>OZ022502.1:89508497-94508497 GCA_963989385.1 Ctena decussata
CCTCATTTTTTGAGGTTATAAAAATACTGAAATCAGTCATTCATTCCATACATTTTTGTCATAAATGCATGCTAAATACACGCATATCACAATACAAAGCAATGATTTTCTTCTTGTTACGCCTGACTGGCATTTAAACATGCAAAACTACAGTTATACTTCCGGTCAACGCGGCCAAAAGAGAACGCTTCACTATAACTAAAATACAAGTACTTCCCCCCCCCCCCCCCCCCCCCCCCCCCCCCCCCCCCGTGACCCAGCATTTCCTTCATGCAGCAGACTTATGGGAGGCAATTTCTTAATATATATGAGTGGGAAGCTGGGTCACAGGGGGGAACGATACTCAGTAAGCCAAAGAAGAAAAATGGTGAACAGTAGCACTGTGATCTTCAAGGATTATATTGTGTACCATGACCTTGAAATGAGGTCAAGGTCTAATACATATAGTCAAAACTATCCAGTGTTGTCTGTTATATAAGTAATGTAAGTTAAAAAAGGGTGAAATGTACACAATAAATCATTATTTCAACGATCAGTTTGAGGATAATGTACAATTTATCTCAACAATGACGTCAACGTCAACGTATGTTTAACGTACTTCACATAGACACAAACACTTGAAAATTCATTTGTCATGCAAGTTACATGTCATAGTAATAAATGCAAAGTAAAAGTCGGTGATTCGTATAACATTTTAATCATGGGGAAAATTCACGCCTTAAGCATAGAAGTCCTTGCATATTTAATCCACTAGTTGATTATCGTTTTTATCCCCCGACCGAAAGGTTCGGGGGATATAGCGATGAGCCTGGCGTCCGTCCGTCCGTCCGTCCGTCCGTCCGTCCGTAAACACTTTCTTGTCCGCTCTATATCTTGAATACCCTTTGGAATATTTTCATGATACTTCACAGTTATGTAGAACAGGTCATGACGATGTGTCGCGTACAAGAATGGTAACTCTTGCTATTGTACTTTTTGAATTATCTCCCCTTTGGTGATTTTTTGGCAGATTCGTGTCCGCTCTGTAACTTGAATACCCTTTGGAATATTTTCATGATACTTCACAGAAATGTAGAACAGGTCATGATGATGTGTCGCGAATAAGAATGACAACTCTTGCTTTCTTACTTTTGGAGTTATTTCCCCTTGATAGTTTTAGGTGTGATTTTTGGCAGATTCGTGTCCGCTCTATAACTAGAATACCCTTTGGAATATTCTCATGATACTTCACAGATATGTAGAACAGGTCATGACAGTGTGTCGCGAAAAAGAATGACAACTCTTGCTTTCTTACTTTTTGAGTTATTTCCCCTTGATCATTTTAGGTATGATTTCGTGTCCGCTCTATAACTTGAATACCTTTTGGAATATTTTCATGATACTTCACAGATATGTAGAGCAGGTCATGACGATGTGTCGCGAACAAGAATGACAACTCCTGCTTTCTTACTTTTTGAGTTATTTCCCCTTGATCATTTTAGGTATGATTTTGTGTCCACTCTATAACTTGAATACCTTTTGGAATATTTTCATGATACTTCACAGATATGTAGAACAGGTCATGATGATGTGTCGCGAATAAGAATGACAACTCTTGCTTTCTTACTTTTGGAGTTATTTCCCTTTGATGATTTTAGGTGTCCGCTCCATAGCTTGAATACCTTTTGAAATAGTTTCATGATACTTCACAGATATGCAGAACAGGTCATGACAATTTGTCTCATACATGAATGATAACTCTTGCTTTTAGACTCAGTGAATTATTCCCCTTTGGTAGTTTGAGCTGCTGTTTGAGTCTCTGCTCCATAACTGTATAACCCTGGCCAGCTCCAGAATTTGAATAACCGTGTACCTTTTAGAATATTGATGATCATGTTGTGATATCTTAGCAGTGTTCCTAACTCTCTCTTACCCCTCCACATTCCCGTGACCCCTCCCACACCCCCCCCCCCCCCCCCCCCCCAAAAAAAAAAAAAAAAAAAAAAAAAAATTAGTTTTCCAGATTTGGATTCTTTGTCCAAATTCACTTACTAGAGAGCTCAAAATTAGATTTGTAGGGCTTGTACTTTAGAAGTTATTCACACATTTTGAAAGTTGAATGTATCGTATGCTATACATTTGTGTATATGGTGGCTGTTTGAGATATTACCTCTTTTTAGCAGTCAAGCATACTGTTTTAGTCTGAGTGTTAGATAATCATGCATCTGTTAACAGTTAATGTCAATCAGAAGCGTAAAAGAACGACAATATATTACTAATATGTGTTTTGAAGTGCACCCTTTTTACCAAGGCCCATGGGGGTCTTCGGTCGGGGGATTTGCCATCTCCTCTGATGGCTATTTTTAATGCATGGCTTTATTACACTCCCAGATGCGACGTCATATGATAAAAATTGTTCTACTATCAAAGCAAATCAATGACAATATTATTTTCAGGACTTGAAGCAGACACTTTTTATGCCTCCGTGACGATAGTCAGGGGCATTAAAATTTGCTGCTGTCTGTCTGTCCGTCTGTCCGTCCGTTCATCACACTGGTATTGAGTTTGTGTAATCAACTCCTCCCACAGTTTTCAATGGATCTTTATCAAACTTTATGTTCATGTTGTGTACATATTGAAGATGTGCCTGTGGAATTTTGATGGAGCTAGAATAAATTTTGATAGAATTACGGCCATTTGAACTTAGTCATTTAGGCAATGTTTTGCATTGTAGGGTACAGAGTTTGTGTAATCAACTCCTCCCACAGTTTTCAATGGATCTTTTTCGAACCCTGCCTACATGCTGTAGACATATTGAAAATGTGCCTGTGGATTTTTGATGGAGCTAGAATAAATTTTGATAGAATTACGGCCATTTGAACTTAGTCATTTTTGGCGATGTTTTGTAGGATATGGAGTTTGTGTAATCAACTTCTCCCACAGTTTTCAATGGATCTTTTTTAAACCCTGCACACATAATGTAGACATATTGAAGATGTGCATGTGGGTTTTTGTTGGAGCTATAATTAATTTTGACGGAATTGCAGCCTATTGAACTTAGCCATTTTATGCAAATTTTGCTTTGTAGGGTATGAAGATTGTGTAATCAACTGCTCCCAAAGTTTTCAGTGGATCCTTTTCAAACCTTGCATACATGCTATGATCATATTGAAAATGTACATATGGGTTTTCGTTGGAATATATCTTTAATTTTGACAGAAACACAGCCTTTTGAACTTAGTCATTTTAAGCATATGTTTGTATTGTAGGGTAAGTACTTTCTTTGATCAATTCCTCCCATAATTTTAGCGGCTGTTTTTCAAACTTTGTACATGTATACTTGTTGTGGACATTGTATATGTTGTTTGCGCTTAAAAGGTGCTTTAGGGATGTTCACATGTCCTGTTACAGGCGCTGCGAGGGACATCATTAGTGTCTTACAGACATTAGTTTTTTTTTTTTTTTTTTGCAAATGTTTTGAAAATCTGAAAATGTAAGGGTAATCGGGGTAATGGCTTTAAAACCATCAAGTTATTTTTGCGAAACTGGGAACAAATATAAAGCCACATCAGACAATATGCAGAAATGAAGAAACACAGTCCTGAATTCCGCTTTAATGCTATGTCGCACCTGCATTGCGCGTCCATAGTAGCAGAGGTCATGGTAAGAAGAAAGTGAAAGCAAATCTTTAAAAAGTTTCAGGCAAGGATTATTCTGACACTAAATTTTGTCAATATCTGTCCAGTGGTTCTTAAAGTACTGCCATTTTGTTTGTCATGTATGTGCTTATTTTAGTGTGAGTGGATGGCAGCCATCTTGGATGGCCAATGTGCCAAAATAAAAAGTTGTTGCTATATACAAGATTCATCCAAATCTTTTTTTTTCTTTTATCATGACATTTGCTACTGTGGAAGTGCAGTGCTGGTGCGACATAGCATTCCGCGGAATTCTTGTATTTCTGGGGAACAAGGATACAGATGCCCACCTGGAGGGTCACGACTTCGCGCACTGGCTTTCTCATACCCACGGGTCAATCCATTTGAACATGTCAACAGCGATATAAATACGTCCATGCATATTCTAATGAAATTCTTAGCGCGGTTGATCATCGCTGCATTTGCATTAAATATGCATAAGAATATTGACTATAAACAGAAAAATGGGTTCAACTCCATGTTTTTTTTTCCTTTGCTTGCTGTTTTAGACGACAAAAACTGTCCAGAATAGAGACAACTCTTAAAGGAAAGAATTTGCGTCTCATAGTCATACAAGTAAGAATTGGCTGCTCCTGCAGGAGCAAAATTTTTCTTAAAGAGCTGAGACCTTTGGGTAGGAAGGCGAAAGTATATGGTGGTATAACCATTTCTTTGAACTTCAAAAAGTTTAAAAATGATATAAATTTATAAAAGTATCTCTCTGCTCCTAACGGTGTCGCCCAAAAGCGACATTACGTCATTTGCCTATGGCCAATCAGGCTGCGCATCTATGTCTTCACTATTAACTGTGTTTGTTCCTCAGAATTCACAGAGTGTGCAGGCAAACAGAGAAGACTCAAGCACACTTCTCGGACGTGCAGTCTCATCCGAGTCCTCAACTTTTACACATGCCGTCAGGTTACCTTTCACCCGATGACACATATATCGATATTTCTCGCCTAAAATGTGACGTTTTGATGACGACAACATCGTTACAGACTGTCGTTAAGGCATCGCTAACAGTCGTTTAACGTTTAACGATGCTCTAACTATAGCTTTGTCTAACCGTCGTTAAGTGTTGGTTAATCGTTAGTTATAGCATCGTTAACAGGAATTAACGATATCGTTATGCCATTTTTAACGACACTTTCGAGCACATAGGCCCTGGTTTATTAGCAGGTAAAATTTCATGCTCAGCTGAGTTTAGCATAAAAAAAGTTTTATAACCTTGGGGCCTGGTCAAATTGTTTCAACCATTTGGCATGTCATACATGTGGATATATACTGCAATGGCATTAAAAGTTGATTTCATATAAGTGTGCCACTTCATAAACACTTGACATCACATCTAATATTCCATGATGTCAACATTTACTAAGCTGGGTCTCATTTTGCACTTTATTATCCTATTCACTTACATGACTTACATGACGTTGACACCATTCTAAGCCATGATGTCGACACCATTCTAAGCCAAACGTCGACACCATTCTAAGCCAGTTCAGTTGGCTGTCAATGCATGTGATGCTATCATAAGATTTTGAAGCACTTAACAAGTTTAGAATAAATACAAATTGCTTATTCTTGCCTCAGAAGCAATCAGTTTTATCAAGTTCTTATTCACCTGATACCCATGGGTAAGGCAGATACAGATGTAAATGCCCTATTATAAGATTTCAAGGGAGAGAAATCTGTTAAGGTTAACTCCAGTCCAGTAAATGTAAATGGATCAAAGTCTTTAGGCCTGCCTTGGAGCACCTTGGGTTGCAAGCAACCTGAAGCATGCTGAGGCTTTGAAAAAGTATTGAAAGCATCTGGATACATTTTTATACCTAACTGTAACTATGATAGTGGTAGGGATTATCGTCAGCCCATCCAGCCACAAGGGGTGGGTACCACTTCACAATTTATTTTATATTGAATACTGGTACATGATGATAATTGAACTTGTCAGTATCTGAAAAAAATATTGGTCATCGATATAAATGGTCAAAACTTGTCAAGTTTTAGCAGAAAATCCATCTGCAAGTTCAAATGGGTTAATTCCAAACAAATTGCCTGATTTAATGGATTTTGTTTTTTTGTCCTGTACTGGGGCACTGTATTTAATAAACACATTTTTGTAGCACCTGCTTTAGCAAGGTGCGATATAGGCATCCTGTTTTCTGTCCGTCCATCTGTCATTCCGTCCACATTTACGTTGATTTCTCCAAAACCGCTGCACCCATGGTTCTCAAATTTCATATGAATCATGACCAGTCTACACGGCTTTAGTTTACAGAAAATCAGCCTGGTCGAGAGCTCAAGATGGCTGCCTTTACTAAAAATAGCAAAACAACAAAATCAACATTTTCTCTAGAACCAATAGGTATAATTAGATGAAATTCGGCGTGGAAGCAGGACCTTATTATTGAAAATAATGAAAATAAAAAAAAATCTGAAGTGGAATTAGGTCACAGTGACCTACTTTCGGTTTACACGTCTAAATTTGGCTTGAATGCCAATAAGTCAAAAACCACTGAATGGATTTTGCTCAAATTTAATCTGAATGATTCTAGAAAGAAGCTTGTTTTTTTTTCAAATTTGTGGGAATATACCTTCCAAGATGGCCACCAGTGACCTACGTTTGGTTTACATGTCCAAATTTTGCTTGATTGCCAATGAATCAAAAACCACTGAATGGATTTTGCTCAAATTTAATCTGAATGATTGTAGAAATAAGTTTTTGTTTTCAAATTTGTGGGAATATACCATCCAAGATGGCCACCAGCTGTCATTACTAAAAATAGCACAAACAGGATAATGGCAATACCTTAAGATCCACTAAACGGATTTTGACAAATCTGTGTTGGAATAATCCATGCCTGAAATTATTATGGTTTTCTAATTTTCTGCTTTTGCTTTCTTTTTCTTCTCAGCATAATCTCTGCTACTGTGGAAGCGCAATGTAGGTGTGACATAGGATTCCGCCGAATTCTTGTTTATTTCAACTCTTGGGTCATTACTACAACTGTTAGTCTAGCTCAGTATTTTAGATGGCAAATTGTGAAATATTTATGCTTGATTTGATTCTCTGGATTCCTATGGTGTGAAAATACATCTTTTGCAGTTGTAGGCTTTGATGGAATTTTGTTGCTGAAACCATGAATGAAATACAAATCTAATTAATAGATCAATATATAATAAAACAGGAAATATTAATTTTGATATTTATTCCACTTGGGAAATAAATATGAGCGGCGATGTGACAAAATCAACAAAGTGGTATGTGTGCCTAACGAAGACTCGGACCAGCCTGGGCAACTACCTAGTCTGAAAACAGTCTTGGCTGTGCAATTCAATGGTAGCTTAGGGTCTAAGCTACTTCCATCCAGACAGCAAAGACCCTGATCAGACTGGGTGGATGCCCAGCCTGCGCTGGGTGCACATGTCACTTTGTTGGTTTTCTCGTGCCGTGGCTCGCATGTGAAATTATGCAGATTACAAGCATTTGATTGGCACACAGTGTGAAAAGGGACTGCAAACCTTTTGCAATAAGCATTTGATTCCCAGGCTGTGTAGGATGTTCATGCCAACTGGGAAGATCCTGATCAGTTGCCAAAGAAGATTTTGGGTGTAATCCAACCAAGAACAGTCCATGCAAACTGTTGTGTATATCCTTTTCACATGTGCTGCAATGTACCGTTTCATGTGATGTCAATGGCTTCCATATATTGTATTTGATGTTTTGGGGCCCAGAGGTATTTATCTTAAAGTTCATTAGGTCACGCATAGCCAATAATAGGTGAAAATGTGATAAAGCTACTGTAAATTGCTTTATTTTTGCTTTCTCTTTATTTTTCCAGTTTTTCTTTGGTCATCACTTGGTGAAATATTGGTGAGATTCTTGACTTTGAGACCTTGCTCCTCTGGTCTTTCAAATGAGATTTTAAACCAAGGTCCCATCTCCATATGACCTATGTCTTAGTTGGCTGTTACACAAGTTCACTCACTCACTTGACTTTGTTACCCAGTGGATTCCCAGATATTAGTGAAATCAAAATTCTTGAGTATATAAGCGATTTATGGGATACTAGACTAGACTAAGTGATTTACAGTTCTCAGTAACCACTCTTTAACCTGCCGCCCCACCATCGTTTGCATTTGTCTGCCTTTTTAGCTTGCCTGAACAAAATTCAGGAAGTCCATGGCTGCAGCATTCAGCACCATCCTAGACCCCTGTCTATGATCTATAGATCAAGGTCATGGACTTAGAAATTTTATTTTAAAGTTTTACATTAAAGTTTTTAAGATCTCATAGTTTCTAAACCCTTTGATTGATTTGAATTATATTTGGTATGATGATAGAGATTTGTCCAAAATTTAATTCTGCACTATCCCCAGCCCTGGACATGACCTATAGGTCAAGGTCACAGAATTTGAAATTTTATGTTGAAATGTTTTTGACTCAAGTTTTTTAAAACTCTCCTTAATGATTAGATAGATTTACTTTTTACTTCCACAGATGTTAGTGATGGCTAAATTTTTATGCAATACCACTCCAACCCCCTTGATGACTGAGGTCAAGGTCATAGACATATGGATGTTATGTTAAAATTTTTGGTTCTAAAGGCACAGTGTTTTCTTAGTGTGTGGATGGATTCAGTTATTGATACTTAGAGTTCTGTTAGATACTGGTCCAGAGTTTTACACAGTATCAACCCCACCTTTCACATATGCCTATAGGTCAAGGTCACAGGCTGATGGTTTATACATGTAGTTTCATACTGCCTAAATGGAAAGTTATACCCAGACTGATCACAGATACTGCTCCAGAGTTTTACATGGTAGCAGCATCACCTTCCTGATTGACCTTGGAGGTCAAGTTCACATCTTTTGAACTTTGTGTTCATGATGGGCAAGCACCAGTTCAGGCGAGCTATGCTGTATTCATGATGGGCAAGCACCAGTTCAGGTGAGCTATGCTGTCTGGTGACAGCTTTTGTTTGCAAGGGAGACAGCATGAGCAAAATAATATTTACCTCCTTTGTTTATGAATCCTTTCTCCGAGTGGGTCTACTCTTAAGCGGAAGATTTTTCTGGAGAGCTACTTTTTACCTGAAAAGTCACCTCTGTGAGAAGGAAGTCTATTATGTCTGCATCATTGATCATCATCCATAAAGCTGAAGTTTGCTGATGTGTCACTGTGAGCAACCAGTGATACTTTTGGTGGCCAGAAACACACCATTTGTGGTGCTGAAGAAGGATTCAGTGGCTATTTGTAACCTTGGTAACCATTGGCTATGGTCATAGTGGATGATATGGAACTTAATTTTGAGTAACAGACATTTATATTTTACATATTAATGAATGGGGCTTCAAAACAATGTTGATGGTTGGTTGATTTGATGCTTAACGTCCACGGTAAACAGCTAAGGTCATGTCGGGACGGTCAGTTAACCTAACCACACTATTCCTGGGCAGGCTTAGACCTCCTAAGCGGTTAACCAGTACTAAGTGCACATACTTTTGCCATTAACTGACAACTGCCCTTCTTGAATTTTAAAACAATGTATGAAATTAGCATTGGCACACTGTAATTTCAGATATACCTGTTTGCTTTCATGCAGTAGAACTGGTGCCATCAGCATAATTAATGAATAAGATTGAAAAAGGTGGCTGAAATGATTGAAGGAAGAATTCTGAGGTACAATATAATGTCCACAATCTGCTCTTTAATTGGGACTGGTCTATAGTGTTTTACAAGAATAAACTGAATAGCAAACAATTTACATATCCAGATCAGACTGTTTTATTATGAGTTTTCCATTATTTTGTGGTGGTATTATGATGGCAGACAGTGTAGATGGATTCTAATTAGATTCTCCTTTCGTTGAACAGTCTGGTATAGGTCTACACTGTTTGCAAGAAACTTAGCATTTGATACACTCTTTTTTCCCATGCTCTGCATACAACCTAAGATTTGAACAAATTGGTTTTAATGTATCAGCATAGTATATTCAAAATTGCTGGCAAAATGTCAATTAGTGTAGACTCTGATCAGACTTTTACACTGTCCTGCATGGTTAATTCTGTCCCAGTTTTTAGGGTCATTACAAAATATAAATTATTGCTATAAATATGTGAATTACAATGGCATGTGGATGAAGCAAGAAGGACATTTTCAGAGCTCCAGATAAGGGGGGATATTAAAGATAATTCAAAGATATTTCATGTTGTGACCCCTCATTAGAAATGTCTCACTGAGACGGTTCTAATGAGGGCTCACAATATATGTTTTTGTTGAGAAATGTGGAAAATTTTACCCTAAATTATCCCTTCTGGAGCTCTGAATTTACATGTACTTAATGATGCATGCACAAAAATATATTTTACACTAAATCAAATTCAGCTTGCATTTACTGTAGTTTGTTGGATAAGCTTTACTTTGGGCTATAGGTGAGTTATCTTGTTATCTAAAGAATTTTACAAGATTGTAATTATGTTTTTATTGTTTTGTTTTTTTAAGTGTAAAAAAAAATCAATTTAGTGACACTCGCTGCTACTCACTGGTTAGTTTGCCTGTAATCCAGTTTCATATATTGCAGGCCATTGCAGAGACAATTGCAGAATTTATGTTACATGCGCTTCTGTTTTGAGAAACTGAACCCTCATCTATTGCATACAGTAACCACAGGCTAAGTTTGCCAGCATTGCCATTACAGAAAAAGGTTCATGAATTTATCTTGAAAATGCAAATTTTTATTGGCCCTTTTGAAAAACGGGACGTGTTATGTTCTGGCACTGGTATACATTCGTTTGTCCATCTGTTGTAATTTTTTTTCATTTTCGGATAACTCCTCCTGCAGTTTACATAATGATCAAGCTGAAATGTGGTATGATATATAGTAAGACTATGAGGTGGAACAGGGCGTATCATTTTGAGGTTAGGCTCCAATGATTTTTGGCAGAGTTACAGCCCTTTTATTTAAATTTATAAGGTGTTTGTTTCTGGATAATTCCTTCTACAGTTTCATCCAATTAAGCTGAAACTTGGTAAATAGTAAGACTAAAATGTGGACTGGAGCATATTATTTGGAGATTATGCTCCAGTGATTTTAAGTAGAGTTACAGCCACTTAATAAAAGTGATAATTGTAGTTTTTAAGGCTTTTCTTGTGCGCACCACAGCTAGGTTACTGTTTGGAATGTCTTTGTGAAACTCATAGCAGTGTATATGAGGTTGATACGGCATCAATGTCTTGTACAAGAATGATCGCTCCTTCTTACTTAGTTTTGGAGTTATGCCCCTTTGATTAGTTTTAGGCTGTTTTTGCACAGGCCATAACCATATGAAATTTCATGATAGAACTCTATAGCAATTTTTATTAGGCTGAGTTGATATGTCACATTTAAGAATGATCACTCTGCCTTAATTATTTTGAAGTTACATCCCATTGATTAATTTATAAGGCTGTACTTGTGTTTGCCATAACTAATCCTAATAAATGATCTTAATAAAAATTTAAAGCAATGTTTTTTAGGTTGAAATGGTGTGTCACAAATAAAAATAATTGCTCCCCTTTCCTTATTTTTGGAGCTACATCATTTTGATTAGTTTTTTAAGGCTATTCTTGTGCTTGCCATAACTAGGTAACCATTTGGAATATCTTGATGAAACTTTATAGCAATGTGTATTAGGTTGAGATGGTGTGACACATATAAGAATGCCTTATTGTAGAAGTTGTGTCCCCTCGTTTAATTTAAAGGCTATTCTTGTGCAAACCATAACTAGGGTGCCTTTTGGAATATCTTGTCAAAACTTTACAGCAATGTAGATGAGGCTGAGATGGTGTTGTTTGTAAAAGAATGTTTGCTCATTACACTTAAACCAGGGATAATCAGTTGGAGACCATGCAGAACTGATCAGGATTTTGTGATCTTAACCTCATTTTAAGGTCACAGGACTTAGAATATTAAATTTTCTCTTGTCACCACAATATTCCTTGACCCAGCAGGTTTATTTTCAGGACTTGCAAGTTTTCCATACCATTCAATTTAACTATTTATTGTGGCATCCTGTTAGAATCGCCTCATTGAGGCAATTCTAATGGAATGCCACAATGTATAGTTTAATAGAAAAGTAAGAAAAATGTTACAAATTCACATTAAATTTTCTTTATTATCTGGAACTGTGGTGTATCATGAATACCAAAATAAATCTGCGCCAATATGTCATTTTCATAAAACAGCGAAATTTTGATAGCCCAAATATTAAGTGTTTTACAGTTTATGCTGAAGACCTTCTTTCTAGAACAGAATTGTGTGAAGCTTGGATATATAGACTGTTCCCCAGGCAAAACGACAATAATTGAAAATTATATATATTTACTGCTGCAACAGAGGCACTTGGTGTCAGATCCTGACAAATCATTTACAGTAATAACTCAATTTTCTACTGAATGATTGAGATCAAATTGCTTCATACTTGTCTACTTATATTTGTTACTGTCAGTCAAAATGCACTGTACTGTGGTCACTATTGATCAAGTTTTAGCCTGCTTTGTTTTCTCTTGTGAACACAGCATACAGAGACCTTGCCATTGTGGGCCAGTCCTAGTTACTCCCCATGATCAAAGGAGCTGCGATAAAAGGATAAGCCCTAGACTACCAATCCAGGGATTACAGCCTCGATTCCCAGCTGCTGTAGTCTTCCGGATGAGCCTTTAAACCTGTTTTCAGCTGTGTTTGACTGACTTACAAGTCCCATATGTTCCCCCCAGCAAAGATGATGGTGGTGGGGGGGGGGGGGGGGGGGGGGGGGCATGCTGATGTCATTGCAGGTCTGGCAGGTGTTTTGTCAGTGTCAGCAAGACATCTTAATTTTATGCACAATAACTCTAGAAGCAGTGTTTGAATTTTTACCAAACTTGCATGGGTATTTCATTTGGGCATTATGTTTTAATGACCTTTACCTCATTTTTAGTGCGCCTTTGCGAAGCAAAGGAGAGCTTATGCTATACCGTTGGTGTCATAGTCCAAGTATGCGTCAGCGTTCACTTCTCGTTCGTGTTCGCATTCTCGTCCGCGTCTGTGAGCAGTTTAACCTATGTTAACCATTTGCGTTTAGGTCTTTTTTAGCTCACCTGAGCCGAAGGCTCAGAGGTGAGCTTATAGGATGGGAGTCGAGCCGTCGTCCGTCCGTCCGTGGGTGCGTGGGTGCGTCAACACTTTCAAACATAAATATCTCAGAGACCAGTGAGCCGATCGCAATCAAATTTTATCTGAAGCATCATTTGGGTGGGGGAAAGGCTGCATTAGGTTTTGGTGCCGATCAGCTCAGAACTCTGGTCTCCATGGCAACAGATAGCCCCCATAGGGTTATAATGGGGAAAACGGCGTCATCACGTTTTCTCAACTGTTTTTGATTAGATCCTTATCATACTTGCAGGTAATGATGACATACACAACAGCTTGGATGAGTTCGAAATTTGGTCGGATTCGAGCACAGACTACGGAGTCAGCTGCCCTTGAGCGTTTGAAAAAAATCCCATAGGGTTATAATGGGGAAAATGGCGTCATCACCTTTTCTCAACTGTTTTTGCTTAGATCCTTATCATACTTGCAGGTAATGATGACATACATAAGAGCTTGGATGAGTTCGAAATTTGGCCGGATTCGAGCACAGACTACGGAGTTAGCTGCCCTTGAGCGTTTGAAAAAAGTCCCATAGTGTTATAATGGAGAAAACAACGTCATCACATATTTTTAGAAAAACTTTGTCATCGCTCTATTGCCTACATTTCTCAACGGATTTTAAAATAACTTCACACAAATGTAGGGCGTGACAATATCTCGAGCAAGTTCGACTTTCAGGATGCTGCGCCCAAGGTCAAGGTCACTTTGGCTATTTTTAGAAAATCTTTGTCATCGCTCTAGCGCCTACATTTCTCAATGGATTTTGAAATAACTTCACACAAATGTAGGGCATGACAATATCTCGAGCAAGTTCGACTTTCAGGGTGCTGCGCCCAAGGTCAAGGTCACTGTGGCTATATTTTTAGAAAAACTTTGTCATCGCTCTAAGGCCTACATTTCTCAACGGATTTCGAAATAACTTCACACAAATGTAGGGCATGACAATATCTCGAGCAAGTTTGACTTTCAGGGTGCTGCGCCCAAGGTCAAGGTCACTGTGGCTATTTTTAGAAAAACTTTGTCATCGCTCTAGCGCCTACATTTCTCAACGGATTTTGAAATAACTTCACACAAATGTAGGGCATGACAATATCTCAAGCAAGTTCGACTTTCAGGGTGCTGCACCCAAGGTCAAGGTCACTGTGGCTAATTTTAGAAAAACTTTGTCATGGCTCTAGCACCTACATTTCTCCATGGATTTTGAAATAGCTTCACACAAATGTAGGGTATGACAATATCTCGAGCAAGTTCGACTTTCAGGGTGCTGCGCCCAAGGTCAAGGTCACTGTGGCTTTTTAGCTCACCTGAGCCGAAGGCTCAGAGGTGAGCTTATAGGATGGGAGTCGAGCCGTCGTCCGTCCGTGCGTGGGTGGGTGGGTGCGTGCGTGCGTCAACACTTTCAAACATAAATATCTCAGAGACCAGTGGGCCGATCGCAATCAAATTTTATCTGAAGCATCATTTGGGTGGGAGAAAGGCTGCATTAGGTTTTGGTGCCGATCAGCTCAGAACTCTGGTTTCCATGGCAACAGATAGCCCCCATAGGGTTATAATGGGGAAAATGGCGTCATCACGTTTTCTCGACTGTTTTTGATTAGATCCTTATCATACTTGCAGGTAATGATGACATACACAACAGCTTGGATGAGTTCGAAATTTGGCCAGATTCAAGCACAGACTACGGAGTCAGCTGCCCTTGAGCGTTTGAAAAAAATCCCATAGGGTTATAATGGGGAAAATGGTGTCATCACGTTTTCTCAACTGTTTTTGCTTAGATCCTTATCATATTTGCAGGTAATGATGACATACATAAGAGCTTGGATGAGTTCGAAATTTGGCCGGATTCGAGCACAGACTACGGAGTTAGCTTCCCTTGAGCGTTTGAAAAAAATCCCATAGTGTAATAATGGAGAAAACAACCTCATCACATATTTTTAGAAAAACTTTGTCATCGCTCTATTGCCTACATTTCTAAACGGATTTTAAAATAACTTCACACAAATGTAGGGCATGACAATATCTCGAGCAAGTTCGACTTTCAGGATGCTGCGCCAAAGGTCAAGGTCACTGTGGCTATTTTTAGAAAAACTTTGTCATCGCTCTAGCACCTACATTTCTCAGCAGATTTTAAAATAACTTCACACAAATGTAGGGCATGACAATATCTCGAGCAAGTTCGACTTTCAGGGTGCTTTGCCCAAGGTCAAGGTCACTGTGGCTATTTTTAGAAAAACTTTGTCATCGCCCTAGCACCTTCATTTCTCCATGGATTTTGAAATAACTTGACACAAATGTAGGGTATGACAATATCTCAAGCAAGTTTGACTTCCAGGGTGCTGCGTCCAAGGTCAAGGTCACTGTGGCTATTTTTAGAAAAACTTTGTCAGCGCTCTAGCACCTACATTTCTCAATGGATTTTAAAATAAATCCACACAAATGTAGGGCATGACAATGTCTCGAGCAAGTTCGACTTTCAGGGTGCTGTGCTTAAGGTCAAGGTCACTGTGGCTACAGTCGAACCTCGGTAGTTCGAACGCCGATTTTTCGAAACTACCGGATTTTTCGAAGTTGAAACACGGTCCCGATCGTAAGCCCATTTAACTCTATGCAAAAACACTTCCGCAAATTCGAATTTCGATTATTCGAAAAATCGGATTTTTCGAAAGAAAAATTAGGTCCCGATGGAGAAAATTCATTATAAATACCCCTCTATTATTCGAAATCAAAATTCATGCTCCAATTTCGTGCCGGAAAATAACAGCTATTGTCATCGATGAGATAAATATTTACAGCCTCAGGTCATCACTGCCACCTGTATACAGGTAATTATCACTTCACGACCACTAACGTTTTGATGGCTTGGTCATTAATTACTGTTGGGTTCAAGGTGTCTGTCTAATTGCATAATTGACGGGGATGATCTCGTTTGAAGTTTGTAAATTTAAAGGCTAAATGTGATAGCTTTTGTAACCAGCAAAGGCTCGGACTAGCATGCGCATCCGAACTTTGGTTTTGTATTGTTTGCGCACGGATCATACGATTTGCACACGGCACTAGCTATACTGCGCAGACTGACAGGCTGGTTTGAGTATTCGTTGTTCCCAAATACATTGAGTCCGAATGGCTGAGGCACTTTTCCCGTGACACGGCTCAGATGACTGGTTGAGTTGTTGTTGTTGTTGTTTTTTCTGAAAACGAAAGTAGCCCAGTTCTCGGAAATATAAACGGAAAGTGAAAGTACTGTAAAGTCCGAGATGAAAAAACAAGTCAGCCTTATTAATTAAGCGACTAGCTTGTTTCCGTTCAGTCTGGCTTAGATCTTCGCCGGCGCTGCATTGTCATAGACAGATGATTTGCAGAGCAAGGAAAATGTTCGGCACTTTGCTGTTTTCGACAATACACATGTACATGTGCCATACACGAGGGGTGGTCTCGCGATATTAAATGATCATGGATGTTGGTATGTAATATTAATTATTCTACGTTCTGGTTTTGTTTTGATTGATTTGTAAATCCATGAACGTCAGTAAGCATAGAGAAATTAAATATCGGACTGTCTGAAAACTGCCGTAATAACGAATTCCGGAAATGTACGGAAATGAACGGGAATGGCCGATTTCGAAAATTCGAACAACGGATAATTCGAATGAAATAGTGAGGTCCCTGCCAGTTCGAATTATCGAGGTTTGACTGTATTTTTAGAAAAACTTTGTCATCGCCCTGGCACCTTCATTTCTCCATGGATTTTGAAATAACTTGACACAAATGTAGGGTATGACAATATCTCAAGCAAGTTTGACTTTCAGGATGCTGTGCCCAAGGTCAAGGTCACTGTGGCTATTTTTAGAAAAACTTTGTCATCGCTCTAGCACCTACATTTCTCAACGGATTCTAAAATAATTTCACACAAATGTAGGGCATGACAATATCTCGAGCAAGTTTGACTTTCAGGATGCTGCAATCAAGGTTTTTGATTAGATCCTTATCATACTTGCAGGTAATGATGACATACATAAGAGCTTGGATGAGTTCGAAATTTGGCCGGATTCTAGCACAGACTACTGAGTTAGCTGCCCTTGATCGTTTGAAAAAAATCCCATAGTGTAATAATGGAGAAAACAACGTCATCACATTTTCATTTTTCATCGGATCCTCTTCATACTTGCAGGTAATGAGGATATGCATAAAAGCTTGGATTAGTTAGCATTTCGGCTAGATCTCACTACTGACTATGGAGTACCTGCCCTGAGCATCCAAAAAAATCAATGTCGCCACTTTTTCTTGGTTTCTACTGATCCGATCCTTTTCAAACTTGCAGGTAATGAGGAAATGCATATCTTAAACAAGTTCAAATTTTGGCCAGATCAGGCCAACCACTACGAAGTTAGCTGCCCTTGACAGCTCTGTCTATTGTGCTCTTGATCGGATACTTTTTAAACTTGCATATATTAAATGAGGGCATACATAATGTTTTGGATGAGTTTAATTTTCAGCCTGATTGGACCACTGACTGTGGAGTTAGCTGCACTTGAACATCTTAAATATCCCTATAGGTTTACAGTGTCTCTCAGGTGAGCAATTGTTGCCCTTTGGGCTACTTGTCTCACAAAGTATAAGGACTAGAGTAATGAAACTTGGTACAGACTTACATCAGAACATGATCACCTGAATGTGTGCACCATGTATGACCTTGACCTACTGGTCATGGTCTACTGACTTTGAAAAAATTTAGGCTAATGTAGTTTAACCTATTTTAACCATTTGCGTTTAAGTCTTTTTCTCACAAAGTATAAGGGCTAGAGTAATGAAACTTGGTACACACTTACATCTGCACATGATCACCTGAATATATGCACCATGTATGACCTTGACCTACTGGTCATGGTCTACCGACTTTGAAAAAAATCAGGTTAATGTATGTTAAGCATGTTTGTTCAAGTCAGTTCCAAAGTAGTTATAAGGGTTAGAGTCATGATATTTGGTCATTACTTGCATCTGGATGAGGGCATGTGAGTGTAACCAACCATGTAGGATAGTGACCAACATTTTTACGCTTCACTGACTTTATGATATTTCTCAGTCCCTATGTGGGTTACAGTTATGATACTTTGCACACACTTACACATGGACAAGATCATTTCAGCAGCATCCTCTTTGTATGGATTTGAGTATATTTTATGCTTCATTTGACTTTATGATAGGCTTCACTGACTTCGTGATATTTCTCGGTTCCTGTATGGGTTAGGGCCATGATACTTGGCACACACCTACATATGGACAGGACCATTTGAACACCATCATCCATGTATGGATTTGACATATAGTTTAGCTTCAATGACTTTATGATACGCTTCACTGACTTTGTGATATTTCTCAGTTCCTATAGGGGTTAGAGCCATTATACTTGGCACACACTTATATGGACAAGAACATTTTAGCATCGCCATCCGTGTATAGATTTGACATGTGTTTTATGCTTCACTGACTCATTCATATTTCTCAGTCCCTATATGGAAGGCAATCATTATACTTGACACTCACATACATTTGGACAAGAGCCTTTCAATACAATCAGCGCTGTGAGAGTCAAGCTCCTGTAAGGCATGCTTTGTTGTCTTCTGACAACTTTTGTTAAGGTTACAGGAACACTAGGTATGCTGAATTTTTGTCGGCATCATTCCGCCAATTTTCTCTTCCTACAGAGACTGTCCGTCATATTTGGCTTCCGCTGAGACTGTCCCCGATCTCTTGCTTCCTGCTGAGACTTTTGTACATGATAAATGGCTTCCTGCAAAGACTGTCCACATGATTCTGCTTCCTGCTGATGTCCTCGGCAGGAAGCAGAGTCGGCAGGAAGCAGAGTCAAGCAGGCAGTCTCGGCAGGAAGCCATTTTTCGAGGACGGTAGACCCTGCAGGAAGCAAGAGATTGCGGACAGTCTCTGTGGAAGCCAAATATGATGGACAGTCTCTGCAGCAAGCGAAAATTGGCGGACTGGTTTATACCCTGTGGTGTCTTATATGCTGAATATCTCTTGAACTGGTGCTGGAATTTTTAACCAACATCCATGGATATATTCTTGGGACAGGACAAGTGCAAGTATTGATTATACCCCCTGACATACGAAGTATTTTGAGGGGATATATAATTTTAATCTTTCAGTCCATTCGTCCATCCAACCATGTGTCCATCCATTAACATTTGTGTTAAAGTTTTGTGTTGTTTTTAGGTCACCTGAGCCATAGGCTCAGGGTGAGCTATTGTGATCACCCAGTGTCCGTCGTGTGTTGTCCGTTGTGCGTCGTCAACAATTTGCTTTAAATGACATTTTCTCTGAAATATTTGGTATGAATCATTGTCTAGTGGACCTCTACCAAGTTTGTTCAAATGGTGGCCCCAGGGTCCAAAATGGCCCTGGGGCAGCGGGTCTTGGGTTCGGAACTAAAATATACTTAAAAATCTTCTTCTCCAGAACTGCTTGGCTTAGATGCTTGAAATTTTGTATGTAGCATTGCCTAGTGGTCCTCTACCAAGTTTAATCAAATGGTGACCCCAGGGTCGAAAATGGCCCGGGGCAGGGGTCTTGGGTTGAAACTAAAATATACTTAAAGATCTTCTTCTCCAGAACTGCATGGTTCAGATGCTTGAAATTTGGTATGTAGCATTGCCTAGTTGTCCTCTACCAAGTTTGTTCAAATGGTGGCCCCAGGGTCTAACATAGCCCGGGGGCAGGGAGTCCCAGGTTAGAACCATAGAAATACATAGAAAATATTGGAAAATCTTCTTCTTCAGAACTGCTTGGCTCAGATGCTTGAAATTTGGTATGTAGCATTTCCTAGTGGTCCTTTACCAAGTTTGTTCAAATGATGGCCCCAGGATCCAAAATGGCCCTGCCCACGGGGGTCCTGGGTTTGGACCATAGAAATACATAGAAAAATTTAAAAAAATTTCTTCTTCAAACCCCAAGGCTTAGATGCTTGAAATTTGGTACGAAGCATTGCCTAATAGTACTTTACCAAGTTTGTTCAAATTATGGCCCCAGGGTCCAAAATGGCCTTGGGGCAGGGAGTCCTAAGTTTGAACCATAGAAATACATAGAAAAATATTAAAAAATCTTCTTCTTCAGAACTGTTTGGCTCAGATGCTTGAAATTTGGTATGTAGCATTTCCTAGTGGTCCTTTACCAAGTTTGTTCAAATGATGGCCCCAGAGTCCAAAATTGCCCCGCCCCAGGGGGCCTGGGTTTGAACCATAGAAATAACATAGAACAATATTCAAAAATCTACTTCTTCCGAACCGCAGTGCTCAGATGCTTGAAATTTGGTATGTAGCATTGCCTAGTAGTCCTTTACCAAGTTTGTTCAAATGGTGGCCCAAACTTAAGGATCCAAAATGGTCCCTTGGCTAGGAGTCAAAAAGTTTGAACCATAGAAATGCAAAGAAAAATATTCAAAAATCTTCTTCTTCAGAACCCCAAGGCTTAGATGCTTGAAATTTGGTATGATGCATTGCCTAGTGGTCCTTTACCAAGTTTGTTCAAATAGTGGCTCCAGAGTTAAAAATGGCCTTGCGGCAGGGAGTCCCCGGTTTGAACCATAGAATTACATAGAAAAATATTTGAAAATCTTCTACTTCAGAACCACTTGGCTCGGATGCTTGAAATTTGGTATTTGGCATTGCCTAGTAGTCTTTTACCAAGTTTGCTCAAATGATGACCCCAGGGTCAAAAATGGTCCCGCCTCAGGGGGTCCTGGGTTTGAACCATAGAAATACATAGAAAAATATTCAAAAATTTTCTTCTTCAGAACCACTTGGCTCAGATGCTTGAAATTTGGTGTGTAGCATTGCCATGTAGTCCTTTATCATGTTTGTTCAAAAGATGGCCTCAGGGTCCAAAATGGCCCAGCGGCAGGCAGTCTTGAGTTTGAACCATAGACATACACAATGTACATAGAAAAATATTCATAAAATTTTTTCTTCTGCAGAACCACTGGGATCAGATGCTTGAACTTTGGTATGATGCATTGCCTGATGGACTCCTTACCAAAGTTTGTGTAAATGTTGGCCCTTTTTATCCAAATTGGCCCTGGGGCAGGGAGTCTTGGGTTCAAAATTAAAATATACTGAAAAATCTTTTTTCTTCTCCAGAACCTCTTAGTGCAGATGCTTGAAATCTGGTATGATGCATTGCCTAGTGGTCCTTTACCAAGTTTGTTCAAAGGATGGCACCAGGGTCAAAAATGGCCCTGTCCCAGGGGGTCCTGGGTTTGAACCATAGAAATACATAGAAAAATATTCAAAAATCTTCTTTTTCAGAACCATTTATCTCAGATGCTTGAAATTTAGTATGTAGCATTGCCTAGTGGTCCTTTACCAAGATTATTCAAATGATGGCCCCAGGGTCCAAAATGGCCTAACCCCAGGGGGTCCAGGGTTTGAACCGTAGCAATACATAGAAAAATATTCAAAATTTTTCTCCTTCAGAACCATTTGGAAATGGTTGCAAACTATCAGGTTTGTTCAAATGGTGACCCTAGTTTTACCATTAGCCTTTTTGCTCAGGTGAGCAATTCAGGGCCTCTTGTTTTCTTTGGTTATTTTTCCAGTATCCTTTGATGGAACTTTTTGGTATGTGACTAGGTATACTTCTGTGTTCATGCAGAATAGCTGACATCATCTGGATACGGCTGCTGACCTAAGGTCAAGGTCATAGACTCAAACATTTGCATTATAGTTTTGCGATAAGTTTATATTCTTCTTTTATACTTCCAATATCCTTTGATGGAACCTTCATATTAGCTTCATTTGTTTTGTTATTTTATATCTGCCTCATTAGTGAAGGTTTTAGCTACTGACAAAGTTCACTCATCTCTTGTTTCCTTTCCAACTTTAAGCCCTAATGGGCGTATATTGCCCCGATCAGCGGAGCTCTTGTTATCAATTTGAACTATTTTAAAGGGTTTCTAATGATCTTTCACATGCCTACCAATCACTCTCATTCTGGGCAGTGTAGCTCAGTCGGTAGCATATCTGACTCAAGAACCAAAGGTCCTGGGTTCGCTACACGGTACTGCCACTTACTTCCGTTTCTCCTTTTGCTGATTCAAGAAGGGCAGTTGTCAGTTACTGGCAAAAGTATATGCACTTAGTTCTCAGTTAACTGTTTAGGATGTTTAAGCCTGCCCAGGAATAGTGTGGTTAGGTTAACTGACCGTCCCTACATGACCATAGCTGTTTACCATGGACGTAAAGAGACAAAACAACAACCAGTCGCTCTCATGCACAACCGTGATCAAAAGACATTGAGAGCTAGGAGAGTCTGGTTGAGCATTAGCGGAGTCAAAAATGCACACCTACTCTAGAACTTAGTGAATAATTTTCTGTGAAACGTTTTTTATGTAAAGCATTAAAATGCTATTTTGTCACATATAGATTGGTTCTTTCTCACATGCAAGGATTAAACATACAATCATGTACTTTTCCCGACATTCAGTTGCTTCCATCATGACTTTCTGTTTCGCTGTTGTAATAAAATTTCTGGGAAAGTATATGCCCATGTATCTTAACTTTTCATATGCCAAAAGAACAATCTTTATGTGACAAAATAGCATTCATATACTTTACATAAACACGTTGCATAAACAGTACGCTGCATCGAGCAGAATTTACTAGATTTGGTGTTGGTTGCGGTTGGGCATTAGAGTGATTGGTAGGTGTGTTCCATCATTGAAATATAGCCCGACCACTGCTGTATGGCATTTTGATATAAATCAACTTTGTAGCAGAGTAAACTTCTGATCCTAATCAGTATTTAGCAGACAGAGTCTTGACGGCCCACATTTATAGCAGCTGGATAAGGTGATCCTGATCCTAGGGTACACTTATTTATACACAAATCAAAGCATTCAGAAAGGTGAATATCACTAATAATGTCATTTCCCTTGTTCTTGTAGTGACAAATAGATTTACTGCAAGAACTGCAAGAACCTACAGCAAAACTAGGACATTTCCTAACAAAATAATGAGGGAAAATATTTGCCAGATCTCTCTGTAACAAACAAGTTTGTGAAATGCAAAATCGTTATTAAAGTAGAACACTAACAACGAACAATTTCTGCAATGTCTCAATCTTTCGCAAGATGCAAGAGTTTCAAATAATGTTGTGATGTATAAACTGTCAAATACGACATAAATTTATATAAATCTCTCAACACAAAAGAAATAGACCCAGTTTGAGGTTTAAATTGCTGCAAATAGCCCAGCCTCTCTTTGCCTCGTAACAATTGTCAGTTTGGAGCAATTGAGCCCAGATCCTTCCATGTGTACTGATAATATACTTAAGGAGAAAAGTTCTGCACGGATGTTAATTTAACATCCGTGCAGAACTTTTGTCCTTAAGTATATATTCAAGTATTTTGCATTACCCTCTAATGGGTAATTAGTTACAGTATATGCAAATTAGCTTTTAGTGATGGAGAAGTCCTAGTTTACATTTTTAAAATTTATTCATATTTGTCTTAAAAATTCAGGCAACCTACTGTTCATGAACAGTGTGTCTTCAATCAGTCTATGGTGCTGTCTGATCTGGGTCTGTAGAGTTTGCAAACACTGTTAAAGAGATACCATGATAGAACCAGATTCATAATATATGGAAGTATCATAGGGTTTTTCCTCGCTCTTTTGTCCTTCATAATTAGTTATTGTTTTTAGATGTTGAAGCCAGAATAATACATTCAATAAAACACAAGTGCTGAAGTCCAGTTTTAATTTTCTTCATTTATTTGTTATTTTCTTCTTTCATAGTTATATACATAGAGAAGGAGGGAAATTATAACAGAGACATCTTTACTTCACTTTTACAAATAAGTTTACATATCTCATTCCATCATGTTATAATTGTCTGAAGCACCAAGCCTGGGCACCCAGCCCACAGGCTGGTGCCTGTATCAACTGTTATGCTTATCACATGATTATTTCATATCCACACAAAGTTTATTTCTTAAGTTCTAAAAATCTAGACTTTTCCCTTCTAATGCCAAAACTCAACTGACTTGAAAATGGGAATTTTTGGAACAATCAAACTAATTTTCTTTGTCTACCCAAAACCTTGCTCAAGATTACATGATACTTAATTGCCTAAATTAAACACTGGTAAACCTGCCACAAAGAAACCAATTTCACATGGTGTTACCTTATTTTTCTACCAAAAGTTTCTGTATACTTGCTAAATGGTTTTCTTATTGAGTTTTACACCTGTCTAAGATTCTTTTGGTCAATGTTACATAGCTTAATTTATGTGTCAACCAGTTTGAGAATTTACCTTCTATTTAGAATTACTAGATCTAATCTTCAAGCTAATTGCACACTCTGTTTCTATATTGGTGAATCCTCTTTAACCTATACAAGAATTAACATGAATGAATTACCAATTTTTCCTAAAATGAGTTGTATTTATCAAGTAAAATAAAATTCAAAACTCCACTGTGACAGAAGATTAAATGGTTGTGGTGTCGAAATATTTTGGATAAAATACGGCAAATAGTGTTTCTATGTAGAAAAGGCACTTATGTCCGTAATAGATAACTTGCAAGTAGAGCGGAGGCGTAACACGACACTCTTTAAATGTCAAGTTATTTTATGTATTGACATAACATATCGATAAGGGTAGATTTAGTGTTAATAATGCTTGAATTGTGTTGAGGAACAAGATATTTCAATTTAAATGTTAGAATAGCTTTAGAAGTTTCTGGAATCTTGTCAGCAAGATAGCTATCAACAGCAGCTTCACACAGATTCAGTTTGGTGCATTGCATAATAATTAAATGGTTTTGAGGATTTTTTCCCCATATTTTTTAGAATAGGCAAATTGATTACTTTAAAATTCTAAGAATTTAGACAAGTAGGTCTGAGCAGACAGTACAGATCAAGATCAGACCGCTCCTAGTCTGATCTGGCTCTGCACTGTTTGCCATTCCATCTGCGTCTTTTGAGCGCATTATTAAACTGTTCCATTTTTAGGATAATTATGGTAATTATTATTTTTTTTATGTGCCCCAGCTTAATAGAATTTTTATTGTATTGTGTTTTTGAAATGTAAATCATATTGACAATTCATTCAAAGACTGGAGTGCAAGCAGTGTCATTCCAGAGGAGATGGCTCAGGATGTGCCATCTCATCTGGATCTACGCTGTTTGTAAATTTAACCATTTTCATTTTTGGTGCTAATCAAGGGTAAAGATTTTTTCCTTCTGGAAATTCTACCATACTATCTTATATGTAGTTAAAACCCTGTCCCCTCCCCCACTGCCCTACTCCCCCCCCCCCACACACACACAAACACAGCCACCCACCCAAAAAGGCCCTGGAAACAGATGAGATGCCTGGTGCCTCTGCGGCAGAGCTGCTAGTGGCTGTAGCAGAAACTGAGTGTCATTTCTCTGATTGGGTAAAAGTCTCAAGAAGACTGAAATATTGTTTACTGGGACATTAAACCACAACTAAACAATAAAAAACCCATCAAAACTAAAAAAATATCTTCCAAGAGACATGCATGCATGCATTCATCATACATCTATTCAGCAATATTTCTGTTCACTTTTATCACTTTAGAACTGAGAACCAGTTCAGAGGCTAACATCCCTAAGGAAACACTTTGACCAGCATATCAGTTCACTAACCGACTGATTATGAAGAATGAGACTTTGATTGGTCGGAGATGGTTCCATTAGATAAACTGACATAGCTCATCTATTATTTACTACCCGCTTTAATGCTACAGTAATATGAGAGATGGTTTTGACATAACCAATAGTACATAAGAGATAAACTGCGCAAGCTTTCATTGTCATGTTGCAAATATTGCACTTTTCTCCAGTATTGCATGTTAAATGTTGCATTATTTTTATATTTCCATTCTATTTTCATTGCTATTGTATACTTTTAGCTCACCTGAGTCACAGGCTTAGAGTGAACTGTCATGGTCTGTCACTGCCCGACATTATCACTTTCAGATAACATATCTGAAACAGTTGGGCCATTGAAACCAAATTCCAAAAATAGCCTCCAGGAGTTGGAGAAATATCTGAAACAGTTGGGCCATTGAAACCAAATTCCAAAAATAGCCTCCAGGAGTTGGAGAAATATCTGAAACAGTTGGGCCACTGAAACCAAATTCCAAAAATAGCCTCCAGGAGTTGGAGAAATATCTGAAACAGTTGGGCCATTGAAACCAAATTCCAAAAATAGCCTCCAGGAGTTGGAGAAATATCTGAAACAGTTGGGCCATTGAAACCAAATTCCAAAAATAGCCTCCAGGAGTTGGAGAAACAAAAGTTTATTCAAATGGTTTCTCTTGGAGAACCAAGGTGGCCACCAGGGGTGTAAACACTGTTTAAGCTAAGAAATCTTCTTCGTCAGAACCCGTGAGGCAGTTGAGTAGGTATTTTGCAGGACTCCCCACTCAAGTTTCTTCAAATCACACATGCCCTGAAGCAGGGACAGCAATTTCCGAAACAGCTCTTCTTCATACTAATTAAGATCTCAGATGGTCATGAAATTCTAGCAGGATCTGACAAGTCACTACAGAGTTGAGATGATGCCCCGTGACCACGGGGGTAATACCAATTTAGCTACCTGTGCTTTCAACTGAGTCTGTACTATACAAAGTGGCTTTTGACTGAGAATACGATCGTAAGTATTACTAATAATGGTAAATGGTACTATTGTTAATGGCTGTTGACCGAGCTAATACTGCTGTCTATTGTCTCCGTTGATAGCCACTTTTGCATGTATGGTAATTGACTGACTCCGTCGAAAGCACTGGTAGCCAAATTGGTATTACTCCCTTGTTGATGCTTCCATTGACATCAATCCCAAGGCTGGAAGCTATGGTCAGTTTTCAAGACACCTTATTGAAACTTCATAATGATATTGCAACCAATGAATCATTGGACAAGTACTACTTTTAGCTCTTGTGGATTGTTTGCTACAGAGTTATGGCCCTTTGAAGTTTCCAATGACTTACAATGAGAGGAAGCTTGTTTCATAATGTAAGAAGCTTGTTTCAAGACTCAAGACATCTTATTGAAACTTTGTATTAATATTACAACTAGTGAGACATTGGACAAGTACTAGTTTGAAAGTGTATTTGATTGTTCACTACAGTGTAATAGCTTCTACTTGCAGTGGGAAGATCAAGGCTAGAAACTGCAGTATCAAGACAGCTTATTCAAATTTTGTAGCAATAATAATCTTACAACTGGGGAGGCATTGGACAAATGTCAATTTGGATTCTGTCAGATTACATGTACATAGTTATGGTTCTTTGCTTCAGTGGCAAAGAAAACACTTGTCTGCAAGATCAAAGTTGCACTTTTCAGTGGGTCTTTTTCAAACTTATACACAATATTGATATACATTAGATTCAGACAGCTTTGAATTTGAATAACAGATTTGGCGCATACATGTAGCATTTGTTGCAGACTTTGAAAAGTACAAGATTTACAGTAAGATTCAAAACACTCAACCATAGTGTAACTTTGAAAATGACGTACACTGATTGGGATAACTATAGTAAAAGCTGATGAAGAACAGAGACCATACAATAGTCCACTCAATGTAATTATCGATAAAGACTGTAAGGGAACTGTTTTTATGGCTGCTGGAATAGTTTGTCCGGAATTGTACACAGTATGGAAATGAGATTTTTTCCCCTGAATACAAAGTACTAAATTCAATTAATGAGTATATAATTCAGAATAAGATTGTGTTTTTTAGAAGTCATTTGTTTTTCTGGTAAATGACAAATAAACAAGAATGGGTGAATGGCAGATTGGCTGTATTTTTTTTATGCCCCGTGACGATAGTCAGGGGGCATTAAGATTTGCTTCTGTCTGTCCGTCCATCTGTTCATCACACTTTAGGGTATAGAGTTTGTGTAATCAACTCCTCCCACAGTTTTCAGTGGATCTTTTTCAAACTTTGCATACACCTTGTGGACATATTGAAGATGTGCATGTGAATTTTCAATGGAGCTAGAATTAATTTTGACAGAATTACTGCCTTTTGAACTGAGTCATTTTTATCTGTCTGTCCATCCATCTGTCCATCCGTCTGTCCGTTTGTCTTACTTGAGGGTATAGAGTTTGTGTAATCAACTTCTCCCACAGTTTTCAGTGGATCTTTTTCAAACTTTGCATACATGTTGTGGACATATTGAAAATGTGCATATGAATTTTTGATGAAGCTAGAATTAATTTTCACAGAATTACGGCCTTTTGAACGTAGTCATTTTAGGCAAATTTTTGCTTTGTAGGGTATGGAGTTTGTGTAATCAACCTCTCTCACAGTTTTCAATGAATCTTTTCCAAAGCTTGCATACATGCTGTGGACATATTGTAGATGTGCATGTGAGTTTTTGATTGAGCTAAAATAAATTTTGACAGAATTACGGCTTTTCGAACTTAGTCATTTTAGGCAAATTTTTGTATTGTAGGGTATGGAGTTTGTGTAATCAACTCCTCCCACAGTTTTCAACGAATCTTTTTCAAACCTTGTATACGTGCTGTGGACATATTGAAGATGTGCATGTGGGTTTTTGTTGGAGCTAAAATTAATTTTGACAGAATTACAGCCTTTTAGACTTAGTCATTTTAGGCATATGTTTGCATTGTAGGGTAAGTACTTTGTTTAAAGGTAGGTTCCTGAACTAAAGATACCAAATCTGTTCACAAAATAATTTAGTCTTTTTCTGTGTGACATTGAATACTTTTATTTTTCTAAAATAGACCTTTTTCACATTGTTATCTCCCTTGCCAACTACTCTTCAATGGAGGTACGAAAATGAACCTGAAAAGATATATGGGGCAGTCTTATTCTGGCCTTACGGGAGGAGATGTGTTGGTGTCAGGATTTTGAATATTTTTCGTGCGAAATGCCATTTAAACGGAATTTGTATTGTGATTCCTTGAGTTTTTGAAAGGTTGTTCAATTATAAATATTTGTTTATGGATCAAAAGTAGCTTTTGCTAAGAATAAAGTACAAATAGCAGAGGCATATATCGGCTGCGCGATACTAATCTTTGGTATAAATAAGGTTTAATAATTTCAATACTACGATAAATTACTTTTTTAAATCATTAAAACATCACCCTTTCGATAAGGAGACTATCAAAATAATTTTTCAGGTCAATATTTTTACCAAACTATTTATTTCAAGGGTAATCTAACTGTATTAAAACAGAGACATCTAACTGTATTAAAACAGAGACAGAAAAATTGCTAGCCATACGGCGGTTATTTTCGAGATTACATCGGTCCCGCTCATGCTTGCCTTAATTAAACCGTCGATTTGTTTTTTTATATTTTTTCATTTGTTTTATCTTTTTGAAGACATATATATTTTGACTTATAACCTAAACAAAATGATACAAGAATTAACAGCCGTTTACCGTCCAAACTGGTTGGAAAAATGCTACCGGATCTGGCCGCATCTTCATTATAAATTAACCTGACTTGCAGAGATGTATGGATGTGTTTGAAATGTGTTTAAATAAATCATAAAATCAAAAAAAAAAGAGTAATAATAATGTTTTGTTCTATTATTTTAGAATTGCACGAAGATCAACATGTTTGGTTTAAATATTACGGAAGAATAAATAAAAGTAAAAAATTGAAGCTGAACATTAGCGTCACACATGGCCTCAGGAATTGAATAGGGTGTATGTTTTATCATTATTATAAAATTTATACCGTTTAATTAATCGCATAATCACAGAAAACAATTTGTTTGTTGTTTTTTTATTCCGTTGGCAAGTATTTGCTAATTATGCGATATCAATATCACCCACTAACGTGTGAAATACTGTTGGAGGTGTCAACGTATGGCATGCTCCGTTGATTGCGTTTATTGTCAAAAGTTAAGTCATAGTATATGTCAAACCTTCAGATAATTAGCAAAACATCTGACACAAGACAATTTACACATTTATTTGGGAGATTACTTCATCTCTTGATTATTTAGTTCCATTTATTTATTTGGTTTCGATAGAAATTATTCAATCTCATATATGAATGATTTTCTTTTAGTTCAGACTTCATTCAAAGAAAATGGAAAGCATATTTCAATAAATTAATATTAATATATAAATGTTCTGTACTTGATTTCTTAATTTCGAATTAATCCATTTTAGCGACTTGACTTTTGTATTAGACGTACATCTTTTTCCGAGTTTTTTGCATATCTTTTGACATGATTTCTTTGCAATTTTTAATTTAAATACAAGTATTTATAATCTTTGCTTTAAATCATTATGGAAAATTAAAATAGTAAATAAGGCATCATTAGGACAAGCAGAAATGTGAATATAGATGATTAAAACAATTATTTGTTACTCATTACATAGGAAATATCAATGTATCTAAAATCCAGTAGCCCCCTCGGTCTGAAGACTCACCTATTATCGGGAAATAACGTGTCATGTGAGCGGTATACGCATGCACAGAAACAATGTGAAAAAGGTCTATTGTTGCCAGTGAGAAAACCGTCGGATTTTGTTGAAAATTGTCGTTTTTCTCTGGTTTACTTTTTTGATTTAAGCAATGCCTTGGAATTCCAGTTCTAAAAATAGTTTTGTCTTATGCCTATAAGTGTGTAATTTCTAGTGTTATTCTCCTAAAGGTCATTTTCTCTCTTGATGTGAGTTCTCCTAGAGGTGCCGGCATGACGAATGGTTTAATACTAGCCCAAAATGCAGTGCAGCATTGTGTAAGCTGCGTTATCTATTTTTGGCATGAACTAAAAATAGCGCTAACTGGTGTGCGAAGCAGAGTTAGGGAACCCCTCACAAAACGACTTACCAAATACTTATGGCTTTACACTTTTCAGTGAAACTTATTCATTTCCTTGTTATAAGTGCTATCCGATAATTTAGAAAAACAATCATGAAAATGATGATGCATTCCATACTCCAGGAACCAATCTTTTATCAACTCCCACAATTTTTAGTGGCTGTTTTTTCAGACATTGTATACTTGCTGTAGACATACTGAAGATGTGCATGTTGTTTTTTAATTTAAAAAATTACCAATTTTGACAGAATTATGGCCTTTCAAACTTAGGTTTTTATTAGGCTGCATTTTTGAACTAGAGGGTATGGAGTTTGTATGATGCTTATGGTGGATTCTTTGTAAATGGTGTTTGTGCTTTAAAGCTGCTTTAGGGATGTCCACATCCTGTGACAGGCGCTGCACGGGGGTATCATTAGTGTCTTACAGATACAATTTTCTAGTTTTCCACTTACCAGTGTGGAATTGAAAGAGCAAATAATTATACTGATAGGCATTTTAATGGGTACTCTTTCAAGGAAAGCATCACTACCATTTTTCTTTTCCCCTCTTTTCTAAAAGGAGTCAACTCTTAAAGAAAAGAATTTGCTCCCCTAGCAGCAAATTCTTTCATTAATGAGTAGACCCCAATTTGAAAGGGTTATGTCATCCAGGAAGCAAACAGGAAGTCACAAAAGTTGCCCTTCATTGTGAAATTGACAGAAAAACTTGGCGGTGCACCCAGACACCTTAACAGCCTGAACAGCAGATCATGGCTATGTAAGTGCACATTGTAACAAATGTTTGGTATTTATCGACATGCTCGAAAGAAGAAACATTGATAAATCTGACTAGACCATTAGTAAATGTAGACAGCATTGCATTTTTCAAGGAGGTGGCTCCTATTTTGGTATCATTTTGTCTATTTATCTCAGAAAATAATCTTTCAATGGCTTAAATCAGCATTGAATTTGAATAGGATCGTGCTTGGGTTAAAGTTATTGAAGAGCTTTTTGTATTTTATTGGAGAACTTGAATTGTTGTTGAAAAGTTATGTCTGAAAACTGTTTTTAGGGAGAACATCAGACAATTGCATAAAGAAAAGACCATTAAAGTGGAATTGCAATGTACCATGGCAGAGTCACTGCATGCAAAACAAAAATTGTCAGAAGTCAATAAAGTGCGACTTACGGGAGCTTTACTTGAATAAACAGTTCTCATAAGAATAATTCAAACCTCTAAAATATTGCAAGAGATATGACAATATCAATGAACAGTAAAATATAGGTCATAGTCACGTAGAAGTAACATGAGGTCCATCACTATATCCGAATGCATGAGTGCATTAACCCAAGTATGATGCAAAGCCATAAAAAAGTGTTAGAGATATTAACAAAATCACTTGACCATGAAATATAGATCACACCTACCTAAAATAAATATGAGGTCACTCACAGTGTTAGCCCAAACATTGAACCCAAGTATAATGCAAATCCATGAAAAAGTGTTAGAAAGACAATACAAAATCACTGGACCATAAAATATAGGTCACTGTGACCTACTGTTAGTCTGAGGTCAAACATCTGGTCATACTGGGTCATTATCTCGAGCAGTCATGCTCGTACAGCCAATAGTCTTCAAGATATGAAGCAAAATCACTGGACCATGATATAAAGCTCACTGTGACCTATTTTTAAGTTGAGATCAAACATTGGGTCATTCTGAGTCATTATCTCAAGAATCGTGTTCGTACATCAAATAGTCTTCAAGGTATAAGGCAAAAATCACTGGACCATGATATATAGATGAGTGTGACCTACTGTTAGTTTGAGGTCAAACATTGATTCATACTGAGTCATTATCCCAATTAATCATGATCATACATCAAATAGTCTTGAAGGTATAAGGCAAAAATCACTTGACTATGAAATATAGGTCACTGTGATCTACTGTTTGAGGTCAAACATTGGGTTATACTGAGTCGTTATGCCAAAAAATCATGTTCGTGCATCAAATAGTCTTCAAGTTATATGGCAAAATCCTTGGACCATGAAATATAGGTCATTGTGATTTGCTTTTAGGTTTCGGTCAAACATCTGGTCATACTGACTCATTATCGGAAGCTATCCTGTACATGCATCAGTCTTCAAGATAAGAGGCAAAGTCACTGGACCATGAAATATAGTTAACTGTGACCTACTTTTAGTTTGAGGTCAAGACATGGACTCATTTTGACTTATATTCCCCAGCTATCAATAATTATTGTTCATACATCAAATAGTCTTTGAGATATAAGGCCAAGTCACTGGACCATGAAATATAGCTCATGGCCCAGTGTGCCCTACTGTCTTTAGTAAATCTTCCCCAGATTTCTATGGAGCAAGTTTGAAGAGTCTTATCTATCTCTTGTGGTTACTTAGCAACAACTGGTGAATATTTTTTCTTTGTTAATTCAACTGTGAAATAAAGATTATTGCCAGGTATGCATCACTACCTTCAGTAGGTCTTTCCCAGATGTATTTATGGAGAATGTTTGAAGACTATCCCATGTGGTTACTTAGCAATTGATGAATATTTTTTCTATGTCCAATCAACTGTAAAATAAAGATTATTGCCCGATATGCATCACTGCCTTCAGTAGATCTTCCCCAGATGTATCTATGGAGCAAGTTTGAAGACTCTAGCCCTTGTGGTTACTTAGAAACTGAGCTAAACACAACAGGTGTTCAATCTATGTTCAATCAATCTTTTCCAGGTTCACCACTTAAAAGACTTCCCTTTGACAGTAGATCCCCATTTGGAAGGGCTATGTCATGCAGGGAAGCAAATGGAAAGTCACAAAACCAATATGTCTCCTTTAAATTTTGAATAAAAGGCAGAAAAAAAGGCAGAGGTCCCATAAACCTTAAAGGAGATAGGTTTGGTGGCAATTCTTAGATAAATTTCTTTATTTATACACACAAAAAAAAAGATATATATTGAGATCCTGATAAGATGGGCCTGAACAGAATTATGGAGAACAACCAAAAATACCTTAGAATCACTGCCAAAGTCCCCATATCTATAGCTCACAGAATGCATCAGTACTTATATAGTGTGGCTCAGAGAGAGAGGGAGAGATGTTTCTTGCCATCAAAGACCTGCCCATCCCCTTTTTCCCAACTTGTGGAATTGAGTGACACCGAAGAAGTTGAATAGAGACATGCCTGTCTGTTGCACTTAATTTGGTAAAGGTATGTTATATTTCAATGCTTTACAGTAAATATTTTAAGTGTCTGAATTTTTTTTTATTTTTATGGTACATTTACAGTTTTGCTTGTTAGTTGCTATAGGGAATAATGATGCATCTCTCTTTATACACACATTTGCACCTGCAGTTAAGTATAATGGACAATGAACTCTTGTCATTGCTATTTCCTGATCTCACCATAATCACAGGGACCAACCGTAACGCCGGAAAAGCGGTCGAAGCGCAGGATTTGTTGTGTTTTCACGCCGGATTGCGGTATTTTTCGTAGGATTCGCCGCCATTTTTGTTGACAGTTTCCGAGGTGGGTTGAAAAAAAATCTATTTATAAAGTAAGGAGATTTTGTGTGAGCATTAGAACATGCCTATCCGGATCTACATAGATGCCTTTAATCGCCAGATCTTCTGTTGGTACATAGATATTGTTGAAATATGCAATCAGTCAAGGAGAAAATTGTTTTGCATGTTCGGCCAAACGCTCAGACAGCATTTGAAGCAAGAGGGTTCGTACTTTTTTTCAGTTTTCTTAATTTTTGACCAACTGGTGGATGAATTTGCATTTTTTAATATAACTACATAGTAAACAGCCGATTGCTCATGATTTTCTGTCCGAGGAAGCACAGATCGAAACACAATATGCGAAATTCAAAGTAACGCCGGATAAAGTGGCAACTTCTGGTTTCTCATCTGGCCAGTATTTTCACAGATAAACACATTTAAAAGGGTAAAACGCAGGTAAAATTCTTATGTTAATACAATTTAGCCTTAAGACCGCTCCTGACCACCCACAAGTAGAACTTGACTAGTCCCACATGTGACCCGAGCTGGCGGTAAGATTACCATTTTATCACTCGGCCAATGAGGCCGCCATATATTGTAAGCTCCAGTGAGGTCAGCTAAGTGGTTATCTGTTCACTTACTTGCCACATTTGCAATGAGGCGTTTGGTGTCATTTTTGTGTTATTATTCCTTTACTGAATGCTACAATATAAGTTTGTAAGGTAATTACGTCGGTGACAAATAAAAGTCATTTCACTTTACTTAGTTATCAACTGGAAAATGGGCTAGCATAAGCTTTGGTATACTGTTGTGGGATTCGCAGAGGGTACCTATTTCCCTATTTTCCTGACAGACTAAGACTACAATATTATCTAAGTTTGCACCAAAATAAATATCTTAATTTCTGATGTCCGTTGTTGTCCAAAAATGACCATGTCTCATATACATGTACCAAAATGGACTCCCTAAAATATCCTTGTTCCAAGACTCCTTCTAAAATTATTTGGAGACCTCACTGTTAGCTGATGGTTCTCATGATCGCGGTAGCATTGTGCGTCTGGATACTTCAAGTGACCGATATATCTGATTTGCCAATCGAATTGCACACTTGTGAACATTCTGATTGAAACTATGTCCTTCATGTGCAACCGTATTTTTGTGTCACTTTTGAGCTTTTACACAGAAATGTGTTATATATTATAACCTCAAAAGCCAATGTTCCTTTTGCAGCTCTATTAAAATCGTGTCTTCATAATACCATTTCTGTCAACATGTTCTCTGAAGTTATATTTTTGGTCGTTGGTGGCTGTATGTCGCGATGGTGCTAGGTAGCTTCTAGTGCAGGGGCGTGCTACTGAATTGGAATATAGTAGGACAAGGGGTTGTTGTGCTTGCAGCAGATGTGGGAAGCGTGGGCCAGGTTTTTAATGTGTGCGTCTTCTTCTTCACGTCAATCCTATCTTTCATTTTCTAATTCATAATCTCTTGTGAGACCGACTGTTCTTGACTGAAATATTGTGGTTTCCGTCGTTTACCGTTGTCAGATACTACTAGCGCGAGCTTGTTTGGTACTGGCTACCCGCTTAAAAGGTTTAAGCCTGCCCAGGAACGGTGTTGACGAATGACCTACTGGCTCAACATGACCTAAGCTGTCGACTGAGTAGTAACACCTGACAAACTGTACAAACAAAAGTTTTGGGTCGCAGATAGTTAGTAGCAGAACAGGAACCGAACAAGGCACCAAGCTGAAAAGAAATGAAGGCTCTGTAGCTATATTTTATGGCTATCTTCATGGTATCTGTGCTGAATCAATGTTTAAAAATTGTAATGACCTAATATGGCGAAGAAAGAGCTGACTACCTTGCATTCAAGGCTTATATTATGTTTAGTGACACGTACTTCATTTTAAATGTTATGTTTCCTGTCGGTGCAATTTGGATTGATTTACTGATTGACTGACTGATTGATGGATTAATACTTGCCAGCCAAAAGACACTGCTGAAGCTAACTCTGCAAATAAAGGTTTCACAACATTAGCATATACCGTATAATGGAAAATTTTCGCGTCGCCAAATTTTCGCGGATTTGCCCCAAAAACATAAGGATTAATTTTTGCGGTTTTTATTTTTCGCGGATGTGAATATCCACGAAAATAAAAATTGTGTTTGTCCTGTAAAATATTGGCTTGACTGAAAAGTCAAGACGTAAAAGGAGAGAGAAACGTAAAGAAACTGTAATCACTTTACACTGCACACATTTGTTTAGATAGAATCGGCTCCTTTTGGGTGGATACCAATTCTTATTTCACACAAAAAACGTAAGATAACCATTTGTACAAATCAATGTTTAGTACACAGAAACAGTCAACTGAAATATGCGAGCAATTGATAGAATGGCTATTGTTCAGAATAAAAGTAAACGGAGCTCACAGTCGGTTAAAAGTAATTCAATTGTACTTGCACAATCAGGGACAAGTGACCGTTAATCAAGTGAAAAAGTGACAGCAAGTTCCAATTATAATTACCTGCTGTTTACCAGCTAACGTAATTGCGCCGAAAATAATAGCTCTATATCTACCTACTTTTAAGGTTTTGTGAGGCGCTTTGAATACGGCAAACCATATTTTTGGACGTTTCAAATTTCTTATTACTATTTTGTAGAAACTTGGAAAATATTTTGCGGAGTCCGACCGCGAAATTCCACGAAAATTAGGCGACGCGAAACTTTTCCATTATACGGTAGTCTTATGCAGCAATGTATTGTCAGGGAAATAACTTTCAATTTCCTAGGCGCAATGGTTCTCCAGCCCAGTAGCTGCATCAGGCGTTAAGGACGAGAGGAAGAACTGACGAACAGATAAGGCGACGGCAACTTGCCCTTTCAACTTCTTTGAAGTTCGGGGCATAAAAAACGGAAATAAGAAATGCAAGGGAATTTAACCTGGGGTGAACCGGGTTCAGAGCAGAATGGAGTACCACAGAACAGCTCTTCAACCTTAGAATCTTGTGTGAAAAGTATCTTAAAAATCAATAAAATCTGTACCATGTCTTCATTAATATCAAAAAAGCCTCTGGAAGAGTATGGCATGCAGCCTCATGGGCCACAATGCGGAAGTACAATATTAGTGCAAATCTAGTTTGCACCGTTGAGCAGCTCTACGTAAAGGCTACAAGTGCATTCCTGATGAATGGCAGCATGAAAGAATGATTCAGAACAACAGTTAGAGTAAGGCAAGGATGTCCTCTGTCACCCACCCTGTTCAACATTTTTTTCTCGAACTCACCGTGTCTGATGCTCTGAAAGAACATGACGAAAGGTTAGCATAGGCGGCAGAAATATTACGTATCTGCAGTTTGCAGATGACAAAGACGCTCTAGCTGTGGTAGAGCAGGAACTAGAAGCCCCAGTTGAAAGTCTCGCCAACCGTGCACAAGGTTTAAGATGGAGATCAGTGCTAAGAAGACTAAACGGATGACAAACAGCGCCAATGACATCCACAGGGAGATCAAGATAAAAGGGCAGAAGCTGGGTACTGTAACACGCTTCAAATACCTTAGAGCAGTTGTCTCAGATGATGGGTCTAAACAGGAGGTTCTCTCAAGGATTGAACAGGCCACTTCAGCTTTTATAAAGCTGAAGCCAATTAGGAGAAACAACGGCATATTTCTTGGATCAAAGGTAAAACTTATGCGCTCCCTTGTAATTTCCATATTTCTGTATGCCTGTGAATAGTGGATCTTGACAGCAGAGTCAGAGAAACGCAGGCCTTTGAAACGGGATGCTACCGAAGATTACTAAACATTTCGTACAAGTACCATATAACCCATGAAGAGGTTCGCAGAAAGATCACAGCAGCCATTGAAGAATATAATGAACTTCTGGCCCTGGTCAAGAAATGGAAACCAAGATGGTTTGTCCACGTCTCAAGGTCTTCTGGTTTGGCAAAGACGTTTCTACAGGGCGCAATGAAAGGAGAAGAGGTAGACAGAAGAAGAGGTGATGACAATGATATTAAACAGTGGACAAGAATGGATTTCGCCAGCTCAGCTAGGGCAGCTGAAAACAGGACAAGGTGGAGAGGGATAGTTTTGAAGTCATCTGTGGTGCCCAAACGACCTTGTAAGGTTAAGGGATAGAATAGAATAGAACCAGATATTTGTAATTATTCACAGTTTGGTGAATATATTTCCGTCACCTGGCCTTTCAACCTAAAAGGAATATGAAACATGCCAGAAGAAGACTTGTCTTAAAATAAAGACTGGCGAAAACAAAAATACTCCTTGAAATTTCCACAAAGAAAATATTGAAAATTCAAGGTGTCTCTCGTGGAATGCTGAAGGTAGCAGTCTTACGCCTAAACTGCATTAACATAAGTATTTTACCCGTGTTTTACCCTTTCAGATATGTTTATCTGTGAAAATACTGGTCAAATGAGAAACCTGAAGTTACCACATTATCCGGCGTTACTTTGAATTTTGCATATTGTGTCTGAGTCTATGCCTCCTCAGGCAAAAGATCCTATGGAATCGGCTGTTTAAGATGTAGTTTTATTTAAAAATGCTATTTCATCCACTAGTTGGTCAAGAATTTAAGGAAACTGAAGAAAGTACGAACCCTCAGGCTTCAAATGCTGTCTGAGCGTTTGGCCGAACATGCAAAACAATTTTCTCCTTGACTGATTGCATATTTCAACAATATCTACGTACCAACAGAAGATCTGGCGATTAAAGGCATCTATGTAGATCCGGATAGGCTAGTTCTAATGCTCACACAAAATCTCCTTACGTTATAAATAAATAGTTTTTTCAACCCACCTCGATAATTGTCAACAAAAATGGCGGCGAATCCTACGAAAAATACCACAGTCCGGCGTGAAAACACCGCAAATCCTGCGTTTCGACCACTTTTCCGGCGTTACGGTTGGTCCCTGTGATAATGTCTTGAATATTAAGACAGAATGTCAGAGTGCCTTTAGATCAAGATCAAACTGCTTCTTTACGAATAATGGGATGAGCACCTCTGGTCATAATTTCTTGACTGTCACTATTGGATAGTGAAGTTAAGTTTTTCAAATTTTAGGGTGGTTACAGTAGCCCATCAGGTGTGCCAATATTTTTTGCAATAAAACTTAACCCATCTATACCCAATGGACTCTTCTATCCTTATAAATAAGATAAGTCCATTCATCATTTTAACAGTGTGTCTGGTGTATCTTGATCATTTTTTTTGTAGAAACTGCTTGTAATTTTATGCTAATAATGTAGACCCTGATCAGATGCTGCAGTCTGCAGCATTTGATCTGGATCTGCACTGTTTGCCAATGTCCTTTTTTCTGGGATGCTATGCAATAATGGGTTAATGCAGAAAGTGATAATGGTTGCCGTCAACTGTGTCAACAGATTAACATCAATCTGACAGTATCCTAGTAACTCAATTTAGATCTGTTTCTGAACAGCATTTACCACAGATGGACAAGCCTTCCCGTCACCATTGTAGATAAAACTACATTATATCATCCATTATCTAATGGAAACATGGAAACAAATAATAACACTGGTCAAAAAGGCTGCCCTGGTCAACAAGAATTCTGCTGAATGCTATGTCGCACCTGCCCTGTGAATCCACAGTAGTAGAGATCATAGTTTTACAAAGTTTTACCAAGTCAGCTGAGAGTAAAATATAATTAGGACAAGGGTAAAAATAAGTGCAACAGTCCTTAATAAACTTTATGCCAGGTTTAACAATGTAGGTATCACAGTTTGTGAGAGATGGACACCCTAGGGTCAGCACAATTTTGATGTAAAATTTTACTAATTTTACCAATGGTAAAAATAAGTGCAACAGCCCTGGTGAACATTCTTTAAGAAGAAACTTTGTGCCAGGTTGGATGATAATAGGTATCATAGTTTTCGAGAAACAATTTCTGATGGACAGAATATGGACGGATGTACACAGACAAACAGAATGACTGACAGAGAAGTGGATGGAAAAGTCAACTCCTCTATCGCACTTTCCTAAAGCAAGTGCAACAATAAAACATCTTTTTAAACCAACAGACCCATTAAAATCTCAAAATGGCTTGGTCCTTTACAGAAATGAGAGAGATATTTGAATTTAGGTACCAAATATTTTACACATATCATTTTTTCTTTCAAAAAACTTTACTGGTCAATGATCACACCTATTGTTTTCATCGCAAAGAAGCAACAAATGTCAATTATAATGCACTGCTCCCCATAATAAATTGCTTATTAGTTCACATAATTTTGACTGTCATCATGGGGGAATAAAAAATTTACTATTTCCAATATTGGCTACCATATCCTGTTTGCTTCTCTGGAAGAGGAAGGTGTCTTCTTTTAAAAAGAAAAAGAATTTTTTTTAGATGAGCAAACTCTTTTCTTTAAAAATTGAAGCCTGCACTAGGTATATATATCTCAAACTTTTGCTCTGCTGTTTCTGATGCTAATGAGTTAGGCATTAGCAGCATGAACAGAGTGCCTGCTGAAACAATGGCATTTTCATTACCATATTTCAAATGTCATTGTAATTTGGCAATATCATGGGTAACTGAGTTCAAAATATCAACTGCAGCCCAGTTGAGGAGCATCTGCACAGCCTGATCATTGCTCTTACTGTAAAGTTCTACAAGAACTTGTGTCAGAGTTTGCAAAAAGAGAAGTCCCTTAAGGTTCCTCTTAACAGTTATATTGCAAAATTTCTAAGTGATTTTTTTACTGTTTTCCAAGTCAAAACCTAGCCATATTGTATACCAGATTAATTGTCATGAAATGCTGATAAATTTGAAGCGGAAAAAGTCTTTTTAAGAAATCACTATTTTGTGAAATTTTACTTTTTTACAGAGTTTTCGGCAAAAATGTTACTTATCTCCCTTCACTCACGATCTGCAAAATAATGATGTAAAAATGTTTATTATGCTTGTGTTTAAGGACTGCCACATGAGAAAAAAACGAAAATAGCCAAATTACAACGAAAATGGATGATTTCCAAAAAAATTCCATAAAAAAAATTCAAACATCATCCATGTTGGAACTACTTTTTCAGCAATGTAAACCAAAGTATGGTGGCCTGAATGCACCAACAGAAATTGTTATTTTAACTGAAAAGTATTTGAACATGAGTTTATTTATTGATTTTGATACAGCAAGTTCTGAAAGGTTTGTAAACTGAAGTTTAGATATTTTGGAAGGTTGGTTGGTTGATTTGATGCTTATCATCCACGGTAAACAGCTAAGGTCATGTTGGGATAGTCAGTTAACCTAACCACACTATTCCTGGGCAGGCTTAGACCTCCTAAGCGGTTAACCAGTACTAAGTGCACATGGTTTCTCATGTAACTGACAACTGCCCTTCTTGAATCAGCGGAAGGAGAAACAAAAGTATGTGGCCAGACCGGGTTTCGAACCCAGGGCCTCCGACTTATGAGTCAGGTGCTCTACTGATTGCGCTACGCGGCCCGGCGCATATTTTGGAAGGATGACAAGAAACACACATTCATATTTCTATTGGAAGCCAAACACATACCAGCAGGCACATTGCCAAACACATACCAGCAGGCACATTTACTGGGACGGACCGCAATGGACTGAATTACCGGAACGGACCCGTTTTCCCTATCTTCAGTTGATATTTGTAATATTTTTATTAGATACACATTTATTTCATATTTAAACGTATTCTGTATGCCCTCTAGCGCAAAACCAATTAGAGATATCAGTCAAAATACTCTTTGAACATTTTGCGCCATGGGTAGGCCTCTTAATACCCCATGCATATGTGTTTCATATTAAAATCATATATTCTTATACAAAAAATCTGGCTATCTTTCGTCCAAGACTAAGAAAGAATGAAAAACACAAAGATTCCTGAATTTTTGTTCCATAGTATCATGACCAACATTTCATCCATAGGAAATATGTAGCTCTATATGTATCAAGTCGGTGGATGAAATCAGGGATTGCTAGTTACGATGACACATGTTAGTCACAGGTAGGGCCTGGAATTAATCTGCGCGTGCATCGAAATATGAATAATATGGTTCTGTTCCGGTCAGATCCAGTAATTAGGCCTGTTCCGGTAAATTTACGCACCGCTTTGCATCCTTATGACACTGTACTGACATTGATGCCATGTAATAACGTTGCAGTGACATCATTATGATGTCACATGCCTACTGGGATATAATCTATATAACTGGTGAAATCTTTTCAGTGCTCGTTTTTTTCCAAGCCTTTTATTTTACTTCTTGCCACCATGTGTGCGCTTGATAATCTCAACATTGTCCGAGTTATTATCTTTGAAATGATATGAAAACTGATAGCTCTTTCGACCAAGACATAGGTATTTTCTCTTTCTACGGTGTCTTCCCCTTGCAGTTCTAAACTTATGTGAGTTTTTCTTAAGACTTGCCATGATAGTACACCCAACTTATTCAATATAAACCAAATAAATGAGCAAAATTATTTCTTCATGTATTTTCAGTGATGGTCTGATTCTCGTTGGCCCTCATATGTGAACAACCAAAAACACATGCACAAACACATTTTATTATTTGTTATTATGTCTTTAGTGGACCACAAAATGGACAACACTTTCCAATGACATTACAAATTTAATGAAAAAAGTGGTTTGAAAAAAATAAAAAATACGACCGCTACGTCATCAAAACAACGTTTGACAGGTCAGCCAGTGAACCTACAAGATGAAGATTTGAACAATCGTACGAGCGATCAATCGTTTTTCACACCTACCAATGTGTAAATAGGTCAGAACTCGGCAAATACTTGATGTAAACTTCACATCAGCCAAGGTCAGCTTCAGCAGCCAAGTTTTTCTAGTTTCTGTTTACGACCGAAGAGCATTTCCGCATAGAAGCAGAAATGCTTGCGCTAAAAAGTAGTTCCAAAATCAATTTGTCATTTCATACAATTACGGATAGAATAATTTTTGTAGACACATTAACTAGTGTTATATGTAATAATAAATCAAAGTAAACCTCTTTCAACAAATAATATGAACATAATATTAATATTTTCAATCAAATTAGTTCGGTTAAATTTTACGCGTAGGAATCTTAGTTAATCGAAGACGAAGCAAATGTAAACAAATACATGTGGACACGATTCTTTCCAAATATGACACGATACTAAAGCAAGAACGTTTAATCGATTATGGGTTAAAAGAGGGCTTTTGTATCGAAGTTTCAGAAAGTGTGTCTTGATAGTTGGCTAAATGTAAGATCTCATCGTAATTTTGTTCGAAAACTGGCATACATGATTTTCCCAGTTTTCAAATATGGCCGCCTCCAGAGAGCATGAGGGTGGCCAAAAAAAATTCTGGTTTTCCGTATTCGGTCGTTGTTTCACAATCAAAATTGGTAGGAGTCGGTAGTGAGTGGTATAAAATATTTGTGTGTATAGTTGTAACAAACTTTAAACCACTGTCAAAAGAGCTTTAATTTTTTTCCTTTCCAAAGTGAAAATCTTAGAAACCGATTTTTTAACAAAGGTAAATACCGTGTTCTGGTAAATTAAATATTGTGCAAACACCACCAAAGAAATCTTAAGCACTTTTTCTGAGAATATGGATAAAATGAGGATAATCAGGGATATAATTTAGGTATTGGTATGATGCAAACAATGGTCCTAATTTTTTTTCTTGCAACTGTGAAGAGGAACCTTAAAGGTCTCATAAATCAATCTCAGTCTTCACTGTCCGCAGTCCAAACACCCCAGTAAGCTACCTTTATGCCTGGCAAGGCCAAATAAATGCTACTAATGATCTCACACAGTAATTACTACAACAATTAACAGTTGAAGTGCTGGAAATTAAAACAGTTGAATTTGCAAACAGTGTAGAGCCAGATGAGGTGGCTCATAATGAGCCCCTCATCTGGATCTACCCTGTTTGTTCTCTATATATAATTCTTTGATTTCTCAATATGATATAGTTTGGAAACATTTTTTTGAAATTTTGCAGACAAAAAATTTGTTGTCTGCTTTTTTTGTCGCTTTAAGAGACAATTACCTATTAACTAGGAATTGCAGGCGTTCCCCACCTAGCCACCTCAACCCCTGCATCATGAGAAAGTTGATAGACAAGGGCATCAGAAAGGGGCTGTCTGACGCTGTGAGAACCTGCTGCAAGCCAAAATCATTCAAAGAATGTAAGTCAAACAGAAAACGGAACAGTTTGTATTAGCAGTGCAGTACTGCATCCAAAAGATACTGATGGAATGGCAACTAGTGTAGACACTGGTCAGAATGCTGCTATCAGAGCCTTCTGAGCTGGGTCTGCATTGTTTGCTCAAATACACCTTCATTTCTGTAAATAAACCCTCCTCTCTCTAATGAATGCCCCCTTTTACTTTTTCTGTGAAAATGTGACCAAAATCCACTAGGGTTGGCTTTAGGTCACCAAAATGTGTTGATTAATTGCCCACATGAGTGAGTGAGTAACTTGGACGTAACGTCCCACCAACACATACAGGACCTTGGTTTTTAAAGTCTCCTCCAAAACACTGGAGAAGCGGGGGATTGAAACTGCAATCCCTGGATTGATAGTCTTTTGCCTTATCCACTACACTATGGCTGCTCCTTTGTTGCCCAAAAATGCCATTTTTGAACTTAGAATTGCAACACCTCAAGGGCATTTGTTAGCAGAAATACAGGACATAGCATTTTTAGCTCGCCTGGACAAAGTCCAGGAAGAGCTATTGCACTACCCCACGTGGGCGTCCACATTTACGTTAAAGTTTTTTCAAGAGCTTAGTTTTTACTGAACCAATGGATGGAACTTCACCAAACTTGCATGGATACATTATTGGGATATGTTTAAGAGCTTATTAGATTTTAGTGACCTTGATCTTATTTTCAAGGTCACTGGAGGACTTAGATGACAATTTATTGTACCCACGGTATCTCCTGAACTAGTCGATGGGATTTCACCAAACTTGCATGGATACATCATTGGGACAAGTAAAAGAGCTGGTTAGATTTTTGTGACCTTGGCCTTATTCTCAAGGTCACTGGAGGACTTAGATGACAACCTCTTGTACCCTCAATTTCTCATGAATCAATAGATGGAATCTCATCAAACTTGCATGGATGCATCATTGGGACATGTTTAAGAGCTGATTAGATTTTGGTGACCTTGATATGATTTTCAAGGTCACTGGAGGACTTAGATGACAGTTTCTTGTACCCATGATATCTCCTGAACCAATGGATGGAATTTCACCAAACTTGCATGGATACATCATTGGGACTTGTTTAAGAGCTGATTTGATTGTGGTAACCTTGACCTCATTTTCAAGGTCACTGGGGGACTTAGATGACAGTTTCTTGTACCAGCAGTATCTCATGAACCAGTAGATGGAATTTCATTAAACTTGCATGGATACATCATTGGGACTTGTTTAAGAGCTGATTTTATTTTTGGTGACCTTGATCTCATTTTCAAGGACACTGGAGGACTTAGATGACAATTTCTTGTACCCACAATATCTCATGAATCAGTTGATCGTATTGCACCAAACTTGCATGGATACATCATTTGGACTAGCTTAAGAGCTGATCAGATTTTGGTGACCTTGACCTCATTTTCAAGGTCACAGGAGGACTTAGATATGTGAAATTTCACTAAAATTGATATATCTCATTAGCCTTTGGCTTGATTTCCATGTCACTTTCATACATATACCTTCGGGGCAATCTCAAGAGTTTACTGTCTTTTGATGACCTTGACCCCATTTTCAAGGTCAAAAGCTAACTTACAAATGCTTATTTTTTCTCTCTTAAAAATGAGTTATACCTTGAACCGATTGATGGATATTCATCAGACTTGCGTGAATATATGGTTGTGCCAGGTTCAAGACATGTTAAATAGTTGGTGACCTTGACCCATTTTTCAAGGACATAGTCTTCTATGTAGGATACCTTTAAAACCAGTTCTCCAAACTTTCATAGATTTTTTATTTCTACAGGCTTTTTATTTATTTGAGGTGATGGAAAATGGACTGGTGGGAGGACATCAGTTTTTCTCTGAAAAACATTTCTGTTTTTAGCTCACCTGAGCCGAAGGCTCACAGGTGAGCTTATAGTATAGGCAGGCATCCGTCGTCCGCCGTACGTCGTCCGTCGTCCGTCCGTCAACATTTTCAAACGACATCTCCTCTGAAACTACAAGGCCCATTGTTACTAAATTTCATATGTAGCATCTACAGGCAGGGGGAACCAATAATACTGTTTTTTATCCAAATCGCTTTGGAACTTTGGTTGCTATGGCAACTTAAAGTTGCCATTGACTTGTATGGGAAAAATCGAAAATTTGCATTTATTGCTATGTCACTGCAGATATTTTGACAAAACTTGTACAGAAATGTTCCTTGAGTAGTCCTCCATCAAGCACATGAAATTTATGTAAATTGCACTATTTGGCTGGTTGCCATGGCAACCGAAAGGTTAAAAATAGAAAAAATATTCAAAAATCATCTCCTTAGAAACTGTGCAACCAATAAAGCTCAAACTTCACAGAAAGAATCTTGGTACTAGCCTCTATAAAAGTACTGTTTTTCTTGGTAATTGCTTTAGCAGTTTGGTTGCTATGGGAACTTAAAGTTGCCAATGACTTATAATGGCAAAATGGAAAATTTGCATTTATTGCCATGTAACTGCAGATATTTTGACAAAACTTTTATAGAAATGTTCCTTGAGTAGTCCTCCATCAACCGCATAAAATTTATGTAAGTTGCACAATGTGGCTGGTTGCCATGGCAACCGAAAAGTTAAAAATAGGAAAAATATTCAAAATCATCTCCTCAAAAACTATTCAACCAATAAAGCTCAAACTTCACAGAAAGGATCTTGGTACTAGCCACTATAAAAGGACTGTTTTTTTTTGGCAATTACTTTAGCAGTTTGGTTGCTATGGCAACTTAAAGTTGCCATTGTATTATAATGGGGAAATGGAAAAGTTGCATTTATTGCTATGTCACTGCAGATATTTTAACAAAACTTTCATAGAAATGTCCCTTGAGTAGTCCTCAACCAGCCGTATTAGATTACGGCAAATTGCACAATTTGGCTGGTTGCCATTGCAACCGAATAGTTAAAAACAGAAATATATTAAAAACTCATCTCTGCAGAAACTCTATGGCCAATAAAGCCCAAACTTTACAGAAATGATCTAAGTACTAGCCTCTATATAATTACTGTATGTCATGGCAATTGCTCCAGCAGTTTGGTTGCTATGGCAACTTATAATTTCCAGTGACTTATAATGGGAAAAATGGAAATTGGCAATTATTTGCTATCTCACTGCAGTTATTTGGATTTTTGTCTACAGAAATGTTTCTTGAGTTGTCCTCTACGATTCATTTGAATTTTGACCAAGTCGCAGAATTTGATTGGTTGCCATGTCAATATATAGACTAAATTTTAGAAAAACGTATTCGAAAATCTTCTCCTCAGAAGGCATCAGGGGTGTGAAGCTGATACTTTGCATACATGTAAATGACATTAGCCTCTACATAAATTATATTTTCTTTGAATCCCATCAGAACTCTGGTTGCTATGGCAACTTATAGCTTCCATTGACTTATAATGGGGAAAGTGAAAATTGGCAATTTTTGCTGTCTCACATCAGTTATTTAGAATTTTTATCCCCCGACCGAAAGGTTCGGGGGATATAGCGATGAGCCTGGCGTCCGTCCGTCCGTCCGTCTGTCCGTCCGTCCGTCCGTAAACACTTTCTTGTCCGCTCTATATCTTGAATACCCTTTGGAATATTTTCATGATACTTCACAGTTATGTAGAACAGGTCATGACGATGTGTCGCGTACAAGAATGGTAACTCTTGCTATTGTACTTTTTGAATTATCTCCCCTTTGGTGATTTTTTTGCAGATTCGTGTCCGCTCTGTAATTTGAATACCCTTTGGAATATTTTCATGATACTGTGACGACCGAAAGGTTCGGGGGATATAGCGATGAGCCTGGCGTCCGTCCGTCCGTCCGTCCGTCCGTCCGTCCGTCCGTAAACACTTTCTTGTCCGCTCTATATCTTGAATACCCTTTGGAATATTTTCATGATACTCCACAGTTATGTAGAACAGGTCATGACGATGTGTCGCGTACAAGAATGGTAACTCTTGCTATTGTACTTTTTGAATTATCTCCCCTTTGGTGATTTTTTTGCAGATTCGTGTCCGCTCTGTAACTTGAATACCCTTTGGAATATTTTCATGATACTTCACAGAAATGTAGAACAGGTCATGACGATGTGTCGCGAACAAGAATGACAACTCTTGCTTTCTTACTTTTTGAGTTATTTCCCCTTGATAGTTTTAGGTGTGATTTTTTGGCAGATTCGTGTCCGCTCTATAACTAGAGTACCCTTTGGAATATTCTCATGATACTTCACAGATATGTAGAACAGGTCATGACGGTGTGTCGCGAAAAAGAATGACAACTCTTGCTTTCTTACTTTATGAGTTATTTCCCCTTGATCATTTTAGGTATGATTTCGTGTCCGCTCTATAACTTGAATACCTTTTGGAATATTTTCATGATACTTCACAGATATGTAGAACAGGTCATGACGATGTGTCGCGAACAAGAATGACAACTCCTGCTTTCTTACTTTTGGAGTTATTTCCACTTGATGGTTTTAGGTCTGATTTCGTGTCCGCTCTATAACTTGAATACCTTTTGGAATATTTTCATGATACTTCACAGATATGTAGAACAGGTCATGATGATGTGTCGCGAATAAGAATGACAACTCTTGCTTTCTTACTTTTGGAGTTATTTCCCTTTGATGATTTTAGGTGTCCGCTCCATAGCTTGAATACCTTTTGAAATATTTTCATGATACTTCACAGATATGCAGAACAGGTCATGACAATTTGTCTCATACATGAATGATAACTCTTGCTTTTAGACTCAGTGAATTATTTCCCTTTGGTACTTTGGGCTGCTGTTTGAGTCTCTGCTCCATAACTGTATAACCCTGGCCAGCTCCAGAATTTGAATAACCGTGTACCTTTTAGAATATTGATGATCATGCTGTGATATCTTATCAGTGTTCCTAACTCTCTCTTACCCCTCCACATTCCCGTGCCCCCCCCCCCCCCCCCCCCCCCCCAAAATTTTTTTTTTTTTTTTTTCCCCCAGATTTGGATTCTTTGTCCAAATTCACTTACTAGAGAGCTTAAAATTAGATTTGTAGGGCTTGTACTTTAGAAGTTATTGACACATTTTGAAAGTTGAATGTATCGTATGCTATACATTTGTGTATATGGTGGCTGTTTGAGATATTACCTCTTTTTAGCAGTCAAGCATACTGTTTTAGTCTGAGTGTTAGATAATCATGCATCTGTTAACAGTTAATGTCAATCAGAAGCATAAAAGAACGACAATGTATTACTAATATGTGTTTTGAAGTGCACCCTTTTTACCAAGGCCCATGGGGGTCTTCGGTCGGGGGATTTGCCATCTCCTCTGATGGCTATTTTTTTCTATAAAAATGTTCCTGGAGTAGTCCTCTATGATTCATATGAGTTTTACCAAATCACTGAATTTGATTGGTTGCGATGGCAAAATAAAGGGAAAATTTTTGAAACAATATTACAAAATCTTCTCCTCAGAAGCCTTCAAAGGGATGAAGCTGATACTTTGCATACATGTTAATGACATTAGCCTCTACCTAAATTGTGTTTAATTTACCTTTGCTCACGTGAATTTGTTGCTATGGCAACTTAGAGTTTCCATAGACTGACAATGGGGAAATTGGAAATATTGCATTTGTTTCTGTGTTACTGCAGATATTTTGACAAAAGCTTTACAAAATGTTCCTGGAGTAGTCCTCTACCAGCCATATGAATTTTGCCAAAATCCCTGATTTTGATTGGTTGCCATTGCAACCGAAAGGCCAGATTTTCATTTCTTTTTTTTCTTTTTTTTTTGCCAAAAATCTTCTTCTCAGAAAGGGGGATAAAGCTGAATCTTTTTTGCATAAATGTTTATGATATTATCTTCTACATAAATGGTGTGTTTTATTGCTGTTGTGCATGTGGTTTTGTTGTTGTGACAACTTAAAGTTTTTTCAACATAACCTCAGTGCTCAGGTGAGCGATATAGGACCATGGGTCCTCTGGTTTTAGCTTGTTCCCAATAGGATGGAGAACCTCTTAGGTCTTTGAACACCCTAAAGCCTTCATCATGGTGGCACAGTTTCTAAACATTTTCAGGTGATTTAAAAACTGCAGCAGTCAAGTCTTGGCTGCCTTTTGTCTTCCGAATACAAAGGTTTGCTTATTCTAACCCATTGAATTAGACTATAGTTTATCTCCTTCTGTCACCCCAATTCCAGGCGAGTTATGCTGTTTGCTGACAGCTCTTCTTACAGATTTGATTTTGCTGTTGCAAATATGGTCTCTCAGAACATTAAAGCATGCATAGCAGTAGACCACGTTATACCTGAATAATAGAAATAAGTACTTTTAAGTAGCTTGTTACAAAACAGATACTGTATTAATCCTAATAAATGCCCCTCTCCAATAAATGCTCCCTGCCTCTTTTCCAAGTATAAAGTTATTGATTTGCCAATCGTCATGATTTCCTTCAGTTTTACAAAGAGGAACAACATGAATTCCTTTTTGCTTCTTTGGAGGACGTAGCATTGCCAAATGAGGTCCACTCTTCAAGGAAAGAATTTGCTCTTCTGAGAGAAAGTCTGTCCTTTAAGAGCAGACCTCTTCTGAGAAGGGAGGCAAAACTAAGAATAACAGTTGAAATGCTTCATCTGAAAGTATATCCATTCACCTTAATACCACAGGGACTCTGGTCATACGGTTTGTCTCTTTGATCCACTGAAAATACGTATCGGGATGTACCGGGTGGTAAAAACCACCCGGTACATCCCGATACGTATTTTCGGAAAAACCACCCGGTAAACCACCCGGTACATCCCGATACGTATTTTCAGTGGATCAGAGAATCAAACCGTATGACCCGAGTCCGAATACTGTTTATTAGAAGTATATTAACAACTCTTTAGGCTCTAAATAACGCCTCTTTTCTGAAACAATTGCCCTGACACATTTAAAAGAATAAATATGGTAACTGGTAGATCTTTAACAGTGTGCCAGATCATGATCTGTTGTTCCATGCCACCATTTGATTGTGGATGATATGATGATCACTGATTTACTGTTGCAGTTTCCGTTTTTAGAAAAAAATCCAGGATCACTGTCACATGACAAATAAATTCAGTATTTTGGAAAATGACATGGACAGTTTCTGTTCTTTTATTTTCACCCAAATATTTATAAGAAACATTTGTGGCTAATGTTGCATGGTTTTTCATGACAAATGATCTTTTGATGTTGTAAAACGTCCCATAGCTGATTGGATAAAGCAATCAGCACATTGCAAGCACCTGAGCTACAATGTGAGGTGTAAATGTCAATAGACACAGACAAAACAGTTGCATTTTCAGACATTATTGAATAATTTTTTGGCAGAGTCAAAGAAAAAAGTTGTTTCCATGTTCTGTCCATTGTTTCTCTAGGTAGAACAGAACTTAGGAAGCAAGCTTTCCTTAACCCATTAATGCCTAGTGGACTCTTCTATCTGTATATATTGGACGAATACATTTGTCATTTAAGGGGTGTCAGGTTTAGTTTATTTTTCGATTTTTTGTTTTATTTTGAGGAAAAATACGCATTTGTTGTATGCAAAAAGTGTAGACCCTGATCAGACGCCGAGTTTGCGGTGTCTGATCTGGGTCTGCACTGTTTGCCTATATCCCAATTTCAGGGTGCTAGGCATTAATGGGTTAAGGACATTGTTTACCCTAGAGTTTACATTACAGCTTAAATATGGGATTATAAACATTTTGACAGGCAAAATATATAAGAAAGGAACCTTTCAGACCTGTTTTAATGATTTTCCTCAGCATTTTGTTAGTTTTACTTATCAAGTCTTGACAATGCACATTCCATTAGGATTGTGAGAGGGACATTCCGTAAATTGCTTGTCCTCTTTGACTCTACTTGATCGTTCTCAGTGATAGGGTAGGATAGAGTGTGCTAAGATATAGGGTATGGTAGAAGGTAGGGTAGGTAGGGTAAGGGGTAGGGGTAGGGTAGGGAAGTTACTAAGAAACAGTAGGTAGGTAGGTAGGTAAAGCAGTTATCGGGTTAAGAAACAGAAGCATTGGCTACTGTTTCAGTGGACTGACCACTCAGCCTTGTAAAGTGGGAAGACTTTTCAGGAATCTGTGTAAAGGTGACTGGATTTACTTTCAGGAGAAGCAGCTATACTACTACTTCCTTTTTTGCCGCCAGTTCCAATGGGGGTCAACCCTCAAAGGAAAGAATTTGCTCTATGCCCAGGGAAGTAAACAGGAAATCACAAAAGTAGTTTCCTTTTGAAACATGGCAGAAAAACATGGTGGTGTTGGCAATGTTCCCATACAGTCACAAAGCCCAGTTTTTTCAGTCCTTAAAATGTTTCTTTGGATTGATATTCCTTAAAAGTGCCGAAAAAGGCAGACACAGAACTTATATATATAAAAATAGCTTAATAATGTTTTGTTCAAGCTGTATATCAAATTGACAATTCAAGGACTTGAATGCAAACAGTGTAGATCCAGACAAGTGCTCATGCCACCTCATCTGACTGTTTGATAAAGCTTTTCGAGATACATATTTTGGAAACACTGCACTGTCAAATATGACGGAAAATATGAAATTCTTTCAAGTATTTCCCAATTTATACAGTAGCTGAAACATGAAGCCTTTTTGCTGTCATTGAGGATGACTAGAGAACTGAAATAATCCTTTGAAAAAATATCCCATAAAGCTAACAGTATTCTGAAAAACAAGCCTTGACACCAGGGAAAGCAGTCACAGACATTTGCTACATTTAATATTAATATCAAGTTGATATGAGCCGCGACACGAGAAAACCAACAATGTGGTTGTGCACCCAGCGCAGACTCCTATCAACCTGGGCATCCGACCAGTCTGGTCAGACTCTTAGCTAATTAAGCACTCAAAGGGTAGCTAAGGGCCTCAGCTACCTCCATGTAGACAGTGAAGACTGCGCTGGGCACACAACCACTTCGTTGGTTTTCTCGTGTCATGTCTCATATTATTCCTCTTGAGAAGGATTTTATTTATTTCACTACAAGATCAAAAAGATGAAAGGACATAGAGAATAAATTTCTTTACATAATTTTGCATCACTGATTAAATCAATCTTTTGCTATTGTTGCTGCTGTTATGCAATATGCATGCAGTTTAAAGTTTCCAGACAGCCTTTAAATTCTATGGAAATTCTTAAAAGTGAATTTATTAACCAAAAAAGTTCTAAGTGTTTGGACAGATATGTGTGGACAAACATTGCAGATCCTAAAGGAGCAGTCTAATCAGGGCCTACATTGCAGCTGCACCCTTTGGATAAATACATTAATTTTACTGCATTTAAAAACCAAGCTGTTCAATTTTAAGACAATATGTAACAGTAATTATTTTAGATGTCTTAGTTTTTAAGCAAGAAGAAAACTATAATATAATGACATTACAAACTGAAAATGCACACATAAAAAGTTCAGTTTTGCATACATTTGTGATTACCAAGCAAAGATCCAGATCAGGTGAAAATATGAATGTATGTTTAGAGCATTGTTGTTCCACACTGAAAATCAGTAGCTTTTATGATGGAGAAACTTTGCAGGAATTCCAAAGCATGTATGGTCCTCCTGCTTGGCAATCAAGAGATTTCTAGGATTTATCTTGTTTGCACAGAAGCTGTGACAACAGACTGGGGACCATAAAGTCAGGTATCTCAGCTCAACAGGTACTTTAGATGTTTGGTAAGACTGATTTTAAAGGGGTAAAAACCAATTTTCTACACCTACTGAAAGTCAGAGCTCCCAAAGCAATCAAGGTTTCAGACATTGGCGTTGGCGGGGAAGTGTGAGTTTTTTTTTGGGGGGGGGGGGGGGGGGGGGGGCAAGGTCTGCCAATGACATGAGACACTTTGACTCATGGTTAGGCTCAATTTTATGTCAATTATTGGCCGTTTGTACTTTCTCAAGCAGAAATACAGTTATAAAGGCTTCAGTCTCCAACAGGCTCACTTATAATTTGATTCATTTAATGGCTGTAAAAGTGTATTAGATAAGCTGTAATTAACTGCATTTATGAAAATGAGGCTTTAAATGGCACTGCAGTTAATATTTCAGTATGACAGGAGAATGGCGAGTGAAGAACATCATTATATGAATTGTAAATTATGAAAAGATCACAGAAATTCCAAATTTGTCTTTTTCTGCAAGTCATTGTCCAAACTAGTGCCCAGCGATGAAACTGGTGGAAAAAGACTACACTGTACCCATACACCTTTTAAGAAGTATCGCTTGGAATTTGCATGCACAATTGAATTATCTTGAACTTGTCTGGATTTGATTGCACTAGATGACTGTATATTTGGAAAAGTAAAACAATTTTGACATGTTGAAACATCATTTGGCATGCTGTAGTCACAACTTTAAGGGCAGCTGCAGCTGGATTTCAGTGAAACGATTTTTAAAAGGCCTCAGAAGATTTCCTCAGACATGAATTGTCATATATTCCATATTTTTAGCTCAAAACCTATAAACTGAGAAACTCCAAAGGCTTCTATAATGGCAGGCCAGATTGTTGTGTGGGCTGAAAGGTAATGCCATTTATTGCGTAGCAGTAATTGAAAAGATTCACCATATTTCTTCAGTTATAAGGTTGGGGTTTTCTCTTCCAAAACATTCCAATATATCTAGATCCATCTTTTAAGATGGATCTAGATCTTTGGGATTGTTTTGGAAGAGAAAAACTCAAAGATGGATCTAGATCTTTCGGATTGTTTTGAAAGAGAAAAACCCATTTTATAGCTAAATTACACATCATGCCTGATTTAAAATCCTATATTAAGACCACCTTTCAGACTGCCTAAAAGTGGCCTTATTAGTGAGGTTGTCTTAATATCAAATATAAAATCCAAAGGAAAATAGGAAAATACCATTTGGGACTGGCAAAGACTGGTCTTAATAACGAAGTGGTCTTGATTTAGAGTGGTCTTAATTGCAATATTTTACTGTATTTGAGAGAGGCGCGGTAGCCGAGTGGTTAGAGTGGCTCGGTTATTGTGCAGAAAGTCGCCGGAAGGTCGTCAGTTTGCGGCTCACTGTCGCCATCCAATGACTGGAAAACTCTGTCAACCCAGCAGTAAATGGGTACCTTATTTGAAAGGATAAGGCAGCGAAAGGAGAGAGATGGGCTCCGCCTTTCATCAGCTGTGCCCAAGATACAGTGGGTCTCTAACCCCCACTGCCCCTACGGCTATTAGGCTATGGGAAACCTTTACCTTTACCTTTTACTGTATTTGCTGTAATTTTGGAAGGGTAAATTCCCGTCTTATAACCAAATAACTACGGTAATTGAAGAGATTTAAGTCCTGGGATTTACAGACAACAGAAGTACACTTATTCTGGAGACATTGCCCTTAATTATTATTCTACAGGGATTCCAAAGTGAGTCTGTCCTGTCATTATTACACCCACAGAAATGCGAAGAGCTTTATTACAATGTGAAGATTTGCTACTTTTCGTCATTTACTTTTTACTTTAATTATGAGGACGGTCTTGGTTGTACAGAATGACCTATTTACATTAGAGGATCTTATATGAGAGGTCAGTTCATATGCAATTTATGAAGCCTTGTGCAAGTTTTATAGAATTGATATGAAATGCTCACAATTGAAAGATCCTGTTTAACCTTTTGAATTTCATAGCCTTACAGGTTGACATAATTTCTAAAGAACACATTATATTTTTATGGACAACATCATGACAATTTTAGCCAGTATTAAACCAAGTGTAAATTGAATTGTGTGTGTATACCATTTTTATTGCAACTGTTATACGAAGCAGGAGCAAGATAGGGATCACTATTTGGCTTTACTGTTGGCATCCTTGGTTTCATTGTTGTTCTTAATGATGTTTTTAACCACTTTGTTTAGAATTTAACATTCTATGAAGATGACTTTTGGGTCTTCTTATAGCCCTTAAAGTGCCAAAAGAGCAGACGATAAACTTAACGTCTGCAAAATTTCAAAAGTATATCTTGTCCAATCTACATGTATATCATATTGAGAACTTAAAGAATGGAGGGCAAACAGTGTAGATCTAGGTGAGGCGGCTCATTATGAGCTGCCTCATCTGGATCTACACTGTTTGCAAATATCTGGTGCTTTAAGTGTAATGCTGTTGACAAAATATGAATACCATGGAGCCATCAGTTACTGGAGTGACATAAAAAGAGCAGTATCTTGTGGAATTCTTGTTAATTCAGATAGACAATCAATGAACATAGTACCCTGGAGTACTGTACAAGAGTATATGACCGTCTGAACACTCTAAATTATTAAATATGACATTGTGTATGATCCATATGTACTTGTAAAGTTTCATATTTAAAATGCATCAGTCAGAACTATTCATGTTGTTAATGTGTTTTAGTTTGAAGCTGGAGTATTTTGTGATTTTGTTTTTTGTGTGTAAATGGAAATATTATGGTTACACATATGATACACCGACTGACCGGTAATAGTGAAGAGAATAATGTTGGCTATTCATATAATGTTGTCAAAGTTTTGACCTGAGAATACTGTAATTACCAGGTGAGCGCTTAATCTATAGTATCATCTAGAGATTGGTATTAATTTTTGATATAGCCTAGATTAGTTGAACAGATGTTATTTGTCACAGATTAAATTTGTTTTTTTGTTTTTTTCTGTTTTTTTTTTTAATGAGATTTTTAGACAGATAGACAGACAGTTGAAATGGATTTAATTCTATAGGTGGCCAGTTCTAAGACGTTATTTGCTTGATAGGAGCAGGTCACCCACCCACCCCCAAAATCACTCTTCAGGCAATTCAGGGGACAACTCTTGATATTACTGTCTTTAAAGTCTCTGGGAATAATCTCTCATACTTAAAAGCTTGCTTGTTTGAGTTGTCTGAGAACACTTTCAGGGGAAGCAACTTTGCCATTGCAATTTTGCCTCCCTTCTCAATGGGGGTTAACACTTAGAGGAAAGAACTTGCTTCCCAACTCTTAAAGGAAAGAACAGACTCCTTTTCTGAAGTGTTCAGTTCTAAATTGTTACCAGTGGTAAAACTGCTGGAAAAATATGGTGTTTCCATTCACCTTAACTTTTGAAACATTTTGGATTGTAAAAATACCACTTTTTGTAATTAAGGTGAAGGGATATACTTCCAGGGAGAGCAACTCTACCATTTTCATCTTTACCTCCCTTATCAGTGGGGGTTGACTTTTAAAGGGAAGAATTTGCATCCCTAGGGAGCAAACAGGAAGTCACAAAAAATATCTCCCTTGAAAACAAGATTTCTGCAGAAGGCAATATCTCGCCTGTCTGCATTATGTCTTTATCAGAAAACCTTACAAAACCAGGTCCCGGTTGTTCAAAACTAACAACATTGTTAGTAAACGACATGTTAAAGTTTCAAATGCTTTGTACATGAAAACACTGCCATTTTTTTTGCAAAAAAATATGAAGAGCTTTTAAACTCTAGAAAAAACGAATATTTGACTGACGACTTTGTTACACTAACGAGGCTTTGAACAACCAGGCCCCGGAGAAAAGCAGTTTTTAGGTCTCACTTCAGCTAGTCACAGGTGAGACAAAAATGGCGGAAATCATGGAAAACATGGAGCTTTACTAGACAATACAATAGGATTTTGTTTTTAGCTTTTTAGAATTTTTAAAATTTGTCTTTTAGTTGTTAACACTCTTTATTTCCTGACGTTTTGGCCCGTACCGGCCTTCTTCAGAGGAAAATGCAAGCAGAAATAATTTCTGCTTACAATTTCCTCTGAAGAAGGCTGGTCAGGAAATAAAGAGTCTTTTAAAACAACTAACAAACATTTAATGATTCTTCCTAAGAAGAAAACAAGAGATTTAATAAAATTTGTTTAGAATTGTTAAAATTTGTATAATTTCAGGCATGGAAAGATCTGTAGGTCTGACAGTGATCATCTCTGTGTCTACCATCATACTGTTTATACTGTGTGTGATAGTCTGTCTCTGGTGCCGCAAATGTTGGAACAGGAAGAAGAAACGACTGGACCAAGACAACGAGAGCCTCTCAAAGTACCAGCCAGTGGAGCTTGACGTGGACAGGGATGTACGGCAGTTACATAAAAGGTCTTGGGATGAGAAGGGGAAGCAGCCAGGATATGAGAAAGGGTCACCAATTATGAGTAGAAAGACCATCAGGTAAGGCTCAGCCTGCACATAGATTTTCAGGTCCCGTATTTCTTCTAGTATATGCTAGCAGTTCAAAGCATTGTTAGCTTAACAGAGTAATTAGTCTAATTAGTTAAGGATGTTTTAAGTCTTACAGCACTCACAAAATCAATAGTGGTAATATTTTTGCAGAATAATTGTGAGGTCCGCTTTTGCATTTCAAAATCTCCTCACATTTTTTTCCGCAAAAAATGGCAGTGTTTTGCCATCAGTACGTTTGAAAATTTAATGTTTCGTAAACTAGCAAGGTAGTTGGTTTTGAACAACTGGGCCCTGGTGTATGGATGGATGACTTGTGATTTTACATCCTTTTCAATATTATTTCAGTCACAGAGTGATAATGAAATGCTGTGTGCAATGGAAGCCTGTTTACAAATGACAAGTTGTCTGCCTCCAGCAGGAACCAACTTTGGACTGCTAGCTTAGCAGGCCAGTGCTTAATTCACTAAGTATGCCATTTACAGGACTTCTGAACTGCAACTTCTATGTTGCAAATCAGAAGTCCTGTAAATGGCATACCTGAGACAAAATTAGACAATATATAACAATTTTGGTGGTCTTAATCCAATCTTGATGGAATTTGGCAACAAGAAAGAAGGTCTGGATCATTGCTGTTATCATACGATGACACCTTGTGTTGAAGTTTCCATATTGAGGCACATAATATGAAACTTTACATGAGCAGAGGAGGAGCTGCACTGTCCTTGGACAAGTTTTGTAATTATTAAGATAGTTCCAGATGTTTTACTGAAAGTCAAAGTGCCCCAGTCTCATCAAAGTCCATCTCACCGATCCATCATTTGTCAGTTATGATTCATTCATTCTCCATTCAAATTTTAAACCATTCTTTTTACTCTTTTACTTTTTATTTGAACTTTTTAATGTTTTATAGAAATGTTATTGTTTAGTATGGATTTTATAATTTACACTTGCTTAACATGCGGCTTTGTTACAGTCAATTATTAAGCCAAATATGGCATTGACCTTAACTATTGAGGCAAATTCCCAAAAAGTGTAGACTGAGATCAGACTGCTCCTAGGAGCAGTCTGATCTCAGTCTACACTGTTTGCCATTCTTTAAGCAATTTTTAACACCTTGCTGGATCATAATACTGGCTTGGTCAGATTTTTAGGATAAATTACGGTAATTCAGAAATTTGTAAGTTTGTCCCAATATTTAGGGTAGGCGTGGTACGGGATTATTTTGATGAATAATTAATATTTCCATGCTGAGAATAAGTTATAGAGAAGAGATACAAAAAACATGAAAGTTATAAAATTGATTTTATATGGTAGTGAAAGTATGGGGCACTTTTGTCATGGAATGTAAACTGCTGAGACATTATAAATTATTGATGCTTAATATTAAGAGAGATGACTGGAATGGATAACTTGCAATTTTACATCCTTTTCAACAGTATTTCAGTCATATCAGGACAATGTTAGGATGATAATGAAAGACTGTGTGCAGTGGAAGTTTATGTTTGAAAAGATTTCCCCCCTCCGGCCGGAGTTAAAAACCTGTGACCTGATCTGAAGTTGAGAGCGCCAGCCTCTTTGTCATGGAATGTGAACTGATTCCATGGTAAACTGGGACATCAGTCATTATTATAGGGGTCATACACTTGCAAGATCCCGAGGGAGCTCTCTCAGGAAATTTCAAATATTAATGTATTAGAAAAAAATATTTGATGGCTATTATTGCATGAATTCAACTACAATTTTACAAAAATAACAAAAAGTTAAAATCAGTGAAATGAGCCGTAACTAAGTAACCACTGGACCGAATTTCATGAAACTCAAAATAAGTATATATCACTTTAAAGCGCTGATGCACATGAAGTTTCATCAGACTGGCTTCAGTAATGCATGAGTGCTCTCCCTTTAATTGACTTAAAATCAACGAAATGAGCCATAACTAAGTAACCACTGGACGCAATATCATGAAACTTAAAATACGTATATATAACTATAACACGCTGATGCACATGAAGGTTTTCAGACTGCCTTCAGTAATGCATGAGTAATCCCCCTTTAATTGACTTAAAATCAATGAAATGAGCCATAACTAAATAACCAATTACCAAAACTTCATGAAATTTAAATTGAATATGTATCACCATAACGTGGATATGTACATAAAGTTTTATCAGAATGGCATCACTAGTGCATGAGTTATTGCCCTTGAATCAACGTGAGATTGCCAATTCCAGCCATAACTAAGTTATCAATGAATAGAATTCTATGAAACTTATATTAAATATGTATCACCATAACACATTGGTGCATCTTACTTTTTGTTGGAATTGCTTCAGTAAGCAATGTGTTATTGCCCTTGAATTCGTTTAAAATCACAAATTGAGTCATAACTAAGTAACCAATGAATAGAAGTTCATGAAACTTATAATAATTATGTATTGTCATGACACAGCAGTGCACATTAAGTTTTGTCATAATTGCTTCAGTAGTGCATGATGTAATGCCCTTGAATCGATTTAAAATCCACAAATAAGCCATTAGCAAGGTACCGATGAACAAAAATGCTTGAAACTGAATTAAAAATGTATCATCATAGTGCAGTGATGCTGAGGCAAGTGTTTAAGAATAACATCTTCAGCTTATGCCTTCTTATCCCAGAGTTATTGCCCTTAATTTATTTACAATCCACAAGTTCAGCCTTAACTAAGTAACAATTGAACAAAATTTAATGAAACTTAAAATAACCCATAAACAAATCGGGGCCACATCGGCGGGGGATATAAATTCACTGAATTTGCTTGTTCCTACAGGCACTATGCATGTCTATAAATATCAGCTGTGAATTTTTGTCGAACCTTGAGCAGCAGTTCACAAGTCATAATCTTGTTCATCGAAGTTTTCTCTGGATGTTGTCTGCACTTCCATTTTTACATTATCTGAAGTCTTTTATCAGTAACTGCAAATGCAATTTGCGCCTGTTTCTGAACTGACAGAGTAGTGCCCTGCAACTTGCATACGAAAAGTTGCAAAGGTGGTCATTTTAGGGCGTGAAAAGCCTTGTTAATACATGGTTTGTGTTCATTAAAACATGCCTATTAATAGCATGTGGCACAGATATTTATGCAATAATGACTTTTAATGTTAGAACAGAAGTACCTGTTCCGACTGTGCCCAATTAGATTAGATTGCTGCTACAAGAAGCTGTCTGAGCAGGGGTGTACACTTTTAGTCAGTATTATGCAGCTTTCCATTAACTTCATCAGTGACAGTGTGCAGACAGGCAAGAAACAACATTTTGCCGAGTTTTTTCACAATGGGAAACTTTTTTTGTGACATTTTTGCTTCTCTGGACAAAGAATCCCATCCAAAATGGGCACAACCCCACTGATGAAATGGCAGACTAACAGACAGCGGTTGAGACCTCATCAAGGACATCTCAGGCTAATGTTGAGAGCACTTACCCAGCAGGCACATGACGTCGAAATGATGTCATACTGACATTGATGTGACGTAATGACGTCACATCTATGTTAGTATGACATCATTTCAACGTCATGTGCCTGATGTTGTACTGACGTTGATGCAACATAATGACATCACATCAATGTCAGTACGACATCATTTAGACGTCATGTGCCTGCTGGGTAGTCTCATGTAAGGACAAACATCAGACTGAAATAATCTTAGGCCTCAATGCTATCATTGATTATTTTTCTCACCTATTACATTTAATAATACAGAATATTCATTGAATGCTGAACCTTTTATTTAGGCCATTACTATATTCTCTAATAATAGTGTTACGTCTGTTAATTTCAGCTTGATCACTGCAGTGACATTTTAGCACAGCACTGGCTGTCAGTTTCATATTGTAGACAGATTGAGATATGTAGCTTTCAGAGTTAGGCTTGAGACAGAAAAACCACAGCTCTAGAAAGGGATTTTCTAGTCCAGTGTCATAGAATCCATTTTTATCTCAAATGGTGACTTTTGCTGTTGTGTTTAATGCAACCAAGGGAATCTGCTCAACATCTGGACAAGCTTTATTGCAATAGAATACTATTAAAACAGTTGAAAAAAAGCTTTTTTTACACCAACACCAACAGCAAAATAGTACACACCCAGCAGGCACATGACATCAAAATGACGTCGTATTGATGTCGATGCGACGTCATTGCATTGCATCGACGTCAGTCCAACGTCACTTCAACATCATGTGCCTGCTGGGCAGATGAACCTACACATCCAAAGTCTTCCTTTTCTTGCATAATTATACACTTTACAATCTATGAATCATGGAGAACCTAAAGAGTCGAAAATGAAGCTGAGTTACAGAGGCGAACAGTGAAAGTTGGGTAGACCCATCACACTGCGTGGATGATTAAACTGGGTTGGTGTTAAGCACCCTTTCCAGGGGCGTAACTAGGGGCAATTTCATAATACGCACAACCATGTTTTATTCTCTACTTCTTGAAGGGAAAGCTAGTATTTCAGCCACTTTGGTAATTGGTATTGAAATCTTGTCTAATTTATAAATTTTCAGCAAGCAAATATGCAGGTGCGTTTTGAAATTTTGTCAATTTTGACAAAATTTCAATACGCACTTGCGTATTTGCCGTATAGGTAGCTACGCCCTTGCTTTCATGTTATGACATATACTTCTGGTCAATTCTTGTGTTGAATCATGTATATGTCAAAAGTACAGTTTTCCACATCAACAGTGCTCCTGAGTCAAGTGGTTGGAGAGGCGTCATAGTCGAGTGGTTAGTGTAACTTGCTTATGATGCAGACAGTCGCGGGAAGGTCGTGAGATAGTGCCCAGGTTTCACCTTTCGTCGACTAGAAAACTGTCTTTGTCAACCCAGCAGTAAATTGGTACCTTTTTCAATCAGGGAAGGATAAGGCAGCGAAAGGAGAGAGATGGGCTCTGCCTTTCATCTGCTGTGCCTAAGATTCAGGGGGCCTCTAACCCCCACTGCTCCTATGGTTATAGGCTATGGGAAACTTTTACCTTTTTTCATTTCAGTGATCCTGATAAGAAGGGCTAACAGGGATAATTTTACAAATTTCTACATTTAATCATAATGTTGTGACCCTTCATTAGAACCGTCTCAACAAGATGGTTCTTTTGAGGGGTCACAACATACATTTTGGCTAAGAAATTAGAAAAAATATCCTTTAGGTGGTGATAATCACTGATTTGGGGCAAAGACAAAAATCTGCATAAAACACTCAAAATACCTCTGATCTTTCCAAAACTTAGCATATGCCTTCTTTATGTTGTTTCTGACAATTCAGACTCCCAAAATGCAGCATTTGTTAATGTTAAAAAGTGTTTTTATAAGAAAAGATCAAAGGGTAAATTTGTGCGCAATAATCTGAAAAAATAATATTGTTATTGAAAATATACTTAGTGCAGAGAGTTCCTTGTTGCATAATGGAGAGCGAGCTAGCAATTATTTTTTCAAACTCTTTCACACATTATCAGGCTGAGCAGATGAAAAAAGATGTGGTCTGTGTCTAAATTTTTTTGTCAAAACACACAGGTGAAACAGGTGAGACTATTTTAACAAGGTTGAACAATTCTTCTACACACCAGTGATCATGTAAGTAATGTATTATTTATACTGTAGGTGTTACATAGGTATGCTTGCCTACCCTATATTTAATAAATGCTTCCAGTGTACATTACCTTGTACATGGTTGAACATTTGAGAAAAAGCTCTAACCCCCACTGGTTAGTGTAACTGGTCTACATTACAATTTGAGAAAGAGTTGGAATAAATAATTGCTAGGTCGCTCTGCATCATGCAATAACGCACCTTCAGTACTACGTAAATTTTCAATAACGATGTTAATTTTTTTGATTATTGCGCAGAAAAATACCCTTTGATCTTTCCTTATAAAAACACTTTTTTAAGCAGCATGTACGTCTATTTTGTATTCTAAACTGTAAAGAACAACAAAAATAAGAAGTCTGCTAACTTTCAGGGAGATACCTTACATTTTAATGGTTTTATGCAGATTTTTACATTTACCATAAATCACCACCTTAATTGTCCTTGATACACCTTATTGGGAGCACTGTGTCAGCTTATACTGCAGGTGTTAAATATGGTTGTGTTTTTAGGACTATTTACAATCAATGAATTGCTACAAATGCGGAAGACCAGCTGTGCTTATTCCACATTGGCCAAGTTTTGATTTGATTTTTCCTGAACAAGCACATTCAGTCTCATATTCTGTTAATGTAATATTTCTCAACACTTACTGAGCCACGACACGACAAAACCAACAAAGTGGCATGTGCGCCCAGGGAAGACTCAGATCAGCCTGGGCATTTGCCCAGTCTGATCAGACTCCTCGCTCTGCGCTTAAAATGTAGCTATGGGTCTATGCGACTTAATTCCAGGTTGTTAGCGAAGACTCAGATCAGCCTGGGCACATGCCACTTTGTTGGTTCTGTCGTGTCGTGGCTCAGTTTATGATTGTGCACCTCACAGACCCAAATGTGATTATTTTTGAGCTAATGTACAGCTGAAGCTTGTTTCCAGTTTCATAACATTCAGAGTACAAGGCTGGTCTCAGTCAAGAAGTTTATATCCTCTGCTATAGTGCTTTTTGCATAATTTGTGACAAAGATTCTAAATGACTGGATAATTGGAGGACACCAGAAGCTTTCTAAAGCCAGAAAAATAAATGAATAAATAAATAGATAAATAAAAAAATGAAACACCATTGTTTGCTTAAAAAGTCCCTTTGAATCGGCCTTGCTTGAAATGGTGTAATATCCTAGCCAATCAAGCAACACCATTATGAAAGGACATGGTAAATGCCCAATTTAATTGGAAAAAAAAGAAAAAGAGAGAAGAGGGCAAATCTGCAAGAAAAATCACAAAAAAAAGAAAAAAAAGTCGGAAGGCATATGTCTTGGTAGCATGACCCCAGTGCCATGACCTAAAGTCTCATATATTGAGTAGAGGTACTTGTTTATATGCTCTCCTACGTATTTCACTTTCAGGGGAAAATATCAGTTTCTTAGGTAAAATATTCCACTACAAACCCCCTTTTCAGTGACGCTCCTGAAACCTTCTGCAGTCCAAAGGATATTTTTAGCTCACCTGAGCCAGCGGCTCCGGGGGAGCTTATAGGATGGTAAGGCTCCGTCGTCCGTCGTCGTCGTCCGTCGTCGTCCGTCCGTCCGTCCACAATTTCAAACGACTTCTCCTCTGAAACCGCTGGGCCAATTGTAACCAAATTTCATATATGGCCTCCAGAGGAAGGGGGAACGAAAAGTTGTTCAAACCGTCCTGGTCACATGACCAACATGGCCGCCACGCCCATATATGGTAAAAACCTAAAAAAATCTTCTTCTCCAGAACCAATAGGCCGATGGCCTTGAAACTTAGTATGTAGCATCAGGTACATGAGTACTACCAAGATTGTTCAATTTATGACCTTGGGTTGACCTTGACCTTTTTTACGGCAAGGTCAAATTTGCTTCCTTGTGCTTTTATATGGGAAAATGCTAGAACATAAGATATCTTGAAAACTGTTGAAGATTTTGGGCTGAAAATCGATATCTACAGTCATCTAAATGAGTACATGAAGATTTATGAGTACAAGAGGTCAAGGTCATTCTTTGACCTTTGACCCAGAACTCTCATATTTTGACAATTTCAAACAATCTTCTCAACAGCCACTGGGCCAATTGAAACCAAATTTCATATAGAGCCTCCAGGAGATGAGGGAATGAAATTTATTCAAACGGTTCAGGTCACATGACCAACATGGCCGCCAATGCCAATATATGGTAAAAACCTTGAAAAATCTTCTTCTCCAGAACCAATTGACCGATGGCCTTGAAACTCGGTATGTAGCATTGGGTACTCGAGTACTATCAAGATTGTTCAAATTATGACCTTGGGTTGACCTTGACCTTTTTACGGTAAGGTCAAATATGGGAAAATGCTAGAACTTAAGATATCAGGGAAAGTTTTGAAGATTAAGGTCTAAAAGTTGGTATATGCAGTCATCTTTAATGAGTACAATGAAGATTTGTGAGTACAAGAGGTCAAGGTCATTCTTTGACCTTTGACCCTGAGCTCTCATATTTTGACAATTTCAAACAATCTTCTCAAAAACCATTCGGCCTATTATAACCAAATTTCATGTAGAGCCTCCAGGGGATGAGGGAATGAAAATTTGTTCAAACAGTTCAGGTCACATGACCAACATGGCCGCCATGCCCATATATGGTTAAAACCTAAAAAAATCTTCTTCTCCAGAACCAATTAACCGATGGCCTTGAAACTTGGTATGTAGCATCGGGTACTCCAGTACTATCAAGAGTGTTCAAAATGATGACCTTGGGGTGACCTTGGCCATTTTACAGCAAGGTCAAATATGGGAAAATGCTAGAATATAAGATTTCATGGAAAGTTTTGAAGATTTAGGCCTAAAAATTGGTAAATACAGTCATCTTAATGTGTACATCAAGATTCATGACTACAAGAGGTCAAGGTCATTCTTTGACCTTTGACCCTGAATTCTCAGAATAGTTTGACAATTTCAAACTTCTCCTTAAAAGCCAATGCGGCAATTGAAACCAAATATTATATAGAGCCTTCAGGGGTCGAGGAAATGAAAATTTCTTCAAATGGTCTGGGTTACATGACTAACATGGCCACCATGACCATATATGGTAAAAACCTTTCAAAATCTTTTTCTCGCAACCAATTGATCAGTGGCCTTGAAACTTGGTATGTAGCATTGGGTACTCCAGTACTATCAAGATTGTTCAAATTATGACCTTGGTTGACCTTGACCTTTTTTACAGCAAGGTCAAATATGGGAAAATGCTAGAACATAAGATTTCATGGGAAGTTTTTGGCCTAAAAATTGGTATATACAGTCGTCTTAATGAGGTCATGAAGAATTATGAGTAAAAGAGGTCATGGTCATTCTTTGACCTTTGACCCAGATCTCTCATATTTTGACATTTTCAAACATTTTCTCAAAAGGCAAAGGACCAATTGTAATCACATTTCATACAGAGCCTCCAGGGGTTGATTGAACGAAAATTTGTTCAAACGGTCCAGGTCACATGACCAACATGGCCACCATACCCATTTATGGTATAAACCTTAAATATTTTTTCTTCTCCAGAACCAATACACCAATGGCCTTGAAACTTGGTAAGTAGCATGGAGTACTAGAGTACTACCAAGACTGTTCAAATGATGACCTCGGTTTTTCCTTAACTTTTTTTTGCGGCATGGTCAAATATGGGAAAATGCTAGAACATAGGATTTCATGGAAAGTTTTGCCTAAAAAATGGTATATATGGTTGCCTTAATGAGTACATGAAGATTTATGAGTACAATAGGTCATGGTCATTCTTTGACTTTTGACCCAAGACTCATATTTTGACAATTTCAAAACATAAGAAAAAGCCACTTTGCCAATTGTTCAGGTGAGCGATTCAGGGCCTCATGGCCCTCTTGTTTTGTTTGCACCACAGGACCCATATATGAGGGGTGGTGCAGCTACCTACTCATATTAATTATACATGAGCAAAAACTGCATTCCATCACTTTAAAGTTTGCATGACAATGGCCCCTCTCATACCTTCTCATCAACAGCAACTCCTTTAAGAGGCAATTATTGTCCCACCCTCCATACAGCTCAGACCTTGTCCCCTGTGACTTTCATTTCTTTCCAGAACTGAAAAAAGGCTCCCTAGATACAAATACGAGACCATACAAGAAATAAGAGAAATTGATTTCATCTGTAAATCATTACCTCAGCAGCAGGTCTATTTCATGTACAAAAACTCCCACATAGATGACAAAAGTGTATAGATGTAGATGGGGAGAACTTTGAAAAGGAATAAAAAGAATTTTTTAAAAATATTGAAGAGCAAAATGTCCGGGTTCCTTGTAAGGTGTGAAACTCCTCCATGAAACAAGTTAGTCTCTTGTGAAGAGTTTGTTCCCTTAGAATATAGTTTAGCCCTTTTAGCGCCAAAAAGCAGACGACAAAATTTACATCTGCAAAAGTTAAGAAAATAGTTTGTCCAAGCTATATCATATTGAGAATTTGAAGAATAGAGAGCTAACAGTGTAGATCTAGATGAGGTGGCTCATAATGAGCCACCTCATCAAGATCTACGCTGTTTGCAAATTTGGCTGTTTTCGTCTCTGGTGCTTAAAGTGTTAGCTACTGAAACAATATAGTTCAGCTATTGCAACAAGGAAGGGTACCACATGATGTATGAAGCTGAGCCTTCACATCCATGCAGATTGATCAGTCTTTGTTGTTTGCCTTACTCCAGTACTTCTGTCATGCTCTGCTTTGTTATCAGAATATCTCAGAGTGTGCTGTAAGAGTTGTAACTGCTTAGTAACAATCATTGGCTATCTATACTCAGTTGTTTCCCTGCATTCCTGACATATTGTTGTATTAACAGTGCAGACCCTAATCAGACTGCTTCTGAATCAGCTCTGGGTCTACAATGCATGTCTAAGAATCTAGTTTAGGACATCAGCAGTTAGGATCAAATGGTTTTGTGCAGCTGACAATTAGAACTCTGTAAGTATAATTCAAAGCAAATACTAACATTTTGGAAGATCGGGAGTAGACAGTGTGGGTAAAGCATTCACTAAGGTGAATAGGTAAACTTTCAAGAGAAGCAACTCTCCTGTTTTCATTTTTGCCTGCCTTTTAGATGGAGGTCAACCTTTAAAGGAAAGCATTAGCTCCCCTAGGAGCATTTTTTTCTTTTCAGAGTAGACCATATTCTGTAAATGTTTCATCCTCCAGCGGGGGTCAACTCTTACAGGAAGGCATTCTCTAGAAGTGAATTCTTTGCTTTAAAAGTAGCCTTCACTTTTGGAAGGGCTTTATCCTCCAGGAGTTGAAAACAGCAAATCAAAGAAATTGTTCCTATTTGTGAGAAATGGCGGAAGATCATGGTGGTGTAACCATACATAATAGATGGATGGATGGATGACTTGCGATTTTACGTCCTTTTCAACAGTATTTCAGTCATATCAGGATGATGGGCTTGTGATAATGAAAGGCTGTGTGCAATGGAACCCCGTTTACGATGGGAAGAACTCCGCCTCCAGCGGGGCTCGAACCTGCGACCGCTAGATCAGTAGGCCAGCGCTTAACCCACTGAGCTACCGGGGCTCCTCCATACATAATAAAGTATGTGAATACCATATTAATCCTAATAAATGCCCCTGCTCTAACAAACACTCCCTTCCTCTAGCTTCTTTTCCGAAAATAATGTTACATTTTATTTGCATGAATTCCTATTTGCTTCTCTGGATGAGACATATATTGCACAAAAAGATAGCACTTTGAACTGGGGTCTACTCTAAGAGGAAAAAAAAAAATTGGAAAAATTTGCTCCTAGAGGAGCAAATTCTTTCCTATAAGAGTTGACCCCAACCCCTACTGAGAAGGGAGGCAAAAATGATAGAGTTATTTCCTCTGAAAGTATATCTATTCACCATAATACTGTATATTAGAGGTGGCTGATTTACTGCAATTTAGGCTCTAAATAATGCCCCCTTTTATAAAATGCAGTGCCCTTGGGTGTATAATAGGATTAATATGGTATTTAGCACATGGGTCATGTAGAATCTGATAAACGATTTTCGTATCTTTATTGTTTCTATAAAGTATTTTTGCCTCCTTCAGCCTGGCTAGTAATACTGCTTTATCAGTCCTATATGTAATATTAACCAATATTTTATTGACCAGAATCGGCAAAAAAAAGTGTTATGAATCATGATTTATCACTGTAAAAAAAAGAAGAGTGAGGGTTGTTGAAAAAACTTATAACCCCTGAAAAAAATGGACAAAAGCTGTGTTGGAGGGACAGAAATACCAGAGCAATGAATGTTTCCCACCTTATACTGTGAGTATAGCAGCATGATACTACAGCAATGGAGTTCTTGTTTACCCTTAGTCTGCCTGGGGAACTTGCAACATTCTTTATACCACCTGATGCAGCTGCCATTTACAGTGTCGTTTGCCTAATACTTAACAAAAAGAAAGAAACTTGATGGTCTTTTATGGAACGCCACAACTGTCTTATATTCGGACATGTCATTATGTTATATGGACAAGCATTATATGCTGTTCAGTTACATTATGTTTCGTCAGTTTGACATGCTGTCTTTCTCATTCGTTATTATATGCTGTTCATTTTCAATTTGTCTTGTCTGAAAGCCATAATGTCATTTCGGTTTAACATGCTGTCTTCTTTACTCGTCATTATATGTTGTTCATTTTCATTATGTATTGTCTGAAAATCATTATACCTTGTCAATTTGACATGTTGTCTTCTTCACTCGTTATTATATGTTGTTCATTTTCATTATGTTTTGTCTTAAAGTCTTTATTAGTCAGCTTAACAGGCTGTCTTCTCCACTCGTTATTATATGCAGTTCATTTTGCATTTTATCTTGTTAGAAAGCCTTTATGTCATGTCTGAAAACCATTATATCCTGTCAGTTTTACATGCTGTCATCTTCACTCGTTTTTATGAGCTGTTCATTTTCATTGTGTCTCGTCAGTTCGACACGCTGTCTTTTTCAGTCGTTATTATATGCTTTTCATTTTCACTATCTCTAGTTAAAATCACATAACGTCTTGTCAGTTGGACATGTTGTCTTGTCCACTTATTATTGTGTTTTGTACATTTTCATTATGCCTTGTCAAAAAATAGTATGTCTTGTTAGTTTGACATGTTCTCTTGTCAAGTCTTGTGTTGTGGGGTGCTGTGGGGTGGGACGTGCCGGTTGGCAGGACAAACATGAATAGAATACTTTACCTCTAACATCTTATCTGCCCTGAACCCTCTCCCAGGACCCCACCCTACCTCTTCCCTAGCCTACCCTTCCCTACCCGAACTCACCATTTTCCACCAAACCATTCTCACCATACCCTCATACCCAAAGTCAAAAATGAAAAATGCTTATTAAATTCGAAACCCTTAAGTAAGACAGTTACTGAAAGTATAAAGAGGCACTCCACAGGCCTCAGCCCCATCTAACCACCTCCACATACCATTCCCTCCCCTCCCATGATCTGCTCTTCTTTACTCCATTTTACTCTACCCTACCTACACCTAACAATACCCAAACCAAGCCCCATCCTTACGCCTACCTCCTCTATACGCACCAATATCTCAACCTCTTTCCCTACCCCTACCCTTCTCTATCCTACTATTCATTGTGCTAACACCTATGCCTACGCCCACACATATTCAACCCAATGCTTCCACCTACCCTTACAATCCCACAACAAACCCTCATCCATCCCAATCCCACCCAGTCCTCTTCCATCCCAATCCCACCCAGTCCTCTTCCCATATCCCGTCCTACCCTACATTACCATACCCAAATGTTCCAAGCCTTACCCAGATATCCACCCCACCATTTGTTCTTCCCCATGCCATGCAATCCAAACCCCTTCACATACCCTACCTTACCTACTCTTCCCCTCCTCACTCCACCCCGTTTACGCCCGTCCCACCCAAACCCTCTTATACCATATCCTATCATACACTACGCGATCTTACGAACATGCTCTCGGCTCCACCCTAATCCCAATGTCAACACTTGTTCTTTCCCACACCGTGCCATCCAAACCTCTTCACTCACCCTACCCTACTTACCACACCCCAGTCTATAACTACCACAACCAAACCCCTACTCTTGATGGTTACCCGCCCAAAACCACTCCCATCCAGATCCCTATTCCCGCCACTAACGGTTCTATACACAACGCCAGCCAAACTCATTCACCTATCCTTCCGAAGTTTACACACTCACCACTACCCCACCACCACTCCTTCCTCACAGCCATTCTTACCCCTCTCACTACCCATATCTTTCCTTACCCTATCCTGTTTACCCTACCCACTTTATCCCCACAACTCCAAGCATACACTCTACCCATCCCAAACAACCCAGCCCATTCTCCTACCCTACCTTCCCACTCATTCATACCACAAATTTCCATATCCACGCCCCTGCCCTATGTATGATTTAGAATACCATGACTCCTATCCCCTTCCCCCTCCCCCCAACGCTAATCTACCGTGTAATACACAAGCAACGACAGGCATGCAGGCAGACCGGAAGATAAATAGACGGATTTCGGGAGGAACTAGAAAATGTGTTTATGAAACACTATGCCCCTTATGCTTGCCTCTAAAAAGGGTTCGCTTTGCAGAAAGGGGTATTAACCGGTTCGTTTACATCTTAGTCGGATATTTTGTTCGCAAGCACGGCTTATTTTTCATGAATATGCCACACATAGAATTTCAAGTTCCTTTCTCTAATAGTTCTTGACTGTATGTAAGGGTACTTTTGTACCATAGGCGTCAATGCACTAAGTCGAAAAAGGGGCCTTACTCGATCAAAAATTAACTTTTTCCTGTTTCAAAAGTAAATCATCTACACCTTGGACAATGTCTTCCTCCACAAAATCATGATCCTAACATCAGGGGCTCTCAAGATATTTTGTCAACAAGGTTCCATAGACTTAAATGCTCTAATTTGAAAAATAGACATAACTTGGTCAAAAATTCACAATTTTTTTCAGGTCATCTACACCTTGGGCAATGTCTTCCTGCAAAAACTAATGATCCTAGCATCAGGGGTTCTCGATTATCTAGTTATGGCGCGCACAAGACTTGTAGGGAAAAATGATCAAAGGGGCATGACTTGGAAACTAAGGAAGGGGGAGCAACCATTCTTATACGCGACTATACAAACTGTCCCAACCTAATACATATTCCTACCATATTTCACGAAGATATCCCAAACGATTTCTGAGTTATTGCGCGCACAAGAATGTTTACGGGCGGACGGACGGACAGACAGACGGACGGACAGACATACGTCCGTTTTTTTTTCAAAACAGGCATGTAAAAACTAGGGATGATGATAAAGAATAAGTGTTTTTAGGAATTTTGCCTTTTAGAGTGTTTATTTTGACGCAATGGGTTTGTTGTCTCCCATAAGCTAGTGACTCTTTTCTAATTCAGTTTTAGTGGAAACATTTACTTAGTAATGCAGCAGATCAATAATACATGTATGTGAATGCTTGTATAGCATTTTTTGTAAATGTATGCACATGCGGGCCTGCTGTTGTAAAACAATTGTAGTTAATATCAAAACATTACTATAAATATGGGGGTCTGGGGGTCGCAGCCCCCCCCCCCCCCCCCCCAGAAGACAGCCACATTTTAAAAACGCAATTCAAATGGAATTAACTGCAGACTATTTTGTTTTTGTTTTGGAAAGTTTGGGTGGAGCCAGATTATTTAATTTTTCACTTATTTTTGAGGCAAGAATATTTATTTAAATCCCCTTATGAACTAATTAATTTTTTCTTGCACATCCATAGACAGAGATTTTTTTTGCAAAATATACCAGCACCCCCCCTCGGAATATCAAATGGTCGGTCCCTGAATGTTTTACTTCTCTTTTTTTCTTTTTATTTTATTATACCCCCCCCCCCCTCCCCTCGGAATATCAAATGTTTGGCCCCTAAATGTTTTACTTCTCTTATTTTATTTTATTATTTGTCAGACTTCATACTCTAACATCTTCGTTTGGGGGTTTTAGGGAGGTATAAAGGGATCAGAGAGGCAAGTGAGATTTAATGTGAATTTCTAACATCTTGGGCTGACAAAAGTCTACCCATACCTATACTTACCGTACTCTTTCTACCATTCCTATGTCATCCCCAAAACTCCCAGCATATACTCCACCCATCCTAATCAACCCCAGCCCATTCTCCTACCCTACTTACCCACCCATTCACACCACAAAACCCCGGGTCCTAGCCCCTGCCCTATGTATTACTTAGCATACCCTGACTCCAAATGCTCCTGCCCTAAGCTACTGTTTAATACACGAGCAACAGCACACAGAAAGATGAATGGATGGATCTCGGGAAGAATAAAAAAAAGTGATGAGCTGACAGACAAATGGCCGATCAGATGGATGTGCATATGCACGGATGGACAGCTGGACTGGCAGACATACACACACACACATATACTGACAGGCAAATCGGCGATCGGAAAGATGCATGGATAGACCTACAGAAATACACGCACATATAAAAACATATGGACAGACGGACAGACGCATGTATGCCCTTGCACTGCGCCAAAACCCCGAATGATTGACGGGCGGATGGATGGAATGCTGGACGGACGACATTCAAACACTATTATATTGTCTAGTGAATATTCCGTGCAGGTACTGTACTACCGGACGCCCTAACAGTTACCGTGTTTCTGGTACAGGGTTTTATCGATTTCTGGTACAGGGTTTTATCAAGGCAACAACATAACGTTTTAACACAACAACATATAATGATGACTTAACAGCAGGTTAAGATAAGTTGAAATGATACTCTATGAATGAACTATGTTGATTTAATCGCATAGAATGATTCTTTAACTTTACATAACGGCAAGTTTATGCAAAAAATCAGCCAGTTAACAAGACAACATGACAGATTGACAAAACATGATAATTTTCTGACAAAACATAATGGAGAGTAACAGCATCAAATAACAAACTAAAGAGACAGTACAAAAAGCAACTAGATGAAATTGGGTTCTGAAAATACATAATGAAAACGAACAGCCTACAGCTGCACGTTAAAAAGACCGAATGACAAACTGATAAAGCACGATGGTTTCTGACAAGGCATAATGGTTTCCCAACAAGACATAATGGTTTTCTGGCAGTACATACCAGAAGAGAACAGCATATACTAACGAGTCAACCAGACAACATGTCATGGTTGCAAGACATTATGGTTTTCTGACAAGCAATTATGAAAATCAGCAGTATACAACAGCGAGTTAACCCGACAGCATATCAAACTGACAAGAGATCACAGTTTTCAGACAAAACTTTATAGAAATGAACAATATAGTAGTGTTTGTCAAAAGAACGTAATGACATGTCCGAATGTAAGATAGTTGCGGCGTTCCATAGTCTTTGTTTTGCTGTCATTTCTTGGGTTTGGAGAAATCAGACATATTATATATGTCATTATATTGCCACTAAATATATGCATCATGTGCCCTTATTTTCCACTTTACTGAACTTGTAAAATCCAATGTATGCTACATTTACATGTTTTACATGTTTTGCATGTGCACAGTTGTGCACTAGTAACATTGCTAGCAGATTACTATGTAGATACTCTACACTGATAGCAAAAATAAATTCCTGCAAAAACTTATATGAGCTGCGACACGACAAAACCAACAATGTGGCTGTGCGCCCAGCGCATATTCAGATCAGCCTGGGCATCCACCTGGTCTGATCAGATTCTTTTCTTAGTATGTAAAAGGTAGCTAAGGGACTAAGCTACCTCCATGCGGACAGCGAAGACTCTGATCAGACTGGGCGGATGCCCAGGCTGATCTGAGTCTGCGCTGGGCGCACAACCACATTGTTGGTTTTCTCGCGTCGTGGCTCATATTTCTCTGCAAATTAGGCAAATACTGAAACTGCAATTCTGCGCTGACGTTAACATTGCCAAATACATAAGACATACACTTGCAGTTGCTGGGTAACCTTTAATCTTAGAAACTGTTTTCTGACAGCCAGCAGCATTGAATAGTTGCATGAAAACAGCCAAACACAGATTACAGACCCTTGACTCGCAGGATGTTTATTTAATGCTTTGTCAGAATCGGACGTCAATGTCAAAGTTGAATAAAATATTATTTTAACATTTTCATTAAATTTCCTTGTACTGCTTTTAAGATAAAATTTGTTCATTTCCTGTCGAGTCAAATTTTGTTAATGTTTTCAATTTTGCCTTTTCTGAAAATGACCCCTGTCCTTTCTAGAACAAGTTTTAGCGTTTCCAATCATTCATGTGCCCTAATTCTTTACCAGAATTGAAAGGAAAGAATGTTTGGTCCAGTTTCAAATCATAAAATATTAATTGGTGTGTCTGAGATTTCCAAAAATGTTGGAGTTAAAAAATCAATGCTTTCAACAGTCTAGTTTCTTTTTTTGCTGAGTATAGTATTCTTAGATCAGTCATCAACACTTAAAACTATATAAATATTATGTCAAATGTACAGGCATTTGCCGTCAAAATTTTTCCTAAAAGCGCACGTCGAACAGTCAAAAGATGGCCTTCCTAGCAAGAGCAGGAGCACTTGACCAACAGATTTTATAACAGACACATATGGTTATTTTTCGTGGTTAGGAGAATTCAGTGGAAACACTTTTTGCATTAAGACTAGTGAACCTCGTGTCTTAGAATACACATATAGTATGTTTGAAAAAGTAATATCTCATTTGACATATGACAAACTATTGACATTATCAGTTTTGACAACTTGGTCCCAGTTCTGAAAACCTGATTGTAGTGTTCTTGCCTGGAAGAGAGAAGCTTTTCTGCCATTTATACAGCAATATTGTTTTACAATATTTTTATAGCTCTTAGAGACTTGAAATCCATAAATCTAAAATTGTTGTGCTGTTTTGGGAATTACGTTGGGATTTCTAACACCATTGTAATTATAATGGAGAACTGTTTCTGCCGGTCACACCTACAGTCTCTTTTTTTACACCATTTGTTTTATCCAAATATGAATAATAGTTGAAGATCATGCCATCTGTAATATGGATGGTTTTTGTGAGAGTGAATATAGTTAGTGTGATTTAGGATGGAGTTCAGCTGGTTGGCTTTTTACTTGCACAACAAATGAAATCTGATTAAGATTTTGAGAGTAAATTTTGAAAAGGAATTATTTATAGAAACTTTTGATAGAAAAAGAACAGATTTTAAAAATCAGGATTTTTTATATTTGTGTTCAACTTCAGCTTTAGGTCAGTGTACAAGTTTTGAATAACAAATATTCTAGGAATGTTTATACAGTAACTGCATTGCTGATGGGAAATTTCTATGCAGTAGTCAGTGTATATGGTGTGAAACTGTAATCTTTCTGTATCTCATGGAATTTCATCCTGGAAGTTTTTAGGTCTAAAATGATATTGATGGTGGTGAATTTTCAGGGCTGAATATGAATATGAAATAGGGTTGCTGTTGTGAGATTTTTGGCACTAAGTAAAAATCTAAAATAGTGTTGCTGATGCGAAAGTTTCAGGGCTGAATACAAAGTTGATATAGGATTGCTGATAGGAAAAGATCAGGACTGAAAACAAATGTGAAAATAGAGTTGCTATTTGGATAGCTTCAGGGCTGAATACAATTTGCAAGGGATTGCTGATGGGAGATTTTCTGGGCAGAATACAAATTTAAAATTGGGTTGCTGAAGGGCAAGTTTCAGCACTGAATACAGTTTTGAAATAGGGTTGCTGATTGGAAATTTTCAGGTCAGGTCTGAATACAAATTTGAAATAAGGTTGCAGATGAAAAAGTTTCAGGGTTGGATACAAATTTGAAATAAGGCTGTTGATGAGAAATTTTCAGAGCTGCTTACAAATGTGAAAATAGAGTTGCTGGTGGGAAATTTTCAGGGCATGAATACAAGTTTTAAAAAAAGAGTTGCTGATGAGAATTTTTCACTGAATACAAATTTGGAACAGAATATTCAGGGCTGAATACAATTTGTTTTGAAATAGGACTGCTGCTGAATGGAAAACTTCAGGGCTGGATACAGTTTTGAAATAGGGTTGCTGATGGGAAATTTTCAGAGCTGAATAGAAAATTGAAATAGGATTGCTGTTGGGAAATTTTCAGTTATGAAAACATTTGAAATAAGGTTGCATATGGAAAAAGTTCAAGGTTGAATATAAATTTGAAAAGGGCAGTTGATGGATTATTTTCAACACTGAATACAAATTTGAAATAAGATTGCAGATTGGAACTTTTAGGGCTGAATACAAATTTGAAATAGGGCTACTGATGGGAAGTTTCCGGACAGAATAAAAATTTGAAATATGTCTACTGATGGGAAGCTTTTAGGGCTGAATACTAATTTGAAATAAGGTTGCTAATGGGAAATTTTCAGGGCTGAATACAAATTTGAAAAAGGGTATTTTTCAGGGCTGCCATATTATAAATCCATTTCTATGTGTTTTTACAGATGTTGATATTAGTTTCTTAATAGTTAATCAGTTAGAATCACCCAATTAAGTCAATTTTGGTATGTTAAGTTTGTCATATGATAGCCAATAAAATGTATTGAAAATATGATTTTCTCAATTATTGAAATGTTACACACCATTTTTGAAAAAGTAAAAAATTATGTATTTCAAAGATTGCTGTTTAAAATGGTACCAAACATAAATTGATTTGGTAATCTATCTCTTCTATTCTACCCCATAACATTACAAGGTCATTAGGAAACCACAGATGACTCTGAAACTGATCCTTTCCACCTTATCCTGTTTTCAGTTGTCCCAGTTGAGGTGGCAAAATCTATCCCTTTCCACTCTTTAATATTGTCTTCCCACCTCTTCTTCTGTCTCCCTCTTCTCCTTTTTCCTTTCACTGTGCTCTGTTGAATCATTTCTGCTAAACTAGAAGACCTTGAAACGTGGCCAAACCACCTTAGTTTCCATTTCTTGACCAGATTCATTAGTTCATCATATTCTGCAATGGCTGCTTGGATCTTTCTGTGAACCTCCTCATTGGTTATATGGTTCTTGTAGAAAATGTTCAGTTGACCTTCGGTAGCATCTCATCTCAAAGGCCTGCGTTCTTTTCTCTAACTCTGTTGTCAGTGTCCTCAGTTCACATGTGCAGGCAGTACAGAAATATGGAACTAACAAGTAAATTTCCCCTTTGATCTAAGAGATATGTTGAGCTTATCTCTCCTAATTGGCTTCAGCTTTGTAAGAGCTGAAGTGGCTTGTGCAATCCTTGAGAGAACCCCCTATTTAAAGCCATCCTCAGAGACAACTGCTACAAGGTATTTGAAGCTTTTTACAGTACCCAAGCTTCTGCTTGTTTACCTTGATCTGCATCTGGATGCCCAGGGCACTGTTTGTTATCAGTTTGGCCTTCTCAGCACTGATCTCCATCTTATACCTTGAGCAGGTTTTGTCGAGACTTTCAAATAGGGCTTTTAGTTCCTGCTCTTCCTAAGCTAGAGCATCCAAGTCTTCAGCGAACCGCAGTTTGGTAATATTTCTGCTGCCTATGCTAACTTTTCCATCATGTTCTTCCAGAGCATCGGACATGTTCAAGAAAAATGCTGAAGAGGGTGGGTGACAGAGGACATCCCCATGCTGCCATTCATCAGCCTTGTTGTAGAGCTGCTCAGTGGTGCAAACTAGATTTGCACTGATATTGTACTTCCACATTGTGGCCCATAAGGCTGTATGCCATACCTGTAATCAATAGAGACATGGTACAGATTTTTCTGATGTTGGAGATACTTTTCACTTGAAGATCTGTTCTGTGGTGCTCCTTCCGGCTCTGTTTCTTAATTGGTTACTGAAAAATTGGACCATGCTACCTACTTTCAAATGCCTCTCATATAATATAATAACTTAGTGTATTATATTAGTTAATGTACTGATAACTCAGTGCACTATACTAGATATACCATGATAACTCAGTGTACTGTACATTGTATACCATATAACTTATGTACTGTTTTAGTCAATATACTGAACAGTTTGTTATAATAACTCATTGCACTATACAATATATACCATAATAACACAGTATACAATACAATATATACCATAATAACACAGTGCACAATACAATATATACCATAAAACTCAGTGTACAATACAATATATACCATAATAACACAGTGTACAATACAATATATACCATAATAACACAGTGTACAATACAATATATACCATAATAACACAGTGTACAATACAGTGTATATCATAACAACTCATTGTGCTGTGACAATTTAATTCTGTTACAGACTTTTCTATCTTAGAGTTCATCCACATGGCAAACGAAGATGTTATTCAAAACCTTCAGCATTTGGTTTGGAGCACAGATCATGATCACATTGCTTGCTCTTTGTGCAGGCTTATCTGTCCCAAGACTGAGATTTTATGGTAATATTTATTTTATCTCACTTTATCATTTGTCATGGAACTTGAACCTAAAATTGCTGACAATATAAACACAACTAAGTACTCTGAGACTAAGGTTAAAAGCAGCTCTCTGTTTCTAGCCAAGTTGCATTTACATTGACAACAAAATTGCTGTGGATGAATCGTCTGTCAACACACAAAGTATAGCACTTTCCCTTTGTATTAGAATAATTAACCAGTTTTCTGTAATTATAATAAAATTATGAGTTCGCTTTCTTCAGATGTGTCATTTTTTTTGGCAGAACAACAGATATTGCAGACAGCATTAGGAGCAGTCGGATCTGAGTCAACTCTGTTTATTCAGGATAGTTTCTTAGAATACTTAGGGTTCCTGTGGTAATTGTCTCCTATACCCAGTGGAATGGTTGGGTTGAGTAGATCTGGTCTTAATCATTTTCAGAGAGTTTTTGAATATGTTTCAGCTGGTTTCTTCTTGCATAATAGTTACTATGATGGATTGTGAATGACTTCTGGATTTACCACCTTAAAATTAATTTATGGATTAATTTAGTTGCAGAAAGTGTTTAAAAGATTGAGCCGCGACACGACAAAACCAACAATGTGGTGGTGCGCCCAGCGCAGACTCAGATCAGCCTGGGCATCCGCCCAGTCTGATCACAGTCTTTGCTGTCCGCATGGAGGTAGCTTGGACCCTTAGCTACCTTTTGAGCACTTTAACAAAAAGTCTGACAAACTAGGCGGATGGCGAGGCTGATCTAGGTCTGCGCTGGGCGCACAACCACATTGTTGGTTTTGTCGTGTCGCGGGCTCATATGTACATTTGAGTCTCATTATCTCACACACTGATATCTCGTAGTACTTTCTTATATCAAATAATATAGTTTGAACACACTTGCTGTTTTCACATTTCAACTGTTATCTCAAACTACTGGTTTCTCAAAGTAAATTTTCTAGAGCCAGTTTGAGATGAACTTCTACTTTGAGATATGGAGAGTTGACAATAACTTTTTAGCTCACATGAGCCAGCATCTCCAGGGGAGGTTATTGGATAGGCAGGCTCTGTCGTCTGTCATCGTCATATTCAACGTCTGTCCGTTGGTTGTCCATCCACAATTTCACAGGACTTCTCCTCTGAAACGCCTGGGCCTATTGTAGCCAAATTTCATATGTAGCCTCCAGGGGTCTTAGGAACAAAAAGTTTTTCAAAAGGTCTGGGTCACATGACCAACATGGTCACCATGCCCATATATGGTAATAACCTTTAAAAATCTTCTCCAGAACCAATAGGCCGATGGCTTGGAAACTTGGTATGTAGCATTGGGTACACAAGTACTACCAAGATTGTTCAAATCATGATCTCGGGTTGACCTTGACCTTTTTTACAGCAAGGTCAGAATTGCTTTCTGGTGCTTTTATATGGGAAACTGCTAGGACTTGAGATTTCATGGAAACTGTTGAAGATTTTGGGCTAAAAATTGGTATATACAGTCATCTTAAAATGAGTATATGAAGATTTGTGAGTAAAAGAGGTCAATGTTATTCTTTGACCTTTGACCTGGGACTCTACTCTCGTATTTTAATAATTTCAAACATCTCAAAAGCCACAGGGCCAATAGTTACCAAATTTCATATACCTCTAGGGGCTGAGGAAATAACAATTTATTCAAACAGTCCAGGTCACATGACCAACATGGCCACCATACCTCTATATGGTAAACAATTAAAAGTCCTCTTCTTGAGAACAAGTTGATTGATGACCTTGAAACTTAGTATATAGCATTGGGTACTCGAGTACTACCAAGATTGTTCAAACGATGACCTTTGATTGACCTTGACCTTTTTTTCGTCAAGTTCAGATAAGGCAAAATGCTAGAACATAAGATTTCGTGGAAAGTTATGAAGATTTTGGCCTAAAAATTTATTAATAATTAATTAACGGGCCGATATTAATAATAATTAATAATATTTGTGAGTACAAGAGTTGAAAGTCTTTCTTTGACCTTTGACCTGGGACTCTTATAGTTTGAAAATTTCAAACATCTCAAAATGTAACCAAATTGCACATCGAACATCCAGGGGCTGAGGGAATGAAAATTTGTTCAAAACGGTCCAGGTCACATGACCAGCATGGCCACCAAGCCCATATATGGTAAAAATCTTTAAAATTCTTCTTCTCGAGAACCAATTTGCCAATGGCATTGAAAGTTGGTACTTAGCAGTACTACCAAGATTGTTCAAATGACGACCTTGGGTTTTACCTTGATCTTTTTTACGGCAAGGTCAAATACGAGAAAATGCGAGAACTTAAGATTTTATGGAAAGTTTTTGGTCCAAGATTGTTCAAATGATGACCTTGGGCTGGCATTGACATTTTTTATGTCAAGGTCAAATTTGCTTTCTGGTGCTTTTATATGGGAAAATGCTTAACTTTAAGAGTTCATGGAACTTGTAGAAGATTTTGGTGCAAAAGTTAATAAATATAGTCAAATGAATAAGTTCATGAACATTTTTTAGCAATAGAGGTCAAGATTATTCTTTGACCTTTAACCAATGTCCCTAATATTTTGACAGTTTGAAACCATCAGATTTGCTCAAATGATGATTCCAATTTGACATTTTGACCTGTTTACTCAGGTGAGTGATTCAGGGTCCCATGGCCCTCTTGTTATAGAATCTGGTCAGAAAGTGTTTAAAAGCAATGTTATTATTTCATAGCATCTAGACAAGATAAATAATGCTTATAATATGTTTTTGAGAGGTTGGTAAATTTTAAACTAAAGCATCTGGAAAGATATGTTATTTTTATGGGATGTGGGCAGAAATACTTTTTATGCCCCCAACTTCGGAGAAGTTGAGGGGGCATATTGGTTTGGGCCTGTCCATCCGTCTGTCCGTCCGTCCGTCCGTCCGTCCGTCCGTCTGTCCGTCTGTCCGTCAGTCCGTCCGTAACGCTTTTTGGCAGGTGGGAAACTCAAGAAGTGCTTTTGCTAGGATCTTGAAATTTTATATGTGGCACATACATGAAAAATAAGCCCACCCGTATTTTTTCTTTTTTCCGCCGGTCACGTATTTTCAGAGTTGTGCCCCTTTTTACGACTTAGTCTATGGAACCTTGTGAACAAAATATCTCGAGAACCCCTGATGCTAGGATCATGATTTTTTGCAGGATGACATTGCTCAAGGTGTAGATGACCTGATTAACTTTTGAAAAAAAATCAATAATTTTTGACCGAGTTATGCCCCTTTTTCGACTTAGTGCATTGTAAGCCTTTGGAACCTTGTGAACAAAATATCTCAAGATCCCCTGACGCTAGGATCATGAGGCTTTGCAAGATGAGAATGCCCAAGGTGTAGATGACCTGATTAACTTTTGAAAAGAAATCATGAATTTTTGATTGAGTTATGCCCCTTTTTCGACTTAGTGCATTGTAAGCCTATGGAACCTTGTGAACAAAATATCTCAAGATCCCCTGAAGCTAGGAGCATGATTTTATGCAGTAAGATACTGCCTGTGGTGTAGATGACCTGATTAACTTTTGAAAAAAAATCGTGAATTTTTTATCAAGTTATTCCCCTTTTTTGACTTAGTGCATTGAAGCCTATGGTACAAAGGTACCCTTACATATAGTCTAGAACAATTAGAGCTAGGAACTTGAAACTTTATACACATGATCAGTATGGAAAATAAGCAGACCCGTATTTTTTTATTTTTCCGCCGGCAATGTATTTCCAGAGTTATGCCCCTTTTTCGACTTAGCCTGTGGAAACTTGTGAACAAAATATCTCAAGAACCCCTGATGCTAGGATCATGAGGTTTTGCAGGATGAGAATGCCCAAGGTGTAGATGACCTGATTAACTTTTGAAACAAATTCGTGAATTTTTGACAAAGTTATGCCCCTTTTTTGACTTAGTGCATTGTAAGCCTATGGAACCTTGTGAACAAAATATCTCAAGAACCCCTGATGTTAGGAGCATGATTTTTTGCAGGAAGATACTGCCTGTGGTGTAGATGACCTGATTAACTTTTGAAAAGAAATCATGAATTTTTGATTGAGTTATGCCCCTTTTTCAACTTAGTGCATTGTAAGCCTATGGAACCTTGTGAACAAAATATCTCAAGAACACCTGATGCTAGGAGCATGATTTTATGCAGGAAGATACTGCCTGTGGTGTAGATGACCTGATTAACTTTTGAAAATAATTTGTAAATTTTGGATTGAGTTATGCCCCTTTTTCAACTTAGTGCATTATTTGCCTATGGAAGCTTGTGAACAAAATATCTGGAGAACCCCTGATGCTAGGATCATGATTTTTGCAGGTTGATATTGCCCAAGGTGTAGATGACCTGATTAACTTTCGAAAACAATTCGTAAATTTTTGGCTGAGTTAAGCCCCTTTTTCAGCTTAGTGCATTGTAAGCCTATGGTACAAAGGTACAAGCATTATTGGATGAACCTTCTCTAGAGACAAGCATATGGTTGGGGGCATAGTGTTTCATAAACACATTTTCTAGTTAAAAAGGTCTTTACAGCTACTGACAACACCCGCCATTGGGGAAAGGGCTCTACCACTAGGGAAGCAACTCAGGTGCTTCAGCCTCGGATCCAGGGGGTGGGCTTTGGGGCTTCAGCCCCGCCACCTCGGTCTGGTTAGATTAAAATATATGTTGCGACATCTCATTAGAATCGCCTCGGGAGGCGATTCTAATGAGATATCACAACATATATTATAAGGCAAAAAGAATATTATCAAAAATTCTCATCAAATTGATCCCTAATTATGTCATATATTTTTAAGCCCCACTCCCTGCCCCACCCCGCCCATACACACACAGACCGGCATCTCGGCACCTCCCAGCCCCACCAGTTATTAAGAGCCCCATGGGTATGTGGTGATCTGGATCCGAGTCTGTGCTTTGTTAACATTGTTATGCTGACTTGTAGATACTTCTTTAGTTTCTGTCTAATCTATCTGACTAGTAGAAAGTGAGGCACACTGGTTTTACTTTTTGAGCAATACTTCGGTTGACAAAGAACAGATAGGGGAGATACATACGGCTTTTCACAGAATTCTTGTTTGTAAAATCGTAGCATTTTCTATGGTGTCCCAATATGTAGGGAAATTATGGTTGTAAGTTGATAAATAAAGTGTCAAAATTTAGCTACTGTATATAGAGTTGTTGCAGTACATAGTTAAATAGATTCTTAAAACCATTTAAAATAGTTCCGATATGCAAATGTTTGTCTGGGTTTTGTTGTATGATGTGCCAGAATCTTTAGTTTTGCAATTCTGGCTGCCATGTTATTGACGCACCATGCAATTTAAGAAAACTGGGAAGTTAGGAAATTTAATAAATAAGTGGAGCTGCCAAAGTAGATTTTAAAGCAGGAAACAATAATGGATTGGTTTTAAAACTTAAAGGGGTTTATCATATGACGTCACTGTAATTTAGTGGATAACGTTGTGTCATAAGAATCGTATGACCACATTGTGTAATAACACTTTAGGGCATACACATAACGTCATTGACAACGTCCATGACAACAATGGGTTTTCTTATTGAAATAATGTTCAGTTTGAAGGCATTAAAATCCCATTTTAAACGGTCATATGATAAACAGAATCTTCCACTTGTGGTTAGATTTTAAAGCTGGAAACAATAATGGATTGGTTTTAAAACTTAAAGGGGTTTATCATATGACGTCACTGTAATTTAGTGGATGATGTTGTGTCTTAAGAATCGTATGACCACATGTGTAATAACACTTTACGGCATACACATAACGTCATTGACAACGTCCATGTCAGCAATGGGTTTTCTTATTGAAATAATGTTCAGTTTGAAGGCATTAAAATGCCATTTTAAAGGGTCATATGATAAACAGAATCTTCCACTTGTGGTAATTTCACATGAAATTTATGAATCTCGCCGAAGGCTCGTTTCATAAATTTCATATGAAATGACCACGAGTGTAAGATCCTCTATATTATATACAGCTAAAGTCCATGTGAGCTTTAGCTGCCCAGATTTTATTCAAAGCCAAAGGTTTATTTGCAGAGCTACCCAGCTGTTATACACCAAACCTCACTTAAATGTAAAAAGATAAGTTCACATGAGCTGCTTAAATTTCAACCAAAGCTAAAGTTACTAGGATAAAATTAAAAATTTTGATCAATTGCTTATGTTAAATTAGCAAGTTTAACTTATATCAGGCCAATTGTTAAGCAGTGTTGGGCAAAAACAGACACCATGGCTTTCTCACTTTAGGAGCCTCTGTAGACTGGAACCACAGCAGTGAGAGACCAAATTATTTAGAGTTAGCTCTCTTATAGACACCAGTAGAGGTGCTTCTTTGTTCTTAAGTAATTTGTATTATCTTTTTATACCCCGCCACATGTTAGTGGCGGGGTATTATGTTTTCCTGCTGGCTGTCCATGTGTCCGTCCATCCGTGCGATGTACTTACGTCTGTCGGTCGGTCGGTCCGTCCTTCCGTGAGCACTTGGTTTCCGTTCGATAACTTTAGTATTTATTAAGGAATATTCTTCAAACTTGGCATGTGCGTTGGTCTTGAGAATATCTCAGTTGGGATTGTTGATGGACAAATTTCGATTTCTTCTGACAGAGTTATTGCCCTTGTCAAGGTCTTAAAAATAGGTTTTGGTCTGTAGTTCCTTTACACTTTGAAACATCTTGATTAAATTTCACAGAAATGATTGAAGTAACATTAGCTTTCTGTTGCTTTCTGGTACAAGCGGAATTTTGTTCACCTGGGTTATCTGCCCCTGCCCTGGGGCTATATACATGTATTAAGTAACGGGAAAAAAATGTATAAAATTAGAGTTGAAGGGGATTTTTCTGAAACTTGTAACAAATTATCATATTAATATAAGCTTTTGGTCTTGATAAAAACAGTTGCTCCCCAGTGGTTACCAGCCCCTGACACAAGCTATATACATGTATGAAATCATGAAAAAATCTATATAAAATCAGACTTTTGGTATATCTGGATGAAATTCCACAGAATTGATTGAATTGACATAAGCTTTAAGCAGAATTTGGTCCACCTGGGTTACCTGCCCCTGCCCTGGGGCTATATACATGTATAAAATTATGAAAAAAATCTGTATAAAATAAAAGATGAACAGGATTTTCCTGAAGCTTGCAGCACATTATCTAGGTAAAATGAGCTTCATGTCATGATCAAAATTTTGTATCCAGAGGTTATCTGCCCCTGCCCTGGGGCCATATAAAATGATAATAAAAATCATGTAACAAATGTATAAAAGGTAAAAGAAGGGGTATTGGTTCTCAGTGGCGGGGTATTACGCAGTCGTTTACGATGCTTTTATTGTCTCAAGGCTTTGACATAGAGCCATTGTAGTTTTTTAAATCAATAGTAACTGAATACAATGCCGAAGCTTAACGAAAGCAATTGATTTTTGACAAGATACCTAAACAATTAACACATCAGAAATATTAAGACTCAGTGATCAGGAAACTTGTCTCCCTGGACTTTGTCCTCCAGGAAAGCTGATTGCAATTTGTCATGAAATGAATAATTGGCTGGGGCCGTATTCATAAAGCCACTTAAGTGGTTGCTATGCTGTTGCTAAGGCTAAATATCTATAAAGGAGATTCCCTACAACTATGAAATTTGGTCTGGAGGAACAGTCTTTGTAAGACTGTTCCTCCAGACCAAATTTCATAGTTGTAGGAAATCTCCTTTAAAGAAATTTAGCCTTAGCAACAGCATAGCAACCACTTAAGTGGCTTTATGAATACGGCCCCTGATGTATACAGCCTTTTAACTGTTTTTGTACAATAGAACTTGAATGCTATCTCATAACTTTGATGCCTGTCTGTTTTACAGGTGGACTATAAAAGGCAGAATTAGTTGGATAATCTTGGATGGACACTCAGCACCAAATGTGCGCAACTATGGTTACGTACAGCTGAGCCACTTGGGGAATGTTGTTCGGAGAATTGAATCAGAACAGAATGAACTAATCTCAGTATTTCCGTAGACACCAGGGTAAACATCTCCGATAGGTCATAAAATTCCAACACTTGATCTGATTGGTTGTTACTGGTGAAGAAGAATTCGCCTGTGAAATGATTGACAGCTGATTGGGAATAAGTTTTTAGCTCACGTGGCCCGAAGGGCCATAGTGAGCTATTGTCATACCAATGCGTCCGGCGTGCGTCGTCACGCTATTTGTCCGTCAACACCTAAAAACAAATATACAAACATCTTCTTCTGTAAAACTACTGGTCCCATGGTTCTCAAATTTCACATGGAACATGACCTGACTCCAGGGTCTCAGAATTGTAAAATTGGGTGAGGTTGAAAATCCAAGATGGCCGCCTTTACTAAAAATAGCAAAAACAATAAAATCAACTTCTTCTCCAGAACCACTGGGTATATTTGTCTGAATTTTGGCATGGAACATCAGTGAAACCTTGGTATTCAAAATTGTAAAAATGAAAAAAATCTGTAGCGGAGTTTTGTCACGGTGACCTACTTTCTGTTTACCAGTGTAATTTTGCTCAAATGCCAATGTCAAAAATTGACCTATTTAAACAACTTCAAACAACTTCTTCCCTAAAACTACTGAACCCATGGATCTCAAATTTCACATGGAGCATGACCAGACTGCAGGGTTTCAAAATTGTAAAATTGGGTCAGGTCAAGAATCCAAGATGGCCACCGTTACTAAAAATAGCAAAAACAACAAAATCAACTTCTTCTCCAGAACCATTTGGTATATTTGGTTGAAAGTTTGCATGGAACATTAGTGGGGCCTTGGTATTAAAAATTATAAAAATAAAAAAAGTCTATAGCGGAATTAGGTCACAGTGACCTACTTAGCGTTTACAAGACCGATTTTGCTCAAATGTCAATATCTCAAGAAATGCAACCAATTCTGACCAGATTTGGTCAGAAATGGTTCTTGAATGGAATTATTTCAATTTTGTGCCAGTTGACTATCCAAGATGGCCACCATGGGGGCCGTTACTAAAAATAGCACGAAGATAAAAATGACAATTACTCAAGAACCCTTGAATGGAATTGGACCAATTTTGTGTCAGAATGTTCCTTGCATGAAGCCATTTCGATTAATTGCAATTTGGCATTTCAAGATGGCTGCCATCTGGTGTTACTAAAAATAGCACAAACATAAAAATGACAATAACTCAAGAACCCTTGAATGGAATTGGACCAATTTTGTGTCAGAATGTTCCTTGCATGAAGTCATTTTGATTAATTGCAATTTGGCATTCCAAGATGGCCACCATCTGCCGTTACTAAAAATAGCACAAAACATGAAAATGACAATATCTCAGTAATCGCTGAATGGATTTTGATGAAATTTGTGTCAAAATGATTTTTGGATTGAGATGTTTCAAAAATATCTAACTGTAGACCAGTCATATTGGCCTCTGTTACTTAAAATAGAAAAATGTGAAAATTTGAAAATCTCAATGGAATTTGGCTAATTTTGTGTCAGAATGTTCCTTTCATTAAGCTTTTTCGATTTTTTGCATTTTGGCATTCCAAGATGGCCGCCATCTGCCGTTACTAAATATAGCACAAAACATGAAAATGAATATATCTCAGTAACCGCTGAATGGATTTAGATGAAATTTGTGGCAAAATGATTCTTGCTTTGAGATGTTTCAAAAATTAACAAATATAGATCCGTCAAGTTGGCCTGTTACTTAAAATAGCAAAATGTGAAAATTGGAAAATTACTATGGAACTGGACCAAATTTGTGTCAAATTGGTCCTTGCATGAAGGCTTTTCGATTTTTTGCATTTTGGCAATCCAAGATGGCCGCCATCTGCCGTTACTAAAAATAGCACAAAACATGAAACTGGCAATATCTCAGTAACCCCTGAATGGATTTTGATGAAATTTGTGGCAAAATGATTCTTGCATTGAGGCGTTTCAAAAGTAAATATATAAAGACCAGGCAAGCTGGCCTCTGTTACTAAAAGTAGCAAAATGTGAAAATGAGAAAATCTCAGTGGAATTGGACCAATTTTGTATCAGAATGGTCCCTTGCACAATAGCCAGGTGAGCGATATCAGGCCCATTTGGGCCTCTTGTATTAATAAGACAACTGATTGGTACTGCTTTTATCAGGAAGCACTTAGGGAAGACTCTAATCACACTCGACAGATGCCCAGGCTGATCTAATTCTGTGCTGGGCACACAACCACTTTGTTGCTTTCATTGTGTCATGGCTCGTATAGAATGACCACCCTTACTCAGTTTCACAGCTCAAATGACAGATTTTCATATGGAAATTTGAAACTTAGTTTTCCTATTATGGCTCAGTCGTAGTTTTAGTGTCTGCCTACAAGTCTGTTTTCAGTAGAAGAACCCTCTTGGGAAATCTCATTCCTTTGTTTATAACAACTTTAATTCTTAGAACAAGGGTTACTTTATTGTTTTTTCTGTAATGGACTTTCCCATTGAATTTTAGGCAAGTTGGCATTTCTTATTTGGATAAGCGCAGGTGTGTGCTCATGTTTTTCTGCCATTTATTCAAGGGGTACACTTTCGTGATTTTTGGTTTGCTTCCTTGGACAGAGAACACATTCCAAAAGGAGCAAAGTCTTTCCTTTAATAGTTGACCCCCACATTAAGAAAGGAGGAAAAAAGAATATAGATGCTCCCCCTAAAAGTGTCCCCATGCACATTAAGGCTGTTGCTGAATCACAAACTTTGCTGGCTCAGAGGTGCAGTCTGATCTGGGTCTGCACTGTTTGCCTAGGCATGTCTGTCCCAGTACTCAGGCCCTGAGGTTATAAAACTTGAATACTTTGAGTTTGAGATTATTCTCAAGTTTTATAACCTCGAACCCAATTACAGCCATATGAGCCGCAACATAACAAAACAAGTGGCATGTCACCTAGCGAAGACTCAGATCAGCCTTGGCAGCTACCCAGTCTGATCAGAGCTTTTGCTGTGTGCTGAAAGGGTAGCTAAGGGTCTAAGCTAGCTTCATGGGGACAGTGAAGACTCTGATCAGACTGGGCAGATGCCCAGGCTAATCTGAGTCTTTGCTGGGAGCTTACGCCACTTTGTTTGTTTTGTTGTGTCATGGCTCATTCTGTTTGTAACTAATTGCTAATAAAAAGAAAAGAAGTAATAAATGAGAGAAAATAAGATTGATTCCCTATTAGCTTGGTCTTAAATGTAGGAAATTTATGATACAATCTGACTTGGAGTATGATCATTATTAAGTAATCCTCTTATAGAAACTTAGATTTTCCCCAGTCATCCTTTTAATACTTCTGTAAAAACCTTATATAAAACTGTGTGTTTTCATGGCTATTAATTTTCATGTTTGGTGCTAGAAATCTATTGTGCAGTTATCAAATTTTTGGGAGATTCTAAATGTGTCACTTTGTATACGTCAAAGAATTAAAATTTGGTAGCAATATATTTTTTGCAAAATATTTTCTTCACCAAAATGAGTTATTTTGGAATTTTAATAGGTTTACCATATAAGGGTAGACAGTCTTGAGCAAACAGTGTAGTCCTGGATTAGACTGCTCCTTGAATATCAATCTGATTAGGGTTGCAGCCACAAGATTAGGGTCTGTAATGTTTGTGAGTCAGCCAGCAATGGAATGCGACTTCTAGGGCAAGTAGATTTGTCCAAATTAACAGATTGAACAGTATTGAGTATATCAACAGAGCATCAGATCAAATGGGTTTTTGAAGATTATTTGAAGATAATTTTTCTTATTTCTCAATGAAAATACATGTTGTGACCTCTCATTAGAACTGTCTTTGTGAGACAGTTCTAATGAGGGTCACAATGGATGTTTTTTTTTATGAGAAATATAGGAAATTATCTCAAAATTACCTCTGCTGTCCCTTCTTATCTAGAGCACTGAATTGCCAAGTATAGCTGTATTGTGCTCTGTGACGCAAGTTCTTGGTGTCTTCAATAGGTAGTTAGTAGCTGAAGATGATAATTACAAATGACGGGAAGATTTGGCCATTATTTGTGGTTCATCTGAATCAGTAATTGCTTCTGTTTAACTGGTCAATATACTCCCGCTGAAGTTCCCGGTGCCCTAATTTCTAGACAGTGCCATTATTATCCTATTTTTTTGTATGCTAGACAGTGTCTTTATTGTCCTAAATCTTTACTAAAATCCCCCCAAATAAACGAGACTTACCTTGGTTAAGTTGATGTTTGTTTGGGATTCTTTGTAGTCATATAGCACTGAAGTGATCAGATGAGATGCGCGCCTCGCTTGACTAATCTCACCAGTAATTTAAAGCTGGAGACTTTTCCACCAAAAATTGTAGATACAAACTTCAAAGTATATCATATATCCATGTGAAGTCATACCAGCTATAAAGATCATGTTAGGGTGGGTGACCAGAAGTCTTCTTAGGGAGGGCATCTGATCACTTCAGTGCTATATGACTACAAAGAATCCCAAACAAACATCAACTTAACCAAGGTAAGTCTCGTTTATTTGGGGGGATTCTTTTACGTCATACCACTTCCGTTCACAGATGAGACTTCAAAGCTCCCATTTTTGTGGAAAAGGAGACTTTCGAACTAGCAGACTAGTTACAAAAAGTTTCGATATGTACAAAGAAAACATATTGCAACCAAAAACCCACTTTAATAATACTAATAAATCATATATGTATGATATGAGATTTACTCCGTCAAAATTGCTCGTGTGAATGTAGCACTAGAGTCATCAACTTTCTTATGATAATACTGAGCAAATGTTTGAGCATTTGACCATCCTGCTACTTTCAGGATATTGTCAATAGGTACATTACATGATATTGCTTTAGAGGATGAAGCAGAGCGCACACTATGTGCCTTATATTTCTCACAGTCAATTCCTGCAGAAGCCATTACGCTTCTTATCCACCGACCTATTGTACTGCTTGTTACTGGACCAAACGGTTTAATGTAACTTATGAAAAAACAACTGTTTCCTCCACGAATGTTCTCTGTCCTTTTCAAATATTCCGTAACTGTACTATATACACATAATCTCTTATCTAGAGAGTATGAACAAAGTTCCGCTACTGGCTTTTTATAACCAGCCCTACTTTGCTTCAGAGGGCCACTGTAATATAGAATATATTTTGAGGGTTCCTTAACCATATTTACAGTAGTCAAAAGATGTAATGACTGTGACCTCGCTGCCGTAGTTAATGCAACAAGCATTACAAGTTTTAATGTTAACTGTTTCAAATCAACTCATTTAGTGGTGATAAAGTCTTCAGATAATTTAACACCTTATTAACATCCCATACTTCACAGTATCGTGAAACTGGTGTTCTAAGATTGTACACTCCTTTCAGAAATCGAATTACAAGAGGATGCGAGCCAACGGCAAATCCGTCATTTACAATACCCACAGCAGACAATGCTGACCTAGCTGAATTAATTGCAGTATACTTCAATCCCTGCTCATATAACTCTGCAAGAAAATCTAATACACAATTTATAGGAACTTGAACATTACTAATTTGTTTTTGACGACAGTACGAAAACCATTTTCGAATATACATGTTGTACTGTTTTTGAGTTCCAGGCCTCCATGAGGCCATGATGATTTTGGAAGACCTTGTCGAAATGTTGCGGTTTTGTAAGGTTTGCCGGATAACCGACAAGCCATCAGGGTTAGTTTTTTGTCCAGAGGATGCACTTTCTGCGTTCCGGGTAAGGTCAATTGATTCTGTTCTTTCTGGAGAATATATGGGCTGTCTATCAACATCCCCATGACCACTGGGAACCATGTCTGTGTCACCCAGATGGGCGCAATCAAGATGCATTCGCTCCCATCCTCTTGTATTTTTACCAGCAGCCTTGGTATTAAGCTGAAAGGCGGAAAAGCATAGAAATAAACATCTGACCAGTTCATAGAAAAAGCATCGATAAACTCAGCATCAGGGTCATTTTTCGGCTGATCCTTCATGTAAGACATCACGAAACTGAAGTACTCTAAACAGGCAAGTAGTACAGGGAAACATTGTTAACCATACCTTTGGTATATCAAATGGAGGATTTCAGTAGACTTCAAACCATCATAGCTTAGGTAAAATGAATGGAAGATTGTGCATGAATTGGTTTAAACATATTTTATTTTCAAAAACATACATTCATGGTTACAGCAATGATGAGATATAATTATTTATACGTTAGGATCAGAACTAAAGCATAAGCTTATTTAGGTCTGATTTCAAACTACAGCTTAGAAGATTGTGTAAGTTCCAATATGTAATCTAAGTAAATCTAATGGAAGACTGTGGGAGAGTTCCAGTAATAACTGAGGTAAACTCAACAGAAGATTGCAGAATTTCTCTCCAAGGAAATTGACCGGAGGATTGCGGAAGATTTCAAACCAAACCTTAGGAAAATTGAATGGAGGATTGCGGAAGTTCAAATTCAAACCATACCAGTCCTGTGGACCAGATTTCACTCAGAATGTTTGTCAGATTAAACTAAGCAGATTTAAGGTAAATTGAACAGAGGATTGCAGAAGATCTGAAATCACAGCTTAGGTAAACTGAACGGAGGATTGCGGAAGATCTCAAATCATACCTTAAGTAAATTGAACGGAGGATTGCGGAAGATTTCAAATCATAGTTTAGGTAAATTGAACGGAGGATTGCGGAAGATTTAAGACCATAGTTTAGGTAAATTGAACGGAGGATTGCGGAAGATTTGAAATGATAGTTTAGGTAAATTGAACCGAGGATTGCGGAAGATTTGAAATGATAGTTTAGGTAAATTGAACGGAGGATTGCGGAAGATCTCAAATCATACCTTAGGTAAATTGAACGGAGGATTGCAGAAGATCTCAAATCATACCTTAGGTAAATTGAACGGAGGATTGCGGAAGATTTCAAATCATAGTTTAGGTAAATTGAACGGAGGATTGCGGAAGATTTAAGACCATAGTTTAGGTAAATTGAACGGAGAATTGCAGAAGAATTGAAATGATAGTTTAGGTAAATTGAACGGAGGATTGCGGAAGATTTGAAATGATAGTTTAGGTAAATTGAATGGAGGATTGCGGAAGATTTGAAATGATAGTTTAGGTAAACTGAACGGAGGATTGTGGAAGATCTCAAATCATACCTTAGGTAAATTGAACGGAGGATTGCGGAAGATTTCAAATCATAGTTTAGGTAAATTGAACGGAGGATTGCGGAAGATTTAAGACCATAGTTTAGGTAAATTGAACGGAGGATTGCGGAAGATTTGAAATGATAGTTTAGGTAAATTGAACGGAGGATTGCGGAAGATTTGAAATCATAGTTTAGGTAAATTGAACGGAGGATTGCGGAAGATTTGAAATCATAGTTTAGGTAAATTGAACGGAGGATTGCGGAAGATTTGAAATCATAGCTTAGGTAAACTGAACGGAGGATTGCGGAAGATTTGAAATCATAGTTTAGGTAAATTGAACGGAGGATTGCGGAAGATTTGAAATGATAGTTTAGGTAAATTGAACGGAGGATTGCGGAAGATTTGAAATCATATCTTTGGTAAACTGAACGGAGGATTGCGGAAGATCTCAAATCATACCTTAGGTAAATTGAACGGAGGATTGCGGAAGATTTCAAATCATAGTTTAGGCAAATTGAACGGAGGATTGCGGAAGATTTGAAATCATAGCTTAGGTAAACTGAACGGAAGATTGCGGAAGATCTCATGAAAGATATTTGGTAAGGTTAACTGAGTGGAAGATTGCAGAAGTGTTCAAACCATAGCTTAGGTAAAGCTAAGATTTAAACCATTGTTAATTTAAATTGAATGCAGGATTCCAGAATCTTTCAAACCACAGCTTAGGCAAGCTAAATTGAAGATTTAAATTGATAACCTAGGTCATTCTCACTTAAGATTGTGAAAGATTTCACCCAGGATGCTTGTCAAGGTAAATTGAGCAAAGAAGTTTCAAATGAAACATTGTGACTTTATCTGATAGCTGAGGATTTCATTGCAAACCTTGATCAGAGGGGTCTTAAAAAGTCTTATCCAGGTATACATTTTCACCCATATGCTACTGTCTTAATACAGAGTCATTTTTGGTATGTTTGGTGATCCTGCATCCAATATTTTAAAGCTGTGACATCTCGTCAAAAACATGAGAACCATTGGTGAGTCTTGGTTCCATCTGGTGAGCTGACCCTGTAGGTCTGAGTGGCCTTCAGCCATGATGCTTGCCTAGTGTCCAGTTTCGTCAGTAAAGAGGTGATTCGATCAGGCTTGATAGTAAGCAGCGCTACAATTGAAAAGAATTCGAGTAGGGGCCACCGCCAAGATGGTTCAATAATGAACAGCACGGCCAAGATAGCCTTGACACAGGGGCCTTTGGCAGTGTAATCTTGAGCCCTTCAGGCCCTTGCATATAAGGAATTCAGTATACCATGTCACAGTATGTAGCATGGCAGAACTACATGTACGGTGACAAATTGTCAAAAACACACCAACCATAGGTGATCAAGTCTTGGCTCAAGCTGGTGCACTAACCCTGTAGAGAGCTTGTCCGAGCAGCCTTTGCCCATGATGGTTGCCTAGTGTCCAGTTTCATCAGTAAACAGCTGATTTGATCATGCTTGATAGCAAGCAGTGCTACAATTGAAAAGAATCTGAGTAGATGCCACTGCCAAGATGGTTCAGTAATGAACAGCTTCACCAAGATAGCCTTGACACAGGGGCCTTCGGCTCTCCCAGGCCCTTCAGACCCTTGCAAAAGGAACTTAGTATGTAGCATGTAGTATGTAGCATGACAGAATTAAGGAGACAAATTGTCAGAGACATGTACACTAACCATAGGTGAGTCTTGGCTCCATCTGGTGCACTGACCCTGTAGGAAGCTTGGTCCGAGCGGCCTTCGGCCGAGATGCTTGCCTAGTGTCCAGTTTCAAAAGTAAAGAGCTGATTCGATCATGCTTGATAGTAAGCAGTGCTACAATTGAAAAGAATCCGAGTAGGCGCCATCGCCAAGATGGCTCAGTAATGAACAGCACCGCCAAGATAGCCTTGACCCAGGGGCCTTCGGCCCTGCGATCCCGGGCCCTTCAGGCCCTTGCCTAAGAAACTAAGGATACCATGTCATAGTATGTTGTATGATAGAACTACATGTAAGGTGACAAATTGTCAAAAACACACCAACCATTGGTGAGTCTTGGCTCCATCTGGTGCACTGACCCTGTAGGAAGCTTGGTCAGTGAGGCCTTGGCCATGATGCTTGCCTAGTGTCCAGTTTCTTCAGTAATGAGCTGATTCAATCATGCTTTATAGTGAGCAGTGCTACAATTGAAAAGAATCCGAGTAGGGGCCACCGCCAAGATGGTTCAGTAATGAACAGCACCACCAAGATAGCCTTGATGCAGGGGCCTTCAGCCCTGTGATCCAGGGACCTTTGGGCCCTTGCATAAGGAACTAAGGATACCATAATGTCATAGTATGCAGCATTACAGAACTACATTAAAGGTGACAAAGTGTCAAAAACACACCAACCATAGGTGAGTCTTGGCTCAATCTGGTGCACTGACCCTGTATGAAGCTTGGTCCGAGTGGCCTTTGCCATGATGGTTGCCTAGTGTCTGGTTTCATCAGTAAAGAGCTGATTAGATCATGCTTGATAGTAAGCAGTGCTACAATTGAAAAGAATCCGAGTAGGGGCCACCGCCAAGATGGTTCAGGAATGAATAGCACTGCCAAGATAGCCTTGACCCTGGAGCCTGCAGCTATGAGATCCCAGGCCCTTGCATATGGAGTTTAAGATACCATGTCATAGTATATAGCAATTGCTATACAGATGTATTTCACATCTTGTCTGAGTCAACAAGTTTAATAATTGCCTGACTGAAAATTAAGTCCACTGCTTTTACATCAATTGACTCTGTGTTTTAAATCTATCGCAATCTTCCGTTCAGTTTACCCTGACTATAGCAGACGTCTTCCCCAGTCTTCCGCTAGTTTTACCCAAACTATGTGCTTTGAATCTTCAGCTGCTTTTACTTAAACTGACTCTGTGTTTTAAATCTTCCCCAATCTTCCTTTCAATTTACCTAAGCTATGACAGAAATCTTCCGCAATCCTCCGTTCAATTTACCTAAACTATGGTCTTAAATCTTCCGTTCAGTTTACCTAAGCTATGATTTCAAATCTTCCGCAATCCTCCGTTCAATTTACCTAAACTATGGTTTGAAATCTTCCGCAATCTTCCGTTCAGTTTACCTAAGGTATAACTTGAAATCTTCCGCAATCTTCCGTTCGATTTCCCTGGACACAGACAGAAATCTTCCGCAATCTTCCGTTCAGTTTACCTAAGGTATAACTTGAAATCTTCCGCAATCTTCCGTTCGATTTCCCTGGACACAGACAGAAATCTTCCGCAATCTTCTGTTAGATTTACCCAGATTATGACAGAAATCTTCCGCAATCTTCCGTTCGGTTTACCTAAGGTATGGTTTGAAATCTTCCGCAATCTTCCGTTCGAGTTAGCCGGAGTCAGAAGAAATCTTCCGCAATCTTCCGTTCGATTTACCCAGACTATGACAGAAATCTTCCGCAATCTTCCGTTCAGTTTATCCAGACTGTGACAGAAATCTTCCGCAATACTCTGTTCAATTTACCCGGACTCTGACAGAAATCTTCCGTTCAGCTTACCCAGTTTGTGAAAGAAATCTTATACAAACTTCTGTTAGGTTAACCTGAACTATGACTTTGTGTTTTTATATCTTCTGCTGCTGTTACTAAAACTGACACAGTTTTTTAAATAAATCTTCCGCAATCTTACGTTCAATTTACCCAGACTATGACAATAATCTTCTGCAATCTTCCGTTCACTTTACCCAGACTATTCTGCTTTTTCGTGATGTCTTACATGAAGGATGAACCCATTTTTCCAGGATACAAATCTGTCTAACTGCTTATTCAGTCTGGATGCAAACATATCTAGGTGTGGTTTTCCCCAAATACTCATGATGCGACCTACTAATGTAGGTTTCAGCATCCATTCAATGTTGTCATTGAAATGTCTAGACTCAAAATCAGCCTCGACATTTTGTATCCCCGGAATATAAGCAGATGTTAGCCAGATTTGTTTCCTGGTGGCCCAGTTCCAAATGTTTTTGACCAACTCATTGCAAAGCAGGGAACCAATGCTACCCATTTTCTTAATACATGACACAGCACAAACACTATCTGATTTGACCTGAATATGAAGATCATACTTATCTTTGCAAAATGCTCTCAAAGCATGGTAGATGGCCAGAAGTTCTAAGTAATTAATATGATGGCACATTTCTTCCGCTGACCATCTACCACCGATTTTTATGCCATTACAGGTGGCGCCCCAGCCTGCAGAACTTGCGTCAGTTAGAATTACTAATTGTGGAGAGCCATGTGAGATATTTCTGAGGGCAATATGCAGATTTGCAATCCACCAATCTAATTCTGCTTTCATGTCACTTGTGACAGGCATTGTGGCGTCGAAATTCCCAGCATTGCAACGAAGTGCAGTAATTTTATGTGTTTCCAAAACCCTATAATGTAATGGACCTAACTCTACAGCTGAAAATGCTGAAACTATAAGGCCAATAACTCTAGCCACATCCCTGATTTTAGCATGAGTGTTCTGTCTCAAATTTTCACATGCTTGGAAAATTCTATCTTTCCTTTCTGGTGGAAGATACACTATCATTTTTTCAGAATCAATGTGATTACCAAGAAAAATAATGTTCTGAACCGGCACCAATACTGACTTTTTGTCATGTATGATGAAACCAACCTCTTTCATCAGAGAAACAGTATCTTGGACATTATGCTCACATTCCTGTTTTGTGTCACCAAGAAGTAAGGAATCATCTATATAACCAGAATTTGTGTGGCCCTCTTGCCTCAGAGCTGCATAAACTGGCTTCATTAATTTTGTAAACAATCTGGGAGCACTTCCTATTCCATTAGCTAGGCAAGTATATTCATAAATTTGTCATTTCCAAATAAACCGAAGCAATTTCCTTTCTTCCTTTGCCACACAAACAGAATAGTAAGCATGTCTGAGGTCTACACTAGCCATGTAACAACCTTTTCTGACAAGTTTAAGAGCTGTTTCAAATGAATCCATTTTAAAATGGTGATATTCAATATACTGATTTAACTCTTTCAAATTTAAGATCATCCGATACTCCCCATCTTTTTTGGGTCTAGTAAAAATTGGAGAAAGAAACTGGTTTTCGTCATAACTGACTTTTTCTAGGACATTCATTTCTAATAATTTTTCTATCTCTGAATCAATGATGTCCTCTTCAAATTTAGAAAAATGCATTGGATGCGAGACTGTATTTTGAACAGGTCTGTCATTGAATTCCAAATGACAGTTACATACGATATCCAAAATCCTTGGATCATTAGTTAACTTTCTCCAACTTTGTTCAAACATTGAAAGCCTACCTGCTTTAAACTCCTTTTTCTGCTCTGATCTCTGAGGACGACTCCCCGTCCCCTGACTCCCCTCCTTGTAGGAGTGGTGACCTCTTCTGAAGCCCCGCTGATATGAGCCCTGACCAGCTGACCTCGTAAAACGACTGCCGCGGCCCCTGCCACGGCCCCTAGCTACATTTCTGCTTATTTTGTTAATCTCTTGAATGTCTTTTATATCTTTAATCATAGAGTCACCGTATAACTGGTCAGTGAAAGCTATGTTAGGAGAACACAGGTAATGTAGGGAGGGATGCATGTCTTTTTTATGTAGTTCCCTGTGACGAATATTAATCCATATATTGGCTTTACCCAACAAAGCAAGAGCAGTACTACCCCACTCTTTCATCTCTTTGTCGAAACTGAGTTCTCCTTTGTCTATCAATTTTGCAAAATTGGATGCAGCTTTACATACAGCATTCTGAATACCTCTCATTTTTGAGTCTTCAGTCTGAGTTTGGGGTTTCAAAACCGACCATACCCCTGCATTCACTCGAGTTTCTTTAAGAGCAAAACAATTTTCTGGTCTTGGAATACTCTTAATCACATCATTGTAAATGTCATCAGGCATCCCTTCCCTGAATGTGGCATTTATCATGTCTGCGATTTTTTTATTTATTTCAGGGTCAACCTTATCGGTCTTTTTAAATTTCTTAATGAAACTAGCAAAAATGTCTTCTTCATCTGCCTCGACCTCGTCGATTGAGCGCTTTTCTGTGTTGGTAGTAACTGAGACATTGTCCAGACCCTGCTCATCTTGTTCATAATCATAATCATAATATTCATTTTCTGGGTAATCAAACTGTCCCTCTTCCTCATAGAGGGAATCTACCCTCTGAGTAAGTAGTTCAACTTTGTTATTATCCCCTCACACCACGAAGTGGTGAGGGGATATAGGTTTTGTCCCGTACGTAAGTACGTACGTAAGTACGTACGTACGTACGTACGTACGTACATACGTACGTACGTACGTACGTACGTATGTTCACCTTTTGTCATCGCTCTAGCACTTACATTTCTCAACGGATTATGAAATAACTTCACACAAGTGTAGGGCATGACAATATCTCGAGCAAGTTCGACTTTCAGGGTGCTGTGCCCAAGGTCAAGGTCACTGTGGCTATTTTTAGAAAAACTTTGTCAGCGCTCTAGCGCCTACATTTCTCAAAGGATTTTGAAATAACTTCACACAAATGTAGGGCATGACAATATCTCGAGCAAGTTCGACTTTCAGGGTGCTGCGCCCAAGGTCAAGGTCACTGTGGCTATTTTTAGAAAAACTTTGTCATCGCTCTAGCACCTACATTTCTCAACGAATTTTAAAATAACTTCACACAAACATAGGGCATGACAATATCTCGAGCAAGTTCGACTTTTTGGGTGTTGCGCCCAAGGTCAAGGTCACTGTGGCTATTTATAGAAAAACTTTGTCATCGCTCTAGCGCCTACATTTCTCAACGAATTTTGAAATAACTTCACACAAATGTAGGGCATGACAATATCTTGAGCAAGTTCGACTTTCAGGGTGCTGCGCCCAAGGTCAAGGTCACTGTGGCTATTTTTAGAAAAACTTGTCATCGCTCTAGCGCCTACATTTCTCAACGGATTTTGAAATAACTTCACACAAATGTAGGGCATGACAATATCTCGAGCAAGTTCGACTTTAAGGGTGCTGCACCCAAGGTCAAGGTCACTGTGGCTATTTTTAGAAAAACTTTGTCATCGCTCTAGCGCCTACATTTCTCAACGGATTTTAAATTAACTTCACACAAATGTAGGGCAAGACAATATCTCGAGCAAGTTCGACTTTCAGGGTTCTGCGCCCTAGGTCAAGGTCACTGTTGCTATTTTTTAGAAAAACTTTGTCAGCGCTCTAGTGCCTATATTTCTCAATGGATTTTGAAATAACTTCACACAAATGTAGGGCATGACAATATCTCGAGCAAGTTCGACTTTCAGGGTGCTGCACTTAAAAGGTCAAGGTCACTGTAGCTATTTTTAGAAAAACTTTGTCATCGCTCTAGCGCCTACATTTCTCCATGGATTTTAAAATAACTTCACACAAATGTAGGGTATGACAATATCTCGAGCAAGTAGTCTTGTGTGAGGGGATTTGTATCGCCTGCGATGCCTTGTTTGTTTTAGTTATGTTAGCGTTCATTTCCCTTAATATAAGGAGACACTCCTGATTGAAAGCCGTACCACCGGCAGAAGTGGAGGGAGGTGGGGTAGGCATATTTGTTTTCTTGGAAGTCGCAGAGGTTTTTGCCTTTCCTGCACTCGCAGGATTGGCTGCTTTGCCTTTTGACAATGACAGATTGATAGAATTAGAAGTCTCCGACTCCTCAACAGTTCCACTGTCTTTGTCCTTCGCTTTTTGTTTTTGCTGAATCAATGAAGCTTCCGCCATTGTCAAACGTGGCTCTGTTTTTAGTGAAAACGTCACTCGGATCGTTAAGTGATAAGCCGGGTACCACTGTAAGCTTACTACGTAAACAAACAATGTGTACGGAAAACCCAACTTGGTTTCTAAATATAACAATGTTTACCAGCGTAAACGAAAGTAGAATTTGATAATTTTTTATCGCTTCTATGGAAGAAAGACGATAAAGTGCTTTGACTATTAAATAACAGAACCAAAATAAAATTAATATTATGCGTTCACAACGTGAAACAAATAAATTATGGTTCTGTAAAGGCGAGAGACTGAGCAAACCACGTCTGCTCAGTACGAAAGTCAAAGGCGTACTGGCGAGATTAGTCAAGCGAGGCGCGCATCTCATCTGTGAACGGAAGTGGTATGACGTAAAAGAATTTTGTGTTTTATACAGATTTTCTTTCTGTTCAGTTCCCTTAACCTTTTTTGTGTGTTTTACAGCTTAACTTCTGGATGGTACCTTTATTGCCCTAGATCGTTTTGGGTTATATACTGCTTAATTTTTACATAGTGCATTAATTGCCATAAATCTTTGTTATGTTTTAACCAGCTTAGATAAGAGCCAGCACCTTTATTGCCCTGAATTATTTTGTGCTTATACAGCTGGACAGTGCTTTTTAGCTCACCTGAGCCAGCGGCTCCGGGGGAGCTTATAGGATGGTAAGGCTCCGGCGTCCGTCGTCCGTCGTCCTTCCGTCGTCCGTCGTCCGGCCATCCGTCCGTCCACAATTTCAAACGACTTCTCCTCTGAAACCGCTGGGCCAATTGTAACCAAATTTCATATAAAGCCTCTAGGGGACTTAGGAACGAAAAGTTGTTCAAACGGTCCTGGTCACATGACCAACATGGCCGCCACGCCCATATATGGTAAAAACCTAGAAAATCTTCTTCTCCAGAACCAATAGGCCGATGGCCTTGAAACTTGGTATGTAGCATCGGGTACGCGAGTACTACCAAGATTGTTCAAATTATGACCTTGGGTTGACCTTGACCTTTTTTACGGTAAGGTCAAATTTGCATTATGTAGCTTTTATATGGGAAAATGCTAGAACATAAGATTTCTTGAAAACTGTTGAAGATTTAGACCTCAAAATTGGTATATTCAGTCATCTGAATGAGTACACAAAAATTTATGCGTACAAGAGGTCAAGGTCATTGTTTGACCTTTGACCCTGGTCTCTCATATTTTGACAATTTCACACATCTTCTCAAAAGCCACTGGGCCAATTGTAACCAAATTTCATACAGAGCCTCTAGGGGGCAGGGGAACGAAAATTTGTTCAAATGGACTGGGTCACATGACCAACATGGCCGCCACGCCCATATATGGTAAAAACCAAGAAAAATCTTCTTCTCCAGAACCAATAGGCCAATGGCCTTGAAACTTGGTATGTAGCATCAAGTACACGAGTACTACCAAGATTGTTGAAATTATGACATTGGGTTGACCTTGACCTTTTTTACGGTAAGGTCAAATTTGCTTTCTCTAGCCTTTATATGGGAAAATACCAGAACATAAGATTTCTTTGAAACTGTTGAAGATTTTTACCTGAAAATTAGTATATACTGTCACCTTAATAAATACATGAAAATTAATGCATACAAGAGGTCAAGGTCATTGTCTGACCTTTGACCCTGGTCTCTCATATTTTGAAAATTTCACTTATCTCCTCAAAAGCCACTGGGCCAATTGTAACCAAATTTCATATGGAGCCTCAAGGGGTGAGGGAATGAAAATTTGTTAACAGGTCCTAGTCACATGATCAACATGGCCGCCATGCCCATATATGGTAAAAACCTAGAAAAATCTCCTTCTCCATAACCAATAGGCTGATGGCCTTGAAACTTGGTATATAGCATCAGGTACTTGAGTACTATCAAGATTGTTCAAATTATGACCTTGGGTTGACCTTGACCTTTTTTACGGTAAGGTCAAATTTGCTTTTTGTAGCTTGTATATGGGAAAATACTAGAATATAAGATTTCTTGGAAACTGTTGAAGATTTAGACCTGAAAATTGATATATACAGTTATCTTAATGAGTACATAAAAATTTGTATGTACAAGAGGTCAAGGTCATTCTTTGACCTTAGACCCTGGTCTCTCATATTGTGACAATTTCACACATCTCCTCAAAAGCCACTGGGCCAATTGTAACCAAATTTCATACAGAGCCTCTAGGGGCCAAGGAAACGAAAATTTGTTCAAACAGTCTTGGTCACATGACCAACATGGCCGCCATGCCCATATGTGGCAAAAACCTTTACAAATCTCCTTCTCAAGAACCAAGTGATTGATGGCCTTGAAACTTGATATATAGCATCAGGTACTTCAGTACCACCAAGATTATTCAAACGATGACCTTGGGCTGACCTTGACCTTTTTTAAGGCAAGGTCAAGTATGGGAAAATGGTAGAACATAAGAGTTCATGGCAAGTTTTGAAGATTTTGGCCTCAAAATTGGTATATACAGTCGTCTTAGTACATGAAAGATTTGCGGGTACAAGAGGTCAAGGTCATCTTTTGACCTCTGACCCATGTCTCTCATATTTTGACAATTTAAGACATCTCCTCAAAAGCCACAGGGCTAATTGTAACCAAATATCATACACAGCCTCCAGGGGCTGATGGAACAAAATTTATCAAGCGGTCTAGGTCACATGACCTGCATGGCCACCATACTCAGGTGAGCGGTTCAGGGCCTCATGGCCCTCTTGTTATTGTTAAATATTCTTTCTTTACAGCTTTATTTTTATGCAGTACCTTTATTGCCCTAAACCTTTTTAATGTCTAGACAGTACCTATATTCCCATTAAACCTTTGTAAGGATTATACAGCTTAATGTTAATTTCTTTACAGTACCTTTATTGCCCTAAACCTTTGTAAGGATTATACAGCTTAATGTTAATTTCTAGACAGTACCTTTATTGCCCTAAACCTTTGTGTTAGGATTATACAGCTTAATGATAATTTCTTTACAGCACCTTTATTGCCTTATACCTTTTTAATGTCTAGACAGTACCTATTTCCCATTAAACCTTTGTAAGGATTATACAGCTGAATGTTAATTTCTTTACAGTACCTTTATTGCCCTAAACCTTTGTAAGGATTATACAGCTTAATGTTAATTTCTAGACAGTACCTTTATTGCCCTAAACCTTTGTGTTAGGATTATACAGCTTAATGATAATTTCTTTACAGCACCTTTATTGCCTTATACCTTTTTAATGTCTAGACAGTACCTATTTCCCATTAAACCTTTGTAAGGATTATACAGCTGAATGTTAATTTCTTTACAGTACCTTTATTGCCCTAAACCTTTGAAAGGATTATACAGCTTAATGTTAATTTCTAGACAGTACCTTTATTGCCCTAAACCTTTGTAAGGATTATACAGCATAATGTTAATTTCTAGACAGTACCTTTATTGCCCTAAACCTTTTTAATGTCTAGACAGTACCTATATTCCCATTAAACCTTTGTCAGGATTATACAGCTAAATGTTAATTTCTTTACAGTACCTTTATTGCCCTAAACCTTTGAAAGGATTATACAGCTTAATGTTAATTTCTAGACAGTACCTTTATTGCCCTAAACCTTTGTAAGGATTATACAGCTGAATGTTATTTTCTTTACAGTACCTTTATTGCCCTAAAGCTTTGTAAGGATTATACAGCTGGATGTTAATTTCTATACATTAGCTTTATTGCCCTAAACCTTTGTCAGGATTATACAGCTTGATGTTAATTTCTAGACAGGACCTTTATTGCCATAAACCTTTTTAATGATTTTACAGCTTCATGCTACTTTCTAAACAGTACCTCTATTGGCCTACACCTTTGTAAGGATTATACAGCTAAAGGTTAATGTCTAGACAGTACCTTTATTGCCGTAAATCTTTTGAGGGTTGATACAGCTTAGTGTTTATTTCTACACAGTTAATTTCTGTACATACCTTTATTGCCCTAAACCTTGTTAGCTCACCTGAGCACGAAGTGCTCAAGGTGAGCTATTGTGATCGATATTTGTCCGTCGTCTGTCGTCCGTCCGTCGTCCGTCCGTCCGTCCGTCCGTCCGTCAACAATTTCTTCAAACGACATCTCCTCCTAGACCAGTAAGCCAATTTCAAAATAATTTCACACAAATGTTTGTGTTATAGCCCTGAACCAAAATTGCTAAAATGGTTCCGCTCCGCTGAACAAAATGGCCGCCAGAGCTAAAAATAGAAAAACCTTTAAACGACATCTCCTCTGAAGCCAATAGCTCGATTTCAAAATAATTTCACAGAAATGTTTGTCTCATTGCCCTGAACCAAAATTGCTAAAACGGTTCCACTCCGCTGAACAAAATGGCCACCAGAGCTTAAAATAGAAATCTAAAAATAGAAAAACCTTTAAACAACATCTCCTCTTAAACCAATGGCTGGATTTCAAAATAATTTCACAGAAATGTTTGACTCATTGCCCTGAACCAAAATTGCTAAAACGGTTCCACTCTGCTGAACAAAATGGCTGCCAGAGCTAAAAATAGAAATAAATCTTAGAATGACACAGAGGGCACAGTTTTGATCCAATCTTCATGAAACTTTGTCAGAATGTTTATCTAAATGAAATCTAGACCAAGTTTGAAATTTGGGGTCAAAAACTAGGTCACTAGGTCAACTCTTAGAAAAACCTTGTGTACACTCTGGCGGGCACAGTTATGATCCAATTTTCATGAAACTTTGTCACAATGTTTATCCTTATACAATTTAGGCCAAGATTGAAACTGAGTCATGTGGGGTCAAAAACTAGGTCACTAGGTCAAATCTTAGAAAAACCTTGTGTACACTCTGGCGGGCACAGTTATGATCCAATCTTCATGAAACTTAATCAGAATCTTTATCCTTATACAATCTAGGCCAAAATTGAAACTGAGTCATGTTGGGTCAAAAACTAGGTCACTAGGTCAAATCTTAGAAAAACCTTGTGTACACTCTAGAGGGCACAGTTATGATCCAATCTTCATGAAACTTTGTCAGAATGCTTATCTTTATGAAATCTAGACCAGACTTGAAACTGGGCCATGTCAGGTCAAAAACTATGTCACTAGGTCAGATCTTAGAAAAACCATGTGAATGCTCTAGAGGGCACAGTTTTGTTCCAATCTTCATGAAACTTTGTCAAAATGTTTATCCCCAACAAATCTAGACCAAGAATGCAACTGGGTCATGTTGGATCAAAAACTAGATAACTAGGTCAAACCTTAGAAAAACATTGTGGATACTCTAGAGGGCACAGTTTTGGTTCAAACTTCATGAAGCTTTGTCAGAATGATTATCGTAATGAAATCTAGGCCAGGTTCGAAACTGGGTCTTGTCAGGTCAAAAACTAGGTCACTAGGTCAAATCATAGAGAAACCTTGTGTACACAATTGTGGCTTTATTTTGCATTGAATCTTCATGAAACTTTGTCAGAATGATTATCTTCATGAAATGTAGGCCAGTTTGAATCTGAATAATGTCTGATCAAAAACTAGATTGCCAGGTCTAGGTTAGAAAAACATTGTGTACACTCTAGAGGGCACAGTTTTGATCCAATCTTTATGAAACTTTGTCAGAATATAGATTAGAAAGTGCAAAACTGCTGCAATTGAACCATCATCAAATAGATGATCTTCCATGTTATTTCATCATAACTCAGGTGAGCGATTTAGGTCCATCATGGACCTCTTGTTAAAGATTATACAGCTATACTCTAATTTTTTAAAGGATTTTTTCAGCTTAATGTTAATTTCTTTACAGTACCTTTATTGCCCTAAACCTTTGTCAGGATTATACAGCTAAATGTTAATTTCTTTACAGTACCTTTATTGCCCTAAACCTTTGTCAGGATTATACAGCTAAATGTTACTTTCTTTACGGTACCTTTATTGCCCTAAACCTTTGTCAGGATTATACAGCTTAATGTTAATTTCTATACATTAGCTTTATTGTCCTAAACCTTTGTAAAGATTATACAGCTTTGAGCTTAACATTAAATTCTAGACAGTACATACGTTGCGGTAAACCTTTTTAAGGATGATTCCTTTATTGCCTTAAACCTTTCTAGGGATGATATAGCTTAGTGTTAATTTCGATGTGTACATTTATTGCCCTAAACCTTTTTCAGGATAATACAGCTTAGTGTTAATTTCTATACAGTTAATTTTTATACAGTACATTGATTGCCCTAAACCTTTTTGAGGATTATTTTGCTTAATGTTAATTTCTATTCAGTACCTTTATTGCCCTAAATCTTTTTCAGGATTATACCGCTTAGTATTAATTTCTATAGAGTACCATTTTTGCCCTAAATCTTTTTGAGGATTATACAGCTTAATCTGTTACTTTGCAGTACTAATTCTAGTGCAGTCATATTTTTCATGCCTGTGGTGAAAAAGGATTGAATTTTGCCTCAGAACCAAAGTTTTGGGCTATGTAAAGTGGATTGTTATGTTGTTGTCCTGTTCTTGAATGATTAAGGACTAGGGAAGCTGAAAATTCCTTTCTCATACATAAGAGCTGCTATATGAGCCCCGACACGAGAAAACCAACAAATAGGCTGTGCGCCCAGCAGACTCAGATCAGCTGGGCATCCACCCAGTCTGATCAGACTCTTCGCTGTCTGCATGGCGGTAGCTTAGACCCTAAGCTACCTTTGAGAACTTAACAAAGATTCTGATCACACTGGGCAGGTGCCCAGGCTGATCTGAATCTGCGCTGGGCGCAAACCACTTTATTAGTTTTCTCGTGTCGCGGCTCATATTTTCTTTTCGAAGCAGTCTCATTGGAGAAGAGATAAGGACAGCAACTATTAGTTTGTTAAAGTTGTCTCCCATGAACAGTGGCAGACAGGCCATGAAAATGTACCCATGTACTTAGATTCCAAACTGTAGTCCCCACTCTGACTTTTAGAATATTGTGCCAAGAAGTTATTAAGTAACTGCTCTATTTCGGACAACCATGGTAATAAAAGGATGTGAGAATGTAATCAAAACCAGATTCTGTAGAATTGTAAATGATGGAACTAGAACAAAAGAAACATTAAGTGTGTCATATATCAATAATAAATTGTCTTGGATCACTCCTATTATTTGGCACACTAAGAAAAGTTTTGATATATCAGTGTCGGAACCTATCAACAAAAGCTTTTGTGTTGATTGCAATGACATTACATCAACCCTAGTTTTGTAGAATTGAGATTGCAATGCTAAATGATATGTCATTAGTGCTTTATTTTCAGTGTCACTTATTTTTCTTTTGTAGTTTTGAAACAACTTCTCAGCTGAAAGCTAATTGGAAGTTCATGCTGACACAAGTCATATGTAATCAGACTTATGCAGTTTGGGAAGACGGTTGTGATAAATAGATTCTTGTTGTTTGGGTTCAGTCATTCTTAAAGCTTGAAAGGAGAATTGTAGTATAGGTTCTTGTAGTTCAGGTTCAGATATATTTATGGGATGGGGAGAGAACTAGAATTGTTGTATTCTTGTAGGTTGGGTTCAGACTCTCATTTAGTTTGGGAAGAGAATTTATGGAGATTTCTGTTGTTTGGGTTCAGTAATTCTTGTAGTTTTGGGAAGAGAATTGTAGTTCATAGATTGTTGCAGTTTGGAGATTCTTCTAGTGCAGGGAGGGACTTGTAGTTTGAGGAGAGAATTACAGTACAGAGATTCTCATAGTTTGCATTCAGAGATTCTTGCCGTTTTGGTTCAGCGATTCTTGCAGTTTAGGGAGAAAACTGAGTACAGAGATTCTTGCTGTATGGGTTCAGAGGTCCTTGCTGAATGGGTTCTGAGATTCTTGCTGTATGGGTTCAAAGATTCTTGCAGTTTGAGTTCCGAGATTCTTGCTGCATGGTTTTGGAGATTCTTGTATGGGTTCAGAGATTGTATGGGTTCAGAGATTTTTGCTATATGGGTTCAGAGATTCTTATTTGGGTTCAGAGATTCTTGCTGTTTGGTTCAGAGATTGTTGTAAGGGTTCAGAGATTCTTGCAGTTTTGGTTCAGAGATTTTTGCTATATGGGCTCAGAGATTATTGTATGGGTTCAGAGATTTTTGCAATATGGGATCAGAGATTCTTGCTGTATGGGTTCAGAGATTCTTGCTGTATGGGTTCAGAGATTCTTGCAGTTTGTGTTCAGAGATTCTTGCAGTTTGGGGAGAAACCTGAAGTACAAAGATTCTAGTAGTTTGGGTTTAGAGATGTTGGTAGTTGGTTTGGAGCTCTATATTGTTTGGGCTCAGAAATTTGTGCAGTTTGGGGAAAATAATTAAGTAGAGAGATTTTTGTAGATGGTGTAGATGCTTCAATATATGTGTGATACAAATCAAAGAGACCCCAGTTTGAAAGTTACAGGAGGACTTTGGATATTTTATTTATTCCCTAAAAATAACTGGACTACCCGTACACCATATCTTTTGAACCATCTCTTGGCTGGATTGTCACTCAACATGCATGCGTATATCATTGTAACAAGCCATAGAGCTGTTAAGGTTGTGCTGACTTTGATCATAGTTTCAAACTCACTAAGAAGGGCTCCGAATGTTGAGTTCCCCCAAATAAGTTGTCTGCATCTTATTTCTGAAACTATTTACCGATTTTAACAGAACTTGATAGATTTTATATTAACACGAAACCAATGAGGTGATTAGATGATCAAATTTTTTAGGGTTTTCAGGCCTGTGTAGCATATTTTTTATGCCCCCGCCATTTAAAATGGGGGGGCATATAGTATCACCGCTGTCCGTACGTACGTACGTACGTACGTACGTAGCGTACGTACGTACGTACGTACGAAATGGTTTCCGTTCAATATCTTTTGAAAGCATTCGTGTATTGAATTCATATTTCATACACAGCTATATAATCATAAAATACAGGTCAAGTTCGATGTTGGGTAAAATCCGTCAATTATTGCTGGAGTTATGGCCCTTTTTCGACTTCTGTTTCTATGAAAAAATGGTTTCCGTTCGATATCTTTTGAAAGCATTGGTGTATTGAATTCATATTTTACACACAGGTATATAATCATAAAATACAGGTCAAGTTTGATGTTGGGCAAAATCCGTCGATTATTGTGGGAGTTATGGCCCTTTTTCGACTTTATTTTTATGAAGAAATGGTTTCCGTTCGATATCTTTTGAAAGCATTGGTGTATTGAATTCATATTTTATACACAGGTATATAATCATAAAATACAGGTCAAGTTCGATGTTGGGCAAAATCCGTCGATTATTGTGGGAGTTATGGCCCTTTTTCGACTTTATTTTGTATGAAAAAATGGTTTCTGTTCGATATCTTTTGAAAGCATTGGTGTATTGAATTCATATTTCATAGACAGCTATATAATCATAAGATACAGGTCAAGTTCGATGTTGGGCAAAATCCGTCGATTATTGTGGGAGTTATGGCCCTTTTTCAACTTTTTTTTTATGAAGAAATGGTTTCCGTTCGATATCTTTTGAAAGCATTGGTGTATTGAATTCATATTTTATACACAGGTATATAATCATAAAATACAGGTCTAGTTTGATGTTGGGCAAAAGCCGTCGATTATTGTGGGAGTTATGGCCCTTTTTCGACTTCATTTTGTATGAAAAACTGGTTTCCATTCGATATCTTTTGAAAGCATTGGTGTATTGAATTCATATTTTATACACAGGTATATATAATCATAAAATACAGGTCAAGTTCAATGTTTGGTAAAATCCGTCAATTATTGTGGGAGTTATGGCCCTTTTTCGACTGCATTTCATACAATAATGGTGTCCGTTTGTTAGTTTTTAAAAAGTTAATTGTTTCCGGGCTATTTCTTTTGGAAAGTTGCATGCATCCATTTCTGCGATAAGATACAGAATATCATCACATATCAGTCATGACATGCCCACATCCAAGCCCCCCCCCCCCCATGTACTTCTCAAGAAGCACAATACATCTGCCCAAGGAAAACAATATAACATGTACCACAGAAGTGTGCCTTTGTGAACCTAGTTATGCTACAAGTGCATTTACCTTAAACAAGGTGCCATGCTACAAGTGCATTTACCTTAAACAAGGTGCCATCTTACTTAGGGCACTAGGCGGGGGCATCCGTGTCGTATGGACACATTTCTAGTTTGTTCAGAAAATGACACTGCAAAGCTGTTGTGAGGTTTTTCTCACAAATGTTGTTTGATGAGTCAAAGCAAATTTTCATGACTACCATTTCAGGTTTTATTGGAATTTCAGAAACAATTGATCTTTTATGTTTGCCAGATTTCCTAAAAGGCAAAGGTTTCCCATAGCCTTATGTCTGTTGGGATTTTGTTAGAGGCTCATCATATCATGGGCACAGCATTTGAAAGATAGAGCCCATCCCTCTCTTTATTCCCTGGTTCAAAACAAGTATCCTTTTTCTGCTGGACTGACAGAGAGTTTCAGATTTCTTACTTCTCTGTATAGATGGATTTTGTCCTTTTCAACAGTATTTCAGCCCTCTCAGGGTGATGGGAGGATAGTGAAATACTTTGTACAATGGAAAGTAAAAAGATAGGCAATGATAGGAATTTATACAATCAACTCCCACATTCCACCATCAAAACTAAAAAGGAAGGAAACACACACACACAAGTTGACAAAAGTTCACGAAGGAGATGCAGGGTAAACCAAATGAACAGCTCTTTCCAAACAGGTTGTCATTCAGCTACTCTTGTTGAAAACGGCAGAATATCTATTTTAACCTATTTTCTATCTTAAATTACAAAACAAAATAAAACAGAAGCAGAATGGTCAGCTAATCAGGTGACCATATTGCTAGAGACGATAGACGAGTGGACATAACAACATGTAACACTGAGGAACCATATATCAGAAGTACCCCTGGCATGGTTGGTAATATATTATTGTGGGGCATAATCAAGTTTTACTGGATTCAAACCCTTTGCTCTACTTCTGCAGTTGTTCGAACATTTAGTTAGCTGTTTGGTCCGCAAGAAGATTTTCTTGCTCACCAATGAATCATCACAGGAAACAAACAAATCACGGATAAGACATATGATGAATCAGAGACTCAACAGAAACAGCGTACTGTGACGCCTTGAGATACACTAGAGCAAAAGAAAACCACCAGTAGAACCCTGAATGACCAAGCAACAGACAAGGCAACCGGAGCCCTGTTTATACTTGAAAGATTTCCAATTCCAAAAAGGAATCAAACCCAGACTGCTAGCAGTAGCTGTTTAACCAAACGAACTGCAGGAGCTCCTTTATCTTTCTGTAAAATACCCCTTCAGAAAGATGAAGGGACCAGTCCAAATTGAAATACAGAAGATTCCATTATGGGCATTCAGCAGGGTTTACAGTTAATATTTGATGGCAACTGATACTATAAGCTGAAATAAATGAAACAATTAAGTTGAAATACTAGTATTTCTGTTTTAAGATTGCTTCGAGACAATAATGGATGCTGATATTAATCTTCCTCTGTAGACAAATGAAAATGCAGCTTCTAATCAGACCTCATCAGAAAGAAAAAATGTGAAACTGAGATGGGTAAAGTTTCTCTATTAAATGAATATATGAGAATAATGAAATGTAAAGGTGAAAATATAACAACATCTGAGCTTGAAGTTCAGAAAAAAGGCTTTATTTAAGAACACTTCTAATTACGTTAAATATTGGAAGAAAATATGCGAGAGCAAACAGCATAGACCAAGATCTGCATGCTTCAAATGAGCAATTGAATCAGTTCTATAGTGTTTGCTTTTAGCATTGTTTGACAGTCATTTGATGATAAAATCAACATGTTAGAATTTAAGGAGTATTTCAGTCACTAACTGAGTAGTTCCAATATCTAGGGTTGTTATGGAATATAAAAGTGAGGATAATGAAAAGTTTCATTTTTTAGCTCACCTGGCCCGAAGGGCCATAGTGAGCTATTGTCATACCAATGCGTCCGGCGTGCGTCGTGCGTCGTGCGTCGTCACGCAATGTGTCCGTCAACACCTAAAAACAAATATTCAAACATCTTCTTCTGTAAAACTACTGATCCCATGGTTCTCAAATTTCACATGGAGCATGACCTGACTCCAGGGTCTCAGAATTGTAAAACTGGGTCAGGTTGAAAATCCAAGATGGCCGCCGTTACTAAAAATAGCAAAAACAACAAAATAAACTTCTTCTCCAGAACCGCTGGGTATATTTGTCTGAATTTTGGCATGGAACATCAGTAAAACCTTGGTATTCAAAATTGTAAAACTGAAAAAAATCTGTAGCGGAGTTTTGTCACAGCGACCTACTTTCTGTTTATGAGTGTAATTTTGCTCAAATGCCAATGTCAAAAAAGGACCTATTTAAACAACTTCAAACAACTTCTTCTCTAAAACCACTGAACCCATGGATCTCAAATTTCACATGGTGCATGACCAGACTGCAGGGTTTCAAAATTGTAAAATTGGGTCAGGTCAAGAATCCAAGATGGCCGCCATTACTAAAAATAGCAAAAACAACAAAATCAACTTCTTCTCCAGAACCGTTTGGTATATTTGGTTGAAAGTTTGCATGGAACATAAATGGGGCCTTGGTATTAAAAATTATAAAAATAAAAAAAATCTATAGCGGAATTAGGTCACAGTGACCTACTTAGCGTTTACAAGACCGATTTTGCTCAAATGTCAATATCTCAAGAAAATGCAACCAATTGTGACCAGATTTGGTCAAAAATGGTTCTTTATGGAAATTATTTCAATTTTGTGCCAGTTGACTATCCAAGATGGCCACCATGGGGGCCGTTACTAAAAATAGCACAAAGATAAAAATGACAATTACTCAAGAACCCTTGAATGGAATTGGACCAATTTTGTGTCAGAATGTTCCTTGCATGAAGCCGTTTCGATTAATTGCAATTCGGCATTCCAAGATGGCCGCCATCTGGTGTTACTAAAAATAGCACAAACATAAAAATGACAATTACTCAAGAACCCTTGAAAGGAATTGGACCAATTTTGTGTCAGAATGTTCCTTGCATTAAGCCATTTCGATTAATTGCAATTTGGCATTCCAAGATGGCTGCCATCTGGCATTACTAAAAATAGCACAAACATAAAAATGACAGTTACACAAGAACCCTTGAATGGAATTGGACCAATTATGTGTCAAAATGTTCCTTGCATGAAGTTGTTTCGATTAATTGCAATTTGGCATTCCAAGATGGCCACCATCTGCTGTTACTAAAAATAGCACAAAACATGAAAATGACAGTATCTCAGTAACCGCTGAATGGATTTTGATGAAATTTGTGTCAAAATGATTCTTGCATTGAGATGTTTCAAAAATATCTAACTGTAGACCAGTCATATTGGCCTCTGTTACTAAAAATAGAAAAATGTGAAAATTAGAAAATGTCAATGGAATTGGGCTAATTTTGTGTCAGAATGTTCCTTTCATTAAGCTTTTTTGATTTTTTCCATTTTGGCATTCCAAGATGGCCGCCATCTGCCGTTACTAAAAATAGCACAAAACATGAAAATGAATATATCTCAGTAACCGCTGAATGGATTTAGATGAAATTTGTGGCAAAATGATTCTTGCTTTGAGGTGTTTCAAAAATTAACAAATATAGATACATCAAGTTGGCCTGTGTTACTTAAAATAGCAAAATGTGAAAATTGGAAAATTACTATGGAAATGGACCAAATTTGTGTCAAAATGGTCCTTGCATGAAGGCTTTTCGATTTTTTGCATTTTGGCAATCTAAGATGGCCGCCATCTGCCATTACTAAAAATAGCACAAAACATGAAACTGGCAATATCTCAGTAGCCCCTGAATGGATTTTGATGAAATTTGTGGCAAAATGATTCTTGCATTGAGATGTTTCAAAAGTAAATAAATAAAGACCAGGCAAGCTGGCCTCTGTTACTAAAAGTAGCAAAATGTGAAAATAAGAAAATCTCAGTGGAATTGGACCAGTTTTGTATCAGAATGGTCCCGTTGCATAATAGCCAGGTGAGCGATATCAGGCCCATTTGGGCCTCTTGTTAAAGTTTAATAACAGCATTAGAAGTGATTCTATGTGGATAAATGTATGGTTCCCGATGAGAGTGGTAATTACCAATTTCTGTTTCAAAATTTGTAGTGAACAAATTTTGAAATAAAAACTGGTAATTTAATTATTTCTCTCATTTGGTAAAATATGTTTAAGTTTCCTTGTTTGGAATCATCACTGAGATAAACCCATAAAATTTTCAGTAGATTTTTTCCAGACAAGTTGTTGATATGGAAACATGTATATCATTCCCCTTCAGGTTAGTATTACTGTTCACTAGTTATTCAGTTACGATTTGAGTACTCTGACCATTGCTTCTTAATCTAGAAATATATGTTTATATGTGCAGTGCTTCTGTATCATTAGATATTTTACCTAAAATTTCCATATTAGCTTGTTATTTGGCATGCTGCAGGCTCGCATAGGTTTTGTCCATAATTTATTTGTTTTCATTGAGGTTTGATTGATGGGGTAGGGAATGTCATGCAGACCAAACAGCTAACTAAATGCTTCAAACCCCTGCAGAAGCCCCCCCCCCCCCCCCCCCCCCCCCCCCCCCCCCCCCGTAATTTACATGACTGTTCAAAGGTGGTTCTTCTGTTGTGGTTCCACTGTGTTATGTATTATTGACTGTTCAAAGGTGGTTCTTCTGTTGTGGTTCCACTGTGTTATGTGTTTTAAATCCACTTGTCTGTGGTCTCCTAGCAGTATGGTCACCTATATAGCAGCTGCTCTTTTTGGTGTCTGGTTTGTTTTGTAATTTGACATAGAAAATAGGTAAAATAGATGTTGTTGCTGGTTTCAATTAAGGTAGCTGAATTAGCACCTGTCTGGGAAAGAGCTGTTCATTCAGTTTCCTGTGAGTGGCTATTGTGAACTGCTGTCAGTTTATGTATATACTTCTTTCCCTTTTGGTTTTGAGGGTGGGATGTGGGATCTGATTATGTTAAGTCCTGATTATTACCTATCTTTTTACTTCTTGAAGTATCAGACAACTTCATGATGATCAAGGCTGTTATCTCTCTTCAGCCATAACAATTTAGGTGGCTTGTTGGGGCTGCCTGCACTCCTGATATAATACTCTGGCATCTGTTACTTGATGTCTGCAGCTGCCTTGCCTCATAGATTGATTTGTTAAGCAAGTGCTGTGAGGGGGATATCTGTTGCTTGCCATGACTTATCTATTGCTTTTTTGTCAGGCTTTTGGGGTTTAGGAGGTCTAAGCCTGTCCAGGAATAGTATGGTTGGGTCACTTGACCATCTCGACATGACCATACCTGTTTAATGTGGAAGTAATGCAACAAACAACACTATACTTGATGTTGGTACATTAGTTATGTCAGTTTACCTGATAAGTGTTGGGATTGTTTTCTGATCCTTGTGCAGAAGACTGAAAGAACTATTGTGTTATTAGTCATTCTTTGGAACAACTTAATTGTTCAACAGCAGCTACAAACCTATATGTCTCCAACCACTAGATCAGTAGGATTTAACCTTTTGAGTTACTGGAGCTCCTTTGCAATTTTAGTCAGCCTTGTGTAGTTGCATGTGATAGGGGTATTGATGAGTGCTGTGCACATTTATCACTTAGAAACTTTCCTGAAGCTTTGAAGATGTCAAAGTGGTGGTGATGTTTAACAATAAAGTCATGTCCAGTGCTGTAAACTGTATGATGAGATAGTGAGTCAGCTTATCTGTTTTATGTGCCAGGAATATGTCATGTACTGATCCATAATGAACTTAGCTCTTAAATCATTTCCATAGATACCTAAATGTTTCTCACATGACTTGCAATCACATAGAAGCCTTGAACTTAAAAACAATAATACAAAAGTGAATGAATGTATTATTAAAACTGAAGTTTATCATGAAAAAATGTTTGACTCTATCAGGGTACAGGGTTTAGTATTTTGTATCTTTTTTCACGTCAGGATTAACTTTGGATTTAAATAGTTGATAGATTTAATTTTAAGTTGCCTGAACTTTGCTCCTGGAGCTCTGTACATTTGTTTCTACCAGAATATTCACCTTCACTTTACTTAAAGTTGCAAGTACCATGAAAGTTATGAGTATTTACCAAAAATTTCAAACTGTAAACAGTGTATACCCAAAGCCGACAGCCCCTAAGGTGCCAGTCGTATCTGATGTACAATGTGTTCATTCAATAACAAAATTCATAAAACATCTCTGATAGGGCAGCCAGACTTAGAGTCCATAACAAAAGTTTGCTTGATACCATATTTTTTTGGTTATAAGATGGATTTAACGAGGGGTCGGGGTTCATTTTCAAAATAATCCCAAAAAACTGGGTATGTCTTTAAAGACAGATCTAGATTTTAAGGATTGTTCTAGGAAGAAATAACAGAATAGCAGAATTTCAGAAGACATATTTAAATAAATGTGGCCATTCTAAAGATGAAAAAATTGGTAAGTTTATGATGTCTCAATACTTACAGTAACTTTAGTTCCGAAGGAAGAAGATGCCTGAAAGACAGTTATGATCTCTTTCACTTGCTAATTAGTGTGTAGTGAGAGCAATGTTAATTATCATTTTCCATCTTAATTAAGTCTTCCTGGCTAACTTCATCTCTATTTTTGTTTCTCTGCAGTTTGATTAATTAGACACCTATTTTGGTTTGTCTTATTCTTCATTCATTGGTGGGCATTCAGATTTCTGTTGCACATACAGTCAAACCTATCTTAAATGTCACCTCTATTAAGCAAAACCCTATCTTAAGAGATGAAATTCTCATTTCCCAAATAACATTTTAGTGTAAATTGACCTGTAATAAGCAAGCACACCTGCCTATTAAGCAAGCAAGTTATTTTTGTCTTTTCCTCAAGTGCTTGCTGAAAACAGGTTTGACCTTCTATATCCATTGCACATTAGTGCATGACCTTGGGTGGTTTCTCATGTAAAACAGCTCTGCAATGCCATGGCCATATGAAATTGTCCACATTCTCCCACAACTCTGCAAATGCTATTTGTCATGCATGTACATTTTATAGGAAAGAAAGAGCCTTTTTCTGTTGGCAACATTTCAATGAAACTTGGATTAAGGTATTGATTGCCTGATCAAAGAGCTGCAGTGTAACAATAAAATGATACAATAATGGCTGAACAGACATACATGAGGATCCATCCCAGGAGTGTCTGCTCAGGATGGTCACTGTTTGCCATTCCTCCAGCTTTTTCGATGCATCTTTTCATAGTAAAATCAGCTGTCTCAAATTTGGACATTTGCATAGATGTGTTATTTAGTCCCAATATTAAGGAAGATTGTGGTATAGGAACAGTCTGTTACTTGAATTATCGGATTAGGTGACAGCTTGTTTTCCTTTTCGCACAAATTATATAAGATAAAATGTCATGGAAGCTTGTGATGGCTTAAATTAAAATAGGTCTATGATTTCAATCCCATTTTAGCTACAACTCATCAATATTAACATTGTTATATATTATCCTTGCAGCAAACTGTATTCATAGTCCCTGATCTGACAGTGACTAATACTTGAAACTGTTTGCCTGTATCAAAGTATAAAAGAGCTGTTGTTATCATCCTGGTCTATCCATGTATCAGTGTCAGCTTCCACATTGAATTTTTATGCCCCCCCCCCACACCCACACACACACACACACACACACATTGGCATGGTCGGGGGCATATAGTGTTTGGGACGTGAGTACGTGTGTAGGTTATTATGTATGTGCGTACTTGAACCTAATAGACTCAGATTAACATTTTTGTAACAGGTAGATTTCAGGGTTCCTTATTGTAGCAGCTTGAAATAGGCCAATTTTGCAAAGTTAAGATTTTTGTAAGAGGTAGATTTCAGGGTTCCTATTATTGTAGCAACTTGAAATTTTGTATGAGGATTTATATCAATAAGTACAACAGAAATACACTAGAATCAGGGCACAATGATCCATTTGTCACGGTCCACTGACTTCGGACATGGACTAATTTTGCAAGGTTAAGAGTTTTATAAGAGGTAGATTTCAGGGTTCCTATTATTATAGCAACTTGAAATTTTGTATGACAATTAATAACTATAAGTACAACAGGAATTTACAAGAATCAGATCATGATGATCCATATGTCATGGTTCACTGACTTCGGACTTAGGCTAATTTTGCAAGAGGTAGGTTTTAGGGTTTCTACTATTGTAGCAACTGGAAATTTTATATGAGGATTTATAAGTACGACAGGAATTAACAAGAATTAGTGATGATGATCCATATATCAGGGTTCACTGACTTCGGACTTAGGTTAATTTCGCAAGGTTAAAATCTTTGTAAGAGGTAGATTTTAGGGTTCCTATTATTGTGGCAATTTGAAATTTTGTTTAAGGATATAATGTCTATGAATATAACAGGAATATATAAGATTAATATCATCATAACCCACATGTCACGGTCCACTGATGCTTACTGTAATCCTGTGCACAGTTTTATGGAGGTACCCACAGTGGGGGCATCTGTGTACGTTGGACACATTTCTAGTTAGGTTAAAGTTTTATGTGGGATAGGCAAGGCACTGTCAGGCAGGCTATGCTGTATTCTGACTGGTCTTGTTAATAATCCTATTGATTGCATTTTAGCATTATTATCAATCCAGAACACCTGGTATTTTCCTTGTCCAAAATGAACTTGAATAAGTAATACCACCATATTGAGTCTGCTATAAGATGGGATTGCTTTTCCTAAACAATCCCCAATATCTGGATCCATCTTATGATATCTAGATTTTTGGGGTTGTTTTGGAGGAGAAAAAAAAACATCCATCTTATAACCAAGTAAATATGGTAAACTGAGATTGTGTCCTGTAGCAGGCTTTGGCGCAGTGCTTGCACACTGTCATCTTTTATTGAGTCTAATGTAGTCATCCCAATGGAATGAAGTAGTTCAATAGGAGAATGGTTATGAGGGCATAGGTTATCCCCTCAGTAAATTGGAATCTTTCTTCCTGTAAATGGTCATTTGGTATGTAAGCAGAAGCCATTGCTGATTATCAAGAGCCAATTGTCTGATCGTGACCAACAATGCAAGTCTAAAACAGCTTTATACTGTTTACAGAAAATACAATATTTCCACAAAAACTCATTACGCTTTGTCAGTCCCAATATAACATCTTGGAATTCTGGATGATTACACTTGCTATTGTTACAGCTAGCCAGTTCCTGAAAGCTCAGACAAGAAACATTTGAGCCGGGACATGAGAAAACCAACAAAATGGCATGTTCGCCCAGTCTGATCAGAGTCTTCCCTGTCCGCACAGAGCTAGCTTATACCCTGACCTATCCTTTAAGCACAATGAAAGCAAATACTCTGATCAGACTGGGCGGATGCCCAGGCTGATCTGAGTCTTTGTTGAGCACACAGTCATACCACTTTGTTGGTTTTGTTGTGTCACAGCTCATTTTATCTCACATTTCTTCTCTTCAAATCTTTCATGTCAGGAATACATAAAGAAAAATGTTTTTGAGTAAGATTAAAGAATATAACCCTTTTGTTGAGAAGGAAGCCTGGCCTCTGTAGTTCTGATATCTCAGGCTTGGTAAGGCAGTGTTAATGAAATTAACAACTATATCAAGTGGGTCCACTGGCTGAGAACTTGCAAAGTAAAAAGATACAAGCTGTCATTGTGGTGAAACTTTGATTGCACACATTTTGGGTCTGTGTATCTGTACACAGTTTTCTTGCACTGTGATACAAATCAATAAATGGTATCTGTATTTTTCCTTTTGATTTATTTTGCTTTGTTACAGTTTTTCACTGCATCTGATGTGTTTTCAGTTCAAAGTTGTTGAGGTGGTTCAGTGACAGCCATCTCATACCTGATGTCTGTGGCTACTCTGTTCTGTGAGTGGCTTAGAAACGGATGTTGTTTGTCTGCAGAGACCTTTTCATAACTTTTGTTTCATACTGTTGAGGTGTAGCGACATTGGAGAAGTTAAATAAATGTACAGAAATGCATAACTTTCACAGTAAAATTGGTATTGGTGTGGTTAGTATATTCTTTCCTTTCTCTTGTTAGCTAAAGGAATTAAATGAAACAGAAGAAAAAAATCTAAAGGAAGCAAAAAGAAGTGAGATTTTACCAAACAATTTGGAATTTACCATATTGCATGCATTATGATTGTATTTGAGATTAAACATGTTTTACTGTACTCAGTAAATGATGGGATTGGACACAAGTTATAACAACGTTAGCTAGCCTTTTCCGTATGTTGTAGTTCCAGTTCTCCAAGAGGCTTGGTGAAACAGATACATTGCTGCACCTACTGGCACCAATCCTCTCACTACACAAATCACAAACATAAAGACTATGGTACGTGTGCAACAGGAAGTTCGTCACAAAAATAACTACAGGATTGAATGAAAGATAATAAATATTGTTTTTATCCTCACATCAGGACCCATCACACTGCTAAAATTCTGACACCCAGATTATATTTTTATTTAATATTGAATACATGAACTTACTACATATGTGTATAAAGATACAATGATATGTAACAGGATTCCTTGCTATCACAGTCTATGACCATCCTGTATAATTTTAGTCTTGTCAGAATAATCGAACTCAAAAGAACAAAAAAAAGAAAAAAAAAAGAAACAAGGAGCACATACAGCCAGCTTTACCCTCTAAAATTTGACACAACTTTGGTCAAAGATACATTCATTAAAATGCTTTCACATCCCAGGGTGCATTAATACATTAGCTAACTGTTTTTCTCGTCTTCCCCAACATTGCTGTTAGAGACAGTCTTCTGTTGCAAGGCAAGAAGTTTGCCTACAGAAGCATGAAAATCTTTACATGTATTTGTTATGAAAACTAACTGGTTCAAACTCAAGTCAGCCTGTATGTGTGCCCATTCAGATCTAAATCTCCCCTTTTCACAAGTACAATGTCTGGAGTTTGCATACAACACTTGTCAGTAAGCATGAATGCAGTGGCTGGGCCTAAGTCTTGTTGTTTGTTCATGATATAAGGTTTCACACCTTATTGTGAAATTATTGGCCCCTGCCCATCGGGCCCACAAAATAGACTGGCTGCCTGATGCAGATGGGCTGCCTGATGCCTTTGCGGAAGAGCTTCCAGTAGCTGTTGTGGTACCTGAGTTTCCTTTATCTTAGGTATTGTCAAGTTCCTACAAATTTGGGGGCAACATTAAACATGACTGAAAAATTGTTTACTGGGAGATAAAACCACAACTTAAGAACAGCAAACAATGCGAAATTAAGGCAAAAAGATACACCTCCAAGGAAGATCACACTTACTCGGAAATACTGATGCCTATTTCCTGAACTGGAAGTATGTTCTTCTAGGCCATATTTCTCATAAAGGAGAGAATTTGCTTCAGGAGAGGAGCAGAAGATTAAATAATTCTCTTTCTGGGGCTGCCATTTTTAGTTTAATGCTCCTTTTCAATGGGAGGCAAGTAGTTCCAGTTTGGAATCGCTGTGCCATCAAGGGGTGAAACAGGAAGTCTTAAAAGTTGTTTCCCTTTGTAAAACTACAAACAGCATAAATGAGATGGAATTCAGACACCAGGGAAGAATTTTTTTCCTGCTGGAGAGCTAGCCAGATAGGTCTGGTACGTTCTGTCTGCATGAGATGTACATGTACTGATTCTCAGCACTTTCAATCTCCATACATGTACAAAGTGATTGATTGGTAAAGATATATTCTGTATTGTCCTGAGGACAGGTCAAGTTGAGGATAGATGTAACGGAACTGATGTACTAATGAAAATACACTAAAATTTCAGGGACAGATTTGCAAAATAGTAGGACTGTAACGGATTCCATAAGAGAGATTTCTTAGATTAGTGGTGAACTAGCTATCTGTCTCTAGAGCATAAGCTGAGTATCAGAGAAGAGAGTAATATTGACATTAAATCAATTAGGAATGGCTTTTTTTCTCTCACAATTTACAATTTTAGTTGTGAGAACTTTCGGAGTTCGTCAAACATAGTGTCTTGAGTGAAAAACTTTAAGTTATTGTTTGCATAATGAGAGAGTCTATAGAACTTAAGCATTGTTATTGTGTGTGTGATTCTAGAGAAGAGCTGCCTTTTCTGAAAGTATGCTATTGTGTACCAGAGCTCTAGATAAGAGGGAGTATTTGGTGATAATTAGGGATAATTTTCGCGAAACCGGCATAAAAACATATGTTGTGACCCCTCATCTGAACCGTCTCGACGAGACGGTTCAGATGAGGGGTCACAACATATGGTTTGAATGAGAAATAAGAAAAATTATCCCTAATTATCATCAAATATGCCCTCTTATCTAGAGCTCTGTGTACATAAGATGGCAGGATTGTAAGGGAGAAGAGCTGACTTTCCTGGACTTTGTTATTGTGTGCATGATTAGAAAGAAGAGCTGCCTTTTCTGAACTTTACTATCAGAGAAAGAGAACTAGATCAGATATTTATGATGAAAGAATTATTGCAAATTTTGTCATATTTCATGGTTGTCCTCGATTTTCCATTCACATATTATTCTTTATCTGGAAATTCATTAATAATTAAAGCAAATGGAGAGTTGTATGTCGAGTGTATGATACATTGACATCCAAGTACTATATTGATCAGAACCTGCTTGTTTATTATTTTATCTCACAATCTAAATGTCAAATGTAGGACACAATAGCAAATGAACAGGCTGTTTCATGGTTGATGAACTTGCATCTGCAAATGTTATATCCGGTAAAACAAGAGATCTTGTGTGACGATAGTGAGTAACTGCTTCGGGGAAATTGGAAATTTCTATCACACCAGGCAGTTCATTTATTGATTGTATATCCCCGATATTGTTACGATACAATTCTTTGATATGCTTGATGATTGGCACTTCATAATCTTTTTGCATATCATTTGATCAATTGTAAACTGTTCCGTATTAGTACTGGTGCCAGGACTAGGTAATGGATAAATATGGATGCCTTCTTCAGAAAAAGGTATGATTTTGTATTGTTCATATTTTATTATACCTTTAATATGATTTTGTTTGTCAATTATTTTTCCCCCCAGCTTGACATCATTATATATCCCAAGCTTGACATAACTTAAGTTGATAAACCAAGAATATGCTAAAATGTTGTGTTTTATAGCTTACTTAGTAGAAAACTGCAAAGTTTGTGTTTTTGAGCAATATATGTTTTTGAGAATACAGACAATAAATAGCATTTGAGAAAACTGACCCCATCATTTTCTCAAAACTAAAGAAACTTATTAGGCTCATATGTCTTGCAGTCAAAGCCATGTAGAAAATATCAAAGGGCATGTGTTGACAGTATATCACCTAACTTTTAACCCTGAGAGCTGAGAAAACTTCAAACAGAGCAGGTCCAAAGGAGGTGGCTCATGAGCTGCCTCATCTGAGTCTACACTGTTTGCCCTCTGGTCTTTGACTTCTCAGTATGACATAGCTTGGACAAACCATTTTCATAGAGGAGAACAGAGAGCCCTAAGAAAAACCTTTGACCGCTACCCTGTCTTATGCTGATGCTTGAAATTGAACCTGGGCTGCAGTGTTGACAAGAGAGAGATATCCCTGTACTATCCAGGCTCACCTGGAGGGAGAGAGAGGGGGAGGTAGTGATTGGAATAAGCTAAAAATATTTAGACTGTTCATCAATTTAAAAATTTACTGTTTGCCCTGCAGCTCTATTGAAGTTGGGGATACCTTGATAAATCAGCAGAGATTAGTGGGCCAGGTAGCAGCTGCTTACTGTCATAAGCAATCAAAGTTGATCTGCGACGCGACAAAACGAACAAAGTGGCATGTGAGCCCAGCGAGGACTCAGATCAGCCTGGGCATCCGCCCAGTCTGATCAGAGTCTTCAGTGTCTGCATGGGGCTAGCATAGACACATAGCTTTCTTTAAGCGCACAGCAAAGAGTCTGATCAGATCAGGGAATCGTCAGGCTGATCTGAGTCATAGCTGAGGGCATATGCCACTTTGTTGGTTTTGTCATGTTGTGGCTCAGGTTTGTTCCGTAGGTTGTCTGCCTCTGCCTGTGGCTATATAGCTGTATAAAGGGAATTGAAAGAGATTCTTCTGAAACTTATGGTTTAATGATTGACGTATACTGGGGAATGTTTTTTTTCTACTATTGTCAAACTTTGTTTTGTTGGGATTTTCTGCCCTGCCCTGGGATACAAAATCATGATGAATGTAAAATCAGGAAAAAATCTATATACAAATCACAATTGACAGATTATGCTGAAATTTGCAGTAAATGGCCATAGTAAGAAAAGCTTCCTACAAGTATCAAAGTTTTGGCTGGAAGATGTTTTCTATCCTGATGCTGTGACTATTCATGAAAAATTCTAGATGGGTGTAGAGATAATGAAACATTACAGAAAACTGCAAGTGTAATACTGTAGTGAGTCATTGTGGGCTATCATGCAGAGGAACAGCTCAGGCTAATTTCGGCCAAGTCTCAGTTACTTAATTGCCAGAAGAGTTCAGAACCTTACTTTTATAGGTCATAGTTTTGTCTGATGTTAAGCTATAAAGTAAGACTGAGACCAGAATCTGTGAGGAATTCTTGACAAAAGTATTGCGATCCATGACAGAAATAAATCTGTATTGACTAAAAAGACTGACATGATTTTATGTCCTAATTAGTTCATGAGAGCTTCATGTAAAATTAATGACAGTGTTGCAATTTGGGCATAATGGCTCAACAGCCACACTGAATTTGGGCATAATGGCTCAACAGCCACACTGAATTCTTCTCTAAGAAACTTATTTCTTCCTCTTTTCTCTCTCAATTTCTCACCTCTGGACACCACAGCTGCAAGTGCATCTTATGTGGATCTGTGCCACAAGGTTGCTGCTCTGAGCAGGGTTCTTGCCAGATTTTGGTCCAACAGGCCCTTTGGCTTCTACAAATTTGTGAAGTGCACCAATCAGATTTTGCAGTGGGCCCATGTAAAACAATGTATTAGCCAAGATGAAGTTGAGCTATGAGCTCCTCGTACTGTGGGCAGTCGATGAATAAAAATGTTTGTTGCAAGTTTGGGCCAAAGTAATGTTTTTGTTTTTGGCTCGTTGTCACCACTAGATGACAATGCCATTTTTACGTATAATTCTTTGATTTCAGTCTCAACACTTCAATTGCTTTTGATCGTTCATTTATGATTGAAAAATTGTATTATTTCTGCAGCCCAGTGTCAGAATCAAGTTTGCTTTTCGACATTTTGTTGTGGCAGAAAGATAAAAACTGAACATCTCCAATACAATGACATTGTTGCCAATTGAAAGATGTGATATATAAACGTTTTTTAATTCCCTGACTACCTTAACAATCGATAGGTAATATTTAGCTACTGCGGAGTACCAGTCAAGTACATTTAGGGTGGCTTTTATAAAAACGTGTGAACAATATCAGAGCAACAAATGCTGGTTTGTAATGCAGATGTGCCAGGTCGCATTTTTCGGCATTTCTATGGCCCACCTTGTAATTTTATGTGCATCTTTGATCATTTTACTGTTTTTTGGCGCAAAAACACACCCTGGCAAGAACCCTTTCTGAGGTCTATATAAGAAGGCAGTCAGAAAGTTTGCGGACATAAAACCATAAGTCTTCTAAACTGAGCTTTAGCATATAGTCTCTGTTTCAACCATATATTTACATTTGTTTCATAACTAGTGATGCGTCTCCTGTCCAGTGGGCAGTGTCTACGATACTCCCAACAGTTTCATATCCTCTCCCTCACCTGGTAAGAAGTCAAAATTTAAGGTACCCACCTGGCTGAAATGCACCATATTCCCAATGTATGGGTTAAAATGCTCTGGGCCCTGCTTTACAAAATGTTGAATTCATCTTCTATATTTTGTATAGTAACATTGTTTTCACAAACACCTCAATTGCAGCAAGCTATGCTTACTGGATAGACTTTTGTATACCTAGGAATCTTTGATGCCCTCTTTCCCAAGTGACTGATGACTAATCCACTTATAAACAGTAGCTGCCCCCATAAACTTTCTGCAAAACTCATTGCTTACTCTGGATGTCATCTGCCATTTTGCAAGAGAGTGCCAGATACATGACATCATTTATATCACATGAAAGTTTGTGTGGTATGTGCATACAGACTTACCTGAATAATGTCTTCTATTCTTTTGGATATAGCAATTTATAAGCAATGTATTTAATTCTACCTCGTGTACATCTGCAAATCAAAATCACTGTGACCTCAGTGAAGGGGTTCACCCCAGCCAGCAAAATATATGGGACCCATATGGGCCCCATATGGGCCCCATGTGGGTATTTATATGGGTCCTATATGGGCAAACCATATGGGACCAACATGGGTGTTGCAACCGGGCTCCATATGGGACCCACATGGGCAAGCCCATATGGGTGGCATATGTGAACCATATGGGCCCCATCCCAGATTTGGCCCAAGTCCAGCCCACTTTTGTACATCTATTACTGGTTTAACTCTGATACTTTTGTGTTACTGACTATTTCAATAGCTTCCACGAAGACGTAGAAGATGTCAAATGTGCAGAAATGCACAAATGAAGTATCCCATCATCGCTCACTGAGCGATTTGTGGGAAGTTTTTCGAGATGTTAAATCCATACTACATAGGTAAACTTATTGCAAGAAAATATTATTTCCAGTAGGTTTTGAATTTTGATGGCACATTTGTAAGAGATAAGATGTAAATGACCAACAAAAGAGATGCAAATGGTGAAAGAAGTATTAAACTTGATTGAATTTATTTTCAGTTTTGTAATTCAATGAGTATATTGATTGTAATTAAAACATTATTAGATATTTTTCAGGTAGAATGTGGGCAAAATGTGGGTTTGCCCATATGGGACCCATTTGGTAATGATTTGAAATTAAGGTCCATAAATAACAACTTAAACTTTCTTGTAAAGAGAAACAGTATACATGAAAATCAAATAGCACCCTTTATATATATTTTCCTTTCACCACAACAAAATTGTATGTGTTTAGAAAATAAGATAATCAATAATGGCCCCATGTGGGTCCCACATGGGCTAAATTTCCTATATGGGACCCACATGGGTCCTATTTGGGCATTATGCCCAGGTTCTGCCCATATGGGACCCATTTAGCCATGCTTGCAGGGACCTGCCAGAAAAACAAACAGATAATTAAAAAGGGTAAAGGTTTCCCACCGCCTAGTAGCCATAGGAGCTGTGGGGGTTAGAGTCCCATTGTATCTTGGGCTCAGCAAATGAAAGGCAAAGCCCTTCCCTCTCCTTTGGCTGCCTTGTCCTTCCCTGATTCGAAGCAGGTACCTATTTACTGCTGGGTTGACAGAGTTTTCCAGTTGTCCATTGGCAAAACCAGACCCCAAGGTTATAAAACTCTTTTTGTGCTCAACTCAGCTGAGCATGAAATTTTCTCTGCTGATAAATATGAAAATGCCAACTAATGTTGGCATTTTAATATTCATAAGCAGAGAAAATTTCATACTCATCTAAAATGGGCAAGAAAACAACTGTACTTGTCAGTAATTTGCTACTTATTAGCATGTAAAATTTCATGCTCAGCTGAGTTGAGCATGAAAAAAGTTTTATAACCTTGGGACCAGGGCGCAATCTAGCAGTGACTTTCTGCACCATAATTGATCGTCTCTAACCACTCGACCATGGTGCCTCTCTAAACAAATAATTGTATTTTGGCAAACACATGAAAGCATAGCCATTCTGCTGTAACCAATACATCTTTCAGAGCCATTCTTTCCGGAATGTCACTCAAAAGACACCTGATAGTATATAACTGACCAATGCAGTGACAGCTAAGCATGTGACATAGACCCACAAACAAAATCCCACATGTTTAATATTCAAAAAGCCTGTGATTTACCTTGCAGTTAATGTAGAGAATGATGCATATGTTTTAAAGTAGGCCTGGCTTCAGAAAGGTTTATTGTATACATCTCAATACACAGTTCCGAGAATAGCCGCTAAGCTCCGCCTACTTAGTCACTGTTACTACGTCTCACAAGCTTTACACAAAGATTGCGGAAAACAAATGACAAATGCAAGTGTCTGCTAAATGTTGGCGATCTAAGGCAAAGAATCAGCCTCCTCATGACCTACGGATGGAAGCTGGCGCATCATGCATTTCCGATGCGTTCTGTTCTTGCAAAGCAGGTTAAGTTTATTAAGAGAGGTGTTAGTTTGTTTTCTGTAAACACATATACATCCCTACATTAACCGTACGGTAAAATCACGGACTTATGTAAAATATTGACCACGTGCGATTTGTTTGTGAGACTAAGTCAAGTGCTAAGTTGTCGTTGCATTGGCCAGATATACGCTATCACGTGATTTTGAGTGACATTCTGGGTGTGGCTCAGAACTGTGTATTAAATCTGCAGAGAGGAATTTTAACTGTTTTAAGTATAACAGGTAATTGTGGTCTTAGGAGACCCAGGTGAAAATGGTATTGAAATTTCAGTGAAATATCACCCAAATTTCGGTGATACAGCGAAATATCAGTGATATTCTGCTGTGTGACTGAAATTTCATAAAACTCCAATGATATATCAGTGAAATTTCAGTGAAATTTCAGTTAAACCAGTTTCAAAGCAGCTAACAGAATTTCACTGATATTTCAGCCTTATTCAAGAAAAAGAAAACACAAAATTGATATATAAAATGAAATTTCTATGATACAAAACTAGACTGTATAGCATGCTGATGACCTATTTTTGCTGTCAGTGATTTTAGTGTCACTATGCAGGGTGTAACTGTATTAAGTTATGCATATTTTTTCACAATTTAGATTTGTGTTTATCTTTATACCAAATGTTTACATTTAAAGTCTTGGTGTGTTTACTAAAAAACGAACAAAATTCGCTCTAAACATCATTGAGCTGATTGTACACAGAAGTTATGTCATGAGAAGTTCATGAACCTTTACTAAATTATTGATACATGTAAATTTTATAATCTTAAAATATATTAGGTACCTGTTTATGAACCATTCATGAACTTAATAGTTCATGATCAGATACCTTATATTGTCAAATTCTTAAGATTATAAAATTTAAAACTGTAACTCAATTCCCTGCTGAAACAGTCAGTCATATATTAGTGATATGTCACTGAAATTTCAGTGAATTCCACTGATGCACTAAATTTCAGTGAAATTCCAGTGCCCAAGAACTAGCATAAAAATTTCAGTGAAATTCTGTGAAATTTCACATCATGTGCCACTTGATGATGTCATAACCAGATGGATGATGGGAAAAAACATGGCGGCCAGAAATGGAGGGAATTTTAAGGCTGTGGTAAAAAAAAATAATTGTGAAGCAATTTCTACATGGCAAACATGATAGTGAGTTAGCTGACATAGTGAGTACACTTGAAGCCACAATTTCTATGGTTTTAAAGTAAAAATTTTGCTAGGTTTGTGCAGAAATGGAGCAACATGGTGACTGTCATGCCTTTTTCCAATGGCAACAAATATCTGCAGGAGGTACATGTAGGTTAACTGATGTTAGTGTTAGTATGTCCTATAATAGAAATAGGATACATTAGAAATAAATTCTTTTGTGTTTTCTTTTTTTTTTTTTTCAAGCAAATGTTAGAAAATCTTTTGAAATGGGTGGGGTAACAGGGTGGGGTAATGGTGTTTTTTCAGAGTACCGTGGTTCTATGGTGTGATTAGCAAGGAGATTCAAAAAGAGATGTTTTCATTTCTCTTCATTCCTTTTGTTTGTTTTATTTCGTAGGCTTAACATCTAGGAACAGCTAAGATCATGTCTGGATAGTCAGACTCTGATGGCAATATGACCATATTTATTCACTGTTAATTTTATAAAATTCCAGTGCAATTTTACCATTATTTCATCAAAATTTCACTGATATTTTACCATTATTTCATCAAAATTTCACTGATATGTTACCATTATTTTATCAAAATTCTGGTGCAATCTTACCATTATTTCATCAAAATTTCACTGATATTTTATTGAAATTACAGTGATAAATTTGGTCATAAAAATAGAGGAATTTACCGAAATTTCGCTGAAATTATGGTGATATTTCAACGAAATTGTGGTAATATTTCTGTGAAATTATATGAAAATCTGCTTGAATTATGACCAAATTTTACAGTATTTTCCTACGAAATTCCATTGGAATTTCAGTAGAATTTTGGTGCAATTTGGGTGAAATTTCATCAACTTTTTCACCTGGGGAGTGGGCAGTGTTGTAACATTACATTCCTGCAGGTGAAAGGACTTAGTAAAACCAGGTTTGCTATTTTCATTTCTTTGATGTGCTCCTTGCTTCCAGAGGATCTGCCTTAAGAAATTAATTTAAGGGACTAAGCCATATTTTCCCATTATTTCAAAGGGAGGCAACTTTCCTGTTTCCTTTCTTGGACAACATAGCCTTCTCAAAGTTGGGTCTACTTTTAGATGCATGCATTTACTCCTAGACAAAAAAAACTATGAAAAATAAACTGCTCCTAGAGGAGCAAATTGTCTCCTGTAAGCATTGACGCACATCGAAAAGGTAGGAAACATAAAAATGGCAAGTCTCTCGTCTTGAAAGCGTATCCACTTACCTTAATAACTTCTTATGGTTATAGCCCATAGAAACTCAGTACATGTACAATGTCACATACATATATTTGATGAACTGGTGATTTTTCAGCTGGTTAAGACTTTGCTTCTTCTTAAATGCCATTTTTTTTTTCGCAGTTTTTTTGCCTTGTTGAAACTTGATTCAGTTTAATGTTATGGAGAAGTTGGCTGGAGAAAGAATCTCAGCCATGCCTTGATATAACACGTCTGAAGTCATGTGCTGACTGAATCAAACAGCCCATAAACTTGCTGGACTGTGTGTGTACAACATGCACAACTTGTTCAGGTTATGAACAGCTACATAACTTGATTCAGGAATGTTTTTTTGGCAAACTGTTCTCATCCTGACCAGACTGGTTGCAGTAACGTATGCATTGTTTACCTATTTCATTTGCTCTGATGCAGAGGCATATTCTGGGCTTAGCCAATTAAAGTCAGAGAAAGAGATCTTTGAAATTCAATTTAGAAAGTAATTTTGTTCCAAAGCAATAACTTAAAATCAATGGAAGGGGATTTTGGTGTGCATTTGCAGCTAGGGCATATTATGACTTCCGTGCAAGTGAATTTTGTGGCAGTGAAGTGAAAAATTCAGGAGAAGGCTTATTATCATTAGCATATCTGCACAATAACAAATTGCAGCTTTTACTATGCTGATTGGTAACTAAGCCATAGTCAGTAGCATTAAACAAATAAACAAGAAAAAAACAAAAAATATTGCCCATTGTAAAAATTGGATTGCCTCTATGGGATCCTTCAGCATACCAATTGTCTTTATGAAGAAAAAACGTCCCTAATCCTCTTGGGAATATGTGTGCCAATCAAAATGTCATCCTCATGCTAAGCTCTTTATACAGTACACATGGAATGCTTACAGCATCTTTCCATGATCAAATGCTCATCCATTTCCTACAGCACTGATCCGAAATATTTTAACATCTGAACAAACACTTTATCCTGTCTCTGCTATTATAAGACAGGGGCTAAAATTTCCTCTCCAGACCAACTTAAAAAAATCTGGCTAATAAGCCAGATCTAGATTTTGGTTTGTTTTAGATTGGAAAACCATCTTACTTATGGAGCTACACAGTACTGATTCAGATATTAGATAGGGAAAAGCGCCATCTTAATGCCAAATTATTTTGTAGAGCCTGAATAAACTGCTAAATACTGCATTTTTGATTAACAGTGTTGAGATAGGACATGACATGACATAGATTTTAAATAACTTGCCCAGACATAAAGGTGGAGAAAAGGCTAGCTGTTCAGATGTTTACATTAAAGTACAAACCTTTCGGCACAGCGCAAGCCATACAAGTAAGAGGAAAACATATATTTAAGGTTTCCATATCTAAGCAAAATCAATCTGTGCTGTATAACCACCTTTAATGTTGGGACAGACTTGTCTAATGAGGCAGTGAAAGACCCAGATCCTCTGAGATCAGTCTGATTAGGGCCTGTCCTGTTTGCTATGGAGCAAGAAGTTTCTGAAAGAGCAAATAGATTTAGCAGTTTCTGAAATAATCAGAAAAGGTTAAGTTGTCCCAGTTGAATGCTGTAGTTACAGTGTGGTACTTAGTTAAGAAAGATGAGTTTCTGCTTCAGATCCATGATTAATGGCATTGGACAACACAGCCTGACTTGGGTAGCACACCATGATGAATGGCATCATCATTTTGTTTGTATCTCTATTTTGGTCCACTATTCAGCTGAAAACCTATGCAAGGTATTTTTATGGGAGCTGGTGAAAAATATAATATTTTTGCTATAGATTTTTCATGAAAATTAGAAGCCTAAAATTTCTGAAGAACTTGGATTAAATAACATAAATATTTGCGCTTACCAGTCTGGAGGTCTATAAATTTTCAGATAGAGTATCTAAATTATACAAAGAAAGAAAGAAGATAAGTTATTATTAATTTGTCTGGATTATTAAAACATGAAGGTTAAGAGTGATTTGGATGTAGCTATGCAATTTACTTCTGAAGACAATAATGATTAAGCTCTCATATGATTAGTATCAGATATTGCAAACATGATCTGCTTGAAAATAGCTGGTGCAGATGTTGAACCAAATGGCAGTTTATTGCATTTAAAATATTTAGAAAGTACTTTTTCTGGAGTCATCTATTTGGTTTTCATGTTAACTGTGCACTGGTAAAGTCTTTGCAGATTTAGCAGCATTTGTAATAGCAAAGGAAAATCACCAAATTCATTATTTCATTTGTACATGGTTCTGGTTGTATTTTCCCCATAAGTGGCATGAAAAGTATACATGAGAAGAGAATGAGAGGGGGTTGGTGGTTAGGGGAGAGAGAAACAATTTATATAGACATGCTGATGGTATTAGTTATTTTAACAAAAGTAGTTGAACAAAGTTGGATGCTAATACTTTACATTGTACATTATACATGTGAATTGATTATTAAAGTATTGTTTAAAACAAGGTTGGAACAAGAAAATTTTGAAAAAGTTTCCCATTCACCATACTGAAAAAAAAAGAGAGCAACCCTTCCAAAAAAAACAAAAAACAACAAAAAAAAAAAAAACACAAAAAAAACAAACAAACAAGACACAGCTTTTTAATAAGACATAAATATCTCAGTTAAGTGCAAGCTTTCCATTATGTAAATGTGGGGTCTTTATCGGAGAAAATGATACAACACAGTGTCTGAGAGATTCTTAGATAGCTCTTGCATTAAGTTATATTACAAAATAATTATAGTTAATGGTGAAGTTTTTATTGGTAAAATAATCAAATTTATATTTTCTATGATACTGCAGTAGTATCTTACTGGCATTATGTCTCAAATTATGTGAAGAACAGTGAACTTAGTTTTGCTGAGACAGTCATATTTTCTTTTTATTTTATTTTGAATATATCTGTATATTCAGTAAGACTACATATTTTCTTTTTATTTTATTCTGCATATTCAGTAAGACTACAATACTTTGCAATTCAGAAAGAAATTCTTGACTTGTCCAACTAGAATGAAGTTGAAGTAAGGAGAAGAATGTTTTTGGTGTGTCAGTGAATTTGGATGGCATATTACATACAGCATGATCTGCGTATGGGTCCTGTTAGTAAGATTCTTTGCAGCTGTATTAAACACATTTTAAGTTGCTTTAAGTATTATTAACTGAGCCAGAAAATTCTTGATTAAATAATAGAAAATTACATTTAATTGGCAAAGCACACAGTGAGTCTGCAACTGCTAATAGGAGAGTAAAATACTACTGAATGGAGGAATGATGCAAAACCAACACAACTCATTACAGTAGCTGTAAATGAGTGTTTACATTGTGGAAATGTAATGCTGACTGAAAAATGTAGTGTAAAAGGATATACTACTGGAGAAAACCTGTACTCAAAACGGACGAATGGCGTCCCATTACTGTGGACATGGATTTGTTCCAGGGAGGTGTGGGGGGAACCTCATTATGAGAATTGAAATATTCACACACTCACACAGAGAAAACTTTCCTCCCCAAATTTATACAGGCTCTGAGAAGATAAGTTGAATACAATTTATGGCCATACTTATTTCAGCATTAAGTATCACAATTACTTTAGAAGGATGCTCAAAAGCTATGCTCTTAATGCCTATGTGGAAAATCTAGACAAATATCTTTCAAACTGTTGTGAATTTCCTTCAACAGTTTCTTCCCTTCATATGTTTGGTAGCATCATTGGTTTTAGTTTAACCAATAACTGGGACCAATAACAAGTTTGAGAATGAATATATGTACAGCAGAAGCATCTTTTTCTTTTCTGTGAGATAATTTGAAGTAACTAGGTAACTGTATTTTTACACCAGTATTGAATATTGATTGGTCAAGCAAGCCCTTTTTGGGCTGTCAAAATAACTGTTGCAGGGGAGAATTCAGTTCAAATAATTACAGATGCCATCTTTGCTCATGCTGTTGCTCTGATAATGCTGTAGACTTGCTGCAGTTTGAAACATTGATTTGCCTGAAAATCATATATTCTCTTTTTAAAGTTTTGTGTTCTCTAACTTGAATCTCATGTCTCTCTAAAAATCCCAGTTTTCTTTTGGTCTGAAAGAAGAGTGGGATTTTAGAGACACAAGATTTATGGTTTTTCATTAAAAAAAGAAAAAAATAGCTTTGAAGAAGATAAAAATATAGGATTTTTAGACAAATCAATATTTTAGACTGCGGGCAGTCTACTCATGCTGTAAAGTTGCAGTCTGGCATACATAGCATTATTCTCCTTCAGGGACAAATCTTATAATTCAAAATGATTTTAAAAGGCAACTCAGAGGATCTTAAACTATTGGTTGTCATGCAATAATAATTGCTTAACATGTCTTGAAAGTCTGCATTTTGGAAACCACAGTTTTGTCAGACTAATTTTTGACGGATTACTTTTTCTTTGAGAGAATATGTGTTTGAGTATGACACACATTTAATATCCCCTGGCACTGGCCTGCTGATCAAGGGGTCCCAGGCTTAAGACTCACTGGAGGCAGGGGCCGTATTCATAAAGCCACTTAAAGGTAGGTTCCTGTACTTTGGAATGCATCATAATTTTGATGATTTTTTATCCAAGTTGTTGGGAAGCACTTATAAAGAGGAAACAAATAAGTTTCACTAAAAAGTGTAAATAAAAAAATCGTAGAAAAGTCATTTTGCACGGGATTTCCTAACTATGCTTCGCACACCAGTTAGCGCTATTTTTAGTTCGCGCCAAAAATAGATAACATAGCTGATGTCATGCTGCATTGCATTTCGGGATAGTTTTAACCCATCCGCCCTGCCAGGACCTCTGGAAGAGCTCACGGCAAGAGAAAATTAACCGTTGGCAGATGACATCAGAAATTGCGGACTTGTAGACATATATACATATTTATTTTTAGAACTGGAATTCCAACAAAAGAAAATAAACCAAAGGAAAAACGACTATTTTCTACAACATCTGACGATTTTCTCAGTAGCAACAGTTTCAGAAAAATAAGAGAATTCAATACTACCCAGAAAAAGACAAAATTATTTTATGAACATAATTGTTATCGCTAGGCCCGGAACCTACCTTTAAGTCATTGCTATGCGGTTGCTAAGGCTAAATATCTATTAAGGAGATTCCCTACAACTTTGAAATTAGCTCTGGAGGAACAGGCTTACAAAGTCCTACAACTTTGAAATTAGCTCTGGAGGAACAGTCTTACAAAGACTGTTCCTCCAGACCAAATTTCATAGTTGTAGGGAATCTCCTTTATAGATATTTAGCCTTAGCAACTGCATAGCAACGACTTAAGTGGCTTTATGAATACGGCCCCTGGCACTGGCCTGCTGATCAAGGGGTCCCAGGCTTAAGACTCACTGGAGGCAGAAGCTTTCCAATCCTAAATGGGGTTCCATTGTACATGACCTTTCATAATCACCCTCACATCATCCTCACATTACAACAGTACTGTTAAAAAGGATGTGAAATAGCAAGTTATCCATCCATCCATTGTCCTTTGACTGTTAGATCAGAGAATGTAGGGATGAATTTGACTCTAACCTGTTCGTGTATTTCATGGTGCGGTTCATTTTGGTCACTATCTTAGTTACTATAAAGGCTAGGGTCATTGATTGTCAGTTTGCATATTATGGAGTTCTTTGAAGATAAAATTTAGGCTTTCCGTTTTTGGATGGTGATGTTCCCCGCACCACTTCTTATGGTGTTTACATTTCTCAACTTATTGGCTTTGCTAGGGTGTCTAGTCATTTGGCTGATTTCAATGCTCGTAATAAAAGTTTGACTGCCAAGCTTTTACAGCAGGGGTATTGGTGTCATAAACTTTGGAAAGCTTTTTCTAAATTTTATCTTAGACACTTTGAATTGGTTTCTAAATATAATACAGGGTTAAGGTCACTTTTGCAACAAGGCCTATCGGAACCTGAATTTTATGGTGACTTAGTATATAAATTACCCCAAATTGTAGGGAAAACAGAATTTCCTGATCAATTTAAGAAAATTATCATGCGATTTAAACACATTGGCTATACCATAGATGTAATGCGACAGTCTGCATGCTTAGTAAGTAAGTAAGTAAGTAAGTAAAGACTTTATTTAAAGAGGGTGACAACATTTAGCATAACAAGCTAATCTTCCATGAGGCCCTCTAGAAGTATTACATACACAATGTACAGGAATATACAAGTAGATTCAAATAGTGATACAGGAATACAACAGCAATACAGTATATAAAACATATTTAAACAACAATAATGACAAAAAAAAAAAAAAAAAAAAAAAAAAAAAGCTATCTAAATATACTTTATGTAATGAAAGTTAATTATGAATACTAAATCAATTACAACCCTTACAACCCATGGGATACTGTAAGGCCTAGTGTGCCATAAAAGACTTCATGGCAAACAGAACAGACCCAGATCAGCTGCCATGTTCCGTGGGTTAACCCAATCAGTGGTTAACCCAATCACGGTTGACAACTTTGCTGTCCTCTTTAATTGCACGCCCGTGGGTCAGGGTTCAGACTCTATGATAGCCCCTACATAAAGCTATATATTAGTTGGTTGGGGCAGGATGTTTCTCTGTTTCTTGGCCCACCGGGGTTCAACTGGTGGTCTTCTTTTGCTCCAGTGGTGTTGCTGATGCCCCAGGGATCTCCAGGTGTCTCAACACGTTTCGGCTGTCGAGTCCTCATCCTTGCTTCATCACAGTCTTTTCTTGATTTTAATTGTTGCCTGTGATGACTCTCTGATGAGTTAGGGGACCTCCATACAAACCAAACTACCAACTAATTGTGTGCACCGCGGCGGAGGGTGAGGGTGAAGGTTTGGGCCCAGTAAAACCGGTTTAAACCCCCCAGTAGTTATTACTGACCATCCCAAGGTGGAACTTTCGTTGCAGTTGCATTTGTTTTATGTTCGGTGCTGTTTAACTTATTGTGTTTTCATTTTAACCATTCTACAATAAAAAATAGAAAATAGGTAAAAATAGTTGTTAAATGTTTTCCGTATAATTTGTTTAGTCTGTTGTGTGGTACATGTGTGCACCGTGGCGGAGGGTGAGGGTGAAGGTTTGGGCCAAGTTAAACCGGTTTAAACCCCCCAGTAGTTATTACTGACCGTCCCGAGGCGGTACTTTCGTTGCGGTTGCATTTGTTTTATGTTCGGTGCTGTTTAATTTATTGTGTTTTCATTATAACCTTTCTCGAATAAAAAGTGAAAATAGGTAAAAATAGTTGTTAAATGTTTTTCGTATAATTTGCTTAGTCTGTTGTTACCCTTCTGTTGGTCTATATTATTTAGTTCAGTAAAGATAGCTGAGTTGCCACCTATTTGGGAAAGAGCTGCTGACTCTGCTTATCACTTGTAATTTATTGTTTGTTGGGATGTCTTTGTCAATCTTACCCTTTGATGTTGGGGATAGGGTTTGGGATCTGATTCAGTCAGTTCCTGAAGTGTAGTTACTGTTTAAATTTATGTATGTAGTTGTGATTGAGGGAAGAAACAAGGCTTGAATTCTGAGGAATTCTCTAGAACTGAGGTGTGTTTCCCTTTGTCAAGTTAATGTCTTGAGATGTGTTGTTAAAGACTGCAAACACTCATTAGACTGCAGTCTGATTCGGATCTGCATTGTTTGCTTAGATAGACTTAACTAATATTTAAGATAAAAACACTTGTGTGACAGGTACATTACATTTTAAAACAGCAGATTCTTAGACATCTTCAGGCTGTAATTGGAGTCATTCAAAATATTTTTACAATTTATCTATTGTCAGCTGTGAACTTTTTAGTATGATAGTTGACAACCAGTTTTCACAGTTCCAAAGCAGAGAAGATATATTTTCTTGGAACATTTCCTGTGTGGGTACTAATTGATTAATAAGTGTCTATTCCATGGATCTAATTATGTGTAGGTGGTTCTTGAACTTTCCTTGAAGAGTGAGTGGGTTGAATTATGCCATTGATGGCTATTGATTTCTGAAGGTGAGCAGTTTTAAAAGTCCCATACTTGACAGGATGTAGACTGATTAATCAGTTACATTCACAATATTCTTTGTATCTAAAATTATTTTTGAGAATAGCTTGTTCAGCTTGGTCAGTCTTTATCACATGTTCTGATATAGCAGAAATAGTGAAGTCAACAATAGCATAAAGAGTGAAGCCAACAATTTTTTCAAAATGATAAAAGTTATGATTTGAATTATTGTAAAATGAAAACACAAGAGATATATGGTTGTACATTGTTAATGTTCCCCGGTGGCTCAGAGGAACATATCTATAGTGGCACTATGTGTCCAGCCATCAAGAGATATTTAAGCATAGCCCCACTATAAACATAATGCAATTGTTAAAATATAACATCATAGAAATCACATGTCAGTCAAGAATATTTAAGCCCAGCTAGCATGTATTTTCCTTTTATTGTCTGCAGTTAATCCAAAAAACAGAATAAGATGGACTCTTTTGTTTTATTTTCAGAATTCAGCTTTTTAGATATATTTAATGCCAGTGAACAGTCTAGAATAGCCCACAGTGCATCAAGCATCTTACAAGGAACATATTGGGGAGACAAATAAAGTAGTAATCCTATTAAACTGCCTCGCTTTCCAGTAGGAGTCATCTCTTAAAGGAAAGAATTTGCTCCTCTATGAGCAAATTCTTTCCATTAAGAATAGACTCCATGTCAAAGAGCTACCTGATCCAGAGAAGCAAACAAGAATTCATGCAAGATAACATAAAACTATTTTTGGAAAAAGGGAGGGGGCATTTATTTTGAGCAGGGGTATTTCATAGGATTAATATGATAAAATCATTTATGTACTAAAATTTTAAATATAAAGCAATGCAGGTAAAAAAATTGGCCATTTTACAAAATTAAGCAATGATCATGGTTTAGTACCTGGATGAGTGACAGGCTGCTTGACTTAGTAGACGGCCTGGCAAACATTTGGTGGCAGCGGTGGGATGGGGTGACTACTCATCAGATAAGACAGTCATCTCTGGACCCAGGCTTGAAGGTAATAGTGTTGTAGCAATTGATTACATCAAGGCCAAATCAAGAGAAAAGGGGGTGATATCTAACAGACAAGTGGATGGACACGCGGTGTCAGGTTTGTACAGTTATGGATATGTTCCACTGAGGGGAACATTGTTAGGAAAATTGAAACAACAACATGTAACATGCCTGTTTTATGTTGTTGTTTTACGAGAGTTGAAACAACAACATGTAACATGCATGTTTTATGTTGTTGGTTCAATTCTCATAGCGATGTTTCCCTCATATCAGTGGAATTATCCACATAACCCATTCCATTTGGGGTACCCCTTTAGGAACTTTAGGGGTATCTGGGCAAACAGTTTGGATCCAGATCAGGCCCCAGAAATCTGAGATCCAAACTGTTTCCTGTCTAGACATCATTTCTACAAGAGTTAGTTAGACCAATCTTGTCAAAATATTCTTGATTTTTGATGCAGATGACAATTTCAGCAGATGACAAAAAATACCCAGAATGCAATGGGATAAACCACTGTTACAGCCTTCTGCATTTATGGCAATGCAGGAGGAGTGGTTGGCTTGTTATGAATTCACTGTTTCTACTTGGATTGGTGACCATTTGTTTGACTTCATGGATGATGTGGCAAAAGCTACGATGCTTTGTAAAATTCACTACTTGTTTGGAATACAATTAAATCAAAGAAATTTGAGCTGGCAAATCAATTGCAATATGATCGATCCATGTTTTAATGTACTTGAGAGCTTGCATGTACTGCAGCAGTGTTGTCATATTTTCTCATATTTAATTTAATCTGCAGCATATGCCTTTATTTCAAGAGCGGTTCCAGTTTGTCTAGGTCAGACTTCAGATTTCATCTGCATGTAGGGCAGAGTTCCAGCTGAGGCAGCATTTTGAGGTAACTCTGGGGTGATTTATTTTTCTGCATACATATGTGGCCAGTATTAGATCGGTCTCAAGAAGGTAGTTTTTATGAGAGGCCAAAGCAGAAAAAATGACAATTGATCCCAGACCTACATAAATTAAAATCTTAAAGAGTTCCTTCAAGAGCAGAGAATACATTCAGGAGAAGGAACATGGGCCAGGCTACGTAGTTTCGGCTAATAAAGCCTCATCAGTGACCCTAATAATATATCTGGTGAAAAAACCAGAGAAAAGCAAACTGTAATTCATAAAACCTACCCTTTGCAGCAAGAACTTCTGGTATAATATGTCAGCTATACACATAACACCCTTTCTATACCAAAAGAAATAAATTCTCAGTATAAAATGACCTAAAGGCACTGCGGAAACATTATTCATTTCTATAAATTAAAACACAACACTGAAAATAATGTGAAATGTACTGACATGTGTGAGAAATGGAAATCATTACCGGTTCATATAGCACATATGCCTACCATATTTGATCATTGTTGTTTTACTACAAATCTCCATATTTGGTGAATTTTGTTTGTTTATTTTGATGGTCATAGTTTGATCTCTTCAGTCTTTGTAACCATAATGGCAGTTATATCTGAATTCAAAGCTAGGACTGCATTTGTAATGGTTACACATGATTCCTTTGGTGTATTTTTTTATCTCAGAAAATAGCAAACAGTTATCAGAATACTGCCATATTTGGATATCATTGAAAGCTGTAGTTTATTTTAAAGCAGACACATAACTATGATTGTATAATTCAGTTAGAATTTTGCAGCAGGCTGTGCAGACATGATGATGTGCTGTGCATATGTCATTCTAGTTTGGGAAATGTGATTTTCACCTGTACATATTGAAGACCAAGTAGTGCTCTTTTCTTAGCCAGTTTAGCTGTTGTCACATATGGGGCAGTTTCAAGAAGAAAAACAGACCCAGCAAGCAGAGACTGTGATATGACTGTAGTAAGTTTTCAGATTGACAGTGTATGTCTTTGACCAGTAACTTCTCAAATACAGTCAGGTTTTTGTACAAAACACAGAATTAAATGACTTGAGAATAATTATTTTATGAGAAAATCTGAAGTTGGCAGAGCATGCATGCTCCGATACAAATACCATCATAAATCTGTTACTATAGCAACTAAAGTTGACACTGATGTCAAAGCGAGGCCATCAAGACATCATACTACTGAGGAACTAAGCACAACAGTTGGTAATTCCATAGTTGCACTGGCAAGAGATCTATGACTTCAGTGTTACTGGAGCATGGCAAACGGTGCTAGGCATACTCTACAAATTGAGATTCTTTCAACTTTCTCAAACAAATACCGGTAATTATTCTAAAGTCATTTAATTATATGGAACAAGTTTTTAAACTAGACATGTTGTCTGCTTGAGCCCTTAAAGCATCAGAAAGATTAGACAACATAAAGGACGGGTTACACTTTGGCCGTTTTTGTGCCCACGACCGATCTTGATAATATTTATGTAAATAAAAGCTTGGCATTTGGCAGTTTATATGAGCAGACTTTTAAGTTTGCGGTTTCATAATTAATCACGTGACTTCCGGTTTATTGCATATGGGGTGCTGAACGGGGTACACTAACTACCTGCGGTTTTTCGATATAATCAGCGATTCCGCTGGCATATCAACCCTCCGAACAGACAGATATAATACTTTTGGTTCTTATCCACAGTCTAAAAGAGATATAATCGTTCAAAACATCTAGTAAGGATAAATTTTATTTGAATTTTTACGAAACCTCGGAACAGTAGAGTTTACAAGTGTTTATTAACACAATAATAAGCATGTTAAGCGGTTGTTTTTGTGAAAATAATGAAACAAATGAACAGGAAGTCGATTGTAACTGACTGATAAGGTTAAACAAATGTATTCTTGGCAAAACGATTTGCACGCTTGTGCTCTGGCAAATGCATGAAAAGGTCATCAACCTTCTTCTTTTCTTAAGCATTATTCACTACTTATACATATAATGAAAGCTGCGTCATATCAAATATTAATAAACACGTATGAAATATTACGTATTTATGGATGCTACACAGGTACAGATGTTTAAAATATCAGACAAAATCAGTGAACCAAGAAATTTAGGTCACAGGGACCTACATGTAGTACCAAATGAGACGCAGCGCTGAAGTGACTTACTATTCCGAGTCCGAGGAAGATTCAATTAAATATTAGTTTGAAATAAAACATTTATTCAATGGATCCTGAAATACAAGTCACAATGACCTACAAATAGTATGACATCATTTGCAATGTCTGACTGAACCATTGTCTTTAGTATGATGCATATATAATGTTGAATATATCAGAAAGGAACAGTGAACTTTTAAATATATGTCACAGTATTTTTTTTTGCATCGTTTGACTGACCAACTATTTGTAATTATTTTGCAAATACAAAAACCGTGTTGAGAAATAAGTGAAAATCCTGGTCCATGCATAAAGTTTAAAGACTCAGTGTGCATGGATGCTTTGCAGTTCCTACATTTAATGGATATGATCTGATCAAATATATGCACTCTTACCCCAATGCAAAGATATCAAAAGAGGTAAGGAAAAAGCTCATCCAAGTAACTTTTCATACAAAGTTAGTGGACCAAAGTTCAAGGTCACAAAATTTTACAATGCATCAGCTTCAGGCAGAGGAATACATCATCTGACCATGTCGCAACATTATAACATCAGAGGTTATATCACAGCATGATGATGGAGGACATTCAGTCTAACGCCTTACATACACATATTACGCCATACCGATACGTATGCCCAGCGCTGCGCCCCCCCCCCCCCCCCCCCCCCCCCCTCCCACGCCCCCACCACACACATACACGGAATCCTTGGTGGGGTGCGTTAGGAACAAATACTACATAAAAGAACACTTTGAGAAAGATGTGTTGTGTCGAATAATGCCACTATTTTCTGTCAGTTAAAAAATATACTGCTCCGATTTTGATATAAATCCTTTAGTCCTAGTGTTGGATACATGAAAATTTACCCGAAAAGTTTATTTTTCGTTTACTCCTACCCTCGTAACCACTCTGATATAACCCGATTATGATGAATATGTATATGAGGAATAATTATATATAAAAATTGTAGTGGTTACGAGGGTAGGATGAAGTGAAATTTGGATGCATAGTGGACGTTGGTAGTTCAAATTCCCATAGGCTCAATGTTAACTATTGCAGACAGTATATGTATTTTACCGCAAAATTAACCTAAAAGGCATTAAAACAGGGGAAAATGAAATCGTACAGAATAAACTAGAAACATATAGCTAACATTTCTGCATGTTTTTGTGGTTATCTGCCTACCTTCGAAAATCGGCCTTTTCAGTGGGCACATTACAATAGTAAAGTGTAACTCGTCCTTTACTTCTCCAGAAGATAAAAAATAATTTGTTCAAGCTATATCATATTGAGATTCCAAAGACTGTAGAGGGCATAGATTGTATATCCAGATGAAGCAGCTGCCTCATTGGGAGCTACTCTTTTTTCAGTTTCAATTTTTGTCATTTTTAGTGCTTTAAGAATTAATTTCAGTGTTCATTAGTTTTATAAATTTGCAGCAATCATCATTTCAATTTTGCGTCTAGACAATTTTACAGCATTCCTCAATGAGATTTAAATTGGCAACAAAGTGGCTGTCAGACAAGTTTGAAGAGTTTTGTCAGTACTATAATAGTCTTTCTTTAACAACATCAAACACATATCAAAATCATATTTTTATGGTTTATATCAATTTGGCAACTGGTTTGCTTTTTTGCTTGTGTTACTTTGTTGTAATGGACATTCTGGGAATTGTATTGGGTCCAAATAGACAGATAAGATCAAACCATGATTGCTTTTGTTAAATAAACTGGCTGATGATATTGGTTTGGTTGAAGAGCACATTTAACAGAGAAAATGGAATGTCACAGAGAGAATTATCACTTGAAATTGGAAAAAGATAAGAATGACTAACATTGAAGAGACAGTCTAGCAGATAAGCACCATTGATAAGCAGTGGCCGTATTCATAAAACGACTTAAGTGGTTGCTATGCTGTTGCAAAGGCTATTTTTTTTTTAAAGAAGATTCCCTTCAACAATGAAATTTGCTCTGGAGGAACAGTCTTTATAAGACTGTTCCTCCAGAGCAAATTTCATTGCTGTAGGGAACCTCCTTTATAGAACTTTAGCCTTAGCAACAGCATAGCGGTTTTATGAATAAGACCCCTGATCCTCGCGGTCACCTCCTAATAATACCTCCTATTAAATGGAATCTTGTTCCTTTGAATTATTCGAACTCATCCAAACCTTCCCGTGTCTGGTATTGAAGCAGGGACTGTTGACCTACTTTTTTTTGATGACTTAACCCTTTTTAGACCGGATACCCGTTTTGGGGACATTATGCAAACAGTGCAGACCCAGTTCAGATGCCGCAAAACGCGGCGTCTGATCAGGATCTACATTGTTTGCTTACAGGAATTTCTATGCAAAGTACAATAAAAGTGAAAATATTCACCAGAAACCCCTAAAACTAGTAATGGGATTATCTGAATGATAAGAATGGACAAGTCCACTGGTCAAAAAAGGGTTAAAGTAAAGGGACAGTTTAACCCATTTATGGAAACACTAGACTTCAGGGATGGTTGACTCATTTCTTTTGATAACTTTGATGGTTCAAGCAAGGGCGTAGCTACCTATACGGCAAATACGCAAGTGCGTATTGAAATTTTGTCAAAATTGACAAAATTTCAAAACGCAACTGCATATTTGCATGCTGAATATTTATAAAATAGACAAGATTTCAATACCAATATGCCAAAGTGGTTGAAATACTAGCTTTACCTTCAAGAAGTAGAGAATAAAACATGGTTGTGCGTATTATGAAATTGCCCCTAGTTACGCCCCTGTCAAGGACAGTTAAACCTATTTCTGTAAACATTTGATTATCCAGGGATGATTGGCCTGCTTCTTTTGATAATTTCTAGTAACCACTAGGGACAGCTTGATCATTTCTTTTGATAACTTTGTAGACAGTTCAGGGACAGTCTGACCTACTTCTGTAAACATTTGACTGTTTAGCCATAGCTGACCCATTTCTTATTACTGTTTAGGGACAGTTTGACCATTTCTTTTGTAAGCATTTGATAGACACTATACTGTTCAGGGACAGTTTGATCCATTTCTATAAACAGAAAGTTGACCCATTTCTTTTGATAATTTCTAGTTAGCTCTGATGTTTGGCCTGATTGGTCAAACCTGCTACTAGTACCATGTAATTCTGTACCACCTTTTGCAGGTGGGTAGATGGGGCACATCAGCCTGGTAGGGCATCCCATCTAAGAGTTGCTAGGTCTCTAATTTAAACAAGAAAGGGTAGTTGCGGAGCCCTTAGCCATGATTGCCAATCCATCTAGGAGTTAGTAGGTCCCTAAACAAAACCTGTAAAGAGTGGGCAGCACCCTTAGTCTTGTTTGACAGTCTGCTCACGATTTGCTATTCTGCAGGGTCTCTGAGCAAAACTGGTTAAACAAAGCCTGTGAACACAGCCTAACTTGACAGAAGTCTGGAATGACTAAAGTTGAGATCAACAGTCAAGTGTAATGACTTGGATGAGCCTTGCTTAGCTTGGTACAACATCTACATTAAGGGTCATTGTAGGTAGGGACTGGCTCAATCACCTTGGCCCTTTGAATCTGGTTGTTTATATTATGGGCAGTGGACAAATCAGTGACTTGTTTGGAAGAAATAAGATGATCCCACTTCCATGAGTCTGCAAGCCATGGGTCAGCTAGGGTGGTTTTTCAAGACCAAGGAAATCCATATAGTAGTTATCATGGAATTTGTCTGTCACAGGTCAACATAATACAGTGAGTCTGGAGAGGGATGGTCTTAGGGAGCTTCCTTACAGCTGAATGTTTCCCAGGACATCATGGACAGTCTTGTTGGGGCAGGGCCATGTGGTGCAGTTGGTAGGGTGCCTGACTTGTAAGCCAGAGGTCTTGGGTTCGATATCCGGTCCAGCCACTTACTTTCATTTCCCCTTCCGCTGATTCAAGAAGGGCAGTTGTCAGTTACTGGTGAAAGTAAGTGCACTTAGTTCTGGTTAACTGCTTAGGAGGTCTAAGCCTGCCCAGGAATAGTGTGGTTAGGTTAACTGACTGTCCCTACATGACCATAGCTGTTTACCGTGGACGTTAAACAATAACACAACAACAACAATCTTGTTGGGAAGTCATTATTCTGTGGTTCCCCAACAACCATGCAAGGTTAGGGATAGAATTAGGAAAAAAAAAAAAAAAAAAAAAAAAAAAACAGATAAGAAAGGTACACTTCTGCAACATGACAAGACATAACTATATGGTTTCAAGCATACTACTGATAACCTGGAGCAGAAAATAAAAGAAATTTATTGGTTTGGGTATACCTGAGCCTCCAAGAAAAATATCATCAAATACTACTTGATGTTTTGTGATTTAGCTAATATTGTCTGAACTGGTTATTGACTTCAAAGTGATGTGGTCCTATTACTTTATTAAATGTCATATCTTCACTCTAAAAGACAATACAAAGTAATTCTGCTAATGCATTACTGTAGCCTTTCAGTATTCATCTACAACTTCCAGATTGCTTTTAGTGGTTACCGTGACAATCTAAATATTGGTACAGGCAGTGTAGACTCTTATACTTCATTGTTTGTTGTTCTGTCCGCAGGATTTTGACACTTGTCACCTGTTCGTAAAAAATACTCAAGTCAGCTGGTACAGATATAAGAATTTTTCAGCAGGGGGTTTTAGTCTTTATTAAGATGTCCTCACATTTACGTAAATATTGTAATTTAAATATTATGTCCTCAGAGTACATCATCAGAATGTGTTTTAATGTACAACGTGAAAACTATAAACTGTTGTTTCTCTTTTGTTTTTGCATTTTTCTAAAGGATGAAAAATGTACTATCATGCATGAGTAGTTGCAACCGGCTGATGTCTGGATTCATACTTATTTACTGCAATGCAGAGCGGATTTGTCATACATAATTGAATTTGCTTCTTGAATTTTCCTGTGTAAGTCAACTGGAAAAATTTAGATTGCTTTAATTTCTGTTGATTGGATGGTGGTCTAGATTGTTTTGTCTGTGGTCAGCTTGTATCCCACTGGGACATGTTTCCTTGACAAGAAACGTGAGGATTCTGTTCAACTAAGCTGATTGTGTGACATTACATAATTGATACCAATAAAAGTTGTCTGTATACTGTGACAGATTCAACAGAGCTTTGAATAAAGGGTGTATAGGATGATAATTGTGAGATAATTTTTTGTTGATTCTCTGTGAAAACACAGGTTGTCACCACTTGTTAGACCCTCCTAACCCAGCGGGCAATTGACGTCGAAATGACGTCCTCCTGACGTTGAAGCGACGTTATTACGTCGCATCGATGTCAGTGTGACGTCATTTCAACGTCATGTGCCTGCTGGGAACTAAGGCAGTTCTATTCAGGGTCACAATGTACATGTAGATGTATAATTATGCTTATTATTCATGGAAAATAAGAAAAGTTATCTCATTATGAGGATCCCAACATTATCTGAACCTCTTTTTAAAACTAACAAAGTATCATTCAGTATTTGGTGATAAAAGCATAAAAATTAGGATTTTTTTAATGGAACTAGACATACAAATGTCTTAAATTTATGTCTTAAATTAATAATGAGAAGAAGAATACCATCAAAAACAAAAAATCCTAGTGAAAACTAAAAAGGAACAAGAAGGCAAATGTGAGTGTTTGACTGTCAAATGGAATGCTAATGATCTTGATAATAGAAACAAGATATCGAACTCTAGATGTTTGCTGTGATGTAGATTTGATTTATGGGAAACCGACCAGACATTTCTTGGTTTAATATTGTGATGAATCAGATAAATACTTGAAAAGTAGCAGATAGCAAATATTCTGTATTGAGTTGTATTGGAGTAAGACTAGGTTATTTGGTACTATCTGTTTATATTGACACATAAGAAGTTATCTTTTGGCAGACTGATGGTGGTCAAAATCAACTGGACAGCAGCAGCAAGGCAGTCAGCAGGAACCATGTACCACCTATTAGGCTGTGTAACCTGCAGTGCAGTTTATCACCTGTTTGACTGAAAAGCAAATGAACAAGTTTCTTTTATGTCTTCAGTTCCAGTTTTATTGAGAAATAATAAATTATCATGAAAAACTTTCTTGAGCTCTATGCCTGTTGTTTTTGGGATAGTTCCCTGAAACTTCCAATTCATAATGTTGCAAGAGATTTGAGTGATCAAAAGTTCTTAGCATATATTGATTAATGAGTTCAAGAATTAATTCTTCAGTTGTTTCCTAATAAGGATTATTTACTTTGTTTCATTCCTTGTTGGAGGAGGCACTTTCCTTATAGAGTTCTACGCTGTACCTGTCATATTGGTGGTTCAAAATTGTGCCTTTCCAGTGGGCACACATGGTTGAAACTCTTGTCTTTTCAACAAAGCTGCAACATGATGTTGTGTCAGGGTTGATATGACCTTATTTCAAGCTTGCATCAATCTTTTATGTGACATTGTGTCAAGCTTGCATCAATATTGGTATGGGCCTTGTTTCAAGCTTGCATCAATGTTGATATGACATTGCTTTAAGCTTGCATCAGTGTTAATATGACATTGGTTCAAGCTTGTATCAACACTGAAATGACATTGTTTCAAGGTAGCATCGGTTTCGATATGACATTGTTTCAAGGTCATGTGCCTTCCTGGGTAATATTCCTTACTAATCTGTCACACTATCATTATAAAAAAATTGTGTGCTGCTTAAGTTCAAAGTTTTAGTTCTCTGAATAAGACTCTTTGGCAGAGAGTGAAATTATTGGTGGAAAAAAAATTGAGCGATTTAGAGTTTAATAGAATATGAAGCAAAATTCACATGTCTTGCGTCAATGTTGTATTGGATGATCAAGTTTCCAGATGTGTAATATGATGGATAAACTTTCAGCTGTGCCAGTATACTGCAGCAACCTTGGACAACATCTGTGGTCATATACCTGGGAACAGTCATCAAGGTATGATAAGTTTAGATTGTACTGTTAGCTGCCTATGTTTGATGAATTTAATTGTGTATGTGCATTGAATATAAATGCTAGCCAGTATTACACACTGGTCTGGCATTCAACACAGGTAACGAAGCCAAAGTACATGAAACTTGCTTGTTCCGCTCATCAGGATAAGTTTGTTTCAGAAGTATAGTCTCACGGACCATCCAACCCCCGACTCTTGAAATAGGAATCAAAAGTTTTACTCAATTGATATGCATAGTCAAGAAATGCTTGAAAACAATTTTTGGGCTACAACGTCTAGGCAACGAATTGGTGTAGAAACTTATTCAAGCACTGTATTTATACTACACGGAATTTCTTCGAAAATGTGATCTGACTAAGAGGTATATCAAACTGCCGGGTCCGTAAGAATAATAGTTTGAAATTAATCTAAGAAGTATGCGAAAACAATCGAGTTTTATTGTACGTTGCCTCGTTGCCTATGTTGAATGCCAGACCAGTGTGTATTAAGAGGCAGACTACTAGGAGCATTCAAGGGGAGCATACTACACTATGTAGGCATAATCATCAGATATAAAGGTTGGCCACTGCTTATGGACATTCTATTTACATTTATATTAAAGTTAACATTGGAACAGTATATAGACAGGAACTGCTGGTGGGGTTGGCTTCTGGTAAAAAGACACAAAAGGGGCACTGAAGAGAAAAGCAAAATCCTGCTTCCCTTTGACTTGATGACAGTGTTGTCCATACACACTAGAATGGTCAGCCTAGATGAGCAAAGTGAGTTTGAGGATTGTATAGTCATATAGTCGAATGGCTTAAATTGACATAGATTGTATAGCTCTAGTGTTGACTGGTTTATATTGACAAAATCTTTAGAGAATTCAGCTGTTATTCTTACATATATGTGGCTTGCAGACATAAGATTTTATTGCAAACAATATGCAAAGACCCTCTAATAGGTGCTAGGGGCATGGGAATTACATTACTGAATAGACTCAGTTAATCCTAGTCTGCTGTTCTCATTTCTTGTATATGTTCCTTGCTTCCAGATGTTCTTCCTACAGAATTTATTTTGTTTTCACTGCAGCTGGTGTTGTATAGCGTGAGGTTGTAAAAAGTCTCCCCAAACATCATCATAGTGCAGGTCATATTTTTGTTTTGGTTCTTTGGGAGCATTAGGCTCAGTCTGAGTCAGTTAGGAGCGGCTGTAGTGTAGTGGATAACACTCCGGACTACCAATCCAGGGATCGCAAGTTCGAACCCCCGCTTCTCCGGTCTTTCGGATGAGACTTTAAACCGAGGTCCCGTCTCCATATGACCTCGTTGTTGGTGGGACGTTAAACCCGAGTTCACTCACTCACTCACTGAGTCAGTTTGAAAATAGAGTTCAACTGAAACTGGTGCTAATGGGGTGGGTGTGGAGGGGTGGGCCTAGGCAGTTATGCAACATTACAATACTGCACATAAACATACACAATTAAATTGAGTCTGCTGTTTTTGTTTCTTTGATGTTTTCCAAGTGTCCAGAGGATCTTCCTTCAGAATGTATTTGTTAGGCTTTTAAGGTATACAGCTGCACATTCAGGGTTTAGCTTTTGTAACAGCACATGCCAAAAAGTGAATCTTAGTCATAGCCTGCAACCGTGCAGTTGAGCTGGTGTATATCAGACAGCAGAACTAATTACTGTATGCCCTTGCTGGACTGCCTTTGCAGAAGCTAGGTTTGGTATTGGCATGTGCAGCTCCTGGTAATCTTTTAAAAGGTTTTTTGACTTTATAGTTCATGATTAATGTGAAGACAGATTAATTTTTATTTCATTGATGGTTGGTTTGACCAAGTCTCTTGTTATCAACACTTTCCAGTTAAGATCTAAAGAGTGGAAAGTAAATTTGGTTGCACAATGTTGTTTCAAGGGAGCAAATGAGGATGCCGATGGTATCTCCAGGTGGCCACCATAAAGAATTATAGAAGTGAAGCAAGTTTGAATGCAGAAGGTCACTCTAGATGACCTCCAGACAGATGTGTAGAAGTGATAAAGCAAAGAGAATACAAAATTGTCTCTCCAGGTGACCTCCAAAAACATTTATAGAAGTGGTTAGGCAAATTGGAATGCAGATTGGCTCTCTAGATGAAATGTAGAAAGATTTATAGAAGTGGCAAAATTACTCAGAATGCAGATGATCTTTGATAGTGAAATATTTATAGAACTGAAACATATTGGGATGCAGATGATCTCTCTGGGGACCACCAGAAAGATTTACTTATATTGAACAGTAGAGTAATGACCATTAAGAAAGTTTCTTCAGGTAGTTTGGTTTAAGGGTTGGATGTGGGATTTGATTTTATCAATTCCTGATTTTTGCCTATCTTTTTATATTGCAGTTAAATTTTTAGAAATGCAGCATAAAGGTATGCATATGATCTCTCTAGGCAACTTCAAGAAAGATTTATTGAAATGGTTAAGTAAATGGAAATGCAGGATCTTTTCTTGAGTAATTTCCTGTAATATTTTATAGAAGTCAAACAAACTGGAATAAGATGATCTCTTGTTGATATCAGTAAAATTGGTAAAACTAGTGGGAATGCAGATTTTTTTCTCCAGGAATTTTCCAGAAACATTTATAGAAGGTTTGAAGCAAATTAGAATGCTGATAGTCTCCCTAGATGATTTGCAGATATATGGAAGGGTTGAAGCAAATAAGAATGCTGATAGTCTCCCTAGATGATTTTCAGATATATATATATGGAAGGGTTTTTAGAAAATGGGAAAGTATGTAGTCTTTCAAGGAGACCCCTAGAAAGATAAATAGAAATAAAAAATAATAATAATAATAATAATAGTCTTTATTTTTTGAGGGTAACACATTTAGCAATAGCTAATCTTCCATGAGGCCCTCTAATACTAATTTTCTAACAATTATTGACAACAACAAAAATTATGAAGATGAGCTGTACAAAAAGATAAACATGCACATTATAATATCCATACACACTAGCTCTCACATGTAAAACAAAAACATCTGACTAGAAATATGATTCAAAGAAAAAAAAAAAAATTATATTTGACATGAAAGTGTACATAAATTACAAACTCATATGAGAAAAAAAAAAAAAAAAAAAAATATTATTAATGGTTTATAGATAAATTAGATTTCATCCACCTAATACACTGTTTATGAAATGAGTCAGTAGTATCTAAGCTCTTCAAATAATCTGGCAAGTTGTTCCAAATGACTGGTCCGGAATATATTAAACTTTGTTTGAAAATTTCTTTTTGGGGTCTTGGGGTTAAAAAGTTTAATGTACTTGTTGATCTAAGGGACTGAAGAGTTTCATTCATAGATCTAATTGTAAACATCTGGTTTAAGTAAGAGGGTGTGACAGATTTAGAAATTTTAAACATAAATTTAGCCTTTCTAAGAAATACACGTTCATAAACATTTAAAATTTTAAGATTATCCATACTAACAGCAATGTCATCATACTCATAATTTAAGATGATTTTTACAGCCCTTTTTTTGTAACCTATAAATTCTATTAAGGCTATGCTGAGATGTTCCACCCCATATTGAAGAACAGTAGTCAATGTGTGGCTGTATATATGTTTTGTAAAATTGTACTCTATGTTCAGTTGATAGGTATTCTTTTAATTTTGATAACAACCATAAATTTGAAGAAATCTTTTTAGCAATAAAATCAATATGAACAGACCAGGTTAAATTGTTGTCAATATACACACCTAGAACTTTTTCAGTTTCAACTGTGTTCAAAGTATCATCATTGTAAGTTAAGTGCAAACAGTTATTATTTAAATGAAGGCGTTTCTGCACAGTGGTAATCAACATAACCTTGGTTTTTGCAGTATTTAACAACATTCCATTAAACTTACACCACTCAGAAAGGTTTTGTAAAGCCAGCTGTAAATTTTGTTGAATGGAGTCTTGAGACTCACCAATCTGAAATAGAGTGGTATCATCAGCATAGAGGTCTGTTGAAACATTATTAGTAAAAAGTGGTAAATCATTTATAAACAATAAAAATAACAAAGGACCTAAAATAGACCCTTGGGGCACGCCACATACAGTAATGTGAGATTTTAAGAAGTGGTCAGGCAAATATGAATGCAGATGTCCTCTCCAGGTGACCTTAGGAGTGAAGCAAATATAAATGCAGATGAATTCTCTTGATAACCTGTAGAAAGATTTTTGAAGTGGTTAAGGATAATTGAATGCATTGGATATCTCCAGGTGAACTCTAAAAAAAACTTGAAAAAGTAAAGCAAACTGGTACACAGAATATCTTCCCAGGAGACCTCCAGAAAAAAAGAAGGAATTCATATGATCTCTCCAGATGACCACCAAAATGATTGATAGAATAGAAGCATATGCTAATTTCATCTGTAAAAGTAACCTTTGAGAAAGAGTTACAAGAATGAAGCTAACTGGAACCTGATAATCTCCAGAAAGAATTATAGAAGAGTTTAAATATAGCTATAGAGAATGCTGATGGTTTCTGTGGGCGACCACTAGCCTCCAGAAAGGTTGATAGAAGTAGCAAAGCAATTGGGGTATAGATGGTCTCTACAGGTGACTTTAAGAACAATTAATACCAAAGTATGGAACAAACCATGTATATCTTGATCAGATTGCTTCTGTCTGATCACAGGATATTGACACTGCATCAATACAAAAGGTTCAAAGACTTTTAACAACTAGTTATTATAAAGTTACATGTATTAAAGCCAAAGCAGCTTTTGTATTGGTTCCATGGATGTAACATCAATGTCCTGTCCTCTGATATGTTCCTCTCTGATATTTTCTCAGACATGTGTCTTAACACATAAGGTTTTACAATAATTGATTATTGGCATCCAAATGATGAGATCCTGTTACTTTATTAAACTGTCATACCATCACTATAAAAGACAAAACAAACTCATTCCACTAATTCATCACTTTAGGCTTTCAATCATAGTAAAAACCTTTTAGATTGCTTTTAGCTGCTGATCTGTCCATTGGGAGATTAATCAAGAAAATATGGAAAATATGTTTTTGTTTTTGGTGGGAATTTAGTTGTTCTTTAGCAGCTCATATTTATGACAATAATTTTGGGACTTCCATATCCTACCAATTGAATAAATGGATGGTTCACCTGCAAATTTGACAGGCTTTACCCTAGTAAAGGATGCTAAATAATAAAAATTAATGGCCGACTTAAACTATTAAATGCGGTGCTGATTCTAATATGACTGCCTCCATGAGTCAACTGAGTACTGTTTGCTCAGACACTTTATTTTTCTGTTCAAAGTTGAAATAAATTTATGGCTTTAGAACCAGTTGCAGTGAACTGTCTGAATGTGTCATAGATACCATGAAAGTCAACATATTGGGACACCCTAACCACAATTTTGACAGGTTGATTTTACAATCAGTTTGGTAAAGATAGCTGAGTTGCCACCTATTTGGGAAAGAGCTGCTGACTCGGATTTATTGTTTGTTGGGATGTCTTTGTCAATCTTTCCCTTTGATGTTGGGGATAGGGTTTGGGATCTGATTCAGTCAGTTCCCGAAGTGTAGTTACTCTTTAAATTTACTAGTGGCAGGATGAATGGGGAACATATTCGCTGACCAGATGAGAAGAGGTCTGATTTAGGTTTGATCTGTTTGCTCACATATTTCTGTATAGTATTTATTGTAACTGTGATAATTTAATTTACTTCCTGATAGTTCTTGTGTATGTCAACTGAAGACTTCAGATTGGATGGTGATCTGGATTCTGTGTCCACAGGGACATGGCTCCTGGAGATGGTATCCCAGATACTATAGGAGACTACAGTAAGGACTCCTAATATTGGGACAGACTGCCTGAACAAACAGTGAAAACCAAGATCAGAGTGCACAGTGAGCAGACTGATTAGGGTTTGGAATGTTTGCTTTATGGACAGCAATTTTTATCACTTTAATTTCTTAGGTAGGAAGTAAAAGAAAGCTTACAAAGTTTGTTTGGTAACTGTTTAAGGTATCCACATATTTCTGGAAATTGCAGAATGTCCTTATTACACCAGATGTAGACATTTTATAACTGATGCCAGTAAATAAGTGGCTAGTTATCATATTGTGTCATCTACCATTTCTATAAGGATAAAATGATAAAGTTTGTGTTTTAGTAATGGAACTTGACATATGTCTTACATGATTAGGGATAAGATTAAAATTATGTAGGAAGCAAGTTTTATTCCTGGTTTCAAATACAAAGAGATACCAGACATTAGATATTTGCATTGATGTAGATTTGGTTTATCGGATACAGCGCAGACATTCCTTCCTCTAATATTGTGTTGACTCTGATATATACTTTTAAATCTTATGGTAAAGCAAGAAGATCTATAAACTGCTAATTTAGGTTATTTAGTTAAGAGTCTGTTTTTCAACAAGATTCAATGTGTGTTTTCCAGCTTATCATATACCATTATCACAAAAAAAATTATTTAAGATGCTGTATTAACTTTAGCAGTGCCTGACATCCAAACTGGAACCCTTAGCTGTTGCCTTTTTTGTCTGGAAAAAGTAAATGTGCTCTGTAAGCATGCATTATATGCTTTTGTTGAGATCCTTAACTCTACATCCAATGTTTATATGATTTGACATGTGCATGTTTATGAAGAAAATACACATATTCATAGAATATAGAAATATTGGAAGGACCATTAACACTTTAAATACCAAAAAAGGAAAATAGTTTAATAGTTTATTTGCAAACAGCATATATCCAGATGAGGAGGCTCATATTGAGCCTCCTCATCTGGATCTACACTGTTTGCCCCAAAGTCTTTGAATTCTCAATAAGATATAGCTTCGACAAAATATTTGATTTCAATTTTGTTTTCTGCATTTCTTGATGCTTTAAGGGTTAGGCAGAATCATATACCACCAATAAACCACCAGTAACAGAGCATAGACTTATGATTTATTTCCTTCTTTGCATAAAGAGAAAAAACATACAATCATAGGTTACTGGCATCAGTAATTAATTGTCAGGAGAGGCATAATGCTAGGTGATAAAGAATTCTCAGCACATATTGATCAGAGAGGTGAGATCATGAATTAAATCTTCACTTGGTGCTAATAAGGGTTGGGTTTATTGTTTTATGTCTTGCTGAGAAATGCATGTCAGTAACCATCTTTGCTCTGTTGGCCAGTGAACTTCTGAATTAGGAGTGAATTAATGTGTTTAACAATGGAGTCAGTTTTAAAGATAATTTATTTGTGATATGTGACTGTTATGTGTGATGTTTTTCAAGTCACTTGCTTATAAATTCTGAGCAACTCAGTATCTTATGACAAAAATTGTAATATGAGCCATGACATGACAAAACCAACAAAGTGGTTGTGCCCCCAGTTCAGACTCAGATCAGCCTGGGCATCAGCCCAGTCTGATCAGAGTCTTTGCTGTCTGCATGGCGGTAGCCTAGAGTCTTAGCTACCCTTTAAGGGCTTAGTGAAGAGTCTGATCAGACTGGGCAGATGCCCAGGCTGATTTGAGTCTGTGCTGGGTGCACAACCACTTTGTTGGTTTTCTCGTGTCATGGCTCATATATAGTGAATATGCATACATGCCATAAGCTGTAGACTGTAATCTGTGAGATATTGACAAGTTTTGAGGGAAATTTGATGAAATTATCATTAAAGAGAGGCTCCCACAAATTTATTACAAGTTTTAACTTAATTTTATTAAGTGTTTTTATGCTGGAAACAAACATAATGATCTGCAGTTCTTGAAGTTGGATGAAGTACAACATCCAGTTTTAGATTTTGAGAAGAACTAAACCAGAACTACATATTGAAAAATAAGTGAAATCTAAAACTCAGGAATCAGATTTTAAAGTAAGATTTTATTTCACAAAGTGAAACATGGCATAATGACAACACAAAATATGATAGTGATAGTGAATTGATCTGCGGAGTATGTGAATATGATGGATAAGCTTTCAGCTGTACCAGTGTACTGCAGCAATCTTGGACAGTTTTTATGGACATGCGCCTGGGAACAACCAACTAGGTATGTAATGTACAAGGGCCGTTCACTGTATAACCAGCCTAGCCCATTTATCAACAGAGCTTTTCACTTATTGCTTAATTATGTGTGTAGTCAAAGTTTGGTTGAAGAAACTTCAATGTGGACACACAAATGGTCTAAACACATTAAATTTTGCAGACTGTTTGTTAAAGTTCATTAAAAGTTGAATACAGGGCTTTCATCCTTTAGTACCTGTATCTAAAAAGGAAATCTGGGAAGAAAATCTCTGACAAAATGTCTGATGTTTATGGTTACAGTGCACTTTCATATACACAATGTCATGTCAAATATCCAGGGTAGCAGAATTCAATTGTGATTAGTAAGCATGGAAGATAAGCCCCAGGCTGGCAGACCTTGGAGGTGACCAAGGTGTTTTGCTTATTGATTACCTGCCAGGTGGCCAGACTATTACTGGAGAGTACAACTCCTGTGTTTTGGACCTTTTCATGTGCTGCTATCATTGTAGACAGGCTAGGAAAGGTCACAAAATGCATGCTGCTCCAACATGACAATGCCAGAGTGCATACTTGTCGACTTGCAGCTGATGCAGTGAAGCCTAACAGGCTAAAGTGTTGCCTCACCCACCCTGCTAACCAGACCTGCTCCACGTGTTAACTTTCTTTTTCCAAATATGATAAAAAGACTGCAATTGGATGCCACTTTTTATCCCATGATGCCATAAAGACAGTATACATATAGTGGAGAGTTGGTTCTTTGAACAACCCCTTAGTTTATATCAGAACAAGCTTTGGGCCCCTTAAACATTGTTGTACAAAGTGCATCAACCTCAGTGGTGATTATATAAAGAAGACAGGGAGGGTGATGGCAATACACAGTTCCGAGAATAGCCACTAAGCTCCGCCTGCTTAGTTACTGTTACTACGTCTCACAAGCTTACACAAAGATGGCGGAAAAACAAATGACGAATGCAAGTGCCTGCTGAATGTTGGCGATCTATGGCGAAGAATCAGCCTCCTCATGGCCTACACATGGCAGTTGGCGCATCATGCATTTCCGATGCTTTCTGTTCTTGCAAAACAGGGTAAATTTATTAAAAGTGGTGTTGCTTTGTTTTCTTTAAACAGGTGTACATCCCTTCATTAACTGAAAGGTAAAATCACGGACTTATGTTGGTATTGACCACGTGCGATTTGTTTGTGAGACTATGTCACGTGCTAAGTTGTCGTTGCATTGGCTAGATATACGATATCATGTGATTTTGTGTGACATTCAGGGTGTGGCTCAGAACTATGTATAGGTTAGGCAGGTTATACCATAAATGGCCCTTCTGTGTTCAGTTCTGACAACAAAGCTGCAAAATCATTAGGTAGCACTCTTAAGTCACCATTAACATTTAAAAGAAGCTTTTGCACAATATAAAGGGGGTATAAAGGGGATACAGAATTGCTGCCTATGTCAATGTTATACAAAAACTTCTTCCTAATGTAAAAGGTAACCTAGAATTGCTGTCTGATGTTATTGCTGTACAAAAGCTCTTTTTAATGTTGAAGTCCAGAATTGCTACCTAATGTTTATGCTGTACAGTTACATTAGGGAGCAATCTTAGGTTATTTTTGGTTTCATTAGAAAGAATTTGTTATACAAAATTAGCATAAGGTAGGATTCCTAGATTACCTGCAGCTTTTATGCAGCATATTCATTAGGTAGCAAGTGTAGGTCACCTTTAAAATGGGGAAGAAGTATTTATAAAACCTTGACATAATGCAGCAATTGTAGATCCTCCTAGATTATCTTTAACATGAGGAAGAAGCTTTTTGTCCAGCATTAATATTTGTTAGCAGTCCTAGGTTACTTTAAGTAATGGGGAGAAGCTTTTCTACACCATTATTATTCAATAGCAATTATAGGTCACCTTTTACATTTGGAAGCAGTTTTATATGACATTAACATTAGTTAGCAATTCTGGACTTCAACATTAAAAAGAGCTTTTGTACAGCAATAACCTCAGACAGCAATTCTAGGTTACCTTTTACATTAGGAAGAAGTTTTTGAACAACATTGACATAAGGTCGTAATTCTGTATCCCCTTTATATTAGGAAGAAGCTGCTTTTGTACAAGATAAACACAAGGAAAAAATCTTTTGTTCAGGATAAACATTAGGTAGCTTTCCTAGGTCAGCTACTTTAGGAAGGAAGAAGCAAGCTTTTGTGCAGCATTAACCTCAGGTGCATGCAGTCATAGGTATGTTTTGCATTTGGATGAAGCTTTTATACAGTATTAACTGTTGGTAGCAATTCTACATCTACTTTAAGATAAGGAAGAAGCTTTTGTACCTTACTGACCTAAGGTAACAATCCACTTTTATATAAGTTAGAACCTTTTCTACAGTATTGACTTAGGTAGCAGTCCAAGGTCCACTTTAAAACGAGGAAGAAGCTTTTGTTTGCTTTAAAGCTGATCATCAGTAGCAATTCACCTTTTCTAAACCACGCCTAATTTAAACAGGTATACATCTCTCCACTGTAAGTAAAATCAAGGACTTGTTGTGGGACATAGAACATGAGTGATTTTGTTTGTGGGACCATGTTACATGCTAAGTGGTCATCCCATTGGCCAGTTATACAATAACAGGTGACTTTTGAGTGACATTCTGGGTGTGACTGAGAAAGGACAGAATTGTACATCTGCTCTAACTGGAGGCAGAAAAGTTTGCACAATGTTTTAACATTAGATAACAAGCCTGCATCTCATTGAAGCTGTCATACAGCATCAACTTTGGATAGCAGTTCTGTCACATCAAAAAATAATGTAATGAGATAATGTTAACTTAAGGACAATAAACACAGGGTATAATCGATTCCGCTAATTTTTGCTTCCTGCAGAGACTGTACATCATATTTGGCTTCCGCCGAGACTGTCCGCAAACTCTTGCTTCCTGCCAAGACTTCTGTACTTGATAAATGGCTTCCTGCAGAGACTGTCCGCGTGATTCTGCTTCCTGCCAAGGCTCTCGGCAGGAAGCAGAATCAAGCGGACAGTCTCGGCAGGAAGCCATTTTACGAGGACAGTAGTCTCTGCAGGAAGCAAGGGTTCGCGGACAGTCTCGGCGGAAGCCAAATATGATGTACAGTCTCTGCAGGAAGCGAAAATTGGCGGAATCGATTATACCCTGTGATAAAGATATTGTAGAGCCTCTTCTTGATAATTCCATCAAATTAAGTTGTTGTCATTGCTTAGATATGTAGTTGCTTTAGAATTCTTGTTTTAGATGTAATCACTAGTTACAGAAAAAAAGAACATAAAAGTTTCATTAGTGTTTGGTCATGCAATACATAAATAGAATGATGCAGATGTGAAATTTTGTGGGAAGAGAATCAAAATATTTTCCTTTCATGAATGACCTTAAATACTGTATTAATCCAAATAAATGCCCCTGCTCTAATAAATTTCCAAAACTAACATTATATTAACTTACATGCATTCTCTGGATGAGGTAGCTCTTTGACATGGGGTCTACTCTTAAAGGAAAGCATTTGCTCCCAGAGGAGCAAATTTTTTTCTTTACGAGTTTACCCTACTGAAAAAGGAGGCAAAAAAGTAAAGTGGCTACCCTGGCAAGTATTATACCCATTCACCTTGATACTGTATATTAGATGTATTTTGCAGTGGCTGATTTACTGTACTTAGCTCTAAATTATGGCCCCCTTTTGCGAAATGTAACGCCCCTGGGACATTTAATAGGATAAATACGGTAATGAGACAGAAGTGCTTGAGCCAACAGTGTACACCAATTCATTCTGTTCTATTCTATCCCATAACCTTGCAAGGCCTTCGGGGCCCTGCGGATGACTTTTCAACAATCAGAAACACCCTAATGGACAATAACATAGGGACTGCTTTTTCAGGATCTGCTCTGTTTATTGTTTTGTTAACAGGTCTCAGCACATACTCATTTGGTAAAATCAATGTCCTCAAATTTTGTAATACATGTAATAACAGTCCCAATATCTATAAGGATAATTGCAGAAATACAAAGTGAGTGGGATACCAAAACATATCTTTTATTAATAAATGAGCTGCGACGTGACAAAACCAACAATGTGGTTGTGCGCCCAGCGCAGACTCAGATCAGCCTGGGCATCCGCCCAGTCTGATCAAAGCCTTCGCTGCCCGCATGGAGGCAGCTTAGACCCTTAGCTACCCTTTGAGCACTTGACAAAGAGTCTAGCCAAACTGGGCAGATGCCCAGGCTGATCTGAGTCTGCGTTGCGCGCACAACCACATTGTTGGTTTTCTCGTGTCGCGGCTCAAATAAGAAAAACAGAGAGGGGCTGTGGTCAAGTGGTTAGAGCAACTGGATTATGGGGCAGAAGTTTGAGGGTTCGAATCCGGGTTGGGCTGGCCAGCCACTGGAAATCTCTTGATATCTGTCAGATGGATGACTTGCAATTTACATCCGTTTCAAAAGTATTTCAGTCATATCAGGATGATGAGAGGGTTATAATGAAAGGCTGTGTGCAATGGAATCCCATTTAGTGTTTGAAAGTCTGTCAACCTAGCAGAAAAAGCTACCTTTTTCAATCAGGCATCATAGGGAGAGGAATGAGCTCAGCTTTTCATATGCTGTGCCCAAGATACAGTGGGCCTCCAAACCCACTAGAATATAGAGAACCTTTACCTTTTAATCTGTCTATTGCTACATAAATAGGTCACCTGAACATGAAAAGGGGGTGCCTGTACCTATTAAAGAAGCCATAAAGTCAAAGGCTGATACTTCACCCAATTACAATGAGGTGTAGATGTCCAAATATGGAGGTCATATGATTAACAGGGAACCATCTAAGGCACTTCAAAATAAATCTTAAGTGTATACTGTGTTGGAAAAAACGATTACACTTGCCTGGGGCCCATTGTTATTGCTGAACATTTATTAACAGAAAAAGTATAGGTCGATCAAGTCGATCAAGTCGAGTTTCCAAAACATTCGGATTAATTCAAGTAAGGGTGTCCCTGGAAAAGCTGATAAAAAAAGTAATAATTTTTTTAGGTATTTTCAGTGTTACCAGTGATGTGGGTAAAAACTTGGTCTGTTAGAAAGCAGATTCCCTCCTTTGTAGTGCAACCTGAGCTACACTGTTGGGATGTACTAGGTGTCTAGCATGCTGACAGGCTCTCAAAGTGCCCTACCCCCTAAAAAGGACAGTTGATGCAATAAACAAGAGAAGGGTTACAGCACAACAGCACAGTTTTCAGCTCTATAGTTCCAACTGATTAGTAATTCCGATCACATCATGCAACAGACAGATGCAAATATAGAAACACTGACTTCACATAGACTCTAAGATGTAGGTTGTTGCAAATGGCGCCAGTCTGCCTTGCATGAGATTTAAGCTTAAATGGTTTTGTCTGTCACATTTCTTAAGGTCTGTGGATTGAATATGCCTTTAAGGAAGGTCACTCTGAACTGGAAACAGTTGTTTGTGTTCGTACAGTGGCTACTCTTAAAGGAAGGAATTTCAGAGAGCAAATATTTTCCTTTAAATTGAGACTACTCTTAAAGGCAAGAATTTGCTCTTTCCAAGAGCAAACTCTTTCCTTTAGAGTAGCCCCAATTTAAAGGGAAGGAATTCATATTCCAGCAAAGCAGATTGTATTCTGTCAGAGTTGTCTACCTTTTAAATTCAGGCAAACAAATCATGGAAGAGTATGCATACACCTTATATAGCGATGGAAACACTATTCTGAGTCTGTGCTACTGTTTGTCCCAGTGCTATATTTTATTTGCCAGAAGATTAGTCAGAATTTTTGGCCAAACAGTAGGAAAAGTAACACAAACAAATCTCTTTCTTGTATTACAAGAGAAATCAATTTTTCAGTTTCATTTTATCATGCAAGATCTTGCTTGTTATAACACAAATCTCTTTCTTGTATCACATGCACTGGAAAAACCTTTTTTGCAGTTTCACTTTATCATGGAACATCTTTCTTGTTATCCAATTTAGTTTCCTCATCTCCTGTTTGCAGTTCTTGGCTAATGGTGTGCATACTTGCACAAGAAAATTGATTTAATGGGAAGAAATGCATTATTTATCATGCCACTCTATCAGGAAGTGCAGATTTCATATTAGCTAGGCAGTTTATTCAGCTAGATATCTGCACAAGTATTAATACTTACAGCATCAAAAATGACAATAGGTGGATTTGTAAGCAGCATAGGTCCAGATGAGGGCGCTCATAATGACCCACCTTATCTGGATATACACTGTTTGCACCCAAGTCTTTGAATTTTTAGTATGATATAGCATTGATGAAACATTTATTGAAATTTTGTGGATGCAAATTTTGTCAACTGTTTTTTTTTTGTGCTTAGAGGGTTAACAATAGGTTTTCAAAGCAAACACATTGCCATATGAATAAACTTTTCCACTAAGGTACATGTATATGCAAGTTTTCCTGTTTTGAAGAATAATGTCCCCTTACAAGAGCTGGATATAGCCAATGTTCTATGGCAATAATCTTTAATAATCACCATTATAATGTCTAAGGATCTATATTTATATCTTTTATCCTTATTCTGAGCCTTTTTAATGGACTTTTTCAGTAGATTTCATTATGTAATATTAGCTGTCTTTCAACTGCTACATAATGGCTACAGCATCGGTTTACACCACCTAAAAACATCCCTGTGACCCTTTTATCACATTTATCACTTAAGTTCCTCATTCTCTTCGATTTTTATTTTGTCCATATTGTTTCTGTATTGATAATATAGGAAATGAATAAGTGTTTTGAGTAGGAGATGAAATTGAATTATATAGCCAGAATAAGTGCATGGCAAATATTGGTTGTCTCCCTAGAATAATGATGTTCCATTTAGGGTTGTAGATTGTTACCAATATCGTTGTTTGCAGACGGAATTAAAACCAGATTGATAGAATTGTTTTCATACAGAACATATTTATTTGGTTTAGTTCATTTCAGAAAGCATTTCAGAGGCCTATCAATCTGCCAGAATCCAGAAAGATTGAGGAATTGAGCTGATAAATGTTCAGGCAGCTGGAAAACAAGAAATTCAAGGTTTCATGAAGGGTTTTCAAATTTTTACAGGTTTGAAGTTTTAATCACCAATTTAATGGGAGCTAGACGTTGTACTAGCAAATGTCCCTGCTGAGGACACACAGTCCAAAAGCTGTATCCTTGTCCTGACAACTTTGATGCAAGAGATAGGTATAAGGTAGCCATGTAATAGAAAACATAACGTAGATAACATCATGTAGGACATATCTTCATTGATTGACGGTAAATGCCCCTGAAAAAAATCCTATTGATTTAATGGCAGATGTTTAGGCAAACACTCCTAAATACCTGTGATCATCATTATTAAATGGAAAACATAAGTAAGTACTATGAAAGCATGCTTATTTGATGGTAGATATATAAGCAAACACTCCTGAATATCTGTGATCTTGGATGGACACACAGCGCCAAGTGTGTGCAACTATGGTTACGTACCGTTGAGCTGCTTGGATAACGTCGTTAAGAGAATTGAACTGAACTGAACTGAAATATCTGTGATCAGCATGATTGTTAATTTAACAGCAGATACATATATTGGCAAACATTCCTGAAAACCTATGTCATTATTAAGGGAAAACATACATAAGTAAGTACTATGAAAGCCCATTGATTTAATGGCAGTATTCCTGAAAACCTGTGTCATAATAGTTTTAGGGAAAACATACATAAGTAAGTACTATGAAAGCATGTTGATAAATAGCAGATACATAAAGGCAAATATTCCTGAAAACCTGTCATAATTATTTGATAGAAACCATACATTAGTAAGTACTATGAAAGCATGGTAATTTAATAGCTAATATATAGGCAAACATTTCTGAAAACCTGTGTCATAATTATTTAATGGAAAACATACATAATTTTACACACTACTAAAGCATGCTTTAATATTAGATACAGGCAATTAGTCCTGAAAACCTGTTTCATAATTATTTGATGGAAAGCAAACATAGGGAAGTACTAGGAAACTGTGGTAATTTAATAGCAGATATATAAAGGGAAATATTCCTGAAAACCTGTGTTATATTATTATACATAATATGAAAGCATGTTTTAATATTAGATATAGGCAGTTATTCTTGAAAACCTGTGTCATTATTATTTAGGGAAAACATACATACTATGAAAGCATGTTTTAATAGTAGATAAATAAAGGCTAACATTCCTAAAGACCTGGGTCATAATTATTTGATGGAAAACATACATAAGAAAGTACTATGTAACCTGGTAATGGTAATTAAAACATTCCTGAAAACCTGGATAATAATAGTTATAGGGAAAACATACATAAGTAAAAAAGTAAAAGGTAAAGGTTTCCCATAACCTAATAGCCATAGGGGCAGTGGGGGTTAGAGACCAACTGTATCTTGGGCACTGCTGATGAAAGGCGGAGCCCATCTCTCTCCTTTCGCTGCCTTGTCCTTCCCATTTACTGCTGGGTTGACAGAGAGAGTTTTCCAGTCATTGGATGGTGACGGTGAGCCGCGAACTCACGACCTTCCGGTGACTTTCTGCACAATAACCGAGCCACTCTAACCACTCGGCTACGGCGCCTCCCTAACCATATTATAATAGTAGATATATATAGGCAATTATTTCTGAAAACGAATGTCATAATTATTTAATGGAAAACATACATAAGTAAGTACTATGAAAGCATGTTTATTTTATCAAAACCTGTTTCATACGTAATTATTTGATGGAAAACATACATAATGTAAGTGCTGTTAAAGCATGTTGATTTAGTGGCAGATATATATAGGCAAACATTCCTGAAAACCTGAGTCATAATTATTAAACGGAAAACATATTAAGTAAGTACTATGAAAGCCTGTTAATTTAATGGCAGACATATATAGACAAACATTCCTGAAAACCTGTGTTATAATTATTTAAGGGAAACATACATTAGTTAGTACTATGAAACCATGTTGAAAGATCATATATTGCACATTAAGCAAATACTATGAAAACATCTTAATTTAAATGGCAGAATGTTTAGGCAAGCATTCCTGAAAACCTGTGATCATAATTATTTAATGGAAAACATAGTACTATGAAAACCTGTTAGATATATAAGCAAACACTCCTGAAAACCTGTGATCATCATTATTTTAAGTATATGTACATGTATTGTGAAAGCCTGTTAATTTTATGGCAAATGCATATAATGCAAACATTCCTGAAAACCTGTCATAATTATTTGATCAAAAACATATATAAGCAAGTTTTTTGCTGCACCTTTTCAGGAAGATAAACCTGAAAGGTGCTTTTATTGTGTAAAAAATATTTTGAAACAAATTGTGTCATTAGCTTGTTCACAGGGGTAATGCCAGTGTCTTGATCTGTGTTGTTGACTGAGCCAATGAGTTACCATACGTGCAAAAGTGGCTGTTGACCAAGACAATCGAGAGCAGTATCAGCTTGAAGCCATTAACAATAGCATCTTTTACAGTTAATATTTATTGCTTATTACCAAATTTTCGGTTGACAGCTGCATTGCACAGTACAGGATTGGTCAACAGCACAGGTAATCAAATTTGTATTACTCCCTTGTTGTTTCACAATAATGATTCATGAACTAAAAAAAGTTCATTTGACTTCCTAAGCCGATTTTTTTTTATCATGTCAAGTCATTGAATTGCATAATGAAATTATACTCGAACTCAAGTCAAGTGGCAGTTGATTTCACTTTACTGGGCTTGGTGACAAAATGAGCTGCGACATGTAAGGCAAAGAGCACCCTGCTCATTACCAAGTCCGATTAGTGAATTGTTTTCCATGATACAGGGTCTTCAGGATCTATAGATTGTAGACCCAACCAGGAAAGACTCATATCATCCTGCACAAATGTGCAGCATGAAAACAGTCTTTACTGTTTGCAGTTTCTGTACTTTTTCTGGTGTTGCGGCATACGTTATTATTCTCATCAACTGAAGATGCTTCTGTCATTGTGAAGTGGCATAAGCTCTTTGAATCTGATAGTAGACTGAATCTCAGCAGTTATCAGTCACTTTGAACAGCTAGTCTTGGGGAATTGATGCAGAAAAAAAAAAGAACTTGGTTTGCCTTGAAACTTCAGTGTTAATCAGAATGCACTGGGAAAATTGATGCAGAAAAAAAAAGGCTGGTTTGTTATTGATCACAGTTATACATACACCAGGGAAATAGAGCCAGAAGAAACAAAGTTTGTTGTGAAAATTGACTTATTTCTGAAATATATCTTGACTATTGATGCAGAAAAAAAGATGTTTGATATGCTGAAACAAAATAATGTTAGGAATATTGGAAAACACTACTGGGCTAGTATTTAAAATAAGTCCTAATTAGGTCTGGAATAATCCTATTAAATGCTATGGGGACATTGCATTTCATGAAAGGGTTGGGTGGGGTGGGGAGGGGAGGGGTGGGGTGGAGGCTTATTTGATTTTAACAATGTAAGGATAGTAGCAGCAGTTTGTCATTACCTGAGTAGCTATCAGTTGCATGAAATACATGTGGACCATGATAAGGTGTACATCCGACCATATATGAAATACCTATCAAAGGATTTTATGCCTGGAATTTTGCATTTCTGGCAAGACAGAATAACATTATTTTTGGCAAAAGAGAGAGGGGCATTTACTAGATTTGGGGCATTTAATAGATTAATACGGCTTTTGAAAATGGGGCCTAGTCTTAGTTGAAAGAATTTGCTCATAATGGAGCAAGTTCTTTCCTATAAGAGTTGACCGAGGCAAGTATGAAAAATTGTGTAGTTGCTTCCCCTAAAAAAATCTATACTGAACAGTAATTAGAGTAGTGTATGTGACATGTCCCTGCCAGAACCTTTGTAACATTAATGTGAAAACAGCCAGTGATATAGCCATGTGTTTTATTTTACATGTATAAAATTGACACTAATTAGGAAGCCAATATTGTATTTCTTTTCTGTGGCAGAATTAAATTATATACATATTTGTACAGAGAGGTTCACAGGGAAACAGACTGTCACTGACTCAATCAAACTCAAACTCACCAGTACTACTGGTTATCCACTGAAGGTCAGCATACTTGCACATATGATTAGTGTATTTTCAGTCTGAGAAGCATTTTGAAAGCATGGTGGCCCAGGTGACTTCAGACTTAACTATAGTTGGAAATCAAGTCTGGTGTCTTATGTGAATGAACCTGAGGTTATCAAGATCAGTAAGACAGGGAAAATCAGTGATGTAATCAGAGGTAATAGAGTAGACAGTCAAGATTGTCCTTCAGGAAATTACAAGATGTTCTGATGAAGTTAGGTCTAGCAACAACAACAAACAGAACAGAAAAAGAAACATTTGTTACATCATATAGGTATACCACCTTGTAGTACAGCTTTAATAATGTTATGGTATTCTGTGGGTTTCCCATGATAGAGATTTTGATTCTTGGTCCGGGCATACAGAATCTTATTGGCATCTGGTGTATTAATAGCCCACATGTGCATTGGAATTCATTTCAAGATTCTTATAAATTTGGGGACAAATTCAGTTTGGAGGAGGAAAATATATGTCAGTAGGTTAGCTAAATCATATACTTGAGCCTCACAGAAGCTGCCATCTGTATTTTGACATATCAGCAGATATGGCACACTTTCAGGGGAAACAACTCTGCCTTGTTCATATTTCTCAACAAGGGTCAACTTTTAGGGGAAGAAATTTCCTTTTGGAGGAGATTCTTTCCTTTAAGACAACACCCCTTTTAGACAGGCTTCACTCCTCCATGGAAGCAAACAAAAAGTCACATAAGTGATTCCCCTTTAAAAAATTGCAAAAAGACATGGAGGTGTGCCCAGGTTCTTCAGATTTTAGACTCTTTGCAGTGATTGGTTAAATTTTGATGTACCAATATTTATAGCAATTACAGAAGTTCTTTAATGTTTTCCTGATTTACCAATACAGAATTGCATTGCAGCTCTGTGCAGCCAAAGAAATGTATGTTGGGTCAGTGATGTGTGTTAATCTTCTAGATTTTCTCATTTCTTACCAATTTTATGTATACTTAGCAAAAGAAAGATAGGATACTGTTCTGCTAGTAAATGTTAGTACAACCAATCTGTTTGTGAAACCTCACTCAAAATCACCAATCTGCTTGTGAAACCTTACTCAATGAGAGAGGTTTCACAAGCAGCTTGGTTGCAGGTGATTTTGCTTGTGAAACCTTCTTGTGAAACCTCACTCAAAATCACCTACTAGGTGATTTTGAGTGAGGTTTCACATGCAGATTGGTGATTTTGAGTGAGGTTTCATAAGCAGATTGGATGTAAACTTCTCTTCCAAAATTGATAAAAGCACCATATATTTACCCCTGAAGTCAGCATAACTTGGTAGAATTGTTGAAGTTTTGTGTTAAAATTATAGCTTGTTTGTACGAAAGAACAAGAAGTGCTGTTGTAGTTACCCTGGCTTCTGCATCCATGTACTTGTCAAATTGGGCATCTGCATTGGATGTTTTGTTTAAATTTATTAATAGACCCATATCTCCTTAACCCATGGATGGATTCATTGTTATTAGCTTTTGGTCAAAATTTTACAGAGAACCACCTCTATTCTGCTTGTTACCCTTGAGGTCAAGGTCATGGACTTAGAAATTTGGGTTTCAAGGGTTATTGCTTCTCTGTGTCTGGATGGATTTAGTGTATACAAAAAACGATGTTGGAATATGCTTGGAAAGCTTTGCAAAATACTACCCCCACCCTTGTTTAGTGGTTTTGAAGTCAATGTCATTAATGGTTAAGGTCTTGGGTTAAAGTTTTCTAAAGTGAGTGAGGAAACTCAGGGTTTAATGTCATTAATGGTTGAGGTCTTTGGTTAAAGTTTTCTAAAGTGAGTGAGTAAACTTGGGATTTAACATCCCACCAACACATAGGTCATACAGAGATGGGACCTTGGTTTAAAATCTCATTCGAAAGATGGGAGAAGCAGGGAATCAAACTTGGGAGTAAGTTTTCTAAAGGTATACAGTTTTATAATGCCATGATGTATTTAGTTAATAGTCAGACTGATGTTAGATTACAGGTCTAGAGTTTTATTTGTACTGGCCCCACTCCCACCAGGGCATAAAGATCAATGTCATGGACTTGGAAGTTCTGATTTTCAGTTGATTTAAATAAGGTTTAATAGTTGCATTCATTTTAATTCTCACCCCTGACTATGACTGATGCCAGGGTCATAAACCTAGAAACATTTTATATGATGGGCTGGCACAAGTTTCAGGTGAGCTATTCTGCTGAACGACAGGTCTTGCTAACTGAACTCTTCTGATAAGAGTACATTTTTCAGGGGAAACAACTTTGCCATTTTTATTTTTACCTGCCATCTCATTAAAGGAAATAATTTGCTCCCACAGGAGCAAATTCTTCCTTTTATGAGTAGATAACATTTTTGCAGGGCTTCTTGGTCTTGGGTAGCAAATAGGAAGTCATTTAAAGTGCTCTCCTTCGTAAAAATGGCAGAAAAACATGCAGATACATACAATTTTAAATTTTATGTGAAAGTGCTTCTTATTTTTCTTGACTGGTATAATTGGTCAGACATTGGCTTGTTTTTCCATCATCAATTTTTGACAAGGCATGGAGTTTGTTAATAACCAAAGGGAAATCTAACAGTTCTTGTCTGTGAGCGTTATAGATTTTGCGATACATTTTTAATTCAAATGCGATCAAATATGATCATTGATGTGGTCATTGATCAATATCTGATTGAGTTGTTTATCGTTTAGAAAATTGGAATTAATGTAGTATTGTTCTGGTAATTCAGTGATATTTTGTATACATATGTGTTTCAAATGTGTAAGGATGAACACATTTGAGTCTGTTTCATAATTTCATGGATTATTGAAACTTTTGGGTTACAGAGATCGTGACAGAAGGTGGAAAGAGGACTTGAAAATGCTGTACTCTTGACAGTTATATTGATATGCCAGAGGAAACATTACAGACTCTAACCATACTGCTTCTTAAGAATAGTTTGATCAGTGTCCGCACTGTTTGAAAACACTAGCTGTTGTTGTTTTGCCTGCAACTATAAGAAAGCAAGACTTAAGTATTGCTTAATTTTCTGTTTGATGGTGATGGCGGCCAAGGTTTAAGCTGTTGTTGAGTTTTCTGGTTTTGCTCTGTTCTATGATAATGCTCTGACAGGCCAGATGCAGCGTTCTGGGGGAATTCTTGTTTAAATTTACTGCTGTTCTTGAGCAATACTTGGAACACAAGTGAGACAGACAAGTTCTGCATGCTCTTTGCTCATCTTTGCTTAATGATTGTCTTTAAATGTTTGTTGAGGCAATGTACTTTTCAGACAACTATAATAATATAATATAATATTGGGACAGAATCGCCTGAGAAAACAGTGAGGACCTAGATCAGACTGCTCAGTCATACAAAGCTCCATTGCTAGCCATTCTGACTATGATGTCAGCCAATACATAGCTTCTGTGCCTTGTGTAGTGAAGTTGCTGTGCCAAAGTTTGTACCAGAAAAAAGAACTGGTGAGAGAGGGAAGCCATCTCATGCACTCAGAAATTTAAAATTACAGTTTTGGATGGAAGAAGAAGCTCCTGCCTACACCTCTTTTAAGGGCATTGCCTGTGGGCTTGACTTGGGTCCTCAGCTCTCCCTCAGTTTAGGGGCCCCATAATTTTAATCTGATTGGCTGAAATTGTGGAATTCTTGCAATAAATTTGAAGGTGTAGAAGAGGTCTCTTAGACATGTCGACTGTTCTATCTTCCTTACCATCTTAGTTTGTCAGGAAAAATCTTCTGATGCCATTACTTCTTGTACCCTTGGAAATAAAATTTAGTCAAGATGTAGATCAGGTCAAGCACACATGCTGGGTGCTTGCTTTCCTACTTGACAGTTGCTAGAGGACTTTGTATTTTTCCTACTGAGCTATTTAGATCCTCCATTTAACTCTGTGAGTAATATAGGACCTTGATGGTCCTCTTGTTTTGCAGTTACCGTATCAGTAATTTACAGGTATGGATTTTTATTTGTAAAATATTTTTGTAGTTCAGCAGTGACAAATAGGTTATAGTTAATTGCAGATGAAAAGCAATAAAATCATTTTCCTAATTGTTTGGGTAAAGTTGAGCTACATAGCAACTGTAGCATCCTTAATTATTCTATGACGAATATTTGTTTTAAAAGATTGCCAACAGTTCTAGGAAAGAGCTCAAGATAGCCGTGGTTTTGAGGGTCTCATTATATGATGGCACAGGGAGACAGACCTTCACGTTCAAGGGATATTACTTTTGTATGGAAGTATTTATCTCCCTTGTGACAGGAAAGGGTCTCATAGGAATATAGTTGGTTTCTTCATTAATCAGAAAGGGAGGCCATTTTGATATCAAACTGTTTGTCTCCCTCCTGACAGAGAAAGCTGGAGGAAAAACTTGGCTCTTGCTCTTAGAGCAAAGTTTTTTCCTTTATGCATTTCCTCTGTTGGTGAAGGGATTCCCCTACTAGTGAATCAGATACCATTTTGATAAAGTTTTCTTCCTTATAAAAATGGTGGCCAAGCCAGAGAGGCATATCTTGGACGGACACACAGCGCCAAGTGTGTGCAACTATGGTTACGTACCGTTGAGCCACTTGGGTAACGTCGATAAGAGAATTGAACTGAACTGAACTGAGAGGCATATCCATTACCAGATTAATTTCAGCAGTCCAGGACTGTTGGTCTCATAATTTGGCATAATATGTTTTGCATATTTTAATGCCCAATCAGGAGGTGTTAAGGTGAATGAAAACATTTTCAGGGGAAGCAGCTCAGCTTCTTTCATTTTTGCCTCCCTTCTCAGTGGGGGTCATTTCCTAAAGGAAAGAATTAGGAAAAATTTCCTGCAAATCTCTTGAAGAGTAGACACCATTTTAGAAGGATTTTCTTGTCCAGAGAAACAAAAAGGGAATTTAAAACTTGTCTTCCGCTGACAAAATTGCAGAAAAAGCATGGTCTGTATCCATTCCACTGGCAGTAATTGTTTGCTTAATGGCAAACATTGCAGGCCAGTAATGATGTTAGCATGGCAATCTCTTGTCCCTATCCTATCTTTGAATCCACTTGTCAGCAGGGTTTCACCAAAATCTAATTTGCATGAGTATATCAATTGGACAGGCTGTTTAAGTTGAATTCATTGTCAAGGCCAGCAGTGGTTTGGAATTTTATATGGTACCCCAAAGTGGCTTGTCTATACCCTGGCTTTGAAACCAATAAAGTGTAGATTATAACTGAGTGAACCTGATCTTATTTTCAAGCTAGTTTGAAGGCTTCAACTGATTAAAAGAAAGGTTTACTGCAACATCTCTTATTCTTCCCCATGCCCTATTGGATTGTCTTGGCTAGGCCAGATGACATTGAGATGTGGCCAAACCACCACAGTTGGCATTTTCTTGATTATGATCAGAAACTTGCCATGCTATTCAGAAGTGATCGTTAGCACTGGTTCAACTGTACACAGCTGGGAATGGTTTGGTGTGTGTTTGTATAGGGTGGGGGTTGGGTAGGGGAGTTGTGATCTTTTTTATAATCAGAATTAAATACCACAACATAGATCATGAAAGAAAGAATCCAAAAGTTTTTGAACTGGAGCCCTGTATGATATTCATTGTTGAATGAATTGCAAGCTCTGTGACAGTTTTAATTAAAGATTATGGCGCCAAAGGATTAAGGTGTGTCAGTATTAGATAACATTTAATGTGATGAGCTTTATTTCAAAGCTTTGTCAGATTTATTCATAATAAGCTTTATGGATGGTAAGCTTACTGTCTTTTATGGCTAAGGATATTATTATTACCACTGTGCAACCAGAAAAGGATCTGAGCCACTGTGGCTGTTTGGAAAGGTGCTTTAAGGTGAGGTGGGAGTAATTGACAAAACACATGATTTCATTCATACTTCCTTATATTGTACATTTTCAGTCCCTCTTTCAGAAAATGTAATAAAAAAGGGGGGTCGCCGATGTCGTTTTTAAGATATCTGACCTCGAAAACGTCAATATTTCCACTCTTTCGACCCGACGTTATAATAGCGTTCTATGGAAAGTGCACTTTTTTGCTCGTACCTCTTGGATAAAAACCTTCAGTCTGAGAAAACAAAACACATTTTTTTCTTCAAAAACTAACACAGTATCACCCAATGATAGAAGTTCAGATGAAAGCAGTAAAAATAGTAGGTCGCCGACTTAACTTTCGAGTTAAAGTGCATTAAATGCCCGGCCTGCCGTCTCTTTAGACTGAAATGTTGACGTTGCGCATGGTGACGTTTACGTTACTTAACTTTTCGCGCCACATATCAACTATCGCTTTTTGTAGGCTACAGGCAAAATTTGTCTGGAACTTTCATCACTCATGATTGTCATTGTCTGGAAAGTGCAGGATGAAGGCAGATGTAATACGTTTCTCTAAATCTCTGCATAATCCGTCTTTACTAAGTATTCTTAATTTAAAAAAATCGAAAACATTGCCATTATGCCCTCCCATACAGCTGACGGGCACCCGAGACAATTGACGGGCACCCGAGTTGGGGCGGGCTTCCACGTGTTATGACATTTGAACAAATCCCTTGTCCACTTGGCTTTTGTACAGTGTAAGCGAGTCAAGCTTTCCAGTTCCTGACCCGACCCAAGAAAGGGCCTAATATATTCTGCAGGGTAACCTAGCGGTCCAACGACTGGACTTCGTCGACTCTCTCTGTTTCTCTCTCTATCTCTCTCTCTCTCTCTCTCTCTCTGTGTGTAAAAATGATAGGCAGCTTTGATTCACTGTAGCGTCCAGGAGATACTTTGATATACACTTGAAACAGAAATAAGAAATGAAAAACAGAAAAGTGAAAGAAAGGCAAGGAAAAAAGAAACGCCACATTGTTTTTAGCTTATTGACAGAACAGATGTTGAATAATCGTATCAATGTCGATAAAAGATTCTGACGACATTGCGTCGACGTTGATAAGGCTGCCTATGGTGTTCAAATGCTAGGGACAGTCTAAGAATTTTTGATATAACTGAAATTTGGCATAGCTTTTGCTGATTAGTATTTAAAGAGTGTCTATGGCTGCTACCATGTTAACTGCTAAGTACGTGGTGGAAGTGTAGACAGTGATCTGACTATTCATTGTACGATTCTGGATTCAATTTCACGAGGCTTTGTTATTGCAACTCAACAGCTGCGAACTCCATCTAACAAACTAGTGAGGAACTGTCAGAGAACAGCTATATTTTTTCAGTTTCTTCTCTACGGCACTTTCTAACTCAAAAGCTGCGAACTCCGTCTCATAAACTGTCATAAACTGTTAAGAAACTGTCAAATATCCCACAAGTAGTCTTCCGCACGGAAAACTAACTATCTTTTTCAGTTTCTCCTCTACGGCACTTTCTACTTCCTTTAAATTTCGCCCAGCGCTCAGCCTCCTTGCATTTTGTGAGCAGACCATGAAGTGATCACAGAAGCGGCTAACGTTGACGCCATCTTGTTTTTATCAAATGGAACGTTCGACGTCATTACGTAGCGTGGTGACGGAAACTGCCGCACGGCGGCGCTGAATTACTCCCACCTCACCTTAAGCATAATTATGTGAACAGTGAAGCTCCAGTGTAAGTGGAGTTTATGCTGACATTAATTTCTGAGATGATCCCGGTTTGATGGAAATTATCTGAATCATCTCAGAACCAAGCCTTGTTTGAGCACTGGAGTTACCAAGACTTTGATGGCCATGCACACTAGTCATTGCTTTTTCTCTTTCATAGACTCTGTGTTATTTATTCAAACAGGGAAGATTCTAATCAGCCTGCAAGGATGCCATGAGATACCTCTTTCAGTGCCACCTCTCATTTGTACGTCATTTGAATAAGCCTAAGCTATTAGGATTGTTGTAGCATTGACTTTGATTGAATTTCAATGAATACTGTAATATCTTGAAATATTGGGATACCATGACCATACCGATAGTTAGCTTTGAATCTTTTTGGGGAAAAAAATAAACTGAAAAAAAAAAAACACCCTTAGTATTCATCAATCTGACAAAAATGCTGGCTGATTGGCGAAAAGGGCAGACCCTGATCAAACTGCTCCTGCAGGCCTGTAGGAGCAGTTTGATCTGGAGCTACATTGTTTGCTCAGAATTTTTATGTTCCTATATTTAGAAACAGTGCAAGGTAATTTCCTTTAAAAATCTATCTTTTCCGTTTTTGACTTGTTTAGGTTTTCTTACATTATGGTGATTTTATGCAATTGCAAGTTGGATTTTTGTTAAACTTCGGAGATGATTTTCTTGTTTTTAAGTGACTTAATGCATGCACAGGAAAAACACAGCTTAGTTTGATTATGAGTCAAAAGTTCTTCGATTTTTAATTAGGTCCTTTTGTTTTAAATGGATTTAAATGCATTGAGACAACATTGCATGGAATAAAGTGTGCTCTCAGTAAAGATTTCATGGCTGGTTCCACATGAACCAGTTAAAATGTGTAAGGTGACAGTGTGACCAGGGAAATGTAAAGCATTTGGTTGCTCTGAGTTTGTTTCGTTCTGGAATACAAGAACAATCTAAATTTTGAATGTATTTGTTTGACATGGACTGGATAACTTATGGATTCCAACTTGTGCAAAGGTGAGTACTGGTAGGTTTAAAGATCAGAGTCAAAAATAATACCTAAAGTAGAGAGGGCATTTCCTTTTTTGAATGAGACTGACAGTATTCAGTGAAGAGCAATAAATTCTGTGTCTTGTCATAATGCCATAATGGTGAAGCCAAAGGTAAAAAATGCAGATGATGTTGCACATAGATAAGCTGATTTCGGTCTATATGTAGATACACAGCTTAAAAAGTTATTTTGAGACCTTTTCACAAGCCAAAATTTAAGCCATGTTTTATGAAGCAGTAGTTTGCCATAGCATGTGCTTTATGAGAGCATGCGAAGGTCATTTAAATTACATTGTAGAAGAAGCATCTGAGTTACTTCATATTTGTCATTGATAGACCTGATACCACAAACATGATTTGCCAAATAGTGGAAGTTGGTTTTATGATCATGTCAACTACTTTAATATATAATTTTATAGAATTGCATTTGTTTTATAATATTCTTAAGGCAGGTATCTACAGTCTACATAAACATGATGGGAAAAAAAGTTGTGAACAGAAGCATGAAGAACTTATGAGTGCTGTGTGGATGTAATGAGTAATGAATTTGTCTCCATATTTTTTTCCAGCATAATAAATGGATTATTGGACAGGTAATATGTTAGTTATTGGTGTTTGACCTGTCAAAAGGTCCGTTTCTGTTTCTGTTATGGAAAGTCCACCTACAAAATTAATACTGTTACTGGTCAGCAAGTTTGATTGAGACCATGCAAAAAATTGCCTCAGGTAAATGTTTGAGATTGTTATTATGTATATTTTACTCGAATTAAAGTACTTAATATGAACTTTTAAGACTAGAAAGAAAAAAAAAAAAAAAAAAATAACACACACACAAAAACTCATTTGAGAAAGAGATCATATTACATTATGTGGATTTTCCAGAACATTGTAAAAGGTTACTATATATATTGATGTTTCCCTTTACCCTGTATAAGTGATATTTAGCAGCATTATGTGGATGAATTTTGTTGGAATGGCAATGCAGTATATGTTGTTTGTTAGACCCTGTTAGATTGTGTTCAATCCTGGGTGTGTGTAAGTCAGCCATTACAATTTTAGTTAGTAACTTTTTGTTAATAGAATATATCAGTGCTTTCTTTGAAAATGTCAGTTTAGATAGTAGTCCAGCGTCTTTGATTTAATGTAATTTTTTTGATAGCTTTAAATTTTATAACAAGTTAAGGTGAATGAAGACACCTCCATGTTTTTCTGTTGTTTTCACCACATAAAACAACATTTGTGACTTCCAGTTAGCTTTCCTGGATGACAAAGCTCTTCTAAATTAGGGTCTTTATTCCTTTAAGAGTTGACTATCATTGAGGAGGGAGGCAAAAACAATTATAGCAGAGTTATTTCCCCTGAAAGTGTACACCTATTTATCACAAAGTATAATTGTTGATACAAAAAGTTTGCCATATAAATGTTTTTCTTGATCACATAAACACATATTATAGGAAAACACCATGTGATACCTGACTCTTAATCTCGTTTACAGGGACTTTGTATAAAAGGAGAACTCTTAGAAGTTTATGTTTGGTATTTATGGAAGAAACATTTTTTTTTCGAAACCCGGTCTGGCCACGTACTTTCGTTTCTCCTTCCGCTGATTCAAGAAGGGCAGTTGTCAGTTACTGGCGAAAGTATGTGCACTTAGTACTGGTTAACCGCTTAGGAGGTCTAAGCCTGCCCAGGAATAGTGTGGTTAGGTTAAGTGACTGTCCGGACATGACCATAGCTGTTTACCGAGGATGTTAAGCATCAAATCAATCAATCAATCAAACATCAAACTGAGTGCTTGATAGTTTTATTATAAACTACAAAAGAGCCCGCGCAAGCGCTGAAATATTTCATGATGGTCAAGTTTATATAAAAAAAGCGAGTTTTAATTTTTCAATGTAAATGGCCTTAGGCCCAGGTGAAGATATGACCTTTACCATTAATAGGCCTACTCACTAAAGCTTCATTTACCTAATTAGTTGTCTGCATCTACAAACTTTCAGGTAGCAGACTGCATTGTTTCTAAAAAAAAATCAACTTTTTTCACTTTTTCCTATAGAAAAACCTAAGTGACTCAAAAGTTGACCTTGCCGTAAAACAGATCAAGGTCATCCCAGGGTCATCATTTATATAAATTTTGTTGAGCTTTTGAGTCCTTGATGCGACATGCTAAGTTTCAAGATCATAGAATTTGTGGTTCTGGGGGAGAATTGGTTGATTTGATGCTTAACGTCCACGGTAAACAGCTAAGGTCATGTCGGGACGGTCAGTTAACCTAACCACACTATTCCTGGGCAGGCTTACACCTCCTAAGCAGTTAACCAGTACCAACTGCCCTTCTTGAATCAGCGGAAGGAGAAACGAAAGTATGTGGCCAGACCGGGTTTCGAACCCAGGACCCCTGACTTATGAGTCAGGTGCCCTACCGATTGCGCTACGTGGCCCGGCGTGGTTCTGGGGGAGAAGATTTTTGAAATTTTTTACCATAATAAATGTTTGCCATCTTGGTTATGTGACCTGTCCTGGGTATTTTTTTTTCTGGAAAAATTGGGTCCTGTAACCTTTTGGGGGAAAATATTCAAGCCTTCTGAAGACTAAAGGCTTATTTAGCTTCGTTGAATCATTGAAATTGATTTGTCTGCTTCGCTGGAAAAAATGCCCTTTCTTACCTGGCGCATGTGTGTTAACCTTAGACATTTTTAATTTTTGTCTTTTCAAAAGTTCAGTTCAGTTTGAATTCTCCTAACGACGTTCCCCAAGTGGCTATGCGGTACGTAACCATAGCCGCACACACTTGGCGCCGTGTGTCCGTCCAACTTTTTGAAAGACCATGTGCGATGAGCTTTATTCTTCGATTCGATTGGCTACTCGTATTGACTATCGTTCCGGAAGAAAATGGGTTGTTTCGAGCCAGGGCCGTCGGGACTATGACCATTTAGTTCTTCATCCGTTTAGACATATGAGCAAAAATACAAAAATAAATCGTTATTCATGGGGAATGACGTACGTTCATGGGTCGGATTTTTGCATTAGAACCTGCTAAATTTGGACTTGCTTAGCAGCGCGCCGATATAGCGACGCAGAACCGAAACGACCGGATTAATTTAAAACATGTATTCGAGTACACGATAATTTCACTCGAACGCACCCATTGTTGACAAAAAATCGAAGTTTCTAGAAAAATACTTGGGAGAATTTAAAATGAAAGACGAATTTAATTCCCAAATTCTTTAAATCTACGTGAAACTAAAACACACGCTAACCGAAATTATCAATGATAGCAATATGCGAAAGAACCAGTATAGAAATTACGCTTGAAAATGCCACCAATTTTGCAGTTTATGCGTTACTTCGTTTATTTAGTATTATAGATGCTGTATTTCATATGTAAGATATCATGTCTGAGCCATTTAGCAATATCACATAAACTACTAGGTTCCGGCAAGGAACACTAATGAATTTTTTTATGTTTCCAAGTTGTACACCAAACTAGTACAAGGGGGCAGTAGGCTTCCCTAGTAGTCTGTAAAGTATATGCTACAATTCCATGACTCGGTTGCCATTTTTTACAGAGAGATAAATTTAGCAGAAAAGTATCCAATTGGGGCTCACAGAAAGCAGATTATTTCCTTTATGAGTAGAGAGGCAACCATTTTTAGCTCACCTGAGCCGAAGGCTCACAGGTGAGCTTATAGTATAGGCAGGCATCCGTCGTCCGTCGTCCGTCCGTCGTCCGTCAATATTTTCAAAAGACATCTCCTCTGAAACTACAAGGCCCATTGTTACCAAATTTCATATAGAGCATCTATAGGCAGGGGGAACCAATAATACTGTTTTTTATCCAAATCACTTCAGAACTTTGGTTGCTATGGCAACTTAAAAGTTTCCATTGACTTGTATGGGAAAAATTGAAAATTTGCATTTATTGCTATGTCACTGCAGATATTTTGACAAAACTTTTTCAGAAATGTTCCTTGAGTAGTCCTCTATCAACCACATGAAATTTATGTAAATTGCACAATTAGGCTGGTTGCCATGGCAACCGAATGGTTAAAAATAGAAAAGATATTCAAAAATCATCTCCTCAGAAACTATACAACCAATAAAGCTCAAACTTCACAGAAAGGATATAGGTACAACCGTCTATAAAAATACTGTTTTTCTTGACAATTGCTCCAGCAGTTTGGTTGCTATGGCAACTTAAAGTTGCCATTGACTTATAATGGGAAAATTGAAAATTTGCATTTATTGCTATTTGACAGCAGATATTTTGACAAAACTTTTACAGAAATATTCCTTGAGTAGTCCTCTATCAACCACATGAAATTTATGTAAATTGCACAATTAGGTTGGTTGCCATGGCAACCGAATGGTTAAAAATAGAAAATATATTCAAAAATCATCTCCTCAGAAACTATACAACCAATAAAGCTCAAACTTCACAGAAAGGATCTAGGTACTACCGTCTAAAAAAAACCTGTTTTTATTGGCAATTGCTCCAGCAGTTTGGTTGCTATGGCAACTTAAAGTTGCCATTGACTTACAATGGGAAAATTGAAAATTTGCATTTATTGCTATGTGACTGCAGATATTTTGACAAAACTTTTGCAGAAATGTTCCTTGAGTAGTCCTCTATCAACCACATGAAATTTATATAAATTTCACAATTTGACTGATTGCCATTGCAACCGAATGGTTAAAAATAGAAAAAAAAAAAAAAAAAATATCATTTTTGCAGAAACTATGTGGCCGTTAAAGCTCAAACTTTACAGAACGGATCTTTGTACAAGCCTCTATAGAATTACAGTTTTTTATGGCAATTGCTTCAGCTGATAGGTTGGTATGACAACTTATAGTTTCCATTGAAATATAATGGGAAAAATGGAAAGCTGCAGTTTTTGCTATCTCCCTGCAGTTATTTTTGGATTTTTTATCTACAGAAATGTTGCTTGAGTAGTCCTCTATGATTCCTATTAATTTTGTCCAAATTGCCGAATTTGATTTGTTGCCATGGCAATATTAAGGAAATATTTTTGAAAAAAATATTTAAAAATCTTTTCCTCAAAAACCATATAGGGGGATGAAGCTGATTCTTTGCATGCATGTTCATGACATTAGCCACCACGTAAATATTGTTTTTATTATTGTTGCCCACATGGTTTCATTACTATTGCATTTCAAAGTTTCCATAGACTTGTAAAGGGAAAAGTGCAAATTGGCATTTATTTCTGTGTTACTGCAATATTTAGGCAAAAAGTTTTACAAACATGTTTTTTTTTTTTTTATTGTAACTTCATCAAACTTGTTAATATTTACTAGGACAAGCATAACAACTCAGTCAAAGTTGAAATTAGGCCGAATTGTACAACTTACTTCAGTGTTTCTTACTCTTGAGTGCTAAGGATGAATGGACTCAGGTGAGCTACAGGACCAATGGTCCTCTGGTTTCTGTAGTAGTGATCTTCCTTAATTTAATTGTTTTCAGGAAGAGGATGTAGAGGGTAAACCAAGGACTTTATCTGAGCCATTTTATTACCTATATTAAGATACTGACCCTTAAATTCAGTACCAGACAGTAAAAGAAGAATCTCACGTAAAATCTGTCACAATTTTAATTAAATCCTCTTCTGCTTAAGGCCACACTTGATCTGCACAGTATTTTATTCTTTCTTGGATAAGTTCATAGGTCATTGATTGTAAATGTCCTCAGAACCTCCTGCTGGCCATAGATGGTAAATATGTAGAAAAATTTCTTCACAAATATAACTTGTGAAATCTCAATTTGAATATTCCAGATTAAAGAGTGAATTGACTGCAATATTGACTGGAAATGCAATATTAACTGAAAATGCCTGCCTGTTTAATGGAAAAGAGATCCCTTGCATATCATGTATTTATGAATTATTTTGGAATTTTAGTAGGTTGCACAGGTTCAATGAAAAATTTACATTTAACCTATGCAATGCACACCTTATCAAGACCCAAAAATCCTGTAATTTGTTGTCAGATGGGATAAGTAAAGAATGTCTTTTTCATTAAACTGATAATTTTTCAATCAATTTTGCAGCCAGAATCTGGGTTTCAGGAATTTACTTTTACTTGTCTTAGTAGTACTGTAATGGGCGTATATATTGGGACACCTAAAAATAATGAATTTTCCGTTTGGGACAAATGGAAGATTTATTTTTTTAGGTGTCCCAATATTTAAGCACATAAGGGTAATTCCCAATTTCCCATATTCCATGTTTATAGGTAAATTCCAAATTCCATGTTTAGAAAACTGTGTTTTCATTATTTTTTTGTGTGTGTGTAGAAGTAAGAAAACAAAATAACATTTGCAAGTAAGGTTTACAGGTACATGGAGCACTCAGTTGTCCAAAAAGTTGAAATTCTTTTCCTTTATTTTTATTTATCTTAATTTGGATAAAGTCTGTGGAAGAAAATATAGAGCCGCGACTCAAGAACACCAACAAAGTGGTTGTGTGCCCAGCACAGACTCAGATCAGCCTGGGCATCTGCCCAGTCTGATCAGAATCTGGGCTGTCCGCATGGGGGTAGATTGGACTCTTAGCTACCCTTTGAGCACTTAACGAAGAATCTGATCAATCTGGGCGGATGCCCTGACTGATCTGAGTCTGCCCTGGGCACACAACCACATTGTTGGTTTTGTCGTATTGCGGCTCAATTATAAGAATCACTGCTTTCGGGTGGGCTACAACATGCAGCTGCTGTCAGACTGAGAATAAGATTTTGCTTCATGAAAACATGATTATTCTGGGATTATTTTATGCAATATTGACAATGAATAATTCATATTTTGAAATATCGTATTCAGCTTTAATAGCTATGTTTTGTTGTTCTGTTACCATAATTCCCTAACTATTGGGACATAATAAGCAATTATTACAGTTATACTAAAATTTGAACACATTGATTCATGTATCAAAATATTACATGTGGAACTGTTACAGTGGTCAATCTGATTAGACTGCTCATCTCTTGACTGCTCTGTCCCAGTTGTAAGGGTAATTCCTATAATCAATATTTTTCCGACTCTGTGGTGTTTAACCTATTGTTATGAATTATTCATATTGCTGCTTGAAATCTGAACATACAAGGAAATATCAAATAATGATGCATGATTGTGCAAAATGCAGCTGGAGACTAATGGTTGCCAGGTTTCAGTGTAAATGCATAATGTTTAGAAAGCAAAATCAAAGAAGTACAGGGAGGCAAAAATGAAAATGACAGGTCTACCTCCCCTGAAATTGTACCCATTTACCTTAAGTATCAAACAGTTATTTAGTCTGATTCACTGTTTGCTCAGGTACACATAGTATAAACTTGTCCGCCAATTTTCGCTTCCTGCCAAAACTGTCATGTTTTGCTTCTACCACTGTCCCAGATCTCTTGCTTCCTTCCAAGACTATTGTACCCGAAAAATGGCTTTATGCAGATACTGTCTGCATGATTTTGCCTTCTGCCGAGATTCGCAGTCTCGACAGGAAGCAAGAGATCATGCATGGTTGTATGACAGACAGTCTTGGCAGGAAGCAAAAATTGGCGGACTAGTTCATACCCTGTGAAGTAGTGTGATCTGAATTATGTAAGATAAAACCTGTTAGTTTCTCTTTCCCTAGATGATGTGCTTGTCTATTGCTATGCTGGAATTGCTGTGATAGAATTGTCTAACATTAAAGATTGATCACTATAGTGTCACCAATATCAGCTAATGCAGGTTTTTGTGAGTTTGTCTTCAATTGATTTCAATGCAGTTCCAGCATCAGGCATTGACGTAATGAGTTTGGTGAACTTATTAGGTGCATACGTTGGGTGAGCTCATGATGTTTATTATGGTTTCTTGGTGCTAGTTACAATTATTTTTAATTGAAAAGACAAAAAAGTACCTTATGGCTTGTGGAAACAGCTGAGACTTATTTCAGCCTGTAGATATGATATTATGCCGAAAGATGGGAGTCTGCCATTTTTGTATGTAGATTACTTAGGAACCACAGATCATTTTTATGCAAACTGGGGAGACTGTGGTCAGACTGTGGTTATACTGTGAGGCTTGTTTAAACAAGTCATGTGTGGATACCAATAAAAGGGACACCAGCAAATAATGAAGACCAACATCAGATTAGGGTCTATACTGTTTGCCTTAAATATTAATTTCTTTTAAAGATAAATTAGTCAAAATAAAGTAAAATCTGACACACCTTAAATTGGAAACGGATGGGCTAAAGAGCTAGTTAGAAGCCAGTTGTGATCGACGGGTTAAGGAACCACAGTTTGTTTTTATATGCAAATAGGGAAGACTCTGATTAAACTGGGCTTGCACAGGCTTGTATGAGGCTGCTGTAAGGCATCTCTTCTCATGTGGCTCTTTTTGTGCACTTGGCAGGAGAAAGCTGAATTTATAACTGTTAGGTGATCCGGTAGCTCAGTAGGCTAAGCACTGGCATACTGATCTAGCGGTCCCGGGTCCAAGCCCCACTGGAGGCAAGAATCTTGCCAACTGTAAACGGAGTTCCATTGCACACAGCCTTTCATTATCACCCTACAGTTGTCCTGATATGACTGAAATACTGTTGAAAAGGATGTAAAATCCCATCATCCATCCAACTGTGACAACTGTGAAGAATGTCCTGATCATCCATACTGGGAAGAAACCTTATGGCATGAGTCCATCAATGCAGTCATGTCTGGGGGGCCATAAAAAGGACATTAGCAAAGTCCAAATCAGGGTCTACATTGTTTGCCTTAAACCTGTTTCTTTTTCTACAGATAAATAAGTAAAAATGAAATAAGCCTGACACCCATTAAATTGGAATGGATCTGTCTAGAATCCACTCATTATAAATAGGGAAACAAAAGTAACATTTGCATGCCGCGGCAGGTAAACATCTATGCATAAATTCTGGTTTGGCAGCACTGACTGACAGAGCAATTACAGACTGTATGACATTGGACGAGTGTGTGCAACTATGGTTACGTACCGTCGAGCCACTTGGGGAACGTCGATAGGAGAATTGAACTGAACTGAACTTAACATTTGCATGCAGTGACTTTAGATGTATCATTCTAGCTTCCCTTCTCATAGTGCCTATTAATACTGGAAAAAGTGCTGTCTGGAGAAAAATCTTGTCCTTTTAGTGTGACTACTTCCCTTTCCCTTGGAAATGGATTAATCTGTCAAGGAAGTAAGCATTATTGCCTTATTTAAAGTTTAGGGAGAAGAACTCTATAAGCACACAGCTTCCGTTCTAATCCCATAGCTTGTACTCATATGTTATTTGTACACGTATGTATATATGAATGTCATTTGAAAAGCGAAATAAATATGTTTAAACCAAAGTTGTTCCTTTGCATGCAGTAAAGAGGTGTGCAAACCATGCTGCTGTGGCCATATACCTAATATATGAGCCATATGAGCCACAACATAACAAAATCAACTAAGTGGCATGTGCACCCAGCAAAGACTCAGATCAGCCTGGGCATCCACCCAGTCTGATCAGTCTTGGCTGTGCCCTTAAAGGGTAGCTAAGGGTCTAAACTACCTATTTTCTGACAGTGAAGACTCTGATTAGATTTGGCAGATGCCCAGGCTGATTTGAACCTTTGCTGGTTGCACATGCCACTTTGTTGATTTTGTCATGTCACAGGCACTTTAAAAAGATGTCAAAGATGTCTGAGCTGGTTTGCGTTTTTAGCTCGCCTGAACGAAAGTTCAGGAAGAGCTATTGTTGTCACCCTGGTGTCGGCGTTGGCGTCGGCGTCCGCGTCCGCGTCGGCGTCCGGATTGGATGTTTTGGTTAAAGTTTTTTAAAGACCTATATCTCCTTTACTCATGGATGGATTCTTTTGATACTTGCACTGTAGTTAGATATTGGTCCAAAGTTTAACAGGGTACCACCCTCACCCCACTCCGTAATCTTGATGTCAAGGTCATGGACTTTGAAAATTGGGAGTTTTTTGAACTGGATGTTTTGGTTAAAGTTTTATAAAGCCCAATATCTCCTTAACCCATGGATGGATTCCTTTGATACTTGTACTGTAGTTAGATATTGGTCCAAAGTTTTATAGGGTACTACCCCCACCCGCCTCAGTGACCTTGATGTCAAGGTCATGGACTTAGAAAATTATCTTTTTATTTTTTCAATGTTTTGGTTACAGTTTTTTAAAGACACATATCTCATGAACCCATAGATGAATTCTTTTTATATTTGCACTGTAGTTAGATATTGGTCCAAAGTTTTACACAGTACTACCCCAACCCCGCTCAGTGACCTTGATGTCAAGGTCAGGGACTTAGGAAATCGGTCTTTATTAAAGTTTTCTAATTGCATACTGATTCATAATGCTTGGCAGAGACTTAGTTTACACTTGAACTGATGTTAGACACTTTTTTTAGTTTTTACAAAACACTATATACTTACCCCACTGGATGACCTTGAAGTCAAGGTTATTGACTTTGATTTTTGGTTAAAGTTTTATATTTATGAAAACATAATTTCACAGTGCCACAATGGACTCAGTTGATACTTATACATGTACTTGGACTGATGTTAGATAACGGTTCAAGGCTTGATAGATCCCAGCTTCCCCCTCCCCCCACCCCTACCTCACTACTCCCTCTACCCCCTTAGTTCTTTTACCTCAAGCTCATGAACTTTGAAATTTCATGGAATTTTTTTTCTTATTTTAATTTTATTTTAAGACATTTCTGAGATAGCTTTTGTTTATAAATGTGTTGTCATTATGGACATGCTTGCCTGAAGTTTTATGCATAGCAGTCCACATCACCATAGTGACTGTGTGATGGGCAAGCACCTAATCAGGCGAGCTATGCTGTCAGGCGACAGCTCTTGTTCTTGTTGGCTATGCCAGCTATGCTGCCGCTTACTTTGTCATGCATGCTATTCACACCAGTAGATGACCAACATGCATGCTGTCGGTACAAGCTGTCAACTCTTTTCGATGTAAATTTCATGAGTCAGCATATCTGTTTTTGAAAAAGAACAGCAGGGAAATATGTAAACTGTTCAGGTTGAAAGCCATGACAACAAAATGCTTTTCAGGCGCCGTCTCTTTACATTTGAGCCATGGCACAAGAAAACAACAATGTGGTTGTGCGCTCAGCGCAGACCAAATCAACCTGGGCATCTGCCCAGTCTGATCAGAGTCTTTGCCGTATGCATGGAGCCTAAGACCCTTAGCTACCATTTCAGCGCAAAGCAAAGACTTCTGATCAGACTGGGCGGATGCCCAGGCTGATCTAAGTCTGCACTGAGTACACAACCACTTTGTTATTTTTCTCTTGTCACAGCTCATTTCCATTCTGTTTCCTGTAGAGATTCACTCAACGGTATCAAATTCAGAGATGTAACAGAGTCTTACTTCCATGTTAGAAAACAAGCACACTGACCTAGATACTCATAGCGAACATCAGATCCTGGATACAGAAAATATAAAGAAGAGCAAAAATGAAAAAAAAAAAAATATTTTTACATAGCTGTATGTGTAAACAGGAAAGAATACACAAGGGAGACAAGAAAGTATAAAAAAAGATGGAATTATTGTCAGTTAATTTGATTAGGTCTCACTGAAGCATTTTCTCCAATATTTGCATTTCTCTGTGACAGTTGTTTGTCATCTGGCAGAGTTTCAGGCAAAAGCTCCTTATCAGGCCTGCATTTTCTTGCTCACCTGTCAAGGTGAGCTTATAGTATAGACTTGGTCCGTCGTCCGTCGTCGGCGTCGGCGTCGTCCACAATTTTAAACATCTTCTTCTCAGAAACCACTGGGTGGATTGAAGCCAAATTTCATATGGAGCCCTAACGGGATGGGGGAACGAAAGTTTATATATTTGGTCCAGGTCACATGACCAAGATGGCCGCCACGCCCATATATGGTAAAAACCCTTCAAAAATCTTCTTCTCCAGAACCAAAAGGCCTATAACCTTGAAACTTGGTATGTAGCATCGGGCATGAGGGCCCATCATAATTTATATAAATCATGACCTTGTGATGACCTTGACCTAATTTATGACATGGGCAATTTTGGTACCTTAGGCTTTTATATGGGAAAACGCTTAAACGGTGGATTTCTCAGAAACTATTTAAGTCTAAGGTACAATACTTGGTATACATGGTCGACTAAATGACCAGATGAAGATATTATGTCACTAAAGGTCAAGGTCATTCTGTCGGACCATCGGTCTTCAAGATTTTCAAACATCTTTTTCTCTGAAACCATTGGGCCGATTGAAGCCAAATTTCGTATGGAGTCTCAGTGGGATGGGAGAACGAAAGTTTATACCCGGGGTCTGGGTCACATGACCAAGATGGCCGCCATGCAGATATATGGTAAAAACCCTTCAAAAATCTTCTTCTCCAGAACCAAAAGGCCTATGACCTTGAAACTTGGTATGTAGCATCTGGCATGCGGGCCCATCAAAGTTTATACAAATCATGACCTTGCGTTGACCTTGACCTAATTTACGGCATGGTCAACTTAGATACGTTAGGCTTTTATATTGGAAAACGCTTAAACAGTGGATTTCTCAGAAACTATTTAAGTCTAAGGTACAATACTTGGTATACATGGTCGACTAAATGACCAGATGAAGATATTATGTCACTTAAGGTCAAGGTCATTCCGTCGGACCATCCGTCGTCAAGATTTTCAAACATCTTCTCCTCTGAAACCACTGGGCCGATTGAAGCCAAATTTCATATGGAGTCTCAGTGGAATAGGGGAACGAAAGTTTATACCCGGGGTCTGGGTCACATGACCAAGATGGCCGCCATGCCCATATATGGTAAAAACTCTTCAAAAATCTTCTTCTCCAGAACCAAAAGGCCTATGACCTTGAAACTTGGTATGTAGCATCAAGCATGCAGGCCCATCTTAATTTATACAAATCATGACCTTGCGTTGACCTTGACCTAATTTACGGGATGGTCAACTTTGGTACGTTAGGCTTTTATATTGGAAAACGCTTAAACAGTGGATTTCTCAGAAACTATTTAAGTCTAAGGTACAATACTTGGTATACATGGTCGACTAAATGACCAGATGAAGATATTATGTGTGTATGACCTTGAAACTTGGTATGTAGCTTTGGGCACTCAAGCCCATCATAGTTTATACAGATGATCTTGCGTTGACCTTGACCTAATTTATGACACTGTCAACTTTGGTACATTATGTCGGCTTTTATATGGGAAAATGCTTAAACAGTGGATTATTCAGAAACTATTTAAGTCTAAGGTGCAATATTTGGTATATATGGTTGACTAAATGACCAGATGAAGATATTTTGTCGTTAAAGGTCAAGGTCATTCTTTGACTTTTGTACAAGGTCATTGAGATTCTGTAACCCGTCAACATTTTCAAACATCTTCTCAGTGGCCACTAGGGTCAATTGAAGCCATATTTCATATGGAGCTTCACCGGCTTAAAGGAACCATAGTTTGTTCAGATGGTCTTGGTCACTTGACCAAGATGGCCACCATGCCCATATATGGTAAAAACTCTTCAAACATCTTTTTCTCGAGAACCGAAAGGCCTATAACCTTGAAACTTGGTACCGGTATGGAGCATTGGGCACTCAGGCCCATCATAGTTTATACAAATGATTACTGTGTTTCTTATATTATGGAGCTTTAATACTGGGTCAAACAGTCTGGGGACTTATGGATTTCCATAACGCATATTTGTGATGGTTAACCATGCATTTTAAATGAACTGACATAATGGCTTACCATAACATAATTACTGAAATTTTTACCACAAGATGTCACTACATGTCCGAAGGATGAAACGTGATGGAAAGCCATAACGTTGGTTTCTTTTGGTGTTATGGCTGACCATAACAAAGGCTAAAAACCCCAAGTACTTTTCTGTCGCGTAACTGATGCAAAACCTTGAGTAACTCGTACGGTTAGCATCCGTTATAAAAAAGCAAGCATTGTAGACAATTTTGATCGTAACACTTTATAAAAAATTGAAAGTAAATATCTATTTTTCTTGGAAATAAAACAAGTCAAATGCACAACAATATTTGCCTAATTTTGACCATAATTCTACAGACATAACCAAAATCAAACTGTTAATACTGAGAATAGTTAAGGGCTGGACCAAATATTAATTTTAAGTGTAGACAGGTCAGACTGAACACTGCCAGTAGCATAATTTGCCATTTTAGTGAGTTGGACTGAAAAATGTAAGAAGTATGGCTGACCATCACAAATATGCGTGACGGAAATCCATAAGTCCCCAGACTGTCAAAGGAATCAAAGTTTGTTCAGATGGTCATGGTCGTATGAACATGGTGGCCGCCACACCCATTTATGATAAAAACCCTTCAGAAATCTTTGTCCAGAAACAAAGGCCCTGTGACCTTGTGGCTTGGTATATAGAATTGGGACTCAACATTAATCCCCAAGGGTGGGGGGTTATCTGCCCCTGCCCTGGTGCTATATACATGTATAAAAGCATTAAAATATATAGCAGGACCAAGTGTCAGGTGAGCTACAGGACCATTGGTCCTCTTGTTGAGATATACCATTTCTTAAGGTGAATAGGCAGTACCTCCATGCCATTGTTACAAAGGGAAACAACTTGTACAAGTTCCTGTTTGCTTTCCTGGCTGGCATAGTTCCAAGCTTCCATTCAAAAGGGTATACTCTTAACCCATTGTATTCTGGGTATGTTTTGTCGTCTGCTGAAATTGTCGTCTGCATCAAACATCAAGAATATTTGACATTGTTTGTCTAACCAACTCTTGTAGAAATGATGCCTAGGCAGCAAACAGTTTGGATCTCAGATCAGGCCCCACGTTTGTGGGGCCTGATCTGGATCCAAACTGTTTGCCCAGATACCCCTAAAGGGGTATCCCGAGTAGAATGGGTTAAAGGAAAGAATTTGCTCCTAAAGTACCAAAGTCTTGCCTTCAAGAGTTTACCTCCCATGGAGATGGGATGCAGAGTTGCTTAATGAAATATTTGTTTAAATTACATGTAGTTTCAGTATGAATTGTCAGTAGAATTGAAAATGCAGTTAAACTAGGAAATGTATCAGTACATCAGTACCATATTTCTTTAGTTATAGGCTGGAGTTTTTCTTTTCCAAAACAATTCCAAAAATTTAGATATGTCTGGTCTGGACAAATTCAGATTTTTGGGATTGTTTTGGAAGAATGACTGAACTTTACACAAATGATTTAGGTATTTGGGGTCATTCTAGAAAGAGGAAACCCCTGTCTTACAATCAAATAAATATGGTTAGCAAGGTGAAAGTAGGTGTAAAGCCAGATATTGTTAATGCTTTGTGTCATATAGAAAAGTCCTGTGCAGCTTAACATGTTTGTAAGGTTTTTCCCTAGTATGAGAGAGCCAGAATCACAACTGGCTGGAGGGTTTACATTACATTAATGTAGAGTTTTTCTCTCCAGTATGTAAAATAAGAAGTCTGTAGGAAAGAAGGGTTAAGAAATAAGCCATTTTTCAGTACTATGTGTTATTAGGGTTAAGGTGATTTTGCCCACTTTGCTGTATGTGTCAATCACAGGCATACAGTTTCTCCCCAGTATGCATAGCAAGCTTACCAGATATGTAAAATGTATTGTGCTCACCCATGAAAAGTCTTGTAAATCAAAAAAATAAATAACTAAATGCCGTCAATTGGAATCAGATTTAGTGTTCTCAAAAAGGATATAGGGATGAAGCAGTCAGCTGTCATACTGTTCACCATAAATAGTAACCATACCTCACTTTTTTCTGTAACTTGCATTGTCATCTTCTAGTGCTATATATAGATTTGTAACTGCTTCCAAACAGTGAGGAAATTATGAAGGATTATTCTTATCTCAGTTTATTTTGATTCCTGTATTTAAAGTAAATATGTTAATAAATAGCCCTTTGTTTCTATCCTATGGTAGATTTCACTGAGACATCATGGAGAGTCAATTGTTAAACTGCAGGTTTCAATAAATAGGGAGATTCAACTCTACTAACTGTAAGTTTCACAAAAACATACACAGCTTACGTAAATTTTCAGTTTGCCTGTTGATCCAGACATAACAAGATTCATCACATGTTGTATTCTTGTGTAAGAAATGATTAATGATAACATTCCTCAGCTTTGCCATTAAATTTATTGGACATTTTGATACTACGAAAATTGCACAGATTCTTATTGATTTACTATTACAACGTAAGCTTACTACGTGCTATCTCTAGTTTTATTTCTCTGGTATTTTCTAAGCAATTTGATTCCTCCTGTTTTTTTATAGCAGATTATCTGAAGCTACTACAACACAAGGTATAATCGATTCCGCTAATTTTTGCTTCCTGCCGAGACTGTACATCATATTTGGCTTCCGCCGAGACTGTCCGCGATCTCTTGCTTCCTGCCGAGACTTCTGTACATGATAAATGGCTTCCTGCAGAGACTGTCCGCGTGATTCTGCTTCCTGCCGAGGCTCTCCGCAGGAAGCAGAGTCACGCGGACAGTCTTGGCAGGAAGCCATATTTTTAGGACAATAGTCTCTGCAGGAAGCAAGAGTTCGTGGACAGTCTCGACGGAAGCCAAATATGACGGACAGTCTCTGCAGGAAGGGAAAATTGGCGGAATCGATTATACCCTGTGTACAACGTTGCAGTCAGTAACTGCGAGACTTTCCAATTGTCTATGTCTTGTAATGCTTGGAATAGTACCATATATATTATAAATATTTGAATAGTTGAATGTTGACCACCCATCCATTTTCAATATTCCACTCATCCATATTTCAAGTAAGGGCATGCCGGTCTGTAAACTGTTAGAAACAACGTAGACCCAGAAACATTGTAGACCCAGATCAGACTGCTCCTGAGGAGCAGTCTGATCTGGGTTTACAATGTTTATTAAGACATTTCTGTTTGAGTCTTTAGGGCAGATTGGTTAACTTTGTGTCTCAGTGGAACAATTTAACCTTAGACATGATAATGCTCTGGTATAATATGGTTGAGGACATTCAGACTTGTTTTGTCTTTCTTTTTAGCTCACCTGAGCCGAAGGCTCACAGGTGAGCTTATAGTATAGGCAGGCATCCGTCGTCCGTCGTCCGTCGTCCGTCGTACGTCGTCCGTCGTCCGTCCGTCCGTCAACATTTTCAAACGACATCTCCTCTGAAACTACATGGCCCATTGTAACCAAATTTCATATATAGCATCTATAGGCAGGGGGAACCAATAATACTGTTTTTTATCCAAATCGCTTTGGAACTTTGGTTGCTATGGCAACTTAAAGTTTCCATTGACTTGTATGGGAAAAATTGAAAATTTGCATTTATTGCTATGTCACTGCAGATATTTTGACAAAACTTTTACAGAAATGTTCCTTGAGTAGTCCTCCATCAACCACATGAAATTTATGTCAATTGCACAATTTGGCTGGTTGCCATGGCAACCGAATGGGTTAAAAATAGAAAAAATATTCAAAAATCATCTCCTCAGAAACTATAAAACCAATAAAGCTCAAACTTCACAGTAAGGATCTTGGTACTGACCTCTATAAAAGTACTGTTTTTCTTGGCAATTGCTTTAGCAGTTTGGTTGCTATGGGAACTTAAAGTTGCCATTGACTTATAATGGCAAAATAGAAAATTTGCATTTATTGCTATGTCACTGCAGATATTGTGATAAAACTTTTACAGAAATGTTCCTTGAATAGTCCTCTATCAACCACATGAAATTTATGTAGATTGCAAGATTTGGCTGGTTGCCATGGCAACCGAATGGTTAAAAATAGAAAAAATATTTAAAAATCATCTCCTCATAAACTATGCAAGCAATAAAGCTCAAACTTCACAGAAAGGATCTTAGTACTAGTCTCTATTAAAGTACTGTTTTTCTTGGCAATTGCTCTAGCAGTTTGGTTGCTATGGGAACTGAAAGTTGCCATTGACTTATAATGGCAAAATAGCTATGCCACTGCAGATATTTTGACAAAACTTTCATAGAAATGTACCTTGAGTAATCTTTAACCAGCCATGTTAAATTTATGCAAATTGCACAATTTGGCTGGTTGCCATTGCAACCAAATAGTTTAAAATAGAAATATTATTAAAAAAACATCTTCGCACAAACTGTGTGGCCAATAAAGCTCAAGCTATACTGAAAGAACCTTAATACTAGCCTCTATAGAATTACTGTTTTTCATGGCAATTGCTCCAGCAGTTTGGTTGCTATGGCAACTAAGAGTTTCCATTGACTTGTAATGGGGAAAATGGAAATTGGCAATTTTTGCTGTCTCACTGCAGTTATTTAGATTTTTGTTTCTACAGAAATGTTTCTTGAGTAGTCCTCTACGATTCATATGAATTTTCTCCAAATCGCTGAATCTGTTTGGTTGCCATGACAAAATATAGGGTAAATTTTCGATGAAAAAAACAACAAACTTCTGCCCAGAAGCCATATGGGGGACGAAGCTGATACTGTGCAAACATGTTGATGACAGTAGCCTCTACATAAATTTTGTTTTTTCTTCCAATCCCACAAGAACTTTGGTTGCTATGACAACTTATAGTTTCCATTGACTTATAATTGGAAAAGTGAAGCCATGAGGGGGATGAAGCTGATACTTTGCATACATGTTAATACCATTAGCCTCTACCTAATTTATGTTTTATATTATCATTGCCCATGTGAATTCGTTGCTATGGCAACTTAAAAGTTTCCATAGACTTATAATGGGGAAAGTGGACATTTGGTATTTATTTTTTGTGCTACTGCAGATATTTTAACAAAAGCTTTAGAGAAATGTTCCTGGAGTAGTCCTCTATCAGCCATATGAATAATGCCCAAATACCTGATTTTGATTGGTTGCCATTGCAGCTGAAAGGCTAAATTTTCATTTTTTTATTTTGCCAATTTTATTGCTGTTGTGCATGTTGTTTTGTTCCTGTGGCAACTTAAAGTTTTTGCATTATAGGGCCTAACCTCAGTGCTCAGGTGAGCGATATAGGGCCATTGGCCCTCTGGTTTAATAGTCTTTGTGAAATGCATTATTTTTTGCCATGATGTTTTTTCCCTACTTGTAGTCCTGTTTGTTGTTGTTAGTCAGCTCACAGATTCTTATTTGGTCTTTCATCATGTCCATAAATCTTTATGTATTCAGTTTGCTACCTTGTGAAAATACGCCTGTAGCAGCAAGTGCATATAGCTGTTTTGTTTTCATGGACAAAATCCTGTTCGGAATTTAGGAATTGTCAATGTTTACGTGATTTACAAATTCGAACTTATGATTTCGGCATTTTGACCACTTTTACTGTAGAACTTGCAAACCTTTCGGAATCTTCCATAATATATGTTGCATCAGTATTGAACAGATCATGATGATGAACAGATCGTGATGATGATATACAAGAAAGACAACTCTCATTTTTATACTTTTTGAGTTGTTAGCCTTTTATTTGCAGTTTCTTATATTGCTTGGATAATGTTTTATTTTTTGTTCTAGTGCTCAAGGTTGTCTTGAAATGTCATGATACAGCACACTAAATACCATAGTGTTTTGGGGGGATTTTTTATGGTGAAAGTAAGCTCTGTGTCTTTCATACCCTTTTGATATATTTCTAAGATGCAGGTATGAAGAAAGCTCATGATGAAATGGATGAGTTGGCTTAATACTTTTTGTATTAGATGAAATGAGCCGCGACACGAGAAAACCAAAAATGTGGTTGTGTGCCAAGCGCAGACTCAGATCAGCCTGGGCATCCGCCCAGTCTGATCAGAGTCTACGCTGTCCGCATGAAGGTAGCTTAGACCCTTAGCTACCTTTTAAGTGCTTAGGGAAGACTCTGATCAGACTGGGTGGATGCCCAGCCTGATCTGAGTCAGATTCAGATCAGCCTGGGCATCCACCCAGTCTGATCAGAGTCTTCGCTGTCCGCATGAAGGTAGCTTAGACCCTTAGCTACCTTTTAAGCAAGCCGGGCCGGGTAGCGCAATCGGTAGGGCACCTGACTCGTAAGTCAGAGGTCCTGGGTTCGAATCCCGGTCTGGCCACATACTTTCGTTTCTCCTTCCGCTGATTCAAGAAGGGAAGTTGTCAGTTACTGGCGAAAGTATGTGCACTTAGTACTGGTTAACCGCTTAGGAGGTCTAAGCCTGCCCAGGAATAGTGTGGTTAGGCTAACTGACCGTCCCTACATGACCTTAGTTGTTTACCGTGGACGTTAAGCATCAAATCAACCAACCAACCAACCTTTTAAGCACTTAGGGAAGACTCTGATCAGACTGGGTGGATGCCCAGCCTGATCTGAGTCTGGGCTGGGCGCACAACCACTTTGTTGGTTTTCTCGTGTCGCGGCTCAAATGTATTTCTGCCCTATAGTTTTTAGCAGTACTGGGAGGTTTGCTGCTTACCTTGGACATCTTTTGAAACTGGTTATATGAAAATTACTGTAGCATAAATGGATTTTGATGAAACAAGGTCTAAAGAAGTATCATGGACATCTGTAAAATTAGCAACATTTAAATTAGACAGTATTGTGTATATGATTTTGGATAAGTATGTTTGGATGTCTTTGAACTATGATATTCTTATCATCTAGCAAAGTCACCTCATAAACATTGAGAGAACAAATCTCTTCATAAATTTGTTGTTTACAGTGGCAGATCCAGAGGGGGTTCGGGGGGTTCAAACGAACCCCCTCTTCAGCCTTAATTATTTTATTTTCATGGGGAATTTCAGGAAAAATTGGTCAAACTGCACAAATTGAACCCCCCCTCAGCTAATTTGAACCTCCTTTCCAAAATTTCTGGATCTGCCCCTGGCTTACCTTAGGGCTTTTTGCATACTTAGCACTAGTCATGTTTTGACTTGCACCAGTTGGGGGCATTGTGTTATTAAAATACACTTCTTATTTTGTCCTTGAATGTCTTTGGACCCTGGATAACTTGTTCTTATATTTCCTATAAAGGACATAGGCATTTATTGGCAGCAAATCACTGTAAATCTATTTTCGCTCAGAATTCTGTAAAGGCATTCATTGGCAGCAAATCACTGTAAATCTATTTTCGCTCTGAATTCTGTAAAGGCATTCATTGGCAGCAAATCACTGTAAATCTATTTTCACTCTGAATTCTGTAAAAGACAGGTTCAGCTTTGAAACTGATCTTGTCCTCTTGGCCCCTTAGGAATTTTGTATGTACTGTTGGTGGAAAAGCAAATAGTTTAGATCCTGATCAGACTGCTCCTCTTGGAGCAGTCTTATCTGAGTCTACACTGATTGCTGTACCATGAATGTTCTGGTATTTAGGGCTTTCACAATACTACAAAGCCACTCTTCAGAGACTGATTTCCTTCTGGTGACAAAATAATTACCAGCAGAATACTTTCCTGGCCATTGACTCTAGCTTCAGTATTGTCATTCAAGTACAGCAATATCAAAGCCTCTCTCAGGTCTTGTAAAAAAATGATTATAGGAGAAGTGAAAAAATATCTGTAACTGTCTCTTTAAAGGCCTAGATTTTGTACCACCCAGCAAAGGATTAAGCTGCCTGTTTGAAACTGTAAGTGGGTGAAGGTGTTGTGTAGTTACTGTTTTACTGATAACAGTTGATCCCAAGGCCTAAGGGTATTGGTCACTGAGATGATAAGACTGTCAGTCATTTCTCAGGAAAATTTCTGCACACAAACAACACCCAATCAGATCTTTTATTGGAGTTTTATGACCTGCTGGAGTAGTTTTTTATTTTGATGTCCAGAGAAATACTGAGCTAAGTGTCGCTGCTCCAATGCTCGTAACGATGGTCTCCAAGAGGCTCAGCAGATTGGATTTATGGCTGCACCTCCTGGCACCGTGTCTATCCACATTTAAGAGAAGCGAACTAATTCTGGCTTTAATAGTCCACAGACATCTCGTGCTCTTCAAACATATTTTGCATAAACCTAGCTCTGCCTTGAAGCTGAATAATACCAGATTTGCAAGCATATGAGAATTCTAATTGATATTTTGTTGCAATGTCAGTTGGTTTTTTAAGGCATAGAGAAATGACTTTTTCTTTAGGTATAATACATGTTTTTTTCTCCTTCAAAATGGTTTCAAATATCTAAATTATTCTTATGTAATTCTGCTGTAAGATGGGTTTTTTTCTCATCCCAGAAATCTAAAATAAGATGGATCTAGATTTTTGGGGTTGTTTTGGAAGGGAAAAATTGGACAAACACAGTACAAAGTCTGATCTAAAAAGGTACAAGCACTTTATACCAAGTTCAGAGTAAGTAACAATGTTTAGCATGTTATTTATTGTTCTCTATTTTCCTGAATAGCCTGCTGACAAAATCTAATTTACTGATTGATTGACTGAATAAAAAGACATTATTGGATAACTGGTTTCTTGTCTGCTACTTGTCAGCACTCTCTACTATGGCTGCTGATACACCATATAGCTAAACACAGAATTTTCTCCCAATCTGCAGTGGATCCAAGATGAAGTACAGAAGAGCTGTTTTAGTTGTGCTGCACTGGCAATGCAGGTTGGAGTTGCTGTTTGAATTTGCAGTTTGGTTTAAAGTCCTTTATACTTTTCAATATCTTGGACTGGTGTACCACATTGGAACTTCACCCAAACTGACTTGTGTACCACATTGGAACTTCCCCCATAGTGTTATTGTTAAAGATCTAATGAGGTTTAACAGAGCTCTGCTGACAGTTTTAAGATACAATGCATCAAAGTGTTTTGGCAGTTGAAGATGAGGTAGATAGAGAGATTCTTTATTATACATTACGCCATCATGGTCCATGAGAACACGTACATATAACATACAGAAACTTTAGTACAAGATAGATGACAGTATTGCGAATTGTGTTATGGATCATAATCAGAGACCTCCATAAAGACATGTAGGTGTAGCATTTTTTTTTTTGCACATACCGTATATAGCTACTGCTTCTTTAGCATGTAACACAAAGAGTCCGGCTATCCCGGGACATGTGGCAGAGCCAATGTCCAAGCAGCACATCCAAGTTTGCCAGGCTGGCCAATATTGTTTCCTAAACATAGCAGGTACATGTTACAGCCCAACTTTCCAAAACAGTACAATTAGAATCATAAACCACTCTACATAAGAACAGACATATGTCAGTCTGCCAGCCATATGTATAGGACTACATATTGACCTTGACCTATATTTTACAGTTCTCTGACTTCATAATAATTATACTAAATCATTATTGTTTGTAACCATGAAAGTCACTCCTATAATGCTTCATGGTCTTCTTACAAGTCTTGTTTGCTAAGTAATCAGCCATTGTGTAGTTCTGTTGTTAGTATTAATGTTTTTTTTGTACTATTCATTCAAAAAATACAGCAGCACAATTAAATTTGAATTATTCTAGAATGTAGTCGTTTGATGAATTGCTTTAATATTGATTATGCCACAACACTGATAAATATTTAGACAGTAGTGCCAGAAACAAACAGTGTAGACCCTAAAGGAGCAGTCTGGTCTGATCAGGGTCTGCCCTGTTTGACATTTCACCATGGGAGATGGTAAATCTTTGGATAAATACAATGAATGTTAAGACATTCAGTGGGAGCAGCTCTGCTATTTTCATTCCCCCCCCCCCTTTTCAATGGGGGTCAACTCTTAAAGAAAAGAATTAGTTCCTATAGGAACAAATTCTTTCATTTAAGAGTACAGACCCCTTTTTCGAAAGGTCTAAATTGTCAGGGTAGCAAACAGAAAGACACACATGTACAAGTTGTTTCATTTCTTTAAGATAGTGGGGAAAGTGCCTTATCCCTTCCCTGATTCGAAAAAGGTACCCATTTACTGCTGGGTTGACAGAGAGAGTTTTCCAATCATAAGTTGACCCAAGCCACGGCATTCAAACTCACAACCTTCTACACCATAATTGAGCATCTCTAGCCACTAAACTGTGGCGCCTCTCTTTATTAGGATGTTCAAATATTTAAAGTAAAAGCAGTAAATTGTTGTAAGGCATTTGGTTTGTTTGTTTTGTGTTTGTTTATTTTGTGTCAATTGATGCTGCAGTGGTAATTGGCAATTACTGGAAGCTTCCAGTCAATATGTAAAAGGGTTTCTGTAAACAGTATTAAGTGTCAGTTTTTAGACATCCATGGTGTCACATAGATTGTAATGCTGAGAATGTTTAATGAATTAGTCTGCCATTTTGAGCTTTTTCAGGCATTAGAGGTACAATAGTTCACTGATGAGCCAGCCAGTTGCTGCTGAATAAAAATGTGCAGTCTGTCAAAACTGAGACTAATTTGCAGTTGGTAGCTAGTCTTTATGTAAAAACTTTTCCAAGGCTATTTGGTGAGATGCACTAGATTCTGAAAGAGGCATCAGATTGAGTTTAACATTTAATTCAACCAACTGGAGGTAGTTGCAGAGATGCAGACAGAATAAAGTGTCATAGAATGCAAACAAACATCTAGCACTGTATAAATCTGACACAAATGTAGCACTGCATCATCAAATGAAAAAAAAGAAGAAGAAAAAAAAAGAAAGAAAAATCACTGAGTGATCAAATCCAATCTGAGCATTTTACCACCAGATGCAAACAGAGCATTTTATAATCAAATGTGAATAGAACATTGTATCATCAAATGCAAATAGAGCACTGTATCATCAAATGCAAATAGAGCACTGTATCATCAAATGCAAATAGAGCACTGTACCATCAAATGCAAATAGAGCACTGTATCATCAAATGCAAATAGAGCACTGCATCACTAAGTTCAATCTCAGCATTGTATCACCAAAGGAGATATAGCACTGCATTATTTAGTTCAAACAGAGCCAAAAGAAATAGAGTAATGTATCATGAAATTAAAGCACAGCAATATATTTCAAAATGTAAACAGAACATTTTATCGCCAATTGCAGGTATGTCATTGTTTCTATCAAATACAAACAGAGGATTGTATCATCAAAAACAGAGCATTGCATTTCCAAAAACAAACAGAGCTTTTATCACCAAAATCAAGAACAGCATTGTATCAAAAAACAAACAAGCAGAGCATTGCATCAGTCAATACAAAAAGAACATTATATCAAAAAAACAAACAGAACATTGTATGACCAAAAACAAACTTAACATTGTATCACAAAAAACAGAGTATTGTATCACCAAATGCAGAGCATTGTGTCACCAAATACAAACAGATCATTGTAGCTTCAAAATAAATAGAGCATTGTATCATTAAAAGCAAACATAGCATTTTCTTACCAAATACAAACAGAGCTTTGCATCACAAATACAATCAGAGCATTGTACCACCAAGTATAAACAGAGCATTGTACCACCAAAACAAAGATAGCATTATATTACCAAATGCAAGAATGGAATTAGATCACCAAATACAAACAGAGCATGGTATCAACAAATGCAAACATATCATCATGTCAACAAATGCAAGTTGGCCATTATATCACCATATACAAACAGAACATCGTATCACCAAATGCAAACGTAGCATTGTATCTCCAAATTGCAAGTAGAGTCTCATAAAAAACAGCAACAGAGCATTGTATTACCAAAAGCAAACAGAGCATTGAATCAAGTCTCCAAATACAAACAGAGCATTTTAAGCATTTTATCATATAATGCAAGTAGAGGATTTTACCATAAAATGCAAGTAGATCTTCAAATACAAACAACGTTGTATTACCAAATGCAAGTAAAGCATGAAATGACCAATTACACCCCAATTATTGTATCAACAAATACAATCAGAACATTGTATCTTCAAATACAAACAGAGCATTGTATAAACAGATGCAAGTAGAACATTGTATCACCAAATAAAAACAGAGCATTCTATATGACCAAATGCAAGTTGAGCATTGTATCACCAAATAAAACAGAGCATTGTAACACCAAATACAAACAGCATTGTATCACCAAATACAAACAGAGTATTATAACACCAAATACAAATGCAGCATGGAATCAACAAATACGAACATGTCATCATGTCACCAAATGCAAGTTAACCATTATATCACCATATACAAACAGAACATTGTATCACCAAATGCAAACCTAGCATCGTATCTCCAAATGCAAGTAGAGCATTGTACCACCAAATACAATCAGAGCATTTTATAAAAACAAAGGTTGTATCATGAAATGCAAACAGAGCATTGTTCATCATATGGGACAAAATCCTTGTAATACCAAATACAAACATGGCACTGTATCATAAAATGTAAATGAATCTTTCTATCATCAGATGCAGACATAGCATGGTATCACCAAATGCAAACTGGGCACTGTGTAACATCAAACACAAATAGAGCATTGTATTAACATAAGCAGACAAACACTATATATCATTACATTAAATCTATATTAGTATCAGCAGATAACTGAAAAATAAGCACAGTATCTTCAGATGCAAGCAAATCACTTTATCACCAAGAGCAAACATAATACTTTACAGAGCACTGTATAAAGTACAACAGAGCCCTGTATTATCAAGTGCCTACAGAGCACAGTATCATCAATTTCAAGCCAAACACTAAATCATCAACTGGAAATAGAGCACTGTATCCTCAAGTGCAAACCTGATCTTTCACTGAATCATGAAATGTGTGCTGAGAACTGTATCATCATTTCCAAACTGTGCACTGTATCATCAGGTGCAAACAGCACACTGTATCATCAAGTGTAAACAGAGCACTGGATCAGCAAGTTTAAAATGTGTTCTGTATCATCAAGTGTGAATTGAGTACTGTATCATTGATCACAACTGAGCACCGTATTATCAAATGCAAACAGAGGATTTATAATCCAGTGCAAAACAGACACATGTATTATCAAGTGCAAACAGAGCACTGTATCACCAATCACAACTGAACACTGTATTATCAAGTGCAAACACAGTGCTGTATCATCAAGTGCAAACAAAGCACTGTATCATCAAGTCAAAAAAACAAACATTATTACATGAAGTGAAAACAGAGCACTATAATGAAGACCATCAGAGCATTGTTTCCTCAAGTGGAAATAGACCATGTATTATCCCTTGCTAACAGAACACTGTATCAAGTGCAAACAGAGCACTGTATCATCAAGTGCAATAAGAACACTGTATCATCAAGCAGAAACCGAGCACTATATCATCAAGTGCAATTAGTGCAAACAGAGCACTGTATCTTCAAGTTCAAACAGAACACTGTATCATTAGGTGTGAGTTAAGCACTGTATAATCAATCACAACTGAGCACTGTATCATTCAATGCAGACAGAATATTGTACCATCCAGTGTTAACAGAGAACTGTATTATCCATTGAAAGCAGAGCACTGCATCATCAAGTGCAAACAGAGCACTGTATTAGCAAGTGCAAACAGAACATTTTATCAAGTGTAGATAAAGAGCTGTATCATCAAGTGCAACAGTGCACCCTTTTTATGTATCATCAAGTGAAAACAGTGAACTGTATCATTAGGTGTGAATTCAGTACTGTATCATGAATCATAACTGAGCCCTGTGTCATTAAATGCAAACAGAATATTGTTTTATGTAGTGCAAACTGAGAACTGTATGATAAAGTGAAAACAGAACACTGTATCATGTGCAAACAGAATGCTGTATCATCAGGTGTAGAGAAATGTTTTATTAAGTGCAAACAGAGCACTATATCATCAGGTGCAAATAGAGCACTGTATCATCAGGTGCATACAGAGCACTGTATCATCAATCACAATTGAGCACTATATTATGAAGTGCAAACACAGTGCTGTATCATCATATGCAAACACAGTACTGTATCATCAAGTGCAAATACTGTATCATCAAGTGCAACTAAGCACTGTATCATCAGGTGCAAACAGTACACTGTATCACCAGGTAAAACAGAGCACTCTATCAAGAGCTAACAGAATACTTATCAGCAAGTACAGTAGAATACACAGTTCCAAGCCACACCAAAATGTCAGTATAAGTCACCTGATAGTATATAATCGGCCAATGCAACAACAAATTAGCATGTGACATAGTTTTACAAACAAAATGGCATGTCTTCAATGTCTTAATGTCTTCAGTGTGATTTTACCTTACAATTAAAATAAATGGAGGGATGTACACCTATCTAAAGTAGGCGTGGTTTTTGAACTATGAATACTGTTTTATCAAGTGCAAACAGAGCGCTGTATCGCCAAGTAAAGACTGCACTGTATTGTGTGATGCAAACAAAGCCCAGAGTCAATAAATGCAACCAGAGCACTGTGTCTTAAAAGGCAACAGTTCTATTCTGTGCAAACAAAGAAGACAACTCTTGCTTTCTTGTATGCGTTATCTGCCCTTTTCAAATATCCATGTTTAGCCATTACTCCTTAATTATATGGAATTTATACATGAAACCTCATAGATGGGTTTCGCTTATTTAGATCATGTATCATGAACAAGGAAGATTACTCTCAGTGTTCGAGTGCTGAGTTATATGCCCTTGCTTAATATTTATGTCAAAACTCTTGAACTGTGAGGAATTTAGCCTTGAAACTTCACAGTATCAAGGTGATGTTTCTCAAACAAGAAAGACAACTCACATTGTTGTAGTTGTGGAGTCTTACCAAATATCTGTGTCAAGTCTTTAGCTCCTGAACCATACAGAATTGAATCATGAAATTTCACAGATGACCTTTTCTAATTAAAACAATCATGACCCACAACATGACAAATGTGCACCCAGCAAAGACGCAGATCAGCCTGGGCATCAGCCCAGTCTGATTAGAACCTTTGCTGTCCGCGCAGAGCTAGCTTAGACCCTTAGCTGCCCTTTCATTGCACAGCAAAGACTCTGATTAGACTGGGCTAGGCAGATACTTGGGCTGATATGAGCCCTCGCTTGGGCCTTATTCCACTTTGTAGGTTTTGTCGTGTCGCGGCCCTTATGTCCCAAACAAGTTTTCACTATTTTGGTTTTATGTTACCTGCCCTTGCCAAAATTTCATGTCAGGACCATAACTCCTAAACCATTTGAAAGAAACTTCATTGATGAGTTTAGGCTATTGAGACAGTATGTTGTAAACAAGAATGACAATTCTTGCTTTAGGCTGCAGGCAGGGCATCCATGTCCCATGAACACTTTTTCTAGTCATTCTCAGTGGATGTGCAGGTTGGTCTGAGCCATCGCCTTGTCCACATGTGTAGATACACCTTTATCCATGAGGCATGAAGTATCCTTAGAATTGATCTAAAGGTACACTGATACAAATCTCTGCTAGTTATAAAAAGAAGAGCCACATTATCTGTCAGTTTGCATTTAAGCTTTGAATTCAAAAATATGGTGAAATGTGTATGGAGATAATATTTTGGCATTTTCTTCAACAAAAACTCACAGCTAAGACAGAAATGTGTCTTAAAACATGTATTAACAACTAATCTTTCACAAAAAAGTACTATTGATTGTGAAATCAATTTTTATAGCCATTTATACCAGAGGAAACGGCAGCTTCAGTTCGCTTTAATTAGCAGTGAAACTATTCTATCCGTCTACCTGGTGCTGTTCAAATGATTTATCGGAGAAATTCAGTAGGAAAAAATTACATCAGATTTTCTCCAATTGTGGCGGTGTTACACTGATTATAGTGATGCACTAGACAGTGGAAAGGCTTAACTTCTAAGCGGATTAGGAATGGGATTATCTATGGAAATTCTCTCCTCTTGTTCATATTGATACGTTCATAATAAAACTGGGGAGAATCCATTAAGAAATATGCACTACATGTTTGCTTGATTGTATTTTTGTGGTAATGCAGTGTCATATGAAAATTTATAGTTTGTAATTGATCGTACTGTATTCAGCAACCAGGGAACATATTGACTGTTATTGCTTTTCATACTGACGGGATGCTGGTGAATTATTTGAAGGGCTTGGTAAACTCAATCATGAGATTGATAAAGTAATGACATTGTCATTCCACTTATGAATGGAAATAATAGGTTGACCCATAGAACTGTCCCAGGCTTTTCTCCTCTTTTCAGATGTAAAAGTGGCCCAGAGGTTATAAAACTTGAATACATTCTCAAACTCAAAATAAAGCACAGTGATTGGCTGCTTCTGAGCACATGCTCAGAAGCAGCCAATCAGTGTGCATTATTTTGAGTTTGAGATTTACACAGTGATACAAATGCTGAAAAGGCATACTTTATCACACCATAAGTTCTAAACTGCAGTCTATGAGATTTGACAAGGGTTTGACCCTCACAGCGCCTAAAAAGCAGATGACAAAATTTACGTCTGCAAAATGCCAAAAAAATTTCATCCAAGCTACATCATATTGAGAGTTCAAAGACTAGGTTGCATACAGTGTAGATCAGAATGAAGTGGCTCGCTATGAGCTGCCTCATCTGGATCTACACTGTTTGCAAATTGAACTATTTTGGTTTTTGCTCTTTAAGTCTTAAACATCTGGCTAGAGGGTACCTGTTATGGCATTGTATCCTGGAACCATTGTTATACTAGAAGAACAAACAACATCTTAAGTTCAGTTTTTTGTCTCTCATGGGACTAGCAGAGGAGAGACATAGGTATTCCTTTTCTGGCATCAAATGAGCTGTGACACTAGAAAACCAACGAAGTGATTGTGTGCCCAGTGCAGACTCAGGTTAGCCTGGGCATATGCCCAGTCTGATCAGAGTATTTGCTGTCCACAAGAAGGCAGCTTAGACCATTAGCTACCCTTTGAGTGCAATGTGAAAACTCTGATCAGACAAGCCGGATTCCCAGGCTGAATTGAGTCTGCGCTGGGCACACAACCACTTTGTTGGTTTTCTCGTGTCGTGGCTCATATCATCATTGTCCGCATCAGCATAGGTGTCGGTAGCTTAAACTTCCATCAAGTTTTGTTCTGATACAGTGCGTTGACAGGCGAAACACCACATTCCATGGAATTCTTGTTTAACACCTTAAGCGCCAGTGACGAAAATAGTGAAATTTGCAAACAGCGTAGATCCTGATGAGGTGGCTCATAATGAACCGCATCATGTAGATTTTGTTGTCTGCTTTTTGTTGCTTAAAGGATTAATTTTACTGGTTGTGGGAATCAATGAAGTTCCGGGACTGAATTAATTCCCCAGTGTTCGATATGTACTTAATGGATCAGTCAGATACTAGTCTTCAGTTACAGCTAAAATTTCATTTGCAGCTTGATTTTATTTAACGAATTGTTAGAATCCTGATCCATGTAAGCAGCTAGATTATTGGATATTGGACATGAGACACTGACCCACAGTGAGCAAGCATTGTTTCTCTGTCCAGAAATTTGAGATTCCTCTTGCTAGTGATATGCAGATGTTGAAGCTAATCATAACATAGTGTGTACGTTTCCATGGCCTGCAGGATAGTATCTTACTAAATATTGGAAACTTATATCATTAATGAATTAATGAAAACAATTTCTGAAATTATAAGTCCTTTAGTACCTGTAAAGCTATGTTCTTTTAATCACAGAATTTAAAAGCAACTGAAATCTTCTCAAATATTATGGTGATACATTTCAGAATATAGTAGTATTACATCATTCATAAACCTCAGGATTCAATGATGAATTATTCTAAATCTCAGGATTTAGTGTTGGTCCATGGTAATATAAATCTTAGAATTTAGTGGTGGTACAGTGTAATTGAAAATCTCAGGACTAAGTGGTGGTATTTAATCTGAAAATTAGTGATGGTATATCGTAATTATAATAATATTAGGATTAAGTAGTAGTACAACGTAGTTATAAATCTTAGATTTGAATAGTGATATATTGTAATTTAAACTCCCAGAATTTATTGGTGGAACATTGTACTAATAAATACATGTATCAGGATTAAATGGTGGTTCTCTGTAATTGTAAATCTCAGGATGTAATGGTAGTATATTGTAATGATAAATCGCAAGATTTAGTGTTGGTATAATGTGATAATAAATCTCAGGATTTTGTAGAAATACATATCACGGTATCTCAGGATTTAGTATTGGTATGTGATAATTACAGTCACAGAATTCAGTGCTAAACACTGTTATATAAATCAGTGAACATTTGGAAAGTCCAGGATTTAGTAGTGATACATAAAGCAAACCCACAATACAAAGAAAATGAAAGTTGTTGGCTAGATGAAATAAATGCATAAGGAAAGAAAAAGAAAAAAAATAAAGCAACAAATAATCTTTAAATTGGGATACAAAGAATATGACAGTTGTTAGATGAAACTAATGCATAAGGAAAGAAAAAAAATGCAGAAAACTAATCTTTAAATTGAAAACTCTGTAATAGTGAGGGATCAAGAAGCCTTCCCCTAGTGTGGTTTTCAGCTGTCTATATAAATTTGCCTCTGGCTGATGATTGTATGGGAGATATTGGTGATCATTGTTGAGTTAGCCTATAGTGCTGTAAGTGGCAGGATTGCTAGCTGGGGACTTTAAGAAGCATGTAAAACATTTCTTGTTAGAAAAATAATGAAGTTTTAAGAGAGAATTCCCAGTAGTTTCATTATTCAAACAATGATTGTGAAAAGAGAATTATAGAGAAATATTCTTGAATATTTGTATCTTTCTAATGTGTCAGCTGGGAGTTATTGGCAACATGTGTGCTTAATGTTAAGGATAAAACCAACCAATTTCAATGGATTAGTTTCTGAATTGAATGTTCAGTTCAGTTTTTACTATTTTGCAGATCGAAATTAAATCTAAGTTGTGGAACTGGAAACACTTTTAACCTTGTGAACTGCTATAAGGAAATAAATGGATAAACACAAATTGGATATTTCCTTTTCACTGCTTACAAAGGAAGACTGGAATGGAATAGAAGTTTGATATAATATAAGAATACTACAAACTAATTAATGCATGTGTTACATCTGCTGCTGTCTAATAGTGCGTTTGAGCGGCACCACAAGAAAACCAACAAAATTGTTGTGCCCCCTGCACAGACTCAGATCAGCCTGGGCATCTGCTCAGTCTGATCAGACTCTTCCCGAAGTGCTTAAAGGGTAGCTAATGGTCTAAGCTACCTCCATGCGGACAGCAAAGACTCTGATCAGACTGGGCGGATGCCCAGGCTGATCTGAGTTTTCGCTGGGCGCATATGCTACTTTGTTAGTTTTGTCATGTCGCAGCTCGTTTCGTGTTCCCACATCATCATAATAACAGCACTAAGATGCAAATTAGTTGCATCTCTAAATCATTTGCATCTTTGTTGTGTTATTATGATAATTTGAGTGTAATATATATTCTGAGACTTGCATGCTTACTTGAATACATTTTCAAGACATGAAAAGATGGGTATATGCAAAGATCGTGCAGATAAAAGTATTCAGCACTATGATACATGTAGTTTGTTTGCCATTAATTACTGTAATTATGTCAATAAAGTCCAGAAATAAGACAAAACACAGTAGGTTATCGTTTTGACTTTCGTCTTCTTCAGAAACTAGACCGTATTTGAAAAAACAAGTAACGTCAGGTAATTATGTCAGGTATAGTAGATCAAGAGCATTGTGCAAGTTAGCCGACAAACATTATGAAAGTTGTTGAAAGCACAGTACAGCAAAGAATATATGTAAAGAGGAGATAAAACATAGATAAGTTAGTGGAGAATATAAGAAAGTTAGATGAAAGCACATTTAGTTAGGTGAAGACTATATACTTAAGGTGAAGAACATCTATATAAGTAATGTGAAGAACCTATATGTAAGTTTGGATAAAGAACCTTTTGGAACAAAACGATAGTTAAGTAGATTATGTGAGGAACACTAATAATAAAGGGCCGTATACACTATCATTTTTTCTTGTACAAGTTTATTGTACAAGAAAAACTGTCATTTAATTTGATGGTGTATACAGCAGAAAATGATCAGTTTTTTTATTGTACAAGAAAAACTGATGAATAGAAACTCATCCTATTTTCAATGATAACTTATCAAACTTGCCATCAAATAGCCAATCAAAAGCAAGAGAATTTGTAGCAGCAGCATTGTAAACAAAAGCACATGGCCAGTATTTGGCGGGGGAAATATTGCTGCAAGAGGATATAATGGCAGATATTATTTGGACAGACATGGTTACATCAAGACTCATTGACCTAATAGAAGAAAATGAAATTATATGGAATATCAGGTCAAAAGAGTATAAGAACAGAGATTTGAGAAAAAGGACAGTTCTTGAAGTCTGCTCCTGTACAAGCTCCTGTAGAAGTGTATGATAAGCACTATGCTGCTGTCTCCGCAGTAACCAATCTCGCGACCACACATGTCTGTATCTGGTGCTTAATCTCCTTCGCAAAATCACAATGCATAAAATGCAAAAAACAAATGCAACATAATCTTCCTCTGTCTCCATTGCTACTATTGTGTAATTTCCCGCAAAATGTTTGACAGCAGAGTAAAATTCTTCCTACGTGTATACACCTCATCATTGTCACTTTTTCTTGGTCAGTTTTTCTTGTACAATAAACTTGTACAAGAAAAAATGATAGTGTATACGGCCCTTAAGTGTAATTGAATAAGAAGTTGGTTTAGCTGAAGGAGACACGAAAGCTTGATGAAGAGAATATGTAAGTTAGGTAAAAGAACTTCTGTAAGAAAGGTGAAGGAACATAATATGAACTAAAGAAAGTATGTAATGTTGTGGAAAAGTATATTTGTGAGCTTAAGAACATATGTAAGATGAAGAAGGTATGTATTAAGATGAAAGGACATAGATGTGAGTTAAATTAAGAATGTGAGATGTGAGTTAAATGAAGACTATGCTAAACTTAACCCTTAGACTGCTAAGCGCGACTATAGTCGTGCTCGAGGGGTAGGTCACTTTGAGAGCATGTCAGGCACACTAGACATCAAGTACTCCCCATCATTTGCGGTTGTCCTATGCAGGAGGGAATCTGCTTTCTACTAGAGCAGGGTTTTACCCACCTTATTGATTTGTTGACCTTTTAAACTCGGAGAAAACGTCAAAAATTTATGATATTTTCAACATCAGCTTTTCAGGTGGCTACCCCTACTTACTTGATCCTGATTTTCTGACAACTAGACTTCATCCTTCCAAACTTTCTCTCTTGATAAATATTCAGCAATAACACCGGCCCTCAGACAAGCAATTACTTTTGTCATACAAAGCATATCACTGGCGCTAATATCTTGTACTTTTTTCTTTTTTTTTTTAAGTGTCTACGTCGGGTCTCGGTGTTATCATGTGACACCCAAATATGGCAGGTCACGTGACTTTGGTAACTTCCGGAAAATGGCAGCTCACACATCGGCCATATTGAGTGAAAATTTCAAGCAAATCGACCAGAGTGTGTGCAAGTTATGGCCTCTGAGATACCCCTACCCCCATTTTAGGGCCAGGTGAATTATTTTTTCAGCAGTCTAAGGGTTAAAGAATGTAGATAAGATGAAGGATGTATGTATGGTAGGTGAAGAACCTATAGGTAAGTTAGGCAAAGAAGCTATGTAAGCTGTGTAATTAGCATAATTTGTTAGATATAGATATGTAATTAGATGAAAGACCATAAGTAATAATATAAGCTTTGTGGTAGACATACAAGGATTTAGTTAGGAGAAAAACACTGGTTAAAATTAAAATATACATGTACGTATTTAAGTAAGATGAAGAAGATCTGTATGTTTGGTGAAAGAATGTATGTAAGCCATGTGAGGAACATGTGTATAAGTAAGGTAAAGAACATAATGATGTGGATAATGTAGGTTAGTTTTATGATGACATTTGTAAGTTAGATGAAAGAACACAGTTTAGTTAAGTAAAGACCACATGTAAGTTAGATGAAAGAGCATAATGTAGATAAGATGGAGAAAGCAGCATATCAATTGTTATCAGTGATTAATCATTTAGAATTTAATTTCCCCCAGACTGGGACAGTCTTGCAATAAAGCCACATAGTCTAAAATTGTACTAAAAATCTGAATTTTGAAATATTGGGTCAGCAATCTCTAATAACTTTGTGGAGATTAAATCATCTCAGACTCATTCAGAGTTTAATTTATAAACTGGATATGAAATGTCAGTGTAACAAACTAAACTGGAATATGATTCCACTGAGAAGACAGTCTTTTAATATAACCATGTCTGGTTGGACAGACTTTGTGAAGATCTAACAGACCTACCTGTGTGGCATTGTTTCCGCTGTTTGGATAACTTCTCTGCTTCTTAAATTCTACTGTTGCAGAAGAAAGATGGGAGAATGTTCCTGCTGGGACTGGATCTGCCGCATGTAAATAATAATTTCTTTTTTTTTGAGAAACAATATGGGATAAAGGCAATTTTACTTGTAAAGGTTCAAAAAATAAATACCGTATTAATCCTAATAAATGCCCCTGCTCAAATTGCCCCCTGCCTCTTTCTCAAAAATCATGTTATATCAAATTGCATGAACTCCTGTTTGCTTTTCTGGGTCAGCTAGCTCTTTGAAAATGGGTTCACTCTTAAAGGAAAGAATTTCTTTTAGAGTTGACCCCTACTGAGCAGGGGGCAAAATAGTAAAAGTTGCTTCCTTGGAATTTAGGCTGTAAATAACACCTCAGACCCTTTCACAGAATAGGGTGTTAAATAGGATTAATACGGTAAAACTGCAGTTCAAAGTGAATTGTGTTAAGGCAGTGACTGTTTTCCTGCTTGATGTGGTAGTTCCCATTTTGCATCTCTACTGGTATTGTTCTATTTTCAGTTTTAATTATATCATTCTTTGCCTGTCTCTGTTCAGTTTTAGTTATATCATTCTTTGCCTGTCTCTGTTCAGTTTTAGTTATATTATTCTTTGCCTGTCTCTGTTCAGTTTTAGTTATATCATTCTTTGCCTGTCTATGTTCAGTTTTAGTTATATCATTCTTTGCCTGTCTGTTCAGTTTTAGTTATATTGTTCTTTGCCTGTCTCTATTCAGTTCTTTGCCTGTCTCTTTTCAGTTTTAGTTATATCGTTCTTTGCCTGTCTGTATTCAGTTCTTTGCCTGCCTCTGTTCAGTTTTAGTTCCATCATTCTTTGCCTGTTTAAAATGTTCTTTGCTCAGTTCAAGTTGTATCTTTTCAGCTTGCTGTATGAATACCTGGACTACCAATCCAGGGGTCACAAGATAGATCCCCCGCTTCTCCGGTCTTTCGGATGAGACTTTAAACCGAGGTCCCGTCTCCATATGACCTCGCTGTTGGTGTGACATTAAACCCGAGTTCACTCACTCACTCACTGTATGAAATACAAGAAGAACTACCGTATTTGTTTACCTGTAAAATGGGGACATTTTTCCTCTCCAAATGTGTCCCCAAATAGTTGAATCTTCCATATTCATTCTGCTGTAAGATGTTTTTCCTTTCCAAAACAATAAAAAAAATCTATAAGATGGATCTAGATTGTTGGTGTTGTTATGGAATGATTATCAACCCTATCTTATAACTGAATAAATGGTCCATACTGTGATAATATTGGAGTTAGTTGCAATTGAGTTTTCTTTAGTTGACCCACTGATGCCTTAAGCATCTCATAAAAGGTACTTTTTTGAACACTATGTAGATACAGATCAGACTATGGATCAGGGACCGTATTTATAAAACGACATAATAAGTGGTTGCTATGCTGTTACAAAGGCTGAATTTTTATGAAAGAGATTCCCTACAACTATGAAATTTGCTCTGGAAGAACAGTCTTTTTCAGACTCAATGGTTCCTCCAGAGCAAATTTCATAGTTGTAGGGAATATCCAACATAGAAATTTAGAGAAATTTAGCCTTAGCAATAGCATAACAACGAATTAAGTGGTTTTATAAATAAGACCCCAGACTCTGCAGAATTCACTCATGATTTAGCAGCAGTTCTGTATGGCAACAGGGACATTGCCTGCTGATTTGGGTGTTTGACAGAGCTCCAGATAAGAGGGGTATTGAGGATAATTCAAGGATAATTTTTCTTATTTCTCAACAAAAACATAGGTTGTGACCCCTCATTAGAGCCGGATCACGTAGCACATTTGGTAGGGCACCTGACTTGTAATACAGAGGTCCTGGGTTTGATACCCTATCTGGCCACTTACTTTCATTTCCCCTCCGCTGATTCAAGAAGGGCAGTTGTCAGTTACTGGTGCAAGTAAGTGCACTTAGTACTGGTTAACCGCTTAGGAGGTCTAAGCCTCCCAAGGAATAGTGTGGTTAGGTTAACTGACCGCCCTGACATGACCATGACCCCTCATTAGAATCGTCTCCATAAGAGGGTCACAATGTATGCTTTTATGGTACAATAAAGAAAATGGTCCCTTTTACCTCATCTTATCTGGAGTACTGTTTGAGATGGTGAAGGTATTTGTTCAGTACTTTGATTATTCATAACTTTTTCAGACCCTTTTCATTGGTTTTGGGGGTGACCTTAACCTACTTTTCCTTAATGAAACGTAATGAAATATAAAAAAAAAATCTTCTTAGAAACAGCTGGCCCTATTTCAAAAAGAATTCCGCTTATGCTTATACAGTGCATCTGCAATAGAAAATGCATTTTTCATTTTTTTATGACTTAAAGAAAAAATAGTGCCAATCTTGACTCTTTGTCGGATTCTTTTCTTTGTTTAATGATTTCCAGGAAAATTTATTCATTAAAACTGAACTTTCAAGTACCCTAACCCTTAGGGCACTTTAATTAATTACTGGAACTGAATGTACAAGATTCAGTGCTATAAAGTTTGAATTTTTTTTTTCTGATATGGGTTTCAAGGGCCTTTCATTGAAAGCAGTGCCTTCTTTCAAAATCAAATAGAAACCTCTCAAACACTAAAATTACGCATTTTAACAATTTCTAAAGTTGTAACAAAACGTGGTGTGCAAGAAAAAGTATCTATCATGGGTGTGAGGTGCTGATATAAATATCTGTCACTCGGGATCACTGTTCGGCATGATGAAGCAAGCCTCATGATGCTGAACAGTGATCCTCGGGATGGACTTTTCTATCCACTCAATATAGCTTGTTTTAAGGTAGAAGCAAATAGTCAGCCAAATAATCTTTTTAATATTGGTAGGTGAGAAAATTAATCAGTCATTGGTGCCCAGTGGGGATATGGAGATCCCAAACCGAGGGCCTATCGTTTAAGTTGGAAACTCAACAGAGCCTCATGTACCACTAGAACAGTAGACCCTCAGTTTGGGATCTCCATATCCCAACTGGGCATCCCAAACCGAGGGTCTGTCTTTAGGTTGGAAACTCGGCAGAGCCATGTTTCCCACTTGAACGGTAGACCCTTGGGTTGGGATCTTCATATCCCCATTGGGCACCAACAATTGATTCTGTTTGTTCTAATACTTTGGATTTTTATGGAAGCAAGCCAGATACACCACAGTTGCAATAAATAGATTATAATAAGGAAACAATCTGAAACAGAAAATATTGAAACTTTAAATTCTGATCAATATTTCATTTCATTAAGATCTTATTGATTTCAAAATATCTGATCATCTTTACCTTACTGACCCAAAACAAAAGGCCAGCAGCAAACCATTTAGACCTAGGTCTGACGGGTCCTTCTAGATGCAGTCTGATCAGGTTCTGCACTGTTTGCTGTTCTACCAAGATTTTGGACAATTTGAGTCACATTGCCATAGAGAGAGAAAAAACTTGCTTAAATTTTAGGATTATTACTTTAATTGGTTAATTTGCTCCAATTTCTAGGGCCTTTTCGGTATGCTCATCAATAAATAATTGAGCCTTGACACGACAAAACCAACAAAGTGGTTGAGCGCCCAGTGCAGACTCAGATCAGCCTGGGCATTGGCCCAGTCTGATCAGAGTCTTCGCTGTCCGCATGGAGGCAGCTTAGACCCTTAGCTACCCTTTAAGTGCTTAGCAAAGAGTCTGATTGGACTGAGCGGATGCCCAGGCTGATCTTAGTCTGCGCTGGGCGCACAACCACTTTGTTGGTTTTCTCGTGTCGTGGCTCAATAACCTTTTCAGTGTCTACAAAGGCAGGAAAAACAGCAATAATCAGTAAATCTGTGCAACAGCTTGAAATATACAAGGCTGCAATTATTTTGTCTGCAGGGACTGAAGATTTTTTTGCTTCATGGACTGTGGTAAATCTTTTGACATTTGGTTGACTGCTAAAACTCAGATCAATCTGTCCTGGCACTGATTCTCAACAAAAAGACGAGGAAAAAAATCCAGCATACTAGGTGACGATCAGTTTAAGACTAGACCTGTTGACAAAAGTGGAAAAGCTGCTGCTGCTCCAAGGTTCTTCTGCCTCTACAGGCAAAATATCAGTTAAAGACAGGGATGGGACTATATAAGGAGGATTAATTTTGTCTCTTGATCTCATAGTGTCAACACCTCCAGTCAGCCAATAAAATCATCATAACTGTTAATTCTGGTCCACTGATTGGTTGACTAATTTTCACATCTTTACCTATGCAGGTAACATTATTATGTCCTGGGAACCAGACTCCCCGGCAGAGAACTCCTGTCTTTAAGGACTTTAACCGTAAATGTGACTTAAGGACTTTAACCATAAAAGTGACTATTGGCAAAGTTGCCAATAGTCCCTTTTATTGTTTAATTCCTAAACTTTGCTACTTTTGTATCTGCTGTTGCATTTGACTATATATGTAATAAGTTCTCTCAGAAGCAACTGTAATAACAGCAGGTCTAATGAAGTTAAAATTGATTCCTCAGTGCACTAAAGATTTTTCACCAAACTTGATGACCTTTCATGGTCATAATTATAGACACTTTCATGTATGTGCAATATCTATTGAATCAGTAGAGCTTTATTAGTAATATCAAGAGCTGAGAAGGATCACATTTTCAAGATCTTCCAAGAGCTGATCCAGAAGTAATGCCACTGTGTCCATTGGGCGTTTATTCATAATGACATTATTATGAAAATTATATCAAAGTGTACTGTAATTCAGTTTTGACTATCAGCGTGGTATGGATATAACACAGAAGCCTTTTTCTGTTCCAGTTATAAAGACATTCAAAGTATACCACTGACGCCTTTTGGCCGTATGTTAAAATAAAATTTATTGCAAACATAATCATTGATAAGCTATAGAAATTAAAGTAGGTCAGAATTACCTATATATCATTGTCCCGTGATTTTTTCCTTATATCTTGAAGACTGTATGATGTATAAACATGATATCTTTGGATCATAAGTTAGTATGGCCCGATGTTTGAGCAAAATAAGAGAAGGTCACAGTGACTTATATTTCATGGTCATGTGATTTTGTCTTGTATCTTGAATAAAGACAGCTTTAGCTGATAAGCCAGTGTTTGACCCTAAAGTAAAATTAGGTCACAGTCATCTTTTTACATGGTTCAGTGATTTTGCCCTATATCTTGAAGACTATTTGGTATATGAACATGATAGCTTGGGATAATAAGTTAGTATGGCTGGATGCTTGACATCAAATTAAAAGTAGATCACAGTGACCTCTATTTCATGGTCCAGTGATTTTGCCCTATATCTTGAAGACTATTTGATATATGAACATGATTGTTTGGCTTAATGACTGTTTCTCCCTAATTTTGACCTCAGAATAAAATTAGGTCACCGTGAGCTATATTTCATGGTACATGTATAGTGATTATTCTCTATCTCTTGAAGACTATTTGATGTATGAACATGATAGCTTGGGATATTAAGTTAGTATTGCTGGATGCTTGACATCACAATAAAAGTAGATCATATATACGGTTCACAAAAAGTAGGGGATATCAAGATATTAAAAATTGTATAAATTAGAAAACATATCAAATCCATCTGAAACGGCAAGTGTCAATCAGAAAAATATTCGATTAAACATTTTGCATTACAATTTTGATGATATATCCTGTCATGTGATCTGCGTGTAATTCGTTTTAGACAGGGGGTCGACACCCAATTTTCACACGAATCTGCTACAAAAACAGATCCTTTTCAGATCACAAAATTTACACAAAAACACTCGTTTTGATTCATTTAACAAGCTGAAAATTGCTTTTACGCGCTGTTTTATAAAAATAAAGAGTGCAAGCCATAAATGTGTTAATTTTTCGGTGACTCGATGTACCTGTACGATTTTTGTTTTCTGGTTTTCTTCCCAAAATGACTGTTTTGAAGACGAAAAAAAATCTTTTAGCATACAAAACTTAAAAGTGCATTGAAAAGTTAGCCTAGTTGAAAAATTTGAATAAATTTTTGTTCGAATTTACCACATTTTTGTCCTGACCCCCTGTCTGAAACTAACTGTATGCAGGTCACGTGACAGGAAATATCGTCCAAACTTTCATGAAAAGTGTCTTAACGGATGTTTATCTTATCGATACTATGCGTTTCATATGGATATCACATTTGTTGTATATGCTACAATTTTTCAAACCTGAATATCCCCTACTTTTTGTGAACCTTATATTTCATGGCTTAGTGGTTTTGCCTTATACCTTCAAGACTATTTGATACATGAACATGATAGCTTGTGATAATGAGTTTCCATGACCTGATGTTTTACCTTGAAATTAAATTACCTATATTTCATGGTTTAGTGATTGTTCTTTATACTCTGAAGATTATTTGATTTATGAACAAAATAGTATATGGTAATGGCTCAATGTTTGACCTCAAAATAAAAATAGGTTACAGTCACCTATTCTATTTCATGGCCTAATCTAATACTTAGGTAAGGTTTGGGATAAGTATATGAGTGACCTCATATTAATTGTTGGTCTGTGTGACCTATATTTCATGGTCCATTGATTTAGCCACATATTTGTAACACCATTTCATAAATTTGCATTATATTTGGGTTAATGGTTTAGGCTGACATTGTGATGACCTCAAACTAATTGTAGCTCAATGTGATCTCTATTTTATGGTCCAGTGACTTTGCCTCATATTTCTAATACCATTTTATGGATTTGCATTATACTTAGGTTAGTGGTTTGGGTTGACACTATGAGTGACCTCATACTAATTGTAGGTCAGTGTGACCTAGATTTCATGGTCCCATGATTTAAGCCAGAATCTCAAACACTATTTCATGCATTTGCATTATACTTGGGGAATGGTTTGTTAAAACCAAGCTCCCATAAGGGCTGCTTTATTATCTTCTGACAATTCTTGTATCTTGCTATATATTGATGGTGGAAGCTACTGGCACATAATTATTTTGTCTGCACCATACTACTTATAGCTGTGAAAGACTGATGACACGACTGGGTTTTGTAGAAAATATATTGTATGAAGTATTTTGCAAAAGTGCTATTCATGAGCTGACTGATCTAACCATGTGTATAGATACACACAATAATTTCCACTATGAGCTATTATCATGTAGGTGCAGGATGACTAAATCTAAATACACTGACATATATTTTGCTCAAAAGAAAACTGGAAAGTCTGAAGAATTCCTGTGGCATTTGGAAATTATTAAAAAAAAAGAAAAAAAAAGAAAAGAAAAGACTATGCTTTGTAGCCTTTTAAGTACAGTATGTGGGCATCTGAGTGAACTGTGCCAGTGATTGAACATCTATATAATATTTCTGTCTGATGTCATCTGTAGGTGTGATTCTTGTGTTTCAGTGTTACAAGCTATTCATTGTACAGTTCTTTCTGATAGTTTAGCCAGTTCAGTTTCATCTCATTTTAAAAAGATACAAGCAGTAGCGTTTTTTTTTCAAAAGTTGAAGTAATTACCACTGAAGCCAATAGGGCAACAGTTCTACTCAGACTGAAGCTACAATTCCACTCAGAACTTTTGTTTGTGTTGCTTTCTACAGGAGTTTTAGCCCTTAATAAAACTGACATTTTAGTCAGAGCTCTAGATAAGAGGGAGTATTTGATGATGATTAGAGATAATTTTTGTAAATTCCGCATAAAACCATATATGTTGTAAATTCCGCATAAAACCATATGTTGTAACCCCTCAGCTGAACCATCTCAACTAGACGAGACGGTTCAGATAAGGGGTCACAATATATGGTTTCGATGAGAAATAAGAGAAATTATCCTGAATTATCATCAAATACCCCCTCTTATCTAGAGCTCTGATTTTAGTAAACAGCAACTGTAGTTTTATTGTTAGTTTGGCAAAGGTGTATGTAGAAGCAACAAAATTACATTTCCTTTTTCCTTACTTTCATTTTCTAGAAAACATTTTCTAATTAAAGCTAGAATATCCTTAGACTGAGTTATATCTTTCCTCGGTGTTAATTTAATCTTCTGCAAAATTTTAGGTGTGCTGAAGCAATTAGCAGTACCTGCTTTTCAATTAAAGACAATATACTGCTAAACTTAGAACATGAAGTATGGGGAAAATTATAAATTATTCAAGACAGTAGACAAGAATGTGTTAAATTGATAAAAGCTTCTCAAGGATTCTTTCCTTGCTGTAAAGTTTCAAAATTTCCAACAAAGAAAGTATTTAACAAGCCTTTGTCCCATTTTTTTTAAACTTGCAAAATGTGCTCTAATAGCTGCATTATAATTAATGCCCTGCTATATACTAAAAGCAGGAATCCCAGATCTTTCTACACTGCAGCACTTTCTTGTATAATGCAGGGCTTGACAAATCAAAATTTGATATACTTGTCCAGTACACATCTTCTGCAACAAAATGCTGAAATTCCCTGGATTTCCCTATATAGCTTATACATTTTTCTGGGCAAGTAAGAAAATATTTTACTTGCCCAGCAAAAATTTTAACTTGTCCCGGGCAGCCGGACAATGGACTTGTCAGGCCCTGATAATGTATATGAAAAGGCATCCTAAACATATATATGAAAAGGCAATTGCTCTGGTGATTGGTTTAACATAACTGATTTCATTCCCTAATGCATGTTGATTACATTGGCAGATGATCTAGGCAAGTTCAGTCAACCAACCAGACAACTCCACCATTGTGACCTTCGAATCAAGGTCACAGACTTAGAACTTTGCCTTCATGATTGACAGCTCTTGTTGTTTCTTGTTACTGGGTTTCACGAAAAAAAGTATAGCATTTCATCTCTGTCCTCATAGAAGAAATGGTACATCTACATTATTCAGAGCAGTATATTCATGACTTAGGTGCCATTACTGTGGAATGGCTTTCTGTCAATGTAAGTGGAACTAGGGCAATAAATGCATCCTCAAAGCCATAATTAACTCTCTGGCTTATTTACTTCCTATCTCAGAGAGAAGGAAACCTATTGCAATTCGGACTGCGGTTAATAATGGCTTTCTCTTGTGGAATTGAAAACCTAGGATGCTGACTGAGTGAAGAAAGTACATAATATGTACTTTCTTCACTCCATCAGCATCCTATGTTATAAGAAAGAGATAATCACATAATGGACTTTGTTATTGATCTGTTTGGGAGAAGTGGATTGGAAAATGAAATCAACAAGTAGCCACAAATGGCTGTATCTGTCATTGATGGTCTGGGAAATTGACAGGGCTACAGGCAACATATTGGTCAGCTGGTGTGGGAAAATAATATCAGAGAGCTTTCAGTTGCTGCATGAGAAAAGGATGCTGTAAATGGGGTCATAGCCATGCCTATTTCATACTTCATTGATTGTTGTAAGATTTTTTTGAAAACAAATACCCATATTAGGGCCATGGGGAAGATATTCATTCAGGTATCACCTTGTTGAGTCCCACAGCTAACATCATGTGGAGCTGAGACTTCCAATTTTAACATCAACTTCATGGTGTATAGATAATCCCTCTGTCAATTTTAACATCAATTTCATGGTGTATAGATAATCCCTCTGTCAATTTTAACATCAACTTCACGGTGTATAGATAATCGCTCTAACACCAACTTCATGGTGTATAGATAATCCCTCTGTCATCAACCATATGGGTATTATAGTGTATAGATAATCCCTCTGACAATTTTAACATCAACTTCTTGGTGTTTAGATAATCCTTCTGTCAATTTTAGCATCAACTTCTTGGTGTATAGATAATCCCTCTGTTGTCAACTTCATGGTTTATAGATAATCCCTCTGTCAATTTTAACATTAACTTCATGATGTATAAATAATCCCTCTGTCAATTTTAACATCAACTTCATGGTGTATAGAATCCCTCTGTCAACTTCAGCATCAACTTAATGGTGTATAGATAATCTCTGACAATTTTAACATCAATCTCATGGTGTATAGATGATTCCTCTGACAATTTTAACATCAACTTCGTGGTGTATAGATAACCCTTCTGACAATTTTAACATCAACTTCTTGGTGTATAGATAATCCCTCTGTCGCCAACCTCATGGTGTATAGATAATCCCTCTAACAATTTTAACATCAACTTCGTGGTTAATAGATTACCCCTCTGACAATTTTAACATCAACTTCTTGGTGTATAGATAATCCCTCTGTCACCAACCTCATGGTGTATAGATAATCCCTCTGTCAATTTTAACATCAAATTCCTGGTGTATAGATAATCCCGCTGTCAATTTTATCATCAACTTAATGGTGTATAGATAATCCCTCTGACAATTTTAACATCCATTTCATGGTGTATAGATACTTTACCAACTTCAAGATGTATCAAGAATGCCTCTGATGGCTTTTGATATCAACTGCATGGTGTATAGTTAAACACCTGACAGTTTTAACATCCATTTTATGGTGTATAGATAATAATCCCTTCTGATTATTTTGACATCAGTTCCATGTGACAATGTTTACATCAACTCCATGGTGTATAGATACTGCCTCAATAATTTTTATATCAAGTGCATGGTAGATGTATAGATAGATATATATATATTCTTTCTGACATGAGAATAACAGTGTTTGCCATGTATGCACCCCCCCCCCTCACACACACACCTCCCCCCCCCCCCCCCCCCACACACACACACACCTCCTTCTTAAAGGAAAAGAGGAAAGAAATTGTTCTAGACAGAGCAAAATTGATACTTTCCTCAAAGAGTACTGGTTGCCACTTTCGGAAAATTAATGTAAAAAAGAAATTCACATGCAAGGCAAGCAGATTATATCCCAACAGGCACACATTTATTCATGCCATTGTGCTGGTGGGATTCTGCTAGTGTTACCTCCATCATAAATATGGTTGCCAAGCCCTCTACCATAAAAGTTTCTACACACCTATTAAGGTTTTTACAGTTTGGCTCATTTAGTTCTGTTGATAAGTGGTGGTTCTGGTGACAATTGAATAAAAGCAAATATAATTGTTGAGTGAAATGGATTCACTTCAGCTTTGAAGTCCTTAATTTTCACAGAACCTGATATCAAATCTTGTTTAATTTCTAGATTTGTATTTGTTAGTGTTATCAGACTAAAACATCCAATTGTTCTTGAATAATTAAATGGTCCTTGAAATGTCCTTGAAACATGTGCTTGGAAAGTATTCAATGATAATTTAACAAGATTTATTTCACTTTCCAAGTCACAGACTAATGAATATTCAAGATGGTATGCAAACATATGGCATGCAGTACATAATCAATTTACATGGACAAATTGTCTCCGACAGATGATGGCGTCACACTGTAATAGAGATACTTTTAAAGAGATTCTGTTTTCTTCATCTAAATATGGAGTATTACCGTATTAATCCTATTAAATGCCCTTGGGGATGTTGCATTTTACAAAAGGGGACGTTACGAGAGAACCTAAAGTGTAGTAAATCAGCCATTGCCAAAAAACCTCGTATAAACATTATTCAGGTGGGTATACTTTCAGAGGAAGCAACTCTATAATTTTTGCCTCCTTCTCAGTAGGGGTCTACTCTTAAAGGAAAGAATTTGCTCCTAAAGGAGCAAATTTACTCTTAAAGGAAAGAATTTGCTCCTAAAGGAGCAAATTTTTTCCTTTAAGAGTAGACCTTATATAAAGGAGCTACTTGATCCAGAGAGGCAAACAGAATTAATGCTAGTTAATATGACATCATTTTCAGAAAAGATGCAGGGGGTGTCTATTAGAGCAAGGGCAACTGTAAGGATTAATATGGTATACAACTAGTTCATGCCATTATGGGCAACAGTAAAACCTATTGCCCTTAATGGCAGTCTGATGAACTGATGCAGTATCACCTATTGCACTAGTCCTTTGTAACCACTGCCTCCCCCCCCCCACCCTCCCTTCCCCCCCCCCCCACCCCACAGGGTAGAGTGGGGGATAGTGGGGCTAAGGTACAGGGCAATAACTATTTTATTGTCCCAACAGTGCCGGGGTTTTAACATCTGGATCTTCACCCCAGTGGAATTTTCTGTTATACAGAGCAAGGCTAACAGCAGGGCTATAACCATCAGCCTTTCCCAAGAGGGTGGGGCTTATACCAGGGCACTAAAAAATGAAAAGTCATTAGCCCTGCAATTCTCCGTAGGTGGGCTGGGGGGGGGAGGGGGGGGGGGGGCAGTGATTACAAATGACTGGTGCATAAGGCTGCCAGGCCACATGTATAGCTAGGCGGTGCATAGGGTCATCCACAGCAGGTGTTATCTATGCACCATCAAAAATACTGTTTGGGCGATAGGGCATCAGAATTTCTAGAGCATCTGGGGCGGGGGGATAGTTTTGATTCACCAATACATGAATGAAATAGTTGTTTATTATACTCAGCGTAAAGCAGTCTGGGTCATAATTATATTGTTTTAAACACTCACAACATCCACTTCTATTTGCTTTAGCTCTGTTTGTAGTATAGAGGATGCTTTGTAAGTGTCCAGGCAGGTGAGACACAGCATTTCAAAGATTTTTTATGAAACTGCTCATTTACTACTCTACTCACTACCCATGTATTCCCACAGATAAAAAAAAAGTGGATGACTGATAAATTTTGTTGCGTATAGCTGTCATGGTAGTCATATTAACCGCGACATGACAAAACCAACAAAGTGGCATGTGCACCCAGTGAAGACTCAGATCAGCCTGCGCGTACGCCCAATCTGATCAGAGTCTTCACTGTCAGCATGGAGGTAGCTTAGACCCTTAGCTACCCTTTCAGTGCACAGCAAAGACTCTGATCAAACTGGGGGGATGCTGATCTGAGTCTTCGCTGGGCTCACATGCCACTTTGTTGGTTTTGTCGTGTTGCGGCTCATATATGAACAAGAATTCTGTGGACTGTTGTGTCTCACTTTTCAGAACATTGTAACTGACAGAGCACAATGAAAATTAACACTGCCAATGCTGTAAAAGTAATGCTTAATGTCTCATATGCTGCTGGTCTCAGGTGAGACAAAAATAAGTGGCACAAGTTTTATAGTACAGTCTTATATGATTTCAGATTTGAAAGGCCTGAAAGACGAGTGGTTACAGAGACAGTACAGCCAAGAACCAGCTCACAAACAGCCCTAACAGACCCCTTGAATCAGCGACGCGATTACTCCTACCAGTCCACAGCATCAAACAGAGGGGTGAGTATAGCGGTTAATAGGGTTATTTCCCCAATTAGTGAGCTGGGCATAGTTGATTGGGGTAGTAGTGCACTCATTATTGAGAGCTTCAGCCTAACTCTGAAGTTTTATTGCCAGTTCTGTTTGTGTGCTATATGGTTTAGCCGCCATCAATGCCTAGCTTCACATAAAAAGGATATAGGCAAACATGTCACTCCACATTCCATAGCATCTGATCTGGGTCTGCACTGCAGTGCAGACCCAGATCAGATGCTTTGGAATCTGGAGTGATGAGAATTTCTTCTTTATTACTGCTCTGAGGTAGAGTATCTTTGAAATCCAGACCAGGCCATGGTAGTTTACAGTGTTGAATTAAGCTTTAGACCTGAATTTCAGTGCAAGAAAACAATACTGCCCATGCATCTTGCTGGAGTTTGCTTGTCCTTGCTGCCTGAAGTCTTGCACTCTGTGTGTAGGCTGCATGAGCACTAGTTTTCTCTGTCTTTGGTATATTGGTTACAGATTATAAGTGTCATTTGGTGCTGCCTCACAGAATTTCCAGACCAGTAGGTTTATTTTGATTTGATTATCTAGTCATGAGTCCCAGAGCACTTGACTTCACCTCAATTATTCCCTCCTTTCTAACTGACTTTTTCTGAGGAGGCACTGATCAAGCTATTCAATGTTGAAACATTGCAAAGAATGCATAAGGCTCAGGCTATTGTGCAGCCCCATGTTTTTCTTCTTTTTTTTCCCCATCAGATTTGCATTGATATATCATTGGAATAAGTCTAATAGTTGACAAGGTTTTGGTGACTTTGATCTCATCTTCAAGCTCACAGGAGGACTTAGAATGTTAAATGTTGCCCCCATATATCCTGTCTATCCCCTATCTCATAAATCACTGGACATAGTTTGACAAAGTATTTAAGAGAAGCCTATGAAATTGATTATATTTTGTGACCTTGACTATTTTCAACATCATCCCAGGACTTTGAATGTCAGAAACAGCTTTTCTACTCCATATTACTGAGATGTATCAGCGGGTTCTAAATTCCATCCCTGCAAAGATGCATTGCCTAAGTCAATGGTATGTATAAGTATGGTGGCTTTGATCATAGTAATAGGTCCGGGGAGGAGCTAATGTAATTTTTCCTCGGAAAATAGTATGTCTACACCTTACCTTTTGAACCTGATGACTGATGGACCAAACTGATTGAGAGGGGCCAATGAGTTGGGGACGTTGAACATCACAGGACTTCGACTTTTGAAAAGAAGGCTTTATTGCACAGTCGCATGTAAATTGTACAGCAAAAGCTCAGACAGCCTGTGGATCGGTGCAGTCTGACCATAGGGTATTCACACCATTTGTGGACCCCGAAGAAACTACAGACACAAAACAGTCTTCACAGGCTTCTAGACCAGTTGAACCTTCCTCTTCGCATGATGTGACTGAAATGAGCCATTACACGACAAAACCAGCAAAGAAGTATGTGAGCCCAGTGAAAACTCAGATCAGCCTGGGCATCTGCCCAGTCTGATCAAAGGCTTTGCTGTCGGCATGAAGGAAGAGTAGACCCTTATCTACCATTTAAGTGCACAGTGGAGATTCTGATCAGACTGGGTGGATGCCCATGCCAGGTTTTCTGAGTCTTCTATGGGTGCACATGCCACATTGTTGGTTTTCTCGAGTCGCGGCTCAAATATTGTTGCTCAGTCAGTGTACATAGTGCATTGGTTGCACTGAAGTATCTCCAATTCACAGAGTTAGCCTGCAGCTGATTGTCAGATTGATGGTGAATAAATCAGATATGTCAAAAGTGGATTTATTTCAATGATTTTATAATAGAATTGGCTTCATCTTCAAATTAATCAGGAAATTTTGTTAAATATTTACAAGGCTGATTGCTGTCAGCATTGAGACTGTCTGAAAGCTCTAAATCCAAATTTATCCTGACAGCTTGACTGTAATTTGATTAATTAGTCGGGTAATTAGTTGTAATGTCATTTTGGGAAGAAAACCTTATTTGGTGCAATTGTCCCCAGCTATAAGTATTAGTATTTTGGTTCTGTAGACTGAAATGGGTTAGAATTGCATTCCTTCTTTCGGTCATTTTCATCCCTTCAAGCACCAGAAAAGCTGACAACAAAATGTATGTCTGCAAAATTTCAAAAGTTTCGTTCAAGCTACATCGTATTGACATGAAACTTAGAGGGCAAACAGTCTAGATCCAGATGAGGTGGCTCATACTGTTTGCAAGTCAACTATTTTCATTTTTTGAGCCTTAAGTGTTAATATTTTCCAGAATTTTAGTTTTGCTAAATATTTTGTTGTATCTAGTGGCTTGCGAATTCGAGGATCTCACCAATATTTGACCATTTGATGATGAAACTAAATTGCCAATCAATAAGTCACAAATTCAATTCGAAATTTGAAAAAAAAAATGAAATGAAGAAAGCATGAAAAACAGTCAATTTACAGTATCATTAAATAGATTTTAAAAAGGTCAATATTTCTGAAAAGTATAAATTGTCAGCAGGTTTGAAGAACTTACTTAAATATATGAGAGAACTAACCACATTGTTGGATGAAAGTGGTCGTTTATTTCATTCACTCATAATGAGAGTTTTTAGCAGTAACAGCTATGGACTGTTTTCTTCGTAGATTAATGGAAAACTCTCGCTGTACTTTACGCGGTCTCTGAGAAGGTTCATCCATTATTCAAACAGCAAGTAACTAATCTGAACACGTTAGCCTATAAACACTGGGTGGGAGCGTACAGTACAAGTGACCGGTTGTCCCGATCTGTATAGTGGACGCATCTTTGTCCCAATATGTCGGGTAAGTTTCAAAATTGTTTATTTTTGTGTTTTAAAATCATTGAGTGTAGGTGGAACAGCTTGCTTGACAAGCCTTAATACAGATCTTTTCGACATGTCACCTTAATTTTCTGTAAATTGTTATGATATACTTTATTTTCACATTTAATTTGAGAAAATCACTACTCTACTTTCGATTTCGAAATCTGCGCCGGTACCATTTCTTCAAATTTTGCCATAAATTTTATATGAAACAACCGTGTTTTCTTTAGAAATATTTTATGGTGTATTTAAGTTCAGGATTAATTAATCTTGTTAGATATCATGCTAGGTAAGGGCAATTATTTTCAAAGAAAACAAAAGAGGGGTCAAACACTATTCTGTATCGTGGGTCGTAAAACCGATTGTCAGTGAGACATCCCATACAGTCAGAAAAATTTGGGGATGCTCAGCTTTGCTTGTCTTGTGGATTCGTCCCGTACTTAAAGGATACTTATCATGGGTAAATCTCTTAATGGATCATTAATCTATCTTAAAAAGGGACTGACTAACATTTTTCTCGAATTAAAACGCTAACTCGGCCGATTTTCTGGTTACACGTGACGTGATCTGATTACAAACACCAGTGATTTGCAGATGAAAATACGAATTTAGAGCAAAGAAAGCAACATCTAGCCATCTCCAAAGATGACCATAATGGAAAACATAAATAGAGAAAACACTCTTACCAAGTGGTTTACATCCAAACAATAAAAGAAAACACATTTCACACAAACACACCCTGAAGGTCATAACAACGGACAAAGATTTGCCCACTATACACATCGGACAACGGTGCACATGTACTGTACGCTCCCAACCAGTGATAAAGTGCCAAAAATCATTTGACAAAATTTATGTCTGGGAAATTGAAAAGAAAAATGTATTGTCCTAGCTATATCATATTGAGAATTCGAAGAATAGATGGCAAACAGTGAAGATCCAGATGAGGCGGCTCGTTATGAGCCGCCTCATCTGGATCTTCGCTGTTTGCAAATTCAACTATTTTTGGTGCTTTAAGCATTATTAGCCTGTAGAAGTCTTGCTTGTTTCACCTTATTAGTGCTGGGCATATCACAAGTCTGCATCTGAGAAAACAGAAGCTCAAAGGCACTTGGAAAAATCTATTATGTCCAAAATTAAGCTCTGTTTTCGTGATTTATTAAACCCAGCAGACTAATAAAGAAATCCAAATGGATAATTACAGATTCTATGACAAGGCAGTAAATTGTACAATTCTAATCAATGCAAATTATTGAAGACCTAATTTGTAGTCTAATCAGAATGTTCTTGGTTACCCTGATCTGTTCATGAATGTTTTCCTTTCTTCTTTACATTTGATTCTTGCTTTTTTACTTGGTTTTCCAACAAAAAAAGTCTGGTTGTTTGACTGATGTGAATAGTTGTGGACGATCTACCCTGTTTCTCTTAAGTTAGATCTTTCACCAGCTGATATGCTGTCTTGCTGTTGCTTTTGTTCAGGCAAGTTTCATCTCCTCACACTGAGTACCTTCTTGCACTGACTACCTATGAGTTGGCCTTTGCTTTCTTCGGGGCCTTCTGAATCCTCTTGTAAGCATCCCGTTATTCTTTGGTTCCATACTGCTTCATACTGCCTCTTCTTCAAATCCCCTCTTTCATTGCAGAGGTAACCAAATCGCTAGTGACCCAGGGCTTTTTTCCTGAGATGTTCCTTCGCAAGTTCCTCAATGGCTGTGTCAGTCACTACTGTAATGTAGGTGGTAATCATGGTATACAAGTCCATGTCATCATCTCTCAGACCAATTAGTATTGCAAATTTCCCACCTATTGTTGCTTGAAATGCGTATGCCACATTTTGGTTTTTTAACTCCTCAAGGTCACTGGGTTGGCTTTCTAGCCTTCTTCAGACCAACTCAAAAGGTCATCATCACCAGGTCATGATCAATTCCTATGTCTGCTCCTGGAAAACTCCTTGTCTTATGGATGTTAACTCCTGATCGGATCCACTTCTTCACCAAGATGTAGTCAATCTAGTCGAATGTTTTCTGTCTGTACCATGTCCATCTTCTGGATGGCTTGTGGGGGCTGAGAGTTTTTGTCAGTACTAGGTTGTTAAAAGTTGCAGACTCTAGGAGTCTGAGACCTCTCTTTTGTCTCAGCATTGCATTAGGGTTCTCAAACGTCTCCTTGTCTGCCTGGCATCCCTCCCAACTTTAGCATTCCAATCCCTTTGTACAATCTTAGAAGGTTGGTCCATGATTTCCTAGTGTTGCTGGTCAAAATTGTCCATCTCATTGTCATTATGTCCAGATGTTGTATGAGTCTGTTACAAGGCAAGTAGTGGTGGATTCCTTAACAATGAACACACTTTTCAAGGTAATATTTCTAACACTGAATTTTATTTCTCACATTATTTTTTGTTTCCATTTCAGAAACTTGAAAGCCAAAATTCCATCAAGTCTAACACAAGCAGTCAAAATGATGATGAATCTAGTGTTTGGAAGGGTGTTCGTAATTTTGCCACAATGTTCATGGAGGAGCCTGTGGAGGATGAGGCAGTGGCTCCTGTTCCCACTGACGGCATTGACTATCAGTTAGGAAAAATACAAATAGCCTTAAGTTACGATTTTCAGACGTTGACATTGACGTTAAAAATATTACAAGCAACTCAATTACCTGCTAAAGACTTCACAGGAACAAGTGACCCTTATGTCAAAATTCTATTATTGCCAGATAAAAAACACAAACTTTTAACAAAAGTGAAAAAGAAAAATTTGAATCCAAGATGGAATGAATGTTTTCTTTTTGAAGGTAAGCATTTTAGTTGTTTTCAAAGTCATTATATTTAACACTTAGCCTGTGGAGCATTTTCGAAACATGACCCTTGGAAGGGGATATTCTTACATCGGAAGCCATAATTTCCTTACACATGAATCAGAAGAAATTGAACACCAGTTATCTTTACATACTTTTACCCAAAGCAATTCAAGTGGATGTGGGCTTGTTTTAAACCAGGTAAGGGTGACCCTTCCATAGCTGATATTTCAAAATGGTCATATTCTGAGGTCATTTTAAGACATAAAATCTACCACAGTCAGTGTGGGTATATACTATCCTTCGCAAAGCAAAAATTATAAATTTTGTGCTTCTGGTTTCAAAGGATCTAACATTTCAAATTTAATTACATAAATATAAGATGCATAGCATTGTTTTTGTTTGGCAATTCATTTACAAAAGGCTGAAATTTTAATTTTCAGAGGGGAAATGCAATTTCCAGCATATCAGGCAATTGTTTAAACTGTTTAGTTCAGTGGTTTAAGAGCTGGCCTGCTGACCTTCTGGTAGCTGTCCTGGGTTCTGTTCATTTTGGGTTTGATTCCCGCTTGAGGCATAAATCATTTCAACTGCAAATGGGGCTCCATTGCACACAGCCTTTCATCAAAATCACTGTCTCATGGTCCTGATCTATCCATCCATCCATCCATCCATCCATGCTGCAGCCACTGTACTAATAAATCTAATGCCGTTATAAGCTATCCTGCAGCTGTCAGTGTGTCAGGTTTCTTCTATTGTGTTCTGTGATAATTCTCCTGCTACTTTAGTGTCACTGATTGTTTCTGTCCTAACTGTCTCCACAGTGATTGATCTGTCCTCAGCCACTTCACTGATGGTTCCTGTAGCCATGCTTATTTCCTCTCTACTGTCACATACACAATGATAAGGGACTGATTTGTTGCTTTTTCCGTGATAAAAAGGAATTAGTAGTGGATTTGCATACTTATCACAGAATATTATTGCCTCACTTCATGTGCCTTAGTGAACACACAGCATTATTTAATTGTTTTGTGAGCCATGTTGCAAAAAGAGATGCCTTACAGATATTGCAGATACTGATAGATCAGCTTACCAAGACGATACTGACCATCCTTCTTTAGTGTTCAGAGTCTTTGCATTTCAGTGAAGTTGTTTGGATACACCACCTTGTTTTTCTGTTGTTTTTCAAAGCATGTCAATTTTCATGACTTTCTGTTTGCTTTCTTGGATGATGAAACCAGCCCAAAAAGGAGTCTTTCCTTTAACCCATTGCATTCTGGGTATTTTTTGTCGTCTGCTGAAATTGTCGGCTGCATCAAAAATCAAGAATATTTTGACAGTATTGGTCTAACTAACTCTTGTAGAAATGATGTGTAGGCAGCAAACAGTTTGGATTTCAGATCAGGCCCCACATTTGTGGGGCTTGATCTGGATCCAAACTGTTTGCCCAGATACTCCTAAAGAAGTTATACCGAATGGAATGGGTTAAGAGTTTATTCTCATTGGAAAGGGAACAAAATTGAAAATGACAGAGCTGCTTCCCCCTGATAATATACTCAGTCACCAAAATAGATCCACCAGGACTCACAAATTGTTCCATGCATGCAAAGAATTAGAGTATCCCAGTCTTTACTGTTTGCACAGTCTATGCCCTATTTTGTGATCTGCTTATTTTCAGGGCCAACTTTTGTTCAAAGCATCCGTACCTTAACAAGTAGTTAGTCATGGATTCATTAAGTCTTCTAGTGCACACACAGATAAGTGCACTAATACTTTTTGCTGAGAAAATGTAAGGAACTTTTGCACTGCTAAAGCTCCTCACATTTTTTCGGCAAAAAATGATAGTGATTTTTGCATATAATAAGTTCAAAGTTTTAAGGTCTCGTTAACTAACGACATTGCCAGTTTTGAACAACTGGGCCCAGGTTCCCTCATCTATACAGACTTAGTTTCAAAAGTATCAAACTGATTGCATATTTCCACTAATTTCATGCCCAGTTGGTTTTCCTTGATTATTCAGATAACAAGCTATGTTGAAATAAAAGGAATTGAATGTAGGCAGTATTTCTAGAACAAAACAAAATGAAGGCAGCAAAGACATCTTATTATCACAGTTTCAAAGATATTGCTTATATTCTAAATTGAACTGAACCTTTGTTCATATAATCTGATGGTAATTGTCTGTATCAAAGGGTTTGTAGAATGTGTATGGTCATGTTTGCAATTTGCTCTTTGGGAAGCAGATTTATAATGTCCTTGGAAAACTCATGATCATTAGCAGACAAATACATTAAAACTAATATATCATTTAGCTATATACCAAACCATTGCCTGTTAGGTGATTTGTTATGTTCTTTGCAGTATGCTTTGCCAGTTTAACATAATTAGCAGAGCTCTAGATAAGACGGCGTATTTGATGATAATTAAGGATAATTTTTCTTATTTCTCATCGAAACCATATGTTGTGACCCCTCATCTGAACCGTCTCGTCGAGACGGTTCAGATGAGGGGTCACAACATATGTTTTTATGCAGAATTAACAAAAATTATCCCTAATTATCACCAAATACGCCCTCTTTTCTAGAGCTCAGAATTAGGGTTTACATTATTATATGCCCAACATGCCCAGTGAGATGAAATGAAGATAAAAAAAGGCAAATTAAAAATGCTGTCAACATACTGTTGGTATAAAGAATGTACAGTGTTTCTTATGTGGTTAATGTGAAAGTGCATCAGCACTGCTATTATCTTCCCCAGGTACATGCACATGAGCACAGATGTTATTCTCCATATAACAGTCAAGCGTATAGCACTAATTCAATTTCTATGTTTCCAGATAAATAATAAGCAGTGTCTCTTGGCAAAACCATACAAAATTCTTGAAAGTGGCCAAAATGAAATTTAGGTTTAGCCATTCTTAGGACTTTTGTGATAACTCTTCCAGTTTTGTCCTTTACAAAGCGGAAATAATGTACTAACATTCTTAACATACATATCAGACAAAAACAGCATTGTTACATTTTGATAATCCATTTACAGAATCTTGTTTTTTTTATTTTCCAATTGGAAATTTTTAAAATTGCACATTTACCAGGAAAGTTTAAGAATTTCTTTTTTGTTTGTCACTGCATATAGACTGATATAACTTATGTCTGTATGAGCATCCTGCAGCTGTCAGTGTGTCAGGTTTCAGCTAATGTGTTCTTTGGTAATTCTCCTGCTCTTGTTTCTGGAATCTGTTGTCATGCTTTTTAGTACAAGGCTTGCTACTTTTAATGAAATACTATAACAGACCCTATAAATTCATTGTTGTGCATTAGGTAATTGACTTCATAGACGTTAAACAATTTTAAATGTCTTGCTTCCTAAAGATTATTGAAGTATGTTAGGTATAAATACAAAGAGTCTGAAAAAAGATCTTGTGTTCTTAGACAATATAACATGTATTAAGGCTAAAATGTGAGGCTGTCTAGCCAGCAATTTTATCAAATGACCACGTTTATAGTGTCAGTTACACAATTCTCTGTAGACTACACTTTGTCATGCAGAGCAAAGCCTGGAGTGACTTTTACCATATTGCCTCGGTTATATGACATTTTATTTTTCTCTTCCAAAAACAGTCACAAAAATCTAGATCCATCTTATAAGATGGATCTATCGTTTTGGAATTGTTTTAGAATGGGACAACCAATCTCTTAGCAAAATTTCACAAGATTGATTTAGATATTTTGAGTCATGCTAGAGGTGGAAAAATGCCATTTTATAGCCAGATGAATATGAATATGGTACTACTACAAATTGTGTAAGGTTCAGTCAGTCTGGGAATGAGGCAGAGACTGGGAACAGCAAACATTGCACAAAATCTTCAGTAATTGAATTCTGTGCTGATCAAATTGTTTTTATTTCTTGGAAACTGTCAAGGGAATTAGTACTAGCAGTATACTGTCAGTCAAAAGGCTTGATGACATCAAGATGGAAAAAACATTGTGTTCAGACAGTCATATAAATATTTGGCAAAAAAAAAAATATTTCAGTTTAATCTTTTGCATAATTTAGAGTGAGTGAGTGAACTCGGGTTTAACGTCCCACCAACAACGAGGTCATATGGAGACGGGACCTCGGTTTAAAGTCTCATCCGAAAGACCGGAGAAGCGGGGGATCGATCTTGCGACCCCAGGATTGGTAGTCTGGAGTGTTATCCACTACACTACAGCCGCTCCTTCATAATTTAGAGGTCTGGTGAGGGAATATGCAGCAATAATATTACATTTTTCTTCAAATCAGTAGTGTCCAGTTTTTGTGTGAGTGAATTGCTTGTAGAAGTTTGCATACCTGAAACAAGCACCATTATATCCTTTGGTTGACCTACCGTAATCACCCCATTTACCGCACATGCCCCTATAACCGCACACCATGGCCATTTCCGGAAAAAATGCACAAGCGCACACTGCTTTTTTCCTTTTGAAACTCACAAAATGCATCAAGTTCAACTTACCATTACTGTTTCAACAGCGACAGTGTTTTCAGTTTTGTTTTCCCGACGCAATCTCTATCGGTCTAAATGTCAATCGGGCATCCTCTCCGATATTTACGGAGTTGGCTGAAGTGTTATAATGTGCACGAGTGCGAACAGCGGACTCGGATCAGCTTACACATCTGCGCCGTCTGTTTAGCGTATTCTCTGTCTGCATCAACAATGGAAATGTACATGTTGATCCGAGAAGGGTCGAACTTACAAAGTTATGAGGTTGCGGGGGTGCGCAGGCTGAACTGAGTCTTTGCCTTTCGTACATGCGAAAAGGCGCCATTTCTCAAGAGCAATTCTTGTCATATATATAGCGATAATGTGCACGTGCGCCAAAGTGCGTTTGGGAAAGATACATGAACGACAGGTGAGAGACCCGGGTTGCAAAAGACATAAATTGTCATAACGACAAACTCATGTTTCCTGACAAAATCAGTCTGAATACATGCTCAAACTGAACGAAACGACCAGCCTGCAAATATGCATGGTCTGTGCATTTAAACAAAGTTCGCGGTAGCCATAGGATAAGTTTATCATTGGCATAGCTGGCCCGTGGGCACCAAAAGGGCCTCAGGACACATCCGATCAGCAAACACCCGCATCATACAGTGCATTTGCGAACATTGACCAGTCTAACAAATCTCCAGGATTCGTTGATAGTTTGCAAAATAATTGTTTTAAGATGCGCAGACTGGTCTAAGGCTTTGCTGTTTGCACATGTAATACGGTACCTTTCTCATGACACATTGCCAATATTTCTGCACCCTTGGACGAAATATAGGACAGACGGGGAAGATCAAAAGGACCGCATCTTCCCGAAGTAGTATATAGAAGCCCGTGAATTTAAAGCAGACCGCCTTGCGTTGAATGAATAGCCAGAGCACTGACAAACTTACCTGACGTGTTTAAACAATCAAATATTAGGTAACCGTAAATGTGTTGAAATACTTTCATTTCTATCGGAATATTTATTTGGAATATTGAAGAAGGATGAAGAGAATGAAATACATGCATAATGAGGACATATTTAATACTGAGAGGTATGAGATATATTTTGCGACTTTACATGAGATCGTTTTTCTCCCGGAAATTGGCAATTCAGATAGTTCGAACACTAAATATTTTCATGACACTTCGAACACCCCGATCAGTATTGCCGACTATTTCCACTGTTCGTTTGTTGTTGTTTTTTTGGTTCTGAGTGTGCGGTTATTAGAAACGTTTTTAACCACACCTTTTTGTTGCAATTTTGAAAAAGTTAAGCGCACCGTGCGGTAAGTGGGGCGATTACGGTAATTAGACATTTGGGGTCAATTTGTCAATAATATATGCCCTTCTGTAGGCATAAAATGTTTGTTAATCTGGAGGTCATGGTTTCTGCTCTTTGTGGATTATTTCATCCTTATCATTATTTTGCCTGTTTCTCCACTTACAGAATTAGTGGGATTGGAAGGGTGGGTGAAATAACCATGCAACAGAACCTTTGCCATTTGCCTTATCGTTTGGTCCATGAGAACACAATCCAACTGTTATTGATCAGATTCATTGCTCAGGAGCTACTGTCCCCTGCTATTAGGGTCCTTACAGTACTCTAATGGGAAGCAACTCTGTCATTTTCATTTTTGCCTGTCCTCTCAAAGGGGTCTATTTTACCTGGCTACTCAAAAGGAGTTTACTCATGAAGAAAATCAGGTCTTTCTCTAGGAGCAAATTCTTTCCTTCAAGAGTAGACTCCTATTTTGAAAATTTCTTCCTCTAAAGAAGCAAACAGGAAGCCACAAAATTGTGTTCTGTGTGAAAATAGTGGATAAACATGGCGGTGCACCCATACACATTAATTTAGGAAAAAAGATAATTTTGGTATTTGAAGCACATTAGGAAGAACATAATACTTTGTCATTCACCAAAAATCACATTTAAAATGACATAATAATTTAAGGAATAATGATAGACTGAAGATTATAACCAGGTCACAAACAGAAGTGGTAATTTTAGGGTGAATTTATGGCTTTCCTAATAGAGTTCTATCTCACTTTGCTGGTCTTCTCATTTATGGTATTATTTATTTTTAACCTGTCAGTATTCAGTATTCTAAAGGCTTGTCTGAGCAGTGCCTGAGTAGTTACTGCCAGACATGATTTAATACATTATTTGGCCAAGCAAAAGAATAAATAAGATTTTAGTGACCTTGACCTATTTTCACTGCTAACATCATTGCTCTAAATATAACCCTTTTTCAGTCTGTCTGTTAAACCTGAGCAGTTTTGATCAGCATGAATTTGGGGAGCCATTTAGGTGATTTGATTTTAGTACTCTTGACCTTATTTTCAAGGTCAGCAACTAGAGGATTAGCAGCAGTGCATAAAAATGATTTTTTAAAAAAGAAGTAATGCGGAGACTTGAGCTTTTTCTTTTTCTTAATTGATAGAACTGATGCAAAGCAGTTTTGCCACCTTGTAAATGCACATCAGTTAGTCTGTCATAGACTTTGGCATTGAAAGACAAATTGATAGCTGCTACAGAGTTTAAGTCTGAAATTTTATATCAGACTGACTGAGTCAAATAAAAATCTTTAATGAGAATATTGCCTGTCTAATGGATTTTTATAAAATAAAAGATCTTTTGTCTCTTTTCTTTGGCTGTTAGTATGAGAGCTCCAGAGACATAAAGTTTTAACTCTTTAAGCACCAAAAAGCAGACGACAAAATTTACGTCTGCAAACATTTAAAAAAATGCCTTGTCCAAGACATTTCATGTTGAGAATTCAAAGACTAGAGGGCAAACATTGTAGATCCTGATTAGGCGGCTCATTTTGAGCCACCTAATCAGGATCTACACTGTTTGCAAATTATGCTATTTTCGTCACTGGTGCTTAAAGTGTCAAAGATATTTCTGGGATAATTTTTCTTTTTCTGTTATGTGAACATAGGAGCCGCCACATGAAAAAAACAACAAAGTGGTAAATGCACCCAGTGCCCACTCAGATCAGCCTGGGCATCTGCCCAGACTGATCAGAGTCTTCATTGTCTGCATGTAGCTAGCTTAGACCCTTAGTTACCCTTTAAGGGCAAAGCGAAGACTCTGATCAGACTGGGCAGATGCCCAGGCTGATCTAAGTCTGCGCTGGGCACACTTGCCACTTTGTTGGCTTTTCGTGTCGTGGCTCATATATTATGTTGTAACCACTCAGTAGAACCACCTCGGAGAAGCAGAGGTGGTATCTACAACAATTAAGTCCTGTGTTCTACTGTAAGGTACAATACCGATATGCTTTTTAGCTCACCTGAGCCAGCGGCTCCGGGGGAGCTTATAGGATGGTAAGGCTCCGTTGTCCGTCGTCCGTCGTCCGTCCGTCCGTCCGTCCGTCCGTCCGTCCGTCGTCCGTCCACACTTTCAAACGACTTCTTCTCTGAAACCGCTGGGCTGATTGTAACCAAATTTCATATAGAGCCTCCTGGGACCTTAGGAACGAAAAGTTGTTCAAACGGTCCTGGTCACATGACCAACATGGCCGCCATGCCCATATATGGTAAAAACCTGAAAAAATCTTCTTCTCCAGAACCAATAGGTCGATGGCCTTGAAACTTGGTATGTAGCATCGGGTACACGAGTACTACCAAGATTGTTCAAATTATGACCTTGGGTTGACCTTGACCTTTTTTATGGTAAGGTCAAATTTGCTTCCTTATGCTTTTATATGGCAAAATGCTGCATCATAAGATATCTTGGAAACTGTTGAAGATTTTGGCCTAAAATGGGTACATACAGTTATCTTAATAACTACATGAAGATTTATGAGTACAAGAGGTCAAGGTCATTCTTTGACCTTTGACCCAGAACTCTCATATTTTGACAATATCAAACAATCTCCTCAAAAACAACTAGGCCGATTGTAACCAAATTTCATATAGGTCCTCCAGGGATTGAGGGAATGAAAATTTGTTCATACGGTCCAGGTCACATGACCAACATGGCCACCACGCCCTTATATGGTAAAAACCTTTAAAAATCTTCTTCTCCAGAACCACTAGACCGATGGCCTTGAAACTCGGTATGTAGCATTGGGTGCTCAAGTACTATCAAGATTGTTCAAATTATGACCCTGGGTTGACCTTGACCTTTTTTACGGCAAGGTCAAATATCGGAAAATGGTAGAACATGAGATTTCATGGTAAGTTTTGAAGATTTTTGCCTAAAAATTGGCATATACAATCATCTTAATGAGTACATGAAGATTTGTGAGTACAAGAAGTCAAGGTCATTTTTTGACCTTTGACCCAGAAATCTCAAATTTTGACAATTTCAAACAATTTACTCTAAAACCACTAGGCCAATTGAAACCAAATTTCATATAGAGCCTCGAGGGGTTGAGGGAATGAAAAAATTCTCTTACAGTCCTGGACACATGAACAACATGGCCACCACGCCCACATATGGTAAATACCTTTAAAAATCTTCTTCTCCAGAACCAATTGACCGATGGCCTTGAGACTTTGTATGTGGCATTGGGTACTCGAGTACTATCAAGATTGTTCAAATGATGACCTTGTGCTGACCTTGACCTTTTACAGCAAGGTCAAATATGGGAAAATGGTAGAACATAAGATTTCATGGAAAGTTTTGAAGATTTTGGCCTAAATAAATTGGTATATACAGTTGTCTTAATGAGTTTATGAAGAAATATGAGTACAAGAGGTCAAGGTCATTTTTTTACCTTTGATCCAGATCGCTCATATTTTGACATTTTCAACCATTTCCTCAAAAGCCAAAAGGCCAATTGTGGACACATTTCATATAGAGCCTCCAGGGGTTGATTGAATGAAAGTTTGTTCAAACGGTCCAGGTCACATGACCAACTTCGCCGCCATTACCACTTATGGTATAAATCTTTAATATTTTTCTTCTCCAGAACCAATACATCTATGGCCTTGAAACTCGGTATGTAGCATGGAGTACTAGAGTACCACCAAGACTGTTCAAATGCTGACCTTGGGTTTACCTTGACCTTTTTTGCGGCATGGTCAAATATGGGAAAGTGCTAGAACATAAGATTTCATGGAAAGTTTTGAAGATTTTGGCCTAAAAATGGTATAAATGGTTGTCTGAATGAGTACATGAAGATTTATGAGTACAAGTGGTCATGGTCATTCTTTGACTTTTGACCCAAAACTCATATTTTGACAATTTTAGACATGATAAGTAAAAGCCACCTTGCCAATTGTTCAGGTGAGCGATTCAGGGCCTCATGGCCCTCTTGTTTTAAGAATGAATGAATATTACCATATACATGGTAGTTTTTGTGGTCTTCTAATTTTCCGATAATTCCAAGTCACTATGAGAGTCTTCGCTGGGTTACCATTTTTAGCTCACCTGGCCCGAAGGGCCATAGTGAGCTATTGTCATACCAATACGTCCGGCGTGCGTCGTGCGTCGTGCGTCGTCACGCAATTTGTCCGTCAACAGCTAAAAACAAATATTCAAACATCTTCTTCTGTAAAACTACTGGTCCCATGGTTCTCAAATTTCACATGGAGCATGACCTGACTCCAGGGTCTCAGAATTGTAAAATTGGGTCAAGTTGAAAATCCAAGATGGCCGCCGTTACTAAAAATAGCAAAAAGAACAAAATCAACTTCTTCTCCAGAACCACTGGGTATATTTGTCTGAATTTTGGCATGGAACATCAGTGAAACCTTGGTATTCAAAATTGTAAAAATGAAAAAAAATCTGTAGGGTAGTTTTGTCACAGTGACCTACTTTCTGTTTACGTGTGTAATTTTGCACAAATGCCAATGTCAAAAACTGACCTATTTAAACAACTTCAAACAACTTCTTCTGTAAAACCACTGAACCCATGGATCTCAAATTTCACATGGAGCATGACCAGACTGCAGGGTTTCAAAATTGTAAAATTGGGTCAGGTCAAGAATCCAAGATGGCTGCCATTACTAAAAATAGCAAAAACAACAAAATATACTTCTTCTTGAGAACCAATTGGTATATTTGGTTAAAAGTTTGCATGGGACATTAGTGGGACCTTGGTATTAAAAATTGTAAAAATAAAAAAAATCTATTGCGGAATTAGGTCACAGTGACCTACTTAGCGTTTACAAGACCGATTTTGCTCAAATGTCAATATCTAAAGAAAATGCAACCAATTCTGACCAAATTTGGTCAGAAATGGTTCTTGAATGGAATTATTTCAATTTTGTGCCAGTTGACTATCCAAGATGGCCACCATGGGGGCCGTTACTAAAAATAGCACAAAGATAAAAATGACAATTACTCAAGAACCCTTGAATGGAATTGGACCAATTTTGTGTCAGAATGTTCCTGGCATGAAGCCGTTTCGATTAATTGCAATTTGGCATTCCAAGATGGCCGCCATCTGGTGTTACTAAAAATAGCACAAACATAAAAATGACAATTACTCGAGAACCCTTGAATGGAATTGGACCAATTATGTGTCAGAATGTTCCTTGCATGGAGTCTTTTCGATTAATTGCAGTTTGGCATTCCAAGATGGCCGCCATCTGCCATTACTAAAAATAGCACAAAACATGAAAATGACAATATCTCAGTAACCGCTGAATGGATTTTGATGAAATTTGTGTCAAAATGATTCTTGCATTGAGATGTATCAAAAATATCTAACTGTAGACCAGTCATATTGGCCTCTGTTACTAAAAATAGAAAAATGTGAAAATTAGAAAATCTCAATGGAATTGGACCAAATTTGTGTCAAATTGGTCCTTGCATGAAGGCTTTTCGATTTTTTGCATTTTAGCAATCCAAGATTGCCGTCATCTGCCGTTACTAAAAATAGCACAAAACATGAAACTGGCAATATCTCAGTAACCCCTGAATGGATTTTGATGAAATTTGTGGAAAAATGATTCTTGCATTGAGGTGTTTCAAAAGTAAATATATAAAGACCAGGCAAGTTGGCCTCTATTACTAAAAGTAGCAAAATGTGAAAATGAGAAAATCTCAGTGGAATTGGACCAATTTTGTATCAGAATGGTCCCGTTGCATAATAGCCAGGTGAGCGATATCAGGCCCATTTGGGCCTCTTGTTTGTGTGTGTCACGGCTCTTCTTTTAGTCAAAGCCGCCTTGAAGCAACAGCAGTATTACCTTTTCAGGTTTTATTACAGCATTGTGAATAATTGCTTGGACCACATTTTCCAGCTGCTGTTTTGACCTTATTATGAGTTATTTTAATTTTCTCACAAATTGTCGGACAGCTCTAATAAAAAATCATCAAAATTAATGCTTTAATATTGGACCGAAAACTGCAAAAAGTTGAACCCGTGAAAATGACTGTTTATTGCATATTATGATGTTACCAAATCCATCCTTATATGGAACTATTAGAAGCATAATGCCATGCATTATTTCTCTTCAGGGAATAATTTACACACAATTTCTGCTGCCAGACATTTTTGTGGTACTTAAAGGTCTTTTTATTGTTGAAATCATGATGGTTTTGCTTGTGATCAAATTGAATTGTGTACTTTGGCGCTTGCAATCCACACTAATTTTATGATTTAGCAAGACTTGTAGATGATATAGTTACATATTGTGGGCAGAATGGAATATTTTATGCTTTTCTGTGGTTGCCAGAGATTTCCTAAGACAATTTAACAAAAGGCTTGAGAATTGTGTAAAATTCTACTTGATTTAAAAAGTATTTGCTGTAGCAAAATTGTATCAGCAGAATCAAATAAGATTTTGAAATCTATATTAGATCATGCATTTAGCCATAAAAGCATGTTTATTTGCTTGGAACTTGCTTTTATGTGTCCAAAATATAATATAAAAATGGCAAGGCTACGATAACCAAACTTTTTACCCCCCAAAACTGAGATAGTTCTGATGAAGGGTTGTAATATATGTTTCTGTTGAGAAAAAAGAAAATTATCTTAGCATTTTCCTTAAATATTCCTCTTATTTGGAGCACTGCTGAGTCTTGCTGGCTGAGGACTCCTAGTCAAGAGTCATGTGTTTGAATCTGGCTCAGATTATTATTCTACTCTTAGAGCCTTATGATTAGTTCAGCCATATCATCATATCCATTTTCTTTTTGGCCTGAAATGACTGAAATATTGTTGATAGAGCCATGAAACCACAAACCATCTGATTATGACTTCTCTGCTTCAGATTTGGGCTAGTTCATTATTGAGGTAGTTGCAGTAGCAAACTTAGGTCAAAATTTGAATCTTTGAGAAGGGAAATTAAAGCTGATGTGAAAAAGCAACATGATTTGTACGTCAGTAACTTGGTTGGTGACATAAAAGCTAATCCCAGAGACTTCTACAGGTACATAAATAGTCAAAAGAAAGATACTCAAGGTATCCAACCCCTAAAGAGGAGAAATGGTGGTGGTATTGCCGAATCAGAGTTGGAACAGGCTGATGAATTTAACGGTCAGTTTTCGGATGTGTTTAATAAAAGTGAACATACCCAGGTCCCCCTTCTTAATCGCTCGGCTCCTTTCATGGAGGACATTCATGTTTCGGCAGAAGGTACGAAACTTCTTAAGGGCTTGAACCCATTGAAAGCTTTAGGACCTGATGAATTGCATCCTAGAGTATTAAAAGAACTAGCATCTGAATCGGCCCAATGTTTGCTCATCTCTTCCAACAATCCAATGACACGGATGAAATCCCCAAGAAATGGTCTCTTGCACATATATGCCCACTCTTCAAAAAAGAAGACAGGTCTTTGGCTTGCAATTACTGACCGGTTTCTCTAACTTGTATACCATGCAAGTTACTTGAACACATTGTCTGCTCTAATATTATGGCACATTTGGATGAACATAAACTTTTGTCAGACAGACAACATGCTTTCCAGAAGAAACATAGTTGTGAAACTCAATTAATCACGGTTATAAATGACTGGGCTAAAACCTTGGATAAGGGCCGTCAGGTTGACACTTTTATCTTGGACTTCGAAAAAGCTTTCAACACTCCCCCTCATGAATTACTTAAATGTAAGCTATACGGCTATGGTATTGGTGGGAAGACTCTGAAATGGATAGATTCTTTTCTCTGTTACAGGCAGCAGCGTGTGTTGGTAAATGGAGTTCAGTCGGATTGGGCCCCGGTTTTGTCGGGTGTCCTCCTGGGCACCGTGCTTGGACCATTGTTGTTCTCGTTGTACATTAACGATATAACAGAAACTATTGACTCGGAATTAAGACTTTTTGCTGACGACAGTGTTTGCTATCGTGAAATCAGAGATATTGAAGACACGGTGAAACTTCAGGAGGATATAGATCAGTTAGGTTGTTGGGCAAGGAGTTGGGGCATGAGATTTCAACCTGTTAAATGCAATATAACGCAAATTACAAGGAAACGGATCAAGAAGATCAATGCTTCCTACACTTTAGAGGGAACGGTCCTCAGTAATGTAGAAACTATCAAGTATCTCGGCATAACCATAACCAATGATTTGAAATGGAACACACATGTCAGCAATATTTGCACAAAGGCTAATAGGACCCTCGGCTTCCTCAGTCGTAACTTGGCAGCATGTCCACAGGATGTTAAAGAGTCAGCATACAAGGGACTGGTTCGTCCAGTCCTGGAGTATGGCAGATCAGTTTGGGACCCTCAAAGTATACTTCTTCAAGATGAACTTGAGAAGGTGCAGAAAAGGGCAGCTAGATTTGTAACGGGAAATTACACATATGAAACTGGGAGTATGACTGGCCTTCTGGAGAAACTTAAGTGGGAATCCCTGTAAAAGAGAAGGAAAGATAGTAGACTCATAATGCTTTACAAAGGTCTGAGGGGTGCAGCCAGTATACCTATAAATGACCTTGTTCCCCCAAGTAGGCGTACCAGGAATCATCATTCCCTGACATTTCAAACCCCATTGGCTTGGACTGACATTTACAAGTCCAGTTTCTTCCCCCAGACTATTAGAGATTGGAATTCCCTGGAAGTTTCACTTATTTCTGCTGCTGAGGGTGCAGAGGATTCAGTTACTAAGCTTACTTCTCTTATAAGGGCTAGGGACTAGCTTCCCTGATTTACAGGTCCTGGTGAATGATTGTCCTTGGACATATCACCAATAAACAATTCTGATTCTGATTCTGAGGAACGGGGTGCATACATTTCATCTTATCAGAATCTGCACTGTTTGCAAAGGTTCGAGCAGAATACCAGACTGAATTTTTTTTCAGTATTTTCTATTCTTGTTTCTGTTTGCTCAATAAAAGGTTTCATTTTCAATGATTGTCAGGTAGGATCCTGTTCTTCAGACAGAAACACTACAAATACATAAATTGATCTTTCCCTCAAAGGCTGAAAGTACCTGACCGTCATCTTTAGTATTTATTCTAAATATGGCGGCTCCTTAAAGTGTATGGGTACACAGTCATGTTTCCTGCCTTTTTCCCAAACTTTTGTGACTTTTATTTGCTTCCTTGGATGACCGAACTTCTATATTCTTATATGAAAGCCTGGCCGTGTAGCGCAGTCAGTTGCACGTCTGACTTATAAGCCAGAGGTCCCGGGTTTGTTACCTGGTCCGGCCACTTACTTTCATTTCTCCTTCTGCTGATTCAAGAAGGGCAGGTGTCAGTTCATGGTGAAAGTAAGTGCACTTAGTACTGGTTAACCGCCTAGGATGTCTAAGCCTGCCCAGGAATAGTGTGGTAAGGTTAACTGACCGTCCCGACATGACCATAGCTGTTTACCGTGGACGTTAAACAATAACACAGCAACAACAACTTATATGAAAGAAGTTAATTGCTGCTGATTCATGTTCTGATTCTGACTCTTTCTTTCTTATTATCATCTTATCTTTCTTGTTCAAAGCATCAGTTAACTTAACAAAGCCAAATTTTGTCAAGGATTCTAGAACTCGTAAAGATCAAGACTTTTAGTGTGCTAATATGTTTTGCCAAAAAAATGAGAGAAGCTTAGCTCCTCACATTTTAGGCCAAAAAAATGGCAGTGCTTTTACATAATTATGATAGGTTTGAAAATGTAATGCCTCTTAACTAACAACATCTTTAGTTTTGGACAACTGGGCCCTGGTGTTTAGGGAACTGACTGCTTAAGATGTTTCTTCCAAGAAATTCCAGGTTTTTCTGAGTGATCAAAGTCACATATTTACTAACATGGATGGATGACTTGTGATTTTACGTCCTTTTCAACAGTATTTCAGCCATATCTGGAGGATGGAAGGGTAAACATGAAAGGCTGTTTACAATGGAACCCTGTTTACAATAGAAGAGATTTCCACCTCTGGGAATCAATCTTGGGACCTCCAGTTCGGCAGGCCCGTGCTTAACCCACTGAACTACTGGGGCTCCTATTCAGTAACAAAGGTCTTTATCAAAAATACATCATTTAAATATGGCAGTGGACAAAACTGGCTGAAGCACATGGCAGGCAATTTATGCATATCCTGCTATTGAAGTCTGCTTTAAGCAGGCAAGCAATTTGTCTCCATAAAATTCGTAAATCAGAAATAATTTGGTTATTGGCTTTGATTTGTCGGAGAACATCATAAAAATCTCCATTTTGTAAGTACCAGAATTCGATCTGATCTTTTCATTCAAAAAATGCAAATTCTGTCTGACAGTTCTGTAGGCATGTATCAATATTATTGTTGAACATCTCCCTGGAGGATTCCACCATGTGACTGCTATTGAAAACGTGATTTAGGACCGCAAGCTATAGATCTATCAATATGCAATATTTATTCAACAAATGGAGTTTGGAATAATTCAGAATGAACTAAAATAGAATCATCAGCATTTAAAGCACCAAAAAGGCAGATGACAAAATTTAGGTCTGCAAAATTTCAATAAGTGTTTCATCTGGATCATATTGAATATTCGTAGAATAGAGAGCAAACAGTGAATATCAACATGTGGCGGCTTATCATAAGCCACCACAACTGGATATACTCTGTTTGCAAATTCAACTGTTTTCAGTTTTGGTGCTTTCTATACTACTCAAAAGAAGTTCTGCATCACCATATATTTTCCCATAGACATAATGCTAAATCAACTTATTTCAAAGAGGTAGTTACAAGAAAAGAATATCTCTGTTTTGCTTTGTGGTTTCTGTAACTCGCACACATATGTTGCTGTAAACACCTGACAAAACTGAGGACAGAACTGTCCCCTGTTGCGGTAGATAAAAGTTTCTGACTGACTGGTGGTATTGGCTCTTAACAAAACATGGAACCGCTTGATCAGCAGACCAGCACTTATCCTACTGTCTGAGCTCCTGCGGCTCCTCAGACTTCAAGAGTGTAGGCAGGGATCTTTTCAGTCGTAGTCAGGGTTCCATTGCACACAGCCTTTCATTATCACCCACCCATCATCCAGATATGGCTGAAATTCTGTTAAAAAAGGATGTAAAATTGCAAGCCATCCATTCATCATTACAAAGTCTATAAATCTGGTACAGTTTAACCAGGTTCTGTTAATAATACTCTATTGTTGGCAAATTCAGTTTATATTGAAATAAAATTGACATAAACAAAGGTATAATTATCTCTTGCAGTTGACTTTTGTGAAGGTGCCAATAGCTTTAAATTTCATGGAACTTAGCAGAATAAAATAAGAGAAATAGGCTCTTAGTGGCTGTATAGATGCCTTTAACTCGTAAAGCGCCAAAAATTAAAATTGTTGAATTGGCAAACAGTGTAGATCCAGATGAGGTGGCTCATAATGAGCCACCTCATCTGGATCCACACTGTTTGCCCTATAGTGTTCGAATTCTCAATATGATATCGCTTGGATGAGACATTTTTTGAAATTCTGCGGACATAAATTTTGTCGTCTGCTTTTTAGCGCATTAAGGGTTAAAATGAAAAAAGTGAGTAGATCTCAGGCTCAGAATCTCCAATGGGAGTGGATAAAAGCACTGGCTTTTAAACATTAGGTCTCTCACAGCTGTGGGTTCGAGCCTCACTCAGTGCACAAATTAGAAAGCCACATTCTGCTTGTGTAAGGTTTTGTGTTTTTTTTGCCCAGAGCTCCGGTTTTTGCTCACCCCAGCAATTTAAGTGAAATATTCTTGAAAGGGCCATAACACACATATCAAAAAAAAAGAAAAAAAGAAACATATCTCTATATCACAGAAGCTGTACTTTTAAAAGAAGGAACTTGCTCCTGGAGTAACAAATTCCTTCTTTTAAGAATAATCCCCCACTGGAAAGAGAGGCAATTGAAAGGTTAATGAAAATAACAGATTTGCTTCAGCTGAAAGTTTATCTATAAACATTAAAAATGTCATATTTCACACTATATGGCAATCAGTGCAAAGAATCAACTATGAAGATAAAACTTTTTAATTAACCTAAATGTACTCACCATAATCAATTATCATAATGATCCAAAACTTTGAATAAGTTCGACATTGTCAGAAATGGCCATTGGAATGGTAAACATTGCAGTCTCTGAACACTCTGACCTGGATCTACCTTGTTTTCTCAGATACTTCTGCTGTGTCATTAGTAACGATCTTCACATAATACGGTAGTTATATAATGGTTGTCCGCCTGTAGGAGGAGATAATCCACAGGTTTTAGCAAGTGGATTATCTCCCCTACAGGCAGACAAACTATGCCCAGCAGGCACATAACGTCAAAATGATGTCATACTGACGTCGATGCGACGTCATTACGTCGCATTGACGTCAGTACGACGTCATTTCAACGTCATGTGCCTGCTGGGTGGTATAACTATTTTATACTATCGTTATCAGTGTAGACCTTGCTCATTGCGAAACATTTAGTGCTAAAATTGGTGTTTTCCGGCAAGGGTGGTATAATGTGAAATATAGTAAAAATTCTAAAAGTTTGGATACCTAAAATTCTATTCTATCCCATAACCTTACTAGGTTGTTGGGGCACCACAGATGACTTCAAAACAATCCCTTTTCACCTTGTCCTGTCTTCAGCTGCCCTAGTTGAGCTGGCAAATCCATTTCTGTCCAGTCCTTGGTATTGTCTTCCCACCTCTTCTTCTGTCTACCTCTTCTTCTTTTTCCTTTCACTGTGCTCTGAAGAATTGTCTTTGCTAAACCAGAAGACCTTGAGACATGGCCAAACCACCTTAGTTTCCTTTTCTTGACCAGTGTCAGGAGTTCATCATAGATGTTTTAATTATCCTAAAAATGGAAAAATTAAGACTTACAATGCTGTAATGCTCCAAAAGATGCAGATGGAATGGCAAACAGTGTAGATCCTGATCAGACTGCTCCTTTAGAGCAGTCTGATCTGGGTCTGCACTGTTTGTGTATACCTGTCGGTCCCAAAACTTAGAATTTTGCAGGATAAATAAAGTGGCAAATATGGAAACAAAACTATATTCTGAGAGTTGCTTAGTTTATTTCAGTTACATACTGACAGTTTTGTGTCAAGACAACTATTATAGACACCATTGATGGTTTAGAGCATCAAATTAATGCATATTTCATTATTGCCAGGCCCTTTTATGTCCGTGTAGCATCCTTGATGTGTTACATCATGCAAATTCAAGCACTTTCCTCTTCCCTATTATAACAAGGAATTGAAGATAAGAATCAATCTCCTGAGACTGGCTACATGTAGAGGTGTATAATGCGGCTAAGTGTAGTTGTAAATTGTATCATGCGGCTAGCTGCAGTGTTAGGGAAACTATGTTTTGACAGATCAAGCCATCCTTGTTTGGGATTGATTTGAGGGCAAAGGGTTGTAAGCTTCATAAATATAAGAATATTTTAGTTTTTAAAAGTATTCATAAGTATATGGATGTCCACTGATATGGTAAATATTGGCTGCATTACATGAAATTATTGAACCATGCATTTCTTGCCATTCTTTTGTTTTCCAATTTTTAGCTCCCCTGAGCCAGTGGCTGTATAGGATGGTAGCCTTTGTTGTCCCTTGTTGTCTGATCGTCGTCAATCATTTGTCAAGGTTTTCAAAGGACTTCTCCTCTGAAAGGGCCAATTTCAATTAAATTTATGCAGAAAGTTTATATATTTGGTCCGGCTGACATGACCAAGGTGGCCACCAAACTCATATATGCTAAACACATTAAAACATCTTCTTCTACAGGACCACTGGGCCAGTTGCCTTGAAACTTGGTATGTAGCATCGGGGACTCTAGTACTACGAAGATTATATAAATGATGATCCTTGGTTGACTTTGACCTTTTTTAAAGCAAGGTCAAATTTGTCCCTAAGGCTTTTTAATAGCTTTTTTGAAAAAGCTGAAAAAGTGCATTTTTTCTGTTGCTGTTAGACTCTATGATATGGAAATGCAGTGGACTTCAGCCCCTATGAATTCAAGAGGTCAAGGTCATTAAGTGACCTTGACTTTAAAATAGTCAAACCAAGTGACCTTTGGCCAAAGTCACTTGGTTTGAGTAATTTAAAGTCCTATCTCTCAGAAACTAGCTGGCTAAACTGACAATTATATTTTGTATATGAAACCTATGTGCATAAGAGAAAGAAAGGTCTTATAGTCAGATGGTCTGGGTCACATGACCAAGGTGGCCACCATGACCATATATGCTAAAAACCTTAAAAATTTCCTTCTCCAGAACCAATGGGCAGATTGTTTTGAAACCTGGTATGTAGCATCTGGGGCTCTAGTACTACAAAGACGTTATAAATGATGACGCTTGGGTGACCCTGACCTCTTTTATGGCAAGGTCAAATTTAGTCCCTAAATGGGAAAAGCTGAAATAGTGCATTTTTCTGTTGTCCTTATACTCTGTGATATGGAAATGCAGCTGACTTTATGCCCTATGAATTCTAAAGGTCAAGATCATTAAGTGACCTTGTGCCAAAGATGACTTCGGTTGAATATTTTAAGGTCCTTTCTCTCTACTCTCTTCTTTGTTGTTAACCACCATTTTGGCACTGTTACATTATATCTACAAAAGATTGGTAAGTTTGTATAAAAAACAAATGACCAAAAATTTAATATCACATGGCAGTCTGAGGGCTTAATGGTCTTCTCGTTTTATCAGCCTGGAATGCATTCAAAATATCCAAAGGTCACACTATGTTAAAAATATCATATCAAGGACAATGCACCGTCATGTTGCAGTGATATCGATACAGCGTTCTAGTGCATGGACTGTTGCAATGCTTCTTATATATTGTATATTCATGTATTGTGGTTCTTGCTACGAGTGCAGTTTATTTACATGCAAAATGAAAAAAATCTTGTATATATTTTCGAATATGAGCAAAAATAAAACTCACAAATATTGTTTAAGATTAAGGCATTTCAAAATTTTGAGTGATTTAAATTTCTTATTACAGGTTGGCCTCATAATAAATTGTTAGAGAAGACACTTTATCTACAAGTTATAGACTATGACAGATTCAGTCGAGATGATCCTATAGGAGAAACATACCTTCCTCTCAATGAGGTGGACCTCTCACAGTCACCACTCATGTGGAAATTTCTTAGTCCCTGTAAAGACAGTAGGGTGAGTATAGAACAGACAGCAGGCTCGGTTTCATATTTATATAATCCTCTGATTTTCAGACATGAAAGCGTTCGATTTTGTTTTTTAATCAAGCTCACACACAAGTCCCCCCGCCACCTAACTGTGTACAGTAGTTCACAACATTTTACAACTGGACTCTACCACCTTCAAATCTGGACAAGTCCATTTTTCATCTTAGGAGATGTACTCCTGTACCAGTTTCCCATAGTGGAATGCTGTTGGGTGGGGTAGGTCCCATGGTATAAGCTTATAATGGGCATAGCATAAGGCAAGCAGTGCAAACTTCTTCAGATCTGTTGCCGAATTGCTATCTTTCTAGTTCTGTCACAATACATAGAATATTTGCAGTAGCCTTGCAATGTAATTACCCTCTTAAAATCACAGACTATTTTCTGGGTATTATTCAGTCTATACTGTAGTCTTCTATGAAGATAGAGTGGCTTGCAATATTTCTGCTTCAGACAGTTTGTCTTAAGATTGTTATGCAGGAGATTTTCATTCAAATCCATTCAAATTCTTTTAATTAAACATGGTTAAACTTTTGTCTGCGTTAATGCTAGTGGAAATCTGCTTGACAGACTGTGTTTCTGAAAGTGATCTGAGAATCGATCATAAAATTCTAAGTATTGGAACAGACATGCCTGAGCAAATAGTGCTGACCCAGATCAGACTGCTCCTTTCAGTCTGATCTGGGTCAGCACTTTTTGCCGTTCATATTGCAATATTCAGATGCATCGCTAGATAGTAAAATTATTCTGTTAAAATTTTAGGTTTATTACAGTACATGTAGTTCACGGAAGCATCCCCATATTAAAGGTAACCGTGGTAGCGCTCTTTCATTGAGGGAAGTTGAAATACAACGTCACCAAGGATTTTAATTTGCTTCCATAGATTGAAAATTAGACTGGTTTTGTCATTTCGGTTCTCTATTGAAATGTCTATAGTCTGGAAATATTGTGATCCAGTGTTAAGCTGTTACCATGGCAACCAATTGGTATGTCCCATACAATGCTATCTATCATTACGACAATCGAATTACGATTCCGTTGAGGGTATCATTACTTCCTGTTGTGTTAGGTTTTTCTCCTGTTTGGACATTTAGTGTCGTTGTTAAGTGGTCTCTACTCACAAATATGGGAGCACAAATATTTTTTATCGGCTAATCATATTACATGTGTGGCCTAGATTAGGAGATAGAGTATTGATGTAAGAATTATTTTTTTTTTATAAGAGAATCAATCTTTGTTTTCATATGATTTTATTTTATACAGACAGAGCAAGAGTACACTATCACCAATCACTTTTTCTGACAAGTGCTTTATTTGTGACCTTGACCTTTAATAAACTGGAAATGGTTTCTGTCAGAGTGTGATAAAGTCACCTTTTGAAAACCATTCCTACTTTAAAGGTAGGTTCCTGGACTAGCAATAACAATTATGTTCACAAAATAATTTTGTCTTTTTCTGTGTAATATTGAATTCTCTTATTTTTCTGACTGTTGCTACTGAGAAAATCGTCAGATATTGAAGAAAATAGTCGTTTTCCCTTTTGGTTTATATTCCTTAGTTGGAATTCCAGTTCTAAAAATAGATATGTTATATATCTATAAGTGCACGATTTGTGATGCCATTCTCCAAAGATAAATTTTCTCTCACTGTGAGCTGTCCTAGAGGTCCTGGCATGGTGGATGGGTTAAAACTATCCCAAAATGCAATGCAGCATGACGTCAGCTGAGTTATCTATTTTTGGCGCGAACTAAAAATAGCGCTAACTGGTGTGCGAAGCAGAGTTAGGAAATCCCTTGCAAAACAACTTTTCTAATAGTTTTTTGATTTACACTTTTAAGTGAAGCTTATTCATTCCCTTTTTTAATAAGTGCTTTCCAACAACATAGATGAAAAATCATCAAAATTATGATGCATTCCAAAGTAAAGGAACCTACCTTTAAACAGAGATTCATCCTTACATTCACTGTAAGGAACACTCCTACAGCAGAAGTCAACAAAAATGAGACATACCATATATGCGGTAATTTTTGCAGGTTCAAATTTTCGCGGTTGAGGGACAAAAACATAAACATTAATTTTCACAATTTTTAATTTTCGCGGTTAGCAACATGCCCAAAAAGCAAAATTGCTTCATTTTCACTTGAGCCAGTTCTTTCATTACCCTGCGACAAGGCTGCAGGTTAATGAAAGAACTGGCTCAAGTAAAAAGTACATGTACCAGAGTTTACCGAAGCAAACAGAAATAAAATATATGGACACTGTGCCTACTGTAGATACTTTGTAAGAAACAGGAAATTATTTTGTGATTTTAATATTCGTGGTTTCTAAGTGACCCGGAAATACCGCAAAAAATGGAACACAGCTAAAAAAATTTGCATATACGGTAACATGCATTTATAACATTACATAGAGGTAAGTAGGCTGCATAAACATAGACAATGATGTTGTTCCAGTGTTTTGTGCAGGCTATTTCTGTCTTTCTGTTACAGGGTAAGCTCGGAGAACTACTACTGTCTTTATGTTATGAGCCCAATGTTGGTCGTCTAACTGTGATAGTTATTAAAGCCAAGGACCTCAAAGCTAAAGATATCACTGGAGCATCAGGTGAGTTCGGGTTTTTGGCTTGGCAGAATCACAGAGTCCAAGGAAGTTGTTTGAAAGAGGCTTTGGCCGAGTTTTCAAACTTCTTCGAATCTGGCAAATGTTATTGCAATGAAACAAACTTCTTCCGACCTGGCAGATATTATTGCAATGAAACAAACGTTTTTGGACCTGGTAAGTGTTATTACAAGGAAACAAGCACATATGCTTCCTTTTTTTGCACTTTAGTATTCTTGCAATTTAGAGTATGATCCCATTGAAAAACTCATTGAAAATATAAGGAAAATTGTAAAATTTATTGTTCATGCTGCCTTGTGTATCATGAGGTTATTCCCCCCAAAAAACAGAATGGCTTTGATGCAGACAAAAGTAGAAACAAAAAAGCTTGTCCCAGGGTGGCTATTTAACATCAGGAAAAATTGTGTAAACAAGTTACAGCCCAGATTGTGAATAAGAAAGCCTAAAATGATGTTAGAACAGCACAGGAGATCCATGATAAAGTTCATTCATGATTTGTTCTAAGAACAGCATCTCAAGATGGAAATTTTACCGGACTTTCCTGAGACCATGTTCTAGCAATTTTATTCAGATAAATCATCTTAGAATGCCATTGCTGACAGAGCAAAATAAACTTTTTTTGTTTCAAATTCCTCTCATATTTGGTGAAATTTGGTATGGTGCATTACTGGAAGGTAACTTCTCTGAACAGAGTCCTATGTTACCGTGAGTGAGCTTTGTTCAGCAACATTATCTCTAAAAATAGCTTGAGATCTGGTGAGTTTTTCAGTGAGATATGATAAAATTACACAAAATACATACATTAATGAACTAAAGTAATCTTGAATACTTAAAAAATAATTGAAAATTGAAAAACATATAGAAATCGGCTTCAAGAAAAGCAAAATTAAGTGAGATTTTTATCTAGTTAATACTCCTTCTGAAAGCAACTCTAATGAATGTTTTTTTTTGGAATTGTTGATATTTATATGGATTATATGAGTTCGGACTTATGATTTTGGTACTTTGACGACTTTACTTTTTATTAGAAATAAGAAAACATTCTTGACTTAGCATCAACTGCCTCTGCCTTTACTCCTATCTAGAGCTTTGCTGTCTAAGATTTATGATTTATTATTAATATTACCAGGGTTTTCTCTGTCCTGTCTAGGATTTACACGCTCACCATACTCAGGTACAGGATTATGAAAAATTATGTTACGAGGGATATTCATGAAGTTTTACAGTTGTGTTAGTTTTATATTCTGGCTTTGAGTTTGTTACATCTACTGTAATTGTGAAAATTTTCACAGGTTTTCTGCTCATTTAATATGAATACCATATTAATCCTATTAAAAGCCCTGGGGGGCGCTGCATTTTATGGGGGGGGGGAGGGGGTATTTAGACCTCAATTGCATTACTCAGCCACTGCCAAAATACCTCTATAATAAACAGTATAAGGTGAATGGTTATATTGCTTTCAGAGGAAGTAACTCTATTGTTTGTGCCTCTCTTCTAAGTAGGGATGGGGGTCAACTCTTAAAGGAAGAAATTTCTTTTAAGAGCAAATCCCATTTCAAAGACCTACTTCATCCAGAGCAGCAAACAGGAATTCATGCAAGTTAATATAACATTATTCTCGGAAAAACAGCTTGGGGCATTTATTAGAGCAGGGATGTTTATTAGGATTTATACGGTATTGGAAGGCATGAGTGGAAACTTTATCTGAAATTACAAAGTTCACATTTATAATATAGTTTTTGTCTCGCCTGTGAAGCAGAAGCGAAACATATGTATTGCTTTTCCGGTGTCGTCGTTGTCGTTTGCGGCGTAAACTTTGTCGAGTTGTTGCATTAAGGTCAGTTTCACAAAGCGCTGGCAGGCGAGACACCGCATTCTGCGGAATTCTTGTTGTTTGTTTGAAAGTTTTTCATGGAATTATACATTATGATCAAAATTTAGACATGGCGGATATGATAAGTCATGCACTTTGGTTCTCTCTTATACTGTTTAAATTTTCTTGATAATTGTTGTATTCCAACATGTCAGCTATTTCGTTAACCGTATTTGGACAATTCTGTTTTTCGTATCGTAAGATGATTTATACACTTGTCAGCAAGGCTAGTTCCAAAATTCATCGTACTGCACTCCAAGTTTTATTACAGTCTGTAACGTACTGTCACGTTTTATTGCGTTCACTCTGTTTTACTACGGCCTATTAGGTTTCTCATCCGCACCGGGACTGCCGTGGCAAGTTTTTTGACAGTTTAAAAATCTGGCCCAGCATCCACGGCAATCACGACTTGTCAGCAAGGCTAGTTCCAAAATTCATCGTACTGCATTTACCCTAGATGTTTAAGCAGAAATGCATTAAAAACATCCTTAACCAAGATCAGTCATGGAGCCAAGGAGCAGTCTGATCTTGGTCAACGATGGTTTTCGGGCTTACCTTAAATTAGTAAAATTTTTAGGATAATTGTAGGAAGATGAATGTATAATTATACTTAATCTTCATCTCATGAAAAATTTACAGAAACTAATAGGCAAAGGCTATATAAAGCAACAACATGCTAGGCTGTGGGAGTTAAGGAAATATATCAGACATTTGCTATGTCATGGAGTAAAAATAATTCATCATTTTACTGTTTTTTCCTATTTCACAAAATATTGACTTTTCTTGCATAACAGACAAGATTTTCTGTGTTTTTAAACTGTGCTGGAAAATCTTTTCTTTTTTTTTTTTTTTTTTTTGCATACCAGACAAGATTTTCTGCAATTTTTACTAGTGCTGGAATATCTTAGGGTACACCCCTTATCCACCTGTAGGGCTACATAAAAAAAGAACCCCCCCTCCCTCCCGCCCCCCCCAAAAAAGGAAGCGGAGGATAGATCTTGTGACCCCTGAAGAGGTAAACCAGCATGTTACCCACTACACTACAGCAGCTCATACATGCGCTGAAAGAGCTGGTCGCATCCACATTGTGAAGACATTGCATGTAAAGATCATGGTGTCATGCAGATGGCAAAAATGACATCATATTGTGCTGTCTCAATTTCAGAGAATATAGTATGGTGAACATTGATGGCATCAGCTACTTTCAGAATAAAGTAAAGATCTCTCAAATTGTGGTAAAAAAAAGCTTATCTTTCATTGGTGTGAGGTGGGGATAGAAAAATCCATTCCTAGGGATCACTCATGCAGCAAGCCTTCTGATGCCAAACAGTGCTCTTAGGGTACGATTTTTCTGTCTACTCCTCACACCCATGAAAGATGCTTACGCTTTCGTTAAAGATAAGAATTCGGGCTCAGCTGAGATTAGCCCTCTTTAGAGAAGAGATGAGCCGCGACACGACAAAACCAACAAAATGGTTGTGCGCCCAGCGCAGACTCAGATCAGCCTGGGCATCTGCCCAGTCTGATCAGACTCTTCGCAGTCCGCATGGAGCTAGCTTAGATACTTAGCTACCCTTTAAGCGCAAAGCGAAGACTGATCAAACTGGGCGGATGCCCAGGCTGATCTGAGTCTGTGCTGGGCGCACAACCACTTTGTTGGTTTTCTCGTGTCGTGGCTCATATATACTCACAAGAAAAGACATACTATTCTGTAAAGTTGACTCCCATTGATAAAATGGCGGGCAAACCATGGGAGTGTATAAATACTCCCTAATATACAGTGAGATCATCTTTACTGGAGAAGGTCCCTGGAATGAGAATGTGAGTTTCATGCTGCAAATTTGAGTTGGTTTAAAGTTCATTATTTCTATTCCAGATCCCTATGTGAAGATTTGGCTTTGTTTTGGTAAGGAGAAAGTGGAAAAGAAGAAAACAGCAATTAAAATGCGGACTTTGAATCCTGTATATAATGAATCATTCATGTTTGAAATTCCCTGGGACAAAATTAGAGAAGCAGCATTAGAAGTGACTTGTATGGACTTTGACAAACTTGGTCGTAATGAAATGATTGGCAAGGTGCTGCTAGGGTCCAAAAGTGGCCCCTTAGAAAATAGACATTGGAATGACATGATCTCAAAGCCACGGCAACAAATTGCTCAATGGCATCTTTTGAAGGATTGATGTTCTTGAGAATTTAGTATAAGTATTGGTGTAGGAAATATTGGTGCAGTGAATTCTGGTTGTTACATGTGATTTATTATGTTGCTTGCAGTGCAATAATTTGAACTTTGGATCAATCCCATTGAAAATCTATGGTGTTCAGAGCTACAGATGTGAGGCATACACTAATGTGCTTAAATATTGGGACACCTGAAACCGTTAATTTTCCATTTGTCCCAAATGGAAAATTAATGGTTTTTAGGTGTCCCAATATTTAAATACATTAGAGTATAAGTTGATAATTCTGGGATTATTTTATTGTTTCTTCATGAAAACCTAAAACGTGGCTCGCTATTAGAGCCACCTCAGTTAATAAAAACTTACATCGTTACCTTTCATCAGAACCATCTGATTGAATTAGTTCAAAGGAGGGATCACAACATATATTTTATGGAAACTGAACATAATTTGTCTCAGAGTTATCAATAACTACTTCTGTTATCAAGAGCAATATTGCTTGTGATGCAACGATATAAAATCTAGATAAATCCCTCTGAAATCCGTTACATTATGTCAGAAGCTGGAGGTATTAGAAGAAGTGAAGATGATGGTGGATCAAATGAGCCATGACACAAGAAATGAGACCATCCCTGCCAACTATATGAATTCCGGGGATCAGTAGATTGCTGTAAAAATGCAAAAGATTGGGACACCTAAAATAATTACTGCAATTGTCTTAAAAATGGAACAGTTTGGTTTTACGAGGCTGTAGTGCATCTGAAAGATGCATATTGAATGGCAAACAGTGTAGAACCTGGGTCTGCACTGGGTGCTCAGACCTGTCTGTTCCCATACTGTGAGTTTTAATGGTAGCTGATAGGACGCTGACCACCACAAATGTACTGTGGTGGTAGGAATAGTTCGAAGCTTGACTGAATGTATACCCAAATTATATCATTTAAGGCCAAATGAATAAAAAAAAGTCATATGCCTGAAAGTGAGAGTGATTTATCATGAATGTTGTATGAAAGAAAACTAGCAAGTTGACATACAAGACACACATGCTGTGTTTAGTTGACTAGAATATGCTTTGCTATCTGATTCATATCCCTGTACAGACTTTGTCAAAGGATTCGTGTCACTAGAATAAAATCTGTAGTGGCACCATTTTGATAATATCAAATCCAATCAATATCAGAGAAGTTGGCAAGTTTGTGCTTCAGTATTGTAATGCAGCAATTTTTAGCTCGCCTGAACGAAAGTTCAGGAAGAGCTATTGTTGTCACCCTGGCGTCGGCGTCGGCGTCGGCGTCCGGATTGGATGTTTTGGTTAAAGTTTTTTAAAGACCTATATCTCCTTAACCCATGGATGGATTCTTTTGATACTTGCACTGTAGTTAGATATTGGTCCAAGGTTTAACAGGGTACCACCCCCACCCCACTCCGTGACCTTGCTGTCAAGGTCATGGACTTAGAAAATTGGGAGTTTTTTGTACTGGATGTTTTGGTTAAAGTTTTATAAAGCCCAATATCTCCTTAACCCATTGATGAATTCCTTTGATACTTGCATTGTAGTTAGATATTGGTCCAAAGTTTTCCAAGGTACTACCCCCACCCCCCTCAGTGACCTTGATGTCAAGGTCATGGACTTAGAAAATTGTCTTTTTATTGATTGGATGTTTTGGTTAAAGTTTTTTTAAAGACACATATCTCCTGAACCCATAGATGAATTCTTTTTATATTTGCACTGTACCTTGATATTAGTCCAAAGTTTAACAGAGTACTACCCCAACACTGCTCAGTGACCTTGATGTCAAGCTCAGGGACTTAGGAAATTTGGTCTTTATTAAAGTTTTCTAATTGCATACCGATTCATAATGCCTGGCAGAGATTTAGTTTACACTTGAACTGATGTTTGACACTTTTTTGAGCTTTTACAAAACACTATATACTTACCCCACTGGATGAACTTGAAGTCAAGGTCATTGACTTTTAATTTTGTCTTAAAGATTTTGGTTAAAGTTTTATATTTATGAAGACATAATTTCACAGTGCCCCGATGGACTCAGTTGATACTAATATTTTGACTGATGTAAGATAATGGTTCAAACTTTTGATACATCATAGCCCCCCCCCACCCCCTTACTTCTTTGAGCTCTAGCTCATGGACTTTGAAGTTTCATGTGGATTTTTTTTATTTTAATTTCATTTTAAAACTCATTTCTGAGATAGCTTTTGTTTATAAATGTGTTGTCATTATGGACATGCTTGCCTGAAGTTTTATGCATAGCAGTCCACACCACCATAACGACTGTGTGATGGGCAAGCACCTATTCAGGCGAGCTTTGCTGTCAGGCGACAGCTCTTGTTATAAGATTGAGACATGTCATGTGACTTCCAACAATGTGGCAACTTTGTCATGTGATATTCAGAACATCCTTCTCATTTATACAGGGTAATCAGAGACCTCACTGTTGGCTGTATGGCTCGGGTCACTTCCATAGATGGCTGATGTGACAAGCGAAAGCTCAGATCAGACTGCACTTAAGTGCAGTCTGATCACAGCCTTTGCTTGTCACCAATGTTACATTGTTGGAAATCACTTGATGTGGCTCAATTATATTAGTTTTTATGATACCCTCAGATGGTTCTGCTTTTTTAAAAGAAAAGTAAATGATATCTACAGTTCATTCCCTTGGTTTGATTGATTACTGAGAAATAATTCACACCTGATTCTGAGGGTTTCTGGTAGAAAAAAATGTTTGCTAGCTCTCATTTTTTTATGTGTAAGCCTTAGAACATGTGAATTACATCTCTGTAATCAATCAAAATAACCAAATAAACTCTATTTATCTACTGGGAAACCTGTGACTGAGTGAGACAATCTTCGGGCTGTAAAATCATTAATTGTCCACAAGCCATAAACAGGTTCACCAACCTTTCTCATCTCTAGCTCTAACTGTTACACAGCCAGTCAATTCAGTGAAATCATGTGGAATCCTTAAAATTAGATTTTTGTCGATTGAGTAGGCACTTTTATATGGAAGAATTCACCGCCAATAATCAACTTTGAGGTTGTCTAGTTCCTTTAGACTCACTAGTATACTACGCATATTTTTAGAACACTTTGCGACAGAGTTTGTTAAAGAGAGACAGTTGTTAACTGTTGTAAGGATTCTCTGTAATGGGTTATCTTATCCACTGCCTGCTGATTTGTGGGAAGGACTTTTCGATTTGGGCTGGGATGCGACAATACCAACAAAATGGCATGTGTGCCCAACAAAGACTCAAATCGGCCTGAGCATTCACTTGGTCTGTTTAGAGTCTCTGCTGTCAGCATGGAGGTAGCTTAGACCCTTAGCTACCCTCTAAGCGCTTTGAAACACTCAGATCAGACTTGGGGACACACACACAACCCTTCCCTCCCACTGTGTACAGGCCTGGGAACAGCGCATACAGTTGTTTTGCAAAGAAAGAAGTTGAGCATTGTTAAAATTTCAGTTTTCTGTTCTAGCTAATTGTTTTGAATAATTAATGTTTGTTCTTGGTTTTATAGTCTTAATTTATGAGCCACTGTAATAGGTCTGTATATTTAGACACCCTCGGGTGAATTGGTTCAGTTTCAGGGGAAGCAACTCTGACCCATGTTTTTTTCCTCCCTTCTTAATGGGGTTCAACTCTTAAAGGGAAGAATTTGCTCCTGTAGGAGCAAATTCTTTCCTTCAAGAGTAAACCCCACTTTTGACGGTACCTTGTCTAAGGAAGCAAACTGAAAGTCATAAAAGTTGTTAATGGCGGAGAAAAACATGGAGGTGAACCCATACACATTAAGAGATACCCTGTTATGCTTAACCATTGGGACACCTAGAAAGCATTAATTTTCTATTGGAAACAAATGGAAAATTAATTGTTTTAGGTGTCTCAATGCTTAAGCACTTAAGGGTATCCTTCCAAATTCTTTCACCTTTGAATTTGTTTAGAGTCCATTTGACATATCTGGGGATGTTTTATTTTTAGCTCGCCTCTACAAAACTACAGGGAGCTATTGTTGCCACCCTGATGTCAGCATTGACGTCAGCTTGGCGTTGGGCTGGACGTCACACTTTAAAGTTTTACAACAAATTCTTTTTTCTATGATGGGCAAGGCACTGTCAGGCCACCTATCCTGTAGGTGGACATGTCATGTTTTGTTTTACAAGACTTGTAGCTTATAAGCAAACAGTGCAGACCCTGATCAGACTGCTCCCATGGTAGCAGTTGTATAGGGTCTTCACTACTTTGTTTTGATATGGCATTGCTGTTATTTTAATCTTAGACATGCACATGTGTTTGTTTTGTTTTGTGTGTTTATACCTTATATATGTTATAATTGAAAGAAATTCTTTTATATGTTATGTTTGAAAGAAAATCTGTGTTTAATACATTTTATGTTTGATAACATAGATCTTTTGTTTAACATGTTGTTTTTGAAGGAGATAGATTTATGTATTATGTTATGTTTGAAGCACTTCTTAAAGATAATAAGACGATAAGCTACAACACTGTCTCATTATAATCATCATTATTATCATGGTTTCTTCATCTTGTTTATGACTTGTTTTCTGTCTTTCCATATTCATGTTAAACATTGGTTTAAACACTCATTTCTTCAGGATTTTTTGAGTCGCAACAAGACAAAACCAACAAAGTGGCCTGTATGTGTAGCGAAGGCTTAGATCAGCCTGGGCATTTACCCAGTCTGATCAGTCTTCACTGTCAGCATGCAAGTACCTTAGACCCTTAGCTACCTATAAAGCACACAGCAAAGACCCTGATCTGACTGGGCAGATGTGTGTCTTCACATGGGGACATGATACTTTGTTGGTTTTGTTGTTTTGGGGCTCAATTTTGACAACACTATATACGTGGAACAAATAGATCAGGATTTGATAGTAAGCTAGTGGCTCATGTAGATCATACCCTGGAACCTACTTTAAACACTGAGACAAGAATATTGTTTCTTTTTCCAGGTTGATTGATTGATTGATATGGTTTTTGGGTTTAAGGACCCTTTGAGATATTATTCTGTATCATTCTTTATGGAACCATCTCCTGAAGAAATCATTAGAAGAATCCAAACAGCCCCTATCCTGCAACTGCTGCTAACACTATAGGCCCTCCCCTTACCTTTAGTCAGGACTAGCATGATGCCCCAATGCCAAAAGTTTCATGTTATTTTCACTCCACCCTACCATGATTTTCAAGGGAGAGAATGCATCACGTTTATATATTACTGTTTTGTAAAAGAGCCGCATACAAAACTGTCTACAGTTACCATTGCATTTTTAGCTCACCTGAGCCATAGGCTCAGGGTGAGCTATTGTGATCACCCAGTGTCTGTCGTCCGTCCTGCGTCGTGCGTTGTGTGTCGTGCGTCGTCAACAATTTGCTTTAAATGACATCTTCTCTGAAACCACTAGGCCTAGAGCTTTGATATTTGGTATGAAGCATTGTCAAGTGGTCCTCTACCAAGTTTGTTCAAATGGTGTCCCCAGGGTCCAAAATGGCCCTGGGGCAGGGGGTCTTGAGTTCGAAACCAAAAAATACTTAAAAATCTTCTTCTCCAGAACTGCTTGCCTCAGATGCTTGAAATTTTGTATGTAGCATTGCCTAATGGTCCTCTACCAAGTTTGTTCAAATGGTGGCCCCAGGGTCCAACATGGCCCTGGGGCAGGGGACTTCGGTTCGAACCTAAAAAATTCTTAAAAATCTTCTTCTCCAGAACTGCTTGCCTCAGATGCTTGAAATTTGGTATGTAGCATTGCCTAATGGTCCTCTACCAAGTTTGTTCAAATGGTGGCCCCAGGGTCCAAAATGGCCCTGAGGCAGGGGGTCTTGGGTTCGAAACTAAAAAATACTTAAAAATCTTCTACTCCAGAACTGCTTGCCTCAGATGCTTGAAATTTGGTATGTAGCATTGCCTAGTGGTCCTCTACCAAGTTTGTTCAAATGGTGGCCACAGGGTCCAAAATGGCCCTGGGGCAGGGGGTCTTGGGTTCAAAACTAAAAAATACATAAAAATCTTCTTCTTCAGAACCACTTGGCTCAGATGCTTGTAATTTGGTATGTAGCATTGCCTAGTTGTCCTCTAAGAAGTTTGTTCAAATGGTGGCCCCAGGGTCCAAAATGGCCCTGGGGCAGGGGGTCTTCGGTTCGAAACTAAAAAATACTTAAAAATCTTCTACACCAGAACTGCTTTCCTCAGACGCTTGAAATTTGGTGCGTAGCATTGCCTAGTGGTCCTCTACCAAGTTTGTTCAAATGGTGGCCCCAGGGTTCAAAATGGCCCTGGGGCAGGGGGTCTTGGGTTCGAAACTAAAAAATACTTAAAAATCTTCTACACCAGAACTGCTTTCCTCAGATGCTTGAAATTTGGTGCGTAGCATTGCCTAGTGGTCCTCTACCAAGTTTGTTCAAATGGTGGCCCCATGGTCCAAAATGGCCCCGGGGCAGGGAGTCCCAGGTTTGAACCATAGAAATACATAGAAAAATATTAAAAAATCTTCTACTTCAGAACCGCGAGGCTCAGATGCTTGAAATTTGGTATGTAGCATTGCCTAGTAGTCCTTTACCAAGTTTGTTCAAATGGTGGCCCCAGGGTCCAAAATGGCCCCGCGACAGGGAGTCCTAGGTTTGAACCATAGAAATATATAGAAAAATATTTAGAAAATCTTCTTCAGAACCACTTGGCTCAGATGCTTGAAATTTTGTATGATGCATTGCCTAGTGGTCCCTTACCAAGTTTGTTCAAATAAAGGTGCCAGGGTTAAAAATGCTCCCCCCTCCCAGGGGATCCTGGGTTTGAACCATATAACTACATAGAAAAAAATTAAAAAATCTTCTTCTTCAGAACTGCTTGCCTCAGATGCTTGAAATTTGGTATGTAGCATTGCCTAGTGGTCCTCTACCAAGTTTGTTCAGATGATGGCCCCAGGGTCCAACATGGCCCTGCGGCAGGGAGTCCTGGGTTTGTGCCATAGAAATACTTAGGAAACTATTAAAAAATCTTCTTCTTCAGAGCCACTTGGCTCAGATGCTTGAAATTTGGTATGATGCATTTCCTGGTGGACTCCTACAAAGTTTGTCTAAATGGTGGCCCTGGGATCCAAAATGGCCCCTTGGGCAGGGAGTCTTGGGTTTGAAATTAAAATGTACTTAAAAACCTTCTTCCCCAGAACCCCTTAGTGCAGATGCTTGAAATTTTGTATGATGCATTGCCTAGTGGTCCCTTACCAAGTTTGTTCAAATGAAGGTGCCGGGGTCAAAAATGGCCGCTCCAGGGGGTCCTGGGTTTGAACCATAGAAATACATAGAAACATATTCAGAAATCTTCTTCTTCAGAGCCACTTGGCTCAGAGACTTGAAATTTAGCTTTTAGCAATACCTAGTGGCCCTTTACCAAGATAATTCAAATGATGGCCCCAGGGTCCAAAATGGCGCTGCCCCAGGGGGTCCAGGGTTTGAACAATAGCAATACATAGAAAAACATTCAAAAATCTTCTTCTTCAAAACTATTTGGAAATGGTTGCAAACTGTGAGGTTTGTTCAAATTATGACCCTAGTTTGACCTTTAACCTTTTTGTTCATTTGTTCAGGTGAGCGATTTAGGGCCTCTTGGCCCTCTTGTTTGTTTGTTTAGTCCAATCATGCTTGTTTAGCATGGCAACAAGTCCCAGAGAACAAAATAATATTGCTGGTTTGATGAGGGGGACACCACGGCTGACCTTCAGCAGTGCAGTCACCAACCACAACCCCGATCCTACCTTTTCAGGGCACACTGGGTGCAGATTTCCTAGTATGTTGGATAGAAGGAATGCTGCTGGTGAGAGTTGATGAACCCACGACTCCTTGTGTATAAAGGCAAAAACACAATCACCTAGGCCAGGTGCTCCTTTTGCATAAATATGCTTCTTCTTATTTCAGTTAGTCTTAACGGCACTCCCCCCCCCCCCCCCCCCCCCCCCCGGCGTCTGAAATCTGTCCATTTAAAAATGAGCCACACACAGCAACTTGTCTATAGCTTACACAGAATTTAATTACTTGTGGTCCCCCCCCCCCCCCCCCCCCCCCCCCCCCCCCCGGCGTCTGAAGTCTGTCCATTTAAAAATGAGCCACACACAGCGACTTGTCTATAGCTTACACAGAATTTAATTACTTGTGGTTTTAAGCTGCAGCAAATAATTCTGGAGGGCAGAGGAAGCTGGATCAAAACAAGTACGGCATAAGATGTTGTTGAGATTAACAATCATCACGGGAATTATTTCCCGTATATAAGTCTATTTTGATTAAATTTTATAGTATATTCTAATAAAACTGCAGTTTCTGGTATTCAAACATGCAGCATCATGCGTTAAGTCACATAATATTAACAGTTATAGGACGTTATCTATGCAGTTAAGCAGTTCATGCAATATAATGATGTCCCATATGGATTCTAGTAGAACAGAAGCCATGACTAGCAAATATTTTGCAAACAGCATTATATGAGCCGTGACATGACAAAAGCATCAAAGTAGCATATATGACACTGGAAGACTTGGATCAGCCTAGTCTGATCAGTCTTTGATGTTGGCATTGAGGTAGCTTAGACACATAGCTACCCTTTAAGTGTGCACAGCAAGACTCTGAGCAGATTGGGTGGATGCCCAGGCTGATCTGAGTTCTCTCATAGCACACATGCCACTTTGTTGGTTTCGTCATGTCCTGGCTCATATAATAGTCACTCCCTTCTAACATGTAATACCATGTCTAGTGAACCCATAGTCAATACTCACATAGAAATTAAGATTAAAGCTTCTAAAATATAAAAATGCTATTTGGCTTGTATGTATCTAAAGCATAGTTGTACACAGTATTGGCTTTGAAGTAACAGAACTTGTGGGGATATCACAAAACTTCTGAAACTGGCCATTAGCAGAAATTCCAGTTTGGCCACTTTCAAATTGTTTTGATGTTACAAAGCTGAAAGTTTGTACTTATATTTTTACGTTTTAAGTAGAAGTGTACATTTACAAGATGTGTACATTTTGATAGATCTGGAAACTGAACATTCTGTATATAGCATAAATATCAACAGATAATGCCCCACTTCTGGTGTCAGTGCCATAAAATCCGTTTTCCTGCTTGTCAAGTGTGCTTACTTAGAAATGCTTCAAACATGTTATTTTCATTTTGAAATTTGGTGGGAATTTCTATATATATGTAACATACCTAAATTGCAGTATTGTTATAGGCATATCTTGGCCTGAAAAGTGGCCCATAAGAATGGGGTTTGACATGGTTTCTCACTGGAAACTTCAGCATGTGGTTGATTTAACTCACCTACACTCAGTAAATGTCATTCAAATCTATAGTATAGTTATAGTCACAATTGCATCTGGGTTTGAATAAGTTTTGATGTTTGCATTAGTCCATATTTTTACATTCATTGCCTTCTTTTTTATACGCCCGTTTTGAAAAAAAGGGACGTATAATGTCGTGGCGCTGTCCGTCCGTAAACATTCTTGTGCACGGCATAAATCAGTAACCGTTTGGGATATATTCATGATTTTTGGTAGGAATATGTATTAGGTTGGGGGAACATGTCGCATACAAAAATGGTTGCTCCCCCTTCCTTAGTTTCCAAGTTATGCCCCTTTGTTTAATTTTTACCCTGCAAGTCTTGTGCGCGCCATAACTAGATAACCGTTTGGGTTATCTTCATGTAACTTTATAGCAAGGTTTATGAAGTCCCAACAATGTGTCGTGTACAACAATGGCTGCTCTCCCTTTCTGCATTTTTGAGTTACCTCCCTTTCATTAGTTCATGTTAGCTATTTTTGTGTATACTTACCTTGTGCATACCTTAACTTGGTAACCGTTTGGAATATCATGATGAAACTTTATAACAATGTGCATGATCACAAGGCAGTGTGTCACATATAAGAATAGTTGCTCCCCCTTTCTTGATTTTGGAGTAACCTCCCTTTGATTAGTATATTTTAGATGTTTCTCATTCACTCCATATCTCCTTAACCTTTTGAAATATTAGAATGAAACTTTGTAGGAATGTGTATAATAATGAGGCAATGTATCCTGAGCAGGAACCACAACTCTGGCTTACTTACTGAATTACCTGCCCTTGCATAAATATCCTGTTTAACATCTCAACTGTTTAAAATATTGTAACAGAACTTAATGGTGATGTCAGGGGAGTGTAGTAGAACCAAAACTGGTATATCTAGTATATTTAGTTTATCTCCCTTGACTTGATATACTAATGGTATGCATTCATTAATTTTAGAGTGGTTGCCTCTGTTTGTCTGCCTGTCTATCCTTGTTTATCCTTTTGTAAACAGTCTTGTTCATTCTGTAACTCCTTTATGACATTTAAACGGGTGTATTATGTGCCGCTTGCGAAGCCCTTGTTATTGTTACACTCAGTTAGAGTCATTGTTTTTACTTGAACAATTTGCGCGAGTAATATACCCAAATTTACAGCAAGACCTGTTATCCATTTTTTTTTCTCTAAATACCTGCTAGTAAGGTTTTCTGGAAACTTGTTTCTTTGAAAATACTAGCAATTTGTTTTTTTTTTTGGAAATATCTGCTGGCAAGTGATATATGTTAGTACACTTTTAAACATTCCATTGAGAGCTATGTTTTGGAAGTTTCCAGCGATACATAAATACATGGGACCAATGGATTCATTGACATGATCCACAAGTATTTATATTTTAATGAACATCAATCTGGGACCATTTACTGTTGTTATTGAATATAATTCTATGACAGTTTGTTAACGAGACCTTATTCTTGAAAATGGGAGAACCATAAGTTTAGCTGATTTTGATGGTAATTCCATAATAGTTGCTGTTCTTTGCCATAAAGATGTACTATCTAATGAGTTGGTTCCCGCTAAGCAAGCACATCTCCCGATTTACTAGATTCATAAATAGGAAAAATTTAAGTTGGAGTATATCTATGTTATTATTTGTATCTTCAAAGTGGAAAATGAAATTTATGATTGTACCGTAGTATAATATTGGCAATTGTCATAGTTTGTTGTTCTCATTAAGTTGCCAATTTAGTTTGACCATCTGCATGGTTAGCCAGTCGTCCACCCATTATGATTACTTGTCAACTCAAAACAGTATGCTCTGTTTCTGATTAACAATAAATTTACATCATCAGACTTGGCAAACCGTAATGTGCGTAAGTATTGGGACACCGAAAATAATTAATTTTCCATTTGTCCCAAATGGAAAATTAATTAAATTTATTTTTAGGTGTCCCAAAATTTAGGCATGTTACAGTATGCATCCTTGAACATTGTGGTACATTTTCTGACCTAGAAGTGGTATTTACCGTATTGACCCTAAAATTTTTGACGCTCGAAAAATCAGACAATTATTGTTCGAAAATTCTTTGGAAGTGGATTTTACACACGATAATGCATCCAAATGATGCTTAGTGAATGGCAAATGTTGTAAACCCTGAACAAACTGCTCCTTGAGGAGCAGTTTGATCTGGGTCTACAGTATTTGATCAGATCTGTCTGTCCGAAAATTTAGGGTCATTATGGTAGTTTCATTGCTGAAGATGGATGGATGACTTGCAATTTTACGTCCTTTTCAACAGTATTTCAGTCATATCAGGACGATGGGCTGGTGATGATGAAAAGCTGTGTGCAATGGAACCCTGTTTACGATTGAAAAGATCCCCACCTACAGCGGGGCTCGAACCTGGGACCACTAGATCAGCAGACCAGCGCTTAACCTACTGAGCTACCGGGGCTCCTTCATTGCTGAAGACTGAGTCTTCCCTACACCAGACTTCCAAAAACAGCAGTATCACTTTTTGACAGTCATCTCCATTACTTTATAAATATTGATTTGAGAGTGTAACTTGCAAATTAGGATACACAACCTGGCTTAAATAAAAAAAAAAAAATTCCCAAACACTGTGGAAGCAAGAGGCAGGTCTGACACAACATTCCATGAAATTCGTGTTACACATAAACAGCTAGTTTACTCTCATGTTTACATAATGTATAAAATGATGATATATGTAGTTAGTGAAACAGTGACAATAGATCTGATGTTTTATAAAAGTAAAATTTAGAACAAAGTTCTCTTTAGTCTTCATTATTACCCCTAACCACCTACGTCATCAGCAAGTGACATAGTCTCAAAATTACACCATTTTGTATGGTCTCGTATTTAGAATGTGTTTGGAATTTTACAGTAAATCTTGTACGTTTCAACATCTTGAACCCATTTGGTGCACCAGATATGTTAATAAAAGGGCAGTCTTACTCCATTGATGCCAGCTGCCAACATTTTGTTGATTTTGCAAACACTTCAATCAAACATGCTTCACCTTGTATTGTGATGCACAGTCAAAGTGTTCCCGAATTCTACAATATTTCAGGTGGTCACTTTCGTTGTGAAATATTGTAGTTTCCTGAATACATTCCGTGCATGCAGTATCAAAATGGAGTCTACTCTTAATTGATTGATTTGTTGCTTTACGTCCATGGTAAACAGCTATGGTCATGTCGGGACGGTCAGTTAACCTAACCACACTATTCCTGGGCAGGCTTAGACCTCCTAAGCGGTTAACCAGTACTAAGTGCACATACTTTCGCCAGTAACTGACAACTGCCCTTCTTGAATCAGTGGAAGGAGAAACGAAAGTATGTGGCCAGACAAGGTTTCGAACCCAGGACCTCTGACTTAAGAGTCAGGTGCCCAACCGATTACGCTACGGGGCTCGGTGAGTCTACTCTTAAAGGAAAGTAGTTACTCAAGGATAAATTGTTTCCTTTGATAAATGCTTTGACCCTGATTAGGAATGAAGGCTAAAAAAGAAAATTGTTGGTTGTGTACCTACCATATTAACCCTTATAAACACCCTTGCTCTTATAAACTCCCCCGTGTCTTTTCCAAAAATAATGTTACATTAACTTGCATGAATGCCTGTTTGCTTCTCTGGATGAGGTAGCTCTTTGGCATGGTATCTACTCATATAAAGGAAACAATTTCCTTCTGGAAGAGCAAATTCTTTTAAGAGCTGACCCCTACTGAAAAGGGAGGCAGAAAAATAGTAGTGTTGTATACCTATTTACATTAATACTGTTTATAAGCGGTATTAGGCAGTGGCTGATTTACTTACTATTTAGGCTCTACATAAAGCCCCCTTCCGTAAAATGCAATGTCCCCTGGGCATTTAATAGGATTAATACAGTAGTCATCTTTTAAAAGATGCAAGGCTTGGAAGCCAATTTTTACAGGGGAGACAACTTTCTCAGAATATTATTTGCATTACCGATAGGTGAATCGCTTTAAAGTCGAAAGAATTTGCTAATTCTGTCTGAAAATAGGCCATGAGCAAAGGGAGCCAAATGCATCTCTGAAGGAGTGATCTCTTCGAGGTGGGCATGGATTTTGGTCCCAACTTCTTTTCCACTGGAATATGCGTATCTTTGGTGAACGTTTGTCAACTCTTGTGTACTTCTTTCCCTTTTGGTTTTGAGGGCGAGATGTTGGATATCATTGTATTAATTCCTGATCTTTGCTCATCTTTTTACTTTATCACACTTGCAATGAGTATTGGGACAATAACAGCTGAGCAAACAGTGTTCCCAGACTGGGCAGCTTCTAGCAACTAAAACAGTGAACAGTCTTCCTTGTTTGTACAAGCTTTGAATCAGCAAAACAAGAGAACACACCGTAATCCACCTTAATAGTGCACATGCCCCAATACGCGCACATCATGGGAATTTTTGAGGCATATGATTATTAGCGCACATATTTTAACTGATTTATCTCTTTGATTGCTTGTTTACAAGTGCTGGAAACACTATAAAATCTTCCAGTTTTCACTTACAAAGCTTCTCAATCCTGCATGACTATACAGGTAAGCAGCTTTTCTCTGATGCTGTATACATTAAATTCTGTTTCTTTTGATAAATAATAATTCTTTGAAATGTGCGCTTATTAGGAAGTTTTACTGCAAGTATTAAATGCCATTTTGAAAATGTTAAGTGCACAGTGTGTTCAAAGGGTTGAATACGGTAAGCTGCAACACGACAAATTCAGCAGTGGCATTTGTACCCAGGGAAGACTCTAATCAGCCTGTTCATCTGCCCAGTCTGATCAGTCTTCGCTCTCAGCACGGAAGTAGCTTAGACTCTCAGCTACCCACTAAGCACACTGCAAACACTCTGATCAGGATGGGCAATGGGAAATTCTGGGTGTACATGTCACTTTATTGGTTTTGTTGTGTTGCAGCTCATATAAGCCTAGTCTGGTCTTGGTGTATTTGAAAAGTCACACACAGCATATTTTGAGATGAGATTTATTCAGATTTTAAATTTCAATCATTGTAACAATTTTTACAATGTCTTTTATAGCATTATCTTTATTTTTCACCAAATATACAAATAATGCCTTCAATAATGTTACACATAATATAATATACAATGAAAAAACTTTCAAACAGATCACTTTTAGAGTACTAACTTTTTCAAAGTAAAAACTTAAATTTCTAATTTGACATGGTAATGTCTTCATCCATGCAATCTGGTCCCGAGGTTATAAAACTTTTTTCATGCTCAGCTGAGCATGTTTTTTCATGCTCAGCTCAGCTGCATGAAATTTTCTCTGCTGATAAATATGAAAATACCAACTAATGTTGGCATTTTCATATTCATAAGCAGAGAAAATTTCATACTCAGCTCAACTGAGCAAGAAAACAACCGTACTTATCAGTAATTTGCTTTTTATTAGCAGGTAAAATTTCATGCTCAGCTGAGTTGAGCATGAAAAAAGTTTTATAACCTCGGGGCCTGGTCAGAGCGTACAATTCCACAATGTTAGTGGTTGGTCTGACAGCAGAATAAGATATATCTGAGCTAACGGTGTAGACTCAGATTAGAAAGCAGCAGTTTAATCTGGCACTGCAGTGAGATGCAGGCTGATACGGGTCTGCAGTGTTTTCCAGTCCAAAATAATTGTTTCACTGTGGACAGTATAGTTTAGTCACCTCGGGCTACAGATATGATAGTTATGTCAGATGTCTTTTTTATTTCTCATAAGAACATATGTTATGGCATTTCATCTTGCCATGACTTCTAATGAGAAAAAGCTACAACATGGTTTTAAGAAGACAAATCATTGATGAATATGCTTATTTGAAACGTTACTTGCTTATTTGAAGGGTTAAGGTGAATGGGCACACTTCCATGTTTTTCTGTCATTTTTACCAAAGGGAAACAACTGTGAATTCCCATTTGCTTCCCTGGAGGAAGCCCTGCCAAAAGGGTCTACTCTTAAAGGAAAGACCTTGCCCCTAAAAGAGCAAATTCTTTTCTATGAGAGCTAACCCCCCACTAAGAAGGGAGGCAGTAAAGATACAGGCAGAGTTGCTTCCCATGAATGTGTATCCATTCACCTTAACAGACATGAACCAAATGCAAGAACAATAACTCTGTAAATATTTTTTTTTTGCACTGCTCACACTGCCCTAGTTAAACAATGACTAACAGAAACGATTTTAAATACTGATGTAACATAATTCTGATAACACTGAGGTAATTTCTTTTAATGATGTGGCAAAACTAGAATTCCTAAGGCAAATGGATATATGTTCAAGGGAAACAACTCTGCTGTTTTAACTTTTTGTTTCCCTTCTCAAAAGAGGTCAATCCTCACAGGAAAGAATTTCTCCTCTGAAAGCAAATTCTTTCCTCTATGAGCAGACCCCCACTTTGGAAGTCTATGTTTCCATTTGAAACAAGATCTGCCTCCAGACAGAATACCTTGCCAGACAGCGCCCTGACATTCATGTACAAAAACTGAAACTAAAGCATTCATGTATCCTCACACTAAAGCAAATGCTGATCCTGGATATTTTAACAGCAAATTCAATTTACCGTAAAATTCTAAATATTGGGACACCTAGAATAATTCCAGTTTTTGTCCTAAAAAGGAACAGTTTCATAACGCAGTAATGCGTCCAAAAGATGCAGATGGAATGGCAAACAGTGAAGACCCTGATCAGATTAAAGGAGCCATCTGATCTGGGTCTGCATTGTTTGCTCAGAGCTACCTGTCCCAATACTTAGAATTTTTTCATCACTAATATTTATTTTCCACTGTGACTTTGGCTTTCAAAATTGGCAGTCATAATTCTAATGAAAAGCAGTTTGGAGAAACCATGAAAACCCACTAAATGAAATAAGCAAGGAATTTGCAGCAATAAACACATAAAATACTTTATGCACTGTGCAATCAACAAAGACCAAGATCAGCCTGCCTTACTGAGTACTTGATCAGACGACTAGAAATATGCAGGCTGGTCTTGATCTTGGCTGTTTACTTTTGGCATAAACAACATGACACATGAACAGCTGACAGACTTTAAATTTAACTTAACATTATTTCTCTGTACATTATCATAGTGACATATATATTTGATATTAACAAATATTACTACAAATATACACATATTGGCTGAAATTATTTCATCAACATTTATCAACTCTCTAGAAAATAGATGTTTTTGACGATAATTCTCGAATAATTCTTCCATTTCTTCACAAAAACCATATCGTATTTATTCAGCTATAAAGTGGAAGTTTCTCACATCCAAAATGATGAAAAATATTCAAATCAGTCATTAATTCTAAGTTTTTCCCATTACAAAACAATCACAAAAATCTAGATCCATCTTGTAAGATGGATCTAGATTTTTGGCATTGTTTTGGAGGGTAAAAACAAATATAGCCAAATAAATATGGTATGCTTTGTGGTACTTCATACAAAGGGGTGGTTCTGATGAATGATGAGGGGCCACAACACACATTATTATGGAAAATGAACAACAATTATTTTAGAATTCCCATAAAACTGCCCATAGCTGCAGCCTTGTAGGCATGAAAGATAGCAACATTATATCAGTGCCTCCACTTATTTAGAAACACATTTTGGTGATGAAATCTTTTTCATTTTAATTATTGTCACACAAAATGATGTACAGTAAGATCTCACCATTGTCCAGCCAAGGCCAAGGCAATTTGCATGGTAACCATTATACACATTTTGTTTTACAGGAAAATAAGTAAAAAGTTCAATTTTCATCAAAATGCTTGTCATAGAATCTGTATGACATTCCACTGGCTAAGACTCAGATCAGATGAGCATTTTATGATAAAACTGGGATAATTTTTCTTATTTCTCCATAAAATCCTTAGTTGCGACCCCTCATTGGAACCGTCTCAGCATGAGTCACAACAAACATTTAATAATGAATTTAATGAAATTGTCTTAGAATTGTCTTCATATATAGAGGATCTTACATGGCTGGTCATTTCACATGAAATTTATGACACGAGCCATTGGTGATTTCACATGAAATTAAATCATGTAAGATTCTGTTTTATATCATTATGACCTTTAAAATGGGATTTTATCGCCTTCAAAATGAGCATTATTTAAAAAAGACAACGCATTGATGACAGTCATTGTCAATGACGTTACTTATATGCTCAAAAAAGTTATTACACGTGTGGTCATACAATTTTTATGACACAACGTTATCCACTGAACAAAAGCCACGTTATATGATAAACCCATCTGTGTCTCTGACTGCAAGTGGAGCAGAAGAACTTATATTTGTAATTAACTGATGTTTTATGAGTGAAAATGATGTTTAACAACTGGAACCTGGTTGCCTATCCACAAACATAAATTATCCCCAGCTTTTAAATGTACAGTGTCAGAATCACAGGGAACTAGCACCCAGAAATAAATAAAGCAAGAAACAGCACTGACAAGCCCCTGTCTGTAAAGAGGAAACATCAGCATGCTAGCTCAAGGAAAGTCTATATGGACAGAGCTCTAGATAAGAGGGAGTATTTGATGATAATTAAGGATAATTTTTTTTATTTCTCATCGAAACTATATGTTGTGACCCCTCATCTGAACCGTCTCATCGAGACGGTTCAGATGAGGGGTCACAACATATGTTTTTATGCAGAATTAACAAAAATTATCCCTAATTATCACCAAATACTCCCTCTTATCTAGAGCTCTGATGGAGATAATAATTCTTAGATTATTTACGTAATTTTTCATAACATTGTGTGGGTAATCATTACAGCAACCCCTGTGACAAAGTTCTAATGGAGCATAACATGACATATTTCTATGAATAGACAAGAAAATTAACCTTGAATTATGACCATATATCTCCCAAGAGCTTTGTGCTGACATATGAAAACAGCAGAAGCGAGTTTGCAGATCCAGAGTTGAACAACATTTTGCTTTTACTACAACATATGCAGACCAGGAGAGTGAATACATAGGGAGCGACATTGTTCACAAGTGCCAGTGTGTACTTTTTTCCCAGGCATCAAATCAGCCCTACCCTGAGAAATAGTGTTTAACAGGATGTGCAAACATCTGTTCAGACTGACCTGGCCCCGAGGTTATAAAACTTTTTTCATGCTCAACTCAGCTGAGCATGAACTTTTTACCTGCTTATAAATAGCAAATTACTGATAAATACAGTTATTTTCATGCTCAGTTTAGCTGAGTGTGAAATTTTCTCTGCTTATGAATATGAAAATGCCAACATCAGTTGGCATTTTCATATTTATCAGCAGAGAAAATTTCATGCTCAGCTGAGTTGAGCATGAAAAGAGTTTTATAACCTTGGGGCCAGCTCTCTATCAAGGTTTTAGACCCGTAATGGCAAACAGAATGGGTAAATACCACCTAACACTCACATACATCATCATATGCAGTTGCCAAGATGGTTTAATGCCAGTGTAAATGAAACAAGCAATGGCATTAAATAAGCCGCGACACAACAAAATCAATAAAGTGATGTGGGCCCAGCAAAGACTCAGATCAGCCTGGGAATCCATCCAGTCTGATCAGGCTCTTCGCTGTAGGCATAAAGCTAGCTTACACCCTTAGCTACCCTTAAAGTGCACAGAAAAGACTGATCAGACTGGGTGGATGCCCAGGCTGATCTGAGTGTTTGATGGGGGCACATGCTACTTTGCTGGTTTTGTCATGTCGTGGCTCGTATGTTTGTTGATGACTGATGCTGACGGTAGTTACCAATTTACCATTTTGAGTCTCAGACCTTAATACATGTACATGGAATTTCCAGGACTGAAAGACTATTTAAATGGACAGGGGTGACTGATATGAATCTTCACTGTTTGCACATGCCATACATGACTATTTGAACCACGACACAACAAAACCAACAAAGTGGCATACGCGCCCAGTGAAGACTCAGATCAGCCTGGACAGCCACCCAGTCTGATCAGAGTCTTAGCTAAGAGCAAAAAGAGTAGCTAAAGGCTAAGCTAGCTCCATGGGGAGAGCAAACACTCAGATTAGACTGGGTGGCTGCCCAGGCTGATCTGAGTGTTCCCAGGGCCCATATACCACTTTGTTGATTTTGTCACGTCACTGATCATATATGTAGCAGTCTTATCATAAGTGGGCAGCTGGCCAGCACCACACACTCAGTTCTTTCTAGCTGTAGTTTGATGCATAATACACTAATTTCACTGGTAACAGAAAAATATGCTTTAGCTTAACCCAACAAATCCTAGCATTTATTCTGAGATAGTGTCAATCTTTCTGTTATATCTCTGCATCTTGTCAGTTTTAAGCTGGTCCACTTTAGCTTGGATTCTCTCCACGATTTGCTCACCTCATTCCAAAGATTGCACCACCGTTCAGACATTATTAAGGAATTCAGAATTTATTTACTGTAAACCTATTTTTTTTTCAGCCATCAAAATTTGAATTTTGCCAATGCACCCAACTTTGCAGTTGAATATTGCCATCAGATTCTTTCTCACTGCATTTAAATCACAGAATTAACCTTTCACCTGGATTAATTTTTACAGAATTTTCTTCCTCTTGAAAGTTGCAACAATCAAGAACTCATGAAATTTACCAGGTGAACCGTATTAAGGTATTCCTACCTCTTCAAAATATATACTTAAGATTTTATCCAAATTAGTTTAGCAAAGTCATTTTAATGAGGACCCACAATATATGTCTTCAGTATTTTTAAGGAGTTCTGCATTTACAAGAGTAAGTTGTGAAAGTTTATCCATTGGATGCTGTTGAAAACGTGCTGAAGAGTGATGCAATCCTTTTACTAGTTATCTGTTAAAGAGTTCATACATGTCCAGATGTCATTAACTTCCATATTTGTCCTGAAAATACAGAAAATCAGAATGTTTCATCCTACAACAGTTACTATTCTATATGCTGTTTATCCAGAAAACTGGGTCAGAAATGCCATAGAAAACAGTGTAGAACCAGATCAGACTGCTCCTAAGGAGCAGTCTGATCAGGGTCTACACTGTTTGTTATAAATTTTATAAAACATTGTGACAAAAGATTTAAAGAAGAGTACATTACAATAAGAATTCCAGGGACTGTTGAATCTCAGCTGTTGCCTGGCATCGCACTAAACTACAGTAAACTTTACAAAAGCTTATGCCAATGACAACCATGGACAAGAAACATCTATGTGTCTGCTAATCACAGATGAGATAAAAATGCTTGCAGTCTGAATATTTATGAGACTTACAGTGCTCTTCAGTTTTACTCCCATTTTGTTCATAAACTGTTGGTGAACAAGTCATGACAAAATAGTTATGGTATCCTTAAAATGTGGCAATATTTGTTTGTATTTTCCCTTCTCCAACATTCTCTTCCATCATCTGTATTTAATGTGAATCTTTTCAGCCATAAATGGCATTCCATTTCTCACAGCTTTTCATTATCACTCTCCCATTTAATCCTCTGCATTTTGACAGACTTGAAACATTATACCTCCCTATTAGCCTAAACTGGCAAAAATCATACTGGGTAGGCTGCAATCGAAAACGCTCTAAACAATCGATTAATTAGGATCAAAATCCATTAGAAACAGCATTTTCCATTGCAAATTGGTGACAATTTGCAACTGAAAAAGCTGCTTCTAATGGTTTCTGATCCACATTCGTCGACCCCATGAGCGTTTTCGATTGACGCCTACCCAGTGTGAAAATGCTGAAGACTACATTGTCCTGATATGACTGAAATACTGTTGAAAAGGATGTAAAATTGCAAGTCATCAATCTATTACAGTTACATACAGTACTCTCTAACTACAATAATTGGACATTGGCTAACCCCAGTGGGCAACAACTCTTAACTTTTTTAAGGAACTTTAACACAAGTATTTCAAAGAGACTTATAGAAAGTGAAAAAGGGAGACAACTATGTGAATCTATATCCCATAATGACATACTTTGTATGCTGAGTGTAATGTGAGCGAAATTTCATAGTAGTGCCTGAGGGCCTATGATAGCTTTGACACAGAAGTTGCAAGAGTTTCAAGCTTAACTAATGTCAAACAGAGATTACATGCAACATATTTAGGTTAGCCAAATGAGCCATGACATGACAAAACCAACAAAGTGGCATATGCCTCGAGTAAAGACACAGATCAGCCTGGGCATCCGCTCCGTCTAATCAGAGCCTTCACTGTCGGCATGGAGTAAGCTTAGACCCCTAGCTACCCTTTAAGTGCACAACAAAGACACTGATCAGACTGGGTGGATGCCCAGGCTGATCTGAGTCTTTGCTGGGCCCATATGCCATTTTGTTGGTTTTGTCATGTCGTGGCTCAACTATATAAAGAACAGGGCCCAGTTTCACAAAGCTGTTTTGTCATACTAAGTCAAAAATCAGAGCTATAGATAAGAGGGAGTATTTGGTAATAACTAGAAAATGTGTTTGTAAAACACTATGCCCCCAACTAAATGCCTGACCCTAACAAGGTCAGTTAAAAATGTATACATAACCATACCGTCATCAGAATGATTAACACATAAAATACTTAAGTACACCATTGATGAGGTCTCTAGCTCAAACGATTCAAAAGTTGGAAAAATGCCAAAGTTAACATAGGGGCATAATTCAGTCAAATATTTACGAAATCAGCCCAAATGTTAATCAGGTGAGCTACACCTTAGCCCCCAGCTGCATGCCAAATATGAGTATCCTAGCTCCAACAGTTTTCCCAGGATTTTGGAAACAAACTTCCATTTAATTTTTTGAAAAAGGGGCATAACTCTGTAAGTACAAGGCCGACAGACAAGAAAAAAAATACATGTCTGCTAATTTTTAATGGTCTACCCACCCAAAAATATCAAGGGCCTAGGAGTTACGGTTCTTGAATAATAGAACACCCCAAAAATGTTTTGTACAAATAAGAAAAAGGGAATAACTCTGTCAATAATGAATACAACATAAGGTTACCATCATCAGAATGATCGACACATCAAATACTATCTGTATACCAAAAATCAGGTCTCTAGGTCAAACGGTTCAAAAGTTGGAAAATGCCAAAGTTAACAAAGGGGCACAATTCAGTCAAATATTTACGAAATCAGCCCAAAAGTTAATCAAGTGATCTACACCTTAGCCCCTAGCTGTATGCCAAATATGAGTATCATAGCATCAATGGTTCTCCCAGGATTTTGGGAACAAACTTTCATTTAATTTTTCAAAAAAGGGGCATAACTCTGAAAGTATAAGGCCAACTGACAAGAAAAAAATACAGGTCTACTAATTTTTAATGGTCTACCCACCCAAAAATATCAAGGGCCTAGGAGTAACGTTTCTTGAATAATAGACCACCCCTAAAATGTTTTGTACAAATAAGAAAAGGGGCATAACTCTGTCAATAATGAATAAAACAAAATGTAACCATCATCGGAATGATTAACACATCAAATAATATCTGTATACCAAAAATCAGGTCTCTAGGTCAAACGGTTCAAAAGTTGGAAAAATGCCAAAGTTAACAAAGGGGCATAATTCAGTCAAATATTTACAAAATCAGCCCAAAAGTTAATCAGGTGATCTACACCTTAGCCCCTAGCTGTATGCCAAATATGAGTATCATAGCATCAATGGTTCTCCCAGGATTTTGGGAACAAACTTTCATTTAATTTTTTGAAAAAAGGGGCATAACTCTGTAAGTATAAGGCCGATTGACAAAAAAAAATATAGGTCTACTAATTTTTAATGGTCTACCCACCCATTTAATATCAAGGGCCTAGGAGTAACGGTTCTTGAATAATAGACCACCCCTAAAACGTTTTGTACAAATAAGAAAAGGGGCATAACTCTGTCAATAATGAATAAAACAAAATGTAACCATCATCAGAATGATCGACACATCAAATACTATCTGTATACCAAAAATCAGGTCTCTAGGTCAAACGGTTCAAAAATTGGAAAAATGCCAAAGTTAACAAAGGGGCATAATTCAGTCAAATATTTACGAAATCAGCCCAAAAGTTAATCAGGTGCTCTATACCTTAGCCCCTAGCTGTATGCCAAATGTAAGTATCCTAGCTCCAATGGTTCTCCCAGGATTTTGGGAACAAACTTTCATTTAATTTTTCAAAAAAGGGGCATAACTCTGAAAGTATAAGGCCAACTGACAAGAAAAAAATACAGGTCTACTAATTTTTAATGGTCTACCCACCCAAAAATATCAAGGGCCTAGGAGTAACGTTTCTTGAATAATAGACCACCCCTAAAATGTTTTGTACAAATAAGAAAAAGGGAATAACTCTGTCAATAATGAATACAACATAAGGTTACCATCATCAGAATGATCGACACATCAAATACTATCTGTATACCAAAAATCAGGTCTCTAGGTCAAACGGTTCAAAAGTTGGAAAATGCCAAAGTTAACAAAGGGGCACAATTCAGTCAAATATTTACGAAATCAGCCCAAAAGTTAATCAAGTGATCTACACCTTAGCCCCTAGCTGTATGCCAAATATGAGTATCATTGCATCAATGGTTCTCCCAGGATTTTGGGAACAAACTTTCATTTAATTTTTCAAAAAAGGGGCATAACTCTGAAAGTATAAGGCCAACTGACAAGAAAAAAATACAGGTCTACTAATTTTTAATGGTCTACCCACCCAAAAATATCAAGGGCCTAGGAGTAACGTTTCTTGAATAATAGACCACCCCTAAAATGTTTTGTACAAATAAGAAAAGGGGCATAACTCTGTCAATAATGAATAAAACAAAATGTAACCATCATCGGAATGATTAACACATCAAATAATATCTGTATACCAAAAATCAGGTCTCTAGGTCAAACGGTTCAAAAGTTGGAAAAATGCCAAAGTTAACAAAGGGGCATAATTCAGTCAAATATTTACAAAATCAGCCCAAAAGTTAATCAGGTGATCTACACCTTAGCCCCTAGCTGTATGCCAAATATGAGTATCATAGCATCAATGGTTCTCCCAGGATTTTGGGAACAAACTTTCATTTAATTTTTTGAAAAAAGGGGCATAACTCTGTAAGTATAAGGCCGATTGACAAAAAAAAATATAGGTCTACTAATTTTTAATGGTCTACCCACCCATAAAATATCAAGGGCCTAGGAGTAACGGTTCTTGAATAATAGACCACCCCTAAAACGTTTTGTACAAATAAGAAAAGGGGCATAACTCTGTCAATAATGAATAAAACAAAATGTAACCATCATCAGAATGATCGACACATCAAATACTATCTGTATACCAAAAATCAGGTCTCTAGGTCAAACGGTTCAAAAGTTGGAAAAATGCCAAAGTTAACAAAGGGGCATAATTCAGTCAAATATTTATGAAATCAGCCCAAAAGTTAATCAGGTGCTCTAAACCTTAGCCCCTAGCTGTATGCCAAATGTAAGTATCCTAGCTCCAATGGTTCTCCCAGGATTTTGGGAACAAACTTTCATTTAATTTTTCAAAAAAGGGGCATAACTCTGAAAGTATAAGGCCAACTGACAAGAAAAAAATACAGGTCTACTAATTTTTAATGGTCTACCCACCCAAAAATATCAAGGGCCTAGGAGTAACGTTTCTTGAATAATAGACCACCCCTAAAATGTTTTGTACAAATAAGAAAAAGGGAATAACTCTGTCAATAATGAATACAACATAAGGTTACCATCATCAGAATGATCGACACATCAAATACTATCTGTATACCAAAAATCAGGTCTCTAGGTCAAACGGTTCAAAAGTTGGAAAATGCCAAAGTTAACAAAGGGGCACAATTCAGTCAAATATTTACGAAATCAGCCCAAAAGTTAATCAAGTGATCTACACCTTAGCCCCTAGCTGTATGCCAAATATGAGTATCATTGCATCAATGGTTCTCCCAGGATTTTGGGAACAAACTTTCATTTAATTTTTCAAAAAAGGGGCATAACTCTGAAAGTATAAGGCCAACTGACAAGAAAAAAATACAGGTCTACTAATTTTTAATGGTCTACCCACCCAAAAATATCAAGGGCCTAGGAGTAACGTTTCTTGAATAATAGACCACCCCTAAAATGTTTTGTACAAATAAGAAAAGGGGCATAACTCTGTCAATAATGAATAAAACAAAATGTAACCATCATCGGAATGATTAACACATCAAATAATATCTGTATACCAAAAATCAGGTCTCTAGGTCAAACGGTTCAAAAGTTGGAAAAATGCCAAAGTTAACAAAGGGGCATAATTCAGTCAAATATTTACAAAATCAGCCCAAAAGTTAATCAGGTGATCTACACCTTAGCCCCTAGCTGTATGCCAAATATGTGTATCATAGCATCAATGGTTCTCCCAGGATTTTGGGAACAAACTTTCATTTAATTTTTTGAAAAAAGGGGCATAACTCTGTAAGTATAAGGCCGATTGACAAAAAAAAATATAGGTCTACTAATTTTTAATGGTCTACCCACCCATAAAATATCAAGGGCCTAGGAGTAACGGTTCTTGAATAATAGACCACCCCTAAAACGTTTTGTACAAATAAGAAAAGGGGCATAACTCTGTCAATAATGAATAAAACAAAATGTAACCATCATCAGAATGATCGACACATCAAATACTATCTGTATACCAAAAATCAGGTCTCTAGGTCAAACGGTTCAAAAGTTGGAAAAATGCCAAAGTTAACAAAGGGGCATAATTCAGTCAAATATTTACGAAATCAGCCCAAAAGTTAATCAGGTGCTCTACACCTTAGCCCCTAGCTGTATGCCAAATGTAAGTATCCTAGCTCCAATGGTTCTCCCAGGATTTTGGGAACAAACTTTCATTTAATTTTATGAAAAAGGGGCATAACTCTGTAAGTATAAGGCCGACGGACAAGAAAAAAAATATAGGTCTGCTGATTTTTAATGGTCTACCCACCCATAAAATATCAAGGGCCTAGGAGTAACGGTTCTTGAATAATAGACCACCCCTAAAACGTTTTGTACAAATAAGAAAAGGGGCATAACTCTGTCAATAATGAATAAAACAAAATGTAACCATCATCAGAATGATCGACACATCAAATACTATCTGTATACCAAAAATCAGGTCTCTAGGTCAAACGGTTCAAAAGTTGGAAAAATGCCAAAGTTAACAAAGGGGCATAATTCAGTCAAATATTTACGAAATCAGCCCAAAAGTTGATCAGGTGCTCTACACCTTAGCCCCTAGCTGTATGCCAAATGTAAGTATCCTAGCTCCAATGGTTCTCCCAGGATTTTGGGAACAAACTTTCATTTAATTTTATGAAAAAGGGGCATAACTCTGTAAGTATAAGGCCGACGGACAAGAAAAAAAATATAGGTCTGCTGATTTTTAATGGTCTAGCCATCCATGAAATAGTGAGGGCCTAGGAGTTACGGTCTTTGAATAATAGACCACCCCTAAAATGTTACGTACAGACGGACGGACAGTCAGGCCCCAAACCAATATGCCCCCTCAACTTCTTCGAAGTTGGGGGCATAATTAAGGATAATTTTTGTTAATTCTGCATAAAAACATATGTTGTGACCCCTCGTCTGAGCCGTCTCGACGAGACGGTTCAGATGAGGGGTCACAACATATGGTTTCAATGAGAAATTAGAAAAATTATCCTAAATTATCATCAAATACTCCCGCTTATCTAAGAGCTCTGACAATTGCAATGTAACACTATAGCAGTTGCAAACAAAGTATGAAAAATTGCTGTCATATGCACATTTGAGAAGCTGACCCAATGTCACAAAAGTGTATAAAGCAGGGAGGTAGTTATGGACATAGACTTTGAAAGGAGTTATAATTTGACACAGAATGGATAAACTGTTATGCAAGGTCTGCCTCAATAAGATAATTAAATTCCTTTTCCTTTACAGAGAGTCTTTAAAAAATCTACTGAGTTAGTATAAAAAGAATTTCTGTCTTTATAATGTCACAAAGCCGTTTAAGTGTATGGATACATCTCCATGTTTTCTGCTACATTTACAAAGGGGAACAACTTTTTTTTACTTCCTGACTGCTTTCTTGGACAAAGCAGCTCTTCCAATATGGGGTCTTTCTCTTATTAAAAGGAAATAATTTATTCACCCAGAGCAAATTCTTTCCTCTATAAGAGACAACTCCCACTAGAAAAGGAGATATTAAAGCAGCAGAGTTGCTTCTCCTGAAAGTGTATCCATTCACCTTAAGTGGATGTCTTCAATTAGGAAATTCTTAGAACTTCAAACTTCAATTAATTCCTTAATTTTTATCGGATTTTTTTTTTCTTTTTTTTTTTTTTTTTTGTTAAAGTGTAGCATACAGTGAGGTTTATCGAAGAGATTTTGAGCAGACAAAACTTATTTTCAACATTGCATTTCTCTTTAATACTGGAGCTATACTATACAACATACTTTGTGTATTGCAAAATGATCACATATACTATCTTAAGATTTTCTAGCATAAAAAGAAATCTATTAATTATGGTTACATGTTAGAGGCTCAATCCCAAACCTTAATAAACTTTACACCAATATCATGCATCTGTAAACTCCTGAAAACATGAAGACAATTTTAGGCAACATCACAATACCAGAGCTCCAGATGACAGGAATGTAAGGATTTGGTGTGATAATTCCAAGATATTCTTTTCTTAATACAGTCAATTCTCGATATCTCGAAGTTGGAGTTCATCTCAAATTACTGATATCTCAAAGTAAATTTTCTGGTCCCAGAAAATTTACTTTGAAATACCAGTAGTTTGAGATAACCAGAGTTGAAACTTAAGAAACATGTAAAATTTGTCCAAACTATATTCTTTGATACTGAAGGGTAGTTTGAGATATCAGTGTTTGAGATAATGAGAGTTGACTGTGCTTCATAAATTCTGTTATGGTACATCATTAGAGCTACTTTCAGAATAAGCCTAACAAGGCAGTTGTAATGAAGTACAACAATGGTGAATGAATCAACATTATCTTGAACTGTTCATCTCATCCCTCTCACCCATCAATAGATACCTTCATCTGGAACTTTGCTAAACATATACAAAAAGCATGATAAGTTGAAGAAAGCTGGAAATACAAACAACAGAGTTTAGTCATAACACCTAAAAGAACATATACAAAATGCTACAAGCTTAAGATGATGACAAACTCTGGTTCAGCCAAAATTCTCGATATGCTATTATTTTTCCAAGGCATGTCATGTGACAACCTCAGCAAAGGTCATTTTTATGAGATTCATCAACAAATACAACTGAAGAGGAATCAGAAATAAGGTCCCTCCAAAATTTTGGCCTCCTGAGTTCTGAGTATGATCATTCAACGAGAAATGTTGAGAAGTTTATGAAACGGAAGTATTTTACATATTACACCTAATACTGAATCCAAGCCCAACTGTTGGTGAGCCAATCAGGTGTTCTCTGAAAGGAGAGGTTTTGCTGAGAGTTCTAGGACAAGCTTACATGCATATTTTCCACATCTGGTTAACTATGTGTTCAAGGATGTTACAAAATGAAAAAGAGTTATAGTTCCGAAAAGAGCTGGTCAATGTGGCCAAACAAATTTGTTTAGCCACATTGACCAGCTTGCTTGGGAACTGAAAAAGAGCTGTTATGAAATGCATGATTTATAGTAAGTTCCAAAAAGAGCTGGGGCCGTATTCATAAAACGACTTAAGTTGTTGCTATGCTGTTGCTAAGGCAGAATTTCTAAGAAGGAGATTTCCGACAACTACGAAATTTGCTCTGGAGGAACAGTCTTTTCAGACTGTTCCTCCAGAGCAAATTTCGTAGTTGTAGGAAATCTCCTTCATAGAAATTTGGCCTTAGCAACAGCATAGCAACGACTTAAGAGGTTTTATGAATACGGCCCCTGGTCATTATGGCTAAACAAATTTGTTTCGTAGCAGCTGTTTTTCATTTGATAACAGCCGTTATATAAACATAGTTAACCGGAGGTGTTTTCACAAGAAATCCACGGAATGCTGTGCCTTGCCTATCAGCCAACTGTCAGAACATGTTCCCTCCACATACCAAGTTTACGCCAACAACATTGTAGTCTGAAAAACAATTCCTATGTCTCCTTTTCTGCTAGTTGCAGGGGAGACAATAAGATCTTACAGTTTTGGCCCCTCAGTGCCTAAAGATGTGCCATAACATATTTGAGCCGCGACATGACAAAACCAACAATGTGGTTGTGCGCCCAGTGCAGACTCAGATCAGCCTGGGCATCCGCCCAGTCTGATCAGAGTCTTCCCTGTCCGCATGAAGGTAGCTTAGACCCTTAGCTACCCTTTGAGCTCTTAACAAAGAGTCTGATCAAACTGGGCAGATGCCCAGGCTGATCTGAATATGCACTGGGTGCACAACCACATCGCTGGTTTTCTAGTGTAGTGGCTCATTTATGAACACTGAACACATATTGTCTCAGAACTATCATCAAAACCCCTAGTGCTTTCTCTCAGCATGATCAGTACAGAGGAGCTGTGGTGACTGTTACAGAAAGTGAGGCCTAGTACATAACCAGACTTAGCTGTGCTAAAATTTTGGGGAAGAAAATAAACTGCATTTTTCAATTTGAGTTCGAGCACAACATAATAATTCAGCCATAATCCAAAAAAATCTAGATCCCTCTTGTAAGGCATATCTAGATTTTTGTTTTATTTTATTATTTGGAGGAATCCCCCCCCCCCTACCCCACCCACTCCCTCTCAATGTCTCATCAGCAAAGTGATTTTTGTCACATCACATTACATGCACTGTTGTGGAGAAATATGGATATATCAAACTTTTTTCCCCAAAGTTCCAACTACAGCTCTGACTAGACAGATAATGGAACCATTCAGCCAGTAATGGGCTACCAAGACTGAAGCTGTGAGATATATTGGCATTCACGCAAGCCATTCCCACATCCACAGTGCTCATATCAAATTCTTTCTCTCTTACAGGCTTCATACCTCAGATGTAACTTAGCTTTTAAAAGAGATCATGAACCAAAATTTATCAATTCAATTTTCAGCACTTTTCTTTTGCACAAAAATCTGTTAGAAATGCCTACCGAGTGCCAATACCATTATTTTTTTTAAGAATATGAGTAGGCATCCCCTAAATTTCTATTTGCCAGTGTGTCCATTCAAGTACATGTGAGCCGTGACACGAGAAAACCAACAATGTGGTTGTGCGCCCAGCGTAGACTCAGATCAACCTGGGCATCCCCCCCCCCCCCCCCGTTTTACCAGACTCTTCGTTTAGTGCTCAAAGGGTAGCCAAGGGTCTGAGCTACCTCCATGCCGACAGCGAAGAGTCTGATCAGACTGGGCGGATGCCCAGGCTGATCTGAGTCTGCGCTGGGCGCACAACCACATTGTTGGTTTTCTCGTGTCACAGCTCATGTATGTTTATAACCAGTATACACCTATTTAGACTCAAAGGTGAGCTAATCAAACAGATGACAAGTAAGTGTTCCCTTGTGCTGTAACAATGATTTTTAACAAATGGACACACTGTTCCTGAGAAGTAACTGATATGAACAACTGTGTCAAAGACCCTCGCACATTTCATTTGAGCTGTTTTCACTAGTGCTATCATATCAAGCTGAGCGTATCATAAATTGTTCTAAATTTAGAAAGACAAGGTTCTACAGAATGAAATGTGCCCTGATGATGATAAGCATTTCAATCACCAAGCTGAACTGGGGATTAACAGTTACCTCCCCTAGACAAGCACACTAGACCACAAAATGGTGTCATTTTCTCTGTAAGTAAACATTATCATTTAAACTAGGGGAGAGTCAGGTAACTTCGGACAGGCGAGTAAATTCGGACATACCATTGCAAACAGTGAAAATCCAGATGAGGTGGCTCATAATGAGCCGTCTCAACAGGATTTTTACTGTTTGGTTGGTTAATATTTTTTTAGTTCCAAACAACTGACATATAAAGGAAACAATGTCACAGTCCGAATTTGGACGGACACACGGCGCCAAGTGTGTGCAACTATGGTTACGTACCGTTGAGCCACTTGGGTAACGTCGATACGAGAATTGAACAGAACAGAACATCCCAATTTACCCGCTGTCCGAAGTTACCCCACTCCCCTATGCTTCAAAATCACACTATGTATGGTGGATGGGTACTCTTCCATGTTTTTCAACCATTTGAGCCGCGACACGAGAAAACCAACAAAGTGGTTGTGCGCCCAGTGCAGACACAGATCAGCCTAGGTATTCACCCAGTCTGATCAGACTCTTCGCTAAGCACTTAAAGAGTAGCTAAGGGTCTATGCTACCTCCATGCGGACAGCAAAGACTCTGATCAGACTGGGCAGATGCCCAGGCTGTTCTGAGTCTGCGCTGGGCGCACAGCCACTTTGTTGGTTTTCTGGTGTCGCGGTTCATTTATAATACTGAGCCGCGACATGACCAAACCAACCAAGCAGCAGGTGCACCCAGGGAAGACTCAGATCAGCCTGGGCATCCGCCCACTTCATCAGTCTTTCCTGTTGCCATGGAGGTAGCTTAAATCCTTAGCTGTTCTTTAAATGTACAGTGAAGACAGATGAAACTGGGTGGATGCCCAGGCCCATCTGATTCTTCGCTGGGTGCACATGCCACTTTGTTTGTTTTGTCGTGTCATGGCTCATATAAAGAGAAACAACTTTTGTGACCAATATGATCCCCTGGGACCCAAAAAGCTTCTGAATGCAGAATACTCTTAACTCTTTAAGCAACAGTGACGAAATAACCAGAATTTGCAGACAGCGTAGATCCTGATGAGGCGGCTCATAATGAGCTGCCTCATCTAGATCTACACTGTTTGCCCTCTAGTCTTTGAATTCTCAATAGGAAATATCTTGGACAAGGCATTTTTTAAATATTTGCAGACGTAACTTTTGTCGTCTGCTTTTTGGTGCTGAAGGAGTTAAAAGCAAGGATTTACTTTTATATCAGCAAAATTCTTTCTTCCTGTAAGAGGTGACCCTACTGAAAACATGAAGGCAAACTGAAAATGGGAGAGATACTCCCCATGAAAGTGTACCCATTCACTTTACTAGCTCCAGTAATCAAAACAAATCTCGGAAAGAGCAAAACAAACTGCAGATCCAGTTCAAATTACTCCCAAGCCTCTGTAAGAGCAGTTTGATATGGGTCTGCACTTGTGCCGTTTCATCAGCAATTAACTCCCTTTCTTGCATTCCTGTCTTAATTCACTGAAGATAAATCTATTTATGCACAGCATCCAAAATCAATGGATGACTAGCAGTTTTACATCCTTTTTAACAGTATTTCAGTCATATAAGGACAATGGATGGGAAGGTGATAATGAAAGGCTGGGTGCAGTGGAACCCCATTTATGGTTGAAAAGGTTTCCGTCATCAGCGGGCCTAGAACCCAGGACCGCAAGATTAGAAGGCCAGCACTTAACCTGAGCTACTGGGGCTCCTCACAGCATCCCAAAATGGACTCTCTCAAGTTGCAAGTTGACTAGTCCATTTAAGTCTAAAGGTGTTTTTTTGTCCAAAAATATCATGCAAAATGGGAACAGCGCAGACAAAGATCAATCTGTGGAATCTGGGTTCGAGGTTATAAAACGTGAGAATAATCTCAAACTCAAAATAAAGCACACTGATTGGCTGCTTCCGAGCATGTCAAAATAAAGCACACTGATTGGCTGCTTCCGAGCACATGCCAATCACTGTGCTTTATTTTGAGTTTGAGATTATTCTCAAGTTTGATGACCTCTGGGCCTGGTCTGGGTATACACTGTTCACAAAATTCCCTGTCAGAATGCCTTCTAAGGTGTGCAAGAAGTAAGAGGTAATTTTTGAGGAATCAACACCATACCACACAACCATTTTAGTAGAACTGAATTTTAGTTCAGTACAGTCAACTCTCCATACCTCAAAGTCAAAGTTCAGATCAAACTACTGATATCTCAAAGTAAATTTTCTAGGACCAGAAAATTTACTTTGAGATATCAGTAGTTTGAGCTGAGCTTTGACTGTATCAACACCATACCACAAAACCATTTTAGTAGAACTGAATTTTAGTTCAGTACAGTCAACTCTCTATATCTCCAAGTCAAAGTTCAGCTCAAACTACTGATATCTCAAAGTAAATTTTCTGGTACCAGAAAATTTACATTCAGATACAGTAATCTGAGATAATACAAGATGACATGTTAAGAAAAACAAGACATGTCCAAACTACTGGTAAGAGGGTACTTTGAGATATCAATTTTTGAGATAAAGCAAGAGCCTATCAGACTCAGTGTAATGTGCTACTTGGATAAAGAAATTCAACTGTATGTAGTTACTAAGTAGCTCGAGGTGTTATACTAGTGGTCTGATCTCAATTTTAAACAGGGAGATGTAGTGTAGACAACAATAGATGAAACCCGTAACCAAGGGAAATGGAAATCATTTCTCCTCTCTGGGAAATAATTCTTTCCATTAAAAGTAGCCCACAACCCTCCCTCCACAACAGTTTAATGGCCTGAGCTGACAATTCTGTGTAGCTATGTACCCTATGAACAAGAGCAGTCACCAGACAGCATAGCTCCCTTTACCTGGCACTTGCCCATCATGAACACAAGTTCTAATAAAACAGTGACCCTGATCTTCAAGGTCAATACAAAAGGCGATACATAATTACTTCCATTCTGGCACCGTGGAATGATAAGCCATCTGGGGCCATATTTATAAAGCGATATACTGTTGCTAAGGCTCAATTTCTATGAAGGGGACTCCCTACAACTATGAAATTTGCTCTGGGGGAACAGTCTGAAAAAGACTGTTCCTCCAGAGCAAATTTCATAGTTTAGGAAATCTCCATTATAGAAATTAAGCCTTAGCAACAGCATACCAACAACTTAAGTGCTTTTATAAATACGCCCCAGAAAACTTAAACAAAATCTTAACCCAGCATTTGTAAGTCTGTGACCTTCATCCCAAGGTCATTGCATGAGATAGGGCTCTACTGTATAAAACTTTGGACCAGCATCAAAAGTTTACAAGTTTATTTATTTTAAAGTCAATCTTCATTATGTGAAAACTGTGTCTTGAGTAAAATTTAAACAAATGCTTTAACATGAAATTTCTAACTCCATGACCTTGATTGTGAGGGAAAGGGGTCTGTGTAAAATAATAGAACATTATCTAATGTAAGTGAAAAAATAGACTAATTCCATCAAGTCAGGAAGATATGGGCCTTCATACAGGCAAGCTATGAAATAGATGAATACTTTGAAATAAGTAATCTCCCTTGGACAGGTATTCATTCATTTTAATAGTGAGAATCCTGCTAGGGAGAATCTATAAATTTTCAGTTTGTTTTTTGTACAGCTGATTATTTAATTACAGCTATAAATATGATTTATTTTGTAATGAAAAAAAAAAAATACAATTTTTTTCCAATATCTAGCAAAAAATATACAAAAATACACAAACATCTCTGAGTAAATAATGGTTGAGTAACTGAAGGTTTAAATATATAATTGTTAGCTGTTTATTTTTTGGAGATATAAACTTGACTGTACATACCTGTAATGAACTCATAACACCATTTGCTAGAGTAGATATTTTTCCTGCTACTTTTGTGACACCTTGCCGTACACCTTCCCTGATGTCCTGAAGATCTGGTGCATTACTGCCATACGATGATCGAGATTTCTGTCTGTCGTCACCAAAGAGGTCAGCACTGGATATACTGCTACTGCCCTCAAACTTGGATAAATTTTGTCTCGTTTCAAACTATAATCATAAAAGTTTATCAATATTAATGAGAACAGGAACACTTTCAGGGAAGTGAAAATTCTTAAAATTCTGGCATTTTCATTTTTTGCCTCCCTCACAAGAAAGTCACCTCAGGCAGGAAAGAATCTGCTCCTCTAAGAGCAAATTCTTTTTGTTGAGAGCACACCCCATTCTGAAAGTTTCATCACCTCAGACAGGAAAGAATTTGCTCCTCTAGGAGCAAATTCTTTTTGTTGAGAGCACACCTCATTCTGAAAGTTTCATCACCTCAGACAGGAAAGAATTTGCTCCTCTAGGAGCAAATTCTTTTTGTTGAGAGCACACCTCATTCTGAAAAAATTTCATCATCCAGAGATGCAAACAGGAAGTGAGAAAAGTTGTTCCCCTCTTTAACAACACCTTGACCTTTACATAAAATTTTAGCATTTTGCTAACGCCGCCCAGGTTCAGGACGCCTTGGGTAGTGCAAAAGCTCTTCCTGTCAATTCTTATAACAGAGCTAAAAATGGCAGAAAAACACAGAGGTTTGTCCATACATCTTAACACGTATTGATAAATCTGAAAGACAGAGCACTCTATGTCAAACAATTTGGTCTCCATTTTCAATGGGAGATCATCCTCGCAAAACAGGATTTGAGGTTATAAAACTTGAGAATAATCTCATACTCAAACTAAAGCACACTGATTGGCTGCTTCCGAGCACATGCTCGGAGGCAGCCAATCAGTGTGTTGTATTTTGAGTTTGAGAATGTACTCAAGTTTTATAACCTCTGGGCCAGGACTTGTTTTCCTGTTTTGTTTTGTTTTTAAATTATTCCAATAGGTGGTCACTCTTAAGGTGAACATGTACACTTTCAACGGAAGCAATTCTGCCATTTTCATTTCCACCCCACCCCTCTCAATAAGGGTCAACACTGAAGGAAAGAATTTGCTCCTCTAGATAACATTCTCTACTTTGAGAGTAGACCCCATTTTGGAAAGGCTACCTCATCCAGGAAAGCAAACAGGAAGCTACAAAAGTTCTTCCCCTTTCATAATAATGGTGAGAACCATGAGTGAGTGAGTGAACACCAGTTTAATGTCCCACCACCAACTAGATCACACTGAGAAGGGACCTCAGTTAACAGTCTCATCCTAAAAACCCAAGAAGTGAGAATGGATCTTTCGACCCTGGATTGGTAGTCCAGCATGTTATCTACTACATTACCGCCGCTTCTCTGAGAATCATGATGAACCCATACATTATTCTGACAAAAAAGGGCCATTAATGTAACTGGCAGGTGGTCCATGAACAAGTTTTATGGAATTCAATGAATGCAAAATGGCTTAGAGGACAGTGCACAGTAGCTCATTAATAACTGAAATGGCTTGGCAAAGAGGATGAGTGCTGATGGTGTTAATCAGAAACCTTTCAAACCTTTGAAACCTATCATTCTTGGCAAACAGTCTCTTCATGCTGGCCATGATGTCATAGGTTAACATCATGTGTTTAAGTCTGGCTTAAACCAGAAGGATTCTTCTCTTGCCTTTCAATAATTTCATTTTTATCATCATGTAACCAAAGTACCCAATCAACCCAAAATAATTTAAAACTGCTGACAGGGCTGTAAAACCCCAAAGCATGTTCAATGTTATTGCTTAAGTAAGGAATTGAGGAACAAGACCTTTCAATGAACATAATGGTTTACCAGACCTAGCATTTCCCCATCATTCAAAACAAATTATTGTGATTGGATATGTCACCATGTTTTTCTGCCATTTTTTCCAAGGGAGACAATTTTTGTGAATTCTTACTTGCTACCCTGCATGACGAAACCTTTCCAAAAGGCCATATACTCAAAGGAGCAAAATCTTTCCTTTTAAAGATGACCTTTCCTGAGAAGATTAAAATATAAATGAGCCGCAATATGACAAAACAACAAAGTGGCATGTGCACCCAGGGAAGACTCAGATCAGCCCAGTCAGCCTGGGCTGATCTGAGTCTTTGCGTGGGGCTTATGCCACTTTATTGGTTTTCTCCTCTCACCGCTCATGCCACTTTGTTGGTTTTCTCGTGTCACCACTCCAATGTCAGAGAGTACTTATTCACCGTCTTTTAAAGGCAAAGTACCAAAATCATAAGTCCAAACTCATAAACTACATAAACATTGACAAATCCAAAATATTTTGATATATAGACATGGACCTCCAGCTCGCGGGTAGTAAGTATCACCTGCCTATTATAATACACCAGCCATGTCTAAGTATCTGATGGAAAAGTCAGTGAAAATTAAAGTCTGGTAACTGAAAGTCATTCTGTTTTGACAGTGGCCATTAGGTTTAAATAAAATTAGAAATGGCCACACTGTACAAACTTTTTAGTTTAGAAACACATTTAGAAATCACCACATTGTAGAATTTTATTTAGAAATGCATTGGTGGCTGCAGATTCGAAAATGAAAGCTTGATTAGGGCTGAGCAGCAGGTCTTCCTTAACTTGCATCTAAAAATCTGCATGAGATGAAACTTACATCCATATCTCTCTTGCCAAAGTACTGGTCTGAGGAGATAGATTTGGCACTACCAAATTTCTTCTGAGCGTCATCAGTTGTTGAGGGTTCAGAGGTCGTCTTTCTTGTTCTTGTTGGTCTGAAATATAAGACCTTGTTTGAAGATATTTGAAATAACAAATGCTCAACATTTTTCCACCAATGAAATTGCATGCATGTTAATTATCTTATATGAAAAACATAAGAAACATTTACTATAACCATGCATATAAACACATTTCACTTAGCATTCAAATTAATGTCCATGAAACTGGTTAAAAATTCTATACTCATCTTTAGATTTTAGTGTCTGTCAAAAGAAATAACCTTAAATTCTGTCTGATGAAATAGACAGTTAATAAAGCGCCACTAATAATCTTAATATAAGACCCTTTTACACTTAGAAGGGCCAAAACTCTGGAGTTTTTGGGTTAAAACTACATGTAGCGTCTTTTTAATATAAAAACTGATCGAAGTGAACATTTTATCTATCAAACAGTTGATTCTTACAACTAAACTAACATGATAAGCAGTAATATCAGGGTCTCAACAGGGTGCCTGAAATCCGTAAGTAAAATTCTGAGGGTAAGTGAATTTTTGGCCAGGTCATGCATTAAAAGGGAAAATTCATCTTCAATCCCACTAATCAGTAGGTCTTTTTGTCTTTTTACCCAATCCCACTAAGACTGTCCTATATTATTTACTGGATGGTATCCCATAAAAGTTCTAAAGCTGTCCTAAAATTGACCTGTTTGTTTGTTTTTTTCAATTCAGTAATGCATCTTAAAGATGCAGATGGAAAAGCAAACAGTGTAGACCCTGATAAGACTGATCCTGTCTGTCCAAATATTCGAAATCTTTACGCTATTCAAAGTCTAGAGGTTTCATTGCATAGAAACAGAAACTTCGATAAATTACTAACTAATACTTGAACATGTTGAAACAGAAAAAGTATTTTTAAGATTCCCATAGTGTTTAAAAGGCTGAAAGCATTACTCTAAGCCGCATATTCTGCAGACAACAAGGGTAAATATGGTTTTGGTATTCAGCAAAATTCTCTTGAATACACCAGAAGCACATGTTGCAGAGTTTTCTACAGCGAAAAAAAAAAACAATTACAAAAAAACACACAAGAATTCTGTGGAAGGCTATGTCTTAACTACCAAAAGCTCTTTGCGAGGGAATCAAATGCAGTGGGTTAACATGTAGACTGGTGTCAGTCCATTAAATAAAACAAGATCATAAACTAGAAATGTTTTTCAGAGAAAAACTGATGTCCCCCCACCAGCCCATTTCCCATCCCCTCTAATGAATAAAAAGCCTGAACAACTAAAATATCTAGGCAAGTTTGGAGAAAATGCATCCACTGGTTCTAAAGATATCCTACATAGATGACTTTGACCTTGAAAATGAGGTCAAGGTCACCAAAATCAAATCACCGCTTAAACTTGTCCGAATGATGTATCCATGCATGCTTGGTGAAATTCCATCCATTGGTTCAAGAGATATCACTGGTACAAGAAACTGTCATCTAAGTCCTCCAGTGACCTTGAAAATGAGGTCAAGGTCACCAAAATCTAATTAGCTCTTAAACTTGTCGCAACAATGTATCCATGCAAGTTTGAACAAATTCCATTCATTGGTTTAGGAGATTTGGTGGATACAAGTTATTGTCATGTAAGTCTTCCATTGACCTTGAAAATCAGGTCAAGGTCACCAAAATCTAATCAGCTCTTAAACTTGTCCCAATAATGTATCCATGCAAGTTTGGTGAAATTCCATTGATTGGTTCAGGATATATAGTGGGTACAAGAAATTGACATCTAAGTCCTCCAGTGACCTTGAAAATGAGGTCAAGGTCACCAAATTCTGACCACCTCTTAAACTTGTTCCAATGATGTATTCATGCAAGTTTGGAGAAATTCCATCCATTGGTTCAAGAGTAATCACTGGTACAAGAAATTGTCATCTAAGTCCTCCAGTGACCTTGAAAATGAGGTCAAGGTCACCAAAACCTAATCACCTCTTAAACTTGTCCAAGTGATGTATCCATGCCAGTTTAATGAAATTCCATCCATTGGTTCAGGAGATATAGTGGGTACAAGAAATTGTCATCTAAGTCCTCCAGTGACCTTGAAAATGAGGTCAAGGTCACCAAAATCTAATCAGCTCTTAAACGTGTCCCAATGATGTATCCATGCAAGTTTGGTGAAATTCCATCAATTGGTTCAAGAGATATCGCGCATACAAGAAATCTGTCACAGGGACGCCGACGCCGACGCCGACGCCCGGGATCCGCACTGAAAACAATATGTCCCCCCTCACCTTTGGTGGGGGGACATAATGAATACATGAAAATGAATATACATATCATACTCTATCACTACATTTCGAAAGATGTTGGATTTAATGTATTTCAGGAATGGGCAAGTAATAAAACATCTTGGTGAAAGTAATGTACCGGTTATGTACCTTGCCATACACAAAGCCAGAACCTAAATACATGGGCCGAATGCCAGGCTAGTTTAAAACTTGTTGAAAATGATGACAACAACAACAGTGAAGTCAGAAAGTGATCTCTAAGGCAGTTGAGACAAAAACCCTGCCCAAACCCAAGGGCCCTGATATAACAATCACGCATTCAGCTGCTTGCAACCACAGTGCGTTAGTCATGGCACACAAGATGGTAGTGGAGAAATAAAAAGTTTTGCTTTTTAAAAGCAGTTTCATGTGGTTATGCACTGTTTGCAATGGTTTTTAGTTTGCTCTGGGTAAAAAAGTTAGTTTTGCTTCTCTAAGACAAAGAAAGATGTGGTGTTACTGCAGAAGAGAAACAAAGGAAGATACATGGGATCTAGACCTGTGACTCTAGCAAAGACTCAGAGCAGACATAAATCATAGAAATATGATTTTTTGAATGAAAAAGGAAAAAATAGCAAACACGCTACAGATCTCTGAGCATGTATAAGTCATTAGCAGAAAATAAAAATTTCCCAGTTAAGCCGTGCCCTATCAAAGAAATGGGACTTTAGGCTGTAACAGGAGAAAAGGTATTGTATTTCTTCTAATAAATACCCCACTCACTGTTTCTATGAAAAGCTGGCTAAATTCCACCAAAACTGGCTTTAGACCATCGAAATATCTTTGTTATTGCCAAAATTTTGCCTCAAGAATGCCATTTATCGGACTTGTGAATTGCAACGCCACTGGGACTTTATTATAAGAAATACAGTACATGTATCTTGAAACCTTTCCCATGGTATACGAAGAACGTCCATGCCCAGAGCAGCCTATAAACATGCAGAGACTCAGTGGTATATGAACACTCATCTTTTCAAAATCTCAAGTAATATTGCTGACTAGGCTTGAATGGTTTACATGTACCATGAGACAGATTTCTCAGGACACAGAACTTAGTGGTATAGATTATTTCTCTAAACTTAACAGAGTACCAGAAAAGGGGTGGGTATGGGTAGTTGATTGGAATTCTCCACACACACAAGTAGAGTAAAAGATTTCTGAACCTTGTGGACAACTATCAGAACATCTCACTGAGGCATCCATAAGGTGAATGGACTCAACTCCATGTTCTTTTTTTCAGAGCTCTAGATAAGAGGGGTATTTGATGATAATTGAGGAATAATTTTTTTTATTCCTCATTGAAACATATGTTGTGACCCCTCATCTGAACCGTCTTGTTGAGACGGTTCAGATGAGAGGTCACAACATATGCTTTTATACAGTATTAACGAAAATTATCCCTAATTATCACCAAATATTCCCTCTTATCTAGAACTCTGTTTTTTTACCACTTTTAGACAGGTAGACGAATTTTGTGATATCTTGTTTGCTTCCAAGACAAAAAAATCTTTCTAAAATGGGTCTAGTCTTAAAGAAAAGAATTTGCTCCCACAGAAGCAAATTCTTTCCTTTAAGTGTTGACTGACATTGAGAATGGAGGCGAGCATGCAGAGTTGCTTCCCCTGATAGTCTACCCAAACATCTTAATGAGATACTTCTCCAGAATTATATTACAAGAGGGCCAAGTGGCCCTGAATCGCTCACCTGAGCAAAAAGATTAAAGGTCAAACTAGGGTCATAATTTGAACAAAACTGATAGTTTGCAACCATTTCCAAATGGTTCTGAAGAAGATTTTTGAATGTTTTTCTATTGCCATGGTTCAAACCCTGGACCCTGGGGCCATCATTTGAATAATCTTGGTAAAGGACCACTAGGCAATGCTATAAGCTAAATTTCAAGCCTCTGAGCCAAGTGGTTCTGAAGCAGAAGATTTCTGAATATTTTTCTATGTATTTCTATGGTTCAAATCCAGGACCCCTGGGGCGGGCCATTTTTGACCCTGGCACCATCATTTGAACAAACTTGGTAAGGGACCACTAGGCAATGCATCATACAAAATTTCAAGCATCTGCACTAAGGGGTTCTGGAGGAGAAGGTTTTTAAGTACATTTTAATTTCAAACCCAAGACTGCCTGTCCCAGGGCCACCATTTACACAAACTTTGTAGGAGTCCACCAGGCAATGCATCATACCAAATTTCAAGCATCTGAGCCAAGTGGTTCTGAAGAAGAAGATTTTTTTAATAGTTTCCTATGTATTTCAATGGCTCAAACTCAGGACTCCCTGCTGCAGGGCCATTTTGGACCCTGGGTCATCATTTGAACAAACTTGATAAAGGACAACAAGGCAATGCATCATACCAATCTTCAAGCATCTGAGCCAAGTGGTTCTGAAGAAGAAGATTTTTGAATATTTTTCTATGTAGTTCTATGGTTAAAACCCAGGACCCTCTGGGGTGGGGCCATTTTAGACCCTGGGGCCATCATTTGAACAAACTTGGTAAAAGACTACTAGGAGAAGCTACATACCGACTTTCAAGCATCTGAGCCAAGTGGTTCTATAGAAGAAGATTTTTTGAATATTTTTCTATATATTTCTATGGTTCAAACTTAGGACTCCCAGTTGCTAGGGCCACCATTTAAACAAAATTGGTAAAGGAATACTAGGCAATGCTACATACCAAATTTCAAGCATACGAGCCTTGCGCTTCTGAAGTATAAGATTTTTTAATATTTTCTATGTATTTCTATGGTTCAAACCTGGGACTCCCTGCCCCGGGGCCACTTTGGACCCTGGGGTGCCCTTTTGAACAAACTTCGTAGAGGACCAGTAGGAAATGTTACATACCAAATTTCAAGCATCTGATGAGGCAATTAGTTCTGGTGAAGAAGATATTTAAGTATTTCTTAGTTTCGAACAAAAGACCCCCTGCCCCAGGGCCATTTTGGACCCTGGGGCCACCATTTGAACAAACGTGGTAGAGGACCACTAGGCAATTCTACAAACCAAATTTCAAGCATCTGAGCTAAGCAAATCTGGAGAAGAAGATTTTTAAGTAGTTTTTAGTTTTGAACACAAGACCCCTGCCCCAGGGCCATTTTGGACCCTGGGGCCACCATTTGAACAAACTTGGTAGAGGACCACTAGGCAATGCTACATACCAAATTTCAAGCATATGAGCCAAGCAGTTCTGGAGAAGAAGATTTTTAAGTAATTTTTAGTTTCAAACCCAAGACCCCCTGCCCCAGGGCCATTTTGGACCCTGGGGCCACCATTTGAACAAACTTGGTAGAGGACCACTAGGCAATGCTACATACCAAATTTCAAGCATCTGAGCCAAGCAGTTCTGGAGAAGAAGATTTTTAAGTAATTTTTAGTTTCGAACCCAAGACCCCCTGCCCCAGGGCCATTTTGGACCCTGGGGCCACCATTTGAACAAACTTGGTAGAGGACCACTAGGCAATGCTACATACCAAATTTCAAGCATCTGAGCCAAGCAGTTCTGGAGAAGAAGATTTTTAAGTAATTTTTAGTTTCGAACCCAAGACCCCTGCCCCAGGGCCATTTTGGACCCTGGGGCCACCATTTGAACAAACTTGGTAGAGGACCACTAGGCAATGCTACATACCAAATTTCAAGCATCTGAGCCAAGCAGTTCTGGAGAAGAAGATTTTTAAGTATTTTTTAGTTTCGAACCCAAGACCCCCTGCCCCAGGGCCATTTTGGACCCTGGGGCCACCATTTGAACAAACTTGGTAGAGGACCACTAGACAATGCTTCATACCAAATATCAAAGCCCTAGGCCTAGCGGTTTCAGAGAAGATGTCATTTAAAGCAAATTGTTGACGACGCACGACGGACGACGCACGACGCACAACGCACGACGCACGACGCACGACGGACACTGGGTGATCACAATAGCTCACCCTGAGCCTATGGCTCAGGTGAGCTAAAAAACCCTCCCTTATCTGGTACCCTGTTAAGTGGTTACGCTACTGGAGTGCACTGAAGAATCACTCTTAAATAGTATTTACCCATCATACGACTCTCGCCTGAATATTAAATTATACATACATTTATCAATATAGCATGCAAATAATCATGGTGAATGTGTACAGCTTCTTGCTTTTCACCACTTCTTCAAAGGGAAACAACTGTTGTGACTTCCTGTTTTCTTTCCTGGATAATGAAACTCTACCAAATAGGGATTTACTCTAAAAAAATGTGACTTCCTGTTTGATTCCTATAATGACGAAACACCTCCAAAAAGGGAGCTAATCTAAAAAGATGTGGCTTCATGCTTGCTTCCCCGGATAACGAAACCCTTCCAGCAAGGGGAAAGAATTTGCTAGAGAAGCAAATTTGTTCCTTTAAGAGTTGACCTCTAATGAGAAGGGAGGTAAAATGAGAAAATAACAGAGGTGCTCCCCTTATTGTGTACCCATTCACCTTAGCCTAAGGAAAATCTGTGAACAGCCTAGAATAAGATCATCCTGTGCATCTGAGCTGTCTGTTCACAGTCCTCACTGTTTGCAATAACAAACTATGGACCTTGATGGATTTGTTCTGGTGACAGTGAAGACTGGGTCCGAGGTTATAAAACTTGAGAATAATCTCAAACTCAAAATAAAGCACACTGATTGGCTGCTTCCGAGCATGTGCTCGGAAGCAGCCAATCAGTGTGCTTTAGTTTGAGTTTGAGATTTTTCTCAAGTTTTATAACCTCCGATCCTGATCTGACTGCCCATATGCATGGGTGAACTAAGTCTTCACTCTTTTCTTCCTCTTTAAAGTCTTTTAAAAGCATTTTGTGCTTTGCGGCTGAAGCCTTTTCTCAGTATCTTCAGTTCTATTTTACTTCTGTCACCTGCTGCTATGCATCCGATGTCTCATCAAAAATAAGCTATGAGGGTCGAGTCGGGTAACTTCGGACAGTGGGTAAATTGGGACATACCATTGCAAACAATGAAAATCGAGATGAGACAGCTCATTATGAGCCGTCTCATCAGGATTTTCACTGTTTGCCCAGTTAATTTTGTTTTAACTCCACACAACTGACATATTAAGGAAACAATGTCACTGTCCGAATTTACCTGCAGTCTGAATATGCCTGACTTGACCCTATTTTAACTGCTGCAATCAAAGGTTTGATGAGTTCAAATGGACGGAAAAATGAACACTTTTACTTTACTTTTACTTTATTCTTTTTTGAAAAACATTACTTTGTGCCTCATTTTTTTATTATTTTGGTTTGGTTTTACAGCCCTTAAGAGTATTTCACTTATATCAAGTTGTTTGATGAACAAAGGTAGGCAAACACCGAAGTTCCTAGAGAAAAACACTTCACCCCCACCTTTCAATATTTATTAAAATAAGTAAAATTGCTTCTCAAAATTTAGCTTTTGTCACGAATATGCTGTTATGCAAATATAAATTCATATGAATGGGCACATTTTCATGAAAAATAACTCTTACCAATTTCATTTTAGCCTCCCTTTGCTTGATAATATTATTTACTCCCCTACCTTTACTATGTTGTCCAGAAAAGCCAACAGGAAATCCTCAGAGTTGTTTCATTTTGTATAAATGACATAAAAACATGTAATTGTACCCATACACTGTAAAATAGTAGTAGTCAAACTGATGTAACTGAACTTTGTGGTTAAAATTATGTTAAGAGGCTGACTGTATCAACAAAATATATAACTGAAACAAAAATGTAAGTCTGTTTATTTTGTTAGTATTCCGGAGTAAAAGTCTCACATTTATACTTCATGAATATGAGGAAAGCTGTACCACAGCAAGAAATTAAAAGCTTGACAATAATTATCAGACCTCCAGATAAGGTGGGGGTTTGAGGATAATTCTGACATAATTTTTCTTATTTCTCAATGAAAACATGTTGTGACCCTTTCTTAGAATTGTCTCAGCGAGACAATTCTAATGAGGGGTCACAACATTTGTTTCTATGTAGAAATATGGAAAATTTTCCATAAATAATCCCTATGTTATCCCTGTTACCCCTTCTTATCTGGGGGGACTGATAATTCAGATGAAACTAGAGCATTTGATGTGTGGAGTTTTAAATGGTGACATTTTTCCAATTTTCCATATAATAAACATTAAGGTGGCCTCTCAAAATAACTGCATTTATAAAACAGCTCAAACTAAGTGCCAATATCAAATGAGCCACGGCATGACAAAACCAACATAGTGGCATGTGCACCAAGTGAAGATTCAGATCAGACTCTTCACTACGCACTCAGAGGGTAGCTAACAGTCCAAGCTAGCTCCATGCAGACAGCGAAGACTCTGATCAGATTGGGCAGATGCTGCAGATCAAATGGTTTTATGTATAAAAGACAAGAATTCCTCAGAAGGCGGCATCTCACCTGTCTGTGCATTGTCTATCACAAAACAATTCTAAACCAGAACACTTGACAGAGGTACACGCCACTAACGCCAGTAAAGTAATACTTAAGTCACGTTTCTACTTTTTGCAGGTGAGACAAAAATCAGAAATATCACCAAATACTCTCTGATCTTGAGCCCCAAAAACTTATTAGAAAAGCTGTTAGCTCTTTTGTACATGAAAAAACCTAAAATAAACAAAACACCGCTAAATCACACATAATAAAATAGTCCCACAATGATATTACCCGTCATCTGACTTGTTATCCTCCATCAGAATGCTTGTAAAATATTATAATGTTTATTAGATTAATCTTTGTTCACACGAATAGAGCTTCTTAGTGTCACAGAAACTGTAGCAAAGAAAGTTTGCCAAACATTATTTGGTCACAGGGAGAAAACTATTTGCCAATGATAATGTGACAATCTTTCCAGAATAAACTTTGGCAATGTTTACTGTAGTGTTCACACTAACAAAGATTTCTTGTCAAAGTTACCTTGACAAATTAATTTTGTCTGTGTAGCACATTTTCTTTGTGATAAAGTACACTTAGTTCAAAACTAGAGGTGGCAGTAAGCATGGCTTACTAAATACCCCCCGCATTTAACAGTTAGGCATGCAGCAGGGCACCAGATAAGGATTTTTGGTGAATTGGGTATTACCCACTGATTTTTTTGATAATTGGGTATTTAGAATTTGAATTGGGTAATGCAACTTGCATTACCCTCTGATTTTGCTTTTAATTGGGTATTCTGTTTTTCATTTTTGCAGTTTGATTAAATTGGAGTTAGCAATAGAGCTGCACTCTTGAAGTTTTGCATCACCATTTGCATAGGTATCTATCTGTATATAAGTCAACACACAGACTAGTCACTGAATAAAAAAATATCATTATAGAAATCTGTCTCAGAAAATACTTTTGTAGACCAGGGTCTGACAGTCCAAGATCTGTGTCTTCACTAACAATGTATATCCTGGACAGGCTGATCTGTAAGAACAGAGTTTTCTGCTTCAGTTCAGTCCTTTTCACTAGAGCATCTCGAGGGCGTCGAATTTGGCTCTCAGGACGTGAAAAGTGCGGCCCGGACACAGATAATTACCTCCCGAAGATAACCGCAGATGCGGTATTTTTTCCGATTGGACTTCTTTCAAATTTCCTAATAAGTCAGAATTTAACTTGTCAAAACAGCCACGCGTTAGTCACACCTTGAATAGAACAGCAGAGGGGATGTTAATTGGTACCGATAATCAATATATCAACCTGTCATTACACATGACATTACGATAATCGTTCAAGGCACGTGTCTCTGAATCGCCATTAACTGAACTTTTTTCCAGCAATCTATGATCAGTATAAAGCAAAGGACAAATTATGTCATCACCATATTAATATTAGTCATTCGACTCTTGACGTTGCGTTTCGCTCCGCTACACTGGTAGTCGCGGAAGTGTAACGGTAGCGGATTCTAAGGCCCTATTTTGTAGGTCTATATTAAGATCTACCGCGTCGTGAAGAGGGTCTGTCCATCGCATCGCGCTTACTGAGTAGTGTGTCTGTCATAATTATGGCCGGGCCGCGTACCGCAATCGGTAGGGCACCTGAGTCATAAGTCAAAGGTCCTGGGTTCGAAACCTGGTCTCGCCACATACTTTCGTTTCTCCTTCCGCTGATTCAAGAAGGGCAGTTGTCAGTTACTGGCGAAAGCATGTGCACTTAGAACTGGTTAACCGCTTAGGAGGTCTAAGCCTGCCCAGGAATAGTGTGGTTAGGTTAACTGACCGTCCCGACATGACCATAGTTGTTTACCGTGGACGTTAAGCAATAAATCAATCAATCAATCAATCATAATTATTATCATACATGTTATAAGGGCTTGCCAGAAAATTAAATTATTATGCATGTCAAGAGCTGTGACTCCGAGAGAGGGAGTCCAGTTTTTACTTGCAAAATGCAAACGGTAACATATAAATGCGCGATGCGCTATCATTGGAGATAGTAATAATACGATTAGAAGGCCATTCAGATTAAATTCGCGGAAACCAGCGACTTTTTAGAAATTCGGTTCGTTCCCTTTAAGATTCTTTCCCGCCGATTTTTTTTTCAGCATGTTTCCCGCCATTTCTTGCTTACCATGTACAGAACGAGTACCAGTGTATCTATAGATAACGCTGCGGTAAAATCTGCGAGGTCAGCACAGGCAGCTCAACAGGCCAGATAGGAATTACACCCGTCGCTTTTGCTTACACTTGACAGCTTTGGATTGTCATTTAAGTTTTACATTTACACAGCATACATGTTATGACAACTACAAGTGCACATCTATATACCAGTATCTGTTCACGTACTTAATATCAGTCAAACGGTGTAGGAGAAGTAGCGACAACAAACTCTGTTTTCCAAGACTACAAAGGGGCACAACAAAGCTGGAAAACCCTTTTGAGAAAAACAGAGCAATATGGGCCAACTCTTTCTTCTACTGTATTTGCGCTATAAATCTGAATAATATGGAAGTGAAAATGGCATAAAAAAACTTCAAACTAGGGCAAAACATATAAAAAAGGGGCATAACTCATGCAAAAAGGGTTAATGCACATCTTCATACCAATATGTGTTCGCATACCTAATTTCAAGAAAATCTGTCAAATGGTCTTACAGTAGTAGCGATAACAAACTTTTCTTAGGAAAACTACAAAGGGAAATAACTCAGCACGAAAACCTTTCCAGAAAAACTGAACAATATGTATCAGCGCTTTCCATATGCTGCATCTAGTAATCCAATTTGAATAAAATGGAAGCAAAAAAGGCAAAAACCCTAATGCACATCTTCATACCAATATCTGTTCACATACTTAATTTCAAGAAAATCCGTCAAACCATCGAGGAGGAGTTGCGATAACAAACTTATTTCACGAAAAATACAAAGGGGCATAACTCCGCAATAAAAACCACTGAGGAAAATTGAAAAATACGTATCCAATATTTTCTTATGCTGTATCCATGGACGAAATTTGAAAATTGGAGCAAATTTAATGCAAAACCCTATAAAATAGGGCAAAAAATATCAAAAAGGGGCATAACTCAAACAAAAAGGAGCAGAATTTAAAATCAAAACCCTAATGCACATCTTCATACCAATATCTGTTCACATACTTAATTTCAAGAAAATCTGTCAAACCATCGAGGAGGAGTTGCGATAAACTTGTTTCATGAAAAATACAAAGGGGCATAACTCCACAATAAAAACCTTTGAGGAAAAATTGAAAAATATGTATCCAATATTTTCTTGTGCTGTATCCATGGACAAAATTTGAAACAAGTTGGAGGAAATTAAATGCGAAAACCCTATAAAATAGGGCAAAAAATATAAAAAAGGGGCATAACTCAGGCAAAAAGGGGCAGAATTTAAAATCAAAACCCTAATGCACATCTTCATACCAATATCTGTTCACATGCATAATTTCAAGAAAATCCGTCAAACCATCGAGGAGGAGTTGCGATAAATTTTTTTCACGTAAAATACAAAGGGGCATAACTCCGCAATAAAAACCTTCCAGGAAAAATTGAAAAATACGTATCCAATATTTTCTTATGCTGCATCCATGGACAAAATTCGAAACAAATTGGAGCAAATTTAAAGCGAAAACCCTATAAAATAGGGCAAAAAATATCAAAAAGGGGCATAACTCAAACAAAAAGGAGCAGAATGTAAAATCAAAACCCTAATGCACATCTTCATACCAATATCTGTTCACATACTTAATTTCAAGAAAATCTGTCAAACCATCGAGGAGGAGTTGCGATAACAAACTTATTTCACGAAAAATACAAAGGGGCATAACTCCGCAATAAAAATCTTTGAGGAAAAATAAAACCAGAGGGCCAATGGCCCTATATCGCTCACCTGAGCACTGAGGCATTGAGGTTACAGCAACAAAACACCATGCACAACAGCAATAAAAAACACCATTTATGTAGAGGATAATATCACAAACATTTATGCAAAAAAAATAAGCTTTATCCCCCATTAATGGCTTCTCAGAAGATCTTCGGCAAAAAAAAAGTGAAAGTTTGGCCTTTCAGCTGCAATGGCAACCAATCAAAACCGGGTAATTGGGAAAAATTCATATGGCTGGTAGAGGACTACTCCAGGAACATTTCTGTGAAGTTTTGTCAAAATATCTGCAGTAACACAGAAATAAATAGCAAATGTCCACTTTCCTCATTATAAGTCTATGGAAACTTTAAGTTGCTGTAGCAACAAATTCACATGGGCAATGATAATATAAAACATACTTTAGGTAGAGGTTAAAATTATTAATATGTATGCTTAGTATCAGCTTCATCCCCCTCATGGCTTCACTTTTCCCATTATGAGTCAATGGAAACTATAAGTCGCCATAGCAACCAAAGTTCTTATGGGATTGGAAGAAAAAGAATAAAATTTATGTAGAAACTACTGTCATCAACATGTTTGCACAATATCAGCTTCATCCCCTATATGGCTTCTGAGCAGAAGATTTTTTTTTCTTCAAAATTTACACTATATTTTGCCATGGCAACCAATCAAATTCAGCGATTTGGAGAAAATTCATATGAATCATAGAGGACTACTCAAGAAACATTTCTGTAGAAATTTTTTTAAATAACTGCAGTTAGATAGACAGTAAAAATTGCAAATTTCCATTTTCCTCATTGTAAGTCAATGGAAACTCTTAGTTGCCATAGCAACCAAACTGCTGGAGCAATTGCCATGAAAAACAATAATTCTATAAAGGCTAGTACTAAGGTTCTTTCTGTAAAGTTTGAGCTTTATTGGGCTACACAGTTTCTGCGAAGATGATTTTTTAATATTTTTCTATTTTTAACCATTCGGTTGCAATAGCAACCAGCCAAATTGGGCAATTTGCATAAATTTAACATGGCTGGTTAAAGACTACTCAAGGTACATTTCTATGAAAGTTTTGTCAAAATATCCGCAGTGGCATAGCAATAAAAGCAAATTTTCCATTTTGCCATTGGAAGTCAATGGCAACTTTCAGTTCCCATAGCAACCAAACTGCTAAAGCAATTGCCAAGAAAAACAGTACTTTTATAGAAGCTAGTACTAAGATCCTTTCTGTGAAGTTTGAGCTTTATTGGTTGCATAGTTTCTGAGGAGATGATTTTTGAATATTTTTTCTATTTTTTAACCATTTGGTTGCCATGGCAACCAGCCAAATTGTGCAATTTACATAAAGTTCATGTGGTTGATAGAGGACTACTCAAGGAACATTTCTGTAAAAGTTTTGTCAAAATATCTGCAGTGACATAGCAATTAATGCAAATTTTCCAGTTTGCCATTATAAGTCAATGGCAACTTTCAGTTCCCATTGCAACCAAACTGCTAGAGCAATTGCCAAGAAAAACAGTACTTTTATAGAAGCTAGTACTAAGATCTTTTCTGGGAAGTTTGAGCTTTATTGGTTGCATAGTTTCTGAGGAGATGATTTTTGAATATTTTTTCTATTTTTTAACCATTCGATTGCCATGGCAACCAGCCAAATTGTGCAATTTACATAAAGTTCATGTGGTTGATACAGGAATACTCAAGGAACATTTCTGTAAAAGTTTTGTCAAATATCTGCAGTGACATAGCAATAAATGCAAATTTTCAATTTTTCCCATACAAGTCAATGGAAACTTTAAGTTGCCATAGCAACCAAAGTTCTGAAGCGATTTGGATAAAAAACAGTATTATTGGTTCCCCCTGCCTATAGATGCTATATATGAAATTTGGTAACAATGGGCCTTGTAGTTTCAGAGGAGATGTCGTTTGAAAATATTGACGGACGGACGACGGACGGACGGACGACGGACGGACGACGGACGACGGATGCCTGCCTATACTATAAGCTCACCTGTGAGCCTTCGGCTCAGGTGAGCTAAAAATACGTATCCAATATTTTCTTATGCTGCATCCATGGACAAAATTTGAAACAAATTGGAGCAATTTCGATGCGTTGCGGACGGACGGAAGGACGGAAAGATGGACGGAAGGACAACGTCAAAACAGTATACCCCCCACAAACACAGTTTGCGGGGGGTATAATAAAACTGTTTTGACTGAGCAGTGTTTTTTTTGTTTTGGTTCATCTCCATGGCTACTTTCTTTGTTACATATTCAAAGGCAAACTTTCTGTTCAAATGGACACTTGTTCTTTGTCAAATAAATCATTTCATAGAATCATTTCTGAATCTGTTTCTAAATGAGAAAATTGATGTAACTGTGCAACACTTTAATGTAGCAGTAACTTAATTTTGTTGCTACTGGCGGAAAAGATGAAAAGCTCCAAATGAAAGTCCATCAATTCAGTTTGCTATATATTTACGAAGCTAGTCATATAGCTACAAATGTGAAAGCACCAATTTTAAATCGGCACCACTATCCCATTCTCATAATTTACTCATAATCTGATACCCCTGATATTAAGCATTTTACATTATAATATGTTTGCTATCATGTATTTTCAGCCAATATTAGCATAAATTCTGATGTGAAATCTTTTGTACATGCAGAAGGTAAAACAAGCTCAGTGCTTCAGATAAGAAGGAGGATAATTTAGGGATCACTGTCCACATTTCTCCATAAAAATGTGTTGTGACCACTCATTAGAACTGTCTTGCAAGATGGTTCTAATGAGGGGTCACACATGTTTTCATTGAGAAATAAGAAAAATTATCTCAGAATTATCCTTAAAATCCCACTTTATCTGGAGCTCTGGGGCCGTATTCATAAAAAGACTTAAATGGTTGCTATGCTGTTGCTAGGGCTAAAACTGTATGAAGGAGATTACCTACAACTATGAAATTTGCTCTGGAGGAACAGTCTTTAGATTACCTACAACTATGAAATTTGCTCTACAGTCTAAAGACTGTTCCTCCAGAGCAAATTTCATAGTTGTAGGGAATCTCCTTCAAAGAAATTAAGCCTTAGAAACAGCATAGCAACCACTTAAGTCGTTTTATGAATATGGCCCCTGAACTGTATGCATGCTATCATCTTTTTTCAGTCAATATTAGCATATGTTCTGATGTGAGATCTTTCTTACATACAGAAGGTAAAACAAGCTCTTTAACATAATGATCATTAAATAATAAATATACCAACCTGTCATCTTCTTTTGAAGTAATTGTATCTGAGAAAGATTCTTGTTTACTGTCAAACCGGTCCATACCCCACCCACTATCTTTATTACTGCTACTACCCCAGCCAAAGTCATCATTTTTTCTACTTGAAGAACCAAATGGACTATCATACCTGGAAAGGATATTAGCTATCAATAAATATATCAAAAATTACATATTACAAAACAGAATTAATTTTCTGAAGTCTGTGGGTGAATTTGTCTACTAGAGAAAGTAAAGTGGGAGAAAAATAACATATGAAGCAAAGATTTGAACCTGGTTTACATGAGAAACTGTACTTGTAAAAACAAGAACAGTTTATAGCTTGAGATATATCTACAAATGTGAAAGTGCCAAAGTGTGTGGGTGTGGGTGACCATAACAATAAAAGTAAAAGATTTTTTTTTTATGGTGTCTCTCCTGCATCCACCACCCACCAGTTAGGTGGACCTGAGAATAGCTATTCCATTCACTATACATATCCATTTCATCTTCACAGGAAGAACTTTTACAATGTCCTTCACCCACACCTACATACCTATCTATTCCCTTCACTGTACCTATCTCAATCATCTTTGAAATGGCTCCCGCAACATCTATCTCCAACACACACACCCTGCCTCCTGCCCCCCTTCCCCCCCCCCCCCCCCCCCCCACACACACAAGCTGTGATTACTTCTACTTACTTTGGTGGGCCTGATGAATACCCATTTCCTCCACTGTACATATCCAGCTCATCCTCAAAGAATGAACTTTTATTCCGGCGTTCAATATTATCAAGGTTTAGTTTGGAGTTTTTACTGCCCTCTTGCTCTATAGTTTTCATGTCGGATACTGCTGAGTGACTGATACCCCTGAAAACAAAACAAGACTCTAGTGTCCATGATACATGTATTAAAAGTCATGTTTAGTTTCTATATAGTAAACCTTTACAAAAGCTGTATACAGTTTAATAAACTTGAACCTGTGTAAATAAACTTGAAAAAGTGTTCAAGACATGATAATCAAGTATTGACATTATACAGAGCTCTAGATAAGAGGGAGTATTGGGTGATAATTAAGGATAAGTTTTAGTATTTATGCATAAAAACATATGTTGTGACCCCTCATCTGAACCGTCTCGACAACATATGGTTTCAATGAGAAATAAGAAAAATTATCCCTCAATTATCATCAAATACCCCTCTTATCTAGAGCTCTGATTATAAAATATCTTAGATCAGCTGTTGGGATTGCTTCCTGACTACCATCGCAAAAAAAAAAAAAAGATTATAGCAAAATTTTATTTAATGATGTCATTTTTGCCATCTTTGTGAGGTCATCATCTGTTTAACAAATACCTTGCTAACACAAAAAAATGTGACCTATATGACAAATGCATAGACTAAGGCTGGATATTGGTGTAAAATAAAATTTTCCAGCATCAACTGAAACTGCTGATAACCTTGTCAGGTATGGAAGAAATGGTGTTCCTTATAGCTGGTCCACTCCAATGTATAGAACATATCTGTTGTAAAAACTTAAGTCTGTATATTCATATCCACAATATACAGCCTGCTGCCCTCATGCTTACAAGTGTGTATGCTTTTCAAGTCAGAACGGACATAAAAAGACTGCACACAAGTCAAAAGCAAACAGTCTGCCAACAGAGCTGTTGAGTCTGTATTGTAACCATCATATTACATGTACTTGGTTGTGTTTCTGTCTAGACAAAAGGTAAGATTGATGAGAGAAATACAGTGACAATGGAAAGAATGTTATCTGCATGTAAACATGCAATTGACTTTTTTAGATGTGACTCCAATCCACATTTTAAGCAATAACTGACAGAAGCCTCTCTTATGACTGATAATCAGTGCAAAACCATCAAATGGAAAGAAACATATAATGAACTAGAGCAAGTGAGCAGGGGCTCACGTATACCCCCGGCCAGCACCCCCACCTAATGACACTAAACTTCAAACATAAAAAGTTAACACATTATAAGATACGAGTTTTAAAGTCTGTGATCTTGTCCTTTGGTCAACATCTACATCTACCAATTAAGTGCAAGGCCAATATTGGCATAGTTGCACTGTGACAACAGCAGCATACAGATGATGTCAACCAATCTGCTGCAACCTAAAAGAAAACCTAGCAATATATAAGAAGGTTCCACTAAAGAATACCCGAAATGCAAGGAAAAGTATCAGTATACAGCAGTGCATTGATGCAACCATTTAAGTATGTGACCTTGACCTTATGTCAACAACAGCATCTACATGATGTGAACTGTTGCAACCTAGAAGTAAATAAAGTCATATATCAAAAAGTCCAACTGAAGAAGATGGGAAAAATAAGCATTTAGAATATAAATTTAACACAAAACTTCCACATGAAAAGTCAGAGTCCTTGACTAATAGATCACAGGCACTGGTGGAGATGGTACAAAATAAAACTTTGGACCAACGTCTATCATCATGCCAAATATAAACTAAACCCAACAAAGGGTTTGAATTATATAAAGATCTTAAAAAGTTTAACGCAAAACTTTAACATGAAAAGTCAAAGTCCGTGACCTTGACCTCTAGGTCACAGGCATAGGTGGGGGTGGTACAGATTGAAACTATGGACCAACATCTCTCATCAAGCCAAATATAAACCCAACCTGACAAGGGGCTTGAATTATAAAGGGGATCTTAAAAACTTTAACGTAAAACTTTAACATGAAAAGTTGAAGTCCGTGACCTTGACCTCTAGGTCAAAGGCATCGGTGTGGGTGGTATAAAATAAAACTTTGGACCAACATCTATCATTATGCTAAACATAAACCCAACCCAACAAAGGGTTTGAATTATATAGAGATCTGAAAAACTTTAACGCAAAACTTTAACATGAAAAGTCAAAGTCTGTGACCTTGACCTCTAGGTCAAAAGGCATGGTTGGGGGTGGTATAGAATAAAACTTTAGACCATTATCCATCACCATGTCAAATATAAACCCAATCCAACAAAGGGTTTGGATAATATAAGATCTTAAAAACTTTAACGCAAAACTTTAACGCAAATGTTAACTTACGGAAGGACGGACGGACAGAAGGACGGACGGACAGAAGGACGGACGAACGGACATCGGACGAAAGCTATATACCCCTCATCATACTTCGTATGCCGGGGGTATAATCACATATAAGAGCAAGCTGACAAGATGATTTACCTTAATGTGCTTAAATATTGGGACATCTAAAAACCATAAATTTTCCATATGTGACAAATTGGTATGTATTTGATGATAACTCTCAAATAATTTTTTCATAAAATGTATGCTGTGACACCCCTTATTAAAACTGCCTTGATGGTGCACTTCTTATGATAGATAACACCATCATGACATTGGCATCAAGTGAATAAAAGCATCGCAAACGACTTTGTGATACCCCGACACTACAAACCTATTTCACTCCTTGACTTTTTGCTGATTTATTTATTATGGCAGGAGCAGCCAACCCCATGGTACAAAATTTTTGTCATAAGAAGACACTTTCATTTCTCTGATCACTTGATGTAAGCTTCTGAAAAAATCCCTGTTCACTCTGAACACATACATTTAGTGATTTTATAAATGTATGTGGTCACAAGGCAGGGGCAGATAACTCCCTTATGGTCAAATTTTGATCATCACAAGCAGCTTTCATCTCTCCTATCATTAGTTACAAGTTTCAGAAAAATCTATCTAAATTATGACTTTATATTGATTTTATCATCAATTTATGCAGGTATATAGCGCGGGGCCAGGGGCAGATAACCCAGATGTGATAGATTTTGAGCATCACAGAATGCTTTAATTACTGTAATGATTTGCTGTAACTTTCAGAAAAGACACTTCAAATTCTGATTTTATATTGATTTTGTCATGATTTTACACATGTACAGAACCCCTGGGGCAGGTAACCCCTGAGGACAAAATTTCTATGGTAACACAAAGATGTTGTCGCTTTGATCATTTTTGTGAAGCTTTTAAACCATGATATTCCAAACAGTAATGGAAGTAGAGGCCAAAAACCTTTTTTTGTACATTGACAAGTGCCATAACTCTGTCAGAAACAATCTGAATTTGCCCATTAACAATCCCAAGCGAAACATTCTAGGTATCAATACATATGCAAAATTTGAAAAAAAATCTGTTCATAAATAATTAAGTTATTGAACGGAAACGAAGTGTGGAGGGACGGACAGAGGGACGGACAGACGGGCAGACGTACATACAGACAAACGGACAGCCAACATGAAAACATAATACCCCGCCACTAACATGTGGCGGGGTATAAAAAGGATGTTAAGCCATATATGCCTTGTGTAGTTACTCAAATCAGTGTGGGCATCAGCTAAGACAGACCAGAGTCTCTGCTTTTCTTTTTCCTGGATTCCAAAGAATTCATAAATTATATACCATATTAAACCCTAATAAATGCCCCTGCTCTAATAAATGCCCCCTGCTTCTTTTCAGAAAATAATGTTATATTAACTTACATGAATTTCTGTTTGCTTCTATGGATGAGGTAGTTCTTTGAAATGGTCTACTCTTGAAGGAAAGAATTTGCTCCTAGAGGAGCAAATTCTTTACTTTAAGAGTTTACCCCTACAACACCCCACTTTCGTAAAAGGCAACGCCGCCGGGGCATTTAATAGGATTAGTACGGTATGCAAAGGGAAGAGTTTGATCAGACTGACCTGAGTCTTCACTATTCACACATCATGTAACGTCCCTTTCCACACACTGTCAATCACCTGTTTTTAGGAGGATAAGGAGCAATCATATTGAATTTATCACCAAATACTCCTCTTATTTGGAGCTATAACAATTTACCTGCTACCACCAAATCCCATCCCTAATCTCTCCATCTGAGCAGCTTTCTTGGGGTCTGTTTGTTTTAATCTTTCTTCCTGCTTCTTTCTCTCCATACTCATGTCTTGGTATGCTAGTCTCATACTAGCCCTGAATATGAAATAAGATCTGCTTTAAAATTTTGAATATAAAATAAGATCTGCTTTAAAATTTTGAATATATAATAAGATCTGCTTTAAAATTTTGAATATAAAATAAGATCTGCTTTAAAATTTTGAATATAAAATAAGATCTGCTTTAAAATTTTGAATATAAAATAAGATCTGCTTTAAAATTTTGAATATAAAATAAGATCTGCTTTAAGATTTATGGCATAACTTTAAAACCTAACATTCGATAAATGCCATTTCATTAGATAGTACATGTACATTCTATTGTGCTTAAGTATTGGAACACCTAAAAACCATTAATTTTCCATTTGTTCCAAATGGAAAATTAATGGTTTTCAGGTGTTCCAATATTTTTAAATGCACATTAGGGTACTACAAATTCAAAACAAAAATTCTGTGGGAGGCATCATCTCACCTGTCTGCGTCTTGTCACCAAACAGAACTGAATCAGAAAACTTGACAAAGTTTATGATGCCGCCAGCAACAACACCAATGCTGGAATAATGCCTAAGCCTCGTCATGACAAAACCAACGAAATGGCATATGCACCCAGTAAAGACTCAGATCAGCTTTGGTATCCACCCAGTCTGATAAGAGTCTTCACTGTCCACAAGCAGCTAGCTTAGACCCCTAGACCCTTTAAGGGCAAAGCAAAGACTCTGATCAGACTGAGGTCACATGCTACTTTGTTAGTTTTGTCATGGCTGTCCTATATATCTTACAGTCTGTAGTTGCAGTGGAGACAATCATCCATTCAAGTTTTCAGAAAATGCATGAGCTTACTTCTGCTCTTCTCTGCTGTCTGACTGGCTTTTATGAGTACTTCATCCTTACCAATCTGTTGTGCCCTGTTCTCTAACCCCTCCCCAATCCCCACTCCCCTCTCCACCTCTCATATCAACTTACATTTGTTTTTCCTGTTCTTCTTTACTTTTGGCCTCCTCCATAGCCTTATTGGCAGCCATGAGTTCTTTGTCCTTATCAATCTGTTGTGCCCTGTTCTCTAACTCAGTGAAGTTTGTCTTAACCTTCTGAGCCCCTAAACCTCCCTTCTGTAACAAAATATTTTAGCATGGTTAACTGACTAATTCTAATAAATGCCCCTGCTCTTACAAATGCCCCCCTGCCTCTTTTACAAAAATAATGTTATATTATCTTGTATGAATTCCTGTTTGCTTCACTGGATGAGGTAGCTCTCTGAAATTGTGTCTACTCTTAAAGGACAGATTTTGCTCCTATAGGAGCAAATTCTTTCCTTTAAGAGCTGACACCCCACCCCCACCCCACCCACCTCTACTGAGAAGAGAGGGAAATACAGTAGTTGCACCCCCATTCACCTTAATACTGTTTATTAGAAGTATTTTGGCAGTGGCTTATTTACTACATTTTAGGCTCTAAATAATGCCCATTTCCTAAAATGCAATGTCCCAGGCACATTTAATAGCACTGATACATTATTTATCATGAGAATTCTATGTACTGGATTTCTTCAGACATTTACACCACTTCTGTAATGGACTTTTCCATACTTGACATTGGACTAGCCTACTTCTGCTATAACAAATGAGCCACAACACGACAAAACCAACAAAGTCGCATGTGTGCTCAGTGATGACTCAGATCAGCCTGGGCATCCGTCCAGTCTGATCAGAGTCTTCACTGTCTGCATGCAGCTAGATAAGACCCTTAGCTATCCTGTAAGAGTGTTAAGGGAAGACTCTGATCAGACTGAGCAGATGCTCAGGCTGATTTGATTTTTCAATGGGAGTACATGCCATTTTGTTGGTTTTGTCATGTTGTGGCTCAAGTGTTCTAAAATTTTGAATACATGTACTTCATCCCTCAGAGAAAAAAATTGTAACATTTTTTTTTTGTTTCCTTAAAACAACTGAAAATTAAAAACTTTGACACTCCCCAGAACAAGGTATTTTTAACACCTACCCCTTTCTTTGCAGGTTTTTTACTGGCCCCTATCAATGACTTTCTGGGCTCAGCCTGGGCCTGGGCTTGAGTGGGAGACATACTTAAGGCTGCTTCAACACTTGGTCCTTCTCCTGAATCTAAGGGAGCTGAAGTAAAGACATTAGATCTTTGAATTATATTTTTTTCCCTTTATATATAAATTATTTTACATAATACATGTTTAACTGATTTTTGATAAAAACTTCACATAAAAATATGCTATATAAAATTATGTTTCATCTTAATTTTTTTATTTTTCAGATTTCTTGTTATTGTGACGCTTAAACATTAAAATAGCATGTGAAGTCTTTATCAATTTATGTTAAATAGTCAACCCTCTTTAAAATGGCACTCATTACAACAGCAAAGCTCTCTAAAACATCATTTTGATATGCATGGAATGGCTACATGGTTCTAAATATGTATTCTTTACAACAGCAAATTTAGTTTAACAGGAAACTGTTTGGGAAGAAAACGCTGTCGTTGTAAAGGGGGTCCATTGTATTACCATTCTATGCTGTGTCCTTTTCTCAGTTTACACATGAGCCGCGACACGAAAAAACCAACAACGTGGTTGTGCGCCCACTGCAGACTCAGATCAGCCTGGGTATCCGCCCAGTCTGATCAGACTCTTTGCTAAGTGCTGAAAGGGTAGCTAAGAGTCTTAACTACCTGCCTGCGGACAGGGAAGGCTCTGAGCAGACTGGGCGGACGCCCAGGCTGATCTGAGTCTGCGCTGGGCGCACAACCACATTGTTGGTTTTCTCGTGCCGCGGCTCACATGTATTTGTTCTGAGACATATAATCTGAGGTAACATATTTATCTGGTTATAACAGCTCCCTAGAATGATCCTAAATATCTATATTGTGTATTATGCTATCATATGGAGTTTTTCCCACCCAAAACAGTCTCAAAAATCCAGATCTGACTTGAAAGTCGGATCTTGGTATTGTTTTGGACAAGAATATACCCATCTTATAACAGAATAAAAAGGTAGTTACCTAAAGCAAGTCTAAACTTACTGTAATTCTTCTAACCTCAACCTATTTCAATAATTATCCTAACACTGGCTCAAGTTTATTTCATTATCTCAGAAACACATTAAAATTTACTTCCAGAACAACAATCAGTGTTTAAAGAAGATCTTACACAAGTGGTCATTTCATATGAAATTTATGAAACCAGCCTTCGGCGAGTTTCATAAATTTCATATGAAATGACCACTCGTGTAAGATTCTGTTTATTATACAACACTTTAAAATGGGATTTTATTGCCTTTAAAATCAACATTATTTCACTAAGAAAACCCGTTGTCGACACGGTCATTGTCAATGACATTACATGTACCCGCCAAAATGTTTTTTCATGTACCCGCCAAAATGTTTTTACATGTGTGGTCATACGATTTTTATGACACCACGTTATCTATTGAATATCAGTGACATCATATGATAAACCCTGATCTGGATCCATACTGTTTGCCTTGCAACTCTCTCCCAATATTTTAGGTAATTAAGTTCTACACTTTACCTTCTTTTCTTGTAAGACTGCCATTTTCAATGGGTACAGGATCTGAAGACAGCTTCTGTCCTTCTGACATTGGAAACCTTTCAACTTCTGGTTCCGGGGCATTCTCAGAATGTTCAGCGAAGAAGTCAATTTCTTTATACTCTGGAGAACTTGGGTCAATGTGACTATCTATGTGCAGCTGATAAATGAAAAGATAATAATCACTTGTCATTTTGATTTTGATTTCTTCCCTTCTTTTCACTATATCCATCAACCTATATAGTGGAGCAAACTTGATGGGCTATCTTTCAAGGGGGTGGTCTACGGAGTGTAACATTTGTTTTTATATATCAAAATGACCGCCTGGGTCTCTAGTTTTCAAATTCAGCATTTGCCACCTTGGCAAACCTTGCATAACTCTGTAGTGGCCAGTTATTTACGTTACCCCTTTTAATTTTGAATATCAAAAATATTTATTGAAGTCAATAAGAAATGTGTTTAAACTATATAAATGTATCAAATCAAAATATTTTCTGTAAGAACAGTTAATATGCTATTAGTTAGGCTGCTCAGAAAACAGTTCAGAACTTTGGTGTTGTTACTTTCGTTACAATATATCATGTACCCCTTGGAAATTTAAAATTGGAACTTAAGTTGTTGCATATTACAAAGACTCTAATACAAAAAGGCCCAAAATGATCATTTTTACTTACTATTCGATTGGCCCATTTCAGTGCGTTTCTAGCAAAACAAATATGAGACCTCTAGCTTTTATACTTTGTCAACCACGTCCTGTTGAACAGTTACACCTATTCCCTGTTTTTGGCTGAAAAGTCATTTTTTGTATAATTGTTCGTACAAAAAATGGCTAATAACCAATTCAAACTTGACAAATTGGGGCCTTTTGCAAAAAGATCATGTTAACCATGAAAAAACACAATTGCTTAAAAATCATTTTTGACTTTATAACACATTTTAGCCAGAGTAACGTACTTAACAGATTAAAATGTTTGCGTAAAGCGTCCGTCATTCACATCAGGAAAACACTCTTTTCAAATTCTGACTTTGAAACAACGCAGTTGTGATAAATATGTTTATTGTTTATCGTAAAATGAAATTTATGCATAGTGGTCGCCTACAAAGACGGAAACCAGTGTAATTTACATGACATGCAATGCTCAGATTGCCCTGATGTTCAAACGAAGCCTTCATGAGTTAATCTGTACATGAAATTTATTTTTCATTAATATCCAAATAACTTTAAAAGTTTAAACAAAACCACAAAATATCAAATAACTTCTAGTAACTTACAGTTTTGTATTCAGAAAGATAACGTTTGTAACATTTGAAAAAATCTCCCCGAGATTAAATATTGCCACTGCCAAATATGCGTAACGTTTATTATTTTGAGTAAAATATTTTTAGAACGACCGGTTTAAATCCACTCATGTAACTCATTATTGACAGCCCCAAGGTGGAGCATCAGTTCTGGTGTATCTATGTCATAGTTTGTGTTGTCCACTTATCTGTCGTCTTCGAAAACTCGATTTGTTTCATATGTATATTTGCCATCATTCTGGTGTATAACTGGCATATATGGAAAAGGAAAGAAAATAGATGAAAAGTTTGTATGCCTAATTTTGTTTGTTTAAGGCTAGCTTTGTACCCATGAACTTGTAAGGGGGCTGCATGTTTATCTGGCTAGCTGCTAGTATCGTCTCACTACTTGTCTTATGTCTTTATGCAGCTATTTCCAGTTTGGTATCGTGGTAGGGTTGTTGCAAAGATAACATTAATTCCTGCTCATTGCACCTTTACTCAATTTACCTTTTCTATAAAAACAATGTATAAACCCAAAGTTGCCTTGTAGCATATATTTTCACCAAAGTAACGTACATAACAGGTTAAAAAGTGTGTGTAGTTTTTTCCTACTGCAGCTACAGTAAAGTACCGTTGGGCTACTGTGGAAAGCTTCCCCGTACTTCGTCGTATTGAAAATTATGTTTGGAATCATCTGGGCTCAATTTGAGCCAGTTAAGCTGAAGTAGGTGCTAGGGACACCTTATTGCATTATATCAAACAGAAAATATCATTAAAAATAAAAAATATCATTAAAAATCATAAATCTAATCTGACAAATCGTTTACATTTGAATGTTGTATACGTTACCGTTTTAAATACCAAACCAAGAAGTCAAAGTAAGTGAATTATCATTGACTCGGTTAAAAAGGCATTTTGATAATGATTTTAAAGTGCTAACAATATGTCATAATCATCTTATACGTGCCTCTAGGCAATATCATCTGATTTTGAAAGAAATCAGTTAAACTGAGTCTTCTATGTTCTTTCTCCTGTGTGTTCCTTGCTTCAATATGATCTTCTGGCAAGTCTTTGTAATAATACTGTATTAATGTGAAAGGACACACCTCAGTGTTTTACTGCAATTTGTTAGAAAGAAACAATATTCATTTCCGTAGATGTTTCCTATTCGCTTCTGAGAACGCTATAACCTTTCCAAACATGGTCTGCCTTTAAAGGAAACATTTTTTTACAGCAGCAAATTCTTTTTAAAAGTTTTTTCCCCATTAAGAAAGGAGGCCAAAGTAAAATTGGCAGAATAACTTAGTGAAATTGTATCCCATCACCTTAAATTCTAAGACTGATAAAAAACTGATAAAAAGTTAAATTCTGAAGGACGAGTCTCTGGAAGCAAGGGATGAATCACAAAAAATAACAGGAACCTCTGTTTAACTAAGGAATGTAATGTTGCGACACTGCCAATGCCACCTAGCACCAGCTATTTCTTTTTCCAAACTAGCTCAGAAAGAGCCCAGATGATTCCAAATGACCAGAACATGAAGTACAAGGAAACATTTTACCTTAGCTACTTGCCACTTGACACTAGCGGCAGTGGGTAAAATAACTTTTTCTTTTTAAACTGTTATATTCGTTACTTCGTTTAAAATATATTCTATACGGCTAAAATTAATTAAACTATGGTTTCATATATTGCTTTTATAGGAAAAGGTCATTACAGGTAAAGAAGTGTAAAAGGGCAACGATCAGAAACTGATTCAACTAGTGCCACAATCCTCCCACAACACCAAACTAAAGTAGTAACATAAAGCATACAACAAGTACTCAAACGATACTAGTGGGTAGCAGAATATACGTGCGCCCATTCCATGCAGATGTCAACAAGTTAGCTTTCATCAAGCATACCCAGGCACACAAAATGTATATTTTCCCATTTTTTCTTTCTGTTTTTATATACATCAGAATGATGGCAAATAAAAAGACAAAACAAATCAATTTTTCGAACACTACAGATAAGTGGCCAACACAAATTATAATATCGTTACACAACAACGGATGCATCGCCGTGGAAATTTCATTGATAAATTATATAGGGTGGGTTGTAACCAGTCTAAAGTGCCGTTTTAAAAATATTTTTAACAAAACTAATGAGTTTTATGCATATTTTTCAGTAACAACACATAATCTCGGTGATTGTTTTCAAATAATGGTTACAAACGTTACCTTTCTGAGTACAAAACAAAAAGTTCTGATTAGTAAATTCGTATGATGTGATATTTTTAATGTCATTTGGATATTAATGGAAAAAATAAAAGTGTTCGGTTGATAGATTAATTCACGCAGGTTTTCTTTTCTAGTTTTAGGACAAACTTATCTTTGCATGTCATGTAAATAACACTGTTTGCTGTCCGATCAGTTTATTAAACAATGCAAAGATTTCATTTTACAATAGATGATATGCATATATATCACAACTGCATTGTTTAAAAGTCAGAATTTGAAAAGAGTTTTTGTTTCTGGCAGGAATGATAGACGCTTTACGCAAACATTTTATTCTGTTAAGTACGTTACTCTGACTAAAATGTGTTGTAAGGTCAAAAATAATTTTAGGCTATCGTGTTATACAATGGTTAACATGATCTTTTTGCAAAAGGCCCTCATTTCTCAAGTTTGAAATGGTTATTAGCCATTTTTTGTACGAACAATTATACGAACAAGAGCTGTCGCCTGACAGCATAGCTCGCCTGAATAGGTGCTTGCCCATCACACAGTCGCTATGGTGGTGTGGACTGCTATGTATAAAACTTCAGGCAAGCATGTCCATAATGACAACACATTTATAAACAAAAGCTATCTCAGAAATGTCTTAAAATAAAAAAAAATCCACATGAAATTTCAAAGTCCATGAGCTTGAGGTCAAAGAACTAAGGGGTAGGGGGGGAGGAGGGCAGGGCTAGGATGTATCAAAGCCTTTAACCGTTATCTAACATCAGTCAAAGTATAAGTATCAACAAAGTCCATTGTGGCACTGTGAAATTATGTCTTCATTAATATAAAACTAATCAAAATCTTTAAGACAAAACTCAAAGTCCATGACCTTGACATCAAGGTCATCCAGTCGGGTAAGTATATAGTGTTTTGATAAAACTCAAAAAAGTGTCTAACATCAGTTCAAGTGTAAACTAAATCTCTGCCAAGCATTATGAATCAGTACGCAATTAGAAAACTTTAATAAAGACCAAATTTCCTAAGTCCCTGACCTTGACATCAAGGTCACCGAGCAGGGCTGGGGTAGTACTCTGTAAAACTTTGGACTAATATCTAACTACAGAGCAAATATAAAAAGAATTCATCTATGGGTTCAGGAGATATGTGTCATTAAAAAACTTTAACCAAAACATCCAATTAATAAAAAGACAATTTTCTAAGTCCATGACCTTGACATCAAGGTCACTGAGGGGGTTGGGGGTGGTACCTTGGAAAACTTCGGACCAATATCTAACTACAGTGCAAGTATCAAAGGAATCCATCCATGGGTTAAGGAGATACTGGGCTTTAGAAAACTTTAACCAAAACATCCAGTCCCAAAAAACTCCCAATTTTCTAAGTCCATGACCTTGACATCAAGGTCAAGGAGTGGGGTGGGGGTGGTACCATGTTAAACTTTGGACCAATATCTAACTACAGTGCAAGTATCAAAAGAATCCATCCATGGGTTAGGGAGGTATAGGTCTTTAAAAAACTTTAACCAAAACATCCAATCCGGACGCCGACGCGGACGCGGACGAGGACGCGGACGCTGACGCCGACGCCGTGGTGACAACAATAGCTCTTCCTGAACTTTCGTTCAGGCGAGCTAAAAATGACTTTTCAGCCCAAAACTGGGAATAGGTGTAACTGTTCAACAGGACGTGGTTGACAAAGTATAAAAGCTAGAGGTCTCATATTTGTTTTGCTAGAAACGCACTGAAAAAGACCAATCAAATAGTAAGTAAAAATGATCATTTTGGGCCTTTTTGTATTAGAGTCTTTGTAAAATGCAACAACTTAAGTTCCAATTTTAAATTTCCAAGGGGTACATGATATATTGTAACGAAAGTAACAACACCAAAGTTCTGAACTGTTTTCTGAGCAGCCTAATTTATAGCATATTAACTGTTCTTACAGAAAATATTTAGATTTGATACATTTATATAGTTTAAACACATTTCTTATTGACTTCAATAAATATTTTTGATATTCAAAATTTAAAGGGGTAACGTAAATAACTGGCCACTACAGAGTTATGCAAGGTTTGCCAAGGTGGCAAACGCTGAATTTGAAAACTAGAGACCCAGGCGGACATTTTGATATATAAAAACAAATGTTACACTCCGTAGACCACTATCTTCCTTTTCTAGGCCACTTATGCAATCAAATTTGCTCCACTAATATGATGAAAATTCAGACTGACCAATTCTCAGTTTTTCATGGGCATGCAATGTTTGGTCAATGCTGACCTAATCTCAATGCTACATCCATGAAGTTAGGTCAGCATTCAGCAGCTTTCGTAAAGACAATGTTTGCCCTCTAGATTATTTCATAACTTTGCAAATCTAATTTGTAATGGTTTGAAAAACTCTTTTTGCCAAAGGACAGGCAATGGTTAACTAGCCCCTGATAGTGTAAGAATATGAGATAACTCTAGCTAAAAGACTGATCACGCCAAATTAGAATCTTTTAATGCAAATTTGATTAAAACTTTCAGCCATGTGGGTACACACCACTTTACAAAGGGGAACAACTCTTGTAACTTCCTGTTTGCTTCCCTGGTTGAAAAGCCCTTCCAAAATGGGACAGGGAAGAAGCTGCTCCTTGGAGAGAAAATTCTTTCCTTTGAGAATTGACTCTCACTGGGAAGAGAGGCGAAAATCAAAATGGAAGTGTTACTACCTTTGAAAGAATACCCATTCATTCAAACTTGCAACATTTGCTTCTGCACAATTTATCAGAATTCCAACTTTTAGATTGTAATCTAAAAAATTAGTTATGTCTCAATTTGTAAATTGTTTTTGGATGCTAGGATGCTACAATAACAAGCAGAAATAGTTTTCATAAGCAGGGAGCTCTAAATATGCTATAATAAGTAAAAAAACCCTGCCTTCTGGGAGACTGCACTAAAAGCCATATCTTTTCTCTATCTGAACCCACTGGAAGAAACAAAACTCAAGTTTACTGAACTTATGTATACTGTACCTAAATTACTGCAAACTAGCCCAGCTCTGGGCCGGAAAATACCTAGAAACAAGTTTCAATTTTCACGGCCCAGGCCTGACCTATTCCGCTACTGCTGGGTTTTTGCCGGTAAATGCTACCGGGAAATTTCTACACACTGATAAGATCATTATTTTTGAATCACTTAGCAGAAAACATTAGCGGTTGTGTTCTTTAGCCATTTTGGATCATGACTGCCACCAGTTTTATCTTTTCTAAGCGACAAAGGGCTGGCCTTGAAGCATTTTCCTCAAGAGGGGTGAAAAGAAATTGCGTTTCAACGGACATGTTGACAGGATATGTAAATTAGCACGCGGAGGTCACGTGATGACGCCATCTGTCAGATGATAAAATCCAGTACCAGAATTGCAAAGACAGGCGCACTCTAGACAACCCAAGTTAAGCGACTAACTCCTGGGTTTAAACGATAACAGAATATTTATATAACGACTGTTTGCGCCTAATAGACATCTTGGAATCTTGATAAACATGAAATGGGTGTTGTTTTTTCAGGTACCCAGTGCTGTTTATATTAAAATGGGCATGGCTTGTCCGAGTGGTCGGAAAACTTATTTTTATAGCTCCACTGCAGAAACGCTTTTTAATTCCATGGGAGAGGTGTGTGTGTGTGTGTGTGTGGGGGGGGGGGGGGGGGGGGGGGGGAGAGAAAGTAAGGAAGTGAAGGAAGTGTCATATCCTAATAATCGGCGGTTCTTTGATATGTTCTCCCGCCCCGCCCCATCCACAACACACACATTTAGGGGGAGAGGAGTGGGGGGGGGGGGGGGGGGGGTAAGGAAATGTCATATCCTAATAATCGGCGGTTCTGTGATATCCCCCCCCCCCCACACACACACATATGCCCTACGCCTGCCTGACTGTGCTTTTTGTTTTTTGCTTTGTTTAATTTCTACCTTCCTTTTTGGGGGGGGTGGGGGGGTCGGTTGTTTTATATCTGCTCCCAGTTACGCCTTACGTCTGCCTGACTATATTTCTAGAAAAAGTTTGTCTTTTTTTATTGGTGCAGAATAACAGAGTGACCAGCTTTATTACATAAGAAATTTACCGATCAATACTCAATGGTATGCTCCGACGTATCGATCAAAGAGAAAACTAGAAAGGGCATTTACTTGCCAAAAGAATGTGATGATGTCGAGATTATTTTCTGCCACATATACCTACTTACCCAAAGTTACACAACTGTTACGACGCATTATTTGTTATTATATTAATTTCAGTGAACCAAAAAAGTATAAGAGATTTTTATTGCCAGCTCGCTAACAGTAATATTGCCTCGTCCATCATCGGTATTTGAAACGGAGACGAAGAAAGGTGGCTCCGCAGAAGTTTTATTTTCCATAGTTTCAATAGTTGAAATTAAGTGAAATCTACGCAGAAGAGAACAATTCGCGCCATAGCAAAACAAGTCTAGCTGTGCCGGCCCAGACCAGTAAAATACTGGTTCTTTAATAGGTCCTATCCTTTGCGAAGAAAATGCATATTTTCCCGAGAAATATTGCATTTTTATACGCGGCTCATTTTAAAATCGTACAGACAATTTTAAGAATTTCAAAGGAGTGCCGCATTTGTACATTATCACGGCTCCGATCGCAACATCTCAAGAAAACGTCCTCGCAGTTTGACAAGAGCGCTGTTAACGCTTGGGATCTTATTAAGCCGCGCGGATATATAATATTGTTATCGTTCTTAGCAGTCGGACGGACACACGGCGCCAAGTGCGTGCAACAATGGTTACGTACCGCTGAGCCACTTGGGGAACGTCGTTAGGAGAATTGAACTGAACTGAACCGAAATTTTGCAGTCAGATTACAGCATTTGTCCGAAGACTTTTTGTAATGATAGTCCGAAGACTTTTTGGATGATAGTTGAAATCATACAGGTCTGTCGGCGACTTCAAATACACAGAAGTTGTTTCAAATGTTGTGAAGTGTTTAGGTTTACTTTTTTTTTACCAATGTTACGTTTTGACATGGACTATTATAAAATTGGTAGCTTAATTAAACAGCATTCCCTTTGTTTCTTACGTGCGAGAACATTTATGAAAAGTGAAATTGTGATCGGACATTCGGTGTACGCATGGTAATTGAACATACATAAAGGTTAATTTCATTGCGGTACTTAGTTAAACCTAAAAGAGTGCTCAACCTTTTCAAAGAAACACACTCACTCGTGCTTAAATAAAATTGGGACACCAAGGCATAAAATAAATGCATATAAAGGAATTGCAAACAATATTCACAGATGTATGTAATTGCGCCATTCATATCTCCTAAGGTACTGGGTTTTATATTATTGCCATATTTATCCATCAATGACGTCATCCACCTTTGGGAAAATCCCAAGCAAACATGGCGGTCGTCGTAAACATTCTCACAGCTACGAATGAAAAATCGCCAGTATATTTGAAGTAGGACACTTTGGGAAGGTCAGAATAAGAAAAAGGCTGTTATTTATCAAAAAGAAAACATAATATATTGATTAATGTATAGTTTACAATGTGCCAAAATGATTTTATCAGCATCTGAAATACCCACACTGAGGAAGACTTACAGGTGCTGGACCTAAATTAGAAACTTTGTTTCTGAAATAATTTCGGTCCGGACCTGGACTAACTGCAAACATATTGCAAATTAAACCACTTAACTTAAACTACTGCAAATTTGTTTCATAACAGCAAATAACTGTTCACCACAATAAAGACTGTGTAATGTCAGGTTTAATTGTTAACAACAGTTTATACGTCAGCTCCTGAATATATACTTTGAAAACAAGCCGCCTGACTGCAACAATTAGTAGCATGCTAACACTTTATGAGCCAATATTTGATCAGGGTTGTCAGACGACAACAAAGTGAACCTTAGGCTCTGACAACACAAGCTCCTGAACTCATGACCTTAAAACAAAATTACGGTAATGTGCATATATATTGGGACACCTAACCTGAACTCATGACCTTAATACAAAATTATCGTAAGGTGCTTATATATTGGGACACCTAAAAATAATGAATTTTCCATTTGGAACAAATGGAAAATTTATTATTTTTAGGTGTCCCAACACTTAAGCACATTAGGGAATATTACCGTAAATACCTTAATACTATGTTTGGAATGAAACATGAATTGGCACAGAATCCGAATTCTTATTTCATTTTCTTTTTATTTCCAGAGCAATAGAAAGGTCACCTTATGTGGTTACTCCTTTCAAACTGAATAACTGTGGAAGGTTATTTTGGAAATAATCTTTAAACTGTATACTGATGAATACTTTGAACTATCTTTGGCAACTTACAGATTTATTTGTCTATCAGATGGGGCATTTTCACCCTAAAAAATCACTGCAAATGAGAAGCGACACTCCAAAACCAACAAAGTGGCATATGCCCCCAGTGAAGACTCATGTCAGCCAGGGCATCTGCCTAGTCTGATGAGTCTTCACTGCAGGCATGGAGGAAGCTCAGACCCTTAGCTACCTTTTGAATGCACAGTGAAGACTGATAAGACTGGGTGGATGCCCAGGCTTATCTGAGTCTTCAATGGGCGCACATGCCACTTTGTTGGTTTTGTCCTGTCATGGCTCATATTTATTTGTCTACAAGATGGGGCATTTTCACCTTCAAAAATACCTCATATATAAAAATCAGTCGTGCTAATCTACTATAGGATATCTTTTTGCCCTTCTAAAACAACCCAAACATCTAAATTGGTCTTTTAAGATGAATATATTTTTTTTTTGATTGTTCTGGATGGGAAAACTCCTTATTTTACAGCCAAATAAACATGGTAGGCCAGAAGGACAGGATTTGTAAATTTAACCATTAATCTAACTTTGTACAACAATAAAACTAGAAATGTTTTTCAGAGAAAAACTGATGTCCCCCCACCAGCCCATTTCCCATCCCCTCTAATGAATAAAAAGCCTGAACAAGTAAAATATCTAGACAAGTTTGGAGAAAATCCATCCACTGGTTCTTAAGATATCCTATATAGATGACTATAACGTTGAAAATGAGGTCAAGGTCACCAAAATCAAATCACCTCTTAAACTTGTCCAAATGATGTATCCATGCAAGTTTGGTGAAATTCCATCCATTGGTTCAGGAGATATAGTGGGTACAAGAAATGTCATGTAAGTCCTCAGGTGACCTTGAATATGAGATCAAGGTCACCAAAATCTAATCAGCTCTTAAACTTGTCCCAATGATGTATACATGCAAGTTTGGTAAAATTCCATCCATTGGTTCAGGAGATTTTAGTGAGTACAAGAAATTGTCATCTAAGTCCTCCAGTCCTTGCAAATGAGGCCAAGGTCACCAAAATCTGACCAGCTCTTAAATTTGTCGCAATAATGTATCCCTGAAATTTTGGAGAAATTTCATTCATTGGTTCACGAGATATAGTGGTTACAAGAAATTGTCATCTAAGTCCTCCAATGACCTTGAAAATAAGGTCAAGGTCACCAAAATCTAAAAAACCTCTTAAACTTGCCCCAATGATGTATCCATGCAAATTTGGTGAAATTCCATTCATTGGTTCAAGAGATATCACTGGTACAAGAAATTTTCATCCAAGTCCTCCAGTGACCTTGAAAATGAGGTCAAGGTCAGCAAAATCTAATCACCTCTTAAACTTGTCCCAATTATGTATCCATGCCAGTTTGGTGAAATTCCATCCATTGGTTCAGGAGATATAGTGGGTACAAGAAATTGTCATCTATGTCCTCCAGTGACCTTGAAAATTAGGTCAAGGTCACCAAAATCTAATCAGCTCTTAAACTTGCCCCAATAATGTATCCATGCAAGTTTGGTGAAATTCCATCCATTGGTTCAGGAGATATAGTGGGTACAAGAAATTGTCATATATGTCCTCCAGTGACCTTGAAAATGAGGTCAAGGTCACCAAAATCTTATCAGCTCTTAAACTTGTCCCAATAATGTATCCATGCAAGTTTGGTGAAATTCCATCCATTGGTTCAAGAGATATCGCGGGTACAAGAAATCTGTCACAGGGACGCCGACGCCCGGGATCCGCACTGAAAACAATATGTCCCCCCTCACCTTTGGTGGGGGGACATAATAATACAGAAACTTTCCAAGAATAATTAACAACAAAACATTTTTATAACCATGTAAGAACTAGAAACATGGTAACTCAAAGGGCCCCGCCTTTATGACACTATTGATGACATTTAAGTTGTATGTGCCCGACTAGAAATAACAATACCAGCCTTCTATTATCATGTTGTTCCTTCATATTAAATATGTTGTTTGAAATTAAGCCTCTGGCAGTGTCATTAAGATATGGGCAAAATACACAATTATGATTGATTAAAGCATGTGCAACAACTCTGTGAGGCAGGAAACTGATGTTACCATTCTTGCATTCTGCACACCTTCAGATCATCTAATGATGCTTTATATTTGTACCAAGTTTTTTAAAGTTATACAGCAGACAAGATTTCCATACCTAAAATAACAAAGGGAAGGTGTAGTTATGGTTCTTTTTCCCTGCACATTGGCTGATGATGTTTATATTTGTACCAAGTTTTGTGAAAATATCTTAAACAGTTTCATAGTTTTATTTATAGAAAAATTCTATAAAAATGTAGATGGAGTTACAGTTCTTATTCTCTGCACATTGTCTGATGATGCTTTATATTATTTACAAGTTTTATGAAAATATCATTGGTGGTTTTAAAGCTGTAGAGCGTACCTGATTTCTATATTTAAAATTACAAAGGGGCATAATTCAGTAAAAAATGTAGACAGAGTTAGGATTCTTGTTCTCTGCTCATTACCTGATGATGCTTTACATTTGTACCAAGTCTTGTGAAAATATCTCTAACCGTTTCAGAGTTAAAGAGCGGACAAGATTTCTGTACTCAAAATTACAAATGGGCATAATTCAGTAAATAATGTAGGCAGAGTTATGGTTCTTGTTCTCCGCACATCGTCTGATGATGCTTTACATTTGTACCAAGTCTCGTGAAAATATCTCTAACTGTTTCAGAGTTATGAACCGCACACAATTTTTGTACTCAAAATTACAAAGGAGAATAATTCAGTAAATAGTGTGGGCAGAGTTATGGTTTTTGTTCTCTGCATATTGACTGATGATGCTTTACATTTGTACCAAGTCTCGTGAAAATATCTTTAAAGATTTCAGAGTTATAGAGCGAACACAATTTCTGCACTCAAAATTTCAAAGGGGCATAATTCAGTAAAAATTGTGGGCAGAGTTATGGATCGTGTTCTCTGCACATCGTCTGATGATGCTTCACATTTGCACCAAGTCTCGTGAAAATATCTTTAATGATTTCAGAGTTATGGAGCGGACACGATTTCTGTACTCAAAATTTCAAAGGGGCATAATTCAGTAAAAATTGTATACAGAGTTATGGTTTTTATTTTCTGCACATCGTCTGATGATGCTTTACATTTGTACCAAGTCTCGTGAAAATATCTCTAACTGTTTCAGAGTTATGAACCGCACACAATTTTTGTACTCAAAATTACAAAGGGGAATAATTCAGTAAATAGTGTGGGCAGAGTTATGGTTTTTGTTCTCTGCATATTGACTGATGATGCTTTACATTTGTACCAAGTCTCGTGAAAATATCTTTAAAGATTTCAGAGTTATAGAGCGGACACAATTTCTGCACTCAAAATTTCAAAGGGGCATAATTCAGTAAAAATTGTAGACAGAGTTATGGTTTTTATTTTCTGCACATCATCTGATGATGCTTTACATTTGTACCAAGTCTCTTGAAAATATCTCTAACGGTTTCAGAGTTACGGAGGGGACACGATTTCTGTACTCAAAATTTCAAAGGGGCATAATTCAGTAAAAATTGTAGGCAGAGTTATGGTTCTTGTTCTCTGCACATCGTCTGATGATGCTTTACATTTGTATCAAGTCTCATGAAAATAACTTTAACGGTTTCAGAGTTATGGCGCAGACATGATTTCTGTACCCAAAATTTCAAAGGGGCATAATTCAGTAAAAATTGTTGGCAGAGTTATGATTCTTGTTCTCTGCATATCATGTGATGATGCTTCACAGTTGTACCAAGTCTTGTGAAAATATCTTTAACGGTTTCAAAGTTATGGAGCAGACATGATTTCTGAACTCAAAATTTGGAAGGGGGCATAATTCAGTAAAAATTGTTGGCAGAGTTATGGTTCTTGTTCTCTGCATATCGTCTGATGATGCTTTACAGTTGTACCAAGTCTCGTGAAAATATCTTTATCGGTTTCAGAGTTATGAACCACACAATTTCTGTACTCGAAATTTCAAAGGGGCATAATTCAGTAAAAATTGTAGGCAGAGTTATAGTTCTTGTTCTCTGCATATTGTCTGATGATGCTTTACATTTGTACCATGTCTCGTGAAAATATCTTCAAAGGTTTCAGAGTTATGGAGCGGACACAATTTCTGTACTCGAAATTTCAAAGGGGCATTATTCAGTAAAAATTGTAGGCAGAGTTATGGTTCTTGTTCTCCGCACATCGTCTGATGATGCTTAACATTTGTACCAAGTCTCGAGAAAATAGCTTTAACGGTTTCAGAGTTATGGAGCGGACACGATTTCTGTACACAAAATTTCAAAGGGGCATAATTCCGTAAAAATTGTAGGCAGAGTTATGGTTCTTGTTCTCTGCACATCGTCTGATGATGCTTTACATTTGTATCAAGTCTCATGAAAATATCTCTAACGGTTTTAGAGTTATTGAGCGGACACGAAATGATGACGGACGGATGGACGGACAGACGGACAGACAGAAAGACGGACGGACAAGGTGATTACTATAGGGCCTCCACAGACTTCGTCTGGCGGGGCCCTAATTAGAAACAAGAACATATATACTATGGGACCTGAAATAATGCTTCAACTGTTTTCAAAAGGATTAAGCTGAGGTTAAGAAAAATCAGCTTGTAAAATGTCTGAAGCAAGCATTAGAAATACTCCTCTGCCCCCAAGATATAGCCTATGGGTAATAATAAAAATCCAGCGGTGGCTATCACAAGTTAAGTGGAACACATGGCTTTACAACACAGAACCTTATCAAATCATTCTGTGAAAAAATTCTGGTATGAGATCTTCATAAAAAATGTCTTAGTAAGACAACTGAAGTAAAATTCCATAATGTGAAAACTCAAGCCCATATCTAACATCAGTTCAAGTATAGATTAAAACTATCCCAAGCACTATGGAACAGTATGCTACCAGAATAATTTAACAAAACCCCTAATTTCTTAGTCCATGACCTTGACCTCAAGGCCACTGAGTGGGGTGGGGGTGGTACTCTGTACAGCTTTGAATCAATATCTAACTACATAGCAAATATCAAAATCCAATCATGAGAAAAGCAGATATATTTAATTAAAAAAATTAAAGTGAGTGTGACCTATTTTTTTACCCCTAAGCCCCACCCAGGGTCTGACCCTGGGATATAGTGTTATGTAATGAAAGGTTATGCTATGATATAATTACGTTCCAATTTTGGAAGGCTTCCTGCCAGTGGTTGCTATGAATATTTGAAAAACTTTGTCGCAAAACTTTAAAGTGAGTGTGACCAAATTTTTTACCCCTAAGCCCCACCCCACGGTACGACCCTCAGATATAGCATTATGTAATGAAAGGTTATGCTATATTATAATTATGCTCCAAATATGGATGGGTTCTTTCCAGTGGTTGCTGAGATATGACTGTTTAAAAAACACAACGCAAAAGCTTAAGTCTATGGCCCTGGCCTTAGATCAGCATGAACCTATATGTAAATCTTATCAAATATCAACAGGTTCCATCAAAGGATATATGGAAATAAAAGCCAAAACCTTAACCTAACAAAACTTTAACGCAAATGTTAACAGGTGGACGGATGGATAAACAGACAAAACTACAAAAACTTTATACCCCTATATACCATGTTGGGGTATAGTTAGTCCTTCTTCTACACGCCCCCTCCCTCTTACTTCCAAAATAATGTATGGCTTGCTTACAAGAATTGCAATAGTCCAGACATGAAACCCTCACATATGGTTTTATGTTCACCTCATTTTGTTCCACAAGATATTTCATTTCAAGCTACTGTGGACTATTTTAGTGCGTCAAAGTGCAGCTATTATTCTAACATGTTTACAACCACTAAATACCATGTGTTGAAAGTGTCATAGAAAGTGGCTGATTTCTTACTCTTCAAGCTCTCTTTATATATATGAAGCTCCTCTTTTGTCAAATGTAATGTCTTTGGAGCATTTATTTTAAAGTGATATCCAGAGCTCCAGATAAGAGGGGGTACTGAGGATAATTCAAAGATGATTTTTCTCATTTCTTAACGAAAACATATGTTGTGACCCCTCATTAGAACCGTCTCGACGAGACGATTCTAATGATGGGTCAAAAAATATGTTTTTATGGAGAATTATGGATAATTATCCCTGAATTATCTTTGTTACCCCTTCTTATCTGGAGCACTGGATATCTATTTTTAACTCCACTGTATTTTTTGTGCATTTTGACCATTTTGTATGCTTGTAGATAAATCTGAAAATTTCCTCTGTTCTTAAGAACACCTGTGTTAGCCACTAAGAGAATAGTGCCCAATTTCTTAAAGGGTAAATATATACAAGTGAGTAGAGGCTCACATATACAACCAATACCACCATTTAATGAACATAAGTTAACTGAAAACTTTACAGCATGTTATATAAAAGCCAACTGTGTGACTGAACTTAATTCAGCAGCAGAATCTAAATATAATGTCAATCTAATAGGAGAAAACCTAGTCACGTATCTAAAAATTTCATTCAAGAGTTTTAGGAAATAAAAGTTAAGATCAGAAACTTAACAACAATTTAACGTAACTGTTATACACAGTTCTATGTCCATGCCAATGACCTCTAAAAAGCAGCAACTAATCTCTATAAACATGGAAGTAACCTAGTCACATATCAATATGCTTCATCAAGGCTTTTTGAGAAACAGCAGAATTTACAAACTTAATGCAAATTTTAAATACAACTGTTCTCCCAAGTTCTTTGCTCCTGACCTTGACCTCAATCCTGCTGCAGTATTTAGATGTTGTCCACTACTCTCTATCGGAAGTAAAGCTAGTTATTATTTATCAATAGATTCCATTCAGGCATTGTGAAAATAGAAGTAAAACTTTAATTCAAGTATTAAAGTTCTAAGTCCATGACCTTGAGAAGCATCTACGGTAGATGATATAAACTAATCTCTTTCAACATATAAGCCTAGTCATATATTAAAAGGTTCCATTCATACTTTAATGCAAAACGTGAACAGACAGATGAACAAATGATTTGCAAATTGGAAGAACGGACAAATAGACAAAAAACTACATGTATATACTCCATGATATATTTCATATGGTACAATTAATCCAGCCAATTCAATTTCAAAGCATAAATATATTAACGACAAATTCAGAACCCAATCACACCTCTAAACAGTTCAACAAACACAGTGCTGTCAAACTTGTGCATGTATTCAGAGCTGTTGATAAGAGGGAGTATTGGGATATAATTAAGGAAAACTTTTGTTAATTCTGCATAAAAACATATATTGTGACCCCTCATCTTGACAAAACGATTCAGCTGAGGGGTCACAACATATGAATTCAATGAGAAATAACAAAAATTATCCTTCAATTATCACACATACTCCCTCTTATCTAGAGCTCTGCTGTATTGTTTTTTAATCTAGTGGTACTTCCATAGTAGCTGTCTGATTAGGGTCTTCACTGTTTAAAAAAAATTTGCCAGGGTATTTTATGCATCTGGGCCCAGTTGTTCAAAACAAATGATGTTGTTTGTTAAGACCTTTTAAAACAAAATTTTCAAAGGTATTGTACACAAAAACCCTGCCATTTTTTGACGAAAAAATTAATAACGCAATTGATTTTGTAAGTACTGTTAGACTTAACAAATCCTTGACTAACAACATGGTTAAGCAAACAATGCTTTAAACAACTGGGCCCTCTGTCAACCAAGTTCCTCGAAGGGTAGTTAGCCTTATAAAGTCGTTAGTCGAAGTTGTTTGCAATGCAGTGCAAAATTTCCTAGCTATTTTTTTTTTCAGCAAAAATGGCAGACATTTGCAGTGCAAAATTTCATCACACTTTTTTTCAGCAAAAATTACATTATTTTTGCATTTGAATATCCAACATCTCATTACCTAACAATATTGTTAATTTTGAACAATAAGGCCCTGATGTATAATCAGCATCTGCCATCTAACAGGCAGGCTCTAATCAGACAGTGTGAACACCTTGATTGGTACTTGTCATCAGCCTTAATTTGTTTAAGGCTTCAGTTTAGAGGTGTGACAAGTAAAAACTTTTCTAACCTTAGGTCTTGTAGGTATGGACTTTTCATCCATCTGTTCAATATATCAGCAGCAGATTAAACAACTTTTAACAACTTCAAATATTACTCTTATCTACAGCTATTTTAGAGGAACAGAAATCAGAGTGTGCGTGTGTGTATTTTGATTCTGCACCTAAGCGGAACCTATCTATAGCCGCAGTAATGGGGTCCTGTCCATCAGAAATCAGAGCAAGTCAGCCGGGCTATATATACCCTAGCCTGGGAACTTGAACTTTACTATAAAGGCATTCTTTACTTGATAAAAAAACTTAAACATAAATACATGTAGTACCACATGGAGCCACCAAAAATGGACAGAAAAATACAATCCACTGGCATTCTCAGCATGCCCCTTTGTATAATGAAGACCAAGTTTAATCTTGCTCCATATATTACCAGCTAATGGTTGCAGACTACCAGAACAAAGGCAATGGAGATTTTTGTTTTCTTTTTCTTTTAATTTGCATCTTCCTTTTTAATGGGTAACAATGCTTAGGGCAAAGAATTTGCTCCTTGGGGAGCAAATTCTTATCCTTAAGAGTTGATACCCATTTCAGAAGTGCTTGATTGTCCAAGCTAGCAAACAGAAAGTTACAAAAGTTGTTCCTCTAGTAAAATGGCAAAAAAAGAAGGAAATATGGAATGAATTTACCTTTGTGCCATGTAACCTCAAGGCATGGGTTGCTAGAGCATGTAATTTATCCTTGTATAATGTGGCTGCCCTGCTGTGGTACTTCTGTTGGGCATCTTTTGTTGTACAACCATGCTGGCGGAAAAATCCTACCTGGAAAAGGGAAGACAGAAGTACAAATCAGGATGTTTTGTTATGATAATTCTAGCATGATTTCTAGTTAGTCTCCACAAAAACACATCTATTTACATCTGTCAATTTACACTTGCAAATGCCAAACATGATAATATATAATATAATTTATAGAGCATCTTTTCTTTTTTCACAGCATGGCTCCTATATTTGCATGCACTCAGGTTAAAAGAGACCTCGTTCCATGTCAATCTAAAATCACTCTGCATACAGTATTTATCCTAATAAATGCCCCCTATCTCTTTTCTGAAAATACAGTTATGTTATATCGACTTGCATGAATTCCTGTCTGCTTCTCTGAGTAAGGTAGCTCTTTAAAATGCCATTTACTCTTCAAGGAAACGCTGACCCCTACTGAGAAGGGGGGGCAAAAATTGATCAGTTGCTTCCCCTGAAAGTTTACCTATTCACCATTATATTGCTTATATTGCTGTGAGAGGTAATTAACAGTGGCTGATTTACTACACTTAAGGCTCTGAATAATGCCTCCTTTCGCAAAATGCAACACCCCTGGGGAAATTACTATGATTGATAAGGTATCTGTTCAGACTCTTGACTTATAAGATCTATTCCTCAGAATTCACAGATTGTATATTTCTTTTATACTTTTAAATGAATTATAGAGATTTCTTGGTGAAATCGAAACTGATAATCTCACTGTTTCAAACAGTGAAATTATCACTTTCGATTTCACTGTTTCAGAAATAGGATTTTTTTGAAATAGCCTCAAGGTTTTAGTTGAATGATTGGCTAAATATTATCTGGCTTGACAAAAATCACGTCAGGCATGTTTGCAGGTCATTATGACGTTAATGACGTCACTTAAAGTGCCAACATAACATTGTTACTGCACGCGACATCAGGCCGCCTAAGTCTCCTGTAGGCATTCTTTCTTGGCAAATTTTTTGAGATCTGTTTATCAAAATGATATTTGAAGCTATTTATCAGTTGCAAACTCTGTTTCCAACCAATATCATACCCAATAAACAAGCTGGAAGTGGAAGCATCAAATTTGACGCAAAACGGCTAGAAAAAAGTTCCGTTTTGGTCGTGATGGCTGATGCTCTTGAATAAACAGAATTATTGTGATTTTCAAGCATAAAAGAAATAGAAAATTTGACGTTTTCAGTGTAAGATGAATTTTTATTTCACTCATGAACACCAAAAGTGGTATTTTCACTCGTGGCGTGAAAATACTGCTTTTGGTGCTCATTCGGTGAAATAAAAATCAATCTAACACTGAAAAAGTCAAATATCCTCTATATCATACAAACAGGGAAGAATTTGATCAGGCTGCACATATGTGCAGACTGATGCAAATCTTGTGTTTGCAGATGTCCAAAGGTATCTTTTCCTGTGACACCAATCATGTTTTCCTGTACTTACTGCATTTGCATTGCCTCCAACTTGCATTGCCCTTAGCTGAAGCCATGACCAGTTTGTGTCGAGCTGTGTTGACCGTATAAATGTGACGTGAACACCTAGAGACCTGTGAACGGCTGAGCAATCAATACATAGAAACACACCATAGGTAATACTGGCCCATGTCGGGTTACTGCTACCACAGTCAAAACATTGCTGAAAAATAAAATAATACATGTACATGTGAAGAAAGGAGTATGTCAATGAAGAATCTGGGAATCAGAAGTTTTTTTCCCTATTTCTTAAAGCACCAGCAATGAAAATAGCTCCAGATGAGGTGGCTCATAATGAGCCAACTCATCTGGATCTACACTTTATTTTTCAGCTTTTGTATTCTCAATATCAAGATACAATTTCCAGGTTGACACCCGGCCAGAAGAATAAAAGAAAAATCCAAAATAGTAAAAGTAAGAATGATTTTCAGTAAGCATACAAATGTTCAATATCTGTAATAATCATCTGATTTTCTAAATTTTTGTTACTGACTTACTTGTTAATCTGGGCTCGGTTGTTCAAAACTATCGATGTCGTTAGTTAACGTTTCGTTAAAATTTCAAACGTTAATATCTCAAATATGCCAATATTTTTTGTTGAAAAAATGTGAGAAGCTTTTGCATTGCAAAAGCTTCTCAGATTTTTTCAGCAAAAAATATCAGTATATTTGGTTATAAAGTTGAAAAACACTTGACGAGTATACCTCTTAACGAGCTCGTTAGGCTAACAATGTCAGAATTAATAAAAAAGTCTCGTATCATGATGTTGATCTTAATTTTTTTAAAGGCTTAAGCAATTACCAATCAAATGTTTATAATTTGTAGTTTTAAATACTCAATAAATAAAATTAACCTATCCAATGAAAGTTCCTTGCCATCGCACATGACTTTCACTTGACAGGTTTTGGACATGTATTTAGACATGTGGTGATGTAAAGTTGTTGACATAATAAATGTCATGTAAATATGCTGCTGAAAAAGGATAACAGCATGGGATTCTTATAGGCCTGCACAAAGTTAGGCGACAAAAGTCGTATGCATTTCTCACTAGGAAGTCTACATTTTCCATGTAGCTCAGATGCCATGAAATCAGCTTATGATTTGAGTCCTTTGCTTTTTCTTATGTTTGATAGGTTAAGTCAATGCTACTATCTGATGGTAAGCTTTATCTCATTATCTGTGTAATGCTTCAGTTCATTCATCAAAGGTCGTAAGTGTGCAATGTTACAGGACAGCACCATACTACAAACCACAAAATGGCAGTTAGGGCTTCTACTTTTACAAAATATTGTAAATGTTTACACGAGCGCTAGAAACAGTAACGATTCCTTTTAAACGACCATTACCATTGCAATTTTATTAGTAGTATCGGACATCTATGAGACGCCCCCAATACCTTTAAAAGTTACCACAACCTGTCAGGACTTGACAAATCAAAATTTTATCCACTTGTCCGGTAATTAGCTTCTACAAGAAAATGCTGAAATATATCTATTTTATATAACATTATACATTTTTCTGGCCAAGTAAGAAAATAATTTACTAGCCCAGCAAAAATTTTCACTTGTCCCGGGCAGCCGAACAATGAATTTGTCAGACCTTGACCTGTAATCCAATCATGCAGACATTTTTGGGGGTCAACTCTAAATTAACTGTAACCAACGTTATCAAAAACAAGACCTGTCAGTGAGACAGGATAGCTTGCCTGACAGGGCCTTGCCCATCACCTAAAAAACTACTAACGTAAACTTTAACACTTTGCTAACCCCGATGCCGACTCTGCCGCCAACGCCAGGGGTAGTACAATAGCTCTTCCTGAACTTTGTTCAGGCGAGCTACAAACGTATTTACAATTGACCAATTCCCGATGATAGCAATTATTTTCCGCCCCTATTTTATAATATCATGGATAAGTTTTATAAACTATTGGATATAATTATCCTGTTATTTGATAATTACTGTCAATGTTACAAGTTGCAATTATCTGACCTTCCCTGTAAGCTTTACCTGCGAAAAACAGGTAGTCCTAATTTTTCTATTGCACAACATTTGTTGTCAGCAGAGATACTTTGCCTTTGATGTGCAACTTATAAAATTAGCCTCCGAGTATGACGTTACATTTTTCTTGCATTACATGTAGGTACATGTCATTTTTTTGCATATATTTACTGAATACACAGAATTTAGAAAACAAAGATTTATAAGTTCCGAGGACCGTCAAGTCATTAAGATTGACTACTGACGACTGTCTGATTGATTAGTTGATGGTCTACCGCGTGTTCCGGTTCAGTTAAACGTGTGAATTTTGGAAATGTTTAGCACTAACCGTGGCATTCCCACAAAATAGGCTACGAATGTGGAAACGTCGCTTATAAGAGATAAATTACAATAAGATGCCTTGACTTCAATTGGAATGTCTTCAGGGTGTTTCCACAAGTTGTTACATATATTAAAATGGCTAGTTAGATGCTTTTCTTTCGTAAAATGTTGATTGTTTACAACGGATTCAATCCTGAAAGGCTCTTTTCCTGTTTAGCTACAAGTTGATGGTTCCCGGCTTTCATAAGTACCGGCTTTTACCCATAGTGGTTAATGTTGTTTCTTGGTTTACCTCCCATCTAGAACAACCGTATAGGATAGAGTGTTTTACATCATTTATATTTCTTACATTGTTTAGTCATTTATAGCTTTAATTTTTCTCTAGTCAAGACTTGTCTCTTTATGACAAGACATATTTATGGACTTATTATTATATTTTTTCCTTCCTTGTCAATATTTTGAATTCTCAAAGATTTCACTTGTTATTTTAGGAATGTGGAAACATCCCTATATAGCGATGTTTCCACAATTTTCAGCCAAGGCATATTTTTGTTATTTTAGGAATGTGGAAACGTCGCTATATACTATAGCATATTTTTGTTATTTTAGAAATGTGGAAACGTCCCTATATAGAGACGTTTCCACATTTTTTAGCCAAGGCATATTTTTGTTATTTTTGAAATGTGGAAACGTCCCTATATAGTGATGTTTCCACATTCTTACAATAACATAGATTTGCCTTGGCTAAAGAATGTTGAAAGAAAATTTATGCAAAATATGGGAAATCTAAAAAATGTGGAAACATCACTATATAGGGATGCTTCCACATTCCTAAGATACATGAAATGTCAAATCTTGACAAGGAAGGAACAATTATAATAATAAGTCCATAGGTATGTGTTTTTTTACAGAGAAATACACACACAATGTCAAATACTGAGAAGGAAGGAAAAATTATAATATTAAGTTCATATTTATGGATTTATTATAATTTTTCCTTCCTTGTCAGTAGTTTGGCTTTGACATATTTATGGACCTATTACTATTATTTTTCCTTCCTTATCAGTAGTTTTATATCGATGAGACAATTGCTTTATAACTAGAATGCTGAATGGTCGTACTCAACATAGAAGGAAGATAGAGTTCGGAATTAGGGAGGGGGTTTTATACGCGCAGCAGAGTTCGGAATTTGGGAGGGGTTTTTATACACGCATTGAGAAAATTGATGACGGGAACCAGATCAAGAGTTATGCCGTATCGCACGAAACTTTTCTTCGATGTGACGCATAAAAGGCAAAATTTAGATGATAAAACGCTGTATGTTGGAGCAGTGGACGGTGTTATTATATTATACATTCAGTCTTCTCGGATTTTCAGTAAATACTTGGAGTCAAGCACCTTTTGCACCATTAATAAGCATGCATCCACATTCGTAGCCTATTTTGTGGAATCGCCCTAACCGTTACCGTTTATCCATATACCTTGAAGCCCTAGAGGCAGTATTTGCGTTTTCTGTTTAAGGCTGTAAGGGGAAACGGAATAACAATCGGTAAGCAATTCCTATGTCAACAATGTTTACATTAAAAAACTGAATCTTCAAACAAGGATCAAATGCCAGTGTCTGTGCCATGTCATTACAAAACCGTCATGTTTTCCATGTCATCAGAACATATGCAGCCCCAGGACTGATATTCTGAAGGACATGCACTTAACTCTGGTACCGGTTTGATACATTTTCATTCATCATTTAAACCTGTGATATCAAACACACCTTATTTGTTGGAATAGACCGTAATCTTTTGAAAACAGCCTGGATATCACTTTTCGTAGGATGATCTGCCATTTTGGTGACGTTTTTTCTGAAGTCACATGATCAAAACAGAGGTTAGAATCTCAATCGAAATCTGATTGGCTAAAAAGTTAATTGAGGCACGATAAAAATCATGTAAGCAATAGGAAATATCGTTGATAAACCAGTATAACAGCTCTATGCTAAAACCCGGGACGACGGGACGGGACGGGACGAGAAAAAAGTAAGTGTCCCGTCCCGGCTGTCCCGTGTTTTCACGATGAAAACACGGGGCAAACAAGTCCCGTCCCGACTGTCCCGTGTTTTCCCGATGAAAATACGGGACAAACATGTCCCGTCCCGGCTGTCCCGTGTTTTCTAGTTAAAATACGGGACAAACAAGTAAGTGTCCCGTCCCGGAACACGGAACAAACAAGTCCGGGCCCGGCTGTCCCGTGTTTTCCCGATGAAATCACGGGACAAACAAGTCCCGTCCCGGCTGTCCCGTGTTTTCTTGTTAAAAATACGGGACAAACATGTAAGTGTCCCGTCCCGGAACACGGAACAAACGCGACCTTGAACAATACAATGAAGCAAGTGATCTCTAAGCTGATCTGTCTTATAAATTATTTTTCTTGGATCAAGCTCGTACAGAATGCTAACAGGCTATTAGACTCTGGTGAAAGTCCTGTTCCAGTTCATTATATGGCTCTCTTTCTATTGTCAGTTGTTTTTGCTCCATTTTGTCAGTGAATCTATGGATCTATGGATAGGAATAATAATAATAATGATAATAATAAGGAATAAAATTTTATTGCACAGATATACCCAAATCATGGGTTATAGGCAAATGACTATACAACAATGTTGGTAACATTTAACGAAACACACACACACACACATACACACGCATGCGCACACATAAACAATTACATCTGCTGTCTAATACAGTAATAGCAATGGTTTGGAGTATAAGATTGAGACTAATTAGAATAATTATAGTTATACGACAGAACATTCTTGTAAATATTTACCTACAGCTTTTATAACACTTTTGTCATTATTTGTCATTATGTTAAGAAATGTTTTTGCCGGATCTGCACATGGAAAAATATTTGAATGCTTCAAAATATCAAAAAGTACTTTCCTTTGATTTTCATATTTTTGGCACTGACACAAAAAGTGAATTTCATCCTCTACAGTATTACATATATTGCATAACCTATCTTCTAGTTTCTCACCCAAATACCTACCACGCTCAATTCTAAGTCTGTGAGCACTAATTCTAAACGAAGTAATACATTTCCTTATAGATTTATCATGTATATATTCAAGATATATTTCAAGTCCAAAATTCTGTTTCAAAAGTAAAAAGTATGCAAAGACCAGGAACTGAAACAATCAAAATCCAAATCCAGCCCTCAAACCATAGTTGGAAACAACTAAGATTACAAATAATCAAGATACAGAGAACATATGGTCAACCGAGTGAGCAGCTTGTTCCCAAAAGGTGGCCACTCAGCAACCCAAACCGAACCAAAAATAATAAGAACATACATAAGGTAAAACATCACAGAAACTCTGACACCAAAAACAGGCAACAGAGAACCACAACAGAACTACCGCCTTGGAACGGTCAGTAATGAATTACTGGGGGGCTTAAGTCTATATGTTCTTAATTTTTTCTTTGTTTCTTCCCCTAACATTCGTTTTTTCCAAAATGATACAAATCTTTCTTTAAGTTTATTTTTTATTGAGACGAGTAAAGAATGAGAATTTAATGTACTATGGTTATTCCAAACATGAGAAAATCCTAGGTCATGTAATATATTTTATATTTTTAACAAACTGTACCCAGAGGCATCTATCATTTGAACTATTTGATTGCTCTAAATAAGCTTTCACCATTAATGACTCACTATTAGACTGAATAATATGCAACCAAAAATTTAGACTAGCTGTAATAGTTGTAATCAAAGAAGGGAGTTGGCCAAGTTCACTAAATACCGCAAAGTTACAAGCTTTAGAATGAACTCCAAGAACATATTTGCAAAACTTTATATGTATTTTGTCGAAATCAGTATTTTTCTTAAATGACAACTCAAACAGCTCATCCACCGTCTTAGTTTTATAACACGACTTATATGCTGACCAAATTTCACTCCCATACAACGCTATAGGTTTGACAAGAGTTTCAAATATATGTATAACATGTCGGTGCAGTTGTAGTGTAAAAGGAACCTTTCTTTCTACCTATCTTTCACGAAAGTACGGTTTTGTTTATGAAAGAAAAATAATTTAAACATTTTAATGCTATTTTAAAGTAAATTGATAATATATTTATAAATGACAAACAGTGACCTATATAGATACCCATCGGTCTATAGAATTTCCGAAAAGCACCGAAATACCAAAAAGCACCGAAATACCGAAAAGCATAGAATTACCGAAAAGCACTCTCTTGTTCTTCTGTTCTTCTGTAAGGCATTTCCCAGACCTGTCCTGGATAGTTGTGGATCTACCCTGTTTCTCTGAAGTTAAATCCTTCATCAGCTGGTATGCTTTCTTGCTGTTGTTTTTGTTCAGGCAAGTTTCGATCTCCTCGCACTGACTAGTTATCCAGTCCTCCTTCACTTTCTTCACTGCCTTCTGAATCCTCCTTTGCTTCTCTGTATTCCTCTGCTCCTCCTGCTTCATACCTCTTCTTCTTCAAATTTCTCCTCTCATTACAGAGGTCGAGAACATCTCTAGTGACCCAGGGCTTTTTCCTGCGACGCTCCTTCCCAAGTATCTCACTGGCTGCATCAGTCACTACTGTATTGTAGGTGGTAATCATGGTATCTATCTATGTCCATGTCATCATCCCTCAGACCAATGAGTGGTGCAAATTTTCCACCTATTGTTGCTTGAAAAGTCCACATCTGGGTTCCTTAGCTTCTCAAGATCAAACTTTAGTCTTGGCTGGGTTGGCTGTCTAGCCTTCTTCAGACGAACTCGGAAGGTCATCATCACCAGGTCATGGTCACTTCCTATGTCTGTTCCAGGAAAATTCCTCGTCCTATGGATGTTAATTCCTGATCGGAAGCGCTTCCTCACCAAGATGTAATCAATCTGATTGTGGTGTTTCCCATCTGGGCAGTGCCATGTCCATCTTCTAGATGGTTTGTGAAAGCCAATGGTGTTTGTCAGTACTAGGCTGTTACAGGTTGCAAACTCTAGAAGTCTGAGACCTCTCTGATTGGTCTCGACATTGCAGTAGGGTCCACAAACGTTTTCCCAGTCCGCCTGTGCATCCTTTCCATCTTTTGCATTCCAATCCCCTTGTGCAACCAGAATGTCCTTCCTGGGTGTTTGGTCTATGATTTCCTGGAGTCGCTGGTAGAAGTGTTCTACCTCATTGTCGTCATGCCCAGATGTTGGTGCATAAACCTGTATGATGGTGATGTTGAAAGGAGCTGCTCTCAGGCGAATTGATATCAGTCTGCTGGAGACTGGTCGGCATCCCAAGACAGCACTCACCATGTCTTTGTGCACAAGAAATCCAACCCCATACTCATGTTTGTCCTCTCTAGGCTATATATGTTGAACGCAGCCGAAATCCACGATTATGGTATGGCTCGCCTTGGTCATGAACACATAGCCGTTGACTCAAAGAATTCTTCCGCCCTGGCCGTTCACTTCTTCTAGGAAGACTTCCGCCCAGTGATGTTGTGTTAACACCACACCTTGTTGACCCATAGGGTTGGAGACTCATGGAGGTGGGAGCGTCTTATTTCCTCCCATCAAGTCACTGACTTGTCCACTGCCTATAATACAGACAACCAGATTCAAAGAGTCAAAGTGATCGGGTCAGTCCCTACCTGACAGTGACCCCCTTAATCTAGCTGTTCCAACAAGCTGAGCAGGGCTTGCTCGGGTCTGGCTTCTCAACACTTGAATTAGATTTGAGTTACACTCTGGCCGTTGACCTCTTCTAGGAAGACTTGCGCCCAATGGTGCTGTGTTCACAGGTTTTGTTCATAGGTTTTGTTGAGAGACCTAGCAATGAACTCCAAGGTATACTGCCTGCCAAGGCTTAGAGCTCTACCTACCCCGTCTAGTTTTAGAGGGTTATCATGCGAACCGAACAACCAACTAAATGTTTTGTACCACTTCAGAAACTGAGGGTGAGGTTGGGCCTGTAAAATCGATTTAAGCCCCCCAGTAATTCATTACTGACCGTTCCAAGGCGGTAGTTCTGTTGTGGTTCTTTGTTGCCTGTTTTTGGTGTAAGAGTTTCTGTGATGTTTTACCTTATGTATGTTATTATTATTTTTGGTTCGGTTTGGGTTGCTGAGTGGCCACCTTTTGGGAACAAGCTGCTCACTCGGTTGGCCAAATGTTCTCTGTATCTTGATTATTTGTAATCTTAGTTGTTTCCAACTATGGTTTGAGGGCTGGATTTGGATTTTGATTGTTTCAGTTCCTGGTCTTTGCATACTTTTTACTTTAATTAGAGACTAGTAACTCTTAGACAGGACACCGTCCCAGGTTGATGAGCCCCGTCTGCCCAAATGCAACAGGTAGTACTGGTTTATCTCGTACCAGGAGCAGGCTTTGCCTGACCTGATTTTCCCATGTCATACATCAAAGCACCGACAGGACACCTACGTCTACGAAGTGTGAAATACTTTAAATTTTACTTACTCGTATATTAATAGCTTATATTGGAACCTGAATTTTATGGTGACTTAGTATATAAATTACGCAAAATCGTAGGGAAAACAGAATTTCCTGATCAATTTAAGAAAATTATCATACGATTTAAACGCATTGGCTATAACATAGATGTAATGCGACAGTCTGCATGCTTAGTGGTTAACCCAATCACGGTTGACAACTTTGCTGTCCTCTTTAATTGCACGCCGGTGAGTCGGGGTTCAGACTCTATGATAGCCCCTACATAAAGCTATATATTAGTTGGTTGGGGCCGGATGTTTGTCTTTTTCTTGGCCCACCGGGGTTCATCTTGTGGTCTTCTTTTGCTCCAGGGCTCCAGTGGTGTTGCTGACGCCCCAGGGATCTCCAGGTGTCTCAACACGTTACGGCTGTCGAGTCCTCATCCTTGCTTCATCACGGTCTTTTCTTGATTTTAATTGTTGACCGTGATGACTCTCTGATGAGTTAGGGGACCTCCATACGAACCGAAGTACCAACTAATTGTGTGCACCGCGGCGGAGGGTGAGGGTGAAGGTTTGGGCCCAGTAAAACCGGTTTAACCCCCCCCCCCCCCCCAGTAGTTATTGCTGACCGTCCCAAGGCGGTACTTTCGTTGCGGTTGCATTTGTTTTATGTTCGGTGCTGTTTAATTTATTGTGTTCTCATTTTAACGCTTCCATAATAAAAATAGAAAATAGGTAAAAATAATTGTTAAATGTTTTTCGTATAATTTTGCTTAGTCTGTTGTAACCCTTCTGTTGGTCTAAATTATTTAGTTCAATAAAGATAGCTGAGTTGCCACCTATTTGGGAAAGAGCTGCTGACTCGGCTTATCACTTGTAATTTATTGTTTGTTGGGATGTCTTTGTCAATCTTTCCCTTTGATGTTGGGGATAGGGTTTGGGATCTGATTTAATCAGTTCCTGAAGTGTAGTTACTCTTAAAATTCAGTTATGTCAGTTTAGTAAAAAATTACTCAAGATTTTCTAATTAGACACTTAGAAACCGCCAACACAATCAGTTACAACTGAATGTTTAAAAGACATTTGTTACATTTTAATTGATATAATTTACATGTAAATCCAACTGAAAAAAAAAATCTGTGTCATTTACGTGACCACAGTCCCTAAATTATTTTTCCGGGTTGTAGAGGAAATCAGTGACGAGCTGCCAAATTCGATGACACTCAAACTTTTTCCCATTACTTTTCCCGATTTTCCCATGTAAAAAGGCAAAACTGACTATGAATTATTAAAACATATGTATATTAATAACGAGATTATGAATAAATTGGAAGGAATTTTCCTGCACAAGCCCCGGAAATTTACGGACAGCTGTTGCCCACTGGATTATTACTATTATTATTGGTAGTAGTAGTCATATAATATTTAAAGGGAGAAGAGAAACGCTCTAGTAGTTAACGTTTACCTTTCTCAAAAAGATGAAAAATTAATAACTTTCAAAAATGCTAATATAAATCACAAAAAGAATACAACAGGCCCCCTAAATAATCAAAGTCAATATGAATTAGTTTATCATACATAATTTTAATATAAACTGTTTATTTTTACTGTTTATTATAAAACAGCAGCACTTTCTCACATCACACTGCCTTATTCTTCCCTCATATGAAAAGGTACTCATTTACTGCTGGGTTGAAAGAGAGAAATTTCCTGTTGTTGAATGACCAAGCCAGGTTCCAACTCACGAACTTCCGGTGAATTCCAGCACCGTGACCGAGTCGCACTAACCACTCGACCACGGCGAGGAGTTTTCACCCCTTAGTAGCGCAGCTGAACTAGCCCTACTTCTGAACACTTCACTTTTAGTAGCGCAGCGGCACTAGCGCCACTTAAGAAGACCTTTCCCTTCAGTAGCATAGCAGCAAGAGCGACTACTTCGGGATACTTCTTCATTTAGTAGTGGCAGGGGAGTTAGCGCCACTTAAGGAGAGTTTACCTTTTAGCAGCGCAGTGGCACTAGCCCCACCTTAGGAGACTTCACCCTTTTGTGGCGCAGCGGCACTAGCGCTACTTTAGGCGTTTTAACCCTTTAGTAGCGCAGCGGAACTAGCACTAATTCAGCAAACTCTACCTTCTAGTAGGGCAGTGGAACTAGCGCTACTTCTGAAAACGTCATCTTTCAGTGAGACAGCGGCACTAGGGTCACTTAAGGCAACTTTACCTACTAGTAGCGCAGTGGCATAAGTGCCACTTCAGGAGAGTTTATCCTTAAGTTGAGCAGCGGCACTAGCGCTACTTCTGAATACTTCACATTTTAGTAATGCAGGGGAGTTAGTGCTTCTTTAGACGACTTTAGAAGCGCAGCGGCACTAGCGCCACTTCAGGAATCAATTTTTAATAGCGCAGCGGCGCTAGCGGGAACTTAAGGAGCTCTCACCTTTTCAGTAGGGCAGCGGCGCTAGTGCTACTTCTGGACACCCTCATAGTAGCACAGCTGCACTGGCGCTACTTAAGGAGACTTGACGGCGACTTGGTGCATGAATTCAGAAAAAATCGGTAAAAATGACCCTCCTTATCATTTTAAGAGGTGACAATTCGATTTAAAATATAGGTTAAAATATGGATGCTTTGCGACAAATTGCATGCTTGGTGGTTAACCCAGTTAAGGTAAACTGTTGCGCTTACCTCTACGATTGCACGACGGTGGGTTGGGCCTCAGACCTTATTATTTTTGGTTCGGTTTGGGTTGCTGTGTGGCCACCTTTTGGGAACAAGCTGCTCACTCGGTTGGCCATATGTTCTCTGTATCTTGATTATTTGTAATCTTAGTTGTTTCCAACTATGGTTTGAGGGCTGGATTTGGATTTTGATTGTTTCAGTTCCTGGTCTTTGCATACTTTTTACTGTTATCATTTTTTAGGGTCCTACTAAAGACAGAAAAGAACTTTTGTCACCGAAAAAGACCGAAAAGAACTTTCAGGCACCGAAAAGGACTTTTTAAATGACATTTTATGCAATAAAAATGTTAGAAAAAACATAGGCTGAAATATTTTATTTCTATACATAATTTACTAGAACATTATGTGAAAAATGCCCTTTCGGTGCCCGAAATTCGGCATTTGTGATGTCCTTTTCGGTACATGGCATCTCTTCACTGACCAGAAGTGGAACTTTTTTCGATGCTGTAATATTTTTGTGAAATTTTAGGAATAAGCTATTACAATTCACAAAATTATTATCTAAGCGCTGATTAATATCATGATGATATTAACATTTCTATAACGTATGTTTTTATGGCTTTTAACTGCAAATACAAGTCCTTTTCGGAGCCCGAAAGTTCTTTTCGGTCCTTTTCGGTGGGGTAAGTCCTTTGGATCGGTTAAGGGTTTTTTAACGCTTTAATAGCAACTCCGATTACCATTTACTATTTCGTTACGTACTATTATCCAACCCGTTTCTATTATTTACAAAACATGGCGGCATATGCGAAAACTGATGCGTCAGGCGCTATTTACGGAAAAGTTACATCTCTTCTTGATGGGTATACTTAAAAACACTTTGAAAGACATAGACATATTTAGAAAGTTTTTCGGTGCATTTATGTTGACTCACCACCATAGGCTATACCTTAAGAGAGCCTTAATAAACAGTCGTTCTTTTCGGCTTTTCGCCGAAACTGTTTCGGCCATCGCCAGATAGGTCCGTGGAAACACCCCAAACCACCAAACCTCTACCAAGCCACCCCAAACCAGCCTCCCCAGATTAACATCACCCCCCGTCCCCTCCGCATATACATCAACACCGCTCCCACCCATCCCAAACAGTATTTTGAATGTATTTGCATGAATCTTTAAAGTCTTTTCCATGTGATGAGCTGGACAGTTATTCTTTTGAAGATGCTGTTTGGAGAAAGGTGAAACTAAATGATAAAGATAATTTGTTGATAGGAGTTATATATAGAAGTACTTCTAGTGAGATGCAAAATAATGAAAGGTTACTACAAGTAATTGATAGTATGGTGAAATTAAAAGACATAACCCATTATCTAGTTATGGGAGACTTTAATGTACCTGAAATTAAATGGGCTGACATGTTTGTACAAGGAGATAAAAACTCGTATCCAAGTAGATTTTATGAATTGACAAATGATGTTTTCTTATATCAGCATGTGCATGAAGACACCAGATTTAGAATTGACCAGGAGCTATCGTTGCTCGATTTGATTTTCACAAATGAGGAGACAATGGTTGGTAATATTGAGATAAATGCTCCACTTGGGAAGAGTGATCATGCAAGTATAACTTGCACTTATTATTGTGCAACAGATGTGAAGGCAGACCAAAATGACGAAACCAAAAGATCATGGTACAAAGCTGACTTAAAATCTATAAGTGATCATATGGCATCGATTGACTGGGAAAGGTTACTTGAAAAGAAGAATGTTGAAGAAAGCTGGAGGGCATTTAAACACAAATATGAAGAATGTGTTGACATGTTTGTACCATTTCGGTCTGTAAAATCTAAGAAAAAACAACCGTGGTTTAGAAAAAGGGTAAAAGAAGCTGTAAGAAAGAAAAATAATTTGTTTAGTAAATATAAGAAAACAAAAAAGTTTGTTGACAAAGTGGCATATGTTAGACAAAGAAACGAAACTGGTGAAATTATTAGAAATGCAAAAAAAGACTATGAATCTGATATTATGCAGTCAGTCAAGACAGAGCCAAAAAAGTTTTATAGTTATGTCAAGAGCAAGCAAAAAGTAAACGTTGGAGTGTCAAACTTAAAAAAGCAAGATGGATCTATGACAAAGGATGACCAGGAAAATTGTGAGGTATTAAATGAGTTTTTTAGCTCGGTGTTCACGAAGGAACCTGCTGATGATAACATGCCAGAATTTGATTCTAGATGTGCTGATTGGTTAGAATATGTGGAAATTACTGAAGACTTGGTTTTGAATAAACTATCAGCCCTTAAGGTTGATAAATCACAAGGACCAGATGGAATAAACCCTAGAATTCTTAGAGAGTGTAGAAGTAGTATTGTCAAGCCATTATATATTATCTTTAAGAAATCTGTTGAGTCTGGACAATTACCAAGTGACTTTAAAACTGCAAATATTACTCCAATATTTAAAAAGGGAAGTAGAAACAGTCCGGAAAATTTCAGACCAGCTAGTATCACTAGCATTCCTTGTAAGATTCTTGAGTCTATTATAAGAGACAGTATGGTAAAGCATCTCGAAGCTCATAACCTTGTGTCTAAAGAACAACATGGTTTTGTAAAAGGAAAATCTTGTTTGACAAATTTGCTTGAAACGTTAGATGATATAACATCGAGTTTAGATGAAGGGGAAGGTATGGACATAGTATTTTTAGACTATAAAAAGGCTTTTGACACAGTACCTCACAAGAGGTTACTGTACAAGATCAAGAAATATGGCTTTGGAGAAGTATTCATTAATTGGATCAGTGACTTTTTATCCAATAGAAAGCAAAGTGTTTTCATAAGAGGACAACTCTCAGAACCCAGTGAAGTCTTGAGTGGGGTGCCCCAAGGCTCAGTTTTGGGCCCCCTGTTGTTTATACTATTTGTAAATGACATTCCAGATGTGGTAAATGCAAAAGTTAAAATGTATGCAGATGACACAAAACTTTATGTTAAGCAGACTGAATCAAGATCAATGCAGACTGATTTAGAAAAATTGGAGGAGTGGTCTAGAAAATGGCTAATGAAATTTAATGAACTGAAGTGTAAAGTTATGTACTTTGGAAAAAATAATTCCAAGCATAAATATGTACTAGGAAATACTCAGTTAACTGAAGTGACATCTGAGAAGGATCTTGGCATTTATATAACAGATGATGCTAAACCAAGTAAACAGTGTATTGAAGCTGCTAAAAAGGCATCTCAGGCCTTAGGATTTGTAAAAAGAACTTTCAATTATTATGACAGACATAGTTTTTCCATGTTATATAAGAGTTATATTAGGCCTCATATGGAATTCGCAGTTCAAGCATGGAACCCGTACTTCAGAAAGGATATAGATTGTTTAGAAAAAATACAGCATAGAGCCACTAAACTTGTTCCAGAGCTGAGAAACATGGACTATTCTAAGAGGCTGAAAGCTTTAAATTTGACAACATTAGAAGCAAGACGAGAAAGAGGTGATCTAATTGAAACTTATAAAATTATAACTGGGAAAGAAAAAGTAGATTGTGAAAAGTTCTTCAGATTCAGAGACAACTCAAATACACGTGGAAATTCGATGAAAATTTATAAGCCAAGGCTTGGAAAGAATATTTTACAAAGAGTAAATTTCTTCAGTGTAAGGGTAGTAAATGCTTGGAATGCTTTACCGGATAGAATTATATCAGCGCCAAGTGTGAACTGCTTCAAGAACCGTCTAGACCAGTACTACAGAAGTAGACATGGGGCACAAGAGGCATCTGCCTAACTCAAAACCCCCATCATCCTAACGTAACGTAACGTATTTATGCCCTTTGCTCCTATTTCCGTAGCACTAAATGGAAGTCAGAGAAATAACGTTTTCACTAGCGCATTTTAATAGTTTAATAAAGTGCAATGAAATGTCATGATTTTGAGGACCTACAGATCAAAAATGAAGTTACAGCATCAAAGAAGTGTTAGTTAAATCTTTCTTTAAAATCACTGCCCACTGTAAGGAACTTTCTCCTGAGGTCCGTAGGTCAAACGGAAGTTTTAATTCATGAGGTTATACGGTGGGAAATATTTTTAAAATATAGTACAGTTCAAAGAAGTGGATTTGCTTAATTCACAAGTGTAAAAAATTTCTGGTTGAGTGAAAATTTTAGTTTTCAAATATCATTTTGAACTCAGGCCCTATAGTTTTATTAACACATATTTCCTGTTATCTATCTAGTAAATTTTATTGTGGAATAAAAGAGTAAAATTGCAGTGAAAACAGAGAACTTCAATATCTGGTGATTTGAACTGGGCTATAGATATTGTACTAGCAGTGGGAGGTCACGTGATCAGCTGTTGACACAGACGCCGGTAAACTATGGAAATAGCGGAAACTACGGAAGTAGGAGAATAGGGTATATACCCTGGGCTTATGTGTTATTGATACCTTAATAAAGTATCCCGGTCTATAGGCAACACAGCAACGTCAACATAATTATATTTGTCTTGTATGTGTCACAGAGGTTATTCTCATGTTATAGTGTTGCTGGTTTTCGTACACGTTTGGAAAGTACTATTTCGGGTTTTCGTGGAACCTGTTTTGTAGTTGTGCTTTGCCTAACTTTGACTTTTTACATAATTGGATATTCCTTGGCTTGTAATCCAATCAGAAATTGTTTCCCCTGCGGCTTCCCCATCTTATTTTTACCTTGTAAGTGTGGAGAAGAATGGTTGGTTGTTTCTCTAACTCACTACGTCATATTTCACCTCGCACGTGCATGTGATGCCTAGCTCGGCGCAGTTTGCCAGTGACTTTCGAAGTGAAAGGACGTTTCGTTTTGAGTCTTACGACTCAAAATGTGGATATAATATTTCGTTCTGTAGCTTTCATAGCTACATTTGTTCTTGTTCTTCAACGCCAGGTATGTTCACTTTATATCTGTTTCTGCTCCTTTTCAAATAAATGTAAATTTCGCTGTTTGTTGACGGTGTGCAAATACTTTCGCTATTCGCACCGTTAGCAAATACACATTTAAGCCTGCGCTTAGTTTCGGTAAAATTATTTAAATATTAAATGCATTTTGCATAATTTGAAATCATCAGAAACTTTGAACATACGGTGTGAATCCTTTTATTAATGTGGCGTAGTTTGTTAAAATGTATTTTATAGTTAATTCCGCATTGTCATGCATTTTCGTGGCTCTGTCAGAATGCGGAGAATGCATTGCCCGTGTTGTTTCTGTCATTATGTTGTTATAAATAATTATATTCTGCATTCAGCTGTAGAATACTGCATTATTACCATGGTTCATATATCATTTATGCATTCGGTGCCTGTTACTGTATATTTTAAGCTTATGTCGTATTTTATATTTTAGGCACCCTTTCCTGTATCAAATAATATATTTGATACCATCCATCATCGAATTCAAAATTTCACACAACCATCAGTGTAGATAAACTCATTCAACATAATATAGAGTTTATTCTTTTTATGATCCCTGTGTCATATGCGTGAAACTTGGCCTTTTCCCTCTTTATTCTTGGTGAAAACACGCCATTTTCCGCGCCGACTGTTTTGCTACTTGACCCAGAAACATGACCTTCGAAATTGACCAATGAAATAGTGCGTCATATGCTATCGATACTCATTTCATATCTAAATTGACACACGCTGTGTAAGTGTAACAACAAAATCTGCGGTGGGGTATTAAAATCATTCATTTTCGTGATGAAAATCGTCTGTTACTTTCTTCTTTGTTTTTGTAAGCTCACATTACCCATTAATAAAAAAGGTATGTTACAAAACTTTTAAAATAGAACTGCTACAAATTTATTGAGAGCATGGTGTTGAAAATCATTCGTTTTTTAGAAACAGATAGATGCCCCACACTGTCTAGAACATGTAGTTCACACCTGGAACACTCTACAATAAATATTCATTGAATTTAAATTGTAATAAAATCTAAGTAGCTTTTCAGCAGCAATAACAGGTGTGAGCTAAAAACAAGAAAAAAATCAAATTCCCTATATTATATGATAAGGACCTATGGTATATTTGCACATCCGTACTTTTGAAATCCAACACAGTCACTCGCTGCAGCCTGTTCTATTTATAGCCCCAAAGAGTAAATAAACAGATAGGAAAGCGTCCATAGTTGCAGAAATTTCAAAAGTGGAATTTTCAATGAATTTATGGCCAAGAAATATGGATATAAGTGAAAATGAACAAATTACATGTTGTATTGTAAGTACAGTGACCTTGCTTTGATTCTAAGCATGTTTATTTGATTTTTTTCACTGAGTTGGCGGCAAAGCTTCAGTCTACAGGATCAAAGGTCAACGTGACCAAATGACGTAATATCTATGAAAATCTCGCGACCTAAAGGAAGGTATCCAAAACATATGAGTGGTGATAATGTATGACGTCACGTTATAGATTCAAAATAAAAAGAACACTTTAATAAGTGTTTACCCATGATATGTATGTATATATCTCTTTTAATAACTTCGGGTTTAAATATTAACAAAAATTTAATAATCTCAGTATAATAAAGTAAATTATTTTGTATGTTAATGTATGTCACTCATGGTGGGGCGGGGAAGGAGCGGGCGACCCTTTATACCACTCCAAACCAGCCACCCTGGATACAAACTAGAATCCCACCCCTTGCGCAGTGGCATGTTAATTAAAGAATGAAAGGGGTGGAGGGGAGGAAAGAACTAATACTCGCCAGTTGACCTGGAATGTTGGTGTCTTGGTGGGGGAGGGGGTGGGGTTCTAGTTTGTATCCAGGGAGGCTGGTTTGGGGTGGTTTGGGGTGTTTCCACGGACCGTCGCCAGCTTATCTATCTTCCATTATATCCTAACCTCCGAGGGGGACACAGACGGTGTACTTGTGTACACTCTGGTGTTTCAGTGTCTATTCTACAAACTGTAAATGAGGGGGGATAGTGTTGCAGGGTCTATTCTACAAACTGAAAATGAGTGGGGATGTTCCCCCTCCATCTAAAAAATAGGGGCGATTTTCTAAAAATTGGGGAGAAAATTTTCGAACAGATAGATAACTTTTCAGCGATTCCAGGGTTCGGATTAAACACTTGCATACTCACAAAATGCGACCAAAATTTACAGACTGCAAGTCCGAGAAACCACCACTTGCTTTTCTTTATGAGTGTAGTTGTCTCGGTGCAAAGAATTAATCCGGAAATGTAAAGTTTTTGTTTGTGTGCAGAACAAGATGCACAGTCACAAAATTGTCTTGATCTCCCAGCACTTGCCTTATATTGATTCTCCAATACGGCCCCCCTAGTTAAGCGTCTGTGACAACCCGTATCTGCAAGCATCTGTTTTCAGTTTGAACAAAAAGCACATGTTGCCGTTTCATTCAAAACAGCAATATTTTCTGCTAGACAAGAGTAAATTCTTTGTTTTCGGACTTTTTCATTGTTTATTTTTTACGCAGGACTCTCACGCATTGGGTCTGAGTTTATGCGAGACCTGAAAAAAATTAGCGTGAATCGCGCAACCACACATCCTAGAATAGATACTGGTGTAGCAAGATGAAAGCCTACATATAGCCATGAGCTACAGGGATTTTGCTAAGGACTGAATGACCGGTGGTCCACAGGACTAACTTATCCACAATTTAAGTGGTCCTCCCGACGTTTCGGCTATTCTTTGTTATCATGTGTTTTCATTTAATTTCACAATCAGTTGGTCTGTAGGACCAGCTTACCAAAGAGAGGCGCCGTAGTCGAGTGGTTAGAGTGGCTCGGCTATTGCGCAGAAAGTCGCCGTAAGGCTGTGAGTTCGCGGCTCACTGTCGCCATACGATGACTGGAAAACTCTCTCTTTCAACCCAGCAGTAAATGGGTACCTTTTTCGAATCAGGGAAGGATAAGGCAGCGAAAGGAGAGGGATGGGCTCCGCCTTTCATCAGCTGTGCCCAAGATACAGTGGGTCTCTAACCCCCACTGCCCCTACAGCTATTAGGCTATGGGAAACCTTTACCTTTAACTTTTTTACCAAAGACATCAACTGGTCATGCCCAAAAATCACTGGTCCAGGACCAACAGACTTATGGTTAATAAAACCCCTGAGCTATAGTAGGGATCTTTAACCTGCACATGGGATGACTGTCCCTCAGGCCCCTGGGCAGTTATCGCGCGGATCCAAAGGACGGCACACTTGTTAACATCATCCCTGCAAATGATGCTTGAAAAATGTGATCCAGACCTGTTTACAACTACGATTTTGGCGTATTTTCTATGCTTCTTGGCTTAAAATTATGCTCTACGTTTTAACCATCTGAAACTACGCAAGATTGCAAATCCAGTTATCAGTCTTTTTCCTGTGATTTTGGACTATATTTGGACATTTTGGCCCCTAATGAAAGCGTCGATTGAACACAGACTATTTCCGTTCAGCTGTGCATTTTAGCGTAAACAAACAATCAAATTATGTCAGGCTGCAACTGCCAGTCAACAATAACCAAGAGAAGTGAAACAATGGCAATATTAGTCATGGCCTGTTGATTTTATATCATCATATCAAACTGTTTTTGTCAGCTACACTGTATTGTCATGTGTTTTCACGATCAAAAGTTGATCAATTAACTTGGTTAAGGCTGCACACAGAGAGGTAGAGCATGATAAAAAGGGTCTCGCAAGATTTGGGATTCCTTGCCCAAGTTCAAGGTCACAGTTGGAATCAGAGGTTAGTTTAAGGGGCCTTCGGGGGCATTTGTTACATACTGTACCGTTTCTTGTTTTTTCTTTTTCGCTCGCTTTGTGGCACGTGATCTGTAGTACCGGTGTAGATTTTGTCAACACAGAAAACTTGCCCTAGAGGAACTAGGCCCTGTTTAATTGTCCCCCGCCTTTTCGAAGAAAAGCGGAGGGACATAGTTTTCGGCATTCCGTCCTTCCGTCCTTCCGTCCCCCTAATGTAGTAGGTACCTTGTGTGCGCAACTCCTCCTACAGTTTTATGCCGATTCTTTCGAAACTTCACAGGTGTTTTTGTCATGGTCTGAAGATATGCATGTGGTTTGGATATAATCCTGAGATTATTTTTTGTCACTTTTTCCACAAGTTGAACTTAGTAATTTTTTAGGCATTTTTACTATCAAAGTGACTAGATAGTGGGTACCTTGTGTGCGCAACTCCTCCAATAGTTTTATGCCGATGCCTTTCAAACTTCACATGTGTTTTGGTCATGGTCTGAAGATACGCATGTGGTTTGGATATATTCCTGAGATTATTTTTTGTCACTTTTTCCACAAGTTGAACTTAGTAATTTTTTAGGCGTTTTTACTATCATAGTGACTAGATAGTAGGTACCTTGTGTGCGCAACTCCTCATACAGTTTTATGCCGATGCCTTTGAAACTTCACAGGTGTTTTGGTCATGGTCTGAAGATACGCATGTGGTTTGCATATAATCCTGAGATTTTTTTTGTCACTTTTTCCACAAGTTGAACTTAGTAATTTTTTAGGCGTTTTTACTATCATAGTGAGTAGACAGTGGGTACCTTGTGTGCGCAACTCCTCATACAGTTTTAAGCCGATTCCTTTGAAACTTCACAGGTGTTTTGATCATTGTCTGAAGATATGCATGTGGTTTGGATATAATCCTGAGGTTATTTTTAATCCTTTTTTCGCAAATTGAACTTAGCCATTTTTCATACATTTTTACTATCAAAGTGAATAGATAGTTGGTACCTTGTGTGTGCAACTCCTTCTACAGTTTTATGCCAATTCCTTTGAAACTTCACAGGCGTTTTGATCATGGTCTGAAGATATGCATGTGGTTTGGATATAATCCTCACATTATTTTTTTTATTACTTTTTTCATATTTTTAACTTAGCCGCTTTTCCAGCTCAAACACTTTTAAAAGTGTATATACAGTGGAGACCTAGTTTCCAAGGCGGGGGACATAAATTCGTCGAATTTGCTTGTTGTAGCTGTTTTTCCCCGGATGTGAAAACCCAAATGAAAACAGTTTCCTACTATCATCTTCATCCTTTTTTGCACCCTTTTCATGTAATACTTGTTATTGGCAGATTTCACGAGTTTACAAATTGCTAGCGTTACATGGACAGAAAGCATAAAAAATGCATTTTTTCATCATGTACCAATTTTTTACATTTGTTTTGAGAAAATATGATACTTTGCCTAAAATACTGAATATAAAAAATGGAATGGTCCTTTTTAGCTGGCCTGAACGAAGTTCTGGAAGAGCTATTGCACTACCCCCGGCATCGGCGTCAGTGGCGGCGTTGGCGTCGGCGTCGGCGTTGGCGGCGGCGTTAGCAAAATGTTAAAGTTTTACGTTAAAGTTTTTTTATGTGATGGGCAAGGCCCTGTCAGGCGAGCTATCCTGGCCCTGTACAGGTCTTGTTGAGTCCTTGTTTATGTAGTGGAAAAGCCCAAAAGTGGACAGAATTAACTCCCACCTACTATAGGTTACTAGGTTTGCAGTCTGATAAACATGAGCAGAAACAATAAAACATTATGTTCTATGTCTATTTTTATGCTAAATAGTCTGAAATGCAAGAAAACCATAACTTATTATATAAAATAAAAATGTTTTGCTTCAATATCATAAAATAAGCATCTACTTAATTTCTGTCCATATGTAACACTAGTAACACTAGCAATGAATTCAAATTCAAATCCATTTGATTTTTAGCTCACCTGTCAAGGTGAGCTTAATATAGTATAGCCTTGGTCCGTCGTCGGCGTCGTTGGCATCCACACTTTTAAACATCTTCTTCTCAGAAACCACTGGGCGGATTGAAGCCAAATTTCATATGGAGCCTTAACAGGATGGGGGAACGAAAGTTTATATATTTGACCCAGGTCACATGACCAAGATGGCCGCCATGCCCATATATGGTAAAAACCTTTAAAAATCTTCTTCTCCAGAACCACTGGGCCGATTGCCTTGAAACTTGGTATGTAACATCTTGGACTCTAGTACTACAAAATTTGTATAAATCATGACCTTGTACAAACTTTGTAGTACTAGAGTCCAAGATGCTACATACCAAGTTTCAAGGCAATCGCCCCAGTGGTTCTGGAGAAGAAGATTTTTAAAGGTTTTTACCATAAATGGGCATGGCGGCCATCTTGGTCTTGTATAAATCATGACCTTGGCCGGGCCGGGTAGCGCAATCGGTAGGGCACCTGACTCGTAAGTCAGAGGTCCTGGGTTCGAATCCCGGTCTGGCCACATACTTTTGTTTCTCCTTCCGCTGATTCAAGAAGGGCAGTTGTCAGTTACTGGCGAAAGTATGTGCACTTAGTACTGGTTAACCGCTTAGGAGGTCTAAGCCTGCCCAGGAATAGTGTGGTTAGGTTAACTGACCGTCCCGACATGACCTTAGTTGTTTACTGTGGACGTTAAGCATCAAATCAACCAACCAACCAAAATCATGACCTTGGGTTGACCTTGACCTATTTTATGGCAAGGTCAAATTTGGTCCCTTAGGCTTTTGAATGGGAAAATCTGAAAAAGTGCATTTTTCTGTTGCTTTTGTGCTCTGTGATATGGAAATGTAGTCAATTCAACATCCATGGATATTAGAGGTCAAGGTCATTAAGTGACCTTGACCAAAGGTCATTTGTCCATTGAGTGTCAATATTTTCAAACATCTTCTCCTCGGAAACCATTGGGCTGATTGAAGCCAAATTGCTTATAGAGTCTTAACAGGATGGGGGAATGATAGTTTATATATTTGGCCCAGGTCACATGACCAAGATGGCTGCCATGCCCATATATGGTAAAAACCTTAAAAATCTTCTTCTCCAGAACCACTAGCCCTATTGCCTTGAAACTTGGTATGTAGCATCTTGGACTCCAGTACTACAAAATTTATATAAATGATGACATTGGGTTGACCTTTACCTATTTTATGGCAATGTCAAATTTGGTCCCTTAGGCTTTTGAATGAGAAAATCTGAAAAAGTGCATTTTTCTGTTGCTTTTGTGCTCTGTGATATGGAAATGTAGTCAATTTCAACATCCATGGATATTAGAGGTCAAGGTCATTTAGTGACCTTGACCAAAAGTCATATGTCCATTGAGTGTCAACATTTTCAAACATCTTCTCCTCAGAAACCATTGGGCCGATTGAAGCCAAATTGCTTATAGAGTCTTAACAGGATGTGGGAATGATAGTTTATATATTTGGCGTAGGTCACATGACCAAGATGGCTGCCATGCTCATTTATGGTAAAAACCTTAAAAATCTTCTTCTCCAGAACCTCTGGCCCGATTGCCTTGAAACTTGGTATGTAGCATCTTTGACTCCAGTACTTCAAAGTTAATATAAATGATGACCTTAGGTTGACCTTGACCTGTTTTATGGCAAGGTCAAATTTGGTCCCTTAGGCTTTTGAATGGGAAAAGCTGAAAAAGTGCATTTTTCTGTTGCTATTGTCCTCTGTAATATGGAAATTCAGTCATCGTCAACCCCTACGAATACTAGAGGTCAAGGTCATTGTCGTCGTCATCCCTTGTCAACATTTTCAGAGGACTTCTCCTCAGAAATCGCTTGGCTGATTGAAGCCAAATTTCATATAGAGCCTTAACAGTATAAAGAAACAAAAGTTTATATATTTGGCCCAGGTCACATGACCAAGATGGCCGCCATGCCCATATATGGTAAAAACCTTAAAAATTCTTCTTCTCAAGAACCACTGGGCCGATTGCCTTGAAACTTGGTATGTAGCATCATGGACTCTAATACTACAAAGTTTATATAAATGATGACCTTAGGTTGACCTTGACTTATTTTATGGCAAGGTCAAATTCGGTCCCTTAGGCTTTTGAATGGGAAAAGATGAGAAAGTGCATTTTGCTGTTGCTATTGAGCTCTGTGATATGGAAATGCAGTCAACTTCAACCTCTATAAATACTAGAGGTCAAGGTCATTTAGTGATTTTATAGAAGTGGCCATGGTGGAACAGTTTACACACTCACTATCCAATCCTATAGAATTGCAGCCTGTTTATTAGCCTGCCTGAGCTGGAAGCTTGCATTTTGGCCACTTGACCTGAGCATATACTGGCAGGTGAGGGATCGTTGCCCTTGGGCTACTTGTTATTAGAATATTTCCTACTTTGCATCTGTGTAACCCAATTTGTGTTCTATTTTAGACACTTGTCCAAAAGCATATGCTATTTATAGCATGCGAGGTGATTTTTTGGTAAATTTCCACTGTAATTTTCCATTGCTAGTGTTACCAAAAGTTGGACAGAAAAAAAATCTGTAAAATTGCGTAACACTAGCAAAATATCAAGAGGTTAATAAAACTGTTCTAAAGTGTTGATGAGCACTTTTATTTAACTTAGCCGGGACCATTTTTCAATCATAAGACAGATTTGTTCTATGATGGATATTAATTCAAGGTTTTCTGTCCAAAAAATCTCCTTATGCTAGTGTTACTTGGACAGAATACTTTCAACTAAGTTTTGAATATGTAATAGTGGGAAATCTATGTATATTTTGATGATTCTAAAAGTTTTTGACAGAAATGCATGCAGTATTATCTACTATTTAACTTGTATTGGTATGGATTTCTAGTTTTGGTAACACCTTGTGCTAGCTTTATTCTGTCCAAGTAACACTAGCATTAGGAGTGCTAGTGTTATGTGGACAGAAAGTCTCATGAAATCTGCCTATTATGCAATGTGGAGAGCAGACTTTTTTCTTGTTTACATTTACACAACCTTGAATGACTGCGGATGTGATTCGTGGAGAGAAGTAAGGCTACTTTAGCAAATTGTACATACGTATTTTCACCTGCGTGCGCAACACATTTATTCCTGCATACACTCCATAAAGTAATACCACTTGTGTGTAATAGCTGGAAACCAGCAAAATTGATATATGGGATTACAACACGTTGTAACAGACACCATGCGTTCGATTGATACATTTGAAACAAAAACCTTTCATGCGGATATTTTTTACCATTTTTTGTCTTCTGCCCATTGGGAAAAATTATCATGAAATTGTGGAAAAAAGAGGTTATTTGGCGTTGGGAATGGGGCCTAATGAATTTCAGTCCCAGGCTATTTCTCCACAAAAACACAGGTTGTGACATCTCCTTATAACCGTCTTGCCGAGATGGTTCTAATGAGGGGTCACAGTCTGTGTTCTTGTTCTGAAGTAAGAAAAATTATCTTTGAATTATCCTCAGTACCCCCTCATATTTCCTGAAGCTCTGCTGTCCTGGTATGATTTACAAAAAATTGTACTGATAACTTTGTGTGTTTGAGCAAATACTAAATGTAGTCTTCACATGGATCATCCAAGTAATGGTCTGACCGTCCAGTGATTGATTATAAGCAAAGTAGTGGTTCAAATGTTTTGGTGGGGGAAAACACCAGGCATAGGAAAAAAATGATCATAAGGTATATCTTCAGTTATCAGTATAAATTTTTGTCAATTATACAAGGACACTTACCTCCATTTACATGCAAAAATTTGCTTGTATTATTTACAGTGAAGATATACAATTTACGATAATTTTTTGGTGGATGCATAGACTGATCCAAGTCTTAAGCTGGGCACACATGCTACTTTGTTAGTTTTGTTGGGTTTAGGCATATATATATATTTTCAGGAGAACTTTACTAGTATTGTCTAACTAAATATGATGAATATATTTTCAGGAGTATTTTAGCAGTATTGTCAAACTCCAACTGGAAGGCATATTTGTCAGAAATAAGCTCTCTGCCAGCTAGTCTCAAAGACAAGTGTTTATATCTGATGTCCAAAAGAGGCTGGCTTAATGATGATAACATTTCAATGGTAAGTCAAGGGAGGGGGTTGGGGGGGGGGGAAGATATGAGTGTGTGTGGGGTGGGGGATGGGGGGAGAGCAGGTGGGGCTCAAATTTTAGTAATTACTAACCATATTAAAAACATTTGAGGTGTGTGGATTTAACAAAGGTGTATGGATTTTACAAAAGAGAACAACTTTTGTGAATTCCTGTTTGTTTTGCGTTACCAAAAGGGTCTACTTCTATAATACTAAATAAACGAAGTAACGCATAAACTGCAAAATTGGTGGCATTTTCAAGCATAATTTCTATACTGGTTCTTTCGCATATTGCTATCATTGATAATTTCGGTTAGCGTGTGTTTTAGTTTCACGTAGATTTAAAGAATTTGGGAATTAAATTCGTCTTTCATTTTAAATTCTCCCAAGTATTTTTCTAGAAACTTCGATGTCAACAATGGGTGCGTTCGAGTGAAATTATCGTGTACTCGAATACACGTTTTAAATTAATCCGGTCGTTTCGGTTCTGCTTCGTTATATCTGAATCTGAATTGTTTACTGATGATACGCCAAAATTGACAATCTTGCTTAGCAAGTCCAAATTTAGCAGGTTCTAATGCAAAAATCCGACCCATGAACGTACGTCATTCCCCATAAATAACGATTTATTTTTGTATTTTTGCTCATATGTCTAAACGGATGAAGAACTAAATGGACATAGTCCCGACGGCCCTGGCTCAAAATGACCCATTTTCTTCCAGAACGATAGTCAATACGAGTAGCCACTCTAACTCGCCCATTGAAGAATAAAGTTCAACGCACATGGTCTTTCGAAAAGTTGGACGCACACGGCGCCAAGTGTGTGCGGCTATGGTTACGTACCGCTGAGTCACTTGGGGAACGTCGTTAGGAGAATTCAAACTGAACTGAACTTTCGAAAAGACAAAAGTTAAAAATGTCTAAGGTTAACACACATGCGCCAGGTAAGAAAGGGCATTTTTTTCCAGCGAAGCAGACAAATCAATTTCAATGATTCAACGAAGCTAAATAAGCCTTTAGTCTTCAGAGGGCTTGAATATTTTCCCCAAAAACGTTCCAGGACCCAATTTTTTCAGAAAAAAAAAATACCCAGGACAGGTCACATAACCAAGATGGCAAACATTTATTATGGTAAAAAAATTCAAAAGTCTTCTCCCCCAGAACCGCGCCCGGCCGCGTAGCGCAATCGGTAGGGCACCTGACTCAATAAGTCAGAGGTCCTGGGTTCGAAACCCGGTCTGGCCACATACTTTTGTTTCTCCTTCCGCTGATTCAAGAAGGGCAGTTGTCAGTTACTGGCGAAAGTATGTGCACTTAGTACTGGTTAACCGCTTAGGAGGTCTAAGCCTGCCCAGGAATAGTGTGCCGGTTAGGTTAACTGACCGTCCCGACATGACCTTAGCTGTTTACCGTGGACGTTAAGCATCAGATCAACCAATTCTCCCCCAGAACCACAAATCCTATGATCTTGAAACTTAGCATGTGGCATCAAGGACTCAAAAGCTCAACAAAATTTACATAAATGATGACCCTGGGATGACCTTGATCTGTTTTACGGCAAGGTCAACTTTTGAGTCACTTCGGTTTTTCTATAGGAAAAAGTGAAAAAAGTTGATTTTTTTTTAGAAACAATGCAGTCTGCTACCTGAAAATTTGTAGATGCAGACAACTAATTAGGTAAATGAAGCTTTAGTGAGTATTCATGGTAAAGGTCATATCCTCACCTGGGCCTAAGGCCATTTACATTGAAAAATTAAAACTCGCTTTTTTTATGTAAACTTGACCATCATGAAATATTTCCGCGCTTGCGCGGGCTCTTTTCTAGTATATATAATAAAGGAAAGAATTTACCCATAGAAGAGCAAATTCTTTGACCCCCATCGAGAAGGGAAGCGAACATGATTGAGGAATATGACAGAATTCCTTCCCTGACAGTGTACCCTTTCACTGTAATTGTAGATATTGGAAGCTTGCTGTAATGATATCTGTGGCATATTCTTCAATCTTCAAATTTGTATGTACATCTGTCGTAAGGAAATGCTAATACATAGGTATCTCTTGCTCTGCCCGGCAGATTAGGTCACCTAACTGGTTATAAACCGTTGCTAGCAAACTTGATGCACGTGATGTAAGAGACTAAGTTGCATTTTTTTTTGCCCTCTGGAAGATAAAATAGTCTACATATCGTGTTTTCTTCGATTTTCTAAGTGCAAACTGTGTTTCCACCCATTTTTGGACCCGGTGAACACACTGGGCTGCTCAAAATTTACTTCAGATCACTGGTTAAAAAGTTTGAATTTTCCTGTTCTGAAACCTAATCTGACTTGAAGTTTAAAATCCGCTAACAATGGGAGAAAAATAATCCATCATGAGCCAGTCCATGTAGGATAGGTAAATCTGACCCTCTGGGTCGGAATTTCAACCAGGGACACGGCAAGCCTCGTCCTTGGTTGGAATTCCGCCCCCTCGGGTGAGATTTCCCTATCCTACATGGACACTGATGATGGATTGTTATAGTCCCAGTAAGTAGGGTACATACAGTTTCTATAGATAAAGACAAAGTTCATGTCATTAGAATCCTAGAGATTTACATGAAAATGTGGTTCTGCTATAGATCATTTGTTTCTGTTTTTGTTACATCAGAATGATGCCCTACCTGGAGCTATGTTAATCCCTTTACTCCATGTTTAGTACAACTTTAGCCAGGCCCCTTTACACCATTTTAAATGGTGTAAAGGGGCCTGGCTAAAGTTGCACTAAACGTATCATACCATTCTTACCAGTGCGGTATCAGGAGTGCTAGTAAATGCAGTCTGAATGCAGTCTGAAGAGAGGTGTGTTGCAGCTGTTTGTAATTTATTTTTCTTGCTATACAATGCAGTTTTTACATGCCAAAGTGCGGAAGTTAGATCTGGCTGACTGTGAGATCGGTGACAGAGGTGTCCTGGCAGTTAAACAATGCCCACAGCTCCTTAAACTGGACTTGAACGCCAACAAAGAATCAAGAACTACTGTCACTTCTGATGGTAAGTCTTTATCATGTTTATTAGGTTATAAACGGGTTTTCTAGCCTGTGGCCAGCAGAGACATAGGTACTACTTTTCTGGTATATTTTCGGGACGTAAACTTTGCATTGAGTTTTCAGGTTTAGCTCTGTTTTGAGACAATGCACAGACAAGACACCACATTCTGTAAAATTCATGTTCTCTTCCAAAGCAATCCCAAAAATCTAGATCCAACTTTAAGATGGATCTAGATGTTTGGATTGTTTTGGAATCAATCCCAAAAATCTAGATCCATCTTACAAGATGGATCTAGATTTTTGGGATTGTTTTGGAAGAGAAAACTTCATCAAATAGCTGAGTTCCACATTTGGGGAAATATTGGAAGGGGGAACCCTTCATCTTATAGCCAAATAAATAAGGTGGTTGGTGGTGCAGGTAAGGGTATGATGGTAATTAAGGCTCTGCTCGATGGTCAGTGGATACCACATAAAAATCACTTTGTCTGTCTGTCTGTCTATTCCAGGGCTCGGGAAAACCGGATTTCTTTAGGTCCCGGACCAAAATTCAGAAATTGGGGCCGATTGGAAACAGCCCAAAGCCCAAAAAAATCGGTCCCATACTGGCTCAAAACTTAGAAATTTTCTCCGATTCTGTCAGCTATTTAGCTCAGATGTCAATCTGTTAATTACACATGACTAATCCAATAACGCCTCGAGTCAAGTTGTGTATTCAAATTATCTGAGATCTCGTAGTTCATCATGTTATCTCAAATCTTGCGAGATGACAGTGGTCGTGTGAAAGTAATTAGCTTCGGGCGCTATTACTGAATTTTAAAGACTTTTTTATGTGTTAGTAAAAAGAAATCTGTTTTGCTGTGTTTGTAAAGTGCAACCTGTCTTCACTGTTTCGGTGCGGAATGATAATTACTTCAGCAGTTTCTTTACCGTGTTTGATCAATTGTTTTAAAAGATCAATGAGTAAAATAAACACTTTGAGGAATCTTAAGAAGGTGCGAGAAGAAATAGAATAATGTTGTAATGGCTACTGCAGCACAATGCACAAAATGAAGCCTTTACCCGGGACAGGCGGGTATCAAATATGATCGGTCACCAGTTGACATAAAACAACACATTAGAAACACATAGTGAAAAGAAAGAAAATAATCTCAGGAAACCACTGAAGTACAATAACATGGTACATTTCGTATTTTTTTTTTCTTTCTTTCCCATTTTACGGTAGCGCAAACAACAATTCTGGTCCCGGAGTCTTATGGTCCATGTAATTGTACTCTCAGTCTCAGCCATGTCAGGTTGTCTCCCCTGTCCACCTGTCAATCAAGTATGATGTCTTCTATCACGTCCGCTTTGCCTACGAACACATTCTAGTTAGCTCACCTGAGCCAAAGGCTCAGGGTGAGCTATTGTGATCACCCAGTGTCCGTCGTCCGTTGTGCGTCGTCCGTCGTCCGTAGTCAACAATTAGCTTTAGATGACATCTTCTCTGAAACCGCTAGGCCTAGGGCTTTGATATTTAGTATGAAGCATTGCCTAGTGGTCCTCTACCAAGTTTGTTCAAATGGTGGCCCCAGGGTCCAAAATGGCCCTGGGGCAGGGGGTCTTGGGTTCGAAACTAAAAAATACTTAAAAATCTTCTTCTCCAGAACTGCTTGGCTCAGATGCTTGAAATTTTGTATGAAGCATTGTCTAGTGGTCCTCTACCAAGTTTGTTCAAATGGTGGCCCCAGGGTCCAAAATGGCCCTGGGGCAGGGGGTCTTGGGTTTGAAACTAAAAATACTTAAAAATCTTCTTCTCCAGAACTGCTCGCCTCAGATGCTTGAAATCTGGTATGTAGCATTGCCTAGTGGTCCCCTACCAAGTTTGTTCAAATGGTGGTCCCAGGGTCCAAAATGGCCCTGGGGCAGGGGGTCTTGGGTTCGAAACTAAAAAATACTTAAAAATCTTCTTCTCCAGAACTGCTCGCCTCTTATGCTTGAAATTTGGTATGTAGCATTGCCTAGTGGTCTTCTACCAAGTTTGTTCAAATGGTGGCCCCAGGGTCCAAAATGGCCCCGGGGCAGGGGGTCTTGGGTTCGAAACTAAAAAATACTTAAAAATCTTCTTCTCCAGAACTGCTGGCTCAGATGCTTGAAATTTGGTATGTTACATTTCCTAGTGGTCCTCTACCAAGTTTGTTCAAATGATGGACCCAGGGTCCAAAATGGCCCTGGGGCAGGGAGTCCCAGGTTTGAACCATAGAAAAATATTGAAAAATCATCTTCTTCAGAGACGCAAGGCACAGATGCTTGAAATTTGGTATGTAGCTTTGCCTAGTAGTCCTCTACCAAGTTTGTTCAAATGGTAGCCCCAGGGTCCAAAATGGCCCCGCGACAGGGAGTCCTAGGTTTGAACCATAGAAATATATAGAAAATATTTAAAAAATCTTCTTCTTCAGAACCACTTTGCTCAGATGCTTGAAATCTGGTATGTAGCTTTGCCTAATAGTCTTTTACCAAGCTTGTTCAAATGATGACCCCAGGGTCTAAAATGGCCCCGTCCCAGGGGGTCCTGGGTTTGAACCATAGAAATACATAGAAAATATTAAAAAATCTTCTTCTTCAGAACCACTTGGCTCAGATGCTTGTAATTTAGTATGTAGCATTGCCTAGTGGTCCTTTACCAAAATTTTTCAATAATGGTCACAGGGTTCAAAATGGCCCGGCCCCAGGGGGTCCAGGGTTTGAACCATAGCAATACATAGAAAAATATTCAAAAATCTTCTTCAAGACCATTTGGAAGTGGTTGCAAACTATCAGGTTAGTTAAATGATGACCTTTGTTTGACCTTTAACCTTTTTGGTCAGGTGAGCGATTCAGGGCCTCTTGGCCCTCTTGTTTTGTATTTGCTTTTACATGCGTAGCTAAACGTCTTAAAATGTTTGAAACCAAGAACTCCACCAAACACAACAATGTACGACCAATGTACGGAAATCTGGATTAATTCATAGGACTTTGCTTATTGTCATTAGTTTTCGTGACAGGTATCAAATTTTTTTCCTATGGAAATAAGTTAGACTTAGTGATGACGTCATCGGCTGGACCGATTCATTTTTCAATATTTCCCGAGCCCTGGTCTATTCATACATCATGATCTCTTGTCTGGCTCATAGCCTGGCTTGATCACTGTCAAGGTTTTTCACTCATTTGACTACATGCAGAGGATAAGAATGACATCTCTTGCTTTCATTCTATTTGAGTGGTTTCCCCATGATTGATTTGTCTCTTAAATCTTGTTTAGTGCTTGGGCTGAAGATAATTATGAGTCTTCATGAGACTTTCTACTTATCTAATACTATCAAAGGACCTGCAGAATTCAAGAATGACTATTCTCACTTTCTAATTTTTTAAAGATTTTGCATCCATTTTCAAAGGGAGGCCACTCTTTCCAGAAACAGTATCTTTCTGTTGTTAGGAATCCTTACATGAGCAAATTCTTTCCTTAAAGAGAAGCCTGTTACGGGAACGGAGGTAAATGCTTCCCGGTCAGAGTAACACCCCTTTGAGGTGTGTCCTTTACCTAACACTTAAAGTGCCAAAACAAAAATAGTTGAATTTGCAAACAGTGTAGTTCCAGATGAGGCTGCTCATAGTGAGCTGCCTCTTCTTGATTTACACTTTGCCTTCTTGTCTTTGAATTCTCAATATAATATACCTGGACAGAATTTTGCAGACGTAAATTTTGTTGTCTGCTTTTTAGGTGATTTATTTCTTATCTTTTATGCAGCTATCAGACAGTTAGCCGAGGCCTGCACCCATTTACAGACAGTCTACCTACGAAGATGTCTCAATATAACAGATGATGCCATTGTGACCTTGTCAAGGTCATGTCCACAATTGCGTCTGCTGAATTTAGGAGGATGCCAGCAGTTGACTGATGAATCTCTACAAGCTCTTGGGGAGTACAGCAAATACCTTAGTAGTTTGAATGTGTCTCAAACAAAGGTAAAACACAATGTAATGACAAAACTTTTTAAAATAAAAACGAAAAAACAACAACAGGAATCGCCATAATTACAAAGTACAATGGAACCAAAACAGAAATGTAAAACAAAATGGCGGAAATTTGACAGTACAATTTGATTATGGTGCAATCAGTTGACCAAAGTGAACTGTAGGAGAAAAAAACAACAACAAAAAAAGCACACCTTTGAATGGTCCATGGTAAGAGTAAGACTACTACAGATTTAAACCAGTTTTACACATGCAACCTCACTTTTACTTCTGATACAGCTCCAAATATGACCTCCCAAATGGGCATACAGAGTTAAAACAACATTTTATTATATACTTTTATCATATGACGTCGCTGTTACTCGGTAATGTCGTGTCATAAAAATCATATGACCACACGTGCAATAACACTTTGGTGCGTACACGTAACGTCATTGACAACATCCATGTCAACAATGCCTTTTCGTACTGAAATAATGTTCAGTTTGAAGGCGTTAAAATCCCATTTGAAAAGGTCATATGATAAACAGAATCTTACACTCATAGTTATTACATATGAAATGACCACTGGTGTAAGATCCTCTATATCAGTGATACACCCTTTGAACTGCCCGTTTTGTGCCCATTTGATAAAGAAAGCCGTATCACTATCCCTTAAAACGATCTATGTCTGAGTTCCAGCTTCAGGCGCATCATTTTTTAACATGCATCGTAGAAACGAGAAGCAGAGAAACAGAACTAGTGACGTATAAACGTCAACAAACAAGTGCCTTGATAGCTGAATCGGTAGTGTTTGATTCACACTAGCTACATACCTCTGCCGTGCAGGTTTGAATCTGGGTCGATGCATTTGCACTGCCAAGTATGAATGGTTTGCTGTTCCTTAAGGTATATAATAAACAAATTATTATAATTATTGTAACTTGCTCTGGCATACTGTATCACGTCTCTTGGATGAGCTCCTGTCATTGGATCACCCTTGACGCAAGCGTCTCAAATGATTGGATGATATAAGCTCATCCACTTGACATGATGCACAAGGGTCTTGGGTGATCCGATGGTATAAGCTCATCCACTTGACGTGATACCGTATGCCAGATCATGTTACTATTATAATAATGTGTATGTTTCACTGCCGTGGCTTGGGGTCCCATTTTTATAAGGGAGAAAATTTGAGAAGAATAATATTCACTTACCTTTCTCTGAGGAGGGGCTGGCTATGCTTAAGGAGAGCAGATTTAGCCCCATGTGAGAAGAGAGGCAAATATTTACTTGTAAGGAGGGGCAGGCTATGTTTAAGGAGAGCAGATTCAGCCCCATGTGAGAAGAGAGGCAAATATTTACATGTTAGAGTGATCTTCCTTAGAGGTATTTGCATAGATGTCAAGACAGATTTTATGATGATATCTCTGTTTTCAGGTAACAGACAATGGAATGATTAGTTTGGTATCAGGACAGTGTGCTCAGTCTCTAAATGTAAGTTGTCTTTCCAATTCTATTAGGAGTATGGTACTTCCAAATAAATGAGCCACGACACGAGAAAAATAACAATGTGGTTGTGCGCCCAGCGCAGACTCAGATCAGCCTGGGCATCCGCTCAGTCTGATCAGAGTCCTCGCTGTCCGCATGGAGATATCTTAGATCCTTAGCTATGCTTTGAGCACTTAACGAAGAGTCTGAACAAACTGGGCGGATGTCCAGGCTGATCTGTCTGTGCTGGACGCACAACCACATTGTTGGTTTTATCGTGTCGCGGCTCAATTATCTAAATCTCTTTGATCATCTGATGTCGCATCATATGCTTTCAGAATGATTCTTGAAAACAAAATATGGGCTATGTTTTTATGTTCATTTTGCCCATTAGCTCAAATAATGGTCGCCGGGCCACGTAGCACAGTCGATAGGGCACCTGACTCACAAGTCATAGGTCCTGGGTTTGATACCCGGTTTGGCCACATACTTTCGTTTCTCCTTCCGCTGATTCAAGAAGGGCAGTTGTCAGTTACTGGCGAAAGTTTGTGCACTTAGTACTGATTAGCCTCTTAGGAGGTCTAAGCCTGTCCAGGAATAGTGTGGTCAGGTTAACTGACTGTCACAACATGACCATAGCTGTTTACCGTGGACGTAAAACAACAAATCAATCAATCAATCAAATACATGTAATGGTCTTTTTTTGTCCCCTTGTTAAGCCATCATGCTGTGTAAACACTAGGAGTCGTATTGACAAAACCACTTAAGACGTTGCTATGCTGTTGCTAAGGCTAACATTCTATGAAGGAGATTCCCTTCAACTATGAAATTTGCTCTGGAGGAACATGATTTCATAGTTGAAGGGATTCTCCTTCATAGAAAGTTAGCCTTAGCAACAGTGTAGCAACCACTTAAGTTGTTTTATAAATACAGCCCCAGCACTTACCTCAGTTGCAACATAGCCTTTGACAGAACTCTTGATAGTCTGATGTATAAATTGCATCTCCCAGCGGGCACATGACGTCGAAATGACATCGAACTGATGTTGATGCGAGTCATTACGTTGCATTGACATCATAACGATGTCATTTTGACATCATGTGCCTGCTGGATCTTAGTGTCTTTTCACAACGTCGTTGCAACAGCAATAGCCGGGCAGCGTAGTGTAATCGGTAGGGCATCTGACTTATAAGCCAGTGTAGGGATTTCGCTAAGGACTGAATGACTGGTGGTCCACAGGACCAACCAGGGCTACAGAAATTTTGAAATCGTAATCGGTCCGGACGGCCAATGACGTCATACGAATCCAAAATAGACACGAAAACTAATGACTACACAGTGTATTCCACAATCCAAAAAAAGTCACGGAAACTAATGACTACACTGGAGCGCCGTTATAACGCGAGTGTCATCGCTGAACTAGCCATTTAGTCCACATGTTCTTACTTAACGTGAAAATGCCTTTAAAGCGCAGAGACAGTCAGACCGAAAGCGAAAGTACACATGGCTGTACCATTCGGACATCCTCGCCGATCTTCATTTACGGAATTGGCCGAATTATTACGATTGACGTATTTTACTGTATTCGAGTTAATTCCCTTGAAATATGAATATACTTGCAAAAAGGTACCTTCGGACGAAGAAAAAAAATTCTGCGCGAAAAATGACGTCGGCTAAAAAAAAAACTGACCAGACTGCACATAATCGACTCCGGTTTAATTTTTCTTTTTGCTAGTCGAATTCTTTCCTTATGCTATCTATGAAAGTATACAATAGTCAGTAACCTTACTTTGCACAGCCTTTTTCCGTGCATCGGCACGTGTATATGTGTACTACGAGTTGTGGAAAATCTTCGCCGCTGGCCAATATTGTGACACGTGCTAATTATCGAAGATTTCTAAAATTGAGTCTGTTCACACCTTGGCAAGGCAATCGACTCTTTGTTTATCTGTGATAACTTTTGACAGCAGTGCGTGATTATTGGATTAATAATATGACACATGGCTAAAATCCAGGTAATTATGTCATTATACATCGCAAATCGTGTTTTTTTTCGGACCGAAAAAAATGTGCCTTATGCCAACTGAATCGGTTTTTCGAACTCAAAATCGGTCCGGACCGACAAAAAATCGGATTTCTGTAGCCCTGGGACCAACTTATCGACAATTTAAGTGGTCCTTCCGATGTTATGGCTATTCTTTGTTATCATGTGTTACCAAAGACATCAACTGGTCATGCCCAAAAATCTTTGGTCCAGGACCAACAGACTTATGGTTAATAAAACCCCTGCAGAGGTCCTGGGTTTGATACCTGGTCCGGCCACTTACTTTCATTTCTCCTTCCGCTGATTCAAGAAGGGCAGTTGTCAGTTACTGGTGAAAGTAAGTGCACTTAGTACTGGTAAACCACTTAGGAGGTCTAAGCCTGCCCAGGAATAGTGTGGTTATGCACCAGTCATTTGCAACCATGGCCCCCATGGGGCCGGGGATGGCCGGGACATAGCTGGGCTTAAGTGTTTTTACCTAAGAGGTGTCCCAGCAGTGCTGTGGATACGCAGAGCTTTTGATTTCCCACAAAACAGCGGGAAATATAGTGGAGTGTTTTAACGAAGTTAACCGCCACATTGTCAGAATATTGATTTTTAGCTCACCTGAGCCGAAGGCTCAGAGGTGAGCTTATAGGATGGGAGTCGAGCCGTCGTCCGTTAGTGCGTGCGTGCGTGCGTGCGTCAACACTTTCAAACATAAATATCTCTGAGACCAGTGGGCCGATCGCAATCTAATTTTATCTGAAGCATCATTTGGGTGGGGGAAAGGCTGCATTAGGTTTTGGTGTCGATCAGCTCAGAACTCTGGTTTCCATGGCAACAGATAGCCCCCATAGGGTTATAATGGGGAAAATGGCGTTATCACGTTTTCTCGACTGTTTTTGATAAGATCTTTATCATACTTGCAGGTAATGATGACATACACAAGAGCTTGGATGAGTTCGAAATTTGGCCGGATTCGAGCACAGACTACGGAGTTAGCTGCCCTTGAGCGTTTGAAAAAAATCCCATAGGTTTATAATGGGGAAAATGGCGTCATCACGTTTTCTCAACTGTTTTTGCTCAGATTCTTATCATACTTGCAGGTAATGATGACATACATAAGAGCTTGGATGAGTTCGAAATTTGGCCGGATTCGAGCACAGACTACGGAGTTAGCTGCCCTTGAGCGTTTGAAAAAAATCCCATAGTGTTATAATGGGGAAAATGGCGTCATCACATATGTTTAGAAAAACTTTGTCATCGCCCTATAGCCTACATTTCTCAACAGATTTTAAAATAACTTCACGCAAATGTAGGGCATGACAATATCTCGAGCAAGTTCGACTTTCAGGATGCTGCGCCCAAGGTCAAGGTCACTGTGGCTATTTTTAGAAAAAACTTTGTCAGCGCTATAGCACCTACATTTCTCAGCAGATTTTAAAATAACTTCACACAAATGTAGGGCATGACAATATTTCGAGCAAGTTTGACTTTCAGGATGCTGCGCCCAAGGTCAAGGTCACTGTGGCTACTTTTAGAAAAACTTTGTCATCGCTCTAGCACCTACATTTCTCAGCAGATTTTAAAATAACTTCACACAAATGTAGGGCATGACAATATCTCGAGCAAGTTCGACTTTCAGGGTGCTGCACCCAAGGTCAAGGTCACTGTGGCTATTTTTAGAAAAACTTGGTCATCGCTCTAGCGCCTACATTTCTCAACAGATTTTAAATCAGCATCACATAAATGTAGGGCATGACAATATCTCAAACAAGTTTGACTTCCAGGGTGCTGCGCCCAAGGTCAAGGTCACTGTGGCTATTTTTAGCTCACCTGAGCCGAAGGCTCACAGGTGAGCTTATAGGATGGGAGTCGAGCCGTCGTCCGTCCCTGCGTGCGTGGGTGCGTGCGTGCGTCAACACTTTCAAACATAAATATCTCAGAGACCAGTGGGCCGATCGCAATCAAATTTTATCTGAAGCATCATTTGGGTGGGGGAAAGGCTGCATTAGGTTTTGGTGCCGATCAGCTCAGAACTCTGGTTTCCATGGCAACAGATAGCCCCCATAGGGTTATAATGGGGAAAACGGCGTCATCACGTTTTCTCGACTGTTTCTGATTAGATCCTTATCATACTTGCAGGTAATGATGACATACACAAGAGCTTTGATGAGTTCGAAATTTGGCCGGATTCGAGCACAGACTACGGAGTTAGCTGCCCTTGAGCGTTTGAAAAAAATCCCATAGGGTTATAGTGGGGAAAATGGCGTCATCACGTTTTCTCAACTGTTTTTGCTTAGATCCTTATCATACTTGCAGGTAATGATGACATACATAAGAGCTTGAATGAGTTCGAAATTTGGCCTGATTTGAGCACAGACTACGGAGTTAGCTGCCCTTGAGCGTTTGAAAAAAATCCCATAGTGTTATAATGGAGAAAACAACATCATCGCATATGTTTAGAAAAACTTTGTCATCACTCTATTGCCTACATTTCTCAACGGATTTTAAAATAACTTCACACAAATGTAGGGCATGACAATATCTCGAGCAAGTTCGACTTTCAGGATGCTGCGCCCAAGGTCAAGGTCACTGTGGCTAGTTTTAGAAAAACTTTGTCAGCGCTCTAGCACCTACATTTCTCTATGGATTTCAAAATAAATTCACACAAATGTAGGGCATGACAATATCTCGAGCAAGTTTGACTTTTAGGATGCTACGCCCAAGGTCAAGGTCACTGTGGCTATTTTTAGAAAAACTTTGTCATCGCTCTAGCACCTACATTTCTCAATGGATTTTAAAATAACTTCACACAAATGTAGGGCATGACAATATCTCGAGCAAGTTTGACTTTCAGGGTGCTGTGCCCAAGGTCAAGGTCACTGTGGCTATTTTTAGAAAAACTTTGTCATCGCCCTAGCACCTTCATTTCTCCATGGATTTTAAAATAACTTGACACAAATGTAGGGTATGACAATATCTCAAGCAAGAACAACTTCCAGGGTGCTGCGCCCAAGGTCAAGGTCACTGTGGCTATTTTTAGAAAAACTTTGTCAGGGCTCTAGCACCTGCATTTCTGAATGGATTTTGAAATAAATTCACACAAATGTAGGGCATGACAATATCTCATGCAAGATCGACTTTCAGGGTGCTGTGCCCAAGGTCAAGGTCACTGTGGCTATTTTTAGAAAAACTTTGTCATCGCTCTAGCACCTTCATTTCTCAATGGATTTTGAAATAACTTGACACAAATGTATGGTATGACAATATCTCAAGCAAGTTTGACTTTCAGGATGCTGTGCCCAAGGTCAAGGTCACTGTGGCTATTTTTAGAAAAACTTTGTCATCCCTCTAGCACCTACATTTCTCAACGGATTCTAAAATAATTTCACACAAATGTAGGGCATGACAATATCTCGAGCAAGTTTGACTTTCAGGGTGCTGCAATCAAGGTTTTTGATTAGATCCTTATCATACTTGCAGGTAATGATGACATACATAAGAGCTTGGATGAGTTCGAAATTTGGCCGGATTTGAGCACAGACTACGGAGTTAGCTGCCCTTGAGCGTTTGAAAAAAATCCCATAGTGTTATAATGTAGAAAACAACGTCATCACATTTTCCATCGGATCCTCTTCATACTTGCAGGTAATGAGGATATGCATAAAAGCTTGGATTAGTTAGCATTTCGGCTAGATCTCACTACTGACTATGGAGTACCTGCCCTGAGCATCCAAAAAATCAATGTCGCCACTTTTTCTTGGTTTCTACTGATCCGATCCTTTTCAAACTTGCAGGTAATGAGGAAATGCATAATATCTTAAACAAGTTCAAATTTTGGCCAGATCAGGCCAACCACTACGAAGTTAGCTGCCCTTGACAGCTCTGTCTATTGTGCTCTTGATCGGATACTTTTTAAACTTGCATATATTAAATGAGGGCATACATAATGTTTTGGATGAGTTTAATTTTCAGCCTGATTGGACCACTGACTGTGGAGTTAGCTGCCCTTGAGCAACTTAAATATCCCTATAGGTTTACAGTGTCTCTCAGGTGAGCAATTGTTGCCCTTTGGGCTACTTGTTAGAAAAACTTTGTCAGCGCTCTAGCAACTACATTTCTCAATGGATTTTAAAATAAATTCACACAAATGTAGGGCATGACAATCTCTCGAGCAAGTTCGACTTTCAGGGTGCTGTGTCCAAGGTCAAGGTCACTGTGGCTATTTGTAGAAAAACCTTGTCATCGCCCTAGCACCTTCATTTCTCCATGGATTTTGAAATAAATGTAGGGTATGACAACATCTCAAGCAAGTTCGACTTTCAGGATGCTGTGCCGAAGGTCAAGGTCACTGTGGCTAATTTTAGAAAAACTTTGTCATCGCTCTAGCACCTACATTTCTCAACAGATTCTAAAATAAATTCAACACAATTGTAGGGCATGACAATATCTCGAGCAAGTTTGACTTTCAGGGTGCTGCAATCAAGGTTTTTGATTAGATCCTTATCATACTTGCAGGTAATGATGACATTCATAAGAGCTTGGATGAGTTCGAAATTTGGCCGGATTAGAGCACAGACTACGGAGTTAGCTTCCCTTGAGCATTTGAAAAAAAATCCCATAGTCTTATGATGGAGAAAACAACGTCATCACTTTTTCATTTTTCATCGGATCTTCTTCATACTTGCAGGTAATGAGGATATGCATAAAAGCTTGGATTAGTTAGCATTTCGGCTAGATCCAAACCACTGACTATGGAGTACCTGCCCTGAGCATCCAAAAAATCAATGTCGCCACTTTTTCTTGGTTTCTACTGATCCGATCCTTTTCAAACTTGCAGGTAATGAGGAAATGCATAATATCTTAAACAAGTTCAAATTTTGGCCAGATCAGGCCAACCAACAGAAGTTAGCTGCCCTTGACAGCTTTGTCTATTGTGCTCTTGATCGGATACTTTTTAAACTTGCATATATTAAATGAGGGCATACATAATGTTTTGGATGAATTAAATTTTCACTGACCACTGACTGTGGAGTTAGCTGCCCTTGAGCATCTTAAATATCCCTATAGGTTTACAATGTCTCTCAGGTGAGCAATTGTTGCCCTTTGGGCTACTTGTTATATGTATATGATCCCCTGCGGGGCGGAGACCTTTACCAGGGATTTGACATAAAAAATGTCCCCACAGTGCAGGGCATATACCAGGTCTTTGCAGAGTGAAAAGTCATTATCCTCTCTATTCCCCATCCCCAGGGGGGCTTTGGTTGCAAATGACTGGTGCATTAGGTTAACTGACAGTCCTGACATGACCATAGCTGTTTACCATGGATGTTAAACAATAACACAACACAAGCAACAGCAATAGAATATCAGCATGGGTGTTGTGTGACCACTGAAAATATGCTAATAAAGATCGAAATGATAAGACTGAGGTATTTTGGCAGGTGCAGCACAGCCTCATTGCAGTGCAACTCATTATACTGCCACTTTTGATGCACTGCTGTCATGCAATGGCTTAGATACTAAACAAGAAAGGAATATAAGGGAAAATAACTTGCCTTATATTTCTTTGTAAAATCCATTGTGCTTTTCACTTATAATGTCATGTCTGTTGGTGGATATCAACACAGAGTGATAAATTGATTGTGCTTTATATTAGCCCCATCATGTGACTTCCAACAATGTGGTATTTGTGACAAGTGAAGGCTGTGATCAGACTGCACATAAGTACAGTCTGATCAGAGCTTTCGCTTGTCATATCACCCATCTATGGAAGTGGCCCAAGATATACAGCCAACAGCGAGGTCTCTGGTTACCTTGTGTGATTGAGAAGGATGTTCTGAATATCACATGACAAAATTGCCACATTGGTGGAAATCACATGATGTGGCTAGATTATTGTTTCCTTCAGGAGATTCATATCAACGGTTGTCAGGCTGTGACAGATGAAGGGGTGGAGGCAGTACTACAGTTCTGTCCACAAATCTCAATCTTAATATTCCATGGCTGTCCTAACATTACAGGTAAGTAATGGTAAAGCTGATTGTGCCTGAAATATTGATAACTTGTAAATATTTGAACCTTTTAAAATAAATGGGTACACTTGAGCCCCCTCATCACAACCTTTAAAATGGCATGTGTGCCACACAAAGACTCGTACCAGCCTGGGCATCAGAGTCTTTGCTATGTGCTTGAAGGATAACAAAGGGTCTAACCTAGCTCCATATCAACAGCAAAGACTTTGATCAGACTGGGTGGCTCACTATAAGACTTAAGCAATGCTGTCATTTTCATTATGCCTAATTTTTCAGATGGGGTCAACTCTTTAAAAGGAAGAATTTACTCCTGCAGGAAAAATTGTTTCCACATAGAGAAAACCTCATTTTGGAAGGGAGTCTTGTGCAGGGGACTAAAGGAACTAAACAGAAAGTCAAGAAAGTTGTTTTCCTCTGAAAAATGGTTGGGGCGGGGGAGGAGGGAAGGGGAATAGGGGCAGGGGGTGGGGGTGGGAATGAAGGTGTTCCCATTTATCTTAAAAAGTTACTGTAATTGTTAAAATTTGAATAAACGAATAAACTCTACGTACTTTGTAATGCCATTCATGTGCCTGAAAATTGCAGATCATTATGGTACTCTGAAAACACACCACCAAAAGTTGATTAATTAATGCAAATTATGATCTCCAAATTTTGTCAATCTGTAACAGAAGTATCATATATTTGAGCTGTGACACGACAAAACCAACAATGTGGTTGTGCACCCAGCGCCTACTCAGATCAGCCTGGACATCCGCCTAATCCGCTCAGACTTTTCGCTAAACGCTTTAAGGGTAGCTAAGGGTCTAAGCACAGGCGCTTGAAGTTCTGTCAAAAACGTCCAAAAAAGAACCTATAATAGATCCATTACCAATGGCAGGTGTGCAAGTAACGATTCAGACTCCATTACGGTCTGTTACTTCCGGCAGGTGTGAGGAGAATGTTGCTGAGCAACTTCGACGTTCGCAAAAAGAGAAAACAAAAATGGCGTCAGAAACTGCTCTCAATATAGCAGCAACTCAACATAATTTGTTACTTACAGGCCAGTGTGGTACTGGAAAGTCCTTTTTAATACGGTAAGCCTCGACCTCAGACCTGTCAAGTGAACTCCACTGTAATGCCATGACGACAGAAATGATCTATTTATTCCTATGACCATTATCGATCCTGTGCTGACGAGCATTTTCACAAAACCCAAAGTCCTTTTTCATGAATTCAGGCATTTTTTGGCAAGCAGATCTTAAATGTATCTTTAAAATACCTTGTTTACTGACACCGTCGTGGTTACGCGTCGTTTTTACAGCTGTGTTTTGATCTGAAGGCCTCGCTCTCAGTGATTGTGATGTCATGCTGACGTTTGCCGTTGATACACATTGGTGAGGCACCCGAAGGGGAATTTACAGTTGAATAGAACAGAACAGAAAACTTTATTTCCAAAGGCAAGGCGTGTAATATGCCCGTAGTTATATCGTGATTAGAAGGTGGAGTGATAGTGTTATGTAATGACTATGCATATTTTCAGGCAAATGTGCTACCAAGAAGGCTAAATATGGAGAAAATAGATGCTGTACAAGAGGCACACAGCGAGAAAATAGCGTTCAATGCCCTTGTATTTTATTGTCTTGCGCGTTTTTTTTATATAGATCTATTAGATCTACGTAGATACACCCTTGATTTATGTATTTATAATTTTTTTTCATTTAGGGGTGGCCTTTTCTGGGTTACCGCAGTGTTTCACAAGGCTCCATATATATTCTTTTTTTTTCAAAGGAATACTATCATTAAATTTTTTAAAGCCTACTGATGCTTTCGCCCCCCATCCCACCAACCCACCAATCCCCAACAATCCGAACTAGGCTCGAACGAGTCAAAATAACCAACAGGGACAGGGGTGGGGTACTTTTGTGTGTGTATGGTGGTGGGTCTGAGCCACTTGGGGAACGTCGTTAGGAGAATCGAACTGATCTGAACAAAGTTGACATTTTCATCCGCCACCTACCCCCCCCCCCCAGAACAAAGTTGACATTTTCATCCGCCACCTACCCCCCCCCCCCCCCCCCCCCCAGAAAAAAAGACCACCCTGCGAAAATGACTTTTTATTTTGAATACAGCTATTCATCAGTAAAAGAATTTAGTATCGGTACGTAACTATAGTTGCACGCACTCGAAAACTTTTTTTTTTTTTTTTTATAAAATTTATGTTTAGCGTCTGGTGGTTTCATCATCTAGCATTCGAGCTTCACTGATATTGCAGTTTCAGGAATTAATACCAACCAAAATGGTGTTCTCTATCGCCACGTGAACTAGTCACAGGAGCTTGAATCATGTCAATCATCCCCAGCAGGCACATGACGTCGAAATGACGTCGTACTGACGTCCATGCGACGTGATTACGTCGCATGGACGTCAGTACGACGTCGTTTCGACGTCATGTGCCCGCTGGGATCAAGCCCGTACGTAGACTTCGGGAAACAGGTTGCACGTTCATGGTTATTTTGTAAGGGTTGGGGGAGGTGGGGGTGCTAAGAAATCTCACCATAAGGGGTGTGAAATTGATTTCTGACGAAAAAACTGCATGATCATTCGTAACAATTTCCCAGTGGAGGGCGTGCGTTCAAACACCTTCCCCCGTGCATACCGGCACAGCTAGGCTTTGAGCTACTATACGGAAAATATCGAAATAAACGGAATTGTCACCATCCTCGTAACCCCGTCTTGTAATAAATGTCCACTACCATAGATAACCTTGAGAAGCACAAGGAATCAGGAAGGGAAGAAAAAAGTAAGTCAATGTAATATTGCTGTATTAATGGTAATTATAGCGCCCAGAACTACCATTTTTTTCTTCGGACCATCTTTAACAACATGTAATATTTATAACTTGATATTATACACTGTGAAAAAATCCGTAGATTTTACGGTAGAATACCTGGCAACCAGCTTTCCATCAAATTCCCGGTATTTTTACGGGCGCCCGTAAACATTGACAGGAATCATCGCGCAGTGTAGGGTAGAATGAGACAGGTATTGTTTTGAATCAACCCAATAAAGGTAATTGCGAGTGCGGTCAGTTAACATAACTTGATCATATCGTGATTTCGAAAATGTTCTACAGGCAGACTCACGTAAAAATAAAAAAAAAAGTACGGAAATGAACTGGCATCTGGTTGCCAGGTATTCTATCATAAAATCTACGGAATTTTAATATTTTTGTAGTGTATAAGTGTTAATGAACCATTTACATACATTGACTATGTGGAGATGTGAAGCACGCCTACGCACAGCCGTTTGTACATGCACCATTTGCTAGTATGCTACATGGAACATTGATTTGGTCATATAAGCTGTGCTTTAAGAGATTTTGCTACCCATAAAATTATCTTTTTTGTGGACGGTACCGATGTGTATAAATTCCGGCGAATCACTCACAAATTTAACATAAAGCCCCTCGGGCTGTACTCAGCTGGAGACTGGATTCTCCGGAGTGTACACACATGTTTGTGAGTGATTCGCCAGAGTTTACACATCGCTACACTGTGAAAAAAATCTGTAGATTTTACGGTAGAATAACTGGAAACCAGCTGCCAGTCCTATTCCCGTTATTTTACGGGCTTTTGCCTGTAAGACATTGTTGGTAATTACGAAATGGAAGTTTTATGTTGACTTGGCGCACTTGAAAATAATTTTGTATTGTTGAAGGGCTATCTAACCAAAACGACATCTGCTTTTTTCTGTCCCACTCTGCTTGATGATTCCTGCAATTTTTACGGGCACCCTTTAAAAATAACGGTAAAAGGACTGGCAGCTGGTTACCAGTTACTTTACCGTAAAATCTACCGTTTATTTTTGCAGTGTGGAGTCAGGGTGTGAATAAGATAATGCACACTGATATAATACATAAAAAAAATTCATCCTACTATTTATGGTCATTTAAACATTAGCCATCAAAGCTATTTTATCAACTAATAAATGTTAAATATTCTACTCAAACTTTGCTTTGCATCAGCCAATGCAATTTTCCATAACAAATGAGCCGCGGTTGTGCGCAAAGCACAGTGCCCAATCTGATCAGAGTCTTTGCTGTCCGCATAGAGGTTGCTTAGACCCTTGGGTATCCTTAAAGCCCAGAGTGAAGACTCTGATCAGACTGGGCAGATGTCCAGGCTGATCTGAGCCTGTGCTTTGCACACAGCCACTTTGTTGGTTTTCTCGTGTCACGGCTCAAATGTTTGATAACGTTGCACTATTGGACACATGCTTTAAAACAAGCTCTTAAAAAGTGGCACTGCAGTAACAGAGACTAACGTTCAGATACTAAAGTTTTCGACATACTGATCCCACCAAACAGTGTAGACCCAGATGAGACTACTCCTGCCAGAATACGCGGACCAGGATCCTTTCCGTTTGCCAAATCCATCAGCATACCCCGAGCACATCCCTGCAGGCAAAGCCAAATTCAGTTTTCAGAGTAGTTACAGAACCAGTAGATAGTCGGGGAGTGACTTGCAGGGATAACTACTGACCTAAAGCATCTTCAGGCGCACAGCTAAGACTATGTACCCATCTTCACTTAATTCGAATTTATTGTTATCACTAATGTCCAAAATTCGAATTGGTCATATCAGTAATTCAGCCCATTTATTGATATCCATAATTTGATTTATAGAAATTCATAATTCGTATGAGTGATATCAATAATTCGGATTAGTGATATCCATAAATCAGGCTTCATTTTTTATATCCATAATTCGACTGAGTGATATCATTATATGGGCTGAATTGCTGACATCACATATTTGAATTCTGGATATCCATAATTCGAATTTAGGATATCTATAACTAGGAAAAAATATTTAAATAACCGCACCCCATAAATATTCGCCTGAACTGTGTACTGACATGTTGCTATTGACATGTTGCAACGGCTATTTTCAGAGCCCATAACGAGACGCAGTAGGACCGTAATACTGAAATTACATTCATACACAAAATCATACATATTTTAAAAACGTCTTAAAATAGTGTCCTCTTTGTGGTCGAATGGTGTACTATAATGTCATTTGTCAAGTAATTTGATATTGGCCCGGTTACAGGTCCGATTCATGATTTATTGGCCCCAGGCTGAAGGCCTATACCAAATTACTTGCTAAATGGCAATTTTATTAATTAACCGGAGAATCAACGACCTGTATTGTGAGACAACTCTCCCAACTTTTTGGCCTTGTAAAAGGTTCCAGATGTGCTTGAGTTAGCCTTTCTGGAGACTGTGGTCTGGCCAAGGCAAATAGAGTTGACCGCTGGACCATACTGCATGACTGTCGGGTTGGTATTGCAGCCATGCTTGATACCTCGCTGCTGACAAAAGAAATTTTCAACTATGTCAGAGTTGAAATATCCCGGTTTGATTTCGTCGCCGTTCTTTAGCACAGTGTTGCAAAGCATTATGAACCCTTTCACGGCTGAATTAAGATCATCTCGGCACTCCTTGGACAGAAGATGCCGAGGTTCTGTCGCAGCTGACTCCCATTTATTGAAGAAGTCGAGCGCCTTGTCAATCTCGGCCAGTCGGGTATCTTTGATGCGGACATCCGGTTTTCTAGATCTACTTTGCTAGTTATGTGTGTGTGTGTGTGTGTGTGTGTGTGTGTGTGTGTGTGTGTGTGTGTGTGTGCGCGCGCGCATCCGTCACCTTTCATGTTATTACTGTGTTCATTTTTTCCAGGGGGTGAATAAGAATCATGCACATTCTGGTTTTCCTTGTTCTCTTTATTTCTCTTCTTTTTTCAGCAAGGCGAGTCACAAACGCCTGGATTTTTTTTCTTTCTTTCTCTCGGTACTGCACTCGGTCAGTAACTGACCATGATGGCAGGCGCGGGGTGTGGCGCATAAGTTAAAAATTTTGTATTTACAGAACTTGTGACAAAGCCGCAAAGATCTAAACTGTTTACAAGACGTCCTCGGGCATAGGTGTTACATGCTCTATCCCTGCCCAACCCGAGGTTTACACTATTTGGGACTTAAACCCCATCAACCGTCTCCGCAGAGACAGCTTCAGTTGTAAGCCCTTTCCAAGCTGCAATTAACCTGGGGAAGAAGGACTTTTCAAACCGTCTGAATAAGCAACTGCATGGACGGTGATGCTGAAAGGGGTGGGATCTTGTTTTCATCTTCCCTCTACCGATCTTAGACAAGACTGCTCGCGACTGAGGAGAGAGAGAGAGAGAGAGACCAGGGACATTTTGACGAGAAATGCTCGACTGATTACACGAGCATTTCTCGTCAAAATGTCCCTGGTCTCTCTCTCTCTCTCTCTCTCGATCCTTTTTGTTTTCAGCTTGCCACTCTCGAGTACAAATATCGTTGTTGTCTTTCATTCCCCCGTACACAATCATTAAACACAAGTTTTGTTGTCGAACAGGTTAGGCACCGTGTACTTACCACAAAGCTATTTCTGTTGACATTTTCCCCACTTGCGCCTCCGATGATTTCAAAAATAACCGTTTCACGCGACTGAGTGCGTGACCTGAAAACGTCATCGGATTTTCCAAGTACTAAAGCGGTTGAAAGTTAATAGTTATGTTTATGACCGAAAATAGAAATAGAGCGTGTTTACAAATATTATTGTGGATAAACAGAGAAGTGTAGCTAGATTTTCCATGGATTTATTTCATATTTGTGGAAAATGATATCTTTCAAACATGAGCGCCAAGGTCATTCACCTCGAAAACCGGAAATGAGAGACCGTAATGTCGACTGACAGAAATGTCCATATCTTCAGTGGTTTCAACCGCCGATTATGTCGGCATGCGGACTTGTCATAAGATGTTGTTCATGCCTCGTTGTAACAATTGACCCAGATTTTGCAGACCTTCAAGATTCTTCTTCGTAAACTGTCAGGTAAGCTAAACGAGAATCGTGATTTTCCACTTGCTTACCTGGACACTATGTGGCTTTATCATAATGGGTGGGGTAATATGTTGACATTTTTGAGTACAGAACTTCAAGCGCCTATGGTCTAAGCTACGTCCATGCGGACAGCGAAGACTCTGATCAGACTGGGCAGATGCCCAGGCTGATCTGAGTCTTCACTGTGCGCACAACCACTTTGTTGGTTTTCTCATGTTGCGGCTCATTTACAAAGTATTAAACACAGTGTCTTGTAAGATTGTCTAGTTTTATCTCAAAAAGGCTAAACTTCTCAAAAGTAAATATTTCAAGGAGCAATAAAAGTATAACTTTTGCCATCTGTATTGGAGTCTTCCACCTTCGGTTTTATGAGCCTGTTTGTCCTAGGAGGCGTTGCTCAATAAAACTACTCTGATGCTCTGAACACAGGCGCTTGAAGTTTAGTCAGTGAAACTCTTCAAAATGTCAAAAATCGGAAAGACCGTATGTCATTAAGAGTATTATTGTACAGTGTTGTATTGGACACTTTGGATGACAAGGTTTAGAAATGTTTTTAAGCTAGAACTTCAAGCTCCTGTGCTCTGAACCCTCTGATGTGGGTGTACTCTATTTTCCTCCTTATTGCTCTCTGTTTTCTTTAATAGAACTTTTATAGATCTTCGATAAGTAATGATCAGTTTTGAAACATAAAACTTTTAAATCAGCTGAAGTGAATTGAGATTGAATCTGTTTCATAATTAGTGAACATCATGTATCTTGTGTACGTACTACTGCTTGATTAGTTATAGTTTTTCCTTTTTTGTACCGCTGTTTCCAGTAGCATATATATATTGTTATATATAGTTCGAACAGTTAAAAGTAAAAACGAGCAAGACCTAATTACTTACGTCAGCACACACAATCCCAAACAAACAGAGATTTTTGGCGATATTCGTAACGATTTACAGGTTCTAACGAGAGATGAACATATGAAAGAAGTTTTGGAACCATATAAAATCATAAAAAGCAAACGTCAACCAAAGAACTTAAAAAAGTTACTGACAAGAGCTAAATTTACAGAAATTCAGGACAGTCCAAAAGTATCACGTTGCAATAGATCGAATTGCAAACTTTGTCTTCATTTAATTGAAGGTGAGGAATTCAAATTTAAATGCGGTAGAATTATGAAAGTAGTAACTAATATTTCATGCGATGTAAAAAATGTTATTTACGTGATTGTCTGTGCGGGGTGTGGTAAAGAATATATAGGCGAAACCGGGGACCTGCGAAAACGTGTAACAGTCCATAATCAACAAATTAGAGACATTTCCACAAGGATGCTACAAGTAAGCACACATATAGATAATTGTGCACAGGCAAAGACTCCAAAATATCATATATTCCCTTTCTTTAAAATGCAAACAGATAGTGTTGTAAGCAGAAAACAACGGGAGTCGTTTTACATAAGAACACTGAAGCCGGAACTCAACGCCGAACGTACCGGAAATTAATTCTTGTTATGACGTTACGTTGTTACCCTTGACAACGTCGCCATATTGTTTCTAAACCTCTTGATAATGTTTCACTACTGAAAGCGCTTGAGGAATAAAACAAAATGTGACTTGTTGTGGTGTTTCCGATTTTCTCTTTATATATATTGTTATATATATTTTTTTTTCATCAGATTGATACTCATATAGCCTTACTCATTTGTAAAATAATTAGTTTGTGTGGATAAGCTTGTACTTATGTATATATTTCTGAGGGCCTCATGGAAGATTAGCAATTGCGTATTTGTGTTTGCTAAATGTTGTTACCCTCGTTAAATAAAGTCTTTACTTACTTACTTACTTAGTTAAGTGCATATTAGCCTTGACATAGCAAAACCAACAGTTGCACGTGTGCTTAGCAAAGATTCAGATCAGCCTGGGCATTCACCCAGTCTTCGATGTCTGCATGCAGCTAGTTTAGATCCTTAGTTACCCTTAAAGAGGCACAGCGGTGAGCCAGGACTCTGATCAGAGACTGGGTGGATGCCCAGGCTGATCTGAGTCTTCACTGGGCACACATGTCACTTTTTTGTTTTTTTCGTGTTGCAGCTCATATATTTTTATCTTGCCTATGACAACATAAGTCTTACTTTTCCGGCACTTGCCTTTTTGGTCTTTTAAACTGTCATTGAGTTTTGCTGCTCTAGCTCTTTTTATGACAGTGCACATATAGATGAGACACAGTCTTCTGCAGAATTCTTGTATATTTCAGAACAATCAAGGCTGGCATTAGAGGAACTCTCGCTGTCTAGATCCAAGCCTATGAAACAAATCACATGGACTATTTACTAAGCAAACAGAGATTGTAATGAAATCCAGTCACATTCCACCAAGAAAGCAGTGTGATAAAGACAATTAAATATGTAGACTGAACATGCATTTTTGGATGGGCTTCCATTGTGATATTGGCATACAACTGTATTAATTTACCATAACTGTTGTGAAACTTATGCTGCACAGAATGGGTCTAGGAATATTTTTATAGTTATTGGGTAGAAATAAATACATATTCTGTAAAGTTGATATATGTGTACATGTAAGAATTGTACATGTATTTCCCTTTTTTTTCTTCATAGGGTTATGAAGTTATTTGGGGTGGGGGAGAGGGTGTAAAGTTGATATGTGTACATATAAGAATTAAATTTCATTTTTTTTATTGATTCAAAGGGTAATGAAGTTATTGGGGTGGGGAGGGGGATGGGGGGTGGGAGAGACAGGTGGGGGTTGCTAATTCTTTGAAGTGGGAAGTGCTTACAGCATTTTAGCAATGAATACTAGCTTCATCACTTGAGAATTAAGGGGGCCGGGTTGCAGGGGTGTGGGCGGGCGGGGGTTGCAAATATTCTTTGAAGTGAGAAGTGCTTGCAGCATTATAGCAATGAATACTAGCTTCATCACTTCAGGAATTAAGGGGGCGGGGTGTGGGCAGGTGGGGGGTTGGAGGGAGGGGGGAAGGCGGGCGGGGGTTGCTAATATTCTTTGAAGTGAGAAGTGCTTGCAGCATTTTAGCAATGAATACTAGCTTCATCACTTGAGGAACTATAAAACAATAAAATTTCAATCTCAATACAGTAGAACTTCAGTGGCTCGAACAGGCTTGGGACAATGAAAATTAGTTCCACCCAAAGGTAGTTCTAGCCATCCAGGGTAAGTTTCTGTATAAAGTGACCTGTAGAGACCCAGGAAAGAGTTGAACAGTTCTAGTCAGGCAGAGTTAATGAGCCATCAGGGTTAGAGCCATTGAAGTTCTACTGTATCTTAACACTTTATTTCAAGCCATACAACTGATAAGTCAAAAATACACATAATCATTAGTGCACACACATTTGAATGGCCATGTTTTGTCTTTATATTGAATAGCGGTAGCTGGACATGATTTGAATGTCATTATATCCAATCAGATTGCTCAAATCACAATGTCAGTTTGAGGACAACTATCCTTCATCCGCAGTGAAGACAGTCGCTCCAAAAAGATTCATTTAAGGAAAGTCATTGTAAATATTTGATATGAGAAACTGTATAGATTGTCTCCAAAGAATTTTGTACCAATGGTGACTCTAAATATTGGAACATCTTTACTTATTACTGTCGAAATGGGCACACAATGTTGAAATGATGTCGCATTATCATAGATGTGACATCATCAATACGTCCTCATTACAACGTCATGTGCCTGCTGGGTGTAGTTATCCAAAAACTCATTTTACTTTCTCAGTAGAATGACAAAGTTTGCAAACCCTGATCAAATTCTACACTGCTCATACATATATATTTCAGTACTGGGGGTTGTGTAATGACAATCTGTCAAACTGTGTATAAAGCTGTATAACAATGTATGTATGATCTGATCAAGGCATGAACATTTAAAACATCTGATTATTGACTTAGCCTACTGCACATGCTCTAGAGGAGCAGTCTGACCTGGGTCTACACTGTGTGCCTACGCATGTCTGTCTGAATACTTGGATTTTACTTCCATGCAGAGTGCTATTTATTTTTGTATATCTGAATAAAATTGTTTTAATTAAAAATGAGTTAAACACTTGTCTGATTGTTATTATTATTCATTTTTAGCTCGCCTGAACGAAAGTTCTGGAAAGAGCTATTGTTGTCACCCTGGCGTCCGCGTCCGCGTCAGCGTCCGCGTCTGCGTCAGCATCAGCGTCGGCGTCCGGATTGGAGGTTTTGGTTAAAGTTTTTTTAAAGACCTATATCTCCTTAACCCATGGATGGATTCTTTTGATACTTGCACTGTAGTTAGATAATGATCCAAAGTTTAACAGGGTACCACCCCCACCCCACTCCGTGACCTAGTTGTCAAGGTCATGGACTTAGAAAATTGGGAGTTTTTTGGATTGGATGTTTTGGTTAAAGTTTTATAAAGCCCAATATCTCTTTAACCCATGGATGGATTCCTTTGGTACTTGCACTGTATTTAGATATTGGTCCAAAGTTTTCCAAGGTACTACCCCCTTCCCCCTCAGTGACCTTGATGTCAAGGTCATGGACTTAGAAAATTGTCTTTTTATTGATTGGGTGTTTTGGTTAAAGCTTTTTTAAAGACACATATCTCCTGATCCATAGATGAATTCTTCATATATTTGCACTGTATTTAGATATTAGTCCAAAGTTCTACTGAGTACTACCCCAACCCTGCTCAGTGGACTTGATGTTAAGGTCATGGATTTAGGAAATTTGGTCTTTATTTAAGTTTTCTAATTGCATACTGATTCATGATGCTTGGCAGAGATTTAGTTTACACTTAAACTGATGTTAGACACTTTTTTGAGTTTTTACAAAACTATAAACTTACCCCACTGGATGACCTTGAAGTCAAGGTCATCAACTTTGAATTTTGTCTTAAAGATTTTGGTTAAAGTTTTATATTTATGAAGATGTAATTTCACAGTGCCAAAATGGACTCAGTTGATACTAATATTTGAACTGATGTTAGATAATGGTTCAAGGTTTTGATACATCCTAGCAGCCTCCACCCCACCCCACCCCACCCCACCTCTTAGTTCTTTGACCTCAAGCTCATGGACTTTGAAATTTCATGTGGATTTTATTTTATTTTATTTTAAGACTTATTTCTGAGATAGCTTTTGTTTATTGTGTTGTCATAGTGGACATGCTGGCCTGAAGTTTTATGCATAACAGTCCACACCACCAAAGCGACTGTGTGATGGGCAAGCACCTATTCAGGCGAGCTATGCTGTCAGGCGACAGCTCTTGTTTTTATACCCCACCACATGATGGCGCCAGGGTATTATGTGATACCTTTTGTTGTCCACATGTCTGTCTGCACTTGGTTTCTGACCAATAACTTGAGAAAAATACTCAGCTCTTCTTTAAACTTAGTTTGCAGACAGGCCTTGGGAATAGCTCATTGGTAATTGATCAGGGACAAATTTTGATAATTTCTGATGGAAATGTCCAACTTGTCATATCCAGAAAAGGCTTATTAGCCTGTAGCTCGTTTACTATTGTCTGGAAGAAACTTCACAAAACTGATCTGAGCAAAATTAGCATTACCATCAAAAATTTGTGTGACTGGGTTGTCTGCCCCTGCCATAAGGCTGTATACAGGTCCAAAAAGAGTTTTTTGCTCTGTAGTTCCTTTATGTATGTAACAGTAAGCTTGCCATATGTCAGTCAATAATTTCTGGTAAGTTTCATCAAGCTATTCCTAACATTAAATGAACTACAGGCCAAAAAAGACAATCTTAAGACATGAATACGGCCCTGCAACAAGGGCAGATAACCATGTTGAACAAATTCTTGTTGTAATAGAAATCCTACCATACTTGAATCATTTCTGAGTAGTTTCATCACTATCAGTAAATAAATTACAGGTCAAAAAACAACATTTTTATTGGACATGTATATTATAGCCTCAGGCCAGGAACAGATTACCTTGATCAACAACATTCGGATCGTAACAGCTAGCATACTGTAGTTTAATTATTTCTGTAAAGTGATACCAAGATAGTCCTGTTATAATGACAATTTTGTCTGAGGAATTGTCTACCCCTGCCGCAGGGCTGTATCTCCAAAACGTTGGCTTGTAATTTTCTTAACTGTTGAAATCATAGAATTAAGTTTTCTTTTGTCTGATGGGATATCTCCCTTGCCCTGGTGCTGAAAAAATGGTTTAGAAAAAAAGAGAGAAAAAGACGAAACAAAACAAAAACAAAAACAAAAAAAGCCCCCCAAGAAACTATATACTTTGAAAGAACAAATCTATTTTTTGTTGTTGTCCAAATATACTTAGCTCCATATTCAGTCTTATTAGTCCACATACAGTTGCAAGGTTTTCTTATAGTCTCCTCAGTTTCTATTAATGTAGATGTCTATTAAATTAGCTTTGAAATCGGCCTGTCAGTTACTGAGATGCATTAAAATTATTTTCTTTTAGACTGGTGATTGTGGGGGTGGAATAAATCTTATTAATCTCCTTTCTTGCATGTATATGCCTTTTGTTAGGATTTACTGTAATTTGCCTTTATACTGGGGCACGTCTTGAGCAAAAAGTGAAGATCCAGATCAGACTGCTCCTAAGGAGCAGTCTGATCTGGGTCTGCACTGTTTGCCATTATTCCAGCAATGTTTTGACACATCACGTAATAGATTTTTCCCTTTCTTGCAGTTGTAGGTTAAGTGCAATATTTGGCTGTGGCAAGATATTTAGGATAGTTACCGTATATCTTTTGTTAAGAAAAAGTTTGTCTGATGGAGAATTTCAAATGATTGAGTGATGGAAAATGAGGATAAATATTAAGAAATAACATTTCATTTATAGATTTCCTTGCATGCAAGTCTGGAAAATTTCTTTGATTTTTTGTTCTTTTTTCTTTCCAAGCTTTATACAAACACTTCTGTGCACCAGGACAAACCTGATGCATGATTAAGCAAAGATTTTCAGTCAGTTCAGACCAATGGGGATATGGATGAGCTGATACTATTGGTCCAGAGTTTAAACTAGAACTGCTACTTAAAATTAGAATGCTAGATCATCAGTGTACAACAAAACTGTGACAACAGATAGAGCTATTTATTAGCTCGCCCGAACAAAGTTCAGGAAAAGCTATTGTACTACCCCCGGCGACGGCGTTAGCGTTGGCGGCGGCGGCAGCGGTGTTAGCAAAATGTTAAAGTTTTTTTAGGTGATGGGCAAGATGCTATCAGGCGAGCTATTCTGTCCCGCTGACAGGTCTTATTTGATTACAAAATAGAACAGCAGCTTAAAAATCACTTAAAATAGAACTGGAATTGTATGGCTGTAAAGTCTGGTCTGCTGCAAAGTGGGTCCAAAGTAGAATTGTTATAAAATCAAACTGTTCCAAACTGTACAGCATAATTTCAAACTGCTGTAAAAAATAAGTTGTTATAATAAAAAAGAGCTAGCAAAAGAAATTGTCTTAAAATCATACTGCTGCTAAGTAAAACTGTTGAGAAATAAATCGATGCAACTTAGAACTGCTGTAAATTAGAACTTGATGAAAGAATTTGCAAAAACGAATTTCTGCTGAAAAACAGTAACCAGTTACAATCGTTTAAGCCCAGACAATTTGAATAATGGCCATATGTTTATCTGGAGAACTACCATATTTATTTGGTGATAAAATGGGGATTTACCCTTCTAAAATTACCGCAGATATGTAGTAAGTGAGTGAACTGCTTAAATGTCCCTCAACACATAGGTCATATGGAGACGGAACCTCAGTTTAAAGTCTCATCTATAAGACTGTAGAAGCGGGGGATCGATGACTCTCGGACTGATACTCCGTCGTGTTATCCACTATACTACTGCCGCACGTTGCTGCAAAATAGTCCTGGTGTTAAAGCAAACGGCTGCAAAATAAAAGTGCTGTAAATTTGAACTTTAAAGAAGAACTTGAAAAGTCGAATTGCTACTGAAAAACAGTATACCTCTTACAATCATTTAGCTTAGGCAATTTGAATAATGCCCGCATATCTTGTTTAAAGAACTAACGTATTTATTTAGCTATAAAACAAGATTTACCCTTCTGAACTACAAGTATGTAAAGCAGTCTTGTTATTCAACTATTAACCCCTTTTAGACCAGATACCCGTTTTGGGGACATTATGCAAACAGTGCAGACCCAGTTCAGACGCCGCAAAACGCGGCGTCTGATCAGGGTCTACATTGTTTGCTTACAGGAATTTCTATGCAAAGTACAATAAACTGAGTGAAAATATTCACCAGGAACCCCTAAAACTAGAAATGGGATTATCTGAATGATAAGAATGGACAAGTCCACTGGTCAAAAAAAGGTTAAATGGGGTTTTCACTTTCAAAACAATTCTTAAGATCTAGATCCATCATGCAAGATCATGGAGATCGCTGAGGATTTTCTTATAACTGAAATATGAAGAGGAAAATGATTGCTATTGCTTGGGAGACCTTTTTGTACCGTGGGCACAAACGTGTTCCAAATCTACCCGGCGTTCCCGTTTCATCCGTAGAAACCTTGACAGAACGTGAAAAACGCGCCAGACCTTGATCAGAACGTGAGAAACGTGACGGACCCCATCAGAACGTGACATGCCTGGAGGAAACGTACTGGCATATGTAGTGGGCCGCAGGCCGAATAATAGTGCACCTTTGAGCAGTTCCTTCCCCCTCCCCTCCACGGCCCGTCACGGATACCGTAATAGACTGTGAGAAAACTTAGCAAGACCTAATAATATTTGAAAAATCCCACGGCGCACTACGTTTCGGGCAAACGGGGCTGCATTGGCCGCCGGGAACTAATGTAAACGTAGCATAAACGTGGCCTAGGGACCGACCATTTGATATTCTGGAGGGAGGCGGTATTTTTGATGGAGACAGACTTTTTTTTTCACTGGCCTCTGGGTATTTTTGATGGAGACAGAATTTTTTTTTCGCTTGCCTCTGGAAACAATTTCTTCGTTTTTTCACCTTGAGGGAGCTAGTTTCTTTTTTCTACAAACTATGGGATTGTTACGGCTCATATAATAAAATATCTAATTACTGACAGACGGGTTTGAAGCCCAATGGGTTCCTGCTATTGGTTTGGTCCCGGGAGCCTTTTTCAGTCTATCTAATTACTATGTCTTGTGAGATGTGCAGATAACCAGAAAACAGTGATATTTAAAAACTAAAAACAAGGGAGTTTCAGCTCATCACTTTTGAAAAATTATCTGTCAAATTGCTAATGCTTGTAATTGAAGTTCCAAAAGATTAGATTTGGAATATTGGCTGTCTCGATTTTATTGCATGAATGGGCAAGTATTAGTTAGTGGGGCACTGCAGATTACGCCAACATTCTCTCTTCGCCAGGTTTTGTATTCACGGATTCTTGTGGTCCTGCCAGTTCCCCAGCAGGCACATGATGTAAAAATGATGTCGTACTGACGGCGATGCGCCGTAATGACGTCAGCGCCATAAGTACGACGTGATTTCGACAACATGTGCCCGCCGAGTCATCTCCGTCTTCTCTTAAATACCGTCTTTTCATTTCTTATGTCTCTCTTTTCTTTTTCATTGTATCTAATAGGATCATTTTTTGCTAAGCATGTGACCAATACCTTAGTTTCTATTTCTTGTGATCCTTGTCTCCAATGTTCTGATTTTTTTCTGTGAACATCTTTATTAGTTACATAATCTTTGTACGAGATGTTCAGTTAAAGGCCCGGATTTTGTTCTATCATTTTGACCCCCCCAATCTAATCCCCTCCAATAAACAAGTGATAAGAAAATCAAAGGCACCTCCTAATCACCTAATTATTAGGGGCCATAAAACAATGCAGAGCTGAAACCACTGCCTGCCTGTGGGGCTCCAGTGGGATAAATTCATGCATCAGTCAAAATGTAAGAGATCAGAACAATATATTCTATAATTTGCTGATTAGCAGTCAAAGAATACTCAAATATGAATTAAAAAAAAAAGAGAAAAAAAGGGAAAAATGAATTTAAAAAAAAACTAAAGGAAGAAAGTAAAATAATAACTGAATATATTTTACAAATATTTTCTTGTATAATCACTAACTACTATAACTTTTTTTTTATTTTTCTAATATGTTATTTTAAATTTTACTTTCTTAAATTTTATTTTTATAATTTCTAATTATTTATTTATTTATTTTCATTTTTTATTTATTTATTTATTTGAAACCTGTGTTTTCAGCAGTTTGATGACATTAAACTTGTTTTTGCACCTTTTGAAAACTGTGAATTGGTCAAAGTTCATTTGACATGTGACATGTTTTATTTATATATATTTTTTACTTTAATATCATATTGAAAATCCCGACAAGTCGCTCTTGATTTTCTTGACCCCTTTCATCGACGCCGTGTTTTAACACCTTGGCAATACATTCACGTTTGTTCAGTATAAAAGAGCTACATTTCGTATAAATAAGTTTCGTAAATCTGAAAAGTTCTTTCCATTTTTCCGTCAGGTAAAACGTCAGCATTCAGGCAGTAACTACGCATTATTACCGGACAGATTATAGCGCTGATATTTATGGTTTCTTGTGCGATACACCGATCTAAAAGCATCAGCATTAACACAGTTTTCTGTAAGTTTGAACCCGAGGTTAAATTTATATATTTTTTTCCATCTCTTACTTATCTTCGGTATTATTTATTTGATCGTTTCCATTTCACGGAAGGGTGTTGCTGACACGTGTCTAGGTAATACACAACCATAGGCGTTTGTTTATTGCGGCAATGCGCGCGATTCGGTGATTACACAAACGAATTCCATGTCAGCACACTTTGTTGTCATTTTTAGCGTGTGTCTGCTTTATAATCGTTAGTTTTGTATCTTTTGTAATAACGGTCTGAACATCTTCCGCGATTTTCTTTCTTTTCCTTATGTTTTGGAAGCTGTACTGGTGATACATGCTCTTGATTACGGTAATTTTGGTCCGAAATTTTAGTCGGAAATCTTTTAATTTTATGTCAAATTCCCATATTCTATAAGTTATAAAGCTTATTTTCCGACAAAGAAAGAGCTAAATATAGTTTGAACGAAATAGTTGTCTAAATCTTAACCGTTGAATGTTAGTTTTGAATATACGGAAAACCGGCACGTATTTGGTTACACAATGAAAAACAATAGCCTATCCTATAGATGACGTCATAGGCGTTGCAAGGGACGAAACTCGAACAGACTCTGAATTATAGGAAAGGTGTATAAACAGGATGTAATTTTGTTTCTGACGTACCCAGTCAACTAAAGTTTAAACTTTCGTTGTTGACAATCATACGATGACAGTGTATTGTATGCTATCCTTGCAAATTATTTTCTTGTATATTGTCCTCTTTGATACTTCTCTGGAGTCTCAGTTGGCATCTGAATCCCTTCTTTCTCCCGCTTTGCATATTTGATTTTGGTTGGTTGTTTTGGTTTCAGATAGTATTTCAGTCTATATCGGACCGTCTCTAAGAGAGAGGGGGGAAGAAAAGAATAGAGAAATGATAGGTGAGAGAAAAATATCCTAACAACCCCCGCCCGCACCTACTGCAAGCACAGTAGGCCCTTGTCCTACTTTAATCCAAATAAGTAGGACGCCCCGGCACTGGAAGTTGTCGTTGTTGTGTTATTGTTTAACGTCCACGGTATACAGCTTTGGTCATGTCGGGACGGTCAGTTAACCTAACCACACTATTCCTCCTAAGCGGTTAACCAGTTCTAAGTGCACTTACTTTCACCAGTAACTAACAACTGTCCTTCTTGAATCAGCGGAAGGGGAAATGAAAGTAAGTGGCCGGACCGGGTATCGAACCCGGGACCTCTGGCTTATGTCAGACGCACTACCGACTGCGCTACGCGGCCCGGTGGCTCTGGACGTTATAAATCAGCACTATCGCCCGACCACCACCCCCCTACATCTTTGAAGTTCTTAAACGAGTTTAGCTTCTGCATCAAGTCAAAGTCTGCGGTTGAATCTGCAAAATTCTTATCTGTTAGTTGTTCTTTTAGCTTCGACATCAGGGTCAGACCGTAAATGAGGTGGGAACTTTTTTGAGGGTCAACATAACTGTTTACAATAGTCTACAGTCTAGTTTGAATATTCAACTTGGTAGCGCAAACCTACTTTACCCATTAAATATATTTGCGAAAACGTATTCTCCAAAAAGTCAATTGAGTCATCTAAGACGAAAAAACGTGCGCAGTTTGTGCTGCACCCCTTTTGAGAGGTCCAGTGCAAAAAAACGGGATAAAATCCCTCTATCAAAGGATATCATCGCATTTTCGTCCGATAACTTGTATGTCAGCTACGTCCTTTGAGGTTTCAGATCAGCGCTGAATAGGTCAGTCAGAAAGCAATACCAGTCTCGCATTTTATGAGAGCATCTGCTATGCTTAAGGGTTATGTAGCTTTGATCGTTGGCTTGATGATCTGAAAAAAACCCAATGTCACAGTAACCATGAGAACTGATCTAAGATTTTATGACTGAAGTGAAAAAAATATGACAGAATTTGGAAAGATTTCAAGACGTTTTATATGATAACCATTTGAAAGACGCTGTAATCTTTATGCCAACGTCTATAGCTTTGTCTTACACACAGGTACGGGGAGGGCCGTAACTTGTGGTCCAACACTTGCTGTCATCCTTTGGCAATAAACACTGATTCTCAAGAAAGTGTAACGAATGGTGTCATGACTTTAAACGCATGTATAATTTTATTTTGAGTTGTCGATTAATCCAAATAAGTGCATGCTCTGAAATTTCTGCTACTACCTAAAATATATAAGTTATAATATTGATTCAAATACACGGAAATACTCACATTATCATACCTGATACTGAAGGACCCCCTATTTTTTGCATGGCATAATTAAAGATGTCAATATTTACCTTATATTCTTTTGAAGACTTTCGGCGTGAAGCAAATAGTCTTGACTTGGAAAGTTTGGTTTTATCGAGTCCTTTCGACTAGTGATTAATGGGTATACGTTGGAACACAATGCTTTGTTTAACTCATGATTGTTTCTTGTCACTGAGTTCTGTGTATTCTACGAGCCAAAGCATTAACAATGCATTCCAAAGTTTCGGATGAGGCTAACAAGGTTTGTTTTTTCATCAAGGAGGTCATAATCAGTCACTCTGACAGGCCATAAATAGTTTTTTACTATCTATTAAATTCAAATTTTGTTTTGACGCGTCCTTAGTAGTCTGAAAAAACGTAATTTTTCAAGTGTATTTTACGGGTCAGGCCAAAGTCACCCAGTATATAAACAAGAAAGACACCTATTGCCTGTCGTAGAAGGGGGACAACCCCTACTGGTCATTGGACAACTATCGTAACCCTTAACGAATATGCTTCGTAGAAAATAAGTTTCACGTTTCATAAAATTATTTTACGGGACGTATTATACGGGACAGTAATTCTGAGTAGTACAGAAATGGACCCAGCAAAAAGCTTATAAACTCTTAAAAAGGGCACATTGTCTTATTCATTTAAAAATGTACACATGAACGGCCAATCGGAAGCTGAAAAAGATTGAAAACATGGGAGAAATTTTCAGTTTTTAGCTCACCTGAGCCAGCGGCTCCGGGGGAGCTTATAGGATGGTAAGGCTCCGTCGTCCGTCGTCCGTCGTCGTCCGTCGTCCGTCGTCGTCCGTCCGTCCACAATTTCAAACGACTTCTCCTCTGAAACCGCTGGGCCAATTGTAACCAAATTTCATATATGGCCTCCAGAGGAAGGGGGAACGAAAAGTTGTTCAAACCGTCCTGGTCACATGACCAACATGGCCGCCACGCCCATATATGGTAAAAACCTAAAAAAATCTTCTTCTCCAGAACCAATAGGCCGATGGCCTTGAAACTTGGTATGTAGCATCGGGTACATGAGTACTACCAAAATTGTTCAAATTATGACCTTGGGTTGACCTTGGCCTTTTTTACGGCAAGGTCAAATTTGCTTCCTTGTGCTTTTATATGGGAAAATGCTAGAACATAAGATATCTTGAAAACCGTTGAAGATTTTGGGCTAAAAATCGATAGCTACAGTCATCTACATGAGTACATGAAGATTTATGAGTACAAGAGGTCAAGGTCATTCTTTGACCTTTGACCCAGAACTCTCATATTTTGACAATTTCAAACAATCTTCTCAACAGCCACTGGGCCAATTGAAACCAAATTTCATATAGAGCCTCTAGGGGATGAGGGAATGAAAATTTGTTCAAATGGTTCAGGTCACATGACCAACATGGCCGCCAATGCCCATATATGGTAAAAACCTTGAAAAATCTTCTTCTCCTGAACCAATTGACCGATGGCCTTGAAACTCGGTATGTAGCATTGGGTACTCAAGTACTATCAAGATTGTTCAAATTATGACCTTGGGTTGACCATGACCTTTTTACGGCAAGGTCAAATATGGGAAAATGCTAGAACTTAAGATATCAGGGAAAGTTTTGAAGATTAAGGTCTAAAAGTTGGTATATGCAGTCATCTTTAATGAGTACAATGAAGATTTGTGAGTACAAGAGGTCAAGGTCATTCTTTGACCTTTGACCCTGAGCTCTCATATTTTGTCAATTTCAAGCAATCTTCTCAAAAACCACTCGGCCTATTGTAACCAAATTTCATATAGAGCCTCCAGGGTATGAGGGAATGAAAATTTGTTCAAATGGTCTGTGTTACATGACCAACATGGCCACCATGACCATATATGGTAAAAACCTTTCAAAATCTTTTTCTCCAGAACCAATTGATCAGTGGCCTTGAAACTTGGTATGTAGCATTGGGTACTCCAGTACTATCAAGATTGTTCAAATTATGACCTTGGTTGACCTTGAGCTTTTTACAGCAAGGTCAAATATGGGAAAATGCTAGAACATAAGATTTCATGGGAAGTTTTTGGCCTAAAAATTGGTATATACAGTCGTCTTAATGAGGTCATGAAGAATTATGAGTACAAGAGGTCAAGGTCATTCTTTGACCTTTGACCCAGATCTCTCATATTTTGACATTTTCAAACATTTTCTCAAAAGGCAAAGGGCCAATTGTAATCACATTTCATATAGAGCCTCCAGGGGTTGATTGAACGAAAATTTGTTCAAACGATCCAGGTCACATGACCAACATGGCCACCATACCCATTTATGGTATAAACCTTAAATATTTTTTCTTCTCCAGAACCAATACACCAATGGCCTTGAAACTTGGTAAGTAGCATGGAGTACTAGAGTACTACCAAGACTGTTCAAATGATGACCTCGGTTTTTCCTTAACTTTTTTTTGCGGCATGGTCAAATATGGGAAAATGCTAGAACATAAGATTTCATGGAAAGTTTTGCCTAAAAAATGGTATATATGGTTGCCTTAATGAGTACATGAAGATTTATGAGTACAATAGGTCATGGTCATTTTTTGACTTTTTACCCAAGACTCATATTTTGACAATTTCAAAACATAAGAAAAAGCCACTTTGCCAATTGTTCAGGTGAGCGATTCAGGGCCTCATGGCCCTCTTGTTTAGCTCACCTGAGCCATAGGCTCAGGGTGAGCTATTGTGATCACCCAGTGTCCGTCGCATTGTCTTATTCATTTAAAAATGTACACATGAACGGCCAATCGGAAGCTGAAAAAGATTGAAAACATGGGAGAAATTTTCAGTTTTTTAGCTCACCTGAGCCATAGGCTCAGGGTGAGCTATTGTGATCACCCAGTGTCCGTCGTCCGTCGTGCGTCGTCCGTCGTGCGTCGTGCGTCGTCAACAATTTGCTTTAAATGACATCTTCTCTGAAACCGCTAGGCCTAGGGCTTTGATATTTGGTATGAAGCATTGCCTAGTGGTCCTCTACCAAGTTTGTTCAAATGGTGGCCCCAGGGTCCAAAATGGCCCTGGGGCAGGGGGTCTTGGGTTCGAAACTAAAAAATACTTAAAAATCTTCTTCTCCAGAACTGCTTGGCTCAGATGCTTGAAATTTGGTATGTAGCATTGCCTAGTGGTCCTCTACCAAGTTTGTTCAAATGGTGGCCCCAGGGTCCAAAATGGCCCCGCGGCAGGGGGTCTTGGGTTCGAAACTAAAAAATACTTAAAAATCTTCTTTTCCAGAACTGCTTGGCTCAGATGCTTGAAATTTGGTATGTAGCATTGCCTAGTGGTCCTCTACCAAGTTTGTTCAAATGGTGGCCCCAGGGTCCAAAATGGCCCCGCGGCAGGGGGTCTTGGGTTCGAAACTAAAAAATACTTAAAAATCTTCTTCTCCAGAACTGCTTGGCTCAGATGCTTGAAATTTGGTATGTAGCATTGCCTAGTGGTCCTCTACCAAGTTTGTTCAAATGGTGGCCCCAGGGTTCAAAATGGCCCAGGGACAGGGGGTCTTGGGTTCGAAACTAAAAAATACTTAAAAATCTTCTTCACCAGAACTGCTTGGCTCAGATGCTTGAAATTTGGTATGTAGCATTGCCTAGTGGTCCTCTACCAAGTTTGTTCAAATGGTGGCCCCAGGGTCCAAAATGGCTCTGGGGCAGGGGGTCTTGGGTTCGAAGCTAAAAATACTTAAAAGTCTTCTTCACCAGAACTACTTGGCTCAGATGCTTGAAATTTGGTATGTGGCATTGCCTAGTGGTCCATTATCAAGTCTGTTCAAATGGTGGCCCCAGGGTCCAAAATGGCCCTGGGGCAGGGGGTCTTGGGTTCGAAACTAATAAATACTTAAAAATCTTCTTCACCAGAACTGCCTGCCTCAGATGCTTGAAATTTAGTATGTAACATTGCCTAGTGGTCCTCTACCAAGTTTGTTCAAATGGTGGCTCCAGGGCCAAAATGACTCTGGGGCAGGGAGTCCCAGGTTTGAACCATAGAAATACATAGAAAAATAATAAAAAATCTTCTACTTCAGAACCGCAAGGCTCAAATGCTTGAAATTTGGTATGTAGTATTGCCTTAAAAAGTAAACCTTTACCAAGTTTGTTCAAATGGTGGCTCCTGGGTCCAAAATGGCCCATGGACCGGGAGTCCTAAGTTTGAACCATAGAAATATATAGAAAAATATTTAAAAAATCTTTTTTCTTCAGTACCACTTGGCTCAGATGCTTGAAATTTGGTTTGTACCTTTGCCTAGTAGTTTTACGAAGTTTGTTCAAATGATGACCCCAGGGTCTATAAATGGCCCCACCCCAGGGGGTCCTGGGTTTGAACCATAGAACTACATAGAAAAATATTAAAAATTCTTCTTCAGAACCACTTGGCTCAGATGCTTGAAAATTGGTTTGATGCATTACCTCGTTGTCCTTTATCAAGTTTGTTCAAATGATGACCCCAGGGTTCAAAATGGCCCTGCGGCAAGGAGTCCTGAGTTTGAGCCATAGAAATACATAGGAAACTATTAAAAAATCTTCTTCTTCAGAACCACTTGGCTCAGATGCTTGAAATTTGGTATGATGCATTGCCTGGTGGACTCTTACAAAGTTTGTGTAAACGGTTGCCCTGGGATCCAAAATGGCCCTGGGGCAGGGAGTTTGGGGTCGAAATTAAAATGTACTTAAAAAACTTCTACTCCGGAACCCCTTAGTGCAGATGCTTGGAATTTTGTATGATACATTGCCTAGTGGTCCCTTACCAAGTTTGTTCAAATGATGGTGCCAGTGTCAAAAATGGCCCCGCCCCAGGGGGTCCTGGGTTTGAACCATAGAAATACATGGAAAAATATTCAGAAATCTTCTTCTTCAGAACCACTTGGCTCAGAGACTTGAAATTTAGCTTTTAGCATTGCCTAGTGGTCCTTCACCAAGATTATTCAAATAATGACCCCATGGTCCAAATGGCCCTGCCCCAGGGGGTCCAGGGTTTGAACCATAGCAATACATAGAAAAACATTCAAAAATCTTCTTCAGAACCATTTGGAAATGGTTGCAAACTATCTGGTTTGTTCAAATTATGACCCTAGTTTGACCTTTAACCTTTTTGCTCAGGTGAGCGATTCAGGGCCTCTTGGCCCTCTTGTTAATTTTTCATATTATGATTTATTGATTCAACAAAATATTAATTTAGTATTTACCTACTTCTTAAACTGAATTTGATATGTCCATATATGCGCTAAATATTTTCCACTGATTGTATTGGGAAATTAAAATGAAACACTGATGTACTATGGTCTATTTTTAGGCAATAAATCGACGTTCGAGCAGTCCCGTATGATACAGAAATGTGTCCCGTAAAATACAGTTACATTTAATAGCAGTTCTTTAAAGAAAAATCGTTCCTTCAAACCTGAGGATCAGAAATTATGTTTTAAATTAATTATAATAGGTGTGTCTTTATTCTCTGCCCTAGACTGAATAATCTGTTCTCTTTATCTGTAATTTTAATTTGTTTTCTTGGAAAATTTGGTTAAATTTCAATTCTGCAATTTTTTTTGCTTAATTCGCAATTTAAATGGCGCTTGAAATGATGTTCTTCTGCGGTTTAGTTATCTATAAGTGTTATATAAGTGTTATTTTCCTCACAAATTGGATATTTTCTTAGTGGGAAGACTGGAGAAAGTATGCGATCAAATACAACATTAATGTCCCGTAAATTACAAACTTAAAACAAGTTTCACTGCCTTAATAAGATGATTTTAGGTAATATTTTGTCATATAACAACAAAGTATATATAAGTCAAAGATGCTTGACCTTTAGATGCATGTATCTTGAAATGTTCTTGTCGGAAAGTCTCATATGCCAACTATTGAGATTTAAAGTTTTCCTATTTAAGAACTGATAAAAAGAACTTGAAAAGCAAAGCAGTACTGCTGACATAAAAAAGCAAACAGGCTGGCAAATTGTAACGCAAACACTTCTTTGTGGTCAAACATAGAACTCGTTTATGTAACAATATCGCATTTAGCCATTTATGTTAATATTTGTATCTAAACACAAACAGTTCACTGTCACATTCTAAGATCGTGTATCTTACGGGACAGTACAGAAAACATAAATAGCAGTGTAACCATTCTAGATTCTCTATAAAGCATATGTATTTTATGCAGACAGGTTGCAGTTTTAAAGTTTAAAACAGGAGTTTTCCTTGAGGATTTCAAATCTTTAACTTTATGTGTTTTGCAGGAATAGTTTTCTTTCATGTTAGTTAAGTACAATGAGGTCGTATTGCTTCTTTTTGGTAGAGGAAGAGCATTTTGCTTTTTCAGAAATAACGGAGTGAAGATTTTTAGAGCTCAACTTCGTCCTAAACAAAATCACTTGCCTCTTCGGTGGATTATACCCTTGTACTTCCAGTAATTGCTTCAAGTCTATAGGTATACACGACTCGTAGAATACTCGAGAGAAAGTTTAGTGCCTTCACGTTGTCTCGTTATCTGAATTCACCTGATATTTATTGTGCAATACTTTAGATTTAGCTTCGTAAGATACCAAAGTTGTGAAATGACAGTAAAATATTCCTTTATGACTTGCTTACTTTTTCGATTTTTCAACCACCCAAAAGTTACACTTTCTTGAGAATCAGTGTAAAATATTTTTTTATTGCCTTCCAGGCATTCAAAGAGCAGATTCTTACAAGACATTACTTTCTTTCACTTCATGGTTCCACATTCTGAGATAAGAAGCCTTTATCACTGTTCTCATAATGGAAATGTGACATATCAAGAAAAGAAACAATTTATTTATTTATTTTGTTGACTACAGTGTCCGACATGTATTTGCAGAAAAAACAAACAAACAAAAAAACAAGTGTCCTGATCACTTGGTATATAGTCAACTGGAAAGCTGTAAACTGCATAATTTGATATGTTCGTTTATAAGACATGGAACTTCTTACTTAAATAGTCTGTTTAAATTCTTTCTGTTGAAATAAAGCATTAGCCTTGACCTAAATCCAGAGATAAACATTTCCTGTTCTATTCCTAGAGAAGCTTTAAGTTACAGCAATATTTCATTCATAAATCGATGGTATTGCCTTGGAGAATTCGAGGAAAGCAGTGTCTTTCTGGCACTATATTGTTTCCATTCATGTCGCAGTTCATTAATAGTCCAGGCAAACTGGCGATTTTTTCCCTAAACCCAAAACAAATTGCAACAAAAGCTTTTTTTGCATTTTTGTTGAGAACTAACATTCACATATGACATATCAAAAGTAGGATGAAATCGGATAATGCAAAATATATTTTTTTCTGAATTTTTACAAGCGCCTATTTGTGCCTTAAATATACCTATTATTTGTAATGTTTTATATGACATAACATTATTGCTGTGAGTTTTATTTCTAAAAACCTATTCTGCCTCTGCCAGAATTCAATCAAGAAGCTTAAGATTGAATTTGGCACATTTTCTTGTTGAATTTAAAGCCATCAAGGTCTTAAAAATGATACAAATTACCCCACCCACTTTATTCCGCCTTAAAACCTGAAGTGAATTTTTGAAGGTCAGTAACTGAACTGCAACAAGAAATATATCATATTGATGACTGTTTAGCATAGACATGCTTCAGTTTACAATACTGATCTCTGAAGGCCTAAGAAGCCCGAAACAAAGGCACAAAGAGCAGAATACCACATGCATAATAACACAAACATTGCAACATACTTATGAATAGTCTTTGTAAATCTCCTCAGCAGGATTTATGAACGGGACCACTAAACATTGCTAAGTACTAAATATGTAAGCTCTTGGCCTCATGGTTTCAGGGAAGATGATTTTTTAAGATTTTTCCTATTATAAGTCTATGGGAGCTAATGACCACTGGGGTGTGGCCAATTTGGGCCCCAGGGGCATGGTTGGCAGGATTTATGTACGTGACAAATGAACATTGCTAAATACTAAATATGTAAGCTCTGGGCCTCATGGTATCAGAGAAGAAGATTTTTGAAGGTTCTTTAGCAATATAGCTCTATATAAACTAATGACCCCCTGGGGAGGGGCCAGTTTGGACCCCAGGGGCTTGATTGGCAGGAGTTATGAAGGGGACCACTAAATATTGCTACATTCTAAAGAAATACACAAGCTCTTCAGAGAAGAAGATTTTTTAAAGTTTTTCCCATTATAAGTCTATGGGAGCCAAAGATTGATCCGGAGGTGGGGGCAATTTGGATCCCAGGGGCATGGTTGGCAGGATTTATGTACGTGACCTCTAACCATTGCTAACCATTGCTACATACTAAATATGTGAGCTCTGGGCCTCATGGTTTCAGAGAAAAGATTTTTGAAGGTTCTCAGCGATATAGCCCTATATTAACAAACGACCCCTGGGTGGGGTCAGTTTGGACCCCATGGGCATGGTTGGCAGGATTTATGCAGGGGACCACTAAACATTGCTACATACTAAATGTTTAAGCTCTAGTCCTCATGGTTTTAGAGAAGATTTTTTTAAGTTTTTCACTTCATAAAACAATGGGAGCTAATGCCCCTGGGACGTGGCCAATTATGACCCTAGGGGCATGGTTGGCAGGATTTATGTAGGTGACCACTAACCATTGCTACCGTTGCTAACCGTTGAGCCACTTTGGGAACGTCAATAGGAGAATTGAACTGAACTGAACCAAAACCATTGCTACATACTGTATATGTAAGCTCTGGGCCTCATGGTTTCAGCAAGGAAAATTTTTGCAGGTTCTTTAGCTATATAACCCTATATAAACAAATGACCCCCCTAGAATGGGGCCAGTTTGGACCCCAGGGGCGTGGTTGGCAGGGTTTATGTAGGGGACCACTAAACATTGCTACATACTAAATATATCAGCTCCGGACCTCGCGGTTTCAGAGAAGAAGATTTTTTATCATTATAAGTCTGTGGGAGCTAATGACCCCTGGGGATAGCCAATTTGGACCCCAGAGGCATGGTTGGCAGGATTTATGTACGTGACCACTAACCATTGCTATGTACTAAATAATAAATATGTAAGCTCTGGACCTCATGGTTTCAGAGTGGAAAATTTTTGAAGGTTCTTTAGCTATATAGCCATATATAAACGAATGGGCCCTTAGGGTGGGGCCAGTTTGGACCCCAGGGGATGGATTGGCAGATGTGATGTAGGGGGCTACCAATCATTGCTACATACTAAAATATAAGCTCTGGGCCTCGTGGTTTCAGAGAAGAAGATTTTTTTAAGTTTTTCTCATAAGTCTATGGGAGCTTTATGTTGCCATGGCAACCAGAGTTTCAATCTGATCTGCCCTTTAATCTTATGCAGTCAATCTCCCACCCCAACAATGCTACACTTAAATTTGATAAAGATTGGGCAGATGGTTTGGGAGGTATTATGTTTAAAGTGTGGAAGACGACGACGGACTACAGACCAAGGCTATACTATAAGCTCACATTGACAGGTGAGCTAAAACCTTAAAGAACATCCCATATTTTAACATGAAATTTCCAATTCCATGACTTAGACCTCAAGATCACTGAGGGGCAAGGGTGTAAAGGGTAAGACCATTATCTAGCATAAGGGAAAGTATCAACTTAGGCTATCAATGGGTTAAAGAGATATGGGTGTTTAAATAACCTATAACACCCAAAAGGTGGACATGGACGCGGGTGCAAATGCAGAGTCTGACACTGGGGTGACAACAATAGCTCTTCCTGAAGGTCGTTTAGGCGAGCTAAAAAATGACTTCTTACCAGAAGAGTGGGTGGGGTGGGGAGGTGCTGTTAGGCGGGAAGGAGGTATAATTTGTAAATTTTGAACCAGAAAGGTAAACATTTTACCATTTGTGAATGCAAAAATGTCATGGAGGTCATCACCTAATATCCTAGAGCATGTCCAAGTTATCTTCATATTTAACCCTCTAGTGGATTATCCTGTCAACACATGAAGTATTTAGCCGGGCCACATAGTGCTGTCGGTAGCGCGTCTGACTCAAGAGCCAGAGGTCCTGTGTTTGATGCCCGGTCCGGCTACTTACTTCCGTTTCTCTTTCCGCTGGTTCAGGAAGGACAGTTGTCAGTTACTGGCGAAAGTATGTGCACTTAGTACAGCTTAACCGCATAGGAGGTCTAAGCTTGCCAAACAATAGTGTCATAAGGTTAACTGACGGTCCCGACATGACCATAGCTGTTTACCGTGGACGTGTAGCAACAAAACAACACTCTCAGGTGTCCCTTCAGTTGATAAATAGGAGTTACATCTAGCTGTTTTCTTCTATTGTTCTGTCACAGTCTTCATTTAAAAACATTGATTCTGTTTACTATCTTCATTACCATCCACATTGTCCATCTGAATAGAGGTTATGGGTAAAGCAAAATTTGCACTGGTGGGTGGGGTAAACCAATAGTAATATACTATATGATCGACCAGTTATGCATAATTAGCGAATTTAATGGTAGACAAAAGCTAAAAAACAGTATATAACTGTTTTATCAACGACTTTTATGGATTTAACTTGTTTAGAAATGATGTTTAGAAGTGGCTTTCCGACCAAAAGTAGCTGTGCAGTGGTTTAAATCCTTCGAAAACAAGACATGTGAAAAAATCAAGTTTCGCATTCTCCGATTTTGTCCTACTTTCAGTATGTTAAAAATGTAGGTCTTAGGAGCTTATTACCGCAAAGAAACCTTTTGTTGCAATTTGTTTTAGGTTCCCCCACAATTTGACTGGACTATAAGAAGAGAGGAAACGTAGGTCTGACTATATATGATATGTATTTAACCTGTCTAAATAGGGATTTTCCAATTCTTGAGTCGTCGACCTGTTTGATTGTCGACCTGTCCGCCTGTTGAATTTTCGCTCTGTTGACAATTCTTTGTACAGAAGTTATTGAGACGAAGAAGACCGGTTTACTCAGTCACTCTTTGTTCTTCCAGTTAGGCACTATTTAAGCCATTTTTACTTGATCCGAAAAGTGATTTTCAGCATCTTCATTGCAGAAAAGAGCATGAGACACCATGTCTCTGGACACATTTGCTAGATAAACTATCTGCCAGTCGCTGCTTGGATAATTTATTCGTCAAATAAACGCACCGCAGGCACTGCATGATACCCCGCCGCTGCTGGGCATCGTAACTTATTTTTTGAGATATATAATAGCTAAATTGCCACAGAACTGGGATAGACAGAGATGTGATGTCCTTACTGTAAATAAATAATTTCTAACCATGTGGGGCATTCTGACCAGTGTAGATTTAGATCAGTCTGTAAAGCATTTCTTTGAGCTGAGAGACTCCATTTCTTATTCTATGGTTTTAAACATATCTGTGAAGTTTCATTCAGATATTCCACAGAGTATAGGAACTACAGGTCAAAAACCATTTTTCAAATCTATCAAAGGTGGATAACTCATGAACTGGAACGGTCGGAGTCTGAGTGACGGTCCTTAGATACAATGTGTAACCTTGATGTTAAACGTATCTGTGAATTTTCATTCAGATATTCAATATAGAAAAGGAACTACAGGTCAAAAACCATTTTTCAAATCTATCAAAGGTGGATAACTCATGAACTGGAACGGTCGGAGTCTGAGTGACGGTCCTTAGATACAATGTGTAACCTTGATGTTAAACGTATCTGTGAATTTTCATTCAGATATTCAATATAGAAAAGGAGCTACAGGTCAAAAACCATTTTCAGACCTATCAAGGGCGGATTATTCACCAACTGGAAAGGTAAGAGTGACGGTTCTCAGTCACAATATGTAACCCTTGATGATACCTGTGAAGTTTCATTCAGATATTCCATATAGTAAAGGAACTACAGGTCAAAAACCAGTTTTCAGATCAATCAAGGGCGGATAACTCACGAACTGGAAAGGTAAGAGTGACGGTCCTTACTTACAAAATGTAACCTTAGATATGAAATATATCTGTGAAGTTTCATTCAGATATTCCATACAGTAAAGGAACTACAGGTCAAAAACCATTTTTTGGATCTATCAAGGGCGGATAACTCACGAACTGGAAAAGTAAGAGTGACGGTCTTAAGTCACAATATGTAATATTTGATGTTAAATATATCTGTGAAGGTTCATGTAGATATTCCATATTGTCAAAGAATAACAGGCCAGAAACCATTTTTCCAATATGACCAAGGGCAGTAACTCTGATTAAATGGACGGATTTTGCCCATTAACAATTCTCTACCACTCATCCCCGATAACAATATGTATGCAAAATTATAAAAATTCCGTAAATAAATACTCAAGCTGTCGATCGGAAATGGTGAGCACGGACGGACGGACACCGGAAGGTATATCATAATACCCGCCACTAAAGTGTGGCGGGGTATAAAAATGCAAAGTGACAGCTGTTTTCCCTTACTTTGCATCAAAGATCGTTCAAGTCTTCTGCAAGTGTGTGAAAGAAACACAGCGGCTTGGAGTAAGTTGAGAGTTCTACTGCAAACTGATCTCTTGTAGGGCCTATGCGTTTATCATTTCATTATACTGTAATTTTCTCTTTTCTCGGGGTGGTTGGGTAGAGTAATGGTGCTGAGAACCTCTCAGTGCCTGGGCGTCCAACTAATTTGGATTATAATAGGGCAAGAGCTTACCTTGCTTGCAGTAGGTGCGGGTGGGCATTGTTTGGACATTTTATCTCCCTCGTCTATCAATTCTCTCTTCTTCCCCACTCCCTGGTAGACGGCCCGATATAGATTGAAATACTGTCTCAAAGGGCCGTGAAGCCCAAAACAACCAACAATTCTCTCTCTCTCTCTCTCTCTCTCTCTCTCTCTCTTTGAATTTCATTACATTTAGACTAATTGTAACCTTAATTCAATACAAATGAGCCGCGTCACAACAAAGCCAACAAATTGGCATGCCCGTCCAGCGAAGATCCGAGTTTTCTTTGTGCGCACATGCCACATTGTTGATTTTGTCGTGTCGCGGCTCAAATGTACTTTTACCAAATGTAGTGTGATAGATGTGGATTTCCGTATTTAACTTATTCAGTATCGCTTAACGACCCAACTGTAAGAAAGAAATAGGTGATTGGCAGTTCCCTGAAGGCAACGGACATCCCCAGGGTAGCTAACCCGCGTGACTGTTTGTTACCGTTCACGGAGTTTTTGATACCGTTCACAGACTATTTGTATGTAAACAAGTACGAGCGAGGTCTGTATTTTTCCTGATAATTTTCCTATATATATAAGAACTATAACGGATTGACATAGGGTAAAGTGCAGAGTACTGGGCTTAACTTGTGCCGTTCAAGGGCGTAGCTACCTTTACGCAAATACGCAGGTGCGTATTGAAATTTTGTCAAATTGACAAAATTTCAACACACACCTGCGTATTTTAATGCTGAAATGTTGTTAATTGGGCATCATTTTAATACTAACTGCCAAGAGACACGAACATTTGAAATATCTTAGCGGCTAAGCCCCCTATTAGTGCCCTCAGTTAGTATCAAACATGATTGTGCGTACTGTGTAATTGCCCCTAGCTACGCCCCTGCTGTTTGATTGTGCCTGCTAATGCTCGACCAAAACTGTTCTCAGTTTTCGATCTTCTGGGTTTTGGGTGAGCATTTATACTTAACGAAGCGAGATGTGCCATCATGGCAGCAGAAGTTAAGCCCAATACTCCGCATTTTACCCCTTATCAATCCGTTCTGTACTAAGAAAAATATCAGGAGAATACAAACACAGGGTATAATCGATTCCGCCAATTTTCGCTTCCTGCAGAGACTGTACATCATATTTGGCTTTCCGCCGAGACTGTCCGCGAACTCTTGCTTCCTGCAGAGACTACAGTCCTCGAAAAATGGCTTACTGCCGAGACTGTCCGCGTGACTCTGCTTCCTGCCGAGAGCCTCGGCAGGAAGCAGAATCACGCGGACAGTCTCGGCAGGAAGTCATTTATCATAATACAGAAGTCTCGGCAGGAAGCAAGAGATCGCGGACAGTCTCGGCGGAAGCCAAATATGATGTACAGTCTCTGCAGGAAGCGAAAATTAGCGGAATCGATTATACCCTGTGACAAACGTCGCTCGTACTTGTTTACATACAAAATACAAAAAGTCCATGAGCCGTATAAAAAAGTCACGTGCGTCAGCTACCCTGATCCCTCTCCACGCCTCACTTACTGACGTATTCCCCAAGACATATCAGCCGCAGACATCAGGCAAGACACGGCTGTGGCAGAGAACCAAAGAAACACGCAGGCGTCCCCAACCGAGCCTTAGGAAAGAGATGTCTGATGCAGAAAGAACCGGCAAGTCAAAATTATCCAAACGAATGGAAGCCAAACTTTACTAAGATTCATGTCGCCATGACAAGCCAGTCTTAGATCTAGAATACCCTTGAAAATTTTACCAGTACTATTTTAAATCAATAGATCATTGAACCATGTTTATCTATAATTGAGCCGCAACACGACAAAACCAACAAAGTGACATGAGCGCCAAGTGAAGACTCAGATCAGCCTGGGCGTCCGCTCAGTCTTATCAGGGTTCGGCTGTCCGCATGGAACTAGCATAGACCCTTTGCTATGCTGACAGCGCACAGCAAGGACTCTGATCAGACTTGGCAGCTACCCAGGCTGAGCTGAGTCGTCACTGGGTGCACATGCCACTTTGATGTTTCTTGGCTTTATGTAGAACTGTAGGTGACTTTTATGTCATGAAAAAGGTTTTTTGGTTACTAGAGGTGTTTGTGTTTTTTTTTATAAATAAAGAAATAGTTTTTATTTTTCACAAAAGATCCATTTGGACCAGAATGCTCTACTGACCCCAAGCATCACCTATACATTAAATTTAAGTCCTCTGGTTATTACATACATGTATCTCTTAAAAGGTCAGATGTAGAGAATTATATATGGCTTAATGCCATGCTACACTTAAATGTCAACCATGCTGTTTCAATTAATGTCGGGGGCTGTATAAAATGTTATTAAAATCATTAGTTTTTACTTTTTTCCAAAAGCTATGATATATTCTTGGCAGAAAGTAAAACAATTGATCAAGGATGGATTGAACGCAATACAAAAATTATAAAATATAATCCGAGAAAACATTTGCGCAATCATTTTTAGGCTAGCTATTATACTTTAAAGAAGGAAAGATATAATCCGTTCAGTAGCACAAATATTTACTGAACAAAAACAAATACGAGTCACTATCATTCATGCTATAAAAGGTAAAGGTTTCCCATAGCCTAATAGCCGTAGGGGCAGTGGTGGTTAGAGACCCACTGTATCTTGAGCACAGCTGATGAAAGGCGGAGCCCATCGCTCTCCTTTCGCTGCCTTATCCTTCCCTGATCCGAAAAAAGTACCCACTCACTGCTGGGTCGACAGAGAGAGTTTTCCAGTCATCGTATGGCGAAAATGAGCCGCGAACTCACGACCTTACGGTGACTTTCTGCACACTAACCACTCGACTACGGCGCCTCTCATTCATGCTATGGTAGTCGGGAAAAGGTACGAAAATCTTTTTTTAATTCAGAAAAATAACCATTTGCTCCTATCAGAGGCACATTAAATTCAAATGTCTTTAAATAAACAATATAGGGACTATTTTAAATGTTGCAGGGGGTCCTTTTATTGTTTCTATGCTCAAAACTATAATCCATATCTACAATAAGCATTTGCTAAGTCGGTCGGACATTTTTGTTCTGTATATCTTGTTTGGCTGACATTTGTGTCGTACACGAAGGACATTTTTGCGGTGAAAACTATACATGAGAATTTGCAATTGTTGTACGAATTTACACAAAAATTAGGCCTGAAATTTCTCTATTCTTCTTTAAGTAGTCTATAATACAATTATAGCGATTATTTTCTTGTATAAGATATCAGCGGCAGAAACGGTTTCTTCAATCTTCTAGATATTGTACAAATTTATAATGACACTTGAAGTATGGGTTCAGTAATTCAAACTTTTATTCGGAAATATGCCAGACAGAGACGTCAGATTAGCTATCTTTTAGAAACTAATCGGAATATCTCAAAGTCCAAATTCATCCCAAACTACCAATATCTCAAAGAAAATTTTCTGGTCCCAGAAAATTTTCTTTGAGATATCGGTAGTTTGAGATATCCAAAGTTAAATTTAGCTAAAAACAGGAAATGTGTCCAATTTATAATCTTTCATATAAGAGGGACTTTGAGATATCAGTGTTCGAGATATCAAGAGTTTAGGCAAAATCTGTTTCACTTCTCAGCCACTGCCAAAATACCGCTCATAAGCAAGATAACTTTAGGCGATGGGTCACTCCAAATGAAGCAGTTCTACTATTTTCGCCTCCTTTTTCAGTAGAGATCAGCTTTTAAAGGAAAGAATTTGCTCCTTAAAGATTAGACCCCATTTTAAAGGGCTGCCTTATCCAAATAAGCAAACAGGAATTCATGCAAGATAATATAATGTTTGATTTTCGGAAAAGAGGCAGGGACATTTATTCGAGCAGGGGCGTTTATTATGATTAATACGGCATATTTTCACAGAAAGACTTCCACGTGCACACCGAAGATTTCAGAACTAAACAAATCTAAAATCGGTTGACCGTGAAAACCGGACCAAAGTGACCTATAGCTTTGTGAGACCGCAATATTCACAGAACGCATTTTTCACATGTGTGAAAAATACGTTCGCATTTTTCACACATGTGACAAATCCGGTCGTATTTTTCACAAAATTCGAACGCAATTTTCACATATCTGTGAAATTTGAGTTTGATATGTACCATGAAAACGTAATTTTCCAATCGCATGCAACACCCCTAAAAAGTGACAAAATATCACGAAAACGCACTTTTCACTTCTTGACATTTTTAAAACTCTGAAATTATGAAAGTTATTGTGGACGGAAAAACGGTACAGTAAACAAAGAAAGGAAAAATAGAAATCTGCTCTGCTCTTCCGTGCACAAAGTTGCAGGTCCGAGTCGCCAGCCGGGTCAACGACTGAAAAATTGACCCTCTGTCGTCCCAGCAGTAAATGAGTACTTGTTTCGAATCAGGAAAGGTTAAAAGCCACGAGACAAGAGGGATAGGCCCTCTCTTTCATAACCTGTGCCTAAGACACTGAGGCTCCAACAAGCACCATCCATATGGCTACAAGACTATTGAAAACCTTTACCTTTGTTTGTTTTAATTCACATGTTGCTGCTGACGTAGGCTGTAGTGCACAGGATCTAGTACTAACTGTTGGGCGGTGCCAAAATCCAGCAGGAGAAGACCTTGCGGTATTACTGTGCAATAGTCTAGGCATTACCAATACAAAACTCCTCGTGCTGCATCAATGTTAAAGACATTGGTATATTCAGTCGCGTGTTGGTATATGGTTCCAAGGGGGAAATCTATACCTGGGTAAAAATAAGAGGGGAGACATATGTCTTTTTTTTCATACCTGTCTGTCTGTCTGTCCGTCACAAGTCGTTTTAGCTTCATAACTTTTAAATGCAGTTTAGGAAACCTGGTAAAATTATAAAGCATCATCAGACAACATGCAAAAAAGTTGGAAAATGCCAAAGTCGATAATAAGGCATAATTTAGTCATATATTTACGAAAAGGGCCTAAAAATTAATCAGATGATCTACAACCCAGGTTCAAGTTATACCCCAAATATCAAAACCCTAGTTTGGATACTTTTCCCGCAATTATAAGTCTACGGGATATTTCATTTGCAATAGTCTCAAAATCACAAGCAACTGTCTTAAAGGACATGTCATTGTTCCCCAGCATATGAGACTGACCCAAAAGCTTAAGAGATATAGTAGCTCTAATGTGTTGACAGGCGACAGACAGCAGCGACTGCCTTTCGTATAAACTCCCCGAGCCGAAGGTTCAGCGCAGTTGGTGCTAAAACTCATAATTGCAGTTGGAAAGGGATAACAAATCATTCGTTCTCGAGCTTCCCTTGTCGTATGTGTGAAAAAAGCGTTTCTATTAAAAATCACTATAAAATCCGAACGTATTTGTCACACTGGCAAAATGTGACGAATACGATCGTATTCATCTCGCACGTGTGAAAAATGCGTTCTGTGAATATTGCGGTCTCTCATAGCTTATATGAAGACAACATTGAATGTCTGATGCAAATATAGAAATGAAATAAAATGAAAGTAATAATAATAATAATAATAATAATAACGACAACTAGTGTCTGAGGGATCAGATAAATTAAGTGGACCAGGGGCCGTATTCATAAAGCCACTTAAGTCGTTGCTATGCTGTTGCTAAGGCTAAATATCTATAAAGGAGATTCCCTAAAACTACGAAATTTGGTCTGGAGGAACAGTCTTTGTAAGACTGTTCCTCCAGAGCAAATTTCATAGTTGTAGGGAATCTCCTTCAAAGAAATTTAGCCTTAGCAACATCATAGCAACCACTTAAGTCGTTTTATGAATACGGCCCCAGGACATATAAGTTCAATCCACATAAGTATCATGAAGTCGCCTGGTAACACTGGCGCCCAAACCATAGACATACGTAGGTGTATTAAGCATCTTCATACTACAAATGCCACAATATGATTTCCACACGTCAGCTTGTTTATTTCTTAGTCCAATTGTCAGGCAATTATCCCATCCATCTAATGTCCCGCCTTTTCCATAACAGATAGCCCCATTAATTTTCTTTAAAATTCTCATAGCCAACAATGTGGCATTTTCTTTAGTTCTTGTATATAGATTATCACCATACGCGACATCAGTCTTGAGCCCACTTCACTGTTAATGAAAGCCGTCATAAACGGTATTTCAAGTTGACATATATATATATTAAAAGCCCCACTGTTCTGTCAGTGGTATAAAACACATGTAAAATTTTATCGTGGGTTGTCACTGCAGGCTTCTCACTACAGTCACATCATTGTAAAAGACTGTGATTGGCCAATTTTTAACAAGTAAAACATCCTTGAGTTCCACATAAAAGTGTTGAAAAATGATTTGGGTCATTGTAGATGGCAACCAAAATGACCTTTTCGATGTCATAAACTTGAATAAAATGGTAAAAATACAAATACCAATTAAAATATTTCCTGGAATCATTCCGTTTCAGTCTTTCGAGCAGACTTTGATGTAAAATGTGAATACCTCTAAATTCTTGTGGTCTTAATGTACACGCATGGGGTCCCATTCATTGTCACGCTTTTGTTTATATTGCAATGTCACTGCAGTTTCTTGTGTCAGGGACAATTAAGGAATGAATTTCATTTTTCTGAGGTTTATCGAAGTGTAAACTACATTGGGTCACGTGCAAAGTGAATGAACCCCGAAGGGGTTCATGTAAACTTTGCTAGTGACCCAATGTAGTTTACACTTCGATAAACATCAGAAAAATTAAGTTCATTGCTTATATTTACATTCGTTTAAATCAAATCTTTCATGAAAAATCTTATATAAGCGCTAAAATTGAAGCAGTAAAACATGTACACGCAGTTTTTCTGCTAACAGCAGAACGGCATGCATGACGTCATGACGTTGCTGACGTCCAATCAAATTGTAGAGGGCCATTGTTTATTCTGACGTCATTGACGTCGCGTGTCTCAATGTAGTTATTGGAATGTAAACTACATCACGTTCCAATGGTTTACTATAGAGCTTTTCAGTAAATACACCAAGAATGTAAATATTGCGCTTTAAAATACATTTTCGAATAAATAAATAAATAAACTCTTGTGTTAATTTGATGACACTGACTTTAAAAATATGTTAAGAGACTAACCCATTCCATTCGGGATACCCCTTTAGGGGTATCTGGGCAAACAGTTTGGATCCAGATCAGGCCCCACAAACGTGGGGCCTGATCTGAGACCCAAACTGTTTGCTGCTTAGTCATCATTTCTACAAGAGTTAATTAGACCAATATTGTCAAAATATTCTTGATTTTTGATGGAGCAGACGACAAAAATACCCAGAATGCAATGGGCTGTTAAAGGAAAGAATATTCTTCTAGAGGAGCAAGTTCCTTTTAGGGGTTGGCCTCCATTGAGAAAAGAGACGAACATGATCATGCATGAACCATACCTTGAGCCATAAGTGTACATTTTCAGGGAAAACACCTTTATCATTTTATGAACCATACCTTGAGCCATATGGATACATTTTCAGGGTTGGTTTTCTCGTGTCGCGGCTCAATTATCTAAATCTCTTTGATCATCTGATGTCGCATCATATGCTTTCAGAATGATTCTTGAAAACAAAATATGTGCTATGTTTTTTTTTATGTTCATTCTGCCCATAAGCTCAAATTATGGTCGCCGGGCCACGTAGCGCAATCGGTAGGGCACCTGACTCATAAGTCAGAGGTCCTGGGTTTGATACCCGGTTTGGCCACATACTTTCGTTTCTCCTTCCGCTGATTCAAGAAGGGCAGTTGTCAGTTACTGGCGAAAGTATGTGCACTTAGTACTGGTTAACCGCTTAGGAGGTCTAAGCCTGCCCAGGAATAGTGTGGTTAGGTTAACTGACTGTCACGACATGACCATAGCTGTTTACCGTGACATAAAACCACAAATCAATTAATCAATCAAACAATGGTCTTTTTTTTGCCCCCTTGTTAAGCCATCATGCAGTGTAAATACCAGGAGTCGTATTTACAAAACCACTTAAGACGTTGCTATGCTGTTGCTAAGGCTAACTTTCTATGAAGGAGATTATCTTCAACTATGAAATTTGCTCTGGAGGATCAGGATGTCATAGTTGAAGGGAATATCCTTCATAGAAAGTTAGCCTTAGCAACAGTGTAGCAACCACTTAGTCGTTTAATAAATACAGCCCCAGCACTTACCTCAGTTGCAACATAGCCTTTGACAGAACTCTTGATAGTCTGATGTATAAATTGCATCTCCAGCGGGCACATAATTTCGAAATGACACCGAACTGATGTCGATGCAATGTCATTATGTTGCTTTGACATCATAACGATGTCATTTTGACATCATGTGCCTGCTGTATCTTAGTGTCTTTTCACAACATCATTGCAACAGCAATAGCCGGGCAGTGTAGTGTAATCGGTAGAGCATCTGACTAATAAGCCAGTGCAGGGATTTCACTAAGGACTGAATGACTGGTGGTCCACAGGACCAACTTATCGACAATTTAAGTGGTCCTTCCGATGTTTTGGCTATTTGTTATCATGTGTTTTCATTTATTTTCAAAATCAGTTGGTCTGCAGGACCAGCTACCAAAGACATCAACTGGTCATGCCCAAAAATATTTGGTCCAAGACCAACAGACTTATGGTTAATAAAACCCATGCAGAGGTCCTGGGTTTGATACCTGGTCCGCCCACTTACTTTCATTTCTCCTTCCGCTGATTCAAGAAGGGCAGTTGTCAGTTACTGGTGAAAGTAAGTGCACTTAGTACTGGTTAACCGCTTAGGAGGTCTAAGCCTGCCCAGGAATAGTGTGGTTCTGCACCAGTTATTTGCAAACATGGCCCCCATGGGGCCGGGGATGGCTGGGGCATAGCTGGGCTTAAGTACAGTGTTTTTAGCTCACCTGAGCACGAAGTGCTCAGGGTGAGCTTTTGGGATACCCTGATGTCCGTCGTCCGTCAACTTTTGCTTGTGTACACTCTAGTGGGCACAGTTTTGATTCAATCTTTATGAAACTTTGTCAGAATGTTAGTCTTTATAAAATCTAGGCCAAGTTCGAAACTGGGTCATGTTGGGTCAAAAACTAGGTCACTAGGTCAAATCATAGAAAAACCTTGTGTACGCTCTAGGGGGCACAGTTTTCATCCAAAGTTCATGAAACTTTGTCAGAATGTTTATCCTCATAATATCTAGGATAAGTTCGAAACTGGGTCACGTCGGGTCTAAAACTAGGTCACTAGGTCAAATCATAGAAAAACCTTGTGTACGCTCTAGAGGACACAGTTTTTGTCTCGCCTGCGAAGCAGAGGCGAGACATATGTATTGCTTTTCCGGTGTCGTCGGCGGCGGCGTCGGCGTAAACTTTTGTCGAGTTTTTGCGTTTAGGTCGTTTTCTCAGAAACTATAAGGGCTAGAGCCATGAAACTTGGGTCATGCATACATCTGGAAGAGTACATCTGAAAGCCATCATCAACATTGAGTCTTGACCTAGATTTTACGGTTGACTGACTTCGCAATTTTTTGTCGAGTTTTTGCGTTTAGGTCATTTTCTCAGGAACTAGAAGGGCTAGAGCCATGAAACTTGGATCATGCATACATCTGGAAGAGTACAGCTGAAAGTTATCATCAATGTTGAGCATTGACCTAGATTTTACGGTTGACTGACTTCGCAATTTTTGTCGAGTTTTTGCGTTTAGGTCATTTTCTCAGAAACCATAAGGGCTAGAGCCGTGAAACTTGGTTCTTGCATACATCTGGAAGAGTACAGCTGAAAGCCATCATCAATGTTGAGTCTTGACCTAGATTTTACGGTTGACTGACTTTGCAATTTTTTGTCAATTTTTTGTGTTTAGGTCATTTTCTCAGAAACTGTGAGGGCTAGAGCCATGAAACTTGGGCCATGTATACTTCTGAAAGAGTAACTCACAAAGCTATCATCTGTATTGAGTCTTGACATACATTTTACGGTTGACTGACTTCGCACTTTTTTGTCAAGTTTTCGCGTTTAGGTCTGTGACTCAGAAACTATAAGGGCTTAAGCCATGAAACTTTGGCCATGCATTCATCTGGAAGAGAAGAACTCAAAGTCATCATCAATATTGAGTCTTTACCAACATTTCACGGTTGGCTGACTTTGCAATTTTTTTGGCAAGTTTACGCAGTTAGGTCTGTTTCTCAGAAACTGTAAGGGCTAGAGCCAAGAAACTTGGTTCTTTCATACATCTTTGCTGATTTAGTTCTGTTTTGTGACAAGGCGCCAGCAGGGGAGACACCGCATTCCGCGGAATTCTTGTGATCCAATCTTTATGAAACTTTTTCAGAATGTTTATTTCCATAAACTCTAAGCTAAGTTCGAAACTGGGTCATGTCGGGTTTAAATCTAGGTCACTAGGTCAAATCATGGAAAAACCTTGTAAACACTGTAGAAGGCACAGTTTTGATCCAAAGTTCATGAAACTTTGTCAGAATGTTTATCCTTATAATATCTAGAACAAATTTGAAACTGGGTCATGTCCGGTCAAAAACTAGGTCACTAGGTCAAATCATAGATAAACCTTATGTACGCTGTAGAGGACACAGTTTTGATTCAATCTTTATGAAACATTGTCAGAATGTTTATCTCCATAAACTCTAGGCTAAGTTTAAAACTGGGTCATGTCGGGTCAAAAACTAGGTCACTAGGTCAAATCTTAGAAAACCCTTGTGTACGCTCTAGAAGGCACAGTTTTGATCCAATCTTTATGAAACTTTGTCAGAATGTTTATCCTCATAATATATAGGATAAGTTTGAAAATGGGTCATGTCGGGTCAAAAACTAGGTCACTAGGTCAAATCATAGAGAAACCTTGTGTACGCTCTAGAGGACACAGTTTTGATCCAATCTTTATGAAACTTTGTCAGAATATTTATCTCCATAAACTCTAGGACGAATTTGAAACTGGGTCATGTCGGGTCAAAAATATGTCACTAGGTCAAATCTTAGAAAAACCTTGTGTACGCTCTAGAAGGCACAGTTTTGATCCAAAGTTCATGAAACTATGTCAGAATGTTCATCCTCATAATATGTAGGACAAGGTTGAAAGTGGGTCATGGGGTGTCGAAAACTAGGTCACTAGGTCAAATCTTAGAAAAACCTTGCGTACGCACTTGAAGGCATAGTTTTGATCCAATCTTCATGAAACTATGTCAAAATGTTAATTGTCCATATATCTAAGCCCCCTATGAAACTGAGTCACGTTGAGTCTAAAACTAGGTCACTAGGTCAATCTTAGAAAAAACTTCGTTTACACCCTAGAGGGCACAGTTTGGATCCAATCTTCATGAAACTCTGTCAGAATGTTTATCTTTATGAAATCTAGGTAAAGTTTGAAACTGGAAGGTGTCGGGTCAAAAACTAGGTCACTAGGTCAAATATAAGAACGATCTTGTATACACTCCAGAGGGCACAGCTTGATCCAATCTCAATGAAACTTTGTCAGAATGTTTATTCTTAAAATATCCAGGCCAAGTTTGAAACTGGGTCATGTCGGGTCAAAAACTAGGTCAAATATTAGGAAAACCATGTGCACGCTCTAGAGGTCACAGTTTTGATCCAAACCTAATGAAATTTTGTCAGAATGTTTATCCTCACAATATCTAGGCCAAGTTTGAAACTGGGTCATGTCGGGTCAAAAACTAGGTCAGATCTTAGAAAAACCTTGTGTACGCTCTAGAGGACACAGTTTTGATCCAATCTTTTTGAAACTTTGTCAGAATATTTATCATCACCATATTTAGGCTAATTTGAAAGTAGATCATGTTGGGTCAAAAACTACGTCACTAGGTCAGATATAAGAATGAACTTGTGTACACTCAAGAGGGCACAATTTTGATCCAATCTTCATGAGCCTATGTCAGAATGTTTATCCTCACAATATCCAGGCCAAGTTTGAAACTGGGTCATGTCAGGTCAAAAACTAGGTCACTAGGTCAAATCTTAGAAAAACTTTGTGCACACCCTAGAGGGCACAGTTTTGATCCAATCTTCATGAAACTTTGTCAGAATGTTTATCTCCATAAAATCTATGTCAATTTTGTATCTGGGTCACATCGGGTCGAAAGCTAGGTCACTAGGTCAAATCTAAATTAAGTTAACTCCTTGGAATACATTAGTTTCACCACAGTGAGATAATGATGCTACCATTCTATCATCTGTGTTTGCCTAATTCAGTCTAGTTCAAATCCATCAAAGGAACTCAACATGAACGGGAACTTTTTGGAGAAGCGACTCTGCCATTTTCAGCTCACCTGAGCTTTACAGTATTTGTGTTAGCTGCTTCTGTCATCCATCCATAAACATTTTCAAACATCTCTGAAACCACTGGGCAGACTAAACTCACATTTCATATGGAGCCTGTACATGGGTCAAAGGATTGAAAGTTCTTCAAATGATCTTGGTCACATGACCAAGGTGGCTGCCATTCTCATGTATGGTAAAAACTCTTATAAATGTTCACCAGAGCCAGTGAACTGATTAATGCTCAGGTGAGCGATTCAGGGACACAATACCTCTTGTTACTTAAGAGGTGTCCCAGCAGTGCTGTGGATACTCCAAGCTTTTGATTCCCCCCAAAGCAGCAGGAAAAATAGTGGAGTGTTTTTAACGAAATTAACCGCCACATTGTCATAATATTGATTTTTATCATATATGATCCCCTGGGGGGCGGAGACCTTTACCAGGGATTTGACATAAAAAATGCCCCCACAGTGCAGGGCATATACCAGGTCTTTGCAGAGTGAAAAGTCAATATCCTAGCTATTCCCTGACCCCAGGGTGGCCGTGGTTGCAAATGACTGGTGCATTAGGTTAACTGACAGTCCCGACATGACCATAGCTATTTACCATGGATGTTAAACAATAACACAACACAAGCAACAGCAATAGAATATCAGCATGGGTGTTGTGTGACCACTGAAAATATGCTAATACAGATTGAAATGATTAAACTAAGGTATTTCATATTTTTGAAGGTTCTGCACAATCTCATTGCAGTACAACTCATTATACTGCTAGTTTGGATACACTGCTGTCATGCAATGGCTTAAATAGATACTAAACAAGAAATATAAGGGAAACTAACTTTTGTAAAATCCATGGTGCTTTTCTTTTGTAATGCCATGTCTGTTGGTGGATCCCGCCACAGGGTGATAAATTGATTGTACTTTATATTAGCCACATCATGTGACTTCCAACAATGTGGCATTGGTGACAAGTGAAGGCTGTGATCAGACTGCACATAAGTGCAGTCTGATCAGAGCTTTCGCTTGTCATATCACCCATCTATGGAAGTGGCCCAAGATATACAGCCAACAGCGAGGTCTCTGGTTACCTTGTGTGATTGAGAAGGATGATCTGAATATAACGTGACAAAATTGCCACATTGTTGGAAATCACATGATTATTGTTTTCTTCAGGAGATCCATATCAACGGTTGTCAGGCTGTGACAGATGAAGGGGTGGAGGCAGTACTACAGTTCTGTCCACAAATCTCAATCTTCATATTCCATGGCTGTCCTAATATTACAGGTTAGTAATGATTAAGCTGATTGTGTCTGAAGTATTATGATTAATCTTAAATATTTGAGCCATGACACAACAAAACCTACTAGAATGTGTCCATAGGACACGGTTGCCCCCGCCTAGTGCCCTAAGTAAGATGGCCCCTTGTTTAAGGTACTGGCACTTGCAACTTCCCAAAAGAAATAGCCCGGAAACGCGTAACTTTAAAAAAACAACTAACAAACGGAAACCATTATTGTACGAAATTAAGTTGAATAAGGGCCATAACTACCACAATAATACACGTATTATACCCAATATCGAACTAGACCTGTATTTTATGATTATATACCTGTGTATAAAATACGAATTCACTGCACCAATGTTTTCAAAAGATATTGAATGGAAACCATTTTTTTCATACAAAATGAAGTTGTAAAAGGGCCATAACTCCCACAATAAATTGATGGATTTTACCCAACATCGAACTTGACCTGTATTTTATGATTATATACCTGTGTATAAAATATGAATTCAATACACCAATGTTTTCAAAAGATAATGAACGGAAACCATTTTTTCATACAAAATGGAGTCGAAAAAGGGCCATTACTCCCACAATAAAAGACGGATTTTACATAACATTGAACTTGACCTGTATTTAATGATTATATACCTGTGTTTAAAATATGAATTCAATACATCGATGTTTTCAAAAGATATTGAAAGGAAACCATTTTTTCATACAAAATTAAGTCGAAAAAGAGCCATAACTCCCACAATAATAGACGGAGTTTACCCAACAACCAACTTGACCTGTATTTTATGATTAAATACCTGTGTATAAAATATGAATTCAATACATCAATGTTTTCAAAAGATATCGAATGGAAACCATTTTGTACGGGACGTACATATGGACAGGACGTACAGGACGTATGTACATATGTACAGACAGCGCTGATACTATATACCCCCCCCCCCCCCATTTTTAATGAATTTGTCTATCTTAAATTCATTCAAGGGCAATCACTCACGCACTACTGAAGCCATTCTGACGAAACTTTCTATGCATGACCTCATTATGGTGATACATATTTAGTTTTGGTTTCATGAAGTTTTGATAATTGGTTACTTAGTTATGGCTCATTTCATTAATTTTAAGTCAATTAAAAGGCAATAACTCATGCACTACTGAAGCCAGTCTGAGGAAACTTCACATGCATCAGCGCGTTATAGTGATATATATTCATTTTAAGTTTCATGAAATTGCGTCCAGTGGTTACCTAGTTACTGCTCCGGACGGATGGATTTTATCAATTTTAAGTCAATTAAAGGGCAATAACTCATGCACTACTGAAGCCAGTCTGACAAAACTTCAGGTGTGTCAGCGCTTTATAGTGATATATATTCAGTTTAAGTTTCATGAAATTGCGTCCAGTGGTTACTTAGTTATGGCTCCGGATGGACGGACGGAAGGACGGGCGGAAGGATGGACAGACAGACATGGAGAAAACTATATCTCTCTGCCTTCGGCTGGGGGATTTTCAATTTTAAGTCAATAAACGGCAATATCTCATGCACTACTGAAGCCAGTCTGACAAAACTTCACGAGCGTCAGCGCATTAATAGTGACATTTATTTATTTTAAGTTTCATAATATTCCGTCCAGTGGTTACTTAGTTATGGCTCTGGATGGATGGACGGAAGGACGGAGGGACGAACAAAATGGGTTTGTGGGGCTTCAACTGTCTAAATCTAAAGGGGCTAAAAAGTTTATGTGGCTACTGATTTTTATGTGTCTACTGGTCACCTAAAGGTCTAACCTACCAAAAGGTAATAGACAAATTTTATGTGGCTTTTTTACAATCATTTATATCTAACCCCATAAGAATGGAATGAAGTTCCTTTTTATAGGAGGTTCTCAATTACCACTCTGAGGGAATTTCAAATCTGAAATTTTACAACAACATTAGAGTAGAACCAGGAAACATCGGACACATTCACACCATTCTCCTTTTCATTACGACGCCATTGTTCTGGTCCTCTCAGTCTGACAACATCCCGATGCGTACACACAAGGCACAGTCAAAGGGACACTAATCTTACAAGTACAGCTCACAAAAGCAGATTAACGAAAGTTTTAATGTCACAGGGTGCTAGAGGGGTGGATCGGACAGGTGGAGGGGTTCATCAGACAGTTGAAGGGGTTCATCGGACAAGCTTTGATTCTAAAAATAAGCAAGTTTTATTACAGTTATAGGGTATTTCTTAGTTTTTAATCTCATTTGTAGATTAATAAATGCCATAAATAACCAGATAAGACATGCACCTGAATCCCTAAAAGCCTTCAGAGGCACGTGTCCAGTGGACTAATTGAATCCCACGTTCCAGCAACTTGTTACTAGGCCCAGAAACACTGCAATGAGCAAAAAGGTCTACCAAAACCAACAGAATTCTTTTACAACGTTCTGTATCATTACCGATGGTGTTCTAATACTTCCACGGGAAAGTGCAACTTCAGCTTGTTCAGCCCGACAGTGTATCAGATGGGCTTTATTTTCCGTCGCTGTCACGCTTTCAGAAGGTCACAACAGGTTCCATTTGAAGAACTATTGGAGACTCAATAGGCCTACTGTGCCAGAGGAGAAACCACTTTTTGGAACATTATTATTATCATTAGTAGTAGTACACATGTATTTTGCAAATTATTTTGGCAGTTCTCTTATTTCCACATTAGTGCCAACTGCAAATATACGATCGGGGAATGGAAAACGGCACACGCTACACCCGTAGACTAACGCAGTGATACATAACACCATAGTTGTAGCTGTAAACACACACACACTCTTTTTTGTGGTACTGACTGTGGTCTGACACTGGAGGGAATTATCACACACAGCAACAAAATTTGTTGTCCAATGAACCCCAATTTGGAGGGGTTCATCGGACAGATTTATTTTTATGCGAGTTTATTGCTTAAACGAACAAAAATCATGTCAGATGTATAAATATATTGTTTCTTGAATGATATTTCTGCATAAAATTGCATCTTAAGTAACAGGTATGGGCTGAAAACTGGGCAGACAATTTGACAAGTTTACGACAGGAGGCGTCGCTTCTCTGACTGCTGTCAAATCGGAGAAGCCATTGCATCATTTTCCTGTCTCAGTTTCATGCATCCTGGTTGGTTCTCGGGTATTGTATGCCTTCACAGTGTGTAAAAGCCTAACATAGGATGTGAAAGAACCAGACACACTGAAGGAGACGGTCCATTTACTAGGTGAAAAACGTGAGGTTTCAAACTGTCCAAAGAACTCCTTTGTCCGATAATCCCCGGTTCTACTCTACACACAATTATATTTATGTGGCTTGACCACATAAAGATGGATGTCCAATGTCCAAAGAATCTGGACAAGATTTATGTGCCTTTTTGCCAATGTCTTAGTGTAACTCCCCTAATACCCCATGTACTAACAGAAAAAATGTGTTTCTGTGGCTAGCCACACAAACCAATTTAGCCACTTAAAACTGCTCTGTACCAAAACAAAGCCACACGAACCCAATTTGTAAGAGTGGACGGGAGGAAGGATGGACAGATGGACAGATGGACATGGAGAAAACTATATCCCTCCACCTTCGGCGGAGGATAACGAAGTGGCTTGTGCACTTAGTGAAGACTCAGCTCAGCATGGGCATCTATCCAGATTGGAGTCTTCCCTGTTGACATGGAGGTAGCTTAGACCCTTAGCTACCCTTTAAGTCAGAGTTGGCAGATGATATTGTTTCCTTATACAGTAGACCTCAGTTTGGAATGGAGTCTTGTCCAGGAACTAGATAAGAAGTCTTAAAAGTAGTTTTCCCTTTAAAAATGTGTGTGTGTTAGGGGGAGTTGGGGGGGGGGGGGGAGGGGGCGGGGGGAGGAGAAGTGGAATAATAAGGCTGGGGGTAGGAACAGGGTGGGAATGGAATGGAGGTGTATCCATTTATCTTAACCAGTTACTGTAATTATTAAGTATTATCTTAAAATTTGAATTTTATGATGTCAGTCATGTGTCTGAATGTTGCAGACCCAATTTAACTGCACCTCGAGGTTCTATATGGCCTGGGTCTACACTGTTTGCTTAGCTCTTCTCAACTGTTTTCCAAACTATAAAGCACAGTGGCCTGTAATATAGCATTGTCAAACAGTATTAGTTTTATCTCATAAAGTTTATACTTCTCAATAGTAAACATTTTTAAGAACAATAAATGTACAATTTTAGCCATCTGTATTGGAGTCTTCCTCCTTCAGTTTGGACGAGTCTGTTTGTCCTACGAGGTGTTTCTCATTAAAAATACTTCAGGAGCTTTCTGATGTGGGTGTACACATTTTCCTCCCTATTGCTCTTTGACGTCTTCATTAGAATTTTTATAGATCTGTGATAGGTAATGATCAGATTTGAAACAAAACTTTTGATTTAATAAAGTGAATTGAGACTGAATCTACATGAATTTCAGTTAAGTGCATATATGTGTTGTCTATGTCTTTGACTAGTAAAATGCAAGACATAAGTGAGTCAAAACATGACAATACCAATAAAGTGGCATGTGCTTCCAGCAAAGACTCTGATCGGTCTGGGCATTTGCCCAGTCTAATCAGAGATTTTGGTGTTTGCAAGGAGCTATCTTAGATCCTTAGCTTGACCTATGTGCCAAGCAAAGACTCTGATCAGACTGGGTGGCTGCTCATACTGATCTGAGTCTTAGCTGGGTGCTCTTGCCACTATGTAGGTTTTGTTGTGTCACAGCTCAAGTCTTACTTTTCCGGCATTGGCCTTGTTGGCAGCAGTGGCATAAACTGTTGACTTTTGCTGGTCTAGCTCTTCTTATGACAGTACACTTATAGATGAGACACAGTCTTCAGCAGAATTCTCGTTCATTTCAGAACAATCAAGACTGGCATTAGAGGAACTCTCACTGTCAAGGTCCAAGCCTATGAAACAAATCACATGGACTATTTACTGACCAAACAGAGACTGTAATGAAATCCAGTCACATTCCACCAAGAAAACAGTGTGATAAAGACAATTGAGCTGCAGCACGACAAAACCAAGGAAGTGGTATGTGTGCCCAGTGAAGACTCATATCAGCCTGGGCATCCGCCCAGTCTGATCAGAGCCTTGGCTTGCCCTTAAAAGGTAGCTAAGGGTCTAAGCTAGCTCCATACAGATAACAAAGATTCTGGCGGATGCCCAGGCTGATCTGAGTCTTAGCTGTGCACTTATGCCACTTTGTTGGTTTTGTTGTGTTGCGACTCAGTTATATTTGTAGATTGAACATGCATTTTTGAATGGGCTTCCAGTGTGATATTGGCATACCACTGTTTTAATTTACCTTTTAAACTTAAATTGTGAGACTGATATTGTACAGAATAGGTATAGGAATCTCATTATAGTTATTGGGAAGAAATGAATACATATTCTGTAAAGTTGATATATGTGTACAATAAGAATTGTATTTCCATTGTTTTGATTCATAGGGTAATGAAGTTATTTGGGATGGGGGAGAGGGTGTAAAGTTGATATAAGTATACATGAATTGAATTTCCATTTTTTTTTTCATCAATTCCTAGGATAATGAAGTTATTTGGGAGGGGGGGGGGGTGGTGGTGGGCAGGGGTTGCTAATAGTCTTTGAAGTGGGAAGTGCTTGCAGCATTTTAGCAATGAATACTAGCTTTATCACTTAAGGAATTATAAAAAAATAAAATTTCAATCTCAATATTTTAATACTCTTTATTTGAAGCCATACTTGCCTCTTTTTACAACTGGTAAGTCCAATATACACATAATAATTAGTGCACACACATTTTAATGGCCATGTTTGTCTTTATATTGAATAGCAGTAGCTGGACATGATTTGAATGTCATTACATCCAATCAGATTGCTCAGATCACAATGTCAGTTTGAAGTCATGATGTGTGGGAAGCTATCCTTCATTGGCAGTGAAGACAGTCGCTTCAAAAAGATTCATTTAAGGAAAGTCAGTGTAAATATTTGATATGAAAAACTGTATAGATTGTCTCCAAAGAATTTTGTACCAATAGTGACTCTAAATATTGGAATGTCTTTACTTATTACTGTCCAAGTGTGCACACAATGTTGAAATGATGTATTATCATAGATGTGACATCTTCAATACGTCCTCATTACAACATTATGTGCCTGCTGGGTGTAGTTATCCTAAAACTCATTTTACTTTCTCAGTAGAATGACAAAGTGTGCAAACCCTGATCAAATTCTACACTGCTCATACATATATATTTCAGTACTGGGGGTTGTGTAATGACAACCTGTCAAACTGTGTATAAAGCCATATAACAATGTATGTATGATCTGATCAAGGCATAAACATTTAAAACATCTGATTATTGACTTAGCCTACTGCACATGCTCTAGAGGAGCAGTCTGACCTGGGTCTACACTGTGTGCCTACGCATGTCTGTCTGAATACTTGGATTTTACTTCCATGCAGAGTACTATTTATTTTTGTATATCTGAATAAAATTGTTTTAATTAAAAATGAGTTAAACACTTGTCTGATTGTTATTATTATTCATTTTTAGCTCGCCTGAACGAAAGTTCAGGAAGAGCTATTGTTGTCACCCTGGCGTCGGCGTCCGCGTCAGCATCCACGTCTGCGTCGGCGTCCGGATTGGAGGTTTTGGTTAAATGTTTTTAAAGACCTATATCTCCGTAACCCATGGATGGATTCTTTTGATACTTGCACTGTAGTTAGATAATGATCCAAAGTTTAACAGGGTACCACCCCCACCCCACTCCATGACCTTGTTGTCAAGGTCATGGACTTAGAAAATTGGGAGTTTTTTGGACTGGATGTGTTGGTTAAAGTTTTACTAGTATAAAGACCAATATCTCTTTAACCCATGGATGGATTCCTTTGGTACTTGCACTGTAGTTAGATATTGGTCCAAAGTTTTCCAAGGTACTACCCCCTTCCCCCTCAGTGACCTTAATGTCAAGGTCATGGACTTAGAAAATTGTCTTTTTATTGATTGGATGTTTTGGTTAAAGCTTTTTTAAAGACACATATCTCCTGATCCATAGATGAATTCTTCTTATATTTGCACTGTATTTAGATATTAGTCCAAAGTTCTACAGAGTACTACCCCAACCCCGCTCAGTGGACTTGATGTCAAGGTCATGGACTTAGGAAATTTGGTCTTTATTTAAGTTTTCTAATTGCATACTGATTCATGATGCTTGGCAGAGATTTAGTTTACACTTAAACTGATGTTAGACACTTTTTGAGTTTTAACAAAACTATAAACTTACCCCACTGGATGACCTTGAAGTCAAGGTCATCGACTTTGAATTTTGTCTTAAAGATTTTGGTTAAAGTTTTATATTTATGAAGATGTAATTTCACAGTGCCAAAATGGACTAAGTTGATACTAATATTTGAACTGATGTTAGATAATGGTTCAAGGTTTTGATACATCCTAGCAGCCCCCCCCCCCACCCCCACCCCTTAGTTCTTTGACCTCAAGCTCATGGACTTTGAAATTTCATGTGGATTTTATTTTATTTTATTTTAAGACTTATTTCTAAGATAGCTTTTGTTTATTGTGTTGTCATAGTGGACATGCTGGCCTGAAGTTTTATGCATAGCAGTCTACACCACCAAAGCGACTATGTGATGGACAAGCACCTATTCAGGGGAGCTATGCTGTCAGGCGACAGCTCTTGTTTTTATACCCCACCACATGATGGCGCCAGGGTATTATATGATACTCTTTGTTGTCCACGTGTCTGTCTGCACTTGGTTTCTGACCAATAACTTGAGAAAAATACTCGGCTCTTCTTTTAACTTAGTTTGCAGACAGGCCTTGGGAATAGCTCGTTGGTAATTGATCAGGGACAAATTTTGATAATTTCTGATGGAAACGTCCAACTTGTCATATCCAGAAAAGGCTTATTAGCCTGTAGCTCGTTTACTATTGTCTGGATGAAACTTCACAAAACTGATCTAAGCAAAATTAGCATTACAATCAAAATTGTGTGTGACTGGGTTGTCTGCCCCTGCCATAAGGCTGTATACAGGTCCAAAAAGAGTTTTTTGCTCTGTAGTTCCAGTAAGCTTGCCATATGTCAATCAATAATTTCTTGTAAGTTTCATCAAGCTATACCTAACATTAAATGAACTACAGTCCAAAAAAATACACTCTTAAGACATGAATACGGCCCTGCAAAAGGGCAGATAACCATGTTGAACAAATTCTTGTTGTAATAGAAATCCTACCATACTTGAATCATTTCTGAGCAGTTTCATCACTATCAGTAAAGAACTTACAGGCCAAAAAACAACATTTTTATTGGACATGTATATTATAGCCTCAGGCCAGGAACAGATTACCTTGATCAACAACATCCGGATCATAACAGCTAGCATACTGTAGTTTATTTATTTCTGTAAAGTGGTACCAAAATAGTCCCGTTATAATGACAATTTTGTCTGAGGAATTGTCTCCCCCTGCCACAGGGCTGTAGCTAAAAAATGTATGGCTTCTTAACTATTTTGAAATCATAGAATTAAGTTTCTTTTGTCAGATGGGATATCTGCCTTGCCCTGGTGCTGAAAAAGTGGTTCATAAAAAAAGACAAAACAAAACACAAAAACTATGTACTTTGAAAGAACAAATCTATTTTTTGTTGTTGTCCAAATATACTTGGTTCCATATTCAATCAGTCTTATTAGCCCACATACAGTTGCAAGGTTTTCTTCTCAGTTTCTGTTAATGTAGATGTCTATTAAATTAGCTTTGAAATCCGCCTGTCAGTTACTGAGATGCATTAAAATTATTTTCTTTTAGACTGGTGATTGTGGGGGTGGAATAAATCTTATTAATCTCCTTTCTTGCATGTATATGCCTTTTGCTGGGATTTACTGTAATTTGCCGTTATACTGGGGCATGTCTTGAGCAAAAAGTGAAGATCCAGATCAGACTGCTCCTAAGGAGCAGTCTGATCTGGATCTGCACTGTTGCCATTATTCCAGCAATGTTTTGACACATCACATGAATTATATAGATTTTTTTCCTTTCTTGCAGATGTAGGTTAAGTGCAATATTTGGCTGTGGCAAAATATTTAGGATAGTTACCGTATAGCTTTTGTTAAGAAAAAGTTGGTCTGATGGAGAATTTCAAATGATTGAGTGATGGAAAATGAGGATAAATATTAAGAAATAACATTTCATTTATAGATTTCCTTGCATGCAAGTCTGGAACATTTCTTTGATTTTTTGTTCATTTTTCTTTTCTTTATACATACACTTCTGTGCACCAGGACAAACCTGATGAATGATTAAGCAAAGATTTTCAGGCAGTTCAGACCAATGGGGATATGGATGAGCTGATCCTATGGTCCAGAGTTTAAACTAGAACTGCTACTTAAAATTAGAATGCTAGATCATCAGTTTACAACAAAACTGTGACAACAGATAAAGCTATTTATTAGCTCACCTGAACAAAGTTCAGGTTCAGGAAAAGCTATTGTACTACCCCCGGCGTCGGCGTTAGCGATGGCGGCGGCAGCAGCATTAGCAAAATGTTAAAGTTTTACGTTAAAGTTTTTTTAGGTGATGGGCAAGGTGCTATCAGACGAGCTATACTGTCCCGCTGACAGGTCTTGTTTAATTACAAAATAGAACAGCAGCTTAAAAATCACTTGAAATAGAACTGAAATTGTATGGCTGTAAAGTCTGGTCTGCTGCAAAGTGGGTCCAAAGGAGAATTGTTATAAAATCAAACTGTTCCAAACTGTACAGCATAATATCAAACTGCGGAAAAAATAGTTATTATAATAATAAAAAAGAGCTAGCAAAAGAAATTGTCTTAAAATCAAACTGCTGCTAAATAAAACTTAAGAAATAAATCTGCTGCAACATAGAACTGCTGTTAAGCAGAGCTTGATAAAAGAACTTGCAAACACGAATTTCTGCTGAAAAACAGTAACCAGTTACAATCGTGAATAATGGCCATATGTTTATCTGGAGAACTACCATATTTGAGCCGCGACACGAGAAAACCAACAATGTGGTTGTGCGCCCAGCGCAGACTCAGATCAGCCTGGGCATCCGCCCAGTCTGATCAGAATCTTTGCTAAGCGCTTAAATGGTAGCTAAGGGTCTAAGCTACCTCCATGCGGACAGCGAAGACTTTTATCAGACTGTGCGGATGCCCAGGCTGATCTGAGTTTGCACTGGGCGCACAACCACATTGTTGGTTTTCTCGTGTCGCGGCTCAGTTATTTGGTGATAAAATGGGGATTTACCCTTCTAAAATTACCGCAGATATGTAGTGAGTAAATGAGTGAACTGCTTAAATGTCCCTCAACACGTAGGTCATATGGAGACGGAACCTCAGTTTATAGTCTCATCTGAAAGACTAGAAGCGGGGGATCGATGACTCCTGGACTGATACTCCGTCGTACTGCCACACGTTGCTGCAAAATAGTCCCGGTGTTAAAGCAAACGGCTGCAAAATAAAAGTGCTGTAAATTTGAACTTTAAAGAACTTGAAAAGTCGAATTGCTACTGAAAAACAGTATACCTCTTACAATCATTTAGCTCAGGCAATTTGAATAATGACCGCATATCTTGTTTGAAGAACTAACGTATTTATTTAGTTATAAAACAAGATTTACCCTTCTGAACTACAAGTATGTAAAGCAGTCTTGTTATTCAACTATTAACTTGCTTGTACTTGCTTGTACTAAGGAGTTCCACCCTTGTTAGGGTCACCGTAGTTATACGTATTCTTCTGGAGTAAAGAGCTGACTAAAAACTTTTACAGTACGAGGCAGCATGCACCAGTCTGTATCTACCACTGAATGTCTTTAGTAATCAAAGGGCAGTTGAAATACACCGGGCAGCGTTCACGCGGCATTTTCATCACAAAGATTTAGCCTTCATAAGTATAGTCGCTCCATCCACCAGAATAATTGAATATGTGTTGTATTAAATGTTATACTGAAATTAGTAGCATAGGCAGAAGCACAAATCCGCACCACAAGAGGCGAGTCCAGCATCGCAGGATTAAAAGGAGAAGAGAAGATCCAATGATGATCGCAGCATCCTGTAGGCCCTCACTCTATAGCCCTCCTTGACAACTGTGATCCACATGCACTATCTCGACCAACAAAGTCCCAGCCATAATGGGTTACCCAACACCATATTTACACTAATTTACACTAACCCTCAACAGCTAAGAAGTTACAGCTCGACATACGCATAAGATCCTCCAAAAAAAAAAAAGGTTGATGTATTAATAATCTAATATTATTATTCAGGTTGATGTATTAATAATCTAGTAGTATTTATTGCAACGCATGCAACTGGTTGTATACTGGTTTAACTATCCAATCATCAGGGCTCCAGCCAGGTGCAAATTCTGGGGTAATCAAACACCCCAATCCATTCAAAATACGACATATCATGTAGCCCCTCATCAAAGCTGCCTCATACAGAATGCCCAGAAGAGGGGCCACAACATATGTATCCCCATAAACATCAAACCGCCGTATCTCCTGTACATCTCCAACCCTACCTAAGGCTGGACCCCTGAACCACAGAACATCTAATTTCATTAAACACTGAGACTCCATGCAAGAGGAGAGCAAGGCGCTAAACTTAATCAAATTGTATACGACTTTAACTAATGCTCAACTCCACAAGCAGACAGCACAGCTGTATAGGGATACAAATAACATCAGCACTTCAGCCATCTGCAAGCCATGGGCAAGGTATCCAGCGCATCTCCCTAAAAGAATCCATGTTAAGGCTCCCCATCAGTGCACCCTCGGCGAGGATGCCCTGGTCAGGGGCCACAACACGTGCACATACCCCACTTAATCCCACAAAACCCAAGAAATGCCACCCCACAAACATCCCCATGACCTACCCACGGCAGGAGTCCTGATACAGCCTCTAATTTGTTTCATTCAATAATGTGGTTCTTTTCAAGTGGAGCGCAAAGCATAGGTTCCTACTCAAGGTCTCCATTTCACTCTGGAACCCGTCCAGAAGCTCCTCATCAACAAAAGCGTCCAACACTGTGCAGTCCATGATAATGCGGCACAGCATCTCACTATCAGCTAGATACTGGTCCGCATGCTCCGGGACTACCCCAACCAGCAGCCTCTTCAGCCCAGAGATATACCCCACCCTAACAGAATGCAACAGGGAACAGTCAAGAAGAAAGTGCATCAGATCCTTAGGCGCGTTCTTACATAGGGGACACGCAGGAGACACGGTGGATTTTTTATACTTCGAGCGATGCGACTGCAGAACATATGTATCAGTAAGCAGCTTTACCTTTATTTGCGCCCTACGCACGTCCCTAACACTATTACTAACCAACCTCCAAGAATTGTGCACTCTACCCACCCCACATACTTCAATGTTAAGGTACCTTAGGGAAGACTTAGCGGATGCTTCAATTTGCCACTGTTCCGACACATATCCATCCACCCCATCTTTAATCGCTGCCTTAAGGGCCTGCTTAGAGTGAAATGCATTTCTGACACAGAAAACATTTGGGAGGCCATATTTATGAAGAAGCACATTACACTGCATAAACCAGCTGTCTGAATTGATTTCTCTTACAGCCAACTGTCTTTGAAGAATTTCATATTCCAAGGAGGCTTCATCAAACAGTACGGATGCGAACAGGGAAAGTTTTCTAAGGTCTAACTCCTGTTCTATGGGACGTACACCCAAAAGACCATAGACAGCAACATTTGCCACACGTTCAGGCAGACACTGAATCCTCCTCAGGATCCCTCTTTGCACGGCTTCCAAGACCTCAACATCTTTCATCCTCAGGCTGCATACCTCCAACCCATATAGCATTCGCGGGAGTGCAAACGTTTTCCACATCGTTGAAGAGACAAGGGGGTTCAACCCTGAGTTTCCATAGGCCCCCGCACCAATTAGAGAATACATAGTCCTTCTTCCCAGCTGCGCCTTCTAATCAATGTTACCAGATGCCTTCAGATTCCTATCAATCCCCAAATGCACTGTCTCCCGCTCCTGGGGAATAGGGATATTATCAAGAGTAACCTGTTCTGCCTCTAGCGTTTTTCCGCCATTACTCAATACCACCTCCACAGACTTCTGTGCGTTGATAAGATACCTCTCTCTTCCCTTGTAAAAAGACACAACATCTACTAGCTCCCAGAGATGGCGCCTACACAAACCCAGAAGAGCAACATCGTCGGCACACGTCGGAGCACTGCAGTTTATGTGGCCAATAAATGCCCCCATGTTCAGGTCCTCCAGCATATGTAGCAGGTTATTGTTAAATAACTTGTAATGAAGGGTGGACAGAATTCCACCCTGGCGCACGCCTTGTTGCACCAGAAACGGGTTTGAGAGATGGCCCATCCACTTTACTGCAGACGCTGCCCCATTGTACAAGCTAGACAGTGTTAGCCACAGGGATCCATCTATCCCGGCCAGGTAAATCTTCCGCAGAAGTGAGTCCTGCCAGACCACGTCAAAAGCTTTACAGGCGTCCAGGGTTACCAGATGAAGATTTTGCTTATTACACTTCGCTTCGTATTGTACTTCTGACATAATCAGAGCTGCATTAATAGACGAAGAGTTCTTAGTAAATCCTCGCTGGAATCTAGACTGTTGACCACATAACGTGGACTCTGTACGTCTCAATAGTACTTTCTCCAAGAATTTACCAACTACTGACAGAACTGTAATTCCCCTATAATTAGTAGGGAGCAAGGGGTCTTTATCTTTTTTCAGAACGGGCGTTATCACTCCTTGTTTCATGTCGTTAGGAATATATCCCGTCCGCATGATATAATTCATTAAATCCGACAGGAGAGAGAAAACAACATCTGGGGCAAACTTAAAATGTTCAGCCGATAAACCCTGTTTATCCTGAGCCTTGTTGTTCCGAAAAGTCTGCACTATATTTGAGATCTCCTTTGGGGATGTCTGTCGAAAAACTGGTTCTTGCCTCGCACACAAGTCCTCAATCAGGACTGTATCTAGGAAGACCTGGTTCCAATAATCAGGGTCAAACTGGTGGTCATCTGTAGGGGTTGCCAGTCCTTCGAAATGGGCTGCAAAACCGGCAGCTACCTCCACTACCCCGTCAAGAACTTCTCCATTATAATGTAGCAACTGGGTATTGACAGACCGAGAAGAACGCTGCCTCTTAACAGCCTTAAAAAAACTCCTTGAATCCGACTCCTGTGCATCCATAATTGTCGTCAAGTAAGTCTCCTTTCTGACAGACAGCTCCATCCGAATACACAGCCGAAGTTTACGTCTTGCCTCCTTCTTCCGAAGCTTTACAGGATCAGTTTCACTATGCGGACGCCCCACTCTCTTCCATTCAGCATGCGCTATCTTACTCGCTTGGACTGCATCCCTGATCGTGTTATTCCAGATAGGTAGCCCGGACTTAGACTTGCGTCTCCTGGTCCGCTGTTTTGTCACAGCACATGCACTATTATATAAGACACTATTCACCTCCCTCAGTAAAAGATCCGCCTCAAGCCTCGTATCCAGAGCCATTCCCAGTTTCGACTGCAACCCTTCAGCAACACTAGAGCCATACTCCTGCAAGTCACATTTGCGCCAATCAATCTTTTGTTTATGAGAATCTGCAGTCCCCTCCTTCCTCTTAGTTTGCGTGGATAAAATCCTCGTAGGTATAATTATGCTGATATGCGTGTGATCAGATAGATTCAAATGATGCATGTCATGGACAGTAACAGATGATTCTGCAACTAAGGATTCGGAGACAAAGAAATAGTCAATCTGTGATGAGGAATCACCAGCTGTGTGAAAGAAAGTTGGAACCCTCGGGTAGTCAGCAGTCATAAAGAGACAATGTTCCTCCAAGAACTCGCGAAGAATCCGATCACGACCACATGGTTGGGCTCGATGCAGTGAAGAATTAAAATCACCCCCGATAACTATGTCGTGGGTCATGCTGTACTTCACAAGAATCTCGTGTAGCTCATCCAGAACCTCTACAAACTCTATTTCGCTGCGCCCAGACCCTCTACTTGGTAGATATACATTCAGCAGACACAAGGGTTTCAAGGCCGTCATTACCTCAATTACAGCAATTCTATGTCCGCCATCAGGCAGGGTTCTCACATAGTGTCCCACATCAGAGCGCCAAAATATACCGGTACCGCTATAACCACGTGAGTGCTGCGAAGGGGGGGATGGGGTCATCATCGTCCACACACTTTAGAAAATGGCACTGTTCAACATTCTGGTCAACAAAGTTTGCTTGATAGTTAAACAACCAGTGCTCCTGAACAAAAACAAAAGAATATTTAGACGACAAGAACTGAAGAAAGTTCAGATTTGTCGTAAGGTTCTTGATATTCACTGACACTACGCTGACCTCCGTCGGTTCCCCTCCCTCTGGGGTTCCGGAGTGGACGCTTGCACCTCGTAGCCTTGCTTCACTCTTGTTTGTTCTTTTCTCTGGGTCTGTGCTGGGCTGTATACCCTCTTCTGCTCCAACCCCTGTCCCCTGGCACCCATCTCTGCTCTGTTCACATTTCCCCTCTTTGCCCCTCTCCCCCTTCTGCCTGTGCCTTTCACTGGGGTCTGTCTGGACTGTTCTTTCTGTTTTGCCCTTGGCCGTCTGCCTCTCCAGGAAAAATGAACCGATATAGTTTGGCCGTCATACTCAGGTTGTGTAATCGGGTCCCCCTGCTCTATCCCTTGAACCCTCTCTTCAGGGATCGAAGAAACGGGAGGTATAGGCTGGCCCAACCCGTGCTGGTCATATGTACTCACATTAGACTGTGATGCTTGCTGGCGGGGCATCTGCTGCCATGTAGCATATCCCTGACTTAGACCGTTTTCTCTGCCATCATCCCATGGGCATACATTCCAACCTGGGGAAACACTATTGGATGCGCTGTACCACAGATATTAACCCTTTTTAGACCAGATACCCGTTTTGGGGACATTATGCAAACAGTGCAGACCCAGTTCAGACGCCGCAAAACGCGGCGTCTGATCAAGGTCTACATTGTTTGCTTACAGGAATTTCTATGCAAAGTACAATAAAAGTGAAAATATTCACCAGGAACCCCTAAAACTAGAAATGGGATTATCTGAATGATAAGAATGGACAAGTCCACTGGTCAAAAAAGGGTTTAATGGGGTTTTTCACTCTCAAAACAATTCTTAAGATCTAGATCCATCATGCAAGATCATGGAGATCGCTTTTGATTTTCTTATAACTGAAATATGAAGAGGAAAATGATTGCTATTGCTTGGGAGACCTTTTTGTACCGTGGGCACAAACGTGTTCCAAATCTACCCGGCATTCCCGTTTCATCCGTAGAAACCTTGACAGAACGTGCAAAACGCGCCAGACCTTGATCAGAACGTGAGAAATGTGACGGGCCCCATCAGAACGTGACATGCCTGGAGGAAACGTACTGGCATATGTGGTGGGCCGCAGGCCGAATAATAGTGCACCTTTGAGCAGTTCCTCCACGGCCCGTCACGGATACCGTAATAGACTGTGAGAAAACTTAGCAAGACCTAATAATATTTGAATACAGGGACAAAAATGACCAAAATCCCACGGCGCACTACGTACGTTTCGTGCAAACGGGGCTGCATTGGCCGCCGGCAGCTAATGTAAACGTAGCATAAACGTGGCCTAGGGACCGACCATTTGATATTCGGGGGGGGGGGGGGGGGGGGGGGGGGGTATTTTTGATGGAGACAGGATTTTTTTCACTGGCCTCTGGGTAATTTTGATGGAGACAGGATTTTTTTTCACTGGCCTCTGGAAACAATTTCTTTTTTTTTCACCTTGAGGGAGCTAGTTTCTTTTTTCTACAAACTATGGAGTTGTTACGGCTCATATCATAAAATATCTAATTACTGACAGACGGGTTTGAAGCCCATTGGGTTCCTGCTATGGGTTTGGTCCCGGGCGCCTTTTTCAGTCTATCTAATTACTATGTCTTGTGAGATGTGCAGATTATCAGAAAACAGTAATATTTAAAAACTATAAACAAGGGAGTTTCAGCTCTTCGCTTTTGAAAAATTATCTGTCAAATTGCTAATGCTTGTAATTGAAGTTCCAAAAGATTAGATTTGGAATATTGGCTGTCTCGATTTTATTGCATGAATGGGCAAGTATTAGTTAGTTTATCTCTTATCCTGGGACACTGCAGATTACGCCAACATTCTCTCTTCGCCAGGTTTTGTATTCACGGAATCTTGTGGTCCTGCCAGTTCCCCAGCAGGCACATGATGTATAAATGACGTCGTACTGACGGCGATGCGACGTAATGACGTCAGTGCCATAAGTACGACGTCATTTCGACAACATGTGCCCGCCGAGTCATCTCTGTCTTCTCTTAAATACCGTCTTTTCATTTCTTATGTCTCTCTTTTCTTTTCACTGTATCTAATAGGATCATTTTTGCTAAGCATGTGACCAATACCTTAGTTTCTATTTATTGTGATCTTTGTCTCCAATGTTTGGATTTTTTTCTGTGAACATCTTTATTAGTTACATAGTCTTTATACGAGATGTTCAGTTAAAGTTATGTTTGGATTAGTGTTGTTCCGGCCAAGACTGTTCGACATCCCCTGGGCAAAAATGATAAGAAAATAGCAAATTCCGATTAGTCATCTATACAGGGACGCAATTCAATTGCCCAGCCTTTTCGTTATTTCGAGATTAACCGTTGTGCCCGTTAATAAAGATTGTTCATTTGATCACTTAAAAATGATTAGAACTATCCACGAGTGCTGGACTTTTATTACCGCAGTGGTTCATGCAATCCTATATGATACCGTATACGCGGTAATTTTCGCGGGTTCAAATTTTCGCGGTTAAGGGTCGAAAACATAAACAAAAAATTTCGCGATTTTTAATTTTCGCGGTTAGCAACATGCGCGAAAAGCAAAACTGTTTCTGTTTCACTTGAGTCAGCTCGTTCATTAACATGCGACAGGGCCGCCGCAGGTTAATGAAAGAACTGGCTCAAGTGAAAAATACCAGCAACTACCGAAGCAAACAGAAACAAAATATATGAACAATGTGTCTATAGAAGACACTTTGTAAGAAACTGGAAATTATTCGCGATTTTAATATTCGCGGTTTCTAAGTGACCGCGAAATACCGCGAAAAATGGAACACCGCGAAAATTACCTTGTATACGGTATTACATTAGCATATTTTGCACCCTCTTTCTCCATTCAAAAGGGTGCAGTAAACAGGATGAAATTTTGTTTCTGACGTACCCAGTCAACTAAAGTTTAAACTTTCGTTGTTGACAATCATACGATGACAGTGTATTGTATGCTATCCCTGCAAATTATTTTCTTGTATATTGTCCTCTTTGATACCTCTCTGGAGTCTCAGTTGGCATCTGAATCCCTTCTTTCTCCCGCTTGGCATATTTGATTTTGGTTGGTTGTTTTGGTTTCAGATAGTATTTCAGTCTATATCGGGCCGTCTCTAAGAGAGAGGGGGGAAGAAAAGAATAGAGAAATGATAGGTGAGAGAAAAATATCCTAACAACCCCCGCCCGCACCTACTGCAAGCACAGTAGGCCCTTGTCCTACTTTAATCCAAATAAGTAGGACGCCCCGGCACTGGAGAGAGGGGTCCAAATCACGAGCTGTCGCTGCTGTCCCCAACAGCAGCTGCTGATCTCCCAACAGCAGCTGCTACTGCGACAATAGCTGCTGCTGAGGATTTCTCTGTAAATTATAGTTTTTGACTAAAATTCATGCAGGTAAGTATGTGTGAAGCCGTCATACTCTAATATATTGCAAATTCTACCTAATGAACGATTGCTACATGCCTGGATTTGAAACAAAAACAAAAATGCCAATCTATTGATATTTGAGAGTGCAGCTGCATGTATAGAAAGTGTGAGACATTAGCAGTTCTCGTTCATTTTACAAGTATTCGCTTTTTAAAAAAGATGCCAACGCTCATTGGGCATACCGTTTAAAAGACAAAATGTGTAGGGAAAGAGTTTTTTGTGTGTTTTTAATCAGCTAAGTGCTTGGGTGAAGCATTAATGCTAAACAATATCTTGCAATGATTTATGGTATTTATACACAAGAAAATACTGAAAAAATACGGAGAGTCAAACGTCATGTAACATTTTCAGTAGTGTTGTCATTGGGTTTTTGCAAATTTCAAACTGTAAATTCTTCTGTGAAAAGGGTTTATCCTCTACCATCGGTTGTCCCCTCACAGCAGGCACACAGAGTTGAATCAACACTGACTCAACGTTGATTCCACGTCGGGACATTGAATCAAGGTTGTGTCAATGTTGATTTAACGCGAGGTGCCCAGCAAACGCTTTTCTGTCCAGTCGGAACGTATAAGGAAGCTAAATGCAGCAAGTTGGATTCACGGCATATATTTCATTTATTTTTTTTTTCTTTCTTTTTGCGATAAATACACGTAACACAGACCAAGGATTGATTCGGAGACAAGTCTTAGAATGTTCGAATGGGTCATCTGCTTAAGAAATGACATTTTCAGGTTATATTTTTTATTCTTTTCCCACTTTTTTCTCAGAAAAGACCTGCGATTTTACGATCTGTTCAACAGGTTTCAGTCATACATGTACATGTATCCGGTCGATGGGAGGGTGATGATGATAGGTTGTGGGCTATGGAACCCCGTTTACGATTAAAAAAGACTTTTTTTCGCGAGAACTTAGACGTTGAAACTATGTCGCCTGATCATGTCCAACTGGCCAGAGCTCACAGTTGTAAGAGTTTGATTTTGAGAGAGTCTTTATTTAAAGATTGACAATTATAAGCAATTCCAGCAATGCACCATGTCAACTAGACTATGAAGCTTGCTTAAGGGTTCTTGAGGTATATGATAATATATTCCGCAACACCTTTTGTCCATCCGCCAGTCTATGCGTCCGTCTGTCACCAGCGGATTTCCTATATCTTACGTAAGTAATATAAGATAGATATCACCGAAATTCTATGGGGTGCCGGTTAACTATTCATTATCGTTTTATGATATCGATAAGTGAAAAAGTGCTATCCACTATACAAATAAGCGACATCCATAATTATTCACGAATATCCGTGATTCGACTTATAGATGTACAGTATTCGAAGTATGAATATCAACTAGTCTAACTACTTTATGGATATCACCGATTCGATTCATGAATATCCATAAATCGATTTATAGATATCAACAAATTTGCCCATTTATGGATATCACTAAGTCAAATTATTGATGTCAATAAATCGAAATTGTGATATTTATAATTCGAATTAGTGCTATCCATTTCCCGTTTAGATTATTGGATATCCACACTTTGGATTATTGATATCCATAATTTGTGGACTGCCTGCTGTTGAAGTTAGGTAGTGATAGTGGTATCTGCTGCTACTACTGTAATGATATCTGTATTTGCCATCTATTGGTGGACTGCTTGCTGTTAAAGATAGGTAATGCGAGTGACAGCTGTTGATACTGCTGGAGTGATATCTGTATCTGCCATCTGTTGGTGGATGGCCTGCTGTTAGAGATAGGTAGAGAAAGTGACATCTGTTAATACTGCTGTAATGATATCTGTATCTGCCATCTGTTGGTGGACGGCCTGCTGTTAAAATATAGGTAATTAGAGTGACTTTAGTTTTATTGCTGAAATGATATCTGGTGATGGTGCTGGTAATGATAACAGGGGCTGCTACTGGAACAAAACTTACCGTTGATAGTGCTACTGACCCCCATCAGCAGCTGCCAAAGAACCATCAGCTGCTGTTGCTTTCATCAAATGATGCAGCAAAAACTATTCTTACTACTTATAGTAGCCGATGATGCCCCTCTGTTCTTCCATATCGTCAGATGATGCGGTAACTTATGATAACAGCAGGAGCTGCTAATGCCACCACCATCAGCAGCTGCCAAACCACCATCAGCAGCTGCAAAACCACCATCAGCAGCTGATGCTTTTATCAGACGCAGCTGCAGCAGCAGCTGCCATACCGCCATCAGCAGCTGATGCTTTCCTCAAAAGCAGCATCAAAAGTTTTTCCTACTACTAATGGCAGCAGCTTATGTCCTTTTTGTTCTCCGATATCGGCAGATGATGGTGTCATTAACAGTAAGAGCAAAGCTGCTTATGTCACAACCGTCAGCAGCTGCAAAACCACCATCAGCAGCTGCAAAACAACCATCAGCAGCTGTTGCTTTTATCAGACACAGCTGCAGCAGCAGCTGCCATACCGCCATCAGCAGCTGATGCTTTCCTCCAAAGCAGCATCAAAAGTTTTTCCTACTACTGATGGCAGCAGCTTATGTCCTTATGCCAAACTACCATCTGCAGCTGCTCAACCACCATCAGCAGCTGATGCATTTTTCAAAAGCAGCTGCAGCAGCAGCTGCCATACCGACATCAGCAGGTGATGCTTTCCTCAAAGCAGCATCAAAAGTTTTTCCTACTACTGATGTCAGCAGCTTATGTCCCTTTTGTTCTCAGATATTGGCAGATGATGGTGTTATTAACAGTAACATGAGCAGCGGCTTACGTTACCACTATCAACAGCTGCCAAAGAACCATAACCAGCTGTTGCTTTCATCAAACGATGCAGCAAAAACTATTTTTACTACTTATAGTAGCCGATGATGCCCCTCTGTTCTTCCATATCGGCAGATATTGTAGTCACTGATGATAACAGCAGCAGTTGCTTATGCCTCCACCATCAGCAGCTGCCAAACCACCATACAGCAGCTGCTAAACCACCATCAGCAGCTGATGCTTTTATCAGATGCGGCTGCAGCAGCAGCTGCCACACCGCCATCAGCAGGTGATGCTTTCCTCAAAGCAGCATCAAAAGTTTTTCCTACTACTGATGGCAGCAGCTTATGCTCCTTTTGTTCTCAGATATCGGCAGATGATGGTGTCATTAACAGTAACATCAGCAGCTGCTTACGTTACCACCATCAGCAGCTGCCAAAAAAAAAACATTTGCAGCTGTTGTTTTCATCAAAAGGTGCAGCAAAAGAAAGCCTTACTACTTATAGAAGCAGTTGATGCCCCTCTGTTCTTCCATATCAGCAGATGATGTGGTCGCTGATGATAACAGCAGCAGCAGCTTATGCCACCACCATCAGCAGCTGCCAACCACCATCAGCAACTACTAAACCACCATCAGCAGCTGATGCTTTTATCAGGCGCAGCTGCAGAAGCTGATGCTTTCATCAAAAGCAGCATCAAAAGTTTTTCCTACTTCTGATGACAGCAGCTTATGTTCCTTTTGTTCTCCGATATCGGCAGATGATGGTGTTATTAACAGTAACATCAGCAGCTGCTTATGATACTACCATCAGTAGCTGCCAAAGAACCATTAGCAGCTGTTGCGTTCATCAAAAGGTGCAGCAAAAACTATTCTTTATATTTATAGTAGCAGCTGATGCCCCTCTGTTCTTCCTTATCGGCAGATGATGTGGTTGCTGATGATAACAACAGCAGCTGCTTATGCCACCACCATCAGCAGCTGATGTTTTTATCAAACGCAGCTGCAGAAGCTATTCTAACTACTAACAGCAGCAGTTGATGCCCCTCTGTTCTTTCATATCGGCAGATGATGTGGTCACTGATGATAACAGCAGCAGCTGCTTATGCCACCAACATCAGCAGCTGCCAAACCACCATCAGCAGCTGATGATTTCATCAAAAGCAGCAGAAAAAACGATTCTTACTCATGATGGCAGCAGGTGATGTCCCTCTGTTCTCTGATTACGGCAGATGATGTTGTCAATAAAACTATCATCAGCAGTTGCTTTGTACACCAATATCAGCAGCTGCCAAACCATCAGCAGCAGCTGATGTTTCCATCAGCAGAAGCGGCTAAAGATATTCTTACTTCTAATGGCAGCAGCTGCTGTCCCTCTGTTCTTCGACATCAGCAGACGATGTGGTCACTTTTATTAACATCAGCAGCTGCTTATGACACAACCATCAGCAGCTGCCAAACCACCATCAGCAGCTGATGCTTTCATCATAAGCAGCATCAAAAGATTTTTCTTACTACTGATGGCAGCAGCTTATGTCTCTTTTGTTCTCAGATATCGGCAGATGATGGTGTCATTAACAGTAACATCAGCAGCTGTTTATGATACCGCCATCAGCAGCTGCCGAAGAACCATCAGCAGCTGTTTCTTTCATCAAAAGATGCAGCAAAAGCTTTTCTTTCTTCTTATGGCAGCAGCAAGTGTTCTTCTGTTTTTTCATATCGGCAGATAATTTGGTCACTGTGTAACGGGACGAGCCCCAAAAATGTAACTGGACGAGCCCAAAAATGTAACGGGACGAGCCCTTTAATAATTCAAAGGGAAAAAAAACGCAATAGGTTAGCTCTCAACTTAAGTATTAAACTGTCCTGAAATAGTATATCGCACTATTTCTTCTATCATATTGGCTCTCTTATGTTTTGTACAAGTTTATACACATAAGTATTTGTCCGTTTAGCCCCAATCAGCACCCCCGGGCAGGTCAATAGCCCTGTCTAACACTAAACACGAACAATAGTGTTGTACGGACTAACGAACAAATATTGTCCTACAGACAGACAGACAGACAGACAGACGAACAGACCCAGATAAGGACAGACAGACAGACCAGTCCCAGTCGAGGACAGTCAGACAGACGAACAATAGCAAACCTTCTCCCCAAGGGTTCTTCTTTTGAGCTTGTCTGAGAATATGAAAAAAAAAAAGTAATTTGTATTCAATGATTTTATTTTCATTAATGAAAAATGGCATGATTTCAGATAATGTTTCCTCTATTGCCTAACACTAACTAGCAAGCTTATTTTAGTTTAAGTGAACGTATTTTGCAGCCCAACCCCAGAGTTAGGGGGTGAGGAAATTTACCAAAGATCAGATTTCAGAAATTTGAGATCAGGTAAAACAGTAGGCCTACTTGTGTTCCTGAGAACGACTTCTTAGGCAAAACTTCGTATCTATTGGATTATTATTATTATTATACTTATTATACAATCACACTTTACCGGAGCATATAAATTATTATAAGTATAAACCAGATATTATAGACAAATACCAACTTCATTAGCATAATTTCCAATTCTCAGCCGTTTTAACTAAATTATACTAACAACACAAAATGAAAGCACATGAGATAATACATAATTCAGGCAGATTATATTGCTAATTGAATTACGGCTTTTGAAGCTGTAGACTGCACAATAAATAGCATTTTCCGGACATAATTTTCTGAGTATTTCGGTTCAAGGGAGACTATATATAGATTCACACCTAATAAACCATTTATGTGACAATTCTCTTCCAACCGAGAATTCTGCTTGCCAAGTATATACTACCCTTACAACTGATATTAAAATCAGCAGTTGCTTATGACACCAGCACCAGCAGCTGCAAAAACCACCATCAGTAGCTGCTGATGCTTTTATCAAGATCAGCAGCAAAAGCTATTCTTACTCATGATGGCATCAGCTGATGTCCCTCTGTTCCGATATCAGCAAATGATAAGCAAATTAGTCGTTAATACTGAGATGAGCTGTTGCTTATGATACCACCATCAGCTACTGCTAAGCCACCATTAGCAGCTGATGCTTTTATCAAACGCAGCTGCAGAAGCTATTCTTACTAATAATAGCAGCAGAAGCTATTCTTACTAATAATAGCAGCGGGTGATGCCCCTCTGTTCTTCCATATTGGCAGATTATATGGTCACTGATAATAACAGCTGCAGCAGCTTATGCCACCATCACAAGCTGCCAAACCGCCTTCAGCTGATGCTTTCATCAAAATCAGCATCAAAAGTTTTTCCTATTACTGCTAATGTCCCTTTGTTCTCCGATATCGGCAGATGATGGTGTAATTAACAGTAACATCAGCAGCTGCTTATGTTACCGCCATCATCAGCTGCCAAAAAACCATCAGCAGCTGATGCTTTCGTCAAAAGATGCAGCAAAAGCTATTTTTACTTCTAATAGGTAGCAAGTGTCCTTTTGTTCTTTCATATCGGCAAATGATGTGGTCGCAGATATTAACATCAGCAGCTGCTTATCACATCACCACCACATCACCACCAACAGCTGCCAAACCACCAACAGTAGCTGCTGATGTTTTCATAAAAAAAGCAGCAAAAGCTATTCTTTCTCATGATTGCAGCAGCTGATATCCCATTGTTCTCCAATATCGCCAAATGATGTTGTCATTAATACGAAAATGAGCACCTGCTTACGACACAACCATCAGCAACTGCTAAACCACCATCAGCAGCTGATGCTTTTATCAAACGCATCTGCAGAAGCTATTCTTAGTACTAATAGCAGCAGCTGAGTGTCAGCTGTTGCTGCTGTTGGATTAAATATCTGTATCTACCATCTGTTGGAGGACTGCCTGCTGTTGAAGATAGGTAGTGAGAGTGTCAGCTGTTGCTGCTGCTTGATTGAATATCTGTATCAGCAAGCAGCTTGTTGATTGCCTGCTGTTGAAGAAGGGTAGTGAGGGTGACAGCTGTTGCCGCTGCTGCATTAAATGTCTGTATCTGCCATCTGTTTGTGGACTGCCTGCTGTTGAAGAAGGGTAGTGAGGGTGACAGCTGTTGCTGCTGCTGGATTGAATATCTGTATCTGCAAGCAGTTGGTCGACTGCCTGCTGTTGAAGATAGATAGTGAGAGTGACAGCTGTTGCTGCTGCTGGATTAAATATTTGTTCATGCAATCTGTTGGTGGACTGCCTGCTGTTGAAGATAGATAGTGAGAGTGACAGCTGTTGCTGCTGCTGGATTAAATTTCTATATCTGCCATCTGCTTGCTGTTGACGATAGGTAGTGAGGGTGACAGCTGTTGCTGCTGCTGTACTAGATATCTGTATCTGCCTTCTGTTTATGGACTGCCTGCTGTTGAAGACAGGTGGTCAGAGTTACAGCTGTTGCTCCTGCTGTATTAAATATCTGTATCTGCCATCTTTTGGTGGACTGCCTGCTGTTCAAGAAAGGTAGTGAGAGCGACAGCTGTTGCTGCTGCTGGATTAAATATCTGTATCTACCATCTGTAGGTGGACTGCCTGCTGTTGAAGATAGGTAGTGAGAGTGACAGCTGTTGCTGCTGCTGGATTAAATATCTGTATCTACCATCTGTATGTGGAATGCCTGCTGTTGAAGATAAGTAGTGAAAGTGACAGCTGTTGCTGCTGCTGGACTAAATATCAGTTTCTACCTTCTTTTGGTGGACTGCCTGCTGTTGAAGATATGTAATGAGAGTGACAGCTGTTGCTGCTGCTGAATTAAATATCTGTATCTGCCATCTGTTTGTGCACAGCCCGTTTTGAAGATAGGTATTGAGTTACAGCTGTTGCTGCTGCTGGACTAATTATCTGTATCTGCAATCTGTTTGTGGACTTCCTGCTTTTGAAGAAGGGTAGTGAGAGTGACAGCTGTTGCTGCTGCTGGATTAAATATCTGTATCTGCCATCTGTTGATGAACTGCCTGCTGTTGAAGATAGGTAGTGAGAATGGCAGGTGTTGCTTCTGCTGGATTAAATATCTGTATGTGTCATCTGTTTGTGGACTGCCTGCTGTTGAAGGAAAGTAGTGAGAGTGACTTCAGTTGCTGCTGCTTGAATTATATCTTTTTTCTACCATCTGTTGGTGGTTATACTCATGGTACCAGGAGCTGCTTCTGGAGACGAAACTAACCTTTGCTGCTGCCTTCTGTTACGAGGGTGATAGCTGCTGCTGACAGTGGACGGAGTGATATCTGCAGTAAGTTTTAGTGAGAGTTACTACTTCTTGTGGTGTACGTGACTAGAGTGATATATTGTGCTGTTGTTTATCAACGAGTGAAAACTGATGCTGATGGTTTCTGTGATATTTGCTGTGACAACAGCAGCAGCTGTTGTATCTTCAAATTAACAGCAGTAGAAGTTATTTCATTCCTGCCCTTAGACAACAACAGCAAATCTTACTCTCCACCTAGGTTGCAGGATGCGGCTCTTTTACAACCAGCTGCAGCAGCGTGTGAAAAAAACCCCCCATAAAATCTGCTACTTCTATCATCAGAAAAGAATAAGACAAAAGCGATAAGCCGTACTAACTGCAACTGCGGCATTAGCAATTGTACCAATTAAAAACCACCATCAACAGCTAATGCTTTCGACAGGTGGTGGTGCCACTAAAAACAACACCAGCAGCTGCTTATGATACCACCATCAGTAACTGACACCACCATCTGCAGCCTATGCTTTTACTTACAGCAGCAGCAAAATGTACTCTAAACACTAGTGGCAACAGCTGACATCCCTCTGATCTCCGATATAGGCAGATGATAGTGTCATTTACTAAAAGCAGCGTCTGCTTATGACACCACCATCAGCAACTGACATCACCATTAGCAGCTAATACTTAATCAACAGCATCCGTAATGGTTATTCTCAATACTAATGACAGTAGCTGATATCCCTCTGTTCTCCGATATCGGCAGATGGTAGGGTCACTGTCACTAATAATAGCATCAGCAGCTCATTCTGACACCACCATTTGCAACTGACATCACCATCAGCAGTTGATGCTTTCATCAACAGCAGTAGTTATTCTAAATACTTATGGCAGCAGCTAATGTCCCGCTGTTCTCCAATATCAAAAGATGGTGGTGTCACTATCACTAATAAACAACATCAGGAGCTGCTTATGACACCACCATCAGCAACTGACTACATTATCAGCAGCTGAAGATTTCATCAACAACAGCAGCAAAAGTTATCCTGAATACATTATGGCAGCAGTTGATGTCCTTCTGTTCTCCGATATCGGCAGATGGTGGTGTAACTATAAAAAAAACACTAGCAGCTGCTTATGACACCAGCATCAGGAACTGACTTCTCCATCAGCAGCTATTGCTTTTACTTACAGCAGCAGCAAAAGTTATTCTCAGTACTAATGGCAGCACCTGATGTCCCTCTGATCTTCAATATCGACAGATGATGTGGTCTCTGGTACAAACATCAGCATCTGCTTATGAAAACTGGCGGAGCAGCAGATGTTACTCCTGTCAAATCACCAACATTAGTGTCTGCAAATACTACACACGGCAAAAACAGTAATATAAGCCTAAATCCTTACTATAAACAGTGGCTGACACTTTTAATAACACCATTATCACAGGCAGCATATATCAATCTTAAAAAAAGAAAATAATATTGAAAACATCAGCATCAGTTGTCACTATCATACCACGAACAGAAGCAGCAGTGTAACAGCAACAAAGTAGAAAAAGTTGCAACACTCTCTATCAACAACTAGAAACAACAAATATTAGGCCCCGGCACAAAATATCAAAAGATGTCAGTCTTGCAATAAAAAGAGTGTCAGGAAGTGTCTCTCTCACCACCAAATGTTGCATCACAAATTTTCTTCACACCCGTAGCATTTATATATATATATATGAAGAAGAATGTTTATTCAAGTGCTATATAGGTTATGTAGCCCTTGAGCATATACATGTACATACATGCAATACAAATATAAACGATGTGACAGGTATAAGTACAATAAGTGCATAATATCACCTTAATAAATACAGAATAATATGTGAGTCAAGAATCATTAATACTTAAAGCTATTAATTTCTTTCCTCTGAGCTATATCCTAACCTATCCCACTTAGACCTTATCTTTGCTTGGTGAAAACTGTGTGACTCTTCTTGTAATATCCCTTCGGGCACTATGCCTAACCTGCATTGAACCAACGTCGATTCGACATCATGACGTCGAATCGTCTTCGGTTCAAAGCTGATCAAACCCCATGTGCCCGACGGGTTATTTGTAAGGTAACTAAATTCGTTGCGACCCCTAAACTACATATAAGGCACATCTGTCATGCGAATTGGAGAGAACTGTGTGACTCTTCTTGTAATATCCCTTCGAGCACTATGCTTAGCCAGCATCGGACCAACGTCGATTCGATATCATGACGTCGAATCGACGTTGGTCCAAAGCTGATCAAGCCCCATGTGCCCGACGGGTTATTTGTAAGGTAGCTTAATTCGTTGCGAGCCCTAAACTACATATAAAGCACATCTGTCATGCGAATTGGAGAGAACTGTGTGACTCTTCTGTAATATCCCTTCGGCACTATGCTTAGCCAGCATTCGACCAACGTCGATTCGATATCATGACGTCGAACCGACGCTGGTCCAAACTTGATCAAACCCCATGTGCCCGACGGGATATTTGTAAGGTAACTTAATTCGTTGCGAGCCCTAAACTACATATAACGCACATCTCTTATGCAAAATGGAGAGAACTGTGTGACTCTTCTTGTAATATCCCTTCGGGCACTATGTTTAGCCAGCATTGAACCAACGTCGATTCGATATCATGACGTCGAACCGACGCTGGTTCAAAGCTGATCAAACCCCCATGTGCCCGACGGGATATTTGTTAGGTAACTTAACTCGTTGCGAGCCCTAAACTACATATAACGCATATCTGTCATGCAAAACACCAAAAGTGGCTATGTGAAAAAGCAAACACCAGTTTGAGTACCTAAACAAACGAAACAGTTTTGTGTCTACACTGAAAACACATATTTGAAGGAAAAAAGAGAAAATAAACCTTACGTAAATATATGGCAGCAGAGGGACATCAGCTGCTATATTTTTTTTTCGTTGATGCTGACAATTGCTTTCTGAACAACCCTAACGACCTTGCATATTCAAGGATTCTGTTGTTTTTATTTCTCTGTTTATACCAGTACCATGGTCTGGCATGCTCTTAGTATAAGTCCTCAAACACATACACTGAGATGACACTAGAAGCTCTAAATGCAGGAAAAAATAATTGTAATTATGCATAAATAAATAAACTTGAAAAATTAACTTCTGAAAATTAACTTTGACCTTGTCTTTTTTTTCAAACATCTTGCTGATCTTACCCAACAAGTAGAGCCAAACTAAAAACAGGGGATAAATGAGCAATAAAAAGGAAAATAAGAAGAGAGAGAAAAGAGTGGCCAAGATCTGTAGGAAAATTTAAAAACGATGAGAAAAAATAAATGTCATGTTGAATAGCTAATTATAGTATCTTCTGCGGGAGTCTCAGCTGAAGTTGCGGACCTGGTGTTGTCTCAGAGGCAGCAGCAGTTGTTTCTTTCTGTACAGCTGCAGTTGATAGTTGATGCCAGAGGTACTATTGACCTACCTTAAATTAACTTGCAAGCTGAGCGAAAACGGATTTGCGATATATCGGTATTACGGTATTGTGAGACAACTTTATCATGTTTTTTTTTTTAAGATACGTTTTCTGTAATAAGTACTTTAACTCCGAAATTCAACGCTGTTTAAGATGTTTATGGTCATATCTAACTCTGAGTTTATTTCATTTATAATAATTAATAACATTAAATAATACGCGGACTCTCAAACACTGTACACGTATCCTAGTGATAATTCGAATTATGAACATCAATATTTTTATAGATATCCATAATTCGAATTATCGATATCCATAATTCGAACTCAGGATATCCGAAAATCATAATTATTAATAGATATAATTTGTATCATGGATATCACAAATCCGATTTTTGGATATTCATAATTTGATTTATGGATGGTCATAAATCGAATTATGGATATCGGATATCACTTACTACTAATGGATATCAATAAATCAAATAGGTGATACCAATGTCGAATTAGTGATATCCATTAATCATTAAGATTATTAGATATCCATAATTCAAATATTAAGTAAAATCCATAATTCGGGTTACGGATATCAATATTTGGGCCCGTTTATGTATAACACTAATTAGAATTATGGATATCAGATATTCTTCGTTACAAATAATAAGTTTAAATAACGACTGCTCTGCGATTATATGTGGATATTTACTATTCAAATTATGGATATCAATTATTCAGCCCGATTTCTTGATATAACTTATTTAAAATATGGATATCCCTACTTCGAATTACATATATGAGCCGCGACACGGGAAAACCAACAATCTGGTTGTGCACCCAGCGCAGACTCAGATCAGCCTGGGCATCCGCCCAGTCTGATCAGAGTCTTCGCTGTCCGCATGCAGGTAGCTAAGACCCTTAGCTACCCTTTGGGCACTAAACGAAGAGTCTGATCAAACTTGGCGAATGCCCAGGCTGATCTGAATCTGCACTGGGTGCACAACCACATTGTTGGTTTTCTCGTGTCGCGGCTCATATGTATTTCCATAATACTGCCCATAGCTATCAATAACTCTAATTATGGCTATCCATAAATCGAATTAGTGATATCATAATTCGAATTGGTGATATCCATAAAATCGGATATTTGACATCCATAATTCGAAGTTGTGATATCCATTCTTTGAATAAGTGATATCAATAAATGGGCTGACCAAGACCTGACAAATGTAACAATTTTCTACTTGCTCACTGCGCACTGGGAAAGCAAATACTTTTATTTGACCAGCAAAATTTCTTGCTTCTCCAGAATTATTGTTGTAACACAAATTTCCGATGAAAGAGATTACAGGTGTGATCTACGAGACAGGGCTGAGATATATGATAAACTTTATTTTTCAGCATTTTTTACATGTATCAACCAAATAAAAGAGTGCTGAAAATGTCTCCTTCCCCCACCCCAACCTGCATTCGCACTGCTGATTTTTTTTCATCTCTCGTAACGATATTCCCGAAGTGGCTCAGCGGTTTCCATCTGTTGGATTTTATTGTATGTGTATTTCAATTCTCGTAACGACATTGGATTTTATGTACTGTTCTGTTTCAGTTCTCCTAACGACGTTCGCCAAGTGCGTACGTAACTATAGTTGCACACCCCTGGCGCCGAGTGTTCGTCCAAGTCCTATGTATATTGTTTTGTTCTCTTCTCTTCTCCTAACGACGTTCCCCATGTGGTCAGCGATACGTAACTATGACTATAGTTGCACACAGCCGTCCAAATTTATATTTTGTAATCGACCCTATTAGCGCACGTGACCCAATAAGCGCAGATCATGGGAAGTTCTGAGGCATATGATTTTTAGCGCACATATTACTGGTTTATCTCTTTGATTGCTTGTTACAAGTGCTGCAAACACTATAAAATCTTACAGTTTTCACTTACAAAGCATCTCCATCCTGAATGACTATATGCAGCTTTTCTCTAATGATTCAGTTTATTTCTATATATAATAATTCTTTGAAATTTGCGTTTATTAGGAAGAATGTCTACTTTTAGCGCACAGTGCGCTAAACGGGTCGAATACGGTACACCTTTATTTTTTTACTTATAATTTAGAAGCTTATTATATTTTGTTGGTATGTAAGGGAAGCAAACTATTCCAATTCAGTCTCTTATACGTACCATGTTTTAATCTTTGCCAAGGAAATAGATTTTTTTTGTATTTATTTTCTTTTGAAATTTATTTTTGTAGCTATTCCATTCTAGTATATATTATTCTCGCAAAGGAAATAAGTTAACATGTCTGTAAACTATATATAGGCACAAGGGAGAAGCCTGCGAAAGATAAATCCTATTATTGTATAACTGCAACTACAGTTATTCATTTTAAACACAGACGTTATTATTATTATTATTATTATCATCATTTGTCATTATTATTTTGGGCTTTACAGCCCTTACAAGAACACTTACCTATATCGAGCCGATCGTTCCTAGAAAGTGGGCGAAAACCAAACTTACTGGGGTAAAACGTCATCAGCTGCTGCGAGGCTAGCAGCAGCTGCTGCGAGGCTATCAGCAGCTGCTGCTGAGGCTAGCAGCGGCAGCTCGTGATTTGGATGTTACTGGCACTGGAAGTTGTCGTTGTTGTGTTATTGTTTAACGTCCACGGTATACAGCTTTGGTCATGACGGGGCGGTCAGTTAACCTAACCACACTATTCCTCCTAAGCGGTTAACCAGTTCTAAGTGCACTTACTTTCACCAGTAACTTTCAACTGTCCTTCTTGAATCAGCGGAAGGGGAAATGAAAGTAAGTGGCCGGACCGGGTATCGAACCCGGGACCTCTGGCTTATGTCAGACGCGCTACCGACTGCGCTACGCGGCCCGGCGGCTCTGGAAGTTATAAACCAGCACCATCGCCCGACCACCTTGAAGTTCTTAAACGAGTTCAGCTTCTGCATCAAGTCAAAGATCTGCGGTTGAATCTGCAAAATTCTTATCTGTTAGTTGTTCTTTTAGCTTCGACATCAGGGTCAGACCGTAAATGAGGTGGGAACTTTTTTGAGGGTCAACATAACTGTTTACAATAGTCTACAGTCTAGTTTGAATATTCAACTTGGTAGCGCAAACCTACTTCACCCATTAAATATATTTGCGAAAACGTATACTCCAAAAAGTCAATTGAGTCATCTAAGACGAAAAAACGTGCGCAGTTTGTGCTGCACCCCTTTTGAGAGGTCCAGTGCAAAAACGGGATTAAATCCCTCGATCAAAGGATATCATCGCATTTTCGTCCGATAACTTATCTGTCAGCTACGTCCTTTGAAGTTTCAGATCAGCGCTGAATAGGTCAGTCAGAAAGCAATACCAATCTGGGCCCAGTTGTTCAAAACTAACGACGTCGTTAGTTAACGTGACGTTAAAATTTCAAATGTTAATAACTCAAATATGCCAATATTTTTTGTTGAAAAAATGTGAGAAGCTTTTGCATTGCAAAAGCTTCTAATATATTTTCAACCAAAAAATAGTGTATTTGGCTATAAAGTCGTAAAACAATTAACGAGTTGACCTCTTAACGAGCTCGTTAGCCTAACGATGCTTTGAACAACTGGGCCCTGGCATTTTATGAGAGCTGCGATGCTCAAGGGTTATGTAGCTTTGATCGTTGACTTGATGATCTGAGAAAACCAATGTCACAGTAACCATGAGAACTGATCTAAGATTTTATGACTGAAGTGAAAAAAATCTGACAGAATTTGGAAAGATTTCAAGACGTTTTATATGATAACCATTTGAAAGACGCTGTAATCTTTATGCCAACGTCTATAGCTTTGTCTTACACACAGGTATGGGGAGGTCCGTAACTTGTGGTCCAACCCACTTGCTGTCATCATTTGGCAATAAAATAATTGAGCCGCGACACGACAAAATCAACAATGTGGTTGTGCGTCCAGCGCAGACTCAGATCAGCCGGGGCATCCGCCCAGTCTGATCAGAGTCATCGCTGTCCGCATAGCAGTGACTCAGACCCTTAGCTACCCTTTAAGCGCTTAGCGAAGAGTCTGATCAGACTATGCGGATGCCCAGGCTGATCTGAGTCTGCTCTGGACGCACAACCACAATGTTGGTTTTTTCGTGTCGTGGCTCATATGTTTTATTTTATTGCCTTCCAGGCATTCAAAGAGCAGATTCTTACAAGACGCTACTTTCTTACACTTCTTGGTTCCACATTCTGAGATAACAAGTCTTTATCACTGTACTCATAATGGAAATGTGACATATCAAGAAAAGAAACAATTTATTTATTTATTTTGTTGACTACAGTGTCCGACATGTATTTGCAGAAAAAAAAAACAAGTGTCCTGATCTCTTGGTATATAGTCAACTGGAAAGCTGTAAACTGCATATTTTGATATGTTCGTTTATAAGACATGGAACTTCTTACTTAAATAGTCTGTTTAAATTCTTTCTGTTGAAATAAAGCATTAGCCTTGACCTAAATCCAGAGATAAACATTTCCTGTTCTATTCCTAGAGAAGCTTTAAGTTACAGCAATATTTCATTCATAAATCGATGGTATTGCCTTGGAGAATTCGAGGAAAGCCGTGTCTTTCTGGCACTATATTGTTTCCATTCATGTCGCAGTTCATTAAGAAGAGAGGAAACGTAGGTCTGACTATATATGATATGTATTTAACCTGTCTAAATAGGGATTTTCCTATTCTTGAGTCTGCTTTATATAAGCGTCGACCTGTTTGATTGTCGACCTGTCTGCCTGTTGAATTTTTGCTCTGTTGACATGTCTTTGTACAGAAGTTATTGAGACGAAGAAGACCGGTTTACTCAGTCACTCTTTGTTCTTCCAGTTAGGCACTATTTGAGCCATTTTTACTTGATCCAAAAAGTGATCTTCAGCATCTTCATTGCAGAAAGAGCATGAGAAACCATATCTCTGGACACACTTGCTAGATAAACTATCTGCCACTCGCTGCTTGGATAATTTATTCGTCAAATAAACGCACCGCACGCACTGCATGATATCCCGCCACTGCTGGGCATCGTAACTTATTTTTTGAGATATATAATAGCTAAATGGCCACAGAACTGGGATAGACAGAGATATGATGTCCTTACTGTAAATACATACATGAGCAGTCTTGTGAGATTTCTAACCATGTGGGGCATTCTGACCAGTGTAGATTTAGATCAGGCTGTAAAGCATTTCTTTGAGCTGAGAGACTCCATTTCTTATTCTATGGTGTTAAACATATTTGTGAAGTTTCTTTCAGATATTCCACAGAGTATAGGAACTACAGGTCAAACACCATTTTTCAAATCTATCAAAGGTGGATAACTCATGAACTGGAACGGTCGGAGTCGGAGACACGGTCCTTAGATACAATATGTAACCTTGATGTTAAACGTACCTGTGAATTTTCATTCAGATATTCAATATAGAAGAGGAGCTACAGGTCAAAAACCATTTTCAGACCTATCAAGGGCGGATTATTCACCAACTGGAAAGGTACTTAAGAGTGACCGCACTATTCCTGGGCAGGCTTAGACCTCCTAAGCGGTTAACCAGTACTATGTGCACATACTTTCGCCAGTAACTGACAACTGCCCTTCTTGAATCAGCGGAAGGAGAAACGAAAGTATGTGGCCAGACCGGGTTTCGAACTCAGGACCTCTGACTTATGAGTCAGGTGCCCTACCGATTGCGCTACGCGGCCCGGCCTCAGTCACAATATGTAACCCTTGATGATACCTGTGAAGTTTCATTCAGATATTCCATATAGTAAAGGAACTACATGTCAAAAAAACAGTTTTCAGATCAATCAAGGGCGGATAACTCACGAACTGGAAAGGTAAGAGTGAGCGTCCTTACTCACAAAATGTAACCTTAGATGTGAAATATATCTGTGAAGTTTCATTCAGATGTTCCATAGAGTAAAGGAATTACAGGTCAAAACCCATTTTTTTGATCTGTCAAGGGCGGATAACTCGCGAACTGGAAAAGTAAGAGTGACGGTCCTTAGTCACAATATGTAACCTTTGATGTTAAATATATCTGTGAAGGTTCATGTAGATATTCCATATTGTCAAGGAATAACAGGCCAGAAACCATTTTTCCAATATGAACAAGGGCAGTAACTCTGATAAAAATGGACGGATTTTGCCCATTAACACTGAATTTTCTACCACTCATCCCCGATAACAATATGGATGCAAAACTGATGATTGAAAAATTCCGTAAATAAATACTTAAGTTGTCGATCGGAAATGGTGAGCACGGACGGACGGACACCGGAAGGGCTCGGTAAAGTTAGCAGAACGAAAATTCTGCAGAAAATTCTGCAGAAGATTCTGCAGAATTTTCTGCAGAATTTTCTGCAGAAAAAGTGGTAAAGTTAGCGAAATAAATATTCTGCAGAATTTTCTGCAGAATTTTCTGCAGAAAAAGTGGTAAAGTTAGCGAAATAAATATTCTGCAGAATTTTCTGCAGAATTTTCTGCAGAAAAAGTGGTAAGGATAGCGAATTGAAAATTCTGCAAAATTTAGCAGTTTTTATTTCTTTGTTCTGTCATCTATAGGCCACAAAATGTGAGTGCGCACCGTTTACCGCACTACTCTATCTCATATGTGGACCAAGATATTCACAAAAATCGCATATTTTCTTCTGCTGGAAAGTAGCAGAACGAAATTTCAGAAACCCTTTATTTGAAAAGTTTAATTTCTATGTTCTGTCATCTGGATGCCACAAAATGTGAGTGAGCGCCGTTTACCGCACTACTCTATCTCATAAGTGGACCGAGATATTCACAAAAATCGCATATTTTCTTCTGCTAGAGAGTAGCAGAACGAAATTTCAGAAACCCTTTGTTAGCAAAGTTTGATTTCTATGTTCTGTCATCTGAAGGCCACAAAATGTGTTTGAGCGCCGTTTACCGCACTACTCTATCTCATAAGTGGACCGAGATATTCACAAAATCGCACATTTTCTTCTGCTGGAAAGTAGCAGAACGAAATTTCAGAAACCCTTTGTTTGCAAAGTTTGATTTCTATGTTCTGTCATCTGAAGGCCACAAAATGTGAGTGAGCGCCGTTTACCGCACTACTCTATCTCATAAGTGGACCGAGATATTCACAAAAATCGCATATTTTCTTCTGCTAGAGAGTAGCAGAACGAAATTTCAGAAACCCTTTATTAGCAAAGTTTGATTTCTATGTTCTGTCATGTAGATGCTATAAAATGTGAGTGAGCGCCGTTTACCGCACCTCTCTATCTCATAAGTGGACCGAGATATTCACAAAAATCGCATATTTTCTTCTGCTGGAAAGTAGCAGAACGAAATTTCAGAAACCCTTTGTTTGCAAAATTTGATTTCTATGTTCTGTCATCTGGATGCCACAAAATGTGAGTGAGCTACGTTTACCACACTACTCTATCTCATTAGTGGACCGAGATATTCACAAAAATCGCTTATTTTCTTCTGCTAGAAAGTAGCAGAACGAAATTTCAGAAATCCTTTATTTGAAAAGTTTAATTTCTATGTTCTGTCATCTGGATGCCACAAAATGTGAGTGAGCGCCGTTTACCGCACTACTCTATCTCATAAGTGGACCGAGATATTCACAAAAATCGCATATTTTCTTCTGCTAGAGAGTAGCAGAACGAAATTTCAGAAACCCTTTGTTAGCAAAGTTTGATTTCTATGTTCTGTCATCTGAAGGCCACAAAATGTGTTTGAGCGCCGTTTACCGCACTACTCTATCTCATAAGTGGACCGAGATATTCACAAAATCGCACATTTTCTTCTGCTGGAAAGTAGCAGAACGAAATTTCAGAAACCCTTTGTTTGCAAAGTTTGATTTCTATGTTCTGTCATCTGAAGGCCACAAAATGTGAGTGAGCGCCGTTTACCGCACTACTCTATCTCATAAGTGGACCGAGATATTCACAAAAATCGCATATTTTCTTCTGCTAGAGAGTAGCAGAACGAAATTTCAGAAACCCTTTATTAGCAAAGTTTGATTTCTATGTTCTGTCATGTAGATGCTATTAAATGTGAGTGAGCGCCGTTAACCGCACCTCTCTATCTCATAAGTGGATCGAGATATTCACAAAAATCGCATATTTTCTTCTGCTGGAAAGTAGCAGAACGAAATTTCAGAAACCCTTTGTTTGCAAAATTTGATTTCTATGTTCTGTCATCTGGATGCCACAAAATGTGAGTGAGCTACGTTTACCACACTACTCTATCTCATTAGTGGACCGAGATATTCACAAAAATCGCTTATTTTCTTCTGCTAGAAAGTAGCAGAACGAAATTTCAGAAACCCATTGTTAGCAAAGATTGATTTCTATATTCTGTCATCTGGAGGCCACAAAATGTGAGTGAGCGCCGTTTACCGCACTACTCTATCTCATAAGTGGACCGAGATATTAACAAAAATCGCATATTTTCTTCTGCTATAGAGTAGCAGAACGAAATTTCAGAAACCCTTTGTAAACAAAATTTGATTTCTATGTTCTGTCATCTGGAGACCAAAAAATGTGAGTGAGCGCCGTTTACTGCACTACTCTATCTCATAAGTGGACCGAGATATTCACAAAAATCGCATATTTTCTTCTGCTGGAAAGTAGCAGAACGAAATTTCAGAAACCCTTTGTTTGCAAAAATTGATTTCTATGTTCTGCCATCTGGATGCCACAAAATGTGAGTGAGCGCCGTTTACCGCACTACTCTATCTAATTAGTGGACCGAGATATTCACAAAAATCGCTTATTTTCTTCTGCTAGAAAGTAGCAGAACGAAATTTCAGAAACCCATTGTTAGCAAAGATTGATTTCTATGTTCCGTCATCTGGAGGCCACAAAATGTGCGTGAGCGCCGTTTACCGCACTACTCTATCTCATAAGTGGACCGAGTTATTAACAAAAATCGCATATTTTCTTCTGCTATAGAAGAGCAGAACGAAATTTCAGAAACCCTTTGTAAACAAAATTTGATTTCTATGTTCTGTCATCTGGAGGCCAAAAAATGTGAGTGAGCGCCGTTTACCGCACTACTCTATCTCATTAGTGGACCGAGATATTCACAAAAATCGCATATTTTCTTCTGCTGGAAAGGAGCAGAACGAAATTTCAGAAACCCTTTGTTAGCAAAGTTTGATTTCTATGTTCTGTCATCTGGAGGCCACAAAAAGAGAGTGAGCGCCGTTTACCGCACTACTCTATCTAATAAGTGGACCGAGATATTCACAAAAACCTCATATTTTCTTCTGCACGAAAGTAGCAGAACGAAATTTCAGAAACCCTTTGTTTGCAATTATTGATTTCTATGTTCTGTAATCTGGAGGCCACAAAAAGTGAGTGAGCGCCGTTTACCGCACTACTCTATCTCATAAGTGGACCGAGATATTCACAAAAATCGCATATTTTCTTCTGCTGGAAAGTAGCAGAACGAAATTTCAGAAACCCTTTGTTTGCAAAGTTTGATTTCTATGTTCTGTCATCTGGATGCCACAAAAAGTGAGTGAGCGCCGTTTACCGCACTACTCTATCTCATAAGTGGACCGAGATATTCACAAAAATCGCATATTTTCTTCTGCTATAGAGTAGCAGAACAAAATTTCAGAAACCCTTTGTTAGCAAAGTTTGATTTCTATGTTCTGTCATCTGCAGGCCACAAAAGGTGAGTGAGCGCCGTTTACCGCACTACTCTATCTCATAAGTGGACCGAGATATTCACAAAAATCGCATATTTTCTTCTGCTGGAAAGTAGGAGAACGAAATTTCAGAAACGCTTTGTTAGCAAAGTTTGGTTTCTATGTTCTGTCATCTGGAGGCCACAAAAGGTGAGTGAGCGCCGTTTGCCGCACTACTCTATCTCAAAAGTGGACCGAGATATTAACAAAAATCGCATATTTTCTTCTGCTGGAAAGTAGCAGAACGAAATTTCAGAAATCCTTTGTTAGCAATGATTGATTTCTATGTTCTGTCATCTGTAGGCCACAAAATGTGAGTGAGCACCGTTTACCGCACCTCTCTATCTCATAAGTGGACCTAGATATTCACAAAAATCGCTAGTGTCGACATAATTTCTTACATAAAATTTTAGAGCATGAAAAATAGGCCAAAATAAGTGCAAGGTTCCTCGAGACCATTCTAAGACGAAACTATATACATGTACCAGGTTTGATGAGCGTAGGTATCATAGATTGAGAATAATGGACACGAATGTTAGGGTCGACATAATTGTGGACGGACGGAATGACCGATGGACAGAAAAGTGAACTATATCGCACCTTCTTAAAGCAGGTGCGACAAAAACCAATACTATACAAAGAAAGGCCAAAAGGAAAAGAAAAGGACAAATCGCTGCACATCAACGCAGACTGATCCGAGTTTTTTTCTGCTCACAGGATTGACATAAATAGGAAGAGAGTTCAGTAAAAGTTTAATCATTGACAAAAAATGTTAAAGATTAACACCCTCAATATTTCTATTAACTTCTAAATTTCTCACAAAAAATTATATCCTAGGCATGATAATGATTGCTATTTAAAATTACATATTTCTGCCAAATTTATGATTTGTGATGGTCACTGAAAATAGGAGAATTTAAGAAAATACACAAAAAGCGGCCATAGCGGACCGCCATTCCCGCCAAAAATGAAGACTGGATACGCCCAGCAATCATAGTTAATCAGGATAAAGTTATACCATGAAAAATTTTAAGCCCTTTCTTTAATCGACTTCTGACAGTTATTGGCTGAAAAAACTCGCGTGCACAGATTAGAGGTTAATGCTTTTGTAAAGTTATTTACTCCACCAATCATAAAATTCAAAACATGCTTGCAGAAACGCGTGTGGAAGTCAGTCAATTTATGACTACAAAATATTCGTGAATATTCAAGAAGGGTACGCATTGGTATATCGTCTCTGCCTCCGTAACAAAGATGTTTTCGTTGAAGATTTTTTGAACAAATCTTAATTATGTTGCATACAACTAACCAGAATCATAATTTTGTAATTATTTTGTAAAGAAATACGAGGGAGTATACCTTTAAATAAACATATTTTAGTCGTGCACAAACAACACAAAACATTACTAATCCAACACCTACTGCAAGCAGAGGCAGGCCCTTGCCCTCCATCAGGATGACGTGGTTCTACGACCTTGTCAACAGAAGGTAAGTTGTATCGAGTTATGGAAGGCTGATAATGAAAGATATACTGTTCACAAAAAGTAGGGGATATTAAGTCATTAAAAATTGTATAAATTCATCTGAAACGATGACATTTTGCATTACAATTTAGATGGTGTATCCTGTCACGTGACCTGCGTGTCATTCGTTTTAGACAGGGGGTCAACACCCGAATTTCACACGAATCTGGTGTCGAAACAGATTGTTTTTAGATTACAAAATTTACAGAGAAACACTTGTCATGCTTCATTTAACAAACTAAAAATTGGGTTTACACACTCTTTCATCAAAATAATGAGTGCAAGCCATAAACGTCTAAATATTTCGGTAACTCGATGCACCTGTACGAATTCTGTACAGTTTTGAAGAAGAAAAAAATCTTTTAGCATACAAAACTTAAAAGTGCTTAAAACAGTTAGCTTAGTTGAAGAATTTGAATAAATTTTTGTTCGAAATTACCACATTTTAGTCCTGACCCCCTGTATGAAACAAATTGTATGCAGATCACGTGACCGGATATATTGTCTAAACCTTCATGAAAAGTGTCTTAAAGTGATTGTTCAGATCTCTTAACTGATTCTCTATATTAAAAATAAATAAGTCAGTATGTCCTAATTTAATTTCTACAGATCATTTCTTCATCTGCTAAGGTAATTAAAATCATGTTTATTGCTCTTATCTTAAACTTCAGGCAGCAGACATGTTTTCGATCACATCAGTCTAACAGCTTGAAACAGCTGGATAGCAAGCATTTGTTAACCTAAACTTTTACGCAGTGGAACCACTTTCTAGAGGAGTTGACCGTGATTCCATATGGAAAGATTGCAATTAGTTTCTGAGCTTATAATGTCTTCGGATGTGATTGAGGAGGTAAACATTAAAAAGGCACCTATGGTCACCTCAATATACTGAAGATGACTTGAAATACAGACTTTCAAATGCAGATGATAGCTTGACATACTTGAGGTGTCAATTTTCTATGGTGAAAGTGCAGTTTTTGTATGCCTATGCGCAGACTTCAGAAAAAAGCATGTTTGTATAACCAACAGCTATTACCATTATTCTCATTTTCATGCATTATTTAATGCATTCCTTATTATTATTTATATAAGTACTAGTACTATTTTAATTTGTTGTAAGCTGACGATTTTTATTGCCAGAATTACCTTAAAATTCTAAGTATTGGGACAGAACAGTGCTAACCCAGATCAGACTGCTCCTAAAGAAACAGTCTGATCATGGTCTAAACTGTTTTGGATCAGTTGTTGCAAATGCATTTGTTCCCTGTCAACGTTTAACAGTGTGCATTTCAATGAACAGACTGATCTGGCTTTGCATTGGAGCACTACATCTCCAGCTGCTCTGTAACTCATTTCACTTTGCTGCAGCTGCTAAGTGATTCCAACAGAAAATATTTGAGGTCAATCAACTTATAAATGGCAGAATCCTGGGGCAAGTGATAATCATCAAATTACACACTAATTGAAATGGTTTTCACAAAAATTTTAGAGGTATGATTTTCATCATATTTTTAACTTATGTTATAAAGATTTAGAAAAAGATGTGAACAATCACTTTAACAGATAGTTATCTTATCAATATTTAGCGTTTCATATGAATATCACATTTGTTGTAGATGCTACAATTTTTCATACCTGAAAATCCCCTACTTTTTGTGAACAGTATATGATTGAAATACTGGTTTAACCGCATGCCAACTTAAATATTTCTTCAGATTCCAAAAGGCTATCTCTATACAAAATACTTAAGTCAGATGTTTTTCACGTCGTTTCTTCTCAGTGACAAGGGGCCGTATTCATAAAGCCACTTAAGTCGTTGCTATGCGGTTGCTAAGGCTAAATATCTATAAAGGAGGTTCCCTACAACTATGAAATTTGCTCTGGAGGAACAGTCTTTGTAAGACTGTTCCTCCAGAGCAAATTTCATAGTTGTAGGGAATCTCCTTCAAAGAAATTTAGCCTTAGCAACAGCACAGCAACCACTTAAGTCGTTTTATGAATATGGCCCAAGGCCCCTTGAGAAGACGAATACGGGACTGCAAATTCATTCCATATATAAGAATTTCAATATCCTCGTATCAGCCGTTTTTGAGATTCGCAGCTACCAGAGCATGTTACGGACGGACAGACTAGAGACAGGCGAACAGACAAGCAAACCAAAATGCTCTTTAACCAAACCAGTTTGCCCATTAACGGTTGGGCAGCTGGGGACATAATAAACGAGTCAGTAAAAACGAGTGAGGCCCGAGGGAGGTGTACACTTCACTCGACCATCACTCAATTCTCAACACGCAAGACTAAGTGAGATTTAAGAATACGAAACTTCTGAGTCGCTCAATTAATGAGTGAATTCAGGGATTACATCAGGAATGTGAGTAACGTTCTAGAATACAGGCGTTAAAATTGTAATGTGTTGTGGTCACACTGACAAACATCATTAATGCCTTACTGACATTGGAAATGACTGGATTTCAAACTCGTCCGAGATTTTATAGCTGTATTTTCCATCTTGGGTATCCATATATAAGCGCATGTTTCCCATAGATCCTCTTAAAGAAAAAAAGACAAAACAAAACAAAAACAAAACCGAAGATGTATGTGCTACATGTATCTTGTTTGCACGAGCAAATAGGGGGTCTTTTCCATAGATATTGATTAAACTTGGCCATATTGTGGTCGACGGATGGACAACCGTTGTTCTAACTTTCATTATGAAGCCAAATGCGTTCCGTTATCAACACCAATGCTTAGCTTTATAAAACATCAAATTTAAATTAATTTGAGTAAGCAATACACAGAGCGAGCAGAGAAATCAATGCCCCAAAATTCCGATTTTCGAGAGAAAATAATGCTTCTTTTGATGATTATAAAAGCAGTAGTTTCGTATTCGCCAAAACATTAAACTTAAATTGGTGAACATGTAATTGGTGTAACAGAAATACTGACAGCAGATCATAACGGTTTTTTCTTCTTCCCAAAATGTGTTTTTCACACATATGCACGTTTGTGCTGGCTTTGTGCAGTTGTTACTCAAATTTAAATTAAACTGGCAAATTTCATGCTGACCAATCAGGACAGAATACATTAACTTCCACAAAAAGTTAGAATTCAGTTGTTATTATCTCCAAATATCTTGTAACATTTGCTTTTTCAGCACGCTTAACCTTTGGCGAGGAACGTATATATAAATGTCAGACGAAACAGTGCACGAAATTGGACTATTTTGCTCAGAGAATATACATGTATGCCTTGTTAAAAAATTAACCAATTCTTCCATATTAATATAACAGAATGAAAAGTAATCTCACACATCCTTGCAAGGGTTGTGGGGTGGAGGGGGGCTTTCGAATTTACTAACACTGCTGGGATCGAACATCAAATGTGGCCACCACTTTAAAAACAGAAAATGAAATCCATAAAGAATCTTTGAAATTGTTATTTGAGCAACATGACAAAACCAACAAAGTGGCATGTGCGTCCAGCGAAGACTCAGATCAGCCTGGGCATCCGCACAGTCTGATTTGACTCTTCTTTATGCGCTTAAAGGTTAGCTAAGCTTGCTCCAAGCGCACAGCGAAGACTCTGATCAGACTGGGCGGATGCCCAGGCTGACCTGAGTCTTGGCTGCGCGCACATGCCACTTTGTTGGTTTTGTCGTGTAGCGGCTCATTTGTTTTCATCATGGCAGACTTTTCACCCTTTTTCCAGTTGCAAGTTTCTGTAAATGTCAAACATTATACTGGAATTATTTGCAGACGCAATGATATCTGCCTAATAGAATATGAAAACTAGGGCATGCTAACACGTGTGTCTTCACCAATCGTTGAAGCATTTTCATGAAAGTGATTTGTGTGGCGCCACTAGAAAAGGCCGGCTAGGTGTTTTACCACCTGTGCAGATCAGCCATCAGCTCATCCGACTAGCTTTGAGGCCTTACTAACACCTTCGTAGGAGATAATAAGTCCTACGTAGCACTTACTAACACCTACTTAGGACTTATCTTATTAGTTAAGTCCTTCGTAGGAGTTAGTAAGTCCTATGTAGGAGTTAATAAGTCCTACATAGAAGTTACTAAGTCCTATGTAGAAGCTAGTTAGCCTAGCTTTGGAGTTAGTAAGCCCTTCGTAGGCATTAATAAGTCCTACATAGGATAACAATATTGAACATATACCAATTTGACATGTGTGATCACCACATCCACTTTAAAGTGCTTATTTCTCAGAAAATAGATGCCTCCCCATCAAACGGCATATGCTGTGATAAAGAAGACTCATGATGCCACTTATCAGCAAAAAAATAGCCACTTTGATAGGGGTCAGGAAACATGCTTTATTAAGACTCCCCCTTTGGTGGCCAAGGTTTCTGAATTTTCATTCTGCTACTGTTCAGCAGAATATGCGATTTTTGTGAATATCTCGGTCCACTTATGAGACAGAGTGGTGCAGTAAACGGTGCTCACTCACATTTTGTGGCCTCCAGATGACAGAACAAAGAAATAAAACTTTGTTAACAAAGGGTTTCTGAAATTTCGTTTTGCTACTCTCCGGCAGAAGAAAATATGCGATTTTTGTGAATATCTCGGTCCACTTATGAGATAGAGTAGTGCGGTAAACGGTGCTCACTCAAATTTTGTGACCTCCAGATGACAGAACATAGAAATCAAACTTTGCTAACAAAGGGTTTCTTTAATTTCGTTCGGCTACTTACCAGCAGAAGAAAATATGCAATTTTTGTGAATATCTCGGTCCACTTATGAGATAGAGAAGAACGGTAAACGGCGCTCACTCACATTTTGTAGCCTCCAGATAAGAGAATAAAGAAATAAACTTATGCTTACAAAGGATTTCTTTAATTTCGTTCTGCTACTTTCCAGCAGAAGAAAATATGCGATTTTTGTGAATATCTCGGTCCACTTATGAGATAGAGTAGTGCGGCAAACGGCGCTCACTCACTTTTTGTGGCCTCCAGATGACAGAACATAGAAATTAAACTTTGCAAACAAAGGGTTTCTGAAATTTCGTTCTGCTACTTTCCAGCAGAAGAAAATATGCGATTTTTGTGAATATCTCGGTCCACTTATGAGATAGAGTAGTGCGGCAAACGGCGCTCACTCACATTTTGTGGCCTCCAGATGACAGAACATAGAAATCAAACTTTGCAAACAAAGGGTTTCTGAAATTTCGTTCTGCTACTTTCCAGCAGAAGAAAATATGCGATTTTTGTGAATATCTCGGTCCACTTATGAGATAGAGAGGTGCGGTAAACGGTGCTCACTCACATTTTATGGCCTCTATATGACAGAACTTAGAAATCAAACTTTGCTAACAAAGGGTTTCTGAAATTTCGTTCTGCTACTCTCTAGCAGAAGAAAATATGAGATTTTTGTGAATATCTCGGTCCACTTATGAGATAGAGAGGTGCGGTAAACGGTGCTCACTCACATTTTATGGCCTCTAGATGAGAGAACATAGAAATCAAACTTTGCAAACAAAGGGTTTCTGAAATTTCTGTCTGCTACTTTCCAGCAGAAGAAAATATGAGATTTTTGTGAATATCTCGGTCCACTTATGAGATAGAGTAGTGCGGTAAACGGCGCTCACTCTCTTTTTGTGGCCTCCAGATGACAGAACATAGAAATCAAACTTTGCTAACAAAGGGTTTCTGAAATTTCGTTCTGCTGCTCTCTAGTAGAAGAAAATATGCGATTTTTGTGAATATCTCGGTCCACTTATGAGATAGAGTAGTGCGGTAAACGGCGCTCACGCACATTTTGTGGCCTCCAGATGACAGAACATAGAAATTAAACTTTTCCAATAAAGGGTTTCTGAAATGTCGTTCTGCTACTTTCCAGCAGAAGAAAATATACGATTTTTGTGAATATCTCGGTCCACATATGAGATAGAGTAGTGCGGTAAACGGTGCGCACTCATATTTTGTGGGCTATAGATGACAGAACAAAGAAATAAAACTGTTTAATTTTGCAGAATTTTCAATTCGTTATCCTTACCACTTTTTCTGCAGAAAATTCTGCAGAAAATTCTGCAGAATATTAATTTCGCTAACTTTACCACTTTTTCTGCAGAAAATTCTGCAGAAAATTCTGCAGAATATTTATTTCGCTAACTTTACCACTTTTTCTGCAGAAAATTCTGCAGAATCTTCTGCAGAATTTTCTGCAGAATTTTCGTTCTGCTAACTTGACCGAGCTCACCGGAAGGTATATCATAATACACCGCCACTAAAGTGTGGCGGGATATAAAAATGCAAAGTGACAGCTGTTTTCCCTTACTTTGCATCAAAGATCGTTCAAGTCTTTTGAAAGCTTTCGACTGCAAGTGTGTGAAAGAAACACAGCGGCTTAGAGTAAGTTGAGAGTTCTACTGCAAACTGATCTCTTGTATGCGTTTATTATTTCATTATACTGTACTTTTCTCTTTTTGGGGGGTGGTTGGGTAGAGTAATGGCGCTGAGAACCTTTCAGTGCCTGGGCGTCCTATTAATTTGGATTATAATAGGGCAAGGGCCTACCGTGCTTACAGTAAGTGCGGGTGGGCGTTGTTTGGACACTATCGATTCTCTCTTCTTCTCCACTCCCTGGGAGACGGCCCGATATAGACTGAAATACTGTCTCAATGGGCCGTTAAGCCCAAAACAACCAAACATTCTCTCTCTCTCTCTCTTTGCATTTCATTACATCTAGAACCTTCCTAGTAACTTTAATACAATACAAATGAGCCGCGTCACAACAAAGCCAACAAAGTGGCATGCCCGCCCAGCGAATATCCGAGCCTGGTTTTCTCTGTGCGCACATGCCACATTGTTGATTTTGTCGTGTCGTGGCTCAAATGTACTTTTACCAAATTTAGTGTGATAGATGTGGATTTCCCTATTTAACTTCTTCAGTATCTCTTAACGACCCAACTGTATGAAAGAAACAGGTGATTGACAGTTCCCTGAAGACAACGGACATCCCCAGGGTAGCTAACCCGCGTCACTGTTTGTTACCGTTCACGGAGTTTTTGATACCGTTCACAGACCATTTGTATGTAAACAAGTACGAGCGAGGTCTGTATTTTTCCTGATAATTTTCCTATATATATAAGAACTATAACGGATTGACATAGGCACAGGGTATAATCGATTCCGCTAATTTTCGCTTCCTGTAGAGACTGTACATCAAATTTGGCTTCCGCCGAGACTGTCCACGAACTCTTGCTTCCTGCCGAGACTTCTGTACATGATAAATGGCTTCCTGCAGAGACTGTCCGCGTGATTCTGCTTCCTGCCGAGGCTCTCGGCAGGAAGCAGAGTCACGCGGACAGTCTCGGCAGGACATGAGCAGAAATCGATATCAGGGGAGAGAAAACCACTTATTCCTTTAATCTGTTGATTTCCGATTACCCTGTAGAGTTAGCACGCTTGGTTACCTGTTAGACGGTTTGATATCAATGTTCAATGACACGCCTAGGTAATATTGTCCCAGTGTTTCACGATAAGCTCTCGCGGGACAATATTGGCCCAGCACCTTAACCTGTATTTGACTAATTTATCGCCAGTTGTGCGTATATGATTAAGACATAAACTGTTGATTCTTATTTTCAAAAAAAGCAAAATCAAAAATAAATAAATAAAAAATAGTAATAAGACGATAGCGAAAATGTGCTTTTGGGTAATTTACCATGCAATGTATTTCCGACTTTCTGTATAAAATTTGAGTTTGTTTGTGGTTGTTTATTATTATCGTTATTATTTTTATTTATTTTTTCCAAAATATTTTTTTCTATAAATTCAGTTTTCTGAAACTTTCTAACACAATGTTACTTACAAAATTAAGGATGGATAAAATCCGGCCAAATTAAAGAGATTTTCTGGTTATCTAAAAAATATATACATGTACATATAATAGTATAAGTATAAAAACTGGAACAGATGCACAGCCTAATCAACGTATTGAAATAATAGTACTTGTTAGTCATGTGGCATTTAGTTTAGTAGTCATCATATTAGTCTCTGTATTCTGTCAAAACACAGAAAGAAGGCTGTAATTAACCTGTGGCTCATGCTGTCAGGTGATTTTAGTGACGCAGACCAGTCTGCGCTAAAGACATAATAGCAAGCTGATTAGGTTCCTAGTCATTAGCTTAGAAAGTATGCTTACTATAGAATCAAGGGTGTATGCGAAAATCTGGATCTAGAGGCTGTGTCTACATTAGCCGCATTTGTCTTAAGGCACTATTTTGCTGTCCCGTCCATAAGTGGACAGGACTCAAATCAACCTGTTATTTCACACGTTTCAAATCTGAGTAGTCTCTTTCCGGCCGAAGAAGCGTTGGCTCAAAAGAGTGCCCAGGGGAGCATGTGACCAGACTGCGCGGGCTTGATTTAAGCCTTTACTATTATTAGCCGGGCATGTCTTGTTTGGACTGATTCTTGGGCTCGCATTGCACATAGCTCTTTATTATCACCACCCCCCTTGGTATGATTGAAATATTGTTGAAAAGTACGTAAAATCGTAAGTTCATCTACCTGTCTATAATTTAGGAGTCAAACTTGAAGGTTATATTGGTGATCTCTTGACATGGCATTTTGAGACACCGTTGTTTATTGTCAAAATATGCTTCAAGGCATATTTGCGGCAATTCTTTTACCGTATCGATAAAATAACGAGTTGTCAGCCTTCGCACCCGCACAGTCTGGTCAGTTGTGTTACTGTAAAATACATATCGTAAATTATCATAACTGATTTTTGAAGGTTTCTTCGAGCATAAAAAGCACAGATCAGTGTATTATTAGCAAAAAGGATCTTATAAAGTTATTCAACTCGTGTTATTTCGTCCTAAAACCTATCTATTTAGTTGAAGTAAATTTTGATTATGTTCTTATCGTCCACTTGAAATACGATCACTTGTCCAATAGTTGCATATAATCTGTAGTGGTCTAATGCGATATGGTATAACAAGCAATAAATCAGCGCGTGCCCGCGGCACGTGGTCACTAAATGACAGCCATAATAAAACCTGCAACGGATTATTATTGTATAATTAGGAGTTTGAATGTAAGCCGCATCATGAGAAAACCAGCTTTTTTGCATATGCGAAAACTACATGAATAAATAAAAAGGACAAATAAACCAGAACACATCAATAAGTAAACAAGTCAACAAGTAAATAATCAAATAAATTTTTAACGCAATGAGCTCCCATTCAGATAAGCAGGTATTATGTGAACAAGGACATTTGATGATAAGTATGCGACAACTTTGTCAAGTTCTCCATCATATGTCTCTAGCAGAACTTTTCGTATTTGAATTAGAACACGTCGGGCTGAAATCTTCTCTCCTTCGTTGAGTTCTCTATAGTTCACCTTCCTTTTTTTGTCTTAGATTAGCCATGGCTGGTGACAGAATGGTTTTAGACTTTGTGTCAATTAAGACTGCAGCTTGAGTAATATTGTTTCACCACGTTCAATAAATTTAAACAATAGGACTACCCTATGTGCGAAAAATCAGATACCCTGGCGACTTTCAGACCAATTAGGAGGACACAATAAATATGTTTGGATAACAATTATTAATAATTGATACCGATAAGTTTGATGGTCATCTCAATTTTTGAATATTAGAACGGGCCGCGCACTGTAAATCGGTTAAATATATAATTGCAATCAATTTTTCATGGTCTATCTTATGCGACTGCCTTTAATGTCGGTCAATATTCGACAAGAAAGAAAGAAAAGAAAGAAAAAAATGAATGCTATTATCATCTATTATGCTTACTATTATTAAGCGCTTGGTTGCGTGTCATCCGTGAATATGGCCGTTATCCGTTTTCACTGAAATCGATATATACTACCTGTATTTTACGGGCCCGATTTAAAGCGAAAAAATAAATAAAATTGTTCTGTCCTTTAGGAATTATTCTAGTTTGACCTAACTTAAATTTCTAGTAGATGCATGTAAAATATATCTTTAGAAAGATAATTAAATCGGCTAATAGGATCCATCAAGGATGTTGTAATTAAAAGAATACATAATGTTTTCCTAGGCATTCATTTCAACAGGGGGTGCTTCTTTTTGTGATTTCCTCTATCATTTAATAGAAACACGGGTATGAAATTTGTAACTTCAAAAGACCTCGATTTTTTTCGAGTAATTTTTTTGAAAAAAATATCATCTTAAAGAGGATGTAATGTAGATTTAGGAATGATCAAGGATGATTTATTTATTTAAACATTAAATTATGTAAAAGGAGTATGAAATAACATGTTCTATCTCAGGCCATTATATTTTGAGCGCTATACCTATCGGTATACCTATACGATAGCCAGGTAAATCTGTACTCCATTTCTGAGCATGAGCCAATGTTCGAGGACAGTAGTCCCTGCAGGAAGCAAGAGTTCGCGGACAGTCTCGGCTGAAGCCAAATATGATGTACAGTCTCTACAGGAAGCGAAAATTAGCAGAATCGATTATACCCTGTGATAGGGTAAAGTGCAGAGTACTGGGCTTAACTTGTGCTGTTTGATTGTGCCTGCTAATGCTCGACCAAAACTGTTCTTCTGGGTTTTCGGCGAGCATTTATACTTAACCAAGCGAGATGTGCCTTCAGTGCAGCAGAAGTTAAGCCCAATACTCCGCATTTTACCCCTTGTCAATCCGTTCTGTACTAAGAAAAATATCAGGAGAATACAAACGTCGCTCGTACTTGTTTGCATACAAAAAGTCTATGAACCGTATCAAAAAGTCACGTGATCAGCTACCCTGATCCCTCTCCACGCCTCACTTACTGACATACTCCTCAAGACATATCAGCCGCAGACATCAGGCAAGACATGGCTGTGGCAGAGAACCAAAGAACACAGGCGTCCTCAGCCGAGCCTTAGGAAAAAGATGTCTGATGCAGAAAGAACCGCAAGTCAAAATAATCCAAATGAATGGAAGCCAAACTTTACTAAGATTCATGTCGCCATGACGAGCCAGTCTTAGATCTAGAATACCCTTGAAAACTTTATCAATAGATCATTGAACCATGTTTTTCTATAATTGAGCCGCAACACGACAGAACCAACAAAGTGACATGAGCGCCAAGTGAAGACTCAGATCAACCGGGGCGTCCGCTCAGTCTTATCAGGGCTTTTGCTGTCCGCGTGGAACTATAGGTCTTCTACGAATTTTAAAAACTGTTTACACTTTCTAGTTCAGTGGTGGTAAGGTTTATTCACTGAATAAGGGATGTCACACCTGTCCGATTTAGCATACTATGCATGTGCAATCAATGCACTGTTCAAAATCTCTCACCTGGCTAATTGTGCGTAAATACATGCTTAGAAGCCATGCATCCTATGACTCCTTAAAAAGGCCAAATTCTGAACTTCATGATTTGGTTTAAACATATTTATTGTTTCTCAATTACAAGTAACATACAATCAAATTTTAACAGTACATGCTTAGGGATTGGAACGAAAGCAAAATGCTTATCGAGTTCCTCTCCCATATCGAGTTCCTCTCCCGATTTCATGATTTGAATTCTAATACTCTACTGTTGAAATATTTGAACTGGTTTCTTAAATAAAACTAGATATTTGTGACAAACAGCTATTCAGAAGACCTTGAATAAAGGACATATGCAATACTGAAGGTCTTGAGAAACAGTTTTCAAACCATTTATAAGAATTTGTTGACTGGCTTTCGCCATGGCAGTTTAGGCTTTGCAGAACTGATGCTTATTAATATATCTCTTTGCATAGACATCATTTGGTTCTGATATTTTTCCCTCTTCATCTTATTCATTTTAATGTTTACCATGTACATGCATATACTTGTATTTTACTCAAAGTGATATAAAAGCACAGGTGTGAATGTGGTCTTACAAGCAAATAAAGTTCCAAATTGATCTGTGAGACTTGCACCACCTCACTAAATATTGGGACAGGAATGTTCGGGCAAACACTGTAGACCAAGATCAGACTGTTCAGGGACTGCAGTAGTATTTCCCATTCTGCCAGCACCTTTGTGCTAAATTGAAGATAGTCAAATCAGTGAAGCTTCTGCTAAAACCAACTTAATTTAGGTTTACCATAGCATCTGCTGCAGAGATGGCTTCTGTCAATATTAAAGCTGCTATGATAAGGTATTATATCAGGCATAAGCAGTCAGCTGTAGCAGAGTAGCTTTAAATTGTGCTAAAATGGGCAGTCAACCTTAGCAAAAAGTGGACTTGTCGGTTCCGCATCAGACCTGTTCTTAAAATTTGTATAAGAGCTATAGCATAGACCCTTTGCTATGCTGAAAGCGCACAGCAAGGACTCTGATCAGATTTGGCAGCTGCCAAGGCTGATCTGAGTCTTCACTGGGTGCACATGCTACTTTGATGTTTCTTGACTTTATATAGAACTGTAGGTGTCAAGAAAAACTAGAGCTGTTTGTAAATGAAGAAATAGTTTTTATTTTTCACAAAAGATCCATTTGGACCAGAATGCTCTACTGACCCCAAGCATCACCTATGCATTAAATATAAGTCCTCTGGTTATTACATATCTCTTAAAAGGTCAGATGTAGAGAATTATATATGGCTTAATGCCATGCTACACTTAAATATCAACCATGCTGTTTCAATTAATGTCGGGGGCCGTATAAAATGTTATTAAAATCATTAGTTTTTACTCTTTTTTTTTCTTCAAAAGCTATGACCCAATTCTTGGCAGTAAGTAAAACAATAAATCAAGGATGGAATGAACGCAATACAAATATCATAAAATATAATCCGAGAAAAATTTTGCGCAATCATTTTAGGCTAGATATTATAATTTAAAGAAGGAAAGATATAATCACAAAAACAAATTCGAGTCACTATAATTTATGCTATGGTAGTCGGAAAAAGGTACGAAAGTCCCTTTTTAATTCAGAAAAATAACCATTTGCTCCTATCATATATATAGGCATATTAAATTCAAATGTCTTTAAATAAACAATATAGGGACTATTTTAGATGTTGCAGGGGGTACTTTTATTGTTTCTATGCTCAAAACTATATTCCATATCAACAATAAGCATTTGCTAAGTCGGTCGGACAATTTTGTTCAGTATAATCTTGTTTGGCTGACATTTGTGTCGTACACGAAGGACATTTTTGCGGCAATTACCATACATGAGAATGTGCAATTGTTGCACGAATTTACACAAAAATTAGGCCTCTTCTGTAAGTAGTCTATAATATAATTATAGCAATTATTTTCTTGTATAAAATATCAGCGCCAGAAACGGTTTCTTCAGTCTTCTAGATTTTGTGCAAATCTAGTATGACACTTCAAGTATTGGTTCAGTAATTCAAACTTTTATTCGGAAATATGCCAGACGGAAACGTCAGTTTAGCTATGTCCTAGAAACTAATCGGACTATTTATCACAGGGTATAATCGGTTTCGCTAATTTTCGCTTCCTGCAGAGACTGTATATCATATTTGGCTTCCGCCGAGACTGTTCGCGAACTTTTGCTTCCTGCCGAGACTTCTGTACATGATAGATGGCTTCCTGCAGAGACTGTCCGCGTGATTCTGCTTCCTGCTGAGGCTCTCGGCAGGAAGCAGAGTCACGCGGACAGTCTCTGCAGGAAACCATTTTTCGAGTACAGAAGTCTCTGCAGGAAGCAAGAGTTCGCGGACAGTCTCGGCGGAAGCCAAATATGATATACAGTCTCTGCACGAAGCGAAAATTGGCGGAATCGATTATACTCTGTGTTTATTTCATTAGATTTGTATTGTTATATAGTCAGCTCTCGATATCTTAAAGTCCAAATTCATCCCAAACTACCAATATCTGAAAGAAAATTTTCTGGTCCCAGAAAATTTTCTTTCAGATATCGGTAGTTTGAGATATCCAGAGTTAAACTTAAAATAAAAACAGGAAATGTGTCCAATTTATAAGCTTTCATATTAGAGGGACTTTGAGATATCAGTGTTCGAAATATCAAGAGTTTAGGCAAAATCTGTTTCACTTCTCAGAAGTAAAAGGCGCTTTGCCCAAAAAATTCAGTCTACCGTTGTAATCCTATAAACACCCGGGGACGTTGCATTTCGGGAAAGTGGGCCGTTATTTAGAGCCTAAATTGTAGTAAACCAGCCACTGCCAAAATACCGCTCATAAGCAATATAACTTTAGGTGATGGGTCACTCCAAATGAAGCAGTTCTATTATTTTCGCCTCTCTCTTCAGTAGAGATCAGCTCTTAAAGGAAAGAATTTGCTCCTTCAAGAGTAGACCCAATTTTAAAGGGCTGTCTTATCCAAATAAGCAAACAGGAATTCATGCAAGATAATATAATGTTTGATTTTCTGAAAAGAAGCAGGAGTGTTTATTATAGCAGGGGCGTTTATTAGGATTAATACGGTATATTTTCACAGAAAGACTTGCACGTGCACACCGAAGATTCCAGAACTAAACAAATCTAAAATCGGTTGACCGTGAAAAGTGGACCAAAGTGACCTATAGCTTATATGAAGACAACATTGAATGTCTGATGCAAATATAGAAATGAAATAAAATGAAAGCAAAAATAATAATAATGAAATAATAATAATATTAACAACTAGTGTCTGAGGGATCAGACAAATTAAGTGGACCTGAGGGGCCGTATTCATAAAGCCACTTAAGTCGTTGCTATGCCGTTGCTAAGGCTAAATATCTATAAAGGAGATTCCCTACAACTATGAAATTTGGTCTGAAGGAACAGTCTTTGTAAGACTGTTCCTCCAGAGCAAATTTCATAGTTGTAGAGAATCTCCTTCAAAGAAATTTAGCCTTAGCAACAGCATAGCAACCACTTAAGTCGTTTTATGAATACGGCCCCAGGACATATAAGTTCAATCCACATAAGTACCATGAAGTCGCCTGGTAACACTGGCGCCCAAACCATAGACATACGTAGGTGTATTAAGCATCTTCATACTACAAATGCCACAATATAATTTCCACACGTCAGCTTGTTTATTTCTTATTCCAATTGTCAGGCAATTATCCCATCCATCTAATGTCCCGCCTTTTCCATAAGAGATAGCCCCATTAATTTTCTTTAAAATTCCTCATAGCCAACAATATGGCTTTTTCTTTAGTTCTTGTATATAGATTATCACCATACGTGACATCAGTCTTGAGCCCACTTCACTGTTAATGCAAGCCGTCATAAACGGTATTTCAAGTTGACATATATATATTGAAGGCCCCACTGTTCTGTTAGTGGTATAAAATACATGTAAACTTTTAGCGTGGGTTGTCGCTGCAGGCTTCTCACTACAGTCACATCATTGTAAAAGACCGTGATTGGCCAATTTTTAACGAGTAAAACATCCTTGAGTTCCACATAAAAGTGTTGAAAAATGATTTGGGTCATTGTAGATGGCAACCAAAATGACCTTTTCGATATCATAAACTTGAATAAAATGGTAAAAATACAATGTATACGCATGGGGTCCCATTCATTGTCACGTTTTTGTTTATATTGCATAGTCACTGCAGTTTCTTGTGTTAGGGACAATGCGCGTTAAAAATACATTTTCGAATAAACAAATAAATAAACTCTTGTGTTAATTTGATGACACTGACTTTAAAGATATGTAAAGAGACTAACCCATTCCATTCGGGATACCCCTTTAGGGGTATCTGGGCAAACAGTTTGGATCCAGACCAGGCCCCACAAACGTGGGCCCTGATCTGAGATCCAAACTGTTTGCTGCTACATCATTTCTACAAGAGTTAGTTAGACCAATATTGTCAAAATATTCTTGATTTTTTATGCAGACGACAATTTCAGCAGACGACAAAAAATATCCAGAATGCAATGGGCTCCTTTTTGCGTCCTTTTGCGTCAGTAGCGTCCTTTTTGTGCTGATAATACACTAGTGAAGCAGTACTCATGCTCGGGCAATGACATCCCATCTCATATGTCCGCTGATTGATCTAGAAGTAGTTCTATAATTCTCTCTGGTTACCATTCATAAGAAAACAGAAAAAAAAGACTGGAGACAGTTGTATTAGGCCTTATACAGAAATACTTAGCCTCAAAAGAAAATGATGGATGGGTTCGACATTAAAATATTTCCTGGAATCATTCCGTTTCAGTCTTTCGAGAGACTTTGTTGTAAAATGAGAATACCTCTGAATTCTTGTGGTCTTGAAATAATCATTCAATAGTAATATTTCTTATTAACGTTTTTGCTTAAATTCAGACACCTAGAAATTGCGGTCGAGGGAAACTTATGGGCTATTTGGTGCAAAACGTGACAGACTCCCGCGGAAATGTTTCTGAAAATAATGCTTTGGAATCCGCTTAGACCGCAAGTGTTAGAGACGCTCGGTTATGGTGCATAAGGTCGCAGGTTCGAACCCGGATTCGGCCAGACAGCTACTGGATAGCTCAGCAGTTAATCAGTACCTTTTTCGAAGCAGGCAAGGATAAGGTTCCGCCTTTCATCTGCGATGCCCAATATACAAAGGGCTTCTAACCTTAACTGCCCTTACGTCCACTAGGCTACGGGAAACCTTATACGAAACTTTTTTTCAGAACGTATTTTCAACTCTGTTTATGTTACAACCCAGCGGGCACATAACGTCGAAATGATGTAATGACGTCAATGCCACGTCACCACCTCGCATCGACGTCAGGATGACGTCATTTGTTTACTTTACGTGTCTACTGGGAAGTATGGTTGTTCGAAGGATGCACGTGTGATAACATTCAAAATAGGCCATAGGCCTCGACATAAGCGTGTGGTTCAGGTTTTTTTCGTATATTTCGTTTCTGGTGTAAATACCTATTTACTGAAAAGCTCTATAGCAACCCATTGGAACGTAATGCAGTTTACATTCCGTTTTACTGCTTCGATTTTAGCGCTTATATCAGATTTTTAATTTCAAAGCAATGAACTTAATTTTTCAGGGCCCAGTTGTTCAAACGATCGTTTAACGAGTGCGTTAAGAGGTCAACTCACTATTAGGGTGTTTTACAACTTTATAACCGAATAGAATGTATTTTTTGTTGAATTTAACGTCTTGTTAACTTACGACATTGTTAGTTTTGAACAACTGGGCCCTGATGTTTATCGAAGTGTAAACTACATTGGGTCACAAGCAAAGTTTACATGAACCCCGAAGGGTTCATTCACTTTGCACGCGACCCAATGTAGTTTACACTTCGATAAATATCAGAAAACAGGATTCTTCTTGCGTTTAAGACCAAACTAAACATATGATCCGCGACACGACAGAACCAACAATGTGGTTGTGTGCCCAGCGCAGACTCAGATCAGCCTGGGCATCCGCCCAGTCTGACCAGAATCTTCGCAGTCCGCATGGAGCTATCGTAGACGCTTAGCTACCCTTTAAGCTCAAAGTGAAGACTCTGATCAGACTGGGCGGATTCCCAGGCTGATCTGAGTCTGTGCTGGGTGCACAACCACTTTGTTGGTTTTCTCGTGTCGCGGCTCATAACAGTTGTAAGCTTCAGGAGCAGAGTTTTCTGGATGGTAAATTGTTACTTCCCGTTTGCTTTCCTGGACGAGGAAACAGTTTCCAAAAGGGGTTTACTCTTAAAGGAAAGAATATTCTCCTAGAGGAGCAAGTTCCTTTTAGGGGTTGGCCTCCATTGAGAAAGGAGACGAAAATGATCATGCATGAACCATACCTTGAGCCATATGGGTAAATTTTCAGGGAAAACTTATGAACCATACCTTGAGCCATATGGATACATTTTCAGGGAAAACACCTTTACCATTTTATGAAGCATACCTTGAGCCATACGGGTACACTTTCAGGGAAAACAAATTTACCATTTTTAAAATTTTCAGGGAAAACACATTTACCATTTTATGAACCATACCTTGAGCCATATGGGCACATTTTCAGGGAAAACACCTTTACCATTTTTAAAATGGTAAAGGAGTTTTCCCTGAAAATGTACCCATATGGCTCCAGGTATGGTTCATGCACAATAGATAATACACTAGCACATAAGCAGCTCTGTTTTCAGTTTCCCAGAATGAATAAAACATGGGAACTGTCTAAGTATACGTAGTGAAACACCGTATCCCACGCCTGGTAAACTATCACAGGTACCTCCGCGGAGGTACCGATAAAATGTTGTGACAGGCATCCGGAGCTACCTGTGACGGTCCAAAAATAAACGAAAAAGGGTAGGTATTCGTTTTTTTTGATAAAATACATTATAACCAGGGAGTTTATTGAAAATCAAAGAATGCTATTCGACCCTTATATACATTAAGTTATATCACACAATATATCTCCGGGAACTTTACATATATACGGAAGATATGACTTTTGACGTGGCTTTAAGGTCAGTCGAAAGTACTCAAAACAAGAACAAATCGGTTGTTTTAGGTCTTAAATGCACTTTTCTTGCATAAAAATCTATTGATCTGGACACACTGACGTAAAGTAAACCTCCTTGCCCAAATATAAATGCCGATAAACTCCAAATTAGGCTGGAAGTGTGAAAATACAACAGGAGGTGCCTGTGACGGAATGGAGGTGCCTGTGATGTAAGAAAATATAGCAAAAATCTGAAGATTTATTGCGGTTGCAAATATTGATATTCTTCATCTCTAGACCACTGCCTTGAAAGAATCGTTCATTCAACGTCGCAATAATCTATCATAATGCGAATATCAAGCATATTTTTGTTAAAATGACAGATAATGATCATGAACTTATACAATCAGATTCTACATCCTGCCGCTCAAAACAAAGATGGAAGTAATATAAGTATACATTGACAATAGTTCATAAAAGACATGGTAAACCGAATAAAGGGCTCTTTCCCAGACAGGTGGTCATTCACCTACCCCAAATGAAAACAACGCTAACTTCGGTTTTACCTATTTTATATTCTAAATTACAAAACAAACCAGAAAGCAAAGTGGGCAGCTGTACAGGTGACCTTATTGCCAGAAGACTACAGACAAGCGGACATAAGAACATATAACATTGATGCTTCACAACAGAAATCCAAAATCCATTTAGCATATGATTTCAAAGAGTTATTGCGCGTTTTGTTTCCATATCTGTTATAGCCAAACATTGACGAGTTGTACGTAGCTGTTGAAAATTTACTGCCTAATTCAGTGTTAGAATAGTTATGAAATGCGCTTAAATAAGAGGCAACGTATTTGTGAATGGTGATGACTGCCTGTTAGTCATTCCAAACGTTAGGAATTGTCGGGGTCACACGCCGTGCTAGCTACTCGAAACGTTTGCAAAAACAACACTGTTTCGGAAGGTGACTTTTATGTAGTAAAAGTGCTCTTTTGTTACCAAATTTGATCCAGTGGCTATTCGGAGACTTTGAATTACACATAATTTACAGTAAGATTCCGATCACTTCAACATACTATAAGGTGTAATATTGAGAATATGTCACCTGCCGATGATGTAATCTGTAGGCCTTACGGATGTATTTGGATTCTAGCGCCAATTATTCAAAACTAGCCAGACTAAATCACTTGTAGCACCTATCACTCCAGTTAGCACAAAGTTGACACATACGGTGAGCGTCATACGATACATGAAGCGACACGCATAGGACCAATACTATAGATACCTGTACGTATATGCCTGTTGAAGGGTATCGGTAATTTTGACCCATTTGACACACCATACGTGTAGCTGGCATGACGTGTGACCTCGACAATTTCTGACGAGTTGGAATGACTCACAGGCAGCACCTCCCGATTACAGTCATCACACACCCGATGATTCACAAAAGGTTCCATCTAGCGCTCATTTCAACGATTCTAACACTGAATTATGCAGTTAATTTTCAGCAACTATCTGAAATTCGTCAATGTTTGGCTAACAGAAGTGGAAACAAAATGGACAATAACTCTTTGAGATGGTGTTTTATGATTTTTTTTTACATGGAATTTCATGATGTACGCATTATGATATCTTAATGGAACATTAAATTAATGATTCTTTCCAGGCAGTGGTTTAGAGAAGGCGTCAATATTTCCAGGTGCAATAACTATTCAGATTTTCACTATATTTGCTTACATCACAGGCACCTCCACACCATTGCAGGCACCTCCAGCTGTTGTTTTGAAGAATCAAGCCTTATTTGTAGTCAATCGACATTTATATTTGGGCAAGGAGGTTACCTTAACATCAGAGTGCCATGAAAAACAGATTCGTATGCAAGATCACTGCATTTAAGACCAAAAACGGCCGAATTCTTTGTTTTGAGTACTGTGGGCTGACATCAAAGCCACTTCAAAAGTCGTATCTTTGGTAAATATGGAAAGTTCTGGAGGATATGATGTGTAACAAAACTTTATGTCTATAAGGGTCGAATAGCACTTTTTGATTTTTAGCTCACCAGAGCCGAAGGCTCCGGGGGAGCTTATAGGATAGGCAGTTGTCCGTCGTCGTCGTCGTCTGTCGTCTGTCGTCTGTCCGTCAACACATTTTTAAACAACATCTCCTCTGAAGCCACTAGGCCGATTGGGTCCAAATTTCATCTGTAGCATTCTTGGGCTGGGGGATTGAAAGTTTGTGTTTTTATGAAAATCTGCCTGTTGCTTTGGTTGCTATGGCAACTTAGAGCTCCCATAGACTTATAATGGGAAAAATTGAAAAATGACATTTTCTGCCAGGCCATTGCAGATATGTAGACAAAACTTGTATAGAAATATTCCTTGAGAAGTCTTCTATCAGCTGTATGTTTTTTGGCCCAGTGCCCCTTTTATTGGTTGCCATGGAAACCAAAATGGAAAAAAAAATGGAACAAGAGGGCCATGGTGGCCCTGAATCGCTCACCTGAGCATTAATCAGTTCACTGGCTCTGGTGAAGATTTATAAGAGTTTTTACCATACTAACATTTGACCTAGTTTTTGACCCGACATGACCCAGTTTCAAACTTGGCCTGGATATTGTAAGAATAAACATTCTGACACAGTTTCATCGAGATTGGATCAAAACTGTGCCCTCTGGAGCATATACAAGGTCGTTCTTATATTTGACCTAGTGACCAAGTTTTTGACCCGACACGACCCAGTTTCAAACTTTACCTAGATTTCATTAAGATAAACATTCTGACAGAGTTTCATGAAGATTGGATCAAAACTGTGCCCTCTAGGGTGTACACAAAGTTTTTCTAAGATTTGACCTTGAGCCGACGTGACTCAGTTTCATAGGGGGCTTAGATATATGGACAATAAACATTTTGACATAATTTCATGAAGATTGGATCAAAACTATGCCTTCTAGTGCTTACACAACGTTTTTCTAAGATTTGACCTAGTGACCTAGTTTTTTTTACCCCACATGACCTACTTTCAAACTTGGCAGAGAGTTTATGAAGATAAACATTCTGACAAAGTTTCATAAAGATTAGATCAAAACTGTGTCCTCTAGAGTGTACACAAGGTTTTTCTAAGATTTGACCTAGTGACCTAGTTTTCGACCCGACATGACCCAGTTTCAAACTTGTCCTACATATTATGAGGATAAACATTCTGACAAAGTTTCATGAACTTTGAATCAAAACTGTGCCTTCTAGAGCGCACACAAGGTTTTTCTACGATTTGACCTAGTGACCTAGTTTATGACTCGACATGACCCATTTGAACTTGGCCTAGAGTTTATGGAGATAAACATTCTGACAATGTTTCTTAAAGATTGGATCAAAATTGTGTCCTCTAGAGCGTACACAAGGTTTTTCTATGATTTGACCTAGTGACCTAGTTTTTGACCCAACGTGACCCAGTTTCGAACTTGTTCTAGATATTATGAGGATAAACATTCTGACAAAGTTTCATGAACTTTGAATCAAAACTGTGCCTTCTAGAGCGTACACAAGGTTTTTCTAAGATTTGACTTAGTGACCAAGTTTTTGACCCGACATGACCCAGTTTCAAACTTATCCTACATATTATGAGGATAAACATTCTGATAAAGTTTCATGAACTTTGGATCAAAACTGTGTCCTCTAGAGCGTACACAAGGTTTTTCTATGATTTGACCTAGTGACCTTGTTTTTGACCCTACATGACCTACTTTCAAACTTGGCCGAGAGTTTATGGAAGTAAAAATTCTGACAAAGTTTCATAAAGATTAGATCAAAACTGTGTCCTCTAGAGCGTACACAAAGTTTTTCTATGATTTGACCTAGTGACCTAGTTTTTGACCTGCCCTGACCCAGTTTCAAACTTCTCCTACATATTATGAGGATAAACATTCTGACAAAGTTTCATGAACTTTGGATCAAAACTGTGCCTTCTAGAGCGTACACAAGGCTTTTCTAAGATTTGACCTAGTGACCTAATTTTTGACCCAACAAGACCCAGTTTCGAACTTAGCCTAGAGTTTATAGAGATAAACATTCTGACAATGTTTCATAAAGATTGGATCAAAACTGTGTCCTCTAGAGCATACACAAGGTTTTTTCTATGATTTGACCTAGTGACCTAGTTTTTGACCCGACGTGACCCATTTTCAAACGTATCCTAGATATTATAAGGATAAACTTCCTGATTAAGTTTCATGAACTTTGGATCAAAACTGTGCCTTCTGGAGCGTACACAAGGTTTTTCTAGGATTTGACCTAGTGACCTAGTTTTTGACCCGACATGACCCATTTTTTAACTTGGCCTAGAGTTTATAAAGTCTAACATTCTGACAAAGTTTCATAAAGATTGGATCGAAACTGTGTCCTCTAGAGCGTACACAAGGTTTTTCTATGATTGACCTAGTGACCTAGTTTTAGACCTGACGTGACCCAGTTTCGAACTTGTCCTAGATACTATGAGGATAAACATTCTGACAAAGTTTCATGAACTTTGGATGAAAACTGTGCCCTCTAGAGCGTACACAAGGTTTTTCTAAGATTTGACCTAGTGACCTAGTTTTTGACCGGACATGATCCAGTTTCGAACTTGGCCTAGATTTTATGGAGATAAACATTCTGACAAAGTTTCATAAAGATTGGATCAAAACTGTGTCCTCTAGAGCATACACAAGGTTTTTCTACAATTTGACCTAGTGACCTAGTTTTAGACCCGACATGACCTACTTTCAAACTTGGCATAGATACTATGAGGATAAACATTCTGACAAAGTTTCATGAACTTTGGATGAAAACTGTGCCTTCTAGAGCGTACACAAGGTTTTTCTAAGATTTGACCTAGTGACCTAGTTTTTGACCCGACATAACCCAGTTTCGAACTTGGCCTAGATTTTATGGAGATAATCATTCTGACAAAGTTTCATAAAGATTGGATCAGAACTGAGTCCTTTAGAGTGTACACAAGGTTTTTCTATGATATGACCTAGTGACCTAGTTTTTGACCCGACATGACCCAGTTTCGAACTTGTCCTAGATACTATGAGGATAAACATTCTGACAAAGTTTCATGAACTTAGGATGAAAACTGTGCCCTCTACAGCGTACACAAGGTTTTTCTAAGATTTGACCTAGTGACCTAGTTTTTGACCCGACATGACCCAGTTTCGAACTTGGCCTAGATTTTATAAAGACTAACATTCTGACAAAGTTTCATAAAGATTGGATCGAAACTATGCCCGCTAGAGTGTACACAAGCAAAAGTTGACGGACGGACGGACGGACGGACGGACGGACGTCCGGACACACGTACGACGGACGACGGACATCACGGTATCCCAAAAGCTCATCCTGAGCACTTTGTGCTCAGGTGAGCTAAAAAATACTTAAAAAATTATCTCCTCTGTAACCACTGGGCCGATAAGGCCCAGATTTCATCTGTAGTATCCTTAGGCTGGGGGATTGAAAGTTTGTGTTTTTTATGAAAATCTGCCTTTCAGTTTGGTTGCTACGGCAACTTAGAGTTCCCATAGACTTATGATGGGGAAAATTGAATAATGGCATTTACTGCCTAGCCATTGCAGATATGTTGGCAAAACTTTTATAGAAATGTTCCATAAGAAGTGTTCTATTAGCTTTATTGTTTTTGGACCCACTGCTCCTTTTACTGGTTGTCATGGAAATCAAAATGCAAAAATAAAGGAAAAAAAAAAAAAAAAACACTTTCAAAATTATCTCCTCAGAAGCCACTGGGCCAATAAGGCCCAGATTTCATCTTTAGTATCCTTAGGCTGGGGGTTGACAGTTTGTGTTTTTGATGAAAATCAGCTCTTTCGTTTGGTTGCTATGGCAACTTTGAGTTGCATTGACTTATAATGGCGAAAATTGAAAAATGGCATTTACTGCAATCAAAATATGGAAAATAGTTATATATTTTGTTATCAACTCAGCAGACTGTCAGACTGAGACTTTGTAGTTGTATATTTTGTATTAGCCTGTACAAATATGACAGTAATTTTGATAGCAATTTTGAGCTAGAGATCTGGTAAGCTTTGTGGCCCGTGGGCCTCTTGTTAATATACTCCCTGGTTATTTTATATTTTGTCAAAAAAGAGGAATACCTAACGTTTGTTGTCATTTTTTGACAGTCACAGGCAGCTCCAGATGCCTGTCACAACTTTTTATCGGTACCTCCGCCGGAGGTGCCTGTGATAGTTTAGCAGGCGTGGTATCCACGAAAATTGTAAATGCTTTGCTGCAGACCGAGGCATAGCGAATTTTTTCCTCAGTTATGACATTAGTTTTCAGTGTTTATGAAGATCTTAGTTATGACAACATTGGATTTCAATGTTTATTTAGAACGGCGCGCTATATAAAATACAATGTAAGGCAAGGATCCCATTCATTGTCTCGCTGCTGCTTGATTTCATTGCTCAACGGGGAACCAGAAAAGAAAACCGTATGGTTTGTCATAGAGACTTGTCATTTTAAAAAACAAAAAAAACAAACAAAAAAACTTGTTCCTCCTTTTCTGCCAGTTAGGCCTATATGATACAAAAAAGGACATCAACCGACATATTATCATCAATTCTGAAGGCTGTACCGGTTTTATAATGATTTGTGCTTCGACGAATTTTACCAATGGTAGAATATATTAAAAAAGTCCATAAATAAGATGCATGCGCTCCAGAAAGAAGGTGTGTTACATCTAGGTATAACTGCAAGCTTCTCACTACTGTTTTATCATTAAAATTGACCAAAATTAACCGGTTTAAAACAAATGAAACATCCTTGAGTTTCAAATGAAAAGTTTTAAATGTGATTTTGGCCCATTTTGAATAGTTACGACTAAAATGACGTACTTTCGATGTCATAAACGTTAATAAAATGGTAAAAAAAAAAAAAAAAAAAACCCAAAGTACAGGCATGGGGTAGCGACAATGACCTTTCTCAAGATTGAGCTGTTCAAGTTGAAATTCAAAAATGAACCGCGGTCAATCTTGAGATTGACCTGATTCCAAAACAGTTACCAACATGATGCAATGTTTGTTTGTGTGTGTTAAACCGAAAGTAGAAATCGAAAGTAGATCTACACTGAAACAAAGAAAGTTTTGAATATCTGCGTCTGTTTTCGATAGAATTTCTATTGTAAATTTTCAAACAAGAGAAACATTTTGAATTAACATCTGACAGAGTGCGCGTTATTTGACCAATGAAATCTTGTGAAATAGGAAACAAAAGTGACATTGTACTCGGCTGCGCCGAGAAAAAATAATAGAGATTCAAAAGATATTCAGTGTGCTACACGTATCTTTTTTTCCTGTATTCGTTTTAACTAACACATCGGCGGTACTTCTGCTTCCGTTCGTGTCAGTTTGTTTCACCTTCTTCTTCTTCTTCTTCTTCTTCCAGTAAGTGCAGTGCCCTCTCTGGAACATAGTCGCAGTATGAATATTTACAAGGTGTGCCCGAGGCGGGGTTTAAAACATTCAAAAGCAGCTAAAAACGGATAAAAAAATCCCGCACTGACTAGAAGTGACCTGGTAGGCGCTGACAAGAAGTGCACTGACTAGAAGTGACCTGGCAGCCCTTCCTTGAAGGTTCTCCAAGGTAGGCGCTGTTACGGTGGACTCCGGTAGCTGGCTCGACAGACGTATTCCTGATGGAAAGAGAGCAGCGTTATGCAGCCATCCTGCAAACTGGTACACGGTTGCGCATGGAGTGACCACGTGTGCTGAGAGAAAAACCATGCATGTTCTTGATACTGAGTTTTGCTTCATAATTTTATTTTTACAACTTTTAATAGGGAGTGGTTGGGTGGAGTGATGATGCTGTGTATAGCTTCCAGTGCCGGGGCGTCCTGCTGATTTGGAACACTGTAGGGCAAGGGCCTAATGTGCTTGCAGTGGGTGCGGGTGAGGGTTGTTTAGACACTTTTCTCTCGTCTGTCTTTTCTCTTGTTTCTCCCTCTCTCTGTGAGACGGCCCGATATAGACTGAAATACTCAAAACAATCAATCAATCAATCAATACAAATTTTTATCGGTATTTTTGTTTAACTCAGCACGAACATATTTACCAGAAATTATTATGGCTGACAAATGTACAAGTAAAACATTATATGTCAACTTCTGACAACTATTTCGCATGCCTTATGAAGACTGTTTTCTGTGATCCTGGCCATTCCTATATTTCTATTTTTTAGTTAACAATAGTCTAGGACCAATCTTAGAATCTTAGTTATTCTTAGCATTTCCATATTTTTCTCAGACCAGAAGGCAATATTGTTGAAGGAATCCTTATCGATTCATCTTCCGTCTTGTGTCTCTTCTTGGATATAAACGGATATAAATTAATCACTTTTGCGGAGAAAATATGCTTTAGAATCTATTTCTGGATGAAGCGATAAGTGGAACTGGCGCGCTATAATTATTTAAGGGGAATCAAATGATATTAGCTGTAGTTCCAGCGATTCTTCAGAGACTGTTAAGTACAGGAAAAGGGGTAATATTTTCCTAGCTTGAAATGCAAATGGTTCCTAGTATCAATTAAATGTGTAAAATTTAAAGACACACTCGTTTCTTTTCAGATGTTTCAGAGTCAGTCATGAAAGATGTTGGGTATTTTTGGACATGGATGCAGACAAGCTGAATGAAGAGAAATTTTAGCAGCTATTTTATTAAAGTCCGCGCAGAACTAAGGGTCTACTGTGCTTGCAGTAGGTGCGGGTGGGGGTTGTTTCTTGTCTATCATTTCTCTATTCTTTCTCCCTCTCTCTGGGAGATGGCCCTATAGACTGAAATTCAGTCTCAAAGGGCCGTTTAAATGAATATATTGAGTTATGTATCTGGCAAAATGTGGAGGAAACATGTTTTTGAAAGACGACAAATCGCTCAACAAAATATAATACCCTTTTACGGTTCACCGTCGAGAGAAGTAATATAAACAATAGCGGGACAATAAATGGGGCCCTGTGTCAAAATTACGGTTGCGGATGCCTACCGAAGTAGCTCACTTGAGTTATATTCTTGAAATTTATTGTCAACTCTTCACCTAGAGACATATGAGCAGCAACACGAGAAAATCAACAATGTGGTTGTGCGCCCAGCACAGACACCGATTGGCCTGGGCATTCGCCCAGTCTGAACAGAGTATTCGCTGTTCGCATGAATGTAGCTTAGACCCTCAGCTACTCTCTTAGCGCTTAACGAAGAGTCTGGTCACACTGGGCGGATTTTTATTTTGGTTTTCTCGTGTCATGGCTCATATTACAAAACACAATTCCAGTTAATCTGCGCCGATTTTCTTTCTTTTCTTTTTTAAAGATTTGTACAATCTATTAAAATATTTGCTGCGTTGATGGTTTCACCTACAGATTCATCTACTATAATAGCTACAAGAGCAATGTGGTTTTCAAAGAAAGCAAACGTTCAATAATGATAGCAAATGCCTTTCATTCCGCCTACAACAACATAACTTGAGAATTCGATCTTCAGTCAAGGCAATTTCAATCTGATGAAACTTAGATACTACATTTTATATACATTTGACATTTAAGTGAGATTTCTATTTTACGTTCTCGATTTCTTTCATGTTTCGTAGTGCTGGGATGGGTTGCATGGTTTGATTGTGGCCTTTTCTGAGTAGCTTCATTTATGACACTGAATTAATTGACTTGACATTATTTGTTTACACTAGCAGTTTTGAAGTTTATAATATTAAGCCATTATTTGGATTGCATGGATGGCCACTATATATGAAAAACAAAAACAAGCATCAAGTATGCTCAGTGATGGTTTACCATAATTTGCACAGATGAGAAAGCTGTGTCTACATCTTCTTATTCCTTTACTTTGTCCACTTTTTATTGCATTAAGTTTACACAGGAAATCACTCCTTCACGAGGATACCCATCCCGCCACTATTTCACTATGTGACACCGTGGGGCAGCATCTTTCGGTTCCACCATTTTTTGTTTGAAGTAGACTATTACATATTCCTTGGATAGGCCATCGAAATAGGTAAAAGAAAAAAAAAAAAAAAAAAAACCAGGAGCAAAACACGCACGTATTGTACAAGTAGCGGCCATCACGGTTGTCATGCGCTGAATTATGTATTTTCCAGCAACTTTACGTGAAATTAAACTATAAGTGAGCCACGACGCGAGAAAACCAACAATTCGGTTGTGCGTCCAGCGCAGACTCAGATCAGCCTGGGCATCCGCCCAGTCTGATCAGAGTCTTCGCTGTCCGCATGGTGGTAGCTTAGACCCTTAGCTGCCATTTAAGCGCTTAGAGAAGTTTCTGATTCGACTGGGCGGATGTCCAGGCTGATCTGAGTCTGCGCTGGTTGCACAACCACTTTGTTGGTTTTCTCGTATCGCGGCTCAAGTAATCATTGCCATTCTGAGACTGTGTTTTATTTTTCAGTGTAAGAGCGTTCGGTATACAAATTCAGGTGATCCCGCAATGTAAGGGTACAGCGTCATAGCCCACCCACAGACAGGAAATGATTTTGGTTTGAGGGTACCTATGAGAAGTTCTTTATTGTTTGCTCCATGCCGTCAGCTTTTTCAAATATATAATGCCCTGTTATTATTCAGACAAACTGCCATGCCAAACTAAACTGCGTACGCGCACACATTCGCAGTCTATTTTTGGCATGCACAATTTGTCGTTATCTATTCATTCTGAAAACGAAGAACATGTTGACATCGATTTCGCTACATTAATTTGCTGATGATGAGGACGTTTATTAGAATGCTGTCAGCAAAATGGTTTGTTGAGATATTCTGGGCTAAAACAGGGACAGTGTACACAGAAATAGATTTTCTCATTATTGCTAACAAGCAATATCTAGCTGTACTTTTAGATTTTCTCGGCTGTGCTATCCTGTACATATGATAAACGTTGTGTAGTTGTGACAACTTAAAAAGCAATAGAAATTATATGAAATTAATGTAGGCGAACGGAGGGAAACACAATGCAAGGAATCCTCCCCTTGGTACACTTCAATCTACAAAATGACGACTGAAAAAGTAAGAGGGAAAATTCTCTGGAACTGATACAATTCAATTCCAGATCCAATCTAAGACACCATGTGCGAAAGAGACAACACAAAATTAGTCACCACCAAAGACAACACCAGTGGCAGCCATGTAAACAGCCATTTCCCATGTAGGTGGTCAATGGGCTAGCATGAACATCACAAACAATATATCAATAATAGACATAGAAACTAATAACACATAAAACAACCAAGAAAAACCAAATCAGAACTGTAGCCTTGGGGCGGCCAGTTATAACATTAATGGGGAGCTTAACCGGTTTGTGGTCGACCAACCCTCGCATTTTTCTGCCCTGGTTCATCAGATACATAGCTCTTCAACCCAACAAAAACAACCATTGTCCACACAACAGTCTTACAAAAAGCACCAAACCTGACAATAAGAATAAATTGCAGTGTATACGTAAAACATTAAGCATCTATTTTTACATATTTTCAATATTTAATGTCGCTCTTTCAATGAAGTTTCGTTTTCTTGAATGGCTTCGTTTCCAGCTAAAAACCGTTAGCGTGAAATCCTTGCAAACCGAAAAGCTGAATTCAAATTAGGCATATTAAAAGTAAAAAGTATGCAAAGACCAGGAACTGAAACAATCAAAATCCAAATCCAGCCCTCAAACCATAGATGGAAACAACTAAGATTACAAATAATCAAGATACAGAGAACATATGGCCAACCGAGTGAGCAGCTTGTTCCCAAAAGGTGGCCACTCAGCAACCCAAACCGAACGAAAAATAATAAGAACATACATAAGGTAAAACATCACAGAAACTCCGACATCAAAAACAGGCAACAGAGAACCACAACAGAACTACCGCCTTGGAACGGTCAGTAACGAATTACTGGGGGGCTTAAATCGATTTTACGGGCCCAACCTCACCCTCAGTTTCTGAAGTGGTACAAAACATTTAGTTGGTTGTTCGGTTCGCATGATTAAAACCAGTTTAGGAATACTTCTCATTTAAAATGCTATGTAGGAAGTCTTGTCCCATAACTTCTTCAATTTACAAGACCTTCGTGAGAAAAATATTGTTTGGTGTAGACAATATATTATTCAAATTTTATATAATACGACACAGAAACAAGTGATAGAGTTTCAGTGAAGATCTGAATGAACCTCGACAAATAAAATTATGTTTAACCCTTTAAGCACCATAAAGCAGACAACAAATTTCATGTCTGCATAATTTTAAAAAAATGCCTTGTCAAGACACTTCATATTGAGAATTCAAAGACTAGAGGGCAAACAGTGTAGATCTACACTGATTGCAAATTCTACAATTTTCGTCTCTGGCGCTTAAAGTGTTAAATCCAACAGCTCATTACTTACAATTTAAATGAACACAGTTCTGGTTTGGACGTCTTGTTTAGTTTTTTTTACACTCTTACTATCAGTATTAAGAAATACTGTTCTGGTGTATTTCTTGAGTAAATTTGTTTTCAGATTAGATGACTTTCGCCTTTAAATCAACAAACTATATTTATTAGGGAAAAGAAAGACATAAATAAGTATACATTCTTTTTCCGTATTAAGTCTAATGGCCTTTTCTTTTCATGCATTCTGAGGTTCATTCATATACAGCAAATCTAGTGTATAAAGTAACTTGTCTTTTGTTTGATACCTGTTTTTTTTTTTTTTTTTTTTTTTTTTTTTTTTTTTTTGTGGTCGGCTATTTTCTATGACTGATCTGTGACACGACTTCATTCTCTGTGGTTTCTGACTGACTATTTAAAAGTCTTTGATTTGTGATCTCTGAAATTTATGACAAGACCGCATCTCCCCTTTGCCCTCAAGCCTCCTCCTCCATAGTGGGTTGTCTGAAAATAATTTTCAGATATGTAAGGATGAACTTCTGCATTATTCCGCTTGTGTAAGGTGTATCGTAGTTACAGAGACATTTACCATCCTGACTTTGTCTGTAACAGTTGTGTTATCAATTCATTGTGACATTCAATTTCTCTGAGGAGCATGTCATTTTTACTCGGAACTTTGTTAGACATTGACGCTATTTTAGATCAGGAGGGATATTTTAGGCTGGTTATAATCGCCCAGAGATATGCTTGTTACGACGTCTATGAATATGGGAGAATACAATATTTACAGTGTATTCAAGCAATATTATCAAGCTACATATTGCAATCCACCTTGATAGAAAAGCAGCTTCTCTCTGTCATCCTAGCCTAATTTTATCCAGAGACAAGACATTATCTGTTATCAGAAAGGCCGTAAAATCCTTACAGTAGCGCTCTACATGTCCTGTTCTCAGCGCGCCATCTGAGCACTTCTGATTATTATATGCAAAGGACATAGACGTTGCATCTATGGAACCAATACAAAAGCTTCTGTGGCTAAGTATACATAACTATTTAATCCATTACTTATATATAATAATTGGTTGTTAAGGGTCTTTGAATGTTTTTTTCTTTATTGATACAGCGTTAGTTCCCTGTTTTATATGCCTCAGTAAAGGAACCATTTCATTTGCAGATACATTATACATGTACTTTCATAACATGGAAATTAGCTTTATTTTCTGTCATGAAGTGAAAATTACCGCACCCACTTTCATTTTTTTTTCGGCCGCAGACTACTTACCCACGTTGCCGCAGCTTGCCACTCATATACTGTAAAAAATACTGTTGATATTACGGTAGAATAACTGGAAACCAGCTGCCAGTCCTTTTATCGTTATTTTTACGGGCGTTTGCCTGTAAGACATTGGTGGAAATCACGCAAGAGAAGTTTTATGTTAACTGGACGCACTCAAAAATTACTTTGTATTGTTGAAGGGCTATCTCACTAAAACGACACCTGCTCTGTTCTGCCCGACTCTGCTTGATGATTCCTTCAATTTTTACGGGCGCCCGTAAAAATAGCGGTAAAAGGACTGGCAGCTGGTTGGACAGTTATTTTACCGTAAAATCTACGGATTCTTTTACAGTGTATATGCAGATTGGTTTCCGGAGGCATGGGGTGAAACCAAATTTTATTTATTTCTTTTCTTTTTTTTTATACAGTTAGTTACTCAATCTGGCATTTTCCGCTAAAGCATCACGTATGTGTGCCGAAAAGGACCTGGTATGATATGGGCCGGTTTGGGTTTCCATTCAAATTCACTTAAAATAGCATGGTTTTTATTGCTTATCACGCGATTAAATGGGGATATTCAGAAATGTTTCTTGGATGTGTTTTCGGATTAACATGATTTCTGACATTCCTGTGTTGTTTCAGAATTTTAACCCTTTTTAGACCGGATACCCGTTTTGGGGACATTATGCAAACAGTGCAGACCCAGTTCAGACGCCGCAAAACGCGGCGTCTGATCAGGGTCTACATTGTTTGCTTACAGGAATTTCTATGCTAAGTACAATAAAAGTGAAAATATTCACCAGAAACCCCTAAAACTAGTAATGGGATTATCAGAATGATAAGAATGGACAAGTCCACTGGTCGCATTGTGCCAACACCTCGGGTAAGAACGTCAGTAAGACGTCATCATTTTAATGTCATGTGCCTGCTGGGAAGGTATGTCAAGCTACTGCACCGTCACTCGAATTTGCATGTCCATATACTCTAATCAAAAAAATTCAACGGATCAAATTTAAGTGTGTACCAAATGATTCCTTGAGTCCTGACTAATAAAATGAATATCCACAACATACGTTTATTTTGTGTATGAGTGGAGGTACGGGTATTTTTTATGTTGACATTGCTGGAAATATGTCACAAAACTTGCAAGTTTGGTTACAAAAAATTAAAGGTAAACATAGAGCTCGGTCTCCGGCACATTCAGTATTTTCATGTCATCTTAACATATCAAAACTGTGTCTGTATGCAAATTACAAAATGTGTTGTGGGCCGGGCTGACATATTTTGAAAGCCGCAAAAGCGACCAAATTCGTCATTTTCGCCAAAATCGGCTGGGGATACAGGTATCTTCGAAATTATGTATATCTATATTGCCTGCCTTAAGTTAATTCGTGTCTGATGTTCCATTTTAAGTTGGATCTTGGCTATGTGTGTACATGTAGTTTTATTATCAGAAAAAAAAGAACTTTTGCATTGTACATTTTCTGGGGGCCAACTGCGGGCCATGTCATATGAGGTACTTTGGAAAATAAATCAATTGCCAAGGGTGAGGAGTTAAAGACAGGGGTGGTACTATATAAGGAGACCAGCGTTATGAGAACTGGAACAAGAACAACAGCAGCAGTGTTATTCTGTCTCTTGGTCGCATTGTGCCAACACCTCCAGTCAGCGAATAGAATTATCACATTTAATAATTCCGGTCTACTGATCGGTTGAGTAAATGTTCACACCTTTGCCTGTACAGATAGCATATGATCTTTGCTGGGAACCAGATATGCCCCCTCCCCCGGCAGAGAAATTCTGTTTTTAAGAGCAAACTATGTCAATAGAATTCAAAATGTTTAAACTTTAAACTTTATATATTTTTACTTCAATTGCACAAAATACCTTCTCGAAGGCGCTGATGATGGCGTGAAACCGGAGAATCCGAAGAAAACCAACAGCCTTGAATGGGCGTCCACAACCCTGCCACATGCCGGGACTGAGTATCAAATCCGGAAGGCAGCGGTAACAAGCGAGAGACATGCCCCTGAGCTATCTAGAACCTAAGAGAAGTCTTGAAATTTAAGAAAGTTTTTTTTTTTACAACTGTCAGAGGTCCTTTCTATCGTTTCTTTATTCATGTGATAATCCTTATTTGGTTATAAGACTGGAGTTTACCCGTCCAAAAATGAGCGCAAAAATGTAAATCAGTCGTGTAATTCAGCTTTAAAATGGGGTGGGGGGTCCCTTCCAAATAAATCCCAAAGATCTAGATCCGTCTTACAAGACGGATCTAGAACTTTGAGATTGTTTTGGAAGGGAAAGACCCGTCTTATAACTGAATAAATAGGGTATCTGTTAATTTTCTTGTCTTTCACTGTTTTATTGATTATGGCCGGAGCACTGGCACTTGACCAATATTGTGTATACATGTTTAACAACGTTTCTACAAAAAAAAAATCCCTTGCTAAAAAAACCGTATCTAAATTATATTTTCTCAGCAAGGAAATATTTTTTTCTTAGAAATATTCTTGATCAAGTGCCAGTGGGCCGGATGCCTTACAGGTGCTGGTAGGCACATCACTTTCTTTCGTGTATAAGTTAAACAATCAGTCTTACTCAACATAGTCGCATACAGGTGTTTTGTTCCTGGCTGGTTGCTGTAAAGATCATGTCGATTGTTCTTGAGGACTGTCGCCATTCTCTACATAAAATCCAGTGTGTATATTTGCCATATGCTTCCTTTCTACTTTGTAGGTCCTAGCGGGTTCACATTGAATGCTTTATCAGATTCAGCAAAGTAGATATAAGCAAACTACAGATTGTAGTGCACCTGAGGCAGTCTGTTCATAGAAAAGTGTAGTCACCCATACTCTGTACATGTCATCCGAACCTAATTCTATTCAGAGACAGGAAATTATCAGACTATTATCAGGTGGACCGAAAGTCCTTCGTGCTCTTTCGTGTTCTCAGCGTCCCATAACACTTATGCGGCACTTTCTGGAGATTTGATTATAAAATACTCACACCGGGTAGGCGGTAATCTTTTCGATTGCAAATTGGCAGCGATAAGAAATAAATAACACAACGAACTTTGCTTGTATATTCATTCTTCATTGCTATTCCGCCTTTCCAAAAAAGAGTAACCATGGAATTCTGTGGACACCTACTTACATCTCACAGGGATGGAACAGCCACTATTTAGCAGGTTTGCTGTATATTGATAACCATGATAAATTGTCATCAGTCTTGCTCCCACTGATGAATTAATTCAAGTATGAAATGCTGTCGCGACAATTTCTTTTCGGGACTTGTGGGCTGCAGGGACAGCTCAATCTAAATTGTACTATCACAATATCACCAATTTATCAGAAAATGCACTCTTAGAAAGTCTCGTCTAGAGTGAAGGTTTGCGTTAATCAGAGACACATTAAGCATATAACCAGCTATTGCAGCTATGCACGGCCCGCACAGTATGTTTTCGGTCTGGACAAATCGGATAAATTCGTCAGAGTGGAAGCAATTTAATTATTTACCCATATATTGTTTTTTGTAAGGAATTAAAATTTGTATCTTTTCTTTCTTTGGTTCAGTTTGAGAAAAAGTGGATGGGGTTTAAAGTATCCGACAAGTAAAATGCGAAATGTACTTTAATAAGTGACCTTAAGATCATGGGAGCGGGCGGGGGTATCACTGAAAGAAACTTTGGACCCATATCATCATACCAAATATGAACCAAATGAATCATATGGTTTGGAAAATACGAGCTCTTAAAAAACTTAAACGAAAGAGTGGACGCCGACTCCGCCGCAGGTGATCTAGAAAGGTTAGGATTGCTTCCCCTGAGAGTGTACCTATCTGTCATAACAATTGAAAATTCCGTATATGAACACACATCCCCAAAGCAGATCACTCTGATATTCAAATATTTACCTCCCTTCTTGTCCAGCCAATTCTAAAGGGGATAATCAGAGTGGTTCTAAGCCTAATTCTGAGATAGTTCTTCTTATTTCTTAATGAAAACATAAGTTGTGACCCTCATTATAGCCGTCCTTGTGAGACATTTCTAAAAAGGGGTCACAGCATATGCTTTTATGAAGGATTACGGGAAATTATCCCTAAATTATCCCTGTCACCCCTTCTTGGTTTAAACGATATTTTATTATCTTTAAATTACATACATATACTTCAATACAATTTCAAAAGTAGCAGGATTTGACAGTAGGTAAAATTCTTATTATATAAAGTCATTTCCGGTCAGATCACTCCTTCTTATCTGTAACACTGGTTATAACATATGTTTTCATGGAATATGAAGAGAAATTATGTTCAAAACCCATCCATATCTGGACCTTTGAGACATACCGTAAACGCGGTAATTTTCGCGGGTTCAAATTAAGGGTTAAGGGTCAAAAACGTAAATAAAAAGTTTCGCGATTTTTAATTTTCGCGGTTAGCAACCTGCGCGAAAAGCAAAACTTTTTCATTTTCACTTGAGTCATTTCTTTCATTAACCTGCGGCGGCCCTGCCGCAACTACCAGCAAACACCAGCAAAAATACCAGCAACTACCGAGGCAAACAGAAACAAAAAATATATGAACAATGTGTCTACAGAAGCCACTTGGTAGGAAACTGGAAATTATTCGCGATTTTAATATTCGCGGTTTCTAAGGGACCGCAAAATACCGCGAAAAATGAAACACCGCAAAAATTTACTTGTATACGGTACTAAGAATCTATGACCATGTCTAATCCAAATCCTGGACATTTTTTTTCCAATACAAGCTCCCAACTCAGCAGACAGACACGAAAAAGCTCTTACCTTAAACTTCATGTATTTGGACAAGCATACCGAAGCAAACAGTACAGATCCACAGCAGACGGCTTCCCAAGAAGCAGTCAGATCTGGGTATACACTGTTTGCCACTCTCCGAACAGTTTACGTAACACCTCATAGGAAAAGTGGATATGTCAACATTCAAAAGTGGAAAAGTCTCTTACAGGGCCACCACACTACTGGTAAAGGTGTCCCAGGTGTCCCAGTATAATGGTACCGTATTATTGCGGTAATTATGTTAAATTGTTAAATAAATTATCTTGGTTTAATCTTAAAATTTGAAAGAAAATCTTAAAACAGGAATCAGGGTTTTGCTACTTTAGGGAATGCATGTAAGTCATTGGTAGGAACCGCTATTAATCTGCCTGTGTGGATCTAAATATCTCAATAAGCGGATGGATTCGAAATAGGACAGAAATAGGTCCGTTCCGGTCCGATCCGGTCCGATCCGGTAATTAGGCCCATTCCCACTGGGTGGTTGATAAGTCCCGGTAGGCGGTGATTTTTTCTGACAATCGTCAACGATTTTTTCTGACAATTTATGTCTCATAAGCGTGACGGAGCAATAAGGTTAGTAAACAAACTTATTTTCAATACTTTCTTGGGATCTTTCGCAATCAGGCTGTTTACTTGAGCATTCTATAGGCGTATTTTGTCGTTTGTCATATTTTTCTTTGTGAAATAGCCTCGGCAACCCAAGGACAAAAGTTACTGCAAATGTCAAGGATTTTTATCTACAACGGCTTTAGTGTCCCCGATGTTTTCCTACAGAGTCCCGGATTTTTTCCTACCACTTATACTGCATTTCAGAGTCTTAAACTAGCAGCATAGTAACAGCAGTTAGATTTTTTTTTCAGTGTCGGAACTAATTTCACTTCACCGAATGAACATCAAAAGCATTTCTGTCATATATGCCTTATCATGGTGATGAAATCGACAATATGGACCCTTTAGAAGCAAAGAATACGTAAAAGACATAACATCAGAAGTCTTTATTTACTTGAGACCTCTTTTAAGTGCAGACTCAATAAGCATAATTCTTTCTGACCATTTCTTGCTTCCAAAAACTCTAACATTTCAAATCTTATTTAACTTCACAGGATGCTGGAGGTGTTGTGCGACGGCCGTAAAGTGTCCCCGTACTCCATCATAGTGCAGATTATATAATTTCTAGTCCTTTCGAATCAATGATTTCATTTCAAGTCATTTTGAAAATAGAGTAGCCTAGCTGCTGCTAGGGGGGCATGGCTGGGTGTGCACATTTTATTAAAAATTCACTGAAACTGGTGTTAGGTACCGTGTGACGGCCCTTAATGGTCCCTTGGTATTCATCCATAGTGTAGATTGCATAAGTTCTGGTCCTTTGGAATCACTTATTTCATTTCGACTCATTTTAATAATACAGTAACCGCTGCTAGGGGCATGGCCGGAGTTGCACATTTCATGACTGGTCATGAGCAGCCACAGTTAAACCGAGTATGCTATTTTCATTTCTTTGGTGTTTTCCTTGCTTCTAAAGGATCTGACTTTTCAGAACTTTTTCTTTTCAGGTTTTGCAGTGCAGTATACAAAACTGAACGGGCCCTCAAGACAAGTACTGGCTGGATGGATGACTAGCGATTTTGCGTCCTTTTCAACAGTATTTCAGTCATATCAGGACGTTGGGAGGACGATTATGAAAGGTTGTGTGCAATGGAACCCCGTTTACGTTTGAAAAGATTCTCGCCTCAAGCGGGGATCGAACTCGGGACCGCTAGATCAGCAAGCCAGCGTTTAACCTACAGAACTACCGGGGCTCCAGCACCGGCTGGACATGTGCTCTGCTTTCAGAATTAACTACGTTATAGTGAGGAACAGGTAGCTTGTGTACACCAAGGATAGTACAAATTGATGCTTTGGAATCACACACACACACACACACACACACACACACACACACACACACACACACACACACACACACACACACACTTTTGAAGAAAATATATAAATCTTCTACGCCGCCAAAGCGAGAAAAACACCCTGGCCGCGGCGGAACTCGAGTCTTTAACCTTCTCGGTACTACTGAGTAAAAAGGTAGGCAATGATCAGGAAAATTCTGCCAACTGAGCTTTCCTGGCATTGGACGGCCATGTGGCCACGTCGTTCAATTGGTAGTACAGCAGTCTCGCCTGCATTGGGAAGGCCACTGAATATTGTTTTAATCTCAGCCCTTTACTACACGATATTCCATTGTAATTTTTTTTTTATATATGGAGCAATAGAATGGTCAGTATATAATGAAAAGTCTGGTCTTTTAATGACCAACAAGTATTTCGTCTTCCATTTATGCAACACAATTAAATTTGAGACATGCTTCAATCTAGCTAGTCAGTCTATGCGCAATAAAGTATAATACTGACTACACATTTTGTAGTTTGCGTTGTCAGAAAAAATCAGGCGCTTAAAATCTATTGTAGGAGTGAATCCGGGTCTTGTAGGAAAAAATCCGGGACTTATGAAAAATTAGAATCTGCTGACAGACCCATTTATATCATTGTAAAGTGTCAAAAAGTAATATAATATGTTTCCTAACACCGATTTATGATTAAAAATAGCTTTTCCCTATGGTAAACTTCGAAGACATAGACTGAGCGTACAGTTCATCAAGATGTACCCTAAATGAAAATTTCCGGGTTTAATTTATCTGTTGACAACCTTAAAGACTTGTATTGTATCCAATCTGCTTTAGATCTACCAGGAATACGCTTTAGATTTGTAAATAAATGGTTTAATTGACAAAATTCACCATTTCGTCGCTTCAATTTTGCGTTATGACGTCACGGAGAAAAATAATTGACAATTTGGAAAAAAATCCGGGACCATTGTCAGAAAAAATCGTTGACAATTGTCAGAAAAAATCACCGCCAACCGGGACTAAGCAACCACCCAGTGATTCCGGTCTGTTCTGGTAAATTTGCTCACGTACTTCCTTGGAGGTGTGTATTCAGTGACCAATGAAAAACAGATTTATCGAACTGACCAATCCGGTAAAGTCAGATTGAATATAGAGCCATACTAGAAACTGGCTTATCGCCCAGCATTGACGGGCCGGGCAATGCTGAAACAGTTTCGTATCAATGTTGATGCAATGCCATGATGTTGACACGACTTTCTTTCAATGCTGTGTACATTCGCTCACACTCGCTATCTGCCACTGCATACCAAGCTGTCCCCTTTATCATCCCACACAAACAAACCTTAAGACAATACCGAATCTTGCATATTTTAATTACATAAATCAGATTGTGCTTATACGCAGGGTGGTATGTCTAAGAGCAGTCCGTTTTCCCCGTCAAATCCTCCGTATAACGGCGCTTATGTATAAACAAGCAATCAGTACTTCTTAGTAGGCCTATTTAAAAATACTGAATTAAAATGACCTTTAGAGAGAAGAAGGAGGAGTGTTCAATATACTAACATAACTTCAGATAAAATTATCTAAATGTACTCTTAAACTAAGATGGTCTTTTCAGCCGAGAAGTGAATCTTACTCTGTTTAGACGATACCTGTTTCGATTCGGAACAGATTGCTCCGCAATAAGGTAATCCAAAGCGAACCCACTTGTCTGTTTAGACTATACCGTTCTCGATTCGGTGCAAGTTACTTCGCAGTAAAGTAAATGCAGCATGTTCAAATGTTAAAATGACCTAAACATGCCCGAGGTCAGCACAAAAATAAATTTTAATGCGGATTCGCTTCGGTTTGCTGTTTAGACACGACTGTACATCATCTAAAGTGGTCCTGGCATCTAAAGTGGTCCTGGCATCTATTTTGGTCTAAATCAGCCTCTAAACTGGTCCCGGCTGGCATCTAAATTGGTGCGATAAGCAGCCTCTAAAATGGTCCGGAGCGCTTAACGTAAATATGTAAAAAAAAGACTATTTTTTCTGCTAAACCTGCTTCTCACGACTTTATATGCATATCCCGGCACAAGCCATTTTCCAAAATATCTCTACGGTTTGTGTTGAGGAAAGTGGGGCTAGTTTATACCCTGGCCCATTTCCTGAGCCTATCCCAGCGGGTACATGACGTAAAAATGACGTCGTTCTGACGTCGATGCGACGTCACTATTTCACATCGACGTCAGAACGACGTCATTTCAACGCCATGTGCCTGCTGGGTATGTCGTTTTGTTTTCAATATCGAACGCCTACGTTCGCGCATTCCAGTAAGTTATTGAGACAGCTCCAGGTATCTGCCCCTCATTTATTATTAGGTGGGGAGCCGGGTACATTTTCATATGGTTCACCTAAATTTTTCCGACTCCTCCCCCTCAGTCTCACCAGAATTATTTTTCCGATCCCCTCCCCGCACCCAACCCAGATAGGTGACAAAATATTTTATGACCCCCCATCCCCCCGTCTCTTAGGAGCGGCTGTAGTGTAGTGGATAACACTCCGGACTACCAATTCAGAGTCGCAAGATCGATCCTCCGCTGCTCCGGTCTTTCGGATTAGACTTTAAATCGAGGTTCCGTCTCCATATGACCTCGTTGTTGGTGGGACGTTAAACCCGAGTTCACTCACTCTCTCACTCCCCCGTCTCAGCTACCCTTCACACACACTATATTACCTAATTTATGTCTACTGACCTCAATCAAAACCTGTATGAAACACAAAGAACACTTTCTTATCTGACTGGCTAATTTATCACGCAGAGTAATTTTTGCTGATGAAAAGGCACCTGGAGAGCTGAGACCACAAACGCAGGCATTAAATTTAATTGAGAAGAAAATCACCTACTCGACCTGACTTAAAGTTCTTGCAAATCAATGAAAAATATGAAACTGCCCATTTTTGTGTCATTTCCATAAATTTCATTTAAGTTCTGAGTTTGAAAGAAAAGAGTCTGAAATTTTAGGAGTATGGGGGGTCTGAAGCTGAGACATTTTTAAAACTGAAGACTTATGGAAGAATTTTGACTCCCCAATATGCCTAATGAAATATATGACCCCCACCCTGCTCCGAGGCTTATTTATTTCCGACCCCCTCCCTTCCCCAGTACACCCCCCCCCCCCCAAAAAAAAGAATCCGACCCCCCACCACCCCTTATTGTACCCGCACCTCTCCCCCCCCCCCCCCCTCAAACTGGTAATGAATTAGTATAGTTTGACTAGATGATGGGGATCGTGGAACACGAAAAGCATATTACATGGACATGAAAAAAAAAATGTACCGTATGCGTGTATTCATATGCGGATGCAGACTGTGGCTTGCCCGCACATGGGTTGCTAGCTTAAAACGGGAGTGGGGTTTGCGGTATGTAAGATATAGGAATCAACCAGAATTTTTAATTATTATCATCTGCAGGGCCCTTCAGACCCAATATTTATATATTTATCTGCAACAAGGAATATAACCCTAGAAGTATTTATTACTTACTCAGTAGCTGAAATACAGGGCTGATTTGGAATACTATAACAGAGGAATAGTCTAGCTGTACCGAAGGCCTGTACTTATACTTAAAAATCATAGTTTCGGCTTATTAAAACCATTCTACTAGATTGCTCCGGTCTAGGCTCCGAGGGAAGCTTTGAAACTAAACTAAAACCTGAAATGCGAGGGAGTCGACGCTTCCCGAGGGACCTAGCAGATGTTAATCATATCAGAAAAGCGTGTTTGATTCCTATTATTGCATATAAACAAATATTGCATATAAATATTATGACGCTTAAAAGCTTGGAGAAAACGCTTCAAAAAGTTCTTTTTAGCTGTGCCTATAATGATCAGGAACGCTTTGAAAACGCCACAAAACTACGCCCGCTTCTGTGCACGTTACTGATGTTGACATCAGTTTTTGTGACGGCCCCAGAATGCTTATTCATATAAAACCGTAAAGCCGTGAGCGTGTGGATTGTCTTGTAAACACATGGATTTTGTCCATTAAAACAAGGCTGTTAATAACTTACGAAATGGCAAGCTGTAAATTTTGGGTAAAAATGAAATAGGCAGTAAGCAATGAATATTAATCAACTTTCAGATATCCGAAATGTTACCTTTATTTATCATTATTATTATTTGGAACAGGCACGCGCTGTTCCTCCACCTCCTCCCCCGATAATTATTTGTAATTTTTGACAAAGTTTATAGGCAAACCGTTCGAAATGTATAAATTTTCAAGACGATTGTTACAGAGGTCGAAAATATTTATTGAATGTCAGTGTATCAGTTTGCACATTTGGAACAGGCACGCGCCGTTCCTTCTCCCCCCCACCACCCCCGCCCCCCAACCTCGAAAGTTATAAGTTATTTTGACAAAGTTTATAGGCAAACCGTTCGAAATGTATAAATTTTCAAGACGATTGTTACAGAGGTCGAAAATATTTATTGAATGTCAGTGTATTAGTTAGCACAATCAATGTTTCACTATGTTTCAAGATGTGCTTTGCCGGATAAGAATATCTCACGTTGCTGACTCTACAACGAGTCAATATGGCGACATGTGTGCCCTAATTTCCAATTAAATAGACATTTAAACATGCGTTTTGTGATGAGATGATTTGCAGAAGAGCCAAGTTCTGCAAGATTTGAAAAACAAAAAAAAAATATATAAAAAATATTTCCAGCACATAGAATATCTAAATGAAATCTTTTCATAAAAAACGGTGTCTTTTACAATATATAATACGTGATGAGGCTTGGCTGATATTATTTAAGGACACGCAGCCATTATTTGACTAAACAGGGTAGGGATGTTTGTATATTTGATGTTATTCGTAAAATTCAGACTTACACTTTGTGACCATTCTCAGTTTATTCCTTCAAACAATCAATTAAGCAGACTCAATTTACATGGAATGATTGTAGACATTTATTTAATAAGTATCTAGTGTATTGTCTCGCTTTAGTCCATTTGATTGTGAGAAATTTCCAGTGTCCTTAAAGAGCGTCTACATGGCCGACTATTTTGAGCTCCCGACTTCGGATTACAGGGTCGTGGACATGATACGCGCACAGACACGCAAGTACGCGCGCACGCATACATGCACTTTTAAGGAACTAATATACCTGCTATATGAAAAGCCGCACTTTGCGCTTTATGCATACTCTGCCTTCATGTTTAGCTACCAGGAGAGGTTACATACAAATCGCCCATCGCATATACCCACTACAGTAGTACGCATGATCGGCTAAGGCATGGTACATATATTTACTGGTCGCCCAAGGGTAGTGAAATGACTCCTATTAACTAGAAAGTTGTCCAGGGACAATTGGTCGAGCCCGCTGTTAGCTATAGTGACCTATTAGTATGTCAAGACTGAGTAACTGCTTCACTCTGGAAAGAAGCCAAACAACATCATACTTAGCCAGCATTTTCTTCTTTTTTTTCTTCAAATTTTCACAAAGGAAAATAAGTAGAAGTGATGATCCAGACAAGCTCAATTTATGACAATTATAATATCTGGCTTTCAAGTGTGACCATGACCTTGGTGCTACCCAAACATGTATGTCACTTGACACTTCCACTCATCAAGAAGAACAATTGTGCCACATTATTTTGAAATCCATGCATAAATGTAGAAGTAATGACTCGGACAAGCTCAATTAATGACCATTTCATCATTTGACCTTCAAGTGTGACCTTGACTTTGGACCTACTTGAACAGATATTCTAAATAGCACTTCTACTCATCAAGGAGAACAATTGTGCCAAATAATTTTAAAATCCATTCGAAAATGTTGAAGCTATGGCTCGGACAAGCTCAAATTATGGCCATTTTATCAGTTGACCTTCAAATGTGACCTTGACCTTGGACCTACGTGAACAAATGTTCCAAATCGCACTTTTGCTAATAAAGGCAAACAATGGTGCCAAATTATTTTCAAATCCATCCACAAATGTAGAAGCAATGGCTCGGACAAGCTCAAATTATGGCCATTTTATCATTTGACCTTCAAGTGTGACCTTGACCTTGGACCTACCTGAACAAATGTTTCAAATGGCACTTCTACTTATCAAGGAGAACAATTGTGCCAAATTATTTCGAAATCCATTTGTAAATGTAGAAGTTATGGCTCGGACAAATCCGGAAGGAAGCACGCACGCACTAACGCACGCACGCACGGACATACACCGAACTGAAGTTGTAACAACTATGTCTCGCTCACCGCAGGCGGGCTCGACAAAAAATCATATACTGAGAGCAAGTGCATTTTCAGCCTTGAGGTCTACCTAACGTAGTCTAGTGAAGCATTTCTTTTCTGAGGGGTCCTCTCCTGTGTCAGTTTGTCTGCCCGTCTGCAAATGTTTTCTTGTTATTGCATCACCTCTGAGACCATGGAATTTAGCTGATCCCCAGACATTGAGAGAAATGCATACACTGGGTATGCTGGATGTTAAGGCCGCTGCCATATTTGGCAAAGACATCATTTCTTTGCGGATATAAGTAGACCACTTTGGAAAAATCTCAGACGTTTTAAACAGAGAGAAAGAGAGTAAACGACAATTAGTGAATAGTGTCGGGGGAGCCTTTTCACATATAAGATAACTTCGCGTAGAAATTAAGGAACCAAAACTGACGTTTAGCAAAAAAAGTTATGTCAGGCTAGGGATCACTTGAGCAAGATTGGTAGTAATCGATATCAATACATCAAGTTTCCACGAGTCGGGTGGGTGGTGGTCGAACGACGGTGCTGGTTATAACTTCCAGTGCCGGGGTGTTGTACTTATTTGAATAAAACTGGAACAAGAGCCTACTGTGCTTGCAGTAGGTACTGGGGAGAGTTGTTTGGATTTTTTTTCTCTCGTCTATCGTTTCTCTTTTCTTTCGCCCCCTCTCTGGGAGATGGTCCGATACAGACTGAAATGCTGTCTTAAAGGGCCGTTAAACCCCAAACAGCCAACTGACCAACCAACCAACCACGAGTCGGCCAACTGGATCCAAAGAAAAAAAAACACTTTTAACGGTTTTACCTAATATTTGCATGGTGGCAATATCTGCAGTGTGACCAGGATCATTTGGGCATCCGTTCGTTTCCAGGTCCCAAGGAGGCTCTATGTGCATAGTAGTTTCTGAGGTGAAGATATTTAACAAGTGTTGACGACGACGATGAAGGATGGACGATGAAGGCCCGCCTATCCTATGATTCATCGATGAGCCTTCGGATCAGATGAGCCGAAAAGAAGCCGATACATGTACCCTCATAGTTTCCCGGGACTGTTACGAAAAATAGTCAGATGCGATTACACACACACACAGACACACACACACACACATGTTAACGACGTGATTGAGCATACTTAGACATGGTAAAGTGATACGAAGATAGCAGTCTACCACAGTTTAGCTACGCAGACTATACACAAAATATGAATAAATAATAAGAAAGACAATCTATTTTGGCAGCTTGTGTTTGACAATAAATTTTACTATGAATTTCACCGTGCTTCCAGGAATACATTCCGTCATGTAAATAATGGCTCTTTGTCGTTACCATAGAAAATTGATGGCGGCCTAAGTAACCCCTGACATTGTTGTTTGGGTGCTTTAACGAGGAATCTATGTCAAAGTTAATGTCGCAAAGCGTATTTCGGCATATCCTTCCCATGTTAGTATATAGAAAAACTAATGCAACAAAAACAAATATCTTTAATTGACAAGCGTGTATCAAATTAATTGTTTCTTTGCTAAGGCAAACATGCTTTAACATGCCAAGAAACCTCATAAACAGTCATTTAAACTAAACGGGGACTAATATAATGATTACGCAAGGTTTTGATATCCTCCGGCGGTGAACCCACTGTTCAAACATCAAACTTCACAGTTTAATTCAGAAGACAGAATACAGAATACTTTATTCAGCATTAAACACTTTTCAATGTTTATAGCCTACAAAGCAAAAGTGAGATGAACATTTACAGAGAAGCAAAAGAGTATTCATGCGAATGACAAGATATTTAAATGTACAACAATAAAATTCCTGCATATGCTAACCAAACAACAGCGTACTACTGAGAGTCCCCAGCAGGCACACAGCCCTGAATCAACATTGAATAAACGTTGATTCAACGTTATAACGCTGAATCAACGTTGAGTCAATGCTGATAAAGTCTGTGTGACCGGTGGCTCATAACGTAAAAACTAGTTATATTATCCTATCTACGTGTATGTTTCTATATGCATATCATAACAACATTATACTAATACCACGTAAATTTTGGATTAGAAGTTGTAATTTTAAGTGCAATAGAATATATAACGTCTGCTAAACTTATTCTCTTAAATCTTCAGCATGATATAAAAAATTTCCTACGTTTAACAAAACTTTTCTAGACATTGAGGTCGTTAGATTATCAAATTTATTAAGATTTGGCCAATGGCAATAATAATATAAGAAAAATATTTCCGTCTAAGCTCACTATATCGAGGACACACTAATAAAAAGTGATATTCATTTTCTATGACGTTGAGATTGCAGTTTTTACATTTTCGTTCAGTGCGTGGAATATTTTCGTGGCGTCCTTTTTCAATTGCAAGATTATGTGCTGAAATACGGAATTTACTCAGCGCAATTCTATACTTTTTTTTCAGTAATAAAATCGAAATATTGTTCTTGTCTAAAATCATGTTTGAAACAACAATATGACACAAGCCTAGGTGAATTATTTACTTCAGCATACCAACTTTGATAATTGTCTAATATGCGTTGTCGTATGATTGGAAATGGAACAGAGTCTGAATTTTGATTATACCATAGATAACCTAGAGCTAGACCATGTGTTTCAAGTATAGTTTTTATACTGAAAGCCCAGTTTAAACCAGAATAATTAATTCCATTGTCATCATCATTTTTAAGCATTGAGTATACTGTTTTGGGTAGAGAAGTTTCGTTCATATTTAACAATTTTAACCAATAGCGAATCATGTTTACTTTTCTTATTACGTAAAACGGAAATCGTCCTAATTCACCGTAAAGTTTACATAAATTCGTAGATTGTCTCACACATAAAACCTTACGACAAAATTTAGTGTGAATTATCTCAATATCTTTAGCTTCGTGATATCCCCAGATTTCTGAGCAATAATTTAAAACAGAAGCAACGAGAGAATCGAACAATTTGCATTTTTGAGACGTTGTTATTTCTACTTCATTAAAAACTGAAAAAAGATTATGTAGATCGTATGATGCATGATCGGCAATACATTTTTGCGTGCGATGCCAATTTCCATTTTTGAAGAGATATACACTAAGATATTTGAAAGAATTAACCACTTCGAGTTTTGTATTATTTAAATAAAAGTCATACGCTGTGTGCCGGCCTTTCTCAAAAATCATTGCTTTGGTTTTTAATATGTTTATCTTTAGACCCCATGTATTACAATAATTTTCAATGTCTATTAACATAGCTTGCACAGATTCGCGTGATTTTCCGAAGACGACTTGGTCGTCTGCGTAGAGCAAAAGAAATAGTTTAATTTCGTTTAAAGTAAAAATGCCTTCTAGATCATTGTTAATATTCTCGTTTAAATCGTTAATGAACATCATGAAAATCATCGGCGAACTAGGATCGCCCTTTTTCACACCAAAATTGGAATCGATGAAATCCGAATACGACCGGTTATGTCGAATACATGCCTTAACAGTAGAATACATAGCCTTCAACGCTCGTACCATTTTGCTACTAACGTGTTGCATAATAAGTTTATTCCATAACTTTAATCGATCAATTTTATCGAAGGCTCAAAATCTATGAAAATACAATATAATTTTTCTTTCGAATTGAGCACTTTTGTGATTATAGAGTGCAGAATGAAAATGCAATCAGTTGTAGATTTTCCTTTTTGAAAACCAAACTGATTTTTAGCCAAGATCTCAAATTTCTCTGACCATTTATTCAACCTACTTAATAAAATTTGCGAGTATACTTTGGATAAAACATTACTTATTGTAATACCTCTATAATTCATGCTTTACGATTCAGAGGTCACACATATAGCTTTCAACATGACTGAATAATTTACAATGCACAGTTTATAGCTCACAGTTCAAAGTTTACTTCCATAATTCTCTAAAGGGAAAAAAGTTATTTAAGACATTCATTTTCATAATTCAGAGCTAATACTTCATACTGCAACTGAGACTACAAAGTTCATAATTCATACTTCATAGTTCATTGTTGACAGTTAACACTTCATACTTAACGATTCAAGTTTCTCACTTCAGAGTTCATCACTTACATTTCACAGTTTATTCTTCAAAGTCCATGTTATACAATTCATACACCGCAGTGCACTATTCACACCTTGTAGTTCACAGTTCTTAGTTCACATTCATACGTGATTTTCAGAATTCATACTTTTGAGGTAACAGTTTACACTTCTGAGTTTACATTTCAAAGTTCATCGTTTTCGCCTCACTCTTTACAGTTCAGAGCTTATACTTTGCATTTTATAATTCAGACTTTTTCATACTGCTTTTTTCATCGTCCATACGTCGCTGTTTATATTTTGCAGTTCTTCTAAAAGTCAACACTTCATAGTTCATAGGTCAAAATTGTGACGAATGCATGTATTATATTGTAGACAGTGACGTATAAACTTTGAGCTTATGTGAAGTATGAAGTATGAACTATGAACTGTAAAATATAAAATGAAATGTGTAAGCTATGAAAGGTGACATAATATCGACTCTGAACTGCTTATGTGACGCATGAACTGTGAACTATTAATTTTGTAGAATTGACTGTTTATATGAAGTTTGAAGTATTGGATAGGACCTTTGAAGTGTAAACATTGAATAGTATTTTCCATTTTAGAAAACTATGAATTGTGAATTCTAAAGTATACAGTGAATTCACTAGTTTTCTTTGATATTTTGTAACAAAGTGATTTCAATGATCATTGTGCCCTTGAATGCTCAGAGATCTAATTTACATATAAGGTTACAAGTTACTTAGTATCTCTGGCATAAAGCTCGGTTTATAAATTATCACTGATTCAACGCATGACTTATTCTCAGTCTTAATTGATCGTACCAGGTGTCAAACGACTCCACAATATCGGCAGGAATTTCAACCACGTCGTGGTTGTTGAATGTCATATTAACCCGTCTTTCGTTTGGGCACATATTTGCTAACCAGAAACGAAACGGTTTCGAGTCGAGTCGATATGTTTTGCCAGCCTCCATGTATAACGATTTTTCGTCAAATGTAGCCATGTCCTCTTCAGGTACACAAACAAACGACCCATAAGCACTGTTAAAATGCTTGTATTGTCTCCCTTTTGACTCCATATACGTTAGAAATATGATCACTCGAGCATTATTAAGGCAAACTGGAATAGTGCCTTCTTGTCTGATATCTCTGAAATGATTAATGGTGTTGTCGTCTTCATTTCCTGACGTTTCACTGATAATGGAATTTCTGATTTCTTCTTCTATTTCGGACAGATCGATGTTGTTACTCGAGCGAGTCACATCATTATGTTCATTACGAGTGTGCATTGATAAAGGCTCTGAGCTTCCTGCCGATATCGACTCTGCAGTGAATTCTTGTCGAGAATTTTCACCTTCAGAATCAGATTGATAATCCAGTCTCTGAAGAGGCTCTAAAGAAATATAATGGCTCTCTGCCAAATGTCCGAGAAGTATCATGTCTCTTGCTGATTCTTCTGTTGTCATTTCAACGCTCGTACGATGAATGAACTGTGTTGCCCTGTCGCCGAGGCTCGAGACTACCATTATTCCTACACCATAAACATGACTGGCGGCGAACATCATCAGATTGTCACCCCAAGCTCCATTTTCCATGTTGACAAGGTAAGATTCTAGATTATTGCCTATCACAATCCGTCTGTAGTTCGGGGATTTTCTCTTAAAAAGTTTACACACTCTTTTCTTACATCTGAGTGTGAGATCCTTCGATGAAGTATTTCTGACAGCTGAGCAGACAGACAATGGAACATGCAATTACCGTCCGCTGGTGTCGTGCCTCGTTCTATTAGTCCAAACTCCAAAGCATTTCTTATTAAATTGTCGTAGTCAGAGCCGGAAGACAGTTTCTTTTTTTCCATAGTTTTCATTCGTAACAAAAAATTGAGATCCGATGGTGATGAGAGTGTAGATAAATGAAAGAAACACGGCTTTTCTCCAACACAAAAACAACACATTCGGCTCATTTTGTTCACACAGTTTTGTTCATAGTTTTTATCACAACCCTGTGCTTTACAGCTACATTTTGCTTTTCCATTTTGAACCCGTTGCCGAAAGTTCTCTTCTTCTTTAGTGAGTGATGTTATCTGATTGACTTCAAACCAGACATGCTTCCCCTCATCTGTTTTCACTTTGTACCTATAATTTGTATAGTTTACTTCTGTAATTGTCCCCCTACAGACTCTAGGTACTGTTAAATTAGTAGAACCCTTTTTTAATCTATTGTCTTTTCGTTTCACTTGCACGATAACCACATCTCCAATTTCATACCGTGAAGGTGGATTCTTTCTAAGATTCCTTTTTATCATTCCTTGTGATGCTTTTTCCGAATTCGATTCTGCTTTTTTTTCGTAATTCCTTCATAGACTTCAGATGGACGATCAAATCATCTATGTCCTCTGCATCGTCATCAGAGCTGCTAGGCCATCTTAGGGTTGGATCATTTTCCTGTCTCTCCTCAACTTCAAAAATAGCTTCGCTGTCTAAACAATCTTTACCTAGAACTAAGATATCCTGATCACTTCTTGATTGCCTGCCATAAAAAATTTCAAAGGGGCTGAAAGGTCCGAGGGCTTCGTGTTGCGCTTCGTTGTAAATTTTTTGGTATCTTGGGAGAAAATCTAGCCAGCAAAGGCCATCTTCCAAACGTAGAAGGTCGTCTTGGATTTTTTGCTTCCACGTCCGGTTAGATCTTTCTATTTTTCCCTGTGACTGGGGATGATACGCACTGGAGTGTATAATTTTGATATTCAGCGACCTGCAGAGCCTTTCAACTGCACCCTTAAATTCTCGTCCTTGATCAGATTGTAAATATTTAGGAGTGCCAAACTCGCTATAGATATCTCGCAGTTTCATGGCAACTTCATCTGATGACTTGGTTTGTAGCGCGCGTAGCCAAACAAAACGGCTATAAAGATCCATTACAGATAAAACCCACTGGAACTTTTGATCGTCAATGGTTACTGCAATATTTCTAAAGTCGACTAAGTCGATCTGATTGCGAACCATAACATTTGATGATTTAACAGGTCGAAGGGGTGCCATGTTTTTAAATAAAGGGTATCTACGCTGTTGAGCAGGATCTCTGTTCAGTTCTCTTTGGATTCGTTGCTGGCTTACACTACACTTGCATAGTTTGCAGTCAATCGTTTCCTGATCTTCTTTGCCCCTTCTCCCCTTGTTTGTTGTGATACCTTTTAACCATTTCTGGGATTTCTCACAACTATTTTAGAAGACTGTGTATGTATAAGTTTTATTTCCTTCGAACCAGCCAACGGATTCTGGACATTCTGAATGCTGTAAGCGCCGGTTTGTAAACGTCTGTAGGCTTTCCTATGATACGATTTCCGGTCTTTCTTTTTTATGTCCGACATTTTGATTTTCCCTTGCAAAACCTGAAGAATCATGTCGTAAACATCATCGTCCAGGGGACCCGGTAGTCTATTTCGTGCCTTTTTCCTCCAATCATCCTGCAACAAAAAGATGCAACAATTGATAAGCTGCAGACAGAACTAAAACTTGAGCCTGCATTTCACATAACGAGTGTTCATAAAATATTGTTTGGCACAAAGCAATATATTGTGTAGCAAATGTGTAGCGAATGTGAATAAATACACAATCATATGTTATTGTGTGGGCTGATTGCGCATTCGCCAGTGTTGCTAAACAATCAAAAGCTTAGAAAAATGATGGCTAAGGCTTCTCAGACGAAACATATCACAGCACACAGCCACGACTGGTAATATTTCTGACAGACTTACGCGGAGGTCTGCTTATCTACAGTTTGACTATTTCTGGTATTCAATACGAACTTATTCTGTAATCAGTTCCAGTGCGGGTGACATGTAAGAACGCTACGAAAGAGATTCCGTACATCGAAGAATGTCATGCCATCAGTTTGTTACCTTTGTATGCTCAGCCCAAAGGTAACAGTTTAAAGCTGTATGTTTATCCAAGGTCCTAACAACCCTTTAAGCTACGCGTCCGATGTCTGTCCCGTGCTATGTTACATGTACTATCACCTATATGCTTTAAGTTCTCCTTTGTCATCTAAAGACCCATCTCTATCGAAAAGCCCGTAATATGTTCCTGAAGAAGTCTACTTTTACTATGGCACCGCTGTCTGTCCTACCTGTACTCAGCTATCACCATTAGCACACTGTCGGTCTATGTTTCAGTCTACTGCCAACTGTAGGCCGAAGTCTATTCCTGGGGTGGTACTCTTACCTTTAGGCTCATATGTGACTAAAGAACACTTTGGGGATAGAAATATTCTATAGGTGAAAGTTGTATACTTCAGGGATAGACACTAGACCTACTTGTGACAGTCTCAGGCATACAAATGAGAATGTAGGTGACAGAAAACACCCCATCTAAAGACTCATGGCCTGTAGGCGACACCAGAGTACCTCGGGAAAAGACACAGTGCCTATAAATGACAGTAGAGTACATCAGAGCTAAGCATGGAGCCTACATGTGACAGTCTCAGGCATAGACGCTGTGGGTGTAAGTGACAGAAAAGTACCTCGGGTAGAGACATTAAGCTTATAGGTGACATCAAGGAGAAACACTGATCCTGTAGGTGTCAAAAGAGTATCTAAGGGATAGGTACACTGCCTATAGGTGAAGGGATAGACATGAGACCTAATATGGATAGTAGAGTACCTCAGGGATAAATGTTGGGCCTTAGGTGACAAGAGAGTAAGTCAGGATAGACACTAGACGTATGGTTGACATCAAAGTACCTCAGGGATAGGCACTGGGCAACGGATGATGGTTAGTGCCTTCCATTATAGACACTGGGCTTGTATGCGACAGCAGACTACGTCACGGATATATACTTGGCGTATAGTAAACACCTGCGTACCTTGGGGATATGTACAGGGTCTGAAGATGAGAGTAGAGTTCCCCAAGTCATAGGGGTAATAGGTGATATAAGAGCACCGCAAAGGATAGACACTGAGCCGGTAGGCGACATTAGAGTACCTCATGGAAAGGCACTGGGCCTATAAATGATAGCAGGGATATGCATACATGTATTTCATAGTGACAGTTGCGTATCTATGGGAAATACAACCGGTCTATATGTGACATGAAATTTCCAACGGAATTAATACACGGGTAATTGGTGACAGAAGAGTATCTCATGGTTAGGAACAAGTCTCATTGGTGGCATAACAGTAACGAAGGGATAGATATTAGGCCCATAAATGACATACAGACACCTACGAGAAAGACAATGGAACTAGGGAGTAACTTAGGGATAGATACTGGGCCCATAGGTGACATAGATAGACTGTGCACTACTAGGTGGCAGTTGAGTACACCAGAGATAAACATGGGGACTATAGGTTATAGAGAATATCTTAAGGAATACCACTGGGCCTAAAGATGACTCTAGAGTACCTCAGGGATAGAGGAGTGGGTTATAAGTAACAGTAGTGCACCTCAGGAATAGACAAATTTCCTGCGGTTACAGAAGAGTACTGAAGAGTTAGACAATGGGCCTATTGGGGCCAGTAGAGTACCTCAAGGATAGAGACTGTGCCTATCGCTGACAGAGTAGCGCCTCCGGCAAAGCAACTGGACCTATAGTGGACAGTACAGATCCTGTTCCTGAGGGGTCAGTAGGTACATATCTTAGTACAGGTACCTAAATGTGACAGTAGAGTGCCCCAGGAATTGACACTTGGAAAATAGATGACAGTAGAGTACGTTATGGATTGTTAATGGACCTATGGATGAAATTAGGATACCTCATGGATAGGCACTGGGCGCATAGGTCAGTAGAGTACCTCAGGCATAGCCAATGGGCCTTTAGATGTTATGAGAGCAGAAACTGAGCCTGAAAATGATATTAAAGTTCATGAGAGACAGAGATACACACTGTTCCCGTAGGCGACAATGGAATATCTCGAAGATAAACACTGGGTCGGAGGAAGGCGACAGTAGAGTACCGCATGCCTGTGGTAACATATAAGGTCATCAGGGATACAAACTAAGCCTATTGGCGGTAGAAAAGTTCCTTAGGGATGAGCACAAGGTTCATGACTGACAAAAGAGTGTTCACGGATAAACACTGGGAGTTAAAGTAAGATTGAGGTAACTCGTGGATAGGCACTGGATCTATAGGTGACAGAAGAGTACCTCAGAGATAGATAATGGGCCTGTAGGTGACATTAGTGTACTTTAGGGGTATGCACAAGGCATATGGGTGACAGTAGAACACCTTAGGAATTGACACTGTGCCTACGATAACAACAGTGTAACTAAGGGATGACTGGACCTTATGGTGACATTAAAGCTTATTAGGGATATACACTGTATCTCTGGTGATGGGCGAATACTTCTGGGCCTATAGATGAAAGTTGTGTACCTTAGGGATACGCACAAGACATATGGGTGAGAGTAGATTATCTAAGGGGTAGAAAGAAGATCTAAGAAACAGTAGTGCACCTCAGGGATTAAAACCTATGCCTATAAATATCTCAGGTATAGACAATGACCCTTTATGTGATACATGAGTACGTCATGAAATGACACTGGGGTATCGGTGACAGGTGTACCTCGGGGATACACACTGCATCTAAAGGTGATATGGTAACTCAGGGATATAAACACTGTGACAGCAGGGTGCCTAAGGGATAGGCGCACGGTCTCTTGGAAAACTTGAAGGATAGATACATGGTATATAAGTGACAGAAAGTTACCTCACGCGGAGAAACTGACGTTTAGGTGACATAAGTGTACTTCAATGATATGCACAGGGCTATAGGTGACAGTAGAGTACCTCAGTGATAACCAAAGGATTCAAAGCTGACATTACAGTACCTAGGGTCAGACACTGGACCTAAAGTAATAGTAGAAAACCTTAGAAAGACCTTGGAAAATGGATGACAATATAGTATGTTATGGCTAGTTACTGGACCAATGGGTGAAAATAGGAAACCTCAGGGATAGACACCGGCGTATAGGTCACTAGAGTACCACAGGCATAGCCACTGGGCCTTTAAATGTTATCAGAGTACCTCAAGTTAGGATAAGGCACTTGTCCAACAGCTTACAGCCGGATGCCTCTGGGCTAGACACTGGGACTGAAGGTAACATAGAGTACCTCGGGGATAGACTGTGCACTACTAGGTGGCAGTTGAGTACACCAGAGATAAACAAGGGGACTGTAGGTTATAGAGAATATCTTTAGGAATACCACTGGGCCTAAAGATGACTCTAGAGTACCTCAGGAAAAGAGGAGTGGGTTATAAGTAACAGTAGTGCACCTCAGGAATAGACAAATTTCCTGCGGTTACAGAAGAGTACTGAAGAGTTAGACAATGGGCCTATTGGGGCCAGTAGAGTACCTCAAGGATAGAGACTGTGCCTACGCTGACAGAGTAGTGCCTCCGGCAAAGCAACTGGACCTATAGTGGACAGTACAGATCCTGTTCCTGAGGGGTCAGTAGGTACATATCTTAGTACAGGTACCTAAAGGTGATAGTAGAGTGCCTCAGGAATTGACACTTGGAAAATATATGACAGTAGAGTACGTTATGGATAGTTAATGGACCTATGGATGAAATAAGGATACCTCATGGATAGGCACTGGGCGCATAGGTCAGTAGAATACCTCAGGCATAGCCAATGGGCCTTTAGATGTTATGAGAGTACTTCTGGTTCGGGTTAGGCACTGGGCCTACAGTTGACCACAGGAAGCCTCACTGATAGACACCTGGACTGTAGGTACCATAACGTACCTCGGTGATAGACTGTGCAATATGAGGAGGCAGTAGAGCACACCAGAGATAAACAGGGGGAATGGAGGTTTTAAAGAATATCTCACCTCACGCGGAGAAACGGACATATAGGTGACATAAGTGTACTTCAATGATAGGCACAGGGCCTATAGGTGGCAGTAAAGTACCTTAGTGATAACCAAAGGGTTCAAAGCTAACATTACAGTACCTTGGGACACACAGTGGGTCTGTACCTTAGGTACCACCCTGGCCCTATGGATGACAGTAGCGAACCTCAGGGATTGACATTTGGAGAATTGATGACAGTATAGAATGCTATAGATAGTTACTGGATCTATTGGTGAAATAAGGATACCTCAGGGATAGGCACTGAGCACAGTGTCTATACCATTGGCTGTGCCTGAGGAAATGGTCTATACAAAGCCATGAGCTTTCGACCAAATCATTTTCATGAAAATTGTACTCTGAATGTATAACAAGTCACAGTTTAATAATATATTGTTTTAACTAAAGAATATCTTCAGAAATATAACTCTGGAGTACCCCAGGGAAGGACGAGAGTTTATTAGTACAGTGGTGTACCTCAGGAATAGACAAATGCCCTAGGGTGACAAGAGAGCATAGCAGAGCTAGACAATGCGCCTATTGCAGATAGTAGAGTATCTCAGAGATAGACACTGTGTCTGTCGCTGACAGGATAGTGCCTCAGGTATAGACACTGGGCCTATAGTGGCCAGTACAAGTCCTGTATCCCAACGGGTCAATATGTCCAGTACCTCCGGTAACTAGAGAATATCTTTTGGATAGCCTATGGCCCTATGGGTAGTATAGACAGATTGACACTGTGACTAGATAACAGGACATCGTCTTAGAGATTGCGACTGGGCATATGTAGGTGACTGTAGATTAAATCTCGGGCAAAAACAGTCCTATAGTAGAGTACCAGGGGTCAATTCTATGCTTGTGCATAGATCCTGGACCTAAAGGTTACCATAAAGGACCTCGGGGATAAGCACAGGTCCGAAATCTGACAGAAGGGCACCGTAGGGATAGATACTGGGTCTATAGATGTCAGAAGAGTGCCTCAGGGACTATGGCTGGGACGAGTACCCGGGTACCCGAGGTCGGGTCGGGTAAAGCAATTACCCGGGTACAAATTTACTTACCGTTACCCGAATGCTTATTACTGTGTAGTGTATAAAAATCCATTCAATAAAATTCAAAGCAAATAGAGCAATGTTTAGTGTGATCGCCTTGTATCAACTGCAGTTATAATGCAAAACCTTTTTGGGTGTATTATATAAGAGCTAGACAATCCTACATTTACATTCTCTTCCCGTGGGTAATAGGGACTCGGGTACCCGGGTACAAAATATCTACCCTCCCAGCCCTATCAGGGACACAGGATAAAGTAATGGACTTATAAGTGACAGTAGAGGCCCTCCGTGTAGAGACTAGGCTCGTAGACATGTGACGGTAGAGAACCTCAGGGATAAACACCTGGCCTATAAAGTGACAGAGTAACTTATGGATAGATACTGTTGACGGGAGTTTACCTTAGGGATAGACACTGGGGCATATAGTTGAGACACGGGCAGACACAATCCTATAGCGGAGTGCTGCTTCGACAGACGCTGGACATAGAGAGTTGAGTAGAGTACCATACGGACAAATATTTAGCATTTATGTGACAGCAGAGTACTTCAAGGACGGATAAAGGGAATGTAGGCGAGAACAGAGTACCTAAGTGGAAGACCCAGGTATTCTGATGACAATAGAATACATCAGGGACAGGTAAAGGGTCCATAGGTGACAGCAGTATACCATAGGGGAGACACTGGACTTAAAGGTGATAGTAGATTACCATTTTAATAATCTTTATTTATAGTCGCTTAATTTAATTAATCTGTAGAATTTTTATTGGGACTTGATGAGACTATATACATATATACAAGCTGAGCTGTGGATATGTGACTTGCTCAAGGTCACAACGCTAGGGCCCTGGTGGGATTCGAACTCGGGCCCCTTCGATCAGCCGGGCACACTACCACTGCTCCACTGCGCTCCATCTGGACGGGGACGGGCTTATACAAGAGCACATGTCACAACAACTTTCAAAGGCTTTCCAGAAATTTCAGTGGAAAACAATCCCGTGCACGAAGCATTTTTGTAAACGGTGGAGCAAATTTTGAAAGCTTTCACAAATGTTCAATCTGTGTCATTTTGAGACACACAAATAGAAATCAAGATAGATTACACTTACGCGCATGTATGGCACCAATGCTGCATGTTTTGAAATAGTTTAATGAAACGTTTCTTTAAGGCGTGACCAGTATATATGTAATAAAGATCCAAAATGACGGACTAAGGGATTAGGGATATATGTGGCAAATTCCGAAGAAGAAACTCCTAAGGATACAGATATATGACATTTACCAACATCAAACTATTGCCACACAATCGTTTGTTAAAGTCTAATCGTCAAATACAACAGCTGTCATAGAAAGATATATGCTCAGCGTTAATGAAAATTACCAGTATTTAAAACTAATGGAACACACCAAATTGCGATGATAATATCATTTTGGTCGATCGTGACTGTTATCTTACTTAGTGGCTGATCTGTATCTGGCAAATTTGACCGTCCTGATTATCTGAGTTATCAGCCTTCGTGAGGACGTGCAAAAATTAACTTAACTCAATATCTCCGTCATGTGAAATGCAAATTCCTTTTGAAACCGTGTTACAAGTAAACGCCATATAAACTGTTTCATATAACGTCAACAATGGGACGTTTAAACGAAGCAGAACGTCAACGTGCTCTTGTCATGGTCGAGGGAGGAGTCTCCTTTGGCGAAGTAGCCCGAAGAATCGAGGCTCTCATCAGGCATTATACAGGTAGTCCATGAGGACAACGATCGCTCACCTGATTACCAATGTGAGTCATTCACCCAACCCCCACTCCACCCCCAGAATGTTTTGACGACAGGGGCATGGTTGGCAGTGATTCCAGAAAAAGAAGTTTTACATTTTAGCTCTATTTAAAGCATAATATTAATAAAAGAGCCCCTGGGCGGGGCCAGTTTGGACCACAGGGCATGATAGGCAGGATTTTTGTACGGTACCACTAAACATTGCTATACAGTAAATATCTAAGCTGTGGGTTTTCTAGTTTCAGAAAAATATGAAGTGTTTTTTAGCTACGAGCTATATAAAGAAATGACCCCCTGGGGTGAGGCCAGCTTTGACCCCGGGGGCTGGATTAGCAGGATTTATGTTGGGGATTACTAAACATTGCTACATACTATATATATAAGCTCTGGGCCTCGTGGTTTACAGAAGACTTTGAAGCTTCTTTAGCTATATAGCTCTATATAAACAAATGACCTCCTGCGGTGAGGCCAGTTGAGACCCAAGGGTCAACCAATGATTGTCAGGATTTATGTAGGGGACTTCCAAACATTGCTACATGCTAAATATATAAGCTCCTGGCCCGATGGTTTCAGAAGATCTTTTAAGTTTTTCATATTATGGGTCTATGGGGGATAATGACCCCCGGTGAATGGCCAATTTAGACCCCCAGGGGCAGGATTGGCTGGATTTATGAAGCAGGCCACTAAATATTGGAACATTCTAAATATATAAGCTCTGGGCCCCATGATTTCAGAGAAGAAGAATTTCTAAGATTTTCTTGAGCGGAATTTCTTGGCTCTCTAGGACAGCCCTCATGGTGATTGACGGCAATTTAATAGCCAGGCGTTACACTGACGAGGTACTGCAGTCAGTTAATGCCCTGAATAGCATTTGTGGGATCAACTGGGACTCTGCGTCTATATCGACAGGCAGCGCATCTAAAATCCTGAAACTTACTAGAGAATAGGAGGCTATTCAATTTCAGTTGCCAACGTTTGATTCATTGCACGAGGTGCGGATGTCGGGCAGTTCAGAGGGGATATTTACTTTTTCGGTGATTACCAAATATATTTCATCGAATGTAATGAGGAGCCCGAGTAGCTCAGAAAGCCGCTTGCAGCTTCCGTCGGATTGACGTCGCGTGCAAATCATCGATACTCCAGCTAGAAAGGGATTTAAATTGTGACGCCAATTGCCTGATTAGACGTGCTAACCTCCGTAACATTATGTCAATAACGCTACATTTCAGACCTTTTCGGTGAGAAATTTAGCCCACAAAATATATATCGTATCAGTCACTAGTGAACTGATACGATATTTTTCACTGTAGGCAATATCATATTTATTCGTTCTAGGTATGCATTGGATTCACTGATAAGTATAAAGTAAAAGATGGTAACGGCGGACATACACGATAATAAAGTTTGTGGCTTTTGATTTTGTTACTCCGGATGAAAGAAAGTCATAACGATGCCAATAAACGCTATTGAATGCTAAAATCACTTAGAACTACTGAAAAAGGATACATTAACATTTTGTGATCTGTCCTGGTATTTTATATAAAATTTTCAAATGCAAGTGAAGGCATCGGCTAATCGACAATATTGATGCGTCAGGGATTGCTTATACATAACACTATGGAGTTTTGTAGTTGTCATGGAGTAGGCTAAGTATGCGCCAATCCGCATCCCGTGCCCTTGAAAGGTAAGTGTTATTTCAGTCGTATTATAGAGTTGTAAAATGGTCTTTTTTTGTTGAAAAGCCTTTCGTTAAGCACTGCAGAAATATGTTACTTTTTATGAAGACAGAATCGGAAACGCATAGTGATATTTGGTGATTAAAAAATTTAATCAAAGTTATTGAGTGGCACAGCGAGCCGCTGTTTGGTATTTCATTTATACGTAACAAAGTCAACAAATTGCTGTTGATTCAACCTTGTATGGCGTTTATTCAACGTCGATTGAACGTAGTATGGCCAAGGAAAATAGATCTTAATCATGCGGACCGTCCGAGTAATGGACGTGCTGTTATGTAAGCTTAGTAGCAGCTTTACAGTTTTGGCGGGTGGAACCATCAGGCGCGGAAAATATAAATTAGAAATAATACTTTCCGCCTGCATATAGACATAAGTGTTAAAACAACACAGTTCACACAAGAAAGTAAGCGGGTAATGGTAGAAAGTATAGAGAGTTGCGGTTTCCCAAACACTAAAAGTAAGCGATATTGCGGCGTTTTGCTAAACTTTTTATATGGTGAATTATCTCGACTTGTCACTCAGTTAATCAAAAACGATCAAATAGGGTCTACTGTATACATACTTTCAAGGTGTTGAAGGTGTGATATGATAAAATCAAGTAAGAAAGTGCTTTCCCTCCCTACCCCGCCGCGCATCTCTCTCTCTCTCTCTCTCTCTCTCTCTCTCTCTCTCTCTCTCTCTCTCCAGTATTTTGTACGTCGGAAATAGCACCAAACACCAAGTTTTCCCTGTCTACTGGCTACTCAAGTAATTTCAAAAATCTGCCGCAACCCCTCTTCATTTGTAGTATATGTATGTCCTACACATCCGCTTCCATTCTTTATTTTTGTATTCTACACTGACGCAGTAAGCTTAACTTCCATTGGTACCTCTTTCTCTCGATGCGCTGTTTTTATGCCGTCGAAGGGACTTCGGGTAGCATATTAAAATCGCACCGTCCGTCCGTCAGTCGTCCGAAACAAATCATGTCTCAGCGATAACTTGAAAACTACTAAGCAAACTTAATGAAACTTCACAGAAAGATAAAGCATAATGGGAAGGTGTGTCGCCCACAAGATTTAGGTTCACAGGCCCAAGGTCGAGGCTAAAATTGGATCAAAGGTCAAATCGTGTCCCAAATCTTGTCTCAGCTATAACATATAAACTACTGATGCGAATTTTATGAAACTTCACAGAAGGATAAAGCATAGACAGTATGTCGTGTACAAGATTTAGGTTCCCATACCCAAGGTCAAGGTCACTGTCAGTGGTTAAAGATCAGAGAGTGTGTCTATAATATTTCTAAAACTACCTAAGTGAATTTAGTCGAAATTCACAGAAAGGTAAGGCATAATGAGAAGGTTGGTCACATATAATATTTATGTTCCCAAACCCAAGGTCACAATCTAGAGTCCGATGTCAAATAATGAGACAGCAATTTCTCGGAAAAGTATCACAGCAAATTTCATTAAACTTTATAGAAAGATAAAGCTAAATGAGAAGGAATGCCACACACAAGACACAGGCTTCCACGCCCAAGCTCAAGGTCACAGAGGTCAGAGGTAAAGTTGTTTCTCTCCAATTATTAAAACACTTCTTGAGCAGGTTTAAATTAAACTTCTTGACATGATAAAACATAATGAGATGGTATGTCACAAAGTAAATTATGGTTTCTATGCTTAAGGTCAGGGTCAGAGATAAGATTGTATCTCCAAACCAACTCGAGGCTGCTAAAGTGAATTTCATCAAACTTCACAGAAAGGTAAAGCATGATAAAAAGATGTCTCACTTCCAACATTGATGATCCTATGCCTAAAGTGAAGGTCACAATTTCAGGTCAAAGTTCAGCCTAAGGGGCCTTCGGGGGCATTGGTTACACACTGTAACATTTCTTGTTTTGTTTAAGCTCACCTGAGCCAGCGGCTCCGGGGGAGCTTATAGGATGGGAAGGCTCCGTCGTCCATCGTCGTCCGTCCGTCCGTCAACAATTTCAAACGACTTCTCGTCTGAAACCGTTGGGCCAATTTGCCCAAATTTCATATGTTGCATCCAGAGGAAGGGGAAACGAAAAGTTGTTCAAACGGTCCTGGTCACATGACCAACGTGGCCGCCACGCCCATATATGGTAAAAGCTTTAAAATATTCTTTTCCAGAAACAATAGGCCGATGGCATTAAAACTTGATATGTAGCATCGGGTACACGAGTACTACCAAGATTGTTCAAATTATGACCTTGGGTTGACCTTTTTACGGCAAGGTCAAATTAGCTTACTGGTGCTTTTATATGGAAAAATGCTTGAACATAAGATTTCTTGGAAACTGTTGAAGATTTTGACCTGGAAATTGGTATATACAGTCATCTTAATGAGTACATGAAAATTTTTGCGTACACGAGGTCAAAGTTATTCTTTGACATTTGACCCTGGTCTCTTATATTTCAACAATTTCACACATCTCCTCAAAAGCCACTGGGCCAATTGTAACCAAATTTCATGTAGAGGCTCTAGGGGGCGGGGGAACGAAAATTTGTTCAAACGGTCCTAGTCACATAACTAACATGGTCGCCACGCCCATATATGGTAAAAAACCTTTAAAAAATATCTTATCCAAACCAATAGGCCGATGGCCTTGCAACTTGGTATGTACCATCAAGTACAGGAGTACTACCAAGATTGTTAAAATCATGACATAAGGTTGACCTTGGCCTTTTTTACGGGAAGGTCAAATTTGCTTTCTGTAGCTTTTATATGGGAAAATTCTAGAACATAAGATTTCTTGGAAACTGTTGAAGATTTTCACCTGAAAATTGGTCTGTACAGTCATCTTATTGAGTACATAAAGATTCATATGTACAAGAGATGAAGGTCATTCTTTGACCCTGGTCTCTCATACTGTGACAATTTCAAACAATCTCCTCAAATATGATACGTCCAGCGTGTTTACTGGGTATGAAATTGGTTGTAAACGTGCAACTTGAAAATAGCTTAAAATCTCATTTTGATGAACAGATCTCAAGAAAGGGGTGGGGTGCGGTGGGGGTGGGGGGCTAAAAGGCCCCTTTTCTGCCCAAGAGCAAAATGTTTTATTTTCAGCTGATGCACAGGCCGCCTTAGTCTCCAAAAGGCAATCTTTTATAGCAAAGGGGAAGGGGGGGGGGGGGGGGGGGGGGGCTATAAGGCCCTTTTTCTGCCCAAGAGCAAAATGTATTTTTTTTTCAGCTGATGATTAGCCTATAGTGTCCGCTATACTGAATCAATGGTGGTTAAGCTCCGTAAGCGCTACTTTTGGAATAATGGGGTTATTAAAGTGGGTGGGGTAAATCAGCATGAACCAGGGGAGTCACATTATTAGCTATATTTCTCCTTCAACTTTAATGGCATTCATAAATATCTTCCTTTATAAGTTGAAGAAATGTCTTTGGTGACATCTTTTCTCAAATTCTACCTTTTAAAGTAAAATCTTATGTCTGCAAAATTTTATTTTAGAGACACTGTCAATTTTCAAATATATTCTACCATATCTCTAGAACCAATGGATGACTTCTTACCAAACTAACATGGGCTCACCATTGGGAGAGTGCAAACTGTTGATTAAATTTTGGTGACCTTGACCTTTGTTTCAAGGTCACAGTAAGACTTATAACGTCAATTTTAAGTCAAGTTTTGACCATTGTCTACACATTAGCTCCTGGACTGGTATGAAATTGTGCCCAAATTGGCCTAAATTAAACATTATAAGGAGTTAGAGCACTAGTTATGATTATTTTGGGAACAAGCTGCTCACTCGGTTGGCCATATGTTCTCTGTATCTTGATTATTTGTAATCTTAGTTGTTTCCAACTATGGTTTGAGGGCTGGATTTGGATTTTGATTGTTTCAGTTCCTGGTATTTGCATATTTTTTATTTAAATGGCCATGGCGTCATGATTAAATGGCCATGACATCATCTTTAAGGTCAAGGTCAAGGTTAGACTAAACGGAGTTGAGTCATAGATTTCACACAATCAGTCGGCAGAAATGTACCAAAACTGAGTGTTTTCATTTGAAAATCAATAATGTGCATAGAATGACCTTGACCTTGGTCTGAAGGTCAGTATTAGCCAAACGTAATGAAACAGCACTGGGTTAAACTTAAAGGTTATAGAAAAGTCTATTGTGAAATAATGAGCTTCTGAATGTACTGGTGACCTTCAAATCAAGGTCAAGGTCATTATATGCATATTAAGCATGGATTTACAAATAAAAACATACATATTTGTTAAATTTATGCTTACTAGCTGTGTGATGTTGTAATGGTCATTTGATCATACCCAGTGCTCTAATTCATCATAATGTTTAATTTAGGCCACTTTAGTCATGAGTTCGTATCAGTTCAGGAGCTAATGTGTAGACAATGGTCAAACTTGACTTAAAATTGATGTTATAAGTCTTACTGTGACCTTGAAATAAAGGTCAAGGTCACCAAAATTTTATCAACAGTTTGCACTCTCCCAACGGTGAACCCATGTTAATTGGTAAGAAGTCATTCACTGGTTCTTGAGATAGGGTAGAATATATTGAATTCAAAGTACCAAAATTAATGAAAATTGACAGTGTCTCTAAAAGAAATCCTGCAGACATAAGATTTTACTTTAAAAGATAGAATTTGATAAAAGATGTCACCAAAACCAATACTTCAACTTATAAAGGAAGGTATTTATGAATGCCATTAAAGTTGAAGGAGAAATATTGCCTATAATGTGACTCCCCTGGTTCATACTGATTTACCCCACCCACTTTAATAACCCCATTATTCCAAAAGTAGCGCTTACGGAGCTTAACCACCATTGATTCAGTATAGCGGACACTATAGGCTAATCATCAGCTGAAAAAAATACATTTTGCTCTTGGGCAGAAAAAGGGCCTTATAGCCCCCCCCCCCCCTTCCCCTTTGCTATAAAAGTTTGCCTTTTGGAGACTAAGGCGGCCTGACGTCGCGTGCACTAACAATTTTACTTTGGCACTTTAAGTGACGTCATTAACGTCGTAATGACGTGCAAACATGCGTGACTTAATTGATGTTAAGCTGGAAAAGGTTTTATCAATTAATCAACAAATAAATGAAACTATTTCACAAAATCCTATTTTTGAAACAGTGAAATCTAAGGTGATAATTTATCAGTTTCGATTTCACCAAGAAATCTCTAAATTTCATTGAAAAGTATAAAAGAAAAGAAGCACTGATCCTCTGTGCGGCAACTTTTCATATATTACTGCGATCAATCTCTAAAACAACCAGCCTATCATTTGTGTATTCTAGATCTTATTTACTTTATCAAGAGTTTTTATCCGGCGTACACTGCTACTACAAGACAGGGTTCGATCCCCACAGCAGACGAAACCAAACGGCCGTTGTCCGAAGGTGACGGAAACGCTTCTTCTTCTTCTATCATAAACCCATTCCCCGCCCCCTTCCCCCACCCAGAAAAACGGCTATGATATACCCCGAAACATACGATACCTGGTGTTGGATTAAATCTACATAGCTGATTTTCCCCACAGATATGGTAGTTTTACATTTTCTATCTTTCTTCACCCACTCCCCTCCCCACGAAAATTTTTGCCATAGGAAAATGGACTAGACAGTGTTTTTTCCGCGTAAAGTGCTTCCCCCTCCCCACAGCTCCCGCCCCAAATCAAACATCCCCCTCTCCCCCGAAAAGTGGCTAAAGATTCCCCGCTTCTAGATTGGAAAGGTTGGCATTTCCCATGTTAAAACAGGGAATAACTTAAATGGAACTGGATATATCGTAAAGTTAACTGACGCAGTGTCTGCTACGTTTTTATTTATTTTTATTTTTTCACTATTTCACTATTGGGTATGGTGTGTGCAGTTTGGCCTTTTTTTCCGACGCGGCAAAATAACATTCTTTTATTCAACAGATAAACATTTGAGAACAATAATCACTTTCTTTTATCGTGTCCCAAGTTTGACTTAATGCGTGCAGAAATGTTAACGACTGTCCAACAGATTTTACCCGATTACACACATATTACATCAGACATCCTCCTTTTTGGTATAGATGGAATATGTAATGATAGAAACACAAATATCTTTAAAGCTGTTCAAAAATACATAGAAAGAACAAAAAGATTCACGTCATAACGTGTTAAACAGATTATTGAGTAACACTGACAACTGACAACGACAAAACAAAACCAAATAAAATGATCAAAAGGGAATATTGGGAAAATGTCTCCGTTATGAGATACATGTATCTGCATCAGCAAAACTACCTTAATTTTTCCAAAGGACAATCGGACAATGCCCATGGGGAAACTCCTCTTACTGCATTGCTCTCTCTAACTCTCTCTCCCTCTCTCTCTCTCCCCCCCCCCTCTCTCTCTCTCTCTCTCTCTCTCTCTCTCTCTCTATTTCAGTCGATTAAATTCACATTTAGATTACACATGCATGTTAAGTAATCTTATTTTTTGTATTGCCATTCACTATTGCTACTTGTTCTGCAGGAGATGATTGTATAAGTTTTGATGCTTGTTATCAAATCCTGTTCACCATTTTGTACTCTGTAAATGTTATGCATGTAATTTACGTGAAATAAATATTGTTTAAACCAAACATTTTCTGAAATGATTTAAGCCTATTCAATGTGAAGGAAAAAAACATTATACATGTATAGAAAAACTTCCTGCATTACGATAGTAGTATTTCACTTAATCCCCCAACAACCTGAGAACCCACCCTCCCCGCGCTCCGCAGGAACCTGACTATTAAAAATTTGCTATATAGTCACTGTCTTTTCTCCCGCTCGGATGGTAGCAGTCTTTCCTCCGACAGTTCAGTCGGTTAAGCGCTGCCTGCTGATCTACAGTTAATGGCCATAAATTTTTAATCAAATCCAAATTCCCATTGACTTTAATGCATTTTTCAGTGCAAGTAAATTATATACTCTGCTTCTGTTCATGCAATTTAAAATTAAAAATCAAAAACGTATTCGTAAAATGAAATTATTGAATCGATTTACACAAGAGTTTCATTACTGGCTGACATGGAAGATGTAGCTGTCCGAAACCTAGTGGTGTTACTTTTCGGTTATATTTTGACGTCAATACAAAAGAAGCTTTTCAGATATTTTGATCATTTTTAAACAGCCACATTCTTATTAAATAATATTTATCGAGCTTGATAAATTATGTTTCAGTGTCAAGTTTATTTTGCATCATTTTCATACAAGTTTCACCACAATAATTTGATTTCTGAACACACAAAAACTGTAAAAGTAAACTTGGAAATACCCGTAAGTCAATGGGAATTCGGAATTTGATGAACTACTTATGGCCACTGACTGTAGTGTTGCTGGGTTCGAGACCCGCTGGAAGCGGAAATCTTTCCTACCATAAACGGGGTTCCATTGTACACAGCCTTTCATTATCATCCTCCCATCGTCCTGATATAATTGAAATATTGTTAAAATGGACGTAAAATCTCAAGTAATCCATCCAGCTTTTTCCGGGAAATGCTTAATCAGAATTATAGAAAAAACTATTATATAGCTGCTTATTCCCCACTGAGATAGTAGTTGTCTCCCCGGAAACAATTGGCCATATATTGTGGTCTTTCCGCCCGCTCGGATAGCAGTTCAGCCCTCACATAAAAAAATGAGTATGATTTCGCGCTAAGATTTTTAGTTCACCTTATCCGCAGGCTCACAACGTTAGCTTATATACTATGCACAATAAATATAGCAATTTTTTGTATGTGTCAGATCCACCATATTAGGATTTTATTGTCAATTTACTGCATAAAGATACAAAGGCCGATCATTCGAGATGGTCTGGCAGGTAAAAGATTCAAGATTGTTCAATTGTAGCGTTCGAACTACCGTGACGTCAGATTTTATAACCATTGTGTCTGAAGGACATTTTTGATCATGCACAAAAGCCAAAATCATAATGAGGCGGCTGGTTTGCTGTTAAAATAAAGGAAAACGCTCTAAAACATTTGAATATGCTACGAGTATGAGGTTTACAAAATTCGAAAATTTGACGTTTTCCCTTGTTTTTACGTTATCGTCTTAAAAAGTTGTTTCTAATCGGTATTTCTTAAATCCCTTTCGGGTATATGATTCTTTGGTAACTACCAATATGATAACGTAAACAATTTGGAAAGAAAATTCTTCCCGGTTACTGAGCATAAGTCAAAAGTCTCAGACTAACGTCATCATTTTCTCACAGTTACGTTATACCTCAGTGAAGAAATTTCACAATTAGATTAATCATGGTATGACCTTTAATTTCAGCTTATTGTTTTTATCGGGTTTTTCTTCTGCATTGCACTGAAGCACCCGTGACTCATTGCACATTGGACGGAATTATAACGTTTTAACGTCAATTGCGCATGCTAAGATTCGTCCATTGTTAAGCTTAACCATATCTTTTACACATTCAATAGTTTTGACAAGAAAACTGGGCACGAAAATGTTGCGAAAGACTGTACAAAAAAATACATGCTTGCCATGTTTATGTTGCTTTTCAATGGGTGCGAATTTCGGCTAATGACCCCTTCTGTGCTAATCGCTTTCCCCCAATATCGTTTTTAAAGATGGCTTCTGTAACCCATGGTATCTGAAGCCCCAAATACGGTTCCCTTCAATGCAATTTAATTTCGCTCAATGTTGCACTTCAGTAATGAGAAAAACTGCAAAATATAAAAAATTTGCTAAATATATTTTGCATAGTATAGTATACTAATGGTCCGCCGCCCGTCACTTTTGGACTTACTATGTCGGGCCCGTATCTCGGAGGCTAGTCGGCGATCTTAGTCAAATATAATGTGTATAGCGTCAGTAGAGTGGAAAGGCTGCATAATATTTTGTGACTGATTGGACCTTAGACTTATGACTGGAAAACAAATGATGTCAGCAAGCTAGCTCATTTATTCTTTATCGCACCTTCGTGCGATAGACATTTATTCACCAGGAGTGGGCATCCGCTCAGTCTGATCAGAGCCTTCTCTGTCCGCGTAAGAAACTTTGAGCATTTATAATTTCATTGGACCTCTGGGCAATTTGCTGATTTGAGTTTTCGCTAGAAATTTCAGCAGAGGTAAATTCTGCTATTTCCCAGAGCATGGTGGGTGGGTGGAGGGATCCTACTTTCAGAAAATCATAGAATTTTCCACGGGGTTCGGGAGTGGCGGGGAAAGTTGGGGTGGGGGTTAGAGAATAGGTATTTTGTGCTTAAGGCTAGACTTAAACAATAATTAAAATTGTATTTTTCGAATGGCCGTTGCGCCTTTTGCCATATTTTAAGAAAGAATCAAAAGGATATGGTTTCCAGTGATACTGGAAATAAACGGATGTCAAGTTTATCAAGACATTAAAATACGAAATACATATTAAACTATCATACCTTGTTTTCTTCCTCGCTGTTTCTAGCACAGAAAACTTCAGCTGAACAAACGCAAAATATCAGAAAAAGAATTAAACTCTTCGCCATCTTGTTCGTTGAAATTAACAAAGAAACAAAAATGGAAATTAAGAGGGAGAGGGTGCATGGTGATCTATGTGACATATACCTGATAAGCGATTCTGTGTTTCATTTTGTTTACTCTATAATATCAATTTCGGTTGCACCGCGGATATTCTATCAAAGACATTAATGAGCATTGCTTGCTATAAAATAAACAGCTGTCTATAAAACTACGCCAGCAGAAAACCTGTCTTCGAGTTTCAGACCAGGCGAAATTCAAATCAGACAGCTCAACTACACAAGTTAGCTGGAGTCTTGCGGGGTTTTGTCTACAGCATCCGTAGGTACAACGCTATGTAAACAACGAACAAAAGCACACATTCTGATAAGATCAGCCAGTGCGGAAGCGCAAGCTGATCGACCCTCTTTATTTTCGGATATGGCATAAGACAGGTTTCCTTATGACAAGACTCATTTTGCCGGTCGTAACAACATTTTCCATTGTCTTTATGCTTTAAATATTATGCATACAAACGAAGCTCATATAAATACCATTTTACATAGAATAAATTCCGTTTTGGAGTGATAGATAGATAAATAAATAAATAAATAAATAAAGCCGTCGCATGTCAAAACAAACAAAATGATGTGTGTTTCTACCGAAGACTCCGATCAGCCAGGCTAGCTGTCTACACTGTGCGTTCAAAAGGACAAAATGTTTCTTCGTGTGGACAGCAAAGACTAATCACACAGGGTGCATGCCCAGGCTGATCTGAGGCTTCACTAGATTCACATCACTCGATAGTAATAACAAATTATTCATAGAAGGACCACTACCCATGGTTATCAGGTATATAACTGGGATCATTTTAGAGGCCGCTTATCGCACCAAAATAGATGCTAGCCGGGACCAGTTTAGAGGCTGATTTGGACCAAAATAGAGGCCAGGACCAGTATAGATGCAGGACCACTTTAGATGATGTACACACGACTTTTAATCCGAAGTAAAAGTTAATTCGGTTTCGATCCAAGGTACTCTGTAGGATTAGTTTACTCCGAATTAGTTTTTAATTCGAATTAGATTTGCAAGTGTAAACAGTTAACTCGAAGCGAATTCGGATTCGATTCGGATTAAAACTCTAGTCTAAACAGGGTATTAGCGGTGTTTGGCTTCCACAGATTATGATTGATTCGTCAGTTTGCAGTTCTCGCTGCATCAGACATTATGAGCCGCGACACGAGAAAATCAACAATGTGGTTGTGCGCCAATTGCAGACTCAGATCAGCCTGGGTATCCACAAAGTCTAATCAGACTCTTTGTTAGCAGCTTAAAGGGTAGCGAAGGTTTTAAGCTACCTCAATGCGGACAGTGAAGACTCTGATCAGACTGGGCGGATGCCCAGGCTGATCTGAGTCTGCGCTGGGCGCAAACCACATTGTTGGTTTTGACGTGTCGCGGCTTAATTTTCTTTTCTGATGCCGATAACTCTCGAGGGAGCTCAGATGGCTCGGTTGATTGGCGATTTTGGGGTTAACGTCTCTTTGAGACAGTATCTTATCAGTCTATATTGAGCTGTCTCCGAGAGAGAGAGAGAGAGTATTTTATCGGTCTACGAGGGGCATTTCAGAAATAATGTAAATGATCTCAGAGTAGCCTATTGGCTGATATTTAGCGGTGGTGTTATATATCATTGGAAAGGTAAATTCAAGTGTTTTAGAATGGTATGTGTTAAAAGAATTTCTAAGTCACCCATGCATGACAGTACGTGCTTATACATCATAAGGGTGTGGATACTGGAAACTATACATTTTCACTGGAAGTCCCTTGTGTTCTATTGCTGTTTGCTCAAAGAGTAAATGTTATATTTTAATGAAGAAACACGTAATACTGTCCTTTAAATATAGAATAAGAACGTTATACAGAAATCGTTTCCAGATTCTACACAAGTAATATAATAAACGAGATTTTTTGTCTGACAGGTGGTTATAAATGCAAAGTTATTATATATGCATTATATCCTAAAGATTGTGAGTTTGACTCAATCACAGCCAATTTCAACAAATGACAGATATTTCATTACTGAAATGATTAGGTCATGATATTTTGTTACAACTGACATCAAAACACTGATGAAACCGGATGATACGTGTGGAAACCCCACGCCGGAAGTTGCAAAGTAGCAGGAATTCGTGTAAAATACAAAACAATAAAATGAAATTTTCTAATAAAAAGACACAGGCTAAATATATTTAACTTTGTTTGATGTCAAAAATTAGAGGTACGTATTGTTAGAAAAATTCGGATATAAAGACTTGAAAGACCAGTTATTTGATATGACATAATGATGCTGAAATACGTGAATGGGTGGGTAAACTTATCGTAAAAAATCAAGTAGGCCACTGACAAAAGAGCATAAGGTGCCGTAAAAGCTAATTTATAACAGAAAACAAGCATGACGAATTAAATCTTATTTATTTTTTGTTTCATATCTGTCACCAAATATTCACTGTTACTTAATTTGACCTCAAAACCAAAAGTTTAAACAACTTACTATATATTTCAATTTAGCACAGGAAGTGACGTCATCAGAAATGCGCATTGTTCCATGATTAGCCTATCTTGCAAGGTAAATCTTGTGTGTTAGCAAGGCTAATACAATGCTTTTTATACTGGAATATTTTCAATATAACAGATATTATAGGTATCAATCCAGAGCTGCTTGTATCCAGAGTTAAGAAAATATGAATTTGTCTTCACATTAATATTCCGTCCGTTTCTACTCAGTGTCCTTACCCTAACAACAATTGTCAAGGCATATTTTGAAGACAATACCAGTGCCTAAATTATTTTGAGTGAATGTCATTGGGTGATATGTAAACTTAAAAGTTAAGACATAAATTTCAAAAATCGGTCAACATTCCTGGGAATGACCGACTAATTTACACTATTTCTGAAATGACCCTCGTATATTGAGCTGTGAGTATTTTATCAGTCTATATTGAGCTGTCTTTCAGAGAGAGAGAGAGAGAGAGAGATAGAGAGAGGCGAGAGGAAAATATCAAAACAACCCCCCACATCCCACTCCTCATGCTGCAATCACAGCTGGCCCTTGTCGTACTATTATCTAAATTGGAAGGACGCTCCGGTATTGAAAATTATTCAACGCTATCTCCAGACCCGACCACCCATAAATGGCTCGGTGGGAATGCTTGTCTCCCCTGATCTAATGTCAGCGGCTGCTCTGCATCGAAAGAGATCTGGGTTCGAGGTTATAAAACTTGAGTAAAATCTCAATCTCAAAATAAAGCACACTGATTGGCTGCTTCCGAGCATGTGCTCGGAAGCAGCCAGTCAGTGTGCTTTATTTTGAGTTTACATGCTCGGAAGCAGCCAATCAGTGTGCTTTATTTTGAGTTTGAGAATGTACACAAGTTTTACAACCTCGGGGCCAGGTCTATCCTATCATTCTGTAATGACGTTAATTAATGTGTGCTGGGAGGGGCGTGTGTGTAGCCGGCCGAGACCTGTCCATCTGTTTCTCCAAACTTTTGCGTATTAGTGTGACATGCAGAAATACGCATCTGTCGCACTTATGTGGTAAGGGTTAAAAAATTGTTTTTGTTTTTACTTCTGAAAAAAAAAATCGTTTTGTAAGATAGCCGAATAGCCTACTTATATAAAAAGTCTGTTTTTATTGTAATGTGCATTTTAACACATTTTAACACGGCATTATGGCTAATAAAATGGAATACAATTCTTCAGCTAAAAGGGCACTCCCTTATAATCATTTTATTATCCCAAACTGCAAATTTTCTAATGTTTTAATGACGAAGTGTCAGACAACAAATGAAAAAAAGCTGTAAATACTTTGAAGTGAGTCCAAGACTGGTAATAAATCATTATATAAGAGGTGTTTGCATGCAGTTATTAGATTATCAAATAAAAGTAAATCGGTGCCATTTTAATCATTTTAATACTGCATTGCAATACAGGTGCAGATGCTAAAGCAGTGTTTAAAGAAACTGCGAGCTTAGCGATATTATGCTATAATAAGGGCAACAAATTTGGCTTTCTTACGGTGGGTAAACTCGAAAGGGACAACAAAATGTTATGGGAATGGTATACTGGACGGAAAAATAAACAAGTTTTCTTTTAGTTTATATTGCCAAATATAAAAAATATCGGGCAATGTGGTTCTCAATAACTTTCATTTCCCGACGAGAAGAAAGGAAAGAAATGTAAACACTATGAAAGGCATTTGGTCGCAGGTCATGTTTTTTCATTTTCGATGGCTTGGTGTAGAAAAACGGGAGTTTCCCCAAACAGCTTTATGAACTTAGAATACAAAAACTAGGTTAAAAATTACGGCTATCTGTCCCGTAAGGAGTAGTGAGTCTCGTAAGTAAAAATGAACGTCGATGTTTCGCCCACTGAACATTCATAGTATCGGCCTTTTGCACAATACATCATCCACAACGTCAGCAGTTAAAATGCCATAACTATTCTACAGAGGTCAAAATCGTGCTAGAACTCCCCGGCGTTTTCTGCACCAAATTATCGAAACTGCCCAAAATCGAAAATAGCAGAATTGCTTTTGTGAAAATGTACACATTTACCTTACCTTACGTTACACTGACGTTAATACTCCAATAAGCTTCGGAAATATCTCATGAAGGTGTCCAGGGGCCGTATTCATAAAACGACTTAAGTGGTTGCTATGCTGTTGCTAAGGCTAAATTTCTTTGAAGGAGATTCCCTACAACTATGAAATTTGCTCTGGAGGAACAGTCTTACAAAGACTGTTCCTCCAGAGCAAATTTCATAGTTGTAGGGAATCTCCTTTATAGATATTTAGCCTTAGCAACCGCATAGCAACGACTTAAGTGGCTTTATGAATACGACCCCTGGTATCCCTATATGCTTTTTCGCCATTTTCACGAAGGCCAACAACTTTTGTGACTTCCTGTTAGGCTAAAGGAAAGAATTTGCTCCTGACCCCAATCGGGAGGGAAGGCAGAAAGGAGAATGATTGAGTTGTTTCCCCCGAAAGCATATCTATTTATCTTAAGTACTATAGTTTTAAAAGGTATATGTACCATAAACAAACAGAATTACACCAATTTCATCACACAAGTCAAATGTCATTAGAAATATTAAGCACTATTGCCGAAATGATATTCTGACCACAAACTACTAAAATAACTCCAATTTCCCCGCACAAATGTAATCGAATGTCATCAGAAATGTTTAAGTATTATCATCCAAATGGTACGCTAACCACAAACAACAACAACAACAGCAACAAAAATACTACAAATTCTCCCAGGCCGCAGTTACAATTAAATGCTTATGATTCTCGTATTTTACCAAATACATTAATTTTTTGTTCAACAAACAGAACAGTTAGTAGGGAGCCTACTTTATATATACAGGTACCATATACCTCTCTAGTCTTCTTAGATTATTACGGAACGCCCAAAGAGCTTCTAAATGCATTCTCGAAGACGCGAATGCTTTTGTTGTGCGGTCTTACGTGGTACTCGTAGAAGAAACCGGAGAGCCTGACGAGAACTTCCGACTTTGGAAGGGTGACAACTTCTCTGTCACGTCTGATGTGCGGGGTTTTGGCAAATAGAACGTTTTTAACTGTAAAACTGATTATTAGCTTAAACAGTTTTTCATTCATCATATAAACATGCACAATCAATTCATACAGCAATCACATGAAAGGATTCGATAACAAGCTAAATGGCTTATAAACATCGTCTCCTATAAATATCGTCTCCTATAAACTCTGTTTATTAGAAGGATGAACTTTTGTTTCCGGACTATAACTCAGACACCGTTTGTATTGCTTTAGTGACAATTGATAGGACCATATTACAGGTCAGCACGGGCAAGAATCACAACTCTCGCTTTATTTTCCAGTGGTGATCTACCCTGATCTGTAGTTTAGTTAGTTTCCAGCAGGTAACCCAGTAACTTTTTAAAATCTTTTAACGACCCTTTGTAGAATTATAGAATAGGTCAAGAGAGAGTGTCGCGTGTGAGATTTACAATTCTTTCTTCATTTTCAAGTCATCCCCTTAATCTGTAGTTACCGTCCCCATCCCCTTTTTCGCATTTTGCCTTCAACTTATTTAATCATTCGAAATAGTTTTATAATAGTTGACAGGGGTACAGGAAATGCCAAGACAAAACTTTACGTGAACTTAACCCTCATAGTCTCTTCATTTTCGAATTATATACCCTAAGCTGTATTTATTGTTCGTTTCTCGCATTTAACTCAGTTACCATGATACTTGGCGAGATTACAGGACAGCTTGCAATTGAGACGTAGCTTTTGTTCAAGAAGAACAAGTGACACAGTCATTTTCCCTTCTTATTCGTTCTCGACCAATAACTCAGTGTTCAAAATATATTAATGATACTTGGTAGTATTACATGATAGGTCAGCGCCCAGCTATGGAACGCCACAGCTGTCTTATATTCGGACATGTCATTATGTTATATGGACAAGCATTATATGCTGTTCAGTTACATTATGTTTCGTCAGTTTGACATGCTGTCTTTCTCATTCGTTATTATATGCTGTTCATTTTCAATTTGTCTAGTCTGAAAGCCATAATATCATCTCGGTTTAACATGCTGTCATCTTTACTCGTCATTATATGTTGTTCATTTTCATTATGTATTGTCTGAAAATCATTATACCTTGTCAATTTGACATGTTGTCTTCTTCACTCGTTATTATATGTTGTTCATTTTCATTATGTATTGTCTTAACGTCTTTATTAGTCAGCTTAACAGGCTGTCTTCTCCACCCGTTATTATATGCAGTTCATTTTGCATTTTATCTTGTTAGAAAGCCTTTATGTCATGTCTGAAAACCATTATATCCTGTCAGTTTTACATGCTGTCATCTTCACTCGTTTTTATGAGCTGTTCATTTTCATTGTGTCTCGTCAGTTCGACACGCTGTCTTTTTCAGTCGTTATTATATGCTTTTCATTTTCACTATCTCTTGTTAAAATCACATAACGTCTTGTCAGTTGGACATGTTGTCTTGTCCACTTATTATTGTGTGTTGTACATTTTCATTATGCCTTGTTAAAAAATAGTATGTCTTGTTAGTTTGACATGTTCTCTTGTCAAGTCTTGTGTTGTGGGGTGCTGTGGGGTGGGACGTGCCCGTTGGCAGGACAAACAGGAATAGAATACTTTACCTCTAACATCTTATCTGCCCTGAACCCTCTCCCAGGACCCCACCCTACCTCTTCCCTAGCCTACCCTTCCCTACCCTAACTCACCATTTTCCACCAAACCATTCTCACCATACCCTCATACCCAAAGTCAAAAATGAAAAATCCTTAATAATTCGAAACCCTTAAGTAAGACAGTTACTGAAAGTATAAAGAGGCACTCCACAAGCCTCAGCCTCATCTAACCACCACCACATACCATTCCCTCCCCTCCCATGATCTGCTCTGCTTTACTCCATTTTACTCTACCCTACATACACCCAACAATACCCAAACCAAGCCCCATCCTTACGCCTACCTCCTCTATACGCACCAATATCTCAACCTCTTTCCCTACCCCTACCCTTCTCTATCCTACTATTCGTTATGCTAACACCTATGCCTACGCCCACACATATTCAACCCAATGCTTCCACCTACCCTTACAATCCCACAACAAACCCTCATCCATCCCAATCCCACCCAGTCCTCTTCCATCCCAATCCCACCCAGTCCTCTTCCCATATCCCGTCCTACCCTACATTACCATACCCAAATGCTCCAAGCCTTAGCCAGATATCCACCCCACCATTTGTTCTTCCCCATGCCATGCAATCCAAACCCCTTCACATACCTTACCTTACCTACTCTTCCCCTCCTCACTCCACCCCGTTTACGCCCGTCCCACCCAAACCCTCTTATACCATATCCTATCATACACTACACGATCTTACGAACATGCTCTCGGCTCCACCCTAATCCCAATGTCAACACTTGTTCTTTCCCACACCGTGCCATCCAAACCTCTTCACTCACCCTACCCTACTTACCACACCCCCAGCCTATAACTACCACAACCAAACCCCTACTCTTGATGGTTACCCGCCCGAAACCACTCGCATCCAGATCCCTACAACGCCAGCCAAACTCATTCACCTATCCTTCCGAAGTTTACACACTCACCACGACCCCACCACCACTCCTTCCTCACAGCCATTCTTACCCCTCTCACTACCCATATCTTTCCTTACCCTATCCTGTTTACCCTACCCACTTTATCCCCACAACTCCAAGCATACACTCTACCCATCCCAAACAACCCCAGCCCATTCTCCTACCCTACCTTCCCACTCATTCATACCACAAATTTCCATATCCACGCCCCTGCCCTATGTATGATTTAGAATACCATGACTCCTATCCCCTCCCCCCTCCCCCCTCCCCCCCCCCAACGCTAATCTACCGTGTAATACACAAGCAACGACAGGCATGCAGGCAGACCGGAAGATAAATAGACGGATTTCGGGAGGAACTAGAAAATGTGTTTATGAAACACTATGCCCCTTATGTTTGCCTCTAAAAAGGGTTCGCTTTGCAGAAAGGGGTATTAACCGGTTCGTTTACATCTTAGTCGGATATTTTGTTCGCAAGCACGGCTTATTTTTCATGAATATGCCACACATAGAATTTCAAGTTCCTTTCTCTAATAGTTCTTGACTGTATGTAAGGGTACTTTTGTACCATAGGCTTCAATGCACTAAGTCGAAAAAGGGGCCTTACTCGATCAAAAATTAACATTTTTCTGTTTCTAAAGTACATCATCTACACCTTGGACAATGTCTTCCTCCACAAAATCATGATCCTAACATCAGGGGCTCTCGAGATATTTTGTCAACAAGGTTCCAAAGACTTAAATGCACTAATTTGAAAAAGGGACATAACTCGGTCAAAAATTCACAATTTTTTTCAGGTCATCTACACCTTGGGCAATGTCTTCCTGCAAAAAATAATGATCCTAGCATCAGGGGTTCTCGATTATCTAGTTATGGCGCGCACAAGACTTGTAGGGAAAAATGACCAAAGGGGCATGACTTGGAAACTAAGGAAGGGGGAGCAACCATTCATACGCGACTATACAAACTGTCCCAACCAAATACATATTCCTACCATATTTCACGAAGATATCCCAAACGATTTCTGAGTTATTGCGCGCACAAGAATGTTTACGGACGGACGGACGGACGGACAGACAGACGGAAGGACAGTGCCATGACATAATACGTCCGTTTTTTTTCAAAACGGGCATGCAAAAACTAGGGATGATGATCAAGAATAAGTTTTTTTTTAAGGAATTTTGCCTTTTAGAGTGTTTATTTTGACATAATGGGTTTGTTGTCTCCCATGAGCTAGTGACTATTTTCTAATTCAGTTTTGGTGGAAACATTTACTTAGTAATGCGGCAGATCAATAATACATGTATGTGAATGCTTGTATAGCATTTTTTGTAAATGTATGCACATGCGGGCCTGCTGTTGTAAAACAATTGTAGTTAATATCAAAACATTACTATAAATATGGGGGTCTGGGGGTCGCAGCACCCCCCCCCCCCCCCCCAGAAGACAGCCACATTTTAAAAACGCAATTCAAATGGAATTAACTGCAGACTATTTTGTTTTTGTTTTGGAAAGTTTGGGTGGAGCCAGATTATTTAATTTTTCACTTATTTTTGAGGCAAGAATATTTATTTAAATCCCCTCATGAACCAATTAATTTTTTCTTGCGCATCCATAGACAGAGATCTATTTTGCAAAATATACCAGCACCCCCCTCCCCCCTCGGAATATCAAATGGTCGGTCCCTAAATGTTTTACTTCTCTTTTTTTCTTTTTATTTTATTATACCCCCCCCCCCCCCCCCCCTCGGAATATCTAATGTTTGGTCCCTAAATCTTTTACTTCTCTTTTTTATTTTATTATTTGTCAGACTTCATACTCTAACATCTTCGTTTGGGAGTTAGGGAGGTATAAAGGGATCAGAGAGGCAAGTGAGATTTAATGTGAATTTCTAACATCTTGGGCTGACAAAAGTCTACCCATACCTATACTTACCGTACTCTTTCTACCATTCCTATGTCATCCCCAAAACTCCCAGCATATACTCCACCCATCCCAATCAACCCCAGCCCGTTCTCCTACCCTACTTACCCACCCATTCACACCACAAAACCCCGCGTCCTAGCCCCTGCCCTATGTATTACTTAGCATACCCTGACTCCAAATGCTCCCGCCCTAAGCTACTGTTTAATACACGAGCAACGGCACACAGAAAGATGAATGGATGGATCTCGGGAAGAATAAAAAAAAAGTGATGAGCTGACAGACAAATGGCCGATCAGATGGATGCGCATATGCACGGATGGACAGCTGGACTGGCAGACATACACACACACACATATACTGACAGGCAAATCGGCGATCGGAAAGATGCATGGATAGACCTACAGAAATACACGCACATATATAAACATATGGACAGACGGACAGACGCATGTATGCCCTTGCACTGCGCCAAAACCCCGAATGATTGACGGGCGGATGGATGGAATGCTGGACGGACGACATTCAAACACTATTATATTGTCTAGTGAATATTCCGTGTAGGTACTGTACTACCGGACGCCCTAACAGTTACCGGGTTTCTGGTACAGGGTTTTATCGATTTCTGGTGCAGGTTTTATCAAGGCAACAACATAACGTTTTAACACAACAACATATAATGATGACTTAACAGCAGGTTAAGATAAGTTGAAATGATACTCTATGAATGAACTATGTTGATTTAATCGCATAGAATGATTCTTTAACTTTACATAACGGCAAGTTAATGCGAAAAATCAGCCAGTTAACAAGACAACATGACAGATTGACAAAACATGATGATTTTCTGACAAAACATAATGGAGAGTAACAGCATCAAATGACAAACAAAAAAGACAGTACAAAAAGCGACTAGATGAAATTGGGTTCTGAAAATACATAATGAAAACGAACAGCCTACAGCTGCACGTTAAAAAGACCGAATGACAAACTGACAAAGCACGATGGTTTCTGACGAGGCATAATAGTTTCCCAACAAGACATAATGGTTTTCTGACAGTACATACTAGAAGAGAACAGCATATACTCACGAGTCAACCAGACAACATGTCATGGTGGCAAGACATTATGGTTTTCTGACAAGCAATTATGAAAATCAGCAGTATACAATAGCGAGTTAACCCGACAGCATATCAAACTGACAAGAGACCCAGCCTTGAAGGCAAAAAATGTCGCTTTTTGTTTGCCAGTTTACACCCCCAGATCACTATTTCTCATCTATTTGAAATGTTTCCCTGCTTTGCAAGTTTGGAAAACCTGGTTTTCTTGGGGGGAAATACACGTTGATTCCTATCAAATCTTTTACCTTCATTCAACAATCAGTCAGTTTTGAACATGTAATCCTATGTTAGCCCGACCAGCAGGACCAATTAGACATCTGTTTGTTTCGTTCATGACTCAGCAGGAAAGTTTTCGACTAGATCTTTAAATGTTTTTAAAAAGCATTGTTAAAGTATGTGCATTTTGAACTTTTTTTCCGATTTTTTTTTCAGTTGAACTCTCACATTTATGTTTATACTTCCCAGTAGCAAAACAACCTTGAATCAAAACACACACTGCTGAAAACGCCGTATCAACGTCTATTACTGCATAAAAATGAGTGTCGTATACGCTATATTAACAGTCGTGCATTAACCGGCGTGAGTCGTGTATTAACAAGGATTCTAACACAGTGCGCCTATAGAAGCAATGGTAAGTTACCGTGTTTTATTCTGTAACAATTCACTGTTTGGGAGCGCGTGGGTGTAATTGCTGACGTCACTGCAATTGCTGACGTAATTTTGTGACGTTTTGAGACGTTAGACGGTGTAACGTCTCTTATTCTTTCTAAAATCGCCATAAAAAAGTATATTTGTCTTAGATACAGTTAAGAATATCGGCGGGAGCATGAATGCTCTGGCAGGAAGGTTGGGAGAGTTTGAATGAAAGGAATAGTTTTTTGGCGTTTTTGAGTGTTAGAATCGAAACAGTTCAGCTCTAGCATTGAATTGTTGAGTAATAATTCACTGTTTGTCGGTCAGTTGTAAGTAGATATATCACTCGCGCTCCGCGCTCGTGATATGATCTACTTTACAACTGACCTCCAAACAGTGAATATTAGTCAACAATTCACTGCTAGAGCTGATCTATTTCTTAAACAAAATGCGATTTTAGTGTCATATGATAAATAGAATCTTGCATTCGTGCTCCTGTATTATTGAATTTATTAAACTCGTTGGGGAAAAACGATAAGATGCTCGGCATAGCCTCGCATTTTATCTTTTTCCCCAACTCGTTTAATAAATTCAATAATACATGAGCATTCATGTAAGATCCTCTATTTCTAATACAGTACACCTATAGAAGCAATGGGAAGTTACCGTGTTTTATTCTGCAACAATTCACTGTTTCGGAGCGCGTGAGTCTAATTGCTGACGTCACTGCAATTGCTGACGTAATTTTGTGACGTTTTGAGACGTTAGACGGTGTAACGTCTTTTTTTTTTTTCTAAAATCGCCTTAAAATGCACAGTTATCTTAGATACAGTAAAGAATATTGGCGGGAGCCTGAACGCGCTGGCAGGAAGGTTGAGAGAGTTTGAAAAAAAAGTTTTTTGGCGTTTTTGAGTGTTAGAATCGAAATAGTTCAGCTCTAGCATTGAATTGTTGAGTAATAATTCACTGTTTGTCGGTCAGTTGTAAGTAGATATATCACTCGCGACCCGCGCTCGTGATATGATCTACTTTACAACTGACCTCCAAACAGTGAATTATTACTCAACAATTCACTGATAGAGCAGAGCTGATCTGTTTCTTAAATTTCACGCGTTGTTAATGCATGGCTTTTCATATGCAAGATTCAGACCAATACTCCATCAATACAGAAGCAAACGGAAAGTTCACAGTTGCAGGTATCGGTAAAAGACTTGTACCCAAGAGTTACACAAATTCGGAGATTGTAAAAAAGGAAGTGCATACGACATCCAGTGAAAACTTTAGTGAACATGATTTTGACTTGTGAACTGCTGCTAAAGGGGTTAAAAATCATGATAGCTGACCATGGCCTGAAACGAGGATTTGAATATAAATACTTAGTGTGTTTAGGTATGTTCCAAGTAATGGCGATGAGGCCGAAAAATAGTGCCTAAACAGTTTCCATATTTTTGTAGCATTGTTGTTAAATTTATGCAAATAACTATGGTGGCTGGTTTGTGCCATTTCGTCTTTTCGTCTTTTCGCCGCGAAAAGACGCCACGCGAAAAGACGAAAAGACGAAAAGACGCCATGCAAAAAGACGAAAAGACGAAAAAACGCCAGGCGAAAAGACGAAAACACGAAATAACGCCAGACGAAAATACGAAAAGACGAAACCCGCCACGCGAAAAGACGAAATTGCAGCGCGAAAAGACGAAAAAACGCCATGCGAAAAGACGCCATTTGAAACTCTTAAATTGTCGTCTTTTCGCGTGGCGTTTTTTCGTCTTTTCGTCTTTTCGCCTGGCGTCTTTTCGTCTTTTCGTCTTTTTGCATGGCGTTATTTCGTCTTTTCGTCTTTTCGCGTGGCGTTATTTCGTCTTTTCGTCTTTTCGCGTGGCGTTATTTCGTCTTTTCGTCTTTTCGCATGGCGTCTTTTCGTCTTTTCGTCTTTTCGCATCACGTGTTTTGCATTAAGATATATTAATATATCCTATTCTAAATGCAGTTAATACTCTGAATACTTAGACAGGTGTTTCTTTTTTAAACTGTGTAGACCCTGATCAGAATGCAATCTGTAAAGAAGTGTACTAATCACGGTTTGCAGTTTTTGTCGCTAAACTCTTCTTTTAAAAACATTACCAAAAATATGAGGAAAGAAGTCATTATGGTATTTCTACTGAACGGACAGAAAAGAAAATGAGCCGTCCTAATGTTTTGGAGTAAAACACTCCAAACAAATTTCATCCTATCTTAATTTTGATCTTAAACTGCCTAAAAAGATCAACCACTTGTTGACCATGTAATCTCTCTCAAACTATGGAATACAAACATTGAAACATTGTTGTACTTCGCTTTATGAAAAAATAATGATACGGTATTTTCCCTAATTTGACATACATTTAACTGCAGCTAACCCAAAATTTGGACAAGTTTATAGTTTTCTAAAGACGTGCCAATCGCAGACAGAGCAGAGCCTGATTAGACTTCTCTTTGGCTTTTGTGTCCCAATATTTAAGAATATTATGGTATCATTTAGCTGCAGCTCAAGCTATAACACTTTCTTATAGGAAGTATTTTTAATCTGAATGCACCTCTGTGAGAGATCCATTTTAAATTGAAAATGTGCCTCCTTCCGCCTTTTTTACAAAGGGGCACAACTACTGTTACTTCCTCTTCAAGTCTTCTTTAAACGGCAGGGATGGATTTTGCTAGCTCAAATAGGGCAGCTGAAGACAGGACTAGGTGGAAAAGGAGTGTTTTAGAGTCATCTGTGGTGCCCCAACGACCGCACAAGATTATGGGATAGGCTAGACTAGACCAGCGGTTGCAGTCAGTTCGACCGCCCCCCCCCCCCCACACCCCTCCATACACACACACACACCCTCGCCTCAGTGGTCCTTTAGATGTGACTCTAAACCGCGTGGTCCTGTCTTCATATGACCTTAGCATTGGTGGAACGTTTTGCCCAATTCTCTCGATCTCTCAGTTTGAACAATAATATTGTAACACAGTTTACTAAAAAAATACATTACAAGCAAAAAGTAGATTAGGTGCTAGCATTAAGTAATAAATTTGGACCATGTTACCATTATGATCCTAAATCCTAGGACATATGTGTCCTGGAAAAAGAGTGGTCTGGTCAGGCTCTGCATTGGTAACCATTCTGCGTATGTTATGATACAGCTCGAGATATGAAAATCTACTTGTTCAAACTTTATTAAAAAGAAAAACGGTTATTTTTACGTAGGATGCATGGAGACACAGGTTTCAACATATTTGCATCTATGCTTAAGGTGAACGGGACCACTCTCAGGGGAAGCAATTTTGCATTTTTGCATCCTTTCTTAAGGAGGGTCAGCTCTTGAAAGTAGAATTTGGTCCTCTAGGAGCATTTTCTTTCCTTTAAATGTAGACCTATTTAAGAATCTATTTTTTCTGTTTGCTTCTCTTCCATTTCTTGGAAAGCAAATAGAATGTCACAAAAGTTGACCCCCTTTGTAAATATGACAGAAGGGGACACAATGTTCAATATTTGAGAGATCTTTCTTTGAGGTGTATACATTCAGCTATACAGTCAAACCTGCTTATGTGGTTACCTCACTTAAGGGATCACCTGTCTTGAGCAGCCACCTTGGTCCTTTGAACCAAAATACAGTGTAAATGAAATGTATTATGGGGTCATCTGTCTTAAGTAGCCACTTTTTGTCCTTCCCTTGGGTGACCCCTTAAGACAGGTTTGACTGTATTTCTCAAAAATGCTTGCTACAACAACGTAATAGGTCTGCCTACGCTCCTGAATGAGTAAATTTGCGTCTGCTAATTTTTAAGTCAACATGGCCCAGATTATTTTAATCAATAACTGTAATTATTGCCGACCCCATACTAATACTTTTAGCTATCCTTTTCACTTTTAACAACTTTTATTTTTCTGTCGGATAAAATAAATCCATCCTAATTTTCATAAGACTGCTGCTAGATACTGATTATCTTGATTAAATCTGTGTTTGATCTCAGTCAACAAGGCACAAATTTGTTATCCAATCTAAACGGTACCATAGTGACCCAAAATGTTGCCGACCCCACGTTAATTTTATAGTCTATCGTTACAATTTTTAGCTGTCAAAAAGATATATAAAAAAGCATTTCAGTGGCAAATTCTGTGATCAGACTGCTTCTGTAGCTGCGTTTGCAGTAGTCTGATATGAGTCTATATTGTTTACTCAGACAAATCTGTCTTAGTATTAGGAATCAATACAGTTATCAATGAAAGGGTATTTATGTGTCGTTATTTCGTCTTTTCGTCTTTTCGCCTGGCGTCTTTTCGTCTTTTCGCATGGCGTTATTTCGTCTTTTCGCGTGGCGTTATTTCGTCTTTTCGTCTTTTCGCATGGCGTCTTTTCGTTTTTTCGGCGCGAAAAGACGAAAAGACGCCATGCGAAAAGACGAAAAGACGAAATAACGCCACGCGAAAAGACGAAAAAGACGAAATAACGCCATGCGAAAAGACGAAATAACGCCATGCGAAAAGACGAAAAGACGCCACGCGAAAAGACGAAAAGACGAAAAGGCGCCACGCGAAAAGACGACAATTTAAGAGTTTCAAATGGCGTCTTTTCGCATGGCGTTTTTTCGTCTTTTCGCGCTGCAATTTCGTCTTTTCGCGTGGCGGGTTTCGTCTTTTCGTCTTTTCGCCTGGCGTTATTTCGTCTTTTCGTCTTTTCGCCTGGCGTTTTTTCGTCTTTTCGTCTTTTCGCATGGCGTCTTTTCGTCTTTTCGTCTTTTCGCGTGGCGTCTTTTCGCGGCGAAAAGACGAAAAGACGAAATGGCACAAACCAGCCACCATAAATAACAGCGATCAAGCATTGTTTGTCATTGCATTGACATTTGGCAGGTCTCGAGGGAGCTGTTGAAAATGGAGGCCTTCGGTCTCGGTTTTCAACAGCTCCATCGGGACCTGGCAAATGTTAATGCTGGAAAAAACATGTTTGATCCGTACATTGTTATATACCTAATGAGACTTTACTATAGAAAACAGCCGTGTTGTAATCGACAGCATTTTACGTTGGTTTCCTTCTATTTCTAATTGTAGCAAAGCGACAGAATCGCTGGCACAGGGTTTCAACACTATTAAAACACGGGTGCGCCAGGGCTTAAAAATCATTAAAGCCCGCTTTCGTGTCGTCTGCAGAGCTCTGGAATCAAGATGTCGTCCGTAAGAAGGTATATAACAATGACAATAAAACATTCTTGCCCAAGCCCGAGTGTATTAACATGTTGCAGCCCTCACCGCTGCGCGGTTTGGGTTGCAGCACGTTAATACATTCGGGTTTGGCAAACGTTAATTAAAGCACGGAAAAGAATGATTTATCCTCTTGTTCAACAACAGCGATGTAGACACGACGTTGCATCATCAGCCATGTATGTTCCCATATAACCTCGGGGCCTTTTTTGTAATGAAACTGGCATGTAGAGGCATACACTGTGTGAATGCCCATATTTTTTCTTAGTTATTTTATGATATGTTTCCCGTGAACGCACTTTAGTGTTTAAAGTAGTACGTTTTATTTCCTGGAACCTAAATATTACACAAAATTAAATGAAAAACATTGTTCAATTCAAGGCCTGGTAATATGATGGCTTCTTTCAGGAAGGTAAGTTTACGTCATAGTCTGACAGTATTCCGGACAAAGATTAGAAAAAAAAGCCATGAGATTTTTGATTCACAATTCCAATCTGTTCAGAACACCAAAGTGTGTATGAGATTGAGAACCCAAAGCCGACTAATCGCAGTTATTTACTATGAAAGAGTCATCAACAGCTTTCAGTGATATCATACAAGTATGGGAGGGCAATGGCGGCTCTAATTAAAATGCAACAGCATTACCATTTCTACAGCAAAATGCGAATTTCGCTGTATTATGGACACTAGCTCGAATTTTGGCGCCACGACATTAGCCGCTTTCCCGCTGAATATAGACACTCGGTGCAAACGATTTGTCTTTTGCTAGTAGAGAAGATAACAAGAATGGGAAGAAAATGAGAGGGGTCCATTCTGTCTTCAGCTATCCTATTATGCTGTTAGCAGCTATCCTATACATACCAAATATTTTTCAAACAACAGACCGGAAACAAAATGATCTGGGGTCGGGGGTCGCCGGGGTGTGTGTGTGTGGGGGGGGGGGGGGGGGGGGGATAATTGGCTAACAGAAAATATGGGCAAATGACCTTCTAAGAGTGTCGTGGCTTCAATCATGATGATAAAATAACCTTTTCACGTCTCTATATTCCATATTCTCGTTGCTTCTATTCTCTAGAAAACTCGTTCAAAAAAGATGTGGGATGTTTCATTAATTTTTAAAGAAAAAAGAACGGTTGCCATTTGCTTTAGACATTACTCTCGGATTAATCTTTATTAACCTTTCATTGAGTACAATCTATTCAAATGTATTGACGCCTTAGTGCTGTGAGAATTATCACGTTTACTATTTTTGAATTAATCTACCAACAGCAATGAGCTTGTGGCTTTAATTTCCAAAGAAAGCGAAAACCAATAATGACAACAAATGCTCTGAATTCCACCCCCAACAATTCATCAGAGAACTGTTCCAGAGGTAATAAAACTTTTTCATGCTCAGTGGAATTCAAAATGCTCATAAATATAAAAATACCAAGAAATTCAGTTTTTTTTCAGGCTCTGATAAGCCAAGAAGGCTAGTTTTTCTGCTCATAAATGTTAAAATGCCAACAGTTTTGAGCAGAAAAAATCATGCTCCGCTGAGTTGAGCATGAAATTGTTTTTATAACCTCGGGGCCTTTTTTGAAATGAAACTCGCATGTCGAAGCATACACTGTGTGAAAGCCTATATTTTCTTAGTCATTTTATGGCACAAAATTCCGAGTCTTATTTATTTGGTTATAAGACGGGAGTTCCCTTTTCAAAATTATCGTAAATATGTAAATCAGTCTTTGTAATGCGATTGTTAAGTTAGTTCCTTTTTCCTTATTCCTTTTTCCTTAACCATCGTTCTTGTAATTCAGATATAAAATGGGATTTTCTCTTCAAAAAGATTTCAAAGATCTATGTCCGTCTTATAAGACGGATCTAGATTTTTTTATATTGTTTTAGAAAGAATCCCCTGTCTTAAAACCGAGGAAGTAGGTAATTCCTGGCAGGCTATGATCTTGGATTATGGCACTTTTTATGATTTTTTGAATCTGTTAACGAAGAGCTATTAAGTTCTCTTCTAAAGGAAAGGTTTGCGCAGTTACGGCAAGCAAGCCAAAACTCATTTCAGGTGAATTGTTACACCGCCACATTTTTTTTCACTTTTATTTTCAAAGAGAAACGACTTTCATGTTTCCTGTTTGCGTCCCTGGACGAAAATTCCCTTGTTAAAAAGGGCCCACTCTTGAAGAAAAGAATTTGCTCCACAAGGGATCTATTTTTTTCCTTGGCGTTGATAAACCCATTTAGAAGGGAGGTAAAACTGAAAATAGCTTTTTTTCCCTTCGAAAGTGTACGCAGTCAGCTTAAGACAGATTGCAGCTGCTGTGTTAACCGGTACAAGCATTAGTTTTCCTGCCACAGACTTTTGCAAAATAAACGTATCTTTACCAAAATTTGTGCGACAGACGCGTGTTTCTGTATTTAAATTTTGTACGTTTACTAAAACCAAAAGTTTGAAAAAAAATGACGTGCACGTCTCGGCAGGCAATGAACAGCCCACGTCGCCCTCAATTACTGACGTATTCTGCAAGACAGCTGCAGATGTCAGGTAAGAGACGCCTATGTCAATGCCGATGTGTCAATTTTACGTATTCATACCTAATTTAGTGCGACAGATGCGCGTTTCTGTATTTAATTTCTTTAGTGTCGCTAAACCCCAAAAGTTTGATAGATAAGATATAATGGCAGGTCTCGGCAGGCAACGAGCATCCCTCTCCAAGCCACACTTACTGTCGCATTCCCCGGGACACATTAGCTGCAGACATCAGGTAAGAGACGCCTACCTATTAATCCGCGGGCACAGGCGTCCCCCACCGAGCCACCTCAACCCTTGCGTCTCGAGAAAGGCGACAGACAAGGGCATCAGGAAAGAGATGTCCGATGCAGCAAGAACCCGCAAAAAGCCAAAACAACTCAAAAGAATGGAAGCCAAATTCCGCTAAAATTCATGTCGCAATGACAAGTCAGTCTTTGTTTTAGAATAATTTAGAAATTTTACCAGATACATGTATATATCCTCGGGGACAAATTGTCCACCAGCAGTGATATCGGCCCAGTGGTTCTAATAGAAACGTATTCATACCTAATTTAGTGCGACAGACGCGCGTTTCTGTATTTAAATTCTTTAGTGTCGCTAAACCCCAAAAGTTTGATAGAAAAGATATGATGGCAGGTCTCGGCAGGCAACGAGCATCCCTCTCCGAGCCACACTTACTGTCGCATTCCGCGGGACACATTAGCTGCAGACATCAGGTAAGAGACGCCTACGTATTAATCCGCGGGCGCAGGCGTCCCCCACCGAGCCACCTCAATCCTTGCGTCTCGAGAAAGGCGACAGACACGGGCATCAGGAAAGAGATGTCCGATGCAGCAAGAACCCGCAAAAAGCCAAAACAAGTAAAAAGAATGGAAGCCAAATTCCGCTAAGATTCATGTCGCTGTGACAAGTCAGTCTTAGTTTTGGAATAATTTAGAAATTTTACCAGATATATTTCAAAATGAATTAAGTATTTAAATCAGTATTTAAGTAGTGACCCCAATGCCTGAGAACCAGAATCAATACTGAAACACTGACTAACTGGGTTGTTGATATCCTCGGGGACAAATTGTCCACCAGCGGTGATATCGGCCCAGTGGTTCTAATATAAACGTATTCATACCTAATTTAGTGCGACAGACGCGCGTTTCTGTATTTAACTTCTTCAGTGTCGCTTAACCCCAAAAGTTTGATAGAAAAGATATGATGGCAGGTCTCGGCAGGCAACGAGCATCTCTCTCCGAGCCGCACTTACTGACACATTCCGCGGGACACATTAGCTGCAGACATCAGGTAAGAGACGCCTACGTATTAATCCGCGGGCGCAGGCGTCCCCTTCCGAGCCACCTCAACCATTGCGTCTCGAGAAAGGCGACAGACAAGGGCACCAGGAAAGAGATGTCCGATGCAGCAAGAACCCGCAAAAAGCCAAAACAACTCAAAAGAATGGAAGCCAAATTCCGCTAAGATTCATGTCGCTATGACAAGTCAGTCTTAGTTTTAGAATAATTTAGAAATTTTACCAGATATATATCAAAATGAATAAAGTATTTAAATCAGTATTTAAGTAGTGACCCCAATGCCTGAGAACCAGAATCAATACTGAAACACTGACTAACTGGGTTGTTGATATCCTCGGGGACAAATTGTCCACCAGCGGTGAGTGGTTCTAATATAAACGTATTCATACCTAATTTAGTGCGACAGACACGCGTTTCTGTATTTAACTTCTTCAGTGTCGCTAAACCCCAAAAGTTTGATAGAAAAGATATGATGGCAGGTCTCGGCAGGCAACGAGCATCCCTCTCTGAGCCACACTTACTGTCGCATTCCGCGGGACACATTAGCTGCAGACAATAAGTTACTTTAAATGAGTATTGAAGGAGTGACCCCAAAGTCAACACTGAAACATTGACAACTGGGTGGATGATATCCTCGTGGACAAATTGTCCACAGCAGTGATATCGGCCTAGTTGTGTCAGTATAAACGTAACTATACCGAATTTAGTGCGATAGACTCGCGTTTCAGTGTCGCTAAATCCCAGAAACTTGAAAAAAAAAAAGAATTATGGGCATGTCTCGGCAGGCAACGAGGATCCCTCTTCAATCCACACCTACTGACGTATTCCGCAAGACACGCCTGTGTGTGTGTTTCGTGTTTGATCGTTATTATCTCGCTATTATCAGAGAGGTGCCGTGGTCGAGTGGTAAAAGCGACTCGATTATGGTGCAGAAAGTCGCCGGAAGGTCGGGGGTTCAAACTTGGGTCTGGCCATCCGGTAATTAGTAAACTCTCTCTGTCAACTCAACAGCGAATGGGTACCTGTGTCGTATCAGGAAGGATTAGGCAGCCAAAAGAGAGGGATTAACTCCGCTTTTAATAAGCTGTGCACAAGATACAGTGGTCATGTGTCCCCCGCATGACTGCCTCTACGGCCACTAGGCTATAGGAAACCGTTATTCTTTTTAGTGTCATGATTATAAATTGCTTGATGCTGTTAATATCAAATAGAATTTAAGTTATCACATTTTATATAGGATATTTTAAATGTCATTGCATAATAATGTCATGTATTCTGCCCCCGCCGTCTGGAGTGTCAATGTATTTGTCACAAAGGCTATCCTTGTGGAAACGTGGCAGGGATCAAAATGAAAGTAACCTTTGCTAATAGTTTGCTACTCTGAGGCTCTTTCTGTACTTTCGAAACTTCGTTATAGCTTAGGTTGATGGAAATACTATACTCCGAAAGAAAAGAAATGATACAATGTTTAAATACCCATACTTTCCTTATTTTATGCTGCACAACACTGAAATTCTGTGCGTTACAATTTTACTTTAGGTAAATAATATGTTAGAGAAAAATAAAATACTTAATTTAACGCTTGATTAGCGACATCTTATCAACATGTCGATTGTGCATTTTTTTCCACGTAATCATACTGGCTGATACGATTTTGCTGTTAACCAGTATATGAAGCTTCGATTGTTTGTCTGAACAAACTATAAAGATTGCATGCTAAATACATGGTCTATAGCGTGTCGGTGGCGGACAGAAATTGCTACAGGCTGACCGCTGAAAGCGTTTGCTGATAGGCGATGGACAGGAACTAATACAATCGGATTCCATAGCCCATTCCAATCAACCAAAGAGGAAAGGAGTATTTATAACAGTTCATGAAATTCTTGCACCCTAAACCGAACACTGAACAGCTCTTTCTTAAATTAAAAGAAGGCAATGATCAGGAATTATTACAATCAAATCCCACATCCCGTCCTCAAAACCAAAAGGTAAAGAAGCACACACACAAACAGAAAGACACCCAAGGAAAACTGAATGAACGACTCTTGGTCTTTCAGCTACCCTACTTGAAAAACGCAGTAACCTTTATTTCTACCTTCAGAAAGCAGAATGGGCAGCTAAATATTAAGGAGACCTAATTGCTAGAAGATCGCAGACAAGCGGACATAAGAATATGTAATATTGAGGAACCGCACAACAAAAATACTGCCTTGGAATGGACATTAACAGATTACGCGGGAGCGGAGGGAGGGTTTAAACTAGTTTTGCTGGATCCAAACCCTCGCCCTCAGTTTCTGCAATGGTTCGAAACATTTAGTTTTAGCTCTTTGGTCCACGTGGACTTTCAAATACTTGTACAGACTGATATGGTTAACAAGAAATACGCAGGAAATTGTAATTGTCGTCGACCATATTCATAACTCTTTTAAAATTTATCGTCAAAGATAAACTGGAGCTTTTAGGTACAGTTTAAATGACCTAATGAGTTTCTTACAGGTTTAATGAAATATATTTCTCCAATTTCTTTCAGCCTTCAGTAATAGAATATGAAGCACGGAGATGTATCTTACGACCGAAGGGAAATTCTGTATTAACAGATAGGTAGACCGTTCATGAGACAGCATAAGCATTCTTATTATTTTTCTCAGTGAATACTTCTTACATAGCGTAAGAAGATCAATGAATACTTCAAGCAATTTCAAGAGATGACAAAGACCATAAGATGCTTTAATTTTATACTATTTCTGATTTTAACCACAAGTACCGTTCTTATCGATTAAAGTCATTCAGAAATACAACGGTAACTCCTGGAAACTTGTTACTTCCCAATATGGTGGGTTTTGCTGTGTAAATGTTAAAAAGTAATGATTGGATAACTTGAGCAGTTATAGTACTGCCATAGAAGATGCTATTGTCAACCTGGGTGGGCTGAAATACTTAATTCTGGAAGCGATCTGACCATCCGAAGAATATATATATAAAAAAAGAAATAAAAAAAAACATACTTCGGAGACGATGTCTTTTTATTTTTATATGGCTGTGTAAGTTATTGTGGGTCCATAACACACAACCTCCTCGTGGCCCATGGAATTGTCGCAACTAAATATTATTGACCCCTTAGTATCAAATATTAATCGCAATTGGCTAAGTAGTGTTGTCCTTTGACACTGTGGACTGTGGCAACAATGAACGACGGACCACTTCCTATTCTAGCGACTGTCTGATCAATCGTGACGCCATTCGCTCTGGCAATATTGTCCAGCAACTTGTGGGATATGCGGTATTTCAAGCAGTTTTAGACGAGATAACAGTGACTTCCAGTATATGCTTTAAAAAGTATCGATTCATTTCTTAACGACAAATTCAGTCTTGTTTGATTATCCAGAACTCATTCCAAATTAAGCCGTAAGAAAAATTGTCGAAATGAAAACGATAGACTTTTACAATGAAATGAAGCTTCGACTTGGGCAATATATGTTTGAGAGCTATGCGCTACGATGAGAGGAACATACTAAGGATTCAGATTCTGTTGAACTTTCTGGGCCATTTTAACCTTGCAGAATAAGCGGTTGTTACAACTGCTTAATGTGCAAACTAAAAGAGGTCTGGAAAATTATTTCAACAGCTTTCTGATCTGTTCTACTCTGCTATATCCCATAACCTTACAATGTCGTTGGTGGCACCACAGATGGCTTTACAACAATTTCTGTCCATCTAGTCCTGTCTTCAACTTCCCTAGTCGTGCTAGCAAAGTCCATCTCTGTCCACTCTTTCATACTGTATTCCCACCTCTTCTCCTGTCTATCTCTTCTTTCCTGTCACTGTGCCCTGCAGAATTGTATTTGTGAAGCCAGAAGACATTGAGATGTGGCCAGACCACCCCAGTTTTCGTTTCTTACCCAGTGTTGGAGTTCGCCATATTCTCTAATGGCTGCTTGGATACTTCTGCGAATAACCTCATTACTTACATGGTCTTTGTATGAGACGTTCAGCAGCCTTCGGTAGCATCTCATGTCTGCGTTCTTTTTTAACTCTGATGTCAAGATCCATGGCTCACATGCACATAGAAATAGATGAGATGCATAGTGCGCCTGCGTCAGAGTTGCTAGTAACTGCAACAGGACCTGGGGTCGTATTCATAAAACCACTTAAGTCGTTGCTATGCTGTTGCTAAGGCTAAATATCTATAAAGGAGATTCCCTACAACTATGAAATTTGCTCTGGAGGAACAGTCTTTGTAAGACTGTTCCTCCAGAGCAAATTTCATAGTTGTAGGGAATCTCCTTCAAAGAAATTTAGCCTTAGCAACAGCATAGCAACCACTTAGGTCGTTTTATGAATACGGCCCCAGAGTGTCATTTATCTCAGGTTGGATAATATCTTCTTTCAATGAGATCAGATGTCATAATTTTGATATATTGGCCAAGCTTGAAGGACACCCAAAGGCATGTACCTTTGGAAATAAATTGACATACTATGGGGAAAATGGTATTACATTCATCAGTAGATTACAGTTTAAGTTTTTTATGACGAATTCAGTCTTACAGTAGTGACAAAGTGATACCCTATGTCATGTGCAACTGCCCATGGCGTAACACAGTAAAGCAGAGCAGCAAAATTCTTTTTAGGAAATCTTATGTATCACGTTTCAGAAACACACTCGATCAAATGAATGTTCAGAGTTTAGACGTTTTAGTACTTGTGTAGTACTCAAAAGGAGTTTTGCATGACCTTACCTGTTTCCATAGAGCTAATGCAAAACAGTCATATTTCACTTGTGTAAAAATCATATGAGTGGCAGTGAAACACATGGTTACTTTGTATGATTATAACAGTCATATGTTTTGGTATTATAAATGTGAAACGTTGATTTTCGATTCTGTCTGTCTTGGTAGATAGAGACTTTTAATCTGTTGATTCTTTTCATAAACGCTGCATAAAATGCATGAAATGTCTATCAACTAGTAACACTTGAACACACATATAATTATCTCCTCATTTTTATATAAACTTATTTGTATACTTTCCATGTAAATATATATTGCTTTTTTTTGCACTTATGTAATGCATTATGTTTTTTTTTTCAGTTTCTGTATGTACATATTTGCAGTTAGGGAGGGCCTGATGTCAGATTAGTATTTGCTAAAGGTGTCACCCTCTAGAAATAAAGTCGATTATTATTATTTCTAAAGACTTAAAGCCTAATTCAAAATAATTTGCCTTATAGTTTGTTAAGAGCCCATACCACTGGTTCGTCGGAATCATTTTTCCCAACCGGGGTCAGTTCTGTTCTCAATTTTGCCAGGTTTTTACTGAGACATAAGTATGTGAGTTACAGAAATCATGAAGCAAAACAGAGGCATGCCTTTCTTGTATACCTCTTGAAAATTTTGAAAATAAGTCGATCATGAAGTTAGCATTATGTCTACGGGAAATATATATGGTGTTGCAAAACTTCTTTTGAGTATTATATTTTAATGCAGTGAAACGCAACCGACATAAATTAAAGAATAACCTGATACAGTTTTGATGCAAAGCAATATCGTTTCAATGTTATAAAATTGATCCGCATGTGAGTGGGTGATCTATCACTGGGTTGTAAATTCGTGGATGTGTTCCGCCACGTGATAAAAAATCGACGCACCCACGTCAGGTCACTTGTTTATAATTTTTCTGTTGCATAGAGGCTTTTGAAACTTTTTAGTCTTAAATGGATTACAGACGATCCAATCTATATCAGCTATTAACGTATAAAGGAAGATACCCATTCATTCAAAAAGGATTCATAAAGCTGTACATGGACTTTCTTACAACTAACACATTTATAACTGTAGCGTCATAGCCCTCGAATAGAACGAGTTGAAATTCGCTGTATAACTGTATGGGTATATCCGCTTAAATACAAAACGACTGTGTGGACGGACTGTTTTCTTTGGAAAAAATACGTGCCTGGATTCTTCCCTACTCTCAAAACACAACACTTCTTTTTTTTTTTAAGAAAAAAACAGATAAGGACCCCTGGTAAAATAATCAAATAAGAGAACAATTTTGCAATAAAATTTTACAACCATACTAGGACCAACTGTTCATCGGAAGGTACAAATTCAGTAAACATTGCAATGTTTTCTCAGGCTGATATTCGGGATTAGAAAATGGCCGCTTTCCAGGTATGCAAAAAAGAAATAGCAAAGTAAGGCATAACAGCAAATGGTCAAACTGATTTGAAAGTTTCATTTCCTTTTTAGGTTGCAGACATTTGCTTTTGTTATGAAATAAAACCTTTATGCATGGTTAAATGTTGGAAGAATAAACACTTAGTGAAACTTCTTTTGCGCATGAATATTATGCAAACTACTAACATCCACGAATTTACAACTCCCACGATTTTACAACCTCCAACGATAATATAAAAATATTTTGAAAATCGCAGTTTTTGCGTGATCCTACTGACAATTGTCATAGAAATGTTTACATAATAAAGATCAAATACATTTACTTTTTGTAAGCTTTTATTTACATATGAATTTTCAGACCTTAACTTTAAGGTCATCCTTAAGTTTAAGGAATGATTGTGAAACTGGGCCCTGGTCAATCGGTTTGACTAATCCATTTCTCGCATGCTTGGATCTGAAATACTTTCAATGTGCATTGTGTATTTCACATCTAGCCATTACAAAACTTAGACTAAAAGAAACAGTGTATACTTTGAAACACATAGGCCTGACAAAAGTGGAGCGTTATTTCTGTGGTTCAGTATATATTTTGTTACTGCATGTCCTGAAAATTTAAACAAATGCTAAAATGTGCTGAAGAAAATATTCAAGATGCCCCATAGTATATGCAAGTATTTACGAGCGTGTGCAAGGTTTCTGAAAAATAAAGTTCAAAAAGTCAATTGCTACAATCCTTACTCTAACTCAATCCTTATTAACCTTTCAAGTGTTGAATCTAACTGAAAATGTGCTCCTTGCATGACATTTTATCGTGCTTTCTATTTTCGAATTAATCTTCCAATAGTAATGTGCTTGTGGCTTTAATTAATCACAGAAAACAAGAACCAATAGTGATAATAAACAACTTTCATTCCGCCCCCAACGCCACAACAGAGGATCAATTTTTATCATACTGACTCTAAACATTGGATCACCTATTATCGAACATATTTTACCAATTAATGCTTAGCGGAGTCCTCTATACTCATGAACTGGAAGAGCCCATTCATCATTTTCGGGGTGCCTACTTTTTTCTTTTTAGAGAAATCACTGTTAATTATATGAAAATAGCGTAGAACCTAAGACAACGCCGTGTTTTGCGTCATATGCTATGGGTGTGCGCTGTTTGCCTATGTGCTTTAAATTTGACACTAGGGGAGAGTCGGGTAACTTCGGACAGTGACATTTTTTTCCTTTATATGTCAGTTGTCTGGAACTAAAACAAAACAATAACTGGCCAAACAGTGAAAATCCTGATGAGACTGGATTTTCAGTTTGCAATGGTATGTCCGAATTTACCCGCCTGTCCGAAGTTACCCGACTCTTCCCTAGAGAGCATTAATGGCTGAACAAGCTAATTTTATTATACGCAATGACTCCCAAAATGCTAGCATAACTGCAAGCAGTGTAGATCATCATAGACCGAGGACAGTCTGAATCGGTTCTACGTTATATTTTTGGTGACATTTTTGTCTCAATACTGCTGTTATTGTATATATTTAGCTATTAGCCATCTTAACAACTATTTCGACTGAAATCCGACTTGCAATTCGCGGAGTCTCATCAGAGTATCCACCGTTCTTGTCACTAAGAAATCTGTTTAAGGAAAATTGAATATCCGCATCAGACTGCGCAAGTAGAGCAATCTGATTTAGATAAAGGCCAAACAGATGCCGTCCGGCAGCAGCTCTTAATGGAAGGAAATAATTTGCTCTCAAGCCAATTTCCTGTTAGAGTACCGCCTACGCGAAAGGATGTTGGGCTATTTCCATGTTCCCGTGGTCTCCCTTGAGGTCTTAATATCCAATTAAAATAACAACCTTGCCGGAAAATGCATCTTTTCCACGAAGTATTTCAAGGTTTACACTGATAGGGGGGATGCAGTGGTTGTCCGCCTGTACGGGAGATAATCAACTCGCTAATGCTCGCGGATTCTTTCCACGTACAGGCAGATATAACGTTCTATTCTATTCTATTCTATCCCATAACCTTACTAGGTCGTTGGGGCACCACAGCTGACTTCAAAACAATCCCTTTCCACCTTGTCCTGTCTTCAGCTGCCCTAGTTGAGCTGGCAAAATCCATTCAAGTCCACTCCTTGATATTGTCTTCCCACCTCTTCTTCTGTCTACCTCTTCTTCTTTTTCCTTTCACTGTGCCCTGAAGAATTGTCTTTGCTAAACCAGAAGACCTTGAGACGTGGCCAAACCACCTTAGTTTCCGTTTCTTGACCAGCGTCAGGAGTTCATCATATTCTCCAATGGCTGCTTGGATCTTCCTGCGAACCTCCTCATTGGTTATATGGTCCTTGTACGAAATGTTCAGTAACCTTCGGTAGCATCTCATCTCAAAGGCCTTTGAGATATAACGTTACCATGGTATAAATGTTACTTATACCATGATGCGGCTCTTTTACTTCTCCGTGACTCTGCATAAAAAATTTGGGGAATATACCTGACATTTGAAAAAAGCATATAAACTGTGCCTGCGAAAAGGATTGGTTTGTATACGCCTAAATGTCGAACTTCGCATTACAGAAGGTATATTGTAACGTGGGCCGACCTGCAAACAAACCCCGGGGTTTGTTTGCAGGTCGGCCCACGTTACAATATTAGTCTATTGTGCTTAAAAGGTCACCATGTCAATCATAACGTGCTATCCTGTTCTGGTCCCGCCCATCGGGGCTCGCGATATAAATGAGCTGTTTGGTGCTTCTGCGACAGAGCTGCTAGTCGCTGTGGCAGGACCTGAGTTGGGGTAAAAGTCTTACAAATTCGAAGGCGACGCCTCGACATGACTAGAATATTGTTTTCTGGGACGTTAAACCACAACTCAACAACAGCAACTTTCCTGTTCAATATTCTTTATTCTTTTCTTTTCCAAATACAGCATGCTTTATTCTGTTGCTATCAATCTGCTGCATACTCAGTCGTTGTAATGGCAGTCTATCAAGTTTCACTGAAATCCGGTTTACGAAAACCGGATTTCAGTGAAACTTGATGACTGCCATTAGATCTAGATTGGAATATTAATTTGTTCGTTGTGGGATTGTTCTAATTTTTAATCGGAACATAGTCAGACAAGGTACCCATATTTCTTGAATAATTGCTTGGCTATTTTCCAATTATCTGTATATGGGATTTTACTTTATAATTTGCAAGAAAGTAAGTGTTTATTGTATAAACCAGCGCTCGAAAAAAATGAATGTAAAATGATTGCAGCAATTTTGTAATGAAACGTGTAAAATGGGAAAAGACACTGTCTACATACAAAACATATCATGGGATCATTTCTTTAAAAACGTATACAACTGTTCGGTTATTCTTTCATGTAAGCCATCACGAAATTTCAGCTCAAAGTTACCATGTAGGATCCATACCGGGAAACACACCTACTACTGCGCTGGGGCAACAGAGCCATAACTATGAACTTATCCACTGACTGGGTTGCAGCAACAGATCCATTATAAGAAAACACAGAACTAACCCTATGACTGCTCTGCGGAAATAGCGCCAATAGAAAAGACAGAACTTACCCACGGACTGCGCTGCGGCAACTGCGCCTTTGGAAAACACAGAACTTACCCACTGACTGCTGCGCTGATAGCGCCAATAGACACACTGGACCTATTTACTAGATGCGCTGCGACATTAGGGCTGTCAGTAAACACAGAAACTACTAGTTGCGCTGCGCTGATAGCGCCAATAGAACACTGGACCTACAGTGCTGCGGCAATGAAGACTTCCCACTGTAGAAGCGCAGCGGCATTAGCGCCACTTCAGGAGACTTCATCCTCTAGTAGCGCAGCGGCATTAGCGCCACTTAAGAAGACTTCACCCTGTAGAAGCGCAGCGGCATTAGCGCCACTTCAGGAGACTTCACCCTCTAGTAGCGCAGCGGCATTAGCGCCACTTAAGAAAACTTCCCCCTGTAGAAGCGCAGCGGCATTAGCGGCACTTCAGGAGACTTCACCCTCTAGTAGCGCAGCGGCATTAGCGCCACTTAAGAAAACTTCCCCCTGTAGAAGCGCAGCGGCATTAGCGCCACTTCAGGAGACTTCACCCTCTAGTAGCGCAGCGGCATTAGCGCCACTTAAGAAAACTTCCCCCTGTAGAAGCGCAGCGGCATTAGCGGCACTTCAGGAGACTTCACCCTCTAGTAGCGCAGTGGCATTAGCGCCACTTAAGAAAACTTCCCCCTGTAGAAGCGCAGCGGCATTAGCGCCACCTCAGGAGACTTCACTCTCTAGTAGCCCAGCGGCATTAGCGCCACTTAAGAAGACTTCCCTCTGTAGAAGCGCAGCGCCATTAGCGCCAATTCGGGAGACTACATCCACTAGTAGCGCAGTGGCATTAGTGCCACTTAAGAAAACTTCCCCCTATAGAAGCGCAGCGGCAATAGCGCTACTTCAGGAGACTTCACCCTCTAGTAACGCAGCGGCATTAGCGCCACTTAAGAAGACTTGCCCCTGTAGAAGCGCAGCACCATTAGCCCCACTTCGGGAGACTACATCCACTAGTAGCGCAGTGGCATTAGCGCCACTTAAGAAGACTTGCCCCTGTAGAAGCTAAGCACCATTAGCCCCACTTCGGGAGACTACACCCACTAGTAGCGCAGCGGCATTAGCGCCACTTAAGAAAACTTCCCCCTATAGAAGCGCAGCGGCAATAGCGCAACTTCTGGAGACTACACCCTCTAGTAGCGCAGCAGCATTAGCGCCACTTAAGAAGACTTGCCCCTGTAGAAGGCCAGCGCCATTAGCGCCACTTCAGGAGACTTCATCCTCTAGTAGCGCTGCAGCATTAGCACCACTTAAGAAGACTTGCCCCTGTAGAAGCGCAGCGCCATAAGCGCCAGTTAAGAAGACTTGCCCCTGTAGAAGCGCAGCGGCATTAGCGCTCCTTCAGGAGACTTCAACCTCTAGTAGCGCAGCAGCATTAGCGCCACTTAAGAAAACTTGCCCCTGTAGAAGCGCAGCGCCAATAGCGCCACTTCCGGAGACTTCACCCTCTAGTAGCGCAGCGGCATAAGCGCCACTTAAGAAGACTTGCCCCTGTAGAAGCGCAGCGCCATTAGCGCTCCTTCAGGAGACTTCACCCTCTAGTAGCGCAGCGGCATTAGCGCCACTTAAGAAGACTTGCCCCTGTAGAAGCGCAGCGGCATTAGCGCTCCTTCAGGAGACTTCACCCTCTAGTAGCGCAGCAGCATTAGCGCCACTTAAGAACACTTGCTCCTGTAGAACCGCAGCGCCATTAGCGCCACTTCCGGAGACTTCACCCTCTAGTAGCGCAGCGGCATTAGCGCCACTTAAGAAGACTTGCCCCTGTAGAAGCTAAGCACCATTAGCGCTCCTTCAGGAGACTTCATCCTCTAGTAGCGCAGCGGCATTAGCGCCACTTAAGAAGACTTGCCCCTGTAGAAGCGCAGCGGCATTAGCGCTCCTTCAGGAGACTTCATCCTCTAGCAGCACAGCGGCATAAGCGCCACTTAAGAAGACTTGCCCCTGTAGAAGCGCAGCGGCATTAGCGCTCCTTCAGGAGACTTCACCCTCTAGTAGCGCAGCGGCATTAGCGCCACTTAAGAAGACTTGCCACTGTAGAAGCGCAGCGCCATTAGCGCCACTTCAGGAGACTTCATCCTCTAGTAGCGCAGCAGCATTAGCACCACTTAAGAAGACTTGCCCCTGTAGAAGCGCAGCGCCGTAAGCGCCACTTAAGAAGACTTGCCCCTGTAGAAGCGCAGCGGCATTAGCGCTCCTTCAGGAGACTTCACCCTTTAGTAGCGCAGCAGCATTAGCGCCACTTAAGAAGACTTGCCCCTGTAGAAGCGCAGCGCCAATAGCGCCACTTCCGGAGACTTCACCCTCTAGTAGCGCAGCGGCATTAGCGCCACTTAAGAAAACTTGCCCCTGTAGAAGCGCAGTGCCAATAGCGCCACTTCCGGAGACTTCACCCTCTAGTAGCGCAGCGGCATTAGCGCCACTTAAGAAAACGTGCCCCTGTAGAAGCGCAGCGCCATTAGCGCTCCTTCAGGAGACTTAACCCTCTAGTAGCGCAGCAGCATTAGCGCCACTTAAGAAGACTTGCTCCTGTAGAAGCGCAGCGCCACTTCCGGAGACTTCGCCCTCTAGTAGCGCAGCGGCATTAGCGCCACTTAAGAAGACTTGCCCCTGTAGAAGCGCAGCGGCATTAGCGCTCCTTCAGGAGACTTCATCCTCTAGTAGCGCAGCGGCATTAGCGCCACTTAAGAAGACTTGCCCCTGTAGAAGCGCAGCGGCATTAGCGCTCCTTCAGGAGACTTCACCCTCTAGTAGCGCAGCGGCATTAGCGCCACTTAAGAAGACTTGCCCCTGTAGAAGCGCAGCGGCATTAGCGCTCCTTCAGGAGACTTCACTCTCCAGTAGCGCAGCGGCATTAGCGCCACTTAAGCGCCACTTAAGAAGACTTGCCCCTGTAGAAGCGCAGCGGCATTAGCGCTCCTTCAGGAGACTTCACCTTCTAGTAGCGCAGCGGCATTAGCGCCACTTAAGAAAGCTTCTCCCTTTAGTAGATGGTAACTATAAGATAACTTTGTGCTTAAAACTCAACCTGGGCATTGTTTGTGACCCTTTCCAGGTCCACGGATCAACTTGACTCCATCTGGTGCACTGACCCTGTAGGGAGCTTTGTCCCAGCGGCCTTCGGCCGTGATGCTTGTCTAGTGTCCGGTGTCATCAGTAAAGAGCTGATTCGATCATGCTTGATGGTAAGCAGTGCTACAATTGAATAGAATCCGAGTAGGGGCCACCGCCAAGATGGCTCAGTAATGAACAGCACCGCCAAGATAGCCTTGACCCAGGGGCCTTTGGCCCTGCAATCCCGGGCCCTTCGGTCCTTGCATAAGAATTTTGTTGCAAATGGTTGTCTTGTAGCAGGTAGCTTTGGATTCATTGCTTCCAGGAATTAAGGTGCAGTAACACTGAATAAGCATTGTTGTGACATTCTCAGGCCATTTATTAAGGTGACAATATGCCTGGTTCAGCTCAACCTGGGCATTGCTTGTGACCCTTTCCAGTTCCCAGGATCAACTTGTTCCACCTGGTTGCACTGACCCTGTAGGGAGTTGGTCTAATAATGTCAGATAAAAAAAGTCCTAAGTATGAACATAAAGATAACATAAATTTTGAATTTTGGCATGTCAACTGAGTTATGACTGAAGACACAGGGATGAATAAAATGTTGAGCTACTGAAAGGTGATGACTTTTAAAGTAGCACAGTTCCACTGCTTTATTAAAGGGGATGTCTTCTGTACTAGCGCTATTGCTGCTGCCCTACTAAAAGGGGCTGTCTTCTGTAGTAGCGCCAACGCTGCAGCGCTACTAGCGCTATTGCCGCTGCGCTACTAAAAGGGGCTGCCTTTTGTAGTAGCGCTAATGCCGCAGCGCTACTACAAGGGAAGGTCTTCCAAAGTGGCGCTATTGCCGCTGCGCTACTATAAGGGGATATCTTCTGTACTAGCGCTATTGCCGCTGCGCTACTAAAAGGGACTGTCTTCTGTAGTAGCGCTAATGCCGCTGCGCTACTATAAGGGAATGTGTTCCAAAGTGGCGCTATTGCCGCTGCGCTACTATAAGGGGGTGCTTTCTGAAGTAGCGCTATTGCCGCTGCGCTACTAAAAGGGGCTGTCTTCTGTAGTAGCGCTAATGCCGCAGCGCTACTAGCGCTATTGCCGCTGGGCTACTAAAAGGGGCTGTCTTTTGTAGTAGCGCCAATGCCGCAGTGCTACTATAAGGGAATGTCTTCCAAAGTGGCGCTATTGCCGCTGTGCTACTATAAGGGGATGTCTTCTGTACTAGCGCTATTGCCGCTGCGCTACTAAAAGGGACTGTCTTCTGTAGTAGCGCTAATGCCGCTGCGCTATTATAAGGTATGTCTTCCAAAGTGGCGCTATTGCCGCTGTGCTACTATAAGGGGTGTTTTCTGAAGTAGCGCTATTGCCGCTGCGCTACTAAAAAGGGCTGTCTTCTGTAGTAGCGCTATAGCCGCTGTGCTACTATAAGGGAATGCTTTCTGAAGTAGCGCTATTGCCGCTGCACTACTTTAAGGGGATGTCTTCTGAAGTAGCACTATTGCCGCTGTGCTAAGGGGCACTATTTTTAATTATGTAGTAGATCTATCTGTACATTGCCCACCCACCAACCCTCTTTTCGTGATGGTCTTACATGAAAGATGGACCAACTGTTCCTCTCCGATGCAAAGGTATGCCAAAGTGGCCGTCAGCCGGCATCCCTTCAAACAACTTTCCATTTATGAACCAAATCCTGACAGAAATTGTTAGAAACGGTTCCGTGCTTGTTCATAGACTTAGCTTATAGCTTATGGACAACTCTGGGATAGCATAAACCAAAGACTAAATATAATCCAAGAGAGTGATATTAAGCTAGAGATCAGTCTCCCCCGTCCAACACAAGCTCAGGATATACAGGTCACTACTCTATTTAAGTCAGCTGGGCATACATACATACATACATACATACGTACATACAGGTCATTGCTCTATTTAATACATACATACATACATACATACATACATACATACAAAATCATAATTACATTACATAACATAACACAAAATGACATTACATACAAACATAGAAACAGTTCAGTCGTTCTCCCAAAACGAGCGGAGGATAAACAGGTCACCACTCGAGTTAGGTCATCTGGGCTTTGTTGCCTGCTGTGATACAATTCGCAGCCGACGAGTTTGCCTAGGACGGCTTCACTTGGGTGGTCAGGCTAAATTTCGTTGTGCGTGTCTTTTTTTTTTTTTTTTAATAAAATGTTATGGTTATTTGTATAGTTAGACCTTTTTGTTGTTAACTTGCTTTTTAAACCTGAGATTATAAAATAAATTTGGAATTTTGGAATTTATGCAGTATCATTTTGTTGAAACACATGACCGCCGGGATCATTAAACGTGTGTGTACTAGAAAATTTAAAATTGATTGCTCTCATAAACCGTTGGCCCAATTTCATGATACTGATTTGCGATAGACAAAACGGATGGCTTCTGAAGACTTCTTAGCTTTAGCACTCAAGTGAGCATTTAAGGGCCACCGTGGTCCTCTTGTCAAATATGTTATGTGGTACTTAAAACACAATCAACTATGGAAGTGCTAATTAACCATTATCGATATTAACTTCAGGATCAGCTGAGTTGCGACAACGGCTGGTTAACCCAAATGCGAACAGCAAAGGCTCAGACAAGCCTGCGTATCCGCGCAGTCTGGTCAGTGCCTTTGCTATTCGCACACAACATGTATCAACCGGCTCAGATCGAAGGTTCTAGCTAGACCTGACAATTTCACATACCGGTTTGAGTATTTGCTACAGCATCCTTTCTGCTTGTTGCAGCTCAATTTATCATGTTATAATGAGGAAATTTCTGACAATGACGCCAACTGTCTCATTTTGATACTTTAACAGAAAAGTTAGCTATAAAAGTGCGACAGATAAGGTAAATATAGAAGAACAAGCAGTGTAATTATTATCTTCTTCAGATAATCGCTTATGGAAACCAATCCTTGTTCAGTTAACATTAGAATGGTTTTGTCTTGATTAGTGGTTTACAAGATTGTATAGAGCAGTTATCACAGTGGCTTCTTTGAAGCTGTGTGGATCTGTTCAAAGTCTTCCAAGGCATCCACTGCGTTGCAATGCAGGAAAGCAATAATCACGCCTGGTAAACTATCACAGGTACCTCCGCGGAGGTACCGATAAAAAGTTGTGACAGGCATCCGGAGCTACCTGTGATGGACCAAAAATAAACAAAAAACGGTAGGTATTCGTCATTTTTGATAAAATACATTATAACCAGATGGTTTATTGAAAATCAAAGAATGCTATTCGACCCTTATATACATTAAGTTTTGACACACAGTATATCCCCGGAAACTTTACATATATACAGAAGATATGACTTTTGAAGTGCCTTTAAGGTCAGTCAAAAGTACTCAAAACAAGAACAAATCGGATGTTTTAGGTCCTAAATGCACTTTTCTTGCATAAGAATCTGTTGATCTGGATACACTGACGTAAAGTAAACCTCCTTGCCCAAATATAAATGCCGATAAACTATAAATAAGGCTGGATCGGTAAAAAACAACTGGAGGTGCCTGTGACGGAATGGAGGTGCCTGTGATGTCAGAAAATATAGCGAAAATCTGAAGATTTATAGCGGTTGCAAATATTGATATTCTTCATCTGTAGACCACTGCCTTGGAAGAATCGTTCATTCAACGTCGCAATTTAATCGATCATAATGCGAATATCAAGCAGATTTTTGTTAAAACGACAGACAATGATCATGACCTTATACAATCAGATTCTACATCCTGCTCTCAAAACCATGATGAAAATAGGTATACATTGACAATAGTTCATAAAAGACACGCATGGTAAACCGAATAAAGAGCACTTTCCCAGACAGGTGGTCTTTCATCTAGCCCAAATGAAAACAACGATAACTTCTGTTTTACCTATTTTATATTTTAAATTATAAAACAAACCAGAAAGCAAAGTGGGGCAGCTGTACAGGTGACCTTATTGGCAGAAGACTACAGACAAGCGGACATAAGAACACGTAACATTGATGCTTTACAACAGAAATCCAAAATCCAAAGCAGATCATCTTAAAGAGTTATTGACCGTTTTGTTTCCATATCTGTTAGTCAAACATTGACGAGTTGCACATTACTGTTGAAAATTTACTGCCTAATTCAGTGTTAGTGTTGAAATTTGATTTATGTGTTTACCGTGATGATTCATTGACGAGTTAGAGGGTTATCATGCGAACCGAACAACCAACTAAATGTTTTGTACCACTTCAGAAACTGAGGGTGAGGTTGGGCCTGTAAAATCGATTTAAGCCCCCCAGTAATTCATTACTGACCGTTCCAAGGCGGTAGTTCTGTTGTGGTTCTCTGTTGCCTGTTTTTGGTTTCAGAGTTTCTGTGATATTTTACCTTATGTATGTTCTTATTATTTTTGGTTCGGTTTGGGTTGCTGAGTGGTCACCTTTCGGGAACAAGCTGCTCACTCGGTTGGCCATATGTTCTCTGTATCTTGATTATTTGTAATCTTAGTTGTTTCCAACTATGGCTTGAGGGCTGGATTTGGATTTTGATTGTTTCAGTTCCTGGTCTTTGCATACTTTTTACTTTTAGAATAGTTATGAAATGCGCTTTAATACGAGGCAGGGTTTTTGTGAATGTTAGTCATTCCAAATCGTTAGAAATTGTCGACGTCACACGCAATGCTAGTTACTCGAAACGTTTGCAAAAACAACGTTTCGGAAGATGACTTTTATGTAGTAAAAGTACCCTCTTTTGTTACCAAATTTGATGCAGTGGCTATTCGGAGACTTTGAATTATACGTTATTTACAGTAAGATTCCGATCACTTCAATATACTAAAAGGTGTAATATTGAGAATATGTCACCTGCCGATGATGTAATCTGTGGGCCTTATGGATGTATTTTGGATTCTAGCGCCAACAATTCAAAACTAGCCAGACTGAATCACTTGTAGCACCTATCCATACCTATCACTCCTATTAACACATACAGCGAGCGTCATACGACACATGCTAGCGACACATATGAGGTACCAAAAGGATCAACTCTATAGATACCTCTACGTGTATGCCTGTTGACGGGTATCAGCAATTTTGACAATTTGACACACCATACGTGTAGCTGGCATGACGTGTGACCTCGACAAGTTGGAATGACTCACAGCCAGCACCTCCCCATCACAGACATCACCAGTCACAAAAATGTTGACTCTTATTTAAGCGCACATTTCATAACGATTCTAACACTGAATTAGGCAGTTAATTTTCAGCAACTATGTGAAATTCGTCAATTTTAAAGAGTAACTACACTTCAGGAACTGACTGAATCAGATCCCAAACTCTATCCCCAACATCAATGTTTGAATAATAGAAGCGGAAACAAATTGGGCAATAACTCTTTGAGATGTTGTTTTAGAAATTTTAACATGGAATTTCATGATATACGCATTATGACAGCTTAATAGGACGTTGAATGAATGATTCTGTCCAGGCAGTGGTTTAGAGAAGATGTCAATATTTCCAGCTGCAATAACTATGCAGATTTTCACTATATTTGCATACATAACAGGCACCTGCAAACCATTGCAGGCACCTCCAGCTGTTGTTTTGAAAAATCCAGCCTTATTTCTAGTCGATCGACATTCATATTTGGGCAATGAGGTTAACTGAACACCAGTGTGCCGAGAAATCAGAGTCGTATGCAAGATCACTGCATTTAAGACCGAATTCTTTATGTTTTGAGTACTGTGGGCTGACATCAAATTCACTTCAAAAGTCGCATCTTTGGTTAATATGGAAAGTTCAGGGGGATATAATGTGTGACAAAAATTTATGTCTATAAGGGTCGAATAGCACTTTTTGATTTTTAAAAAAATCACTGGTTATTTTATATTTTGTGAAAGAGGAATACCTACCGTTTGTTGTCAATTTTAGAACAGTCACAGGCAGCTCCAGGTGCCTGTCACAACTTTTTATCGGTACCTCCGCCGGAGGTACCTGTGATAGTTTACCAGGCGTGAATAATGTTTAGTTATTTTTCAACCTCTACTCTATGATTTTTATGAGTATAAGTTTGGTTTGCTTCAGATCCGTTGTATGTTTATTTTTTCATTCTCTACAATTTCAATGATTCTAAAAAAGGTTTGCTTAAAGGGCATTTAACATAGTTTGGATATGTGGAATAAAATATAGCAACCCATCCCAACCTGAATTCATTATGATTCGTGAAACCCAGGGTACATTTCATATTCTTAAGAACTATAGCAAAGTGACCAAAATAAATTGAGCCCCATGCGATTTTTTCCTATATAGGTGCAATGTTAAAATTGTAAAATTAAACCTCTTGTAAACGGAAAGGGACAACTGAAATACGGTACCTTTTCAAACTTGCAAGGTTTCAGGTTGTCGGTTAAAGGAATTGATCATACAAACACTTTAGACAACGACGGTTGGACGGACAGACAGACAGACAGAGGAGGACAAAACAGAATGCCCCATGACTATTGCTGAGGGCACATAAATAGACTGGAGTGGCTTAGTACACTAGACTGCTCTTGACAATACTATCACAATGAAAAGACGATAAATTCACATATGAGCCGCGACACGACAAAACCAACAAAGTAGAATGTGCGCCCAGCACAGACTCAGATCAGCCTGGGTATCCGCCCATTCTAAAAACACTCTTCACTAAGCGATTAAAGGGTAGCTAAGGGTCTAAGCTACCTCCATGCGGACAGCGAAGACTCTGATCAGACTGGGCGGATGCCCAGGCTGATCTGAGTCTTTGCTGGACGCACATGCCACTTCGTTGGTTTTGTTGTGTCGCGGCTCATATTTCGGAAGCACTTAGTCAAGCACTATGCAAGCTGAGGATGAAAGAAACACAAGTACCGCCAAGGCTAGCTCAGTATAAATGACTACGTGCAAAGGAATGTGATTAAAGTGGCATCAGATCTACAAGGTGGTGCTACCAAGCCTCCTGTGTGCATGGTATATTTATATTTCACCAACGCCTAATACTAGAAAGATTAAAACCACTTTAGCGAAAACTGTTTGAGAAAACATCAAAATTAAGTGGCATGACAAGATCCCTGATACAGAGCTCTGAAGAAGACAGGGAGCCAAACCTTACAGCCTTTTCTGAAATTTGCACGGCTAAGATGGGATGGTTCCTGCCGTCGGGTACCATGGAGAAATTCAGGTGGAAAAGCGCACCCAAGGTGTTCAAAACAACGACGACAAAAAAAACATGAGATTCTTCATGGAGACTTTTTCATGTTCTTGTAAGAACACATAAAAGTCTGCAGAAGGATCTAAACAGAGTTTAGTGAACAATTAGCCCAAGTCAAAAACCTTCAAAGAACCATTGTCTCATCAGAAAGCACACTTTATAATCTCGTGAATTAACTGTACCTCGATAATCTCTTTCTTGGAAATCTGAAATCTCAACACAAGAGTCTTGGGAGCAGAATCCGAAGTGGAAGACCCTCAAGAACGCGTAAAAGTCTCCAATGAAGGCATGAGATAGATGTCAGAGTCTAGTCAACAGTTTGCCTTGTCAAAAACTTTCAAAGAGGCGTTGTCTTATCAGACAGGCTGCAAATATCCATGAAAATAAGAGGATCTATGAAGCTAAGCAAAAGCGTAAAGTGCGCAAATTTAAAGAGTAATTACACTTCAGGAACTGACTGAATCAGATCCCAAACTCTATCCCCAACATCAAAGGGAAAGATTGACAAAGACATCCCAACAAACAATAAATTACAAGTGATAAGCCGAGTCAGCAGCTCTTTCCCAAATAGGTGGCAACTCAGCTATATTTATTGAACTAAATAATTTAGACCAACAGAAGGGTTACAACAGACTAAGCAAAATATACGAATAACATTTAACAACCATTTTTACCTATTTTCTATTTTTATTATAGAAGGGTTAAAATGAGAACACAACACAAAGCCAGAGCTCTCGCATACCAGCAGAGTTTCCGTTTCCAGAAATTTTCATACTTTAGTACATAGAGCAAAAACAAATCACGCAAAAATTCAGACCACATGTGCGTTGAAACTCAGAAAAAGTATGAGCATTCAAAAAGTGTTTACTTTCTGAAAATATGAGGGTCATCTGTTATTTCTGACATATATATGTACATTGAAACTATTCCAAAGGTTTACAATTTACAGAGTGTACACGAAACTGTATCTAAGGTCATCGAACTCATAAAAACAGTTTACGTAACGGTTGCATGACACTTAATCAAAAGGAACAGGTTTGAAGAAGTCAGTCACGAAAGAACCAAACTTATAAGCAAAGTCCAAATCTGAAAGAAAAAAACAACAATTTAACAAAATCCAACATAGCCCAAATGGAGTCTGTATAAAGGCGTGCCGCCAAGGTTTGCTGCAACGACTACCGCCGAACAAGCAGTGTCACTTTGATGTTGTAAGAACTTAGTTTGGAGGAACTTCAGTCAAGGCGAGACCAGAAGAAGAAAGTCGCAATGACAGTGGGAACGCGTATCCATGGCGGAGTGATATTTTTATACAGATAGCAACGAAATAACGTTCGAAATTTCTCAGACTCAGATTCAATCGACGAACGTGTCGCCATTTCAGTGATGCTTTGTCGGCGAATCAAGCTACACAAAGCCGAAAATAAGATATGGTTTTATTCCTTACATCTTAATTTAATTCTCTATGCCTTTAAGAGCAGGGCTAAACACCGAGATATTCTGCAATCGAACGTTTTACGTGATCATGTAAAGACGACTCTTATCCGCCAACTTCAACAGAATTTTCAAAATAAATCGACTTTCTCCCGTCGGCGGACATATGCCATGAAAAACCATGGTGTCTGCCCTTTCTCCATTATAAAAATTAAGTAATTCGGTGTTTGGGACAATTTCCTTTGCAAAATAATGTTTAGGTACCCTATTTCATTTTCTCAAATTAATGGCGGATTTTTTACCTGATCGATAGACAGCAAAATAATCTGTAATAAATTTAAACATTACCGAAATGTTCTTGAATCTTGAAATCCGACACACGAAGAGGAACGCATCTAGTAATTCAACATACAACAATATTTTGTTCTGTACTTTCTTCAGAATGATTGGGAAAAGAATTCTGATCAGTAGCCTACACCATACTGTAAACAAATCGATCGATTTATGACAGTTGTGACGCAATTACAGAACTGCGTCAACCGTTTCAAACTTCGCATTTACTTGCTTATAAGTTATTAAGACCGGTACATTGTGGTCACAATCAGAGGGACTGCTAGAAAAAAATAATTTTGCCATCCAATTAATCCTGCACGTGCCAATATTTCAAAGCCTCTCCTGCAACTCACACGATCACCCTACCCAACTTAAGGCCCCTCTACCCCCCCCCCCCTTCTTCTTCCACCCTTCCTCCATCCCCAACCCCCACCCCTACACACACACGCGCACACAACTTTTAACCTTTCTTTTACATGAAAAACTAAGCAAAATATAATAGATGTTTAGCCATGTTTTGCCATAACAAATACTTGCAAAACTTCATTGACTAAAATCCTTGATTAAAAAGTGCAGTGTAGACCTGGGTTAGATTACTATCAAAACAGCAGTCTAATCAGGGTCAGTACTATTTGATTTTCCCAGCAATTTCGACACACTGTCAGATGGTGAAAGTGGTAGGACAACTGCAGTAATGAAGATTTTGTTTCAACTTTAAGCTTAGAAAATAACTTGGCCATACATACTTAAATAATACACTCCTTTACACTCCATATAATTTCAGCCAACATTGAGAAGCAGCATATGTACTGTTAAATGAGCTTTTGAGCATTAAAATTGCAGTATGCATTTTTATAACATAGGTTTTGGCCCTCTGTGGAACTACCTTAATGAGGAGTTCTAATGAGGGGTTACAACATACATATTTACTTGTTAGTTGTTTACCCCCTTTTTAAGAGTGTAAACAACTAACAAGAATTTATTGATTCTTCTTAAGAAGAAACCAGAGATTTAATAAAATACATATTTATTATGAAATGCCATGTGTGTCAAATACTAGCTCATCAGGTGGGGGTGGGGCTGTCAGCTCTGCAATGCCCTTGGTTCATAAATTAAAATGCCACAGTGCGTTTATATACTCAGTGATCTTTTGAGGGATTTGCTCTAACTGTTGCCAAAATCTCATGGAAATCTATCAGTAGGGGCAAATCTCATGCAAAAATTATATGATTTATAATGAATGGTACCTTAACTTTTCATTGAGAATGGAGAATTTCTCAAAATTTTAGTTCAATGTGATGTGTTCTCTAATATGATTCTGAGTCACACTCACAAAAAAAACAAAACAAATAAAAAGCACAGCTGTCCAGCAAACCAGAAAACTTGATTAAATATGTGGCAAAGGCTCAGGACTTGGTAATCTATTCTCTAAGTTGAATAATGGTAAGATATAAACATGATTAAACAAGAAAAATAATAGGCCAATATCTAGTGAGCCAAAGTGGAGTTATTCTTTATCATTTCTCTTCAAGTAAAATGTACAGTATGTTGTGGTGTCTCATCACAGTTGCTTTTGATCAAAAATTAAAATTTAACACAATTTTCAAATGAACAAATTAGTACTATATAGGTATTCTAAATGTATAAAGCTATGATCAAACTATTATATTCACATGCAATCTGATATTGCCCTTCAGTGTTTTCCCTATAAGTATAAATAAATAAATATCCAAAATAAATTATAACATATGTACATAATAAGAAAAAAAATCTGGAGACAGTTCCACAAGTGATGGTTTTATGATAATGATTATACAAAGACTCAGCTGGAGCATGATAGCAATTCTGGGAATTCTGTCTTATTCAGCCATAAAAACATTTGTTGTGACCCATTAATAGACCCATCTATGCTCTTGCTTAAGTGCTTCTAATGAGAGGGCACAACAGGTGTATATGAAGCCCATTGATGCTGGTGCAACAATTATGGTGGAACTGTGTAATTGCTTTCATTCTAACATAGTCTTGACTTGTGGAAGGACAAACAGCATTATGCAACATTCCACATAAAGTGCAGGGTCCATCAGTTAGCTGGGCATGCCCCATTCATTATTTTGTGCACTTATAATGATATAAAAAAGCTTGCTAGCATAATAAAGTCCTAAATATTTGGCCAATAAAATCCTCTGTGAAAATGCTTTTTAATAGGTTGGTGTGTGTGTGTGTGTTGGGGGGGGGGGGGGGGGGGGGGATAGACAGGAAGGGGCTACCTCTCATTCAACTGCACTAAACTGCATCCCTTTACAGTCATGACTCATCATTTAATGTCTGTCATCAAGCTTTCTCTCTAGTATCTTAATAACTGATTAGTAATTACAAGTTTCTTGGCTTTGGTCAGAAGCTGCAAACATTTAAGATGGATTAAATTAATCAGGAAATATATATTTTTTCTATTTTTCAGTTTATGGTATCATTTCTATTAAAGGTAGGTTCCTGTACTAGCGATAACAATTATGTCCACAAAATAATTTCGTCTTTTTCTGAGCAGTATTGAATTCTCTTATTTTTCTGAATTTGTTGCTACTGAGAAACTCGTCAGATGTTGAAGAAAATAGTCGTTTTTCCTTTTCATTATTTTCTTTCGTTGGAATTCCAGTTCTAAAAATAACTATGTTTATTATGTCTATAAGTGCGCGATTTCTGATGCCATTCTCCAATGGTCAATTTTCCCTTGTCGTTAGCTCTCCTAGAGGTCCTGGCATGGTGGACGGGTTAAAACTATCCCAAAATGCAATGCAGCATGACCTCAGCTTCGTGATCTGTTTTTGGCGCGAACTAAAAATAGCGCTAACTGGTGTGCGAAGCAGAGTTAGGAAATCCCTTGCAAAACAACTTTTCTAATATTTTTTTTATTTACACTTTTTAGTGAAACTTATTCATTCCCCTTTATAAGTGCTTTCCAACAACTTGGATGAAAGATCATCAAAATTATGATGCATTCCAAAGTACAGGAACCTACCTTTAACATAACTTCAATATGAGCCTTTTAATTTTCTTTATGAGATTTAAGCTAAAACATAACTTTTGGCATTTAATTCTATAGAATATGTATTTCTTCATGCCCCTTTCCCCTCCTCCCATCTCAGCCACAGGCCAATCATAAAAAGTATTTTGTTTGCAGTTGCCTATTAACTAGGATTTTTGGAGAGTACTTAGGTAGGTAGGCTTTCTTTTTAATCCCTGCAAACTATGAAAACAACAAAAACAAATAATAGTTCTACAAAAAATGTCACACACAGTTACAGTAATTACCCATAATACTAAGATAACAGCATCCTACATTTTGAACATATCTATATCACCCACAAATGGAGTACCCAAAATGTGCAGGTATTAAGGAAAAATTGCTGACCCAGATCAGACTGCTCCTGGGTCTACACTGCTTGCTCAGACCTGTTTGTCTTACTATGCAGGTTGATCACGGTAAATGTGCCGTTAAATACAAAAAAAATAGATCTAGGGTGTCCCAAGTGGCCATCTTTTTTTTTTTTTTTTTTTGGGGGGGGGGGGGAGGGGGGGGGTGGCAGTTGCTATCTACCCACCAAAAGTGCAGGGTCCAGACTCAGGGGTAAGGTGAATTTTGGTGGGTAGGTAGGCAGTTGCTATCTTCCCACCAAAAGTGCAGGGCCCAGACTCTTTTTTTGGAAATTTTGGGTGGAGCCAGGTTTTTTTTTTTCACTGATTTTTGAGGCCAGATTATTTTTTGAAATCCCCTTATGAGCTGATTTTTTTTACTTGCATATTTTTTCTTCGAAAGACAGGGATTTTTTTCGAAAACTATACAAGCCCCCCCCCCATCCCCCACTCCCCCCCCCCCCCCCCCCAAGAATATCAAATGGTCGGTCCCTTAGCGCCTAGCGGGACAGGGTTTTGGCAGATTTATGAGGAAGGACAAGCTGTCTCTTGTACTTTTTGTTGGATGACTTCTGAAATGGTACGTGTGTGTTGAGGGGGTAGGGGGGGGGGGGGGGGGGGCGTCGTTCGGGACAGAATTCTTTAGAAGAGCGAGTGGTCTCAGAATGTGGGGCGCGTTATCTTGGGGGAAGTTGTCTGGGGAGTTTTCTTAGAATCTGGGGCGAGTTGTCACCTGAAGATGGGGCGACATGTCTTGTGGCTTTTTCGTTTGTCAAACTTTGTGGTTGACCAGTGTGTTTGTTTTGCTTTCTCTCGTTCTCGGCGTGTAGCCTAAATTCAGAAGCCCAAAAAATCGCAGGCAGACAGACTAACGCAAAATCTTAATAAATTCACAGTATGCTAAATGATTACAAGCTTTGCTATACCATAAATGAAGAAACAGTTGGTCTCCTCAAGTCGATCAGGCTGAAAAATGTCTGTGTGTTGACGAACGCACGTGCCATGTATACGTAAAAATGACCAACTTCATTATCGATTTTCAAACTAAATAGACTTTCTCCCGAAGATATACCACGCTAAAAGACGGTCGAATGTATGAACTACGGTTCAGTTATAATGGCATCTAAGTTGGTTTTTGGGACAATTTTCTTTGCAAAATAACTTTGGGGTACTGTCGTAGGGTTTTACTTTTCTGAAAAACGGTTGTCAAACTGTGATCGTTGTTTTGGGTGTGCAAACTGCATTGAGGTACCGATATGCATCTGAATTCAATAACAAAACATCAAATTTCATTCTGATCTGGTCCGTTGGAAAATTATGACTGCATATCTTATCAAACGAGCATTATTTTGGGACTGTTTCTGTTCAAAATTTCCCGCCATTTTTTTCCGGCGAAAAAAGGGATTATTTCTTTGTGCGTAGACGACCGCTCAGAAAATGATTTACTCAAATGTGATGAGTCTGCGTTCCCACTGTGATGCACAAAATTGTCAATAAACCTCGCTGAAATCCGTACAGGCCAGTACCTGACAGCCACAGGTGTAGCAACAACAGGACACCATCAACGATTCCTGCCAATATTTTGTAACATCAATGTCTACAATGGCTACTTCCCATCAACGGTTCGTCTCTGGAATGGTTTGTCCGCCAATGTCTTCTTATCAGCACCAACCCCTGGTCGGTGCCGGTGTCCTAAGACCATGATTATAAACAGCATGTTTTTAACCGGGTTTAGCTGTACATAACAGACTTCTAGCACGGATGTTCTAAGGTTGATCAACAGTGCGACTATGTCAATCTTGGCCATTTTGGGAACAAAAATTTAGTTAAACGGTCTGAGTCAAATGACCAACATGGCCGGCATGCCCATATATATGGTAAACCCGTTTAAAACTTTTCTTCTCCAGAACCAATAGACCGATGGCCTTGAAACTTGGTATGTAGCATCGGGTACTTAATTACTACCTAGGTTATTCAAACAAAATACCTGGGTTGACCTTGACCTTTTCCACAGCAAGGTCAAATTTGGGAAAATGCCAGAACATAAGATTTCATGTAAAATTTAGAAGATTTTGGCCTAAAATTGGTAAGCACAGTCACCTTAATGAGTGCATGAAAATTTGTGAATTTGTGGTTGACTTTTGACCCAGGAAACTCATATTTTGACAATTTTAAACATCTACTTAAGGGTCACTGGGCATATTGTAAGCAAATTTCATAAAAAGACTCCAGGGGCTGAGGGAAAGAACATTTCTTCAAACAGGCCCAGGTACAATTACCAACATGGCCGCCATGCCAGTATATGGTAAAAAAAAATAAAAACTTCTTCACCAGAACCACTTGATCGATTTCCTTGAAACTTGGTGGTGTGTACCATTGAGTACTTTAATACTACCAAGGTTGTTCAAATGATGACCTTTGGTTGACCTTAACCTATTTTTATGGCAAGGTCAACTATGGGAAAATTCTAGAACATAAGAGTTCATGTCAAGTCTTGAAGATTTTGGCCTAAAATGATAGATACAGTTGTCTTAATGAGTGTATGAAAATTTGTGAGTACAAAAAGTCAAGGCCCTTCTTTGACCTTTGACTCATGACTCTCATATTTTGACCATATCAAGCGTCTCCTCAAAATCAACAGAGCCAATTAAAACCAAATTTCATGTAGAGCCCTAAGGGGCTGAGGAAACGAAATTTGATCAAACTGGTCCAGACCCCTTTAACAACATGGCCAAAATGTCCATTATGGTAAACACGTTTAAAATTTTTCTTCTCAAGAACCAACTGGCTGGTGGCCTTGAAGCTTGGTAAGTAGCATTTGGTACTTGAGTACTTACAAGATTCTTCGAATGATGACCTTGGGTTGACCTTAACCTTGTTTTATGACAAGGTCAATTATGGAAAAATGCTAGAACATAGGATTTCATGGAAAGTCTTTAAGTTTTGGCCTAAAACAATAATATACAGTTGACTAAATGGGGGCTCAGGGAAAGAAAATTTGTTCAAACTGGACCAGGTCACATAACCAACATGGCCATCATGCCCATATATGGTAAAAAAAGGTAAAGATTTCCCATAGCCTAATAGCCGTAGTGGCAGTGGGGTGAGAGACCCACTGTATCTTGGGCACAGCTGATGTAAGGCGGAGCCCATCTCTCTCCTTTCGCTGCCTTATCCTTCCCTAATTCGAAAAAGGTACCCAATTACTGCTGGGTTGACACAGAGAGTTTTCCAGTCGTCGGATGGCGATGGTGAGCCATGAACTCACGGCCTTCCGGCGACTTTCTGCACAATAACCAAGCCACTCTAACCACTCGGCTACCGCGCCTCTCTCATATTTGGTAAACACGTTTAAAAATCTTCTCCAGAACCAACTGACCGATGCCCTTGAAACTTGGTATGTAGCACTGGGTACTCGAGTACTACCAATATTGTTCAAAATGACCTTCGTTTGACATTGACCTTGTATATGGCACAGTCAGATATGAGAAAATGCTAGAACATAAGATTTCATGGGAAGTTTTGAAGATTTTGGCCCAAGATTGTTCAAATGACCTTTGGTTGACCATTATATTTTCTATGGCAGTATGTTTTTGTCAAGACCTTCTATGCCTGATTATTTTGAAAGTTTTTTTCTTCAAAGGTGTCCGCTTTCAAATGAAAGCATGATTCTCATATTTTCTGATTTACAAATCAGTTGAATTAAATAATATTGGTGCACTAAAGTTATTCTGCCTTACAATTTCAACATTTTTAACGAAAATGTTTTGTTAGACGTTACATTAGTATATCTCAGTTCTTAACGAAAGCTCATGAAAACGGATTGGTTGAAGATAATTGTGAATTAGAATAGATAAGTTCAAAACGTATAAACAACTTAGAAAAATTGCTGCTAGTGTTCATAAAATCAGTATTAGGTCTCATGATCAGCAGGTGATTATACCCAATGCAGGTAATTTTCTCATTGGGGCACATGATTTTTACGTCAGTTGGTTTCATTTGGACCCATCGCACGATCTCGCTTGCGGTCCATTATGCTTTTAGATTTGTTATTATTTCTGTCGCAATATTATGCTCTTAACCAATGCTAAAGGTCAGTATTGACTGTACCTCAGCTGTCATATAAATATGCCTTAGAAATATATATATATTATTTTTCATATTTTAGCAACTAAGTAGATATTAAAGACAGTCAACTACTCATGTTTTCAGGAATAATCTGAGATAAAAGCATTTAGGGCGTCACTGAAATAACTTTCCGATTGTTTTCGCCTAAGCCCATTCAAAATTGGTTTCATCTAAGTAAAAATGTCTTTTCACTCCTTCTAAAATGCATTTTATATGTTTATCAGATAGTTACAATAACCCAAAAAAAAGAAAGAAAAAAAAAACAAAAACAAAAAAAAGAGAGAGAGAGAGAGAGAGAGAGAAAGAGGAGAAAAAATGGCTTCTATTTGTTATGATGAGGACTGGAATGAAACTGAGGTGAGCGATAGAATTTTGATTTCAATTTCTGATTTTTTAGCGCACCTTTGCGAAGCAAAGGAGAGCTTATGCTATACCCCCGGCGTCGTAGTCCGAGTATGCGTTAGCGTTAGCGTCAGCGTTAGCGTTAGCGTCTGCGTTAGCGTCAGCGTCCTTGTCGGCGTCCGTGATCAGGTTAACCAATGTTAACAATTGCGTTTAACTCGATGTTCAACACTGTATCTTACAAACTACAGCAGCTACAATCATCATACTTGGTACATATATACATCCATATAACTGCAGCAGCTGCATGACACAATTGTATGTCCTTGACCTATATGTTACGGTTGACTGACTTTGCTGTTTGGCACTGTTTTTAAGGCAAATTTTTTTAGTTTTGATGAAACCTTTGACAGAAGAGACTTGATACTTGGTCAAATAGCATATCCCTATAATTGCAGCAGCTGCAAAGCTACCATTCAGAATCCTGTGCCCTTGACCTTTGTTCATGGTCCAGTGATTTTGTCTTATATTTCAAGCACTGTTTGATGGATTAACATCATATCTGGCATAGTGGATCAGTCTGACATGGAGAATAACCTCATATTATTTATAGATCACTGTGACCTATATTTTATGGTTCATTGATTTTGCCTTGTGTCTCCAAAACTATTTATAGATTAACATCTTCTTTGGGAATTTGAGGTCACTCAGACATAAATTTAATCATTCAGTGCTTTTGCTTCATATTTTGAGTTGTATTTAGTATGTATTCATCATATACCTGGGATAATGGCTCAGTCTGACACTGCAGATGACCTGATATATTTGTAGGTCTTTGTGACTGTGAGAGTCACGCACCCATAAGGTGCGCTTTGTTGTCTTCTGACAACTCTTGTTTAATGAGGGAGTCCCGAAGAACAATAAATCTAATTGGCGCAGCCTAAAGCTGGGAGTTTGTATGAGCTATTCCATAGCTGATAATTAATGGTATTTCCAGTACTTGGCGGTACCAAAGAAGACCACAGAAGACACTTAGGAGATATGTCGTGTTGTATTTTATAAAAAAAATCCTAAGTCTTTATTAGCTTTTCTTCCAGTTGCTTTGGGAAATGACTGACTTAAAAATCACATGTAGTGTTCAATAGCAAAACGCATGACGATTATGAAAGAGAATTCATGTTACGGCGGCATGCCGTTTGCTCTGGGACACTTAGGATTTGAGAAGAAGGATTTTTAAATAAAAAAAAGTTTACTTTTTGGAGAAAAATAGTAACAAAATACATTTTCCTTTAGAAATCACATTCTTGTGTTTAGGTAAAGGATGATTTTTTATCGATGAAGTTTTTAAAAATTTCAAAATATTAGTACCCAGATTTTAAAGTCACGGACTTAGGTCTTTTTTTCTCTCATGCTAAATCTTCGCTGGGCGCATATGCCACTTTGTTGGTTTTCTCGTGTCGGGGATCATTTCTCCGTGTCTTATTAGTAGTTCACTAATGCTAAGTCTTTCCTATACAAGGGTACTTGTAGGGCTAGATTTGCATAACCCCACTTACATCGTCTCCTTTGTCCTGACCCCACCCACAGAACGCGTCATGCCTGGTATCAAATCGACGGTCTTGATGAAAATAATGATTAATGATTTGAGCCGCGACACGACAAAACCAACCATGTGGTTGTGCGCCCATTGCAGACTCAGATCAGCCTGGGCATCCGCCCAGTCTGATCAGAGTCTTCGCTGTCCGCATGAAGGTAACTTAGACCCTTAGCTACCCTCTAAGCGCTTAGCGAAAAGTCTGATCAGACTGGGCGGATGCCCAGGCTGATCTGAGTATGCGCTGGGCGGACAACCACATTGTTGTTTTTCTCGTGTCTTGGCTCATTTATGGAATTCTGTCTCAGTCAGTCCCGACTACAGAACCTAAAGCGATCAGCCGCTGCTTATAGCCATGCTTGATATCAAATCAAACATCCGGATGAGAACTTTAGCAACTGACGCCTAGAGCGGGTCTCCTTAACAAGACTTCATTCTTACCCAACTCTGAAAATGAGTCATTGGGATACAACCATGATTTGAATGAAAATACATGTAAAGCTTTTGAAAAGAAACTTAGAAACTAACTGATGACTTGAGTGGGATCCGCCAGTGCTGATCCCACTCTTAAAGGGGTCAGTACGGGTCTGCTTTCAAATATTAGCATATGAGTTATCAGATTGATGGTCTTGCTAATTGCTTCAACAACAAATTACCCAGCCTGGACATGTGACCAGTGATCTACACTCTGACATATACCACTCAGGAGAGCTACTATTCCGTATTTGAATTCTTGTTTTCTTGGGAATCACTGAGACAGACTGGGGAGTCAGGTTTCTGAATTTACGCATGAAAACGTTGAAATAAGTACCAATTTCAACAAATGTCGTACATTATATCCGCTTCAAGTTTGAACTCAGTATTACCTTACAACCAAATGTCAAGGATAGGAATGATTATAGCAGCTGTTGATGAGATAATGTTCTAATAGTCTTCAGGCCATTTATGATTAAATGATACAGTAATTTAAGGTTCGGCCGTGACATTTCGCAATGACAAAATATGTCTGAATTAGCAAATATTTATTTACTATACAAGAGCAGCATTGCTCCCAGAAGACTTTGTTTCAACGCCGTGATGTTGTTTCAACGCTGATATTTCAAGTTCCAACGTTTCATTTCTATTATTTTCAATTAGTATTATTATTCAATACTCATCTCAAATTGTCTCTTAGAACCTACATACAAAATAAAACTATGTAACTATACACTGTAAAACAATACTGTAGAATTTACGGTAGAATAACTGGAAACCGGCTGCCAGTCCTTTTACCGTTATTTTTACGGGCGTTTGCCTGTAAGACATTGTTAGAAATCACGAAATGGAAGTTTTATGTTAACTGGCCGCACTCGAAAATAACTTTGTATTGTTGAAGGGCTATCAGACCAAAACGACACCTACTCTATTCTGTCCCAATAAAAATAACGGTAAAAGGACTGGCAGCTGGTTGCCAGTTATTTTACCGTAAAATCTACGGATTTTTTTACAGTGTATGCTCGACCATAATACCATATCAACACAACAAAGATGGATGGATGGATGACTTGCGGGTTTTTAACAGTATTTCAATCATATCGGGACGATGGGAGGGTGATAATGAAAAGCTGTGTGCAGTGGAACTCCGTTTACGGTAGGAAAGATTCTCGCCGCAAGCGGGACTCGAACCCGGGTTCGCTAGATCATAAGGCTAGCGCTTAGCCCACTGAAATACCGGGGCCCCTAACACAACAAAGCAAACGGCAAATATAGGCTTAGTCTTAAGTCTAATCCTATGTATGTATGTATGTATGTATGTATGTATGTATGTATGTATGTATGTATGTATGTATGTATGAACTTGGTGTCATGAAATATGGAATAAATAAATAAATGTTTCAACGGTATGGAAAAAGACAAATCAAAATTAGTAACCATCAGACATCATCAGCGGCAGCCAGATGAGCAGCCATTTTCTATGTAGGTAGTCAATGAGAGAAAAAGCAACAAACAACACATAAAACAATCAAGAACAACCAAAACAGAACGGCCACCTTGGGACAGGCAGAAATGAAATTAATGGAGTTGGGGCTTTAACCGGTTTGCAGTCGACTAACCCCCGCCTTTGGTTCTGTTTTGGTTTATCAGACACTTAGTTTTTCGGTTTGCGTGGAAGATTCCTAGCTCATAAGAGTAATATCTCAGAAACATAGAATTAAAAAAAAAAAAACAATGTTGGCATTTTCATATTCATAAGCAGAGAAAATTTTATACTCAGCTAAACTGAGCAAGAAAACAACTACTTATCAGTAATTTGCTATTTATAAGCAAGTAAAATTTCATGCTCAGCTGAGTTGGGCATGACAATAGTTTTATAACCTCGAGGCCTGGTTGTACACAAGTCCTGGTTGTACATTGAGCTAATGTTAAGACTTCTATCTTTCACATTTTCTGAAAAATCTATGACGAAATATATGACACTGACATTTATGGAGAGGAGAGGGAGAAATATTGAATAAAAAAATAAAAGAATAAACAAGCTGAGACAGTCCATTACACCAATACTTAGTTGCATTTTATAAGAGACAAATGTCTCCAGTATTATGCAACTAAGGTAGGGTTGTGCGATAAAGCCTTGCTCCAGTCGATTAGATCCGCTAGCTGACTTTCAGGGTATACAGCCAGAAATGTAAATGAACCGCGACACGAGAAAACCAACAAAGTGGTTGTGCGCCCAGCACAGACTCAGATCAGCCTGGGCATCCGCCCAGTCTGATCAGAGTCTTTGCTGTCCGCATGGAGGTAGCTTAGACCATCAGTTACCATTTAAGCGCTTAGCGAAGAGTCTGATCAGACTGGGCTGATGCCCAGGCTGATCTTAAGCTACCTCCATGCGGACAGCAAAAACTCTGATCAGACTGGGCTGATGCCCAGGCTGATCTGAGTCTGCTCTGGCCGCTCAACCACTTTAATGGTTTTGTGGTGTCGCAGCTCATATATTCTCCATGAAATATTTGTGGATTGCAATAGCATATGTGACTTCGCGTAGGTAACAAAAGACATGAAGTCATATACAGAGAAGATACAAATGCAAAAGAAAAAAAGGACCACATGTGAAACAAACTCGATCACAATCTGAAGCCAACCATTCAATAGTTCGACCACGTTGGACCAAAGTGGGACGAACAAAAGACATATTTAGAAACAGATTTAGGAAGGAACAAGGGCCCCGCTATTAATCCGCCTGTGGGATCTATTTAACAGCCCTGCATGCAGTCGCCTAACCTTTCTTCAAAGCCTGGTGGAATTACTAAAATGTCAGCTCATCCCGCTTTGCCTGCCTGTCTATCATCATGTCATACCTGCGGCGGTATTGAACATGTGTTTCTGTTGTCGCAGGATGTTGCCAACTATCTGTGGTCGCGTCAGAACTTTAGGTAATTAGCTCGGGAGAAACGTGAATACATCCTACATCCAGGGATTCATTTATGACGAATTGATACTTCAACATGGCTCTTTGGATCGGCCCATTTCCAGTTTAAAGGGTGTCATTTATATATATATTATGTTTACTAATTCATCTTTCATCGTTTTTTTTATTTAAGGAAAACAGTGTGGAACCTGATCAGATGCCACACTTGTGTCATCTGATCTGGTTCTACGCTGTTTGCCAATATGTCTTTGTGGGTCTCCCGTCATTAATGGGTTAAATAATATGTTTTCTTGAGTTCTTAAAGGCATAAGGGGAAAGAGGAAACCTTTCCTGCAGTGAAAAACTGCTGGTTAACTCGTGGTGAATGAAACCCTTTCAGGGGAAGTAACTCTACCATTTTTATTTTGCCTCTCTTCTCAATGGACATGCCTTAAAGGAAAGAATTAGCTTTCCTAGGAGCAACTTGGTAATTTCTTTTTAAGAGTAGATCCCATTTGGATACGTTCACATTCAGGGAACCAAAAAGGGGATCACAAAATGTGTTCGCTTTTGCAATGAAAAAAGCGAACTGAAAAAAAGACACCCTATTTCAATCTCCTGCAGTCATACTGCTACAATCCAAAGACAGCTATTCTGAAGAAGCTCCACTTTCTTAAGTTGTGTGTTGGTCGATTCAAATTTCTTTGCATGTTTTACAGCTTTGCGTCTTAAAGACGAATCTATACACATCATGACATTCCTAATGAGCCGCAACACGAGAAAACCAACAATGTGGTTGTGCGCCCAGCGCAGACTCAGATCAGCCTGGGCATCTGCCCAGTCCACTCAGACTCTTCGCTAAGCGCTTAAAAGGTAGCTAAGGGTCTAAGCTACCTGCATGCGGACAGCGAAGACTCTGATCAGACTGAGCGGACGCCCAGGCTGATCTGAGTCTGCGCTGGGCGCACAACCACTTTGTTTGTTTTTACGTGTCGCGGCTCAATTATATATGACAGGAGGAAAACAACCAAGAAGTCTTGGCGTCTTGGCTCACAACTGTGACGAACACTTCCAGTTGTAGGCCCTGTTTACGATCATGGGACTCAAGGTTTTTATAGGGCTCTCCGCTTTGAAAAAGTGGGGCTATACTGAATTTGGTCTGTCCGTACTTCCGTAGCCCCGTAATTCCCAGATTTTTTGTGCCATAGATTTCTCAGGAACTATGGAAGCTAAATTCTTCACACTTGACATATATATGGACAATGAGTTGTTGTATCGTGGGATTGAGAAGCGGGCCCATTGTTCTAATTCTTTCCTTTATTTGTAATTTTTTTATTCGGTCTTTTGAAGGTATATTTGTGTCACAGTTTTCTCAGGAACTGTAGGAGGTAGAATCTTCAAGCAAGGTACACATATGCACTGTAAAAAATCTGAAGAAACATTACACCAAAAAAGGTGGCAGCTGAGCTGCCACCTTTTTTGGTGTAACATTTCCCCAGTGTTTTGAAGGTATGTTTGCACCAACATCTAGGTAAAGGAGCCTCACATTTGGTGTAAGAAAGCACCACTGAACTACAGGCAAGATTACACCAATCAGGAAGTTCTACATAAAATTGGTGTAACTTTTCACTTAAATTTTTCAGATAACGTTACTCCAAAACTCTGCTGACTTTACCCGGCACATTGGTGTACACTTACACCAAATTTATGAAAGAAACATTATGCCTTTGGTGTAACATTTTCCCAGTGTTTTGAAGGTATGTTTGCACCAACATCTAGGTAAAGGAGCCTTACATTTGGTGTAAGAAAGCACCACTAAATTAAAGGCAAGATTACACCAATCAGGAAGTTCTACATAAAATTGGTGTAACTTTTCACTTAAATTTTTCAGATAACAAGGCACATTGGTGTACACTTTCACCAAATTTATGAAAGAAACATTATGCCTTTTACTAAAATTTCCATTAGTTTTGGGGTAACCTTTCAACCATATTATTTTGGAAAAGGTTACACCAGAAATCTGCTGATGTTCCGAGATAAATTGGTGAATATTTACACCAAAATCACGAACGAAACATAAATTGGTGAATATTTACACCAAAGTCACGAAAGAAACATTACACCAGATACTATTATTTACATCAATTTTGGTGTCAGTTTTTGTCAGTTGGATGAATTTTGTTTATCAAATCAAAGTCAAATCTGTTAATAAAATTCATCTTTCAGTTAATCATATGATTATCTTAAGATATGTCTTATTTTCTACACTATACCAGTTCTGCCAAATACAGTCCAATTTCAAAATTTCAGCAGTGATTTTTTTCGCTATTTTGGGAATGGTGCCGGTGCCTATGGAATTAGCAAAAATCGTGTCATATTCTCATGAAATTCAGAAATTTCAGAAACACCTTTATTAGTCTCAATTCTCAAGTGATGGGATAGGGGACATGATACTGAATTTGTGATACAAACATTCAATTATAGCCATAATATCAGCTAGTTTGCTAAGCAAGCAAGTAAATGTATGCTTGTAAGATGGTCCCTAGAAAAATCTTCGTGCAATTGGGAATTGTTCAACAAGCAGTTGGGAAAAAAAGATACTATTTTGAATGGGGACTGGTGCCTTTTATGGGCACCACTTTTATAGAGAACAAGACCTGTCCGCGTACAGGATAGCTTGCCTGCAGCGCATTGCCCATCACATAAAAAACTTTAACCAAAACATCCATTTCGGACGTGGACGCTGATGCGGACGCCAGGGTGACAACAATAGCTGTTCCTGAACTTTCGTTCAGGCGAGCTAAAAACCCACTGTTCAGTTAGGCCTAGTGTAGCTTTTATGTGAAAACAGCAATATGGATGCCACCCGTCCTCCCAATAAATAAAGCATCTGTCCATGCAACTGAACCCATCAGCCCACCCACTGAACACATCTGCATATCCACATTTCCATCCTCAAAATATATTCCATTAGGCCCAGAGCAGTTTTTTTGTTACAACCGGGGGTCTTATTTTTTTTCATGCAGACTGCAATCTAGCCCTTTGTCTAGGTTCCATCTGCATTGGTTGATGCTATATAGCAAGCGTCAAGATTATTAAATTTTACGTCCCAACATACAGTGCAGCTACACCAAATAATGACTATCAATTTGATTAAAATAATTTTTACAGCTCATTCATACATATTTGTAATACTCCTTTAACACAGTGATTTTTTTCTCTATATAAGTGGTGCCCATAAAAGGCACCAGTCCCAATTCAAAATAGTATGATCTTTTTTTCCCAACTGCAAGTTGAAAAATTCCCAATTGCAGGAAGAATTTTTCAAGGGACCATTCAGATTCTACAAACATAAATTTACTTGCTTGCTTAGAGAACTGGCAGATATATAGCTATTATATATAATAACTGAATTTTTATATTATATATTCAGTTTCATGTCCCTTATCCCACCACTTGAGCCAATAAAGATGTTTCTGAAATTCCAAATTGAAGGAGAATATGACGCGATTTTTCCATGTAAATTGCATGTAAATTCGACAATAATGTGTGCATCCATATGCCTCCACCTAGACTCTGCATAAAACACCTATACACACCAACAGCATGCCAGCACCAAACCATCATGCAGCAGTGCAATTTGCAAAACAGGCAAATTCAAATTCACATGCAACAGCGTGTTGCATGCAAATTCGATAGCAACTGGCATACCCATGGCAACAAGTCTCTGCCATCTCAAGTGCTGCTGTGATAATTGTCATGGCTGTATGAATCATCGATGTACTTAGCAATGTAATACAGGCAATTCTTTATTCACATGTAACAGCAAATTCAAATTGGCATGCAATGATGCAACACGGCCAAATTTAAACTTTCTAAGGTCCTACCATGACATATACCAGCATATGACATCCCGCGATGCCATTTAGTGCATATGGCATACCACACCCCAACGTTATGATGTAGTGTGGCACATACAGCAAACAGCATCAAACAGCAAACGCAATGCTATATTTAATATTGTCACTTGACATGGCTACATATATTTAGTACATAAAGAAAATGTGCATTAATGCATGCAATTTACAATTGAATAATTTGTGCACAATAATATATCAACCATGGCTGATTATCTAATTACTACTAGATAGCAAAAACAGCCACCTCATGCCCTCGACTCATCGGTTTATTCATATTGTTTTTCTTAAAATGTTTTTAATCTAATGCCGGCTGAGGGGTTTATTTTTGTTGCCGACATGTTAGTTACCATTGAATACCTACACCGTGATGATGCGTGATCACGGACTTGGGACCGTGTTGAGTTAACCCTGGACAGGCCAGAGACAATCAGTCAGTAGCCGTCCACGGTCAAAACAATGACCCTTAACCGGCTTATAGGCGCCCAACCCTCAGTTCATCACAGTGCAGCTATTTAAATAACCCTGCGTTCTTTAAAGGATGTGTTATGTTAATATTTATATGATCAGTACTGATCTACTTGTATCAAAGGCATGAGGAACCAGGTTTCTACCATCCCAAACCCACAATATACTTAGCATTTTATTTACTCACTTATTTCATATTTCTGTTATCTTATATTTCTGGGTCCCACTATCCATTCAATCAAAATATTATGTTCTGTTTTTGATATATCACTGTTTAAGCTAAATTTATCTTGTGCATCTATTAGGTTTTTGCCTTTACTGTCTGTAATAACTATTTATTTTCTATCTAGAATTTTTGATGGTAACCTAAAAGGTCTTTCTAGGTATTTCAGACAATCTCTTTCACTCTTTGTTAAAAATTATAATACCCATTCATATAAAATTCTTATTGACATCCTTTCCATCCCTACTGTCCCTAGTATCCATATTATGCTATTAGGATGTATAACCGGATGGAGCTGTCTGTCAGATTCTGCATCCCAACCGCTATACCACTACTGCATAACAAAATTTACATCCACTTTTTTATAACAATATTTCATCTATGGGCATTAGCCCGAATTTAATTAAATATATGAGCCGCGACACGAGAAAACCAACAATGTGGTTGTGGGCCCAGCGCAGACTCAGATCAGCCTGGGCATCCGCCCAGTCTGATCAGAGTCTTCGCTGTCCGCATGGAGGTAGCTCGGTCCCTTAGCTATCATTTAAGCACTTAGCAAAGAGTCTGACCAGACTGAGCAGATGTCCAGGCTGATCTGAGTCTGCGCTGGGCGCACAACCACATTGTTGGTTTTGTCGTGTCACGGCTCATATGTGAGACACATCTCACTAAAAATCCAAAATGTTAGACTCTTCGCACTAAGTGAGATTTTCTAAGGATACATAAGTGTAAAACACTTAATAGCAGAAAGCGTACTTCACATTCTGACTAGCTCAGTCTTCACGAAACCCCGTCTGACCGCCTGACATGTCTGGTAAAAATTCATTCGGTCTGGTAAAAATATTCAGAATTTTCGAGTGCATTTTAATCGTTTTACCAGATTTGGTCCTGTAAACTCTGGCAGACTTTCGTAAACTCTGCTAGCTTACAGTGGTAGTTGAGTAGGTCTGATTTCTCCTTAGGTCTTAAATAAGTCTTTAGTGTAAGACACTGTTTTATTATACTTCCATGTCAAATATATAATATATTCCTTGAAGTGTATTACACAATATGTACATCAATTTTTACATGTAATAACTGTTTTCTGGTAATCCTCTATCATTATAAGGGTGGTAACATCTTCTACCATAGATCTGTCACGAAAAAAAGAAAAATTTGATTTATAATCAATTTTTGTACATCAATTTTTACCTGTGACAACTGCTTTCTAGTAATCCTCTATCGGTTTAAGGGTGGTAACATTTTCACCCACAGATCTTTTACGAAAAAAAGGAAAATTTTATTTACAATCAATTTTTGGTGAAAATCTGCGAAACTAGAATCTATGATTCTACACACAAAATTTCAACATGAACGAAGAAAAGTAAACAGCCTCGTCCCTACTGAAACTTCATGTATATTATAACTAGAGCAAGTGAGCAGGGCCTCACGTATACCCCTGACCAGTGCCACCGCCTAATGAAAGCATACTTTAGCACAAAACTACAATGCAAATGTTATGTATACATGTACAAAAAAAGTTTGTGACCTTGACCTTATATCAGCAGCAGCATCCATATGTGTAACCTAGTATGAAATAAACCTAGTCATGTATCATTAGGATCCATTCAAGTATATTAGAGCTATAACTCAAAACTATACAACAAATGGCTAAGTCCTAGTTACTGACCCCAGGCCCCACCCATGAGCCTGAAAAAAAAATGACCCTGCAGCTTAGGTAGTCCAGATCAAAAGTAATGCTACAGAGATATCATGAACCACCTATGGAAGAAATCTTTAATGCAGTAACAGAGATATAAGCAATCAAAAAGTTTAACGCAAAACTTTGACATAATAAATTAAATGCCTAAGTCCTAATTACTGATCCTTGGCCCCATCCTAGGGCCTGGCCCAGTGGCTTAGTTAGTAACTACATCGAAGGCAATGCTATATATATATAGAGATATCATAAACCAAATTAATATGAAAGGAATCAAAAGTGTAGTTACAGAGATATGAGCAATAAAAAAAGGTATAGCGCAAAACTTTGACGTAAAGTTGGCGAACGGATGGACAAACAAATGAACAAACGGACGGAATGACAAAAACTATATACCCTCTGACATACTTCGTATATCAGGGATATAAATAGACCCTTTGTTAGTATTATAATTGTTTCTTTTTATTATATTTTCCATTTCATTTTGTTTTATGAAAAATTTGTCCACCACAGTCGTCGTATTGTATTCCCTACACTTCTGAATGGTTATTTTATCTTTTACCCAACCATAACAGTGCTGGAAACAGCCAGTGGCCCAGTGGCCAAATGTGCCTAAATTTTGTCTCAGGCCACCAAAAAGTTTCAAATTATGAACTTTAGTGGCCCAAATTTACCTGTCTGGCAATAATAAATGCATCGGATATTTAGCTAGTGGCTAATTTGGGCCACTGAAAATGTGGCCTGCTGACCTTTTGGGCCACCACATTAATCTAGGGAGTGTCAATCACTGCCATAATCCCTATCATAGGGCTATAAATGACTTGGTGTGCGATAAATGATCATTTTGCAGCGATTTTTGATACTAGATCTATTTCCTGAGTATCTTGCGGCATTTCAATCTTAATAAATTTAAATCAGATACATTTTGTCTTTAACATTTTTTACAGTTCTTTCACAATTCCCTGGTTCTTTTGGACATGCAAAGTTTTTATTTTCTAATGAAGCTCCAAAAGGCATCTACAGTATAGAATTCCTTTGAAAATCCATGTTTTTAATAAATCCCTTAAATTTATATTTATTATGTTGTATGATGCGTTATAGCTACTCACTGAAGAGACACCCTCACAAATAATCCGATCAGTGAGCCAAAATCTCTGCATTTAACTCGCAGTGTAATCGGTGGGTGGGGGATGAAGTTTTTCTCTTCCTAAGCTTCAAATACATTTATTACAAGCTGGCAGGGCCGTTTTGCGGTTGTATTCGTTTACGCTCATATAGATCATTATTTTTTGTGATCAAAATGTGAATCTTACCGTTTAATAATGATAATATATCGGTTTATTTGTTCAGTACAAGCCGTCTGCGATAATCAATTTTAACGCTGGTTACGTCATTTATTTATTTCCGGTATGTTCGAGTCGATATTCCAGTGAATGAACCGCAACGGATTGCGAGTTTCGCCTGGCTGGGGTCATCTGATTCTGATTCTGACAATAAAATAAAGGTGTCGCTATGACAAGACAAATGGAGAAGATAAAACATAATACCACTGTATGTTTAACAGCAGGAAGAAGGCAAAATAAAAGAAATTAACTAGATAGATGAGACCTTCCCGGCTCCCTTCGGTCCGTGGAAACACCCCAAACCACCCCAAAACATCCCAAACCACCCCAAACCACTTTCATACCACCCCAAACCAGCCTTCCTGGATAGAAACTAGTACCCCACCCCTCCCCCACCAAGACACCAACATTTCAGGTCAATTGGCGAGTATTAGTTGTTTCCTCCCTTCCACCCCTTCATTCTTTAATTAACGTGCAACTGCGCAAAGGTGGGGTTCTAGTTTGTGTCCAGGGTGACTGGTTTGGAGTGGTATAAATGGTCGCCCCTCCTCCCCCGCCCCACCCTGCGTGACATACATAAACGTACAAAATAATTTACTTTATTATACTGAGATTATTAATTTTTCGTTAATATTTAAACCCGAAGTTATTAAAAGAGATACAAACATACATATCATGGGTAAACACTTTTTAAAGTGTTCTTATTATTTTGAATCTATATAAATACTGTTTGGGATGGGTTGGAGCGGTGTTGGTGTATGTGTGGAGGGGACAGGGGGTGATGTGAATCTGGGGAGGCTTGTTTGGGGTGGTTTGGTAGATGTTTGGGGTGGTTTGGGGTGGTTTGGGGGTTTTCCACGGACCCGCTCCCTTAAAATATTTTCTTGTGCTCCCTAAAAGTATTTTGCCACTGCTCCCCAAATCCCTTAAAGTAATTCGGCTGCTCCCCAGCTCCCTAGAAATATTCGAGCATGCTCCTTAAAACTGTCTGGAAGTCATTCCCCCTCTAGCAGGAATTGAACCCCAAATGCTGGCATCGGCAAGTCTGAATGAGCATCAGAAGTCATATATGGCATATAAAGACGACTAAAATGGTATTATTTATATGTATAAATGGGGGGGTCTGGGGGCACAGCCCCCAAGAAGCCAAAACCAATTCAGAAAATCGCATTCTAACAGTGCTCCCCAGCTCCCCAATACTAAGAGCTTGCTCCCTAGCTCCCTGAAAATAATTGCTAGTGCTCTCCAGCTCCCTGAAAATAAATGACCATAGATTTAAAGGTAAAAAGACCAAGAGAACTAAAATGAAAGAGATATGAACTAAATATAGTATTAATAAAAAAAACTATGCCAGATCTGTGACCAGTGCAATAGTGTCCACATGTGCCATGGTGTCGGCACTAGTAAGCATCCAAACGTGTTGCAATACTGCTAAATCTGCGTGAAATATAACATATAATAGAAGTATTATAATACGGTCTGCCTTAAGCATTTTAATACCAGGGTCAATTGTTATACTTAAAATGCTTTTGAATAATGTGAACCCAAATTACGAGTTTCGTTCCTCCATCGTGCAAATAAAAGCTAAATAAAACTTTAAACATAATTGCTACACGGCGTTTGGGGCATTTTGACAATAACACTACGATATACACGCTAAAAAGTGTAATTATTTCATACTGCTTTAGATAGGTTACACTACAGCTGGGGTAACATGTTTCAATATTAGGAGTATCGTTCATCACCGTGTTAACACTATTTATTGTGCACTTTTAACACCAGAAGACTTTTAATGTAAGCACCGAACTAGTGTAACGTTTCTATGAAAAATAGTCAAGGAAACGTTACACTTGAACACACACACATTAAGCTCGGTTTTTTATTGTTTGGGGTTTAAAGGTCCTTTGAGACAGTTTTTCAGTCTATATCGGGCCGCCTCCCAGAGAGAGGGAGAAAAAGAGAAATGATAGGCGAGAGAAAAAATGTCCAAACAACCCCCACCCAGAAAAAATGTCCAAACAACCCCCACCCGCACCTACTGCAAGCACAGTAGGCCCTTGCCCTACAATGATCCAAATCAGTAGGACGCCCGGCACTGGAAGTTACACACAGCACCATCGCACCACCCGACCATCCCCGTTAAGCTCGGATTTTATCAATTCAGCACCCAGTGTCACCTAACACTGATTTGCGCATTTTACACCGTACGTTGGGTAATGTGCATTACGGTTTAAGGTATCGTTTCTTCATCGTGTAACACCACACCAAACAGTGTCTGATGGTGAAATTAACACCTGTTTAATAAAAATATAACGCTGCGTTTGGCGTAACTAAACACGTGTATTTTTACTTATAAGCACCGAACTAGTGTAACGTTTCTATAAAAATAGTCAAGGAAACTATACACTCGAACACAGAAACGTTTCGCTCGGATTTTAGAAATTCAACACCGAGTGTCATCTAACACCGATTTAAGCATTTTACACCGAACTTTGTGTATTGTTTATTACGGTTTAAGGTATCATTTCTTTATTGTGTAACACTACACCCAAAAGTGTGTAATGGTGAAAGTAACACCCGTTTAAAAGAAAACATAACACTGCGCTTGGTATAGCTAAACACGAATTTTTTACAGTGATAAGCACCGAACTAGTGTAACGTTTCTATAAAAATAGTCAAGGAAACCTTACACTCGAACACAGAAACGTTTCGCTCGGATTTTAGAAATTCAACACCGAGTGTCATCTAACACCGATTTAAGCATTTTACACCGAACTTTGTGTAATATTTATTACGGTTTAAGGTATCATTTCTTCATTGTGTAACACTACACCCAAAAGTGTGTAATATTGAAAGTAACACCCGTTTAAAAGAAAACATAACACTGCGCTTGGTGTAGCTAAACACGAATTTTTTACAGTGTGGAGAATGAGTGATTGTATCGTGGGGTTGGGCCTCAGGCTAATTGCTATTATTTTTCTATTTTTATCCATTTTTCTTTCTCTCCCTATTTTTCACGTTAACATTGAAAATTTGTGTCAGAGATTTCTCAGGAAGGTTTTGAAGCTAGAATTTTCAAACTTGATACATTGGACGCTGAGTTGCTGTATCGTGGGATTGAAAACACGGGCTCGTCGCTTTTATTCTTCCCTTTATTTGTCCAGTCTTCTGTCTTTTGAAAGCAAATGTGTGTCACAGCTTTCTCAGGAACCATATGGGCTAGTATCTTCAAACATGGTACATGTATACATGTAATATGGAAAATGAGTGATTGTATTGTGTGATGGAGACTCAAGCCCATTGCTCTTATTTTCTATTGTTCATCCATTTTTCTTTCTCTCCCTGTTTTGCATGTTAACATTGAAAATTCGAGTTTCAACATTGAAAATTCGAGTTTTCTCAGGAAGTATACTAGAATCTTGAAACTTAGTATACATATGGACAATTAGTTTTTGTATAATGTGATTGAGAATCGGGCTCATTGTTCGTCTTTTCTTTATTTATCCATATCTTTTTGTCTTTTGAAGGTAAATTTATGTGACAGTTTTCTCAGAAACTGTGTAAGCTACTAATCTTCAAATATTGTATACATTATGGAGAATGAGTTGTTGTATTGTGAGATTGAGAGCTGGGTTCATTGCTCTTATTCTTCCTCTTTTTATCCATTTTTCTTTCATTTCCCATTCCAAACTTCGAAATTTTGAGTCACAGTTCGCATAGAAATTATTCAAGCCATGATCTGTTAACTGATTATATAACAAATAAAAACAACTTGTTTTATTGAGGAATTGGGAATTTGGCTCATTGCATATCTTTTTCTCTCTGTTTATCCATTTTTCTGTCTTTTCAGGTAAATCTGTGTCACAGTTTTTTCAGGAACTATTTTAGCTAGACACTTCATCTTTGGTATACAGATAAACAGTGAGAGTTGTTGTATTTTGGGACTGACAAGCAGGATGGTTGTCCTTAATAATTCTTTACATTTTTCTTTCTTTTCATAATATTAATTAGTATATTGAAATTTTGTGTTACAGTTTTGTTTGCAACTTATTTACTAAAGCAGCGCAGCGGGCTATAGTCAGATTCTCTGACAGTTCTAGTTTTTTTCTCTCTCTTTCTTTCTACTCAGCCTTTGCTTACACACAGAATCCTGATAGCTGAGAGGCTTAAGGGAACGAATCCATAGAATGCAACTTCTGGCACCGAGTTTATGTCCTCTCCATTTTGAATAAGAGAGTTTTTCTTAGTATGCCTAAAAGAGCATCTTATTGTCTTCTTCTCTGATGCAGTAATATATGAGCCGCGACAAGACAAAACCAACAATGTGGTTGTGCGCCCAGCGCAGACTCAGATCAGCCTGGATATCCGCCCAGTTTGACCAGACTCTTCATTAAGCGCTCAAAGGGTAGCTAAGGGTCTAAGCTACCTCTATGCGGACAGCGAAGACTCTGATCAGACTGGGCGGATGCCCAGGCTGATCTGAGTCTGCGCTGGGCGCATAACCACATTGTTGGTTTTCTCGCGTCGCGGCTCATATGTTTATTGTTTACCATATTCGAAAAAAAAAGATCCTATGCCTTTGTCTATGTCTGTTTCCATTTCAAATAAGAAAGTCTTTTTTTATAATAATGTCTAAAAATGCATCTTATTGTCTTCTTCTCTGATGCAGCAATTTATATATGAGCCGCGACACGACAAAACCAACAATGTGGTTATGCGCCCAGCGCAGACTAAGATCAGTCTTGGCATCCGCCCAGTCTGGCCAGACTCTTCGCTAAGCGCTTAAAAGGTAGCCAAGGGACTCAGCTACCTTCATGCGGACAGCGAAGACTCTGATCAGACTGGGCGGATGCCCAGGCTGATCTGAGTCTGCGCTGGACACACAACCACATTGTTGGTTTTGTCGTGTCGCGGCTCAATTATGTTCTAGTTTTGTATACAGCAGACAAAATCTCTGCATCTTGTCTGATCTCCCAACATAAATCAAACTTGAGCTGTTTCTTCTTCACATTAAGTTAAATTTAGAATGTCAAAGCTTAATTTGAATTTATTTTAGAACACATCATTTTAGAGTTATTTTCAGTATTCGCTTTAAATTAGTTGATCAATATTGTTTACAAACGTTCAGCATAGCACGTTGGATCCCACAATCAATGATAAGAATCGATTGTCGCAATTTTCTTGCGTTCTGCTGTATTGGTCCTAAATATCAGGAAAGACATGCTTGATCAAACGGTGTAGACCTAGATCTGATTTCGGTTCTACACAGTTTGCCATTTCTCAAGCAACTGGTGGGCATTAAGTGCCGTAAAATAAACTTGTTCAAATTTTATGATGTTTACGGCAATTGGTTCAGATGTCGCAATCCTTAGAGTAAACACGACACTTACTACGTCGTAATTCATCCACTCTAAGAGCTGGACTTCATTCATAAATCTCCTGTTTTCTCTATCAATAACCATTCTTACTGTCGTCTGACGTCAGGGGGATCCAATAACCATAGTAACACGATCGATTAGGAAATATCTTCCATATATGGCACCATTATGCGGAGTGATCCTCTTCTCTGATTGGCCGAGCCTATTTACGTCATCGGAACTATAGACAGGGATAGTTCAAGAATGGTTCTATGTCGTCATACAGTGACCTTCCGCTGTATCACTGCGCCTGCTTAGACATGAGAGCAAAGTGGAACATTTTTATTCAATTCATACAAAATTAGATGGAGAAAGAGCCGCGTATTGATCTTTCTATTTACGTCCATTGATGCTCTCCCACGCAAACAGAACTATTTATAGCAGATGTATTCTTGAACTAGGAACGTAGATTTAATTTTATCAGTCTGGTATGAGAGAGATTGTCTTGAAGTTTGGAAAATTCCTTACTTGGAAGTGAGAATTGATAGATTTTTTTTTCTATATCTTGTGGAAATTTTATCAAGAAGACCTCTGACATTGTGAGTATGGAAGTGAATTTATTTGCCATTCATCATTTTTGTTTCCTTTTTTATTTTGTTTCCATTTGCAAATAAGGTTTTTGTGACATTCAGCTGTTTAAAAGACAGTTCTAAGCAATATGGTAAGCTACGGCAGCTGTCTGGTAGGAAAACAATTGAAGATGCATCGACGTTTATATGTAACGTTGTTTTATCTCATCTGCCGGTTTGGATTGTGCATGTATTGCCCATTTATACAAATTTTTATTACATACTCAATACTGTTGCATATGTGATGCGGCGTTTCCCGTTCAAAAGTTACCAGCCCGCGGAAATCATGTATTTTAAGGGAGAGGGATTATCATGCCCACGCATTGAGTCTAATTGCTGATGTCACTGGCAATTACTGCCAGTTTTGGTGACACTTTGCTGACGTTCCTTGCAGTAGATGTTGTACCGTCTGATTTTCCTAACAAAATCGTCGATATGTAAATTTATCAAATGTTACAGTTAGCTCGCACTCGCAGACGAAAAACTTTGAAGAATTTGAGGAAAAGAATAATTGTTTGGCATTTTTGAGTGCTATAATTGAAATAGTTCAGCTCTAGCAGTGAATTGTTGAGTAATAATTCACAGTTTGTTGGTCAGTTGTAAGAGATGACTTTTCACTAGCGCTCCGCGCACGTGATATGATCTACGATGCAAGACCACCGAACATTCTGGAGATGTTTAACTTCTTTCATTTGACAACAGTGGATTGGGGTGGTCGGGTGGTGCGATGGTACTGTGTGTACCTTCCAGTGCCGGGGCGTCCAACATAGTAGGACAAGGGCCTACTGTGCTTGCAGTAGGTGCGGGAGGCGGCTGTTTGCATTTTTCTCGCCTATCAAACCTCTTCTCTTTCTCGAAATAACCTTACAACCTATCAATCAAAGACCTGACCTGTAAGATCTTTAATGTCACTCATTATACATGTAATAGCATTTTATCCAGAATATGGTTAATGGAAGCTCTCTTGAAGCAGTCTGCACATTTCTGGAGAGATTTGAATTCTCAATGTAAAAGCGCGCAAATACGCAGGTGCGTATTGAAATTTTGTCAAGATGACAAAATTTCAACACACACCTGCGTATTTGCCTGCTTAAATTTTAGAAGTAAGACAATGGTACAATAAAAACTACAAATAAGACATAACAATATGAATTAATCTTAGAAGCTCAATTCCTACTATAAGATTGGGCGTATCTTAAAATATCCCCTAACTACGCCCCTACGGTTGCGAACTGTAATAAAAATGTTGACTTTATGGGTTCTTCGAGCATAACATTTCCGCAGCAGTTTGGCGGCGTCACCGTGAAAAGCGACTTAAAGGTCAATTATTAAGGTGCTTTTTTATTACAGAAATGAAAGCAGTTATCTCTAAGCAACTGAGTATAGAAAACCGCATCAAATTATCATTAATAGTTTTCGAGATATAAAGAGTTGAATTTGTAAATTGTATGACCTCTGACAATTATTGTGAGCTGCCTCATTAATATTCATGAGGCCTTCGATGACGTCATCGATGAACACGGAAATTTTAAATTTTTAAAATTTTTAAATTGTCAAATATTTTCTTGTTGAACATTCTAAAATGGTAAAAAAATTGTATTGTATTATTGGTGACACTAATAACAACTGCCCAATTTCAAAATATTGCTTATATTTGCAATTTAAGCAGTTAAATTTTCAAATTTAAATATTTAATCAAAATTTGTTAAATTTCAATTTACATGCTTATCAGTAGATATAATTGAACATAGTAGTTTTAGATCTGTTTAATTAGGTCTCTGACAATGACTTTTGTGTACTGAAGTAAAAGAAAATGTTTTGAAATCTGTTTTTAAATTTTTTTAAATTTAATTTAAATTTTGAATAAAATTTAAATTTGTGGATGAACATTCCCAATAAATTACCCAGCTAATAAACAAAGATTAAAATAATCAAAACTGTAAGATAACAATCATTTACTCTTTAGAATAAAGGTTGTTAATTAGTTTAAAAATTCATTTAAAAAGTTAAAATCATCAATGACATCACAGAATAGTGCATTGTGGTTAGAAATACTTTAAAAAGTAAGGGAGATAAGTCATGTAGGAAAAAACAGCCTTGGGATTTTTAAACTGGCATAACTTTTGAACGGATAGGAATTTTTCTATGCCGTTTGTAGCATTATAATCCTCTCTCTGTCCAGTATCAATTTGCTTCAAAATTAAGCATTTATACAATTTCTTCGTAATTGACCTTTAAAACTGTGTGTGTGTACAGCAGATACTAAATCGCGCAAACTCGTCAAAGCTTTTAATTTCAATATAAATAAATATTGGGACATCTAAAATATTATCATAGATCTATTTGTTTTTAAAACAAACCATTTTGGTTTTACAATGCCTTGAGTGACCGCGGGTTTAACGTCCCACCGACATACTGGTCATCCGGAGACGGGACCTCGGTTTAAAGTCTCATCCGAAAGATCGGAGAAGCAGGGAATCAAACCTGCAACCCCTGTAGGCCCTATTGGTGGTCTTGCGCCTTATGCGCTCCTTTTTACAATGCACCCAAAAGATGCAGATGGCATGGCAAACAATGAAGATCCTGATCAGACCGCTCCCTTTGTAGCAGCCTGATCTGTAGACCTATCTGTCCCAATACTTAGAACGATAATGATTCCTATGTAAGATCGATAATTCTGACAAAAGTTCTTTGGTTGAAATTAGCTCAGTTGCATCCCTTGGTCAGAAGTGGCCTGAATGACTGGTTTTCGGCTTTGCTCGGATGCGTAAAAATATTCATCGATCTGAGTGTAGGTAGGAAACCAGTTGTTATCTATTCGGACCACTGCGGAACGTCAGTTATCGTCAGGTTATTTTCGTCACAAGTGATACGGCTGTGTTTCGCAACATATGGCAAATTTTGACAGTTTAAATTGACAAGCAAAGCGTTGCAGTCAGGTATAACTATTTCGTCTGCTTTCAGATACACAGTTCCTACGGATTGCTGAAAGCCAGAAAAAACATGGCAACTGAAAACTCTGAGAATTTGAATCGTTTCCAAGTTCTCTGCTATGAGCAAGTTTTGCGACTGGACAAAGTTATGGAAGAAGCTATTCCAATTCATGGTCGCGGAAATTTTCCAACTTTGGAGGTAAAATTGAAGGATTTAGTCCAAGTTGTGAGAGAAAAGTTAAAAGCTGATGGAATAAGTGTGAGAGATGTTCGTATCAATGGAGGAGCTGCTAGTTTTATTCTAGGCAATGGCAGTGATAATGTGCAGGCTTACAATGACTTGGATCTAATATTTGGTGTTGATTTGACAAACCACAATGAGCTACAGAAGATTAAGACTTGTGTGCTGAATTGTCTCATAGACTTTCTGCCGGATGGGGTAAATAAAGAGAAGATGAGTAGCTGCAGCCTGAAAGAAGCCTACGTCCAAAAGATGGTCAAAGTCTGCAACGAGCACGGTGATCGCTGGAGCTTGATTTCACTCTCCAATAACAAGGGTAAAAATGTGGAACTGAAGTTTGTGGATAGGCTGAAGCGACAATATGAATTCAGTGTAGACTCATTTCAAATTATTCTTGATGGTCTTTTGACTTTTTATGACATCTCCGACCAGCAGCAGACTCCCATGAGTGAACATTTTTATCCCACTTTAGTAGCCGAAAGTGTGTATGGGGATTTCTGTCAAGCATGGACACATTTGAATTCAAAACTTATTGCTACAAAAAGTCCTGAGGAGATCCGCGGTGGAGGGCTACTGAAGTATTGCAATTTGTTAACAAGAGGATACACGCCAGCAAATGGCATGGACATACGGCAAATGGAAAGATATATGTGCTCACGATTTTTCATAGATTTTAGTGATGTGACTCAGCAACGGCAGAAGTTGGAAGCCTATCTGAATAACCATTTCAGTGATGAAGAGGATTTACGACATGAATATTTATTGACGTTATATCGTGTTGTAGATGAAAGCACAATATGCCTGATGGGACATGAGCGAAGACAAACTTTAAATCTGATTCACCAGCTAGCATGTCAAGTTTTACTGGCCCAGGAGCAGCGGGCACATAATAAATACCTTGAAATGCAACAGTTTGACCAATTGAATAGTTTGACTATAGACCAGGTTTATTATGGCCCAATTAACACAAATATTTCGGGACAGTATTACACAGTTCCTCAGGTTTATATGAATGGCCAGTGTCCGTATTGTCCAAACCCGACATATTTACAGTGCAAATAGCATGAAAATGAGTGTTATCAATCTGCAAAATCAACATGAAAGAAAATATTGTGTTCATAAGCCTATAATAGATATATTCATGTAAAAAAAAAAGAGTAAAATTTAAGTACAAACGTATTCTGTGCTATCAATTAGATTCATAGTAAGTATTCTCCATATATTTCTATTTCAAAACCAGTGAAGACTGGATTTAATAATATACGCAGAATGGAGAATGCTGTAGCTGTGTGTCTTCTGAATGGAATTGTCTCATCATTGTACAGGATATATACATGTTTATACAGAGAGACTATGGATGTATATGTATAGTCATGATAGATGTGTCCAGTACATGCCCGGTAACATTATATTGATATCTATATAAATTGCTGAATTTATGACACCAGAGTATTTTTGCAAATGGTCATTCATCATGTTTTTGTGATCGAACCTTGACACAGCGCAATAACCATAAAAATCCATGTATTGGGGCAGAAATACCTGAGCATTTTAATAGTGTAGATCCTGATCAGATGCAATCAGGTCAGGGTGTTGTACACTGATACATGTAGTAGTTCAGTCTGACATTGAAGATGAATAATTTACTGTTTAAGGTGTCCCAGTTCATGAGAATTTTTATGGTAAAACAGTTATATTTGTCCACTTTTGTTGGGCTAGACAAGTGATTTACTATGCATACATGTAATATGTATGATCCTTTTAATATTGTTTGCCAAGGTAAAACTGCTTGTACTAAAGTACTAGTTGCCTGAAGCTTGGTGATCAAACCTTGTATTGTACAGGTATACTGTAATCTTGTAAATGTTGGGACACATGTATGAGCAAACAGTTTAGACCCTGATCAGACTGCTCCTTAAAAAGGAGCAGGCAGATCAGGTCTACACTGCTTGCAATTCCATTCGAAAAATTTTGACAATTTGTTCAACCATTAGGATAATGAGAGTAAATGCTGAATATGTCCCAATATTTAGTGTGTTATGGTACACACAGGTAGAGCTAATTGAATTCCTGGCAGTCAGTGTGCTGAGTATCATAGATTGACAAAATAATTCCCAGAGCACAACTGATCAGCCAAATTTTTTTGGTTTAGAACCAGAGACTTCTAAACCTTCATTGATGTACTAGTAGCAGGAGCATAAAAAAGTAGAGAAATTATATGCTCCTGCTAGTAGCTAATGAGGATATTAAAATGCATGTTAATTTTAGTTCCCTTGGGCCAGCTAAATAGTCTTAAGATGAAGGGACAGATGAAATTTTGTTTGGTAGAGGTAATAAATGCCTTCTGTTTATTCAATAAGTCTGAGATTAGTTTCATGCTGATGAACACTGAAAACCCTAGCCATTATTTTAAGATGGCTCAGATCAGACTGGATGCATGTGTAGGCTGATCAGTCTTAAAATGCTTGTAGAGTGACTGAGTAAGTCTTTAGAAAAGTATTTTTTCAATTTCCTGGCTTAAAAGATTTCATTGACCATAATTTATCACTACCCAGTGAGCACACAATGTTGGTACAACTTGGGCCCAATGTTTATGCCAAAATATTGTCCAGATATCAGAGCTCTAGATAAGAGGGGTATTTGATGATAATTGAGGGATGATTTTCTTTATTTCTCATTGAAACCATATGTTGTGACCCCTCATCAGAACCGTCTCGTCGAGACGGTTCAGATGAGAGGTCACAACATATGTTTTTATCCAGAATTAACAAAAATTATCCCTAATTATCACCAAATACTCTGTCTTATCTAGGGCTCTGAGATATCACTTGCAGACTGGTAGTATAACTGTATTTGGTGCAATAGTCAGGATATCACGTCAGTATCCATAATTAGTCAGTCAGTAAAATATAGTATTTTTGTGGAAATGATTGTTAAAGTTATGAGCTCAGACATGACAAAACCAACAAAGTGGCATCTGCCCAGCCTTATCAGAGTCTAGTACTTTAGTTAACCTTAAAACACACAGCAAAGACTCTGATAAGACTTGGCCCAGGCTGATCTGAGGCTTTGCTGGGGGCCCAAGCCACTTTGTTAGTTGTGTCATGTCGCAGCTCCTGTTGGTTCATGTTAGGATTTATCATTCACTACTATGGTCTAACTCTTTCGTTTATACATGTATCATTCATCCCATCCAAATGGGGGAAATTTAGGAGCAAGTGCCAAGTATAGAGACTTGCAGTTTGACTTTAGTAGTTATTTAATAGTTCAATCATAAATATGTCACAGAACCCACAGATATCAGGGCCCAGGTTCACAATCATTCTTAAAGTTAAGGACCACCTTAAAGTTAAGGTGGAAAATTTTGCCCATAGAAAATCCATATTTAAATCATAATAAAAATTACAGTTTTTGCGTGATCCTTCTGACAATTGTCATGGAAATATAATACGAAAGAAAATTCAAATACATTCAGTTTTTGTAAGCTATTATTTACACATAAAATTTTAGACCTTAACTTTAAAGTCGTCCTTAAGTTTAAGGAATGATTGTGAACCTGGGCCCTGGTTTGTCGAGCTTGATCTTAGATTTGTGCTCATTTCAAATGGTGTATTATGTTGTTCATAAGACAATGTTTTTTATTCTCCAAAACAATCCCAAAATTCTAGATCTGTCTTATAAGACAGAACCAGAATTTTGGTATTGTTTTGGAAGTGAAAAAACAAAAAAAAAACCTGTCTTATTGCTAAATAGCAGATGAAAGATATATCCTTTGTGCCAAACACTGTTTGTAGGAGAGTATTGTGTATTTAATGAGTTTTCATGTGACAATCTATGATCTCTTAATTCTCTTATAAAATGTTATAAATTCTGGGATCATGAAAGAGCAGGATGGATCTTGATGCAAAAGTTGGACTCCCATTATAGCCCAGTTCCAGATGCAGTCAAGTGGTTCGGTGTTTCTGGAATCAGAGCTCAATACATATCAGAGGTTATATCAAAACATATGTTGTGACCCTTCATCTGAACCGTCTCAACAAGATGGCTCAGATGAGGGGTCAACATATGGTTTCAGTAAGAAAGAACATGAGGGGTCAAAACATACAGTTTCAGTAAGAAAGAAGAAAATTATCCCACATCTAAGAGCGCTGCAGAATAACTTTTTTTTTCTTCAGATAAATGCCCCCATTCACTTTTTCTGTGAAAAAAGTTGATAGAGCTGTTAACCACCTATCAATTTGTCACATATAATATTGCCCAAAATTGTGTTTCAAGAATGCCATTTGTAGGACTGAATTGCAACATCCCAGGAAATTTCTTAGAATACAGTATGAAAAATTCCTTAGAGTTAGAATTAATTGTGTGTTTCTCTGTTTCATGGCTGAAATGACAGGGTTGGAACTTTTAAGATAGTAAAATGTGTTTGCAAAAATTATTTTATATGGAGGTAATGTGCAGAACTGCAAATGTTTTCTTCTAACTGGTCATTCTCATATCTCAGTCACCTTAAATGTCACTTTGTTTATAATATAGGCAAAAACATGTATATATATAGTTAATGATATATCAAAAATCTTAAGGCAGCTACAATAATTTAATAGTTCAGATTTGATCTTGGATTAAAATCGTTGAAATTATTAAGAGCTTGAGGCATTTAGTCACCTACATAATATTACTTTCCGCAAAAGCCATTTTTAATTCACATTCTCATCTCAAAATGAGGGTTACTTCGGTTATAAGGTGGGGTTTTTCTCTTCCAAAAAATCTCAAAGTTCTAGATCCGTCTTGTAAGACAGATCTAGATCTTTGGGATTGTTTTGGAAGAGGAAAAATCCATTTTATAGCTGAATTCTACAAGATTGATTTGCTTATTAGAGGTAATTTTGGAAGGGTAACATTCCTTCTTATAACTGAGTAAATGCGGTAGTGGGTTTGATCTATAAGAGAGTGTCTGTTTGGTAGACAGTGCATGCCCAGATCAGATTGCTCTTTGTGTTTATTCAGAGGGGTCCGTCCACATTAGGTACTCCAGCATTTTTTTGCCAAATGTAGGAAAGTACATGTCAACATGTATATGTAAATGTACTTTATTGATAGGGAGGTTAAAATGCGTTAATCAGATGATCAGTTTTGTACAACTTGAAACTTGGATTTTATTTTAGTATTAAGCTAATATTTAAAGAAATTCAGATTATTCTTTCAGTTTCAAACTATAACAAATTTAAGTAGTCGCAAGCAAGATAAAATTGAATATGATAAATGTACACAATTGGTGAAAAAATCGGAGAGTTATGAAAGATATTTCAGATGATATATCTGTTTATAAATATTTAACTATCAAATGAAATAGCATTGTGTTCCATATAATGCCTTTCTTAACTTCTGTATGGCCTTACAAACTATTTCAATATTTATTACATTTTGGATAGAAACACTATTGGGTCAGACATGCCCAAGCAAGCAGTGTAGATCCAGATCAGACTGCTCCTAGGAGCAGTCTGATCAGGGTCTGCACTGCTTGTCATGCCTCTAACATTTATTGGCAGATGATCTAAAAAAAATCAGTTACTTTTAAGATAATCAGGTAATTAGTCTGGTGTCCCAATATTAGGGCTGTTACAGTTGTAATGTGATTGATGAAAGAAAGCAAACATTAGGAGGTTAAATTTTATTGTTAAAGTCACAGTTATAGGCCAAAGTAAGCCAGATTTTGGGGACATCTGAAACCCTGACATGGTAGTTCAAGTTTTCATCATGGTCTGTTTGGGCGTTAGCATTACATCCGTCCGTTTCTGTGAACAAGTTTACATTTAGCCTTGAGTAGTACTGAAACTTGGTACATGTACACACATCTACACATGGCCAACTGAATGCAAACATCTTGAGTGACCGTGAACTTCTAACCATGGTCCACTGACACTGAAATTAAGTTTAGTTCCAGTGTTAATTGTAAACATCTGTGTTTAAGCAGAGCTGAGCCCTGAATCTGCCTGCAAACAGTAAAGGCTTCGGTCAGATGGGTGTGGTCTGAGTCTTTCAGTTTGCTTTTTGTACATGCTGTAAGCACCTTTTTGCTTGTTGAGACTCAATATATAAGAGTGTGCCCAGTGCTCCAGATAAGAAGGGGTAACAGAAATAATGTAGGGATAATTATCCAAATATCTCCATAAAAACATATTTTGTGGCCCATCATTAGAACCGTCTCATCGAGTCGGTTCTAATGAGGGGTCATAATATATGTTTTCGATGAGAAATAAGAAAAATTATCTTTGAATTATCCTCAATACCCCCACTTATCTGGAGCTCTGGTGCCAGATAAGTAGTAGCAGGGATAAGCTAGGGAGTATTCTACATATTTCCATCTAAAACGTTGAGACAGGAAAAATTATCCAAAAAATATCCTCAAATTAACCGCTTACCTTATCTGGAGCTCGACAGCGACATGTGCATTCTGAATGCAGCATCTTGCGATCATGTAATCAGAGAAGGGAAAGCTATTTCTGTTACAGTCGGTATATTATGATTATGATAATATCTTTAATTATTGCACCTGGTTGTAGTACATGTACTGGTAAACATGTTTACCTGTAAATGTAGATAATTATAAAATTACCTGCCTGACCTGGTCACTCAAAAGCAAAACAACATGTAAGGAAAGGTATAAAATGGCTTTTTCTTGCCCTTTTGTAGGAATAGTGGAAACATTTACAGATCACCAGATAAGAAGGGGTAACAGGGATAATTGAAAGATAATTTTTCTTTTTTCTCAACGAAAACATATGTTGTGACCCCTCATTTGAACCGTCTCGATGAGACGGTTCTAATGATGGGTCACAAAATATGTTTTTATGGAAAAATAGTGATAATTATCCCTAAATAATCTCTGTTACCCCTTCTTATCTGGAGCACTGCATTTAGGTGTACCCATTCACATATCAAGCTTTGAGACACTGCTAATATGCTTTTATTGACAGCCTGCAGCAGTCTAGACTAGAAATTACTTTGATTTAATATGGAGCTTTGTTAATGGAACTTGGTTTTTGCTGATTTATTTATTATTCTGGTTATAAATAACCATTTATCTGCTATTCTGGCTCTGGTTATCAATTATTTACATGTGTTTATGAAAGCATTATATGATGTCCTCTCTGTTTTAAACTGTTTAGATCATACCGTATTAATCCTAATGAACGCCCCTGCTCTAATAAACCCCCACTATGGCTTTACCAAAAATAACGTTATATTAACTTGCATGAATTCCTGTTTGGTTCTCTGGATGAGGCAGCTGTTTGAGATGGGGTCTTCTCTTAAAGGAAAGAATTTCTAGAGGAGCAAATTATTTCCTTGAAGAGTTGACTCCTACTGAAAAGAGAGGCAAAAATAGTGGAGTTGCATTCCTTGCAAGTGTACCCATTCACCTTAATACTGTTTGTTAGAGGTTATAATTTGTAATTTGGCAGTGGCTGATTTACTGCACTGTAGGTTCTAAATTCCCCCCCCCCCCCCCCCCCCCCCCCCCCCCCCCCCCCCAGGCATTTATTAGGATTAATATGGTAATTCCATGTCTTGGGACACTTAACTATTTCATGCAATGGACTGCTTCACAAGTCAAGACTTAATGGTTATCCATCACACTCTGAGTGGTGGTTAACCATGCAGTTGAAATGAACTGAAATGATGGTTAACCATATATCTATTTAAACTTTTACCACAAGATCACCAGATGTCATTACTACTGTTAGTAATTTTAAACTTTGGCTGAAATTTATCATAATTCTATCTTGTATACATGTAGCTTTTTGTGATGACTTTGTGGGGTATATTTTGTGAGCTAAAATGAGAAACATATGTTTTCTAAGAACCTATAAAGTACATTAGCCTGTATAGGACCTTATAAACAAAATTTTGGGGTGTTTAAATCTGTTTGTTTGTTTTTGTTTGTTTGTTTTTGTTTTAATGTTTCTGCACACAAAAAAATATACGCTATCAAGATATGTTGGGATGTTCTTCCATTGGTTCGCATGAGATAAGTTTGAGATCATTGTGGACATATATTTTGCTTCATTCCCAAATTTTAGCATCATCTGCAGCTGTTTTTGTAGAGTTTTGATGGAGTATTGAGAGGTTTGGTCATGGGAAAGAAAGCAAGATGGAGCTATGTTTTAGATTATGATAATTCGGTCAAAAAACTGGTCCATTAGTAAAAGTAGAGCACGTTTGTGATCGAAACGAAGAAAGTGAATTCCGCAGCTTCAAAATATCCTCAAATTATGGTGAATTATGAGGCTTATTTCAGAGAATGGAGATGGGATGGGAGAGGGGATGGGAAGTAGCTATACTTGTGTATTTATTTATGTTCAAGATTAATATGCCCAGGGGCGTAACTAGGGGCAATTTCATGATATGCACCACCATGTTTTATGGTCTACTTCTTGAAAGGAAAGCTAGTATTTCAGCCACTTTGGTAATTGGTATTGCAATCTTGTCTAATTTATAAAATTTCAGCATGCAAATATGCAGGTGCGTTTTGAAATTTTGTCAATTTTGACAAAATTTCAATACGCACTTGCGTATTTGCCGTATACGTAGCTACGCCCTTGATGCCTGACTTATAATGAACAGTTTAAGCTATACAATAAAAATTATAGGAAACAACTGAGTCCTAGTTGATTAAGCTCATACTTCTAATAGTGATATCTCATAGTAAATTTTCTGTTACAAGAAAAATTACTTTGAGATATCAGGGGGGTTGAAGTGTAAAGAAAAAGTGGAAATTTGTCCAAACTATTCTTTGATATAAGAGGGGTACTTTTGGGATACCAGTGTTTGAGATAATGTACATGAGTCGACTGATGTCATGTATAAAATTGCAAAATTGGGAACACCTTCCGCCAACAACAACTACCAAATTTGGAATGAGTGATACCCAGGCCCCCCACCCACCCTATACTCAGCCCTCACCCCAAACCTGTAATGTGATGTGGGAGTTAAATGATCAATTAAAGTACACTCTTAGACCATTTTGTTACATAGAGGTCAGGATATGTCACATGATTCAAAAAGCAAACAGTTTATAAAAACAAGTAAGCATTTTCTTATCAGCTTTTATGGATAGATAAAATCATACAACAATAATCATATACTGTATTTAACCTGTGTATTGGGACAAATGTGGCCAAACAAACAGTAGATCTAGATCAGACTGCACCTTTACCCAGAGCTCTAGATAAGAGGGGGTATTTGGTGATAATTAGGGATAATTTTTGTTAATTCTGCCTAGAAACATATGTTGTGACCCCTCATCTGAACCCTCTTTGAGACGGTTCAGATGAGGGGTCACAACATATGGTTTCGATGAGAAATAAGAAAACTTATCCTTAATTATCATCAAATACTCCCTCTTATCTAGAGCTCTGTTTACCGCCTAAAGAAGCCATCTGATCAGGTCTGAACTGTTCTTCCTTCTACCAGTCATTTCTGTTTGCCTTTTTACTGATCATTTCTTCAAATTATGATAAACTTACTGTTATAAGGTATATGAGTACAGCCAGATTTTTTTGCCAGTTTTAAAAAGGGGAACAACTTTGTGACTGCCTGTTTACTTTCCATGGGTCTACTCTTAAAGAAAAGAATTTGCTCCTACTGGAGCAAATTCTTTCCTTTAAGATTTGAGCCCCATTGAGAAGGAAGGGAGGCAGAATGAAACTGGTAGCTTTGCTTCCCCAGAAGGTGTATACTCTTTTATTGAGAGTTTTGCAATGTTGGCAATAGTTTTCATATCAGCTGTTTAGGTTAGATAAATAGATTATACAATGATAATAATCTTGTATGTTTTTAAAGTCCGCATATGATATATACGTATACCATAAATCATGAATAGTTTGTCACATGAATCAGCTGGTTTTTGAGATGTCAGCCACCTTGTGACATAGTCTTTTCTAGGTCATGTGCTGTCCCAAGTTCTGTGCATTATGCTGTTCTAAATAAGTCTCTATGCCTCTGTGCACCTCGGATCTGTGCTCATGTGCATTTCAGTTGAGCATTTCAGTTCTCTTTATCTGCATGGCACATTATTAAACATAGTCCGAGTCAATGTTTTATATCATTTTGACATGAAGCTCCATTTCAATATTATGTTTGTCTGGAGCACTGATTTGGTGATTATTTTGAGGTGTTTTCTTATTTTCATCTGAAACTTATTTCATCTGAAACATAATGTCGTGACCCCCTCGTTATAAGCATCTCTGGAAGTTTTCAAGTTTTTGATGTTGTGACTTACATTATAAGCATCTCTAGTTTTATCAGAAACGATCTTCGAATATTCACCTTTTAATAACTATCTGAGACTTTCAGAGTTTTTCTTTCACTTGAAGAAAGCAGAATATACTTATGAGCCACAACATGACTAAACCAACAAAGTGGCATGTGCGCCCAGCAAGACTCAGATCAGCCTGGGCATCCACCCAGTCTGATCTGGGTCTTAACTGTGTGCTTTAAGGGTAGCTTAGGGTCTAGCTACCTCCATGCAGACAGTAAAGACTACGATCAGATTGGACGCATGTCCTGGCAGATCTGAGTCTACACTAAGTGCAAGTCACTTTGTTGGTTTTGTCATGTTGAGGCTCATATACAGTACTGTTTGTTACTATATAGTGCTTTTTTTAGTGAAAAGATTTTGCCATATTCGAGAGATCAATTATTATTCATTGGGTCGATATAATGGTTATATCAAGTCTGTTTGTTTATTAGATTGAAATATTGGCATAAGTTTTCATACAAGTTTAATGCTTAAAGCATCAAAATTGAAAAAAAACAGTGCCTTTGAGACGGTTCTAATGAGGGCTCAAAACATATGTCTTCAAGGGAAAATAAGGAAATGAACCAATAATTGTCCTTTTACCTCTACTCATCTGTGAACACTGTGACTGTTGCATCAGCATCCTGATTGGTGTTGGTTGGTGTCCTCAGATGAATGTTTGTTTTGGTTAAAGATTCTTTTTGGATTTGATGAGCAAGGCACTGTCAGGGGAGCGATCTTTTACTTTGACAGGTCTTGTTAAAATGGGAGACAACTTCTGTGACTTTCTGTATGCTTCTCTGGATGTAACTCTTAAAGAAAAGAAATTGCTCCTAGAGGAGCAAATTCTTTCCCCTAAGAGAGGGCTGCCATTAAAAGTGTGCAAAAATGGAAGCAGGGCTCCAGATAAGAGGGGGGTATTGAGGATAATTCAGAGATATTTTTCTTATTTCTCAATGAAAACCTATGTTGTGACCCCTCATTAGAACCGTCTCAAGAGACGGTTCTAATGATGGGTCACAAAATATGTTTTTGTGGAGAAATATGGATAATTATCCCTATATTTATCTGGAGCACTGAGGAAGAGTTGCTGCCCCTAAAAGTGCACTCATTCACCGTATTAATGGTTAGTACACTGTCATCTGTTGAATTGTTGCTAAAATTCTTATACTAACATGATCCACATTTTCATAAGGGAATGACTTTTGCTTTCCATAAGACATAAATGTCAGTGGGCCTGCTTGTGTGGGAAAAATCAAAATGTTAGAAAGATATATACAACAATAATGTCCCCAGACTGATCAGTATATTCATGAAATTAGAACTGCAGATGTGATGGGGGATTTAAGGATTATTCTGAAATAATTTTTCTTACTTCTCAAAGAAATGTATGGTGTTATCCCGCATTAAATGCTTTTATCCCCTTTAAGAATCAAATCTATATCAGTCAGAATGGTTCGTTTGAGGGGGCGGGCAGAGGGGGGGGGGGGGGAGGGGCAGGGGGCGGAAGAGGGGAGAGATTGGGCTGTAGGACTGTTGGAGGCAATATCCGTCAAGCCCGCATGGAAAATTATAATAACAAAGTCCGGAGCAATGGCTGTGGACTTCAGTTCACCTATAGCTGTTTTTGGCAATGTGCAACAAGTGCAGTGTGTCCGATATTGTTGAAATGTTATGAGAAAGTCATAAAAGAATGCTTTATTTTGTCTATGAATCAGTTTTCCTATGATAATCTATGATCATTGCTGGTGTCACCTATTTTTGTTAAGTGAATTACTCAGACCTGAAAGTATTATAGATTTGCTGAGTTGACCTGAAATAGACTTTTCCCTTTTAGAGTATCTCCATATGAGAAGGGATTCTGATACTCCATGACCTTCATTTGTCATGGTTAAAATTGGTATGGCAGCTTGCTTTTGCTAGAGTGCAACTTTAACATAACAGTATTCCCTTTCCCTTTATTTCTCTAAGCCTCAAGAAAATAATTTGCTACGTGATGAGGAGCTGTCAGTAAAGTGAGAATACTCATGTTAAAAAAAAGACAGAACTACTTCTTACCTTAAGGTGTATGGATACACTTCCATATTTTTTTGCCATTTTGAAATGGTGGACAATTTTTATGACTTCCTTCATGAGTAGCTTCCCTTATTGACAAAGCCCTTCTTTAACTCTTTAAGCACTAAAAAGCAGACAACAAAATTTATGTCTGCAAACATTTTAAAAATGCCTTGTCCAAGACATTTCATATTGAGAATTCAAAAACTAAAGGGCAAACATTGAAGATCTAGATGAGGCGGCTCATGATGAGCCGCCTCATCAGGATCTACGCTGTTTGCAAATTTTGCTAATTTCGTCACTGGGGCTTAAAGAGTTAATGGGATATACTCAAAGAGAAAAGTTGGTCCTATTTTTTTTCAGATTCTTTTCCTTTAGAGCTTACCTCCCTTTAAGAAGGGAGGCAAAAATGAAAATGGCATGCAGAGTTCTCTGTGATTTAAGAGCGGCAAATATTCTAGGTTTGAGTGAGTCTTTTGATAAGGTATGGCAACATTGGGAGTCAGTCTTCAAAGTTTTGAGATTCAAACTTCCATTACAATTTTTTAGGTTTCAAACTTTCAGTCCTAGATTTAAGATATCAAAGCAAGTTTTTGTTTAAAAAAGAAAAAAATAGTTTCTAAACCATGGTTTATTAACTTTCAAACCTAGGAAGGCTTCAACTTCTACCACCGAAAAGAGAGTGATTATGAAAACTTGAAACCTGCCCACAAGTTTGAAGCTCAAACCCCAGGGGTTGAAGACTTAGGTAATTAGTGCAATATGGCTCCTGTAGGCTTGTTCTGTCCATTAGATCTCTAGTTAAGTTTAAACTTTGGGATGGAACTGTTACCTTTTTCATATGTTCAAGCAGTTCTGTGAATATATCATCAAAAATGTCATTATTTATATGTGGAGTCCTGTGCTGTTAATTAGCATACATGTACATTGATGCATGCTATTTGGTGCTGAACTGTAGTTCCGTATTTTGGTTAGTAATTATATCATCTAGAGATCTTGAAATAAGTGTTGAACACCAGATTGTGCTGTTAGATGTAAAATCAAAACATTATAAGATAGAATCTATTGAAATTGTTATATAATATTGAAAGTTTATGAAATAAATGCTTGAAAACGTCAAGAGTGGCTTTCTTATTTCTTGAATTTATTTCATTGAAGTTGATTTATTGTTTTACGTCCACGGTAAACAGCTATGGTCATGTCGGGACGGTCACATACCCTAACCACACTATTCCTTGGCAGGCTTAGACCTCCTTATTAAGTGGTTAACCAGTGCTAAGTGCACATACTTTCGCCAGTAACTGACAACTGTCCTTCTTGAATCAGTGGAAGGAGAAATGAAAGTATGTGGCCAGGCCAGGTATCGAACACAGGACCTCTGGCTCTTGAGTCAGACGTGCTACCGACTGCTAGTTGCGGCCAGGCAGTCTGTCATACATGTTATAAGGTGTATGGGTATACCTCCCTGGTTTACTGCCATTTTCACCAAGGGGAACATGCTTTGTGGTTTCATGGTCGTATTTATAAAACCACTTAAGTCGTTGCTATGCTGTTGCTAAGGCTAAATTTATATGAAGATGATCCCCTTCAACTATGAAATTTGCTCTGGAGGAACACTCTGAAAAGACTGTTTCTCCAGAGCAAATTTCATAGTTGTAGGGAATCTCCATAGAAATTCAGCCTTAGCAACAGGATAGCAACCACTTGGCATTTTATAAATACGATCCCTGGGCAACAAGCCATAAACTGGGATCTACTCTACAGGAAATAATTTGCTCCGCAGGGAGCAGAATTTGCTCTACAGGCAGCAAATTCTTTATAGAGTTGATTCACACTGAGAAGGGAGGCAAACACAAAATAGTATACTCAACCGAATTAAAAACGCAACACTTAATTTATCCATTATTCCATAGCGCATGTCATATGCAGATTATTTTCAGTTTAATTTCTAAAGTCAGCAGGGATTAATGTTAAGTGTCCCAGAAATTCAGTTCTGTTAATGAAATGGTTCACGCTTGAGAGAGCACTAGCGTTAGCTACCCGATTTTCAAAAGTCTAAAGAAGAGGTAGAACCATCTCGAGACAGGATGTATGCGTCGCATCATGCGCCGCGTTTAAGATAATCTATGGTATCCCAAATGCGCCGAACTCTTTCTACAAGTCTAAAAGTCATTTATGGGTGGTAATGGAAATGCTTGGTTTCCACCCGCAGGGTTACGTAAGCATGCACTTTTCCTAGCGCCTTTGCAGACATCCCTAATTCAGACTTTTGAAAATCGGTTAGCTCTTGGTGGCGTTCTCTCAAGCGTGAACCATTTCATCAACAGAACTGAATTTCTGGGACAGTAAACATTTATCCCTGTTGACTTAAAAAATTTAACTGAAAATGATCTACATATAACATGAGCTATGAAATATTGGAAAAATTACGTGTTGCGTTTTTATTTCGGTTGAGTATAGTATTACTTCCCCTGAAAGTGTACCGGTTCACCTTATCAGAACAGTTGTTGCTTCACTGGTTGGTGAATCCCTTTTCCATCGCCAGTGGTGTAGGAACTACCTGAATCTGAATCTGAATTGTTTACTGGTGATACGCCAAAATCGACAATCTTTCACCAGGGGGGGCGTGACTGGAGGAAAATTAGTCCCTAGCTCTCACGAGAGATGAGAACTTTGACACACAATCATCTGACATTTCAGCAGAGGAAATCAGGGAATCAGGGAGGTCATTCCAGTCCCTGATGGTCTGGGGAAAGAAGCTACATTTATATGCATCTAAACTAGCAATGGGTATCTGAAATGCCATGGAATGTTGATTTCTGCAACGCCTAGTTTTGGGGACAAGGTCACCTGTAGGTATTCTGGCTTTACCTTTCAGACCTTTGTATAGCAATATGAGTCGGTTATCCTTCCTCCTCTTTTTGAGGCTTTCCCACTTAAGTTGCTCAATGATGCCAGTCATGCTACCCGCCTCTCGGGTGTAATCCCTAGTTACAAACCTAGCTGCACGGTTTTGCACCTTTTCTAACTCTTCCTGAAGGCCTTGTGTATAGGGATCCCAGACCGAGCTTCCATATTCGAGGATGGGACGCACCAATGTCTTATAGCCTACTTCTTTCACTTCTTGGGGACAAGAAAACAAATTTCTCCTTAAGAATCCTAGGGTTCTGTTGGCCTTAGTGCAAATATTAATGATATGGGTATTCCATTTCAAATCACTTGTAATTGTTACTCCAAGGTATTTGATACTTTCAACATTTTCCAGTACTGACGACTGGGGTCTTCTCTTGAAGGAAGAAATTCCTCTTTGAGAGAGCAGATTCTTTGTTTTGCGAGTCAACTCCACTTCTGTATACCTTAAGCTTAAACACTGCTTCTTTGCTTTGCCATTGGAAAGAGTGTCATTTTAACAGATCCTGAAATTCTGCCATAAAAAATGGAGTTTTCCCTTCCAAAACAATCCCAAGAATCTCTTTTAACCGAAGAGAAACGATACTATAATATGCTGCATATACATCAGAAGTGAGGTCAGAAGCTTAAGACGAGCCCTGACAGTAACAAACTGAACCTTGTAGGATTGAAATAAAAAAAAGCTTTCCTGTAGCGTGGGGGTTATAGAGGCCCATTTTGTATCTTGGGGCACAACAGATGAAAGGCAGAGCCCACCCTTCTCCCCTCGCTGCCTTATCCTCCCCTGATTCCAAAAAGGTACCCATTTACTACTGGCTTAATTAAGTTCAAATTTAAAACTGGTGGTCGTTTGATGTGTGTTTCATTCATATGAATGACAATACTCAACTTTGGTTTTGGATATTGGTACCTTATGCAAACGCTCAGATAATCTTGCGCATCCCTAGCTGACTGATCCTATTGTCCGTTATTGATTTCTTTAGGTTATTAATGTAAACAGACAAGACTGGAATCAGACTGTACGGAGACTTCGATCTATAAGGTATTTTATTATGACACTACCCATATATACGTGATTTTATGGGCAGTCAATGGCGAAGGAACCCAAGAAACCCCAAATGAAGTTTCGTCAATCACTAATTTGAGACATTTTCGAAAGCGATTTCTGTACATGCTGCGGCTAGAGAAAGTATATGGCTATCAAGTGAGCGGGTCCTTAATGACGGCCGAGAAAAGGGACTTCTTAAATCAGCCTGCGCATCCGTGCAGACTGCTCAAGAGTCTGGCCTGCTTGCATGAAAAATCTACGGAACTTCGGATGAGTTAGCAGAGATTATTAGGTTGATATTGCTTCAGGTCCGTTTTCATGCGACGCCGTCTAGATATAAGCAATATCGGAAGTTGTATCATGTCGTGTTTATGGCTGGCCCGCGGGCGTGTAGCTGTCAGCTACCTCACACCTTGATTGATTGGGACAGGGAAATATAGGGCCAGTCCCAGAATATACATGCTTAACATCGACATTGGCCTACTTGGGCTTTAAAATGTCGGCTTATTTTGCAACCTGATCACTTCATAGCTTACTTTTTAAGCTATCAACTGTATAAGGCTTCATTACGGAGAATTGGAGCCCAAGAAAATTAAAACGCCTGTGGTGTAGTTAAAGGTGCTTTCGAATCGCAGCAAACGGAACGAAATTGTTAGGATAGTTCCGTTGTTTAAGCACCGACCTGCTAAGCTGGTTGCCCGGTCTCGATTCCGACTGGAGACGGAAATTTCATCCCATGGTTCTGATGCTGAAAAGTCATCTAGCCATCATACAGAATTGTGGTTCGGCTAGCACATCTCAAAATAAACGTTGGCATAATTGCGTGCGATTAATACGGTTGGTCAACATGTGTTTATATCACTGGCCTAGTCCAAGAGCCATTTTGGGGCACTGTGGGGATGTTATCCCTGAAAGCGCAAGAAAATCCGTGGTTAAAAACATCTAATCATTAGGAAACCGATTCAGCCTTCACTTTTGGTGATAGTCAAATCGGGGGAACATCTTTTTGAAAAATGACAAATTGCTCCGAAAAATACACTTTCAGTAACAGGTTTCCCGTCAAGCGATGCATTATAAAAAAATCGGGATAGTGAATGGGGAACCACTCGTGTACTTTGTATTTTTACTAGTATAAAAGTAATTATTTAGAACTAATGATGATAACGAAAGCAGGTAATTTTGGTTGCGAATCGTTGTATGTGAAACTAAAGGATGTTTTATTTGTAAAAAGTTGGCCAATCACATGAAACACTGTAGAAAGAAGTCACGATAATATATTTCAAGTTTTTTTTACCACCTTAGAGAATGGAGCCTTTAATCTCAAAGTCGGATTGGATTGGCCCGTACATAATTTCAAACGCGTGTCCTGCTCCGTTTATGGATAGGCCCTGTAGCAATCTGTGGCCTAAAAATTTATCGTCTTTCACTGGTTTGTAAACAAGTTAATACATAAATGGAAACTTTGAAGCTATTTTTGGACAAATGCAGTAAAGGTAAAATGAAAGTACATTGACGTACACACAAAAGAGCCAAAATCAGGGTTTGAAAGATTATTAAGCTTGATTTTACATATCATAAAATCTAATATCAAATATCCATTTTTGGAAGACACAAGATAATTTGGTTGTTAGTTATATTTTGACAAGTCATCATCAAATATAAAATGTGTTACAAAAACTACTTTAACCCGATGGCGTGTTATATGTATGTTTCAAATTCGGCGTGCTGAAAATACCAGACCAAGAAGATACTACAGCAATCTTTATACTTAGAGGAATGTCGTCCAAGGCCCATTTATTACAGAGTCCTTCTCCACAGTTACACCGGCATCGACAGATGCCTTCTCGCTGATACATCGGCGTTGAACTCCTCAGTTGCGTTGCACAAAGAGCCATCCTTAACACCTAAAACTGTCAGAATCATGTACTCGTACAGGTGTTTTTTTTTTTTTTCACTCGTTTTATCTTTTTATTCATTATGTCCCCCTACCAAAGGTGAGGGGGGACATATTGTTTTCAGTGCAGTGCCCGATGCGTCGGCGTCAGCGTCGGCGTCGGCGTCCCACTCTTGTATGCGCGATATCTCTTGAACCAATAGATGGAATTTCACCAAACTTGCATGGATATATCATTGGGACAAGGTTAAGAGCTGATTAGATTTTGATGACCTTGACCTCATTTTCAAGGTCACAGGAGAACTTAAATGGCGTGAAAATTTCTTGTATGCACAATATCTCCTGAACCAATAGATGGAATTTCACCAAACTTGCATGGATATATCATTGGGACAAGCTTAAGAGCTGATTAGAATTTGGTGACCTTGACTTCATTTTCAAGGTCACAGGACGCTTTAAATGGCGTGAAAATTTCTGGTATGCACAATATCTCCTGAACCAATAGGTGGAATTTCACCAAACCTGCATGGATATACCATTGGGACAAGTTTAAGAGCTGATTATATTTTGGTGACCTTGACCTCATTTTCAAGGTCACTGCAGGACTTAGCTGACAATTTCTTGTTCCCACGATATCTCTTGAACCAATGGATGGAATTTCACCAAACTTGCATGGATACATCATTGGGACAGGTTCAAGAGCTGAGAAGATTTTGGTGACCTTGACTTCATTTTCAAGGTCACTGAAGGACTTAGATAACAATTTCTTGTAACCACTATATCTCCTGAACCAATGGATAGAAATGTTACCAAACTTGCACAGATACATCATTGGGACAAGCTTAAGAGCTGATTAGATTTTGGTGACTTTGACCTCATTTTCAAGGTCACTGGAGGACTTAGGTGACAGTTTCTTGTACCCATGATATCTCTTGAATCAATTGATAGAATTTCACCAAACTTGCATGGATACATGATTGGGACAGGTTTAAGAGCCTATTAGATTTTGGTGACCTTGACCTCATTTGCAAGGTCACTGGAGGGCTGAGATGACAATTTCTTGTACCCACTATATCTCTTGAACCAATGGATGGAATTTCACCAAACTTGCATGGATACATCATTGGGACAAGTTTAAGAGCTGATTAAATTTTGGTGACTTGACATCATTTTCAAGGTTACTGGCGGACTTAGATGACAATTTCTTGTACTCACTATATCTCCTGAACCAGTGGATGGAATTTCACCAAACTTGTATGGATACATCATTGGGTCAACTTTAATGAGCTGATTAGATTTTGGTGACCTTGACTTCATTTGCAAGGACATAGCCATCTATGAAGGATATCTTTAGAACCAGTGGATGGATTTTCTCCAAACTTGTCTAGTATTTTAATTGCACAGGTTTTTTTTATTTATAAGGGGGAGATTGGAAATGGGCTGGTGGGGGGGGGGGGGACATCAGTTTTTCTCTGAAAAACATTTCTAGTTATCAGTTCGTTTTGTTTATGCTGTATTGAGGGCCACACATGTGTGGCCGCAACACAGAATAATTAAATAACTTAGAATAAATAAATAAATAACTCATGTGGTATTGGACGATGAAGAAACAGATTTCAGATTTTATTTCTACTCTCAGGTTTACAAAGGTAAACAGAAGTTGTGTCGGTGGATGTGGCCATTATTTCATACCACTGAGGCCATCGGGTCAACATCGTTACGAGAATCGCATTAGAAACCCGTTTACTCAGGGGTAGTCATAGTTGAAAAGATAAACTGCACCAGCGTTCCAAAAAAGAGCTTTAAAAGTAAATTCACTTTTTAGTCGAAGACTTCTCCATGTGACCATGAACAGCTACATTAATTAATCAAGTAAAACATTATATAGATAACTTTTAGTATAAATAAATCAAATAGCATTGTTTTAGTGTTAGCTTGAGCTTTGTATCATTGATATTTTGATACAAAATTCAAAAAGTCTCACGGTTAAAAAACATGTGGGCATATGTATATATTAAAGTATAATTTTTTATAAAAATTAACGGAGTGGCTATTTACAGTTAACTGTCAATAGCCAAAAAACGTAAAAATGGCTATTTACAGTTAACTGTTAATAGCCAAAAAAAGTTAAAATGGCTACTTACAGTTAATCTCTTAAAGGAAAGAATTTGACCTGAGACCCCGCTTTGGAAGAGCTGCGTCATCAAGGAAGTCACAAAAAAATAATTCCCTATGTAAAAATGGCAGAAAACTTTGAGGTTTACACATACATATTTAAAACTGATATGGAGACACAGTTAGCTAGAAATAGTTGATTCCGGCGACAGTGCTGTATAACTTTCAGTGTCAATGTGTCCTTCTAATTTGGATAAAAACAGGGCAAGCCGGGCCGCGTAGCGCAGTAGATATCGCGTCAGCCTTCAGACAGAGGCTCCGGGTTCGATACCCCGTCCGGCCACTTACTTTCATTTCTCCTTTCTCTGATTCAAGAAAGACAGTTGTCAGTTGTCAGTTACTGGCGAAAGTACGTGCACTACATACTGGTTAACCGCTTAGGAGGTTTAAGCCCTGTCCAGGAATAGTGTGATTAGATTAACTGACCGTCCCGACATGACCATATCTTGATTGCCGTGGACGTAAAGCAACAAAACAACGACAAGAACAAGGCAAGGGCCGGCTATGCTTTCACCAGATGCGGGATGTATGTGCGTTGTTTGGATATTTTGACTCTCTCTCTCTCTCTCTCTCTCTCTCTCTGGAAAACGGCTTGATATAAATTGAAATACTGTCTAAAAGGACCCTGAAACCCAAAACAACCAACCAGCCAACCAACAACTAATAGTTAATTTGAAGTAGCACGGACCTCATAGCAGAATTTCAGTGATGGAACAGATGATGCTACGGATTCCCTTTCAACGGTATTTCAGCCTTTTCAAGCCGATATTGGAGGGAGACGGGGGTGGGGGGGGGGGGGGGGAGGGGGGGAATGATGGTAAGGATAAAATAATACAACTATGATCTGGTTGAACTCGCCGAGCACGCACCGCATCCTTTAGACTGATTTCAGAGCATTAACCCTTGGGCCAGCACGACCGGATAAATTTTGTTGTAACTGAGAAGAAACAAGCAACTGTAAATAGCCATTTTAACGTTTTTTGGCTATTGACAGTTGACTGTAAATAGCCATTTTAACGTTTTTTGGCTATTTACAGTTAACTGTAAATAGCCTCTGCCAAAAATTAAATGCCAAATACTGCAAGTGGCCATCATGACGCGCAATATACGTGTTTGTGTGGAAAATCCAGCCTTGACGATCCTTGATCGATTGGCTCACTGTCGAAGATGTGTTACCTGAAACACTTCAGATTGAGAAAATCCGAAGAAGGGCTGTTGGCTGGACCACCATTGGCTACTGCGCGAGGTCAAGCACATTTGCATCTTAATATATTGAAAATCCTCATGGCGTGATAAGAATTCATTTCGCCACGCTGCAAACTGTTGTGCTGCGGAGCTCTTTACAAGATGCTTTTAGAACTGCGACTAATTATAGTAAATTTAAGTCACTTGTATCCCATTGGAATGGGAAAAAGTAAATGCCCAGTCCGCGACGATGTTGCATCAATGTCGATGCTACGATGCCTTAACTTTAAGGAACCATTACTCTTTTACCTTTGAAGATATTTCTTTTTCTTCCTCCTTTTCTGTAAAGTCGCCTGAATATGAATGCAAATGGTGTGTACAGAGTTACTCTATCTTAGGTTTGGTCACCTTTGTCAATAGTAACGTACCACTCTCGGGCGGTATCAAAACTATTTTAAGTAGCTGACAAGTTCAAAGTTAGGTGACCAGACGGTGTGCAAGGGCGACAAGTAACGTAAAATGTCAGATATCGGGGCAGAAATGTCTGAACAAACTGTGCAGACACAGATCAGACTGCTCCCTGAAGGAGCAGTCTGATCAATGTCTACACTGTTTGCCATTCCATCTGCATCTTTTGGACGCATAACTGTAATTGAAAAAAATTGAACTACGTGTATTCAGTTTTTAGGAGAGTCATGGTAATTAGGTGTCCGAATTTTTGGATTTTCTACGGCAATAAGTGCTATATATTGCCTCGTTATTCTCTGTAAGTGTTAGTGACAGTGGAATGTCTCGCACTGGCTGACTTTAAAAAGGTGAAAAAGTTTATTTCACTTTAGCAGATAACACCTCTAGTCTTGAGTCCTTAAAATAAACTCATGAACTTTTGCAAATACATGTATAAGGTAGACGTCTTGTGGCCAAGCCACCTTTCCGTTTCTTGACCACGGTCAGGAATTCGCCATAATCTCCCATGGCTGCTTGGATTTTTATGCATCAATCGCATTCGTTACGTGGTTCTTTGTGCGATATGTCCAATTACCTGTGGTAGAATGATATTTCAAAGACCTGATTTCTTTTCTCTAACTCTGCTGTCAAGGTCCACGATTCATGTGGATATGACAAGGAACGCTTCAGTTTCATCTCGTTTGTTGTTATCTCTCTAGATTGGCTTCAGCATTGTTAGAGCTGCTGTGACTTGTACAATCATTTGGAGCCATCATCTGAGATGACTGCTCCGGGGTATCTGGAGCTGTTCTACATCTAGGAACAATTTCTTTCAGGAATAGACCTTACATTGGAACAGCCTCGTCGCTTCACTTTGTAAAAATGTAGGAAATACATAGAGGTGTACTCACAAACCCTAGGTCTTCTATAAATGAGCCGCGACTCGACAAAACAAAATGGTTGTGCGCCCAGCGCAGACTCAGATCAGCCTGGGCATCCACCCAGTCTGATCAGAGTCTTTGCTGTCCGCACAGAGGTAGTTTTAGACCCTTAGCTACCCTTTAAGCGCTTAGCGAAGAGTCTGACCAGACTGGGCAGATGTCCAGGCTGATCTGAGTCTGCGCTGGGCGCATAACCACTCTGTTGGTTTTCTCGTGTCGCGGCTCAAATATGTTCTTGATTCAAGGCCTATGCTGCGGCCTATCATTGGAACCACTCACTGATTCTTACATCTCTGGAGTTCTGCTTGCGTTTCATCATCATGCACTACACTATAGTGAATCACTGAACATAAACTAAACATAAATCAACAATGTCGTATCATGTCCAGCTGGTCGTTAAGTTATTATTAGTTGCGTGGAACAAGGTTGACATTATATGATCCTATAATTAACCCAACCGCGAGAAAAAATGGCTTAGCGCATGTGCAGGCAACCAGTATTCAGACCAGCCTGCATATTGCGTACATTTTTATACTGCGCTCCCTGTCTTTGAGTATATTTAATTTCTTCTGATTTAACATTGATGAACAACCTGGGAAGACTCTGGTTAGATTGTGCTAATGTGCAGGGACGTCAGAAACGACGTCATTACGACGCTCTCATATGTGCTCGTTACAAAGTATTTTCTCATGGCGAAGATGAGTTTGTTGGTTGTACACAGGTTGTTTATTTCATGACCACTTCTGACCTGTATGGAAGCACGTTCATTCTACAGATGGACGTGACCAGTGCCACCATTTTCAGAGCAGATCTCCAGATAGGTGGGGTTCTGAGGATAACTCTGAGAATTATTTCTCATTTCCCAACGAAAACATATGTTGTGACCCCTCATAAGAACCGTCTTTGCAAGACGGTTCTGATGAGGCGTCACCACATGTTTTTATTGTGGTTATAAGGAAAATTATCATGAAACTAGGCTGCCGATGGTTACCGAAGCCGGAAGGGTGCCAAAGGTTACTATGTGGCTGCCGATGGTAACCGAAAGGCGCCAAAGGCTACTATATGGCTGCCGAGGCAAATGCTACTTTATGGCTGCTGATGGTTAGCGAAGAGGGTCAACGGTTACTATATGGCTGCCGATGGTTACCGAATGGCGCCAAAGGCTACTAAATGGCTGCCGATGGATACTGAAGGGTTCCGAAGGCTAAGTACTGTAGTAGCCTTGGCACCCTTCGGTAACCATCGGCAGCCATTCTTGTATATCGGCTATTATGACCACCATCGGCAGCCGAACAATTGATGGATGGATGATGACATGCGATTTTACGTCCTTTTAAACAGCATTTCAGTCGTATCAGGACGATGGTTAGGTGATTATGTAAGGCTGTGTGCAATGGAACCCCGCTAACGAACCACGCCTTCAGCGGGACTCAAACCCGGTACCGCTGGATCAGAAGGCCAGCGCTTAACCTACTGAGCTACCGGGGCTCTGGCATTCAAAACAAAATGAAAGATATCATTGCCATGGTATTTACAGATAAAAGCAAATTCGCGTTATGTGAAATCCCATTTTCAGGGATCTGGAAGTTGATGCGCAATTTTGGTAAGGATATGAACAGTCACTCTCAAGTATTACTAGTATCCGCTGAATTTTCAAAAGCGTAAGTGTCTGGTCTGACTTTACCTCGCATGCACAGGCTGTGCATGCGCAGGCTAGGTTGATCTGAACATGCTGAGTGTGCACAGGTCTGAAAAACGTTTTCTTAAGACGAGACCCATACAAACGACATAGAAACTGAACACTGATCAGCTGTTACCACATTTCATATTGTTTGTCTACCAGCTGCGACATTTTGTGCTGAATTAGCATAAAACATGCAAATGCTGAAATAGCAACAAGACTTATAATAAGCAGCTATTCTGTACTTTAATTGTGCAAATCGATGTACTTTTCATTGTTATCGAGTTGTCGTATAATCATCCAACTCTCATTTAAATGGTTCCAGGAGGCTCTAGGGAACGAATCAGGGGCGTAGCTAAGTAGAAGCCTGGTAGCACAGGCGTCAACATATTTCCATCCGTGTTTAAGGTAAACAGATTTCTAAAGAAGCAGTTCTGCATTATTGTCTCCCTTCTCAATGAGCGTCAACTCTTTAAGGAAAGAATTTGCTCCTCCAGGAGCAAATTCTTTCCTTTAAGTGTAGACCCTTTTTACAAAATGCTTTCCATCCAGGGGAGCAAAACGGTATTCACAAAAGCTGTTCCCCTTTGTAAAAATGGCGTAAGAACATGGAACCGTACCCTCACACATAAACATGTTTGCCGATTCAGCTATTTGTAAAATAATGCATTTTCAGTGAGGTACGTAGGCAGTTCATTCTCTAGGCGCGGGAGGCGAGGCAACAGTTAAATGAAAACGAGGAAATTCATTCCTGTGGCTCCCATGCTCCGTATGTGAGAAGGCGGCAGACTTTTTCGCGGCGCAGCCGCGTATAATTTCAGTATTGTTCCACATTACACAAGAGTCCATTGGTCAAATAACGCGTATGTCAACATTTAGCCAATAATATCAAAGGTCAATGAATATTAATCTTCGTTTTTCCCGTCGTACTGCACTGCGTGAATACGAGCAGTCTATCGAAAACAGACGCAGATATTCAAAACTTCCTTTTTCTTTCGTTGTAGATCTACTATCGATTTCTACTTTAAGATTAATACACACAAACAAAGAGTGCATCATGTTGGTAACTGTTTTGAAATCAGGTCAATCTCAAAATTGACCCCGGTCTGTTTTTGGAATTCCAAATCGGACAGCTCAATATTCATATGATATTGTGATAGGTCATTGTCGCTACCCAGTGTCAAAATAACGGCTGTGGGTGCCTACCGACATAGCTCACTTGAGTCATATTCATGAAAGTTATTGTCAGCTCTTCACCTAGAGACATATTACTAAACACACTTCCATTTAATCTGCGCCGATTTAACATTTTATTTTAAAGAATTTTCTTGATTCCATGTTAGGTTGATCTAACTTGGAGGTAAATGCAACCAGATTCAACAATAACTGAGCCGCGACACGAGAAAAGCAACAAACATGATGGCATGTGCGCCCAGCGCAGACTCAGGTCAGCCTGTGCATCCGCCCAGAGTCCTCGCTATGCGCTTAAAGGATAGCGAAGGGTCTAAGCTAGCCCCATGCAGACAGCGAAGACTCTGATCAGACTGGGCGGATGCCCAGGCTGATCTGAGTCTGCGCTGGGCGCACAACCACTTTGTTGGTTTTCTCGTGTTGTGGCTCAACTTACTAGGTCTAGCTACGCCCCTGCGAATTTATAACTCGCACCTCCTGGCACTGAGTCTGTCCATCTCCTCTTAGATAGTGCCACTAAGCACTATTGGTCGGTATGTCTACAAAAAATATGAATCATAATAATAAGTTAAAGTTGTTGTGAAGGCAACGATCAGTCTTCGCAAGTCAGGGATACTTAGTCCACTTTGTTCCTTACGTACGGTACAAAGTGGACTAATTACCCTTGGCTTGCGAAGATGGCCATGACCAGGAACCGACAGAATCTCTAACCAGTTACACTAGATGGGAAAAGAAAACATTATGGTGATCCCCTACCCTTCCCCCATACAAAAGTAGAAAAAGACGAAGTTTTCTGAAGTCAACTTCAAAACGGACTCTTTGAACTTATATCTCGTATAATCAAATATAATAATTTACAATAATCATTAAAAGGCTAATATCCTCTGTTTAACGCAGTTTTATGCAATAATCATTATCATTATAACAATAAAAGTCTATATACAGACAGTTTAATGACATCTAAGATGACGCGGTCTTGACCTTTTCTTACACCTTTGCAAGTGTAACTGTTATACTCAAAGCGTTACACCAACACATCATGATGAAGCACTAACAAACCTTTCACCTTTAAGAAATATAAATGCGTTTGACAGGAGATAACTGTCTAATTTTCCTAAAATCAAAACAAAAATGCAGTAAAATTTTCAATGTAAATGTGGATTTCTTCAGGTCCATCTTTGTGAAAAATGGTTGAGCTAGACAGGTTATCGGACATCTTCGCAAACCAAGGTTACAGAGTCCACTACGTTACCTTACGCACCTTGCGTAAGGTAACGTAGTAGACTCAGTACCCTTGGCTTGCGAAGATGATGAGCGGATGTCTGCTTGGAAGTTTTCACATATTTAAAAGAAAGCATATTTCGACCAGTTTTCTTTCATTTGGATGACGGACACACGGATGGTACTGTAATTTATTAGGGGATATACCCAGATTCTCATTGTCCTATTCTTTATTCATTAAGGTAAATTTGCACTCTTTCACGGCAAGCCGCTTTCAGTTTTTTTCCTTTTTTCAGAGGAGAAAACTCTGAAAGAAAATAGTTTTTTTCTGGCTTGGAGCAGATTTTTTCCTCTAAGTATATAGACAACTTTTTGAAAGGGTTTAATCCTCCAGGAAGCAAACAGGAAATTAGAAAAGTTTTATCCCTCGGTAAATTCGGCGGTTATACATAGAGTTATATCCATGCATCTTAAAACAGTAAAGCAAAGAGTGCAGACCCCGGTCAGACTGTACCTACAGAGCAGTCTGATCTTTGCACAGAAAGGCTGTCTGAATTCATTATTAGAGCAACTATTGCATGACTAAGATAACGAATGTGGGCCGAAAATCCTTGTTTCGATTTCGGTTTAATCATGGTGATCAATATAATGATTTTCCGTATCTGTTTCGACCAATCATATACATGTATGAAGAAATGATCAATTACTACAATTTTTAAGGATAAGAAAATACTTCTTGAACATTAAATGCGTTGATATCATAATCAAATTTCAAAAGCGCGGCCTTGAAAATACCTAATACGTATAAAAAGTTAAAAATGTAATTTCATTTTACCCCATCGAGCCGGGAATTGCAGGAATTCGTCTTGAAAGTACATGTATCAGAGCCAACTGAATTCAGAAGCATGAAAGGGATCAGAGTTTTCAACTTTGAGAAAATTATAGGGAACCTTTAAGTGATCAAATATGGTTGAAGCTTCTAACGACTTCTCCAAACTAGCAGAGCCCGATTAGACCAAAATTAACTATAGGGAGCATGTATAGGATATGCATAAATGCATTTAATTGGTTTCCTTTCCCATTTGGTGGAATTTGATTGTACCGCTCTCTTATCTATTCTGCCATTTTGCTACATGAATACTATAAGGTGCAGTTATACAATAAATCCCCCTTTTGTGATATCACAATATCAAAATCGACTTTGTGATATCAATATTTGAATATGTGATATCACATATATTTTTGTGATATCACTAATTATTATGTGATATCACTACATCGATTCAGTGATATCACAAAAATCGAGATTTTGTGATATCATTAGGTCGATTTTGTGGTATCACTAAATAGTTTAAGCGATCACAAAACAGAAATTGTAGTCTCGCAAAATAGATTGATATCACAAAATCGATTTAGTGGTATCACTAAATAAGTTAAGTGATCACAAAATTAGATAAGTGATATCAGTAGTAAAGGGCGGCACTATGGACACGCCGGCCGGAGACTAAGTCCGCAGCCTGGGGCAGTCTCGGGCCGGGCGTGTCCATAGACGCCACCGCTTTAGTAAGCTTGAAAAGGCTAGTTTGAAATAACTTAGTCTTTTTCATGGGGGGAAAGTCTATGTAAAAAATGGCATAGGAGATGGCTTAAGAGGCTATACAGTAATATGCGTCTGCTATGAGTCTCTTGGCCCTGTATCTCAAGACCTCACTATACCAGAGGCATAACTCTATAGCGTCAGTTGATGGTGTGAGTTGCTGTGGCATACTCTTGTTCATTCTGTTCAATTTCTGAGGCTTTACAGTAATATGCGTCTGCTATCAGTCTCTTGGTCCTGTATCTCAGGGCCTCACTATACCAGAGGCATAACTCTATAGCGTCAGTACTTGTTCTTGGGGATTATAAAATCTTGTATCTCAAGATTTTAATGTTCCGGACTGAAATTATTTCTTACTAGCCTTCTAAAGCCTGACTACTACATTTGATGACGAGAAGATCTCTGCTCCCAGTGTGCTTGAACTTGTGGGTATCTAGTGGAAGGTCCACATATCCACATTGAAATTGTGGAGCTGATGTGGATGTCAAGTGGAAGGTCCACATATCCACATTGAAATTGTGGAGCTGATGTGGATGATGTGGACTTGATGTGTATGCAATGTGGAGGTTATGTGGATGATGTGGATCCACAATGTGGAGTTTCAACATGTCCACATCTACACATTAGACAAATCGGCTTACCCTGTCCCATTTCTGACAGACTGACACAATGCATCTCAAAACCTCACTGTTACAATAATAAGAACTAGGAAGAAAAGAACAATTAACAACAGTTTAAATTCAGAACAACTTTATTTGTCCCGCTCATCTATTCATTACGACAGACAGAGGATTAGGACCGTCCCTCTGTCTTCGTTTACATAATGATCATTAGTCTTTCATAGTAAATAAAACTTTTTGATAGGTCCCACTGCAGGTCTACTATTATTTAAATGATCTCAATGCTTTGCCATCGCTGAAATGGTTAATTTCAAAGTCCTATCAAGAATCAATGTCATGGGGTTTCCTCTTCAACAGTTAAAGTTGGTCTTTCATATTCGTCAAGTTTTCGTTCAAGTAGATATCTTCTTTTTTTCACTGCATACTGCATCGCCTCTTCTTCATCATAGTCTTCATCTTCTTTCAATCTGTTAGCTGTTGATATTACTTTCTTGTGGATAGGATCTTTTCTCAAAGCAGACCCGAGTGCCACGAGGTCTTGATACTTGGTAACCAGCGTTGATCTGTATTTTGGTTTCAGTTCTTCATATGCCATTTCCTCAGCTGATTCAACATCGATGTTAGGTGTCTCCTGCATGGTATTTTCCACTGTTTCATCGAACTGATCTTGATTGTCTCTGTAAGTACTTCTCATTAGTCTATCCCAAGGACTTGTCTTTTGAATTTTCCTGCGTTTGGCTTTCTGTTGTTCCTCTTTACTGGCAGACTCACTGTCTGTCTCCACTTCTGACGGTTCTGTGTCGTCCGAGAGTTTACTATAATCATATTCTCCAAAGATATCATGTCCTTTCATTTCCTTCAAATATTTTCTGTTTGTAGTTACATCCGATGCTTCTGAGATAGTACTTTCTTCGCTGTCAGACATAGTTGTAGTTGCTTTACAAACACCACTGGACGTATGTCTTCTCAGGCTGTCTGATCGAGCAAATTCACGGAAGCACTGCTTGCACTGGTATCGACCCATTAACGACTGGTTGAAGAATGAAGTTTTATCCTTTGACTCTTTCTTTTATAGTCTGCAATAGATATTGAAGAACTTGTGCTAAGTTTGGTAAACCACTGCAATTCTTACATTTTTACCAATTGCATGCACTTTTGTGAACTAAATGATGTAGAAAATTGTGAAAAAAATGTGTATAATTTAATATCAGTTTTATTAATTCTGTCAATAGTCTAAATACCAACTGAATTTTAACAAACCTACATTTAGTAAACTGATACAAGTTTCCAATGTTACTCAATCATCAGAGCATTAAAAAGGTGACTTACACTTTATTTCATTGTTTTTAACTCCAGCTTGTTCCCTGTCTGTCTGTTGATATCTTCTTTAGCTTCACTACGTCTATGACATTTCTGACCCCCAGAATCATTCTTTGTCCGCCTGGAACGTCTTAACTGTTTACTCTTCTTGTGTATGTATCCTTTGAGTTTGTGTTGCTTTTCTTTCTCCTCACGACATAATGAACGAATTTCTGCTCTGCATAGTCGGCAATACTTTAAAGGTCTACCCTCTCTGAGCCTTTTGTCCAAAGCAGTTGACAATCGTTTCATGAGGTATCGAATCTGTCCAAAGGTAGAAGGATTTCTTTTTCTTTTTTGTACAACAGGAATGACAGGCAAGCCTGAAGATTCAGAAGTTAGCCCACAGTGTGCTTTTGTTAGGTTATTGGAACTACCAGACATTCTGCTTTCTCTCAAGATTTTACTTGAAATGATGACGTTTGTAACAGTGTGTTGTATTTATACTTATTTTGTATTTCTTTTTTTATTTAATTCGCCGCCTGAAATGTAACTTAATTAAAGTCTTTCCAGAGCTGAACTGAATATTTTTACCGGTATCACCTTTGATACTGATATGAACTTGATCAATATAAGATTTTCCCACTGAAACGTAGTGCATGTTGACAAATTCTTTGTGTGACTGCTGAGAGCGTTTTGAACTCTCAAATGGTACAACTCTCAAAATAGGGGCCGTCACGTCACCAAGGTATGTATAATCAACTACATCTGAGTACACGTACAAGCGATTATGCAATATATTTAGGTCTACTCCATATTTGAAAGCATATGATTCGTTTCCAATGGGGTTTTCTGACATATCCGGATTAACTCCAAGAGCTTGTCCAAGTGAAGCTGGAAAGCGAATCCTGACCTGGTTTGGATTTTGTGCAACAACTTTTAGACGATTTGTGCTTTTAACATAAGTAATGCTGATAGAAGCATTTATTTGTTTCATTAAAGATCCATGTTTTGTATCTATAACAGATTGCATCTCATCCACCAAATGCTGTGGAGAGTTGTAATTTCCTTCAGGAAGAAATAATTTATATTCATGACAGCCCTCTCCACTAGCACACAAATCCTTTGTGGTATCTATTCCTTGAGCATTTAATACCGCTTGGTCCAGAAATGACAAAAAGAAAAAGTTATTGTTTTCTGAAATATTATTGACTCGAGATGGTGTAATTAATTCCACCAAAGCAACTTCCCACTTTTCGCTTTCGATATTTATCGGGTGATCTAGTCTCACAGTAAAAGAGCTTTGTGTGTTTTGAGGGAAAGTTTTCAGAGAACCATCGCTCAGAAGTGTCAGATAGAAGTCCTTCATGATCAGGAGATGAAATATAACTCATCAAATATCTTAAACTGCTTTGTTTTTTTCTCTTGCTTCTTACTTCTCTCTGTTCAAAACTAGAATGAATTCATATCTGAACATCACACTTATATACCGGATAGCATTTTGAGTTTCATATATTATTTCACACAATTCTCATCAATATTATAGTGCCACAAAAAATGCAATCTTTATTTCTTGCATGCCAGTAAAGACAAAAATATGCACTGAAAAATTTAGCAAGAAGAGTGTGCTGTGCAGCACCTTGTTCTTTCCCGGTCGGTTACCCTATGCCTGGGAAGCCCTGGCGATTTGAAGCCATATCTACATGATCACAAGTCCTGAATGTCGCTATGGACCAGAGACCTGCCAGCGGAGGTACCTTTTACGGAACCATGGATGTTCCGCCCCCTTAAGCCATAAGGCTTCTACTGTTTCACATGTAATCGATAGACTTCGCATTTGCGGGCCCAGGCGGTATAACCGTTGTGCACACCAGTTCCAGTCCAGTGGTGACCGGCAAACCAGCAATATTAATATGTTAGTTTCCAATATATATACCTAAACATAAACCCAGTTTACTTGAAACAAGATTGGACATTTGCATATCATGTATATCTTATTTCAATTAAGGTCATCTTACTATTTATAGAAACACATTTGAGAATATAAAAAATAGATAGAGAATAATAAAATCTACATTTTGGTGTTTATTTTATCAAAATCGGCTGAAAAATAACAAAGTTATTCACTTTTTCATATTATGGTGTTATTACAAGGGAGGTAAATCTTGATTGACTTTCTTTTATTCTATAAATAGACAAAACAAGTAATAGCTTTCAGAAAAAATGATAAAAATGAAAAGTGAATATGTGTATGGTATAAGAACTTTCGTTATGAGTATATTTTGTGTTAACTACTAGCTCTAAAATAAAAGAAGCATGTTTTGCCAGGCATGTGCACTGCGCATGCGCGGAATTTGGAGGGTAAGAAAACTGTAATAACTCCAGATTGCCTTGATGGATTTTCATAATTCTTTTTTTATTGGAAAGAACAAGTCAAAACCTACCAAATACTTTTAAAATAAATTGTCACACTGCGCATGCGCGGAATATGGAGGGTAAGAAAACTGTAATAACTCCAGATTGCCTCAATGGATTTTCAATTTTTTTCTTCTATTGGAAAGAGCAAGTCAAAACCTACCAAATTTTGTTTCAAAATAATTAACCACAATATGCATGTACAGAATAGAAGGTAGGAATCAGATATAACTCAGAATTTGGATGTATGAGGAACAAGTGAACCCCTGGGCAGTTGGCTTTGTAACAGTGAGGTTTTGAGATGCATTGTGTCAGTCTGTCAGAAATGGGACAGGGTATGCCGATTTGTCTAATGTGTAGATGTGGACATGTGGAAACTCCACATTGTGGATCCACATCATCCACATAACCTCCACATTGCATACACTATAAGTCCACATCATCCACATCAGCTCCACAATTTCAATGTGGATATGTGGACCTTCCACTTGACATCCACATCAGCTCCACAATTTCAATGTGGATATGTGGACCTTCCACTTGACATCCACATCAGCTCCACAATTTCAATGTGGATATGTGGACCTTCCACTAGATACCCACAAGTTCAAGCACACTGGGAGCAGAGATCTTCTCGTCATCAAATGTAGTAGTCAGGCTTTAGAAGGCTAGTAAGAAATAATTTCAGTCCGGAACATTAAAATCTTGAGATACAAGATTTTATAATCCCCAAGAACAAGTACTGACGCTATAGAGTTATGCCTCTGGTATAGTGAGGCCCTGAGATACAGGACCAAGAGACTGATAGCAGACGCATATTACTGTAAAGCCTCAGAAATTGAACAGAATGAACAAGAGTATGCCACAGCAACTCACACCATCAACTGACGCTATAGAGTTATGCCTCTGGTATAGTGAGGTCTTGAGATACAGGGCCAAGAGACTCATAGCAGACGCATATTACTGTATAGCCTCTTAAGCCATATCCTATGCCATTTTTTTACATAGACTTTCCCCCCATGAAAAAGACTAAGTTATTTCAAACTAGCCTTTTCAAGCTTACTAAAGCGGTGGCGTCTATGGACACGCCCGGCCCGAGACTGCCCCAGGCTGCGGACTTAGTCTCCGGCCGGCGTGTCCATAGTGCCGCCCTTTACTACTGATATCACTTAATAGAATTTGTGATATTAAAAACTCGAATAAGTGATATCACAAAATACCTGTTATTTATTGATATCACAAAAATGATTTTGCGATATCACTCGTTCTATTTTGTGATATCACCAAATCGATTTTGTGATATCATTAAATCACGCATATTTTGTGATATCACTTATTTAATTTGTGATATCACATTTCAATTAGTGATATCACAAAACAGGGAATTTATAATAAAACGGCACTTCATAGAACACAACCACCTGTGATCAAATCAGGAGTAATAACGACTGAAATTCGCGTGAAATTAAAGCAGCCCAGCGGGTACCCTCAACATTGAATCAACGTTGATTCAGCGTTTTGTCAACGCTGATTCAACGTTAATTCAGCACTGTGTTCCCAGTGGGCTCGTTTCTGACCGTGAACATGGCCTTGCTTTGTTAAAATCAACAAAAAGATCAATGAAATCAAAGTTTCAAAGATAACCTATTATTTGATCAGAAAACGAATAGTTTGATGTATGAAGGCAATAACCGGGTTTGAAACATAAGTTTGAAACGACATAAGCCTTCATTATTGAACTTGAACTGCCATTTTGTTAGCATAAAATGTAGTACAAATTTCTTCAAAGTCCAATCTGATATCACAAATGCAGTTTGTTTCAGCCTCCGTTGCGATAGTCTTTCCAATGACTATAACATAATGTTGTGAGTATATTCTCCAAATTTTTAATCAGATTTTCTTTTATACCACATCAGATATGTGTATACGGCTACTGATGAGGTTTATGCTTCAATGGGCTCTATCACAGTCATTTTGAAAATTGAGTTCTGCTTAACCCAGTGCTAGCAGAACATATTGATCTTCACTGCTTCCTGTGTGAGGTGTAACGCGGTGGATATACAACGTGTATACTTTACCATTGTCTCTGGCCCTATTGGATCATTGAAAACACTGAGCGTTCAACAGAAGCTGGTGCCACAGAGCATGGTCGCTGTTCATGAAAAGACTCAAGCAAACCGAGTATAGGTACTTTTGAGTCGCAACATGACAAAACTAACAAAGTGGCAAGTGCGCCCAGTGAAGTTTCAGATCAGCCTAGGAATCGACCCAGTCTGTTCAGAGTCATCGCTGCGCGCTTAAAGGGAATCTAAGTGTCTAAACTAGCTCCATGCGGACAGTGAGACTCTGATCAGACAGGGCGGATGCCCAGGCTGATCTGATTCTTCGCTGGGCGCACATGTCACTTTGTTTGTTCTTTCGTCTTGCGGCTCATTTTTTTCTTTGCGGGTGTATTCCTTGCTTCCAATAGAACTTATTAAAAAGCGAGACTAGCTATGTGGCCGGTGTACAGGTGGCCAGCCAGTCACAGAGAAGCATACAGGCCTGTTTCAAACAATGTGAAGAAATGCGACAATCCATTTATACTATAATGTTATTAATTAAGTGATTTCGTATTGGCCCAGTTACAGGTCCAAGGTTAGCTGTATTGGCCCGAGGCCGAAGGCCGAGGGCCAATACAGCTGACCGAGGACCTGTAACTGGGCCAATACGAAATCACTTGATTAATGACATTTTTATTAATTAACTTTTAGCTGACGGTCAATACCGTCACAGTTATTCGACCTTGTGAGGAGGCCAGTATAAGGCGCCTTAATATGAGAAATCTCTCATTAGCTCTGTCAGATAAAAATTCTAACAGTCTGCACAATTACACAGTTAACTGGCCGCCGCCATTGATGTTTACACCGCTGTCATCCAGCCAGGAGAGCGCCCTCGCGTGACCAGAACTTTAACCAATCGGATGCGTGGATTTCCGTATAGGTCGAAGGTTTTAATCAATATGACACGAGGTCAACCGTATAGGTAGGAGGTCAAGCTGTATTAAGCAGAGGTCATACTGTATGAAAAGAGAAACGTCACCAGTATGATACAGACCGATTTCCCAGTAAAAGTGCTATATATTACTTAGTTAATTAATAAAACCAGGTAATAAATATAAATAAGGAAAGTAGTATGTAGTTAATAGAAAGCAGAGAATTTTCTCAAAATTTCAACGTAAAATGTTTCAGGATAATGGAACAGTGCCAGTTTGAATTCAGCACATCATAACTTTGTTGACGGCGGTCCTTTTGGAAATGGTGAACAATCACTGGCGCGCGGGAGGCAGTGCGCCATGGGAGAAAAATTTTGTCGATACATTTATGGGCTTATTGTAGGTAAAAGGCCTACTGTGTTTGCACTGGGTTTCGGAATGTGTGTTGTTACAGGCACTAGACGGCTCGATATAGACAGACAAATACACTGTCTCAATCCAAATCAACCATTCAGCCGCAAAACAAGCTTAGAGAACATGGTTAGCTTCCGCTATTTCAGACCAATGTACCGCAATGCATAGCATCAAAACAAAGTGACCGTCGTTTAATCTCATTTTAATTCCTTAAACTTTCTATTCCTTAAACGCATTCATTTCGTGGGCTTGCCTATTTATACACGTGGCCAAATGACCCAGTACGTTCATTCACAGCAATGTTATTTTAGAATGCGGCTTCATAAGGTCGTTCACAGGCTGTGCAGTCACGGGAACAGGAAATCTAGCACCAACGTACAAGCCCTGAGACAACCAGTAAAAATATGAAAATAGCTTTTAATTGGGGAAATTTTGTCTTAAACGGCCTAAGAAATAAAGTTTTTCGGAAAGATGCAAATATAGCAACGCACACCAAATCCTTATTGGTGCCAATCAGTCTTTGTATTCGCATGCTGATCCTTTTTCTGGCGTAATATCTTTTTTATTTTTTATATTTCAAATGTAAGAATCGCGAGGGCTGTCGCAGGAAATTGACGTTTGTCAGACAAATCAATGACCATATAAAATTTTCCTGAATCAGCTTTTAACAGCCAGTGTAACACGTGCAAGCCTGTTGCATTTACAGCTTCAGGTGAATGGGCACACTTTCAAGTATTATTATTATTATTATTATTATTATTATTATTCCTGCCTCCCTTCTCGATAGGGATTAAAAATACAAGATTTGCTCTTAGGGATAACAAGCCCTTTCCTATAGTAGTGTGCTCCATTTTGGAAAAACTTTGTTATCAAACGAAGTAAACAGGGAGTCACAAAAGTTGTTCTGTGTGAAAATGTGGAAAAAATGAAATGAAAGTGTGTTCATATACCTTAATGTTTTGCGACAGCCATGGGATTGCCTTTGATCCAGATCTAAATTTGATAAAACGCTAACTTTCGAAAAAAATCTTGTGGACAAAGTCCTGGAACAAGCATTGATGCCAATGATAGGAATGCTGTAAGAATCAGCTATTTCGGGGTCTTCACTATTTGCCATTTAGGAACATTGCCTGACATCGCAAGCAGAGTTTAATAGGGTCAGAGCGGTTCTAGAACCTGGAATCGACTGGACGGGAAATGAATGGACGAAATGATATATACACGAAAAAAATATTAAGGGTTCAAACTTTTACCCTGCGATTTCTGGGACATTTCAAACATTTGGTAAAACAAATCATTTCTACCTTCCATTTTATTCATTTTGCAAGTTTTATACACATGAAGTTTGGACCTATTGCCGCTGTCTTGACCAAGTCCAGGCTTTAAGTCAAACTACCCCTAAAATGAAAGTTGTTTGAATTCCCATAGAGAATTGCTAGTGTGTCAGTTTGATCGAGCATAACTTCTAAAATTGCTATGAGTTTTAAACTTGTTACAGCTTGCTGACCTTAAAAATGGTTAAATTTGACGATTATCGAGCAATTTTGCAAAAAATGCATGAATTGGCGAAATCGAAAATTTTGGTGAATTTGCTCCTAATGTACTTCTGATCACTTTGATTTTGATGGTAGTGTGAATTGAAAGCTGGACTTGGTCAAAATTAAGGCTATAGTTTCAAACTTCATGTGTACAAAACTTGCAAACTGAATGAAATGGAAGGTAGTAATGATTTATTTTACCAAATGTTTGAAATGTTCCAGAAATCGCAGGGTAAAAGTTTGACCCCTTCATATTTTTGTCATGAGTATACATTATTGCAGTCAGAGCCAAAATTTCTTACGGGAAAGAATGTGCTCCCTCGGTGAGAGTAAATTCTTTCCTGTACGATCGATCGAATGAAGTGGGACAAACTATTCCAGCAAGTCAATTTATATTCTTCTCTATTCTATTCTTTAAAAAGATGATCCTAACAGATTAAAAGAAAAATTAAAGAACACAGGCTTAAAGTCTATATAATTATGCTTGGAGATGTTTTTCACACTCTGCGATTTTTCTTTTCGTTTCCCTCCTTTCTGCTGTTACTGTGATGGATTTCTCTCTGAAATAGGTATTATTATTCACGTTTTTATAGTATGTTACAGAAAACCATCTTGCCATGTATGCCATGCCTCATTAAAGTTAACTAGGTTAGTTTTGTAAATAGAACAGCAAAATTAAGTCTGAAAAGCCTTAGAGGAACCTTTATTAAATGAAGCTGTTTCAGGTCATGTCAGGTCACGTAGGTAACATTCCTGACAACATTATATCAGGTATTCTGCATCGCATGTACTAGGATGACGTAAACCATCGTGGACTCATAGTGGACTCTTCTACCCGTTGCTGTATCGACTGGGCCGAGCCGCGTAGCGCAATCGGTAGGGCACCTGACTCATAAGTCAGAGGTCCTGGGCTCGAAACCCGGTCTGGCCACATACTTTCGTTTCTCCTTCCGCTGATTCAAGAAGAGCAGTTGTCAGTTACTGGCGAAAGTATGTGCACGTAGTACTGGTTAACCGCTTAGGAGGTCTAAGCCTGCCCAGGAATAGTGTGGTTAGGGTAACTGACCGTCCCGACATGACCTTAGTTTTTTACCGAGGACGTTAAGCATCAAATCAACCAACCAATGTATCGACTGGTACATTTGTAGTACAAGTGGTGTCTGTCAGAGAGTAGCTTTTCCCCCCTAGTAGTTTTCCCCCCGGAAAGATGACTATGACTTTTCCATAGTAGAATTTCCCACCGGAAAAATGGCTATATAGCAGAATTTCCCCCCGGAAATATGACTATATAGCCAATTTTCCCCGGTGAAAATCTACTATACGTGTTTTTGCATAGCCGTTTTCCCCTCCATAGTGGATTTTCCCCCTGGATTATGACTACAGGAAAACATGCTACATAGTAGAATTTGCTCCTTCTCCAATGTATAATAGTGAGGTTCATAACTGAAACAGAAATATGAGTATCTGTCCGTAAAATATCGATGGATAACAGATGCTAGAACCGCATGTAGCATGGTCACCGGTCTGTCTTACCTTTGTTTTGGGGAAAACAGGTAGGCATATTGCTTTTCCATGTTAGCGAATGAGTGTACGTGGTTGTGTGCATAAATTTGTATAATTTTGTGTTTGTACAAGCGTTTATCTGTGCGTGCGCACAGCGGAGTACCTGGACTAGTGTTCGCCTTTCATGCAGGAGTCGTGGGCTCGACTCCCAATGCGACACAAGTCCGATTATTAATTTCAATGTAATTAACTCCCTACTAAATCAACCATGACTAGACAAAGCACCCGTTAATACATCTTCCTGTAGCTTGCATGCGTATGTGTACGTATATAAATATCTGCGATGAGAAGAAATCACACCGTTCTGTTCTGTTCTGTTCAATTCTCGTATCGACGTTACCCAAGTGGCTCAACGGTACGTAACCATAGTTGCACACACTTGGCGCCGTGTGTCCGTCCAATGTCATTCAGTCTGTAAATGTCTCGTCGGTCAGTGCTGCCCAACCGGTATTTATGCATAGATATTTGCCTTCTGCGGCTCCAAGTCAGGTTCTGTCCGGAGAAGGAGGCGCGCGCCACGTGAAAGTAAAAGGTATGCAAAGACCAGGAACTGAAACAATCAAAATCCAAATCCAGCCCTCAAACCATAGTTGGAAACAACTAAGATTACATATCGAAATGGAATGGTATTAAGGGACATGAATAATGGAAAATGATTGTAAACAACCCCTGAGGATTGCCACCCCAGCGGAAAATCCAGGGAAACACAGGCCAACCCCGCCCGCAGAGGAGGAGCACAGCGAAACCCAGGTCCCAACGAGAGAACACGCATGCGTTCCTTAGGTTTCAAGGATGGGACCTGTTGGGGTCCCATATTACTTACAGCCATTAATTTTTACCCTCCCCCATATCCAAGTAATTTGGTTCCGGGTGGAGGTCCCTTATTCTGACCTTACCCTTAGGTGGGGGGTGGACGCAGTTACAGGTAGGGACCTTTTCAGGTACCTTTGGGGCTGTTGCACTTCAGTTATTTTGGTCGAGTAATTTTGCCAAGTGATGAGTGCAACCTTAAGTTTGAATTTTGAACTCCCCCGTCAAAAGTGAGCATCTAGCGTGGTGCCGGCTTTAGAAATCACACCCTGCTCGTTCCTAAAATTAGTAATTATTGATTATTATAAAAATATGGTTGCTAAATTTGCATATTGATTTTTTGGAATTAATTGCGTTTATTACCTCCCTCGAAGTACCTATACATTTCTTATGCGATTAATTCCGTAAAATGTCTCTGTTCCATTCCGTTCCGCAAAATACCAATAGCCATACCAAATTCACTAATAGCCAATTTCCCGGTGGGGGAAAAGGGACTATGGGGGAAAAGTGGCTCTATGAGGTCCGGACAATCCACTTTATAGCCGTCCTTCCTATAGCCATTTTTCCGTGGGGAAAGGGGGAAAAACCACTCTCTGACAGTGTCAATCTGGATTTTTACTATATTTTTTTTCTTATTTTCAAAAATTCATGAATATAATGTTAATAGAGTAGATCCTGATCAGACGCCCCGTCTTGATCCGGGTGTACATTGCTTGCCAGAAGCGGCTGTAATGTAGTGGATAACACTCCGGACTACCAATCCAGGGTCGCAAGATCGATCCCCCGCTTCTCCGGTCTTTCGGATGAGACTTCAAACCGAGGTCCCGTCTCCATATGACCTCGTTGTTGGTGGGACGTTAAACCTGACTCACTCACATTGCTTGCCAATGCCCCTTTCATGGACACTTGAATTAATCGGTCAACTAATTATTTCTAACCCAATATCAAATTCCAGCAGGCATACGGTATTGATTCAGCATTGAATCAACGTTGATACAATGTAATAATGTTTAATCAACATTGATTTGATGCTGACTCTACATAATGCGTCCAGTGATACAGTTGCTTGTACGGAAGCTAAAATAGTGTTTCGATTGATTGAAATTGATTATACATTGATTATACAATGCGCGGCATATTTGCATATTAATTTCTTTCCGTTTTAGTGTTTTATATCTATTTATTGATCTATTATTTATTATTTTTGATAAATTTCGCAAAATGTCAATACGTAAACGACAAATGGATGTAATCGAGGAAAAAAAAATAAGGAAGATTCTCCATTTCCTCTGACTTTTTAACGGGTAAAACCTATTTTTTTATTTTTTTTATTTTGGTTTTGTGAATAGCAAGTTTTTGCAATAGTATCAAAGTCTATTATACATAAAACCTAAAATCATGTAGCATAGTATGTAAATGAATAATACCAGCTTGCATAACAAACAATATGGGGATTTCTTCAGAATTATGGGAGCTGCAGATTTCCTTTTCCAAATGCGTTTTCAAGTTAACTTTCTTTTTCAATTCTCATAGACAGCATATTCAGGACAATTGTTGTGCCGCATGATTTTTCTGATAATGCTCTCACGTTATAAAAGACCAAGAATATGGCAAGCCAAGTATTCTTGGTCTTTTATAACGTGAGAACATTGCCATACCAAGAATGTAACGCGACAGACTGCATGCTTAGTGGTGAGCCTTTTCACGGTTGGCAACTTTGCTGCTCTTTTTAGTCTTAATGAAGGCTTCGCCCTAAAAATTTCCTGCTTGGGTTGGGGGGTTAGTTTAAACATATTTATTGTATCATAAACTGTACATGATTACAATATAAACATGATACAAACAATGCGATCAGAACGAAAGCATAAATGCTTATTTAGTTCTTCTCGTGTGCAAATAAAGTTGTAATTTCACAATGGCATATACATTTTATGACAATAGGTTTATAATCAAACTATTTCTAATTAATTGTGGTGAATTATGAATAGATATACACGTAAATTACGTCATTTCACGTTTAGAAATATACAAAAACATTGGTGTTAAGTACTGATGGAAAATCATGTCTAGATAGAAAGAAAACAAAAGAAATGAAGACATGAAAAAGAGATGAAAATGAATATAAATAATGATGAGAGAGAGAGAGAGAAAAAAAAGAGAATACGCATAGTGAGCAGAATGGTGGAGCTGGGGAGGGGAATGGGGAGCAACATATTGGAAATGCTGTCTCAATTAACAAAAAGTACCGTACGTAGCGTGGTACATAGGAAACTACTAAAACTATACTTCTGTTATTTTCTATCACGTTTGTATGTAGCAAGTACTGACAGTTATAGAAGACCCAGGATAGCTGTACAGGAACAGAATGTCGTACGGGATGAAGTAGAAATATAAAACCTCTTGGTTGAAACTATATAACTTTGCACTGCTAAAATATGTCTTGGTTTGACTCTATTGACAGTGAAGCATTCCCTTTTAAGAGGGAGTCTAGCGTAACGATACAATATTCTGACACCTTACGTAAGATGGATGGATGGATGACTTGCGATTTTACGTCCTTTTCAACAGTATTTCAGTCATATCAGGACGATGGGCTTGTGATAATGAAAGGCTGTGTGCAATGGAACCCCGTTTACGATGGAAAGAACTCCGCCTCCAGCGGGGCTCGAACCCGCGACCGCTAGATCAGTAGGCCAGCGCTTAACCCACTGAGCTACCGGGGCTCCTTTTCGTAAGAGCTAGAATCTATGGGCACTATATAATGTACAACGGAGGAAAAAGTGATAGACGTTTTCAACGTCACCACATCTGCATAATGGTGATTCTACTATGTTTTTCAGGAAAAGGTCATAATTTAGAGAACTGCATCCCAATCGAAGTCTAGTATGCAGACTTTGTAATTTTCTGTTCCCAATGTAAAAACACTTCGGTACAGTTTCTCTCTGCTGATTTAAATGTCTTTTAAAGGAATCAATTGCCTCTACATTTCTATCAGCGCAGGGTAAGCAGTTCCAATCTCGGATAGCAGAAGGCAAAAAAGAATTGAAATACTGAGTAGTACGAGAATAAACACTTTGAAGATCATTTGCATTCCTCAAATTGTAAAGTGAAACACTCTGTACAAGTGGAGTGACCAGAGACGATAGATATAGTGGAGTAATATTGTTGAACATTTTATAAAAGAGCACTAGTTTATGTTTTTTCCTTCTGGACTCTAACTCCTCCCAACCAGTTTCATCAGTAAGTTTTGAATAGACACAAGTTTTGTAGCCCCAGTAGCCATCCGAGCAGCCTCCAATGGTATTTTTTAAAGGTCTTGTTTTTCAGTTTGAGTGCAGTTGTCCCAAAGGACATCTGCATATTCAAGAATAGGGCGAATAAATACTACATAAATTGTTTCTAGCGATTTTCTATCGAGATCGTATTTTATTTTTCGCATTATGTTAATTCTTGTCCATGCCTTCTCCTTAATATAATCCATATGTTTATGCCATGAACAATCCGATAAAAAATACACCTAAATGTATATGATATTCTACTTCACTTACTTGTTGATTTAGCATAAACAGAGGAGGATGCACTGGTTTGTCAATTTTACGTGATATTAGAACTGTTTCAGTTTTAATAGGATTGAATGTTACCAACCAAGTTTGGGCCCAACGGCATATTTTTTCGAGATCAAGGTTTTAGATTTCTGCGGCGGTATCAGGATGTCCAACAACAATAAACAAGCTTGTATCATCGGCAAATAATCTAATATTGGACCCTATTTCCGAGACAATGTCATTAATGTAGAGTAGAAATAACAGAGGACCTAATATCTAGCCTTGGGCTACACCAGCATGAATAAAGTTCCAGTTAGACTGTGCCCCTGGTAAAACTACGCGTTGTTTTCTGTTTTCAAGATAACTTACGAACCACTTAAGAAGGTTACCAGATATTCCTGCTGCTTTTAGTTTGTGAACAAGACCTGCATGCCATACCCGGTCGAACGCCTTACTAATGTCGCAAAAGACAACCCTAACTTCCTTTCCAGAGTCTAGGGCTTGGCAGAAGGTATTATAGAGATATGTAAGTTGGTTAAGGGTAGAGTCTCCGGGTGTAAAGCCAGACTGAAACGAGGCAAGAATATTGTTATCGAGAAAATGATTATATAGGTACTTGAACACTAGTCTTTCTAAAGATATGTCCAAATTGCTTAGTAAGGAAATTGGACGATGGTTAGAAACAACTGTTGGATCACCACCTTTGAATACCGGGGAAACATTAACTTCTTTGAAACAGTCTGGAACTTCACCATTTTGCAGAGACTGATTAAAATGAGAACAGACAGGCAGAGATATTTGATTAGCTAACTCACAGATAATCCGATTACTGATGCCATCAGGGCCAGAAGCTTTACCAACAGGAAGTGATTTGAGAATGAGTTCAACTTCACTGGGTGTTAGTGCAATGGAACTTAAGGTTTCTTCGACAGGGTAGGGTACAATCTGAGGTAATACTGCATTTTGGTCGTCTAGTGAAGTTTGATCTCTAGAATAGTCATTCAGAACGTTGGCTTTCTCAGTGTCATCGGCGTAGACAACACCATCTTTCTCAAGAGGAGGAACTGATGGCTTTGTATTCAGCCAAATAAATGATTTCAGAATCGTTCACCATTGCTTTGAGGATAAATTGTCAGATTTCAATTTTTCTGCAAGAGTAACATTAAGGGCTTTTATGGATTCTCGGATTAGGGATACGACTTTGTTTTGAAGTTGTTTGAATTTGTTCCAGTGACACGAAAGTTTCGTGCGTTTAGCTTTACGGTAAGCTCGTTTGCGTTTTCTATAGTATCTTTTAATCGTGGCTGTTATCCAGGGCGGTTCAGACGGGCAAATAGTTACTTATTTGTTTGGTATACAAAATTCACTTAATTCATTTATAATATTTTTAGCATAAACATTTATATCAGGGTTTTGTAACGCAGTCCAATTCGTAGATGAAGCTCTTAGTCTCAGAAGGTTATAATCACCCTGGTCATATCTCCACATTCGTCGTATGAAGGATTTACGTTTCGGCTTAGCAAAATTGAAGACACCAAAAATAGGGCAGTGTTATCGCAATTCTTGTTGAAGAAAAGGGTCCCCAACACCGCGGTAGATCATATGTTTCTTATTGCTCACAAGCAGTAAATCATTCAGAGAATACGAGTTTTCGGTAAAGTGACTAGGGTCGTTGATCATCTGTTGTAAAGAAAACTGATCACAGAAACAAGAGATTTTTCTAGCTGTCTGAGGATTAAGCATATTAAGATTAAAGTCCCCTGTTATAATAATGTCAATTATACCTGTATCAACAGCAAGATGAAATGAATCTTCAATTGTTGAATAGTAAACTGAATCTGAATTTGGAGGTCTACAAAATAAACCAAATAAAATGTACAAGCTCTATCCATATACCCTCGATTCCCCGCGGCTCCAGGTCGGCCCTGCGCTTGTGATAAAGAGATTCTTTAACATATATAAGAAGCCCGCCATGACTATCACCGGCTCGATCTTTACGTTCAGGAATACTGAAAGTCTGCATGTAAAGATCATCAACTGTTATGGCTGGATTAAGCCAAGTTTCTGAAAACGCTAAGATGTCAAACTCAAAGAGTTCTGATGCTAGGAGATCTAACTTTGAAACAATACTTTGAACATTATAATGGATAAATGACAAAAATTAATGATTCGATAAGTTTAAAAATTAAAAGCGGCGGATGAAGCTGACGATAAATCTGTGACACTGCTTATTGATGAGACTGTAGATGGGCCTGGGTTAGGATGGATGTCTCCTGCTAAAAGTAGTATTTCACATATCCAGGTTGTTATAACTATCGTAACTAACATTTGGAATCCATGTATCGAAAATCTGCGATTCTCTTCATATGATTTGCCATATATTGCATGTTTAAGTATACTAGGGAATATTACCATGTCGGCATGATGAGCATTATCTTTGACAGATGATAAAATAGAAAAGACATATCTGCTTTGCACCATACGTATAGTAAAATTAACAAGAGCTGTCGCCTGACAGCATAGCTCGCCTGAATTTGTGCTTGCCCATCACTCAGCCGCTATGGTGGTGTGGACTGCTATGCATAAAACTTCATGCAAGCATGTCCATAATGAAAACACAAAAGCTATCTCAGAAATAAGTCTTAAAATAAAATTAAAATAAAAAAAAATGAAATGAAATTTCAAAGTCCATTGAGGTAAAAAAACTGACGGGTGGGTGGGTGGGTGGGGGGGGGGGGGGGGGGGGGGGGGGCTAGTATGTATCAAAACCCGGAACCATTATCTAACATCAGCCCAAGTATTAGTATCAACTGAGTCCATCATCGTGGCACTGTGAAATTATGTCTTCATAAATATAAAACTTTTAACCAAAATCTTTAAAACAAAATTCTAAGTCGATGACCTTGACTTCAAGGTCACCCAGTGGGGTAAGTATAAGGTGTTTTGTAAAAACTAAAAAAAGAGTCTAACATCAGTTCAAGTATAAACTAAATCTCTGCAAAGCATTATGAATCAGTATGCAATTACAAAACTTTAGAAAAGACAAAAATTTCCTAAGTCCCTGACCTTGACATCAAGATCACTGAGCGGGGTTGGGGTAGTACTCTGTAGATCTAACTACAGTGCAAATATAAAAAGAATTCATCTCTGGGTTCAGGAGATATGTGTCTTTAAAAAACTTTAACCAAAACATCCAATCAATAAAAAGACAATATCCTAAGTCCATGACCTTGACATCAAGGTCACAGAGGGGGGTGGGGGTAGTACCTTCGAAAACTTTAGACCAATATCTAACTTTAGTGCAAGTATCAAAGGAATCCATCCATGGGTTCAGGAGATATTGGGCTTTATAAAACTTTAACCAAAACATCGTCCAAAAAAAATCACCAATTTTCTAAGTCCATGACCTTGACATCAAGGTCACAGAGTGGGGTGGGGGTGGTACCCTGTTAAACCTTAGACCAATGTCTAGCTACAGTGCAAGTATCAAAAGAATCCATCCATGGGTTAAGGAGATATAGGTCTTTAAAAAAACTTTAACCAAAACATCCAATTCGAACGCCGACGCGGACGCGGACGCGGACGCCGACGCCGTGGTGACAACAATAGCTCTTCCTGAACTTTCGTTCAGGCGAGCTAAAAACTGAAAAAGCACGGGCACGCAAGTACTACGGTATGTCAGCGCACGCATATCGGCGACAGACACTTTTATCTGTTTTTTCCCCATGAAATTGATGTTATGAGAAACAAGAAAAGAACAGTCGCATCACGCATACATACCCTGTGCAGTAATGACAGCTTGTAAACCCAGAACATCCCTACCTCCCCTATGCTCCAGCTCCAGAAGTGCAGTAGAAAAGTAGGAAAAATAAGTTTTGGGAGTTGAACCTGTCTATGTTCGGGCTCATCGGACTTCTGTTGCTCCAGTGTTTTAGTGCTGCTCTTGCTGCTGAGTGTTTGTCCTGATTTATTTATGTTTGCTGTTTTGATCCATTGATGGGATAGAAGTCCTTTCCGTTTGTGATGACAACATACAGGAGCGCATATGGCCTTGCGTACGTATTTCAAAACGAAGGATATCAAGTTAGTCCGTAAATCCTAAAAATGAAGCGCCTGGCCAATGTTTTATGATAATCGTAATATTTATTACGGAGTGGCTAGTGACAGACGACTGTCAGTAGCCAATATTCGAAGAATTTGCTAGTGACAGACGTCTGTCACTAGCCAGTTTTCGTTGAATTTGCTGGTGACAGACGTCCAATGATAAGCGACACTCGATAAGTACATTTGTTAGTGACAGATATATACTCAGTACATTTAAAAAACGCATCATTTTTGGTAATACATATATGCGAAATGGATAAATATTTGGGCCAACAATAACACATGATAATGGTTTCTCGTTGGCAAGTACATGTAAAGAGAAATTCAGAGAAATGCAAGTTTTAAAGAATTTCAAACTTTTCTGCTCCTTGCCAAATTTTGTGATGATTTTCTTTTTTATGGGCGGTATACAACAATAAGTATCTGCGTTAATCGTTTTGAGTAGAAAGACTTTTGACAATGCCATACCTAACTATCATTATGCCAGACTGACCTTCTTTGCCATTAGACTGACCATCAAAGCAACGTCTCAGATGAATAATAACAATGAACGTTTGGCTGCCTGGATCCATCTTAAATATTGCAAAGACCATAGTTAAGGACTTGTGCAGAAATGGTACAATTTGACGACCAAAAGATATCGGTGAATGCGAGGAAGAGAGGGCCATACACAAGAATTTGATCTTGTGAATTTAGATTTTAGGGGTAAGCCTCTATGATGAACTGGAACTTGACGGATATCCAATAAAATGCCATATAATTTAGTAATACAACAGAAGCGATATGTGTTTAAATATCCCATTAGTTTGAAATGTAGATTTTAAAAATCCAACAAGTTGTCCCAGAAAAAACTAAGTGTTGCGTTTTTAAATGTACTTAGTATAATTATTTCAGTTCGCTAGTTTCAAATCAAGTGCATGTATTCCATCTTTGTGAACGTAGATCCAACGAGCTCCAATACGCATTATCTGTGTCTGACGAAGGATATCTGGAGATTTGATTTTTCACGATAATAGTGAACGGGAGGGTTTAGCATAGTCTGTTACACCTGTGGATCTGGCTTTAAATTTTCAGAACAATTTGTTATCCTGCTATTTTAAGATATGAGTCCAGACCATACTTGTGTAAGAGCAAAGACAAGGCAATGTGATATTCTTCTAGTGTAAAGTCACTGAGACTTTAGAGTCCGCAAAAAGACTTCACCATATTTTCCGATTGTCTACTAGTATTCACCGGTTTTCCACATTATGTTTTATGGTCTTTTCAACTGTGTTCATTTATTTCCTACCAATACTGATGTGGATGAAATAATTCATGTTTTAAAAAAAAAGTCACGACCTATATCAGCCCCAAACCCACGACTTCTGGACACATGAACGATGTTCCTTCGTCCAGCAAGGTATAAACCTTGATGGCTCAAGGTCTGTCACCAGCAAATTCAACGAATATTGGCTAGTGGCAGACGTCTGTCAGTAGCAAAAAAACGATAACTGGCTAGTGACAGACGACTGGCAGTAGCAATTATAACGAATATTGGCTAGTGACAGACGTCTGACACAAACTTCTTCCTATTTATTATAATAACACTTCTATTATTATTATTAATAATAACGGAGTGGCTAGTGACAGACGACTGTCACTAGCCAATATTCGAAAAATTTGCTACTGCCAGTCGTCTGTCACTAGCCAATTTTCGCGAAATTTGCTACTGCCAGTCGTCTGTCACTAGCCGATATTCGTTGAATTTGCTAGTGACAGTCGTCTGTAAATAGCCAAAACTCGTAAAAATTGCTGGTGACAGATGATTTTGCTCACTCAATTCCATAAATCGACACTATATCATTTTTCAGAGATGTCACGCGCACGTAGTGCTTTTAAAGCATATCTCAGTCTCTTCCAATGTTATCTCAGGTAAAAAAAAGTCTGAAGATAATTTTTCTTCCCATGACTGGAAATGTTTTCTTTTTAAGTCTGTTAACCATGGATGCCAAAGCAACAAGCGAACAAGTTTACGCAAAAATCAGTTTCACAGTCACTTCAGCATACGCATCTAGATGAAATTTAGGAAACTTTGGGCTTGTAAGTCTTGCAAAGTTCGTGATGTGATTCCACAGGCTCCAAGAAATCGAAGCCATTGTACTGTACTTTTTCTGACCTCCCAGAAAACTTGGTATATCTTTTGGGGAAGCTTCCAGTGCATACTTCTTTTTTTTTCCTGAAAGGACTTCGGGAGGCATATTAAAATCACACCTTCCGTCCGTCAGTCCGTCCGTGTGTCCGTGCACCCGTCCGTAACAAATCGTGTCTCAGCGATAATCTAGAAATATCAAAGCAATTTTAGCTTCCCAGAAAGATAAAGCATATTTAGAATGAGTGTCGCGACAAGATTTAGGTTCTCACGCCCAAGGTTCTAGGCCAAATAAGGGTCAAAGGTCAAATCATGTCTTAAAGGGAAATCACCCTATAAAAACTGCGATTGAAATTTTGTTGCAACTTCACACAGTGGTAGAATATTATATGCTAAGTGAAAAAATGAAATAAAAGAATGGGGTCACCGTACTACTTTTTGAGATAACGCAGCGCCATCTATGTGCCTGATTGAAACATGACTATGTCTATTACGAACACTTTATCCGAGAAAATAGATGACCGATCGTTTCGAAATAAAGATTAATTAACTCCTCTTTCTTGTCTATTTGTTTGCCTATCAAAATTGTCATCGTCGTATATCTCATTATACATGTTATTTTCAGTTTTTAGTTTCCCGCCATTTTCCATTATTGGAAAAAAACGAGGAATTTCTTCAATATAAAAAGTTTCACAATTGAATTTTTTATATACTTTTGATATAGTAAAGAAATGATCCACCTCGTGCAAATAAGCAAATAAAAAATATAGGTCATCGACCAAATATTCGAGTTATGGAAGGAAAACCACATTTATTTCGTGCGGTTTTCATATAAGCGCGTTTACGTCAAGGTTTTATGCGTTGACGTCGCTTTCTATTTGGCGCCATCAACGGCCATATGGATAGCGCTCTTACCTTTCGATTCTTTTTATAGCAATACAGATTGAACAAAATAAAAGAAGGGAGCTCGTCTCTATCATAAATCAATTTTATTTCCATCATTAAAAAAAAAAAAAAAAAAAAAAAAAAACGGCATATATGAAAATGATGTCGGACGTGGGCCTCCACTCTTTCACAAAGGCTCCCTGGTATGATTGTCTTTCTTTTCAAATGTTATGACAAACGCTATAATTGTCACGATTGGAGTTAGTTTTGATTGCATTTCACGCCTTTCTTTATCATTTTGCAACTTTCTTTATTAGTCAATCCGGTAAAAAATAGCGATTGCCAGGTTTTATTTTAGATGATATAATTTATTAAGACGGACAATGAAAAAAATATTCCGACAAAATGGTTTTTAGCAAAATATAAATTTTATTGAAAGTGTATTTGTTTGAAACATTAAAATATTGACATAATTAATATGACATAAAAGATCAGTGATATATAGTTGTATTTAAAAAAAAATATTTACAGTCAAACCTGTCTTAAGGGGTCACCCCATGGGACCCACAAAACTTGGCTGCTTAAGACAGGTGACCCCTTAATACAGGTTCATTTGAACTGTATTTTGGTCCAAGGGACCCCCAAAAAGTGGCTGCTAAAGACAGGTGACCCCTTAATACAGTGACCCCTTAAGACAGGTTCGACTGTATTTATTTTTCATAGTACTATCATATGAATATTCATAAACACGCTATCAATTAGATGATTGGATTATTGAAGTAAATGCCACGTGCCTTCGTGAGGACAATAAACAACATTATCATAATCCTTATTGGTCATTAGACACGCCCCCTTACACGATGTCCGATACTGACCCTTCTAATTGGCGGGTCGGTCTAAAACGCTGAATTTCTTGACTTGCTGATCAGCAAAACGAGTCTAAAACGCGGAACTTCTGATATGCTGATAAAGTATTTCACAATTTAACAAACTCTTTTGGAATGCTTTTTGTCTTCATTTGCAACTATATATAAGTAAATTTAACGAACAAAATGATCTTTATCTTTTATACCTTGTTGAAAGTTTCAGTAAACTACTCGTAATACGCTTGAATGTTTTTTCATTCATTTACTCTTGAGTTCAAATGACCATTTAGTTATGCCATAATAATGAAATATTGCTTGAAGGTGTATTTGAGTATAGAATGAGTTATATTTATTAATATGCAAAAAGCGGCATTGATTTCCTGATTAAGATCCTATTACCGTATCGACACTAAATATTGGGAAAATAAAATGTTATTAAAATTCTTGGAAACAGTATGTTTTTCTTGTCTGTCTTTATAAACGAAGTTTTATTTTAATGTCCATCCGTAGGTTGGGTTGGTTTTGTCACAGTCTTTCTACAAATCTGTCCTCATAGATAAAGAATACTGTCAGAGTAACATTGTATTCAGGTTTATTTGAGTTATAATTTAACTGTCAGTTTCTATATATTTAGCAGGCATAATTATATATCGCAGTGTCAGTCGCACAGACGGTAAGTATACAAGGGGATCTAAAAATCGTGCCCATTAAACCGGAAAAAATGCCAGAGACAGAAAGAAGATAACTTTTTCGCATCAGAGCAATATCAAAACAAGTAAACACAACACACACACGCACATACACTGATCCAAATATTTCGGCAAATATACTACTGTACGTTGCAACAACGTTGAACCCAGGCTAGTTGTCCATGTTTTAATCATAGTTTTATTCCCGCGCTCTGTCCCAACAGTCATGCAGAAACAGCAATGAAGACACAACCAGAAATGGTATAATCCATAATTAGGTAACTAGGTTTTCTTTTTAATGCTTATTTACAAACATATTGTAAGGTTTATCCTCGTCCAGATGATGTCGAAAATTTGTCCAAGTATACTTTCTGTAAAATTTGGATTCTTTCATATGTGCATGTAGAGGCAAGCATTTCTTATATATGTTCTTTCTTTTATATTTTATGCTTGTTTTTATAACACTTTTATATACATGTGAAATTTAAATTTTACATACGTGTCGTGCCACATTTTGCTACTCATCGCTGGACGCATTTTTTATAAGTTGCATGAAAATGCGCATTCTAAAATGTGCTTTCATTAATATCAAATGCATTCTCTTGTAAGTCTCAAACATGAATTCATGATAATGATAATCTTTATTTCAAAATCCAATATTCTCTTAAGCCTTTATATCTAGCCAGCAATATTTTACTACATTAAAGACGCCTTATATTCTCGAGTGCGTTTGCATATTATTTACACTAAAATTATTCGTTATCTCACAGACATGCATCTAACGCCCAGGTGTGAACTTACGGCATCGATTAATCAGTGACACGCGACAGCGATTAGTGATATAAACGATTAATTTTAGTTGTGTATATCACTAATGGCGTGTCGCATGTCACCGATTACTCGATGCCGCGCGTTCACATCTGGACGTTAGGTGTATGTCTTTGAGATAGTGAAACGGATACTAGTTTATATTTATTCTATTTCATAATTTGAAGTCTCCATAGACATTGGACGGACACACGGCGCCAAGTGTGTGCAACTATGGTTACGTAACGTTGAGCCACTTGGGTAACGTCGATAAGAGAACTGAACTGAACTGAACTGAAGTCTCCATAGTCCTATCAGTGATAAATTCGCCTAAACGCAAATCTTTTTTAAAAAAATACAAACTGGCATGATCGCTTATGGCAGAAAACATAGTATTTTTCTATAAAATCAGCATAACTGTTGCAAATATCGCTTATGGCAGTAAAAACTATAAAATAATATTTCTATATTACATCAGCTTAATTGTTGGAACTATCGTTTACAATAAAAAATATATAGTATACATGCATTTCTTTAACCAATGTAGCGGCTGAAAATATCTTTTATGACAGCAAAGTCATGGCAAAATTACATTATTTTCTATAATATCACCATAGCGTCTGAAAACATCTCGTTTGATCGCACATAACAGCAAAATTACAATATTTTCTGAAATATCAGCATAGCGGCTGAAAATATCTCTTATGATAATAAAAGCAGAGCAAAATTACATTATTATGTTATAATATCAGCATAAAAGGCTGAAAAGACCGATAATGGTACCAAATTCATAACAGAAAATATGATTCAGATATTGCATCGCGAAGATATTAAGTCCGGTCACTGGTTTACCATATCAACTGTAGGCTGTAAAGAAGGGAACATAAACTGGTATGACAGTTTTTTATAGTTAGTTAGATGAGAACAGCAAACTTCAAATTTGTAGCATAACAAAACACACAGGGAAACAAATAAAGTTTCATAAACATCCAGTCCAGACCCAAATAGGAGCCTCCGACTGTGGACTTTTCGCAATAGCTTTCGCAGTTACTCTCTGTTTCGGTGGTAATCCTTCAAAATTCATTTATGATCAAGTAAAATGAGAGATCATTTAATGCAGTCGTTGATTAAACAAAATTTCACAAAATTTCCCTTTAATATCAACACAAACTGGAAAAAGAAGAAAATTGTAACCACTAGAGATAATCAACTGATGGCAATGTGCACAAACCGTTGTGAATGTAGAATAATCAGTTTCTGGTGCCAGAAGGAATGTATGGAAATGAAATTGGTCATTTCTTGTAGAATGATGCATATTTTTATCAAACTAGTTATGAGCAATTTCACTCACTGACTACAGCGGAAGGACAAACAGACTGATGGACTTGCACAGCGATTAAAGTGCACACCTGTGGGTCGTGCAATACTGTTTAGACTTTCGTCACCGTTTTGCATGCCGGTGGCTGGACAATGTGAAAAATACATAAGTATACAAAATTTGAACCATATATACCACGAGGTTCAAGAGTTATGAGCATTTTCACTACTTGACCGTAAATTTTCAACTTGTGCTCAGCAAAGCCTCGTCCATCAAAAAAGACAGTTGTGCATGCGAGTCGTTAGATAATGTTGACATGTATCAAAATATAGAATGCGGTTCAAGAGTTATAAGCGTTTTCGCTAACTGATAACGGACGGACGGACGAACGGACTCACACAGTGTTTATAGTGCAAACCTGCGGGTTGTGCAATATATTTTGCAGTTGTCGCTGTCCATATGACAGCGAGATGGTAAAGTGCACGGTATTCGAGGAATGGTTTCACCTTAGATGCATAGAACAGTCCCTTGTTAAAGAAATCGAAGGAGGCGAGTCGTTCTCTTACACCTGTAAAACTGTGCGGATAAGTAAATGATTAGCTTCTTGTTGGTCGTTACATCTTGGTAGTATAATGTTAGACTCCCCCTTTCAGTTTGCCCTATTTAGTCATAGAGAGATCGTGTTTGAAATTTAACATCGCGTGAGAGCGATACGACATCACAGGTCTGAACAGTGTTCTGACCACTTTAGAACTTCTTAAATCGGCAATCAGTTGGTTGGTTGGTTGTTTTGGGTTTAATGGCTCTTTGAGACAGTATTGCAGTCTAAAACTGAGCCATCTCCCAGAGAGCGAGAGAAAGAAAAGAGAAATTATAGGCGAGAGAAAAAGGTCCAAACAATCCCCACCCGCACCCACTACCTACTGCAAGCACGGTAGGTCCTTGTCCTACTAGTATCCAAATCAGCAGGACGCCCCGGCACTGAATCGGAGATACCCAATCGGAGCCATCGCCCGACCATACAATCCCCGAATCGGCCATCAGCAAAATAAACTTTTTTACGCTATCTGTCACTAGCAAATTTTACGAAAATTGGCTATTTACAGACGTCTGTCGCTAGCAAGTTCAACGAAAATTAGCTAGTGACAGACGACTGGCAGTAGCTAATTTTGCGAAAATTGGCTAGTGACAGACGACTGGCAGTAGCAAATTTAACGAATATTGGCTAGTGACAGACGACTGTCACTAGCGTCTTCCTAATAATAATAGTAATAATAATAATAATTATCATTATTATTTTTTTAACTTTAAATTGCATATTTATTTTTTTTCTGATATTCGTCAGTACAATAAGGCTTTCGAATCAAAAACTTTTCTGTTTGTCCATTACTGTCAGTCATTATATCAAAAGTACATTTACCTACAAACCAAAGCATTTTGTATTTATGAAGACACCTTGAAAATAAAATAAATTGTGCTTGTAACTGTTTTGAATAGCTTTATATAGTTTATTACCATTTAAGACCAACTGTTACTGAATTTATGTACATTGATAATTTCTAATATTATGAGCATATGTGCATCTTTTAAAGATTGTCTCCCTCGTTTATTTCATCTTTTCAGAAACAAATAGTTTAACGAAATTTCGTTAGACAGTATGTAATAGTCTCATAATTAACCGTACAAGTTTTGAGAAAATGCATGTTTTCTTCGATAAATGTGGAATGAAAAATAATCTTCAAATTAAAATGCAAATTACCTATTTCCTCACGGCCTGTAAGAGTATCGATTTTGACCACGTGGTTTATGTGATCATGTACAGGTATTTTTCTTATTCATGCACGTGATTGTGACGTATGAATAACTTATTTTGTCCAATAATGCGATTTCGAGCGCGGTCCACGATCGTTTACAATTTTATCTTATTTTTTGTTTAAAGTCACTTTTCGCAAGTATTATAATCTAAACTCTATTTCAAGTGTATAGTTAGACCATGTCGGAGGTACTGCATGAAATATTTCATCAAATCATTTTTGTTATCATTGTCAAGGGAGTAAATCTTTAACTTTTGCGGTGAAAAAAAATCGATCATATGAAAATAATTTAAATTGTAGTAATTTCAAATAGAAATTTCAGTCAGTTAAACATTAATACTGTTTCAGCATTTCCGTCGTAGTCCAAGTTGCGGAGCATGCGTCGCTGTTTGCGTCTTGATCTGTAGCTAGCTGTGATGCATTATAGGCTATATAGGCGGACTTGGATCCCATCAACATCCATATCTAAACCACATAGAGGACCGAATTTATTCGCTATAAGAAGCGGATTTTGTCTCAGCACTCTTGATCTTTGACATTGTTTTGAGAGGGAAAATGCCGATAACCAAATTAATGCGGCAGTAGCCGACATAAAACGCTTCACTGCTTTTATCTTATTTCTCAGTTCCTACATGGGGACAAAGAATCAGGATATGAAACCTTTGGCACTGGTCAATGTTACAACTTGTAAAAGTAGTTTCAATCCTTTAACTTCAAAATCTTAAGGTAAATGGAAACATTTTCAGGGGAGACTAGTCATGCATGGCACAAGAACTGAGCTGGATGAGAATATGTTTAGCTATTTCGATTTTTGTTTCTCGTTCGTTGATTCGTTCAGAGCATAAGTGTATTCAGGTTAAGGTTTTTAGTAATATTCCTCAGTTCTCGACATACAAAAATATACTGATATTCATCTTCTACCTCATTATATAGGTACAAACAGGAAACGAGAAAATTGGAAGATAGGAAGAAATACTTTCTAGACGTAAAATGATAATTTTGATCAACTGTTAAGTATATACTAGAATCATAACACAATTATCTACCGTAATGATTAAATATTCATACAGATATGTCTGAGCGAACAAGTTAGACACAGATAAGACTCGCCAGTAAAACCAACTTGTTCAATTTTTCGGAAAACGAATAGAATTGGGTTGGTCTCCAAAGATTTAGGTAGATAAGGCTAGTCACATGAAACATTGTCAGAGGCATTTGGCCAGGCCAGGTCCAGAAACACAAAGGGTGGCTATTTACTGCGTGCTAGAGAAGGGTTATGCTTTCTGGCCCTCTTGAGAGCTTGTCGACAATGCGTGTTTTGTTGGTAAATTCTACTCCTGCTTCACACCGCTCTTCTTTGATTGGGCCATCTTCTGCAAGGAGAGTCTCATTCAGAGTCTTCTAATGAGTCTGAATCAGCAATGTGCCTTTTAGTGATTTCTTCCGCCACATAACAGCTGCCGCAACAATCGGAGCACCGCTCGGCCAATTCCATAATTCACGGAATAGGCCGAGCGGTGTTCCGATTGCTGCCGCAAATGTCCTGTTTACTTGGACTGGGCACAGTCTAATTACTGCATGGATTGCCACACAAGCTTAAGGGCTTTACCAACCCTGACTTTGTTTCAAGGGCACTGAGTGGTTGCCAACCACGGTTACAGAGTTGCACATACCATAGAAAGCATTTTAGCAACTCACCCAGCAGCGCTCGTACAACAAGATAGGCTAATGTGAACACTACTGAGCAAACACTACAATAGTAAGTCACTTTATAATGCCTCGACCATGCTTTCATGGGATTTTCATTGGTGGCGATAAGGTTTTGTTTCGGAGACCTAGCATCTCCTGTTTGGATTGCTGACAAGTATGGTGGGTGGTTTGTGCCATTGCGTCTTTTCGTTTTTTCGCCGCGAAAAGACGCCACGCAAAAAGACGAAAAGACGCCATGCGTAAAGACGAAATTTCGTCTTTTCGCGTGGCGGGTTTCGTCTTTTCGCGTGGCGTTATTTCCTCTTTTCGCATGGCGTTTTTTCGTCTTTTCGCATGGCGTCTTTTCGTCTTTTCGCTGCGAAAATACGAAATGGCACAAACCAGCCACCATAGACAAGGTTAAGAACTGTAGGTTTTGTTTTCTCAGCTCCTATGTGAATTGCCCTCCAAGGCTATGAGCTCAACCCATTCTTCCCATGTTTTATTTCAGAGACACAGCAATTCCTTGATGTGCTCCTTCTCAAGTTGATTGGTTCAACAACCGATTAAACTGGGTTGCATGGTACCAGTAGCAGGTTTGACCTAACCTGACAGAAAAATACTACGTGCTCATGTCGATATAGAATTACGTTCAACTAAATTAAAGTTTACTGTTCATTAAATTTAACAACAAAACAGGCACAATAGATAGATAGGCAATATTAAGCTGTAATTAAACATTTACAAAAAGAATCTGCAAACATTAAAAAAAGATATTACAGTTGCATCTTCTGTATTAGAAGATTTGAGCCGCGACGAGACAAAACCAACTAAGTGGCATATGCGGGCCACGCAATGGCACAGATCAGCCTAGGCATCTTCCCAGTCATAAAGGTTAGCTCAGGGTCTTAGCTACCTTTATGCGGACAGCGATGACCCTAATCAGACTGGACGGATGCCCAGGCTGATCTGATTCTTCGCTGGACGCACATACCACTTTGTTGGTTTTGTCGTGTCGCGGTTCAAAATTTTATGTCGTCAACGGCTGCAATTTAATTTGCATCTACGGCAGTAATAGTTTGGATAAAATAACATTTTACGAGTCATTTATCCAAGCTGAGCCTTATCATAAGAAACTGTACCTAAGACAGGGGCGTTGCCGAGAGTAATTTCAGGCGAACAATTGCGATTTCAGGTGAAGCAACTATGCAATTTTCTGTTCAGCCTCCTTTCTCAGTTGGATCAATTCTTAAAGGAGGGAAATATGTTTCTCTAGGAGCCATATTTTGGAAGGACTATGTCGTCCAGTTAGGTAAACAGGAAGTTACAAAAGTTGTCTCTCTGTTGAAAAATGGCGAAAAACATGGAAGTGTACACACAGTCCTCAATGATATGCGAAATTCTGTTTTTGTTGTTGTTGTTGTTGTCGTTTTTATTGCAGGTGGACACGTGATCTTAACCTGCGGTTTGTCGATGACACTGACCAATGCTGCAGCTAGAAGCCCAGCAGTGGAAAGTCTCCAGAAAGCCTCCACAAGATATGAAATGGAGTTAAGTGCCAAGAAGACTACAGTTTCAAAGGTATCAAAACAGTGATCAAGGTAAACGGACAGAAGTTAGGAACGATGACAAGTTTAAAAAACCCAGGGCTGGTTGTCTGAGATCTATAACCCAAACCTGTAATTCTCTCAGGGATTGACCAAGCAACTGCATCCCTAACATAGTCAGTACCTTTTTAGAGAGATAACAGAAATGAGCCGCGACGCGAGAAAACCAACAATGTGGTTGTGCGCCCAGCGCAGACTCAGATCAGCCTGGGCATTCGCCCGGTCTGATCAGACTCTTTATTAAGCGCTTAAAGGGTAGCCAAGGGACTAAGCTACCTTCATGCAGACAGCGAAGACTCTGATCAGACTGGGCGGATGCCCAGGCTGATCTGAGACTGCGCTGGGCGCACAACCACATTGTTGGTTTTGTCATGTCGCGGCTCAAATGGAATATGAAACTAGTGCGCTAGTTTGTGGTATCCATCCTTCTATGTGTGAAATGTAGACCTTGACAGCAGAGCTAAGACAGAAGCAAGACGTCTGAAATGAGATGATGATACCGAAGGTTACTGAACATCTCATACAAAGATCATGAAGGTAATGAAAGGGTTTACAGAATGATCCAAGCAGCAACTGTGGAACCTGAAGAACTCCTGACCATGGTTAAGAAACGAAAACTGGTGCAGGTATTTTGCTATATCTAAAGGTCTTCCGGCTTAGCGGTGACACTCCTACAGGGTGCGATGAAAGGAAAATGGAGAGGCAGACCGAACAAGTGATGAGGAGACCTGGCCCCAAGGTTATAAAACTTTTTTCATGCTCAACTCTGCTGAGCATGAAATTTAACCTGCAAATAAATAGAAAATTACTTTTAAGTACAGTCGTTTTCTCGCTCAATTTAGCTGAAAATGTAATTTTCTCTGCTTATGTTTATTAGTTGGCATTTTCATATTTATCAGCAGAGAAAATTTCATGCTCAGCTGAGTTGAGCACAATAAAAGTTTTATAACCTCAGGGCCATGTTAAGAATGAACACGTGAGGAATGATCTTGGCAAACATAACAATGGCATCTGAAAACAGGAACAGGTTGACAGTTTGTTGCAGGGTCAAGTATCATGTGTCCTTTTTTATTTTATAATTATTTTTTTTTTCGTTTTGCAATGCTTAGACGGTTACCCTCCATTCTCTCTGAAATACTGACACCCGTCTGAGGGCATCGTTTTTATAGGGCTGTAACAATATTCAGTTCTGTTTTAATCTATTGTTTATCAAGCTACTCGAGAAGACTCGGAGCAGACCGTTCCCTTTATACCTGCCATAAAATGCCTTTCTCGTATCTCGACTTCTTATTTTTAGACTGAAAGTTAGATTTGAAGTAGAACACAAACAGTTGCAATCCCATTTAGAATTTGTCACGATTTGTCTGTCAGGATTGGCAATAGTCTTCAAATGCCATATTTTGATAGTTTTAGAATTAAGAATTACACAATAGTGCAATGATAAGCTGTCTACAGCAGACTTCGGTAGAACTAAAAGTTTCGTAACCAATAAAAGTGCTATAATGACCTTGAATGTTGGGCCAAAGTGTGGGAGCAACAATGTAGACCTTAATCCGACTGCTCAAAGAGCAGTCTGATTTTAGTCTACACAGTTTACCATTTCTGCTAGTCATATTTTGGAACAGCACCTGACTGCCACTTGTTCAAATTTAAAGTAATTGAAATTACATTAAGGTGGAATAGGACACAACCAAAATTTTCAGTAACAATGATCAAGAAGTTCAGTATTTTCTTAAGTACGAAATGATTTTCTTTTAAGTGTGAAACAAATACTTATTTTTCTATGACGTCATGATAAATGTGAAGATTTGACGTCTTTTTATGCAAACTTCATAGCGCTCGATTACTTATCATTTTCGCATATGTTTTGCGCTCTCCGTAAAGATTCATACCAAAGTGCGAGCCGTTATTATTTCTTCCAAATATTTCCGCATTTTGTATTGATTTAGGCTAATATGTCCTTTCATTTGATACTGAATATTGCTTAATTTCCCATAAAAGCTTAGTTAGAGAAAAAATGTTTCCCGAAACATATATCTGAAATTTTGATATGTGTTAACGAAATATGTTTACATGTATTTTTTTTTTAAATAATTGTAAGTTTTCACCGTGTAAATTTTTCACAAAGAAGATTTGTTTAACCGATGATGTCGTTTCTTTCAACGTCAAAGGGAGATTAATCCTAAGAATGTTTTTAAGTATTTCTTTTTTGTTTCTATTAAAAAAAAAAAAAAATAGTAAAACATTGGTGATCTCTATTAGAGAATATAAACGCACGAATAACGAAAGAACAGAATTCACAGTGATTGCTTGTTCCGTATTCCAGGGACGAAGGTTTCAACACGCCAGGGGATCATTTTTGTCATGACATTTATTTTGCGTAACGTGACGTCTCGTTTATTGAACTGTTACGGACCTCGTATTTCGCGACGCCAATTACCTCCGAAAAAGCAAAAACCGCATATCTAGAATGAATAAAAGTGATATCGTCTACAGTGAAAAGTTATCGTATCAATTCACTAGTGACTGAGTGTGTGAACTCGGGTTAAACCTCCTATCAACTACGAGGTCATATGTAGACAGAACCTCGGTTTAAAGTCTCATCCCGGAAAGACCGGAGAAGCGAGGGGTCGATCTTGCGACCCCTGGATTGGTAGTCCGGAGTGTTATCCACTACACTACAGCCGCTCCTCACTAGTGACTGATAAGATTTACAATGTATATTTTTTCACTGTAGCAAACCGCGGCTGTTTTCCATTTTTGGGCTTAATTTCTTTCTGGAAAGGTCTGAAATGTATCGCTCTTGTCTGACACTATAGGCTTACTACGGACGTTAGCACGTCAAATCACTTTATTTGCTGGCGTATCGCTAATTTGCACGCACCGTCAATCCAATGGCAGCTGCAAGCGGCTTTCTTAAATCACCGATTTCTCTTTATTCATTCATTAAAATGACATAATAAACCATTTTCTTAAATCCACTAAACGCGCTGAGCGAAGCAAAGTTAACAAGAAACGACTAGGAAAAAAGTTATTTTTGAAGCGGTCTGTTTTCCGTTAGAAACAATAAAAAGAAAATTTACCTTTTTTTCGGTAAATACCAAAAACTACTCCATCTCATGTGTTGAAAATATCAGCAATTTCACTCGTGCTACGCACTCGTGAAATTACTGATATTTACATCACATTCGATGAAATATATTTGGTATTCACATAAAAACGTAAATAATCTCTACGTATTTTAAAAATGTTTTACGTTGTAGTTATTCTTGTTAGCACAAACAATGTATTGCTGAGTCAGATGTCGTAGCCAAAGCCCCTGCTCTAACCACTACATATATTAAAATAACCAATACACTACAAGTTTATGAAGTGATTTATTAACCATCAAAATCGAATTAGCTAAACAATGATATAACATTGAGCCTCAAGCAACGTCGATGATGTAACATAAAAACTAGAGGTAAATGATAAAGATTCAGTGAACGCGAAATGAATGTAAACTACTGACGTTGTATTAAGTTCATGTGAACCAATGAGGGTCGGCGGCTAATACCGCTGTCATTACAAGTGCAGAATTGTGAGGTCAAGCATAGTGCCGAACTTTAGAAGTTTAGAAACTTCAAACTCGGTGAAGCAAGCTATAAGCCCGGCTCAAGTGTAAGTACAACTCAGGAAGAAAGTCGGTCACATGTTCAAGTTATATATAGCCAGCAGGTCGAACGTTTAAAGGTAGTTTCCTGGACTAGCGATAACAATTATGTTCACTAAATAATTTCGCCTTTTTCTGGGTAGTATTGAATGCTTTTATTTTTCTGAATCTGTTGCTACTGAGAAAATCGTCAGATGTTGAAGAAAATAGACGTTTTCCCTTTTGGTTTATTTCCCTTCGTTGGAATTCCAGTTCAAAAAATAGATGTGCTATATGTCTATAAGTGCGTGATTTCTGATGCCATTCTCCAAAGGTAAATTTTCTCTTGCCATGAGCTCTCCTAGAGGTCCTGGCATGGCAGATGGGTTAAAACTATCCCAAAATGCAATGCAGCATGACGTCAGCTAACGTTATCTATTTTGGGCGCGAACTAAAAATAGCACTAACTGGTGTGCGAAGCAGAGTTAGGAAATCCCTTGCAAAACAACTTTTCTAATAATATTTTGATTTACTCTTTTAAGTGAAGCTTATCTATTCCCTTTTCATAAGTGCTTTCCAACAACTTGGATGAAAGATTATCAAAATTATGATGCATTCCAATGTACAGGAACCTACCTTTAAGCATTAAATTATTTTTTAACATAATTTTTCCCATATTCGATTGCCCATACGCCCAACGTTAGACATAGACATAGAAACTTTATTTTTTGTCATAAATACATAAGAACATACGCACTGGAGTGCTTTTATTTCGAAAAACAAAGGTTGAACAACATCTAAAACATAATACCACAGCATGCACATGTACATTTAGATAAAAGTAATGAGGGTTTATGCAAAGATAAACTGAATAAAACTATCTAGTTAAAATATACGAGTATAATAAGCCGTCCCTGTATGCATCTTTTGACTGAAAGAAGAGAATAGAAGGACTAGGACGAAAAACAAAGATAGCTGAAAGGAATTTCTCCCCTACAACCAGCTCCTTTGTAACGAAAGCGAAAATGGCGATAGAAGAAGCAAAAGAGAGTGAACACAAATAGTACAGTAGTAAAGTAGTTAACATGCAATATCTCTAAGAAACAAATAAAAGGTCATAAGCTCAATAGGTAAGCATAGACACATGATAACAAAACAATTAAGACATACTAAACTAATCACAAAATGGAACTAAAACCAGGAAGCAGAACTAAACGCACAATGCTCATAAAACATAAACTAAAAAGAAATAAAGCTGAAAACATTTCCAGCCTCCCGCACGCATTAGGATTGCCTGACTTGAGATACATCATCCAGTATATCCATGACAGTCGCCGACATCGGTCTGCGTTGCCACAGGTAGTAAAGCTCCTTCTTGTGGACTAAGTGAACCACAGCAGAGAGTTGCATGAACGATTTATTTCTGCTATACATGTCGTATCTTTTGCCTCCTTTGAATTTTTTGAAGTCTGGCAAATGGGGTGTTACTGTTGGGACATTGGTTTCGCTACATGTACGTGCTTCTGCCATGCCGACTCCATTAGGTATACAGGGGCGTAGCTAGGGACATTCAAACGATGCGCACAATTATGTTTCATACTTCTTGTAGGGGAAAATAGGGTTTGGTTCGAAAAGTATTTCATATTGTCATGTGTGCTGACAGGTAACTGTTGCTACTGAAATTTCGTCCAGATAATTTTCGCAATTTAACCTGTAGATACGTTGGCGTGCGTTTTTAATTTTTTCGGGTCGACAAAATTTTAATACGCACCTGCGTATTTGTGTGCTGGCAGCTACGCCTCAGGACCATTTGTAAGTTTTGTTTGCCTTGAGATACAGGTTTTAAATTATGCTCTTTTCGGCGGCACGCTAATTATTGTTGTTGCTTCTCTCTGACCGTTCTCCGTTTTCAAACTCTTTAAAACTCTTTTCACCATTTCCGGTAATTTTGACTGGTCCTGGGGGACATACTATACTGACCAATATTTACAGCTAGAATGGTAGCTGTCACAAAATCTCTCTACCTATCATATCTCTGCAGTGATGAGTCTATTATATAATTGGATAATCAGTCATCGTAATTCATTAAGAAAGACGTGAATAAACAGGAAGTATTTGTATCTTTAGTGAAAATTAAATCATGAAACTCACTCTGTGTGGTTCGAACTTGCGATGACTGACAGCTTGAACTTAGTATGCAAGTCACCTTGACATTTTCCCAGCCTAAAAAGTGATTTACCGTTTTATTCAGCTATTAAACGGCGTTATTCTATCACTAAAATGACCCCTAAATCAGTCCAATGAAATTCTGGTATGAGATAAGCTTTCCATCTAAAACAATTCCTAATATCAAGATCTGTCTTATAAGACGGATCTAGATTTTGGGATTTTTTTGGAGTCTTGTAACGCGAGAAATATGGTAGATAACTATTTTGATTTGTTTCATATAAGTTTTCTTATCCAATAAATATCGTAATAAGAGGTGCGAGTACTTGATCAGACAGTTTTATGAGTGATTGTCACCTTGGGTGACAGATTTCAGACCGACCTTGTTGGACAACTGACAAGGTGAAAGGTCAGACAGTTCAACGACAGAAGCCCAATACACGCTTGTCATTTGCGTCTAACTATAAAGATAAATAAACATATAAATTTAAATGAATGCTCATCTATGCCTTTTAAAATGAAGCATTCAGATTAAGTGAAAGCTACCCCCGACTCGTACACTTTGCTTCCAGCGCTTAAATGTTATCATGCATAGTTAAGGTTCAGCAAGGTACTGTCATAGGACCCTTATTGTTTTCACTACAAATGCATTTACATTGTGTCTGAGAGCTCAAGTTTCTTGCAACTGCGTTTCTTTTTAACAAAGTTAATGAAATAACACGTGTTGATGCATATAGTGTATAGAAAAGTACATTCTGTTGAGTATATTTTTCACGATTCATTTAGAAAGATGTGAAAAACTGGTCCATAACAGCTTGTTTTTGGTGTGAGCTACCTTCTGAGGTTGTTAAAACAAAAAAATATTTTTTTAAAGTTTTCCTAAATCGTAAATAAATAAATAGATATACGCAGTTGGGCTTTGATGGCTTAGTACTTTACTAAGGAGCAGGTCGAACTTGTATTTTGTAAGCTGATTTAATGGTAAACTTTTACTTTGTTACTACGTGTAGGCTGAGTATGCAAACAGCTTCTAACGAGTTTTGTTTCTTTTTACTAGTTACAACATTGTGAGTATGTTGTGTCTCACAAAGGACGAATATAAAAATAAACAATATAATTTAATTTCCTTGCACCCTAATGGCTTATGGCTTATGGACCAATGGTTTATGCTGGGACTGAAAAAGAATTTAGATTTTAATTTGACTTCAGTGCAACTGGGGTTGTGTCGTGTGGCCGCCATAAACGTCTCCCCGTACATCATTTATTGTGCAGATTATATTTTAACTTTGTCCTTTGAGATCAGAGGATATATTCCGAGAAATCAGTATTTTTTGATTGGACTCATACTTCAGATCATCGCTTTTTATTCATTTGGACCCCTTTTTGATACTAATCAGTCTTTAAATCGACTGCCGTATTAAAATTAAAACCTTACAACTGGTTTCTCTGGCTTCGTCACTAGATTATGTCAGAATCACAGACAAGTAGCCGAAACTTTGAAGAATGGACCATGTTCCTTTTTTCGAATGTGTTCTCTGCTCTTGAGAAACTTTTAGATTTTGTTACGTTCAAGGAGGAGCGTTATTAGGGGCAGTTCATGATAGTCACTTTTATGTCTCTGAAGAGGAAGTATAGGAGTTTACGACAATCTTAGATATGTTGTATGGTCGTACTTGCAAGATGTTGTATGCATTTTGATATGAAAATGCTTTTCAAATAAAACTTATAGGCCATGAGCCAGATATGGTTTACCCCCCCCCCCCCCCAGGGGGAGTTTTGTAGACCATACTTTTCTTAAAGACCAGCATCTTAGAAGTATTTTGCAGCATGTTAGCCCTCTGGCGAGTGGGGCGTTAAGCTGTAACAGCCTATTACATTACGTTACCCATTAAAATAATAAACATAAAATAAAAATTATCAAAAATTATAAAAAATTGAAGGCACTTTCCTATGTTTAAAATTATAATGGAATCTAATAGAACAATCCAATAGCTAAAAGTTATGATGTTTGAAACGTCACTTTAGCAAACGTGGTGTAATATACGTGACGTTTTTCTTTACTCTCCATTAAAATTGCAATTTCCATCCAAAATACTTTCTTTTTGTAAGTTATTCCTTTAATATTAGACCAAATGTTTGTTAATGTGTTAAAGAAAAATTATTGATCTTTTCAGATCTGCAAAAATTATTATCCTATCTTGTATACTTTTGGAGAAATAGAATGTTGAACACAGTAACCCCTTATGAATGTTCCATATTACAATTATCACTTTCCGTATAATTCAAGCGGTTGAACTACACTATTGGAATTGAAAACAACAGTATAAGGTAATATTGAATAAGCCAGCCTATTTAAACAGCAAGGAGCAGTTCAACAATATTTTGAATGCATTTTAGTCGGCCATAATGATCGATTATATACGTTACTTATGGCTACCTTTGTTAAAATCATATCATTTGAAGATAAAATCATTTTATTTTCTTTGGTAGCAGTTTCCTCATAAAAGAATCTTTTAATATAAGAGAAAAATGCATTCTGGTTTATTTTCTATGATAAGCTATTACTAGTAGTAACGTAAATAACATTAACATTTAAAATATTTTATAATAATACCTTTAATCAGGTTTTTTCCACTGTCACTTTAAAAAATTACACATATAAGTCTGGGTGTTCTTATGATATATTGTGTACTTGGACCTATCAACACTTCTCTCAGTTTTTACTTTTAGGGATTGAGGTGTGTTTTATACGTGATTAAACACAGTATACTTCAAATTGTAATGTTAAGGGCATTGACATTTTCTGCACATGTAAAACGGGTTTTGCTGTTTACTTTGTTATTATATCAAAAATAAAAGTATTTCATAATGACATTGGCCAGTTTGTTTCTTTTAAAAATTTTACATCTGAGTTCTAAAGACAGTAACATACCTGAAATTTTGTTATATACAGCTAAAAAATCCAAAAAAACCCCCCCAGAAATAATGAATAAATCAGAAATAAAATAAAATAAAATATAAGAAATACTTCAGAAAAGACAAAGCCGCAGCTATTAAAAGCCAGCATTGATTTTGCATATAGGGCTCGAATAAAATGATATGCAATCAGTTTGATACCATTAAAAGCTAAGCTGTTTTGACGTGTTTAGTTTAAACTATACAATAGTCAGTAATCAACAATGCGAACTGGAGTTCCACCTTGTTTATTGACATGATTTGTTATAGCTTTCACGTGCACACTAAAAAACTATAAAGCAGAACAGTAACCTGAAGTTTAAAAGCTTAAGCCAAATCCAGTTCTGCATCAAAGCTAATGTAGATATTTGCTGGCAGCGTATACTTACTTCTGTAAGACTATCGTATATTTTACGTTACCAGAGAAAACAACATTGCTGATTTACAGTTAAGAAACAAACAAACTTTTGAAAATAATTAATGGTAGTGTCAATACATTGCTTTACTTAGTTCATTTGTGTAACTAACACTTATGTGTCAACCAGGAGTTTGGGAGAATAGTATCAGAAATATTTGATACAGAAAAGAGACACTGGCAGTTTACTAGTATACTGTAGCAATATATAAATCTATAAATGCTGTGTTTAAGATGATCTATATTTCTATGCTTTTGTTTCTTGCTCTTTAAAGTCTAACTACATTCAACCATATCCTTAAGAATCTAACTATATTCAATCATCTCTTAAAGAATCTATTTACTAAAGAACATAAAGACACGTTTAGTTGGACAAAACTGTTGTTTTTTTTCCAGGGACAGTGTTCCAGTAACTCTGCACACATAATAAAATGGCAAATGAAAATGGCAGAATATATTAATGTTGGTCATCGCTGTTCAGATATTTATGAGCAAATCTTAGTTGTTCTCCTTCAGAATGTATTTGCCTACACTGTAATAATATGCTTTGCAGCATAATATTGGAAACTAGAACAAGTGAGCAGGGGCTCACGTATACCCCCGACCAGCGCCACCGCCTAATGAAACCACCACCTTATGAAACTACTGCCTAATGAAACCAATCTTATAAATGGTTTGAACCTAGAAGTAAACTTAGTCACCTATCAAATGGTTCTATCAAAGTATATTATAAATATCAGCAAACAGTACTAACTTAAAACAAAACTTTAATGTAAACATATAAGTCTGTGCCCATGACCTTGGTCACAGCTGCATCCAGATGATGTCAACTAATCTGCATGAACATTGACGTAAACTTAGTCGTGTATCAAAAAGGTTTCATCAAAGGATGTTGGAAATGTAAACAAAAACTATAAACTTAACGCAAAACTTAAATGCAAATATACAAGTCTGTGACCTTTGGGCTATGAACCTAAAAGTAAACCTAATCAAATATCAAAAGGTTCCATAAAAGGATATTGGAAATACAAAAGAAGAATATAAACTTAACAGCAGCATCCAAATGATGTCAAGTATTATGCATGAACATTTAAGTAAACCTAGTCATATATCAAAAGGTTTCATTGAAGGGTGTTGGAAATATAAGCAAAGAATATAAACTTAACGCAAAACTTTAATGCAAATACACAAGTCTGTGACCTTGACCTTTAGTAAGCAGCAGCATCCAGATGATCATGTAAACTACTCTGCATGAATCTAAAAGTAACCCTAGTCAAATATCAAGAGGTTCCATAAAAGGATATAAGAAATATGAAAGACTATAAACTTAATGCAAAACTTTAACGCAAATGTTTAAGTCTGTGACCTCGACCTTAGGTCAGCAGCAGCATCCAGATGATGATAAGTATTCTGCTTGAACCTGTAAGTAAATCTAAGCACATACCAACATGCTTCATCAAAGGATATTGGAGACATAAGCAAAATTAAAAACTTAACACAAAACATTAACGCAAATGTTTAAGTCTGTGGCCTTGACCTTAGGTCAGCAGCAGCATCCAGATGATGATAAGTATTCTGCTTGAACCTGTAAGTAAATCTAGGCACATACCAACAGGCTTCATCAAAGGATATTGGAAACATAAGCAAATTTAAAAACTTAACGCAAAACTTTCACGCAAATGTTAACGGACGGACGGACGCACGCACGCACACACGAACGGACGGACGGACAGACGGAATAACGGACGAACGGACGGAAAGACGAAAACTATATACCCCTCGACATACTTCGTATGTCGGGGGTATAAAAAAGAAAGACCAAACAAGTAACGTATACAACGTATTTATTGAGAGTTTATGAATTCTTCATTTCCGATATCCTTAACTAGTAATACAGTATTTCTGAAGAGCAAATAATCAAACAATAGAAATAGTGCATACCTATACATGCCAAGGAAGGGCTAACCTAAGTAATTTACTGCATTTGATCTCTGTGACCTTGTATTACCATATTGTTTACTTTTTAGCGATAAATGTGATTGTAAACTGCTTATTTATGATATCTTACTGCTTATCATATCATCCGTGTCCAAATATGTTAAATACTGTTCGAGAATAAAGCCCCAATTTTAGTTGTTACATTATTGAAAATTGTCTGACTGAAATTTGTATTTCGCAACACATTTAGTCCTTGATAGTAACAACAAGTGGGAATAAAACCATGGGGGTTTGCAAAACTACCTGACCATTTGGATATTTGTAACAACATAATGAAAAATAGAACTCCTGAACAGGCTGAAGACAGAATGTTGTATGCGTTATAAAGTATGTCACTTTCTATACTCCTTAAATTTTCACATTGTTAACATTTTGTAATGTATTTGATGGCCGGGAGCTGCATAAACAGATCACGTAGATCACAAATTAACATATAAGTTATGATCACGGGAGCCACACATATTTGCTAATCCATGTAAAGCAGTTTCTGTGCAAAGAGGTTTGTGGCTGACGATTCGACTGAAAGCATAGAAAAATGGTGTTAATGCATGTTGGCAGAGTTGGTACTGCTTATGATTGCCTCGGCTGGTAGTCACAGTTGCATATTTGTATGTAGGGTAATTGAATGGCTCAGCCAACAGCACAGGTAGCGAAACTGGTTTTATCCCCATCATAACGAGAACCTAAATATTAATCAGTTGCAGCATATATCAACTTATACTTACTTCATTTAATGCATAAATTTAAAAAAAAATCATTTTTATGAAGTCACTTTTAAGTGAGAATGAATTGAAGGCAAGGTCGAACTGTTTCAGCTGTAACAATCTATGTGCGTCTTGCTGAACTCTTGTGTATTTCAAAGAGCTAAATTTGCCATCTGACTACCAGTGGCAAGCTTATACTACAGCAACTAATACTCATGCCGCCAGGGAACTTAACTTTTGATAACAGATGACCCACAAATCTTATTCCACGACATATTACAATTATGTAACGTAATGTTACTGTTAGATTGCTTTTCAAATATCCACTATTAGATGGGTTTTTTTTTAAATAGTTTGAGGACACATAACATTGACATATCTTCATATTTACATATACAACAGTATCTACTGAAGACAAAGATAACATTGAAATATAAAATGCAGCTAATGTTGGCTTTCATAGCTTTTCTCGTCATTTTGTAGGTTAAATTCTTCAAAAAATAAGATCGTTTCTGTCCCCATTTAATGTATCCACTGCTAATTTAACTGCTGCCTAACTTATCTAAGCTGGGCATGAATCAAAGAAGATTGATGGAGCACGTATAAACTTCAGTCCACCAATTCAGCGATTTAGTCTCTGTTTTTTTTTTTTTTTTTTTTTTTTTTTTGGGGGGGGGGGGGGGGGGTGTTTTTTCCGTGTTTTGTTGTGGTTATATACGTTACATATTTATCGTGACTGCTGACGAGTTTTGTAAGACTTTAGATTGTTTCTTTTTTATACTAGAATATTGAAACAGTCATATATATGACATTAACTTTTCGCTACACTTAAATTCTTAAAATTTGCTCCTTATATTACATGTATTTAGACACTGAAGGGGAAAAAACGTCAAACGCAATGTAAACTACGTTATACAGGTTAGTCAACTTATCCTTGACAATGTCAATAACTTTGAAACAGTGATTTATGTACTAGCAGACAAACCCAACATTATTTAGGGTGAATACTAACATATGTACAACAATGCATATCTTCTATTATAACGTGAATATGTAAATTTGGGTAGTGTAATTGACGTTGACGTCATACGTTAACACCCCAACGTACAGAGGGCTAACATGTGTCATTTTGTTTCTTATATAATGTAGTTTTAGAAAATTATAGGGTACAAAACTCCCCCTTGGGGGGGAGGGGGAGGGGGTCTATTGTCAGCTCAAGGTCTATTAGTATACAAATGCGCAAACTTAGTGATCATGATGTGATATCAGGAACAATTCATGGATCTGCTGAAAAGTATATCCCCTCAAATCCAGTAGGTCGACCTGTTCTGTTCCTTGGATAACCCCTGAGATAAGAAGAAAGATTCGTAGAAGAAACAGGATACATGCTAAGGCTTAATAGACTGGCAGTAGCAAACTTAGTTCAAAATTATTAGGCTGATGTGAAAACGCAACACGATTTGAATGTCCGTAATTTCGTTGGTGACATAAAGGCTAACCCGAGAGACTTCTACCGGTACATTATCAATGATTAATAGTCAAAAGAAAGATACTCGGGATATCCCACCTTTAAAAATGAGAAATGGTAGGCGGTGTTGCAAAATCGGAGCTGGAAAAGGCAGACGGATTTGACTGCCATTTTTCGGATGTGTTCAACAAAAGCGAACACACCCAAGCCTCCCTCCCAGAGCGCTCGGCTCCCTTCATGGAGGGCATTCTTGTTTCGGCAGAAGGAGTTCCAAAACTTACTTATTAAGGGGTTGAAAACCTCAAAAGCTTTCAGACCTGCTGAACTGCATTCTTGAGTCTTAAAAGAACTCCTATCTGAATTAGGTCCAAAATTTGCTCACCTCTTCCAACATCCAACACTCTCTTGACACGGGTGAAGTCCCCAAGAAATGGTCTCTTGCAATTATATGCCCGCTTTTCAAAAAAAAAAGAAAATAGGTCTAAGGGTCGCAATTACCGATCGGTTGTGTACCATGCAAATTACTTGAACATATTGTTTGCTCTAATATTATGGAACATTTGGATGAACATAAAATTTTGTCGGACAGACAACATGCATTTTGAAAGAGGCATAGTTGTGAAACTCAGTTGATCAGAGATATAAAAGACTGGGCTAAAATCTTGAACAAAGGGGACAGGTTGACTCTTTTATCTTGGACTTCGAGAAAGCTTTCGATACACCCCCACCCCCACGAATTACTTAAACGTAAGCTATACGGCTATGGTATTGGTGGGAAGACATCGAAATGGATAAATTCTTTTCTCTGTGACAGGCAGCAGAGTGTAGTAGTAAATGGAGTTAAATCAGATTGGGCCCCCGTTTAGTCAGGTGCCCCGCAGGGCCCAATGTTGTTCTCGTAGTACTTTAACAATATTACAGTAGATACTGACTCGGAACTTAAAACGTTTTGCTGACGATTGGTTTTGTTATCGTGAAATCAAGAGATAACGAAGACACGACACGGTGAAACTTCAGGAGGATATTGACCGTTTAGAGTGTTGGACAAGGAGTTGGGGCATGCGATTTCAACCAGTCAAATGCAATATAATACAGATTACAAGGTAACGGACCAAGGAGATCAATGCTTCCTATACCTTAGAGGGAACGGTCCTCGAGAATGTAAGCACTATCAAGTATCTTGGCATCCACATTACCAATGTTTTGAAATGGAAAACACGTGTCAGCAACATTTGCACAAAGGAAAATGAGACCCTTGGGTTCCTTGGACGTAACTTGCCGGCTTCAGGAGATGACTTTCATAAAAGCGTTTCGCTACAGTCAGATCCTGTACCATATTGTATATTGTACTGTTTTGTAACGATGTAATTTTGTATTAAATAAAATGTTGTTTAAACCAAATTGGCGGCATATCCACAGGACTTTAAAGAGTCGACATACAATGGACTGGTGCGTCCAGTCCCGAAGTGTGGTAGTTTAGTTCGGACCCTTAAAGTAAACTTCTTTAAGTGGGAATCTCTGAAAAAGAGGAGGAAAGACATGCTTAACCAAGGTCTGAAGGATACAGCAGGTATACCCATAGATGACCTTGTTCCCCAAGCAGCGTGCTAGGAATACTCTCTGGCAGATTCCCTTATTTTTGCGGTTGACTAAGTTTACTTTTCTTGCAACTGCTAGGGACCAGCTTCCCTGGTCACAGGTCCTGGTGAATGATTGGCCTTGGGCGTATCACCGGTAAACAAAGCTGGTTTTGAGGTACATTCGGAAATTTAGTGCGTTTTACGAAATCTTTGTGTATATGCTTGACTATTCGTGATGCTTACGTGAGTGTGTGAAGGATTCGGTATTGTTTACTGATATCTAAGTTTGATGGTTTAATGTTAACATTCTGGTCACAATGCCGAATTATGAGTTTTATATTTTTTATGTCTGCCGTAATATAAGCCTTTGGTATAAAAAGCTTATAAACTGTAATGACAAAAGTAACCTTTGGCTGCGATAAATGGTTAATATATGTTTTATTTTGTGGGCTCGTATTTTATGATATATACAACGTCGTTGAACAAATTGTTAGATGAAACGTTACATATTACATTTTTTTTTCGCCTAAATTTCAAAGCTTGTATATTTAGTTTAAAAAATAAGTAAATATAGGAAAAAACTTATGGTATAGCATTGTTATAGGGTATCTATCGGGTGTATTCCCTTGCAGTGTGTTTGTTGTTAACGATGGTCTCCACGAGGCTCAGCGGAACAAAGCCGAGGCTGTACCTCCTGGCACCGAGTCTTTGACATTTCAACGACTACTTTCTTTGTATGAAATTTAAATGACATAGCTGGGTTTTTAAACATCCGAAAAATAATCAGTCTCTACGGATAACACTTTTCCAACACCTCCAAAATACATGTAAATCATTTTACTAAATACATGTACTTCGTAAATCTCATATTTTGATGTATACATAGTACTCTTTAGTTTGGTACTTGAAAATACTGACATCTTCAACCTGCTATATATTTACTAGACCTGAAATAGAATGGTTTTGAGTACAGAGGGTAAAGAAAAAGAGTGGCCGTTGGGGCAGTTGGGGTTAGAGTGCCACTTACCCTGGGCACAGCATATGAAAGGTGGAGCCCATCCCCCTCTTTTCGCTGCCTTATACTAGTACTTCCCTGATTCAAAACAGGTACCCATTTACTGCTAGATTGACAGAGTTTTCCAGTCGCCGGATGGCCAAACCCGGGATTGAACTCGCGACCTTCCGGCGACCTTCTGATAACCGATGCGCTCTGACCACTCTACCACGGCGGCTATAGTGCTAATAACAAGTAGAAAATGAAATTTAAAATAACTTAAAGGCAGAATCATTAGTTTAATTTGAAAATAAAAATGCAGTGATATGTCTGTTAAGTTTGCAAAGTTCAATTCATCTCAAGTTCGGATAAAACCTTGCCTTGCCCGATTGACACGATATGACCGTAAACTGTATTTGGTTAACAAGTGGACAAAAATAAACACAGATAAGCTAGAGAAACATTTACGAGGAGGGAAGGCTCGGGATAGCCTGAGCATCTAAACAGTCTTTTGAGAGTCTTCCTCAATCAAACCAACAAGTTATGGACTTTGAAAAACTATACTGAAAAAAGTTAATAATAATCACACTGTTTAAACGCAGAGATTGATCTGGGACGTACCTGTTCACACATGCGATACGGCATCTTTTCGTGTTGCCGCTAAAATGGTAACATAAATATATAAATAATCGGTCAGTTACGTTAAGCACTGGACAGGCAAAGTTGCAGATTAATTTGAACGAGACCAGCAGCAAATATGACAACGGTGGCAAAATAATTATTATAATAGTAATAATAATAATAATAATAATAAAAGATCAAACAAATAAATAACAACTAGAGAAACCTTTCCGGAATCATTTGAACTGTTCATGCCGAAACCAGAACATGCGCAACTTAAATGGCTCATTAATTTCTGTCAAAGCGAAATGCGCATTCTGCTCATGTGCCTAGGCCGCCGAATTTGGATATGCTCAGTAAGCATACGTCCAAAGATAAAATTCTTCCTGTTAATGTAGAATGAAATGAGCAGCGACACGAGAAAACCAACAAAGTGGTTGTGCGCCCAGCGAAGACTCTGATCAGACTGGGCATCCGCCCAGTCTGATCAGAGTCTTCGCTGTCCGCACGGAGGTAGCTTAGACCCTTAGCTACCCTTTCAGCGCTTAGCGAAGAGTCTGATCGGACTGGGCCGATTTCCAGGCTGGTCTAAGTCTGCGCTGGGCGCACAACCACATTGTTGGTTTTCTCGTGTCGCGGCTCAAATATGTTTGAGACATGATTCATTAAGAAAATATAAGGGGTATGTCTAACAAAAAATCCTAAGGCAAATAATGAAGACTCACGAATAAGCATGCGAATTCGAACAGACTGGTCAGTCCTTTTATTCATTTATTTTTGAATCTATTTTTTATTCACTTTATAACTGAGAGGGGCGCCGTGATCGAGTGCTTAGAGCAACGTCGCCGGACGGTCGTGAGTTTGAACCCAGTCTTGGCCATCCGACGACTGGAAAACTCTGTCAACCCAGCAGTAAATGGGTACCTGTTTCGAATCCGGAAAGGATAAGGCAGCGTAGGGAAAGGAATGGGCTCCGCCATTCATCAGCTGTACCCAAGACACAGTGGGTTTCTAACCCCCACTGCTCCTACAGCTACTTGGCTATGGGAAACCTTTACCTTTTCATAATCCCTAGAGCTGAAAGAAAAATTTTGCAAGTACGGAATACCCATGTTATCGGCTGAATAGTTGACCTAAGACATCCTTTCGCGTGGGATGACACAATTATATTGGGCGGCTCTCTGATCAGTTTCTCTAAATAGCAAAATATACAAATTTTGACGTAGATGAAGTTTTCATAACTACTGAACCTTCAATATTTGAAGGTTGAAAATTATACCTGACACAAATGGGCGAAAAAAATCAAGCGTGAAAGTAACGCCTATCAGTCGTACCCTAATGATTTCAAATTTTGGGACAGATGTTTTCTGAGCAATCAATGTAGACCCAGATCAGACTGCTCCCCTAAGGGGCAGTCTCATCTGGGTCTTCATTGTTTGCCGTTTCACCAGCAGCTAATTGCATATCTCCTTTTTTAAATTTATTTATATATTTAGTTGTTTTTAGATATTTGAGGGTCCGTTTATTTAGGGTAATTATGGTATTTATGACGTCGTAACGAGGTGCAAATTGTTAATGATAGTAATCATAATGGTTTAATGCTGAATTAGGCCTAATTTATGTCCGTGTCCTTTTTACACTTAAGATATTGATACACGTATGTTATTTTCGTTTTTAAGTCGGAGAACTTTATGCAGACATGAAGAGAAAAAAGAAACGAATAAAGAGTTTGTATTGTTCAAACATAAGTATTTATACTGAAAGGATAAAGAAACGCAGGGTCACAAAATATGGAATAATAGTTTAACTGCTTTCTTTTGAATTAAAAAAAATGGTCAGATGATTAGCTAGATCGGTGTGCAATAATTGCGGTGCCTTAAATTACTCAAACATGTAACATACAGTGTCAGGTAGGGCAAGAGGTGGCATCTGAACTGTTCTCTCTACGTCGATATGAGGTGTCACCCGATCTGGTCTAGGTCGATATAAGGTGTCACCTGAACTGTTCCCTCTAGGTCGATTGGAGGTGTCACCCGATCTGGTCTAGGTCGATATAAGGTGTCACCTGAACTGATCTCTCTATGTCGATATGAGGTGTCACCCGATCTGGTCTAGGTCGATATAAGGTGTCACCTGAACTGTTCCCTCTAGGTCGATTGGAGGTGTCACCCGATCTGGTCTAGGTCGATATAAGGTGTCACCTGAACTGTTCTCTCTAGGTCGATATGAGGTGTCACCCGATCTGGTCTAGGTCGATATAAGGTGTCACCTGAACTGATCTCTTTAGGTCGATATGAGGTGTCACCCGATCTGGTCTAGGTCGATATAAGGTGTCACCTGAACTGTTCTCTCTATGTCGATATGAGGTGTCACCCGATCTGGTCTAGGTCGATATAAGGCGTCACCTGAACTGATCTCTCTATGTCGATATGAGGTGTCACCCGATCTGGTCTAGGATGATATAAGGTGTCACCTGAACTGTTCTCTCTAGGTCGATATGAGGTGTCACCCGATCTGGTCTAGGTCGATATAAGGTGTCACCTGAACTGATCTCTCTAGGTCGATATGAGGTGTCATCCGATCTGGTCTAGGTCGATATAAGGTGTCACCTTAACTGTTCTCTCTAGGTCGATATGAGGTGTCACCCGATCTGTCTAGGTCGATATAAGGTGTCACCCGAACTGATCTCTCTAGCTCGATATGAGGTGTCACCCGATCTGGTCTAGGTCGATATAAGGTGTCACCTGAACTGTTCTCTCTATGTCGATATGAGGTGTCACCCGATCTGGTCTAGGTCGATATAAGGTGTCACCTTAACTGTTCTCTCTAGGTCGATATGAGGTGTCACCCGATCTGGTCTAGGTCGATATAAGGTGTCACCCGAACTGATCCTTCTAGCTCGATATGAGGTGTCACCCGATCTGGTCTAGGTCGATATAAGGTGTCACCTGAACTGTTCTCTCTATGTCGATATGAGGTGTCACCCGATCTGGTCTAGGTCGATATAAGGTGTCATCCGAACTGTTCTCTCTATGTCGATATGAGGTGTCACCCGATCTGGTCTAGGTCGATATAAGGTGTCACCTGAACTGTTCTCTCTAGGTCGATATATGATGTCATCCGAGCTGGTCTCTCTAGGTCGATATGAAATGTTACCTGAACTGGTCTCTCCAGGTCGATATGAAGTGTCGCCTGAACTGGGTCTTTCCGAATGACACTTCATATCGACATGGAGAGACCAGCTCAGGCAACCTAGAGAGACCAGTTCGGATGACACCTCATATCGAGAGAGAGAGAACAGTTCAGATGACACCTCATATCGACCAGGAGAGACCTGTTCGAGTTTGCCGCGCCGGTTTTTCGTGCATTTCGATTCTCCTCTGGTCAAGTATGTCTGCATATAACTTCTCAGTTATTCTACTTCCATTCAACAATAAATACAAACAGATGTTATACTTATGGCGTCCCAAATCATCTTGCCACCCGAGGATTGCGTAGAATCTCTGGTGCCGGAAGAGCTCCAACAGTTCGCTGCTTACTGAGGATCTAATATTCACTTTGCAACGGTCATGTAAGATAGTTAAACGCTGTGTAAAATGCCCCATGCATTTGCTATCTCTTCCTCCTGAATACAGCTCATCCCAAGCGTTACTGCATTTCTTCATTAAACCGCATGTGGCTGAAAATGCGCCTGCTGTTTCCTGAAGCCACTGAAAAACAGACATCAAACTTTTACACTGTTAAAACACATTAACATCTATCTTCAGGCCATACTTAAGACTCCTGCAAATAATTTATCTGAAAAGTCTGTACCAGATGAGTAGTATGTATTGTTTTCCTTTGTGTGTGTGTGTGTGTGTGTGTGTGTGTGTGTGTGTTGTGTGTGAGGGGTGGAGGAGGAGGGGATGGAGTTGGTGTGGGGGTGAGGGAGGATGCTGTTTTAACTTCGAGCCTGGAGAAATTTAACTTGATTTTCTTCATATAATGTTCGATCTCTGATAGGTTACATAGGTAAGGAGTATATTCAGCAAAAGCTGCTCTTTTTCTAGATACAAGTCACGAAACCTTAGGTGATATATGTCACCGTCAGATGTTGGTGGTGCATACCATATTACTGTAATACAGTACGTTAAAACTGAGCCATTTAACATTGCTTATACATATGAACTCCACACTGAATTTTACTGCCTGCTAAATACTAGCCCATAGAAGCGTGGCTTTAATGTCAAGAATTGTCTCTATGACATTTTGAATGTAATCCGAGATTAGACTTAAGCAACAAATGTCGCCATGCCTGGTATAAAGTGTAGTTTGGCATATGCGTACAATCATTCCAGCATGCACAAACACATGCTCTTATCAGGGCTTCCGTGTCAATATCTGTTATTTATACACGTTAACCGCGATCGGACTGTGTGGCTACGAGTACATAGGCTGACCTGTACTTATCAAAGAACTTTTCCTACAATAGCTTCCCTAAGATGTTATTACGTGCACGAGAATGGGCACCTCAGCGGAAACTCAGTCTATATGCACACTCACCGGTGAATTTATTTGACTTTGGCTCAAAAGTTTCCTTACGATCTTTAGGTCGCGCTATCGCGAACAGGGAACATTCTGAGAAAATTTGGTGGCACCCTTTTCTATAGAACAGCCAGTTTCTTTTTAAATGCCAAGGCAACAAAAGCTTATCACAGAACAACTCTGACATTTTTCAGACTTGTTTCGCGACAATTTAGAAATGCCACAATCAGCAAATATTAGCGTAATTCGTCTTTGACAAGATTATTGCGAATTAACCTATAAGGGTCGAGTCAGGTAACTTCGGACAGCGGGTAACTTTGGACATACCATTGCAAACAATGAAAATCCAGATGAGACGGCTCATCATGAGCCGTATCATCAGGATTTTTACTGTTTGTCCAGATAATTTTGTTTAATTCAAAACAATCGACATACAAAGGAAACAATGTCACTGTCCAAATTTACCTGCTGTCCGAATTTACCTGACTTGACCCTAATACACAGCGTCCCATAGAAAGAACAAAGACAAACAGTGCAGACCAAAATCAGTCGCCACAGAACGCCGCGACTGATCAGGTTCTACGCTGTTTGCATAAAATTTGGTTACAAAGTTAACCTTAACCAAATATAAGTATATACTAGGGCACACAAAACACCTACTTGTACACCATCTTTAGCCGACCTGAGACGAAGGCTCACATGTGAGCTTTTAGTATAGCCATGGTCCAGCGTCCGCCTGTCATCCGTCGTTCACCCTCTTTTCAAAGATCTTCTTCTCTGAAACCGTTTGGGCTATCACAGCCAAATTTCATATGGAGCCTCAGTGCGATGGAGGAACAAAAGTTTTTTCGCAGACTATGGGTCACATGACCAAGTTGGCCGCCACACCCATATATGATAAAATAAAAAACGTTCGAAAATCTTCTTCTCCAGAATCGAAAGGACAATGACCTTGAAACTTAGTATGTAGCTTTGGGGACTCGTGCCCATCATAGTTTATTCAAATGATGACCGTAGATTGACATTGACCTAATTTATGGCAAGGTCAACTTTGGTATGCTATGCTTTTATATGGGCAATGCTTAACAGTGGATTTCTCAGAAATTGTTCGAGTCTGAGGAATAATTTTTTGTATAAATAGGTAGCTAAATGACCAGATGAAGATATTATATTGCTAAAAGTCAAGGTCATTCTTTGACCTTTGTTCGAGGTCACTCAGATTCCGTCGCTTGTCAACATTTTAAACATATTTTCCTATGAAGCCACTGAGCCGACTGAAGCCATATTTTAGGCTGAGTTTTTCTTGGTCAAGGGAAACAAAACGATTTGTTGAGGTGGCCTTGGTCACATGACCGCCATGCCCATATGTAGTAAAAACCTTTTGAAAATCGTCTTTTTCAGAACCGAAAAGCCAATGACCTTGAAACTTGGTATGTAGCATTGGGGACTCAAGCCCATTAAGATTTGTGACTTAATCTATGGCAAGGTCAACTTTGGTATCATGGTATGTCATGTTTTTGTATGGGAAGTTGCTTAAACTATGGATTTCTCGAAAGTTATTTGAGTCTTAGGTATGATATTTGGAAAATAAAGTTAAATTAATGACAAGATGAAGATGTTATGTTGCTAAAGGTCAAGGTCATTATTTAACATTTGCTCAAGGTCTCTGACATTCTGTCGCCTGTCAAAACTTTCAAGCATCTGCCGTGCAATTTAATGTTCACAAAATGTACTAAATGTGAGCAGGGGCTGGTTCTAGAGGTTCTGACGAGGCAAACAAAAATAAAAATGAAGACAACAATAAGTTCATGCGCACTGATACATTGGTATGTTTGGACACAAAATTTTCATACACTGAATAATAAATACTGATGATACGTTCTCGACAAACTAAAAATTGTTCGATAGTACATCATGTTATACCACATGTTGTTATTTTCAGTTTAACAGTCGTCATACACAAGATAAATTGCGGTATGAACTTTACCATATCTTTCCTAAATAGACGAACACCAAAATCATATCTATAATGGAGCCGTCTGTCCGTCAGATGATGTTTTATCAATATGCCAAACTGGTCGTTTGGTAAAAAAAAATGATGGATTACTTGCGCCTTTTTCAACGGTATTTCAGTCATATCAGACGATGGGAAGATGGTAATGATAGGCTGTGTGCATTGAATCCCGTTTGCTGTTGAAAAGATTTCCGCCTCGAACTGAAATTGATCCTAGACCGCTACCTTAGTAGGCCAGCGCTTAGCCCACTGAGCTACGGGAGACTATCTGAACAAAGACACCACCTATACTAAAGTTTGTATTAAATCATCAGATTATTTTAGAGACCTAAATATGTTGTTACATTTTAAAATACACTGTGAACAATAAAGAAATTTATCTCTGCAGGGAAACAAAACTGTGGAAGAAGTTTAAACCATAAACCATGACAACACAGGCATCATGTGACGGCAATGACAACTCCGTTCAGTTCAGTTCAGTTCAATTCTCTTGTCGAATGACAACTCCGATCAGGGTTCGAGGTTATAAAACTTGAGAAGAATCTCAAACTCAAAATAAAGCACACTGATTGGCTGCTTCCGAGCATGTGCTCGGAAGCAACCAATCAGTGTACTTTATTTTGAGTTTGAGAATGTACTCAAGTTTTATAACCTCGGGGCCAGGTTTCATTGTAAATGTTTGCTTCATTGCCTACGCCCTAACGTAGACGATTATCTTGTTCGCACTTGCCCAGAAAGCAACTAATGTGCCATGCCCCATTGGTAATTTAGGTAATTCTATTGTGGTGTTGATGCTATTTGAACGAACAGTGATACACTCCCGATCCGTTCATGGTATAGTTAAAATTTACTGTGGCAGCTTTTCCGGGGTGACAAAAAAGTTAAAAAAAATCTTAACATAGCCTTAATTGGATCTTGATAACCCCCCCCCCCCCCCCCCCCGCCTCCCTCAAAAAAAAAAATAATAATAATAAAATGAAAAAATAAAAAGACACACACACACACACACACACACACACACACACACACACACACACGGCACACTTGAAAAGCAGGAATGGACCCACAATATTACAATATTACTAGTTTTTTGTAAAAGCTGATACTGTGCAGTCACGATATACTTTGTATTGAAAAGGTATAAAACTATACGGAAATAGAATCTGCTAATGTATACATGCATATAAGTCTTCGTTCTAGCTGTTTATAATCGTTAGTTAAAAAGAAAACAGCTGTAGCTTTTCAATTATAGGACAAAGTGTCAGGACAAATTCATAAATTACGATGTTTTACCGAGTAAATAATATGTCTGTAAATCAGCTGGCATCATAACACATCCATAAGTGACGGGAATGGAAGATGCAATTTGTCAATAAAGACCATTGTGTGGTCTAGGGCACCATGTTTCCAACTTTCAGTAATCACTCTTTTACCAGTCTGGGGACTTACGGTTTCCCATCACGCACATTTGTGATGGTCAGCCATAATGCTTACATTTTTCAGTCCAACTCACTAAAATGTCATTTTAACCCACTGGCAGTGTTCAGTATGACTTGTCTACACATAAAATTGATATTTGGTCCAGCCCTTAACTATTCTCAGTATAAACAGTCTGTATTTTGGTTATTTCTGCAGAATTATGGTCAAAATTAGGCAAATATTGCAGTGCATTTGACTTGTTTTATTTCCAAGAAAAAAGAAAAATACATGTTTACTTTCTATTTTTATAAAGTGGTACGATGAAAATTGTCTACAATGCTTGGTTTCTTGTAATGGATGCTAACTGTACGAATTACTCAAGGTTTTGCACCTGTTACTCGACCGAAAAGTAATTGGGTTTTTTTGCCTTCGTTATGGTTAGCCATAACACCAGAAGAAACCAACGTTATGGCTTTCCATCACGTTTTATCCTTCGGACATGGAGTGACATCTTGTGGTCAAAATTTCAGAAATTATGTTATGGTAAGCCATCATGTCAGTTCATGTAAAGTGCATGGTTAACCATCACAAATATGCGTGATGGAAATCCATAAGTGCCCAGACTGTTTACTAACCCGCGCAGTATCAAAACTTGCTGACAGTGCAGGCCTAATCATCGACAGGAGCAGTCTCGAAAAGCCATCCCATCAGAATATATTGGCTGATGCTAACGGACTCTGTCCTGATGTTAGAGGTTAGTACCTTAAAAATCTAAAAATTGGGACACCTAAAGTTGTCCTAAAACTAAAACTTTTTCATTATTATTATTTTTTTAAATGTTGTCCAAAAGATGCGGATGGAATGGCAAAGAATGTAGACCCCGATTAGACTGCTCCTTCATGAGCAGTCTGATGAAGGAGCAGTCTAATCTGGGTCTGCACTGTTTCCTCAGACCTATCTGCCCCAATATTTAGAAATTTATGGTACTTAAAAGTGATAAATTCAAATGGGTAAATGAATAAATAAAAACCGAACAAGGAAAATATGTAAGATGAATTTGTGATATGTAACAATCGTATGGCTAACCGCAAAATACAAGCCTAACAATGGAATAAACAATATGTTTGTCTCGCCTGTGATGAATTGATAGCGTAACGTAGAAGGCTTAATACTCTCCCGGCGTCGTCGTTAGGCGTCGGCTCTTGTCGACATCTCTGAGTCTGACATCGCGCAAACAGAAAAGATATAATTCAATGCAGTTCTTAGTTTAAATAATATTTTATTCAATGAATCAATACAAATATAGTAACACAATAAACATACAGCGGAATTAGACAATGCAGTTCCTGCGTTGCACTTGTACGTACAAGTATCTTCTGATAGGCACGAGACTGTGTCGACGGCAAACAAACAAACAAAATAAATAAAAAGATGAATAAATAAATAAAAATAAATAAATAAATGATAAATAGCGTTAAGATCATGATGTCAATCCGAAAGCGACGTGACCTAAAAATGGCAGCATAAAAAACGCAGGTCGTCATGAATCTGTACACTACAGCTGAGAGAATACAAAGATCGGGTACAGATGGAAGGATCAAGGATCGGGTACAGATGCGAGGATTAAAAATCGGGTAAAGATGAGGAATCGGGTATAGAAAAAAATGGGTCACGGCGGATGGTGGACCGGATATAGACGAGGGACCTACATACAGACTATTTGGTGGCCAAAGCTTCTGACAGTATGTTCAAGGCACTACACTGCCAAATCTGGTGCTATAAGCTCAAAACAAGTGTTAAAGATGAGGGTATAATAGAGCTACTTTCTGAAGCATTATACTTGCCAAAGTTTGAGGTCAAAGTAAAATAATTGTTAAAAGCACTTATAATTAGTACTACACAACCAAAGGACCTCTGACGGTTGTAATGTTAATTTGCCTATAAAAATAGTCAAAATTAAATTTTTGATATACCAAAGAATTTCTCTTGAAATTTGTTGCTCTCAACTTCCCCTAACTGGCCATGAATTTAATTTCTGATTATTTTGCACAGAGACTTCAATTTTTGGTGGAAAAAGCCAAATTTTGTAATTAAACGTAATGGAAACAGGAAAAGTTTTTTAAAGATACTTCCCCCCCCCCCCCCCCGTGCCTCAGCTAGCAACTTTGCATGTATGTGTGTACTATCATAATACACATTATATGTGAGTGACTTGCTGAGGCACGGGGGGGAAAGATAGTCTACAGCTGAAAAACTGAAAAAGTGGGTGGGGTACTTACACCCTTTATATCTAAAAATAGGCTAAAGTCCTTAGTACTGAAAAAATATTGCATAATATCAGTAACAGTAGTGTGTACGTCAGTTTTAGCATAGTTATCAATTAAGATTTCGATATCTTAGAAAACCAAAGAAATGGACTTATTTTCAGAGACTGAAAAATTCACATACCCCTCTTGATAGAATTGGTCTATGTTAGTCTAGAGGCATGATAATTTTTCAAAATCACTGTTAAAATGTCTTTATAGTACACACGGCTACATATAAATGCCAAATATTTCAACTTTTGCCGCCCGAGGAAGGTGCAGTAATTTGTCGAAAAATGGGCAATTATGCATTGATACTGTCAGAGGTCCTTTGTTTGCCAAAATCTAAACATGTGGTGAAAACTATTTCCTGAGGCGCTATATTCGTCATGTTCATGGAACTACTTGTTTGTAATCTTCAAATGTGGATATGGCCTTTTAAGTAGGAAGTTCTTAATTTAACAATAGAATTACTTTTGAAAATAGGAAATATAAATAGATACATGCCATGCATTGTTTCCGTTTCGTAATATTGCTGTGTCATGTATGATTTTCTATCTTGCGATAAATAAGAAACACAGTCTTTTAACATGAAAACATCGAAGAATCAGCTCAGCCTGCATATCCGCGCGGATGGATCAGAATCATCACTGATCACCATATGGATTTCTCAGTGCCCATAGGCTGTTTATGCAAACAGGGCTGGCTCTGGTCAGACTACGGGGATGTCCATGCTAATTTGTCTACCCTGTTCATATATTGTACAAAGTACTATTTGTCGTGTTTCGGCACATTTGAAGTTTATGATGCCGCATTGTACGTTTTTATTATTTATTGATGGTTAAGATGTTATGTTATACAATATTAATTTAGATAATCAATTAACTACAAGAAACAGTCAAGTGCATAGCAGACATTAGCATACAATCACAATTACCGTTGTTGTCCGAAACATTAAGACACAGAAGCGAGCCGCGACACGACAAAACAAACAAAGTGGCATGTGCGCCCTGCGAAGACGGGTCAGTCTGAGCATCCGCCCAGTCTGATCAGACTCTTTGCTGTTCGCTTGCAGAGTAGCTAAAGGTCTAAGCTAGCTCCAAGCAGACAGTGAAGACTGATCAGAATGGAAAGAGGCCCAGGCTGATCTGAGACTTCACAAGGCGCACATACCATTTTGTTGGTTTTGTCGTATCGCGGCTCAAATTGTTTTAAAATCTATGGTGAACGGCTACACTTTCAGGGAAAGCAACCCTATCATTTCCTTTTTTGCTTCCCTTCTCAATGGGATCATCTTTTAAAGGAATAAATTGCAAACGCTGGCAATTTGAAACTTTTATTTTGCCGTCTTTTTCCATGGCGTCTTTCCGTCTTTTCGCGTGGCGTTATTACGTTATTTCACCTTACGGTATTTCGTCTTTTCGCGTGGCATAATTTCGTCTTTATATCTTTTGGCGTGTCGTTTATTCGTCTTATCGTCTTTTCTCCTGTCATTATTTCGTCTTCTCACATGGCTTCTTTTCGTCTTTTCGCGGCAAAAAGATGTCCAAGAAAAGATGAGCAGTCGAAAAAATGCTTTGCGAAAAGTCGAAATAACGCAACGCGAAAAGACGAAATAATGCCATGCGAAAAGATAAAAAGACGAAAAAAAAGCCAGACGAAACAATGGCATTTGAAAAGATGAAAAGACGAAATTGCGGCGCCACGCAAAAAGACGGATTTAGCCATGCGAAAAGATGAAAAGTTGAAATTTCGCCATGCGAAAAGACGAAATTGCGGCGCCACGCAAAAAGACGGATTTACGCCATACGGAGAGACCAAATTACGCCATTAGAAAAAGCGAAAAGACGAAATAACGCCTTGCGAAAGTATGAAAAGACGAATGAAAACGCCACGCGAAAAGACGGCAAAAACAAAAGTTTCAAATGGCGACTCTTTGCTAAGTGTTTTTGCGTCTTTTCGCGCTGAAACTTTGTCTTTCTTTGCGGCGCTTTTCGTGTTTTCGCACACGGTATTGGGGAACAAAACGCAACGTCAAACTGTCAAGCGGCTACTTTTCCGCCTTATGAGAATGATAACTGCGGGGTTTGACTGTCTTATACCGAATGTAGTGAAACAAAACCAAACACGCCACGGAAACAAATGAAAACCAGTCCAACCCTTTAAACATGCTGTAAGGACGACATCAGTGAGAATTCTTTACAGATTTGCTTATTCATTTGCTTTTTCAGAAAAGGACGGATCTATTTGCATTTATAAACACGATATGAACTGAGTTTGTTGTACAAATTCTATCGGAAGCTGCAAATATAAACCACACTATATCCCTGCACGGTAGCTTTTAGCCGTTTCACGATACTTTATTTCGTTATACCATACTATCCTCTGTTTCCGTGTCGAACGAATTATATCTCTTACGTCACCTTTCCCGTTTCTTTTCTTCCTGCTAGTCATCTTGCCAGGAGAAAGATTTTTATGCTGGTGAAATATCATATACATGTATTTATATATTTATTGGCTTCAAACTTTGAGAAAATTTTTCTCCGATTGCAAGATAAAGTCAAGCCTGCATTATTAAACAAGTACCCAAGGGAGGTGCAAAAACCGCTTGCTTGAGACAGGTGGTTGCTTAATATAGGTCAATTTGTAAAGAAAATGGTACTTTTGGAAATGAAATTTTTGCCTTTTAATACAGTTATTTGCTTCACAGAGCTGACTTTAAGACGTGTTAGACTATAATGACGCAGACCTGAAAATTGCTAGACAGCCACTTATAACTATAAGGTTTCATATGCATGTAACGTTTGAATTTCTTCATTTGACGCCGCGTTACAAAATTTAAGACCGATGTAAATGCGCATAACAATTTTATTGTTCAAGAGCATTTAATCCCAATTTAGCAGATAATACAAACAAACAATGTACATTTTGGAAATTGCTTTTTGCACAGATTGCTGTAAGTATTTTGTCCAAATCAGCTTAATAACATAGATAGTGTGTAAGAGTTTGGTGTCAAATTTGAAATTTGTTACAAAAATTAAGACAGCGGATTTTTTAATTTCTTTCCATGTCCGTAGAGAAAAAGTAATTATTCTTATATAACTTATAAGTGATGCATAAGTACATTTGAATCATATACAAATATTTTCAAAGTTTGTTTATTCCGATACAATAAATACTCTCCGAAGTAAATAACCCTGCAATTTTGACGTTAATTTGAGCGTGAGTTACACTTTTTTACTTTTAACAATAAATACTTAAGATGACAATTGTTGAAGAATAAACAATAAAATGAATATGGAGTTAATCTAAAAAATTTCCTCTTTTTCGTGAACAAATTTCCACAAAAATTCACTTCGACATTTCTGTGTAGCATTCCTTCGAGTATGCCCACCATGCCGACTTTGTTACAAAGTTACACGCGTTTTAGCGCAAAAACCAACAGTTTTGCGCCCGCGTTAGGATTTATATCGTCTCAAAGGCAACTATTATAGACCCGAAAATAAATTACATACCAATTGACGATTTCAAAACAGTTTATGGCATAAAATCCGAAAAAGCATTGCTTCCGTAGGGCCCATTTCATATCTGTCCGTGAATGTGCCCCAATACCGTGCGCGACGTCATTATTTCATCTTTTCGTCTTTTTGCATGCCGTTCTTTAATCTCTCCATCTTTTCGCGTGGCGACTTTTCGCCTCAAAAAGATGAAACGACGAAATGGCACAAACCAGCCACCATAGAAATCACTCCGTTCATCGGTATATACACCCCTGGATAAGTATGTATATATAAGGGCTGTTACGAAACGAAAAAGAGCTGTTATGAAACGAAAAAGAGTCATAGTTACCAAACGACCTGATGAAGTCTATGACTCTTTTTTCGTTTCGTTACTGCTCTTTTCGTTTTTTTATAATATCCTTCAAAACATAGTTAACCAGGTGTGATATAATGTAATATTTACATGTTTTCATCTGCCGATGACAGATAGTTGACCGCCTTAAGATGATGTCTTCATATGAGCGAAAACACTAGTCGTCATAACGTCTAAATAGCGTATGGCTATGATTACGGTTGTTCCACCCTAAGTAAAAACACGATCTTTAAAAAATGTGGGCCTTCAATTTATTTTGAGTATTCAATCGCAACTTTTATGATCATTCGCTTTAACACGTAACAACAGAATCAACAGCGGGAAATGCATTGAATTGTATAGGACAATCATGTTTATACGATATTCATGATATAAAAAAAATAACACCGACTTTTTATACTAAAATTCAATTCTCCTTCAGGTTTTATTTTTTCATAGGTTAAATTGGAGGATCGGAGGGGTTTTAAGTTGTAAATATGACCCCTCAAATGGCATACATATATAGTAAATAATTGCACTAAAATGAAGGGGATCTCTCTTTATTTCGCGAGATCATTTTTAAATACAAAATTAAATATGATTTTTTATGCAAACAAATTCGAAATCTACAATAATTATTCTTTCTAATTTTGATTTGTGTTTTACACGGGAAAAGCGTTAAATAAATTGAGGGAATTTAACTTTATTTTTAAATTATTTAACGTTTTTGGGGCGTAAAACCCGCAATTTGCCTGTATATCTACAAAACATCGATTTTTCAAACGATCGGACTTGTTGCTCTTGACTCGCTTTAACCAATTGTAGTATTATGAGGCATATAATAAAGTGTAAATATGAGAATTTACATTTCACTTTTTCGAGGCACAGCCTCGTTTAATTTCGATATTGATCCACATTTCACAAGATTCCATTGGTCAAATAACGTGTAAATCAAAATTTAGCCAATAATATCAAAGGTCAACGAATATTTAATCTTCCTTTTTTCTCGTCGTACTGCACTGTGAATACTAGCTCTCTGTCTTATATTTTACAATCGAAATGTTATGGAAAACAGATTTAGATATTCAAAACTTTCCTTTTTTCTTCGTAGATCTATATACTTTCGATTTCTACTTTCGGTTTAATACAAACAAACAAACAGTGCAACATGTTGATAACTATTTTGAAATCAGGTCAATTTCAAGATTGACCGCGGTCCATTTTGGAATTCCAAATAGACCTTTTTACATTGTTATCTCCCCTAGTCTCGCGGCCCGTTACCTGGCAAGACTTTGCGTTACCTTGCAGGAATGGGGCAACGTTTGGATACAACAATATAAATCTATAAGCTTTTTGATGATAAACTGATTAAATATTTATAAATATATAGTGATTTCAGATTATTGTCGTTCAAATCGTTTACTGTTAAATATTTATTCGTTTCTATAATGTGTATACGTTCTGCTGTTTTGAAACATCTATTTTCCGACAAAATAAACTGAAAATAGAGTACCTACAGGGAAGTTCTTGCATTTTCCATAGTGCAGCATAGTTGATTTTTAGTTTCAGCTTGTCACTGATTAATTATCAACAGTACTGTTTCATCACTAACAGAAATAATGTGAAAAGGGTCTATTGGTTTAAACACTATTTTATTTGTATAATAATCATATAATGTACAACAAGTACAAGTACAAACAATACAAAAATCATACAAATGGGATTCAGAAGAAAGTCCAAGGACTTATTTAAATCTGTATCCCAAACTGGTCTATTAGACAGCTCAGTTATGAGATAGGTCGTTGTCGCTACCCAGTGTCAAAATTACGACGGTTGTGGGTGCCTACCGACATAGCTTACTTAGTCATGGAAGTTATTGTCAAATCTTCAACTAGAGGCATATAACAAAACACACTTCAATTTAATCTGCGCCGATTATCATTTTTTAAAATGAATTTTAGCGAAGAGGAAAGCGAAATCGCAATCAAATCTCAAAATTGTAGAACGTTTTTCCGACGTCAATTTCAGCAATATGTGCTCGTTGGGAGGTCTGCTGTGAGCGGTATTGTCCATACTTGGCGGAGAAGTGCCGAAGATGTACCTTTTACTGAAAGTAGAATGATCTAGTTAATGGATAGCTACTTATGAACAGATTTTTGCCCTTAAACAATAAATCACACAGTCGTTCATAGAGTATAGTTTAAGTTGTGGTTTAAACTGTTTTAAACACTATCAATTTTATATGACCCATTGACTTCATCAGCATTCAGAATCACATTATTTATGTCAAATATCTCAAACAAACATATAGAGAAAAGGAGATAAAAGATAGAGGAAAGGTTTCTCAATTATTGATATTTCAAATAAATGTTCTTATGTGATCAAAGTATATTCAATACTGTGAAATTGCTAAAAAAACAGCTATCTTTTTTCCTGTGTTTATACAGTGATTTCATTGAATTGATCATAAGGTTAGTTAATCCTTAAAACGCTAAAAACGAAAACAGCTGATTTGTAAACAGCTTATATCCAGATAGACGGCTCATCAGGATCTACACTTTTTGCCCTCTCGTTTTTTTCTCTAGAATTCTCAATATGATATAGCTGGGACGAAACATTTTTTTTTTAAATTTTGCAGACGTAATATTTTTGTCATTTACCTTTATTTAATAGAGCACCAGACATGCTAGAATTTGGTGGTAACGGTGCGGTGTTATGGAGTGGAGTTATGGAGTGGAGTCTTGGAGTGGAAATTTAATATTCGTGACACCAATCTAATTGTGTAACTTTGAAGAAGTCAGACGCAGTCTGTTCGAAGTCTTTGATTTGCACAATAGTACAGATTCCTCAGGTCATATCATATCATATCATATCATGTCATATAATATCATATAATATCATATGTCATATCATATCATACCGTTGTGCACTTTCAATACAAAATGATTACTTTATATTATATTATATTATATTATATTATATTATATTATATTATATTATATTATTGACCTTTGTTGAGGTACATTACATTATATTATATTATATTATATTATATTATATTATATTATACAATTATTGACCTTTGTTCAGGTGAATATGCAGTTTTATTGACCTGCAAACATTATATTGACCGACGCCAAGCGGAGGTCAATATGTTATGTTTGCAGGTCAATAAAACTGCATATTCACCGAAATAAAGGTCAACAATTGTTTTATTATATGATAATTCCAAATACAAAATACAGTTTCCTTTGAAGTTTATGATTGTACTACGAGTACATGGTTTCATCTCGCGACGTTACGCCATCAACATTCACGTACATCAGACGTTACGTCATGAAAATACAATGACGTCAGCGTAAAAGTAATATTCAGTGACTGGCCGGTGAATATCGCAAAATATTGACCGGCACGTGTCGTCAAATTAGCCAATGAAATTGTGTGTTATATCTTGGTCATATAATAATATACAATTATTGACCTTTTGTTGAGGTGAATATGCAGTTTTATTGACCTGCAAAACATCATATTGACCGACGCGAAGCGGAGGTCAATATGTTATGTTTGCAGGTCAATGAAACTGCATATTCACCGAAATAAAGGTCAACAGTTGTTTTATTATATGATAATTCTAAAGTCAGTTTCTTTAGAAATTTAGGATGGTACTACATGGTATTATCTTGCGACGTTATGCCATTAACATTAACGTAAATCAGACATTACGTCACGGAAATACAATGACGTCAGCGTAAAAGTAATATTCAATGACAGGCCGATGAATATCACAAATATTGACCGGCACATGACGTCAAAGCAGCCAATGAAATTGCGCGTTACATCTTCGCGTCGGTCAATATGATGTTTTGCAGGTCAATAAAACTGCATATTCACCTCAACAAAAGGTCAATAATTGTATAATATTATATTATATTTTATTATATTATTGTGTTTTGTTGTATTATATCGTATAGTATCGTATCGTATAATATGAAATCTTGTCTTTTGTTAATAAAATAAGCTTCACAAATTCGTCACAAATATAACAAGGACAACAAGAAACGATTTTTTTTCAATAATTTGCGTAAGGATGCCGAAATTATACACGCCCATTATTCAAATATATCAATAAATATTAAGATTTAATGGACTGTAAAATACATTAAATGACACGCTTAGGCAGCCTGATTATTTTGCTACACCGTGAACCGATTATTAAACTGAAAAAACGCGATGACAAAGCAGAACTTTGGATCTTCTTCAAATCCAGTATAGTCTGAAGTAAGTTCATGATATACAACGCCAAGCGGTTCGGGTTTCCCGGGGGTAATACCAATTTGGCTACCTGTGCTTTCGACCGAGTCAGTCAATTACCATACATGCAAAAATGGTTGTCGACCGAGACCATAGATAGCAGTATCAGCTCGGTCGACAGCCTTTAACAATAGTACCATTTACCGTTATTGGTAACGCTTACGATCGTATTCTCGGTCGAAAGCCACTTTGTATAGTACAGACTCGGTCTGATTTACCAAAAAATTAAGATGCGCATTTCAATCATACCCCCGCTTTGAAAAAGTGGGGGTGGGGGTATACTGGTTTACATCTGTCCGTCCGTCCGTCCTTCCTTCCGTCCGTCATTCCGTCCGTCCTCCCGTCCGCCCTTCCGTCCCCTTTTAATAAAATTTTTCGTCAAAGATTTCTTCACAACCATACAAGCTAGACTGGTCATATTTCACATACAGGTTGATGACGACATGTTGTATCGTGGGATTGATAAACAGCCTTCTCCTGCTTATTCGTCCCTGTATTTGTCCGATTTTCTTTCTTTCCATACTTTAAATAATGAAATTTTTCGTCAAAGATTCTCCACAACCATGCAAGCTAGAGTATTCATATTTGGTATGCAGGTTGATGACGACATGTTGTATTGTGGGATTAAGAACCAGCCTTCTCCTGCTTATTCTTCCCTGTATTTGTTCGATTTTCTTTCTTTCCATTCTTTGAATAATGAAATTTTTTGTCAAAGATTTCTCCACAACCATGCAAGCTAGAGTAATCATATTTTGTATGCAGGTTGATGATAACATATTGTATTGTGGGATTGAGAACCAGCCTTCTCCTGCTTATTCTTCCCTGTATTTGTTCGATTTTCTTTCTTTCCATTCTTTGAATAATGAAAATTTTCGTCAAAGATTTCTCCACAACCATGCAAGCTAGAATATTCATATTTGGTATGCAGGTTGATGACGACATGTTGTATCGTGGGATTGAGAACCAGTCTTCTCCTGTTTATTCTTCTATGTATTTGTCCGATTTTCTTTCTTTCCACACTTTAAATAATGAAATTTTTCGTCAAGGATTTCTCTACAACCATGCAAGCTAGAGTAGTCTTATTTGGTATGCAGGTTGATGACAACATGTTGTATTGTGGGATTGAGAACCAGCCTTCTCCTGCTTATTCTTCCCTGTATTTGTCCGATTTTCTTTCTTTCCATACTTTGAATAATGAAATTTTTCGTCAAAGATTTCTCCACAACCATGCAAGCTAGAGTAATCATATTTTGTATGCAGGTTGATGATGACATATTGTATTGTGGGATTGAGAACCAGCCTTCTCCTGCTTATTCTTCCCTGTATTTGTTCGATTTTCTTTCTTTCCATTCTTTGAATAATGAAATTTTTCGTCAAAGATTTCTCCACAGCCATGCAAGCTAGAATATTCATATTTGGTATGCAGGTTGATGACGACATGGTGTATCGTGGGATTGAGAACCAGTCTTCTACTGTTTATTTCTCTATGTATTTGTCCGATTTTCTTTCTTTCCATTCTTTAAATAATGAAAATTTTCGTCAAGGATTTCTCCACAACCATGAAGCTAGAGTAGTCGTATTTGGTATGCAGGTTGATGAAAACATGTTGTATTGTGGGATTGAGAACCAGCCTTCTCCTGCTTATTCTTCCCTGTATTTGTCCAATATTCTTTCTTTCCATACTTTGAATAATGAAATTCCTCTTCAAAGATTTCTCCACAGCCATGCAAGATAGAGTAGTCATATTTGGTATGTAGGTTAATGATAACTTATTGCATCGTGGTATTGAAAACCTGCCTTCTCCTCTTATTCTTCCCTGTATTTGTCCAATTTTCTTTCTTTCAATACTTTGAATAATGAAATTTTTGCAAAAGATTTCTATGCATCTGTAAGTTAGAGTAGGGATATTTTGTATGCAGGTTGATGATAACTTGTTGTATTGTGGGATTGAGAACCAGCCTTCTCCTGCTTATTCTTCCCTATATTTTTCCAATTTTCTTTCTCTCTTGTTTTTGAATAATGCAATTTTTGTAACGGATTTCACAACAACCATTCAGGTTTGAATGTTCATATTTGGTATACAGACTGATAAAGACGTATTTATTTTCTTCTTTCTTTCAATGTGAAATCATTTTATTCCGTATTACATAGAAAGGGATTTATGTAGAATATTGATATTTGGTATACAATGGTAACAATGAATTCTCTCTCTATGCTTTTTGTAACGAAAATAACACCATTTGATTTAAGCAGTGAAGCGGAGGTATAGTCGGATTCTCTGACAGTTCTAGTTTTGTCAAATTGACAAAAGTTCAACACGCACCTGCGAATTTTTATACCAGCACTACAGGGAGCTCTGATTTGAACTATGGAAAGAAAAGTTGTTTTTCTGTTTTGTTTTTTTTTTGTGTTTTTTTTTTCAAGTTTTTTTTTTTCGAGCGAGCGGTATGTGGGTAATGCCGTTGTTTTTCACAATTTAAAGATGCGCATGGCCAACAGAGTAGTGCGCAGTCTGATTGGGGTCTTCCATGGTGGGTCGCGCATTAAGACCCCACGCTTCACCCGACTTATGAAAAATCGGAGAGATGGAGCGAAATCAGTCCTTGAAGCCAGGTCAGTGTGACAAAAAATATATGTTCTCTTTATCGCGTTCCCGACACTTTAGTCAACAGCCCTTGAAACACTAACAGCCATTAAATAACACATATATCATTATAATAATCATTACTTCAATTTCTGATTACTTTTCGATTTTCGACAAAACCAGCAAAGCTACCAATTTCTATTTATAAGACGATGATTTTCCCATCTAACCCCCCCCCCGCTCCTAAAAAACTCTAGACAACAGCCCCCCAAATCTAGATCCGTCTTATAGGACGACAATCCAAAATATAGAGACTCTAGATCCGTCTTATAAGACTTCAACAAAAATCTAGATCCGTCTTACAAGACGACAATGCAAAATCTAGATCCGTCTTATAAGACAGATCTGCAGTTTTGGTGTTGTTTTGGATAAGAGAAAAGGATCCTCTTATGCCGAATTTAACAAGACTGATTTACATAGTTTGGGGTAATTTTGGAACAGAAATCCTTCGTCTTATAGCCAAAAAATAAATTTGATTTGCAGTAGGGGAGCCTAACAGCATGTGCAAACAGACATACCTCAGTCTAAACTGTGCACTCGCCGCCGTGCCAGTCTGAGCAGCCCCGGGTCCAGGGAGTGGGCTTTGGGACTTTAGCCTCGCCACCTGGGCCCGGTTAGATTAAAGGCGATTCTAATGGGATATCACAACGTATATTTCAAGGTAAGAAGGTCATTATCACAAATTCTCATCAAAATTGATCCCTAATTATGTTATATATTTTCAAGCCCCACTACCCCCCTACCCCCCCTCCGACCCCCCCCTCCCCCCACTCCACACACACGCATAATTCTCGGCACTTACAAGCCCCACCAGTTATTCAGAGTCCCACCAATATGTGGTGACTGGATCCAGGCCTGCTGAGTTATTGTGAACACAGCACAGCCTCTGATAAGTCTGTGTCGTTGCGAAGGCGGGTCTGAGTAGTCGCCTTTTACATGCGTTCAGAGGAAAACCACTGGGTCATTTTCATTTGCATTCCTTCTAAATTGGGGTCACCTCTTAAAGGAAAAAATTCTTTCCTCCAAGGGAAGGGGTTTGTCATCTAAAGAAGCAAACCAAAAACCACAAAAGATGAAAAAAGAAAGAAAAAAAGATGAAAATAAAAAAGAATGACGCCTTATGGTCTGCCTCAAAGAAGATATGTAATACTTTTCATTGAAATGAAAAAAAAAAAATAAAGAAATCAAGAAAAGGAGAAGAAAAACTACAAAATGTTAGATTTGGTTCGTCCTTCTTTCTCCTTTTTCTTTTTCACTAAGAAACCTTAGTGTTATCAATTGAATGTTAAGGTTATTAACTGTAGTAATCATTTTTATCATACTTCCGACACTTAAGCAAACAACCCTTGAAACAAAAAGTAGGCCTGATGTCATCGTTTCCTTCTTTCGCTTTCGAAATAAATGTATGCAAAATGAAATTTTTGACAGATAATTTAATCATTGTATATATCCTGGCATTTGAAAAAAAAAATAAAAACTGAAAACCGCAGCAAAATAGTCCCACCAATTAATGAAAACGCTTCCGAAGGCTGTCAGATTGGCTGATTTTCTGCTTTGCAAAAGAGATTCCTGCCGATGTCATATGGGGAATTCTTTATCGTATCGTATCGATTCTGTTATAAGACTAGGGGGTTTCCCTTCCAAAACGATCTCAAAATCTATATCCGTCTTTTAAGACGGATATAGATTTTGGGACTGTTTTGGGAAGAGAAATCACCATCTAATAGCTGAATAACACAAGACTGATTTACATATTTGAGATAATTTTGGAATGAGAAACTCCGTCTTATAGCCGAATAATTACGGTACTTGTTATCATTGCCAAGACTAGAAAACAATTAAACAAGACGCCAAGTAACTAGGCCATGAGCCAGATATGGTTTACCTCCCCCCGAGGGGGAATTTTGTAGACCATACTTTTCTTAAAGCCCAGCGTCTTAGAAGTATTTTGCAGCATGTTAGCCCTCTGGCGAGTGGGGTGTTAAGCTGTAACAGCCTGTTACAAACGTTACCCATTAAAAAAATAAACATAAAATAAAAATGATCACAAATTATAAAAGAATAGAAGTCACTTTCCTATGTTTAAAGTTATAGTAGAGTCTAATAGAACAATCCAGTAGCTAAAAGTTATGATGTTTGACAGGTCACTTTAGCCTACATGGTGTCATATACGTGACATTTGTCTTTACACTCCATTAAAATTGCTATTTCCATCCAAAATACTTTCTTTTTGTAAGTTAATCCTTTATCATTAGACCATATGTTTGTTACCGTATTAAAGACAATTTATTGATCTTTTCAGATCTGCAAAAATTATTATCCTATCTTGCATACTGTGGGAGAAATAGAATGTTTAACACAGGACCCCCTTATAAATGTTCCATATTACAATTATCACTTTTTGTATAATTCAAGTGCTTGAACTACACTGTATGAATTAAAAAACAACAGCAAAAGATAATATTGAATATGCCAGCCTATCTAAACAGCAAAGAACAGTTCCACAATATTTTGAACGCATTTTAGTTGGCCATAATGATCGATTATATACGTTACCGAGGGCTATTTTTGTTAAACTCATATAATTGGACGATAAAATCATTTTATTTTCGTTGGTAGCAGTTTCTTCATAAAAGAATATTTTAATATAAAAGAAAAAATGCATTCTGGTTTATTTTCTATGATAAGTCATTACTAGTAGTAACATTAACATTTAAAATATTTCATTATAATACCTTTAATCAGGTTTTTTCCCACTGTCACATAAAAAACAATAACATATATAAGTCTGGGTGTTCTTATGATTCACTGTGTACTTGGACCTAGCAACACTCCTCTCAGTTATTACTTTTAGGGATTCATGAGCTGTGTTTTATACGTGATTAAACACAGTATACTACAAATTGTAATGTTAAGGGCATTGACATATTCTGCACATGTAAAATGTTTTTTCTTTTTGCTGGCAACTTTGTTATTATATCAAAAATAAAAGTATTTCATAATTGCATTGCCCAGTTTGTTTCTTTTACAATTTGTACATTTGAGTTCTAAAGACAGTAACATACGTGAAATTTTGTTATATATACAACTTAAAAAAAATAAACAAAACACCACATCAGAAAAGATAAAAAAAAAGATAAAGCCGCAGCTAAGCCAGCATAGATTTTGCATACATGTATAAGGCTCGATTAAAATGATATACAATCAGTTTGATAACATTAAAAGCTAAGTGCTTTTGACGTGTTTAGTATAAAATTAAAAAATAATCAGTAATTAACAATGCAAATGGAGTACCACTTTGTTTATTGGCAGGATTTGGTATAGTTTTTACGTGCATACTAAAAAAACTATAAAGCAGAACAGTAAACCTGAAGTTTGAAGACTTAAGCCAAATACAGTTCTGCATCATTTGCTGGCAGTGTATACTTACTTTTGTAAGGCTATCGTATATTTTACGTTACCAAGGGAAACAACATTTCTGAGTTACAGTTAAGAAACAAACTTTTGAAAATAATTAATGGTAGTGTCAATACATTGCTTTATTTAGTTCATTTATGTAACTAACAATAATGTGTCAACCAGGAGTTTGGGAGAATAGTATCAGAAACATTTAATACAGAAAAGAGACACTGGCAGTTTACTAGCATACTGTAGCAATCTATAAATGCTTTGTTAAAGATGATCTATATTTCTGTGCTTTTGTTTCTTTCTCTTTAAAGTCTAACTACTTTCGATCATCTCTTAAAGAATCTAACTATATTCAACCATCTATTAAAGCATCTATTCACCAAAGAACATAAAGATACGTTTAGTTGGACAAAAATGTTTTTTTTTCCAGGGACAGTGTTCCAGTAGCTCTGCACACATAATGAAATGGCAAATAAAAATGACAGAATATATTAATGTTGGTCCTCGCTGTTCAGATATCTATGAGAAAATCTTAGTTGTTCTCCTTCAGAATGTATTCGCCTACACTGTAGTTATGCTTTGCAGCATAATACTGAGATAAAAAAAAGAAAAGAAAGACCGAACAAGTAACGTATACAACGTATTCATTGCGAGTTTATGGATTCTTCATTTCCGATATCCTAAACTAGCAATACAGTATTTCTAAAGAGCAAATAATCAAACAATAGAAATAGTGCATACCTATACATGCCAAAGAAGGGTTAACCTAAATAACTTACTGCATTTGATCTCTGTGACCTTGTATTACCATATTGTTTACTTTTACGCAATAAATATGGTTGAAAACTGCTTATTTATGATATTTTACTGCTTAACTTATGATCTTTGTCCAAATATGTTAAATACTGTTAGGGAATACAGCATTTTGGCAATATCCAAACAACAATTTTAGTTGCTTACATATTGAAAAATTGTCTGACTGAAATTTGTATTTCGTAACACCTTTAGTCCTTGATAGTAACAACAAGTGGGAATAAAACCATGGGGTTTGCAAAATTACCTGACCAATTAAATATTTGTAACAACATGATGAAAAATAGAACTCCTGAACAAGCTGATGACAGAATGATGTATGCATTATAAAGTATGTCACTTTTTATCAGCCTTAAATTTTCACATTGTTGATAGTTTGAATTTTATTTGATGGCCGGGAGCTGCATAAACAGATCACGTAGATCACAAATTAACATGTAAATTATGATCATGGGAGCCATACATATTTGCTAACCTATGTAAAGCAGTTACTGTGCATAGAGGCTCGTGGCTGACGATATGACTGACAGCATAGCAAAAATGGTGTTAATCCCTGTTGGGAGAGTTGGTACTGCTTTTGATTGCCTAGGCTAGCAGTCACAGTTGCATATTTGTATGTAGGGTAATTGAATGGCTCAGCCAACAGCAATGGTAGCGAAATTGGTTTTATCCCAATCATGACGAGAACCTAAATATTAATCAGTTGCAGCATATATCAACTCTTACTTATTTCATTCTATGCATGAAATAAAAAAATAATTTCTATGAAGTCACTTTTAAGTGAAACTGAATTGAAGGCAAGGTCGAACTGCTTCAGCTATAACAATCTATGTGCGTCCTGCTGAGTTCTTGTGTATTTCAAAGAGCTAAATTGCCATCTGACTACCAGTGGTAAGCTAATACTACAGCATCGAATAATTCATATTGCCCGGGAACTAAATTTTTGATAACAGATGACTCACAAATCTTATCCCCCGACATATTACAATTGTGTAACGTAACGTTACTGTTAGAATGCATTTTAAATATACACTATCCGATGTTTTTTTTATAGTTTGAGGACACATAACATTGGTATTTCTTCATATTTACATATACAACAGTGTCTACTTAAGACATAATACAGATAACATTAAAAATGAAATGCAGTTGATGTTGGCTTTCTTAGCTTTTCTCGTCATTTGGCAGGTTAAATTCTTCAAAAATAAAATAGTTTCTGTCCACATTTAATATATCCACTGCTAACTGCTGCATAACTTATCTAAGCTGGGCATGAATCAAAGAAGATTGATGGAGCACGTATAAATTTCAGTCCACCAATTCAACGAGTTAGTCTGGTTGTTTATTTTCCCGAATTTTTTGTTGTGGTTATATACGTTACATATTTATTGTGACTGCTGACGAGTTTTGTAAGATTTTAGTTCGTTTGTTTTTTATACTAGACTATTGAAACAGTCATATATATGACAATTAATTTTCTCTACACTTCAGTTCTTACAATTTACTCCTTATATTGCATGTATTTAGACACTAAAGGGGAAAAACGTCAAATACAATGTAAACTACGTTATACGGGTGAGTCAACTTATCCTTGACAATGTCAATTACCTTGAAACAGCTTTTTATGTACTAGCAGACAAAAACCCAACATTATTTAGGGCAAATACTAACATGTGTATACCAATGTGTGTTTTCTATTATAACGTGAATATGTATTTGGGTAGTGTAATTAACATTGACGTTACACGTTAACGCCCCAACGTACAGAGGGCTAACATTTGGGTAGTGTAATTAACATTGACGTTACACGTTAACGCCCCAACGTACAGAGGGCTAGCATGTGTCATTTTGTTTCGTATATAATGTACTTTCAGAAAATCATAGTGCCCAAAATTCCCCCGGGGGGAGGGGGGGGTGTCTATGGTCAGCTCAAGGTCTAAATAAAACAACAGTACAAAAAAAACAAACAAAAAAAAAAACTTTTTCGACATTTTGAGCCAGTTTCATTATTTTACGTGTTTATAAGTTTCATGACGGTCCATTGAAAAATGTAAGTTCTTGGCAACAGAGGCCATAGCTATAAATAACATATCTGTGTATAGTAAACAGTCCGATACTGCCAATTTCAGTTTCAGCAAACTGTCTTGAAAAATGTAGTTTCAAGCACACACACTATTGCTTAGTCAATGGAAATTTCAAGAAGCCATAACTCGGTAGAGAACAGTCCGGTCATGCTCGAAAGGACTAACGCAGATCAGTATTATACATAAGTTTCAAGAAACACATTGAGAATTTTTTTTTTTTTTTTTTTTTTTCTGTGGTCGCGACATAGGCCAAGGGGTCATAACTCTGTAGCGAACAGTCAGAAATCATACTTGTTCACTGCTTCAGTAATTGTCAGATCTTTCTCAAACTGACAATGTTTCATGTCCTAAGAAGGTGCTGACCTGATGGATTGAGTGTTCATGTTGCGGTCGGTGATTGTCGGCAGTGGCACCCGCCTTATATCAAATCGGCAAACTGAACATGTGCGTGCAAAACTCAATATACACACTGAGATCGTGTTTTTTTCTGGTATCGTACCCAGGTACTGCGGCCTCATCAACCCAAGCTCAACTCGACAATTATCCTATATGTTACAAAAGATGAAGTTATTACTGTGACCGATGATTATTTGAATGCGGAGGGTAAGAGCTTCCAGACGAAAGATGTTTTTTTTTTTTTGGTTTCGAAAATTTAGGGTAATCAACTAAAATGATTATTATATGCAAAAACACCAATGCAAGGTCTACATGTCAATGACCATGGTTACTTTCTAAGTCATCTTGTGTTTGACAAATATCGGGCAATTTGCGGTATCCTATTACCGACAAAAATCTTAATATTGGGACAGAAAGGTCTGTGCAAACAGTGCAGTCTTGAAGGAGCAGTGTGATCAGGGTCTACATCGTTTGCCATTCCATCTGCAACTTTAAGACACATTACTGCATTGAAAAAAAAAACAATTCGAGTTTCCGAGGACAGTTAAGGTACTTATTTTAGGTGTCCCAATTTTTTTAGATTTTTTTACTGTTAATCTGATGTTGTTTTTTCTACCTCCTAAAATTACGACTGTAGGACTGGGCTTCCAACAATATAGTCATAATAACTCGTGGTACCCTTGTCACCCATTTTTTTATTCAGTACATTTAGGAAATATGCTGCTGCTTTAAAAACAGTTTGTAAATAAAGAGAAAGGAACGCTTACAACTAAAATGGGTAATTATACACGTGCCGATTAAAATTTGTATCAGAAGGATTTTTTTATTTTTTATTTTTTACTTACGTTAGATGGATACATCAAGGCCATAAGGCCCACCAGTATACGTAGAGATCACAGTTAATTTTATAGACAGTTCAAAATGAAAATAAGAAAAATCGTTTCTTGTGCTAATATTGCACAGCATAACTGACGACCGAAATATTTTGTCGCACCTTTCGTTATCATGTCTGTTCATCACGATTTTGGCAGCTTTACAAATGAACATGATGAAGGCACGGCAATGAACCCATTTAATACATGTCTCACCTGAAAAGGTACCCTACGACAGGACGAATGGCAAAAAATCAAATCAGACTGCGCTGCGCAGTCTGATCAGAGTTACGTTTTTGATCCGGCATATTCTCCAAGGACTCGATCGTATACTCAAATGGAGGAGAACAATCAGTCTCCACGCAGCAGGTCCCTAAGGTGCCAAGGGAAATAACTCGGTCGGCGGCTTCCGGTATTCGCAGCATCCAACTGCTGAAGATTGAGATTTACCTGATCCTGTAGATCTTCGCTACCAGTAACACAGACCGTTTTGAAAAGCAGACCGTGTGTACGAACTGCAAAAGTTATGAGGTGGGGATAAGTGCACTATGGACTTATCAGAGTAGGGTATACGCCTGTGACATAAGGTCCAATTTCCAATTATTTTGTTGCTGTTTTAATGACAATGGTGTAATTTATTAGATAGATGATGATAAATTACTCATTCTTACGACCATTACATAGAAAAAATAGCATGCAAAAAAAAAAACATTTCTATTAGGACAGGCATGCCGATGCAAACAGTGTAGACCCTAATCAGACTGCTCCTAGAGCAGTCTGATCTGGGACCACACTGTTTGCAATTATATATATTTTCAATATTTTACATCTTGTGGCCCCTCCGTAATCAGGTCAGTCAGTCTTGGTGGACTAGAGAGCCACTGCCCGCAAGTTGTTTGTACTTTTTGACTATGGCCCACCACAGCGATGAGAAGCGACCTACAGGTGCATACAAGGGCATTAATGTTCTTCAGCAACAGGGGAACATTACCAATCAGTAGACAGCTTGGACGTAGCCTGGTCAGCATCTGCTATCTTTGCCAGTAATCACTTGTCCAAGGTTGTCGGTGTCCACATATTTAGAGCAAATATTTGGATTTTCTTTGGCTATTTAGGAAGAATTGAGTAGATGTTTGAGCTGTCCAAATTTTGAAATGTCCGGATATTCAGGGGTAATACGGATGAGGAATCCGAATATTAAGCGTATAAAGCTGAGGTGTCCGGATACAAGAAATGTTAAGGTGTTCAAACTGTTGGTTAGATTTTTGAGGTGTCCATGTTTTGAGATGTAAGGTGTTTAGAGATAAAAATGGTTGAAATGTCCGAATATATAGGATATACGATTGAAGTGTCCGAATATCTACAGTATACCCATTACTGTTTTGAAACTTTATTCCAGGGGCTTATATACAAGCGTCTCGCCTTTCCTCCCAGTCTTTCACAGATATACCGTAGTTATCCTAACATTCGGACAACAATCCTGAAACAGTGCAGACCCAGATCAGACAGCTCCTCCACAGGAGCAGTCTGCTCAAGGTCTACACTGTTTGCCAACCTTTTGCAACCATTCCGTGAAGGTACAAACTGACTCGCTCAAATTTAAAATGTGGACAAGTCCCGCGTTATAGAAATAAAAGTGGTGTTTGAATATTTACGAAAAAAGCTGCAAAGATAAGGGCAAATTGGAATCAAATTCCAAACACAACTTGTAAATGTAATTGAACGTGAACTAAAAGAAAATTCAAAGCATTTTTTCGGGGATTTAGAGTAAAAGTTCTCCATCATAAAACTGAGGGAAACTTATGTTTATTAGACTTGCAGCGAGAAAAATATGATGTGTGCAATTAGCATAGACTTTGATATTCCTGCGAATATTTCAGTTCGGTCTGACTTTTCCTATGGCAGAGACGATGCATGCATCCAGCAAAGTGTGTAGCCTCTGGTCAGTCTGTAAAGATGTCATTTAGCGTCTTTACACCCAGATATTTCATCTCAATAGCTCATATTTGGTATAAAACGGGTTAAATTTATTTGTAGAATTCAAACGTCTGGAGATTTGCTACTGTATGTAACGTTGTATCAACAATGAGTCTCTGTTGGATTGCTTCTTTGAGCACTGAATGCAGTGTGAATATAGCGACCGGCACACCGTTGCATGGTTATATAAGCCGCAACACGGCAAAACCAACAAAGTGGCATGTGCGCCAAGCGAAGACTCATACCAGCCTGGGCATCCGCCCAGTCTGATCAGAGTTTCCGTTGTTCGCATGGGGCTAGCTTAGATCCTTATCTACCCTTAAAGCGCACAGCGAAGACTCTTCTCAGACCGGGCGGATGCCCAGGCTGATCTGAATCTGCGCTGGGCGCACAACCACGTTATTGGTTTTCTCGTGTCAGGCTCATATTATTAAAAAGCCAAATTGCATCAAGTTTGCACCGTTCTCAAGTTTACAGTTCTTCGGCCCCTTTAATAAGGAAGTGTCCCAGTCGTGACTTGTAACCAGATTACGCTGCTTTCTAACATTGTAATACAGGTTGTAAACTACGTTACATCTTGTAAATGTGTGAAACTTACTACAAATAGTGTAACATGTGACACCTCGTCATATCTTTCCTGTCAGAATGCAGATTGAGTATATTTGCGTATGCATGTGCCATTCGCTTCAAAATCATTTACATGAAGGAACCCCGGTTAAGCTCTGGCCTGCTGATCTAGCGGTCCCGGGTTCGAAATCCGCTGGTGGCGTAAATCTTCCCTATTGCAAACGAGATTCCATTGCACACAGCCTTTCATGATCACCCTTTCATTGTCTGGTATGACTGAAATACTGTTAAAAAGGACGTAAAAACGCAATCATCCATTATCCATCCATCAAAATCATTCAAATCCTCATAAAATTTCAGGGTTAACAAAAAATAAGTCTGCAGGATTCTAAAATGTTTCGTTCAAGCTATATCATACTGAGAATTCAAAGACTAGAGGGCAAACAGTGTAGATCCAGATGATGCGTCTCATGAGCCGCCTCATCTGGATCTACGCTGTTTGCAAGTTCAACTATTTTCATTTCTGGTGATAACTCTTTAAGCACCAAAAAGCAGACGACAAAATTTACGTCTGCAAAATTTTAAAAAAAATGCCTTGTCCAAGACATTTCATATTGAGAATTCAAAGACTAGAGGGCAAACAGTGTAGATCTGGATGAGGCGGCTCATTATGAGGCGCCTCGTCAGGATCTACGCTGTTTGCACATTTTGCTAATTGCGTCACTGGGGCTTAAAGAGTTAATGTACAGTTAGGAGGACATATAACGAAGGTAGATCACTCTCATGTTCAGAGGGTTATCGAAACAAAAAGACGTGTTTATTCGACGCGTCATTTTCTATAACTTATAAAACATGTCCAACCGGCTGTGATACCGTACAGTCGGACAAACTTCTGGCTCCCACCATTATTACGTTACAAAACGTAGTTGTCTCCTGCGGAATGGGATATCTGGTATGGCTGAGGGCTTGATAAAGCATTACCTATGTGGTGGAACTGAACGCCTAAAGTCAACCCCGTCAGGCGCTTGATGCCACAGAATTCAAAAATGTTTCTTCATGATTTTTTATTTAATAGTATTAAAAACTATCTGACCGTACATGTATTTTTTTACTTTATGCATTTAATAGATATTATTTAAACTCGTATTTCAAAATACCGATTTTTGTCAAGTTTTTTGGCCAAAAGTTGGCACGGACATGTGATGCCATAATCGTTTCAAATTTACGCCTTCTTTAGATCAAAATAGAATTCGTGACTTTTGCTTTAAGGAAGTTTAATGAGTATTGATAGTATACTGATAAACTATTATTATATTCTATTGTTGGACCGAATAACGTGAAACATTGCATGTGGCATTCCGAAATTTGACATAAACATAGAAAGCCCACCCAGACATTTCTTCGCAGTCATATTAAGGTTTTCGCTGATCACTGTCGTAATAGTATATCAGAGAACTAAAGATCTAGATCAGAATGCACACACTGAAGGCTGACCTGCGCCTTCGCTGTTCCCATGAGCCAGGTGGTGAGTTTTCTTGTTGAATGGCGTACTTAATATATTCTGTTGAATGGTCTGTCAATGTACGTATTATAGGACCTCGACCGGAGGCAAAGCGCCTTATTGCATATAAACCAGCCTGCACATCTGCTCAGAGTCTTGTTCGCATAAACAATTTAAAAAAATCTTGAGGAATTAATAAAACGAACAGTGAAGGCTCGGATCAGACTGCCCGCCGTTCGCACATCCTGCATGATACGTTTTCTTGCGTTATCACACCGGGTAGGCGGCAATCGTAAACGCTCTTAACAATCGATTAACGTGTCGCCAATTTGCAATCGAAAACGCGGTTTCCATCTGTTTTTGATCCGCGTTCGTCGATTGCACGAGTGGTTTCGATTGCCGCCTACCCAGTGTGGTTATGGTCCAGGTTAGCCATTTTTGCAAAGGGGAACATCTTTCCTGACATCCTGTTTGTTTTCCTGGACCGCAAAGCCTTTTCCAAAATAGTCGTCGCTGGCTGGGGACAATTTGCTCCCTCTTTCCTTTCTCCATTAAAAAGAGCGGGAAAAAGAAAATAGTAGAGTTACTTGCCCTGAAAGTGCACCCTTTCACCTTAAGATTACACTCTATAGACACAGTATAGACCAAGACCAGACTACTCATGCATCTACTTCACCGCCACAAAAAGCGTTTTGAAAAGGCGTTAATTCTATTTTTTGTTATTTACATATGAACCTGTCCTAAGAACCCTTTATTTGCGACAGATCGCTAATAACTTACCATTTGTGAGTACTCCCCCGCTATTTTAACCATTTTTGAATCGCTGACCTCGGGAAAACATTTACATACATGGAAAAACCCTCAAACCAGCACTCCCAAACAAAGACTATCCAGCCCAACACCAGCCTGTAAATATTTAAAGTTTCGTCAATGCTTTGAGAGTTATCCTGATTTTATTTAGATATAAATCTGTAAATAAACTTAATAAAGTGAAACCTTGATGGGGCTGTACGGGCATGAGCACTTGCCACAATGTCAAAGTGGGCTTTACCTGCGCGGAGGTTCAATTTCTTTAATCGCTGACCCGGTTAACACCGTGCTCAATATAATAACATCCATATTTATTGGTTATTTATCTCGGTGACGTCAAATCGTGATATGAACGTCAACCACCTTTAAAAATGGAAATACCGAATAGTTATTGAAACAGTTTTGAAAATAATAATCCTCCTAATTTTTCATTTATCATGTTTCCGATCGGGGTCAGCCGTGTTCGCATCTATATTTTGTTTGTCATATGACGTCGAAATGACGTCGTACTGACGTCGAAGCGACGTGATGACGTCGCCTAGACGTCAGTGCGACGTCATTCCGACGTTGTGTGCCCGCTGGGGGTGGACTTGGCCAAGTCGGGAGCTGGAAAGGTCCACTTGAAAGTATCGCAGATGTCCGAAGATTTAGGACAGAAATGGTACATTGTAGTAAGGGAAACGAATCTAACTAAACTTACCATGAAATACTGTTAAATATCCAAACTGATGTAAATTGGAAGTTCTATTAGAAATTTACTCTATCCTCACAACTGGAATACATTCCATTCACAAAACTTCAAATTTTACAAAACACGCCTTTTCCTTGTTATTCATGAAATGCACGGACCGAACCAGCCCAAACCAGTTAAGGCGTTTCGGCCCACTGCATTTTGTGAATGACAGCAATGAAAGCGTCTAAGCGTCTTAGAGTTTAATATTAACATGTAAAAACTACAAGTAAAGTAAAGATGTCTTGATTTCATATGACGAATAATTCAAAATCCCTTTCTCTCTCTCTCTCTCTCTCTCTCTCTCTCTCTGAATAATCGAGTCTTACTCTCAGCTCCTTTAACCAATTGCTTATGTTAAATTTACGATGTTGCCCTCAAGTATGTGAGTATGAATTTTTGTGTGAGCAAGTGTGCGCCATAGAGTTGTTTTGAATTGCATAGTATATGTTTGAGCCTTATGTTGTTGCATTTTTATGCAAACTAAGTGTAATAAAGAAAAAAAAAAAAAAAAAAATTGTAACATGTGTAATGTTTCAATTAACTCTTTAAGCACCAAAAAGCAGACGACAAAATTTACGTCTGCAAAAATTTAAAAAAAATGCCATGTCCAAGACATTTCATATTGAGAATTCAAAGACTGGAGGGCAAACAGTGTAGATCCACATTATGAGCCGCCTCATCAGGATCTGAGCTGTTTGCAAATTAGTCTATTTTCGTCACTGGAGCTTTGCAAGTGTTATGGTGCATCAGTACACTTTCAGGGTAAGCGACTCTGCCATATTCTTGTCTCCCTTCTCATTGGGATCAACTCGTAAGAAAATAATTTGCTCCTCTATGAGAAGTTTTTCCTTAAGTGTAGACCCTTTTTAGAAAGGGCTTTGTCCAGGAAAGCAATGAGGAAGTCACAAAAATTCTTTACCTTCATAAAAATAGCAAAAAAGCGTGGGGTTGTACCAGCTCATAGATATAGAACTTTTATGTGTGCACTGTGACCTTGACATTATAGCTAGTGCATGGTCTTTGTGCGCAGCTTGCTCTTGTTCGGTGGCTGTACATGTTATACAAAGGGTTCAGATTGCTTCTCTTAGAGACGTGACCTGGATCTACACTGTTTGCTCGGCGCGCATGCATTTTCTTTCACTTAAAATCTTTAAATTTACTGGGAGAGAGCCAGCATAGACGATTCTACGGGGTACAGTGAAAGAAAAAAGAACAGGTAGACAGAAGAGACCGGAAGACAATATGACATGGACGGATGTTACCAGCACAACTTGGGACAGCTGAAGAGAGAATGTGGAAAGAGATTGGTGTGAAGCCATATGTGGTGCCTCAAAGACCTTGCAAGATTATGAGATAGACAAGGTTATCCTTTACGGTGAATGGATATACTTTCAGGGGAAGCAACTCTGTTAAGCCTCCATTCTAAATAGGATCAGCTCCTACACGAAAGGATTTGCTCCCCAAGAAGCAAATCCTCTTCTTTAGGAACATCTCCTCATAAGACAAATTTAAAGCTTGGAGTGTTCTTTCTCTTCTATATTATATTGTATAACACATATTAAGAGGCCAAGGATTTTCATGTCCAAATAAGCAGGTTTATTATGGTACTTGAAAGTACAAATTTAAGATGCCCAAAGTGCTTATTAAGAGCCTTGTCTTACTAAATGAGGCTAAAAATTATCACGAAATCTGGCGATGTGTTGACGCTATTAAACTTGAATTGAAAGAAATCTTTTCTTCGCTTTAATGCCTTATTCTACCATCAAATCGCAGCATGAATCAAAATAAATCGCAGTATGATTCAAAATTAAAACCATGTCGTAACAAGACCATAAACCAGTGATAACTCATCTTCTCAGTTGGAAATTATATTGCAGGGGGAATCCGGTTTCATAATTAAACAAGGATAAGTATTGAGGTATTTGGTGAATGGTATAACAGTTTTATTACATGTAAATATATAATTATCACATATAATTTGATAGTTTGCAATTAAACCTTCCCGTATACCCCTGTTTATACCTTTTATTTTGTGAATGATGTCATTTCCAAAGATTTATGAACAGACCAAATCTGTTAAACAAAAGGCTAAAAGCCTCATTTCAGGCAAAATTTTGGCGATAAAATTGCTAAGTTCAGTTGTGCCCTGAGACTACACCCTTACCATCTGAAAACCAGTGAACTAAAATCAGACCGCGCAGATGCGCCAGTCTAATCACTGTCTTCTCTGTCCATGATTTAGCAAACTGTGGATTCTGGTGAACAATGGATACTGATCAGTCTACTCGGATGTACAAGCGGAGCAGTTCGCAAGTGTCTTAAATTTCCTTCTCTTGAGTCATGGCTATTATGTTTTGCGGAGAATTTCGAGTAAGTTGGTTTAACTTGAGTCTGGGATCTTACTGGGTTGGAGACATAAACATGATGTTTGTCTTATGTCATAAAAGTTTGGATGATTTTGCGTCTTGATCTTAACCGAATTTCAAACAATGAATAATGAAAAAAAATCGAACTTTAAAATTTGCTATCCTGCCGTCATTGTTGTAAATACTCGGACTGCTATGTCAGCTCAGTCACTGATTAGCAACGTTGTCCTAAATCAGTCTCACTCGTCAGTTTGATTTTAGATTATCTCGAAACTGAACTATCCAATTCAAACAATTTGTGCTAAAATAGATCAATACATCATACTGTTCAAACAATTTACGGCAAATACGGCTATTTTCGTGTCTTGTGTAGTAAGGGAAACAATTCGAGACATATCTATTGCCAAACCATATTCGGTGTCTCTTCTCTTGATTGAAACACCGATTGTATTGCGACGTTTAGACAACGTTGACCCGACGTTGACATAACGATCATGACGTTTGAAAACGTTGGGCGGACGCTGTATGAACGACGCGTATCCACTGGAACAGAAGAGATTCAATTAATTAAAATTAAAGGTTTCACATAGCCTAGTAGCCCTAGGGGGCGGTGGGGGTTAGATGCCCACTGTGTCTTGAGCACAGCATACGAAAGGCGAAACCCATCCTTTTCCTTTCGCTGCCTTATCCTTCCCTGATTCGAAGCAGCTACCCATTTACTGCTGGGTCGACAGAGAGAAAGTTCCAGTCGTCGGATGGCTATTCCCATGCTCAATTTAACGACCTTCCAGCGAGTTTCTGCACCATAACCGAGCGTCTCAAACCACTCCACCACAGCGCATCTCTAAGGTTTAAGGTTGCTGAAAACAGGACCAGGTGAAAAAAGGATTGTCCTGAATTTGTCTGCAGTGCCCAAAACGACTAGCACAGACTAGATGGAATAGAATAGTACCAGCTATGACCCGAGCTGATGACCTGCGACACAGGGTAACTGGAATACACTTACATTTGAGTGGATGGGACACAATGGACTGTTTCAGCTGGTTCTATGCTGTCGAACATTTGTTTGTGTCCCCTCTGCTAATCAAACATACATGTAGATAGTTAAATTTGCAAACAGCGTAGATTCAGATGAGGCGGCTCATAATGGGCCGCCTCATCTGGATCTTCACTGTTTGTCATCTCGTCCTCTAGTCGTTGAATCCTTAATATAGCTTGGACGAAACATTTTTTGGAATTTGCATGCAGACATAAATTTTATCGTCTGCTTTTTTGTCTAGGTTCAAAGATGGAAGAAAAGGTTTCCCACCACATCAATTAAGCGTCACTTTAAGAAAAGATGGCTTATGGAGCGTGCGGGCAATGTAGACTTGTCTGTACTGTCTGATCAAATCTCAAGTTCCCTGATCAGATTAGCAAGCAAAGGGCCCTAAGGTATCTAGGCAACTACAGCAACCCCTGATCAAAATGCATGAATGTGTGACATCCTTCGTGAAATTTAGTGAGTCAAAAATTAAAATGCAAACTGCAGTTTTATAACTGAAGAAAGAAAACTGAAGAACAACTTGAACCTAGTGGAGATATTAGGTCGAGATATTACCCTTCTAATCTTAAGGTGGTGATAATCACTGATTTGGGACAAAGACAAAAATCTGCATAAAATACTCAAAATAACACTGATCTTTCCAAAACTTAGCAGATGCCTTCTTTATGTTGTTTCTCATAATTTAGAATCCCAAAATGCAGCATTTATTAATGTTAAAAAGTGTTTTTATAAGAGAAGATCAAAGGGTAATTTTCTGCGAATAAATCTGAAAAAATAATATCATTATTGAAAATATACTTAGTGCTTAGAGTACCTTGTTGCATAATGGAGAGCGTCCTAGCAATTATTTTTCCAAACTCTTTCACACATTATCAGGCTGAGCAGATGAAAAAAGATGCAGTCTGTGTCCAAATTTTTTTGTCAAAACACACAGGTGAGACAGGTGATACTATACTGAAAGGATTTAAAAACTTCCACCCATTAATTTTGAATATCTCAAAAATGAATGCAGCTACGCCGACCAAAATTTTACAGCATATGTATTCTCTTATACCTGATTATATCAATATTCCGAATTTGAAATCGTTCAACCGAATCGGTCAGGAATAAGCACGTGCTCCTCGTGTTCTTAGTACCGTTTACATAAGAATAAATAGCGTCATGTATACAGTTTTCTGATGAAACATTTCTCTTACAATATCAAATTGAATTTTAAAAGTTTGAACTCGGTCAGTGGCTTAATTTAGCCTATCCCCCCTAAATATCGGAAACAGGCGCAGAGTTTTGGGCCAGATAAATACTGAAATTTCAAACAGTGACGCCACAGTAAATTTTATGTGTTAATTTCGGCATTTTACAATCTCAGATGACGTTCACTGTTTACAGGAAGCTCAAAAGACCGTCAGAAAAGCACCTAACCGAGATTAAAAACCAGAGGTCATGACCGTTAACTAACGTCGACGCCGTCTCCGTAATAGGCTTTAAGCGACAGCATCATCCGCAGTGATACTTGCAAATCAACGTGGATGACGTCGCAATATTAAGACAGTAAGAAATGGTCGAAAAGAGTGTTGCATAAGATAACGCCGGCATCGCCTTATGCATGTCAGTGACGTAACGCTCTTTTACTGACGTCATGGAAGTAAATGATACAAATAAACTGCGTAATCTTTAAATTTGATACGTTTCAAGCATTTTGCCGTTAAATATTCAACACTGTCATGAGTAAACAGATCAGCAACTAGCAATAAAAAGTGGAAGTTTTTAAATCTTTTCAGTATATTTTAACAAGGTTGAACAATTTCATCTACACACCACTGATCATGTCAGTAATGTATTATTTATATTGTAGGTGTTAACACAGGTATGCTTGCCTACCCTATATTTAATAAATGCGTCCAGTGTACATTTACTTTGTACATGGTTGAACATTTGAGAAAAGGCTACCGTTTTCATCTGGTCTACATTACAATTTGAGAAAGAGTTGGAATAAATAATTGCTAGGACGCTCTTCATTATGCAATAATGTACCTTCAGCACTGCGTAAATTTTCAATAACGTTATTATTTTTTCAGATTTATTCGCAGAAAATTACCCTTTGATCTTTCCTTATAAAAACACTTTTTTAAGCAGCATGTACGTCTATTTTGTATTCTAAGCTGTAAAGAACAACAAAAAATAAGAAGTCTGCTAACTTTCAGAGAGATACTTTACTTTTTTATGGTTTTATGCAGTTTTTACATTTACCATAAATCACCACCTTAAGCTGTGTGGCTACATTTTCACTTTCTCTGCCATTTCTACAAAGGGAAACAACTTTTGTGACTTTGTTTGCTTCCCTGGGTAAAGACACCTTTTCAAGAAGGGGTCTCCAAGAGGAGCAGATTCTTTCCTTTAACTGTTGACCCAACATTGAGAAGGTAAAAAAAGGAAAATGGCAGAGTTGCTTCCCCTGAAAGTGTAACCATTCACCTTAAATATGACCAATAACTGCAATTATTATTATCCTAAAATGTGAAAAGTTGACTTCATTATATCAAGATATCTTCACAAAACGTCTGACACTGTAGACCTTGATCAGACTGCTCCTCTGAAAGCCTACGCTGAGCCTAATGTAAGAATGTAGTTTGAACTAATTTCCTGTTTTTCTTTACATTTCACCTCATGTTATCTCAAACTACTGATATCTCAAAGTACATTTTTCTGGGACCAGAAAATTTACATCGAGATATCAGTAGTTTAGCATGAATTTTGACTTTGAGATATCGAGAGTTGCCTGTATTTGCTTTGACATTTCTCTACCAATACTTAAGGCGAGTGTGAACACCCTATGGGTAAACAACTCTGTCATTTTCACTTTTGGCTCCCTTCTCCATGGGGGTCAACTCTGAAATGAAAGAATTTGCTCCTGTAGGAGCAAATTCTTTCCTTTAAGAGTAGACACCTTTCGAAAGAGTTTTGTCACTAGGGAAGCAAACAAGAAGACACAAAAGTTGTTTCCCTTTAAATCTGATGCCAGAAAAAATGACAGAGTATCCAATCACCTTAAGATCAGTATGGCAGTACACATATACCTGTCAGTACACATACACTGAACAAAGTCCACATAGCTTAACCAGTTCAGTGTTAGCTGCATTTCTCAGCAGACAACAGCTTGTATAACATTTCAAAAGGTTGAACATAGCTTGTTTCAATTTTCTCTTCTAACATTCAATAAACATCATATATTATTCAATAATACCATATGGGAATCTGGGACACATCTAAGTTTTCATTGTTAGGATTTGTTTGATTTTAGTGAAATGTCATTCTAATGCACTTACAAATATAACACAACGTCTGACTGGATAACATCAAAAATTTGCGACAGAGCATATCCTGCAATATACTGTCGCAAACCTGACTGCATTATACAACGTCACTTCTCACTGGCTGACGTTTGGTTTAACGTTGCTGAAAGTGCTTTCTTTGAATGCACATTAGTACACTTTGAGAGGTGAAAATATGTAAAAGTGCATTAGAATGGGGATAACTGTATTGAAAATTGTCGTTTGGGGAGGTAAATCGTCGGTTTTATGATAGCAAATTGCATTTAATGGCTCCGCTGGCACGTCACTGTAGAACGAAATTTCCTATCTATCTCCATATACTACCTCACCCCCTCGCGGGCATTCTAGGCAGGGATTTCCGACCATAAAACCAATGATTTACCTTCCCAAATGATAATTTTAAAAACAGTTATCCCCTAAATATACTGTGCTGAAAAAAAAAAAAACCTGTTACTCTTCTAATTTGAAGTGGCCATTTTGGAAAACTGCAAAATTTATGGAAAGTGATGTGGAAAGTGAGATGGCAGTTTATTCAACTATGAACTTTCTTTATGACATTTCAAAAGTCATCTCTAATTATGAAATGTCAGGAATAGCAGGTCGCACAACAGCAGTTATCATTAAAGTCTGCAGCTGATACATCTTTAAAGTTTAATGTACCCCAAAATCTGGAGTAGTTTCTGTGAGCAGACCAGCTGATCAGCCTCCTTTCTCAACTGGGGTCAACTCTTAAAGCAAAGAGTTTGCTCCCCTAATTCTTTCATATAAGAACAGACCCCCTTTTAGAAGGACTTTGTTATCTAGGTACGCAAACAGGAAGTCAGGAAAGTTGTTCCCTTTGTAAAAATGGCAGAAAAACATGGAGAAGTACCCATAAACTTAAAATGTGAACATTCTTCATACATAAACATACATGTGAAGGGGAAATCATTTTGCCTTTCTGGAAACTTTTCAAATCTCATTTATCACTTCATTAAAAATTTCATCTTTAACAATAAACAACAATAACAACAAAAAATAAATAAATAGAAATAAAAATCTGTTTCATATCACACAGACTGCAGCCAAAGCTTGTGGCATGCTTGACCACAATGAAATCATATTTGGCTCAAAATGAAAAAAAGACACTTCAGCAGTATCATGTATTTCACTAGTACCTCACAGTGACTACTTGTCTTTCTTATGACTAACTCTGTTGAACACAAATACTGTAAATCACTTCCAGTGTATGGGTACATCTCTTATTTTTGCTGTTTTTGTTTTTGCTCATGGGATCACATTTTTTTGACTTCCTATTTGCTTTCCTGAGCCATGAAACCTGTCTAAAAAGGTCAACTATTAAAGAAAAAATTTGCTCCCTTGAAGGAAAAAAAATGCTCAATTAGGAGCATATTTTTCTTTTAAGAGTTGACCCAAATTGAAAATTTAGGAGGCAGAAAATAACCGACAGCACTGCTTGCCCTATAGGAGTATCCATTCACCTTGCGATCTATAAACACGTCTAAGGGAGTGGGGGGAGGGGCATATGAGCTGTGACATGACAAAACCAACAAAGTGGCATGTGAGCCCAGCTAAGACTCAGATCAGCCTTGGCAGCTGACCAGTTTGATCCTAGTCCTGGTTGTGCGCTTAAAGAGTAGCTAAGGGTCTAAGCTAGCTCCACGCGGACAGTGAAGACTCTGATTAGACTGGGTGGATGCCCATGCTAATCTGAAACTTCATTAGGTGCACATGCCACTTTGTTGGTTTTGTCATGTCCTTGCTCAAATATTCTCAAATCAACTGGCTCTTCGTAAACGTCTTGCTAATATTTAATCTTGTATCAACTGTATAGATACAAAATACTTTCTCGTGACTCCTACAACATGCACAAGGGACTCAGAAAATAAAGAACATGCCAAAATAAAGCTATCAAAAACATTGAATCTTTTCAAGTCATTTAATACACATAGTGAGTAAAACAAACTGATATTTTTGTACTGGCCAACCAACCACACATATTCAGAAGTATATTGCAACACCGTGTCCACACACTGATGTTAGTTTACTGTATTTGTTGTAATTAGTGCAGTGCACTCAGAATCTTCATCCTTTGCTGAAAATACTGCTCCATAGAACACACCTACCTTACTTATTTCGACTAATTTCAGAAATTTTGGTTTGGTTACTGGTTAAACCACAAACTTTTGCTGATTTTGTCGGCAACTAAATAAGTGCAGAGTTAACCTCCCTTCTCACTGGGGATCAACTCCTAAATGGAAGAATTTGCTCCCCTAAGATTAATAAATCCAATTCTGGAAGAGTTCATCATACAGGAAAGCAAACAAGAAGTCACAAAAATTGTTCCATGTCATGACAAGATACATTCGTACAGGCGAGCTAAAAATGGCAAAAACCATGAAGGTGTACCCATATACCTTAATATGAAAAATACTGTTTTACTGACAGCTTAGCTGTTCTGGAACTGTTTTGTTTCTCAGATATACTGTGGAACTTTGAAGGAAATTTCAGGTGAGTATCCATTGTGATTGATCATTGGCACAACCCATATGCCTCCCTTTTAAGACGTAATTAAAACATGATCATAATCAAAACAAAGCATATAGCCTTATAACACATGATTAATATCAGCACGCAAAATCCCTATAGTCTGATCAGAACTTCTTATAGATCCAGCAGAATAGGTAAGACCCTGATCAGACACTTATGATGTAATTCGCTGGTCAGATACATCCTAAGTAAAAGTCCTCTATATTGGCTCACACAGTCCAAAAACAAGTACGCATAATTAATTATTATATGACCAAGATGTAATATATAATTTATTGGCTGATTCAATGTCACATGCCGGTCAATATTTTGCATTATTATATGACCAAGATGTAACACGCAATTTCATTGGCTGTTTTGACGTCACGTGCCGGTCAATATTTTGTTATATTCACCGGCCTGTCATTGAATATTACTTTTACGCTGACGTCATTGTATTTTCGTGACGTAACGTCTGATTTACGTAAATGTTAATGGCGTAACGTCGCGAGATAATACCATGTAGTACCATCCTAAATATCTAAAGAAACTGAATTTAGAATTATCATATAATAAAACAATTGTTGACCTTTATTTCGGCGAATATGCAGTTTTATTGACCTGCAAACATAACATATTGACCTCCGCTTCGCGTCGGTCAATATGATGTTTGCAGGTCAATAAAACTGCATATTCACCTCAACAAAGGTCAATAATTGTATAATATTCACTGGGCAGCGAATATTACTTTTATGCTAACGTCATTTGTATTTCAGTGACGTTAAGTTCAATATGCTTTTATGTTAATGGTGTAACATTGCGATATCACCATATAGTACCATAATAAACATCAAAGGAAACTGCAATAAGAGTTATCATATAATGAAATATTTATTGACCTTTATTTCAATGAATATGCAGTTTTATAGACCTGCATACATAACAGATTGACCTCTGCTTCCCGTTGGTCAATATGTAGTTTGCAGGTCAATAAAACTGCATATTCACCTCAACAAAGGTTAATAATTGTAAAAATCAAGAGCCTAAGGTATTTATTCAACAATAAAATATTTTTCATATCTAGAAATACCCCAAATATCTACAGTCAACCCTCTTTACAACGGCATTCATTACAACAGCAAAATTCTTTACAACGTCATTTTGGTTTGCACAGCATGGCTTTATTGTTCAAAATCTGTATTCTTTATAACAGCAGATTCAGTTTAACGTCAAAATTTTTGGGGACAAATACTGTCGTTGTAAAGAGGGTCCACTGTAAATCAGTCCTACGAAACTGCTTTGAGATGGGTTTTCTCTTCTAAAACAATCCCAAAAATCTAGATCCGTCTTATAAGATGGATCTAGATTTTTGGGATTGTTTTTGGAAGGAAAAAAAAAACTCCCTGTCTTAAAACCTAAGAAATATGTTGCAATGCCAACATTCCGCCACTGCTGCATCAAGCAACAGCAATGATCTCCGACAGAAAACAAACAAAACTGCATATTTCAGTCTAGCAAGATACTAAACACGATGTCTATCATTTAAGGCCTGTAACACGAGAAAAACAACAAAGTGGTTGTGTGCCCAGTGCAGACTCAGATCAGACTGGGCTAATGCCCCGTCTGATCAGACTCTTAGCTAAGTGCTTAAAGAGTAGCTAGGGTCTAAGCTATCTCCATGCGGACAGCGAAGACTCTGATCAGACTGGGCTAATGCCCTGGCTGATCTGAGTCCGCGACGGGCGCACAATTACTTTGTTTTGATTTGTTGTGACACGGCTCATTTATTCTTATCAAATGCCCACTATATAAATCTCAAACCAAAACTAGGAGATTCAATACCAACTTTCAGTCTAGCTGAATGGATAGCACTTACAACCATAAAAGAGATAAGATAACCTTAAAGGCCAATGCCCTGTGGAACTAGTCAGCAATTATAACGACTTTTTGTACCCGCTTCAAGCTTACCCTTCAGACAGACACAAACAATATCTGTTACTGCACAAGACAGCTCACCTGAAGTCTAGCCTACCCATCAAATATATAAATCTACCATAAAACTCCAGCATCTGTAGGTGCCGACTTCAAAGCCATGGCTCACGGTAGTGCAACAGCTCTTCCTGTAGATTTGTACATGAGGTAAAATGCACCTGCCTTGCAGCATTAGTACAGTATTTCCGTTTGCCCTAATGGTTTTTACACCAAAAAATAAGCTGATCACTAGAATTTCAAACAGCTGCCATACACATCCAAGGTATGCTGTACCAGGCACATAGCAAATGGACTAATGTCATAACTCATCTCATCTTTGTTCCATCAACTACTTGCTGCCTGAGAGCTTAGCCATATGGCAAACATTTTGGGACAATAAACTTTAACTCAGACAATCCTATGAATATAAAAAGCTGCTAAGTTCACTGAATAGTGGATTTAGCAGCTTCTTGCATTCATGGAACAAGTCTGTCGTATTTTTCACTGAATTAGTTAGAATAATTAATAACTTTCTTCACAGCATCTAACAACCGCCACTTGTCAGGCATGTAAAATGGTTCATACACATGTGCGAATGGTGTATCATAGCCACAAACTCTCTGAATAGGGGCTTCTAGGTTTAGAAAACACTCATCCTGAAACACCACAAAATAATGAAATAAGAAACATACAATACAGAGCTGCATTTGTTACATTTAAATGTAATGAGAATGTGCATCAACCGTCAAAAATACTGAAAGACTGGTAGAAACTGACTGTAGTGTGGGCAAATGTAATGAAAAAGGATCCAATTTTCTTTTTACAATGAAGGTGTGGAAGTTCTGTTGGTAAAATGCTGCATAAAAATTCACCATTTCTACCACATATTGCTAAAGATAAAAACCATCATGCAAAATCACCTTTTGCATTCAAATATAAAAAGACCCAGTCCTTGCCAGTCATGATATACTCAATTTTCAGACCAAATATTCAAATCTATTTATATATAAATTAATGGTATGAGAGAGACTTAATCTCTGACCCTGGGATTAGGACTCAAGACCATTAACCCTCAATTAACACAACTTGATTCCAAGTGTTCTAAGAGTGGCATAAATGTAGGTTTATGGTGATTCAAGCACATAAGGGATATTGCAGTCATGAAATGATCTCAATAATACATAGACAGTCTCTGTGCTAGATGTTGTTGCCTGCATAAGTGACAAATAAAATGAAATGATACTATGGTAATTACCTGTACTGCAGTTGCTAGTTCTGAAGCAAAACCCATTGTCTGTGGAGCCTCATGAGATACTATTAATCTTCCAGTTTTCACTACTGACTGAAATATACACACAAAGTACCACATTAATGCTAAGTATTCTTGTACACATCCTGAGCTCAGACTACTGCTGACCAGAGTCGGTACTATTTGTAAATAGAGGATCTTACATGAGTGTTCATGTATGATTGAATTTATTAAACGAGTTGGGGAAAAAGATAAGATGCGAGGCTTTGCCGAGCATCTTATCGTTTTTCCCCAAAGAGTTTAATAAATTTAATAATACAGGAGCACGAATGCAAGATTCTATTTATCATATGACACTAAAATCACATTCTATTTGCAAGATTTGCACTAAAACATCACGATTTCGCCATTAGAAAAAGCGACGTCTTAATGGACGTCATCGTATAACGTTACAACGTAATTTGCATATGTAATCCACTAGTGGATTATCGTTTTTAATGAATGTGTCACGGACTCTTAAAAAATCTCCACGCCCGGGACGAGGATCGAACCCGGGACCTTTCGTTCTAAAGTCTCGCACTCTACCGCGTTGCTATAAAAGCCGGCTTGTACCGCAAGGCAGTACAAGTGTATCTTATACCTAACCTATACCCTGTGACATTCTCCCCCTCCATATTGAATTCGTCCTCAAATTCTCAGGAGTTACAAGAATCACTGGAAATGAGACTTAAGGAGTTCTAATGCACATGTGGGTCATTTACGTTGGGCGCCATTTGTCACGGACTCTTAAAAAATCTCACGCCCGGGCCGAGGATCGAACCCGGGACCTTTCGATCTAAAGTCTCGCACTCTACCACGTCGCTATAAAAGCCGGCTTGTACCGCAAGGCAGTACAAGTGTATTTTATACCTAACCTTTACCCTGTGACATTCTCCCCCTCCATATTGAATTTCCCAAATTCTCAGGAGTTACAAGAATCACTGGAAATGAGACTTAAGGAGTTCTAATGCACATGTGGGTCATTTACGTTGGGCGCCATTTGTCACGGACTCTTAAAAAATCTCACGCCCGGGCCGAGGATCGAACCCGGGACCCTTCGATCTAAAGTCTCGCACTCTACCACGTCGCTATAAAAGCCGGCTTGTACCGCAAGGCAGTACAAGTGTATTTTATACCTAACCTATACCCTGTGACACATGGCTTTATTACACTCTCGGATGCGGAGTCATATGATAAAAACACATTTTCTTCAATAAATGTCTTCAATACATTCCCTACTACATGCCTGGTAATTATGAAATTCTATTCCCACAATGAAATTAACAAGAGGACCATTGGTCCTGTAGCTCACCTGGGTCCATTCAGCCTCAGTACTCTAGGGTAAGTTACTCTAAGGCCATCAGTCAATTGGTTTTGGTGAAAAAGATTTTTAAAGGTTTTAACCATATATGGGCATGGAGGACATGTTGGTCATGTGACCTGGATGTTTGAAAAAAATTTCATTCCCTTAACCCCCTGGAGGCTCTGTATGAAATTTGGTTTCAAAATTGGCCCAGTGGATTTTGAGGAGATGGTTTGATATTGTCAAAATGACAGAGTTCTGGGTCAAAAGTCAAAGAATGACCTTGACCTCTTGTACTCATGAATCTTCATGTACTCATTAAGATGACTGTATATACCAATTTTTAGGCATAAATCTTCAAAACTTTCCATGAAATCTTATGTTCTAGCATTTTCCCACATTTGACCTTGCAGTAAAATAGTCAAGGTTAACCCAAGGTCATTATTTTGAACAATCTTGATAGTACTGGAATTCCCAATGCTACATACCAAGCTTCAAGGCCATCGGTCAATTGGTTCTGGAGAAGAAGATTTTTAAAGGTTTTTACCATATATGGTCCTGGCGGCCATGTTGGTCATGTGACCTGGACAGTTCGAACAAATTTTCATTCCCTCGATCCCTGGAGGCTTTATATGAAATTTTGTTACAACTGGCCCAGTTTTTTTTTAGGGGATTGTTTGATATTGTCAAAATATAAGAGTTCTGGGTCAAAGGTCAAAGAATGACCTTGACCTCTTGTACTCACAAATCTTCATGTACTCATTAAGATAACTGTATATACCAATTCTTAGGCATATCTCTTCAAAACTTTCCATGAAATCTTATGTTCTAGCATTTTCCCATATTTGACCTTGCCATAAAAAAGGTCAAGGTCAACCCATGGTCATAATTTGAACAATCTTGACAGTACTCGAGTACCCAAAGCTACATACCAAGTTTCAAGGCCATCGGTCAATTGGTTCTTGAGAAGAAGTTTTTTAAAGGTTTTTCCCTTATATGGGCGTGGCGACCATGTTGGTCATGTGACCTGGACCATATGAATAAGTTTTTGTTCCCTCAACTCCTGGAGGCTCTATATGAAATTTGGTTTCAGTTGGCCAAGGGGCTTTTGAGGAGATTGTTTGGAATTGTCAAAATATGAGAGTTCTGGGTCAAAGGTCAAAGAATGACCTTGACCTCTTGTACTCATAAATCTTCATGTACTCATTAAGATGACTGTAGATACCAATTTTTATCCCCAAATCTTCAACAGTTTCCAAGATATCTTATGTTCTAGCATTTAGCCATATAAAAGCACAAGGAAGCAAATTTGACCGTACCGTAAAAAAGGTCAAGGTCAACCCAAGGTCATAATTTGAACAATCTTGGTAGTACTCCCTTACCCGATGCTACATACCAAGTTTCAAGGCCATCGACCTACTGGTTCTGGAGAAGAAGATTTTTTTAGGTTTTTACCATATATGGGCATGGCGGCCATGTTGGTCATGTGACCAGGACCGTTTGAACAACTTTTTGTTCCTAAGGTCCCAGGAGGCTCTATATGAAATTTGGTTACAATCGGCCCAGCGGTTTCAGAGGAGAAGTCGTTTGAAATTGTGGACGGACGGACGACGGACGGACGGACGACGACGGACGACGGAGCCTGACCATACTATAAGCTCCCCCGCAGCCTCTGGCTCAGGTGAGCTAAAAATTCAAAGTTTTGCAAAAAGTTAGCTAAAATATAATAACGCTATTCTTGTATGTTTGCTTTGCAGTAAAAGAATCACAAGACTCCTGAAAGTAGACAAATGAAAATTTCCAGGCCTAACTCACTTTTGTAGGCCATTTTTATCTGAAGCTCTGATCACCATGTAAACTTAAAATATATGGGAAGACCTCTTTACAGACAGAACTTCTGATATTTTCATCAAAAAGTCAGAATGTATCTTTTTCCTTAAATGCATTTTCATATGAACGTATCATTAAAAATCACCTGTGGGAATAAGCACATTGCCATGCTTAGATTAATCTGCCTGCATATGCAGTCTGGTTGAGTCAACAAAGTCCAAGTTTTGTCTACGTACATGTATACTGTATATGCTCTGAAGAAACTGTCGTTGAGCAACAGCTGGTCTTGACAAGTGCAATTCCCATATGCATTAATACAGTTTTCTCCTATGTGGCCATTGGCCATATGGTTTCAAGAAATTGAAACTTTTTGTGCATATATATTTAAACCCCTACCTTTGTGATTGTTTCTAGATCATATGGCAGGATTGTTCTCAGATCTATAACTTCACATGAAACTTCCAATTTCTCTTGTGCTAATGTTGCCACTTCTCTTAATACATGTACTTGTGTACCATAGCCCACCATAGTCACATCACTGCCTGCAATGAACAACATCGATAATATAAGATTCAAACATGGATTTGAGGTATTTAACACTGGTGTGGCCCAAGGTCCAATGCTCTATGTCAGTTGCTTACACTGACCTTGGGCCACAACAAACATAAACCACACAAAAATAAGTGGTTGAATGTAATTCTTACAATTTTAAAACAGCTTTTAAATCCATTACAAGTACTAATGGTTATTTTCTATGAAGTGGTTTTCTCTTTTCATCTGTGTCCTTCCTATAGGATGAAAGGATGTCATGCAATTTTACAGACCTTTCAACAAGGTTTCAGTCATATTGAGCTGATGAAAGTTTGGGACATAAAGAAGCTAGAGGCAGAATTCTTTCCAGTTATAAATAGTGTACCACTGCTCACAGCCTTTCACCATTCCTGTTCCACCACCTCTAAAAGACTGAAATACTATTGAAAGGGCTGTAAAACCATATCATCCATCCATTCACGATCTATCAGAATTTAAAATGTAGGTCAAAGTTATAACTGGTATGGCAGTGTTAAAGTTCTTCTCTTAGAAAAGAAGCATATGCCAAGATTTACAACTGGTGGTCCTTCTGTTGATCACATATGGGCTGCGACTCGATAAAACCAACAAAATGGCATGTGTGCCCAGTGAACTCAGATCAGCCTGGGCATTTGCTCAGTCTGATCAGAGTATCTGCTGTCTGCATAAAGCTAGCTTAGGCCTTTGGCTACCTTTTAAGCACACAGTGAAGACTCAGGTCAGACTGGGTGGATGCTCAGGCTGATCTGAGTCTTCACTGGCTCAAATGCCACTTTGTTGGTTTAGTTGTGTTTTCGGCTCAATTATGGTCTTGACTACTACTGTTGGCAAACATGTTGATGGTAAGACAAATGAAAGGGTGAATGGAAAACTATAATGCTACATCACATCATCTTGCCAATGTTTTATCTTGGAATTAGTATAATGTTCTTAAATTTTTGGGATTGTTCTGTTTGTGCTAATGTCATTATAAAGATGCTCTAGAATCAAAACAAAATAAGGAAATGAACTTTATAAGCGATGCGCTTTCGTTCAGATCCTATTCGCTTATTGTATGTATAAATTATTGTGATTGCTGTTTATATGAATAAATATTGTTTAAACTAAAAACAAAATAAGTTTTCAGTAAATTGTTGAAAGTACAATAAAGGTAAACAGGTACATTGATTTCTGCCAGTTTTACAAAGGGGAACAACTTTCCTGACTTCCTGCTTGCTTCCCTCGAGGACTAAGCCCTTAAAAAAAGGGGATCTACTCTAAAAGAGATGAATTTGCTCCTTTAGAGCAGCAAATTCTTTCCTGTAAGAGTTGACCACCATTGATAAGAGAGGAAAAATTGAAAATGGTACGGTTGCTTCCCCTGAAAGTGTACCCATTTACCTTAAATAGCAATTTTCTGTGTTGAGAGCCAGTAGATTTGCGCAAGTTAGCACCACCAAAACACTTACCCTCTACAATGACCTCAGCTTCTGAGAGAGGGATAGTATAGTCTCCTACTGGCACCTCTTCTATGGCAGATCTATACAAGATCTTTGGCTCAAAGAAAATACATGGGTCTTCATCTCTTATACAGCTCAGCAACATGCCTTTACACTGTATAGGGCCTCGAGGCATTACAACCTGTCAAAACAGTAAAGTATATTACAGTGAGTGAGCAGGGACTCATGTATATAAAATTAAACTCATCCAATTTCACTGACTAATGAGACAGAATGACAACAATTTATATCAAAATGTAGTAGCACATAATGTCTAAGATCAAAACTATATCCCTCAAAATGCTTTATATGTCATGGGTATAATAAGGGAGCCCTATAATAAACAAGTCGCCCAAGGGCAACGATCGCTCACCTGCCAGTATATGCTCAGGTCAAGTGGCCAAAATGCAAGCTTTCGGCTCAGGCAGGCTAATAAACAGGCTGCAATACTATAGGATTGGATAGTGAGTGTGTAAACTGTTCCAGCATGGCCACTTCTATAAAATCACTAAATGACCTTGACCTCTAGTATTTAAAGAGGTTAAAGTTGACTGCATTTCCATATCACAGACCTCAATAGCAACAGAAAAATGCACTTTCTCATCTTTTCCCATTCAAAAGCCTAAGGGACCAAATTTGACCTTGCCATAAAATAGGTCCAGGTCAACCTAAGGTCATCATTTATATAAACTTTGTAGTACTAGAATCCATGATGCTACATACCAACTTTCAAGGCAATCGGGCCAGTGATTCTTGAGAAGAAGAATTTTTAAGGTTTTTACCATATATGGGCATGGTGGCCATCTTGGTCATGTGATCTGGGTCAAATATATAAACTTTTGTTTCTTTATACTGTTAAGGCTCTATATGAAATTTGGCTTCAATCAGCCCAGTGATTTCTGAGGAGAAGTCCTTTGAAAATGTTGATGACGGATGATGACGACAATGACCTTGACCTCTAGTATTCATAGGGGTTGAAGATGACCAAATTTCCATATCACAGAGGACAAAAGCAACAGAAAAATGCACTTTTTCAGCTTTTCCCATTCAAAAGCCTATGGGACCAAATTTGACCTTGCCATAAAACAGGTCAAGGTCAACCCAAGGTCATCATTTATATAAACTTTGTAGTACTGGAATCAAAGATGCTACATACCAAGTTTCAAGGCAATCGAGCTAGTGGTTCTAGAGAAGAAGATTTTTTAAGGTTTTTACCGTATATCAGCATGGCAGCCATCTTGGTCATGTGACCTATGCCAAATATACAAACTTTCATTCTCACATCCTGTTAAGTCTTAATATGAAATTTGGCTTCAATCGGCCCAATGGTTTCTGAGGAGAAGATGTTTGAAAATGATGACACCCAATGGCCAAATGACCGTTGATCAAGGTCACTAAATGACCTTGACCTCTCATATCCATAGGTGTAGAAACTGACTACATTTCCACATCACAGATCACAAAAGCACAGAAAGATGCACTTTTTCAGATTTTCCCATTCAAAAGCCTAAGGGACCAAATTTGACCCTGCCATAAAATAGGTCAAGGTCAACCTAAGGTCATCTTAAATATAAACTTTGTAGTACTGGAGTCCAAGATGCTACATACCAAGTTTCAAGGCACTCGGCCGAGTGGTTCTGGAGATGAAAATTTTTTAAGGTTTTTACCATATATGGGCATGGCGGCCATCTTGGTCATGTGACCTGGACCAAATATATAAACTTTCGTTCTCCTATCCTGTTAAGTTTCTATATGAAATTTGGCTTCAATCGGCCCGATGGTTTCTGAGGAGAAGATGATTGACAATGTTGACACCCAACGGACAAATGACCTTTAGTCAAGGTCACTAAATGACCTTGACCTCTAATATCCATAGGTGTTGAAATTGACTACATTTCTATATCACAGTGCTCAACGGCAACAGAGAAATGCACTTTTTCAGATTTTCCCATTTAAAAGCCTTAGGGACCAAATTTGACCTTACCATAAACTAGGTCAAGGTCAACCCAAGGTCATCATTTATATAAACTTTGTAGTACTGGAGTCCAAGATGCTACATACCAAGTTTCAAGGCAATCGACCCAGTGGTTCTAGAGAAGAAGGTTTTTTCAGGTTTTTACCATATATGGGCATGGCGGCCATCTTGGTCATGTGACCTGGGTCAAATATAAACTTTTGTTCCCCCATCCTGTTAAAGCTCCATATGAAATTTGGCTTCAATCCGCCCAGTGGTTTCAGAGGAGAAGATGTTTAAAAGTGTGGACGCTGACGCCGACGACGGGCCGCTGATGGACCATGGCTATACTATAAGCTCACCTTGACAGGTGAGCTAAAAAGCTACCATTTTTACTTCGGCAGATCTGATTCATTTAGAGCACATTAATGTTCAACAGCCTCTATGGAGCAGTCTGATCAAGAGGTCTGCATTACCTGTCAGTTGTTAATGGTGCAGTATGGTCGGAGTCTACACTGTTTGCCATTTTTCCTTTATAACATTTTCTGACAAGGCAAGTGGACTTGCCCAATTAAGGGGAATGGGTACACTTTCAGGGGAAGCAATTCTGCTATGTTAAGGTTTGCCTCCCTTCTCAACAGGGAGTGGTCGGGTGGTGCGATGGTGCTGCGTGTAACTTCCAGTGCCGGGGCGTCCTACTGATTTGGATAATAGTAGGGCCAGGGCCTACTGTGCTTGCAGTAGGTGCAGGAGGGGGTTACTGTGTGGAACTTCCAGTGCCAGGGCCTCCTACTGATTTGGATAATAGTAGGGCCAGGGCCTACTGTGCTTGCAGTAGGTGCAGGAGGGGGTTGTTTGGACATTTTTTCTCTCGTCTATCATTTCACTTTTCTTTCTCCGTCTCTCTGGGAGACGGCCCGATATAGACTGAAATACTGTCTCAAAGGGCCGCTAAACCCAAAACAATCAATCAATCAAACCCTTCTCAACAAAGGTCAACTCTTAAAGTAAAGAATTTGCCTCTTTTACAGTAGACCCCATTTGGTTGTCTGTACAAACAAAACATGTCACACTTCATGGCATGACAAATGTAATACCTTATTAATCCTATTAAATGCCCCTGGGGAGGGGGGGGTTGATGCATTTTGCAAAAGGGGGGCATTATTTTGAGCCTAAGTATAGTAAATCAGCAACTGCCTAATGCCGCTAATAAAGAGTATTAAGATGAATGGGTATACTTAAAGCGGAAGCAGCTCTACTATTTTTGCCTCCCTTTTTAGCTGGGGTCAACTCTTAAAGGAAAGAATTTGCTCCTGTAGTAGCAAATTTTTTGTTTAAAGATCTGACCCAATTTTAAAGAGCTACCTCATCCAGAGAAGCAAACATGAATTCATTTAAGTTGATATAACATTATATTCAGAAAAGTGGTAGGGTGCGTATATTAGAGCAGGGGCATTTATTAGGATTAATTTGGTAATTAAGATATCCCAGTTCAGAGATTTATTATGGTCTGTCTTACCTTGACTCCTGGTATATGTGCAAAGAAAGCCTCTGGGCTCTGAGAATGATAAAGGGCTCCATGCCCCACCGCACCACAAGGGGTTCTTATTGTCAATTTACCACAATTAAACAAATTTCCAGTCCGATAACGAAACTTTGCTGCTTCATTTGTTATCTGATCAAATGCTGGGAATATATAGTCAGCAAACTGTATTTCTGCAATTGTTGTTGCTCCTGCTACTGCCATCCCGATTCCAAATGCGACAATGCCCTGCTCACTCAATGGAGTATTGAATACTCTATCTTTACCTAGAAAATAAGCACGAAACCCATTTGTCAAAAGTCAGCTGAGGCACATACTTCAGTTAGGGCTGGTGTGATTTTTTTTAAATCAACCTAGAGGATCTTACATGAATGCTCATGTATTACTGAATTCATTAAACGAGTCGGGGAAAAAGATAAGATGCGAGGCTATGCTGAGCATCTTATCAGTTTTCCCCAACGAGTTTCATAAATTCAATGATACAGGAGCACGAATGCAAGATTATATTCATCATATGACATTAAAATCGCATTTTATTAGCAAATTTGACACTATAACATCACAATTTCGCCATTAGAAATCACTAAGGTTTTTCTGGACGTCAATGCATAACGTTATGACATAATTTGCATATTTAATCCACTGGTTGTTTATCGTTTTTGATGCATGGCTTTATTACACTCTAAGATGCAACGTCATAGGATAAATATCGCTTAAATGGTCAAAGCCACCGAAAGGATTATCGATCAAAGATATTTGACAATGACTTTTCTATTACATATTTCCTGACAATTGTTTTTCTATTGTAAATCTTATTTTCTCCTCAGAGTTCTACTTCAAACCATCAAATTTGAGACTGAAAATGTCCAAATGCCAAACACCCTGATCTGTATTTATTCTTCAACTGTTCAAACTAAATGAGAATTTACCGCACAACAGGGTTGTGGCTTCGGTAGATATTTAACTACAGACTAGGCTTAGTCAGTGGCAGTTTGACTGAGTACCTACCATATTTGTCCTTTAGCCCTATACTACATCTGAACACACCGCCAAATGCAACATCTTCACCAAATACAACTGAAAAATAACACAGAAAACAAAATATGAGTCATGTCCTGTGACTGTGATTCTTAAATGAACATAAATTGTCCCAGGACATATATGACTCACAATTTAGCCCATTGCATTCTGGGTATTTTTTGTCGTCTGCTGAAATTGTCGTCTGCATCAAAATCAAGAATATTTTGACAATATTGGTCTGACCAATTCTTGTAGAAATGATGTCTTGGCAGCAAACAGTTTGGATCTCAGATCAGGCCCCACCTTTGTAAGGCCTGATCTGAATCCAAACTGTTTGCCCAGATACCCCTAAAAGGGTATCCGGCATGGAATGGGTTAAGAGTTACCGATATCAAACTGTGACTTGCATTTTGTCTAATCTGTTTGCTACATGAGTCACTAACAAAATGGCAAGTAGCACCAGAACAACTTTTAAAAGCTCTAATATTTCCTTTTCATAAGCAAATGGCATTAGCCATACATGTGGTTTATGGGGAGACTTCCTTTTGCAGGACAGGTTGATTGTTTTGGATTTAACGTCCCTTTGAGACAGTATTTCAGTCTGTAGTATATCAGGTCATCTCCCAGAGAGTGGGGAAAGAAAAGAGAAATGACTGATGAGAGAAAAAAATCCAAACAACCCCAACCTGCACCTACTGCAAGCAGAGTAAGCACTTGTCCTACTATTATCAAAATTAGTAGAACGCTCTGGCACTGAAAGTTACCCAGCAACATTGCCCAACACTACCACCCCACTTTTGCAGATAAGAAAGGGTGATTTGAAATTGCAAACAGCGAGACAAACAAATAAAGAAGGAAACATTTTACATCTTACACAATACCTTAGCTCTGTGTATGTTGTGCTCCTCCTCAATGTTTTTAGCTGTTTTTTTTTTTTTTTTTCATTTTAAAAAGGGAGACAACTTCTGTGACTTGCTGTTTGCTTCCCTGGATGACAAAGCTCTTCAAAGATGAGGTCAACTCTTAACATTTAGGAAGGAATTTACCCCTCCTCAGGAAGCACATTCTTTCCTTTACAACTTGAGGTAGAGTTGTTTCCCTTTGAGGTGTACCCATTCACCTTAACTGTTCAAGTCCTAAAAAGCAGATGACAACCTTTACATCAGCAAAATTTTTTAAAAGGTTTCATCCTAGCCTGGCTACTTTCATCCAATCTATATGGTACTGAAAATCCAAAGACTAAAAGGCAAACAGTGCAGATCCAGAGAAGATGACTCATTTGGAGCCACCTTCTCTGGGTCTACACTGCTAGCAAAAATCGATTATTTTCTTTTTTGGTGCTTTAAGGATTAATAGGAAAAGAATTATATATAATTATTATGGTATCACAACTTTTCTCCTGCAGAGCCTTAAGAGTTTCAAAGTTACCTGTAGTTGGATCTCCTTGTAAGGCTACATCCATGGCACTGTTTATTGACTGGAACAAGTTCATTCTGGTGGTCTTCCCTGAAAAACGTAGATGAGATGGAGCTGTAGATGAAGGTGGTTTCTGTTGATACTCCTGCCCATTCTTTATGTGACCCTTCTTTAGAGGCAGGTCTGATGACAAGACACATGTTAAAAATTATCAAAGATTTGCCATCAAACCCCAACAATATATGAAACTCACTTTCAAAGTATCTTGGGAGAAGGAATAACTGCACCACACCAAAGGTGTAAAAAGGGTACCGGAAGCCTCCTAAGCTGATGCTTGCCTGTACTTTTTTGTGAAAGTAAGTCACAGTGACCTAGTTTTGTGGGAGGTGACCTGGAGTGGTATGCTGCATGCATTGATGGTGTTTCAAAGGTATGGGGCTTATGAAAAATGAAATATTTACTTTTTTGTGAAAGTAGATCACAGTGACCTAGTTTTGTTGGGAATGACTTAGAGTGGTAAGGTGCAAGCTCTGTTGGAGTTTCAATGTCGTGGGCCCTATGGAAGGCAAGTTATGGGGATGAACTTGAAAACGAATATGTGGTACCTTTTTTTCAGTGCTCTAGTTTTGTGGGGTGTGACCTGGAGTGGTAAGGTGCATGCACTGATTTAGTTTCAAAGGTATTGGGCCTATGAAAAGCAAGATATGGGGCTGACACAGAAAACTAAATATGAGGTCCCTTTTTTGCAAAAGTAGGTCACCATTTGGTAAAATGGCAATTCAGATGGCTGATATGTGTGCACATACCGGTATTAATTGCAACAGCATAGAGCCAGAGCCTAACTATGTAGACTCCCTGCAACCTACACTCAAGCGACCAGAATACTGGAACCACCTAGGGTCCTCCAAGAACAGGACTAAAACCCAAGAGGAAGACAGCAGAAGCATCACAGAAGAACAGACAGACAGAAGTGAGGTGGACACAGTCTTCATCTTTACGGATGGCTCTTGCAGACAGAACCCGGGACCATGTGGAGCAGGAGCCTGTATTTTCCTACCAGGGCAGGAGGAGTGTATTGAGCTGAAGAAACCTGTCTCAAAACTGGCATCAATACTATTGGGTGAACTAGTAGCTATTGAAATAGCACTTAGTTCTATACAGAATGAAGCAAGAAGGAAGAGAATACAATAGGGACTGTGAAGTTTTTCTGCGATAGCCAATCAGCAGTAGGGCTCCTTACATTAGGATGGACTCCAACTTCATATCAGGGTACAATTGGTAAGATAAAGCAGCAGATTGAGGAATTGAAACAGAAAGGTCTAACGATTGATATTGCATGGACACCAGGGCACGCTGATATAGCAGGAAATGAGATAGCGGATAGACTGGCAAAAGAGGCAGCAAAAGAGGCAGAAGAAATAAATGAAACCCAAGATAGAATAGTGACAGCAGTGGACATTAAAACCGCAGTGAAAGTCTCTTGTATGAAAAAATGGCAGAGAAGATGGGACCTGTCAAATAGTGGTAGAGAACTGTACACTCATAGGAAAAATGTAGGTGTTAAGAAGAACAAATTGGTACATCAGAAATACCCAAGAGTGGTCTCAAAACTAAGGACAGGATACTGCTTGAATGAATATTTACACAAGATAGGGGTAGTAGACACACCATATTGTAAATGTGGAGAAATTGAAAGCTGTGAACACTATGTGATTGAATGTTCAGACCTACAGGACTTAAGAGAAAGGCTTAGGTTTAAGATTTGGCAACAGACTGGGCTGGATGTGTGGTCAATGGAAGCATTCCTGGCAGTTACAATTAAGGATGAGTATGAGCAAGACAGACTTACCATAAACGAAGTATTCGAGGAGTTCCTGGAAAAATCAGGAAGACTCACAAAAACAAACTAAAGTGTAACAGAAATTAAGCGCACCACCAAATACTCACGAGAAAGTACTGCAGCAGATTTACTAAGAAGACATTACCGGTGTGATATTACGGCTTAAGGGCCTAGATTACAAGATTACAAGTCATAGTGACCTAAAATTGTTGAGGGTGACTAGAGTGGTAAGATGCATGCACTAATGGAGTTTCAAAAACCTGGATCCTTAAACTTTGTTAGTAGATACCTTGTTTGTTGCAATAAAGGCTCTACTGAGCTTAAGTTGTCGGTTTCTAATATCCGCACACCATCAAATACTTGCGAGCAGTTAATATAGTTAGCATACTAAGAAGAATAATACCTGAGAGTCATTGCGGCCTTAGGGCCCAGATTACAACGATTACAACGATATGCAGTGTTTAAAGCTTTTTTTTTTTCATGATGCAGGTAGTGCTTCAAGCTGCTGCACACAATACCACCCATGTCGAATTACCACTGTCATGCCACCCTAGCTCTCGAGCTTACTGCTTCTTGCCTTTAAACAGCTTCGCGCTCAATTGGTGTCTGTCGGAAACAGGTCATCCTGGTGATGACCTTGATACGAAACGGGGGTTTATGATCCCTTTAATGACTACATACCATGTTCAGGTCTTGGAGTGTCAGGAATATATGTAAATGAAGAATTTCTAACAATAAAAAGATGATGACATTGCTTTCTTTTGCTATTTTGTAACAAAATTGTCCCAGTTCGATAGATTATTTTTCTGATGGCGGCCATGTTGGAATTTGATCAGATGCATAATGGAACACGAATACAAAAACGTGACTAAATTGAAGCGTTAGAACCACCCATATCACTACATTGTAAAGTACGGATAATCCGTATTTCCAGGCCAGTAGGGAACCTACATTAAAAATAATTTCCGCGATATTTACAGGACAGCATTGTCTGGGCATTGTCTTTAATGAACAAAGATAAAGAAAAATCAAAGACTGCTGATATATAAATTACGGCCTACTAAAGTAAAATTTTGCGGTGTCTTTAGGCTATACCTCTTTCAAAGAAGATAAAAATGCAACCTTTTTAAAAAAAATGCACCGTTTTTTCAGACTTCTCAACGCATATCATAATTTTATGTGTTTCTGCAATCAGAAGTTCTGTCTGTTTGGTGGTTATCGAGAAATTACGTCATTTGCAAAACTTTTCGAACACCCCTCGTACATCATTTGTCTTCATCTTTAGACGTACTTTCTACCGCTAAGAGGGCATTTATGGGATTTTAACTACCAACGCGGGTATTCTATTGCTGGTACGGATTACACATTTTACCTACTTTGAATTCGACTTTTTGTGTTTATAGTCTCAACAAGATCAGACTTACGTATTTTCTTAGTGGGTTTGAAATGATTAGTCCTATATGTAACTATTTCAATGCCTTAAGGGACGAGTAATTTATTGCCAGGTGGGGGGGGGGGCCGGGTCCATTTAGGGGGGGGGGGAGTTGGAATTTTTTTGGTGATGTACTGGGGGGTCGGAAATAAAAAAAAAGCCATGGAGCAGGGGGGGGGGTCATATATTTTATTCAGCATATTGGGGGGGGGGGGGGGGGTCAGAATTCTTCCATCAGTCTTCTTTTTTAAAAAAAATCTCTCAGCTTCTGGGGGGCAAAGCCCCCCAGACCCCCCATTACTTATATTCTTGTAAACTTAAACTCAAGCTTAGGGACATTTATAGAAATGACACACAGAACTTTGCCACTTCATATCCGAAAAAAATATTTTTCGTAAATTTGCTAGTAAGACAGTATGCAATTGTTTATAAAATCATGTTGAGCAGATGATTTTGTTCTGGATTAAATTTAATGAATGCATTTGTGATATCAGCTCTCCAGTTGCCTCGTCATGAGCAAAGCTATTGTGGCTTCTGGGGGCTGCGCCCCCACACCCCCCTCCATAGCTATTAATTAACAGTTTTATTGAACAGTCAACAACAGATCTCTGGATGGCCATATGCAGGAAGAAAAGTGCAAAATATGCTGACAAAATTTAAAGACCCTTAACCTGCATGATTTATAAGCCTGTCAAAGTAAGAAAATGTTATTTGTGTTTCATACACATTGGATTAAGGTCAGTCTGACTTAAAATAAGGTAATACAGTATGTGGGCGAAGGGTAGCTGGGGTGTTGGGATGGTGGTGGTGGGGGGGGGGGGTCATAAACTTTTTTGTCACCTATCTGGGTGGGGGGGGGGTCGGAAAAAAAAATCTGGTGAGACTGGGGGGGGGGTCGGAAAAATTTTGGGACTCAAATGAAAATGTACCCTCCCCCCCCCCCCCCCATCCCGATAATAAATGACTCGTCCCTAACATTATTTATTTTGCTGCTACATACATGGTCAGCCATTCATAAAATTCCAATGCGGTTTACGCGGATGCGGGTGCGGGTTACACTTCTTATCTATTCTCCATTCTCGTTCCGGTATTTCTACGGACCGAATCCAAAGTACTCATTTCCTTTAATACTTGCGCATCTAGATCTAGTCCCACGTTTCAATTAATAATTGTTATCTACATGAGACTGTTAACAGACAGGTTTTAAGTTTTCTTTCTCGTATAATTGATTCTTGATTCATCAGTAAGCAATTAAAACACCAAACGCATCACATAAAAAACTTGGACTCATATTAATATAAAGTCAAGCCGTCTTGCGGCTTGACTAATTAAGAATCATTTTGAAACTTGAGGTCTGTATAAGCTAGCGCTAGAGGCCGTAACCGGTTCATATTCAAAGTCCGTATACTCTATTATTGAAAAAAAAAGATTATAAGAAGACATTATGAGAAGGCATATCTCACCCGAGGGGTCGGACCTTGAACCCCCCCCCCCCTTGGGAGAGATTTACCTATCCTACATAGACTGGCTCACTTAACGAACTTTTAACCTCAAAAGTGACATCTTTTTAGAATTAAGTTTCAAGACAGAAAATAAGTACCTTTTTACCAGCCATCTGAAATAAATTTCAAGCAGCTTTCGGCCTGATTATCAGGTCTGAAAATGGGTGTACACAGTATACACCTTAAAAATAGCAGGAAAGTAGAGATACATTAGTCAAAAAAAGGAAAAAAATTGTTGCTTATGGAAGAAATCTGTTGCTAATGAAAGACTTAAGTTTCTTGTATGAGCTAACGGCCTATATGGAATATGTGAAAGTGGGAGTAAAGCAGTTCCGGCTTACATCTGCAGTCCATCAGATAGTAGATACTACCCTCCTCTGATGTAGCTTCCGTCAGGTCGTCAGTGATCGTAGGGTAACCTGAAAGTGAACATGATCGTAAGGGTCAAGTCATGTAATTCGGACAACAGGTTAATTCGGACTGTGACATGTTTCCTTTATATGTCAGTTGTTGGGAATTAAAACAAAACTAACCGGGCAAACAGTGAAAATCCTGATGAGACGGTTCATTATGAGCCGTCTCATCTGGATTTTCACTGTTTGCAATGGTATGTCCGAATTTACCCGCTGTCCGGAGTTAACAGGCTCGACTCTAGTGTTCCGACATCCTCGCCGGATATATAGAGAATGCGGAACTGGTCAACGCATTTGTGTTCTGCTTGCGGAACATACCTTGCAATGAAATGGCTGTATGGGCCAAGTTGTTCAAAACTTATGACGTCCTTAGTTACTTAGACTTCACATATTCACATTATCGATGCAAAATCGTGGCCGTTTTTGCCGGAAAATTGTGAGAAGCTTTAACAGCACACATGATTTTGAGTGTAAAAGGAAACTTATTGTGTCCTTGACTAACGACTAATGATGCTTTGGAGTTCGAAAATACCCGAATTTCCGTGGGGAAGAGGTGAACAACAACAACAACTAGGAATAGCAAACTGTTTGATTTATTGAGTCGGAAGATAATGCCGACCAACGATCGTGTTGGTCGAGGGGTAAACTCTCTGGGTCTATATGAGCCGCGACTCGAGAAAACCGACGTCATGTGTGTGCTTGGTTATACTTACCCCTGCAAGTGTATGACAACGTGTTAAAAGAAAATGCTACGCAACTTCCATCATTCTTGCACAAGTATCCACAGGCTATAGAATTCTGTGATGGCATAGTCACTTGCCAAAGTTCACTTTCCAGGGGAATATAGTTATCCATATATATCATCTGAGTGCAGATACAGTCGTTTGTTGTACACAGGGCGTGGTCAAAAACTGATGACACAAACACAGCCCAAATTAATGCCCTTATTGTATCCATAGCAGTTTGTCTGTCTTGATCTCGACAATTTTCGACTGTTAACCCATTAACGTGGTCTTGATATCTTGATAAACGGTGTTTACGCGAACGATGCAGACACATATGAGCTGCAACATGACAAAACCAATAAAGTGGCATGTGCGCCCAGTGAAGACTGAGATCAGCATGGGCATCTGCCCAGTCTGGTCAGTCTCTTCACTGTGCGCTTAAAAGGTGTCTAAGGGTCTAAACTACCTCCATGCCGATAGTAAAGAGTCTGATCAGACTGGGTTGATGGCCAGGCTGATCTGAGTCTTTGCTGGGCGCCCATGCCACTTTGTTGGGTTTGTCGTGTCGCGGCTCAAATAGCAGTATCAAAGTCTGCACTGCTTACAACACTTTAATCTTCTTGTAAAATACCTCAGCTCTCTGGACGGTAAGAATTCAAAGATCGACAATTCCGTTGAAAAAAATCAGTTTATTATTCATGAATCCAACGACTTGTATATACAGAGAACATCATCCATATTGAGTTCATTATTTTTCATTGAAGCGATTCTAGTAACCTCATCCAGCAAATAAAACTTTATTTCCTAAATGCTGGTGATTTTGGACATCATATTGCACAATGCTTCAAAGAGAATATCATTGACACAATCTGAATAGTAGGTTGCTATTTACCCAGTCTATTAATATGCCATAGGCAGGAAAACAGTCCAAACCAAGATTAGATTCCGCAAAAAGCGGCATCTTATCAGAGTCTACATCATTTGCAAAAACGAGTAGGTATTTCTCTTTAAATAAACAAAAAAAAATGTACACATAAACTAAAACAGACACTATGGACTCATCCATTTGATAAAAATAGAAGAGTCCACTGGGCCGTAGTTTGCCTAAAGACCCTTTGTTCGATATATCCTTTGCAAAGGAACATATAGACCAACAGAGTAATGTCAGATTTGACTGGAACCAGGCTAACTAGGCCGGTATACAACGTCTGTTGGCCGATGCCTGTGCTTTTGCGAGTAAGTGTACTCTACTCAAACTATATTTAAAAGTGACCATCCAGGCAAAACCACAACGTTGGAACAGTCGTTTTATCAGCGACAAGCCGGCGTTATAGCCACGTTATTTGTTACTAAAGTTTTATATTTAGATATAATAATTGCTGCTGTTTCTCTATTTCTTCGTTCATAATACGTTTTTTTTTTCAAAAAATCACAAAATCTAGCAGATCGAGATTATGGGATTGTTTTAGAAGAAAAAAAAAACATCTTATATCAGAATGCCCTATGACTGATTAAGATATTTCGGGTTGTTCTAGACATGATAAAAATCGTTTTATTTGTCGTGACTTCCATGTGATGAAGTGATGAAAAAAGGCCAAATTTTCCGAGGGATTGGAGGTCGTCAAAGATGCTATACAACTGAGAGAATTTTATCTTGAAATATATCCTTTTGTTGTACATGTAAATGAGTATTCCAGTATTTCATATAGCATCGATACTTGACACAGAAAAATATTCTGGCCGATTTTTACTTTTCCTACATTTCCATTAGTACTTTAGAACACTCGCATCTACACAAATTTTATTTAGATTTCTGAGGAGTCGTGACAGATAAATATTAAAAATTTACAGGAAAAATACTATCACGATATAAAGACTGCTCTCAAAAGCCGTACACTGTTGCTTCTACTTCTAATAAACACGAACTTCGAATCAAAATCACAATTGTGACATTTCTGCACTTTTCTAAAAGAACAACGACTTGTAATGAATCTTTTCAACACTTTCTCAGTAGCAGTCTCACTGAATACAAAACCATGCATTATTTCTTCAATCCGGTCTGCTGAAAGCATTTGCATTGCTCCTTGAAGAATTGATACCACGTGATGGTGAAGTGCATATATACAGTGTACAAGTACTTGTGAAAATAGTGCAGCGCCTCTTCAGAGGCTCTAGAGCGAAAAGCCGTTTATGCGCGCAGTGGTTTTCCAATTGCACAGACAAATGTTTACATGGTACTTTCAAACACTTTCAGGGGAAGCAATTGTGCCATTTTCATTTTTGCCATCCTTCTCAATTAGGGCCAACTTTTAAAGCAAAGAATTTGCTTCTCCTCGAATAAAAAAACTTACATTTTACAGCAGACGCCTTTTTGGAAAAGGTTTTGCGGTCCAGGAGAGCATTCAGGAAGTCACAAGAGTTGTCCGCCTTTTAAAGAATGGTGGGGAAAACATAGCAGTTTACCCATACACCTGAAAGTCTTATGTATTCAAATATCAAGAGTAATGTGAAAATTCATGGCTATTGCTGTTTGTTTGATTATGTTATAAATTATGAATTTTTCAATCATAAAATGTCTGCTCGGTCCACTGAATACATTGTTATTATTATTTAAATGTTCGCAAGATAAGTCTTAAGAGATTTGTTTCAAAAGTTAGATCAATTTTATATTACTCTTTATTGTTTTGTGACCCACTCAGCAAATGCATAATCATCATAAATATCAATACAATACAAGCTTTATTACTCTCTGGCATACAAAAGCATACAGCAAGAGAATCCTATTACATATACTAACATAACTGATGTTGAAATACAAACAAACATGAATGCGAATGTATATTATTATCAATTTTTTGACAGTGGGTAAATTGAGTATATTTGTTTCAATAGACAGAAATTGTAGTCACTTAATATCCCTTGAAAAGCTGGGACCAATGCAACAAGGCTGATTTGCAGCACAAAGCGTACAGCTGCATGCGCTGCACTTGCAGCTGCGAACTTCGTGTGACAAATTCCATGTTGTGTACGCCCTGAGATATTGGCCCAGCAAGCCAAGATACATGAACTTTGATGACCACAAGTCACAATGCATCCGAACTATAAACTGTATTGTTATGCATCTCTTTAGTGAGAGATCAACTATGCAGTTTTATATTTGTATGATCAAAACAATTTAGTAAACAAGTTCAACATTCAGAAACAATATGAATGACAGAAATATGTAAATTTAAAAGTTATAGATGTTTCCTACGTTACCAGTCCAGAGACAAAAGAAAGGATGCACGGCTTCGAGCGCACCATTTCCTTTGGCTCAGTGAACCCAAACCGGCGTCTAATTAGTACTAGAGTCAGGTCAGGTAAATTCAAACAGCAGGTAAATTCGGAGTAGTAATTCAATTACGGACAGTGACATTGTTTCCTTTATATTTCAGTTGTTTGGAATTAAACCAAAAATAAATGAGCAAACAGTGAAAATCCTGATGAGCCGTCTCATCACTGTTTCACTGTTTGCAGCGGTATGTCCGAATTTACCCGCTGTCCGAAGTTACCCGACTCGACCCTATTGACATTTACATTGGTTTAAACATATTTATTTCTCTCTTTTCATAACATATATAGATCTATATAATACAACATACAAAATGTACTAGGATTGGAACGAAAGCAACTTGCTTATTTAGTTCTTCTCATTTTCATTGATGCTGAGTATATTATACTCCGCGGTAATGAAAACGTACCTCTTGTAAATTGTCAGTTGATATTTTCTCTACAAAAAACTTGTAATACTGCATTAGAGGCATATGTGTCTCAGTTTGAACCATTCCGTTATCAGCAAAAATGGAGACATTCTCTGCATCGGGGGACATTGCCATATACTCTAATGTATTTGGGCCATTTTTGCACGATGTGTTGAAATTCTGTTTCCCAATCGGGAGACAGGAAATGGCCTCAATATAGGTTTCAGATACAAGTTGGTACCTTTATCGCACAACAAGCAATGCTTAAGAATAAAATCACCAAAAAAAACTAAACAATTCTTACAAGTTTGAAATCTAGGTATGTCACGCATTTCTGTAGTAATCGCAACGGTGCACCTTTTAGAACAGTTGGGGATAATTCTCAAAAATGGAGATAATCTCCGTTTTGAGCGACTGCCTCCGTTTTAAGAAACAAACTTCTGTTATCAAAAACGCACATCCCGAAACGATCAAATGTCCCTCGAACAGAGGAATGTCTCTCGTTTTGGAAATAAAAATGTCTCTGATTTGGAGGACAGTCCCCCAGACCCCCCATTACTTCTAGTCTTGTAAGCTTTAATTCAAGCTTAAAGGCATTTATAGGAATGACACACAAAACTTGGGTGCTTCATATCCAAGAAAGATATTTTTCATAAATTTGCTAGTACGACAGTATGCAATCTCTATAAAATCATGTCGAGCAGGTGATTTTGTTCTTGATTAAATTTAATGCCTGCATTTGTGATATCAGCTCTCCAGTTGTCTTGTCATCAGAAAACCTATTGTGACTTCTGGGGGCTGTGCCCCAGACCCGGCGCTATTACTATTATTAACAGTTTTATTGAACATTCAAGGACAAATTTCTGGATGGCCAAAAGCAGGAAGAAAGTGCAAAATATCAAAATATGCTGACAAAAAGTTAAAGACCATTAATCTGCATGATTTACAAACCTGTCATAGTAAGAAAATGTTCTTTGTGTTTCATATAGGTTGGATTGAGGTCAGTCTGACATAAAAATAAGGTAATACAGTGTGTGTGTGAAGGTTAGCTTGGGACTTGGGATGATGGTGGGGGGGGGGGGGGGGTCATAAACTTTTTTGTCATCTATCTGGGGGGGTCGGAAAAAAATTTCTGGTGAAACTGGGGGGGGGGGGGGTCGGAAAAATTTTGGTGACTCATATGAAAATGTACCCGGCCTCCCCACCTGATAATAAATGACTCGTCCCTTATATTTCTGGATTTCTGTAAAGCGTTTGATAAGGTACCACACAAAAGATTACTGCAGAAATTAAAAGGTTACGGGATCCAAGGAAAAATTTATCCGTGGATTGAGGACTTCTTGTTCAACAGAAAACAAAGAGTAGTGGTAAATGGGGTATATTCAAAATGGAGGCCTGTAACAAGTGGTATTCCTCAAGGTAGTGTCTTAGGCCCTATTCTTTTCCTCATATTTATTAACGATTTGCCGGAAGTATTGAATTGCTGTGTAAAATTGTTCGCAGACGACGCCAAAATTTACTCCCCTATAAGATCAATAGACGATTCACGAAGACTCAAGGCAAACATACAAAACGCAGAAGAATGGGCAAGAGTGTGGAGGATGTTTTTAACAGCAAGAAATGCAAACATCTTAGAGTAGGAAAAGGACAGCCTTCTCATCCATATGAAATGTCAACTGCCCAAGGATCTTATGAAATTGAACAAATACAGAGTGAAAAAGACTTGGGAGTCATTTTTGATACAAAACTAAACTTTAGAGAACACATCACCAAGAAAGTTGCACTTGCGAATAGAAATCTGGATCTTATCTTTAAAAGCTTCACATACAGTCGAATCTCGGTAGTTCGAACGCCGATTTTTCGAAACTACCGGATTTTTCGAAATCGAAACACGGTCCCGATCGTAAGCCCATTAATTCTATGCAAAAACACTTCTGCAAATTCGAATTTCGATTATTCGAAAAATCGGATTTTTCGAAATGAAAATTAGGCCCCGATTGAGTAAAATCACTATAAAAATCCCTCTATTATTCGAAATCAAAATTCTCGCTCCAATTTCATGTCGGAAAGTAACATCTATTGTCATCGATGAGATAAATATTTACAGCCTGAGGTCATCACTGCCACCTGCACCGGTAATTATCGCTTCACGACCTCTAACGTTTTGATTAATTTCTGTTGAGCAAAAGGTGTCTGTCTAATTGCATAATTGACGGGGATTATCTTGTTTGAAGTTTGTAAATTTAAAGGCTAAATGTGATGGCTTTTGTAACCAGCAATGGCACGGCCTAGCATGTGCTTTCGAACTTTTGTTTGGTTTGCGCACGGATCATACGGTTTGCACACGGCACTAAACAGAGTCTCTAGCTACACTGCGCAGACTGACAGGCTGGTTTGACTATTCGTTGTTCCCAAATACATTGACTCCGAAATGACTGAGTAACATTTTCCATGACACGGCTCGGATGACCGGTTTGAGTCGTTTTTTTCTGAAAACGAAAGTAGCCCAGTTCTCGGAAACATTTACAGAAACTGAAAGTACAGTTAAGTCCGAGATAGAAACAAGCTAGCCTCTTTGCGTTCAGTGATGCTTTGATCTTCGCCGGCGCTGCATTGTTATTTACAGTTGATTTGCAGAGCCGGGAAAATGTTCGGCAGCTGTGCTGCTTTTAGAAAATACACATGTACATGTGCCAAACACGAGGGGTGGTCTCGCGATATTAAATGATCGTGGATGTTTTGGATGTTCCCGGTATGTAATGGTAATTATTCTACGGTCTGATTTTGTTTTGATTTGATTGATTTGTAAATCAACGAACGTCAGTAAGCATAGAGAAATAAAATATCGTACTGTCTGAAAACTGCCGTAATTACGAATTCCGGAAATGTACGGAAATGAACGGGATAGGCCGAATTCGAAAATTCGAACTACGGATAATTCGAAAGAAATAGTGAGGTCCCTGTCGGTTCGAATTATCGAGGTTTGACTGTATATTGATAAAGAAATGTTTCTCAGTTTATACAAATCCTTGGTAAGGCCCCATCTTGAATATGCTACTCCAGTATGGTCACCACTGTTTAAGAAAGACTCCATCATCTTAGAAAATGCTCAGAGAAGAGCAACCAGAATGGTAAATACGCTATCTGGTCTTCAGTACAGAGATAGGCTTATAAAGCTTGGTATACCTTCTTTAGAATACCGTCGAATGAGAGCAGACGTGATTGAAGTATTCAAAATCCTTAATAAGATAGATAAGATCGACAGAGAAAAGTTCTTTACAATGTCAGAACACTCTACTCGAGGAAATGATTTGAAATTCTTCAAAAGGTGTTGCAGATTAAATGTCAGAGCAAACGCATTTTCAAACCGTGTTATAAATATGTGGAACTCTCTACCAAATTCTGTGGTTTTGGCACCTTCCCTGAACATATTCAAGTCGCAATTAAACAAACATTGGCACGGGCACCCCTTAAAGTTCCAACCATCATGCTACAATCCGGGCGAGCCAGTACCAATGAGTAGGACAAGATATCGAAATGGGCCAGCAGAAGCTGTATGACAGCTTAGAAGGGTCTCAAGTATGGTGAGTTATGGTGAGTTATGGTGAGTTATGCTAGAGAACCAGAATCAATACTGAAACACTGACTAACTGAGTTGATGATATCCTCGGGGACAAATTGTCCTCCACCAGCGATACCGGCCAGTGGTTCTAATAAAAACGTATCGATACCAATTTTAGTGCAACAGATGTGCGTTTCTGTATTAAACTTCTTCAGCGTCGCTAAACCCCAAAAGTTTGAAAGAAAAGAGATGATGGGCAGGTCTCGGCAGGCAACGAGCATCCCTCTCCGAGCCACACTTACTGTCGCACTCCGCGGGTCACGTATTAACCCGTGAGCGCAGGATATAAACTAAATCCATCCCAACCATTATGGAACAGCATGCCATCAAAATAATTTCTTTAATAAAACTCCAAGTTTCTAACTCCATAACCTTGACCTCAAGGTTACCGAGTGGGCGGAGTTTGTTTTATGTAAAACACAGTCAAGGTTACCGAGTGAGGTGGGGGTTATTTCTGTAAAACTTTGGACCAATATCTAAATACAGTGCAAGTATCGAAGGAACCCATTCATGAATTAATAAGATATGGGTCTTTCAAAAACTTTAACCAAAACATCCAATAAGATAAGTTAAGATTTATTTAAAGTTGGCAAGTTACACAACAATACAACATAAGCTTTTTATTAGCTTTTGAACCGACTGCTAAAACAAATGTAAAACAAGCTGTAAGTCAGAATGGTCAAGAATATTCTATTCAATTCAATCTGACCATCTGACCAAACATCCAATGTAAAGAAACAGGAAAAAAATACCTAATTTCTAAGTCCATGACCTTGCCCCCCTGCCCCCCCCCCCCCCCGGTCTTTGAGCAGGGTGAGGCTGGTGCTTTGTAAAACTTTGGACCAGTATCTAACTATATTGCAAGTATCAAAAGAATTCATTCATGAGTTAAAGAAATATGTTTTTTTTAAACATTTTTAACGAAAATGTCCAATGTAGACGAAAAAACCCCACACAAACACAATTTCTAGGGCCATAAACTTGACTTCAAAGTCACCGAGCAGGGTGGGGGTATTCTATAAAATTTTGGACCAAAATCTCACAACAGTGCTATCACAAGAATCCATCTATCGGTTAAGGAGATATGCGTCTTTAAAAAACTTTAACCAAAACATCCAATGTGGAGCAAAACAAACCTTTACCTCAAGGTCATTGAGCAAAACGGTGCGGTATTTTATAAATCTTTGGACTCATATTTAACAACAGTGCAAGTATCAATAGAATCCATCCATGGGTTAAGGCAATATGGGTCTTTAAACACTTTAACCAAAAGACCCAATGGCTGTTCACCTGGCTGTCGCTGGTTTGTCTTTTGTGATGTCTAATACTGTGTTGTCTTTTTTACCACATGGTGTGTTACTGTCTTGGATGAGATCTGAGATTAAATTATGTCAGTTCCTGAGAAGTTCACTACTTGTTTTTCCTGGCCTATAAATTGTACTTTTACCATTTTATTCAAGATTATGATATCGAAAGCAGGTCATTTTTGTTGTCAACTGATATGAACCAAATCATATATCAAAACCTTTTTTGTGAAACTCAAAGATGTTGTATATATACTGGTCACTGAATCGTCTGCGTATTGTATTGCATTTTTGAAATACAAGGGTTAATCCATAAGTAATGTCACTGTGTCCATTCCGCGCTTGCTCATCGTAGCATTATTATGAAAATTATATCAAGGCACACTGTAATTCAGTTCTGATTAACAGAATAAATATTAAGTTGGAATCTTTTCCCGTTCCAATTATATAGGCGTTCAAAGTATACCACCGTCGCCATCGCGCCGCACGTTAGAATAACGTTAATTACATGAACAGGATTTTCAAAGCCAACCTAAATCAAAATCAAACTACCGCGCCAAATCAGGTGAAAATTTGATACGATGACGAAATATATTCCTGCCACCCGCTGTTTGATATAGTCATTGCAGTTAGAAGTTCGCCAGGAAGTGCTAATGCTTGTAACTGCCAAGTGAATAAATGCTGACATCTGACAAACGCGTCTGCCGATACATATGCGGTTTTGCCACAAATTAGGAATATATATATCGCCATTAGAAACTCTCGGCTGTAGAATTAGACATGCGGTTATATAACTATGACTATGAGGCTTGTGTAAATGTGCAATCAGCGCTGTAAGGGTGCAGATGAATCGCCAGAGGATCGTCCGAATACCAAAAGATCTTTATGTGCAATGTCAGACAATAACGCCACTCTTGTTTGGACCCCGTATATGAAGAGCGATGTTCTGCAATTCGAAGATTGTGTATATTCTTGAACATGAGCTGCGGGGCTGTTAAAATAATATTGAAAGATAAGATAAACATGGGTAAACAGACATCAGTGCTATGCTAGAACAATGGATTTGCTATCTAAGACATGACACAATATCCAAACTTCGTCTGGAACGTCAACACCGCGTGTCGTTACCATGCCTTCTGCCTGTCTCGATAGCTCAATTACTGTGCACTATATTTTAATGACATTTTCAGACCATACTACAAATAGAATAAGGTACATGGATATGAAATTTTGTTGCTCTCTCTTTATTCTACATGATTTTATAGCTGCAGTGACATTCCTTCTGGATCAACCCTCGTAAATAAATATCACAGTATGTTTTCCCCTGTCTTTCGTTGCTAGTCCATTACATGGTCACTTGTTGGTCTTTATTAGCCGAAACTTTGTAGTCTGATCCATTTCTTAGGTACGAATATTTTCATTGCTCTTGAAGGAACTCATTTATGATTTTAATTCTTAACCACTTCTGGTTATAATGTCACAAGGTGTCGATAGCTTCCCACACCCCAAGCATTGGTTTCACTTGAACTCTATTTTCAAACTAACACAGAAGGAGCCCAGTGATGCCAAAGACTTAAAATATATCATCTGCACTATGAAAACCCACTGTTAAACTTATTTTATTTGCTCAAATTAAGCATTTTTTATGAGTATAGTAGGGTAAATAGGTGTTGATAAAAGTAAAAAGTATGCAAAGACCAGGAACTGAAACAATCAAAATCCAAATCCAGCCCTCAAACCATAGTTGGAAACAACTAAAATTACAAATAATCAAGATACAGAGAACATATGGCCAACCGAGTGAGCAGCTTGTTCCCAAAAGGTGGCCACTCAGCAACCCAAACCGAACCAAAAATAATAAGAACATACATAAGGTAAAACATCACAGAACAGGCGCCACAAACAGGCAACAGAGAACCACAACAGAACTACCGCCTTGGAACGGTCAGTAATGAATTACTGGGGGGCTTAAATCGATTTTACAGGCCCAACCTCACCCTCAGTTTCTGAAGTGGTACAAAACATTTAGTTGGTTGTTCGGTTCGCATGATAAAAGTAAAAAGTATGCAAAGACCAGGAACTGAAACAATCAAAATCCAAATCCAGCCCTCAAACCATAGTTGGAAACAACTAAGATTACAAATAATCAAGATACAGAGAACATATGGCCAACCGAGTGAGCAGCTTGTTCCCAAAAGGTGGCCACTCAGCAACCCAAACCGAACCAAAAATAATAATAACATACATAAGGTAAAACATCACAGAAACTCTGACACCAAAACCAGGCAACAAAGAACCACAACAGAACTACCGCCTTGGAACGGTCAGTAATGAATTACTGGGGTGCTCTAACTCGTCAATGAATCATCACGGTAAACACATAAATCAAATTTCAACACCATGAAGAAGCAAAGACAAGGACTCAACAGATACAACGGGCCGTCTGACAGGTGGAGATCCCTGTCCTGCCAAACAACCCCGCTGGAAATCTGAAGCAAAAGAAGGTCACCAGTTGAGCCCCGGTGGACCAAGCAACAGACAAAAAGGCTCCGGTCCTAACCAACTAAAATATATAGCTTTAGGTCGGGGCCATCATAGAGTCTGACGACCGATCCCCCGGTGTGCAATTAAAGAGTGTAGCAAAGTTATCAACCGTGATTGGGTTAATCACTAAGCATGCAGACTGTCGCATAACAAACCGTCGGACATTGTTAACGGCCTCCAGATGGAATAAGACATCAAATTAAATTTTGAATGAAGTTTTGAGGTGAAAGCGAAGCATTTTCACCTCAAAGCCTTGTTGAGGGGAGGTGTAGGCGGTGTTACAACATTAAATTACTGCACTTGAACAAACTTGATTAAACTAAATCTTAAAGAGCTTTAAAAGTTTGCTATTTTCGATCCTCTGATGCATTCCTTGCTTCCAGAGGATCTTCCTTGAAGAGTTTCCCTTTTTTTAAATTGTAGTTAGTGTTAAGTACTGTGTGGCGACAGTAATAAGTCTCCTTCTTCATCGTAGTGTAGATTTTATATTTTCTGGACATTTGAGGACACTGGGCTTATTCTGAGTGTGACGTTGTCATACTCCCAGTCCCCGCGTCGGCTTTCAAATGAGATATAATCTTTCTTTAGTCAGTTGACTAAAGGAAGATGGCACCGATTATCCAAGACGCACCACCGAGTCAGAGACGCAGCCAGGAACGTTGTCCGGTATTCTAAGGCCTCCTTCACGTTGATCCCCACAAACACAACGAGTTATTACGCTTTTAAATTACATGTTTATGTACAACATAATGCGTTAGACATACAACAATAAAATACAACTGTTTCTATTGTGAATTATCATGGCGATCGAGTCCACAATCAGAAGAATGCTCACTTAATCTAAGTGAACAATACTTCTGATACTAGAGCTCGATTGCCCCTATAAAACTTACAGTAGCAACAGAAAAAAACACGTCACTAGTTGAACACAGTCACGACCACTGCTGGAATTTCCACAATCACAACCACACCAATGCTTGAATCTCCACCATCATAAATACTACTGGAATCTACTCCAGAGTTCCGTTGGAACAGATCCCATGTCAAAAACCAGCTTATATCGGCTTCCAAGGTCTTATAACGGCTAATATTAGCCTATTTCGGTTCCCCTGGCTTAAAATTTATGCAGCTGCCTGGTAATAATGTCCTCCCTTAGAGGTTATGATTTCAGCTTGGAGATAGTGCAGCGTTATGCTTCTGGTTTAGCTGTCAGTAGGGTTTCTATGTATCTCAGGTGCTTGTTGATTTGTCGACAATTTACGCCGACACGGGATACCCAAACTCAGGACCTGCCTGAAAACAAGCACAATCACCCCTGACAACCTACGTCATCAACAAGTGACGTATTAGCGAAATATCGACAGTTTGTATGGTCCAATATTTGGAATTTTACTTTTTATCTTTTACATATCAAAGTCTCTAAAATACCACATGCTGTACCATATATAATAATAAAACGACAGTCTTACTACACTGGAAACGTCTCCCGACAGTTTGCTGATTTTGCAAACACTTAGACCAAATCTTTTTGACTTTGTGTGTAATTTAGTCAAAGTGATTGCAAATTCTTCAACCTGTCATGAGGTAATTTTCATGGGGAAACATTTTCCTTTTCTCGACATATTTGGTGCATGCAATCTTTTCTCGAAAAGTTTCAAACATAAAGAGGTTTGTTGTTACGAAAATACCAATTTCCCTCTTTCGTTTGTTCAGTCATCCCATACTGACATGAGCCAAACATCTTTTGAGACCGTTATGCCTTCAGAAAACCGACAGATCGATCAAAACACAAAGTCATCGGGGGTCAAAAGTAGCATCAAAGCGATTACTATTTAACAGTTATTCTTACACAGTATCTTGAAATTCTGTCTGACCCGCCCATTTGCCTATCGATTGGATACGGTTTTGAAGATTGACACTGCAGCAGTATTATGCGGTGACAGATTTTACTCGATTTGTCAGGGTATAAACTAACAAGAAATACTGATACAGATTGATTACTGCTAACGAGAAAAGGCTTGAGCCCCAGGAATTATTACTGACCGTCCCAAGGCGGTACTTTCGTTGCGGTTGCATTTGTTTTATGTTCGGTGCTGTTTAATTTATTGTGTTCTCATTTTAACCCTTCTATAATAAAAATAGAAAATAGGTAAAAATAGTTGTTAAATGTTTTTCGCATAATTTGCTTAGTCTGTTGTAACCCTTCTGTTGGTCTGAATTATTTAGTTCAATAAAGATAGCTGAGTTGCCACCTATTTGGGAAAGAGCTGCTGACTCGGCTTATCACTTGTAAGTTATTGTTTGTTGGGATGTCTTTGTCAATCTTTCCCTTTGATGTTTGGGATAGGGTTTCGGATCTGATTCAGTCAGTTCCTGAAGTGTAGTTACTCTTTAAATTTGAGAGGAAATGTAATTTTGATACCAAGATGCACGTAAGATGTCTCATCTGCGCAATCTGGACAGCTTTCTTCTGTTGCATGGCTCCTACATTCAGTGTTAGCGGCGGCCCATTTTTGTAGATGCCAGTGCATCGTCTGATCGAATTATTCGTAGTCAGCCATTGTTAGTTATTGTCTGACCAAATTGCGCATGCGCAGGCTGGTCTGAGGTTGTTTATTTCCGTGCATGCTATATCACAGATTTTCCTATAGCATGCTATTTCTCGCATTATACGTCAATGAGTTAACAAAGCATTCTTCACCCCGTAAATGGGAGTTCCACTGACCATATCCTTCCATTGTCAGCAAACCATTGTCTCAATCTGGCTGAAATACTGTTACGAAGGACGAAAACTTCATTTCTATCTATTAGTCCAATATATGGCCGCGACATGACAAAACAAACAAAGTAGCATGTGTGTCCAGCGAAGACTCAAGTCAACCTGGGCAGCCGCCTAGTCTGACCAGTTTTTGCTTTGCACAAGAAGGGTAGCTAAGTGTCTAAGCTAGCTCCATGCGGAGAGCGAAGAATCTGATCAGACTAGCCGGATGTCCAGGCTGATCTGAGTCTTCGCTGATCGCATATCCCACTTTGTTGGTTTTGTCTTGTCGCGGCTCAGTTATAACCCTGGCTGTCACAGTCCACACCCACATGCCCTAACTTATAAAACCTAACGGTTCAGCGCAACTGCCTAAATAAAGCTTTCGTCAAACATGGAGTCATCGTAGAGAAACGAAAACAGAACTCATAATACATAATTCTATATTGCTTGCGATCCATACACCGTGTGTGCGATCAGTGGAGTTTGTTAGTATATTCCCAAAACTAGCCCCGGTAGTTCTGTGGGTTAAGTACCTGACTGCTAAGCTAGCTGTCTGGGTTGGAATATCTCTGGTCTAGAAATCGGAATCCTTTTCAACATTAAACGGGTTTTATTGCACATGTACAGTCCTTCAATACCACTCTTCCGTTTACTCGGCATGACGGAAATACTCGAAAGGACCGTAAAACCGCAAGTCATCCAATACCTCCCCACATGCCTACCGCCTTGAGCTATACAGCGAACAATGAAAATAAAAATGAGGTTGGGGCGATTTTTTTTTTTTTTTTTTTTTTTTTTTTGATATGCGTTTTTCGGTTCTTTCAAGAATATTTCACTTATTTCGAACCGCTTGTTAAGCGAAAGTGGGCAAGGAGCTCCCCGGGAAAACCATCTGTCCTGTCGTAGGCAGAACTTGGTTTTCTAACTTGTGCGTCGGCCGAGGCTCAGTGGTTGGTTAATGACCTAACGTTTAATAACTAGGGTTCTTAACCACTAGGCCACGGAGGCCTATCGACTTTGGAAATGCATCTCAAATGTGAAATTTCATAAATTCCAAAATTAGGTGGATTTTTCTGAAATATACCATTGCCACTGCCTACATTTTAGAAACCCGATTTATTGTTCATTCAAGATTGAACAAATATTTACTTATAATTATCTGCAGTTTGGTGGATAATGCAAATTTTACGCATATCGTATCTCTCTACTAGTTGAATCAATTAAACGTACAGAAGGCCGACAAAATGAATAGATTTCACCATAAAAGAGTGCAATATATTCTTTTCTATATTTGACTACTATGGTAAACTATCTATTACACAATAAATGAATATATCAAATAAATATATAAATACATAAGGTGGGAAGCCACATCATGAGTTTGAAAATAAAGTTATTTCGATACGGGTAACAACATTAATTGTAGTAATGAAACAAGGTGTATTATGGTGCACTATTTGATTAATCTTTTGAATATATATATGTCTTGAAGAAAAATCAAGTATATATATTTAATTTCTTGTTTATTTCATTGAAAAGAGAAAGGTTTTACATAGCCCAGTGGCCGTAGGGACAGTGGATGGTAGAGGCCCTCCGTACCATGGGCACAGCATATGAAAGGCGGAGCCAATCTCTCTCCTTTTCGCTGCCTTTAACCTTCCCTGATTTAAACAAAAGTTAACTTTTCCTGCTGGGTTAACAGAGCCTGCACTCGCCGTCTAGCCCAGTGGGTATTTGCACCCGCAGCCTTCTGAACCATAGCCGAGCGCCCGCAACCACTCGAATTTCTTATTTCAAAGCAACAGTGTTACATGTCAGAATCAATGTATTTGCAAATGACATTTGCCTGATACATGTATTTTATATATTCAAAGGTCTCAAAGGAAGACTCGTAATTTTCCTACAAGTGAGCATAGCGATAAATAGCATTCTTACCATTTTCTGTTTGATTTTACTTTCAAATTACATGTAATTACAGTAGTAACAGAATTAGATTTTACGAAAACATCCACTACCGACATTAGTGCATCTTTATCAAACCGTAAGCATTTTTGTGTCGTCTTCATCAACCGGCGACTACACCAAAAGATACGTTCAACAAAACAAACAAAAAGAAAACAAAAAAAAAAACGTGGTGCAAACACTTGTGGTCAAACATGCAGGAAATGCTCATACTCAGATCGGCATGCGCATGGGCATTTTGGTCAGATAAATAACAAAAGGTGGGGACTGAAGGTGAATGAGTATGCATTGTTTTTCTCTCAGTTTTATAAAAGGAGACAACTTTTGTGACTTCTTTAAACGAGGTCCCGTCTCCGTATGACCTAGTTGTTGGTGGTTCGTTAAACCCAAGTTCAGTCACTCACACACTGTTATTTGACCAGGATGTAAAATACAATTTCATTGGCTGGTTTGACGTCAGTGGCGGTCAATATTTTGCACGACAATACCAATAGCATTGACCTCTACAGTGGATAATCTGTTATGAGTAAGATGTACCATACAAGCTCTACATACAAGTTCTTGTCGTCTGGACATACAAGTTCATACAAGTTCTAGGCGCCTGGACATTTAGATCTGAACAAACAGCACAGATCCAGGCCAGACAGCTCACAATAGCAGCCTGCCCATGGCCCACATTGCTGGTCATTTCATTTGCTTTCCTGGAACATACAAAACAAACTGCCCCATTTCAGGACAAAAATATGGTAATTAAGAGAACTAAGCTATCTATCTATCCATTATCCATAAACCCTCCCACGAGTATTATTTGGATTCTTGTGACCACACACGGTGTGTTAGTAAGAGAAGTAAAAAATGAGACAGTGCAAAATAAAAAGTTTAAAAGTAAGGTGAATAAAGATGATAGAGTTAATGTTAGTAAGAAGAGTTTAAAATCAGGATAAAAACAGTATAATTATGTACTTAAGGAAGGACATGACTGATCTTACTGACTGCTTATTTAAAGGAGTCAAGATCTGACACCTGGACGAGGTCAGCTGGTAATCTGTTCCAAAGAACAATGGTCATGGGGAAGAACGAGTATTGATAATAACATAGAGATGTATGGATGTGTTTGTAAGAAAGAGGATGCATGTGACGAGTATATCTGGTGGTCTGTTCGCAGTATGATGGAACCGGTATGATAACCAGGCCATGAACTACCTTGTAGAACATAGTAAGACGCGCATCATAACGTTGATTCTCAAGCGACCGCCGTTCAAGATTACCCTACATATCTGTTACACTACTATAAGGGGAGTGGTCGTTTGAGACCCATCTTGCTGCCCTTCGTTGAATCATTTCAACTTTCTCAATATTTTCCTATGTATAAGGGCTCCAGACGGATGACGCATATTCAACCTGGGGTCTTACCAGAGAGTTGTAAGCCAGTGTCCTAATTTCTTCATTTTTTGTTGTTTTTACATTTCTTTTAACAAAGCCTAAAGTTCTGTTGGCACTGGTAGTAATATTATTAATATGTGATTTCCAGCTAAGATCCGTGTTGATGCTTACCTCTATGTTCTTGGCTGAGTCCACAGACTCCAGTTCTTGACCATGCGTATAATACTTAGACTTAAGAGGGTTTTTGGACCTAGAAATGTGGAGCACCTGACATTTGCTTGGATTGAACTCTATGTCCCAGGTTCGTTCCCAGTTCTGGAGAAAGTCAAGATCAGACTGAAGTATACTACTATCTCCTGGTCCAGACACAGTCAAGTAAACAGCGGTATCATCAGCAAAGAGCCTAACTTGAGACTATTTATTTTCAGGAAGGTCATTAATGTACAGTAGAAAAAGGGGCGGGACCATGACAGACCCCTGAGGTACCCCAGAGGTGACTGGAACCTCATTTGAAGATCCCCATCCAGTACAACAGTTTGAGAGTGATCAATCAAAAAAGACGCTATCAATTTCAGAGTATTTCCTTTGATGCCATAATTTGAGAGTTTAAGGAGCAATTTTAAATGATTTACTTTATCAAAGACTTTGCTGAAATCCAAAAGAACTAAATCTACTTGATTTACCAAAGTCAGCTGTCTTCCGAGATCTTCCACAAGCTGAATAAGTTGAGTCTCACAGGAGCGTTGTTCACGAAAGCCATGTTGCAACTCCAGGGACATCATGCTGGGTTAGGTGTCTAGAAATATTGGATGCAATTATATGCTCCATCACCTTGCACACAATATATGTCAAGAAGATGGGCCTATAATTGACTGGGTCTGTTTTATCTCCCTTCTTGTAAAGGGAACCAACTTGAGCTTTTGTCCAATTTAGAGGTAGTTGTCCAGTTTGAAGAGATCTCTCAGACAGGGGCAATCTGTATCCTTAATTCTTTTAACACAGTAGGTTTAATTGAGTCAGGCCCAGCAGCCTTCTCAGGATTTAGGTTAGCCAAAAGTTTGAGCACTCCAGTATAATCAATATTTATTTCCGGCATGTAAAGGCAGGGGGTGGGGGGGGGTTAAGTTAGAGGGAAGATTTTCTTGAATAAATTTGAATGCTCTGAGTGCATAAGTGCTCTAGCCTGAGTGGGGATAAGCATGTAAATACAGAAGACCGAAATTGTTGATTCAGAAAGTTAGCCTTTTTAACATTATCACTATACAATGTATTGTCTGCATTATCTTTCAGTAACGATGTGCCCCGATCATCCTGTCTGCTATTTTTGATCAGTTTAAAGAGCTTCTTTGAATTAAAACCAGAATTTCTATTGTCCCCCACCGAGCCCATCCCTAATATGTCAGCCAGATGATTATTATATGCTAATTTTAGTTTATTCTGAACCAGGTTTGACCTGTTTGAAGTGGTAGATCTACATATCTTTTTTTTTTGTTCCTGACTTTTGCTTTTCGTGCAGTTTATCTCGTTTTCTTATAAGCCGACATATTTCTTGAGTGACCCAGGGCAGGCTGCGTTTTTCACTGAGCCGTTTTAGGGATACGGTACCGTACCTGGAGACACTAAGCCTTTTTAGGGATATGGTACCGTACCTGGAGACACTTCCTTTGGTAATTTGACTACTTCTACTAAAGTCCAAAAGCAAGCTGGATGGATTTATACTACATATCTCACTTCGTACATGATCACGCGTAAGGTAACCAATGTCGATACAAACAGGTAGAGTGGATGCTTAAGTCGAATTACAGCCTGATTTCTTCATATTCGTTCCGAGAATTACACCAAGTAGTCTTGTGGTTTCCGGTTCGTAAGCCGGGAACCGGTTCGTAAGCCGGGAACCAAAACAGTAAACGGGAAATCATGCTGACCAGACAGATTAACATTAAACATCTGATCATTTCTGAAAATAACTCTTTCTAAATGATAAATATAGTAAAGTGACCTTTGGTCATCTTAGTCTATATATAAATTGATGGTCTGCAATGACCAAATTTGGTGACATTCTTCAGAACTGTAATTATAAATTCTACTAACTAACTTTCCTTCACCCTGTTACTCCCATAATATGAGATATCGGGTATTCTGACGTCTATATTTTATGTTTTTATGCTGATATTTACATTTTTACTTTCATTGAATACCAAGAAATGAAAATGAAAGTAGAAATGAAAATGTCAGAATAAAAATAGGAATAATAAAATGAAATATTAAATAAGAGAGTGGCAAGTTTTATGTTATAGAACTATCACCCTGTCTGCCTGTAAACAGGTAAATTGTCTGATAGTTATTGTAGACTATATGTGAAGGAAAGAAAAACAGCTGGATCAAGTTGTATGTAAGTATTGCAGTAGATATTCTCAAAGTATCTGAACACAGTAAGTCCTATCAGCATAATATTTTTATCGTGAGGTTGAGAGGGGCAGGACAAAAAATATGACAATTTTTATTATTCAAATATCCTTAGTCTAAAATAGCCTTAGAAATTTATTTTACAGTTTTCTAATGGGACTGGTAGAGCAAATAACTGCACTTCCAGTATTAACAATATTTGAAGACCCATAAGAGAAAACAAGTAGACTCGTGGGAGAGCGGTGGATTAAATCTTCAATACCCAACATAGGTTCACAACAGGAGGAAACCCATATTGGTGAGTAGTCAGGCACGTAACTGGGTTGTTTCTTTGTACTTAACTTGTTCAGGTTATCTGATTATATTCAAAACATTTTTCCCCAAAATAGCTCATCAACATTATAACTGTAGAATGAATGTAATGCTATGCTTGCTGTATCTCTGGATACTTTTTTTTGACGTCCTGTTTGCTTTAATTCCTGTGCAACTTCTGGTTCTTAAAAGAAAATACTTGCTCCAAGAGGAGCAAATTCTATCCTTTAAGAGTGGACCCCCCATTGGGAAGAGTGGCAAATATCAAAATGACAGCTTCTCCATTCTGAATGTGCTTCAACACAAGTGTCTGTGATTACTTAAAACTACCAAAGTGAATTTCATTAAACTTCACAGAAAGGTAAAGCATAATGAGCAGGTTTGTCACATGTAATATATCTGTTCTCAAAATTAAGGTCAAGGTCACAATCTGGAGTCAGATGTCAAATCATGTCTCAGCATCTGCTCAGAAAAGTACCAAAACAAATATCCTTAAACTTCACAGAAAGATAAAGCTTAATGAGAAGGTATGCCATACACAATACATAGGTTTCCACACTCAGGTTCAAGGTAATAGTCAGAGGTTGAAGGTCAAGTTGTTTCTCCCCAAACACTAAAAAACTTCTTAAGCAAATTGAATTAACTTCTTGATATGGTCAACATAATGACATGGTATGTCACAAAGAAAATTAAAGTTCCCATGCCCAAGGTCAGGTTCACAATCAGAGGTCAGATTATGTTTCCAAACTGACTTGAAACTGCTGAAGTGAATTTCATCAAATTTCACTGAAAAATAAAGCATGATATAAAAGTGTCTCACTTGCAAGAGTTGGGATTCCTTGCCCAAGTTCAAGGTCTCAATCAGGGGTCAAAAGTCAGTTTGAAGGGCCTTCATGGGCATTTTTTGTTTGTTTATAGCTATATATTGCCGAAGTACCAAACATGCTTGCTCCCCCTGACATCAAAAACAAAGATGCTGAATCAGCAGCTGGAGATTCTGGACAGACAGACAAGGTCAAGGACACTGACAACACAGCCTCAAAGGGTGCTGGGGCAATGGAAAGTGAAACAAAGGTCAAGGTTGTCTACAAATTCTGTGACCTTATGAAATCTTTAGTAGCAGCATGGAAGAAGCATTTTGAAGATTACATTCCAGACAGAGTACAGGTAAAAAAATACCTATAAAGGTTGCCATTGAAAATAAAGGAAACATACAAGAAGGAAATTCAGAGCATCGGTTTTATTGAGACTCTTCGCAAAGCTACATACACTCCAGTTTTCAAATTGTCCAGCATGGACTCAATGTCCCAAAGGAAATGCCCTGTGATAAAGTTTAGGGGTTTTTACATCAGGGTTCTAAACCAAATAACCATGTAAACATGCCTGTCTTGAGCAGCCACTATTGTACTCCTGTTGGGTGAACCCAATATAGGTTACTCTGATAATTCTATAGAGTAGCACAGCTAAAATGTCAAAGTGAGAAAGCCATGTTTTACAATGCAGGAATGCACCCAAAAATGCAGATAGAATTGAAACATTGTAGACCCTGATCTTTGCTTTTCACAGGACTATCTATCTATCTAGTTTTACTGCAACACCCCGTCGCAAGGATTACATGCAGGATGATTGCGCACCATGAAGAAAAAAAAGTGAGATGAATAGATGAGACTAAAAAGTGCAAAAGTGAGGTGAAGAAAGATGAAAGGGTTAAAACAGTTAACAGAAGTGAGATATTAAAATCAGGTTAAAAACAGTTCTGTTGTATTTATGGTATCTGGTGGTCAAGAGACCAGACTGCCGCACTGAACTGAGTCAGTGTAGGCAGCAAAACAACGTCAGCTGGTAGTCGATTCCATTGCACAACAGCCAGGGGGAAGAACAAATACTTATAAAAATTTGCTTGAGTGTGAATTTGAAGTAGCGCAAGGGGGTGGCTGTGACGTGTCATTCTTGTAGGATGTGTATCTTTATGGAACTTTACTGAGCAAAGATAAGAAAAATACAGATCAGCTAATCAAAGTTTACATTAGGCTGGGCCTAACAAGTTACTTAACATTGTCATTTTTACTTTGTCATTGATATATTTTTTCATGATTTTCAGGTATATTCAGGTGACATTTTCAAGAGTGGACCAGCTGCTGATGCCATTGTAAGTGTTTATCTAATGGTAGGGTTGAAAAAATGACGTGAAATGGACCAGCTCCAGTTCTGCCTGTTTACACATGACTTTTATCAGTTTTATTAGCTCACCTGAGCCGAAGGCTCCGGATGAGCTTTCAGAATTGGCCGAAGGCTCCGGATGAGCTTTTAGAATTGGCCAGGCTCCGTAGTCTGTCAACAATTTCCAATGACCTCCTCTGACACCACTGGGCCGATTGTAACCAAATTTCATATGTTGCCTCATGGGATCTTAGGAACATAAAGTTGTTCAAACGGTCCTAGTCACATGACCAAGATGGCCGCCACACCCATATATGGTCAAAACCTAAAAAAATCTTCTTCTCCAGAACCAATAGGCAGACGGCCTTGAAACTTGGTATGTAGCATTGGGTACGCAAGTACTACCAAGATTGTTCAAATTATGACCTTGGGTTGACCTTGACCTTTTTACGGTATGGTCAAATTTGCTTCCTTGTGCTTGTATATGGCAAAGTGCTAGAGCATAAGATATCTTGGAAACTGTTAAAGGTTCTGAGCTAAAAATTGGTATCTACAGTCATCATAATGAGTACATGAAAATTTATGAGTACAAGAGGTTAAGGTCATTCTTTGACATTTATCCCAGAACTCTCATATTTTGACAATTTCAAACAATCTGCTCAAAAGCTACTGGGCCAATTGAAACCAGATTTCATTTAGAGCCTTTAGGGGTTGAGGGAATGAAAATTTATTCATACGGTCCAGGTCACATGACCAACATGTCTGCATGCCCATATATGGTAAAAACCTTTAAAAGATCTTCTTCTCCAGAACCAATTGACCGATGGCCTTGAAACTTGGTATGTAGTATTGGGTTCTCGTGTACTATCCAGATTGTTCAAATTATGACCTTGGGTTGACCATGACTTTTTTACAGCAAGGTCAAATATGGGAAAATGCCAGAACGTAAGATTTCATGGAAAGTTTTGAAGATTTAGGCCTAAAAATTGGTATATGCAATCATCTTAATGAGTACATGAAGATTTGTTAGTGCAAGAGGTCAAGGTCATTCTTTGACCTTTGAACCAAAACTCTCATATTTTGAAAATTTCAAACAATCTCCTCAAAAACCACTGAGCTAATTGTAACCAAATTTCATATAGAGCCTCCAGGGGTTGTGGGAATGAAAATTTGTTCAAACAGTCCAGGTCACATGACCAACATGGCAGCTACCCCCATGTATGGGAAAAACCTTTAAAAATCTTCTTCTCCAGAACCAACTGAGTGATGGCCTTGAAACTTGGTTTGTAGCATTGGTTACTCCAGTACTCCCAAGCTTGTTCAAAATGATGACCTTGGGTTGACCTTGACCATTTTACGGCAAGGTCAAATATGGGAAAAAGCTAGAACATAAGATCTCATGCAAGGTTTTAAAGATTATAGCCAAAAAATTGGTAAATACAGTCATCTTAATGAGTACATGAAGATTCATGAGTACAAGAGGTCTAGATCGTTCTTTGACCTTTGATCCTGAATTCTCATAGTTTGACAATTTCAAACTTCTTCTTAAAAGCCACTGAGCCAATTGTAACCAAATATCATATAGAGCCTTTAGGGGTTGAGGGAACGAAAATTTCTTCCAATGGTCTGGGTCACATGATCAGCATGGCCGCCATGCCCATATATGATAAAAATCTTTATAAATCTTCTTCTCCAGAACCGATTGACCATTGGCCTTGAAACTTGGTATGTAGCATTGGGTAATCCAGTATTATCAAGATTATTCAAATTATGACCTCAGGTTGACTTTGAGTTGACCTTGACCTTTTTTACAGCAAGGTCAAATATGGGAAAATGCTAGAACATAAGATTTCATGGAAAGTTTTGAAGATTGTGGCCTAAAAATTTGTATATACAGTCGTCGAAATTAGGTCATGAACAATTATGAGTACAAGAGGTCAAGGTTATTCTTTGACCTTTTTACCCAGATTTCTCATGTTTTGACATTTTCAAACATTCCCTCAAAAGACAAAGGGCCAATTGTAAACACATTTTATATAGAGCCTCCAGGGGTTGATTGAACGAAAATTTGTTCAAACGGTCCAGGTCACATGACCAACATGGCTGCCATACCCATTTATGATATAAACTCTTAATATTTTTCTTCTCCAGAACCAATACACCTATGGCCTTGAAACTTGGTAAGTAGCATGGAGTACTAGAGTACTACCAAGACTGTTCAAATGATGACCTTGGGTTTACCTTGACCTTTTTTGGTCAAATATGGGAAAATGCTAGAGCATAAGATTTCATGGAAAGTTTTGAAGATTTTTGCCTAAGAAATGGTCTGTATGGTTGTCTTAATGAGTACATGAAGATTTATGAGTACAAGTGGTCATGGTCATTCTTTGACTTTTGACCCAAGACTCAAATTTTGAGAATTTCAGACATAAGAAAAAGGCACGTTGCCAGTTGCTCAGGTGAGCAATTCAGGGCCTCATAGCCCTCTTGTTGAAGTAAATGAAGGAAAAGGTTGGGATGGCTGGGGCGGGAAGGGGGCACACTGGAGCAAATGTCATGCTCAACACACTGTCTTAGAAGAGTGTACCCCACTTAACATGTCTTAACTGGGGTAGGTCGGGTTTGATGGTTTATGGCGTCTCCAGCTGTGATCTTGGTTGTTTCTTGAAAAGGCTTGGGAATCTTACGTAAGACGATATGATATAAGCCAGATGTGATCTTCTAGTGCCATTAATTAAAAAAGTTAAAATGGGGAAAAAAATATCCCTAAATTATCCCCTTTACCTCTTCTTATCTGGAATACTTAAAATGCCAGTCATTTAAATGGTTTAACTTCTTTCTTTATAGGTATCCCCGGCCAATAGCTTTGGTTTCATGGATGGTGGCATTGACATGGCATACAGCAGACATTTTGGATGGCAAATGTAAATATAGTCTTTTTTATGGTTCAAGATTTTGTAATTGCCACTTACTGTGATTGAGATATAGAGAATACCATGTTAGTGTTTTTTGATATCAAGTTTATCAGGGGAGACCAGAAACAGTGTAGCGATGGCAAGGCTTGCTGAGCCAGTCCGACGTGTTTCTGGTCGAGTCTGATAAACTTGATATCAAAAGACACATGGTTTTCTATTTATCACGCAAAATTAGAAGATTTTACGGCGTAAAGAGTGGCAAGCAAATGTAAGCAAACGCAGTTTGTTCTAACTTGCTGACGTTGCGAATGCCTTATGATGTAAGTTGGTGATGTCAGTTAACCAATCGAACGTTAATATCACGGCCAACGTCAGTATGTAGCCAATCGTCTTCAGAGGTCGCTTCTAAAGACATGGCCTGATAACATTTGTGCATATCTACTGTGACACAATATCACATTATATTTACATTCTTGGTGTATTTACTGAAAAGCCCTATAGTTAACCATTGGAACGTAATGTAGTTTAGGTACATTCAAATAATTACATTGAGACACGTGACGTCAATGATGTAAAATAAACAATGGCTCTATACAGCCTGATTGGATGTCAGCAACGTCATGACGTCATGCATGCCGTTCTGCTGTTAGCAGAAAAACTGCGTGTACATGTTTAAATGCTTCAATTTTAGCGCTTATTTAAGATTTTTCATGAAAGATTTGATTGAAACAAATGTAAATATAAGCAATGAACTTAATTTTTCTGATGTTTATCGAAGAGTAAACTACATTGGGTCACTAGCAAAGTTTATTCACTTTGCATGTGACCCTATGTAGTTTACACTTAGATAAACATCAGAAAAATGAAATTCATTCCTTAAATGTTATCATACCCCTGTTATCAGGTGAGTTTTGCAGCAGATGCATGATGAATACTTATGTAGTAGCCTAGCTTATTCTTACCTAGTAGCCTAGCTTATACTTACCTAGTAGCCTAGCTTATACTTACCTAGTAGCCTAGCTAATACTTACCTAGTAGCCTAGCTTATACATACCTAGTAGCCTAGCTTATGCTTACCTAGTAGCCTAGCTTATTCTTACCTAGTAGCCTAGCTTATACTTACCTAGTAGCCTAGCTTATTCTTACCTAGTAGCCTAGCTTATACTAACCTAGTAGCCTAGCTTATACTTACCTAGTAGCCTAGCTTATTCTTACCTAGTAGCCTAGCTTATGCTTACCTAATAGCCTAGCTTTAGTGTTTCCCCCAGCCCCTTTTAGCATGGCGCCGCGCCATGCCCCTTTTTCCCAGCGCCATGCCCTTTTTTCCAGCGCCATGCCCTTTTCCAGCATCATGCCCTTTTTGCTCTAAACTTCACCTGCCAATTAGGAGATACACATTACACACTGTGTATTCACTGCCTCAATTGTTTTGACAGTGTAAATAAACACATCAGTTGGCATTAATCCTGTTATGGTCCACTCGCTAATAAACTAACTGATCCGTGAAAATACCTGACTGATCTGCCGGTTAACGGAAAGATCAAAGTGAGGCCTGTTGAGTGAAAAGGAGCCAGTAGCCATGTTTCACAATTACACAAATCAACATGCCCATTAGAGATATACTTTAATTTGTTTTAATATTTTTCTGCAAGTTTTTTTTTTTTTTCGTTTCCTTTGGATTCATGGACTGTATTTGGGAAACTGATTTGATTCACAGATGTGCAGGCTGATCATTGTCTTGACTTGTTGCTCATGCCGTAAAGTTTTTTAGTAGTAGTATTTCAATTCTCATATCGACATATGCATATTATATATGGGTTACATTCGAGACGTTTGATAAATTATGGTGTAAAAATAATTCCGCATATTATGTATGTTTTGATATTTTGGACTTGTACATGCCGATTTTTGTGTCCAAAATAAATTTTTGAACAATGTTTTATATATTTTTTAATAGTTTTCAACAGCTCTGGGTACCCTAAACAAAACTCGCTTGTGTGAAGAAAATAAATAGATCTAACTGAAACAGATATAAATACAAGTTAAAGGGAGGCAATTCTGTGCCCCTTTGTCTTTTTTTAAATACAGAATAAATAAATAAATAAAGGAGGAACAATAATGATAAATAATAACTTTTTTATTGTAATGATAATTAGGATATTGAAATGTTTCAGACTATTTAATTATGTATTTAATAGCTTATTCTTACCTATTAGCCTTGCTTATTCTTACCTAGTAGCCTAGCTTATACTTACCTAGTAGCCATGCTTATTCTTACCTAGTAGCCTAGCTTATACTTACCTAGTAGCCTAGCTTATACTTACATTATACTTAGAATTTTTTATGGCAGCTACATTGTAGCTGCCATAAAAATTCTAAGTAGATTGTAATGGGACTGAGTTAACAGTGTAGATTTAGGGTCCACATTGTTTGCCAGTTCACCTACTTCTTTTAGATGCATTACTGTATTGAAAAACCAAACTGTTCAATTTTAAGGACAGTTACAGTAATAGTAATTTTAGGTGTCCCAATATTTAGAATTGCTATGGCACATGAAGTTGCCTGTTTGATAGCCTGATTTCCAGCTAAATGGTTGTATGTATTTGAATATTTGTATTGAAAAGTAGTTATTAGATGTATTGCTTTCACATGAAAAGTGTAAATGTATAAGAATGAAGAGTACTGAGGTTTAAATGGTTACTTTGTTACTTATTGTCTCAAAGAAGGTCAGGAGAGTATGGAATTTACAGATTATGAAAAAGACATTAGATTAGTAATAGACAACAAACTTTCATTTGAAAAGCATATCAGAGACAAAAGTTAATGATTTAAATTCATGGGAGTTATATGCTAAACATTTGAATTTTTGGATCAGAAAACTTTTTAAAGTACATTAGACCACATACCTAATATGCTAGCCAAGTCTGGAACCCATACTTAAAGAAACATAAAGATTTATTAGAGAATGTTCAGAGACAATCTACCAAGGACTCTCTAACCTGAGATATGAAGAGAGATTGAAAACATTGATTTTACCATCACCAACATACTTAAGGACAAGAGAATTATCATAGAGTTGCATAAGATTTATGATCCCAAAGTATCAAATTTTATTCAACTGAAACAAGATTCCTATACGCGTGGTCATAGATACAAAATATTTAAGAAAAGGCCCATGCTAAATGTAAAATTATATTCATTCTGTGAAAGAGCAGTGGAATGGGTTATCAAATAAAGTGGTCAGAGCATTTGAAACTAGACACCAACCATAAAGATTCGAATATAGAGAGGACATTAAGGCACTGACTGGATGTGATCTAAAACCATATAACTAAGAATTTGAGCTGGTCCAACAGGCCCATGAGGGCTTTCTACCAGAAAAGGATCTATAAGAATCATACTTGCTGTTGCAGAGGCCTGTTTTTATTCTGATGGCCAACATATAGGTTTCATGGTACTTCAATTTTTAAATAGCTAGCTCACCAGTAATCTATGATTTAAAATCATGAGTTAGGTGAATTCTGATGATAATTTTGAGAAAGAGGCTGTGGCTGCTCACCAAGGCTGTTCTAATAATTTTTTTCACGAAGAAATTAGAAGACTTGTCTTAGAATTATGATCCAAAAGCAGATTTCAACAAGTCATGCTCTGTCCATTTCAGGCAAGACAGATTACAGGAGGTGATAAGAGAGAAACACAGGGGAGAACTACTTGTGGTAGGTGTTATTGTGGCTTAATAACATATGAGCTGTGACTGGAGAAAACTGCCGGTAACAAAGTGGCATGTGTGCCCAACAAAGACTCAGATCAGCCTGGGCATTTGCCCAGTCTGATCAGAGTCTTTGCTTGGCACTTATAGGGTAGCTAAGGGTCTCTGCTAGCTCCATGCGGACAGCAAAGACTGATCAGACATCTTATCTGTCTTTGCTTGGTACTTAAAGGGTAGCTAAGAGTCTCAGCTAGCTCCATGGGGACAGCAAAGATGCCCAGGCTGATCTGAGTGCACTGGGTGCACAGGCCACTTTGTTGGTTTTGTTGTGTCGCAGCTCTTATCTTTTCTGTTTTCATGATAAATGGGGTAAACTGTAATTTCTGTTGTCTGAACTTGTGGGCAGTCATTTTTCATTGCAGAATATCTGCTTCACCAGAATTCAAGGTTTCATTGAATAACACAAGACACCAGAAGTGTCTTCTGTGAAACATAGAAGACTCAGTCAGGTCAGCCTGTACACATAGTTTCTAGGCATGATAAAGGTTAGAGCCAGGAAATGTGGGACATGCATACAACTGGAACAGTGAAACTGACAACTGTCATCAATATATAGCATCTTGACTGAATGTTAGGGTTCTCTGATCTTTCAAAATTTGCATTTTGTTCCCTGATTCAGCTGTTTTATGAAAAAGCCCTGGCAGGCGAGATACTGCATTCTGTGGAAATCTTGTTCAGTGTATTGTGAGGTACCCTTACCTGTTTATGTGGCTCAGTACAAAACAGTAATGTTATTGCATTACACAGCCACTTTTTTCAGATCATGTTATACATGTACCCCTTTGAAGTTTTATGCTTGACTTTCTTTTATCTAGGGAGATGCTATTATAATTCCAACAGTTGAAGGGAAGGAGAATGACAACTGTGTTGATTGGGCAAAATACAATGAAGGTCAGCCAATCAAATGGCTGATTTCAGCTCCAACCATGAGGGTGCCAGTGGATGTGTGCAATACTGTAAATGCTTACCTGGCCTTTAGGGCTGTTATATTAGCAGGTAAAGATTCTGTAACTCAGCTCTTTGTTGTGGAAACACCCTCAAGGGGGGTAAATCTGACCTAGCAGTATTTTGCCTCCCTATTCATAGGGGGCTACTCTGAAGGTATTTGGGTATATGTTCATGTTTTCACCATTTCTACAAAGATTAAGAGCTTTTTGTTACTGTTTGCTTTCCTGGATGACAAAATGCTCCGATGACGAAGTGCTATCAAAATGGGGTTGACTCTTAAAGGAAAGAATTTGCTCCTATGGGAGCAAATTCTTTAAGTATTGACCCCAGCTGAGAAGGGAGGCAAAAATTGACAAATTGCAGAGCTGCTTCCCCTGAGAGTGTACCAAATCACTAAAAGATTAGAATATGTTGGGCCCTCTTTAGGCCTTCACTGTACCCACTGTATTAACAAACATTCAGTTTAAATCCACTTTGGAGTATTTTTTATGCCCCCGCGTCATATGATGCCGGGGGCATATAGTATGATGCGGGGGCATATAGTGTTCCGGTCGTGCGTACTTTTGTTCATTATTACGTTCGTCCTTCCTAAGCGGGGGCATCTGTGTACTATGGACAAATTTCTAGTTATTTAAGAAATTACTGTCATTTTTCTGATTTTCGTGGCAGTATGAAAGCAATGGGTTGTGTGCAAAGTAAGTGACGCCCAATGGGCGTCACAAAAACTTTGCTCAGAACCCATTGCATTCATACTTCCATCTACTTCTGAAAAATGAAATTTATCTTTTATATTTATACTATGTTTTCACAACAATTTTGTTACTTATTTGGTGAAGTTTTGACTTATTTAACACCTTGGAAAGGACAAAGAATAGTTATTAACCAACATGTTTGGTTATGATGTTCAATAGCCATCGCCATGACATGGTGCATATCGAACATTACGTCGGCCAATCAACTACTTGAATTATCTGTGACGCCGCTTATGCATAAGGTCAGGTGAGCTAGTGTTGTTCAAGGATGTATAAACATCGTCAGCCTAGTATAGGTTCATCTAACGAATTGTTGACGAGTGTAAATATAAATAAGTAGGTTTTGCAGCAAGAAGACCACAAAAATAATCAATGATTGCTTGATTCATTCTGTATGAAAAATAGTCTAAAATATATAATCAAGCTGTCTTATCAATTTAGAGAAATTTCCGAACAGATAAACCTTATACTCAGATTTGCTGTGCACTTAAAGGAAGCAATCTTCAAAGCAAAGTTTTTGGCAAAATACTAAAATTGTAGAATCACCATATGCTATTTGTGACAAAAAAGTGTTCCTTGACATATTTTATATATGCTTTGTTCATAGTTGAAAGGCACAATAATACACCAGGGAATGAACCAATCAGAAGTGTTCTCTGTCCAGGTCTTGGTACAGCTGTTGGCAGAATGCCAGCTGAGAGATGTGCTTATCAGGTTTGGCTTGTTGTTTACAATAATGACTTGGAATACTGAGATGGACAATTTGCAATTTTATATCCTTTTCAACAGTGTTTCAGTCATATCAGGATGATGGGAGTGTGATAATGAATGGCTGTTTGCAATGGAACCTCGTTTACGGTTAGAAAGGTTTTTGCCTCCAGCGGGGCTCAAACCTGAGACCACTAGATCAGCCAGCGCTTTAGCTGCTAAGCTACCAGGGCTCCTTGAATACTGGGACAGCTGTGCCTGAACAAACAATATGGATCCAAAATAGAGTACAGTATTGACCCTAAATATTGGGACAACAGGTCTGAGCAAACATTGTAGACCCAGATCAAACTGCTCCTGAAGGGTCTACAATGTTTGCCATTCACTAAGCATCATTTGGATGCATTAAATGTGTAAAATCCACTTTCCAAGAATTTTGGAACAATAAATGTCCAAATTTTGGGTGTCCAAAATTTTAGGGTCATTATGGTATTCTTGAAGCACTATTCTGCAGAGCAGCAGTACTGTTTGCCATTTTGCCAGGCCCCAAAGTTATAAAACTTTTTTCATGCTCAGCTGAGTTGAGCATGAAATTTTACCTGCTAATAAATAGCAAGTTACTGATAGGTACATGTGTTTTCTTTCTCAGTTTAGCTGGCATTTTCATATTTATAAGCAGTGAAAATTTCATGCTCAGCTGAGTTGGGCACGAAATTTTTTTTTATAACCTCAGGGCAAGGCTGCTTACCCAGGCCCAATCTAGGATGCAGTTTTTCAAAACAACGTTGTTGGTAAACGAGACTTTAAATTTTCAAATGTAATTTACACAAAAACATTGCCGTTTTTTGCCAAAAAACTGTGAGTAGCTTTTGCAATGCAAAAGCTCTCGTATTTTGCACAAAAAATAAGCACACTTGATTTTATCTGGAGTAGAAGACTTAATCCTTCACAAACAACTACCTTAAGATAACAGTGCTTTGAACAATAGTTATTGGGCCCTGAGCATTATCAGCTTACAAAGATGGTTAGTCAAGGATTCTTTAAAGTATCTACTAAGTTCTTCAGATTTTCCAGCAAGTAATTGCAGTATGTGTATAATACATTTGAAAATGAAACATCTCATTAATGTATTAAACTAGCAGATAATTGCAGTATTTATGTGTATAATGCATTTGAAAATGAAACGTCCCATTAATGTAATAAACTAACAACTTAGCTGGTTTGAAGAACCCGGCCCAGATAGTTAACTCATTTTAAGATGATCATGGTAGCTGGCTGAGCTGTTCTATGAGAATAATTATGGTAGAAGCTTTACAGAGCTGTTGGTGAGCAAGAAAATATTCATATTTTCTTTTCTTCTTCATAGACGTTTGTCTCAAATGCAAAAGAAAATGCAGTTTCCAGTACTCCCGAAGCAGTATCCATTTGGAATTAACTGAATATATTCAGAAACATAAAATTGCAGACCCTTATAAAAATGCCTCACTGGTCACAATAAAAAAACAGTTGTCAGAAGTGTGTATGCTAGTGAAAAAAATACCTGCATGTGACATTGATCATCCTACTGGCTTACAGTTCTCTTTATTTGCATTTCAGTCAAGCAAATTATGTTTTATGGTGTATGCGTACACCTGTCCTCCATTTTTTCTGCCATTTTACAAAGGGGAATAACCTATATGACTTCCTGCATGCTTCCCTGCATGACAGATACCCTGCCAAAAAGGGATCGGATAGATTCCACTTTAGCGGTCCCCAGTTCTTTGCGCATCTCTACTGCGCATAGTCTGTTGCGCATGCCCGACGTTGCTACGCGCAGATAAACAATAATGATGGCCGCCATCTTGTTTTTCAACCGGCGAGATGGGCGAGTCTAGTTACCACATTTTAACGGTTTTAAAATTAAAACAAGGAGCCCAACGGCGATTGAGTTTTGTAGCGGGGGTGTGGGGGCGGCAGCCCCCATAAAAAAACGTACAAAATCTAAAGAAAGAATACTTTAACTATACGAGAAAACCTCACCAATACACATGAACGATCTTCTTACCTGTTTACATCTGAAAATCATCAGCGCTGGATGTTGACAAATTTAAGTTGACGATGTTTGAGAGGGGAACTCTGGCTTTTTTGACTGACTCTTCTGAGGGAGGTTTAGCTGCTTTCCTCTTCTGGTACGTCTCTATGTCCTCTTGTGTTGGTTCAAAGCTGGGCTGGTAAACAGTTTTCACTAGCTTGAGAAATTCTAGAAAGGGGTCTTCTTTGTCAGTTAAGAACTGCTTCCTGACGCAATACTGAGCAAAATAAGTGTCATACAAATTCTTAGTAGTTCCGTGTTTAGGTAGGGATTTCTTTAAGGCACGCCAGGTACTCTCAATAGTATTTGTATGGGCGCCTGAGTCCGGATCAACGAAGTTTACCGAGTGGTTTACGGTAAGGTGGGAGAAACCTTCATTATTTAGGGAGCTATAAGCTTTCCAACAGTCTGAAATCACGGTAGTGCCCGGTAAAATATTCTCTTTTATGATTGCAATTAAGGTATCAGCAGTTCGGTCAGCTACACACTTGAAAAAACACTCTTTACTGTCTCTTTCTATGCCCCCAAAAACCCAGACGCCATCTACTCTTCTTCCTCTGTGATATTTTCTCTTTCCAAACTTTGACTCGTCTATCTCTACTACTTTACCAGGGCCTCCTATCTTTCTACTGAAATTCTCCAATATGCAAATGCAGACTTCTCTTGAAAAATTATACCAGTCCACGATAGTTGTGTGTGAGATAGCTAATTCATGTTCCACAAACGCCTGCTCAACTCTGTAAACCCAGAAATATGTGAGAAGGACGATGCTTTCAAGGGGCAGATTACTATTAGAAAACCACGATCCGTGTCTAATTGATACCTTCTTACCACATGCTTTATTGGAACAACGCCAGCAACATTGGTCTGTGCTGAAAGACGAGTCCTTTCGCAGGCCGAAGCGTCCTTTATCACAGAACTTACAAGAAACACCACTTAACTCAAGAACCAGACCCAACTGAAATAGCCATTGTATCAATCTGTCGATATTTTCAGTAAGCTTAAACAAATCTCGCAGCCTCAGAGGCATTTAAACAGCTGGATTCGCGTTTTTCTCGGTAGAATACACTTCGCATCAAAATGACAGCTCTTTGTTTACATTAGAAACATTGCACGTGCTTCCGGTACGTCATCATGTCACATGGGCAACTCAGCTGGTCAATAAAAACAAAGCCAGCTGATGATTCGATTATTTGATTGCAGAATTAATTAATACCTTTCGGTATAAATACCGAAGGTATTAACATAATTTTTTGCGACAAACACGATTTTGAGGTTGTTTTTTCATTTTATTGCTTTTTTACCGAGATTGGCGCGCTGGCGCGCGCCTCTATTATATAGAACAGGTGCGAAGCACCTCCTCCATAGATACGGCGCGCTTCGCGCGCCATCATTCTTATTTTACTACCAATTCCTGGGGACCGCTAAAGTGGAAGTGTTCCAAAGGGATCTAGTGTTAAGAAGTATTTAGGAGCAAATTCTTTCCTTCAAGAGTCAGAATCCGCTGTTACAGGAAAGAATTCCTTAAAGAGTGACTCACATTGAGAAGAGAGGCAAAAATGAAAGTAACAGATCTGAATTGCTTCCTCAGAAAGTGGACCCGCTCACCTTAAGTCAGTTCATCTTAACCAAAGAATTTTTAAATTCAATAAATGGTTGATTTTAAGCTGTCATATTAATTCTATTAAACACCCCGGGGGTGTTGCATTTTGCGAAAGGGGGGTGTTCATTAGAGCCTAAAATCAGCCACTGCCAAATTACCTTTAGTAAGCAATATAAAGGTGATGGATATACTTTCAGAGAACTTTTTGCCCCATTTCAAAGAGTTATCTTATCCAGAAAAGCAAACAAGAATTCATGCAAGTTAATATAACATTATTCAGAACAAGATAAGAGGGGTATTGAGATAATTCAAAGATAATTTTTCTTATTTCTCAACAAAAACAAAGGTTGTGAACCCTCATTAGAACCCTCTGGTGGAGACGTTTCTAATGACAAGATGGTTCTAATGAGGGAGCAGAAGATATGTTTTCATGGAAAAATATTGAATATTATCCCTGTTACCCCTTCTTATCTTCTTATCTGAAGCACTGATTATATTGGAAAGGGGAGGGGGGTGGGGGGGGGGGGGGGGGGGGCATTAGGATTAATACGGTATCTGGATACACTATAGGAGAAGGAATTCAGGCATTTTCAGTTTGCCTTTCTTTTAAGTTGGGTTGACTCTTATAGGAAAGAATCTTCTCCCCCAGACACTGTCACTTGAAAGAGACACACAAAAAATCTAAACTGTGAAAAGGCAACTTCCAGACTGTGTAGCATTAATTAACCCATTGCATTCTGGGTATTTTTTGTCGTCTGCTGAAATTGTGGTCTTCATCAAAAATCAAGAACATTTTGACAATATTGGTCTAACTATTGTAGAAATGATGTCTAGGCAGCAAACAGTTTGGATCTCAGATCAGGTCTCACATTTGTGGGGCCTTATCTGGATCCATACTGTTTGCCCAGATACACCTAAAGGAGTATCCCGAATAGAATGGGTTAATGACAAAAGGTCACAGGTCTATATGTTTAAATTGAGTATTTTGTATCATTAGCAGCATGTTTATCTTTTTGTAGATGTTGTACGCCTTTGAGACATTCGAATTAGGTCTAGCCTCGGATAGAATCTACCCTGGGGACCTAGGAGGTCCATGGGGGGACCATGTCAACATGGCCGAAGTAAGTACAGATAACAGATGGTAAACAGTCTCCATGTTTATTTTACATTGTAGATGCTGGAAGCCTTTGAGACTTTTGAGCTTGGACATCACACAGCGAGGGTTAAACCATTAGATCTTGCAGCAGAACTCACAGATAATTATAAACTTGCACATGTGAGTTTACTGCATGAATATAAGTTTTCTTTAACCCATTCCATTCGGGATATCCCTTTAGGGATATCTGGGCAAACATTTTGGATCTAGATCAGGCCCCATGTTTGTGGGGCCTGATCTGAGATCCAAACTGTTTGCTGCCAAGACATCATTTCTACAAGAGTTGGTTAGACCAATATTGTCAAAATGTTCTTGATTTTTTTGCAGACGATTATTTCAGTAGATGACAAAAAATATCCAGAATGCAATGGGTTAAAGAGCTACAGATAAAGCAGTAATTTTGGGACTGAGGCATATGCACTACTCAAAATATTTTAAGGAGCACCTAATGATTTTTCTGTAGATGACATTGCAACGCATCCCCAGTTTGTGGGTCATTTACTTTCACTCAACTAAGACAGGGAATTTCCAATTAATTTGCCAATTCTTTAAAGAGGGTCGACGTTACTGACAGCACAAGTTTTGATCCAATATTTATCCTGCCATTGATCACAGGCTGGCTTTTTTAGAAATGGAAGTATGGTAAAACCAGAGGACCAACGGTCCTGTAGCTCACCTGACACCTTCTGTAAACAGACACAATTTGTCATGTAGCTCATTTGTCACAAATTTGAAACCAGTAGTTTAAAAGGTGTGCATATTTTAATTTTAAAATCACAGTGACCTTGAGCAAAGTTAAAAAAATGACCTTGACCTTTGATGACCTTATGTCTTCATGTATTCATTGAGTTAACCATATTTTCCAATTATTATATCTAGGCTTAAAAAAATCCATGAAATCAACTGTTTAAGAATTTTCCCATATAAAAGCATTACACATACCAAAGTTGACCTTGCCATAAATTAGGTCAAGGTCAATGCATCGTCATGATTTGTACAAACTATGATGAGCCCGAGTGCCCAATGCTACATACCAAGTTTCAAGGCCATAGGCCTTTTGGTTTTGAAGAGGAAGATTTTTGAAGGGTTTTTATACGCCCGTTTTGAAAAAACGGACGTATTATGTTGTGGCGTTGTCTGTCCGTCCGTCCATCTATCCATCCGTCCGTCCGTAAACATTCTTGTGCGCGCCATAACTCAGTAACCATTTGGGATATCTTCATGAAATTTGGTAGGCATATGTATGAGGTTGGGGGAACGTGTCGCGTACAAGAATGGTTGCTCCCCCTTCCTTAATTTCCAAGTTATGTCCCTTTGATTATTTTTTTCCCTGTAAGTCTTATGCGTGCCATAACTAGATAACCACTCCGGATATCTTCATGAAACTTCATAGCAATGTGTATGAAGTCCGAACGATGTGTCGCGTTCAAAACTGGCTGCTCTCTCTTTCTTCGTTTTAGAGTTAATCCCTTTCATTAGTTCTTATAGGCTATTTTGTGTATACTTATTGTCAGGGGAGTATAAGAGAACAAAAAATGGTATATCTAGTATATTTAGGTTATCTCCCTTGTTCCACTTTGACAAGCCACTTATACAACAGTATTTGATGTGTTAAATATTTAAATAATGTTGCAGTCATTATACCCCCACTTTGAAAAAGTGTGGGGTATACAGGTTTACATCTGTCCGTCCGTCTGTCCTTCCGTCCCCTTATAATCAAATTTTTCATCAAAGATTTCTTCACAACCATACAAGCTAGACTGGTCATATGTGGCATAAAGGTTGATGATGACATGTTGTACTGTGGGATTGAGAACCAGCCTTCTCCTGCTTATTCTTTTTCCAATTTTCCTTCTTTCCATACTTTGAATAATGAAATTTTACGTCAAAGATTTCTCTACAACCATGCAAGCTAGAGTAGTCATATTTGGTATGCAGGTTGATGACATGTTGTATAGTTGGATTGAGAACCAGCCTTCTCCTGCTTATTCTTCCCTGTATTTGTCCAATATTCTTTCTTTCCATACTTTGAATAATGATTTTTTTTGTCAAAGATTTCTCCACAACCTTGCAAGCTAGAGTAGTCATATTTGGTATGCAGGTTAATGATTACTTACTGTATCGTGGGATTGAGAACCAGCCTTCTCCTCTTTTTCTTCCCTGTATTTGTCCGATTTTCTTTCTCTTTTTACTTTGAATAATGTAATTTTTTGTAACAGATTTCACAGAACCATTCATATTTGGTATACATGGTAACAATGATGTCTCTCTCTCTCTCTCTCTATGCTTTTTGTTACGAAAATAACACCATTTGATTTAAGCAGTTGAGCGGGGGTATAGTCGGATTCACCAACAGTTCTACTTAATTATAGAGTGGTTGCCTCTGTTTGTCTGCCTGTCTATCCTTTTGTAAACAATTTTGTTCATTCTGTAACTCCTTTAGGACTTTGAAACGGGCGTATTATGCGCCGCTTGCGAAGCCCTTGTTACCATATATGGGCATGGCAGCCGTCTTGGTCATGTGACCCAGACCCTGGTAACAAACTTTCATTACTCAATCCCACTGAGACTCCATATGAAATTTGGCTTCAATCTGCCCAGTGGTTTCTGAGGAGAAGATGTTCGAAAATCTTGACGACAGACAGGCTGATAGAATGACCTTGGTGACATATCTTCAGCTGTTCATTTAGTTGACCATATATACCAAATATTGTACCTTAGACTTAAATAGTTTCTAAGAAATCCACTGTTTAAGCGTTTTCCCATATAAAAGCCTAAGGTACCAAATTGACCGTGTCATAAATTAGGTCTAGGTCAAGGCACAGTCATCATTTGTACCAACTATGATGAACCCAAATGTCCGATGCTACATACCAAGTTTCAAGGTCATAGGCCTGTTGGTTCTGGAGAAGAAGATTTTTGAAGGGTTTTTACCATATATGGGCGTGGCAGCCATCTTGGTCTTGTGACCCGGATAGCCCGAACAAACTTTCATTCCCCCATCCCACAGAGACTCCATATGTCATAAGACTTCAATCGGCCTTGTGGTTTCATAGGAGAAGATGTTTGAAAATGTTGATGACGGACAGACGACCGATGCCTGGCTATACTATAAGCCCACTTATGAGCCTAAAGGCTCAGGTGAACTAAAAATGTAATTTTTCAGAAAAGGTGGATAGGCATGAAAATTTCAAGCAAAATTAAAACAACCATTTTGCCTATGAAACTGAATGTCTTACAAGGTGACCATTCGAAAGGATCACTTTGAACTCACGCTTATGAGGTTTTATAGACTTCCAGAAAAATGCTTGAATTTCAGAAAATTCGAAAGTTGCCAAATTTGTTCCATGGAAATGATCTGGGCTTTAGTTGAAATTCTAGTTGTCTTCTTGACCCTTCTTCAAAATGCTGCAAAAAAAATGGGAAATTCTTAGCCACTGGCGATCAATTTTTTTGGACTATTGAATTGGGTATAGTAGTAATGTCTTCGGGAAATATCACCTGCTCCTAGCTACTGAGGGGTCACAACTTACATTTTTGTTGAGAAATAAGAAATATTATCTAAGAATTATTCTCAAAACCCCACCTTATCTGGAGCTCTGCTGATTTTTTTTTTATTTTCAATTCAATTCATCAAGATGTCCCCATATTTAATATGGGAAGTTTAAGAACTACATGTAAATAAATCATGTCTTGAGTGAGAACTCACAAATTCTGATTGTATGCATGCTGGGGTTTTGAAAAGTATATTTTTTAAATTAACCCTATTGCACTCAGAGCAGCCAACTTCATACAGTTTTGTCCATTCTGAGTGCAATAGGTGTTTATAAATATATATCAAATGAACTAATTTTATGGGTGCTGTGGGTTTCAGATTGTTTCTCTCTCATTGCCACACATTCAGGTTCAGAAATACCCTTATAAGAAAAAATATTACTGTTTTGACCCTCATAATTTTTGGACTGGAATAACTGAATAAATAGAGAAGTTTAATGTGCTAATTCTTTTGATTGCAGTATGGTGAGAGTGAAGGAGACAGGCTACAGAAGCTGAAAGGAAAATTTGAACAAAAATCAAGCAAGACGACAGCAAGTAGTTCAGAGGTCAAAGAGGGTAGTTCAGAGGTCAAGAAGGGAAGTTCAGAGGTCAAAGATGAGAAGAAAGAATGAGACTTATAATCTTTAAACACAGTTGTGTTCCAAGTTGCTATGGAAACAGTACTTATATTGTAGACCTGCAGCTAAAAGTTAAATATTAACCATCGTCTGTGTATAATGAAAGTTGTAGGGATGGTTTGAGGATTCAATGGTTAACCTGCTAATTTTCTGTAATAGCCTCTTTTGCTTTTGAATTGAGATTAGTCAGTTCTTCATTTATGGGAGCACAGATCATGAGGAGCAGTCTGATCAGGTCTGCTGTATAGATTTTGCTTAACCTGTAACTTGAGGAAAAAGTCTGTTCATACTTCATGAACCAGGATCAGACTGATCCTGCAGTCTGAAAAATTCTTTAATGTGTCAGCAGTAGGTGTTTTTACAGTACTTTTGAGGATAAATACAAAATTGTATGGGAAATTTGAGCTCTACGCAGGGGTTTATTTAACAGTTTCTGTTAGTTCTTCACAAAAATGAACTTGGTTGCCTTTAAGAACTGCTTTTATAGACACAACATATTCCAGCATTACCAGCTGATAGTCCATTTTTCTGGAGCATGGGTTATGTATCTCTGTAGTACATGTATTTATAATGTATCTGTATGTATAATATCTGCATTATAAAGAGGTCCAATGTGCAATCTTGGCTATTTTTTCTTTATTTCTCCAGGGAAACTAGTTGTGTCCCCTCATTTGAATTACCTTGCTAAGGCAGTTCTAATGAGGGGCCACTACATGTTTTCTGGAAAATGAACAGAAATTCTCGTCATCATGGAGCTCAGTTTAATTTCAGTATTAATATATCAATTATAAATGGTTAGTCAAATCTGTATTAAAGGGTCGGGAGACTCGGTAGCTCAGTGGGTTAAGCGCTGGCCTACTGATCTAGCGGACCGGGTTCGAGCCCAGCTTGAGGCTAGAATCTTTCCTACTGTAAACGGGATTCCATTGCACACAGCCTTTCATTATCATTCTCCCATCGTCCTGATATGACTGAAATACTGTTGAAAAGGACGTAAAATCGCAAGTCATCCATCCATCTTAAAGGGTCACACATAGTGCAAAATATGGCTGCTTATGACAAGGGACCCCTTAATACGTATTTGCACTGCATTTTGTTTCAAGAAACCCTGCTAAAGACAGGTGACCCCTTGATAGGATGACCCCTTGATATAGACAGGTTTGACTGTATTTCTGTTATGGACCAATTTGTGTGCTACCTCTGTTCTGTTATAATGGATAGATGACTTGGGCAGGAGTTTTACATCCTTTTCATCAGTATTTCAGTCATATCCAGATGTTGGGAGGAAGTGCCATTTAGGTTCAGGCGGTATCTTGTCTCCAGCAGCCTTGAAAGTCAGGAGCGCTAACTACTTGGCTACTTAACTCTGTGCAGAAAATATTGTCTGTGATATTTGTAATAGTTCTTGAATACTTTTCAGACTACAGGATTTTACTGGCATGCCAATATTCTGCGGTACTATGTATTTTTTAATGTGCAAGGAAGAATTGGTATTATTGTCCATTGCATATAACTTTATTTCTACATACTCTTTTATTTCATTATATGTCTTGTTTTGAAAATTATTGGCAGGGTTTTTATGTGCGAGCAAGCAGTTGTCATTCAAGTGTCCATTTGGTTGTTAAGAGAAGCTGACCGCAAGCATCGAGCATTAGATGGTGGTGGTTTAAAGCTGTCGACGAAAGATGGAGATCGGTGAAAAAATTAGTGAAATATATCAAACGGTTCTCGAGATATCTAAGCAAATACTGTTGCCATGGCAACCATTTTTTGGCCCGTCAAATTTTACATATTTTCATGAATTTCAAAGGGAAAATGTATCTCTCCTGATGCAAGTATCAAATACTTGACTAGTATGGTGCTTAGGACTAAATGTAATTATTATTCTCTGCACCTTCAAAGCATCGGCCACTACACGTTGTTGAAACCATGGCAACTGAAAGTACATATAGTCGGAGAAAAAATAAAATTTAAGAAAATAGCACTTTTTTAAATCAAGATTATTGAAAATGGCAGCCTGACCTGAATATACCGTTTACATGTCTTCAAACATCAACATAAATACAGTTCATAACAAAAACAATTAGGTGTAAACTTTCACTCACTAAAGAATAAATGCACGTGCAAATGGTTTCCCTCTTGCATTTCCAATTTTACAGAAAACAACAGTTTCCTAGTTCTTTGCCTGAATTACCACTCTGCCAGATTGAATTTGCTACACAAAAACAATAATGAGTCTTGTTATATCCCATCTTTGCAAATAATGGTGTAGGACCATATTTGTAGATGTTGTTTCTATGGTTACAATGCATAAAATGTGTTAAATCAGTCCAAAACAACCCTAAAACCATGTAACTGATATACATCTCCTTATTTGCATTAGAATCGATATGGTTTAAAAGTAGTTCGGTACTAGGTTTCTGTATCTTTTATGGTTTTCATTTTTTCTAATAAACAAATTTAAAGTGCTGCTAAGATACCCCACCCACTAATTTATTATGCATTAGTGATATCACCATTTTGGGAAGAGAAAGTGTGTACAAAAGTGAAAAAAAGGTGTGATTTAGTACTAGTTAAGATATATATTTTTTTCTTTATCAGTGGGTAATCGCTGGTTGATACATGCTGGTGAAGGGCAAATCGCTAAATAGTAATTCTCGATGGCGAAGCCGGAGTGAGTTAAGAAAAGCTGACTGTAAGCATTGAGCCTCATTTTGCTCAAATTTTTGATATGGTTCGAAAAATCACATGCCAAACCAAATAATAATTTCATCACAAAATGGGCATAAATATTTATAATGCACCAAAAATTAAAATTTAGGTGGCAGACTGTAAAACGAAGAGGGTTAGTGGTATGTTTGTAGTTCTCATGGCCCTTTAAACAGTACTTTAGTCATGCGGCAAGGCATAGATGATTTTGAAAGACTGTGTGCAATGGCACCACGTTTATGAAAAAAGAATTCTGCCTTCAGAAATTGAGATTCGAACAAGGACTGCTAGCTTAGCAGGCCCGCGCTTAACTCTTAAGCTACAGAAAAATTGATGAAATTAGGGAAGTGGATGGGATGAACAAAGCACTCATGTACACGTAAACTTTAGATGGCACCCTATCAGGATTACCTAAATTACAAGACTTCCTTGGCTGCTCCAGGAGCCCCGGTAGCACAGTAGGTTAAGCCCTGGCCTGCTGGTCTAGTAATTCCGGGCTCCTGACACACTGGAGGCGTAAATTTTTCCAACGGCCAATGGGTCTCCATTGCACACACACAGCCCTTCATAGTCCCCTCCCCCAAACCCCTCCCCACCCCACTTTTAGGTATGACTGAACTACTGTCAAAAGGAAGTAAAAGTGTAAATCGTTCATGCATAAATTCTTGGCTCTTCTATGTATATCACAATCACTGATCACAGAACATTGCTAAAACTTCAACCTGTCCTCCGTTGAACAGACACTGTACTCGAGTAGGCCTACACCACTTTCTGTCTTGAAAATGCCTCTTTTTGTGTTTACCTACTTCAAGGAAGCAACTTTTTCAAGAGAAACTAATAAATTTATTAATTTCAACATAAAATAAAGAAAAAGCAAACATATTGCTGCAAATAAAATGTTTTTACTCCGTTCTTCTATTCCGTGATTTCTGCAGACGTCTTGCTCGGGACAACTCGTCGTCAAATATATCTGCAGCTGCAGTCTTGGTGAATGGACCCATTTCATAGATCTAAAAAGGTCATGGTGAGCATTGTTGACAGTTATGTAATTCTTTTAAAGATACTATCTATTATTTTGAAAGATCATGGCTACTACCTGTAGTTTTCACACATTTGTAATCATCAAGGGAGGTAAGATAATCCCAGATTGACTTAACTCCCTTGCTACTATTTTACAACATAGACACATTTTAAAGATGAATAAAATTTGAAACTTTGCAAGTTTACACCTAATTTTTTTACATTCTTAAACTTCGAACCTTGCTCTATCATGTAAATATGGCCTTAAATTTAAACGTGGCTGCCATTTTTAGATATCAGGAGGATAAAACCCCTATTTTTCACTCAAAATTGGGTCTATTTTTTCCAGTAAAAGCTCTTGCGTTGATAGTATGGGACAGAAAACATTACTATTATGTAATCTTATTACACAGCTATGTATTATCAAACTACACACACAAAAAAGAATAGGATAATATTTGTTGTTCAATTTTTAGCGAGGGAATATTACATTCAGGTCTTAATATTGACATTTTCAAAATGGTTCCTGGTTACCATGGAAACGGCCGAACGCTGACCGCTAAAAACTTGTGAAACACAAACAGGCATGGTATATATCAATTTCCCAAAATATGAGCTAAATTCGTAATTTTCGACTTTCCACGTTATTATGGGCTAATGCTCGATGCTTACAGTCAGCCTCTCTTAATTGGTTAAAATATTGGTGAGAATTTGTGAGCCAACAGTCAGTGAATATTAGTGGAGATAAAACTTCTGCAAATTTGCCAACAGAGCTCAAGATAAGGAGTAACAGAGATAATTCTGAGATAATAGAGGTGGTTCTAATGAGGGGTCACAATGTACGTTTCACAGAAAAGTAAGGAAAAAATTATTCCTAAATTATCCCAGTTACCCCATCTTATCTGGAGCACTGGTTGCGAGTGTAAAGTCCCTATAGACTTCACGTTTACAGTGATCATTTTTTAAAACCTTTGAACTTTGAAGAGATTGATCAGGCCATATGGAAATGAAGGTTGATTTTGGTCTTTACTGTTTATCTCTGATTCAGTGTAGGATTGCACTGCAGCAAAATGATGCTCAAGAAAAATGATTTCTAATGATGATTAAAGGCTTGATTTGTGTTTGCAAGCCTAAAAATATTTAAGTTCTAGTCCACAGTAACTGGCATAGAGAGTTTTCTACTTTTATTTTATATATGTACACCATTTTATAAAATAAACCATTATATGCAAACAAGTTCTCTGTGATTATTAGCTTGAAGACAACAAAGTGCCCCTAATGGGCTCCATACCATGCAGGTAAAGAATTAAAGAATTTTTGATTGAACTCGGGTTTTTGGGCTCTCCAACATGTACTACTGTCATACAGTTTGAATTCTTGAATCAAAGACCAGAGGAGTGGGATTGAACCTGTGACATCTGGATTGGTAGTGTAGAGCATAAAGTGAATGAGTGAACTCTGGTTTAACGTTCCACCTACAGGGTCATATGGAGACGGGACCTTGGTTTAAAGTCTCATCCGAAAGACCGAAAAAGCAGGGGATCGATCTTGCGACCCCTGGATTGGTAGTCCCGAGTGTTATCCATTACACTACAGCCGCTCCCATACAGCATAAAACACTACACTACCACCGCTTCTGCAGGTAAAGTGAAGTATGACTTCAGTAAGCCAGAAAATACATAGAAGAGTTGTCAGAAGGCAACAAAGCGTGCCTTACATGAGCTTGACTCTCACAGTGCAATGGTGGTATTGAAAGGCTCTTGTCCAAATGTGAGTGAGTGTCAGGTATGATGATTGCCATCCATACAGGGACAGAGAAATATGACTGAGTAAAGTCGGTGAAGCGTAAAAATGAAGGTCAATGTCCTACATGGTTGGTTACACTCTGATGCCCCCATGCAGATGTAAGTGCTGATCAAATATTGTGACTCTAACCCTTACTTGGAAACTGTCTTAAACACAAATGCTGAACATACATTAACCTATTTTTAGCTCACCTGAGCACAAAGTGCTCAAGGTGAGGTATTGTGATCGGTCTTTGTCCGTCGTCCGTTGTCCGGCGTCAACTTTTGCATTAAACGACTTCTCCTCCAAAACTGCTGGACAGATTTTGACATAATTCCACAGAAATGTTCCTTTGGGGACTCTCTACCAAAATTGCTCAAACGGTTCCGCTCTGCTGAACAAAATGGCCGCCAGAGCTAAAAATAGAAAAACCTTTAAATGACTTCGCCTCCAAAACTGCTGGGAAGATTTTGAAATAATTTCACAGAAATGTTCCTTAGGAGACCCTCTACCAAAATTGCTCAAACGGTTCTGCTCTGCTGAACAAAATGGCCGCCAGAGCTAAAAACAGAAAAACCTTTAAACGACTTTGCCTCCAAAACTGCTGGGCAGATTTTGAAATAATTTCACAGAAATGTTCCTTAGGAGACCCCTTACCAAAACCGCTAAAATGGTTCCACTCCGCTGAACAAAATGGCCGCCAGAGCTAAAAATAGAAATAAAACTTAGAATGACTCAGAGGGCACAGTTACAATCCAATCATCATGAAACTTGGTCAGAATGTTTATCTTAATGAAATCTGGACCAACTTTGAAACTGGGTCATGTGGGGTCAAAAACTAGGTCACTAGGTCAAATCTTAGAAAAACCTTGTGCACTATCTATAGGGCACAGTTATGATCCAATATTTATGAAACTTTGTCAGAATGTATATCTTAATGAAATCTAGACGGAGTTTGAATCTGATTCTTTTGGGGTCAGAATCTAGGTCACTAGGTCAAATCTTAGAAAAACGTTGTGTACACTCTAGAGAGCACAGTTATGATATAACCTACATGAACCTTTGTCAGAATGTTTATTTTTATGAAATCTAGACCTAATTTGAAACTGGGCCATGTCAGGTCAAAAACTAGGTCACTAGGTCAGTTCTTAGAAAAACCATGTGAACGCTTTAGAGGACACAGTTTTGTTCTAATCTTCATGAAAGTTTGTCAAAATGTTTATCTCCAACAAATCTGGACCAAGGGTGCAACTTGGTCATGTCGGGTCAAAAACTAGGTCAAACCTTAGAAAAACATTGTTTACGCTATAGAGGGCACAGTTTTGATCCGATATTCATGAAACTTTGTCAGAATGTTTATATCCAAGACATCTAGACCAGGTTTGAAACTGGGTCATGAGGGTCAAAAACAAGGTCATTAGGTTAAATCTTATAAAAACCTAAGGTACCCAATAAAGGGATCATTTTCCATTGAATCTTTATGAAACTCTGTCGTACGTATGGATGTCTCTGAGGTTAAGTTCACTGGATACTCAGGTGAGCGATCCAGGGCCATCATGGCCCTCTTGTTTTTAAAGTCATTAGACCATGACCAGGAGGTCAATGTCATACATGCTGCATACATTCAGGTGATCACATGCTGATGTAGGTGTGTACCAAGTTTCATTATCCTAGCCCTTATACTTCCTGAGAAAAAGATCAAAACACAAATGGTTAACATTGGTTATACTTGTTAATTTCATGTATATTACTATTTTGCTAATGTAAGGTAACAAGTAAGATACTCTCCTTTAGGAAATAATATTCAGTAACGTCATTTGACGTCATAACAGCACCATGACAAGTCTCAGTTAAGAGTTAGCTACTGTAATCAATATGGAGTCATAAAGTGTATAGCTTAGTTTAAGTGTTACTGTGTAATTTAACAATACTTGTCACAGACATGATAGCAGACAAGGACGCAAACACATGCTCGGACTACAATGCCAGGGGTATAGCATAAGCTCTCCTTTGTGCAAAGGCGTGCTAAATATGGAGGACTATTAAGATGTCACTGCTTACATGTAATGTCCAATTCAGAAGTGGATGATCAGCCTTAAAATACTGCACAGTGGTCCCTGTCAGAGCAAACAGTGCACACCCAGATCAGATGCTCCTAGCCTAGCAAGGGTGTGCACCATTTGCCATTTTTACACATAGCCACATAAACATGTTGTTTAATGAGTTTTTTATTAATTACGACGACTAGGTAAGATGTTATGCCTGTAGTGCAAAAAAAAATTAGTGTATTTCATGCACACCAGATAGAAAATGCCATTCTTTTCACCTTGGATAGAAAATCTTATCTTACCCAGGTGTTTTTACCCAAGACCAGATAAAAACCACGAGCATTCAATGCATTGGTTGTATTGGAGGTCACGTATCTGCGTCGTCAAGTAACATTGGCGTTTAAGATGATTACGTCATTAAGATGGCAAAAATGACGTCAGTTTATGCACAACAGACGTAAAGAACCGAATGGCGTTGTAAAAAGAGACGCCTTGTTTCAAAATAAAAGAGAAACCTCTCAAGCTCTAAAATTACACATTTTAACAAGTTCTTAAGTTAAAACAAACCTGATGCACAAGAAAAAGTATCTGTCATGAGTGTGAGGTGAAGACAGAAAAATACGTCACTTGAGATCACTGTTGGGCATCACAAATCCGTCACTCGGGATCACTGTTCGGCATCACAAGCCTCGTGATGCCGAACAGTGACCCTAGTGAGGGATTTTTCTATCCAAACCTCATACCCAAGAAAGATACTTATAATATATCTAAAGGGCCAACTGAATCTGGACACTCACGGTATTCTAGTGTTGGTTGAGTTGATGCTTAACGTCCACGGTAAACAACTAAGGTCATGTCGGGACGGTCAGTTAACCTAACCACACTATTCCTGGGCAGGCTTAGACCTCCTAAGCGGTTAACCAGTACTAAGTGCACATACTTTCGCCAGTAACTGACAACTGCCCTTCTTGAATCAGCGGAAGGAGAAACGAAAGTATGTGGCCGGACCGGGATTCGAACCCAGGACCTCTGACTTACGAGTCAGGTGCCCTACCGATTGCGCTACCCGGCCCGGTATTCTAGTGTGGATTTATAGTAAGACAACAACATATTTTGAACATTTATTGTACACTGACTGTTTGAATGGCAATATACAGTGGTGTGCTGATAATACATTTTTTGTACGACAATTCTGTGATAATTTTCTTATTTCTCCATAAAAGAGCTTGGTGAGATCCCTCATCAGAAGCCTAGCCAAAGGAGTTCTTGACTTATTTGGGACCACATCTTATGTTTTTTTATAGAGAGTGCAAATGAATTGTTTCAGAACATTCATTAGCCATTCCCCAATTCGCTTGCTCTGCACATGCTCATAATACAAAAAACAACATAAAACTTACCAAATGACTGAATTTTGTCTGTGAAAAGGATGCATCCAAGCTATGTTATAAATAGAGGATCTTACATGAGTGCTCATGTATTATTGAATTTATTAAACGAGTTGGGGAAAATGATAAGGTGCGAGGCTTTGCCGAGCATCTTATCGTTTTCATTAAGGAGTTTAATAAATTCAATAATACAGGAGCAAGAATGCAAGATTCTATTTATCATAAGACACTAAAATCGCATTTTATTAGCAAATTTTGCACTAAAACGTTACAGTTTCGCCATTAGAAAATGCGACGTTTATATGGACGTCAACGCATAGCATTACGACGTAATTTGCATATTTAATCCACTAGTGGATTATCAAATTTAATGCATGGCTTTCTTACACTCTCAGATGCGACGTCTTATGATAAATTCTAAACTGAAATGAGCTGTGACACGAGAAAACCATCAAAGTGGTTGTGCACCCAGCAGACTCGGATCAGCCTGGGCATTTGCCCAGTCTGATCAGACTCTTTACTAAGTACTTAAAGGGTAGCTAAGGGTCTAAACTACCTCCATGCGGACAGCGAAGACTCTGATCAGCATGGGCGGATGCCCAGGCTGATCTAAGTCTGCGCTGGGCGCACAACCACATTAATGGTTTTCTCGTGTGGCAGCTCAAATGTTTGCAAATGAAAGTTGTAAATCCATAAACTTGTTTCTTTCATGTAGACTGCAATTCAGTCTTAGACATGAAGGTACATTGATTTTATTCATAAATCATACGAACACTCATGTACTGTAAAAAAATCTAAACAGTGGGACAGAAGTGCCTTTAGCAAATACTGCAGGCCAAGTTCCAACTCAAGGAACGTATTCACAGTCTCCACTGTTAGCAGTCTCAGAAAACATCTCAAGAAAAGACACAATTATACAAATATTTGCCCCAACATTAACCCTTAATGCGCCAAAAAGCAGACCACAAAATTTACGTCTGCAGAATTTCAAAAAATGTTTCGTCCAAGTGATATCATATTGAGAATTAGAACACTAGAGGGAAAACTGTGTAGATTCAGATGAGGTGGCTCATTATGAGCCACCTCATCTGGATCTGCACTGTTTGCCAATTCAACAAATTTAATTTTTGGCACTTTAAGGGTTAAGGTGGTAAAAATCATTTCAATAAATGGGAGGATAAGAGTTAAAATGACATCTCCATGCTATATGTACAGGGAAATAAACTTTTTGGACTTCCTGTTTACTTCCCTGGACACAGTAGCCCTTCCAAAATGAGTGCTACTCCTGTAGGAAAACAACTGCTTCACTGAAATGGAAGCAAAAAAGAAAATGGCGTAGAGTCAACTCTCGATAGCTCCAAGTCAAAATTCATTTCAAACTACTGATATCTCAAAGTAAATTTTCTGGGACCAGAAAATTTACTTTGAGATATCAGTAGTTTGAGATAACAGGAGTTCAAAAGTAAAAAAAAAATAAAATGTTTTTGCACACTATATTCTTTGACATAAGTAGATAGTTTGAGATATCAGTGTTTGAGATACAGAGAGTTAACTGTAACTATATCCCTTGAAAGTGTATCAATTCTGACACCATCAGACATCACAAATATAATTTTATTGTCTGTGAACACAACAATGTTTTACGGCTCACATCATGTAAGTTTCCACTTATATCAATTTTAAGCACACCACAATTATCTCTTGAAGGTACTAAATAAATGGGCCTCAGTTGCCACCTACTATATACACTTCTATTGCCACTCAATAAAAAGGTCACAGTTGCTATCCGATAAGACAACAAACTGGTCACAGCTGCTGGTCTGAGACGATAAACACGTCACAGTCATGAGTCACCATATTTCAAGTTGTGATGTGAAGAGCACTAGAATCTTCCATTACCTTGTGAAGTCTGTATGTACAATTCAGATCTCTAGATATAGGGAGGTATTAATGGTAAGTTTATGTTTCTTATTTCGCCATGAAAACTGGTTGTGGCCCCTCATTGGAACTGCCTCAGTGAGGGTCTCCTAATGAGACACAGCGTATGTTTTAATGAGAAACATGAAAATTATTTGTGAACTTTCATCATTACCCATCAGTACCTAGAGTTCTTGGGCCGTATTCATAAAACGACAAGTGGTTGCTATGCTGTTGCTAAGGCTAAATTTCTTTAAAGGAGATTCCCCACAACTATGAAATTTGCTCTGGAGGAACAGTCTTACAAAGACTGTTCCTCCAGAGCAAATTTCACAGTTGTAGGGAATCTCCTCTATAGATATTTGGCCTTAGCAACAGCATAGCAACAACTTAAGTGGCTTTATGAATATGGCCCATGATCAACTGTCAAAGTACCCAAACTGAGAAATGTACTTTTATGAAGTTTGGGCTTCAAGTTCTGCAGCTTGGGCTTCTGGTTCTTCGTCATTATAGATATTCTCAGCCTGTAAGAAAAGAAATCGTAATTGAGCCATAAAAGTGAAATGAGCGCCCAGCGAAGACTCAGATCAGCCCAGTCTGTTCAGAGTCTTTGCTGTCCGCATGGAGCTAGCTTAGACCCCTAAGCTACTGTCTAAGCATACAACCTAGACTCTGATCAGACTGGGTGGCAGCCCACGTTGATCCTAGACTTCACTGGGCTCAAATGCCATTTTATGGGTATTGTCATGTTGCATTTCATATAATAAGGAATATGCAAGCAGTATAGGAAATGTCAAACCAGTACACAAAATCTGCCTGGTAGTCAAATCAGAGCTTTTGCTGTCCCTGCATCCAGATAGTATACATCCTGAGGAATCTTCAGACAGTGTCAGACACAAAATGATGGCTCTTGTAACATTACTTGAATTCAGACCAGCTTGAGACATCCTGAACTCCCTATGCAATGGAACATGTTACCTTCATATTAAAAAAAGCTTGCTTAAAATAGAGAAATGTATAGTTTGCAAGCCTGGTCTTTATCATGCTATTTTGGATATAACTACCATCAGTTGGCTCCTACTGGGGCTAAATCAAAAGTCTCGATTATACATTACTCACTAAAACACCACCCTTTTCCACAGTCCCTAAGACATTGTACTGCACATAAGAACTGTGAAGATCCATGCAAATTTCAAGTATATACTTACCATCTGCCATACTTGCATGATGTTATCTTCTGAGACTGAACATATAACCCACGGTTCATTGGGATTCCACGTGAAGTCTGATATCTTTGCTGTGTGACCACCATGGATAAACTGAAGAAACAAAATAAATATACACTTGAAAATTCAGATCAGATTATGCTTAATTTGGCCAATTTTCAGACTCTTTATAAATATGATGATTCAGGAGATCAACTTGCAAAAAAATTAATTTCTAAAAAATTGTGAAAAACTGTGTCAAAAGCAAATGCAATACCATTAGTGTTGAATAACTCTCTTCCATAATGGAAATTATTCATTATGTTCACAATTTAAAGGTGTAGCGACTCTGGAGACAAGCAGTGCTGAAAGTCGAATTTTCTCAAAGCAAGCAATTTTGAAAGGGAAAGACTTCTGTTGCCCCCTAACAGTTCCATACTTAAGACCTACCGATACCTATTTCAACATCCCCAAGCTCCCATGAATCATAATGCAGAGCTCTAGAGTGAGTACTTGATAATTTTTCTTACCATATTCATTTGGCTATACGACAGGGCTTTCTCTTCAAAAGTACCCCAAATATGCAAATCAGTCTTGTGTTATTTGGCTATTGGATAGGTTTTTCATTCCAAACGTTCCCAAAAATCTAGACCTGTCTTGTAAGATGGATCTAGATTTTTGGGACTGTTTTGGATGGGTCAAATTCTGTCTAATCACAGAATAAATATGGTATTTTTCAATGGAAACATTGGTGACTCCTCGTCTGAACTGCCTCATTTTCAGATGAGGAGTCACAACATGTTTTTCTCCAGGTGAGTCTAATTGCTGACGTCACTGGCAATTACTGACATAATTTTGTGATATTTTGAGACGTTTTTTTCTAAAATTGCCATAAAAATGTACTTTTATCTTAAATACAATTAAGAATATTAGCGGGAGCATAAATGCGATGGCAGGAAGGTTGGGAGAATTTGTAATAAAAGAATACTTTTTCAGTGTTTTTGAGTGTTAGAAACGAAATAGGTCAGCTCTAACATTGAATTGTTGAGTAATATTTCACTGTTTGTCGGTCAGTTGTTAGATATATCACTGGCGCATTGCGGTCCTGATATGATCTACTTTTAAACTGACCTCCAAACAGTGAATTATTACTCAACAATTCACTGCTAGAGCTGATCTATTTCTTAAATATCACCAGCTACTACTCCTTATCTACAGCTCAGTCTACACCTACCAGTAACTCTGGGGGTCCGTCTTCTGCATCCTCTGCTGACTGTTCCTCTCCTATCTTACTAAGATCCCATACATGTAGCCGTCTGTCTGTACCACTTGATGCCAGGATAGTTTCGTTGTGCGGAGACCACTGAACCTGAATACACAAATGTACAATTTAAGGGCCCGGTTGTTCAAAGCATCTGTAACTTAACAGTCGATTAGTCAGGGATCCGTTGACACTTACAGCACTCACAAAATCAATGGCGCTATTAATTTTTGCTGAAAAATTGTGCTGAGCTTTTGCAAAAGCTTTTGCAACAGCTTCTAACTTTTTTTCAGCAAAAAATGACAAAGTTTTTAAATATAATACATCTGAAAATTTACATGTAATGTGTCCTTAACTAACAACATCGTTAATTTCAAATAACAGGGCCCAGATGTGCATATTCAGCATATGCTGAAGTGGTTTTATAAAACAGAGATCCAAAAGCACCTTCTGGTTATAGCATGCATGGCAATTCTCCTTTCCAAAACTATGCCTACTTTAACCAGGTATGCATCCCTTCATTAACTGTATGGTAAAATCATATTGTGGGACCTTCAAAATGTGTGATTCTATTTGTGGGACTATGACACATGCTAAGCTGTCGTTGCATTGGCCAGTTATACAGTAACAGATGCTCTCTGACTGACTCGGAACTATCTATACTCTGATGGGCCACATGGAGGCATTAGAACAAGAATTCGTGGGAACAAAGTCACATCTGCATTGCTCTTCCTTGGTGCAGTGGCAAAAGGCTTCAGATCAATTTTCTGTATTTTCTATTTATTATTAGACATCATTGTTTTTATAGTCAATTCCTTAGAATAGGATGGAAATACCAGAGCAATCAGTGTATGCACAGATGAATCAGTTCCAATGGCAATCTGTCTACCATCCAGCCAGTGGATCTATAAAACCTTATCATGAATGATTTCAACATTTGTTAAGTGATACAGACGATATCCCAAAATGTACTTAAAGTATTTATCATATGATGTCACATCTGAGAGTGTAATAAAGCCATGCATTAAAAAGGATAATCAACTAGTGGATTAATATGCAAATTACATTGTAGCGTTATGCTTTGACGTCCATAAAAATGTCGCGTTTTCTAATGGCGAAATTGTGATGTTTCAGTGCAAAATTTGCTAATAAAATATGATTTTAGTTTCAACTGATTATTAGAATCTTGCATTCGTGATCCTGTATTACTGAATTTATTAAACTCGTTGGGGGAAACCTATGATGTTCCGCATAGCCTCGCATCTTATCTTTTTCCCCAACTTGTTTAATAAATTCAACAATACTGGAGCACTCATGTAAGATAAGATCCTCCATTTCTTCATGTCAGATAACATACAGTATACTCTTACCTGGAAAATTTCATCTTTATGAGATTCAAAGGAATGAAGTTTTAATTTTAGATTCCGCAGATCCCACAATGCAACAGTCTGAAAGAATGAAATGCTAAAATCAATGCTAAAATCATTCACTTTACAAATATGAGAATTTAATAACACTCTACATGTCATTTAGATTTGTCAATAAGCTTAATTTTGTTTGGCTATTCATCCGTTTAGAAGACATCAATTTTCAGGACTTTTTGACTTTACAGAATTCTAATATGAATACACTGGGTTTCGACTATAATTCTATGAAAATTTGTTCATTTTCCATACAACAGGTTCAGACAAAGGGTTTCAAAGACCTGTTTATCAGATACCGCAGAGCTTTCCTTATAACCCATCATAATCTCAAACTCTTTGAAATGAGCTGGGACACAACAAAACCAACAAACAGGCATGTGCACCCAGGAAAGATTCAGATCATGTTGGGCATTTTTCCAGTCTGATCAGTCTTCCCTTTCCGCATACAGCTAGCATAAACCTGTAGCTACCCTTTAAATGCATACCAAAGACTCTGATCAGACCAGGAGGCTGTCCAGGCTGATTTAAGACATCAATGAGTGCACATGCCACTTTCTTTGTCTTGTCCTGTTGTGGTTCAAATAAGCTCCTTCCAACACTTATCCATACTTTCACGTATGGATTAACAGATAGTGAATAGAGGTGCCCAAATATTGATGATGAAAATGGTGCATGCCCTAACTATTTAATAACAAGACATATTCGGGTACATGATAGCTTGCATGACAGTGCCTTGCCCACAAACTTTACACAAAGTGGAATGCCAAAGCAGACACCAAGGTTACTGCTTCAGCTGTCTTATATTTTCACACGTTAATGTCTTACCTTGTCTGCTGAGCCTGTTGCCAGTATAAACTCACTGTAAGGGTTAAATGACAGGCAGTTCACCTCTGCTGTGTGTGCATCTACTGTGTGACTTGGTCTGTTTGTGTTGTTTGATCGGGTATCCCAGCTGAAATATGCGAATGCCGAGGTAATACATGTTTTACACAACCTAGATTAATTAAACTGCTAAACCCTGGTTCTGTTTCAAGTGACTTTTGAAAAGAATATAAAACAGCTGAACATCTGTGCCAGTGTGAATTCACAATCAAATCATTCCAACAATTTGTAAGTTCACTTTAAATAGTTTCTACATCCCACATGAATATCCTGAATGAGATTTGGTAAACTGTGTCAATCCATAACTGAGTGTGTATGAGTGTTGCCATTATTATATAATAAACATTTCAATACAAAACCAGAGTAATTGCGTCTTAATGATAATAGTTATAGAATAGTTTTCTTGATGTCTATCATTAATGTGATGCTAATAATGGCCATTATTGGTCTTTATGCACAAAAAACACACACTGTGTCAAATAAAGAATTGCCAGATAGCCCCCTTATTGGAGGCTAATACTATGAATGCAATAAAAACTTTTTAGGGACCTACTGAGGTCACGTTTCATATTCAGTTTTAGACGGACTGCCATGGAAAGTAAGTGCCTGCTAACTGACAATCAACTATTTACTTACATCATAAGTTTCTGGTCGTCGGCAACAGAGCCAAATAAACTTTCATGTAATAAATGCCATGCAACATCCTGAAATGCAACAACATATTGAGTATTTATATTACAGAATAAAGTATAGACCATAATGACCATGATAACAGGTAAAGGTGAGCCTGTGTAAACAGTGAAGACACATGATCAGACTGCTCCTATTGGTGCTTCTATAGGAGTAATCTGATTGGGGTGTGCACTTTCTGCAATGCAGATAATCCTTTGTTTTCCAATATGCATTTAATATTATAGCACTGTAATCAGTAGCAAAATAATGAAATGTCGAGTATCAAAATAGTAAATTAAGGAAGTCAGAATCAAGCAAGTTTTGGAGGGTGGGGGTGGGGGGAGAGGCAAGGCAATAACAACTCTTTCAAGAATATTTAATACATGTATTTTATCTGAGCTGTGGGCAAAAACAAGGCTGCCTGCAGAACCACTCAACCTCCTGTAAGTACCAAAACTTACTCACATATGACCCAAGCCATGCTGGTTCTACGCCAGCGAGAGTGCTAAACCATGCACAAACAAGCACATGCATACCAAAATGTATCGGCAATACTAATACAATGCTTATAAAAACCTTAACCAGAGTCATGGACCTTAATTATGACATACCTATACAGCCAAGACTTTCAGTACTTACAGTCCAGGGCTTGAAAATTCTTAAAAGCGTTACTCGTCCTGTATCATTGAATGTGTCAGATGTTATAGTGAATTTGATAATTTACATCAATTGGCAAAATTCTAAACTTTCACCCGTTCTGCAGCATGAGGCACTTGTAAATACAAGGGGACAAATGTATTTTTTGAGCCCCGACATAGAGTCTAATGAAAAAACTGTATCGGTTCCAACCAGCATAGCTCCAGAAGAGTACATGTATCTGGTGATAATTAGGCAAAGCTTTTCTATTTCTCATTGAAAACATATGTTGTAACCCATCATCTGAACTACAATCTGAACTGTAGTTCAGATGGGGATTACAACGTGTATTTTAATGCTGATTAAACAGATATTATCCCAAATTATCAGTAAATCCTCCCTCTTGCCTGGAGCTCAGATCATATAGGAGATGAACAACTGTTACTTACCTCCACGACTGAAGTATGACCTGTGAAAATTGTGAAAGCATCAATGACCCGACCTTCTTTAGGATTTGTGTTTATATCCCATAAACATATCGTCTGAAAATAGAGGAATATTGATTGCAGAGTGTGCTACAGATGAGTGTAACTCTAGAATAATTCCAGGACATACATGGTTCAGGTCTCTCAATATTTCCAGAAACTGAAAATGACCAGGTAGAGAGAAGAGGGACCTCAGATATGTGTACTGTAAATACTCCAAACACTGCTCATCTGCTATCAGTGCTATCCCCTTTGGTGGAGACATTAAATTTTGATCCAGATGGAGACAACTTCTCCCTAGTCTTCCTCTACCTTGATCCCTGTAAGATAAGTTTTGACTTGGTATTTGTCCTTTTTTTTGTCCAGCAAGTGACCAGCTCATTATTTTTAGTGTAACTACAACATCAGTGCATGCTCTTTACTTGCAATGCCTACAAACAGGTCCTGAACAAGCCTTGCCAATGCACGAGCTAACATCGTCATACATAACTGACCTGTCAGTCAAAATATGCACCAACCAGTAAAATAAGGTAAAAGCCTCGGACAAACAAATGCACGTGATTTTGTGAAAAAGTATACTTGGATAAATTCGAAAGATGGGGCAATAAGCTAATTCGTAATTAGTATTGGTTCAATGTAGGGTTCCAGGTGATACTTACATGATCATCTGAAGCACTAAGTAAATGGCCGTTTAGATTAGGATTCCACGACAAACCATATCTGTAAATATACATAAGTATTGTTAACTCACTTCATAACAACATTAAATACAACAACAAAACTTCACATCATCAATTTTGAGGGCAGAAAAGTATATTTTTGTTGTTCTGATTGGCTTATTTATCTCATTATAAAGAGAATTCCACAAAATGCTGTTTCTTGCCATTTCACTCACTGTCACAATGTGGTCGATATACTACTATCATAGCTAAACCATACAAGAGGGCCATGGTGGCCCTGAATCGCTCACCTGAGCATTAATCAGTTCACTGGCTCTGGTGAAGATTTATAAGAGTTTTTACCATACATGGGAATGGCGGCCACCTTGGTCATGTGACCAAGATCATTTGAAGAACTTTCAATCCTTTGACCCATGTGCAGGCTCCATATGAAATTTGATTTGCCCAGTGGTTTCAGAGATGTTTGAAAATGTTTATGGATGGATGAAAGAGGCAGCTAACACCAATACTGTAAGGCTCGATCAGGTGAGCTGAAAATGGCAGAGTCGCTTCTCCGAAAAGTTCCCGTTCATGTTGAGTTCCTTTGATGGATTTGAACTAGACTTAACTAGGCAAACACAGATGATAGAATGGTAGCATCATTATCTCACTGTGGTGAAACTAATGTATTCCAAGGAGTTTGTAGCTAGCATCATTGCAATGTTAGTTCTGATTCTTGCAACATAACTTAATTTAGATTTGACCTAGTGACCTAGCTTTTGACCCGACATGACCCAGTTTCAAACCGGATATTGTAAGAATAAACATTCTGACAAAGTTTCATTGAGATTGGATCAAAACTGTGCCCTCTGGAGCGTAACCAAGGTCGTTCTTATATTTGACCTAGTGACCTAGTTTTTGATCCCACAAAAACCAGTTTCAAACTTACCTAGATTTCATAAAGGTAAACATTCTGACAGAGTTTCATGAAGATTGGATCAAAACTGTGCCCTCTAGGGTGTACACAAAGTTTTTCTTAGATTTGACCTAGTGACCTAGTTTCTGATCTGACGTGACTCAGTTTCATAAGGGGCATATATATATGGACAATAAACATTTTGACATAGTTTCATGAAGATTGGATCAAAACTGTTCCTTCTAGTGCGTACACGAGGTTTATCTAAGATTTGACCTAGTGACCTAGTTTTTGACCTGACATGACCTACTTTCAAACTTGGCCTAGAGTTTATGAAGATAAACATTCTGACAAAGTTTCATAAAGATTGGATCAAAACTGTGTCCTCTAGAGCATACACACGGTATTTCTATGATTTGACCAAGTGACCTAGTTTTTGACCCTACATGACCCAGTTTCAAATTTGTCCTTCATATTATGAGGATAAACATTCTGATAAAGTTTCATGAACTTTGGATCAAAACTGTGCCTTCTACAGCGTACACAAGGTTTTTCTAAGATTTGACCTAGTGACCTAGTTTTTGACCCGACATGACCCAATTTCAAACTTGGCCTAGAGTTTATGGAGATAAATATTCTGACAATGTTTTATTAAGATTGGATCAAAACTGTGTCCTCTAGAGCGTACACAATATTTTTCTATGATTTGACCTAGTGACCCAGTTTTTGACCCAACATGACCCAGTTTCGTACTTGTCCTAGATATTATAAACATAAACATACTGACAAAGTTTCATGAACTTTGGATGAAAACTGTGCCTTCTAGAGTGTACACAAGGTTTTTCTAAGATTTGACCTAGTGACCTAGTTTTTGACCCTACATGACCCAGTTTCAAACTTGGCCTAGAGTTTATGGAGATATATATTCTGACAATGTTTCATATAGATTTGATCAAAACTGTGTCCTCTAGAGCGTACACAAGGTTTTTCTATGATTTGACCTAGTGACCTAGTTTTTGACCCGACGTAACCCAGTTTCAAACTTATCCTAGATACTATGAGGATAAACATTCTGACTAAGTTTCATGAACTTTGGATGAAAACTGTGCCTTCTAGAGCGTACACAAGGTTTTTCTAAGATTTGACCTAGTGACCTAGTTTTTGACCCGACGTGACCCAGTTTCGAACTTGTCCTAGATATTATAAAGATAAACATTCTGACAAAGTTTCATGAACTTTGGATGAAAACTGTGCCTTTTAGAGTGTACACAAGGTTTTTCTAAGATTTGACCTAGTGACCTAGTTTTTGACCCGACATGACCCAGTTTCAAACTTGGCCTAGAGTTTATGGAGATATATAGTCTGACAATGTTTCATATAGATTGGATCAAAACTGTGTCCTCTAGAGCGTACACAAGGTTTTTCTATGATTTGACCTAGTGACCTAGTTTTTGACCCAACGTGACCCAGTTTCAAACTTCTCCTAGATATTATAAAGATAAACGTTCTGACTAAGTTTCATGAACTTTGGATGAAAACTGTGCCTTCTAGAGCGTACACAAGGTTTTTCTAAGATTTGACCTAGTGACCTAGTTTTTGACCCAACGCGACCCAGTTTCGAACTTGTCCTAGATATTATAAAGATAAACATTCTGACAAAGTTTCATGAACTTTGGATGAAAACTGTGCCTTCTAGAGTGTACACAAGGTTTTTCTAAGATTTGACCTAGTGACCTAGTTTTTGACCCGACATGACCCAGTTTCGAACTTGGCCTAGATTTTATGGAGATAAACATTCTGACAAAGTTTCAGAAAGATTGGATCAAAACTGTGCCCGCTAGAGTGTACACAAGCAAAAGTTGACGGACGGACGTCCGGACATCCGGACGGACGTCCGGACGTACGACGGACGACGGACATCAGGGTATCCCAAAAGCTCACCCTGAGCACTTCGTGCTCAGGCGAGCTAAAAAGTGGACAAAAATTATGCTATCACCCAATAAGCAGTAGTTACATCTCACTTTGAAAGTTTCTGTTAGTCACAGGCGAGACAAAAATTGTAACAGATAATTCAGTTTAACAGCAAAATCTTTGGAAACAACTGCTGTCTTATGCATACCTCAGTCACTCTTTAAAACTCAGATTTCTGTTAGGAGCCCCTGTCTTAGTGGGTTAATCTCTAATCTGCTGATCCAGCAGTCCTGGGTTCCTTTCCCGCTGCAGGCGGAAATCTTTTCAACCACAAACAGGCTCCATGCACACAGCCTTTTATTATCACCCTCCCATCATCCTTATATGACTGAAATACTATTGTAAAGGATGTGAAATTGCAGGTCATCCATCATCTATTTGAATCTGCACAAGGGTTTAACTTTTGCCAACGAGATGATAAATCTGGAAAGATTTAGTTCATTTTCAGAGGAGGTTCATTGTACCAAATGAAGAAATTTGTAGAATATATGTAAATACCCTTCTTTTTGATGTCCTTTCAATCTGAGTTCTGGTGTACATTCTCCACTGGGGTCTGAAAGCAAATAAAGCAACCTATAGTAACATGTGATTATATAGTAGAACTTTGATATGTTAAAAATTCTAACTATTGGTTCAGATGGGTCTAAGCAAACAGTGCAGATCCACATCAAACTGTTCCTAAGGATACATCCTAAAGGAGCAGTCTGGTGTGGGTCTGCACTGTTTGCAATAGATCATTTGGGTCTGCACTATTTGCAAAAAGGGTCTACACTGTATACCATTCAGTCTGCACCTACTGGATATTAAAAGATAAAGGGGAAGAGTTCCCATACACTACTATCCGTAAGGGCATTGGGTTTAGAAGTCCATTGTATCTTGGGCAGCATATAAAAGACACAGTCTAACCCTCCCCTTTCCCTGCCTTATCCTTCCCTAATTTGAAAAAGATACCCTTTATTGCTGGGTTGTAAAACGCAACTATTTCATTTTAGGACAACAATGGTAAAGATTTTAGAATTTTGACAGTAATTCTAAAATCTAAGGGACAAGTCTATTTTGTTCGAACTTTTGAGTCTTTGAATTTCTAGGGATGAAGTTCGTATATTTCTCATAATGTGGACTTAAAAGATATGAGCCGCAACACGAGAAAATCAGCAAAATGGTTGTGCGCCCAGCGAAGATTCAGATCTGCCTGGGCATCCGCCCAGTCTGATCAGAGTCTTCGCTGTCCGCATGGAGGTAGCTTAGACCCTTAGCTACCCTTTGAGCACTTAACGAAGGGTCTGATAAAACTTGGCGGATGCCCAGGCTGATCTGCGTCTGCACTGGGCGTACAACCACATTGTTGGTTTTCTCGTGTCGCTGCTCATATGGCTTTTTTTATCATCCAGTACTGCGAATTAGCAAACTTCACATGTGTATTTCAATGTAAAATACTGATTGGCCACAATTTAAACGGTGAAATAGTGAGAATCTTTGAATTGTCACCCAAACCCCCCAAGTATGTAGAACACTTGAAACTATTTCAGAGCTCAGACAGACTGTACCTACCTGGTTTTGAAGGGTGTTTTGTGTAGTCAAAAACAAGGACATCACTTGATGGGGTCTTTGTAGCTATGATACAGGGGTTCTGTGGCATATAGCGGGCTCTGTTCACCTCGCCTTCATGGTTTATTTTGATTTCTATCTCAATTTTACCACTCACTGACCCAAACCCACCAAACTCTGTAAAAGGCAAAAGAAAAAGTTGCATACACAAAGATGCAGCATATAAAATTAAAGACAAAATCATTTTTAGATATATTATTGTAACAATGAAATATTGTCTAAGTTTAAACCTGTCAAATCTACACTATATTATACACAAAAAAGCTTTCTATCTTTCTCTCGTTCAATTTAATAATGCTGTGATTCTTATTAAACTAAATATAAAAGGTGGACAAAATCTAATCTGGAAAATTATAAAAGATAAATCTTAAACAGCAGAGAAATTTATGAGCGAGAACTCCAGATTATATGATACGGATAGGTTGATGAAAGATCTCTCTGTTCAGTTTCCAATAAACAGATGAGCTGCGACGTGAGAAAAGCAACAAAGTGGTTGTGCGCCCAGCACAGACTCAGATCAGCCTGGGCATCCGCCCAGTCTGATCAGAGTCTTTGCTGTCTGCATGGAGGTAGCTTAGACCTTTAGCTACCGTTTAAGCGCTTAGCAAAGACTCTGATCAGACTTGTCAGATGTCCAGGCTGATCTGAGTCAGTGCTGGGGGCATGACCATTTTTTGGTTTTCTCGTGTTGCGGATATTTTCTGTTCTCATGGGAACCTCATCTGACAAGAACCAAGGAGGAGCCATAACATATGTACCACTCAGTCACATCCAGAACAACTTACCACCCTTGGCGTCGTCATAATGTGACGCATCAAACTGAGCGTAATCATTGGGTAGTTGTACACTGGCAATAAGCAGATGATTCTGTTCTTCTGACCTGATAAAGATGGGCCAACATCAGTCCATCAGAGAATGTGTACAATTAAACACTCATGCAAACACCAGTAGCTTTCCTTCACAGCCAAGTTCATAGTTGATTTACAATTTCAAAACTCAGACCATGAGGTCTGATAAGACCATGAGGTCTGATAGTCAAAGAAAAGATAATGTTGGCATTTCTTGAACTCATGCCATTTTAAAATACAGGTTTTTGCAAGGATTGCAAACATAGGGTCCAGTTGTTCAAAACTAACAAAGTTGTTAGTTAATGAGACATTAAATTTCCAAATGTAAACATGGCCATTCTGCAAAAAAATTTAGGAGCTTGGACTCACAATTTTTCAGCAAAAAATACTAGCAAACTTGATTTTATGTGTGTAAGATAACTTAAGCAATCTTCGACTAACCACTTTGTTAAGCTTATGACACTTTGAACAACTGGGCCCAATGTATAGACCATCCCATGACAGGACAAATGGGCTGGGAGGGAGTTCTAGACTCTCATGCTTAGCTCTTGTCTGAGAAGCGAAGCACCTGGTTCATTGCATTATAACAAAAATTCACCCCTAACCCTTAGTAAAGTTACCTCCTTTCTCAGACTCAAACTGAGAGCCCTCAAACTGTGCAATACCATTAGGGAGCTGAACACTGGCTATAAGGATATGATTCTGCTCCTCAGAGCGATTCAGGGACGGTGAAGATGGTATAGTGACCCTGAAAGTATAGCAAAGAATACTCCCCCTCAGTTCCAAGAAAGCAAGTTTCGAGAAATTGTCCCACTTCTCTGAAGAAAAGAGTGGGATATTTCAATGCACAGTTTTATGGTATACATATTTTTGCCTTTTTGTTGTTTTCCTACATGGCTGATTTTTTTTTCTTTGTTTTGTTTTTCTTTTCCTTTTTTTTAATTGCGTGGCAAGCAGGTTAAGAAAACATCACAGCTAAATGAAGCTCCTGATATGAGTAGGTTTTGATAACTTTGAAATAATTTGAGCCACAACACGAGAAAACCAACAAAGTGGTTGTGCGCCCAGCACAGACTCAGATCAGCATGGGCATCTGCCCAGTCTGATCAGACTCTTCCTTAAGCACTAAAAGGGTAGCAAAGGGTCTAAGCTACCTCCAGACTCTGATCAGACTGGGGGAATGCCCAGGCTGATCTGAGTCTGCGCTCAGCGCACAACCACTTTGTTGGTTTTCTCATGTCACGGCTAATTTATTTTCATTCTCCATATAAACTGATGTTGTAGCCCCTCAATTACAATAGCCTTTCAAGATTCTACTAAAGGGCAACAACGTAATGTTTTATAGAGAAAAAAAACATTCCAAAACCCGCCAATATCTGCAGCTCTAGCTAAATCTAAAATTAAGACACTCCAGCTAGCGCATCAGTCATTGTTAGTGTTAGAAATTTTGACAAACATGTTGGGGGAGTATCTCTATGCTAGACTAGCTCTTAAATCCCTTTTCTTTTTATTTCCTGATTACAAAGAGCTCCAAATATAGTGGACCTTTTATGAAATTTCTGAGATAAATTCTGTCTATTCTTATACAAACAGATGTTGTGTCCCATTAAGGTGCCACTTCTGTTCATTAAGAAATTTGAATATCTTCTCCCCAAAATAAGCATCAAAAGCCCACTTTACCTGGAGCTCATTTTACCACAACTCATATTATATATATAGGGTATTGGAATCGGCTAAAAATGAACAGGACAATTATTATGGAACACCCAACAGCTTGTTACAACAACCATTAAGTCTGATGTTAACTGTTTCGTCTAGGAGTTAGACTACCATATACAGTCAACACATACATGTATTATCTCAAAGACCAATTATATGAAGGCCAAACCTGGGGGTACTTGGTTTCCTTGTCTCCCCCCCCCCCCCCCCAAAAAAAAAAAAAACACCAAAACAATCCCCATCCTCTTCTATACATTAAAATTGTCACTTACACATGTATAATGGCAATGAGGCGCAGAATTGGCTTAGCTATAAAATGAACTTTCTAAAAGGTCAGAATGTAACCAGAATATAATACCAATTCCTGTAAAGGCCATATGTACCAACTGTGGCAGTGCAGACATGATTAGCCTGCACAATCATCTAGTCTATCAGTAGCAGAAAGGGATACTTAAACTTTGTTCAAACTAGTCTAAGTTTCTTTTTATATAATCAAAACCTGTAAGCCAAAGTTAAAGCATATTTGGGGCAAGTTACAACAGAACTTAAAAGCACCAAAAATGAAATATATTGAACTTGTAAACAGCATAGATCCAGATGAAGCATCTCATTGTGAGCTGCCTCATCTGAATCTACATTGTTTGCCCTCTAGTCTTTGAATTCTCAAATTTTTTATAAAGCTTAGACAAATATTTTTTAAGTTTTGTAGACATGAGCCGCAACACGACACAACCAGCAAAGTGGCCTGTGCGCCCAGCAGAGACTCAGATCAGCCTGGGCATCCACCCAGTCCGATCAGAGTCTCGCTGCCAGCATGGAGTTAGCTTAGACCCTTAGCTACCCTTTAAGCGCACAGCCAAGACTGATCACAATGGGCAACTGCCTGGAGGCTGATCTGAGTCTTCGCTGGGCGCACATGCCACTTTGTTGGTTTAGTTTTTGTTGTTGCTTTAAAGTGTTACGTGCAGGGTAAACAGCTACGGTCATGTCTGGACATGACCACAGGATGCCTGGGCAGGCTTATACCTCCTAAGCCGTTAAAAAGTGCTAAGTGCACATACTTTCGCCAGTAACCGACAACTACCCTTCTTGAATCAGCGGAAGGAGAAACAAAAGTGTGTGGCCCGACCGGTATCAAACCCCGGACATCTGGCTCTTGAGTCAGACGCGCTACTGACTGTGCTACGCGGCCCGGTGCTGGTTTTGTTGTGTCTCGGCTCAAATTTTGTCATAGATCTGCTGTTTTTGGAGCTTTATGGCATATGGATACACCTCCATGGTGTGGTCAGCAACTTTTGCGTGAGAGCTAATTTTAACATGGCCTCATGTGAAGCTGTTTCCCAATATGAACTTATCTTAAAGGAAAGAATTTGCTCTCTCAGATTCTTTCAAACATTTTTTTTCTTAGAAAACAAATTTGTTCCTTAAACAATGCATCCTTCTATAATATGCTTTCTCCAAATGCAAAAGGGAAGAATTTGCTCTGGCTGAGAGCTGTTGTTTTAGAGAGAGCAAATTCTGTCCCTCTGAGAGCTTCTTCTTTCCTGTTAGAGCAAGCAACGTCTTTTAAAAACAAATTCTTTTTCTTTGCCTTTATGAGTGGCCTCCTACTAGAAGACAGACAGATCACTGGGATTCAGTGATCTCCCTTGTAGATCTACCCATACACTTTAAAAAAATACAACTTTTTCATACCTTTTGACGCCTTCAGTTCAGTTCAGTTCAATTCTCTTAATACCGTTACCTAAGTGGCTCAACGGTACGTAACTTTTGACGCCTGGTAACACTGTCTTTATATAGGTATGTCACATAGAGCTCCAGATACGCAGGGTTTTTTAGGATAATTCTGAGATAGTTTTGCTTATTTCTCAGCCAAATCATGTCTTGACCCCTCATCAGATTAGAACCGTCTCAATGAGACTGCTCTATTGAAGGCTGCAACTTGTTATTACTGATAAATATGGAAAATTATCCCTACATTATCCCTGTTACCCCTTCTTTCTTGGAGCTATGTATGATGGGTCACAGGATTATGTTTTCATTGAGAAATAAAAAAAATTATCACAGAATTGTCTTCACAACCCAACCTAAACTGGATCTTAAATTCTGTTCTAATGAGGCCATACTTCTCCATGTTTTTATGCAGAAACAATGAAAAAAAAAACATTACCATATCTATTCAGATATAAGGCAGGGTTTTTCTGCCCCTTGCAGTATAACACAAAATTCTAGATCCATCTTACAGACAGATCTAGATTTATAGGATCATTTTAGAAGAGAAACCCATTTTATTGCAGAATTATATGAGCCGTGACATGACAAAACCAACAAAGTGGTCTGTGTTCCTCGCTAAAACCCAGATCAGCCTGTGTTACATAGTGGCCCCCTGATATGTATACATGTACTTTTTAATTAATTAAAATAATCATCTTAATTGCCTTGATTGATAGTATGAAAGTGTACTCTTTTAAATAGTAGGTATAGGAACAGTTATAAGTTTGCATACTTTGATAAATACATGAGTTTATTATTGTTGGAGTCCATTCAAATCAATTGGACACTGTTCAAGTCAAAGTAAACATCAGGCCTTTGGAATTTGATGACAAATATCATATGAGTTTTGGTCAACTTTTAAAGGTCAGATGATTCTGCGCTGTTCCACAGATGTTTGGCAGGTGTTAGGAATATTTTAAGTTCAATTTACATACTTGTCAATCATTAGGGTGTTTTGTTTAATATTTCATCAGAAACCCTAGTACATGTTATCATTATTGTCACTCACAGAGTGCTTCGACATTTTAAAAGAATGTTATTCTACCCTAATGATTGACTTGATATTTAAACAATATTAAATAACAGTAACATGATTGATGCTTTGTACAAACAACAGGTGGGGTGTTTTTGCGTTATGAAATGTATTGGAATGTTGTGGAATGTGAAAAAGCCTATATATACCCAGAGCTTTCCAGACTCATCAGTCATGTAGTTCAGTATGGTTTCGGGTTACTAGTGTGTTCAGTAGTTTTAGTTCAGTCTTGCTTTATACTGAAACTGATTTTTGGTATTTGAAAATAAAATATGAAATTGGTAAATCTTTGTTAATTTAAAACTTTAAAAGACTTTAAAGAAACACAACGCGAAGTAACTTGACTTTAACCTTGCTACGCTACAAGGTTATTGATTTGGTGCCTGCGCCCAGGATTGTTCCACTGGCATTCTTCAATCAAGGACATGGAGAGAACCTCAACTAGAAAGGTAGGCGTTTTGTTCTGTTTTCACTTGTGTATGTAGATTGGCTAACTGTTTACAATTATTTAAATTAAATTATAACAGTAAATCAAAATGGCTGAACCGACTGTGGCTGAGGTATTTCAGGCTTTAAATCATGAACTTACAAATGTATCAAACGCTTTGACTGCACAGGGAATCTCAAATATAGTTGTCAAATATGATGGCAGTCCGAAAAACTTTAGGGAATGGATAAAGTCTATTGAGAAATATGCCACCTTAGTTAATATTCATGATGACAGGAAAAAACTTATTGCATATCAATCATCTAGTGGTGCGGTTAGTGGTTTTATACACAGATATATGGAAGCAAACCCTCGCAATACATGGGGTCAATTGAGGCAACAGTTAGCACTAAGATTTTCAGATGTAACTGACCCACAAATTGCTTTGACAATGTTAAGATCAGTGAAGCAAAAAGTAGGGGAAAATATTCAAATTTATGCAGAGCGCATACTTTCTTTGGCTGAAGAGGCATATAATGGCCAAGGGGGTGAGGCTGTTGAAAGGCAACTAATTGATACCTTTGTAGATGGTTTACACAATGACCAATTAAAACTTAAGATATTAAGGGATAAGCCCGACACTTTACAAGGGGCAATAGGCATTGCCACAAATGAACAGAATTTAAGGGCAAGGGTGTCAATGTCTGGTTTAAACAGAACTTGGTCACAAACAGACACAAATAGCAGAGGTACACCCATGGAAGTAGACCACTCTAGAGGTCAAAGATACTTCAGACACACAAATAGGGGCCGTAGAATTAATGAGGTCCATTCATATCAGAGAACAATCAAATGCTGGGGTTGTGGTCAGATAGGTCACATTTTAAGGGATTGTAAGGCTGAAAATGTAAATAAACCACCAATGGGACATGGCAGAAGTAGATTTGCCCAAAACAAAACTGTAGGCAATCAGGAAAACTAGAACACTCTTTACATGAAGAGGTCAATGTAAAGGGTTTAGAAAACAACATAACAGAAAATCTAAATTCAAAAACTTTCAAAATTAATGTTTCAGGCAATCCAAATTCTTGTATTGTTAGAATTGGAAAACAAAGGTATAGGTCTCTTGTTGACACAGGGGCAGAATGTTCATTGATGCACCGTAGAATTTATGATCAATTAAAATGTAAACCAAGGTTGCAAAATAAAAGAATTAGTTTACAATCAGCTAATGGTACTGGATTGAAAGTTGACGGTTGCATTAATGTTCAATTTTGTATCGGTGGAACCGAAATGTCACAAGATTTCTATGTTGTTAGAGACTTGAATAGAAACTTGATATTAGGTTTGGATTGGTTGAAAGAAAATAATGTTAGACTTTATTTTGATTTAAAATGTCTTAGAATTAATGGTAAACACTATGTTAGTTTGGAGGAAGACATTCATGTAGCATCAACTGTTAGGATGAAAAGAACTTGTGTTCTTAAACCACAATCTGCTAGGATTTGTTATGGCAAGGTTAGAAATAATCCTGATTTACCATCAGAACAAATGTATGAAATTTCAGAAATTGATAGGGGATTTCTCACAAATGAGCCAGGTTTGAAAATTATAAATACAATCTCAACTTTGACTAAGGATAGATCTTTACCAGTTTTAATAGTAAATAACACAAATAAATTTATTAAAATTTATAGGCATGGTCTTCTGGCAAGAATTTCAAATACTGAAAACTCTAACTTGAAAACTATTAATACAATTATGCAAACGGAAAATCAAGATAGTAAAATGGATATCAAAGATTTAGATGTACCTGACAAATATAGGTCAAGAATAGAAAATCTTATTCTTAAAAATCAAGACTTGTTTGCAAGTAAAGATTCTGAATTAGGTCATATAGATACCGTTAAAATGAAGATTGATACTGGAAATAGTAAACCAATTAAAATGAGACCCTATAGGACACCTCTTAAAAATAGAGAAGTTATTGATAAAGCCATTGATGCAATGTTAGATGCTAATGTAATTCGTAGGTCTAGGTCACCATGGTCTTTTCCTGTAGTTATTGTTGACAAGAAAGATGGTAGTAAAAGATTCTGTGTAGACTTTAGGAAACTGAATCAAATATCAAAGAAAAATTCGTATCCTTTACCACTGATAGATGACATCTTAGCCTTATTGGGAAATGCAAAATTCTTCTCTTCCCTAGATTTGAAAAGTGGTTATTGGCAAGTTTTGATGGATGAAAAAGACAAAGAGAAAACAGCTTTTGCATGTCATAGAGGTTTATATGAGTTCAATGTTATGCCCTTTGGTCTTTCAAATGCACCGGCAATATTCCAAGAGTTAATGTCAGTAGTTTTGCAGGATTGTTGTGAATTTGCAACTGCATATTTGGATGACATTCTGATATTCAGTTCAACTTTCGAAGAACATCTGACTCATTTGAATATTATATTTGGGAAGTTAAGGCAGCACAAATTAAAACTGAAACTTAAGAAGTGTAGTTTTCTTAAGACTGAAACAAATTATCTTGGTTTTGTCATAGATGAGGAAGGAATTAAACCAGATCAAAAGAAAGTAGAAGCAATTAGGTCTTTACCTGTTCCCACTTGTGTAAGAGAAGTAAGATCTTTTGTTGGCATGTGTTCCTACTATCGAAGGTTCATTCCAAATTTCTCTCAAATAGCAGAACCTATCATAGCTTTGACTAGAAAATATGCACATTTCAAATGGACTGACGAACATCAAAAGGCTTTTGAATATATCAAAGATAGTTTAACTACAGTTCCTCTTTTGGTTTATCCAAATTGCAACAAGCCATATACTCTTTATACAGATGCAAGTGACACGTGCATAGGGGCATGCCTTACACAGATCTGTGACAGTGATGAGAAACCAATTTACTACTTATCCCACAAATTAAGTAAATCCCAATGTAAGTGGTCAACAGTAGAAAAAGAGGCTTATGCAATTCATTTTGCCCTTCAAAAATTAGATTATTACTTACATAATGCTCAGTTTGTCATTAAAACTGACCATAAGCCTTTGAAATATCTTCTAGAGTCCCCAATGCAGAATAAGAAGATACAACTTTGGGCTTTGAGCATGTCTGGATATAACTGTACTATTGAATACATAGAAGGGACCACCAATACATGTGCCGATTTACTTTCGAGACATCCAGATAATGTTAGTGTAGAGAAGGTTTCAGATACTTGTTTACTTGGGAATGGTGAAGATGACGTTGTCCTAGACGTCAATGATAACTTGTATGAAGTTAATGTCTTGGATTCCTCTCAGTTTGAACCTAAGTCGTTTGCTAGTTGTGACTTACCAGAAAAAAATACCTTAGAGAAGTCTGATTTTTCTGATTTTACAAAGGTAGGCCTTGATATGAAACTAGAACAGCTTAGAGATGATGAAATCTCTGAAATCAGATCAATGATCCTTGGAAACAAAGAAAGTAAGGATATTCAGAAACATTACCTTCTGGTAGATGATTTGGTCTATTACTTGTCTAATTCTGATGATGACCCTTGTCTTAGATTGTATGTTCCCAAACATCTCAGATCTTTGATTGTTACCCAATATCATGAGAACAATGGACACATGGGCGTTCAGAAAACTTTCAATTCAATAAAGAGAAAATATTATTGGCCAAATTTATTCAAGGAACTGAATCAATATGTTTCTATGTGTACTGTCTGTCAAACAAGATCTTTGCAGAAAATCAAACAACCTTTGCAAGAAACAGATATTCCACCCTATCCTATGGCAAAAATTAGCCTTGATCTTTCAGGACCGTATCCAACTTCTTTGTCTGGAAATAAGTACATAATTGCTTTTGTTGATTGGTTTAGTGGATGGCCAGAAGCTTTTGCTGTACCTGATAAAACTGCGGATACAGTTGCACATTTGTTAATAGAAGAAATTTTCCGACGCTTTGGTTGTCCTTTACAAATTGTATCTGATAATGGAACAGAAAATGTAAATAAGATTGTAAAAGAAATTTTGGACAGTCTTAGAATAGATCATGTTTTGACAAGTGTGTATCATCCACAAAGCAATGCTAAAGTTGAAAGATTTCATCGTACTTTGCATGACGTTTTGTCTAAAAAGTTGGCAGATAATCAACAAACTTGGGATATGTTTTTGAATCAAGCTTTGGGTGCAATTAGATTCAATGTAAGTGAATCATCCAAGTTTTCTCCTTTTTACCTGTTGTATAACAGAGATGTTGTCTTACCAATAGATAACCTTCTTAAACCTCGAAGAAAGTATCAGGGTGAAGAAACACATAAGATAGCTTTGCAAGAGCAACATAAAGCTTTTGTTACAGTTCGAAATAATCTCAAAAAGGCAAAGAAAAGACAAGCAAAATATGCCAACAAGAATACTAAAGTTGTTGAATTTGAGGTTGGTGATCCAGTTTATTACAAGAATAATCAAAGACAAGGTAAATTGGACATGAAATGGAAACCGTTTTATAGAATTCTCGAGAAAAGGGGTCCTGTTAGCTATGTAATTAAAAATCAGTTGGATGGTTCGACAAGTAAGGTTCATGCTGAAATGTTAAGGCTTGCAAATATTGATGACTGGCAAATTTCCACAGCTAAGGATAATAGGCAATTACGTGATGCAGCTTATGTGATTCCACCTCAGGCTTCTGATTCGGAATTAGGTTCAGATTCAGACTCAGAAATGGATATTCCTTTGACAAAATTAGCAAAGAAATATAGGCATGAGAGAGAAACTTCTGAAGATGAGGATGATATCCCTTTGATGGAATTGGCAAAGAGAATGAAATGTCAAAAAGAATCCGTTAAGTCTGGTGATAATGACAGTCAAGTGGAAAATATGGATTATAATGATGAGTTACTCTCTGACAAAGATCCATGTTATTCAACTGAGACTGCATTAGACTGTTCAGACAACAAAATGTGTGTTAATGAGGCAATTAAACCAAAGAAATCTGTTAAAAAGATGCAGAAAAGAAAGTCTCCTAAGGATAAGGACAGTAATGTAAAACAGTTATTGAGGTTAATTTCTAATATGTTGTAATTAGACCTCGTTTTGCTATGTAAATAATCAGTGAGATTATTCAGTGAAATAATCAGTGAATTCGGTGAAAGTAATGGAACTTTATTTTTTTTATGTTTTTCAGATGAATACGATGTACTGTGTATTCAGCATAGGTCTTATGTTAATTAGCTATTCCTGTGGCATGTTCACTTCTGAAAACGTAGTTTTTCAAAAGACAAATGAAATATATATTAATGACGCTCACTGGTTTGTAACATTTGTCCATGATTTAAGACCATATAATAAGCTTATCAATCAAATAAAGACTGACCTTAATAATACAGATAATATTATTAGAACAATAACTAACAGATATACTAAATGGAATTTAACGGGCTATGCAGAAACATTTAAAAGTTTGAGTATTGAGGTTGATTTACTATCTGACACATACAAATCTATCTATGATACATTTGATGAGTATAAGATATTCTCACCAAATAATCAAAGAAGTAAGCGGTCAATCTTACCAATTGTAGGTCAATTAATGAGTACATTATTTGGCACAGTTTCAGAAGCTGACCTTGAAAATATAAATAGAAATATTAAAAACTTGGCAGAAAATCAAGAACAAATTATACATGATCTTGACATGAGTTTATCTATTTTAAATTTGACTACAATACAAGTAGCAGAAAATAGAAGATCTATTATGGATTTAATAATAGTTGTTCAAAAACTTGACGCAAAAGTTATACAGTTAGGAACATTGTTTGAACAAAAATTTATGAGGCTTGAACAATTTATTCATACATATTTACAGTTTAAGATGATTCTTGATGAAATAAGGCAAACTACTCAAAATGCTGTAATTTACCTAGAAAATATTAAGACTGAACTTAATATGCTCTCAATGTTACACTTATCAACAAGTACTATTTCTCCTAGAAATCTAAGATCATTACTTGTAGAGATAAGATCAAAATTACCAAATAACTTTGAGTTACCAAAAAGTCCTATAACTGATATTTGGTATTTTTATAAGACGCTTACATGTGTAACTTACATGGAAGATGATGAAATCAGAGTTGTACTGAAAATTCCCTTAATTAATACAAAAGAAAAATATGAAGTTTATAAAGTACATAACCTACCATTACCATTGTATAGTTCCTTCAAAAATGAAACTTCAACTCCCTATTTAGTTAAATATGAATTAGAAACTGACACGCTTATGGTATCACAGGATAAAACAAAATTCTCATTGTTATCTGAAAATAGTTATCATGTTTGTAATAGTCATCATACACAATTTTGTGACCCTGAAACAGCACTTTACCAGACAAACTTACACAAATTATGTGTTATGGCTTTGTTTATGCAAGCTCGGGATGACATTAAACAACATTGTAAACAAACTGTCATTTTAAATGCAAAATTGCCAATGACAAAATATTTATCATTTGGTATTTGGATTATAACAACAAATTCACACTTGAAGTTTACAGTTAGTTGTCAGTCAAACATTGCTGAACCCTCAGATATTGAAGTCAAACCACCATTTGGGATTGTAACATTAAACAATACATGCAAGGCTTCCAATAAATATTTACAGTTATCTGAGTACTTTGACAAACGAAGCACTTTTGAAAGGTCAGATCCTTTACAATCTCTTTTGAAATTGCGCAATATTTCCCAATTTGAGATTTGGCAAGACTCCAAAACAAACTTTGAAAAATTGTCACCAATTAAACTCCCACCACGTTTGACAGAACTTAAAGAGATTCCAATGCAAGGTTTTCTGCGCGAGATGCACGCTTATAAAAAGATTAATGTTGAAGATAAACCGACTTGGACATTTGCTACTACCATAATTGTTATTATTATAATTATTGTAGTCATCGTGACTATTATTTGCATTATAAAAAGATTCAGCCACATTAAATGTAAGGGGTTAGCTAATTTGCATGACCATGGGATTACAGTAATGAAACCAATACCTTCAAACGTTGCTGGTGAAGATATTGAGTTGATGTCTGTCGAACGACCAAGTGGAAATGTCAGTCACATTTCGGAGGGACAATCTAATCCCCTCAGACAGATGGATGCCACGATGGCATGGGTCCGAAGTGACCAAAAGAAAAGTTAATAGTGGTCCACGGCACCTTCATTTGTATATAATCATCATATTTGTACTTTAATTTTAATTGCTTAATAATTAAGTCCTCCTGTATACCCTAAAGGTATGCGGAGGTGAAGATATTAGGGTTAAGGTTAATACAAAGTCCTCCTGTACACCCTAAAGGTGTGCAGAGGTGAAGATAAATATAATTTAAGGTAGAACGAAGTATTTGACATGCACGGTTGAAGATGATAAGAACTGATTTCTTAAATATCATCTACTATGTAGATAAAACATTCTATTTGCAGACAACTGTTAGTGACATTGAGATCATGAAAGAAGAATATGGACAGAATACAACAACAGTATATCCTGTTGTCATGGTTATCAACAAACACACCATCGAGCAGCAGAATGATGGCGTATTTCGACCAAGGAATCGGGTACCTATCATCCCGATTCCATTCAGGCCAACACAAGTGAGGAAAGAGTGACAGTGAGGTGACAGTTGAAAAGAAGGACATATTCTGACTTGAATTATAATTTATCAAAATTGTATATAATGTGTTAATTCCCTTTGTTTTAATAATGCTTTTATTTTCATTATTAAAGTGTCAACTATTGTTTACATTACAAGAGACTAGAAGTACTGTGAACAGTGAACAGTAAAACTGTGACTTTAAAATGTGACTTTTAAAGTTGTTTCATTGATATGTTTTAATCTGTCTAGTAATATGCCTTTTGATATATTGAAATGTTGTCAATTGCATGATGTGTTTATTGTATTGTAATATATGTTGATTTAATGAGCTCTGGTCAGCTGGGTATTATGATTGTTTAGTACATGTATTCTGTCATTTTTCAATTTATTAATTTGAAAAATTAATAAATTTCTTAAAAAGGGGAGGTATGTTACATAGTGGCCCCCTGATATGTATACATGTACTTTTTAATTAATTAAAATAATCATCTTAATTGCCTTGATTGATAGTATGAAAGTGTACTCTTTTAAATAGTAGGTATAGGAACAGTTATAAGTTTGCATACTTTGATAAATACATGAGTTTATTATTGTTGGAGTCCATTCAAATCAATTGGACACTGTTCAAGTCAAAGTAAACATCAGGCCTTTGGAATTTGATGACAAATATCATATGAGTTTTGGTCAACTTTTAAAGGTCAGATGATTCTGCGCTGTTCCACAGATGTTTGGCAGGTGTTAGGAATATTTTAAGTTCAATTTACATACTTGTCAATCATTAGGGTGTTTTGTTTAATATTTCATCAGAAACCCTAGTACATGTTATCATTATTGTCACTCACAGAGTGCTTCGACATTTTAAAAGAATGTTATTCTACCCTAATGATTGACTTGATATTTAAACAATATTAAATAATAGTAACATGATTGATGCTTTGTACAAACAACAGGTGGGGTGTTTTTGCGTTATGAAATGTATTGGAATGTTGTGGAATGTGAAAAAGCCTATATATACCCAGAGCTTTCCAGACTCATCAGTCATGTAGTTCAGTATGGTTTCGGGTTACTAGTGTGTTCAGTAGTTTTAGTTCAGTCTTGCTTTATACTGAAACTCATTTTTGGTATTTGAAAATAAAATATGAAATTGGTAAATCTTTGTTAATTTAAAACTTTAAAAGACTTTAAAGAAACACAACGCGAAGTAACTTGACTTTAACCTTGCTACGCTACACCTGAACATCCACCCAGTCTGACCAGAATCTTCACTTTGCGCTTAAAGGGTATCTAAGGGTCTAAGCAGCTTAGCTAGCTCCATGTAGACAGCGAAGACTGATCAGACTGGGCTGATGCACAGGCTGATCAGAGTCTTTGCTGGGGGCACATGCCACTTTGTTGGATTTCTCACGTCACGGCTCGTATCAGAATGTTTTAGCCATCTGGGGTCAATTAGGAGGGGCAAAATGCCTGTTTTGATCGTTGAAGAGATATAGAATCCTAGACATGCCACCCTGAAATCTAATGCTATGTGGAAGCCATTGAAAGGACCAAGTACAGGCAACTCCCGAAATCTCGAACACAGATATCTCAAAATATCTTCTTATATCAAAAAATATATTTCCTATTTTTATTTACATTTCAACTCCTGTTACCTCAAACTATTGATATCTCAAAGTAAATTGTCTGGGACCAGAAAATTTATGCTGCGATATCAGTAGTTTGTGCTGAAGTTCGACATCCAGATCTCGAACACAGATATCTCAAAATATCTTCTTATATCAAAAAAAAATATTTCCTATTTTTATTTACATTTCAACTCCTGTTATCTCAAACTATTAATATCTCAAAGTAAATTTTCTGGGATTTACTCTGAGATATCAGTAGTTTGTGCTGAAGTTCGACATCCAGATATCGAGAGTTGACTGTACAGAAGTAATGAAACTACAACATAAACCGACACAAAAAGCAACAGAACAACAGCTGGTATCTTACGTGTGTGTTCCCAGTATTAGTCTGTGTAGAGAGTAGTCTTTTCCTTCTGGCCTAGAAAACAATATTGGTCATGAGTCAGAAAGTTTTCATATATTTTATCTTTGCAAAATAAAAATTTTCATGCCTAATAACCATTTGAAAACATTAAAAGAGTGAGTAAGTAGTGAATAAACTCGGGTTTTAAACGTCCTACCAACAACGAGGTCATATGGAGACAGGACCTCGGTTTTAAGTCTCATCCGAAAGACCGGAGGGGCGGGGATCGATCTTGCGACCCCTGGATTGGTAGTCCGAAATGTTATCCACTACACTACAGCCGCTCCCAACATTAAAAGAAACCCTCTAATACTTTTACGCACATTCAACCACCGACAACAGGAAGTCATCATTTTGGATTACCCACTCGTGAATGCTGACTGACTGTGATTGAAAATGTTCATATTTCTATGCATGTTAGAGAGGTGCCGCGGTCAAGTAGTTAGAGATGCTCTGTTATGGTGCAGAGTTTTTTTTTTTTCGAATCTGAGTTCCGTCAGCTTGAAACTGGAGAACTGTCAACCCAGCAATAAATGGGTACTTTTCAGGGATCAAGCTAGACTCAAAGTTTAGGGAGAAGTGACTTCTCCCTCCAGCTGAAATAGGGAGAAGTGACAGCCCTGAAGGGAGAAGTGGTATTGCGCGATTATTACATTTTTCATTCAGTTTTAAAGAAAAAATAGCTATTATGCATACTATTACCATTAAATTGAAAGATTAATAAGCTGCAATGGGTTTATAGGGTAAATTGTCATAACAGCTTGTTTGTGGAATGATTTGATGAAAATTCTACCAAAAAAAAAAAAAAAAAAAAAAAAAAACTAGAAAATTGTGTCTGTAAGACACTAATGATGCCCCCGTGCAGCGCCTGTCACATGATATGTATATCCATAAAGCACCTACAAAGAATCCATTGAAAACGTAACCTGCCATGAAACAAGAGCTGTCGTCTGACAGCATAGCTCGCCTGAATTGCTGCTTGCCCATCACACAGCCGCTATGGTGGTGTGGACTGCTATGCATAAAACTTCAGGCAAGCATGTCCATAATGAAAACTCATTTATAAACAAAAGCTATCTCAGAAATAAGTCTTAAAATAAAATTAAAATAAAAAAAAAAATGAAATGAAATTTCAAAGTCCATGAGCTTGAGATAAAAAAAACTGAGGGGTAGGGGGAGGGGGGCTAGGATGTATCAAAACCCTGAACCATTATCTAACATCAGTCCAAGTATTAGTATCAACTGAGTCCATCATCGTGGCACTGTGAAATTATGTCTTCATAAATATAAAACTTTAACCAAAATCTTTGAGACAAAATTCTAAGTGGATGACCTTGACTTCAAGGTCATCCAGTGGGGTATGTATAAGGTGTTTTGTAAAAACTCAAAAAAGTGTCTAACATTGGTTCAAGTATAAACTAAATCTCTGCAAAGCATTGTGAATCAGTATGCAATTACAAAACTTTAATAAAGACCAAAATTTCCTAAGTACCTGACCTTGACATCAAGGTCACTGAGCGGGGTTGGGGTAGTACTCCGTAGATCTAAAAAAAAAAGAATTCATCTATGGGTTCAGGAATTATGTGTCTTTAAAAAACTTTAACCAAAACATCCAATCAATAAAAAGACAATTTCCTAAGTCCATGACCTTGACATCAAGATCACTGAGGGGGATGGGGGTAGTACCTTCAAAAACTTTAGAGTGCCAATATCTAACTTCAGTGCAAGTATCAAAGGAATCCATCAATGGGTTAAGGAGATATTGCGCTTTATAAAACTTTAACCAAAACATCCAGTCCAAAAAACTCCCAATTTTCTAAGTCCATGACCTTGACATCAAGGTCACTGAGGGGGGTGGGGGTAGTACCTTCGAAAACTTTAGACCAATATCTAACTACAGCGCAAGTATCAAAAGAATCCATCCATGGGTTAAGGAGATATAGGTCTTCAAAAAACTTTAACCAAAACATCCAATCCGAACGCCGACGCGGACGCTGACGCGGACACGGACGCTGACGCCGACGCCGTGGTGACAACAATAGCTCTTCCTGAACTTTCGTTCAGGCGAGCTAAAAAACTGCCCAAAATGACTAAGTTAAAAAGGCTGTGATTCTGTCAAAATTAATTCTAGACCTATCAATATGCCTCATCATATCTTCAAATATGTCCACCATATGTAGACAAGGTTTGAAAAAGATCCATTGAAAACTGTGGAGCAAGTTGATAACACAAAATCCATAACGTACAATAAAAAATTTCCCTAGAATGACTAAGTTCAAAAGGCCATAATTCTGTCAAAATTAATTCTAGTGCCATCAAAAACCCACATGCACATCTTCAATGCATTCACAGCATGTATGCAAAGTTTGAAAAAGATCCATTGAAAACTGTGAGAGGAGTTGATTACACAAACTCTAAACCCTACAATGCAAAAATTTGCCTAAAATGACTAAGTTCAAAAGGCCGTAATTCTGTCAAAATTAATTATAGGTCCAACACAAATCCACATGCACATCTTCAATATGTCCACAACATGTATGCAAGGTTTGAAAAAGATCCATTGAAAACTGTGGGAGGAGTTGATTACACAAACTCTATACCCTACAATGCAAAAATTTGCCTAAAATGACTAAGTTCAAAAGGCCGTAATTCTGTCAAAATTAATTTTAGGTCCAACAAAAATCCACATGCACATCTTCAATATGTCCATAACATGTATGCAAGGTTTGAAAAAGATCCGTTGAAAACTGTGGGAGGAGTTGATTACACAAACTCTATACCCTACAATGCAAAAATTTGCCTAAAATGACTAAGTTCAAAAGGCCGTAATTCTGTCAAAATTAATTATAGGTCCAACAAAAATCCACATGCACATCTTCAATATGTCCCCAACATGTATGCAAAGTTTGAAACAGATCAAGTGAAAACTGTGGGAGGAGTTGATTACACAAACTCTATACCATAAAGCGTGACGAACAGACAGACGGACAGACAGACAGGGGCAAATCTTAATGCCCCCGTGACGATAAAATCCACATGCACATCTTCAATATGTCCCCAACATGTATGCAAAGTTTGAAACAGATCAATTGAAAACTGTGGGAGGAGTTGATTACACAAACTCTATACCATAAAGCGTGACGAACAGACAGACGGACAGACAGACAGGGGCAAATCTTAATGCCCCCTGACTATCGTCACGGGGGCATAAAAATTTTTTTTTTTTTTTTAGGGAGACTCCCACTTCTCCTTAAGCCCAATTTAGGGCGAAATTTCGGCCCCTAGGGCGATTATTTCGCCCAAATCGCCCCCTAGCTTGATCCCTGCTTTTATGGTGTTAAGTTTTTTTTCAAATCAGGGAAGGATTATTCAATATGGCAGGGAAAGGATAGAGATTGGTTCCTCCTTTCATATGCTGTGCCCAAGATACAATGGGCCTCTAACCCTCCTTTCTCCAACAGCCACTAGCTACGGGAAACCTTTATTTTTTTATGCATGTTATTATCTAGTTGATTTATTTGCATATATTGCCCTCGTGAAGTGACCTGGCAGGGCGGAGCTAGCGTTATGGATCAGTGCATTGTGAAACAGGTAATTCCTATTTTCGCCAACAATCGGAAAAATATCCGTACAACTTCGTTAATCTTCGCCTTTCTTGTGTTAAGTTATAACAGTATTTTAACCAAATCGTGTACAAAGCGTCGTGGTGTAGTGTGTCTGTAGTTGGATTGCAAAAACACTCACTGGTGTACGTTCTAGGGTTCAAATCTAGGCTGAGACTAAACATTTTTTTCTCTCAATTTAATTTTTATTTCAAACTTTATTTTCTTTACATATTTATTTGTTCTAATCATTTCATTTTAGGAGAAAGACATTTCCAGTAATTCCTTTCGCTCGAGATGATTCAAAAGATTAAAGTTTGACATGTCTGCTTTGGTAGACACCCTGAAACTGAAAAGTGAACCAGAAATTATTTATTCACTCATCGTTTGCTCGTGCATGCATATCACTTTTCTCGAGCATAAAATACCATAATCTACTAAATGTCCTCGTGCATATTTCTGGGCATAATCAGACAAACAAAACCACTGAATATTTCCTTTTTTATTATGAGCATAAAGTATATGGAGTAAAAAATAAACTAATCAAAACAAACGGAAATTTCTGTCAGGCAAAATAATCATTTGTTACATGAAAACTTAAAAAAAAAAGAATAAAAAAACTTTATAGTTTTAGGTATATTCGAACCTTGGACCCTTATAAGATACTAAAAAAGGTTAGCACGTCTAGCAGAGGTCCACTGGATCAACGAGTCTTTACACATTTGTGAGATATAGCTTACAGTTATAATTCATGCATGATACGCGATAATTAACGAATACTTACGAATATCTTTCCGACTGGTTACGAAAATGTTGCTTTACCTGTTTCATAATGCATTGAACCAAATCGATAGCCCCGCCCTGCCAGGTCACTTCACGTGGGCAATAATTATGTAAATCATATGATAAGATTGAGTCTTCTGACTTACAGACCACCCACAGTGGTTTTCGTGAGGTGTTTAACCCCAATACTTCCATTAGTCAATATTCTAGGTCGAAGGGAGTACATGATAATAACTGAGAATTGTTTCTCCTTTCTCAATGGAAGAATATTTGAGCCGCGACACGAGAAAACCAACAATATGGTTGTGCGCCCAGCGCAGACTCAGATCAGCCTGGGCATTCACCCAGTCTGATCAGACTCTTTGCTAAGCCCTTAAAGGGTAGCTGAGGGACTAAGCTACCTTCATGCGGAAAGCGAAGACTCTGATCAGACTGGGGGGATGCCCAGGCTGATCTGAGTCTGCGCTGGACGCACGACCACATTGTTGGTTTTGTCGTGTCGCGGCCATTTGCAATCCAGAGATGTTTCCAATGAGGGGTCACAACGACATGTTTTATGGTCTCTTTAATATTGTGTCCAACTTGTATTATCATCAACTCGTCTAACAGTAATGTGTCACACAAACAATGGTGCCTTATTGCACGAGTGAACACATTTTAAATTTCCTCTTAGCTCAAAGATATTTGAGCTGCAACATGACAAACCCAACAAAGTGGCTGCCATGTGCGCCCAGTGAAAACACAGATCAGCCCGGCATCCGCCCAATCTGATCAGAATCTTCACTAGCCCTTAAAGGTACATGTAGCTAAGGGTCTAAGCTACCTCCATGCCGATAGTGAAGACTGATCAAACTGGGTGAATGTTCTGAGTCTTTACTGGGTGCACATGCAACTCTGTTGGTTTTGTCATGTCATCGGCTCATTTCCTGATTTTACCTGGTCACATCTGGCAGCCACTGAGCTGTTAAACTGGGCCATTCAAGAGCATGTGTCATCACCAGGTCATACAAGAACGGTGTGTTTTTCTTCCATATTTTGTACTCTTCATTTATTACCCTCTCTTCTACAGCATCATCGAAGTTTTCTGAAAAGATAAAAGAATACAAAAACATGATATTCTTTGTCTCTGTTTGTTAGAACTTCTCAGTTTTAAAACTTACTTAAAGCACCAGAAATGAATAGTTGAATTTGCAAACAGTGTAGATCCAGATGAGGTAGCTCATAAGGTTTTACTGTAAAACTAAAAGTAAATCCAGGGTCCAGTCTAGGCTGCGTTTTTGTGCCAATGGCGCACTTTGAAAGTTCTTGGCCCGTTTTTGAAAATCCAGTGCGCCGAATTGGCGCAAAATCCAATGCATTGGCACTTTTCCGATTTTGTTGTGTGCCGGCATTCCGATTTTGTTGTGTGCCGGCATAACTTATTTTTAGCAGTACAGCTTTTAGGGAGTCAGTGTTAGAAGATGCTTTCCGCAGCATAGAAATTGGAAGCTCAAAGCGTTCCAACAACTCAGAGAGCATGACTGGTAACCGGATATAGATTTATTTACGGCGCATTAACGAATGCGAGGGAAACCAGCTATTCAAAACATGTCGACAATCTCATCTCGCAAACGCAGAAATGAATTGGTGATTTCTTTTCTGTTAGCAGAAATACCGCCAATAAGCATAAACGAAGACATTGGAGAACACTAATGATGAAAACAATCAAATGATGAAAAAGGCTGAGAAATCTATGCAAATAATTTCAAAACAAGTGGCTACAAAAGCCTCAGTTTGGCTTTGTCACTACGATGCGAAAAAAATGACAACTTGCATTGTTTGTTTACAGCAAAACAATAAAAACGCTATTTACTGCTGTTCCATGGTACATTAGAAGTAATTGGGTTTTCAAAATGTGAAAATCCTGGTTATACCCATTTCTCATGGATTCGTGCCTTCTCATAGATTCGTTTGTATGGTTTACTTAGGACTGCAATTAATTTGATAAACTGTTCGGATAAAAAAGGTTGAAAAAACAACATTTACATGTACGTGTCAAAAAACTTGGTTGTCAGTGCTTAATAAAATTTTGGTTAGAAAATCAAACTTGTTGAAAAAGTCCTTAATTTTTTTCAGTGGTCCCAAAGAAAATCCTTCCAAACTTGTTATATTAAAATACAATGCCATATAAAATTTCCTTTTAAAAGGAAGGCTTGCACAGCTAAAACAGTGAAATTTTCAGGAGTTGTTATTGAAGTGAACCCGATTGTTAGTGCACTTTCTGTTGCTTACTTTTATTTAGCAAAGTATTTAATTTCCAACTTCTTGAATGGTGGCATTATCCACGGGTGTAAGGTAAAAACAAGTGTAGAATTTATTTGAAAAACAAATTGAGGAACCCCCCCCCCCCCCCCCCCCCCCCCAACACACACACACACACATGTATAGGTTCATCTAAGGAAATCGTCGACGAGTGTAAATATTTTTCTGTACATTTGTATAGCTGAACTAAGAAGGCAACTTTAGAGAGTGTTATAAAAGCAAAAAAAATGTCCACATCTATCTCATAGATAGAGTAAGGGGACATGGCTTCGCACAGGGCATGGCTTCGCACACCTACGGGATTTCTTAGTATGTGCCAGTCATCAGTTGTCTGAACATCATTTTGTTTTGCAAATATTTCAAGGTTGTTTAAATGAAGGCTTTTGACATCACTTTCGCGTGCAGTGCATCACGTGTATTTTGGCACCAAAATATATAAAACATTCAGACCAAAGTCGGGAAATGTTTACATTTTTAGTACAGGCAATACAGTACACCCGTCGCGAATGTTCGGTAGATCTCGCATCACGCGCGAAATTTTCATTTTTTTTCACGCTAGTTTCGCGCGACTTTTGCGAGTGTTTCGCGCGAAGATTTTAAGCTTCATGCATGAAATTTGCGTGAATATTCACGCGGGATGCGAGAAACTTCGCGCTTCTGTAGAAGATCGATTTTGACACAGCAAAGATTTCATGCGCGAAGCGGGAAAGTTCGCGTTAGAGGTACCATTCTCCCGAAAATGATAAAAGCTGTTTTTTTTTTTGTTTTTTTTTTCTTTTAACCTATTTCATTCAATTTAAATGATGCAAGCTTTGTGAAGTTTTGTAAAGTAAATAGGCTGAAACAGTATCAGCCTTAAAAAGTGAATTGCTAAAATTTCAAGCAGACGTTTGGGATATCGTTTTTTTCTTCTTTTTTATTTCTGTTTATCTCCACTATAATAACTTCCAAGACTAAGAAGTCACTCAAAAAATCTCGGACTGAGAACTTTTGCTCCGCTGCGCAGCTATACTACATCAGTGACCTATAAAAACATATATACATCACTGACTGCATGTACTATTAAATGGTGGTTATTTTGGCGGGAATCCGCACGTGCGTTAAGGCGCGTGCGACTCTTAATATTTTGAGTCGGGATATTTTTTTCCAGTATTTTTGCGCCATGCAGTCGGAAAAGGTGCTTTGTACTGAGTGCGAAAAGCGAAGACGTAGATCAGCATACCATGTGTGGTCTGATTAGCGTCCTCTGTGTCTGCATCTTTGTGGATCCCGAGGACTCTTGGGAACCTACATGTACATATTTAACCGAAAACGATCGAGTTTATGAGGTTTCGGGTGTGCGCAGGTTGAACTAAGTCTACTTTCCCTATTCAGCGGAAATGTGCATGTGCGCTTAAGCGCGTGCGGTATTGTGTACTTTCCTTCTTTCCCCATTTCCCCCCCCCCCCCCCCCCCCATTATTTGTTCGCAGATGAGAAACAGGGGGTTGCAAAAAGAATAAATTGTCGGAACGTCATGAAAAACGCCCTCACAAACTGTCTGAACATGTGCCTAAACTGACAGCACCAACCAGCTAGCGCACATGCATGGTATGTGCATTCAAAATTTGCAGTCCACTGGCATAGTTGGCCCGAGTCCTTGATTTGACCATGCACAGTTTCCAATTCAATTTAAACTTCGAGTTTAATTCACCTACGATACTCCGACCTTAATCGCATGTACAATAATTTATATCAGCCTGCGTCTCAAAATGGACGTTAGAACACATCCGATCAGCAAATATCCATATCATACCATGTATACATTTACAAAAATTAACTGATTATTGTGCAGTTCGCAAATGTAGAATACTGTCCCGTTTTCCCGACGTATGGGTCCAACTGCGCATACCTAGGGTGGGTTGCGCTCATGCGCAGTCTGATTGGAGCAGTCACAGTTTGTCCAGAGAGTAACAACCGACAAGCACTGTTCGCAAAGTTATCATTATTCAGATGCGCAGACTGGTTTTAGGCTTTGCGGTTCGCAGATGCAGTAAAACGCCTTTTTCAGGTAATAATTCTTTCGATGTACATGTACAACTGCGCATGCCTAAGGTAGATTGCGCTTATGCGCAGTCTGGTTGGAGCAGTCACTGTTCGGCCAGAGAATAACAACCAAGATACAACATGGTGGAAATATAGACTGGGACGCTCCAACGATCCAAGACGTTGAGGAATAGATTAGAGGTGCCATGCAACAAGATTTTCAAATTAGATGGAAAAGACGCATTAGTCAGTAGACTAGAAAATTGTGTCTGTAAGACACTAATGATGCCCCCGTGCAGCGCCTGTCACAGGACATGTGTACATCCCTAAAGGACCTTTCAAGCACAAATGCTATTTACAAAGAATCCACTGAAAACATTTCACAAACTTTATACCCTACAGTGCAAAATGCAGCCCAAAATGACTAAGTTTAAAAGGCCATAATTCCTTCAGAATTATTTTTTTCCTATCATAACCAACATGCACATTTTCACTGTGTCCACAACAAGTCTCTAATGTCTGAAAAACAGCCAATGAAAATTGTGGGAGGAGTTGATAACACAAAGTACTTACCCTACAATGCAAACATATGCCTAAAATGACTAAGTTCAAAAGGCTATAAATTCTAGCTCCAACAAAAACCCACATGCACATCTCCAATATGTCCATAGTGTGTATGCAAAGTTTGGAAAAGATCGATTGAAAACTAAGGGAGCAAGTTGGTAACACAAACTCCTCACCCTACAAATGTAAAAATTTGCCTAAAATGACTAAGTTCAAAAGGCCGTAATTCTGTCAAAATTAATTCTAGCTCCAACAAAAACCCACATGCACATCTTCAATATGTCCACAACATGTATGCAAGGTTTGAAAAAGATCCATTGAAAACTGTGGGAGGAGTTGATTACACAAACTACATACCCTACAATGCAAAAATTTGCCTAAAATGACTAAGTTCAAAAGGCCGTAATTCTGTCAAAATTAATTCTAGCTCCACCAAAAACCCACATGCACATCTTCAATATGTCCACAACATGTATGCGAAGTTTGAAAAAGATCCACTGAAAACTGTGGGAGGAGTTGATTACACAAACTCTATACCGTAAAGTGTGACGAACGGACGGACAGACAGACGGACGGACAGACAGGAGCAAATCTTAATGCCCCGTGACGATAAAGTTTGAAAAAGATCCACTGAAAACTGTGGGAGGAGTTGATTACACAAACTCTATACCGTAAAGTGTGACGAACGGACGGACAGACAGACGGACGGACGGACAGACAGGAGCAAATCTTAATGCCCCCTGACTATCGTCACGGGGGCATAAAAAAATTTACAGGGCAAAGCCGATCCAAAATGAAGACTATCCTTAAAGAAAAATAAAAGGCCATCGGCCAAGTGTCACCCGACGTTTGAAATGTGTCACAAACTGCAGCCCTTTATTCAGTTTCAGAGTAACTATATGGCCAAACACAGAAAATATGTGTATTACAGAACCTGGTCAGCAAATAATAACTGAAGCACAATTACTGGGCCTCTATGAAGTTATAAAATACTTAAGTTTAGAAAGGGGCATTTATGTGCAAAACCAGAAAATATGTGTATAACAGAACCTGGTAAGCAAATAATGATTGAAGCATAAGCAGAGACATATACCCCAATTACTGGGCCTCTATGAGGTTATAAAATACTTGAGTTCAGAACTGGGCGTATATGTGTAAAATCAGGCTACTGAAACTTTAGGCCCTTACAGAATGCCCAAAACATAAGACTGTATACCCAATAACAGAATAACAAGGGCCATAATCCTCCTAATATGAATCTGATGAAAAAGAACAATGCATTTATGAAAATTCAGCCCATTAATATGAATAGTTCTTGAGTTATCCCTTTACCTTTAAGTGAATGTCTATTATCTACGGAAGGGGAATAACTCTGTCACTAATAAATTTAGCATATCCTAACAATAATCAGAATGCTCAATTTACCAAATGCTAATAGCATACCAAATTTCAGCTCTCTCGGTCAAACGGTTCAAAAGTTGGAAAAATACCAAAAACGACAAAGGGCCATAACTTTGTAAAATATAGGACAATTGAAATTCCAAAATCACATGCACATCTTCAGATCATGATGAAACATTCTGCACAATTTCAAGTCAATCTGATAAAAGAAGTGACAGGAGCTGCGGGGACAAGGTCTGAGTCAGCAAGGGCCGTAACTCCATAAAAAATGGCCGAAACAAAAAGAAAAAACCACATGCACATCTTCATATCATAAGAATACAATCTGTAAAATTTCAAATTAATCCGATGAAAGACGTAGGAGGAGTTGCGGGGACAAGATTTCGGACGGACGGAAAGACGGACGGAAGGACGGAAAGACGGACGGACTGACACACGGACGGACGAGGGTCATTTCTATAGTCCCCCTCCGCCTACGTCGGGTGACAAGATTTCGGAGGGACGGACGGACTGACGAGGGTCATTTCTATAGTCCCCCCCCCCCGCCTACGTCGGGTGACAAATAGACTTTATTTTGGATGGGCTTTGTCGTCCAGGGCAGCTAACAGGAAATCACAAAAGTTGTCACCATATGCAAAATTGGCGGAGAAACGATTCACTTTAATAGCGCTATTCTGATACACATAAATAATCATACTATGCAAACAGTTGATTTAAATCAGCCTGCGCATCTGCACAGTCCTCGTTGCAAGCTGTTTTGATTTCTCGCGATCCTCTGATTGCTGATAGGGACGAGGGTGATTATACTTGCACAGACATACAGGCTGCAACCTCGATTTGAAGGGTATAATAAGTCACTTGGTATTTTCAAATGAATTCATGTTTTAAGTGTCTATGTAGGCTAAGTGTCTTTTGGCGCTCCCGACCTCGAGGTATGGGGTGCAGGTACGAGTCTCGCTGATGGCGAGATTCTGTCCGAATCTACACGGCAAGTTTCACTGAAGTAATCATGTACTAATTCCTACATGTATGTGTCTGGAGCTGAGCGCTGGTCTGGTAAGAAGCATCATTTCCGAGAAGTCGAAGGTAGAAAAAAAAGAAAACAAGGCAAAAACACTGTTCTTTTTCTACAAATACGAATTATACGTACCAAAGTGACAATTACAGCATCTTAAAGAATCTACATTTAGCAAGACTAAGAAGAGTCTGTGCACATACGCATGATTATCTGAGTCTGTGCAGCTCTTTTTATATAGCGTGTACAACTATACCGTAATCATTTTAAATACTGGGACAAACCAGTTACGTAATGATTGCCGCATACATATGCTAATCTGGGTTGTCCTGATTTCTAACTATAGTAGAAGGAGGGGTCCGACGATAAGAAGATTTTTTTTGTGCTGGCCAACCATAAATACTTAAAGCAGCCTTCTGCCTGCACGGACAGACCCGAATCTTCACTTTGTACGTGATGTAGAATCGTTTCCATTTGTTTCCCTCTGTAAGATTATATCGTGCGCATTGACCTGTTGTGTATTGAGCATGTGCAGGTTCAAGCAGTTTAGAGAGTATCAGAGAGATTCCACGTTTGTTTCACGAATAAATTCAGGGCTTCCGTTAACGGGCGTATGGCCGTATATTACGCCCAGGATTTGCTCCCGTACGTCGAGAAATGGGACCTCTGGCGTCTGGCATACGCCCGCCGATTGTCACATACGGCCGTTTGATCTTGTCCCGACGTATAAAATATCGCCACTGTCTTTAAAATTCTAGCACGTGTCATAAATTATCGGATTAACGCAGGTGTCAGCCAGACGAAAAGACCGCCTACGGGCCAATCGAGATTGTCCGTATGGAGCACTGAACCAGGTAACACACTTGTCGGACCGCCTACCTGTCAAAAAACGATTATCAAAATAACGCCCACTCGTAGATTCAACCTCTTACGGCAGTCTGCAAAACAACTTATCAAATCACGATGACTGAGCTTTTGGATGAAAGGTGTCCATCTTTTTTTACGATCGCGAGAATGTAATTGACCTGTATGTGTAAGGCGTATGCCGACTTCAAACGTTTGTGAATGTATCCATAACATACGAATACTGAAGCATATATTGACAAACTCTATCCGAAGTATTTACGAACACAACATTCATATTAACGCTTGCCCTTACAATGGAAGCTCTTGTCATGATCCATACTGTCGTCAATGGAGTTTTTAGGAATACGAACCTCTTCCGCGAAAAGTGTTGATTCAAAGCGAATTTCCGACGTGTTATGGTCTACGCTCTGGTAATATACATTATTTTGATTAATGGTACTATTAAAATACGAATAGTGAAAAGTCCATTTCACCGATTTGCTAGTTGTATCGTTATATCGTCATGCAACCCAGTGCGAAAATAATGCCGTACAGTGTGCACAGAAATAGCACATTCTGATCAGGGTCTACGCAATTATATATTCGGTATAATACTAACGGTAGCGTTGATATGCAATTACCTGCTCGTTTATGGGTCAAGCACGTTTTCTCTTTGATGTAAAGATCAAAGACGCCGCTGCGAGTATATACGCGTGCCGTACGCAGTGTCATTTTAACCGTGAGACGGCTAAAGGTACCTCAGAACACACACCGATTACTAACAACCGTATCAGCAAGCGCAACTAAGCAGTCAGCTGGTCTTTCTTGTTCGCATCTAACATGAACAAGGCATCGCAGGCGATACAAATCCCCTCACACAAGACTACTTGCTCGAGATATTGTCATACCCTACATTTGTGTGAAGTTATGTCAAAATCCACTGAGAAATGTAGGCCCTAGAGTGATGACAAAGTTTTTCTAAAAATAGCCACAGTGACCTTGACCTTGGGCACAGCACCTTGAAAGTCGAACTTGCTCGAGATATTGTCATGCCCTACATTTGTGTGAAGTTATTTCAAAATCCGTTGAGAAATAAAGGCACTTAGAGCCCTGACAAAGTTTTTCTTAAAATAGCCACAGTGACCTTGACCTTCGGCGCAGCACCCTGAAAGTCGAACTTGCTCGAGATATTGTCATGCCCTACACTTGTGTGAAGTTATTTCAAAATCCATTGAGAAATGTAGGCGCTAGAGGGCTGACAAAGTTTTTCTTAAAATAGCCACAGTGACCTTGACCTTGGGCGCAGCATCTTGAAAGTCGAACTTGCTCGAGATATTGTCATGCCCTACACTTGTGTGAAGTAATTTCAAAATCCGTTGAGAAATGTAGGCCCTAGAGGGCTGACAAAGTTTTTCTAAAAATAGCTACAGTGACCTTGACCTTGGGCTCAGCACCCTGAAAGTCAAACTTGCTTGAGATATTGTCATGCCCTACATTTGTGTGAAGTTATTTCAAAATCCGTTCAGAAATGTAGGCGCTAGAGCGCTGACAAAGATTTTCTAAAAATAGCCACAGTGACCTTGACCTTGGGCGCAGCACCCTGAAAGTCGAACTTCATCGAGATATTGTCATGCCCTACATTTGTGTGAAGTTATTTCAAAATCCATTGAGAAATATTGGCACTAGAGCCCTGACAAAGTTTTTCTAAAAATAGCCACAGTGACCTTGACCTTGGGCGCAGCACCCTGAAAGTCGAACTTGCTCGAGATATTGTCATGCCCTACACTTGTGTGAAGTTATTTCAAAATCCATTGAGAAATGAAGGCGCTAGAGCGCTGACAAAGTTTTTCTAAAAATAGCCACATTGACCTTGACCTTGGGCGCAGCACCCTGAAAGTCGAACTTGCTCGAGATATTGTCATGCCCTACACTTGTGTGAAGTTATTTCAAAATCCATTGAGAAATGAAGGCGCTAGAGCGCTGACAAAGTTTTTCTAAAAATAGCCACAGTGACCTTGACCTTGGGCGCAGCACCCTGAAAGTCGAACTTGCTCGAGATATTGTCATGCCCTACACTTGTGTGAAGTTATTTCAAAATCCATTGAGAAATGAAGGCGCTAGAGCGCTGACAAAGTTTTTCTAAAAATAGCCACAGTGACCTTGACCTTGGGCGCAGCACCCTGAATGTCGAACTTGCTCGAGATATTGTCATGCCCTACACTTGTGTGAAGTTATTTCAAAATCCATTGAGAAATGAAGGCGCTAGAGCGCTGACAAAGTTTTTCTAAAAATAGCCACAGTGACCTTGACCTTGGGCGCAGCACCCTGAAAGTCGAACTTGCTCGAGATATTGTCATGCCCTACACTTGTGTGAAGTTATTTCAAAATCCGTTGAGAAATGAAGGTGCTAGAGCGCTGACAAAAGGTGAACATACGTACGTACGTACGTACGTACGTACATACGTACTTACGTACGGGACAAAACCTATATCCCCTCACCACTTCGTGGTGTGAGGGGATAATAATAATGAACATCGACCTACCTAGCGACAACGGAGTTCTTCGGAAGCGTGTCATTATACATTCCGTAAGTCACCGTATTTCCGACGCGGCCCATTCGGCGGCAATGAAAGGGAATATTATGCAATAGCAGACAGTGCAACGGCGAGTCTTCAGTTTTTAGAGTGCTTAGGACAGGACTTGCGTGTAGTTCACAAACAAACAGGAATGACTCTGATCAGACTGCGCAAATGCTCGGGCTTCCCTTCGTAGAACAAAAGTTCACTACAGTATGGGAGAGAGAGGGATGCGTAAGGGGGGGGGGGGGGGGGTTGAGGAAAAAATAACCATGCATAAGACATTTCTAAAAACTTCGGACTTCCAAAATATTCTCTCAATACGTCCAAATCTGACACCATGGAAGTCTGGACTTCCAAATTTTGAAAGTTAGTGGAAGCCCTGTAAATTGGAGAGAGAGAGAGTGAGAGACGGTTCTGGAACTGACACTGAATGTTATATTGTAATGGGTGAACAGGAAGTCTCGCTTCAGTCTTCGGGACAGTCTTCCAAAGTCTGATCGAGATCGTCAGGGTGCCGAAAGAAAAATTAAAGCCGGTTTGATCACAACAGAATAATTAGAGGCTAAGTGAATGTACTGGGCATAAAAACATAACGTTGAATCAACGTTGATTCATGACGTTGAATCAACGTTGGTTCAAAGCTGTGTGCGTGCTGGCGTAGCTCTTTCTACCGGAGTACGTCTGCGCAGTCTTATTGGGCAGTCTTAATGAGACAAGCACATATCAGCTGCGCAAATAGTAGTTTGGGGTGTAAGCAGGGCTGTGGAAATACCATGCCCGACTTGTCCTGCTTGTCCCATTTCACTCAGGACAAGTGAAAATTTTTAATGTACTTGCCCTGGGACAACTATGGAAAAAGTATATGGTTTCCTTTTCAGTTACAACAACTATATTTTTGTTTTAGAAATATACTAAGGCAAACAGTGGGAACCCAGATCAGACTGCTCCTGCAGGAGCAGTCTGATCAGGTTCCGCACTGTTTGCCATTCCATTTGGTACAGTTCCTTGACAAAAAAATTATAGAATAAGATGTGTGAGGCTATTTAAAATGAGAGATGGGTTTTGTCAAAATAATAATGAGATTAATGATTTTGACGGAATAATCGTCAAGATATGCAAACATTATAGTAGTGGTTTTGGACAAGTAATTTTTTGCCGGACAAGTGGCATTTGACTCTTTACTTGTCCCTGGACAAGTAAGAGATTTTTCTATTTCCACAGGCCTGGTGTAAGCGAATAGCCTTGAACTTGATACCGGCAAACATCTGCGCAGTCTGGAAAGGGCCTGCGCGCGCGAAAGAGAGAGAGAGAGAAACAGGTAGAATATTAGAAAAGTAGAAGTTAAAACCAGAAAACGATGGCCCGGTCTGATTATGAAGATATGCAGATCGTCTGCTTGATAATCGGACGGTAATATTTGAACACCGTAAACTGTGTGTGCAGTCTGATCAGTAAATTGACCCAGAGTTCTCACTTACATGTACAGTGCTCGGGTCTACAGAAACACCTTTCGTTTATATTGTGCATTGTGATGAGTCCTGCGCAATTTCTGTTCGACATAACTGCAATCTGCCTTGTATAGTGAACAAGTTGAAAAACCTGTGTGCACAGCCTGGTCTGAAATATGTTTTAGGATTATATAATTCGTCTGTCCATCGGTATCAAAGTATAACTTCTGAATACATGTATACATGTACATGTACTTCGGCGGAATAGCGTCGTGAAAAAGATACCCCTGGCCAAGTGCGTACAACGAATTCCAAAATCGGCATACACAGCTGCGTAATAAAATAAGTTTCTTGTTTCACTTTATTCATACATGTGTATGATTACATAAAAGGCAGATCAGTTCCGCAAGCACGCAGGCTGAGCTGGGTCTTCCTTAAAGACATTAAGGTGAAACCGATTGGCACGTGCGTTTAATTGCTATCCTTGACATCAAAAGCTGATTGAAACTCTTTGATCTTTGTGACCAGTTTTGAAGTGAACGTTTTTTAGTGGCGACTGAACGCTTTTCTCTTTATTTCTCTCTTTTTTTCCGCATTTTATTCCGCAGTATGGTGCGTAACCCTGTTTTCTTTGGGAGTATTCTTCACGCATCAGTTTGGTACTTCAGACGTTGTCACAATTTTCCTTTAGTAAAAAACAGTCCTTTTATCGGGAGCTCTGAAAATGTCGAATTTTAACTTAACCGAGTTCGCGCATCACGCGAGAATTATTTGCAAACTCATCATACAGGGTTCTTTCGCGTGAAATTTATGGTACACGCGCGAAATGCGAGAAAGTTGCGCGAAGTTTGCGAGGATTTTGCGTGCACTTTAATCCTTTTCGCGCGATTTCCCGCATCACGCGCGAGCGCGAACGGTCGAAAATTCGTGACGGGTGTACTGTATTATTGATAGCACACTGTCGAAATTTAGCTCCTGAAGTGTTAATAAAATTGTCATTTGCTCTCTTCAGAATACAAAGTGCACAATCATCAAAATCTATGCCGGTTATATAGACAACAAAGATTTTCCATGCTATGGGGTGTGAATTTTGTCCCTCACTTTTATAAGAAAAGTCTGCATATTATTTTTAGCTGTCATCCTATTTTGTCATAAGTCCACTGTAAGATTACACTGTCCAGATGTGATGGATTCAACAAACAATTTGTCAGTCACTTATTAACCAGTGTTTTAAAACCAAATAAAATTCTGAAAATCGCTGATTTTTGTCTTTCCATTTATGGAAGGAACATTGACATTATACTATTACCCTGCAAACTATAAATAAAAATAGCATATGAGCTGTTGTTTCATGGGTTTCATTTACAGGTTCTAAGGTGTCAGGGATCAAGCTAGACTCAAAGTTTAGGGAGAAGTGACTTCTCCCTCCAGCTGAAATAGGGAGAAGTGACAGCCCTGAAGGGAGAAGTGGTATTGCGCGATTATGACATTTTTCATTCAGTTTTAAAGAAAAATAGCTATTGTGCATACTACATTAACATTAAATTGAAAGATTAATAAGCTGCAATTGGTTTATAGGGTAAATTGTCATAACAGCTTGTTTGTGGAATGATTTGATGAAAATTCTAAAAAAAAAAAAAAAAAAAAAATTTTTTTTTTTTTTTTTTTTTAAAGAGACTCCCACTTCTCCCTAAGCCCAATTTAGGGCGAAATTTCGGCCCCTAGGGCGATTATTTCGCCCAAATCGCCCCCTAGCTTGATCCCTGGGTGTATGACACAATATTCAAAGACATCTAGAATGCTTCTATTTCCTGCTAGAAGAGGTGTGCGAAGCCATGTCCCCATATACCCAAAATATCACGTAGAACTGCACTATATATTACCTAGGGATGGGTATCGCCACTGAAAACCGTATCGCGATATATCACGATACACTGGTCCGTATCGGGATACGTATCACGATATATCGGGACTTCTTGTTAAGTATGTACTTCCATGTTACATGCTTTTACTGTGTTGTTTGCTTCTGTCTTTTATCAAATGATTGTAATAAAAATGAACATCCTATTCTTTACCTGTTTATTTTAACACCAAAACAAATTATAACCAGCTCATGTACTTTATTAAAATGCAACTGTTACTGGTCTGCGATCTCATTTTATTTAACTAATTGACTTACTTACTGACGTGACCCTGGTGACCATGCATCTGGTGCATGACTTCTTTATTTGTTATTCTGCCCTGACCCAGTTTTGCCCCAAGGCGAGAATGAAAAAAGCATGCAGATTTTCAACACCAGTTGTCATCAAAGATCAAAGGAATTGACACGTGTCTGAAGTCTAGGTGAATTATTTTATCGGTGACATGAAAAGGAAATACACTAAATAATCGGACAGTAATTGCTGAGCAAATGTTGTAGACCCAGATCAGACAGCGCATTGGAGCAGTGTGGTTGGTTGATTTGATGCTTAACGTCCACGGTAAACAACTAAGGTCATGTCGGGACGGTCAGTTAACCTAACCACACTATTCCTGGGCAGGCTTAGACCTCCTAAGCGGTTAACCAGTACTAAGTGCACATACTTTCGCCAGTAACTGACAACTGCCCTTCTTGAATCAGCGGAAGGAGAAACGAAAGTATGTGGCCAAACCGGGATTCGAACCCAGGACCTCTGACTTACCAGTCAGGTGCCCTACCGATTGCGCTACCCGGCCCGGCTGGAGCAGTGTGATCAGGATCTGCAGTCTAGTATGTCAACAAAATAATGAAACTTCCCGTAAGTGAAAATGTGATATACACACACTAAAAAACTGTTCTAAAAGATGTTCGAATATTTACGTAAGTTATGAATGGGAATATGTGTCAAAATGATCATACCGTTGGAGTGATAGGATCAATTGGATACTGACAAAAGGATTAAACTGGACACTATTATCTACAATCACGGTAATTTTTATTTACATCTTCTTTGTGGGTGATGATTACGGAGATAAAAGACAAAAGAGGAAGCGAACCTCTGGCAAAAGTAAACAATCAAAACCTGTTTTTAAAGACTATTGGCTTTAATTGACTTTACTACCTAGATCCGTTTTATAAAAAAAGAATATTTGGGGGAAAATACTAACAAGATGAAAAGGAAACTGTAAATAAAAAGCATATAAAACGTTTTCACGAGAATGTCCGGAAACACCCGAAATTTACCGAGCGTACCGGTATGGCCAAAACGTATCGTGATTCGTATCGTTGGAATTTTGAATCGCGATTTACCGGTATACCGGTATCGCGCACCCCTAATATTACCCCACGTGCTACTTATGACGTCAGGGTCTGAGACCAAATATTTTCATACTTAATTTCCAGAAAGAGTCAAGGTATAATAATATGAAGAAACAGGCGTTATGTTACAAGCTTTGTCAGCCAATGCTGCAAAAGTCATAAAAGTGTGCGAAGCCATGTCCCCTTACTCTAGATGTTGGATTTTGTCACAACAGAATATTTGGTCGTACAGAAGTGCTGGCCCCTCTAAAAAAAATTGGTGGCCCCTTTTCAAAATACTGATGGGCCACTGGCTCACTCTGACACATTTCTAGATTGAACACTGCAAATAAGTTTGAGAGAATGAGGGATTTGTTGCTGGATGGCCTTGTAGTGACGCATCGTCTTGGCCCGATTCCCGGGTCCGGATGTAAGTACCGGGGATTAGTAGCACTAGAAGCAAATCAAGGGGCGATATTTATCTACTTCCGCCAGACATGCGCAGTTAGGTGAATTACAGCTGAGCGCTTTGCACGAATCCAGAGCGGTGACAGACAGCGGTCTCAATTTCCATCCCTCTTGCCTTGCTTCTAATCTACAAGGGAATTGTGTAGTTCATAAAGGGGTAAAAACACAATAATGGCGACGAGGTAAACTTGGCAGAAGCAGTAATTTGTTATTTTCGCCTATTGACATTCGTCCTGTGCTTTTACGAACACAAAGGAGGGAATAGGTTGCCAGTGCTAGAATAACAAATTGACAACATTGCATGCTTCTACGCTATACAAACAGTGCCCTTGAAAGTCTCGACCTATAAATTCTAAATTTATCCAGTTTTGGTCGAAATTAGAAAGCAGGCGTAAGGTTATATATAGAGGGTCAGTTTTACAGGGAATATAATAGGGAATTTTACTTCTTGTGGAGTCTTGTAGACACACAAAATTGTGCAAATAAGATTTCTTATGGGGTCTTGTAGACACATGAGTAATTTATTTGTTATTCCCAAAATCTCTTGTGGAGTCTTATAGACACACAACATTATTCAAATAAGATTTCTTGTGGAGTCTTATAGACACACGGGTGATTTATTTGATTAAAAGTTTATTGCTTGTGGAGTTTATAGACACATGGGATTGTTCAAATAAGACACATTATCATCACCCCACCACAATCCTAATAGCAATAAAGTCAGTATTATCCCTGTACGTCTGTCACCATGTCAATAAACGTCAACACAGCAACTACAGAGGAACTGAAACAGATTCCAGGAGTGGGTGAAAAAGTTGCTCAGCTCCCTATTCAGTTCAGAGACGTTTATGGAGTTATAAAGAGAGAAGCTCTGAATTTGGCTCTTCGCCGTCACCTGTCAGATGAAGTCCTGGAGATGATAGACTTCTCGGTGCCTCAGCAAGATGATCCATTCGATATTGATCTAAGCTGTCTCCCATCAGTACCTAAGACAGATTCATGGGAACCCTTAGTGAGCTTTGCCCACCAGACAGCATCAAGAAGGTCAAGGTCACCACAAGAAGCAGAGTCAAAAGTTTGGCATCCACTGACATTGCCGTCAGCATTTGAGCCGAGGAAAGAGTCAATGTCACCAGTTCGAGAGAGTGTCTCCGTGCTGGCATCAAAGCTGACAGATCAGGAAGCATCCGCTATGTTAGCAGCAGCTTCGAGTATCCATGAGCCAGAAGAATCACGTTCTGGTAGAACCGATTCCAGGTCAGAATCTCATGGTGATAAAAAGGATAAGAAACCTGCTGAAAGGAAGACACCAGAGCCATCCACTTCAAGAGGGTCAGAGGGAGGTATTGGGTCTTGTAGATCCAGATCTCCTAGGGCACACAGATCTTCCTCAAGGTCAAGGTCACCGTCTAGTCAGAGACGTTCAAGAAAACACTCCCCTAAACATACAAGGACGCATAGGCGTCACAGCAAAATGTCAAGGTCACACTCAGGGTCAGTGTCAAGGTCAAGGTCACAGTCAAAACGGTCTAAGTCAAAGTCCAGAAGATCAAAGAAAAGACCATCAAGGTCAAGATCAAGGTCAGCTTCTGGGTCACGATCCACTTCAAGGTCAAGGTCAAATCAGAGTCATTCTAAGGAATCAGATTCCAGTATTGTCAAGAAAAAGGATAAGAGCTCCTCAAAGAAAACAGACTCTGAAGCTATGAAGAAAAAGGACAGAAGTAGATCAAGGTCATCTTCAAGGTCAAAGTCAGCTCATCACCATTCAAGGAAATCAGACTCTAAAGTTGTAAAGAAAAAGGAAAGAAGTCACTCAAGGTCATCTTCAAGGTCAAGGTCAGCTCATTCAAAGAAGTCTGATGCAAACCTGCTGAAGAAAAAGAAACATATTTCTTCAAGGTCGACTTCAGTGTCAAGGTCATTTGAACGCCACTCGAGAATATCTGGCACAAAAGTTGTGAAGAACAAGAAGCATGATTCTTCAAGGTCAACTTCACGGTCAAGGTCAGTGAGACAAAGTTCAAGAAAACATGGCTCTAAGAAAAATAAGTCGCAGAAAAAGATACACAAACACTCCAGATCAAGTTCGAGATCAACTTCTAGATCATCGTCAAGGTCAGCCTCAAGGTCATCAAGTTCACATTCCAAATCTCATAAGAGAAGGGTTAAATTAAAAACAAAACATGATAGATCAAGGATGGTGTACAAACATAAACGTCGATCGTCATCTAGTTCAAGGTCAACGTCAAGGTCATCATCAAGGTCACATTCTAGATCTTCCCATAAAAGGAGAGTTAAGACAAGGCGTGCTAAATCAAAGATACATAAACATAAACGTCATACATCATCTAGTTCAGAATCACAATCAAGATCTCCTTCAAGGTCAAGGTCACGTAAATCAAAAGGAAGATCTAGGTCACAGAAAACAAAAAGAAGATCAAGAAAACATCATCACTTATCATGTTCAAAGTCAGATACAGATTCTTCAGTGGATAGATATTCTTCAAAGCATGGAGATCCCCGAAAACACCCTAAAGCTTTGCGTTTTGATGGAAAGTCAAATTGGTTATCTTTTAAAAAGAAGTTTGATAGCTACAGAAAAGTGATGAAATGGTCAGAGGCAGAGAGCAAAGATTATCTGATGTGGAGTTTGGAAGGAAAAGCCCTTGATTTTTTCACCATAACAACATCTGATATGGAAAAATATTCTTTTCGAAAAATAATGAAGAAGTTAGAGGCTAGGTTTGGCGTGAAAGAGTTGACAGAAACCTCGAAGGCAAGATTTCGTCAAGCTTCTCAGAAGCAGGATGAATCATTGGAAGATTGGGCGGACCGTGTAATGACTCTCGCAACTCCAGCTTTTGTAGATTTGCCAGAAGAGCACTTGAAACAAGAAGCCATTGCTAGATTTTGCCAGGGTTGTATTGACAGGGATGCAGCTAAACACGCTTGTTTTGAACATCCTAAAACCATGGAAGAGGCATTAAATTTGGTAAAACACCATCAATATATTTCTCAAGCCGTTGATGGAAAGAAGGCGAAGAAAGAAAATGAAGCTTCAGTCAATGCTGTGCAATCCCCATCAGAAGCTAGGATTGAACAACTTATTGCTTCAGCATTAAAAGATTTCGCAGAAAAACTACAGACAAGCTCTCAATCCAGTTGTCAATCTTCTTCAGACACAGAACGGAATTCAGACACTAAGAAGAAAAGTTCCATTCAGTGTTTCTTCTGTAAGAAATTCGGGCATATGAAGAAAGATTACAGAGTCTATCAAGCATGGCTTAGTAAAAAGCAAGGGAACAAGTCAGAAGATTCAGAGGATCAAGGTCGGGATAGGAATCCCACACAGTAGAGGAAAGGCCTTTAAAGTAAACAGGGGAGGAAAGAGTACAGGCACATCAGGTGAAAACTGTTGAGTTGAATCTTCACAGTCCAGTCAGATCACTCAAGTTTAACTGAGTTGTTGAAGTACAGGAAACAGGAAAGGTTACCGGTGTCAGGAAATACCTTCAGTGGTTACCGGTGTTAGGAATTACCTTTGGAACCTGTCCAAGAATGGTCCATAGACGTCAACCAGGGTGATAAGACTGTGATGTCAGAAGTACAGAAAGAAGGTTACCGGTGTCAGGAAATCCCTTCAGAAGTCACCGGTGTCAGGAATCACCTGTGGAACCTGCGCAGGATGCTACATTCGGATTTCAAGACTACTCTGCCATGATGGATGGATGGATGCTCGCTCCCAGACTTGTAGTCAGGGAAAGAGATCCCCAAGAAATGAACCTCGAAGGTTACGACAGATAGATGCTTGTTCCCGGACTTGTAGTCAGGGAAAGAGATCCCCACAGAGAGAGGTTACTCTGCCATCCACCAGATCTGTCCAAGCCGAGACTTGTAGTCAGGCGAGGAAAGATTTAAATGAAAGCTTCGTGGACAGCAGTAATCCATTCCATTTGAGTTGGGCTTGTAGCTCGCTCAAGAGAGTGGTCATGTGAACATGCAGGTGAGCTGGGCTTGTAGTTCGCTCATGAGTTCCATGTTGCAGTCAAGTCAACAGCCAGGTGAGTTGGGCTTGTAGCTCGCTCATGTCAAGTTCCAGTTGAGTTGGGCTTGTAGCTCGCTCATGTCAACAAAGCAATCCGGATGTCAACAGTTTGAGCGGACATGTTGTCTGCTCAGAAGTCAGTGACAGACTTGTAGTTTGTCATCTGTCCAGTTTCAACAGAGAATCCAGATGATATGTCTTGTAGTCTGTCATCTGTCAGTTTCAACAGAGAATCCAGATGATATGTCTTGTAGTCTGTCATCTGTCAGCTTCAACAGAGAATCCAGATGATATGTCTTGTAGTCTGTCATCTGTCAGCTTCAACAGAGAATCCAGATGATATGTCTTGTAGTCTGTCATCTGTCAGCTTCAACAGATATACAGAATTCCAGATGATATGTCTTGTAGTCTGTCATCTGTCCAGTATAAACAGATATCCAGTGACAGACTTGTAGTTTGTCAACAGAAGTCATCGACGAGCCTATGGTTTGTCAAGAAGATTCCTGTGGACTTGTAGTTCACAACAGTCCTGGTTGATGTAAGCTACACCAAAGAGGTAAGGTATTGTGTGTGGACCTATGACTAGCACATCTCTTTTCGGCTTCCCAGCCTGGGTGGAACCTTTCATCATAAAGTTGGGAGGAGTGTAGTGACGCATCGTCTTGGCCCGATTCCCGGGTCCGGATGTAAGTACCGGGGATTAGTAGCACTAGAAGCAAATCAAGGGGCGATATTTATCTACTTCCGCCAGACATGCGCAGTTAGGTGAATTACAGCTGAGCGCTTTGCACGAATCCAGAGCGGTGACAGACAGCGGTCTCAATTTCCATCCCTCTTGCCTTGCTTCTAATCTACAAGGGAATTGTGTAGTTCATAAAGGGGTAAAAACACAATAGCCTAAATCGGCGAACTGGAATCTGTCGATTTTATGTCTACACTGTATTTTAGGCTTAAAACGAAAGCAAACACAACAGCAAATACAATTATAATCACCTCCATCTTTATCCGTCATGTCTGTAGATTAATAAATAGATTTTACGTTAAATTTTAAGCAATTTTTCAACAAAGAAATTGTAGCGCTGCACAATGACTCCCGCCAAGAGGTACTTGTTTAGCATTAACACCGTACGCCGCTTGGGGTACTACAAGAAGGGTCCATCGAATTATCCCAAACCACCCCAAACCGCCTAAAAACCACCCCAAACCACTTTTCTTAATATTGTTTCAGGTTACAATAGGTTGCAAACTTTGTGTTTATGCTTTTTAATGATTACAAAAGTATTTAATAGAAATGAATATGAGCCATTTGTGCAGAAAAAGGGAATTGCATATTGCATGCACTGATATTAATATAGTGGTACAGTGGACTCGACAGTATCGGATCATCGACAGTATCGAATCACTCGTAAGTTATCACCAATTTTTCTCACAAATGCAGCAAATATTTTTTACCACTGTATTACAGTCATCAAGTTAGACCAATGGCAAAGTGCAGGGTGAAAACATTGATCGAAATTTGCGGCTGTGAAACAAATCAGAGTTGTTGAAAAGCTTGGCCCCTCTGCAGCGGCGCTTGCATTTTGCCTGATGCTCGTTAACCCAAAAATAGATTTCGGTTATTTAAACTACTTTATCATTAGGCGATTGAAACCAATTTTGCTTTGTAATGTGTCCTAGTATCCCTAACATTGCAGGCAGTCATTATTTTTGTGACATCCCAGTATTTGATGAAACTAAGGACTTGAAAAGTGGGGCACCGATGTGCGACAGTAACGGATCATCATATGATTTGAACTGAATAAAAGCCTCAGCTGGAAAACTGCATGTTGGATGTATGGTCTGATGCTGAAAACAAATCAAATCAACTACCTGAGTGGCTGCTGTGTCTTCTTTTAAAGAAGATCAGTATAAAACTAAGACAACATCCTTTTTGTAAAACATTCCCCATCCCACGCCCAACATGCTAGCATATAATAATGAATGGTTAGGCATAGCACAACTAAGCTTCTGCTTAACATTCTAAGAAACATTCGAGATCAGCTCGCATGTGTGTTGTGAACCCAATAATGACTGGCGTTCATCGGATGGACATCTACACTGTGTAGACTCAGATTAATGCCGGAGAACTCGTTGAGTGACCATGTAGTGTTTATACACTGATTGCACTGAAAGGCGGAAAATCACCGTATATTTGTTGATCCTGATCAGACATTACGGTCTTATCAGGGTCTACACCTAGTAAATGCAGATTATGATCTTTACTGATTGAGTAGTTCCGTGTTATGGGGCGCAGGGGATTACTGAGTTAAGAATTTTTGATATGCTTGTACTTTTGTATACATTTAACTTTTATTTAACAGATATAACCGTTGCTGGTGAAGGACCACATGAAAAATATCGTTGAAAGGCCGTTAAAGTTTTCTCTGAGAGTTTGATAGGTCCAACTGTTTATGTAGCAAAATTATTGAAGCTAAGAGGGTTGGCAGTATGCCTCCGAGAAACTCTCCTATAAAATAATATCATATGATCCGATACTGTCGCAACTGATTCGTTACTGTCGTAAGACCCTCCTGTAAGTCTCGATAGGTTATCTGCCCGTAAAGGAATAAATTTCGTAAACATTTTGACATGGATCGATAGAAGGGATATTTTGCAATTGTTATGTGTCATAACATACATACTTTTAGCATTCACATACAACAAAACAGGAGTTTTATTAAACTTGATCCGATACTGTCGCGTCCACTGTATATGTATGTATGCCGCGTGTACGTACTGCGTACATGTATGTAAATATGTCGCATATGTATGCTTGTATGTCCATTATATGTTTGTCAGCACATGTATGTGTAAGTGTATGTATGTTATGTACCATTCATACATAAGGAATGAATTTCATTTTTCTGAGGTTTATCGAAGTGTAAACTACATTGGGTCACGTGCAAAGTGAATGAACCCCGAAGGGGTTCATGTAAACTTTGATAGTGACCCAATGTAGTTTACACTTCGATAAACATCAGAAAAATTAAGTTCATTGCTTATATTTACATTCGTTTCAATCAAATCTTTCATGTCATGAAAAATCTTCTATAAGCGCTAAAATTGAAGTAGTAAAACATGTACACGCAGTTTTTTCTGCTGGCAGCAGAACGGCATGCATGACGTCATGACAGTGCTGACGTCCAATCAGGTTGTAGAGAGCTATTGTTTATTTTGACGTCATTGACGTCGCGTGTCTCAATGTAATTATTGGAATGTAAACTACATTACGTTCCAATGGTTTACTATAGGGCTTTTCAGTAAATACACCAAGAATGTAAATATATTCACATACATACATAAATATAGCCTCATATTGGTAACAGCAATTTTTCCCTGTAGCTGCAAATATAAAAAATTAAAGAGTAACTACACTTCAGGAACTGACTGAATCAGATCCCAAACCCTATCCCCAACATCAAAGGGAAAGATTGGCAAAGACATCTTAACAAACAATAAATTACAAGTGATAAGCCGAGTCAGCAGCTCTTTCCCAAATAGATGGCAACTCAGCTATCTTTATTTATAAATCAATTTTCCTTATTTATAAATATTTTAAGCATTACCGAATATTTCTAGAGTAGTGTAAGTTGCTGCAAAATACCAAAATTGGTTTCAAGTGTTTTGTTTTTGGTGGTTTGGGGTGCTTTTTATTGGGCGGTTTGGGTAGGTTGAGGTGTTTTTGGGTGGTTTGGGGTGTTTTGGGGTGGTTTGGGGTAATTCGATGGACCGCTACAAGATCTTTATTTCGAATTTTCGGCCCACATAGGAGCACACAAAGAGGCATATAACATAATAATAATAATAATAAAAAATAATCAAGAGAAGAAATCCAAATGGCAGATTGTTAACAAAAGAAATTAAAACGTATAATTGCTATGCAAGAATACATCTATTCCACATTCCTGCATTATCTGACTGCTTTCAAAAGCAAATAGCATTGGAAAGACAGGCATCCAGACAACCCTGACTACTTATCACCCGATGTACTCTGAAGGGGTATGAAACCCACCACCCGTACCTGCACTCTACCCACCACTGGAACTTTTAGTGGCGACCTTTGAGACATAAACAAAAGTTTTATTCAAGATTTTTGTGGTAGACTGGATTCCCCTAATATCACGGTAGTTAATTGTTATGAAAGCTAGAAATAAACAAGAAGAGCTAGACAGATTAAATAAATTTTAGGTATTAACCATTGGCCATCCCATATTCTTCTGGGCTATGGAAAATCTTATCTTTCTCTCATTTGTTGACAAACAAGGAGTGATAACCACTGTGGTGTTGCAGCTTTAAGCCAATGGAGAGTTCCATAATAACAAGGTATTTATAAAAGTGGCAAGTATGGAAAGCAAGTAGTTTCAAAATTCTTAAACTTTTATGCATATTTCATGAATATTTTAAATCAGTTTATATAAGGTATATCAAATTTTACTTAAACCTGAACAGAAACGTATACCATAATATATTTACAAATGGAGTTTCCATAAATTTGACAACTAGCTGGCCCAGGGGCAGCATAAGCAGTAAATAATTTTCTTGGTGAATCAACTATTATCAATCAAATTACTGATTTCTAGCTCTAACAGTTATGTACTATTATTTCAATAACACTCTTTGCCAGTTACGTCTATTAATACCTCGGGCTCATCAAAAGAACTTTATGTGCTGTGATTCATTTATTACAAACATGCAAGTTTTTTGTCTAAATGGCTTCCCACATTTTTCGGCAAAACTTCGGACTGATAAATCTTGTAATGGTATGATTTGTTGTTTTCAAATAAAAGATTGGGATACCAGAAGTGAGATGACACAGAAAAAAATATAATCATGGCCACTATTTTAGTGCGCCATGAGTTTTCTTTGGCCAGGAGATAGAACCACAAGGAAAACACGATAATTTTATGATTCGTATAAAAGAAAGATTGTACTCCGCAGGAATCAAGACAATTTCCCAAAATTTCTTCACAACACAGAAGTTGAAACTTGTGGTTGATGAAGTAATTTTGTCATTACCCCCAACACACTTAGTTTATAGAGATACAAGAGGAAATGTAATTCCCGTGAGATTAAGGAACTCTTGATATTATGAGAAACGACTGCATATATATTGAGCTAGAGAAGTGTTTTCATTGACGTAAATTCGACATAAAGTAAATATTTATGAATAGTTTCATTATTTTTACTCTGACAAAGAAGACAGGAACAAATGTGTACATAGAGATAGCATATAACGTGGGTACTCGGACAAAACGGACCATGGACAAAACGGACCAGACAAAACGGACCACGGTAAGGACAAAACGGACCATGTTTCAGGACAAAACGGACCACGTTCAGGACAAAACGGACCACGCTAGGAGACAAACCAGACCATTAACTGATGCCAATTAAAAGATGAAAGAGTGTATAATTTCCAAAAGAAAGTGTATATGGTCACATTTACTTGACTTCTGTTTATGATCTCAACTATCTTTGATTGTCAAAACAATCTAACCATAGCTCATGACTTTAAGTAAAATAGTTAATGTAATTCTAATTCAAATGTACTCATTATTAGATGGTCAGGTAATCCGTATGTCTAAAAACATGGTTCGTACAATCTAACCATAGCTCATGACTTTAAGTAAAATAGTTAATGTAATTCTAATTCAAATGTACTCATTATTAGATGGTCAGGTAATCCGTATGTCTAAAAACATGGTTCGTACAATCTAACCATAGCTCATGACTTTAAGTAAAATAGTTAATGTAATTCTAATTCAAATGTACTCATTATTAGATGGTCAGGTAATCCGTATGTCTAAAAACATGGTTCGTATTGTCTTGAAACGTGGTCCGTTTTGTCCTTAAACGTGGTCCGTTTCGTCCTGAACGTGGTCCGTTTCGTCCCGAACGTGGTCCGTTTTGTCCTAAGCGTGGTCCGTTATGTCCGTGGTCCGTTTTGTCCGTGGTCCGTTATGTCCCTAATTCATAACGTGAGTGCGGTAAAGATAGGAATTTACTCGACACTGTACGGAAATTTCCGTAGGTGCGGTAAAGGTTTTAGCCGGTGCGGTGCGGTACAAGGTTTTAGTAATAGCCGCACTCGGTATGCTGATCAAAGACGTGATCTCTTAAATGCCGTTTCTCAATACTGTGAACCGACTGTTAATATTAACACTGGTCTGGATGTATTATAAAGGGTTCAAATAACTCACGAGTTTAATTGTTATAACCGAAAACACCAGTATATCATATAGCGATATATTATGGTATTTCCAGGGTATGATATACAACATCATCGAGGTACCCGCAGTCTACGTTTCTGAGCAGTAATTAGAAATTGAACATTAACCCTGTACTCATTTGCCCATATAAGTTGGGTTTACCGAAGAATTCATTGTATTATTGTATTGACTTGTCAGTATCATGCTCTCTCTCTCTCTCTCTCTCTCTCTCTCTCTCTCTCTCTCTCTCTCCGGATCAGGGGTGGGCTTTGGGGCTTCAGCCCCGCCATCTGGACCCCTGTCTTAGGTATGATGTATAGGTTTCCAGATAATAATGAGTATTTGATGACAGTTTGAGATAACTTATCCATGTGGTTAGATTAAAATATATGTTGCGACATTTCATTATAATCGCCTCAGCGAGGCGATTCTAATGAGATGTCACAACATATATTTCAATGCAAAAAAGACACTATCAAAATTCTATCAAATTGATCCTCAATCATGTCATATTTTCAAGCACCCCCACCCCACACCCTTCTCACCTCCTACCCTTACACACACTTGCATCTCAGCACCTTCCAGCCCCACCAGTCATCCAGAGCCCCGCCAGTATGCGGTGGTCTGGATCCGGGCCTGCTCTCTCTCTCTCTCTGAATAGAAAATGTATATTCCAAAATCAAAATCAAGCTCTCTCTATATATATGAATTACACATATCGAAAAGAAGGTTAATAAAATTTGATCGTATTGCAGAGGATGGTGTAAACATTGTAAATAAATTCAAAGTTTACAGTTCATAAAAGGCACAGCGTGTATACGCATAAGCCAGAAAAAACGGCTCCAAAGTAAAAACAGAACTTAAAACAGAAGAATTCTAAAGATGCTAAAAGGCTAAAATGCTGATTATAGAACAAATTTTGAAACATTCTATAAAATACTCAATATTAGCAAAAGCTAGAAAACGTTCTGAAGAACAATAAAAGTTGGAAGTTTGGAGATAAAAGAAAGTGGCCAAACCACCCAAATCACAAGTCCGAACTCGTAAGTCATATAAACCAGTTTCGGAATATTTTAGATACACAGACCCCAAATATTAATTTGACATCAGTACACACATTATATAAATATATATAGCAATAATATGCAAAAGTAACAGTGTGAAATATCACTGCAACATTAACAGCCATCCCTACGTTGGGATGTGCAGATAACATGACATGAAACGCGACGTAAGACTATCAATCTCAGTGATTTGCCTTACTGCATTCTGCATCTCTCAATGTTGGGTAATGCATGGGTAATGCATGGGCGCAATAAATTTACAAATGTTTTCAGCAAAAAATCACCTATACTGTTCTATTTATTGGGGCTCGACGTCTGCCCCGTCCCACAAAATGGGATCTACTCTTCTAGGATAGAAATTGCCCTTGATAAGAAAGAATTTGCTCTTTCTTTCCTCTACACAGGCGAGTTTCTTTCATAGAAGAGTACATTCACACATCGTGTGTGTGAAGGAGGGGGAGGGGTTTGTATACCGCCACACTTGGAGATGTGTGGCAACAAAATTAATTCCTATTTTGTTTCAAAAATATTTCTAATGGCCACTTCATCCCTCTACACCTTCCACAGATAAAATATTGCTAAAGATGTGTTAGGTCATAAAAAGTACCTAATAAGTTACTTGATATCTTTACAGAACTCTGTTGTATATCATACCCTTGTATAATACAAGATATATTAGTGTTTTTCGGTAAAAACAATCATCCTCATGAGTTAATCTACCCCTTTTTAATACATCCATACCCGTGTTGTATACACGTACAAGATTCTTGGAAAGACTATGACATATTGGTGCTTTTCGGTAATTCCATGCTTTTCGGTATTTCGGTGCTTTTCGGTATTTCGGTGCTTTTTGATAATTCTATGGACCGTTAATATACTACTATTTGGTAACCCAGCCCTTACGATTACCCTGAATCAGCACATCTTCACTGCCGTCCAGGATTACTTGATAAACTCAAAACGATTTCAAGTTTATTGAGAATATCTAGTGTTCCATCAGCTAACATCTGATATAGATATAGACGACTGTAGATTGTATTTTGCATGGATGAGATTTTTTTTCTTTGTATAAGTGTCTCTCTCTCGCTTTCTCATTTTGTCTAAATGAGCAACCTAATTCCATTCCCCGTGGAGCCCCATTGAGAGGCATATATATTGGTGTACACACAACATATATTTAGCCTCATACACATATTTACTGCGTATTGTGAAAACATCTCAAATCACAAATAATTAACTGATTTGTTTGCAATATGGGATACAGATTACAAAAGTCTCATGACTTTCTTCTGAACCCCAGTTTGTATAATCATGTATTACTGTTGTCTTTGTCATGATAATATGTATGTTGTTCTTTATACAAATAAAAATATGGTTTAAACGAATTGTTGCAATGTTGGGGGTATGAAACCCACCACTCGCCACCGAGAAATTTAACTACACTCATTTGACCTATTCCGGTGGATTCACCTATTCCGGTGTATCCTGTTTCTTTCTCTTCAACGAAGCAAGCTAGAAGCGAAATGATTTTTAGGTAATTACTTTCAATATTTATTTGTCAAATTCACATATAGTAAAGATCTCATTTATCAATCAAAGATACGAAAAACTGAATTTAAAAGTGGCTGGTAATGCATATTTAACAAGAAAAATGACAGGTGTTTTCAGGCCAACTGTGAAAATAGGGCCGGAAAATATTTGTGTAAACAAATATGTCATAAACCTATATGTTTGTCGATTGCTCATTTTATTAGCTATCTAAACTGATAAATATCAAAGGGAAATAAAATCATTTACTTAGGTTTATTGAAGGTTTAATTTTTCAGCTCATTTAGCCTATTCCGGTTGATAGTATATTTGGGGAATATCCTGAGTTCTGAAATTCATATTAGTGCTGCATTCTCGTCATGCAATTTGAATATTCAAGGTCAATTTTAAGTAAAACTCCATAAGGCGGTTTTATTTTGAATTGATGATATCCTTTTATCACATAATCCTGGATAAAATATCAAACATTGTGCTTACGGACACTGAATCACCGAAATAATTCTTCAGCGAAGACGTGTGTATAATTAGATGTTTTAAATATCAATTATGTCAGACAGACACTTGTTTGCATAAAATAATCTGTCATCGAGCTAATAATAATCCGACAATTTACTTTTGGGGCGCCCCTCGGTGGTTTTTTTCAATGTATTGTAAATAATATACAGATCCACCGGAATAGAAGAAGGTGCGTCGAAATAGGGTAAAAGACAACATCTGGTTATCGTCAGATTTCACTATATTCCTCAAATAGTTTGTGAACACAAACAAAGTGCCTTAGACATGAGGCTTTTATTTATTAACTGACACAAATAAATAAAGAAATGACAGTGAATTTAGATTGTAGCGCACAGTCGACTGAAACGTGCGTCGGAATAGGTCAAATGACTGTATTTACATTTATTGCTTAATTAACTGAGATTATTTTTCTTGATTGTTACTATTTCGACTTTTTAACCAAAACCTCGTCCAATTTGTTGAACAATATTCAGAAATTTATAATATATAAAGGAATAAAAGGCTTTTTGTGAAACTAAGTTTCGTTCTAAAAATAGATATCCATTACGGCATTTAGGTACACCAAGAAACAGCAACGTACTGAAATAAAGGGGACAAACAATAACTGAACAGAGAGTCAGAGGGGTTACTGTGGTGATATTGAACAACATTTATTAATCAAGGATATTTTATTGGCTGAAGATTACCTTTTCAATTGTGCAATACTTAGAACTTTCACGAGGTCAACCAAACAAAAACTGTTACGCTCGGCATGGTACAAAACATACCTTCAGCACCCCGTATTAAAACCCATCACCAGAGATTTTAGTGTGGCTTATCGAACTATACATAAAATTTTATTCTCATTATTTGCAAAAACTGGTTAAAGATTTTTTTTCTGATACTCATTATGAGAAAGCAACATAATTTCTGTCTAGGTTTATGAAACCCACCACTCGTCATTAAGAATTTTTAGGCATACGTTAAGCCCTATTAATTAACTTTGCCACCATCATTATGTTTTCAAATATTTGCCAAAATGTACAATGTTTACTTGACATTGTGTCTGAGATCCCTCATGAATAAAAGGTGTCATTGTTTCGCCACTATAACCTCCCAGACTCCATTTGCAATTACCGTTTATCCCCCTTATTTCAGTACGTTGCGGTTTCTTGGTGTAGCTAAATGCCGTAATGGATATCTATTTCTAGAACGAAACTTATTTTCACAAAAAGTCGTTTATTTCTGTGTATATTATAAATTTTATAATGTTGTTCAACAAAATTGACGAGGTTTTGGTTTAAACGTCGAAATAGTAACAATCCAGAAAACTAATCTCAGTTAATTAAGCAATAAATGGAAAGAATTGATAAAAAATTCCCAGTGGCGAGTTGTGGGTTTCATACCCCCAAAATTGCAACGTTCGCTTTTTTGTTTTAAAACTACATCTGTCGGAAAAGACTTTTATATCATAAATAGTTCATACAAACCCCCAGATATATAACAACAAAAACTAGAATAAAACTTTGTATCTTAAAGGTCGCCACTAAAATTTCCAGTGGTGGTTTTTGAGCACGGGTGCGGGTAGTGGGTTTCATACCCCTTCATGTACTCTTTCTAGCTTGTCTAGGTGTATGCCCTTGGGAAGAACAACCTCCAAGCCGTACACTAAAACTGGAATTACGGAGGTCTGAAGAAGTTGAATAGACGTATCCGGGTCTAGACCGTTTTCTCCGTGGAGAGCAGCATCCCTTAATTATCAATGTTGAAAGTGTGACTGTCACACGAAATTGAAATTGGTGACTGGTGCATGTGTTCTTCAGATCAACAGGACATTCTTTAACCAAAACCAAGTAGACGTCACATGCCAGTTATGTCGTAAAGCTAATGAGACAATTGACCACTTTCTGCTAGATTGCTCTAGCCTTAAGATGACCAGACGGCCTATTCTAGGGCCAACCATTGACATTGCCAACATACTAGCCATACTTCCTGATGAATATACTATTAAAATCTTAAAGAGGCAAGATAGAAAACACAAACCACTTTATATTCAGCTATCCTATTCACACTGCTGCAAGACAGAATCACATCGCAGACCTAGTACAAGAATGTACACTGAGGGATTTAATGTATGGATAGGAGGGGGTATCGCCGGCGATTAACGAAGACATCTTTGCACGGGTGCAAAATTTCATAATACACTCTAAAAGATTTAATCTGTAGCATTTCACAGTGCATCTAACTGATAAACAAATTGTTATATACAAGTGCAGCTGGGACTGACCGGATGAGGAAGTCATTCTCTCTCTCTCTCTCTCTCTCTCTCTCTCTCTCTCTACATAAAACAGTCTTTGCCTATTTGTCTAAACATATTCAGGATAATTCTATTCATTGCATGACTGTTTTAGATTAAGATGTGTTTATTTGGAGTCTTTGCTATTTTGTACATTCAACCTTCGTTCAGTATTTAATTGCTAGCAGGAGATGGTCCTCACAAGCCTTGGGCTTTCGATCAAAACCTGATCTATTGTCTCTGTACCTTAGTTAAAATTTTGATGAATAAAATATTGTTTAAACCAAAATCTTAAAGAGTTCTTTCAAGAGCAGAGAATACATTCAGAAGAAGAAACATGGGCCAGACTACATAGTTTCGGCTAATAGAACCTGCTACAACTTATACTAGATAGTAGTCGCTTTGCTGAGGGATTGATGGCTTCCTCGCTTAACTCCTTGCGTACTGACCTAGATATGCATACTAGACGCTTCTGCCATAAGCTTCACACTGAACGCCCCAAAAGACTCTCTATAATCCCGAGAAGAAAAAGAAACAAACGTAAACAGTAGATGTACCGGAGCACACACCAGCATGAGTACAAAAGTTTTAATGGGTATTCTTAAAATGTAACTAGGGTTATGATGTGACGTCATTTTGATCCCCACATACCCAACAACAACTACTACTCTGCAAAGAGGCGTGCCTTGACTGGCAGAAATTATACAACAACAACTACTACTACTACTACTACATGGCTCCCCCACCCCCGCCCCGACACCAAGAAGTCAAAAGAAAGATACTCAAGGTATCCCACCGCTAAAGAAGAGAAATGGTAGTGGTGTTGCTGAGCAGAGTCGGAACAGGCAGATGAATTCATTGGTCAGTTTTCGGATGTGCTTAACAAAACGGATCACACCCAATGCCCCTTCCTGATCGCTCGGCTTATAATATAGTCTGGGGGAAGAAACTGGACTTGTAAATGCTAGTCCCAGCTGATGGGTTTGAAATGCCAGGGAATCATTCCCGGTACACCTGCTTGGGGGACAAGATTATTTGGTGGTATACTGGCCGACCCATCATTATGAGTCTACCATCTTTCTTTCTCTTTTTCAGAGATTCAAACTTAAGTTTCTCCAGAATGCCAGGCATAGTCCCAGTTTCATAGGTGTAATTTCCAGTTACAAATCTAGGTGCCTTTTTCTGCACCTTCTCATCTTGAAGAAGTATACTTTGGGGGTCCCTAACTGAACTACCATAGTCCAGGACTGGACGCACGAGTCTCATGATTGTATGCTGTTTCTTTAACGTCCTGTGGACATGCCGACAAGTTACGCCTAAGGAAGCTAAGGGTCCTATTAAATTTTGTGCAAATATTGCTGACGTGTGTGTTCCATTTCAGATCAGTGTAATGGTTATGCCAAGATACTTGATAGTTTCTGCGTTATTGAAGACCTTTCTCAGGTATAGGAAGTATTGATCGTCTTGATACGTTTCCCTGTTATCTGCATTATATTGCATTTGACTGTTTGGAATCTCATGCCCCAACTCCTTGCCCAACACCCTAAACGATCTACATGTATATCCTCCTGAAGTTTCACCGTGTCTACAGTGTCTCTGATTTCTCGATAACAAACACAGTCGTCAGCAAAAAAGTCTCAATGTCGAGTCAATATTTCCTTTAATATCGTTTATGTACAACGAGAACAACAGTGGTCCGTGTGCGGGGCCCTGGGGGACACCCGAAAAAGCGGGGACCCAATCTGATTTACATTTACACTACATTTTCTAATACACGCTGCTGCCTGTCACAAAGAAAAGAATCTATCCATTTCACTGTCTTCCCACCAATACTATAGCCCTATAGCTTACATTTGCTTCTCCGAAATGCATTTTTTTTCTCTTACAAAAGTTTATGTTCATCCAAATATGCCTTAATATTACAGCAAACAATATGTTCAAGTAACTTGCATGGTACACAAGTTAGAGAAATCGGTCGGTAATTCCAAGCTAAAGATTTATCTTTTGGTGGTGGTGATGGTTGTGGTGGGGGGAAGGGGTAGGGGCTGCCATATTAAGCTAGTTCGGATTTTTGTCACCGAAAAGCTCGAGCCCCCTCCCATTTTTCAGCAATGGCAGAAAATAAATAACCCTTTTTCGGTGTCGTTCACTCCAAAAGGTCCATTTATTAAAATAGATATATTATGGTACTGCCACAAGGTAATATATAGTCTTAGTGAAAAAGTAAAGATGCGCGTCTGCCCGCCTCTGTTCTAAGTTTCTCCATCCTATTTTTTTAAGCATTGCTGGGACGCTTGACCGTTAATCAAAATCACTGGTGGTCCATCGTGTAGCCCGACGATGAAGGTTTTCCAGTTGGCGTATTTGATCTTTTTACCGGTACTGTCACTCTATGAATTTTTGGCATATCCATTCCAGAAGAGACTTTTACAAATACTCTTTCTTTCCACTGACTGTATTACAGTGGAATTCGTTACCCAGGACTGTTGTTTGCTTGCCAACCATTGAGGCTATATAAGAAGGAGTTGGCAGGCTGCAACACTTGAGGCTTTATACCTTAGTTCAGGTTTTTATCCTGGTTTTAACTACATTTCACTATTTTAACCTATCATCTTTCATCCACTTCACTGTCTTGATATTACCTATTACCTCAGATAACATTCTGACTTTTTTCTGCTTGACGCGCGTTCCTGTTTACAATGTCCGCGAGGGAATAATGCAGTATATGAAGCAAATAGATAGATTTACAGTTTTTCTTCCTGTTAGTTGAAACATATCTTATTGCCAAACAATACAGACAAGTGGTTGGGTCACAAGTTCTAACAACATTAACTAGAACTGTCAGATGATCTGACTACAGCCTCGGTGTGCTGTTTTAGTAATCCAATGTCACGTAAAGAGAGCAGAGAGCAATAACTATTAAATTAAACTAGCCAGTGGACAGGTTCTGAAAAAAATGAGAAAAGGGAAGAAGAAGAGCCAGGATTCTAGCTGATTCTCAATACCAAGTCATTACTCATACGCCTACCAAGTTTGAACAGGGCAGCTTGAATAGTTGCACAGAAAACTGTAATACAAATTTCACAAATTTTCAACATTCTACGTCATCATCTAAAAAACAAACGTCACTTGACGTCGCAGGTACGTGAGCTCCTATACAACCAATGCATTGACCGCTCGTGATTTTTTTCCGGTCCTGGGTCAAAACACAAGGGTAAGATGAAATTTTCTATCCCGGGTGTAAAGAATGGCATTTTCTATCTGGTGTGCAAGAAAGCAAGTTCTTGTCTTATGTATAAAAAGTTCAAACGTCTTAGCCTGTACATTTATTGAACAAACTGAAACACAAAATTTCATTGTATGAAATAGGAAAAGAAAAATGGATAAACATGATAAGAATAAGAGCGATAAGCCCCAAGTATGATACAACAATTCACTCTACGTATACCAAGTTTGAAGTTTTTAGCTTGCCTAGCTCCTGAGAAATCTCTGACATAAATTTACCTTGAAAAGAAGGAAAAAGGACAAATAAAAGGAAGAATAAGAGCAATGAGCCCGTTTCTCAATCCCACGGTACAAAACAAAGCATTGTTCTAATGTGTACCGAGTAGATCACAGTGACTTATATTTCATGAGTGATTTAGCCTTATATCTTGAAGACTATTTGATGTGCGAACATGATTGCTTGCGATAATGACTCAGCATAACCGGAAGTTTGACCTCACAGTGACTAAAATTTCTTGGGACAGTGATTTTGCCTCATATTTCTACTTTTTCATGGATTAAACTTAATTTTAGGTTAACCGCATGCTGATTGTACGTCAGTGTGACCCCTTTTCATGACCCAGCGATTTTGTCTCATGTTTATATCACTATTTAATGGATTTGCTTCATACTTGGTTTAATGGTTTGGGCTGACACTATGAGTGATACCATCTTAGTTGAAGGTCAGCGTGACCCATATTTCATGGTCCAGTAATTTAAACTCACATTTCTAAGACTTTTTCATGGATTTGCATTATACTTGGCTTCATACTGTGAGTGACGTCATATTAATTATTGTAGGTCAATGTGTTCTATTTGTCTTGGTCTAGTGATTTTGAATAATATTTCTAAGACTTTTACATGGATTTGCATTATACTTTGATTATGGGTTTGGGCTGACACTGTGAGTGACCTCATACTAATTGTTGGTCAGTGTTACCTATATTTCATGGTCCAGTGTTTTAAGCCAATATCTTTAAAACTATTTCATTTACTTCTTTTATACTTGGTGTTATGGTTAATTTACATACAATGATATATTTCACTGTTCATGGACATTGTCATATCTCTGGCAATATTTTAGAAGTTTGAATTGTTCTTAGGAGAACTGATTATTCTGACACTGCAGTTGATCTCATTATACTTGGCCCGTATTGTACTTATTAAACTTGCGCTTGTTATTATAGTGACCAGAAAAATCAGTCCTACTTACATTTAATTTAATTACTTAGACACCATTCTGCTTCCGACAGGACACTGTATTTAGAAACCAATTCAACGTGGCGCCGATAAAATTTTGAAAAAAAAAAAAAAAAAACACACACACACACAACAAAATAACAGCAACAAACTTTTCGATAGCCCTGATGGGGAAGCTGGGTAGTTAAATTTTATAACGGACATTGACGACAGTCAAATGACCAAAGACTCTAGCACTCTAGATTGTTTGATTAAACGTGACAATAGTGGCGTTTGACTTTTATTTACATTGCTGCTTCCGGCTGCCTGAGACTTCATTCCTATGGCGATTAAATAGCATATATACTGCCTAGCAACAACTTCTGCATTTGAAAATGATTCTTTTTTGACGTTTTATAGGGTTTACATTACGTCGTACTTCCACAGAATTTTTTTCGGCTAAATGCTATCACATCCGTCACCAGCTGGGGATAATTCTCAAAAATGGAGACAATCTCCATTTTGAGCGACTGTCTCTATTTTAGGAGACAAGTTCTTTAATAAAATACGCACATCCTGAAACAACCAAATGTCCCTCGATCAGAGTAATGTCTCTCGTTCTGGATATGAAAATGTCTCTGATTTGGAGGACATTCTCCTCATCGGGAGACAATGTGATAACATATTTATAGACTGCTCTGCGCAATTTACTTTCAAAAAGCGCATATTAAAACCAGATTAGGAGACACCAGTCCAACAAAATCTAATTTTCATCCGTTGCTTTTACAGCTGGGGATAATTCTCAAAAATGGAGACATTCTCTGCATCGGGGGACATTGCAAAATACTTTGATGTATTTTGGTCATTTTTTGCATGATATGTTAAAATTCTGTCTCCCGATCGGGAGACAGGAAATGGCCTCAATATAGCGTTTCAGATACAAGTTGGTATCTTATCGCACAACAAGCAATGCTTAACAATAAAATCACCAAGAAACTAAACAATTCTTACAAGTTTGAAATCTAGAAACTATACCAGGGTATATCACGCATTTCTGTAAAAATCCCAACGGTGCACTTCTTAAGAAGCAACTGATAAAATTTAGATTTTGTTGGACTGGTGTCTCCCAATCTGGTTTTAATATGCGGCTTTTGAAAGTAAGTCGCAGAGAGCAGTCTATAAATGTGTCATTTTATCACATTGTCTCCCGATGAGGAGACTGTCCTCCAAATCAGAGACATTTTTATTTCCAAAACGAGAGACATTCCTCTGTTCGAGGGACATTTGATCGTTTCAGGATGTGCGTATTTTATAACAGAATTTGTTTCCTAAAACGGAGACAGTCGCTCAAAACGGAGATTGTCTCCATTTTTGAGAATTATCCCCAACTGTTCTAAAAAGTGCACCGTTGCGATTACTACAGAAATGCGTGACATACCCTGGTATAGTTTCTAGATTTCAAACTTGTAAGAATTGTTTATTTTTTTTTTGATGATTTTATTCTTAAGCATTGCTTGTTGTGCGATAAATTTGCAAGCAGAAGATACCAACTTGTATCTGAAACCTATATTGAGGCCATTTCCTGTCTCCCGATTGGGAAACAGAATTTCAACTCATCGTGCAAAAATGGCCAAAATAAATTAGAGTATATGGCAATGTCCCCCGATGAAGAGAATGTCTCCATTTTTGCTGATAACGGAATGTTTCAAACTTATGCCTCTAATGCAGTATTACAAGTTTTTTGTAGAGAAAATATCAACTGACAATTTACAAGAGGTGCATTTTCATTACCGCGGAGTATAATATACTCAGCATCAATGAAAATGAGAAGAACTAAATAAGCAAGTTGCTTTCGTTCCAATCCTAGTACATTTTGTATGTTGTATTATATATATATATGTTTTGAAAAGAGAGAAATAAATATGTTTAAATCAATGAAAATGTCAATAGGGTCGAGTCGGGTTACTTCGGACAGCGGGTAAATTCGGACATACCACTGCAAACAGTGAAACAGTGATGAGACAGCTCATCGGGATTTTCACTGTTTGCTCATTTATTTTTGGTTTAATTCCAAACAACTGACATATAAAGGAAACATTGTCACTGTCCGAATTTACCTGCTGTTTGAATTTACCTGACCTGACTCTAGTACTAATAAGACGCCGGTTAGGGTTCATTGAGCCGAAAAAAATGGTGCGCTCGAAGCCGTGCATCCTTTCTTTTGTCTCTGGACTGGTAACATAGGAAACATCTATAATTTTCAAATTTACATATTTCTGTCATTCATATTGTTTCTGAATGTTGAACTTGTATACTAAATTGTTATAATCATACAAATATAAAACTGCATAGTTGATCTCCCACTAAAGAGACGCATAACAATACAGTTTATAGTTCGGATGCATGGTGACTTGTGGTCATCAAAGTTCATGTATCTTGGCTTGCTGGGCCAATATCTCAGGGCGTATACAACATGGAATTTGTCACACGAAGTTCGCAGCTGCAATTGCTGTACGCTTTGTGCTGCAAATCAGCCTTGTTGCATTGGTCCCAGCTTTTCAAGGGATATTAAGCGACTACAATTTCTGTCTATTGAAACAAATATACTCAATTTACCCACGGTCAAAAAATTGATAATAATATACATTCGCATTCATGTTTATTTGTATTTCAACATCAGTTATGTTAGTATATGTAATAGGATTCTCTTGCTGTATGCTTTTGTATTCCAGAGAGTAATAAAGCTTGTATTGTATTGAATTCATATTTATGATGATTACGCATTTGCTGAGTCGGTCACAAAACAATAAAGAGTAGTATAAAATTGATCTAACTTTTGAAACAAATCTCTTTAGACTTATCTTGCGAACATTTAAATGATAATAACACTGTATTCAGCGGACCGAGCAGAGATTTTATGATTGAAAAATTCATAATTTATAACATAAACAAACAAACAGCAATAGCCATGAATTTTCACTTTACTCTTGATATTTGAATACATAAGACGTAACGTCAGATGTTGGTGACAATTAGCGTAACGTCCGAAAACGTTAGATTTTGAGCTCTGTTGCCAGTTCACTGCAACGGCCACAGCGCATTTCTTGAAATATTTTCCTAAATTAATATAGTCAAACCTGCTTATGTGGTCACCTCCATTGAAGTGCCACCTGCATTTAGTAGCCACTTTTCAGGATCCCTAGAACCAGAATACAGTGCAAATGAACCGGTATTAAGGGGTCACCTGTCTTAAGCAGCCATTTTTTTGGGTCCCTTGGGTTACCCCTTAGAACAGGCTTGCCTCTACTTACTGAGTGTGAATTTAATTGCAAACTGCAACTGCTAGCATAATATATTCGGAAGATATAAATTTTCGGGACATCTTGCGATTCTTTTCTCGAATTCAGTAGAACGTAATCAACGTAAAAATACAGTTGCGGACAAAACCGCTAGATTTGCTTATTTGTATTTTACATCGGCTCTCTAAAATAAATTCCAAAAGCATTCACAGGAAAGAACTATTCGGAATAGGTATTTCATGCCCGCCTAATTTATATTTACTTGATATTCAAGTTTGATATGATTTTTATACTCAGAAAATACCACCCTGTATGCAAAATAAGGAAATCTGGCGTTGCGGACAAAATTGCTAGATTTGGGAAATTTGGTATTTCTTTAAATCGGATTACACACGTCGAAGTCTGATTTCACAATTCAAAAATGCAGAAACGGTATTGTATGCCAGTAAATTTTCTACTCACTTCTGCTTCGTATTGTTCTTTAATGACCCATTGATTTTTCGTAGGGTGTCGCTTTTTAGTGCAAAAATCTGAAGTTTACCCTTTTCTCGAATCGCTAAATCTTAAGTTTTCTTCCAGACGGAAAGGCTTAACTTGTTGGCATTCCAATGTGAGTTTACGTTACGCCACTCGCATCGATGGTGAAAATTTTAGCTGTTTCTGAGCTCTGGTTTCCAATTTAAGCTAAAATAACTAGGTTGCACTGCGAGTGCGTTGCAACGTCTTACCGCGTAAAACCTGACGTTGTTTGGCATTCAAAACGTCGTATCTATTTTTATGTCTCATAAATGAAAATTTTTCTTTTTATCATCCAAATGTTCAATAAATAACCTTTTAAATAGTATTAAATTTGTTCGTTTGCTCGTCCATTAGAAATACTGTATGAGGGGAAAATTATAATGATGGCTTGAAAATAAAATTGTCACCAACATCTGACGTTACGTCATAAGACTTTCAGGTGTATGGGTAAACTGCTATGTTTTCATAACATTCTTTAAAAGGAGGACAACTCTTGTGACTTCCTGAATGCTCGCCTGGACCACAAAATCTTTTCCAAAAAGGCGTCCGCTGTAAAATGTAAGTTTTTTTTCTCGAGAAGAAGCAAATTCGTTGCTTTAAGAGTTGACCCTGATTGAGAAGGAAGGCAAAAATGAAAATGGCACAATTGCTTCCCCTGACAGTGTTTGAAAGTACCATGTAAACATTTGTCTGCACAATTGGAAAACACTGCAAGCGTTTAAAATGGCTTTTCGCTCTAGAGCCTCTGAAGAGGCGCTGCACTATTTTCACAAGTACTCGTACACTGTATATGCACTTGACCATCACGTGGTATCAATTCTTCAAGGAGCAATGTAAATGCTTTCAGGAGACCGGATTGAAGAAATAATGCATGCTTTTGTATTCAGTGAGACTGCTACTGAGAAAGTGTTGAAAAGGTTCATTACAAGTCGTTGTTCTTTTCGAAAAGTGCAGAAATGTCACAATTGTGATTTTGATTTGAAGTTCGTGTTTATTAGAAGTAGAAGCAACAGTGTACGGCTTTTGAGAGCAGTCTATACATCGTGATTTTTTCTTTAAATTTTTAATATTTATCTGTCGATACAGAAGCCACGACTCCTCAGAAATCTATATAAAATTTATGTAGATGCGAGTGCTCTAAAGGACTAATGGAAATGTAGGAAAAGTAAAATCGATGCTATATGGAATACTGGAATACTCATTTACATGTACAACAAAAGGACATATTTTAAGATAAAATTCTTTCAGTTGTATAGCATCTTTGACGACCTCCAATCTCTCGAAAAATTTGGCTTTTTTTCATCACTTCATCACATGGAAGTAACGACAAATAAAACGATTTTTTATCATATCTAGAACTACCTGAAATATCTTAATCAGTCATAGGGCATTCTGATATAAGATGTGTTTTTTCTCCTTCTAAAACAATCCCATAATCTCGATCCGCTAGATTTTGTGATTGTTTGAGAAAAAAAAACGTATTATAAACGAAGAAACAGAGAAACAGCTGCAATGATATCTAAATATAAAACTTTAGTAACAAATAACGTGGCTATAACGCCGGCTTGTCGCTGATAAAACGACTGTTCCAATGTTGTGGTTTTGCCTGGGTGGTCACTTTTAAATATAGTTTGAGTAGAGTACACTTTCTCGCAAAAGCACAGGCATCGGCCGTCACACGTTGTATACCGGCCTAGTTAGCCTGGTTCCAATCGAATCTGTATATTACTCTGTTGGTCTTCATGTTCCTCTGCAAAGGATATATCGAACATAGGGCCTTTAGGCAAACTACGGCCCAGTGGACTCCTTCATTTTTATTATACGGATGAGTCCATTTGTCAACGAAGGAGTGTCTTTTTTAGTTTAAGGAGAAATACCTACTCGTTTTCGCAAATAATGTAGACTCTGATCAGATGCCGCTTTTAGCGGAATCTGATCTGGATTTGGACTGTTTGCCTGCCTATGCCATATTAATGAGACGCTAAGCATTATTGGCAATCTGCTATACAGATTGCTTCAATGATCTTCTCTTTGAAGCATTGTGCAATATGATGTCCCAAATCACCAGCATTTAGGAAATAAAGTTTTTTCAACATTATATATTTGCTGAACGAGTCTACTTGAATCGCCTCGGCAAGGCAAAAATAATGAAAAATACAGAAAACACACTTATTGGTGAAATTATAAACTCAAACACTAGCACACCTTAGAAATATGGATGATAATCTCTCTATATACATGTCGTTGGATTCATGAATAATAAACTCATTTTTTTCAACGGCATTGTCGATCTTTGAATTTTTACCGTCCAGAGAGTTGAGGTATTTTACAAGAAGATTAAATTGTTATAAGCATCGCAGACCTTGATACTGCTTTTTGAGCCGACAAAACCAACAAAGTGACATGTGCGCCCAGCAATGACTCAGATCAGCCTGGGCATCCGCCCAGTCTGATCAGAGATTTCACTGTCCGCATGGAGATAGCTTAGACCATTATCTACCCTTCAAGCGCACGGTGAAGACTCTGATCAGACTGGGCTGACGCCCAGGCTGATCTGAGTCTTCACTGGGCGCACATGCCACTTTGTTGGTTTTGTCGTGTTGCGGTTCATTTATGTCTGCATCGTTCGCGTGATCACCTTAATGGGTTAACTGTCGAAAATTTTCAAGAAAGACAAAGTGCTATGGATAAAATAAGGTCATTTATCTGGGCTGTGTTTGTGTCATCAGCTTTTGACCACGCCCTGTGTGCAACAAACGGCTGTTTCTGCGCTCAGATGAAATATATGGATGACTATATTCCACTGGAAAGTGAACTTTGGCAAGTGACTATGTCATCACAGAATTCTATAGCCTGTGGATACTTGTGCAAGAATGATGGAAGTTGCGTAGCATTTTCTTTTAACACGTTGTCATACACTTGCAGGGGTAAGTATTAACAAGCACACACATGACATCGTAATAATGTCGCATCGACGTCAGTACGACACCATTTCGATGTTATGTGCCCGGTGGGTAAATACATCTGTTTTGCATTATAAAGGTAAACTGAAAGCATTTACCGCCTATGTGAACAACTTAGACATGCATCCGCAAAGTGTGATAATAGTCTCCACTTCTTGCTGTACTTACCGTAAAAGAACTGGACTTTGAGAGTTAAGAAGTAGTCCCATTTGTTGACATAGAAACCATCATATTGGTTTAAACAATATTTTATTTACTACACACTACATGGTTACAAAACAATACAATATACAATATAGTACAGGATCTGACGGTAAGCGAAACGCTTTTATGAAAGTCATCTCCTGATACAATATACAATATGGTACAGGATATACAATATGGTACAGGAATATACAATATGGTACAGGAAAACCATCATATTTGGTAGCAAGAACATCGAGTGTACATATAGTTTTGACATAAAAAGTAAGTAGACTAAAATGATATTCAATTATTAAGATAATAGAATCAGATCCTACATAAAAATAATTCCGATCTCAAAACCGAAAGGGAAAATACATATACATAAATTGACAGTAGCTCATATACGTGAGCGATATGGACAGCTGTTTCAAAGACAGATTGTCATTAGGCTATCCCGATTGAAAACAACAGTAACATCTATTTTCACCGATTTTATAGTTTAGATTACAAAACAAAACAGAAAGCAAAGTGGGCAGCTATACAGGTGACCATATGGCTAGAAGACCACAGACAAGCGAACAAACGAATATGTTACATCGAGGAACCACAGCAGAATTACCGCCTTGGAACGATCAGTTATACTGGGGAATTTCCTGTATATGAGACATCAGTAGCTGCAATACCTATGTCTGTTATTTCGTCATGAAGAAAAACATGAGTCGCGACACGAGAAAACCAACGAAGTGGTTGTGCGCCCAGCGCAGACTCAGTTCAGCGTGGGCATCCGCCCAGTTTGATAAAACCCTTTGCTAAGCGCTTAAAGGGTACCTAAGGGTCTAAGCTACCTCCATGCGGACAGCGAAGACTCTCGAGTCGCGGCTCATATAGACCCAGAGAGTTTACCCCTCGACCAACACGATCATTGGTCGGCATGATCTTCCGACTCAATAAATCAAACAGTATGCTATTCCTAGTTGTTGTTGTTGTTCCATTAAAGTTCATCCCGTGGAAATTCGGGTATTTTCGAACTACAAAGCATCATTGGTCGTTAGTCGTTAGTCAAGGACACAATAAGTCTCCTTTTACCGAAATCAAGTGTGCTGCTAAATCTCCTCACACTTTTTCGACAAAAACGGCCATGATTTTGTATACGCTAATGTGAATATGTAAGGTCTCATTAACTTAGGACGTCATAAGTTTTGATCAACTTGGCCCATACAGCCATTTCATTGCAAGGTATGTTCCGCAAGCAGAACACAAATGCTTTGACCAGTTCCAAATTCTCAGTATATACCGGCAATGATGGGGGACACTAGGGATCGAGTCTGGTAACTTCAGACAGCGGGTAAATTCGGACATACCTTTGCAAACAATGAAAATCCAGATGATAATGAGCCGTCTCCTCACAAACAGTGAAAATCCAGATGAGACGGCTAGTGAAAATCCAGATGAGACGGCTAGTGAAAATCCAGATGAGACGGCTCATAATAATGAGCCGTCTCATAAGGATTTTAACTGTTTGCCCAGTTAATTTTGTTTTAACCCCAAACAACTGACATATAAAGGAAGCGTCACTGTCCGAATTTACCTGCTGTCTGAATTTACATGACTTGACCCTAATGATGTTGTTCGCTTTCAGGTTACTCTACGATCACTGACGTCCTGACGGGAGCTACATCAGAGGAGGGTAGTATCTACTATCTGATGGACTGCAGATGTAAGCCGGAACTGCTTTGCTCCCACTTTCACATATTCCATATAGGCCGTTAGCTCATACAAGAAACTTAGGTCTTTCATTAGCAACAGATTTCTTCCATAAGCAACAAAAAAAATCCATTTTTTGACTAATGTATCTCTACTTTCCTGCTATTTTTAAGGTGCATACTGTGTACATCCATTTTCAGACCTGATAATCAGGCCCAGGGCTGCTGAAATATATTGCAGATGGCTGGTAAAAAGTTACTTATTTTCTGTCTTGAAACTTAATTCGATTTGAGGTTAAAAGTTCGTTAAGTGAGCCAGTCTATGTAGAATAGGTAAATCTCGCCCAAGGGCGGGTTCAAGGTCCGACCCCTCGGGTGAGATTTGCCTTCTCATAATGTCTTCTTATAACCTTTTTTTTTTTCAATAACAGAGTATACGGACTTTGAATATGAACTGGTTACGGCCTCTAGCGCAAGCTTAAGCAGACCTCAAGTTTCAAAATTATTCTTAATTTAATTAACTCAACGATCTCGAATGATTAGTAAATATAAATACACAGTGAAGTGTAGAACGAGGACTATGGCACTTTGAACTAATTGTAGTAAAGACAAAGAAAGTTCTGAACTATGATTGAGCCGCGACACGAGAAAACCAACAAAATGATCGTGCGCCCAGCGCAGACTCAGATCAGCCTGGGCATCCGCCCAGTCAGATCAGACTCTTCGCTAAGCGCTTAAAGGGTAGCTAAGGGTCTAAGCTACTTCCATGCGGACAGCGAAGACTCTGATCAGACTGGGCGGATGCCCAGGCTGATCTGAGTCTGCGCTGGACGCACAACCACATTGTTGGTTTTCTCGTGTCGCGGCTCATATTATAACTAACGCAACAAATATGCAACAAAATGCAACGAAATTAATAAAAAATCTGCCCTCTAAATCCTAGACAGAGATTGGATGCAGATTTTTACTTTAGAAGGGCATAATTTATTTATAAGCAGCCTTTTATGATTATTATTTTTATTATCATTATTTTTCATCATTGCTACGTAAAGGCATACCCCAGACAACGTGGTCCGGTGAATATCGCGGATTTTATATTTAATCTAGTTTCCATACTGTCCCGTGAAGTTGGATTATCCGCATCTTATGTAGTAGCAAATTCTCCCTTTATAGTAAAAGCTATGATAATTTCGAAACAAAAAATGTGTCTCACCATTCGAACTCCTGCTAGCAAGAGCCTTTGCACTGGCCATTTAAAACCTGTAAAAAGATTAATATTAATGCAAAAAATGAAGTCTCTACAACCTTTCGGAAAAGATATTTGCGTCTATTTCAATAACGCCATAAGAACTGCGCAGTGCTCTGCAAAGAATGAAGCGATAACAGTTGCGATCCTTCAGAATTTTGAATGGATATTGTAGGCAACGATGGACAAACAGTTCACAAAGATTTATTTTTGTATTTGCCACTTTTTTGGTTTGAATGGCTCGCACTGAATAAAAACCTATGAAATAAGCCCAGTGGTATGACTGAGGCCTAATAAAATGCGTTGTAACTCAATAAAAAATAGTGTCTTTGTACAGTGTTTGGTACCATTGTAAAGACAAACCGTAATGCATTCAGTATATGCAAAGCACTTGTCCCTAGCATACCGCTAAACAAAGTTATGAGGCCACCTGCAAAACTTTCATAACACCCCTCGTATATGAATGAGGAGTAAATACTGATATAAGAGTGACACTAAAACGCTGGAGCAAAATAAGTTCAGCAATTTAACCCCGAGTCTGTAATTCTGTTAGCCAATCCTCATGTTAACTGGAGGCGAACCTTTCTTTATTGTGAATCCGAAGCAAATCATTTGGTCCGTATATCGGAGGCAAGCCAATCTTGTCTGAGAATCAGAGACAAGCCATTCTTGTCTGTGAATCAGAGGACAAACTATTATTGTCTTTGAATCAGTGACAAATTATTCTTGTCTGTAGACCATAGGCAAACAATTCTTGTAAGTGAATCAGAGGTGATCAATTCTTATTTATGGATCAGAGGTAAACGTTTGTGAATTCGAGGCAATCCAATCTAGTCGGAGAATCGTAGGCAAACAATTCTTATCTGTGTATCAGAAGCAAACCATTCTCGTCTGTGAATCAGAGGCAAATCAATCTTGTTTGTGAATCAGAAACACGACATTCTTGTCTTTGAATCAAAGACTAATAGAATCTATGATGGGGTTGAGGCCGAGACCAGGAAATCTCAGGCTAGTTTTCAGATTATTTAGTCTTATGCGAGGCTTGCCGAGCATAAGACTTAAATAATCTGAAAACGAGCCTGAGATTTCCTTGTCGAGGCCTTAACCCCATCATTGATTATTTTTCTCACCCATTATAATATTCATTGAATACCTAAACTTCCTTTTGAAGCCATTCCTATAAACATGAAGCTAATTTTCTATTAATAGTTTGACATGTGTGTTAATTTCACCTTGTGCATGCATTTTTCATGATTGGCAGCAAATGAGAAATCTGCAGTAACACTCCCTGTACATTACTAGGTGTCAATTTCATATTCTGCATGCAATTTACACGACCTGTAGTAAATTGATTTGTTGAATTAAAGTGTGTTATAAATTGGGCTGTAGCAATGATTGGCATTTTGAGACAGCTTTCTGAGCCTAGGCTGAGATAGCAGGCCGAGATAGAAAAATCTCAGTCACCTTCAGAAAGGGATATTCTTGTCCAATGGGTGAGAAAACGCATTCTTGTCAGTGAATCAGAGGCGAACAATTCTTGTTTATGAATCAGAGGCAAATCTTACTTGTCTGTGACCCAGTGGTGATCCTTTCTTGTCTGTTAAACCCGCTTTGCGGACATTTGCAAACAGTGCAGGCCCAGTTCAGACGTCATAAATGTGGCATCGGATCAGGGTCTACACTGTTTGCTTACAGGAAATTTTATGCAAAATACAATCAAAATAAAAACATCCACAGAAACCCCTAAAACTGGATATGGACTCATACAAATCGTAATGACGGACACGTTCAGATGTCAAAAAATGTTAAATGTATCCACTCTAGAAGAAAAGATTTTATCTAATATATTCTGGTGTTTGAACCTCTTTTGTATAGCCCCTAATGAGAAGAAAGGCAAACTATTTCCAATCAGATTGGAATCCCTTGGATATGTTGTCAGTCACTTTCACTTTTTTCTTTGAACTATTACAGCTTTTAAAGGGTTAACAGTTGCAGAAAACGCTCAGGTTCAAGCCAACACATCACTACCCTTTAGCAAGGTAAGCTATTGTAATCATTCAAAAAGACAAATCCAAAATAGGAGTATACGTTACAGGAATACCCGTGACTGATGACCTCCGTCCTACTTTTCAAAGCTGTGTTTTAGTTATACAACAGTGGCACATGTGCGATCACAAGTTAACGTCTCTGAAGTTTGAAATGAAAAAAAAAAAGAGAATATTGTGTATGGTTCAGCTGTGATGAATCGTCATAGATGGATGAAGAATATCACAATTTACTATCATAATGCTTAATAAAACTGATTAAACCCCATGATAGGGATGCTTAACATGCGGTCCTGCAACTTACATTAAGTATGCGTGCAACTCTTATAAATTGATCTTCATGTATTTCTGTTTAATAGTGCTCTAGTACTGTTTATGATAGTTTGTCATTTTTCAAATACTGATTTAATACTAAATTTTGAATTAAAATGGACCATCTTCATTTCAGGTAAAATTGTCTACACGGTCGGGTATATGACCGTATCTGAATTTCATTTAGCACTAATTATAAACAATTTAGCATATGAGAATGACTCCTTCTCGTGCAAAACCGAAACATATTCAATTATAATGCAGCACATGGCCATCAAACAACAATACCAAAGTCATTCCGTTAGCTATAAATTTTATGATAATGGCAATAGTAATATGTTTATGTATATATATGTCCCTAGAGATGGATTTATGTTTAGCATAAAACGGGTTTTCCGTATCAGAAGCATTTACTCTCTTGAGTTAAACCTCATGCACTGTTCGGCAAATATGCTTTTTGTGCCGTCCTGACACCAAGCAGTTGTGCCAACCCATCGATATTGGAGTTTTGTATTCAACTTCCATACGTCTATGGCAGAAATTAAAATTAAGCCGACAGAGCAGCAACCCATCTATATATATGTACTAATGCGTCTAGTTTCTCTAAGTTAATATATAAATAAGTTGGTTGACCACCTCTAACTTCGAGTAGTTCCGTCCATCTGCCTAACCAACTGACACTTATTTTATTGACATGCCATAGGACTCCCATATATGTGAAAGAGCTGTCAGTATGGATCCTGGTGAATTTGTCGGCTATAGTATCAAACGATATGTGTTGACTCTCAGCTAAGATGGTTTTATGCTTGAACTCAGTTTGCGAACTTTTTTAGAGTTGCTATGGTTGTACTTCATAAAGCAAATGTAATGAAACTGGTGCGATTTCTGTATTTAACTTTTTCAGTATCGCTAAACCAAAAAAGCATGAAACAAAAATGTGATGCATTGGTCTCGGCAAAGGAACGGACCTCCATCCGAGCTACACTCACTAAGGTATCCGCAAGCGACACACAATAGCCGTAGCCAGAGGTATCAAGTAAGAAACGCCTACTTATCAGCTTGCCGAGAAGGTGTTCCCCACTGAGCTAATAAAACCCCAATGGTCCGAGAAAAAGAGAGGCTTGAGCATCAGGAAAGAAATGCAATGCCTAAATATTTCCGCTAAGGCTAATGTCACTATTAGAAGTAAAGGATAAGGTTTAGAATATTTTAGAAAATTATTAACAAGAAATTGTTATTAAGGTTATTTTAAAACTGAGTCCAATGCAAAAGAACCAGATTAGCACTGAGGCACTGCTTATAAGGGTGATGATATCCTTGGGGACAAGTTATCTACTCGCAATGATACTGGCCAGGTGGTTTCAGGATAATTGTACCTTTACAAGTGCGACAGATGCGCTTTCCTTGATTTAACTTCTTCAGTGGCACAAAAATGTCTGAAACTAAAAGGAAAGGGCCGGACCTCCCGCTCCAAGTCAAACTTACCGACGTAATCCGCAGGACTCAAAAGGGGTGGTCGGGACGGGCAATGGTACTGGTTACCTCTCAGTGCCGGAACAACTTACTTTTGACAAAAGTAGGGCAAAGCTTGGCTTTACTGCAGCAGGTGCAGGAGACGAGAGGGTTTATCGGATTAATGTGTCTGTCTAAACACCGTCTTGGACCATGAATACAATTTGGTAGAGCTTGAACAATTTGCAATGTATGCATTCAGTTTGAGATTGGCATTCCTAAATCTCTATTCTTTTGAAGTGCTCTATCATGCCAGATGAAAAGAATATAATTTCTTAGAGCGACGCGTGTCTAACATCAGTCTCTCTTTGCATACTTTTTACTCTCAGAAGTTGATGGAGCATTGCAAAGGCCATACGGCTTGTAAAAATTCAAAGAACTTGAAAGGACGCCTTAGTTTTGTCTTGTTGTTGAGCCTTCTGTTTTCAAAATCTTAGGCCAAGTTTGAAGAAATATATACACTGTTAATTAGTACTTTATTTATGCAGGAAACCCTCGTCTCTGAGTTTAAAAGTAAAAAGTATGCAAAGACCAGGAACTGAAACAATCAAAATCCAAATCCAGCCCTCAAACCATAGTTGGAAACAACTAAGATTACAAATAATCAAGATACAGAGAACATATGGCCAACCGAGTGAGCAGCTTGTTCCCAAAAGGTGGCCACTCAGCAACCCAAACCGAACCAAAAATAATAAGAACATACATAAGGTAAAACATCACAGAAACTCTGACACCAAAAACAGGCAACAGAGAACCACAACAGAACTACCGCCTTGGAACGGTCAGTAATGAATTACTGGGGGGCTTAAATCGATTTTACAGGCCCAACCTCACCCTCAGTTTCTGAAGTGGTACAAAACATTTAGTTGGTTGTTCGGTTCGCATGATAACCCTCTAACTCGTCAATGAATTATTACTTAGCATAAGTAGAAGTTCAACTTCCAATTTTGAGACGGCTCATCTGGATTTTCACTGTTTGCAATGGTATGTCCGAATTTACCAGCTGTCCGAAGTTACCCGACTCGACCCTATATTAAAGAAAAGTCGCTGCTGCAGGAGAAATTCTTCCTTTTAACGTTGGTTCCCGTTTTAAAGGGGGAAAACTCAAAATGATAGGGTTTCTTCTCCGAAATTGTGCTCCTTCACTTAAAAAAATCGGACCAAAATCAGACAGCTTTTAAGGACCAACTTATCTAGTCTTATACCAGCTGTCTGATTATTTATAAAAGCTTTATTCTTAGGATGTCACATGGTATGGCAACGGCGCAACATTAGAGCCCGGAAAGTTCATATGCAGAATCAGCGGAGTTTACAAGGTTAACCTCCATGCGTTATCCCTCTCCGAGATTTACTCAGCCTGGATAAATGTGTATCGCAATAGTGAGCTGTTAGTTTCAGTCAGGGGCGACGACCATTGTAATGTTGGGAATATCGTTATTGTGACCCTTCACAGAGGAGACCAGATTGAGGTGTTAGTAAGACCAGATGACGTGACACCAGTTGCGCTTTATGGAGAAGTCGCCAATCAAATGACAAGTTTTAGCACAGTCCTGGTCAGAGGAGACCATGAAGGTAGGCCCTTATTTATCTTACGAGAGCTTCGATGGTTACAGAGAATCCTTTCCATGAAGGATAAAAAGATGGGAAATGATCAGGAATTAATACAATCAAATCCCACATCCCTCACTCAAAAGCGAAAAGGAAAGAAGCACACATACACTCAAAAATTGACAAAAGTTCACGAAAGACACGCATGCTAAACTGAATGAGCAACTCTTTACCAAACAGGTGGTTATTCAGCTACTCTAATTAAAAACAGCAGCAACGTCTATTTTTACCTATTTTATATTGCAAAACAAAACAAAACAGATAGCAGAATGTTAGCTATTCAGGTGAACAAACTGCTAGAGACCATAGACAAGTGGTCATAACATTTAACACAGAGAAACCAAAATAATAGTGCCACCTTGGAACGGTCAGCAAAATAATACAGGGGAGGGGTATTAAACCAGTTTTTTTTCTGGATCCAAATCCGCACCCTTAGCTCCGCATTGGTTAACACAACCAAAACAAGCAAGACCCACACAATCTACCAACTAAAGCATCAACTTGGACAATAAGAACAAATTATACGAAAAACATTCAACATCTTTTTTCACTGGTTTGGTTAACACAACCAAAACAAGCAAGACCCACACAATCTACCAACTAAAGCATCAACTTGGACAATAAGAACAAATTATACGAAAAACATTCAACATCTTTTTTCACTTTTTTTTATTATTACAAAACGTAACAGATAGCAAAGAGGGCAGCTATACAGATGGCCACATTGCTAGCAGACCACACACTAATAGATACAGGAACATTAGTGTAGAACCACAACAGAAGTTCAGCTCTTGGAGCGATCAGTGATGTATTACTTGGTAGCTGAAACGTGTTTTACTGGATCGTCGTCTGCTGCTGTGGTGGTTCGAAACCTGCGTGATAACGACATATGTTTTATCATTATAACCGCTTCTACCAGTCGATCTGAAGAAAGATCATCATATGTAGAACACCGATCCCGAGTATTGTTACAATAGATCGAATAACCAATAATTCCTTAATTGTCGTGTTTGTTCTAATAAGAGGGTCTGTATGAGGGTATCAAAAACCGCTAGTCATTTGAATTCAGCCCTTCAATACGACATTGATAAAGCCATTCTCACAAAAATTAGTATATTTCAGAAATTATGGACTTAATTGTGAAATTCTAAGCCTCTAAAATCTCTAATCACTAGAGCAATATAAGCCTTTAATCAGTAGTCATTGAAAAATAAGGTCATTAATTGCTAATCGTTAAACCCCATCCAGATTCTCTAATGTGAAAAAGGAAAAGGAAAAGGTATCTCGTAGCCTTATAGCCGTAGGGGCAGTGAGGGTTAGAGGCCCACTGTAGGGGAGACCGGGGTTGAAAGTGCTACGGTTTGGTTGTGCCACTGGCCATTATTCTGCAGTTACCCTGTCGATGACTTTATGCCTTAGAGTCTTAAACGTGCATTTACAAGAACAGCCTCCTACGGTAAAATCTCTTTAAAATTCTCGTAACTTTTGACTTTATATTCGAAAATCAATTTCTCCAAGGTGTAAGTAAAATTTCGAACTTCCGATAAAGTGATTATTATCCAATACATGGTACCCCGAAAGAAAATGTTTTTTATGCGAACGTTGTTAACCAGACAAGCTCTAACATCACTGATATTTTAATCTATAAAATACAGGCAATTTTTTCACGTTTGATTATCGTGAGTGACAAGGGTCGGTTGAGGTAGGCTGTGCCATTAGACAAGGGGTAGGTTGTGCCATTTTTGTGTTAGGCCTGTCTGTCTGAAATTTTTTTTGGTATGATTATACACTAACGCACGCATGCACATGCACACACAGATTGTGTTCGAAATCAATAAATAATTATTTGATAAAAGATTCCCATTTGTTTCAGACATTCGATGGTGGTTACTTAACTTACTTACGAGGCGCCATTTTGCTATTCATTCCCCATTTTCGGATATCCTAAAATCATTTTTGGGATGTCAAGAACTCGTTTGTGAATATAAAAAATGTGATATCACGAAATAATTATTGATATCCAAAACTGGTTTTTAGATATTCATAAAAAGTTTTTAGATATCTATAGATATAAAAAAAATCGAAAAATGGATATCCCTAAATCGAATTGTGTGTGTTTGAAAATTGATTTTTGTTGTTTGTGCTAAATGTGTTACTCATCAGACTGAAATCATAAGGTTTAGTGAAAATGATTAAAATTCTTTGAGGGCGGTATGAATTCAACAGTTTTGTATTTTTGGAGACTTTTGCGCCTGCCTCAAATCAAACTCTCTAAGGGTGCCGAGTCAGATCGGACTGCTGTCAACAGCAGTCTGATCAGACATGCACATAATGACATCCCATGAACTGTCCGAATATTCGGGACAATTACGGTCTATGCGGCTGATATCACTCAATGCTTTGAATTTCATTCACAGTGAATTGTTGGGTCATGACCTCAATTTCATGTTTTGTTTTATTGACCTTTTCTAGGTTGAAACTATAGACAGGGTGTCACCAGCTCTGGTTTATAGCAGAATATTTGTCCTAATCTTAGAGCTCATTATTAAGTGTGAAGTGTTTATTAGTCAGATGGAGTGGCAAATGGTGCGGGCCCCGGTCGGACTGCCAAAGCGTGGTCTGATATGGACCTGCGCTGTTTGCTCCTGACATTGGGCTTTGAATTGGTCTTATGGTGCAGACCCAGATCAAACTGTCCCTTGGTCCGGAAATGTTTGGGCTGTTTTCACATGCACACGTGTTCCAGTGTTTGAGATCGCTGCAATGCACTAATATATATTATCCTGCTGTATGCCAGAGCGGTCTGATCTTAGTCTGTCTTTCTATATATACTGCTACACCCTCTCTTGAGGATTATGAGGGGGTGTACTTTTGTGCAATTCTGTGTTGCAGGACAAAGTCTACATTTTGCCATGTAGCTATAGTGACAATCTTTAACTTGGACAGGAGGGTGTCTCTCCAGTTAACGCCCCGATCCGTAGGTGGCAAATTTGTTAACATCATCCCTGCAAATGATGCTAGAAAAATGCGTTCCGACATAGGAGACTTCGCCCTGGGCGGCAGTCGAACCCTCGACCTCTGGCTTAGGAGTCCAGTGCGCTGGCCACTGAGACAACGCGCTTCTCACGGTTTATGGCTTATGTTTGATTCGGATTTGTCTTGTAGTTTATGAGCTTATATTATATGTTAGGATTTCTTTAAATCAGAAGCTTTTTAATTGTTAGACTGGCTCCAGGTTCTACGTTTATTTCTGACCATCAGAATGTAAAGTCAGGACTAACTCATTTGTGAATATAACAATATTCACACCTGATTTATCTCTTGGGAATTTAGGTTAATTTTTTGCAAGAAATTGACCTATTTTCCCCCCCAAGTAACTAGTCTGTACAATTGCAGTTTACCCTTGCATTTAGCTTTCAGCTGATCGCACGTCTGTTTTGCAAAATTTGCCAGTCAGGGATCTCCCCGCATCTAACTACTCCTCCGCAGAGGGGTGGCTCACTGCCGCTGCAAGGCTTTGTAATCATACAGCGGGCATTCGACCCATGGCATAGGACTGCACACAGTATCTACTGACTGAACCATTACGGTTAGCTTTTCAGCATTGCACCGCCTAAGCATTTAGGCAACCAGTAGCCCTGTGTGAGTCCTGTACCAGCAGCACACTTTTGTTCTATCAGTGATTGGCTGGAAGTTTTCCATAACTTGCTCTACAGTGTCACATGGGCCCTCCGGCCTATGTGCTATCTGAGCTAGTTTCATATTCACAGCTGGGTTGGTTCTTTATTGCCACATGTGGCAGCTTTTCAGCTTTGGAGCAGGCTGATAAATTGTATACGCTTGCAATATCAATAATAACTGTATTAACTGTTATATTGTAGGTCTGTACTTTTAAATTTAGTTTGAAAGAAATTATCAGCTTCTGCAGCAATATAATAATGTGGGTGCGCTCATTTGTGCATAAAAACAGCTGTTTGTGTGTGTGATTTGGCAGCATGGATATTAATAATAATAAATAATATATGTATATGAAATGAGGTCCGACATTTCAAGTAGGGGTGCTTAGCATTGGCAAATGGACACACGTTTTCCAGTTAACTGGTTTTTTCGTGGCCGGCTCTGGACTCCGAATTAATAATTTTAAGTTAATGATAATAATAATAAGTTAAAAAAAAAAAAAAAAACTACTCTGCTGCCTTACAATCTTGATTGTCATATATGTTAGCACACGATCAATTATACCAAAGTCATTTTCATGTTATTTTGTACTTGTCATTTTAGATGTCACATGATGGAGGAAAAAAACTTCTTCTCATACTTCTTCCTTGGGGGGATAGAACCAGTCGTGAACATATTCTCTCCTGATTCGTCTCTGGGGAATTTGGTTAATTTTTGGCTAGAATTAACCTATTTTCCCCCCAAGTAATCAGTCTGTGCAACCACAGATGACCCTTGCATCTACCTTTAGGTTTTCAGCCAACCCCGCCTGTTTGACATAACTTGCCAGTCAGGGATCTCCCCGCAGGGAATCTAACTACTCCTCCGCAGAGTGGTGGCTCACTGCCGCTGCAAGACTTTGTAAATCTCATCAGGCAACCAACTTATGGCATAGGACTGCGCACAGTATCTACTGACTGAACCATTAAGGTTAGCTTTTCAGCATTGCACCGCCTAAGCATTTAGGCAATTAGTAGCCCTGTGTGAGTCCTGTTCCAGCCGCTTTGCTTCTCTCAGGGGTTGGCTGGAATGCTCCTTAACTGGCTCGGCAGTGTCGCATGGGCAATAAGACCCTTGTGACATCTGAGCTAGTCTTACACATTTCACGACTGGGTTGGTTCTTTGTTGCCAAATTGTTAATGAGGAGGTTTGAGTGAAGTATATAATAAACTGATATAAAAACCACTTTAGTTTCTTTTACTGCAACCGATTGAGATTTCTCCATATAAATGTGTATTTATTGATTAATAAATATGGTTTATATGGAGTTGATTGAAATGCTAACAGACTAGGTGACAACTGATATTCCAAAACAATCATTTACTTGTCGTGCAGCAGTTTGCAATTTGAGTCAGAGTGGATAGCTTCATATTGTTTACCCTATCCACCTCCAATCCCCACCACTACTCCATCATGTGAAATCTGAGGAGGACCTGCCCAGTTTATGTTTGTTTTAATTATTCTCCTTATGCCCCATAAATAAAATACAAACCGGAGATTGATAAATGACAAAGAAGAATTCTAGTTAAATATTATTAATTTGACCTTTTTACCATGCAGTAGGGCTTATAATCATCTAAATAATAGTTATTATATTATATCTTAGGATAAGGTGTAATACTTGTAATTTATATATAACGTTAAATCATGACCAGGTAATCATTAATTTAACATTAATATTCAAATAACCACCCTATTCAAAGAAATAATCACACTAAATCCATATCAATCTCATATTCACATTCTCAATATAATTGACTGAATATAGAAATTTTCAATCTAAGCAATGTAATACAACTAAACTTACTAATAATGCATTCCTTATAATAAATATATACATTAAAAAATAAATAAATATATACAAACATTGAAAATAGGCAGTGGGTGGGTGGGTATTTTGAATTTAAACAAAGACGCCCCGACTGCAAAATTTTACAACTGTGACGTTTGGCGCTAAAAATCTTCTTTTTATACCCAAAATATTTGAACCAATGAAAATCCCACGTTCAATTTAGCTCAAGATAAGAAACTAAAACTCAACACGAACAGCATATTACGATTCGCACCACGGGTCCTAAACGTCAAATAATTATATATTATAAAAGATTATAATAATTCAATTATTCTCCTTATGCCCCATAAATAAAATACAAACCGGAGATTGATAAATGACAAAGAAGAATTCTAGTTAAATATTATTAATTTGACCTTTTTACCATGCAGTAGGGCTTATAATCATCTAAATAATAGTTATTATATTATATCTTAGGATAAGGTGTAATACTTGTAATTTATATATAACGTTAAATCATGACCAGGTAATCATTAATTTAACATTAATATTCAAATAACCACCAAACCAACGGCCAAGAAGAAAAGTAAAGTAATGAGGCATAATACAACATAATGAACGAATATAAGCAAGCATACAAACAAGAACAAGCAAAGAATATCTAATCTTACCGTTAATCTTCTCATCACAAACGTATTGGCTATAATTTAAATGTTATGCGACAGTCTGCATGCTTAGTGATTAACCCAATCACGGTTGATAGCTTTGCTGCACTCTTTAATTGCACACCGGGGGATCGGTCGTCAGACTCTATGATGGCCCCGACCTAAAGCTATATATTTTAGTTGGTTGGGACCGGAGCCTTTTTGTCTGTTGCTTGGTCCACCGGGGCTCAACTGGTGACCTTCTTTTGCTTCAGATTTCCAGTGGGGTTGTTTGGCAGGACAGGGATCTCCACCTGTCAGACGGCCCGTTGTATCTGTTGAGTCCTCGTCTTTGCTTCTTCATGGTGTTGAAATTTGATTTATGTGTTTACCGTGATGATTCATTGACGAGTTAGAGGGTTATCATGCGAACCGAACAACCAACTAAATGTTTTGTACCACTTCAGAAACTGAGGGTGAGGTTGGGCCTGTAAAATCGATTTAAGCCCCCCAGTAATTCATTACTGACCGTTCCAAGGCGGTAGTTCTGTTGTGGTTCTTTGTTGCCTGTTTTTGGTGTCAGAGTTTCTGTGATGTTTTACCTTATGTATGTTCTTATTATTTTTGGTTCGGTTTGGGTTGCTGAGTGGCCACCTTTTGGGAACAAGCTGCTCACTCGGTTGGCCATATGTTCTCTGTATCTTGATTATTTGTAATCTTAGTTGTTTCCAACTATGGTTTGAGGGCTGGATTTGGATTTTGATTGTTTCAGTTCCTGGTCTTTGCATACTTTTTACTTTCATTACCGGCATCATGATATGTCATTATTCATTCATTTTTTCTAGCAAGAAATCTTCAATTCCAGCATCATGATACTTCCTATCATTTTTCTATCATTAGCTTATACTGTAACGTAAATTAAAACAAATTATACTTATGACATAATCATGGCATATCTACAGTACTAACAAAGGTAATAACTAGTAATACTAGTAATAATCTACACTGAACTGAAATCAAACCATGTAAAAGATGATTTAAAGAGTATGGTACTCACTGTGTCCATTCGTGTGCGCCTATAAATGCGAGTTGGAGCAGTGTACGCCGAGTTAGAAAACATTCAGAGAATGCTCGCGGACGAGAGGTAAGTGTTCGCCATGTGTTTTACCAGCTAACTAAGGTTTATGTCCCTCTCTTCTTGACAGTTTTCGTCTTAGACATCATCTATAACAGCAGGTAAATTTTCAACGAACCGCCTCTTGTAATAAAATAAGAAACATCACAAATCCTTGCAAACATGTCAAAATATTTACTACTGGTCTCAATTTGTACTAAATAAACGCAAAAACTGTCTTCATTTACCAAAATTATAAAATGTAATAAGAAATGATCCAATTGTGAACATCAGAGCGAAGTCACAAAACGCTGATCGTAAAACTGAAAGAGCTGTTTGTATTTGTTTGCACCAGGGGTGTTGCAAAAGTGCACGCCGAGTTGCAGGACCTGTGCACGCCGAGTTTGATCGTTATTGAAATACGGGTGTACCGCGAGTTGGAGTACATAAACGTCAAGCTCAAAGACTAATGACCAAACATGTACCATAATCTTTATTTATGAGTCTTATACAGACCTGACATAAATAAGCAACAAATCAATCAATCAATCAAAGTCTCCGAGTTAACATACTCATCTCCTGTGCAGACGTACTACGAAAATATGCGGAGAGACGAAAATTGGGATGGACATGAAAAAAATCAGGAAAAGGCAATTAAATTTTTTCTAGGGCTGCTTTTGAAGAATTGAGGAATCAGAGTGTCCCCCACCACTCCTAGAGTAAAGCAAAGTAAGCGAGGAACTATTCGCGTATCCACCCATTTGATTTAGAGAAGCGAACAGATTAATGTGTCTGCCAATAGAGAGCGACTGAGAGAGCGTTCAAAGCTATTTCAATCAGAAAAGAGTCTCACAAAAGAGTTTATAAATCATAGTCGTTTTCCTTAGCATAACAGTAACTTTCATTTTCTTTATGATACTTTGCTTTGGTAAATGAATGCACTTTCAGGGGAAGCAACTCTGTCATTTTCATTCTTTCCGTCCTTCTAAATTCTTGAAGAGAAGCATTACTGCCCAAGATGCAAATTCCTTTCTTTAAGAGAAGAGCCCCATTTCGAAAGGTTTTTTTGTGAGGAAGTCGCAACAGATGTTTCCCTGTACAAAGATAAAACAATCATCTTAAGGTACCCTTTCAGGGGAAGCAACTCTGTCTCCCTTTCCAACATGGGTCAACTGTTAAGAGGAAGATTATGCACCGCTCGAAGCATGTTTTTTTTTTCTTTTTCTGAATGAACAGTAATAACACTGGCAGGCATGCTCATCATATCTGGAAGACAAACGAAATGTGGATTCTTAATTTTCTAAAATATTCTCAATCATTCTGTTGAATTTACAAATAGAATGATTTTTGTCGAGCCCGCTTGCGGTGAGCCAGACATAGTTGTCACAACTTCAGTTCGGTGTATGTACGTACGTACATATGTAATTGTGTGGATGGATGCGTGCGTCTGTCCGGTCGAATTTGTCCGGGCCATAACTGCTACATTTATTGATGGATTTCAAAATAACCTGGCATAGTTGTTCAACTTGATAAGTAGAAGTGCCACTTGAAATATTCGTTCAAGTAGGTCCAAGGTCAAGGTCACACTTGAAGGCCAAATGATAAAATGGTCATAAATTGAGCTAGTCCGAGCCACTTCTACAGTTATGAATGGATTATAAATATTTTGGCACAATATAAGAAGTGCCATCTGAAACATTTGATGAGGTAGGTCCAAGGTCAAATTCACACTTGAAGGTCAAATGATAAAATTCTCATAAATTGAGCTTGTCCGGGCAATTACAGCTACATTTATGCATGGATTTCAAAATAAATAGGCACCATTGTTCTCCTTGATGAGTAAAAGTGTCATGTAAAACATTTTTTCAGGTTGGTCTAAGGTCAATGTCACACTTGAAGGTCAAATGATAAAACTGTCATAAGCAGAGCTTGTCCTACGTTTATGCATGGATTTCAAAATAATTTGGCACAATTGTTCTCCTTGATGAGTAGAAATGTTTGTTTAGGTTGGTCCAAGGTCAAGGTCACACTTGAAGGTCAAATGATAAATTTGTCACAAACTGACTTTGTCATGGCCATTATTTCTACTTGTTTTCCTTAATGAAATATCTAAAAAAGAAATATGCTGTATAAGCATGATATTGTTTGGCTTCTTTCTAATAAGTGAGTGAAACAGTCAGTTTTGACATACTTATAGGTCACTAAAGCAAACAGCGGGTTCGACAACAACCATCTTAATCATACAAGCAATCGGACAGCCAACAACAACTGACTGACTGACTTTTGTTTGAAACTATCAGTACAAAACAATGTCAATAAATGCTCAGCTAGACAGCCGCAACAAAATGTAGTGTCTTGTTTTTAATTAAAAATCACAAAGAGCAGTACTTTACTCCAACTAGGCGTACACCTTTTTTGACAAAAAAACTTAAACTCGGCGTACATGGGTTCTCCAACTCGCCGTATTTTCGTTAATTATGTATTTGCAACTCGGCGTGCACTTCAAACCATTACAGGCTGCCTACAAATGATTTCTATATTCAAAGCGGACAGGTTTTGACCGATTCATCTATTGCAATAGCTTTAATATATATGTGCCTAACTAATAAGGGACTTATTAATCAAAAGATACACGTATTTGTAAAGAAATGCTGAATTATATTCAGTAAAGGCACTCTCACTTGAAAGGATGTACTGATATGGCTAAATACTCTGTAAATCGAACATTGCATTCACGTAAAACGACATCAGTCTGAAAGCTTATTCAGTTGCAAATACACTCATACTAGTTTATTACATTTAGATGATGAAAAGCCCTGATAAATTAACTTACTTCAAAGCGATGATGACATTTACTAGGCTTGTTTTCTTCTAACTCGGCGTACACTGCTCCAACTCGCAATTATAGGCGAACACGAATGGACACAGTGGTACTTTGATCCTATACATGAACAAAGCCACCAAAATTGCAGTAGTGTGAATACAGCAATATTTTAATCAGTCCAACTTCAGTTCAGGTAAGATAGTCTGAGTGGATGGATGGATAAAAAAACAACAACTTTAAGATATATGGATGGGTGGATGGATAACCGGCAAATTTAGATCCCCTTCAATAGTATTTGAGTCACACTAAGACAATGAATGAGTGACAACGAACGGCTGTGTGCAAGGTAACCCCATCCTTGATCGGAAAAAAAAATATTTCCACCCACAATAGGGCCTGGATCGCCATATAAGCCGGCCAGCACTCAAATATAGTTGTAATTTACAGATATTGTACTATAATTTTCTTATGAAACTAATTAACAGAAAACAACACATATCAAAAACAGATGAATTTCACGAGAGTTATAACACCAGTGTGACCATTCGATGAGAAAATCTCTACATGGATGCAATAGTTCTCAGAAAATAATATCTTAGCCTGTTTGTTCCCTCTGTGTTAAGGTGCAATCCACCATCATTTTTGGCAAATAACTCTCGTTTTACTTTACCAGCATACATGAATGGCCTATATGTTCGGATGAATTTAAAATTCATCGATCTGCTCATATTCTTTTGTAAATAACCATTAACTCTCTTAATGATAGCATCTGAAATCTCATGATCAACTGGGCGAGGTAATATAGCTGATATTATAATATTAATAGACGGCTTAACTTTTCTACAAATGCCTATTAAATTACCAAAATCTGAAATTATACTGTCAAATTGAGCTCTATGTCCAATGTCATTAGTTCCCACATGAAAAATCACATAATCAAAATTCCTTAAAGATACTTGTCCTGTTAATAATCTGTTTGCCATCCGACTAACAGTATCTCCACTAAACGCTTGCAAGCATACACCTTCTATTCCTGATACATATTTGGCCATAGAATCACTCACTATGGTAACTCTTTTGTACTCTGTAATAAAATGAAATTGACTTTAAAAATTATTGTAACTTCACTCACCTTTACATGTAGATGTAAAAAAGGAAATGGCAGCCAAAGACTCTATTCTTAGTCTTTGCAACTAGCCTCTACCCTGTACAAATCAGCAGCAGATATCTGAAAAAGTCCAAATCCAATTTAAAACAGATGCACAAACATGACCACATGTACAGGAATAGAAATTCAAAAACTATACATTTAAAAGGAATACATAATATACAATTAAAACTCTTTAACCTCTGAAATCACTGTCACTTTCAGTCACTGACAAACATAACAATGTCTCATAATTGAGATATCATATGTATACATCATAATATCTGTCTCTTACTGAAATTATGGAAACCCTTTATTAAGTTGTATTTATAATTGTCAGCTAAGGTACTCAGTAATCGAAATAGGATTACTGCCAGTCCTCTCTGCCTGATATTTCAAAGCAATGAACTGAGAATCAAATACAAGCTTAATCTTCTGATAAATCAGCACTGGATAGAATATTTTGTTTCATACACTCTGCAACTAATAACTTGTCTTCCATAGAAAAAGACAAATACTTTTGATAACATTCACTCTTCCAATCGCCATGAGCTTTTATTAAAGATATTGGAACCTTTGATTTAAATCCAAATGTAGTTCCACCTCTTCTAAAACTATGTGTGGAAAAGTCATCAGGATCCAAACCTATTTTTTCTATTAAATATTTGAGCTTATTCTGGAATTGATTATATATGACACATGTTCCATCTGAAAGAGTGAATAAAGGATCTGAATCTTTAGCTACAACCTCATCCAACATTCTTCTGTAAGCTTGAACTGGACACAAAACTGAACCTGGAATCTCTAATAATGGATTTTTCAAAACTCTTTGACCAAACTGATTCGTTTTTGACCACCTCATTGTAATGATCAAAATTTGATTCTTTAACTCTACATCTTTTCGTAATAAAATTGTATTACTATTTTTATCTTTAATTGAGTTTGGAACAAGATTTGACTTCCTTGCAAATAAGAAAAAAGGAAACAAAAATAAGCACCAGAATACTACATCTGTTTTAGTTTTCATATTTAGTAAATAATACATTCTTTTCAGAATATCTGGTGTAATCGGTTGTGCTTGCTTAACTAAATGTGGATGAAGCTTAGCTATACCTTTCAAACTTAAATTTAATATGAAATTATTTATATTTTCCACCGAATATCCTAATAAATAATGCATAGTCTTTACACCACTGATATAATTTCTTAATTTCTTCTTATTTTGAATTTAAACAAAGACGCCCCGACTGCAAAATTTTACAACTGTGACGTTTGGCGCTAAAAATCTTCTTTTTATACCCAAAATATTTGAACCAATGAAAATCCCACGTTCAATTTAGCTCAAGATAAGAAACTAAAACTCAACACGAACAGCATATTACGATTCGCACCACGGGTCCTAAACGTCAAATAATTATATATTATAAAAGATTATAATAATTCGTTTCCCTATGATTGACTGTTAGTTCGGACTGAATTATTTTCTTGCAGGGAATTTGGTTAATTTTTAATTGCAGTTTGCAATTTGAGTCAGAGTGGATAGCTTCATATTGTTTACCCTATCCACCTCCAATCCCCACCACTACTCCATCATGTGAAATCTGAGGAGGACCTGCCCAGTTTATGTTTGTTTTGTTTCCCTATGATTGACTGTTAGTTCGGACTGAATTATTTTCTTGCAGGGAATTTGGTTAATTTTTGGCTAGAATTAACCTATTTTCCCTCCAAGTAATCAGTCTGTGCAACCACAGATGACCCTTGCATCTACCTTTAGGTTTTCAGCCAACCCCGCCTGTTTTACATAACTTACCGATTGAGATTTCTCCATATAAACGAAAATTAGCTACGATAACGCAAATAAGGTTTTGAGGTATAAAAAAATTTGCAAAAGCGTCATTTTGGATGTCACAACCTACCCCGGGTTCTGGCACAATCATCCCCGTATACGGGGTAGGCTGTGCCATCCGACCAGTTGTCTTTAAAGCCTCACCATGCTGCAGGTCTTCAATATATCCCAACATGAATGGTTACATTAAATGGCGCAAATATGGTGCTCTAATTTCAAGTTTAAGTAATATATAATATATGTAATATACGCAAAGGTATAGTTTGAGAGACTGAAAATTCAAAAAGTGGCACTTTCATCCCCGGCTTCCCCTATCTTTAACACAGCAGATGAAAGGTGGAGCCCATCTCTCTCCTTTTGGTTCCTTACATAACATTTAACAATTTAGATAATAATAAATAGAGAAAACGATTCATCTTATGTTTAGTGTCACAGATTATGATTATCCGTATTTTCCTTATGTCATTTTTCGTTTCGTTGTAGGTGGTGCAGTTCATGCTTTTTCAGTGGCTCTGACTCATTATGCCACGCTGGTAGCTGGTGAACATGTAAAATATGACATGGTGATTACCGATACGGCAAGCCTCTATGATGATAATTCCGGGACAGTAATAGTGAAAGAACGAGGACTATACGTATTGCACTTTTTTGCCGTCGCTCAATACGACACCGAGGTCTTTCTGGGGCTGTATCTCAATGAAAACCTGGTTGTTTCATTGCAAAGTTACTCTGGACAAAACAGGGCCGCTGCCGGAAACACCGCCATCGTTCGTTTGGCAACCGGGGACCAGCTGTCTGTTCGCACATCTGAAGATAACAACGCACTACTTGGTGAAAATGACGAAATCTACACTACATTTAGTGGTTCTCTTATTGCAACAGAACTTGATATAATGAAGGGTGGTAAGTAGTAATGCTTAAAAGTGCCACAAAAATCAAAGTATGTTTTCTTACTTTATGAATGTAGGCCTACTTTTTTTCCTTCTGATTTCGGCCTTTGTTTGCTAAAATCGTAGCCTTGTGGCCATAGAGTATCCATATCGTCGTATTTTCCTTAAAAAATGTTGACTGCGGCTTTTCAGTCTAATCTTTTCCAGACTTCTTCAGCATATTTTCTAAAGGGAATTTATTTATGATCATATTAATCCAAATCCAAATCACTCTTTACTTTGAATTTTCGGCCTATATGAAGAATCACTGTTGATTTTTCTTGATGAAGGTCAGGAGGCCAAAAATTGAAATAAAATGTGATTTGGATTGGTATTTTCATCATTTTCAAAACGTCATTTTCATTTGGAATTGATTCTATGTTCAACCTTCATGATATGACAAGCTAAAATTCCATGAAGGTTAAAAAATGAATACATTTTAATTCTTGTTAAGGCTAGCCCTGACATTAAAAAATTAAAAATAGGTAAAAACAGATGTTTAATGTTTTACGTATAGATTGTTCTTATTGTCAGGGTTGCTGCTTTTTGTAAGACTGTTGTGTGAGCGGTGGTTGTTTTTATTGGGTTAACCAACTAGGCATATGATGAACCAAGGCAGATCAAAGGGCGAGTGTTGCTCGACCGCAAACCGGTTAAGCCCCCAGTAATCTCATAACTGGCCGTCCCGGGGAGGCAGTTCTGTTTTGGTTCTTCTTGGTTGTTTTGTGTGTTGTTAGTTGCTATGTCTGTTGTTGGTATGTTGTTTGTGATGTTCGGGCTGGTCCGTTGACCACCTAAATGGGAAATGGCTATTCACATGGCTGCCCCTGGTGTTGTCTTTGGTGGTGACTAATTTTTTGTGTCTTTCTCACATGGTGTCTTTGATTGGATCTGGGATTGAATTGTCTCAGTTCCTGAGTATTTTCCTCCTTACTTTTTTACGTTAAATTATTTTACTTTCCGACTGAAGTATTTACGAGGTAAATATGCAAAATAAGTATAAAAAATAAGCTCAATTTTCTGAAACGGTTTATCATGGTTTCTATTCACAAACTTTTTTTTCAAAACATGCTGCCAATCCGAAATTAATTTCATACGCCGTTTTTTTTTGTATTAACATTGCGGCAGCCTAATGGCTTGCAGCTGCTTTAAAACAGTGTGCTATGGTCACTGCAATCGTTTTCTATATCGACTGACGAAACTTACAACACTTTCTACATCTTTTATTATCATTTTGCCTGTATATAATTCTAGCATAGTGGTCAACTTCTGACATATTTCTGGGTGATTTTTGTTTGGCTCTAGGATTTTTGCCATCTAAGGTTTATCAACTGCCTAATTAGCTTCATGATTTTCTTTCCGTTTGAGTTTTGATATGTTTTGTGTTTCCGTGTTTATTATGTGGATTTGCTACGTATGCTAGTGATGACATTGTGTGTGCATTAAAGGTATGAAAAATCCTGATGCAGTTTTCTTTTGCTTTATCTATGTTTTGTTACGTTTCGTCATAGTTTGTTTCGTATCTTGTGTTGGTTATTTTGAGTGGGAATTGTGCTGTGTTATTGTGATTTTTCCTGAGTGAATTGGTTTCGATTCTAGTTTTCTTTTTCAAACTTCATGGCGTTTCACTGCTGTCTTTCCCCTTGAAATAAATGAGCCGCGACACGAGAAAACCAACAATGTGGTTGTGCGCCCCTGAGCGCAGACTCAGATCAGCCTGGGCATCCGCCCAGTCTGATCAGAGCCTTCGCTGTACGCATGGAGGTGGCTTAGACCCTTAGCTACCCTTTGAGCGCTCAACGAAGAGTCTGATCAAACTGGGCGGATGGCCAGGCTGATCTGAGTCTGCGCTGGGCGCACAACCACATTGTTGGGTTTCCTATGTCGCGGCTCAATTATCTCCTACCAGAAATGTCTGATCATTTGAGCGATGTTGTATATTTCTATTCTATTCTATCCCGTAACCTTACTAGGTCGTTGGGGCACCACAGCTGACTTCAAAACAATCCCTTTCCACCTTGTCCTGTCTTCAGCTGCCCTAGTTGAGCTGGCAAAATCCATTCCAGTCCACTCCTTGATATTGTCTTCCCACCTCTTCTTCTGTCTACCTCTTCTTCTTTTTCCTTTCACTGTGCCCTGAAGAATTGTCTTTGCTAAATCAGAAGACCTTGAGACGTGACCGAACCACCTTAGTTCCCGTTTCTTGACCAGCGTCAGGAGTTCATCATATTCTCCAATGGCTGCTTGGATCTTCCTGCGAATCTCCTCATTGGTTATATGGTCCTTGTGCGAAATGTTCAGTAACCTTCGGTAGCATCTCATCTCAAAGGCCTGCGTTCTTTTCTCTAACTCTGCTGTCAAGGTCCATGATTCACAGGCATACAGAAATATGGAAATGACAAGGGAGCGCATAAGTGTCACCTTTGATCCAGGAGATATGTTGTTATCTCTCCAAATTGGTTTCAGCTTGGCAAGAGCTGAAGTGGCTTGTGCTATCCTTGAGAGAACCTCCTGTTTTGAGCCATCATCTGAGACAACTGCTCCAAGGTATTTGAAGCTGCTTACAGTACCCAGCTTCTGTCCCTTTACCTTGATCTCCCTCTGGATGCCATCTGCGCTGTTTGTCATCAGTTTGGTCTTCTCAGCACTGATCTCCATCTTATACCTTGTGACTTTCAACTAGAGCTTCTAGTTCCTGCTCTTCCTCAGCAAGAGCGTCTATATCATCGGCAAAACCGCAGGTTGGTAATATATCTGCCGCCTATGCTAACCTTTCCGTCATGTTCTTCCAGAGCATCAGACATGATCCGTTCGAGAAAAATGTTGAAGAGGGTGGGTGACAGAAAACATCCTTGTCTTACTCCAACTGTTGTTCTGAACCATTCTCCTGTGCTGCCATTTATCAGGACTGCACTTGTAGCCTTGTCGTATAGCTGCTCAATGGTGCGAACTAAGTTTGCATTGATATTGTACTTCCTCATGGTGGCCCATAAGGCTGCATGCCATACCCTGTCAAAGGCTTTTTTGAAATCAATGAAGACATGGAAAAGATTCTGCTGATGTTGGAGATACTTTTCACACAGGATTCTAAGGTTGAAGATCTGTTCTGTGGTGCTCCTTCCTGCTCGGAACCCAGCCTGTTCCTCAGCGATTATCTCTTCGGCTTGTGGCTTAAGCCTGTTCAAGATAACTTTCAGCATGACTTTGCTTTAATGACTGATGAGGCTGATGGTTCTGTAGTTCTGGCAGAGCTGTAGGTTGCCCTTTATAGGGAGAGTAATAATCAGCGACTGAGTCCATGGGGTAGGCCATTCTCCTGTTCTCCAGATCCTGTTACAGATATCTGTTAAAACATCAATCATGGTCTCCCCTCCAGCTTGAACAAGTTCTGCTGGTATATTATCAACTCCTGCAGATTTTCCCTTCTTCAGTGCTGCTACTGCAATCTCAACTTCCTCACGAAGGATCGGTTGTTGATCTTCTTCTGGGGGCTGACTGCAGTCCAGAACCGTATTGTCACCATCAGTCTCATGGTTGTATAATTCTGAGCAATATTCTGTCCATCTGCTGAGAATCTCTTGTTCTTCTGTAAGGCATTTCCCAGACTTGTCCTGGATAGTTGTGGATCTACCCTGTTTCTCTGAAGTTAGATCCTTCACCAGCTGGTATGCTTTCTTGCTGTTGTTTTTGATCAGGCAAGTTTCGATCTCCTCGCACTGACTAGCTATCCAGTCCTCCTTCGCTTTCTTCACTGCCTACTGAATCCTCTTGTTTGCTTCGCTGTATTCTTCTGCTCCTCCTGCTTCATACCTCTTCTTCTTCAAATTTCTCCTCTCATCACAGAGGTGGAGAACATCTCTAGTGACCCATGGCTTTTTCCTGCGACGTTCCTTCCTAAGTATCTCACTGGCTGCATCAGTCACTACTGTATTGTAGGTGGTAATCATGGTATCTAAGTCCATGTCATCATCCCTCAGACCAATGAGTGGTGCAAATTTTCCACCTATTGTTGCTTGAAAAGTGCATGCCACCTCTGGGTCCCTTAGCTTCTCAAGATCAAACTTCAGTCTTGGCTGGGTTGGCTTTCTAGCCTTCTTCAGACGAACTCGGAAGGTCATCATGACCAGGTCATGGTCACTTCCTATGTCTGCTCCAGGAAAACTCCTTGTCCTATGGATGTTGACTCCTGATCGGAAGCGCTTCCTCACCAAGATGTAATCAATCTGAGACCTCTCTCATTTGTCTCGCCATTGCAGTAGGGTCCACAAACGTTTTCCCAGTCTGCCTTTTTCATCCTTTCCAACCTTAGCATTCCAATCCCCATGTACAACCAGAATGTCCTTCTTGGGTGTTTTGTCTATGATTTCCTGGAGTTGCTGGTAGAAGTGTTCTACCTCATTGTCGTCATGTCCAGATGTTGGTGCATAAATCTGTATGATGGTGATGTTGAAAGGAGCTGCTCTCAGGCGAATTGAATTCAGTCTGCTGGAGACTGGTCGGCATCCCATGACAGCACTCACCATGTCCTTATGCACAAGAAATCCAACCCCATACTCATGTTTGTCCTCTTCTCCACTGAAATAAACCTTGTGTCTGTCATCTGTTGACATCTCACCATTTTTTCCAGCGCATCTCACAGAGCCCCAGTATGTTCCAGTGATACCTGTCCATTGCATGAGTCAGCTCTTCAAGCTTCCCAGCTGGCCTCAGAGTCCTCACGTTCCAGGTGCCAATTGAGATGTTCTCCCTACCTCTGATTTTCTTGATCTGTGTTACACCAGTTGCATACTTGTCACCTACGTCCCGGTGTCCAACAGTAGGCGCGGTCATTGTTAATCCGGGCTGCGACCGATCCGGTATTAAGGTCTTATCTAGGTTGTCAACCATGGTGTTTCAAGGGCAGGATTCAGCCTGACGGAGCCCATCCCTCTCCAGGCTATATATGTTGACCACAGCCGAAATCCACGATTATTGTATGGCTCGCCTTGGTCATGAACACATGGCCGTTGACTCCAAGAGTTCTTCCGCCCTGGCCGTTGACTTCTTCTAGGAAGACTTCCGCCCAGTGATGCCGTGTTGACACCACCTCTTGTTGACCCATAGGGCTGGGAGACTCATGGAGGCCGGAGCGTCTTATTTCCTCCCATCAAGTCACTGACTTGTCCACTGTCTATAATATAGACAACCAGATTCAAAGAGTCAAAGTGATCGGGTCTGTCCCTACCTATCAGTGACCCCCTTAATCTAGCTGTTCCACCAAGCTGAGCAGGGCTCGCTCGGGTCTTGCTGCTGACACTTGGTTTAGATTCGAGTTCCACTCTGCCCGTTGACTTCTTCTAGGAAGACTTCCGCCCAATGGTGCTGTGTTCGCAGGTTTTTGTTCATAGGTTTTGTCTAGAGACCTAGCAATGAACTCCCAGGTGGACTGCCTGCCAAGGCTAAGAGCTCCACCTACTCCTTCTAGTTTTATTTAGAGACTAGTTACTCTTAGACAGGACACCTTTCCAGGTTGATGAGCCCCATCTGCCCACATGTCACAGGTAGTACTGGTTTACATGGTACCAGTAGCAGGTTATGCCTGACCTGACCTTGTTGTATACCCAAATGAAATTAGACACATACTATTTACCGTGCAATACAATGCATTAATCGTTTTAGGCAAGCAGAAATGTTGGGACGGCACCAGGTCACGCTCTTACTCTTACACATTAGCCGTGTCTTCAAGTGGCAAAACATGCCAGGCTTGGACGGCTCAATGGCCACATGGGCACAGTAGGACAGAGGACTACCGATATCCCTGTGACGGATCCGCAGCTGCCGCTGTTAACTATTGCCGGGACCCAGACTGGGAAGGATTTCCCTGGTGCTATACGATGGACCCCGGTCTTCGTTGGGAGAGCTGTGGCGTGCCACTTTGTGACACTTTAGGAAGTAAGCGTTTAAGGCATATAAGGACACACGGCTTACCTGACATTTTTAGAGTGAAGTAATGTTTAAGAGACCCAGCAGGCACGTAACGTTGAGTCAACGTCAACTCAGTGTAGATTCAAGCTGTGTGCCCAGTGGGAGATCTTAAATGTCCGCCTGCATTCCTTCTAGAATTGTTTTTGTTGTACTTTTAATGTACAGAATTTCCATTCATACGTTCCTAGAATGGTAACGTAAATTTTCGTAATTTTGCATATAGCCTTACAAATCGGGTATTTTATGCTGAATTTACATAAAACTTACATTTGGAAGATAAGTGAGAAAAAAGACAGTTTAAACAGTTTCGCTTTGTCAGTCACTTTTTGCCCTACAACAGCTTTTACTCTTTACTCATCAACTCAGCATGCTAATGCTAATTTAACTTGCAATTTGACTGGCCGAGAGCCAGCAGAAATTAGAATTTATACATCGATAAATCCCCTGAACCAGAATCTTGGAACATTGCGGAGGATTTTAAGATAGTCAGTGCAGCTGGAATTTTGGAATAGAGATGACGACTGGGTTGGAATTATAAAATTTTTGTGACTTTTTCGAGATGAAAGGTGATTTTGCCTTGCCTCCATTATTTTCTTTTGCCTCCAAAACATCGATTATTGTTTTTCAGAGAAATGGGTTGTTGCATTCAGCGTGGCTTTGTCCCATCCTCTAGACGTTCCCGCTGATACCAAAGTAGTTTTCGACCACGTGATTCTTGACCTTAATTGCGACTATAGTACATCAAGTGGGGACTTTGTGGCTCCAGTGGCGGGTTTATATGAATTCAACTTTGCAGCGGCTGGAGGCGAAGAAAGCGCTATTTTGTGGTTGGAATTATGGCAGAATGACAGGTACGTTGCTCCCCCGTTGATGTAAAGTCGTGTATTATTTTGTCGTAAGATGTCAAGACTCGAAAAGGCATGAAGTATATATACTCCTCGCCAAAATGTTAGCATATTTTCAATGTAAATATACCAAGATTATTAGAAATCATAATACTTAAGTTCTAACTTTCAGTATGAAGATAAATGCATTCTTTCATCAACACCAATGCTTTAGCATTGTGAAAACACCAAATTTTGATTGATTTTAGTAAGCACTGCACAAAGCGAGCACAGAAATAAAAGCCCCTAAAATTAACATTTTCGAAAGAAAATGATGCTCTGCTTTAATGATTATAACAGCAGTAATTTTTTATTCGCCAAAATCATTTAACGTTTCAAAACGTTAAATTGGTGTAAAAGAAAAGCCACTCATAGCGCATTATAAGGATATTTTTTCTCACCAAAGTGTGTTTTTGGACATATACGTCTTTGCTCTCTTTGTGCAGTTGTTACTCAAATTTGAATCAAAGATGCAAATTTTACGATGATTAATAATTGGTGTGGATGATAGAATACATTAACTTCAAAAGAGAGTTAGAATTCAGTTGTCATTATATTCAATAATCTTTGTATATTTGAGCCGCGACAAGAGAAAACCAACAATGTGGTTGTGCGCCCACCGCAGACTCAGATCAGCCTGGATATCTGCTCAAATTAATCAGACTCTTCGTTCAGTGCTCAAAGGGTAGCTAAGGGTATAAGATATCTCCATGCGGACAGCGAAGACTCTGATCAGGCTGGGCGGATGCCCAGGCTGATCTGAGTCTGCGCTGGGCGCACTACCACTTTATTGGTTTTGTCACGTCGCGGCTCATTTATGTTAGCATTATGCTAAACTTTTGGCGAGGAGTATCCTAGTATTCAGACCTTATAGTGGCAAGATGAAGATGACTGAGCCGTGACACGACAAAACCAACAAAGTGGCTTTTGCGCCTCGCGAAGACTCAGATCAGCCTTGACATCCGTCTAGTCTGATTTTAGTCTACACTGTCGGCATGAAGGTAGCTTAGACCCTTAGCTCTGATCAAACTGGGTGGATGCCCAGGCTGATCTGAGTCTGCGTTGGGCGCACATGCCACTTTGTTGGTTTTCTCGTATCGCGGCTCATTATTTTAACGCCGGTCAATCTGAAAAAGTGAGGTTAGTTTGACAAATGGAAATCGACATGGGAAAATTCATTCAGTTTGAAAAGGGAATGCATGTTGAATTTTCAGAAATATGCATCAACAGCTTTGAAAGCATGTTTTTTTCTCGGCACAGCCGAATATGATTTCACTGTTGATCCACATTTCACAATATTTCATCGGTCAAATAACGTGTTTGTTCGAATTTAGCCAATAATATCAAAGGTCGATGAATATTTAATCTTCTTTTTTTCCCGTTGTACTGCATTGCGTGAGTACCGGCACTCTGTCAGATGTTAATTCAAAATGTTTCTCTTGTTTGTAGAAATCATTATGGAAATTTTATCGAAAACAGACGCAGATATTCAAAACTTTAATTTTTTCAGTGTAGATATATTTTCGATTTCTACTTTCGGTTTAATAAACACAAACAAACACTGCATCAGGTTGGTAACTGTTTTGGAATCAGGTCAGTCTCAAGGTTGACCGCGGTCATTGTCGCTCCCCAGTGTCAAAATTACGGTTGCGGGTGCCTAACGACATTGCTCACTTGAGTCAGATTCATGAAAGTTACTGCCAGATCTTCACCTAGAGACATATTACAAAACACTCTTCTAATTTAACCTGCGCCGATTATCTTCTTTTTTTTTCAAAGATTTCCCTTGTTTGTTGTACTTCTAAACTAAAGCAGATAATATCGGTTATGACATATTGTCTTATTTTGAGCTCACCAGAGCCGAAGGCTCACAGGTGAGCTTATAGTATAGGCAGGCATCCGTCGTCCGTCGTCCGTCCGTCGTCCGTCGTCCGTCAACACTTTCAAACGGCATCACCTCTGAAACTACAATGCCCATTGTTACCAAATTTCATATATGGCATCTATAGGCAGGGGGAACCAATAATACTGTTTTTTTTATCCAAAGCGCTTCAGAACTATGGTTGCTATGGCAACTTAAAGTTTCCTTGTATGGGGAAAATTGAAAATTTGCATTTATTGCTATGTCACTGCAGATATTTTGACAAAACTTTTACAGAAATGTTCTTTGAGTATTCTTTTATCAACCACATGAAATTTATGTAGAATGCACAATTTGGCTGGTTGCCATGGTAACCGAAAGGTTTAAAAATAGAAAATATATTCAAAAATCATATCCTCAGAAACTATGCAACCAATAAAGCTCAAACTTCACAGAAAGGATTGTAGTACTAGCTTCTATAAAAGGATTGTTTTTCTTGGCAATTGCTCCAGCAGTTTGGTTGCTATGGGAACTTAAAGTTACCATTGACTTAAAATGGCAAAATAGAAAATTTGCATTTATTGCTATGCCACTGCAGATATTTTGACAAAACTTTCATAGAAATGTACCTTGCGTAGTCTTAAACCAGCCGTATTAAATTTATGCAAATTGCGCAATTTGGCTGGTTGCCATTGAAACCGAATAGTTAACAATAGAAAAATATTTAAAAGTCATCTCCGCAGAAACTGTGTGGCTAATAAAGTTCAAACTTTACAGAAAGAACCTTAGAACTAGCCTCTATAGAAATACTGTTTTCATGGCAATTACTCCAGCAGTTTGGTCGCTATAGCAAATAAGAGTTTCCATTGACTTATAATGGGGAAAATTGAAATTGGCAGTTTTTGCTGTCTCACTGCAGTTATTTAGATTTTCTTTCTACAGAAATGTTTCTTGAATAGTCCTCTATGTTTCATATGAATTTTCTCCAAATCGCTGATTTTGATTGGTTGTCATGGCAAAATATAGGGTAAATTTTCGAGAAAAAAAAATGAACAAATCTTCTGCTCAGAAGCCATATGGGGGATAGATTAAACTTATTTTATTGCCTTTATATACAATGGGGTTGGGCTACAAGTTCTCACAACATTAGTTACAGCCCTCCCCCTACAATATCAAACACAGCAATACATGGCAAGAAACAAACATATTATACAGCAATTGATTTGTGGAACAACAAAGATAGCAAAAATATAAATAGACATTTATCAGCACCACAATAACATGGCGTCGTCCCGGTGTCGATCGACACCGAGACGACGATGTTATGTGCAATGCGTTCGCCAAAAGTTTTGTATATGTCAAGAATGGACCAACAAAAGGAAGGAGGAGAGAAAAAGAATAGAATGAAGAAAAGATAAATGAAAGAAAGAAGGAGTTGCGAACCACCATCCTGTCTTCGTACCATCGCATACACCATTATGTATGGTTGGCTTAGGAAAACCTTTTCGTATTTTTAATATATCTTTGGACAGCCTGAAAAAGAAGAAAATTTTCATCGTTAGATAGGTTAGGTTTACCAAAGAGCAAATAATTAAGACTTAATGGATGAAAAGGCCTTGTTTCTCTGAACATAAGTATTCTTTGGTTGTTAAATCTCTCACACTCTAAAAAGAAATGTAGAGCAGACTCATTATTATTTCCACAAGCACAAATTCTATCTGTCCGCAAATGATTGAAATAAAGATCTCCGTTTAAGTCACTACAATTATTACGTAATCTAGCATGCAAAATCGAAAGTTTTCTATTTCCTTTAAGAAAGTAATCCGGAACATTACTATTATTAAACATCTGATGTCGAAGGTGGTTCCGAAATGTCATAAAAGACGGAGCATGTTTGGTATCATCACTTAAATTGTTCCATAATTGAACTGACGAAGGTATACATGACTTATTAAAAATTTCAGTTCTTGATCTTATTGAAGAAAGATTCGTTCTGTTACGTAATGGATAATTAGAAATTTCACTTACTAAGGGGGGAACAAGGTCCGATATGTATCCTGGGACTTGACCGTTATAACATTTATACATGAAACACAACTTTTGGAATTTACGTCTTTCAGATAATGAAACTCAGCCACACTCTCTATATAAGTTGTTTAATGAAGTTGACCTTGTTAGCCCAGTAACAATTCGTGCAGCTTCATTTTGTAATTTTTCTAAAGCTGCTTTATCTTGAACAGTACACCCATCCCATACAATTGCCGAATATTCGAGTAGGGGTCTAATATAAGATATATAAATCTGATTCAGAGCAGTTCTACTAAATGTATATTTCAGTTTACGCATAATACCTTATTAACATTAGAAATATCAAGAACATCTTTAATTTCATTTTCAGAAATTACAAGGTCTTCCAAGACCCTATCTGTTTTTTCATAAAATAGTGGAAGTGCTGCGTTAGAATCATTTAAGGATGAAATTGAACTAAAATAAGAATTTAAGCAATTAGCTTTCTCGACATCAGAACTGTGGATAATAGTTTCCCCAGACATAGTAGTAGTGCACAAAGGTGGTATGGTCGACACAGTATTGTTATTTTTCACAAAATAGCGAACAATCTTCCAAAAATCTTTTTTATTATTACAGTAAGAATCCATAAGTGATATTTCAAGACTATTGTAAAATGCCTCCTTAGCATGTTTTTTCAAATTGTTAACTTTATTACGAAGGTGTTTATATTTTGTCCAATCAGATTCCTTAGAAAATTTGATAGCTTTGGATTTTATACGATTTCGTAACCTAGAAAATTTCCTAATTTCTGAGTCATACCACGGCTTGTCTGAGGTTCTGATAATCACCTCCTTATTTGGAATAGATGACTTCACAAGATCCAGAAAAACTGACGTAAATAACAAACATGACTCGTCTAAAGTACCATTATATAAACAGCTCCAATCGAAATCTAGAAGTTTTTGTCTTAGTTCTTCAAAATTAGCTCGTTTGTAAAGCCAAACAGTCCGTTTATATGTATGTGACAACGAATAACTATGGGGTATATAAACATAGATGGCGGAGTGGTCTGAAATTTCACCAGGATTTGTCAGTACACCAGAATGCAAAATCGTTAAGTCATCTGGGATTATTATAGGATCCAGAAGTACCCTACCCCGCGTAGGCTCAGAAATAATATTACATAAAGAATTTTCCATTAGTACATTTCTTAAGTTATGATAATTTGGATTTAAAAGATCTTCATTTAAATCACCGACAATTATAAGGTTTTTACTGGATTCTATTGCTTTCTCTATATTAAGATTAAAAGCGTCAAAAAATTGTAAGTCACAAGGTTTCGGACTATAAAATACTCCAATAAGGTAATTTTGGTGATTCATTCGGACTTCCAGCCATATACATTCGTCCCAGAAAATCTCAAGATCAAATCTCCTTTTATGAATAAGACCAGTTGACGGATATACAATAATTCCACCACCGTGATTTGTTCGGTCTTTTCTATAGGGAGAGTCATACTGGTTACCCAGAAAAAGGTTTTCATTTAAAATAGTATTATCTAAGTGTGTTTCAGTAAAACAAATTAAATCAAAATCACAAAAACAATCTAAAACATACTCAAGTTTGTTACGGAGACTTCTTATATTACAATGAAGAATAGAGACACAGTGATCCGAGCTAGTTTCATTCATTGGACCAGGATTCATTTCAACATCACCTGACGTAATGACCAATAAGAGCGCTACAAGAGCAAATTCTAAATTGTAAATGCTGTCCAGTAAAAATATTGCTGACTGAGTAAGGATAAATTTCGTAAAACTGCAAAGTGAAGTTAAAGAACTAAAAGTAAATATGAACTTACCTATAAATTTCCTTGTAAAGCTTCCATACGCCTTACTGTAGAAGAGACCCACCGACACCCTCCAAGCACCGATGTCAATATTCATGTTATATCAGTTGAAGTGAAGTATAGTCTGGAGACTGCCGGTCGATCTATCATTGAGACTGGACATAGTGATCCGGTAAAAGACAGGATAACGGTTCGCAAGAAAGAGAAAAAGAAGAGAAAAAGAAGAAAATATAAGACATATACAATTATAAGCTGTGAAGATGTAAGAGATCTATTCATTTTCCTATCTAAGGTAACAGGAATCACAACTGAAATGTGCACAAATTTCTGAGGTAAAGTCAGCATTACCACTGCTGCCCCTGGACAGCGGTAGCAATAGCTGAAGTCTTAAATGCACTTTTGAATGAAAAAACATTGGATGAAAATGGGTAATAGTATAACAATTCAGAGTAGTAATATGAGGGCATTGCATGAGAAGGGACCCCAAACCTTGGGTGCACGGCAAACACCAGGCCAGCATGCGCTATCGTATGAACAGATACACATGTTAAACCTTATAGGCGGAATCAAATACCTAGTATGACTGGAGACATTCACAGGCTGATCCGAGTATTGGCCGTTGCACACGCCGTAAGACTCCTTAATACGAAACGTCAGTCTGATTTAGAAAAACGTGTTCAATTCCTAGGTGTATATATTAAAATGCTACTGTAAAGATGAAACTAAGCAGGCACACGACGCCGAAATGACGTCGCACTGACGTCGATGCGATGTAATGACGCCGCATCGACGTCAGTACGACGCCACCCCGACGCCATGTGCCCGCCGGGTTAGTAATGATAGACAGAGCTACTTCGAGCGGGGAGGGGCTGCCCACTATTCATGAACTGCCAGCACGAGAGTCTAACACCGAAACAGTACCAAAGTGCGCAAAGTCCTCACTTCTGTTTGCTTGGAAAAACTTTCTATGGGAGTCTCACTTAAATTTATCGATTTTTTTTCGCGAAAAAGAAGCAAAACTACACATGCAAAAAAAAAAAAAAAAAAAAAAAATAATGATCGGAAGGCGATCCGTACTCGTAAATGCGAAAAGGCACCCTCAACCTCGATGCAGCTCTATCAAACATATCCCGCTTATTCCTAACTAACTCCGCCAGTGTCTATGTACTATCTTTACTACAACTTTGGTTGTGCACGAGAATTACGTGAATGAAGCGTCCCAGAGTCATTTCATTCACATCTACGGTAGTAAATTGTGTTGGACTTTGTGGTATTTCAAATAATAGTACAGTCACTCGGATTTATCAATTCTAAACATGGTAAGTCGAGATCTGAACAAGGAGAAAAAATATCAGCAGATAATCAGAAATGTGTTACTATCATAAGTTATGATCACGGCTATCAGTAATCCCCCAGTCCTGAAGATAAGAGGGGGTAATTGGGATAACATTCCACTTTTACACAGCAAAACATGCATTGTGACTCCTCATTAGAAGCGCCCCTCCGATGTGGGGCCACAACATATATTTCCATTTAGAAGAAACAAAAACCACTCCACCTTATCTAGAGTTCTGTGACCCAGTCATTATGGGCATTGATATCTCAAGTTCTGTGACCCAGTCATTATGGACATTGGTATCTAGAGATCTGTGACCCAGTCATTATGGGCATTAGTCGACCAGAATACACAGAAACAAGACTATTCAGGAACTATGGCCTCAGTGCCATTTTCACAAAAATATTCATAATAATTCGAATGTAAGACGGGGTTTGCCCCAATTGACCCCAAACACCCAAACAGCTCTTGTGAACTCTTTTAAAACTAGAGTTTCCTTACAAAACAAGGCAATCGCAAACATCCAGATACGTCTTATACAAGGAAACTAGACCTTATGGATTGCTTTGAGGGCCGTGTGCGTCTTATAATCGAGTAAAAGAACTGAAAGTAAAAATCACATGACTGAATAAAAAGTGGTGTTGTATCTATCAGTTATTTCATCAAACTAGACATATATTCTGTACATGTGACAGGTCAGATACTAACCAGGTATGCACCTACGCTTGTAAGTAAAGTACGATCCAAAATATTCTCAACCCATCAGTGCCCTAGTAGCATCACAGAAAACGGAACCTTTTAACAAAGCAACAGTTTAGGCCCAGACCGGACGCTGCAGCACTCGCGTCCGATCAGGGCCCACACTGTCCGGCACCCCTTATAACGGAAATAAAATTAAGTCCGTCTCGGCGGAGGCCATCAGGCACCTATGGGCCGCGACCCTTAAACATAGGTTCTGATCGGTATCTACGCAACAAAATATATAGGCTAAGAGAAATCCGCACCATTAACGTTTGACCATTCTGACACTAATTTTCATAAAGGGAGTTTGGCAGTCAATGTGTGTGTGAGAACCAAAGAGCTCCAGTTAATAATTGAATGTATGCCGAGAGCCCAGGTAAAGGCGGGCTCCGACGACAGTTATGGAAAAAACCCAAGTATACAAAGCATAATGGGGCAATTCATGAGACCTCATTAAACCCTTAATAAAACATTTGCCTTGACACCTCCCTAGAACTTTCTCAGCGAGACGACTTAAACGAGGAAAAACCATCTCATGACATACCCCAAAACCCAACCTTAACTGGAGCTCTCAGGTTACACAGGTAAATTGTCCAGGTAAATAATGTATACTGTTGTACACTGAGGTCCCGTAAAGGGAAGTATTAGATATCAATACACGATATTTGTCAATGATTGTATGACAGTGAAATGGCGGTTTACGCCTTCAGAACAGTGTTCTCATTCAGCAAAGGTGGAAAAGTGACATCAAGTTCATTTTTGCTGCGCACACGTACTGGCTTTGACATGTCATTGTCTTTATAGAATATCTTCCCATCCTGGGTCCAGAAGGAATCAATGCGTTTATCTGAACGAAGCTGGAGGAGTTTCAGGGCAATCTTATAGTTTTTCTGAGTCAGATCTTCAGTCATAAAAATTTTATGAGGGTTGCCCTTAAGGCTTGACTTTGCTTTGTAGACCATGTCTTTGGATTTATATGACTTAAACTTAACTATAATAGGGCGAGTTCCATTATCTTTCTCCTTGCCTAAAGGATGGGAGCGTTCTATGTCATCAGCTGAAATCGCGACATTCATTAAATCGTTGAATACTCTGACTGCAGCTACATCGCTGTTAAGACCAAAATCAGGTGGCACATTATGAAGACGTACTGACGTTCGACGACCGTACTGCTCGAGATCGTCTAACTGATTACCCAGTGTTTCAACACTACGCTCTAATGTTGTAATCTGTTGCTCTTGCCTAGCAATAATTGCATCTTTAGTTTGAATGACATTTTCAGATTCCTTTACTCTCTGACGAAGCAGCTTATTCTGCTCTTGGAGGGGTTTGATTACATCCCTTTCCAACCTCGTAGCAGTATTGGTTACCGCTTGATCAATAGCCTGGTTCATAAGGGGCTGAAAAATTTCCTTCAGTGAAGGGGTTATTTGTTTGATAAAAGTTTTATCTTGAAAAGCAGTAACAACAATTCCAACCACAGGATTTGGCTCTGATGATTCATCCCAGTTCAATTCACAAGCACCACGCAAGTCGCCAAGAGATACTTGTTTCTTAAGTGACGGTGATACCCCTGAGGAGCCTTCCTGCTTGCGCTTTCTATCAAAATCAACGTCCATCTTTGAAACGGTGTCTTCACTCATATTCAGGCTGACAAAAACAATATCCAAAGAGCAATATCCACCCTTCTTAGCATAAACCAACAATTGTTAATGTAAATGTAAATTTGTATGTTGAGACTGTTCTAATATCAGTCCAAAAGACACGAGAAGCTTATGGCCGTGAACTCGGGCTTTTGTGCAAGTACCAGTGTAGTCAACAATTTTAAATCTCAAATTTAGCAGTAACTGTGCTGACAGAGCACTCCGTTTTACTATGAAGTCATAAACACATTACCCTCTAACTCTCAGTCCTACTTTTAGTCCATTTAGAGAACGAAATCCTTCAGAATTGTGCACAAGTCATCTGTGATTACGAGTCAATTAGAAAAACACGCCTGCCATGTCGGCCGCTTACAACAACTTCCCATATGGGGGATGAAGCTGATATTGTGCAAACATGTTGATGACAGAAGCCTTTACATGAATTTTGTTTTTTCTTCCAACCCCATAAGAACTTTGGTTGCTATGGCAACTTATAGTTTCCATTGACTTATGGGAAAAGTGAAGCCATGAGGAGGATGAAGCTGATACTTTGCATACATATTAACAACATTAGCCTCTACCTAAAGCATGTTTCATATTATCATTGCCCATGTGGACTGGTTGCTATGGCAACTAAAAGTTTCCATAGACGTACAATGGGGAAAGTGGACATTTGGTATTTATTTCTGTGTTACTGCAGATATCTTGACCAAAAGCTTTACAGAAATGTTCCTAGAGTATTCCTCTATCAGCCATATGAATTTTGCCCAAAGACCTGATTTTGATTGGTTGCCATTGCAACTGAAAGCTCAAACTTTCAGTTCTTTCATTTTTATTTTTTTTTTTTGCCAAAGATCTCTTTGTCAGAAGCTATTAAGGGGGGATAAAGCTAATTTTTTGCATAACTGTTTGTGATATTATCCTCTTCATAAATGGTGTGTTTTATTGCTGTTGTGCATGTTGTTTTGTTGCTGTGGCAACTTATTTTTCCCAACATAACCTCAGTGCTCAGGTGAGCGATATAGGGCCATTGACCATCTGGTATTGTGAATGTTAGCACAGTACTAGTTCTGTATCATTTTGCTTTGTTGTAAAACTAGACTTATAATCCTGATTCGCTTGTAAACTTTAAACGTGTCGATTCAGATTAATATTTGCAGCTGAAACCAAATTCACTATTCACAATAAAAGTCTATTACAATATTTTGACATTGTGATCAATTTGAAAAGCGGAGGTCGGTTTGATTGCATTTGATCTCGGGATGATAATTCTTGTTCTGCATAGCCTGTCTGTTGTTTGACTTCTGTATATAAAATAAGGGTTTTGTTTCTTGAAGTCAAAATGAAGTCCTCATAGCTAGCTTTATTTTGATATGGAAACGTATAATTGAATAAATGATTCGATTCTGCCAGTTGCTGCTTTGAATAAAAATCCGCATTCAAATTGGAAGAGACTCACTACTGTCGCACTGATTGCAAGTCTTTGTGGCCAATTGATAAGCTCTCTTCAGCTTACCTCAGTGAGCGGGTTCAACTCCAGCTGGGGTTTCTGCTACTTTGTACGGTATGTGTAGGAAGAAAGGTAATGGTCACGAACAAACTTGTCGAAACAACACACACAAGTGAAAAAGAACAGATGGCCTTAAGGTTATCCAAAATAAAATGACGAACATCGACAGTTAATATAACGAAAAACACTTACTTTGAATGGGGACAGTAATGAATTGGGTGATGGTGACTTAAACCGGTGTTACACAGGCATTACCCTGACCCTAAGTTCCGCTCAATGATATGCGATATTTGAAAGAACATGAAGGCTGTCACTGATAAGGCTAATTGTATATTAACCTGAGCCTAGCAGTTTTATCAAAAATCTTTCTAAGGCGGTCACACTTTTGTTAATATTGCTTCATGTTGTTTATATCAAGAATTCAAAGTGGACAAAGTACCCAAACCATAAGTCTTAACTAGAAAATCATATAAACATTAACAATTCCGAGATATTTTAGATACACAGACATGTACTCTGTTTGATACCGGTGTCTGTCTTTGAATCGACTGCCTTGTGAAGATTCTGGCTTTCGTCGCCAGATATTGTCAGGGTCGGTGATGAGGCTTGAGTAGCCGAAACTTCGAAGTAAGCTTTTGCATGTGTAGTCTGCTCTTGAAGGAACTCTTAATTTGACTTCACAGCAGCTGGTGTAGTGCTGTGTGGCGGCTATTAAACGTCTCCCCGAGCATCACACATACTGTAGATTACATTCTGCAGGTTATATTTTATTTTGTCTTTTGAGGTCAGAGGATATATTCTGAGATATCAGGGTTATTATTGGTTTAGACTCTTATTCTAGATCATCGATATTTCATCATTTAGACATGTTAGGGTCACTGATGAGACTTGAGTAGCTAAAGCTTAAAGGCTATGGTCAATGTACCTTCTTCTGAATGTTATCTCTGCTCTTGAAGGAACTCTTTAAGATTTTAATTTGACTTCACTGCAGCTGGTGTTGTGCTGTATGGCGGCCATAAAATGCCTCCCCGTTCATAATCCAATGTGCAAGTTATATTTTATTTTGTCCTTTGGGACCAGAAAAAATATATCCTGAGATATCAGAATTTTTAGATTGGTTAAGACTTTTACTCTAGATAACATCCCCTGTATCCTCGATACTACCGAATTCCCGACTTCGGATATTGAAAAGGACATTGCCAAAAATTCTTATCAAATTGATCCCTTAATGACCATAGTCTGCGGTGTGCCCTTAGAGGGTAGCTATCAATTTGATAAGAATTTTTGACAATGTCCTTTTTGCCTTGCAATATATGTTGTGTTATCTGATTAGAATCGCCTCGCTCTGATAGCTTTGATTCGAAGTTTTAGTCCTCCGGATTGTAACTCTTGTTTCCAAGAAGTCCGTTGCATCATTTTCTGTCGCATATTACGAAGTCCGTTGCATTATTTTTGGGGAAAGCTCGTCTAAGTTGGGTGCATCCCCCCAAAACACATACTGAAGTCGGTTGCATCCATACGATGCGACCCCATGTGTGTTTAGGACAATATTCTGTGAAAACCTGTTTGATTTGAATAATATCTTTTGCTGTTATGAGACAAGGAATATTTATTGCATGCACAGAAACAGCCACGATGTGTTTGACAGAGCAAGATCCAAGGAATCGGCGATTACAAACGGGTTTTGTGTTTCTCATTCGATGTTCCACGGGTAAATGTACTTTTTTCTGGCATTTAGAGAAGCTATTTAATAGAATGGGGCTGATGAAAATAGCAATGAAGTATGCTTTGCTTCTTCCAAAATCTTCAGCTCACCTTTCTTTTTCTAAATAGGAACAAAACAAAAAAATGGCCCTCTTACCTCTCGCCTCCATTGCGCGCGACGTGTCTTGTTGCCTCTGATCTCCGAAGTCGGAAAGTCGGTAGTATCGAGGATACAGGGGGTGGATAATCGCACTTAATCATTTAGATTCTTTTGAATACTTATGTGTCTTTGAATCAACTGTCTCGTAAAACTTTCGAAATTGCAGTATGATTCCCTTTGGCTTTCGTCGTCAGATATTGTCAGGGTCACTGATGATGCTTTAGAAGCAGAAACTTCAAGGATTATGGCCCTTTTTCTTGCTTTGAATGTGTTCTATGCTCTTGAAGGGACCCTTTCAGATTTTTATTTGACTTCACTGCAGCTGATGTAGAGCTGTGTGGCGGCCGTAAAACGTCTCCCCGTACATCATACATAGCGCAGATTATAATTTATTTTGTCCTTTGAGGTGATAGGAAATATTGGTTTGACTGTTATTCTAGATCATCGCATTTTAATCACTTGAACTCTTTTTGATACTTAATTATCTTGAAATCGACTTCCTTGTTAAAATTTAGAAACTGCGGCATGCTTTAATTTGGCTTTCGTCACCAGATATTGTCAGAGTCACTGATGAGGCTTGAGCAGCCATAGCTTCAAAGTATGGCACCTGCTCCTTCTTATGAATGTGCTCTTTACTTTTAAAGAAACTGTTTTAAAAAGGTTTTAATTTGACATTACTGCAGCTTGTATAGTGCTGTGTGGCAGCCGAATAAAACGTCTCCCCGTACATCATCCATAGTGCAGATTGAATTTCATTTTGTCCTTCGAGAGATTATATTCTGAGAAATCAGAAAATTTTAATTGGTTCAGACTCTTATTCTAGATCATCGCATTTTAAGCATTTTGACTCTTTTTGATACTAATCTGCCTTTGAATCGACTGCCTTGGTAGTATTTAGAAATTGCAGCATGTTTTTCTTTGGCTTTCGCCGCCAGATATTGTCAGAGTCACTGGTGAGGCTTGAGTAGCCGAAACTTCGAAGTATGACCCACTTGTCTTCTTTTTGATGTGTAATCTGCTCTTAAAGGAACTCTTGAAGATTTTAATTTGACTTCACTGCAGCTGGTGTTGAGCGCTTCGACGGCTGCCAAACGTCCCCCGGTCACCATCCGTAATGGTGATTATATTATTAAGCCGCGACACGAGAAAACCAACAAAGTGGTTTTGCACCCAGCGAAGACTCAGATCAGCCTTGGCATCCACCCTATCTGATCAGAGTCTTTGCTAAGCGCTTAAATGGTGGGTAAGGGTCTAAGCTAGCTTCATGCGGACAGCGGAGACTCTGATCAGACTGGGTGGATGCCCAGGCTGATCTGAGTCTGCGCTGGACACACAACCACTTTGTTTCTCGTGTCGCGCCATTTTTTATTTTGTCCTTTGGGATCCGAGGATATATTCTGAGATGTCAGAAATGTTTGCTGGGTTCATACTCTTATTCTAGGTTTTAGCATTTTAATCATTTGGATTCTCTTTGATATTTGTCAGTCTTTGAATCGACTGCCCAGTTAAAAATTAGAAATTCAGCATGCTTTTCTTTGGTTTTCGTCGCCAGATATTGTCAGGGTCACTGATGAAGCTTGAGTAGCCACAACGTCGAAGTATATGACTCATGTGTCTTCTAATTATGAGTTCTCTGCATTTGAAGGTGCTCTTGACTTCATTACAGCTAGTGTTGTGCTGTGTGGCGGCCATAAAACGTCTCCCCGTACATTATTCATAGTGCAGATTATAATTTATTTTGTCTTTTGAGATCATAGCATACATTCTGAGATATCAAAAAGTTTTGATTTGTTTAGACTCCAATTCTAGATCATCGCATTTTAATCAGTTTGACTCTTTTTATACTTATAACCCATGTTCTTTCTTTTGACAGTTATCGCAATAGCTATGCTATGCTATGCTATTGACAGTTATCGCAATCAACAGGCCATGTAATTCTTGACACCTCCATCTAATGTTGTAATGAGACTGAATTCTTAGAACAAGAGCACCAACACATGCAATTACTGCAGTTAGCTCCATTACAGATACAAAATTTATGAATCTATTATCCTTTGTTAGCTCACCGAGACGAAGTTCGAACCATGTAAATACGTAGAAAACTATTTATAAATCTTCTTCAAACCCATTTGTCTAAGATGCGTGAAATTCGGTATGAAGTATTGCTTAGTGGTTAAACATCTATTTAATATTTTTTATTATGAATTCATTACTGTTGTCATCATTACGAAATACCTAGCTGCATGATGGGAAATGCAAAAACTTGCCTTAACGTACCATATAAGAAAGAAAATTACGTCTGTCTAATGTGTAAGAAAGCAGAACATATGTAAATGAAACTATGAATGACTATTAAAGCACATAAGAACTTTCCGAGGAAAAAGAAAACAAATCAAGTTCGACACGTTGATAAGATGAATTATGTTATGTGCCTTTTAGACATTTTTCTATGTTATTGTTACCGTTATTATTATTATTATTTTGTCAAGCTAGCTTTAAATAATTTGAAATCATTAAATAATTATAAATTCCCCTTTAAATATTATTTGATATTTATATAAAAAAAGCCTTTGATATATGTTGCCGTATCTTCTGTTTGCCCCATGCATGTGAAGTAATGCGAAATCTCGCCAAGTCAAGGGCCGTGAGGCTAGGGGAGATAACAATGTGAAAAGGGTCTATTTTGTGTGTGGTGTAATAAAGCGGACACCAACCAATTCCTATTCGTTTGTCCCTGATTTCAGAAGCAAAGACAAATTATGATCCACAAACTTATCAGCATATGCAATGTATCCTTACATGCTGTACTATACGAAGATGATTATTTAAGTTTTCATAAAAATGTCGAAATAGTTTAAAAAGTGTGGGATTTTGGATTTTTTCATTAGAATGAAACGTTTTTCTTAAGTTCCATTGTTACACTGTGAAAAATTAGTGTATCGTAAAGTGTCTAAGGTGTTCAGTACCTGCCGGCGGATACTCTGTTGATGCCGTATCACTCTGTCTCTCTTTCTCTCTCTCTCTCTCTCTCTCTCTCTTGTTTGGGTTTCCTTCATTTAAATTGTAGTTTTCTATACTTTTATAGTTACATATATTTCTAGATCATATTAGTATACAATTTCTAAAGAGTTCACAATATTTAGCTTATACATTGCATTGCATTTGGGTTTTATGGTTTTATGTTGCTCCAAATAATAGTCCGTTTGCTGGCCATAGAGCAGTGGTTTTCTCAAATATCTCTTTCATTATTTGAAATAAGATAGCAAACTTCTTCAATTGTTATTGTATTGTTTAAACATAACTAGATCCAGACTTCAAAATTTTATCTTGTCCCAATCATGCTTTTTCTATTAAATACTATAGAAAATAGGAAAAAGAAAAGTGGAATGTTAATATTTGATGAAATGGCCAATGGCCCTGTCCACTTTTACTGTAATTGTATACAGATGTTATAATTCTGTTCATTGCAGTATGAATGAAATAAACTGCTAAAAAGTTTGCACAGTTACACTTAATAGAACAAGCATGCAATCATTTGTATGCAAAATTACATTGAAAAAGCAAAGTGCAGAGGTAATAACAATAACAATTCTGTGGCGATTACTGAAATACATTTGCGCCCATGGAAAAAAAAAAGAAGTGACCAAATTAAATGCATCTTTCCAAGGGTTTTTTTTTATCCTAAAACACATTTGGCTGCGAGGTTTGGCATTAGCTATGTACAAGATAAAAAATAAAAAAAAATACAAATGCCATTTACACTGAAAAAAAGTTTTATAGGCAGTAAACGGACTATATATACTGCTCAAAATAAGTAAGGGGTATTAAGACATTTAAGGCAGCAGAAGTAAAGAAAATAAGTGAATGAATATTAAACTGTTATAATTCATAATACGAATATTCATAAAGACCCTCAATATGAATATTGAAACGATTAAGCTTGTCACGTGACCTAGAGTAAATTGGAAGTAGACGAGGGGTCGACACCCAAATTTCACACGAATCCAGCGCAGCAATGACTAATAGTTTTTATGCAAACTTTATTAAAACAGACGCCTAATGCTTCATTTAACAAGATACAGATACTTTTTTCGTGCGGTTTTATCACAGGAGAAAATGATAGGCGTAAAAGGTACTATTGTGTGGTGAATTGTCTCACATATGGTGACATTTGTAACAGCTCTACACCTTAACTATCGCAATAAAGCCTACCAAAGTGGGTGATTTCAGTTCGGAAAATTATGGAGAAATTTATTAGTCACAGAATATCAGGGTCCAAAAGATTTTTTTCGCCGATGTGAAATTAAGATGTAGACCCCATAGTCCTTTATGTGTTGCTCTATGTCACATGACCTGCATTGACTGTTTCTGTTCTTGTTGAATATTATTACTTGAATAGTGTTCTGTCAATATACAACAATAAACTAACCCAGCCATTATTATTAATTTTTGTACACGCTTCTATGTCATAATATCCCCTACTTTTTGTGAGCAGTATATGAATAAAATTAAATTGGATTACGTTTGGGAAACATATCTTAAAACAGTCACTGACTTTCTTCCGTATCCCATTTATTGTACGGTGTTTTATTTTATGTAGCTTTGTAATTGTTGTAGATGTACAGTATTGTGAAATAAATACTATTTAAACTTAGATAAAAAAATAGTATGAAAGTGCCACTATCAACAATTAACATTTTTCTGCCACAAAAAAAAAGAAAAAAATCGGTGTCAGAAAACACTTTAGAATGAACCCACAAGAAGATCTCAAACAAGCACATCAGCATGCTCTTCTCGCAGAGAGGTGATGACACTCTCGTAGCGAGCATGATAAAGAAACACGAAAACTGTCCTTTACGAAATCAAAATGAAGAAATAACAGCAAGTTTGTTTTTGCGATCACATGTACTTTTTGTCTCGTGCATGTATTAATTTATTTTTTTTCAGGTACATCATCACCGCCTTTGGTTTGCGAGTTGGGTATAAAGCTACCGGAGGAAACAGCGCCCTGATCGACCTCGAACAAGGAGACAGTGTGTATGTCAAAGCAAACTCTGGTCAACTGAATAAGTTGTATAGTACCAGCAGCGAGCTTTTGTGTACATTTTCAGGCTTTTTGGTGTACCATACAGGTTGAAATCACATTTTTGACGATTTCCTCCGAGGTCTTCATGATATACTCTAGGTGTATCTCCGTTGCTGATAGAAATGTCCGAATAAACGACACGCTACTTACAGACATTGTTAAGGTTTTCAAAAGTTTGCGATAAAAACTGTCCAAACATATCCTAAAGAAATTGTGGAAAGAAACAGCTCGAAGGAGATACTTTTCAAAACTCATAACAATCACGGTTCTACCATTCTTAATCTATTTCTTGGGAATACTGAATCATTTTGAAGCAAATGTCGAACTATGAATGAAAATGAGACAGTACTTTTTTTCTGTCATATAAATTAAAAAATGCTATAAAGCACAATACATTTTAGAAAATGTTGAAAAAGTTGACCAGTTTTACTCGTGGGACATGAAAACTGAAAATTAAGCAATTAAACAATTAACTTTTAACGGTTCACTGGCGGAAACAAAACCAGAATGAGATTTTCTTTACAGTGCCAAGTTGTAGGCGAAAAATTCATCGAGTTTGTAGGAAAATAAACAAGAATTCAAAAGATGGCTAATTTTCATGTCAGCAATCTAGGGGTCGTCGGGTCGGGCGATGGGGCATGGTCCCTTTCAGTCCTGGGGCGTCCTACTTATTTGGAATATAGTATAACAAAGGCCTACTGTGCTTGCAGTAGGTGAGGGCGGGGTTGTTAAGATGTTTTTGCTCTCACCTATCTGTTCTTTTTAGCTCACCTGAGCCGAAGGTCCCGGAGAGAGCTTTTAGTATGGGCAGGCTGCGTAGTACGTCGTCGATAGTCTGTCGTCCGTCGTCCTTCCACACTTTCAAACGACTTCTCCTCTGAAACCGCAGATCCGATTGTAACCAAATTTCATATGTGGCCTCCTAGGGCTGGGGGAACGGAAATTTGTTCAAATGGTCTGGATAACATGACCAACATGGCCGCCATGCCCATATATGGTAAAAACCTTAAAAATATTCGTTTCCAGAACCAATAGGCCGATGGCCTTGAAACTTGGTTTGTAGCATCAGGTACGTAAGTACTACCAAGATTGTTCAAATTATGACCTTGGGTTGACCTTGACCCATTTTCTGGTAAGGTAAAATTTAGTCTTTGGTGTTTTTATATGGGTAAATGCTAGGACATAAGACTTCTTGGAAGCTGATGAAGATTTTGGCCTAAAATGGTAAACACAGTCATCTAATGAGTACATACAGATATGTGAGTACAAGAGGTCAAGGTCATTCTTGGAACTTTGACCCAGGTCTCTCATATTTCACCAATTTCAAACAATTTACTCAAAAGCCACTACGTCAGTTGTAACCAAATTTCATATAAAACTTTTAGGGGTTGAGGTAATGAAAATTTGTTAGAATGGTCTGGGTCACATGACCAACATGGCTGCCACGCCCATATATGGTAACAACCTTTATACATCTTCTTTCCCAGAACCAATTGACCGATGGCCTTGAAACTTGGTATGTAGCATCGGGTACTCAAGAAATATAAAAATTATCCAAATGATGACCTTGGGTTGACCTTGACCTTTTATATGGCATGGCCAAATATGGGAAAATGATAGAACATAAGATTTCTTGGAAACTGTGGAAGATTTTGGCTTTAAAATTGGTATATAGAGTCATTTTTATAAGAGCATGAAGATTTGTGAGTACAAGAGGTTAAGTTCATTCTTTGACCTTTGACCCAGGTCTCTCATATTTCGACAATAATTTTCAAACAATCTCCTCAAAAGCCACTGGGTCAATGGTAACTTTCAGGGGTTGCTGGAATAAAAATATTTTAAAATGGTCTGGGCCACATGGCTAACATGGCCTCCACACCCATGAATGCTAAAAACCTTTAAAATCTTCTTCTCCAGAACCTATTGACAGATGGCCTTGAAAGTTGGTATGTAGCATTGTGTATTCAAGAACTATCAAGGTTGTTCAAATGATGACCTTGGGTTGACTTGGACCTTTTTTTTACGGCAAGGTCAAATATAGTAAAATACTTTATTATTAGATTTCATGAATTTTTTTGAATATTTACACCTAAATGTGGTATAAACAGTCAGTGAGTGCACGAAGATTAATGAGTACAAGAGGTCAAGGTCTTTCTTTGACCTTTGACCCTGAACTCTCATATTGTGACGATTTCAAACAATCTCCTCAAAAGCCACTGGGCCAATTGTAACCTAATTCCATATAGACCCTCTAGGGGTTGATGGGCTGGAAATTTTTTCAAAAGGTCCGGGTCACATGACCAACATGGCCAGCCCGCCCATATCTGATAAAATCTTTAAAAATCTTCTTCTCCAGAACCCATTGTTCGATGACCTTGAAACTTGGTATGTATCACTGGGTACTTGAGTACCATCAAGGTTGTTCAAATGATGCCCTTTGGTTGATTTTGACCTTTTTTACGGCAAGGTCAACAAATGGGGAAATGCTAGAACATAAGATTTCATGGAAAGTTTTGAAAATTTAGACATAAAAATGGGTATATACAGTCATCTTAATGAGTACATGAAGATTTATGAGTATAAGAGGTCAAGGTCATTCTCAAACCTTTAACCCCGGACTCTCATATTTTGACAATTTCAAACTGCCCTTCAAAAGCCACTGGGCTAATTGTAACTAAATATCATATAGAGCCTCCAGGGGTTGAGGGAACGAAAATGTCTGCAAATGGTCTGGGTCACATGATCAACATGGCCACCATGCCAATATATGGTAAAAACCTTTAAAATCTTCTTCTCCAAACCAATTAAAACTTGATATGTAGCATTGTGGACGCAAGTACTATTAAGATTGTTGAAATGATTACCTTGGGTTGACCGTGACCTTTCAAAGGCATAGTCAAATATGGGAAAATGCTAGAACACAAGATATGTTGGAAAATTTCAAAGATTTTGGCCTAAATCTGGTATATACGATCATCTTAATGAGTACATGAGGATTAGTGAGTACAAAAGGTCAAGGTCGTTCTTTGACCCGGGACTCTCATATTTTGACACTTTCAAACATCTGCTCAAAGGCCTCTAGGCAAATTGTCACCAAATTCACGGCGAGCCTCCAGGGGCTGAGGGACATTGATAATTTTTTAGCAAGGTCGAATTTGCTTTCTGGTGCTTTTATATGAGAAAATTACTAAATATAAGAGTTTATGGAACTTGTAGAAAATTTTGGTGCAGAAGATAATACATACAGTCAAATAAATGAGTACTTGAACATGTTTAGCAATAAAGGTCAAGGTAATTTTTTTAGCTTTAACCAAAGTGTTTCTCATGTTTTGACAGTTTAAACTATTAGGTTTGTTAAAATGATGATCCTAGTGTGACCCTTGATCTTTAAACTCAGGTGAGCGATTCAGGGCCTCACGGCCCTCTTATTTCTTTTTCCCTCTCTCTGGGAGACAGCCCTATGTAGACTGAAATACTGTCTCTGAAGGCCGTTAAACCCCAAACAATTTACTAACCAACCCTGCCAGCAATCTCAACTGGTACTGCAGTCATGTTAATTCTTGCAGAGAATAAACGCCGCTATGTATGACTGCATTATTTAACTGTGGCTGACTAGATTTGAAATCTCACACGTCCGTGACGGTTCAAATGTATTGTAAGCATGATTTCTTTGCGGTATGCCTATCATTTCTAATTATATTTAAATACAAGGCTGTTTTAATCTCTAATGTTTAAGACAATGGAAAGCAAAATATTAAAGCAATCATTAGGAGGAAAAAGAATCAGATAGAAATGATTACAGCAATTGATTTTCATTGATTATATGGAAAGTCTAAATGCTTTAAAATCTGATTGTCCCATGCGTGTAAAGTTTCGACGATTTTCGAGAAGTATTACGCGTCACCTATTTGGTACACGTTTGCGCAGAAACAATGTCATAAAGGTCTATTTGGGGAAGCTGTTTTATGTTATTGGGCCAAAACCATTGTTTAATAAGGTATGAAACAAACACAAATTCAAATCACACTACCAATCAGAACATGTGAGAAACGCTTTTTTCTGTCTTTTATTATTCGATGTTCATGCTTTCCCAGAGTTTTTTTCCCGCATGATGACTGACACAAACTGGTCAGGAAGATCACATACAAATATGAAGTCTGTACTGTGATTATGTTATTCTTTGAATGTGATGTGACATTATGCAGCACCGGTTGCAGGACGTGTTTCTTCACATAATCTGCTCCGTACGAATTTTAAAGGTTTAAAATAGCACTCAAGTCTGAATGAATTTACTTGCAACATCTTAAAATTTTAAGAGCTTGATACACTGACACATACAACAGGGGCCGTATTTATAAAACCACTTAAGTGGTTGCTATGCTGTTGCTAAGACTGAATTTCTATGCAAGAGATTCCCTAAAACATAGAAATTTGCGCTGGAGGAACAGTCTGTTTCAGACTGTTCCTTCGGAGCAAATTTCGTAGTTGTAGGGAATCTGCAACATAGAAATTTAGTCTTAGCAACAGCATAGCAACCACTTAAGTCGTTTTATAAATACGGCCCCTAAAGTACCGTCGTATCAACGCTGATACAACGTTGTGACTTTATATCAACGTTTATAGGACGACCTTTCGACATTTTGCCGGGCCGCGTAGCGCAGTCGGTAGCGCGACCGACTCAGGAGCCAGAGGTCCCGCATTCGATACCCGGTTCGGCCACTTACTTTCGTTCCCCTTCCGCTGGTTCAAGAAGGACGGTTATCAGTTGCTGGCGAAATTTTATGCACTTTGTACTGGTAAACCGCTTAGGAGGTCTAAACCTGCCAAGGGGTGCTGCGGTTAGCTTAACTGACCATCCAGACATGACCATAGTCGTATACCATAGACGTAAAGCTATAACACAACAACAGCAACAAATTCAACATTTTATGTTCGCTGGGTTGTCATTACGAAGGTGTTATATGCAAATAATGTTTATACTGCCACATGTTCTTTCTTTGATTCCAAATGCTGTTTTGGTTTCAGCTCCAAGTTGTTTTGTTTAAAGTCCCCAGGCTTATCAGTGTCATTATGCTTACAACAAGAACAACAGAAACATAGTTTTCTGAACAGCCTGTCATATGGTTGTAGTGATCGTAAAAACAGTGGAAGAAATTTCCAAGTCCTTAACACTTTTGGAAGAAGTGTTGGCTTTTTATTCTGTAGAACAGATACCAGAAATATGAACAACAAGATAAGCGCAACCGGAGCAGCCACTGCAACAAGCGCCATCCAGCTAACTGTCGATAATCCGAAAACTACTGCAGGAAAAATGACAAATCCACCGAACATATACACAGCACAAAACCATCGGTACTTCGCGGTCGTGTTTCCCAGAAACTTAGCTAGCCGTATTGGCAGTCTAGAGAATGGGAGTGGATAATACAGTATAACGCCAGAAATGTTGAAAAACATGTGGCAAAGAGCGACATGAAATGCCGCTTCCATATCTTCAGCGCTTTGTGAAAGCGCAATAATTATTGCGGTGAAAGTAGTCCCTAAGTTAGCTCCAAGAGTTAACGGATACATTCTTTCGATACTCAGAAGACCAATTCCTACTAATGGCGTCAACGCGGAAGTGACAACAGAACTAGACTGTACCACCATAGTAACACCTGTTCCAATTGCAATGGCAACATAGCCAGTCAAGATTGACAGTTTTCCTGGGAAGTCTGAATTTATAAACTTTTTTATGGCAACAAGAATGTGTCCCCTTAAGAGAGAGTATAGTGTTTTCACTATTGCAACAAAGCAAGCAGTTAGAATGAGAAGCGATATAATGAGGACTAATCCGCCAATGGTTGCATCACCCCAGTGATAGGATAACTCATGGAACATGAAACTGCCTGTAACATATACAATAAGAATAAATTAGTTACAATACAAGATAGGCTATATAAACATAGATATGCAGTATTAAGGACATATGCTGAAAAAACCCCTAATTTTATCAAAGGTGAACACGAAATAAGTTCAATCTACAGCCAAAAGAGAATATATTCCTCATTGAAAATTTAAGGTACTGCATTTTTTTCTTTTATGTCTAAATGTCTTGTTTTAGTGTAATAGCAAAAAGTTAAATGTACAGACACTAAATTTCTTTCTCTCTCTGTTTCTTTTTTTTTTTTTTTTTTTTTTTTTTTTTTTGGTTTTTAATATTCATTGAACCTAGCTATTTATGCATATTGTAATTCTTATACACCTTCAGAAGATGACATGTATGTGAGCACTACGTTTCGCTTTCTGACAGATCATTCGCCATTATGTGTTGTGTTAACATATTCTTATATGTATCTTTCTACGTATGGCTTTTTACTTGTGTCTCTTATAGGTGAATGCCATTTTCATATGAGACTAGAAGATGCTCTTTAGGGAAAAACAATTTTAAATAGCATTTCTCTTAGAGAAATGGATGAGAAGGGAAACCATTTCTAAGATGCATGGCCGTCGGAACAGGGGCGGCAGGGACCGCCGCCCCAATATTTTCGGCAAGAATATGACTCTGCTTAGCTTAGGAATGAAAGAATGGAGAAAAGCAAAAGAAAGGGACACTTTCATACCTCAGAAATCGCTAATTTGACAAGTCACAACAGGTGTCATGCTTGTTCACGCTTTAGAAATTACCTACAGGCATAAAGGCTTAACTATGAAACATGTAAACGGGTGTTAAAGATGACACACTTTCGCATCCGATTATCACATTGTGATTATTAAGATTAACCATGGCAAACTGTTCAAATTATTATTGTTATTTTTTTTTAAATTATAAGTAGGGCAAGTCGGATGTCAAGACCAAATGCAATTACATCATGTGAAAATATGTCTCACAACATGTACGAAGAGGAGAAATGCAGACCAACCCACGCATCTGTGCAATATTCTGCACAGGCATGTGCTTGGCACAGCTTAATGTTCCAAGACGTGTAGTCAAACGAACTAGGCAAAATAAGCATGTAAATACCAAGTTTACAGAATTTGGATACAAATTTGATGCTGTTAACCTTCACAGGTTTACCCAAAGAGGGTGGCTGTACTACCATTAGACAATTAAGGTCAATTCGTATCATCATGGGTTTTACTTTTTCACCCCCCACCCCCGCCCCCCCCCCCCCCCAAAAAAAAAGAAAGAAAAATAATAATAAAGGTCAAACAACTGATGAGTCAAACATCAAAATTCATACGTCGTTTATTACCATGGAGGGTTTATTGGAGATGGGAGTGGGGGTGTGGAGGTGGAGTGGGGCATGGCAAAAGGTATTTAAAAAAAACTCCCCATTGTCAAAATCGTTCCGACGCCCCTGAGATGGCAAGGTGATCTTCCTCTCAGCTGTATCCATACACTTTAATAACATCTATGCATGTTCATTTTATCGTGAAAAAGTCAATTGATAACTTACAGTTCCGCGTGCAGACTTTTTCCGTGGACCAATATGTGACATTTTCAGCTGATGTAGCATTCAGTCTTAGAACGGACTCTTTCATAGACTTACAACAGTGCTTGATGATACTTTTGTCTGTTGAACTTTCAACTCCTTGGGCAATCTCTGCTAGGACACTTTTATCAATCTGCAAATAGGCAAGCAAAGAATACGATTTTGGATACGAGACTTATAATAAGGGGCCAGATGTCTCTAAAAGCCAATTTTGTATTTTCCTTTGGTGACCCCTTACAACAGGTTTGACTCTTGTCAGATGGCTACAAAACAATGTTTTACACGGCTGATGGAAGAAGATTTTTTAGATAATCAATATTCTTAAAGACGTTAATTTGTGTATAAACAAAATGTTAAGTAAATAAAATCTTAAAGAGTTCCTACACGAGCAGAGAATACGTTCACAAAAAGGAACATGGGCCAAACTACGTAGTTTCGACTAATAAAGCCTCTTCAGTGGCCCTGACAATATCTGGTGACGAAACCAGAGAAAAGCATACTGTAATTTCTTAATCTCAATTGGACAGTCGATTCAAAGACTGATTAGTATCAAAAAGGGTCCAAATGATATATAAAACAATGGTTTAGAATATGAGTATAAACCAATCTAAAATTTCAGATATCTCAGAATATATCCTCTGATCGCAAAGGACGAAAATAATATATAATCTGCACTATAGATGATGTACGGGGAGACGTTTTACGGCCGCCACACGACACAACACCAGCTGCAGTGAGGTAAAAATAAAATCTTAAAGAGTTCCTTCCAGAGCAGAGAATATGTCCACAAGGAGGAACATGGGCCGTCGAACAATCAAACAGTACCTGAATTATACGTTTGGTAAAAGGCTTTGTTAATGTTTTCAAAAACTGACGACTTTTGCTTTTCTGGCCATTTTCAGGGAAGTCCATAGCTCCGACTATAGCCTTGGTTAGATGATACAAATACCCTGGAAAGTAAAACTAAGGATAAAACAAAATAAAACAAATAATTTAATAAATAAAAATAAGCAAGAGAATCGGTGGTACTTACGGAAGCTCCCTGAAGGTGTGTAATAGTGAAATGGATAGGAGTATTTTTTCTGTGTAGACTAAAAACCTTATTGCCATTAAATCATAATAGAAAAGAAAAAAGAAAATCAGAAGTAACAGAATAAGACGAGATGCAAATCTACTCAGTAATACGGCTTTCTATCTTTTGCAAATTATGCTAAGCCATCACTCAGCATAGTTAATGATTAGCCATCACAGTATTTGTGTAATGGAAGTCCTTGCAATCACTCTAATGCCTGCTCATTAAAAACACCAAAACTACTTATGTGAGGATAATGGTGCTTGCATTCTGCATTTTCTATCAAGGCCTCCTGTTTTAGAAATATTCTCTGAACAAGCAAAAAAAAAAAACAATGATGTGGCATATGGGTATATCTACAGATGAACTAAAATGCCAACGAGCGTCTTGTATTTTGTGAATTACAGAACATTTTAAACCCAACTTAAAGCAGACATTACACTGTGAAATATCTTAATTTCGTGCTTGTATTTTGTCTCGTGATTGTATTTTGTCGCGTGATTGTTTTTTGTCTTACTGGCAATATATCTTGCGAACACCTTCCAATATGCTCTAAAAATCTTCCCTTTTCTCTCCATCTCTCTAAAGATGCTTATTTATTGTATCACGTTTCATTTTCATTGATATTGCTCAATTAAACATTATTTATTGTAGCTGACACACCAAATCACTCATTATATGCTATAATATTATTGTCAAACGGGATACAGATTTACATAAATCGTTTGACTTTCTTCTGGATCCTTTTTGAATATTCTTCTGTATATGTCTTTTCATGTGTATAATGCTTATATTGTCAAAAGTAAAAAGTATGCAAAGACCAGGAACTGAAACAATCAAAATCCAAATCCAGCCCTCAAACCATAGTTGGAAACAACTAAGATTACAAATAATCAAGATACAGAGAACATATGGCCAACCGAGTGAGCAGCTTGTTCCCAAAAGGTGGCCACTCAGCAACCCAAACGGAACCAAAATAATAAGAACATACATAAGGTAAAACATCACAGAAACTTGTACAAATAAAATAATGTTTATACTAAATACCACAGTATCCGAACTGACTGTACCATCTCTTCTGGTTTTCATAGCGTTGAATCGAGGGTACAAACATTCGCTTATAACCAGTAGTCGGAAATCATTATGTTTTGAGATTTTATCCGGAGTCTGCTGCGTTATTTATAGTTAATAAGCTTCGAAAATGGAAAGAGGTAAGTTTAATATAATTTGCTCTTCGGTCCTTTACTTTATTGCCCTGTACAATGTCGTGAATGGGTGGGTAGTAATTGGTACAGTATTCAAATCGCCCTTGGTATGATTCTAAACCCATTTTGAGCCATTTTTTACATGTTTTCTAAAAAATCTTTATAATAAACGGAAGGCGTTATCAATCTACAGTTTGTTAGTTTGATAATAGGATGATAGCTAGGTTTTGCACGACACAAACTCGTGTTGAATTAAGCTGCTCGGAATAAAATTTCTGTGACGGCCATGAGGTTTTCATTGTACAGGGTAATAAAGTAAAACACCGAAGAGCAAATTATATTAAACTTACCTCTTTCCATTTTCGAAGCTTATTAACTATAAATAACGCAGCAGACTCCGGATAAAATCTCAAAACATAATGATTTCCGACTACTGGTTACAAGCGAATTTTGTACCCTCGATTCAACGCTATGAAAACCAGAAGAGATGGTACAGTCAGTTCGGATACTGTGAATACTTAAAAGGTAAACTCATAGACTAAGGCTATACTACATAATTGCGTGTATCATACGCACAATTATGTTGTATAGCTCTGGTGGGGGAGTCTTAGAGTTTACCCCCTGCAACATTACTCTCAGTTACGCCGCCGAAACGTTACCTGTAGCAACTTCAACTGGAAGCAGGACCAAAACAGAGAGCCAGTTAAACATGTCGTGTACAGTGGCTCCGGCGAAAGCTCGTCTAAAATCGTTTTTCTTCGTAATCTGTCCCATTGATATTATTGTATTGGTCACCGATGTTCCAATATTGGCGCCCATTACAATTGGTATAGCATCACGAACTTCTAAAACTAAGAAACAAAAAGAGTGAGTTGAGCTAACTTCGCGTATCATAAAATTGTGTGTACTTTGCCATCATTCTGTTAATTTCATAAATCCCATGTTATACAACAGTTTAACGTTAAGTTTATAACATGGTCATCGTCGACCGTCAAGCCGGTCCGGCCATGACTATGTTGAAAGCATTTATTTATCCAGCTGTAATCGAACCTGGGACCCCTATATCAGCAAACTAGCGCCTAACTCACTGGGCTATTACGGCCGCTGTATCACTACAGACCGACTAAGCGAAAATAATTGCTTAAAAATGATGTTTTTTCTCGGAGTTAAAAAATAAAACATATTTATTCAGATGCTACAGACTGAAATCAAATGGCACGCAAACAGACAGTTAACGTATTAATATTATGAAAACTGCCTACATGACTATTTCGAATTCTGAAAACGTATTTGCATATTCTTCAATTATGAACACGTACCCGACCAGTCCCAAATCAGCAAAGACCTTTAAACGGGGTTTTGGTCAGTAAAAAAAAGGCCAGATACCTTTTGAAACAACCATACTAATGGCAATACCAGTTGTAGTGGAAGAAGACTGCAGTAAAACCGTTGCCAATACACCAATCATTAGACCAGTTACAGGGTTGCTTAGCAACGAACTATTCTTGAACACCGATCCTGCTGTCTTCCCTAAAATAAAATGAGTAGGTTAAGAAAAATAAGATATTCAAAGTTAATGCACATTAAGTCTTCAAACTAGGTTGAAAACCTAGAACTGAAAGTTCAATCATAGGGTTTAAGCATATTATACAGCCCTACAGAAGCTGTTTCTTAGCTCATTGTTCGAACTTCCAAACCTTATTCATTTTTAACTTACCTATCGAAACTCTTGAAAAATATAAATGAGGTCTTAAACCAAGAATTAAAAGCGTTTCAACCGACGTTTGAAAATTTAAACCGTGCTTTAAGAAACTTGGTTTTAAAACGTTGAATTCCAGGACTGAAGACCTGAAACAGACTAGAGTTTGAAGTTCCAACCTAGATTAGAAACTTTAAGCCCTAGGTTTCAGCATGCTAGAAAACGAGGCTTAGAAACCCGGTCAAGGCATACAAAATGCTCGGCTGCTGTCAGTTCTTCCGATTGGAGTCGTTTAAGAAAGGAGTGCTAGTTTCGGAGTCATTATAATGTAATCTAGATAGTATCATGCCATGCAAACAAACACACACACGCTCGCACACGCACGCAGAGCAAATGCAGTAACAGTATTATGAAACTTTACAACCATAAATTACGTATAAAATCAGATGACCGATGCTTACAACTATTGAAAAGCGATAGTTTCAAGCAGATATTAACTCTAAGACGGGCGATATGAAAATTTACATGACCATTAATACTCTAGGAGCCAAAATTGCCTATCTTGCCAAAATAAGTGTCGGAGGTAGCACCTTCTGCTATACTTAGTTTGAATGTATTCAAATAGTCCAAACCTTCAGCAACTAGGTTTGATTGTTCTGCTCGTCAAGTTTTATTGTCAAAATAGTCAAATTAAGCAATGGATATGACTGCCTATAACTGAGCAAATATGATTCCATACATGGCCTAGAAAAGAGAGATAGTGGTCTACGGGGCGTAACATTTATTTTTATACATCAAAATGATTGACTTGATCTGTTACAGATCAGTTTCAGCGTTTGCCACTTTGGCAACATTTGCATAACTCTGTAATGGACAGTTATTTACGTCACCCTATTAAATTTTAAGTATATAAAATAAGAATCGATTAGAAATATGCCGTAACTTTTTTGCGTAAAAAGACTGTCATTCCCCCAGGAATACACTCATTTGAAACTTTGCCTGTTAAACAACGCAGTTAAGCTAATTATATTTATCATGTATCAAAAAAAATATTTTTTTCATAGTTTAGTTGCCTACTCAGACAGCAAACAATGCTGTTTACATGACAAAAAAACTGAAATTGTCCCAAAAATAAAAAAATGCTCGTGAATTACGCTGGACATGGAAAAGTACTAAATCTATTTATATCCATTAATATCTTAATGATTTTTAAAAATCACACAAACAAACAAAGTTTTGATAAATTACAGTTTTGTACTCAGACAGGCAACGTTTGTAACTTTAATTTAGAAACATTCCTTGAGATTATATTTTGCAAATGCAAAATACGCCAAGGCTGTATTACTTTGAGTTATTTTTATATGAATGTGAAGTCCCTTTAAATCTACCGTATGTAATTTATCAGTGATATTTCCAAGGCGGTGCATTCATGGTATTGCATTGATGTTGAAATTTGTGCTGTTCACTTTTCTGTTGTCTTGCAAACATGGTTTATTTTGTGTGTTTTCCGCCATTATCCTGTTGAAAATAGACCTTGTGTGCACCTTGTTATGTTGGTGTAAGGCTAGCTTTGAGGTCATCTGTATGGAATGGGCTGCATGTTTATTTTTCTACTCGCTAGTATTATTTAAGTACTTGTCTTTTACTTTATCTTACTATTTCTAGTTTGGTATCATGGGAGGGTTGTGGCACCAATTGAATCCATTCCTTATCGCTGCCCGTTTACACTACTTTTTTATTATCTGTTTTGAGCTTTTCTTTTAAACAATACTAAAACCATGGTTAAATATATTTTGGACAGTTAGCAAATATTTAAACCAAAGTAACGTCTATAACAGGTTAAAAAGTGTAATTTTTACCCCGCTGCTAGTGAAAATGGCCATGTGGCTACGGCAAAATGCTTCCCTGTACTTCATTTAATTAAAAATATGTGTTTTGGGGTCGTTAGGGATCCTTTTGGCTCATTCGGAGTCAGTTTAAAAAAAGAATTCAGCCAAAGCTGATGCTAGGGGGCATTGGCAGTGTTATAACATTTTTCCCAGACACCGAGGTTGATGTCCTTGTTTTCTGTAATGCATTCCTTACTCCCAGAGAATCTTCAATTAGAATTTATTGAGCTCCTGTCATTTCAAAACTTTTTGGTGAATGGATACAATTTTACGTAAAATAACTGCCAAATTTACCTTCTCTTCCCTTCTTAATGGGAGTAAACTCTTAAAAGAAAGAACTTACTTCTGTAGGAGAAAAGTGTTTCTGTTAACAGTTAACCTTTCTTGAATGCTTAATCAGCCGTAGAAGCAAATAGGAGGTCGAAAACATTGTTTCCGTTCTAACAAATTGCAGTAAAACTTTGAGGTGTGTCCATTAACTTTAATATAGTATTATTTCCATGACATGTTTGAAGATCATCTAGAAGTAAGCATATAGCAGATTCCTGGCAAGTGCAGACGATATTGTCCAGGCACGAATGATATGAAAATGACATTATGAAAATGATCTTATATTAATCGAGTCAATGATAATTCATTTACTTTGTCTCATTTGTTTGAAAGCAAAACAAGTAACGCATACAACATTTAACGGTAACAAGTTGTCATATTTTAGTGATATCGGTAAATTATGTTTGAAATTCTATAAGATGAAGCATTGAAGGTTTCTCAGTTTATTGTTAAAAAGTTGGCTTGTTTACAGTCATCTGGCAATATGGTCACCTGAATAGCTGCCCATTTTGCTTTCTGTTTTGTTTTGTAAAATAAAATATAAAATAGGTGAAAATATATGTTCTGGCTGTTTTCAGTTGGGGTTGCTGAATGACCACCTGTTTGGGAAAGAGCTGTATATTCAGTTTACCGTGCATGTCTTTTGTGAACTTTTGTCAATTTGGTGTGTGCTTCTTTCCCTTTGGTTTAAAGGTGGGATGTGGGATCTGACTGTATTAATTCCTGATCATTGCTTATCATTTACTTTTCGTATTAATGTTCGGGTTACTTGGTGCAGAAAATAACCGGTTTTAAGGAATACATTTTAAACAGGCATAATGCCGATGCAAAAATTAGGCACTATATAGGAATTTTATGTGTATTTATGCTACTGTTACACGTTTTGTTTGTAACAATGGCAATATGAAGCACTGAAATGAGTACATCAAATATTTAAATCTCTTCAGAGATTTATGGTTATACTGCTGTAATGTTAACATTAGGAAGCCTAATATTTTACTTTCAACATTTGAGGATTACTTTGGGTCAGGTTACTTTCTATAATCTGATAACTCTTTTATTGTTAAATGTTGTATACGTTACCTTTTTGACTATCAAACTAGGAGTTTACGTATGTAATTTTAATTGATTTGATTTAAAAGACTTGTTCATAATAAACTGAAAGTAATGACAATATGTCATAACCATATTACCCATGGCTGGACAATATCATCTGCACTTTCAAGAGCAGAATCAACGAAACCAAATTTGCTCGTTTTCTCGCATGGCAGGTGGTTTTTGCTTTTAGATTATCTTCAAGCATGTCATGGAAATACAGTCGAACTTCGATGGCTCGAACTCGCCGGGACCACCCAAAAAAGTTCGAGCGATCGGTAGTTCGAGCCATTGAAGACCAACTCACAAGGTCCAGCCGTATGTATTATGCTTTTCTATCATAGCAAGGGTGACTTCCTGTTTATTGATCGGTCATAATTTAAGCCACTCGGTTCCAGCAGAAATCTTCGATTTGGGTATCTCCCCTCCCAAAATATCAAAGCGTCTTATGACAATGATCAAACGTCTGAGTGACCGTTATTGAAATGAAAATTATTTACAAGGTAATTAGACCGAAATCAAGTCATCGAACAAATAGATCGAACAACAAGCCAGCGAACACAAAACTATGACACTGACGAGTTTCTAAGAAATCGTAAAAAGCAAGGCAATTTCATACCGTTACCTTCGAACTTATCACTACAGATGGACCGAAATATGTTTTTGTGACCAGTCGTACTGGAATTTTTACAAATAGCAACATGCACAGCAAGGGTCGCCATAATATGTTTTCGTGGGTATGAGCGGCATAGGGTACATAGATCTACTTTATGTATAGGCTACATTATAAAATATCAGGCGGTAAATTTAAATGACAGCAGTTTAATTTCTGCTTCCAACGCCAAATAACTAGTGTGGAGAGAATTTATCACAAATACTAGGTGTATTTCAGTAAGGGTATATCAGTAAAAAAATAAGAAGGGTATATCAGTAAAAACTATGGAGGTATATGTATGGGGCGCCAAATTAGGTGACCCTCAAACACAGTATAGTCTTTGTTACATATTGACCAATTATGAAACTGTTACAATGAAAATTATTACACAAATGGGCTTCTGATGAATAATTTAGGTAGTGTTTAGTATAACAATCATGGTGGCTTTGCGTCACAACAGGTGTGAGAGGTCTGGAAGAGTCACCAAAATGGGGTAGCCTAGATTTTTTTTGGTATTTTTTTCATTGATCAGCACATATTCACCTATTACACTGCAATTTTTTGACAAAATGCGCTTCCAATGCATGACTTGGGTGCTAGAAAGTATAATAAGCGAGGTGGTTTTGTGTCACAACTGGTATCAGATATTTGAAGTGTCACCAAAATGGGGTACTAGAGATTTTCTTAATGTCACATATTAGACAATTATGAACCTGTTACAATGAAAATTATTATACAAATGGGCTTCCAATGAATAATCTGGGTGCTGTAAAGTATAACAAGCTTGGTGGTTTTGCGTCACAGTGAGTGTGAGAGGTCTGGAAGGGTCACCAAAAAGAGATACCAGAGATTTTCTTATTATTGGGGTCTTTTGTCACATATTCATCAATTATGAACCTGTTACAATGAAACTTATTATACAAATAGGGTTCTTATGAATAATTTGGATGCTGTTAAGTATAATAAGCATGGTGGCTTTGCGTCACAACAGGTGTGAGAGGTCTGGATGGGTCACCGAAATGGGATACCAGAGATTTTCTTAGTATGGGGCGTCTTTGTCTCATATTTCGACAATAATGAACCTGTTACAATGAAAATTATTACACAAATGGGCTTCTTATGAATAACTTGGGTGCTGTTAAGTATAATAAGCACGGTGCCTTTGCGTCACAATAAGTTTGAGAGGTCTGGAGGGGTCACCAAAATAGGATACCAGAGATTTTCTTAATTTTCGGGCGTTTTTGTCTCATATTTCGACAATTATGAACCTGTTACAATGAAAATTATTACACAAACGGGCTTCTAATGAATAGTTTGGGTGCTGTTTTGTATAATAAGCATGGTGGTTTTGCGTCACAATAAGTGTGAGAGGTCTGGAAGGGTCAACAAAATGGGGTACCAGAGATTTTTCTTAATATTGGGCGTCTTTCGTCACAATTCATCAATTATGAACCTGTTACAATGATAATTCTTATACAAATAGGCTTCTAATGAATAATCTGGGTGCTGTAAAGTATAACAAGCATGGTGGCTTTGCGTCACAACAGATGTAAGAAGTCTGGAAGGGTCACCAAAATGGGGTACCAGAGATTTTCTTAATATTGGGTGTCTTTGTCACATGTTCAAGAAATCTTAACATGTTACAATGAAAATAATTACACAAATGGGCTTCTTATGAATAATTTGGATGCTGTTAAGTATAATAAGCATGGTGGCTTTGCGTCACAACAGGTGTGAGAGGTCTGGAAGGGTCACCAAAATGGGATACCAGAGATTTTCTTAGTATGGGGCGTCTTTGTCTCATATTTCGACAATAATGAACCTGTTACAATGAAAATTAGTACACAAATGGGCTTCTAATGAATAACTTGGGTGCTGTTAAGTATAATAAGCATGTTGCCTTTGCGTCCCAATAAGTTTGAGAGGTCTGGAGGAGTCACCAAAATAGGATACCAGAGATTTTCTTAATTTTCGGGCGTCTTTGTCTCATATTTCGACAATTATGAACCTGTTACAATGAAAATTATTACACAAACGGGCTTCTAATGAATAGTTTGGGTGCTGTTAAGTATAATAAGCATGGTGGTTTTGAGTCACAATAAGTGTGAGAGGTCTGGAAGGGTCTCCAAAATGGGGTACCAGAGATTTTCTTAATATTAGGCATCTTTTGTCACATATTTATCAATTATGAACCTGTTACAATGAAAATTATTATACAAATAGGCTTTTAATGAATAATCTGGGTGCTGTCAAATATAACAAGCATGGTGGCTTTGCGTCACAATAAGTGTGAGAGGTCTGGAAGGGTCACCAAAATGGGGTACCAGAGATTTTATTAATATTGGGTGTCTTTGTTACATATTGGACAAATCTGAACCTGTTACAATGAAAATTATTACACAAATGGGCTTCTAATGAATAATTTGGATGCTGTTAAGTATAATAAGCATGGTGGTTCTGCGTCACAACAGGTGTGAGAGGTCTGGAAGGGTCTTCAAAATGGGGTACCAGAGATTTTCTTAATATTGGGCGTCTTTCGTCACATATTCATCAATTATGAACCTGTTACAATGATAATTCTTATACAAATAGGCTTCTAATGAATAATCTGGGTGCTGTAAAGTATTAAAAGCATGGTGGCTTTGCGTCACAACAGATGTAAGAAGTCTGGAAGGGTCACCAAAATGGGGTACCAGAGATTTTCTTAATATTGGGTGTCTTTGACACATATTCAACAAATCTGAACATGTTACAATGAAAATAATTACACAAATGGGCTTCTTATGAATAATATGGATGCTGTTAAGTATAATAAGCATGGTGGCTTTGCGTCACAACAGGTGTGAGAGGTCTGGATGGGTCACCAAAATGGGATACCAGAGATTTTCTTAGTATGGGTCGTCTTTGTCTCAATTCGACAATAATGAACCTGTTACAATGAAAATTATTACACAAATGGGCTTCTAATGAATAACTTGGGTGCTGTTCAGTATAATAAGCATGTTGCCTTTGCGTCACAATAAGTTTGAGAGGTCTGGAGGGGTCACCAAAATAGGATACCAGAGACTTTCTTAATTTTCGGGCATCTTTGTCTCATATTCTACAATTATGAACCTGTTACAATGAAAATTATTACACAAATGGCTTCTAATGAATAACTTTGGTGCTGTTAAGAATAATAAGCATGGTGGTTTTGCTTCACAATAAGTGTAGGAGGTCTGGAAGGGTCTGCAAAATGGGGTACCAGAGATTTTCTTAATATTGGGCGTCTTTTGTCACATATTCATCAATTATGAACCTCTTACAATGAAAATTCTTATACAAATAGGCTTCTAATGAATAATCTGGGTGCTGTAAAGTATAACAAGCATGGTGGTTTTGCGTCACAATAAGTTTGAGAGGTCTGGAAGGGTCTCCAAAATGGGGTACCAGAGATTTTCTTAATATTAGGGTCTTTTGTCACATATTCATCAATTATGAACCTGTTACAATGAAAATTATTATACAAATAGGCTTCTAATGAATAATCTGGGTGCTGTAAAGTATAACAAGCATGGTGGCTTTGCGTCACAAAAGGTGTGAGAGGTCTGGATGGGTCACCAAAATGGGGTACCAAAAATTTTCTTAATATTGGGTGTCTTTCTCAAATATTGGACGAATCGGAACCTATTACAATGAAAATTATTACACAAATGGGCTTCTAATGAATAATTTGGATGCTGTTTAGTATCATACGCATGGTGGCCTTGCGTCACAACAGGTGTGAGAGGTCTGGAAGGGTCACCAAAATGGGATACCAGAGATTTTCTTAATATTGAGTGTCTTTGTCACATATTCAACAAATCTGAACATGTTACAATGAAAATAATTACACAAATGGGCTTCTTATGAATAATTTGGATGCTGTTTAGTATAATAAGCATGGTGGCTTTGCGTCTCAACAGGTGTGAGAGGTCTGGATGGGTCACCGAAATGGGATACCAGAGATTTTGTTAGTATGGGGCGTCTTTGTCTCATATTTCGACAATAATGAACCTGTTACAATGAAAATTATTACACAAATGGACTTCTAATGAATAACTTGGGTGCTGTTAAGTATAATAAGCATGGTGCCTTTGCGTCACAATAAGTTTGAGAGGTCTGGAGGGGTCACCAAAATAGGATACCAGAGATTTTCTTAATTTTCGGGCGTCTTTGTCTCATATTTCGACAATTATGAACCTGTTACAATGAAAATTATTACACAAACGGGCTTCTAATGAATAGTTTGGGTGCTGGTAAGTATAATAAGCATGGTGGTTTTGCGTCACAATAAGTGTGAGAGGTCTGGAAGGGTCTCCAAAATGGGGTACCAGAGATTTTCTTAATATTGGGCGTCTTTCGTCACATATTCATCAATAATGAACCTGTTACAATGATAATTCTTATACAAATAGGCTTCTAATGAATAATCTGGGTGCTGTAAAGTATAACAAGCATGGTGGCTTTGCGTCACAACAGATGTAAGAAGTCTGGAAGGGTCACCAAAATGGGGTACCAGAGATTTTCTTAATATTGGGTGTCTTTGTCACATATTGGACAAATCTGAACCTGTTACAATGAAAATTATTCCACAAATGGGCTTCTAATGAATAATTTGGATGCTGTTTAGTATAATAAGCATGGTGGCTTTGCGTCACAACAGGTGTGAGAGGTCTGGAAGGGTCAACAAAATGGGATACCAGAGATTTTCTTAATATTGGGTGTCTTTGTCACATATTCGACAAATCTGAATATGTTACAATGAGGCACAAAATTAGATGACCCTCAAAACAGACAATATCTGACCTTTACGGTAAAGAAAATACAAAATGACGACCTGTTACAACAAAACTTTTCACTTCAAACCGATTGCAATGCAACGTCTACTTACAGGACAAGATTATAAGTATGGTGGGATCGTGTCACAAATACTCTGGAGGGTCTGTATGGGGCACCAAATAAGGTGACCCTCCAACACAGACAGTTCCTTAGCTATACCGTAAAGAAAATACAAAATCACGACCTGTTACAACAAAACTTTTCACTTCAAACTGATTGCAATGCAATGCAGGGTATGTATGGGGCACCAAATTAGGTGACCCTCAAACACAGAAAATTTCTCACCTTTACCGTAAAGAAAACACAAAATGACCTGTTACAACAAAACTTTTCACTTCAAACCGATTGCAATGCAGTGTCTGCTTACAGGACAAAATTATTAGTATAGTGAAATCGTGTCACAAATACTCTGAGGGGTATGTATGGGGCACCAAATTAGGTGACCTTCAATCACAGACAATTTCTCAGTTTCTCCAAAAAAAAAATAAAAAAATGACGACCTGTTACAACAAAACTTTTAACTTAAAACTGATTGCAATGCAATGTCTGCCTACAAGACGTGATAATAAGTATGGTGGGATCGTGTCACAAATAATCTGGAGGGTATGTATGGGGCACCAAATTAGATGACCCTCAAACACAGAAAATTTCTCAACTTTACCGTAAAGAAAATACAAAATCACGACCTGTTACAACAAAACTTTTCACTTCAAACCGATTGCAATGCAGTGTCTGCTTACAGGACTAGATTATAAGTATAGTGGGATCGTGTCACAAATACTCTGGAGGGTCTGTATGGGGCACCAAATTAGGTGACCCTCAATCACAGACAATTTCTCTATTTTCCAAAAAGAAAATGAAAAAATGACGACCTGTTACAACAACACTTTTCACTTCAAACTGATTGCAAAGCAGTGTCTGCCTACAGGACATGATAATAAGTATGGTGGGATTGTGTCACAAATACTCTGGAGGGTATGTATGGGGTACCAAATTAGGTGACACTCGATCACGGAAAATTTCTCAACTTTACCATAAAGAAAATACAACATGACGACCTGTTACAACAAAACTTTTCACTTCAAACCGATTGCAATGCAGTGTCTGCTAACAGGACTAGATTATTCGTATAGTGGGGTCGTGTCACATATACTCTGGAGGGTCTGTATGGGGCACCAAATTAGGTGACCCTCAATCACAGACAATTTCTCAGTTTTCCAAAAAGAAAATAAAAAATTACGACCTGTTACAACAAAACTTTTCACCTCAAACCGATTGCAATGCAGCGTCTGCTTACAGAACAAGATTATTAGCTTGGTGGGATCGTGTCACAAATACACTGGAGGGTCTGTATGGGCACCAAATTAGGTGACCTTCAATCACAGACAATTTCTCAGTTTCTCAAAAAAAATAATAAAGAATGACGACCCGTTACAACAAAATATTTCACTTCAAACTGATTGCAGCAGCATCCAGATAATGTCAACTATTCTGCATGAACATAGAAGTATACCTAGTCACATACCAAAAGGTTTCATCAAAGGATATTGGAAATATAAGCAAAGAATAAAAACTTAACGCAAAACTTTAACGCAAATGTTAACGGACGGACGCACGGACACACGGACGGACGAACGGACGGACGGACGGACACACAGACGGACGAACGGACGAACGGACGGAAAGAAGAAAACTATATACTCCTCGACATACTTCGTATGTCGGGGGGGGGTATAAAAATACAAAATGACGACCTGTTACAACAAAAATTTTCACTTCAAACCGGTTGAAGTGTTATGTCTGCATATAGGAAAAGATTACTTTTATGGTGAGATCGTGTCACAAATACTATGGAGGGTCTGTGCGGGACGCCTAATTAGGTACCGTCAATCACTGACAATTTCTCAACTTTACCGTAAAGAAAATACAAAATGACAGTCTGTTACAACAAAACTATTCACTTCGAACCGATGGCAGTGTTATGTCTGCCTATCGGAAAAATTACTAGTATGGTGGGATCGTGTCACAAATACTATGGAGGGTCTGCATGGGACGCAAAATTAGGTGACCCTCAATCACTGACAATTTCTCACCTTTACCGTAACGAAAATACAAAATGACACCCTGTTACAACAAAACTTTTCACCACTAAACGGTTGCAATGTAATGTCTGCCTACAGAACAAGATTACTGGTACGGTGGGATCGTGTCACAAATACTATGGAGGGTCTCTATTGGGCTCCGAATTAGGTGACCCTTAATTACACACAATTTCTCAGCTTTACCGTAAAAAAATACAAACAGACAGCTTGTTACAACAAAGCTTTTCACTTCAAACCGATTGCAGTGTTATGTCTGCCTATAGCAAAAGATAACTAGTATGGTGGGATCGTGTCACAAATACTATGGAGTGTCTGTTTTGGGCACCAAATTAGGTACCGTCAATCACTGACAATTTCTCACCTTTACCGTAATGAAAATACAAAATTACACCCTGTTACAACAAAACTTTTCTCCACAAAACGATTGCAATGTAATGTCTTCCTACAGGCCAAGATGACTAATATGATGGGATCGTGTCACAGATACTATGGAGGGTCTTTATGGGGCTCCGAATTAGGTGACCCTTAATAACACACAATATCTCATCTTTACCGTAAAGGAAATACAAAAGGACAGTCTGTTACAACAAAACGTTTCACTTCAAACCGATTGCAGTGGTATGTCTGCATATAGGAAAAGATTACTTTTATGGTCAGATCGTGTCACAAATACTATGGAGGGTCTGTACGGGGCGCCAAATTAGGTACCCTCAATTACTGACATTTTCTCACCTTTACTGTAAAGAAAATACAAAATGACAGCCTGTTACAACAAAACTTTTCACTTCACCGATAGCAGTGTAATGTCTGCCTATCGTAAAAGATTACTAGTATGGTGGAATCGTGTCACAAATACTATGGAGTGTATGTATGGGGCACCAAATTAGGTACCCTCAATCACTGACAATTTCTCACCTTTGCCGTAATGAAAATACAAAATGACACCCTGTTACAACAAAACTTTTCACCACAAAACGAATGCAATGTAATGTCTGCCTACAGGGGACAAGATTACTAGTATGATGGGATCGTGTCACAAATACTATGGAGGGTCTCTATGGGGCTCCGAATTAGGTGACCCTTAGTTACACACAGTTTCTCAGCTTTTCCGTAAAGAAAATACAAAATGACGACCTGTTACAACAGAACTTTTCACTTCAAACCGATGGCAGTGTAATTTCTGGCTATCGGATAAGATTACTAGTATTATGGGATCGTGTCACAAATACTATGGAGGGTATGTATGGGGCACCAAATTAGGTACCCTCAATCACTGATAATTTCTCACATTTAATGTAATGATGTACAAAATGACACCCAGTTACAACAAAACTTTTCACTTCAAACCGACTGCAATACAATGTCTGCCTACAGGACAAGATTATGAGTATGGTGGGATCGTGTCATAAATTCTCTGGATGATTTTAATGGCGCACCAAATTAGATGACCATCAAACACAAACAATTTCTTACCATTACCGTAAAGTACATGAATATTGATGATCTGTTTCAACAAAACTTGTCTGCCTATCGGAAAAGATTACTAGTATGGTGGGATCGTGTCACAAATACTATATAGGGTCTGTATGGGGCGCCAAATTAGGTACCCTCAATCACTGACAATTTCTCACCCTTACCGTAATGAAAATTCAAAATGACACCCTATTACAACATGAACAGGGTGTCACTTTGTATTTCATTTAGGTGAAGCAGACAAATTGTCTGCGATTGAGGGTCACCTAATTTGCTGCCCTATACAGACCTTCCAGAGTATTTCTGACACGATCCCACCATACTAAAAATGTTGTCCTGTAAGTGGACGTTGCATTTCAATCGGTTTGTAGTGAAAAGTTTTGTTGAAACAGGGTGTGATTTTGTATTTTCTTTTCAGTAAAACTGAGAAATTGTTTGTGTTTGAGGGTCACCTAATTTGGTGGCCCACAAAGACCCTCCACAGTATTTGTGATACGATCCCACCATATTAGTTATCTTGTCATGTAGGCAGATATTGCATTGTTATCGGTTTGTGGTGAAAAGTTTTTTTTTGTAACAGGGTGCCATATTTTCTTTGAGGTGAAATTGAAAAATAGTCTGTGATTGAGGGTCACCTAATTAGGTGCCCAATACAGACCCTCCAGAGTATTTGTGACACGATCCGACCATACTTATAGTCGTGTCCTGTAGGCAGACATTACATTGCCTTCGATATGAAGGGAAAAGTTTTGTTGTAACAGGTCGTCATTTTGTATTTTCTTTTTGGTGAAATTGAGAAGGGTCTGTGATTGAGGGTCACCTAATTTGGTGCCCCTTTGAGACCCTCAAGAATATTTGTGACACGATCCAACTATACTTATAATCTTGTCCTATAGGCAGACATTGCACTGCAATCAGTTTGTAGTGAAACGTTTTGTTGCAACAGAATGCCATTTTTATTTTCTTTTTGGTGAAATTGAGAAATTGTCTGTGATTTAGGGTCACCTAATTTGGTGCCCCGCACAGACCCTCCAGAGTATTTGTGACACGATCCCACCATACTAATAAACCTGTCCTGTAGAGAGATATTGCAATCGGTTTGGAGTGAAAAGTATTGTTGTATCAGGGTGCCATTTTTTATTTTTCTTTCTTTTGTGATATTGAGAAATTGTCTGTGATTGAAGGTCACCTAATTTGGTGCCCCATAATACCCTCCAGAGTATTTGTGACACGATCCCAACATACTTAAAATCTTGTCCGGCAAGCAGAAGTTGATTTGCAATCGGTTTGAGATAAGAAGTTTTGTTGAAACAGGTCGTCATCTTGCATTTACTTTACGGTACTGGTGAGAAGTTGTCTGTGTTTGAGGGTCTCCTAATTTGGTGCCCCATTAAGACCATCCAGAGTATTTGTGACACGATTCCACAATACTAATAATCTTGTCCTGTAGGTAGACACTGCATTGCAATCGGTTTGAAGTGAAAAGTTTTGTTGTAACAGGGTGTCACTTTGTATTTTCTTTACGTAATGGTGAGACATTGTCAGTGATTGAGGGTACCTAATTTGGCGCCCTATACAGACACTCCATGGTATTTGTCCCACGATCCCACCATACTAGTAATATTTTCCTATAGGCAGACATTACATTGCAATCGGTTAGAAATGAAAAGTTTTGTTGTAACAGGGTGTCATTTTGTATTTTCTTTACGGAAAAGGTGAGAAATTGTCAAGGACTGAGGGTACCTAATTTGGCGCTCCATACATACCTTCCATAGTATTTGTGACACGATCCCACCATACTAATAATCTTTTCCGATAGGCAGACATTACACTGCCATCGGTTTGAAGTGAAAAGTTTTGTTGTAACAGACTGTAATTTTGTATTCTTTACGGTAGAGCTGAGAAATTGTGTGTGATCGATGGTCACCTAATTCGGAGTCCCATACAAACCCTCCACAGTATTTGTGAGACGATTCCATCACACTAGTAATCTTATCCTGTAGGCAGACATTACACTGCAATCGTATTGTGGTGACAAATTTTGTTGTAACAGGGTGTCATTTTGTATTTTCTTATTACTAAAACTGAGACATTGTCTGTGATTGAGGGCATCTAATTTGGCGCCCCATACAGACACTCCATATTATTTGTGACACGATCCCACCATACTAGTACTCTTGTGCTGTAGGCGAACATTGCATTGCAATTGGTTTGTAGTGAAAAGTTTTGTGGTAACAGTATGTCATTTTGTATTTTCTTTTAGGTGAAATTGAGAAATTGTCTGTGATTGAGGTTCACCTAATTTGGTGCCCCATAGATACCCTCCAGAGTATTTGTGACACGATCCCATCACACAAGTACTCTTGTCCTACAGGCAGACATTGCATTTCAATTGGTTTGATGTGAAATGTTTTGTTGAAACAGTGCGTCATTTTGTTTTTTCTCTATTCAAGGTAAAGCTAAGACATTGTCTGTGATTGAGAGTACCTAACTTGGCGCCCGATACAAACCCTCCATATTATATGTGACACGATCCCACCGTACTAGTAACCTTGTTCTGTAGGCAGACATTGCATTGCAATCAGTCAGTAGTGAGAAGTTTTGTTGTAACAGGGTATAATTTTGTATTTTCGGCAAAGCTGGGAAATTGTCTGTGTTTTAGGGTCACCTAATTTGGTGCCCCATACAGACCGTTCAGAGTATTTGTGACACGATCCCACTATACTTATAATCTTGTCCTAAAGCCAGACATTGCTTTGCAAATCGGTTTGTAGTGAAAAGTTTTGTTGTAACAGGGTGCCATTTTTTTTTTCTTTTTGGTTAAATTGAGAAATTGTCTATGATAGAGAATCACCTAATTTGGTGCCCCATACAGATCCTCCAGAGAATTTGTGACACAATTCCACCATACAAATAATCCTCTTCTGTAGGCAGACATTGCATTGCAATCGGTTTGAAGTGAAAAGATTTGCTATAACAGATCGTCATTTTTTATTTTATTTTCGATAAAGGTGAGAAATTGTCTGTGTTTGAGGGTCACCTAATTTGCTGCCCCATACAGTCCCTCAAAGTATTTGTGACACGATCCCACAATACTAATGATCTTGTCCTGTAAGCAGACGCTGCATTGCAATTGGTTTGCAGTGAAAAGTTTTTTTTGTAACAGGTCGTCATTTTGTATTTTCTTAACAGTAAAGGTGTGAAATTGTCTGTGTTTGAGGGTCACCTAATTTGGTGCCCCATACAGACCCTCAGAGATTTTGTGACACGATCCTACCCTATGAATAATTTTGTCCTGTAGGCATACATTGCATTGCAATTGGTTTCAAGTGCAAAGTTTCTTTGTAACAGGTCGTCATTTTTTATTTTATTTTCGGTAAAACTGAGGAACTGTCTGTGTTTGAGGGTCACCTAATTTGGTGCCCCATACAGACCCTCAGAGTATTTGTGACACGATCCCACCATACTAATAATTATGTCCTGTAAGCAGACGTTGCATTCCAATCGCTTTGAAGTGAAAAGTTTCGTTGTAACAGGTCGTCATTTTGTATGTTCTTTACGGTAGAGCTGAGAAATTGTGTGTGATTGAGGGTCCCTTAATTCGGCGCCCCATAGAGACCCTCTATAGTATTTTTGACACGCTCCCATCATTCTAGTAATCTTGTTCTGTAGGCAGACATTACATTGCAATCGTTTTGTGGTGAAAAGTTTTGTTGTAACAGGTTGTCATTTTGTATTTTCTTTTTAGTAAAGCTCAGAAATTGACTGTCATTGAGGGTACCTAATTTCGCGCCCCTTACAGACCCTCCATATTCTTTGTGACACAATCCCACCATACTAGTAATCTTGTCCTGTAAGCAGACATTGCATTGTAATTGGTTTGTAGTGAAAAGTTTTGTTGTAACAGGTCGTCTTTTTTTTATTTTATTTTCGGTAAAGCTGAGGAACTGTCTGTGTTTGACGGTCATCTAATTTGGTGCCCCATACAGGCCCTCAGAGTATATGTGACACGATCCCACCATACGATTAATCTTGTTCTGTAAGCAGATGTTGCATTGCAATCGCTTTGAAGTGAAAAGTTTTGTTGTAATAGGTCGTCATTTTGTATTTTCTTTACGGTAGAGCTGAGAAATTGCGTGTGATTGAGGGTCACTTAAATAGGCGCCCCATAGAGACCCTCCATAGTATTTGTGACACGATCCCATCATTCTAGTAATCTTGTCCTGTAGGCAGACATTACATCAATTGTTATGTGGTTAAACGTTTTGTTGTAACAGGGTGCCATCTTGCATTTTCTTTTTAGTAAAGCTGAGACATTGTCTGTGATTGAGGGTACCTAATTTGGCGCCCCATACAGACCTTCCATATTCTTTGTGACACGATCCCACCATACTAGTAATCTTGTCCTGTAAGCAGACATTGCGTTGCAATTGGTTTGTAGTGAACAGTTTTGTTGTAACAGGGTGTCATTTTATATTTTCTGTTAGGTGAAATTGAGAAATAGGGTACCATAATTTTTGTTGCTAGTATGCTTCTTTTAATCAGTGTTCTGTGTATATCAACCTGTAACAACGAAGTTTTATACACCATTGGGCCTCCAATGTTTTCCTTGTGTTCAGTTTAACTTAATGTGCATGGTCATTTTGCGGCAGAACTGCCTTGAAGGGTCTCCAAAATGTGGTACCATAAATATTGCAAATACAATGCTCCTTTTTCTGTTTATCGTTAAATCTCAACCAGTTACAATAAAACTTTTCAAATGAATGTGCTCCCAATTTATTTCTTAGTTGCAACAAATTATAATAAGCATAATGGTTTTGCGTCACAACTTGTGTGCAAGGTATGTTAGGGTCACCAAAATGGATGCAATTGGTTTTGTAATTATTTCGCTTTTTAATGTTTTTCTTGTGTTTAGTTTAACATAATTTGCATGGTTAGTTGGCGTCACAACTGCAATGAAGAGCCTGGAGGGGTCATCAAATGGGTACAACAGATTTTGTAAATACAATCCTTCTTTTTCTGTTGTCCTGTGCAAGGTCAAGAAGGGTCACCAAAATTGGATACCATAGATTTTGTTGCTAGTTTGCTTCTTTTTTTTCAGTGTTACCCCCCCCCCCCCCCCCCCCCCCCCCACCGCGCCTCAAAAAGTGGATTGCACTAAGTTTCCTACTTCTCTGGCAAGGCAGCCACTAGAACTCCAGAGGGATACATGTGTAACGGTCGTCAAATTCGGTAACACCCAGCTCGCGGCAGTTGTCGCTGTAGAATTCTCAACAGTGTCATACTCAGCTCACAAGTTTGTAAAAACCCGTCAGTTACCGTTTTATTAAGCATAAATCACTACCAAATTAGGTACATTTATCCTAAATATTCAGATTTTCGAACTTTCTATCGATTTATATTCGTTTGGTGCATTCGTTCGATGTTTACTTATGTTCGATTCTTAGTGTTCGATAGCTTGATTTTACCGGTAATTAGTGCGAGCCATCGGTGGGTTTTACATAGAAAAGGTACCCTAGGAACCGGGTTTGGAGTTCGAGCGTTCGAGCCATCGTAGTTCGAGCCAAAGGTTGCAGGTTAAGTTAAAATGAATGGGAGTTTTGCCGGGACTGGAAAGTCAGTTCGACCGAAGCGTAGCGCTCGAGCCTTCCGAGTTCGAGCCAGTGAAGTTCGACTGTAATACTGTGTAAATGTGAACGAACACACCTCTATCTTTTATTGCCATTTGTTTGACAGGAGACAACGTTTGTGACTTCCTGTTTGCTTACCTAGATATGAAACCCTTCCAAGATCGGTCGATTCTTAATCGCCCTTGCACCCCCCTCCCCCTCCCCGCATTAAGAAAGGAGGCTAAAATGAAAAAATGGCAGAGTTATATAGCGTCGCAATATATCCGTTCTCTTTTAAATCTGGTAAAATGATAAAAGCTTAACTAAATTCCAAAGTAAAGTTCTCTGGAAGAAAGTTAAGCATCAGAGGAAACACTACATTAATTTCGGTTTAACTGAGTGTGTTCAGTAACGTAATATGGCTACTCTACCAATGCCCCCTAGCAACAGCTTGAGCTAAGGTTCTTTTTTCAAACTGATTCAGAATGACCCCAAATGATCATAAACATGATTTTCATTATGATAAAGTAAGAGAGAGCTTTTGACTCTAGCCATGCGTCACTTTACCCTTGTGGCAGTAGAGTAAAATAGATATTAATTTTTAACCTGTTATATACGTTACTTTTCGAAAATACATGCGATTAGGCAAACTTTTTTTAAATCTTTGATTTATTATTAAGTTTTTATTTGAAAAGGTCAAAACAGATAAAATAGTGTAAAAGGCAACGTTTAGGAATTGATTTTATGTGCAAAACCCAACCCACGATACCAAACTGCAAATAGCACCATGAAGGTAACGTTATAAGACAAGTAGTAAGATGATACTATGTGTAGTAAAATAGACTTGCAGCCCAAGTCTGTTTTTATTTATTATAACTGAATACATGCAGACCACAGTTGTTTTATTAGGGCAAAGAGTATGTTTATGACCTTTCATTATTTCTTTGGACATTTTTTATCTGCATGGGGTAGCATGAATCATTGTATAGATACACAATACCATGCTAATCAGATCTGAGTACGGAATATATTTTGCTAGTTTCTGGGACATTTAAATCTTCCACTATGCCATTTAATGGACACAATTATTGAGGTTTATCTCATTGAACAATTTAGCCTACCTGTTTCTCAAGTGGTTGGGGTAAATTCATATTGAAAAAATGCTCAAAAAATAAAGCAGAAAGTCGTTTGGATGCATTATGGCTCTAATAAGTAACACTTGTATTGAAACGATATCCCTAGAGCGGAAAAAGAATGACCTAGCTTCAAAACATGACTTTCACTGAAGTGTAACAATGCAACAATACATGCTTTAATGGTGTTGCTTTCTGTCATATGGTACCAAGAAACACATGTGAATTAAAGCATCATGCCAATAAAAGTTTGAGAGCAGAACAATCAGACCTCCTTTCAGAAGGTAATGGCTAGCAGAAAACGTAATCAAACCAAGGATAGCAGAGGGTGCCACCTCTTTCAATTTTTAGCTGACTTGGCTCCTAGAGTGAAAATAGCCAATTTGAAAAGACGATTTTATCATTCCAGTTTACCTTGATCTGAAAATCATGAAAATTGTAATTTCCTAGAAAACTGTCCCAAAATGTTAGACAGTTGTGTTCCAAAAAGTAGTGCTTAACTGCCAGTGCTTTCAAGAATGCTTATGTGTATGTGTTGTAACTTACCTCCTAGAAGACGGAAGGCGTTGCTAAGGAGATCAAGTGAACACACGAAGAAGTACAGACATACCACTAGCAATACAATCTTCCCAAAATAATCCCAGAGAACCCGTTTTACCTTCTGGCAACATCTCAATTCTGTAATGATACAAGAACCTAAGCACAGACCAGTCAGATGTTATTAATTTACATGATACTAATTACCTAGTCCCCGAATGTTCACATTTTGTTCTGTTGAGTTCTTGTTTTGTTAATATTATTAATTACAGTGGAAGTATAATTGAGCCGCGACACGACAAAACCAACAAAGTGGTTATGCGCCCAGCGCAGACTCAGATCAGTCTGGGCATCGCCCAGTCTGATCAGAGTCTTCGCTGTCCGCATGGAGGTAGCTGTGGCCCCTAGCTACCTTTTATGCGCTTAGCGAAGACTCTGATCGGACTGGGCGGATACCCAGGCTGATCTGAGTCTGCGCTGGGCAAACAACCACTTTGTTGGTTTTCTCATGTCGCGGCTCAATTATTTTAAGCACTGGTTTGCTTCTTTTTACTACACTGGTTTCGTTTTTTTTTTTTTTTTTTTTTTTCGTTTTTTGGTGGATTTAAGCTAAATACAAAAATGAGCAACAGACAACCAGCAACCAAATTATCTTGTATATTTTAAGAATTTCCTATAATACCCATCTTGACTAGCTTTTGCCAGATGTAACAGGTAACTAAGCTTTAATATTCACCGTCTTTCTGATGGTATATACTCTATGAATGACAGAAGGGCTCGATAAATAGCTTGATGGTGATCTAGAGGCCCACTGTATCTTGGGCACAAAATATGACAGGCGGAGCTAATCCCTCTCGTTTCTTTATCTAATCCTTCCCTTATTCGAAAAAGGTGCCCTTTTGCTGATGGACTGACAGACAGAATTTTCAAATCGCTGTCTGATCCAACCCAGATTCACCATAACTGAGTCCTTCTAGCTACTCGACCACGACGCCCCTTAGGTACTTAGAACTGTCAGTTTTTGCAACATAGCAAAACAAATACGATCAGAGACGATGTGACTGGTTTGGCACAGGGTTGAGCCCGCGATCTCCACATTTGTAATCTATTCCAACTATTGAGTTGGAGTGCGGCCTAGTTTAAAGATATTCAAGCGTCGCCAACACAATTACCTACCAGACCACGTGACTACTTCAATTGTCACTTCTGGTAGTTTCCATGGATCTGTTTCTTCACTGTGGTCATTTTGCTTTTTGACTTTCTGGAATTACAGAAAAAAACAGAGTTGATTATGGATGAGGAAAAGCGACTATTAGCGCTATGCCTCTTTTTCTGGTACAGTGTTTTATCAATACATGTGTATATGTTTATTTGTATCTAAGTCATGATTTTATTCTTGAATAAACTTCAATGTAAACCAAATATTCATGGACTGTCTTACTACAGTCATATATCAATATCTCAAAGTCTAAGGCCATCTCATACTACTGGCATCGCAAAGTAAATTTTCCTGCCCCAGAAAATTTACCTTCAGATACCAGTAGTTTGAGACAGGACCAGAAAATTAACTTTGACACCAGTAGTTTGAAATAAAAGCAGCTGAAAAGTACAGAAAAAATAAAATGTGTTCAAACAATATTAATTAAGGTAAGATGGTACTTTGAGATATCAGGGTTTGAGATAACTAGAGTCATTTGTGTATATACTGAACAAAAAAAAAAGAAACGTTACATGCATTTTCAATGCACATTTTCTTTGAACTGAATTAAGATTTTGCCAATTCTATTTTATAACTAACTGACAAATGGTATCTGTACTTCAGAACATGAATATCACATTATAAGCTGCGAGATTATTGTCTCCAGATCAGTTTGATTCAACGAGGGGTCAGAATTTGAATGTCCTATTTTGAGGTGCTTTTTGAAGACCCGTATTTCACTCAAGTAATCAGTCCATGTGAGCAAATCACTTCTGAGACGTTTATCAGGCACTAGTTGTTACAAAAACGGCCCAATTCGTCGCTTCCAAAGGGTTGATCAGTGAAGCACAAGGCTTGGAAAATTGCTTTCCATGTCACTTGACTGACTTTCATGCTATGCAGTGAAACTCCCTTAGACAATGCATGGTGATATACCATGGAAAATAAACCAATTTGATCAAACTTTTTTTTATCATGAACCATTGTCTGGAGAAGCTTGAATAAGATCCATGAATTAAACTTGACAATTTTATTGAAACGTACTGGTTAATCGGAGTAAATGATTTGCTATACTTTTAATTGCAAGGGAGACAATTTCAAATACACAGCATCTTTAACGTCTTATTTCTTTGAGCTGCTGATAAATGTCATAAGGTTCATAAGGTATTTTATTGGAGGTTACGAGGCAAATCCGAATGTGCAAAAATTTAAGCGCTTGCGCATGCGCATCGAGCATTTCACAATCTATGTAACGTTTCTTTTCTTGTTCAGTATATATAAGACTGTCGCTATGAACATACAGCTGCACGATGGGTTTTTGTTCGTATATGCTCGCTTGTTTCCAAAAGTGACGCCATTTGTTTTCATTCGCTGCAGCACTACTATGAGAAATTATTTATGTTTCCATTACAATATTCGGCTTGTTTCTTCTTGAACCATCACTAACATGTCTTATTTTATTTCATCAAATACCCTGGTCGTCTTTAAAACGCTGTTATATTTGAGCCGCGACGCGAGAAAACCAACAATGTGGTTATGCGCCCAGCGCAGACTCAGATCAGCCTGGGCATCCGCCCAGTCTGATCAGAGTCTTCGCTGTCCGCATAGAGGTAGCTTAGACCCTTAGCTACCCTTTGAGCGCTTAATGAAGAGTCTGATCAAACTAGGTGGATGTCCAGGCTGATCTGAGTCAGCGTTGGGCGCACAACCACATTGTTGGTTTTCTCACGTCGCGGCTCATTTGTGGTACGAATGAAGTTCATGCAGGCAACACAAATCCAACCCCACTAACTTTATTTCTTATGTCGCATGTTTAAACTAAATACTAACAGATCAGTGTGTGTTAAAAGGTGTTAAAACGGCACTTTATGTGATGCTTTTTCCACGATTTTCATAAGATACTAGTCAGGACGCTGAAGCCGAAAAAATGCAACTTTAATGCCCCGGCGATTCGAAAGGAAATTTTTACCAAATTTGATAAGCATAACATTTGGACTTTATGATAGGGTATGATGTGGTCACTGAAATAGGATCCCGTGCTTTGAATTAACCCTTTTTACCCCTACCCCTTTTAAACCTTAATTTGCTCAAAATGAAAACGCTATAATTCTGTCAATTTAGAGGCGCACTAAAGTTTTCTAATTAATTCATGAAATGACGTATTTTTATGCAAAGTATCAGTTTCTGAAATAATTTACAAAATGCATGTTTGAAATATTAAGAAAACCGGTGTATACACATATTTACACAAGGATAATTCATCCTACCAATTGTTGGTGTTTGAAGGTACTAAATTTCATTTTAAATCGCTGTCTTCCAGATTCTCATCAAACTGCGCATAGAATTATAGGGCAGCTGACTCGTAAAATATCCAATGATAATGACACTGCACTCTGTACTTCATATAACGTTTCTCTTTGGAGTCTAACCACCACCATGGATCCCGTTTTCCTCAGACGTTCATTTCAATTTGAATTTCAATTTGATTTTTTCCGCGTGCTTTGCAGTTTTGACAAGAAAACCAGCCCAACCACTTCTGGATCTGCAAAGACTTCCAACAACTTACCCATTCGTATTATCACTGGCGTTTGTCTGTTACCGCTCGATCGTTACATACGTTACTTAATATAATCATTTTCTAAAGTTTGTTAAAAAAAATGATGAATGAAGACGATTCAGAAGACATATAAAGATGTAGTATACAAAAACAGGATCATATTTGTTTTACTTCATTATAGTATAGTTACTATAATTTGCAAAAAAAGGTTTCGAAAAGCTTTTCATAGCAAGTAATACAAATTATATATGTTACCCATGAAACGAAATGATAAATAAAATAAAATAATATTTCAACTTTAAATCATTTCGTCGTTCAAATATGTTTGAAAACAGTGCTTCTAAACTCTGCATTTTTCCATTGTCTTAAAGGCTAATACTGTACTGTAGCAAAATGAGGTTTTATACATGTAACTGATTTTTAGTGTGTAAATGAAGTATACTGGACAAAAAAAGTTAGGGATCAAACATTAGACTGAAATTTTTATATTGAAAAAAGTAATTTTCAAAAAATCATTTTCTTCCGTTGAATACATCTTACAATGCTGCACAAGATTGCATGACACATATTGGAATCTGATCACGTGACACATTAGCAGAAATAAATAAACAGGCATACTCCTAAAATCAAAGTGAAAACTGGCATTAACGCAAGACTGAATGTCCATTATTTTTGGCTTTATCCATGCAAAATCATTTTCAGTTTTCAGTGTGACCTCCAAGGGCCTGAATAACTGCATGACAGGCATTCGGAATGCTTCTGGTAAATTACGAGAGGCCCATTTAGGGACTCGCTTGCCATTTTTCATGAAAGGCCTGCATGAGCTCTCCTTGAGTTTCAAGAAGCCTCTCGTGATCAGGATTGGAGGTGTAACATGTCCAAAGAATGCTCTATCGGATTTGAAACTTGTGATCAGATTGACATGTCAGTGCGGGCGATTGTTACTGTCGCTAGGTACTGGTCCACCACATTTGCCCTGTGATTCGATGAGGTCATCGCCAAAAACTTCAGCAAACGGTCTCGTTAATGGATAAAGCTTGTCATTCCTAGCTCGAACACCAATCAGAGCGCCTGTGTCTGGCATGCGCAAGTCCACACAGCTGCCAATACAGATGCCTTACCATACCATCACTCACCCTCCTCGATACATGTCATATTCCGCAATAGGATTTAATTCATAGGCTACACGACGTGTACCTGGCATGCGTCACACCCTTCTCCCATCATCGTGGATATCTACATACGAATCTTGACTCATCTGTGAAAAGAACATGGGTCCAGTGACCCTGCTGCCAATTTGTGTTACTTTTTGACGACTGTCGCCTCGCATTTGTTTGGAATCGCATCAATCCTGGCCTCATTACCAGCATGCAAGTGCGGAAATTAGCTGTATCAAGTCTGTTTCTAATCGTTTTCGCTGAAATTGGCCTATTACAGAATTTAATGGATAAACAATGCGCGTCCTCACAGTGTTATTGTGATGAACCAGTAGCTACGGAGAGAGACCATCGTCCGTATGGACAAGTGTAGGTAATCGCAAGTTTTAAATCTGATTGAAAATGCTTGACAGATGTTACAAAGCACCAATCCTAATCACCAGAGACTTAAAGAAACTCCTGGAGGGCTAATTCGGGCCTTTCATGAAAAATGGCAAAAAAGTCCCCAAATGAGCCTCTAGCAGTTTACCAAAAGAACACCGAGTAGCTGTCATGCAGTTATTCCGACCTCCACAGATATCAACGAGCACAGGCAATAGTTTGCATGAATAAAGCCAAGAATCACGGACATTCAATTTTGTGGGGATGCCAATTTTCACTTCTGTTTTAGGGGTATATCTGCTTATTTGTTTCTACTGGTGTGTCACGTGATCCGATTCCAATATTTTTCATGCAGTTCTGCGCCGCTTTGATAGCTGTATTGAACAGAAGAAAAAAATATTTTGATAATTTATTTTTCATCATTTAAGCTTCAGTCAAATATTTGATCCCTAACTTTTTTTGTCCAGTATATTTTGACAGCATCTGTAAATATGTTAAGTTAGACTGGCACTAGTATTACACTAGATAGAAGTATCAAAATTGAAAAAGACAATGTACTAACGAATATTTGCACTTACTGGCAGGCGGAAAAATGAACGGCATTCAAATTTACATGTATGTTCAAACAATAGTCAAACGTCATGGTTTGACGAGTAATTACAACGTAAACTACTTAGATATCAAAAGAAGCTATTCAGTAATATGAATATGGTAGATATTAGCAGAGTTGTGGGATCACTGTTTCCTCAACTAGGTGGTTAAAACCATTATGAACAGCGTTATTTTGCAAGGTCGTACGTCTCTCCAGAGAAAAAACTCGTTTACATGTTGACTACCTTAATTTGTTTCTTGCTATATTGTTACAGTGTATTTATTAGATATGCATGCAGACCCAAGTTTACGTATATGAGATGTAGAAAACGTACATAGAAAAATGTGAATAAAATTACCCAGGAAAGGCCACAATTACAAAACACAGCCCACCCAAGACACCGAAAGAAGTTGGGAAACATGCAAACGACAAAACGGAACAGCACACACTCTATTCCAACGCAGAGAAACGGTACATAAGTAAGCACTAAAAACAATACAAAATGCATCCAAACATTTAAAACATCTAATTTTTTAAACCACAAAACAAAATAGAAAGCACATAGGACAGCTATACAGGCGACCACAAGGCAAGAAAACAAACCAATGGGTTTCGCATATAGAAGTTTCATATTTGTATAATAGACAGGTTACATAATCTACCAGGGGTTTTAACTAGTTTTATTCGCGCAACCTCACACTTAAAACAGAAGAAATAAAAGCATCAGCATAGAATTCAGTATCGGCATAAATAAGTAAAGTGAAAGATTCTTACTAAACATTTAGTATATTTACTCAACGAAAAATCTTGCCTATCGTACACTTAACTGCTTGAAACATTTTGGATCAGTGTGTGCTGCACTGGCTATACCAGGTGAATACTTATTAAAAAAATTTCTAAGAAATCTAACATATGCTGGAAAACTTCGATATATGAGGAATAGATAGCCATAGATGCTACAGCCATTTGTTATATCTAAAAGTAGTGGGTGCACATGCCACCATGAAAATAAATGAATAAGAAAACGAGATTGTTAGAGGTATAAGACTTCCATCTGTTTGGCACGTATCCGAATAGACGTTATACTGCGTTACATATATAATTGTAATTTGAACATTGTTTCATTCAGTACCAAACGGTAATATCTGTCTGTGAAAAAGCTGCTTTCAATGCCTCAATGTCTGCATGCCTCAAGCCTTCAGTCTTTACAGTTAACTTATCATGTGTATTTAAACTGTATACTTTTATCAGTATTGAGCATAAAATCGAAACAATGAAGCACGAAAGCTTTTATAGCTAAATATTATGATGCTTCATTCATCTCAACTTAAATCGAAAACAAAGTCCGAAAATTGAACTTGAATAGCGTATTCGACCGTTAATTACGTATCCATTTAAAGAAACTGTCAGTGTTTGAATTAAGTACCAAGGTTTATTAGCCAAAATGTTATCAACGTTATCGGTTTGTAGCGCTCTCATCAGTTATAAGGCAAAATATTAAAACTATTCTTGTTGTGACGAGTTACCGAAATAAAGAAAATACCGTAACTTATAAGATGCCCCATTATCAGTCTATTCAGGAGTTTTGTCAGTGTTTATGGTAACGGGACGGGTAATTCACAATACTTGCCACATTATTCCTATATGGTGTTATCTGCACTCAAAATGTTACAAAATGATACATTTTACTTACAGTCGGACGGCGACTATTTGACCGGAGGCTGGAGGCTGTGAAAATATATTACCTCAACGTGTAGCAGTTTGGCAGTGAAAATTTAAGTAGTAAGAAGCTTACATGTTTCCGATGTTGTACTACTAAGCGCATGATGTATCACCGTCTTTAGGGACTTAAAATTGATCAAAAAGGTCAATGCAATGAAATATCGTAATTTATTGATATAATTGATATAATTGGGCTGTTTCTTGGTTGAAACTTTCACTTGAGCATTTTCGTTTTTACTGGTAACGAAAAATACCTTCATGCAAGTCTCATAAAAGAATGCGTACTTTGTGAGCAGATGCTTATTTTCGATTTGGCTGATAATTTTCTGTGCCTCATGTCATTAAATTCCAGTGTGTATTTTAGTTTTCTCACCTTTCTATAGTCTTTCAACTTCTATGCTCTATGAACCGATTTTTTCAATATTTGTTTCTTTTTATTGCTTTGACTAAAAGTCACGTATGTTAGTGTCATGAGAAGCGTAGCAAAACAATTGAACCGTTGTATCATCATGTCAGCAAAAGTGTTGAGCGTTGGTACAAGAAGAAAGAAATAGCAAAAAAGACTGTTTGTTCAGTATTTGTCAAGTTTTTTTAACACATACATGTAACAACTCTCTTTTCTGTTTCACGTATAAAACGCAGCTTGCGAGGGTCTTAAACTGCCTGGTGAAAATAGCGACAAACTTCAGTCAACAATATTTCTTGAAAAATGTCTGAATACCGTATTTATGAGAGTTTCCTGGGAGTTGGTTAAGCTTGCTGATTAGCTGTGAAGTAATGGAATACATTTTGTATAAATGTTATCTACGTTAAAAATACGTTAATTCAAGTAAATGGCAAGGAATCAAGCAGGCTGTAATTCTTCTAATATTTAAAGATGATTTTAATGGAGGATATACTAGCGAAAGAAAACAAAACGATTCTGCCTTCAATTTATTTACATTTTGGGGATATTCTCATACGTAACGTCTATAACCGAATGTTACGGCTTTCAGCCAAAACGGACAGAAAGCTAATAACTTTCAGTCGTTAGCAGTATAAAAGGCTTCTTCTAAAACTTGTGTCGCTTGCTTGAAACTCCGCTTCAAATGACATAAAAATAAGGAGAAAGGCAGTCGATCATTTTTAGCATTTCTTTGGTACCCAGTTATCTCCCCTTATTTTACATCCTGGATCCACTTTCCAGGACCACATCATATCCTAAGTTAAAGTTGGGATGATAAACTTTCATAATATATCAAATTCATCCTTTCGAATTGTCGGGGCATTAAACTCGAAAAATAAGCCCTTTTTGAATTTCAGCGTCCTGACTATACAAGCAACTCTACCTTTTTAACGTCATCATTAGGAATATCCACGTTACATTTTAAATCACCATTCATGTTGCTATGTGAAATAGTATCAATATTACAGTGATTATTTTACGAGCTTCGAAATGTTAACAAACACTCAAATTTCAACGTGTTTGTACATTTAATCAACACCCAACACATTTGAATGTGAACAGACTGACTCAGAATGTATACTTGTTTGTTCTTAAAACGAACTGGAATGTATCGTATCACGGATCGAATATGTTTTGCTCAGCTAGCAACTATGAAATATCAATATCAATTTCGTCTTCGCATTCGTGCTTTTTCATTTAATCCAAAGAATGCATCCTGCTTGAACAATAGCCAAAGTAAAAAGACAGTGTCCTTGGGCGTAAAAAAGTATTTAGTTGATGGTCTTAATGAGACACGTGCAAATTACTAGACAGGCGTGATGCCAATTAACATCAAAACAATTAGATAAATTAAGCAACCTCGTGAAACAACCTGTTTAGGGCATATCCAAATTGATCATGCCCAGCCCAGCTCAGCCTTTGTGTGTAAATTATTGGCATATCATGAATAAGAACTTGTACATGTAATTCTAAAGAGCGAAATTTGACTATTCCGTGCCTTAAAGATTTTGCAAACAGTGCCTGATCGGGCTAGACTGAACGCATGGTTCAGTCTAGCCCGATCAGGCACTGTTTGCAAAATCTTTAAGGCGGGCATAAACTAGTAATAAGCCCTACGGCAAATGACATAAACATTGTTTGTTTAATCAAGAGCTCATTATGATGGTACTGTTTCCGTGTTTACCAAAACAATTCTGTTTGTTGGGACATCTTAAAATGTGAACTGCTGGCTCTGAAATGGCCTTTTCCGTAGTCAATTTACTCTAACTTTAGATCTGTAATTATTTTTTTTAAACTGACAAACCATGCAGACTTGATCAGATTGCTGCTCATTTATGGTCACTCATCTCTAGGTTTACACTGTTGCTTAGACATGCACATGTCCTTACGTCCTCTGTTTTATGGTATTTGATGTTCTTAGACCTTGATTTTTATGATGTTTGTTTTCATCTTGCACCGTACAGAAAATGACATTATTGGCCATAGCTGGTCAGTTACATTTATAAACTAGCAAATGTGTGTTTTAAAAATGCCCCCACTTATGTGCCTTAGATATGACTGCTGTCCATTTTATTTAGTTATCGTTCCCCCTTGTAAAGTCGTGTTAATCACTGATTTAAGGTGTACAAAAATCTATAAAAATGCTGAAAAAACCCAGCTCTTCCAAAAATAATAATAATAATTATAAAAATAGCAGATGCCTTCTTTTCGTAATTTAGATTTCAAAACTGTGTGACTTTTTGATATTAGAAGAGTTTGCATAAGAAATGAGAGGCGAAACCCCCAAGAAATAACCATCATTATTGAAAAAAAAAAATGCTTTTAGGTCTGAAGGTAATTCAGTGCATTATCAATTATTTTTTCAACGCTCTCACCAATTATCAGGTTAGAAAGAAGCAGCCTTCGTCCAAATGTTTTGCGATATTGTGTAGAAAACTCAGGGGAGTCAACTTATTCCAGGTTGAATTATTTCACTTACACACCTGTATGGTCACTGCGATTTAGGTTTCCATGAGTCATTTCTGGAAGTCCTCATGTTTGTTTTATTTCAGTTTTGATTTTGATTTTTGTGTTCCTGAGAACACACTGATGAGCTGGGAATCTTCCACGCAAACCAAAGAACTAAGTGTCTGATGAACCAAAGCAGAATCAAGGGCTCGATCGTAAATCGGTTACGCACCCCTGCCCTCCTCCCATCCAAGTAATTTTATTGCTGGCCGTCCAAAGGCGAAACATGTGTTTTGGTTCTTCTTGGTTGTTTTGTTTGTTGTTTGTTGGTTTGTTTGTAATTGATATAGTGTGTATGTGTGATGTTAGGCTAGTCCTAAAAGAAAAGAAAATAAGTAAAAATAGTTGTTCAGTGCTTTTCGTATATATTGATCTTAATTTTAAAACTGATGCTTTCGTTGGTATGTTGTGTGGGTGGTAATTGGTTTGGTTGGGTTGAACAACCGAGTATTTGATGAACCAAGGCAGAACCAAGGGCGTGGGTTGGTTGGAAGACCACAATCCTGTAGAGACCCCCCCACACACACACACACACACACGCCCCCCCCCCCCCCCCCCCCCAACACTCCACCAAGTAATTTCATTTCTGGTCGTCCCAAGGCAGCAGTTCTGTTTTGGTTCTTGTTTGTTTTACGTGTTGTTTGTTGCTATGTCTGTCATCGATATATTGTTTGTAATGTTAAGTCTAGCCCGGTGACCACCTACATCGGAAATAATTGTTCACATGGCTGCCGCTGATGATGTCTTTGGTGATGACTAATTTTGTGTGTGTGTGTTTTTTTATCAGGCCATTACTAAAACCTTGTACCGCACCGCACCGCACCGCACCGCACCGGCTAAAACCTTGTACCGCACTTACGGAAATTTCCGTACAGAGCCGAGTAAATTCCGAACTTTACCGCACTCACGTTATATGCTATCTCTATCTATAGATCTGTTCCTGTCTTTCTCTGTGACAGTAAAGAATGAATTTATTCATGATTATTTATTGTATGTCGAATTAATTCGACGAAAATACTCCTCCTCCATCTCAATACATATACTTAGGATCACTCTGCCATTTTCTGCAAGCAAACTCTCTTAAAGACTTGGAATATTTCTTTGCATGCGTAATAATAAGGCAAATTTACAATAGACTGTCGAGGCTTTTTCTCCAAAGAATTTAAACGTGTTTTTCTGGTGATTGCAATACAGACATGCATTTCAGAGTCACTTCCAACCCCCGTAGGAACTTTTTTCAGGTAGATATATATGTATATGCGATTTGTTTAAATCTAAGAAATTATACCGATAAAGTTACCTTAAAACAAAAATATATATCGAAAGTATATCTCAGCTTTATTTTTATAACTAAACCCTACTAGGGACTACTATGTGATAGTTAACCTGAGAATTTTTGACATAATTGAAACAGGGGTGTCCAAATCATTTTGTCTTGTAGCAAAAGTAAAATTTCTTGTAGCAAAACCACAATTTAAGGTCAGCCATATTGGCGCGCGGCGCTGTTATAAAACTACTTATTCCAAAAGGCTGGCTCTTGGAATTCTCAATTGGAAGAGTTTGTTTTTTGTTCCACTAGAGATGATAAAATGACAAGAAACACATGTATCTATATATACTGAAAGGATTTAAAAACTTCCACCTATTAATTTTGAATATCTCAAAAATGAATGCAGCTACGCCAACCAAAATTTTACAGCATATATATACCTTTATACCTGATTCTATCAATATACGGAATTTGAAATCGTTCAACCGAATCGGTCAGGAACAAGCACGTGCTCCTCGTGTTCTTAGTACCGTTTACATAATGATGAATAGCTTCATGTATACAGGTTTCTGATGAAACATTTCTCTTACGATATCGAATTGAATTTTAAAAATTTGAAGTCGGTCAGTGGCTTTATTTAGCCTACCGCGCCTAAATATCGCAAACAGGCGCAGAGTTTTGGGCCAGATAAATGCTGAAATTTCAAAAAGTGACGTCGCGGTACAATTTTATGCGTTAATTCCGGCAATTTTCAATCTCAGACGACGTGCACTATTTACATGAAGCTAAAAAGACCGTCAGAAAAGCACATAACCGAGATGGAAAAACAGAAGACATGACGTTAACTAACGTCGACGCCGTCTCCGTAATAGGCTTTGCGCGACAGCATCATCCGCAGTGATACTTTCAAATCAACGTTGATGACGTCACAATATTAAGACAGTAGGAAGTGGTCGAAAGAGTGTTGCATAAGATAACGCCGGCATTGCCTTATGCATTTCAGTGACGTAAGTAGTAAAGGACGCCACTCTGGACACGCCCGTCCGGAGACTAAGTCCGCAGCCTGGGGCAGTCTCGGGCCGGGCGTGTCCAGAGGTGACATCGCTTTAGTAAGCTTGAAAAGGCTAGTTTGAAATAACTTAGTCTTTTTCAAGGGTAAAAGTCTATGTTAAATGGCATAGGAGATGTCTTAAGAGGCTATACAGTAATATGCGTCTGCTATTAGTCTCTTGGCCCTGTATCTCAAGACCTCACTATACCAGAGGCATAACTCTATAGCGTCAGTTGATGGTATGAGTTGCTGTGGCATACTCTTGTTCATTCTGTTCAATTTCTGAGGCTTTACAGTAATATGCGTCTGCTATCAGTCTCTTGGTCCTGTATCTCAGGGCCTCACTATACCAGAGGCATAACTCTATAGCGTCAGTACTTGTTCCTTGGGGATTATAAAATCTTGTATCTCAAGATTTTAATGTTCTGGACTGAAATTATTTCTTACTAGCCTTCTAAAGCCTGACTACTACATTTGATGACGAGAAGATCTCTGCTGCCAGTGTGCTTGAACTTGTGGGTATCTAGTGGAGGGTCCACATATCCACATTGAAATTGTGGAGCTGATGTGGATGTCAAGTGGAAGGTCCACATATCCACATTGAAATTGTGGAGCTGATGTGGATGTCAAGTGGAAGGTCCACATATCCACATTGAAATTGTGGAGCTGATGTGGATGTCAAGTGGAAGGTCCACATATCCACATTGAAATTGTGGAGCTGATGTGGATGATGTGGACTTGGTGTGTATGCAATGTGGAGGTTATGTGGATGATGTGGATCCACAATGTGGAGTTTCCACATGTCCACATCTACACATTAGACAAATCGGCTTACCCTGTCCCATTTCTGACAGACTGACACAATGCATCTCAAAACCTCACTGTTACAATGCCAACTGCCCAAGGGTTCACTTGTTCCTCATACATCCTAATTCTGAGTTATATCTGATTCCTACCTTCTATTCTGTACATTCATATTGTGGTTTATTATTTTGAAACAAAAGTTGGTAGGTGTTGACTTGTTCTTTCCAATAAAAGAAAAAAATTGAAAATCCATTGAGGCAATTTGGAGTTATTACAGGTTTCTTACCCTCCATATTCCGTGCATGCGCAGTTTGACAATTTATTTTAATTTCATTTGGTAGGTGGTGACTTGTTCTTTCCAATAAAAAAAGAATTATGAAAATCCGTCAAGGCAATCTGGAGTTATTACAGTTTTCTTACCCTCCATATTCCGCGCATGCGCAGTGTGACAATTTATTTTAAAAGTATTTGGTAGGTTTTGACTTGTTCTTTCCAATAAAAAAAGAATTATGAAAATCCATCAAGGCAATCTGGAGTTATTACAGTTTTCTTACCCTCCAAATTCCGCGCATGCGCAGTGCACATGCCTGGCAAAACATGCTTCTTTTATTTTAGAGCTAGTAGTTAACACAAAATATACTCATAACTGAAGTGATACATACATACAGGTATTCACTTTTCATTTGTATCATTTTTCTGAAAGCTATTACTTGTTTTGTCTATTTATAGAAAAAAAGAAAGTCAATCCAGATTTACCTCCCTTGTAATAACACTATAATATGAAAAATTGAATAACTTTGTTATTTTTTGGCCGATTTTGATAAAATAAACACCAAAATGTAGATTTTATTATTCTCTACTTATTTTTTATATTTTAAAATGTGTTACTATAAATAGTAACATGACCTTTATTGAAATAAGATATATGATATGCAAATGTCCAATCTTGTCTCAAGTAAACTGGTTTATGTTTAGGTATATATATTGGGAACTAACATATTAATATTGCTGGTTTGCCGGTCACCACTGGACTGGAACTGGTGTGCACAACGGTTATACCGCCTGGGCCCGCAGATGCGAAGTCTATCGATTACATGTGAAACAGTAGAAGCCTTATGGCTTAAGGGGTCGGAACATCCATGGTTCCGTAAAAGGTACCTCCGCTGGCAGGTCTCTGGTCCATAGCGACATTCAGGACTTGTGATCATGTAGATATGGCTTCAAATCGCCAGGGCTTCCCAGGCATAGGGTAACCGACCGGGGAAGAAATAGTGCTGTACAGCACACTCTTCTTGCTAAATTTTTAAGTGAATATTTTTGTCTTTACTGGCATGCAAGAAATAAAGATTGCATTTTTGTGGCACTATGATTTTGATGAGAATTGTGTGAAATAATATATGAAACTCAAAATGCTATCCGGTATATAAGTGTGATGTTCAGATATGAATTCATTCTAGTTTTGAACAGAGAGAAGTAAGAAGCAAGAGAAAAAAACAAAGCAGTTTAAGATATTTGATGAGTTATAATTCATCTCCTGATCATGAAGGACTTCTATCTGACACTTCTGAGCGATGGTTCTCTGAAAACTTTCCCTCAAAACACACAAAGCTCTTTTACTGTGAGACTAGATCACCCGATAAATATCGAAAGCGAAAAGTGGGAAGTTGCTTTGGTGGAATTAATTACACCATCTCGAGTCAATAATATTTCAGAAAACAATAACTTTTTCTTTTTGTCATTTCTGGACCAAGCGGTATTAAATGCTCAAGGAATAGATACCACAAAGGATTTGTGTGCTAGTGGAGAGGGCTGTCATGAATATAAATTATTTCTTCCTGAAGGAAATTACAACTCTCCACAGCATTTGGTGGATGAGATGCAATCTGTTATAGATACAAAACATGGATCTTTAATGAAACAAATAAATGCTTCTATCAGCATTACTTATGTTAAAAGCACAAATCGTCTAAAAGTTGTTGCACAAAATCCAAACCAGGTCAGGATTCGCTTTCCAGCTTCACTTGGACAAGCTCTTGGAGTTAATCCGGATATGTCAGAAAACCCCATTGGAAACGAATCATATGCTTTCAAATATGGAGTAGACCTAAATATATTGCATAATCGCTTGTACGTGTACTCAGATGTAGTTGATTATACATACCTTGGTGACGTGACGGCCCCTATTTTGAGAGTTGTACCATTTGAGAATTCAAAACGCCCTCAGCAGTCACACAAAGAATTTGTCAACATGCACTACGTTCCAGTGGGAAAATCTTATATTGATCAAGTTCATATCAGTATCAAAGGTGATACCGGTAAAAATATTCAGTTCAGCTCTGGAAAGACTTTAATTAAGTTACATTTCAGGCGGCGAATTAAATAAAAAAAGAAATACAAAATAAGTATAAATACAACACACTGTTACAAACGTCACCATTTCAAGTAAAATCTTGAGAGAAAGCAGAATGTCTGGTAGTTCCAATAACCTAACAAAAGCACACTGTGGGCTAACTTGTGAATCTTCAGGCTTGCCTGTCATTCCTGTTGTACAAAAAAGAAAAAGAAATCCTTCTACCTTTGGACAGATTCGATACCTCATGAAACGATTGTCAACTGCTTTGGACAAAAGGCTCAGAGAGGGTAGACCTTTAATGTATTGCCGACTATGCAGAGCAGAAATTCGTTCATTATGTCGTGAGGAGAAAGAAAAGCAACACAAACTCAAAGGATACATACACAAGAAGAATAAACAGTTAAGACGTTCCAGGCGGACAAAGAATGATTCTGGGGGTCAGAAATGTCATAGACGTAGTGAAGCTAAAGAAGATATCAACAGACAGACAGGGAACAAGCTGGAGTTAAAAACAATGAAATAAAGTGTTAGTCACTTTTTTAATGCTATGATGATTGAGTAACATTGGAAACTTGTATCAGTTTACTTAATGTAGGTTTGTTAAAATTCAGTTGGTATTTAAACTATTGACAGAATTAATAAAACTGATATTAAATTATACACATTTTTTTTCACAATTTTCTACATCATTTAGTTCACAAAAGTGCATGCAATTGGTAAAAATGTAAGAATTGCAGTGGTTTACCAAACTTAGCACAAGTTCTTCAATATCTATTGCAGACTATAAAAGAAAGAGTCAAAGGATAAAACTTCATTCTTCAACCAGTCGTTAATGGGTCGATACCAGTGCAAGCAGTGCTTCCGTGAATTTGCTCGATCAGACAGCCTGAGAAGACATACGTCCAGTGGTGTTTGTAAAGCAACTACAACTATGTCTGACAGCGAAGAAAGTACTATCTCAGAAGCATCGGAAGTAACTACAAACAGAAAATATTTGAAGGGAATGAAAGGACATGATATCTTTGGAGAATATGATTATAGTAAACTCTCGGACGATCCAGACACAGAACCGTCAGAAGTGGAGACAGACAGTGAGTCTGCCAGTAAAGAGGAAAAACAGAAAGCCAAACGCAGGAAAATTCAAAAGACAAGTCCTTGGGATAGACTAATGAGAAGTACTTACAGAGACAATCAAGATCAGTTCGATGAAACAGTGGAAAATACCATACAGGAGACACCTAACATCGATGTTGAATCAGCTGAGGAAATGGCATATGAAGAACTGAAACCAAAATACAGATCAACGCTGGTTACCAAGTATCAAGACCTCGTGGCACTCGGGTCTGCTTTGAGAAAAGATCCTATCCACAAGAAAGTAATATCAACAGCTCACAGATTGAAAGAAGATGAAGACTATGATGAAGAAGAGGCAATGCAGTATGCAGTGAAAAAAAGAAGATATCTACTTGAACGAAAACTTGACGAATATGAAAGACCAACTTTAACTGTTGAAGAGGAAACCCAATGACATTGATTCTTGATAGAACTTTGAAATTAACCATTTCAGCGATGGCAAAGCATTGAGATCATTTAAATAATAGTAGACCTGCAGTGGGACCTATCAAAAAGTTTTATTTGCTATGAAAGACTAATGATCATTATGTAAACGAAGACAGAGGGACGGTCCTAATCCTCTGTCTGTCGTAATGAATAGATGAGCGGGACAAATAAAGTTGTTCTGAATTTAAACTGTTGTTAATTGTTCTTTTCTTCCTAGTTCTTATTATTGTAACAGTGAGGTCTTGAGATGCATTGTGTCAGTCTGTCAGAAATGGGACAGGGTAAGCCGATTTGTCTAATGTGTAGATGTGGACATGTGGAAACTCCACATTGTGGATCCACATCATCCACATAACCTCCACATTGCATACACACCAAGTCCACATCATCCACATCAGCTCCACAATTTCAATGTGGATATGTGGACCTTCCACTTGACATCCACATCAGCTCCACAATTTCAATGTGGATATGTGGACCTTCCACTTGACATCCACATCAGCTCCACAATTTCAATGTGGATATGTGGACCTTCCACTTGACATCCACATCAGCTCCACAATTTCAATGTGGATATGTGGACCCTCCACTAGATACCCACAAGTTCAAGCACACTGGCAGCAGAGATCTTCTCGTCATCAAATGTAGTAGTCAGGCTTTAGAAGGCTAGTAAGAAATAATTTCAGTCCAGAACATTAAAATCTTGAGATACAAGATTTTATAATCCCCAAGGAACAAGTACTGACGCTATAGAGTTATGCCTCTGGTATAGTGAGGCCCTGAGATACAGGACCAAGAGACTGATAGCAGACGCATATTACTGTAAAGCCTCAGAAATTGAACAGAATGAACAAGAGTATGCCACAGCAACTCATACCATCAACTGACGCTATAGAGTTATGCCTCTGGTATAGTGAGGTCTTGAGATACAGGGCCAAGAGACTAATAGCAGACGCATATTACTGTATAGCCTCTTAAGACATCTCCTATGCCATTTAACATAGACTTTTACCCTTGAAAAAGACTAAGTTATTTCAAACTAGCCTTTTCAAGCTTACTAAAGCGATGTCACCTCTGGACACGCCCGGCCCGAGACTGCCCCAGGCTGCGGACTTAGTCTCCGGACGGGCGTGTCCAGAGTGGCGTCCTTTACTACTGACGTAACGCTCTTTTACTGACGTCATTTAGGTAAATGATACAAATAAACTGCGTAATCTTTAAATTTGATAAGTTTCAAGCATTTTGTCGTAAAATAGTCAACACTGTCATGAGTCAGATCAGCAGCCAGCAATAAAAAGTGGAAGTTTTTAAATCCTTTCAGTATATTATTAAACTCTTACAGCATAACAATCTTGTAACATGAACATAAAGTCGGGCAGCTAGAAGTTTCCCCATTGTGCATCATTATAATATCTCAATTCTATGTGTTCATCCAAACAGTACTAGACAAAAAGCATAGACCCAGATCAAACTGCTCTTCAAATATAACCTCAAAAGTATGTCATACTACCATCCTACGTTTAGTATTTAGTGTAATTCAACAGTACTGTTCATAGTGTTAGTGCTGACCAATCCATTGCTGAATTGCTAAAAAATAATCAATCTGCTTATTTGGCATTCTCAAACCATCACCCTTCCCACTTTTCCCTAGCTCTCAATACGAACATCTAAAATTGCCCCTTGGATGATGGGTCTGATTTGTTCTGGTTATTTTTGTGAAAGCTAATACTTGTTTAAACTCAAAATCTGTCTATCTCAAAACCGAGTTATATTCTACATTTTAATGAACATACCTGTCATTAGACCTGTCTATTTTCGTTGAATATTAGATTGAGAACAAATATAGCTGCATATTTGGGTCAGTAAACTTGTACAATTGCATATTTCTGTCTCAGTCGGATGCTGAGGATCGCGGATTCCCCATGTTTTATTTATAAATTCAGGCCTCATACTGACAAAGCTTTTCCAAGCCTGAAATGCCTGCTTTCGCAGCCTAAAATAGCCCTTTTTAAGCAGAAAAACACTGAAAACTTAAAAATCAAAGCCTGAAATCAAGTAAAATTCAAGAATTGAAAGCCTGAAATCCTGCAAAAGCCTGAAAAGTATGAGGCCTGAAATTACAGGTTCTCGTTTCACTTACGATGCGTCTGAACTGGTGGGAACTGGATAGAAAAACGCGGGAAATTATTCTTAAAGTGAACGAACCGACTTGAAACAAAAAGAAAATTGCTGGCACTCGTGATGATTTCATGAAAGTATGATCTGATCAGCCTGCGCAAATTTTGCATGATCGATATTTATGATGACTGTACATTACGTATCTGACATGTCTACCGAAAAAAAACGATATGGAATCATTGTCGATTGGCGACACTTGCAATCAGGTGTAAAATCTATGACAGAAACATAACCATAAAGCCGTGACGCAATAAAAAGTCATTTACTCTCGGTAAAAGTTACCTGTTATTACAGTTAGAACAGGTACCTTTACTGATGCGCTAGCCAATTTAACACCTCGCTGCGTCTTATCAGCGAATACCCCTCGGAATGACACGACCAGTATTGCACCCTGTTAGGTAATTAGGTCACGGACAGTTAATCCTTTGACTAGCCGCCGGGTAAGAAGTTACCACAAAATGGATGGGTCAGAAAAAATTATGACAGGACAATTCAGCATCCGGGACATTCTGAATGATGGGCTTCATTTCCGGGAGACTCCCTGATGATCCGGGAGACATCACATGTATGCGCTCTGGTTGAGTGATTTCAATACTGTGTACTGGTACCCGAGTCACAATCACCCAAATATATGCGCTCTTTGTATAAACAGTACCAGCTTATTGATTATTCCACAAATAAAAAGAGGCTCACTACGGGGCAAAATAATCTGAGGCCAGGTGGGAAAATGGCAAAATTTTCGCGATTTTTCGGGAAAATCGCATTCAATTCGCAAAAACACCATTCGCATTTTTTGGAACTCAATTCGCAAAAAAATACGAAAATGCGACAAATTGGCACCCCTGTTGAAATAGATAAAATCGATATTAAAAAATCCGTTTTTGGGCGGGGCAATTAAGATTTCAGCATGATATAAATATATATATACTTCCAGTTCATTAACATGTTTAATTAAAAAAAAAAATATTTACAAAATCAGCATATACTAAGTAACATACCCTTTGCCTACAGTAGAGGCCGTAAAATTCGGTAGGTTTCGGAAATCTTCGGCGGTGCGGTACTCTATTTTACCCCAGTGCGGTGCGGTGCGGTGCGGTACAAGGTTTTAGTAATAGCCTTTTTATCACATGGTGTCTTTGACTGGATCTAGATTGAATTGTGTCAGTTCCTGAGAATGTTCCTACTTACTTCTCCATTCTTTATGTGTAGTTTAGGTAAACCTGCCTACCCGATATTTAATGATTGACCTATTCATTAACCATTTGCATGGACCAAAACGAAAACATAGTCAAACATTTTAAAACAAGCCATTTTTACCAGTTTAACCTGACAATTTGTGCTAGAACTGGAAAATATGATTGACAGCCCATAACTGTCAGTTCGCTGAAAAACCTTCAGACCTAAATACACGTTCAATAATGATAATTACTTTTTAGATTATTTCGCTTCAAATTACCTTTTTATCTTTTTTCTTACTTAAATCCTTTTTAACATTGATACCGCACGCATTTTGGGCTCAAGGCGGGATACTTGTGTGAGAGCAAGTGCCCAGCAGGCACATGACTTTTAACGACGTCGCACTGACGTCGATGCGACGTTATGACGTCGCATCGATGTCAGTACGACGTCATTTCGACATCATGTGCCCACTGGGTGTGGTTCCCAGTGAAAAGGGACGCTAAGATGTCCCTGCCACAGTCGGCATATCCATAGCTCTTGATTAAATAGTTTGTACTTCAGAAAAAGTCAAGTGTGACGAAAGAAACAGCTGTATCTCTTATCAACTAGACGGCACCTAGAGGACATTGTTAGCTAATTCTCCTAGAAATCATCAGATCATGCAGGTGTGGAATTGAGCCTCAATTATTTATGTCAAAAGACAATAACATATATCAACAGTCTCAAGGTAAACAAATGCACAGAGGCCGATTCAATACCAAGTCAAGAAAAAATAGAAAACACACACACACACACACACACACACACACACACACACACACACACACACAGTAACATGTTTTCAAAAGTTAAATATTTTGAACAAGGGGGGGGGGGAGATATGAGGGGGGGGGGGGGAGTAGAGAGTAGAACTGCAAATCCTTTCCCCATGCTTTGCATGAACGACTTTGAGTCTAAGTTAGAGTGTTACTCGCCCCGAACAATCCTGTCATCTTAATCTTTTCCTACGATTGTCTATTGTGTAACGGCATTACTGTATAAAGGTATTGCCATTCGAACACTGCGAGCATCGTGAAAGTTCCAAGAATACATGTTGTACAAGATGTGGTGTCGGCCGCGACACGAGAAAAGCATCAAAGTGGTTGTGCGCCCAGTGCAGACTCAGATCAGTCTGGGCATCCGCCCAGTCTGATCAGAGTCTTAGCTGTCCGCATTGAGATAGCCCAGACCCTGAGCTACCCTTTAAGCGCAAAGCGAAGGTTCTGATTAGACTTGGCGGATGCCCAGGCTGATCTGAGTCTACGCTGGGCGCACAACCACTTTGTTGGTTTTCTCGTGCCGCGGCTCAATTTTCTTATGTGCAAGCTGACAGGGCGAGCTCGTAGCCATCAATCCCTCACTGAGAGTTTAACAGTTCAGGTAACATAAGAGGAACTGAAGACATATGACTGGATAAACAAACACAAAAAATAAAACAACTGTAATATATAGTTGATGGTCTAAACTGTAGTTTCATGGCATGTAATTTTGAATGCCAAACCAAAAGATCCTTACTCTGATAAAGTTTAATGTCACATGCACATACAGCAGCCAAAAGATCCTTACACTGATAAACTTTTATGTCACATGGACATACAGCAGCCAAAAGATCCTTACTCTGATAAAGTTTTATGCCACATGGACATACAGCAGCCAAAAGATCCTTACACTGATAAAGTTTAATATCACATGGGCATACAGCAGCCAAAATATCCTTACTCCGATAAAGTTTTATGTCACATGGGCATACAGCAGCCAAAAGATCCTTACTCTGATAAAGTTTTATGTCACATGGATATACACCATATGGACATACAGCAGCCAAAAGATTCTTACACTAATAAAGTTTTATGTCACGTGGACATACAGCAGCCAAAAGATCCTTATTCTGATAAAGTTTTATGTCACATGGAAATACGGCAGCCAAAAGATCCTTACTCTGATAAAGTTTTATGCCACATGGACATACAGCAGCCAAAAGATCCTCACACTGATAAAGTTTTATGTCACACGGAAATACAGCAGCCAAAAGATCCTCACTCTGATAAAGTTTTATGTCACATGGGCATACAGCAGCCAAAAGATCCTTACACAGATAAAATTTTATGTCACATGGAAATACAGCAGCCAAAAGATGTCAAAGTTTGCAATCTACATTCAATATTAGAGAGGAAGGTCATCGTGGCCGACTATTAGAACCTAGTTTCAAGCCTTGTAGTCTTGAGTGATTAGATATTCATTGATGAAATCTAGTGGCTATGCAAAAAGTGCAAACTGCACTGAATTTTATGGAAGTTGGTAAATGTTAATCTGATGACATAGCTTCATGGCTTATCATATGTATGCCTCAATGAAGTCTGGTGGCTCCAGAACCTATAAAACCGAAATATGGTGGACCTGCAAATTGCGTAAAAGTTCCCCAGGGACCCATGAGAGCCGAATTGTTTTGAAATCCGCAAAACTTTGCAGATTTCAAAATATTTCGGCTTCCATGGGGCCCACAGCATCTAGCTATTGTAAAAACTGTGTAATTTGTGCGAAAGTTTTATTTTCGTGAACTTGGTTATAAGTTAAGTTTCCAGAAAATAAAACTGTCGCGAAAACTGTTCTCATCAACCAAAGAAATATTATTTCGGAAAGTCAATTTTTTATGGACTTATATCCTTATTTTGATAAAGTATAGGCGATTGTCATAATCTTTCGAAAAGATGGCTTTCACCTCTTCTTCAGTCAAACCTGAAAGAAACTGGCCTGAGTTGTTCCTGTTGGTTGGGCCTCATACCATACTTAAAATGTTTCAGTAACGTTTATGTGATAAAACAGGATATTCATGAATGTTCCTTTACGTTTAGAGCGGCGACCAAATTTCTAAGATTCTGGTTTTCAGAAGCTCTATATGGCAGTCGTTTGGGAACTTGGACTCTTTATCGTTTGGAAACAGCCCTTGTACATGTATAGCCTACTAAACAAGGGGTGTGTACAGTCTCTAGGGAGGTGAGTTTGTTCTGAGTCTAGGAATGAGCTTCTAACAAATGCAAATACCAAAACTGCTCTACATATTGGGACAAACGGTTACCGTAATACATTCTAAAAATTGGGACATCCAATATTACTGCATTTTTTCTAGAATTGGAACAGTTTGCTTTTTGAATGCAATAATTCACCCATTTGATGCAGACGAAATGACAAACAGTGTAGACCCTGATCAGAATCTGATCTGGATCTGCATTGTTTGCTCAGACCCGTCTTTCCGAATACTTAAAATCTTTAAGATTCATTCTACATTTTTCCGAAAGAGCAGGGCTTACATTCCCATGTCACCAACAAGTAGATAATTTGCTGGAAAATTAATGCAGAAGCCAGTTTCGGTCCATTGATATTTATAGTAATTATGCTTTGACATCTGGGCCACAAAACAATAAAGCAGAATATGAGATTGATTTAAGGGTTTAACCAAATCTCTTAAGATTTATCTTGCAAGCAGCAGTCTATTCAGTGTACCGAGAAGACGTTTCAAAAATTATTAATTTAAAGTGTAAACAATTTAAAACCAGCAATAACCTCGAATGTTCACCAACCAACTGCACTGTTATGACTCTTTAAAATAATCAAACGCATAAAGTTTTCAGGTGTATCGGTGGTCTGCCATGTTTTTCCACCATTCTTTAAAAGGGGGACGACTCTTGTGACTTCCTGTATGCTCTCCTGGACCGCGAAACCTTCCAAAAGGCGTATTCTATACAATGCAAGACCTGTGTTCTCCTGGAGAAGTAAATTCGTTGCTTTAGGAGTTGATCTATGTAAAAAGTAAGGCAAAAATAAAAATGCGACAGATGCTTCTTCTGACAGTCTGTCCGTTGACCTTGATGTAAGTATGCTATAAGAACCATGTAAAAACTTTTTCTGCGCAATAGCAAACATTGCAGGAATAGACACCCGGCAGGTACGTGACGTCGTGACGGCGATGCGACGTAATGGCGTCGCGTCGACGTCATTGTGATGTCATTTCGACGTCATGACCAGTTGCCCTGCTTCTCGCTCCAGAGCCTCTGAAGTGGTGCTTCACTTCTTGCTCAAGTATACTGAATACGCACGAGGCAAACACGTGGTACCACTATACGGTGATAAATTTTCAAGGAGCCCTATAGGGACATAGTTAACGTTTCGTTGAATTTTCAAACGTTAATATCTCAAATACGCCAACATTTTTCCAACAAAAATATCAGTGTATTTGGTTTAAAATCATAAAACATTTACCGAGTTCACCTCTTTACGAGCTCGTTAGGCTAACGATGCTTTTGAACAACTGGGCCCTGGATTGCTTTCAGGAGACAGGATTGTAGAAATAATGCATGCTTATGTTTTCAGGGATAGTTGGTTCGTTTTTTTATGTTTAACGGCCCCTTTTAGACAGTATTTCAGTCTATATCGGGCCGTCTCCCAGAGAGGGGAAGAAAATGTTTCCAGCGAGACTGTTACTTGGAAAGTGTTGAATATATATACATGTAGGTTCATTACAAACCTTTATTTTTTATTTATTTATTTTTTATTTATTTATATTTTTTTTTCAGAAAAGAGCTGAACTGTTAAGTCTGTGATTTTCATTTGAAGCCATACATGTTTATATGAAATTTACTGGTTGTCGTTGATATTAGAAGCAAACGTGTACAGCTTTTGAGAGTAGGCTGACGTAATATTCCGTCCTGTCAAAGTTTATGATTTATCCATCCATCCATCCAACCATCCATGTATGTTTGTAAATGATGTAATATATATACAATAATGTAACTTGTAAATAAGTATAAATAAACACATGCTTTGTGAAAAATATGGGGTCGATATGGGGAGGAGGAGTCGACAAAAAATAAATAAATAAATCTGTCCACAGTCTCATATTAAATAAAATTTGTTCAAATAATATACATACCTATTGTGTTCTAGTAACGAAAACGTGGCAACGTTGTTTCGTCGCAACAGTAAGATGCTGTTTCGACGTCGCTTGACAGTACGAGTAGATGGCACTGTGAAATAGACGGACTCGCAAAAGCAGTGCACAGGCATTGTCCAGCATAATTTTTCATGATACCGCGTATATTATTGGCAACCTGCGTTACTGATTGCTTCTATGAACTTCTCTTTAAGGTGCCAGGTGATTTGTGATAAATACAAACATCTGAATAAAACCATAAAAATTAAGGTATCTCCATAAAAAGTCAGCACGTTTTTGTTGTTCTCTACAGTGTAAAATACAAAAGAGAGGGACATGCTGTTTAAAACAGTGTTTTTGCACGGAAAGATCAAAGGGTAATTTTCTGCGCAGAAATCTAAAAAAAGAAACTAACTTCGTCATTGACCTAAGGTACTTTATTGCACTGAAAAGGGTGTCCCTACAATTATTTGTTTCAACTCTTTCTCGAATTGTAAGATAGACCATATGAAAACAGTAGCTTTTTTCAAGTGTTTGACCATGTGTATGGTTCATATATACTGGGTGCATTCATTAAATACAGGCTAGGCAGTAATACCTATATCATACTCACAATATAAATACCACATTACTGAGACCAAGACAGGTGTGTAAGTGAAATTGTTTAACCTTGAAAAATAGACTGATTTAGATAATTTGCCTTTTAAGTTTGCTGTAAACGTTAAGGAACGCCAAGACAGACTTCTTACGATGTATTGGTTACCTAAGCTTCACAAAAAACCATATAAAGCTAGATTCATTGCCAACTCTAGCTCTTGTACTACTACAGAATTATCTAAATTATTAACTTCTTGCCTCACTGCTGTGAAATCTCGTGTCATTTGGTACTATGAGACAGTGTATAAGAGGTCAGGGAAAAATATGTTTTGGTCTATAAAAAATTCTGGTGAGGTACTTAGTAAACTGAAGTCAAGAGGGTTCCGTGCGACTAGTTTGTCCACTTATGATTTTTCTACTCTTTATACCACATTACCCCATAATTTTATAAAGGAAAAACTTGTTGATTTGATTGAGAGGGCCTTCAAAAAGTTCTCCAAAAATGAAGATACCCTTTATATTGCCTGTAACGATAAGAAAGCGTTTTTCACTTCTACTGACCGTAAAATATATAGAGGATATAGTCTTTGGTCATGTCAGAATGTATGTGACGCCTTATCATATCTCTTAGATAATATTTACATCAGATTTGGTAATAAGTTATACAGACAAATTGTTGGTATTCCGATGGGTACAAATTGTGCTCCTCTTGTGGCCGATTTGTTTTTATTTTGTTATGAAAGAGATTTCATGACTTCTCTTTCTATTGATAATCAAGCTGATATCATTGAGGCATTTAACTCAACCTCTAGATATTTAGACGATCTTCTGAATATTGATAATCCTTATTTTGAAAGCATGGTTAACCAAATTTACCCACCTGAACTTAAATTGAATAAAGCTAATACTTCAGATACCGTGGCCGCCTTTTTGGATTTGCATCTATCTATTTCTAACGGTTTTGTATCTTCTAAAATTTATGATAAACGTGATGACTTTGACTTTGATATAGTTAATTTTGCATTTTTGGATGGTGACGTTCCACGTCGTCCCTCTTATGGAGTGTATATTTCTCAACTTATAAGATTTGCTAGAGTGTGTAGTCATGTAGATGACTTTAATGCTCGTAATAAATGTTTAACTGCTAAACTTCTTCAACAGGGCTATCGGTATCATAAGCTTAGAAAGGCTTTTTCTAAATTCTATCGCAGACACCATGAATTGGTTTCAAAATTTGATGTCGGATTAAAATTTCTTTTACACCAAGGCCTATCGGAACCAGAATTTTATGGTGACTTAGTATACAAATTCAAAAAGATTAAGGGTAAGACTGATTTTTCTGATCAATTCCGAAAAATAATAATACGTCACAAACGTATTGGCTATAATTTAAATGTTATGCGACAGTCTGCATGCTTAGTGATTAACCCAATCACGGTTGATAACTTTGCTGCACTCTTTAATTGCACACCGGGGGATCGGTCGTCAGACTCTATGATGGCCCCGACCTAAAGCTATATATTTTAGTTGGTTGGGACCGGAGCCTTTTGGTCTGTTGCTTGGTCCACCGGGGCTCAACTGGTGACCTTCTTTTGCTTCAGATTTCCAGTGGGGTTGTTTGGCAGGACAGGGATCTCCACCTGTCAGACGGCTCGTTGTATCTGTTGAGTCCTCGTCTTTGCTTCTTCATGGTGTTGAAATTTGATTTATGTGTTTACTGTGATGATTCATTGACGAGTTAGAGGGTTATCATGCGAACCGAACAACTAACTAAATGTTTTGTACCACTTCAGAAACTGAGGGCGAGGTTGGGCCTGTAAAATCGATTTAAGCCCCCCAGTAATTCATTACTGACCGTTCCAAGGCTGTAGTTCTGTTGTGGTTCTCTGTTGCCTGTTTTTGGTGTCAGAGTTTCTGTGATGTTTTACCTTATATATGTTCTTATTATTTTTGGTTCGGTTTGGGTTGCTGAGTGGCCACCTTTTGGGAACAAGCTGCTCACTCGGTTGGCCATATGTTCTCTGTATCTTGATTATTTGTAATCTTAGTTGTTTCCAACTAAGGTTTGAGGGCTGGATTTGGATTTTGATTGTTTCAGTTCCTGGTCTTTGCATACTTTTTACTTCTACTGTGTTTTTACCAACTATTTGGGCACATGCTACATCTTTTTTTATCTGTGCAGCCTGATAATGTGTGAAAAAAATGGAAAAAGTAATTACCAGGACGCCCTTCTTAATGCATTTAAATACCGTCCGACCCATAAATTTTTAATAACGATGGTTTTTATTTAAATTTTTGCGCTACCCTTTGATCTTTCTATATATAAACCCTTTTTTACTATCAACAAGTCCTGCATTTTGGGATACTGAATTGTGAGAAACAACATAAAGAAGGCATCTGCCAAATTAAGCGTGCAGTAAAGAGTTATGTGCAGTTCTGAGTTATTCAATCACGTTGCGTAAACTCGATAATTGGAGCCGTCGGTTACGCACCCGAAATCTTATGGGGAACTTCCGTGTCACGTGCGGCTCTGCAGTTGTACCTGGTAAACAAGAGAAAACGTTTGGCAGGTCTAGCGTTTCTCAACTTTTATCTGTTGTTTTAGGGACTAAATTAAAAACAGCAGAATGCTATTAGATGGCCATGTCATTTAAGAGACGCCACGTGCAGAGAAGGGTGTGTAAATGTCACTTGACTTTCTTTGAAAATATTTGAGCCGGGACAGGACAGAACGAACAAAGTGGAATGTGAGCCCACAAAGACTCAGATCAGCTTTGGCATCCGCCCAGTCTGATCAGAGTCTTTTCTGTCGGCATGGAGCCTATTGCCAAGTGACAGTGCCGTAAAACAAGAATATAAACTTGTGGGCGTTTCTTTTGGCGTTCAGTATACAAATAGTTCCCCATTATCCCGATCTGTGTTCTCAATGAAACGGCGCGAAACTGCACGAAATCTGAACCAAAAGAGTGAGGCTTTGTTTATGTTGTATTGCTTCGTTAACGGAATGCGGCTCTGAAGTTATGGACCCAGTTTCATCTATACCAAAGGGCTCCTTTATAACCCGCACTTTGAGACTTAACAGACTGGTGAAAACAGTCATGTGCAGAATCTACACACACAGACTCGCTTACATGCATGTACACCAATTGATACTTTGACCATTTGAGTACTGTGTCACTCTTGTCAGTTTTGTATTACTGCTGAAAACAAGTCTATAACAGTTCAGAAACAGAAATTTCACGTGTGTGTGTGTGTGTGTGTGTGTGTGTGTGTGTGTGTGTGTGTGTGTGTGTGTGTTTTCAACATCACGTTCAGCCAATTTTCAGTCCTAACTCGACGGTTTCGAGTTGTGACGGGGGGGGGGGGGGAGTGGGGGGGGTCATTATTTACTCTAAGAGCGCTGAACCATGCAAGACTCTTAATGGCACGACACCACACCCAGTTATAATATCCTTACCCACTCCAACCGCTTTTAGAAAGGCTGGTGGACTTGTCCAAGTCTGTAAATTAACATTCCATTCTACATGTATTTTTTTTTTAAACATTTTGGAGTAAAAGAAAGAAAGAAAGAAAATGTTCCTGTTAAAGCTGTGTAAAATTACCTATAGTCAAAGAAAAAGTCCTAAAGGGACTTTCACATAATCCTTTTTGAAAGTGAAATTTAGATAAATATAGGGTCTTGAGAAAGTCTAATAGGCTGGTTAAAATCAGCCCGCAACAACAGTCCTTATATACTCAATTTTTAGTCATCATATACCGTTTAGCATTGTATATTTGCAGTTTCATAGGAACAAATAATAAAGCAGTCAAAATTTGTGGTCAAATGCAAATGCAATCATTTGTGTTTTTGTTTCCATTCTCATAATAATGGTCTCGAAAAGGCTAAACGGAGCTATTCCCGTGCTGCAGCTATTATTGCTGTTGTTAACGGATTTCTAACCTAGCACTATAAAGCAAATAGGATCTATTCCGGATTAGTTCTTGCCATTTATGGCTCCTAAATGATGCTCGACCCACATCTTGTTATGGCTTCTAAATGATGAGCCACCACATCTTGTCCCGATTGCAGGTATATGTAGAGCGGTCTGCATAGAATTTAGAACAGTTGGTCGTAAGTGAGCTGCCGACACAGTTTTTAAGCAGGACTTCAGTCAATTAAACGTCCATAGCTCTAGAGCTCAGGAAGCGAAAATTGGTTACACATTAATAAATTTCTTAATTCTTATGAGAAAAATTGAGACGGTAGATTGAGTTTGTTTACTTATTCTGACTTTTTTACTAAAACGCAGCTGTTTACGTCAGGTTCTCCCAACGTTTTTGACAGCGAAGTAACGTCTTTTATATGTCGCGTGTTCGAATAAACGCTAAAGTCTCGACTGCCAATATTTATTGTATTCAACTATATCCAGTTTCAGCAAACTTTTCAGCCCCGGATCCAAGAGGTGGGCTTTGGGACTTCAGCCCCGCCATCTGGGCCTCTGTGTTATGCAAAATATGTAAGCTTACAGATAATGAGAACCTTATGACAGTTTGAGATGATTTATCCTTGTGTTAAGAGTAAAATATATGTTGTGACATCTCATTAGAATCGCCTCGGCGAGGCGATTCTAATGAGATTTTGCAACATATATTTCAGGGCAAAAAGACATAATCAAAATTTCTCATGAAATTGAGCCCTTATTATGTCATATATTTTCAACCTCCCACCCCTCCCCTATATTCACATACATCTCGGCACCGCCCACCCCTCCAGTTATCTAGAGCCCCACCAGTAAGTGGTGGTCTGGATCCGGGCATGGCAAAGAGAGTATATCCATACCAGGAGGCACTTGAAAAAGCAAATTCAGAGAGCATATCCATTTTAGGTGGTACTCGGGAAAATAAATTCATGTCCCATTTCGAAGATGAATATATCCAGAACAGAAATGGAATAGAAACCAGACAGGTGTTTAAGTGAATTAGTTCAAACTCGTAAAGGTAGACACCACGTGTTATCCTCATGTACAAAATTTAGACACAGGTTACGTATACTCTTTAATCTGTTCATCCAGATTAAAGTTGGAGAAATCGTAGGACATTACTATCAATGCACTGAAGTATCTTCAGACCTGAATTAAACAGTACTGATGGCTTCATTAAAAAATTCACAACAAATCATTTTTAGTAGGCCTGAGATATAAGTAACTCAGATAAACTAATGCCCCATTCACATGCGCAGATTTACTATCAGAGATGATGCACTAATTTATCATGTACTTGCAATGCAAACGGGAACTTTTTATGCCCCCAACTTCAGAGAAGTTGTGGGGGCTTATTGGTTTGGGCCTGTCAGTCTGTCCATCTGTCTGCTACCCATCTATAATTAATTCAAGAAATAGGAACTTGAAATTTTATCACATGATCAGTATGAAAAGTAAGCGAATAAGTGTGTTTTTTTTATTATTATTATTTTCTGCAGGTCACATATTTCCAGAGTTATGCCCCCTTTTTTGTTCGACGTAGTGCATTAGCCTATGGAACCTTGTGAACAAAATATCTCAAGAACCCCTGATGCTAGGATCATGATTATTTGCAGGATGACATTTCCCATGGTGTAGATGACCTGATTAACTTTTGAAAAATATTCATGATTTTTGTCAAGCCCGCTTGCGGTGAGCGAGACATAGTTGTTACAACTTCAGTTCGGTGTATGTCCGTGCGTGCGTCCGTGCGTGCGTGCATCCGTCCGGATTTGTCCGGGCCATAACTTCTACATTCACGGATGGATTTCAAAATAATCTGGCACAATTGTTCTCCTTGATGAGTAGAAGTGCCATTTGAAACATTTGTTCAGGTAGGTCCAAGTTGAAGGTCACACTTGAAGGCCATATGAAAAAAAATGTCCATAAATTGAGCTTTTGCGAGCCATAATTTCTACATTTATGGATGGATTTCAAAATAATTTGGCACAATTGTTCTCCTTGATGAGTAGAAGTGTCAGTTGAAACATTTGTTTAGGTAGGCTCAAGTTCAAGGTCACACTTGAAGGCCATATGATAAAATGTCCATAAATTTAGCTTGTTCGAGCCATAACTTCTACATTTATGGATGGATTTCAAAATAATTTGGCACAGTTGTTCTCCTTGATAAGTAGAAGTGTCATTTAAACATTTGTTTAGGTAGGGCCAAGATCAAGGTCACATTTGAAGGTCAAATGATAAAATGGCCATAAATTGAGCTTGTCCGAGCTATTACTTCTACATTTATGGATGGATTTCAAAATAATTTGGCATATTTGTTCTCCTTGATGGGTAGAAGTGCCATTTGGAACATTTGTTCAGGTAGGTCCAAAGTCAAGGTCATCCTTGAAGGTCAAATGATAAAATGGCCATAAATTGAGCTTGTTCGAGCCATTACTTCTACATTTATGGATGGATTTCAAAATAATTTGGCACAATTGTTCTCCTTGATGAGTAGAAGTGCCATTTGGAACATTTGTTCAAGTAGGTCCAAAGTCAAGGTCACGCTTGACGGTCAAATGATAAAATGGTCATAAATTGAGTTTGTCCGAGCCATTACTTCTACATTTATGGATGGATTTCAAATTTGGCACAATTGTTCTTCTTGATGAGTGGAAGTGTCAAGTAACATATATGTTTGGGTAGGTCCAAGGTCAAAGTCACACTTGAAGGTCAGATATTGTAATTTTTATAAATTGAGCTTGTCTGGGTCATCACTTCTACTTATTTTCCTTTGTGAAAATTTGAAAAAAAAAAAAGTATGCTGGCTAAGCATGATGTTGTTTGGCTTCTTTCTAAAGTGAAGCAGTTACTTAGTCTTGACATACTTATAGGTCACTATAGGCTCGACCAGTTGTCCCTGGACAACCTTCTAGTTTTTATTTAGTTATGCCCCTTTTTTGACTTAGTGCAACATAGCCTATGGTACAAAGTTACCCTTACTTATGGTCAAGAACCATAAGAGATAGTAACTTGAAATTTTACTCACAGATCAGTATGAAAAATAAGTAAACTCATGTTGTTGTTTTTTTTCCTTAACCATGTTAACTGGTCTATCATATTGTCACCTCTATACCTCATGCTAGAGCAATACTGTATGCAGTTTGTGATTTTCAGTTATGTATTTTTATGCTATATATCGTAAATCTTTGGTTGAGTTATTCCCCGTTTTCAGACATAGGCATTCTATTAGGAATAGCCTTGTGAACAAAATATCTGAAGAACTGCATAAGCTAGCATGTTTATATTTGGCATATAGTTATGGACCAAGGTATAGATGGACTGATTAACTTCTGAGCATTAGTTGTAAAATTTTTTATTTAGTTATTCCCCTTTTATGGACAGAGGCATTCTGATAGCAACAAGCTTGCGAACAAATTATCTGAAGGGCCCTTTATGCTATGATCTTTATATTTGACATACAGTTACAGGCCAAGGTGTAGATTAACGGATTAAAGTTTGAGCATAATTCATATATTTTCGATTGAGTTATTGCCTTTTTCTTGAACATAGGCATTTTATATGGGAACAACTTTGTGAACAAAATATCTGAAGAACCCCTTAATCTAGGTTCTTCATATTTGGCATACAGCTTTAAATCAAGGTGAAGATCACCTGATTAACTTTTCAGTATTTTGCAAAATATCTAAAGAACCCCTTAAGCTAGGTTCTTCATATTTGGCATAGAGCTTTAAATCAAGGTGAAGATTGCCTGATTAACATTTAAGCATTTTGCTTAAATTATCGTTGAATTGTCCTTTTCGCACACAGACATTTATTTAATACAGGCCTTTCCCTTCAGTGACAGCACAGAGACGTTAATTTTTATGGAAAATTTAACAGTTTAAGTCATCCTGTTAACTTGAAGATGGGGTCAAGGTCACCAAACTCTAATCCGCATTTTGGCTCGTCTCAATGGGATATTTATCGAAATCTGGTGAAACTCTACTCACTGATTTAAAAGATACAGAGTATACATGATACAGAAATGTATCCATTCTGTGTCCACCTGTGACCCTGAAAAAGGGGTCAAAGTTAACAAAAAATTAGATCTTTGTTTGACCCAGTGATCTAACTGTAAGTTTAGGCTGGTTCATTGTTTTCATTCTTGATGAAATATTTGATGTAGTAGCATGTTTTAAAATCAGTTATAATTAGTGTAAATAAATAGAATAAAAAAATATCATTATTATTTTTAAGAAAAAAATGAGTAGGCGAGCCCGGAATAGTGATGGATTTGGAGTGGGTAAATGGGAGTAGGCGAAATGGGAATAGGCGAAATGGGACAAATCATAGGCGACATGGGATAAGGCGAAATGGAAGTGAACTACTGAAATAGGCCACAATAACCTGCTTTTGGTTGGGGTTTACGGGGTTGGGTGGTTTGGGAGATGACCTTAAGTCAAGGATACTGAATTCCTCTATGTCCCATGCTAAGGTAGGGCAATAAAATACCCATAAGTATATTTACTTTACGTTCACATGACGAGAAATACTCCAGGAGTAAATTTGCTTATATGCAAATATATTTTTGCACCTAGTCAGACCTGGAACAAATTTTACATATAAGCAAATTTGCTTACGTATTAATTGCGTTCACATGACGAATTCACTTACGTGAGTAAAATTTGCATATATGCAAAAAATACTTACGTGAGCAAATCTGCGAATGTGAATGGGGCATTTGACTGTTTATTTCGTGAAATTTTATCGATGGCCAAGATTTGATCGTAATTGCAGAAATGATTTGCAGGTTACTGGAAGATTCCTTGTTGAATTTGGATAAAAGTTGCTCTCCTTTGGTGAACGAAACTGAACCGGTAACCACAAGTGAACAACAATCTACAATAAATATTGATGTCCGGTCAATGCAGAATAAAATTAGCTTTATTTGTCATAATGATGACTGATGCACATTATCGTAAAAATGACAGTCGTTTCATGTCCAAATAAATGTGTATTGCAATACACGTTTCTGCCGTAATTTTCCCAGATATAAGATATTTTCTATCTTAACGAACTACTGTATTATAGCAATTTGGCTTTATCCATGATTCGGCGATAATGAATACTATGGTAGTGGTATACGATGCAGACCCCGATGAGACATTGCCATAGGAGCTGTATAATGATCTGGATCTACACAATTTGCTCAGACATGTCTGTCCCAATAGTAAAAGATTTTACGGCAAATCCTACTGTGAGGATTAACAAAGAAGAGTTAACCCGTGAACCATAACGTTGACACTAAAAATTATGTAGGTATATACAAAATATCGAAACGGGTATTGAAATAAACATCACGATTTCGAGATATTTTAAACTTTTAAGGAGATGATATCAACATGTATTTCACTTTCTTAGGTAAGTGATTATCATTATTTTCATAAATGATATAGTTTTAGAATAAAATGCACTAAAAGTCTAAGTAACTATATTTTTGGCCGCGCTGAACGTTTTAATGTTTTCCGTAACAAATGAAAATTTTCAGTTTGAACAGTGCCACGGTAAAATGTGCCTTGTAGCAAACAGTCACAGTTCAGCTTGAGTATCCGACCAGTCGGATCAGAGTTTTACCTGCCTGCAGGATCGGTCGGATTAGATTAAAAGCTTAAACATAAAACGAGAAGCATGGACTCACATGCCTATACGAGTCTTCGTCATTTACACATGGCATACAGGACGTTTTACTTAAACTTTGCACTTGAATTCCTGGCAAAACATGGAAGGAATTGCTATTATCTATCAACATACGTAAAAGTAAAGATTGTCGATAGCCTAGTGACCGTAGGGGTAGTTGGGGCTAGAGACCCAGTGTATATTGGGCACAGACTATTAAGGGCGGAGCCCAGTCTTCTCCTTTCGCTGCCTTTCCTTCCCTGATTTGTGTTAACAGAGAGATTTTAACTCGCAGGCTAGCCCAACTTGGATTCGAACCCGCGACCTTTAGTATCATAACCGAGTTGCTCAAAATACTCGACTATGTCGCTTATCACGAAACAACTATATAGATTAATTTTGTCTCCTTTCTTAATGGGGGTCAATCATAAATGAAAGAGTTTGCTTTTCATGGAGCAAATTCTTTCTTTAAATGGTAGATCCTCTTTTGTAAAGGGTTCCTCTTCCGTTGAAGCAGAAGGAAATCACGAAACGCGCCCCCCCCCCCCCACTTTGTTAAAACGGACGGAAAAACATGTAGTTATACCTATATACCTCAACAAAATTATCACAGAATTATCACAAAGCCATCACATAATAATCCACTATCTAACAGTTTGAAGAGACAGATAATGAAATTTTATTATATTTGAAAGTAAAAAGTATGCAAAGACCAGGAACTGAAACAATCAAAATCCAAATCCAGCCCTCAAACCATAGTTTACCGCGACTCGACAAAACCAACAAAGTGGCATGTGCGCCCAGCGCAGACTCAGATCAGCCTGGGCATCCGCTTACTTTGGTCAGAGTCTTCGCAGTGCGCTTAAAGGGTAGCTAAGGGTCTGAGCTACTGCCATTCCGACAGCGAAGCCTGTGATTAGACTGGGCAGATGCCCAGGCTGAAGTGAGTCTTCGCTGGGCGCACATGCCACTTTGTTATTTTTGTCATGACGCGGCCCATTTGTCTAACAGGTGTATGCTGTTTCTCAGTAATTCTGCTCACACAGACAACCTACAGCGAAGAAACTACTAAAGCCTGCATTCCTAGACAAGCAGAGTTTGTACAGGACTGCCACAGATTTTCAATAGTCTGTGACCAAAACTCTTATATTAGATTCAAGACTTTGCACTACCACTGGTCTGAGTGTCTGAGCAAGTTTAATTGTCCCAGGCCAACAGAGTGTTGTGGTGACATAAAGAGCTCCTGCCAGTCAGATTTTTCTATGCTGGACATCTATGGACTATTTGAGAAGTGCGGCGGGCAAGACACGTGCGTCGGGACGGCCTTAGATGTTATGTCAGACAGAAACAGGCCGACAGGATGTAAAGCAGAGGAAGAAAATTCTATAGCAGTTCCAATTTACTTGTCAATGGAATATGACTGCATTGAAGGTTAGCCCATCAAAACTTTAATACTTGTGTGCGTATTTGCATTTGTTATTTGTAAAATGCCTCAATGTCTTTGCACTAAAACGTTGCAATAGTCATTAAAAATGGAAATCAATTCCAAGGAGAAACTCATGGGCGTCTCTTTTCAAGCGGTAGGATTAGGATTCTGTATAATTCCTAGCTACACACAATTACACGTTGGCCCCCTATTTCGTCTTTAAATTAGTTACTAAGGAGATACACACTGCTCCAAATATTCAAAGGAGCACTATATTTGATTTCCATTAGTCTCTGTATATAACGTCTTACTACCAAAACTAATAAATAGGTTTGGCATCAAGGTCTAATTGTAGACACAGAGGCCTAACCTATTGGAAATCATATACAGGGGTCCTTAAAATAGTTGGAGCAGTGTATAGCTGCAGTTATTTGGAGAATCAATCTATGTGGCCACATATCAATTAAACGTTTCACATATTTAACTTAACAATGCATTTCTTGTGTATACGCTGAGTTAATTTGTCTCCAAGAGGTCAACCAGGGAATGAAGCCATAATAGATGTCGAAAAAGGGGGAGGGGTTCTAAAGCCGTAAGTTGTCAAGAACGACTATTCTTATAGAATCTAGCGCGACCATTAGTCGAAAGACGGATACATAATATATGAATACTGTATAAATCCTATTAAAGGCCTCGGGACTGTTGTATTTAACGAAGGGAAGGGGGCATTATTTAGAACTCAAAGAGCAGTAGATCAGCCACTGTCAAAATATTATAATAAAAAGTTTAAAGGCGAATAGATATACTCTCAGATAAAGCAGTTCTGCTATTTTCTTCTTTTGCTTCCCTATTCAAAAGGGGTCTGCTCTTGCTCTTCTAGAGAAGTAAACGGGAATTCATGTTGTTCCCCTTTGTTTAACCGAATGGAAAACCTGAAGTTTAGCGAGTGAATATGATATTATTTCAACGTTTATTAGGACTATTTTTCTCGTTTCTTTTCCAGTTTCAGAAATAATTAATATTTGTGAAGAGAGTCAAAAAGTTGTGAATAATGATGCCAAAGGCATTCATTTCATGTACAAGCGGGGTTCCGAGTTTCCCTCGACAAAGGAGCCAACACAGTGCACCTGTACCATCTCTTTCCAAGAGAATAGGCAACAACCCATGCGAACCCTAGCTTATCAAGATATTCGTTTACATCGGTACAGGAGTTCAGAAAGGGATGCCAACGTTTGTTCCTCTGTCCACTTGAGCGTGTCCACCAGTTCTAAAATGGAAGAGCGCCACTGCACGAGCTCTGAACCACTGACGAGTTTCTACGTGAGAGAGCCCGAACCAGTTGATGCAGACCTGACAATAATGTTGGACTCTTTGTTCAAGGAGGGAGCACAAGATGAACCAGAAATGATTTGGCTGTCCCTTGAAGGTAAACATTAGAGAGTGAATACTCTTTACCATGTGCACTTCATTTCGTGAGCATAATCTAATATGTATTCAAATACCGTTTAAATATAGGTCATCAGCTCCATAGAATTTGAATTTTCACAACTTATCTGTTCCATTTTTACATATTTCCATATATAAGGTCCTTCCGTTTGGTTTATCTTTCGTTGCAGCTTTCCCGTAAAAAAGCTTTTTTAACGCGTGTTTCTCTTTTCTTTTCTTTTTCTTTTTTTTCTACAATTTTCGTTTCTTGCAAATAATTCGAGCGCTTGATCTGTAGTTTTTGTTAGTGTATGTGATTGCACGCATGCTTAACGTTCTGTTTGAATATGGAAACACAACATATGAGCCGATACCATTTTGTAGTCATAATTATGAGGAAAGCAGGAACATGAAGAGTTTGGAATGTTTTTGTTGACTAATGATTTGGCAAGTTGCTATTGGTAAATGAATTTAAGAATTCAAAAATATATATGAACCTGTCAATGTTACGATTAAAATTGCAGATTTTTTTTTACGAGTATATGTGCTTTAAGATAAAAATCAGATGGACTTTTATGTAAACAGCTGGTTGAATTTCGATTTATGTTTCAGCGTCTTCACCAGTTAGCGTGGTTTGTGGGATACAAAATGTTGCTAGCAGATTACACACAGGTACCGAACTTTAAAGTTATTTTCATTTTGTATTTAAAGGAAAACCCATGAACGCTAATTATCAGCGATTTATCGAAGCTAGTATGGCTGCCAGATACACTCGTGTAATTATAACCTATATTTTTATTCGCCAACAGAGCAGAAACGTTTCGAAATACAACTAATTTCACCATAAAATGTTCTTATGATAATCATTGTCATAAATCAGAGCAGATTCTTTTGAATTGTGTTATGTTAAGTTTATATAAACTTGTAATTTTCTACAATGGACATGAAACCTGCCAATCCTGCAGCCGTGCTGGTCTAGTTTGTACAGGTTGATAACAGCCTCAGACTGCCATTTTAAAATAAAAACAACGTCAAGTGCAGTGCAAAAGATTACTTTCCAAGAATAAGACATGTCAGTAAATTTTAAACTATGTCATGGATAATCTGGAGCAAGTAATCGTTTCGTAGTCTGTTACAATACTATAGATGAATCTATGGATAATGTAAATCTGATTAAGATGAACTATGTTCAAAGATACTACTAGAGGCCCTAATGAAACATTATTTGAGCCGCGACACGAGAAAACCAACAAAGTGGTTGTGTGCCCAGCACAGACACAGATCAGCCTGGGCATCCGCCTACTCTGATCAGAGCCTTCGCTAAGGGCTTTAAGGGTAGCAAAGCGTCTAGGCTACCTCCATGCGGACAGCGAAGACTCTGATCAGTCTGGGCGGATGCTCAGGCTGATCTGAGTCTGCGATGGGCGCACAACCACATTGTTGGTTTTGTCGTGTCGCGGCTCATTTGGACTTTACCATGATGCATAATATTTCTAATTGTAATTTGTTCATAACTAGGAGAGGATATCTATAAATTCTTGGAACTTGTTTTCAAATCCTAACATTATGTCTATGTGTGTATATGCTTTGCTCGAAACAAGAAATAAGGTGACTGGGAGAAATGGTAGCAAATTGAACAAGAAGAGTCAGTTGCTACCGTTTTTTACAGGTGAAGACTTCCTCTGTGTCAGTCTTGCTTCCACGTATTACTACTATTCTTCCTACCAGCAGGGGACTGTGATCTTTGATTGTGGCACTCCCTGAAGATCTTTTCACTGCTTTCTCACAGACATTTTAGTAATAAAGACAAACCAGCATCTTAAAAATTCGAAATATAACAAACATTTTATTTAGGTACTTTGGGAAGAACATGGACATGCTCTTCCTGATAATTATATTTGTCATTTCCGAAATTAGGTTCGGCTGGCTATAGCTTACAACCAGGGAATGTGGACTTTGTTCCTGTGAAGGATACAGTTGTATAATAATGGCGATGACAAAAAATGAAGCAACTTTGACTTAAATAGGATACGAGTTTTACAGGAATATACTTTCTTTTTGAGCATGATCACTTGTCTGCAAGTAGCATATGTAGTTCCCGATATTTAGGGACTGCGTATGCTCCAACTAGATTACGCATATGCATGACCACTTTGCGTATGCCTTAAAGGCATTTATTCTCTACTTTGTAGATCATCCCCAGTTGGTAGCTGTTTTAGGACAAAGTTATGTCATTACCTATATGAGAGGGGCTATTTCCTTTGATCAAATACTAGTACTGTACTGTTGCATAATAGCATTTATGCACCCAGTAAACAAGAATATTTGTTAAAACAAGTATTGTTGTTTATTTGAGTGACATATTCCTATTATGAAACAGCTTAGTGATATTTATGTTTTATAAAAGAAATACCCTGTCTCACGTTGGTAGGGACATAAAAGGTCCATGAAACAGTGGGTAACGCAAGGTGTGTTCTATATAGTAGAGAAAACATATTTTAAGGCAAATTCGTCATGGTGTGCCACATGCGTATGTTTTCTGCTGTTCACAGGTGATGAATACGATGATGATGATGATTCGGAAAGTATCGCAACAATTGTGGTTCCAGTTATTTGCGTTGTCATTGTCATTGCATGCCTAATAACAGTCTTCATTGTGTTAAGGTATGAACTTAAACACCTTTATTGCATTGCCAGATTTTAAAAGAGAAATAGCGGTAACATTGCACTTTGATCAACTGTATGTTAAACTTGTTTGTTGGCGTATTACATCTACCACCGCGATTTGTTGAAAATATTCCCAGACCCGATAAACGCATCATTGAAATATAATTATTGCCTAATTGTCATTTACATTTATATTGATTCCAATTTATCAATTTATCATATTATATTGATTCCAATTTATCAGGACTTTTTGTCACCCGACGTAGGCGGAGGGGGACTATAGAAATGACCCTCGTCCGTCCGTGTGTGCGTCCGTCCGTCCGTCCTTCCGTCCGTCCTTCCGTCCGTCCGTCCGTCCGAAATCGTGTCCCCGCAACTCCTCCTACGTCTTTCATCGGATTGAATTGAAATTTTACAGATTGTATTCTTATGATATGAAGATGTGCATGTGGTTTTCGATTTTTGTTTCGGCCATTTTTGATGGAGTTACAGCCCTTGCTGAGTCCGTCCATCCGAAATCTTGTCCCCGCAACTCCTCCTACGTCTTTCATCGGATTGATTTGAAAATTTTACAGATTGTATTCTTATGATATGAAGATGTGCATGTGGTTTTCGATTTTTGTTTCGGCCATTTTTAATGGAGTTACGGCCCTTGCTGACTTAGTCCTTGTCCCCGCAACTCCTGCAACATCTTGTATCAGATTGACTTGAAATTGTGCAGAATGTTTCATCATGATCTGAAGATGTGCATGTGATTTTGGAATTTCAGTTGTCCTATTTTTTACAAAGTAATGGCCCTTTGTCGTTTTTTGGCATTTTTCCAACTTTTGAACCGTTTGACGGAGAGAGCTGAAATTTGGTATGCTATTAACATTTGGTAGATTGATTATTCTGATTATTGTCGAAATGTCCTAAATTATAAGTGACAGAGTTATTCCTCTTTCATAGATAATAGACATTGCCTTAAAGGTAAAGGGATAACTCCAGAACTATTCATATTAATGGGCTAAATTTTCATAAATGCATTGTTCATGCAAGATTATGGCTCTTGTTATTTTGTTACTTGGTATACAGTCTTGATGTTTTGGTCATTTTGTAAGGGCCTATAGTTTCAGTAACCTGATTTTACACATATATGCCCCGTTCTCAATTTGGGTATTTTATAAAGAGGCCCAGTAATTGGGTATATGTCTTTGCTTAGGTTCAGTTATCATTTGCTTACCAGGTTCTGTAATATATATATTTTCTGTTTTTGGCCATACATTTACTCTGGAACAGAATAAAGGGCTGAAGTTTGTGACACATTTCAAACGTCGGGTGACACTTGGCCGATGGCCTTTTATTCAGTAATTAACGATTCTGATTTGGATTGAAAATCAGAGAATCTGATAGTTGTTTCCAACTATGGTTTGAGGGCTGGATTTGGATTTTGATTGTTTCAGTTCCTGGTCTTTGCATACTTTTTACTTTTATAAATTGGTGGTCTTTGAGCCAGTTGTGTTTGAAATCGTTTCATTATTACTTTTGTTAAGTTTTTTGCGTTTTTATTTTATCTTATCAACAGTAAGTGTCTAATAACAGAGTTTATTTAATAAGCGTGATACCGTTTCATACAATACGTGCACTACGGCTAAATTTCGGTTTCGATGATAAATTCTTGTTTTACCTGTTTTGAGGGAAGGAGGAGGATTAAATTATTGGCAAAACATACACGTTCATTGTTAGTGAACAAAACTTATCTTATTATTAGCTTTGTAAAACTTATAAACTCTAATTATACTTACTATTTCAGAAAACGAAGACGTGGTAACAGAAAGCTGTCTCTTCAACCTGGTTCTGAAAGATCAAGAGGAATAAATAATGAAGATGTCTATGACACTATTGATGATTTTTCAAGGCAAAGCTCAAAGTATAGTAAGACTGAAACAGGCACAGTAGGATATTCGGACGCGTATTCGGCCGCGCCAAAACATACCTACGCGATAAGGCATATAACTGATGCCACAATTGATGACGACTACAACAGAATAAACCTACGAGCTCACGAAGTTAGTCATGACCCAGACTATAATCGCCTTCATAGTGATACTGATTCAGGGGTAGGTGACTCTTATGGTATTTTACAAGTCAATTCGAATGATGATGCATCATCAGACAGGATAAGTGATAGTACAGAGCTCCCTGTTTTAAATGGCAATACCGCATATGCAACAAGCAATGTTAATGGACGTTGTGATAATCTCAATACAGAACAAGAAGTGGAGAACAAGAAAGATGGCGTGAGGAGGAAAGATAGCTATGAAATACCTGAAATGAACGCAAATATCGAAGAAACAAAAACATCACACTATGGAGACTTAAACAATATAGCAAAAGACGACCAAGAGATAAAAAGTGATGCAAACTTTTCAAACTCGGTGAGTCGAGAAAAGATGAAAAGGACAGACAGTTACGAAACACCGAGTATACAAGCTGGCATTAGTTTAAAAGTTGATAGCTGTATATCAGACTATGAAACAGCGATTCCAGCTTCCAGCAAAGGAACTCCGGCCACCTATGGTGCTGATGACACTAAAACTGAAATAAAATATGAGGTCAAAGACGAGACTGTTAACACTGCACAAAATGAAACTGTGGCACTCCCTCGCAGAAATAAAAGTAGTTCGAATTCTGATTCCGATAGTGATTAGTGCCCGTTCAAGTACATGGCGTATACAGAATAAATATAGTGTCACATTTATTTTAATTAGAGAAAAACAGAAGAGAAAAAAAACAGGATGAGAAACGTTGTCGTTCACCACAATGAGGCACACAGTGGGATTCAGCTACACCTTGTTTTTGCATCCCTCTCAATCTCAATGTCTTTGTTGTTCATTTTCGGGGAAGTCCGAAATATATCATAGAGAATTTTGATTTACATTTTTCTTGAGCATTAACTGCTATATTATAATACACAACTTCTTTGGCAGATTCGATGTCATGTGCCGGTCAGTATTTTGCGACACTGACCGATTAAACATATTTCATTGTATACACACAATGGGATTAGCCCCAGATTTTTTACAACAATAAATAGTCCTCTCCCTGACCGCTAAAATAAACAGCATACAGTTGTTGATGCTTTTTGAAGCGAGCCGGGAATTGTAATATAGTTAGTACTTACTGTCAACTGAAACACGTACATCGCACATGTGCAAGGATATGTTGTAGTGGAGAGCTGAATGCAGGACAGTATTCAGTAGACAGTAACCAACAGACATCAATCATTGTCAAAATATGAATCAGACCGCACACATATTAAGCTGAACAGAGTGACCACGTAAGCATACTCTAGCGCATTTGCATTACATTTACAAACATTGGTTTAAACATATTTTATTTCAAAGATCAAACATTCATGGCAGTAACAATATTGTTATATATACATAAACATAAAAGGGTTAGAACGGAAGCAATGGCTTATTTAGTTCCTCTCCTAAGAGGACTGTTCGTTGCCTACCGAAAACCTGCCAATCTTTTTTTGGTTCTAAACTTTGGGGATTTGGCGACACCGAAGAAACTAAATATAAAAATGCACATTTATCGAACAAATTTGTAAAGGTTCATTAATATTGGAACTTACTTGGCCGATACCATTGCTGGTGGACAATTTGTCCCCGAGGATGTCATCAGCTAAGAAGTTCTTCAGTGCTGATCTTATATAAACTGTTCTACCTGTTTCTTGTAAAACTGGCTGAAATATTTTAAAACTAACACTGACTTGTCTTGGCGACATCTACTTAAGGGAGTTTTCGTTTTCATTCTTTTGGCTTATTTTGGCTTTTTGCAGGCTCTCTCTACATCGGACTTTTTTCCTGATCCTTCATCAGGCCATGGGAAATAGGATGGTTTGGTGATGGACACCTGCGCTGGCAGCGTCTGTTTTTTGATGTCTGCGGCTGCTAGAGGAGAGTCGGGTAACTTCGGACAGCAGGTAAATTCGGACACTGACATTGTTTCCTTTATATGTCAGTTGTTTGGAAATAAAACAAAATTTAACTGGCCAAACAGAGAAAATCCTGATGAAACGGCTCATGATGAGTCGTCTCATCTGGATTTTCACTATTTGTAATTGTATGTCCGAATTTACCCGTCTGTCCGAAGTTACCCGACTCTCCCCTATATGTCTCGCGGATAGCAGAAGTAGGTGTGTTTCGGAGAGTAATGTTCAGTGCCTGTAGAGGCCTTCACGTCACCTTTTCGTTTGTAAATTTTGGGATTTAGCGGCAGGAAAGAATTGAAATAAAGAATGGGCATTTGCTGCACTAAATTTGGTTTAGGTGGATTTATACACTACAAAGTCATCAGTGGCCAGGACTCAATAGCAGCAACTTGTATCTGTAGACAGTAAACAATGAACTTGTGAGCATGCTTTTGCACAAAGAAAATGTCAAATAAATACCGTATTTGATAGGAAAAGTCTTAACGGAATTAACCATCAGGACTGTAGTGTTCAACAGCAATGAAAGCGACATTTGCCATGTCTTGTTGCCATAATCACCTTCCTGAACCCTCGCAATCAAAATCATAGTTGTATATTTTTATGTCAATAAGAAAAATATCAGTCGTGCTTTCCAAACGGTCTCACGTTATATAGAGGCTGCGCTTATCCATCATAATAAGTGTCACTTCAAAGAAGTAATTTATAGTAGTCATGGTTACTATGTACGATTAGCCATAATTATTTTTTGAGGTGCACTCAAAAGGTGTACTTCTGATACATTACCGTGTTTGTACACTTTTTTGTAGGTTTAATTAGGAAAACAACTGTGATGGAGCCATAATTTCTTCTCCGGTAGATGAAAGTTTAGTCCAGGATCCTGTGGGGGGCTACTGTTAATGGAAATGGTTATATTTTCAAAGACATCAACTCTGACATTTTCATTTTTGTCTCCCTTTGCAATCGAGAACAACTCTGAAAGGAAAGAATAAGCCCCTCTTCGAGCAAATTATTCCCTTTAAAAGTAGATTCCATTTTTGGGAGGGTTTTTTGCTCTATGAAATTTAATAGAAAGTGATAAAAAACCGTTTTCCTTCGTAAAAATTGCAAACAATCATGCAGTCGTATCCATAAATCTTAAGGGAAAGCATTAGCACCTAAGGAGTTCAATATTTCTAAGTTTTCCTTCTATAGATAGCAAACTTTGTCCTTTAAAATTCCGTCCGTCCATCCTTCCTTTATTTCTCTATCAATGATTTCCTTTGAATGGAACGGGAATACCTGCTTCTAGGCAAGAAAGTTGCCAAATTTTCATCCCCCGCCAAAGGCAAAGGAATATAGTTTTCTCCATGTTCGTCCGTCCGTCTGTCCATCCTTCCATCCGTCCGTCCTTCCGTCCATCTGGAACCATAACTATGTGACCACTGAACGGAATTTCATGACACTTATAATATATATATATCAATATAACGCACTGATGCACGTCAAGGTTCATCAGACTGGCTGCACTTGTGTATGAGCTATTGCCCTTAAATCAACTTAAAATCAATAATATGAGCCATAACTAACCAATCACCGAAACTTCAGGAAACTTAAACTAAGTATGTATCACCATAACGCGGCTATGCACATAATGTTTCATCCGAATGGCATTAGTAGTGCATGAGATATTGCCCCCGATACGTTTAAGATTAAAAAAACTGCCTTAACTAAGTTATCAATAAAAAAACTTCTATGAAACTTATAAAAATATGTATTAACATAACACACTAGTGAATCTTACGTTTTGTCGGAACTTCTTCAGTAAGCAATGAATTATTGCCCATGCATGGATTCAAAATCAACGAAAAAGTGATTCATAACTAAGTAACCAATGAATGGAACCTAAAAAGTGAGTCATAACTAAGTAACCAATGAATGGAACCTCATGAAACTTAAGTAATAATATACTATCATGATACAGCAGTGCACACATCAACATTTGTCATAATCGCATCAGTAGTTCGTAATTTAATGCCCTTGAATTGGTTTAATACATGTATCCACAAATTAGCCAGTACTAAGGTATTAGTGATCAAAATTTCTTGAAAGTAAATCAAAAATGTATCTTCATAGTGCAGTGATGCTAAAGGCAAGTGTTTAAGAACAGCTTCAGATTATGCCTCACTTATGCCATAGTTACTGCCCTTGCTTTGATTTACAAACCACAAGTTCAGCCGTAACCAAGTAACCAGTGAACGATATTTTTATGAAAATTAAAATACACCATAAATAAATCAGGGCCACTGCGGGTGGGTGGGGGGGGGGTGCCTGCGGATGCGGGAGAGGGGTATATAAATTCACCGAATTTTCTTGTTCTTATTTTATTTAAAGTGGTGATTATCACTGATTTTGGGCGAAGACAAAAATCTGCATAAAATGCTGAAAATACAACAGATCTTCACAAAACTTAGCAGATGCCTTCTTTATGGTGTTTTTGCACGACATGTTGATGTTAAAAAGGGTTTATATAAAAGATCTAAGGGTAATATTGGGTAAAAAAAAAAAAAAAATATCGATTGTTATTAAAAATGTAAATAGGTCTGAAGATTTTTAATGCATTAAGAAGAGGGTCCTAGCAATTACTTTCTTCCAAAGTTTTCACACATTATCAGGCTTGGCAGATAAAAATAGATGTAGCCTGTGCCCAACTATTTGTACAAAATAGACAGTAGAGTTTATTTTTAAGGTTGAACAATTTCACTTACATACCTGTCTTGGTCGCTGCAATGTAGTATTTGTACTGTAATAAAAATCTTAAAGAGATCCTTAAAATGCAGAGCACACATTCAAAAGAAGGAACATGGGCCATACTTCGAAGTTTCGGCTATTCAAGGCTCATCAGTGACCCTGAAAATATTTGGTTATGAAAACCAGAGAAAAGAATACTGTAATATCTTCATTTTAATAAGGCAGTCTATTCAAAGACTGATTAGTATCAAAAAGGGTCCGAATGGTTATAAAGCGAAGATTTAGAATAAAAGTCTAAACCAATCAAAACTTTCTGAATTCTCAGAATATATCCTCTGATTTCTAAGGACAAAAATGAAATCTGCACTATTGATGCTAAACGGAAAGACGATTTACGGCCGCCACACGGCACAACACCAGCTGCAATAAAGTCGAATAAAAATCTTAAACAGATCCTTAAAAAGCAGAGCACATATTCAAAAGAATGAACATGTGCCATACTTTGAAGTTCCGGCTATACAAGCCACATCTGGACCCTGAAAATATCTGGTTATGAAAACCAGAGAAAAGAATACTGTAATATCTTTATTTTAATAAGGCAGTCTATTCAAAGACTGATTAATATCAAAAAGGGTCCAAATGGTTATAAAACGATAATTTAGAATAAAAGTCTAAACCAATCAAAACCTTCTGATTTCTCAGCATATATCCTCTGATTTCAAAGGACAAAAATGAAATATAATCTGCACTATGGATGATGTGTGGGGAGACGCTTTACGGCCGCAACACAAGTATGACAAAGGATTAACTGCCCACCCTGTATTTAATGAATGCATCCAGTATACATGCACCATAAGCATGGTCAGACCTTTGAGAAAAAGCTACAGTTTTTTATCTGGTCTACCTTTCAATTAGAGAAAGAGTTGGAACAAATAATTGCTAGGACGCCATTTTTACTGCTTTAAAATTCCTTCAGAGCTTAGATCTAGTACATTTTCGATAACGAAGTTGATTTTTTAGATTTTACGGAGAAAATTACTCCTAGATCTTTCCGTATACAAACACTTTTTTAAACAGCAAAACCCTCTATTTTTTATTCTAAACTGTAGAGAACAACAAAAATAACAAGTCTGCTAACTTTCAGGGAGATTCGTTATTTTTTTATGGTTTTCATTTAGATTTTTGTATTATCACAAATCACCACCTTAAACCATCTCCCTTAAACACACAGGTCTGAATTGCGTCATAATATACTTTCACATAATTACTCTAATGAAGTATAGTAAATAATCGATTTCCTTTTGCACCTATCACACGTGCGTCTTATTAGACAATACACGTTTGATGTTAATCAATATTTGAGCCGCGACATGACAAAACCAACAAAGTGATTGTGCGCCCAGCGCAGACTCAGATTAGCCTGGGCATCCGCCCAGTCTGATTAGAGTCTTCGCTGTCCGCATGGAGGTAGCTTAGACCCTTAGCTATCTTTTAAGCGCTTAGCAAAGGATGCCCAGGCTGATCTGAGTCTGCGCTGGGCGCACAACTACTTTGTTGGTTTTCTCGTGTCACGGCTCATTTGATTTTTCTATTGCTAGACAAATCGCTATGATTGCGTTTCACCCACATGATCTCAAGGCTGTAAGTGCAGACAGAAATAGTGTGTCATTGGAATATCACAGACTGGTCGCTCAAAGCGGTAATGCAATGCATTAGTCACAAACGACTGGTTATGAAGTGTCAAATTTATTTTGTATATTAATGCATCTTAATGTAATTAAATCTTCAGTAACAGTAACAACAAGCAAACTCGACGAATTTATGTCCCCCGCCTTGGAAGTTAGGTCTCCACTGTATATACACTTAGCGTTTGAGCTGGAAAATCGGCTAAGTTAAAAATTTGAAAAAAGTAATAAAAAAAAATGTGAGGATTATATCCAAACCACATGCATATCTTCAGACCATGATCAAAACACCTGTGAAGTTTCAAAGGCATCGGCCTAAAACTGTTGGAGGAGTTGCGCACACAAGGTACCCACTATCTATTTACTTTGATAGTAAAAACGCCTAAAAAAATGACAAAGTTCAACTTGTGGAAAAAGTGACAAAAAATAACGTAAGGATTATATCCAAACCACATGCATATCTTCAGACCATGACCAAAACACCTGTGAAGTTTCAAAGGCATCGGCCTAAAACTGTTGGAGGAGTTGCGCACACAAGGTACCCACTATCTATTCACTTTGATAGTAAAAACGCCTAAAAAATGACTAAGTTCAACTTGTGGAAAAAGTGACAAAAAATTATCTCAGGATTATATCCAAACCACATGCATATCTTCAGACCATGACAAAAACATCTGTAAAGTTTCGAAAGAATCGGCATAAAACTGTTGGAGGAGTTGCGCACACAAGGTACCTACTACTTTAGGGGGACGGAAAGACGGAAGGACGGACGGACGGAAGGACGGACGGACGGACGGAAGGACGGAAGAACGGAATGCCGAAAACTATGTCCCCTCGCTTTTCTTCAACAAATAACAACGAAAGCATTAAATGAAGTGTGAAAATATACTGCACAATAAAAGTTAGGGATCAAACATTTAACCGAATTTTTTATATCGAAAAAAAAGTCATTTTCAAAAAATATTTTCTACTGTTTAATTAATCTATCATGGCTGCACTAGAATGCATGAAACTTATTGGAATCTGATCACATGCCACACCAGCAGAAATTATTAAACAGGCATACCCCTAAAATCAAACTGAAAACATGCATTACCACAAAACTGAATGCCCACTAGTTTTGACTTTATCGATGCAAAATCATTTTCAATTTTCAGTATGACCGCTGAGGACATAAATAAATGCATGGCAGCTACATGTACTCGGTATGATTCTGGTAAATCTCCAGAAGCCCATTTAGGGACTCGTTTGCCAATTTTCACGAAAGGCCTGAATGAGGTCTACATGAGTTTCAGAAAGCCTCTGGTGATTAGAATTGGCTATGTTACATGTATAAAGCATGCTCAATCGGGTTTAAAACGTGTGACCGAACTGACATGTCAATGTGGACGACTGTGTCTGTCGCAAAGTAGCGGTCCATCACATTTGCCTTGTGATTTGATGATGCCATCGCCAAAAAACTTCAGCAAATGGTTTCTTTATTTGATAAAACATGTCATTCCTAACTCGAACACCAGTCTAAGCGCCTCTGTCTGGCATGCACAAGTCCACGCAGCTGCCAATTTATAGTCTACACGACGTGTACCTGATAGGCTTCGCAACTTTCTCGTATTATCGTGTGTACATGTATCTACGCACAATCTGGAATCATCTATGAAAAGAACATGGGTCCAATGACCCAGTTGCCAATTTGCGTCACCTGTGGCCAACGGTCACCTCGCATTTCTATGGAAATCGCGTCAAAACCGGCCTCATTACCAGTATACACATCCGCAAATTAGCTGTGTAAAGCCTTTTTCTAACCGTTTCCGCTTTAAATTGACCAATCATTTTAATGGAAAAAAATGCACACCCTCAAGGTGTTATTGTGATGAAGCAGTAGCTTGCAATTGGGACAGAGACAAGTGTCTGTATGGACAGGTCTAGTCGATCGCAAGTTTTTAAACTAGCTGAGCATGCTTGGTAGATGTTACAACACACCGATTCTAATCACCAGAGGCTTCTGGAAACTCCTGGATAGCTTACTGATACCTTTCATGAAAAATGGCAAACGATTCCCCAAATGAGCATCTAGCGCTTTACTAAAAGCATACCGAGTAGCTGCCATAGAGTTATTCAGACCACCAGAAATATGAGGAGATATCGATGGGCAACGGCAATGATTTTGCATGGATAAATTTAAGAATCATGGGCATTGAATTTAGTGGCAATGTCAATTTTCACTTCAATTTTAGGGGTATATCTGTTTATTCATTTCTGCTGGTGTGTCACGTGAGGCAATTCCAATAATTTTGATGCAGCCCTGTGACGCTTTGACAGGTGTATTGAACAGAAGAAAATTATTTTTGGATTATTTATTTTTCATAATTTAAGCTTCAGTCAAGTGTTTGATCCCTAAATTTGTTTTTGTCTAGTATATATGAGCCGCGACACGAGAAAACCAACAATGTGGATGTGCGCCCAGCGCAGACTCAGATCAGCCGAGGCATCCGCCCAGTCTGATCAAAGTCTTTGCTGTCCGCATGGAGGTAGCTTAGACCCTTAGCTACTCTTTGAGCATTAAACGAATAGTCTGGTAAAACTGGGCGGAGGACCAGGCTGATCTGAGTCTGTACTGGGCGCTGAACCACATTGTCGGTTTTATCGTGTCGCGGCTCATATTCTGATATCTGTCAATTCTAAAGATTGATTGTAACGCGAACGCTCTAACAGAACTCAGGGGCCGTATTCATAAAACGACTTAAGTGGTTGCTATGCTGTTGCTAAGGCTAAATTTCTTTTAAGGAGATTCCCTACAATTATGAAATTTGCTCTGGAGGAACAGTCTTTTTAGACTGTTCCTCCAGAGCAAATTTCATAGTTGTAGGGAATCTCCTTCATACAGTTTTAGCCCTAGCAACAGCATAGCAACCACTTAACTCGTTTTATGAATACGGCCCCTGAGCAAATAGTTCGTTGCATCGACTAAGAAGTTTCTTAAAACACTAATTGTTTCTTGCATGTAATACAGCATCAAAGTTCATCAGATATTCGTCAATGAAATATGCTGCTGGCTTTGTTGTACGTAGCAGTTCTACAATCTAAGGTACCACTGAGTGGGAGCAACGTCGTTACAACGCCGTGTTTGATCAATGATATCATAAATATGAAACATAAAATCAAACATGAACCGAGCTTGTTTTGATAGTGTCCACTTCCTCTTTATAATCTGAAAATAGAATCGAGGCCGAGATTTTTATACATCAACTAAACAAGTAATAATTTTTAAGTGGAAACAAAAGAAAGTATTAAAAATATAATAAGACTTAATGGTAATGTGACAAATGACTTTGGTTTAAGATCTTAGTGAATGACCTACAATCGAATTCCACGACTCACCCATATAACCAAACAGGAAAGTAATAAATACATCACGAGACAGACAGAAATGTTGGAAGCAAAATGAACATCTTTTACCCAGAAAATAATGTACTTCTGTAACCATGTCCAGCACAAACAGTCATGGACCAAACGGTACTTACGTCCACAATCAGAAAGGTAAGGTGTTAATCTTCTGTTAGAATTAAAACATGTACTCTTCAGTCTTGACATAAAATGGCAGTCAACTTGAAACTGGAAAATACTTTAATGCATAGCTTAGGAGAGAGTTTTATCAAAAGATGGATCATATGCAGATTTAATGGATACATTTTAGACCAGGTTATCACAAATCGAAACATACAAGAAAGGTGTGGACTTAACATTTAACGATGAGTCAATAAATAGAATGTGATATACAATAAAAGTAAAGTTTTACTCATAAAAGTCATATTTACTCACGAGCAAACATAAATGGAGCTCCTTTAAATTCATCCATATCTAGCCTTTTATCACCTGAAACAGCACAAAAAGTAAACCCTGAGTATACATCATGTATTGTGAGTAGGCGATGTTTACTACTCCCGAGCACCTGATCAAATCTCTGTAAAGGGGTCCATGTCTTTTTGTCTTATGAATATGCATTGTTGAATGTTACGGAGTAATAATAAAAACGTATTTCCGTTAAAAAATAAGTATCATATTTACCATTGTACCATTTGTAGATTACTTGTCACATTTAGGAAGAGGACTATATAATGTTGTGTATAACTTGTCTCCAATCCCTTTGTCTTTTTGCAATAAAATATGTTTAATCTTATGAATATGTCGGATAATCAATGCTTAGAATCTACGATTTATTCGTCCAAACTTGTGTTTCTAAGTCTTTGGCCACGTTTGTAAACGTTAGATACAATTAAAATCATAAAGAGGTCCTTTAAGAGCGGAGAACACATTTAGAAGAAGGAATATAGACCAGACTACGTAGTTTCTGCTTATAAAGCCGCATCAGTGACCCTGACAATATCTGGTAACGACACCAGAGAAAAGCATACTTAAAACAGTCATTTAAGGACCAAGGGCCGTATTCATAAAACGACTTAAGTGGTTGCTATGCTGTTGCTAAGGCTAAATTTCTTTGAAGGAGATTCCCTACAACTATGAAATTTGCTCTGGAGGAACAGTCTTACAAAGACTGTTCCTCCAGACCAAATTTCATAGTTGTAGGGAATCTCCTTTATAGATAGTTAGCCTTAGCAACCGCATAGCAACGACTTAAGTGGCTTTATGAATACGGCCCCAAATCAATATACAATTTAAGAGTCTCAATGAACTGTTTGATATCTGCCAATGACACTGACTTCATTTTGGGTTACTGCCCTTATTATGTTTAAGAAAAGCATGCAGACTTACATTACTTGTATACTCATTAAGACATTTCTCGTGGCCATATGCTGGGGAAGAGATGGCTCTTGGCTTTTCCTTTGTCATGTTTTGCTTTTTGTGCCGTCTTTATGAATTCCTTTTTACATATGAGCGCGGCACGACAAAAACCAGCAAAGTGGCATGTGCGCCCAGCGAAGACTCAGATCAGCCTGGTCATCTGCCCACTTTGATCATACTCTTCGCTGTGCATTCAATATTTGCTAAATGTCTAATTAGCACCATTCGGACTGCCAAGATTCTGATCGGAATGGCCGGATGCCCAGGCTGATCTAAGTCTTGGCTGGGAGCACATGCCACTTAGTTGGTTTTGACGTGTCGGGGCTCATATAATGTGTAGGGTAGATGTATGTGGGTTCCTGATCGTTGCCTTCTTATCATTACATGAGTCGCGACACGAGAAAATCAACCAAGTGGCATATGCGCCCAGCGAAGACTCAGATTAGCCTGGGCATCCACCCAGTCTAATCAGAGTCTTTGCTGTGCGCTTAAAGGGTAGCTAAGGGTCTAAGCTACCGCCATGGCAACAGTGAAGACTGATCAGACTAGGCCGATGCCAAGACTGATCTGAGTCTTCGCTGGACGCATATGCCACTTAGTTGGTTTTGTAGTGTCGCGTCTCACATAGAATTTTTTTCGCTTAGTTCACATTTCTTGCATCTTTGATTTCACATACCAGACTGAATGAGCGGACACATGCATTTTTGTAAAGCTAATATATGAGCCGCGACATGACAAACCAACAATGTGGTTGTGCGCCCAGCGCAGACTCAGATCAGCCTGGGCATCCACCCAGGCTGATCAGACTCTTTGCTAAGCGCTTAAAGGGTAGCTAAGGGTCTAAGCTACCTCCATGCGGACAGCGAAGACTCTGATTAGACTGGGCGGATGCCCAGGCTGATCTGAGTCTGCGCTGGGCGCACAACCACTTTGTTGGTTTTCTCGTGTCGAGGCTCATATGTACTTGCATACCTCTGACAGTAACACATGTCTCAACCAAAATAATGATTTGGTAATACAACAAACAATTTTCACTCACCATTAGCGTCGGCCCATTTGAAAGGTTCTCTCAGTTCTTCTGATTCAGCTATTGGAAATTTTTTCGTTACAGCTAAAACAAATTCTTCATAATCTATTACTTTATCACCATTAATGTCGTAGTCAGTGAAATCATCAGAAAATGGATACATAACCACACCCTGCTTAGTGACATCAGCCTGAAACAGCATGGACATGAATACATACATTTTTACGGAGTTTGTGATATTGCTGTACGTAAAATTCAACCCTTCAAGATAACTCTTCAAAGCATACAAATAAAATACGTTTCAGAGACGTCCTCAGTTAAGCTGTGCCATTCGCGGACAAAGATGGCCATATATACAACCATGCCAGAATTCAACAAAAAAAATCACGACCATAATGCTCATGATATCTGCTTCGAAGCTTTAAAAAAATTTCAGATAATAGTTTAAGATTATGGAATACCAACCATGTTTAGAGACATACCCTAACAATTAAAAAATGGCGTATTTTATGACGTTATTTAGATACGTTTAAGAACGATGTCGCATACGATTTCTTTGACATGCGTAGCATTGCACTTTTACCAATCTACTGACATTTGATTATTTTGGCTGGTTTCAATTTAAAATGTTTTTCTTTGCTTTTCTGGAAGAAAGGGGTTTTCTATGAAGCGCTGCTTAATCAAATGACGTCAACGCTTTCAAAACGTGATCTTAGTGACGTTGTGACGTAGGTTACGTGTGACGTAGGTTACAGTTCACACTTTTTAACGTTTTATACCATTTAATGTTTCAGTGCATGAAATCTAAGCACACCATCTTGTAGCTGTTACTAGGATTTTGCACATGAGTTTCAGAGCGATTGCTTTGCTCAGTTTTAAGAAAAGCCCGTGACGTAAGGTTACATTCTTAAAGAAAAATGCTTGGGTAATGTACTTTGAAGTCGAGTAAAATATACAAAATGGACAAAATCTGCACAAATGATATAAACTATTAAGGAACACATATTTCTTCGTATGATCTTGTACGTTTTATGATGCTGGGCCATTTTAGTTAATACATGTATCACGAATTTGGCGCTGTGACGTAGGTTACATAAAATTTGCGACATTAGTTCCCAGTCTCATTTCGTAGCAAAAACTACCCTTTAGATATTGTTTAAGCGGGGAAATATATAAGAAATCACCTGAATTTAATAATGGAATTCGATTTTAAGCAGTGATTTATCTTTTTTTAGCCGTGCGGCGTTCATATCTATACAACGGCAATATTGCGACATTTAAAAACGTCGTCTTTTAAACCAGGGTATCATTATTCGAACCAGTGTTAAAACTGTCTAACAAAACGCATGCATGTCTTGGTACGTTTAACTACTTCTTTAGACAGAGGGCTTCTTGTCAGAGGGTAAACAGGACCGTTATTTTGTAATTTAAAGAAAGGTAATACGAAGGACAAAAATAATAGCTAATGGCCCAGCTTAACTGAGAACGTCTCTTCAACTAAACTAAAGCGTACTCCTTTGTATATCGTTATGAAATAATCACACAAGAATGAAACTGATTAGTTGTATGCAACAAATTAAGACTTGTGCAATAAATCTTCAACGAAAACATCTCTGTTACGGAGGCAGAGAGGACATATCAGTTCATGCCCTTTTTGAAAATTCACGAATATTTTGTCGTGATAAATTGATTGACTCCCGCATAGGAAAAAGGCGTTTCTGAAAGCAAAGTTTTGAATTTTATGGATTGTGTATAAAGAACTTAACAACAGTATTAATTTCGAATTTGTGCACGCCAGTTCTTTTCAGCCAATAACTGTCAGAAGTCGATTATAGGAAGGCCTTAAAATTATTCAAGATAATATATTATAATATAACTTCACAATAATTAAGTATGATTGCTGGGCGTATCCAGTCTTCGTTTTTTTTTTGCGGCAATCGCGATCCACAATTCTCGCGCATTTGTATAGTTTCCTAAATTCTCCTCTTTCCAATGACAGTCACAGATCATAAATCTGGCTGATATTAGTACTCTTACTATCGATCATTATCATGCCTAGGTTATATTTTTTCGTGAGAAATTTGAGATTTAATAGGAATATATGAGGACATATATGAACATAACTTTATAAAAATAACATCAAACAACAATCAAACCTGATCTATGTCAAGAATAATCCTTCCCTATGTCTGGCTGTTTGAAAGATACAAGTATATTGTGTAATCGCTTCATCAAATACATTTGCCTTTCGCTTACTGTCAGTCTGACAGACCTTATAGTCAACTAAAAATTTGAATAAAGCCTATTGTCAGACCTTATAATTAAATAAATATTTGCCTTACGCTTACTGTAAGACCTTATAGTAAACTAAATATTTACATTACCCTTATTGCCAGACCTTATAGTCAACAAACTATTTGCCTTACGGTTACTGGCAGACTTTATAGTCAACTAAATATTTGCATTACGCTTACTGTAAGACCTTAAAGTCAACTACGCTTATTGCCAGACCTTATAGTTAACTAAATATTTGCCTTACGATTATTATCCGACCTTATAGTCAACTCAATACATTGTATTTACCCTACGATTACTGCCAGACCTTAAAGTCAGCTAAATATTTGCTTTGCGCTTACTATCAGACCTTATGCAAATTTAAAGAGTAACTACACTTCAAGAACTGACTGAATCAGATCCCAAACCCTATCCCCAACAACAAAGGGAAAGATTGACAAAGACATCCCAACAAACAATAAATTACAAGTGATAAGCCGAGTCAGCAGCTTTTTCCCAAATAGGTGGCAACTCAGCTATCTTTATTGAACTAAATAATTTAGACCAGCAGAAGGGTTACAACAGACTAAGCAAATTATACGAATAACATTTAACAATTATTTTTACATATTTTCTATTTTTATTATAGAAGGGTTAAAATGAGAACACAATAAATCAAACAGCACCGAACATAAAACAAATGCAACCGCAACGAAAGTACCGCCTTGGGACGGTCAGTAATAACTACTGGGGGGGGGGGGGGGGGGGGGGCGGGTTTAAACCGGTTTTACTGGGCCCAAACCTTCACCCTCACCCTCTGCCGCGGTGCACACAATCAGTTGGTAGTTCGGTTCGTATGGAGGTCCCCTAACTCATCAGAGAGTCATCACGGTCAACAATTAAAATCAAGAAAAGACCGTGATGAAGCAAGGATGAGGACTCGACAGCCAAAACGTGTTGAGACACCTGGAGATCCCTGGGGCGTCAGCAACACCACTGGAGCACTGGAGCAAAAGAAGACCACCAGTTGAACCCCGATGGGCCAAGAAACAGACAAACATCCGGCCCCAACCAACTAATATATAGCCTTATGTAGGGGCTATCATAGAGTCTGAACCCCGACCCATCGGCGTGCAATTAAAGAGGACAGCAAAGTTATCAACCGTGATTGGGTTAACCTCTAAGCATGCAGACTGTCGCATTACATCTATGTTATAGCCAATGTGTTTTTTAAATCGTATGATAATTTTCTTAAATTGATCAGGAAATTCTGTTTTCCCTACGGTTTTGCGTAATTTATATACTAAGTCACCATAAAATTCAGGTTCCGATAGGCCTTGTTGCAAAAATGACCTTAACCCTGTATTATATTTAGAAACCAATTCAAAGTGTCTACGATAAAATTTAGAAAAAGCTTTCCGAAGTTTATGATACCGATACCCCTGCTGTAAAAGCTTGGCAGTCAAACTTTTATTACGAGCATTGAAATCAGCCAAATGACTAGACACCCTAGCGAAGCGAATAAGCTGAGAAATGTAAACACCATAAGAAGTGGTGCGGGGAACCTCACCATCCAAAACCGGAAAATTAACAATGTCGAAATCAAAATCATCGTGTTTGTCATAAATTTTAGATGAAACAAATCCATCTAAAATTGATAAATGTAAATCCAAAAATGGGGCCTCGGTATCAGAAGTATTTGCTTCATTTAACTGCAATTCAGCAGGATAAATATGACTAACCATTCCTTCAAAATAAGGGTTGTCAATATTTAAAAGGTCGCTCAAGTATCTAGACGTTGAGCTGAATGCTTCAATTTATTCAAAATTTTTTGGCATATACATATATACATACATAAAATATACATACATACATAATATATACATACATACATACATGGACCAAAGGATTGGACATTAGGCAAGGCATATATTCGCCCTCTCCTGTACTGGCACGGTGCTGTAAAGCCGTAAAATAATGTGCCATTTATTTTAAATATTCTTTATATGGAATCGTATTGAGTTACAATAATAATAATAATAATAATAATAAAAATAATAATAATTTTAACAAAAATAGAAGATTTTTATAATAAGTGTTCTTTCCGTTGTTTAGTGTACACCGGACATTAGGTGTTGACCGAGATTTTGTGCGAAAAGAAGAAGAAGAATGCTTCAATGACATGAGCTTGAGTATCATCAGAAAGAGACATCATAAAGTCTCTTTCATAGCAAAATAGAAACAAATCTGCTACAAGAGGAGCGCAGTTAGTACCCATCGGAATTCCTATAATTTGTCTGCGTAACATAGTACAGAATCTGATGAAAATGTTATCTAGAAGATATACTAAAGCATCACAAACATTTTGGCAAGACCATATTTTAAAGCTTTTTTGGTCATCGGAAGTAAAAAAAAAAACATGTTTATCATTGCAAGCAAGATAAAGAGCACCCTCTCTCTGAAAAGTAGTCTCAATTAGATTTATTAGTTTCTTTTTTATTAAATAATGGGGCAAAGTTGTATAGAGTGTAGAAAATCGTATGTAGACAAACTAGACGCGCGATATCCTCTAGACTTCAGTTTATCAAGAACCTCGGTACAATTTTTAATTGACCAAAACAAATTTTTTCCTGGCCGTTCGTAAACTCTTTCACAGTACCTAATTACATGAAAGTTGATAGCGGTAAGGCAAGAAGTAAATAATTTAGAAAGTCATCACGGTCAACAATTAAAATCAAGAAAAGACCGTGATGAAGCAAGGATGAGGACTCGACAGCCAAAATGTGTTTAGACACCTGGAGACCCCTGGAAGCCTGTCCTGCCGTTCCTCTACATTTACAGAAAACTTGAGGGCTATATCATTACAGTGCCTAAAGAAAACAGACTTTTCGTCTTCTGAAGTCTCTTCATAGGCCTTAGTGCCGCCAAGTTATTGTTTTAATGTGTTAATATAGTGTAACCGTCAAACAACGACAGCGTTATTTGCAGCCTTGTCTGCTGAAACCAGAACATACTTACTATGAAACTGCTGGATACCCAACTTCAGGTGACGGAATGTTGATTTAGGTTTAGGCGGCAAAAGATTTGTGTTTTGGGAATAGAATTTAACATGTTTATCCATTACATTAAAAATGTTCACCTTCCATTCCTTTAAGGCATCAGACTCACCATGCTCCCGCTTGCACCATCGATTACCAAAATCAGTCAAAGAACAGGCTATGTCTTCACTACATTTTTCGGCTTTAGCCGTATAACCTTACTATTGACCTACATTTTAAGTATTTCATTGGCCAATATAAATACACCCGGGATTTTGATGTAAGTAGCTTACTTTCGCTTTCTCTTTCTACTTTCACTTTCATTTGACTGTTGGCCTATAAATCGTGTCGTGATGGATCTAGATATTTCGGTCCAAATCGCTTTTTGCCAAAGAACATTTCGCCTATTATGATGCTCATGTAAAATATGAAATCAACAAAATAACTTGACACAGATTTTGCAGACGAAATTAATTGTTGCTGTGTAGTGTTGGAACTGCAACACTTTTAAAGTTATATATGTTGGGCGGTCAGCCAACCAATCCTCATTGTTATGTGCAACACAGACAGACCCGAATCAAAATTCAACAGCATTTCCGAATCGAAACCCCAAGACCAACAACAAATATGCCTATTAACAGGCGCATCCGTACAACCTGATCAGCACATTCGATATCTTACATGTACCATTACAATACACTCTTCTATTTAACCTAAGCCGATTATCTTTTTTAAAGATATTTCTTGTTTAGTTTAAACATATTTTATTTCATCAACATGACAAAGTACAACATGTCGTCAATACAAGCTTAAGGATCAGAACGAAAGCAATAATACTTATTTAGTTCTTTTCCTTAACAAATATAGTTTGTTAACTAAAAGGCGAAAGACATCTTCTAATTTGAAAACAAATATGCTCAAGAAATACTCCAGAATAGTAGTTCTATACAGTGGTAAATGCTGAAGTAAGTACATGTGGATTCAAAAGTAGTAAAGAAAGATAAAGAGAGAGAAAGAAAATATATAAAATACATGAAAAAAAAGTAGAAGCTCTGTTAATGTATTAGTGGTAAGTATTGTGAACACATCAAAATAAGCAGATGTTTCATCTGTAATGAAAGCTGTATAAGGATGGGTGTTTGGTTTGTTAACCAAATTAATTTTGTCACTCTGAAAAGGTCATATAAACATTAACTGAGCTTTAACGTTTTGAGAATAAAAGTGTAACATAGATGAAAAGATCTTTGTAAGAGAAAGAAAAAAGAAGAAAAAGAAAACAGGTAAACATAGATGAAAAAAAAAAACAATAACAGAGAGGGAAATGCAGCAGCAGACTGGCAAATTTAATTTGTCTTGTTAACTTATGGTAACCGGTCGCACGGCAAAATATATTGTTGTTGTGTTAGAAACGTTTGGTGTCTCTTATATATTTATGTACTCTTTCAAATATTATAACATTTGTGTTAAAAGTTAAAGTAAGGTCACCATAAAGTAGCAAATTTAGAGATATTACCCCAAATTGAGATACAGAGTCCAGGAGTTCAGCTCTTTGTTCAATATAGAAAGGACACTGCAAAAAGAAATGTTCAGTATTTTCAATACTTCCACAGTGACACAGAGGTGAGTTGGAAATATTTTTCAGAAATAAATCATTATTTAGTGAACTGCAATTTGTGCGAAGACGTGTATGCAGGATTTGGGATTGTCTAGAACCAGTGTAATAATGCTTAGGGACAGATGCTCTGTTTCTGTTAAGATGATTTTTAAAAGTTGTTAAAGAGTCAGACTGAGCTACCTCTGCAGGAAGGCTATTCCATTCTCTGACAGTTGATGGGAGAAATGAGTTAGCATATTGAGATGTCCTCGCATTTATATTCTGGAGGTTGTCGGAATTTCTGAGGTTATAGTGAGAAATGTTACTAATCGTTTGAGGTATTAAGTTGGATAGATAAGAAGGTGCCATATTACTTTGCATTTTGTAGAACAGTATGAGTTTGTGATCTTTACGTCTTTTTTCAAGCGAATCCCAGTTAATTTCCCTGTAAAGATTGTCCAAAGAAATAAGTTTAGTGGTTCCTGTTGCTATTCGCGCAGCTTCATTTTGGATCTTTTCTAATTCTTGCTTTTCATACTGTGTGCAATTATCCCAAATTACGTCGGCGTATTCCAAAATAGGTCTTATAAATGTTGTATATATAATTTCTAAGGATTTCCTGTCAATTTTAAATTTCAATTTTCTCATAATATGTATCCTATTCCAAGCTTTATTTTTAATGTAATCAATATGGGTATGCCAAGTGCAGTCATTAGAAATATATATGCCTAAATGTTTATGGGTTTCAACTTCAGAAATTTGCTGATTTTGCATGTAGATTGGAGGATGAACGGGTCTGATTAGTTTACGAGAAAGAAGAAGCGATTCAGTCTTAGTCGGGTTGAAAGAAACTAGCCAAGTATCCGCCCAGTTACAAATTCGATTAAGGTCTGCGTTGAGAGTTACTGCTGCTGTAACTGGATTATCCACAATAATAAAAAGGCTAGTATCATCTGCAAAAAGTCGTATGTTTGCTCCAATATCACAGACAATGTCGTTGATATAAAGAAGAAATAGCAAGGGCCCAAGTACGGACCCCTGTGGGACCCCTGTGGGACACCAGCTCGAATGTAAGTCCAATCAGATGAAGCTCCAGGAAGGACAACTCGTTGTTGTTAGAGATAGGTTATAGAGGGAGCACAGCGGCTCAGAAAGTTCTGTTGCCAATTCTTTGAGTATTCGATTACTTAAACCATTTGGTCCCGTTGCTTTACCAAGTGGTAGGTGGTTGAGGATAGAGAGAACATCAGTAGGAGTTAGGTTAATAGAGTTAAGACTGGAATTAATTTCATAAGGGATTAAGTCCGGAAGAGTAGCATTTTGTTCATTAAGGTAAGTTTGGCTTTGAAAGAACTGGTTGAGTATGTTAGCTTTATCTAGTTCATCGTTATATATACTACCATTACTTTCAAGTGGAGGAATAGCTGAGTTGGAGTTCGGTGAAATAACTTTCTTAAGTATGGACCACCAGTCTCTAGATGAAAGGTTACTAGATTTTAATTTGTTTGTTTGCAATTCCGTCATAGAAGGAGCTTTTAGAATCACGAATTAGTGCTACAACTTTGTTACGCAGTTTTCGAAACTTTGTCCACTTGATAGAAGAGTTAGTACGTTTAGCTTGCCTATATGCTCGTTTTCGTTTCCTTATATAGTGTATTTCTTGTTTGAAATCAATACGGTTAGGGAATCTATATTTTGGTCCCTTCGAAATAATGCTACGAATTCTTGAATCTGAAATAATATTAAGATTCCCTGTAACGACATTGCCAGCGGCAGGATAGATAAATTTGGAGTCTATACAATCTCATGTATCGGGGGTATTTGTGTGAACATCAAGCTTTGAGACCAGTTTATTAAAGTTAAATATTGTGTTTCTAATTGGTTTGTTATATTTATAACATATGATAGGCGGCTCCTTATTCACGAAATAATCCGGGATCGATACAGTTACAGACCGATCCAGTCAACCATATGATCCAGTCAAGTAGTCAACCAAATGTTTACCTTACGCTTGCTATCAGACCTTATAGTCATATCAATATTTGACTAACGCTTACTGCCAGACCTTCCATTCTATTTTTCTATTCTATCCCATAACCTTACTAGGTCGTTGGGGCACCACAGATGACTTCGAAACAATCCCTTTCCACCTTGTCCTGTCTTCAGCTGCCCTAGTTGAGCTGGCAAAATCCATTCCTGTCCACTCCTTGATATTGTCTTCCCACCACTTCTTCTGTCTACCTCTTCTTTTTCCTTTCACTGTGCCCTTAAGAATTGCCTTTGCTAAACCAGAAGACATTGAGACGTGGCCAAACCACCTTAGTTTCCGTTTCTTGACCAGCGTCAGGAGTTCATCATATTCTCCAATGGCTGCTTGGATCTTCCTGCGAACCTCCTCATTGGTTATATGGTCCCTGTTCGAAATGTTCAGTAACCTTCGGTAGCATCTCATCTCAAAGGCCTGCGTTCTTTTCTCTAACTCTGCTGTCAAGGTCCACACAGGCATACAGAAATATGGAAATGACAAGGGAGCGCATAAGTTTCACCTTTGATCCAAGAGATATGGTGTTATCTCTCAAAATTGGTTTCAGCTTGGTAAGAGCTGAAGTGGCTTGTGCAATCCTTGAGAGAACCTCCTGTTTTTAGCCATCATCTGAGACAACTGCTCCAAGGTATTTGAAGCTATTTACAGTACCCAGCTTCTGCCCCTTTACCTTGATCTCCCTCTGGATGCCATCTGCGCTGTTCGTCATCAGTTTGGTCTTCTCAGCCCTGATCTCCATCTTATACCTTGTGCAGGTTTGGTCGAGGCTTTCAACTAGAGCTTCTAGTTCCTGCTCTTCCTCAGCTAGAGCGTCTATGTCATCGGCAAACCGCAGATTGGTAATGTTTCTGCCGCCTATGCTAACCTTTCCGTCATGATCTTCCAGAGCATCAGACATGATCCGTTCAAGAAAAATGTTGAAGAGGGTGGGTGACAGAAGACATCCTTGTCTTACTCCAACTGTTGTTCTTAACCATTCTCCTGTGCTGCCATTTATCAGGACTGCACTTGTAGCCTTGTCGTATAGCTGCTCAATGGTGCGAACTGGAGTTGCACTGATAATTGTATTTCCGCATGGTGGCCCATAGGGCTGCATGCCATACCCTGTCAAAGGCTTTTTTGAAATCAATGAGAAGACATTATAGCCAATCAAATATAAACCTTTCCCTTACTGTCAGACTTCATAGTCAGACCTTTCCCTAAAATATATTATTTGAATATGATTGGTTTACATTTTGTGAATTATCAAGCGCTACAGCCTACAGGCGGTCCTCTCCCTATGAGCCGCGACACGACAAAACCAACAAAAGTGAATGTGCGCCCAGCGAAGACGCAGATCAGCCTGGGCATCCGCCCAGCCTGATCAGAGTCTTCCCTGTCGACATGGAGGTAGCTAAGACCCATAGAAATTTTTAAGTGCATAGCAAAGACTCTGATTAGTCTTGGCGGATGCCCAGGCTGATATCAGTCTTCGCTTGGCGCACATGCCACATTGTTGGTTTTGTCGTGTCGCGGCTCAATTATATACTTACACTTCTCTTGCACTTGTTTTTCTGGACATGGCAAGTATGTTTCCCCATAGCATCTACGATAGTTCCCAAATCTTTATTCACCTTCTCAATGAGGCCGCTAAGAAGTTTAACCCCTACGGGACAGCCAACACCATACAGCACCTGACAGAACAAAAAAATAGATTGTTGATAGGTGCTAAAAATGAATGCAGTGCTTATAGAAAAACCACATATCTCCCAAACTATTGGCAGGCTTGGTCTTTTTTTTAGTTGTCCACAGTCTAGAATACAAACAAGTTTAGCTTTTGAAAAAGCTTGAGAGGTTATCTCTTAGCAAATGAATATATAGGATGCAAGTGGTAAAGCAGCAAAATGGCTGCAATACAAGTTAATTTTATTGTATTCTTGGATTTGTTGAAGCTGTAGGTAAGTGGCGAGTTTGGCCGCTTTTTCTTTTCGTCTAGTGATTGCGTGTAACAGGTGAGCTTCAGTGCTATTAACTTTTGTTAGATGACCTGTACTGTTTAGTAATGGCTCTTCGTAAGTGGACTGTACTCTCTGGTAAGTGCTTGTATTAGGTGAGATTCTTGTATTAGGCGAAATGAAGTCTTCAGGATAAGTTTACAGCTCATGTCTTAGCAATGCTGGAAGGGACCCTGCAACTGAGTGCGCCAATCTATGGGAGCAAGTACCGGTAAATAGTGGAACCTGCATTTAGCGTTAATCAAGTAGAACTTGTTATTGGTCTGCACTGTAAAGTGCTAACTGAACTTTCAGGTATAGTCCGTTTGCTACCAAGTGCAAACGGGGTTTTGCTTATTTTCTCGAAAACGATGAAACTTCCATCAAATGTTCCAATGTCCTAATGATTCCTATAACCATACATAACAGTAAACGGAAAGTCCAAATATTTGGATGCTTTTGTAAAATATTTTCCATTGACAGTAATGCAAAATGCAAAAACTGAGCAGTTTCACTGAAGGGCGTCGTATGCTTGTTAGAACAGCCATAATATTGTTGATAGGCAACAGCGTAAACTCGTTGTTTACTACAGGAGTGGGCGTATATGAATGAAATAGTAAAATGTATTCACCTGTCCGCACGCGCAACGCATAGTGTCACTGGTCAGGTGATACTATGTTGTAAACAAACATTGAAATACTATATTATTTTGCGAGTAAAAAGTGTTTGTTTTAAAATTTGATAATATATGGGTGACACAAAAAGTGGAAATAATGGATTCAGAATAAAATTTCAATTAATTACGCAAATTTTGTTCTAAGGATAGCATGCATTGGTCACATGCTCTAGTACGTAAAACTAAACGGGAATTCCAACAGCCAACTTTTACTCCCTTGTAATTAAGAGATGAAAATGACATACATCAGGTCCTTTTTTGTATAGAAACTTTTAAATGCAAAGCCTCACATTTCTGCAAAATTATAATTTTGTTATGTATAGGATGAAAATTAAGAATGAGCAATTCGAAAATCTTCTACCTCTCACCAATTTTGAGAAAATATTGGGGATGCCGTTTGCATTTGGGACCAAACGGACTTTTTTTTTTATAACTGTTTGTAGATAAGGTGACATAAAGGGTTTTAAGATATAAGCTATAAAGATCATGCATTAGCGATGCTGGCGAGAACCCTGTAGCAGGGTGTGCCAAATGTAGAAGTACCGGGAGATAGTGGGACCTGTAGGAAACGGTGAAAGCAAAGCCAAAGGAAACGGCGTACAATCGAGTACGAATTCCTATCTTAATATGGTGATAACCAAACACATGACATGCTGAAGAATCGTTTATATAAGAAGCCGCCATATGTAAATAATTATATTGTCTTGTTTGTGTTCTTCGTCTACATAGGTTGCTTCTGAATCTTCTTAATTGAACAGAAACCTTTAGCCCTGTGCGTACTATGATTATTCAAATTAGCCTCTGCATCAATACAGACTGATCTTTCTTTAGATTTTCCAGTTTTCATACAGTATACATGCGAGCAAGGAAGACTCTGATCAGACTGCACAGACGCGCAACTTGATCTGAGTTTTTCCTACTACTCGTACAAGCCATAGGAACTCTATCATGCAACACTAATCAATTATAGTTTTGATTTCATAAAAAATGAATCTTTTTTTTATTATTATTTTTATTAACTAATGAATCTTACCCTACACCCTTTTACTGCAATGCCTTTCACAGCGCCCTTGATAGCAACGCCGACTTTTTTCCCGACATCTTGTATTCCTTTCACCACCTTCTTTACTCCATTTCCTATCTTTTTTGCTACAGTCTTGACTCCGTCTCCTATACCTTTTGCAATATTCTTAACTCCATCCCCAATACCCTTAAATAAGTTGCCAAACCAGTTGCCCTCTACTTCCGGCACGACTAGTAACAAGATAAGGGCTCCAGTCAATACAGGACGAAACAACTGCATGTTTGGATTTTACTGAACCTACAACATTAAGACAGAGACTCCAGTCATCATATGAGCCGCGACACGAGAAAACCAACAAAGTGGTTGCGCGCCCAGTGCAGACTCAGATCAGCCTGGGCATCTGCCCAGTTTGACCAGACTCTTCGTTAAGTGCTCAAATGGTAACTAAGGGACTAAGCTATCGTCATACGGACAGCGAAGACTCTGATTAGACTGGGCGGATGCCCAGGCTGATCTGAGTCTGTGCTGGGCACACAACCACATTGTTCGTTTTGTCCTGTCGCGGCTCATATGGCGAAAGAAATAAACGTTTGGATTTTTAATCTATTTCTGTACAATTTCCTAGAGTGGACTCTCTAAATACGAAACTGAGTTAAAAAGTGGACGCTTCCAATACGCCATTTACAGTAATCCATCTGATATTTCATGGGTGTTTAGTGCTTAACAAAACTGCATGTATAATGTAATCGCCACCAATTTAAATAAATTGAATTGTCACGTTCAACGGCAACTGATGGAGCGCCCAGGGCTGCTGTGTACATGTGACGTTAAAGCATAAATGGGAGGAGGAAAACGACATCGTATCAGGTGGGAATCACTGTAAATATTTAGATAAAATTACTAGGAAAACTAGTAAATTAAGAAAATACTAAATCATATTCTTTTCACTGAGCTGCAAGTAAGATTAAGTACTCTATGAAAAACTATAAAAAAAATTACAAATATTTCCATTGTACATTTTACATTATTTTATGTTATCATTTCTCTTTTTTCCGATGTTTGTTTTTAGTGTTTCACTTTCAAGTCGTGTTGATAATAAAAGAAACAACGTTCTGCAATTATCCGTAGTTCTAGTGGCAAGTAAAACTTCCAAACAAAGTCGTAATTTTGACTCAAACAGATAACTGTGTAAAAGAAAGAAGTTGAGGTCATCGTCACGAGAATTGAACAACTGCCCTGGTATAGACGATGCTGCCTGAGCATAGGAGCAATGGTTATGCATTGATAATTTTAGGAATATTAATGAGAAAATAAGTACATAAATGCATATCTGTATTATGTAATTTGCATAAATCTTATTCAGAAAGTAAAACTTTACTCATTGCGACCAATTAACTTGAACAGTTGAAAGGCAAAACGTGACAGAAAATTTACAAATTACTTATATTTATTTATTTATGTTTCAGTGATGAAACATAACAGTGCTACAGACAGTTTGTGCCAAATTGAATAGCGCTGGACGATCCTGTCTCTATGGGCGTGACTCATGGATCTGAGACAGGAAAAGGCGATGAAAAAGTATGACACTGTATAATTGCACAAAAGAGAGTATATTACGTCTATATGTATAAATGCTATCAATTCAGTTCTTTGAAACCAAAGTTACAGAATGGCATCCAAAAACGCACTCCTCTAAACTTTGTCGAATGATTTATAAATGCACCTAAGAAAGGAAACGCCTTTTGGTCGATACGTTGTCTGGTGAATTGACGACTTTTAGAGACGGTGGCTGGTAGAGTGGAATAGACCATAAAGATATGACAGACGAGAGAATAAAAATGTATAAACAATCCATATGCCGGAGAAGAGGGACGCGGAGGAACGGAAGAAGAAAGGATAGACGATAATAGAAAGTGTACTGAAAAACGTCTCATTCGGCCCTAGAATTTCGATATCCTACTGCATGCATAATAAGCAGGCCTTATCCTATCAGAAGGACGCCCCGATGCTGCGAGTGTCAGGGCATCTTCCCTCCATCTAACCACTCCCGACTACAGAAGAAACACGACCTGGGCCAGACTTCAAACATGATCCTTGGAGTATTGGTCAGCTTGGTACCAGTGTTTGAACGATACGATAGGGTGCTTTCTGCAGCTTGGCAGTACGCAGCGCTGACATCATTTAGGGTCAGAAAACGGTATTTTAGTGGAAAAAGGGCCAGCTGGAAAACTTGAACAGCTGACTCATGAAAAGGAAAGGCACCACTGAAACATATAAGGGCTCTGTGAGATAAGCTTGAAAAACTTTGGTGAGATGTCAACAGATGACTTACACAATGTTCTCTTCGGTGGAGAAGTGGATAGACACGAGTACGGGGTTGGTTTTCCGGTGCATAAATTTAGTATGAGTGCCGTTCTGGGTTGCCGTTCAATCTCCGGCAGATTAATCTCAATCAGCTTGATAGCAGCACCTTTCAATGTCACAATCATACAGATTATGCACCAACATCTGAATACGATGACAACTAGCACGACAACTTTTATCAGCAGTTCCAGTAAATCTGATTGTTCATGGGGATTAGAATGGTTAAGTTGGAAGGGATGCACAGGCAGATATGGGACACGGATGTAAATCCTACTGCAAGCCGAGACAAACGAGAGAGGTCTCAGACTCCTAAAATTACCTGGTACTGGTAAATTTCCCAATGGACCACCAAGAAAGTGAAAATGGCTCAGCCAAGACAGGAAACATCACAGTTAGATTGACTACATCTTGGCGAGAAAGCCGTTCCGATCAGGCATTAACAGCCATAGGCCAAGAAAGTGATAAATCATAAGCATCTGTAATGTAAGAATTCCAGTGTAACAGATAACATGATTCATTGATTGTTTCACTAAGTCAACAGGAACATAAAAATTGCAAGTGTGATTGACATTGACCTCGAGGCTCACAGTAGGCTGATAGAAGATGTAATCATTGAAATGACAATACATGTATAACCAAGGACATGCACTTGATACACACAGAAACCGATGCATCATGAGCTTGTAAAAGAAAGTCTCAAAATTTCAAAATCACTCTTTGTGTTTTGTGACCTTGACCTTCAGCTGGGACTGATTTTCCTATAAGAATATGCAATGCCCAATGTAATTCCAAGCAGAGTAACAAATCATTTATAAACAACGGAAGAAAATATTACGCAGAACTCTAGATAAAAGGGCGTATTTGATGATAATTAGGGATAACTTTTGTTAACTCTTCATAAAAATATATGTTGTGACCCATCATCTGAACCGTCTCAACGAGACGGTTCAGATGAGGGGTCAAAACATATGGTTTCAATGAAAAACAAGAAAAATCAACCTCTATTATCATCAAATACTCCTTCTTATCTAGAGCTCTGGTATAAACAAAGGAAGAAAATGTTACGACTGTAGTTTAACCCTAGGATTGTGCTTTGCTATGACACAGTATCCGAACGCACTGTACCCTCTCTTCCGGTTTTCATAGCGTTGAATCGAGAGTACGAAATTCGCTTATAACCAGTAGCCGGAAATCATTATGTTTTGAGTTTTTATCCGGAATCTACTGCGTCATTTATAGTTATTCAGCTTCGAAAATGTAAAGAGGTAAGTTTAATATAATTTTCTCTTCGGTCTTTTACTTTATTGCCCTGTACAATGAAAAACTCCTTGCCGTCGCAGATTTTTTTTTCCGAACAGCTTAATTTAACACGAGATTGTGTCGTGCAAAACTTAGCTATCATTCTTTTATCAAAACTAACAAACTGTAGATTGATAACGCCTTCCGTTTATTCTAAAGATTTTTTATAAAACATGTAAGAAAATGCTCAAAATGGTTTGAGAATCATGCCAAGGGCGATTTGAATACTGTACCAATTACTACCCACCCATACACGACATTGTACAGGGTAATAAAGTAACAGACCGAAGAGCAAATTATATTAAACTTACCTCTTTACATTTTCGAAGCTGAATAGCTATAAATGACGCAGCAGATTCCGGATAAAATCTCAGAACATAATGATTTCCGACTACTGGTTATATGCGAATGTTTGTACTCTCGATTCAACGCTATGAAAACCGGAAGAGATTGTACATGTAGTTCGGATACTGTGATGATACTGTTACTAATGCCATGGTTACATTTCAGGAAGAATACTATTCATTACATGTTCTAACATGAAATAAAAAAATAAATATTATGATCTTTTTATTAATATATTCAGAATTTTAACATGCCTGAATAATCCTAAGGAACTGCTTCAAAGTAGCATTTATTCGTATTGTATTAGTAGGTTCCATCCCGATCCAGTTTAAAGAAGTCTGATAACATCATTGGATTACATTTATAATTCAAATAAAAAAAAAAACAAGTTGTTTGCATGAGAAATAATTTATGTTACATCTAAATTTCAGAAGTATCAGTTTAATGTAAAAGGTGTCGATTTTTGTCATTTTTTATGATATTCAATCACATTTCCATGGCAACACGCATGAATGTGCATATATTTTTTAAAGTTTATTTACCTTTTTCTTTCAAAAAAGTAAATCATGAAGTTTGAACAATCCAAAGGCAACGTTTGGTAATCATGTAGTTTTCAGAAAGAAACATTTAATGTTTTTATGTTTTTTTTTTAACAATTAATATATACTTCTTGACTAAGATATGTATTGGCAATGATGAGATAACTCTTAATTTAGTTTCATAATACTCTAAATTTTTTCAGATTTCACAAACGGCAGGCATCTTATTTATGACAGATATTTGATCTTTGCTAGCTACAACAAAGCATTAATATGTATTGTTATTGTCTGTTACAAGTTTTTCTCTATCTCCTATTAACGTTTTCAATCTCCCACATTTAAAAAAAATGATAAAATTGGTATTTCCCAAATTTGATTTTGTCCAAGTTACAAAGATCTTTATCTAAAGTAACAAACTTTTTCTGCATAATCGCTGTTGTCGTGGTAACGAGACTGCGATAGCATTTAACTGAAATGGTGTACCTGTGACAAGGCCTACATGTTCGCAAAGTATCATCGAAATCTGACAGATGCTATTTCCGGCCGCTGTGGGACCCACTTTGATGCTTACAGCGAATGACTCCATTAAATTAAATTTTCAAACATATTATACGAAAACAATAAAGCCGGTTTTTGGGTGTTGGGGGTTTTATGTGCCAAATAAATGTGAGAAGCAGTAAAAATATTAGAACTCTTGATTTTCTGTGTAATACAAGACTTAGAATGAATCGTTGACTGACGACTTCATTAACACGGCAATGCTTTGAACTGAATTTTACTACTTACAGGTGATTTAGCGCGATCCCAGTGTTCCAAATTTTTTTTAGTAAATGCACATATGTACTTTTACTGTCGAAAATAATGAGCTACACCAACAATAAACAATACCTAATGTATGTGAGTAAAATAATTAATACATCATGAATAATGTCGACGGCATTAACTGTGCAAAAGGAAAATATGCTTAACTGTAAAGTGAACAGTATAGACTCAGATCAGCCTGTGAATTTAGGTCACCTTGTCAGACTCTCTATTTTCTTGCCTCAGTAACTCATCGCTACACCTAAATCCATATTCTGATAAGTCAGCGCAAGTGCACAGATTAATACGAATCTCCGCTGTTCGCAGTTTCCGTAATGCATCGTTTCTCGAGATTTTGGTCATACTGTCTTACCTTGAGAAACTGCAATGCGTGATACACTGGACTCTGACGTTTTGCGGTCTTCCGGTTTGCCGTCAAATTGAGCGGCGTCAGTGAAAAGAGTCTTAGCTGCATCATGTTTTCGCATTCTGATTAGTAACCAAGACAATCTTAGGGACATGCGTAAAAACCCTAATTATGAAAAAAGTTGCATACGCTAATTTTGTAGTCTGCTTTTTGCACTTTTTAAAAGTCTTAACAGTGGAAAAGAAAGGCATGCCTCTCTAATTGGTCTTTTAATTGGTTGGGCGGAGCTTTTCGTGTCTTCTCCGTGGCTATTCGGGGTGTCAACAACGCATTGCGACACCTGGTCGAACAACACCACTGTTCGACCAAGTGTCGCAATACGTTGTTTCTGTCGAGTCCTCGTCTTTATTGGTCATAGTTCTTAATTCTTGCGATGATTCATTGATGGTTTAGGGAACCTTCACGTGGACCGAACCGCTAGGCAAATGTTCCAAACCGTTGCCGAACACACACACACCACCACCACCACAAGTAATTTATTAAACTGTTTTGTTGTAGGGTCAAGTCGGGTAAATTCGGACAGCAGGTAAATTCGGATAGTGACAATGTTTCCGTAATATGTCAGTACAAAATTAATTGGACAAACAGGTAAAATCCTGATGAGACGGCTCATTATGAGCCGTCTCATCTGGATTTTCAAAGTTTGCAATGGTATGTCCGAATTTACCCGCTGTCCGAAGTGACCCGACTTGACTTTAGCTCCTTAGTTTAACTTGTTCTTGTAATTCTTGTCGAAGCTTTCGTTCAGCTGTGGTGTGAGTGGTGTTTTTAGTTGGGGTCGGTGACTGGCCATCTGTCTGCAGGAGAGCTGTTCATTCGGTTTGCGGTGTGTGCCTTTCGTGAATTGCTGTTAATTGTACTTCTTTCTCTTACATGTATGGGTGTCATCGTGGGTTTCTGATCATTTTCTTACATTTCACTGTAATCTCTTTTACTACTTACTAGGAGACAATCAGTCGGAGTGTACCGGAAGGCCTATGTGAACTGAACATACATAGGCCGGCCCGCACAACTGCAGGTCCTTAACAGCCACATCAAAAGTCTACTTTATTTTTTGCCCATCGGTTACTGTATATGGGTATGCGCCCTGTGTGGGTGTGCGCCTTTTGCAAACTTAAGGTGCAGCGATAGACCGCTACGGTATGACACAAGAAGGACAATTTAAACGGACTAGTAGTTACCTCCCTTGAAGGCGACGACCTTCTCAGACGGGAGATACTTCCAAAGAATAAACATGCGCCATCTCTCTCTGTCTCTCTCTCAGTACAAATTCTGAAGTCAGCTAAAGATGCGATATATGTGTTAAAATGTATTAATATTCTTTACTTCAGAAAAGAACAAAACAAACTGAGTATTACATATATTTTATTATATAAAAATAAGATCAACACTTTGTGATTTAAAAATCAGCATGTTATCGACAACGACAACAGAGCAAAACAACAACAGAAACAAATATAACAGTAAAAACTGGACGCCAAACAAGCATACATTGAAATCGCATAAAACATAGACAGAAGTCTTAATCTATTTATGCCTAGTGGACTCCTCTATCATTATAATTTGGATGAGTTCATTCTTCATTTTAAAGGTGTTAGGTTTATTTTCATTTTTTGTTCTATCATTTTGCTAGAAGGTGTTTTAGATTAAATGCAAACAGTGTAGATCCTGCGCAGAGGCCGCAGAACGCGGCGTCTGGTCTAGCTTTGCACTGGTTTCTTTTACACTTTTTTATGGGACGCTAGACATTAAGGGTTTGCACTGGTTTCCTTTGTCTTTTTTTCACAGGGTATAAACCAGTCCGCCAATTTTCGCTACCTGCAGAGACTGTCCATCATATTTTGCTTCCGCCGAGACTGTCCGCGAGCTCTTGCTTCCTGCAGGGACTACCATCCTCGAAAAATGGCTCTCGGCAGGAAGCAGAATCAAGCGGACAGTCTCTGCAGGAAGCCATTTATCATTTACAGAAGTCTCGACAGGAAGCAAGAGATCGCGGACAGTCACTGATAACTCAGAATCTGGCTTTTGTCGCGGATAAATTTATTTCATCCATCTATTAATAGATCTGTTTTTCCTATGCTATACTATCAACAACAATCTCTCAAACAGTTTGTTATTAAGTTTATATTTATGTTTCTACGTGATCTGAGACAGACAGGCAAACAAGACCCTCAACAGCAATGAAGACAAACAGGTATACAACAATTAGTAATTAAGTAACGCGATGAGTAAAAAAAAAAGAAGAAAACATAGTGAGAAAAAAAAGGAAAACTAAAATGAATCACGAGACATTAGTAATTAAATAAAATTAATGATCAGCATAAAAACACAACAGTTTAAAAGATATAAAACGTATCTAAATTGACAAGAGACATTCAGCGAATAAGACCATCCTTCAGTACTATTCAAATTGCACACGCCCTGACCAGCCTGCACAATGACGTCGGGAGACTGATCCTTTTATAATCAAGAATATCCAAAAAAATAGGGAGAACCGATCATGTCCTGATCAGACTGCACATGCACTTCATTATATTTTTGGTGTCGCATGAAAAGGGGCTTCCGGTATGTGCGAACAAGAAAGCCTCAAATCAGCCTTCGCATCCGTGCAGTCTCATCAGAGTATTTCCTGTTCACATACACAATCTATAGCTCTTGAGGAATCTAAGGACTTTGATCACTGTGTGTCTAGGCAGGCTAGTTTAGATAGTCACTTTTATGCGCATGGCTTAAGGCTCCTTTTAACGCCGTGCCAATCATATCTTTAAAACAGGGCCCAGTTGTTCAAAACACCTAAGTCTTCTTTAGTTAACGAAAGGTTTAATTTTCAAGCGTATTTTTACGCTTATTCAAAACACTGCCATTTTTGCCAAAACAAATGTGGAAACACTTTTTTCAGCAAAAAAATATTAGCACGCTTGGTTTTATGTGCATCGAAGACTTAACAACTCCTTCTTCAACGACTACCTTAAGCTAACGATACTTTGAACAATTAGCTATGGTTTGCTAAACAAAATATCTTGAACAAAGTCCTATACGAAATATACGACATAAAACAAACATCCCAAAAGATATAAAATGTTGAAACAACAGCATATCAGTCTTGATACAACCTTGACAGAAATTGTTTCAACACCTTAACCTTTAATGCGCCAAAAAGCAGACGATAAAATTTACGTCTGCAGAATTTCAAAAAATGTTTCGTCCAAGCGATATCATATTGAGAATTCGAACTCTAGAGGGCAAACAGTGTAGATTCAGATGAGGTGGCTCTCATGATGATCTATTTTAATTTTTGGCGCTTTAAGGGTTAAGTCTACTGGGTAAACACGTCTTTGGATTTATAGCTTCTTGTTCATTCCAGTGAATAAATAATGCTGGGCAGAAAGTTTGCAGATCACTGGTTGAACACTCTTTGGCATTTCACCCCACCATTGCCTCAAATATACGTAAGGTTCACGTCTATGCTGAGGCAGCAATCTCCGCTTCATAATCTGAAAATAAATTACATATTTAATTAACGGTTAAAATGGTTGGTAGGGTGGATAGAAATTTTGATGGACTGCTGATATTGGCTGAAGGTAGGAACAAGGGCCATCTGTTCTTGTAGTGGGTGCGGTCTTAAAGTGTACTATGGATGTAAGTGGATAATCAATCAGTAAACACCCGGGCCAGCCTCTGCATGCTGCTGTGCACTTTGGTCCAAGCATTTGCTTTTGGCTCACTACCCACATCTACATACGCAAACCGACGGTTCTAAATTAATCAGAGAATAATTGCTTGAGAAATATGTGACCATCGTTGCAGGAGAGCTAGTTGTGTTAAGCATAAAATATCTATCTATCTATCTATCTACATAACATACGCTTACTCAGGAGGAAACTTTTAAGTAATATCTTTGACATATAATTGTATGATTAAAGAAACACGCACGCACGCACATATACAAGCACATACGCACTCTCACACACATTTGGCTGAAGCAGTATTCAGCCTTACGTTTTCGTCGGTCACCTGTGTTTAACAAGGAAAATCTGTCCCCGAACTATGGACCGCGTCCTAAATACAATTATCTTCAGGCACCCGGAGTTCGAATGTGCATGATTTATTCGAAAGAAATGTTACTTACGAGCAAACATAAATGGAGCGCCCATAAATTCATCCATGTCAATTCTGTCATCGCCTGTAATGAAAAACAATTTTTACACCTATAGAAGCTTTCTACAGTTTTACATGATATGAAACTGCCACAAATTCAGGCTGTGGAAAACTCTTTGGAACATATTTAACTGCCTTTAATACAAGATTTTATAAGCAACTGGGACAGAACTTCTAGCGCCCATCCAGGCAGAGAGGGGTACACTAAGTTTGGCAGTCGGTTGACCAGTGCAAGCAAGGAAGCAATGCAATGTCTGGCCATGTCCACAAATACGCAGGTTAGTATGGAAATTTTGTCAAACTGACAAATTTAAACAACCACCTGCATACTTCTTTGTTAAAATTTAATACATTATATTACGAAATATCTTGTAGGCCAAAGCTCTACACTTTCCCTTATATTGTATAAAATGTGACAGTGCGAGTCAGCCACCCCATGCTGGGTGCAGTTAGCTTCGAACTTGTAGCCTTCCAGGAATGACCATATAAAGCATGATAAAAAGCCAAAGATATTAAATATATAACAAAATTCTTACAGCAAAGTTTGTGTTATAAACATGAACTCACCATTAGCGTCGGCCCATATGAAAGGTTCCCGCAGCTCCTCCGGTTGGGCCATAGGAAACTCTCTCATCACAGCAAAAACTAGTTCCTCGTACTCTATTAGTTTATCGTTGTTTATATCATAGTCGGTGAAATCATCAGAAAATGGATAAAATTCAAGACCTTGCATGCTATCATCAGCCTGAAGAACAATGGTTAGAAAACTTATAAGAACAAAATAATTGAACCGCGACACGATAAAACCAACAAAGACGCATGTGCGCCCTGCAAAGACTCAGATCAGCCTGGACATCCGCCCAGTCTGATAAGAACCTTTGCTGCTTGTTGTCCGCATGGAGCTAGCTTAGACTCTAAGCTACTCTTTAAGCACACAACGAAGACTCTGATAAGACTAGGCGGCTGATCAGGTTGATCTGAGTCTTCGCTGGTCGCATGCCAGTTTGTTGGTTTTGTCATGTTATAGCTCATATGGTTAGAAAATGTATGAAACAATCGGCAATTAAACTGAAACAATACAAAACAAATACAAATTAGCTACATAGTCGAACGTTTTTGAGTTTTTAAAATTAGATCTATCTGAGTTAATCTTCCATATTGCAGTTTTGATTTCAGTAATCATTACCATATTCTGATGCAACAGTTACTACATTAGCCCTTAATGCGCCAAAAAGCAGACGACAAAATTTACGTCTGCAGAATTTCAAAATATGTTTTCGTCCAAGTGTATTGAGAATTCGAACACTAGAGGGCAAACAGTGTAGATTCAGATGAGGTGGCTCATAATGAGCCATTTCATCTGGATCTACACTGTTTATGAGCCACCTCATCTGGATCTACACTGTTTGCCAATTCAACAATTTTAATTTTTGGCGCTTTAAGGGTTAGTGCTAAGCTAGAATATAATTCCCCAGTACACTGAACCTTTAGAACTTTTTTGAGTTTTCATCATTCCAATCATTTCAACTCATGTTGAAAAGCCGTTTCCTTGCTTTGATGCAAGGACACTCCCTTAGGCCGAAAACAGCGGCGTTTAAGCCCAATTACAATGCCACGAGTTTATTATTTTTTAGTTCATTTATTTCGGCATCTATACATGTTCGTGGATTTCTGTTAAGTGCAAAAATATTGACCATGAATATAGGAAAGATGTGAAACTTTTATCAATATACTTACACTTCTCTTGCATCTGTTTCTGCGCACATGACAGGCTTTCACACCAGCAGCAACGCCAGCACCTACTAGGGCGGCGCCCACACCGCTTGTCCCCGCCCCTATGAGACCACCCGCAGTGCCAACCCCTACAGGGCAAGCAATTCCAAACAACACCTGAAATACATGTAGTTGAATAATAAGTCTGGATAATCAGTTGAATTAACTGGGAAAGGAATTATTAAGCATTCATGTTTTGTCTAAAAAAATACACGGTGTGCACAACTCTCTCCCACCTCTCCCCCCCCCCTCTCTCTCTCTCTCTCTCTCTCTCTCTCTCCATGAAAAAGTCGAAATTTGCAAAATTAAGTTTCATTGAAATTTCGAACAACAATGATTGGGTATAATACTCTACATGTTTGAAATGTTAGTAATAATGGGCGACTAAAACATGTCAGTGTGTCTTTTCGCCTTAATTGGTCATGCTATTTCTGAGATTACCTCTTTAAGCACCATAAAGCAGGCGACACCATTTACGTCTGCAATAATTAGAAAAAATGCCTTGTCCAAGACATTTCATATTGAGAATTCAAAGACTAGAGGGCAAACTGTGTAGATCAACATGAGGCGGCTCATTATGAGCCGCCTCATCAGGATCTACGCTGTTTGCAAATTTTGCTAATTTCGTCACTGGGGCTTAAAGAGGAAACTGTATAATGCAGGCAAAAAGTGTTTGGTAGCATTCAAAACATTCAAACCTACCTTGCAGCCAACTTTCTTAATTCCTTTCCAGGCTCCTTTAGCAACTTTGCCAATTCCTTTTCCGACCTTCTTGACTCCCTTTTTAACTTTCCTCCATAGCTTTTTGAACCAGCCACCTTCCACCTCAGGGGCCACCAAATACAAGATTAGGGCTCCAATAATAAGGTGACGGAATATCTGCATTGTTGGTTTCTTGAACCTGTAATGAAACTCAGTGTTGAAACGACAGATGGATGGAATGATGGATGGATAGTACAGTCGAACCTGTCTTAAGGGGTCACTGTATTAAGGGATCACCTGTCTACAGCAGCTACTTTTTAGGGTCCCTTCAACCAAAATACAGTGCAAATGAACCTGTATTAAGGGGTCACCTGTCTTAAGCAGCCAGTTTTTGTGGGTCCCATGGGGTGACACCTTAAGGCAGGTTTGACTGTAGTTATAGGATACTTTCAACGGTGGCAAATGTAGTTCTCGTTACAACTGTAGACATTGTGGGAACAACGATTCAGTTCTAACACTGATTCCCCAATGTGTCTTTGGTTGAACTGAGTTTGCTTTTAAAGACCTTTTTTTATCGTTCCAAACAAAATGTCTGATCTCGATGACCATTAGATAGCGCGAGTCCAGTGCGATTCGTCTAAAGCTTGAATAAGAGTTTGTACTGTCGGCATCCCATCAATGACTAACAGTATAGACCCTGACCTAGGTCAAAACAGGTTGATCAAACAAGTCCCAAGTTTTACTCTGAATACGGTAAATCACATTTGCTAATATATCAAATAAGGAAAACAATTAACACGCAATATATGTCATACATGATGTATAGCACGGCAGGCAAAACTGGGATGAATACCTGTCTTACTTTTTTTGTTGGAATTTTGCTAATATGCATGCAGTCTAAAGACTTAGGCATAACGGCTCTGGCTGGACTGTACTAATGCATAGAACAGTTAGTACTATTTCTGACAGTCGGATTCATTAATTACGAGTAACAAAAGCGTCAAATGGTTTGGGATATAACTAACCGTGACGGGAAACATTAAACTCAGAAACATAAGTCCGATTTAGGTTTGCACAGTTTACCTCCAGTCTACACAGCTGACAGTGTTTTATAAAGCTTCGCTCACGCAGGCAAAGTTCTTTGGCAAATTGGATTTGATTAAGAAAATAGTCTCGTGTAAATGAAACTATAAGCCACATTCTGTTTGCCAAATCTATATGGTAAAGTTTATTTCACAAACAAACTTTGCTCGTGAGAGCAGAAAGTTTGTCAATGAATATATAACAAATAATGTAGCCGGAAAAGTTTGCTAACATCAAATCAGTTTTATTTTGAACCAAGTGTACTCTGGCACAAGGACGAATTTTATTTGTCCAGGTAATTATGAGGAGAAATCGTTGTTCGTGTGAGCACTGCTGCAAATATTTCTTTCCCAAAGTTTATTTGGCAAAGATTCTTTGTCACAAATTTTCTATGAAGAATAATTTGCTCAGTGTAAACGCAAATGTTTGGCAAGCTTTTATGGCCAAAGAAACTGTGCTCATGTGAACGAAGCTTTAAAATTTGACGGCCTAATAGAAAAGAAGAATTGCAGCGTCCACATAATAACAGTAGAAAAAGAGAAGGCTTGCAATGTCCCAGTACACAAGTTATTGAGGTGATAAATGTAATAGCTTACCTTTTTTGTTTATACTGTCACGCTTCAGACTGTCACACTTGAGATCTGTGTCTTGCTCTGTTGTCATGTCCATTTTATATAACATTAGATCCGGCTGGAGCATAAAATGATTGACGTCTGATGAAACGTAGGAGGAAATAGGTTTTAAAAAATAAGATGGTTTTCCCAGTCGACAAAGGTCGGACAAAAATAATCTAAGGAATTGTGAAATAAAACACCGATTTTTAATTAGGAGAAAAAAATACTAATGTTTAATTTGTCGCTTGCCTACAATTATTTCGAACCGTTTATTTTATTGACATTCACGTAGGGCCACAAAAATGTGCGAAAAGCTTACCCAAATCAACTTTCATACCACGTATTCTGACCAGAATCGTCATGTTTGCTGAAGGTAAATGGTACAATTTCATAGGAAACAACCTTCTCAATGGGGATTAGCTCTTAAAGGAAACAGTTTGCCCAGGAGTAGATCCCTTTTGAAAGGGCTGTGTATCCAGGGAAACAAACAGGGGGTCACAAAATGTGTTCTATTATGCATTTATGAGCCGCGACACGACCAAACCAACAAAGCGGCATGTGCGTCCAGCGAAGACTGAGATCCGTTTGGGCATCCATCCAGTCTGGCCAGAATCTTTGCTATCCGTATGGAGCTAGCATAGACCTTAGCTACCTTTTAAGCGCACTGCGAGGACTCTGATCAGACTGGACGGATGCCGAGGCTGATCTGAGTCTTCGCTGAGCGCAAATGCCACTTTGCCACTTTGTTGCCACTTTGTTGGTTTTGTCGTGTCGCGGCTCATATGGCAGAAACATCATGGAGGTAACCTATACTATACACCTTACCAGATGCACTAAAAAGAAATCCGTAAGTTTTAAGGTAAAATATCTGGCCATTCCGTTTGCCGTTATTTTTACAGGCGCCCGTGAACATTTGCGGAATCATCACGCAGAATAGGTTAGAATAAGACAGGTGTTGTTTTGGTCATATAGCCCTTCAACACTATAATGGTAATTTTGAGAACGGTCAGTTAACATAACACTACCATATCAAGATTCAAAGAATGTTGTACAGGCATATGCCCGTAAAAATAACAGGAAATGGACTTGCAGCTGGTTGCCAGGTATTATACCGTAAATTCTATGGAATATTTTTACAGTGTGGCTCAGAAAGACTGTTGACGCAAACAATGATTACACTGTGCAGATCTTTGACTTATCTTTGTATTTGCATTTGCACATGGTAGACTGTACCTTTTCTTTGTAGAAGCAATATCCTCACCATCCTCCCACTTTTACGTAATTGATAGACGTAAAAAACACATTGCTGACCTTATGGTTTTATGTCACTGTAAGTAACTTTATGTCTCTACAAAATAATGTTCTGACAAAAACTCGAAGAAAGTAATGTTAAATAAATTAATTAAATATCAGGCTGGTGATTGTGCATTAGTGATGTTTTTATTAAGAACTCCATTGCCTATTAGCTGGCTTTTAAACAGTAGGTTTCTCACCGCTGTGGGTCCGAACCTCTGCCGGCGCATGTGATTACGGAACGTGGCGAGGCTTTTCCAAAAAAAAACAAAAAAACACCGGTTTGTTGTATAGACCCTAACACAAAATTTCTATTATAATTCAAGGAAGACCATTAAAGAGCATAGTAACAATTTTCTGTATAATAAAGAGCTAAGACATTGGCGTTTACTGGTAGCTTATGCGGGGCTGAAGGTGAAAGTGTATCGTATTACGGCTATCGCTGACCGGACCTGTTTACAGGTAATTCGAATACAATAGGTGTTAAAGTGCATTCTGTATTATTTTCTTGCTGACGATTTTGATTTTGTACGTGATGAAATATTAGAAAACAACAGAATCAAAACTAGACCAGATCCTGCTCCATACGTTTATAGCTGAATAGCATATTTTCAGCTGTATTAAAGGTAGAAACATATATTAAAATTAATATAAACCTGTCAAAACAAAATTGATGACGTTAGAAAATAGCTGCGCTCACCGCAAGCAGCGTTTACCTATATGGCTCTTGCGTAAAATTTACAATTTAAATAAATAACAATAGGAAAAAAATATGCGGATCTGCATTCATTTGGTCCAATTTTCCCGGTAACCAACGTAAACTACTACTCGGGACTTCAGTACCGATGTCCGATTTTCTGATTTCAGAACAGGCCTCATTTTTTTATACTCAACACAGCTGAGCATGAAAGTTCAGTTATACAGTCAAGTCTCAATATCTCAAAGTCAAAATTCATCCATAACTATTGATATCTCAAAGTTGTTTGAGACAGTGCGAGTTGAAGTGTAAAGAAAAGTGGGAAGATTGTCCAACTATATTCTTTGAAGTAAGAGGATATTTAGAGATACCAGAGCTCGAGATAGCGAGAGCTGACTGTACTTTTGCAGCAATTCTTATGGCCTTTTCACTCAAGCATTGAAGTATTTTAATGTTTGGTATTTCTATGCAATAGTTAACTTTGGGCACATACTCAGCTGAGCATAATAAAAAGTTTTATAACCGCGAGATCTGGCAGACAGTCTGGACTTTCTAACAGAAAATTTGACCAAGAACATTCTTGTTTGATTCATTTATGTTGACATAGTTTCAAAACTGGAATGGAATGGAATGGATTAGATAATGTAGCCTACATTAAATTGGCTACAATTTGTTTCTAGAGCCTGGGCCCGAGGTTATAAAACTTTTTTCGTGCTCAACTCAGCTGAGCATGAAATTTTCTCTGCTGATAAATAATAAAAATACCAAGAAATTCAGCATTTTTCAGGCTCAGATAAGCCAAGAAGGCTATTTTTTCTACTCATAAATATTAAAATGCCAACAATTGTTGGCATTTTAAAATTTATGAGCAGAAAAAATTTCATGCTCAGCTGAGTTGAGCATGAAAAAAGTTTTATAACCTCGGGGCCTGGAATGGTACTCTCACAGGGACAAGAATTTGTTCCTTCAGAGCTAGAAAATAGAAAAAAATTCCTGTAAGAGTGACATCCCATTCCACTCCATTACATATTTAAAACTATGCCATTTATAATATGTGAACTCAGCGAGGAAAAGGAATGATAAGTGAAAAAAGTGCGGGGAAAGTAGGCGAAGTTTTGGTCTGCATGATGTCCCTTGATTTTCATAAAAGTTACAAGATATTGTCATCGTGTTCATTGTCTACGCGTATGGGTGTAGATAATCTAATGGTAGAAGGTGGATCGAAGGCGACCTGACGTGACCTTATCACGCCATCTTATTGTCCTCATTTTAGAGAGCTTTATTAACAACGACACTATTCGCATAGGCGTCCTGAGCCTTCAAATTGAAATCCTGCATAACTGCATATGATACCAATAGGTTGCAAAACGTTCCGCAACAGATGAATGGAAGAATTGCGGATTTACAGACTTTTCAACAGTATTTCAACCATGGAAGATAATGATGAAAGCTGTACGCAGTGGAATTCCGTTTACAATTATTGAAAGAGATTGCAGGATTTGAACCTTGATAACTAGCTTGGCTAGTTTGACCAATGAGATGTTTATGAGATTTATGTTGAGAGTCTTCGATCGTTATCAAGGTCTTTTCATGAATATAATGGCAATATTTAGTCTGGTTTCTCTGCCTGACATTTTTATGTGTGACGGAAACGCACTCTTTTACCTTTTGTGCTTCTGTCAGCCATCGGAAGTAGTTGATGTGTATGTTTGTTTTTCAATAATTTCACTTTAATCAGCCATTCATCTAGGTAAAACATGATACACAATAAATTTTAAAAAAATCAGGCCATATGTTCAAGTAAGGGATTCGGAAATAGATATATTGTTACATTGATAACAACCAACAATTAAAACAAATGAGCACTGGATGGAGAGGGGACAATGCAATTACATAATGTACACATCCCTAAAGTTAACTGGGTAAATTTCTAGAGGAATCAACTTTGCAATTTTCTTTTTTGTTCTTTTTTTCCAATAGGAATAAACTCCGAAGTTTTCGGAGTGAATTGTTACTTTAAACAGTAAATCTCAACATGGAAGGACTTCATGGTCCGGGGAAGAAGGCAGATAATCACATAAAACAGAGGCGTTTGTGAATTAAGAAAGTCACCGTTTTCCATTATATGAATTTCAGGTAGCATCTCACTTATAATTCGAGAGAAGCATGATGACATACACTGTATACCAACACCGGCATATACTTTATGCCATGCTCCTCTCGAATTAGAAGTGGGGGGTATGTAAAAGACAATATAAAAGAAATCCTTTAACGATATACCAGAAAACGACTTTCATAAGAGCGTTTCGTTTACCGTCAGATCCTGTCCCATATTATATATAGTACTGTTTAGTAACGTTGTAGTTTGTATTAAGGTGGATTAGGACAAAAACCAAAATGTTCAGTTTTCTAGTCAAACAATATATCATCAGAAACGTCTGTCATTTGTGACTCACTAAATGAATTTCTTACAAGCATGAAACGAACAATTTCTATTTCCATGACGTCGTGAAAATGTGATGGTTTGACGTTTTCACGTAAAATTTATAGCTCCCTTATCGATATTGCTCTGCAGTCCGTTGAGGTATTGAAATGAATCCCGCACAAACGTACGTGCCATCAAAGGGTACATGAAGCTGTGATAGACTTTTTGCCGAATCTCTAAGCATTGCAAGTGAATTGATGCAAACATTAATTTTCATAAGCTGTTGAATTTTGCTTTTTTTTTTTCGCGTAAAAATTGAAGTAGAGAAAAAACGTCTCCGAAAAAAATACCTCAAATTTTGATATGCTTAAATTAAATGTAAATCTGAAATATTAATGAAATAATATAAAATTTTACCGTGTAAATATTTCTCAAAGTAGATTTTTTTAAACTATATCCTCTGTTCAGATAACATCGATTTTTCAGCGACAAACTAAATTTGGCGCTAAGAGCCCTTTCTGACATATCTTCTTATTTCGATAATACTATGTCGAGTCATTCTTGAGTGTCTATCAAAATGAAAAGAAATATCTCATTCCGTTTTGTGGACAGAAGAGTTGAAACAGGTCAGGGATTCATTTTTCCCGCTTTGGCTTTATCGGAATAATTGACGTCGCGAAATACGAGGCTCGCAAGAGTTCAATAAACAAGACGTCACGTTACGCAAAATAAACGAACCCTGGCGTGTTCAAACCTTCCTCGCTGGAAGACGGAATAAGATATAAATTCAGTTTTTTCGTGTGTGTTTTTTTGTGCAGTTATTTTGCTCTAGAATAAATCATAAATGTTTTACTAGAAACTATACAACTACCGGTAAGCATTCTTAGGAATAATCTCCGTTTGACGTTGACAGAAACGGCATCATCTGAACAGGGGGTATAGTTAAACAAATCTACTTTGCGAAAAATTTACTCTGTGAAAACTAAAAATTATTTAAAAAATTACACTTAAACATATTTTATTAATACATATCAAAATTTCAGATATATTTTTCGGAGACATTTTTTCTCTGTCTAAGCTTTTATGGGAAATTAAGCAATATTCAGTATCAAATGAAAGGTCATATTTGCCTAAATCAATACAAAACGCGGAAACATTTGGATGAAGTAATAAAACACCTTTAAAGACCTCTTGACGGCTCGCACTTTGCTATGAAATTTATTACAATATCTTTACGGAGACCAAAATAAATGCGAACAGTATATGTAATCGAGGGCTATTTATTTTGCATCAAAATACGTCTATCCCTCATATTTTCATGACGTCATAGGAAAAGAAGTATATGTTTCACACTTAAAAGCAAATCGTTTCGTAATTAAGAAAATGCTGAACTTATTGATAACTGTTCCTTTTACACGAAAACTGAAAATTTTGGTTTTGTCCTATTCCACCTTAAATAAAATATTGTTTAAAACAACGATATACTAAAGATTTACGTCAGTCACCCACAAACTTGAGTCTGTTAAACACATTTTAGTACCTTCCTATCTGGGAGTTTCCTTGGTTTATGATCGTATGTTCTAATAAGGTCAGCTTGAACGATTTTAAACTAAAAGTGCAAAACACAATTTTTGTTGTAGCTGTAAACAATTCAACTTATGGTCTTTTTATTATTGTTATTTAAAAATCTTGACCAAAAATGTTAAACCGCGATGTAAGAGTACAGGTTTTGTGCTAGCAGTTTATCTGACTTGTCCATATACTAATACAGTCAATTAAAGAACGCAATTTTTGCAACCAGCTTACCTATTACTGAGCCCAGATAAGTGGCATGTGTAATACTCTTTAGTTTACCCCAAGTTCTTACCGCTGCAAAATTTCTTCGTCACAAATATTCCGTATGTGCCCCTTTCGTGCCTAATGTCGAACTGTGGCATGCCACTTTGCCCATCGTCGTTCGTGCGTCAGCAGTTTCAAATAAATCCGCTGGGCCGACGGAAACCAAATATCATATGCAGTCTGCAGGGGCCGGGGGTGAAAATTGCTGACATGTCCAATATGACTGTCTTAGTATGGTAAAACCTTTTATTAATAAACAATGGCCAGTTACATTAAAACTTACTCTACATCACTACGTTTGTTTAAATTATGACCATAAGATTACCTTTAGCCCTCCATTTTATCTCGGAACGGTCACAATCGCTTCCTCGTGCTTTGGCATGGAAAGAGTAAAGCATTAGATTTCTCTAAAACTATTGAAGTTAATGGCTTAAAACTTAGATGAACGGTCAGTATATAAATAATGCTGAGTACTACAGGTCAATATGAGCCGCGACACGAGAAAACCAACAATGTGGTCGAGCGTCCAGCGCAGACTCAGATCAGCCTGGGCATCCGCCCAGTCTGATCAGAGTCTTCGCTGTCCGCATGAAGGTAGCTTAGTCCCTTGGCTACCCTTTAAGCGCTTAGCAGAGGGTCTGATCAGACTGGGCAAATACCCAGCCTTGTCTGAGTCTGCACTGGGCGCACGACCACATTGTTGGTTTTCTCGTGTCGCGGCTCATATCATTATGTGGCCTTTGCAAATGTCATCCATACTTCAACAACATCAAACATAATCTTCTCCAAATTCACTGGGCTGATTGAAGCCAGTTTTCATAAAAAGGCCAAGATGACCGTAGATATGTTTTCTCTCCAGTACCAGATGGCTGATTTAGTTGAACTTGTTAGAAAGCATCTGGGACTGATTTACTTATAATTGTTCAAACAAGCAAATTCGACGAATTTATGTCCCCCGCCTTGGAAACTAGGTCTCCACTGTATAACACTAAGTGTTTGAGCTGGAAAAGCGGCTAAGTTAAAAATGTGGAAAAAAAGTCATAAAAAATAATGTGAGGATTATATCCAAACCACATGCATATCTTCAGACCATGATCAAAACACCTGTGAAGTTTCAAAGGAATGGGCCTAAAACTGTAGGAAGAGTTGAACACACAAGGTACCCACTATCTATTCACTTTGACAGTAAAAATGTATGAAAAATGGCTAAGCTCAATTGGCGAAAAAAGTAATAAAAAATAATGTGAGGATTATATCCAAACCACATGCATATCTTGAGACCATGACCAAAATACCTGTGAAGTTTCAAAGGAATCGGCATAAAACTGTGGGAGGAGTTGCGCACACAAGGTACCCACTATCTAGTCACTATGATAGTAAAAACTTCTAAAAAATGACTAAGTTCAACTTGTGGAAAAAGTGACAAAAAATAATGTGAGGATTATATCCAAACCACATGCGTATCTTCAGACCATGACCAAAACACCTGTGAAGTTTCAAAGGCATCGGCATAAAACTGTAGGAGGAGTTGCGCACACAAGGTACCCACTATCTAGTCACTTTGATAGTAAAAACGCCAAAAAAATGACTAAGTTCAACTTGTGGAAAAAGTGACAAAAAATAATCTTAGGATTACATCCAAACCACATGCGTATCTTCAGACCATGACAAAAACATCTGTAAAGTTTCGAAAGAATCGGCATAAAACTGTAGGAGGAGTTGCACACACAAGGTACCTACTACTTTAGGGGGACGGAAAGACGGAAGGACGGACGGACGGAAGGACGGAAAGCCGAAAACTATGTCCCTCCGCTTTTCTTCGAAAAGGCGGGGGACAATAACGATCCTAGGTTGACGCCAAATGCTTCATCGTGCTTTAGTAACGGAAAATGCTTAAGTCAAATACCGATAACATTGAAATTTGATATACAACACCTGAGACTCACGCACTATCAAGCTTGTTCAAACAATGGCCCTCTGATTGCTTTTTGACCTTTTTTAACAAAATGGTTAAGTTTACTTCTTTGTGTTATGCCAAAAAGGTTAGTATTCTCCGTTTTGCTGAAATGTGTGGTATAAAAAGTGGAATATAATGTCTGCTAAATGAGTCATGAAGATTTGTTCTTATTATTTTTGGTTCGGTTTGGGTTGCTGAGTGGCCACCTTTTGGGAACAAGCTGCTCACTCGGTTGGCCATATGTTCTCTGTATCTTGATTATTTGTAATCTTAGTTGTTTCCAACTATGGTTTGAGGGCTGGATTTGGATTTTGATTGTTTCAGTTCCTGGTCTTTGCATACTTTTTACTTTTGTTAGTTCCATGTATCAATATCAATGTCATTGTTGACTTATTCCTAGGTCACTCGCAGTTTAAATGGACAAACAACTGAGTACAAACGACAGTTTCTCATCCACAGTCACTGAGCAAATTAAAGCCAAATTTCACACAGAGCCTCAGTGAGTCGGGATAACGAAAGTATGTTAGGACTGTTGTGGTTCTAACCAAGGTGACCTTATTGCAAATATATATAGTAAAAGCCTTGATCCATGATCGAAGACGGCTACTTGCTCACATAATCACATTATATGGTCGAGTTGGGTAACTTCGGACAGCGGGTAAATTCGGGCATACCATTGCAAACAGTGAAAATCCAGATGAGACGGCTCATAATGAGCCGTCTCATCAGGATTTTCACTGTTTGCCCAATTATTTTGTCTTAATTCCAAACAAATGACATATAAAGGCAACAATGTCACTGTCCGAATTTACCTGCCGTCCGAGTTTACATGACTTGACTCTAGGGTCAGTCAAGGTAAGCCTGGACGGTTTTCGCAGGGTCGTCACTGTTCGTATTGCCGGTGCTTTATTTGACCCTGAGCAATTGTTTTCGGTATTCCGTTCGGTCAGAGGCATCCCAGATGCGCTTTTTTCTGTCAAGTTTTGATTGGTAACTAGTAGTTGTTGTTGTTGTTGTTACAGCCCTCTGGCCGAAGTATCTCTCTGGTATGTTGCTGGTTTCTCTGGTATTCTTCTTCACAGGTAGAAACTCTCAAGTACATTAGTAAAGTAGCACGATGTGTCAGGTTCGGTTGTTTTTTGTTTTTTTTATACAGAATTTTTTTTTTCTTTTTCAGGTCACATATTTGGTAATTTAATCATATTAACAAGAATTCACTTTTTCAAATCTTTTTGTACTGTTGATAAATTCCTCCAATGCTTCATTGAGTATTTCTCTGTATTGGTTATATGGGACCTTCTCTCTTACCTCTAAAAATAGGCTTACTGAGAATTCATTAATTCCTGTATGCTGAAATAATCTCGTTCTGATCCTCTCTCTACAATCTTCATATCTGTTACAAACTTCTAGAAAATGACTCACACTCTCTGGGTCTCCACAGGTACATAGAGGGGAGTCTTTCAATCCAACCTTGTGCATGTATTCGTTTAGGAAACAGTACCCTGTTCTCAGCTGACTGATTACCCGTTGAATCTTGATGTTCTCTACTGGCTTTGCTCTGGTACTCACTGAATTTTTAAGGTCAAACATATGTCTACCTGTTGAGGCTGCACTCCATCTTTGTTGCCATTTCATCTTACAAGAATCTTTTATTGCTTTTTGTATATCCAATGTGGTAACTGGTGAACTGATATCCCCCATTTCCTCAGCTTCTTCTGCCGCTGCCTTAGCCAGCTTATCCGCTATTTCATTGCCGGAGATGTCAGCATGTCCTGGGGTCCAGTGTATATCCACTTCTAAGCCCTTTGATTTAAATATGTCTATTGTTTGCTGAATTTCAGCCACAACTGATTTGTGTGATTTATTCTCCCAACCTAAGGTGAGAATTCCAACTGCGGACTGTGAATCTGAAAACAACAGGATTTTCTTCACACACCTTTTATCTATTTCTAGCCTGATGCCGTCTAAAGCTACTTTAATAGCGACAAGCTCCCCAAGAAGTATGGATGCTCTTTTAGATACTGGCTGTTTAATATCAACTCTTTCTTGATTTGGTAAGAAGAGACATGCTCCAGCTCCACAGGGACCTGGATTTCCCCGACATGAACCATCTGTGAAACCATAGATCACGTCCTTTCCAGCTTCCATCATTATTCCTTCTACCATCACTCTTGCCTCTTGTTCCTGCACTGTACTTCTGGACTTGGATGATCCCAGGTTATTCCAGTGTTCAGGACGTTGCATCGAGGGTTGAAGATGTTGAAGAAAGGAAAACTCTGGCTCAACTGTACTGATGTCTATTCCTGTGTTGGAAACTGTGTCGCTGACCTGCATGAGTGCCTTACCGAAAGGTGATAATATTCGTTCTTGTTTATCTTCTGCTTTGTCCTTAAAGGCATCCAAGCACTTGACAATCTCTTCATTTTTATTTTTTGACATAATTTTCACAGTCTCTCTTACCGCTAACTCCTCGCGTCTCAAATCCAGAGGCATAATCCCTGATTCTACTTCCACTGCATCTAAACCTGCTGTTGTTGGTATTCCTAAACATAGCGCAAGACATTTCCTCTGTACTTTTTCCAGCTGCTGACTATTTCCTATTTGCCATATACTAGCACCATATTCCAAGTTAGGGAGAACAAGACTTTGATATAATTTTATCATATTCCTACTACTGACCTCCTCAGATCTTCCTACTACTGTTAACGATGCAGCTGCCTTTAAGGCCTTTCTTTCTACTTCATTTATATGTTTCTGAAAAGTCAACTTTGAGTCCAGAATTACCCCCAGTAATTTAGGTGCATCTGTCCTTTTCACATTTTCCCCATCCATTTGCATGGCAACAGTCTTTATGGCCGCCTCGTTTTTCCTGGAGAATACACAGAATTCTGTTTTCTCAATGTTGATTTTCATTCGCCATCTTAAAGTCCATTCTTTAATCCGTCTCAAATCTGTTTCAAGGGACTGTGCTAGTACACTGACATATGTACCAGTACTCCAAATAGTCCCATCATCTGCGAACTTAACTCTGTCACTTCCTACTTGCTTGTAAATGTCTTGTATGAAAAGGTTGAACAAAAGCGGTGACAAAACTGAGCCTTGTGGTAAACCCATGTTTGTGTAAAACCGAGTATTTTCTGATCCTTCTAGATGACAGAAGGCCTCTCTTGACTGTAAGAAACTTCTAATCCACCCCCAAATTTTCCCTTTGATGCCCATGTCATACAATTTAACTAACAAGCCATTCCTCCATACAGAGTCGTAGGCTTTTTCCATGTCAATAAACACTGCAACTGTTGATTTGCCCTCATTAAATCCATTAATTATATTCTGTACTAGCCTCAACAGAGCCATAGTTGTCCCATGAAACCGTCTAAAACCTTCTTGCTCAGGGTCAATGATCCGATGGTGCTCCACAAAGGAATATAGTCTGGTATGAATTATTCTTTCCATACATTTGGCCAAAATACTGGTGAGACTTATAGGTCTATAGGAACCTGCCATATGGTAGTTAGTCTTCCCTGCTTTCCTAAGAAACTTAACCTTTGCTAATTTCCATTCATCTGGTAGTTTTTTCTCATCCCATGACTTATTGAACATGGCATTTACGCCCGTTACAAGTTCCTCATCTCCTTCCTTAAGTAATTCACTATAAATATTGTCCGGGCCCGGTGCTTTACCTTTCTTTAAAAGTTGTATAGAAGCCAATGTTTCCTCTTCTGAGATTTCTTTTTTAAGAAATTCATCTTCTGTTTCATGTATCATGTTTATCTCAATATCTTCCACTTTACTATCAATTGTCCCTTTGAAATCTTCATCAAAAACCTCCCCGACCATATGCTTTCCTCCAAAGAAGACTTCTTTCAACAACCTACATTTTTCTTCCACCTCAAATACTTGTTTATTTTCATTTAATAAAGGCAAAACCCCACCCCTATTGTCATCTTGGTATGTAGTTAATTTTCTAAACTCCCGCCATCTCTCTTTAGGGTTTGATTGCTCTTCTATCTTTGTACATGTTTCCTCTATCCAGCTATCTTTTGCCTTCTCACACTCCTTAAAGTATTCTGTTTCTATTTCTTTTAGATGTGCTAAATTATCAGGTGTCCCTCGTTTCTTAAATCTCTTCTTTGCTCTGTTTAATTCTGTTTTCTTCATCCTTACTTCTTCATTCATCCAGTGAGGAGTGGTTCTTCTATTTTTGAGACTGATTGTTCTCTTAGGTACACATTCATTCATGCATGACTCAAATGTGGTCATAAAAGAACTATACATTTCCTCCATACTATCCTGATCATGGTTTGATTCATTCCATTCTCTCTTCTTGACCTGTCATTTGTACTACTCCGTCTTCTAACTCTAGTAATATTGGTATATGGTCAGATCTAACACACTCGTGTGATAGGGTAGTGCAACTTGTAATACTTTTAACTAACTGAGGCTGTACAAGGTACAAATCAATGACACTATTTACATTACGCCTTGTTGGTGCTCCATCATTTATACATATAAAATCTGAATTCATAATAAAGTTCTCTAAAATACACCCTTCTGTGTTGCTCTCTACATTTCCCCAAAATTGACTTTTTGCATTGAAATCTCCTGCACATATTATATTGTTGAATTTTTTTTCTGTTTTATGTATCAGTTCAAGTAGTCTATTCATCTGATCTGACTTAGTTGGGGGAACATACGCCACCACTAACAAAAAACTCTGCAGCTTTTCTGGTCTAATGTTAACACATATTGCTTCAACTTCATCAGATTCAAACTCTGTAATTCTTTCAGAAATAAAGTTCTGTGATGACCTACATAAAACAGCCCCCCCCCCCCCCCCCCCCCCATGATTATCCGTTTTCCTGGCTTTAGAATGAACTGTCCAATCTTTCAATTTTACCCTTTCCTTTTCTGACTCCCACGTCTCTGATAAACATAAAATGTCCAAATCATAATCATCTACTAAACAATAAATATCCCTTTTTGCTGTTTTGTAAGACTGACAATTTAGTGCCAAAATTTTCATGTTTGTTATTTCCTTATAAAATGTTCTGTAACTGGAGATCTTTAAGTTTTGACTGGAACACAGGACATGTACTTGATGAAGCCTTATGCTGACCCCCACAGTTGAAACAATTGGTTTCACTGGAACACTCAGATGCTGGATGATCCTTCCCACAGTTTTCACACTGTACGGTAAACAAACAGCTAGTACCAATGTGACCAAACCGCATACAATTATAGCATCGGACCACTTTCTTTCTCCTTTCAGCTTCCACAAATGCTTTCCTCCCATTGAATTTCAACCCAAGATCACGTTTTATTGTTTGCACCAACTCCTCATGTGAACTGTGAAAAAGCTTAACTACTGGCATTGGTTTACCAGATCCTCTGTGAAAACACCTCCTAACACCACTAACCCTGCAACCACTTTCTTCTACTATATTCAACACTTGTTTATCAGAGTACCTTGGATCAATATTTTTCAAGTAACCAATTTTGGTTCCACTGTCCCCTCTTGGTCTGTGAACACTCTCTTTATTTCCAAAAACTTCTCCCGGCCACTTAATTAAATTATCCTGTGCTTGTTGCGAATCTTCGAAATGCAATGCAATTCCTCCCTTAACCAGAGGGTATGCAAATTGTACTTTATCTATTTTATTGCTTTTCAGCTTTTCCTTAATTTTGCGGGTATCAGACAAACTTGAAGGGTTGTCTACATTATCAATAATCAAAACTTGATCAGAAAATGTCACTGATTTTTCTTTTTTCTTACTCACTGTTACCTCTTTTTTATCCTCATTCAAATTCTGTACAGAACTCAATTCAGTAAAGTCTCCTCTTGAGGTAGTTTGACTAACTTTTACATTTTTCAGTACACAAGAAGCACAAGGAAAATACAATTTCTTTTCATTAATTAACTCAAAACTTTCCAAATCTAAGCAAGCACACTCTAGGTGCCACCATCCTTTACAAACATCACAACGAATCCACGGTTCCTCTGAAAATCTCTTTATTTTTGGTTTACTCTGGTTGCAAGCAACACACACCGATTGATTTACTTCACTATTTTCGGTATTTTTGTCAGAATCTGAGTTTGGCTCCACACAATCAATAAATTTAATATTATCTATAGGGACCCCTGTATTCTTCTTCTTATTTTCGCACACTCTTTTTGATCTGCGTACCATCACTTCATATTTTGTTAAACACGGTTCCAAATATGCATACAGTATTGCAAGACAATATCAAATGTTTATGTTCCTACACTGTGTATAAAAGCATCAAAATTGCCAACAAGTTCGTTGTTTTGAAAGAATATGCACTTGTTTACATGCCCTAGCAACCGCGTTGCTATACTACTGATACACCAAAAAGGCAAAGATCCTACCTTAAATTGTCCAAAAAATGATCAACAACTTCTTCAAAACACCACTTTTACACTCCTCCCGCCATTAGTAGGAATTTTCCCCAGCTATTTTTAACACTATAGTCTGTTTCCCACTTTGAATCCAAACCGTTGATCATGTGACCCGCAACTGTCAAAACAACTGTCAAAATCAATTTTCCAATTTTCTTGAAAACTCCTCGTACGTTTGACTCCAAACTTCTCAGAAATTTAACTGAATCATTTTCCGACATCCAGGTATAAAAATTGATAAAATCTATCACTTGAAGACTTTTAGATTGATTTTTGAAAATAATTTTTCGCTGAGCTCCAAAAGTAAACAACCGAACCCGATCACGTGCCTTTTCAAAATTCTAGCATTTTTCATGTCAAAACATTCATTTAAAGAGTCAAACCGTTGAGTAAGGTAAACCTGGACCACGGGTGGGAAACTCCATAATCAGAGCCAATGGCTATGATAAGGAAAGGTTATGGCGGTTTTCCGGAGCACGTGCGGCTATGATTATGCCGGCCGAAATTCGGACTAAGAATATGTAAGTTTCTCATTCGCGGTATAATTTCGTTTTAACGGCATGGATTCTCAAAAAAAGGAGAATGTAGTTCAATGCTCATGTCTTTTGACTTCTTTTCTACGCTAAGGTAAGTTGTCATATGCGTACGAGTTTGTCTGAATTATTTGTGTCGTGGGGTGGCAGTAGGCTAATTTACAGATGGGTAGCTAACAACTGAGTTGAAATTCCTGTTGGAATGATATAAACGTGAGAATTTTTGTGGTCGATGAGCCTGCACTGATTGTCTGATCCATTTCCATTCGCAAAAAGTAAGAACTAAAAGCAAATAAGAGAAATTGAGAATAAATAAAGTGAGGCTCTGCTTATGTCGAGCGACTCTGATTATATCGGTCGGCTCTGACGTAGGACGGCCTCTTTTGTAAGAGATGGTTACTACTGAAGTAAATGTCTTGTAGTAGTGCTATTTACTGTATGAGCTGTGTAAAACAAAACTTAGTCTACATCACATTCAGGGACGCGAGTTTGATGTTTATTTTGGTTTTAAGGGCCGACAAAATTAGTTGCAGTTGATTTCCCAACATCATTAAGGCGAGGAAAGGGAGGTTTTAACGAATGCATTGGTTTTCAAGTTAATGAATCTTGTTGTTCATAGCATACATCTTGTACTGCATTATATTCAGGGTATTTTAGGTATGCTTTAATGTCGCACCTGTTTTAGCAAGGTGCGATATAGACGTCCGGTTTTTCGTCCGTCCGTCATTTCGTCCGTTGTCATATGTGTACGATTTTGTTAGAATGTTTTGTGCCTTTGATTTAAAGATTGGGGCACCTACCCTCGCCATTGATATTCCTATTGAATATAAACATAACAAACTAAATTTAGTGCGACAGACGCGCATTTCTGTATTTAACTTCTTCAGTGTCGAGAATTTTCAAGAATGGGAAAGGATCAGGCAGTCACGCTTTTTCGACCACCAAAGACTCTCATGATTATACTATTTCATGCGCCAGTTAGTATGCCAGTAAGTGTGGCTCGGAGAAGACTGCTTCTGCCTACCGAGACCTGCCCATCACTGTTTTTTTTTTCTTTTCTCTCAACTTTTGGGGTTTAACGGCACTGAAGATGTTAAATACAGAAATGAGCATCTGTCGCACTAAATTTGGTATTGTTACGTTTATATTCAACAGTAATATCAATGACGAGGGTAGGTGCCCCAATCTTTAAATCAATTTTTGTCACCCCAAGGCGGACGGACGAAAACCCGGACGCCTATATCGCACCTCGCTAAAACCGGTGCGAATTTAAAGTGTACCTAAAATACGCTGAAATATAAGGCAGTACAAGATGTATGCAATGGAAAACAAGATTCATCAACTTGAAAACTAATGCACTTATTAAAATCTCCCTTTCCTGGCCTTAATGATATTGGGAAATCAATCAGCTGTCAAACACTGCAACTAATTTTGTCGGCCCTTAAAACCAAAATAAACATCAAACTCACGTCCCTGAACGTGATGTAGACTAAGTTTTGTTTTACACTGCTCATACAGTAAAAAGCACTACTACAAGACATTTACTTCAGCTTACAAAAGAGGCCGTCCTACGTCAGAGCCGACCGATATAATCAGAGCCGCTCGACATAAGCAGAGCCTCGCTTTATTTATTCTCAATTTCTTTTATTTGCGTTTAGTTCTTACTTTTTGCGAATGGAGAAGGATCAGACAATCAGAGCATGCTCTTCGACCACCAAAATTCTCACGTTTATATCATTTCAACGGGAATTTCAACTCAAGTGTAAGCTGCCTATCTGTAAATTAGCCTACTGCCACCCCACGACACAAATAATTCAGACAAACTCGTACGCATATGACAACTTACCTTAGCGTAGAAAAGAAGTCATAAGACATGAGCATTGAACTACATTCTCCTTTTTTGGAGATTCCATGCCGTAAAAACGAAATTATACCGCGAATGAGAAACTTACATATTCTTAGTCCGAATTTCGGCCGGTATAATCATAGCCGCACGTGCTCCGGAAAACCGCCATAACCTTTCCTTATCATAGCCATTGGCTCTGATTATGGAGTTTCCCACCCGTGTGGACATCGAGAAGATAAAGCGGTACAGTTGCTTTTGTGTCAAATACATCGCCTATGTATAAATAAAATTTCTAGCCTGTCGTGTCAAAAGGTCGCCGATTCCATTCGAACCTCGTAAATGGGTAACCACGACTATATCTATAGCAAAACAACCGTCCGCCTTTCTCCGTAATATACCCGAATGCACTCGTCATTATCCGTCGGTAAAGTGCATGGTATAATTTGAGTAATAATGCCACAAAATACACTGTCCGCTGTGGCGAAGTGGGTAAAGCAATAAGCACTACGAGTATAAAATACGTTTTGCATGGGCATAGTTGGGTCAGTGTTTTTTTTTTTTTTTTTTTTCCCCAGCAGCAGGAGCGGTGGATGGGTATTTTTCCCCGATATAGCATATCGTGGGATGATTTTTAACTGTTTATGGGTCTCGTTGGGATTGAGCAATTCATTCTGTCGAACTACTGTGTCGTTGCCCCGGTCGTATACTCAAATGATACGTGAAGGTGTTCACATATTTGTTTTCATTTTTCCGTTCCTTCTACATTTCGGACAAAGTTGGGATAACGCGTGGCGAATCTTCTACGAGAATTGAACCAAAAACTGTTGAACTCATATTATGGCTGGACGATTGCCTGTCATGTAGATTTAGGTACTCTTTCGTGCTGTTTTGTCTGGCAAAGTCATGCACAATCAATCTGTTTAAAAAAGTGTCTTTTTGAAGACTCATGAACTTGCCTGTCCAACAGAGAAAGAGCGAAACATAACCTCAACGCAGCATGCTGACAAACCAGGATATTGCTGATAGGCAAAGCAGAAAATTCAGCTCAAAATGTTGGTTGGTTGGTTTTGGGGGGTTTTACGACTCGTTTGGACATTATTCCATTCTATATTGAGGCGTCTGCCAGAGAGAGGGAGAAAGAAAAGAGATGTGATAGGCAAGAGAAAAATATCCAAACAACCCCACCCGCACCTACTGCAAGTATAGTAGGCCCTTGCCCTACTATAATTCAAATTAGTTGGGCGCTCCGGCAGGACCGCAGCCAATCCCGCTGCTCAAAATGACAAAATTTATGCTTTCCCAAGGTCAGACAGAGATTCGGTTTTGTCACAGTCGAGCGTTATTTTTGGAATTGCACTTGATGCTGAAGCGTCCGTGTAGCAAAGTTGTTAGCGCTCCCGACTTTGGATCATTGGGTCGAGTCCAGATGGCAGACAAGGCTATGTTTAAACATAGCCGGTGCTTTATTGCATATAGTCTTTCACAATCACCCTTGAATCGTCCTAGTATGACTAAAATATTGTTGAATAGATGTTAAGCCGCCATTTCATCCATTCATCATGTGAATTTCTCGTTTTGATACAAGAAACCCCTTTGCATTGTATAAACCCTAGCTATTATGTGTAGTTTTACATAATTCGTAGTAATACAGGAAGAGAGGGAATTCGATATTAGAAGTGGGGAACTTAAAATGAAATGAAATTGGCAAAAAATAAATAAGTAAAAAAGGCAAAAAAGGGGGCGAGGAGGGGGGGGGGAGCGAAAAGAAAAGAGAAGTACGGGATTCGAACCACTGACTCAAGATATTTAGTCTAATAGTCTACAAGCTGAACCTTTGGACCACATTGGCATGTATCGAAATCGTTTTAAATGGTTATACATAAAAGTGTTCTGACTGATACGGAAAGAGCCGACTTTTTCCGTGCCAAGCTGCTCAACCTATTTCAAGGTTTGGTCCAAAATTAAAAGTGCATTGACACGACAGTAAACAAAATTTGATCTGTAGTTCTGTCGCGTGCAGTTCACCAAATTAAGTAATTGTTTACGTATTTTCATGATGGGATAATTATAATTTAAGACATAACTTACATTTATTCATGTTAAATTATCAATTAAAAGGTTATGGGTGGAAAGTTCGGTCAGTCAGCTACGGGTACCATGCAAACCATACCATATAACACTAATAACCGTTGTATAAATATGTGTCATATCTTAAATGCAAAGGAGAAGACACAAATATATATTTATAATTTTAAACCATTTACAACGTTTTATAATTGATTTCTCTTCATTAACATATAACCACCACCCCCACCCCCAAACACACACACATAAAAGGGAAAAAAGTTGATGTCCGGGTTTATATCAAACTGCATTTTGACAGAAGGTAAACCCGGATATCTCACATTGTTCGATATTCATTTAAACAAGTATAGGTAATGAAGCGTGTATTATGCCTGCTCTAGTTATAAACAAACTTCTAACTAATTTAAAAGTTACATTTACGTTTGCCGTGAATTATACAGCGACCTGTCTTGCCATCATTCGCAGCTTATTTCAAACAAACTTGAAAAGGAATAGATTTAAAAGCTGCACTAAAATTATCACTGTTTGTATAATCTGAAAATAGATACTTTTAATTCGAGAAGTAAAGGAGAATACAGAGAAAAAGAAATCACTGAAATCATGTTAATCTAGCGTTTCATCATTGGAAAAAAAACAGTGAGTGTCCAGGTTTTCCATCTTTCGGGGCTTACCTTAACTGACCCCAGTATAGAAGGAATACAGAAGTAAGCCATTGCCATTGGCTTACTTAGAATCAGTCTCTTACAGTTTTTTTCAGTCCGGCCTAAGCAAACGCGGGTTCAAGCCCGCAATCACCTGCACACTTACAGCCAAACCCCTCTAGCCACTTGGTCACAAGCCTCCAGTAATTGTTAATTAGTAAAATCATCATGACCAGTACTTGTGCCAGCATGGTTTGTCCGTCTGTAGGTAAATTATACAGATGTTCAAAACAAACATTCTCAAACTACGTCCCTGGTTATGATTTAACGTAGTTATAAAGAGAGACTGAATCATTAAACAGTGAATTTGTTTATGACAACTAGCGTTTTCGGCTTTACGCCTTCATCAGAGTTTAAACACAGTCACACATACATACTAAAGCAAAAACTATACAGGTAAAGCATACAAACAAATGACGGGAAAATCACTAAAAGGCTTATAATGCCCAATACAATATTTGCAAACAAAACTGTGTAATAATAATGATTACACTATAATAACATATTTACATAAAAGCATTTGAAATGCCCATACTGGGCGCATTTTGAATACAATAAACACATCGCTACAATTGGAAGGGTAGGGCGCATTGAGCGAAAGGTTTGCAAACGAGAATATTGCCCTAATGAAGCTTTGATAAAAATACCGCTACAATGCAAAAATCAAGTAAGGCCATTATATCTAGCGGTAAAGTGAATGGATAAACTGAATTGATGTCAGAGATGATGTAATTGTTGTACAGGTAAGGCATACAAATGCACAAATGATCACAAAATGCACAACACGGCAAAATAATAATCGCCAAATACTATTGCCCAACGATAATGTGTTATTGAGACGTTCTCAGTTAAGCTGGGCCATTAGCTATTATTTTGTCCTTCGCATTACATTTCTTTGAATTACAAAATAACGGTCCTGATTACCCTCTGACAAGTAGCCCTTTGTCTAAAGAAGTAGATACAAGTACCTAGACATGCATGCGTTTTGTTAGACAGTTTTAACACTGGTTTGAATAATGATACCCTGGTTTAAATGGCGACGTTTTTAAATGTCGCAATATTGCTGTTGTATAGATATGAACGCCGCACGGCTAAAAAAGATAAATCACTGCTTAAAATCGAATTCCACTATTAAATTCAGGTGATTTCTTATATATTTCTCCGCTTAAACAATATCTAAAGGGTAGTTTTTGCTACGAAATGAGACTGGGAACTCATGTCGCAAATTTCATGTAACCTACGTCACAGCGCTAAATTCGTGATACATGTATTAACTAAAATGGCCCAGCATCATAAAACTTACAAGATCACACAAAGAAATATGTGTTCCTTAATAGTTTATATCATTTCTGCAGATTTGGTCCATTTTGTATATTTTACTCGACTTCAAAGTACATTACCCTAGCATTTTTCTTTAAGAATGTAACCTTACGTCACGGGCTTTTCTTAAAACTGAGCAAAGCAATCGCTCTGAAACTCATGTGCAAAATCCTGCCTAGTAACAGCTTCAAGATGGTGTTCTTAGATTTCATGCACTGAAACATTAAATGGTATAAAAACGTTAAAAAGTGTGTACTGTAACCTACGTCACACGTAACCTACGTCACAACGTCACTAAGATCACGTTTTGAAAGCGTTGACGTCATTTGATTAAGCAGCGCTTCATAGAAAACCCCTTTCTTCCAGAAAAGCAAAGAAAAACATTTTAAATTGAGACCAGCCAAAATAATCAAATGTCAGTAGATTGGTAAAAGCGCAATGCTATGCATGTCAAAGAAATCGTATGCGACATCGTTCTTCCACGTGTCTAAATAACGTCATAAAATACGCCATTTTTAATTGTTAGGGTATGTCGCTAAACATGGTTGGTATTCCATAATCTTAAACTATTATCTGAAAATATTTTAAAGCTTTAAAGCAGATATCATGAGCATTATGATCGTGATTTTTTCTTGAATTCTGGCATGGTTGTATATATGGCCATTTTTGTCCGCGAATGGCCCAGCTTAACTGAGAACGTCTCTTTTGACAAACATTGATGTAAACATGGAACGCACCACTGAAAGGGGAAACAGGTATTTACCTGTACAAAGTTAGTGGTAACGTTATTTTCATATAAATATTGTTATAATGCTGCCAGACATACAACGAGTTGAAATAGCTCAGTGGTAGAAAGTATCAATTTTTCAACTTGGTTTATTTGCGGTCGTAGTTTCGAATCACAACTGCATAACGTTTTTTTTTCTGTGCCTGTTTTATTTTCTTGCTATTTTTATAAACAGGTATGCATGCTATGCATGAAGCGCGAATTTTTCGGGACCCACAGATGAGCAACATTTTTTTTTTTTTTTTAAATGCATGCCTTCATTTCACGTTCATCGTCACTATGGCAACATTATCGGGTAATTTAGACAATGGAGCAAAATTTATTTTCAATATTTGAATGCTTTAAAGAAAATAATTCTACAAGTCCTGAGGTTATCCTTTTTCTGGGTGCTAAATATCTACCCAATGAGCACACGACGTTGGAGCAACAGCAGATCAACTTTGATTCAAGGTCATAACGTTGAATCAACCTTGATTCAATTTAAGTTTTACGTGGAGTGCCTGCTGGGAAAGCTAAGTTTTTCGCGATTAATGTTGAGATGTCAGTCCGGCGCTCTCGAAATTCCATTCGGCTTACGCTGTCTAGCTGGAAAAAAGTTTCAATGTCTCCGGTTGTTGTTCTTTTGTTGCTTGACGTCCACGGTAAAAAGCCATGGTTACATGTATGTCGGGACGGTCAGTTACCCAAACCACACTATTTCTGGGCAGGCTTAGACCTCCTAAGCGGTTAACCAGTACTAAGTACATACTTAACTTTCGCCAGTAACTGACAACTGTCCTTCTTGAATCAGCGGAAGGAGAAACGAAAGTATGTGGCTGGACCGGTATTGAACCCGGGACATCTGGCTCTTGACCCAGACGCGCTACCGACCGCGCTACGCGGCCCGTCCCAATGTCTCTTAAAAATAAAAGTAAATAAAAGATGAACAAGTCGAAGCAATAAGAGAGAAACAATATTGAAAACGAAGAAAGTAAGAGAAAAAAATCGTTGAAGAAAAAATAATTTTGCGGGAGGGATTCGAACTCACATTTTACTACATTATAGTTCCTCTGCTACTTTCGCCCTTAACCATCTCGGCCATGTACGAACTGTTTTATCCAGAGTAATATTAAGAATATAATAACTATGATGGTGATTTCCAAACCGACGGATAATTGCCTGAGGGCTGTTCACTACCTGTTTTACCTATTATCCTTAAATGGTCGTGCAAGGCTATTTGCGCGGGAACCAAATTATCTTTGGGTGACAGTACAACTTCATATGCTACATAACTACATGAAAAACAAACAAATCTCCCGTACCTACTGCAACCACAGCGGGCCCTTGCCCTACTATTATCCAAATATGTTTGATGTCCAAGCGGTGAAAGTTACCCAGTCCATCGCCAAAGATTTGCGAACGAGCATCCGGCCCTTATGGAACTGATTGCAATTAGAAATCATGCAGCAATGTGAATAGAGAAACTGAATGGATGTCAAAATCACAAAAAGCACGTCATGGCCAAAACAATATTTGCCAAACAAAACTGGATATGCTGCATAACTACATGGGAAAAAAGGTTAAAACAAGCCTCCCCGCACCTACTGCAACCACAGCAGGCCTTTGCTCTACTATTAATTAAATTAGTGAGATGCCCCGGCATGGAAAGTTACCCAGCACCGTCGCGAAAATTTTTCAATCGAGAGTCTGGCCCTTCTGGAACTGATGAACACACCGCTGCAATTGGAAATCGTGCGGTAAAGTAAATGGAAAAACTGAATGGATGTCAAAATCGCAAAGAGCACATCATGGCCAAAACAATATTTTCCTAACAAAACTACATATGCTGGATAACTACATGGAAAAAGATCCAAACAATCACTCCCGTACCTACTGCAACCACAGCAGGTCCTTGCCCTACTATTATCTAAATGAGTGGGGTGTCCCGGCACTGAAACAAAACCCTCGCCAAAAACTTGCGAACGAAAATCTGGCCTTATGGAACTGATGAAAACACCGCTGTAATTGGAAATCGTGCGGTAAGTAAATGGAAAACGTAATGGATGTCAAAATCACACAAAAAGCACATCATAACCAAAACAATATTTGCCAAACAAAACTACTTATGCCGCATAACTACCTGAAAAAAAGATCCAAACAACCCCTTCCGTGTCTACTGCAACCACAGCAGGCCCTAGCCCTGCTATTATCTAAATTAGTGGGATGTTCCATCACTGAAAGTTACCTAGCACCGTCGCAAAAAATGCGAACGAGAACTTGGCCCTTACGGACCTGCAATTCGAAATCAAGTGGGGAATAATATCGTGCGGTAAAGTAAATGGAAAAACTAAACAAATGTCAGACATGAGGAAATGTTGCTTCAAACACGGGAATTTGGCTGTTTACTGGCAGATTGAGCTGAGGACAGAAATTAGTCTCCTTTGTTTGTACCACTGGGATTTAGAGTTTTTTTCTGGCTTTGTCTGTCCACTCGAAATTGTGGTCAAGGCAACAAAGAGAGGCATGGCTTATGAAGTCATGCTCTGGCAAACAGAAGTGCTCTGCTATATATCTTTCAAATTTCTGGTGCCTCCAGTCTTCTCGGTGCCCGTTCATCCTTATGTTGAGGAAGCCCTTGGTTTCCCCGACATACTGTTTCCCACATTTACTGCACGATATCAAGCAGACCACATGTTGTGTTCTACAATTTGTATTGTCCTTCAGCTTGACTACTGCACCACTGGCTGATTGGACTGTCTGAGAGGAGCTTATCATTTTCCAGGTCTGGCATCTTGCTCTGCTACATGGTTTGCATTCACCCAGGGGCTCATCATTGATCGGATCCGGCTGGAGTCTAACCCGCACAAGATGATCTCTAAGGCTGTTTGGTCTTCTGTATGCCATGATTGGCTTCTGTGGGAAGACTCTACTCAGATGTTTGGAAGATTCGATGATGGTCCAATGTTTATCGAGAATCTCCCTGACTTTAGGAAGGTCTGGGTGATATGTCAAGACGAATGGCAAAATACCTCGTCTACTGCCGACTTTGACTGGTATGACAAGAGGCTATGTCTGTCCATATGTCTAACCTTCTCTATGGCATGAACAATGGCCTGCTTTTGATAGCCTCGTTTGTAAAGTTGCTCAGACAGTACCTTCGCTCGTCTCTCGAGGTATCAGAGTCAGAGCAGATGCGTCTGATGCGAAGTGCAAGACTGTATGGAATGTTCTTGTTGCAGTGGGGTGGATGGCAACTTGTAGGCAAGAGGTACTGGTGAGTGTCAGTGGGCTTAGTGTAGAGGTCTACCACAACCTTTTCATCGACAAGACGAGACTGGGTGTCTAGAAGACGTGTTTGTCATTCGAGACTTCGGCAGTAAACCTAATAGAGGGTTGAAAGCTGTTTGCTTCTTTGAGAAATACCTCTAGTTTGTCTCTACCATGTGACCACTTCATAACTACATCGTCTATAAACCTGGGCCAAGTGTATGGTTACAGGCTGACTTATAACAGAAGCTGCTTCCTAATATGTTATTATAGTATTGTATTGGGCATTAGCACCTTTTTAGTGATTTTTTCCGTCATTTTTTCTATGCTTTACCTGTATAGTTTTGCTTCAGTATGTATGTGTGAGTGTGTTTGAACTCTGATGAAGGCGTAAAGCCGAAAGCGCTTAGTTGTCATAAACAAATTCACACTGTTTAATGATTCAGCCTCTCTTATATATATATATATATATATATATATATATATATATATATATATATATATATATATATATATATATATATATATATATATATATATATATATATATATATATATAAGGGCTGTTATGAAACAAAAAAGAGCTGTTACGAAGAAAAAGAGTCATAGTAACACCAAATGACTCGATGACCAGGTTGTTTGGTATTTATGACTCTTTTTTGTTTCGTAACAGCTTTTTTCGTTTCGTAACATCCTTGGTAACATAGTTTACCAAGTATGAACTAGCTTACACAAACTTGATTAATAAACGTGAACACTCTGATATATTCAATGCTTCCTCGCGTTTCCTGGAAAATATTGTATTGTGTCCCTCGGTAGTTTGATTTGCCATAAATAAAACGAAGTCAAGCCAAGCAGCTTAATCAACCGGTTAATTATGAAAAAAATTATAAATTCACAACTATAGCGCTCAGTATTTGCTTTGCAGGAAAAGACTGATTGCTTTCCTACATACTCTGTTGCCGCTGCATATTTCTCACAAGAAATAATTGCATTACATGTAGATTAGTATTGCTTCCTAAATAGTACGCCGAACCAGGTAAGGGGACTCTTGGAAAACTGGCTGCCTTATAAGTCGTCATTTTCCCGGAGCCGGATCGGAATATGAACAACAGCTATAATTTAATCACAGGCAATGAAACTATATGTGATTCGTTGGCACTGGCCTGGTTTACGGGATTCACTGATGAGGCCTTTACAACTGCATACACATGCATTTCAGGTCAAAATTAAACTCGTGCATTAATCTAGTCAATGACATACATGTATGTAGAACAAAGACTTCTCTTGGCGATTATGATATATTGTTTCCCCAATTTTAGGTTTGTCAATATCAAATGCATATAAATCTAATACAGCCTTGTATCTGTAATACTAATATACATGTAGTAATGTTGCTCGAATTCTCTGCAAAAACTAATCATTTTCATGAATCCCTAACATGCATATGATCAAGGTAGCACCGCTTTTATAAATGATTAAGATGAGTAAAAGAGCGACCAGACGTGGTATCTCAAGCGTAAACATCGGCTGGACATCGAGGATGGTGTCCAAACCCGAGGTTGAAAAGCGAAGGCTTTAGACCCTTCCGAGATCCTCAATAGATACTAATGCATGCCAAGAAGACAATACGTTTGATTGCGATTATCTCATCTAGTACATGGCATTAGCCCACTATAGCCTGTTATCACCTTGTCCCAATAGTGCCTTCATGGCCAATATGGGTGCTGACATTCTGACTCATTTTAAACCAGACTATGGCACAATATTGTCTAAAAGTTTTCCAAGAGTTTTCGCTTTGAACGACATTTATGCAATCTAAAAATATAAATTGGTTTGGTAATACATGTTCGATATTTAAACCAATACTATATTGACCTTCTGATAGTGTCACTATGTATATGAGCCGCGACGTGACAAAACCAACAATGTGGTCGTGCGTCCAGCGCAGACTCAGATCAGCCTGGGCATCCGCACAGTCTGATCAGAGCCTTCGCTGTCCGCATGGAGGTAGCTTAGTCCCTTGGCTACCCTTTAAGCGCTTAGCGAAGAATCTGATCAGACTGGTCAAATGCCCAGGCTGATCTGAATCTGCGCTGGGCGCACCACCACATTGTTGGTTTTCTCGCGTCGCGGCTCATATGAAGTTAGCAGTGCAGCAGTAGAACAGTATACAGGAATTTCTCATTTTTCTACGCATCACTAAGCCTTCCTCACGTAATATTTTGGATCTCCCGAGTCATTCACTTGCATATACTGTGTATAGTTGCCACTGTAGAGTTCACAGTTACCCGTTGATTTCCAAATCACAAACGAAACACATTTACTGTTTGCTAGACAACTGTCGGCGCAACGTCTTGAGGTATAATTGCTAGCAGTTCCCAGACGGGTAACAAAACTCATAAGCGTCTTTCCACTGTCAGTAAGTTGAAAGTAGCCTCTGTCTGAGGGGCAGTTTGGCGAACATGAAACTAAAACATAAATAAATTTATTAATAAATGAATGAAGGGAAATTATTTTGCAGAATTAACAAGACCCAAACAAACACGCTAAGTCGATAAAGAGTTGTTTCAGCGTCGCTGCAACGTTTCGACAAAACTGACCCAAGCTTGTTTCGACGTTACTTTTACTGGTTACATAAGACTGGCCCATACATGTAGATACAGGGTAAAAATTTAATTTAGTTTTGTACATAGACCACTAGACTTATTTCAGTCGAAGATGTTAGAAATTCTCTTAACAATATATTCATATATAATTCCAACTCAATTTTTCTACAGCTAATTTAGCGCAATTTGATTGGTCAAGAGCGTACAGAAAACGGCGTTTATACTTCGATAAATCCCTTGAACCGGAAATCAGGAACTACTTGGACTATTTTCTTTGCGGCAGTTTCTAAAATACTCGGTTTAGCTGACATTTTTAAGGAAAAAAATGACCGAGTTGGAATTATAAGAAATGAATTCTATTTTTGTGGATTTTATGGATGTGTAAACGCCGGCGAATCACTCAAAAACTTAACATAAAGCCCTTCGGGCTTTATTCAGTTTGTGAGTGATTCGCCGGCGTTTACACATCGATAAAATCCACAAAAAGAAAATTCATTCCTATAATAATATTTTTTTCACGTCTCTCTAAATATTTTAATTTTTTATCACGTCTCTCTAAAATCTTTAATATATGTTAACCCCCCTGACGCCAACATCTTCCGGATGTTGGAAGGAGGTATAAAGGTATCAGAGAGGCAAATGAGATTTGATATAAATTTCTAACATCTTGGATTGATAAAAGTCTAATAGACCACCGAAAGACGCCAACTATTTAGCTAAACCCTATTACCCTGAGATACCATAAGGTAAGATACCTTTAAGTGTGTTGCTGGTGAGGTCGCCAAGACTTAGAAGTTATATTGTCTGTTCAGTTTAACGTCGGCCGCGTGATGGACTTGTCGCCACACAGTGTTGTTTTTTTTCTTGCCTGAAGCCCCGGTAGCTGTGTAGGTTAAGCGCTGGTCTGCTGATCTTGAGGTCCCCGATTTGAGATTCGCTGGATGTGGATGTTTTTTAGACCGTAAATGGGGGCCTTCGGAACACAGCCATTCTTGTATCACCACTAATCGTCCTTATATGACAGAAGTACTGTTAAAAAGGACGTAAAATCGCTAGTCATCCATCCATTCTTTTCTTGCCATTGAGACAAGTTGTTCCCCTTTGTAAAAATGGTGTAGAAATGCAGGTTCACCTGCATTTTCTACACCATTTTTACAAAGGGGAACAACTTTCGTTCACTTCCCTGAATGATGCAGCGTTTACAAAATGGGGTCTACTTTGAAAGGAAATAATTTGCTCCAGGTGTGTGCAACCATGACTACGTTCATCTGAGCAACTTTGCATGGGAACATCGTTATGAGAACAGAAACAACAAGAACATGGAGCAAATCCTTCCCTTTAAGCGTTTACCCTTACTGAGAAGTAAGGCAAAATGAATATGGTTTAGTTGCTACCCCTATTAAAGAACACATTTTACCATATGAAATAGATGATTTATGTACGAGTAATACCTGATTTTACGGACCTCAGATGACCTTTTGCCTCTTAGAATAGTTAAAGGATTAATAACGTTCGAAAACAGGTGGGGAATGGTTGAAAAAAAGTGTCTCAATTATTTAACAAAAAAGAAGAACAGTGCTGCAATGGTGTTCTCTTTCCATCGTCAATATGTTGCCCACTTAGAAGACAATAAACATTGGTGACATTTTAAAACTTGATTACTGTTAAATATGAGAAATCGAGGAAATTGAGCATTTGCGCTTTTGCAAAATCGAGGCTGTTTAGCCGACAATATCTAATAGGGTGTTGTTTTTAGAATAGCAGGTCGTGTACGTGCTATAATAACCGCCTTTGCGATTTTCGTATGCAAGTTGCAGGGCAATATTCCGTCAGCACATGAATGAGCAGCAAGTTTGCTGTCGTAGGTATCGATAGAAGACTTTTATGCAAGGATTATACAGATTTAGATAATGTAAAATTTGAAGAGCAGACATTGAATGAAAAGTTAAGTGAAAATGATTTTGACTTGTGAGCTTCTGCTAAAGGTTGGACAAAAATTCATGATAGATGACCATGGCCTGAAACAAGCATTCTTTATGGAATCAGCAATGCCGTAATGGCGATGAGGCCGAAGATAATGCCCAAATATTTTCTGTATTCTTAACCTTTTCGTTGCCAAGCCATTTTCTCATATTTCAGTTGCCTGCCAAATTTTCATAACGTCGACGCCGTCCATAACATTTGTTACTCCGTCTGACGTTAATAGTTCGGTGCGACATACGTAAAGTTACGCGCGTTATAGTTAAATTTATGCAATATTAACGCTCAAACATGGTTTTTCATTGTTTCAGTTCCTGGTCTTTGCATACTTTTTACTTTCATTGCATTGCTGAAAATCTCGGCCTTCGGCCTCGGTATTCAACAGCTCCCTCGAGACCTGGCAAATGTCAATGCATAAAAACATATTTGATTCCTATATTGACCAGATCGGTTTAATTTGAATGTAAAGTGTCAATAATTACCTGGTGCAATCGCCCAGTTCGAGGTTTCGCAGTCCTGTTGAGCAGTGGCCAATTTGTTATAGTCAAATTTTTCATCCTGAATTATGAAGCAGCTTATTCGCCCTTGTAAGCCACCGCCTGATGTCTGCGAGCTGCCTATTCGTATGACACCTGGTAGCTGAAGAGGGATATTCTTCGGTCCTCCATCGACCGACCAGGACACACCATTTATATAGAATTTTAAGTGACCATTGCTGATGTCTCTTGAGAAAGCTATAAGATTCCAATCCCCTGGAAGAGAAACTGTATACATGTTTAAATGTGTTATTTTCGTGAACAATGCTTTTATGACAATAATGAAAAGTTATGGAGCTACCGATTTCTTTTTATCGTTAAAGGAATATTTATATCTTCAACAGGCGAATAACTCCGTTACGAATCAATACGTCAAGTCCTGACCGCCATGATCAGTTTAATTCACTTACCAAATACTAATATCAACCAAATATCAGCTCTCTCTCTCTCTCTCTCTCTCTCTCTCTCTCAAACAAACTAAAACGATAGAAAAATGCTAAAACTGACAAAGGGTTAGGACTGTATTATGATTATTAGAAAGCCAAAAGCACATGGCGACAACAGTCTGTTTAATCTGTCCGATCAAAATTATGGCAGGAGTGTTTTGGACATGGTCATGCCCATAACTCTGTCAAAACAGTCTAATTAAAATTCGAAAACTGTATTCACACCTTCGCAACATAAAATCAAAATCTACAAAATTTCAAATCAATCCGATGAAAGATTTAGGAGTTGCGGGAACAAGATATTGAACAGACAGAAGACTGATGCATAAAACTGGCGGACGATGGTCAGACAATATCTATAACCCCCCCCCCCCCTCCCCCAGCGCCCCTCTGCTAATGTAGGGCGACAATCAGCATTACATCTGACTGTCACCCGGTCACGCCCTCACTGATGTCAGACATACTTGGAGCTTCAGAATGGAAACGTTTTTCAGTTGTTCGGGTAAAAAGAGGGAATACGGACTAATAAGCTCGTGTCCTCGTGGGTAACAGTAAAAACGATCGGTGGATGACCCGATGCAATATCGCCCTCTGTCTGGTGGCCGCGGACGAAAGCGCATCAAAGCGTCCGTGCATGTGTTTTTGAAGCGAAAAATCATTTTTGACAAAATTACGGCCTTTCAGACTTTGAAATTTTTACGCGTTTTGGCGTATATAGAATGGCAAGTTTGTATAATCAACTACAAGCTATCAATTTGAAACGTTGCACAGATATTTCACACATACCGAAGGTATGCAGCTGCCTTTTAAAAGAAGATATTTATTTATTTATTTTATTTTCTTTAACAAAATTACAGTTTTTTCAAACTTAGAAATTTTTCGGGTTTTTGCTAATGTAGGATGACATGGTAGTATATTCAACTACTTCCACGTTTTTAGCAATTGATTTGATACTCGGCAAATTTGAAATTTTGCACAGATATTCCAGACATATTGAAGATGTGCATCTGCCTTTTAGAAGAGGGGACTTATCTATTTATTTTCTTCTTATTATTATTTTTTTTTTGCAAAATTACACCTTTTTCAAACAGAATTTTTTCGAGTTTTGGCTTATACAGGATGACAAGATAGGATAGTATAATCAACTTTTTCCACGTTTTTAGCAATTGATTTGATACTCGGCAAAAATGTTACAGCCTGACATTATGAATATGTGCACATGCTTTTTGGAAGAGAAAAACAAAATGTTTTTTGACAAAATTACAGCTGTTTCAAACTTTGATTTTTTTTTTAGTTCATGCTAATACAGAATGGCAAGTTTGTATAGACAACTTCTCCCACATTACAGCTATTCCAGACGTATTGAAGCTGTGTATGTACTTTTTCATTAGGAAAGATAATTTTGAAAAAAAAAAAATACACGGCCATTTCAAATTTAGAATTTTTTCGGGTGTGACTAATACAGGATCACAAGAATCAACTCCTTCCACAGCTCTAAAGCGATCGGTTTGAAACTTTGTACAGATGTTACAGATGTTTTGGATATGTTCATATGGATTTATGAAGAGATAAAATATTTTGGATATTTCTCATTACACTGAGCCAGTCCGGCAATATATATGAGCCACGACACGACAAAACCAACAATGTGGCTGTGCGCCCCGCGCAGACTCAGACCAGCCAGGCCCAGTCCGATCAGACTCTTTGCTAAGCGCTTAAAGGGTAGCTAAGGTTCTAAGCTACCGCCATGTGGACAGCGAAGACTCTGATCAGACTGGGCGGATGCCCAGGCTGATCTGAGTCTGTGCTGGGCGCACAACCACATTGTTGGTGTTCTCGTGTCGCGGCTCAATTATCCAATTCTAACAAAAGTTTGATGTAATCAGAAAGATTCATACTTTAGGCAAGGACTCTGTCACAAAATTTCAAATTTCGAAACTAAAGTGACGGCGTAATCTGCATGGATAGCAGGTATGGATGGATGGATGACTTGCGATTTTACGTCCTTTTCAACAGTATTTCAGTTATATCCGGACGATGGATGCGTGGTAATGAAAGGCTGTGTGCAATGGAACCCCGTTTACGATTGAAAAGATTCCCGCCTACAGTGGGGATCTAACCTGGGACCGCTAGATCAGCAGGCCAGCGTTGATAGCAGGTCGAAATTTTGTGACAGCATCCCTGCCCGAAGTAGGTTCCATCAAAGTCCTACTCTTAAAATCGGACAATTGTAATTTTGAAAGTAGTGAACAGCCAAAAGAACTCAAAGAGTATCAACGCACTTAGATTCATTTATAGAAGAATCATTTTCCAAACGAAAACAAGTAACCCCAACCATATGAGCAGCGACACGAGAAAACCAACAATCTGGTTGTGCGCCCAACGCAGACTCAGATCAGCCTGGACATGCGCCCAGTTTGACCAGATTCTTCGTTAAGAGCTCAAAAGGTAGCTAAGGGTCTAAGCTACCTCCATGCGGACAGCGAAGACTCTGATCAGACTGGGCGGATGCCCAGGCTGATCTGAGTGTGCGCTTGGCGCACAACCACATTGTTGGTTTTCTCGTGTCGCGGCTCCTATAGATGCATGTGAAAGAAGTATGCTCGCAAACAATGGATTGCAACTCAGTATTGTCCATATATTAGCAGTGTAGTCACAGTGGCTGCTCACTGCTGCGATGGATGTGAGCATTTAGGTAAATACTGACTGCTAACTTGATAATCGTACCTACCTGTAGTTAGAACGACTGACAGGGAGTCACTACCTCCTGAAAAACTTTGTGATTCACCGTCAAAATCAAACATAACGTTTAATGCATTAAACGTGACACTAATTTCCGATAATGCATCGTTAACATTTGCTGCGTCTAAACCCAAAAAGTGGAAGAGGACTCCGTCCGTGTTGTCTTCAAGGTACAGGTAAAACAGAAACGTTGTGTCGTCAGTGAGCGATGAAGAAGCAGGAACGTAAAGATCAACGTATGACGTCGCCATGCCGTTCAACGCTAACGCCGAGTAGTCTAAAGTCGGAACACCTGACGCAACACTGACGTCTCCCATTGTGCCTAAACTCGCATTTGCATTGATCTCTGTGTTGTAAATCTCGTCTCCAAGAGGCCAGACATAAATATTTGTTGTAGACGTATGTTTAACTGAAAACAAAAACAGGAAGATAAAGATCAGGCGCCATGTGCTTTATTTATTCATAGATAATCTTACATGAGTGGTCATTTCATATGAAATTTATGAAACGAGCCTTCGGCGAGTTTCATAGATTTCATATGAAATGACAAAAGGCTCGTTCTATATATTTCATATGTATGAAATGACCAAGATTGTAAGATTCTGTTAAACATATTACTGTTTTAATTGCACTACGGTACAGTAAAACAAGAATTGTCAGAAGACAATAAAGCGCGACTATGCGGGAGCTTGACTTTAACAAGCACAAGTTCAATATGCACAATGCCGTCCAAGTGAAACGAGATAACTGCAGTGTCAGAATAAACAAATCTCCTAAGAATAATTCAAACCTCTAAAATATTGGCAGAGATATAACGATATCAATGAACATTGAAATATAGGTCACAGTGACCTAGAAAAAATAAGATGTCAATCACTGTACCTGAATGTACCATTACACCAAGTATAATAAAAGTCAATGAAATAGTTTTAGAGATATTGTCTGGATCACTGTACCATGAAATTAGGTCACACTGACCTACCATTAGTATAAGATCGCTTTCAGTGTCAACCTACACACATAACCAAAGTATAATGCTAATCCATGTACAAATCAACCCGTTTTTTTTATGACAGCACTCATTACAACAGCAAAATTCTTTATAATGTCATTTTGATATGCACGGAATGGCTATATTGTTGTGTTCTAAATATGTATTCTTTAAAACAGCGAATCCAGTTTAACAGCAAAATGTTTGGGAACAAATGATGTCGTTGTAAAGAGGGTCAACTGTAAAAGTTTTAGAAATATAATGCAAAATCACTGGCCCGTGAAATATAGGTCACACTGATATACAATTAGTGTGAGATAACTCACAGTGTCAGCTCAACCCATGACGCCAAGTATAATGCAAATCCATGAAATAGTGTTAGAAATATTAGGTTAATTCACTGGACCATGAAATAAAGGTAATGTTAAACTAAGATAATATCATTCATAGTGTCAGCCCAAACCAATTAACCAAGATTGATGCAAATCCATAAAATAGTGATAGAAAGCAAAATCACTGGACCATGAAACAGGGTCACACGACCTACAATCAGTATTATGTCACTCACAGTGTTAGCCCAAAACCTTTAATCGAAGTATAATGTTAATCCATGAAATAGTGTCAGAAATATGAGGCAAAATCACAGGACCATGAAATATAGGTCACTGTGATCTTCTGTTAGTTTGAGGTCAAACAACTGGTAATACTGAGTCATTATCAGAAGCAACCATGTTCGTGAATCAAAAAGCTTGTTATCTAATCCCGCTGTATGTTTATTGTGTTACTATATTTGTATTGATTCATTGAATAAAATATTGTTTAAACTAAAAAGTCTTCAAGTTATAAGGCAATATCACTAGACAATGAAATATAGGTCACTGTGGCCTGCTGTTAGTTTGAGGAAAAAAAACTCCCATATTGAGGGATTACCCTAAACAATCATGTTCGTACATCAAAGCGTCTTCAAGATATGTGGCAAAATCACTGGAACATGAAATATAGGTCAATGTAACCGCCTGTTAGTTTGAGGTTAAACTTTGGGTCTTATTAAGTTATTATCCCAAGCATTCATGTTAATATACAAATAGTCTTCAAGATATAAGACACAATCACTGAACCATAAAATACAGCTCACTGCTCGATATACATCGCAGGTTAATATTTTATCTATGTTCCATCAAGCGTAAAATATATTGATATGGCCCAATATGCATTGCTGCATTCAGTAGATTTTCCCCAGATGTATCTATGGAGCAAGTTTGAAGACTCTAGCACTTGCGGTTACTTAGAAATTGAGCTCAACTCAACTGGTAATTATTTTTCTATGTTCAAGCAACCGTGCAATATAGGTCATGGCCCGATATGCATCGCTGCTTTTAGTAAATCATCCCCAGACGTATCTACGGAGCAAGGTTGAAGACTCTAGCCCTTGCGGTTACTTAGATACTGAGCTAAACGCAACTGGTGAATATTTTATCTATGTTCAATCAACCGTGAAATTTAGGCCATAGCCCAATTTGCATCGCTGCTTTCAGTAGTCTTTCCCAAGGCGTATCTGTGGAACAAGTTTGAAGAATAGCCCCTTGAGGAAACTAAGAATTTGAGCTTAACGCAACAGGTGATTTTTTTCTATGCTGAATCAACCGTGAAATATAGGTCATAGGCAGATATGCATCGCTGCTTTCAGTAGATCTTCCTCCATATGTATCTATTGAGCAAGGTTTGAAGACTCTAGCTCTTGTGATTACTTTGAAACTGAGCTAAACGCAACAGGGGAATATTTTATCTATGTTCAATCAACCGTGAAATTAAGCCCATGACCCAATATGCATCGCCGCTTTCAGTAGATCTTCCAAAGACGTACCTATGGAACAAGTTTGAAGACTAGCCCATTGAGGAAACTTAGAATTCGAGCTAAACGCAACAGGTGATTCTCTGCTTTTTGAAGATCATCTCCAGACGTATGTCTGGAGTAAATTTGAAGACTCTGGCCTTTGCAGTTACTTTGAAACTGAGCTTAAAGCAACAGGTGATTTTTTTTCTATGTTCAATCAACCGTAAAATTTAGCCCATAGCCCAATATGCATCGCATCGCTGTAGTCAGTATATTTTCCCCAGACGTATCTATGGAGCAAGTTTGAAGACTAAGCTACACGTAACAGGTGAATATTTTATTCTTCGTCCAATGAATCATAAAATATAGGTCATGAATTGATATGGATCACTGCCGACGTCTATTGTTAGGGTATAGCTAAGGTATTTTAAAATACAGATTAAAATAACGCCATCTTATTTTCCAGTTGCTTCTGTTTGAATTACCATATTGAACGCTATAATACAGTAACGCCAATTCATTGCATAATTCAATAATTCAACGATTTTGTTTGTAAATATAGTTTGCAAACCACTTTATATTCATTTCCGCGTGATTTTATTAATGATGATTTTTATAATTGCAGGAGTGCGACAGGGCTAATGTTTCCTTGGTTCACTGTTTATTTAATTATTGGTAAATCGATTTTGATGAAACCAAAAGGCATACCTAAAGACTTTAAAATTGTTAATAAACATAGTTTTCTGAGAGAATATCGATGGACATTGTTGAACATTTAAACTGTAATGCTATTTCAATTTTGTTCTACTTTATACAAACTATGGGTCATGATTCTTATTGTATGTGTTCATACATGTACCAGTTATTTCTTCTTCTTTTTTTTCATTGAGTTGGAATAGGACAAAAACAAATTTTTCAGTTGTCTAGTCAAACAATATATCATCAAAAGCTTCAATCATTTGTGACTCACTAAATGAATTTCTTTCAGTGGGGTCGTGAAAATGTGATGGTTTGACGTTTTTTACCGCAAAATTTTATATAGCTCTCAGATACCCATTTTAATCGATATTGCTCTGCAAACCGTTGAGGTATTGAAATGAATTTCATACCAAAGTACGTGCCATCAAGAGGTACATAAAGCTCTGCTTTACTTTTTGCCAAATCTCTACACATTGCGAGTGAATTGATGCAAATATTAATTTTCATGAGCCGTGCAAGTTTGCTTTTTTCGCGTAAAAATTAAACTAGAGAAAAAACGTCTTCGAAAAATATATCTCAATTTTTAATATGTTTTAATTTAATGTTAGTCTGAAATATTGATGGAATAATATTAAAATTTTACAGTGTAAATATTTCTCAAAGTAGATTTTTAAAACTATACCCCCTGTTCAGATGACGTCGATTTTTTTTACCGTCAAACTAGATTTGACGCTAAGAGCGGTTTTCGACATATCTTTTAATTTCGATGATACAATGTCGAGTCATTCTCGAGAGTCTATCAAAATAAAAGCGAAAAAATTGAAGAAATATCTCATTCCGTTTTCTAGACAGAAGAGTTGAAACAGGTCAGTGGTTCATTTCCCGGTTTTGCTTTTTCGGAAGCAATTGACGTCGCGAAATACGAGGCTCGTAAGGGTTCCATAAACAAGACATCACGTAACGCAAAATAAATGTCATGGCAAATATGAACCCTGGCGTGTTCAAACCTTCCTCGCTGGACGACGGAATAAGATATTAATTAAGTTTTTTCGGTTCTGTGTGATTATATTCTCTAGAAGAGATCATAAATGTTTTACTAGAAACTAAACACCTACTGGAAACATTCTTAAGAATAACCTCCCTTTGACGTTGAAAGAGACGGCATCATCGGAACAGGGGGTATAGTTAAACAAATCTACATTGTGAAAAATTTACACGGCGAAAACTAAAATTTATTTGAAAAAATTACATGTAAATATATTTTATTAAAACATATAAAAATTTCAGGTATATTTTTCGGAGACATTTTTTCTCTGTCTAAGCTTTAAAGAGAAATTAAGCAATATTCAGTAGCAAATGTAATATCATATTTGCCTAAATCAATACAAAACGCGGAAATATTTGGAAGCAGTAATTATACACTTTTAAAGGCCTCTTGACGGCTCGCACTTTGGTTTGAAATTTATAACAATAACTTTATGGAGAGCAGAATAAATGCGAAAATTATATGTAATCGAGCGCTATTTATTTTGCATAAAAAGACGTCTATCCCTCACATTTTCATGACTTCATAGAAAAAAGTGTTTGTTTCACACTTAAAAGAAAATCATTTCGTAATTTAGAAAATGCTGAACTTCTTGATATTTGTTCTTTTTACACGAAAACTGAAAATTTTGGTTTTGTCCTATTACACCTTAAGCTAAATGGGTACACTTTCAGGCGAAGAAACTCTCCCTATTTTTTTTAAATTTTCATTCCGTTTCAATAGTAGGGGATCAACACTAAAATAAAACAATTTGCTCCTCAAGGAGCAATTTCTTTTATTTTAGGGTAGACCCCTCGCCAAGAAAGCAAACAGGAAGTTTCGTAAGTTGTTCCCCTTTGTAAAACAGGTTGAAAACACATGCAGATATACCCAATACCCATACATCTTAATACCAACTGTACTGGAAACTAATAAATGACATAACATTACACGGATGCAACAAATTCTTGAAATAAATGTTACCTCAATATCGCGGCAGCGCCTTTCTCAATAAGAATCGTCCGGCTAAACCACTTGACTTTTGATCATGGGGACCCCGATTTGAGGTGGGAATCTGTCCGAACCCAAATGGTGCTTCATTGAACAGAGCCTTTCATCCCTTTATTGTCACCCTCTTCCTGATATGACTGAAATACTGTTGAAAAGGATGTTAAGCCACAAGTCATCCGTCAACCATTCTCTATGAAAATTTGGCAAACCTTGACCTAGTTTCGAAATCTAAAGTCATTGGGGCGCATAAACAACGCCGTATCAACGGCGATGCGATTCGATGGCGTCACATTGTTTAAACATTGTCTGCCCGCTGGGATATATCTGTCTTTATAAATTTCCTTCATTTAATACTAAAAAGCTCTCAGTTGAAAAACTTGGGACACCTATAATTATAACCGTAGCTGTCCTACATTTGAACAGTTTTGATTTTCAATGCGGAATGCTCCAAAAGATGCAGATGGAATGGCAAACAGTGTTAATTATGAAACACCACGACTGTGTTCTGAAGCAATATGTCAGGAGCTGTGGTACGCTTTTCATTATTAGCGGTGCGTTTTTCAATATATTCCGTGCATTTTACATTATATTATGTGCACGTACTTTATATTTGGTGCACATTTATTTATTTGCTGTGTATTTCTCATTATATGACGTGATTTTCTTTTATATGCGGTGGTTCCATCATTTCGCCCTGTACCCGCTCCATTGTACAGACAAAATCATTGATGCGGTGGCACTCTAAGTGTATACAGTACACTTCTTATTTCGTTCGGTGGTTCTGTTTACATATTTCCGTGAGGCTTTATGAACATTCACCAGGTTTCCGGCAACAAATTTTTATCTTGGGGAAAATATTCACAAGAAAACTGTCCGACAAATTATATATATATTTGTTTATTTATTTATCAAACCATCGATGATAAAACATTTAGTAGACTAGAAGACTATCAGACTTAGACCTTTACTCCACTTGAGATGGAAACGATTAAGGATCGTATAAGAATACGTGACGAAATGCGCCGGGAAGAACAAGATCAGTTAGATCCACTAGTCCCTACACAACCACCATCGACAAATGCAGGTAATGTAATGCCCCTTTGCAGACTGAGGCATTTTGCATAGGAAAAGCTTGTCAGCAAAATACATGTATATCAATTTTCATTTAAACTAAGTTCATGAAATTTCGTGGGCAGTTTTAGACCAATATACAGATGACCGGGTTAAGATTTGTTGGGGTTTTGTAAATATTTGAATGAATTATGTCGATTAAGCAGATCTGTCATTGCATTGTAGCAGAAGAGCAAATCTTTCTGGCTAGAATCTTTCTGGTTAGTGACAGTGTTTTGCAAACACAAAATTCTAGTGAATGTCACAGAAAGGGACCGCCGGGGCAAGATTTATTGGGGTTATGGGGCTGTTCAAATGTGGTCGAAAAATGATCGAAACCCTGGGGGAAAAAATGTGTGCACTTAGTACTGGTTAACCGATTAAGAGGTTTAAGCCTGCTACTTGAACCCACCTCCCTCCCCATTTCCGTTTGTTTTGTAATGCTTGATGTTCTTTTCTTTCTCTTTTACTAATTGCCCTTTTTCTCAATTACGCATTCTAGGTTTACCTTTAGCTCAAATGAAAATTACCCATAATAGAATAGCTAATCTATAAGACACATGAACTTCAGTTCCATCACCTTTCCTTTTGTTAGTGTTTTTCTCTTTCGCGCCACAGCATGCAAATCCACTTACAACCATTGTAATTTTAATCAATTTCGGTACTTCTGCACGAACTCATTTAAGCACACTGGTCTAATCTAAAACACCTTTCATAAATGTAATGTAGTGGCATGATTTTGAGACATGAAATCCAACAAAAGCAAAAAGATGCCCGAGAAAGGACATAATCCCAAAATACAGTAAACTGCGAAAAGTGATTAAAATGGTAAAATTCCAACTCAATTTTCTACTGCTAATTTAGCGCAATTTCATGGTCAAGAGCGTACAGAAAATGGCATTTATACATGTACTTCTATACATCCCCTGAACCAGAAATCGGGAACTGCTTGGGCCAGTTTATGAAATACAGGATATAGCTGACATTTTTCAAGTTGGAATTATAAGAAATGAATTTTATTTTTGTGGATTTTATGAATGTGTAAACGCCGGCGAATCACTAACAAACTTAACATGAAGCCCTTTTGGCTTTATTCAGTTTGTGAGCGATTGGCCGGCATTTACACATCGATAAAATTCATTCCCACGAAAGCACATTCGCAACAGACGCACTGTAAAATAAAGAAATTTAAAGAGTAACTACACTTCAGAAACTGACTGAATCAGATCCCAAACCCTACCCCCAACATCAAAGGGAAAGATTGACAAAGACATCCCAACAAACAATAAATTACAAGTGATAAGCCGAGTCTGCAGCTCTTTCCCAAATAGGTGGCAACTCAGCTATCTTTACTGAACTAAATAATTTAGACCAAAAGAAGGGTTACAACAGACAAAACAAATTATACGAAACACATATAACAACTATTTCACCTCTTTTCTATTTTTATTATAGAAGGGTTAAAATGAGAACACAATAAATTAAACAGCACCGAACATAAAACAAATGCAATCGCAACGAAAGTACCGCCTTGGGACTGTCAGTAATAACTACTGGGGGTTTAACCCGGTTTTACTGGGCCCAAACCTTCACCCTTCACCCTCCGCCGCGGTGCACACAATTAGTTGGTAGTTCGGTTCGTATGGAGGTCCCTTAACTCATCAGAGAGTCATCACGGGCAACAATTAAAATCAAGAAAAGACCGTGATGAAGCACGGATGAGGACTCGACAGCCAAAACGTGTTGAGACACCTGGAGATCCCTGGGGCGTCAGCAACACCACTGGAACACTGGAGCAAAAGAAGACCACCAGTTGAAACCCGGTGGGCCAAGAAACAGACATTCTAGAACTTTTTGATTATTTAATCTTGTTACTGTTACTAGCGTTAAGTACTTGTAGTATCTAAACGATCTTTTAAATATTGACAATCCTTATTTTGAAGGCATTCTGAATCGAATTTATCCATCTGAGCTGCAATTCTATCTACCTACCACAAACTTCAAAAAGCTGTTTCCAATTTTAAAATTTATCGCTGATACTATGAATTGGTTTCCTAAAATCAAGGTCGGATTAAACACTTTTTTGGAACAGAGCCTATCGAATTTTTTGTGACTTGGTCTATTAATTAAAAAAAAATAATATACGCAGTCTGATCTGAGTTTTCTCTATTTGCATATGCTTCAAGGTACTTGTACGTGTGGCGCTGCTGTAGTAATCTAGAATCTATAGACTCCTGGACTTCAATCCCAGCATCCTTTTCTATTGTTAGTGGCCTACTTGATTTTATGGCACAGCACAAAACACCACTTACGATAAAGATCATTGTAGTACTAATCGATACAGATTTCGATCCTCTGTCCAATATAAAAATCAAAATCAGTGCTTAAAAGCCACAAGAACCATCACAGAATGAGGTAAAACAAATTCTGATGAAAAATTTTCCAGAAGCAGGGAACGCGTCAGTGTAAGGAAAATAGCAGACGCGGTTTAATTGAGTGTGTTTTGGACATGCAATTTTGCAACAATGCCCAAGCCTCCTAGCTCAGACTTCAGCGGAACCTCACTTTTAAACTGAATCAGAATGAACCCAATGGTTACAATGAACTAGATAATACATAATTTGCTCTATAATGATGTATGAGGGAGCGTTTTACGGCCGCCGTACGACACTTAATACTAAATACAATGAAGATTAAACAAAGGTCCACCGGATGCAAGAAATGCATCTGAGGAAGGATAAAACAGTAGATTCGGTTAAAATGAATATGTTCATGTGCATAAATGTAAAGTAACGGTATAAGATTAAGTATAGAAAACTGTTTAGCTATAAGAAATTTGGAATAAAACGATGACTGAGACGTTGTTGCTTTCCGACCTAGTTAAAGTTTTGGTATTTAAATGAAAAAATAAATAAACAACATAAAGCAAACAATTGCAATTACCAGTACATTGAGTGACCTGTGAACTGTTACAGACAACCCTCTGTGTTTAAACTATCATAAAATCATATCCAGAGCAAAGACTACTCTAAGTTTCTATTGTCATTAAAATAATGTCTACAACATAGTAACCTTTGCGTTAAAAGTAAGACATAAAATCATGTCAACGTGATAAACACGTAGACCACCCTTGCCAGAAAATGCTAAATGTAGCATGAAATATTTCGTGATGCGCAAGGTCTATATTGATGAGAATGGTATATGGATAAATTCGATTCATCATGCTTTTAAAATAAGGATTGTCAATATCTAAAAGATAGTCTAGATATCTAGATAACACTAATTCCAGCTTGTTTATCATAAGAAAGAGAAGCCTTTATAACAAAATAAAAACAAATCTGCTACAGAAGGAGTACAATTAGTACCCGTCACACTACCAACAATTTGTCTGTATAACTTAGCTCCAAATTTAATGTGTCAATGTACCAACAATTTGTCTGTATAACTTAGCTCCAAACGACCTGGTATGATAAGGGCCGTTTTTGGCCCCCATTCAAATTCTCCTAAAAATGCATGGTTTCTATTGCTTATTATTTGTGCGTATGGGAACAAGCAAAAATAATATGTTTCGTGTTTGTTAATTCTCAGAATAACATGATTTCTGACATGCCTACGTTGTTTCAATAAAATGAAGGAAAATTGCGAGAAAATTTGAGTTTAATACATATTCCTTTCAAGAAATAAGTCATTTACAATAACTTTTGAAAGCTCTTAACAACAGGCTTTTGTTGAAGTGCTTATATGTAAGATTGCACTGCTAATTACCTGTACACTGCACAAGGCCTCTCCAGGTACCCCACCCACTCAAGTTTGCAAGTCCAGAGACGCTTACCAAAAAATTCCAACAGATCAAAATGAAATGTATACCAGATTATTCCTTGTGTTCTAACTAAGAAAATGAATACCCACAACATATGTTTATTTTGTCTATGAGCGGAGATATGGGCGTTTTTATGTTGAGAACGCTGGGAAAATGTTCCAAACGCTGCCAGTTTGGTAACAAAAAGTTAAAAATAAACATTGAGCCCGGTCTCCAGCACATTTAATATTTTCATGTCATGTAAATATATTAAAATTTTATCTGTATACAAAATATTAAATGTGCTGGAGGCCGGGCTCATATATTTTGAAAGCCACAAAGGCTACCAAATTCGTCATTTTCGTTAGAATCCGCTGAGGGTATGGGTATTTTCAGTACAAAAATCACCAATATTTTGTTCAAGAACTGGTTAATTTTGTGTTTGCTGTTACATTCAAGGTTTGAACTTTCATATGAATACATTTTTATTATGGAAATAAGACTTTTGAAAAATGAGTTTTCTGGGGGCCAAATATGGGCCTTATCATACCAGGTCCTTTAATGTAAATATTATCTAAAAGATATTTTAATACATGTTTTGACACGACCAAAGTTTATATCCGTTTTAGTACTCAGAAGTAAAGAAAGCGTGTCTTTCGTCACAGAAAAGTAAAGGCTAACCTTCGCTTAGGAAAGTCCACTTCATTTAATATGCAAGCGTTTCTTTGCCTTAATTATATGGCAAAGCGATATAGAGTGAATAAAAGTCACAAGCTGACAAACTGTCCGCAGGGAATACTCTCAATTTCAATTTAATAATTACCAAAAGGAAGTTTTACCTGAGTGTTCATAAAATTTCTGACAGTACCTTTTAATGACATGATTTTGACAGCAGTGAGGCAAGAACTAATAATTTTAAAAGTTCAGTAGTAGTGCAAGAACTTGAGCTGGCAAAAAGTCGTGCATTATACGTTTTTATGACGCTCAGGTATCCAATATATCGTAGGAAGTTTGACTTGGCGTTCTCTAAAATTTACAGAAAACTTCAGGTGTAAATTGCTGCACTGGCCGTTAACTACAGATTTTTTTTGCATAATGCTATTATGTCTCTTTGTAGGCCCTAGTACCGCCAAGCTCCTGTTTAAAAAGTGTCTGTGTAGTATAGCCGTCAAACAACAACAACGTTGTTTGCGGCCTTGTCTGGAACGAAAGTAAAAAGATAGGCAATGATCAGAAATCAGTACACCAAATCTCACATCCCGCTTTCGAAACTAAAAGGGAAAGAAGCACACACAAAACTCGACAAAAGTTCACGAAAGACACGCACGGTAAACCGAATGAGCAGCTCTTTCCCAAATACAGGTGGTCATTCAGCTACCCTCATTAAAAGCAGCAGCAACATCTTTTTGTACCTATATTTCATTTTGAATTACAAAACAAAACAGAAAGCAGAATGGGCAACTATTCAGGTGACCAAACTGCTAGAGACCATAGAGAAGCGGACATTACCTCATGTAACACTGAGAAGTACCGCCTTGGAACGGTCAGCAAAAGATTACTGGGAGACTTATACTAGTTTAATTGGACCCATACCTTGCCCTTCGTTGCTGCCATGGTTCAACCAAACAACAAAACCGCCACAAACACAACAGACGAACGAGAGCATCAATAAGGACAACAAGAACAGAGTATACAAAAAACGTGAACAAAACAAATCATAAGTAAAATGGGTACATTGTTTAAGACCAATGGCACGTGGACATAGGAACAAGTTACAGTGAGGAACCACAACAGTAGCACCGCCTTTAAAGAGTCAGTAAAAATTACTGGGGGTCTTAAACTAGTTGTACTGGATTCAAACTTCGCCCTCTGCTTCTGCGGTGGTTCAAAACTTTTAGTTAGCCGTTTGATCCGCATGATGAATTATCACCGAAAACAAACAAATCACGGATAAGATATATATGATGAACGAGAATGAGTTCTCGACAAAAACAACGTATTGCGACACCAGAAAATCCCCGCCTGGATGTCAAACAACACCACTGAAATACCGGAGCAAAACAAAACCGTCCGTTGAACCCCGAATAACCAAGCAACAGACAAGGCAAACTCCGGTCCCAACCAACTAAACTTAATAGCTTTATGTCAGGCCTATCATTGAGTCTGATGTCCGTTTCAGGGGATAATCTCACCCGGAGATTAATATGAGATAAATCATGAAGAGTGTTACACGACGTTGAACTAAGATTCAAAGGTTGCAATTTCACCGAAGGATATTAAATTCGGAAATTATTAATGGAATGTAGAATCGGCACAGAAGACGCGGAATGTAACTTAACAGTGGTTAAAACAGTATTCAGGCTGTTTGTGATACTCATAGTTGTTTGCGATGTGGTGATGCTGTCTAGAGAAAAGGGATATTCATATCGGTTATAGAAACAAGCATACAATCAATTTATGTAATTTCACTTTGATAAAAGGAACGGTATAACAAGAGTCAGCAATTCATATGAGCCGCGACAGGAGAAAACCAACAATGTGGTTGTGCGCCCAGCGCAGACTCAGATCAGCCTGGGCATCCGCCCAGTCTGATCAGAGTCTTCGCTGTCCGCATGGAGGTAGCTTAGACCCTTAGCTACCCCATAAGCGCAAAGCGAAGAGTCTGATCAGACTGGGCGGATGCTCAGGCTGATCTGAGTCTGCGCTGGGCGCACAACCACACTGTTAGTTTTCTCGCGTCGCGGCTCATATGACTGATACTAGTCCACAGTACGAAATTTAAGTATCAGTTACACAAAGAGATACGAATGACAGTTGACTAATAACCTTCAATACAATTTCAAAATGGTAAGGAATCAAATGACAGAAATACTGAAAAGTGATTGCAAACAATCCCTTATGATTGGAATAATAAGAGTATTTAATAAATGTACGGGGAGACTTTTTAAGGCCACCACCTAGCACAACAACAATAGCTGTGATATGCAAAGTAAAAAGTTATACAATCAAATTTCACATCCCGCTCTCAAAGCCAAAAGGGAAAGAAGCACACAAAAATTGACAAAAGTTCGCGAAAGACACGCACGGTAAATCGACAGAGCAGCTCTTTCTCAAACAGGTAGTCATTCAGCTACTCTAATTAAAAGCAGCAGCACATTTATTTTTACCATATTTTTTTTTTTTAATTTTATACTACAAAACAGAATGCAGAATGGGCAGTTTTTCAGGTGATCAGACTGCTCGAGACCATAGACAAGGGGACATAAAACCATGTAATATTGGGGAACTACAACAGAGGTACCGGCTTGGAGCGGTCAGAAAAAGATTACAGCGGTGCGGCAGGGGGGGGGGGGGGGGGCTTAAACTAGTTTTACTGGATCCAAACCTCGCCCTTCGCTTCTGCAATGGTTCAATCCAACCACAAAACTGCCACTGACACAACAGACGAAAGAAAGCATCAACAAGGACAGCAAGAACAAAGTATACGAAAAACTTGAAGCATCTATTTTTACATTTTTACCTATTTTCATTTTTTTCACAAAACAAATCAAAAAGCAAAGTAGGTAGCCATACCACATCGCTTTAAGACCAATGGCACGTGGACATAGGCACAAGTAACAGTGAGGAAACACAACAGAAGCACCGCCATAGAATGGTCAGTAATATATCACAGGGGGGAGGGGTGGGGGCTTTAACTAATTTTACTCGATCCAAACCTCGACCTCTGCTTCTGTGGCGGTTCAAAAGTTTGGTCGCATTAAGGTTTCATAACCCCATATAAATTTAAAGAGTAACTACACTTCAGGAACTGACTAAATCAGACCCCAAACCCTATCCCCAACCCACAATGAATCATCGCCGGAAACAAACAAATCACGGATAAGACCTATGATGAATAAGTGATGAGGACTCGACAGAAACAACGTATTGCGACACCAGGAGACCCCTGGGGTGTCAAAAGATACCTTCTATGAAATTCTTGGATATCCTGCAGTGCATGTCGAAAAAGAGATTAAGGTTTTTGGGGTAAAAGGTTTGTATTTTGAGAATGAAACTTAATACGGCTGTCTATTATTGTGAAGATACTTACTTTCCATGCCTCTAAAGAATGAGGCTCATATACTCTCGTTTACACCCATCGACCACCAAAATCATTAAATGCAAATGCTGATTTTTTAATGTAACGAAATCTTGAATCTAAAATGATTTTCAAATTTTCAATTATAACATGATCAGATGCAGGAAAATAAATTTTGAATCTTAACAATTCCAGTTGCATGCCTTAGGGGTGTTAGCAAAGTCCTTTTTTTCAATTCACCATAGAATGAAAAAAAAAAGATTTACTTCACAGAACACCTACTTTTGTAAATCGTTACACATTCATTATAGAATAGTTTAAGACTGTGTTTTGTCTTTGCAGTACTTTAAAGATGCACTTGAAATTCTTCAACTGTATGTAAATGATATTGTTTTTGCAAAAACATGAGTCCATAGTATTGTTGAAAATATCAATTTTGCTGCATAAATTTTAAACGCGGGTCCAAGATGCAGAAACTTGGCTTGCATAAAGTGATCCCTATCCTCATACCATGAAAAAACAAGTGGGTCAATACGCCTTCCAGGAATAAAAGAGGCATAAAAATATAGTCCATCTAGGTTAATACTTTCTTTTGATTCTTCTTGACATACGCCTATAAACTACATTACAGTGAATGCCGGACAAGAATAAACGTAACGTCCACGGAATCATTTTGATTATGTTCCGCAGTAACGTTTTTTTTTTCAGTTTATTTTATTTTTACCTTTTCTTTGTTGTTGTTGTTTTCGCTTGTTTATTTTTAATCTCGTTTCTTTTTATATATCCAAAATACAGAGCTAAGTCTAAGCATGTATTACGTTTATTAACTTCTGGAGATACTGTACGAATTGGGAGCAAAAAAATTATTAAAAGACTTACGTCTGTGCTGACAGGGGAACACAATAATATTTATATTCTACTTAAGGTAAAATATTAAACAGATAGGGGTTTATATCCAAAAAGAAATATTTGGTGTTATCTAGGTACAATTCAAAATATATTAGAACAGTGTTGGCTACCGGTACATCTGAAAATGAAGAAAATGTACAAACTCTTTTCGAAAGGTGTCCATTTGATTTTTAGATGTAACCATTGGCAATACTGTTCGCATCTATTTTGAGCTGAACCTCGTTAATTATTATTTCTTTTTATTTTTTTTTTTTTTTTTTATTTTTTTTTGCTGATTTGGGTGTTAACTAGATAGATAGATAGATAGATAGATAGATAGATAGTATTCTTTACTTCCTCCTGATTGGACCCTTAACACCTTTCAGATAAATATTTCAGCTTTAGTTGAGAAAATATTTCCTGTTAAATCCTTTGTTATTTATTCTGTATAATTAAGTTCTTAAAGAGTACGTTTTAAATACTTATCAATTTGTTGCTCTAAAATCGTGCAGTAAATTAATCAATAAATTTCTTGGGAAAACAAAGGAAGAAATATATTTCTTTGAAGGTTACTTTGACACCAGACGCCATATGAATGTGTTTGCATATAACAAACGGTCCATCAAAAATTGTAGTTTCCAAATCCACTGACCTTCTTCTGTATCCCATTTACTGTACTGTGTGCTAACTGGTGTATCTCTGTTTTGTTACTTAATTACTTACTGTATTTCTGTTTTGTTGTATATGTACAATTTTGAAATAAATATTGTTTAAACCAAAAAAATGTAATTATGAAATATGTACGGATCAACAACAGTTCAAAATGTAGAAAATAATTTCCAATAAGCACTTGTGATTACGTCAAGTTTGGCCGTTAGTGGCCTTAGAAGTGTATTGTTTGGTAAAATGTTGTTGATGAATGTTTAGACTTTTGTCAGCCTAAGATGTTTGAAATTCACACTTTTGTTAATTGCTTCTAAAGCCTCTCTGATACGTTTCTATCTTACTCAACATTTTCGACTTTTCGGGAGTCCAACAGATTTTTAGACTGGACAATAAAACTGAAAACAATGACACCTGTGGTAAAATTACAGAGGTGTTGGAGTTGCGAGTCTGATATGAGAAACATTTTAGAGAAGTGAGCTGTTTTAACAAAACGTGGATAGAGATTTCGGCTGAAATTAGTCTAATTTACGTTATGCTCACTGATGTTTTTTTTTTTTTTATAGAAAATGACCTACCTGAAAAACTCAAGAGTATACATAAAGATAAACCTCTTGAGATAGTAGCTAGTTTCGTATGCATCGTCATCTAGATTTATTATTCACTAAGAACCAGAATGATGTTTATTGCTTGGACTGTTTTTATGTCATATTAAGTTTGTTTCCATTCTTCATAATTATGTAGTCTTTGTCAAAAACTTATTATCATACTGTACTTTCTTAACGCATAAAGCGCCAAAAATTGCAACAACTAAATTTACAAACAGCTAATAAGATCCGAATGAAGCGGCTCATAACGAGACTTTGAAATCTGAATATGATTCTGTAAAGTTTGGAAAAAAACTTTTTTTTGAAATTTCGCACACGTAAATTGTTTTGTCTCCTTTCTGGCACTCTTATGGTTAAGTTTATTTAACACTCTTAAATACACAATATACTCTTTGCATTTCCTTCAGTGTTGCTACACAATCTGAAGTTTCCTGTACTTGGAGAAATAATAGCGCTAATCCATACAGTCGAGAGCAATAGCTCTGTTGTCGCTTCCTATTGTTATAGTCAGTTTATTTTATAACGAAGCATAAATCTCCACTTGTTTTTAATCAATGTTATAACAGCTGAACGTATTTAGATGTTGATTCCACGTTCAATACGACACCAAATAGTGCTCTTACTTTATTCAATATTAAATTCACATAAATTACGTACCAACAACATTTGAACTATAACAATCAACAAACAATATGAAATGGGCTATTGAAAGTTTAAAATTCATATCCTAAAAACGTAATAAAAACATAGTTAAAATCATACTATCCTCGCCAGAATACGAAATATTTCGTTGTGCGCAAGGTCAGGGGCTGTATTCATAAAGCCACTTAAGTCGTTGCTATGCGGTTGCTAAGGCTAAATATCTATAAAGGAGATTCCCTACAACTAAAATCTTTGTAAGACTGTTCCTTCAGAGCAAATTGCATAGCTGTAGGGAATTTCCTTTAAAGAAATTTAGCCTTAGCAACAGCATAGCAACCACTTAAGTCGTTTTATGAATACGGCCCCTGGTAAAGTACAGATTGTGAAGCAAAACTGAAGGAATAGTAAAGAGTACAGTTGGGGAGTTAAAAGCGCCAAAATGCAGATCACAAAATCCACGTGTACAAAATTTAAAAGGAAAATAAAACGTTTCGTCCAAGCATAAGCATATTGAGAATTCAAAGACTAGAGGGCAAACAAGGTAGATCCAGATGAGGCGGCTAATTATGCGGCACCTCTTCTGGAGCTACGCCGTTTACAAATTCAGTTGTTTCTTTTTTTTTTTTTTTTTTTTTTTTTTTTAATTTTTGGAGCTTTAAGTGTTAACGAAGTCCAGCATGATATTAAGATTTTGACAAAGACTATGTAATTGTGAAGAATGGACGCCGACTGGACATTACTTGGGAAAAAGATAGAGCAATAGAAATTATATTCTGTCTAAATGATTAATAAATCCGGACGACAATGAATACGAGGCTAGTTTCTATTTCAAGAAGTTATCTTAATTATTTCAGGTAGGTCGTTTTCCATACGATAATCTAGGAACAACATTTTACCATAAATGATATTTCTTACGCCAGTCGCGGCCACACATGAAGCTTATTAGGAATTATTTCCTACATTTTTAAAGTGTTATTTGGTCGTCTTACGTAATTCATAACTATTATCTTCGAAGGGTGCTTTGTTAAATGTAAACACAGTCACATGGCGTCATATGTCTAAGTAACACTCAAAGAGGTATATTTCCTCAGTCCTTTTTTCCGGAAATTAATAAACGTAACTACATGCTTAACCCATTCCATGCGGAATATCTGGGCAAACAGTTTGGATCCAGATCAGGCCCCACAAACGTGGGGCCTGATCTGAGATCATAACTGTTTGCTGCCTAGACATCATTTCTACAAGAGTAAGTTAGACCAATATTATCAAAATATTCTTGATTTTTGATCCAGACGACAATTTCAGCAGACGACAAAAATATCCAGAATGCTATGGGTTAAACTAATCGACTTATCAAAATTAATGCAGCAGCTGTAACATGTATTTTGATATAATAGAAGAAACAAAGACCAGCAATCTAAAAATCGCCTGTGCAGCATATAATCAAAATAATTCCGTTGGTAAATCAAAATTAGGCTAATTTAAAACTTAGTAATTCTTGCCCAGGCTTTAACTGTAATGTAGTTTATACAGCTTTGCAAAGAAGAATCATGTATATGTTCTGCGCAAAGTAGGAATCGGTACAATTCCGGAATTGTACTGCGCAAAGTTGGAATTCTCACTTCGTTGTGCTAAGTGGGAATTCTTACCTTGCGCAAGACAATTCCAGAATTGTCTCTGTGCAAAGTGGGCATCGCGACAAAGTGTAAATAATATTTAGTTTTATATTACTATGGATCCGTTCCCTCGGAGAACACCGCGTAATGAGAATATGAACAATAACAACGAAGGAAAGAAAACAAACTGAAAAGAAGAAGTAGGTAAAGAAGATAATGGAAGATTTTTAAGTAAATTGTTAACGATACGCTTAGATAATGCAAATATTTGAAAAAGAGAAAAGAAAAAGAAAAATCGTCATCTCAGGGTATTTTAGTAACATTTTTATCATCTCCATGCATTATGTATTTCTCTTTCAATAAAACATTCGATTCTCAATTTGTTCCGAAGATTCCCACTTGGCGCATACATTTACCTGTTCAATAAACCAGCCGAATCCCTTGCGCAATTCTAGAATTGTACCGGTACAATTCCCGAATTGTTACACAAAGTGAGAATTCCTACTTTGCGCAGGACAATTCTGGAATTGTACCGGTTCTTACTTTGCACAGAACACATATACTTCTTTAATTCCTGGAGAGTATTGACCCACTTGTTTTTACGACTCCATTTCGGCGGGATGACTTTACAATCTAAGTTCCTGCCCATGGAATCTGTGCTTTAATGCTTCCCAGTCCTTATTTGTATCTGAATTACAAAATAGTATTGAAACTGCATTAGATTATACCCCATATGTTATACTCACGGGTGACATGAATTTTTACAAACATGCGATTGAGGGATTGCCTGTCACTTTTTAACTTAACCAATGTTATTAACGAGCCAACAAGAACAGTCGGGCATTCGTCTACATTGATAGATCTAGTTCTAGTAAGTGATGCATGTACAGATTTAGATTCTGGTGCGCTGACAGTCGATAATACATAAGTGACCATAAAGCAACATATGTTTCTATAAAAATATTTGTAAGTATGTCAAGAAGCTACTACAGGGAAGTATGGAATTATAAAAAGACAGACTTTAATCGACTAAATAATTTAATTGACTCGTATGATTGGAACCCTGAAATTAGCGATCAAATGCATATTGACGAAGTGTGTGTAAATTTCACAAATACAGTCATTAATTTCTGTAAAATATGCATTCCTTTTAACAAAGTTCTAATCCGACCAAATGATAAGCCATGGTTTACATCCGAACTAAGGTACAATATTCGTTTGCGTGACAGGCTAAGAAAGCATTCATTTAAAACGTCTAATGATATCGACAAAATTCGTTATAAAACCCAGAGGAACTGTGTTAACAACATGAAAAAATATGCCAAAGAAAACTATAACAGTAACTTAGAAATTATTATATCGAATAAGGATAACGGAAACAAAACATTTTGGCAAGTTATGGGACGGTTTATGGGTAAAAATAATAATTCGACCACCATTCCACCATTACGCATATCAGGCAACAACTATGCTTTTACAAATAAGGAGAAAGCCGTGTGTTTAAACGATTTCTTCTGTTCTATTTCCTCTGTTGACGACAGTGCTAATGTTTTACCGAATTTTGAAAATAAAACTGATTCTGTTCTTTCTAATATATCTATTTCTCAAACAGATATTAAAGATATCCTAAGTTCACTTATAGTAAACAAAGCGAGCGGTCCAGATGGAATAAGTCACAGAATGTTAAAAAATACTTGTAATACTATACCTAAACCGTTAAGCATACTTTTCAATATTTCCATTCAGCAAAAAATATATCCTAATATCTGGAAGTCAGCAGTCGTCATGCCTATTGTCAAAAAGGTGATAAACCTGATACAAGTAACTATACACCAATTTCAATAATAAGCTGTGTAGGAAAACCTTTTGAACGAATAGTATTTAAAAATGTATACAATCATTTGATAGCGAATTCTCTCATTTATAAATATCAGTCAGGATTTTACCAGGACATTCTACTGTCCACTACCTTATTGAAGTTATACATCATACATGTTTAGCGCTGGAAAATTATGAAACAACAATTTTTTGTGACATATCGAAAGCCTTCGATCGTGTATGGCATCGTGGTTTAATTTCTAAACTTGAAAATACGGTATTCATGGAAACCTTTTGGCATGGTTTTAAATTATCTGTTAAACAAAAGTCAGTGTGTGTGCATTGATGGGACATATTCTCCAAAAAAAATATATCACAGCAGGAGTTCTTCAAGGTTCAGTGCTGGGCCCTATGCTGTTTTTAATATACATAAACGACATATCCGAGGACTTGACTGGTATGACTCGTTTATTTGCCGATGATACTTCCCTGAGTTTTTCGTCTTTTAATCTACTTGAAATCGAAAGGGTATTGAACGAAGACTTAACAAAACTTAGTGCTTGGGCAAAAAGATGGCTTATAACGTTCAATGCTCAAAAAAGGAAATAATGATAATTTCAAATACATATTATGGTCATAATATCGAACTGATAATGGATAATACCGTTTTGCAAATAGTCAACGTACATAAACATCTCGGTGTTGTATTATCGTCAAATAAAAAATAGACTAGTCATATCGACACAATAATTCAGTCAGCGTCCGAACAGATCTCCTGTCTTAGAAAACTTAAATATAAATTCTCAAAAAACTCATTAAATAAAATTTATTGCACATATATAAGACCTCTCCTTGAATATGCAAGTGAGGTATGGGACGGATGTAACCAGACTTACGCAGACAGACTCGAAAAATACAGCTAAACGCAGCGAGAATTGTAACTGGCTTACCAATATTTTCTTCATTAGCATCTCTCTATTTCGAAACTGGATGGGAAACATTAGTAGATCGACGGAAATGTAAAAAACTTAATCTTATGTATAAAATGGTTAATAATGACTCTCCATCCTACTCGTTAGATCTCCTCCCTAATAGAATTCATGAAATATCTAATTACAACTTAAGGAGTGGAGAAAATTTTGAAGTACCTTTCTCGCGGTTATGTTCATATGAAACTTCTTTCATTCCGTCTACTTTAAAACTATGGAATGAATTAGATATTGATATTCGGAGCTGTGCGACTTTATCTGCATTTAAAACTAAACTTCGTAAACAAATAAACAAAGTAAATGATTTTTTATCAGTTGGCGATAGGAAATATATATCATACTAACTAGAATTCGACACAATTGCAGTAGCCTAAAAGCAGATTTAAAACCATGATGACTCTCTGATGAGTTAGGGGACCTCCATACGAACCGAACTACCAACTAATTGTGTGCACCGCAGCGGAGGGTGAGGGTGAAGGTTTGGGCCCAGTAAAACCGGTTTAAACCCCCCAGTAGTTATTACTGACCGTCCCAAGGCGGTACTTTTGTTGCGGTTGCATTTGTTTTATGTTCGGTGCTGTTTAATTTATTGTGTTCTCAGTTTAATCCTTCTATCATAAAAATAGAAAATAGGTAAAAATAATTGTTAAATGCTTTTCATATTATTTGCTTAGTCCGTTGTAACCCGTCTGTTGGTCTAAATTATTTAGTTCAATAAAGATAGCTGAGTTGCCATCTATTTGGGAAAGAGCTGCTGACTCGGCTTATCACTTGTAATTTATTGTTTGTTGGGATGTCTTTGTCAATCTTTCCCTTTGACGTTGGGGATAGGGTTTGGGATCTGATTCAGTCAGTTCCTGAAGTGTAGTTACTCTTTAAATTTGCACAGAATAAACATTGTTCCAAATTCAGTATGTGGTTGTGGGACTGATGATGAAAATGCTGAGCATTACTTCTTTTCCTGCAAACTATATGATAATCAACGCGATAGTTTATCGGCGACTCTAAATTTCATTCCGTTCGTTAAGTAGATTCATTATTGAATGGTAGATCAGAACTTAGTTACGACCTCAATAAAACCGTTATACTTGCTGTCTTAAAATCTATTAAAGATACCCGCAGGTTCACATGAGCTGATATCCTAATCTCATCCGTATTAAATTCTATGTTACCTGGTGGTTCAAAGAAAGTAGCTTTTATGTGAAACAGAGCATTGTTGAATGTTACGGAGTAAAAATAAAAATGTATTTCCGTTCAAAAAAAGTATCATATTTACCATTGTACCATTAGTAGATTACTTGTCACATTTAGGGAGAGGACTATATAATGTTGTGTATAACTTGTGTCCAATCCCTTTGTCTTTTTGCAATAAAGTATGTTTAATCTAATCTGAATCTGTGTTCAAAAAGCTGTGCAGCATAATAAGATTTTTTAACAATTCTATGAAGCGCTTTAATAGACGTTGAGCTAGAATATACTTGAGCCACGACACGACAAAACCAACAAAGTGGTTGAGCGCCCAACGTAGACTCTGATCAGCCTGGGCATCCACAAAGTCTGATCAGATTCTTTGCTAAAAGCGCTTAAAGGATAGCTAAGGGTCTAAGCTACCTCCATGCGGACAGCGAAGACTGTTGGTTTTCTCGTGTCGTGGTTCACTTTATCACTTTGTTGAATATTATGCTTAATGTTCTCTTATTTAATGAGTCCATTTGTCATTCAGTGAGTGTCTGGTTTAGTTTATCATTTTTATTTCATTTTAAGAAGAAATTTCATTTTGTTTATGCAATGACATAGTATGGTTAGACGCCGCGTTTTGCTAAATCTGATCCGAGTGGGTCTGCACCGTTTGCCTTTGTCCTGATTATTGGATACTACACACTAATAGGTTAACAAATAAGAATAGTTCACTAAAACTTCTCTTTTTTCTTTGTGTGTGTGTGTGTGTGTGTGTGTGTGTGTGTGTGTGTGTGTGTGTGTGTGTGTGTGTGTGTGTGTGTGTGTGCTTTATCAGTAGTGGAAGTTAGTTTCCCCCATATTGCTCTTTTGTTACTGTGCTGTTCGATTTTGTCATTAAACTGATTCACTTTTCGCAGTAGCAACGCCCTTTCCTAGATATCTCCATTTCTGGTTTTGTTTCATTTCGTGACTAAAATTATGCCAATACGTTATAATTGAGCCGCGACGCGAGAAAACCAACAATGTGGTTGTGCGCCCAGCGCAGACTCAGATCAAGAGTCTTCGCTGTCCGCATGAGGGTAGCTGAGACCCTTAGCTACCCTTTAAGCGCTTAGGAAAGACTCTGCGCAGACTAGGCGGATGCCGATGCTGATCTGAGTCTGCGCTGGGCGCACAACCACTTTGTTGGTTTTCTCGTGTCGCGGCTCATATTAAGAAGAGCTGTCTTTAGACTAGTGGACTCGGAAATAGAATCAATATTGATTAAAAATACAATTGTCATAAGTGGATTTTTATGCTGTGGCGTAAAACTAGAGAAAATCGGCGTTTGAATTAAAGTTCATGTAGATTGTCTGTTGTATTATATTTTTTCGCGGTAATATTAGAAATAAAAAGCATCTGAGCGAGTGAATAGTGGTTAAGTTAGAATGGGTATTTGAGAGGACTGTTACTTAACACTGAATAGAAGAAACAGAAAACATTACAAAACAAAAAAGGAGATGGAGAGAGAGAGAGATGGATTAAGTTAAAAACTCGGCTTTATTAAATGTTTCTGGCAGACATCAAATCAAAACTCCATTACGATGAATATGAGAACAAGCAAACCGGATATTGTGTGTAACTTCTTCAGGGGCCGTATTCATAAAACGACTTAAGTGGTTACTATGATGTTGCTTAGGCTGAATTTCTATGAAGAAGATTCCCTACAACTATGAAATTTGCTCTGGAGGAACAGTCTGAAAAAGACTCTCCTCCAGAGCAAAGTTCATAGTTGTAGGGAATCTCCTTCATAGAAATTTGGCCTTAGCAACAACATAGTAACGACTTAAGTCGTTTTATGAATACGGCCCCAGATGCTCAACCATATTCAAACTTCAAACTTTAAATACCGTTAAATTCTAATTATTGGGACAGATAGTTCGGGACAAACCGGCAGTGCTGATGCGAATAAGTCTGCATCCTTTAGGCTCATATCAATTGTACCGAAAATAAGTATAAACAAAGATTTACTCGGAAACAATAGATTCTTAAAATGAATGTAATTATTTCTCGGCATTGTCAAACCAAACTATTGTTAATGATGGCCTCAGTTAGGGTAAAGTCGCGTAAATTCGGACAGCGGGTAAATTAGGACAGTGACATTGGTTCCTTTATATGTCAGTTGTTTGGAATTTAAAACAAAAGTAACTGGGCAAACAGTGAAAATCCTGATGAGATGGCTCATTATGTGGTTTTGACTGGTTTTATTACAAGAGGCCCAAATGGGCCTGATATCGCTCACCTGGCTTTTGTATCCAAATGGTCCCCATTCTGATACAAAATTGGTCCAATTCCAGAGATTTTCTCAATTTCACATTTTGCTACTTTTAGTAACAGAGGCCAACTTGTCTGGTCTTTATATATTTACTTTTGAAACACCTCAAGGCAAGAATCATTTTGCCACAAATTTCATCAAAATCCATTCAGGGGTTACTGAGATATTGTCAGTTTCATGTTTTGTGCTATTTTTAGTAACGGCAGATGGTGGCCATCTTAGAATACCAAAGTGCAAAAAATTGAAAAGCTTTCATGCAAGGACCATTTTGACACAAAATTGGTCCAGTTCCATTGTAATTTTCTAATTTTCAAATTTTGCTATTTTAAGTAACAGAGGCCAACTTGACGGGTCAATATTTGTTAATTTGTGAAACACATCAAAGCAAGAATCATTTTGCCACAAATTTCGTCTCAATCGCTTCAGCGGTTAATGAGATGTTGTCATTTTCATGTTTTGTGCTATTTTTAGTAATGGCAGATGGCGGCCATCTTGGAATGCCAAAATGCAGAAAATCGAAAAAGCTTATTGAAATGATCCATCTGACAGAAAATTAGTCCAATTCCACTGAGATTTTCTTATTTTCACATTTTTCTATTTTTAGTAACAAAGGCCATTATGACTTGTCTATATTTAGTTACTTTTGAAACATCTCAATGCAAAAATTATTTTGACACAAATTTCGTCAAAATCTATTCAGCGGTTACTGAGATATTGTCATTTTCATGTTTTGTGCTATTTTTAGTAACGGCAGGTGGTGGCCATCTTGGAATGCAAAAATTGCAATTAATCGAAATGGCTTCATGTAAGGAACATTCTGACACAAAATTGGTCCAATTCCATTCAAGGGTTCTTGAGTAATTGTCATTTTATGTTTGTGCTATTTTTAGTAACGGCAGATGCCGGCCATCTTGGAAGCCAAATTGCAATTAATAGAAACGGCTTCATGCAAGGAACATTCTGACACAAAATTGGTCGAATTCCATTCAAGGGTTCTTGAGTAATTGTCATTTTTATGATTGTGCTATTTTTAGTAACGGCAGATGTCGGCCATCTTGGAAAGCCAAATTGTAATTAATCGAAACGGCTTCTTGCAAGGAACATTCTGACACAAAATTGGTCGAATTCCATTCAAGGGTTCTTGAGTAATTGTCATTTTTATGTTTGTGCTATTTTTAGTAACGGCCCTCATGGTGGCCATCTTGGATAGTCAACTGGCACAAAATTGAAATAATTCCTTTTAAGGACCATTGCTGACCAAATCTGACCACAATCGATTGCGTTTTCTTGAGATACTGACATTTGAGCAAAATCGGTCTTGTAAACGCTAAGTAGATCACTGTGACCTAATTCCGCTATAGATTTTTAATCCCAAGGTCCCATTAATTTTCCACGCAAACTTTCGGCCAAATATACCAAATGGTTCTGGAGAAGAAGTTGATTTTGTTGTTTTTGCTATTTTTAGTAACGGCGGCCATCTTGGATTCTTGGCCTGACCCAATTGTACAATTTTGAAACCCTGCAGTCTGGTCATACTCCATGTGAAATTTGAAACCCATGGGTGCAGTGGTTTTAGAGAAGAAGTTGTTTGAAGTCGTTTGAATATGTCGTTTTTTGACATTGGCATTTGAGCAAAATTACACTCGTAAACAGAAAGTAGGTCACTGTGACAAAACTCCGCTACAGATTTTTTTCATTTTTACAATTTTGAATACCAAGGTTTCATTGATGTTCCATGCCAAAATTCAGACAAATATACCCAGTGGTTCTGGAGAAGAAGTTTATTTTGTTGTTTTTGCTATTTTTAGTAACGGCGGCCATCTTGGATTTTCAACCTGACCCAATTTTACAATTCTAAGACCCTGGAGTCAGGTCATGCTCCATGTGAAATTTGAGAACCATGGGACCAGTAGTTTTACAGAAGAAGATGTTTGAATATTTGTTTTTAGGTGTTGACGGACACATTCCGTGACGACGCACGACGCACGCCGGACGCATTGGTATGACAATAGCTCGTTATGGCCCTTCGGGCCAGGTGAGCTAAAAATCACACACAGGAAGGCCAACCTTTTAAAGAATGTGCTGTCGCGAGAAATATTACATTCATTTTAAGAATTTAATGTTTTCGAGTAAATCATTGTACTATCTTTTGAGATTATACTTATTTTAGGTACAGTTGGTATAAAGGTGTATGTGTACACCTGCATAGGTTTCCATCATCCATAGAGCAGATTATATTTTATTTACATCCTTTGAGATCAGGGGCCGTATTTATAAAACGACTTATGTGGTTACTATGTTGTTGCTAAGGCTGAATTTCTATGAAGGAGATTCCCTGCAACTATGAAATTTGCTCTGGAGGAACAGTCTGAAAAAGACTGTTCCTCCAGAGCAAATTTCATAGTTGTAGGGAATCTCCTTCATTGAAATTTGGCCTTAGCAACAACATAGCAACGACTTTAGTCGTTTTATGAATACGGCCCCAGAGGATAGATTCTGAGAAATCTAAAATTTGAGATCGATTTAGACTATTATTCTAGATCATCGTCTTTTATATTATTTGGATCCTTTTGAAACTAATCAGTCTTTGAATCGACTGCCCAATTGAAATTAAGAAATTACAGTATGCTTTTATCTCGTTTCGTCACCAGATATTGTCAGGGTCACTGACGAGGCTTTATTAGCCGAAACTACGTAGTCTGGCCCATGTTCCTACTTCGGTATGTATTTTCTGCTCTTGAAGGAACTTTTTAAGATTTTAATTCCATCAGTTATTAAAAAGGGGTAAAACTTTCGTGACTACCTGTTTGCTTTTTACTGGGCGACAAACCCCTCCAAAAAGAGCTCGACACTTAAAGGAAAGAATTGCTACGAGAGGGCAGGAATTCTTTCCTTTAATAAATGACCCCAGCTGAAACGGGATGCAAATTAAAAAATGGGAAAGTTGCTTTTCCCGCAAGTCTACCGCTTCACCTTTAACATGTTTAATGGAACAAAGTCACATGTGCATTGACTGGTATGAACACGTACAATTTTGATCATGACACATGGTTGGCATAAAGTAGAACAAAATTAAGATAGCATTAAAGTATAAAAGTTCAACCAAATCCATTGATATTCTCTCAGAAAACTATGTTTATTAACACTTTAAAGTCTACAGGCGTGCCTTTTTCGTCCCATCAAAATCGATTTACCAACAATTAAATGAACAGTAGATCAAGAAAATATTAGCCCTGTTGCACCCCGACAATTAAAGAACACAACATTTAGAAAATCACACGGAAATGAAGACTAAGTGGTTTGCAAATTATATTTACAGACAAATCGTTGAATTATGCAAGGAATTATTTCTACGCCCATGGGCGTAGGTAATCTAGTTATCGAAGCTGACCTAACGTGACCTTATCATGCGACTTTATTGTTCTCATGAAAGCCTCACTGACAAAGTAGGCTGTTCGCATAGTTATCATGAGCGGTCACAAGAAATACCGCAAAACTGCATACGGCACCACTATGTAGCACAATGTATCGCTAGGTACAAGTGAATATATGACTTGCGGTTTATAGACTATTCAATAGTATTTCAACCTTGAAAAGGAAGATAGTGAAAGCTGTGTGCAGGGGAACCCCGTTAACAGTCGAAAACTATTACAGGATTTGAACCTGGCCAATGGCTTAGCAGGCACTGTAACCCACTGAGCTACTGGGGCCCACATATCACAAAGTAAACATAAGGAACAAATACATGATTATTCGGTAATCCCCAAATCGTTGACATTTGCATGGTTTAATTACATTTGAGTCTGACTTTTGGTCGTTTTGGTAGTAGATCATTTAGGCTTGGCCATAGTACTGTGGTCTTCTTAGGAAACGCTTTGTATGTTAACAGATGCGACCGGGCTGCGTATCGCAGTCGGTAGCGCATCTGACTCAAGAGCCAGAGGTCCCGGGTTCAATACACGGTCCGGCCAACTACTTTCGTTTTTCCTTCCGCTGATTCAAGAAGAGCAGTTGTCAGTTGCTGGTGAAAGTATGTGCACTTTGTACTGGTTAACCGCTTAGGAGGTCTTAGCCTGCCCAGGAATATGGGGGGTTAGGTAAACTGACCGTCCCAACATGACCATAGCTGTTTAGCGTGGAAGTAAATTAATAAAACAAAAAAATGTAAAAAGTCCTACCATTATTGTGAGTGGGAGTGGACTAGCTAGTAATTGCTTTCGACATAGAAGTACAGCCATTAGTTATCCGAAATGCTGATTGGCCTTTATGCAACTGTTCGCATAGATGGCATGAATCCTTTTCGCATAGATGTCGTGAGCCGTCATAAGCTGTTCGAATATGTTGTGAGCGCTATTGCACAGATGACGTGAGCGGTCATACGAAAAATTCCGGGCATATGGCATCACAAGGTAGCAGAATGTATCGCAAGGTACAGATGAATGAATGACTTTTGATATATATAATGGCCTTTTAAACTGTTTTATCGCGCCTTTGCGAAGCAATGGAGGGCTTGACGGAAGTTGTGCGATACCCCCGGCGTCGTAGTCCGAGTATCCGTTAGCGTTAGTGTTAGTGTTAGCGTTAGCGTTAGCGTCAGCGTGCTCGTCGGCGTCCGTGATCAGGTTAACCAATTTAACTCAATGTTTAACACTATATCTTACGAACTACAGTAGCTACAGTCATCATACTTGGTACATAATATGACTGCAGCAGCAGTATCACACAATTGTTTGTCCTTGACTTATATGTTACGAAGTACGAATAAATATACAAATAGATAAAATAAGTAAAGAAAACATCGTTTGACCTTCACCTTCGTTTGTTTTTCAGTTAAACTTACGTCTTCAGCAAACATTTATGTATGGCCTCTTGGAGACGAGATTTTAAACACGGGAATCAAGACAACTGCGAGTCAAGGCACAATAGGAGACGTCAGTGTTGCGTCAGGTGTTCCGGCTTTAAACTATTCGGCGTTAGTATTTAACGGCATGGCGTCGTCATACGTAGATCTTTACGTTCCTGCTTCTTCGTCACTCACTGAGGACACAGCGTTCCAGTTTTACTTATACCTTGAAGACAATGCAGAAGGAGCCCTGTTCCACTTTCAAGGTTATGACCCTAGTGTTGACAATGTTTTAACGGGTATTCATGCCACGTTCAGCGGTACAGACATTGTGTTTGATTTTGTCTGTGAATCAAGCACTTGGTCGGGAGGTAGTGACTCAGTGTTAGCCATGCTAAATACAGGTAGGTACAACAATCAGACTTCTGGTAAACGTGTTAAATTAAAAATGCAACAGTTCACAAATAGATCACAAAAGCATAACAATACTATTCGACCCATATGTGTTACATTCAATGACATTGTAATGTGTCTGCGACCTTGATCTTTGGCAACTGGCAGCACCCTGATGAAGCTTACTAATCTGTATCTATATAGATGCAAATCTAGTCATTTAATAAAATGTTCCAATTAAAATTCCCAAAGTCTTATCGGTGGTAAAAACGTCAACCCCCCCCCCCCCCCCCCACACACACACACACATAAATATGCGAAAAGCGGTTACACGTTCACGTTTGATGTTAAAAAGTGGGCTGATGTGCGTTAATTGAGTCATATAACTGGAAAAAATAGGAGAAACATGGTTTTGAAAAACGACAAATTGCTCCACAAAATCTAGATAGAACTATCTATCCATCCGTCCGTCCGTCCATCCATCCATCCATCCATCCATCTATCTATCTATCTATCTATCTATCTATCTATCTATCTATCTATCTAATCTAATCTATCCATCCATTATCCATAAACCCTCTCGCGAGTATTTTTGTGACCACGGACATTGTGTTAGTAAGAGAAGTGAAAATTGAGAAAGTGCAGAATAAAATGTTTAAAAGTAAGGTGAATAAAGATGAAAGTGCAGAATAAAATGTTTAAAAGTAAGGTGAATAAAGATGAAAGTGCAGAATAAAATGTTTAAAAGTAAGGTGAATAAAGATGAAAGTGCAGAATAAAATGTTTAAAAGTAAGGTGAATAAAGATGAAAGTGCAGAATAAAACGTTTAAAAGTAAGGTGAATAAAGATGAAAGTGCAGAATAAAACGTTTAAAAGTAAGGTGAATAAAGATGAAAGTGCAGAATAAAATGTTTAAAAGTAAGGTGAATAAAGATGAAAGTGCAGAATAAAACGTTTAAAAGTAAGGTGAATAAAGATGAAAGTGCAGAATAAAACGTTTAAAAGTAAGGTGAATAAAGATGAAAGTGCAGAATAAAACGTTTAAAAGTAAGGTGAATAAAGATGAAAGTGCAGAATAAAATGCTTAAAAGTAAGGTGAATAAAGATGATAGAGTAAATGTTAGTGAGAAGAGTTTAAAAGCAGGATTAAAACAGTATCTCAAGCGGCCGCCATCCAAGATTACCCAACATATCTGTTACACTACTATAAGGGGAGTAGTCGTTTGAGACCCATCTTGTTGCCCTTCATTGAATCTTTTCAACTTTCTCAATATTTTCCTTTGCATAAGGGCTCCGGACGGAAGACAAATATTCAACTTGAGGTCTTACCAGGGAGATGTAAGCCAGTGTCTTAATTTCTTCATTTTTTTTTTTTTTTTTTTTTAAATTTCTTTTAACAAAGCCTAAAGTTCTGTTGGCGCTGGCAGTAATATTATTGTGTGAGTTCCCGCTAAGATCCATCTTGCCTTTCAGTTCTGGAGAAGATTTTCAAAGAGTGTTTACCATATATGGGCATGAGAAACAGATCCCCAAAATATCTTTCTTTCCCACGCGCCATGGAGGATTCACATTATAGCTAGTGGATTCGATCTGCCCAGTGGTTTCAGAGCAGATGTTTGAAAATATTAATGGACAATGGAGGCCTGGCTATACCAAAAGGCCTAACGTCTCTTGTGGGTTAAAATGTAACACATATTTAGTAATAACAAATGATATATTTGTACCGGATTTGTAATCCTAACAGTTTGGAAATTATATGACATGTAACGTTGATATGATTTTAGCTAATGAAATTTCCGACCATAAAACCGATGATTTACCTCCCCAAATGACAATTTTCACGACAGTTATCCCCTAATTCATACATCTTAACATCATATGATCATAGTTTAATGATGCTGTTTCACCGCTGTTTCACCGTTGTTACTATTTACACCTGGTTAACTGTGTTTCCAAGGCTGTCACGAAACGAAAAAGCTTCATAGTTCCAAAACTACATGGTCATCGTGGCTAAACAAATTTGTTTAGACACAATGATCAGATCGTTTGGGACCTAGGACTCTTTTTTGTTAGGTAAAAGCCCTTGTATATACACTGTTAACCAGGGGTGCTATTGGGCAAACAGTGGTTCCTTTTCAGCTTGTTATCATGAATACAGGGGCCGTATTCATAAAACTTAAGTCGTTGCTATGTTGTTGCTAAGGCCAAATTTCTATGAAGGAGATTCCCTACAACTATGAAATTTGCTCTGGAGGAACAGTCTTTTACAGACTGTTCCTCCAGACCAAATTTCATAGTTGTAGGGAATCTCCTTCATAGAAATTCAGCCTTAGCAACCGCATAGTAACCACTTAAGTTGTTTTATGAATACGGCCCCTGTTTTTTTCTTCCAGGTGACTGGAATGTCATAGCTCTCTCAAGAGACTACAGCAAAGGTAAAACAAAATTCTACATAAATGATCTGTACTGGGTGCTTGATGGTGGGCCAGAGCATGTCCCTCTTCAGCTGCCAGGTGTCTTACGAATAGGCTACTCAGTACTGTAAGCCATCTCTGCTTACACGACCACAGGATGCCGACGAAATTAGAACATTATGCTCAAAACAACACAAGTTCGCAGTTAAACGTAGTTTATTCAAACTACTCTTTTCTGTATTCTCTCCTTTCTTCTAAACGACAAATCATAAATATTTGTAACGGTAAGCAAGACTACTTAAAGCAAATATAAATCCGGGAGTGCGTTTTTAATGCCAAGTTACCATTGCACAAGGGTAAATACGGTGGGCGGGGCACCTAAATTGTGAAAATAACAGGCCGAAAAGTTGATTCAAGCACTAACATGTCTAAGTTTCCAGGTTAATTTCAGGTATATGTAGATATAAGTATGTTTTCAGCTATCCCGCCGACAGGCTAACGGTCTGGAGGTGTGACAGGGAGCACGGTCGCACCCCTGGTTGAATTTCTGACTTTCGACCAAAAATTGTCTAAGCGCGTCTGCTCTCCCGTATTTATAGACTTTGGGCAAGCACCACATGACCCAAATCAGCCAACCGAGACTACGGATTCTGGACTGGGAATCCGAGCAACCAATGAGAGACGCGAACGGCATTCCTGTCAAGATTGAATGCGCCAGCCATGCGAATGCAACCTGTCAGGAATTTCCGGTCTCTTCAAATTATTCATTTATTAGTGTACAGGAAAAGTCATGCGATGCTGCACCTACAGAGACAATTTTGCTGCATAAACTGACAGTAAACTTTGTGTTAAGTTCATTATTGTATGTGAATTATCTTAATTTGAAATTTCGAGCCGAACAAACTTAGAGGAAGCCGATTGACAACCCACATGACATTTACATCCGACAAGAAAAATAGTTCTCTTATTCTTTCTATAAAACCATTGGAATTAATATGTGTGGTGGATTTTCCTGAAGATTTCACTTTATAGTTTCTATAATGTTGGATAAAATTAGTATAAGGTAAGTTTTTGACCATATCGACATGAAATTCAGTTCTTGAATATGGGGATTCCCCTTCCAATATGGCGGCAAAACAGTAACCGAAAACTTCCAAGCTGCTCTCAAGCACTTTTATGGGTTTTTTTTTAAGTTCACAGAAGTTTTGAGATGGAGTCACATGTTCCTTGATGGGTAATTGGTGTCTTCCATTTTACACTTGTTGATTTCTCAGTCCAAATTCGAAGAAAAAGACAGTTTCTTTGCAGTTCTTCCACCACTGTGAATCCTTAAGGGAATGTAAACATTGGTTTCCTTCTCAGAATGACATTTATATGACACTTTTGATCACCTTAACACTTTGATAATCTTATTATTTGCTATAAATAACAGAGAAGGTCAGCTCAAATGCCAAATTAACTAGTTTAGGGGTTTATGGAAATTTAGAAAGGGGGTGGACCATGTGACATGTATGCATTCCATGCAGCCATGTTACAGGGGTCACTGTAATCCTTGGACCAAATCACTTGGACCATTGGACCTTGGACTAGTCCAACTCGGACTGCACTAGTGTAATCCTTGGACCAGTTACCTGTTGGACCAAACTGATACAGGTACTTTGGGTGATTCAATATACAGTGATTATTAAATCTAAGTGTCATTTCACACCTGAGAACCACTTGAAACTAGTGATAGAATAATACTTAAGACTTACCTGCTGTTTAATAAGAAAAATAAAATATTGAAAAACAGAAAAGAATAAGATATTGAAAAAGAAGAAAAAATAAATATCTACATTATCCAATTTTATATTTATAAGTATGTACATGTACAGTATTTCAATTCATTTATTCATGCATCTATATATTATTCCATCAACTCTACTAAAAAAAAAACCTTTTTGCATGAAATTAATAATGTATTACTTTACTGGGTGCCTGTTGGGCCAAGTTTTATACATGTATAGACATTTAAGATTTTTTTTATATATGATAAAATTAATATGACAGTTGAAAAGATACATTGTAATGAGTTATGCTGAAAGAAGAAAGGGAAGGTACCTGCTGAAGAAATTGAAGAAAAAATTTAATTGCAGAATATATTAGAATATGACAGTTGAAAAGATGCATTGTATGAGCTAGTATGCTGAAACAAGAAAGGGAAGGTGGTGCTGGTGAAATTAATATATATATACATATTTATCATCAGGCAATTAAATGTCAGATATTTAGAAGGTTTAAGCATTTAATAGATTTTAAAAAAAAACCATCATGGAATAAAGTAAAAAAATATGTAATCTATTTTCACATATATTAAAGCATTAAAGCATGATAAAGCGAAAATAACAATTTGTTAGGACTTTATAGCATTTATTACATAATACAGTATACTGGGTTTATTTACCTGTTGTGCTAAGTCAGTTGGACTGTTTGAACTTGGACTGAAATGGGGTAATACTTGGACCAAATACCTGTTGGACCAGAATGAGATGTTTTTAATCATATCAAGAACTTTTGGAGCAAATTCATCTGTTCCTGTGACACTGTTTGTTTAATCATATCAAGAACTTTTGGAGCAAATTCATCTGTTCCTGTGACACTGTTTGTTTAATCATATCAAGAACTTTTGGAGCAAATTCATCTGTTCCTGTGACACTGTTTGTTTAATCATATCAAGAACTTTTGGAGCAAATTCATCTGTTCCTGTGACACTGTTTGTTAATGTACCCTTAAGTATTATTTTTTTATTTTAACAGGTCAGTATTTCATACACGAAAACAAATAAAAGAAATTGACAAAAAATATTGCATCATGAGAACAAAAATCACCCCTTTAACTCTCTACCTTTTGGACCAATTTTAAGACCTTAGATAGTGTTGGAAAACAAAAAATTATCGTTTTCATTATTATTTCAAGATTTATATTTCTTATGAAAGAAAACAGGCTAACATGGGAGTGCCTGGCCCAGTGGACTAAGATGAATAGATATATGCTTTCCAGGGAAGAATGTCTGCCATTTTCATTTTTGCCTTCCTTCTCAATGGTGGTCAACTCTTTTAGTCTAGCCCAGTAATTAGCGTGAAAAAAAAGATGAAATTCTATTATATGCTTCATTTGCATGAGGCATAATGGAGAGGTTCCGTCCTTTTTTCAGGTAATATTTTGGGATAGACTTAATCTTCAGGCAGCTATGAGTGAGACAACATATGTGTGCATAAAAGACTTTGCATTACATGAGAGTCTGGATGATGGGTACCAGAAATTAATGCTTATCTTTTATTTATTTATTTATTTATTTTTTTTTTGAAATTTTATAGCCCTTTAATCAGTCATCAAAAAATTAGTATTTCAGAGGTTATTGTTGCTAATCACTATAAATTTAAGGCCTTACTAAACTGCTAATCACCAGAGAAGAATGTCATTAATGACTAATTGTTAGACCCAATCCAGACCCTCTTAAATGGTAACTAAAATGTTGAAAAACAACAGCTATGAGTTTTATGATTTTTATTTTTTATTCAAATATGTCTTGTAAATAACAAATCATATTTATTCCAAGTTCATTGGTAAATCATGTGAAAGGACATAAGATAGAAAGCTTATGGCAGCGACTTCTTACATACTATCAGTACCATGTTTCTTCTAATAAAACCCCTCTCTATAAGAAGTCTTCAAAGACACACAGTCATCATAAAAAGTGGCCAAATTTTATTATGACTGTAGTGAAAGAGCATGGCTTTTGTAATAAATTGCCAAATGTTCCAGAAAAAGCCACTTTGGTCACCTGTGAATTTCACAACCCCAAGGTGTTTATGAGAAGAAATATGATATAACATTTCATAGATCATATTTACACTAAATACATATATTTTGACACCACAGCTTATCTTCATATCTAACCTGCCCTGCTTGCACAATCAAGAGAGGTGCTGACCCTGATCAGACTTAGTGGAGTAGTATTATCCTGGCACTTTTTGCTCTAGTTATCCTGCACCATTGTTATCATAAGATATGAACATTATGTAAGTCATCAAGAATTGTGAGAAAATATACTGACTGACACATGCAAATAAAAAGGCAGAAAAGTCGGTACATAATTGTACAATTTAAACAGGCTGCTTATCTCCACAATCACCTGAATTAAGAAATCAAGCATATGGCTATTATTCAGCCCTTTTACTTAAATGCAAGTACATATTGTAAGCTTCAAATCACTCTAGGCATATTTATGCCAATTGTCCTATTCTTTGTAAATGTGGTGATTGTAGAGATCAACTTACAAAAAATTGATTGTGGAGATAAGCATCCATTATTGGATCAGCAAATACAAAGCTTTTTGGAGTGGGCCAATTCAGCATATTTGCATATGCTTTAAAGAACTCTATCACACATCAGTCTCATTTGAGCCGCGACACGAGAAAACCAACAATGTGGTTGTGCGCCCAGTGCAGACTAAGATCAGCCTGGGCATCTGCCCAGTCTGATCAGAGTCTTCGCTGTGCGCATGGAGGTAGCTTTTACCCTGAGCTATCCTTTAAGCACTTAGCGAAGAGTCTGATCAGACTGGGCGGATGCCCAGACTGATCTGAGTCTGTGCTAGGGGCACCACCACATTGTTGGTTTTCTCATGTCGCGGCTCATTTAAGGATTGTCACCCAGTCACTAGACTCAGTACTATTATTGTAGGGGTAAAACTATTATTTGCTGGGTGAAGTTGGGCATGCTGTCAACCAATTCAGAACTGTGCAAAGTTGCTGTTGACTGAGAAAAATGCTTTTAGCAATACTAGTGATGGTAAATGATAATGTTGTTAACTCAGCTGCTGCTCGCAGCTGCCATTTGTCTCAGCCGACAGCGACTTTTCCATGTAAGGCCTATGGTAAATGAAGAGCCAGCTTGGTCGACTTCACAAGTTCCATTATTTGATCAATTGAAATCTATAAATTGATTTATGGATATCAATAATTTGAATGGTGGATATCCATAATTCTATTCTATTTATTGATATTTATAATTCGAATTATTTATATCCATAAACCAAATTATGGATATCCATCAATCATGTCTAATTACTGATATCCATGGTCCCAATTATGGATATCTGTGATTAAAACTATGATTATCCAAGATTTGATTTATTGATATCCATAATTCCAATTATGGATTTCCATTATTCAGATTACTGATATCCATAAATCAGGCTGAGTATTGGATAGCCATAACTCAAATTATAGCTATCTAGAAATCAATTTATGGATATCTAGATAGCTATAATTCGAGTTATGGCTATCCAATACTCAGCCTGATTTATGGATATCAGTAATTTGAATAATGAATATCCATAAATCTTTTCTATTTAGTGATATCCATTATTTTCACTTAATTACTCACTTTATTGCTCAATTTAATTTTCAAAGATTTAAGCAATCAAGGAATCAGAAATTGTTGTCAGTTTGATTATTGTCACAGACCAATATGTTACACTTTAGTACCTGCCAATTAATTCTCTTAATTGTATCATGTATACCTTTTGTTGTCTTTGTGACACAGGTGTTAATCATTATTGAATAAGTATCTGTTGATTCCTGTTTGATCTTTCATCATTTCATGTATGAAATATTCTTACTCTCATATCAGAAAAAAAAAACCCTGAAGAAAAGAATTAATGCTAGAGAAAATGTATCATTTTAAGAATGATCTGGATAAATAATTTTTACAGTTCATATGATTAAAGAAGTTCAGATGAACTTTAAAACATCACATTCCATAATAAAAGTATAAATGATACAATATTATTTCCATTTGTTGTTTGCCTTTATTCAAGTTTCTTGAAGATTTTCAGATTTTCCGGATAATATAAAATTTTAGATCTACCCATTTTTAGAAGTTTATTTCTCAGTTTCGGTAAAAAAAAAAAAATAAATAGATAAAAAATCTAAAAACTAAGCCAATAAAAAAATTTAATAAAGCTGTTTATACTCTGGCTTCAGTTTTCAAAACTATTACCCTGAACATATTTTTTTGGGCCGTAACATTATCCTGTACCATTTATACTAAAATAAATAAAAAAAATTATGAATGCCAAACTGAACTTTTAAAGTACCGGACAGGCTCAAATCCAGACGGTAGCTTTTCCTTGTTAAGGCCATTATAACAAGACAATGTTAATCAAAATCACTCTTTATTTCAAGTTTTAAGCCTCCTGGCCTTTATGAAGAAGAATCAGAAGGAAATTTGAAATAAAGGGTGATTTTTATTAATATTGCTTTATCAAGAAGACTCAGAAAAACTCTTGAAAAATTAATTTTAGGGTGATTTTATTAATATTGTCATAATCAAATTCACTGTGAAGAAATACTTCTCATAAAGTAAACAAGAAGCTAGAATTATGGATTAAAATTATTAAATGCACATGAATTAAAGTTGGTCATTGCAAAAAATTTCTTCATACTTAAATCATATTTTTTACTATTTGATATAACAAGTTTCTTGTAAACTTCTTTACCAGACTTTAAATTTATAGGTCTAGTAACTCACAAGACAGGCCTAGTGGGCTTCTCAGGTAGTCATTTATTATTTAATGACATTTAATTACATATATAGATAGATAGATACTTTATTTATGCAATAAGCCATTATGGCCCATGAGCATTTATACATATAATATACAATATACATATACAGGATAGGAAGCGATATATAAATACATCTATCTGTAAGCACATACCCTTTCTAATAGCTGCAGACATAACATAACGCCTGAAGACGTACATCGACGGAACCAGTTAGACCATAAGAAACATGCAACGCTATTCAGACGGGTAAGGGTCTCATGAATCATCATCGTAACAACTGAACTGATAAGTACAAAAAACGACTGAAAGCGTAATAACAGCACTGGTGAGACCCCGACCAACCTGCACAGTTATGCAGACTGGTCAGGGTCTCACTATCCGCACATGACCAAAGTAATGATCATCGTAACAGTTCAACTGGGAAACATGAAACGTCTGAATGCGTATGTTAACAGAACCAGTGAGACCATGACTAATCTGCACATTTATGCAGACCTGTCAGGATCTCACTGATATCACTGTGATTATAACAGTCATCATCGCACCGATCCATTGAAAACTTAAATATATATCATGAAATATATCATAAATAGACTAGTGAGATACTCTTATAGCTGTTCTTCCTGTGCATGTGGCGGATTTTACTGGTGAAAGGAATCCTGGCATAGATTCTGAAAACTCAACTGCGAGCTTCGGAAACCGGGCTCAGGGATAATGTGGCACGGAATAATGTCCGAACCTCATTTTCCCGAGCCCGGGTTATCGTCGCCCTTTTACCGATCCTCTGACACAGCTGAGCACAATTCGTCACATGCACTTAACTTTCGTTTCTTACAATTTTGACAGTCATTTACCATTTAGGATCGAATAACTAGCCGTCATTACTAAGTATTCTTATTTCGGTGGTATATGTTCAAACATGTCAAGCGGGATCGGATACGTATTCTGTAGAGTTCAAAACAGCAACTGGAGGACGGGGGCCAGGTTTAGGGAATATGTGGCGGAACCAATGTCCAGACAGCATTTCCCCGCACCGGGCCCTGTGTCATTAATCGCTAGATCCAGTATACATGCCCGACCCCGGCTGATCATATATATCACTGCATCTCCAATCACCCAAAGTACCTGTATAAATTTGGTCCAACAGGTAACTGGTCCAAGGATTACACTAGTGCAGTCCGAGTTGGACCAGTCCAAGGTCCAATGGTCCAAGTGATTTGGTCCAAGGATTACAGTTATCCATCAAGCATTGGCCTACGGGGCGAATAAGCTGCTTCATAATTCTGGATAAAAAATTTAACTATCGTCAATTGGCCGATGCTCAAGCAGACTGCGAGGTCTCGAACTGGAGGACTGCACCAGGTAATTTTATTTGTTCACCCTGTATATTCAAAATTTGAGCCACTACACAACAAAACCAACAAACAAAGTGGCATTATGCGCCATGCAAAGACTCAGATCAGCCTGGGCATCCCCCCAGTCTGATCAGGCTAGGCGGATGCTTTGTTGGTTGTGTTGTGTCACAGTTCAAATGTACAGATCTGAACAATACTAGTTTAAAACCAGATTCTGAGTGGACTGGCATTTGGCGTATAAAAGATTGCTCTGACTTAATTAATAACAAGAGCTCCGCAAGCGGGGCAATATACGCCCGTTTCTGAATGGGTTTTTTTGCACCGTTTCATCCTTGTCTACATTGCTATCAAGTTTATCAAGACATTCCAAACATTAAGGTTCTCAAAAGAAAAGCCTGAAAAAAATAATCAAAGGGATGTAACTAAAAAGCAATAAGGAAGGGAAAGCAATTATTCTTTTATTAGACATACTGTCTCAACCTAATACACATTGCTATACTGTCTCAACCTAATACACATTGCTATAAAGTTTTGTCAAGATATTCCATACGGTTACCTAGTAATGACTTGCCCAAAAAAAGCAGTAGAAATTAATCAAAGGGATGTAACTCCATAAATAAGGAAGGGGGAGCAATTATTCTTATATAAGACACACAGCCTCAACCTAATACACATTGCTATAAATTTTCATCAAGATATTCCATACGGTTGCCTACTTATCGCTTGCATAAGAATAGCTTTAGAAAATATTCAAAGGGAGGTTATTCCAAAAATAAGTAAGGGGAGGTAATCGCTCTTATATGTGATGTATTGTGTCAACCTAATAAACATCACTATCAAGTTTCACCACAATAGTCCAAAGGGTTAGTTAGATATGAGGTGTACAAATATAGTCTGACAAAATAATCAAAGGGAGGTAACTCAAAATCTAAGTCAAGGGGAGTAACCATTCTTGTATGAGACACGTGGTCTTACCCTCATAAACATTGGTATATAGTTTCATCATGATATTCCAAAGAGTAACCAAGTTATGGAATGCTAAAGAATTGCCATACAAACTGCCATAGAAGAGTTTTTCAAAGGGCTGTAACTCCGCTAAAAATCATCGTAGGAAAATTTCCGTAAAATATGCGCTACTCCACATCGTAGTCTTACTATTCACAAAGTTTCAGCTTAATTGGATGAAAACTGTAGGAGGAGTTATCCGGAAACGAACACCCCAAAATCCTAAGTATAGGGCTGTAACTCCTTTAAAAATCATTGGAGTGTAACCTCGAAATAATATGCGCTGGTCCACCTCATTGTCTTACTATATACCAAGTTTCAGCTCGATCGGATGTAAACTGTAGGAGGAGTTATCCGGAAACAAAAACTTTACGCTGGACGGACGGACGGACGGCAGCGCCATAACAATATACGTCCCATTTTTCAAACGGGCGTATAAAAAATGACTGGCTTAAACCATGACTACTAAAGATTCTTGCCTCAAGCAGGGCTCGAACCTGGGCCCGCTAGGTCAGTAGGCCAGCGCTTAGCCCACTGAGCAACCAGGGCTCCCGTGTTCATTGTTCTTTCAGAATTTAGTTTGGTCTTTGTTGCTTTGTATTGACCAGTGCACCACAGTGGTGGCATTTTTGAGGATTTTCTTTTTAGATATTGTCATCTGGACATCTAACTAAAGTCTGCTTTAGTCATCATCTTCCAAAACATAACCACTACTTTGGGAAAATGTGAAAACTCACAAAAACTCATATTTTACATTTCGTTTAAAACTGTCATCCATGTTAATTGTCTTCTTAATGAGCCAGGGGCCGTATTTATAAATCCACTTAAGTCGTTGCTATGCTGTTGCTAAGGCTAAATTTCTATAAAGGAGGCTCCCTACAACTATGAAATTTGCTCTGGAGGAACAGTCTAAAAAAGACCCCAGATTTTAACATAATTAAGAGAAAACAATTGCTGGATTGTTTATTTTTAAAATAAGCCAACACCTTTTCAGCTGTTTCGTACCCATTTTTAAAGGCTATGAATACTTAAAGGATCTCTTAAAACTATTCTGTGAGGCCAAAAGGTCAATATGAATTCAGAACTGAGGTTTGTAAAGTCAGCAAATCAGGCATACATTGTTGAATCAACACAGAATCAACATTGATTCAATGTCACAACATTGAATCAATGTTGATTCAATGTTAATTCAAGAGTGTGTGCCCACTGGGAGGTATTACCACAGTCAAAGGTAAATATATATCTTTACATAAATCATTTCTTTCTTAATAGTTCAATGGCAAGAAAACCTAAAATTTGATTTACCGTATGGCGACAGGTCCACCATGTGACTAATGCGGAACAGACATTATCACTGCCAATGAGTCAACACATGGCAACAACCTCACCACCATCAGTATAACAACAATATCTGAAGCAGTTATATTTATCCAGTCAAACAAAGCATCAAAACAAGCTTGATTTAGTGTGGTTGCAACAATGTGGCAATGCTGAAACGATGCTTTACTGACTTTGCATGTTTACCTGGTTACTGCTAATCCTGCATAAGAATGGTTTTATATTCATTTAATAATAAATTTATTCATGTTTTAGTTTCATGTTCCCCAAACTGCCTGACCCCAAGGTCACCACTAATTAGGACCTTAGATAACGTGAACCCTGACCTCAACAGTGAAGGTCGGCCATCAAAGTCAAACCCGAACAACTCTACAAAGCCTTTTTTATGCATGGGCCGAGCCTCCCACCAGACATGCATAGGGAAGAAAGACTTCTAAAGATCTCAACTTTCAACGTGAAAAACATTGAAACCAACAAACAGTATCTTCTTAAGCTCTTAAGAACTTCTGACCTAATTTGCCTGCAGGAAACATGGCTGTTTAATTTCCAACTGAGGACGTTAGATAAGCTCCATAAGAACTTTGAGGGATTTGGAAAGGCGGTGGATGACGATGACCCTCTCCCCCCGGTCCAGAAACCAAGAGGCTATGGCGGCATTGCCATTCTTCACCGTAATAACATGGACTTGAAGACCCGTAGATGCCTGGACGGAGGCAGTCGTGTTGCCGTCACTGAAGTGCTTTCTGATCCCCCACTGGTAGTTATCAATGTCTACATGCCTAGCCGAAACACTGGGAATTCTGATTCGTACGACCAGATCTTAAGTGAAATTCAAGAAATCCTAAACAAATACATGACCTCACATGCACTCCTTCTGCTTGGTGATATGAATGCCTCTCTGGTAGGAAGACATAATAACTCCCAGGATGTGAGGCTGAAGAATTTCTGCGACCGAAACAATCTTCTCTCAAAACAGAAAGGTCTCCACACATTTCTACATGTGAATGGTAGAGACAGTGCAGAAATAGACTACATCTTATTCAACAGCAAGGCCCAAAGTCTTGTAAGATCCGTTAGAGTTGAGAAGTACACAGAAACAAATACTTCGGACCATATTCCAGTAACTGCAACTATACAGCTCAAGATTCAAGATAAGAAGATATACGCTGGAGAAGTCAAGGTGAAGCCAAAATGGGAGAAGTGTGACGTCCAGCTATACAGCTTTCATATTGCAAACCTACTACATCCCTTCAAACAACCCCAGTCAGACTATGAATTTGTCCTCTCCTTGGGCCATTTCATCTCTACGCTGAAGAGAGCTGTCATCCAGAGTATACCGGGTCACAGAGACACCAGAAAAGTCCATCCAGTTAAAGATAGAGTATGGAATGAAGAGATCTCTAAAGCAGTGAAGGATTGCAAAGTTGCGTGGTGGCAGTGGCGACAGGCAGGGGAACCGGACAGTGCAGACCACCCTACCTCCCAACATATGAAAAAATGCAGGAGGGACCTGAGAAAGGCACAGAGGAAAGCGGAGGCAAGAAGAAAGATTGAACAGACAGAGAGAATTATGGCCTCTACTGGTACCGACAAGGAATTCTATCGGCTTGTAAGGCAGCAAAGGAAGACCCAGTGCTCTTCAATCCCATTCCTTAATGTGGAGAACAAGGTTCTGACTACCCCTGAAGATATATGTGAAGGTTGGGCTGCATATTTCCAGACTCTTGCTACCCCCACCAACAAGGAGGAGTATGATGACGAGGCCAAGGAGTTCTTTATGGAGGACATTGACCACATCCTAAACACATGTTCAATGATGAAACAGGCAATACCCCCGGCTACATTGTCAGAGATCCGTTACGCAATTAAAAGGCTAAAAACCAACAAGGCTGCAGATTATCTGGACTTGACAAGTGAACACCTAAAGTATGGTGGGCTATGTGTAGAAACCTTCCTGCTGAACTTGGTGAACTACATATTCGACTCGAAGCAGGTCCCTGCAGTACTCAAGGGCGGATTAGTCACTCCAATCTACAAGAAAGGAGAGAAAACTGATCCTGCAAACTATCGGGGAATTACCGTTACATCTGTCCTATTAAAGGTTATTGAGCACATACTCAATAAGAGACATAATCTAATCTTGGATAAAACACAGTCACATCTTCAAAAGGGCTTCACCCAAGGCTCCTCATCAATAGATGCTGCTCTAATCCTTTCGGAATGTATTACTGAAGCAAAGAATGTGCACAGACCCCTAATCATTGCCACCCTCGACGCCCAGAAGGCGTTCGATGTGGTGGACCACGCAATACTTCTGAGGAAACTCTTCCAGGATGGAATAAAGGGAGACAACTGGCTTCTACTGAACAACATGTACAGTGATCTTACTTCAATGGTAAAATGGGAGGCAAACCTGTCAGATCCGATCATCATCAGGCAGGGAGTGCGCCAAGGGGGCGTACTCTCTACATCCCACTACAAACGATACAATAACCCGCTCTTAATTGAAGTCGAGAACAGATTTACTGGCGCTCTGATTGGTCATATCAAAATTCCACATGTAACAGTAGCTGATGATCTTGCCCTTGTGACACACTCCCAGGTGGAAATGCAGTTCATGCTTGACTGTGGCTACAGCTTTGCAGGAAGAAACAGATATGGTATACACCCAAGCAAGAGCTGTGTTTTAACCTATCCAAATGGAAAGAAATATGCAGAAAAGGGTACTTACACCATGGGGAAGGATCAAGTGCAACAGACAAATCAAACTAAACATCTTGGAATAAATAGAGAAACAAGCCTGAAAATCAACATTGACGAAAAAGTAAACCTAGGTAGGAGAACAGCATATTCTCTGATGGGGGCGGGATTTCACAGCATAAATGGTTTGAAGCAGTGTGTAAACGGAAAGCTGTGGTCGACATACGTCATTCCAAGGCTACTTTATGGACTTGAGGTGTTAGAACTGAAACAGTCCGACCTAAAGCAGCTAGAATCCTACCAAAAGAAGTCCCTGAAACAGCTACAGCATCTTCCAGACAGAGCTCCAAACTCTGCCTCACTTGCTCTCATGGGAACTCTACCTATAGAGACAGTTATCCATAAGAATATGCTGAATCTTTTCTGGAGATGGTCTACAAGTAATGGGATTGAATATGATATATGCCTACGTCAGCTTGCCGTGAAATCTCCTGATGACAAATCTTGGTTTAACAGAATACGTGATCTTCTTTGTCATTATGACCTCCCTTCGCCGTCCACCCTTCTGGATCATCCACTTTCAAAGCCTAAATGGAAGTCCATGTTAGACAGTGCAATCCATGAGAAGGTAGAGGAAAAGTGGAGAGAGGATATACAGTCAAAGAACTCTCTGAAATATATCAACCCCAACAAAGTCAAGGTGGGACAGTGTCATCCTGTGTGGGCTACAGTTAGAGACAATGTTTACGATAGTAGAAGAGCGCGGACCAAATGTCGTCTTCTGACAGGCACCTATACCCTGCAAAACAACAGAGCGGTCTTCAACCAACATGCTGTAGACCCGACATGTAAACTATGCAGCGATGCCCCTGAAACAAGACAACATTTTTTGGTGGAGTGTCGGGCCCTTAGCGAAGAAAGGAAAAGGTACCTAGGGCAAGTAGAATCTATCGCAGACAGACTCAACATTGACATGTTATGCCCAGACACTGTGACCCGTCTCATCCTAGATCCATCAGTGTACACAGAAAATCCCCTTGACATAACATTTCTGGAAATTCAAAGTAGGGAAATTATAGACATCCTGCACCGTAAACGTCTGAGACTTTTATCCTTATTATCTGAGGAACAGCAGGGTCCCGTGGCCTCCAATCTAATACGTCCCGATTCTGAGTTGGTTCCAGCAGACCACACAGTCTATACTCGAAACACTACCCAAACTACGTCAACATCGACGGTTCGCCGACAAGCCAACGGCGGGAATCTACTGTAACAACAACAACAACTGCCCTTCAGACAGAGACTTCTTTCAACACACTGATAGCGGAAAAACACTTGTGAATTTTATTCCCCGTCTGGGAACTGCTAGCAATTATACTTCAAGACGTTGTGCTGACATTTGTCTAGCAAAGAGTAAATGCGTCTCATTTATGATTTGGAAATCAACGGGTAACTGTGAACTCTATGGTGGCAACTATACACAGTATATGCAAGTAAACGACTCAGGAGATCCAAAATATTATGTGAGGAGAGATGCATGGAAGAATGAGGAATAAAAATGATGGAATTCGAGCATGATTCTGATGACTTTCAGGAGGTATTTTCTTATATCTACACTGAACAAAATTTCCAATTGGTCACTTTTTCCATAGAATTAAGCCATATGCAAATTATAGTTTATCTGGCAATGAATTAGCAAGAAGAAATGGATGTGTATGCTTGTATTTTACAAGCAGCACAATGACTCATGCATTTTCAAAATGATTTACTACAATTTGTAGTCTGTATTGAGAGTTACACATACATTCCAAGGGAGGGAATTTCAAAACCTCAATATTAAAATTTTTGTAGACAAAACTTTCGTGCAGATAGAGTACAAATTTCATGTTTTTATAAGGGAAAACTTAACTTACTTCAAAAATGTCATGATTTTGTGGCAGTTTGATGGAGATTTTATGCATTTTTAAATTGTTTAATGGTTTACAAACAAGGGGTCATAACTCTAATTTAACAATAATGTTTTGATTTCAAAATCCAATTTTAATGAGTAGATAAAAACCAAAAATTTTGATTATAACAACATTCAAAAGCACTGGTTAGAAATTATATTTCTGCAAAGAAGAAAACTGACCAATTAGAAATTTTGCTGAGTGTATATTTTAAGTGACAAGGTACCCTTTCATGGAAACAACTACGTGTAACAGTGTCTTTTTTTCTGCTCCCTTTCTCAATGAAGACCAGGGGCCGTATTTATAAAACAACTTAAGTCAATGCTATGCTGTTGCTAAGGCTTAATTTCTATAAAGGAGATTCCCTACAACTATGGAAATTTGCTCTGGAGGAACAGTCTTTTTCAGACTGTTCCTCCAGAGCAAATTTCATAGTTGTAGGAAATCTCCTTTATAGAAATTACGCCTTAGCAACAGCAAAGCAACGACTTAAGTGCTTTTATAAATACGGCCCCAGGTCTTACAGGTACTAATTTGCTCCCTTAAGAGCCTATTTTAGAAGAGATTCTTCATCCCAGAAGCACTCAGGAAGTCACAAAAGTTATTTCCCTTGGAAAAGATGGAAGGAAAAAGAGCAAATGGGTGTAAACTGACACCTTGAATGAATGGTCATTTCCACTCTCATCTGGAATTACGTCCTTCTTGACAGTATTTCAGTCATTTCAGGACAATTGGAGGGCAATAATGAAAGACTGTGTGCAATGGAACCCTGTTTATAGTTGGACAGATCATCTTAGATTAAGTGTATTTCCCTGTTCTTCTCTTTTTTGTAATCCTTGAAGTGCCAAAATGCAGATGACAAAGTTCACTATACAAAGAGTCAAAAATATTCATCCAAGCTATATCATATTGATATACATGTATTCAAAGAATATAGGACAAAGAATGTAAGTCTAGATGAGATTGCCTATTATGAGCCCCCTCATCTGGATTCACAATGTTTGCAAATTCAACTATTTTGGTGCTTTTCACTAAGAGTAGTATTTTGTGATTTAATTTCAGAGTTAAGACCTTTTGCTGTGAAACCATAACTAGTTTGTATTTTAACATTGATTAAATGTTGAAATCTGTTTATGCTCTTTTAATCTTAATCAGTAATCATATTTCCTCCAATAAATGCCCTCTAATAAATGCCCCACCCACTTTTTCTGTGTAAAAATGCCTTTAGATAAGTTCAAGTTGTTAATCATTTCCCAAATTTAGTCTAAATGTCATCAGAGCTCTAGTTACGAGTGAGTATTTGGTTATAATTAAGGAAATTTTTTGTTATTTCTGCATAAAAACATACGTTGTGACCACTCATCTGAACCGTCTCAACGAGACGGTTCAGATGAGGGGTCACAACATATGGTTTCAATAAGAACTGAGAAAAGTTATCCCAAAATTATCATCGAATACCACTCTTATCTAGAGCTCTGATGACATTTTTTGGACACAAAAATTCCAACCTCCGAGCATATCTTTTGGAATAAATCAGTATAAATGTTTCCCCTCTATATCAATCATCTCTCAGCGCATAATTTATCTTAGCAAAAGTTTTGTGATTTTTTTCTCAGTTTTTAAATCCATTTGCCTGATATTTAACTCAGTAATGCCAAGCATCTCATATAAATGACCTAGACAAACAGTGCAGACCCAGCTCAGATGGCACAGAATGCAGTGTCTGATCAGGGTCAATGTTGTTTGCATAAGATTTACAGCGATTTCTATTTCTAAAACTGCCATTTTTTGCTGAAAAAAATGTTTCACAATTTTGAAACAAAAAATATCATTGTATTTGGTTATAAAGTTGTAAAACACTTAACAAGCTGACCTCTTAACAAACTCGTTAGGCTAATGATGATTTGAAAAACTGGGCCCTGATCTGGAGTACAGTTTATTTCTTCTGGGCCAATAGTCAAACAGTTCATGTCTGTGATAGTACATTCAGTTCTGGAGAACAGTGTTTTCCCAAAATGGTTCAGGTCTGGAGAATAGTTCATTCCCCTGAAGAATATTTCAAACAGTACAAGTCTGAACCCTCTTTAGAACTGCCATAGGGAAGGCAAAATGGTTCTGATGGGGGGCCACAACACACACTTCAGGTCTGGGGTATAGTCTGTTTTCCAAGAACAAAATGCTGCTGCTGTATTTGTAAACATTTTATGTCCATCTCTACATAAACTCTCTCCTTTGACTCTCCAGGATAAGAATCACTCCTGCAGAAGAAAAATACCAAACAGTCAACTCTTGATATCTCGAAGTCTAACTTCAGCCCAAACTACTGATATCTCAAAGTAAATTTTCTGGTACCAGAAAATTTACTTTGAGATATCAGTAGTGTGAGATAACAGGAGCCAAAATTTGAATAAATATAGGAAATATATTCTTTTATATAAGAAGATACTTTGAGATATCAGTGTTTGCGATATCTGTTGACTGTATTTCTTTGGTTATAAGATGGAGGTATTTCCTTCAAAAACAATCTCAAAAATCTAGATCCATCTTATAATATGAATCTAGATTTTCAGGACTGTTTTAAACCACTAAAACCAGTATAACAGATCTTATTACAGAATTTCAAAAGACTGATTTACATATTTTTGGTTAGTTTAGAGAGGTGAAAAACCCATTTTATAGCCCTATAAATGTGTAAATATAGAAATTCATGTAAAGGTCTGCGAACACCTATGAGATAAGTTTTCAGTTCAAATTCCATGAAAATACGTTTTATGACCCTATATTATTACTGCCTCAACAAGGCAGATCTAATGTGTTTGATGAGAAAAATAAGAAAAATTGAGCCGTGATACGACAAAACCAACAGAGAGGCTGTGAATCCAGCGCAGACTCAGATCAGCCTGGACATCTGCCCAGTCTGATCAGAGTCTTTGCTATCCGCATGGAGGTAGCTTAGACTCTTAGCTACCCTTTAAGTGCTTAGCGAAGAGTCTGATTGGACTGGGTGGACGCTCCGACTGATCTGAGTCTGCACTGGGCGCACAATGACTTTCTTGATTTTCTTGTGTTGCGGCTAAATTATTTCACAACCTGCAGACTGCAATGTCTCACTTGACAGTGCACTGTCACAAAATAGAACCGAACCATGGTTCCAGGTTATAAAACTTGAGTACAATCTCAAACTCAAAATAAAGCACACTGATTGGCTGCTTCCGGGCACTGAATGAGTTTGAGAATGTACTCAAGTTTTATAACCTTGGGGCCAGGGTTCGAGGTTATAAAACTTGAGAATAATCTCAAACTCAAAATAAAGCACACTGATTGGCTGCTTCCGAGCATGTGCTCGGAGGCAGCCAATAGGTGTGCTTTATTTTGAGTTTGAGAATGTAATCAAATTTTATAACCTCTGGGCCAGAATTCCAGACAAAAATTTATGCCACCAGCACCAGAAAAGCAATACCTATTCCTTACCTCCACTAGTCATGGGCAAGACATGTAGCAAAGAGTCAAGAGTCTTCTCAGATTATACAAATGCACAACCTGTACTGTGTTCTGAGTTTTTAAAACTCAAGTTACTGGCTACTGGTTTAAATGTAACATGTTTTTAAATACAAAGAGCAATAAGCTGTTACCATATCTTAAAGAGAGTCTTTTACACACCTTGATATTAAACATAACTTAGAGAATGTTGTTTAATATAGCGTGGAGTGACCAGTTTCGGCGGGTATAAGAAACTATCGGCTAACTGGCTGATTCACATTCAGATCAAAAGCTAAAACCCATTATCAAATAGAAGTATAATATCTTACCTGTCAAACCATATCTTCATTTTTTAATTGTTACATTTACTAAAGTTTGGCCACCATCATTTCTGTTGGGGGTATTCTGGCTATATTATGTACTACCTCACCCGTTTCGGAGGGTAATGTCTTACTACAGTATATGCCCAGAAATTGTTCACAAATTAACTTGTAATCACTAAATAACTTCAATTGTAACTTCTAACTTCTAAACACAAAGAATTAATTTGATTCCAGTCACTGATTAATTAAAAATTGGAAAAAAGAAAACACAACTACTGTTTAATTATCCAACTATGAAAAAAAAAGGTTAAGTTTGGCTAAGCTGTTAAAACTGCTTTAATAAGTATTCAAATAGGTCACTAGGGTGTTTGAAACCAATTATACAGGAGCAGGTGTACTTTTAAAAAAGAAAGAGTGACTATAGATTTAACTTACCTTCAGTTCTTCTGATTTAAAAACATTCCCTTTTTATTAGTAACTTATGAATATTGAGAAAATGGAGCCTAAAATATATAAGGACTAGGTATTTTTGGGCATGTACTGTGGCCACCATTTTGCAATCTGATCACATGACAGTCACGTGACTTTAAAAAGCAGACGATGTGCATTCTGTGGACCATGTCTGATTTTGGATTTTTTTCTTATTACAGAAATGGACTTCTTTAATTTCTATTATAAAAAGGTATTAAGGAAATAGCTGAATTTTACGGGTAAGGTAAGAAAATCATGATTACTCACTTGTTTTGTCCTCATTTTTTCAGAATAGCTTCACTAGGGTATTACAATGTGACAGATGTAAATACTCAAAAATTGATGACGTCGTACGAAGCTAAACGAGACTGCGCGTGCGCTTTAAACTTTACCCTCCGAAACAGATCACCCACCGAAACAGGGCACTCGACGATACCTTAGAGTCTGTTGTTTTCTGGCTATTTCAGCATTAAGCTGCTGAATACTGGTTATATGTGAGAGTTTTCTGTGTCTTAACCAGTTATTACATGCCACTTTTGAACATTTCATCAACATCAGAGTCTCAGTACACAGGTAATGGTTTTGTGTCTTGGCTGCAAGGAAATAAAAAGAGATCAAAGAAAGCTACAATGTTTTAAGGTGGGTACTCCATATTTTCCTGCCATTTTCTTCAAAGGGAAATAACTTCTGTGACATCCCATTTGCTTCCTTGGACAACAAACCATTTCAAACAGGATCTACTCTTAAAGGAAAGAATCTGCTTCTTTCAGAGTTAGCCCCTAATGGGTCTACTCTTGAAGGAAATTATGTTCCAAGGGGAGCAAAACTCATTTCTTCCAGAATTGACCCTAAATGAGAAGGATGGCAAAAATTAAAATGGGACACTTGCTTCACCTAAAAGTATACCCATTCACCATATGACTATTAAATATTAAAATGGCATTTGCCAGGTAAAACTTTAAAAGCAAGGAACTTGTTGTTTCAAGAAAACAGCAAAGCCCCCATTAGAGAAAGGGTTTACCTTTTAGGAAGCAAATGCTGTTTGATATAAGTTGTCTCCCTTGATAATATGGTGCCCAAACTATTGAAGTGAATTTCCTACTTCTGTAAAAGCAAAGCTAAAGAGGGGAAAAATATTTCTCATCATAATCTTATGCAGCATAAACTCCCTCATTTAGGTGTTTCTGATGAGTTCAAAACGCCTTTTTGTGTGATAAAAACATAAGATTTAATTTTGGCCTATCAGAATCTCTATTTAACACTTCACACAATTTCAATTGTCATCATTCACTTTACATCATTCCTGTTATCAATTTATCAGTTTTGGCAACTAAGCACCAAACAGTGGTGTTCCGCTTCCAACAATGCTTATAAGTAAGTGCAATAATTCTAAGTATTGGGTCAGACAAGTCTTGGCATACAGTGCAAACCAAGATCAGAGTCTGATCTGGGTCTATACTGTTGCCATTCCATTTGCATCTTTTGGATGCATTACCACATCATAAAACCAATGTGTCCATTTTTAGGACAATTATTGTAATTATTTTTATTTTTTTTTTTGTTAAGTAGAATGACATAACTCTTTTATCACTGTGGCTAAAAATTTACCTGGTTGTAACTGAGCAGCTAATCTGTAGTAATGTAAGGCATCAGAATGCTGTCCTTGAGAATTCAGTATCTTCCCCAGATTTTGATATAAATCCGCTTCTAACTTGCTCAGTATGTCTGTAGCAGGAAAGTCTTCTTCCTGATCTGACTCTTGACCTCTGTCACCATGGCTACTGATCCTTGGTCTCTTAGCAGCAGGTTGGTCAGCTGGTATATTTGTTGATGATGTCAAATTTCTTTGAAGGTCTGTCTTTCTATGTTCAGATATACTGCTTACTGCCCTGAAATTTATTGACAGTGTGCACATGTAACTCTGATATAGAGCTTGATGGATAAATGACTAAATGTATTATAGCTGAATGGCATCATGGGAAAAGAAACATGACCTCACTTGCAAACATCTGCACATCTGGGCAGTCTAATCTGAATCTTCCATTTTGCATATACCATCTATGTGTCCTGGTAAAACTTAAAAGTGAAAAGCAAAGACTTGTCAGTTCAAGCAACTACACATGCTGATTAAAGTACTGACAATACCCATACAGTTTCAGGTCCCGATTCAGGTGATACCAATAAGCTCTTTTCAACTATCTAACTGTATTAATCCTATTAAATGCCCCCAACAGGAGGGACAATCAGGTCAAGCTGCCAAAAGGAGGGAATTATTTAGAGCATAAAGTGTAATAATCAGCCACGCTAAAATACTTCTAATAAACAGTATTAAGGTGAATGGGTATACATTCAGAGGAAGCAACCCTACTACTTTCTGCCTCCCTCCTCAGAAGCAGTCAACTCTTAAAAGAAAAGAATTTGCTACTCTAGGAACAGATTCTTTTCTTTAAGATAGACCCCATGTCAAAGAGCTACCTCATCTAGAAAAGCAAATAGGAATTTATGCAATATAACATTATTTCAAAAAAGAGGCAGGGGCATTTATTACAGCAGGGACAATTAGTAGGATTAATATGGTATTTATTTATCACTATCAGGGCTCGAAATTTCCACTTGTCCGCTCGTATTTACGAGTAGATGGCCGGTAAGGACGAGTGGAAATTGTCACTGACTTGCCCTGCCGGATGAGTAGGTTTTTCCTCCTTGAAAATTGTCTAATCATGCCGTTCAGGAAAAGCACTTTACAAATCGATCCAAATTCAGCAAACAAATATTGACTGTAACGCAAAAAGCATGAAATCCCATAGATTTCCGCATTGTGTTGTCTAAAAAATGAAAACGGAAATGGCAAACTGTAAATAAACAGTGCACATGCGCAAATTGAACATCGACCCGATGAGGATACGCACCAACGCGGTTTCTCCTAGGTTGTTTGCGCTCTATAATTGCATGATTACAAATGCATAATCCAGCTCAAATAGTTGTATAGGACATTATTTTCACGTCCTCTCTTGAATAAAGCAGAAAGAAATCTACTTTGGTGCAGAAATCTTTATAAACGAAACCTCTTTGTACGATCCTGAATTGGGACGAAACCATATTACCTACGGAAAGTACCGGAAATAACCGAGTGAAAATGAAAGTGAAAGTAGAATACGGACGAGTAGATTTTTGAAAGGACGAGTAAATATTTGAAGCACTTGCCCTGCAGGACAAGTACGTTCAAAAAAAATTTCGAGCCCTGACTATTATACCTGATGTTTCTCTATCAAAATGATCTCAAATATGTAAACCGATCTTGTGTAATTCTGGTATAAGTTGCTTTTTTTTTCTCCTCCACCATAACCCCCAAAATCATGATCCATCATGTATGAGGAATCTAGATTTTGGGGACTGTTTTGGAAGAGAAAAATCCATCTTATAGCTGAATAAATCTGGTATAACATCTAATGTATATATATACAAACAGTTTAATCACTTTTACTGGAAATGGACGGATGCATGAAATAACATTTTTACTAAAGCAAAAAGGCAAGGGTTAACTTATAGTCCTGGCCAGTGTCTATTACAGGAAAGTCTGGTAAATTCGGACAGTGGGTAAATTCGGACAGTGACATTTTTTCCTTTATACGTCAGTTGTTTGGAATTCAAACAAAATTAACTGGGCAAACAGTGAAAATCCTGATGAGACGGCTCATTATGAGCCGTCTCATCTGTATTTTCACCGTTTGCAATAATATGTCCGAATTAACCCGCTGTCCAAAATTACCTGACTCCACTCTACATATTCTCTACTCTGTTTTCCCCTTGTGCTGCTTGGCACCTTTTATACTAATGTGTACTGTATAACCTTTGATATTATGGTGGAGAAATAAATTTCACGACCAAAGGTAGTTTTTTATGCATTCATGATCATTAGTTTAAATTGGAAACATTGAAATTTGCAACTTTGTTCTCTCCTGCCAACATTGCCGTTATAATGTGACCTCAACACATCAGTGTGTTCCACAATAGCCATCTTTGCAGAAGGCCTTTACTTACATACTTGTGTATTTGAATAAAGCTGTATCACTTGTAACAATGGCATCCAAACCTTAGGAAAGTATCCAGTGCTCCAGATAAGAAGGGGTGACAGGGATACCTTGAGGATAATTTTCCATATTTCTCCATAAAAACATAACTTGTGACCCCTTATTAGAACTGCCACACTGAGATGATTCTAATGAGGGGTCACAACAAATGTTTTTGTTGAGAAATAAAAAAAAATATCTAAGAATTATCCTCAAAACCCCTCCTTATCTGGAGCTTTGGTATCCATACACCTTGAAAGATCTGGCAGAGTCGGAAGTTTGCAAAACTTGACAAAAGCAATCAATGTGACAATGAAAATGCATACCTTTCTAAACACTCAATAGCAGCTGTAGTTTCTCCCAACTTCTCCAAAACTTCTGCTTTATACTTCAGAGCCAAAACATCACAGTTCAAATGCTGAAATTCACTATATTCAGCATCTTCGTTATCACATGACACAACTTCAGTTTCTGTGTTCCTTTTCTCAGAGATTCTTGGTTCTATATCAGACCCTTGTCGTTTTCTCTTAAGAGTTCTCTTGAGTTTTGTATTATCATCATCCATTCTATCTACCATACTGTTCTCATTTTCAGTCAAATTGCATATATTGTTATTATTTGTATTATCAGATTCTAAGTTGTTTTCATTATCATTCAGAGTCTCACAGCTTAAGTCTACTGAAATCTGACTGTTGTCATGGGAACTGTCAAGATCATGACCTTGACCTCCACCATGGTAACAAGCAATGACTTTATCACACAGCTGTAAACAGTCAGAATATTTACCAGCCTTCAACAGAGACCGAATGGCTTCATGGTGTATTTGTCTAAGTGATGGTAAATCACCTCTATGGTATTTCTGTGCCTGAAATGGACATAGTCCACTAGTCAACATATTTGGTTGTGTTCACCCAGTATTGCATAAAAGTAAAAGGACACCATAACACTGGTGGACATATCAGACAGCAGAATATGCCCCATGTAAAACAGTCAGTTAAATTTTTTTCAAAGGTTTGCTTCTATTAGACTGAGATGAGCCGAATCATAACAAAACCAACAACAAAACCAACAAAATGGCATATGCGCCCAGCAAACTCAGATCAGCCTGGGCAACTGGCCTGTCTGATCAGAGTCCTTGCTGTGCACCTCAAGGGTAGCAAAGGGTCTAAGCTAGGTCCATGCAGGCAGCAAAGACGGATGCCCAGCAGATCTAAGTCTTCACTGGGCGCACATGCCGCTTTGTTGGTTGTGTCGTGTCGAAACTAATTTGAAAATTAATATATTGTTAACCAAAGATATATTGTTTATTTATCAGGATGGTCTGGCAAGTGCACTTTGCATACACTTTGACCCATTCAGGTGTATGGGTACAATGGGAAACAACTACTGTGACTTCCTGTTTGTTTCTCAGTCTTAATACCTGTCTGAAAGGAGATCAACATTACATTAAAAGAATGATTTTTTTTCCTAAAGGAGCAAATTCTTTCCTTTATGCATTGACCCCCACTGAGAAGGCCAATATGAACAAGACCTGTCACAGGGACAGGATAGCTCGCCTGACAGCGCCTTGCCCATCACATAAAAAACTTTAACGTAAAACTTTAACATTTTGCTAACGCCGACGTCGCCACCAACGCCAACGCCGACAACTGGGGTAGTGCAACAGCTCTTCCTGAATTTAGTTCAGGCAACTAAAATGGCAGAGTTGCTCCCCTTGAAAGTGTACCCATTCACCTTTATGCCTTGTGGACTCCTTCTTTTATCTCAGCACAGGTGCTTGAAGTTTAGACCTTGAAACACTTCAAAATGTCAAAAATTATGTCAATAAAGAAGCATTATTGTACAATGTTGTATTGAACACTTTGGATGACAAGGTTTAGAAATGTTTCTAAGCTAGAACTTCAAGCTCCTATGATCTCAGAATCTGGGCACAGGTCAATTATCAGAATAAGATCAAACAGGAAGGGTTTAATTTTTTTTCTCACAGATTTTTGTATCTGATGGAAAGAAGTAGGCCTGATTAGACACTGTCCATCTGGTCTGGCTTTATGGTATTTGCCAGGATCTCCTTTGTTAGATTCCAACATAAATCAGTTACACTTAAGTCTCATTTAAACAAATGACTGTTTACTGTGAACAAATTCAAGTTACGTTTATATATTTTTTCTCAATCTACATTGTATTAGAAACAGGGCAATTTTAATCAGGTTTTCAGGCTGCAATGCACATATGATCTATATTACATGACATACTGTCACAGTGACAATAGAAAAGTCTACAAGCAGCGTCTACCTTTCCAGAGCTGTTATTGTCAATCAGATATGCTAACAAATCCTGATACTTCTGGCAGGAGACATCATACCTACAAACAGAAAATGAGCTGCAACAAAACAAACTCAACAAAATGGCAAGTGTGCCCAGCACAGACTCAGATCAGCCTGGGCAGCCACCCAGTCTAATCAGAGTCTTTGCTGAGCACTTAAAGGGTTGCTAAGGGTCTAAGCTAGCTCCATGCCGGCAGCTTAGGCTCTGATCAGACTGGGTGGATGCCAAGGTTGATCTGAGTCTTCGCTGGGTGCAGTTGCCACTTGTTGGGTTTTGTTGTGTTGCGGCTCAAATACATGTACTTCCAATTCATTACAGGTCTATGGCTATATACCCATAATTTGGGCACCATTTTTAAAAGGGAGGCAACTTCTACAGAAGCTAATTAGTTTTCTTGGTTGACAAATCTCTAAAATGGGTGACTTTGAAAGGAAAATTATGCTCTATACTGTGTTCAGTTGCAGCCAACAATAAAATAAAACTTTCAGTTTCAAACAAATGCTTTAAATCTTATTATCTTATTTGCATTTCAGGGGTTAAAATAAGCACTAATCCCTTAGTCCGGGACCAGTGGATTATCTGATGGACCAGTTGAGTTTATATGTAGCTGGTCCTCAAAACCAGTTGATTTTTCTAAGTTATGCGAAAACGGAATACTGAAGACCATGAGTCAAGCTGGCAGGACCAACTTGGCTTGATTGCCACTGGTCCTGTGGACCAGCTCTGGTTCAGGCCTTAATTAAAACCCTGTATTTTACTTTAAATCTGAAAAGTTTTTATCACTGCATGGCAGGTATGTCATATGACATACTTCCTACTTTTCATCCGATCATAACAGCAAATATCATTAATTGAGCCGCGACACGACAAAACCAACAATGTAGTTGTGTTCCCAGCGAAGACTCAGATCAGCCTGGGCTTCCGCCCAGACTGATCAGAGTCTTTGCTGTCTGCATGGAGGTAGCTTAGACCCTTAGCTACCCTTTGAGCACTTAACGAAGAGTCTGACCAAACTAGGTGGCAGCCCAGGCTGATCTGAGTCTTCGCAGGGCATATTACCACATTGTTGGTTTTGTCGTGTCGCGGCTCAATTTTACTTTACCTCTCCACCTGAAGGCATCTACTAGCTAGTCTATAAAGAGCATGTGGATAGGAAATATTGTTATCGTCTGTTGTGATGAGCTCTAACACAGAAATAAATCTTTTCTCACACCTGCCACCACTGTCTGCAGGAACAAAACCTGTCATATCAGACTCCACTGACTGAAACATACAAAGACTCTAAATTGTCAATTCTTAAGATTTTGAAGTAGAGTCAGACATCTGCAGAAAACATATAATATTAGCTGTTATATTTTTTACTAATATTACAATACAAGCACTTGAGACAGCGCTCAACATATAAGCTCACTAATACTTCCACATTCAAAATAAAGGCTCTAGATAAGGGCTACACACTGAGATGTCAAAAGAAAATCAATTCCTTTAAGAGTTGACTCCCACTGATAAGGGAGGCAAACATGAAAGTGGCAGATTTCCTTCCCCTGACTGTGTACCCAATCACTTTAACAAATTTGTTTTCTATTTCATTACAATTCACCATTAACCTGAAAGTCACTGGCAGTACCATGTCTGTTTGATTACCTAAATAAAAAAATTTGAGGAAAAAAATAGGAAGAAACAATTCCCACTTCTTGTTCACCACTTTTATTGCTTGTATATTTTTTGTGTATTAAGGTGGTGATAATCACTGATTTGGGACAAAGACAAAAATCTGCATAAAATACTCAAAATAACACTGATCTTTCCAAAACTTAGCAGATGCCTTCTTTATGTTGTTTCTCATAATTTAGAATCCCAAAATGCAGCATTTGTTAAAGTTAAAAAGTGTTTTTATAAGAGAAGATCAAAGGGTAATTTTCTGCGAATAAATCTGAAAAAATAATATCATTATTGAAAATATACATAGTGCTTAGAGTACCTTGTTGCATAATGGAGAGCGTCCTAGCAATTATTTTTTCAAACTCTTTCACACATTATCAGGCTGAGCAGATGAAAAAAGATGCAGTCTGTGTCCAAATTTTTTTGTCAAAACACACAGGTGAGACAGGTGATACTATTTTAACAAGGTTGAACAATTTCATCTACACACCACTGATCATGTCAGTAATGTATTATTTATATTGTAGGTGTTAACATAGGTATGCTTGCCTACCCTATATTTAATAAATGCGTCCAGTGTACATTACTTTGTACATGGTTGAACATTTGAGAAAAAGCTACCGTTTTCATCTGGTCTACATTACAATTTGAGAAAGAGTTGGAGTAAATAATTGCTAGGACGCTCTTCATTATGCAATAATGCACCTTCAGCACTACGTAAATTTTCAATAACGATATTATTTTTTCAGATTTATTCGCAGAAAATTACCCTTTGATCTTTCCTTATAAAAACACTTTATTAAGCAGCATGTACGTCTATTTTGTATTCTAAACTGTACAGAACAACAAAAATAAGAAGTCTGCTAACTTTCAGGAAGATACGTTACTTTTTTATGGTTTTATGCAGATTTTTACATTTACCATAAATCACCACCTTAATGTCAAAAGTATAGGATGGATGGTCAATTTTAAATCTATACAGTTTCAGCTGAAGAAGAATTGACTAATATGAAAGATGTTGTGCATCTAATTTCAGTACAACAAGTACTCGTAAAGTCAAATTCTTACTGTAACAAGGAGGTTGAGACATTCTAGTTCCACATCTATGGTTCCCAGCTTCTGATACTGAAGTGATATGTTGTAGAGAGGTAAGAGGTAACCGAAGTCCACAGACAGACCTTCTTTATACATCTGTATAGACAGCTGAGGTTTCTCCTGCAATTATCAATGCTTAATGTGTATGGGTACATCAGCAAGCTTTTCCACCAGTTTTACAAAGGGGGATAACTTTCATGACTTTCTGTTTGCTTCCCTGGAGGAAAACACTCTTCCAAAAGAGGTCAACTCTTAAAGGAAAGAATTTGCTCCTAGAGCAAATTCTTTCCTTTAAGAGTTGACCCACATTTAGAAGTGTGGCAAAAATGAAACTGGTCAAGTTGCTTCCCCTGAAGATGTACTCATTCTCCCTAAACTTTGGAAAAATATAAATCATTACTTTATAGGCACAAATGGTGTGCAGTACAAAAACAAAATGACAAAGACCAGACCAGTCTTGCAGATTTACGCAGTCACAGCATGTATTTTTGCTGAGGGCCATATAGAGTAACGAAGAAGGTTTCAGCATGGCTGGATTAATGACTTCATTGATTGACAGATGTACAAATGACACCTTTTTTAAGGTGCAATGCTTTCACAAAATTAATGTAATGCATGCATTATTAAGATTCTTGGATTTTAGAGTAGGATTCCATTAAAAATTGCAAACCCTTAGAAAATCATAAACATGATAAAAACAATTTTATGTGAAAATCAAGGCTGTTTTATTAATTTAAAGTTGGCTAGTTATGGTAATTTACAATGAGAAAATTGTAGTAATAAGGTTGCAGTGATACCTCATGGGGCCTTTAATGCATGGCCTGAGCTTCATAAATGCATGACATAGCCATGTTCACAGGGTCTTATGCAAGAATGTGGATTTTAGAACACACAAACTCATACAAAAAAGACTGGAAAATCTGTCTGAAACAATCTGCAGTTATTTACCATCTAAGACAATAGGTCTGGGACATACATACCAATCTCCCAAAACAATCTCCAAGTAAGTTATACATTTTGGCTTTTAGTCTGAGGGGGACAGTTCCACATGTTTTCACCACCTTGCCTACAACTGTAATAGCATCTGCAAACAGTTCTTCATTCAAGAGACACAGACCTGGAGAAAATGATAACTTTACCATTCAGGAAAATGGATACAAGGAGTGATCATTAAACAATTGAAAAACCTTTGTCTAGTAGAAGGCATTTTACATAAATGAGTACTCTTCATATTTCATCAAAGGGTTTCTTAGGAGCTTTCAAATTCATGTTTGAAATTAAAATTTCCACTTACCACAGCAAAATAACGTAATATGCCCAAAATTTGGGACACCTAAAAATAACTAATTTTCCATTTGGGACAAATGGAAAATTAATTATTTTAGGTGTCCCAATACTTACACATATTATGGTATGACGTTTCCATGCTGGGTACAACCTGTGAAATTTCTGTTGGTAAAGAGATGTTTGTATCTTTATTAGAATAGGATAATTAAAGAGAAATTGAGAATTAAGAAAAAAATTCCTTTAAATTAGGTTTTAGCTTCACAAACACACATACATGTATAATGATTTTTTTATAGAAAATTCTGACATCTGGTATGAATTAAAGTAAGGAAAGTGGTTAACATAATTGAGTTTTCAGGTTTTCGACAGTTTGTTCTTCTATATTCAGTAATATCTGAATGTAATTGATCAGTTCTTAAGTACAGGGAAATTTTGGCTCTTTCTACTGTAATATTTTTATCTCAGAACTCTGCTTGTTAAACAGTAACAACACCATAACTTAGGTCCCTCAGACTCCTAACAGTAAAAAACAAAACATTTTCCTCCAACGAAAGTCTTATAAGGTCTGTATTTATGCCAGGTTTGAGAGCAAGTCATGAATAACTGTATACATGTAGTTTGTTTAGTATCTGAGACTGGCATTTAGGCAAGACACGATGACAATCTAAGTGTAAGTGCTTATGAAGTTTAACATTCTAAGTGTAAATACTTCAAAATTGTAGCATTATTACTGTAATTCAAACAAGAACCTACCAGTCAAGTAGCTCACATAAGGAAGGAAACAGTCATTCTTAACTTTCTGTAAGATATCTCTAGACTGATTCCACTGTTTTATTTCAAAATAAGCAACTCCTAACAGGAAGTAGAGCCAGTCTACAGGACAGGAAGTGAGAATGTCTGCAGAATCTTCCAGGCATAGTGGGAGGAGAAAGCCGGAGTCATATGACCTGATTCTTGGCTGAAAATAAACAGTCGTCCAGTCAGTTTGTTTAATGTCAACTGATACAGCTCCATGTTTTAAAGGTGCTTTATTTACAAGGGTGGTAACTTTAAGAGAAGCAACAACAAAATGGTATCATGAAGCACTAAAAGAATTATTTTAGAATCAAACACTCTCACCTATTTGGAGCTCTGATACTCACTGAGTCATGTGGTGCAGTCTGCATTTTAAACTAATTTTGAACTAATGAATTAATCATTATTGAGATTTACTGATTTTGAATTAGTATAAAATACTGAATAATATCAAGTTTAAAGAATTCAGTGAAAAGCTGAAACTCTATTTCCTGAAAAAGAAAAAAGTCAGCTTCTACCTCTGTGAGACAGTGCCACACAATCATTTACAGAAATAGTTGGGATGTCTGCACATTTGAAGTACAGTAGAACTTCATTGGCTTGGGACCAGAAAAATTAGTTCCAGCCAAGGGAAGTTCTAGCCATCCAGGGTTAAATTCTATACAAAGTGACCTCTAGGGACCAAGGAAAGAGTTCCAGCCAGGCAGGGTAAACGAGCCATCAGGGTTCGAGCCATTGAAGTTCTACTGTATACATATTAACTGGTTTGACCTGTTTAGGAAGACCACTGTGACATTGGAATATTTGTGCCTCCTTAATTCTCACGGAATGCTACTCTTGAAGGAAAGAATTTGCTCTCTTTAAGAATTTGCTCTCTAAAGAGATCAAATTCTTTCCTTAAAGAGTAGCCCCTTCTCAAAGGATGATTCACCTATGAGGGAGTCATACACAATGCTGTTGCTACAGTTTTAATAAAGGAGTGTAACATTCTGTTTTCATGGAGTATAGACCGACTTTATCTCAAAATGATCCTAAAATATTTGCCCACATCCAGATCTCTTGATGACACTGCCCTTACCACATCTGTGTTGACAACGATCATGTGAAGGGAAGAAAGAAGGTCAATGGCTGGTTTCCAGTTATCTCTCTTCATATTTATCACTGCTAATAAACACACCACATAGAAAACAGGCTCCAGAAGAGGGTGGTCTGTATAGAAACAAACAAAAGCATGCACTGTTATTCAAATGGACAAAACTCTTCTAATTACTGTATTGATCCTGATAAATGCCACTGCCTCTTTTCTGAAAATAATGTTATATTGCATGAATTCCTAATTGCCTCTTTGGATAAGGTAGCTCTTTGAAATGGGTTAAATGAGAGTATAAGGAAACTCAACTAAGTTTATTATCAAATTCTTCCCTTATATTGAACTCTGTAGTTGAGCTGCTAAATGTATAACATTTGCTTAATGTATCTCATAATCTGCAAACGGTGAAGATTCGAGTCTGTGAATCCATATAGTACAGCCAGATCCTTCTTCTTTGTGACTGTGGATTCTCAGTGTGCAAACAGCCAAGGCTCTGATCAGACTGCATGGATGTGCAGCCTGGTTAGAGCCTTTGCTGTTTGCATATGCTATAAGCACCCTTGCCATGTTTCACAGCTTGTTTGTATCATAAAACTTACCTAAACTACAGGGTAAACTATCAATACAATGTTGAAGTAACACACTGCTGCAAGCCTTGGCATCTGTGGGCAGATCCTTTCTTATATCCAGGTACGATAATGGCCGTAATATACTGTACACTGAAATGAAATAATAAGTCATACACTGAACTGATCAATGGGTTACTGTAATTTGATTTCTTTTTTGGCAGTAATAGTAGAGTTACAAGGAAACTACATGTAGATTCTTGTTCAACCTTCTTCAGAGACCTACCTCTTAGATGATGGATGGATGACTTGCAATTCTGTGTCCTTTTCAACAGTATCTCAGTCATATCAGAACAATAGGAGGGTGATAATGAAAGGCTGTGTGCAACAGAATCCCATTTATGGTTAGAAAGATTTCCACCTCCAATGGGTCTCAAAACCAGGAATGCCACATCTAGCTTACATAAGGATAACAAGTCGCCCAAGGGCAACGATCGCTCACCTGCCAGTATATGCTCAGGTCAAGTGGCCAAAAGACCTTGACCTTTCAGTGACATAATATCTTCATCTGGTCATTTAGTCGACCATATTGTATTGTACCTAAGACTTAAATAGTTTCTGAGAAATCCACTGTATAAGCGTTTTCCCATATAAAAGCCTAACATACCAAAGTTGACCATGTCGTAAATTAATTCAAGGTCAACACATGGTCATCATTTGTATAAACTATGATGGGCCAGCATGCCCGATGCTACATACCAAGTTTCAAGGTCATAGGCCTTTGGGTTCTGAAGAAGAAGATTTTTGAAGGGCTTTTACCATATATGGGCATGGTGGCCATCTTGGTCATGTGACCCAGACCCCGGGTATAAACTTTCGTTCCCCCATCCCACTGAGACTCCATATGAAATTTGGCTTCAATCGGCCCAGTGGTTTCAGAGGAGAAGATGTTTGAAAATCTTGACGACAGATGGTCTGATGGAATGACCTTGACCTTTAGTGACATAATATCTTCATCTGGTCATTTAGTTGACCATGTATACCAAGTATTGTACCTAATACTTAAATTGTTTCTGAGAAATCCACTGTTTAAGCATTTTCCCATATAAAAGCCTAAGGTACCAAAGTTGACCATGTCATAAATTAGGTCAAGGTCAATGCAAGGTCATGATTTGTATAAAATATGACGGGCCCGCATGCCCGATGCTACATACCAAGTTTCAAGGTCATAGGCCTTTTGGTTCTGGAGAAGAAGATTTTTGAAGGGTTTTTACCATATATGGGCATGGCGGCCATCTTGGTCATGTGACCCAGACCCCGGGTATAAAGTTTCGTTCCCCTATCCCACTGAGACTCCATATGAAATTTGGCTTAATCGGCCCAGTGGTTTCAGAGGAGCAGATGTTTGAAAATCTTGACGACGGATGGTCTGACGGAATGACCTTGACCTTTAGTGACATAATATCTTCATCTGGTCATTTAGTCGACCATGTATACCAAGTATTGTACCTTAGACTTAAATAGTTTCTGAGAAATCCACTGTTTAAGCGTTTTCCCATATAAAAGCCTAACGTACCAAAGTTGACCATGTCGTAAATTAGGTCAAGGTCACCACAAGGTCATGATTTGTAAAAATTAAGATAGGCCCGCATGCCCAATGCTACATACCAAGTTTCAAGGTCATAGGCCTTTTGGTTCTGGAGAATAAGATTTTTGAAGGGTTTTTACCATATATGGGCATGGCGGCCATCTTGGTCATGTGACCCAGACCCCGGGTATAAACTTTCGTTCCCCAATCCCACTGAGACTCCATATGAAATTTGGCTTCAATCGGCCTAGTGGTTTCAGAGGAGAAGATGTTTGAAAATCTTGACGACAGATGGTCCGACGGAATGACCTTGACCTTTAGTGACATAATATCTTCATCTGGTCATTTAGTCGACCATGTATACCAAGTATTGTACCTTAGACTTAAATAGTTTCTGAGAAATCCACTGTTTAAGCGTTTTCCAATATAAAAGCATAACGTACCAAAGTTGACCATGTCATAAATTAGGTCAAGGTCATCACAAGGTCATGATTTATATAAATTATGATGGGCCCGCATGCCCGATGCTACATACCAAGCTTCAAGGTTATAGGCCTTTTGGTTCTGGAGAAGAAGATTTTTGAAGGGTTTTTACCATATATGGGCGTGGCGGCCATCTTGGTCATGTGACCTAGACGAAATATATAAACTTTCGTTCCCCCATCCTGTTAAGGCTCCATATGAAATTTGGCTTCAATCCACCAAGTGGTTTCTGAGAAGAAGATGTTTAAAAGTGTGAACGCCGACGCCGACGACGACGGACGACGGACCAAGTCTATACTATAAGCTCACCTTGACAGGTGAGCTAAAAACATGCCACTTTATGTGCATTTCTTATGCAACTTATAAAGAGTAGTTTGGCTTGCTGAAGAATCTCATAAAAATTTGCTCTAGCACAGCTTTAAACTTTGGGTTGCCATTAATGTTTCAAATGTTTCTGTAACAGGCCATTTAACCCTTTTTGACCAGTGGATTCGTCCATCCTTACTATTTGCATGAGTCCATTTCTAGTTTTAGGGATTCTGATGTGATTTCATTACTGTTTTTGTTCAGAAATTTCTGCCAGCAATCAGTGTATACCCTGATCAGACACTATTCTGCAGCATCTGCACTGTTTGCATATGTCCCCGAAAAGGGTATCCAGTCTAAAAAGGGTTAATTTATACCTCTGTAGAAGATCCTGGCAGCTTGTGTGTATAGTGGGGTCAGATTGTGTGTGCCTGGTTGATTCACAGAATGCAACAGCTCACAGTATACATAATTATATAATAATGTCAGCTCAATCCTGTTAATTTCTTCACTAGGAGACAAACCTGTGGAAAGAAAATAAACTTAATTTTTCTTATTTCTCAATAAAACATATACCCATAGATTCACTGACAAGATATATATATATGTAATATTCATTGAGGATATGAACGAAAGCATATTGCATAGAGAATTTAGTGGCTCATTTTCTCGTTAAGGTACAGCTTCGAAATGCCATACCTCAAACAGCAGATGGTCACTTTAAGTTTTCAATGTTACTATATTCTTATGATATGATGAAAATGTAGTATGCAGATTTAAAAGAAAATTTTTTAATTTAATATATGTGTTATTTAGATACAAAGCTTGCTCAGGCATCGGCAGTGACCTTAAAAACTTCCCTTATTTGGACCTCCAGTAACTCTGATACTCACTGGCAGACTTCATGAGGAGCACCTTGAACTCTTCAAACAAATTCTTTCTATTCTTCTGTTCCTACAACATAACAGACATTAAGCTGAACAGGTACACTTTCAGGGGAAGCAACTCTACTGTTTTCTTTTTGTCTTCCTCCTCAAGGGGGTCAGCTCTTAAAGGAGAGAAAATGCTCTTCTAGGCACAAGTGCTTTCCTTTAAAAGTAGACCCTCTTTTGGAAAGGTGTCATTGTCCACGGATGCAAACTGGAAGTTACAGAAGTTGAATCCCTTCAAAAGAATGGAATAAAAACATGGCTATATACCCATACATGTTAATGTGTAGGCAGGGTCTGACAATTGTTTTTATATGATACACAACTTTATTAAAATGCAGAAACATCTCTGCCAGAAGTTTCATGCTTTTAGTTTATCATGCACACTGACACTGTATATATGTATGTCAGAACCATTAAATAAATATGCCACAAATCTTATTCTGACTTGGCAGGTACAGCTAACCCTTGTTATCTTGAAAACTGATGTATATCTAAACAAGAATTCCGCGGAATGCGGCGTCTCGCCTGCTGGCGCTTTGTCACTAGGCAAAGATGTATGCATGACCCAAGTTTCATGGCTCTAGCCTTTATAGTTTCTGGGTAACAAACCTAAATGCGAAAACTTGACAAAAAATTGCAAAGTCAGTCAACCGCAAAATGTAGGCCAAGACTCAATACAGATGATGACTTCCAGTTCTTCTCTTCCAGGTGTATACATGAACCAAGTTTCATGGCTCTAGCTCTTATAGTGTCTGAGAAAATGACCTAAACGTGAAAACTTGACAAAAAATTGCAAACTCAGCCAACCATAAAATGTAGGTCAAGACTCAATACAGAAGATGGTTTTGAGATTTACTCTTCCAGATGTAAGCATGAACCAAGTTTCATGGCTCTAGCCCTTATAGTTTCTGAGAAAATGACCAAAACGCAAAAACTCGACAAAAGTTTACGCCGCCGCCGACGACACCGGAAAAGCAATACATATGGTCTCGCCTCTGCTTCGCAGGCGAGACAAAAAACAGATCTTAAAAGACTGTAGTTTAGACACATTTCCTATGCTATTTTTCTTTTCATTTCAACTTGTTATCTCAAAGTAATAGTATCTCAAAGTAAATTTTCAGTAAAATGACTAGAAAATTTACTTTGAGATATCAGTAGTCTGAGATGAACTTTGTCTTTGAGACATTCAATTATCAATGATCACTTACTGCTTTCCTGGCATCACTGTACTATAAACAGTGTTGATGGAGGCATTTGTAGCAATATGGACACATCGCCACACATTAAAAAATCAAATTTTTAAAGAATACCATTGTCATTGGTTAACACTCTTACATGAAAGAATTTGCTCCCTTAGAGGGAGAAAATTCTTTCCTGTAAGAGTACCATACCAGGTTCTGAAAGCAAACTGTAGCCAATGGAATGTATATTATCTCACCCATTCCATTCCAAGTTTTAAACTATATGTCAAGCTTACCAGCATATACTGACAGACTAAGGCATCATTCTGTAACAATAGCTCTGTTGATACTGAGATATTCTGATGTGTTAGCTCTTTATTTATACTCTCCAGGCATGCTTCAAACTTCCCTCTCCTAAACATATCCATTTTACCAAAGCCTACACAGAATAAAAACATATTTTAGATGGAAAGTTGTTTTGAAAATCATACATCAGCCCTGAATCTAGCTCTAGGTGGGTTGGCCACATCTCAAGGTCTTCTGGTTTAGCGAACACGATTCTATAGGGCACAGTGAAAAGAAAAAGAAGAAAAGGTAGACAGAAGAAGCTGTGGGAAGACAATATTAGAGAGTGGACAGGAATGGACTTTGCCAGCTCAACTAGGGCAGTTGAAAACCGAACAAGGTGGAAAGGGATTGTTTCAAAGTCATCTGTGGTGCCCCAACGACCTTGTAAGGTTATGGGATACAACAGAACAGAACAGACTAAGAATCCCAGATATAAGAGGTTGTGGGTATTTAATAATCTAAATTTACGTACCACATTTGACCTTAAACAGTACACATGCCCTATAGATTATGGACATTCTATGGGCATTTTCTGAGAATTAACAAGTGCATACCTGGTTTATCCCTTTGTTTGCTTGTGTACATAGTCGAATTAGCTATTGTGTCTTTAAGTTTCATTTGTAAAGTTTCTGCATTCATATTTCTGTGACTGTTGACAGCTTTGATATGTATTCATTCTTTGAAACCTGTGCTAAAGAGAAAGTTACTTAATATTTTTATTGTCACTTTGAAATTATAACTAGGTTGAATATGGTAATTCTTCTCATTCTCAGTAAAAAAAAAAGCATGTTTAAGCCCCTAATTAGTGTAACGTGGGCCGACCCGCAAACAAACCCCGTCAGTGGAAAAGCATGCTCACCCACCAAGGGCGGTTTATTTGCTTATATACCCCAACATTTACTCGACCACAAACTACCGAGTTTGTAATTTGCATACCTATTTATATCTGTGACCTTCTACCGTCACATTACTTTCCCCTCCGAGAAGTCTCGTCCCGAGACTTGGCCTGGGAATGACATGGGTAAGGCAACTCCGGTCTGGCAGTTGACCTTATCCCACCGCTGCCACCAAATGTAACGTGGGCCGACCCGCAAACAAACCCCGTCAGTGGAAAAGCATGCTCACCCACCAAGGGCGGTTTATTTGCTTATATACCCCAACATTTACTCGACCACAAACTACCGAGTTTGTAATTTGCATACCTATTTATATCTGTGACCTTCTACCGTCACATTAGAACTACTTGTATCTCACAAGAGTGATGGATGATTATGACTGATTTCACAGTTTTAATTTCTAAGTTAAAAACAAATTATCTAACTTGTTAAAATTACCATAAACATGATAAACAAGAGCTTCACAAGCGGCGCATAATACCCCAGTTTTAGTGTCATGAAGGAGTTACAGAATGAACAAGATTGTTTACAAAAGGATGGACATGCAGACAAACAGGGGCAACAACTCTGTAATTAATGACTACAACATTATTTAAACATTTAATACATCAAATACTATTAGTATACCCAAAAGATGCATTAACGATCATCAATTAATTATTTATAATGTAAATTTAGGCTAATTTTGACAAAGCATTGCTATATTAAGGATTTTAAAAACTGAGCAACAAGTCCTAATCTGACTTTTGTGTTAAAAGCGACCTGCTTTCTGAAATTTCTGGGAAGAACACTGACTTGGTAATGCTACCAGAAGGTTTAAGACCTACATCTATCACCACTCCAGAACAGAAGAAAGGCTAACTGACTGACATTCCTCTTCAAGGTGATTGAGCAAGTACTCAAGACTATTTAATGGATTCAGCACGGGAAAAAGTTCTAATCAAACCAAATCAATACACTGACTGTGTATCTTCAAATATTACTGACAGACAAGTTACAAACAATAGCAAATGCTTTTAGACTGTGCAGTGTAACATTGAACTGTGAAATGTTTTTTTCCCCAAGATCTGTGATTGATTTGAACCACCTGGAAGAAAATGTTGTGCATACAGAGACATGAAGGGCTTCACAAGAGTCACCTCTTCCCAGGCCTATTGTTATTCCCAACTCTCTCCCCATTGCAAGTATGCTGAAAGACACTGTAATATAGTCATCCAGATCCAAATAAAATCAAATCAAACTTTATTTGGTCTAAATTCCCATACATATTTTCCCCCCCAAAAAAAATACATATGTTCAGGGATCAAGCTAGACTCAAAGTTTAGGGAGAAGTGACTTCTCCCTCCAGCTGAAATAGGGAGAAGTGACAGCCATGAAGGGAGAAGTAATATAGCGCGATTATGACATTTTTCATTCAGTTTTAAAGAAAAAAAGCTATTATGCATACTATTAACATTAAATTGAAAGATAAATAAGCTGCAATGGGTTTATAGGGTAAATTGTCATAACAGCTTGTTTGTGGAATGATTTGATGAAAATTCTACCAAAAAAAAACAAAAACAAAAAATTTTTTTTTTTTTTTTTTTTTAGGGAGACTCCCACTTCTCCCTAAGCCCAATTTAGGACGAAATTTCGGCCCCTAGGGCGATTATTTCGCCCAAATCGCCCCCTAGCTTGATCCCTGATGTTGTGACCCCTCACTAGAACCATCTCGACCACTAGGTTCTATTGATGGGTTGCAAAACATGTACCTAAGAATAAACATTGATTATCACCTCTAAATCATCCCCGTCACTTACATGTAAAGTCATTTAAATTGAACCTCCAACCAGGAAAAGTTTGCTAACGTATTCATATAAGCGAACAGCCAAAGCCCTTTGGTGCTGCGCTATGTCCGACAGATTGATTTGGTTCAGCATATAGATGGCGCTAATTTCGCCTCATGTGACTGTACAAACGCCCTCTCACTACTTCAACGCCGCAGCGGGAAGACAGAATTTCTGTGGAGCTTCAGACCAGATGTTCTACATCTGCTAAGACAAGCTTTGCGGCTCTGGTGTAGACAGCTACGAACAGCAAAAAGTAATTGGTGAGTTTTACTTTAGACCATACATGCCTGCGTTGAAGCTCCAGAAGTGCATCACACAGAAATGTCACAGCATTGGGCTACGATTACGTCACAGCATATTCCACAAGTTTTCAGGCTTTATTTTAATTAGATTTTGAAATACTACTATTCTATACTGAGAGCAATAAATGTTTCAACTAAAATTGAGCGACAAAAAAAGAACGAAACGTGTAGGTCCGAATCAGCCTAAATTCTTAGTCGCGAATTCTCATGACAACAACTCCGTTTACGTACTCCAATATACAGATTAATTTTAAGCTATGCTCAAGTGGAGAACATATAATGAGAATCATGTTGCAGTAAAAATGTATCAGATAACAAATGATTTACTAACGCATACCCGTATTTTATTGAAAGCGAAAGTACCGGACGCAACACAACGAAGAGCCGCGGAGGGAAGCAACTCTCAGAAAGAAAATAAATGCACGTTTTTTTTGTTTTGATTCGAGCGGTTTGCTTTTCAATCTTTTGAGAGGAAAAAAAAATGGTATATCCCATTATTAACGTTTATCAGCCCAATATACATATTCAATGGTTAAGTTTTAGCCGGCCAACTTTATTTTTCGTTCTATCTCAAATGTCATATGTTTTCGTGACGGAAGTGTCTCCGGGTACGGTACCGTATCCCTAGACCCTGGGTCTCCAGGTACGGAACCGTACCCCGAGACTCTGGGTCTCCAGGTACGGCAGTAAGTTTTCAATACTCTGTATATGTATTAAGTAGTTTTACCTATTTAATATAGTTAATCCATCAATAAAATTACTCGGACGGACGCTCGGCGCCCCGTTACTGCGGCTATGGATTCGTTCCGCTGAGGTGCGGGGGCAACGTCGATATGAGAATTGAAATACTACTACTAATTAAATTACTCCTTGTAAAAAATTCATTGAGTCGTCATCTTGCTAAGGAAATTTATAACCTTCAAGTCCGTCATTTGCGTTATTTTGACTGATGTACATAAACTGCGAAAAACACGGCCGATGTGTATTATTTGATCGCCCGCTAATTGCACGCAGAAAATGACTTCTGAAGAGTGCAAACAACTATCATCTTGTTATAATCTGCACAAATAGACAATTACACTTATTTTAAAAAAGTATCCATGGATCTTTTAATATTTCTGCGATAAGCAATGTAGACCAAATCAGACGCCTAAAAAACGCATGCAGCGTTCTTAAATATGCCTTTCGTCAAACAAGTCATGTGTGCCAAGTGAAGTTCTCCAAGTGTTGTTGCACAACTTAATCGAAATAACATTGAGTATTCATTATTATATGTATTTATTTGTGTGCTTATGAAGGTATTATCGCTTTTTTTTAACAGATATCGCATTGTGGGAATCAGGACAGCTCGGACCAAAGACAACTCGCCCCACAAAATCTCGGACCAGGACAATTCGCCCCAATCTTTTTAAAACTTACCACCAGTCAACGCGTCCCATATCATAAACTTGTCAACTCGCATCAAATTATAAATACTCAGCCCAGATGTATCATGAGTATTTTAAAATGCCACTGAAAATGTACCGTATGAATTCATGTATATGCACTGACAAATTAACAATCCCTGACACACAACTTGAAGGGATTTACGGTAATTACGAGCGTCTTTGTAAATTTGGTTTTAGCTGCCCCCGCCTTCCCCTCACCTCTTCAAAAAAATAATCACTAACATTACAGAAAGCCATATAATTGATTGAATTTCACCTCAGCGGAACGTATCCATAGCCGCAATACTGGGGCGCCGTTCGTCCGTCCATTGAATAAAAACTGTTACTCATTGTTGAATTTTATTATTAATTTGGACAAAACAGGTGTGAAAAACAACAATTATTGGTGTTAGCGCGAAACCTTCGTGTTATTTCTTATGCAAAAAAAAAAAAAAAAAAAAAAACACATCGTTTTGACCACATTATTCATTAATTATTTTTCCTAGCAAGATGGCGACTTAATGAAATTTTTACAAGGATTAATTTTATTAACGGATTGACTATATATTAAATGGGTAAAATTACTTAATACACAGTATTGAAAACTTACTGCCGTACCCGGAGCCAATCCTCATAGGACTGTCTCCAGGTACGGTTCCGTACCTGGAGACCCCGAATCTCGGGGTACGGTTCCGTACCTGGAGACCCAAGGTCAAGGGATACGGTACCGTACCCGGAGACACTTCCTTTCGTGACCAAGTAGTGTTGTACAAAATCCACCAGTCATATTCTCCAGTGGTGTATTATGGCCTACAGTAAGAAACAGTGTCTATACAACAAATGAGCTCAGCAGCTAAGCTGAAATGCCAACTTCTCACAACAAAAAAATTCAGCAAGGAAACTGCAGGGTATAATCTAGACCTACAGCACAGGGCCTTAGAATCCGCTACCGTTACACTACCGCTACTTCGAAGTGTAGCGGAGCGGAAAGTAACATCAGGAGTTTCATGACTAGGTATAATCAAATTAGTATGCTCCTTTACCCAGTTAACGGTGATCTTAATTGATTTATAAACTATGTTTATATATCAGTAATTAAGAAATAAATATTACCTTTCGTGAGTTAAAGAGGACTGACAGTTAGCGGAAGATTTGGACAGCTCAATACCAAAACTTCATGTTTGCAAAATCGCGGTGACGTAAACAAAATTTGGTGTACTTCGGCAGTGATTTTTTTACAAATCTCCTTCTTTGAGTCCCAGGACTCACAAGACCTAAAATCTTTGCATCCCAAGCTCAAGGGTTTGCATCTTTACTGGGATGCAAAAGCAATATTTTCTCTGCATCCCAAACTTAAAGGGCTTCAAAGGACAAGCCCTACCCTAAGTAAAAAATAACCAAAGTCAAGCTCCTGTGGTCACAGGAATAAAATAAATCACCTGTTGTCTCATTGTCAGACAGCATATTGGATTTGGAGACATCCGTTGTCATTTTGGATTCGGAAGTTTGATCGGTCGCATCATGATCTGCAACATCTGGCCTTGCGTGTTTGTCTTGCCCAAGAAGACCAAATAATGTTTGCTGCTTTGAATCAAGTTTGATCTTTTTGTTTTTCGGAGGCATGATTACTTATTGACCCGGTGTATTGATAAAAGTTTGCACTTAGGTAAAAGACGTCACCGTGGTCGATAATACTATGTTCCTCCGGTACTGGACAACTACTATTGATATTACAGGTAGACTTCGGTATTTTGCGGGAGTAGGAAAGACTATGGTACTGTTTTTTACCAGTAATATGACAATCTGCTAATGCACCGTTGCTATATTCTTAAAACGAAAGTAGCTTTGTAAACGAAGCCGAAATCGGAAGTTGGACTACCGATCGGCTATTTTTATGCGTCCCGGAACGCAGCCAAGGAAATATTTTGCATCCTCTGGGAAAATTATGCGTCTAGGACGCAGGACGCAAGGGTAAAAAAATCACTGTTCGGAAATCACCGGTAACTGGTAAAGACCAGTAACTGGGTCAACGAGCATACCAGTTTTCATACGGAAGTGTCAGAATCAGAAATGTTTACTGGTGATACGTCCAAGGACAATCATTCATCAGGTACCGTATCCCTAGACCCTGGGTCTCCAGGTACGGAACAGTACCCCGAGACTCTGGCTCTCCAGGTACGTAACTGTACCTGGAGACAGTCCTATGAGGATTGGCTCAGGGTACGGCATCATTATAATCATCTGGGTGAAGGGTTGAAATCCAGATTGGAATGTCGTAAACCCTGTGTAAAATCTGTGCAGGCAGATAGTTTCAATTAAGGAATGAATGTTATTTTTTAGGAATGAATGTTATTTTTTAAACGTTTACTGAAGTATAAACTACATCGGGTCACGAGCAAAGTAAGTGAACCCCGAATGCTTGTGACCCGATGTAGTTTATACTTCAGTAAACGTTTAAAAAATAACATTCATTCCTTATATTTATATTATTAAACAATGCATTTGATCAATAAAAAGATAAACAAAATTACGAAATACATATATAAAGATTGTTTAAAAAACATTACCGGCCGAATTTAGCAATAGTTTGGAACAGCCGCATTGTCACTGCCTACCAGTTAATTCCACCTCCTGCTGTAGATTTCGCGTGCAAGTAGGCGTAGTGAGCTGTCACTCAATGTTTACTAGCCATTCAAGTACATGGAATGTTGTAGATTTCACGTGCTAGTTAGTGAGATGGGCTGTCACTCTGAAGCGCGTGATACAATGTAATTATTGACTTTTAAACAACATTGATGCCCACATCACTTAATTGGGTTAACAGAGAGCTCTACACTAATAATGTAAATATTACAATGTATTAAGTACCTTTACCCATTTAATATATAGTTAATCCAGCAATAAAATTACCCCTTGTAAAAATTTCATTAAGTTGCCATCTTGCTAGGGAAAATTAGAATGTAAGTCAGTTATCTGCGTTATTTTGACTGATTTACTTGTACATAAACTGCGAAAAACACAGCCGAGGTTTCTTATTTGATCGCCCGCTAATTGCTCGCCGACAATGACTTCTGAATAGTGCAAACAACCATCATCTCCTTATAATCTGTACAAATAGATAAAATGTAATTTTACATTTATTAAAAAATATCCATCTTTTAATAATTCTGTGATAAGCAATGTAGACCCAGAATAGATGCCTACAAAACACATGCATCGTTCATGAATATGCCTTTCAGGGCAAGGAATTACTTTGGTCAAACGGTTTAAACACATTATGTCATGTGCGCCAAGTAAAGTTCTCCAAGTTGTTGCACATCTCAATCGACATGACATTGAGAGTTTCATTGTGTGCTTATGAAGGTTATTATCACTTCAACGAATATCGCATTGAAGGAATCAGGACAACTCCGACCTAAAACAACTCGCCCCACAAAAATCTGGGCCCAGGACAACCCGCCCCATATTTTTTTAACTTAACTCGTCCCATATCATAAACTTGCCAAAAGTCAACTCGCATCAAGTTATAAAAACTCGGCCCAGATTTATCATGAGTATCTTGCTTTTTTACTTTTTTAAATGCCACTGAAAATGTGCCCTCTGATTTCATGTATTAACAGACCCTGACACACAACTTGAAGGGAAGTACGATTTTTACGAGCGTCTTTGTAAATTTGGTTTTGGCTCCCCCCACCACCCCTCACCCCTCCAAAAAAATTAATCACTAACGTTACAGAAAGAATTGTTTTAATTGGGCCTCAGCGGAAGTATCCATTGCCGCAGTACTGGGGCGCCGTAAAAACTATTACTCATTATTTAATGCTATTGTTATTATTATGGACAAAACAGGTGTGAAAAACAATGATTATTGGTATGAGCGCGAAAACGTCATGTTATTTTCTTTGCAAAATGAGCACATTGTTTTGACCACATTATCATTAATTATTTTCCCTAGCAAGATGCCGACTTCTTGCAAGAAGTAATTTTATTGCTGGATTAACTGGATAAAACTACTTAATACATAGTATTGAAAACTCACTGCCATACCCGGGGCCAATCCTCATAGGATTCAGGATTGTCTCCAGGTACGGTTCCGTACCTGGAGATAACCATACCTGGAGACCCAGAGTCTCGGGGAACGGTTCCGTACCTGGAGACCCAGGGTCTAGGGATACGGTACCGTACTTGGAGACACTGCCTTTTCATACAGCTCAAGGACTCTTGCCATGTAGCTTGTATGTTCTGTGCGGGAGTTAGGGCTTCTACGTTTACACGGATAAACGGTAACGGTTCGTGTATATGTGCTAAACGTTTACAAAATTCACACATCGTTCAACCGAACCTGGACACCCGGTAAACCACCAACAAGTTATAATATCTTATACAGTCGTCAGTTGTCAATCTTAATGTACTTGACGGCGTCCTCGGAAAAGTTTCATATTAAAATCTTTATTTTCTAACTTCTATGTACCTTACGCAAAGCATGACCTGTACACATTTTGCCAGAAAATTGTTACGTCATAATCGGCATCAAATTTTAAATGGTACAGATCAAAGGCAAGGTTATGTCTGCCGACAACACGTGTTGTGCAATAGAAAAAATAGGACTACTTCGGTACCTGTGTTTCACAGGATAAGCTTACCCCGAAGGTGAGATAATTGCAGCCTGTAACGTTGACAGTAAGTATCAATTAACAGGATAATTATTACCGATGTTGTATCAATCTAATCCATGAAATTTTCAAATATGGTGGAAATAATTGCTGCCATCGGAAATTGGTCAATAGTAAATACGTTTTTAATACCGTCGGTTACTGTAAACTTCCAGTTGACCCCCGAAAATGAAAGCGCATTATTGGATGACACTGTGGTAACATAATCATAATAATTATAAGGTGTGGGGGGCGTCTCATAGATGTCCGGTACTATGAATAAAATTTCAACCGTAATGGTCGTTTAAACGGAATCGTTTCGTTTTCTAGCGCTCGTGTAAACGTTTACAATATTTTGTAAACGTAGAAGCCCTAGTGGGAGTCCTTGTAGCAAGAACTGTTTCACTGTTTAACTTAACTGAGGATGGGATGTAAAGACGGTGCTGCTAGATGTGCTGGTGTTTATTTATTTATATATTATTACTTTTAATTTGCTTTAATGTTTGTGCCTGCTCTTAACAACGAAATGCTTTTTAATAATTGTATGTTTCTGTTTAAATGCTATTATATATTCTGCATGATTTTACAGCTTTAATTGTGCTATATGCGACATTATGATTCTTATCTTCTGCTTGATATTTGCCATGTCTTAAATGTAATGTAATACTTGTTAAGTCGGTTAAAAGCTATTCATAGCTAATGTTATAATGTTTGTAACCCTCCGACTATAAATAAAGTTTGTATTGTATTGTATTGTATAGTCTAAGAAAAAAATAACCATGTTTCGGATGACATGCCCGCAAATAATAGGGTCGGTAGGTCGGCAAAACTTTTTTTTCTTCTTTTCTTTTAATTTTACCCCACCCGGTCCCAGCCACCTTCTCTTGTACTTAAAAATCGCAATAATAATACTCATAAAGACTTAGTCAGCCATCCTACAGGTCCTTCAACTAAAAAAATGGAGTGCTCAGTCATATTTTTGTTAGCGAAGTGCAAGAAAAATCAATATAATCTAGTAAAATTTCTTAATTCTGCTTCCTCGCGGGCGCCTCTATTTTGAAAAGTACTGCTAACTACCGAAAAAGACCGAATCGGCCATAATAAACCAGAACTGATTATGTTTTAGGGCTACAACCAGAAAAAAGTTTTAGGGTTGGCAGGGAAACATAAGGGTCAGTCGGGTCATCGGAAACATAACTATTTTTTTTCTTGGCCTTACCCAGCTGTAGAACAGACAGAAGGAAGATGTTCTTCCCAAGCACAGTCCGGGATTGGAATGCACTACCTCCAAGTACAGTGGAAGCAGAGTCACTAGAGCCTTCAATATCAAGGCTAAGGTGACACATTAATCCCCTGGCCAGCAACAGAGAAGAGATGTTTTTAATTGTAAATAATGATATTTTAACTTTTGGAATCATACATTGAACAAATCTAAAGACCAGCTTGGCTGTACGATGGACGAATTGTTCCTTTCTATGTGTGTCAGTACAAAGCATAATCTTCAGAAAGTTGAAGGAGGCTATTACCTGGCTGAAGCAGAAGCAGAATTTTCAGTGAATATAGTAAAAGTTGGGAGAAGCTCAAATGGAGGTATATACAGGTCTACCTCATTATAATGCTATGTTTGGGGTCCATAGACACAGACCGTGTTATAAGTGAAACCATGTTATAATGAGGTTTTTTGTATTAGAACAATAGGAAAATAACCATTTGGGAGCCAAGACATGGCCGTGTTATATTGAAATCCGTGTTATAGTGAGGGGAGTTATAATGAGGTAGACCTGTACTTCCATCGAGGTGTATACTTCGATCGAGGTATAAAAATGAGTGGAAATTAAAGCATGATAGCTTCTGCAGTTGCATTGAAGCAGAACTGCAATTTTATATGAACAACAGTAAAAAGGATAACAAACCTTTCATGATTTTGTAAAGAGTTTCAACTTTCACCATTGTGTTTTATGCAAATGAATGAAAATTTAAATACAAGGATGTACGCCCCTCCAACTGAGCAGATATATCCACTTCTGTGTCTGCAATGCTTGGATCATCTGAGAGATATCCCTGGACTGCAATTTTGGAAATACCAGGGAATGGGAAGAAACATGTTTAGGGCAGAAGAATCAAATTGCTTTGCATTCCAACTTGATTTTCATCAATATTGAAAGTGCAATACTTGGAATTTTGCAATTATATTCTAAATGGATTCAGGATTGCAATATGCTTCTCAAAGGCTGACGTTGTTGATCTCACATTTGTTGTTTGTCACTGTGACCTATATTCTGTTGTATATTGAGGTAGCCTGAGATATCCAACAACATTCCATAGATGATACAGATATCTCATATTGCACCTTGAACTTAGTCTGTCCTGGCCTGTATTGTACATTAAATGTGTCTTTATTTCCTTCAACAAGGCATGCTTCATTGTCTTTTAACAATTCTTTTTATTTTACTTTTATAATTTCTGCTCATTCTTGACTCATAAATGCATAGAATTGCCTCAGTGATCTTCAATTCAAAGTCTATATACAGAGCTTTAGATAAGAGGGAGTATTTAGTGATAATTAGGGAAATTTTTTGGTTAATTCTGCATAAAAGCATATGTTGTAACCCTTCATCTGAACCGTCTCTACGAGACAGTTCAGATGAGGGGTCACAACATATAGTTTCAATGAGAAATAAAAAAAATCATCCCTCAATTATCAAATATCCCTCTTATCTAGAGCTCTGATATATAACACATGTCTGACCCCTCATTAGAACTGCTAAAAAATTCTCAGTAGGTGGTTCTAGTGAGGAACCACAAAATACTTCTGTATTGCGAAACAAGTAAAATGATCCCTGAATTATACTGAACAACACTTAATATCTGGGGTATCAAACTTTCTTGGTTTAATGAGAATGAAATATAGGCATTGATAAATTTTGGCATTCATGATATATCAAGGTTTCAGATAATAAAGAAAATTTGATGTGTATTTGTGACATTTTATTTACTTTTCTATTAAAGTATACATTAGGGCATCTGTTAGGACCACCTCATTGAAGTGATTCTAATGGGATGCCACTATGTGTAGTTAATGGAACAGTTTAGAAAATGTTTCAAATACTGATAAGGTATTCCTTTTTATCTGAAACTCTGTTATACTGAATTGAATGTAATATTGGTCGACAAATATTTTCGCGCTCTTTACATTAAATGCCAATATCGCCAAAATTCAGTAATTACAAAATATAAGTGGTCTACAGTATTCATCAAAACCCCATCCTCAGTCTGTAGCTTTAAGCGGTTTACAGGCTTTTGCTATAGCAGAGAGCAGACGGGGAAAATTGCTCTTGAGGAGCAGCTCTCAGCAGGGCTAGAAGAATACACTGTATCAGAGCTCTAGAAAAGAGGGAGTATTTGATAATAATTAGGGATAAATTTTATTAATTCTGCATAAAACCATATGTTGTGACCCCTCATCTGAACCGTCTCAACAAGACGGTTCAGATGAGGGGTCACAACATACGTTTTTTTCGATGAGAAATAAGAAAAAATATCTTTAATTATTATCAAATACTCCCTCTTATCTAGAGCTCTTTGATATCAAGAGCTCTTATATTTTCAGAATGCTTTCTGATTAAAAATGGATGAGTACAGTGATTATAACCCTCAGTATTGCATAGAGGGTGTGACCTTCCGCTTCTACAGTTCTGATGAGATTAAAGCCTTGAGTGTGAAGGAGATAAAAAATCCAGACACATTTGACAATCTGTCTCAGCCAAATATTGGTGGGCTCTACGATCCTGCTTTAGGTAAAATTTTCAGTTTCTACTATTTAATTACCTATGGTAGCTGGCATACAGTAAATGGAATTGCATTTCTTGATATGTTCAAGGCAGTAAAGAGTGACAGTTAACGCTTTAAGCACCAGTGACGAAAATAGCATAATTTGCAAACAGTGTAGATCCTGATGAGGCGGCTCATAATGAGCCGCCTCATGTGAATCTACACTGTTTGCCCTCTAGTCCTTGAATTCTCAATATGAAATGTCTTGGACAAGGCATTTTTGAAATTTTTGTAGACGTAAATTTTGTCGTCTGCTTTTTGCTGCTTAAAGAGTTAAAATCTTGCTTTCTTGGTGGCATTATAGCCTTGAGTATTCTGGTTTAGCTCTATTATGTGCCAAGGTTCTGACAGGCAATACATAGCATTACAGAGAGGATAAGATAGAGAAGAAGGTTCAGGTAGGTTTCCAGAAAGAATAAAATTTAATGGTTATTCGAAATGTTTATCTTATTTGTATATGTACCCTAAAGTGCTTAATTATTGGGAAACTTAAAACCATTAATTTTCCATTGGTTCCAAAGGTGTCCAGATATTTAAGCCCGGTAAGGTAGTTTTACATAAAACTAGTCGTGCTAAACTGTTCCTTTTAAGATGAATAGGAACACTTAAATTTCATAGGGAGCAACTCTGCCATTTTCATTTTTGCCACCCTTCCCAACTGCGGGGTGGGGGTGTGGATGCAGGGGTCAACCCATAAAAGAGAAAATTCTTTCCTTCAATGGTTAACTCTTTTTGAAGGGTTTCATCAGCCAGAGAAGCAGCAAAAAGGGAGGCAAAAAAGTCATTTCCGTCCTTGAAAATACTAGTAAAGTATGGATTTTTGATTGATTGATTTATTGCTTAACGTCCACGGTAAACAGCAATGGTCATGTCGGGACGGTCAGTTAACCTAACCACACTATTCCTGGGCAGGCTTAGACCTCCTAAGCGGTTAACCAGTACTAAGTGCACATACTTTCGCCAGTAACTTACAACTGCCCTTCTTGAATCTGCGGAAGGAGAAATGAAAGTATGTGGCCAGACGGGGTATCGAACCCAGGACCTCTGACTTATGAGTCAGGTGCCCTACCGATTGCGCTACGCGGCCTGGCAGAAAAGTATGGAGGTATACCTAGGCACCTTTCAGTATTTTTCTTTCCTCATCTCTCCTTTTGTTTTATCAGGTCCAACAGAAAGAGAAGATGGTTGTGCAACATGTGGCCAGAACGAGCTGCACTGCCCAGGTCACATGGGTCATATTGAGCTCCCTTTGGTGGTGTTTAATCCTGTTTTCTTCAACACACTTTATATAGTATGTATATATACTAGTCAAAATAAATTTCGCCGCATTAACTTCAGCATCTTTTTCTGAAAAGGTACCATAACAAATGAGTTTAAAGAGTAATTGTAGTACTGATATGACATTTTTATATTGCTAGACAGACAGGTTTCAAACTGTTAATGTAAACCGACAGTTTGCGCAACTCTCAGTTTTAGTGGGGGTTATTTCAAATTTCCCGAGATTTCTCATGAAAACAAATCGCCTTTTCTTTTAGTTTTACTCTCATTTTCTGACCTGTACTTCTTAGACACATTCATTGGATTCCAGATGATTGATATACAAAAGAAAAACGGAATTCAAAAGTGTTTTCACGATAACTTCTCACGTCTAAATTTCAACTTTTAGGAGAAAAGCCAAATTTTCTAAAGTCGCACTGTCATTGTCATAAAGATTTCAAAACTGCATGCCTAATACAATTTTGCAATAAACTGATGCATTCTCATTTAAAAATGTTGCAAAGAAACGTATTCACATGTCCAGAAAAGCAGAACAAAAAATTTGTGACTGATAAGTCCATAATCTGAAAATCAAATTTCCTATAGTTTTGATTCAAAGGGAGGTAATTTACAGTCTCACACACTTTAAGATGCAATGTTCGCCATTTGAACGCTTGTTCAGATTGATTTACATGTTTCTAGAATGAAGGGTTTCTCGAGAATTTAAGGAAACAAACATAACGGTACTGCGCGTGCGCAATAAGCGCCTAGTCGCATTTCTATGGTTTCCTAGTTATGCGAGGTAACTCTGTACACGCACGCAGGAAGCTGAGACGTTTAAACGTTTTACGTGGACAAATGTTGTGGCAACTAATTAAAAGCAAAATAATTTGAAAATACTATATTAAATCGTCAATATCATGATTAAAAATTGCGGCGGAATTTGTTTTGACAAGTATATACACAAACGATGATGGTCATGATTAACAAGCATGTTCAGCCGAAAGAACAAAGAAAAAATGAGCCACAACACAACAAAATCTACCCAGTCTGATCAGAGTCTTTGCTTGCGCTTAAAGGGTAGATCATGGTCAAAGCTACCTCCTTACTGACAGGGAAGACTCTGATCAGACTGGGCAGATGCCCAGGCTGATCTAAGCCTTCCCTGTGTGCACATGCCACTTTGTTGGTTTTGTTGTGTCGTGGCTCATCTAATGATGTCAGTTGTATGTTCATACGGGCATATATCGAGATAATGTAGAAAGTGTACAGATTCAGAGAACCACCTTTGGTTGGTATTAATTTGTCAATCTGAAGGTCACAATAAGATCTATTGCATTTTCCAGTGAATTTAGTAATGTTGCCTACAATGTCCATAAATTTGTAAGCTGTAGGTAAAACATATGATGAAGAAGCATAGGTTCAGGAGTGCTATACTGTTCAGCAACAGGTCTTTCTCCACTCTACTAGAATTTGCAAACATTAGAATTTATGAAATTCACAGGTCAGTGTAAATTTTCTGGTATATAAAGAAATAGCAGAGAAGCACAGATGTCCTAGTTTATCTTGCCCCCCTTGACAGCTCCCCCACCCACATCCGTCCTACACCTGGGGGTGAGTGGGAAGGAGCAAGCCAGACATGGGCAGAACTGAAGTGCCATAGGTTTGGATAAGCTTTTAATGTGGAAGAATAAACATTCTTGGGGAGCAACATTGCCATTTTTATTTTTTTCTCCCTTTTTCCATGAGGGTCAACTTTTAAAGAATAGAATTTGCCCCTTAGAGCAAATTTTAAAGACAATTGTTTCCTTTGTGAGTAGACCCCATTGTGGAAGTGCTACTTCCTCCACCGAGGCAAACAAGAATAACAAAAGTTGTTTTCCTTTCACAAAATGGCAGAAAAACAGACTGTATCCAGGTCCCCTGAATAAAGTATGTCTGTTTTGCTGCATCTGTTATTCTAGGGACAAATGTACTCAAAATTATCTTTTGGGGAGATAAACTGTCGTTTTTGGGTGCTGATTCCTGATTTTTAACAATGACACTAATGAATAGCCATAGAAGGCTGTAAGCAACCATAAAAATGATTACTTACTGCCCCAAATTACAATTTTTATTGCAATTAGATCTCGTGGTGTTCTTATTCTATAGCCCTCTTTTTCACCTTTCAAAAAGTAATTTTTCTGCCCAAAGTCTTGGCTTCCAGCAACCTAAAATCAGACATCAGCCAATGAGAAGCGACATTTGAAAAATGACTTCTGGTATCACAAACTTTAGATGTTATCTAAACAAACTTCAGCTTGTACTCATTAGTGCAAAATAATTTGTAGTTATTTATGACCATCAAGTCACATAAATTAATATACTCCAGGAAAGATAAGAATAAAATATTTTTCAGATTTTAAAATCCTCCTGCTATGATTGCCATCGAATGAATGTCCAACCACTGTTGGCCCACCTGTTTGTAAACCAGTGTCGACTGTTGGATCATGGGAAGATTAGCACTGTTGGAGAATTGGATGACATTTACACTCAGACGATACATGATGAAGTCGACAAGGAGGAGCTGTCACAGCATTGTCGAGAGAAAGTTACAGCTTTTACAGATGAGGCACTAAAAGGTAGCATAACTTTGTAGATTTATTTGATATTCTTGCAGAACTTTGCTGTGGATGTGTATAAATATTGCAAAGGACTTTTGAACATTCACTTTATTTTCAAAAGTCACTGGACTTGTTCTGATATAATTTTTTTTAAACAGTCTGAGTCATTTTTAGCTTGCCTGTACAAATGTACAGGAAGAGCTATTGCACTACCCTCGGCGTTGGCGGCGGCGGCGGTGTTAGCAAAATGTTAAAGTTTTACGTTAAAGTTTTTAAGGTGATGGGCAAGGCACTGTCAGGAGAGCTATCCTGTCCCACTGACAGGTCTTGTTTATTCATTTATTTTATATTTCTATAACATTTAGTCTTATTTTCCAGATTCCACATATAATTTAGAGTCGTTAAATTTCTTTGCATATATCACAGGTCTTATTCACATTATTTGCTTTGCATAAGTCACAGATAATTTTAGAACATTGAATTTTGCTTCAGAAAACAGTGATTGTTTTGTGAGATGATAGAACTTCATTTTCTTATGACACATATTTCTCTAAATAATGAATTTTGTGTTTCACAGAAGATACTGATGTTGATGTACTAGTTAAGAATGTAGAGGCAGTGAGGCGTAAACTGGTAACAGAGTTTACACGAGAGCACTTGAAGCGAAGTGGCAGGTGTTTGCATTGTAAAACCAGGATACGGCAAATTAGGCACGACAACCAGGCTAAAGTCATCTTAATGGGAAAGTTGAAAAATGACATTTATAACACACCAAGGTTGGTACCCTAGATTGTTTTATTCAAAAAGCGATAAAAAGTAGAATATAAATGAGCCGCGACACGAGAAGACCAACAAAGTGGCTATGTGCCCAGCCCAGACTCAGGTCAGATCAGCCTGGGCATCTGCCCAGTCTGATCAGTCTTCCCTGGAGGTAGCATAGACCCTAAGCTATCCTTTAAATGCTTAGCGAAATGTCTGATCAGACTGGGCAGATGCCTAGGCTGATCCAAGTCTGCACTGGGCGCACATGCCATTGTTGGTTTTCTCGTGTCGTGGCTCAAATTGCCAAGATGAAGCTCTGGGATCTACTCTTAAAGGCATGAATTAATTTCTTTTAGAGTTGTCCCCCATTGAGAAGAGAGGCATGGTGAAAATGGCAGAGTGGTTCTCTCTGGAAGTGTGTTCATTCACCATAGATAATGAAAAAATCCCAATACACTTTTTGTTAATTCTCCATAAAGTGTTATTACAGGGTGGCCACAAGCTCTGGAAAACAGGGAAAATGATGAAAAAAAAATCCCTGCAGGGAAAAATCAGGGAATTTGAAAATTTGATGAAAATCAGGGAAAAATCAGGGAATTTTAATTCTATTTTGATAACATGAAACTTTTCAAGCAGGTATCATGGTTACTGGTGGTTTCTTTCTGCAATAAAATAAGTGTAAGTCTCCTTCTGACAACTGTATGATATACATGTACAATTTTATTAATTTAAGGGGTATAGTGCGAAGTATTGAATAAGCATTTTCCTTCCATAGGTTTTGAACTTTGTAATGAGCATTTGTCTGAAAGCACTGATTTGTAAAAAGCTTAACACAATAAAAGAGATTTTTTTTGTAGTGGAGAATTGAAAAACAATCTAAATTGAAATACGAATGTCCAGTTTATGTGGTTACGGTCATGTGTGTTACATAATGCACTATTGCATGCTTCTCTGAATTAGCATTGTATGCTTACCTACTTATTTTCTTGAAATTAAAAGCTATTTTTGAGCTAAAGCTATTTTTGAGCTAACAAAAAGTAGTTATAGGAAAAAATCACTGAAAGTATTCTATGAGCAGCAAGTTTTCAGCCGCATTTATATGCATGTGTTAATTTACTTTATGGTTCAAATAAAGTATAAAATAATGTAGACTGTCAAATAGCCAAATGTTGACATCAAATGATCTTTGATGCTAAGTTACTGACACTGTAATTTGATGAAAAATTAAGTATAATTCTGTAAATAGTTAAGTATTGTTTGTGCCTCTAAGTTCAGTTCTAAGTAATCTATACACCAGAAATGTGTAAGTTATAGAACATTTTACACCACTGGTTTAATGTTGTGTAAGGAGACATTTTGTATTGTCTGAAGTCCTAGGGTCATCTTGTTAATAGTTTAATAGGTTTCAAATGGTCTTTTTATTGTCTTCAGGACTCAGCTTAGAACTCCAGAAAGGGAGAAGCTTGCTGAATATCTTTGAGAATTTTGGACCAAACTTTTTGTCTTCCCATATTAGCTTGTAAATTCTCTGAACTGAAACTCAGAAGGAGGAGCATTTCTTTTTGTCTCAATTACCCTCAGGCTGAGCCTTGGTCTGTGTTTGCACAACACTGCTGTTAGCTTGGAAATGGCAAAAATGTTTAGACAGTCTACCATGTACCAAAAATAGATAAATAAATAAATGAATGAAATAAAAATAAAACAAGACAAAATAAATGATTAAAAACCATGAAAACAGTAATGTTGTAACATTCATTTGGAGGTGAAGGTATGGCTATGAGGGAAGGTTGGAGGCCATAAATATTTGATCTATTGATTTTCGTTACCATGTAAGTAAATTGAAAATTATTAACGTTATGAAGGCATTATATATCATAGTTTGAGGTTTTTTTATAAAAATTGGAGATACTTTCTGTCATAATGACTTCAAAATGAAGGCTTTTGTGACAGTATCAGGAAATTTTATCAGGGAAAATCAAGCCAGATCAGGGAAAAATCATGGAAAAATCAGGGAATTTGATTTCCAAAATTTTGTGGCCACCCTGTATTACTTCTTTAAAGAACTGCCCCAGTGACAAAGGATTGATGAATAGACGACTTGGATGTTTTAAGGCAACAAAGACTCTGAACAGAATGGGCAGATGCCCAGGCTGATCTGAGTCTTCACTGGGTGCACATGCCACTTTGTAGGTTTTGCCGTGTCGCAGCTCATTAATGGAGACTGCTAACTACTCTGCCACACAGAAGGGGTCAGCATTTTCAGAGAAAAGATGATCTTCTGATTTTCATCAAAGGCCATTTTTAGCTCACCTGAGCACGAAGAGCTCAGGGTGAGCTTTTGGGATACCCTGATGTCCGTCGTCCGTCCGGACGTCAGGACGGACGTCCGTCAACTTTTGCTTGTGTACACTCTAGCGGGCACAGTTTCGATCCAATCTTTATGAAACTTTGTCAGAATGTTAGTCTTTATAAAATCTAGGCCAAGTTCGAAACTGGGTCATGTCGGGTCAAAAACTAGGTCACTAGGTCAAATCTTAGAAAAACCTTGTGTACGCTCTAGAGGGCACAGTTTTCATCCAAAGTTCATGAAACTTTGTCAGAATGTTTATCCTCATAGTATCTAGGACAAGTTTGAAACTGGGTCACGTTGGGTTTAAAACTAGGTCACTAGGTCAAATCATAGAAAAACCTTGTGTACGCTCTAGAGGATACAGTTTTGATCCAATCTTTATGAAACTTTGTCAGAATGTTTATCTCCATAAAATCTAGGCCAAGTTTGAAACTGGGTCATGTCGGGTCAAAAACTAGGTCACTAGGTCAAATCTTAGAAAAACCTTGTGTACGCTCTAGAAGGCACAGTTTTCATCCAAAGTTCATGAAACTTTGTCAGAATGTTTATCCTCATAGAATCTATGACAAGTTCGAAAGTGGGTCACGTCGGGTCTAAAACTAGGTCACTAGGTCAAATCATAGAAAAACCTTCTGTACGCTCTAGAGGACACAGTTTTGATCCAATCTTTATGAAACTTTGTCAGAATGTTTATTTTCATAAACGCTAGGCCAAGTTTGAAACTGGGTCATGTCGGGTCAAAAACTAGGTCACTAGGTCAAATCTTAGAAAAACCTTGTGTACGCTCTAGAAGGCACAGTTTTGATCCAAAGTTCATGAAACTTAATCAGAAAGTTTATCCTAATAATATCTAGGACAAGTTTGAAACTGGGTCATGTCGGGTCGAAAACTAGGTCACTAGGTCAAATCATAGAAAAACCTTGTGTATGCTCTAGAGGACACAGTTTTGATCTAATCTTTATGAAACATTGTCAGAATGTTTATCCCTATAAACTCTAGGCCAAAGTCGAAACTGGGTCTTGTTGGGTAAAAAACTAGGTCACTAGGTCAAATCTTAGAAAAGCCTTGTGTACGCTCTAGAAGGCACAGTTTTGATCCAAAGTTCATGAAACTTTGTCAGAATGTTTATCCTCATAATATGTAGGACAAGTTTGAAACTGGGTCATGTCGGGTCAAAAACTAGGTCACTAGGTCAAATCATAGAAAAACCTTGTGTACGCTCTAGAGGACACAGTTTTGATCTAATCTTTATGAAACTTTTTCAGAATGTTTACTTCTATAAACTCTCGGCCAAGTTCGAAACTGGGTCATGTCGGGTCAAAAACTAGGTCACTAGGTCAAATCATAGAAAAACCTTGTGTACACTCTAGAGGGCACAGTTTTCATCCAAAGTTCATGAAACTTTGTCAGAATGTTTATCCTCATAGTATCTATGACAAGTTCGAAACTGGGTCACGTCGGGTCTAAAACTAGGTCACTAGGTCAAATCATAGAAAAACCTTGTGTATGCTCTAGTGGACACAGTTTTGATCCAATCTTTATGAAACTTTGTCAGAGTGTTTATTTCCATAAACTCTAGGCCAAGTTCGAAACTGGGTCATGTCGAGTCATAAACTAGGTCACTAGGTCAAATCTTAGAAAAACCTTGTGTGCACTCTAGAAGGCACAGTTTTGATTCAAAGTTCATGAAACTTTGTCAGAATGTTTATCCTCATAATATGTAGGACAAGTTTGAAACTGGGTCATGTCGGGTCGAAAACTAGGTCACTAGGTCAAATCATAGAAAAACCTTGTGTATGCTCTAGAGGACACAGTTTTGATCTAATCTTTATGAATCTTTGTCAGAATGTTTATCTTCATAAACTCTCGGCCAAGTTTGAAAGTAGGTCATGTCGGGTAAAAAACTAGGTCAAATCTTAGAAAAACATTATGTAAGCACTAGAAGGCATAGTTTGATCCAATCTTCATGAAACTACAGGTCTACCTCATTATAACTCCCCTCACTATAACACGGATTTCAATATAACACGGCCATGTCTTGGCTCCCAAATGGTTATTTTCCTATTGTTCTAATACAAAAAACCTCATTATAACATGGTTTCACTTATAACACGGTCTGTGTCTATGGACCCCAAACATAGCATTATAATGAGGTAGACCTGTATGTCAAAATGTTTATTGTCCATATATCTAAGCCCCCTGTGAAATTGAGTCACGTCGGCTCAAGGTCAAATCTTAGAAAAACTTTGTGTACACCCTAGAGGGCACAGTTTTGATCCAATCTTCATGAAACTCTGTCAGAATGTTTATCTTAATGAAATTTAGGTAAAGTTTGAAACTGGGTCGTGTCGTGTCAAAAACTTGGTCACTAGGTCAAATATAAGAACGACCTTGTATACGCTTCAGAGGGCACAGTTTTGATCCAATCTTAATGAAACCGTGTCAGAATGTTTATTCTTACAATATCCAGGCCAAGTTTGAAACTGGGTCATGTCGGGTCAAAAACTAGGTCAAATGTTAGTATGGTAAAAACTCTTATAAATCTTCACCAGAGCCAGTGAACTGATTAATGCTCAGGTGAGCGATTCAGGGCCACCATGGCCCTCTTGTTTGTAGGAAGTTATTTTCAGGAGTAGCAATTTTCCATTTCCATTTTTGCCTGTTTTTCAGTAGTGTTCAGCTCTGGAAGAAAACCCATTTTAGAAGAGCTTCATTGTCAAGTGAAGCAAACAGGATGCCTTAAAAAAAATTTCCCTCAGGCCATTAGAATAGGAATGTAGTGTTGTGTTAGCTCTGAAGTTTTTGTGCAATTTAGCTGCAAGTAGAGACTGATTCTGAAATTGGATTATATCTAAAGGAGGATTAACATGTGCTTATTAGTGTGCTGAAATTAATATTTTTGGATATATTACAGATTTTGAGTTATTAGAAGAAATGTTGAAAGTTTTTTGGTGAAATATCATAATTTTACAGTTAAAACTCAGTGACTTGGTATATCTTGGATCAAAATAATAGCACCGAATAGTACCATAGTATCTGCTTGTAAGTCAGAAGAAAAAATATGAGTGACCAAACAAAGAGTAAAGGACCCAAGGCTCTAACAAAGGAGCAAAAGGAGCAAAAAGAACAGAAAGAACAAAAGGAACAAAAAGGAACAAAAGAACAAAAAGAGCAAAAGGATGGAAAGAAGGTAGGCTCTGAATCAGGCCATACAGTACAAGCTGTGGCAAAAAGGAAACTCAGTGAGGTAGCAAATTCTAGTGCACAGTGATTTTTTTACCCCTGCGTCCTGCGTCCTAGACGCATAATTTTCCCAGAGGATGCAAAATATTTCCTTGGCTGCGTTCCGGGACGCATAAAAATAGCCGATCGGTAGTCCAACTTCCGATTTCGGCTTCGTTTACAAAGCTACTTTCGTTTTAAGAATATAGCAACGGTGCATTAGCAGATTGTTATATTACTGGTAAAAAACAGTACCATAGTCTTTCCTACTCCCGCTAAATACCGAAGTCTACCTGTAATACCAATAATCAATAGTGGTTGTCCAGTACCGGAGGAACATAGTATTATCGACCACGGTGACGTCTTTTACCTAAGTGCAAACTTTTATCAATACACCGGGTCAATAAGTAATCATGCCTCCGAAAAACAAGAAAAAGATCAAACTTGATTCAAAGCAGCAAACATTATTTGGTCTTCTTGGGCAAGACAAACTGAAACACGCAAGGCCAGATGTTGCAGATCATGATGCGACCGATCAAACTTCCGAATCCGAAATGACAACGGATGTCTCCAAATCCAATACGCTGTCTGACAATGAGACAACAGGTGATTTATTTTATTCCTGTGACCACAGGAGCTTGACGTTGGTTATTTTTTACTTATACACCTTTCCTATAAATCGATTAAGTCGCGCACGAGTTATCTACCCAAGTAGACTGTGACGTCATCTATAGGATATCCCATATAATTCAGTACAACAGCAAGCACACATAACATGAATAAAGCAGACGTTTTGTAAATGTAAACTGCAAAAAAATCATTGAAAGACCAAATTAAAGTATACTTGCCCCGTTTTCATGTAACATTTTTTATTTATAAATATATTTTTATTTATTTATTTTAATATCATATTGAGAATCCCGACAAGTCGCTCTTGATTTTCATGACCCCTTTCATCGACGCCGTGTTTTAACATCCCGACAATACATTCTCGTTTGTTCAATATAAAAAAGTGACATTTCGTATTAATAAGTTTCGTAAATCTGAAAAGTTATTTCCATTTTCCCGACATTCAGATAGTAACTACGTATTATTACCGGACAGATTATAGCGCTGATATTTATGGTTTCTTGTGCGATACACCGATCTAAACGCATCAGCATCCAGACAGTTTTCCGTAAGTTTGAACCCGAGGTAAAATTTATATTATTTTTTTCCATCTCTTACTTATCATCGGTATTATTTATTTGATCGTTTCCATTTCACGGTAGGTGTTCTTAAAGCTGCCTTCCGAACACGTGTCTAGGTAATACACAATCATAGGTGTTTGTTTATTGCGGCAATGCTCGCAATTCGGTGATTACACAAACGAATTCCGTGTCAGCACACTTTGTTGTCATTTTTAGCGTGTGTCTGCTTTATAATCAGCTAATCGTTCGTTTTGTATCTTTTGTAACCACGGTCTGAACATCTTCTGTGATTTTCTTTCTTTTCCGAATGTTTTGGAAGCTGCACTGGTGATACATACTCTTTCGATTACGGTAATTTTGGCCCGAAATTTTAGTGGAAAATCTTTTAGTTTTATGTCAAATTCCCAAATGCGATAAGTTATAAAGCTTATTTTCCGACAAAGAAAGAGCTAAATATAGTTGGAACAAAATAGTTGTCTTAATCTTAACCGTTGAATGTTAGTTTTGAATATACGGAAACCCGGCATTTATTTGGTTACACAATGAAAAACAATAGCCTATCCTATAGATGACGTCATAGGCGTTGCAAGGGACAAAACTCGAACAGACTCTCAATTATAGGAAAGGTGTATAGGTCTTGTCCTTTGAAGCCCTTTAAGTTTGGGATGCAGAGAAAATATTGCTTTTGCATCCCAGTAAAGATGCAAACCCTTGAGCTTGGGATGCAAAGATTTTAGGTCTTGTGAGTCCTGGGACTCAAAGAAGGAGATTTGTAAAAAAATCACTGAGTGCAGAGGAGCTAGTTCTACTAAGTACACATATGGAGGAATTATCAGGTGACATGAAGCAGATCAGAGAGAATGTAAAGGATCTGATGAACAAAAGTCAGGATATGATGACAAAGAACGATATGAAAGTCTTCATCAAAAGTACTGTAGAAGAAATCATGAATGAGATAAACAGAAATATTGAACTAACAATTGATCTCAAATTAGAAGAAAAAACAAAACAGATGAAAAAGGAAATGGAAGCATTGCGAGAAGAAAATAATAAGTTAAAGCAGGACTTAACTAATGTTCAAATGAAGACTAAAGAAATAGAAGAAATTGCAAAACTGAGCATTCAGAAGGCTAATCAAAATGAGCAATACTCCCGTAAAAACAATGTCAAAATTTTGAACATTTAGGAAAAAGCCTGATGAAAATGAAATCTCTCTGATGAATAGAGTTGGAAGCTTGCTACAGAGGCAGAATATTACAATATCTCCAGAAGAAGTGATTGCTATCCATAGAATCCCGGGAAAGAGGGGCACCATAAAACCTGTTCTTATTAAGTTCAGGAATAATAGCGACAAAACTAGGATTATGAGAAGTAGGGCAGGAATGAAAGCTCTGGGTCACCGACTGGTTGATGATGTTACCAGACAGAATACCATCCTGATCAGTAAGCTGTACGATAACCCTCAGATTGAGTCGGCATGGTACTTTAATGGCTCAGTGTATGGAAAAACCACAGCTGGCAAGAGACTAAAATTTGATATACAAGATGACATTGACACTGTGATTTCAAAATACAATTAACTGATAGCCTGAAATAGGCTCATTAAGAATATTTCAACCAAAATGTGACTAGATAAGGTACAGTGTGAAAGGGTGTGAATGTGATTTTCTTATAAGGATTATACCGGTATTTAAGAGGTTAGTGATATTATGATAGACAGTTGAAATGGATAGTTGTGATGGATAAATAAATATATTTTCGGGATTTAGATGGGCAATTTTCTATTCTGTGGATCCTCTGCAGCTAATTGAAAAGGATACCTCAAGGTAACTGTAAGTTTATTGTAAGTCTAATGTCCTAGGAAGCAGGTAAAAATGTATTGAGGGTGTATATATATGGTACTATATTCATACCAGTCTATTGTCATGTTGAATATGGTTGTTCCAAATATTGGGACAGCTCACTTTTACCTTAGCAGTGTGTTTTGTGCAGAGGCAAGGGGAGTGTTCCCTGATCATGCTGCTCTAAATAGAACAGCTTTATTGGGGTACATATAGTGTGCACAGGTATCCCTGTCCCAATGTTTGGGGTCACTGTTGTAGCTTTATTGGCTTGCGGCCCAAAGGCCGCAAGCCTTATAGATTGAAAAGCTCGTTCCGGTTTGAGACTGGATTTGTTCATGTTTTCCTTCACTTATACGAGCGTTTCGTCGCAATAATCAGAGAACTCGTCCAATTTTGTCTATTTATATCCATATCAGATTTACCGCATCTGCTAAAAATAATGATGGAATTTTATTCTATTTTTTGTCGCATTGTCGCCCACAGTCGGCACTTTCCGTATCCATAGCATACAAGTATAAGCTTTTCCCAAAAAGCTTGCTATCTTTATTTTGCAGCGGCGTTGGGCGAAAAAGGGCCTTAGAGTATTGTGTAATGTATAAAGCTTAGAGCAGTCACCACACTCGAGCTAAAGCATTTGTGCAGACTGACCAGGGTCTTTGTTTTCCGGCAGATCTAAAAATATATCATGCTGGCTGAGGATAGATTGATCAGATTGCGCTGAAGCGTGGGCCGATTTATGTATCTGTAAACCTGTCAAAGCAGAAAAAATCAAAGTCAAAATTTATTGTTTAAATTCAGCAAGCAGGCGCTACTGATTTTTTTTCCTCATCACTCATCACATCTTACCAAATAAAGTATACGATCTATCTCTGTGTGTGTGGCTAACGTGCACAGCTGACCGTGTTTATACATGTACAATTATTAAGCAGGTGTATAAATGACGCATATTCATTGTAAAGGTCATGTCGTTCGCAAGCAGCGGTGCAATGTGCACAATTCAACATCTAGATAAAATACAGTACCTTTCGACCATCCATGTATAGTCTGTCCTAGAAACTTCTTATAGGGATACAGATAACGAGAAGAGTGGAAAATTTCAAAACCGTTGGGATTTAATCTCTTTGAGGCTAGTACTGAAGGATTCGTGACAGCTTTGAGACAATGGATGAGCCGCTGGTCTATCTCTCTCAGCCAGAACAGAACCAGCACTCAAAACAATGGAAACATACCAGAATATCCCGCCATGTCTCAAAGAAGGCAATGACTATGCCTTCAGCTGGCAAGGTAATCGTTTCAGTCATTCTGGATTCATATAGTGTTTACATGTTAACCACCTGTTTAGGGATAGGGGATGCTAGGTCAATTAATGAAGCAGCTGAGACAGAAAAGCCAGATTCATCGCCGAGGAAAGCTATGAAAGCTACGGTGGCTTTGTCTGTGCTGCATTTCTGTTGATCACTTCAACCTTTTTCAAGAATTGGCTGGGAAGCAGTTTGCCAGTGATAATAACGTCATTTTGATAGTACAGGAATTTCTTGTCATGCATGAAGAACCTTTGTATGCAACTGGAATCCAATCCGTCCCCAACAATTCTCCTCACCTCGATATAGTCACGCACGGAACTGAAAATTCAGTTTTTGGATGTAGGGTAGTATTAAGTAAAAAATGACCGCACAAATATTTCTTTGTTTTTCCTACAAAATATATCAAAAGATTTGTAAGATAGTGTAGAATACTAGGATAACACAACATTTTTTACTTTAGATCGGTGCTTTAAGAAAAACGTAGAAAACTGAGTAACTTTTTACTCATTTTCTCTATTTTCCCTATATACTATTAGGAAACGATGGCCATATTACTCGGAGCATCAAGGACCGCATTAAATGTAAATTCAAAAGTTTGAAAACAATATCTATGTGCAGCTAAAAAAAAGTGCACTATATTGACCTAACACAACATTTTTCATTTTTTATTCAAGGAAGACAAAAACAGTGAAAAACTGTCAATGTCCTATATGATTTAATGCTATTTTAAGCTCACGCGATATCGTCGTTTACAGGTAGATTTTACGGGTATGAGGAAAAAAGTTGCCCATGCACTGCAGCATCCCTGGCCTGAGAGGGGATTTAGTAAAGAAATAAATTATAACGAGAAATGAACAACAACAACTTCATAATTAGGCTGAATGTATTTCCTTCTGTCCTCATACGCTAGTTCTCATAATTCCAATTCCGTTAGTATTAACATACTGTAATATAAACAAAATGTAAAAACTCGGCAAGCCTTTCCTTTTTAAAAGGAAACTTTATAGGGATATAATCTCAAATAAAGTTACTTTGTTGAAGTCATAAGCAGTGAAAATAAAGCTTAGTAATAAAAGACTTTTGATTGGTTGACAAGAACAGATCTATTGATACTTTTTTTTTATTTATTAACATATTTATTTTTACTTATTTATTTATTTATTTTTTTTTTTTGCCAAAAATAAGGCAAGAAGACCAATATTTTTGAGGGATATATACATGAAAGCTGAAAGCTGAAAGCTTATATTAAGTAGTACTTAAGCTATCTGACAGGGTTGAGATTGGCACCACAGAAGTTTGAATGGTTGGGACATCTGGATTACCATATCTGTCCTGGAAGTAAACAGTTTTGGTAGAGTGGTGGTCTGCTCAGGGATGCAGATGCAAAATGTAGTAGTGCAGGCCTTTTTGATCTGGGTTTGCACGTTTAGGCCAGCCTGTCCCAACACTTTGTATTTTTTCTTTCTTTCTTTTTTGTTTTCCCTGATAAATGGTGTAGTGGCAAGACAGTTGTGTTCTCTCTTTGCATGTTTTCATGACTCTACCATTGAGATTTTAGAGGTTGGGACACTTAAAACAATTACCCTGACTGCCTTAAAAATTGAAGAACTTGATATCTAAATGCAGTGGTGCCCTAGACGGGTGTAGATGGAATGGCAAACAGTGGACATCCTGATCAGCCAGCTCATTTTTGGAGCAGTCTGATCTGGGTTTGCACTGTTTGCTCAGACTTATCTGTCCCAATTTTTGAATTTCTGTGGTAGTAAATAGTTAAGGAGAAAAATAAGTCCTTGATCTCTGTCTTATCTTGGATAAGATGATGATTTTGGGATAATGATGCTATTCTCTTTCCCATTTTTCTCCAAGTAAATAATTGCTAGATTTAACACTGCAATATTTTCACAGTAACTGCCCAAAATTTGGGACACCCAATCAGCTATTAAGTTTTTAGTGAGGATATAGCAGACTAGCAGGCCTCAGTTAGACTTAAACCAGGGACAAAAAATCTGCTTAAACACTGCTGCATGTCCGAAGATTTTGGGTCGTTACGGAGCTTGTTTATATGTGATCGATTTCTATTCTTTTCATTGGTTAATTGCTTTTATTTTTATCTATTATTATTATTAGTTTTGTTTCTCTTTTTTTTTTCTTGGTTCTTCCATAATCATGTAATAGTTATTCATCAAGCTGTTTTAGATAAGAGTTTGGCTTTAGCTTTTGAAGAGAAGAAAAGAATTAAGATGAGTGGGTGTACTTTTTAGGGAAGGCAACTCTGCCATTTTATCTTCCCTCCCTTTTAGGAGGGAACAGGCTTTCTTGAGCAGGGAATTTGGTCCTGCAAGAGCAAGTCAGTTCTTTTTTCTAGGAGACCAATTTATGGAAGGGTTTGGTCGCCTATGGAGGTTTATGGGAAGTGGCAGGGTTGGTTTCCCTTTGTAAAAATGGTAGTGGAGCAAGAAGGGGCACCCACACACCTTGATGACTTAAAACCACTGGTAGCTTGGCTTTCTAGTTGGGTTTCTTGTGAACATCCTCTTCCCTAAACTGCTGTTTTGGTTTATTTTCCCATTGCAAGGAACAAATTAATAGGTTAAAAAGGTTTGCAAGCAATTGTGTAATAGGGACCTTTATAAAACAAGGTCATGTTAACTTTTTTGATTCAATCTATGGACATTTTTTTTAGTCAACTATCTGACATGTGACATTAAAAAGGTGTTTTTGGTCAATGTTTGAGATATGGCACTTTCATAAACTGTTGGCTATATATCATCAGCCTTTTCAAATAGCAAAACTCCTGTCTCCTCTAATTCAGGTTCTGAAAGGAACCCAAGAATTGAGGTTTTTGAGCCTCAAAAACCTCAATTCTTGGGTTCCTTTCACGCGCCTGCTACATGTGCAGTATGATTATTACTTATTTGTTTAGACCCTCAGTGAGGCTACCCCCAGTGCGCATACTAAAGGGAGGGCCGACAGGGGGAATAAAGTAAAGTGAAGGGCTGCTTCTGAGTTAATTCTCAGCAAATACACTTAAAAAAAAAAAAATAAATTACATGTTTCTGATTGGTATAAGGTGGGGCGGCACCATGGGCAGATAGTTACACATACAGCGAACACTTGTTTGGCATGCACAGTGTCGTGGGACAAGTCAGCACAACTTTGCCGTATTAATTCCTAGGAATCATACATGGTTGTATGCATACAGGGCTATATAGATGTGCATGCCAGCCCGAGTCTTTCTGGATTCTAACATGAAAATGCCTAAAGATTAGGACACTAAACGGATAACCATAATTGTCCTAAAATTGGAACAGTTGGATTTTACAATACAATAACCCATCCAAACCATGTAAATAAAATGACAACTAGTGCTGATCTTGTGCAGACTTCTCATCCAGGCGCAGTCTGATCTTGGTCAGCACATTTTGCTAAGACCTGAATGTCCTAATGTTGGGAACGTTTACAGTACTTCCCATGGTGTGCCTTTTAGTCAGAATCCCGCTAATGCATATGAATGCAAGTCTGCATAGCTTTATTGTACAGATATACTTCACATATATCAGATTCTGTTCAATGTGCTTGAGTTTTTTTCTGTGTTTATTGTTACTTTTTCTTATGTTGTACTATCCTTTTTCACAATGTTTCAGGCATGAGGTTGATTTGACAGGCTTAAACACAAAAACTGAACAATATCATCAGTTAAGACATTAATTGCAATCCAAGTATGGCAGATATAAAAATACTTTCCGTAAATGTACAGGGGATTGGGCTTCTTCCAAAACGAACAGATATACTACAGTATTTAAAGGAGAAAAATTGTCAGATATATTGTCTGCAGGACACACACTTTTGTCCAGGAACAGATGAAAAACTTGTTAAGGCAAGATGGGATGGGGACTGTGTCTTTAGTTCCCTGAAATCCAACTCTAGAGGAGTGGCCATTTTATTTAAAATAAATTTTGATTATAAGGTGCATAATTGTGAATCTGATCCTAACGGCAACTATATAATACTAGACTTAAGTGTAGAAAATAATAGATTAACATTAGTTTCCATTTATGGACCAAATTCTGATGACCCAGGGTTTTATGAAAATATTGCTAAGAAAATAGAAGATATTGGTAATGAGCATATTATTTGGTGTGGAGACTTCAATCTTGTGATTGATCCAAAAGTTGATTACTGTAACTATAAAACAATCAATAACAAAAAAGCAAGGGATAAAGTCTTAGAAATAATGCAAGAAAAGTTTATGGTGGACCCTTATCGTGATTTTCATCCAAATTTAAAAAGATACACTTGGAGAAGAATTCATCCATTCCAGCAAGCAAGACTAGATTTTTTTCTCATTTCAGAGAATTTATTGTCCTCAATTCAGAACTGTACCATAGAAAATAGTTATAGATCAGATCATTCAGCAATTCTACTGAAAGTAAAATTTAGTGAATTTATTAAAGGTAAACCTATGTGGAAACATAACAATTCTCTGTTAAGTGATTTAAAATATCTTGAAGCAATTAAAAGTAAAATTGAAGAAATCAAGCAACAATATGCACTACCAATTTATAATTTAGATAACTTGAAAGATATTCCAGATGCTGAAATACAGTTCTGCATTAATGATAAACTTTTTCTGGATACACTACTTATGGAATTAAGGGGAAAGTCTATTTCATATTCATGCTTTAAAAAGAAACAAGAAGATATGAGGGAGAAGGACTTAATAACTGAAATATCGGAACTTGAACATGGATTAACACCAGAAAAAACAGATATACTGGAAAATTTAAAAGCCGAACTCTACGAATTAAGAAAATGAAAAATTAAAGGGGCAGTGATTAGATCCCGAGCAATTGATATTTTAAACGATGAAAAACCAACTAAATATTTCTGTTCCCTTGAATCTCATAACTTCACAAGTAAAATCATACCAAAACTTTTAAAAGAAAATGGTGAAATATTGACTGAGCAAAATCAAATCTTGCAAGAAATAGAACAGTACTATAGAAATTTGTATAGCAGTAAAGAAGGGGAAATAACTGATATTGATCTAAATAAATTATTAAGCAACTGCAATATTCCTAAACTAAACCAAAATGAATCAAATAATCTAGAAGGACTTCTAACTTTATCAGAACTCTCTTCCGCTTAAAAAAATATGAAAAATAACCGTAGTCCTGGAGCAGATGGTTTCTCTTGCGAATTTTTCAAAATGTTTTGGAAAGAACTAGGCACGTTTGTCTTAAGAGCAATTAATTATAGCTATGAAACGGGGGAATTTTCGGTAGCACAACAAGATGGAATTATTACACTACTACCAAAAGAAAATAAATCTCGACAGCTCCTTACAAATTATAGACCCATTTGTCTTCTTAACACAGTGTATAAAATAGCCTCGGCAGGAGTAGCAAACAGAATTAAAACAGTATTAAATAAACTTATAGAACAAGACCAAACAGGCTTTATATCAGGACGATACATAGGAGAAAACACAAGAATAATTTATGATTTAATGCAGTTAGTAGATGAACAAAACAAACCTGGACTACTGTTATTAGTTGACTTTGAAAAGACTTTTGACTCGTTATCATGGTCATTCATAGAAAAAGTGCTTAATTTCTTTAATTTTGGCCCATCAATTATTAAATGGATATCAACCCTCTATAAAAATTCTTCTTTAAGGGTTAACCAAGGTGGAAACTTCTCATCCCCCTTCAAAGTTGAACGCGGTTGTAAACAAGGAGACCCATTATCCCCGTACATTTTTATCCTCTGCGCAGAAATTCTAGCCATAAAAATTAGAAATAATGATAAAATAAAGGGAATCAAAATTAATGACTTCGAATTTTTATTAACACAGTTTGCTGATGATACCACTGTTATCTTGGATGGATCTGAAACGTCTTTGAATGAAACATTAAATGAATTAGAAAAGTTTAAGTCTATTTCAGGGCTTAAGGTCAATTTTCAGAAAACACAGGTCATATGGATAGGATCGAAAAAATATACCCAGGACGCAATTAAAACAAAATGGAAACTAACATGGGGAATTAATAGATTTAAATTACTGGGCATAACCTTTGACACAGATCTAAATAAAATGATTGACATCAATTATGCACAAAGAATCGAAACACTGAAAAGTAAAATACTAGCTTGGCAGCGTAGACATCTCACCCCAATTGGCAAAATTACCGTTATTAAAACTCTGTTAATTCCTAGTCTGAATCATCTTTTTCTATCTTTACCCAACCCAACAGATAAGGTATTGAAAGAACTACAGGATATGTTTTTTAAATTTCTTTGGGAAGGAGTATATAGAATAAAAAGCAATGTGATGTACAAAGATTATGTAGATGGTGGACTTAAAATGATAAATATACAAGCTTTTTCAGCAGCTTTGAAATCAACATGGATACGAAGGTTAATTTTTAGTCAACAGAAGTGGACAAAAATTTTAGGGCAGTACATAAACGTAGATAAATTCCTCTGTTGCGGAAAAGATTATATTACTGCTGAATTACGGAATATAAAAAATAAATTTTGGCAGGATGTATTCAAGGCGCATATCCACTTAGTAACAAAAAATCAACCAACTGAAAATAGTTTTTTATCAAGCCCAATATTTTATAATGATAATATTAAAATAGCCAAAGCTAGCTTTTTTTATTCACAATGTTTTAAAAATGGTATAAGATTCGTTAATGATATTGTAGGAAATGATGGTAAATTTTACTCATTCCAGGAGGTAAAAGAAAAGTTTGATATTCGTATAAACTACATGCAATATTTAAGTATGATTCATGCAATTAAAGAATGGCAGAAAGGAATAAGTTTAACAAATATTACAGCAAAATTACCAAATCCGATTGTACCCGCTTATCTGCATATTTATATGAAAAATAAAAAAGGTAGTAAAGATATGTATATAATATTAAACCATAACACTGAGACAGCTACTGGTAGGGTCGCCTGGAACAAAACATACGATTTGGATGATAATGCTTGGAATGATATTTATATATGGCCTTTCAAAATAACAAAGGATACAACATTACAGTGGTTCCAAACACGAATAAATCATAATATACTAGCTACCAATAGTTTCCTACATAAAATAAAATATATATAGGACCCAATGTGTTCTTTATGTGCAAAGGAATCCGAAAATATTAGGCATTTATTATGGGAATGTGAACATACAAAGAAATTGTTGAGTGATGTTAAAAACTGGTGCTCTGAAAACAATATTCATATTGACACGGAAGAAAAATCCTTCTTGTTTGGTAGTTTTCTCAGAAATGCCAGCATACCAGAACAATTGATCTGGTTAGAAACAAAATATTATATTTATTATTGTAGATGCTCCAAATCATGTTTAAATTTGACAGCACTGAAATATAGACTTAAACTTCTTTATAGTATTACTTTCAAGGCAGCCATATTAGAAAAAACAATGGAGAAATTTCTTGACAGGTGGGACGAATTTCATGATCTATTCAATAAAATTTGACCCATCAGTACCTAGCATATCTGTTTACAAGCAGTGTATACCCAAACCAGATGCCACAGAATATGACGTCTGGGATGGGTCTGCGCTTCTGGCTTCAACATTTGCTGTTTGCACATAAAATCAGGTCAGGAATAGTAAATAAACTTGTTTCTAATGAGATGACAGACTAAACTTGGAGGTGCTGAGTATGGATGGGTTGAAGTATTAGCCTTAGCTCTGTTAACCTCATGCCTGAAAATACTTTTCCATAAAAACTCCCCAAATTAAGCAGAAAAAATGGAGTCAAGTGAAAGGGTGCTTCGTGTGCAACAAATGCACAGATCAGTCTGTGCACTGGTGTGGGCCGGTCGGGATTTTTGCCTTTGCTTTTCAGATCCCTTGGGATTTAAAATTAATATCTGCTAACAGGCAGGATCACGACTGGACTGCTGCAATGTACAGGCTGATCTGTTTTTTCCATGCTCCTTAAGGTCAAATGGTACCTTTTCACATGACACCATTTAAGCATATAATTATATTATGTCTGTATAGATACCATAGTGACCCTTAAGTTTCGGACACCTGAAAGCTGGACAATTACTGTTCTAAAAACTCTTAGTGGATTTTATACACATTAGTACATCCAAGTGGTGCTTAGAGAATGGCAAACATTGTAGACCCTGATCGATCTGCTCTGTGAGGAGCAGTTTGATCTGGGTCTACAATGTCTGCTCAGACCTGTTTGTCCGAATATTTAGGGTCATTACAGTAGTTGAAAGTCATCAAGAAATTGAGTATTGGTGTGCTAGATGTGAATGAGAGATGTAAATTTCTTCTAACATAAACTGAAACATTACAATAATATATATATGATACTGATATGGTACAGATTGTAAGGTATGATAGTGGGATGGCCCTCCCCGACCCACTTCATACCTATTGACGGGGAGAATAAACAGGGAACCAAAATAGGCTCCTCAAAAAAAAAAAAAAAAAAAAAAAAAATTCCCTGTAAGAATAACCTCCAATTTTCAAGTGACACAGTCAGCACTGGAGAAGTTAAGAGTAAAATTAACTTTAGGATCAGTACATAGGGTATGGAAATGTGTATAATGTCAGGGAAAAAATAGGGAAAGTCTGGGAATTTTAAAGTGGAGGATTAATGGCAACCTTGTTAATTTTTCTAACTAAAGCACATGGTTTTCTATTTAAACAGGAAATATTTTTCTGTGAGTAAAGAAAAAGAACCACCATTACCTCCCTTGTCAGACAACTCTGACAATGACAATGAAGATAATGAGGGGAGTAACGAAGGGGAAGAACCCAAAGCAAAACGTGCCAAACTCTCTGGGACCACTCCTGCAAAGAAGCATGATGTGACCCTGCTCACTCCTTTAATGGTGCGAGACCACTTGAGGGAGATGTGGAATCAAGATGGAGTGTTATTGAAGAGACTATATAGTTCACTGGCTACAAGTCCAGCCAAGAACCCTGTGGATATCTTCTTTCTGGATATTGTGCCTGTTCCTCCATCAAGGTTTAGACCGGTAAGGTGGTTTTATATAAGAATCTTTCATACATTGAGCTTTGGGTAGATAAATCCATAATCAGGGTGATTGCCTGGATGGTAACGAGGCTTGTAAGCTCCCTCAGTGGAGCTCTCAGGGAGATTATAACATACACAGGTTCTGTAATCCCCATCTTCCTCTCCCCTCATGGTAGATTGTCCACAATTTCTTAAGAACACCATCCCGTCTCCCTGGTAGAATAGCCACAAGTACTTAAAATTTTCTGAAATTGATGGGCTTGTCAAAACCAGATTTAAGATTTAATGTGGAGCATCACAATTTTGAAACGTTATACAAATGGGCTTGGTCTTTATCCAAGTGAGCTGTCAGGGAAGATAATTCTTTTGCAGCGGAATAAAACTTCATTAATAGAACTGAAATAGTGAAAGAGCTGGGTTCGAGGTTATAAAACTTGAGAATAATCTCGAACTCAAAATAAAGCACACTGTTTGGCTGCTTCCGAGCATGTCAAACTATATTTCTGTATTTCTGTATTTGGCCAATAAGCCTTATAGCCACACTGGTATCTTCTTTAGCACAGGTATAACACACGTAATATCTCGCGGTATTTTGGTGGTGCGCGTTGTTAGACTATTAGTTCAAAATCCGTGTGGCGAAACGTCCAGTTCCATTCACAAAGGTCTCTAGCTCTGCTAAAATGGCATTTCTCCATTCCTTGAAGTTTTCATTTCGTTTGGCGTCTAGAAGTAAGTTCATATCCAAATGGGCAATACCACATTTTTCGAACAGATTCTTTCTCAGGTTTTCTCTCTCCTTGTCATACATGATACACTCAAGTAAGTAATGTTTGACAGATTCTATCTCTCCACACTGGCAATTATTGCTTTTGGCAATGTTACTTTTGTGCAAGTATTCATTCAGACTGACATATCCTGTTCGAAGCTGTGACACAATGGTCTCTCCTCTTCTTGTTTCAAATTTATGCTTTATTTTGTATGAAATTTCTGGTCTATACTGGAAGAGATTTCTACCCTTCTCCGATTTTTCCCACATGTCTTGCCATTTTTTCTTTCCAGATTCTCTTGCTGCTGTTTTAACATCTCCCATTGTAATGACTGCTGGTAAATCTTTCTTTTCTTTTGCTTCTTCTGCTGCCTCCTTTGCCAGTTGATCCGCATACTCGTTCCCCTTAATATCAGAGTGACCGGGTGTCCAAGAAATCTCAACTTTAATCCCTGTCTGCTCTAAATTCTTAATACCAATTCTCTGCAAGCACCAGACTTTTTGTATAGAGGGCCGGAAACGCAAGGTCGGAAGTTCTTTTTCAAACTTTCTCCCTTTTTTTGTTGTCACACAAAAACAAGTAATTTGTACTTCGTTTGTTCATTTACCATCTCGTTGCCATGGTAACTGCGTTTTTCTATTTTTGCAGAAAAAATGCCAAAATATTAAACAGAAATTCACAATTTCTGCATTTGTATATCTCCAAGAATGGGCTAGGTTTCATCAGAAACTCTTTAAATCTAAAAACTAGGGACTTACGTTATTAATGTGAAACATCAAAATAACGTTGATCCAATGTCTTTGGTATACCTACTGTACTGCAAATGTGGGTGGGGTAACCAGGTATTGCAAAACAAAATTTTTAGGCATTTTTAATCATCATGTTTAAAAAACGCACACTTCTGTGACACATTTGCATACTTTAACGTTAAACAGGAGGCTTTCCATTTTCAGAAAATGAAAAAAACTGAGTGGGGCAAAGCTGACTTCAGACCGTAACCACGGGAACAAGCCACACCCCATGCAAGAAAGTAGAAACGAAAGGTTATACAATTACCACAGATTTGCAACCACATTAAATGCATTGCAGCTATAACTTGTGATCCTTCTGCTATTGGATTGTGTATTCAACTTGATTTGATGAAAGTTTGACACCTTAAGGGTTGGGAGGGCTATTTATACTCATTAAAAGGGCCCAAAAAGGGGCAAAAATGGTCAAAATTACCATATATATCACTCATTCTCACTATGAATCAACAAAAGACAACACTAATTACTACAATATTTGTAAGGAAAATACCAGTTTGACATATACTGATAGAAAACATGACAATGGAGAGCCCTAAATTTCCAGGGACTGAGTCTATAGGGGCCAAAAAGGGGTATGTTTGAGAATATTTGACCAACATAATGACCATTTTTCACAATGGAACACATTACAGCATTTAAATGATGAAATTGGTTGCAAAGAAAGAGCAGGTTTATATATGCCGCAGGTAAATTTGTAACTAAGGTGGGGAGGGGTGGGGAGGGGTGGGGGCCCCATTTCCTATTGATTTAAGGGCTCTAAACGGGACAAAATGGTCAAAATTAACACAAATCACCATTCCTGTCCACGGACCAACATAAAACAAAACAGTTTACTTTCAAATTTGTAATGAAAATTTAAGTATGATGCAAACTGATATAAAATATGTCAATGGGTGCCATACATCTCCAGGCTTGGAGTCCCAAAGGGCCCAAAAGGGCCCGAAAAGATAAAAAAAAAAAAAGGAAAATATTTGCCATAAATAATGATCATGCTTCACAGTGAATAACACCACAGCATTTGTCATGTTAAAATAGGCAGGAAAAATATAATCTTATATATGCTACTAGTGAAATTGCAATAAAGATTTATACCCATTTAAGGGTCCTAAAAAGAGGCAAAACTGGTCAAAATTACCTCATATCACTTAATCTCTCTACGAATAAACAGAATGCAACACTGGTTCCTTTTAAATTTGTTATAAAAACATAGTTTGACAGATAGTTATAGAAATCATTGAAAAGGGCAGCCCGATTTCTCCTGGCTGAGTATATAGGGACCCAAAAAGGGGTACATTTAATAATATTCACCCAACATAATGATCATTCTTCTTATTGGTACACACTACAGCATTTGTCTTTATGAAATAGGTTGAAAAAAGCATAGCCTCAGCACAGTCTTATATATGCCGTTGGTAAAGTTGCAATCATGGGACTGGGAGCCCTGGTTTGATCAATGTAAGAGGCTCAAAAGGGGAAAGATGGTCAAAATTTAAAAACAAAAATCAATATTTCTTTCCACAGACTAACAACAGACAATACTGGTTACTTTTAAATTTGTTATAAAAATAAGTTTGACATATATGTTGATTAAAAAAAACATGGCAATTGGTTGCCTTACATCTCTAGGTTTGGAGTCTTAGGGGCCCAAAAGGGGAAATTCGAAAATATTGGCCAAAAATAATGACTATTCTTCACAGAGGAGCACACTAAAGCATTTGTCATGTTAGAATCAGTAGCCAAAATGAAGATGGCTTATATATGCAGCTAGTTAACATGGAATAAGGGATCATATTAATTCCTTTTTAAGGGTCCCAAACAGAGGCAAAATGGTCAACATTACCACATATCACTAGTTCTTTACACGAATTAACAAAAGTGAACTGGTTATTTTTAAATTTGTTATGGAAATATTTGTTTTACAGATACTGATATACAAAATGGCGACGGGGTGCCCAACACCTCTTCACGAATGGGTTAAATGGGGCCAAAAAGGACTTAGTTAAAAAAACTTCACAAAAATAATTACATTTTTTTTCTTAATGGAGCAAACGTCATCATGGCTGAAGTTGCTTGCCGTCGAAGCAAAGGTGTGCACTTGGTAAGATAAAGATATCTGTAAGTCCATTAGAATGGGAGACACTGTTTTGAAATTTTCATTGCACTGCCCGCCAATTTTGGGCAATAGGCCAATTTTGGTTAGTGCTCTATAATCAAGCCAACTTTTATCGGTTTTCAGGAAACATCTAGTTATTGACCAGCTATATTGAATCTCTGATTTTTCATTGGTCACCTCGACATAACACGCATCCACAGCCCTCTACCAAAAAATCTGTTCTTTAGGTGTTTGAATCCCTATTTTTCATTAGTCACTGCGACAAATATCTGTTCTTCATTGGTCATGCGACACAACACACAACAACACCCCCACATCTCAAATCTCTATTTTTCATCGATCACCGCTACATGCCACACCACCACACAACAGAAAAAAAACCTTTGTGCTGTAAGACGGGGGTTTCCCTTAAAATCCCAAGGATCTAGACCTACCATATTTTATTGGAGAGAATACCTGATCTTTACCTACATTTCACGGTCTTATACCTGAATATAAGTACATCATGTGCGAAAAGTGATCTGGCTATAATTCTTCCATATTTGGTTCATGATATAGAGAATACCATGTTAGTGTCTTTTGATATCAAGTTTATCAGGCGAGACCAGAGACAGCGTAGGAATGGCGAGGCTTGCCGAGCCAGTCCGACGTGTTTCTGGTCGAGCCTGATAAACTTGATATCAGGAGACACTTACGTGGTTTTCTATTTATCATGCATCATTAGAAGATTTTACGGCGTAAAGAGCGGCAAACAAGTGATAAGCAAACGCAGTTTTGTTCGAGCTTGCTGACGTCGCGAATGCGTTATGACGTAAGTCGGTGACGTAAATTAACCAATCGAACGCTGACATCATGGCCAACGTCAGTGTGTAGCCAATCGTCTTCAGAGATCGCTTCAAAAGGCATGACCTGATAACATTCGTGCAAGCGCAGTTCTACAGTGACCTGATATCACATCATGCTATCATACCCTTGTTATCAGGTGAATATTGCAGCAGATGCATGATAAATCCCTATAGCATTACTTTTGATCAGGACCATCTAAGATGCAGGATTAGGCTCATGGGTAGGACTTTGCCATTTGTTGTATAGTTTTGGGTGATATATCTAATATACTTGAATTGAGCCTAATGATACTTGACTAAGTTAATTTCACACTAGTTTACATCATATGGATGGTACTGCTTACAAAAGGTCAAGGTCAAGGACTTTGAACTTTGTATGTGTATAAGATTTGCAGTGTTGTTTTGTGTTAAAGTATGCATTCATTAGGCGGTGGCACTGGTCGGGGGCATATGTGAGGCCCTGCTCACTTGCTAAAAAGCGGTAACAAGTATAATTAAGGGAAATTTTCCTTATTTTTCCATACAAAAAAAACATACGTTGTGACCCCTCATTAAAACTCTCTAGCTGAGACCGTTCTAATGAGGGGTCGTAACATATGTTTATTCAGAAATAAGAAAAATAAAGAATTATCCTTAAAACCCCACCTTATTTGGAGCTCTGAATTTCATGAATTGTTATCAATATTGAAATACCTTAACTAATTTTATTGTCCAGGGAATCAAAGGGGAAGTCACAAAAGATGAATATTTGGTATCTATAAGTTGAACAAGGATATCCCGAATTTGAACCACATTTACTCCGTAAATAGAGAGTAAAGCCAAAGCTTGCAGCCCATACAATCTTTATTAACCAGCTTCTTTTTTTGGTGTGTGTGTGGGGGGGGGGGGAGGGGCTGTGTATGTGTGTGTGTGTGGGGGGGGGGGGGGAGGGGAGAGAGAGGAGGAGGTAGGTAATTGACTTTATATAATAGGGGGCCACTTTGGATGTGCATCTAATTTTCCCTGGGGACCTAATTTGAGATGTACATTTCTAACATATATACAAGTGCAGTATCAGACAGCATAAAATGAATATGTTAGAACAGACCAAAACTGAAAACTCAATGTGACTAGATATATTTGCAGAGGCGGCAATTCTGCCATTTTGCGTCTTGTCGCCATCTCTATGGGGACCAGCTACTGAGGGAAAATGTTTGCTCCCCGTGGGGCTAAGCTCAGCCTCCTAAAGCGAATCCCACACTGAAAGGGAAGCAAACAGGAATTCCCATGAGGCCAGGGAAGTGAAAAGGAAATATCAAAAGTTGCTCTCCGTTGTAAAATTTCTGGAAAACATGGATGTGCATCCATTCATCCTCAAAACACAAATTGTATCTGCATGAAAACGTCTTTGGCACAGACACATAACACGTTGCAAGTGTATAAGAACAGATCAAAACTGAAAACTCAAGGTGATTTGATATACTGGCAGGGTAGGCAACTCTGCCACTTTGTCTTGCATCCATTCTCATTGGGAATCAACTCCTGACGGAAAGAATTTGTCTTCCTTGGGGCAAAGCCCAGCCTCCAAGAGCGAATCCTATAATGGAAGGGAAGCAAACAGGAGTCTCATAAGACAAGGGAAGTAAACAGGAAGGCCCAAAAGTTATTCCCCTTTGTAAAATGGCGGAAAAACATGGATGTTTATCCGTTTCCCCTCAAATATTGCAACTGCTTCAAAACTGCCTCGCCACAGACACATAACACGTAACAAATATATCTAACAGACCAAGACTGAAAACTCAAGGCTACAAGATACACTGGTAGAAAGAGGGGGGTGGGGGGGGGCAACTCTGCTATTTTCTGTTTTTCCTTCATTCTCAATGGGGATCAACTCTTTGGTCAATGGGGATCAACGGTCTTTGGGGGCAAAGTCCACTCCTACAACGACAGGGAAGCAAACAGGAAGTCCCACAAGGCCAGGGAAGTAAACAGGAAGTCTGTCTCAAAATTCCCCCCCCCCCCCCCCCACCACCTTTTGTAAAATGGCTAAAGAAAACTTGGATGTTTATCAATTCACCCTCAATTATTGTATCCACCACAAAGACACATGACACAGCTCTCTGATCCACAGATAGCCCTAATCTGCCTCCTTCATATCCAATAGCCTAGATATTCGTGATTCATTTCATGGACATTCAAAAAGATCTCATACCCCATGCTTGCAACATGGCTTAACCCCTCATGTTTTAAGGACAGCCGAAAAACTTGACCTGTGGGAAACTATACTTCCTTAATTGGATATCCTATTTTGAGGATTGCTTTCCTTCACAATCACATTTGATTTTTTTACTGATTCATTGAAAATTTGTACCTGAATAATTGCACATTATGAAATAATGACTTTCTCCAGTGGACTGGCAAAAAACAAAACTAGAAATAAATAAATAAATGCAAAAACAAAACTTTAAAATAAAAATAAATAAATTAATAAAATAGATAAATAAAAAGATAGATAAAATAAATAAATAAGAATAAAAAAGTTAAAGATAAATAGAAAAAAAAATAAGAAAAATGCTCAGATCTGTGTAATAATCCATTCTATTTGAGATTTATAGCCTTAGAAATAAACTCCATCTCCTAATAAATGGTAAGAGCAAGAGTAAATGGTCCAATAGTTCTCATGTTTGCTGGCGTACAAACTACATTGTATAGAAGGATTTCCATGGAACGTTTTATATGCCTTTTTTCAGCGCAGGCTCTGTATTTGTCCATTATAAGACTATGGCAAAAATATAGTAGCTAAGAAGGTTTGTCACTGAAATACGTTCTCTGGAATGAAGCATGTTTAGAATCGAAATTCATTATTCACGCTATTTGTACCAAGCTTTTGTAGCAGTCATGTTAAACGTATGCATAGAAAATGCTAAAGGATAAGACCCATGGAAAACCAGCTTTACACATTTTCACAATGATGTGTTATTGTCTGCATAATATACTTTACTATATATTTAAACCAACATCTCTATTTGTTTCTATGAGAAAAACGCATCCATTTTTTTTTTCGTTTTTGTTTATTTCTTTTATATTTGCACATAAGCAGCCTCTGTTAGGCCCCTTTAATGAATTTAAGTATGACATATTTTATATTAATATATATTAGGCTTGTAGTTCAACAACCAGTTTCAACACCACAAATGCAGTACTTTGTTTCTGTGTGAAGAAATTAAAAATCTACAATATTTGTTGTTTATCTTTAGCGAATATCCAATTTACCCCTTTCTGTGCCCCTATATACTCCCTACCCAGGGATTTAGAGCTCACTATTGCCGTATTTTCTATCGATATATGTCAATCTAATATTTCATAACAAATTTAAAAGTGACCAGTGTTGTCTTCTGTTGATTTGTAGAGAGAACAAGTGATATATGGTAATTTTGCCCCTTTTTGCCCCTTTTTGAACCCCTTTAATCATTATTAATAGGGCTCCCAGCCGCTTGATTACAAGTATACCTTTAGCATATACACGTTTAAATAGCTTTTTTCAACCTATTTCATCTTGACAAATGCTGTAGTGTGCTTTATTGTGAAAACGACCATTATTTTTGGTGTTTATTTCAAATTAACCCCTTTTCGGCCCCTATAATCTCCATGCCTGGGAATGTTGGGCTCCTTTTTGCCATATTTCTATCAGTATATGTCAAGCTTATTTTGTCATATCAAATTGAAAAGCAGCCAGTGCTGTCTTTTGTGTACTGATGAGGAAAATGAGTGATATGTGGTAATTTTGACCATTTTCCCCTTTTTGCGCCCCTTAAATTTTCTTAAATAGGGCTCCCAGCCCCTTGAGTGCAAATTCACTGGTGGCATATATAAGTCTGTTTATTCCCCCATATTTTCCAACCTATTTTGTCTTGGCAAATGCTGTAGTGTGTTCCACTGTGAAGAATGATTATTATTTTAGATGAATATTTTCAAATTTACCCCCTTTTGGGCCCCTATAGACTCCATACCCAGAGATTAAGGGCTCCCTAATGCCATATTTTCTATCAGTTTATGTCAATTAAATAATTTCATAACCAATTCAAAAGTAACCCATGTTGTCTTTTTGTTGATTCCTAGAGACAATGAGTGAGGTACGGTAATTTTGACCATGTTTTGCCCCTTTTTGGGCCCTTTAAATGAATATAAATGAGACTTTCAACCCTGAAGGTGTCCAACCTTCACCAAATCATATAGAATTAATATTTCTACAGCATTTGGACCAGTAATTATAGCTGCAGTGCATTGAATTTGATTATGATAGTGTGGTTTCAGTATAAGTTTCTGTTTTCACTTTTTGCATGGGGTATGATTTGTTGCCATGGTTACGGTCTGAAATCAGCTTTGCCCCACTCTGTTTTTTTCATTTTCCAAAAATTGAAAGTCTCCTGTTTTATGTTAAAGTATGCAAATGAGTCATAGAAGTGTGCGTTTTTTAAACGTGTTGCTTAAAAATGCCTAAAAACTGTGTTTTGCAATACCTGGTTACCCCACCCACATTTGAGGACCAGTAGATATACCAAAAATATTCGAATAAAGTTGTTTTGATGCTTCATGTTAATAACATAAGTCCCTACTTTGTAGATTTAAAGAGTTTGTGATCAAGCCTTGTCTATTCTTGGAGATATACAAGACCGAAAAATGCAAATTTCTATTGAATTTTTGGCATTTTTTCTGCAAAAACAGAAAAACGCGGTTACCATGGCAACGAGACGGCAAACGAAAAAATGAGGTGCCAATTATTTGTTTTTGTCTGACTACACACAAAGTGAGAAAGTTTGAAGAAGAACTTCCGACCTTGCGTTTCTTGAAAAGTCTGGTGCTTACAGAGAATTGGTATTAATATTTGACTTTACTTCCCTTATAGTAGATTTATGTGATTTTGCCTCCCATCCTAATAAAAGATGTCCAATTGCACACTGGCTATCAAAAAATATGTGAAGCTTTTCAGTAATACTTAGTTCCGACCTAGTTATCCTATTCTGAATATGTTTGACAGCAATTTTAATGGCCATTAATTCTCCTAGTAGTATGGATCCGTATGAGCTTACTGGATATTTCAGAAGTATAGGTTCTGTATGACCTGGAAGATAAATGCATGCCCCTGCCCCACAGGGGCCAGGGTTTCCCAAGCAAGAGCCATCAGTGAATGCAATGGCTGTTTTCTCATTACAGTTTTCTATGATATCACCTATTATTTCTCTTGATTGAACTTCTTGTGTCTTAGTTCTTGCCTTTGATGAACCTAGATTCTGCCAATATTCTGGTTTGCGTTTGCTTTGCTGGAGTGATTCTGTGAATGTAAATTCTTTCTCTAGGCAATGTAAGGGTATTCCTGTATTTGAGATCATATCTGCCACTTGTAAATTCATCTTTCCAAATGGTGATATTTTACGTTCGGCAATGTCTGTGTCGATAAACTTGTCCCAGCTACTCTTAATGCATGAATCGTGTTCTTTTGTCATTATTTTGGCCGCCTGTCTCACTGCCAACTCTTCTCGCCTAAGCTCAAGTGGTTTGACACCTGCCTCTACTTCCAATGCATCAAGTCCTGCTGTTCCAGGAATTCCCAGGCATAAAGCTAAACCTTTTCTCTGTACTTTCTCCAAGCAACTACAGTTACCAATTTGCCATACAGGGGCCGCATATTCTAATTGTGGTATTACCAGGCTTAATTGCCATACAGGGGCCGCATATTCTAATTGTGGTATTACCAGGGCTTTATATAGCTGTAACATACAACTGGTACCAATAATTTCTGTTTCCTTAACTTTTCTCAAGGAATCAAGTGATCTTAAGGCTTTCCTTTCTACTAATTCAATATGCTTTTCAAACTTTAATTTCTCATTGAGTGTTACTCCTAAGATTTTGGGGGTTGAATTATATTTCACAACCTGTTCTTTAATAGCAAATTTGTATTTTCTGGCCTCTTCAAGCACCTGGTTGTCCAAATAGTACATGCAAAACTCTTGTCTTGAGAATACTCAATTTCAGACGCCATTTTGTAGCCCACTGCATAATTTCTTTAAAATCCTCTTTCAGGATTTCCATCAAGTTTGGCCAATCTTCTCCAGACATCCATACTGTGCCATCGTCTGCAAATTTGACACTTTCACTCTTCAAGTTCTTATACCAATCTGCAATAAACAGACTGAATAACAACGGAGAGATAACTGATCCTTGGGGAAGCCCAATAGCAGTGCAAAATTCAGGTCCCTTTACTCCACTCATGTTTATCACAGCAGACCTATCTGTGAGGAAGTCTCTAATCCAATGCCAAATTCTTCCCGTTATCCCCATTTCCTTGAGCTTCACCATTAAACCATCCCGCCATACACTATCGTAAGCTTTCTCAATGAAAAGTGCGGCTGTGTGTTCATTCTTATTAAATCCATTGTAAATATCTTGTGTAAGTCTCAGTAGTGCATCCTGTGTACCTCTAAATTTCCTAAATCCCTCTTGCTCCTTATCCAATAACTTGAAGTGTTCTGCAAAACTATACAACCTAGATGTTATTATCCTTTCCATGCATTTACACAAATAACTAGTAAGGCTGATCGGTCTATAAGCCCCTGGGTCATGAAAGCTTTTCTTTCCATTCTTTCGAAGAAACTTCACTACAGCCTGTTTCCATCCAATGGGCACTTGTGCTGTACTGCATGACATTTGAAATAACCTTAGGACTGCTTTCATGAATTCTTCACTGGCATTAGGTAACATTTCTGTGTACACTTCATCTGGCCCAGGAGACTTATTCTTCTTCAACTGCTGCACAGCTGCCTCCACTTCATTTATGGTCATTTCATAATTGAGAAATTCTGCTGAATCTTCATTTTCCCTATCATTCCCCCTTGACAATACCTCCTCAATTTCTTCTTTGAATTCCTCATCAAATAAGCACTGATTTAAATGCCTGCATGTGCTTGGAAGCAGCCAATCTGTGTGCTTTATTTTCAGTTTGAGAATGTACTCAAGTTTTATAACCTCTGAGCCTGATATTTTGATGGAAGATACATATCATAACTGGTGAGTCAGGTATGCTGCAAAGAAGATTCTTTGAACTTTGTAAAAAAAAAAAAAAAAAAAAAAAGGAATAGTGAAACTTTACCAGTATAATCCCAAGGAGCTCTTGGTCACATCTTGTAAAAATAGGTCATTGACTTACAAGACTCAAGCCTTTAAAACTTAATCAGAGCATGCAATACACTGACCTACTTTTGTGATAATTAACACCACTTAGATGCATCTTATATACACCTCAGGTCTTTTAACTTAAATGATAATGTGTCAAACAGCTCCAGGTCTACTTCTATAAATGTAGGTCTTACTGATCTACTTCAAGAAACTTGATGTCATATCATGTTTTTCAGGTTGGCCCCTGTGTAGCTTAGTTTCTCTGACCCCTTAAACCTGTCAGAGTTTCGTTATTATTGTGACTGGCTGGGAGATATTAATGCTTCTTTAGATTATTATCCCAGGGGAGCCTTTTATGCGTACTTGGGTCTCTTGTCTGTTTTACAAGTTGAATGTAAGGTAAAGCAAGTGACTCAAGGAAAGGGCTGATTATCCCTAATGAAAATCCCCATGGTAGCATTGGTAGGCTCTGTTTCTTGCAAACTTCCATGAAAAGAGTATATATGATGCTGTAGATGATATTTTTGGCTCTTTACAAAAGTGGTTATGACTCAACCAAGTACATTGTTAATTACATTTTTCACACTTTCGCCTTTTACCAGAGGTTATGAAATAATTCAGCACTGATAAAATCATGAAAATGTTTGTATTACCTGTTTTGTCTGATTCTCCCTGAAATTGTATAGCAGTGTTGGCAATAACTTTGGATATAGAGGATCTTATGCAAGTGGTCATTTCATATGAAATTAATGAACCGAGCCTTTGGCGAGTTTCATAAATTTCATATGAAATGACCATGAGTGTAAGACTCTGTATATCATACGACACTTTAAAATGGAATTTACCGCCTTTTAGATGAACAATTTTTTCAATATGTTGTCAATGACGTTACATGTGTGCGCCAAAATATTATTACATGGGTGGTCATATCATTTTTATGACACAACATTATCCACTGAATAACAGTGACGTCATGATAAAACATAATTTGAAATAAGATGCAAGAGTAGAATTTGACTGCTGCAGATAGTCTAATGATTCAGCAGGAAGCTTGTCAGTTTTCAAACTGAGCTAAAATTGACTCTTTGAAATCAAATTCTGAAACATTTTCATGTATATTGATTGAAGATGTATTTCAGAATTCTAGATTCTGGGAAGATGTGAAATAGTTTGTGATGTGTTTTCTTGTTTAAGAAATAGTTTTTCCTTACCCATGAATTATAGCCGATTAACACATGTTGTTGGAAGGCAGATCACAAAATATTAATTCACAATGGCAAAGCCAAAGTGAATCAATATTCATATCTGTCCTACAACACGTGTTAATCAGGGATAATTCTCCGGTAAGGAAAAATTATTTCGATTCTAACATTATACAAAATCAAAGTATATTACAACATTTTCTAAAGGCCTAGTTTTGTGGTGGATATCTACAGAAGCAAATGTTTACATCTGATGTCATCAGGGCGCGAAATTCGTACATCTGGACTTTAGAAAAGTGAATTGGCACAGATTTTCACATAAAGCCACTTTATACACATTCAGTGGGGAAAACATTAGTGTAATGTTAGAATTCTAAATAACACACATGCAATGGCTGTTCTTTAGAACCACTTAGAGTGCTGTTCTAATTTTGGGCCTCATTTATCTTTAAGAAAAGTAATCATCATTAAATACTCACATTGTCTAGAGTTTTGATATTTTTCATTTGCAAGGTGTCAATGTTGAATGGTCTGAAGTATGAAAATGCACAGACAGCTAACCTGAACAAAGTATTAAAGAGTGGGGCTATTGTTAAAGAGCTTCTCTGGGAGATAGAAAAATCTGCTGCAAAGGTGCCATCTGAAGAAGTGCCTTCGGTATGTTAAAAATCCATTGAGTTTAGATTCATCTGAGTCTGTGACTCTTTCAATGTTCACGTGTATGAATCACTCACCTGTTCAGTCATTTCATCATAACTTTTAGTTTTCTTGACCTTTATGTATTGAAATAGAAATGATGGCCATTTTTGGCTCACCTGTACAACAGTACAGGGAGCTAATCTTGCTAGCTTCCACTGCCTCTAAACCTTTAACTACTTTGTAATTGTATCAAAAGTAACATTGCCAAATTAAAGCTTTCACAGAGTATAAGGGGGACAGCATAACAATTCTAAGGAGAGGAAATATACGCAGATGATTGGCATTGTGTGAAAAATTACTGTAAGCTATCTGCACTCTGTAAATACTCAGATCAGCCTGCGCCTCAGGATAAACTGAGCAGGGTCTTTATTGTTCTATTTTGGATTCTTCAGAGTTCATGTTTAACCCTTTTTAGACCGGATACCCGTTTTGGGGACATTATGCAAACAGTGCAGACCCAGTTCAGACGCCGCAAAACGCGGCGTCTGATCAGGGTCTACATTGTTTGCTTACAGGAATTTCTATGCAAAGTACAATAAAAGTGAAAATATTCACCAGAAACCCCTAAAACTAGTAATGGGATTATCTGAATGATAAGAATGGACAAGTCCACTGGTCAAAAAAGGGTTAATCTTTGTGAAAAGGGACCACCTTGATTGGACTGCATGGATGTGCAGGCTGATCAGATTGTTTCCTGTTTTAATACAAATTGTAAAGTATATTTATATGCATTGCCAATAATATGTATCAGATAGTTTGGACATTGAGCGGTTGATTTCCTATTTAATAGTTCCCCAAAGCCTTTTCATTGTTTTAGTAAGTAGACATTTTAAATGTATTGTTGACTAATATTTTCAGATTGTGTTGAGTCAGGTTCCAGGTAAAACTCTAGCCGACAAGTTGAACAATGCCTGGGTGAGACTACAGACCCATGTCAACTGTATCTTTGATAGCACCCTGGATAAATTGTCCACAGATGTTAATCCTGGAATCAAACAAGTTAGTCATTATAAATACTCAGAATAGTAAAGTAAACATCATAGAAGTTGAATTCAGTATCATGTCAAGGCAATCATGATGGAATAGCAGACATTGCACACTGCTCAAATTATAAGTATGGGGACAGGTGGGTTTTAGCAAACAGCAGACCCAGACAAGACTGGAAAACTGCTAAACTTTGAACATTTTAACTGTCCCAAGTCTGGTATCGGTGATCAAGGGAAAAACACATTGGGGGCATAGTCCAAAGATGTGTGGTTACACCTCCATATTATCTGTCATTTTTACAAAGGGCAACAACTTTTGTACTCCTCTGTTTGCTTCCCTGGGTGAAGAAACTATCAAAAAAGGCCTACTCTTAAAGGAAAGAATTTGCTCCCAGAGGAGCAAATTCTTTCCTTTAAGAGTTAACTGCCACTGAGAAGGGAAACTGAAAGAAACTGGCAGAGTTGCTTCCCCTGAAAGTGTATTCAATTATCTTAACTTAAGGTATAGGTAAGATTCTTTAAAAATTTAATTTAGTAAATTGAAATCATGACAATGACCACAGTAGAGCATTTGGTGCATGGTCAACCGCTACAATGCTCATACCTTGGAAAACCGAAGTGCTGATGAAATTAAGCTAGTTCTTAGACTGATAAACTGATAAATTATTTAACTAGAAGTGTTTTCTGTTCACTTTTTTCAGCTTTTAGAGAAGAAAGAAGGATTATTTCGTAAGAATATGATGGGTAAGCGAGTGAACTACGCAGCCAGATCAGTAATATCACCAGACCCGAACATCAACACTTGTGAGATTGGGATTCCGGAAGTGTTTGCTACAGCCCTGACCTACCCTCAGCCTGTCACACCATGGAATGTTCAGGAACTTAGACAGATGGTTATCAATGGACCAAAGAAACATCCAGGGTAACATAACTTTATATTAGAGTCATTGGCTTTTGCTTTCAGAGGCAAACCAGCGCAGATTTGAAAATACAATCAAACCAGTCTGAAAAGCTATCGGTATTATGCAGTCACCTGTATTAAAAGGTCACTTTCTTTTCTTTGGTCTTTTGTGACTAAGGTAGATCAGTTGAAATCAACCTGCACTAAGCAAGCACCGGTCTAAAGCAGCTAATTTTGACTTCCCCCAGTGATTCTTTCTTAAGGTGTATGGATGCACTTTTAGGGGAAACAACCCCACCATTTTCTATTGTTGTTTTTTTAAGTTTGTGAAGGATTCAGCAGTATTTACACATCGATAAAATCAGCAAAATAAAATTCATTTCTGTTATATTTCAGGGCTTGTTTGGTTGTGAATGAAGATGGTAGTAAAGTGATACTAGATAGTAAGAAGAAGATTCAGAGAGAGGCAATAGCTAAACAGCTTCTCAAACCCAGTACTTCACATAGCAAGGTCACCACTGGGGTCAAGAAGGTCAGTCAAGATCATTCTTACTACTTGTTAGCCGAGATGGGTCCTGCAATTATATATACCCCTCGCCAAAAGTTAACATAATTAATGGTGGCCTAAGCAGCAGATTTAACTGATACATAGGACTTCTGATATGTCAGAAAGTGTGTCATCGTTTTTCTTATCCAATGCCATAAAGGTAGCAGAAGATGCTGAGGCACTGGAATTTTTAAACTCAGCAGTTGTTTAGATACACAGTGCCAAAAGTTAAGACCACTGTATTTCATTGTCAATTTTTGACCCTTTTAAAAATTATGTCCAAAACATCACCAACTTTAATTTCATCTTCAGCAATCTGGCATAGGCTATAGATGAAAGGTTAAATTATAATGCATTACATTGATTGTGGTCATGTCATTTCAAATTCGGACATTAGGGTCAAGCTTGTCAAAATTTGTTTCCAAAATGACCAATAGTGCAGTTATCCTATAAATTCTTACCATATTTGTCTTATCGAAAATTGGTACTCTTTGATACTGGAACTTCAAACTTTTTATGAAACACATCAGTTGCATGGTGTCTTATCTGACATAGCACAAACTTTTTACATGCGCGACGTTTTTGTATGCAGAAAATCAGAATTTAAAAAGAAGAATACATTAAAATCTCACTCGCCAAAATTCTTAAAACTGATAAGTTTGAACCAAAATGTCAAAAGGTTCCTGCCTATGCATACTGTCTTTCCAATTCAATAAATAATGTGGTTGTTCAATATTTTGCAATTTTTCTGCAGGTTGTGTAACAGAACCTCCGTGAACACGAAATATGCTAAACTTTTGTCGAGGTGTATATAAGAAAGAAGCTGTCCAATGACAAGCCAAAAGAAAATCATAATTTTTGAAGATTTCTTTGACTAACATGTATGTTTCAGTATGCAAGAAAACCTATGACTTTGCATCCCATTTCCTCAGACATGCAAAAAGAACCTATTTGCATCTGCTTTTTTGTCTCACATATGACTCACAGAATGCAAGTAGGAGTATTCCTTTTCAGGCATAGTGGGGGTAAGCTTCTGTCAAGTTTTCGGGTTTAGCTCTGTTTTGTGGCAATGCACAAACAGGTGAGACATATCATCCGTAGAATTCTTTTTCAGTTTAAAAGAAAATTATATTGATGTTAGCTAAACAACTAACAATTTTAATTCCATTGTTTAAGTGACATAAAAGTGGTAGCCTTTTGAACAAGACCTGTCCGCGTACAGGATAGCTTGCCTGCAGTGCCACGCCCATCACATAAAAAAATTTTGACGTAAAACTTAAAGTGTGACACCCATGCCCACACCCACGCCGATGCCTACGCCAACGTCCAGGTGACAACAATAGCTCTCTGTACTTTCGTACAGGCGAGCTAAAAATGACGGTCATATTTTTGCTGCATTGCCTAAGTACAAATGGAGAGCTTTTAAGATTTTAAGTAAGTTTTCCAATTGCTGATAGCATTTTATCTTGCAATACCTTGTTCATTTTGCCCTATTGCCGGTAGTGGTATAAATTCATGTTAAATTTTATTATGAGATATAGCTGCTCATTACCAGAATGACTTACTTTTACCCTGGTGATATGATCTACCAGTTGTCTTTATATTCAAATTCAGTACAGTGATAATTGTTACTGAATATCAAAACAATGTTTTAAAGAATTTGAAAAAGATGTTTTCTGAAGTTTTAGATAAAAAATATGTACAATTTTCCCTCACTGTTTACATTTTCCCCTAAAATGAAAGCTACCGTATGTGCTCACATAGGTGATGACTTAATATGAGCTAACAGAAATAAGTGCTGAAATGGAAAAAATTGATTTTACCAGAAATGGAAATATGGAAATAATGTGACTTACACCCTTTATATCTAAAAATAGGCTTTAGTCCTTATTATTGAAAAAATATTGCATAATATCAGCAACAGTAGCGCCAATGTCAATTTTAGCATAGTTATCAATTAAAATTTTGGTATATTAGAAAAAACAAAAATGGACTTACTTTCAGAGACTGAAAATTTCACATACACATCTTGATAAAATCTGTTTAAGGTAGACGAATACTGAATAGAAATATTGGCAGGGCATTCAAACCATTATACCGTCTAAATAACCCAAAGAGCTATAAAACATTTGGGTAAGAAAAAAACAATTTTCACCATTTTGTTTTCCTAAAAAACAATATTTTGTATTTTTTTTTTTTACACATTTTCCATTAAAATTCATATCTCTAGCACATGAATGCACTTTCATTTCAGCAAATCATATAGTCTGTAATATAGGATATTTGAAACAAACTGATAACAAAAAATTGCAGTTTTCTTGTTAATAAGTATATTTTTACATTCTTTGAAAAAATGCAAGAAAATTGAATTTCATGAAAAACGTCATGAAAAATATCATCAATCGATGGGGCATGCTTATGCATATTATTTTAGTAAAACTTACATCGTATGTTAAAGAATAAAACAAAAAAACAAACATTTCACCGTTTCGTTTACTAGAAAAACAATGTTTAAGTTCAAAATATCCCCAAAACTGACTGCCCAAATTCTGCACCTGCTGCAAGCACCGCCGATCCTTGCCCTATTATTTATTTTCCTGTTATTCGGTTCTACCATAGAGTAATGTCGACAAAAATGGGCAGATGGAATGGAAACTGTGAAGATCTTGATCATTCTGGTTCCTAAGGAACAGTCTGATCTCAGTTTCCACTGTTTGTACAGACCTATGTGCCCGAAAACTTAGGATCTTTACGGTAGATGTTGTAAGTGTATATTATTACTGTATATACTCCACAGTTAGTCGATTTGATGATGAACAATAACTCTGTTTGTTTTTTAAACAAGCAAGAACAGAGTTCTTCCGGGATCGTCCACCTTAAGTTAGTCTAATGGCATGATAATTTTTCAAAATCACTACTCAAACGTTTGTATAGTACATAAGTCTACATATTAATGCCAAATATTTCAACTTTAGCTGCCCGAGGAAGCTGCAATGATTTGTCGAAGAAATAGGCAAATATGCATTGATACTGTCAGAGGTCCTTTTCAGTTTCAGAATGCCTGTTCATAATATCATTGAATGAATCTTTCTATAAAAATGCAACATCTTTTCATGGAAATTTTGTTCTTGATGACATCTTTTTGCTATTTTCAAACAACCTTAAAGTGTATGGGTACACCACCATTCTTCTCTGTCATTTTCACAAAGGAGAACAACTTTTGTGACTTCCTGTTTGCTTCCCTGGGGCCGTATTTATAGGAAATCTCTTTCATAAAATTTCAGCCTTAGCAACAGCATAGCAACGACTTAAGTGCTTTGATAAATACGGCCCCTGGATGACATAGCCTTTCCAAAATGGTGTCTACTCTTAAAAGAAACAATTTGCTCCAAGAGGAGCAAACACTTTCCTTTATTCTTTTGAGAGCTGACCCTTGTTGAGAAGGGAGGCAAAAATGAAAATGGCTAGAGGTACTTCCCCTGAGGGTGCATCCATTCACCTTAAACTTGTTAGTGTCTGAATTATTTAAGGAATGAATTTCATTTTTCTGATGTTCATCGAAGTATAAACTACATTGGGTCGCGTGCAAAGTAAGTGAACCCGAACTACATTGGGTCGCGTGCAAAGTAAGTGAACCCCGAAGGGGTTCACTTACTTTGCACGCGACCAAATGTAGTTTATACTTCGATAAACATCAGAAAAATTAAGTTCATTGCTTATATTTATATTCTTTTCTATCTATTATTTGACCACAAATTTGCCTTAGGGGCAGCAATTGAAGCGAAAAACATTTATATACGCAGTTTGTCTACTAATAGCGGAACAGCGTCAACGACGTCATAACGCCGCCTACGTCCAATCAGATTGTAGAAAACCATTGTTTATTTTGACGTCATTGACGTCGCGTGTCTCAATGTAATTATTGGAATGTAAACTACATTACGTTCCAATGGTTTACTATAGGGCTTTTCAGTAAGTGCACCAAGAATGTAAATATTTGAAAATGCTCTAAATAACCAAAGTCGGCATTACTTGATTTGGATTATATTGCAGGTATACAGACATTTAAAGAACGGAGATGTTCTCTTAATAAATAGGCAGCCTACTTTACACAAACCAAGTATACAAGCACATAAGGTGAGTTAGGTAGGGTGGGTAGAGCAGATTTGGTAGACACTGCCTTCAAGATCTTAAGTTTGTTTTGTTGATGTCTGCATGACCTTTCATCAGATTTGACATGGGGGAACACTTTTCCTGTTTTAACCTTATTGTTTTCACATACAGGTTACATACTCAGTATTTCAGTGCCCTGTTGTTTGAACTTGTTTCTTAAAAATTCTGTTGAATTTGAATACCATATACAAGATAATTTTCGCGGTGTTCCATTTTTCCTCGATATTTTGCGGTCACTTAGAAACCACAAATATTAAAATTGCGAAATAATTTCCAGTTTCTTACAATGTATCTTCTGAAGACACAGTGTTCATATATTTTGTTTCTGTTTGCTTCGGTAATTGCTGGCAAATTTCACTTGAGCCAGTTCTTTCATTAACCTGCGGCAGGGCTGCCGCAGGTTAAAGAACGAATTGGCTCAAGTGAAAAAGAAGTAGTTTTGCTTTTCGTGCATGTTGCTAACCCCGAACATTCAAAATCGCAAAAATTAATGTTTATGTTTTTGACCCTTAACCGAGAAAATTTGAACCCGCGAAAATTACTGCGTATACGGTAGTTTGAACGGCAGTTGAGCATAGGTTGATATATGTTTATAGATTACACTGTTTAAGCTGAATGCATTTAGTACATAGGAACAATCTTTGAAATCAGAAACTCATACTAGGGCTCTCAGAAATTTAGGTGAGGATTTGATAATGATTACTGGATAATTATACCCCTGATGTATGTCCAGAGGTATGTTGTTTTCGTCTTTCCGTCTGTTTGTTTTTTAGTCCATTCATTCATTTGTCCATGCTGTGAAATGTTGCATTAAGTTTATATTCTTTGCTTGTATTTCCAATGTCCAATGATGGAACCTTTTGGTATGTAAAGGTTCATGTAGATTATTTGACGTCATCAAAATGCTGCTACTGTGATTAGGTTTACGTCTAAGTTTATGCAGGTTCATTGACATCTTCTGGATGCTGCTGCTGACCAAGGTCATGTTCACAGAGTTAAACTTTAGCATTAGAGTTTTGTGTTTACAGAGTTTTCCTTCGATAGAACATTTTGACATATGACTAGGTTTACTTTTAGGTTCATACAGAGTAGCTGACATCATTTGGATGGTGCTGCTATGATAAGGTCAAGGTAACAGACTTATACATTTGCGTTAAAGTTTTGCGATATAGTTATGTTTATTACTTATGTTTCCATTATCTGTTGATGGAACCTCTTGATATGTGACTAGGTTTAATTCTAGGTTCATGCAGATTAGTGGACATCATCTAGATGCTGCTGCTGACCTAAGGTCAAGGTCACAGACTTAAATATTTCCTTTAAAGTTTTGTGTTTAGTTTATATTCTTAGCCTTCATTTCCAATATTCTTAAATGTTCCTTTTCATGTGTGATTAGGTTTACTTCTAAGTTTATGCAGGTTCATTTACATCTTCTGGATGCTGCTGTTGACCAAGGTCAAGTTCACAGTGTTAAACTTTAGCATTAGAGTTTTGTGTTTACAAAGTAAAACATTAGCATTAGAAGTATATGTAATTTTTAAATAAGTTGATATATTTGATAACAAATACACGATATGTGGAAAAATATGGGGTTGATATGGGGAGGAGGAGTCGACCAAAAAAAAAGAGAAAAAAAAAAAAGCATTAGAAGTTTATATTCTTTCTTGATATTTCTAGTATATTTTGATAGAACCTTTTGAACTTTGATTAGGCTTACTTCTAGGTTCATACCATGTATTGAGATTGTTTCCATTAGGTGGTGGTTTTGTTAGGCTGTGGCACTGGTCAGGGGTATACGTAGGCCCCTGCTTTCTTTCTCTAGTTTTTAGCTCACCTGAGCACGAAGTGCTCAGGGTGAGCTTTTGGGATACCCTGATGTCCGTCGTACGTCCGTCCGGACGGACGTCCGGGCATCCGGACGTCCGTCAACTTTTGCTTGTGTACACTCTAGCGGGCACAGTTTCGATCCAATCTTTATGAAACTTTGTCAGAATGTTAGTCTTAATAAAATCTAGGCCAAGTTCGAAACTGGGTCATGTCGGGTCAAAAACTAGGTCACTAGGTCAAATCTTAGAAAAACCTTGTGTACGCTCTAGAGGGCACAGTTTTCATCCAAAGTTCATGAAACTTTGTCAGAATGTTTATCCTCATAGTATCTAGGACAAGTTTGAAACTGGGTCACGTCGGGTCTAAAACTAGGTCACTAGGTCAAATCATAGAAAAACCTTGTGTACGCTCTAGAGGACACAGTTTTGATCCAATCTTTATGAAACTTTGTCAGAATGTTTATCTCCATAAAATCTAGGCCAAGTTTGAAACTGGGTCATGTCGGGTCAAAAACTAGGTCACTAGGTCAAATCTTAGAAAAACCTTGTGTACGCTCTAGAGGGCACAGTTTTCATCTAAAGTTCATGAAAATTTGTCAGAATGTTTATCCTCATAGTATCTAGGACAAGTTCGAAACTGGGTCACGTCGGGTCTAAAACTAGGTCACTAGGTCAAATCATAGAAAAACCTTGTGTACTCTCTAGAGGACACAGTTTTGATCCAATCTTTATGAAACTTTGTCAAAATGTTTATCTTCATAAACTCTAGGCCAAGTTCGAAACTGGGTCATGACGGATCAAAAACTAGGTCACTAGGTCAAATCTTAGAAAAACCTTGTGTACACTCTAGAAGGCACAGTTTTGATCCAAAGTTCATGAAACTTAATCAGAAAGTTTATGCTTATTATATCTAGGATAAGTTTGAAATTGGGTCATGTCGGGTCAAAAACTAGGTCACTAGGTCAAATCATATAAAAAACCTTGTGTATGCTCTAGAGGACACAGTTTTGATCCAATCTTTATGAAACATTGTCAGAATGTTTATCTCTATAAATTCTAGGCCAAGTTCGAAACTGGGTCTTGTTGGGTCTAAAACTAGGTCACTAGGTCAAATCTTAGAAAAGCCTTGTATACGCTCTAGAAGGCACAGTTTTGATCCAAAGTTCATGAAACTTTGTCAGAATGTTTATCCTCATAATATGTAGGATAAATTTGAAACTGGGTCATGTCGGGTCAAAAACTAGGTCACAAGGTGAAATCATAGAAAAACCTTGTGTACGCTCTAGAGGACACAGTTTTGATCTAATCTTTATGAAACTTTGTTAGAATGTTTACTTCCATAAACTCTTGGCCAAGTTTGAAAGTAGGTCATGTCGGGTCAAAAACAAGGTCACTAGGTCAAATCATAGGAAAACCTTGTGTACGCTCTAGAGGACACAGTTTTGATCCAAAGTTCATGAAACTTTGTCAGAATGTTTATCCTCATAATATGTAGGATAAGTTTGAAACTGGGTCATGTCGGGTCAAAAACTTGGTCACTAGGTCAAATCTTAGAAAAACTTTGTTTACGCTCTAGAAGGCACAGTTTTCATCCAAAGTTCATGAAACTTTGTCAGAATGTTTATCCTCATAATATCTAGAACAAGTTTGAAACTGGGTCACGTCGGGTCAAAAACTAGGTCACTAGGTCAAATCATAGAAAAACCTTGTGTACGCTCTAGAGGACACAGTTTTGATCCAATTTTTATGAAACATTGTCAGAATGTTTATCTCCATTAATAAAGGCCAAGTTCGAAACTGGGTCATGTCGAGTCATAAACTAGGTCACTAGGTCAAATCTTAGAAAAATCTTGTGTGCGCTCTAGAAGGCACAGTTTTGATTCAAAGTTAATGAAACTTTGTCAGAATTTTTATCCTCATAAAATGTAGGACAAGTTTGAAACTGGGTCATGTCGGGTTGAAAACTAGGTCACTAGGTCAAATCTTAGAAAAACCTTGTTTACGCTCTAGAGGACACAGTTTTGATCCAATCTTTATGAAACTTTGTCAGAATGTTTATCTTCATAAACTCTCGGCCAAGTTTGAAAGTAGGTCATGTCGTGTAAAAACTAGGTCACTAGGTCAAATCTTAGAAAAACGTTGTGTAAGCACTAGAAGGCAAAGGTTTGATCCAATCTTCATGAAACTATGTCAAAATGTTTATTGTCCATATATCTAAGCCCCCTATGAAACTGAGTCACGTCGGCTCAAGGTCAAATCTTAGAAAAACTTTGTGTACACCCTTTCATGAAACTCTGTCAGAATGTTTATCTTACTGAAATCTAGGTAAAGTTTAAAGTTTGAAACTGGGTCATGTCGGGTCAAAAACTTGGTCACTAGGTCAAATATAAGAACGACCTTGTATACGCTCCAGAGGGCACAGTTTTGATCCAATCTCAATGAAACTGTGTCAGAATGTTTATTCTTACAATATCCAGGCCAAGTTTGAAACTGGGTCATGTCGGGTCAAAAACTAGGTCAAATGTTAGTATGGTAAAAACTCTTATAAATCTTCACCAGAGCCAGTGAACTGATTAATGCTCAGGTGAGCGATTCAGGGCCACCATGGCCCTCTTGTTCTCATATTTCTTAAAAATGATACAGCGCCAGATAAGGTAGGATTTCGAGGATAATTCAGAGATAATTTTTCTTATTCCTCAACAAAAATATATGTGAACCCTCATTAGGATCGTCTCAGCAAGAAAGTCCTAATGAGGTGTCACAACATGTTTTTGTGCAGAAATGTGGAAAATTATTTGTTAACCCTTCCTATTTGGGACATTGTTTGTTGTGGCCCCTCATTAGATTCGCCTCCCATATGTTTTATTGAAAAAAGAAAATCTCAGAATTATCTAGCATTATCTGTAGCTCTACATTATATTATAGGCTAGAGTATTACCTAAAGAGAAGACACTACGTCTCCATTATGCCAACTGTAAAGCTTACAATGCTGATTTTGATGGTGATGAAATGAACGCTCACTTTCCTCAAAATGAAATTGCCAGGGCTGAAGCTTATAACATTGGTAAGACATTTAAAACTATTTCAGTTCATTTAAAGAATAAATCAGCTCTTACAGTGAATTGTTGAGTAATATTTCACTGTTTGGAGGTCAGTTGTAAAGTAGATCATATCACAAGCACAGTGTATGAGTGATATATCTACATACAACTGACTGCCAAACAGTGAGTTATTACTCTGACTATAATTTACTGCTGGAGCTGAACTATTTCCATTCAAACACTCAAAATCACTGTAAAGAATATTCTTTTCCTTCAAATTCTCCCAACCTTTTCCGTTTGCAGGTGCCTGATCCCACTAATATTCTACACTGCAACATGGACAAATTCACATTTATTCTGACGCTTTCATATGAAAAAAGAGACATTACACCATCTGATGTGAAGAAATGTCATCGGAACATCACAAAATTGTCATTAATTGCCAGTGACATCAGCAATTAGACTCACACACTCTGAAACAGTGATTTGTTGCAGAATAAAACAAGATAATTTTGCTTTGCCTCTATAGGCACTTTGTCTGAGAATTTCATGTTAACTCTGATGCCTTGGTTCGGTCAACCCAACGTAATTATTTGGACTGGTAATAGAGGGGCATAAAGTCCTCTTTTAGTGAAAAGACAGGTGCCTTTGTTATCAGTTGGAGACAGTGTTTGCCAGGTTTGTTTATTTAAAATTCAAGGGTATTTCATTAGAAGTCCGAGAGAAAACATGCAAAGGGAGTTAAATGAAAATGTTCTGAGATACTAGGTTTTTGTCTTGAGATGGGCAAGACATGGTACTCTGCAAAGTTCTTCTTATAATATTAAAGAACAAACCTGATTTTCATCATGAGAAATTATGCTGAGGATATTGATGGTTTGTCTCTGTCTTGTGTTTACAGCCAGCACTGATTTTCAGTACTTGGTACCCAAGGATGGAACCCCGTTAGCAGGTCTCATACAAGATCACATGGTATCAGGAGTGTCCCTCACAATCAGAGGAAGATATTTCTCCAAGTAAGTAATATTATCACCATTACAAGACTATATCTTGATCCCCATCACATGTCCAGATAAGAGCAGTTTGGAATATTTTCTTATTTCTTAAGATGAATGGGTACCATTTCAGGGAAGCAGCTCTGCCATTTTAATTTTTGTCTCCCTTCTTAACAGTGCTCCTCTAGCAAGGCTTTGTCCTCCAGGGAAACAAACAGAAAGTCATGCAAGTTGTTCCTCTTTGTAAAAATGATGAAAAAATATGGAGTTTTACTCATTCACCTTAAACTTTTGTATTTGATTATGAGAAGAAGCATGTTTGCAGTCACTGTTTTCAAGTTATCTTCAACTTGGATATTTTAAACGAATGACACACATATAGTTTTATTCAAATGGATGTGGAAAGATATGACATATTGCACAAAACACAGGAATGTTCCTTTTAATTGGGCAGTAATACTGACTATAAACTGTAAAAATACTGTAATTTTACTGAATTCCAATACACTGTCCCTTTTGGAAATACAGTCGAACTTCGTTGGCTCGAACTCGCCGGGACCACCCAAAAACGTTCGAGCGATCGGTAGTTCGAGCCATTGAAGACCAACTCACAAGGTCCAGCCGTATGTATTATGATTTTCTGTCATAGCAAGGGTGACTTCCTGTTTATTGATCGGTCATAATTTAAGCCACTCGGTGCCAGCAGAAATCTCCGATCTGGGTACCCCCCCCCATCTCCCGTTGCCGGGTCCTTCACCAAATTGCTCGGAAGCTGAAGTACTCTCTGACATGGCTGCATGAGTGAATGATGGGCCAGTAGTATTTCAATTCTCATATCGACGTTGCCCCCGCACCTCAGCGGAACGAATCCATAGCCGCAGTAACGGGGCGCTGATCGTCCTTCCAAGCAAATGATGGGCGCTAAGTTTGTTACGTATTTAAAGGCAAAGACATTAATTTTGGCACGTTTTACTCAACTTCGGTGTGAAATTTTAATTGAAGAAAAATATTTTACCATCTTTAATTTTAATATGCCGCCTCATTATGATAATACGCGTTTAAATAGATAAGACCAAGCTATACAATCAGCTTAAATTGACAACCACTCAGCATTAATCAATTGACCAGTTGATCAAAGGGCGGCTTCCGATCAAGTATACCTGTGGTTTCGGCAAACGCTTTGTCAATATCAAAGCGTCTTATGACAATGATCAAACGTCTGAGTGACCGTTAATTTACAAGGTAATTAGTGCGAGCCATCGGTGGGTTTTTACATAGAAAATGTACCCTAGGGACCGGGTTTGGGGTTCGAGCGTTGGAGCCATCGTTGTTCAAGCCAAAGGTCGCAGGTTAAGTTAAAATGAATGGGAGTTTTGCTGGGACTGGAAGGTCAGTTCGACCGAAGCATGGCGTTCAAGCCTTCCAAGTTCGAGCCAGTGAAGTCCGACTGTACTGAAGCTGTGTAAGTTCTGGTAAGCCTGTATTTTCTTTCTGTTTACAGACAAGACTACTGTAGACTAGTGTATGGTGCCATAGTAGACAAGAATGGCCCAGTGAAACTGTTACCTCCTACTATATTGAAGCCATATAGATTATGGTCTGGTAAACAGGTTTTGTCAACAGTGGTCTTAAATGTTATACCAGATGGAAAAGCCCCACTGTCTCTCACAGGAAAGGCCAAAGTTCCAGAAAAGGTAAGATTAAAATGTGACTGCTTTCCAGAGCTCTAGATAAGAGGGCGTATTTGGTGATAATTAGGGATAATTTTTGTTAATTCTGCATAAAAACATATGTTGTGACCCCTCATCTGAACCGTCTCGACCAGACGGTTCAGATGAGTGGTCACAACATATGGTTTCGATGAGAAATAAGAAAAATTATCCTTAATTATCATCAAATATGCCGTCTTATCTAGAGCTCTGCTTTCTAATAGACATTTTAGCTGACCTGTACAACTTGAGTTAGTGTCATCTTGTTGTCTTTTATCATGCATCTGCTGCAAAACTCACATGATAACAGGGGTATGATAACATGATGTGATATCATGTCGATGTAGATCTGCGCATGCGCGAATGTTATCAGGAGATGCCTTTAGAAGCGATGTCTGAAGACGATTGGCTATATACCGACGTTTGCCCTGGTAAAAACCTTCGATTGGTTAAATGATGTCACCGACCTTGTCATTACGCATACGTGACGTCAGCAAGTTCGAACAAAACTGCGTTTGCTTTTCATTTGTTTGACTGTCTTTACGCCTTAAAATCTTCTTATGATGCAAGATAAATAGAAGACCATGTAAGTGTCTTTTGATATCAAGTTTATCAGGCTCAACCAGAAACATGTCGGACTGGCTCGGCAAGCCTCGCCATTCCTACACTGTTTCTGGTCTCGCCTGATAAACTTGATACCAAAAGACACTAACATGGTATTCTCTATGCCTCAGTGACATGCTGACAATGGGAAGGCTTCACTATCCAGGCCCCAACAAACTTCTATCCTGTGACTTCTAACTCTTTACCAGGAAACAGTTCACACTTCATAGGATAGAGCACTATTCCTGCAGGGTTTTAGAATGGTAAAATTCAGCATGGTCGAGAATCCAAGATGGCCACCATTACTAAAAATAGCAAAATCAATAAAATCAACTTTTTCTCCCGAACCATTGGGTATATTTAGCTGAAATTTTGCATGGATCATTAGTAGGACTATTGTTTTCAGAATTATTAAAATAAAAATCTGTATCGGAATTAGGTCACAGTGACCTACTTTCTGTTTACAAGACCAATTTTGCTAAAATGCCAATATTTCAAGAAACACTGAACAGATTTTAGTCAAATTCAGTCAGAATGGTCTGCTAATGGAGTTCTTTCAGATTTATGTGAATGGGCAATCCTAGATGGCTGTCAACTGCCATTAGTAAAAATAGCAAAAACATGAAAATGACAATGCTCAAGAACTTCTGAATAAATTGGGAGCAGCTTTGTGTCAGAATGGTCCATGCATGAAGCTATTTCAATTTTCTGCAAATTGACCATCCAAAATGGCCACCATCTGTTGTTACTAAAAATAGCAAAACATATGAAACAGACAATATCTCATGAACTAAAAATTGGATTTTGATCAAATAGGTGTCAAACTGATGCTTTCATTGAGTTCTTAATGTGAAGCAGGTGCAACATAGCATTCCACGGAATTCTTGTTGTAGAATTTATTGATGTGTAAACCCAAGTGATCACCAGATAAAGCCCTTCATCCCGATCTGTTTCCGCTTTTGTCTGTCTGGTTGAAATGAAGAATCTGCTGAATGAATACTGGAGAGCTGTTTATACCATAGTAGTTAAGTATTTCATTGCTGTTCTATATTTTAGAATGCCATTTCCTTTTGTCATTAAAATTTTGAGTTGGAGGCTTTATTTCATTAAGAGATAACTCAGTTTAAGTGAATCTTCTTGTAATGCTTTACCCTTAAGGATATGTTAAAATTAATATATACACCATATATGAGCCGCGACACGAGAAAACCAACAAAGTGGTTGTGCGCCCAGGTCAGACTCAGATCAGCCTAGGCGACCACCCAGTCTGATCAGACTCTCCGCTTTGCGCTCAAAGGATAGCTAAGGGTCTAAGCTACCTTCATGCAGACAGCGAAGACTCTGATCAGACTGGGCGGATGCCCAGGCTGATCTGAGTCTGCGCTGGACGCACGACCACATTGTTGGTTTTCTCGTGTCGCGGCTCATATTCTAATGTTCTCAGACCTGGATCAAAATGCACAAGGGTACCAGTTTGGAAGCCACACCTGCCTATATGGGAGAGAGTGATGTAATGATTAGACAAGGGGAGCTACTCTGTGGTGTTCTAGACAAGGGACATTATGGCCCAACAAGATTTGGTTTAGTTCACAGCTGTTATGAGGTGAGTAAACAAGAAAAGCAGGAAGATGTGCAATCTTTTGGGAATACAGTCAACTCTCAATATCTCAAAGTCAAAATTTTGCCCAGACTACTGATATCTCGAAGTAAATTTTCTGGTACCAGAAAATTTACTTTGAGACATCAGTAGTTTGAGATAACAGGAGTTGAAATATAAATAAAATAGGAAATATATTCTTTGATATAAGAAGATATTTTGAGATATCAATGTTCGAGATATCGGGAGTTGACTGTACCTGTCTAGTAACTAAACTTCGATATTGAAGTTGTGTGTCAGAGTTCCAGATATAGAGACTGCCACAGTGCTCCAGATAGGAAGGGGTAACAGGGATAATTAAGGGATAATTTTCCTTATTTTTCCATAAAAACATACATTGTGACCCCTCATTAGAACCGTCTCATTGAGACGGTTCTAATGAGGGGTCACAATGTATGAGACGGTTCTAATGAGGGGTCACAATGTATGTTTTCGTTCAGAAATAGGAAAAATTATCTCTGAATTATCCCTGTTACTCCTTCTTAATTGGATCACTGTGTCTGATGATAATTCACCTTTCCAAAGCCACAACTACTTTAAACAGGTATGCATCGCTTCATTAAATGTAAGGTAAATCACACACTTCTTGTGGGACATTCAACACATGAGATTTTGTTTGTGGGAATATGTCACATGCAAAGTTGTCGTGTCATTGCATTGGTCAGCTATACACTATCAGATGACTTTTCAGTGACATTCTGGGTGTGGCTCAGAAAGGTCTATTTGAAGATAGCATCTGGAAAGGTGAATGGATATTGGCATTTTGCAAAAAAGTGGAGGGCATAAAAATGATGTAATTTCATCACTACTGAATAAATTTTCATGAAACCTTGCTAACCTCAATCTGTTACCCATACAAACTCAGGTAAGGAAATTCAGAATTTTAGCTCGCCTGAATGAAGTTCAGGAAGAGCTATTGTACTACCCCCGGCATCGGCAGTGGTGTCGGCAGTGGCGGCGGCAGCAAAATGTGATGGGCAAGGCGCTGTCAGGCGAGCTATACTGTAACAGAAAATTCTTCAAAAGTGATTGGCTCATTATTATTAAAGCCTCTTGTTTACCAAGTAGTGAGTGAACACATTTCAGACCACATGGTAATTTGTGAATGAATAATAGTATTACTATAATATTAGGATAGTAACTATAGAAACTACAATGGCTGTTCTACCTTTATGGTTACCTCCTATGTAAGTAAGGCATAAAATAGAGAAGAAAAATGGTAATAGTTAATAGAGAAACTCTTTTTTCAAAAGTAAAAAAAAATCTGAATTTCTGTGTGTGAGTTCATATTGATAACAGATTAAGGTAGGCAAAGTTTCATTGAAATGTTTTCAGTAGTGATGAAATCAAATCATTTTTTTTGCCCTCCACTTTTTTGCAAACAACCTATATAACTGCATAGTTTTGGGGCTTTCTTTTCAATGGGAGACAACTTTGGGATTTAATACTGGCTATAACAAGAGCTGCTACTCAAACTAAGTGTTCTGAAGTCTTAAGGGAAAGTGTTTTCTAGCATGGCAAATCCTTCTGTGTCAGAGTTGTCTCCATTGAGAAGGGAGACAAAAATGAAAACTACAGAATTGTTTCCCCTTGAAAGTATGTGACTCTCCAGAACTACCTTCCTGATGTGGTTCCAATAAAGGCAATAAGGCTTAAAAAATATAATGTTAGATTTGGTATCAAACTGGCTGTTCTCTTGAGCTTCAGGTTTGTGGACAATATTGTTTTTATACCCCACCACACGTTAGTGGCGGGGTATTATGTTTTCCCGCTGGCTGTCCGTGTGTCTGTCCGTCCGTCGTACGTACGCCCGTCCGTCCGTCCGTCCGTCCGTGAGCACTTCGTTTCCGTTCGATAACTTGAGTATTTATTAACGGATTTTATTCATACGTGGCATGTGCATTGGTCTTGGGAAGATCTCGGTTGGGATTGTTAATGGGCAAATTTCGATGTCTTCTTATGGAGTTATTGCCCTTGGCATGGTCTTAAAAACAGTTTTTGGTCTGTAGTTCTTTTACACTTTGAAATATCTTGATGAAATTTCACAGAAATGATCGAAGTAACATAAGCTTTCAGTTATAAGCAGAATTTTGTCCACCTGGATTATCTGCCCCTGCCCTAGGGCTATATACATGTATGAAATAATGAAAAAAAATGTATAAAATTAGAGTTGAAAGGGATTTTTCTGAAACTTGTAACAAATTATCATATTGATATAAGCTTTATGTCTTGATCAAAATTTTGTCCCCCAGTGGTTGTCTGCCCCTGACACATGCTGTATACATGTATGAAATCATGAAAAAATCAATATAAAATCAGATTTTCGGTATATCTTGATGAAATTTCATAGAAATGATTAAAATAATATAAGCTTTCTGTTACAAGTAGTATTAAGTCCACATAGGTTACCTGCCCCTGCCCCAAAAAAAATCTGTATAAAATCAAAGATTAACAGGATTTTCCTGAAACTTGCAACACATTATCTAGGTAATATGAGGTTCATGTCATGATAAAAAAAATGTATAAAAGATAGAAGACGGGGTATTGGTTTGCAGTGGCAGGGTATTACGCAGTCGTTTATGATGCTTTTATTCCTTTTTGTGATTAATGCTATTGTTTACAGAGAATAATTACAGTTATTGTCAGCTTCTCTATACAGACCAGGGATAGAGCATGTGGGTACATTTAAAACTGAGATCAGCCTGCATATCTGTCTCCCAACACAGAAGGCACAAGCAATTGCTTACAGACTGTCAACAAATGAGCTTTGACTGGACAAAACCACAAAGCAGCAGGTGCGCCGTTGAAGACTTGGATCAGCCTGGGCATCCGTCCAGTCTGATCAGAGTCTTTGCTGTAGGCATGGAGGTAGCTTAGATCCATAGCTATCCTTTAAGCACACAGAGAAGGTTCTGATCAGACGGAGTGGATGCCGCAGCAGATCTGACTTTTCACGTGGGCACATACCACTTAGTTGGTTTTGTTGTGTCGTGACTCTAATCACCTCTAAATTATCCCTATTACATTTTGTTACAAGGACCCTTTTTGCATCATTTTTTTCTTATTTTACAGTTGTATGGAGGGGCTGTTGCAGGGAAAATGCTGACATGTTTTGGTCGATTGTTTATGAACTTCTTGCAAATGAGAGGCTTCACTCTGGGGGTTGAGGATATCCTGGTCACAAAAGCAGTAAGTATCTAAGTCTCCAGTAGTAGCTATAAGTTGTTGGCTACCAGTTTAATGCAAGCCTAGAGCTTGAGTGGAGTCCTTGTTATTTACGAATGGCTTGATGTACCAAAGAACAAAGCGGTATCCATTAAATTATGAAGCCGATGTCAGCTTAAGCCTAACACATACATTGTTTTTAAACACAACAGTTTACTGTTGGTGACTGAATTTAGAATAATCTGACAGAACTTGAGTGTTGCAGCCATGTATATATGCAAACTACTGATTATATTTAGCATGTCCTATAACTTTTAAACAGATCTCAACGTTTAACAAAACAAATATGTTCAATTCAAAAAAGTACATCATGAAATTTAGGCAGTATGGTTATTCCTGAATATTTGTAAAGATTTGTTTTAATATCAGAATGAGGGTTGATTAGTAACATAAGTGTCTGTTTGCATTTCTGTTGGTTGGTTGGTTGTTTTGGGTTTAACAGCCCTTCAAGGAAATGAAATTATACCGGCCCCGATAGCTCAGTGTAGAGCGTCCGCTTCGGGACTGGGAGGTCGTGGGTTCGAATCCCGGCCGCACCATACCAAAGGCGTTATAAATGGTACTAGGAGCTCCCTTGGCTGACGCTTGCCTATAAAGGGTAGTCCTAGGAAGATAAAGTTAAGTCATCGGGTAAGTATAAATTGTTAATGGATACCTTGTTTGTTGCAATAAAAGCTCTACAGAGCTTATGTTGTCTGTTTCTAATATGCGACGTTAAATAAAGCTTCATCTTTATCTTTATCTTTATCTTTAAGGAAAATTTCCAGACAATACTGAGCATTTTGAAGGTATTTTACATGGCAAAGTGAATGCACCTTACTCACAATGGTATCGTGAAAAGGTAGTTAAAGACAGGAGTGGCACTATATAAGGAGGATTATCTTAAATGTCCTTCTTGGGCGGACACATGGCGCCAAGTGTGTGCAACTATGGTTACGTACCGTTGAGCCACTTGGGGAACGTTGATAGGAGAATTGAACTGAACTGAAAATGTCCTTCTCTCTCTTAATCACATAGTGTCAACACCTCCAGTCAGCCAATGAAATTATCATGTTTGGTAATTCTGGTTCACTGATTGGTTAAATAAATTTTCACACCTTTACCTGTAAAGGTAAGATAGCTTTGTGCTTGGAACCAGACCCACCGGCAGAGAAGTCAAGATTGGATAATCAAACAACATGAAGTCTGGTCGGAGGCAGTGAAAGCTCCAGCTTCAGTGCTGCAAATAGGAAGAATATTTTAAGGACTATTTTACATTAGACTAGTGCTCCAGATAAGAAAGGGTAACAGGGATAGTTTTGGGATAATTTTCCTTATTTTCTCATAATAACACAATGTTGTGACCATTTATTCAATAATTTATCTTTGAATTATCCTCAATACCACCTCTTATAAGGAGCTCTGTAAATAGAACCATCTCATGGAGATGATTCCATTGAGGGATCGCAACACATTTTTTTGTAGAGAAAAAAGAAAAATCATTCCAGAATTATCCTTGGAAATGCACTTTTTCTGAAGTTCTGAGCTAGACTGTATGAATGCACTGATTTGATCGAGTTTCTGTTCACAGATACACTAAGCATCCTTTATATATATATAGGCTAACTTTTATCTCCCAGGCTGACAAGAAGCGCTCCAGGATTGTAAAGAAATCTCCACTATGTGGTGGTGAAGCTGCGAGAAAAGCTCTGGAGCTGGACCAGGATGTTGATGATAGTACGCTAGAGAAATCTCTCAAGAAGGCTCACTTTAATGCTGACGACAGACAGATGAGAGAACTAGATATGGCCATGAGAAATCAGACTAATGATATACAGAATCAGATCGTCAAGTTAGTACTGTATCTATTGGGCTATAAGATGGCGGTTTCCTCTAGTTAAATTTCTTCAGATCTTGACATATATTAATCAATCCTGTACAGTTCAGCTAGGATGGTAGCCCCTGTATCGTCAACTTTTTCAAACATCTTCTCCTCTGAGATACTGGGCCTATTTCAGTTAAATTTCATATGCAAAAACGCATATGAAAGTAAACTGGAGGAAAGAGAGTTTATATATTTGGTCCAGTCTCATGACCAAGATGGCCACCATGCCCATACCTTCTTCTCCAGAACCGCTGGGCTGATTTTCTTGAAACTTGGTATGAGAATCTGGTACTCTAGTACTACTACGTTTATATAATGATACCCTGGGTTGACCTTATCTTATTTAATGGCAAGGTCAAATTTGGTCCCTTAGACTTTTGAATGGGAAAAGCTGAAAACGTGTAGACTTTTGAATGGGAAAAACTGAAAAAGTGTACTTTCTGTTGCTATTGTGCTCTGTGATATGGAAATACAGTCAGCTTCAAGTGGATTTCTGTTATACCAAAGCAGGGAAAAAAAGGCTCAAATTGCCATTGTTAGGAATGTTGTATGTGCAATTATATGAAAAGTTTGCTTTGTTTACTGTTGTTTTGATAGTTAATCCTGAAATAAAAATATACATCAAAACTAAAACAAGTACTTCATTGTCTTCATAATTTCAGTGTAACAATGCCAGCAGGACTAGAGAAACTATTCCCTGACAACAACCTTCAGTTGATGGTAGTTTCTGGTGCCAAAGGATCATCAGTGAGTACCTTACTTACCGTATAAATTCTAATAATTGGGTCACCTTAAATATTTAAGGTAATTGTTTTAAAAATGGAACAGTTTGGTTTTGCAATGCTGTAGTGCATCCAGAAGGTGCAGAATGAATGGCAAACAGTGTAGATCCTGATCAGACTGCTCCTTTCTCCATTGTTTGCAAAAAACCTAACTGTCCCAATACTTAGAATATTTACGGTTGGCTTGAGCTCTGTCAGATGACTGGAAGTATATCCTCATACAGTATTCTGACACAATAAGCAAAGAGGAAATCATCCAACATAGTGGAGAAAGCTGAAGCCTCACTTCTAGTCAGACTTTCAGCTTTATTTGATAGTAAGATGGCTCAATAGTTTATTTTGGGCTTTACAACCATTTTATGATATGTGAGTGAGTGAGTGAACTCGGGTTTAACGTCCCACCAACAACGAGGTCATATGGAGACGGGACCTTGGTTTAAAGTCTCATCCGAATGACCGGAGAAGCGGTTTTATGATACGACATTGTTTTGGACCATTAGGGAAATTTAATGTTAGCTAATCATGGTCTCTGCAATAACCATTCCTGCAGCCTAAATGGCCAGATACAGACATAATACATCTCAAGTAAAACTGGGAAGAAGACAGACTGAACACATTTACTTATCAATCTTTGCAGACAAATCAGATTTGAAGGATACAAAAAAAAACAGTGCAGCAGAGACATTTCAGAGAAATGTCCATTTAGTGGCATATGATTAACCTCACAGATAAATTTTAGATTATAAAGATTATAACATATGGTCTTGATGCAAATCCCATGGTACCAAATAATGCTCTTTTTCTTGTCTCTTGCATTAGGTGAACTGTATGCAGATCTCATGTCTTCTGGGGCAGATTGAACTTGAGGGTAAACGTCCCCCTCTAATGTTGAGTGGTAAGACCCTGCCATCATTCCAGCCATATGATGTTACCCCGAGGGCAGGGGGTTTTGTGACAGGAAGATTTCTCACTGGCATCAGGCAGCAGGAGTACTTCTTCCATTGTATGGCAGGCCGAGAGGTAAGCTGGTGGCATACAAAAGAACAGGGGGGTGTTGGGGAATATAGCCAAAGTTGTTAGACATACAGTGTTACTGGATTGAAGTGGAGTGTATATGAGCCGCGACACGACAAAACCTACAGTGTGGTTGTGCGCCCAGCACAGACACAAATCAGCCTGGACATCCGCCCAGTCTGACCAGACTCTTTGCTTAGCCCTTACAGGGTAGCTTAGGGTCTAAGCTACTTCCATGGGGACAGCAAAGACTCAGATGCCCAGGCTGATCTGAGTCTGCAATCGGCGCACAACCACATTGTTGGTTTTCTTGTGTCACGGCTCATTTATTATGTTCAAGTGGTATCTTACAGTTTTGAATTTGCTATTCATGTCAGTAATGTAGTTCTTTTTCACTTGCATTACTGTGTTAGACTTGGTACTGAATCTATAACTGCCGAAGTCACCAAATGCACATTAGTTAGTAGTAGTATTTCAATTCTCATACCGACGTTGCCCCCGCACCTCAGCGGAACGAATCCATAGCCGCAGTAACGGGCACATTAGTTCAACATGATTACAATTTAAAGCTGAGTTTAATTTTACAAAGTGCTGTTCCTGGGATTTGCATATAGGTGTGTGCTTTTCACAGTGCATAGTGCACTTAACAGCCCAGAGTATAAATCCTCTTTATTAGACTGTAAGCAGCCTCATTCACTGCAAGCAGTCTAATCAGGTTCTGTATTGTTTGCCATTTTGCCTGTACGTTTTTGACATATCACCAGGGGTCGTACTTATAAAACCACTTAAAGTGGTTGCTATGCTGTTGCTAAGGCTAAATTTCTATGAAGGAGATTCCCTACAACTATGAAATTTGCTCTGGAGGAAAAGTCTGAAAAAGGCTGTTCCACCAGAGCCAATGTCATAGTTGTAGGGAATCTCCTTCATTGAAATTCAGCCTTAGCAACAGTATAGCAACCACTTAAGTTGTTTTATAAATAGGACCCCAGCTGTTTAAGTTTACAGCTCATCACAGTAATTGTTCAAGGTAAATGAGTATACTTTCAAGGAAAGCAACTCTGCCATTTTCTGTTTTGCCTCTCTTCGCATGGAGGGTCAACTATTAAAGGATAGAATTTGCTCCTCTTGGAGCAAATTGTTTTGTTTAATAGTAGACTCCATTTTGGAAGAGCCATGCCTTCCATGGAAGCAAACCTGAAGTCACAGAAGTTGTTTCCATTTCTAAAAATGGCAGCAAAACATGGCTGTGTACCCATATACCTTAAGCTGTCACAGTAGTTTGAGTAATTACAGTAATCTTTTACAGGGTCTTATAGATACTGCCGTGAAGACAAGCCGCAGTGGCTACTTACAGAGATGCTTAATCAAGCATTTGGAAGGGGTTAAAGTGAACTATGATCTGACAGTCAGGGATGGTGATAGTAGTGTCATACAGGTAGATTTAATTTGTTTCAAATATTCTTGCCCATAGCCCTTGAAACATTAAGAATCTCTGAACCACAGTTGTCAGGCCAGACCACAACTAGCTGGCGGGGCTGTCTCTGGACAACTGGTGGGACTTAGGACCTAAAGATTGAGGGTTCCAGGTAATATAGAGTATTCGAAGAAAAATCAAGATAATATCATGCTTACATGTACCTTGAAATATATGTTATGCCATCTCATTGGAATCGCCCCAGGGAGGCGATTCCAGTGAGATGTCACAACATACATTTCAATAAAACCTTATGGAATATTGTCTCAAATTAGCATCAGGTGCATTATATTGGACACAGCACCCCAAGTGGCGGCGCTCAAGCCCCAAAGCCCACCCCCTGGATCCGGGGCTGGTTGTTTTGATCTACCATAAAAATTCTAAAAATTGGAAAGTCTAAAGTAATTGCTAAGATTGCCCTAAAAACGAAACAGTTTGGTTTTCCACTTTACTGTTGAGTTTAAAGATGGAATGGCAAATAGTGTAGGCTCTAATCAGACTGCTCCTCTAGGAGCAAGACTACTCCTCTAGGATCTGGGTCTGCAAAATTTGCTCAGACCTAACTGTCCTAATACATAGAAATTTTACAGTAAAATTTATGTCAGTTGTGGAAAAGTAGGTAAAAAAATTCTCAGGAACTGACACAATTCAATTCCAGATCCATCCCAAGACACCATGTGGGAAAGAGACAACACAAAACTAGTCACCACCAAAGGCAACACCAGCGGCAGCCATGTGAACAGCCATTTCCCATGTAGGTGGTCATCAGGCTAGCCTAAACATCACAAACATTATATCAATAATAGACGTAGCAACTAACAACACATAAAAAACCAAAACTGAACTGCTGTCTTGGGACGGCCAGTAATGAAATTACTGGGGGGCTTAGCCAGTTTTTGGTTGACCAGCCCTCGCCCTTTGTTCTGCATTTGTTCTTGCCCTTTGTTCTGCTTTGTTCTGAAGTTTGTATTCAAACATAATTCCTTACCAAACACAACAAAATGATCTGATGTAGCCTTGTGATTTCTTTCTTTTGATCAGTCCAAGTTGTTATAAATTTGTTGCAGTTTTACTATGGTGAAGATGGCCTTGACATTGGCAAGACTGGTTACCTGACACCTAGACAGTTCCCATTTCTTCTAGAGAACCATCACATTTTACACCAACAGGAGACAAACAAAGAGCAGGAAACCAGAAAAGTGAAGAAACTTCTCTCACAGGTGGGTGTGGATATTTGCTATAAAATGGGAATGTTTTGTGATGAGTTGTTTTCAGATTTTTTTTGGCAAAAATAAAACTCCCATGAAAATTTCAAGCTACATATATATACATGAAGTATCTGGTCATGATGAAGGAATTAAAACCTATGGACTGACAATCCAGAAATTATGAGTTTCAATCAGGCTTAGAAGCAGATTTCTATTTTTAAGCTGTAACCTTTGGATTATGTTTTGCTTGCAGTCTTGATCAGTATTGTTAGCTCACCTGAGCCGAAGGCTCACAAGGTGAGCTTATAGTATAGGGTTGGTCCGTCGTCCGTCCACACTTTAAGCATTAATATCTGCTAAAGTAGCTGGCCAATCTTGATCAAATTTTATGTGTAGCATGGTTGGGGTGGGGGATTGATTGCACATAGTTTTGGGACAGGTTGGTTTAAAACTGTGGTAACCATGGCAACAAAAAGGTCCCATAGACTTATAATGGGGAAAATGTTGTCTGGGCCCTAGCCTCTTCATTTTTGATCGCAACTTCTTCAAACTTGCAGGTATCCAGGACAGCTAAAGCATCTCGAACCGTCCGAATTTGGGCCAGGTTGGATCATTCTTTTCAGAGTTACTTGCCCTTGAGCGATAAAATATTTTCCCATTGACTTATAATGGTGAAAATGTTGTCCGGGCCCTAGCTTCTTCATTTTTGATCACAATTTCTTCAAACTTGCAGATATCCAGGACAACTAAAACATCTCGGACCAGTTCGAATTTAGGCCAGGTCGGATAAATTTTTTTTTAGAGTTACTTGCCCTTGAGCTATAAAATATTTTCCCATAGACTTATAATGGTGAAAATGTTGTTCGGGCCCTAGCTTCTTCATTTTTGATCGCAACTTCTTCAAACTTGCAGGTATGGAGGACAGTCAAAACATCTCGGACCATTTCAAATTTGGGCCAGGTTGGATCATTTTTTTCAGAGTTACTTGCCCTTGAGCGATAAAATATTTTCCCTTAGACTTATAATTGGGAAAATGTCCGGTCATCATTCTAGTGCCTTTCAATTATGGAATAATTTCGATTGTACTTCACACAAGTGAAAAGTATGACAATATCTTGGACAAGAACGTGTTTCAGCTTTATTGGGTCAAGGTGAAGGACACAGTGGCTATTTTTAGAAAAACTTTGTCATCGCTGTAGCGCCTTCAATTTGTGGACTGAATTCAATTGGATATCACACAAGTGATTAGTATGACAATATCTTGGACAAATTCGCGTTTCAGAGTTCTTGGGTCAAGGTCAAGGTCACAGTGGCTATTTTTAGAAAAACTTTGTCATCGCTCTAGAGCCTTCATTTATGGACCGATTTTGATTAAAACTTCACACAAATGTTTAGTATGACAATATCTTGAACAAGCTTGTGTTTCAGCATCCTAAGGTCAAGGTCATAGTGGCTGTTTATAGAAAAACTTTGTCATCAGTCTTGCGCTTTCATTTATGGACCAATTTCGATTTAACTTGCAGGTATCTAGGACAGCCATAAAATATCGGACCAGTTCAAATTTGGGCCAGGTTAGATGATTCTTGTCTTTGTCATTTTCCACCCTGAGGGTCACAGATATGATACCACCTGTGTTCATGTGTTCAATTTGCCTTAGAGTAACTTACCCTAGAGTACTGAGGCTGAATGGACTCAGGTGAGCTACAGGACCAATGGTCCTCTTGTTAGTTTTTTAAGATATATGGATAAACTTCCAGGGGAAGCAACTGTGTCATTGTCAATTTTGCTGCCCCACCAAATGGGGTTAACTTTAAAGGAATGACTTTGCTCCCTTAGGTGCAAGGGTAGACCCCATTTTGGAAGGCTTTGTTATCAAAAGAAGCAAAAAGGGAAGTAAAAAGTTGAACCCCTTTCAGAAATGTTTGAAAATGGTTCCGTTACACCCTAATTGGCACTTTTATGCCAGCTTTTATGGTCATTATGGCACCGTGCTTATTCAGTTTGGCTAAAAAAAAATTTCCTTCTCTAGAATGACCCCAGTATCAATATCTAAATCAGTCTTATGAAATTCTGCTATAAGATTGGGTTTTCTCTGCCAAAACAACCCCAAAAGTATAGTTCTTGGCCTAGTTGTTCAAAACAGATGACTGTTTTGTTAAAGTTTCATACGTTAATATCTCAAATACACCAACATTTTTTGTTGAAAAAATATGAGTAGCTTTTGCAATGTAGCTTTTGCATTGCAAAAGCTTCTTACATTTTTCAGCAAAAATATCAGTGTAATTAATTATAAAGTCATAAAACACTTAAAGAGTTGAGCCCTTAACAAGCTTGTTAGGCTAATGATGCTTTGAACAACTGGACCCTGTCTCGTAAGATGCACAGATCTAGATTGTTGGAATGGCTTCGGAAGGGAAAACTCATATTATAAATGAAGAAATATATATACAGGTAAAGAAATGGCATAGAAAGAATAGAACAGGACCTGGAGAGAGGATTCGTACATCAGGATTCCTAAAGTTCTGCCAATCAGCTGCCTTAGATGTTGCCATGGAGACAGAAGAAGGAACAGGGAAATCTAATCCTGGAAGAACAGCTGAAAATTTACAGAAATGTAGGGCATGGTATCAGTTATCAGAGAAACAACAAAGAAAGTAAGTACATGTACTTGTAATCTTATTTCCACTATGCACAAAGTAAAGAATAGCAAAACTCAGACAAGCATGTGTATCCACACAGTCTGGACGCACCCCTTTTGTTTATGCCCCCAACTTTTAAAAAGTTTGTGGGGCATATTGCTTTTGGCTTGTCCGTCCATCCGTGCATGTGTGTGTCACACTTTTTCATGCTTGCTATAACTTTGGAACCCTGCTAGCTAGGGTCTTGAAATTTCATATATGGATTCCTCATGGAAAAATAGCTGACCCGTATTTTTTTTGTTTCCGATTTATGCCCCTTTTTGGAGTTAAGCCCCTTTAAGAAAAATGAGATGACTAGCTTGTTAGCAAGATATCTCAAAAGGTATATGAGCTATGGCCTTAATATTTGGTTTACTGGTTGTGCATGATGAGTAGATTACCTGATTAAATTTTGGGAGAATTCTGTAAAATTTCGATGGCGTTATGGCCCTTGTTTGAATTTGGCATTTTTCCAACTTTTGAACCGCTTGAGCTAGGAAGCTGATTTTTGGTATAGTAGGAGTCCTTGATGTGTACAGGTTAGGTAACTCTGCATCCATTGATTATGGAGTTACTTCCCCTGATATTCAATACTTATGCAGCTACTGAGTTCAAGAACCACTGGGCATAGGGTCTTGAAATTTCATCTATGGATGACTCATAGAAAAATAGCTGACCCGTGTTTTTTTTCTGAGTTATGGCCCGTTTTGGAATTATGCCCCTTTTAGAAAAATGAGATAACTATCTTGTTAGCAAGATATCTCAAAAAGCATTTTAGCTATGGCCTTGATATTTGGTATACTGATTGGGTATGAGGAGTAGATTACCTGATTAACTTTTGGGAGAATTCTGTAAAATTTTGATGGGGCCATGTCCCTTGTTTGAATTTGGCATTTTTCCAACTCTTGAACCGCACGAGCTAGGAAGCTGATTTTTGATATAGTAGTAGTCATTGATGAGTTAAATACTTTAATACAGGTTAGGTAACTCTGCATTTATTAATTATTGAGTTACTTCCCCTGATGCTCATTACATATGCAGCCACTGGGTTCTAGAGCCACTGGGCATAGGGTTTAGAAATTTAATGTATGGATTCCTCATTGAAAAATAATTGACACATATTGTTTTTTTTTTTTTCCAAGTTATTCTCCATCTTGGAGTTATGCCCCTTCAAAAACATGAGATGGATGTCATGTTAGCAAGATATCTAAAAGTATTTGAGTAATGGCCTTGATATTTGGTATACTGATCAGATATGAAGAGTAGATTGTCTGATTAAGTTTTGAGAAATTTCCATAAAATTTTAATGGAGTATAGTCCTTGTTTGAATTTGGCATTTTTCCAACTTCTGAATTGCTTAAATTAGGATGCTGATATTTGTTATAATAGTAGTTCTTGATGAGTTAAATATTTTTGTAAAGATTAGGTAACTCCTTTTCAGACTTTGACATTCTAAAGTTTTGACCCCTATGGTGGCAAGCATATGGTTGGGGGCATAGTGTTTCACAAACACAATTTCTAGTTTCCTTTGTATCTCAGAAGAGTACACACAATCAGTTTTTGATGTCTCTGAGTTGAAGTTCATCTCAATTTACTGACATCTCAAAGAAGGTTTTCTGGTCCCTGAAAATTTAATTTGAGATACCAGTAGTTTTAGATAGCAGGAGTTGAAATTTGTAGAAAAAAAAATGAAATTTGTCCAAACTCTACCATTTGATATAAGCGGGGACTTTGAGATATCAGTGTTTGAGATAAGGAGAGTCAACCATATATAATAAATATGGATTGAAAATGCAGTAATAAGGCCAGATATCAGTGAAGTACATAGAAAGAGCCATAGAACTACAACAAATCTGTATCAGTTTAAGGTAAGAATTTAAGTTGCATATATTATGTATAATAGAATACAAAGTCAAACTTTCTTAAGTAAAATTCTATAAGGGTTTTCAAATTAACTTTGTCTGAACATCTTATTTTCCATTTGTTTTCTGTTTTGTGTTTAATCAATTCTTTTGGTGACTGTTTTCTACAGGTACAGTAAATACACAGGCCCCTGTCCTCAGCCCCTTTTATCTTGTGTGTCTCCCTACAACACTAGCGCCATACCAGAGAAACTGGATAACATTATCAAGAACTATTCTGATCATAATTTATACAAGGTAAGATGGTGTCTTATGATTTTCTGCTGAGCTGAGCTGAGCTGTACGAATACACCTCCATGTTTTTCTGCCATACGGTTTACATGGTTATTTTCGCAGGTTCAAATTTTTTTGCAGTTTAGGGGCAAAAACATAAACATTAATTTTCGCGATTTTCAATTTTGGCGGTTAGCAACATGCGCAAAAAAGCAAAATTGCTTCATTTTCATATGAGCTAGTTCTTTCATTAACCTGCGACTGCAGGTAAAAGAAAGAACTGGCTCAAATGAAAAGTACCAGGCTTTACCGAAGCAAACAGAAACAAAATATATGGATGCTGTCTACTGATGATACTTTGTAAGAAACAGGAAATTATTTTGCCATTTTAATGTTCGTCATTTCTAAGTGACCACAAAATACCGCAAAAAATAGAACACCGTAAAAATTATCGCGTATACAGTATTTACATAGGGAAACTTTTGTGATTCCTACTTTGGTCTTGATGATGTACCCCTCCAAAACGGGGTCTATTCTTAAAGGACAGAATTTGTTCATAGGGGAGCAAACTCTTATAAGAGTGGAATGGCAAAATTGCTTCTCTTATTCTCTTTTAAGTTTATCTATTCTCTTAAAGGTGTATGGGTACACCTTTATAAACTGGCCCTGAGGTTATAAAACTTTTTTCATGCTCAACTCAGCTGAGCATGAAATGTTCTCTGCTGATAAATATGAAAATGCCAACTAATGTTGGCGTTTTTATATATTATTTATCAGGAGAGAAAATTTCATACTCAGCCAAACTGAACAGGAGATGAACTAAATAAGCCTTTGGCTTCCATTCAGATCCATTTGGTATTGTATACTACTTGTAACTTGTACATAACTTGTATAAAATTGAAATAAAATATGTTAACACTAAACTGAACAAGAAAACAACATATGTTAATCCTAATAAACACCCCTGCTCTAGTAAACGCCCCTGCCTGTTTTCTGAAAATAATGTAATATTAACTTGCATGAATTACAGTTTGCTTCTTTGGATGAGATAGCTCTTTGAAATGGAGTCTACTCTCAAAGGAAAGAATTTGCTCCTAGAGGAGCAAATTCTTTCCTTTAAGAGTTGACCCCTACTGTAAAGGGAGGCAAAAAGTAGAGTTACTTCCCCTGAAAGTTTACCCATCACCTTTATATTGCTTATTAGAGGTATTTTGGCAGTGGCTGATCTACTACACTTTAGGCTCTAAATAACACCCCACTTTTGCAAAATGCACCTCCCCTGGGGCATTTAATAGGATAAATATGGTTAATTATGGAACATCTGAACAGTGCAGCACTTTACAATTGGTAGCTGATTTACATTTACAATTGCATTCACTGGTTAACTTTGTATGTACAAAGGCTGTTACCAAACGAAAAACAGCTGTTACAAAACGAAAAAGAGTCCTAGTTCCCAAACGACCGGGTCATTGTGGCTAAACAAAGTTTGTTTAGCTGGGATGACCAGGTTGTTTGGGTCTTAGGACTCTTTTTCATTTCATAAACGCTCTATTTCTTTTTGTAACAGCCTTGAAAACATAGCTGACCAGGTGTGATTGACAGTTCATCAAGATTCACACTGCCAACCAGTCAGTGTGATTGAAACAAACAAAAAACAAGAAAGCACAATCATGTATTATTTTGAAACACAGAAGAAAACATAAACACTTATACCAAGGAAAGGTCTAGGCAAGCACAAAAAATCTAAAAAGAAAATATGCAAAATCTAAAAAAAAAAAAGAAAAAAAGAATATGCATATGACATACCACTGAGCCAAGGTGAATGCTCCAAATGATGATTTTTCTTTGATGATTATTTCCCTTTGGTACATTTATCCTCAGCATTTGGACAGAAACACCAGAGCAAACTGTGCAGACATTGATCAGACAGGTCTTTCCCATGCATATTGCAATATTTGGCATCAAGCTCTAATCAGTCATATATTTGTCCATATTCAGAGTTCATAAATTCATACATCAATGGATGATATGTCCAGATATTTTCATTGAATAGGGTATGACTTCATTGTGTATTTTTTCAGTGCTGCCCTAGTATGCCAGGGTCAGAGTTTCACAGTCTGATAACCAACAAAGTGAAACAATCTCTTGTAGAGCCAGGGGAGGCTGTTGGTCTCTTGTGTGCCCAGGTAGGTTTATTCTTCAGTTTTTCCTGTCTGAATTTTGTATTACATCATGTTTTTATTTTGGCCTTTTGACAAAAGACAATAGCTAAACTGTTACATTGTAATGAGTTAATGACATATTGGAAAAAATTTACAAAAAAAAATATTTGCTCTGGACATTATTCTCATATTTTCAGGCCTGCCCACCCCTTTAATGGGTTTCAGACTGAACTGAATGTACTTTTAGCAGACAACACAATTGATTTTCTGAGTTCATCTAGTCCACATGGTTATTCGTGCAAGGCCCTGTAAATCAGTTATTATGATTTCATAAAACTTTCTTACAGAATGACAAAAAGTACTGATCCTAACTGCCAGTAAGAGCAGTCTGACTGGATCTGCACTGTTTGCTTTTGATACACCTCCATTTTTTCCACCATTTTTACTAAAGAAAACAACTTCTGTAAACTTGTTTGCTTCCATGGAGCATCAGGTCCTTCCCAACTTGGGTCAAATCTAAAAGGAAATAATTTGCTCAGAGGGGAGCAAATTACTTCCTTTTAGAGTTAACCCCCACTGAGAAAGGAGGCAAAAAATTATTGTTGAGTTGCTTCCCCTGAGAGTTATCATTCACCTTGAACCTTTTTGTCCCAATAAGTAGTGTTTATTTAATATTTTGTTGCATTTCCAGAGCTCCAGGGGCCGTATTCATAAAACGACTTAAGTCGTTGCCATGCTGTTGCTAAGGGTGAATTTCTTTGTTGGAGATTCCCTACAACTATGAAATTTGCTCTGGAGGAACAGTCTTACAAAGACTGTTCCTCCAGAGCAAATGTCATAGTTGTAGGGAATCTCCTTTATAGATATTTAGCCTTAGCAACCGCATAGCAACGACTTAAGTGGCTTTATGAATACGGCCCCAGAGCTCCAGATATGAAGGAGTTTTGAGGATGATTTCAACAACATTTCTTATTTCTCAACAAAAACATCTGTTGTGGTCCCTCATTAGAACGGTTCTGTTGAAGTGTCACATCATGTGTTTTAATCAAGAAAGATGGAAAGTCATCCCAAAATTATTCCTGCTACCCTTCTTATCTGGAGCACTGATTAAATTGCAGTCCATTGGTGAACCATCCACTCAGATGACATTGAACACATTTCACTTTGCTGGTCGAGGTGAGATGAATGTTACTCTTGGTATCCCACGGTTACGAGAGATACTGATGGTGGGAAGTAAAGCCATTAAGACCCCGGCCATGGATGTACCTGTCAGACCAGGGACAGAGGCAAAAGACAATGCTAAAAGACTTCAGAAACATTTTAACAAAGTCTTCCTAAATGAGGTATAGGATATTACACAGATCTATAGTTAAAATGGAGTATTCAATAATAATTGTCGTATTCTTAATTCTTTATGAGAAATATATTGTGACCCCTCATTTGAACTTCTTACCAAGGCAGTTCAGATGAGGAATCACAACATATGTTTAATGCATATTTAGCTGAAATATTTGGTAATTATCACCAAATACTTCCTCTTTATCTAGAGCTCTGTAATCTTTAGTTTCTGGTTACATTGTCCTTTTGTCAAGGAAAATAAAATATTGAGAGAGAAACTTATAGCATCGGTAAATGGAAATTGATGACTATTTCTGCTCCACTGATGCATATTTCTACTACACACTGTTGCATGCAGATGTTAATGCATATATCGATGCTGAGACTACCGAGAATTGTTTGATGATATTTGACAATTATGGCACAGTAAATGTGGCATTGGCAATAAGTGGTTGAAGAAATGGACAAGTAAACAATATAGATCAGGTCCCGAGGTTATGAAACTTTTTTTCATGCTAATCTCAGCTGAGTACGAAATTTTCTTTGCTGATAAATATGAAAATGCCAACTTATGTTGGCATTTTCATATTCTTAAGCAGAGCTAAATTGAGCAAGAAAACAACTGTTATTGTCAGTAATTTGCTATTTACTAGCAGGTAAAATTTCATGATCAGCTGAGTTGAGCATGAAATTTTTTTATAACCTTGAGGCCTGATCAGACTGCTGGTAAGGAGCAATCTTATCTTGGTCTACACTTCTTGCTGAGGCATTCCTTTTTGGTGTTTGGTGATAGTTTATGACATTTGCATTAATTCTCAAGAAAAATTGTAGTAGGTCTTTCATTAGAACCTGTCACAAGGCAAATCTAATAGGAACTACAGTAGGCTGTACAATTTTATGGAGAAATAAATAGAAGAGCTGTGACCAGGAAAACCAACATAGTGGCATGTGCGCCTAGCGAAGACTCAGATCACCCTGGGCATCTGCTAAGGGTAGCTTAGTGTCTAAGCTAGCTCCATGCCCACAGGGAAGACTCTGATCAGACTGGGTGGATGCCCAGGCTGATCTGAGTCTTTGCTGGGCACACATGCCACTTTGTTGGTTTCCTCATGTCATGGCTCAAATTCTTAAGTAACTGTCGAAAATATCCCCCTTATCTGTAGTATATGTTATTCACAGGTTGTCAGAGATGTTAAAGTGTCTGAATATCTTGCCATCAAAGACCGCTCAAAAATGTGAGTAAACATCTACTAATTTACAGCCTTGTTGTAGACAACTACCTAAGAAAAAAGGCAAAAACAGCTTTCTCAAGGCTGGTGCTGGCTAGTGATGTCAACACTGTTACTTTAGGGATATCAGAGTTTGGTCAGTTGAAGCAAGTTTTTGTCTAGATGCAGGTATTGCCTTTTCGATGACCTTGGCTGCATTAATTGTTGTCAAGTTTTCTGATTAGCTTTGTTGTTTGACAGTGTATGCATATGCAAGACACAGAGTGCCACAGAATTGTTGTAGCTGAATATATGTTATGTGTGCATCTTGCAAAAATCCCAGCCTAATTGAGCAAAGACACACAAATCATCCTGGAGTGGGTGCAGACAGCTAAAGCTCAAAACAGCCTGCACATTTTCACACTGTCTAGTCAGACCATTAACTCCTCTACAGATTTTGTAGCATCAATATGTTGTGTCTGCTTATGACATAGGCTCAGACCAGGGCGAAGGTAGTAGAACAGGCAGTTCTGAGTCTACACTGTGTGTGCATATGTGTTATGGTGAATGAATACGCCTCCATGCATTTCTGCCATTTTTGTCGCACCTGCGTTAGCTGGAGCGATTTAGGCGTGCACGGACACGTCTGTTTGTCCGTCGTCAACAATGTCCGTCAACAATTCGCAGTAGGTGTCTTGTAAGTGCAACTCCTCCTACACTTTTTGGCCAATCATTTTGAAACTTCACAGATGTTTTGGCCATGGTCTGTAGATGTGCATATTGTTTGCACATTATTCCCAGATTAATTTTTACCACTTTTTAGCTCACCTGAGCCAGCGGCTCCGGGGGAGCTTATAGGATGGTAAGGCTCCGGCGTCCGTCGTCCGTCCGTCGTACGTCGTCCGTCGTCCGTCGTCCGTCCACACTTTCAAACGACTTCTCCTCTGAAACCGGTGGGCCGATTGTAACCAAATTTCATATAGAGCCTCCTGGGACCTTAGGAAAGAAAAGTTGTTCAAACGGTCCTGGTCACATGACCAACATGGCCGCCATGCCCATATATGGTAAAAACCTGAAAAAATCTTCTTCTCAAGAACCAATAGGTCAATGGCCTTGAAACTTGGTATGTAGCATTGGGTACACGAGTACTACCAAGATTGTTCAAATTATGACCTTGGGTTGACCTTGACCTTTTTTACGGTAAGGTCAAATTTGCTTCCTTATGCTTTTATATGGCAAAATGCTGCAACATAAGATATCTTGGAAACTGTTGAAGATTTTGGCCTAAAAATTGGTACATACAGTCATCTTAATGACTACATGAAGATTAATGAGTACAAGAGGTCAAGGTCATTCTTTGACCTTTGACCCAGAACTCTCATATTTTGACAATATCAAACAATCTCCTCAAAAACAACTAGGCCAATTGTAACCAAATTTCATATAGGTCCTCCAGGGGTTGAGGGAATGAAAATTTGTTCATACAGTCCAGGTCACATGACCATTATGGCCACCACGCCCATATATGGTAAAAACCTTTAAAAATCTTCTTCTCCAGAACCAGTTGACCGATGGCCTTGAAACTCAGTATGTAGCATTGGGTACTCAAGTACTATAAAGATTGTTCAAATTATAACCTTGGGTTGATCTTGACCTTTTTTACGGCAAGGTCAAATATCGGAAAATGCTAGAACATAAGATTTCATGGTAAGTTTTGAAGATTTTGGCCTAAAAATTGGCATATGCAATCATCTTAATGAGTACATGAAGATTTGTGAGTACAAGAGGTCAAGGTCATTCTTTGACCTTTGACCCAGAAATCTCAAATTTTGACAATTTCAAACAATCGGCTCTAAAGCCACTGGGCCAATTGAAACCAAATTTCATATAGAGCCTCGAGGGGTTGAGGGAATGTAAAAATTTTCTTATGGTCTTGGACACATGACCAACATGGCCGCCATGCCCATATATGGTAAATACCTTTAAAAATCTTCTCCTCCAGAACCAATTGACCGATGGCCTTGAGACTTTGTATGTAGCATTGGGTACTTGAGTACTATCAAGATTGTTCAAATGATGACCTTGTGTTGGCCTTGACCTTTTACAGCAAGGTCAAATATGGGAAAATGGTAGAACATAAGATTTCATGGCAAGTTTTGAAGATTTTGGCTTAAAAATTGGTATATACAGTTGTCTTAATGAGTTCATGAAAAATTATGAGTACAAGAGGTCAAGGTCATTTTATTACCTTCGATCCAGATTGCTCATATTTTGACATTTTCAACCATTTCCTCAAAAGCCAAAGGGCCAATTGTGAACACATTTCATATAAAGCCTCCAGGTGTTGGTTGAATGAAAATTTGTTCAAACGGTCCAGGTCACATGACAAACTTGGCCGCCATTACCACTTATGATATAAATCTTTAATATTTTTTTTCTCCAGAACCAATACACCTATGGCCTTGAAACTTGGTAAATAGCATGGAGTACTAGAGTACCACCAAGACTGTTCAAATGGTGACCTTGGGTTGACCTTGACCTTTTTTGCGGCATGGTCAAATATGGGAAAATGCTAGAACATAAGATTTCATGGAAAGTCTGAAGATTTTGGCCTAAAAATGGTATATATGGTTGTCTTAATGAGTACATGAAGATTTATGAGTACAAGTGGTCATGGTCATTCTTTGACTTTTGACCCAAAACTCATATTTTGACAATGTCAGACATGATAAGTAAAAGCCACCTTGCAAATTGTTCAGGTGAGCGATTCAGGGCCTCATGGCCCTCTTGTTTCACATGTTAAACTTAGTCCATCCGTCGGTCAGGAATGTCTGTCAACAATTAGCAGTAGGTGTCTTGTGAGCGCAACTGCTCCTACACTTTTTGGCCAATCATTTTGAAACTTCACAGATGTTTTGGCCATGGTCTGTAGATGTGCATACTGTTTGCATTTAATTCCCAGATTAATTTTTGCCACTTTTTTTTACATGTTTAACTTAGTTATTTTTTTACATACCATAATACCTTATTTTTATACGCCCGTTTTGAAAAAAACGGACGTATTATGTCCTGGCGCTGTCCGTCTGTCTGTCCGTCCGTCTGTCCGTAAACATTCTTGTGCGCGGCGTAACTCAGTTACCGTTTGGGATATACAGGGTGTTAAGAAAGTTCGAAGACATTACAATATTGCTTATAACTTCAAAAGTTACATTCATGAAATCTTAAAACTTTACAGGTTTCAGGAACTATTCAATATTAAAGGATCCACAATGTAAAAACGTTTTTACAATCGTACTTTACCGTTACAAAATTAGCAGTTCATACCCAAGGTGTCAAAGTGGTCTGCTATTAATTATGGATTTTACGCATAAAGATGTGGCATATTAAACTGTTATTCATTCTTATCCCTCTGTGAATCATCATTTTAAAACTAATTGAAATGATAGAGACTAAGCCAAACAGTATTTTATTAGCTACAGTTTGTTAAGGAATCATAGACAACATGCACATTTTGACAGATGATTCACTGACATGAAAAAAGCAGATGAGGCGTTTATATTTTGCAAAGGGGGTGGGGGGTAATGAATTAACATCTGAAACGAAAGTTGAAATCAAAAGTTGACATAAGATCATTTATATCATGGAGTGGGTCATAAAGATATGGGAGACCAGAAGAAAATTTCGAAATATTTGTGATGTATCTGAAAAGTCAAATTATGCAAATGTGTTGGTAAAATAGCATTTCTACGACAATAATGCATCTAAATGACAAGAAAATTTGTTTTTACAGGGGCTTATACCCCAGTATAAAATATTTCAAGAGTTTCCTAAACAATTTCATATTCTTACCAAATTTGTTTCAAAACAACAAGGTTTAAGTGCAAAATTCAACGAAAAATGTATTTGAAGATAAATCTAAAGAGTAATTTGTTAAGACTGATTTTGCTAAACAATATGAAAATAAAAATCAGATCAAATGTTTATGGTCGATGTAAGAACAAATCTAAAAACAAGAGACTAAAAGAAATCTTCAAAATGCCACTGATTTTACAAATACTGATACAGATTCTATCCCTACCCCCTAAAGTTTAAAGTTTCAATTGAGAATGGGGGTACCCTTTCGATTTAGTCAGAAATTTCATTGTAAACCATCAAAAATTAATAAAAACTAAAGAACAAAAATCACGAAAATATTTCCTGCAATACTAGTACTTTAAAATCTTAAATATTTCAATTAGTTTTGAAAAAGCAAGCTCCTAAGATGCCGAACTCTTATGCAAATCAAAATTTTGCCTTCACCATTGTCAGCCCTGTAGAGGGTGTGTCCATGGCAATTCAGATTTTCTCGTCACTTTGAAATCAAAGAAAAATTTGTATGCTGCATATCTTTGGTAGTGCTTCCTATATCACACTTACAAAGGTTTGCGAAAATCATGACATTATTAAGCTTTCAGTGTAAGTTTAAATAATGTCTAGGAACTTTCTTAACACCTGTATTCATGATATTTGGTAGGAATATGTATTAGGTTGGGGGAACGTGTCGCGTACAAAAATGGTTGCTCCCCCTTCCTTAGTTTCCAAGTTATGCCTGTTACGCAGAAGGTTTTACACTCGGTTGACACGGGTGTAGAGCCTTATGCGTCGCCAGGACGGCGGAGGGTGACTTCCGGTTAAAGGGTTATCTACCAGTGTATTACACTAACAAGGAAACTCTAACAACGTTAGAAGTTTTGAAGTTTATATATAATGTAAATTCTATATACAACAATACAATTTACAACTGTCACAATTACAATAATATACAACACATATTAGTTCATGTCGCTGGCCCAAGTAAGGTGTTTGTTTCAAATCTGTAATCGATTTGCGTGCAATGCGCAAATAGATTACTGTCTGACGTCAACACCGTACTCGGCTCAGCGCCATGAACTAAAGGAAAACACAAAGAACAAAAGACGTCAGTTTGAGCTCATACAAAAAAACCAAGGCCTTATGTTGGTAGACTTCACTTTGTCGTTCCCGGGATCATGACATGGGCCAGTCCATATATCATGAGGAACACCAACTTATATTAACACGTGCACGATTATATACTGGTCGCTCCCTGGATCGTACCAGAGACCAGTCTATATATAACAAGACACACTATAGTGGACGAACACTGTACCACTTTCACCTCCGCAGTATTAGATCACCTTCGCAGACATTTTGTGCTTCCCGCCTCTGCTAGGAAATCATGCACAAAGGCGTTGTAACTGCTCTACCCGGGTTGGTATTAACCTGGAGACGTATATCGAATCTCCAGGTGAGACGTGGCTCTACGCCCTAACAGCTGACTGCCGGACTAGATGTGCCTAAAAATAACGAACTTACACTTAATACATCGTAACTACATAATAACAATACGTAAGACTTGGGCCTGTCTTGGAAATACCATACAACCCCCTTGGCGAATGCCGAGCATAACGTGCACACGCCAGCCGTGTCACTAGACACGACTCGCGCTCACGATGTAAAGCTAAAAGTGTGCTTACCACTTCCGCCAATGAAGAAACGTAGATCCTACCATGCATGTGCGTCGAAGGATCTGACACCAAACATTGTCGAGAAGTATACTGACGTCAACAGGTATTACCATGACATATCCCACATAAAACATGAATGAATCTAAACAACGACCTATTTACATTAAATTGATTTACCAAAAATCTAACCCGCATATGTATTAATTCATTTCTTTAAACAAAGCGTATTACCATTTGCCATAGAATATATTAGCTAAATAAACGTTTCTAACACATTTGGGATCATAACGTTTGATCTGACAGCATGACGCCAATGATGTTATACCATATGACGTCATCTAGTGAAGGCAAATCAAACGCATGACGACCAAATGTTACCATTATAACTTATGGAAAAAACCCTTAATGTGGTGCATGCTATGGCGTCAATTGACGTCACGAGTATATAAATTAGTTCCATTACAAATCAATCTACTTCTATAGGCCACATATACGTGAAACTAATATAAAAAGTGCTGACGTCGCAATTACATGAATGCAACTGACGTCACATGAATAACATGAATGCAACTGACGTCACTGAATAACATGAATGCAATTGACTTCACTGGACGTCAAATAGACGCACACCAGTGAAACCAACATCAGTGATATAAACTATTTCCGTAATTTACAAAACTTCCTAATATACAAATACCATGCGCAGCATGGTCAGTATAAACAAAAGTGGTCGACATATGCACAGCCTGATCACTGTCAACAAAATCAAATCAGTCGACACATATAATCATACCATATCAATCAGAAGTCACATTTTTCATTCTTAGCCAAACTATTCTAAATAAATATAATAAAATCTTACCATTCAGGTCTAAACTCAGAATCTGGGCACACAACAATATAACATCCTCAGTATAAGAATTAAACAGCCACGTCTAACTTTTCAATAAAAGATAGGCGTTTAAATAGTATGCGTCTCACATTTAAATCATGGGACTCGAATATAAGCGTGCAGGTATTCACATTAAAATCATGCAACAAGCTGTCCGCAGTCAAAAGACTCGTGCAGGTATTCACCTTAAAATCATGCAATACGCTGTCCACGAGAGGTATTCACAAACAACCCATGCATAACGTAGTCACAATTTCCGTAAACGTTTTATTACCACAGTTGCCCTAAAAACTGTAGCCCTACTGATTGAAAGGATTAAAATAATTCGACGACAAAGTCGACGATCGGATCCATTTCGTAACATAGGTTTCCCCTTAGGGAGAAAAAAACATAACAATGTTTCTTTTCTGATATAGTACGAAATGAGATCGAATCGTAGGCTATGTCAAAACTGGAAAACTAGCTATATACACAACAACGGTGCGATGCATAACGTGGCCAAACTATCTACTAAGGTAGTCCGCCCCCAAATTATCTTGGCAACAAATTTACCTAATCCTAAAGTCAATCAATTCTCTGTGTCGTACCTGTGGTGCCTCAAATGGAATGGGGAAGTATGGGTAAGTCTGATCGAACACTAGGTGGAAATCGCCACCTTTAAGTGTATCAGACGTAAAATTAACGCTGTCTTTGATGTTACACCTACTTCGCACGACAGATCCCACAGGATCCGTTGCCTCTGCCTCTAATCTACTATCGCCACCGTGTTCTTCCATGTTTGCTTTCTGAGTCGACGTTACGTCATCGGGCTTTACGTTTTCACGTATGAAGTCATATTGGGATACGTCCTCTGACGTACAAATGTTTAATCTTTGGACATTCGGATCACTGTGATCCTCCGATCCAACATTGTCACGTGCATTAACAACTGCAGACGACACGTTCTTTTGACGTTGAACGTACTGCTTAATCATGTTAGCAGGATAAGTATTCACGACGCCCTTGACGTTAATCTTGTATATACCTTTAAGTGTATCAGACGTAAAATTAACGCTGTCTTTGATGTTACACCTACTTCGCAAGACATAACTAGCTGGAGGCTTGGAGGTGGGGGAGACACAAAAGAAGGGGAGGGGCGGGGATGAGGGGCGGGGATGAGTATGCGCCTTTTGATACCTGTGTGCAAGACAACTGCATACATGTGTTAGTGGGTGTTTATCCATCCCTGCGCACTTTGAAAGGGGTGGGGGGTGGGGAGGGGGAGGTGGAATGGAATTGCGGGTTATCATATGGTTCTATATAGGTATTACGGCGGTAATATTCGACCTGTATGTATGTGTCGCATTTTGGTGACAATATATGATTTGAAGCTAAGCGGTTGGTGAAGTTTCTCGGAGCTCCGGGGAGTAGCTAATCCAGTTCTTTCAGGAGCTCTTTTGTAACTCCATCTGTTTATCTTACAAGTATCCAAAGGCTGATATTGATATAGTTTACATATATACAAGTGGTCTGCCGTTTTTATTATTAGTCAGTTTTTATTTCTCTCATGGCTAAGGCCTGGAGTTTCTAATTCCTGTGGGAATAGAGTTGCGCGTTTACTGTCGTATAGCATTGGTTTTGGTTTAAGCAATACTTCGTTAAACGTTTGCCGTGTATAATGTACAGTATGAAGCACCATTATCTGGCAGTAAGCTAAAGGCTTATTATGTTATCATGATCAGGGGCGTAGCTGCGTATACGGCAAATACGCAAGTGCGTGTTGAAGTTTTGTCAGAATAGACAAAATTTCAACACGCACTTGCGTATTTGCATGCTGAAAATTTATAAATTCGACAATATTTCAATACCAATTACCAAAGTGGCTGAAATACTAGCTTTCCCTTCAAGAAGTAGAGAATAAAACATGGTCGTGCGTATTATGAAATTGCCGCTAGTTACGCCCCTGATGATACGAATGTGGAGGTGACCACATACATAGCGTTAGTGTGGGTGTGGTCACCTTCCCATTCGTACCATGCTCTAGGATGAATTCTGTGCATAATTTGGAATATTTGCTTTTGAGCAAGGGGTCTGGTGGAGTGGCCATGGAACTCCTGAGAGCAGCTAACTGGTAGTATTGTGTTAGCTGCTTTCGGGATTTCTGTTTGCCTCCACCTGGCTGTTTTTCTCAGGGGTGGTGTTTGGCATAGATGTGGGCCGCTTACATGTGGGTGGTACGAAGATATTACTAATGCGGTTGTCTATTTGCGGTGGAATATTTTTTACTCGGGGGTGGGGATGGAGTTGCGCGTTTACTTATTAGGCAATATTCATCTGATGGCGATACCTACCGGCCCGTATGTAAGCGGCACATATTTGTGGGCACTGTTAGAGTTGAAGCAGGAGTACTAGTGCAAAGCAGAAATGCGGGTTTGGCTGTTTGCAATGTTTTTTTTTTTTTTTTTTTTTTTTTACTTAGTGAGTAGATAACCCTTATTATGAGTTAAGCTGTGCATTTGCAAGAGCGATAGATTTTTTCTTGTGTGAGCGTATATGTTTTTATGAGTGGGAACAGAGTTGCGTTTTTGTTTGCTTCTTGTGCAGTTTTCATAATTTGTTCATGCCGAAATATGACACACACTGGGCTGTGCATCTTCAACTGTATTGTCTGATTATTATTGTACTTTGAATGTTTGTAGATTATATGCGCCATCTGAATATTTGATTGATGAGCATTTAAGATCCTGTTGATGCTTCTTAGTCTTGTAGGATGAACAGGTTCTCATTTGCTTCATCCTGTCAACGTCGCGCCAATGTTTACCTCTGACGGCAGCGCGCTGTACGTTGTCTTCACGCAACGTCATTTCCGTGATTCCATGTTTGAATGCTGAGAGAATTGTAAAAGCTCAAAATGTAGTCTTGTACAAATTTCATAATTTTGATAAAGGCAGTATGCCGAAACGTCATAAATAAAGAGTGACTGTTCAGAGTATATAATGTTTCTTATCCCTACACGGATTCTCTTCATGATGTTAATCTTGTAGTTCATTGCATTGACTACTTCGACAACTTCATATGGCCCGTTCCATTGAAGTAACAATTTATTGCACTCATTCGGGAGTAGCAAAAGTACTTTGTCTCCGACGTCAAACTTACGCGACCTCGCACGTTTATCATAATAAGCATTCTGCTTTACGTCCATTTTCCGGACAATATCCTGTGCTAACTTACACGTTCTCTCTAAACGTTCTTTTAAATCAATAACGTACTGATACGTCAATAACGCACGTTGGTCAGTTTCCTCTACAGACCACAATTCCTTTAATATTTGCATAGGACCCCTAACATTACGTCCATACAACAGTTCAAACGGGGAAAAACCTAATGACTCTTGCGGAACTTCCCTTACTGCGAATAATAATGCTGGGAGATACCTGTCTCAGTCATTCGGACGTTCTACGCACATTTGTCGTAATATCTGCTTCAATGTATCATGGAATTTCTCCACGGGTCCTTTACCAGTAGATTGATAAGGAATAGTTGTCAGATCTTGAAGCGACAACAACCTACTAACCTCTCTCATGACGTCAATCGTGATCTTACTATCATGCTCGATTAGCATTTCACTCGGTATTCCTAATCTACTGAACATCTCAACTAACGCTTCGGCTACGCGTTCTGTTTCAATACCGGGTAACGTTACCGCCTCGGGATATCTCGTCGCATAGTCTATCATTGTTAAAATATAGCAGGATTTCCTGTCAGAACGAGGTTCTATCGGTCCAACTATATCAACAGCAACTCGTTTAAATGGTGTGTCAATCTGTGGCAACTTTCCTAAAGGAACCTTAGTGACACGACCTTTTTGAATAGTCCTTTGACATATGTCACAAGATTTACAAAACCTTGCCACATCACCACAAACTCCAGGCCAAAAGAACTCAGTTAACACTCTATCCATAGTTTTCTTTATGCCCAAATGACCTGACATCAAGGTTTCGTGCGCCAATCTTAACACCTTTTCACGAAAACCTTCAGGGATAATAAGTTGCAAAGTGACCTTGTACCCCTTAGTAAACTGCCTATACAATAAATCTTTCTTTCGAATAAACTTAGTTTCACCCCGGTTCAATCCACGACTAATAGTCACATTCCCAGATTCCACTCTTTGCCTTATGTCATTCAATTTCGGGTCAACAACTTGGGCCTGCCTCAACGCCTCCTTATCACTAGCAATAATTTGATCAGGAACTTTAAGTTTCTTATAGACCTCTTCACCTTGCTTAGCTTGTGATCTAGTCACTGCCGCCATTGCAAAATGGGACATATCGGGAAGTTTTGACCCGTCAATATTTCCAATAACCAGGTCATACAATGTATCTTCCATGCACAATGCCTCAGTTTTTCCTGTGAAAAATGGACAATCTATGTCAACCATTGCTAAGGGATACTTTTGGGTAGATTCATCAATCAAAGTTACATCAGATTCTCTACCAAGTAACTGATCATTAGAAACCAAGTTTCTACGAACGACACACCCAGTACAACCTGTGTCCCTTAAAACTACAACAGTCTTACCATTAACCGTACCCTGCGCTGTTGGTAATCGCGACCTTAAAAAGTAACAGACACCTTCCCTATCCACGTTATCATTGATTAATGGACTTTCTTCCTTACTCTTATAGAGACCTTCAATTTCTTGAGACCTATTCATTGTAGTTTTACAAAAGCTCATTTGATGTCCGCCACCCCGACCACATCCGCGGGAATAACCCCGACCACGGCCACGATCTGAATTACTACCCTTCGTCTGTACAGTATCGCTCTTACTCTGTGATCTTTGTGTCTCATCTTTCGGTGCATAACTACTCCCCTTACTTCCGCTATACCCGCTTGCACTTGCACCTACCTCCGCACTATATGCTTGCTTCCTATCGGGATTCTTAAAACATTTATATGTTAAATGTCCCTTACCACAAATACATCTCTGGCTTCGCACTCGGCTTATTATCAGATCTACTCTGAGTTACGCCCTTACTATCACGCTGCCCCTTATTAACACAAGCGTAGACACCGCCACGTGCTTCTGCAAATAAATCTGCTTCCCTAGCCATCACACCTAGATTCGTGAATGTTTTCGGTTTCAAATGAACATATAGTTCTTTACTACAGGATTCTAAAAACTGATCTCTAGCGAAAAAATCGCAAACAGATTCGTAAGACAGGTCTACCTTCGCCATTTTCAACCATTTATTAAGATACGACCTAAGTCTACTACTAAACTGAATAAACGTTTCGGACTTTTCAGGCCTATCATAGCGAAATTTCTTCCTAAATCCGCGTTCAGTCATATCGAAATTCTTTAACAACGCATCTTTCAACTTGTCATAATCCGCTGCATCATCTACTGACAATCTATCGTAAACATCAAGCGCGCGACCTTTAAGTAATGCGCTTAAATATGCAGCCCAAACGTTTTTATCCCATTTATTCGCCGTCGCGTATTTCTCAAACCTTGATAAGTAACTATCCATTTTGTTCTTACTTTCATCAAAATACGGTAACTTGGGATCTCGCGCATGTGCTAGCTTTTCAGCCTTCTGTTTTTCTAATTCAACTCTAAACGTTACCTTTTGCAAATCTATCTGATTCTTCAACTCGCGTTGCTGCAATTCAAAACTATACTTCAACTTTTCTAACTCAACTTCGCTCGACAACTTTGCTTCCTTATCGCTTTCGACTTGATACAACCTAGCTTCCCTATCTTTCTCGGCTTGCCGCTCTATACTTTCAATCCGCGCCATCTCGATTTCCCTATCCGCCGCAATCTTAGCTTCTTCCGTCGCGATCCTAGCCAATTCAATTTCCCTATCTTTTTCGGCCTGCGCAATCTTTTCTTTCTCCGCCGCAATCCTTTCTTTATCAAGTTCCCTTACCGCGTGCCTTTCTGCCCTCTCAGTCTCTTGCTGTTGCTTACCAAATTCCTGCAATGCCTGCCCTTCATAACCTAACTCCCTTCCCGTCTTAACTAACTGATCCATGACGCTTAACGTAATGCTCACGTTAACTTATCTGAAACCGACGTTCACTTATAGTCACACACGTTAACTAAAACGTTAACAATAATAATAACAAACTAATCCAACTAAAACGTTGATTAATTAGTATACTCGCCATCTGGACGTAGCTATTAAAGTTATGTTCATAACAGTCCGAAAATGACGTCATAAACTGACGTTGACTTTGCCGAGAATTACTTTTCACTTTCAAATGACACAATTAGATGACGTAAATAACCCACATTACAATTACACCCAACTTGATCTAGCGTATCGGATATACAAACGTAACGTATGTAACGCAACGTATTAACACCGACACAACAACTGTACGTCCTACATTACAAAACCTTATAAGATACCAACGGTAAATCAAACTTAAGATTCCGCTATTAGGTTTAATTCATTGTAACGATATTATATAACGTTACGAGTGACCTACGTTACTAAATCAGGACATAAAATGGACCTCAGTAACGGTTACGACACAACGTACAAAACGTTTAAGTTAATAAACTTACAGATTGTCATGCAACAGCAGTGCCAAGGTACTCAAATGGACCTTAAAACTAAATATGTATCATCCGTGCCAAGACAATTCAGGTCTATATACCTCAGTTTCCCCACTCAGATATGCAACCTGTTACATTTTATCACAAATTAATGCATGGGCTATCGCACTTCATCACGCAGGGAATAAGGATAGTTGACCTTAATTGAGTGTAGGTTACATTTACAAGAATTTAGTGGCAAAATTGCTCCCCTAAAATTCACATCAATGCAAACATCCTTACGTCACCTTAGAAAAGAACAATCAGAAAGTCAATAATAATAAAAAAAATGTCTGACAAAATTGTGCCTAGATTCTGTATATATTGTCAATGTGTTACACTGGCAGATATTAACCGGAAATCAAATCCCACTTCTGACACCATGTTACGCAGAAGGTTTTACACTCGGTCGACACGGGTGTAGAGCCTTATGCGTCGCCAGGACGGCGGAGGGTGACTTCCGGTTAAAGGGTTATCTACCAGTGTATTACACTAACAAGGAAACTCTAACAACGTTAGAAGTTTTGAAGTTTATATATAATGTAAATTCTATATACAACAATACAATTTACAACTGTCACAATTACAATAATATACAACACATATTAGTTCATGTCGCTGGCCCAAGTAAGGTGTTTGTTTCAAATCTGTAATCGATTTGCGTGCAATGCGCAAATAGATTACTGTCTGACGTCAACACCGTACTCGGCTCAGCGCCATGAACTAAAGGAAAACACAAAGAACAAAAGACGTCAGTTTGAGCTCATACAAAAAAACCAAGGCCTTATGTTGGTAGACTTCACTTTGTCGTTCCCGGGATCATGTCATGGGCCAGTCCATATATCATGAGGAACACCAACTTATATTAACACGTGCACGATTATATACTGGTCGCTCCCTGGATCGTACCAGAGACCAGTCTATATATAACGAGACTCACTATAGTGGACGAACACTGTACCACTTTCACCTCCGCAGTATTAGATCACCTTCGCCGACATTTTGTGCTTCCCGCCTCTGCTAGGAAATCATGCACAAAGGCGTTGTAACTGCTCTACCCGGGTTGGTATTAACCTGGAGATGTATATCGAATCTCCAGGTGAGACGTGGCTCTAAGCCCTAACAGCTGACTGCCGGACTAGATGTGCCTAAAAATAACGAACTTACACTTAATACATCGTAACTACATAATAACAATACGTAAGACTTGGGCCTGTCTTGGAAATACCATACAACGCCCTCGGCGAATGCCGAGCATAACGTGCACACGCCAGCCGTGTCACTAGACACGACTCGCGCTCACGATGTAAAGCTAAAAGTGTGCTTACCACTTCCGCCAATGAAGAAACGTAGATCCTACCACGCATGTGCGTCGAAGGATCTGACACCAAACATTGTCGAGAAGTATACTGACGTCAACAGGTATTACCATGACATATCCCACATAAAACATGAATGAATCTAAACAACGACCTATTTACATTAAATTGATTTACCAAAAATCTAACCCGCATATGTATTAATTCATTTCTTTAAACAAAGCGTATTACCATTTGCCATAGAATATAATAGCTAAATAAACGTTTCTAACACATTTGGGATCATAACGTTTGATCTGACAGCATGACGCCAATGATGTTATACCATATGACGTCATCTAGTGAAGGCAAATCAAACGCATGATGACCAAATGTTACCATTATAACTTATGGAAAAAACCCTTAATGCGGTGCATGCTATGGCGTCAATTGACGTCACGAGTATATAAATTAGTTCCATTACAAATCAATCTACTTCTATAGGCCACGTATACGTGAAACTAATATAAAAAGTGCTGACGTCGCAATTACATGAATGCAACTGACGTCACATGAATAACATGAATGCAACTGACGTCACTGAATAACATGAATGCAACTGACGTCACTGGACGTCAAATAGACGCACACCAGTGAAACCAACATCAGTGATATAAACTATTTCCGTAATTTACAAAACTTCCTAATATACAAATACCATGCGCAGCATGGTCAGTATAAACATAGATAGTGCAAAAAAGGAGAGCGGATTTCCGGAAGGGCGCATTTTGTCACACCGTAACGGTGTAGACAAATGTAGAAAATGATTTCAGGCCTGCAAGCACATGTATCTAGTCAAGATCTGTGTGTTTTGAAAAACAAATCAGCGTCTCTTTTCCAAGAAGTGTAACGAATGTATACAATGCAAATATATAGGAAAACCCCAGTCTCTGCCTGTATCAGATGTAGACAAGTGTATACAATAATAATATTACTGAAAACAATTAGCACATCTTTTCAAAACAACTGTAACAAACATACACAATAGAATAAGATAAGAAAAGTACCCAAGCAGGTGTAATGGATGTAGACAAGTGTATACAATAGTGTGTACAACGATAATATTACTAAGAAAAATTAGCACATCTTTTATAAAAACCTGTAACGAATGTATACAATAGAATAAGATAGGGAAAGTGCCCAAGCAGGTGAAACGGATGTAGACAAGTGTATACAATTGTGATCCTACTCAAAAATTAAATCTGATACACCATTCAAAAAGCGTAACGAATGTATACATTAGATACCTATAGGGAAACTATCCCAGCATGTGTAACGGATGTATACAAGGTTTTCAGAAACTGTAACAAACGTATACAATAGAATAAGGTAGGGAAACCGCCCAAGCAGGTGTAACAGAAGGTGACAAATGTATACAAATTTGATCTTACTAAAAAAATTAAATCTGATACACCCTTCAAAAAAGTGTGACGAATGTATGCAATGCAAATATATAGAGAAACTATCCCAGCAGGTGTAACAGATGTATACAAGGTGTGTGTGTTGAAAAAAAAATCAGCAACTCTTTTCCAAGAAGTGTAACGAATGTATACAATGCAAATATATAGGAAAACCCCAGCCTCTGCCTGTAACTGATGTAGACAAGTGTATACAATGATAATATTACTGGAAAAAAATTAGCACATCTGTTAAAAAAAACTGTAACAAACGTATACAATAAAACAAGGTAGGGAAACTGCCCTAGGAGGTGTAACGGATGTAGACAAGTGTATACAAATGTGATCTGATTCACCATTCAAAAGCGTGACGAACGTATACAATAGAAACATATAGAGAAACTATCCAAGCATGTGTAACAGATGTATACAAGGTCTGTGTGTTGAAAAATTTTTTAGTTCATCTTGCCCAAAAAGCGTAACGAACGTATACAATGCAAATGTATAGGAAAAACCCATCCTCTGCCTGTTACAGATGTAGACGAGAGTATACAATGATAATATTACTGAAAAAAAAAGAGAACATCTTTTCAGAAACTGTAACAAACGTATACAATAGAATAAGATAGGGAAACCGCCCAAGCAGGTGTAACGGAAGGTGACAAATGTATACAACTCTGATCTTATTCAAAAAATAAAAACTGATACACCATTCAAAAGCGTGACGAACGTATACAATAGAAACATATAGGGAAACTATCCCAGCATGTGTAACGGATGTATACAAGGTCTGTGTGTTGAAAAAAATTTAGTTCATCTTGCCCAAAAAGCGTAACGAACGTATACAATGCAAATGTATAGGAAAAACCCATCCTCTGCCTGTTACAGATGTAGACGAGAGTATACAATGATAATATTACTGAAAAAAAAAAGAGAACATCTTTTCAGAAACTGTAACAAACGTATACAATAGAATAAGATAGGGAAACCGCCCAAGCAGGTGAAACGGAAGGTGACAAATGTATACAACTCTGATCTTATTCAAAAAATAAAAACTGATACACCATTCAAAAGGGTGACGAAAGTATACTATAGAAACATATAGGGAAACTATCCCAGCATGTGTAACGGATGTATACAAGGTCTGTGTGTTGAAAAAAAATTTAATTCATCTTGCCCAAAAAGCGTAACGAACGTATACAATGCAAATGTATAGGAAAAACCCATCCTCTGCCTGTTACAGATGTAGACGAGAGTATACAATGATAATATTACTAAACAAAAAAGAGAACATCTTTTCAGAAACTGTAACAAACGTATACAATAGAATAAGATAGGGAAACCGCCCAAGCAGGTGTAACGGAAGGTGACAAATGTATACAACTCAGATCTTATTCAAAAAATAAAAACTGATACACCATTCAAAAGCTTGACAAACGTATACAATAGAAACATATAGGGAAACTATCCCAGCATGTGTAACGGATGTATACAAGGTCTGTGTGTTGAAAAAGAAATTATTTAAGTCCATGATTCTAGCTTCTTGTTGTTTTTTTTTTGTTGTTTTTTGGGGGGGGGTATATTTATTTATTTTTCAAATTTATTTGTATATCTATTTTCTAGTAAGGAAAGAAAATGATCATTTTACCTTGGGTAAAGATAGGTACTTGGTGATTTGAGCTTCGTGATAAATTTGCTTTGGTTCTTGAAAATATTTGTTTAAAGGTAAGTTATATAACAATATAATAAGTAAATCATAGTGACATATTTATGTAAGGCCATATAGAAAGTTCACTTTAAATATCAAACTGACTTAAAAAATCAAAAAGTCATTGTGAATACAGTAATGATGTAAGTACTGGGACAGCTCAAAATAATTTTAATTTTGTCCCAAATAGAAAATTAACTATTTCAGAAGTGTCAAATGGTAGAAGTCACTGGTAATGCACTTACATTCTGCATTTAATTTTCACGACTGATTGATTGTTTAACAGCCCTTTGAGGCAGTATTTAAGTCTATATCGGGCCATCTCCCAGAGAGAGGGAGAAAGAAGAGAAATGATAGACAAGAGAAAAAAGTCCAAACAACCCCACCCCCACCCAGTCCCGGATCCATGGGGTGGGCTTTGGGGCTTCAGCCCCACCACCTGGGCCTGGTTGAATTAAAACATAGGTTGTGACATCTCATTAGAATCACCTTGGCGAGGCGATTCTAATGAGTTATCACAACATTATATTTCATGGCAAAGACGACATATCAAAACTTCTCAACAAAATGATCCCTATTTATTAGACGTAGTCTAATAAAATCATCGTTGGCGCCAAAACTTGACTTGATCTCTGTATGGAAGAGAGCATATGTTTCACCCCCAGCCCCTCCCCCCTCCCCCAAAACACACATCTCGGCACCAATGTCCAAACAACCCCCATCCAGTCTCGGATCCATGGGGTGGGCTTTGGGGCTTTAGCCCCGCCACCTGGGCCTGGTTGAATGAAAACATATGTTGTGACATCTCATTAGAATCGCCTCGGCGAGGCGATTCTAATGAGTTATCACAACATGTATTTCATGGCAAAAAGGACATTATAAATGTCACGGACTCTTAAAAAATCTCCAGCCCGGGCCGAGGATCGAACCCGGGACCTTTCGATCTAAAGTCTCGCACTCTACCATGTCGCTATAAAAGCCGGCTTGTACCGCAAGGCAGTACAAGTGTATCTTATACCTAACCTATACCCTGTGACATTCTCCCCCTCCATATTGAATTCGTCCTCGAATTCTCAGGAGTTACAAGAATCACTGGAAATGAGACTTAAGGAGTTCTAATGCACATGTGGGTCATTTACGTTGGGCGCCATTTGTCACGGACTCTTAAAAAATCTCACGCCCGGGCCGAGGATCGAACCCGGGACCTTTCGATCTAAAGTCTCGCACTCTACCACGTCGCTATAAAAGCCGGCTTGTACCGCAAGGCAGTACAAGTGTATCTTATACCTAACCTATACCCTGTGACATAAAAAATTCTCAACAAAACGATCCCTATTTATGTTATATATTTTCAAGCCCGCTAACACCCAGCCCCTCCCCCTCCCCCAAAAACACACATCTCGGCACCTTCCATCCCCACACATTATCCAGAACCCCACCAGAACGTGGTGGTCTGGATCCAGGCCTGCACACCTACTGCAAGCACAGTAAGCCCTTGTCCTATGTTCCAAATCAGTAGGACGCCCCGGCATCAGAAGTTATACACAGCACCATCCCACCACCCGACCACCCTCTAATTTTGACAAAGTGGCTTTCAATACAGATTCAGTCAGAAATAGGAGATACATCTCCTGCACAGTAATTGGCTTCATATGCTCATTAATTTTCTATTACTAGCCAAAATATAAAAGTGTGTTAACTCAGAACTATTAAGGATAGGATAACGAATCTGTGAAAATTAATTGTAGGGTAGAAATAGCTTTATTACTCATAGTTTTCCCCTTTTTTTCAATATAAACACAGAGAATTAATATCTCAGAATACATAAAATTTTAGGTTTTCCACTTGAAAAAGTTTTAGGTTCCAGACCATTAGACTGACACAAAGAAAGACAATGAGATGCTGAAATTACAGTTGTTTGTTAGTGTCCAAATATTTAGGTAACTTATGGTATAAAAATAGAAGAAAAAGAGAAAATCCATAAATAAGTGTTATGAAAAAAGTTATACAATTAGGTTCACATCTGCGTTTTTCTGCATTTTAATATGTGCATGTTTTAATATATATTGTCGCTTTTTCCCAAAAATACATAATAAAATACTGAATAAAATGTTTCTCTAGAGTGGAATAAACAGAAATATATCGTTATCAGGTTGATCTGTGCAGACCTGTCCTTAGTGCTTTAAAGTTTGTTCCCAAGTTATACATTGATTTATTTTTTATATATTCTCAAACATAGGTCACTGTCTCAAAGTATCATAATTAAGCATACTGACAGACCAATAAAGGGTGGTTGGTAATGATAATTATAAGACAAATTCTGTTAATATGCTCCATAACAACCCATGTTGTTGTCCCTCATTAGAACTGCCTCATCAAGGTTGCTCTAATAACAATAGTTTATAATTATGGTTTGGATTGAATCCCATCTCCTCTGCAACTCAGTAAATAGTTATATCAGGAACACAAATGACAATGAAATTCTTATAAAGTATGAAAAGTTCAAGTATGATGCAGAAATAATGGCCATTATGCATGGAAAATATCTTAAAAATATTTTAATAAAAAAAAGAGGACTATTTACAAATTGCATTATCTGTCTCCAAAACAATTTATGACATTTTTTTTATTTAGTTACGATCTCAGAATATTTTGCTTCTGTTTGGAGTATTTAACAAACACTAAAGGTACGATATCTGTTGCACAACATAAAATGTGATGTAAAACTTATTTTGAGATACTATTTATGAACAAATATATTTTATCATTGATTTTTTGAGGAAAAAAGGAGAGAAAAAAAAAACAGTAATAAAACTGATATATGCACACTAGAAATGTTTACTGTATATATGGTAATGTGCTGTGATTTCATAAATTGACAGCCCCCTACTGTTTATTGGAGTTCTGACACACTCTATAGTAGCTGCTACTGTTAGAAAATTACAATATACAGTCCTAACAGGCAGCTTGTCACACACATATTGTGATAACTGCCTGAATCCTGCACTGTAGAACAACAGATATACCATATTAATCCTATAGAATACCCAGGGGGTGTTTCATTTTACGAAAAGGGGGGGGGGGGGGTATTCAGAGCCTAGATTGTAGTAAATCAGTCGCTGCCAAAAAGCCTCTAAGTAGCAATATAAGTTCATTGGTATACTTTCAGAAGAAGCAATGAACTCTACTATTTTTGCCCCCTTTCTCAGTATAGGGTCAACTCTTTAAGAGAAGACCACATTTCAAAAAGCTCCAGAGAAGCAAACAGGAATTCGAAAAGTTAAGATAGCATTATTTTAGGAAAGAGGCATCTAGAGCAGGGGTTCTTATTAGGATGAATATGGTTTATGTGATATATTTTTTTTTCACTGACCAAGGAAAAAGAGCAAAAGGACATACTAGTTGACTCTCCTCCATAAAGAGGGATAAAATCAATGAAATGTTAATAAAGTTTCCTTTTAAAAGGAAAGGCTTGCCAAGTTAGCATTTTGTTTGGGAAATACATGTAGTTCAATGTTTATGGTCTTTTGTGGTTTATAGTTTGTGGTCTTGGGAGATGGTATCTTACTTGGAGACACTTTCTTCATTTTAAAACGTCCACAAATGTAGTAAACAATGAGGTTACGCTACATTCTGGCTGTTCTGACAATCATATGATAACCTTCAGTGAAAAGGTCAATTTTAGCATTACTGCTAATGGAAAATATTTCATAAAAGCATTTAAAAATGAGGATTTTTCGTATTCTGCCATGTTGTTATAAGAAATCAGACATCAGAAGATTTACTGGGCATTTCTTTTTTTTTTTTTTTTTTGTGAAACTAAGAAGAATTGTGTTTACACTTTGAAGCAAATGGACTACACATAACTGGTGAAGTGTAATGTAAATGGTCCAAAGGGTATTCAAGTTACACAGTGGACAAAAAATATAAACGGACGTACTAACATATGTACTGAGACAGGCGGACGGAAATATGATTGCTCTATTCCCTGGACTGTTCGGTCAGGGACAAAGTTATGTTTACTATCAGATCGTCATGTCTTGATGTTGAAAAAATACATCTTACATTGGAACAGTAATTTTACAAGTTCCTTACATGTAAGATATGTGATTCTTGACTCCTGAAGGAAACAGTGGCAGTAGTTCGTCCTACTAGCCTCATGTGTGACAGATTGGTATGGAAAAAAATCTTACTGTTCACAACAATGGCTATTATTACAAGGGGAAAAAAACTTTTGTGAACTTTTACAAGTTCCTAACATGTAAGATGATATGTGTATGGTAATGTCAGGACAGTCAGTTAACCTAACCACACTATTCCTGGTCAGGCTTAGCCATCCTAAGCGGATACCCAGTACTAATTGCATTTACTTTGCCAGTAACTGACAACTGCCCTTCTTGAATCAGCAGAAGGGAAAACGAAAGTAAGCGGCCGGACCATGTATCGAACCCGGGACCTCAGGTTTTTAAGTCATACGCGCCACCGACTGCACTATGCGGCCCGGCCCGGCAAGACTGTGGTATAGAGTATAACAATTAATTGGTAATGATTACAAGTCAATAAAGGAATTAGTGTATTTTTGTTGCTCCCAAAGGATGTTTGTTTTCAGAATCACTTGTGTATTGTGCTTGGTCATCATATATTTGGTCATTGTATATAGAGATTTAATGCAAAAGAAAAAGAAGTCTTCTATGATTTAGTAAGTCTTATTCAAAAAGGAAGGTAAATGTTGACATTGCACAGCCCTAGAAAATGATGGTTTGATGGCAATTGTAAGATACTGATGTTTTTCCATATAACACATGTTATGTTTTCCTGAATTGAATTTTTTCAATAAGACACTTTCATGAAACTGAATTTCAATGCACGTTTATGAAAACAAAAAGAAATAGTATCTAGTAAATACCATCAAACACCTTGTCTTTAAAACAAATAAATGCTTTTAAGTTTAAGTGTTGGCACAGACCCTGATCAGACTGTTCCAACCAGCAATCTAATTTGGATCTACACTCTGCACTGATTGTACAGCCGGGCCGCATAGTGCAGTCGGTAGGGCATCTGACTTGTAAGCCAAGGGTCTTGGGTTCTATACCCGGTCCGGCCACTTAATTTCATTTCCCCTTCCACTGATTCAAGAAGGGCAGTTGTCAGTTGCTGGTAAAAGTAAGTGCACTTAGTACTAGTTAACCGCTTAGGAGGTATTAAGCCTGCCCAGAAATAGTGTGGTTTTGTTAAGGACTAGCTGTCGGCCATTTCTAAGCTTGTGTGTACAAAGTGGTTAGGCTATGGCGATATCAGATATGCACTAACTACTGACGTTATAAATGACGAATGATGTCAGGACCAATGTAAAGGCTTGAATATTCACGTTAATTACAATGAATTTGGAAAATATGTTTTTATTACATTTTTATGTTACCTTTTAGTAAGTCAAAACCGCGTACCAAAAAACTCAAATTTAAACTATCTATTGAGAAAAAGTAGTAAGTCCCAGACAAAGCTATATATTCCTATTAGTGCAACCGAGAATGGATATTTTAATAAATGTTTTCTTTAAAGAACAATTCGCAGTCAAAGAGACACACCCATTTTTTTTCTTCAAGAAATCATAACTATCTAACGAAACACGAGTTTACACAAAAGTAGTACCTACTACACATATGTTTTTCAGTATGGTGGCGCAAAATGACCAGATTATACATGAATAAATTTGCTATTATTTAACTGATCACCTGAGTTTCAAATAAATTGTTGTCTGCTTCTTGCATGTACTTGAATTAATACTGAATATGTTTACAGAATAGACATTCAATCATGGACCATGGCAACTGGTTCACGTATTTGCTTTCGGCAAATTCACTCAAAATGATAATACAGGAGTTGAGTGTCTTAGTGTGGCAATGCTAAATATAATTGAAGTTCATGAAATCTGACCTGGATCTACAGTGTCTTCTTGCACAATTCTGTATCAGTATTCTCAATAACTATAGATATAATACTGTAACTTTCCATTAGCATCACGACCCCTCACTAAACCATCAAAGGGGCATAACCGTGGCACATCACATAAAAAAGTAAATTACTCACTCAGGTTGTCATTCATATAAAATACATAAATGGCAGAATTAGAAGCAAAATATTTTGGCTGCGAATGACCTGAAGAAAATCAGAAGCATTATTGTACGTTTTTCGTTGCCGTCAGGCAACGTCTAACCTCAGTATTGGCCCACATTTTACGCCATTCCATTGGCCAGAATAATAACCAGATCGGCCCGTCGCCAATCGTATTGGACTCGACACACTGCTTTTTCCGAAGGTTAACAGAAAATTAAAGATGGAGGACTGACTATTTGGTCATTTAAAAACCGCCAATTCGGGTATTGCTCATTTGTGGGTAATCAAGTTATCAAATCATAACTTGTTTGCTTTTGTTGGGGCTTACGGCCCAGTTTACAATGGGAAAAATGTCGAGCAGGTAAGTAACCTAACCGCACTGTTTCTGTGCAAGACTCACGGAGGCAGTCTACCAGTACTGAGTGCACATTCCATTCGCTCGTAACTGACTGCTATTCTTCTTGAATCAACGGAAGAGAGGGAAATGGCTGCACGCAAGAACGTACTGGACGCGAGGGTCTAACTCAGGGTCGCTAGCATCTAGCATTGGCAGCGGACACGCTCCCGGCCGAGGTACCGTGCCCGGCACTTTATCACTTAAAATATTTCTTCTCTAGCAACGTTTTTCTTTTTTTAAAGATATTTCTGTTTATAGTCAGTCTACAAGAGGGCAGCCTAGGTTTTCATAAATTTTGTGTTTCCTATTTTTTTTTCTATTTTTTGACTGTCAAAATCTCGCGTAAAACGTGTTTAATTTCATTAGGTGACTAAACAGTCTGAATGAGCACTAATTGGAATACTCATGAAATTGACAACATAATTAAATTGTGTACGCAAGTGACCGGAGTGTGATGGAATATTCTTAATTATTATATAGGAGGTAAGGTAAAATTCACTGGACAAGCAACTACTGCTACACCCAAACACTCAAAAAGAGACAGGCGTGATCCATGCCAGCTACATCTGCCCCCTGAACAGTCCTTCACACCCTCCATGCCAGTCCGATGTTCGGACCGGCACGGAGAATTTAAAGGGCCCATCTCAAAACAGGCAGCCGACTGGCCAGGGTCAAATCCATTCACACGCGAGCCAGTGGAGTGACACCAGTAGGTAAAAGCAACGATAACTACTTCCCATCGCGCACGCAGCCCTGAATCAACATCAATTCTAATGCACGTACATATGTTATGCGACGTCTGATTGGATAACTTCAAAAATTTGCGACAGTATATCCTGCGAAATATACTGTCGCAAACCCGTCATTACATAACGTCGCTTCTCATTGGTTGACGTATGGTTTTACGTCGCTGAAAGCGTTTGCTGTGGGTGCAAAATAGCACATTTTTAAAGGTGAAAATGCGTAAAAGTGCATTAGAATGGGGATAATTATTGAAAATTTTCATTTGGGGAGGTAAATTGTCGGTTTTATGGCCGCAGATTGCGTTTTAATACGGCTCCGCTGGCGCGTCGCCGTAAAACGAAATTTCCGACCATAAAACCGACGATTTAAACCTCCCCAAATGACAACTTTGAGTACAGTGTTATCCCCTAAATAAACGCCGATTCAACGTCATGACGTGGATCAACGTTGATTTAACGTCTATTACAACTAGTTACTACATATCACAGCCTTCTATTTGGATGGGAAAGAAAATTAGTTTTTAGCCAGCCTATCAATTTTCACTTAATATGTTATGTTTTCCTCCAGCTCTGTGGAATTTTTGGAGATTGCATTTCATGATAGATGTATGACTGCAATTTTACGTCCTTTTCAGCAGTATTTCAGTCAAGTCAGGACGATTGGAGGGTGATAAAGAAAGGCTGTGTTCAGTGGAACGCTGTTTACATTTGGGAAGATTTCAGCCTCGGGCGGAGCTCTGACCCGGTGCCGTTAGATCAGTAGGCCATCGCTGAACATACAGCTACCGGGGCTCCGACTGAATCTAAATTGCACTTGTTGACCACCTGTTATTTTCTTTCTTTTCTTTTTAAAAAAAAATAGAGAAAAAAAAATCCCCCATAAATTGTACAAAAAACAAACATATTTTTTTTTCAGAGGAAATGAAATCAAGAACTTTCCTGATTCTTATTACTGACATTCTATGCAAATATTAATATTAGGGATATCGAAATATAGACTACCACATGGATGATTTTATCCACCATATATAATTGTTTTTCATGCACGAGCGAGTGTGGCTCAGTTGTAAACAACAGCTTAAAAAGAACGTGTATTGACAACACCAACGGAAACAGGCGCACTTTACCTGCTAAAAAATACGATCGTGCTCGTTCTGTACATATATAGTCTTTTAGTCAAACATGTTAAATAAACTGTGATATAGCCTGATCCCTCCGTTAAAGGCTTTCCGATGGCTTATTTTCGATTTGCTTCGAAAGCGGAGATCATCGACATGCCTGAGCACCGCTAGCAGCACGCAAAAAGGATAATCACACCATCAAAAGAAGTAGTTCGGTGAAATTAATGAAAAATAATACTGGTGCGTATATTAATATTTATAACATCTTAAACCTTCTTCGTTTTATCTACTTAGATCAAATATGGAAGTTTCGTGGGAAACTTCTGGAAAAATGCACGATCTTTCTGCACCAAGAAAGAGGCAGCGGATAAATACATTGGTGATAATGCTCGTGCCTGCTCGTGTTTTGGGAATTTCGACAAGACGAAGTTTACACAGTCGCCGACACCTGTTTTTATTTTATACAGTGTGCGAAATCGAAGGGACAATAAATGCATCGAATAAAGTAAGACGTAAGATATATAAATGTTCTATATCCGGAGGCCTGCATCTGGCGCAATCAAGATTTCAAACACCGTCATCTAAACGTTTATTTTCATTGTTTACATTTTAAGGACAACACCAATATGGCCGCGCTGTGTTTCGAGCAGTCAACGTCGAAAGTTATTTGTTATTTCATTACTAGAGAAGTAATTAAAAAATGTAGGGCTCGTTGGCACTAATACAGACAATGGACAAAATAGTAGAGACAAATTTGTCTACGGCAACGAGTCTTAAATAATCAAACGACTGCACGCCGTTTTCCAAACTGGATCTTTTCAAAGCTTGCATTTGGTATGGTGTTACAGCCTTATGTTTTGCCTAAAGAGAACATTCAGTATCAAGGTTATTTTGGCATATATGTTATATAAAATAACGATGTGAAGGGCAGCATCTCACTCCCTTACCCCACCCACTCGAATATCTCGTGAGTGTCTGATGGCTAGGCCTTAACTGACCGTCCCGACATGACCATAGCTGTTTACCGTGGACATTAAACAATAACACAACAACTGTTTGTGCAGGCATAGCAACTATTGTTGGAATATTTAAGTCATATTTACAAAGACCAGAGTCCAAGGTCCAGATTTTACACAGTCCAAAATCCAGAGTCCAAAGTCCAGAGTCCAAGTTCAGTCGACGTTTTACATAATGCCCACTAATTGCGCATGTCGTTATTTGGCAGTTTGACAGTAGACAATTAAGATACATTCAAATACACCCGATAAATAATGATAATAAAAAAACTTGAGTATTTAGCATGGCAAAGAAAGCTAGATATGATCGATTATTTTGGTGTGCCAGATTGTGGCTTGTCGTTATTTTACGGTGCTTAGGTACAATAGTGCTACCGAGACAGTCAAACGAAGTTGCGCCCCGTAGACGCTCTCCATATGTTGGTTCTCCACTTGCAATTATGGACCATTCTCGAAGCTGGGAACAAACCAGCGTCTTCCGCTTGAGTGCGCATGACAGGTAGTTGTATTCGGTCTGAATACATAGGCTCGCCCGCCGAAGCGGGCAAGCCAAAAAGAAATACAAATACAAAAAAATTAAAGAACTTTCCTTCACACTTTTGCATTTGCCATTATTGTTCAAATGTAAATATTCGGACTAACCATTATATGCATTGCAGTACATGTCTGTAATTTCCCAATTAAGGTAAAAGCCCATTACATGTATATCTCCTTTCTTAAAAAGATAGGCCCCACAATAGCTCAATCAGTTAAGCACTGGCCTGCTAAGCCAGCGGTCCAGATCCAAATCCTGCTAGAGGTGGAAATCTTTTCAATCTTATTTTGTTTCAGTTTCCCAACATTTCTGAGAAAAATATTTTAGTTATGATCAATAATAGCTATGTAAAACTTGTGGCTTTAAACTTGGACAACCTAATGCACCATTTAAGTGATCGACACCCTGACTAAATCTGTCTGAACTTCTGAAGGCATGCACAGACTGTGAAAGCACTGACAAGCCTGCAGATATGCATGGCATGGTCTGAGTATTAAATGCGCTACCACTGGCAGTCAGCCCAGATAAAGCCAAGATAAAGCTTGACCATACAGTTACCGGTATGATCAGCAAACACCCACTTAAGAAACCACACATTTGCAAACATTGAACAGTTTGAAAATCTCCAAGATTTACTAATAGGTTGCAAATTGATCATGATTAAGATAATATAGGTTAAAGGTATACTCCCTCGTATTTCATTACGAAATGATCACAAAGTTATGAATCTGGTTAGTTGTATGCAACGTAATTAAGATTTGTCCAAAAACTCTTCAGTGAAAACATCTTTGTTACGGAGGCAGACACGATATATCAGTGCGTACCCTTCTTGAATATTCATGATTATTTTGTCGTAATAAATTGATCAACTCCCACAGGCGTTTCTGCAAGCATGTTTTGAATTTTATGATGGTGGAGTAAATAACTTCACAATAGCATTAACCTCTAATCTGTGCACGTGAGTTCTTTTCTGCCAATAACTGTCTGAAGTTGATTAAAGTGTTCATGATATAACTTTAACCTGATTAATTATGATTGCTGGGCATGTCCAGTCTTCATTTCTTGGTGGGAATGGCGGTCCGCTGCTAACGCTCTTTTTGTGCATTTTCTTAAATTCTCCTGTTTTCAGTGACCATCACAAATCAAAGAAGATTTTTGAAGGTTCTTTAGCTATATGGCTCTATATAAACAAACAACCCCCTGGGGTGTGGGCAGTTTGGACCTCAGGTGCTTGATTGGCAGAATTTATGCAGGGGATCACTAGGCATTGCTGCATACTAAATATGTAAGCTCTGGGCCTCATGGTTTCAGAGAAAAAGATTTTAGAAGTCTTTCCCATTATAAGTCTATGGGAGCAGCATGGCCAATTTGGACCCCAGGGGGCATGGTTGGCAGGATTTAAGTTGGAGACCACTCAACGTTGCTACATATGTACGAAAGAAGTTAGCTCTGGGCCTAATGGTTTAAGAGAAGATTTTTTAAGATTTTCCCGTTGTTAGTCTATGGGAGCTTATGACCCCCGGGGTGTGGCCAATTTGGGCCCCAGGGACATGGTTGGCAGGATTTAAGTAGGGGACCACTAGACATTGGTACATAGTAAATATGTAAGCTCTGGGCCTCTTCAGAGAAGAAGATTTTTGAAGTTTTTTCCATTATGAGTCTATGGGAGCTTATGATCCCTGGGGAGTGGCCAGTTTGGATCCCAGAAGCTTGGTTGGGAGGATTTATGTAGGGGACCACTAAACATTGCTACATGCTAAATATATAAGCTCTGGGCCTCATGGTTCCAAAGAAGAAGATTTTTGAAGGTTCTTAAGCTATATAGCTATATATAAACAAATGACCCCCTGGGGCGTTGCAATTTGAGCCCCAGGGGCATGGGTGGCAGGATCACTAGACATTGATACATGCTATATATATATAAGCTATGGGCCTCATGGTTTCAAAGAAGAAGATTTTTTAAGATTTTCCCATTGTAAGTCTAATGGAGCTAATGACCCCCGGCGCGTGGCCAATTTGGGCCCCAGGGGCATGGTTGGCAGGATTTATGTAGGGGACCACTAGACATTGGTACACACTATTTATGTAAGCTCTGGGCCTCATGGTTTCAGAGAAGAAGATTTTTGAAGTTTTTCCCATTATAAGTCTATGGGAGCTATATGTTGCCATGGCAACCAGAGTTCCAACCCAATCTACCCTTAAACTTAATGCAGTAATCCCCCACCCCAACAAAGCTACACATAAAATTTGATCAAGATTGGCCTGCCGTTTTAGAAGATATTGCTGTTTAAAAGTGTGGACGCCGACGATGACGCCGACGACGACGGACCATGGCTATACTATAAGCTCACCTTGACAGGTGAGCTAAAAAGATGATGAATGCCCCCACCATATGCCTCACTAGATGAGTAATGTGTTTGGACATATTTGTGTGAAGTTATATCAATATCTGTCAATAAATAAAGATGCTAGAGGAATGACAAAGTTATCAAAAACTAGAAAATTGTGTCTGTAAGACACTAATGATGCCCCCGTGCAGCGCCCGTCACATTACGTGTACATGTGTATGTATGTATATCCATAAAGCACATACAAAGAATCCATTGAAAACATACCCTACCATGTAAAATATTGCCCAAAATGACTAAGTTAAAAAGGCTGTGATTCCGTCAAAATAAATTCCAGATCTATCAAAATGCCTCATGCATATCTTCAAATATGTCCACAATATGCAGACAAGGTTTGAAAAAGATCCATTGAAAACTGTGGAGCAAGTTGATAACACAACTCCATACTCTACAATGAAAAATTTTCCTCAAATGACTAAGTTCAAAAGGCCATAATTCTGTCAAAATTAATTCTAGGTCCAACAAAAACCCACATGCACATCTTCAATACATTCACAGCATGTATGCAAGGTTTGAAAAAGATCCATTGAAAACTGTGAGAGTAGTTGATTACAAAAACTCTATACCCTACAATGCAAAAATTTGCCTCGAATAACCAAATTCAAAAGGCCGTACTTCAGTCAAAAATAATTCTAGGTCCAACAATAAGCCACATGCACATCTTCAATATGTCCCAAACATGTATGCAAAATTTGAAAAAAAATGACTAAGTTCCGAAGGCAGTAATTCTGTCAAAACTAATTTTAGCTCCGTCAAAAACCCACATGCACATCTTCAATATGTCCACAACATGTACGCAAAGTTTGAAAAAAATCCATTGAAAACAGTGGGAGGAGTTGATTACACAAACTCTTTACTATAAAGCGTGACGAACAGACAGACGGACAGACAGGGGCAAATCTTAATGCCCCCTGACTATCGTCATGGGGGCATAAAAAAAGCAACTGTGTCCTTGACCTTGGATCTACAACAATGAAACTCAAGCTTGTTCAAGATATTGTCATACTTAACATTTGTATGTAGATATATATCAAAATCAGTTCACAAATAAACGGGCTAGAACCAATGACAAAGTTTGTCTGTCCCACAGAATGGAACAGGGAGTGTGAATACTAGCACTCTGTCTTATATTAATTCAATGATTCTCTTGTTTGTAATTTTACAATAGAAATGTTATGGAAAACAAACACAGATATTCCTAGATCTACTTTCGATTTCTACTTTCGGTTTAATACACACAAACAAAGCAACATGTTGATAACTATTTTGAAATCAGGTCCATTTCAAGATTGACCGAGGTCCATTTTGGAATTGCAAATTGGACAGGTCAGTTTTGAGATAGGTCAGTGTCGCTGCCCAGTGTCAAAATTACGGTGGTGGGTGCCTACCGACATAGCATACTTATTCATGAAAGTTATTGTCAAATCTTCAACTAGAGACATATAACAAAACACACTTCAATTTAATCTGCGTCGGTTATCTCTTTTAAAGATTTTTCTTGTTGTTTTTTTTCCTCACTAAATATATCATGTCTACATCCGTTACACTTCCTAAGATGGTTTCCCTTTATATGTCTATTGTATACATTCTTCACACTTTTTGAAAGATGGATCTGACCTTTTGTCATTCATCACTGTTGTATACACCTGACTGCCTCTTTTACATATATTTTAGTGGTTTAATTTTCTATGGATTTTCATTGTATACGTTCATTACACTTTTTTGATTGGGCTGATTCCTTTTTTCCTCACTAGATATATTTTGTCTACATCCTTTACACATACTTGGTTGGTTTCCCTATATTTATCATTGTATACGGTCGTCACACTTTTTGAAAGATGTATCTTCTTTTTTTTTTTTTGGATTCATCACTGTTGTATACACCTGACTCCATCTGTTACATATACTTTAGTGGTTCCTCTATGGATTTCCATTGTATACGTTCGTTACACTTTTTTGGAAAGATGTGCTGTTGTTGTTTTTTTTAAACAGAAATATCCTGTCTACTTCCGTTACACCTCCTGGGATGGGTTTCCCTATATAAAACTATTGTATACGTTCGTCACACTTTTTTGGAAAGATGTGCTGACTTTTTTTTTTCCTCACTAGATATATCTTGTCTACATCCGTTACACCTCCTGGTATGGGTTTTCCTATATATTTCTATTGTATACGTTTGTTACACTTTTTTTTGAAAGATGTCCTGATTTTTTTTTCCTCACTAGATATATCATACTTGTCTACATCCGTTACACCTCCTGGGATGGGTTTCCCTATATATTTCTATTGTATACGTTCGTTACACTTTTTTTGAAAGATGTGCCTGTTTTTTTTTTCTGGTATATATTTTTCTTGTCTACATCCGTTACACCTCCTGGGATGGGTCTTGCTATATATTTCTATTGTATACATTCGTTACACTTTTTTTGAAAGGTGTTCTGATTTTTTTTTTTCGTCACGAGATATATCTTTGCTTACACCTCCTGGGATGGGTTTTCCTATATATTCCTATTGTATACGTTCGTTACACTTTTTTTGAAATATATGCTAATTTTATTTTTGCTCACTAAATATATCATACTCGTCTACATCCGTTACACCTCCTGGGATGGGTTTCCCTATATATTTCTATTGTATACGTTCGTTACACTTTTTTTGAAAAATGTGCTGTTTTTTTTTCCATACTAGATATATCTTGTCTACATCCGTTACATCTCCTGGGATGGGTTTCCCTATATATTTCTATTGTATACGTTCGTTACACTTTTTGAATGATGAGCTAATTTTTTTGTTGTTGTTGTTTCTGAAAGATATATATTGGTTACATCTGATACACCTCCTTGGGTAATTTCCCTATCAAATTCTATTGTCTACATTCGTAAAGCCCATGATACACGGTAAACCAAGTAATATATTCCTTGAAACATGTTACAAGGTTTATCGTCTATACAGTGCTTATTCTCTGTATCATGCTACTTTTTGGAGTAATATACTACATATTTTGGGATAGAACTTGTTCTATTCCATACGACTTGTAATATGTTCCTTCTTCCACACAGCCAATCAGAAGTCAGGTCACAGGGTCACAAAGCAACAGTAATGTGAATTTAATAAAAAACAAAAAGGGTATTATGAAACCACCATGATCAGCATTTACATTAAATGTGATAGGTCTGATTCTTTTTTATTTTGTTTTTCCAAAATGTTTGACCCCTCCAAGAATTATTCAAATCCCTGTATAATTCACGTGACATCATATATCATGCAGTCCAGTCACCTTTAATAGACTAGCAAGTGAAAAGGCAGGTAAAAGGGTCTTATGCCGAGGCATTACCTGGAAAGGAATATGTTTCAAGCTGTACCGTGTATCAGCACAAGGAATAAGAAACAAAAGTTTCATACTACAAGGAACATGTTCCTTGGTTTACCGTGTATCATGGGCTTAACTCTTTATAGACAAAGGTGCTCATTTTTTTTTTTCACAGGCAGTGGATGGCTTTTACCTTCATATTTTCATTGTAAACATTCGTTACGCTTTTTGGAAAGATAAGCTTTTTTTTTTTTTCAGATGTCTACATTCGTTAATGTATTTGTGTTTTTTTTTCCCTCTGTATTTCCACTGTATACATTTGTTACTCTCTTTTTTAAAAAAGATGTGCTTATTTTTTTTCAACAGATACATTGGTTTTCCTATCTGGTAATCCTAAGGCTGGAGTGCATTTGTCTACATTTGTCTACACCGTTACGGTGTGATGAAATGCGCCCTTCCGGAAATCCGCTCTCCTTTTGTGCACTATATGTAGTATAAACAAAAGTGGTCGACATATGCACAGCCTGATCACTGTCAACAAAATTAAATCAGTCGACACATATAGTCATACCATATCAATCAGAAGTCACATTTTTCATTCTTAGCCAAACTATTCTAAATAAATATAATAAAATCTTACCATTCAGGTCTAAACTCAGAATCTGGGCACACAACAATATAACATCCTCAGTATAAGAATTAAACAGCCACGTCTAACTTTTCAATAAAAGATAGGCGTATAAATAGTATGCGTCTCACATTTAAATCATGGGACTCGAATATAAGCGTGCAGGTATTCACATTAAAATCATGCAACACGCTGTCCGCAATCAAAAGACTCGTGCAGGTATTCACCTTGAAATCATGCAATACGCTGTCCACGAGAGGTATTCACAAACAACCCATGCATAACGTAGTCACAATTTCCGTAAACGTTTTATTACCACAGTTGCCCTAAAAACTGTAGCCCTACTGATTGAAAGGATTAAAATAATTCGACGACAAAGTCGACGATCGGATCCATTTCGTAACAATGCCCCTTTGATTAATTTTTACCCTGCAAGTCTTGTGCCCGCCATAACTAGGTAACCATTTGGAACTTCACAGGTGTTTTGTCACGGTCTGAAGATGTGCACATTGTTTGCACTTAATTCCCAGATTAATTTTTGCCATAATTCCCATATTAAATTTTGCCACTTTTTTTCACATTTTGTCATTTTTGTCACACCTGCTTTTGTCACACCTACGTTAGCATGGGCAATATAGCTTTCACTACCAATTAGAACTCATGTGACTTAACCCCTGCAGGTGCGACACCGCTTTCCGCGGATTTCTTGTTATAAAGGGTAACAACTGTTGTGAGTTCCCATTTGCTTCATTGGATGACATAGCCCTTCCAAAATGGGGTCTGCTATAAAAGGGAAGAATTTGTTTCTGGGGAGCAAATTCTTCACTTTGAGATTTGTCCCTAACAGAAATGGGAGACAAATAAAAATGGCAGAGTTGCTTTCCTTTAAAGTGTACTTATTCACTTACAGCTGCCATTAAGAATGTAATGGCATATTTTATAAATCAGGACAAAAAATGCACATTGAAATGTTGATGAAAATGTCTGCATTGTGGACTTCCATAATGACTACCAGTCCATGAACGACTAGGAACATAGTGTCTGAGAGAAGAGTATATACTCAGACCTGAATGTAGAGGTGTACGCTGACCAGGCTATGCTCTGTTTTTAGCTTTGGGATACCCTGATGTCCGTCGTCCGTCGTACGTCCAGACGGACGTCCGGATGTCCGGACGTCCGGACGTCCGTCAACTTTTGCTTGTGTACACTCTAGCGGGCACAGTTTTGATCCGATCTTTCTGAAACTTTGTCAGAATGTTTATCTCCATAAAATCTAGGCCAAGTTCGAAACTGGGTCATGTCAGGTCAAAAACTAGGTCACTAGGTCAAATCTTAGAAAAACCTTGTGTACACTCTAGAAGGCACAGTTTTCATCCAAAGTTCATGAAACTTTGTCAGAATTTTATCTTTATCATATCTAGGACAAGTTTGAAACTGGGTCACGTCGGGTCAAAAACTAGGTCACTAGGTCAAATCTTAGAAAAACCTTGTGTACGCTCTAGAAGGCACAGTTTTCATCCAAAGTTCATGAAACTTATTCAGAATGTTTATCCTCATAATACCTAGGACAAGATTGAAACTGGGTCACGTCTGGTCAAAAACTAGGTCACTAGGTCAAATCATAGAAAAACCTTGTGTACGCTCTAGAGGACACAGTTTTGATCCAATCTATATGAAACATTGTCAGAATATATATCTCCATAAACTCTAGGCCAAGTTCAAAACTGGGTCATGTCGGGTCAAAAACTAGGTCACTAGGTCAAATCTTAGAAAAACCTTGTGTACACTCTAGAAGGCACGGTTTTCATCCAAAGTTCATGAAACTTTGTCAGAATGTTTATCTTTATAATATCTAAGACAAGTTCGAAACTGGGTCACGTCGGATCAAAAACTAGGTCACTAGGTCAAATCTTAGAAAAACCTTGTGTACGCTCTAGAAGGCACAGTTTTCATCCAAAGTTCATGAAACTTAGTCAGAATGTTTATCCTCATAATATCTAGGACAAGTTTGAAACTGGGTCACGTCGGGTCAAAAACTAGGTCACTAGGTCAAATCATAGAAAAACCTTGTGTACGCTCTAGAGGACACAGTTTTGATCCAATCTATATGAAACATTGTCAGAATATATATCTTCATAAACTCTAGGCCAAGTTTGAAACTGGGTCACGTCGGGTCAAAAACTAGGTCACTAGGTCAAATCTTAGAAAAACCTTGTGGACACTCTAGAAGGCACAGTTTTCATCCAAAGTTCATGAAACTGTGTCAGAATGTTTATCTTTATAATATCTAGGACAAGTACGAAACTGGGTCATGTTGGGTCAAAAACTAGGTCACTAGGTCAAATCATAGAAAAACATTGTGTACGCTCTAGAGGACACAGTTTTGAACCAATCTTTATAAAACATTGTCAGAATGTTTATCTCCATAAACTCTAGGCCAAGTTCGAAATTGGGTCATGTTGGGTCAAAAACTAGGTCACTAGGTCAAATCTTAGAAAAACCTTGTGTACGCTGTAGAAGGCACAGTTTTGATCCAAAGTTCATGAAACTTTATCAGAATGTTTACCCTCATAATATGAAGGACAAATTTGAAACTGGGTCATGTAGGGTCAAAAACTAGGTCACTTGGTCAAATCATAGAAAAAACGTGAGTATGCTCTAGAGGACACAGTTTTGATCCAATCTTTATGAAACTTTGTCAGAATGTTTATCTCCATAAACTCTAGGCCAAGTTTGAAAGTAGGTTATGTTAGGTCAAAAACTAGGTCACTAGGTCAAATCTTAGAAAAACCTCGTGTACGCACTAGAAGGAACAGTTTTGATCCAATCTTCATGAAACTATGTCAAAATGTTTATTGTCCATATATATATGCCCCTTATGAAACTGAGTCACGTCAGATCAGAAACTAGGTCACTAGGTCAAATCTAAGAAAAACTTTGTGTACACCCTAGAGGGCACAGTTTTGATCCAATCTTCATGAAACTCTGTCAGAATGTTTACCTTTATGAAATCTAGTTAAGTTTGAAACTGGTTTGTGTCGGATCAAAAACTAGGTCACTAGGTCAAATATAAGAACGACCTTGTATACGCTCCAGAGGGCACAGTTTCGATCCAATCTCAATGAAACCTTGTCAGAATGTTTATTCTTACAATATCCGGTTTGAAACTGGGTCATGTCGGGTCAAAAGCTAGGTCACTAGGTCAAATCTAAATTAAGTTATGTCGGAAGAATCAGAACTAACATTGCAATGATGCCAGCCACAAACTCCTTGGAATACATTAGTTTCACCACAGTGAGATAATGATGCTACCATTCTATCATCTGTGTTTGCCTAGTTAAGTCTAGTTCAAATCCATCAAAGGAACTCAACATGAACGGGAACTTTTCGGAGAAGCGACTCTGCCATTTTCAGCTCTCCTGATCGAGCCTTACAGTATTGGTGTTAGCTGCCTCTTTCATCCATCCATAAACATTTTCAAACATCTCTGAAACCACTGGGCAGATCAAATTTCATTTGGAGCCTGCACATGTGTCAAAGGATTGAAAGTTCTTCAAATGATCTTGGTCACATGACCAAGGTGGCCGCCATTCCCATGTATGGTAAAAACTCTTATAAATCTTCACCAGAGCCAGTGAACTGATTAATGCTCAGGTGAGCGATTCAGGGCCACCATGGCCCTCTTGTTCTATTTATCCAGCAGTTTATATTATATTTCCTAATAAGGCAAGTGGACTGATTTCTGAAATCAGAAAGCAAAACGCTTTTCACTCCTTCATTGTCATGAGTTTTCATGTATGTTATGATTAAAGTTTAGGGTCTAGATTTTCAAAACTAATGGTGTTGTTAGTTAATGGGTTGTTGCATTTTAGATGCATTGTATGCAAAATCATTGCCATATTTGTCAGAAAAAATGTTTGGTGCAAAAGCTTACCTTTTCACAGCAAAAATAAGCACTCTTGATTTTATATGTACTAGAAGAGTATCAAATCCTTGACTAACAACTTAGTTTAAGACACCCATACTTTTAACAACTGGGTCATGTTAGATAGGGAACCAGTAGATAAACTAACCTGTCTTTCAACAGCTCTTGTTATTTCTCAAAATAACCTTTGCTGTCTTTCTTTTCAGTCATCGAAGAAGAATGTTTCAAGTGACCTTCACGTTTCTCCCTGAAGCTTGTTATAAAGAAAGAATTGTGTTAACACCAAAAGAAATTATTACATATATGGAGAAATTTTATATAAAAAAGTTGGTACACACTATCAAAGTGAAAATTAATACCATGACTAAGGCTAGACTGTTGTCGTCTGGTGTGGACAGGAGTATAAGTCGTCTGCAGCGGACTGAGGAGGAGGGGGAGGGGAAGGAGGATGTGGGATCAGACGAAGAGGAGGATTTGGAGGATGAGGGGGGTGGGGATGATGGAGATGCTGCTGCTGTGAAAGAGAGGAGCAAGAAAAATGAGGAACAGGAATATGAAAATGATGAAAATGATAACGATAATGAAGAAAATGAAAATGGTGATGGTAAGTATATAGGAGCCTCGACACGAGAAAACCAACAAAGTGGTTGTGCACCCAGTGCAGACTCAGATCAGCCTGGGCATCCGCCCAGTCCAGTCAGACTCTTCGCTAAGCACTTAAAAGGTAGCTAAGGGTTTAAGCTACCTCTGTGCAGACAGCGAATGCCCAGGCTGATGTGAGTCTGCGCCTGGCGCACAACCACTTTGTTGGTTTTCTCGTGTCTTGGCTCATATAAAGGATCTTACATGAGTGCTCATGTATTATTGAATTTATAATACAAGTTGGGGAAAAGGATAAGATGCGAGGCTATGCAGAGCATCTTATCACTTTCCCCAACGAGTTAAATAAACAGAATAATACAGGAGCACCAATGCTCTATTTATCATATGGCACTAAACTCGCATTTTATGCGATGTTTCTATGAAAGTCAATGCATAATGTTACAATGTAATTTACATATTTAATCCACTTGTTGATTATTGTTTTTAATGCAATGCATGGCTTCATTACACTCTCAGATGTGGCATCATATGATAAAGATACCTCACTCACCCTTGTAACCTTTAAAGTGCTAGACATGAAAATAGTTGAATTTGCAAACATCATAGATCAAGATGAGGTGGCTCAAAATGAGCCACCTCATCTGGATCTACTCTGTTTTCCTTTTTATCCTTGAATTGTCAGTATGATATAGCTGGGACAAAGACATTTTTAAATTTTTGGAAACGTAAAGTTTGTCTGCTTTTTTTACTTCGTAACTTTAAGGGGCATTCATCTCTGCAATATATAAATCTAGAGAAGTACAATTGCCATCCCAAGGGATGTTGAATATATATGAGTATCTGTTTCTGTTTGCAAACAGTGCAGAGCCTGTGCTCACTGCTCCTGAGGATTGTTCCCTCAGGCATGTCTGTCTTTATTTTAGGGTAGTTTGCATCCTTTTCCCTTCATTAATTAAAGTGTATGGCAGTATGGGCTGACCATTTTTCCCCTCCCCCCCTCCCCCCCCCCCCCCCCCCCCCCCCCCCCCCCCCAAGAAACTAGCAGAATGTGGGACGTAGATTATACTTTTCCATGATAGGTGGTGTAAGGCGTAGGTATAAATGTTTAGTGTTTAAAATTATTTCTGGTGACTGTTATTTCTTGATACAAATTTGGTTGAAAGCTGGTCAGAAAAAATGGAAAGAGAAAAATTAGATTATAAATTTGTTGTTACGTGAACCACAACACGACAATTAACAAAGTGGCATGTGTGCTCGGCAAAGTCTCAGATCAGCCTGAGCAGCTGCCCAATCTGATAAGAATCTTCAGTGTGCACTTACAGGATAGCTAACGGTCTAAGCTAGCTCCATGCGGCCATGAAGACTCTGATCAGACTGGGCAGATGCCAAGGCTGATCTGAGTCTTCACTTCGAGGGCTCAGTGCAAGACTGGTCTAACTCACTATTTTTCACAAATTCACTTTTTTGCAGTTTTGAAAACTTGATGGTCAAAAACACATTCTCTGAAAATATTAAGATTAATGTTTTTGCAAGAAATGCTTTTATTCCTAATTTGAAAATAGTCTAGGAGCCAAATGGGCCAAATCTTTAGCGCAAGACTAGTCTAACTACAATGAGACGAATTTGATTTTAAAGTGCATACTATGGATAAATGGCTGAGTTTTCAGTTTTATAAATTTAGATACAAGTTCTTATAGTCTTTAACTGTTTATAGGTCTAGGTACAGTGTTTTCTTAACACTTTAGTAAACAGTTTTTTGGTAGTAAAACATGGAATCTTTTCATTTCAAAATATTTTCCTCATTTTTCTTAGTGCAAGACTAGTCTATCTTGAGATAGACTAGTATTGCGCTAAGAAAAAGTGGATTTGAAGTTAGACTAGTTTTGCACAAACAAAAAAAAAGTTATATAAATTGTCCTTTTTAAATGTTTAAAGTTGTTAAATAGCTATTTCACAGCTCATGCTTATTGAGTTTTTGCCTTAAAACTGTAAAAATTGTTAAAATTTGTTTTATAATGCACTTATATTTTGCATTTGAAAAAAAAGTCTATCTCAAGTTAGACTAGTCTTGCACTAAACTTTTCAGCGCAAAAGTAGTCTAAGTCACATAAACCTAATTTAACAAAAATAAATTAATAAAATTGAATAATGTAAGCATTTCTTCCCATATTTTATGTAAATGTGTCAAATTTCATATTAATATTTAGTTTATGTACTGTAATAATCAGTTTTTTGCTTCTCCTGAAAAGTTTCAAAATATGGAGTTAGACTAGTCTTGCACTAAGCCCTCGACTTGGTGCACATGCCACTTTGTTGGTTTTGTCTTGTCATGGCTCAGATCTCTTTTAAAAAGTGTAAATGGCTCCAGTTTTAGGAAATTCTACTTTTATAAGTTAGCTTCAAACTCATTGTCATGCCTGCAACTAGCAGGCAGTTTTCGTTTTCTCAAAGTCCAAGAGACTAGAAATGTCACTGAGCTGACACTGACAGTTGTTTGAAATAACAGGAGTGGAAATCTAAAGAAATGTAGGAAATGTGCTCAAACTTTTCATATATTCTACATGTACTATCATATAAGCAGATACTTCGAAAAATCAGTGCTTGTGATCAGTGGTTTCAGCTGTATGCTGTCATGAAATGATATTGCAACGAAATAATTAGTTTTGTATTTGATATTGTCCATGTCTCTACAGATGTTGAAATGGACGACCTTGACACTGATAGTAACCAAGGAGACAGCATTGATGACATTGGAACAGAGATAGATGATAATGAGGTTCAGGAGAAACAGAATGTGAATGCAAGAATAACTGTGAGAATTTTTATATCATCAATAAATGTAAATTTTTTTTGAATTATCAGCTTTATAATCCCGCCTGTACAAAAGTAAAGGGAGCTATTGTTGTCACCCTGATCTTGGCATTGGCATCAGCATTGGGGTGGGAGTGGGTGTCACACTCAAAAGTTTTACGACAAAGTTTTTTTTTCTGTGATGGGCAAGGTGCTGTCAGGCGAGTTGTCCTGTACAAGGACAGGTCTTGTTTCTTGTTGAAGTTTCTTGACTATAAATTTTTCAGGAATAACATACCTTTAGATGAGTTGTTGATAATGAATCCAAGATAATATTTCTTTTTCTTGCCTATCAGATTATGTTCGCCATGATTTTCACCAGTGCTGACAAATCTGATTTTACTGGGCCCGGTTGTTCAAAATTAATGACGTCGTTCATTATCGAGATGTTAAAATTTCAAATGCATTGAATGCAAAATTGAAAACAATTTTTTTGCTGAAAAAATATGAGGAGCTTTTGCAGTGCACCACCCCACCTCTCTCTCTCTCTCTCTCTCTCATACTGTAGTGAACTTTTTGTTTTACGAAAGGAAGCCTGAGCATTTGCGCAGTCTGATCAGAATCATTCCTGTTTGTTTGTGAACAATACGTAAGTCCTGAGCATTCTAAAAAATGGGAAGTTGCCCAAGTTACGATGTTTGCACCATCTGTTATTGCATAATATTCCCTTTCATTGCCGCCGAATGGGCTGTGTCGGAAATAGGTGACTTACGGAACGTGGGAAGAGGGTATATTGACATGCTTCCACCGAAGAACTCGGTTGTCGCTAGGTCGATGTTCATTATTATTCGTGTTAGATGCGAACAAGAAAAACCGGTCTGACTGCTTAGATGCGCTGGCTGATACGATTGTTAGTTATCAGTGTGTGCACTGAGGTACTTATAGCCGCCTCACGGTTAAAATGACACTGCGCACAGCACGCGTATACTGACAGCGGCGTCTTTAATATTTAAATCAAAGACAAAACGTGCTTGACCCATAAACGAGCAGGTAATTGCATATCAACGCTACCGTTAGTATTATACCGAATATATAATCGCGTAGACCCTGATCAGAATGTGCTATTTATTTTTTGTGCACTGTTCGACATTATTTTCGCACTCGGTGGCATGACGATATGACGATACAACTGGTAAATCGGTGAAATGGAAGTTTCAATATTCGTATTTAAAAGTACCATTAATTAAAACAATGTATATTACCAGAGCGTGGACCATAACGCGTCGGAAATAGCAACTATTAATAATAACAGTGTATCTTCACTTTGAATCTACACTTTTCGGGGAAGACGTCAGAGGTTCGTATTCCTAAAAACTCCATTGACGACAGTATGGATCATGACGAAGACCTTCCGTTGTTAGGGCAAACGTCAATATGAATGTTGTGTTAGAGTCTGTCAATACATGCTTCAGTATTCGTGTGTTATGGCTTTTCACAAACTTTTGAAGTCGTCATGTAAACGCCCTACACATACAGGTCAGTTACATGCTCGCCATAGTCAAAAAAGATGGACACCTTTCATCCAAACGCTCAGTCATCGTGATTTGATAAGTTGTTTTGCAGACTGTTGTAAGAGGTTGAATCTACGAGTGGGCGTTACCTGTTTCGGTGCTCCATACGGACAATATCGATTGGCCCGTAGGCGGTCTTTTTGCCTGGCTGACACCTGCGTTAATCCGATTAATTATGACACGTGCTAGAATGTTTAAGACAGTGACGATATTTTGTACGTCGGGACAAGATCAAACGGCCGTATGTGACAATTATCGGGCGTATGCCAGACGTCAGAAGTTCCATTTCTCGACGTAGGAGAGCAAATCCTGGGCGTAATATACGGCCATACGTCCATTAACGGAAGCCCTGCATAGTACAAATCCACCTTAAAGATATACAGAATTACTTCCCTTTTCTTCCCGAATGCTTGTATTAATGTGTTTAATGAATACCCATGATGTGTTACAGGCTGTTTAATGAATACCCATGATGTTGTTACAGGCTGTTTAATGAATACCCATGATGTTGTTACAGGCTGTTTAATGAATACCCATGATGTTGTTACAGGCTGTTTTACAATTGTGTTCAGAAGTGGAACAGTACAGATATGACAACAAAAAACACTTGTGGTGTGAGGTTACTCTCAGTGTAAGTAGTTGTCTTTTTAAAACGACTTAAGTTGTTGCTATGCTGTTGCTAGGGCTAAATTTCTATAAAGGAGATTCCCTACAACTGTGAAATTTGCTCTGGAGGAACAGTCTAACAAGACTGTTCCTCCAGAGCAAATTTCACAGTTGTAGGGAATCTCCTTCATAGAAATTTACCCTTAGCAACAGCATAGCAACAACTTAAGTCGTTTTATAAATACCACCCCAGAGCTTCAGATAAGAAGGGGTAACAGGGATAATTCAACACTTAATGAAAACATACGTTGTGACCCCTCATTAGAACTGTCTCAGTGAGACAGTTCTAATAAGGGGTCACTACATATGTTTTTATGGAAAAATAAGGAAAATATTGCCAATTTTCTCTGTTACCCCTTCTTATCTTGAGCACTGTCTCAAGTTTTACAGAAAAATTTGGTTTTTGGAGTCGAGGGAGCTTGTTTGCAGAGTCGAGGTTGCATGACCAAGATGACCACCATGCATATATATGATGGAAACCCTTTAAAAGCTTCTCCATTACTGAATGTCCAATGACCTTGAAACTTTGTATATAGCATTGAAGACTTGAGGCTTATCATAATTTATTCACATGATGACTGTAAGTTGACCAAGACCTAACATACGACAAGGTTGACTTTGGTACCTTATATATTTGAAAATGCTTAAACAATGGATTTCTCGGAAACTATTTAAGTCTAAGGTATAATATTTGGTGTATATTGTGAACTAAATAAGCAGATGAAGATATTATGTTGCTTAAGGTCAAGGTCATTCTTAGACCTTTGTTCATTGTCACTAGAGATTTTGTTGCCATCAGCATATTCAAACATCTCATCTGAAGCCATTGAGCAGATTGAAGCCTATTTCATGTGGAGCTTTCCCAGGTCAGGGGGACGAAGTTTGTTCAGGTGGTCCTGGTTATGTGACCAATACAGCCACAATGCCCATATAAGGTAAAAATTCTTTAAAATCTTCTCCAGAACCAACAGACCAATGACATTGAAACCTGGTACAGTAGATCATCAATGGATTGAAAGGGGCTTGGGACTATAAAAATTAGTTCCAGCCAAAGGTAGTTCCAGCCATCCAGGGCTGGTTTCTTTATAAATTGACCTCTAGGGACCCAAAAATGAGTTCTAGCCAGGCAGGGTAAACGAGCCATCAGGGTTCCAGCCATTGAAGTTCAACTGTATGTAGCATCGGGAACTCAGGCACTTTAGAGTTTATTCAATGATGATCCTGCATTGATCCTGACCTAGCTTTTGGCCAACTTTTGTATGTTATGTTTTTGTGTGAGAAAATGCAAAGGCAATGTATTTCTCAGAAACTGTTAAAATCTAAGGTATAATGAGATGAAGACATTCTGTTGCCAAAGGGTCAAGGACATCCTTTGACCTTTGTTCAAGGTCACAGAGCTCTGTCCTCCATAAACATTTTCAAATATCTTCTCTGAATCCACTGAGCTAAGTAAAGCCATATTTCATTGCAATTTTTGTCGCACCTCCTTTAGCAAGGTGCGATATAGGCGTCCGGTTTCCCATTCGCTCATCCGTCTGTCTGTCCATCCGTCATTCCGTTCACATTTACGTCGACCCTGGCGTTAAGCTTTGTGAAGTTAATTTCTCCAAAACTACAGCACCCATGGTTCTCAAATTTCATATGGAATATAACCAGACTACACGGCTTCAGTTTACAGAAATTCAGCCTGTTCGAGAATTCAATATGGCTGCCGTTACAACAAAATCAACAATTTCTCTGAATCCACTAAGTATAACTGGCTGAAATTTGGCATGGAATATTAGTAGGACCTTGTTTTTCAAAATAATGAAAATGTAAAAAATCTGTAGTGGAATTAGGTCACAGTGACCTACTTTTGGTAAACAATTCCAAATTTTGCTTGAATGCCAATAAATTCAAAAACACTAAATGGATTTTGCTCAAATTTAATCTGAATGATTCTTGAAGTTTTTTTGTGTTTTTTTTCCGAATTTGTGAGAATATACCATCCAAGATGGCTGCCAGCTGTTGTTACTAAAAATAGCAAAAACATGCAAATGACAATATCTCAGGAACCCCTGAATGGATTTGGACCACTTTTGTGTCAGAATGATCCTTGCATATAACTATTACACTTTTTAATTGGCAAATTGGCCATCCAAGATGGCTGCCATCTACCATTACTAAAAATAGCACAAACATGAAAATGGCAGTACCTTAAGATCCACTAGATGCATTTTGATAACTTTGTATGAGATTAATCCTTGCCTGAAACTATTTCGGTTTTCTAATATTTAGTTTTAGCTTTCACTTTCTTCTCACCATGGCCTTTGCTTCTGTGGAAGCATAATGCAGGTGTGACATAGCATTCCGCAGAATTCTTGTATTTGTCAGGGGTATGAAGTTTGTTCAGGTGGTCTTGGTCACATGACCATGGGGGCTGCCTTGCATGTATATGGTAAAAACCCTTTAGAAACCTTCTTCTCCAGAACCTTAAGACAAACACCCTTGAAACTTTGTATGTTGCATTGGGGACTCTGGCCCTACAAGGTTTATTCAAATAATGATCATGCATTGACCTTGAACTACTGTATGGCAAGGTCAAATTTGGTACCTTTTACATTGAAAAATGCTTAAACAATAGATTTCTCAGAAACTGTTCGAGTCTAAGGTATAATAGTTAGTATTTATACTTAATTAATGAGCAGATGATGACATGTAGCTGAATGTTAGGGCCATTCTTTGACCTTTGTCCAAGATCACAGATTCTGTTGCACATCAACATTTTCAAACTGAAGCCACTAGGCATATTGGTGCCATATTTCATATGGAACCTCCTTGGTCAGGGAAACAAGTTTGTTCAGGTGATCTTCATCATATGACCAAGGTGATAGCCATGTCCACATATGTTAAAAACCTTTTAAAAATCTACAGAACAGAACAGAAATGCCAGTGACCTTGAAACTTTGTATATCACACTAGGGGACTCAGGCCCTACAAAAAATTTTTCAAATGATGACCTGCATTGACCTTGACCTAACTTATGGCAAGCTCAACTCTGATCCCTTAGACTTTTATTTTGGAAAATGTTTAAACAATTGATTTCACAGAAACATTTTTAGTCTATAATAATTGGGGAAAAAATGGCTAACTAAATATATACATGGGAAACAAAAGTTTGTTCAGGTGGTCTTCATCATATGACCAAGGTGGCAGCCATGTCCATATATGTTAAAAACCTTTTAAAAATCTACAGAACAGAACAGAAATGCCAGTGACCTTGAAACTTTGTATATCACACTGGGGGACTCAGGCCCTACAAAATATTTTTCAAATGATGACCTGCATTGACCTTGACCTAACTTATGGCAAGCTCAACTCTGATCCCTTAGACTTTTATTTTGGAAAATGTTTAAACAATTGATTTCACAGAAACATTTTTAGTCTATGATAATTGGGGAAAAAATGGCTAACTAAATATATACATGGGAAACAAAAGTTTGTTCAGGTGGTCTTCATCATATGACCAAGGTGGCAGCCATGTCCATATATGTTAAAAACCTTTTAAAAATCTACAGAACAGAAATGCCAGTGACCTTGAAACTTTGTATATCACACTGGGGGACTCAGGCCCTACAAAATATTTTTCAAATGATGACCTAATTTATGGCAAGCTCAACTCTGATTCCTTAGACTTTTATTTTGGAAAATGTTTAAACAATTGATTTCACAGAAACATTTTTAGTCTATAATAATTGGGGAAAAAAATGGCTAACTAAATATATACATGAAGGCATAGGTCACCAAAGGTTAAGGTCATTCTTTGACCTTTGCTCAAGGTCAAAAAGATTTAAGAATTAAAATATGCAACCTCTAAAGCCACTGGTTTAACATTTGTAACAAATGAGCGAAGTGACAAATTGTGTCTGAGCTACAGGACCATTGGTCCTCTGGTTTATCAACAGTAAGACAATCAGTCATCTACCACCACATATTCTGCTTTCCTCACAAGAATGGCATTCAGCACTGTAGTGACCTAGACCTACGAGGGTTGTTCATTTAATTGTGTCACTAATAGCCCACCATACTGCGTGGCTGTAAGGAGCACATAGAAACTGCGGTGATATCACGGGAGAGTGATTTTCTATAATAGGATGAAATTTTGGTCTAATCCATTCAGTCTTTCAAAAGTTATTGAAAGTTAAAGTTTGTTTGGTCATATACACTCAAAAGTAAAGGCACTCTATGAAAAACGTAGGCCTGCAACCGGTTTAAGAGGTCTGTGTCTTATCCATGACAACGCACCTGCTCACAAGTGTGTTCTTGTCCAAGACTTCTTGAAAGAGGAAAAGGTAGTTCAGCTCTCTCATCCACCTTATTTGCCAGACCTTAGTCCCTGCGACTTTTTCCTGTTTCGTATACTAAAGAAAACCCTTTCTGGTCGTCATTATGAATCCCGAAGTGCACTTGGTAGTGCAATTTACCAGTGTCTTCAGGGTATACCTAAAAAGGCCTACTTCTCTGTTTTTACAGAATGGATTTCGAGACTTGAAAATTGTGTTTCCGTCAAGGGAGAATAATTTGAAGGGTTGAAGTAAACGAAATTGACAACATTAATTGAACCCCCCTTGTATATTTCACAGTCTGATTATTCAAAACTTTAGAGCTGATCTTTTTCTAAATAAGCCATTTTCTGTAAATGTACATGTACTTATGATTTATACTGAACTGTGTCTTAATCTAGTTCCCACTGGCAGACAGTAAGATAGATCTCCTGGCCTTGATAGAGAATGATATAAAGAAAGCTGTGGTGCATGAGGTGTTTGGTATTTCACGCTGTTTCCTAGGAGACCAGCAAGGACCACAGGGGACAGAGTTCCATCTCAAGACAGAGGGTATTAATATGCATGTAAGTGGACTATGTTTCAGATCAGTCAGGTTTATCAGGTCTCTTTCTGTTAAACCTCTTTCTGTTTTTGTCATACATGATAAAACAGTTGAATGAGCTGTGACACGACAAAACCAACAAAGCGGCATGATTGCCCAGTGAAGACACAGATCAGTCTGGGCATCCGCTCGGTCTGATCAGTCTTCCCTGTGTGCTTAAAGGGTAGCTAAAGGTCTAAGCTACCTCCATGCAGACAGCAAAGACTCTGATTAGACTGGGTGGATGCCCAGGCTGATCGGAGTCTTTGCTGGGCAATCATGCATTTTTGTTGGTTTTGTCATGTTGCAGCTCAGCTTCTGCATTTTAAGGTGTATGGATACACCTTCATAGCTTGGCTGCCATTTTTGTAAGGGAGACAACTTTGCCAGAACTATTTACATCCATGCTAGGCCATTAGGGAGATAGGGACTGCTCTTAAAGGAGAGAATTTGCTATATAGAGAGAGGTAACTCTTGGGTAGACCCCATTCTGGAAGTGCTTCATAGTCCAAGGAAACAACAAGAAAGTCTTTAAAGTTGTCTCCCTTAAAAAACAAAATTGGCAGAAAACGTGGAGATGTATAAAAACTGCACATTTACATCTACAAAGGATGTTTGGTATCATAATTGTTGCAAACTTACATCAGAGTAGTTGACACAAATGTACATACTTTTGAGTGAAATTAAGGTTGTCTCTCTTTTCATCTGCTATACTCCACCATGATTTTAGATTACATTTTGGCAGGGCAACTTTCACCATGCAGACATTATATTATTAAGTGCCAAAAATGAAAACAGTTTGCAAATGGCGTAAATCTAGATGAGGCAGCTCATAATGAGCTGTCTCATCTGGATCTACACTGTTTGCCCTCTATTTGTGTAATTTTCATAAATTTTGTTGATTGCTTTTTGACTCTACAAAGGTTACATGTGTTAATTGGCTGCACAATGAAATCATGGTTGTGTTGTCTATTACTCCTTCATATTTCTCCTTATTTGCAGGAACTTTATAAATATGAAGAAATTCTTGATCTGAAGCGTCTTTATAGTAACAGTATACATGTGATAGCCGACACCTATGGTATAGAGGCAGCCTCCAGGGTTATCATTAAGGTAATTAATTTGGCAACATGTGCAGCTTTCTTCATTATGGGTTCCAGTCATTTATTTTGGTACAGTATATACATTAGGCTGATTAGGTCATGCAGTTTTACTTTGAAACAACCTACAAGGGGCCATATTCATAAAACAACTTAAGTCGTTGCTATGCTGTTGCTAAGGCTAAATTTCTTAGAAGGAGATTCCCTACAACTATGAAATTTGCTCTGGAGGAACAGTCTTACAAAGACTGTTCCTCCAGAACAAATTTCATAGTTGTATGGAATCTCCTTTATAGATATTTAGCCTTAGCAACAGCATAGCAACGACTTAAGTGGCTTTATGAATACGGCCCAAGGTCTGTGTGAATTGTCTGAAAAAAACTGCCTACACCCTGACAAGACCGTGCATATGGGCATGCTCATTAAACAAGTCTTGCTATGACCTTGCTTATACATACTTGTACAAAAAAGTGCCACATTTTCATTATCTTAAAGACCTTTAACATTGTTCCAGTCAGCACATAATATTGAAAGAATGTGTTACCATTGCCATTGCAAACAGAGAATTAAATAATTGGAGAATGATTTATAGGTTCGAGAAAATCACACTTTTCCATTGTATAAATTTCAGGTAGCATCCCACTTATAATTCAAGAGGAGCATGGCTTACACTGTATGCCACACTTCTCTTAAATTATAAGTGAGATGACACCAAAGATCTGTTACCATAGCAACTGTGGAATTATCAACTGGTTTGCTTAGTACCATGTCAGAATGACATCTCAGTGATGTCACTTAGACATCAGTATGAATCTTCATTGCTATGGTAACATATATATGTCATTGGTTCTGGAGCATGGCAGACAGTGTATGCCATGGTCCACCAATTTTTTAATGACATTACAAATTGAATTTCTTTCAACAGAAACTTCTTATTTTCTCTAACAAATGAGCCGTGACATGAGAAAACCAACAAAGTGGTTGTGCACCCAGCCGAGACTCAGATCAGCCTGGGCAACTGCCCAGTCTGATCAGAGTCTTCACTGTTCACATGGAGGTATCTTAGACCCTTAGCCACCCTTTAAGTGCACAGGGTAGACTCTCATCAGACTAGGCAGATGGCAAGGGTGGTCTGAGTCTGTGCTGTGCACACAACCACTTTGTTGGTTTTCTCGTGTCGTGGCTCAAATAATAATTCTCAAGTCATTTAATTCCGTGTTTGCAGTGTCATAACGTTACCGTATAGTTTGACATGGCATCATTGTTTCAGCATTGTGATTATGCTTTCCTTTTTCCACAGGAGATTCAGTCAGTTTTTGCTGCCTATGGTATTGAAGTAGACTACCGCCATCTTTCACTCCTGGCTGACTATATGACATTTGAAGGAACATACAAGCCCTTCAACAGGATAGCCATGGAATCCAACCCCTCACCTCTCCAGAAAATGAGTTTTGAGACAACCATGAATTTCTTAGTTAATGCCAGCATTAATGCTGGCATAGACAATTTAAGTTCACCATCAGCACAAATTGTTCTTGGAAAAATTGTTTCCTGCGGTACAGGATTGCATGAGCTTATGAATCCTCTTATATCATTGTAGGCAGATCCCCAGATAATCTAATAATTAACCCATTGTATTCGGGGTATTTTTTTGTCGTCTGCTGAAATTGTCGTCTGCATCAAAAATCAAGAATATTTTGACAATATTGGTCTAACTAACTCTTGTAGAAATGATGTCTAGGCAGCAAACAGTTTGGATCTCAGATCAGGCCCCACGTTTGTGGGGCCTGATCTGGATCCAAACTGTTTGCCCAGATACCCCTAAAGGAGTATCACGAATGGAATGGGTTCAGGCAGTGTGCCAAATATGGGAGTATTGGCAGAGACTGGATATTATTGCTAACAACATACCGTAATCGACCTTATTAGCGCTCATGTCCCAATAAGCGCACATCATGGGAATTTCTGAAGCATATGATTTTTAGCGCACATTTTTACTGATTTATCTCTTTGATTGTTTGTTTACAAGTGCTGTAAACACTATAAAATCTTCCCGTTTTCACTTACAAAGCTTCTCCAGCCTACATGACTATAAGCAGCTTTTCTCTAATGCTTTAAACATTAAATTCTGTTTCTTTCTATATATAAAAATTCTTTGAAGTGTGTGCTTATTAGGAAGAAAGTCTACTGCAAGTATTTAATGCCATTTTGAAAATGTTAAGCGCACAGTGTGCTAAAAAGGTCGAATACGGTACTGTTAACTCTCGATAACTCAAAGTCGAAGTTAATCTCAAACTACTGATATCTCAAAGTAAATTGGAGATATCAGTGTTAGAGATACTGCAAGTTGACTATATATTGTCAGGGAATAATCATCAAACTCTTCCTCTATCTGCAGTATTAACATGTAAAATAACTTCCCAGTTTCTCTCCAAAAATATAAAGGAGCCCTAGCAGCTCAGTGGGTTATACCCTGGCCTGCGAGGTTCAATTCCTGCTGGACATGGAAGCCATAACCATAAACAGGGTTCCATTGCTTTTAGCCTTGCATTGTCACCCTTCCATCGTCCTGGTATGACTGAAATACTGTTGAAAGAGGAGTAAAATTGCAAGTTATCCATCCATCAAAAGTTAAACAGGATTTCTCTAAAAGTTTTGCCTTGCAAGGTGATTCTAAAGAGATTTCTCAGCATATATTTTATGAGGGAAATTCGAAAAAAGGGTTCTTTATGCATTACATTGTCACTAGTCATAGGAATTTGGGAATCCAACTTTTCTGGTGCTCAGTTACCATATTTACCTTTAATGTCCGGAACACTTCATCAGTTAATGTTATGGACTCTTCTGCAGTCTATTTGTTTTATTAAAGAATATTTTATAAATTTATTGCCAAACAGTGTAGATCCATATTAGACTGTTCTTTGTGAGCAGTCTGATCTGGATCTTTACTTAATGTTCTGATATTTTCCTGTTCAAAAATCTAGGGTAAATAGGGAATCTTATTATTAAACTCAAATGGTTGTCAGTTTGTTGATAAGAATTTCTTAATTCTTAATGATATTACTCTAAAATAAAGAATCAGATTTAAAATCATTTAGTCAGTTGTTATTCTAACCAATGAAATTAAGACCACATTTCGATGATTCAGTATAATCATAATGTTCAGTAGCATATTTCTTGTAATTGGCCTATTTGTTTATCCCAAAGCACTCCATCCACTCCATGAAACATAACTTAGGATTTTACAAAGTTACTTTTTTCCTATACATGTAAATAAGCGTCTGGGGGCTAAGGCAGAACCAAGGGCAAGGGTTGGTCAACCACAAACCAGTTAAGCCCCCAAATAATTTCATTACTGGCCATCCCAAAGCAGCAGTTCTGTTTTGGTTCTTCTTGGATGTTTTTGTTATTGATATATGAGCCGCGACAGGAGAAAACCAACAATGTGGTTGTGCGCCCAAGGCAGACTCAGATCAGCCTGGTCATCCGCCTAGTTTGAACAGACTCTTCGTTAAGTGCTCAAAGGGTAGCTAAGGTTCTTAGCTACCTCCATGCGGACAGCGAAGACTCTGATCAGACTGGGCGGATGCCCAGGCTGATCTGAGTCTGCGCTGGGCGCACAACCACATTGTTGGTTTTCTCGTGTCGCGGCTCATATGTTTGTGATGTTAAGGCTTCCCATTGACCACCTACATGGGAATTGGCTGTTCACATGGCTGCTGCTGGTGTTGCCTTTGGTGGTGACTAATTTTGTGTTGTCTCTTTCCCAAATAGTGTCTTAGGTGGGATCTGGGATTGAATTGTGTCAGTTCCTGAGAATTTTCCTGAAAATTTTCCTCCTTTTCTATTCCAACAAGAAATGTTACAGTGTGTGACAATTACACCCGAAGGCCCCTTAAACTGACCTTTGAGCCCTAGTTGTGACCTTGACCTTGGGCATAGAACCTGAGTCTTGCACATGATATACATTCTCATTTCATTTTACTTTTCTGTAACCTTTAAATGCACTTCGAAAGTTTAAGCAAATTCAATGGGACTTAATTCAACCACTAACCAAACTGTGTAGTGTCCTTGACATTGGGTGTGGGAACCTTACATAAATTTGCGTCAGCAGTTTCAAGTCAGTTCAGACACATGATTAGACCTCTATGCCCTGACTGTTATCCTGACTTTGAGCAACAGAACCATAATTTGTTTGTGACATATTTGCTCACTGTTTTACACCTTTTCATGAAGTTTAATGAAGTTTGGTTCAGTAGTTTTTGTCGCACCTGCTTTAGCAAGGTGCGATATAGGTGTCCAGTTTTCCGTCCATCCGTCCGTTCACATTTACGTCAACCCTGGTGTTAAGATTTGTACAGTTAATTTCTCCAAAACCACTGCAGTCATGGCTCTCAAATTTTATATGGAGCATGCTCAGACTACACGACTTCAGTTTACAGAAATTCAGCCTGATCGGGAATTCAAGATGGCAGCTGTTACTAAAAATAGCAAAACAACAATTGAAATGTTCTCTAGAACCAATAGGTAGGTATATTTGGCTGAAACTTTGCATGGAACATCAATAGGACCTTCTTTTTCAAAATTATGAAAATGAAAAAAATCTGTAGCAGAATTAGGTCACAGTGACCTACTTTTCATTTACGAGTCTGAATTTTGCTTGAGTGCTGATAAATCGATAAACACTGAGTGAATTTTGCTCAGATTTAATCAGAATGATTCTTGAAAGAAGTTTTTCTTTTTTTTTCACATTTATGGGATTGTACCATCCAAGATGGCCGGCATTGTCTTTACTAAAAATAGCAAAAACATAAAAATGACTATATTTCAGGAACCCCTGTATGGATTTGGACCAGTTTTGTGTCAGAATGATCCTTACATATAGTTATTTTGGCTTTTGGTAAATTGGCCATCTAAGATGGCTGCCATCCACTACATTACTAAAAATAGCACAAACATGGAAATGGCAGTACCTTAAGAACCATGGGCGGATTTTGAAACAAGAGGCCCACGGGCCACAAAGCTCACCAGATCTCTAGCTCAAAATTGCTATCAAATTTGTATGGGCTCATTTGTACAGGCTAATACAAAATATACATCTACAAAGTCTCAGTCTGACAGTGAGTCTGTTGAGTTGATAACAAAATATGTAACTATTTTCCATATTTTGATTGCAGTAAATGCCATTTTTTAAGTTTCCTCATCGTAAGTCAATGCAACTCTAATTTGCCATAGCAACCAAACGAAAGAAGCCTACGGATACTACAGACTTATCGGCCCAGTGGCTTCATAGGAGATAATGTATTAAGTATTTTTTCAATTTTTTTTGCATTTTGGTTTCCATGGCAACCAATAAAAGGAGCAGTGGGCCAAAAAAACATATAGCTGAAAGAAGACTTCTCAAAGAATATTTCTATAAAAGTTTTGTCAACATATCTGCAATGGCTTGGCAGTAAATGCCATTTTTCAATTTTCCCCATTATAAGTCAATGCAACTCTAAGTTGCCAAAGCAACCAAACTAAAGAGCCGATTTTCATAAAAAACACAAACTATCAATCCCCCAGCCTAAGGATACTACAGATGAAATCTGGGCTTTATCAGCCCAGTGGCTTCAGAGGAGATAATTTTTAAGTTGTTCTTTTTCATTTTTTTGCATTTTGGTTTCCATGGCAACCAATAAAAGGAGCAGTTGGTCAAAAAACATATAGCTGATAGAAGACTTCTCGAGGAACATTTCTATATAAGTTTTGTCAACATATCTGCAATGGTTTGGCAGTAAATGCCATTTTTAAGTATTTAGTTTCCATTTTTTTGCGTTTTGGTTTCCATGGCAACCAATAAAAGGCGCAGTTGGTCAAAAAAACATATAGCTGATAGAAGACTTCTCAAGGGACATTTCTATAAAAGTTTTGTCAACATATCTGCAATGGCTTGGCAGTAAATGCCATTTTTCAATTTTCCCCATTATAAGTCTATGGGAAGTCTAAGTTGCCATGGCAACCAAACTAAAAGGCAGATTTTCATAAAAAACACAAATTTTCAATCCCCCAGCCCAAGAATGCTACAGATGAAATTTGGGCCCAATCGGCCTAGTGGCTTCAGAGGAGATGTCGTTTAAAAGTGTTGACGGACAGACGACAGACGACAGACGACGACGACGACGACGACGGACAACTGCCTATACTATAAGCTCCCCCGGAGCCTTCGGCTCTGGTGAGCTAAAAAATTGTGTCGGAATAATGCCTGAAACTTTTTCGTTGTCTTTTAATTTTCATTTTTTGCCTTCACTTTCTTCTTAACAGGATCTCTGCTACTGTGGAAATGCAGTGCAGGTGCGACATAGCATTCTGCGTAATTCTTGTTAGGTAATTGAGGATAAACGACTTGACCTTTGACCTCTGGCTATGACCTTGACCTTGGGTGTGGGAACCTACGTCTTGTGCATGGCAAATCTTCTCATTAGGCTTTATCTTCCTTTAAAGTTTGCTTTGGTACTTTTCTGAGTAATTGCCGAGACATGATTTGACTTCTGGCCCCAGATTGTGACCTTGACCTTGGATTTGGGATCACAAATATTGTGTGTAACATACCTTCTCATTATGGTTTACCTTTCTGTGAAGTTTGATGACATTCACTTCAGCAGGTTTTAAGTCCTAACAGAGGCGAGATTTGACCTTTGACTCCTAATTGTGACCTTGACCTTGAACCTGGCAACCCAAATCTTATGTGCAACACGCCTTCTCATTATGTTTCATCTTTCTGTGAAGTTTCATTAAATTTGCTTCAGTAGTTTATAAGTAATCACTGAGACCCAATTCTGAGACGCAATTTGACTTTTGACCCAACTGTGGCCTTGACCTCGGGTGCAGGGACCCAAGTCTTGTGTGCGACACACCTTCTCATTATGCTTTATCTTTATATGAAGTTTCATCAAATTTGCTTCAGTAGTTTTAAAGTTATCGCTGAGACATGATTTGTCACAGACGGACAGTCGGACGGTGCGATTTTAATATGCCACCCGAAGTTCCTTCGGGGGCATAAAAAGTATTTCAGTAATTCCATCAGTAATGGTGGATTAATGTGTTTAATATTTGATTAGCTAACAATCCTTTTGAGCGAATGGGCCCTGGTAGGTAATAAAACAGTAAAGACAGAGATATATATATATTATTTATTTAATATTAAGTAAACAAACTGTGGAGTATATTCAACAAAATAAATTTGATCAACTAAAGTAAAAAAAAAAACATCCTGCAAGAAATTTGGCATGTCATCTAATATATTATCATCCTTTATATTACAGGTTATAATTTGTTCCCAAAAATTTAGATTATGCCATCATTATGTAGTTTTTATTATCACTGGTGTAAATCTTGTATGTCACACAAGTTATCAATACTGTCTGAAGGTCATGGCCATGCTTATGTAACTTAAGTATGGCCTTGACTGTCAGATTTTATTGGTAACCTGTGTGTGTTTACAAAAGGTACTGTTATACAAGAACAAATATTAGTATTTATCATATGACGTCGCATCTGAGAGTGTAATAAAGCCATGCATTAAAAACGATAATCCACTAGTGGATTAAATATGCAAATTATGTCGTAACGTTATGCGTTGACGTCCATAAAACGTCGCCTTTTCTAATGGTGAAATTGTGACGTTTTAGTGCAAAATTTGCATATAAAATGCGATTTTAGTGTCGTATGATAAACAGAATCTTGCATTCGTGCTCCTGTATTATTAAATTTATTAAACTCGTTGGGGAAAACCAATAAGATGCTCGGCAAGCCTCGCATCTTATCTTTTTCCCCAACTCGTTTAATAAATTCAATAATACATGAGCACTCATGTAAGATCCTCTATATAATCTATATATAAAAATCATTGCATTGGTTCAGAGGTTGCTCACTTGCGGTAGACATTACTTCATGTCACATGGTTTGTTACATAACATCGTTATGCTGCATGGCTGATTACGTATCGTCTTGATGTCACAAGATTTGTGAAGGCACTTCAACTGTTTAACTTCAGGTTAACTAAAAAGACAAGACATTTCAGCTGAAACTATACTAATAATGTAATGAAACAATTGCTGACCTTTGTTTTGTTGACCATTCAGGCCAATTTCACGTAGAACTTAGTACATGAATTAGCATTCGGAACACCAAAAATTTACATTGCGCCCAACGGTAAAATAGACCACGTACTAGTTAATTGATTCAAAATCAGGCCTTAGTGTTATTGAACAGCAGGTAATTTATACTGACCTTCCCTTTGAAGTACTGTTCAATAACCTTCATGTTCACTTCAACAAAAGTCAATAACTGTATATTGTCTTTAGGTCTAAAGTTTTCAAACCATTTTAAAAATACTGAATGGGAAACAACGGTGGTGACTTCCTGTTTGCTTCCCTGGAAAATGGGTCAACAATTACAGGAGAGAATTTAATCTGAGCTGATCTGGATCCGCACTGTTAAATGAAGCAAACCTATCAACTTTCAGAAATTTTCGTGGGTGACACCGCGCGAACCGACATTTTCTCTTTGAGTGCAAGCAAATAGTCTGATCAGACTGGATGGATCTCCAGGCTGATATGAGTCTACGCTGGGTGCACATGCCACTTTGTTGGTTTTGTCATGTTAGGGCTCATTTGTTTTCTGTCTTTAATGCAAAAGGAGTAGGTCCTGATTAGATGTCGCATTTTGCAGCAACTGATCTGGGTCTACACACACTATTTGCAAATGTATATTTGAGCCGTGACACAAGAAAACCAACAAAGTGGTTGTGCGCCCAGCGCAGACTCAGATCAGCCTGGGCATCCGCCCAGTCTGATCAGAGTCTTCGCTGTCCGCATTGATGTAGCTTAGATCCTTAGCTACCCTTTAAGCGCTTAGCAGAGTGTCTGATCAGACTGAGCAGATGCCCAGGCTGATCTGAGTCTGCGCTAGGCGCACAACCACATTGTTGGTTTTCTCACATCGCGGCTCATTTTATGGGATGCTAGGTATTGATGGTTAAAGAGGCCAGGTATTATGGTTAAAGGGTCTACATATATGAGGTTATCTTATCCCACCTCTTCCCACACACTGTTTAGAAATTCATTACATAACAAAACTGCATGTATGTACATGCATTCAAACTACTAACTGTTGGCATATTGAAATATAGACAAACTGTCATGGTCTCATTAAAACATGTTTCACCAAGTGCCTGACAGTTGATAATTTGTAATAGGTGTCATAAGTCCTCTTGAAAACCATGTGTGGCTCTGATGTTGCGACTCTATTGAGGGTAGCAACATGTGATGTCTACATAAAGTGTCACACCAGTACTACTAAAGAGGCAGTTCTAGTGTGCTGTGGTGGATTCCACCATAAAAGTCTAGTATTTGCCAAGGTCATTTAAGGTCAAAATGTTTATTGCACACAAATGTTACTAATAAGATAATTGATACGGTAAAAAAAAACAAGTATTCAAAAAATATGTACTGGCCTGCAGCACAACAAAAAACCAGAGGACCATTGGTCCTGTAGCTCACCTGAGTCCATTCATCCTTAGCACTCAAGAGTAAGAAACACTGAAGTAAGTTGTACTATTCGGCCTAATTTCAACTTTGACTGAGTTATTATGCTTGTCCTAATAAATATTAGCAAGTTTGATGAAGTTACAATAAAAAAAAACATATTTGTAAAACTTTTTACCTAAATATTGCAGTAACACAGAAATAAATGCCAATTTGCACTTTTCCCAATACAAGTCTATGGAAACTTTAGATGCCATAGTAATGAAACCATGTGGGCAACAATAATAAAAAACAATATTTACGTAGCGGCTAATGTCATGAACATGTATGCAAAGAATCAGCTTCATCCCCCTATATGGTTTTTGAGGAAAAGATTTTTAAATATTTTTTTCAAAAATATTTCCTTAATATTGCCATGGCAACAAATCGAATTCTGCAATTAGGACAAAATTAATAGGAATCATAGAGGACTACTCAAGCAACATTTCTGTAGATAAAAAATCCAAAAATAACTGCAGGGAGATAGCAAAAACTGCAGCTTTCCATTTTTCCCATTATATTTCAATGGAAACTATAAGTTGCCATACCAACCTAACCGCTGAAGCAATTGCCATAAAAAAACTGGAATTATATAGAAGCTTGTACAAAGATCCGTTCTGTAAAGTTTGAGCTTTATCGGCCACATAGTTTCTGCAAAAATGATATTTTAATATTTTTTCTATTTTTAACCATTCGGTTGCATTGGCAATCAGCCAAATTGTGCAATTTACATAAATTTCATGTGGTTGATAGAGGACTACTCAAGGAACATTTCTGTAAAAGTTTTGTCAAAATATCTGCAGTTACATAGCAATAAATGCAAATTTTCAATTTTCCCATTATAAGTCAATGGCAACTTTATGTTGCCATAGCAACCAAACTGCCGGAGCAATTGCCAAGAAAAACAGTCTTTTCATAGATGGAAGTACCTAGATCCTTTCTGTGAAGTTTGAGCTTTATTGGTTGTATAGTTTCTGAGGAGATGATTTTTGAATATCTTTTCTGTTTTTAACCATTCGGTTGCCATGGCAACCAGCCTAATTGTGCAATTTACATAAATTTCATGTGGTTGATAGAGGACTACTCAAGGAACATTTCTGTAAAAGTTTTGTCAAAATATCTGCAGTCACATAGCAATAAATGCAAATTTTCAATTTTCCCATTATAAGTCAATGGCAACTTTAAGTTGCCATAGCAACCAAACTGCTGGAGCAATTGCCAAGAAAAACAGTATTTTTATAGATGGTAGTACCTAGATCCTTTCTGTGAAGTTTGAGCTTTATTGGTTATATAGTTTCTGAGGAGATGATTTTTGAATATCTTTTCTATTTTTAACCATTCGGTTGTCATGGCAACCAGCCTAATTGTGCAATTTATATAAATTTCATGTGGTTGATAGAGGACTACTCAAGGAACAGTTCTGTAAAAGTTTTGTCAAAATATCTGCAGTCACATAGCAATAAATGCAAATTTTCAATTTTCCCATTATAAGTCAATGGCAACTTTAAGTTGCCATAGCAACCAAACTGCTGGAGCAATCGCCAAGAAAAACAGTAGTTTAATAGACAATAGTACCTAGATCCTTTCTGTGAAGTTTGAGCGTTATTGGCTGTATAGTTTCTGAGGAGATGATTTTTGAATATCTTTTCTATTTTTAACCTTTTGGTTGCCATGGCAACCAGCCTAATTGTGCAATTTACATAAATTTCATGTGGTTGATAGAGGACTACTCAAGGAACATTTCTGTAAAAGTTTTGTCAAAATATCTGCAGTGACATAGCAATAAATGCAAATTTTCAATTTTTCCCATACAAGTCAATGGAAACTTTAAGTTGCCATAGCAACCAAAGTTCTGAAGCGATTTGGATAAAAAACAGTATTATTGGTTCCCCCTGCCTATAGATGCTATATATGAAATTTGGTAACAATGGGCCTTGTAGTTTCAGAGGAGATGTCTTTTGAAAATATTGACGGACGACGGACGACGGACGACGGATGCCTGCCTATACTATAAGCTCACCTGTGAGCCTTCGGCTCAGGTGAGCTAAAAATGAGAGTGCAGCAAAAGATGCATCCTAGTCTTTGCTCTTGTTTGAAACACAGAAGTTTGAAGAATAGGCCTATACATGTATATGTTCTATATACTGTATTTATCCGGTTATAAAACAGGGCCCAGTTGTTCCAAGCATCGTTAGCCTAACAAGCTTGTTAAGAGGTCAACTCGTTAAGTGTTTTATGACTTTATAGCCAAATACACTGATATTTTTTGTTGAAAATATGTGAGAAGCTTTTGCAATGCAAAAGCTTCTCACATTTTTTCAACAAAAAATATTGGTGTATTTGAGATATTAACATTTGAAATTTTAACTTCTCGTTAACTAAGGATGTGATTAGTTTTGAACAACTGGGCCCAGGTTTTTAACAACCCAAATACTCTAGATCTATCTTATTAGATGGGTCTAGATTTTTGGGATTGTTCTGGAAGGGGAAAACATCTTGCAGCAGAATTAATGACAGATTCAAATATGTGACAGTGCGTGCGATTTTGAGCCTTGTGGAGGTGCGACGTTGATGTCACGAAACGTGAAATGAAAGTGACGTCATAAAATTTGCATGTAAAGTTAATTGTATTTCCGCGCACTGACTAATAAATTTCAAAGCATCACCTGAAAAGAGTGATTCAACATTTCTATTGGCGTGTTTAATTTTCTTCATCTACACTCTTTTAAGAATGTTTGCTTATAGATCTTTGAAAAGAGATGTCACGAACCAGAGTTATAAAAGCTTATCCAGCTAGTCTGTAAATTGTATCCAATCAGTGAAACGAAAAGGAAAAAAATCGGGTGGGTCTGAATTTCGTTTGCTTTTGCAGTAAACCTTAGCGCTATTTCTTTGTGCTTCTCAAAATCTATCTGGAAGCACTAATAAATATGAATATGTTCAAAACAAAATTTCCGATTTTCGCTCCACGAGGCTCAAAATGCCAGACACTGTCACATATTTGCAGCCATTTTTGGAATGGAAATTGCCCATCTTGTAGCTGAATGAATATGGTAAGTTGAATTTTAGAGCATTTATAGGCCCTAACTTCAAATTCTTGTATTTGAAGTGAACAATAAGGACTATTTAGACTGCATTTATTGGTTGGCGGCACATTGGATAAAGCCCACTCTGATAACAAGGCATGATTATAAAAGTAACAAGCTACAGTATGGTAAATGATTAGCTGGGTGAATTTCAGCTCATCTATTAAATGCAAATGCATGTATTTCCTATAAGACTAAATATAGAAGCCTTAGGAGCTCAGTGGGTTAAACCCTCGCCTACTAATCTAGCTGGCACAGGTTCAAGTCAGGCTGGGGGCAGAAATCTTTTCAACCCTAAGCTGGGTCCATTGGACACAGCCTTCCATTATCACCCTCCCATCATGCTGATATGACTAAAATACCGTTGAAAAGGATGTAAAATCACAAGTCATTCATCCATCTATTCATTTTTAAGAATAAACGAACCATGATGCGACAAAACCAACAGTGGCATGTGCACCCAGTGAAGACTCAGATCAGCCTGGGCATCCACCAAGTCTAATCAGTCTTTGCTGTATGCTTAAAGGGTAGCTAAGGGTCTCAGCTACCTCTAAGTGGACAGCAAAGACTGATCAGACTGTGCAAATGCACAGGCGGACCTTAGTCTGCACTGGGCGCACATGCCACTTTGTTGGTTTTCTCGTGTCACGGCTCAAATATATTAATATGGCTATTACAATGCAAGTATAACCGGTTTTCTGTTTTGGCACATGTCTATCTTTTCTCTGATTCAGCACATAAGAACCACATAATTTTTCTGAGACAATGTTCTATGTTTTTTCACTGAGATGAATCTAATAAAATACCACAACATATATTATAGTTGAGGAATACACTGTCCCAGAATTTTTTTACAAATTTCCCCTTAACTAGAGTTCTGGGCCCAGCTTTTTGAAGCATCACTAGCTTAACAAAGTTGTTAGTCAAGGATTCATTAAATCTTCTGGTAGACATAAAATCACGTATGCTAATATTTTTTGTGGAAAAAATTGAGAAGCTTCTGCAAAGCTCTTGAAATTTTATTGGCAAAAATGGAGGGTTTTTGTGTACAATATGTCCGAAAATATAATGTCTCGTTAACTAATGATGTTGTTAGTTTTGAACAACTGGGCCCTGGTTTATATAGAATTCCAGTTTTCAGTTCATGTGCATGCTGTTTACTCACTAGACTCATAGTTACTGTGTTCATCATAATAAATGCAAAGTGTGATAAGAATTGCATATCTTGCTAAAATTACTGCATCAAAACTCGATCCATTTAACACACAGTATATGTATGTTCTGTTAGTCATAAGATTATGTCATTCTATTCTATTCTATCCCATAACCATAAAAAGGTCATTGGGGCACCACAGATGACTCCGAAATGATCACTTTCCACCTTTCCAATTATGTCATATGAAAAGTTAAACCCAATGGCTTTTCTCAGTCTGTTGTACTATTAAAAATGCAACCATTTGTTGGGTTTACCAATATAGCCAATTTAATGGTATGGTATTGTAACGCAGGAAGTGATAAATTTCTGTTCTCGAATATCCTCAGTGACAGCTACAAGGTGAAGACTTCCAACAGCAAGACCATCTGAGCCGCAACACGAGAAAACTAACAATGTGGTTGTGCGCCCAGCACAGACTCAGATCAGCCTGGGCATCCACCCAGTCTGATCAGAGGCTTCCCTGTCCGCATGAAGGTAGCTTAGTCTCTTGGCTACCTTTTAAGCGCTTAGCGAAGAGTCTAGCCAGACTGGGTGGATGCCCAGGCTGATCTGAGTCTGCGCTGGGCGCACAACCACATTGTTGGTTTTCTCGTGTCGCGGCTCATCTGTGATCAATGAGGCATGAAATGTGCATAAGCAATTCAGACCTAACGTGTGCTAATTACAAACTCATAAATCTGGATCTGTCTATTAGTTCTATCGGGGGAAAATATTGGTAGTTAAAATTATGCATGGGTTAAACATTATGGAGACTAATCTAGACCTTCACTGGTGGTACAATGCATAAATATTTCAGCTACATATTTATTCGGCTACAAGATGAGGGTTTCCCCCTCTAAAATGACCCCAAATACCTAAATCAGTCTTGTGTAATTCCACAATAAGATTGAGTTTTCCCTTTCAAACCAATCCCCCCCCCCCCCCCCCCAAAAAAAAAAAAAAAAATTCAGATTGGTCTTAAAAGACAGGTCTGGATTTTCAGGGGATTGTTTTTGGAGGGGGAAAAACAGACCTAGATTTGTGGGTTTGTTTTTTTTATTTGGAGGAGGGAAAAATGCCCATCTTGTAACCGAACAAATATCGTACATCATCAAAACTAGAAATTTTCCTTGTTATAGTAAAATCTAGCACCATCTGTTGAGGAATGTTGGTTACAAGCCTTGTGAAGGACACTAGACAACATCTTTGGTCCGCAGAAAAACACTCCAACCTTTGTCCTGAAATCAAAAGGAATACTTGTCAGTCAAGAACTGTGTTAACCCATTAATGCCTAGCATCCCAAAAAATGGTACATAGGCAATCAGTGCAGACCCAGATCCGACGCCACAAAATGTGGCGTCTGATCAAGGTCTACACTTTTTGCATAAGACAAATGCGTATTTTTCCTCATAAAAAAAAAAAGACAACAAAAAATCTAAAATTAAACTAAACCTGACACCCCTTAAATGACAAATGGACTCATCCAATATATACAGATAGAAGAGTCCACTGGGCATTAATGGGTTAGGGTGAATGAGCACCCTTTGTGGGGAAGCAACTCTTCCATTTTCATTCCTGCCTCACTTCTCCTTCAGGATCAACTTGTAAAGGAAAAGAATTCGCTCCACTTGGGGCAATTTTTTACCATTTAAGGGTAAACCTTTACCTTTACCTCATTACAGAAACAAGAAAGCAAACAGGAAGTCATAAAACTGGTTTCCTTTGCAAAAATGGTGGATAAATGGGGAGTGGGGAGGGGGCCTATTCACCCAGACAGTAAAAACTTTTGAGAATTACTGAGACAAAAATACATATGCAAATTGTGAAGAAACAGATGTTCAAGAAACAACTGTTCTAACCCTTTCGCTGCCAAATATATGGTGAAAAGTTCCCCTCAGTGCCAAATATTTTTTTCATATTTTGCTATCACAGGGTTCAGCTATTAAATCATATATTTCTCATGAATTAAAGATGGTATGAAGCTCAAACTTTGAGCACAACCAGTTTAATTGTTTTCCAACAGTTTGCAATAATATTATTTCTAATTTCTTGAATTTTACAGCCTATTTAACAAATGAAAAGTGATCAGGAGCAGATATATGTATTCTAGAGGCTACAACCGTATTTTTCTAAAGAACACAACTTTAAAAAAATAGCAATTTTATCACAAACTCTATTGAAACATTGTATTTAAAGCTCTCCATGTCTTAGAACCTGATTTCTCAATAGGAGGCATTGTTCTTGGGTCATGTCTATATTCTAGCACCCGTTATGTTAGAAAGTCACAAAACGTGTGCTTGAAATAGCATTTCAAGTATCTCCTTTCACAGTTTTCTAACATATTTGAACCTCAACACATATTTTTGTATGATATGGCAATGTGTATAAAATTGTCAATGTACTCATTTCAGTCCAACAGTTTCATACAAAGGTGCTACTTTACCCCACCCCCCAGAAAGCAGCGCCAAGTTCAGAAATTCAGATGTGGGCCTAAAGCCCTAAATGTCATGAAACCTCAGCATATATTTGTTTTGTCAACAAAACTTTGTAAACAATAGTTTATTTACTCACATTATCCACAGCCGTCAGTGCCATTTAACCATATATCTTCAACATCTGCTCCCTTAGGCAACCAAGATTTAGCCACAGACGCCATTTTGAATGGCAAAAACACAACATTTTCCCTTTTTGAAAAAAACGTTTTCACTGTCAATCTACTTTCGTTTTTGTTCATTGTTTGATGTGTTTACACACCGCATATGACCTTTGGATTGATATCCGGTGTTTTGTGAAATTCACCATATCGTGAAACTTACTTATGGTTGGTTAAAAACAAGTACTAGCTTTGTCGACGCAAGTCACCTATGGCAGTCGGCCAGGTAGTCGACTCCAGTCGCCTACGGCAGCGAAAGGGTTAAGTCAGCAAAGTAACAAATGGACCACTAATGTGCTTTACATTATCAAAAATGAAACTGCCAATAAAAAGAATTACATTCTGGTCATATAATTTGCAGATAGCTTGGCTGATCTGAGTTTGAAATTTACCATGACAATCGGAAATGTAGTTTGCCATATGGCTGCATCTTGCCATGCCAGATCTTTATAATATTTCAACTTGAGTTAAAACGGTCATGGGCACAGACCAAAACATAACAGTATGCCAATGACATGGACTGAAAAGACCTGAGCCCAGTTGTTCAAAGCATGATTAGCTCAACACAGTTGTTCGTCAAAGATTCATTGTCATCTAGCGTACAGAATATCAAGTGTGCTAATATCATTTTTTTGCTGAAAAAAGGAGAAGAGCTTTTGCACTTTTTTCGGCAAAAAACGTCAATGTTTTTGGATACAAAACATTTGATAATTTAGCATCTCGTTAACTAACAAGGTCGTTAGTTTTGAACAACTGAACTCTGGCATACATTCTGGCATGGCTTACCCAGGATGGTTCTTGGCAATATCTGGTATGATTTTGTCCCAGTTTGGTCGACCATAATGAGTCTTCTGATGTAGCCCTGTGATTGGGTCATATATCTCCTCATCATGGAGTACGATATTCTTGGCCTGCAATCAGAACATACAAGATGTTTTCAGTAATGTTTTTCAACAGAACTGATATCTATCTCAGCATTGAAGACATCTTTTGTCTTTTTAATTGCAGATAATGCCTAATTCATCATAGATATTTCAATGTTCGGATATAGCAATAGCATCAAACCCATAATGGATGTGGGGGCAGCACATCCATGAGGATTCAAATCCCACCAGTGACACAAAAAAATTGTTTTAAACTGTAATAGGCTGTAAAGATAAAAAGTAATAGACTTCGCGAACAGTGCAGCCCCTCAGGAGCAGTCTGATCTCAGTCTACACTGTGAGTTGGATTTTATTTTCTCTGAGAACTCTCTTAAACAATGAAAGGATGGAAGAGTCCACCCTGTAAAACCAGCAGGAAGTAGTAACACAAACCTGTTATTGGGTAATAGATCTGCTCATCATGGAAAACTAAAGTTTTTGATTGGAACGAATAGAGTGCAAAACAGTTTCTTTTTAGTCTTTACCATACTGCTTTACTAGACAGGTTCTTTCCCAGCGAGCACATGACGTCAAAATGACGTCATACTGGCGTCGTAGCATCGACGTCATTTCAACGTCATGTGCCTGCTGGGTTCATGTCAAGTTTTGTCTAGTGTAATCATTATTTTAAGGGGCATCAAACAAGGTGGAAGCCCTAAAGAATAACTCTTCACTGTTTGCAAATACATACAGGTACCCCTTCACTCAGAGCAGGTTTAATGTCAGAGAACTTGGTAGAAGTCTATACTGAGGGCTGTTTTGCATCACCTCATGATTTTTTCCACTGTATAAAATGAAACTGCTCTTTTTTCTTTTCTGACATACTTATGCCCTATTATCTTTCCTTCCCATTAACTGGGCAGTATATACCTTGATATTGTTCCAAGTTATTTTCAGAATTTTCTGCTTGATCCCATCAGGTAATGTAGTACAAAAACAATAACTCTACTTTCAATGTAACATTGTTATATTCCTTTTTCTTTTTAATCCATGAACTCCCAAACTTCAAGATATTTCTTGAAATATTCAGCAACAAAACAACAGTAACTCTACATGCAGTTTAAGTCCTTTAATGTTTTCTCGCAAATATGAAAAAACAGTAAAGGACTTAAACTGTAAGTAGAGTTACTGTTGTTTTGTTGCTGAATATTTCAAGAAATTAGTAAAAAGTTGGACTCACCAGGTTAGTATCCCAGCCTCTCGTCAAGTAGATAAAGTAACTGAGGAAATTACCACTACCAGTCTCCTCCATTTCATGATCGTAATATTTGAGCAAATCATGGAGCCATTCAAAGGCATTGGTGTCGGGACAGATCCAGAAGAAATACACCTTCTTCAGCTTAAAACTGCTTTCAGCTGTCTGCTTCTCATACCTAGAAATGAGCAATTCAAAATGACATAACAGCAAACCACAGAAAAGGCTAAAATGATACCATACTTACCCTAATTATTTGGACACCTACACATCATATGTAACAGAAGATTTGAACAAATCCACAGAACTATATTTTGAGGTGTCCAACCTGTTGGGACAGAATGGCATATAGTGCAGACCTATTGTCATTGCTGACTTGTCTTTTACTTATTGTATATTATTAAGGACAGCCCCTAGCCATCTCCTGGGAAAGTGCTGTCAGACCTCTTGGCTTTTCCCTTGTCTGGTTTTGCTTTGTGTGATTTATTGGCTTCCTTTCCCATTTGATGTTTGGGGCAGGATATGGAATTTGACTGTATTGGTTCCTGATCATTGCCTTATCTTGTTCCAATGCTCATGTTTGGGGCAGGATATGGAATTTGACTGTATTGGTTCCTGATCATTGCCTTATCTTCTTCCAATGCTCATGTTTGCCTATGCATTTATAGATACAGTTTCTCTAAACACTTCAGTGAAACTATATTCAGCATAATATAAACACACCCATACCAATTTTAGTGCGACAGATACACATTTCTGTATTTAACATAGAAAACAGACAGTCACATACAGACACCTAAAATGCAAGGAGCATTGCTCACAGAGTGTACCAGTCATAGGGAGCTTTGAGGCACTTTCTTTCTTTTTTTTCTTTTTTAGTCACTGGTTAGCTCACCTGGCCCGAAGGGCCATAGTGAGCTATTGTCATACCAATGCGTCCGGCGTGCGTTGTGTCGTCCCGAAATTTGTCCGTCAACACCTAAAAACAAATATTCAAACATCTTCTTCTGTAAAACTAATGGTCCCATGGTTCTCAAATTTCACATGGAGCATGACCTGACTCCAGGGTCTCAGAATTGTAAAATTGGGTCAGGTTGAAAATCCAAGATGGCGGCTGTTACTATAAATAGCAAAAACAACAAAATAAACTTCTTCTCCAGAACCACTGGGTATATTTGTCTGAATTTTGGCATGGAACATCAGTGAAACCTTTGTATTCAAAATTGTAAAAATGAAAAAAATCTGTAGCGGAGTTTTGTCACAGTGACCTACTTTCTGTTTATGAGTGTAATTTTGCTCAAATGCCAATGTCAAAAAAAACGACTTATTCAAACGACTTCAAACAATTTCTTCTCTAAAATGACTGCACCCATGGGTCTCAAATTTCACATGGAGCATGACCAGACTGCAGAGTTTCAAAATTGTAAAATTGGATCAGGTTAAGAATCCAAGATGGCCGCCATTACTAAAAATAGCAAAAACAACAAAATCAACTTCTTCTCCAGAACCATTTGGTATATTTAGTGGAAAGTTTGCGTGGAACATTAAAGGTAGGTTCCTGGACTAGCGATAACAATTATGTCCACAAAATAATTTCGTCTTTTTGAATTCTCTTATATTTCTGAATTTGTTGCTACTGAGAAACTCGTCAGATGTTGAAAAAAATAGTCGTTTTCCCTTTTGGTTTAATTTCTTTCGTTGGAATTCCAGTTCCAAAAATAACTATGTTTATTAATATCTATAAGTGGGCGATTTCTGATGCCATTCTCCAAAGGTCAATTTTCCCTTGCCGTGAGCTCTCCTAAAGGTCCTGGCATGGCAGATGGGTTAAAACTGTCCCAAAATGCAATGCAGCATGACGTCAGCCACGTTATCTATTTTTGGCGCGAACTAAAAATAGCGCTAACTGGTGTGCGAAGCAGAGTTAGGAAATCCCTTGCAAAACAACTTTTCTAATATTTTTTGATTTACACTTTTTAGTGAAACTTATTCATTCCCTTTTATAAGTGCTTTCCAACAACTTGGATGAACGATCATCAAAATTATGATGCATTCCAAAGTACAGGAACCTACCTTTAATGGGACCTTGGGATTTAAAATTGTAAAATTGAAAAAAATCTATAACGGAATTAGGTCACAGTGACCTACTTATTTTGCTCAAATGTCAGTATCTCAAGAAAACGCAGTCGATTGTGGTCAGATTTGGTCAGAAATGGTCCTTGAAAGGAATTATTTCAATTTTGTGCCAGTTGACTAGCCAAGATGGCCACCATGGGGGCCGTTACTAAAAATAGCACAAACATAAAAATGACAATTACTCAAGAACCCTTGAATGGAATTGGACCAATTTTGTGTCAGAATGTTCCTTGCATGAAGCCGTTTCGATTAATTGCAATTTGGCATTCCAAGATGGCCGACATCTGCCGTTACTAATAGCACAAACATAAAAAGACAATTACTCAAGAACCCTTGAATGGAATTGAACCAATTTTGTGTCAGAATGTTCCTTGCATGAAGCCGTTTCGATTAATTGCAATTTGGCATTCCAAGATGGCCACCATCTGCCGTTACTAAAAATAGCACAAAAAATGAAAATGACAATATCTCAGTAACCGCTGAATAGATTTTGATGAAATTTGTGTCAAAATGATTTTTGCATTGAGATGTTTCAATAGTAACTAAATAATGGCCTTTGTTACTAAAAATAGAAAAAAGTGAAAATAAGAAAATCTCAGTGGAATTGGACTAATTTTCTGTCAGAATGGTCCTTTCATTAAGCTTTTTCGATTTTCTGCATTTTGGCATTCCAAGATTACCGCCATCTGCCGTTACTAAAAATAGCACAAAACATGAAAATGACAACATCTCATTAACCGCTGAAGCTATTGATACGAAATTTGTGGCAAAAAGATTCTTGCTTTGACGTGTTTCACAAATTAACAAATATTGACCCGTCAAGTTGGCATCTGTTACTTAAAATAGCAAAATATGAAAATTAGAAAATTACAATGGAACTGGACCAATTTTGTGTCAAAATGGTCCTTGCATGAAAGCTTTTCAATGTTTTGCATTTTGGCACTCTAAGATGGTCACCATCTGCCATTACTAAAAATAGCACAAAACATGAAACTGACAATATCTCAGTAACCCCTGAATGGATTTTGATGAAATTTGTGGCAAAATGATTCTTGCATTGAGGTGTTTCAAAAGTAAATATATAAAGACCAGACAAGTTGGCCTCTGTTACTAAAAGTAGCAAAATGTGAAATTGAGAAAATCTCTGGAATTGGACCAATTTTGTATCAGAATGGTCCGTTGCACAAAAGCCAGGTGAGCGATATCAGGCCCATTTGGGCCTCTTGTTAAATGGTAAGTATTAGAAAAGTTAGGAAGCTCATGTTTGCAAAATGTTCAAATGTAGTTCCTCTGCATTGGGAATGAGTTGTTTGTAAGTTTACCAAAGAATAAAACACAATTGCTATATCCCAGTATATCTTGGATTCATTTTGTTACTTTATTACATGTATTATTATATAAATAAAATACTGTTTAAACCATCAGAGGTGTATAGAGATTTCTTGCATATTGGTGTTATTTAATATTAGGCCAACTGGCTATGCTGCTTGTACAATTCAAATATTGTATTGTGAAACTATCATGTGAACCTTATAAAGGTAACAAAAAAAATTGTTTAACAAGGTTTTGATTTGGCAATAAATGCAACCTGTTATCAAACATACAGTCAACTCTCGATATCTCGAAATCCAAGTTCAACTCAAAATACTGATATCTCAAAGTAAATTTTCTGGTCCCAGAAAATTTTCTTTGAGATATCAGCAGTCTGTCATAACAGGAGGCGAAATGTAAAGAAAAATATGAAATGTGTCCAAACTATATTCTTTGATATCAGTGTTTGAGAAAGCACATGTCAATTGTATGGAACTAATAAGCCCGCCATATAGTAATCCACAAGGGATTCAGTTTACTTTCACGAGATATCTGTGATCTTACAAAAAATTGATGAAGATACCAAAGAAAGGCCACGATTACAAAAAAAAAAAAAAAAAAAAAAAAATCACTTAAGACACAGAAAGACATATGATGACACAACAGAACAGCACAATTTCAATAACATACCATATTAATCCTTATAAGTGCCCCTGCTCTAATAAATGCCCCCTGTCTCTTTTAAAAAAATAATATTATACCGTATTAACTTGCATGAATTCCTGTTTGCTTCTCTGGATGAGGTAGGTATTTGAAATGGGGTCTACTCTTAAAGGAAGAATTTGCTCCTCTAGGAGCAAATTCTTTCCCTTAAGAATAGACCCATTTCAAAGAGCTGCCACATCCAGAGAAGCAAACATGAATTTCTGCAAGTTAATATAACATAACGCGTGGTTTTGTAAAAGAAGCAGAGGTGTTTATTAGAACAGGGACATTTGGTAAGATTAATATGGTACGATTACAAAACAAGTGGAAGAACAGACAATAAGGAAACAGAAATAAGGTGGACAACCTGCATCATCAACCTACGTCATGATCCTGCAACTCTAATGCTAAATAGGACATATTTTTCTTTAAGGACATAAGTGGAAACAAAACAATTTCAGCTAATGCAAACTGCAGGGTTTACAAGGACAACTTTAAGTTTGCAACATGCACATACCCTGTAGCAATGTCCTTTGTAGTTTTATGAAAAACTTTGAAAGACAAAAATTTCTCTCAATCCAAAAATGTTTTGAAGTATTCTGGTAGCTGTCTAACTGCTGTAAAACCATGGCATTTGCTTCAGACAAAGGCATCACGGCAACTGTACATCTTACAAAAGAGACATTCGTAAGTACTTGAAATAAAACTGATTTTCATAGCGATATTGACACTCCTTTCTTTCTACACCTGTATCATTTACCATTAGAATCATACGATTGTGACACAGGTTGTCCACCATGAGAAAGCAAAGTGGGTAGCAGTGACCACAATGCTAAAATACACACAGGAATTCTGCGGAATGTGGTGTCTCACCTTTCTGCACACTGTCAAAAAACAGAGATAAACCAGAAAACCTAATGTAAAGTCTATGATGCAACCATCGACATCGGAAATGTAACACCTATGTCTCACCTTTGTTAGTCACAGGCAACACAACAAGGCAAATCAAACGAAACAGAAAGACAAAGCAGTTAGATGGCCAGAATGCTAACATCATAAATAAGGCCCAGACAGCAAAAAGGACAGCTGTTGAAGGTCAGGTGACCAGAATCTTAACATCACAAACAAGGTAGACAGCAAAGACAGTCAGGACCCAGTTGTTCAAACCATTGTTAGCTTAACTAAGTCATTAATCGAGAACTTGATAAGTCTGACAGTGCTCACAAAATCAAATGCTGTTTTATTTTTTGCTGAAAAATTGCAAGGAGCTTTTGCACTGCAATAGCTCCTCACAATGTTTCAGCAAAAAATGGAAGCATTTTTGTATACAATACACAGCAAAATCTAACATCTTGTTAAATTAATGATGTCGTTAGTTTTGAACAAGTGGGCCCAGATGGCCCAATCAAGGAACAGACAGCAAAGTAGGTAGATCAGGAGACCACCATGTTGGCATCACATACAAGTCACATTAAACAAAACAGAAAACAAAGTGGACAGCTTTACAGGTGAGCACAATGCAAGAATTACATGTACAAGACTGTTTTATATTCCATAAAGAATAATGTAACAATAGTTCAATGCCATATAAAACTTACAATTTAATTTAAAATAATTTGTGAAGTTTCTGTAAAATATTCTTTATATAGAAGAACAAAATGGCTCAAGGTAAGTTCCGAGGTCATATGTAAGAATCAGCAAAAGAAACAAAAATATTACCCATCTTTCCTCCTCTGACTACAACAATATTGTAGAACTATAAAAGCCTTTTAAAATGAACAATGATAAATTTTGGATATTAGAATATTATCATGCAAATGTTTTTAAACTACACCAAGTCTTCATTTGATTCGCAAATGCCATTTACCACATTTTTTTTTGTAGCAGAGGCTCAATGCAGCAAATGTCAGAGTAACTTCTAAACTGTTTCCACCTGAAATGCCCCAACAATTATTAAGGTGAATGGGGACATCTCTATGTTTGTTTGCAACTTTTACAAAAGGAAATAATCGTCATGACTTTCCATTCATTTCTCTGTATGATAAAGCCTTTTCAAAACTGGGGATACTCTTAAAGGAAGGAGTTAGCTCCCTCAGTGAAAATTTGTTTTCTTTACAAAAAGTCCCCAATGAAATAAAGACAAATTCCAATTAGTAAAAGGAATTTGTCTTTATTTCATTGGGGACTTTTTTCTTCTGGAAGTGTATCCATACACTTGAACAACTGCTCGCCCAGTAATGTCCCACACCAGCAAAACAAAGGTTCATCATATTTATCAATATTGTTCTTAACGTTGGAACACCAAAAACCAATTACTGAACTTATTCTAAAATTTCAAGGTGTATGGGTACACATCTATGTTTTTCTACCATTTTTTTTCAAAGGGGAAAAACTCTGTGACTTCCTGTTAGTTTCCCTGGAAACTACAAACTCTTCTGATAAGAGGTCTACTCTTAAAGGAAAGGTCTACTCTAAATGGAAAGAATTTGCTCCTTGAGGAGCAAATTCTTACCTTTGAGAGTTGATCCATACCATAAAGAGAAGCAAAAATGAAAACAGGCAGAGTTACTTCCCCTGAAAGTGTACCCATTTGCTTTAATTATTGGAAATTTACTATTTGATGCCATGTCAAAAAGTTTGCTATCTATAGTATGACATACAGTGGTGCTTAGAATCAGTCTGATCTGGGTCTTTGTAGCTTGCTAAAGCACTTCTACCTCAATATTTACAGTATTCAAGTTGGTTTATGCATCAATTTCTCAAAGTTCCACTATCAGTGACTTACTGCAAAGCACTTCCTTAAGCTGGCTCTGTTGGAACTTGGGTAGAGCATGCCACAAAACTTTTGTAAATCCTGACTCTCATGGTGCAATTCAGTCACCATTTTACTTGTTTATAGCTTGAAAATTTTACTTTACACATGAAAACTGAATAAAAGTTTTGTTCTGCAATTTTTTTACATTTCTCCACAAAAACAGATGATCTGGGAGAAGGCATCTTTAAGCTCTAGCTTGCTGTCTAATCCCATCGAACTCTTGCTTATTGTATTATGTTGTTTATGTGTAAATAATATATTGCTTAAACTAGAATATGTTGCGGTAACTAACTAGTCATCTGGCCAAGACAAATATAAGCCGAAACAATAATTTTTATGCAAAGATGAGAATAATTCCAAATTCCCATCATCTGGGCCATGAAGTACTCTTATTAAGAGAACCCTGGCAAACCTAACTTACCAAATATGTTTCAGAATGGATGCAAAGGGTGTGACCCCAATACCAGCTGCCACAAAAATATCAACTTCATAGCCAAATATATCTTCAGTTGCTGTACCAAATGGACCATCTACAGCTATCCTGAAAATATACAACTTTTAAGTTCGGAAAACAGAGCTGGGGCCGTATTCATAAAACGACTTAAGTGGTTGCTATGCTGTTGCTAAGGCTAAAATTCTTTGAAGGAGATTCCCTACAACTATGAAATTTGCTCTGGAGGAACAGTCTTACAAAGACTGTTCCTCCAGACCAAATTTCATAGTTGTAGGGAATCTCCTTATAGATATTTAGCCTTAGCAACCGCATAGCAACGACTTAAGTGGCTTTATGAATATGGCCCCTGGTGGATGCTAGCAGTTTCATTAATTTCTGCCTATGCCTTATAAGCACACACTATGGGCATTCCTGAAAGAGATGATTTCATGCCTACATATTTTTATCCTTTGTCTGCTTATTTTACAAAAGCTGAATAATCTACTGAATAATTCAGTATCATTTGTAAAATTTCTGTATATTTCTGTGACAGAAAGCAGTTTTTCCCTGATGCTTTTATCTCTATATGCAACTAATTTTGAAAATAACCATTCTTTAAAAAGCTTGTTCATATGAAGAAAAGTTTTAACAGTCATTTTAAAAATTAAGCTCACAATGTGCTAATTAGACTGAATATGGTAGTTTCTATCAAGATGAGAGTTTATGTCTTCAGTTGACTATTAAAGACTTTCATCACTAGGTGTCTCTAATGCAGGTCTTCCTCTCTTGTTCTGTAACACTCCATCCATGTGCTTTTATCTTTATTTACAAAGAATAGGATCTCTGCCCCCTTCAAGCTATTCTAGGTATGTGCTATTAATCCCTGCACAAGTCTGGCAGGGCCTTAACCAGAGCTCTAGATAAGAGGGAATATTTGGTGATAATTAGAGATAATTTTTGTTAATTCTGCATAAAAACATATGTTGTGACCCCTCATCTGAACCGTCTCGATGAGACGGTTCAGATGAGAGGTCACAACATGTGGTTTCGATGAAAAATTATCCTTATTTATCATCAAATACTCCCTCTTATCTAGAGCTCTGCTTAACATAAACTTACTTTGGTTGTTTCTAGAGCTCTGCTTAACATAAACTTACTTTGGTTGTTTCCATGCTTCTTTGAACTCCAGTTCATCCACATGACATTCTTTGGCAAGAGCATTGGTCCAGTTACCAACACGACGAATATGTACAGAGAAATAATCATCCTGTGGAGCCTAGCAATTTGAAATGGAAAATTCTGTCAGCTTAGTTAAAAAAAAGAGATTCAATTGAACAGTGAAATTCTTTATAATTTTAACCGGTCAGCAAATCATGTTCTACTGAAATTAGATGACTTCTGAGATTAGATGATACAACAGCAAATTCTGTTAAACAGAAAAATGTTTCGGAACAATGCTTTAAGTATAGAGGGTCCACTTTACAAATTATATATTATGTGACAAATGACATCGTTGGAAGTACGGCTGATGGATTATTGTACTAAACAAAATTTCAATTATATAGACAATTTTTCATGTCAGATTTGTTTTATCTGTTTGCTGAATAGCATATTCTAATACCTCAGTACCATTCTCTAAAGAACATGAATTTCAATTTTTTTTTTCTAAATTAAGTGTTAGAAATTGACTTTTTTTTACAGGCAGCAAGTAGTTGATTCTCAGTGTGAAAGTTGGAAGCATAACTAACACACCCTATAGCGAAAACTGGTAACCATATAATCACTCTTTTGCCAGCCTTATGGGTAGTTATCTGATTTAAGACCAAACAAAACTCCATATGGTCAAAGACATTGACAATGCCTCTGACAATATGAAATTGTGTTTAGTCTTACATGCAGAAGTAATTTTAAGCGAAAATTGGCTTCTACTTTTCAGAAATTAATTTCTCTACAGAATTGTAGGTAGCAACTTTTTGCTACCTGCCTTATCAATATGTGCCAAATGGGATTTTCATGTAGCAAATTTGCTACTTGCTACTGTCAATATTGAGCCCTGAATATCAAGGATGTATGCATAGTTGTGTTGCCCTGTTTGCTTATGATGCTAAATATACCCTTTCATTGCATGAAAATGATACACTAACATTTACTTACAGATGTAAGTGTAAAGGGATGCCACTCTAGTTGAGATATTTTTGGACAATGTAGAAATATATACTGGCCAGGACCCATGCTGAAACCATTTTTCTTCATCTGTAGCTCATATACATTGGACGGATGTTTAACCACCTGGGAAAACATGATGAACTTTAAACTATGCTGTTTGGCAAATACTGTAAATTGCTTTATCATATGACGTCGCATCTGAGAGTGCAATAAAGCCATGGATTAACAAGGGCTTCGCAAGCGGCGCATAATACGCCCATTTAAATGTCATAAGCAGAAACAGAATGAACAAGATTGCCTACAAAAGGACAGACAGACAAAGTGGTACAAGGGAGATAACCTAACCATACTAGATAGGCCTTTTTTGGTTGTACTATATTCCCTTGAAATGATTTTTTTATAATATACATACCATTTATTTCCAATGGTTAAGGAGTTAGAGTAAACAGGAAATTTATGCAAGGGCAGATAATTGAGTAAGTAAGCCAGAGTTGTGGTTCTTGTTCAGGATACATTGCCCCATTATTATACACATTCCTACAAAGCTTCATTCTAATATTTCAAAAGGTTCAGGAGATATGGAGTGAATGAGAAACACCTGAAAATACTAATCAAATGGAGGTTACTCCAAAAGTAAGAAAGAGGGAGCAACCATTCTTATATATGACACATTGTCTTGTGATCATGCACATTGCTATAAAGTTTCATCATGATATTCCAAACGGTTACCAAGTTATGGCATGCACAAGATAAGTAAACACAAAAATAGGCTCAAAGTACTAATGAAATGGTCGTAACTCTAAAACGAAGAAAAGGAGAGCGGCCATTTTTGTACGCGACACATTGTTAGGAATTCATACACATTGCTATGAAGTTTTATAAAGATATCCCAAACGGTTATCTAGTTATGGCGCGCACAAGACTTGCAGGGAAAAAAATGATCAAAGGGGCATAACTTCAAAACTAAGAAAGGGGGAGCAACCATTCTTGTACGCGACACATTCCCCCAACCTAATACATATGCCTATAAAATTTCATGAAGATACCCCAAATGGTTACTGAGTTATGGAGCGCACAAGAATGTTTACGGACGGACGGACGGACGGACGGACGGACAGCGCCACGACATAATACGTCCGTTTTTTCAAAACGGGCGTATAAAAATGATAATTAACTAGTGGATTAAATATGCAAATTACGTCGTAACATTATGCGTGGACGTGCATATAAATGTCACGCTTTCTAATGGCGAAATTGTGACGTTTTAGTGCAAATTTGCTAATAAAATGCGATTTAGTGCCATATGATAAATAGAATCTTGCATTCATGCTCCTGTATTATTGAATTTATTAAACTCGTTGGGGAAAACCATAAGATACTTGGCATAGCCTCGCATCTTATCTTTTTCCCCAACTCGTTTAATAAATTCAGTAAAACATGAGCACTCATGAAAGATTCTCTATTTGAGCCGCGACACGACAAAACCAACAATGTGGTTGTGCGCCCAGCGCAGGCTCAGATCAGCCTGGGCATCCGCCCAGTCTGATCAGAGTCTTCGCTGTCGGCATGGAGGTAGCTTAGACCCTTAGCCACCCTTAAAGTGCTTAGCAAAGAGTCTGGTCAGACTTGGCGGATGCCGAGGCTGATCTGAGTCTGTGCTGAGCGCACAACCACATTGTTGGTTTTCTCGTGTCGCAGCTCATTTACTTTCCTTGTTCTTTATTTCATGATATTTTAATTATGAATTATTGTAGAGTTCTTGAATGCTTCAAGTACTTGTCAATCTACAGTTTCTTTCTAGTCATCCATAGGTCAAATACTGGTATGATTCATAGATTTGTGACTCAGTAAATTCCAAATAGTAAAAATAAAATTCTGAGGAATCTCAAGCAATTAACAGTAATAAAGCCTATGAAAACCTGATACAAACTAGGAAAAAAAAAATACTATATTTTTATTCAGTTGTGATCATTGTCTTAATAGCTGAGTGGTGTACAAGAGCTTTATAAAAGTGTGTGTATATGTGTATCAGAAAAGGAGGACAGGATTATGATGATAGTTCTTAAATTTCCATTCATTCTCAAAATGAGCCGCGACATGACAAAACCAACAAAGTGGCATGTGCGCCCAGCGAAGACTCAGATAAGCGTGGGTATCCACCCAGTCTGATCAGAGTCTTCACTGTCCCCATGGAGCTATCATAGACCCTTAGCTACCCTTATGGTGTGCACAGGGAAGACTCTGATCAATGTGGGTGGATGCACAGGCTGATCTGAGTCTTTGCTTGGCGCACATGCCACTTTGTTGGTTTTGTCATGTAGCAGCTTAAATAAAATTTAGACATAAGCAGAAAGTGACAGGTAAAGTTCCATATGTTACATAGAAACAGTAGCAAACCGTTACCCAATAATATTAAAATTACCTTTGTAATATAAACCTTCTGTTGACTTCTAATGAATCTGACCACTCGTTCTATAAAATAAAGCACCATTGGTCCAATAACCCACATCCATGTCTACAAAGAACACAAAAGAGTATTTACAGAATAAGCATGAGCTGAAGTCAGTACATGATATGCCTCTGTTTACCAATATTTAAAACTGGATAGCATTCATGATGTGTCCATGAAGTTATGAAAGATTGTGAAAATGTGCGATCAGTATCTATCACACTTGAGATAGCTTACATCAGACAAAAAAAAAAAGACAACACTCAATTTTCAAGCAGAATTGAGCATAGGGAAAACAAGCATGAAAGCTCAATTTAAGCTTTTGTATGTATATAGAGAACCTGTTTGCTCTGTCTCTTACGAAATTTTGTCAATTCTAATTCGTTTCTCTTACACAATAATCATTTTGATCTCTGTACAGGGCTCACTTGGTCTGTCCTGGTGAGGGATGTTGGGAGGGGGTAGGGGCAGGGCTCATTTTCCACCCCATATTATGGCACAAAATTTTGCCTACATATAAGATGTCTTTCATGATACAGCTTGTTAAATTTTGCCCGATTATTTAAAAATAAGGAAATCTATTGAAAAACCAAAATATAGGGACAGAAGTGCTGCACAACAGACCAGACAGACTCTTGCCCACACCAGCTGATATTATTATTATAAGTATCTTTCATGGGTGTGGGGTGTGGACAGAAAAATCTGTCACAAGGGTCAATGTTCCGAATCACAAGGCTTGCAGAGCGATGCCAAACAGTGATCCCGAGTGACGGATTTTTCTATTCACACCTCACACCCGCGGAAGATACTGTTTCTTGCACACCACGTTTTGTTTTAACTTTAGAACTTGTTAAAGTGCATAATTTCAGCGCTTGAGAGGCTTTGATTTGGTTTTGAAAGAAGGTACTGCTTTCAACGACGGCCATTTGATTCTTTACTTCAACGTCCGGTGTGCATAAACTGATGTCATTTTGCTGTCTTTGTGACGTCATCATCTAAAAAGCCAACGTCACTTGACGACGCAGATACGTGACCTCCTATACAACCGATGCATGGGTGCTCGTGATTTTTATCTGGTCCTGGATGAGATAATATGGGTGAGATAAGATTTGTAGGTACAGTAGGGGAAGCACCCAGATATCCTTATCTGGTGTGCAAGAAAAATAGAATCTATCATTGGTGCCCAGTAGGGATAAGGTGATCCCAGCCTGAGGGTCTACCATTCAAAAGGGAAACAAGGCACTGCCGAGTTCCCCACTTGAACGGTACACCCGAGGGTTGGTATCCCTATCACCACTCGACACCAATGATTGATTATTTTTCTCACCTACCAATATTAAAACAATTATTTGGCCGAATGTTTGCTTATACCTTTAAACAAGCTATTCTGATGTTATTTAATGAGTGACTTAGACATTGATGCCATAAAATCTAACATGATAACCTCAGATAGGAAATCAAACAAAGCCAAAGAACTTGTACAATAGCTGGTAATTTAAAGCTAGAAGAAGATTATCTAATGACAATTATTATGTAAAATGAATGTTTCTAAATCCTATGTATGGGAAAGCATTGAATAAAGAAATTTGAACCAATTAGTGTGTAGCTTTTCCCACATGGCTAGACGTGTGGGATAAGATTTGCTACTGTCTTGAAAGTACAGGGATGACTCTTTCTTGTACACTGTAAGAGGTGAGAAATCACCAGCCTGGAGAGTAAATCAAACTTAACCCATTGCATTCTGGGTATGTTTTTGTCGTCTGCTGAAATTGTCTTCTGCATCAAAAATCAATTATTTTGACAATATTGGTCTAACTAACTTTTGTAGAAATGATGTCTAGTCAGCAAACAGTTTGGATCTCAGATCAGGCCCCACGTTTGTGGGGCCTGATCTGGATCCAAACTGTTTGCCCAGATACTCCTAGAGGGGTATCCCGAATGGAATGGGTTAATCAAATTCAAGGCCGAACATGTTGCAGGTAAAAACTACACTTGCAGATAATAATCTGTTAGGTACCTGTGGGGTAGAACCAGAGAACTGAGGTATTGGACATGCAGGATCAGTCCCCCACTCCTTAAACTTGTCCTGACAAACCTCTGGGTCATGGTCCGCTGCATTGGTTTGGCCCCTCACTACACCTCTACAATGCAAACGTTGATAAATAATCATTGTAACGTAAAAATGGTGGCCTAACCATGGGATGTATTCATATATCGTAATAGAATTTTACAGTATGTGAATACATCCAATGGCTAGGCCACCATTAGCATAAAAATGGTGGCCTAACCATGGGATGTATTCACATAATATCGTAATAGAATTTTACGATATGAGAATACACTTCATGGTTAGGCCACCATTTTTACAAGGGAGATAAGTAAAACAAAAAGTATCTGCCTCCCTGAAATATGTGAATTTCTTCTCCAACTAAGGTTACTCTCAGAAGAAAGAACCTGCGAGCAAGTTGTTTCTTCTTGGAGTAGTCCATGTCAGAAGGGACACAATTATATCCAGGTCAGAGTGATCTCCCTTGGCAGGGTCTCAGTCATCCTTTTGTTAACAACACTTTGGGGATCCTGAGAGAGATAAAGACATAATTACATGTTTTAAGTTTGTCCTGGCCCCAAGGTTATAAAACTTTTTTCATGCTCAACTCAGCTGAGCATGAAATTTTATCTGCTAATAAATATAAAAGTACCGATAAGTACAGTTGTTTTCTTTCTCAGTTTAGCTGAGTATGTAATTTTCTCTGCTTATTAATATGATAATGCCAACATTAGTTGGCATTTTCATATTTATCAGCAGAGAAAATTTCATGTTCAGCTGAGTTGAGCATGAAATTTTTTTATAACCTTGGGGCCTGATGTGCAGGCTGATACTGTAGAACTTTATTAGCTCAAACAACGATACTTCAAACACCCTGCTTATTAGCTACAACTAATTTTGAGTCCAAAACAAAATTAAGATTTTGTAATAGTTATACCATGGTTTGTCCGCCTGTACGAGGAGATAATCCACGAGCTTTATAAGCGAAAGATAAGATAAGATAAGATATACTTTGAGTCGGCAAGTATCAAACAGTGAAACATAAGCTCTGGTGAGCTTTTGAACCGACTATTTCGCAAACAAGTGTATAAAATCAACATGTGTAAAGTAGCTGAAAGACAAATGGCACATTTTAGTGATTAAATCAAGCTAAACAATCACATATCATGATTAAAAAGTTGAATGTTTATGAAAAATTGAAATAAATTTTATTTCATTGATAAAAAGCTCCAATTACTCGGATATTAGATTTAGAAGTTAATGCAATGCATACTTTAGATAAGGAAGCAGACTAAATAAACGATTAGATATCAAGATGTATCTGTATCACATAAATGCCCCGCCCATGGGAGAGATCCTGCGAGTCGTCAGATACTTACTCACCAATGGACCTGGCACCAGAGTGTCACCGAAGCTTCTCCATGAGCCACCCCCGACTCTCCAGGAACGTGAGTGATACTGAGTGTGCCCGGAGCAGTCGGTGGACAGAGCGGATTATCTCCTGTACAGGTGAACAAACCATGGTGTAACTATTTTATACCTCCATTATCAGTGTAGACCTTGCTCAGTAAGAAATATTTTGTGCTAAAGTTGGCGTTTTTTGGTAAGGGTGGTATAAGGACCAATCTATGCCTTGTACTAATTTTCATGGTCCCCTGAAATAATGAGTATGTCCAGATTCCGTGCTGGAAAATTAATTTCAGATATTCAGAAATGACAGGATCATAGCTACATGTATATAGATGACATACTTACTGTAGTCCATGCACGCAGATTCCAATATAGAAGAGAACAAATAAATGATGAGTGAACCAAAACACTTCAAAATATGACCGTCTGAAATGAAAAATCAAAGAAGCAAAATGAGTTATGTCCAGAACCCTAGACAACAGGGAGTATTTGGTGATAATTAAGGATAATTTTTGTTAATTCTGGATAAAAACATATGCTGTGACCCCTCATCTGAACCGTCTCGACGAGACGGTTCAGATGAGGGGTCACAACATATGGTTTTAATGAGAAATAAAGAAAATTATCCCTCAATTATCATCAAATACCCCTCTTATCTAGAGCTCTGTATGTCTTAAAAAAAACTGCATTTAAGCACAAGTGCAGCACTTTCTTCTACAAAGGCCTGCTTAAAAGCAAATTGCACATGCCTTGAATTACTTTGAAAAGTACATCAAAATGACCTAATATTAATCATGGTGTTTTTAAATCATATGATAGCATTACATTGTAAGTATAAATTCTCTTACTTTATTATAGGTCACATTCAAAGGTCTGTGGTTATTCTTAAGTATATATTTGAGCCAGCTACTTGTATAATGGGTAGTTCTTACAGGGTGGGTCCTTCTAGTGTGTATATCTAAGTATGAGTGCTATACCAAGCCTATAGACTGAGATGTGATTGTAGAAAAGTTGGACAGAGGTTTCTTTGTCATTCACACTTTTGTCTTATGTGATATTATTGTACTCATAGTGACCATCCTAAAGTATGTCCAGGGCTCGAAAAAAATTTCTGAACGTACTTGTCCTGCAGGGCAAGTGCTTTCAAATTTTTACTTGTCCTTTCAAAAATCTACTCGTCCTTCTTGACTGGAGTGGAATACTGTCTGATATCACTCATTTTTCCCTCGAACTTATTCTACTTTCATTTTCATTTTCACTCGGTTATTTCCGGTACTCTCCGTAGGTAATATGGTTTTGTCCCAATTCAGGATCGTACTGAGCGATTTCGCCAAAGAGGTTTCGTTTACAAAGATGTCAGCACCAAAGTAGATTTTTTTCTGCTTTATTCAAGAGAGGAGGTGAAAATAATGTCCTATACAACTATTTGAGTTGGATTATGCATTTGAAATCATGCAGTTATAGAGCGCAAACAACTTCGGCGAAACCGCGTTGGTGCGAATCCTCATCGGGTCCATGTAGGATATGCGCAGGCGCACTGTTTATTTACAGTTTGCCATTTCCTTTTTCATTTTTTAGACAACACGATGCGGAGATCTATGGGATTTCATGCTTTTAGCGTTACAGTCAATATTTGTTTGCTGTAATTTGATCGATTTGTAAAGTGCTTTTCCTGGACGGCATGATTAGACAATTTTCAGGGAGGGAAAACCTACTCGTCCGGCAGGGCAAGTCGGTGACAATTTCACTCATCCTTACCCACCATCTACTCGTAAATACGAGCGGACGAGTGTAAATTTCCAGCCCTGATGTCTGTTTGCTTAGATGTGAAGGTCATTTATTCTACATCAGTGGAACAAGAGTTATACAAGTCAGCTTTAAATGGTCATCCCTAGATCTAAATGCATCAAATGTCATGACGTCACTCAAGTCTTATACAGCTTAAAAAAGCTATTAATACATGAAAGTATTTACATAAGTGAATCTTTTTATATGAGAAAACAAAAAGAATAAAAACTGAGTGCAAGCACCCAGAGTTGAATAAGAATGCAAATGCATACTCTCACTCTGACACCAGGGATAAAGCATGGATTAGAAAGTATAGTACAATACACATCAGTCTCACAGGACCACTTCCAGAAATTTCAGCCCAAAAAACGGCCCAATGAGTATGTTTGTAGAAATGAAATTTTGTGATAACCTTTGCTTTCAATAATCACTCTTTTTGTATCACTAAAGCACTTTACAGACATTTACCATTTTAGTCTCTATCAATTATTTTCAATCAACTTCAACCACAGTTTCTGCCAACACTAAATGACTAATTTTCTGCTTACCTTATAGTTTCTGTTGAGGAAGACACCATAAGAATAAGTCCTAGAGTAGCCACAACACCTGATATCCCTGCCACTGTCTTAAACAAGAACAAGGTTGGATCCTAAGGAAAAACAATGGAGTTAATAACCATTTCAAAAACATCATGGGGACTATTCTGATAGACATCTACAGTAAACATTAGAAAAAATCAGTTGTCTTATCCACAGAGGTAGGTCCTGGGGAAGAGAATATTTCCAGGACAAGGGCAACAACCAACATCATTAAAAAGGTGAACTATTCCATTCAGTGTAATGAAAAAGTCTAAGCAACCCTTTTTTGATAATCATCTATTCTGAGTACAGAAATCTCTTTACGTCAATAACTTTTAAAACATAAAAGCATCGCGAACGACTGCGTGATACCCCGCCACTGCAAACCTTTTTCACACACCGATTTTTTCAGATTTATGTATCTTTATAACCCGGGGGCAGAGGGAGATAACCCCCATGGGGTAAATTTGAGCATCACTGGAGGCTTTCATCACTCTGATCATTTGCTGAAAGTTTCAGAAAAATTGCTTCAAACTCTGATTTTATATGGAATTTTTCATGATTTTATACATGTATATAGTCCCAGGGCAGGGGCAGATAACTACCAATGATAAAATTTCTGTGCTCATAAAAAGCTTTTGTTAGTTTGATCATATTTGTGAAGTTTCATCATGATACTCCAAGTAGTAATGGAACTAGAGGCCAGAAACCATTTTTTGTACATTGACAAGTGCCATAACTCTGTCAGAATTTAACGAAATTTGCCCATTAACAATCCCAAGCGAGATATTCTTTGTACAAATGCATATGCAAAATCTGAAAGAAATCGGTTGATAAATACTTAAGTTATCGAACGGAAACGCAGTGCAGATGGACGGACGGACGGACGTACGTACGTACTACGGACGGACGGACAGACACACGGACAGCCAACGTGAAAACATAATACCCAACCACTAACGTGTGGCGGGGTATGAAAAACTGCAAGCATCAAAAGAATTCACAAGGACTATAATGACCGCCTGAAAGGTAAATATCACATACTCTTTGACCAAATGAGGCATGACACGAGAAAACCAACAAAAAGGTTGTGTGCCCAGCGCAGATTCAGATTAGCCCGGACATCCGCCAAGAGTGATCAGAGTCTTCGCTGTCTGCATGGGCATAGCTTAGACCCTAAGCTACCCTTTAAGTGCTTAGCAAAGAGTCTGATCAGACTGGGCAGATGCCCAGGCTGATCTGAGTCTGTGCTTGGTGCACAACCACTTTGTTGGTTTTCTTGTGTCGTGGCTCAAATGCATCACAATATAAGGTCAAACAAGTCTGGTTGAAGATGTTTGACAAAATCTCACTTTTCTGAGTATGCAAATTTGACTTGTCATTGTAAGAGTAATGCATTCCCTGACACACCCTTGCGGATATGGATGATATTGTAGCAACCACATTATGGGTTTTCCTCAAGCCTGTTTGCAAAATAATTTAATTTCTGAGGTTGGATAACAGATTTGGTGCACCAAGTAGTTTTTGGAGACTTTTTAAATAGCATAGAATTTACCGTAAGATTCTGAACATCTGACAATTCAAACAAGTGAGACTTGGAGAATGTGTAACTTGCTGATAAAGTAGGATGCAAGAGGTGCAAAGTAAATGTAAATAATTCTAATGCACTTATGAATGTTCAGTTGGAAAGAGATCATTCTGAAGTCATCGGTGGTGCCCCAACGACCATGTAAGGTTGTGGGATTTGAGTACAGTTATCCTCTGATTTATTCCTCAACTGGCTTTGTGATGACCCATTCAAGCAAAAATTAAATATCCTTGATTGGAAACTGTTCAATACTAACTTCTTCTCATCAGGGCTCGGGAAATATTGAAAAATGAATCGGTCCAGCCGGTGACGTCATCACCTAACTAATTTCCATTGGAAAAAAAAAATTGATACCTGTCACGAAAACTAATGACAGCAAGCGAAGTCCTATGAATTAATCCCGATTTCCGTACAATGGTCGTACATTGTTTGTGTTTGGTGGAGTTCTTGGTTTTCCAAACATTTTAAGACGTTTAGCTACGTATGTAGAAGCAAATACAAGACTAGAACGTGTTCGTAGGCAAAGCGGACGTGATAGAAGACATCACACTTGATTGACAGGTGGACAGGGGAGACAACCTGTTCAAGCCCATTGCATTAAAATTTGACGGTCATTCCTGTTTGTTTGTGCCGAATGGGCCGCGTCGGAAATGGTGACTTACCGAACACGTGAAGAGCGTATATTGACTAGCTTCCACCGAAGTATTCGGTTGTCGCTAGGTCGCCGTTCATTATTATGCATGTTAGATGCGAACAAGAAAGGCCGGTCTGACTGCTTACTTGCGCTGGCTGGTACGATTGTTAGTCATCTGTGTGTGTACTTAGGTACCTTTAGCCATCATACAGTTAGAATGACACTGCGTACGTTATACTCACAGCGGCGTCTGTTATCTTTATATCAAAGACAAAACGTGCTTGACCCATAAACGAGCGGGTAATTGCATATCAACGCTACCGTTAGTATTATACCCAATATAATAATCGCGTAGACCCTGATCAAAATGCGCTATTTTTTTTTTGCACTGATCGGCATTATTTTCGCACTGGTCTGCATGACGATATGACGATACAACTAGGAAATCGGTGAAATGGATGTTTCCATTTTCATATTTCATAGTTCCATTATTCGAAAAACATTGTATATTTTTACAAGAGCGTAGACCATAACGCGTCGGAAATAGTGACTATTAATATTAACAATGTATCTTCGTTTTGAATCTACACTATTCGCGGAATAGGTTGGTATTCCTAAAAACTCCATTGCAGACAGTATGAAACATGAAAGACTATCCGTTGTAAGGGCAAATGCAAATGATTGAACTTCGAACAGACTTTGTCAGTACATTCGTCAGCATTCATCTGTTATGGATACATTCACAACCTTTTGAAGTCGGCATACGCCCTACACATACAGGTCAGTTACATTCTCGCGACCGTGAAAAAAGATGGACACCTTTCATCCCAAAGCCCAGTCATCGTGATTTTCATAAGTTGTTTTGTAGACTGTCGTAAGAGTGCGCGTCATTATGACACTTGTTATTGACAGGTAGGCGGTCCGACATGTGGTTCAGTGCTCCATACGGACAATCTCGCTTGGCCCGTAGGCGGTCTTTTCGTCTGGTTTAACACCTGCGTTAATCCGATTAGTTATGACACGTGCTAGAACTTTAAAGACAGTGGCGATATTTTATACGTCGGGACAAGATCAAACGGCCGTGTGTAACAATTATCGGACGAACCGGAGAAAATTTCCTAAGTATTGGGCCAGTATGGGACCGATTTTTGGGGGCTTTGGGCTGTTTCCAATCGTTTGTTTGCCCTCTAGTCTTTGAATTTTAAATATGATACATAAATTTTTTTTTGACATTCTGTTGATGCAAATTTGGTCATCTGTTTTCATTGCACTTTAAAAATTAACAACAAACCTCTGAAGGGTTTCTGACTGGGTTCAGATATGTCTGATCAGGGTTAGAATCATCAAGGTTACTTAGGGCTGACAAGATCCCTTCAACATCAGTTGTGCCTTCATGGGCCACAAAGAACCTTTCAACATTGAACACATGTGCTCCGATATGTATTGCTAAAATATAACAAATAAATGACAGAGCATGCCTACAGCAATGAAATTTTAGAACATCAATAAACCACCGTAGGTACAAAATAATCAGAGTTTCAATTTTACACAAAATTAAACGATCTGAGATTAGCTTATGTACACTTTCAGACAAAGCAACTCAACCATTTTCATTTTTTCCTCCCTTCTCCATGGATCAACTCTTAAAGAGAAGAATTCACTCCTCTAGGAAAAAATTCATTACTATAATAAGAAATTCCATTTTCAAAGGGCTTCATCATCCAGGGAAGCAAACAGAAAGTTATGAAAATTGTTGCGCTGTAAAATGGTGGTTAAACATTAGAGCCAGGACACGACAAAATCAACAATGTGATTGTGCGCCCTGCGCAGACTCAGATCAGCCTGGGCATCTGCCCAGTATGATCGGAGTCTTTGCTGTCCGCATGAAGGTAGCTTAGACCCTTAGCTACCCTTTGGTCATTTATTGAAGAGTCTGATCAAACTGGGTGGATGTCCAGGCTGATCTGAGTCTGCACTGGTGCACAACCACTTTGTTGGTTTTCTCATGTCACGGCTCACTTACTCATACCTGAACTGTTTGGTATAAGCCTACAGTCTGGTTTGACAAATTAAAGGGTCTATTCTTAATTTTTGCATAAATATCTGTCACATGCCATTAACTGCCATGTTTTAAAGAACGCAAAACCATGTATTAACAAGGTGATTCATGTGCTGTCAAATACCTGCTTTGCCTTTTTTTCATTATGCAAGTTTCAGGGCAATACCTCATCAATACAGAAGCAAGCGGGTAGTTTGCAGATGCAGTTATCTATAAAAGACTTGTATGCTAGAGTTTTACACGTTCAAATATTGCAAAAGTCGAAGAGCAGGTGACACTGAAGTGAAAAGTTTAGTGAACATGATTTTGACTTATGAATTGCTGTTAAAGGTTTGACAAAAATTCAGATAGCTGGCCAATGGCCTGAAACAAGGATTATTATAGAAACGCATAGTGTGTATTAGTATCCACTTGGTAATGGCGATGAGGTCAAAAAATAGTGCCTAGACATTTTCGTTATTTTCGTAGCATTGTGGCTGAATTTATGCAATAATAGTGATCAAACTTGGTTTTTCTTTGCATTAACATTTGTCAGAGGTGAGTAGTTATAAGCCTCTGCATTTGTTGAAAACCAAGTCCAAAAGCAGAGGTTGTTCAACAGCTCCTGAGGAACCTGGTTAATGTTAAAGCATGAAAAACTAGAAAATTGTGTCTGTAAGACACTAATGATGCCCCCGTGCAGCGCCTGTCACAGGACATGTGTACATCCATAAAGCACCTTTCAAGCACAAATGCTATTTACTGTTACGCAGAAGGTTTTACACTCGGTCGACACGGGTGTAGAGCCTTATGCGTCGCCAGGACGGCGGAGGGTGACTTCCGGTTAAAGGGTTATCTACTAGTGTAATACACTAACAAGGAAACTCTAACAATGTTAGAATTTTTTTAAGTTTATATATAATGTAAATTTTATATACAACAATACAATTTACAACTGTCACAATTACAATAATATACAACACATATCAGTTCATGTCGCTGGCCCAAGTAAGGTGTTTGTTTCAAATATGTAATCGATTTGCGTACAATACGCAAATAGATTACCGTCTGACGTCAACACCGTACTCGGCTCAGCGCCATGAACTAAAGGAAAACACAAAGAACAAAAAAACGTTAGTTTGAGCTCATAGAAAAAAACAAGGCCTTATGTTGGTAGACTTCAATTCGTCGTTCCCTGGATCATGTCATGGGCCAGTCCATATATCATGAGGAACACCAACTCTTATTAACACGTGCACGATTATATACTGGTCACTCCCTGGATCGTACCAGGGACCAGTCTATATATATTAATACACCTTAGTGGACGAACACTGTCCCACACTTGATGTGACCTTCAGATCTTATCACAGAATCTGGCAAAACTGTGCTAACCACTTCCGCCTACATTTTGTGCTTCCCGCCTCTGCTTAGGAACCATGCACAAACGGCGTTGTAACTGCCTCTACCCGGGTTGGTATTAACCTGGAGACGTTTATCGAATCTCCAGGTGAGACGTGGCTCTAAGCCCTAACAGCTGACTGCCGGACTTGATGTGCCTAAAAATAACGAACTTACACTTAATACATTGTAACTACATAATAACAATATGTAAGACTTGGGCCTGTCTTGGAAATACCATACAACGCCCTCGGCGAATGCCGAGCATAACGTGCACACGCCAGCCGTGTCACTAGACACGACTCGCGCTCACGATGTAAAGCCAAAATTGTGCTTACCACTTCCGCCAATGAAGAAACGTAGATCCTACCACGCATGTGCGTCGAAAGATCTGACGTCAAACATTGTCAAGAAGTATACTGACGTCAACAGGCATTACCATGACATACCCCACATAAAACATGAATAATCTAAACAATGACCTATTTACATTAAATTGATTGACCAAAATCTAACTCGCATATGTATTAATTCATTTCTTTTAACTAAGCGTAATACCATTTGCCATAGAATATAATAGCTGAATAAGCGTTTCTCACACATTTGGGATCATAACGTTTGATCTGACATCATGACATCAATGATGTTATACCATATGACGTCATCTAGTGAAGGCAAATCAAACGCATGATGACCAAATGTTACCATTATAACTTATGGAAAAAACCCTTAATGCGGTGCATGCTATGGCGTCAATTGACGTCACGAGTATATAAATTAGTTCCATTACAAATCAATCTACTTCTATAGGCCACGTATACGTGAAACTAATATAAAAAGTGCTGACGTCGCAATAACATGAATGCAACTGACTTCACATGAATAACATGAATGCAACTGACGTCACATGAATAACATGAATACAACTGACGTCACTGGACGTCAAATAGACGCGCACCAGTGAAACTAATGTAAAAAGTGCTGACGTCGCAATAACATGAATGCAACTGACGTCACATGAATAACATGAATGCAACTGACGTCACTGGACGTCAAATAGACGCACACCATTGCAACCAACATCAGTGATATAAACTATTTCCGTAATTTACAAAACTTCCTAATATACAATACCATGCGCCGCATGGTCAGTATAAACAAAATTGGTCGACATATGCACAGCCTGATCACTGTCAACAAAATCAAATCAGTCGACACATATAATCATACCATATCAATCAGAAGTCACATTTTTCATTCTTAGCCAAACTATTCTAAATAAATATAATAAGATCTTACCCTTCTAGGTCTTAACACAGAATCTGGGCACACAACAATATAACATCCATCAAGAATTAAACAGCCACGTCTAACTTTTCATTAAAAGATAGGCGTATAAATACTATGCGTCTCACATTAAAATCATGCAACACGCTTTCCACAATCAAAAGACTCGTGCAGGTATTCACCTTAAAATCATGCAATACACTGTCCACGAGAGGTATTCACAAACAACCCATGCATAACGTAGTCACAATTTCCGTAAACGTTTTATTACCACAGTTACCCTAAAAACTGTAGCCTTACTGATTGAAAGGATTAAAATAATCTCGACGACATAGTGGACGATTAGATCCATTTCGTAACATAGGTTTCCCCTTAGGGAGAAAAAAACATAACAATGTTTCTTTTCTGAAATAGTACGAAATGCGATCGAATCGTAGGCTATGTCAAAACTGGAAAACTAGCTATATACACAACAACGGTGCGATGCATAACGTGGCCAAACTATCTACTAAGGTAGTCCGCCCCCAAATTATCTTGGCCACGGATTTACCTAATCCCAAAGTCAATCAATTCTCTGTGTCGTACCTGTCGTGCCTCAAATGGAATGGGGAAGTATGGGTAAGTCTGATCGAACACTAGGTGGAAATCGCCACCTTTAAGTGTATCGGACGTAAAATTAACGCTGTCTTTGACGTTACACCTACTTCGCACGACAGATCCCACAGGATCCGTTGCCTCTGCCTCTAATCTACTATCGCCACCGTGTTCTTCCATGTTTTCTTTCTGAATCGACGTTACGTCGTCGGGCTTTACGTTTTCACGTATGAAGTCATATTGGGATACGTCCTCTGACGTACAAATGTTAACTCTTTGGACATTCGGATCACTGTGATCCTCTGATCCAACATTGTCACGTTCATTAACAACTGCAGACGACACGTTCTTTTGACGTTGAACGTACTGCTTAATCATGTTAGCAGGATAAGTATTCACGACGCCCTTGACGTTAATTTTGTAGTTCATTGCATTGACTACTTCGACAACTTTATATGGCCCGTTCCATTGAAGTAATAATTTATTGCACTCATTCGGGAGTAGCAAAAGTACTTTGTCTCCGACGTCAAACTTACGCGACCTCGCGCGTTTATCATAATAAGCATTATGCTTTACGTCCATTTTCCGGACAATATCCTGTGCTAACTTACACGTTCTCTCTAAACGTTCTTTTAAATCAATAACGTACTGATACGTCAATAACGCACGTTGGTCAGTTTCCTCTACAGACCACAATTCCTTTAATATTTGCATAGGACCCCTAACATTACGCCCATACAACAGTTCAAACGGGGAAAAACCTAACGACTCTTGCGGAACTTCCCTTACTGCGAATAATAATGCTGGGAGATACCTGTCCCAGTCATTCGGACGTTCTACGCACATTTCACGTAATATCTGTTTCAATGTATCATGGAATTTCTCCACCGGTCCTTTACCAGTAGATTGATAAGGAATAGTTGTCAGATCTTGAAGCGACAACAACCTACTAACCTCTCTCATGACGTCAATCGTGATCTTACTATCATGCTCGATTAGCATTTCACTCGGTATTCCTAATCTACTGAACATCTCAACTAACGCTTCGGCTACGCGTCCCGTTTCAATGCCGGGTAACGCTACCGCCTCGGGATATCTCGTCGCATAGTCTATCATTGTTAAAATATAGCGAGATTTCCTGTCAGAACGAGGTTCTATCGGTCCAACTATATCAACAGCGACTCGTTTAAATGGTGTGTCAATCTGTGGCAACTTTCCTAAAGGAACCTTAGTGACACGACCTTTTTGAATAGTCCTTTGACATATGTCACAAGATTTACAAAACCTTGCCACATCACCACAAACTCCGGGCCAAAAGAACTCAGTTAAAACTCTATCCATAGTTTTCTTTATGCCCAAATGACCTGACATCAAGGTTTCGTGCGCCAATCTTAACACCTTTTCACGAAAACCTTCAGGGATAATAAGTTGCAAAGTGACCTTGTTTCCCTTAGTAAACTCCCTATACAATAAATCTTTCTTTCGAATAAACTTAGTTTCACCCCGGTTCAATCCACGACTAATAGTCACATTCCCAGATTCCACTCTTTGCCTTATGCCATTCAATTTAGGGTCAACAACTTGGGCCTGCTTCAATGCCTCCTTATCACTAGCAATAATTTGATCAGGAACTTTAAGTTTCCTATAGACCTCTTCACCTTGCTTAGCTTGTGACCTAGTCACTGCCGCCATTGCAAAATGGGACATATCGGGAAGTTTTGACCCGTCAATATTTCCAATAACCAGGTCATACAATGTATCTTCCATGCACGATGCCTCTGTTTTTCCTGTGAAAAATGGACAATCTATGTCAACCATTGCTAAGGGATACCTTTGGGTAGATTCATCAATCAAAGTTACATCAGATTCTCTACCAAGTAACTGATCATTAGAAACCAAGTTTCTACGAACGACACAGCCAGTACAACCTGTGTCCCTTAAAACTACAACAGTCTTACCATTAACCGTACCCTGCGCTGTTGGTAATCGCGACCTTAGAAAGTAACAGACATCTTCCCTATCCACGTTATCATTGATTAATGGACTTTCTTCCTTACTCTTATAGAGACCTTCAATTTCATGAGACCTATTCATTGTAGTTTTACAAAAGCTCATTTGATGTCCGCCACCCCGACCACGTCCGCGGGAATAACCCCGACCACGGCCACGATCTGAATTACTACCCTTCGTCTGTACAGTATCGCTCTTACTCTGTGATCTTTGTGTCTCATCTTTCGGAGCATAACTATTCCCCTTACTTCCCCTATATCCGCTTGCTCTTGCACCTACCTCCGCACTATATGCTTGCTTACTATCGGGATTCTTAAAACATTTATATGTTAAATGTCCCTTACCACAAATACTACATTTTATCTCTGGCTTCGCACTCGGCTTATTATCAGATCTACTCTGAGTTACGCCCTTACTATCACGCTGCCCCTTATTAACACAAGCGTAGACACCGCCACGTGCTTCTGCAAATAAATCTGCTTCCCTAGCCATCTCACCTAGATTCGTGAATGTTTTCGGTTTCAAATGAACATATAGTTCTTTACTACAGGATTCTAAAAACTGATCCCTAGCGAAAAAATCGCAAACAGCTTCGTAAGACTGGTCTACTTTCGCCATTTTCAACCATTTATTAAGATACGACCTAAGTCTACTACTAAACTGAATAAACGTTTCGGACTTTTCAGGCCTATCATAGCGAAATTTCTTCCTAAATCCGCGTTCAGTCATATCGAAATTCTTTAACAACGCATCTTTCAACTTGTCATAATCTGCTGCATCATCTACAGACAATCTATCATAGACATCAAGCGCGCGACCTTTAAGTAATGCGCTTAAATATGCAGCCCAAACGTTTTTATCCCATTTATTCGCCGTCGCGTATTTCTCAAACCTTGATAAGTAACTATCCATTTTGTCCTTACTTTCATCAAAATACGGTAACTTGGGATCTCGCGCATGCGCTAGCTTTTCAGCCTTCTGTTTTTCTAATTCAACTCTAAACGTTACCTTCTGCAAATCTATCTGATTCTTCAACTCGCGTTGCTGCAATTCAAAACTATACTTCAACTTTTCTAACTCAACTTCGCTCGACAACTTTGCTTCCTTATCGCTTTCGACTTGATACAACCTAGCTTCCCTATCTTTCTCGGCTTGCCGCTCTATACTTTCAATCCGCGCCATCTCGATTTCCCTATCCGCCGCAATCTTAGCTTCTTCCGTTGCCCTATCCGCCGCAATCTTAGCTTCTTTCGTCGCGATCCTAGCCAATTCAATTTCCCTATCTTTTTCGACCTGCGCAATCTTTTCTTTTTCCGCCGCGATCCTTTCTTTATCAAGTTCCCTTACCGCGTGCCTTTCTGCCCTCTCAGTCTCTTGCTGTTGCTTTACAAATTCCTGCAATGCCTGCCCCTCATAACCTAACTCCTTTCCCGTCTTAACTAACTGATCCATGACGCTTAACGTAATGCTCACGTTAACTTAACTGAAACCGACGTTCACTTAAAGTCACACACGTTAACTAAAACGTTAACAATAATAATAACAAACTAATCCAACTAAAACGTTGATTAATTAGTATACTCGCGATCTGGACGTATCCATTAAAGTTACGTTCATAACAGACCGGAAATGACATCATAAACTGACGTTGACTTTGCCGAGAATTACTTTTCACTATTAGATGACGTAATTAGATGACGTAAATAACCCACATTACAATTACGCCCAACTTGATCTAGCGTATCGGATATACAAACGTAACGTATGTAACGCAACGTATTTACACTGACATGACAACTGTACGTCCTACATTACAAAACCTTATAAGATACCAACGGTAAATCAAACTTAAGATTCCGCTATTAGGTTTAATTCATTGTAACGATATTATATAACGTTACGAGTGACCCACGTTACTAAATCAGGACATAAAATGGACCTCAGCAACAGCTACGACACTACGTACAAACGTTTGAATTAATAAACTAACAGATTGTCATGCTACAGCAGTGCCAAGGTACTCAAACGGACCTTAAAACTAAATATGTATCATCCGTGCCAAGACAATTCAGGTCTATATACCTCAGTTTCCCCACTCAGATATGCAACCTGTTACATTCTATCACAAATTAATGCATGGGCTATCGCACTTCATCACGCAGGGAATAAGGATAGTTGACCTTAATTGAGTGTAGGTTACATTTACAAAGAATTTAGTGGCAAAATTGTTCCCCTAAAATTCACAGCCTTACGTCACCTTAGAAAAGAACAATCAGAAAGTCAATAATAAAAAAAATGTCTGACAAAATTGTGCCTAGATTCTGTATATATTGTCAATGTCTTACACTGGCAGATATTAACCAGAAGTCAAATCCCGTTACTTCATGACACCATGTTACGCAGAAGGTTTTACACTCGGTCGACACGGGTGTAGAGCCTTATGCGTCGCCAGGACGGCGGAGGGTGACTTCCGGTTAAAGCGTTATCTACTAGTGTAATACACTAACAAGGAAACTCTAACAACGTTAGAATTTTTTTAAGTTTATATATAATGTAAATTTTATATACAACAATACAATTTACAACTGTCACAATTACAATAATATACAACACATATCAGTTCATGTCGCTGGCCCAAGTAAGGTGTTTGTTTCAAATATGTAATCGATTTGCGTACAATACGCAAATAGATTACCGTCTGACGTCAACACCGTACTCGGCTCAGCGCCATGAACTAAAGGAAAACACAAAGAACAAAAAAACGTTAGTTTGAGCTCATAGAAAAAAACAAGGCCTTATGTTGGTAGACTTCAATTCGTCGTTCCCTGGATCATGTCATGGGCCAGTCCATATATCATGAGGAACACCAACTCTTATTAACACGTGCACGATTATATACTGGTCACTCCCTGGATCGTACCAGGGACCAGTCTATATATATTAATACACCTTAGTGGACGAACACTGTCCCACACTTGATGTGACCTTCAGATCTTATCACAGAATCTGGCAAAACTGTGCTAACCACTTCCGCCTACATTTTGTGCTTCCCGCCTCTGCTTAGGAACCATGCACAAACGGCGTTGTAACTGCCTCTACCCGGGTTGGTATTAACCTGGAGACGTTTATCGAATCTCCAGGTGAGACGTGGCTCTAAGCCCTAACAGCTGACTGCCGGACTTGATGTGCCTAAAAATAACGAACTTACACTTAATACATTGTAACTACATAATAACAATACGTAAGACTTGGGCCTGTCTTGGAAATACCATACAACGCCCTCGGCGAATGCCGAGCATAACGTGCACACGCCAGCCGTGTCACTAGACACGACTCGCGCTCACGATGTAAAGCCAAAATTGTGCTTACCACTTCCGCCAATGAAGAAACGTAGATCCTACCACGCATGTGCGTCGAAAGATCTGACGTCAAACATTGTCAAGAAGTATACTGACGTCAACAGGCATTACCATGACATACCCCACATAAAACATGAATAATCTAAACAATGACCTATTTACATTAAATTGATTGACCAAAATCTAACTCGCATATGTATTAATTCATTTCTTTTAACTAAGCGTAATACCATTTGCCATAGAATATAATAGCTGAATAAGCGTTTCTCACACATTTGGGATCATAACGTTTGATCTGACATCATGACATCAATGATGTTATACCATATGACGTCATCTAGTGAAGGCAAATCAAACGCATGATGACCAAATGTTACCATTATAACTTATGGAAAAAACCCTTAATGCGGTGCATGCTATGGCGTCAATTGACATCACGAGTATATAAATTAGTTCCATTACAAATCAATCTACTTCTATAGGCCACGTATACGTGAAACTAATATAAAAAGTGCTGACGTCGCAATAACATGAATGCAACTGACTTCACATGAATAACATGAATGCAACTGACGTCACATGAATAACATGAATACAACTGACGTCACTGGACGTCAAATAGACGCGCACCAGTGAAACTAATGTAAAAAGTGCTGACGTCGCAATAACATGAATGCAACTGACGTCACATGAATAACATGAATGCAACTGACGTCACTGGACGTCAAATAGACGCACACCATTGCAACCAACATCAGTGATATAAACTATTTCCGTAATTTACAAAACTTCCTAATATACAATACCATGTGCCGCATGGTCAGTATAAACAAAATTGGTCGACATATGCACAGCCTGATCACTGTCAACAAAATCAAATCAGTCGACACATATAATCATACCATATCAATCAGAAGTCACATTTTTCATTCTTAGCCAAACTATTCTAAATAAATATAATAAGATCTTACCCTTCTAGGTCTTAACACAGAATCTGGGCACACAACAATATAACATCCATCAAGAATTAAACAGCCACGTCTAACTTTTCATTAAAAGATAGGCGTATAAATACTATGCGTCTCACATTAAAATCATGCAACACGCTTTCCACAATCAAAAGACTCGTGCAGGTATTCACCTTAAAATCATGCAATACACTGTCCACGAGAGGTATTCACAAACAACCCATGCATAACGTAGTCACAATTTCCGTAAACGTTTTATTACCACAGTTACCCTAAAAACTGTAGCCTTACTGATTGAAAGGATTAAAATAATCTCGACGACATAGTGGACGATTAGATCCATTTCGTAACATTTACAAAGAATCCACTGAAAACATTTCACAAACTTTATACCCTATAATGCAAAATGCAGCCCAAAATGACTAAGTTTAAAAGGCCATAATTCCTTCAGAATCATTTTTTTCCTATCATAACCAACATGCACATCTTCACTGTGTCCACAACAAGTCTCCAATGTCTGGAAAACAGCCAATGAAAATTGTGGGAGGAGTTGATTGCACAAAGTACTTACCCGACAATGCAAACATATGCCTAAAATGACTAAGTTCAAAAGGCTATAATTCTGTCAAAATCAAGTCTAGCTCCAACAAAAACCCACATGCACATCTCCAATATGTCCATAACATGTATGCGAAGTTTGGAAAAGATTGATTGAAAACTGAGGGAGGAGTTGATTACACAAACTCCTCACCCTACAAATGTAAAAATTTGCCAAAAATGACTAAGTTCAAAAGACTGAATTCTATCAAAATCAATTCTAGTTCCAACAAAAACCCACTTGCACATCTTCAATATGTCCACAACATGTATGCAAGGTTTGAAAAAGATCCATTGAAAACTGTGGGAGGATTTGATTACACAAACTACATACCCTACAATGCAAAAATTTGCCTAAAATGACTAAGTTCAAAAGGCCGTAATTCTGTCAAAATTAATTCTAGCTCCAACAAAAACCCACATGCACATCTTCAATATGTCCACAACATGTATGCAAGGTTTAAAAAAGATCCATTGAGAACTGTGGGAGAAGTTGATTACACAAACTGCATACCCTACAATGCAAAAATTTTCCTAAAATGACTAAGTTCAAAATGCCGTTATTCTGACAAAATTAATTCTAGCGCCAACAAAAACCCACATGCACATCTTCAATATGTCCACAACATGTATGTGAAGTTTGAAAAAGATCCACTGAAAACTGTGGGAAAAGTTCATTACACAAACTCTATACCGTAAAGTGTGACGAACGGATGGATGGATGGACAGACAGACGGATGGACAAATGGACAGACAGGAGCAAATCTTAATGCCCCCTGACTATCGTCACGGGGGCATAAAAAAAAACAAATTTGATCCTTATAAGAAAAGAATTTGTTCCTAAAGATGCAAATACTTTCTATTAAGAGTTGACCACCATTTGAAAGGGAAGACAAAATTGCGAATGGCAGAGTTCTCCCTCTGAATGTGTACCCATTCCTCTTAAAACACAATGTAGACTCAAATCATCTTACAGGGCCATGTCTAACACACTCTGCCTGTTTGCTCCAAACGATCTATGGATCCTTATGCATTCATATAGTCAACAGTAGAAGTAGTGTCTAGTAAGCCTGAATAGATGTGCAAACAAATCTGTGACTTAACTTTTCACACATCATCAGGCACTTGCTGGTGGTGTAGATTATACACAAGCACTATTTTGGTGTTGCAGATTATACATATGCATTTTAGGCACTATTTTGTGGTGCAGTTTATACACACATATTTCAGGCACCATTAAACTTTCTAGTGGTGCAGTTTATACATACATATTTCAGGCACCATTGAATTTTCTGGTAGTGCAGTTTATACACATGTATTTCAGGCACAATTTCTAATGGTTCATATGCATTGTAGGCCCCATTTCTGGTGGTGCAATTTATTATGCATTTCAGGCACCAAATCTGAGGATGCATTTACAGTGTATTACTGTACGCTTTGAAAAGCCTTAAGAATCTTACCAGTATGTAAACAAATCATATAGGCGAGGTATTGATGAAATGTAATATTTTTATCTAGTTGTCTTCTCACTGTCTTTTTACAGCAGTACTGAAAATATATAGATGTATAATAGATAAAACACAGCTTGTTATAACATTGTATTTACCATAAACCACTGGACAGTGCTGTTTTATCAATACATTATCAAAGTAACAACAAAGAGACATAATATGGAGTGCCGTTTTACTATTTATTCCCTATTTATTGATATCCATAATTCGAATTACGGATATCCATTATTCCATTTATTGATATCCATTAATCAGGATGAAAACTGGATATCTGTAAATGGAATTATAGATATCTATAAATCAATTTATGGATATCTATAATTCGAATTATGGATATTCATAATTCGATTTATTGATATCAGCATTCTGTAATTCGACATGATTTATGGATACCCATAATTTGATTTATGGATATCCATAATTATTATTCCAATTATGGATATCCATAAATAGTTATAGATATCAGTAATTTGAATAATGGATATCTATAATTCGAATTGTGGATATCAATAAATAGAGAAAAAATAGTAAAACGGCACCCTATTACATAAAGCCTTGAGTTCAGTATACAGAGCAACCAAGCCCAGATCAGATAGTCTGCACTGTATACCTCTCTCTCTATAATATTTCATGCATAGCCAGTTAGTAGAACAGAACAGAACAGAACAGAACTTTATTTTGTATAAATATCTCAGGCCACTCGCAGGTGGCATATGAGAAAAAGTATACATATCTCCAATACAATAACAGAATGACGATCATAAATCCACATGGCGGCAGTAACAGTATAAGATTGTAATAGAATGAGTAAGAGAAAGAGAAAAGCAGGGTAAGAGAAAGGAAGAATTTCGGAGTGTGCATTACATTTACCAAATAGTATATATTTTTTCCCAGCAAATCATATTCCATTTATTCATTTCATTGGAATGTGTGGTGAATACCAGCCACAATACAGAGACAATCGCTTGCACGATCCATGCCAGTCCGTTGATAGGGCTGGCATGGATCGTATAGACGAATGCCGTCAAACCGTACATGCGCCAACCGCACATTACTATATCCGGATGAACAGGGTGTATAAGCAATCATCTAGAACAACTCCCACGAATGGCACGTGGGAATTTAACGCCCCATTTCTTTAGCGGTATGAACTGTATGAATGGATTATGTTTACTATGAACGACAATATCTTTACAAATTTACAAATTTTAAAATATTTAACTGCTAGATCTACAATGTTGGACCACAAACAGCAGAGGTTAGTTACTTCTTGTTTAAGTTTAACACGGGGGGTGGACCGGGCAAAATCGCCACGTGATTCAGTGTCCCGCTGAATGCCGTTAATAAACACAGCCTCAGCGAGACAATGACGTCACGTCAGGGCCTGACACAGGCCACACCCCATATTTCAGTGAGTATAGATTTAGCTTATTAAAACCATTAGGCACACAACGATGAATCAACATGAATCAACGCTGACTCGGCGCCATAACCATAGCGTCGAGTCACCGCTGACGCAATGCTAGCCCATCGCCGTATGTCTACCAGAAATCGACCAAGTACGTAATTGACAGCTCAAACAAAATACGCATAAAAATACGCATTAAGCGACCGTGTAGCAGACAGTTAAGGAATGGACATATTATCCAACAGATTAGAGACAAGTCACAAGACATAAAATATTATAAAATGAAATTTTCTTATTTGTAACACAACGAAAGGTATCGTGTTACATGTACGTGTCCAAAGCAGGAGTCACCGGACCAGCATGCGCATCAACACAGTCTGGTCAGATTCCTCCTAAATTGCACACAGTCACAACGGACAGTGAGGACAAAGGTGAGACCAAGCGGATGACACCGTGCAGTCTCACCTGGGTCCTCCCTGTTCGAATAAACAATCAATAGATTTCAAATCTCCATAGAAAAAAGCACAATTGTGCAGGCTGGTACGAGTCCTCGTCTTTTTCATCAACCACACGGCACCTGTTCCCGTGTTTTCAGATTATAACATCCCTTCCAATAAATTGATAAACTTCAATTTTTTTTGTAATATTGAATTCTATGTTATTTTTTATGTAAATGTATATCATTGTATTCTTATTATTATTTTATTTTATTTTTTTTCTTGTTATTGTTGACATGATAAATTTGTAAATGACACAGAGAAGCTACTGGAATTTGTTCATTATAGTTTTCATGAATTTTGACAGTTTTAATAGTACACTTTTATTTCTGCACGTAAGCAATTCTCTATATTTTATGATATTTGGTCTTCTATAATAATATGGTTTAAGGAGTTGGTTTCGTTCATTTTCAAAGTAAGGGCATATCAGCAAATAGTGGAAGTCATCTCCTATGTCGCCTTTGTCACACAAATTACATTTTCGTTCCTGCAGAGGTATGTTTTCCCAGCGACCCGTTTCAATTGGCAGTTTAAAGTTAGAGGTTCTGAATTTAATCATTGGTATATAAGTATTTCTAGTTAATGTTATTAAGTAAGACTCAAATTCCAAATTTTGCTTGAACAAGCTATAATTTCTACCTTTGGATGACAGAGTCAATTTAGCAGTCCAATTTTGAATAAAGATGTCATTTAGTGTTTTAATTATTTTTGCTTTAGTGGCTTGCGGGTTCTCAATGTAGGGCTGATTTATGAGATTCGGTTTACCCACAGATATCAGAATACTTTTAATGCAATCAATCCATTTGTATTTTTGGCCTCTGTTAGATTCATAAAGCATTATATCATATAATTTTCTGGAGTATTTAGAATTCTCGCCATTAATAAGCGATATCCAAAACCCAATCATCCGTGATTTTATATGTATTTCAATAGGTTTTCTCCCCAGTTCAGCATAAAGCATGTATGTTGGAGTGCTCTTTCGTAGTTTTGTTATGTTTCTTAGAAACTGATAATATACAACGTCTATCATATTCGTGTTCTGAAACCCCCAAGTCTCACAACCGTAAAGTAAAATGGGGAGAATGGTGTGATCAAAGAGCTGAATTTGAAGATCTAAGGGAATATGAAGATTATTAATTCTTTTATATAATAAATGTAGTGCCTTTTTAGCGTGCTCAATATTATGTCTTATAGCCTTAGAGAAACTACGATGTTTTGTAAATATTACGCCAAGGTATTTAAATTCCTCACATATTTCTATTACATTATTTCCGAGTTTAAATTCAAAATTAGTCGCATTCCGTAAACCAAATATCAAAAATTTTGTTTTGTTATAATTTACATTTAGTTTCCACTGCTTCGTATATTCATAAAAGACATTAAGGTTATTTTGGAATGATTCAGCGTCGGTCCCAAAGACTACCGTATCATCTGCATACAATAAGATTAGAATTTTTAGAAGTGCATCGATATTAGTTCCAGGCATATTCAAATTTATTCCGGTGCAATGATAATTTTGCATATATTCTTCTAAGTCATTGAGGAAGAGACTAAACAAGATAGGGGATAGGTTTTCCCCTTGCCTGACCCCGCAATAACTTTGGAAACAAGTAGCCCAAAGGGCAACAATTGCTCACCTGAGAGACATTGTAAACCTATAGGGATATTTAAGATGCTCAAGGGCAGCTAACTCCACAGTCAGTGGTCCAATCAGGCTGAAAATTAAACTCATCCAAAACATTATGTATGCCCTCATTTAATATATGCAAGTTTAAAAAGTATCCTATCAAGAGCACAATAGACAGAGCTGTCAAGGGCAGCTAACTTCGTAGTGGTTGGCCTGATCTGGCCAAAATTTGAACTTGTTTAAGATATTATGCATTTCCTCATTACCTGCAAGTTTGAAAAGGATCGGATCAGTAGAAACCAAGAAAAAGTGGCAATATTGATTTTTTGGATGCTCAGGGCAGGTACTCCATAGTCAGTGGTGGGATCCAGCCGAAATGCTAACTAATCCAAGCTTTTATGCATATCCTCATTACCTGCAAGTATGAAGAGGATCCGATGAAAAATGAAAATGTGATAACGTTGTTTTCTCCATTATAAGACTAAATGTAGGTGCTAGAGCGCTGAAAAAGTTTTTCTAAAAATAGCCACAGAGACCTTGACCTTGGGCACAGCATCCTGAAAGTCGAACTAGCTTGAGATATTGTCATACCCTACATTTGTGTCAAGTTATTTCAAAATCCATGAAGAAATGAAGGTGCTAGGGCGATGACAAAAGTTTTTCTAAAAATAGCCACAGTAACCTTGACCTTGGGCACAGCACCCTGAAAGTCGAACATGCTCGAGATATTGTCATGCCCTACATTTGTGTGAATTTATTTTAAAATCCATTGAGAAATGTAGGTGCTAGAGCGCTGACAAAGTTTTTCTAAAAATAGCCACAGTGACCTTGACCTTGGGCGCAGCACCCTGGAAGTCAAACTTGTTTGAGATATTGTCATGCCCTACATTTGTGTGAAGTTGATTTAAAATCCATTGAGAAATGTAGGTGCTAGAGCGCTGACAAAGTTTTTCTAAAAATAGCCACAGTGACCTTGACCTTGGGCGCAGCACCCTGGAAGTCAAACTTGTTTGAGATATTGTCATGCCCTACATTTGTGTGAAGTTGATTTAAAATCCATTGAGAAATGTAGGTGCTAGAGCGCTGACAAAGTTTTTCTAAAAATAGCCACAGTGACCTTGACCTTGGGCGCAGCACCCTGGAAGTCAAACCTTGTTTGAGATATTGTCATGCCCTACATTTGTGTGAAGTTGATTTAAAATCCATTGAGAAATGTAGGTGCTAGAGCGCTGACAAAGTTTTTCTAAAAATAGCCACAGTGACCTTGACCTTGGGCGCAGCTTCCTGAAAGTCGAACTTGCTCGAGATATTGTCATGCCCTACATTTGTGTGAAGTTATTTTAAAATCTGCTGAGAAATGTAGGTGCTAGAGCGCTGACAAAGTTTTTCTAAAAATAGCCACAGTGACCTTGACCTTGGGCGCAGCATCCTGAAAGTCGAACTTGCTCGAGATATTGTCATGTCCTACATTTGTGTGAAGTTATTTCAAAATCCGTTGAGAAATGTAGGCAATAGAGCGATGACAAAGTTTTTCTCAAAATATGTGATGACGTGGTTTTCTCCATTATAACACTATGGGATTTTTTTCAAACGCTCAAGGGCAGCTAACTCTATAGTCTGTGCTCGAATCCGGCCAAATTTCGAACTCATCCAAGCTCTTATGTATGTCATCATTACCTGCAAGTATGTAAAGGATCTAAGCAAAAACAGTTGAGAAAACGTGATGACGCCATTTTCCCCATTACAACCCTATGGGATTTTTTTCAAACGCTCAAGGGCAGCTAACTCCGTAGTCTGTGCTCGAATCCGGCCAAATTTCGAACTCATCCAAGCTCTTGTGTATGTCATCATTACCTGCAAGTATGATAACGATCTAAGCAAAAACAGTCGAGAAAACGTGATGACGCCATTTTCCCCATTACAACCCTATGGGGCTATCTGTTGCCATGGAAACCAGAGTTCTGAGCTGATCGGCACCAAAACCTAATGCAGCCTTTCCCCCACCCAAATGATGCTTCAGATAAAATTTGATTGCGATCGGCCAACTGGTCTCTGAGATATTTATGTTTGAAGTTGTTGACGCACCCACGGACCCACGCACCCACGGACGGACGACGGCCTCGACTCCCATCCTATAAGCTCACCTCTGAGCCTTAGGCTCAGGTGAGCTAAAAACGGACCCACGCACCCACGGACGGACGACGGCTCGACTCCCTAGATACTGCATAAAAAGATAGCAGATTTCCGAAAGGCTGCATTTTTGTTACGCCGTAACAACGTGACAATTGTAACAGGTGCCTTCTTCAGCTTTGAGCACAACTGGTTATATATAAATAAATTTTGAACAGCTAAGTTTTGCTTGATGATGCAACTAAGGATAGTGTAAAAGATAGTGTAACAAGTGTGACTTTAAAAAAAGGCCCATTTCTGTTCTGAAACAACTGTAACATTTGTAAACAGTGTATTTGAAATGAGAAAAAGAGTTTCATTGTGAAACAAACTGAGACAAACTGTGACTTAAACAGTTTATGGCTAAAATATTTCTTGGTGATACAGCCAAAAAAAGCGTGACGAATGTAACAAGCGTGACAATGAAAAAAATTGGCCCATCCCTGGTCTGCAACAACTGTGACATTTGTAGACAATGTATTTTACCTGAGAAAAAGAGCTTCATTGTGAAACAAACTGGGACAAACCGTGACTAAAACATTTATGCTGAAAATCTTTTTTGGTGAGACAGCCAAAAAAAAGCGCGACAAGTGTAACAACTGTAACAATGAAAAAAATTGCCCATCCCTGGTCTGCAACAACTGTGACATTTGTAGACAATGTATTTTAAATGAGAAAAAGAGCTTCATTGTGAAACAAACTGGGACACACCGTGACTAAAACATTTATGCTGAAAATCTTTTTTGGTCAGACAGCCAAAAAAAAGCGCGACAAGTGTAACAACTGTGACAATGAAAAAAATTGCCCATCCCTGGTCTGCAACAACTGTGACATTTGTAGACAATGTATTTTAAATGAGAAAAAGAGTTTCATTGTGAAACAAACTGAGACAAACTGTGACTTAAACAGTTTATGGCTAAAATATTTCTTGGTGATACAGCCAAAAAAGCGCGACAAGTGTAACAAGCGTGACAATGAAAAAAATTGGCCCATCCCTGGTCTGCAACAACTGTGACATTTGTAGACAATGTATTTTAAATGAGAAAAACAGTTTCATTGTGAAACAAACTGAGACAAACCGTGACTAAAACATTTATGCTGAAAATCTTTTTTGGGGAGACAGCCAAAAAAAAGCGTGACAAGTGTAACAACTGTGACAATGAAAAAAATTGGCCCATCCCTGGTCTGCAACAACTGTGACATTTGTAGACAATGTATTTTAAATGAGAAAAAGAGTTTCATTGTGAAACAAACTGAGACAAACTGTGACTTAAACAGTTTATGGCTAAAATATTTCTTGGTGATACAGCCAAAAAAAGCGTGACGAGTGTAACAAGCGGGACAATGAAAAAAATTGGCCCATCCCTGGTCTGCAACAACTGTGACATTTGTAGACAATGTATTTTAAATGAGAAAAACAGTTTCGTTGTGAAACAAACTGAGACAAACCGTGACTAAAACATTTATGCTGAAAATCTTTTTTGGTGAGACAGCCAAAAAAAAGCGTGACAAGTGTAACAACTGTGACAATGAAAAAAATTGGCCCATCCCTGGTCTGCAACAACTGTGACATTTGTAGACAATGTATTATAAATGAGAAAAAGAGTTTCATTGTGAAACAAACTGAGACAAACTGTGACTTAAACAGTTTATGGCTAAAATATTTCTTGGTGATACAGCCAAAAAAAAGCGTGACGAGTGTAACAAGCGTGACAATGAAAAAATTGGCCCATCCCTGGTCTGCAACAACTGTGACATTTGTAGACAATGTATTTTAAATGAGAAAAACAGTTTCATTATGAAACAAACTGAGACAAACCGTGACTAAAACATTTATGCTGAAAATCTTTTTTGGTGAGACAGCCAAAAAAAAGCGCGACAAGTGTAACAACTGTGACAATGAAAAAAATTGCCCATCCCTGGTCTGCAACAACTGTGACATTTGTAGACAATGTATTTTAAATGAGAAAAAGAGTTTCATTGTGAAACAAACTGAGACAAACTGTGACTTAAACAGTTTATGGCTTAAATCTTTTTTAATGAGACAGCCAAAAAAAGCGCGACATTTGTAACAAGTGTGACAATGAAAAAAATTGGCCCATCCTTGGTCTGCAACAACTGTGACATTTGTAGACAATGTATTTTAAATGAGAAAAAGAGTTTCATTGTGAAACAAACTGAGACAAACTGTGACTAAAACATTTATGCTGAAAATCTTTTTTGGTGAGACAGCCAAAAAAAAGCGCGACAAGTGTAACAACTGTGACAATGAAAAAAATTGCCCATCCCTGGTCTGCAACAACTGTGACATTTGTAGACAATGTATTTTAAATGAGAAAAAGAGTTTCATTGTGAAACAAACTGAGACAAACTGTGACTTAAACAGTTTATGGCTTAAATCTTTTTTAATGAGACAGCCAAAAAAAGCGCGACATTTGTAACAAGTGTGACAATGAAAAAAATTGGCCCATCCTTGGTCTGCAACAACTGTGACATTTGTAGACAATGTATTTTAAATGAGAAAAACAGTTTCATTGTGAAACAAACTGAGACAAACCGTGACTAAAACATTTATGCTGAAAATCTTTTTTGCTGAGACAGCCAAAAAAAAGCGCGACAAGTGTAACAACTGTGACAATGAAAAAAATTGCCCATCCCTGGTCTGCAACAACTGTGACATTTGTAGACAATGTATTTTAAATGAGAAAAAGAGTTTCATTGTGAAACAAACTGAGACAAACTGTGACTTAAACAGTTTATGGCTTAAATCTTTTTTAATGAGACAGCCAAAAAAAGCGCGACATTTGTAACAAGTGTGACAATGAAAAAAATTGGCCCATCCTTGGTCTGCAACAACTGTGACATTTGTAGACAATGTATTTTAAATGAGAAAAACAGTTTCATTGTGAAACAAACTGAGACAAACCGTGACTAAAACATTTATGCTGAAAATCTTTTTTGGTGAGACAGCCAAAAAAAAGCGCGACAAGTGTAACAACTGTGACAATGAAAAAAATTGCCCATCCCTGGTCTGCAACAACTGTGACATTTGTAGACAATGTATTTTAAATGAGAAAAAGAGTTTCATTGTGAAACAAACTGAGACAAACTGTGACTTAAACAGTTTATGGCTTAAATCTTTTTTAATGAGACAGCCAAAAAAAGCGCGACATTTGTAACAAGTGTGACAATGAAAAAAATTGGCCCATCCTTGGTCTGCAACAACTGTGACATTTGTAGACAATGTATTTTAAATGAGAAAAACAGTTTCATTGTGAAACAAACTGAGACAAACCGTCTTAACCCGAATTTACGTTAGTTGTATACTTTGTATTAGCCTGTACAATTACAAGCCTATACAAATGTGAAAGCAATTTTGAGCTAGAGATTTGGTGAGGTTTGTGGTTCGTGGGCCTCTTGTTAGGTATTTGAGCATAAATGACTCTACCTTTGATCTCTGGCTATGACCTTGACCTTGGATGTGGGAACCTATGTCTTGTGCATGGCAAATCTTCTCATAAGGCTGTATCTTTCTGTAAAGTTTGCTTTGGTACTTTTCTGAATCATTGCCTAGTCGTGATTGGACCTCTGACCTCAGATTGTGACCTTGACCTTGGATTTGGGATCATAAATACTGTGTGTAACATACTGTCTCATTGTGGTTTACCTTTCTGAGTTTCATGACATTGGCTTCAGTATCACAGAGGTGAGATTTGACCTTTGGCCCTTAATTGTGATGTTGACCTTGAACTTGGCACCTAAATCTTATGTGTAATACACCTTCTCATTATGCTTTATCTTTTAAATTTGCTTCAGTAGTTTAAATATAATCGCTGAGACCCAATTTTGAGACACAATTTGACTTTTTACCCAACTGTGGTCTTGACCTTGGGTGTAGGGACCTCAGTCTTGTGTGTGACACACTTTCTCATTATACTTATCTATCTGTGAAGTTTCATCAAATTTGCTTCTGTAGTTTTAAAATTATTGGTGAGACAATTTTGAGACACAATTAGACCTTTGACCCAATTGTGGCTTTGACCTTGGGCTTAGGAACCTAAGTGTTGCATCCAACACACCTTCTCATTATGCTTTATCAGGGTTCACAAAATCTTACTGTGAAGTTTCATCAAATTTTCTTCAGTATTTTTTAAAGTTATCACTGAGACACGATTTGCAATGGATGGACTGTCAACGGACGGTGCGATTTTAATATGCCACCCGAAGTTCCTTTGGAGGCCTAAAAAAACAACACATTAGTTTTCAAGGTCAGCCCAATACCTACCTTTTCATTGGCTCAAGGCTTTTGAAACTCTGTCAGTGCATGCATTTTACCATTCAAAGTCACCCCAGACAAAACTAGGTCACTGTGACCTACTTTCATGAAAAAGTACCAAATATTTAATTTTCGAGGTCAGCCCCATATCTCCCTTTTCACAGGCCCCATATCATTAAAACTTCATCAGTGCATGCATCTTACCACTCCAGGTCACCCCCCAAAAAACTAGGTCACTGTGACCTTTTTTCACGAAAAAGTACCATAAAAGTCTTCGAAATCAGCCCCATATCTCCCTTTTCATAGGCCTTAGAACATTGAAACCCTTTCAGTGCATGCACCTTACTACTCCAGGTCATCCCCCAACGAAACTAAGTCGTGGTGACCTAATTATATTAACAAGAGGCCCAAACTGGCCTGATATCGCCCACCTGGCTTTTGTGCAACGGGACCATTCTAATACAAAATTGGTCCAATTCCAATGAGATTTTCTCATTTTCACATTTTGCTACTTTTACTTACAGAGGCCAACTTGTCTGGTCTTAATATATTTACTTTTGAAGTTTGTCACAGTCTGATTTGCAGTGGAAGTCTTTTCCTGTTTTAAAGAACACTGTTTACAAATGCCACAGTTGTTGCAGACCAGGGATGGGCCAATTTTTAGCTCACCTGGCTCGAAGGGCCATAGTGAGCTATTGTCATACCAATGCGTGCGTCGTGCGTCGTCACGGAATTTGTCCGTCAACACCTAAAAACAAATATTCAAACATCTTCTTCTGTAAAACTACTGGTCCCATGGTTCTCAAATTTCACATGGAGCATGAACTGACTCCAGGGTCTTAGAATTGTAAAATTGGGTCAGGTTGAAAATCCAAGATGGCCGCCGTTACTAAAAATAGCAAAAACAACAAAATAAACTTCTTCTCCAGAACTACCGGGTATATTTGTCTGAATTTTGGCATGGAACATCAGTGAAACCTTGGTATTCAAAATTGTAAAAATGAAAAAAATCTGTAGCGGAGTTTTGTCACAGTGACCTACTTTCTGTTTACGTGTGTAATTTTGCTCAAATGCCAATGTCAAAAAATGACCTATTTAAACAACTTCAAACAACTTCTTCTCTAAAACCACTTAGCCCATGGATCTCAAATTTCACATGGAGCATGACCAGACTGCAGGGTTTCAAAATTGTAAAATTGGGTCAGGTCAAGAATCCAAGATGGCTGCTGTTACTAAAAATAGCAAAAACAACAAAATCAACTTCTTCTCCAGAACCAGTTGGTATATTTGGTTGAAAGTTTGCATGGAACATAAGTGGGACCTTGGTATTGAAAATTGTAAAAATAAAAAAAATCTATGGCGGAATTAGGTCACAGTGACATACTTAGCGTTTACAAGGCCGATTTTGCTCAAATGTCAATATCTAAAGAAAATGCAACCAATTCTGACCAGATTTGGTCAGAATTGGTTCTTGAATGGAATTATTTCAATTTTGTGCCAGTTGACTATCCAAGATGGCCACCATGGGGGCCGTTACTAAAAATAGCACAAACATAAAAATGACAATTACTCAAGAACCCTTGAATGGAATTGGACCAATTTTGTGTCAGAATGTTCCTTGCATGAAGCCGTTTCGATTAATTGCAATTTGGCATTCCAAGATGGCCGCCATCTGGTGTTACTAAAAATAGCACAAACATAAAAATGACAATTACTCAAGAACCCTTGAATGGAATTGGACCAATTTTGAGTCAGAATGTTCCTTGCATGAAGTCGTTTTGATAATTGCAATTTGGCATTCCAAGATGGCGGCCATCTGCCATTACTAAAAATAGCACAAAACATGAAAATGACAATATCTCAGTAACCGCTGAATGGATTTTGACGAAATTAGTGTCAAAATGATTCTTGCATTGAGATGTTTCAAAAATATCTAACTGTAGACCATTCATATTGGCCTCTGTTACTAAAAATAAAAAAATGTGAAAATTAGAAAATCTCAATGGAGTTGGATTAATTTTGTGTCAGAATGGTCCTTTCATTAAGCTTTTACGATTTTTTGCATTTTAGCATTCCAAGATGGCCGCCATTTGCCGTTACTAAAAATAGCACAAAACATGAAAGTGACAATATCTCAGTAACCGCTGAATGGATTTTGACGAAATTTGTGTCAAAATGATTCTTGCATTGAGATGTATCAAAAATATCTAACTGTAAGACCAGTCATATTGGCCTCTGTTACTAAAAATAGAAAAATGTGAAAATCAGAAAATCTCAATGGAATTGGACCAAATTTGTGTCAAAATGGTCCTTGCATGAAGGCTTTTCGATTTTTTGCATTTAAGCAATCCAAGATGGCCACCATCTGCCATTACTAAAAATAGCACAAAACATGAAACTGGCAATATCTCAGTAACCCCTGAATGGATTTTGATGAAATTTGTGGCAAAATGATATTTGCATTGAGGTGTTTCAAAAGTAAATATATAAAGACCAGGCAAGTTGGCCTCTGTTACTAAAAGTAGCAAAATGTGAAAATGAGAAATTCTCAGTGGAATTGGACCAATTTTGTATCAGAATGGTTCCGTTGCACAATAGCCAGGTGAGCGATATCAGGCCCATTTGGGCCTCTTGTTTTCATTGTCACACTTGTTACAAATGTCGCGCTTTTTTTGGCTGTCTCATTAAAAAAGATTTAAGTCATAAACTGTTTAAGTCACAGTTTGTCTCGCTTTGTTTCACAATGAAACTCTTTTTCTCATTTAAAATACATTGTCTACAAATGTCACAGTTGTTTCAGACCATGGATGGGCCAATTTTTTTCATTGTCCCACTTGTTACTCTTGTCGCGCTTTTTTGCTGTATCATCAAGAAATATTTAGCCATTTTATATTAGTCACAGTTTGTCACAGTCTGATTTGCAGTGGAAGTCTTTTCCTGCTTCAAAATACACTGTTTACAAATGTCACAGTTGTTGCAGACCAGGGATGGGCCAATTTTTTTCATTGTCCCACTTGTTACACTTGTCGCGCTTTTTTTTGGCTGTCTCATCAAAATAGGTTTTCAGCATAAATTGTTTTAGTCACGGTTTGTCTAAGTTTGTTTCACGATAAAACTCTTTTTCTCATTTAAAATACATTGTCTACAAATGTCACAGTTGTTTCAGACCATGGATGGGCCAATTTTTTTCATTGTCCCACTTGTTACACTTGTCGCGCTTTTTTGCTGTATCTTCAAGAAATATTTTAGTCATAAACTGTTTAAGTCACAGTTTGTCTCAGTTTGTTTCAAAATGAAACTCTTTTTCTCATTTAAAATACATTGTCTACAAATGTGACAGTTGTTTCAGACCAGGGATGGGCAGGGTTCGCGCTACCGCTCGCCAAAGTCGCCAAATGCGATAAAATATTTTTTTTGGCTCCAAAAATATTGATTTGGCGAAAACAAGTGGCGAAAAAAAAAATAATAAAAAAAAACAACCAATAAAAACGTATGGCAAAGTTTTACGGTATCAGAGACGATCTCCTCAATCATTAATCGACACCTTCAATTACCGTTAATCTGCTCAAGTAGCCTAGTCCACAGTGACGGGACACCAAGCAGACGCTTCATGCCTCAAGGCTCGATGTTATGTAACCTTCAGCGTATGTCTATCAATGGCATTATATTTGATTGCTCAGGTAAACACATCATTGACACCTTACGAGCTAATAAACTCACTGATCTGTGAAAATACAGGGGGCTGTTGATTGTCGATTAGAAAACGGTACAAAAAGATCAAACGACATACCGACGAGTGTTGACCATGTGAAAAGGCGCTAAGCCACATCTCACTATTATACAAATCAGCATGTGCAATACATTTAAGAGACTTTTATTATCACTTTCCAGATCATAGAGTTCAAAGATTGTCTGTGCGAGTCTTGTATGACCGCATGAAAGCGCAGGCTGATCAATGTTTTCGCTTGTTGCAAACTCCGTAAAGTAGTTTTTTGGGTCATTTATCCGAACTTTAATAGATTATGGTGCAAAACTTATACATAATTAAATATATAAGTATTGATTCTGCTGTTTTACACATACCGATTTTTTATGTCAAAATGATCAGAATTTGAACATTGTTATATATTCTTTAGTCTACAACAACTCATCACTGAAACAAAACTCGTATGCAAGAGGAGGATGAAAAACTGAGACCGATAATAAGGGGAGACAACACAGCATAACTCTAAAGTACTAGCTTTTGCAAGCTTCTCAAGTACTAGCTTTTGCAAAACAAAATTCCTGGGTCAGATTGTCTCACAATAATAATAGCTAATTATCATAAATAAACAATAATAATAAAGGAACAGTGATAATACACAATTAGAAATAAATAATCTTTAGGATATATAAAATGGTTTAGGCTATTTGTAATAGATTCTTAAAAAAAACAGAACAGGCAAAACAGACTACAGTTCATGAAAAACAGAGGGCAGATAAAAGATTTAATTAAAAGATTGTAAGCTTTATTAGCAGTGTTTACCTCTTTCAACTGTCAGAGGAAAATGATTATGTCATGTAATAGACTCAAACCAGTCTAAACAACCACAGTAAGCTGCAAGTTAAGGGATATGTGAGTGTGGGAGGGGGGGGGGGGGGAGGGGGATGAGAAAGATATTTTCAAAGAATTCTTAATATTGCGAAAAACTGGCTTAAGTTCAAAGAATCTGGCACAAACAATATCAATTTGGCGAAAGTGGTGGCGAAAGAAAAAAATATCCAAGCGCTAACCCTGGATGGGCCAATTTTTTTCATTGTCACACTTGTTACACTTGTCACGCTTTTTTTTGGCTGTCTCACCAAAAAAGATTTTCAGCATAAATGTTTTAGTCACGGTTTGTCTCAGGCTGTTTCACAATGAAACTCTTTTTCTCATTTAAAATACATTGTCTACAAATGTCACAGTTGTTGCAGACCAAGGATGGGCCAATTTTTTTCATTGTCACACTTGTTACAAATGTCACGCTTTTTTTTGGCTGTCTCATTAAAAAAGATTTGAGCCATAAACTGTTTAAGTCACAGTTTGTCTCAGTTTGTTTCACAATAGAACTTTTTTTCTCACTTAAAATACATTGTCTACAAATGTCACAGTTGTTGCAGACCAAGGATGGGCCAATTTTTTTCATTGTCACACTTGTTACACTTGTCGCGCTTTTTTTGGCTGTCTCATTAAAAAAGATTTAAGCCATAAACTGTTTAAGTCACAGTTTGTCTCAGTTTGTTTTACAATGAAACTCTTTTTCTCATTTAAAATACATTGTCTACAAATGTCACAGTTGTTTCAGACCAGGGATGGGCCAATTTTTTTCATTGTCACACTTGTTACACTTGTCGCGCTTTTTTTTGAAGTATCACCAAAAAAGATTTTCAGCATAAATGTTTTAGTCACAGTTTGTCTCAGTTTGTTTCACAATGAAACTCTTTTTCTCATTTAAAATACATTGTCTGCAAATGTCACAGTTGTTGCAGACCAGGGATGGGCCAATTTTTTTCATTGTCACACTCGTTACACTTGTCGCGCTTTTTTTTCAGTTTCATCAAGAAATATTGGTAAGATATATTTCTGGCTGCACTAAGACAGAGAATTTGTTTTTCTATTTTGAGCCGCTCCCTTTAATATATTGTGCCAATATTAGCAAAGAAAACAAAGTATTTGTTACAGTTGTCACGTTGTTACAGCGCGACGAGACGTGCCCCCTCGGAAATGCGCTATCTTTTTGTGCAATATATGCGACTCCCATCCTATAAGCTCACCTCTGAGCCTTCGGCTCAGGTGAGCTAAAAACAGGATTGTTCCCCTGAATGCATCACACAAGACTTAATATTTTGGTACATATTATAGATTATTCTAAAAATCTTACCGTTTATACTATTACCTAACAATTTTATCCAAAGCCTAACCAGCCAAACACTGTCAAACGCTTAGTAAAATCAGCTTGTTAACTTTTGATGAATACACTTCTTGGTTGTGGAGTCCAATAGTCAAGGGATTGTGGATTTTTTGTAAAAAGCAAGCAGAAATTATGGTTTAATTTCTGTATGCCTACTAGCTCTTTTGTAAGATCTGAAAAATTATGGTTGTTTTATGACTGGGCCAGATTTTCAACTGGCAGAGAGATTTGGAATAAAACAGTCCTGGAAGGGCATTTTGAGTTTGACAGCTCTATATACTCAAGCAAGCCGTATTCATGTATTCATATTTCCAGACGATGCTTGCTATCGCTTAATACACTGTGGCATCCAACATAACTGAACAAGCAATAAATTTATAATTTATAGTTGAATACCATATTATAAAACAGTGGTTTTCCCCTTCCAAAGCAATCCCAAAAATCTAGATCCATCTTGTAAGATGGATCTAGATTTTTTGGGGATTGTTTTGTATAAGGCGGATGTAGATTTTGGTGATTGGTTAGGAAGAGAAATTCACATTTTATATCTAAATAACAAAAGACTGATTTACACATTGGGATAATTTTGGAAGGAAAACCATTAGTCAAATAAATATGGTAAGTCTAGGATATATTACGTACCTTAAGCGATCCTCTAACAAAAGACAGGAGATTACGACAGACAGGAAACAGTATCAACATACAATTGAGATTCAAACATGCTGCACTTGCTCGGGCCCATGGCAAGGCATCCTGAAGAGAAACAGACAAAAACATATATCATGAAATGAAAACAAATTGGAAGCCAATATCATCTTGCCAGAAGTACATGTTTAGGCTATAACATGGTAGAAGCCATACTACTGAGAACATCTGCTTTGACAGCTGAATACCAGTGCAAGGGCCTTTAGCTCAAGGGTTTATGTGAAAATCAGGGCTGATGATAATCCTCTTATTCATCACTATCTTCCATGTCATAACCTTCTTATTACACAAACACAATATGTTGAAAAAGAGTTATTCTATTCAGCACACAGACACAAACTAACCGAAATCCACCTCACAATACTCAATGTATATAGGTCAAGTATGAGGTGTAATAAAGTAGTCTCGGAAATATAACAGGTGAAATACGACATTTTGGAGGGATCTCTGTGATTAAACTATATGCACTTGATAAGACAAAACCAATGCTTCCCAAAATAACCTGGGTCTACACTTATCAGAGCATATGCGCTGATTATGGTAAATACAGTAAATGAGAACTGGGTTAGAGGTTATAAAACTTGAGAATAATCTCAAACTCAAAATAAAACACACTGACTGGCTGCTTCCGAGCATGTGCTTTATTTTGAGTTTGAGAATGTATTCAAGTTTTATAACCTCGGGGCCTGCTTACAAAAAGTATATGAGATTTAAGTCTTATGAGAAAGGGCTTCCAAAGTGGTAAATTAATTTTATTTCATCTCTCTTAGAGTGGCATGGAGTGTATGAAACTAAATCATCTAAGTCCACAATAATCTTACCCCAATCATGAGCCTCAAGTAGTAAAATTCTTTTCCATTTTTATATTTAAAATAGCCATACACAAACATGCCAACATTTCCAGCAATCCATATTGCCTGAAAAAGAACAAATACTCACATTAAAAAAGCAGAAATGCTTATATTTATACTTAGCATGCAATTGACTGATTTAAGAATGAATGATTTGTCCTGTGCCTACTGGGAGAGATGTCATAGCTTCATCACCATAGAAAGCAGTGGTTCTGGCTTGGCTTTCTCTTCTTCATGCTTAAGTAAAATGACAAAAAGGTGTGCTTCCTACCACTATGACAGCTGCAGTGGTATCCTATGCATATGGATAATCATTGCTAATTTTATAATAAGCCAAGCTTGCATAATCAAGAGGAACAAAATTCCTGAATATATATAGTTTATCTTTAATTTTTCAATTTCATGTAACAGATATTTAAGGTAGTATCAATATGAACTGCAATTTCCAATAACATGTACAGTAGCACTTTGTTAGTTCGAAGTGCCGGGGACTCCCGATTTTACTTCGAACTATCCGAATTTCAAAGTTACCGAGTTGGCGGCTATTTCCGTAAATAACGGAAATGTCCGAACTCTACCGTGATCTTGTGATCGCGTCGAATGTGTGAAACGCACCTGTATTGTGGTAATTACTTCTTCTGTAAGGCATGACGGAAGATGCAAACAGATAATTTGACTGTCATCTTCCCTTATGCCTTCAGAAATCGGACTGTTAATGACAAAAAAGAAACAAAATAACCTGTATTCTTCATTTATTTACATTAGCAACAGAACATTCTATTTTCAACAAAACATGGTTACATGTAAAACAAGGATCATATTTTGAGCAAAGAGCATTGCAGAAAATAGGCAGTTGATACCGAAAAATAAATAGAAAAAATATTTTTACGCATTTCCCAAAAACCAGAACATTGCAAGATATTTGCAGCAAAGTCACTGCAACGTCATGTCTTGCTGCCCTGTATCTTTGATCACCCCCATTTCAAACACAGATAAAAGATTAACGACTTCTTCTACTCAAATTTAATTCTAATCGAATGCTAAAAACATCTTTAATGGAGTCACAAAAGAAGAGCATTTACCTGTACGATATGTCATAATACCTTGTTAACACAAGATTAACTGCTATTGAAAGATGGTTAGCATCATCACGCGTCATCGGGTTTGTGCGTGATCTTTCAGCATGGCTGACGGTAACTTGCGGCGATAATTGCGACTTCGAATTTTAAGAGGTATTTCTACTGGAAATTGCAGTTCGGGACCATATTTTTCTTTCAAAAAATCAGTATTTTCGAACTATCAACGTGTGACATTACCAAGGCGAATTTGTATAGAATGCAAAGCAAAAAATTCCGGACCTTCGGAAGTATTCAAAGTTTCCGATGGATTCGAAGCATTGACGTTCGAACTACCGAAGTTTGACTGTATGTGTAATATAAGTCAAGTCAAATTGGAATACTTTTGTTTTAAAACATTCTCTTTCTTAACCAAATTTCAAATCATTTTCTTTTTCTTACATAATGGGGAAATCGAGATATACGGTATTACATATGAACTGGTAGGTAGCTAACCCCCTTCAGCACTTGGTTTGCCGGAACCCATCTGACGTCCCCCTCAGGGGTTAAGACGTAAAGGAAGATAGACAGAGGAAACTTACTATCAAAATCCATCGTGGAATATCATTAAGAAGTCGGGCCATCTTTCTGTCATCTCATTGTAGAATTCATATCAACTGATTGGTTAAAAACTGAAAACTGAAAGGAAAGGAAAGTTGATTCAGTGACAACGGAATATCTTTATAATGTATCTAAATGGAGACTCTTGCAAAAGTACCAAACTTATAAAAATAACAAGAGGTCCATGATGGACCTAAATCGCTCACCTGAGTTATGATGAACTAACATGGAAGATCATCTATTTGATGATGGTTGCACTTTCAAATCTATATTCTGACAAAGTTTCATGAAGATTGGATCAAAACTGTGCCCTCTAGAGTGTACACAATGTTTTTCTAAGATCTGACCTGGCGATCTAGTTTTTGATCAGACATTGTTCAGTTTCAAACTTGGCCTACATTTCATGAAGATAAACATTCTGACAAATTTTCATGAAGATTCAATGCAAAATAAAGCCACAATTGTGTACACAAGGTTCTTCTATGATCTGATCTAGTGACCTAGTTTTTGACCTGACAAGACAAGACCCAGTTTCAAACTTGGCCTAGATTTCATTAGGATAATCATTCTGACAAAGTTTCATGAAGATTGAACCAAAACTGTACCCTCTAGAGTATCCACAGTGTTTTTTTAAGGTTTGACCTAGTTTTTGATCCAACATGATTCAGTTGCACCCTTGGTCTAGATTTGTTGGAGAAAAACATTTTGACAAAGTTTCATGAAGATTGGAACAAAACTGCGCCCTCTAGAGCGTTCACATGGTTTTTCCAATTTCTGACCTAGTGACCTAGTTTTTGACCTGACATGGCCCAGTTTCAAATTTGGTTTAGATTTCATAAAGATAAGCATTCTGACAAAGTTTCATGAAGATATGATCATAACTGTGCCCGCTAGAGTGTACACAAGGTTTTTCTAAGATTTGACCTATTGACCTAGTTTTTGACCCCACATGATTCAGTTTCAATCTTGGCCTAGATTGTATGAGCATAAATATTCTGACAAAGTTTCGCGAAGATTGGATTATAACTGTGCCCTCTAGAGTGTACACAAGGTTTTTCTAAGATTTGACCTAATGACCTAGTTTTTAACCCCACATGACTCAGTTTCAATCTTGGCCTAGACTGTATGAGAATAAACATTCTGACAAAGTTTCATGAAGATTGGATCATAACTGTGCCCTCTAGAGTGTACACAAGCTTTTTCTAAGATTTGACCTAGTGACCTACTTTTTGACCCCACATGACCCAGTTTCAAACTTGGTCTAGATTTTATTAAGATAAACATTCTGACAAAGTTTCATGATGACTGGATCAAAACTGTGCCCTCCGTGTGATTCTAAGATTTATTTCTATTTTTAGCTCTGGCGGCCATTTTGTTCAGCAGAGTGGAACCGTTTTAGCAATTTTGGTTCAGGGCCATGAGTCAAACATTTCTGTGAAATTATTTTTAAATCAAGCCATTGGCTTCAGAGGAGATGTCTTTTAAAGGTTTTTCTATTTTTAGATTTCTATTTTTAGCTCTGGTGGCCATTTTGTTCAGCGGAGTTGAACCATTTTAGCAATTTTGGTTCAGGACCATGAGTCAAACATTTCTGTGAAATTTTTTTGAAATTGAGCCATTGGCTTCAGAGGAGATGTCGTTTAAAGGTTTTTCTATTTGTAGCTCTGGCGGCCATTTTGTTCAGCGGAGCGGAACCATTTTAGCAATTTTGGTTCAGGGCTATAAGAGAAACATTTGTGTGAAATTATTTTGAAATTGGCTTACTGGTCTAGGAGGAGATGTCATTTGAAGAAATTGTTGACGGACAGACAGACAGACGGACGGACGGATGACGGACAAATATCGATCACAATAGCTCAGGTGAGCTAAAAATGGGTATCAAATAAATTTATCAGAAGAAACAACAACAATTCATTACAAGCAAATTCTGCAGATTTGTTTATGGTTTATTTCAAATTTTATAAACTTTGATTCAGTGGTTACAGCTGAACTTGTGGATTTGAAATCAGATCAAGGGCAATTACTCTGGCATAAGTGAAGCATAAGCTGAGGCCTTTCTAATTTTAAAACATGCTTTAGCATCACAGCACTATGATGATACATTTTTAATTCAGTTTCAAGAAATTTTGTTCACCAGTACACTAGTTATGGCTAATTTGTGGACTTTAAACCAATTCAAGGGCAATAAACCATGCACTACTGTCTACTGATGCCAGTATGACAAAACTTAATGTGCACTGCCATGTCAAGACAGTACGTAATTAAGTGTCATGAAATTCTATTTATTGGTTACTTAGTTATGACTCAATATGTTGATTTTACACAAATTCAAGGGCAATAGCTCCTTGCCCAATGATGCAATTCTAACACAACATAAGATGCATCAATGTGTTAAGGTGATACATATATAGTATAAGTTTCATAGAATTCTATCTATCAATTACTTTGTCAATATTAAATTGATTCTAGGGAAATAACTCATGCACTACTGATGCCATCCTGATGAAACCTTATGTGCACAGCGATGTCATGGTGGTACATATTTAGTATAAGTTTCAGGAAGTTCTGACAATTGGTTACTTAGATACGGCTCATTTTAGTGGTTTAAGTCAATTTAAGGGCAATAACTCATGCACTACCAAAGCCAGTCTGGCCAAACTTAACATGCATCAGTGCCTTTTAAAAGGCGATATAAATATATCTATTATAAGTTTCATGAAATTCCATTCTGTGGTTACTTAGTTATGGCTCTCGAAGGATGGACAGACAGATGACCGGATGGAAGGAGGACATGGAGAAAACAATATCCATCAGCCTCTGATGGGGGTAATATTAAGTGTCACAAATTGATATGCCTCAAATAAATTGCAACATGCAAAAAAGGTGCTTAACACATATGCTAATGGCAAAGGCACTGGTCAGCTTGCACATCCACTCAGTCTGTTCAGAGCCTTGTTATTTTACCCAGAGTTTGCAATATTGGAAACGTTTGAGCACTTGTACGTGTTAGCATGTTTGAGCTCTTTAAGTCTGCAAACGCTTACAGAGAGTGTGCAACCATGCATAGAAATTCTGAGAAAATGGAAATTTGGTTACTTTTTTGCATAAAATTTTAACGAATTCACATTTTGTCGAATTTTAATGTTTATGCATCTGAAGGAATACCACACGCTATAAAAACAATGAAAAATGGCAAAGATCCTTGAAAAAGTGTTTTATCAATGTTAAAAAATTGGATTTTTTTTTTAAAAATAGGGTACAGTTCAAAATTTGGAGATGCCCGACTTAAAAGCCGACCAATTGATTGTATACCAACCCAGGTCATGAGAGTATGTCTTAATGTACCAGTTCCAAGAAAATTTGAATAATTATTCAAATGTCTTGCATAATTATTCAAATGTCCGTTACCTTCACTTCTGTTTTTTGTGCAAAAAGTTTGAATCTTTGCAAAATGACGTTGAAAAGAAAGAAATGTAACCGATAAAAAGAGAACACAAAGCGAGAACAATGAATAACCTCTGATTTTTATGTCATTGAAATATCATCAGCAGTTACGAAATTGCAGCAAAATGAAAATCACGCTTCAATCATCATTGGATTAATGCGAATTTATCTCCCTTTAGGAATATTCTAAAGCCAAATTCTGCATTCATTTTGAAAGCTTGTGTTCCCGGTTAAAATTGGAATAAACCAAAATCACAATAGTTGATGGCTGTATGAAACAAAAATTCCTTTTTGTAGCATATCCAAAGCTACAAATTGGTGCGTTTCTAAAGTCTCTCAGTATACATATCTGCTTTGTAAAGTTGTAACAAAAACGGCTGTCCACATCAAGCACAATGACATAACTTCTTACCCTTCTTGTCAAATTTCAATGAAATGCTGTAACCATTTTAACCTGCAAAAGATGATACAAACTAGAATTGTTTTTCTACGAAAAAACAGATGTCTCCCCCTTTTTGATGTCAAAAGGATCTAATCAGTCATTAAGACGCCAAGGGAAAAACAATATGTTTCCCTACCCTGAAGCAGGGATTCATAATAAGTAAAAAGTATAAATGCAAGAGTTATAGTTGTTATGCTCTGCATGTCATGTAATGTTGACTGATATTCATATTTAGTTTTTGTCAAAAAATATGAATGCAAGAGTTACAGTGCTCTGCACGTCGTCTATTTATATGTTGACTGATATTTGTATGAAGTTTCATGAATATAGCTTAAACGGTTTTCAAGTTATAGAGCTTAGACGATTGAGACACAATTTTGTGAATGACAAAGTTCCAAGGGAAATAACTCAAATAGTATAAATGCTGTGCTCTGCAGGTTGTCTAGTGTTGACTGACATTTGTATAAAGTTTCGTGAATATAGCTTGTCCGGTTTTCAAGTAATAAAGCGATTGAGACACGATTTTGTGACTGACAAAGGTCCAAGGGAAATAACTCAAGAAGTATAAATGCAAGAGTTATGGTTCTTGCACTATGCAATTCTTCTAATGTTGATTGATATTTGTATGAAGTTTCGTGAATATAGCTTGAATGGTTTTCAAGTTATAGAGCAGACACGATTTTGTGACTGACAAAGTTCTAAGGGAAATAACTCAAAGAGTATAAACGCTAAAGTTATGGTTCTTGCATTCTGCACGTCGTCTGATGTTGATTGATATTTGTATGAACTTTCATGAATATAGCTTGAATGGTTTTCAAGTTATAGACGGACTCGACTGAGACGCAATTTTGTGATGGACAAAGTTCCAAGGGAAATAACTCAAAAAGTATAAACGCCAAAGTGCATTCTGCACGTCGTCTGATGTTGATTGATATTTGTATGAACTTTCATGAATATAGCTTGAATGGTTTTAAAGTTATAGACGGACTCGACTGAGACGCAATTTTGTGATGGACAAAGTTCCAAGGGAAATAACTCAAAAAATATAAATGCCAGAGTTACCATTTGTGCACTCTGCACATCACCTCATGTTGATTGATATTTGTATGAAGTTTGGTGAATAAAGCTTGAGCAGTTTTCAAGTTATAGAGCGGACACAATTGAAACACAATTTTGTGATGGACTAAGTTCCAAGGGAAATAACTCAAAAAGTATAAATGCCAGAGTTACCATTCTTGCACTCTGCACGTCGTCTCATGTTGATTGATATTTATATGAAGTTTCGCGAATATAGCTTGAGCGGTTTTCAAGTTATAGAACGGACACGATTTGTGACAGACAGACAGACAGACAGACAGACGGACAGACACCCGGGTAAAAAACAATATGTCTCCCGACCCTAAAGGGGGGAGACATAATTACATTTATCACCCTAAATGCAGGTATATCTATGGTACTCATCCTAAAAGTTGATTGCTGATTTTACTACGAGGTGGAAGCCGACCCTGGACTACTACTGGTGATCAATATCTACACTGCTGTCCTCCGGAATTTCTGTCTCCATATTTTAAGGTCATTATGGAACCACAAAATTAAGATACCAAGATAATATATAACTGTTTGTTCCCCTACCTTTACAATGCAGTGGCGGATCCAGAGGGGGTTCGGGGTACCCCCCCCCCCCCCCCCCCCCACACCCACCCAGATAATTTGAACCCCCTTTTCAAAATTTCTGGATCCGCCCTCGCAACAACATCTCACAATGATGATCTATCACTCAACAGTCAGTATAGCACTCATCCATAAAACTGGGACTTCATCACTTATTAATAAAAAACTGTCACAAAATTTTACTGCACTGCCATTGTGTCAAACTGTAAACAGTGTAGACTCTCAGATCAGACTATTCTTAACAAAAAGTTCGATCTTGATCTATACTGTTTGCTCAGGCATGTCTGTCTAATTATTTTGGGATTTTTATTGTACAAAGTATACATGTGGACTAGTACAACTAAGGCGACTAAGACTAGAGACTAAACGCTATGCCAAAAACTAACGATGGCGGATTGTCTGACAAGTTTGCGAAAACGAAATTCCCGACTTCAGAAACCTTTGGTGGCATATATCAGGTCTCTAAGTTCGTGAACAAAGTTTTCCAGTTTCTTTCTTGAATAGTAATCAAATAATAAATCATAATCCCTTCTTTTCAAATAAAGCAAAAATGGAAAACGAGCTAGATCCGCCACGCTTTGTTATTTATTTAACCGTGTCCAATCACGTGTATTTCACCGTTGCGCATAGTTGTACATCTTTACTAAAATGAGTTGATGTTATTCATTTGTGTGATTGACATTTGGGTTGAAAATGGCTGAACAAGCCAGTGGAACAAGCATGAGTAGGATGAAAATTCGAGTGGAAAAGTCCTCCGAGGGCGAGAAAGCCTTGGAGTGTTTTCTACCTCTAGTGGGTTGACTGGGCGGTCGGGTCGGGCGATGGTGATGGGTAGCTTTCAGTACTGGTGCGTCCTACTTATTTGGATTATTTTGGGGCAAGGACCGGCAGTGCTTGCTATCTTGCAGTAGATACGGGAAGGGTTGTTTGGACGTTTTTTCTCATCTGTCCTTTTTCCTTTCTCGCCTACTCTCTGGGAGACGGCTCGATATAGACTGAAATACTATCTCAAAGGGCCGTGAAAACCTAAACGACCAAACAACTAATTACCTCCCGCTGTCATTGTCGTAAACAAAGAAATATTTTTTTTAAAAAATCCTACAACTACATATAGTACCCTGGTGCAATGGTATGAGAGTCGGACCTGTATATGGTCTCCGGCTGAAAGCAAATATTTTTAAACATCTTAACGCGTTACAGCTCTTTATTTTCCTTAATTCTCCCCCCCCCCCCCCCCCCCCCCACCCCCAAAAAAAAAGGAAAACGAAATTATCAATGGAATGGTTTCATTAGTTTTCATCACCTCCAGAGCCTTCAAATTTTCTCATTGTTTTGCAAAATTTCGTAGCATGCGGGGCAAATCGGATATTTTGCCAATTCTAGTAAGCTCCTAACAGTGTAGAGCCTATATAAATATACTGCGATAGTGACCTAGCATACACATTTTTCCCCAATGCCTCCAACAACGGGTCCTTCCCAGCGGCTCCGCGGAACGAATCCATAATAGAACCGTCTGTCATTTGTGTCAAATTCAAAGATAGTGTGCACGTTGTTCCTGGGATCGGTATCCGACCTAGCCGCCCCAAAACGTGCCTGAGTACGATCGATTGATTGGGGCCTCGGTTTAAATTATTATCTGGAATAGAAGAAGAGCGAAACGTCGAAATTTATGACAAGAACGCTCATACGAACGGCTAAGCAATGCTTTGTGTAAAGCGCTCAATAGACTTACAAGACCGGCACCACTATCCGAGGTATAGGTCCAAATGCAACATAATTGCATGTAAAACACTTCGAAGAAAGCTTCAGAATAGAATAGAATGACGACATTAGGAGAATAAGTTGCAGAGTTCTAGATGCGAGTGGGCAATGGGTGACAATTTTTGTCAGATCTGCTAATAAACCCCTCATCCGAACCGCCTCAACGAGGCTGGATGAGGGACCACAAGCCTGTCAGTTCATCTGCCGTCACACTGTGTCTGGGCAGGCTTAGACATACTAAGCGGTTAACCTGGTTACCAATACTGAGTGCACATACTTCCGCCAGTAACAGACAACTACCCTTGCCGGCAGCCTGCTAGCGCAGTCGGCAGCGCGTCACGCCGTCAGACTGCAGGTCAAGGGGTCCTGAGATCGATTCCCAGACAGGCCACATAACGCTCGTGGAGACTGATCATGAAATATTTTCTACGGTCATTCATTCCCTTCTGCTGATTCAACAAGGGCAGTTGTCATTTACTGGCGAAAGTATGTGAACTAAGTACTGGTTAAACGTTTAGGCGATCTAATTAAAATCTTAAAGAGCTTCTTCGAGAGCAGAGAACACATTCGAAAGAAGGAACATGGGCCATACCATGGAACAGTGTCATGGAATAGTTTGAGTAGGTTAACTGACCGCCTAGACATGACCTTAGCTGTTTACTTGGCCGTAAATGCTCAACAAAACAAACAAACTCACAACTGCCCTTAAGTCAGCGGAAGGGAGAGAATGAGCGTAGAAAATATTTCATGACCAATCTTCACGACTGTTCAGGGGCCGGGCTTTGGAATCGAACTCGCGACCGCTTGATCTGCAGACCGACGTGCTGCCGACTGCGCTAGACGGCTCGGTAGGACACATGTCAAATTCTGAGGGTACCAAACTCTTTGCATAGGGTAAAGGTGATTTCTAGAATCTCCACATGTAACGCCTTTCGTGCCTGAACTGGTCCTCCATGTGTGAACGAGACCTTGGCCTGTAAATGGGCGGTTCATCAATGAAAACAACGAGAACAACAAAAAAAATAAAACAGGTAATGTGAATTGAATCTCCTCCAGTGACCGGGTCCTCCATGGTCGGAAAGGATTCACCACGAGTGAACGAAACCCAAAAAAGAAGATGTAAACTTGATCTGCACGTGTGAACATGTATTCTACGTCTGACAGGGCCTCCATGTATGAACATTTCTGCTTGTTAGAATGGCTTCTCCGGGTGTGGACGAGATACCCACATATAAACGGGACGGGACGTGTGAACGAGATAGGTACATATGTACGTATGAGCGGGACACACACCAGTGAAAAGGTGCTGCACGCTAGATGGAGACCTTCGCGGGTCCTGTATTTTTCAAAGATCCAGCACGTAAAACGGGACATGCAGTCTGATTATCCAAGTATGCAAGGGATCGCCACAGGCGAACGGACAATCCATGGTTGAACGGGCTCTGCGCCTGTGAAGTGTAAACGGGACCTCCACGTGTTAACGGGATCCGCATGTGAGAAAGGAACCTTCATTTGTGAACGGGTCGTCCATATGTGAGCAGGAACTGCATTTGCGAACAGGACCGCCACCTGTAAATGGATCTTCCACAAGTGAACGCACCTCCACATGTGTATTGGACCGCTACATGTGAACGGGGCCTGCACAATTGAACGACATCTGCAAGGCTGTACCTGCGAAAGGGAACTAAATATGCGAAATAGGAACGGGGCTTGCATTTTTCAACGGATCCTCTACGTGTTAATGGGACTGTCCATGTGTGAACGAAACGTGAATGTATGAACAGGACCTCATTCCGATGTAACATTTAGGCTCAGATGCGCAATACGTGAATATTATACAAGTTTCTATCACAAATATGTTTGGACTGTATTGACAAGTTTCAAGGAAACATAGCGAGTTGCCACTCTAGACTGACGCTAGATGAATCCCCCTCCCAAGGAAAAAATGCTATACAAGATTCTATCACAAATATGTTTGGACTGTATTGACAGGTTTGAAGGAAACAAAGCGAGTTGCGACTCTAGACTAACCCTAGATAAATAAATTAAATTCACGTGTCTTTTCTAAGTAATGCAGAAGACACCTTTTAAATGAAGGGACCATTTGCCTTTTAAAATTGTCCAGGGGTAGCAAGTTTTTCATTTTAAAATGGTTCCTAACTGGCTAAGTAATGACTTTCATCAGACTGCCACTGTTTGGTGTGATGGACTTTCGAATAGGGACAAACTACATCTTCAAGACTAAAATGCTTGCAACAGATCGGCGCGGACAGTTGGGGAGGGCGGAGGGGTTGGGTGTCCTGTGGGATTATAATTTTCTCTGCCTCGTCTTTGTCTCAACCCTATCTTTCCTTTCTACTATCGCGTTGTGAGACGCCTCGACGTAACTCAAATATTATTACTCAGTAAAACAAACAACAACCCATCAAACCAAATGCCGATTCAAGTATTGGCATCAAACCAGTTATATTTTAGGTTTTCATTATTTACTGTCACTCAACGTTCAGGACCGCCGTGCAGTGCAAAGTTAATGTTGACGTCGGCTTAACGAAAGCACTCGTACATCGCATAATCTATCTATCACATTTTGAAGTCATACAGGCAACAGCTCTAGCAAAAGAGAGAGCAGTTATCGCTTTGGGCTCGGCGATGTCGTGACGTTACACTTGAACGTTTTGAAGTTGGAGTGATAGAAGTTACGTTTAACAAATAAGAGTCAATGTTTTACCCTAAGGTGAATGGGTATACTTTCAAAGGAAACAACTCTGCCATTTTCATTTTTTGCCTCCCTTTTCAACGAGAGTCAAGTGTTAAACAGAATAACTTGCCCCCCCCCCCTCTTCCCCCCCCCCCCCCACGTGCAGAAAAGTTCTTTCCTTTAAGCGCAGACCCCATTTTAATGGAATTTATCTTCCAGGAAAGCAAACAGGAAGTCACTAACATTGTTGTTGTTCCCCTTTCCAAAAATGGCGGAAAAACATCAACGTGTACTATTTTACCTACATATTTTTTTCAGGTGACCTTTAGCCTTTCTTACTTATTGTTGAGGATTGGGGAAATGTTGAGTACAAGTTCTAAACATAATTCACACTGAGGTTCAAACTTTCCACGCGTCTCGTATTGTTACAAAAAGTCCAGGCTTCCACTCGTCTCTGTAGGCCTCGTTTTAATTTAGCCATATACCTAAATCTTGGGCCACTGATCACACCGGGTAGGCGGCAATCGAAAACGCTCTTAACAATCGATTAACGCGGGTCAAAAACCGTTAGAAACAGCGTTTTCGATTGCAAATTGGGGACAATTTGCAATCGAAAACGCTGTTTCTAATGGTTTTTGACCCGCGTTTGTCGACTGCATGAGCGTTTTCGATTACCTCCTACCCGGTGTGCTGCTGGTGTAATATTAAAATTTGAACCTGTTGAAAAAATGACCCAACTGGCCACTTTTCAATGTTGAATATCGACCCATAGAGCATTTTTCAGTGTTGAAAATTGACCTGGGTCAAGTTTTAACATTGAGAATTGACGCGTGGGGTCATGTTTTCACGGGGTCAAAATTTAATGTTATCCGGCTCAAGAACCTCGGGGCGAATACCCCATCATTTAAAGTTTACATTGTAGTATACAAATCAGTTTTCCCGATTCAATATGATTTATATTTGATGTGACGCAAAGGATGTAAATTTTTATCAGGTTTGGCAACGTCGAAATCTACAGTCACATTGGACGCTTCAATGGATATATATATAGCCGTTCACTATTCTAAACAGTGAGTTTAGTCTTTAGTCAATAGCCGATAGCAGCATTAGTTGTACTAGTCCAGTATCTTACTAACGGTATGCCAAGAAATGTAAGAATAGCTAAGCCTCAGCTGTGAATCTGCTGACTGATCAAAACCTTTGCTTTGAATAAAATTAATGTAATAGAGCACAGTGAGATCAGATGACATGGACGAGACTACACAGTTTGCACAGACCATTACCAAACCTCCCTTCCCACTGTCATCCCCCCTCCCTCCACCCACCAGCACATCCATAACCTGGGATAAGAATGAGACCCCTGGCTGATCTGAGTAAATTCCTGTCCCTTTCCTTTAAAGCAACTGCTGTAATTATTCTAAAAGATAAGCCTACTGATATGTCAGAAATAGTGGCAACATGTCAAACAGACCCAGTTAAGACTTGCAGTCTACTAAGCCAACACTCTCTGTCCCAATATTTAAGGCTATCAGGATTCTTCCTAGAGACCACAGTGTCCCACATGTTGACCTACCCCTGATCCTTTGGTCATTCCATGTTACAAAAGCATTGTTAAAATAACAGCCTAAAGCTTAAACTGAAATACCGATCTTGATCTAATAAGTTTTACATAAAAAAAACTATATCAGTCCTATAATAAAGTGACCAGCATCACACTAAAAGGGTGCTTACTGCTGCCAGCCTTTGATGCCATCTGCACAGTCCAATGACATATCCAGATTAGAACACTGCTCAGGTGCTTCTATTCCAATTATTAGGATTAATGTAGGGCTTTACTTTCTCCTTATTTTTCACAAAAAAAAAAAAAAAAAAAAAATACTTCATGTTTATGTATTTATTAATTTATTTTATTTAATGATTTTTTTTTTTTTGCTTTTAAGATAAACACTCAAAATAAAAAAAACTTATATATCATATTGATCCTATTAAACACCCCAGGTATATTTCATTTTATGAAAGGGGGCATTATTTAGGGCCTAAAGAGAAGTAAATCAGCCACTGCCAAAATACTTCTAATATACATTATTAAGGTGAATGGACTTACTTTCAGATGAAGTAATTTCATTATTTTTCTCTTTTTTGCCTCCCTTCTTACCAAAAGTCAGAGCTGAAAGAAAAGGATTTGCTCCTCTAGGGGCCAATTCTTTCTTAGAAGAGTGGACCCCATTTGCAAGAGCTACTTCCTCCAGAGAAGCAAACAGGTATTCACGTTGTTCCCCTTTGTAAAACAGATGGAAAACACGGAGGTTGCAGAGCTCCAGATAAGAGGGGGTAACAGGGATACTTTATCTTATTTCTTGTCGAAAACATATGTTGTGACCCCTCATTAGAACCGTCTCGGCGAGGCAGTTCTAATGAGGAGTCACAATATATGTTATATGGAGAAATTCAGAAAATTATCCCAAAATTATCACTGTTACCCCCTCTTATCTGGAGCACTGAGGTTGGCAAGTCACTGAGTATAACATTATTTTTGAAAAAAAAAGGCAGGGTGTAAATTATACATAGGGGAAGGGGGGATTTATGAGGATTAATACAGTATAATAGAGCTAACTTTACTGTATGCATCTTTAATCTGAAAGGTACAGCAAGTGCAGTGGCCACTTTCTCTTTGATAGACTGAAACTGAACAGATCCTGAATACTTTGCACTACACTCTGTTACTTTTAGATGCGTAAAAACAACCATTAAACCCGGACAGCGGGCAGTCATGCCCGTCACGTTGGAAATTTGTTCCTGACTGGACTAGCTGGCAAACTAACTGGTACACAGCTGCAATTTAATCATGTGTAGCTCTGAGCACTAAGTTTATGCATATAGAGCCTAGATCTGTAGATAGCCCCTGCTACTTGCTGTTACTACATAAAGTGCACATATCTTTCTATCTTCTTTTGCACTTAACCCCCCCGAGGGAGACTCCAGACAGGTTCCGGTAAACCAAGTGCTGAAGGGGATTCACTGAAATAAAAGCTATTAAGACAAAGGGGATGAAATGAGTTTGTACAGTGCAAGAAGAGTATTAGTGTAGTTAAAAGAAAAATTAAAAAGAAGCTTGTGTTTAGGGAGAGACATGGATCACCTGCCAGGCACTGCTGAACTGTGCCAAGGTTGGAAGGACCGGTATATGGGCTGGTATGGCATTCCAACAAATAATAGACCCTGGGAAGAATGAAATAATGTCTTTTAAAAGTGGGAATCTGTCTGTATGAAAGTGGGTGCAGTGCTCCAGATAAGCAGGGTATTTGCGTAAATACCCAATAAAATAATTGAAAAACACAAATGTCCTTTTCCTGTAAGCGTACCAATACGCTGACAAAAATCCCGGTACGCAATGACCCAAAAGACAGAAACGTAACGACTGTGTTATCGAAGGCTGTCATGTGTAAACAAAAGCGTCGGGTGTGATTCCTATGCCGCCTGTTCAACTGTTCGTGTTGACCTCAAAGATTTACCACAGTGTTATTTATAGATTTACTCAAACTCATTCTGGACATGGTGAGCAAGAAATTGCGGCAAACATGCTGGAAAATAGGTGAAAGAAATAAAGTGAAAGAACCGAATTTCTAAAAATCACCGATTTCCGGGAATTTAATCTAACCAGCCTTCTAATCGCATAGTTACTATCTCCGATGACAGCGCATAGCAAATTTATGTTACCGTTTGCATTTTGCCATAAAAAAAAACAAGAATTCCACGGAATGCGGTGTCTCGCCTGTCAGCGCTTTGTGAAACTGACCTAAACCCAAAAACTGGATGAAAGTTTACGCCGCCGCCGCTGACACTGGAAAAGCAATACCAATGTCTCGCTTCTGCTTCGCAGGCGAGACAAAAAAAAATGGTCTAATGCTTAGGCATAACACACATCAGGCACGAGTGAAATACAAAAGTCAGGAAATAGAGTAAGTGTCCTGGAAAAGGCTCAGAACTTTGAAAGGCATCCTGGAATTCTAAATTTTCCTTGGGGGGAACCTGGATTCTGTTCTCAGAATCACAGTATTAGACGTGCATAATAATTTTAATTTTCTGGCTACGCCCCAATAATAGTAATTATGACAAAGATATTTAATCAGCGGGAAGCGATGAGCACACGCTCGTCACGACGCGGTATAACTAATACAGCAATATAGTGTTGACACAATTTGTTCTTTGCTCTATACTGATCAACGACTGCCGGATTAAGATTCAGTTATTGGCGATTAAGAAACATGTTCGTATGACGATTTTCGTTACGTCACGTGTAATGACAGGTTGATTTATTGATTATCAACCCCTCTTTTGTATTTTCCAAGGTGTGACCAACGCATGGCTTCTTTGAAAGTTAAATTCTGACTTATTGAATATTGTAAAGAAGTCAAGTCTCTCTCTCTGCTGGAGCTAAATATCTGCTTCCGGGCCTGATTTTTTTGCGTCCTGATACGCCCAATTCGGCGTTTTCCGGATGTTCTTGTGAAAAGGGGGTCAGCTCGTTACCAGCTATTACCAATGCTATATAGGGTGTAAGGAATGCCAAATGGTAGAAAGTGGTGCAGATTTTGGGCCATATATATGGATTTTTATAATGATCTTTTATTCGTGGCTGGTCTGTGTGTTGACTATATATACATATGGATACCTATATTGTTGTATAAATTCTGCCTTTTTAGGCACACCTCGCATAAACGAGTAGAACTTTGGGGATAATCCACAACCCGTGAATATAAAAGTAAATGTCAACACACTAAAATATATCCAGTCCACCACCAATACATCTAAGAAATCAAAGTCAGTCACTAAAAAGTAAATAAACACCACCACCAGACACCTTCCAAGATCAAATGCTGAGACTACTGAAGTTTAGGAAGACCCTGAATGGCCTTACAGAGCTGTTTGTGGACTGCCCAATGTCCAGCTTGGCACTCTTTGCTGCAGTATTTAATAAATTTGCAGCCAGTTCATCGCTTCAGGCTATCTGTCTGTCCAGCTTTTTTACACTTTGCACAGTAGTTGGGAGTGTTGTCATCCGGCTCAGTATAATAGTCCTGGGATGCTAACTCTTTTTCCAAACTCAGAACAAAAGAACTCTCAGAAGAGTGAACCAGTTCATTTAAATCACTCTGATTGGATAAATCATCAGAATCTAAACGACTGGAGCTGTCTTAACAAACAGCAGTTTGCAGAGGTATCCAATTCAGATTGAAAGGAATTATCCTGTTCACAAATGGTCTCTGCTGGCTGTTGCTGGGCTTTCAGAGGAGAAGTTTGGGCAGATTTCTTCTTTTTCCGAAACCTCTGTCTTCTGGAACGATCCCTAGCGACGGTAGATGGGGATCGATTTCTTTTTCCGCTTTGGTTTCCTCAATGGCAAGTCATCGGTAGGGTTGTCCAGATGAATTACTGACTGATGTCCAAAAGCAGTATGATCATCCTTCAATGGCGTGACATTTTTGGCGGCAAAAATCCTAACCGCTAGTGAGAAGCCCTTCGAGTTTTTGGTTAATTTCCATGAAACTGTCCGGTCGTTCTTGTCTAAAACGTTGATGCAATCCAATAGAGTTTGGGGAATCATGCGCATAGGGAAGCGGTTTATCCAACTTGTCCATTGTTTTTCACCAAAAACTTTTTGGTGCTCAAAAATATGTCATCCATTTTCTACGGTGATCCGCGAACATGCAAAATCATCGTGATATAAAATGTGAAGGATGCAGCACTATTGATAACTCCAATTTTACCAAAGTGCACAAATAAAAATCATAATACCCAATTAAAGCAAAATCGGTGGGTAATGCATTACCCAATTAAAAATTCTGAATACCCAATTAACAAAAAAATCAGTGGGTAATACCCAATTAACCAAAAATCCTTATCTGGAGCCCTGGGGTGGGTGTCTTGAAAGTCTAGTACATTGAAGAAATAGTCTAAAAAGTGCATTTAGCCCTTGTAAAATTTGCTTTATGTAAACTATTATGACAAAAGACAATGTGACATAATAATCGTGACTGATAACCAGGTAAAACTGAGTCATTTATCATTTCCTTTTCAATGCAATTTGAGCTGCAGCTGTGTGTTGATACAGATCATTAATTTTGAAAGTGAATCTTCAAAAATGACACCTTCAAGCGCAGTTTTCCTCTTCATTGGACCTTAGTCCTCTAGTATTTTCACAAAACATGACAAGTTTTATTTAAAACTCCAGAAATACTTACCCTTTTCTTGCTTTTTTTAACCAAATACTATAGGGCTTAGCCTCATGCTTTCATTTCCTTGTTTACGTTTAGTATTTGGAACACCTTTGAGTTCATCCTACACGCTGTGTTATCTCCCTTAGATATCAGAAGCACACTGTCAGAGTTTCGTCCCTTATTGCACATTCTGCAGAACAGGTAAACACAGCTGTTTCTCATGAATAATTTAGTGGGGGTAAAAAGGTCATCCCCCAGATAAACTATCAGAGAAACTGCAGCAGTAGAACGTGTAATAAAACCACCAACAATGTTGAAAAGCTGCTGCATGGAATGGTGTGCAAATAAACAGAATATGGAAAAGAGAATTTCCTTGCGCAGAATTCCATAATAGAGATGAGAAGCCTTGATCAAAGCTATTAATCGTTTAGATCCTGAAGCGGCTAAACCAACACAACTGTTTCTATGTGGTGCCGTTTTATGATTTATTCCCTATTCATTGACATCCAAATAATTCAATTTATGGATATCCATTATTCGAGTTATTCATATCCATATATCAAGGTGAATATTTGATATCAATAATTCGAACATTATATGTCTATAAATCGATTTATGGATATCTTTAATTCAAATTATGGATATCCATACCGTAATCGACCCATTTACCGCACATGCCCCTATAACCGCACACCAAGGCCATTTCCGGACAAACTGCAAAAGCGCACACTGCTTTTTCTTTGAAACTCTCACAAAACCCAATAATTAACAGGGAACTCATGAAAAGTATAAACACAAAGTATTTCCAGTCCTACCCATGTTGCCTCTTTCCAGTCACCCTGCATTTCATTGTTCTGAGTGTGCGGTTATTAAATACATTTTAACCACAAATTTTTGTTGCAATTTTGAAAAAGTTAAGCGCACAGTGCGGTAAATGGGTCGATTACGGTAATTCTATACTATTTACTGATATCTATATATCGATTTATTGATATCCATAAATCGAATTATGGATATCCCTGTATGATCGAATTATAGATATCCAAAATTTGAATTATGGATATCTTTAATTCCAAGTTTGTATATCCATAATTCAATTTATGGATATCCATGATTCGAATCATGGATATCAATAATTATAGATATCCATTGAAAATTCAAGATATAAAAAATTTGAATAATCTATATCCATAATTCAAAATATGGACATCAATAGATAAGGAATTTTAAGTAAAACTGCACTCCGGGATACTGTTTTACTATTTATTCCCTATTTATTATTGGATATCCATTATTTGAATTATTGATATTCATAAATCAGGGTCAGTATTGGATATCCAATGATAGATATCCATGATATGAATTATGGATATCAATAAATAAGCAATAAATAGGAAAACGGCACCCGGAAATAAGGGGTGCCATTTTACTACTTTTTCCCTATTTAATGATATACATAATTCAAATTATGGATATCTATCATTTGATAGCAAAAAAAATCAGGGTAAATATTTCTAATAACAGATATCTTTAAATCGATTTCAGAATATCTGTAATTCGAATTATGAATATACAAAATTCTATTCTGTTTTTTAATTCGAATTCTTGATATCTATAAATCGAATTTTGGATATCCATAAATCATGTTGAATAATAAAGATCAATAAATCGAATTACATCGAATCCATAATTCAAATTATAGATATCCATAATTTGATTTATTGATACATGTATCTATAATTAAACTTGATTTATGGATATAAAGCTAGATTTATGGATAAACCATAATTCGAATTTTTCGAATAATGGATATCTATAGGGTTCTTACACAAAATTTCTGCATATGTAGTGGGTAAGATTGTTGTTTTTCATTACTGTGATGTATAGGTCGAGAAGCGTGGAAGTGTGGTAACTCAGCGGTTAGCACCGTTGCCTCTGATGCTTAAGGTTCCAAGTTCCAACGCGGGTAAGACCTTAGAATTTCAGTGTCCGAACATGCTTCACTAATGTTATTTGAAAGGATGACATTAAAAAAGTGTGCCGTCCTTCGGATCGGGATGTTAACTTGAGGCCTCCTGTGCAGGGAGGAAACATCCATTCTGTAATCACATGGCTACAAAGGGGTTCATGATAGTCAATGAAGTATCCATTCTTATCCTACCAAAGACTCATAGGATTTCAGATTCATCCTTTGTTTAAAGGCTGCTTCTGTCAACAAAATAGTTGTATATATCAGGGTAATAGATACCTGGCTTCAGTTTGGCATTGTTCAGCCACTAACCTTTATTTAAACCAATGTTTTTGCAGATAGCTTAGTCTTCATTATGTAATATTTTAGCATTTTCTGAAAGATTTTTTTTTTGCTATTTTATATATATCGAGACAATCACATCTTGGTTAATACATGTTAATACATGTAAAATATATTCCAAAAACACACTATTTTATATCACTTATAAATAAATGAAACGAAGCTTGAACTGTGATCTGTCAGTGCCTGCAAATCCTTTGTTTTATCTGCAATTTGTTTACACTTTTTTACCCCCAGTCAGTCAGCTGATTCCTAATGCTGAGTAGCTGTGCTATAAATAGAAGCTCAGAAAGTTGTCTATATTTCCCAACATGATTAAGTTAAAATTAGCATCATTTTCATCTTCCATTCATCCATTCACGGGTATTTTTTATCCTGAATCAAACACACAATTATATTTATCCGAACTCCAGTGTGCCCCAGCTGTCATCGGCATATCAAATGTTCTTCTTCTAATCCACAATGAAACATAATGTTATAGTAATCTTTTAATATTGCCTTTGTTTTGAATGCTCCCTTAATTATAAATATCGTGTTGACACTGTCTTTCCTTCCATCCATTTGTCAGTTGGTCAGTCCGCAACACATTTTGTAAAAAGGTTTGTTATCTCAATTTCTCTTAGACCATTTGACAGATTTTCTTGATATTAAGTATGTGAACTATTTTCCGGCTGAGTTATGCCCCCTATGTTTTTGAAAGCAGAGTTGTTAAATATTGCTACTTCACGGGTGGTAATCAGTGGAACTAGCTCCAAAATGAGTCAATGGAATTTCGTTCCCTCATCACATCCGGGAACCCGCGAGCTAGTGCTGTCGACAGAAAATCAGTAAACAAAGGTAGGTCTTGAAGAATTTTATCAATTTTTATTTCTTTATTAGCGATCCCAGGAAACAACTGCCGATGCTATTGTGTGTAGATATGATTCAACTTTATTCCCCGTCGGAGTTCGCCGCAGAAATGTGCAGGGCTTGAACTAACTTGTGGCAAATGTTTGAAACACCGAACTAAAAATCCACCAATTTCTGTCAATATGGAGATTTGGGTACACGATTTTTTCATTTTCCGTCCAAACTATAGCGTTCAGACCCTCTAAGGCACCATCCCTGGTGAATTCAAGCATGAAAAGTCACAAATAAGCAAAAAAGTGTGGGTGGAGATTACGTACCTGGACAATATTGACAAAATTTCTGCCTGAGCTAGAGCGCTCGACATGATTTTGATTGATTTATTGCTTATAAAATCGTGTACCCAAATCTCCATATTTCTCCATCGGGGGTTCTTGAAATATTTTGTTCACAAGGTTCCATAGGCTTACAATGCACTAAGTCAAAAAAGGGGCATAACGCATTCAAAAATTCACCAATGATTTTCAAAAGCTAATCAGGTCATCTACACCTTGGGCAATGTCTTCCTGCAAAAACATGATCCTAGATTCAGAGGTTCTTGAGATATTTTGTTCACAAGGTTCCAATTATGCTTACAATGCACTAAGTTGAAAAAGGGGCAAAACTCAGTAAAAAATTCACAGTTTTTTTTTCAAAAGTTAAGCAGATCATCCACACCTTGAGCAATATCTTCCTGTAAACAAGAGGGCCAAGAGGCCCTGAATCGCTCACCTGACCAAAAAGGTTAAATGTCAAACAAGGGTCATCATTTAACAAACCTGATAGTTTGCAACCACTTTCAAATGGTTTTGAAGAAGATTTTTGAACATTTTCTATGTATTGCTATGGTTCAAACCCTGGACCCCCTGGGGCAGGGCCATTTTGGACCCTGTGGCCATCATTTGAATAATTTTGGGTAAAGGACCACTAGGCAATGCTACATACTAAATTTCAAGCATCTGAGCCAAGTGGTTCTGAAGAAGAAGATTTTTGAATATTTTTCTATGGTTCAAACCCAGGACCCCCTAGGGTGGGGCCATTGTAGATCCTGGTGTCATCATTTGAACAAACTTGGTAAAAGACCACTAGGCAAAGCTACATACCAAATGTCAAGCATCTGAGCCTTGCGGTTCTGAAGTAGATGATTTTTTAAAATTTTTCTATGCATTTCTATGGTTCAAACCTGGGACTCCCTGCCCCGGGGCCATTTTGGACCCTGGGGCCACCATTTGAACAAACTTGGTAGAGGGCCACTAGGCAATGTAACATACCTAATTTCAAGCATCTGAGGCAAGCAGTTCTGGTGAAGAAGATTTTTAAGTATTTTTTAGTTTCGAACCAAAGAACCCCTGCCCCAGGGCCATTTTGGACCCTGGGGCCACCATTTGAACAAATTTGGTAGAGGACCACTAGATAATGCTACATACCAAATTTCAAGCAGCTGAGCCTTGCGGTTCTGAAGTAGATGATTTTTAAGTATTTTTTAGTTCCGAAACCCAAGACCCCCTGCCCCAGGGCCAATTTGGACCCTGGGGCCACCATTTAAACAAACTTGGTAAAGGACCACTAGGCAATGTAACATATCAAGTTTCAAGCATCTGAGCCAAGCAGTTCTGGAGAAGAAGATTTTTAAGTATTTTTAAGTTTCGAACCCAAGACCCCCTGCCCCAGGGCCATTTTGGACCCTGGGGCCACCATATGAACAAACTTGGTAGAGCACCACTAGACAATGCTTCGAACCAAATTTCAAGCATCTGAGCCAAGCAGTTCTGGAGAAGAAGATTTTTAAGTATCTTTTAGTTTCAAACCCAAGACCCCCTGCCGCAGGGCCATTTTTGACCCTGGGGCCACCATTTGAACAAACTTGGTAGAGGACCACTAGGCAATGTTACATATCAAGTTTCAAGCATCTGAGGCAAGCAGTTCTGGAGAAGAAGATTTTTAAGTATTTTTTAGTTTCGAACCCAAGACCCCCTGCCCCAGGGCCATTTTGGACCCTGGGGCCACCATTTGAACAAACTTGGTAGAGGACCACTAGACAATGCTTCATACCAAATTTCAAGCCTCTGAGCCAAGCAGTTCTGGAGAAGAAGATTTTTAAGTATCTTTAATTGTTCAAACCCAAGACCCCCTGCCCCAGGGCCATTTTTGACCCTGGGGCCACCATTTGAACAGGCTTGGTAGAGGACCACTAGGCAATGTTACATACCAAATTTCAAGCATCTGAGCCAAGCGGTTCTGGAGAAGAAGATTTTTAAGTATTTTTTAGTTTTGAACCCAAGACCCCCTGCCCCAGGGCCATTTTGGATCCTGGGGCCACCATTTGAACAAACTTGGTAGAGGTCCACTAGACAATGCTTCATACCAAATATCAAAGCCCTAGGCCCAGCGGTTTCAGAGAAGATGTCATTTAAAGCAAATTGTTGACGACGCACGACGGACGACGCACGACGGACGACGGACACTTGGTGATCACAATAGCTCACCCTGAGCCTAAAGGCTCAGGTGAGCTAAAAATCATGATCCTAACATCAGGGGTTTTTGAGATATTTTGTTCACAAGGTTCCATAGACCAGGTCCAAAAAGGGGCATAACTCTGGAAATACTTGACCAGCGGAAAAAAGAAACAAGAGGGCCATGATGGCCCTGGATCGCTCACCTGAGTATCCTGTGAACTTAACCACAGAAACATCCATACGTCCAACAGACAGAGTTTCACAAAGATTCAATGGAAAATGAACCCTTTATTGCGTACCTTAGGTTTTAATAAGATTTAACCTAATGACCCTGTTTTTGATCCCACATGACCCAGTTTCAAACCTGGTCTAGATTTCTTGGATATAAACATTCTGCAAAGTTTCATGAATATCGGATCAAAACTGTGCCCTCTAGAGCGTAAACAACGTTTTTCTAAGGTTTGACCTAGTTTTTGACCCAACATGACCAAGTTGCACCCTTGGTCCAGATTTGTAGGAGATAAACATTTTGACAAAGTCTCATGAAGATTAGAACAAAACTGTGTCCTCTAAAGCGTTCACATGGTTTTTCTAAGAACTGACCTAGTGACCTAGTTTTTGACCTGACATGGCCCAGTTTCAAATCAGGTCTAGATTTCATAAAAGTAAACATTCTGACAAAGTTTCATGTAGATGATATCATAACTGTGCCCTCAAGAGTGTACACAACGTTTTTCTAAGATTTGACCTAGTGATCTAGTTTTTGACCCCACATGACCCAGTATCATAGTTGGTCTAGATTTCATTAAGATAAACATTCTGACCAAGTTTCATGATGATTGGATCGTAACTGCGCCCTCTGAGTCATTCTAAGATTTATTTCTATTTTTAGCTCTGGTGGCCATTTTGTACAGCGGAGTGGAACCGTTTCAGCAATTTTTGTTTAGAACCATGAGTCAAACACTTCTGTGAAATTATTTTGAAATCGAGCCATTGGCTTTAGAGGAGGTGTCATTTAGAGGTTTTTCTATATTTAGCTCTGGTGGCCATTTTGTTCAGCAGAGCTGAACCATTTCAGCAATTTGGTAGAGGGTCTCCAAAGGAACATTTCTGTGAAATTATTTCAAAATCTTCCCAGCAGTTTTGGAGGCGAAGTCGTTTAAAGGTTTTTCTATTTTTAGGTCTGGCGGCCATATTGTTCAGCGGAGTGGAACCGGTAGAGCAATTTTGGTAGCAGGACTCCGAAGGAACATTTCTGAAAAATTATTTCAAAATCTGCCCAGCAGTTTTGGAGGCGAAGTCGTTTCAAGGTTTTTCTATTTTTAGGTCTGGTGGCCATATTGTTCAGCAGAGTGGAACCGGTAGAGCAATTTTGGTAGCAGGACTTCTAGGGAACATTTCTGAAAAATTATTTCAAAATCTGCCCAGCAGTTTTGGAGGTGAAGTCGTTTCAAGGTTTTTCTATTTTTAGCTCTGGTGGCCATTTTGTTCAACAGAGCAGAACCGTTTTAGCAATTTTGGTAGAGGGTCTCCTAAGGAACATTCCAGTGAAATTATTTCGAAATCTGCCCAGAAATTTTGGAGGCGAAGTCGTTTAAAGGTTTTTCTATTTTTGGCTCTGGTGGTCATTTTGTTCAGCGGAGCGGAACCGTTTTAGCAATTTTGGTAGAGGGTCTCCTAAGAAACATTTCTGTGAAATTATTTTAAAATCTGCCCAGTACTTTTGGAGGAGAAGTCTTTCAAAGGTTTTTCTATTTTTAGCTCTGGTGGCCATATTGTTCAGCCGAGCAGTACCGTTTGAGCAATTTTGGTTAAGGGCCTCCTAAGGAACATTTCAGTGAAATTATTTCAAAATCTGCCCAGCAGTTTTGGCGGCGAAGTTGTTTAAAGGTTTTTCTATTTTTGGCTCTTGCGGCCATATTGTTCAGCTGAGCGGACTCGTTTTAGCAATTTTGGTAAAGGGTCTCCTAAGAAACATTTCTGTGAAATTATTTCAAAATCTGCCCAGTAGTTTTGGAGGAGAATTTGTTTAAAGGTTTTTCTATTTTTAACTCTGGCGGCCATATTGTTCAGCGGAGCGGAACCGTTTGAGCAATTTTGGTTAAGAGCCTCCTAAGGAACATTTCTGTGACATTATTTCAAAATCTGCCCAGCAGTTTTGGAGGCGAAGTCGTTTAAAGGTTTTTCTATTTTGGGCTCTGGCGGCCATATTGTTCAGCTGAGCGGTCTCGTTTTAGCAATTTTGGTAGAGGGTCTCCTAAGAAACATTTCTGTGAAATTACTTCAAAATCTGCCCAGCAGTTTTGGAGAAGTTGTTGAAAGGTTTTTCTATTTTTAGCTCTGGCGGCCATATTGTTCAGCGGAGCAGAACCGTTTGAGCAATTTTGGTAGAGGGTCTCCTAAGGAACATTTCTGTGAAATTATTTCAAAATCTGCCCAGCAGTTTTGGAGGAGAAGTCGTTTAAAGGTTTTTCTATTTTTAGCTCTTGCGGCCATATTGTTCAGCGGAGCAGAACCGTTTGAGCAATTTTGGTAAAGAGTCCCCCAAGGAACATTTCTGTGAAATTATTTCAAAATCCGTCCAGCAGTTTTGAAGAAGAAGTCGTTTAAAGCAAAAGTTGACGACAGACGGATGACGGACGACGGACAAAGACCGATCACAATACCTCACCTTGGGCACTTTGTGCTCAGGTGAGCTAAAAATACGGGTCCGCTTATTTTTCATGTACATACCACATATAAGATTTCAAGATCCTAACATAAGTGGTTTATGAGTTTCCCAGCTGCCAAAAAGCATTACGGATGGACAGACAGACAGACAGGCCCAAACCAATATGCCCCCTCAACTTCTCCGAAGTTGGGGGCATAAAACTGATATATTCAATATTCAAAAATGACTGCATGTCCTAAAACAAGAATCATCAGAAGACAATATAGTGCAACTTTGAGGGAGCTTAGCTTAACAAGCGGAAGTTTAATATGGACAATACCGACCAAGTCAAACAAGATCAATTGCAGTATCAGAATAAACAGTTATCCTTAGAATAATTCAAACCTGTAAATTATTGTCAGATCAATGAACAGTGAAATAGGGGTCACGCTGACCTACAATCAGTATGAGGTCACTCTCAGTGTTAGCCCAACAAACCATTAACCCAGGTATAAGTTTAATCCATGACAAAGTGTCAGAAATACACCGCAAATCATTGAACCATGAAATATTGGTCACTGTGACCTACTGTTACTTTGAGGTCAAACATCCAGTCATACTGAGTCATTATCCCCAGCAATCATTTAATAGGATTTATACAGTATGGCAATAAAACATCTTATCATACCTTAATGACCCTAAATATACTCAGTACATTTAAAAACGCAACACTTAATTTTTCTACAATAACCTGTTGAATTTTTAACATACAAATTTGAAACTAAAGGGACATTTAGACTGGTACCTATTCTACCATATTACTAAATTTCATTGCAATTAATGGATAAACCGTAAAGCTTGAGTTTATCAAAGAGGGTTACCCTAAAATCAAAATTCACAAGATCAACTGGTTGTGTATTGCACTCACTCCCTCGCATTCACTGAAACTTTTTATTCATCAAAGTGTTCCATTTCTCGATTGGTCCTTTACTAAAGCCTTTACGGTATTTAAAACTGTTTCAGGCAGTCAAACGTGCACATTATTTTTTTTTTGTTTCATCTGAGACATGTTGTTTTGATGACCTGTCTAATGGCAAAGGTCAATCTGGCATAATGATACCCATACCATTTGGCTCGAGAAAGGCATAGTGGCATTAGTTATGTATGGCATTGTTAAAAATCTTCTTATTCAAAACGTTTAACGCCAAAAGTTACTGTTGTATACCACTCGTAAAAAGAAATGCAGAACAAAATTTGGCAAAGAGCGACAAATTTTAAACTTCCTAAAAATTCGCATTTCTCTGAATTTCTTTCCACTTGACAAAGAGAAACATTCTGATAGGTCTCAGTTGTCTGCCAGACAGCATCAGCCTGTCGTGGGCACGTTAGGTTTAATTGGTGACAAAGATTTACCTGACTTGTCTGTGGATGGCTTCTCCTGACAAAATCGGTCGTTATCGCGCTTTTTGGGTTCCAGACAGTAAAAAAGGTACATAGTGTCCAAAATACGTCGCAATATGGCAATTGAGACACCCATTTAGCTTTTGCTTTGAGACTTTATGAGCTGGCATTCTGGGGGCGAAATTTCTTCAAGTTCAATCGAGAAGGAAACCTTTGTTTGTTGCAATTTCATGATTACTGATTGTTTTTATTTAATGCTGATCTACTGACTATCCATTAGCGTTTGTCGCGAATATCTTAGTGTTCACATGATACGTGCACAAGCAAAACTCGATTTTCACACTTGAGTGATTTACCATTGCAATACAGGTACATGAGAGGCTATTGTATGCAAAAAAATAACGCTAAAATTGCCTTACATAAATGTACATAATATTATTGTTCCAAATATTCATGCATTTCACGAAAATGCAATATCAAAAATGTTGCGTTTTTAAATGTACTGAGTATATTCGGACAGACAGGTGTGAGCAAATATTGTAGACCAAGATCAAACTAAGGAGCAGTTTGATCAGGGTCTACAATGTGTGCCATTCACTAAGCATCATTTGGATGCATATACATGTACCTGTGTAAAATCCAATTTCTCAGAATTTTCGGACAATAATTGTCCGACTTTTAGGTGTCCAAAATTTTAGGGTCATTACAGTAAGCTCTCTCTGCATCATGCCCAGAAACATGGTGAAATGGTTGAAAAGAAACAAACAAAATGATTTTTTACATGAATTTAATATCATTGATAAAAATTTTCACATTTTTCACATCATAAGAATTAATGAAATGACAGACTTCATTTCATAACAACCATTCTAGTTATCGTTCAGCTATAAGACAGAGTTTTCCCCCTCTAAAAATGACCCAAAATGCATCACTACCTTGAACTAATTCTGCTGTAATTTGGGCTTATCTCTTCCAAAACAACCCTAAAAATGTAGATTTTTGGGGTAGTTCTGGAGATGGAAAACCCCTTTCTTATAAATGAATAAGTATGGTAACACATGAAAATTTATAAAACATGACATGAGAAAAGATGGTATATGTAATTCTAACATGATGTTGACGTTTTCCCCATTTAATGCATAGGAAGAGGAGTCGTGTGAAAACTTGTGATAATTCCCATTTCTTATGTCGAGACGAGCAATTTTGCGCTTTGATGACATCGGATGTAAACATTTGCTTCTACCGATGTCCACCTCAAAAATAGTCCTTTAGAAAACGCTGTAATATACATGTACTTGCATTTTCATTATGTCTAATTTTAGAATCAAAATAATTTTTCCTCACCCATGAATTATGGCTGATTAGCACATGTCGGGCAGATACAAATATTAATTCACTTCAGCTTCGCCATCATGATTCATTAATTCGTGATCCGCAATCCGAGAACATGTGTTAATCAAGGATAATTCACGGGTAGGGAAAAATTATTTTTTAGATAGCAAAGACAATAGAAACACAAAATTAAATGACTTGAGAATAATTATTTAAGAAAATCTGAAGTTTCTGTTGAGAGAGTGTCCGTGAAAAATTGGGGGAGCATGGCATACACTATTTACCATGCCCCAATACCAATGACGCCATAGATCTGTTACCTTAACAACTAAGAGTTCATGTCAAAGTGACGTCATTGTGACAACAGTTAGTAATTCCGTAGTTGATATGGTAACAGATCTATGGTGTCATCTCACTTATAATTTGAGAGAGCATGGCATATATTGTATGCCATGCTCCTCTCAAATTATAAGTGAGATGCTATCTGATATTCATACAATGGAAATGTGTGATTTTCAAACCTAAAATTCATTCTCAAATAATATAATTCTCTGTTTAGAATGTACAGTAAGTCCCTTAATATTTGCGGGTGCTATATTTCCAGTACTATTCATGATTTACTACACCGTGAATTCAAGAATCTTGCCATAATTTGACTAATGGACAACAGCAACAAACTTATGACAATTACCTAACTGCTAATTGAAGAATTTGCTAATACATGTAATTCCAAAACAAAAATTCGCAAAATATAAAGCATGCCAAAATAAAGCAATTTACCACATACATATATTTCTGCAGTCTGACCAGTCTTTGCTATCTGGAATATACTCTGTTTACCATAAAATAAATGTAAAAATGAAAGACATTTATAATAATTACCATAATTGTCCTAAAAATGGAGCAGTTTTGTTTTACAAAGCAGTAATGTGTCAAAAAGTTGCAGACGGAATTGCAAACAGTCCAGGTCTTGATCAGACTACTTATTAGGAGCAGACTGAGCTTATTCTGCTCTGTTTGTTCAGACCTTTCTGTCCCCGTATTTAGAATTTTTCAGTATACAGTCAACTCTCGATTTCTCAAAGTCAAATTTTAATTCAAACTACTGATATCTCAAAGTAAATTTTCTGGTCCCAGAAAATTTACTTTATGATAAAAAAGGGTTGAAAAGTAAAGAAAAACTGGAATTATGTCCTAACTTTATTCTTTGATATAATAGGGTACTTTGAAATATCAGTGTTCGAGATATCGAGAGTTGACTATACTATATAGGTGCTTTATGGGAACAGGGAAGATTCTAATCCCGGCAAACATTATGAGCCACAACACAATAAAACCTACAAAGTGGCATGTGTGCCATGCAAAAACTCAGATCAGCCTTGACATCTGCCCAGTCTGATCAGAGTCTTTGCTGTGCACTTAATGGGTAACTATGGTCTAATATGTGTGACAAACACAATGTATATAATTCTATCATAAGAAACACAAATCAAGTCTTCTATGACATTTTAGTAGCTTTTCCTTATATTAGAAAAAATCAGCTCTAGCAGTTATAAATTGTTAAGTAGCAATTCACTGTTTGGAGGTTAGTTTTAATGTAGATCATATCACTAGTGCAGAGCGCATGTGATATATTTACTTCCAAAGTGAATTATTACTCAACAATTAACTGCTAGAGCTGAACTATTTTGATCATAACAGTAAAAAAACACTGAAAGAATATGATTTTCATGCATATTCTTCTAACCTTCCTGCCAGCATGTTCACGGTCCTGCCAATGTTTTTGAATGTATCACAGATAAATGTACGTTTTTATGACTATTTTAAAGAGCAAACATGGAACGTCATCAAAATGTCACAAAATACATCAGTAATTGCCTATGACGTCAGCATTTAAAATCACATGCTCCGAAACAGTGAAATGTTGGAGAACAAAACACAGACACTTTCCATTGCTTCTATAAGCACACTGACAGTCTGTGCTAGAATTTGGTATTTGTCACTTACGTTGAGCAACTTAATTACCTATAAGAGGTCTAAATGAGCCTGAATCACTCACTGAGCACAAAAAGGCAAGTCTAGGTTGGCAAAATCAAGTAGACAATGATCATGAACTTTGGCCCACTGATTTCAAAGATGTCTTTGAAAGACTCGTGGATGGACAGACTGACAGAACACAATAGTTCACCTTAAGCACTTTATGCTATTCAGCTCGGGTGGGCTAATAAACAAACGCCACCACTAAAACTTCAGAGAAAACTATGATAAAATAAAAGCATCATAAACGACTGCGTAATACCCCGCCACTGCAAACCTTTCATAGCTTTTTTCTCATCATTTCACCACTTGTATATAGCTCCAGGACTGGGGCAGATTATTAACCTCCTTCTGATAAAATTTTAACCATCATAATAAGCTATTATTGCTTTGATCATTTGTTACATGTTTCATAAAAATTCCTTTCAAATCTGATTTTATGATTTAATTCATGTATATATACCCGTGGCAGGGGCAGATAACCCTAATGGACTAAATTCTGGTTGTAAAATAAAGCTTATGTTACTTATATCATTTCTGTGAAATTTCATAAAGATATACCAAAAATCTGATTTTATACAGAATTTTTCATGACTTTATACATTTATATAGCCCCGAGGCAGAGGCAGATAACCCCTGGGAACAAAATTTTGATCATGACAGAAAGCTTATATTGCTTTGAGAAGCTGTAGCAAATTTCAGGAAAATCACTTTCAACCCTGATTTTATACAGAATTTTTCATGATTTTATACATGTATATAGCCCCGTGGCAGGGGCAGATAACCCTGGTGGACAAAATTCTGCTAACAACAGAAAAAGTATATTACTTCACTCATTTCTGTGAAATTTCATTATGATATTTCGAAGTGTAAAGGAATAACAGACCAAAACCCACTTTTGCAACACTGACAAGGGCAATAACTCTGTCACAAGATATTGAAATTTGCCCATTAACAGTCCCAACTGAGATATTCCCAAGACCAATTCATACGCCAAGTTTGAAGAAAATCCGTTAGTAAATACTCAAGTTATCGAACAGAAACGAAGTGCTCACGGACGGACGGACAGATGGACAGACAGACAGACGTACGACGGACAGACCAAAGGTATGGTATACCATAAAATACTTAAAAATTTACCACAAGATGGTGCCGCAGGATGGAAGGATGAAGTATGATGGAAAAACAACAACATTACTTCATTCTAGCTTGATGGTAACTATGGTAATAGCAAACAACCCCCTCCACCCCCAACTAGCTTTTCTACATGAAAATCACTGTATAATTGACATAACAGACTACTGAGATGTGCTTTGTCTTAAAGATTCCAACATAAAAGAGACACTTGCATCTTTTGTGGCATAAACAAGACTCAGATACACACTGATATTGAGGTTGTTTGGCCATCTTTCTGCAACAATAACCCAAATGTTGAATAGTTGTGCTACAGAATTTATTTACAAAGTTGTCCAAATATGCCTAGACAGGTCATACTTAACACCATCAGTGGTATTGTGAGGTGAACTGAACTGTAAAATCATTATGGCTGATAGAGCTGGGACGAGTACCCAGGTACCCGAGTTCAGGTCGGGTAAACCAGTTACCCAGGTACATATGTACTACCTGTAACTTGAATGCTTATCAATATGTAATAAATAAATATGTTCTTTCAATAGAACTCCAAGCAAATACAGCAAAGCTTAGGTGACAGTCTTGTATAATTTACATACATCTATTGCCAAGCCATTTTTTTTAATATTATAACAGATATCGTTACATTTTCTTACTCTTAGCATGCACACATGTGCAACTGACATAGACCTAAATTATTATTTGATCTACACATATATTTCTTAACGGTGGACGTGCTCAAACTGTTATGATAACGGGTACCCGCGGGTAATAGGTCCTCGGGTACCCGGGTACAAAATCTCTACCCGTTCCAGCCCTAATGGCTGACCATCACAAAAGAGTGTGATAGATGCCCATAAGTCTCTAGGACTAATATTTCATATTTGAGCATGTTGTTGAAGAAAAGGTACATCATGACATAAATGAACAACCAAGACTCAGATCAGTCTGCAGATGTGTAACAAGGGCTTTGCAAGCGGCGCATAATACGCCCGTTTCAATGTCCTAAAGGAGTTACAGAATGAACAAGATTGTTTACAAAAGGATAAACAGGCAGACAAACAGGGGCAACCACTCTATAATTAACTAGAACTGTCAGCGAATCCGACTATACCCCCCGCTTAATTGCTTAAATCAAATGGTGTTATTTTCGTAACAAAAAGCATAAAGAGGGAGAGAAATCATTGTTACCATGTATACCAAATATGAATGGTTGCTGTGAAATCTGTTACAAAAAATTACATTATTCAAAGTCAGGAGAGAAAGAAAATTGGAAAAATATAGGGAAGAATAAGCAGGAGAAGACTGGTTCTCAATCCCACAATACAACAAGTTATCATCAACCTGCATACAAAAATCCCTACTCTAACTTACAGATGCATAGAAATCTTTTGCGAAAAAAATGCATTATTCAAAGTAAAGAGAGAAAGAAAATCGGACAAATACAGGGAATAAAAAGAGGAGAAGTCTGGTTCTCAATCCCACAATACAGTAAGTCATCATTAACCTGTATACCAAATATGACTAATCTAGCTTGCATGGTTGTGGAGAAAACTTTCATGAAAAAGTTCATTATTCAAAGTATGGAAAGAAAGAATATTGGACAAATACAGGGAAGAATAAGCAGAAAAAGGCTGGTTCTCAATCCCACGATACAACATATCGTCATCAACCTGCAAACCAAATGGGACTACTCTAGCTTGCTTGGTTGTGGAGAAATCTTTGACGAAAAATTTTATTATTCAAAGTATGGAAAGAAAGAATATTGGACAAATACAGGGAAGAATAAGCAGAAAAAGGCTGGTTCTCGCTCCCACACTACAACATGTCGTCATCAACCTGCATAACAAAATGACTACTCTAGCTTGCATGGTTGTGGAGAAATCTTTGACGAAAAATTTCATTATTCAAAGTATGGAAAGAAAGGAAATTGGACAAATACAGGGAAGAATAAGCAGGAGAAGGCTGGTTCTCAATCCCACAATACAACATGTCATCAACCTGTACGCCAAATATGACCAGTCTAGCTTGTATGGTTGTGAAGAAATCTTTGATACAATCTTTGAACACGGGAGATAACCTAAATACACTAGATATACCATTTTTAGTTCTACTTTTTTCCCCTGACAATATATTGTACAAGAAAAATATACACAAAAATAGCATATAAGAACTAATGAAAGGGATTAACTCTAAAATGAAGAAAGGGAGAGCAGCCATTGTTGTACGCGACACATTGTTAGGACTTCATACACATTGCTATGAAGTTTTATAAAGATATCCCCAACCGTTTTCTAGTTATGGTGCGTACAAGACTTACAGGGAAAAATTAATCAAAGGGGCATAACTTCAAAAGTAAGAAAGGGGGAGCAACCATTCTTGTACCCTAATACATATGCCTACCAAATTTCATGAAGATATCCTAAATGGTTACTGAGTTATGGCGTGTACAAGAATGTTTACGGACGGACAGACGGATGGACGGACGGACAGCGCCACGACATAATACCTCCGTTTTTTCAAAATGGGCATATAACACTTCATAGACATTATTATGAAGTTTTATAAAGATATCCCAAACGGTTATCTAGTTATGGCGCGTACAAGACTTACAGGGAAAAAATTAATCGAAGGGGCATAACTTCAAAAGTAAGAAAGGGGGAGCAACCATTCTTGTATGCGACACGTTCCCCCACCCTAATACATAATGCCTACCAAATTTCATTAAGATATCCCAAATGGTTACTGAGTTATGGCGTGTACAAGAATGTTTATGGACGGACAGACAAACGGACACACAGACAGACGGACGGGCGTATAAAAACTAACTTCAGTCTCTTGTTTTCTCAAAAACAGATTAACCAGGCCCTTAAACAAATTGTTGACTAAAGGGAAGACCCTGATCAGACTGATATCATCTGAGTCTCTGCTGTGTAAATATGTTATAAGGTGCATTTTTCCAGTGATGGGGTTCTCAGTCAACACACAAGGCCTCGTGTATTGACTGAGAACCCCATCACTGAAAAATGCCCTTAAAAAAATTGTTGAATAAAGGGAAGACTCTGATCAGACTGAAATCATCTACTAAGCACTGTTCATATGTCTACGTTGGTATGTCTACCCAACCTTGTCAAAACACTGGAGACTTTTGTACAATGCTTGGTTGACATACTTATGCTGCAAGTTCACTGGGTTTATATGTTTTAAGACATGTATATAGCAATATAAACAAGACCTGTCTGCGTGCAGGAAAGCTCGTCTGACAATCACATAAAAAAAAATTGTCATAAAACTTTAACATGTGACACCCATGCTAATGCCGATGCTGATGTCAAGGTGACAACAATAGCTCCCTGTACTTTTGTACAGGCAAGCTAATAAGAGTTACTGCATAAACATGAAATACAGTGTTTATGAAATATACAATTTACATATGCAAATAATAAACCTTTTGGCCAATTTCATTTGCTTCTTCTGAGATCAAACATTGTATATTATGTTTATTATGCTTCATTAGATGATCATGGTTATGTTCACATTGAAAATATGAAATAAATAAACAAATGTATAACAGGTATGACTAGTGTTATACGAGTAATACATGTATGGTTGGAGGTTGTAAAATCGTGGGAGTTGTAAATTCGTGGGTGTTAGTAATTTGCATAATATTCATGCGCAAAAGAAGTTTCACTAAGTGTTTAAACTTCCAACATTTAACCATGCATAAAGGTTTTATTTCATAACAAAAGCAAATGCCTAGAGCCTAAATAGGGAATTAAACTTTAAAAAATATGTTTGACCAATTGCTTTTATGCCTTCTTTTGCTATTTCTTTTTTGCATACCTGAAAAGCGGCCATTTTCTAATCTCGGATATCAGCCTGAGAAAACATTGCAATGATTACTGATTTTGTACCTTCCGGTGAACAGCTGGTACTAGTATGGGTGCAAAATTTTATTGCAAAATTGTTCTGTTATTTGATTATTATACCAGGGGTCTTTATCTGCTTTTTCTTGAAAAATGAAAGCGTCATGTTTTGAGAGTAGGGCTAAATCCAGGCTCATATTTTTTCCAAAGAAAATAGTCTGTGCATACTGTTATTTTGTATTCAAGAGGATATACCCATACAGTGATACAGTGGATTTCAACTCGTTCTGTTCAAGGGCTATGACACTACAGTTATAATTGTGTTAGTCGTAGGAAAGTCAATGTAGATCTTTAGGAATCCTGTTTGAATGGATGGATATATTCGTTTAATCATTAATAGCTAATACAGATTGGATTATCTTCTTTCTGTTTAAGATTAAAAAGATTCCAAAAGCATCAAAGCAACAGAAAATGATAAGCAAGTGGCTTGACGAGGATAGGTATATTTTTCATCATGGGGCAGAACACATCCACGAATTTACAACCCAGTGACATTTCTTATAAATATATCCCCCTTTCACATGCGGATGAATTTTCTAACATTAAAACGATATTGCTTTGCATCAAAACAGTATCAGGATATTCATCTTGCCTTGTGGTATTATCATGTCATAAGAAAATATCAAGAAATTATTTGACATGTGACTGTCACGTGATTTTGTTCTTATATCAACGACTATACCACATTCAAAGATACTTTACTGCTTTATAATGAGACATTCTCCATTTTAGTGAACCTTATTTCACCAGGGCCCAGTTGTTCAAAACTAATGACATTGTTAGTCAATGAGACATTAAATTTTTACATGCATTAAATGCAAAAAAACTGCCATTTTTGGCCGAAAAAATGTGAGGGACTTTTGCATTGCAAAAGCTCCTCACAATTTTTCAGACAACAATGTTAGTACAACTGATTTTGTGAGTACTGTAAGACTGAACGACTACTTGACTAACAACCTCATTAACTAATTCAAGCTAACGATGCTTTGAACAATCTGGCCTAGATTTCTAGTACAGACTATCCTATGACCTATGTCTTGAGGAAGCATCTCGTTTACCATATGCAAACAGGCTCATACCAGCCTGTGCATGTGAAGTTTTGATAAAACTGCACAGTTTCTTAGATTTTGACGTGAATGGGTACACTTTCAAAAGAAGCCCTCCCTTCTCTAAGCAGGCTAACTCTTAAACTAAAGAGTTTGCTCCTCTGGGAGCAAATTCTTTCTTTTCAGAGTAGACCTTTTTTTCAAAAGGGTTTATTGTCCAGGGAAACAAACAGAATGTCAGAATTGAGCCTCAACACGACAAAACCAACAAAGTGGTATGTGGGCCAAGCAAAAACTCAGATCTGCCTGGGCATCTGCCTAGCCTAATCAGACACTAGGCTGTGCACTTAAAGGGAAGCTAAAGGTCTAAGCCAGCTCCATGGAGACAACAAAGAGTCTGATCAGACTTGGTGGATGCCCAGGCTGATCTGAGTCTTTGCTGGGCGCACATGCCACTTTGTTGTTTCAGCAAAAAAATCATCAAAGTGTACTCATTCACCTAAAAAAGTGGACTTTGCATGATCATAATTGATAGTGCTTGTGTGTAGACTGGTCATAAGATTATGGCTATTCTAACCAGACCCTAATATATTTGCAAGAATGCAATCTCGCTACATTTGTTTGACGAAATACTGCTACATAATGAGACCCCACTGCATCTGTTTCATGAGATCTAACAACATAATGAGAACCTGAAACATCAGTAGCTGAGATCCTAATATATCATGAGATTCTACAACATTGTTTGAAGAGATCCCATTATATATAAACATCCACTGTATTTTTTAGACATCCTACTATATGAGATCTTACTACATTTACTTGATGAGATCCTATTTTATAAAATCACCACAATACATGTTAATGAGACCCCTCTATAATGGGAGCTTATCACAAGTCTTTGAAGACCGATGAGATCCCACAATAAAATAAGATCCCAATTTATAATATCACATGGCATTTTTCTGATGAGATCCCACTTCATATTAATTGTGATCCCACTAAATTTGACATTCATCTTATCTAAAGAAATAAAAGAAGCTTAAACAGTCACCCAAATAATATTGGCACTGTCTTCAAGGCCAACAACCTATGTCATTAATTTGTGAGTGATGTCATTTGGCATGTGAACCAAACGATATTGGCACTGTCTTCAAGACCAACAACCAATGTCATTAGTTTGTGAGTGACATCATTGGCATATGAACCAAATAAATATTGGCACAGTCTTCAAGGCCAACAATCTATGTCATTAGTTTGTAAGTGATGTCATTTGGCATATAAACCAAATAATAGTGGCACTGTCTTCAAGACCAACAACCTATGTCATTAGTTTGTGAGTGACATCATTTGGCATAGGAACCAAATAATATTGGCACTGTCTTCAAGACCAACAACCAATATCATTAATTTGTGAGTGACATCATTTGGCATATGAACGAAATAATATTGGCACTGTCTTCAAGGCCAACAACCAATGTCATAAATTGTGAGTGACATCATTTGGCATATGAACCAAATAATATTGGCACTGTCTTCAAGGCCAACAACCTATGTCATTAGTTTGTGAGTGACATCATTTGGCATATAAACCAAATAATAGTGGCACTGTCTTCAAGACCAACCAATGTCATTTATTTGCGAGTGATGTCATTTGACATATGAACCAAATAATAGTGGCACTGTCTTCAAGGCCAACAACCTATGTCATTAGTTTGTGAGATGTCATTTGGAATATAAACCAAATAGTATTCGCACTGTCTTCAAGACCAACAACCTATGTCATTAGTTTGTGAGTGATGTCATTTGACATATGATAAATTGACCAAAGCACACCTTTTCAAAGAATTGTCTGTTCAGATTGCCAACAAAACCTCTTTATGTTCATAGAAAAAAAGCTGCATGCACCAAATGTATTCATGAAAGGAATATTATTTTGCCACAAAAGTGACGACCAGAAACGTAGATATTACAAGCATGTTGACCAAATATGCATATATCACAATTCAAGGTGAAACAACTGGTTGAAGTGTTGACAAAATCCACAAAATTTTGGAAGCTGCTTTTTATGAGCCGTAACACGACAAAACCAATGATGTTGCATGTGCCCCCAGCGAAGACTCAGATCAACCTGGGCATTCTCCCAGTCTGATCAAAGGCTTCGCTGTCCGCATGGAGCTAGCTTAAACCCTTTGCTACCCTTAAAGTGCACAGCCAAAACTCTGAACTACTGGGCAGATGCACAGGCTGATCTGAGTCTTCGCTGGGTGTACATGCCACTTCATTGATTTTGTCATGTTGTGGCTCTTATGTAGTAAGACTGCTCCACCGTTAAAAGTGCTGGTGCATCTAGAGGCTCTTTGGAGACTTTCAAAAGGCAAAATATACAGGTAATATTCCAATATGACCATACAAGATAATGTAGCTTCGAGAACATGTCACAAGCTTATGACATAGGTTGTAAGTCTTGGCCCAAGGTTAACCCTTAAAGCGCCAAAAACTTAATTTGTTGAATTGGCAAATAATGTAGATCCAGATGAGGTGGCTCATCATGTGCCACCTCATCTGAATCTACACTGTTTGCCCTCCAGTATCCGAATTCTCAATATGATATCGCTTGGACAAAACATTTTTTGAAAATATGCAGACGTAAATTTTGTTGTCTGCTTTTTGGCGCATTAAGGGTTAAACCAGCCTAAGCACATGACAAAATGCTAGCATGCCTTCATTTTAACTCCTTTTCTTTCACACTCAAGTCCACCCTGTAACACAGCTCTCTTTTTCTTCTGTACACCATTCTGACATTCATCATACTCTTGCCAGGGCCCAAAGAAACAACGAGCTGAAAAAGAAATGTATGTACAGGGAATCAATTTGTTGTTCAATTTTGTGCGTAAAAAAGTTAAGACTAGACAGTATAAGTACATTAAAAAGTGTTGTCTAGTTTCTTGTGCTAATGTTTCTCACAGATAACAGGAACCTTGAGCCTGATGCAGCTGTGCTCTCATTATCACCACAATTTGTTTGTATGAAGAAAAAAAACACGTCCATCTTTTATTCCAAAATACTTTTATTCATGAGGTCTGCGAATATTCTTGATTTTTGAATACTCTAAACTGAAATAATGGATATCCACAAATAGAGGACTAGAGCAAATGAACAGGGTATCATGCATACCCCAGGCCAAAGCAACACCCTAAATACAAGCAACACAAAGTTAAAGGAATGGATGGATGGACAGAAGAATGAATGAATGAGAGAATAAATGAACAAACAAGCAAATGAATGAATGACAAAACTATATATCCAACTGACATACTGCTATAAAGCTCTGTCTTAAGTATACCCACCTTCTCCATTTGATTTTGTACATGTTTTCAATACAGTTTTCTCTGGCTGGCAATCCTCATCCCCAGAGATCAAAGCTCGAACCCTTGTCCTCTTGTTTGTATCTATATCACAGTCACCCCACTCCCCATAGTCATATTTACATTCTGTAAAATAACGACAATTAACATCTGACATATATATACTAAGCACAACTTCTAACCGACCACTTGCTTTGTCTTGAACACTGTCATTTGAAAATGGTATCCGGGCATAATTTTCTTATATTCAGTACTCCCAATGTGTCATGTAAACGTTGTAAAATGTTTGAGCTCAATACCTTTAGAATCGTTTCCCTGGCAGCAGAGGATGCACATGTACCCCCAATTTCGAACTTTGCAAGGATTATGACTGGTGGAGAAGGTTTTTTAATTGTGACTAAAATTTTGAATTCTGTATTAAAATAATTTTTTATTATGAATTCTCAAGGTTATCTAAACATTTTCTAAATATTCGCAAAAAATCATAAGCATATGCTGACAAGATTCCGAAATGTGGTTCTGTCCGAATCGTGAAAATCTGCTGAAATGTTGCGATTTTCGGAAACAGGGGTACCATTATCTTTCACTTATTCAATGGTATACGGATGAGATTTTTATTTCAGAGTTACCTGATTTACTTTACCAATATCACAAGTTTATTAAAGATGGAAAAATATGTTCGGTTGTCCTTTTTATTTAGCGGAAAACATGCTATAAATAAGTGGTCGGTTAGAAGTTAGTTGTAGTATATTTGAAGTGCCCTTTAATATTTACTCCCAATTTTTGATATCCATGAAGAGTTAGGGGTATCCATAATTCTTTTGGATAGCCTTTATTCAGAGTATTTTTGGATAGCTAAGGATCAAATTATGGCTATCTATGAAAAGAATTATGGATATGCACAATATGGAATAGGATATACAGATTCAACATTTACTAGGTATTTCACCACAGTTAAGTATAAAATTCAAAACTGTGTATCTCAAATGTTTCTTCTCATGATATTTGATCTAATTTAACTATCTGAATAAACTTTCATTTCCCCGTTCCATGGAAGCTCCACGCAGAATTTTGCTTCAATCAGCTCAAAGACTTTGGATAAGATGTTTGAAGTTCTTGAAATATAGATGAACTCAGGTTCTTAGTGGCACATGCAACTAAATGTATAAAGAAAACAAAATTTTAAGTTGTTATTTTTTGACACTACAGCTACTGTACTTGGACATAATGTGCAAATCATGTCACCAGTTGGCATAATAATAATTTTCATCTGACACTTTTTCAAAATGCTACTTAAGATTTATGGTCTTTGTGTTGAACATCCAACACAGGGTGAGGAAATCCAATAGTAACTTACTTTTGCCTTTTTTATTACATTTCTTTGTTAGCACCCTAGTTGTACCACAGAAGGCTGCACTACCACTGCTCACTGTATCAGTGCGTGTCATCTGATTGGTCTCTGGGTCACACTCACTCCACTCACCCTCTATAAACTTACATGCTGAAATGTTTAAAATGAGGTCAGATATAATGCATGTTTTATTATGTGAGTATGTAAAAAGGGACCTTATTTGCATCTGTGCAGTATATTGCCACAATAAGTTTTCACCAAGCTGCTTAAACACAAAACTTATGATATTACTTGTCGCCAAATTTGAAAGACAGTCATACAACAATTTTTTTTCAGTGAAAAGATATAGTCAAAGAAAATTGTTTCTGGCCTATGATTGATTGATTTGATGCTTAACGTCCACAGTAAACAGCTATGGTCACGTTGGGACGGTCAGTTAACCTAACCACACTATTCCTGGGCAGGCTTAGACCTCCTAAGCGGTTAACCAGTACTAAGTGCACATACTTTCGCCAGTAACTGACTACTTTAACTGTACGTGCAAAGAGGATTATCCCAATAGCAGAGTTATACTCATTTAATGACAGGAGGAATCTGCACATGCCGTCGAAACTCTGTACTTTCTAAGTATAGAATATACCTTGAAATATGAAATGTGGGAATCACTCAGACATAAGTATATTTTCAAAACCCAGATTTCAACCTGAAAGAGCAAAAGCTTTCAGGTTTACCATAGAAACTCTGCTGGCTTGGGACAGGCATGACAAAGGAAACAGTCTGGACTGCAATCAGACCACTGCTACAGCAGTCTGATCAGGGTCTGAGCTGCTTGCCATTCAGCAAACAGGGTACACTTGTTCAAACTAACCATATTGTTAGTTAACCCTATTGCACTCAGAACGGCCAAAACTCCATAGAGTTTTGGCCGTTCTGAGTGCAAAAGAGTTAACAAGACATTACAATACAAATATATTATATGCAAGAACACTGCCAATTTTTGCCAAAAACAAATGTGAAGAGCTCTTGCATTGCTTTACCAAGTGTAATTTATTTATACCATGATAAAAATGATACTCACGAACTTTACATTTCTTTGAATATTCTTTAACTTGTTGACATGTTGATGGGCCACTCTTTAGAGTTTGTCTTCTTGTCATAGTATTAGTGGCAATATTACACTCACTCCATTCCTCAAACTTATATTTACAAACTGAAATATTATAAATAAAATTTATGTATTTATGTATGATAAATATCAAACTGCTACTCTTAAATAAAGATATACTTATCAATATATATCTATATACCTTCAAATGTCTTCAAACTTATACATTATGCAAAGTGAAAATATCTGTATCCAATTAAGATAAACTACATGTATATGGATATCTGATATTCAGGCGTATTTTATAGTTTCCAGAAAAAATAAAAATAAATAAAATTACTAAAAAAGATAACCCAAAATACAAAATACACTGCAAATTCAAGGGCACTCTTTTGATCCTGGTAAAAACATGTATTATATTGTTTCTTTGAGGCACTGTTTTTTCAACTGAACTCACCTTTACTAGTTTTACTGCTTCCTGTTGATTTATTTTTGCGTTTACATTTCCTCTCTACAGTCTCTGATGCCTCACAATGTGCTGGATCTCCTCTTTTTAACATTTTCACCATCACCTTCATGTTTGTAACTGGGTCACAGTCACTCCAGGAAGCCCGCTTGTATTTACACACTGACAAAATATGAGAGAAGACATTAAATTTATATGGCATGTATAACACAGGGTATAATCGATTCCGCCAATTTTCACTTCCTGCAGAGACTGTACATCATATCTGGCTTCCGCCGAGACTGTCCGCGAACTCTTGCTTCCTGTCGAGACTTCTGTACATGATAAATGGCTTCCTGCAGAGACTGTCCATGTGATTCTGCTTCCTTCAGAGTCACGCGGACAGTCTCAGCAGGAAGCCATTCCTCGAGGACAGTAGTCTCTGCAGGAAGCAAGAGTTCGCGGACAGTCTCGGCAGAAGCCAAATATGACGGACAGTCTCTGCAGGAAGCGAAAATTGGCGGAATCGATTATACCCTGTGTATAACCATACTCTGTTTTCTTCCAGTTTCAACCTACCTTCTTCCAAGGAAAACAAATTGCCCTCTTTATTTGTTTATAAAACAGGCTTTTCCCTGTCTAAAGTGCTCCAATATCTAAAAAAATTCTGCTATTAGATCGTGTTTTGTGAACTGTTGTTAACTTATGTATTTACTTCTTTCCCTTTTGGTCTTGAGGGCAGGATATGGGATCTGATTGTATTAATTCCTGATTCCTGATCATTGTCTATCTTTTTTCTTTCCCCTTTAAAAAACCCTGAATATCTAGATCCATTTTTTAAGATGGCTCTAAATTTGAAAGGGAAAACTCTTCATAACCCAAGAAATAAGGTACCATTTTCCTAATAAGAGCATATTTTCTACCATGGCCCTCTTACTTTTTTTCTCCAAAAATACTTTCCTCCTCGATTGTATGTTTTAGACATACCATAATTGTATTTATGTTCTCGGGGACAAAACTTTGTCATTTTCCAATTTCAAATATTCACAGGTACTAAAGGTTGTGGATGTAGTGTGTTTTCATATCAGTCAGGTAAAAAAAAACCATCATGTGCAGTGTAATTAAATTTTGCACAATTTCTTTGACTGTGAAAATGTTAATGCATCGCAATTATTGGAACAATTATAGCACATATAATTCAAAAAGTAATACTATGGCTCCCATGAATAGATTTTGTAAATAATGTACAATTTTGTGCTGGAAAATGATGCCAGGCCTGTTTTCATTGGCATGCACTTTACAATAATCACAGGTTCTAAACAAATCACTGTAAAATACAAATCAGCAACTTCATGCAACAAGGGCTTCGCAAGCGGCGCATAATACGCCCGTTTCAATGTCCTAAAGGAGTTACAGAATGAACAAGATTGTTTACAAAAGGATAGACAGGCATACAAACAGGGGCAACCACTCTATAATTAACTAGAACTGTCAGCGAATCCGACTATACCCCCGCTTAATTGCTTAAATCAAATGGTGTTATTTTCATAACAAAACGCGTAAAGAGGGAGAGAAATCATTGTTACCATGTATACCAAATATGAATGGTTGCTGTGAAATCTGTTACAAAAAATTACATTATTCAAAGTCAGGAGAGAAAGAAAATTGGAAAAATATAGGGAAGAATAAGCAGAAGAAGACTGGTTCTCAATCCCATAATACAACAAGTTATCATCAACCTGCATACAAAAATCCCTACTCTAACTTACAGATGCATAGAAATCTTTTGCGAAAAAAAATGCATTATTCAAAGTAAAGAGAGAAAAAAAATCAGATAAATACAGGGAATAAAAAGAGGAGAAGTCTGGTTTTGATTGATTGATTTGATGCTTAACGTCCACAGTAAACAACTAAGGTCATGTCGGGACGGTCAGTTAACCTAACCACACTATTCCTGGGCAGGCTTAGACCTCCTAAGCAGTTAACCAGTACTAAGTGCACATACTTTCGCCAGTAACTGACAAATGCCCTTCTAAAATGAGCGGAACAAGAAACGAAAGTATGTGGCCAGACTGGGTTTCGAACCCAGGACCTCTGACTTATGAGTCAGGTGCCCTACTGATTGCGCTACGCAGCCCGGCTGTTCTAAATCCCACAATACAATAAGTCATCATTAACCTGCATACCAAATATGACTAATCTAGCTTGCATGGATGTGGAGAAAACTTTGATGAAAAAGTTCATTATTCAAAGTATGGAAAGAAAGAATATTGGACAAATACAGGGAAGAATAAGCAGAAAAAGGCTGGTTCTCAATCCCACGATACAACATATCGTCATCAACCTGCAAACCAAATGGGACTACTCTAGCTTGCTTGGTTGTGGAGAAATCTTTGACGAAAATTTTTATTATTCAAAGTATGGAAAGAAAGAATATTGGACAAATACAGGGAAGAATAAGCAGAAAAAGGCTGGTTCTCAATCCAACGATACAACATATTGTCATCAACCTGCATACCAAATATGACTACTCTAGCTTGCTTGGTTGTGGAGAAATCTTTGACGAAAAATTTTATTATTCAAAGTAGGGAAAGAAAGAAAATCGGACAAATACAGGGAAGAATAAGCAGGAGAAGGCTGGTTCTTGATCCCATGATACAACATGTTGTTATCAACCTGCATAACAAATATGACTACTCTAGCTTGCATGGTTGTGGAGAAATCTTTGATGAAAAATTTCATTATTCAAAGTATGGAAAGAAAGAAAATCGGACAAATACAGGGAAGAATAAGCAGGAAAAGGCTGGTTCTCAATCCCACAATACAACATGTCGTCATCAACCTGTATGCCAAATATGACCAGTCTAGCTTGTATGGTTGTGAAGAAATCTTTGATACAATATCTTTGAACAAGGGAGATAATCTAAATAAACTAAATTAACATTTTTAGTTCTACTTTTTTCCCTTGACAATAAGTTTGTAAATTACACAAAAATAGGGGACAAGAACTAATGAAAGGGATTAACTCTAAAACGAAGAAAGGGAGAGCAGCCATTGTTGTATGCGACACATCGTTAAGGCTTCATACACATTGCTATGAAGTTTTATAAGATATCCTAAACGGTTATCTAGTTATGGCGCGTACAAGAATTACAGGGAAAAAATTAATCAAAGGGGCATAACTTCAAAAGTAAGAAAGGGGGAGCAACCATTCTTGTACGCGACACGTTCCCCCACCCTAATACATATGCCTACCAAATTTCATGAAGATATCCCAAATGGTTACTGAGTTATGGCGTGTACAAGAATGTTTACGGACGGACGGACGGACAGCGCCACGACATAATACGTCCGTTTTTTCAAAACGGGCGTATAAAAATGCAATACCCAAGTATTAACCCTTTTTAGCCCGGATACCCGTTTTGGGGACATTATGCAAACAGTGCAGACCCAGTTCAGACGCCGCAAAATGCGCCGTCTGATCAGGGTCTACATTGTTTGCTTACAGGAATTTCTATGCAAAGTACAATAAATGTGAAAATATTCACCAGAAACCCCTAAAACTAGTAAATGGATTATCTGAATGATAAGAATGGACAAGTCCACTGATCAAAAAAGGGTTAAGAATGTTTACACCAATCTTGAATTTTTCTTACCATGAGGCCGCAAGTGTTTGTCTTTACATTTACTGACGTCTGTCTTGGTGGCATTACAAAGAGAAGGATCTCCAGATTTTAAGGTCAAGGTCCTTGTGACAGTGTTGGTAGCAGCATTACATGGTCCCCACTGGCTCTTGTCATATTTACAATCTAGAAAAAAGCACATAGCAAATGAACTCTCATATTGCTCTAATATTTCTCTCCTAATACAGTGCCAACTAAATACCATATTTCTTCGATTATAAGATGTGTTTTTTCCCTTCCAAAATAATCTCAAAGATCCCGTTTCATCTTACTAGATGGATCTAGGTCTTTGGGATCCTACTGGAAGAGAAAAACCCATTTAATAGCTGCATTACACAAGACATATTTGCGGTACTTTTGGAAGGAAATGCTCCCTTCTTATAACCGAATAAATACGACATCAATATGATATTCCATTTGTACAAAGTATGCAGTTACCATTTTCTTTATCAAATGAAAAATTATCTCTGTAAAGTTCTCTGATGAATTCTTACAGAAGAGATGCTGTAATAGAGCTGAAGTGCTCATGCAAACAGTACTCCCACCACCAACCAGTTCCCCTTGAAGACAAATTTCTGATAGGCACTAACTTTTTATCATATTTCAAATGTTTTGCTGTCTTGAAATGTTTGATCAGTATCCCAAGCTATTTTAACATTTGTTCTATAAACTGGATATCTGATTTAATTCATAAGGTATCTTAAATGATATAATATGTAAGATATTTAAGATATTTGTATTTCAAATTAGATATAAAAATAGGCCAAATTATAACATTTTAATATTTAACTGAGCACCCAATGAAAGAACTTTTGGAGGCTGTAAATTCAAGTCTAAGTGTACTGATATGGTACTTATGGTGAACATGATGAGTAATGTTAATGTAATCTGGGTTTGAGGTTACAAAACTTGAAAATAATCTCAAATTCAAAATAAAGCACACTGATTGGCTGCTTCCCATTTGATAATAAAATAAAGCAATCAGTGTGCTTTATTTTGAGTTTGAGAATGTACTCAAGCTTTATAACCTCTGGGCCAGTTCACATCAATCTACTTACTTCCATTTCTCTTTTTAGACTCAGATTTTTTCTTCTTGTTTCTCTTGCTTTTTCTGCAAGGCCGGGAAATTATTTTTGTGGCCTGACAATCTCCTATATTGCCTTTCCGAAGCATAAGCATCCTTGAGACTGTGTTTGTCCGGGGATTACAAGGACCCCATTTCTTTTTCTTGTACTTGCAAGGTACTGTAAAAAGATGCAGATTCTGAAAAACCGTATATTATTCAACATATAAACAACATATCAAGACAAAGCAAAGGCAGAGTGAGTGAGTGAGAACTGTTGTTAAAACGCATGACATATTGAAATCTACTGAAAAGAACATTCATTGAAGTTTCATAAAATTACTGTAAATTGTTTATTTTTTGCAGGTACAAGATTTTGCAGCTGACAATTTTAGTAAATTTCACAGGTATAAAAGTTTGCAATGATGTTGCTTTCTTCGTAAAAAGTGTGCATTCATGGGGATTTACGTGAGTGGAAAATTCATGAACTAACACACTATGAAAAGGGGGGGGGGGGGGGGGGGGGGTATCAATAAGGTGGGTTTTCTGCGTCCTACCAAAGATTTCTTTTTTTAACTGATGGTATACTCCAATGTGTCTAGTTTATCAAACCATATGTGACTTTGGTCGGAAAGCCCTACTTACTGAGCTATGGGTCCACAGAAGTGGGTGGGGTAATCCAATATGGTTTTAGCCTGTCTGGTAAAAACATTCTCATTTGGTAGAAGAGTAAAACAGACCGACAGGATTTGATATAATGATTAACAGAACATCTAAAATATATTTCCATATCATTTTATATGGTTTAATTTGAACATATATTGTCAAAAATGACTTCCTTTGACATTCAGCATTTTTTTATATTTTTGTCCACAATTTTCAATATTTCTTGGCATTATTGTTAAATAAACAGACCAGTTATCCTCAAACTCATGTCAAGGAAGCACCTTGACCAGGACATTTGGATGTTGTGACCAGAATTTCACAATGACTTAGCTTCATGGTCGACTGAACACATAAACTTGCTTAGAAGATGGTTTTTCATTCAATTTTGACTTAGAATAAGAAACTTTGGTCAAATTACTATTTCAACAGCTATATTATGCCCTATACCTCCGCCAATGAAGGTGAGAGGATACATATTGGCTTCAGTTCGGATCTCCTTGTCGCCTGCATCTGTGTCTGTGTCACATATTAAGTCATTCTTTGACATGGTCAAGGTCAGATTTTGATGACCTTGACCTTGTTTTCAAGGTCACAGAAGGACTTAATATGTGACACATACACAGGTGCAGATGCCAACAAGTTCCGCACTGAAGCCAATATGTATTCCCTTACCTTTAATGGCGGGGGCGTGGGGCATAATAAAGCAGTTAAAATAGTAATTTGACCATAGTTTTATAATTCTAGGTCAAAATTGAATGAAAACCATCTTCCAAGCAAGTTTATGTATTCAGTCAACCATGAAAACTAGGCCATTGTGAAATTCTGGCTACATCATCCAAATGTCTTGGTCAAGGTGCTTCCTTGACACGAGTTTGATGATAACTGGTCTGTTTTTTAACAATAATGCCAAGAAATATTGAAAATTGAGGACAAAAATATAAAAAAAAATGCTGAACGTCAAAGGAAGTCATTTTTTGACAATATATGTTCAATTAAACCAAATAAAATGATATGGAAATATATTTTAGATGTTCTGTTAATCATTTTATCAAATCCTGTCTGTCTGTTATACTCTTCTACCAAATGAGAATGTTTTTACAAGACAGGCTAAAACCATGTTGGTTTACCCCACCCATTTCTGTGGACCCATAGCTCAGTAAGTAGGGCTTTCCGACCAAAGTCACATATGGTTTGATAAAGTAGACACATTGGAGTATACCATCAATTAAAAAAAGAAAACTTTGATTGGATGCAGAAAAACCCACCTTATTGATCCCCCCCCCCTCCCCCCCCCCCCCCCCCCCCCGCCCTTTTGTACAATTACATTAGTTATAATGGTTAAAGAGTTTTAAAAACCAAGGAGACAATGTAAAAATAGTAAAATGAGTTTCAGCCTATTAGCTTACAACCCAGTGACTGTTACAGTGTGCATGTCTGTGAAGTGAGAAGTACCATCACAGTAAATAACTTTTTCTCTCCTTTCAACATAATCATCCCAGTATCAGAAAATTTGAAACAACAAAAAATTATCATCAACAACAAATCTCTGTATCCCTTCAACCTTGAAATCAAAGCCATCTTTAGATACAGAAATTGCAATATCAATTTACTTTTCTGCATGTTTTGAAGACTTCTTTTGCTTTGCATTAGTTAAATACAGTTTATCATTTTTCATACAAAGCAACTCTTACTGACTATCAATACACATCTGAGAGAGATAACTCTGGTATGGACATGTTTAATTGTCTCCCTTCTTTGTGAACAGTGAACTTCTTAAAGAAAAGATTTTGACCTCAGCAAAAGCACAGCCTTTCTTTAAGAATAACCTCATTTGAAAGGAATTCACCTATCAGAAAAGCAAATACTATTCTGTAAAAATTTGCTTTCCTTTATAAATGGCAGCCAAGTCATGAAGACGTATCCAACTTTTCAAAATCTGCTTCATTACCAATGATTTTGCATATCTGAAACCCTACCAGCTGAGTGAGTCTTTCACTGATTTAAATACATATGAGCCAGTCTCTGTGAAAACCGGGCTTAATGACATACAAATAAAAAATTTACTAACTGCATCACTGAAAAGTATTAGCTTTTCTAAACATTTCCTGAAAATTTGAGATGGTTACCATTATTTGTTACTGAGATATAGACTTTAGAAGCACACAGGTAGTGCAGTTTCTTTATATGACGTTATTAACGCCATGCAAGTATGTTTTGATGTCAATGTCATTACGTTTGTTTGAACTCACTTTCTGTGCTTCTTACATAAAATAACTCGGACAAAAAGTGAGTTTGCTCATTTTCAATGTGTATTTCATAGCATACACATGACAATAATGATTTGACATTCTTTCTCAAATAATAGGTCTTTGTGAAGGTATACCATCTGTTTTCAAAGCTTTGGGGTTACCTTGGAATAAGCGTTGTCATGGCAACATATGTCATATTTATGACTGGATTTTGTCTGAATTCATAGGCTTTCTGTTTTATCTCAAAGCTTATGGTATTTTCATTGAAACAAAAAGAGGTCCGAAAAATCATAATTTTTTGTGTTTTTCATCCGTTCACTAAGTAATTATTACGTAATGTCATTAAGCCCGGTTTTCACAGAGAACGGCTCATGTCCATTTTTATTTATATCCCAGCAGGCACACAAGGTTGAATCAATATTGATTCAACCTTGTGTGCCTGCTGGGATATAAATAAACAATGGATATGTATTTAAATCAGGGTTAGTGGCTGCACCTCCGAGATCACCCTGAAGTGATCAAAGACGATTCAACCTTGATTCAATGTGATGACATTGAATCAAGTTTGATTCAATATTGATTCAACCTTTTGTGCCCAGTGGGGGTATTTGGGCAGCCAGATGAGACAGCTCTGCCTGATCTGAAAGGTTCACATTATTTCTAATATCATGTTGGCTTAAAAGGCTAATGGTATGAATAATATTTTCTTCAAAATCATTCCCTTCATGTAATACAGCATGTGCACTAAATAGAATGCATCAGGACCGGAGAACAAGCTATAAGGCTTATACATATTCTTGAAAAGCTTCAGGTGTAAAAACTTACCTCCATCTATTGGCAATTATTTGAGCGCTTAATTATGGTCATGTCTGTGCATTATATAAAGATTTCACATTTGTCAATGTTTACTATTACGTGTTTGAGTTTTTGATTTGTGATTTGTGTATATTGACCTCTTCTACTTTAAGAGCAAGCTCCCTTCTAAAAGCGAGACAAGAGTTCCACATCAGGGTGATCTACCTTGGAGGTGCAGCCACTAACCCTAACAACACATGATTTACAACTGTTCACTATAAGTACCTTTCTTCTTTCCTTTCTTCTTTCTTTTACAAATCTTTTCAACTGTTTGTGTTGGTTGACATATGGACGGTTTTCCACTTTTCAAAGTTTTAATCATAGTTTTCTTGTTGGAGATTGGGTCACACTCACTCCATTCTGTCTGTCTGTATTTACACACTGAAAACAATAAATGTTTGAAAAAAAACAGGTCACCAGAATTTGGACTGTCATACTCAAACATGTGTTTAAGTTTGCTGAGAAGCCATTACATTATTCTAGGGACACAAAATCTGTCAAGCGGAGGCTCCCATAAAATGGATCAGCATTGAAACCACTCACATTTGGTGGAAAGACATGATATAAAAACACGAAAAAACAAGACTTGTTTGTTATGGACGGACACTTGGCCCCAGGTGTGTGCAACTATGGTTACGTACCACTGAGTCACTTGGGGGAGTCGTTACGAGAATTGAAACAGAACAGAGCTTTCAATAAACTTTAAAATTCATATTTTGACATTGAAGATACCAGTGCTTTAGCTGGGGAGATTGCAATTATACCATGTTCTATAGGTCTATGCTAATAGGCAATATGATCTTTATGCTTCCACAACAAAGTATATTCATATATGTATGAAAATCTAGATATTTTGTCAAATATTCATTAACAACAAGAAATAAATTCAGCAGTGCAGTATGCCTTTCAAATTAAAAGACCATAAAAGAATAATGCAATGAATCCTTTAAACAGGTTGGATCATGAGGTATTCATATCTTTTCAACTACAGTCAACTCTCGATATCTCAAAGTCAACAGTCATCTCAAACAGCTGATATCTCAAAGTAAATTTTCTGGTCCCAGAAAATTTACTTTGAGATATCAGTAGTTTGTGATATCTGGAATTGAAATGTAAAGAAATATAGGAAATTTAACCATTGCATATCCTTTGAACAAAGTCGGAAATTTGAGATATCGGTGTTCGAGATATCGAGACTTGACTGTAAATACCTATATTTCTCTTTGGTTTTCCTTTACATCTCTTCTCTTCTGTCACAGTTGCATTACAGCTGCCTGGATCCCCTCTTTTAAGGGTTTTCACCATTACTTTCCTATTGGTGGCTGGGTCACACTCACTCCATGTTCCCTTTTGGTATTTACATTCTCTTTCTAAGAAAGTACATGTATGAATTAATACTAAAATCTGATTTAAACAAATATTTATGGATATTCAGAAAGAAAGTACAATTCCCTGGAAAAGTTCCCTCGACTTTATCTAAGGACAATTGGAATATATGCCAAGCTATTCATGGAAAAATCCATTGAATCCATTAAATTAAGTCAAGTTGATAGAGAATGATACAATGTCCATATAAGTATTAACAAACTTTGTCCTTGGAATTTGTCCATATCTCTGGATTTCATCCATGGGTAATCTTTTTCAAAAATAAAAAAGAATGAAAATTTCCTGTCTACAATGGACTTGTACCAGACTCCTACTTAATAACATAATATTGTCTCTTTTTTTTCTTTTTTTTTTTTCTGGAATAAGTTCAAGCATCAGCTAAAGATTTGCTCAAAGTAGTATTCCTGCTCCAGAAAAGGGATCTGAGAGGTAAAATAGGTGAATACTGAGCAGACGATCAGAATAAGAGACTGAGTATCAGTCTATGTCCTACTTGAAGCAAATCTTTAGCTGATGCTTGAACTTCAGAAAAAAAACAAACAAGGGCTTCGCAAGCGGCGCATAATACGCCCGTTTTAATGTCATAAAGGAATTATAGAATGAACAAGATTGTTTACAAAAGGACAGACAGGCAGACAAACAGGGGAAACCACACTTTAATTAATGACGGCAACATTATTTAAATATTTAACACATCAAATACTATTACTATACCAAAAATCAGCTTCCAAGGTGAAGTGGCTCCTAAGTTGAGTAATGCCAAAGTCAAACAAGGGAGATAATTCATATACTACCGGTAAATATACTAGATATACCATTCTTGGTTCTAATACATTCCCTTGACAATATACACATCTTGATAAAGTTGTGTTAAAATATTCTAAACTGTTAAGGAGTTACAGAGTAAACAGGAAATTTATGCATGGGCAGATAATCCAGTAAGCAAGCCAGAGTCATGGTTCTTCCTCAGGATCCATTGTCCCATTATTACACACATTCCTACACAGTTTCATTCTAATATTTCAAAAGGTTAAGGAGATATGGAGTGAATGGAAATGCCTAAAATAATGATCAAAGGGAGGTTACTCCAAAATTAAGAAAGGGGGAGCAACCATTCTTATATGTGACACATCATCTTGTGATCATACACATTGCTATAAAGTTTCATCATGATATTCCAAACAGCTACTGAGTTAATGTATGCACAACATAAGTATACACAATAATAGCCGAAAAGAACTAATAAAAGGGATGTAACTCAGTAACGAAGAAAGGGAGAGCAACCACTGTTGTACGCGACACATTGTTGGGACTTCATACACATTTCTATGAAGTTTTATGAAGATATCCCAAACAGTTATCTTGTTATGGCGCGCACAAGACCTGCAGGGAAAAAAAAACAATCAAAGGGGCATAACTTGGAAACCAAGGAAGGGGGAGCAACCATTCTTGTATGCGATACATTCCCCCTACCTACTACATATGCCTACAAAATTTCATGAAGATATTCCAAATGGTTACTGAGTTATGGTGCACACAAGAATGTTTATGGATGGAGGAAAGGGAGGTTACTCCAAAATTAAGAAAGGGGGAGCAACCATTCTTATATGCGACACATCATCTTGTGATCAGACACATTGCTATAAAGTTTCATCCTGATATTCCAAACAGTTACTGAGTTAATGTATGCACAACATAAGTATACACAAAAACAGCCGAAAAGAACTAATAAAAGGGATGTAACTCAGAAACGAAAAAAGGGAGAGCAACCATTGTTGTACGCGACACATCGTTGGGACTTCATACACATTGCTATGAAGTTTCATGAAGATATCCCAAACAGTTATCTAGTTCTGGCGCGCACAAGACCTGTAGGGTAAAAAAACAATCAAAGGGGCATAACTTTGTAACCAAGGAAGGGGGAGCAACCACTCTTGTACGCGACACGTTCCCCCTACCTAATACATATGCCTACAAAATTTCATGAAGATATCCCAAACGGTTACTGAGTTATGGCGCGCACAAGAATGTTTACGGACGGACGGACGGACAGACGGACGGACGGACGGACGGACAGCGCCATGACATAATACGTCCGTTTTTTCAAAACGGGCGTATAAAAAGAGAAAATATTATGTTTTAAGTAGGAAACTGGTACAAGTCTATGTCTACAACTGCATTAAGGGGTGACTCTAAAGGGACTTTCAAATATTCTTTCACTTACACAGACTTTTCTGTTTTAAAGCTGTAATGCAAGTAACAACAGGGTCTAAATACACCGTTCAATACATTTTTCATTTATCTTTTTTAGGGTGGGCATAGGAAGGGTGGTATGTTGGGTGGTTAATCACATGGGATAAACATCTAAATTACATTGATAAACTATTACATTGTAGTAAGCTATGTAATGTCATCTGAATTAGAATATGAGTATTTTCTTCCAAAAGTTGGGTGGTAAATTGCTTCATGAATGCAAGACACCTATAATAATACTTGACTGATATTTGCTAGACACATCTATCATAGCTCGGAAATTCATGAAAAACAGCTTGAGAACTTTTCTCTCAGTATGCACTAATAACAAACTGATGTCAATGAAAACCTAAGTGTTGGGAAACAAACATCTGAGCAAACAGTATAGACCCAAATCAGACTGCTCCTAAGGAGCAGTCTGATCTGGGTCGACACTGTTTGCCATTCTACAGAAAACTGACAGGACAAGTAAAAATATTCAAATTCAAAAATGAAAAAAAAACATCATGGAAATCGGGAAGGTGTGTTAAAGTAAGGTGTGTTCTTATAAATGTTAATATGGAACTTTCGGTGTGTCTAATTTATCAGTCTGGCTGTGCTTCACGTCTGGCATAATATCAACAGGTGTTTTTACCTGTAATCTTGATACTGTCAGACTCTTCTGTCAAAAATTTAAAGCCAAAATTTTGGGCGTAAGCATTTTATTTCATTTTGGACTTTCTAAGGTTATGTTCGTGCAGAGTGGTGCAAAAAGAGAACACACAGCAGATGCAAACAATGGGGGTGGTGATCCGGTGATGGTGCTGGTTATAACTTCCAGTGCTGGGGCGTCCTAGGGGTGTCCTACATATTTTGATAAAAGTAGGGCAAGAGCCTACAGTGCTTGCAGTAGGTGCGGGCAGAGGTTGTTTGGATTTTTTTTTTCTCTCGTCTTTCATTTCTCTTTTCTTTCTCCCTCTCTCTGGGAGACTACCCAATATAGACTGAAACACTGTCTCAAAGGGCTGTTAAACCCCCAAAAAACAACAACAACAACAAGATGCAAACAAGACAACTGCAGCTTGAGATCTACCTGTCATTCCATAAAATCTGATTAATCTTCCCACTTTTGTTTATAATAGTCTATGAATCCTAGGGAATGCAGACTGTCTGATGGACCCAAACACGATAGCTTGTCTGATTATGCACTATTAGCATATAAAGCTCTTTCCCAAAATCTTAACTCTTTAACCACCAGTGACGACAATAGCATAATTTGCAAACAGCATAGATCCTGATGAGGCGGCTCATGATGAGCCGCCTCATCAGGATCTATGCTGTTTAACCTCTAGTGTTTGAATTCTCAATATGAAATGTCTTGGACAAGGCATTTTTTAAATTTTTGCAGACGTAAATTTTGTCTTCTGCTCTTTTTGCAGCTTAAAGAGTTAAATATGAAATGGAATATGCTGATGCCAATGCTGTCGAACAGTGAGTGCAATAGCTCTTCCTCTATAATTTTGTGCAGGTGAGCTAAAAAGTCAAAAGTTTGCACCCATGAAATATATTTTGTTGAGAACCAGTTTCATCCCCAAATGACTAATTAACTTGCAGCTCTCCGAAAGTTGGAATCCCTCCTGGTATATAGAGAATACCATGTTAGTGTCTTTTGATATCAAGTTTATCAGGCGAGACCAGAAACAGCGTAGGAATGGCGAGGCTTGCCGAGCCAGTCCGACGCGTTTCTGGTCGAGCCTGATAAACTTGATATCAAAAGACACTAACATGGTTTTCTATTTATCATGCATCATTAGAATATTTTCAGGTGTAAAGAGCGTCAAACAAAAACAAGAGCTGTTACAGTATGTAACAAATGCCCCCGAAGGCCCACTAAGAACTGTAATCACGCCATCGTTTCATCCGATTGTCCGTTACAAATCATTTCGCCACGATGAACAAAAATCTCACTAAAACAATGATAGAACTTTAGAAAAAAATTTTTTAAGCTAATTGAGGATAAATGACTTGACCTTTGACCTCTGGCTATGACCTTGACCTTGGGTGTGGGAACCTCTGTCGTGCATGGCAAGTCTTCTCAGTAGGCTTTATCTTTCTTTAAAGTTTGCTTTGATACTTTTCTGAGTAATTGCCAAGTCATAATTTGACCTCTGACCCCAGATTGTGACCTTGACCTTGGATTTGGAATCATAAATATTGTGTGTAACATACCTTCTCATTATGGTTTACCTTTCTGTGAAGTTTGATGACATTCCCTTCAGCCAGTTTTAAGTTATAAAAGAGGCTAGATTACCTTTGACCCCCTAATTGTGACCTTGACCTTGAAACTGGCAACCCAAATCTTATGTGGGACACACCTTCTCATTATGTTTCAACTTTCTGTGAAGTTTCATTAAATTTACTTCAGTAGTTTATAAGTAATCGCTGAGACCCAATTTTGAGATACAATATGACTTTTGACCCAACTGTGGCCTTGACCTTGGGCACAGGGACCTAAGTCTTGTGCGTGACACACCTTCTCATTATGCTTTATCTTTCTGTGAAGTTTCATCAAATTTGCTTCAGTAGTTTTAAAACTATTGCTGAGACACAATTTAGAGACACAATTTGACCTTTGACCCAATTGTGGCCTTGACCTGGGGCTTAGGGACCTAAGTCTTGTGCGCGACACACCATCTCATTATGCTTTATCTTTCTGTGAAGTTTCATCAAATTTGCTTGAGTAGTTTTAAAACTATTGCTGAGACACAATTTTGAGACACAATTTGACCTTTGACCCAATTGTGGCCTTGACCTCGGGCGTAGGGACCTAAGTCTTGTGCGCGACACACCTTCTCATTATGCTTTATCTTTCTATGAAGTTTCATCAAATTTGTTGCAGTAGTTTTAAAGTTATCGCTGAGACACGATTTGTAATGGACGGACGGACTGACGGACGGACGGACAGTTCGATTTTAATATGCCACCCGAAGTTCCTTCGGGGGCATAAAATGTAAAACAGTTTTGCTTGAACTGTTGACAGTGTGAATGCGTTATGACGTAAGTCGGTGACGTCATTAACCAATCGAACGTTGTTATCACGGCCAACGTCAGTATGTAGCCAATCGTCTTCAAGCGCAGTTCTGAGGTGACATGGGCTAATCCTTCATGTAAGAGAGCACGAAAATGACTTCAAACTGGTTGAAGTATAAGAACACATTCCCCCTAAGATGGAATTGCGGAAGCGGAACTTTACCCCTAGAGCGGAGTTGGGGAAGCGGAAGCGGAACTTCATGAAGACATTCCCTTGGATTTGCGGAAGCGGAACTTTGTGAAGACACTCCCTTCTGAGCGGAGTTGCGGAAGCGGAACTTCATAAAGACAGTCCCTCCTGAGTGGAGTTGTGGAAGGGGAACTTGGTGAAGACAGTCCCTTCTGAGCAGAGTTGCAGAAGCGGAACTTCATGAACACACTCCCTTCTGAGTGGCGTTGCGGAAGCGGAACTTCGTGAAGACACTCCCTTCTGAGCGGAGTTGCGGAAGCGGAACTTCATAAAGACAGTCCCTCCTGAGTGGAGTTGTGGAAGGGGAACTTGGTGAAGACAGTCCCTTCTGAGCAGAGTTGCAGAAGCGGAACTTCATGAACACACTCCCTTCTGAGTGGCGTTGCGGAAGCGGAACTTCGTGAAGACACTCCCTTCTGAGCGGAGTTGCGGAAGTGGAACTTCGTGAAGACAGTCCCTCCTGAGCGGAGTTGCGGAAGCGGAACTTCATGAAGACAGTCCCTCCTGAGTGGAGTTGCAGAAGCGGAACTTGGTGAAGACAGTCCCTTCTGAGCGGAGTTGCGGAAGCGGAACTTCGTGAAGACAGTCCGTTCCGAGCGGAGTTGCGAAAGCGGAACTTCGTGAACACACTCCCTTCTGAGCGGAGTTGCGGAAGCGGAACTTCGTGAAGACACTCCCTTCTGAGCGGAGTTGGGGAAGCGGAACTTCATGAAGACAGTCCCTTCTGAGCTGAGTTGCGGAAGCGGAACTTCGTGAAGACACTCCCTTCTGAGCAGAGTTGCGGAAGCGGAACTTCAAGAAGACAGTCCCTTCTGAGCAGAATAGCGGAAGCGGACCTTCATGAAGACAGTACCTTCTGAGCGGCATTGCGGAAGCGGAACTTCGTGAAGACAGTCCCTTCTGAGGGGAGTTGCGGAAGCGGAACTTCGTGAAGACAGTCCCTTCTGAGCGGAGTTGCGGAAGCGGAACTTCGTGAAGACAGTCCCTTCTGAGCGGAGTTGCGGAAGCGGAACTTCGTGAAGACAGTCCCTTCTGAGCGGAGTTGCGGAAGCGGAACTTCGTGAAGACAGTCCCTCCTGAGCGGAGTTGCGGAAGCGGAACTTCGTGAAGACACTCCCTTCTGAGCGGAGTTGCGGAAGCGGAACTTGTGAAGACAGTCCCTTCTGAGCGGAGTTGCGGAAGCGGAACTTCGTGAAGACACTCCCTTCTGAGCGGAGTTGCGGAAGCGGAACTTGTGAAGACAGTCCCTCCTGAGCGGAGTTGCGGAAGTGGAACTTCGTGAAGACAGTCCCTCCTGAGCGGAGTTGCGGAAGCGGAACTTCGTGAAGACAGTCCCTCCTGAGTGGAGTTGCAGAAGCGGAACTTGGTGAAGACAGTCCCTTCTGAGCGGAGTTGCGGAAGCGGAACTTCGTGAAGACAGTCCGTTCCGAGCGGAGTTGCGAAAGCGGAACTTCGTGAAGACACTCCCTTCTGAGCGGAGTTGCGGAAGCTGAACTTCGTGAAGACACTCCCTTCTGAGCGGAGTTGGGGAAGCGGAACTTCATGAAGACAGTCCCTTCTGAGCTGAGTTGCGGAAGCGGAACTTCGTGAAGACACTCCCTTCTGAGCAGAGTTGCGGAAGCGGAACTTCAAGAAGACAGTCCCTTCTGAGCAGAATAGCGGAAGCGGACCTTCATGAAGACAGTACCTTCTGAGCGGCATTGCGGAAGCGGAACTTCGTGAAGACAGTCCCTTCTGAGCGGAGTTGCGGAAGCGGAACTTCGTGAAGACAGTCCCTTCTGAGCGGAGTTGCGGAAGCGGAACTTCGTGAAGACAGTCCCTTCTGAGCGGAGTTGCGGAAGCGGAACTTCATGAAGACAGTCCCTTCTGAGCGGAGTTGCGGAAGCGGAACTTCGTGAAGACAGTCCCTCCTGAGCGGAGTTGCAGAAGCGGAACTTCGTGAAGACACTCCCTTCTGAGCGGAGTTGCGGAAGCGGAACTTGTGAAGACAGTCCCTCCTGAGCGGAGTTGCGGAAGCGGAACTTCGTGAAGACAGTCCCTCCTGAGCGGAGTTGCGGAAACGGAACTTCATGAACACACTCCCTTCTGAGCCGCGTTGCGGAAGCGGAACTTCGTGAAGACACTCCCTCCTGAGCGGAGTGCGGAAGCAGAACTTCGTGAAGACACTCCCTTCTGAGCGGAGTTGCGGAAGCGGAACTTCGTGAAGACAGTCCCTCCTGAGCGGAGTTGCGGAAGCGGAACTTCGTGAAGACAGTCCCTCCTGAGCGGTTTTGCGGAAGCGGAACTTCATGAAGACAGTCCCTTCTGAGCAGAGTTGCGGAAGCGGAACTTCAAGAAGACACTCCCTTCTGAGCGGAGTTGCGGAAGCGGAACTTCAAGAAAACAGTCCCTTCTGAGCCGAGTAGCGGAAGCGGACCTTCATGAAGACAGTCCCTTCTGAGCGGCGCTGCGGAAGCGGAACTTCGTGAAGACAGTCCCTTATGAGCAGAGTTGCGGAAGCGGAACTTCGTGAAAACAATCCCTTCTGAGCGGAGTTGCGGAAGCGGAACTTCGTGAAGACCGTCCCTTCTGAGCGAAGTTGCAGAAGCAGAACTTCGTGAAGTGGGCAACTGCCTAGATAGCTTTGTCAAAGGGGCCTGCGGCCTTGATCTATCAGGGGCCCTTCGGGACCCCTCTGGCTCCGCATTAGAGTAGAATTTTCATCAGTACTTTTTCAAGTTACCTGTCTTAGCCTGAGCAGTTTGCCACTACAACACCAGCTTTGTCAATAACGGATTAAAGCTAAAAAAAAAATCCTCCATTGCGCTACCACAAAGATGGCTACACCAACTGGCAACCGCCTAGATAGCTTTGTCACAGGGGCCTGCGGCCCTGATCTATCAGGGGCCCTTCGGGCCCCCTCTGGCTCCGCATTAGTGTAGAATTATCATCAGTACTTTTTTAAGTTACCTGTCTTAGCCAGAGCAGTTTGCCATTCTCCATTGCGCTACCACAAAGATGGGCAACCGCCTAGATAGCTTTGTCACAGGGGCCTGGGGCCCTGGTCTGTCAGGGGCCCTTTGGGTTCCCTCTGGCTCCACATAAGTTTAGAATTATCATCAGTACTTTTTCAAATTACTTAGGCTGAGCAGTCTGCCATCAAAAAGCGATAATGTGTTCGCGAAGTTCCGCTTCCCCAACTCCGCTCAAGGGGTAATGTGTTTGCGAAGTTCCGCTTCCGCAACTCCGCTCAACGGGTAATGTGTTCGCGAAGTTCCGCTTCCGCAACTCCGCTCAACGGGTAATGTGTTCGCCAAGTTCCGCTTCCGCAACTCCGCTCAAGGGGTTATGTGTTCGCGAAGTTCCGCTTCCACAACCCTTCTCAAGGGGTAATGTGTTCTTGAAGTTCCGCTTCCGCAACTCCGCTCAAGGGGTAATGTGTTCACGAAGTTCCGCTTCCGCAGCTCCGCTCAAGAGATAATGTGTTCACGAAGTTCCGCTTCCGCAACTCCGCTCACGGGGTAATGTGTTCGCGAAGTTCCGCTTCCGCAACTCCGCTCAAGCGGTAATGTGTTCGCGAAGTTCCGCTTCCGCAACTCCGCTCTAGGGGTAAAGTGTTCATGAAGTTCTGCTTCCGCAGCTCCGCCCAAGAGATAAAGTGTTTGCGAAGTTCCGCTTCCGTAACTCCGCTCAAGTTCGCCAAGTTCCACAACTCCGCTCTGGGACTATCTGTGTCTGAGGTTCCGCTTCCGCAATTCCGCTTTAGGTGAAATGTCTTTCCCAAGTTCCGCTTCCGCAATTCTGCTCTTAGGGTATGTTAACTGTCAACATAACCCCAGCACCCACCCACCCATTACCTTGGTATGTTTTTCGTGCTCTCTTACATGAAGGATGAACCGGTGACATGATATCACATCATGTTATCATACCCCTGTTATCAGGTGCATTTTGCAGCATATGCATGATAAATATAATTTCTTATTCTCTTTTGTGTCATAATATGCAAAATCCAGCCTTGAATGTTCATAGCTCACTATATAAACTTTACTGCAATTATGTTTTGGTAATAATGGACGAACGCTCAGCACCCCGTTACTGCGGCTATGGATCCGTTCCGCTGAGGTGCGGGGGGAACATCGATGGGAGAATTAAAATACACTGTTTTGATAATATGATGGGGGGGGGGGGGATTTCCCCTCTAGAAATACCCCGATATCCAGTCTTGAGTAATTCTGCTATAAGACAGGTTCAAAAATAATCCCAAGAATCTAGATCCACTTCATCTCACCCATTGCATTCTGGGTATTTTTTTGTCTGCTGAAATTGTGGTCTGCATCAAAAATCAAGAACATTTTGACAATATTGGTTGTACCAACTCTTGTAGAAATGATGTCTAGGCAGCAAACAAATTGGATCTCAGATCAGACCCCACATTTGTGGGGCCTGATCTGGATCCAAACTGTTTGCCCAGATACCCCTAAAGGGTATCCGAATGGAATGGGTTAAGGATGGCTCTAGATTGTGTGGTTGTGTTTGGAAGGAAGGAGACCACCCCTACCCCCACAAACCACCTTCCCTCATCTTTTAACTGCACCAGCACCGCCATCCCTACCCACCACCACCTACCCTCAATCTTGTAAGTGAATGAATATGGTAAAACATATGTTATGAAAACAATAGATGCTGGGAATGATAAAACAGAGCAGACCTTGATCAGACTGCTGATCTGTGTCTACACTGTTTTTTCAGTCATCTCTGTCAAAAATTTATCATCATTATAGCACATGTATTTATTATGTCAAAGAAGCCTAAAATAGACTGTTGATGTTAACTCTATTGTGCTAATCCCCGTCTTCCTTCCTTTCAACTACTCGGTTAATTGCCAATTACAGAACATGCACTGATTAGCTATTAGCAAGAAATAATTTTAGGTGCAGCATGCACAAAATGCATGTTACAGCAAAAGTACAAGCTATTAGTGTTTTAATCTCATGTGCCATTTCCTTATTTTCTGACTGGTTAATTAAGGTGAAAGGAGCAGTCTGATCCCCGTCTTTATTATATACCTATCAATGATACACCCTTTGAACTGCCTGTTTCCTGGCAGTCTGATACAGAATGCCGTATCAAACTGATGTTTTCTGAATCCATATCACTATCCCTTAAAACGAGGCTATGTCTGAGTTCCAGCTTCAGGCACATCATTTTTTAACGTGCATCGTAGAAACGAGAACCAGAGAAACAGGACTAGTGACGTAATGTCTACAAACACGTCAAAAATGGCGTGCCTCGATTGCTTAGTGAGTAGCGTTTGTCTCACGACTAGCTACATATCTCTGTCGAGCAGGTTCGAATCCAGGTTGATGCATTAGTGCTGGTTGGCTGTTCCTTAATATATAATAAACAAATTATTAAAACAGTCACTTGATCTGGCGTACTGTATCACATCTCGTAGATGAGCTCATACCATCGGATCACCCTCGACGCAAGCGTCTTGACGTGATACAGTTCGCCAGATCAAGTTACTACTATAATAATGTGTATGTACTATTTGCTTTTTTGTTTTTGTTCTTCTTGGGAAAGTCATGAATGCTTCCATGACATTTGGTTGAAAGTCATTTTTGTCGACACAATGTTTGTCGAATGACATTTGGAGGACACAAGGTTTGGCCGACGACACGTTTGGGCAACTGAGAAATATCCTTCATTTTTCGTTGAATTTATGTTGAATTCTTCAAAATTTAGTCAAAAACTATTTGCCATTTCTAGAGTGCTTGCTAACATTAATTTTGAAGTGTCTGTATCTCCAAATGAAGAGCAAGAAGGCTATATTTCTTATCATTTTTCATTGCCTTGCGTACGTCATATTCTTCGAAGATTGACTGCCTTATTTTACTCATCACTATCCTCGAGAGGATAAAAATTAATACGCCTATTTGTTTACTCATCTGTATTCCTTCGCGAAATAGCAAGCGAAAAAAACATATAAACGAAAGCAAAACGAACCAACTGATATTTAATGTTTGTAATTATATTATTACTTGGGTCTAATATAAATACTACATGTGATTTTATACTGTTCTCTGTGACAAAAACATTTTTCAACGCATAACCACGCTGTCAGAGTAGCCATGACGCGTCATGACCTAATTTGATACAACTTTGAATGCACCAATCAAGCAAAACACATGACCTGGTGACATAATGGTAAACAATGTAGTACCGGCTTACCCAGCAGTCCCGTATGCGATAGATCAGTATTTTAATGCTACCTATCAGCGATAATGATCATTTTCAGATCTAAGATCATCCTCCAGATAAAGTTGAGGAAGGAATATTTTGGTCCCAGCATCACTTTTAACTTCCTTATCTTTTATATATGTATATCCCCTGAGTGTCATTTTTCTACCTTGATTACTTATGAAAAATGAAGGCCCACCAGTGGAATCTTATCAAAATCAATGGCGAAAAAATCGCAAAGGCTCATGAATACAATGGTTATTTCTATTTTCTTTTCGATACTTTTCCATAGGTTCATTATATTACCCTTATAGGAACTCACCCTTATAGGAATTCAAGCACTATATAACTGTTCAGGTGTATGATGAGAAAAAAATATAATCAAGTGCTCCCATCAGCAAATGTTGACTGGGCTACTTAAATCACGATTTCAACAGTAAAATTACTTTTCTTGACTTGTCCCTTCCTAAATTCGTAGTTACTCAAAAAAATCGGATAGTTACCTTTTCAACCAAAAGTACCTGTTTTTTTTTTTTTTGCCTTAACATCCTGTCATCCAAACGTTGTGTTTTCAAAATGTTGTATTGGCCCAAACATCGCGTCAACATAACGACTTCGACCAAACGTGTGCACCATCATGGATCTATGGTAAAAACTTTTTATCCTGACAGAAATAAGACAAATTATGACATTTTTCACCAGTCTTTTTTAAACATGCCCCGCACTCCCCACCTTGGGAAATAGCAGGGACTTTGACTTTTCATCCCAATGCAAAAACAAACAGTAAAGCCACTGCTGTTTTACTTCCACTGCTATTTTTGCTAAAAGACAAATCCCTGGTGTTTGCCCAACACTGCCTGGATGATGCAAATGTAAAAACATGGCTCATTTCCCCATTTCCCCCACCCTGCCATGGGGGTAGGTGGGCCAGGGTCACAAATGACTGGTGCATTATTTTTGAATAGAGGATAGTTTGAAAACTGCAACAACACGTAATATTATCTTTTTCAAATTAATTGTCAAATGTAACAGGGTTATCTGAGTCTTTCCTGTTTGCACTCATTTACCATATTTATCCTATTAAATGCACTAGGGTGTTGTATTTTGTGAAAGCGGGTGGGGATTGGAGTGGGGGGAGCAACCCTTTAAACTCAAAGCGAAGACTCTGATCAACTGTGCGGAAACCCAGGCTGGTCTGAGTCTGCCCTGAGCGTACACGCCACTTTATATGCAAGAAACAAAAATTCCCTGGACTGTGTCTCGCCTGTCTGCACGCTGTTAACCCAAACAAATCAACACCTGAAAAGTAATACCTACCCACCGGGCACATGACGTTGAAATGACATGGAACTGACATAAATGCAACGTCATCACGTCACATCGATGTCAGTGTGACATCATGTTCCTGCTGGGATACAGCTCTCTTCTGTTAATAGCAGAGTACACAAAAAAAACAGTGTTACCCAGTTCTTGCTTATTTCTTCTTATGATGTAAAATTGAACCTTTAATAAAAGCATCGCAAATGACTGCGTGATATCCCGCCACTGCAAACTTTTTTCACACACCGATTTTTCCACATTTATGCATGTATATAGCCGGGGGCCCATGGGGTAAATTTGAGCATAACTGGAGGCTTTCATCACTCTGATCATTTGCTGAAAGTTTCAGAAAATTTGCTTCAAACTCTGATTTTATATGGAATTTTTCACGATTTCATACATGTATATAGTCCCAGGGCAGGGACAGATAACCCCTGATGATAAAATTTCCGTGCTCATAAAAAAGCTTTTGTTACTTCGATCATGTTTGTGAAGTTTCATCATGATACTCAAAGTAGTAAAGGTACTAGAGGCCAGAAACCATTTTTTGTACATTGACAAGTGCCGTAACTCTGTCAGAAATAAACGAAATTTGCCCATTAACAATCCCAAGCGAGACATTCTTGGTACGAATGCAAATGCAAAATTTGAAGGAAATCCATTAATAAATACTTAAGTTATCGAACAGAAACGAAGTGCGGACGGACAGACGGACGGACGTACGTACTACGGATGGACGGACAGACAGACACACGGACGGCCAACGTGAAAACATAATACCCCGCCACTAACGTGTGGCGGGGTATAAAAATCTTGAGGAGTTGACTTCCCTTAGAATTTACCTCAGTGACTTTGGCATGTGTGTATACTTTGGCATGCTTTCCTCATCAAATGACTTGACATGTTCAAATTCTTGAAGATTTCTCAAGTGATTCATTTCAAATAAATCAGGAAGTGTCAGGTAGATTCCAGGAAATATTTGGCAGATGTGCATCACTGCAAATTTCTAATAATCCTTTGGATCAGTGATAATAAGCAGGTGTTTATACTAAACACCTCACACATTCTTATGAATTACTACATAATTATGAGGGATTTCCTTATTCTTGGTAAATGAGTCATGAACAATATTTCTGCCACTGTTTCAAGTAGGAATCAGCAGATCCGTATAAAACACAACTGTAGAATCAACTAACTTTTGTGGGAAGGTGATAACAAACACTGCCACCACCACCTCCCCCATCATATTTCCCCATTCCAACTCCCCTGCAGTGTCATTTTCCTAAAAACCTCCAGACCTTAAAAATAAGGTCAAGGTCTCACTTTTTTATCAACTCAGCAACACCTCAAAATGGTTAAACCTATCAAGTTGATCAAAACATGCCAGAACATTAACCCATTCCATGCAGGATACCCCTTTAGGGGTATCTGGGCAAACAGTGTGGATCCAGATCAGGCCCCACAAACGTGGGGCCTGATCTGAGATCCAAACTGTTTGCTGCCCAGATATCATTCCTACAAGAGTTAGTTAGACCAAAATTGTCAAAATATTCTTGATTTTTGATGCAGATGACAATTTCAGCAGACGACAAAAAATACCCAGAATGCAATGGGTTAAAAAGAAATTCAACTTTGAAGTCCACCTGTGACCTTAAAAATGGTACTTAGGTCACCAAAACCTAATAATCTCTTTGGCTTGTTCCACTTATATGCACGAATGGTGAGATACATTAGGGTTTCAGTGAAAAAAAAGATTCTAAGTCTGAGACACTGAAATTACCTCAATTTAATTTGGTCAAGACTTACATGTTTCAATGCAAGTTTGGTGATTATCCATCCCTTGGTTCAAGATAATGTACCCAAATGTTCTAGCGTATTGGGACACCTTAAACAATTAATTTTTCATTAATTACAAATGGAAAATCAATGGTTTTTACCTGTCCCAATTTTTAAGTATATTAGGGTACATACAAGGAACTGTCAACCAATGTCTCCCCTCACTTTTGGTGGCAGATAATTATACAAGGCATAAAAATGTTAATCACATGCAGTCTGTCACATGTATTCAATTAGATGCTTGTGTTCCATATTTTTGTCAGACCAATATCTTTTTAAAGAGTCTAGCAGTAGTCTAGGATATGGAAAACCACCTCAGTCTAGTAGACCAAAATGATATTTGCACACTTCTTCAAATTTGGGCAAGCAGATTAGAAAACTGAGTGACATGGGTGTAGCATCCAGCAAATGGATCTTATACATAAACCTGCCCTGACATCAGTGAGAGGTCATATGGGTATAAATAGATTAGAGAACAGATTAAACAAAAATATGAGCCGCGACACGAGAAAACCAACAAAGTGGTTGTGCGCCCAGCGCAGACTCAGATCACCCTGGAGAGGCCTGGACATCCGCCCAGTCTGATCATACTCTTCCCTAAGCGCTTCGAGGGTAGCTAAGAGTCTAAGCTTCCTCCAAGCGGACAGCGAAGACTCTGATCAGACTGGGCGGATGCCCAGGCTGATCTGAGTCTGCGCTGGGCGCACAACCACATTGTTGGTTTTCTCTTGTCCCGGCTCAATTATAAATATATAGCCAAAGTACAATGTGCCTTTGGGTCTTTCAGTACCACCAATTAACTGTAATGTAAGAAAACAAATCATCAGATATGAAAATCCTGATGGAAACGCAACACTGGGACAATCTGAAAGTTGGCATACATAAACAGTGGTAAATCCCCCGATGAGCCTGCACATCTCTGTGAGTGGTAATTGATTCAGGTGTTCTTTCTATACTTTCTAACAACCTAGATACCATATGGAGGTATATAACGAAACTTTGAACAGGATAAATACACCAAAGCAAACCCTGATTTGGGCCCGGGTTAAAGTTGACATGCCTGGGCAGGCTCAAAATATTGACTTCTCACTGCCTATGTTGAATTCCTTTTCCATCTGATTGGAACTTAAATATCGCAATGACCCTAAGTACAGGGACAGAGATGTTTACGCAAACATGCAGATCCAGATCAGACTGCCAGTCTGCCAACAATTTTTGAAACATCACTGGATGGAAAAATCAACTTGTTCAAACTAAGCCTAATAACACCACACTGGTTAAGATGCTTCAATACTGAGGGCAAATTACAGAACTCTGTGACAATGACAGTAATTACTATTGACAATATTGCATGTTGTCATTGCCTTAACCCTTAAAGTGCCAAAAAGCAGACGACAAAATTTACGTCTGCAGAATTTCAAAAAATGTTTCGTCCAAGTGATATCATATTGAGAATTTGAACACTAGAGGGCAAACAATGTAGATTTAGATGAGGTGGCTCATCTGGATCTACACTGTTCGCCAATTCAACAATTTTAATTTTTGGCACTTTAAGGGTTAAAAGATAGTGTTTTTTCTCACAGCCGAGCCATGCCATAAGCTAGATTTGCTTTGTGCAAATAATGGGAACAGAAGCCTCAGACTAGCACATCCAGAGATAGATTTTAAAATCTGGCAGTCTAATTGTCAAAAATATTGTTCCAGAGAGCAGTTTGATTTGGGTCTACAATGTTTGTTCATGCATGCCATATCTAGTACTTATTCTCATTGTGACACTAATAAAATGTCCTCAGATGAACTTCCAGACAATACTGAAGAAATCAGAATAATTTCTGGAACCAGTCCAATCATTGCAGACTGGCATTCAAATATTGCCAAGTATATCAGAACCCTGCCATAGAAAATAGAGCCTTGTGAGATGTGGCAGCAGAGGAAACCCAGGTCAGCCATCCATGCCCACTCATCAGTCAGCAGTTCTTGCACATATAAATTCTTACAGATCCACCAACCTTAATAAAAGGCCATCGGCCAAGTGTCACCCGACGTTTGAAATGTGTCACAAACTACAGCCCTTTATTCCGTTTCAGAGTAACTGTATGGCCAAAACCAGAAAATATGTGTACAACAGAATCTGGTAAGGAAATAATAATTGAAGCATAAGCAAAGATATATACCCAATTACTGGGCCTCTATGAGGATATAAAATACTTAAGTTCAGGACTGGGCGTATGTGTGTAAAATCTGGTTACTGAAACTTTAGGCCCTTACAGAATGCCTAAACATCAAGACCATATACCCAATAACAAGGGCCATAATCCTCCTAATATGAATCTGATGAGAAATGAACATTGCATTTATGAAGATTCAGCCCATTAATATGAATAGCTCTTGAGTTATCCTTTTACCTTTAAGTGAATGTCTATTATCTATGAAAGGGAAATAACTCTGTCACTAATAAATTTAGCATATCCTAACAATAATCAGAATACTCAATTTACCAAATGCTAATAGCATACTAAATTTCAGCTCTCTCGGTCAAACGGTTCAAAAGTTGGAAAATTGCCAAAAACAACAAAGGGCCATAACTTTGTAAAATATTGGGCAATTGAAATTCCAAAATCACATGCACATCTTCAGATCATGATGAAACATTCTGCACAATTTCAAGTTGATCTGATAAAAGATGTGGCAGGAGTTGCGGGGACAAGGTCTGAGTCAGCAAGGGCCGTAACTCCATCAAAAATGGCCGAAACAAAAATCAAAAACCACATGCACATCTTCATATCATAAGAATACAATCTGTAAAATTTCAAATCAATCTGATGAAAGATGTAGGAGTTGCGGGGACAAGATTTCGGACGGACAGAAAATGCCAAAAACGACAAAGGGCCATAACTTTGTAAAATATTGGGCAATTGAAATTCCAAAATCACATGCACATCTTCAGATCATGATGAAACATTCTGCATAATTTCAAGTCAATCTGATAAAAGATGTGGCAGAAGTTGCGGGGACAAGGTCTGAGTCAGCAAGGGCCGTAACTCCATCAAAAATGGCCGAAACAAAAATCAAAAACCACATGCACATCTTCATATCATAAGAATAAATTTCAAATCAATCCGATGAAAGACGTAGGAGGAGTTGCGGGGACAAGATATCGGACGGACGGACGGACTGACACACGGACGGACGAGGGTCATTTCTATAGTCCCCCTCCGCCTACGTCGGGTGACAAAGATGAATGGGGGTACACTTTCAGGGTAAATAATTCTGCCACTTTCCATTTTGCCTCCCTTCTAAAGGGTGGGATTCAACTCTTGAAAGAAAAAAATTTGCTCCCTTACGAGCATTTTTTTCCTTTAAAGAACACCCAATTTTGAATGGGCTTTGTTATCCTGAGAAGCAAATGTGAAGTAACTAAAATTATCAACTTTGAAAATATGCCTGAAAAATATATTGGTGTACCCATTCACCTTATGTGAACAGGGACTTCTCTGATTAGAAAGAGCCACAGCACAGAATGATCTAAGTCTTTACAGTTTTTTATATGCAGGCCAAGTCTTAACTGTTGTTTACATGCTAGGCTCCCATCATCCATAAGTTCCATTGCATAGGAAATGGCAAGGAGTGTCGGCAATGGAGTCATGCATAGCAGAAAAAGCATGCAGGATGGTTTTCCCTGACAGCAGCAGCCAGGTTGGATCCAGTCTGCTAGGCCATTTACAACAAGCAAACAGAGCAGCCAATATATCATTCAAGTCTGAGCAAAAACAATATGAACCCAGTTATTCATTCAAAACTATAGAGTGGTTTAATTAAAGAATGTTATACAGTAGAACTTTGATGGCTCAAAATATTAATAGGCTTGGGATCATGAAAATTAGTTCTAGTCAAAGGTAGTTCCAGCCATCAAGGGCTAGTTGCTATATAAATTGATTTCAAAGGTAGTTCCAGCCATCAAGAGTTAGTTGCTATATCAATTGACATCTAGGGACCAAAACAAGTTCTAGTCAAGCAGGGTAAATGAGCCATAAGGATTCATGCCACTTAAGTTCTATTGTATTTGCTAATGTATTGTACACAAAAACTCTGCCATTCAAAAACAAAAGGTGAGCAGTTGCAGCTTTTCACATTTTTTTAGCAAAAAGTATAAGCACACTTGACTTTATATGTGCTAGAAGACTTACCGTCGTGCAAAAGCTTCTCACATTTATTGATAAAAAATATCAGCACACTTGATTTTGTATGTGCTAGAAGATTTAACAAATTCTTGACTAACAACCTCGTTAAGCTTAGAATGCACTGAACAACTGGGCCCTGGTTACAAACCTTTTCATTATTTGTCAACTATACAAATGAATGGCACAGAAATACAAAAACGACTCTTCTTTTTCTATATTTTTTATTATACAAAAATGAATATTTTTTTATAAGTATGACTGGTATTTGTGTGGAAAAAAGTATGTTAAATGTAAATGCCGACTGGATTTCTGTTCTTAACTTTGAGAAGACTCCAAAGCTCTATATAGGTGGGACTGCTTTGAGTATAATACTGTGACAATTTTCACATTTCTCCATAAAACATATATTGTGTCTCCTCATTAGCACTGCCTTACCAGGTGTAATGAGGGGCCAATAACATATGATTTCATGAAGAATGAACATACTTTGTCTTAAAATTATTATCAATCCCTCCCATCTAGAACTCTGTGTGAGCTGAAAATAATGTCATATTGCTATATTTAAGAATCATAACTAAAACAGTTTACATGTATTCTCAGAGATTTCTTACGAAGTAGACTAAAGAATTTAAAAACAGGAGTAAAAATAGCCATCAGAGGAGATGGCAAATCCCCCGACCGAAGACCCCCATGGGCCTTGGTAAAAAGGGTGCACTTCAAAACACATATAAGTAATATATTGTCATTCTTATATGCTTCTGATTGACATTATCTGTTTAACAGATGCATGATTATCTAACACTCAGACTAAAATAGTATGCTTGACTGCTAAAAAGAAGTAATATCTCAAACAGCCCCCATATACATAAATATATAGCATATGATACATTAAACTTTCAAAATGTGTGAATAACTTCTAAACTACAAGCCCTACAAACCTAATTTTGAGCTCTCTAGTAAGTGAATTTGGACAAAGAATCCAAATCTGGAGAAAAAAAAATAATTTTTTTTTTGGTAGGGGGTGGGGGGGGGGGTGCGGGAGGGGTCACAGGAATGTGGAGGGGTAAGAGAGAGCTAGGAACACTGATAAGATATCACAGCATGATCATCAATATTCTAAAAGGTACACGGTTATTCAAATTCTGGAGCTGGCCAGGGTTATACAATTATGGAGCAGAGACTCAAACAGCAGCATGAACTACCAAAGGGAAATAATTCACTGAGTCTAAAAGCAAGAGTTATCATTCATGTATGAGACAAATTGTCATGACCTGTACTGCATATCTGTGAAGTATCATGAAAATATTTCAAAAGGTATTCAAGCTATGGAGCGGACACCTAAAATCATCAAAGGGAAATAACTCCAAAAGTCAGAAAGCAAGAGTTGTCATTCTTATTCGCGACACATCATCATGACCTGTTCTACATATCCATGAAGTATCATGAAAATATTCCAAAAGGTATTCAAGTTATAGAGCGGACACGAAATCAGACCTAAAACCATCAAGGGGAAATAACTCAAAAAATAAGAAAGCAAGAGTTGTCATTCTTATTTGGGACACATCGTCATGACCTGTTCTACATATCTGTGAAGTATCATGAAAATATTCCAAAAGGTATTCAAGTTATAGAGCGGACACGAAATCATACCTAAAATGATCAAGGGGAAATAACTCAAAAAGTAAGAAAGCAAGAGTTGTCATTCTTGTTCGCGACACACCGTCATGACCTGTTCTACATATCTGTGAAGTATCATGAGAATATTCCAAATGGTATTCTAGTTATAGAGCGGACACGAATCTGCCAAAAAATCACACCTAAAACTATCAAGGGGAAATAACTCAAAAAGTAAGAAAGCAAGAGTTGTCATTCTTGTTCGCGACACATCGTCATGACCTGTTCTACACTTCTGTGAAGTATCATGAAAATATTCCAAAGGGTATTCAAGTTACAGAGCGGACACGAATCTGCCAAAAAATCAGCAAAGGGGAGATAATTCAAAAAGTACAATAGCAAGAGTTACCATTCTTGTATGCGACACATCGTCATGACCTGTTCTACATAACTGTGAAGTATCATGAAATTATTCCAAAGGGTATTCAAGGTATAGAGCGGACAAGAAAGTGTTTACGGACGGACGGACGGACGGACGGACGCCAGGCTCATCGCTATATCCCCCGAACCTTTCGGTCGGGGGATAAAAACTGACCATATATGAGTCTAAACATTTAAGTACATAATGATTAAAATACTGAACAGAAAATGTGTCACTCTATGACATTTTTAAACAAAATACAGATATAGGAGGATTTTTGCAGATAACTGCAATCATTTTTCTTTTACTTCCATAAAACTATGAAGTTCTTCACTGAAACCACCTCATATAGAAACAACACAATTCTTTATTCAATCAATCTGACTGTCATCAAAACTCATTTTTGTTCTGAAATTGGTTACCTTATAGCAGCAAATTTAATTTAAAAACGAATTCTTTGCAAACAAATGCAGCCATCATAGGGGTCTGTCATATATGATATTTTTTGTCATTCCTTTCTTTTTTTATTTTCTTTTTTTTTTTTTTTTTTTTGCAAGCAAAATATGTATACTTATCTAAAACCTCCTGATCTAAAGCTAATTTCCTAATATGAGAATTAAGTGAATAAGCTACATAAAAATGTACTTTCAGTAATTTGCACTTTCAGTATTTTCCAGTGACATGTCGAAAAATTTCCACAAAACATTGTACACAATATGTAACTAGGTCTGATACAATATGTAAAACAATTCTTTCAAAACTCTAAAAGCATTTTACATGCATCTATCCAACATACATTCTTTTAGTTAACTACAAGTACTGTACAAAAAGATCTCTACATGTATTTTTTCCCCCCAACAACTGAGCTCTGACCTCTAGCAAAATTCTATGTGAGCCACGACACGAGAAAACCAACAAAGTGGCATGTGCGCCCGGCAAAGACTCAGATCAGCCCACTCTGATCAGAGTCTTTGCTGTGAGCTTACAGGGTTGTTAAGAGTCTAAGCTAGCTCCATGCGGACAGCGAAGACTCTGATCAGACTGGGTGGACTGCAGGGCTACAGAAATCCGATTTTTTGTCGGTCCGGACCGATTTTGAGTTCGAAAAACCGATTCAGTTGGCATAAGGCACATTTTTTTCGGTCCGAAAAAGCATGATTTGCGATGTATGATGACATAATTACCTTGTCATATTATTAATCCAATAATCACACACTGCTGTCAAAAGTTATCACAGATAAACAAAGTGTGGATTGTCTTGCCAAGGTGTGAACACTGACTCAATTTTAGAAATCTTCGATAATTAGCACGTGTCACAATATTGGCCAGCGGCGAAGGTTTTGTACAACTCGTAATACACACATTACACGTGCTGATGCACGGAAAAAGGCTGTGCAACGTAAGGTTACTGACTATTGTATACATAGATAGCATAAGGAAAGAATTTGACTAGCAAAAAGAAAATTTAAACCGGACTTGATTATGTGCAGTCTGGTCAGGTTTTTTTTTTTAGCTGACGTCATTTCTCGCGCAGAAAAAATACTTTTTTTCTTCGTCCGAAGGTACGTTTTTGCACGTATATTCATATTTCAAGGGAATTAACTCGAATACAGTAAAATACGTCAATCGCAATACTTCGGCCAATTCCGTAAATGAAGATCGGCAAGGATGTCCGAATGGTACAGCCATGTGTACTTTCACTTTCGGTCTGACTGTCTCTGCGCTTTAAAGCGCATTTTTCACGTTAAGTAAGAACATGTGGACTAAATGGCTACTTCAGCGATGACATCCACGTTATAACGGCGCTCCAGTGTAGTCATTAGTTTTCGTGACTTTTTTTTGGATTGTGGAATACACAGTGTAGTCATTAGTTTTCGTGTCTATTTTGGATTCGTATGACGTCATTGGCCTTCCAGACCGATTTCGATTTCAAAATTTCTGTAGCCCTGGCGGACTGTATATGTATAATGAAATATGACAGGCAAAAAACCCCTGCATAAAAGTGATACAATACAGACTAAAAATAAAAAGTTTTCAACCATTTTATTTTCTGTGGACTATTTATCATTGCAGCAGAGCTGAATTTAGGATTACCGTTAATTATTGTAATTATTATAATTATTGCTTTCCAGTAAAAATTTGACAATAACATCCTAGAACAATCTTAAATTCTTTAAGGGGTACGAGTACACTGCCAAGTAATTCTGCCATTTTTTCTAAGGGAGGCAGCTTTTGTGTTTCCTGACCCATGAAACCCTTCTAACAGGGGTCTACTCTCAAAGGAGAGAATTTGCTCCTGCAGGAGCAAATTCTTCCCTTTAAGAGCTGACCCCTGCTGAGAAAGGAGGCAAAAATGAAAATGGCAGAGTTGCTTCTTCTAAGAGTGTATGCAGTCACCTTAAAAACAAACCTTAAAAAGTGATACAATATGTCAACAGAATAAAAGTTAGTGATAAAATGTACATGTTATGAAATTATGGGATGCATGCCATCTTTATCTAAAAACTAATAAAATTCTAATAAAAACTTCAAGCCATCCCAAGATGCAATGCAACAATTGTAAACTAACTTTCTGAAAAGAACAACATGCATACTGTACGTGTCCTTGGTACAAATGCGAACAGAAATGGCCAAGAACCACAAGCACAGTCTGTTTTCAGCTTTTGCTGTCTTAATGGATCCTGAGAAATCAATAGCTAAACACTTGAAGCTCTGACTAGTTTGGATTTAATGTTACTTTTATTTACTTACTGTTTTTGGTTTTATGTTCATGGCAAGAAACTTCAATAATTTCTGCCTACAGAAACAAGTTAATATGCTAGAAAGTTAGTTTACAGTTGGTATGTGTCAAAAGGGACATTTCTCAGCAATGCACCTTACACTGTTTACAAAAACAAAGAAATTCAAATTCTTCAGGCACTTGCAATTATAAAGAGAGACGTGTAAATGTTCCCTTCCTTACTGTATATGGATATACCTCCCACGAAGATCCCTGCAAGATGGGAAAATTTGTTTCCCCTCTCAAAAGGGCTATTGTAACGACCCTAAAATTTCCGACACCCAATAATCAGACAATCATTGTTCGAAAATTCTTAGAAAGTGGATTTTACACATGATAATGCATCCAAATGATGCTTAGTGAATGGCAAATGTTGTAGACCCAGGGCTCAGCCCAGAGGGTGATTTGGGAGAAATAGTCACCCTAAGCTGGCTGACTTCTCCCTATTTTGGAATTGAAAAGGTATAGAACATACTGGGAAATCCAAAATTTGGACCAAAACTCCCTGAAGTTCAGAAAATGTTGCAAAACTTCTCCCTGTTTGAAGGCTCTAGGCTGTCCCCTGAAACCCTGATCAAACTGCTCCATTGGGAGTGGTTTGATCTGGAGCTACAATGTTTGCTCAGGCCTGTCTATCCAAATATTTAGGGTCATTACGGTCCTCTTTCTAGGAGCAGGAATTCTTTCCATCATAGTCCCCTTTGGAGAAGGGATTCACCAACCAGGGACTCAAATACAATTCTGCAAAAGTTATCTTCCCTGTCAATATGGCTACCAAATGATGGGGGTGTATCCATATACCATAACTCACACAAGAATAGAAATAAATATTTTACAAAAGCAAGTCAACAGAAATAGCCTCCCTTTGCAGACTATTTACTTCCTATGCCTACCATATTTATTTGGTTATAAAGGGGAGGGAGAGGGGGGATCCTTCCAAAATCACCCCAAAACTCTTGATCAATCTAATTCAATCTCTAAAATTCTTGATCAATCTGATTCAATCTCTACTTTTAAGGATTGTTCTGGAAGAAAAAACCCTGTCTTATACAGTCAACCCTCTTTACAACGGCACTCATTACAACAGCAAAATTCTTTATAACGTCATTTTGGTTTGCACAGAAAGGCCAATTTGTTCTAAATGCGCATTCCTTTACAACAGCAAAGTCACTTTAACGTCAAAAGTTTTGGAAACAAAGCTGTCGTTGTAAAGAGGGTCCACTGTAGCAGAATCGCACAACAACTTGGGTCATTTTGAAGGGGGAACACCCCTACCCCATCATATTTCCAAATAAATATGCATTTAGGCTAAGGGAGGCAATTCATCAACATGTCCAATTACTGTTCTAATCATGCAAAATCAGAGTTAGAAATAAGGTTCAGCATACAATAATTTGGTTTATTATTATCATATAATCGGCTGTAATTTTGTTCCTTTTCAATTTTTCTCACTATAATTTTTGTTGTTTAAGAAAAAAAAAAGTTTTATAGAGAGTTCTAGTCTTGTTAAATGTTTTTTAATCTTATTTCAAACTCCAATATAAGCACAAGTCAAACTCAAAGTCAATCAAACACTTGCAAATGCTGTTCTGCATTCATAGGAGCTTGCGTGAAGATTCAAAGCTTGTTCATTCCCCTGTTACCTCTTCTGCGCCCCTTCTTACAAGGTACATCCTTTGTAGCACGACAACTAGGGTCTTGACCAGGCTTCAAACTGATTGTGACCATCTGTGTTTCTTCATTACAAACAGCTGTCTTTCTTTCCTTCCAGTTGTATTTGCATTTCACTGAAAATTAATTGATAAATCTATTTAAGGTGCACTGTTACACATTCAGGGAATGCAACTCTGAATCAGAGCTCTAGGTAAGACAGAGTATTTGATGATAATTTGGGATAATTTTTCTTATTTATCACTGGAGTCATTATGTTGTGATCCCTCATCTGAAGCGTCTCATCAAGACAGTTGAGATGAGGGGTCACAACCTATGTTTTTATGCAGAATTAACAACTAGAACTGTCGGAGAATCCGACTATACCCCCGCTGAACTGCTTTAATCAAATGGTGTTATTTTCATTACACAAAGTATAGAGAGAGAGAAGTTATTGATAACATGTATACTAAATATCAATAAATCCCTTTCTATGTAAAAAAGGTAAAGGTAAAGGTTTCCCATAGCCTAATAGCCGTAGGGGCAGTGGGGGTTAGAGACCCACTGTATCTTGGGCACAGCTGATGAAAGGCGGAGCCCATCCCTCTCCTTTCGCTGCCTTATCCTTCCCTGATTCGAAAAAGGTACCCATTTACTGCTGGGTTGACAGAGAGAGTTTTCCAGTCATCGCATGAAGACAGTGAGCCACGAACTCACGACCTTACGGTGACTTTCTGCACAATAGCCAAGCCACTCTAACTACTCGACTAGGGCGCCTCTTTCTATGTGATGCGGAATAAAATGATTTCACATAGACAGATAGAAAAATTAATAAGTACAAGTAAGACATAAGACGCTATCAATCTGTAAACCAAATATAAAGATTCAAACCTAAAGGGAGGCTGTGAAATTTGTTACAAAAAATTTCATTATTCAAGGTAAGGAGAGAAAGAACAAGAGCTGTTGCCTGACAGCATAGCTCACCTGAATAGGTGCTTGCCCATCACACAGTCGCTTTGGAGGTGTGGACTTCTATGCATAAAACTTCAGGCAAGCATGTCCATAATGACAACACATTTATAAACAAAAGCTATCTAAGAAATAAGTCTTAAAATAAAATCAAAATAAAAAAATCCACATGAAATTTCAAAGTCCATGAGCTTGAGGTCAAAGAACTAAGCGGTGGGGGTGGGGTGGGGGTGGGGGAGAAACTGGGATGTAACAAAACCTTGAACCAAAACCTTGAACCATTATCTAACATCAGTCTAAGTATCAGTATCAACTGAGTCCATCGTGGCACTGTGAAATTATGTCTTCATAAATATAAAACTTTAACCAAAATTATTAAGACAAAATTCTAAGTCGATGACCTTGACTTCAAGGTCATCCAGTGGGGTAAGTATATAGTGTTTTGTATAAACTCAAAAAAGTGTCTAACATCAGTTCAAGTGTAAACTAAATCTCTGCCAAGCATTATGACTCAGTATGCAATTAGAAAACTTTAATAAAGAACAAATTTCCAAAGTCCGTGACCTTGACTTCAAGGTCACTGAGCGGGGTTGGGGTAGTACTCGGCAAAACTTTGGACTAATATCTAACTAAAGTGCAAATATAAAAATAATTCATCACTGGGCTCAGGAGATATGTGTCTTTAAAGGTTGGTTCCTGGAGTATGCAATGCATCATCATTTTCATGATTGTTTTCCTAAATTATTGGACAGCACTTATAACAAGGAAATAAATAAGTTTCACTGAAAATTGCAAAGCCATAAGTATTTGATAAGTCGTTTTGCGAGGGGTTCCCTAACTCTGCTTCGCACACCAGTTAGCGCTATTTTTAGTTCATGCCAAAAATAGATAACGCAGCTTACACAATGCTGCACTGCATTTTGGGCTAGTATTAAACCATCCGTCATGCCGGGACCTCTAGAAGAACTCGCATCAAGAGAGAAAATGACCTTTAGGAGAATAACACTAGAAATTACACACTTATAGGCATAAGACAAAATTATTTTTAGAACTGGAATTCCAAGGCATCGCTTAAACCAAAAAAGTAACCAGAGAAAAACGACAATTTTCAACAAAATCCAACGGTTTTCTCACTAGCAACAATTTTAGAACAAGAGGTCCATGATGGACCTAAATCGCTCACCTGAGTTATGATGAAATAACATGGAAGATCATCTATTTGATGATGGTTCAATTGGAGCAGTTTTGCACTTTCTAATCTATATTCTGACAAAGTTTCATTTAGATTGGATCAAAACTGTGCCTTCTAGAGTGTACACAATGTTTTTCTAAGATCTGACCAGGCAATCTAGTTTTTCATCAGACATTATTCAGTTTCAAACTTGGTCCATATTTCATGAAGATACACATTCTGACAGTTTCATGAAGATTCAATGCACAATAAACACAGAATTGTGTACACAAAGTTTTTCTATGATTTGACCTAGTGACCCACCGGTAGTTTTTGACCCGGTAGTTTTTGACCCGACAATACCCAGTTCCAATCTTGGCCTAGATTTCATTAAGATAATCATTCTGACGAAGTTTCAAGAATATTGAACCAAAACTGTGCCCTCTAGAGTATACACAATGTTTTTCTAAGGTTTGATCCAACATGACCCAGTTGCACCCTTGGTCTACATTTGTTGGAGATAAACATTTTGACAAAGTTTCATGAAGATTGGAACAAAATTGTGCCCTCTAGAGCATTCACATGTTTTTTTCTAAGATCTGACCTAGTGACCTAGTTTTTGACCTGACATGGTCCAGTTTCAAATTTGGTCTAGATTACATAAAGATAAGCATTCTGACAAAGTTTCAAGAATATTGAATCATAACTGTGCCCTCCAGAGTGTATACATGGTTTTTCTAAGATCTGACCTAGTGACCTAGTTTTTGACCCTACTTGACCCAGTTTCAAACTTGGTCTAGATTTCATTAAGATAAACATTCTGACAAAGTTTCATGAAGATTGGATCATAACTGTGCCCTCTAGAGTGTACACAAGGTTTTTCTAAGATTTGACCTAGTGACCTAGTTTTAGACCCCACATGACCCAGTTTCAAACTTGGTCTAGATTTCATTCAGATAAACATTCTGACAAAGTTTCATGATGATTGGGTCAAAACTGTGCCTTCTAGAGTGTACACAAGGTTTTTCTAAGATTTGACCTAGTGACCTAGTTTTTGACCCCACATGACCCAGTTTCAAACTTGGTCTAGATTTCATTAAGATAAACATTCTGACAAAGTTTCATGAAGATTGAGTCAAAACTGTGCCCTCTGTGTCATTCTAAGATTTATTTATATTTTTAGCTCTGGCGGCCATTTTGTTCAACCGAGCGAAACCGTTTTAGCAATTTTGGTTTAGAGCCATGAGTCAAACATTTCTGTGATATTATTTTGAAATTGAGCCATTGGCTTCAGAGGAGATGTCGTTTAAAGGTTTTTCTATTTTTAAATTTCTATTTTAAGCTCTGGCGGCCATTTTGTTCAGCGGAGTGGAACCGTTTTAGCAATTTTGGTTCAGGGCCATGAGTCAAACATTTCTGTAAAACTTTTTTGAAATCGAGCCACTGGCTTCAGAGGAGATGTCGATTAAAGGTTTTTCTATTTTTAGCTGTGGCGGCCAATTTGTTCAGCGGAGCCGAACCATTTTAGCAATTTTGGTTCAGGGCTATAACAGAAACATTTGTGTGAAATTATTTTGAAATTGGCCTACTGGTCTAGGAGGAGATGTCGTTTGAAGAAATTGTTGACGACGGACAGACAGACGGACGACGGACAAATATCGATCACAAAAGCTTAAGAACTATAACATTACATTCTTGTTTTTAGCTCACCTGAGCACGAAGTGCTCAAGGTGAGCTAAAAACAAGAAAATCGGTGGAACCGATGGATGCTCCCCGAAGGCTTGGAATAGGACAATGGGTATCCTGGTGAAGGATTGATTTTCTGTGTAAACTAAATGCAATTCAAAAAGGAAAAAAGTAATTCTCTTCAATACTTTTGGAGCAATGCTCTAGACATGCATACAATGGAGAAAAAATAGGACGGGAAGTAACTCCAAAATAACTTGGGATACAGTTATGGTTCTTCTGCTCTGCACTTCTTGTCATTGCCTCTATTATCAATAAAAGAAGTTTCATTCATGTTCCCTTAAATATGTACAGAGATATACTCCAGACAAGCTAAATAACTGAAAAAATTAGGAAGGGCACTAATTCCGTATTTTCTAAAGGTAATGTTATAGTTCTTAAGCTCTGCACTTCCTTGCATTACCCACTATCAATGTGTCAAATTTCATCTGGTTTCCTTCAATACATCCTAAGATATGCTTCATACAAGCAAAATAAAGCACAAATTAAGAAGGGAGCTAACTCTGTAATTATTTATGACAGGGTTATGGTTCTTATGTTCTGCACTTTCACTCATTGCCCTCTATTAGTGTGTGAAGTTTCATTAAGTTCCCTTTTATACTTTCAGAGATATGTTCTGGAGGTGCAAAATACTGAAAAAAAGGAAGGGAGCTAACTTTGTAAATATTTAAAACAGGGTTATGGGTCTTGTGTTCTGCACTTTCTCTTATTGCCCTCTTTCAATGTATGAAGTTTCATTAAGTTCCATATAATACTTTTGGAGATATGCTACCGACAGGCTTAATACTGAAAAAAAATGGAAAGGGAGCTAACTTTGTAAATCCTTGCGACAGGGTTACGTTTTTTATGCACTGCACTTCCTCTAATTATCCTCTATCAATGTGTGAAGTTTCATTTAGTTCCCCCTTATACTTTCAGAGATATGCTCCGGACAAGCAAATTATTGAAAAACTGGAAAGGGAGCTAACTTCGTATATACATGTGACAGGGTTACGGTTCTTGTTCTCACTTCCCCTCATTGTCCTCTATCTATGTGTGAAGTTTCATTTAGTTCCCCCTTATACTTACAGAGATATGCTCTGGAAACAAGAGGGCCATGATGGCCCTGGATCGTTCACCTGAATATCCTGTGAACTTAACCTCAGAGACATCCATATGACTGACAGAGTTTCACAAAGATTAAATGGAAAATGAACCCTTTATTGTGTACCTAAGGTTTTTATAAGATTTAACCTAATGACCTAGATTTTGACCCTACATGACCCAGTTCCAAACCTGGTCTAGATTTCTTGGATATGAACATTCTGGCAAAGTTATCAAAACTGTGCCTTCTAGAGTGTACACAATGTTTTTCTAAGGTTTAACCTAGTGACCTACTTTTTGATCCAACAGGACCAAGTTGCACCCTTGGTCCAGATTCCTTGGAGACAAACATTCTGACAAAGTCTCATGAAGATTAGAACAAAACTGTGTCCTCAAAAGCGTTCACACTGTTTTTCTAAGAACTGACCTAGTGACCTAGTTTTTGACCTGACATGGCCCAGTTTCAAATCTGGTATAAATTTCATGAAAGTAAACATTCTGACAATGTTTCACGTAGATAGGATCATAACTGTGCCCTCTGGAGTGTACATGAGGTTTTTCTAATATTTGACCTAGTGACCTAGTTTTTGACCCCACAAGACTCAGATTCAAATTTGGCCTAGATTTTATATAAATAAACATTCTGACAAAGTTTCATGAAGATTGGATCATAACTGCGCCCTCTAGAGTGTGCACAAGGTTTTTCTAAGATTTGACCCAGTGACCTAGTTTTTGACCCCACATGACCCAGTTTCGAAGATGGTCTAGATTTCATTAAGATAAACATTCTGACAAAGTTTCATGATGATTGGATCATAACTGTGCCCTCTGTGCCATTCTAAGATTTATTTCTATTTTTAGCTCTGGCGGCCATTTTGTTCAGCGGAGCGGCAGGGGGGGGCGGGGGTACGGGGCTTAAACTAGTTTTACTGGATTCAAACCTCGCCCTTCGCTTCTGCAATGGTTCAATCCAACCACAAAACTGCCACTGACACAACAGACGAAAGAAAGCATCAACAAGGACAGCAAGAACAAAGTATACGAAAAACTTGAAGCATCTATTTTTACATTTTTTACCTATTTTCATTTTTTTTTTCACAAAAAAAATAAAAAAGCAAAGTAGGTAGCCATACCACATCGCTTTAAGACCAATGGCACGTGGACATAGGCACAAGTAGCAGTGAGGAAACACAACAGAAGCACCGCCATAGAATGGTCAGTAATATATCACAGGGGGGAGGGGTGTGGGGCTTAAACTTATTTTACTCGATCCAAACCTCGACCTCTGCTTCTGTGGCGGTTCAAAAGTTTGGTCGCATTAAGGTTTTATAACCCCATATAAATTTAAAGAGTAACTACACTTCAGGAACTGACTAAATCAGATCCCAAACCCTATCCCCAACCCACAATGAATCATCGCCGGAAACAAACAAATTACGGATAAGACCTATGATGAATAAGTGATGAGGACTCGACAGAAACAACGTATTGTGACACCAGGAGACCCCTGGGATGTCAAAACATATCTTTGTGTGTTTTAAAGTTATAAAGCCGACAAGATTTCCATACTAAAAAGTACAGGGCAGAATTCCATAGAAAATGTAGGTGGAGTTACTGTGTAACAGTTCTTTTTCTCTGCACATCATCTGATGATGCACTATACTTGTATTAAGTTTCGTGAAAATATCTAAAACGGTTTCAGAGTTATAGAGCGTACACAATTTCGAAATTTAAATTTACAAAGGGGCAAAATTCCATTAAAAAATGTAGATGGAACTATGGTTCTTATTCTCTGCACATCGTCTGATGATGCTTTATATCTGTACCAAGTTTCGATAAAATATCTCAAACGGTTTCAGAGTTACAGACCTGACACATAATTATACTTAAAATTACAATGGGGCATAATTCTGTAAAAATGTGGGTGGAGTTATGGTTCTTATTCTCTGCACATCGTTTGATGATGCTTTGATGATGCTATCTGTACCAAGTTTCGAGAAAATATCTCAAACGGTTTAAGAGTTACAGCCCGGACACAATTTCTGTACTTAAAATTATAAAGGGGCATAATTCCGTAAAAAATGTATGTGAAGCTATGGTTCTTGTTCTCTGCACATTGTCTGATACTGCTTTATAACTGTACCAAGTTTGGAGAAAATATCTCAAACGGTTTCAGAGTTACAGACAGGACAGGATTTCCAGACATAAATTACAAAGGGGCATAATTCTGTAAAAAATGTAGATGAGGTTAAAAGTCTTGTCCTCTGCACACCGTCTGATGATGCTTTATAGCTGTACCAAGTTTCGAGAAAATATCTCAAACGTTTTCAAAGTTACGGACTGGACACGATTTCCATACTAAAAATTACAAAGGGGCATAATTCCATAAAAAATGTAGATGGAGTTATGGTTCTTGTCCTCTGCAGATCGTCTGATGATGCTTTATAGCTGTACCAAGTTTCGAGAAAATATCTCAAACGGTTTCAAAGTTACAGACCGGACACGATTTCCATACTAAAAATTACAAAAAGGCATAATTCCGTAAAAAATGTAGGTGGAGTTATGGTTCTTGTTCTCTGCACATCGTCTGATGATGCTTTATAGCTGTACCAAGTTTCGAGAAAATATCTCAAACCGTTTCAAAGTAACAGACCGGACACAATTTCCATACTAAAAATTACAAAGGGGCATAATTCCGTAAAAAATGTAGGTGGAGTTATGGTTCTTGTTCTCTGCACATCGTCTGATGATGTTTTATATTTGTACAAAGTTTCGAGAAAATATCTCAAACTGTTTCCGAGTTATGGCCCGGACACGAAAAAGCTGACGGACAGACAGACGGACAAGGTGATTACTATAGGGCCTCCGCCGACTTCGTCTGGCGGGGCCCTAAATATAGGGAAGAAACAGCAGGAGAAGACTGGTTTTCAATCCCATGATACAACAATTATCATCAACCTGCAAATAAAATATACCTACTCTAACTTGCAATGGCTGCATAGAAATCTTTGACAAAAAATGTTATTATTCAAAGTATGGAGAGAGAGAAAAGCAGACAAATGCAGGGAAGAATATGCCAGCTAACAGCTGGTTTGCAATCCTATGATACAATAAGTCATTACCAATCTGTATACCAAATATGAACATTCTACCTTGAAGGGTTGCTGTAAAATCTGTTTCGAAAAATTGCATTATTCAATGTAAAAAATTGCATTATTCAACGTAAAGAGAAAAAGAAAATCAGACAAATACAGGGAAGAATATGCAGGAGGTGGCTGGTTCTCAATCCCACAATACAATAAGTTGTCATTTACCTGCATTCCAAATATGACTACTCTAGCTTGCATGGTTGCATAGAAATCTTTGACGAAAAATTTCATTATTCAAGGTATGGAGAGAAAGAAAATCGGACAAATAAAGGGAAGAATAAGCAGGAGAAGGCTGCTTTGCAATCCCATGATACAACATCCCGTCATCTACCTGTATGCCAAATACCGTAATCGCCCCATTTACCGCACATGCCCCTATAACCGCACACCAAGGCCATTTCCGGAAAAAATGCAAAAGCGCACACTGCTTCTTCCTTTTGAAACTCACAAAACGCATCAAGTTCAACTTTCCATTACTGTTTCAACAGCGACAGTGTTTTCAGTTTTGTTTTCCCGACGCAATGTGCGAAGAGAGCAACTCTATCGGTCTGTCAATCGGGCATCCTCGCCGATATTTACGAAGTTGGCTGAAGTGTTATGAGTGCGAACAGCGGACTCGGATCAGCTTACACATCTGCGCCTTCTGATTAGCGTATTCTCTGTCTGCATCAACAATGGGAATGTACATGTTGATCCGAGAAGGATCGAGCTTACGAAGTTATGAGGTTGCGGGGGTGCGCAGGCTGAACTGAGTCTTTGCCTTTCGTACATGCGAAAAAGTGTCATTTCTCAAGAGCAATTCTTCTCATATATAGGGATAATGTGCACATGCGCCAAAGTGCGTTTGGGAAAGATACATGAACGGCAGATGAGAAACCCGGGTTGCAAAAGAAATAAATTGTCATAACGACAAACCCTTGCTTCCTGACAAAATCAGTCTGAATACATCGCAAACTGAACGAAGCGACCAGCCTGCGCATATGCATGGTCTGTGCATTTAAACAAAGTTCACGATAGCCATAGGATAGGTTTATCATTGACATAGCTGGTCCGTGGGCCTCAAAAGGGCTTCAGGATACATCCGATCAGCAAACACCCGCACCATACAGTGCATTTGCGAACAGTGATCAGTCGAATCTCCAGGATTCGCCGATAGTTTGCAAAATAATTGTTTAAAGATGCGCAGACTGGTCTAAGGCTTTGCTGTTTGCATATGTAATACGGTACCTTTCTCATGACACATTGCCAATATTTCTGCACCCTTGGACGTAATATAGGACAGAAAGAAATAGGAAAGATCAAAAGGACCGCATCTTCCAGAATTAGAATGTGCGTGTTATTAATAGAAGACCGTGAACTTGTGGTGAATGAATAGCCAGAGCACTAACAAACTTACCTAAAGTGTTTAAACAATCACATATTAGGTCATCGTAAATGTGTTGAAATACTTTCCTTTCTTTCGAAATATTTATTTTGGTTTTTTGATTGATTTATTGCTTTACCTCCAAGATAAACAGCTATGGACATGTCGGGACGGTCAGTTAACCTAACCACACTATTCCTGGGCAGGCTTAGACTTCCTAAGCGATTAACCAGTACTAAGTGCACATACTTTCGCCAGTAATTGACAACTGTCCTTCTTGAATCAGCGGAAGAAGAAACGAAAGTATGTGGCCAGACCGGGTATCGAACCCAGGACCTCTGACTTGTGAGTCAGGTGCCCTACCGATTGCGCTACACGGCCCGGCTTATTTATTTGGAATATTGAAGAAGGATGAAGAGAATGAAAAACATACATAATGAGGACATATTTAATACTGAGAGATATGAGATATAATTTGCGACTTGACATGAGATCGTTTTTCTCCCAGAAATTGGCAATTCAAATAGTTCGAACCCTAAATATTTTCATGACACTTCGAACACCCCAATCAGTGACTGTTCGTTTGTTGTTGTTTTTTCGTTATGTGTGTGCGGTTATTAGAAACGTTTTTAACCACACCTTTTTGTTGCAATTTTGAAAGAGTTAAGTGCACCGTGCGGTAAATGGGGCGATTACGGTATGACCATTCTAGCTTGTACGAATGTAGAGAATAGAGAAATCTTTGACGAAAAATTTCATTATTCAATGTATGGAAAGAAAGAAAATCGGACAAATACAAGGAAGAATAAGCAAGAGAAAGCTGCTTTGCAATCCCACGATACAACACATTGTCATCAACCTGCATACCAAATACTAGAGCATGTGAGCAGGGGCCCACATATACCCCCGGCCAGCACCACCGCAAAATAAAAACACATTTAATACAAGCAAATGTTAACTAACAGACAGACAGATGGACAATCTATTACAAATCCAGTGAAAGGCCTATAAACAAACACCAAAAGGTTCCATTAAAATAAATGCAAATTATGTTATCAAAAAAATATACAAATTTAACACAAAATTTCAAAGTAAGTTTACATAAACTTCTATGTCTGCGACCTTGACCTAAAGTCAGCAGCAGCATCCCAATGATGTCAACTAATCAGTTTAAAGCTAGATGTGAACCTAATAACATAGCAATCTGAGAATTTTTTACATAAATTTTCCCATTTATTGCATTAGAGTGAGAGATGGGAAAAAGAAAAAAGAAAAAGAAGGCCAAAAGAAATCTTAGCATCTTGATTTTCTTCCCAGCAATATATATGGCCATTCTCATGATGTATACAAAATTTGAAGACTGTGGCTCTCATGAGAACAGAGAAATCTGTGACAAAAAGTTAATTGGAGAGAAAGAAAAAATGGACAAACAAAGGCAATGAAAAGCAGGAGGAGGCTGATTCTCTCTTACACAGTACAACTTGTCATACACAACGTTTGAAGCAAATTTCAAAATCCTAGCTAAAGTGGTTCCTGAGAAATCTTTGACAGAAATTTTATTGGAGAGAAAGAAAAAGTGGACAAACAAAGAGAATGATAAGCAGGAAAAGACTGATTCTCTCTTACATGATACAACTAGTCATACCCAATGTTTGTACAAAATATCAAAATCCTAGCTGAAGCAGTTCCTGAGAAATCTGTGACAATAATTTAATTGAAGAGAACGAAAAAATGGACAAACAAAGGGAATGATAAAAGGAAGAGGCTGATTCTCTCTTACACAGTACAACTAGTCACACCCAACATTTGTACCGAATTTCAAAGTTCTAGCTGTAGTAGTTCCTGAGAAATCTGTGACAAAAATTTAATTGGAGAGAAAGAAAAAATGGACAAACAAATGGACTGATAAGAGGAAGAGGCTGATTCTCTCTTACATGGTACAACTAGTCATACCCAACATTTGTACCAAATTTCATAGTCCTAGCTTTAGTGGTTCCTGAGAAGTCTGTGACAAAAATTAATTGGAGAGAAAGAAAAAATGGACAAACAAAGGGACTGATAAGCAGGAGAAGGCTGATTCTCTCTTACACAGTACAACTAGTCATACCTAAGGTTTATACCAAATTTGAAAGTCCTGGCTGTACCGAATTTCAATGTTCTAGCTGTAGTAGTTCCTGAGAAATCTGTGACAAAAATTTAATTGGAGAGAAAGAAAAAATGGACAAACAAATGGACTGATAAGCAGGAAGAGGCTGATTCTCTCTTACATGGTACAACTAGTCATACCCAACATTTGTACCAAATTTCATAGTCCTAGCTTTAGTGGTTCCTGAGAAGTCTGTGACAAAAATTAATTGGAGAGAAAGAAAAAATGGACAAACAAAGGGACTGATAAGCAGGAGAAGGCTGATTCTCTCTTACACAGTACAACTAGTCATACCTAAGGTTTATACCAAATTTGAAAGTCCTGGCTGTACCGAATTTCAATGTTCTAGCTGTAGTAGTTCCTGAGAAATCTGTGACAAAAATTTAATTGGAGAGAAAGAAAAAATGGACAAACAAATGGACTGATAAGCAGGAAGAGGCTGATTCTCTCTTACATGGTACAACTAGTCATACCCAACATTTGTACCAAATTTCATAGTCCTAGCTTTAGTGGTTCCTGAGAAGTCTGTGACAAAAATTAATTGGAGAGAAAGAAAAAATGGACAAACAAAGGGACTGATAAGCAGGAGAAGGCTGATTCTCTCTTACACAGTACAACTAGTCATACCTAAGGTTTATACCAAATTTGAAAGTCCTGGCTGTAGAGGTTCCTGAGAAATCTGTGACAAAAATTTAATTGGAGACAAAGAAAAAATGGACAAACAGAGGGACTGATAAGCAGGAGAAGGCTGATTCCCTCTTACACAGTACAACTAGTCATACCCAACGTTTATACCACATTTCAAAGTCCTAGATGTAGCGGTTCCTGAGAAATCTGGGACAAAAAATTAATTGAAGAGAAAGAAAAAATGGATAAACAAAGGGACTGATAAGCAGGAGAAGGCTGATTCTCTCTTACACGGTACAACTAGTCATACCCAACATTTGTATCAAATTTCAAAGTCCTAGCTTTAGTGGTTCCTGAGAAATCTGTGACAGAAATTTAATTGGAGAGAAAGAAAAAATGGACAAACAAAGGGATTAATAAGCAGGAAAAGGCTGATTCTCTCTTACACGGTACAACTAGTCCTACCCAACGTTTGTACCAAATTTCAAAGTCCTAGCTTTAGTGGTTCCTGAGAAATCTGTGACAGAAAAAATGTTAACACACACACAAACATATTAACGGAAAGACCAAAAACTATATACCCCCTATATACTTCGTATACCGGGGGTATAATGACTACTCTAGCTTGTGTCAGGGAAGATTGGTTTTGCCAACTGTGTATTACCCTCTTTAAATAAAGACATTACTTACTTACTTACTTTCTTACTATGGTTGTGGAGAAATCTTTGGCGAAAAATTTCATTGATCAAAGTATGGAAAGAAAGAAAATTGGACGAATAAAGGGAAGAATAAGCAGGAGAAGGCTGGTTTGCAATCCCATGATATAACACCCCGTCATCTACCTGTATGCCAAATGTGACAATTCTAGCTTGTACGGTTGTAGAGAAATCTTTGACGAAAAATTTGATTAAAAGGCGACGGACGGAGGGACGGACGGACGGTCGGTCTGAGGGACGGATGAACAGATGTAAACCAGTATACCCCACCACTTTTTCAAAGGGGGGGTATAAAAATAATCCCTTATTATCACTTTTTGATACTCTTTATTATCTACAGCTCTGTCTGAAGTTTCATATGTAATGGTATGTAAGGGAATAAAGTACACAAGAATTCCGTGGAAGGTGGTGTCTGGCCTGCCAGTGCATTGTGGTAAATCAGAGCTAAACCAGAAAACTCAACAGAAGTTTAGGCTACCACTGTCATTGCCTACGGAAAAGATGAAATACCTATGTCTTGCTTCTTCTAGTTGCAGGTGAGAACAAATGGGAAAAGGATAACTCCTTCAGACAGAAATTTTCCTATTTCTATAAATGGGATAAACTAGATATTGCAATAAACGGTAAAGTTCAAAAATGCGTTAAAAATTTGACAAAGTATGTAATGAGAGGCAAAGCAAATTCTATATACCCTCCAACATATTTTGTATGCAAAGAGTATAACAGGGGATTTGGAGAAATAAGATCATTGTTCTATTTATTTTTTCAGAAATACATTATGTTGTGTTACCCATCTGAACTCCTTGCTGAAGTGATTTGAAAAAGGGACCACAACATTTGTTTTATAGAGTTAGGAGTATGATTTGTAACAAAACAATTTCATGCCAATATGCTCCAGGGCTTCCGTTAAGCTGATGAACGGCGTAAAATACGCCCTAAAATTGCCTCCGTACGTCCAGACGTACCGCGGACTTCTGAAATTTCCACTGTACGGCCGAAATCGATACTACAGACATCCAAATCTGTCATAAAACCCGCCCATTTTCAGTGCGTACATTGATTTCTTGCTTAACGTCCACGTTAAACAGCTAAGGTCATGTCGGGACGGTCAGTTAACCTAACCACACTATTCCTGGGCAGGCTTAGACCTCCTAAGCGGTTAACCAGTACTAAGTGCACATACTTTCGCCAGTAACTGACAACTGCCCTTCTTGAATCAGCGGAAGGAGAAACGAAAGTATGTGGCCAGACCGGGTTTCGAACCCAGGACCTCTGACTTATGTCAGGTGCCCTACCGATTGCGCTACGCGGCCCGGCTTCAGCGCGTACAAGTACGCCATTTTGTTGCCCGGTGGCGCGTGATAATTTCAAGCCAGGTGTTCCGGCGTACGCCAATATTCAGAAATTAGTCAGGTGTTCCAGCGTACGCCAGTATTCAGAAATTAAATCACCCTTCAATAAACATTTTATCTGTATTACCTTTGACACGCGTCCTGTGAGCTTTGTGATTGATTTACCAGTTGACCTACCCTTGTCAGGAAGGAAAGCAAGTATGAAAATGGCAGAATTGTTTTTCCTAAAAACTTTTAGGGGAAGCAACTGTGCAATTTTTATTTTGCCTCCCTTCGCAATGGCAAAAGAATTTCTATAAGAGCAGCAGTGTCTTCCTATAGGGAAGTACTCTCCCTTTGAAAGGAATTCCGCAGAATTGCCTGTCTGGGCTTTGTCACAAAACAGAATTAAACATGAAAACTTGCTGCAAAGTTTACATCACCGCCGATGACACTGGAACAGTAATATCCTAACAAGCTCAAATATTGGGACATCTAAAAAACATTAATTTTCCATTTGGGACAAATGGAAAATTAATGCTTTTTAGGTGTCCCAATACTAAAGCTCATTAGGGGACCTATGCTTGTTTGTGCTGGCAAGACAAAAATGGCTGAAAAACATGGAGGCATATCCAAGCACCTTAAGCACCGTCAAATTCTATTTTTAGTATGGATTTAAACTTACTGCCATCGCCATTCTTCCTTCTCTTTTCACCTTTTGAGCATGGTATTTGTTTCTCTGAGGGGCAGCCTTCGCCTTTTTTCAAGTAAACAGTTTTCGTTTGTGTAGTTTCATTACAGGGAGCTGTTTTGGCTTCCTTGATCTTGTACCTGCACTTCATTTCTGCATAAATAGATTTTATTATGTAAAATTACATACATGTATTATCAAAGCTTTTGTTAGGGGAGTATTTGATGATAACTGTGGGATAACTTTGATTTCCCCTAAAAAACCTGTTGTGACCCCTCATCTGAATTGCCTCAGATGAGGGGTCAAGGCATTATTATGTATCTATGCACATTAATCAAAACTTATCCCTAGTTATTCTGTACAGTTCATATTTTAACAGCTATAATATTTCAACTTGTTACCATGCACATAATAAGAAGAAAATAGTCTCAATTTTATGAAACATGGTTTCTCTGTTCATTTACATTTGTAAGTTTTAATGGAAATAAAACAACAAACGACAGTTTTATGTTTCTATCAAAATTCTTACAAGTACTTTGATCACAGTTTCAATGCTTCAACATATTTTTGTCAGTGCTAGAAGTGCCTTTGTCTATCAATTAAAGCTACAACATCTGGCCTTCAGGCTGTGATTTGACATGGGCCCAGTTGTTCAAACCAAGCAATGTCATCACTTAATATAGCATTAAATTTTCAGAGCAAAAGCTCCTCATATTGTTGTTTTTCAGCGAAATTAACATGGAGATAAATTACGTTGGCGTTAATAGCAAATAGGTAATTTATCTCCATGTTATTTTAACATTGTGATTGTGTTAATGTTTTTTCACTTCTTCTGATGATCTACATGCAGTAGTGAAACCGGTTAAGAAAATAAAGTGACAGACTTTTCAGGCAGATTTCTTCTTTCTATTTGATATATTTATTATCCTGTATTGTGGACTTTTTCAAGATTGAAATATGTATATATATATATGTTTTTTTTTTTTGAGGTACATATTTCACAGCCTTTTCAAGAACATTTCGCTTAAATCGAGCAGATTGTTAAGCAGAAGGAGTGTTGGCCTGGTGGATAAGAGCCCAGACTTTTAAACATGAGGTCTCTCATTGCTGTTGATTCGAGCGGTGCTCTGCACACAAGTGAGAAAGCCATGATCTACTTGTGGAAGGTCAAGTGTTTTTTGTTGGCTTTTCCCTGGGCGCTCCAGTTTTCGCCCACCAAGTTTGCTACCATATTTACAAGGGAGTCAATTTTAACATAATAAACACAGAATTCTATGACATGAGAATAATTATTTGTTTGAGAAAACCTGAAGTTTCTGTTGAAAGAATTTCAATCTGTAATGCCATTGAAAAATTAGAGGAGCAAAGGCATACACTGTTTGCCATGCTCTGGAACCAATGACATCATATATCTGTTACCATAGCAACTAAGAGTTCATATTGATGTCAAAGTGAGGTTATTGAGACGTCATTCTGCCAAGGTACTAAGCTCAACAGTTGGTAATGCCGTAGTTGCTATGGTAACAGATCTATGGCATCATCTCACTTGTAATTTGAGAGAAGCATGGCATACAGTGTATGCCATGCTCCTCTCCAATTATAAGTGAGATGCTATATGAAACTCATACATTGGAAAAGTGTGATTTTCTCAAACCTGTTATCCATTCTAAAATAATTTAATTCTCTGTTAACAGTTTAAGCTTTACCGGTTGATCAATCCCATGTCCAACTGAGAATACTCTAAAGGGAAAGAATTTACTCTATGAAAGCAAAGTCCTTCCTTTGAGAGTAGCCCACTGCGATAAAGGGAGGTAACAATTTCCATGTTAGAATACTCTCCCTTGGAAGTATATAGAAACAAATTGAGTGTTATTTCAGAAAGCAAATGAGCCGCGACGTGACAAAACCAACAATGTGGTCGTGCGTCCAGCGCAGACTCAGATCAGCCTGGGCATCTGCCCAGTCTGATCAGAGTCTTCGCTTTCCGCATGAAGATAGCTTTGTCCCTCAGCCACCCTTTAAGCGCTTAGCAAAGAGTCTGATCAGACTGGGTGAATGCCCAGGCTGATCTGAGTCTGCGCTGGGCGGACGACCACATTGTTGGTTTTCTCGTGTCGCGGCTCAAATATGGATAGTTACCCTTGTTTTTGCCTCCTTTGCATGGATACAACTTGGTTAACGGGCAGCTGGGGTCTGATGATTCTTCAGGGATCAACTGAGCTTCTCTTTTTGGAGGAGTTAGTGTTTCATCACATACTGCATTTCTCTTGTCGTATTTACAATCTGAAAAAGACAAATGTACAACAGTTAAATGCACTATAATCACCAATTTTCGATTTTCCCAAGGAAACTCAACTGCAAACTTTGCCATGGCAGCAAAATTACTAAACGTTGGTTACGTGCTGCATGCATTGCTATTAGCAAAGTTTCAGTTTTTCCAGCCTTCTGGCTACTGAGTGTTCTTTTTCTTAAATATTTTTGAGGGAAAGTTGTTTGAAAATGTTTATGACGAAACCAGACTGCCTTCAGCGCAGAGGAGCTAAAAATTCAGAATTGCAAAACGTAAGCTAGTGGAGTTCTCACAAAACTCACCAATGTGGTTAAAGACAAAATTTACATTTGGCCACCCCCAGGAATTCTGTCGTAACTCCACTGCAAGTTCTTTTACTTTAAAGCAAAAGCTGCACAAAATTTTTTTTTTTTTAATTTGGCTTGAGTTTAAATTTGTAACTTACAAGTGGGACTGAAATTGTGTGTTTATCAGGCAGCTACCCACTCAGCATACATTGAATCAAGGTTGTGTGCCTGCTGGGTAATCTGTTATGGCAAACCAAGAGCTCTTGAGATAAAGAATACTGTATGTGTTAATTTAAGTTATAAGAAGGTGGGGTGGGGGAGTGTTTCCTTTCCAAAACAATCAACAGAAATAGATCTTTGGGATTGTTTTGGTATAGAAAAAGCAACTTCATAGCTGAATTACACAGGACTGCTTAACATGTTTGCAGTAATTTTTTTTTTTTTTTTTTTTTTTTTTTTTTGGGGTGGGGTGGGGAGGGGGGGGGGGGGTAAACTCCCATCTTATAACAATAAATTAAGTAAACATACTTTGCCTCATTGTTCTCCTCTCAGCTTTTCTTGCAGCTTTCCTCTCAGCTTTTCTCTCTGCCTTGTTGCGGCCAGCACCTGATACCATGGCGACAGCAATTACCAACACCACCAAAATCAACAAAATTGTAGTAGACTTCATTGTCCTGAAAGTATCAAACAAGTTTCAGAATCAGGGCCCAGTTGTTCAAAGCATCGTTAGCATAACGACTTTATAACCAAATACACTGATATTTTTTGTTGAAAAATACCAATATAACCAAATACACTGATATTTTTTGTTAAGCAATGTGAGAAGCTTTTGCAATGCAAAAGCTTCTCACATTTTTTCAACAAAAAATGTTGGTATATTTGGGATATGAACGTTTGAAATGTCAACTAACGATATCATTAATTTTGAACAACTGGGCCCAGACCTCAAGATATGAAGTATCTTGTTTATACAATAAATGGTCAAAAACATTTTTATCATATGAAATGGGGATGTATAAAATAGTTCAACAAATGACCCTTAAGTTGGAACATTCACAGCTTTTACAGAAAAACTGAATTTTTCAATTTCAACAAGAATTCCAAGGAATGCTTTGTAGCACCTGCTATGTGCCTTCACATGAAGAAGTCAATGAAAGCATCAGTTTGATACATTTTTGGTCAAAATCCATTTGGTAGTTCATGAGATATTGTCCGTTTCATACTTTTCCTGTTTTTAGTAACGGCCAATGGCAGCCGTTTTGGATGATAGATTTGCAAAAAAAATGAAACAGCTTCATTCGAGGATCATTCAGTTGGTCTTAATTCAGTCATAGGTTCTTGAGTATTGTCATTTTCATGTTTTTGCTATTATTAGTAACAGCAGCCAATGGCAATCTTAGACTGCCCAGTCAGATAAATTTGAAAGAACTCCATTTGTGGATCATTCTGATTCAATTTGACTGATATCTGTTCAGCATTTCTTGAGATATTGGCATTTTAGCTACCGGTAAACTGGACATGAAAATAGAAAGTAGGTCACTGTGACCTAACTCTATAACAGATTTTGTTCATGTTGAAAATTCTGAAAACTAATGTCCCACTAATGCTTCATGCAAAATTTAAGCCAATTATACCAAGTGGTTCTGGAGAAAAACATGATTTTATTGGTTTTGCTATTTTTAGTAACTGCGGCCATCTTGGATTCTTGAACTGGCTAAATTTTACCATTCTGAAGCACTGCAGTCTGATCATGCTGCATGTCAAATTTGAGAACCATGGATGCAGTGGTTTCTGAGAATAAGTCATTTTAATGGATCAACATAAATTATGCTAGAGTTGACGTAAGGTCACTGTGACCTAATTCCGCTACAGATTTTTTTCATTTTGATAATTCTGAAAACCAGGTCCCACTAATTCTTCACACAAAATTTCAGCCAAATATACCAAGTGGTTCTGAAGAAAAACATGATTTTATTGGTTTTGCTATTTTAAGTAACTGCGGCCATCTTGGATTCTCGACTCTGCTGAATTTACCAGTCTGAAGCCCTGCAGTCTGATCAAGCTGCATGTGAAATTTGGGACCATGGATGCTCTGGTTTCTGAGAATAAGTCATTTGAATGGACTTAAACGCTAGGGTCGACGTAAATTATGCTAGGGTCGACTTAAATGCTAGGGTCGACGTAAATTATGCTAGGGTCGACGTAAGGTCACTGCGACCTAAATCCACCACAGATTTTTTTTTCCATCTGCATCTTATGGATGCAGCACTGCATCCTAAAACCAAACTGTGCCATTTTCAGGTCAATAGCAATACATGTAATTATTTAAGAGACTTCTACAGCACATACCATATTAATTCCAATAAACGCCCCTGCTCTAATAAATGCCCCCTGCCTCTTTTCCAAAAATAATGTAATATTTACTTGCTTAAAATTCCTGTTTGCTTCTCTTGATAATGCCGCTCCTTGAAATCGGGTCTACTCTAAAAGGAAATAATTTGCTCCTAGAGTAGTGTACTGGACCCCCACTAAGAAGGGAGGCAAAATAGTAGATTTGCTTCCTCTGAAAGTATACCCCTCTCCTTTCTCCTTTATATCGCTCCTTAGAGGTATTTTGACAGTGGTTGATTACTACATTTAATGCTCTAAATAAGAAACCCCACGTTCCGCAAAATGTAATGCCCCCGGGGCATTTAATAGGGAGAAGGGGCCATCTTTAGGAGAATTGAAATACATAACAAGACCTGGCAGTGGGACAGGATAGCTCGCCTGACAGCGCCTTGTCCATCAGCTAAAAAAACTTTAACGTAAATCTTTAACATTTTGCTAACGCCGATGCCGCTAACGGTAACGCTAATGCCAACGCCGGGGGTAGTACAATAGCTGTTCCTGAACTTTGTTCAGGCGAGCTAAAAACTGCATCTACCATAATTATCCTAAACATCTCAATGGATCTGCCTATGTAGTAAGTTGAAGGTCTCAATATTTGCCATTCTACAAGCATTTTTAACATAAGATGTCCAAATGGGCCTGCATAACTCACCAAGCACAGAGTGGAAACGCTAGCTAAATGACAAGAATTCAATATAATTGTTGAATTATACTTGTATCAGCTGATTCAGATGTTGCAAAAAAAAACGTATGCAAGAGCTCAGTTTTGGATTGTACCCTCTACTGATCCCAATAGTCTGTGCTTATATCAACTTTTTACAATTTTAGAATAATAACATTACCACAGTAAAATGTAAAAGTGTGCCAATCTTTTAGGGTGATTAAGGTACCCTGAGAAGTGTTAGACACTGTGTTTCTCCAAAATGTTATCAACCATGTGAAAAAGCAATTAAACATCTGATAATACAAGTTATTCCCCAGACAGAGCTGCCAATATTACATAAATAGATATTACAACCTCCATCAAGCTATGAGAAATTGTCAGAAAACACTTTTACAGGGTATTGTTTTTCTAAGGTGTGCTGCTGGAAAATGGGCCTTACAAAATTGCCCTGGCATGCATGGTCATACCATTTTTGAAACTAAGGGTGAATGTACTATTTTTTTTAAACTAAGGACTGATGGGTGACTTGCAATTTTAGTCCCTTTTAACAATATTTCATTCATATCAGGAGGTGAGAAGGTGATAATGAAAGGCTGTGCGCAATGGAACCCCATTTACGGCTAGAAAGATTTCCGCCTTCAGCGTGTCTCCAACCCAGGCCTGCCAGATCAGCATGGGTTCATCACAATGTATTTCCACAATTTTTACAAAGGGTAACAATTTCCTCACTTTTCTGTTTGCTTCCCTGGAGGAGGAACCCCTTCAAAAAGGGGTCTAGTTTTAAAGGAAAAGATCTGCTCCAATGGGGGCAGATTTTTTCCTTTAAGACTAGACCCCTATTGAGAAGGGATGTAAAAATGAAAACAGCAGTTGCTTCCCCTGAGAGTGTACTCATTCATTTGAGCCGCGTAACGAGAAAAACAACAATGTGGTTGTGCGCCCAACGCAGACTCAGATCAGCCTGGGCATCCGCCCAGTCTGATCAGAGTCTTCGCTGTCCGCATGGAGGTAGCTTAAACCCTAACCTACCCGTTAAGTTCTTAGTGAAGACTCTGATCAGACAGGGCGGATGCCCAGGCTGATCCGAGTCTGCGCTGGGCGCATAACCACATTGTTGGTTTTCTTGTGTCGCGGCTCATCTGAATTTCACATAAGAACTAGCTCCATTTGCTCTCCAGAACCTCCTTGCCAATAATATTTAATATGCATTAATAAATATGAAAAACAATTCTAGAATATTATCATCCGAAGCATTCCTTTAGAGAATTGCAGACAGAAATCAATGTTCTGCAGCTAAGAGCTTAACTGCAGCATATTAGCAGCTGTACTAACACTTTTAAAGCATGAAAACAGTTGAATTGAAAACAGTGCATATCCAGATGAGGCAGCTCATAATGAGCACTTCATCTGGATCTGCCCAGCAGGCACACATCGTAATAAAGTGGTACTGACGTTGATGAGGTGTAATGAAGTCACACTGATGTTGGTGTGATGTCATGCGCCCGCTGGGTGCCTGTTTTGCGTTCTCAATATGATATAGCTTGTATGAAACATTTTTTCAAATTATGCAAAGTAAATTTTGTCCTCTGCTTTTTGGCAGGGTAAGTTTAAAGCGCTAAAGAGTTCAGGGTTCGAGGTTATAAAACTTGAGAATAATCTCAAACTCAAAATAAAGCACACTGATTGGCTGCTTCCGAGCACAAGCACACTGAGTGGCTGCTTCCGAGCATGTGCTCGGAAGCAGCCAATCAGTGTGCTTTCTTTTGAGTTTGAGAATGTACTCAAGTTTTTATAACCTTGGGGCCTGAACACTTCATTGAAGCAAAATCAGCTCTGCTTTTGGTCTGACCATAGTCTGCTCTGTTTCAAGTCATTAGCTCAGTTTAAAAGCAGCTAGAAACTGGTCTGATGCATCCATAAATGCAATTCTCTCTGATATGACTGCATCAGTCCAGTTTAAACTGGTTGTTTTGATACCAAAATAATCTCCACTAATTACATTGTAAAGTGCCAAAAAAGGAAATAGTTGGATTTGTAAACAAAGTAGATCCAGATAAGGTGGCTCATGATGGGCTGCCTTATCTGGGTCTACACTGTTTGCCCTCTAGTCTTTGCATTGGCAATATGATGAAGCTTTAACCAAACATCTTTTTAAATTTTGCAGACAAAAATTTAGTTGACTGCTTTTTTGGCCAAATACGGGTTAATAATGACTACTGTTCTAGTGATTTATTAACTCTGCCACAGAAGCTGGCATAAATGAAGCCTTAGATACAACAAATGCTGATATATGTCTTTAATGCATGTCTGGACTTTAGATACTTTGTACTTCCTCAATGCTACTGCTTTTAACCAACCAACAGAAGTGCAAGACATGCACCACCTCCTCAAAACAGGTGGTCTTTAAACAATATTTTATTTCCATATGAACATATACAACTAGAGCAAGTGAGCAGGGACTCAATTATACCCCGGGCCAGCCCCACCACCTAATAAAAATACTTTTACCGGTAATACAAAGCTTTGAAGCAAATGTTAACAAACAGACAGACAGGTGAACAATCTGTAACAAAGCCAAAATGTTCCATAAGCAGAAAAAACCATACATATCTAACACAAAGTTTCAACACAAATTTACATAAATTTCTGTGTCTGTGACCTTAATAATAATAATAATAATAAAGTCTTTATTTCAAGAGGGTAACACAATTAGTACAGAACTAATCTCCCTTGCGGCCCTCAGATATTTACAAATATACAAAAAGTTGCACAAAATATACAAGTGTCACAAAAGCTCTAAGTATTGAGACAGACATGATTGAGTGTACCATGCTACTGTAGATCCTACTGTCAAGCAGAGACTTTCTAGTCAAGGTTTGCATGTTATGCCAATAAATCCTCTACAGGGCATGCAGACTTGAACAATGTCAAAGACTGGCAGTCCATTACCAAAGTTCTTATAGTAATGAGGTAAAAGTCCCAATTCTTAGAGTTTTTGTGGCAATATTACAAAACTGACAATTCTACTAGTGGAGAAAAAAAAAGAAAAGAAAATGACACGGACTGACAAAACAAAAGCAGCTTAACACCTTAAGCGCCAATGACGAAGACAGCAGAATTTGCAAACAGCGTAGATCCCGCTGAGGTGGCTCATCATGAGCTGCTTCACCTAGATCTACTTTTTCGCCCTCTAGGTTTTGACTTCTCAATATGATATAGCCCGGACAAAGCATATATTGAAATTTTGCTGTCGCAAACTCTGCTGTCTGGTTTTCGGCACTCAAAGAGCTAATGATGATTTGCTAACACATTCCTCTCTCACACACTAGTATACTATAATGCATGTATATACAAATTTACAATAAATAGCATAAACAAAAGGCAGATCAGCTTTTCATCCATTGAATACATTTAGAGTGAAATGATTGAATAGAAAGGGCATTTTTAGCAACATCAGGCAGACAGTTCCATATGACAGGTCCAGAAAAGGCCATACTACTTTTGTATAATTCACTGCTTGGTTTAGGCAAGACAAAGTTATCAGAGGTCACAGAGCGTAATATATGTGTTTCATTGCCATCTGTGACAAGTGGTTTGCGTTTTAAGAATAACTTGTTTATATATGTAGGTGTTATATCTTTGGACACTTTAAACATAAACTTTGCTTTTCTTAAAAACATCCTTTCAGAGAAAGTCATAATTTTTAGATCATTCATTGCCTCAGAAACATTTTCAACATTGTAATTAAGTATCAACTTACAAGCCCTTTTTTGGAGTCTTTCTACCTTCATAATTTTTGTTTTTGCTGCATTACCCCAGACAATGACCTAAAGTCAGCAGCAGCAGCAAGATGGTTTCAACTAATCAGTTTCAACCTAGAAGTAAACCTTGTAGCATAATAAAAGGTTCCATTGACGTTTACCGAAACGATAAGCAAACAATACGAACTGACATAAAACTTTAACACAAAGCGTATACAAATTTCAAAGTCTGTGACCTTGACACAAGGTCAGCAGCAGCATCCAAATGATGTCAACTAAGCCATTTCGCACAAAGTGTATACAAATTTCAAATTCTGTGACCTTGACCTTATGTCAGCAGCAGCATCCAGATGATGCAAACTAATATGTTTCTATCCTGTTCTGACTATGAGCACATATGAACAAGTTACAGTTAAGGCTTTCAGAAATACACTAGAGCAAAAGCAGAAACTTAACACAAAACTTCAACGCAGCTATTGTACAAATTTCAAAGTCTGTGACCTTGACCGTAGACCATCAGCAGCATCCAGATGAAGCAAATAATCAGTTTCTATCCTCTACTAAAATACTAGCTCTGGTTAACAGAAGCCACATAATAAACTTAATGCAAAACTCTACTTAAGTATGGACGGATTGAAAGACGGACGAACTGACGGAAAGACGTAAACTATATACCCCTCAACTTACTTCATATGCCCGGGGTATACATAGATGAAAACTATATTATTCCTCTACACACTTCATATGCCGGGGTATAATAATACATGAACTGAGATTAGGTGGCAAGCTTTAAGAGCTTATAGATGCCTTTTCCAGTATAAGTGTAAGCTTTAAGTGTTAGATAGTGCTAGTAAAATGGCTAACAGTGTAGAGCCTTATCAGACTGTGAAGACAGATATAAACCACTACCAGGGTCATAACTACTCCAGTTCTATTCCAATATCTTAAACTGAACTGTATACATACTTACAAGGTATCTTCTAATTATTCCCTATTTGGAAAAAGTTCCAATGAATAATCTAAATGAACAAAAAATCCAAGTTTTCAATTTCAGTAATCCAAATTTTCACACAAAATCCAGATTTACTAAAATTTTGGTCATAAAACACAATTTGTTTTCAGTTCCAGACTTTACCACTATTTTGTGTTCTGTGAACTGAACAGATGTGAAGCTCCCCTAATCAATATGGATTATCCTATTTCTAAACAGACTCTGCAGACAGGCTGATTATATGCTCGCTCTCTAGAGAAAACCTGTCTTATGTACATTTGTGCAAACTAAGCAGGCTCTGACCAGACTGCACATTTGTGCAGTCTGGTCAAAGCCTGCTTAGTTTGCCAAGACAATTATGAAAGAAATCAGCTTAAAAAGCAAACTTTTCATATCCTATCCAGATGGAACAGATTTGTAGGTGTAGGCTACTCTGGGTATATACAGTTTGTAAATGCCTTCAGACCTATTTTTCAGGAAGTCACTCATAAGATAATGATTACCAACACAACATAAGGAGATGCCAAATGAAATTTTTGTTTTACAGCATCATTATGAACATAAAATCAAGCCCCTTGTGAGCCCAAAAGAGGCATGAACCCTTTTTTTGTCTTGTTTTTCCCCTATAAACTCATATAACTGCAGTATAGCAGTATTAGCCAAACAAATTTTATAAAATTCTGATTTTCAAAGCTCTGATTTTTCATCTTCATACTGTCTGCTTAACTGGAGCCCGGTAACAAAATTAGGCCATTCCAAGTAAAATTAGGTTTCACGTGATGTGTAAAAGGTGTACCGAAAGTAAACAGAGCTTCAAAAAAGGTCGGATTTGTCAGACTTCTGCAAAACTGCCATCATTTTTGCCATTTCTGTAAAGACAACTTTTGTTTGCTTCCCTGGATGACAAAATCCCCCCAAAACAGAGGAAAGTCCTCCTTCCAATGAAACTATTGTTCATTCACCTAAAAACACACACCTTTGCCCTTGTATGATAGTGAAGACCCCCAAGTAGACCACAATGGTTAGACAGATCCCATCATGTCAGACTTTGTATGTTGTAGTAATGACAAATGAAAACCATTACCATGTAGGCTGAAATAAGGGAATGACCCACGCTCTAGACTGGGGCTGATTCTGGCATGTGCAGTCTCCATAATATGCCTATAATGCCTGTAGACCTGTTTTATCGAGCCATGGCCCATTACAGGTTCACTGTAAGGTAATTATTACACCATAAAGTGTGAATTACCACTGATATCTCACTCAGAGCTTGATAGATCAGACTTTAAACAACTTATCAAACAGCAAGCTGCCTATAAAAGAAATGTTACTAGCATCTAATCCCCTATCAAACAACAGGCTTCTATAGTAAAATCCAGAGAAACTGACACAAAGCATTGAGAAAACAGCTTGATATTACAGAGATCTAAACAAGAGTATCTGATGAGATTTTTGTCTTAATTTCGCAATCAAAGTGTATGTTGTGGCCCCTAATTTGAACTGCCTCACTAACAGTAAGATTCTAAATTGGGGCCTATAGCTATCTACTGGAATCATATGATTTTGAATGATGTTAACATATCTCATCTTTAGCCACACAAACTGACAGTTGAAAATATTCATATTTTCTGAAAAACAGACTGAAAAACAAAACGGTTACTACAAAAGTGCTTGCTGACACAGTGGAATATTGCACGTTCACAAAAGAATAAACAGAGCTGAAATAGGAGTGGTTTTCTAAAGAGTTGCTCATTGTAGTTTAACTCTTTCGGCGCCAAATTTTTCAGACGACACATTTTTGTCTGCTCAAATCATCAGACGACAGATTTGTAATTGGAAATTTTAACAATCTAAAGACATTTTTCATAAAATCAGGCTTTTTAAGTTCATATTTGAATGGCAAACAGTGTAGATCCTGATCAGACGGCTCTTTTAAGAGCCGGCTGATCTGGATACACGCTGTTTGCAAAGTTGCATTTTTGCGACTTTGGCGCCGAAAGAGTTAAATATAACTGAGACAGTTAGCAAACAGAGCAGACCAAAATTAGACTGCTCCTTAAGCAGTCAGGGCAGGGTCTACACTGATTGCCTTTCCATTTGCATATTTTGGCAGCATTTTAACTCCCATCAAGAGTCACATCAAAAACCTGAGTGCTGATCTGGATTTGTAATCTTACAAAATACCCATTTGACATGCCAAACAGACTGGACTGACCACTGATAAGTTCTGTTGTTTCAATTCTCGTAACAACATTCCCCAAGTGGCTCAGCGGTGCGTAACCATAGTTGCACACATCTGGCGCCGAGTGTGTGTCCAACTGACCACTGCCTTTTTACACTACTTTTACCAGACATGTTCCACATACATGAACAGTGGGGATGCCTGATTATCAGTAAGTTGATAGAGGAAATGTCAAATCAGTCAGGAATGAGAATTAGGATTGTTACCAAGCAATTTATAAATTAAGCCACATCTCAGTCTCAGTTAAACGTGGCTTATAGCATGTGTGAAATGTTGCAACAGTTTACTGGGCAAATAATGTTGAAACAACGCTAAATCAACCTTGATTCCTTGTTGTCTGCTGGCTGGACTAAGACCCAGAATAAGTTGTGGTGATCGATGCCTCTGGATTTATAGTATACATTGACTTATGACACATGGATGCCTAGAAGATGAGCCTTATATGTTTGCATGGCAAGGCACAGTTTCTAAAGATACAGCTAAAAATTATTCAGGATTGCCTTATTATTTCTGTATAAAAGCATGGAATATAACACATACTGCAAAGACCTCTGCTACTGGGACAGCAGTGTCTGTCAAAACAGTGCAATATCTGAGCCATGACACAACAAAACCAACAAAGTGGCATGTGCGCCCAGCAAAGACTCAAATCAGCCAGGGCAGCTGCCCAGTCTGCTGTATGCAACAGCTACCGAAGACTCTTAGCTGCCCTTTAAGCAAAATTGACAAAGCTGATCAGACTGGGCATATGGCCAGGCTGATCTGAGTCATGACTGGGTGCACATGCCACTTTGTTTGTTTTATCGTGTCGCAGCTCATCTGACATGTTGAGACTTGCCTCTGAATTTGAGGCAATTTTACTCTTTACTTCTCGAATTCCTGCCAAAGCTACTGCCAAATCTGCACCATAGGCAACACACAGCCCATCTCTTTAGCAAAACCTGATGGCCACTTTCTGGCCAACATCTGCACTTTCGGCCAACACATAAGAATGTTTTGAACCCAGAAAATTTACGCTGTTCAAATTTTAGGCTTATACCCTATTGTGCTTAAGTATTGGGACACCTAAAACAATAAATTTTCCATTTGTCCCAAATGGAAAATTCATTATTTTAGGTGTCCCAATATATATGCAAAATACTGTAAGATTGATTGTATAGTTTTGTTCTAAAAATTGACAGTTGCAGTAATGCCACAGGATGCAGGTGGAATGGCAAGCATCTGATCTGGGTGTGCAGTATTTGTTGAGACCTAACTGTCCCAATACTTGGTATCTTTATAGTAGATATTGTGACAGAAATATGATAAGCTGATGGTTTTAACAATACATTGAATAGAATATGCAATGAAACTGTTATACAAGAGTCAAGAGAACTTTATCAGAGCTGATAATGGCATGAATGATGGTAACAAAGTTAATCAATATTACAGCACTATGAAATGATAGAATGTATAAAAAGCATGCAAGTACCAACCTCGTACATGTACTTTAGAGGAATGGATGGATGGATGGATGGATTGCAATTTTACACCCTTTTCAACAGTATTTCAGCCATATCAGGATGATGGGAAGGTGAAAATGAAAGGCTGTGTGCAACAGAACTCACTCTGTTTACAGTTGAAAAAGATTTCCACCTCCAGCAGGAGTCAAACCCAGGACCACTAGATCAGCAGGCCAACACTTAACCCACTGAGCTATCTACCAGAGCTCCGAAAAACAAGAATGCAATGAACAGAAATGGAAATGGAAAGCATAAGATGATCAACCTTACAATTTGCTCCCAAAGATGGTAATCTTACAAGAAAAGAATTTGCTCCCTCAGTGGGAACATACTATCCTGTAAGAAAGCCATCCCAAAACAATTGAATGAAGTGGATATTATTCCTTCTATTCATTCCATTCCACTCCACTCCATTTCATGTTTATAAGTGTAACAGAACCAAAGTCAGAGGGCCAGAACAGAAATCAGTTATGTGTAGCAGGATTCAGCCATGTGAAGCATGATTCAGCCATGTGTAGCAGGATTCAGCCATGTGAAGCAGGATTCAGCCATGTGTAGCAGGATTCAGCCATGTGTAGCAGGATTCAGCCATGTGAAGCAGGATTCAGCCATGTGTAGCAGGATTCAGCCATATGAAGCAGGATTCAGCCATGTGTAGCAGGATTCAGCCATGTGTAGCAGGATTCAGCCATGTGTAGCAGGATTCAGCCATGTGAAGCAGGATTCAGCCATGTGTAGCAGGATTCAGCCATGTGAAGCAGGATTCAGCCATGTGTAGCAGGATTCAGCCATGTGTAGCAGGATTCAGCCATGTGAAGCAGGATTCAGCCATGTGTAGCATGATTCAGCCATGTGAAGCATGATTCAGCCATGTGTAGCAGGATTCAGCCATGTGTAGCAGGATTCAGCCATGTGAAGCAGGATTCAGCCATGTGTAGCAGGATTCAGCCATGTGAAGCATGATTCAGCCATGTGTAGCAGGATTCAGCCATGTGAAGCAGGATTCAGCCATGTGTAGCAGGATTCAGCCATGTGAAGCAGGATTCAGCCATGTGTAGCAGGATTCAGCCATGTGAAGCAGGATTCAGCCATGTGTAGCAGGATTCAGCCATGTGAAGCAGGATTCAGCCATGTGAAGCAGGGTTCAGCCATGTGAAGCAGGATTCAGCCATGTGTAGCAGGATTCAGCTATGTGAAGAGGGAGTCATGTATAGGAAGCTGGGTTCAGCTATTTAAAGCAGGGTTCAGCTATGTGAAGCAAGAGTCAGCCATTTTAAGCAGGGTTCATTCTGTTTACAGTGTGTGTCTTTCATGAACTTTTGTCATTTTTTTGTGTGTATGCTTCTTTCCCTTTTGGTTTTAAGGGTGGGATGTAGGATTTGATTGTATTAATTCCTGATCATTGCCTATCTTTCTTTTTACTTTTCAGCTATGTGATGCAGGGTTCAGCTATGTAAAGCAAGATTCTGCCATGGGAAGCAGGATTCAGCTATGTGTAACAGCTATGTTAACCAGGCAGCACTTATCCGAACACAAGGCCAATGACAAATGCTGAACATCAATGGTATGGCTACAGGTTGCTTGCTACAGGTTGCTATACTCAAAACCATAACTCAATGCCATACCCAGCTTAACACCCACAGCCATGCCCCTTAAACTCTCCTCTGCAATGAAAGTGCTCTGCAATGAACAATCATCTGTCCCTTTAGAAGTGTCTCCTTTAGGAATATGATATAGGCCCTGTTCTGTTGTTTCAATTCTCCTAACGATGTTCCCAAAGTGGCTCAGCAGTATGTAACATATGACATAGGCCTGCAATGTAGTGACTATCAGTACACAGTTTGCAAATGAAAACAGTCTATTATCCTGTTGACCTAAAGAAAACACTATAATTTTATTTCTCATTCAACAAACCTTGAGGACTTTTTTGTGATTTTCCACCACCTCCTGTGCTGTGGGCAATAAAACTGACCAGGACAGGAGGGTCAAATACAGTTCATACAAGGAAGCTTATGGATTATATACTTTTTTTACCTATTATATTGCTTAGCAGCTGTTGTTCTGCCTCTGTAAAAACGAGCCTAGACACAACAAAACCAACACAGTGGCATGTGTGCCCACACAGAGTATAATCGATTCCGCCAATTTTCGCTTCCTGCAGAGACTGTCCGTCATATTTGGCTTCAGCCGAGACTGTCCACGAACTCTTGCTTCCTGCAAAGACTACTGTCCTCGAGAAATGGCTTCCTGCCGAGACTGTCCGCGTGACTCTGCTTCCTGCCGAGAGCCTCGGCAGGAAGCAGAATCATGCAGACAGTCTCTGCAGGAAGCCATTAATCATGTACAGAAGTCTCGGCAGGAAGCAAGAGTTCACGGACAGTCTCGGCAGAAGCCAAATATGACGGACAGTCTCTGCCAGAAGCGAAAATTGGCGGAATCGATTATACACGTGGCCCAGTGAAGACTAAGCTTAGACTATTAGGCTTGCTACCCTTTAAGCCCACAGCCAACTCTGATCAGACTGGGAGGATGCCCAGACTGATCTAAGTCGTTGCTGGGTGCACATGCCACTTTGTTGGTTTTGTTGTGTAGCAGCTCAAATGCTCTGTCATCACCTATCTTTTTTATTTCATCCAATCCTCATAACCAGGGGTCGTTTTATAACACAACTTAAGTCATTGCTATGCTGTTGCTAAGGCTAAATTTCTATGTAAGAGATTCCTACAACTATAGAATTTGCTCTGGAGGAACAGTCTTTTTCAGACAGTTCAGAAGATCTGACAGTTCACTGTAACAAATTTCCATCACCCTTAGAAGGATGTTTGTTGCATTAGCTAGAAGGTAGTAGTATTTGAAGTAGAAAGTAGTGACTGGTGACTCAGCCCTGGGTCCTCGTCGTGATGCTTATGTGCACTCATAAGGCTTTGCAACGTTTCTGACTAGTTTCGTCAGATTATTCTGACTCCTCAGAGATTTTCGTGTTTGAAATAGCCTGTTGCTGGCTTGTTTATATTGTCCCGCGCGCCGCTCACGTGATCCGCGCCGAAAACGGCGCTCCCTGTCACGTGAGCGGCCCAGGGCCGCTCTAAACGGCTCCGAATTAGCACGTGAGTGGTGCTCACTTGGTCACGTGAGCGGCCCCATTGTTGTGTGAGCGGCCATAAGCCTCCCACGTGAGGGGCGCTGGACCGACCACGTGAGAGGTACCGCCGATAACGCGAGCAGTGCCGAATCGGCACCGCTCACGTGATCGGCGCCGTTGATCACGTGAGAGGCGCCAAACCGGCACCGCTCACGTGAGCGTGACCGCTCACACAACACGGATTTACTGTTCTGTAGACAAACAATTCTTCGTAGCAATGTCATCTTTTTTGACGTTTTTTTTGCGGTTGCAACAGGAGGTAATATTACAATATTGTCTCTCCTGATGCATATAAGCTATAAAAGTGTTTACTTATGTCGTATTATAGTATATGGCGACATCTTTTTTGATTGTTTTACAGGGAAAGAATAAACTAAAGAATGCTGGGTAACAGTTTACTATTTAACATTGATGTGGCAGCTTTGTGTCTATATAGGCTTCTTGAGCGTATGTTCGCTTGCATCAACCTCCCTGTGTTGTAGGTGCCATTTTTGTATGTTGCTAAGAAACGTTTAGCTATTACGTTAATGACGTTATGAAGCCAATAGACGTTAAGCTGTAGCCTTGTTAAGCTAGCAATTGGTCCTTATGCTCAGTGGTGAAGCAGGAGCACTTGGGGTATAATAGAACTCGGAGTGACTGGAAAACTCCGGCTTTACCCTTGAACATTGATCCTATTCGGACATTCGTAGTTTGTGGAGCTGATAGACCCAGTGGAGCTCCTTTCTCCGACGGACGGCAGTGCTTTTTTCACTGTCAGGGTCTGATGCTAAAATTTCAACAATCTGAAATTTCATATGTTGTAGGGAGTAGTTGTTAGGTTAAAATGACTAGCGACCGGTGTGTCCCTTTTATTGCGGGTGTCACGTTGGTGCTCTATCATTCTGACCTTTGTCTTTCTATTAGTTTCGCCGACGTCTTGTTGTTTGCAAAGTTTGCATGTTATTAAATAGACAACATTTCTTGTTGTGCAGTGTCCTCTCAGAGGGAATTTATAATTGTACTATGTGCACGTATTAGTGAACACTTTAGATTTGTTTCTATCATGTGCAGTATTTACAATTTATCGTAGTACAATCTTGTACTTGCTTTTTTGCGTCAGGCCGTTTTTGCCCGCGTGTTTTTGAGTGAGTTTTCTCGAAGAATCTGAGAGTATGTCATACCAAGCTTTGGTAAAGTCGGTGTCGTCTTTGGCACGAATAGGCTGTTGATCGTAAGGCCAGATAGTGTGATGTTTCTTTCTATACATTCCCTTAGAAACTCGTTAATTGTCTTGTTCTTGTTAACTTCGACAGATAACCCCTAGTATCTTTGTAGAGTAGGTGAATTTCTAGTGGATAGCTCCTAAGTTTTCCTCCTCTTTGAGGTTTCTACGTCTCCGTCGTCCCTTGTCCGCTTTTTTGGGCGTTTGTTAGACGACTGTGAACTGTCAGAAATCGACGGTGTTGTCAGAGTTAGTCCGCTCATACTGGCGCTGACTGACATATCACTGTTATTCCTTGTTGGATTCTCTGATTTGGACTACTGCGACGGTGGACCCAGGTCCGGGCGCTAAGTGTGGGTTATAAAACTAGAAAGTAGTGACTGGTGACTCAGCCCTGGGTCCTCGTCGTGATGCTTATGTGCACTCATAAGGCTTTGCAACGTTTCTGACTAGTTTCGTCAGATTATTCTGACTCCTCAGAGATTTTCGTGTTTGAAATAGCCTGTTGCTGGCTTGTTTATATTGTCCCGCGCGCCGCTCACGTGATCCGCGCCGAAAACGGCGCTCCCTGTCACGTGAGCGGCCCAGGGCCGCTCTAAACGGCTCCGAATTAGCACGTGAGTGGTGCTCACTTGGTCACGTGAGCGGCCCCATTGTTGTGTGAGCGGCCATAAGCCTCCCACGTGAGGGGCGCTGGACCGACCACGTGAGAGGTACCGCCGATAACGCGAGCAGTGCCGAATCGGCACCGCTCACGTGATCGGCGCCGTTGATCACGTGAGAGGCGCCAAACCGGCACCGCTCACGTGAGCGTGACCGCTCACACAACACGGATTTACTGTTCTGTAGACAAACAATTCTTCGTAGCAATGTCATCTTTTTTGACGTTTTTTTTGCGGTTGCAACAGGAGGTAATATTACAATATTGTCTCTCCTGATGCATATAAGCTATAAAAGTGTTTACTTATGTCGTATTATAGTATATGGCGACATTTTTTTTGATTGTTTTACGGGGAAAGAATAAACTAAAGAATGCTGGGTAACAGTTTACTATTTAACATTGATGTGGCAGCTTTGTGTCTATATAGGCTTCTTGAGCGTATGTTCGCTTGCATCAACCTCCCTGTGTTGTAGGTGCCATTTTTGTATGTTGCTAAGAAACGTTTAGCTATTACGTTAATGACGTTATGAAGCCAATAGACGTTAAGCTGTAGCCTTGTTAAGCTAGCAATTGGTCCTTATGCTCAGTGGTGAAGCAGGAGCACTTGGGGTATAATAGAACTCGGAGTGACTGGAAAACTCCGGCTTTACCCTTGAACATTGATCCTATTCGGACATTCGTAGTTTGTGGAGCTGATAGACCCAGTGGAGCTCCTTTCTCCGACGGACGGCAGTGCTTTTTTCACTGTCAGGGTCTGATGCTAAAATTTCAACAATCTGAAATTTCATATGTTGTAGGGAGTAGTTGTTAGGTTAAAATGACTAGCGACCGGTGTGTCCCTTTTATTGCGGGTGTCACGTTGGTGCTCTATCATTCTGACCTTTGTCTTTCTATTAGTTTCGCCGACGTCTTGTTGTTTGCAAAGTTTGCATGTTATTAAATAGACAACATTTCTTGTTGTGCAGTGTCCTCTCAGAGGGAATTTATAACTGTACTATGTGCACGTATTAGTGAACACTTTAGATTTGTTTCTATCATGTGCAGTATTTACAATTTATCGTAGTACAATCTTGTACTTGCTTTTTTGCGTCAGGCCGTTTTTGCCCGCGTGTTTTTGAGTGAGTTTTCTCGAAGAATCTGAGAGTATGTCATACCAAGCTTTGGTAAAGTCGGTGTCGTCTTTGGCACGAATAGGCTGTTGATCGTAAGGCCAGATAGTGTGATGTTTCTTTCTATACATTCCCTTAGAAACTCGTTAATTGTCTTGTTCTTGTTAACTTCGACAGATAACCCCTAGTATCTTTGTAGAGTAGGTGAATTTCTAGTGGATAGCTCCTAAGTTTTCCTCCTCTTTGAGGTTTCTACGTCTCCGTCGTCCCTTGTCCGCTTTTTTGGGCGTTTGTTAGACGACTGTGAACTGTCAGAAATCGACGGTGTTGTCAGAGTTAGTCCGCTCATACTGGCGCTGACTGACATATCACTGTTATTCCTTGTTGGATTCTCTGATTTGGACTACTGCGACGGTGGACCCAGGTCCGGGCGCTAAGTGTGGGTTATAAAACTAGAAAGTAGTGACTGGTGACTCAGCCCTGGGTCCTCGTCGTGATGCTTATGTGCACTCATAAGGCTTTGCAACGTTTCTGACTAGTTTCGTCAGATTATTCTGACTCCTCAGAGATTTTCGTGTTTGAAATAGCCTGTTGCTGGCTTGTTTATATTGTCCCGCGCGCCGCTCACGTGATCCGCGCCGAAAACGGCGCTCCCTGTCACGTGAGCGGCCCAGGGCCGCTCTAAACGGCTCCGAATTAGCACGTGAGTGGTGCTCACTTGGTCACGTGAGCGGCCCCATTGTTGTGTGAGCGGCCATAAGCCTCCCACGTGAGGGGCGCTGGACCGACCACGTGAGAGGTACCGCCGATAACGCGAGCAGTGCCGAATCGGCACCGCTCACGTGATCGGCGCCGTTGATCACGTGAGAGGCGCCAAACCGGCACCGCTCACGTGAGCGTGACCGCTCACACAACACGGATTTACTGTTCTGTAGACAAACAATTCTTCGTAGCAATGTCATCTTTTTTGACGTTTTTTTTGCGGTTGCAACAGGAGGTAATATTACAATATTGTCTCTCCTGATGCATATAAGCTATAAAAGTGTTTACTTATGTCGTATTATAGTATATGGCGACATCTTTTTTGATTGTTTTACGGGGAAAGAATAAACTAAAGAATGCTGGGTAACAGTTTACTATTTAACATTGATGTGGCAGCTTTGTGTCTATATAGGCTTCTTGAGCGTATGTTCGCTTGCATCAACCTCCCTGTGTTGTAGGTGCCATTTTTGTATGTTGCTAAGAAACGTTTAGCTATTACGTTAATGACGTTATGAAGCCAATAGACGTTAAGCTGTAGCCTTGTTAAGCTAGCAATTGGTCCTTATGCTCAGTGGTGAAGCAGGAGCACTTGGGGTATAATAGAACTCGGAGTGACTGGAAAACTCCGGCTTTACCCTTGAACATTGATCCTATTCGGACATTCGTAGTTTGTGGAGCTGATAGACCCAGTGGAGCTCCTTTCTCCGACGGACGGCAGTGCTTTTTTCACTGTCAGGGTCTGATGCTAAAATTTCAACAATCTGAAATTTCATATGTTGTAGGGAGTAGTTGTTAGGTTAAAATGACTAGCGACCGGTGTGTCCCTTTTATTGCGGGTGTCACGTTGGTGCTCTATCATTCTGACCTTTGTCTTTCTATTAGTTTCGCCGACGTCTTGTTGTTTGCAAAGTTTGCATGTTATTAAATAGACAACATTTCTTGTTGTGCAGTGTCCTCTCAGAGGGAATTTATAATTGTACTATGTGCACGTATTAGTGAACACTTTAGATTTGTTTCTATCATGTGCAGTATTTACAATTTATCGTAGTACAATCTTGTACTTGCTTTTTTGCGTCAGGCCGTTTTTGCCCGCGTGTTTTTGAGTGAGTTTTCTCGAAGAATCTGAGAGTATGTCATACCAAGCTTTGGTAAAGTCGGTGTCGTCTTTGGCACGAATAGGCTGTTGATCGTAAGGCCAGATAGTGTGATGTTTCTTTCTATACATTCCCTTAGAAACTCGTTAATTGTCTTGTTCTTGTTAACTTCGACAGATAACCCCTAGTATCTTTGTAGAGTAGGTGAATTTCTAGTGGATAGCTCCTAAGTTTTCCTCCTCTTTGAGGTTTCTACGTCTCCGTCGTCCCTTGTCCGCTTTTTTGGGCGTTTGTTAGACGACTGTGAACTGTCAGAAATCGACGGTGTTGTCAGAGTTAGTCCGCTCATACTGGCGCTGACTGACATATCACTGTTATTCCTTGTTGGATTCTCTGATTTGGACTACTGCGACGGTGGACCCAGGTCCGGGCGCTAAGTGTGGGTTATAAAACTAGAAAGTAGTGACTGGTGACTCAGCCCTGGGTCCTCGTCGTGATGCTTATGTGCACTCATAAGGCTTTGCAACGTTTCTGACTAGTTTCGTCAGATTATTCTGACTCCTCAGAGATTTTCGTGTTTGAAATAGCCTGTTGCTGGCTTGTTTATATTGTCCCGCGCGCCGCTCACGTGATCCGCGCCGAAAACGGCGCTCCCTGTCACGTGAGCGGCCCAGGGCCGCTCTAAACGGCTCCGAATTAGCACGTGAGTGGTGCTCACTTGGTCACGTGAGCGGCCCCATTGTTGTGTGAGCGGCCATAAGCCTCCCACGTGAGGGGCGCTGGACCGACCACGTGAGAGGTACCGCCGATAACGCGAGCAGTGCCGAATCGGCACCGCTCACGTGATCGGCGCCGTTGATCACGTGAGAGGCGCCAAACCGGCACCGCTCACGTGAGCGTGACCGCTCACACAACACGGATTTACTGTTCTGTAGACAAACAATTCTTCGTAGCAATGTCATCTTTTTTGACGTTTTTTTTGCGGTTGCAACAGGAGGTAATATTACAATATTGTCTCTCCTGATGCATATAAGCTATAAAAGTGTTTACTTATGTCGTATTATAGTATATGGCGACATCTTTTTTGATTGTTTTACGGGGAAAGAATAAACTAAAGAATGCTGGGTAACAGTTTACTATTTAACATTGATGTGGCAGCTTTGTGTCTATATAGGCTTCTTGAGCGTATGTTCGCTTGCATCAACCTCCCTGTGTTGTAGGTGCCATTTTTGTATGTTGCTAAGAAACGTTTAGCTATTACGTTAATGACGTTATGAAGCCAATAGACGTTAAGCTGTAGCCTTGTTAAGCTAGCAATTGGTCCTTATGCTCAGTGGTGAAGCAGGAGCACTTGGGGTATAATAGAACTCGGAGTGACTGGAAAACTCCGGCTTTACCCTTGAACATTGATCCTATTCGGACATTCGTAGTTTGTGGAGCTGATAGACCCAGTGGAGCTCCTTTCTCCGACGGACGGCAGTGCTTTTTTCACTGTCAGGGTCTGATGCTAAAATTTCAACAATCTGAAATTTCATATGTTGTAGGGAGTAGTTGTTAGGTTAAAATGACTAGCGACCGGTGTGTCCCTTTTATTGCGGGTGTCACGTTGGTGCTCTATCATTCTGACCTTTGTCTTTCTATTAGTTTCGCCGACGTCTTGTTGTTTGCAAAGTTTGCATGTTATTAAATAGACAACATTTCTTGTTGTGCAGTGTCCTCTCAGAGGGAATTTATAATTGTACTATGTGCACGTATTAGTGAACACTTTAGATTTGTTTCTATCATGTGCAGTATTTACAATTTATCGTAGTACAATCTTGTACTTGCTTTTTTGCGTCAGGCCGTTTTTGCCCGCGTGTTTTTGAGTGAGTTTTCTCGAAGAATCTGAGAGTATGTCATACCAAGCTTTGGTAAAGTCGGTGTCGTCTTTGGCACGAATAGGCTGTTGATCGTAAGGCCAGATAGTGTGATGTTTCTTTCTATACATTCCCTTAGAAACTCGTTAATTGTCTTGTTCTTGTTAACTTCGACAGATAACCCCTAGTATCTTTGTAGAGTAGGTGAATTTCTAGTGGATAGCTCCTAAGTTTTCCTCCTCTTTGAGGTTTCTACGTCTCCGTCGTCCCTTGTCCGCTTTTTTGGGCGTTTGTTAGACGACTGTGAACTGTCAGAAATCGACGGTGTTGTCAGAGTTAGTCCGCTCATACTGGCGCTGACTGACATATCACTGTTATTCCTTGTTGGATTCTCTGATTTGGACTACTGCGACGGTGGACCCAGGTCCGGGCGCTAAGTGTGGGTTATAAAACTAGAAAGTAGTGACTGGTGACTCAGCCCTGGGTCCTCGTCGTGATGCTTATGTGCACTCATAAGGCTTTGCAACGTTTCTGACTAGTTTCGTCAGATTATTCTGACTCCTCAGAGATTTTCGTGTTTGAAATAGCCTGTTGCTGGCTTGTTTATATTGTCCCGCGCGCCGCTCACGTGATCCGCGCCGAAAACGGCGCTCCCTGTCACGTGAGCGGCCCAGGGCCGCTCTAAACGGCTCCGAATTAGCACGTGAGTGGTGCTCACTTGGTCACGTGAGCGGCCCCATTGTTGTGTGAGCGGCCATAATCGGCCAAACCGGCACCGCTCACGTGAGCGTGACCGCTCACACAACACGCTCACGTGAGCGGTGCCGGTTTGGCGCCTCTCACGTGATCAACGGCGCCGATCACGTGAGCGGTGCCGATTCGGCACTGCTCGCGTTATCGGCGGTACCTCTCACGTGGTCGGTCCAGCGCCCCTCACGTGGGAGGCTTATGGCCGCTCACACAACAATGGGGCCGCTCACGTGACCAAGTGAGCACCACTCACGTGCTAATTCGGAGCCGTTTAGAGCGGCCCTGGGCCGCTCACGTGACAGGGAGCGCCGTTTTCGGCGCGGATCACGTGAGCGGCGCGCGGGACAATATAAACAAGCCAGCAACAGGCTATTTCAAACACGAAAATCTCTGAGGAGTCAGAATAATCTGACGAAACTAGTCAGAAACGTTGCAAAGCCTTATGAGTGCACATAAGCATCACGACGAGGACCCAGGGCTGAGTCACCAGTCACTACTTTCTAGTTTTATAACCCACACTTAGCGCCCGGACCTGGGTCCACCGTCGCAGTAGTCCAAATCAGAGAATCCAACAAGGAATAACAGTGATATGTCAGTCAGCGCCAGTATGAGCGGACTAACTCTGACAACACCGTCGATTTCTGACAGTTCACAGTCGTCTAACAAACGCCCAAAAAAGCGGACAAGGGACGACGGAGACGTAGAAACCTCAAAGAGGAGGAAAACTTAGGAGCTATCCACTAGAAATTCACCTACTCTACAAAGATACTAGGGGTTATCTGTCGAAGTTAACAAGAACAAGACAATTAACGAGTTTCTAAGGGAATGTATAGAAAGAAACATCACACTATCTGGCCTTACGATCAACAGCCTATTCGTGCCAAAGACGACACCGACTTTACCAAAGCTTGGTATGACATACTCTCAGATTCTTCGAGAAAACTCACTCAAAAACACGCGGGCAAAAACGGCCTGACGCAAAAAAGCAAGTACAAGATTGTACTACGATAAATTGTAAATACTGCACATGATAGAAACAAATCTAAAGTGTTCACTAATACGTGCACATAGTACAATTATAAATTCCCTCTGAGAGGACACTGCACAACAAGAAATGTTGTCTATTTAATAACATGCAAACTTTGCAAACAACAAGACGTCGGCGAAACTAATAGAAAGACAAAGGTCAGAATGATAGAGCACCAACGTGACACCCGCAATAAAAGGGACACACCGGTCGCTAGTCATTTTAACCTAACAACTACTCCCTACAACATATGAAATTTCAGATTGTTGAAATTTTAGCATCAGACCCTGACAGTGAAAAAAGCACTGCCGTCCGTCGGAGAAAGGAGCTCCACTGGGTCTATCAGCTCCACAAACTACGAATGTCCGAATAGGATCAATGTTCAAGGGTAAAGCCGGAGTTTTCCAGTCACTCCGAGTTCTAGTAGTATTTGAAGCACTGCTACACTCACTGTATACTCAGGACTTGCTTGAAAATTTACAAGATTTACAGTAGCCAATCATCTTATCTGTCATAACAGACCATCAGATTACTGTACCTCCTTTAAATGGAGATCAACTCTTACAGTAATCCCTAATTCTTTTATTTTTCCTTCATTCTATATACAATGATTGTAAGAAAGATACATCCTTCTGGTACCAATGATTTTTGAAAAACTATGTCAGACTGACCTGATTTCTGGAGATCTTTCAGATAACCCAATAATCTGACAAATATTTTGACATCTTCATACTTACTTGTCAAATAATTAATAACCTGATTGACAATGGTTATCAATAAGTTGTCAGCACATACTAAGGCTGACATATCTGGTAAACTATTTGTTTTAAAGCTTAATTACTTTTGCATCAAAGTTGGCGCAGGTTAATTGTTTTAGATTCTTTTTTATCATCAGTAAAGGAGCCCTGGTAGGTCAGTGGGTTAAGCGCTGGCCCACTGATCTAACGGACTGGGTTTGAATCCTGCTTGAGGTGAGAATCTTTCCTTCCGTAAACGGGGTTCCATTGCAAGCAGCCTTTCCATCATCCTGATATGACTGAAATACTGTTGCAAGGACATAAAATCGCAAGTCATTCATCCATCCATCATCAGTAAAATTTCTTGATGGAGTCAAACTGCCATTACCTAAGCAAAATTCTTTGTGAAAAGGTCAAATCACATATCCCAAAGAAGCCATATCAGTATAATTTGACTTATACTCTGTTTAGACGATACCTGTTTCGATTCGGAACAGATTGCTCCGCAGTAAGGTAATCCGGATCGAATCCACTTGTCTGTTTAGACTATACCGTTTTCGATTCGGTGCAAGTTACTTCGCAGATGGGAGCGAATCCGATTCAGGAAAATCCGCTATCTATTTTCAACATTAATTTAACCGGATTCGCTTCGGTTTGCTGTTTAGACACGACTTTTAATCCGAAGTAAAAGTTAATTCGGTTTCGATCCAAGGTGCTTTGTGGGATTAGTTTACTCCGAATTAGTTTTTAATTCGAATTAAATTTGCTAGTGTAAACGGTTAATTCGAAGCGAATTCGGTTTCGATTCGGATTAAAACTCTAGTCTAAACAGGGTATTAGATTCAGCAAACACCAGCCTTAGCCAGCTGTTTTTTACATTTTCCTTGCTTATGATAAATTTGGCTGTTTGTCGGACAAGCAAGTTCAAATTGTTTGACGTGCGGCCGTCTCAATACTTAATAAATTTGACATTTTGCTTATTTAAATACAGTACAATTGTTGCTTTCCCTTTGAAACTAATTTATATTTTTTCTAAATTTCAGTACCTGTTATTTCAGATGAAATTATCCTAAACTGCAAGAATGAATGAACAAAATTATAACGTCACAGACTAAAGGAACTGCGCAATATTAGACTCTTAAACTTATCACTATTTTGTACAGCAGATTACTTAAACTCTCAGCTGATCTCATTTACATATATGAGTCATGGCTGAGAAAAAGAGCCTTAGAACATGCATACATGTGATGAACTCTTGAGGACCATGTGGGAGATCTGGATTTCATTTCAGGGAGATAGAGTTCCTAATCAGGGAGACTTTTTGACGGCAACTTTGACACGTTGTTTTGAGTACTTAACCATTTTTTTTTTTTTTTTTTTGGTGGTGGGGGGGGGGGGGGGGGGGGGGCTTCTTGTTTTTAAAATAAAACAACATGAACTAAAGTACAGTTGTATAGTTTGTTTAACTTCTTTACTTTTGAGTTACCCAATACTTCAAATATAACCTCAAAAGTATGCCATTTCAGTGCAGTAACACTACCATCCTAAGTTTAATTTACAGTGTAATTGAACAGTACTGTTCATAGTGTTGGTGCTGACCATTCCATTGCTAAGAAACAATCTGATTATCTGGCATTCTCAAACCATCACCCCTCCCCACTTTTTCCTAACCCTCCCTCAATATAAAAGTCCAAAATTGCATCTTGGATGATGGGTCCGATTTGCTCCAGTTATTTTGATGAAAGCTGATACTTGTTACAAACTCAAAATCTGTTTATCTCAAAACCGAGTTATATTCTACACTTTAATGAACATACCTGTCATTAGAGCTGTCTATTTTCGTTGAATATTAGATTAAGAACAAATATAGCTGCATATTTGGGTCAGTAAACTTGTAGAATGGCATATTTCTGTCTCAGTCAGATGCTGAAGATCGCGGATTTCCCATGTTTTATTTATAAATTCACACTGGTTCTCATTTCGCATACGATGCATCTGAACCGGCGGGAACTGGATAGAAAAACGCGGGAAACTATTCTTAAAGTGAACGAACCGACTTAAATAAAACAAAAAAAAAATTGCTGGCACCGTGATGATTTCATGAAAGTATGATCTGATCAGCCTGCGCAAATTTTGCATGATCGATATTTATAATGACTGTACATTACGTATCTGACATGTTTACTGAAAAAAAAATCGATATGGAATCATTGTCGATTGGCGGCACTTCCATTTATTGCATTCGTGCAACTCAATGACATAAACAATGACCGATGCATAAAGCCGCGACACAATAAAAGTTATTTGCTCTCGGTAAAAGTTACCTGCTATTACATTTAGAACAGGTACCTTTACTGGTGCGCTAGCCAATTTAACACCTCGCTGCGTCTGATCAGCGAATACCCTTCGGAATGACACGTCCTATATTGCACCCTGTTAGGTAATTAGGTCACGGACAGTTAATCCTTTTGACAGCCGCCGGCTAAGTAGTTACCGCAAAATGGACGGTTCAGAAAAAATTATGACAGGAAAATTCAGCATCCGGGAGATTCTAAATACTTTCCGGGAGCGCGGGAGATGGGCTCCATTTCCGGGAGACTCCCGGATGATCCGGGAGACATCACATGTATGAACATGGGTGAACAGTGAGGACCCTGATCCGACGACACAAATGTGCAATCTGATCAGGGTCCTTTCTGTTCACACCTACAGTAAGATATATATAGAAAAGTTAATTGACTGATCTGAAGGCTGATCGGAGTACCCACACTTACTAATTAAAGCACCAAAACTGAAATTAGTTGAATTATGGTACCACACAGTGCTGATCCAGATGAGGGGTCCCATGATGAGCCATCTCATCTGGATCAATGCTGCTTGCCCTCTATTTTTTTAATTCTCTATAGAATGTGGCTTGGACAAAAATTCTTTTTGAAACTTTGTAGATGTAATTTTTCACCTGTTTAATGTATTTTAAGGGCCTTTTTTCTAGTGAAGCAGCTAAAACTAGTTTGGTATCATCTCTTCAAATACTAGTATCGATTAGTAGTTATAAATCATTAAATCAAACTTTAATTTATGTTTAAGTGCCATGTCTGCAGGTTTAAGTAAATTTGTCATGGTAAACAAAATCAGGTATAAAATATGGGAGGAATTTTGGCACTTAGGCCATGAAACTAAAATTCTGTGTTTTCACTGGCTACCTATTAACCAAGAAGAAAAAAGAAGGAAGGAAAAACTGTGAGATGATCAGTAATTACTGGGTAAAAGTTCAAATATGCACATTGAAAGCACACACAAAAATGAATTCTTGTACATGTATTTGAAAAAGTTGGTTGATGATATCATCTGAATGTGTTAAAATTTCTTGAAAGGATACCTTTTTCCACAGGGAACTGTACCAACCCCTCTTAAGAGTCTACAGGGTCCTAGTTTATAAATGCATCAGCCCAGTCTGATCGGAGTCTTCGCTGTCCGCATGAAGGTAGCTTAGTCACTTGGCTACCCTTTAAGCGCTTAGCGAAGAGTTTGATCAGACTGGGCAAAAGCCCAGGCTGATCTGAGTCTGCGCTGGGCGTACAGCCACTTTGTTGGTTGTCTCGTGTCACGGCTCATCTCTACACATTGCCTCCTTTCCATAAAATGCAATAACCCAGGTGTATTTAAGAGGATTAGTACTGTATCAGGGTAGTAAATGGTACTTTTAATAATAGGACACTTGATATGTAATTGCAGTATGCCTTATAAGGAATGAGGATAGCTAAGAAAATGAGATGACAGGATAACTTTCTTTCCTGTGGCTATAACTTAAGGTATACAGATACGAGGGTCATCCAATAAGTCTTGCAAACGCCGTCATTACTGCTTTACTAACTGAGGTAGGGTTACCAAATTACACCATTAACAGCTTACGTATATAATACACATATGTGCTAAAAATCATACATGTGCTAGTCCTTTCTCAGATATGGGAGGGTTTTGAACGCAAAGGTGTAAGCGATACCGGCGGTGAAATTGCACAAACATGACGTTTTTTACAGGAGGTTAGGGGAAGAAAATTCCTGCATACATGTTTATCCTTCTTTCAAATTACAAGAATTCAGTGTTCTAAAGTAATCGCCTTATAATTAAGAACTCAAATAAGAGACAGCTGTCACTTCATATTACCAGACAAATGTGGTTGCTAGGCAACAAGGGAATATTACAGAATTTTGGCAAAATTTTAGTTATTGACATTTACCTCTGGTTTCTTAAGGCTGCAAACGATATTAAACAAGGCTCGAAGCTTATATTTTCTCTTACATCTACATTTCAGCATCTCGGGACTATTCTTTCATAACAAATTAATGGCAGTTTAGGAAACACATCATCTGCTGTGAAAGCCTCTTCTTCATACACTCATTTTATATGATATTTTAGCTGCCCGAAAAAGATGGTGATCTTCCTTTGAACAATAATTATATCTTGACTGATGGCAATATCTTTACCTTGGTACCGTGCACATACATCGGTATTATTTTCCGTATCTCCCAGAAATTTTCAGATATTTACAAGGATTCTGAACTAAGCTAGGGGATCTTAAAAGACAACTAGAAGCCACCGCCGCTCCCATAATGGCAGTATTCTTCAGTTGCCTAGCAACGCCATTTGCAAGATCATGACTTTTCTGGAAATTGTTGACTGGAAAGAAGGAAAGATGCAATGTAGGAATGTGGATTAGTTGATTCGTCTTTAATAATCATTTGCCTGAAACTCGGCCGTTTGCAGGACTTATTGGATGACCCTCGTACACCACAAAGGGAGATCACTCAAACAATAGAAAATTTACCTCCCTTCTTATATGGAGAGGCAACTCTTCAATGAAAGAATGAGCAAATTCTTTCATTTAGGGGAGAGCAAATTCTTTCATTGAAGAGAAGCCCCCTTCAAGGAGATACATCCGCAAGGAAAACAAATATTACACTTAAATTGTCTCCCTTGTAAAAATTACACTTAAACCAAGTAGTGTGTCCATATGCCTTAAAATACTTTTAGTACTCACACAAACTTTAACAGTATCACTAAAGGCCTTTTTCTAATGAACCAAAAACTATACTGATCAGTATCCATTTTCAAATACCTTGAAAACAATATTTCAGTTATGATGACACCGATATTTAATGTAATTATGGAGTTTCAGTTACGAAGTTTCAGCTACAAAGAATTAGCAACTTATTGTTTCCAGCATTTAAGGAGGCCTAATAGTAACTTAAAGAAAACCACTATGAGGGTCAATTCTATTCAAATAGGATAAGCCTGCATGAACAAGAACATCTGAAAATGTCATAAAAATCATAAATGAATAAAGAAATAAAATGCAATTACAATTTTTACTTTCCCCAAGGAAATGTAATTCTATAATTACTCCGAAAATATAGCAAAGCATAGATTCTTTAAGTTCTTTTTAAAATGTACAACTGGAGTTTTTTTTTTGTCCTCCATTAATTTTTATCAAGTTTTCAGCATAAAGCTTTAATTTTTTCTTAGGTTTTCTGTGTCCAGTGGTGTAATGGTTCTAAATTATGGACAGGTTGATAATGAAGCTCAAATTACTCCTCTTATTAGGAACAGTCTGAGGAGGATCTTATCTGTCAGCAGTTCTCCCACCAATATTTCAATAGTAAATTTTACCAATTTTAGGATTTAAATCAGCAACTGAAAAAGATGTCACAATATTTGGGAAAACATTCCAGTACATACCTTGTTTAAATGTCCTCTAGCTCTAACTTGTGTATAACTGACCAAAGTCACCCTATGTTTATGGCCAAGTATCGGTCAAGCTAATAAATCACTCCACTCGCCTTTGTATGTAATCCTCTTGACTGATGGACTTTCTTTCTACACCAAGATCAGCTGTCATCCACTTAAATACCTACAGATATCAGATGTATCATAGCCAGTTTAAACCAGACCTAACCACCTTCAAGGTAATAATACAATCAAACACAACATAAAAAGTCCCTTCCTATTGGATGATTTATTATCTAGTGTAGGTTTTATTAATCGATTTTGTCACTGATTAATATTGCTTTTTTTTTTCGAAACAGGCTCAAGACCAAATGGTCTTAGGTGCCTGTCTTCTAAAGCACAATCACAGTGTCTGATGACTGTGTCTCAATATTTAGGTTTACATGTAAAGAGCCAAAAAAAATATTTTGACTCTGAAAACAGCATAATTCCAGAAAAGAGGGCTCATAGAGCCACCTTATCTGGACCTACACTGTTTGCCCTCTAGTTTTTGTTGTTGTTGTTGTTTAACCTCCCGCAGTTAACAATATTTCAGTCATGCCGAGACGTTGCCGCCAAATGTGCAGGTCTTCTACCCGACATGAGATAAATGATACTCAGGGGCCGTATTCATAAAACGACTTAAGTCGTTGCTATGCGGTTGCTAAGGGTAAATTTCTATGTTGGAGATTCCCTACAACTATGAAATTTGCTCTGGAGGAACAGTCTTACAAAGACTGTTCCTCCAGAGCAAATTTCATAGTTGTAGGGAATCTCCTTCATAGAAATTCAGCCTTAGCAACCGCATAGCAACCACTTAAGTCGTTTTATGAATACGGCCCCAGGACCTGTTTCAGCTACTAGCAGCTCTGACCCATCAGGCAGCCTATCTATTTCGCACGCCCCAGTGGACGGAGTCTAGTCTTTGACTTTGCTATGCTATAGCTTAGACAAAACATTCTTTTTTTTTAATTTCGAAGACATAAATTTTGTCATCTGCTTTTTTGGTGCATTAAGGGTTAGTGAGCGGCGCCGTAGTTGAGTGGTTAGAGTGGCTCGGCTATGGTGCAGAAAGTCACCAGAAGGTCGTGAGTTCGTCGCTCACTGTCGCCATCCGACGACTGGAAAACTCTCTCTGTCAACCCAGCAGTAAATGGGTACCTTTTTCTAATTAGGGAAGGATAAGGCAGGGAAAGGAGAGAGATGGGCTCCTCCTTTCATCAGCTGTGCCCAAGATATAGTGGGTCTCTAACCCCCACTGCCTCTACGGCTATTAGGCTATGGGAAACCTTTACCTTTTTTTTTAAGGGTTAGCAATATATAAGGTACAGAAATGGTAAAAGTTGTAAAAAGTTGAACAACAATTTGTGATAAAACACGAATCCCGCTGAATGCTATGTCCCACCTGCTCTGTGCTTTCACCTAAAGAACTCAATGAACCCATCATTTTGGATGTTGACCATCTTTGATGGTCAGTTTGCCAAAAACTGAAATAGTTTTATGCAAGGACATTCTGACACAAAGCTGGTCCAAATCCAAACAGAAAGTAGATCACTGCGACCTAATTCCACTTCAGATTCAAGGTCCCACTGATGCTTAATGCAAAATTTCAGCCAAATATACCAAGTGGTTTTGGAGAAAAAGTTGATTTTGTTGTTTTCGCTATTTTTAGTAATGGTGGCCACCTTGAATTTTCGACTTGGCTGAGTTTAACCGTTTTTGAAACCCTGCAGTCTGTTCATGCTGTATATGAAATTTGAGACCCATGGGTGAAGTGGTTTCAGAGAAAATGCCATTTAAATGGACATAAACACTAGGGTCAATGCAAATGTTAATGGACAGACGAGTTGTGTGACAAAAAAGTCTGGGCACTCAAGTGTAGACTCATATCCAAGTGCTCCTTCAGCAGGCATTTCTAATGAGAGGTTAAAATGCGTACATGGTTCGTCTAAAAATAAGAAAGCTTCTTTCAGAACCACCAAAACCCACCTTCATATGAATTTCAGAAAACATAGCACACCAGCTCTGAATACAGACTGCACAGGGTATAATCGATTCCGCTAATTTTCGCTTCCTACAGAGACTGTACATCATATTTGGCTTCCAACGAGACTGTCCGCGATCTCTTGCTTCCTGCCGAGACTTCTGTACATGATAAATGGTTTCCTGCAGAGACTGTCCACGTGATTCTGCTTCCTGCCGAGGCTCTCGGCAGGAAGCAGAGTCATGCAGACAGTCACGGCAGGAGTCCCATCTTTCGAGGACAGTAGTCCCTGCAGGAAGCAAGAGTTCACAGACAGTCTCGGCGGAAGCCAAATATGATGGACTGTCTCTGCAGGAAGCGAAAATTGGTGGACTGATTTATACCCTGTGGACTGGGCTCCTTCTGAAATTTTTTCTTTGATTTTTCTGAGGAACAGCTGCTACTGACCTATTGTTTGTAAAATTCTAAGTACAGGAGCAAAAGCATGAAAGCAAACTGTATGGACCCAGATCCAAACTGGGTTCGAGGTTATAAAACTTGAGAATAATCTCAAACTCAAAATCAAGCACACTGATTGGCTGCTTCCGAGCATGTGCTCGGAAGCAGCCAATCAGTGTGCTTTATTTTGAGTTTGAGAATGTACTCAAGTTTTATTACCTCTGGGCCTGGTCTGATCCTGGTCTACAGTTTGTCATTCTGAGTCAGATAATGCTTTCATACAATTGTTGGATATGAGTAATCACTTAAAGTGCCTGAACTGGAATTTGCAAACAACAATATACATCCAGATGAGGTGGCTAATAATGAGCTGTTCATCTGTATCTACACTGTTTGCCAAAACTCTGCCCTCTGTTTTTTTAATTCACAATAGGATACATAACTTCTGAAATCTTGCAGACGTAATTTTTATCATTTGCTTTATCAGCACCTTAAGGTTTCAGCTGTCCAAGTATTTTTTGTTGTTACAGTGCACGGCAATTTCAACAAGTTCAGCACTTAATTATCACTTTCTGCTTCCTATTATTCATAATCAAAGTATCATTCCTATACAAAGGGTCATTCATGATATAGCCAGCCTAGCCCATTTAGCAACCCATAATGGCTGCTTTTCATATGCATGTATTGTACATGACTGTATACTGTAGACAAAGTTTGGTTGAAAAAATAAGTTTAGACATAAAAGTCAAACATATGGTGGGGCAGATTTTGCAATTTTTTTTATAAAAAAGTTGAATACAGAGCTGTCATTATGTACCTGTATTTAAAAGAGAAACCTGGGAGGGAAATATCTGAAGGCCTTCTGCACCATACGCCAGAGCCTCTAACCAGGCAGTCACATGTCTCTGTAAAGCAGAAAACCTATTGACAAGATTTGTTCACATATGTATGGGATAACTCACCTGCCAGTGCTTTACTCAACATATTAAAACTTTAACCCAAACTTTAATGCAAATAGGAAGCAGACACAGGTGACTTTATGCAAATGGAAGCAGACACAGAAGACTATAATGCAAATAGGAAGCAGACACAGAAGACTTTAATGCAAATGGGAAGCAGCCACAGATGACTTTAATGCAAATGGGAAGCAGACACAAGTGACTTTAATGCAAATGGGAAGCAGCCACAGAAGACTTTAATGCAAATGGGAAGCAGACACAAGTGACTCTAATGCAAATGGGAAGCAGCCACAGGTGACTTTATGCAAATGGAAGCAGACATAGAAGACTTGTGAATGTGAAGCAGATGTGAAGCAGACATAGATGCAAACACTGTACTACATGAGTGCAACAGCTCTTCCTCTACTGGCGTATGGACAGCTAAAAACTGATCAATGCTAGTCTCATTCCAGCAGGCACATGACGTCTTAATGATGTCAAGCTAATGGCAATGCAATTGTCATTATGTCGTATCTAAGTCAGTTAGACATCATTTCAACGTCATGTGCTGGCTGGGTCCGAATAATTTTTTATTAGATAGATCCTTTGGAAGCAAGGAACACATCAAAGAAATGAAAATAGCAAACTCAAGTCAATTTAACCAAGTCCGAATGCTGCTCCTGGTTGCTCCCACAAACCGTCAAAACTAGTTTAACAGGGTGCACTAGAAGGTGAGAAGGCTGGAGTTCCCTAACTTTGTAGCAACTTGCCATACAAGACAGATGCTCCATCTATACATATTATTATAATAGTAACTTAATCTGGCATACTGTATCACGTCGAGTGGATGAGCTCATACCATTGGATCCCCCGAGACGCTTGCTTCGAGGGTGATTTGATGGTATAAGCTCACCCTCAAGACGTGATACAGTACGACAGATCAAGTTAATGTTATAATAATTTGTTTATTATATACCTTAGAAAACAGCCAACCATGAATGGTTGGCTGTTCCCTAAGGTATATAATAAACAGATTGCCAGCGCTAATGCAAACCTGCATGACAGAGGTATGTAGCTAGTTGTGAGAAACACTACCGACTGAACTAACAAGGCGTGCCTTTTGAGGTGTTTGTTGACGTTACGTCACTAGTCCCGTTTCTCTGGTTCTTGTTTCTACGATGCACATTAAAATGACACGCCTGAAGCTGGAACTCAGACATAGCCCTGTTTTAAGGGATAGTAATATGGACTCAGATAACGTCGGTTTGATAACGTCAGTTTGATACGGCTTTCTGTTTCAGATGACCAGAAAACAGGCAGTTCAAACTGTGTATCATTGATAGGTATATAATAATACAACAGACTGATCAAAAGAAAGGAAATTTTGCAAACCTTGTTTCCTGGACTTGCTGCCTCATACTCCAATTCTACCTTCACTATGCAACCTGCTCGGGTCCTGCTTTCAATTCAATTACCAACTGCAAGCCATCAGCCAACATTCGTTTCCCCACTAGGCTGTCCCTGTCACAAGATAAAACAAAAGTATTATTATCAGATGCAAGTTTGTATCTAGTTTGTCTGAAGCAGCCTATCTACTTTATTCTGGAAGCCAGTAACTTCCTTATTCCGTGACGGAATTGAATCATATTTGCACCAAAATGATCACTTAAATTTGTGAATTAAGACACTGAAAAACAGAAAAATTTTGCTGTCCACATTTATATTTCAGGAAGGCAAAAATGGGCTACTATATTGTAAGGTGGGTCTGTTATAGACTGAGATTTAGGTGCATGTGTACACTTTCAGAGGAAACAACCCCGACATTTTCTTGTTTGCCTCCTTTCTAAACGACAGTAAACTCTTAAAGTGAATGTATAGCAAAATTGCACTTTCAAAAAATCAAAAACCTGGCCATCTTAAGGAGGTGGCTGTTGCTGAAATATGGCAATTCATGGAGATTCCCCTGTTATCGTGTAATCGTAATAACTAATTCAGGAATTTCTGCAATTATCTTTAAATTTGAAAAATTGGGACGCCTAAGATAAATTACTATAACTGTCTCAAAATAAAACTCATTTCAACAAGAGCAAGTGAGCAGTGGCTCATGTATACCCCCGGCCAGTGCCACCTCCTAAGGAAAGCACACTTTAAAACAAAACTACAATGCAAATGAATTCAGAGTCTGTGACTTTCACCTTATGTCCTTATATCAACAGCAGCATCCATATGATGTTAACTAGTATCAAATAAAACATACTGATGTATCCTCAGGCCCCATTCAAATATATTAAAACTACCGGTATAAGCAAAATCAATACAACAAATGGCTAAGTCCTAGTTATTGACCCCAGGCCCCACCCATGAGCCTGACCCAGCAGCTCAGGTAATCCATACAGAAATTAATGCTCTAGAGATATCATGAACCAAACATGGAAGAAATCTTCAATGCAGTTACAGAGGTATGAGCAACTAAAAAGTTTTAACGCAAAACTTGGACATAATGAAAATTTTAAGTCCTAATTATTGACCCTTGGCCCCACCCTGGGAACTGACCCAGAGCCTTAGATTTGGTTGATTTGATGCTTAACGTCCACGGTAAACAACTAAGGTCATGTCGGGACGGTCAGTTAACCTAACCACACTATTCCTGGGCAGGCTTAGACCTCCTAAGCGGTTAACCAGTACTAAGTGCATATACTTTCGCCAGTAACAGACAACTGCCCTTCTTGAATCAGCGGAAGGAGAAACGAAAGTATGTGGCCAGACCGGGATTCGAACCCAGGACCTCTGACTTACGAGTCAGGTGCCCTACCGATTGCGCTACCCGGCCCGGCCAGAGCCTTAGATACTTTACATTGAAGGCAATGCTATAGAGATATAATGAACCAAATATGAAAAGAATCTGATGTGCATTTACAAAGAAATGAGCAATTAAAAGAGGTTTAAAGCAAAACTTTGATGTAAAGTTGACAAATGGATGGACTAATGAACAGACTGAATGACAAAAACTATATACCCCTTGACATACATGTACTTCATATGTAGCGGGTATAACAATGCAGTTATATGTCCAAAAGATGCAGACGAAATAGCAAAGAGTGTATACAATAATGACCCTAAATATTTGGACAGACAGGTCTAAGCAAACATTGTAGACTCAGATCAAACTGCTCCTCAAGGAGCAGTTTGATCACGGTCTACAACATTGTCATTCACTAAGCATTATTTGGATGTATTAACATATGTAAAATCCACTTCCTAAGAATTTTGGAACAATAATTGTCCAACTTCCTTGTGTCCAAAATTTTAGGTTCATTACGGTACCCTGAGCTGGGTCTGCACTGGGTCTGGTTCAGACCTATCTGTCCCCATACTTAGAATGTTCATGGTATAAAGATGGTGACTTCTGGACCTCACTTTGGTAGGATATGTCAAGTGACAAACACTTTTATGATTAACGTCAGTTTCTGGTCAAGCCGGTCAAGGCTAGCTAGAAGGAGTAGTGAGTAGTAAATCAATAACGTACAATATGGATAAACAATGACGTACATGTTTTTTATGAATGAAACAGGTTGGTTTAATTGATGACCATCAAAACATCAAGTAAAAGCATGAAGAGCATCAAAAGAGAACAATATGACACTGAAAGGTTCTTTCCAACAGACATAGACAGCAAAATGTCTTTTTGTTATTTCATTCTGTTTATATAGTAAACAATTATACATTTAATTACTTGTATGAGCAATATTTATTCTTTTCAAAGGTATGTGAAAATATGTTCCAGTCATTTGCAACCCCATGCAGCTACCTTAGGGCCAAGAAACTGCAGACAGTCAAACCTGTCTTAAGGGGTCACCCCATGGGACCCACAAAAATTGGCTGCTCAAGACAGGTGACCCCTTAATACAGGTTCATTTGCACTGTATTTTGGTCTAAGGGACCCCAAAAAAGTGGCTGCTAAAGACAGGTGTCCCATTAATACAGTGATCCCTTAAGACAGGTTCCACTGTACAATGTTTTTACCTTACTGTTCTTACAGTACCCTGCAGGTGCTGGGCTTGGTCAAAATAACAAGAAATAACTCAGATATTGTGAGAAATTGACAGCAATCCCAACTGTCATACTTAATCACCAGTGTGCATGTGTGGGTGGTGGGGAGGATCAGTTAACTGGCATTTGATCAGACTTTTGCCCCCACAGTGCAGGGCATCTACCAGGGCTGTGCAAAGAGAAAAGTCAAAGTCTCTACTATTTCCCTGCCCTGGGGTAGCATAAGCTGCAAATGACTGTTGCATAAATTATAACCTGGCACTGAAAACACTGGCTCTGAATGGCAGCTCTAAGCTGTACCAAAAAGCAGAAGACAAAATAGCGCACCTGCCTTATGCTTTCTCAGTAGTAGATACCATGGTTAGAGGAAAGTGTACACTAGGTCTGATGAATTTATGTAGGAATTTGAACCAATTAGACATACAAACTAGAAAAGATGCAGTTATATAAAAATATAGGTTAAAGGTATAAAGTAGTCCAACAATCAAGAACATCAGCTTGAGAAAACATTTTATGCCATGTCTGCTGATTGTAGGTGGTATAGTGAGTGAGAAATGGACTTGAATGCTCCTGTCCATATAATCATGGATGCCAGGTCGACATAAAATTTCCAAAGTCAACAGAGCATGATATATAGGTCAAGGGTACAAATGATAGTAGCATCCCAGAAGAATCTTCAAGCCAGGTTTATGATTACACCCATTTTATTTGAAAGAGAAATAGACTCAAACTCTAAGGTCGACACAATTTTGGATGTGAAATTTCACAAAATCAGTAGCACGTGATATATAGGTAAAGGGTTGAAACAAGTCCATCCTAAGATGAAATTTTATACTATGTTTGATGATTCTAGATATCATAGATTGAGAGAAATGGACTCAAACGATAGGGTCAATGTAATTATTTAAGTAAAATTGTACAAAATCAGCAGAGCATGAAATATGGGTCAAATGTCAAAATAAGTGCAACAATCCTCTAGATCAACCTAAGCAGAAACTGTATACCAGGTTTGATGACTGTAGGTATCATAGACTGAGAGAAATGGACCAGTATACTAGGATTGAGGCAATTTCTTATGTAAAATTTTACCAAGTCAGGTATCACAGATGGAGAGAAATGGACTTAAACACTAGGGTCGACATAATTTTTTCTGTAAAATTTTACAAAGTCATTAGAGCATGAAAAATAGGTCAAAGATAAAAACATGTGCAAGGTTTCTCATGATCATTCTAAGAAGAAACTTTTTACCAGGTTTGATGAGTGTAGATATCATAGATTGAAAATAGCCGACACAAACATTAGGGTCGACGTAATTGTGGACGGACTGATGGACAGACCGGCAAACAGTTGACGGACAAACGGATGGAAAAGTGAACTCCTATATTGCACCTTGCTAAAGCAGGTGCGACAAAAATGCCTTGTACAAGACATTTCATATTGAGAATTCAAAGACTAAAGGGCAAACAGTGTAGATCTAGATGAGGCGGCTCATTATGAGCCGCCTCATCAGGATCTACGCTGTTTGCAAATTATGCTATTTTCGTCACTGGTGCTTAGAGTGTTTTAAAAGCTAATTCTAAATGTCACTATGACTTGGTGGCTAAAATATACAAGTGCTTTGTATTTTGAGGTGTAACAATAACAATATGCACTCTTGTTCTGAGGCTATAAGAGGCTATTACGGGTACCAACCCCTTAAATATTATGTTAAAAAGAATGAACATTAACCAAAGTGGCAGTGCTTCAGAACTATTTGTAAACCAGCTGATACCAAAGACAAATTTACAGCATCAGAATATCTTGGTTTAAACTTGATTTCCTTGTATAATAACATGCAAATCACGATTTATAAGCTGCATACATATGTACATTATACATATAGGGTTCAGAAGAAAGTCAGTTGACATTATACATATAGGGTTCAGAAGAAAGTCAGTTGACTTTATGAATTTATTAATCAGATGAGATATTTCTTATTGTATCTAAAACAAGAATAAGATGATGATGCTCTGCGTCAGTATACAGTTAGCATCTTCAGGGTATTGAGAAGTTCAGTACTGAAAGCTATCAATGTGAGAGCTACATTAGACACATATATCCAAAATCACTTTATTTATGGTGTATTGTAAACTCATGGACTCATTTATTGAGTTAAATATAACTGTGGGGAGTGGGGTGAAATGGTGTTGATAATTGCAGAATTCTATATTTTATTCTGTTATTATCAACTCCTAACGTGACGTGATGTCATCATCAGTGCTCAGAGACTAGCAGATTCCCGCTGAAACAAATCATGGTCTTACGGGATCAAAGTTTAAATGATATTTTGGTAGGAATGTTGGTATACATTAAATGGTCGTGGAATAAGTAATATCTCTATTCTGAAGAAGATTCGTAGCAGCTGAAAATGAGAAAGAGGTGATTGGACCATCAAATTTTTCTTCACCCAAAAATGTCCTGTAGACCTGTGAGAATTACAATTTAGGCTACAATTTAACGGAAAGATATTATGATGATTATATGACGCAGTTATTACAACTGCTGTCAGTTCTCTTAATTAATTACCGTAATCGCCCCATTTACCGCACATGCCCCTATAACCGCACACCAAGGCCATTTCCGGAAAAAAATGCACTAGCGCACACTGCTTTTTCCTTTTGAAACTCACAAAATGCATCAAGTTCAACTTACCATTACTGTTTCAACAGCGACAGTGTTTTCAGTTTTGTTTTCCCGACGCAATGTGCGGAGAGCAACTCTATCGGTCTAAATGTCAATTGGGCATCCTCGCCAATATTTACGAAGTTGGCTGAAATGTTATGATGTGAACATGGTGAACGAGTGCGAACAGCGGACTCGGATCAGCCTACACACCTGCGCCCTCTGATTAGCGTATTCTCTGTCTGCATAAACAATGGGAATGTACATGTTGATCCGAGAAGGATCGAGCTTACGAAGTTATGAGGTTGCGGGGGTGCGCAGGCTGAACTGAGTCTTTGCCTTTCATACATGCGAAAGGTGCCATTTCTCAAGAGCAAGTATTGTCATATATAGCGAAAATGTGCACGTGCGCCAAAGTGCGTTGGGAAAGATACATGAACGACAGATGAGAAACTCGGGTTGCAAAATAAATTATCATAACGACAAACTCTTGTTTCCTGACAAAATCAGTACGAATACATGCGCAAACTGAATGAAGGGACCAGCCTGCGCATATGCATGGTCTGTGCATTTAAACAAAGTTCGCTGTAGCCATAGGATAGGTTATCATTGGCATAGCTGGCCAGTGGGCCTCAAAAGGGACACATTCGATCAGCAAACACCCGCATCATACAATGCATTTGCGAACATTGACCAGTCTAACAAATCTCCAGGATTCGCCGATAGTTTGCAAACTAATTGTTTTAAGATGTGCAGACTGGTCTAAGGCTTTGCTGTTTGCACATGTAATACGGTACCTTTCTCATGACACGTTGCCGATATTTCTGCACCCTTTGACGTAATATAGTACAGACAGAAATAGGGAAGGTCAAAAGGACCGCATCTTCCAGAATTAGAATGTGTGTGTTATTAATAGAAGCCCGTGAATTTAAAGCAGACCCCTTGCGGTGAATGATTAGCCAGAGCACTGACAAACTTACCTGACGTGTTTAAACAATTACATATTAGGTCATGGTAAATGTGTTGAAATACTTGCCTTTCTTTCGGAATATTTATTTGGAATATTGAAGAAGGATGAAGAGAATGAAATACGTGCATAATGAAGACATATTTAATACTGAGAGGTACGAGATATAATCTGCGACTTGACATGAGATCGTTTTTCTCCCGGAAATTGGCAATTCATAAAGTTCGAACACTAAATATTTTCATGACACTTCGAACACCCCAATCAGTATTGCCGACTATTTCGACTGTTCGTTTGTTGTTTTTTCGTTCTGAGTGTGCGGTTATTAGAAACGTTTTTAACCACAACTTTTTGTTGCAATTTTGAAAATGTTAAGCGCACCGTGCGGTAAATGGGGCGAATACGGTAAATTAAAATTACATCAATTAAAATAAATAAGAGGTTGGTAATTGCCATGGGTCGATAATACCCGATATTACTCTAGTACTTGAGTACCCAATGCAACATACCAACTTCCAAGTTTCAAGGCCATCAGCCTATTGGTTCTGGAGAAGAGTAAAATTTTGCAGGTTTTTACTAAATATTGGCATGGCAGCCAATGACCAAGATGATTTGAACAACTTTCTGTTCCTCCCGACGCCTGGAGGCTACATATGAAATTTAGTTACTTATGGTCACTCACGCAGTTATCAGTGGTTATCAGTTATCTGTGCAATCAGAAATAATACGAATTTCATGACAGCAGTTTGGTTTACTTCATCTATATCAGACATGAACATGGACAGGAAACTCCCTAATGTTATCCTATCTTTAGTTGTCAGTAGGGCTGAATAGAATACAAAGGTACCCATGTCGGGTCGGTAGACCAATTACACGGGTACAAACTTACTACCCTTTACCCGAATGCTTATTATTATGTAATGTGTAAATACAGTCAAACCTGTCTTAAGGGGTCACCCCATGGGACCCTCAAAAATTGGCTGCTTAAGACAGGTGACCCCTTAATACAGGTTCATTTGCACTGTATTTTGGTCTAAGGGACCCCCAAAAAGTGGCTGCTAAAGACAGGACCCCCTTAATACAGTGACCCCTTAAGACAGGTTCGACTGTACTCTATTTCAATAAGATTCCAAGCAAAAAGAGCAGGGTACAAAATCTCTACCCGTCCCAGCCCTAGTTGTCGGAGCGATCTGGAAGCCAGTACTGACTTCCCACTTGGCACACAATGTTGAATCAACATTGAATCAATCTTGATTCAACTTCACGATGTTGAATCAAGGTTGATTCAACCTTGTGTGCCTGCTGGGTTATGTTCTAGTTCATCATGTGTTTTTCATTTTTTAATCAGACATTTATATATCAAAAAACATAGATATCCGATGAAGATGAGGAAAAAAGCTGAGGTTTTAATACAGAACTAGGTTATGTTCCAGAGGCTGAGAGGAGCTCAGCCTCATCGCAACTGGAAGAATAACAGGTTGCGGACAAGCTTGAATTGATCTACAGTATATCAATTGATCTACTTTAGATCAACTGATCTACCAAAATGCATTGAAATATGTATTTTGAGCTCTATGTAGGCTCATCATTAAAAATTGCAAAATTATTCTATGGCTGAATTGATAATTTAGATGAGAGAAATTTATAAGTGTAATCAAATGTGATTGTCGGGAAACTTTTGCAAAAAAAAAAGATTTTTTTTTATCAATTATCTGCTAATTTTAGAAATTACTTGATTTTCTGATAAATTGTTTGATATGTTAGATCTTTTAACAGATTTGTTGAATTCAACATTAAAGCTGCCATTTTGGTACCAAAAAGGAATGATTTAAGCCTTTAATTTCCTAAAAACTCTGTTTTTAGCATTTAGCATCTGAAAATATAGTGCACATTCTGACTTGACATTGCATCTAAAGGAAGTTTTAAAAAATTTTCAATTATAAAATTGTGGGTTCACAGATTATCTAGCCAAGTTTGGGCCAAACTATCTTAGTTTGAGTCTCAAAAAGTATGGACTGTGTACAATTTGTATTTATTTTTGCCAGAAGTAGGTTAAATTTATGCCTTTTGTTCTCTATGCATATTGCTGATCAATGCATAATACCAATTTTCCATTATTTCTTTGGATTTATTGGGATAAAATGCGATAACAAAACATGGTGATATAAATTCATTTTATCATGTATCTGCTGCAAAATTCCACTGATAACAGGGGAATGATAACATGATGTGATATAATGTCACTGTAGAACAGCGCTTGCGCGAATGTTATCAGGTCATGCCTTTAGAAGCGATCTCTGAAGACGATTGGCTGTATACTGACATTGGCTGTGATAACAGCTTTCGATTGGTTGAATGACGTCACCGACTTGCATCATAACGCATTCGCGACGTCAGCAAGTTCGAACAAAACTGTGTTTGCTTTTCATTTGTTTGTGTCTCTTTAAACCTTCTAATGGTGCATGATTAATAGAAAACCGTGTAAGTGTCTTTTGATATCAAATTTATCAGGCTCGACCAGAAACACGTCTGACTGGCTCGGCAAGCCTCGCCATTCCTACGCTGTTTCTGGTCGCGCCTGATAAACTTGATATCAAAAGACATTAACATGTTATTCTCTATATGCTTTGATAGAATCAGGAATGTCATTTTTTTAACTCATTTCAATTATTGCTTTTTAGTAACAAAATGAAAGCTTGTTTGTGGCTTCAACAAATCAATTGAAAATCCTAGCATAACAAAAAAACAAAAAAAAACAAAAAAAACACAGAAAAATCAACAAATTTCGAAAATTAGCAGATAAATTAATTGAAAAAAAAAATATGCTTTTTTTCCCTGATGAAAATTTTATCTGATTACACTTATAAAATCCTATAAAGTAAAAACTCAGCCATAGAATGATTTTGCAACTTTCAGTGATGTGACTGCAAAGAGCTTACACTTATAAAATCCTATAAAGTAAAAACTCAGCCATAAAATGATTTTGCAACTTTCAGTGATGTGACTGCAAAGAGCTTAAAGCACATAGGTATTCAGTGCATTTGGGTAGATCTACTCAGAGTAGATCTATTGATCTAAGTAGACCACAGGACATTGACATTGCATCTATGGAACCAATACAAAAGCTTCTGAGGCTTAATATACATTACTCTATAATAGAAGAAGAAGGAATTCAATGCCGAAAGTGGTTGGGGAGACCTGCTGGTGCACTCACAGGCATTTTGTGTGGTGTGTATTGGGCTACAGATACCAACCTTGCATGAGACGTCTAGAAAAACTTTAAATCCTCGTATCGGTATGGGTTCTTTTCACTCAAAACGTGCCAGTATTTTTGTATCAAGTCTTTTTCCATGACATTTATTTCACTTCTGCGTTGTTTTGGAGAACCATTATATGACGTCATCAAATCCAACTTGTAGCAATTTCGGTCTGTCAACCCGAGTAACTACAATTACTGACTGAACAGCATGAGTAACCGCAATACGCATGCGCACATATTTTACAGAGTGGTAGAAAATAGATTGACATTTGATAATATTTAGAAAGTTAACAAGTATTTTGTCAAGTGTCTGTGTACTCGAGTACCTTTAGTACCTTTGTATGCATGTGCCAAATTTCGACCCAAGCAACACCAGTTGGCAACTCGAAAATGCTCCGACAACGCTGACGTCATGCACTAGTTGACACGATGGTTCACCAAAACAAACACGGAAGCAACACAAAGGCAGCAAAAATGACTCGGTACAAACAGCAAACCGCGTTTTCTCAAAAGGCACCGTACCGATACAAAGATAAAGAGTTCTTCTGAAGGCCTTGTAGTGTTGGTAAGGATTTTCCGTTATCAGCCATAAAAAAAGCTTGTGAACACAAACACACGTCTCCCCACCCACACACGACGTTGAAATCCTTCTCTTATATATATGATAAAAGCATCGTAAATGACTGCGTAATACCCCGCCACTGCAAACCTTTCATAGCTTTTTTTCTTCATGATTTCATACTTGTATATATAGCTACAGGACTGGGGCAGATAATTAACCTCCTTCTGATAAAATTTTAACCATCACTAGAAGCTATTATTGCTTTGATCATTTGTTACATGTTTCATAAAAATTCCTTTCAGTTCTAAATTTATGATTTTATACATGTATATATGCCCGTGGCAGGGGCAGATAACCCTGCTGGACTAAATTCTGGTCTTAAAATAAAGCTAATGTTACTTATATCATTTCTGTGAAATTTCATAAAGATATACCAATTATCTGATTTTATATGATTTTCTTCAGGATTTTATACATGTATATAGCCCTGTGCCAGGGCCAGATAACCCATGGGGACAAAATTCTGATCATGACATAAAGCTTATATTGCTTCGATAAGCTGTAGCAAGTTTCAGGAAAATCAGTTTCAACCCTGATTTTATACAGAATTTTTCATGATTTTATACATGTATATAGCCCCAGGGCAGGGGCATATAACCCGGGTGGACAAAATTCTGCTAACAACAGAAAAAATATATCATTTCAATCATTTCTGTGAAATTTCATTGATATTTCAAAGTGTAAAGGAATAGCAGAGCAAAAACCACTTTTGCGACACTGACAAGGGCAATAACTCTGTCACAAGATATCAAAATTTGCCCATTAACAATCCCAACCGAGATATTCCCAAACCAATCCATATGCCAAGTTTGAAGAAAATCCGTTAATAAATACTCAAGTTGACAAGGGCAATAACTCTGTCACAAGATATCGAAATTTGCCCATTAACAATCCCAACCCAGATATTCCCAAAACCAATCCATATGCCAAGTTTGAAGAAAATCCGTTAATAAATACTCAAGTTATCGAACGGAAACGAAGTGCTCACGGACGGATGGACAGACAGACGTACGTACGACGGCCGCACAGACACACGGACAGCCAGCAGGAAAACATAATACCCCGCCACTAACGTGTGGCGGGGTATACAGAAAGCTTATATTGCTTCAATAAGCTGTAGCAAGTTTCAGGAAAATCACTTTCAACCCTGTTTTTATACAGAATTTTTCATGATTTTATACATGTATATAGCCCCAGGGCAGGGGCATATAACCCGGGTGGACAAAATTCTGCTAACAACAGAAAAAATATATCATTTCCATCATTTCTGTGAAATTTCATTGATATTTCAAAGTGTAAAGGAATAGCAGACCAAAAACCACTTTTGCGACACTGACAAGGGCAATAACTCTGTCACAAGATATTTGCCCATTAACAATCCCAACCGAGATATTCCCAAAACCAATCCATATGCCAAGTTTGAAGAAAATCCGTTAATAAATACTCAAGTTATCGAACGGAAACGAAATGCTCACAGACGGACGGACAGACAGATGTACGTACGACGGACGGACTGCCAGCAGGAAAACATAATACCCCGCCACACGTTAGTGGCGGGGTATAACATAATACCCCGCCACTAACGTGTGGCGGGGTATAATAATTGGTTGTTAAGGGTCTTTGAATCTTTTTATTGATACAGCGTCAGTTTCATGTGAGTAGACCAAGGCCTACTTCGCTTGGGGCTAATTCCGCGGCTATAGCCGAGCTACTGATGTTCGGTTGGGGCTATAGCTCGGACCACACCTCTGAGAATGGCCGCGGCTATAGCCAATAAATACCCGTATGAGAAATTTTGACCAATCAGTGAATATGTATCAAACCTTGTCGGAAGATCACACAAATGGTCGCTAACATTTGATTGGAAGATGCTTTACGTGGGAACTGGCTAATTATTGGAACAGCGGCTATAGCTGCGGATTTAGCCCCAAGCGAAGTGGGCCCAACTGATCAGTAGATGTCCTGAAGAAGACAGTGCTCCTCCTGCTCTATTTCAAACTCAAAATGCCCTTGTAAAAGAGGTACATAACGGCGACTGATGTTTCAGACCAAAAACACAAACATTCACCATTTTGAACAAATCAGAGCGCACATAAACTGATAAATTTCATACATGATGATGATAGTTTCACAGTTTGAGTTTGACATTTGGCGCAGTTTTATCAGACTGTCACTAAAAGTTATGGTAAAACCCCATACCGTACCAACAAAGTTGTTTCAATTTTTGGTCCTCATAGAAGCACATAGTAAAAACAGCCTTTTTTCCCCCCTTTTTTCATTTACGCCTTAACCCAAGAAGGGGACACAGACGGTGTACTTTTGTACACTCCAGTGTTGCAGGATGAAGCCTACATATAGCCATGTAGCTATAGTAGGGATCTTTAACCTGCACAGGGGATGACTCTCCCTGCACAGGGGGCCTCCAGTTAACGTCCCGATCCGAAGGACGGCACACTTGTTAGCATCATCCCTGCAAATGATGCTAGAAAAATGCGTTCGGACATAGGCAGATTTCACCTCGGGTGAGGCTTGAACCCACGACCTCTGACTTCAGAGTCAAGTGCACAAACCACTGAGCCACCGCGCTTCTCCGTATGGACATTACTGAGGTCATAGATGACCTTAGAGGCTTTTTATCAATGGTACTTGTAGTTTACCATGCCCCCGATGCTCTGATCCTCCATGGCATTATTCAGTCACTAACCCAATAGGTATATAGGTAGGTGGTTTACTGGCTGGGCCCTTCAGACCTTTGTTAAATATTATGAGTCTGCATTTTCCTCCTTTTCTCAGAGATTATCACTTCTCCAGAATACCAGTAAAACTCCCAGTTTCATAGGTGTAATTGCCTGTTACAAATCTAGGTGCCCTTTCCTGCACCTTCTAAAGTTCATCTTGAGGAAGTACCCACTGGGTTAATGGCTAAATGCAGTGTATTAAGTAAGTTCTGAATAGTAAGATCCTTTGGAAGCAAGGAACACATCAAAGAACAGAAAATAGCAGACTCCGTTTAATTGAGTCTGTAACCCCATTTACGGTCAGAGTGATTTCTGCCTTCCGCCGGAATAAAGACCAGAACTGCTAAATCAACAGGCCAGCGCTGCCCCCACTGAGGTACCAGGGTTCACTTACATACCTACCTATACAAGCCTATACATGCCAAGCAGGCGAACCAGGAAGCATTCCTTGGCATTTCAACCACGTTGGTTATGACCGACATTAACAAGCCCAATTTCTTCCTCCAGACTATTAGAGATTGGAACTCCCTGCCAGATATTTTCTGCTGCTGCGTGTGCAAAGGACTCTGTAACTAAGCTTACTTCTCTTGTAAGGGCAATATATATGGACTAGCTTCGCTGATCATGGGCCCTGGTGAGTGATTGTCTTTGGACGTATCACCAGTAAACAATTTTGATTCTGATATTGACAGCCTCTCATTATCACCGTCCTATCGTCCCGATATGACTAAAATACTGCTGAAAAAGACGTCAACTCACACAACTGGTTACGCACCACAATTAAGGAGGCCCATTGACTTCAGTGTTAATTCTTATAACTTAAGATACTTACCAAATGGAACATATCCCAAATCAGTCATCGCCTTATGTCTCAGTCTTTAGGGCAAGCAAACTCGAACTGATCCTGGGTGCTTTGACCATACCTTCACCACTATCTTTTTGCATAACATGTAAACATCTGAGTCAGGGGTCATTTCGTATACTTTCAAGGCTGCCAGTCTTGGGAAACCCCCTAGGTTGTTGCCTCATTCTGACACACAAAATAGGTCCACTTTTATTAGGTTAAAACATCATGGATTGTTGTCTCTGAGCTCCAGCTCCTCCTAGAACAGACAGAACATTCATATATCTTATAACTCTCACATGCCATACACTCAAATCAGGACCTTTCATGTTTCTTAGGAACTATTTTACACCGTACCAAAACACTGTGACGTCAATGGTAGTGCGCCACCTAGTTAACTCACAAGTCATCAAACACTGTGACCGTACCAAAACACTGTGACGTCAATGGTAGTGCGCCACCTAGTTAACTCACAAGTCATCAAACACTGTGACGTCAATGGAAGTGCGCCACCTAGTTAACTCACAAGTCATCAATATATTAGGTGGCGCACTACCATTGACGCCACAGTGTTTTGGTACGGTGTAAAATAGTTCCTAAGAAACATGAAAGATCCTGATTTGAGTGTATGGCATGTGAGAGTTATAATATATATGAATGTTCTGGATAGAATCATTCCTATCAAATCGCTCACAGAGAGTTATAGTTGATGGTTGCACCTCGGATAGCGCTAGTGTAGAATCAGGAGTACCCAAAGGGTCAGTCCTGGGACCCAGTCTGTTTCTTTTCTACATAAATGACATTTCAGAAGGACTAAATTCCACTGTTCAGCTTTTCGCAGACGATACTATTGCATATTTGGTAATTACTACGAAGAGGGATTGTAAACTCCTACAGAAGGATCTCGACAGACTGGCACACTGGGAGTTAAGATGGCTAATGGAATTCCATCCGAAGATGTGCCAGGTTCTCTCCATCGCACGAAAAAAGACCCCAGTCCTCTATGATTATGGTCAAATTCATGGTCAAATCCTGGAGCATGTGCAGTCAGCAAAGTACTTGGGATGTACAATCAACAAAGATCTTGATTGGTCAGAGCATATTCAGAACATCACCAACAAAGCGAAGAAACCTGAACATCGGTTCCGCAAGAGTCAAGAGTCAGGCTTACCACTCCTTTGTTCGGCCTATCCTAGAGTACTCAAGCACAGTCTGGAACCCACATCATAAAAAGGATATTCATAGGATTGAGATTGTGCAGAGGCGTGCTGCCAGGTACGTCACAAATAGATACAGAAACAGATCAGGTGTAGGGGAGATGCTGGATGATCTGAAGTGGGAAAATCTTGAAAAGAGAAGACAGATAGCCAGACTGACTATGCTTTACAAGATTGACAGAGAATTGGTGACTGTCGACAGCAGAAGGCTTCTCTCTCCCATTAGATGCTCTAGAAAAATGCACACAAAATCCTTTCAAGCTCCTTCATGTGGCTCAGGTTACCGGAAATGATCCTTCTTTCCCCGCACAATTAGGGACTGGAACAACCTGCCGCCTGAATTGGTCCAGGGCGGGCCGCTTGATGCCTTCAGGGCTGAAGCGGCCAACACTTTTCTCTCTGTCTTTTAAACTTCTTTAAAAGTTTTAACTATCACTGTACATATTTCATCTATCATTTCACCATCATTTTCTTGCTCACCCTCGAAACTAGGTAAAAGGTAAAGGTAAAGGTTTCCCCATAGCCTAATAGCCGTAGGGGCAGTGGGGGTTAGAGACCCACTGTATCTTGGGCACAGCTGATGAAAGGCGGAGCCCATCCCTCTCCTTTCGCTGCCTTATCCTTCCCTGATTCGAAAAGGTACCCATTTACTGCTGGGTTGACAGAGAGAGTTTTCCAGTCATCGCATGGCGACAGTGAGCCGCGAACTCACGACCTTACGGTGACTTTCTGCACAATAGCCGAGCCACTCTAACCACTCGACTACGGCGAAACTAGGAGAAGAACTAAATAAGCTAATGCTTTCGTTCTAATCCTATTATGTTTATATATAGAGCAAACTTCAAAGTTATGAAGGTGGTCGGTAAACGGGAAAGAGAAAGACGAAAGATATAGAACCCCACCACTTAACTGTGTATTACCCTCTGTAAAAATAGTCTATTCTTCTTCTTTTTATTATTATTATTATTATTAACCAATATTGATTGTTCATAGAACTACTGTTGTTGAGTGTCATTCAGTTTACTGGTTCGTGTACAATGCAGTGCATAGCATAGTCCTCTGTAGACTGATTCGAATTGATGTAGAAAGTCATCCCTTTGGGGTTCTCTCAAGTTTTAGATATACAGTACAGTCCAAGATAAGTGCAACTAACAAGATGGAGTCTTTACAAATTTCTTGTTGTGTTACAATCCCTAGGCATTCAGTTAGAACAAGACTAATCTTTCTAATAAACGGATCACTGATCTCCGACAAAGATCGACACTTAAGCAGAAAATGTTCCTGGTCCTCTGGATGACCTCCACACAGCATACACGTTGGGCTGACACTGTACTGATTGAAATTGACGCGATTTGACTGAAGTACATATGTGCCTGTTGTAAGCCTTGCCTTAATGCTTGCTTTCTTAATAAGGTTGAAGCCCGCATTTTTCCAGACATAGTGTTCTTCACATGCACCAGTCTACCTGCTATGGGTCTCTATGATGGTACCACTGCACTGACTTGTCTAGGCAGTGAATGATCTTCATCTTGGGGAATTGTTAATGTAGTTAATACATCATATCACTGAGACTACTTTAGGGCTAGTATGTGTTTATCCTAATTGCATCTTGTATATGGTACTTGTATCATCTGTTAGGAGATATGCTTTATTATTTTGTATCTTTTATTTGCTCACATTCTGTCATTTGGAATTCTTTCCTTGATTTGTTTGGTTGCTCACTCTGTACCACTATGTGTGCTCCTATGAGGGCCGAAAATTCGTAATAAAGAGCTTGTATCTTGTATCATTCACAAATTTCATAATTTTGTGTATTCAGAAATTTGAGTGAGGAATTTTTACCAGCCTCAAGATTTATTTTATGAGACAAATGATATTTGAATCAATTATATATATATATATATACAAATTAGTACATATTATGTACTAATTTGTGTATATATATATAATTGATGCACGAATTAGGGCCCTGATTAGGAAAAAGGAAAAAATGTACCACAAGGCTCGCAGGTCAGATAACGAAGGCCTGAAGAGTCGATATAAGCGCCTCAGAGCTCTTGTGCAGAAGGAGATACGTGATGCATATTGGAAATATGTCTCCAATATCTTCACCCCATCGGTAACAGACACTGTTATAGAAGACTGTAACCGGAACGATCGGCTAAAACGGTTTTGGTCCTTCATGAAAAACTTGAGAAAAGATTCAACGGGTGTGACCTGCCTTAGGAATATTGGAATTTTGAAAACAGGTAATAAAGATAAGGCCGACATTTTTAGTGAACAATTTGGGTCTGTATACACCCAGGAACAAAGTGATGATCCCCCCTCAAAAGGACCAAGCCATTATCCAGATATAGGTGATTTTTCAATCGACCCCAATGGGGCCAAAAAGCTACTTGACCGTCTAAACCCCCATAAAGCCTCAGGTCCTGATGACCTAAGTGCTCGTGTGTTGAAAGAATAAAGTGCTGAAATTGCTAAGGTCCTTGCCTGCATCTTCAACCAGTCCCTTGCCCAAGGAAGAGTACCTGATGATTGGCTACAAGCTAATGTGGCCCCCATTTATAAGAAGGGGGAAAGGTATGACCCTGCAAATTACAGGCCAGTTTCCCTAACCTGTATATGCTGTAAATCATTAGAGCACATTCTTGTGAGTCAGATCATGCAACATTTGTCAGAGCATAATATCCTCGTTGAGTCTCAACATGGTTTCCGAAGCGGCAGGTCCTGCGAGACCCAACTTGTCCAGCTCATGCACGACTTGTATGAAAACCTAGATGGTGCCCATAATAGGGGTCACAAACAGACTGACCTCATTATTATGGACTTTACCAATGCTTTCGATAAGGTTTCCCATCGACGACTGATTTACAAATTGGAATACTATGGTATCAGAAACAATATCCTTCAGTGGATAACTGCTTGGCTATCTGGACGGACTCAAAAAGTAGTACTTGATGGAGCCTGTTCAGACCCTGCCCCTGTTTTGTCTGGTGTCCCCCAGGGTTCCGTTATTGGACCCATACTCTTCTTGATATTTATTAATGAGCTGCCAGACAACATCAGTTCAACAGTCCGTCTTTTTGCTGACGACTGTGTCCATTATAGAAACATTAGAAGGTCTGAAGACCAACAATTACTTCGGGAAGATTTGGATAAACTGGCCCGTTGGGAAGAGGCATGGCTCATGAAGTTTAATGTTGCTAAATGTCACACCATGAGGGTGACTAAGCATCCCCCTTCCAAGCAGATCATTCATAACTATGTTCTGCACAACCAAGTTTTGGAGAACCGTCCTTCTGCCAAATGCTTGGGAGTCACGATCACTGACGACCTCGAATGGGGTCAACATATTAACAACATTACTAGCAAAGCCACGAAGACTTTTGGTTTCCTTCGCCGAAACCTGGCTTTTGCTCCTAAGGATATTAAGGCTGCTGCATACAAAGCTGTGGTTCGGCCCCAATTAGAGTATGCGGCACCTGTTTGGACCCCCCCCCCCCATCATCAGACTGAGATTGGTAGAATAGAGAAAGTACAGAGGACTGCTGCACGCTGGGCCTGCAGACGCTGGTGCAACCAGAGCCATGTAAGTGACATGCTAGAGGAACTTGAATGGCCAGATCTGCAGGAACGGCGGCAACAGGCTTCTCTATCTCTGTTCTAAAAAATTCATAATAACCAGGCAATAGTTAATAAGGATAAGTATCTGTCTGAGTCCGGTAGAGGGAAGTTGAGAACAAGATCCCACCCCTTTCAGTATCACCGTCCAGTTGCTTATTCTGACGGTTTGAAACATTCCTTCTTCCCAAGGTCAATTGCAGCTTGGAATGGGCTTACAACTGAAGCTGTCTCTGCGGAGACAGTTGAGGAGTTTAAGTCCAAAATAGTGTAAACCTCGGGTTGGGCAGGGATAGAGCATGTAATGCCTATCCCTGAGGACATCTAAATCTGTGTGGCCTTGTCATAGGTTGTGTAAATACTCTTACCTCTAGGATGGTTGGTGGGCTCTAAGGGAAGGAGAATCTCCTTTTAAAGCCCAATATCTTTCGTCACTCTTTCAGTCACTTGAGTTTGATTCTAATGTCATTACATATATACAGCATCCAAATTCAAGTACAGGTCTTAAAAGTTCATATTACTGATGAAAATATGTTTAGTACATATTGGCATGGTTAGTATTCATACATCACTTCATGGCTCCAGTGGAGGTCCAACTTTGATTTAAAATCTTTCACATCCTTGGCATTAATGACAAATGATGGCAGAGCATTCCAATCATTGATAATTCTTTGCGAAAAATGCTGCAGTCTGAATGATGTTTTACAACGGGGTTTTTCGAGCTTAAAGTTGTGTCCACGTGTACTAGAATTTGTAGCAACACTGAAGAATCTTTCTGAAGGTATATCTTCCAAGCCATTTATAATTTTAAATGTTTGCAGCATATCTCCTCTCCTCCTACGATGAGCTAGAGTTGGCAATTTTAATCTTTTCACTCTTTCAGTGTATGTAAGGTCCTTTCATTGGGGGCTAAGTCTAGTTGCTCGTTTTTGAATATTTTCAACACTATTTATGTTTTTTTTTTTTTTTTTTGAAACTTATGCGCCACACCCCGCGCCTGCCGTCATTGTCAGTTACTGACCGAGTGCAGTATCGAGAGAAAGAAAGAAGAAAAAAATATATAACTAATTTGCATTACCGCTTTGCGCAAGTTTTTACCCATAACAATGATAAAAATCAATGCATAACCCGACAGGCACTGCAAAACGGAACCGGAAGCGGTTCGGTTGCTACATGTTGCTAACGGCGCGGTTTCCTCTCTGAGTGTAGAAAATTGTTCACTTTGTGAGATGTTTAAATTCTAAATATTTAATCTTTCGGTAAACATTCGATCTGATAACAAATAAACAATGCAGGCCAGTCGAAGAGGTGCTCTAGCGAGCACTGTGAACACCGTAAAGAGAGATATTGAAGAAATCTGCCAAAGTGGGAATTTCTATGTGACAGAGGAAATCGGAAACGAATTGAATGTGATTGCCAATGGTTTAGACCACCTGAAGCTGGATGATTACCTGTTGGCTACATCCAAAGACTGGGATAAGGGGTTTGACCAGACCCAGACACAATCACATAAAGCCAGTAAGTCAAATGTTGGAAGTTTTAAACAGAACCACAGGCCTAGTGGATAGGGTGTTTGCCTTTCACTCAGAGTGTTGTGGGTTTGACTCACATATCTGATCGATGTTTCCAATCCAAAAGACCAGAAAATCCCGCATCCAGTATGCCTTGAGACACACATCTCATTAAACAAACATTTGAGATTTTAAGCTCTGTAGTCAAGTTTGTAGATGTTGCATAGCTGAGAGTTTTTACCTTTGAAAAAGAGTACCAGAAATATCGGTTGTTCATCAAAGAATAATTCCACCTTAGGGATGTTACAACAACAGTAAATAAGTGACATGGAGAGAGTGCACCTTATGGTGTATTCAAAGCAGGAAAAAGGTTCAAAATCCAAAATCCCTTTCTTTTGTCAGTAAGTGTGGCCTAGAAAGGGGACAGGGATGCTCATTGCCAGCCGAGACCTGCCCATCATTTTTTTTTTAACTTTTGGGGTTAAGTGACACTGAAGAAGTTAAATACACAAATGCATTTCTGTCTCACTAGCATTTAAAATCTGGTATTATTACATTTAAATTTCTACAGAACCCAGGCAAAACAATTTAACTTATCCTACCTCCATGTGGACAGTGAAGAGTCTGATCAGAATGGGCCGATGTCCAGGCTGATCTGAGTTTTTGCTGGGTGCCCACGCCACTTTTTGTTTTGTCATGTTGCGCTTCAAATGTGTTGTTTGGTGTGTGCACACAGAAACAATATGCAATGTTTGTTTCAGATGCTGTGTCTGTACTGGACTCTGCTGCAGCTGTGCTGTACGATTATAAAGACAAGATGGGGAATGTTGCCATCTCACGATGTCAAGAAAATGAAATACGAGAACTTCACCACTGGGCTGTTCAGAATTTAAAGAGTGTACAGAGGGTAAACTTTAGACTTTGTCATATTCTGATATATAGATTGATGTGATGCATCAGTCTGTCTGGTAGTCATTTGCATACATGCCAATATTTTCTGGACAGCAACAAATAGGCCAAATTATCTCACTGAGATAAAACCTGACATTATTTTGCTTGTTTGGAGCCAGTTCCAGGGAGCTTTTCATATCTCACTTACAACTAGAACTTCAATGGCTCAAACAGGCTTGGGACCATGAAAACTAGTTCCAGCCAAAGGTAGTTCTAGCCATCCAGGGTTAGTTTCTATATAAAGTAACCTCTAAGGATCCAAGAATGAGTTCTAGCCAGGCAGTGTAAACAAGCTATTAGGGTTCGAGCCATTGAAGTTCTACTGTATTTTGATTCTGTCCAACTTGTTACTCATTGACTCTTCAAGCGTTCTATAATTTGATACCGTACTTGCTATAGTTTGGGTACATGCTTTAATTAGCCCACACCTGCGTAGAACCATTTTTTTTGTCTTATCAAGCGCACATAGTGTCTAGCTGTTTTCTTCCTTTTTACATGGTAAGTTTGGATTTAATGTCCTATTTCACCTGTTGTCACAACTTAATTTTCACATGTATAAGCTGACTGTTATGAGGTGGATTCCCGCAAGCATCAGTCCATCCTAACTTGACAGTGTGTTTGATAGAACAACTCTTTTAATGACAATTTTTTAGGTAAAAATGAGATCTCCATGAAGCACATAGTGTGTTTATTACCTTGAATAAGGTATATGGTAGTTAATCTTTATTGTTTGCCGTTATCTCCCCTTTTCACTACTGTGTGTATTTATGCAGCTGTGACTAAGAATTTACAGAGCTCCAGATAAGGTGGGTTTTAAAGATAATTCTGAGGTAATTTTTCTTATTTCGCAGTGAAAACGTATCATGTGATCCTTCATTAGAAGTCTTGCCAAGATGGTTCTAATGAGGGGTCACAAAATATGTTTTTTATGGAAAAATAAGGAAAATAATCCCTAAATTATCCTTGTTATGCCTTCTTACCTGGAGCTCTGAGACGGCATTTGAAATTTTGGTATGTGTTAGAAACTTATGATCATAGGATGGCGAAAAACAGTGTCCCATGGAAGAATTGCATGTGTCACTTTCCTCTAGTTGTCTCCTCTGATCTCATTATGCAGAACACTAACTCTGTAGTTGAAATGTTTGCCAGTTTTTTTTTGCAATTATATGTTGGAAAACCTGTGTTTTTATGGAATTTCCACGTTTCATGTTTAAGTTAAACTAGAAATGTGTCCATACGACACAGATGCCCCCGCCTAGTGCCCAAAGTAAGATGGCGCCTTGTTTAAGGTGCTGACACTTGTAGCATAACTAGGTTCACAAAGGCAGACTTCTGTGGTACGTGTTTTATGGTTTTCCTTGGGCAGATGTTTTGTGCTTCTTGGATCAAAAGAAGTGGGGGGAAAGGGGGGGGGGGGGGGGGGGGGGGGGGCTTGGAGGGGGATGTCATGACTGATATGTGATGACATTCTGTATCTTATCGCAGAAATGGATGCCATGCAACTTTCCAAAAGAAATAGCCCAGAAACAAGTAACTTTTCAAAATCTAACAAACGGAAACCATTATTGTATGAAATGAAGTCGAAAAAGGGCCATAACTCCCACAATAATCGACGGATTTTGCCCAACATCGAACTTGACTTGTATTATATGATTATATACCTGTGTATAAAATATGAATTCAATACACCAATGCTTTCAAAAGATATTGAACGGAAACCATTTCTTCATACAAAATGAAGTCGAAAAACGGCCATAACTCCCACAATAATTGACAGATTTTGCCCAACATCGAACTTGACCTGTATTTTATGATTATATACCTGTGTATAAAATATGAATTCAATACACCAAGACTTTCAAAAGATATCGAACAGAAACCAGTTTTTCATACAAAATGAAGTCGAAAAAGGACCATAACTCCCACAATAATCGACGGATTTTGCCCAACATCGAACTTGATCTGTGTTTTATGATTATATACCTGTGTTTAAAATATGAATTCAATTCACCAATGCTTTCAAAAGATATCGAACGGAAACCGATTTTTCATACAAAATGAAGTCGAAAAAGGGCCATAACTCCCACAATAATCGACAGATTTTACCCAACATCGAACTTGACCTGTATTTTATGATTATATAGCTGTGTACCACATATGAATTCAATACACCAATGCTTTCAAAAGATATTGAACGGAAACCATTTTGTACGTACGCTACATACGGACAGCGGTGATACTATATGCCCCCCCCCCATTTTTAATGGCGGGGGCATAAGAAAAACTGATTTCAGTACCAATCGGGCACTTTAGATTGGCACTGTTGGCATAGTCAGTAGTTTAACACACTGCAAAACAGTAAATTGAACTTGTATAAATTTGAGGCTAATCCTTAAATTGCCAAAATACAAAGTTCACATCTGCAAAATTTCAGAAAAAAATTATTAGTCCAAAGCTATATACAATGTATTAAGAATTCAAAGACTACTGGACAAACAGTGTAGATCCAGCTGAGGTGACTTATAAGGAGCCTCTTTCTCTGGATGAATGCTACTTGCAAAATGCAGCTATTTTTGTGTTTGGTATGTTATTGTTAAGTAATTATAAAAAAAATAATAATAAAAATAATTGTATAATCAGAGGTTAAGGTGTCTGACACTGCATTGCTATATCTCCATGTTTTTCCACCATTGTTACAAAGGGAAGCAAATATGTGACTTCCTAATCGGTTCCTTAGACCAAAATGGAGTCTACTCTTAAAGCAGGGCTGGAAAATTCTTAAATTGTCACTCGTCCTGCGTCACAAGATGTATAGTGAAATTAATAAGATACCTTGGCATTACTGAGAAATTCTACACGTCCTGTAGCTTGAGGCACTTGCCATGGTGAGCGGACAAGTGGATTTTTCCAGCCCTGTAAAGGAAAGAATTTGCTCCTAGAAGAGCAAATTCTTTCCTTTAAGAGTTGGCCCCATTGAGAAGGGAGGCAAAAATGAAATGGTAGAATTGCTTCCCCTGATAGTGTACCAATTCATCTTATTTTTTAACAGGAACTAGCTCCCTTTACCCACGGAGCAGCTGATAGAATAAAACAGTTCGGAGATCATATAGGGGTTACTGACAGGTATACAGGGTACAGAAATAACCTTACAAGAGGGACAAGAGACCCTTTCAAGCTTGGAACTAGTTGGATGGATAAATCAACAAAAGGGGGACGACTGTTGAATGGTCTTAGCAGATCCACAAGTAAGCGTTAGCATGTCTTTTCAAATTCCTGTGGTCGCTGTGAAAATTAACAATTTGGCACTGTAAAATGCTGACACTAAATTTGTAATTTACTATAATTATTCAGACATAAAATTTTGATAGTAATCTAAAATACCGGTAGAGTTATAACCCTTGGTGATAATTTTCCATTTTATAGTCAGTAGTACATTGTACCCAACCACAACCATGTCTCTATCTTTGAAACTGCAACTGGTTCTGTTAAATATCCTAATTACGTAGAATCACTTGTAGTTTAGCCTTTATTAGATATTGGTTAATTGTGTAGAGCATTCACTATGGTGAGGTAGTTCTAATAAAGGGCCCCAAAATATTTGAGCTGCGACACGAGAAAACCAACAAAGTGGTTGTGCGCCCAGCGTAGACTCAGATCAGCCTGGGCATCCGTTCAGTTTGATCAGACTCTTCGCTAAGCACTTAAAGGGTAGCTAAGGGTCTAAGCTACCTCCATGCGGACAGCTAAGACTCTGATCAGCCTGGGCAGATGCCCAGGCTGATCTGAGTCTGCGCTGGGCGCACAACAACTTTGTTGGTTTTGTCGCGTCGCGGCTCATTTATCTATGAAGAAACAAAATAAGTCAAGCCTTTGTTGCTGGGAATACCTGCCAGATATTTAAGGCCTATTATATTTGTCTGGTTCTAATGAGGGGGTCACAAAATATGTGTTTGTGGAGAAATATGGATAATTATCCAAAAATTAGCTCTGTTACCCCTTCTTATCTGGAGCATTGGTGTATACAGTATTCATGTTTTTGGTGCTGTAAATGTTATGTTTTCTTTCTTTTAGGCTATCAAACAATAGATACATTGTTTCCCCGAAGCCGTACCATGTACCCAGAAAATTTCACCGCCAAGAGCTTAGCTTTGTCTGACCTTAAAACTGCCAATGCAATGAATGCCACACTATCATCTGGTAAAGCAGGAGATATCACAACTCAAGCACGTGGGCCAAATAATCTCTCTGTACAAGAACAGGCAGGTATAAATACCACCTTCCCAGGAAGAACAGAATACATGACTCGCTACAAGCTGCCACCCTATGATATAAAGACAAGCCACTTCACGATCAATCCTACTCCAGACTTCAAACTTCACGGTCGCCCTCTAGGCCTGACAACATATACTCCCAGCTTTACAGAATATCAAGTGAGGTATGAATGGCCTGATGGAAACAAAATAGTCAAGTTACCATGGAGAAGAAAGTAAAGAATGTCAGGGACACTTACACTTTATCTTTTAAGGCTGCAGGTATTGAAGCCAGTGTTTTGCAGGTGAATTTCTTGCTACTGTTTCATTTCACCACCATAGAATAGACCGTGGAATCTTTGAAATGCCTGGCTGTTACCACAGTGTATGTCTTCAAAATTAACATAATAGCTAACAATTCATCCACAAAATTATGGCATACCAGGGGCTGTTATGAAAACCAGAAAAGTTACTTTCTTCATACAAGCTTTACATCATATGTTGATAATGTAAAAAGATGTCAAAAGAACATGCATAAATATGAAGAGCTTAGTGCAGTGTACCGAGTCTGAAAAGATTAAAAAAAATCAAACTTTCAACAGCATATGGCTGTCTCAGAACGGTGGTGCAGTAACCCAAAGAAAATGAAACAAGAAGTTCCAGAGAAAAGCATTTCTGTAGTGATGAGAAAAAGCTATTAGTTAGCCACTGAACAGCCTTCAGCAGTTGCTATTGTCTGTCCCCTATTGAAACTGATTCTTTACAGAAGTCTTTCTAAGCTGAATATCAAAAGCTTACAATATTTTTTTCAAATTTTGTGTCTAACACGTGTAAAGGATCTTGTTCTTACGTGTAAAATTCTGATGTACTAGAATTTTGTTTTGTAAGCTTTTTGTACCAACAGTATTATGTAAAAGATATTTTAATATTGATCTGAATGTTTTTTGAATACTTATGTTTGTAACATCTTTTTATCATTAGGTAAAAATGATTTTAGACAATATTACATATTCAATGTTTTTTCTGCTTACCCTATTTATTTGGCAATAAGACAGGGTTTTCCCTTCCACAACATTACTAAAAATCCAGATCTGTCTTTTGCAAGATAGATCTGTAATGCTATGTTGGGATCCCTTCCAAAGCAGTCCCAAAAATTAGGATCCATCTTTTTAGGACTGTTCTTGAAGACTTTTGGATATGGGTGCTCTCCATCTTAATGCAGAATAAATACAGTAATTTTAGTATGCTTTTTACCTTGCATCCCTCCCTTCCAGTACAAACTCGAAGCAGTATTATATTTCATGTCCTGTTTATTATCTGTGATGTAGTAAATTTACAAATTTGTGTATATTTTTGGTACTTGCTGTATATGTTTCATTGGCTGGGAGCTAAGTCTGACCGTATAATGGAGCACATGTGAAGATACAGAGTTATAAATCTAAAAGTGACCCATGACAAAATTGGCATAAAATTGTTGTTTTATAGACAGAGAAATAATCATGAACCCCAGAGTTATCAATTCAAGGAGACTTAATGTGACTAAACATTTGTGGCTTGTACAATATTTTGTCCACTGTGCATAATAGCTGTCAGACAATATACTGCCAATAGAGTTATTATTTTGTGGATATTGTGCCTTTCTCTATTTTTATCATGAGCTGTTTGCTTTTTGTCAGAATTTTATCGTTAACTGCTTATAAGCTTATCTGTGATGTTTATGTAGCCAGTAATGTTTGTATTTTTTTTTAAGATGAATGGTTACCTCTTCTGGGAGAACAACTCTGTCATCGTTTTCATTTTTGCCTTCCTTTTCAATGAGGATCAACTCTTAAAAGAAGTTGCTTTCCCAGGAGCAACTTCTTTCCTTTAAGAGTAGACCCCTTTTCGGAAAGATTTTGTTGGCACAAGAACAGCAAAGAGGGAATCACAGTAGTTGTCACCCTTTGAAATAATGGCAGAAAAACATGGAGGTGTACCCATTCACCTTAAGGAGTATCAGTACTTTTGTTTGTCAAGATAGTTTGCAATACAAACTAACAAAAACAGGTTGAGATAAGGTGAAGTTTTTGGAATGCAAACAAAACTGTTTTCTTATTTCTCCACAAAAACTTGTGTTGTATAGACCTCCATATTTTGAGGTCACAGAACATATGTTGTAGCTGGAGAATAGGAAAATCTAACCAAGGTCTCTTAAAATTGGGTTTTAAAGAAGGAAAGAGAAAAGCGTGATTCAGAGCTCCAGATAAGAGGGAGTACTGAGGATGATTCAAAGATAATTTTTATTTCTCAACAAAAACATATGTTGTGACCCCTCATTAGAACTGTCTCAGTGAGACGGTTCTAATGATGGGTCACCACATTTGATTTTATGGAAAAATAAGGAAAATTATCCCTTAATTATCCCTGTTACCCCTTCTCGTCTGGAGCACTGCAATTTCTACCACAAAAACTTCAGCTTATCTGGAGCTTTGAATAATGTATGTTTATGTATTTCAGTAACAAACTTTTTGTTCTATTCCTGTGGCACTAAGTGTTAAGTTTGCACAAATATCTTTTTTACCTCTAAGAAAAGATGAATGTGATTGAAGAAATCAAAAGAAGAAAAAGAAAACATATTTTGTAATTGTTTTATTATTCATTATATCCAAATGTCATTGTTCAGAGCCCAGTTGTTCAAAGCTACATTAGCTTAACAATGGCGTTGGTCAAGGATTTGTTAAATTCTTCTAGTGTACATAAAGTGTGCAAATACCTTTTAGGGAAGACTGTTTTTTTTGTTTTGTTTTTTTTCGTACAGTACACTTGAAAATATATAATGCCTTAACTAACAACGTTAGTTTTCAACAACTGGGCCCAGGTCGTCATCTGGTGACAAAAGACAAGTTGAAAAGTAAAGATGCACCTGAATGCTGATCTAAAGATTGCTCAATCAATCCACTTTAAATTGAAACTTTAAAACTGAGGTTCTATGGAAATGATTCCATGGACAGGCAGTCTCTCCCCTGTCTAGGCAGTGTCCCAAAATGGAGCTAAACCAGAAAACTTGACAAAAGTTTATGCTGCCACCAATGGATACACAGCATCTTTGTCTCACTAAAGTGAGACAATAAATCTTGAGTTCACTCACTATCACATTGACCCTAAAGTAGCGTATAGACAGTCTGATGGACAGATATTTGTTTCCCTGTCAAATGAGGGTCAAATTTTGGAATTTCTCCCTTAGAAGCAAATGCTTTCCTTTCTGAAGTGTAGATTCCATTTCGGAAGGGTCTCATTATCCTGAGAAACAAACAGGAAATAACAAAAGTTGTGCCCCTTAGTAAAAATAGCAGGAAAACATGGTGACCTATACACTGTTATATGGCATTTATCTATATAAAGATACAGTATGCTTGTGAGAAGTCACAATTTTGAGGTTTTTACAGAGAACAGTAGAAAACCATCTTGGAATTCTAAACAACTACCCCCCTATGTAACACAGAGCTCATAGAGCGCCGGTCTTATAAATCTAACAGTTTGTTAGCTTGTATAAATGTACAGTCAGTAATCATGTTCCATTATTTCATATTCAACAAATCCTCTGTCACCGAAAACCTGTTTACAGAATACAAACCACACGCTGTCGGAAAACTTTCCAACAGTCAATAATTCCTGACTATAATTTCTGCAACCCTCGTAAGTTTTATTCAACCAAAGCGGCAAGAGATTTTCTGATTCACTGTCCAGCAGCAAACATAGATCTTTTAAACTTCTTATATATGTAAAGGTATATGAATACCTATTCCACATACACCTCCAAGGGAGGTAACATCTGATCTGACAGCAGTGAGGCAATTCTAACAAGGGTCACAGCATAGATTATGACCCCTCAGTTGGAACAAGGCAGAATTTCAAATGAGGAGTCACAACATACGTTTTGATCAGAATAAAAAATTACTCTGACTTTTGGTCACATATTCCCCGTACCTGGCACTCTTGTTTTCTCTCCAACATCTATAAATCAGCCGCGACACAACAAACCAATAAAGTGGCATATGCGCCCAGCAAAGACCCAGATCAGCCTGGGCATCAGCCCAGTCTGATCAGACTCTCTGCTAAGCCCCTGAAGGGTAGCTAAGGGTATAAGCTAGCTCCAGTCTGGTCTGAGTCTTCCCCGGGGGCACATGCCACTTTGTTGATTTTGTTGTATTGTAGCAAAAATATTAAAATATCGAGAGCAGTAACTATATGCACAATCACACTGCTGTCCCTCTTTCCAGATTCTGTTTAATCTCGGCAGTATAAGTTCCATAAAATCTTTCCAATTTCTTATTGAATTTAGCATTTCTCTCATTAATAAAGTCGATATCAGCATCCTCATCATGTGTTCTCCTTCTACTATATTTGGCTCTTTTCTCTATCCTGAAATGTATAATGCACAATGTTTAAAACCCAAATAAAGATCTTGATAAATGGATAGTAATGGCATTTTTTGGAGCATTTCATTTATTTTGACCAATATGGGCAACAGATGAGACAGTTTTGCCAACGTAATCCAAAGGCAAAATGAAAATCAAAACCTGTGCAATATTTGCACGCCACGGCTTTTGCAGTGCAAGTCCACAAAATCACCACACACCCACAGCGTGCATATAAACATCAGATATTGACAAACTATTTCAACAAGAATGTGGTATGTTAGGACAACATTTTAAGATCCGTTGCCGTTTGTCAAAGCCTTTTATGATCTTTTTCTTTTAAAACTCCAGAAAGAAGAAGATTTAGATGAGAACTCGGAGATTTTCTGGGATTTCTTATTATCCCCCGCCGAAGGCAGAGGGATATAGTTTTCTCCATGTCCGTCCGTCCGTCTGTCAGTCCGTCCTTCTGTCCGTCCGTTCTTCCGGAGCCATAACTAAATAACCACTGGACGGAATTTCATGAAACTTAAAATAAATATATATCACTATAACGCGCTGATGCACGTGAAGTTTCATGAGACTGGCTTCAGTAGTGCATGAGTTATTGCCCTTTAATGGACTTAAAATTAATAAAATGAGTCGTAACTACGAAACTAATTATCAAAACTTCATGAAGCTTAAACTGAATATTTATCACCATAACACGGTTATGCACTTAAAGTTTCGTCAGAAGGGCATCAGTAATGCATGAGTTATTGCCCTTTAATGGATTTAAAATTAATAAAAATGAGTCATAACTAAGTAACCAATTATCATAACTTCATGAAAATTAAACTGAATATGTATCACCATAATGTGGTTATGCATATAAAATTTCCTCCGAAGGGCATCAGTAGTGCATGAGTTATTGCCCTTGAATCAATTTATGGTTGACAAATTAAGTCATAAAAAAGTAATCAATGAATAGAATTCTATGAAACTAATACTGAATATGTATCACCACATCACATTGATGCATTTTATGTTTTGTCAGAATTGCTTCAGTAAGCAATGAGTTATTGCCCTTGAATTGGTTTAAAATCAACAAATTGAGTCATAACTAAGTAACCAATGAATGGAATTTCATGAAACTTGAAATAATTATGTATTGTCATGGCACAGCACGGCACATTAAGTTTTGTCGTAATAGCTCCAGTAGTGCATGATTTAATGCCCTTGAATGGATTTAAAATCCACAAAGTAGCCATAACTAAGATATCAGTGAACAAAATTTCTTGAAACTGTATTAAAAATGTATCATCATAGTGTAGTGATGCTGAGACAAGTGTTTAAGAACAGCTTCAGCTTATGCCTCACTTATCCCAGAGTTATTGCCCTTGATTTTATTTACAATCCACAAGTTCAGCAGTAACTAAGTAACAAGTGAATGAAATTGTATGTAACTTAAAATAAACCATAAACAAATCAGGGCCACTTCGGCGGGGGATATAAATTCATCGAATTTGCTTGTTTCTCCATAAAAACATCCATTGTGGTTCCTGATATGGACACAGAATATTTTTTAAGTGAAATAACAAAGCAGTGACCACATATATTTTAAGGGGTAAACCCTAAAAGTATCCTGGAATCAAGGTTGGCCGGGAAATACCGGTGGCGTGAATTCCCAGCGGTAATTACCGGTAATTACCGTCCTGGGAAATACTCCAAATTTAGTCAAAGTGGGAAATACTGGGAAATATAAAATTTTAGAACTGTTTTAGCTAAAATATTCTGTAATGTTTCTATAAATTTAAGTAAACAGCACATATATACATATCATGCAAATGAGGTTATAAATTCCATGACCGGTCCATGCCAGAGGAAACAGCAGATGATTCTTGGTTGATACAAAGGTTATAATCTGAATAAAACCTGCCTTTTAAATTCTAATCTATAAAATAACAGATTGTCAGATACTTTCTGATCACTTAACAATGTCTCTACACTTTATTTATAAAAACAAGATCCCTTACCATTTAGTTCTCATTATACAAAGGTCCATGTTTAATTATACTAAACAGAGCTGCAGCTTACTGAAACCTTTTTGCTAGGTTTATCACTGTTACAGAGACCATATAGCTTTCTGCAGGCTAGTTTGTTCCTAATGTTTGATCATACCAAAAAGAAGGCAGAACCCTGTGAATGTCTTCAAAACTGGGCATAGATTTGTTGTCCTAAAAAACCTTGATCTAAAAATCTAATACATGTACATAGGGTAATGCCATAGTTGAACTCAACTACCCCTATCAGTGCCACACAACCCAACAGCAGTAGTGGTAGCATCATGTATATAGCATTTACTATGTTAAATGTCACAGACCACTACAATAACTTGGGGCCCCTGTGCAATTAGAGTCACCCAGTGACAGTTATAATGCCATCTGCTTCAGGGTGTAACAGCAAGGCCATAGCAGGGTGGAAGCCCAGACACCCTGGCACCCATTAAATTCTGAGACACATGAAATTTCGAAGCCATTGGGATGTTTCAGCTGTTTAAAATCCTTTCTGAGCACCAATGTATTCTGAAGTACAGCCATGTCTCTGAGCAGTATGAAAAGAAGGCTAATCAGCAGAACTCCAGATAAGGTGGGCTTTTAAGGATAATTCTGAAATAATTTTAATTATTTCTCAATGAAAATATATGCCTTGACCACTCATTAGAACTGTCTCAATGAGATGGTTCTAATGAGGGGTCACAACATTATGCTTTATATACTGTAATTGTACAAATGTTCCCTTGGACAAAAGTGTGCAGTTTTGCAATTTTAGACACATTCACGGGTATATAAGTTCACAAATTCATCAGGCTTTCCTATAATTCCTGTGTAAATTCATCAGGCTTTCCTATAATTCCTTTGTAAAGTCATCATGTTCACAGATATTAAAGTTTGCGCATTTATGTTCAACCCAAAAGTCGCTAACATTAATTTTTGTACACCCCGAACATTTGTATATTTTACAGTATGCTTTGACCACTCATTAGAACCATCTCACTGTCAGAGACATCCTTTCATGGAAAAATATGGAAAATTATCCCTATTAGCCCTTATCTGCATCAGTGATTTTGAACTTAAAAGTACTTACTGTTTTTCCAAGTCACCAACCATTCTATCTATTGCCTCATCTGAGTCTTTTCTCTGTGTCAGTCCCAGTGTATTACTCGTGGCATAAAAATCATCTCCTCTGAAAACAGAAAAAGAACATCACAGAAATGTTGATTTATGGCGTACTAGCACTGCACCCAATGCACATTTGACAATAATTCTGGACTAAGTTTTCATATTTCTGACCGTTCAGCACGACTCAGCAAACTGTGTGATGTCCAACAGTGAACTTTGTGATGGGCTTTTCTATAAGCTAAAGCACCTCACACCCATGAAAGGAACTCAGATTTTACTAATAATTTTTTCAAAGACATGAGAATATGTCAAAGAATTACTGGTGGAATAGAAAGCAGATCCTAACAGTGCAGACCCTGTCAGACAGCTCCCTTCTGAGCAGTCACTCTAACTTGGGTCAATGCAATTTGCTCATGTCAAAGAATTACTGGTGGAATGGTAAGCAGATCGTAACAGTGCAGACCCTGTCAGACAGCTCCCTTTGAGGCAGTCACTCTACTGTGGGTCAATGCAATTATCTCAGGCCCTTCTTGCTTCATTTGTGGAAAAGTTAGGAAATAATCTAAGCTCTATCTATGACAGTCAACTGTGAAATGATTTAGCGAATACTGTCATGTTTTAACATAGTATGGCTATTTACGGTGAAAGTAGCTATTTGCGGTGAAAGTAACATTACACTTAATTAAGTATGTGATATGGCCAAGATGTTCTTACAGTTTTTCTTTCTGTCTATTGTAGTCTTGGAGATCAGGCTTTAAACTTTTGGTATTCCTCTGGTACTGACGTAAAGTTGCTGCCTCGTAATCTGTAAAAATATTATATGTATCACATTACAAGATCTGAACAGAGCTCCAGACAATGACAAGTTCTGATATGAGCCGCAACACGACAAAACCAACAGAATGCATATGTGCCATACGAAAAATCAGATCAGCCTGCACCTTTGCCCAGTCTGATCAGTCTTCACTTGCACTTAAAGGGTAGCTTAGAGTCTAAGCTACCGCTATGCCGACAGTGAAGACTCTGATCAGACTGGGTGGATGCCCATGCTGATCTGAGTTATCACTGGGTGCACATGCTACTTTGTTGGCTTTGTCATGTCACAGCTCATGTCTGACATAGTTTTTGTTCAATCTCCATAAGTTATATGATGTGGTCCCTCATCAGAACTGCCTCTCTGGTTGGCTTGGAGTTGTTACGCTTATCCAGTGATGTGCTCATAGCATTTATGGCATTGAATGAAAAATGGTATGAGTTTGTTGTCATAACCACTCAGCAACTAACGTAAAAATATTGATACATTTTGGGATGACACATCCATACAGTATTACTGGCTGTTGAAGCATAATGCATTGATGTACTGGCAAAGTAAAAAAAAGTTTGATACATGTATTACAAACACCAAAAAACCCCTCTCTTTCTTTATTGCTATTATGAAAGTAGAAGCCCCAATGGCTAATAAGATGTACATAAAATTTCAATTATGCAACTACATGGACAGGCCAAAGAATTGTATAATTTTTTTGGTAAAGATCACTAGCTCTATGTGAAATCTCATTCATACATTATTCTATTCCAAAACTTTTGCTAAACTAAGTGCATTGCTGATTTATGTATGGTTACAAGGATCAGCCATCAAATCTCAAAACATCCATGGTATTAAACTCAACTGTCGGAATCAGAGCTGCATATAGAGTGGGTTTTTTAGGATAATTAGGGGATAATTATTTTTACTTCTCAAGGGAAACATATGTTGTGACCCATCATTAGAACCGTCTCGGTGAGACTGTTCTAATGAAAGGTCACAATGTATGTTTTTCTTGGGAAATACGGAAAATTATCCCTAAATTATCCCTGTAACCACTTCTTATCTGGAGCACTGAGAGCAGTTTGAGTTTACCTGAAAATCCTGGGTCTGGATTCTTCTTCTTTTTCTTCCTCTCCCATTTCTCAGCATCGTCTGCCCCAACGTCCAATAATTTCACCCTGTCATAATCTTCTCCTCTCTCTGCACATTCCTACAAACATACACTGTACATCAAAAGAGCTGTGACACTGAAAAAACAAACACAGTAGCTGCTGGCTGGTGCACCCAGCGAAGACTCAGATCAGACTCTGTGGATGCCCAGGCTGATCAGCCTGGGCATCCACAGAGTCTGATCAGAGTCTTTGCTGTCCACATAGAGCTAGCTTTGACCCCTAGCAATCCTTTAAGCATATAGTGAAGATTCTGGTCAGACTGAGCTTTGCCCAGCCTGATCTGAGTCTTGGCACACATGCCACTTTGTTGGTTTTGTTGTGTCGCTGCTCATAAATTAAACTCTTGATAAGAGCTTGGTATCTCATCAGACTAATAACTGTTTCCCATTCTGCGGGCTTTAATTTGACACATCAGTGCCTCCTAAAAACCCACTCATTCAAAGTTTAGGGTGATCTCAGTAACTGGTTAAGGTGTGCCAACATTTAGCTTCTAAGTGGTAACACTGGATTATCCCCCTTACCATGAAGCTAAGGGAGGTAACTATACAGCAAATGCAGGAAAACCAGTATGGGCAATGGAACTAAATATTTTCCAATAGTGGCAATTACACTGATTAAGTTAGATTCTCCATAGTTTCTTCCATTACTGTACTCGTATCTATGACTAGAGTGTGACTGTGACTTAGCACACACCGTAATGACCCTAAAATTTAGGACACCCAAAAGTCTGACAATTATTGTTCAAAAATTCTTAGAAAGTGGATTTTACACATTTCAATGCATCCAAATGATGCTCAGTGAATGGCAAACTTTGTAGACTCTGATCAAACTGCTCCTTCAGGCACAGTCTGATCTGGGTCTACAGTGTTTGCTCAGGCCTGTCTGTCCGAATATTTAGGGTCATTATGGTAGCTTCTTTCCCAAGGCAAGAAAACCAGCATGGGTAATCAAGGGCAACAACCTATGTCATTCAGCACGTCACAAACTGATCAGAGAAACCTATTTGGAAAGTCATCTACTCTGAATACTAACAAATATCTTTATGTTTCTAACTTTGCAAGAAACACCTGCACCAAATTTATTCATAAATGGACAATATTTTGCCATGAAAGTGGCCTCCAGAAATGTTCTAGAATTTGCAAACACTCTGACTGAATAATCACAAAATATGTTGAAACGTAAAAAGATGGTCCTTTTATTAATGTATTTGGTGCACCAATTGACATTTTGTACAAGATTCAAACTATAATTCCTAACACTAGACAATATGAAGTGGTGTATTTCGACAATTGACACTTGCTGATGGCGTAGGTTGTCAGGGGTGGAACTAAATGTTCTTCCATTATCGTATCTATGAGTAGTGTGGCTGTGAATACTCACCTTCCTTTTTTTCTCCTCCTGTTCCTCCCAGTCAACAAATTTTCTCTTCTGTTCAAAGTTGGCAGGCAATTTCTTCCTTCTGTCTTCTTCTACAACTTCTTGGTGATTCAGCTTTCTAGCCTCATTCTGAAATTTTATTCAAGAAAAGAATTATGTACTTCTCTCACTAAAGTCAGACCTGCCCCATAGTATGCAAGGCACCAACCCACACTGGTAAGCAGAACCTGCAGTCAGATTGCCTCCCAGTTTTATGTTGAATTCGTAACTACATACTTTTGCTATATTAAACTATATATTTAGAGCATTGCTATAACTACATAATTATTTAGAGCAGAGTGATTTTGCTATACCTACATAATTATTTAGAGCAAAGTGATTTGCTACAACTACATATTTAGAGCAGGATGATTTTGCTTTGTCCTGAGTCCAGAGCCTAGAATTGGCAAAAGACTTTGTCATATCAGTTTAACGTTTCAAGTTTACCCTGCAGAATTGTCTTTGCTCATGATGAGCCACCTCGCCTGGTTGTGCATAGTTTGCTCACTAGACTTTGATTTCTGAATAATTTATGATAGCTTTTGAATTCTTTTGAAACTATACAGACTTAGATTTTTTTTGTCTTCTATTCTTGTGCTTTATTGATTAAAGGGTTGGGCTAAAGCCTAATATCTGAGGAAAACCATGATCATTTAAAGTACAGACTGAACTTTAATGTCTCGTTGCATAATATGTGGGTGAATTTAAGGGAATGAGTACACTTTCCGGAGAAGCAACTCTTTCCATTTTTGCCTCCCATCTCAACAGGAGTCAACTCTTACAAGGAAGGGGCAAATTCTTTCCTAAACGAGTTGACTTCTTTTCAAAAGGACCGCTTCTTAAAGGGTTTTGTCACCAAGGGAAGCAAACAGGAAGTCATAAATGCAGTCTTCTTTTGGTTGGTTGGTTGTTTTGGGTTTAACGGTCCTTTGAGACAGTATTTCAGTCTATATCAGGCCATCTCCCAAAGAGAGGGAGAAAGAAGAGAGAAATGATAGACGAGAAAAAAATGTCCAAACAACCCCCAACCTGCACCCAGTGTTAGCACAGTCGGCCTTTGCCCTACTATTGTCAAAATATGTAAGACGCCCAGGCACTGGAAGCTATACCAAGCACCATCGCACCACCCACAGTCTTCTTTTGGGTTAATAACACCTCCCTTGAGCCCAGCAAGATGGATGGATGATGTGATTTTTACATCCTTTTCAACAGTATTTCAGTCATATCAGGACGTGAGTGGGTGATTATGGAAGGCTGTGTACAATGGAACCTCCTTAAAAATTCCCACCTCAAATGGGTAAGGAACCTGGGACCACTAATGCAGGGAGGCCCAGCAGATGTGCAGATGTTAATGCATAGCAAATCATGTTTGATCCCTATAACAACTTTACTTATAATAAGCCACAAACCATGCGAAGCTGTAGTTCCTTGAGTCTGTTTAACCTGTCAGACTTCTTCTCAGCTGTTCCAGAGCTTGATGTAGAAGGACCTGCTTCTGTTATCTGAAAATATTTCATTTCAAAGTTACTACCATAAAAATTGTATGTACTTGGACAGAGAGTTCAGAGCAAATATTGAAGACCCAGATCACAAAGAAGCAGTGACCAGGGCCTACACTGTTTACTATCCTATATGCTTTTGTTGGATGCATTACCACTCTGTAAAAATAAATTGTATTATTTTTAAAATAATTATGGTAATTATTTTAGGTGTACCAATTTTTAGAATAGGTAAAGTAGTTCTAATCCTTGGACATTTTTCATTCCTCATTAACTCCTCCCAACAGCTCTAATGAGATGCAATCACATATTATTAAGATGAATAGGTACACTTTGGGAGGGAGAAATTCTGTCATAAATATGTACTGAATTTTCAAAGGTTACTTGAAATTCCAGTCACTTGGTCTTATGGTAAGCTTCCAAATTCTAGGTACTGTCTTTGAATAACTAAAATTTTGAATTCATGATATGTTTATCTATTATTTTTCTATTAAAGTTTTAATATGAAGTTTGTGAGTGGCAATGTTCACCGACAACTGTAGTCATCAAGAGGACAGCAATTAAACCTCCTTCAAACTGATAGTATGCTGTCCCCTCTCTTCCACAGTCTAATCTATCCCATGGTGTTGCAAGCTTATTGGTGCACTACAGATGACTCTACAACAATCCCTTTCCACCTAGTCTTGTCTTCAGCTGTTCTAGTTGCGCTGGCAAAGTCCATTCCTGTCTACTCCTTACTACTATATGCCCACCTTTCTTCTTTTTTGTCACTGTGCCCTGCAGACTGGTCTTTGCCAAGGCAGAAGCTCTTAAGATGTTGCCAAACTACCACAGTTTTCATTTCTTTTACCACAGAGTTCATGAAAGTCTGTGTGAGAAGTATGACCCATGTTCCTTCTTCTGAATGTGTTCTCTGCTCTTGAAGGAACTCATAGATTTTAATTTTACCAGACATGTCAGGCGGTCACCAGTCAGACAGACTTTCGTGAAGACTGTTACCATAGAAAAACTCATAAGGAAACTTGAAACAATGTTCCTCAAATATTACACCAAACAAGCTAGTGGGCTGATAGTATAATGGGATAAGTTAATTGTTTGAAATAAGGGGTGACTTGTCTTGCAGTATGAGGCCACTTGTCTTACGTACTCCATACATACTTGATCCATCTGTGATAAGATAGTAAGCCCTTAAGGCTTGCCTTTTATCTCTCTATCTTTCTCCATATACTGTCTTACGCCCTTGCGGGCATTCTAGGCAGGGACGTGCATAAAGCAGAAAAAAGACAGAATGTTATCTGAAATAATTATTCTTCTTTCTTCTTCCTTCATAATCCAATTCAATCATACCTGGTCATTATATCAGAGGACTGTTCTGTGGTAGAAGAAAGCCAAAAGTAGTTCTCAGCTGTATATGGGCTGGGAAATACTCTGTGATATACCGCGACCCCGAAGAGAACAGCCAACCATTCATACTTGCCAGAACCAGGTTTGAATCTACGTGGCAGAGGTATGTAGCCAGCCTGCGGTTTATAGGTAAACCTCGCTACCGACTCAGCTATAGGGGTGCCTGGTCGAGAGCATTGAAATACCGCAAACCACCACAAACTACCACGAACCACTCCCAAATCTCAACAAAGCAGTTAAAAAACATTTCTAAACACTTTTTAAATATTCTTTATAATTTTGATATAATAACTAAATTACCTTATAGCACCAAAAAGGCCACTTATCAATGCTAACACTTATAACCTTATTAAAACCTGTTAATATTATCAATATTAATTTATTATTATAAATTTTTTATTTTGATCAACTACAATAACAGAGTTGTTTTTTTATACAATCCGCAAAAAAGAAGATATAATTATAATTGCAGGTATTTTCACATAAAATACAAATGTGGGGTCCATAGAAATATCGGAATGCACCAAAACACAGGAACACAGTAATTACTGGAACACAAGTTATAAAAAATAGGATTTCCTTTACTTGTGAGTGATTTTAGGCCTGGAATATTATTGTATGTCATTTATTTAGAGGATAATAAATTAGGATTTCAGTTTGATATACAACTTACAGAAAAAAAGATTTCTGGTAAAAATGCTTTCCTGTTCAGGAACAGAGACAGAGAGTGTATGTAAAGCAGAATTGTGTCTGTTCTGGTGTCTGTAAAAAAGCTTTTTGCTGGGTCAGATATCATTATTATGTGCTCTTTGATTTTTCAAGGCATCATAGAAGTAAATGAAATTGTCTTGAATGCATTTAATGATCCTTGACACTGAAATGGAAAGTAGCACAGACTCAAGAAGAGTCCCACTGGCCACGCAAAGATAAAAGAAAGATAAAGAAGCTTTATTTAATGTCGCATATTAGAAATAGACAACATAAGCTCTGTAGAGCTTTTATCGTGACAAACAAGGTATCCAGTAACAAATTATACCTACCTGATGCCTTAACTTAACTTTATCTTCCTAGGACTACCCTTTAATGGCAAGCGTCAGCCAAGGGAGCTCCTAGTACCATTTTTTACGCCTTTGGAAGGGCATGGCTGGGATTCGAACTCATGACCTCCCGTTCCCGAAGCGGATGCTCTACTACTGAGCTATCGGGGCCGTACACAACGCTGCATCAATGTAACAAAATAGGGCTCAAATAATGCTTTTCGCCAAATTAGCACTTCACACTTAACCCCAAAACAAATATCTGTATGGGAAATACCTATATTAATAGAGTGTTCTGGTAATTACAGATGCTTTCCGGTGTTTTGGTGCATTCCGGTATCTCTATGGACCGTACAAATGTGTATATACTTGTAGCTAAAATTAAAGATGCTAAGGTTCTTTATACTGTAATATTGTCGTTAATAGAACAACAAATATCAAATAAACTGATTTAACGCACAGTGAAATAGTTTTTGACTTGGTTTGTGGTGAATTGGCACTGGTTTGTGGTAGTTTGCGATGGTTTGCGGTATATAGACTTTAGAATATGTCCGCCGCTTTCTGATACCATTATCCTACACAATATATTGATTTTTCTGACTGAGCCTAATGTTTCTGCATAAAACTGTATTTATACTGTGTAAACCCAATGTTTCTGTATAAAAACGCATATATATAGTAGAGCCCTCGCGGCGTTTGAGCGACCTGGGGTGTGGGGGGCAGAGCCCCCCAACATATTAATTATTATGCTGACTTGTCAGTCTGAAACTTATTGTGCATGTAGGTCTCCTTTTTACTGCACTCTAAAGCAGAAGCATAAATGTAGAAAATAACTGAGCCCTCGCGGCCTTTGAGCGACGGGAGCTTGAAAAAGCATGGAGACAGCAAAACATGCCTTTTTAAGTGGCGGACATAGACAGACCCGACCAGTACACGGACACTACTACCAGTACGCGGACACTTTTGTGTTTGGCATCACATAAACTAAGATACTTTTTAGATTCAACTGCCTTTACGACATTTTTTCAAGGCGCCATTTCTTTATCTTTTTGTCATTCGCTTTTTCACGTACACAACACTGTTACGAATTTGCAGGGCTGATGCAGACCGGTATCACGATCGATGCTTCAGTTTGACTGCGCCAAACACACAAACAGGTAAAGCAAACAGCCATGTGTCAATATGAAATAAGAACAACTCTTTACGATGTTATTACGTTTTTGGTAACTACATGTATCAATAATCTAATTAGTACTGCAGCGTATAAATGACGTCTCAGTTTACTCAGATCCTAAGGTGTCCGCGTACTGGTATGATAAGCCAGTTTGATACAGCAAATAGCATGACCTCAACAGCGTTACGTTGCGCACGCCCAGATGATATTTTTTCACGTGTTCCTTTTGTCTATATTTAGTACAAGGATTTTCCAAAATCTCCTGCCCATCTGGTAGTCTGGAACACGTTGGAGTCTTAAACATTAGGCAAAACACCCTTAAAAGTGTCCGCGTACTGGTCGGGCCTGTCTATTCTAAAGCTGCTCCGCCTGGTATAAGGGATGCAGCTAGTATACCCATAAATGACCTTGTTCCCCCAAATAGGCGTACCAGGAATCATCATTCCCTGACATTTCAAACCCCATTGGCTGGGACTGACATTTACAAGTCCAGTGTCTTCCCCCAGACTATTAGAGATTGGAATTCCCTGGAAGATTCACTTATTAGTGCTGCTGAGGGTGCAGAGGATTCAGTTACTAAGTTTACTTCTCTTATAAGGGCTAGGGACTAGCTTCCTTGATTCACAGGTCCTAGTGAATGATTGTTTTTCTTCTTCTTTGTCCATATAACGCCACTGTTCTGCTGGCTATGATCACATATGTGCTTTGTTGTCTTCTTAGTGCTTCCCACTCAGTGCTTTAACACTTGCTTTAATGACTAAACTCGTGCGTGAGGTTCAGAATAAAAGACCAAAAAAAAATATAAAAAAACAAGAAATGTTACAGTGTGTAACAAATGCCCCCGAAGGCCCCTTAAACTGACGTTTGAGCCCTAGATGTGACCTTGACCTTGGGCATAGAACCTGAGTCTTGCACATGATATACATTCTCATTTCGGTTTACTTTTCTGTAATGTTTAAATGCACTTTGGAAGTTTAAGAGGATTCAAGGGGACTTAATTCAACCACTAACCAAACTGTGTTGTGTTCTTGACATTGGGTGTGGGAACCTAAATGTCACACCTTACATAACTTATACTTTACTTTTCTTTACGTTACCATTTTATCATGATCCTGACTTCGGGCAACAGAACCATAATTTGTTTGTGGCATATCAACTGTTTTATACCTTTTCATGAAGTTTAATGAAGTTTACTTCAAAAGTTTTTAGGTAATTGAGGATGAATGACTTGACCTTTGACCTCTGGCTATGACCTTGACCTTGGGTATGGGAGCCTATGTCTTGTGTATGGTAAATTATCTCATTAGGCTTTATCTTTCTTTGAAGTTCGCTTTGGTACTTTTCTGAGTAATTGCCGAGACATTATTTGACCTCTGACCCCAGATTGTGACCTTGACCTTGGATTTTGGGATCATAAATATTGTGTGTAACATACCTTCTCATTATGGTTTACCTTTCTGTGAAGTTTGATGACATTAGCTTCAGCAGGTTTTAAGCTATCATAGAGGCAAGATTTGACCTTTGACCCCCAATTGTGACCTTGACCTTGAACCTGGCAACCCAAATTGATGTGAAACACAACATCTCATTATGTTTCATCTTTCTGTGGAGTTTCATTAAATTTGCTTCAATAGTTTTTAAGTAATCGCTGAGAACCAATTTTGAGACTTTTGACCCAACTGTGGCCTTGACCTTGGGCGTAGGGACTTAAGCCTTGTGGGTGACACACCTTCTAATTATGCTCTATCTTTCTGTGAAGTTTCATTAAATTTGCTTCAGTAGTTTTAAAATTATTGCTGAGACATGATTTTGAGACACAATTTGACCTTTGACCCAATTGTGGCCTTGACCTTGGGCATAGGGACCTAAGTCTTTCGCGCGACACACCTTCTCATAGTGCTTTAACTTTCTGTGAAGTTTCATCAAATTTGCTTCAGTAGTTTTAAAATTATCGCTGAGACACGATTTTGAGACACAATTTGACCTTTGACCCAATTGTGGCCTTGACCTTGGGCGTAGGGACCTAAGTCTTGCGCGCGACACACCTTCTCATTATGCTTTATCTTTCTGTGAAGTTTCATCAAATTTGCTTCAGTAGTTTTGAAGTTATTGCTGAGACACGATTTGTAACGGACGGACGGACTGACGGACGGACAGACGGACGGTGCGATTTTAATATGCCACCCGAAGTTCCTTCGGGGGCATAAAAATTTACTTAAAAAATCTTCCTGTCTGTTTAATATATCTTAGAGTGGCCTCAACTATCTGACGGTCACCATCCAAGCTGATGTCCTCAACATTCCCTGACAGTATCTTCATATCCACATCCCCACCAGGTATCCCTTCTTCAGATAATACTAGTAAAGGCCCTGTCACACTACAACGTTTCGGACAACGTATGTCAACGTATGAAAAATTTATCCAATACGCTGGCATACGCTGGGGATAAATTAAAACATCAAACAGCAGCCGGTTTTGGAACGCACACATAGCGTACTGAACGTATAAATAACTTATTCACAACTTATCCCTAGCGTATACATAACTTATACAAGCGTATAACAGCGTGTTTCCAGCGTGTCTGTAGCGTTCTTGTCTTATGCCGAACGCATGCACAACGTTAGTCTAACTTACGCCGACCTTATGTATAGCATGTTGGAGCGTGCTTCGACGATCAGATGTAAAGCGACGGCTCTCTACAACACTTTTTATTGTAGTGGACGTTGATCAATGGACATGCCTAAAGAACGAAAATTAGAGAACTTTGCAGGTAGTAGCTGACCACCTGCATGCATACCGTAGTCCCAATCATCACACGACTGCCGTGCCTACGATGGTAGCCAACCTCCCTCTCGCGCAGACTCCAATGCCTCTTTAGTGGTATCCGTGGCAGCATCTGCAGCAGCTGTGGTGGCATCTGAAGTATTAACCCCCTCTCAAGCCCCAAAACGACAAGCAGAAGCTGCCCAAGAAGATTCCTTATTTAAAAGTGATGAATTGCTGATCTGTATCCAATATAAATAGCTGAAGCCCAGGTCGCTTGCGGATATGTTACCTAAATACGCTCAGTGCGTTCGTGATACGTTCAATAAGTTCTAAGGTCGCCAGGCATATGTTGGATACGTTCTGGTTACGTTCGGTATAAGTTACAGGTAAGTTACCTATAAGTTAGAAATAAGTTACGCGTACGCTCCACAATGGACTGCTGGCTGCCGACGTATGTCAACGTATGATTAACTTACAAGTTACGTGCATGAACGTACGCATAACTTACCTGCTGCGTACACCAAACTTATGACTAACTTATAAACAATACGTCGGCGTACGCTGAAAATTTTATGCATGCACAAAATTTTGGGCCGCATTCGACCTACAACAACTTATACCAACGTATTTGAGCGTGCTCGTAACTTGTTCATAACGTACCCCTAACTTATTCAACGTACACCAGCGTGTTTACTAAATTTCTCATACGTCGGCATACGCTGATGCTATACGTCACTGTGTGACAGCCACATAAGACAACATTCTTCAGTGTGGCTCTAGCTTCACTGTACTCATCACAATCAAAAAGAAAATGCTCCAAGGATTCCGTAACACCGCAGTGGTCACATAACTTAGTTTGATTTTTGTCAAAAACCGATCTGTGTACATTGAGTAAAGTGTGGCCACAGATCAGATGATTTAGAATTCTGTATGCCTTCTTATCTCCCTCTCCTACTTTTGATCTTTTCCCTATTTTTTCTACACCGAAAACTTCTTGGGTTCTGCCTACATTACTGGATAATGAAAATGCTCTCTTCCATTTTTCAATGACCTGTTCTTTCATCTTTCTGCTGGCATCTTTTTTGGTATATGTGTTTAAACTGTTAGGTAGTTTGGCTGCTTCTGCTGCTGCCTCTTTGGCATATCTGTCTGCCAGCTCATTTCCAAAAATCTGCTTGTGGCCTGGACACCAATGGACATGCAACTTATACCCTTTATCTTGAACTTTTCCCACTAAGACTTTTATGTTATATATCAATTCCATATTGTTCTCCGGTATTTATTGTTGAAAAACTGAAGTTATTGCTGGCTGACAGTCAGTGAAAAAATGAGCAATTGTATCGCCATCAGAATTGATGCTGCTATTATTCAAGAAATCAAGCCCTAACTGTAATCCCACCAGTTCTCCAACATAGTTGTTGCTGCAGTTACTCACACTCTTCTTTAAACATACTGGATCTGTGTTCAAACCATTGATAAATATCACAGCACTACCACCAGTTGGTCCAGGATTTGAAAGTGCTGACCCATCGGTAAATATTATGATATCTCTGTTTGGTATATTAGAAAGTGTTTCCTTGATATTTTCTGTTTGACTCTCTTTTGCTGCATTCATCTCATCCCAATTCGCCTTAGCTTTCCTAACTAGAGAAAGACCCATGTACTCTTTAGTGTATTGGAAGTCCTTCTCTATATAATCAAGAGCTATATCTCCCTTCAACTCACTGAACCTAGACATAAGCAAGTTAAAGACATTAGGTTTACTGATGATGTGACTATTATTATTTGTCCTTGGACGTATCACCAGTAAACAGTTCTGATTCTGTTCACCGCCAATATTGATTGAAAAATCATGTCTTGGTTTGAGATTTTACTGGGGCGAGTTGTTGTGGCCCAGTTGTCTTTGATCCAAGTGGTCCATAATTTGTGGTAAGTATGACTGTATCAAGAAACAAATATTGATCCGAAAATAGGTATCAGTCGAATACCAAATATCATTTAGTGTTTTTCCACTGGTGTTTTATTCCGTTCTATAGAAGCTATTGTAATGGATGAACAGTCTATTTTGCTTGTGGTTTAAATTAAAAAGACTAAAGAGACAGTGATACACAAAATATGGCTCTTACTAGAATTGTTTTTCTACGAAAAAACAGAATGTCTCCCCCCTTTTTGATGTCAAAAGGATCAGTCATTACGACGCCAAGGGAAAAACAATATGTTTCCCTACCCTGAAGCAGGGGTTCATAATAAGTAAAAAAGTATAAATGCAAGAGTCATAGTTGTTATGCTCTGCATGTCATGTAATGTTGACTGATATTCATATTTAGTTTTTGTCAAAAAATATAAATGCAAGAGTTACAGTGCTCTGCACGTGGTCTATTTATATGTTCACTGATATTTGTATGAAGTTTCATGAATATAGCTTAAACGGTTTTCAAGTTATAGAGCTTAGACGATTGAGACACGATTTTGTGAATGACAAAGTTCCAAGGGAAATAACTCAAATAGTATAAATGCTGTGCTCTGCAGGTTGTCTAGTGTTGACTGACATTTGTATGAAGTTTCGTGAATATAGCTTGTCCGGTTTTCAAGTAATAAAGCGATTGAGACACGATTTTGTGACTGACAAAGGTCCAAGGGAAATAACTCAAGAAGTATAAATGCAAGAGTTATGGTTCTTGCACTATGCAATTCTTCTAATGTTGATTGATATTTGTATGAAGTTTCGTGAATATAGCTTGAATGGTTTTCAAGTTATAGACGGACTCGACTGAGACGCAATTTTGTGAAGGACAAAGTTCCAAGGGAAATAACTCAAAAAGTATAAACGCCAGAGTGCATTCTGCACGTCGTCTGATGTTGATTGATATTTGTATGAACTTTCATGAATATAGCTTGAATGGTTTTAAAGTTATAGACAGACTCGACTGAGACGCAATTTTGTCATGGACAAAGTTCCAAGGGAAATAACTCAAAAAGTATAAATGCCATAGTTACCATTTGTGCACTCTGCACATCGCCTCATGTTGATTGATATTTGTATGAAGTTTCGTGAACATAGCTTGAGCAGTTTTCAAGTTATAGAGCGGACATAATTGAAACACAATTTTGTGATGGACTTAGTTCCAAGGGAAATAACTCAAAAAGTATAAATGCCAGAGTTACCATTCTTGCACTCTGCACGTCATCTCATGTTGATTGATATTTATATGAAGTTTCGCTAATATAGCTTGAGCGGTTTTCAAGTTATAGAAAGGACACGATTGAAACACAATTTTGTGATGGACTAAGTTCCAAGGGAAATAACTCAGAAAGTATAAATGCCAGAGTGACCATTCTTGCACTCTGCACGTCGGCTCATGTTGATTGATATTTATATGAAGTTTCGCGAATATAGCTTGAGCGGTTTTCAAGTTATAGAACGGACACGATTGAAACACCATTTTGTGATGGACTAAGTTCCAAGGGAAATAACTCAAAAAGTATAAACGCCAGAGTTACCATTCTTGCACTCTGCACGTCGTCTTATGTTGATTGATATTTATATGAAGTTTCGCTAATATAGCTTGAGCGGTTTTCAAGTTATAGAACGGACACGATTGAAACACAATTTTGTGATGGACTAAGTTCCAAGGGAAATAACTCAAAAAGTATAAATGCCAGAGTTACCATTCTTGCACTCTGCACGTCGTCTCATGTTGATTGATATTTATATGAAGTTTCGCGAATATAGCTTGAGCGGTTTTCAAGTTATAGAACGGACACGATTTGTGACAGACAGACGGACGGACGGACGGACGGACAGACGCCCGGGGAAAAACAATATGTCTCCCGACCCTGAAGGGGGGAGACATAAAAATACAGAAAACAGTAAGAAAACAACGTTTTGCAACGCAAAATATAAAGAAAACCTCACCGACGCCATTGTTGTTGTTGTTGTTGCCATTCATCACTGTATTTTCCGCCGTTACCGGAGAACCACCTGAAGTACCCTAGAAGGGTGTGTATTTTTCGAAGGGCGTAAAATTGCGCCATCCATCCATACTTTGTAATATTCAGGTCACCTGTTGTGTTTAGGTCAATTTCTAAGGTACTATGGATTATTATTGGATTATCGGTAGTCATGATACTTAAACCACACTACATCTAAGAAGATGGTAAGAGTCGGTAAATAGCTATACATAGCTAATGTTTCGCTGTTATAACATGTCCGACTATAAATAAATTTTGTATTTGTTTTTGTATTTGTAAGAACACCTGAATGCAACCAGTCTTCTACTGACCAGAGTTATGGTTCACTAAGCAGGGTTTTCCCGGACGCAGGATTGAGGGTCTCAGACCCCCAAAATGATGAATGTGACTCTCAGAAAAAAAGCTGTGCATCCACTGGGACTCTCAAAACAAAATGCAAGTACCAATTCCAGGTGATGAATTCTAATAAAAATTATATTATTTTTGACACAATACAAAGTAATGATTTTCAGAATATAGTATTTATGAATTCTGATATTTGATTTGGACATTCAATAACATTTTTCAGGGCACAGGACCCTTTACTTTTGGCATTGAACCCTTAAGACATTGGTGTGTGAGTCCAAAAAACTCCTCAAATACTAGGTCGAGGGAAAACCTTGCTAAGGTTTATTTTATTTCCTCTCATTTGGTTTATTTATGGTTCATGATATCTCACGGCTGGCACTTACTTACATCTGCAAGCAACCATTCACTTATGGCACTTCCTTTGCTTTTGCCAAAGGCTCTCTTATTTATGTATAAACAATGAACTGAATCCTTCAAATGACGAATTGTTCTTAAGCATACAAGGCACGACAATAATGAAATGGAACTGGCTGCTGATCAGAAAAGTCAATAGTAACACACAAGTAAAGTACTGCTTAGTGTTGCCTACATAAGTTGTGAGAAACCAGACTTAGCAGAGGACCATTGGTCTTGTAGCTCACCTGAATCTATTCATCTTCAGCACTCAAGGGTATGTAACTCCAAGGCAAATTGTACAATATGGTCAAATTTTGAATGCATCTGAGATTAAGACCTCTAGAATACATATATAGGGGTTCAAGTCCACTGCATTCGGATATCACAGAGCACAATAGCAACAGAAGAATGTTGTTTTTTTCCCCAGCTTTTCCCATGACCAAATTTGACCTTTCCATAAATAGGTCAAGGTCAACTGACAGTCATCATTTATATAAATTTTGTAGTACTAGATTCTCAAGAGGCTACATTCAAAGTTTCAAGGCAATCAGCCCAGTAGTTCTGGAAAAGATTTTTTTAAGGTTTACCATATATGGGCATGGCTGCCATCTTGGTCATGTGACCTGGACAAAAAATATATTAACTTTATTTCTCCCTTTGCCTGAAGGCTGCATATGAAATTTAACTGAAATTGGCCCGCTAGCTTCAGAGAAGTCCTTTGAAAATGTTGACAGACAACAGACAAGTGACATTTGGGGAAGGTCACCAAATGACCTTGACCTCTAGAATTCATAGGGGTTTGTTGACTGCATTTCCATTATCAAAGAGCACAACAGCAACAGAAAAATGTATTTTTTCAGCTTTTTCCTTTCAACAGCCTCAGGGACAAACTAGGTCAAGGCCAACCCAGGGTCATCATTTATATAAATTTTGTAGTACTAGGGTCCCACATGCTACATACCAAATTTAAAGGCAATCCGCCCAGTGATTCTGGAAAAGATTTTTTAAGGTTTATACCATATATGGGCATGGTGGCCATTTGGTCATATGACCTGCCCCAAATGTATACACTTACTTTCTCCTTTTGGCTCTGTATGAAATTTGGCTTCAATTAGCCGTAGTTGAAAGTTCTATTTTTTAAGGCTTTTACCATATATGGGCATGGCTGGGATCTTGTCATGTGACATGGACCAAATATATATCCTTTATTTCTCCCTTTGCCTGAAGGATGGACAGACACTCTGCGACAAATGTGTGCAACTATGGTTACGTACTGCTGAGCCACTTGGGGAACTTTGTTACGAGAACTGAAACAGAACAGATTGCCTGAAGGCTGCATATGAAATTTAACTGAAATTGGTAGTTTCAGAAAAGTCCTTTGAAAACGTTGACAATGGTCGAGTGACCTTTGGATGTCAATAAATAACCTTGACCTCTAGAATTCATAGGGGTTCAAGTTGACTGCATTTCCATATCACAGCATCTGAATCTGAATCTGAATTGTTTACTGATGATACACCAAAATTGACAATCATTCACCAGGCAACAGCAACAGGAGAATACTTTTTTTCAGCTTTTCCCATTCAAAAGCCTAAGGGACCAAATTTGACCTTGCCATAAAATAAGTAGACGTCAACCCAGTCATCATTTATATAAACTTTGTAGTATCAGAGACCCAGATGCTACATACCAAGGAATGAATGAATGTTAGATTATTTTATAGACGCTCAACCCTGGTAAGGGCATACAGCGTCTAAACGTCAACAATATAGAATGTTTCTATATATGACAAGTTCAAAAGCGACCAAATGTTAAAAGTATTGTATATACGTCCAAATGATAAAAACATACCAAGGAAAACAGTCGGCTGGTTCTGGATAAGGTAAAGTTTTTTTACCATACATGAGCATGGCAGCCACCTTGGTCTTGAGGGCCTCATGGAAGATTGGCTAGAGCCAAATGAGTAACCCTCTTTAAATAAAGCTTACTTACTTACCAGGACCAAATATATAAACTTTTGTTCCCCCATCCTGTAAAGGTTCAATATTAAATTTGGCTTCATTCTGATAAGACGTTAAAAGAGTGATGACGATGACAATGATGGACAACGGACATATACAGTGATGACAATGACAATGATGGACGACGGAGGCCTGCCTATACTATAAGCTCACCTTTGAGTCTTTGGCTCAGTTAGGCTCAGGTGAGCTAAAAACAAAGTTTAAATCAATCTTTTATTCGTTATTACACAGGTGTTTTTCTCGACCCTTGTAGAGGCCAAATTGAGCAGTTCAGAAGTGCTCTTCTCATTCCGGAAGGTCTCCTGTCTCATCAAATGAACCAAAAGCATATATCACAGAGTGAGCACCTATAGGCTGGAGCTCAAGGACTAGTAGAAACTAGAGGCTTGTACCACCCTGTACATACTATCTTGAAATTCTTTACTAAATTGCCAACACATATGGGTTGCAGTTCTGCAAATTAACTACATGTACCATATTCATTCTGTTACAAGAAGGGACTTCACCCTTCCAGAAGTATGTAAATCTCCCTTGTGGAATGCAGCTATGAGATAGGTTATTCTTTTCTGAAAGGATTAAAAAAATCTAGATCCTTCTTATCAGATGGATCAAGATTTTTGTGATTGTTTTGGAATGAATCCCTGTCATAACTGAAGAAATATGGTAAAGGCTATAAGGAATGTTCAGTACAGAATACTTCCAAGATGGCGCCATACTCTGCAAGAACATGGAAGTAAAAAAAAAATAGCCACAAACATCCAATTTTGAATTCTGACCTCAACTTTGGGTTGTGCTGGTTCAGTCCAAGATATAGGGTAAATCTATTTATAGCTCTCCATTAAGCTGCTGCAGTAAACTGATCAGATCTGATCTACCTTTTTACCCTGTGAGGAAGTGGGTTATAGATTCTGCTGTCTTAAAAGGTTTCATGACTTGTGAGCAAAAGACAAGTTTAAGTGTATGGATACACCACCAGGAGAAATCACTCTGACATGAAAATATTTGCCTCCCCTCTAACAGGATGCTACTCATAAAAGAAAGAATCTGTTTTCCCTAATCCAGACAACATTTTTTTCCTTTCAGGTGCATGGGTAATCGTCCATGTTTTCTTGGTATTTTTTTAAAAAGGGGAACAACTTTAGTAACTTCCGGTTGCTCCCAAATACTATGAAACCCTTCAAGAATAGAGTCTACTGTTAAAGGAAAGAATTTGCTCCCCTTGGAGCAAATTCTTTTATTAAGAGTGGACTTCATTGAAAAGGGAGGTAAAAAAGAAGTAAACAACAGTTGCTTCCCCTGTAAGTGTATCTATTGAACTTAAGAGAAGCAATCCTTGGAGAAAAGTTTAAAGCAACAAAGAAGCAACTACTGTTCTGCTTAAGTTGTATGGTGTGTAAAAATGGTAGCAACACTAATGGGGTGAAGCAAAGCACCTACAAAAGCAAAGGCTACAAACTGTTGGAGCTTACTTGTCATATCAAACTTGCCACTAAACTTCCAAGACCACACATTAGTGCTTTTATATAGAATCTTACTCTAAAATTTTACGGCATTGCACTGAATGGTTTCACACTACCACTGAAACAGTTTCATGAAATCTACACTGAAAATGGGACATAACTCTTTCTGTTAAAATGTTCTGCACGGAACCAAAAGTCACATACCTACATAGCAATCACAATGATATACCATTTTCAACAGGTGAGCTAAATCACTTTTATGATTTGAAAATTTTGAAAGCTTCCCAACCAATACTTTCTGAAATCAAGATATGAGTGTAAATGCTATTTTTTTTTTTCTTTCTTTACACATTTTTACAGAGCTCCAAACAAGAAGGGGTAAAAGAGATAATTTTTCTTAACTCTTAATGAAAATGTATGTGACGCGTCATTAGAACCGTCTTGGCAAAGAAGTTCTAAAGAAGTTGCGTGTCATTTAGAGGCCTGAGGCAGGGATTTTCCCCCTCTACTCCGGCCTTATTCCCGCCTATATTTCCGAAATCTGTATAGGAATTATGTGGAAAACATATAAAATACCTGTCTACTTTGCCTTGACGACCGGGTGCCAAAAAAGTTAATGAAACCCCAAAGATGTATGTTTTTATGGAAAATAGGGAAAATTATCTCTATCTTTGTTAGCCCTTCTTATCTGGTGCTTAGTTTTTATCCCCAAAGTCTCAGCTTACCTAGAACTCTGTAAAATGGGAGCAGTCTTTATGGTGAGAAATGGATAACGAAATTCAGATTTGTTCTTATTTACTTTTCACAAAATGGAAGATACAAAACATGTAAACAAATGGATTTTGTATAAAAAGGCAAACTGATAATATATGAACTCTGTAGCCATAAACGGCCAAGCACACAAAATATCTACCTGTTCTCTTTTATTTTCATAAATATTTCTCTAATTGGTAGTCAAATATTTCTCTAATTGGTAGTCCTCTGACGTTAAGGTCTCAGAATAATTTCAGAGATTGGCAAATGACAATTTCGTATTTTTCCACAAAACATAAGTTGTGGAATATCAGCAAACAGAGATCAGAATGTGGCAGTTCTATCAACATGCCAAAATATGTTTTAATAGGGAAAGAAAATTATCATTTGGAAAAACTATCATCAAGAACTTCTTTAAGGTGTATGGGTATGCCTCAACATTTTTTGCCATTTTCCTTAAAGGAAATATTTTGAGATTTCACATTTGCTTCCTTGGATGATAAAATCCTGCTAATAAAGGCTCCACTCTTAAAGGAATGAATCTGCTCCTAAAGGAGCAAATTTTTTCCTTTAAGAATTGATCTTAATCGAGAAGGAAGCCTGAAATGAAAATAGCAGGGTTGCTTCCCTTGAAAGTATTACCGATTTATTTTTGGCTAGAGCTCTGATCTGAATATACTTGTGAAGTGTTTTTGTAGACACCCGATACTGTAGGCATATTATTTAACATGATAATTCCTGAAAAGTTTGATATCATCTCTTTTTGTTCTCTGTCACTTTTTGTAAGCAACTTATAAAACATCCTAAAGTCTATTAAATGATTTTAGTCAATAACTCCAAACAAGGGGTGTGGGTTATGATGAAAACTGTGATAATTCTTCAATAAGTTTCTTCTCTGAAATACACTATATTGTACTCTAATTACAAGGTTCGAAACTAACAGTAGCAAGTAGCAAATTTGCCACCTAAAAATCTAATTTGCCACCTGAAAAAAAAAACGGGTAGCAAAGTTGCTGCCTAAGAATTCTTTAGTAAAAGTTAATCTCTTGGAAGTACTAGCCGATTTTTGTTAAGATACTGCTTCTATGTGTAAGACTAAACACAATTCCATAAGGTCAAAGGCATTATCAATGCCTTTGACCTTATGGAATTTTGTTTCGTCACAACTCTGACAACTGTTGAGAGGCAAGAGGACAGTTTTGGCCTCACGTTTTTGCTACAAGGTATGTGGGTTTTGCTACTAGCTTTTATACCAGGTACCATATTCATAAAACCACTTAAGTTGTTGCTATGCGATTGCTAAGGCTAAATAGCTATAAAGGAGATTCCCTACAACTATGAAATTTGGTCAGGAGGAACAGTCTTTGTAAACCTGTTCCTCCAGAGCAAATTTCATAGTTTTAGGGAATCTCCTTCAAAGAAATTTAGCCTTAGCAACAGCATAGCAACCACTTAAGTCGTTTTATGAATACGGCCCCAGGTACCAACCTGCATAAAAAGTTAATTTCTAACTCTGTAATTAGAGCCACATTTGAGTTGTGCCACTGACAACAGTTGGTTCATACATTTTGGTGAAAAATGTTCATGAACTATCACAAAATCTTCATCATACACCCCTTATTTGAAGCATGGCTATATTTTGGCTCCTAATTAATGGTCTCTGATATCTGGTGGTCTCTGCCTGGGTGCAGCCTTGACAATGTCGTCAACTCTGAGGATCATCTCCGCAGCCTCTGAGGCACTCATCAACACCTGTCTCTTGACGAGAAATGATTCTGTTATACCTAAGGCCTCCATATCTGCTACTACTCCGTCATCCATATCTGGAAGAGCCATAAAATCAACACTGAATTGATTACTATGATTTTCATGATTGGCATCAAATGGAAAGTGACCATCATCCATGTGCCTACCATAAATGAGCCACGACGTGAGAAAACCAACAATGTGGTTGTGCGCCCAGTGCAGACTCAGATCAGCCTGGGCATCCGCCCAGTCTGATCAGAGTCTTCACTGTCCGCATGAAGGTAGCTTAGACCCTTAGCTACAGTTTGAGCACTTAAGAAAGAGTCTGATCAAACTGGGTGGCTGCCCAGGCTGATCTGAGTCTTCGCCGGGCACACAACCACATTGTTGGTTTTCTCGTGTCGCGGCTCAAATACTTAAATCAGCCTTCACAACTATGCAATCTGAGCAGAGTCCTTACATTTCACTTTCTAGGTTGTTGTTTTTATTTCAATTAGTCGTAATGGCACACCCAAAGAGGCTCAGCAGAATGAATCCATGGCCGCACCTCCCCGTATCCTGAGATCTGTCCATTTTTTTTTTGATGCTCAGAGTACTGATTATACATGTGAAAAGGAGAGACACTGATCAGACTGTGTAGACTAAATTGAGTCTTTCCTCTTCACATACAGCATAATTTTATGATACTTTTTCATGTGATGCCCAGAGTTCTAGATAAGAGGGAGTACTTCATGATAATTAAGTACAATGTTTCTTATATCTCATCGAAACCATATGTTGTGACCCCTCATCTGAACCGTCTCATCGAGACGGTTCAGATGAGGGGTCACAGCATATGGTTTTATGCAGAATTAACTTAAATTATCCCTAATTATCATCGAATACTCCCTCTTATCTAGAGCTCTGGATGCCAATTGCCATATATATCAGAGCTCCAGATAAGGTGGGTTTTAGAGGATAATTCTTCTTACTTCTCAATACTTCTCAATGATAACATATATTGTGACCCCTTGTTAGAACCGCCTTGGTGAGGTTGTTCTAATATATTAAGGGGTTTACATATAGTTTTATGGAGAAAATTGAAAAGTCATCCCAAAATTATCCTTGTTACCTCTGCTTAACTGGAGCACTGTATATTAGACATAATTCAAACAGGCTATCTTTATTACCCGGCTGGGTGTCAGAAATTCATCAGACTGTCTCCAATGTTTGTCCATATACTTAGCAGTCATTGTTGTAATTTACAAAACTTGTTTACAATTTTCAGTGGTTAAATGGTGAGGCAGCACATATAAGGTATTTTGTGCTGATAGAAGAAATACTAAAGCTATAGCAATTCAATCTAGACTTTTTAGCTTGGAAAACTAATATATCTCAGTCATAACATTTTCAAGCAAATAACAACTAATGAGCCGTGTTATGGGAGAATGCTTTAGGATATGTAAAGGATAAACACTCCCTTCAGCAAGTACTATCATTTACATCACTCAGACCAGTCTCAAATCTTACAATTTATACATGCTCTTACAAAGCTGAAATTTCTGTACCAACATTACATACATTACAGTAAAACAATACTGTTTTATATTTGAGTCGCAACAAGACAAAACCAACAAAGAGCATTTGGGCTCAGCAAAGACTAAGATCAGCCTGCACATCTGCCCAGTCTGATCACAGTCTTCTCAGTCCCCATGGAGGTAGGTTAGACCCTTAGCTACCCTTTAAGCACACAGGGAAGACTTTGATCAGAACTGGCGGATCCCCAAGCTGATCTGAGTCTTTGCTGGGCGCATGTGCGACTTGGTTTGTTTTGTCATCTTGTGGTTCATTTGATATCCATTTGCAGAACCTTGAATTTTTATTTTCCAGCTTGGAACTGAACTGTGTTTTACTAGGCCTGCTACAGGTTAAAATCATGTTTCTTGATAGAAACTGTACAAAACTTACTTATTCCCCATGTCTGTTTCCCCTCTGTATGTATTGCCCTGAGTTCTGACACCAACTCAGCACTGTCATAACCAGCATTGTCAGCCATTATAGAAGGCAACTGAAAATATCACACATTGACAATCATAAATTTAACATACAATTGACTGCCTTTATCTCAAAGACTGTTACCTCTAAGTACCCTCTTATATCAAAGAACATAGTTTGGACATATTTCCTATTTTTCTTTACATTTTGACTTTTGTTATCACAAACTACTGATTTCTCAAAGTAAATTTTCTAGAACCAGAAAATTTACTTTGAGATCTCAGTAGTTTGAGATACACTTTGACTTTGAGATATTGAGAGATGTCTGTACTATTAATGCTTTTCAACATTTAAAGTGTTAACATTTAGCTTTGTACAACCTCATCAAGCTCAAAAATTTAAGCTGTTAAAAAAAAAAGATGCAACCTGTCTGAAGTGGTTGTTAAAAGATGCAACCTGAGTCAGGTATATAACATGCCTGTCTTACCCAATCCAACCCCTTTTGTGGAAAATTTGAAAATTTGGCCTTTAAGATTTACTTACCATTCTAAGAGCTTTAGCAAATGCCTCCATGGCAACAGCTTCTTTTCCTGGAGTTTTAGCGGCAAGTTTGGAGACAGCATCTGACATTAGCATTTCTGCACTACCTGTTCAAAAATATAAAGATGGGATAAAACAATGAAACCGAAATATTTTTTACCAATAAAATGCCTCCACTCTTAGTTCTGTCTGTCTGTCTGTCTCTCTCTCTGTCAAATAAAAAGCCTCAGCTTTTAGCTATATTCAGCAATTAAACAGCTGCATAAAGTATTATATTAGCAAAAGTATGCAAAATCTTAAGGCCTTGTGCTGAACTTTGTAATTCTTTTATGATGGTATCATAAAGCAATCCTTATTATAATTCCCAAGAATGCAGTATATACTTGTCAAAAAGAAAAAAAGTGCATTTTAATTACTTAAAAAAATTGCAGGCACATGATCCAGAACCAAAGTTATCATATGTGCCACAACACGAGAGAACCAACAAAATGGCATGTGCGCCCAGTAAAAACTCAGATCAGCCTAGGCATCCGCCCAGTCTGAGCTAAGTCTTTGCCGTTTGCATGGAGGCGGCTTAGACTCTGATCAGACTAGGGGAAGTCTAGGCTGATCCGAGTCTATGCTGGGCACACATCCATTTTGTTGGTTTTGTCGTGTCATGGCTCATATTAATGTGGTGATAAGATCTGTGTTTTTCGGCTAAAAAAACCCCAACAACTCCAGAACTATAGACCTGTCTTTCAAAATGATCTGTATTTTTGGGACAGTATGGAAGGGAAAACCCATCTTACGAAAGAATGAACATAATGATTTAGATATATCAGGTCATGTTGTATTGGGGAAATCCTGTCTGGCTGCTGATTTATTATGGTATAGACAGCAATGCAAGGTCATGATTATGCTTTATATTTCTGCCACAACAAGAGTAAATACAGTAACTACTAACCACCACCAAAAACAGTTTTTGTTTCTTTGACAGTCTGAGTAAGAACACAGAGTGCGTCATGAAGAGATCTTTCTGCCTCGTCCAGAATTTGCTGGGTGGCTCCTCGTAAAACAACTGTACATGCTTCTCCCAGTTTAACACCTGCAATGAAAAGAATTGTTTAGCATCATGTGAAGTAGTAGCTATTTGTGCAAACAGGAAAGACTCTGATCAGCCTGCACATCAGTGCAGTATGATCCGAGTCTTCCCTTTTTGCATATACCACCTACAAGTCTTGGGAATCTAACCCTGAAAACGGAGGTCTACAATGGGTTTGTGAAAGTGGGCAGGTCTGTTTTTCATGCAAGGTCAACAGAATGTTGTTTTTTTATGAAGAAAAGTAGTCATACTGTTTTTCTCCTAACAGGCACAGACTTGTAAACTCAAGGTTCAGCTGCACTTACAAAACATTATTTATGCCACAGACTTTACTGAATTTTCATACTGACATGAATATCAATTTTTGCGAACGTACTGATGCCATCAGCTATCTTTGAATAGCTTTTAGACAAAAAGTTTCAGGGGAGCTGTCATACAAGAATATTTACTGTATATGACTGTCTATCCCCTACAGCCTTCAGCACTGCTAAGACAAAACATTTGCAAGTGTCATTCTCAAGTTTAAGACACTGCTGTAAAATAAGTATGAGCCATGACATGAGAACAAAGTGGCATGTGCACCCAGCAAAGACTCAGATCAGCATGGGCAGCTCCCCAGTCTGATCAGAGTTTTTGCTTTGCACTTAAAGTGTACTAGTAGCTAAGGTTCTAATGTAGCTTCATGAGGACAGCAACGACTGTCATCCGACAAAAAGGATGCCGAGACTGACCTGAGTCTTCATGTGGCACAACGCCACTTTGTAGGTTTTGTCATGTTGCGGCCATGATTCCTGTTGCAATCAACACTGACTTTGGCATATACATGTGAGTGTCTCAAAATTCAAGCTAAGCTGTCGAAACCTAAAGTGAACAGCTGAAATAATGTTATTTGCCTAATGATATCTGTTGTATAGTGGATACTGTGTATCGGACAACACTGACAGTTTTATTTCATCAAGAAACCAGCACTCTAGAAAAGAACAGAAGAGAAAGATCCATTTTTTAATTGAAATCAGATAAAACCCAGGCCATATGCAGATGGCATGACGACTGATAACATACAGAAACCATTACCAAATAGTGATGTCACAATATATGGTTATTCCAATACACAATTCATTCAGTAATGAGGGGTCACAACCTATGTTTTCACTAAGAAACATGAAAAATTATCTCTGGGTTATCCCAGGGATCATTTTCAGGTGAAATTTTGAGAGAGTTGCCCTTTTTTGTCAAAATTCTCACCAAAATCTGTTCCGTGGGAGATAAAATCTCATGCAAAAATGCAATTCTACAATGGACAGTACAAAAGTTCCACAATGAGAATGGTGATTTTCTCAGAAAAAAAGGCTAAACTGAGATATTTTCTCTCCTCAAATTATGAGCCAGAATTATCCCTGATTATCCTCAACACTCCACCTTATCTGGAGCACTGAGAAACTTAACAACTGCAGGGCTTGAAAAGTACACTCGTCCACTCTTATTTACAAGTGCCTCATGCTGCAGGACCAAAGAAATTTTAGAATTTTGCCAATGTAAATTATCAAATTCACTATAACATTTTACACATTTGATGATGCAGGACAAGTAACAGTTTTAAGAATTTTCAAGCCCTGAACTGTGATATTTTTTTAGCAAATACAACTATCATGCAATGCTTCTAGCCATTAACATACAATAGAACTGTTATCAGAAATGCCAATTCAAAACTTGGCAGTTATATTAGATTTTCTTCTCACACTTGTTTGCTCAAATATGCATGCCCAAGACGTTCCAAATCTACCATAATCAAATCAGGAGTTATCATTACCTGAGAATTTAATAAGTTTATCCTCTCCTATCATGATTTCTTCTATTAGATCACAGTGACCTAGTTTCACCGTCTCAGGGGAATCAAATGTTGATGTTATTTCTCCACCTGAAAAACAGATAAGATAATGAGTCGTCAACAGAATATTTCAACTAAAGCTTTAAGCAATCTTAAAAGGATCTGAAGAGCATCCTCTTAAGCTGAAAACAAAAACAAAAAAAAACAAAAACAGGAAGAGCTTTATCCCTCACTATGCATACATATTCTACTCAACAGGCCTGTCTCTGTTCTTAGCTGTGCTAGACAAGGCCTCTCACCTACACAGATAGTGGTCAACATTATCTGCCCATGCTTGACTGTCACTATACTAAGAGTTGTTAGTGTCTAAAACTCAATTCACTGACAGAGATTATATTGGTTATACACATATCTCAACTGTCAAGGTCATGACAAAATGTTAAGTTCATGCCAGCACCTGACCAAAGAAGAAAACCTTCAACAACTATTCCACTATAAGCATTAATGTCACCAGTCATGCCCAGATGATGGTTACTATGATACTTGTAAGATATTCAATAAATGTACTATAATGTAAAGGTCATCAGACCATGATCTGTGTATGATAGCACAAGACCACTGAAGATGACCTTCTATTACTTTTCCACCATAAGCATTAATGTCTGGTCAATGACAAACCAGCCATGCCAAGATGATGGTTACTATGATACTTGTAAGATATTCAATAAATGTACTACAATGTCAAGGTCTTGAGGAAATGGTCAGTGTATGATAGCACACGACCACTGAAGATGACCTTCTATTACTTTTCCACCATAAGCATTAATGTCTGGTCAATGACAAACCAGCCATGCCAAGATGATGGTTACTATGATACTTGTAAGATATTCAATAAATGTACTATAATGTCAAGGTCTTGAGGAAATGGTCAGCGTATGATAGCACACGACCACTGAAGATGACCTTCTATTACTTTTCCACCATAAGCATTAATGTCTGGTCAATGACAAACCAGCCATGCCAAGATGATGGTTACTATGATACTTGTAAGATATTCAATAAATGTACTATAATGTCAAGGTCATCAGACCATGATCTGTGTATGATAGCACAAGACCACTGAAGATGACCTTCTATTACTTTTCCACCATAAGCATTAATGTCTGGTCAATGACAAACCAGCCATGCCAAGATAATGGTTACTATGATACTTGTAAGATATTCAATAAATGTACTATAATGTCAAGGTCTTGAGGAAATGGTCAGTGTATGATAGCACACGACCACTGAAGATGACCTTCTATTACTTTTCCACCATAAGCATTAATGTCTGGTCAGTAACAAACCAGCCATGCCAAGATGAAGGGTTACTATGATACTTGTAAGATATTCAATAAATGTACTATAATGTAAAAGTCATCAGACCATGATCTGTGTATGATAGCACAAGACCACTGAAGATGACCTTCTATTACTTTTCCACCATAAGCATTAATGTATGGTCAATGACAAACCAGCCATGCCAAGATGATGGTTACTATGATACTTGTAAGATATTCAATAAATGTACTATAATGTAAAGGTCATCAGACCATGATCTGTGTATGATAGCACAAGACCACTGAAGATGACCTTCTATTACTTTTCCACCTTAAGCATTAATGTATGGTCAATGACAAACCAGCCATGCCAAGATGATGGTTACTATGATACTTGTAAGATATTCAATAAATGTACTATATTGTCAAGGTCTTGAGGAAATGGTCAGTGTATGATAGCACAAGACCACTGAAGATGACCATCTATTACTTTTCCACCATAAACATTAATGTCTGGTCAATGACAAACCAGCCATGCCAAGATGATGGTTACTATGATACTTGTAAGATATTCAATAAATGTACTATAATGTCAAGGTCTTGAGGAAATGGTCAGTGTATGATAGCACACGACCACTGAAGATGACCTTCTATTACTATTCCACCATAAGCATTAATGTCTGGTCAATGACAAACCAGCTATGCCAAGAAGATGGTTACTATGATACTTGTAAGATATTCAATTAATGTACTATAATGTCAAGGTCTTGAGGAAATGGTCAGTGTTAATAGCACACGACCACTGAAGATGACCTTCTATTACTTTTCCACCATAAGCATTAATGTCTGGTCAATGACAAACCAGCCATGCCAAGATGATGGTTACTATGATACTTGTAAGATATTCAATAAATGTACTATAATGTCAAGGTCTTGAGGAAATGGTCAGTGTGTGATAGCACAAGACCACTGAAGATGACCTTCTATTACTTTTCCACCATAAGCATTAATGTATGGTCAATGACAAACCAGCCATGCCAAGATGATGGTTACTATGATACTTGTAAGATATTCAATAAATGTACTATAATGTCAAGGTCTTGAGGAAATGGTCAGTGTATGATAGCACAAGACCACTGAAGATGACCTTCTATTACTTTTCCACCATAAGCATTAATGTCTGGTCAGTAACAAACCAGCCATGCCAAGATGATGGTTACTATGATACTTGTAAGATATTCAATAAATGTACTATAATGTAAAGGTCATCAGACCATGATCAGTGTATGATAGCACAAGACCACTGAAGATGACCTTCTATTACTTTTCCACCATAAGCATTAATGTCTGGTCAATGACAAACCAGCCATGCCAAGATGATGGTTACTATGATACTTGTAAGATATTCAATAAATGTACTACAATGTCAAAGTCTTGAGGAAATGGTCAGTGTATGATAGCACACGACCACTGAAGATGACCATCTATTACTTTTCCACCATAAGCATTAATGTCTGGTCAATGACAATCCAGCCATGCCAAGATGATGGTTACTATGATACTTGTAAGATATTCAATAAATGTACTATAATGTCAAAGTCTTGAGAAAATGGTCAGTGTATGATAGCACACAACCACTGAAGATGACCTTCTATTACTTTTCCACCACAAGCATTCATGTCTGGTCAGTAACAAACCAGCCATGCCAAGATGATGGTTACTATGATACTTGTAAGATATTCAATAAATGTACTATAATGTCAAAGTCTTGAGGAAATGGTCAGTGTATGATAGCACACAACCACTGAAGATGACCTTCTATTACTTTTCCACCACAAGCATTCATGTCTGGTCAGTAACAAACCAGCCATGCCAAGATGATGGTTACTATGATACTTGTAAGATATTCAATAAATGTACTATAATGTCAAAGTCTTGAGGAAATGGTCAGTGTATGATAGCACACAACCACTGAAGATGACCTTCTATTACTTTTCCACCACAAGCATTCATGTCTGGTCAGTAACAAACCAGTCAAGCCAAGACGATGGTTACTATGACATTTGTAAAAAATTCATTATATGAATTACTGACAATTCACCCCATATTGTAAGATAAATTGCCCCATATTTCAAAGAAACATATGACAGCACAAAACCAATGACGACCAGTTTAAATCACTTTTCCACCATTAGCATTCCTGTCTGTCAATAACAACAAGACATGCCAATAGATGGTTGCTATGCTACTGTAATAACCACAATTACACAACAATGTCAAGGTCTTGAGGAAATGATCTGCGCTTGATAACATATGACCACTCAAGACAATGAGATGATTTTATGGAAAGATATGCCATGCATAGAAGTAGGTTATGCTATGCAAACCAATACAACAAAATTCACATAATCACATATATCTATGGCTCAACAAAGAAACAAATCAAATTTTCATCCCAAATACTGGTTTATCTACAACTCTGTGGCAGTGATGTCATAAACATACCTGTAACTAGGGCTAGCCTCTCCACACCCTCAAAGTCTGCATGTTCTATTGCCATGACACCAGCATCAGCAAATAACTGTTCTGGGTAGTTGTAGATCAACTGTCTGGAGACAAAAGAAATGCACATATAAACTGTTATCCTATGAAAATTTGTCTTTGGATTTAATGAAATAAGCATGCCCAATTTACATATCACATAAGGTGTATGGATATACTCCCAGTTTTACAAGGGAGGTAATTTAACAGAACAATATTTTGATTTTCTTTAGTAAATGAATCTTTTCTCTAATGGTGGCTTCTCTTTAACGAAAGAACTTGCTTTAGGTGAAAGCAAATTCTTTCCTTAAAGAGTAGCCCTTAGTTGAAAGAAAGACAAATATTCCTATCAAAATGATCTCCCTTGGAGTAGTATTCCATACTTAAGTACAGGTTCTCTCATAATGCAGCACCTAGTGTAGTTTTGTTCTGGCTGGTTACCTCTGATCAGGTTAAATTTGCATTTTACTGTAATATTATGAAGTGAGCAGTTAAATATAAATCAAGACTTTAAGTGAATGGTTGAATTTGAATGCTCCGCACCAGAAGGGTGGGTCAACACTGTCCACACAGGACTTCTGTATTGCCAGTAGGATTGTGACTATTTAAAACAAATTTAAAGGTAGGTTCTTGTACAAACAATACCAATTTTGTTCACACAAATATTTCAGTCTTTTTCTATGTAGTATTAAATACTGCCAGTAATTTATTACTGACTGTTCAAAGGCAGTTCTTTTCGTGTTTATTTTTTATTATTTTTGTCGTTGTTTGTCAGCTTTCTATTAACCTTTGACTTTTTTGTACATTATTTGTAATAGCCTTGCGCCCATCTGCTGGGAAAGAGCTATCCAGACGGCTTTTCACTTGTCTTATTTTGCTTTGTCCGCCATCTTTTATTTCTTTTCTGTTCACATTTGGTGTTCACGGCAGGATGTGCCATTAAACAATTGTGTCGGTTCCCAATCACTGCCATTTCATCCACTTTACATACTCATACTCATTTAACTCTTTCAACGCCAAAAAAACAGATAACAAAATTTAAGTTGGCAAAATTTAAAAAAATGCCATGTCAAACTTATATTACATTTGAGAAGTCAAAGACTAGAGGGCAAACAGTGTAGATCGAGCCGCCTAATCAGAATCTATGCTGTTTGCAAATCTCGCTATTTTTTCATCTCAGACACTTAAAGTTTTAATGTTAAATGAACCTATCAAATGTGCTCACCTGTTGATGAACACATTGCACTTATGTTTGAGAATCTTGGCCACTTTATCTTTCATCTTCTCTTTCTCCGCAACTTCTAACTCTGCAACTTTTGATATAGCATCTACCTTTACTTTAGATCCAAATACCTGCAAAATAATTCAGAAATAAAACATTCAGCTTCTAATTCAGCAACCTTTATAGCTAGGGGCTCTACATTTAATTTAGATAAAAACACTGATAAAAAGCAAGGTTCAAATATTGCAACCTTGCATATGATTTCCAACTAACTTCAAGATAAACACCTGGGCCCATTGTTCAAAGCATCATCAGCTTAAAGAAGTCGTGGTCAAGGAATCGTTAAGTCTTTTACAACATACAAAATCAAGTGTGACCTTGTTTTTTGCTGGAAAATTGAGAAAAGCATACAATTCGTCTGAAAATCTAACGTCTCATTAGCTAACGACTTTGTTAGTTTCGAACAACTGGGCCGTGAAAATTAGGTTCATAGACAATTTTAAGTGATTCAGTATTCTTAGTTATGACATTAGTGTTTACTTAAGAACCAAACACCAGTCAAATATTGAACTGTAGTAATAATCAGTTCTTTACCTGTAATTCAGCTACCTCAAATACAGTGTATGGTAGCTCAGTGGTTTAAGCACTGGCCTGTTAAGCCAGCAGTGGAGGTTCAAATCTTTTCACTTATAAATGGGGTGCCATTGCACACAATGTTTCAGTATCATCTTTCCACTGGCTACATATGAGTGAAGTTCTGTTGAAAGGGCTGTAAAACAAAACATCCATCACTTCTATTGGCCACAGGATTACTCTTCTTCTGCAATTTTATGGAGGAATTGAATCTCTGCTTTTGTAGACAGGAAAAAAATAAAGCGTTTCATTCCAAGAGTTCTTGCCTTTCGGAAGATATGATTGTTTTTCATCCTTAAAGCAGCAAGAATGAAAATAGTACAATTTGCAAACATTGTAGATCCAGATGAGGCAGCTCGTTATGAGCTGCCTCATCTGGGTCTACATTGTTTGCCATATACTCTTTGAATTAGCAATATAATATAGCCTGAACAAAACTTTTGAAATTTTGCAGACTTAAAGTTTGTTGTCTGTTTTTATTGGTGCGTTAAATGTTTACTAACCTTTATTTTGTCTGTATCCATAGGAGTATTAGCTACTAAAATATTGGCATTTTCTAATCTTTTAGGTTGATTCACACCTATCTTTTTATCCAGTAAGAAGCCTGAAATAAAAGAAAATGAATTGTGAACAGAAAATCACCATCACTTTGATTTTGCATGATTTTATAAAAGTCATCTTTTTTTCTTTTCCATTCAATATGTTAGATTTTTTTAAAAGCTATTTCAATGTACAATAATGACTTGATATATACAAAATGTAGAAACAATATCAAGTTATGATGCATCTGTCTAATATAAATTCCTAGGGCTTGCTAAAATGGATATTGTATAATGGGAAAGTTTAGTGTCACCTAATTTTCACGGCTGGTTTTCCGTGAAAATTAAACTCCGTGAAATATTTTCAGAGTTTGAACAAAATAGTAGTAAGTAATTTGAATCATCTAAAAATATGATTTGCAGTATTTAAGGCATCCCACAAAACTTTAAGTAGGTTGCTATAGAGTTATTACCTGTGGCGCAACTATGTTAGCAGCCAATTACAACATAAACAGGATGTCACTTTTATCGCTTGATTAACGGTCACTTGTACCTAAATATGCAAGTACAGTTACAAGAATTTTCATTGACTGAGTTCTGTTTACTTTTATCCTGAACAACAGCCCTTCTCCCAGTTGCTTGCATATTTTAGTTGACTTTTTATGTGTACTAAACACTGAAAATTTATCCTCCTGTTTTTTTGGACATCTGCAAAAGTTTGGTGATGTGAAACTTTTCCATTTTACAGTATATCCCTATACCCTGTTTAATCTAATTAGGATAATGTGACATTATCGGCAGACTGGTATTATTGGTAATCTGGTATTATCATACAAATTCAAGTTATGTCAGATTCAGGATAACTGAGCCACGACACAACAAAACCAACAAAGTGGCATGTGCGCTAAGCTAGGCCTCAGATCAGTCTGGGTGTCCACCCAGTCTGATCAAAGTTTTCGCTGTTGGCATGGAGGTAGCTTCGACTCTAAGCTACCCTTTAAGCATACAGCGAGACTCTGATCAGACTGGGCGGATGCCCAGGCTGATCTGTGTTGTAGCTGGGTCCACTTGCTACTTTGTTGGCTTTGTGGTGTCGCTGCTCATATTATATACCTTCATCTAAATATGAATCCTGTAGGCCACCACCTAATTTCTTGATAATCTGTATAGCATCTAAGTTTCCACTGCCTTTGAGACGTAATACTGCATTAACAGCTAGCTGGGCAAACATTTCCTTGTACTGGGTTAAAATCTTTGAGCTGATGGTTGTCTTGGCAATGTTTAACAGATCTTCTTTGAACTTGGTATCATCATTCCTGTTTATGAATAAAGATATGTACCATAAACGTTCTAAGTATTGGGACATACAGGTCTAAACAAACAGTGGAGACCCAGATCGGACTACTCCTGGCAGTCTGATCACTATCTACACTGTCTGTCATTCCATTCCCATCTTTTGGAAGCATTACTGCATTGTATAACCAAACTACTAGTATTGAATTTTCAAGACAATTATTTCAGATGTTCCAATTGTTACTTTTTACGGTAAATCATGTATACAGAAATCCTGATAATTTGAAGGTATTCACAAGAGGACATTTTTGTCCTTTTATCCATGAAACTCTTATTCTATGCTCTAGTTCGACCTCAATAAAGATGCTGTGGTCACTCACTGGCACTGTATCTTACAATACCCTTTTTTCTAGGGCATAACTTGTGTTAAGTTTGAGTGTGCAGGATTTTTTTTTTCATGTGCACTGATAAGTATCAACTGGGTGTTGGCAATAAATCCCAGTGCTCCAGTATAAACTTAAAAACATGAAATCTAAACTCTGTTCATAAATTCTGAAACTGGGTTATTCGCTGATCATACTTTTATTATCTAATCAATCCAGGTAAGACTTTGCATAGTGATAATACTAGGCTTCCGCCGATTTCTCATCGACGTGTCCTCTGACTCTGCCCTTCGTATGATGCTGGGCCTACCTGCACAAAAGTGCAAATAACAGATTTTCAATCCGAGACTAAGTCCATCGGACAAGTTGGAAACGCCTTTTAATACCATATAAAGTGGTCGCTTAAAATAGTTTTGTGTACGGGAGGGTTTAGTATTCTACCACATGTTCTGCGTGTGCGAAATCAGTCAGCGTGACAACAAGCTAAGCGTGCGAAATCAGTCAGCATGACAACAAGCTAATCATCCGCATAATTCTGACTCGATTTGAAATTGATCACACCGCATAAATTCACACTGGACAAGGTTTTCAGTGTTTCATCATAGTCCTTCCCCAACGGCAAACAACATCCACACGTCAGTGCGACTTAATGATGTTCACTGGTGCTATTTTAACGAAAATATAACAGCTTTCCGCGGTATATAATAAGTTCTGAAGTTTCAAAACATATATTTCCAATACTGAGTTAGAATTGCAAAGTTAAAGTCTCCATCCATATGCCTATCAGTGGTAATTACGTCAAAACACAAATCATTACGAAAATCGCTTCAACCTTAACGGTCAATGATAAAATGTGGGTTGATGTGCGATCCATATAACCGGCAAAAAGTTTGGGAAATATGTTTCTTGAAAAGAACAAATCGCTCCACAATATATAGTTTTCCTTTGCTGGTTCCCCATTGAGCGATGCAATATAAACAAACGCGGGCAGTGCTCTGGGTCCCACGCTTGCACATTGTATTTTTACCGTTTTATTTAAATTGATGAAATTGAAAGTAGATCATTTTAGTGGCCAACTAAATGACTAAGAAAAATTTTCAAACCTTTATTATGTGAAACTCAAGAATGTTTAATTTGTTTAGACTTGACTAATCACCATCATTTCCAATGACGAACCTATAGTGAGAAGCTAGCAACGATAATTCATGACAAAATTTTTCAAGCTAATAGAGCAAGGGGCCTTTAAATACAAGGATAAAATCGTCCACCTTTCAAACTTACTACAGCTGCCTTCAGTCGGTCTACTCCTCCCCTCCGCACCCCATCCCCCTCAATATCACCCACATTACCAACAACCCGTCCCTTCAATTAGTCTACCACCCAAACTCCCATCCCTCGACATTACCCCTGTCCCGAACACACATCTTCAATCCACCACCCAAACCTCCACCCTAGTCTCTAGACACGCCCACCTCCACTAGCATCGGTTTCAGCGGAACCCTATTTTCAAACTGTCACAAACAAATACCCTAAGGTCTGAATGAAGAGCCTTTGGAAGCAAGGAATATGGCAAGACTCGGTTTAATTGAGTAGGTTCATATGCAGTAATTTAATGGTGCAACACTGCCCGCGCCTAGCACCGGCTTTAGCGGAACTCTATTTTCAAACAGACTCAGAATGAGAGTTCAAAATACTGTCTGAAGACTTAGGGATTTCCATCACGCAAATTTGTGATGGTTAACCATGCACTTTAAATGAGCTGACATTATGGCTTACCATAACATAAGTTAAATTTTCACCGCAAGATGTCACTACATGTCCGGAGGATGAAGCGTGATGGAAAGCCATATTGTTAATTTCTTCTGGTGCTATGGCTGACCATAACAAAACCAAAATCCTCAAGTACTTTTCAACTGAGAAGCTGGTGCAAAACCTTTAGTAACCCATACAATAAGCATATATTGCGAAAAAGCAAGCACTGCAGACAATTTTGAAAAATGTAGCCGGACTTCAAAAGGTTTTTTTCTGGAATTCTTGAATCATCCTTCATGTGACTTTGCTGGAGGACCAACACTTATTACCCGAATGACCAGTGTGATACCCACGTGGAATGTATGTGAATATGTATGACTTTAGGCTGTCAATTTTCATCAAACGGTCTTAGTTTGCGGACAGGTTTTTGAAAAGTGTCGTTTCATGCACGTAACTGCAGCATCAGTCGCCAGGCTAAGATACATAAGACCTTGATGAGAAATCGGCCGAAGTCGAGCCTTATCACTATGCACAGTCTTACGTGGATTGATAAGATGATAAAAGTATGAGCAGGGAAAAACCCAGTTTCAGAATTAATGAAGGGAGTTTAACATATGCATTAGTGTTTGACAAAATATCACAATAAAGCCTACCCATGATCCCTTGCAAAGTCTGTCAATGCTTTCCTGGCTTCATCTGTTGCTCGACGCCAGCCAGATATGATGGTTTGTGGGTGGATTCTCTTAGCCACTAGAACCTCAGCTTCCTAAAAATAAAATAATTTAAAAAGATGAGATTTATCTAGGACAATGTATTTTAATACAAGCAAATTCGACGAATTTATGTCCCCCGCCTTGGAAACTAGGTCTCCACTGAATATACACTTAGTGTTTGAGCTGGAAAAGCGGCTAAGTTAAAAATGTGAAAACAGTAATAAAAAAAATGTGAGGATTATATCCAAACCACATGCATATCTTCAGACCATGATCAAAACACCTGTGAAGTTTCAAAGGAATGGGCATAAAACTCTAGGAGAAGTTGAACACACAAGGTACCCACTTTCTATTCACTTTGATAGATAAAATGTATGAAAAAATGGCTAAGTTCAATTTGCAAAAAAAGTGATAAAAAATAATGTGAGGATTATATCCAAACCACATGCATATCTTCAGACCATGACCAAAATACCTGTGAAGTTTCATAGGAATCGGCATAAAACTGTAGGAGGAGTTGCGCACACAAGGTACCCACTATCTACTCACTATGATAGTGAAAACGCCTAAAAAATGACTAAGTTCAACTTGTGGAAAAAGTGACAAAAAATAATGTAATGATTATATCCAAACCACATGCATATCTTCAGATCATGACCAAAACACCTGTGAAGTTTCGAAGGAATCGGCATAAAAGTGTAGGAGGAGTTGTGCACACAAGGTACCCACTTTGATATGAAAAACGCCTAAAAAATGACTAAGTTCAACTTGTGGAAAAAGTGACAAAAAATAATCTCAGGATTACATCCAAACCACATGCGTATCTTCAGACCATGACAAAAACATCTGTAAAGTTTCGAAAGAATTGGCATAAAACTGTAGGAGGAATTGCGCACACAAGGTACCTACTACTTTAGGGGGACGGAAAAACGGAAGGACGGACGGACGGAATGTCGAAAACTATGTCCCTCCGCTTTTCTTCGAAAAGGCGGGGGACAATAAGCAAGGTTATAACAAAATTTTGGTAAATGAGTATGCACTTAGGTCAGCTTGCCCAACTGCCCATATTAATTTTGTAAACCTGCAGTTAGTCTACTGTGGTCAAAGTATGAACTGTTTTTTGTTTTTTTTATGTTTTCATCTTTATTTTCAAAGTTCAATCACATAGATACATACATACATATTATATAGAGTGAGCTTTATATTGTTTCTTATGTCAACTTTCTAAATTCACACTCATCCGTCATTTTCATACATCTTATGTTATTAGTTCGTAGCCAACCATCCCTCTGATGGGAAGCATGTCTGAACTGTTTGCCTCAATGTTTTTCTACCAGTTTTTTACAAAAGGGAACATTTTTTGTGATTCCTGTTAGCTCCCTTGAATAAGGAAGCCTTTTCAAAATAGGGTCTACTCTTAAAGGAAAGAATCGGCTCCTTGAGAAGATAATATATTCCATTAGAAGTTGACTCCGAAAATTGAGGCAAACATAAAAATGACAGAGTTGTTTCCTCTGGAAGATGGCCTTCTTACCACAAAACATTATATATTCTATGTGTTCAAATTTAATGTCATATGTGCAAACCACAATGACATTGTGTTTAGATTTTGCATATTCTTACTTCTTTTCTTAAGTAGTTTGCAACCATATACATGTATCTTTTACCACAATGCAGAGCTGCTGTTGAGAGGGGGTATCTAGGGTAATTCAACGATAATTTTTTATTTATCATTTAATGAAATCATATGTTGTGACCCCTCATTAGAACCGTCTAGGCGAGACGGTTCAAATGAGGGGTCACAACATATATTTTTTATGGAAAAACATATAAAAATATCCCTACATTATCCCTGGTACCCCTTCTTATCTGCAGCACTGTTATGCCTAGGTATGCAATGTGTAATTTACCTGGGGCCGTATTCATAAAACGACTTAAGTGGTTGCTATGCTGCTGCCAAGGCTAAATTTCATTGAAGGCGATTCCCTACAAATATGAAATTTGCTCTTGAGGAACAGTCTTACAAAGACTGTTCCTCCAGACCAAATTTCATAGTTGTAGGGAATCTCCTTTATAGATATTTAGCCTTAGCAACCCCATAGCAACGACTTAAGCGGCTTTATGAATACGGCCCCTGGGTGTTTCCAGAGTGATGCTCAGAACTGAAACAATTTTTTTCGTAACAATGCTTTTGCCTTCTTTCCTTTTAAAGAAGTGCCCAATTACCCCTGTTGGTTTAATTTTGTAATTACGGAGTCAAAAGTGTATCTATTTTAGGAGTCATCTTTCAGAGGAGTTCTTAACTGGTGTATCAAGTACTTACTGAAATCTTACTTCAGTAAGCAAAAACATCTTAAAATTGTCTTGAAAAAGGTCAAAGGTCAGTATTTGACCCAAACACGTGGACCATAATAAAATGCTACCCCAATCTGTTGTTGATCGTTAATTCTGGTACTTTCTTGGTTGAAGTATTTATATTGGATTAAAACAGTTTGTAGCTGTTTCCAGTTTTTATCCCTAGACTTACCCTGAGTAGTTCACAGGCTAAAACAACCACAGATGTTGTACCATCTCCTACTTCATCATCCTGTACCTTGGATATGTCTGTAACATAAAATGTAAGTATTCTGAGATAAAGAGAATACCATGTTAGTGCGTTTTGATATCAAGTTTATCAGGCAAGACCAGAAACAGTGTAGGAATGGCGAGGCTTGCCGAGCCAGCCCGAGATGTTTCTGGTCGAGCCTGACAAACTTGATATGAAAAGACACTAACATGGTTTTCTATTTATCATGCATCATTATAGAAGATTTTACGGCGTAAAGAGCGGCAAACAAATGATAAGCAAACTCAGTTTTTTTTAACTTGCTGACATTGTGAATGTGTTATGACATAAGTCGGCAACGTCAATTAACCAAATCAAACGTTGATATCATGGCTCAGAGATCGCTTCTAAAGGCATTGCCTGATATTACTGGTGCAAGCTCAGTTCTAAAATGACATGGTATCACATCATGTTATCATACCCCAGATATCAGGTGAATTTTGCAGCATCATTATAGAAGATTTTACGGCGTAAAGAGCGGCAAACAAATGATAAGCAAACTCAGTTTTTTTTAACTTGCTGACATTGTGAATGTGTTATGACATAAGTCGGCAACGTCAATTAACCAAATCAAACGTTGATATCATGGCTCAGAGATCGCTTCTAAAGGCATTGCCTGATATTACTGGTGCAAGCTCAGTTCTAAAATGACATGGTATCACATCATGTTATCATACCCCAGATATCAGGTGAATTTTGCAGCAGATGCATGATAAAAGATTGGGTTGTGATGATAATTCTGAGATTATTGAAGACGCAACACAAGAAAACCTACAAAGTGGCATGAGCACCAGCGAAGACTCAGATCAGCCTGGGCATCTGCCCAGTCTGATCTGAGTCTTTGCTATGCACTTTATGGCTAGCTAAGGTTCTAACCTACCTCCGTGCCAACAGAGAAGACTCTGATCAAACTGGACGGATGCCCAGGCTGATCTGAGTCTTTGCTTGGCACACATGCCACTTTGTTGGTTTTGTTGTGTGGCTGCTCATTTTTTTTATTTCCCAACTTTCTCAATGAAAACATATGATGTGATCTGTCATTAGAACCGTCTCTGTGAGAAGGTTCTAATGACAGATCATGAGCTCAAACATCTTAACCCGGTGCAATGATCTGTCTGTACAGTTGGCCATTAATACATTGCTAAATCTCATGTGAAATGGTAACTTAGCTGCTTGTATGCAATTGTGGAAGAAATTAGGTAGCTACTACAAGATTAATCATAAATGAATGTATGGACAGCTTGAAGTAGCTCTGAGTTCAACTGAGTTGTGAAGAATAAAGAATATGAAAATGCTTTTGCTTCTGCCTAATTTGACCAAAGTCTCCCTTAATTTCATCAGAACTCACTGGTGTATACAAACTATGATCCTGGAAGGTCATTTTGATTCTAGCATGCCTAATCAATATCAAAAGTTTCATGTAATTGGACAAAAATGTCTAACAGTGGAGATGCTGATCTAATACCTCCTAAAAGAGCAGTCTGATCAGCATCTCTGATGTGTTAGATTCAGATAACAGTTTTATGAAATATCCCAACAGGAAAAACAGGCTAGTCCAAGTTCATAGACACCCAAGTCCATTATCTAAGAGGGTAATATGTCTCCATATATCAGTGTTTCAGATAGGAAGGGGTAACAGGGATAATTTAGGGAAAATTTTCCATATTTCTCCAAAAAACATATGTTGTGGCCCTCCCTTAGAACCGCCTCACCGAGACAGTTCTAATGAGGGGTAAAAACATACTATTTCATAGACAAATAAGAAAAATTATCTTTGAATTATTATCAATACCCCATCTTACCTGGAGCTCTGCTATATGACAATTATAACAATAAAAGGCCTCAGTCTGAAGATCTTCTGGCTCTGTAAGCCAACATGCTTACACGATACTTACTAACTAGAACTTTTGCAGCTGGATTGTCCACTCCGATAGATCGTAATATTGTGGCTCCATCATTTGTCACTTGTATTGTGTTGTTACGACCCATGCTCTGCAGTATCTTGTCCTTAAAAGTGTATCAAAAGGACAATCATTGCAATTGTACACCTATTTAAAGCAGTGTAAAAGGGCAATGATTAAGTGCATAATTCAACCCTTATTCAAGATATTTAGCAAGTGGTCGACTAGAAGTTGTTCTTAGTATATTTGAACTGGGACTGGTGACTTATATAAGCACCACTTATATAGACAAAAAATCAATGCCAGTCTAATCAGAGTCTACAGTGCTTGCCATTTTACCTAACATTTTGTGCAGCAATTATCAGATAGAACAATTTCAGATGTGTTCAGGGATATATTGTTGATTTTTAAATATAAAGGGTTTTGTAAAACATTTTGCCACCAACAAAATGCATGATCCTAAAAGAGAGAGGTCTGTACTAAAAAATACTGACGTAAATCTTTCAAAACTTAATCAGTCGATTTACTTATCATGGCCAAACAGCTGACCAAGTTGCAAATCTCTAGCTAAATACTTTTTGAGATATCTTGCTGACAAGTTCAAACTGCTGAAATTTCAAATGGGTCAAAACTCTTAAAAATATTGATGGACTTGTTCAAAAGTTTATTGCTTCATCTACTCATCATCTCCAATCATCTGAAAAAGTTTCAAATCCCTAGTTCAAACACTTTTTGAGATATGTTGCTGACAAGTTTAAAATGCCAAAATTTTCAAAGGGCCATAACTAAAAAACAAGAAGAACTTTGTTCAAAAAGTTTATCAATTCATCTACTTATTATCAGTTGACTTAGTTTCAAGTCCCTAGCTCAAATATTTCTTGAGATATCTTGCTGACAAGTTTAAAATGCCAAATTTTCAAAGGACCATAACTCTGTAAAAAATGATGGAATTCGTTCAAAAGTTAATGAGTTCATCTATTCATCACTCCTAATAAGCTGTCAAACTTTCAAGCCCTATGCTAAAATACTTTTCTAGATATTTTGCTGACAAGATTTCATTATGATTTTTTTCCAAAATAGCATAACTCTAACAGGGCTGACAATTCAGACTAGAAAAAACAAGGGCTTCGCAAGCGGCGCATAATACGCCCGTTTAAATGTCATAAAGGAGTTACAGAATGAACAAGACTGTTTACAAAAGGATAGATAGGCAGACAAACAGAGGCAACCAAGCTATAATAAATGAATGCAACATTATTTAAATATTCAACATATCAAATACTATTAGTATATCAAGTCAAGGGAGATAAACTAAATATACTTGATATACCATTCTTGGTTCTACTACATTCCCCTGACATCACCATTAAGTTGTGTTACAATATTTTAAACAGTTGAAATGTTACAGAGTAAACAGGATATTTATGCAAGGGCAGGTAATTCTGTAAGTAAGCCAGAGTTGTGGTTCTTGCTCAGGATACACTGCCTCATTATTATACACATTCCTACAAAGTTTCATTCTAATATTTCGAAAGGTTGAGATATGGAGTGAATGAGAAACGCCTAAAATATACTAATCAAAGGGAGGTTACTCCAAAATTAAGAAAGGGGGAGCAATCATTCTTATGTGACACACTGTCTTGTGATCATGCACATTGTTATAAAGTTTCATCATAATATTCCAAACGGTTACCAAGTTAAGGTATGCACAAGGTAAGTATACACAAAAATAGCCAACAAGAACTAATGAAAGGGATGTAACTCTAAAACGAAGAAAGGGAGAGCAGCCATTGTTGTACACAACACATCGTTGGGACTTCATGTACATTGCTATGAAGTTTCATGAAGATATCCCAAACGGTTATCTAGTTATGGCGTGCACAAGACTTGCAGGGAAAAAATTAATCAAAGGGGCATAACTTCGAAACTAAGGAAGGGGGAGCAACCATTTTTGTACACTACACGTTCCCCCAACCTAATACATATTCCTACCAAATATCATGAAAACATGTATATCCCAAACGGTTAGTGAGTTATGGCCCGCACAAGAATGTTTACGGACAGACAGTGCCATGACAAAACGGGCGTATGACATTTTCAAAACGGGCCTATAAAAATTACGAGTCAGCCTTTTTTTGATGATAAATCCGTATGTGAAATTTCAAAACTAGTATGCAGGGTTCTTAAGATATGGTATGCATTAAAAGGCAAGACGAACAGACAGACTTCTTTGAAGTTGGAGGCATAAACAGTATTGATGGCATGTCTCAGCATGAAAGAAGATCATTTTGAGATAGTAGGGCACTTTTTGTCTTTTTGAGAATGTGTTACTTTAACTATCAAGTAAACTTACCATTCCTTTTGGGCCAAGGGTACTCTTAACAAGATCGCCAATAGCAATTGCCCCGACAAAGGATGACTGAAATAAAAAATATGAAGAAAAATAAACATTTCACCGAGTCTTTTGCATGCATGAGACCAAGAGGTCCAAAGGCATTTTTTTAAAGTTAATTATGAAATAGTTTGTTCATTAGTTCCATGAGAAAATACACATTGGAACTCCTCATTAAATCAAATTACAAGTTAAATCTTACCAGTCGGGCAGTCTCAGCCTTTTCTTCCTCAGCTCCACGGCTGAAAATGTTGACAGGATTCAAGGAGACCTGTAATTGAAGAAAAAGGTATGCTTCAATTCAATTTCTAATTCTAAATCGGTATATGCTATGTCCACTTTAATCCAATTCTGATATAGACAGTAGATCTCAAGCCAATCAGCCTGAATCTAGCTATGACAAAAACATGTAAATTTACTTAGTTACTAGCGTATAACTGTGCAAGAAAGGATTCAGTTAAACTCAGCAGGTATTGCATTTTATGACTTCTCCTTCAGTTCTGCATTTTATGAAAGGGGCACTGATCACTCTCTGCCTTATGCTTCAGAGCAAAATTCATATATAATTAATGTTTATCTTAGCTGATAATACAAGACACTTATCACTCATAACAGGTAGTTGAGGGCGCATCAGTGCATGCTGTATGACTTTTAAAGCAGTGTTGGAAATGGCCAGTGGTCCAATTGCCAAATATGGGGCCACCAAAAATCTCCAAAATATGAACTTTAGTGGCCCAAATTTATGAGTCTGCCAATAACAAGAGCTGTCGACAGACAGCATAGCTCGCCTGAACTGGTGCTTGCCCATCATGAGCACAAAATTCTAAGAATGTGATCTTGACCTCCACAGTAAATTAGGAGAGTAATGCTGCAACCAGGTTAAACTCTGGAGCAGCATCTGTCATCAGTCTGGGTATAACTTTCCATCTAGACTGTGTGGAACTATAAGCCTTCAGCCTGTGACCTTGACCTGGAGGGGTTGGTACTGTGTAAAACTCTGGACCAGCATCTAACGGAATAATTCTAAGAATCAACTGAATCCATCCACACACTAAGAAAATACTGTGCCTTTAGGGAACGTTAACCAAATATTTGAACAAAACATTTATAAGTCCATGACCTTGACCCCAGTAATCAAGGGGGCTGGGGTGGTGCCTGTCATCAAGGGGGTTTGGGTGGTTCTGCATAAAAATTTAGACCATTACCTAACATCTGTGGAAGTATAAAGGAAACCTATCAAAGGGTTAAGGAGATTTAGCCAAGAACATATCAAATTTCAATATAAAATTTCTGAGTCTCTGACCTTGACCTGTAGGTCATGTCCAGGGGGTGGGGATGGTGCTGAACAAAATTTTGGACCAATATCTATCATCAAAGCAAACATCATTCAAAACAGTCCAAAGATTTAGAAATAATGAGATCTTATAAACTTTAACGTAAAACTTCAGCATAAAATTTCTAAGTCTGTGACCTTGACCTATGGGTCATGACCAGGGGTGGGGATGGTGCTGAATAAAATTTTGAACTAACATCTATCTTCATACCAAATATAATTCAAAACAATCAAAGGGTGTAGGAACTATGAGATCTCAAAAACTTTAACTTAAAACTTTAACATAAAATTTCTAAGTCTGTGACCTTGACCTATAGGTCATGACCAGGGATGGGGATGGTACAGAATAAAATTTTGGACCAATATCTATCATCATACTAAATATTATTCAAATTGATCAAAGGGTTAAAAAAACTATGAGATCTTAAAAACTTTAACATTTTGCTAACTCCGACGCCCCCGCCGACGCTGACTCCAGGGGGTAGTACGATACTGAATAGCTCTTCCTGAACTTTGTTCAGGCGAGCTAATAAATGGGATATTTAGGTCAAAGAAAACAAGACCTATCAGTGGGAAAGGATAGCTCGCCTGACAGCGCCTTGCCTATCACCTGAAAAACTTTACTGCCAACCCACTTTTTTTATGAGCTATCATACTGCTTTTTTTTGTATTAATCTGAATCGAGATCTTTAAGTCTGTTATTGCAGCCTTGTGATTTGGGTATCCCATTAACTGCATGAAAGTGAATCAGCCCTTTGCTGTGCCGCAAGAAAAGATGACATTAACAGTGCAGGACAGATGATGAGTTGCAGTTTTTCAGATTTTTTAACCAATACTTCAGTCATATCAGGACAATGGGAGGGTGATAATGAACCGCTGTGTGCATGGTTTAACTATAAGAAAGATTTCTGCCAACAGAGGGTCTCAAGCCTGAGACCACTGGATCAGCAGGCCAGAGCCTAACCTACTGGGGCTTCTTACATCGCTGGAAACTCCCAACAGGTTAGGGAGAAGCTCAAATGAAATGGAGGTATACAGCCCAATTGAGCCATATACTTCGATCAAGATATAGAAATTGCATTATAATTGGAAGATTCTTCGACTGAATCCATTTTGAATATAATTGCAAAATTTTGAGTACTGCGCTTTCAATAATGAAGAAAATCATGTTGGAATGCAAAGCAATTTGATTTTTCTGCTGTTGCGTTTTTGTGAAAGCAGGGGTTTTCCTAGGGACCAAAATGCCATTGGCCTGCAGGGCCACCTGGCCGGAAAATCTACTGGCCATCCAAAGTTTCAACTGGCCCGACTATTTTTCCAATGCGGAATATACAGGACTAATTATATTCAATAAAATAAAGCACCATTAAAATGTATGATCCTTTATCACCAAATGTCCAGTCTTATCTGTAGTTGTTTAGTATCTGAATGTTTAAGATAATTAACCCATTTAGCCAAGTCTGATACCTCATGATTTAGCAGTGAGGTTTTCTTGTAATTGGTGCATCCAGTAACATAAGAGCCAACTGTGTCCCTAGTTTTACAAATTGAACATTTCATTCCTAGGGCATCATCAAACTTGAGCCACTTCAGGCACTTGAATTCAGTCAGCCACCCAGGTTGAAAGTACCGATGGCGGCCAGACTGTTCCTATTTGTCTCGGGTGGCTTTTTTTCTTCATTGGACTTAATTAAGCAGCTGTTTTTGTTTTTTAGATGGCGGGGGTTGAAATAAGCGCAGAAGTCCTTTGGGGTCCATTTTTTTACATGTGACTTCTGCGATTCATCCCCAAACTTCATCAGTCGGCCATATTGTCTATTTGCAATGCGAAGAGAAATTTCATTGGATTAAACATTTCTGATCGTCCAATGAAATCATCCGTAGCAAAACGAAAGTAGACTGGTTTTCAGATGGTTTTCGCTTCAAGTTTGAAACAAACTGAATGTCCCGAAAAGACTCCCCGAAATTCAACTGGCCTGACGGACCTGCTACAGTGGGATTTAACTGGCCCGAGGCCAAAATCAACGGGCCCGGGCCAACGGACCCGCGCTTAAAAAACCCCCTGTGAAAGAACCACATATTTATGTAAACAGGTTTCTTCCCATTCCCCTGACATTTCTATAATTGCAGTCCAATGATACCTCTGAGATGATCCAAGCATAGCAGGCATATAAACCATGACACAGAAGTGGATATATCTGTCCAGTTTGAGGGGGCATCTCCAAGATATTCTTATATTTAAATTTTCCTCAATTTGCATAAAATGCAACGGTGGAAGTTCAAATTTTTTACAGAATCATAAAAGGTTTGTCATCCTTCATACTGTTGTTCACATAAAATTTTGCAGTCCAGCTTCATTGCAAATGCAGACGCAATAATGCTTTAATTTTCACTCATTTTTATACCTCGATTGAAGTACATAGCTCAATTGGGCTATATACTACCATTTGAGCTTCTCCCTAACCTGCCCAAGATTACAACTACATCTACCAAATAAGATTAATGTGGGGGCCCCAAAAGGTAAAACTTCTAGTGGCCCAAATTGTCCACTAGCTAAGGCAAATAAAAAAAACACTCTTACAAATGGGTAGGGGTGTAACGATACATTGATGCATTGTGATAGCCTTGATAGTGCTATTGTGATACTGTTTTCAACTATCGATAACTATCGCCGATAGTGCTTTCAACTATCAATAGTTTTTGTTCATGTAGATTTTCACCTTTAGACTGGATTTTGACACTTGTCTTCCAAACAAATTTCATTTAGGAACTTGAAAGGTGTCTGCTTTGCATCAAAAAACTTTTGTAAAGATGGTGGTTAAGCTTACTCTCATAGTGGACAGCACTGGTATGTAATTTAGAGGTGAGGGACTTACTTAAATCATCTGAATTCTTAAGAAATTGCAATATTCAGAGACAGTGATAGTATCGTGATGCATTGTGATGTATTACCCTCAATAGTAATAGTATCGTGATAGGGGTTTCTCCGATAGTGATAGTATCGTGATACTAAGTCAGAATTTGGGATGATAGTCAGCCCTACATTGATTGATTGATTTTGGGTTTAACGGCCCTTTGAGACAGTATTTCAGTCTATATCTGCCCATCTCCCAGAGAGGGAGAAAGAAGAGAAATGATAGACGAGAGAAAAAATGTCCAAACAACCCCCACCCGCAACTACTGCAAGCACAGTAGGTCCTTGCCCTACAATGTTCCAAATCAGTAGGACGCCCCGGCACTGGAAGTCACAAACAGCACCATCGCACCGCCCGACCACCCCCGTCAGCCCTACAAATGGGATAACAAAAACACAAGACAGCAATAACAGCCTTCAAGAACTTGATTCAATTTAATTCATAATAACTAAATCCGGACAAAAAACAAGCCTCTGCTTGTAAATAATGGATGCACGTGGTGGCAGCATGTTTTTTTTCCAATAGCATCATTTGTTATTAATAAAACATCTAAAAGTTTTGATTTAATGTGCAGATGTCATTTAAATGAACAATATTTACCATATCGCCTTAAGCTTTGTATTAACTCAAAATATAAAGGTTTATCTGTTTTTATTGACAAAAATGTGATCTAGAAGATTCCGCTGTCACTAAGCAGGCATGCTTGTTTTCTAGGGAGTGACTATCGGCACGACCGTCTTGCGGATAAGAATCCTTATCGGCACGACGGTCTTGCCGATAAGAATTCTTATCCGCAAGACGGTCGTGCCTATAAGAATCCTTATCCGCACGACGGCGGTCAGATATTCTATAGACAAAGTTGCAATCATTCTGAGAATTATTATTATGGTATAATAATATTATTTCATTTCTGTTTGTAAATAATTGTTCTTAAGTATTTGAGTCACAACACACAATGTTAATTTCAACTATTTTTCTTATATTTCATCATGGAAGCCTTTTGACTGTCGAACATAGAGCCGGCGAATAATTGCGAATTATATATTTCAACATCAGTTGCTGAATACTTTTTATCGGGTCGGATGATCAGGTTAACGTTTAAAACAAGTTTATTACAGTAATACACAGTCCGATGTGGGTATGACAACAGCTGTATATTGAACATTTGACATTAAGTAATTTAGATTATAGGTCTAAAACAATCATTGTTTGGACTATCAGCGGCCGTAGCGCAGTGGCAATGTGCGCGGCCTTATAAACCGGCGCCCCGGCTCCACGTGGTATTTTTTTTTAATTTTCTTTTCTTTTTTTATTTAAATAAAAAAATCATTTGTCGCATAAAACTTTTGCCAATTAATACAGGCCTCATACTGACAAAGCTTTTCCAAGCCTGAAATGCCTGCTTTCGCAGCCTAAAATAGCCCTATTTAAGCAGAAAAACACTGAAAACTTAAAAATCAAAGCCTGAAATCAAGTAAAATTCAAGAAATGAAAGCCTGAAATCCTGCAAAAGCCTGAAAAGTATGAGGCCTGTTAATAGTTTATTTTGTTTACTGACATTAACTTATTTCAAACAAATCTTTGACCTTGACAGACAAGCTGAATCAGGAAAATATTTTATTGTGACCTGCTTGTGTCAGACTTTTTTCCCCAGCAAAGTTTTTGTCAATATTGTGTTTACGGCCTAATTCCGTCTCATTCCAATCATTTTAAATTTATAAATTTATAATATGTGTTACCAATATTAAAATTGTTGAAATAAACCATTGATTTGAATTAGCAATAGAAACTAATCTTTGATTTTGACTGACAAATTACTGAAAGAAATCTAGACAAATAAATCCTTTTAGGAAAATATCGAAACCTATTAATAAATAGCATTACATAATGTAAATGTATTATCGAGCAAAATCAAATTTATTGTAGCAGACTTAACTGGTATAAAATGAGTCAAAAAATCTTTGCCCTTGTCCAACAAGTGAAATAAATCTTTGACCTTGACCGACAAGTTAAAGACAGTTAGTCTGATAAATCATGCCTAACTTTCTTTTAATAACTTGTCGGTCAAAGTCAGTTCTGGCTTGTCTGATAAATATTGTCAGATATAACAATTGTTGGGTTGCACTTATTAGTTGTTGTTTATTTATTTATTTTTTGAAATCTCAGCATTTGTACATAAGCAGAACAAATAAAATTTCTTTAAATTAAAAAATGGTAATTAAACCAATTTTTCAGTGCTAACCCATACTGTCACTTTGACTGAATACGTTTTAACATACATATGTATAAACGATACAACCTGTGCACATCGAACTGGAATATGCCCAAAATAAGATTGCCCCCGTTAGCGGTAAAGCTGGGTTCCGGTTCTCAGACGTTTTAACAACTTAAAAGATGGCCATAAGATGCTGTTATACCATTTTTAAAGTTATTTAACATCCTCCATATGAATTGCTGACACGGTGTTGTATGAAACCATTGTAAGAAAGACCATAGCATCTGTAATGGAGTATCTGATCGCCGTCGTGCGGATAAGAATTCTTATCCGCACGACCGTCTTGCCGATAAGGATTCTTATCGGCACGACGGTCGTGCCGATATCCTCGGCCTGTTTTCTAACACTGTTGAGGTGCGTCAATAAACCGTAAAAAGTATTTGTTCGGCTTACTCGGTTTCGGGTGCCTAGAATAACCGATTTTTAACTAGAAATGTGTCCACGCAACTAATGAGGTAGAAATAATGATACTACCTTAGCCTTCACAGGCCGGTAGTAATTCGTTAGGATCACTTTAATGATGCAGCTGAAAAGTGATTCACACAATATCTAATGAAAATAACTTAGATGTTGATGAAATTATACTTACTGAGCTATTACAGCATGATAATTTAAGAAAACTCGGCCTTAAAATACTTTAAAAGATGCATGGTGATTCGTACCCCTAAGTTTTGTACCGAAGTCAATTCCCTTAAAATTGTTCATTTCCAGAGTTGAAGGCTGGGTTTAGATAGAATTTCATACTGTAATAGCTCAATAACACCATTCTAATAGTATTTATGTGAATGTCAGTGAAAATTTTATAAAATAACAAATTTTTGTCCACTTTTCTACTGCAGTACTAAAATAATAGGAATGAATTACTACCGTGTCCAGCGGACTAAGGTAGTGATATTACTACTACTAATGAGGATGTTTGCAGAAATACCCCAACTGACATTACTTACTTTTTATAATTCTAGTATTTTTTAAAACGAAAGAAAGAAGTAATATTCTACCTTATGTATCCACTTGCAATCCTCAAAACAAAGAAATGTTTGGTATATTAAAAAACAATCTAACGATTTTACAGGAAGACAATACCATGAGTGACATTTTAAAAAATACTAGAATTATAAAAAGTAAAAGACAACCAAAAAACCTTAAAGGTCTTTTAATTAGATCTAACTTTAACACCAGGAAGGCAGAAGTCAAAAAGTGCAAATCAGCTAAATGTGGTTTATGCCCATATTTGATAGAAGGCAACCAATTCAATTTTAAAGGTAAAATATTTACAGTGAAGACGTCAATGTCATGTACAGTTTCAAATGTAATAAATGCTCTTTCGTGCAATGGATGCGGCGAATACTATATAGGCCAAACTGGTGACAAACTAAGAAATAGGGTAACAGTACACAAGCAACAGATTAGAGACCCCTCGGTAAGACAAATACCAGTAAGCAAACATTTAGACGACTGTTGCAAAACTGAACCAAAATTTAAAATATTCCCGTTTTACAAATTGTTTACGGAAAACGTTTCAGCTAGGTTAAACATGGAAAAACATTTCATAAACACTTTTAATCCATTACTGAACAGTTTCAAATGACGTCATAAATATATGTGCACAATAACGTAACGGTATAACGCCGTTACTATGTATACAACGCCATTATTCCCCTGATGATCTTATACAGTGAAATGCATAGGGAAAATTAAATTATTTACAGACGTTCCATCTCGTTAGTTTGATTTTTATATATATATATATATATATATATATATATATATATATATATATATATATATATATATATATATATATATAAATGACCTCCCTGATTCAACAAAGTCCAAGGTACGGTTGTTTGCTGATGACACGGCCATATACTTGGCGGTCTCCAGCTTGGAAGATGCTCAAATTTTGCAGCAGGATCTCGATCATCTCCACAAATGGGAGCTGGAATGGGACATGGAGTTCAATCCTGGTAAGTGTGTCGTTATACACGTTACCAGGTCTAGAACCCCAATCCCAAGCCATTACTTGCTGCATGGCCAAGTCTTGGAATCAGTTGCAGGCTCCAAGTATCTGGGCGTGGAAATCAGCAGCAACCTATCATTCAACAACCACATCCAGAACGTAACCACTTCAGCTAGTCGGTCACTTGGCTTCCTCAGGAGAAACATCAGGACACAAAACTAAGCATTAAGAGAGATGGCATATAAAACTCTTGTTCGCCCCTTGGTGGAATACTCATCAACCGTATGGAGCCCCTACACTGATCAAAATATTAACAAACTTGAAATGATCCAACATAGAGCGGCCCGCGGGACTCTAAATAATTATTCCACATATGCAAGCGTGACAGAGATGCTTCAATCTTTAGGCTGGCGATCTCTTGAGCAGAGAAGGTCCGACTCCCGGCTTTGCCTATTTTATAAAATTGTACACAGCCTTGTAGCCATTGACCTGCCTCCGTATGTTGTACATCCATCAAGAATCCTCAGATATTCACACCCCCTTTGCTTCCGTCAAATTCAGACCTCTGCGAATTACTACAAATACTCGTTCTACCCCCTCGCAATCGTGCAATGGAATCGGCTGCCACCACACATAGCACTGCTGCCCCACTGTTGACTCCTTTAAGAGGGCAGTGTGTGCAGTCAATCATCCAATGCCATAAATGTCAGCGCGCTGTTTTTAACATTTTACCTATCACTGTCAGCTTGTTTCTGACTTTTAACATTTTAAACCCTATCATCTTTTACTCCACCTCTACTAACAAATATTACCGGAACTTTTTATTTTTTATAACATTTCTTCTACTAACAACGCACAGACGCGCACCTGCACGTAATCCCCGCGAGGGGGGTGATGCAGTATAAATACATACATACTGTAACTTACTTGATAACTTACTTGATCCACCGGTGAATCACTTAAGCCCCTATGGGCTTTTCTTCACCACCGATATAGTAACTTGTAATTTTGGGTGTCCCGACTTCTAACTTCCCGACTTAATTTTGGAGTAAACTCCCTTTTCAATACTGTCCTCGGACTGATTACAGATATTATAAAGAAGATAAGTACTTTCAGATGAATTCTGGCTTCCACTGGTAATATGCCTGATAGTAGATACACTGCCACGTCTGCAGTATTCGACGGGAGAGACAATATTCTTTTCAGAAATTTCTTTTGGAACAGTTCTAAACGTTCTAAATGAGGTCTCTTAGGTACTAAAAGTTCCATTCCATATAGAAGTACAGGTAGAACATATGTTTTATAAAGATGAACAGATGTCACTGGGTCCAGTCCATTATGACCGTGGAGTCCACTTGGTATCAGGCTATAAACTGTTCTAGTGGCTTTTTTCATGTTTTCCTCAACATTTTCGACTATATTCTCTTTAACTGTAGTGCACCGTTTCATTCCCAAATGAGTACCAGATTTAACATCAGGCATTTCTGTCTCTTTAAGTTTAAATTTTACTGTACTAGCTTTATTTTCTTGAGAACTTGGATGTATATTCAGTGAAACACTTTTCAATGGCTGCAACTTGTACTGCTCCCTATCGGAATAATCCACCGAAGCATCTATCAGCACTTGAGCATCCTCACTGTTATTGGTATTAAGAGCTAGATCGTCTGCACAGGAACTAGCATTACAGACTATATTTCCTATCCTAGCACCTAATCGAGAAGACTGTAATGTATTCAACAAAGGATTTTGATACAGTACTCAAAATTCCGCCTTGCCGTATATCCTGAGAGATTTGGAATGGTGAACACATCTGTCCATCCCACTTGACCACACTGGCAGCCATTGTTTGCAAGCTTTCAATCAGAGTCCAATGCCTATTTTGTACACCACAATAAAATAACCTCCTAAGCATGTGAGTATGCTGAACAACATCAAAAGCTGCTTTCGCATCCAGTAAGATCAACTATGCTGGCACATTATTGTCCTTCGATTCTCTATAAAAAAACCTCAACTATGAATGCTGCATTCAGTGGTGAACAACCGGAGGTGAAACCCCTTTGAGCTGCATTTTGTACTTTTAGAATATTGGTCTGTATCCTATTTCTAACAATTGTCTCTAAAACTTTACAGAGAGTTGGTAGCACAGTAATTCCTCTATAATTCTTTGCTTCTATATTCAAACCTTTCTTTTTATAGATGGGGGTTAAAAGCCCTGTTTTCAATTCTTCCGGAATAACGCCATTCATGAATATAATGTTGATAATGTCCAGGAGTAGAATCTCAAGCTCTTCTCCACCGAAGACAAAATTTTCCACAGTGAGTCCATATAAAATTAGCGGCTTTCCCCCTCTGCCTCCGAATAAGAGAATGAAATAATTTGGGATCTCTTGTTCTAGTCTCTAGAATTAAATTTCTTTGCATGAGGTTTCTTTTAGCCATTTCAATTCTACAGAATCTTCTGAATTTCTATTTACACTCCTTTTTGGAAATTAAGAATGGATCTTTGGGAGAGTTTGGTTTCTGTCGGATTACCCATGCCCTATTAGCCTCTCTCAAATCTCTGAGGGCCATTGCAATCTCTGAGGTCCAAACTTTTAATTTAGGCTTTGACTTCTTAGGTTTTCTAGTTTTAACACAACTTTTTTGTGGCTTGTACTAAAATTTCACTCACTTCCATAGTAATTTTACCTAGATCTTCACTTGCTAACTTTTCAGCTGAGAATTTACCACGTAGGTTACTTTCAACTGCATCCTTATATTGCTCCTTATCAAGTCTCTGCCAGTTCACCTTTGAGGGTAGACTATTGCTCTGAGTTTCACACCGCTCCACATATTGACACTCAACAGAAATCAAAACTGGGTAAAGATCTGAGACGTTTGTGTTCATTGAAGAGAGAATTCTTTTACTAGAAACTGTCTGATGCTGCAAAGGCTTATTTGCTGCACTCTTTAATTGCACACCGGGGGATCGGGCGTCAGACTCTATGATGGCCCCGACCTAAAGCTATATATTTTAGTTGGTTGGGACTGGAGCCTTTTTGTCTGTTGCTTGATCCACCGGGGCTCAACTGGTGACCTTCTTTTGCTTCAGATTTCCAGTGGGGTTGTTTGGCAGGCCAGGGATCTACACCTGTCAGACGGCCCGTTGTATCTGTTGAGTCCTCGTCTTTGCTTCTTCATGGTGTTGAAATTTGATTTATGTGTTTACCGTAATGATTCATTGACGAGTTAGAGGGTTATCATGCGAACCGAACAACCAACTAAATGTTTTGTACCACTTCAGAAACTGAAGGTGAGGTTGGGCCTGTAAAATCGATTTAAGCCCCCCAGTAATTCATTACTGACCGTTCCAAGGCGGTAGTTCTGTTGTGGTTCTCTGTTGCCTGTTTTTGGTGTCAGAGTTTCTGTGATGTTTTATACCTTATGTATGTTCCTATTATTTTTGGTTCGGTTTGGGTTGCTGAGTGGCCACCTTTTGGGAACAAGCTGCTCACTCGGTTGGCCATATGTTCTCTGTATCTTGATTATTTGTAATCTTAGTTGTTTCCAACTATGGTTTGAGGGCTGGATTTGGATTTTGATTGTTTCAGTTCCTGGTCTTTGCATACTTTTTACTTTCACTAAGAAATAGTCCACCTCTGAGCACACCTCACAGCGGGAATTTACAAATGTTTTCCCTACATTATTATACCGAAACTTACACTCATTAATGAGCTTCAACAGTTCTTTTAGCCGAGAGTTACTTAAAACTGATGACTCCACACAGTTTAGATCTTCATTCAGATCACCACATATTATTATCCCATGAGTATTGCTATATTTTTGGGTTATCTCAAAAAGTTGCTGTAGACAATCTAAGTATTCAGACGAGGCTAATTTATTTCCTTTGGTTGGAAGATACACTGACACAATAAGGAGCTTTCTTCCTTCCGGTTCACACAATTCCACGCACTGTATTCTTTCTGATCCATCTGACAAGGGTCGTATAAGATGATTTATGCACTTTTTCAACACAACTGCTACGCCCCCATAACCCCTAGGCAATTTGTATAGGTAAAATTGGATCGTTCATATCTACTCCTTTTGCCGCAAAACAAATTTCTTCACTAATATTTCCGATTTGATCAATCTGGTTATGAAATAGCCAATGTTACTGGAGCAGAATAAGATCAGAGCACTTTAATAATTCTTCAAAAACATGGCCACAAGTTTTTATGTTTTTACAATTAAATGAAATTATATTCAGATTCATTCTGGGAGTGTCTAGAGTGGCAGAAAAATTTCCTGCTATCTTCTCATCCTTTCCCTGTTGGCCAGGTACAAAAAAAGAATTCTGTTCCTGTGTCACTGGTGCTACGACATGAACTCTTTCTATGCATTCTCTCTGTGGTAACTCTCCAGCGTTTAAGTTCTGCTGGTATTGCTGTGACGACGTCTGCAATCGGCTCTCCCCTGTAGCAGGTCCCAGTACCAGATTATCAGGTACAACAATACGACCGCTTTCTGAGGATTTCTTCTGCTCTGATGTCCTTGTGTCTGGCTTGCGGTTCTCCTGACCATACGGAGCCTGCATCTGGTTCCCCCCTGCAACTAATCGTGGTTGCTTTACTGGTGCGACAAAATCTGCGAACAAAACGGAAATGAGTCGTAACATATGTCGTTTACCAGATTTGCCTACGATTGGCTACGTCACATCTGAGTTGCAACACGAAAAACGGGTATATGTGTGAAAAGCAAAGGATCGGACCAGACTGTGTATCCGCGAAATCTGGTACCAGAGTTTGTTGTGTATGGGTACTGAGAATCTACCTGCATGAAACGAAAGCGCTAACTAGACTGCAACACAGGGGCTTCTCAGGTTATGTTTATAGTTTAGTGTATATATGCTGAACAAAAACGAAAACGTGACGGTTTTTATTTTTTAATTCCGGCCAACCTACGAAAAATGTAATATATGCATGGTTATTTTCGGGTTGGACAGACGTCTGATAACTTATATCATGAAAGTTTATTGGTTGATTTTTGTCCTGTCCGGAGTTATCTAACTTATTCCTATTTTAATGATTCATACTTAAGGTGAGGTGGGAGTAATTCAGCGCCGCCGTGCGGCAGTTTTCGTCACTACGTTACGTAATGACGTCGAACGTTCCATTTGATAAAAACAAGATGGCGTCAACGTTGGCCGCGTCTGTGATCACTTCATGGTCTGCTCACAAAATGCAAGGAGGCTGAGCGCTGGGCGAAATTGAAAGGAAGTAGAAAGTGCCGTAGAGGAGAAACTGAAAAAGATAGTTAGTTTTCCGTGCGGAAGACTACTTGTAGGATATTTGACAGTTTCTTAACAGTTTATGAGACGGAGTTCGCAGCTTTTGAGTTAGAAAGTTTTCCGTGGGGAGAAAGCTGTTCTCTGACAGTTCCTCATTAGTTTGTTAGATGGAGTGCGCAGCTGTTGAGTTGCAATAACAAAGCCTCGTGAAATTAAATCCAGAATCGTACAATGAATAGTCAGATCACTGTCTACACTTCCACCACGTAGCCTACACCCACACTTTAAATACTAATCAGCCAAAGCTATGTCAAATTTCAGTTATATCAAAAAATCTTAGACTGTCCCTAGCATTTGAACACCGCCAGGCAGCCTTATCAACGTCGACGCAATGTCGTCAGAATCTTTAATCGACGTTGATACGATAATTCAACATCTGTTCTGTCAATAGGCTAAAAACAATGTGGCGTTTCTTTTTCCTTGCCTTTCTTTCACTTTTCTATTTTTCATTTCTTATTTCTATTTCAAGTGTATATCAAAGTATCTCCTGGACGCTAAAGTGAATCAAAGCTGCCTATCATTTTTTACAGAGAGAGAGAGAGAGGGAGAGAGTCGACGAAGTCCATCGTTGGACCGCTAGGTTACCATCATGCAGAATATTATAGGCCCTTTCTTGGGTCGGGTCAGGAACTGGAAAACTTGACTCGCTTACACTGTACAAAAGCCAAGTGGACAAGGGAATTGTTCAAAGGTCATAACACGTGGAAGCCCGCCCCAACTCGGGTGCCCGTCAACTGTCTCGGGTGCCCGTCAACTGTATGGGAGGGCATATTGGCAATGCTTTTGATTTTTTTAAATTAAAAATACTTAGTTAAGACGGATTATGCAGAGATTTAGAGAAACGTATTACATCTGCCTTCATCCTGCACTTTCCAGACAATGACAATCATGAGTGATGAAAGTTCCAGACAAATTTTGCCGGTAGCCTACAAAAAGCGATAGTTGATATGTGGCGCGAAAAGTTAAGTAACGTTAACGTCACCATGCGCAACGTCAACATTTCAGTCTAAAGAGACGGCAGGCCGGGCATTTAATGCACTTTAACGCGAAAGTTAAGTCGGCGACCTACTATTTTTATTGCTTTAATGTGAACTTCTATCATTGGGTCATACTGTGTTAGTTTTTGAAGAAAAAAATGTGTTTTGTTTTCTCAGAATGAGGGTTTTTATCCAAGAGGTACGAGCAAAAAAGTGCATTTTCCATAGAACGCCATTATAACGTCGGGTCGAAAAAGTGGAAAAATTGACGTTTTCGAGGTCAAATATCTTAAAAACGACATCGGCGACCCCCCTTTTTTATTACATTTTCTGAAAGAGGGACTAAAAATGTACAATATAAGGAAGTATGAATAAAATCATGTGTTTTGTCAATTACTCCCACCTCACCTTAAGCGCTTATGTTAATTGTAATCACATCCTGAAAATAACGTTTAAAGATTCAAAACTTTCAGATTATCTCCCTTTAAATTAAACATATAGAGATTTTTGAGATGCCATAGTTTCTAGTCCAGAGCGTCTTTTTTATTATTTTCTTCGAGATTTGTTTGATTGCCTTGCAAACTCGATGTCTTTATTACTTATTTTATTTGAAAGTCATTTCTTAAACTGCCATAAAGACTTTAATGTGTCATGGGAATTCCATTGAAACTGAATTTCTGACTTCATAATAGCGTGGACTGAGCCTTTCGTCTGGTCCTCGCAGCCTCCTAGGTGACCGCGCATTGGCATAATTTTATCTAATGAGGCCATACAGATTGGATTTAATAATGGAAAAGTATTGCCAACAGAATTTTATCATTAAAGCACATTTCAACAATTTCAAATTCGGTAATTGTTTGGTTTTGAGCATAGAAAACAGAAAAGTACCCTCGTGACATTTACAATAACCTCAATATTGCTGTATCAAAAGAATCTTGAATTTTGTGTGACGTTGATATAACAAAACGATTACTTTTGCTTAAATTCAAATAATTTTCATGTCTCACCTTTTCGCGACTACCGTAGGATGAAAATTAGCGACTGTCAAGTTTTTTTATTTTTGCTAAGTATATATTGAACTATGTTTCTACTACGGAGCCCGGGAGGGGACATAGCAATACATATAGTGATTTCGTTCCCACGAAATGCATTTCGTTCCCACGCATTACTTTTTCGTTCCCTCAATTTAACATTTCATTCCCACAAAATAATATTTCGTTCCTACGCTTTACTTTTTCGTTCCTTCAGTTTAATATTTCGTTCCCCAAAAGTAATATTCCGTTCCCACGCTTTACTTTTTCGTTCCCTCAAAATAGCATTTCGTTCCCTCAAAATAATATTCCGTTCCCCCGCTTTACTATTTCGTTCCCTTAAAATAGCATTGCGTTTCCTCAAAATAATATTCCGTTCTCACGCTTTACAATTTCGTTCGCTCAAAATAATATTTTGTTCCCTCAAAATGTCATTTCGTTCCCACGCATTACTTTGTCGTTCTCTCAATTTACCCATTTCGTTCCCTCAAAATAATATTCCATTCCCACGCATTACTAGATCTTTCCCACGAAGCAATATTCCATTTCCTTACCATAACATTTCGTTCACTCAAATTAACATTTCGTTCCTATGAAATAGCTTTTCGTTTTCTCGCAAAACTATTCGGTGATGATAAAAGCAAAACCATAGTATATTTTAGCAGCCTTTGCTCCCAGGCTAAATGTCATATTCTAAATGGTACAAGTCTTAATGGGACTCCGTTTGTTCTGAAGGCCAACCATATTTTTATTTTATTATTATTTTATTTTCATCATTATCATTATTTTTAGTAGTAGTAGTATTGTTGTCATTGTATTTATTTTCTTAACTGGAGCAAGTCTAGTACTTTCAGTCATCCCAATCTCTGTGCCCCCTCTAATTTTGGGCCATCTCCTAATGAAACGAATTTGCCCCCATTGAAGCAAATGCTCTCCCTCTAAAGCATGCCTGCCAGAAAAGGCACTTCCACCCGGGGAAGCAAGAAGGAAGTCTTAAGAGTTGTCTCCCTGTGGAAACCTGGCAGAAAAATATGGAGGGGCACCCACACCCCACATCTTCACCATAGCTATGTAACTTAGCAATAATATGCTTAAACTAAATGATAGGTTATTATGCCAGCTGTCACGACTAATTACTGGTGTATTTCCGGACCCTGAGTTTAGCTGGCTTATCAAGTCCCTAAATGATAAAAGGTGAATGAGTACACCTTCAAGGGAAGCAATCCACTCCAGTCTCTGTAAATCCAAAACTGGGGTCAATTCTTAAAGGAAAGAATTTGCTCCCCTTGGAGCAAATTCCTCCCTCCCTCGATATGGTCACACTGCCAAAGGAAACAAACAGGAAGTCACAGAAGCATACTCCCATTCACTGGAAGCAACTCAGACATCATCTCTGCGCCCCTCCAGCCCAGGGCCACGTCCCAAATGAGGACAAAATCGTGGCTCTACTGATCACGAACCCAGAGCCCCTCATAAACCATACAAGTACTCCGCCAACTGACAGTCGACACCACCGAGTGAGCACGCGATGTTGGGACAACGTTGACCCAACGTTCAAAAAACGCCAATGATGTTTGTCCAACGTTGGGTGGACGTTGTACCAGCGTCGAGTTTTCACTAGGAATAAAGCAGCGAAAGTTTTTTCTCTATTGTAATCCTATGTTTTTCTCAGTATCTTATTTTTTGTATTGTTAATAGAATATGTAGTTCGATTGTCATGTTCAAATTTTAATATAATGTTGACCAAATTGATTGATTATCATTATAAAATGCCCTTATTCAAAACAGAGCTCTTTGCAACGCCCATTGTACCGATAAAGCTAAAAATAGATGTAGTATTATTGCGAGGCCTCATAATAGTAAATCGTGGGAACGGAATATTATTTCGAGTGAACGAAATAATAATTTGTGGGCTCAAAATACTACAGTGATAGAACGAAATATTATTGGGAGGTTACAAAATACTATTTTAAGGACACGAATTTATTTTGCGAGAGAAAGAAATATTAGTACGTGCAAACGAAGTAGTGATGCGTGGAAACGAAATGATATTTTGGAGGAACCAAAGATTATTTTGAGGGAATGAATTATTATTTTGAAGGAACGAAAAAGTAATTCGTGGAAACAGAATATTATTCTGAGGAACGAAAAAGTAAAGCGTGGGAACGTAATATTATTTTGAGGGAACGAAATGCTATTTTGAGGGAACGAACAAGGAAAGCGTGGGAACGGAATATTATTTCGAGGTAACGAAATACTGAACTGAGGGAACGAAAATGTAATGCGTGGAAACGAAAAAGTAAAGCGTGGGAACGGAATTTTATTTTGAGGGAACGAAATAATAAACTAAGCGAACGAAAAAGCAATGCGTGGGAACGAAATGCATTTCGTGGGAACGAAATCAGTATATGTATTGCAATGTCCCCTCCCGGGCTCCGTTTTACTTTTACTCTACCCTAAAATACAAAAGAGTATGATACAAGCCCCTTGGACTGCAACAATGCATTTTTGCAGATTGTAATGTGCTAGACTGCTAGGCAAGAGAACGAATTCTCCTGTCAGAAGGGAGACTATATAGAGCCGCGACACGAGAAAACCAACAAAGTGGCATATGCGCCCAGTGCAGACTCAGATCAGCCTGGGCTACCGTTTAAGCGCTAAGCGAAGGCTCTGATCAGACTTGGCGGATTCCAAGGCTAGTCTGAGTATGTGCTAGGGGGGCACATACCACTTTGTTGGTTTTCTCGTGTCGCGGCTCCATAATACTTCCAGATCAGAGTGATCTCCGCCTGCGGAAGAGTACTTTTAATACGCACTGACTTAAGCGGCATTTGCTGAACTTTAATCCCTTCAATACCTTTTGTAAGTGGTACGATATGAAATTATTATTTACTTAATCTATTAATTACAAACCGGTTGACTATTTAAACAACAATTAAACGTTCTAATTTGAATTGTCTGTGGATTCTGTAAAGCACGACCTTATGTGTGGATTATCTGATGATGTCAGAGCGTCATGATTAATTCTTTAAGCACCAAAAAGCAGACGACAAAATTTACGTCTGCAAAAATTAAAAAAAATGCCTTGTCCAAGACATTTGATATTGAGAGGGCAAACAGTGTAGATCTAGGTGAGGCGGCTCATTATGAGCCGCCTCATCAGGATCTATGCTGTTTGCAAATTTTGCTGATTTCGTCAATGGGGCTTAAAGAGTTAAAGTTATTCGTTAAATTGATGAAAAGGAAATAATATAATAGTTGCTAGAATACAGAAAAATGAATGGATCCGTTGAGTGTATTGAGTCGTGACGAGAACAGACTAATAATAGTAATAATAAAATGAAGCCTACTAGCGTCGGTGACGTCACAGCGGCATTTACTGCGCTCACCGTTGTGTCGGCAACGTTTCCTGTCTTGATCAGAAATCTTCTAGCAATAATCTGTTCACAATCAAGATTGTTCAATAACAGTTCCTTCAGGTTAGTATCGTCTCGTAAAATACATTTTCTCACTCGCAAACAACGTCAAAACAACGTCGTTCAACGTCACTGCAAAAGTCGATGTCGATCTGAGTTTGATTGTTCAAGAAATGGCTTTGATGGCACAAGAAATGTCCAGAGAAAACTTCTTCTACAAATGTAACCAGAGGACCATTGGTCCTGTAGCTCATCTGAGTCCATTTATTCTCAGCACTCAAAGGTTAGCAATTTTAAGGCGAACTGTGCAATACTGCCGAATTTCGAAATCGACCGAGGTTTTATGCCTGTCTTAGTTATCAGTAAGTTTGATGAACTTTGGATGAAAAATTAAGTCGCTGTGCCTGGGACAACGTCAAATATCGGCTATTAAAGCACTCAAAGGCAAATGTACAATATAACCGAATGAGACTTTACGTTTGTCCTCAGGTTATCAGCAAGTTCCAATAAAAAGATGGCTTCAATCCGCCCAGCGGCTTCAGACAAGATGTTTGAAAATGTTAACGGGTGACAGAATCTCAGTGACCTGGAACGAAGGTCATAGAAAGGTCTTGACCTTTAGCAACATTATGTCTATATCTACTCATTTAGTTAATCATACATAACAAATCTTACACCTTAGACTAAAAACGTTTCTGAGAAATCCATTGTTTAACCATGTCCCTTATAGAAGTATCACGTGCCAAAGTTGAACTTACAATAAATTAGGTCAAGGTCAATGCAGCATCATCATTTGAACGAACTTTGTAAGGCCTGGGACACCGATACTACATACAAAGTTTCAAGGTTATTAACATTTCGGTTCTGGAGAAGATTTCTAAAAGGTTTTTACCATATATTGGTATGGTGGTCAGTTTGGTCATGTGACCAACACACCTGAAAATATTTTTATTCGCCTGATCTAGGAGGGCTTCACATGAAATATTTTTTCAATCATACCACTGGCTTCAGAAAATATGTTTGAAAATGGTGACGGGCGACAGAAACACAGTGACCTTGAACAAAGGTCAAAGAATGACCTAGACTTTTGGCAACATAATGTCTTCATCTGCTCATTTAGTTTACCATATACATGTATGTACACCAAATATTATACCTTAGGTTTAAATATGTCGTCAATGCATGGCCATCATTGGAACAAGCTGTATGGGGTCTAAGGCCCCGCTGCTACATGCAAAGTTTCGCTTCTGTAGGAGATTTTTTAAAGTTTTTTTTACCATATATGGGCATGGAGGCCATCAACACTATCTTAACATACCTTGGTTTCCCTGACCCAGGGAGGCTCCACATGAAATATGGCTTCCATCGGCCTAATGGCTCCAGAGGAGAAAATGTTTGACAATGTTGACGGGCGACAGAATCGCAGTGACCTTGAACACAGGTCAAAGAATGACATTGACCTGTAGCAATATAATGTCTTCATTTGCCCATTTAGTCAATCATATATGATATATACTAAATATTATACGTAAGACTAAATAGTTTCTGAGAAATTCACATTTTAAGCACTTTCCTAAATTAAAGCGTAATGTACCAAATTGACCTTGCCATAATTATGGTAAGCTTACGCGGGGCCACCATTTGAACAACTTATGAAGGCCTTCCCCCTAAATGCTACATACCAAGCCACAATGTCATTGGCCCTTGGATTCTAGAGAAGAAGGATTTTAAAGGGGATTTAACCATATATGGGCGTGGCGGCCTTCTTGGTCAGGTGAATCAGATCCCCCGAATAAACTTTCGTTCCCTTGCCTCATCATCATGAAGTTCATGAAATGTGGCTTCAATCGGATTAGTTAGTATTTTCAATGGAAAAAACGTTTGAAAATGTTGACGGGCGACAGAATCGAAGTGACCTTGAACAAAGGTAAAAATGATATTTACCTTTAGTAGCATAATGTCCTCATCTGCTCATGTTGTTAACCATATACACTAAATATAATACATTAGACTTGAAAAGGTTTTGAGAATCCACTGTTTTAGCATTTTCCCATATAAATGCATAACGTACCAAAGTTGACCTTGCTATAATTTAGGTCAAGGCCAACATAGGGTTAGCGTTTGAACAAACTACGATGGGCCCAAGCCCCAAATGCTACATACCAATCCAGAAGGTCACTCACCCGTGGGTTCTGGAGAAGAAGCATTTTGAAGTGTATTTATTATATAAGAGCGTGACGGCCATCGTGGTCATGTGACCTACAGTTTCCGAACAAACTTTCGTTCCCCCGATCCATGGAGGCTTCACATAAAGTATGGTTTGAACCAGCCCAGTGACTTCAGAGGAGAAGATGTTTGAAAATTTTGACGGGCGACAGGATCGCAGTGACCATGAAAAAAGACCAAAGAATGACATTGACCTTTAGCAACATGATGTCTTCATCTGCTCATTTCGTTACACACATATACTAAATATTATGCCTTAGTCTTAAATAGTTTCTGAGAAATCAACTGTTTAAGATTTTTCCCATATAAATGCATATTATTTAACGTTCTAAAGTTGACCTTGCCATAATTTGTCAAGGTCAACGCAGCGTTATCATTTGTAAAACTATAATAGGCCAGAGTTCCCAATGCTACATACCAAGCCACAAGGTCATCGGCCTTGTGGTTCTGGAGAAGAACGTGTTTGAACGGGTTTTACCATAAATGGACGTGGCGGCCAGCTTGGTATTGTAACCCAGATCTCCCGAACAAATTTTCTTTCTCCTGCCCCAGGAAGGCTGCACATGGAATTTGGCTTGAATCGGCCCAGCAGTTTCAGAGGAAAAGATGCATGAAACTTTTGACGGACGGACGAACGACAGACGGACAACTGGCTATACTATAAGCTCGCATATGAGCCTAAAGGCTCAGGTGAGCTAAAAACGTAAAATTGATGCATTGTGTTTGTAAGACATATTTGCATCCGTAAGTTGTGATAAAAAAATCAAAACGTAGATAGGATGTAGGAAATATACTTTAATCACAAGTAACATTAGTCTTTCCACGACCAAATAAACCCATAGTGCAAAAGAAGTACATATGAACTACTGCCAAACATGTATACATGTAAGCCACTGTTATAGAATGATTCTTAATACAGTATTTCCCCAACAGGCGCTTAAAGTTAAAATGACATTAGTTCAGTGTTGAAGACGCACAGCGACGTCGATCGAAGGACATTTTATGCCCTGTATTATTGTTTCTTTCGTCGTTTCAGCGCCAGTCTCCTCACTGAGTTTCTGTTAATTGTGATGCCAGTTGAGCTGATGGTTACTCTCTTAAATCAACAATCCCCATATTTCCTCGCCATAACGTCAGTTATCATTGTTGCCATAATTCTGCATCAAGTACGCAAACCGGAAGTTGCGTCTTCATGGAACAAGTCCACATTTCTGTCGTTACCTATGAAGAAGGCGCCGTTCATCTCCTACTTCAGAGCATATACAAACATTTTCACAGGATTTTCCATTTTTGCTGTGGATTTTGTGATATATCCATCTTATTTCGTCAAATCTCGTGTGTACGGGACTTCTTTAATGGACACTGGTTTAGGATATTACCTTATATCTAATGCAATCGTATCCAGTGAAGCTAAAGGAATAGTTTCTTCGCAAAGGTAGGAAAATATACCACCAGGACTGTCATAGCTGAAACTACTAGGGTATAGTCGGGTAAGTTCGGACAGCGGGTAAATTCGGACAGTGAGATTGTTTCCTTTATATGTCAGTTGTTTGACACTAAGAAAAAAATACCTCGGCAAACAGTGAAAATCCTGATGAGACGGCTCATGATGAGCCGTCTCACTGGATTTTCACTGACTGCAATGGTATGTCCGAATTTACCCGCTGTCCGAAGTTACCCGACTCAACCCTAGTGGCTGGACATTCAGGATTGATCATTAGTTTGTAAAAATGAAAGTGGTCAAAGTACTCAAATCATAAGTCCGAACTCGTTAGTCATTTTCACATTGACAATTCCGGAATATTCTAGATACACAGGCATTGACCACAAAATAGAGGCGTGAAAACAATCTAGTAACATGTTTTGTAATACAGCGTTAAAGTTCAGAAAATCTATTAAAATGTTTTGTAATACAGCGTTGAAGTTCAGAAAATCTATATTTTTTCCAACTAAAAAAATATTTGTAATGAAAATTTACTTTCTGGGAGAATATTTTTAAACCAAAACTGAACAAAAGCTGATTATTCAGTTAGTCCAAATCGAAATTTGACTGATCATCATAGCTAAAACTGTATATAAACAGTAATTATGATATAACGCAACCGGTGCATAAAATTCATACCTCACAGCATTATCTTTCCCTTAACAGTAGGGCGGCAAATATATCATGTCAGAGTGATTAGCCTTCAAATTGTATTTGTATACCTGAAGTAATGAATAGTAACGGCATACTTCCAGTGTGAGGTCCTCCTTGTTGAAAGCCATTAAGGACACCATACCTCTATTAGTGCTCGGCGTGTTGAGATTCTGCATGACCAGCGTCACAGGCTACCACGTGTCTATGCAAGAGTATGGTATTCACTGGAACTTCTTCTTTACACTGGCTGTTGTTAAGGTAACACGCTAGCATCTTTTGTATTTGTAATTTTCAGCGAACTCTTATCTTCTTACATTCCTATAAATGATCATTTATCTCGTAGGTATGCTCTACTAACTCATAGCAGTGTATAGCAAAAGATTTAAGAGTCCTACAAGAGAAAAAAGACTAATCATGTTCTTGACAGGAAAAATACCTGTTTTCAAACTACTTTGATGACAGTTCCATACAATAAGCGCAACTGTTGTGAAAATGGTTGGCTTTCAGATGGGTAGTTGCAGTCCACTTTGTAGTGCAATTAAGTGTATCTGGAAATTAAAACTAAGAAGAACAACCATGACTGGGTTAACCACAATGCATGCAGTTTGCAGCATAAAGTCTGCATCTTTTTAAAATTAAAATCATTTTACCTACTGGTCAAATATCACAGCAAGCACACAACGTTGAAACAACGTCGCTAAGATAAGATATGCTACAATTTAACACAATTTCCCCATTTTTATTTCAGTTCCTCTCGACATCATGTTTCTGCATTACACCGCAACCCCTGTGGCCATTCCTTGGTTTCATCATTATCCTGCCATATCAGTATTGTCTATCATCTACATCTCTGTTCCCTTTCGTGTTCTTTGGGTTCTCCGGCAGAGCATCACGGGACGGTTTCATAGAAGCAAATAGAGAAGGCCTGGTATCATCCATAGGGTTTCTGGCGGTTTACTTTGTTGGACAACAGCTTGGGAAAGTACTAATGTTGAAGAGGTAAGCAAAAAGGAACGTGCATCATACGAGGATCATCCAATAGATAGCGGGGCTTGTTTGATATTTTACGAACCGTACCCCATTACTTTAGAATTTTATCTTCATTTGCAAGATCAATATCTAACCTCCCTGTTGTATATGTTTCACCAAATTTTGCCAACAACTTATTCGGCTACGGTTCGAAATGTTAAGCACCGGCTAAGTCATTAGCCGGGATTTGCTTCATAATTGAACCTCACAGGTAGGAAATGAAGTCTGGCATTTATCCAAATAGTGGTATCTGAACATATTTTGACATTTTCTGTATTTGGTTGCATTACATTTTAATTTTACTTATTCCATTGGACCCATACAGTAGCCCATTGACGAATGGTAGCCTAGCAACCAGTCTATTCCAGGAAATATGACCTTAAGTACTATGCACGATTTTCTGTTGCTAAGCAATACAAAGCACAGCAACCTAGTTTCTTCAATATGTGCATTGTAATCTATATATATGGTATACCTCACCGTTTAGAGTTAAGTGCTTACCATTATGTAAATTTACTTTTAATTTATAACACCTATCTCATTTCCATCCCTAATTATAATGCTCATATTTTACGATTTTTTTTTCAGAATTTTAACTAAAATTCCTGGCTTCTTCGATAAATTCAGTCCAAAATGTGTTGTTTTCATAAAGTATGATTCAAACATAGTAAGGTATAAAACAAAGTAGTTTTGAAATTCATAGGAGGATTCCAGTAATCATGGCAATCATTTCTACAAACCTGGCCAGGAGCTTTTTCCTTGCCTTCTGTCATTGCTAGGCAACAAAAAATCAACGGCCAGCTTTACAACTTTGGTGTATGCGATATAAGATGCCACGCAGTAGGCGTAATTTCGGTATGTAATTACAAATAAAGTCCAACTATTTATTGGATGGCCCTCGTATAACTTTTTTCATGCATTTGCTGTGTTGGGCCTTAAAACATTTTTTTCACTTTTTTACTGTTCATATATCCATGTATAAATCATTCTAAAAAAACCCGGAATTTATTACGCGTATACATACCTTAAAAGGAAAGTTGATACAAATTTTGCATTTACATAATTTTGGTTCATGTGAGAAAACAGATTATTTGCTCCATCTTTCAGGACAAAAGTGCTGTTTATATTCCTGGGTTGCAAGGCTATTGAGCCAATGTATAGTCATTTACAATTTCTCCGTTTTTAACGAAAGTGTAGTTTATATTCATGGGTTTTCAAGGCTACTGAGCCGATGTATAGTCATTTTAACCAGTGTTACAGGCCATGAGTAGTGTTGCTTTTACATTAGCCTACCAACCACCAACAGACTCAGCAAAACCGATTCTGCCATTTACAGTTCTTCCTTCCAAAACGATCCATCCATATTTCCTTTAGACTTAGCATACAGTTTATCAAATAAATCATTGAAATCAATATCATTTCTAGTAATGTTTCATCTGATTTATATTGATTGTTATACCTACACGTGGGTGACTTCTGTTCTTTTCTGCTTCTTCCTGCTGCTGATAAGTCTGACATTTGGAGAGCTCACCAAAATGACTTTTTTTTTACAACAGTGATTCCCATTCTATTGCACATTTCACATGTTTACCTTTCAACCCAGTCGCCAGTCAATGAGAAGCGACGTTGGTTTCCGACAGTATATCACAGGATATACGTTCGAACGGACTTTATCCAATCAGACGCCGCATTATATTCGTAGGTACATTAGAATCAACGTTATGTGCATTAAACTATGTATTCATGTATTCATTCTTTAGAGAAACGGTGAAGGACTGGATGCTGGGTCTTTGTCAGATGGTGTGTATTTGTACAACTTCCTGGGTCCTCATGTTTTACTCTGATCACTACATACAGAGAACATCCAGGAAACTTGCCAATCTCTCATATCTCTTCTTTGTGGTAAGAACTTTAAAAACGTTTGTCTATCATTCCATCTAAATAAACTGGCATTTGGATAACTTATATCGTACGGTCAATATGTCATTCATAGTTTATACTAAAAATTATAAAACTGTTATAACATGTATATGCATGTAGCATGTATATGTTTATCGGGAACAATCGCAAAACACATCTATCATTGTTTATCGTCGATTCCACTTGGCTATTTCCTATGCACGAACTGACAATTTAATCGAATCTGACATTTTCGAAGCACGAACTTTCGTTGAATCGGTTTCGACATTGTGTATTGAGCCGCGACACGAGAAAACCAACAAAGTGGTTGTGCGCCCTGCGCAGACTCAGATCACCCTGGGAATCCGCCCAGTCTGATCAGAGTCTCCGCTGTCCGCATGGAGGTAGATTAGACCCTTAGCTACGCTTCAATCGCTTAGCAAAGAATCTGATCGGACTGGGCGGATGACCAGGGTGATCTGAATCTGCTCTGGGCGCACTACCACTTTGTTGGTTTCCTCGTGTCGCGTCTCATATGATCAAAACAAGAGCTGACATTGAAACCTTTCTACAGTGTCGTGTGTCTACTGGGATTATGTATCTGAAATATATGCCGCGATACGAGAAAAATCAACAAAGTGGCTGTGCGCCCAGCGCAAACTCAGATCAGCCTGGGCATCCGCTCAGTCTGATGAGAGTCTTTGCAGTCGCTTAAAGGGTAGTTAATTGTCTAAGCTACCTCCATGCGGACAGCGAAGACACTGATCAGACTGGGCGGATGCCCAGGCTAATCTGAGTCTGCGCTGGGCGCACAGCTACTTTGTTGCTTTTCTCATGTCGCGGCTCATATATCACAGCCCGAACGAATAAACTAAACGAATGACAACCCTGTGGCGTTGAGTTGTTGAAGGTTTCCGTTTTCAAACGTTTTCAAACTTTGCATTTTTTTATCTTACACGGCAGACTGGCGTTTCTAGTCTATTGATGATAGAAGGAATGGTGTTCGACATTATTCTCACATGTATGAAGCACATTAGAACACAGTCACAGAAAACTGGTGAGATGCCTCTTTCTATCCATATCGATTAAGAGCTATTCCTAATAACTACCTCATATACGAGTCGATTAGGATATTTGTAGAAATAAATACAGTCGCAGAAATTCTTTATGAGTCCACTTCGCCTTTCGACTGTCACTTCATATGCATATTTTGTCACTAACAGACATTCAATCACTAAATGATTTAACATTGCAATAATAAGAATAAAACATTGTATCTTAACATACAGTGAACAGTGTGATGGTAGAAGTTCTCATTCAACTAACAAGGATACAATTAGAATCCACATGTATAATTCATACTCATTAATTTAATTTGTAACGTTTGACCTTTTAAATAAAACAACACTTTCCAACGTATACCATACCCCACAACAAAAGCGATAATTTTCATTGTATCGTACATGTGTTGATTGTTGTTGGATTGTGGTTTAACGGCCCAGTAAAAAAATTCAGTCATGTACAGACGTTGCCTCCGACTTCGTAGAACTTTTACCCGACCTCAGATAAATGACACTAAGGTCCCTCTACAGCAACTAGCAACCCTGCCTCAGAGACACCAGACAGCCCATTTATTTCGTGGGCCCAAATGGACGGGGGCCATTACATGTCTTGAAAAATATTAAAAAACATAATCGAAGAAACCCAAGAAAGGCCGCAATAATTTTTTTAAAAAGAACAATAAATAAATTAATAATAATAATAATAAAAACACCAAAAGAAGACGAATGAAATTCAGTTAAATTTAAACGGTAAAACGAAACGGTACATTTGCTACAGCAGCCGAGCAGTACCCAGGTATTATTCGCGCTATTTGAAGATATTCGAAACGCTTAAAGAATATCTGGGCATTCCTCGAGCTTGCCCATATAATTATGCCAAATGTGCCCACAGCGTAACAAACAGGAATGGCGACAGAAGAACCTTCTATGAACGGCCAGCATTTGATCTGATTTACCAAAAAAAGTCATATCATGTTTTGTTTCCGGACAAGTTGAGTTTAACTATTTACTTGTGGAAAGTCTAATAGACATGTCTATCTATTCGCTTTCGTCTACTAGTTTTGTTTTCATATTTGCTATTCTGGGGCCGTATTTATAAAACGACTTAAGTGGTTACTTTGCTGTTGCTAAGGCTGGATTTCTATGAAGGAGATTCCCCACAACTATGAAATTTGCTCTGGTGGAACAGTCTTTTTAAGACTGTTCCTCCAGAGCAAATTTCATAGTTGTAGAGAATCTCCAACATAGAAATTTAGCCTTAGCAACAGCATAGCAACGACTTAAGTTGTTTTATAAATATAGCCCCTGATGAGCAAAGTAGTTTTATTTTTTCTCTTCTTTTCATAGACATCCTGAAAGAAGAGCTACCAGATTTTACCAGTCCTCTTCTCATGGCAGTGAATTACAACGGACTATTATTCTTCGTACTGGCAAACATTATGACAGGGATAGTCAATATGATTCTAGACACAAGAACTTTATCGCCTGCTTCAGCGTTCGCCATAGTGACAATCTACATGTTCATGTTATCGCTCATTTTTCTATCTATGTATAGGAGAAAGTTTTCATTTAAAGCGTTTCTGTGGAGAAAGCGTCAACACCAAAACCTTGCAATTCTGAATATGTAAACATCAGATGCCAAAAGCAAACAGCTCTCCGATTATAAATAAAGTTTGTTTTGCATTGATATATATTTCCTGCACTTGTGTTTTCAATCCCAAAGTTTAACTGTGTCTTGTATAATAATATAACTATGCATGAAATTCCATAAAATTTGCAGTTTTGTCAAAAGGTGTAGAAACTGTTATAGTTTCATTGGTTTACCCCTTGTGTGTGGCAAGCCAAATGTACAATAAATCTTCAAACCTAGGCTTGTAAATTACAAACCTATGTTTGAATATCTGGGCATTGCTCGGGTTTACCCAATAAGTATGATAGTATAGGTTATATTTTCTGGGGCCGTATTCATAAAACAACTTAAGTGGTTGCTATGCTGTTGCTAAGGCTAAATTTCTTTGAAGGAGATTCCCTACAACTATGAAATTTGCTCTGGAGGAACAGTCTTACAAAGACTGTTCCTCCAGACCAAATTTAATAGTTGTAGGGAATCTCCTTTATAGATATTTAGCCTTAGCAACCGCATAGCAACGACTTAAGTGGCTTTATGAATACGGCCCCTGGTTCTTTGGGATCACTGAGAGTCCATGATAACTAGCTGTAACTAGCTAGTGTGTCTGAAGCTGTTGATTCGAATTCTATGAATGTGTTCATTGCTTTCATTGAGCAGTCTTTTTAACGCCCATACACTTCTTCATCTTAAGATAAACAAATACTGTTTCAGTCAGGGGAAGCAACTCTTCCATTTTATTAAGTTGCCGCCCGTCTTAATTCCGAATCATTTTAGATACACAGACATGGACCCCGAAACAGAGTTGTGATCTAGTGTTCGCGGAGTAGTAAGCATCACCTGTCTATTATAATACACCCGCCATAACAACGTATCTGTGGAATTAATCAGTGGACATGATAGTCCGGTATTTGAAAAGTTAAAATATACGCAATGATCAGGAATTAATACAATCAAATTTTACACCCCACTCTCAAAACCAAAAGGGAAAGAAGCACATACACAAAAATTGACAAAAGTTCACGAAAGACACGCACGGTAAAACCTAATTATAACAGCAGCGACATCTTTTTTTACCAATTTTTGATTTTGAATTACAAAACAAAACAAAACAGAAAGCAGAATAGGCAGCTATTCAGGTGACCAGACTGCTAGAGACCATAAGCGGACAAAACAACATGTAACACTGAGGAACCACATCAGAATTACCGCCTCGGAAAGGTCAACAAAAGATAACTTGGTGAGGGGGGGGGCGGGGGAAGGGGGCTTTAACCAGTTTCACTGAATCCAAATCTCGCCCTTTGCTTCTGTGGTGGTTCGAAACATTTAGTTAGATGTTTGGTCCGCATTAAGGTTTCCTAACTCACCAATGAATCATCACAGGAAACAAATAAAACACGGATAAAACCTATGATGAATCAGACATGGGTATTCGACAGAAACAACCTATTGTGACACCTGGAGATCCTGGGGTGTCAAACAACACCACTGTAATACCGGAGCGAAAGAAAACCATTAGCAGAACCCTGAATAACAAAGCAAAAGAGACGGCGAGCTCCGGATCAAACCAACTACACTTCTAACTTTATGTCGGGCCAATCACTGAGTCTGATGCCCGACCATCCATCGTGCAATTAAAGAGGTAAACAGAGTAGTGCTAATCACTAAACATGCAGACTACAGCATTACATTTATGTTATACCCAATACATTTGCATATTTTGACATGACTTAAGTTTTTATCGGATTTGTTGTTCAGAAGTATAGAAAGCGTTTCTTTCGTTAGAGGCTAAAAAGGCGAAACTTCTCTTCGGCCAGTCCATTTATTTAAACATATATTTTTTTCTTTGATTTAATTATGTGGCACAGTCGTAGCCTCACTCTGCTGTGGCTGAGGCAATCAGATCGGAAATTAGTTTATAAACGGCTACATTGTAGAGTCTCCCATAGAACTTCTTAAGAGTGACACAAGCTTCGCACTGCGATTACCCTGTGGCAACAGTTTACTGATGAGCAGCTTCCCTCTACTATTTGAAACAGGCTCTAGCATAGTGGACTAGCTGAGAGATGTAAACTCCGTATGCAGGTGCCGAAGGAATTAAGCATACATTTTTTCTTTTACGAGTATACCCCAATTTACAAAGGCTTAAGTTTGTCTCACTCGTTTATTCCATGTTTTCAGAAACAAATATTTTAACAAAATTACGTTAGTCAATATTGAATAGTCTCATAATTAACCGTACAAGTTTTGAGAAAATGCATGTTTTTTCGATAAATATGGAATGAAAAATAATTTTCAAATTTAAATGCAAACTACCTATTTCCTCACGGCCTGTAAGAATATCGATTTTGATCACGTGTGTCATGGGATCATGTACAGGTATTTTTCTGATTCGTGCACGTGATTGTGACGTATGAATAAATTATTTTTGTCCAATAATGCGATTTCGAGCGCGGTCTGCGATTGTTAAAAGATTTACCTTATTTATTGTTGAAGTCACTTTTATCAAATATTATTATCTAAACTCTATCTCAAATGTATAGTCAGACCATGTCGGTGGTATTGCATGAAATATTTCATCAAATCATTTTTTGTTATTATTTTCAAGGGCGTAAATCTTTAAGTGAAGCAAACAGAAGGCAATGGAAGTTGTTTCCCTTTGTAAAAGTGGCGGGAAACATAGAGGTGTACCCATTCACCTTAGAGAAGAAGAAGAAGAAGAAAAATAAAAAAAAGAACCAGCAAGTCTTTTACTTTACTTTCGATACGCTTCAGGACCAATGGGTTTAAGAAAATTTCACAAACGTGAAATAGATGTCGGAGAAACACGAGACACTTAAACATTTTCTCCTTTCTCGTGGCAAGACAAGACAAGACAAGATTCATTTTGAGTCGGCAAGACGTACAGCATGTAAGAGTGGGCCAGAAATAGATTGATATCCGTCATAGATTGCTTGGAGCAATGACCGTCGGGTCAAAAAGAGAAAAAAGATTAGTGAACTTTCCACAGAACCAGCACCAGAAGAGCTATCTTAAACAAACTCCATCTGTTATAAACAAAGCAAACTGCTGATACACACTCAATATACTACCTTTCAAAAGTAAAGTGTTCGTTTAACTTGTATTCTTTGAGTATATAGCCACTCTTACTAGCATTCTGTAGAGTCTATAGCAAACGTAAACGCAAATACATTTTAATGCAAGATCACACATCTGAGTATAATACTATTGCTTTGAACTATAACGGGTAAAGAATTAAACAACTGCAAAACTCTACTTTAAACATAGTCCAGGGGCTGTATTCATAAAACAACTTAAGTCGTTGCTATGCTGTTGCTAAGGCTAAATTTCTTTGAAGGAGATTCCCTACAACTATGAAATTTGCTCTGGAGGAACAGTCTTACAAAGACTGTTTCTCCAGACCAAATTTCATAGTTGTAGGGAATCTCCTTTACAGCTATTTAGCCTTAGCAACCGCATAGCAACGACTTAAGTGGCTTTATGAATACGGCCCATGGGCTTCTAGTTACAATTGGTCATCTTAATTAGTTCAACTCTTTGATCACAGTAAGACCTGAAGAATCAGAAGGCAAAAAGTAAAGACTCGGCTCAGTTGTCGCAAAGGCGCTAGACAATTTGAATATTTACGGGTTCACATAAACTTTAAGTTCAATTTTTACACAAAGTCAATCACTCCACATCCGGAATAAAAGAAACACCAGGGGCCGTATTCATAAAGCCACTTAAGTCGTTGCTATGCTGTTGCTAAGGCTAAATATCTATAAAGGAGATTCCATACAACTATGAAATTTGTTCTGGAGGAACAGTCTTTGTAGCAAATTTCATAGTTGTAGGGAATCTCCTCCTAAGAAATTTAGCCTTAGCAACAGCATAGCAACGACTTAAGTTGTTTTATGAATACGGCCCCAGGCATATATACCACTTTAACAGCTTTGCTGTGAAAGCCATCTGGTAGAGTGGTAGACTCTTTCACGAAATTGAGCAAGGCGATCGCGTTTAGTACCTGGATGGGTGACCGGCTGCTTGATTTTGTGGACACTATATTTGGTTGCAGCGGTGGGATTGGAGATGGCATGACCATCATCTCCGGACCCAGGCGTGCAGGAAATGTGCTCTGGTTGCACTGGCTCCGCCCTCGTGTCTGCTATGTGAGCAGTTGGTGACTTCGGGCGACGTCAAGAGCAAAGGAGGAGAAATATAACAGGTTTAGGTATATATACTACTTGTTATGGCGAGTGCCGACGCAAGTAGAGTAGGCTCTTTCACGAAGTTAAACAGAGGAGATCGCGGTTAGTACCTGGGGCGACCCGGCTAGCGCTACAATATGTAACGAAGGGGTACCCGACCAAAGACATACTTGTATACGGCAAAGAGGATAGGTAAAGTATAAAGACAAGACACGGACAAGACTGTTACAGCTGCACATAATGTGCCACTGTGAGAGGGAACAAACGTTTCAAACAGCTACTTTCCGTCCATCTGAGCATCTCACCAATGCTCTATATTGGTACGGTACGTTGTTGATGTAGACCTACTAATACCTAAATGAATCAGCCTGTTGTCCTTGTACTAGCTTGTCTTAAGTTGTCGGAAGATGGAATGGTTATACGGGTGATAACTCTACTATTGAAACACAGCATAAACGAAACTAGAAACGTCTTACAGGCGAGTATGGCACCGCGGAAAAAAGGAAGCGATTTCAGATTAACTCTGCTGTACATATCTTTTATTCTGGACTATACATTTGGAGATGGACCTAATCAGCTTTTGAAGTTGCATACTACAGATGAAACTGGAAATTCATAACGAGGTACATAATTAATATAATTACATTAAGAGAGTGCAACAAACAAATGCAAAAATAATCTGAATGCATGGAAAATCAAGGAACTTATTCTTTTATTAGTGCCAATTTCACGTCGCATTTAAACCAGCGTCTGTGGTTTAAAACATGATTTTTTCCCATAGAGCGTAATGCAAAATATTTTTTGTTCAACGATTATCGAGGTTTTTAAGCGACGAAAAACTGGACCTAAATGTTGTAGATATTTATATTAATTTATGATTTACCATGAAAAGGAAATAAACAAATGTTTAGTAGTCATGGTAGTACTGGATTTTATATGGAGAATATTAAGGAATTTATGACCTTTAAGTGTTAGAAAATATTTTGCTTTTATGTTAGAAAATGCAAACGTGAATGAAATAACTTGCAAATTTAAAGAAATGAAATGAAAATAAAACGAAAATTACGAAATCAATAATTAACAGTAATGAAAATAATTAATTGAAAATGAAAAACATTTTTTCTCTGATTATTTAGGTTTCTAAAGGTAACGTATTGTTTAAACAAATATATAATAATATCTTAGATATCAATAGCATATGAAGTAGAGTCGATTTCTTCCAGTTCTAGTCAATGTGGATAGTCAAGAATCATGTGGTACCAGCTCTTCATGACAGCTGTTTTAGCAGGGGCTTTTCAGTACTATCTCAAAATGCGGTAAGTATGATTTGTTAGCAAATGGTGAAAATAACTGGTTACTTATCTTTCCTCGAGGAAATATGTACACATTTTTCACATTTGCCCCTTTTCTGATGTCATTCTTTTTTTCGTTGTTGTTGTCACATTATCAGTAAAGCCTAGTTTATGTTGCTGAAACGTTCAACGCAATATTCTGTATATGCATGATAAACATATTAATAGAATTGATTTTTGACAAATGATAAATCCATATGTATCCAAAGAACTTAATATAGAAAGCGACTATCTGATACGAAAGTCGCATTTTTGAGCCCATCGGAGAGTTTTCCCTGTGACTGTAGAATTTCATTGGAAACTTCATCGATACTCTGAGACGCGGTAGCAATAAATATTTGCTTTCTGTAACTATAACACTGGTTGGTAAAGGTACATTCATGCTTTAAAAGATTTCAAAAGTCTTTTTCTGCTTATTTGGCGAGTAATATTTGTTACCCGTTTCGACCTAAAACCGCGTTGTCGGGAAAAATGCCTTTCACCGTCTGTTCTGACTACATCCTTTTAGACGTCATTTTCTCAAAGGCCAATTGTATCAATAAAGCCTCGGTCCTCCAGGCGAGCAGCTAGAACAAACGAACTAACGATTAACATACTCTATACTGTTTTACAGGGTTTGGCTGGACTGGGATAAACCATTTCTGTACAGACATGCCCCAGGACATTGTACGCAAGTTCTTAAAGGTATATTTATCCGAGTGTCAGCTGCTTTATATATAATTATATCTCTGCTACCGGCTAAGAAGTGCCATATATTGTATATTTGTATTATATTGCTGTTTTGTCTGGATTTCCAACTTCCTGTTTCATGCGGCTATATTACTTGGTTGCAATGTCTATTGAATTATTACCATTGTCGCATTATAAGATAGGAAACGTTTTGATGTAATGCCTGGTTTTAAGATCAAATAGATAATATTTCCCTATTCTCCTGGTATTGAATACAAAAAATGTAATTGCTATACACAGTGAACTGTTTCATCGTATATCATATTAAAGAAAAGCTCTCTCTCTCTCTCTCTCTCTCTCTCTCTCTCTCTCTCAAAACATCCATGTCCACTTATGAATATTCTACTTTAGTCTAATTGTTTCCAATCTGTATTACAGACGGCGGTTCAGAAGATCTGACTCATATTGGGGATGGTATCATTTTACTGTCCACGGTAAGTTCAGGAGTCTGTGACAGTTCACGAGGGTTTACAAAAGGCTTTTGCCTCTGACAAAAATAACAGATTAGGTGAAATATGCGACACCGGACATGCTTTCTAGAACCGGCTTAAGCAAAACTATATTTACAGAATGACTAAATGAACCCAATAACTGAGTGTTCCTAAAAGACCAACATGATATATTTTACACAATGACGAAGGACTATTGGTATTTTGGTGAACGGAACGTTACGGAACGGAACGGAACATAGACGTTTTACGGAATAAAACTCAATTTTAATTTATAAGATTGACAAGGGAGGTTATCATTGCGCTTTATTCCCTAAAATGATAGGCAAATTTAGCATCCAATTTTATTATAATAATCAATGATTATTAGCTTGAGAAACCAGGAGGGTGGATGGATGTCGGGCAGGATGGAGGCTAGCAGCGGTTCCGTTCCACAAAATACCAATAGCCTGACGAAGTAGGGGGAGACCAATACGGCACTTTTGACACCAGTTTGAGTGAAGGTAAACAAGGTAAGAAAAGTTAGATTCTTTGGAATGTCTGCATACAGTAATTATATCAAATAAGTGCTAATGCTGAACGCTTTTGATCTCATGGATTAAGTATGTACCCCAAAATCAAACATTATTTTGCATGTGTTTAGAGGGGAAAAGTACAATTTTCTTGTTCTTTCAGGGGTTTGGACTCGGGACTTGCTGTGGCAAGATTATGATGTTAGACATCAACAAGTCGCCAACTGCACATGAGCTGAATATCACAAATGCCCCTACTACGCCAGATTTTATGGCGAGCCCACATGGCATAAGCACTTGGAAGGATCCTAAAACAGGTAGATTTATTATTGTGAAGCATACAGCAGGCATCTGTTTGAAAGATTTGAAGGAAAGGGAAGGCAAATACGAAGAAGGAGAAAACAAAACAAAAAGAAAGATACAACAGAAATTCTACTATTTGTTTAGCCAAACCATATATCAAAAGAGAAAAAAGAGCGGACAGATATAAAGGAGGTGGACACAAGGCTAGAATTACAATTAACAGTAAAGTTAAAATGATATTACAGTACGCTTTTTCTTAATCACTCAGAAATGAGTTGGTTTTCAAATTGGAGAAATGAATGAAATATAACTTTACGGCCCTTTCAACAGCATTTCAACTATATCAAGACGACGTAAGCATGGAGTCTCTGTTTGCCGTTGGAAAAATATCCGCCAACAACACGATAAAACTGCCACTTTTGGTCAAATATTTAGAGAGTTAGTGCTGTTTAAATATTTCGCAGGTCAGGTGACGTTATTTGTGATCACTCACCCACCAGACGAAGACAGAATTGAAGTATTCGAACTTCAGAAACCAGCAAGTCTGAAACACATTAGAACCATTACAGACCGGAAGTTCAGAAAGTAGGTCACTTTTTTCCTAGTTGATTACATATTATCAATATCAAACATTATTCTCCCTGAAGAAAATATTTCTTACGATTGTGCGAAAAGATCAGCCTCTGCATTCCAACAGTTTGTTGGTACTAACAATCTGTCAATCGGAACACCGCTCGGCCAATTTCGTGAATCACGGAATTGGCCGAGCTGTGTTCCGATTGACAATCTGTAAGGCTACGGATGCTACATCTGTGGGCCCTTTCGGCATAAAACTTGAGTAAACCCGAGCAGTACCCAGGTATTCCTCGGGGTGCTGGAAGGTATTTGAAAAGTAAAAAGATGGGCAATGATCAGGAATTAATATAATCAGATCCCATATCCCGCACCCAGAACCAAAATTGAAAGAAGTATATTCACGAATTGACAAAAGTTTGCGAAAACCGAATAAACAGCTCCTTCCACACATGTGGTCATTCAGCTACCCCAACGAAAAATATCAGTTAAATCTATTTTTACCTATTTTTATGCCCCCGTGACGATAGTCAGGGGGCATTAAGATTTGCCCCTGTCTGTCTGTCCGTCTGTCCGTCCGTCTGTCTGTTCGTCACGCTTTATGGTATAGAGTTTGTGTAATCAACTCCTCCCACAGTTTTCAATGGATCTGTTTCAAACTTTGCATACATGTTGGGGACATATTGAAGATGTGCATGTGGATTTTTGTTGGACCTAGAAATAATTTTGACAGAATTACGGCCTTTTGAACTTAGTCATTTTAGGCAAATTTTTGCATTGTAGGGTATAGAGTTTGTGTAATCAACTCCTCCCACAGTTTTCAACGGATCTTTTTCAAACCTTGCATACATGTTATGGACATATTGAAGATGTGCATGAGGATTTTTGTTGGACCTAAAATTAATTTTGACAGAATTACGGCCTTTTGCATTGTAGGGTATAGAGTTTGTGTAAGATTTGCCCCTGTCTGTCCGTCTGTCCGTCCGTCTGTCTGTTCGTCACGCTTTATGGTATAGAGTTTGTGTAATCAACTCCTCCCACAGTTTTCAATGGATCTTTTTCAAACCTTGCATACATGTTGTGGACATATTGAAGATGTGCATGTGGATTTTTGTTGGACCTAGAATTAATTTTGACAGAATTACGACCTTTTGAACTTAGTCATTTTAGGCAAATTTTTGCATCGTAGGGTATAGAGTTTGTGTAATCAACTCCTCTCACAGTTTTCAATGGATCTTTTTCAAACTTTGCATACATGCTGTGAATGTATTGAAGATGTGCATGTGGGTTTTTAATGGCACTAGAATTAATTTTTACAGAATTATGGCCTTTTGAACTTAGTCATTCTAGGGAAATTTTGCATTGTAGGGTATGGATTTTGTGTCATCAACTTGCTCCACAGTTTTCAATGGATCTTTTTCAAACCTTGTCTACATATGGTGGACATATTTGAAGATATGATGAGGCATATTGATAGGTCTAGAATTAATTTTGACAGAATCACAGCCTTTTTAACTTAGTCATTTGGGCAGTTTTTTCATGGCAGGTTATGTTTTCAATGGATTCTTTGTTGGTGCTTTATGGATATATACATATCATGTGACAGGCGCTGCACGGGGGCATCATTAGTGTCTTACAGACACAATTTTCTAGTTGTTTATAATTTTAAATTATAAAACAAATCAGAAATCAAAGTGGACAGCTATGACCGCATTGTTAGCAGACCACAGGCAAGCGGACATAAGAACATGAAACATTGAGGAATCACAACAGAAGTACCGCCTTGGAACGGTCAGTAATAGATTACTGTAGCCCGAGGGAGCACCTGGGTTTTCATCGAGGTTTTCAAAGAAATTATACCGAACTTGCCTTGTATATATCAAAACTGCGGAGGATTCAGAATTCGAACCCAGCCTTTTCTTTGGCGATAAACTTTTCAGCTTGGAGTTTGAGCCTGTTAAAGATGACTTTCAGCATGATTTTACTCGGATGATTGACGAAACTGATTGATCTATAGTTTGACTGGTTGCCCTTTTTAAGGAGTGCAATAATCCGAGAATGTGTCCATGAGATTGACCATATATAATTCTGCTTTCTCCAGATTTATGACAGAGCTTTGTCAAAACATCACTCATAGTCACCCCGCCTGCTCGAAAAAGCTCTGCTAATATATTGTCAAATCCGGCGGACTCCCCTTTTTCAATGCAGCTACTGCAATCTCAACTCCTCCCAAAGTATCGATTATAGATCTTCTTCTGGGTGATGATTGCAGTCCAGAACTGCTCTCATGGTTGTATAGCTCCGAGCAACATTCTGCCCATCTGCTGAAACTCTCTTGTTATTATGTTACACATTTCCCAAACTGGTCCTGGATAGTTGTGGCTCTATCCTGCTTCTCTGATGTTAGATCCTTCACCAGCTGATATGTTTTCCTGACGTTTTATTTGTTTTTTGATCTGGCAAGTTTCGATCTCCTCGCACTGAGTACCTATCCAGTCCTGCTTTGCTTTCTTCAGGGCTCTCTGAGCCCTCTTGTTGGCTTTTCTGCTTTCTTTCGCTCCTTCTTTATATTGCCTCTTCTTTAAATGCCTCTTCTCATCACAAAGGTCGAGATATCTCCGGTGACCAAAGGGCTTTTTCCTGTGACGTTCTTTTCCAAGTATCTCACTGGCTGTGTCAGTCACTGCTGTATTGTAGATAATCATGCTATCTATGTCTCTGCCATCATCCTTCAGACTAACGAGTGGTGCAAAACTCCTGCCTATTATTGCTTGAAACGTGCCTGCTACATCTGGGTTTCTTAACTTCTCCAGATTAACCCACAGTCTTGGCTGGGCTAGCTATCTTGCCTTTTTCAGACGAACTAGGAAGGTCATCATCACCAGGTCATGGTCACTTCGTATGTCTGTTCCGGTAAAGCTCCTTCTTTTATGGATGCAAATCAAAATCTTAAAGAGAACACATTCTAAAGAAGGAACAGTCGGTTGAAAGACTGATCAGATTCGAAAAAATATTACTCCTGATCGGAATCTTTTCATCACCAAGATCACCAAGATCTCATCAATCCGGTTGCGATGCCTCTTCTCTGGGCTGTGCCATTTCCACCTTCTTGCTGGTTTGTGAGTGCCGAGGGTATTTTTCAGTACTAAGTTGTTACAAGTTGCAAATTCCAGGAGTTTGAGACCTCTCTAATTTGTTTCAGCATTGCAGTAGGGTCTGCCTGTGCATCCATTTGAACTTTAGCATTCCAATCCCCTTGTTCGACCAGAATGGCCTTCTTATCTGTTTGATCTATGATTTCCTAGACTTACTGGTAGAAGTTGTCGACCTCGCTGTCATCATGTCCAGATGTTGGTGCATAAGTGAAAGAAGCTGCTCTCAAGCGGGTTGGGATTTAGTCTGCTGGACACTGGTAGGCAACCCAGGACAGCACTCACCATGTCTTTATACACTAGATAACCAACCCCATATTCGTGCCAGTCCTCTTCACCCTTGAAGTAAACCTTAGGTCTGTCATCTGTTTACATGTCACCAAAGTTTATCCAGCATATCTCACAGTATAGCATGTTCCAGTGGTACCCATCCATCTTATGAGACAGCTCTTCAAGTTTCCCAGCTGGCCCCAGAGTCCCCATATTACAGGTTCATATTGAGATGTTCTTCCAGCCTCTAAATACTAAACACTTCAATGACAGAACATAGCTAAAATAGCTGTTTTGTGCCTATTTGTGACTAACATAATTATGTTTGGTTAAAGCTAAGGAATGGGCTTTTTGTTTAGCTACCGCTTACATTGTCTTCCTACTTGTGTTGATACTTGAACCGCATAGGACACACCAACACAGTGACATGTGCGCCAGGTGAAGACTCAGTTCAGCCTGGGCATCTGTACAGTCTGAGTAGAGTCTTCGCTGTGCGCTTAAAGGTAGGTTCCTGTACTAGCGATAACAATTATGTCCACAAAATAATTTCGTCTTTTTCTGAGCATTATTGAATTCTCTTATTTTTCTGAATTTGTTGCTACTGAGAAACTCGCCAGACGTTGAAGAAAATAGTCGTTTTCCCTTTTGGTTTATTTTCTTTCATTGGAATTCCAGTTCTAAAAATAACTATGTTTATTATGTCTATAAGTGCGCGATTTCTGATGCCATTCTCCAAAGGTCAATTTTCCCTTGTCGTGAGCTCTCCCAGAGGTCCTGGCATGGTGGATGGGTTAAAACTATCCCAAAATGCAATGCAGCATGACCTCAGCTGCGTTATCTATTTTGGCGCGAACTAAAAATAGCGCTAACTGGTGTGCGAAGCTGAGTTAGGAAATCCCTTGCAAAACAACTTTTCTAATATTTTTTTGATTTACACTTTTTAGTGAAACTTATTCATTCCCTTTTATAAGTGCTTTCCAACAACTTGGCTGAAAGATCATCAAAATTATGATGCATTTTAAAGTACAGGAACCTACCTTTAAAGGGTAGATAGGGGTCTTATCTTACTCCATGCGGTCAGCGAAGACTCTGAATAGACTGGGCGGATGCCAGGCTGATCTGAGTCTACGCTTGGCACACATGCCACTTTGTTGGTTTTGTCGTGTTCCGGCTCATATACCGATGATGTCGTGGGTAAAATGCGCAAACGGATTTTATCAGTTCCTGATCATTGCTCTTTTACACAGGGTATAATCTATTCCGCTAATTTTCGCTTCCTGCAGAGACTGTACATCATATTTGGCTTCCGCCGAGACTGTCCACGATCTCTTGCTTCTTGCCGAGACTTCTGTACATGATGAATGGCTTTCTGCCGAGACTGTCCGCGTGATTCTGCTTCCTGCCGAGGCTCTCGGCAGGAAGCAGAGTAACGCGGACAGTCTTGGCAGGAAGCCATTTTTCGAGGACTGTAGTCCCTGCAGGAAGCAAGAATTCGCGGACAGTCTCGACATAAGCCAAATATGATGTACAGTCTCTGCAGGAAGCGAAAATTAGCGGAATCGATTATACCCTGTGTTTTACACTACTTTCAACTGTTTTACTTGGAATTTAATTCTTTTACAGTATGAACGACCTTGTAGCCGTTGATAAAGACCGGTTCTACATCACCCAGTGGCTCTACGCTCGGGACCTCCTCAAGAGCTACTATGAGTTGTTTCTGTTCCAGTACTTAGGGAAGGTTTTCTTCTACGACGGCAGGAAAGCGAGGGAGGTAGCGTCGGACCTCTTTGTCTCCAACGGTATCAATATCTCGCCGGACAAATCGTAAGTTTTGTTTTTGTACGGTTTTAATCTATTTTGGGCCTAGGTTTGTTCATGAATTTCTGTTACATAGCACACCATACGTTTTCCAATTGAAAAAGAAGGTCTTGAATGTGAATTTTTAGGGACGGTTGGTCGAGCTTTTCTGCATTGATGACGTCACAATGATAATTGCTAATAAATTTTCTTGTATTGTGTCTGCGTCAAAACAATTCTTAATACGAGTAGTGTAACGTTTCTCTGTTGGTTTGGAACTTTTTCAACTATTTATTCATGATGGCTTTTTTCTTCAAACTAATACCGACCTTTTATAAGTTCTCATATAGGTAAATGGTATTGAAACCATAAATGTTCGCATCGAACAGAGTAACATCGGACAAGGATATTTGTCCAGAGTCCCTTTGATTCCATCAATATAGCTTTGCAAAACTTTTTTTTTGATGATATTACGTCCTGTCCAAGTAGCACAACATTATGCCACAAAAATCATTTCTATTCCGCAGTTATAAACAAAATACAAAAGGAATCTGTCACTGAAGAAAATAGTCCAAACCATAGCGGATGCTCTATGAAGCATTCCCCTAACTGGTAAAATTATAGAGAATAGACCTCTTAACATATTTATTGTGTGTAACTGTGGCCTTACTATACCAAATGGAATAATCGACGTCGTGCAATCGCGTGTCCGGCTGTTGTAAATGTATTCTCTCTATGAAATGAAGATTATCTTATCAATACCCTTCCTATTTAATGTTGTATAGATATTCTTTTAGCCAGCCAAAACTATGGAGAAATGGCCATCAAGAGCTACTTTGGCTATACAAAATTAGTACGTTAACATTAAAGTAAAAAGTATGCAAAGACGAGGAACTGAAACAATCAAAATCCAAATCCAGCCCTCAAACCATAGTTGGAAACAACTAAGATTACAAATAATCAAGATACAGAGAACATATGGCCAACCGAGTGAGCAGCTTGTTCCCAAAAGGTGGCCACTCAGCAACCCAAACCGAACCAAAAATAATAATAACATACATAAGGTAAAACATCACAGAAACTCTGACACCAAAAACAGGCAACAAAGAACCACAACAGAACTACCGCCTTGGAACGGTCAGTAATGAATTACTGGGGGGCTTAAATCGATTTTACAGGCCCAACCTCACCCTCAGTTTCTGAAGTGGTACAAAACATTTAGTTGGTTGTTCGGTTCGCATGATAACCCTCTAACTCGTCAATGAATCGTCACGTTAAACACATAAATCAAATTTCAACACCATGAAGAAGCAAAGACGAGGCATCTTTCATAAACTGGCATCTTTCATTTTGACATTTTGTTTAAAGATTTTCAGTAAAGTAATTACTTTCTACAACACAGGCTGCTCTCATATAAACAAGCCAGACCATCGCACTCTGTAACAGATGTGGTGTTACACAAGAAAATATGCTTAATGTCATGAGTGAACAAAGAACACTCATATCAGTCTGTGCATCTGCGCAATCCGACCAGTGTCTTCCAGTACTCACATCACCAATTCATTGCTATATAGCTTGAAAAAAGAGTCTTATCAGACGGCACAGATGTACAGGTTTATCTGAGTCTTCACTGCTAGCATACAGTGTAAGTTTACTTTTATGGCTGCACGACTTTTATGATTTTCAGGACGATCTATGTTGCTGAGTTTTCTAGAAAACGTTTACTTGGGTATCAAAGGAAGCCAAATGATGACCTCACAAAAATCTGGGTAAATACTTGAGCATATGCTTTTCAGCATTTTGGAAAAAGGAAACACCCGTATCAGCCTGCACATCCACGCAGTCTGGCTGATGTCAGATCTATAGAGTATTACAATCACAGCAAGGACCTTATTCAGGTTGAGGTATATGTTGATATAAGTTAGCACTGTTCGAACCAGCGATAAGGTATTATTTCATTGTTGGACTTATTTGTCTATAAGTATTTTTATCGAAAATGGTGATTATGAAAAACAAAGATAAAAGACACACACACTTTGAAAAAATCTTACTGTTCGCAACAATGGCTATTATAACAAGGGGAAAAAACTTTTGTGAACTTTTACAAGTTCCTAACATGTAAGATGATATGTGTATGGTAATGTCAGGACAGTCAGTTAACCTAACCACACTGTTCCTGGGCAGGCTTAGCCATCCTAAGCGGATACCCAGTACTAATTGCATTTACTTTTGCCAGTAACTGACAACTGCCCTTCTTGAATCAGCAGAAGGGAAAACGAAAGTAACCGGCCGGACCATGTATCGAACCCGGGACCTCAGGTTTTTAAGTCATACGCGCCACCGACTGCACTATGCGGCCCGGCAAGACTGTGGTATAGAGTATAACAATTAATTGGTAATGATTACAAGTCAATGAAAAAATTAGTGTATTTTTGTTGCTCCCAAAGGATGTTTGTTTTCAGAATCACTTGTGTATTGTGCTTGGTCATCATATATTTGGTCATTATATATATAGATTTAATGCAAAAGAAAAAAGAAGTCTTCTATGATTTAGTAAGTTTTATTCAAAAAGGAAGGTAAATGTTGTCATTGCACAGCCCTAGAAAATGATGGTTTGATGGCTATTGTAAGATACTGATATTTTTCCATATAACACATGTTGTGTTTTCCTGAATTTAATTTTTTTCAATAAGACACTTTCATGAAACTGAATTTCAATGCACGTTTATGAAAAAAAGAAAGAAATAGTATCTAGTAAATACCATCAAACACCTTGTCTTTAAAACAAGTAAATGCTTTTAAATAAAACTGTTGGCACAGACCCTGATCAGACTATTCCAACTAGCAGTCTAATTTGGATCTACACTCTACACTGATTGTACAGCCGGGCCGCATAGTGCAGTCGGTAGGGCATCTGACTTGTAAGCCAGAGGTCCTGGGTTCTATACCCGGTCCGGCCACTTAATTTCATTTCCCATTCCGCTGATTCAAGAAGAGCAGTTGTCAGTTGCTGGTAAAAGTAAGTGCACTTAGTACTAGTTAACCGCTTAGGAGTTCTTAAGCCTGCCCAGAAATAGTGTGGTTTTGTTAACTGACTGTCCCGACATGACCATAGCTGTTTACCGTGGACATTAAACAATAACACAACAACTGTTTGTGCAGGCATAGCAACTATTGTTGGAATATTTAAGTCCAGATCTTACAAAGACCAGAGTCCAAGGTCCAGGTCTTACATAGTCCAAAATCCAGATCCCATATTTTACACAGTCTAAAGTCCAGAGTCCAAAGTCCAGAGTCCAGAGTCCAAGTCCAGTCCACGTTTTACATAATGCCCGCGAATTGCGCATGTCGTTATTTGGCAGTTTGACCGTAGACAATTAAGATACATTCAAATACACCCGATAAATAATGATAATAAAGAAAAACTTGAGATTTTAGCATGCAAAGAAAGCTAGACATGTTCGATTTGGTGTGCCAGATTGTGGCGTGTCGTTATTTTACGGTGCTTAGGTACAAAAGTGCTACCGAAACAGTCAAACGAAGTTGCGCCCCGTAGACGCTCTCCATATATTGGTTCTCCACTTGCAATTATGGACCATTCTCGAAGCTGGGAACAAACCAGCGTCTTCCGCTTGAGTGCGCATGACAGGTAGTCGTATTCGGTCTGAATACATAGGCTCGCCCGCCGAAGCGGGCAAGCCAATAAAAAAGGGATGCATAAAGAGAAATTTTAAACGGTTACAAAATGAAGATGAAAATCAGAGAAATTCAGAGAGAAAACGTTTAACCTTTTACATAATAAATGCGAAAATTAAAGGAATTTAAGAGCAGCATGCTTACATATTTATATTACAAAACGAAAATGTTAATTAAGGAGCTGCAAAAAAAGACAATGTTAACCCATTAATGCCTAGCGTCCCATAAATGGGACATAGGCAAACAGTGTAGACCTAGACTAGACAACGCAAAACGCAGCGCCTGATCAGCGTCCACATTATTTGCATCAGACACATGGGTAATTTTCCTTAAAATGAAAATGATACAAAAAATGTAAACCTGACACACAAATAAATTAAACCTGAGACCCCTTAATTGACAAATGAACTCTTCAATTTGATAAAGATATTTTGTTTATTTATTTATTTTATTTATACAATATTTCATGAGGGTGACACATTTAGCTATAAAGCCATTCTACCATGTGGCCCTCCAAACTAACTATTCGACATAAAAGTATAAAACAAAAACTACACTCATGCATTATATACAGTATGTACACAAATTTAAAATCGTGGTAAAACAGAGAAGGAAAATATCTGTTTCATGTTTGCTAAGATTAAAAAGAGTACATGCGTACTTGGGAAAGTCACAGCGATGTATGGCTAGGCTAATATGAGAAATTAGTGCCCATCACATATATTTAAAAAGAAGTGCCATCAACCCCCAACAAAGGGGTGCGAGACCGTGTGGCGGAAACCAATGTCCAAACAGCACGCCTCGCACTCCTGGGGTGGAGGTCGACACGTTAAACACTTAAAACTTTTGTCAGTGAAAAAAATTCTGTTTCATATTAACTAAAGAACCGATCACACAAGTAGAATTGTATTGCACTAGGCTCAATATCTAAAAGGCGCATAAAACAATATTGTATGATAAAAGCAGTCTTGAGTAGTAAACATGGTAAAATAAAATACTTTAAACCAGCCTATGCTTCTGTATAATAGAGCAAGATAATTATCATTATGGCTTAGATGAATTCTTCAACGGACCTTTTGAAAACACTTAGAGATGGTGCCAATCTCGCTGGTGCCAATCTCGCTGACTCTGGGGCGGGGGGGGGGGGGGGGGGGGTGGAGCTGCAGAGCTTAGAAGCCGAACACGAAAATGAGCCACCAAACAGCGCAGCATTTGATCTAGGAACTGTAACTGAGCCATTTTCAGGTGATCTTAGAACCCTATGATTTGTTTTTGAGGACGGTTTTAGTAAGTCTGAGATATAAGCAGGCGTTAGATCGTTTAGAGCTTTGTATGCAGTGACTACTTTATTATATTTTAACCGACTGCTAACAGACATCCAGCCCAGCCTTTGAAACATTACTGAGGATGGAGTGGTAAATTCTGCCTTTAGGATAATACGGACCGCGCGTTTCAGTAATTTATTTATTCGTTCGATATTTGAATTATTTGTTGTACCCCAAGTATTTGAGCCATAATCTATCAATGGAAGGATGTAGCTCTGATAGATCTTTTGTACATTCTCTGGAACATACAGAGATAGCTGCTTTAAGAGCGATTTCGGGAGGAAATTGTAGCACAGAGGTTATCTATGTGTGATGTCCAGTTAAGGTTTTCATCTATGTATATGCCTAAGAGCTTTTGCGTGCTTACGGCATCAATTTTGTTATTTCCTATTTGGATATCAAGATTATCAGTATTTCGTAATCGTTGTTTTGTACCGATACACATGCTAGTAGTTCTCTTATAATGAATGCTCATGTTATTGCGTGTACTCCATACCGTGATCCGCTCGGTTTGAGTCAGATTGGAGCTTAGTTTCGATTTCGGTTTTTGTCTTACCTGAGACATGGAACGTGCTATCGTCAGCGTAGAAATCTGCTGTGAGTGTTTCTGATTTAGTTGAATATTGTTACCTGCACAGTGTTCTATCAATATACAACAATGAACTAACCCAGCCATTATTATTAATTTTTGTACTCGCTTCTATGTCATAATATCCTCTACTTTTTGTGAGCAGTATATAAGACAAATATGCGAAATAAAGGGATCAATAAGAGGGTTGGGAGTTCCGAATCTACTCAATCATGGATTATCTTGAAACCTGATAAGCTCTACATCTGATTTCAAGCAACTCAAAAGTAACACGGGAATGATCAGGAATAAAAAAACATTATAATTCATACAATTTTGGGAAGGAGATAAGACTGCATTTCGTCTTTCATGTGCTATTACCGATACATGAATGGCCTCTAAAACTCCATTCAGCTACAGGATATATTTTCAAGTGTCAGGATTATATGTGACCACTGATTTCATGAAGTTGTCGATTTGCAATACTGTTTATTCCAAATAAAAGTATTGGAAGTCACCGTAACAAACTTTATAACAATGGCGATGACTTTGATTTTGAAACAGTAAATTTTCCTTTTGTGGTGACTTTCACCGTTCTGCCTGTTACTGGGTTTGATTTATTCGGTTTGCGGTTTGCTAGAGTGTCTAGGCATGTGATCGGACTTCAATGCCCGTAATGAAATTTTAACCCCTAACTTCTTCAAAAGGGCTATTAGTATCACAAACTTTGGACACCTTATTAAAATTTTTGTCGCCGAAACTTTGATTTGGCATGGTTTCTAAATTCAAGGTCAGATTTAAAACTCTTTTGCAACAGGGCCAAGTGGAATCAGAATTTTATGGTGACGTAGTCTAGAAATTCAAAAAATGTAAATAATTGATTTTTCTGATCATTTCAGAAAAAAAATATCATATGTTACAAGCGTATTGGATATAAGATAAATTTAATGCCGTTGTCTGCATGTTTAGTGATCTACCCGATCAAGGGTGATCATACTGATGGCACTGCTTCTCTCTTTAATTGCACGCCGATTGGTCAGGCATCAGACACAATGATTGACCCGACTTAAAGCTATTTATTTTAGTTATTTGGGACTGGAACTTGTCTTGTCTACTGCTTGGTGATTCGGGGATAAACGGGTGTTTTTCGTTTGCTCCGGTATTTCAGTGGTGTTGTTTGACACCCCAGGGATCTCAAGGTGTCTCAGTACGTTGTTTCTGTCGAGTCCTCATCTCTGCTTCATCATAGGTCTTATCCGTGATTTGTTTGTTTCCTGTGATGATTCCCGGATTTAGTAACAGTAAGGAACCACAACAGTTCTTTTTAACCCTTTTTTGACCAGTGGACTTGTCCATTCTTATCATTCAGATAATCCCATTACTAGTTTTAGGGGTTTCTGGTGAATATTTTCACTTTTATTGTACTTTGCATAGACATTCCTGTAAGCAAACAATGTAGACCCTGATCAGACGCCGCGTTTTGCGGCGTCTGAACTGGGTCTGCACTGTTTGCATAATGTCCCCAAAACGGGTATCCGGTATTAAAAGGGTTAATTATTCATTATTTTAAAGGCTTGCCGCACAACTATTGAGAGAGACAAATTCCATTTTGCTTTGGAATATCACATTTTGCTTTGTGACAGTATGATAATTTCGTTTATTTTCTCCACAATTTGAAGTAGCCGAAGAATTCAAGACTATACCATTAAATATTACCTTTTTACATATTTTCTCTTAATGAAATAGCGCTTTTGGTTTCTCCATATGGCATACTCCCTTTGCTCAATGTAAGTGTTACGTACTGTTCTAACACTATATTTATTTCAGAAGTGCTTTCTTTTGTTTTACTCTCTCTCTCTCTCTCTCTCTCTCAGAAGTTTTTATTTTAAGTTTTTTCGGCTTAGCCGTATAACCTTAGTATTGACCCACATTTTAAAAATATCATTGGCCATTATAAATACACCCGAGATTTTGATGTAAATAGCCTACTTTCGCTTTCTCTTTCTACTTTCAGTTTTATTTGATTGTTAGCCTATAGTTTCAGTTTCAGTTTTATTCTTTATTAGCTCAGATCACCACAAGAGTGATATATGAGCAAAACAGCAATACAACATATAAGCAACATCATGGCGTAGTGAAAGAATTACACAATGAGATAGGAAAGTGTTACGTAACCACGCAGCAAACGCAGCGTGGTATTGTATGTGGGGAAAGCAGAATAAGTTATAAAGCTATAAACTGTGTCGTGATGAATCTAGATATTTCGGTCCAAATCGCTTTTTGCCAAAGAACACATTTCGCCTGTTATGTCGCTCATGTAGAATATAAAACCAACAAGATCACTTGACACAGAAATCAAAGACGACATTAACTGTTGCTGGCTTAGTTGTTGATGTTGTGTTGGTGGTGCGACACTCTTAAGGTTATATGTGGGGCGGTCAGCCAACCAATCCTCATTGTTATGTGCAATACAGACCCCAATCAAAATTCAACAGCATTTCCGAAATCGAAACCCCAATACCGACAACAAATATGCATATCAACATGCGCTTCCATACAATCTGATCAGCAAATTCGACATCTTACATGTACCTGACTCATACATATTACAATACACACTTCTATTAAATTTAAGCCGATTATCTATTTTTTAAAAGATATTTTTTGTTTAAGCTACATTCCTGAGAATTTTCCTCCTTACCTTCGTATATAGGAGCGGCTGTAGTGTAGTGGATAACACTTAGGACTACCAACCCAGGGGCCGCAAGATCTATCCCCCGCTTCTCCGGTCTTTCGGATGAGACTTTAAACCGGGGTCCCGTCTCCATATGACCTCGTTGTTAGTGGGACGTTAAACCTGAGTTCACTCACTCACACCTTCGTATATTCTTGTAGGAACACGACATGGGTACAAGCGTAGACAATATAGAAGTGGACCCCGCCACCGGTGACTTGTGGATAGGATGTCATCCACTGGGCTATGCCATCATGGATTTCTTTGATATATTTGGGTTTGCTCGTCCCTCGCAGGTAGGTTTCTTGATGTTACAATACATTAAGTATTTCTATCGGGACATCGAATTCATTTGTTCTGTACCTCCACTGTTCGTATTTGCTAACTCGTGTGTTTTTGTTGTTCCGGCCTTTTGTGTTTACTCATGGTGCTTATGAAAATACGGAAAGCTTGTTTTCTTACCGTAAGCTACTTAACAGTTTAATTACATTACGATACAAAAGCTTTGTAGCCTTTTTCTAATACTGAAATTCAGACACTAGATGGAGGGATGGCTTGCAATTTTACGTCATTTTCAACAGTATTTCAGTCATATCGATGAATAACTCCAGCGAGATTTGACGTTCGACTTCATGATCCAAAGTCGACAGCGCTTAAAGGGTAAAAAAGGCTTTTCGATTACATGTAATTGCTAGTATCAAACGGAATATAGCTTTTTCAGCTCCACTGCACCGAAGGCTCCTGGCGTGCTGACAAGATTGAAGTCGTCGCCCGTCGTCGTCTACTTTTTTAAACAACCAAATATAGGGTGTTAAGAAAGTTCGTAGACATTATTTGAACTTATACTAAAATCTTAATATTGTTGTGATTTAGGCAAAACTTTGTCAGTATGATATTTGAAGCACTACCAAAGATATGCTACATAAAAATTCTTTTTTTGATTTCAAAATGTCGAGATAATCTGACTTGCCATGGACACACCCTCTACAGGGCTGACATTGGTGAAGGCAAAATTTTTATTTGCATCTTAAGAGATTGGTTTTTCAAAATTATTAGAAATACCTAAGATGCAGAAGTACTGGTATTGCAGGGAATATTTACGTGATTTTTTTCATTTAGTTTTTATTATTTTCCGACGGTTTACTACGGAATTTCAGATTAAAACGAAAGGGTACCCCCATTTTCAATTGAAACTTTAAATTTTAGGGGGTAGGGATAGATTCTGTATCAGTATTTGTAAACAAAGAGGCATTTTGCAGATTTCTTTTAGTCTCTTGTTATAAGATTTGTTCTCACATCGAGCATAAACATTTGATCTGATTTTTCTTTTCATATTTTTTTTTGCAAAATCACTCATAACAAATTACTCTTTAGATTTAACTTCAGAATCATTTTTCATTAAATGTTGCACGAAAACGTTATCGTTTTGAAACAAATTAGGTAAGAATATGACATTATTTAGAAAACTCTTGAAATATTTTCACTGGGGTAAAACCCTCTGTAATTAACAAATTTCTAGTCATTTAGATGCATTATTGTAATAGAAATGCTATTTTATCAACATATTTGCATAATTTGACGTTTTGGTGGTAAAATTTCAAATATATGATAATTTACAGATACACCACAAATGTTCCGAAATTTTGTTCTTGTCTCCCTTATTTCTAAGACCCACTTCATGATATAAATGATTTTATGTCAACTTTTGATTTCAAGTTTCTTTTCAGATATTAATTCATTACCCCCTCCCCCTTTGCAAAATACTAATGCCTCATCTGCTTTTTCATGTCAGTGAATTAGCTGTCAAAATGTGCATGTTGTCTCTGATTCCTTACAAGTTGTAACTAATAAAATACTGTTTGGCTTAGTCTTTATCATTTAAGATAGTTCTAAAATGATGAATCACTGAGGGATAAGAATAAATAACAGTTTAATATGCCACACCTTTCTGCGTAAAATCGATGATATAAAGCAGGCCACTTTGACACCATAGGTATAAACTGCTAATTCTATTATTGTTAAGTGCAGTTGTAAAATTTATAACATTGTGGGTCTTTTGATATTGAATAGTTCTTGAAACCTGTTAAGTTTAAAGATTTAATGAATGTAACTTCTGAAGTTATAAGCAATATTGTTATGTCTTCGAACTTTCTTAACACCCTGTATGTTCATTTTTACTGAAACTCACAAGTCGTTTTTATAGCTTTTAGATCCCGAATGAGTATAAATGAGTTTGAGGCTGATCTGACCATTCATCAAATAGTCGTGGGGCCTTTAAATTCCATTAATTTAGCTTGTAAACACCTTTCAAGGCATCTTGTTTGAAATTTATAATCTGATAATTATATTATAACGAGACCTAATGCTAAATATCCTAGCTCAAACAGTTCTCTAGATATATAGTCAAAATTCTTGTTTTAGGTAAACGCCTAAGTCTGAGTCTAAAACGTACTGACTATCATCTGAATAACTCTCTTGTTATTGAGTTATCTGATCTTTACCAAAATATTTTACATATCAAGAACACCCAATATACCAAAAATCAGCTTCCTATGTCAAGAGGTTCAGAAGTTGGGAAAATGCCCAACTCAAACAAGTGGCATCAATTGGTCATTTGCCAAAAAGTTAATCAGTCCTTGCAGATCTCACCATCAACCTGTGTATAAAATATCAGCATCCTTTCTCAAATACCTCTTGAGGTACCCCGGTAACAGGATTTCGACACAGGGGAGGTAATTCTACAAGTAAAAGTTTCACGGAGCTAAAAAGATATGGGTCTGCTTATTCTTCATAATCTATTCATATACTAAATTTTAAAACCCTACACCCAGTGGTTCTTGAGCCACATAGCTGCATAAGTACTGACTATCAGGGGGATAACTCTGTAATTACTTAATCCAGAGTTACCTAACTTTTATAAAAAAATATTTTATACATCAAGAAATACTAATTTACCAAAATTCAGGTTCCTAGGTCAAGCAATACAGAAGTTGGAAAAATGCCAAATTCAACAAAGGGGCATAACTTGCTCATTTTTGACGGAATTTGCCCAAAAGTTAATCAGGTGATCTACACCTTAGCCCCTAGCAGTATGCCAAATATGAGCATCATAGCTCAAACGGTATTCCCAGGATTTTGGGAACAATCTTTTATGTATTTTTTCGAAAGGGGCATACTTCTGTAAGTACGCGGCAGAAGGTGAAGAAAAAAATACAGGTCTGCTTACTTTTTATGGTCTACCCACCTATGAAATATCAAGGCCCCAGCAGTTATTGATCTTGAGGAATAGACCACCCATAATAATGTTTTATACAGACGAGAAAAGGGAAATAACTCTGTAACTAGTGAGTGTATCATAACGCAATTAAAATCAGAATGATCAGCACATCAAGTACTAAATATATACCAATAATTAGGGTTCTACGTCAAACGATTTAAAATTTGAAAACAAAGCCAAATTCAACAAAGGGGCATAATTCAGTCATTTTTGACTGAATTTGCCCAAAAGTTAATCAGGTGATCTACACCTTAGCCCCTAGCAGTGTGCCAAATATGAGCATCATAACTCAAACGGTATTACCCGGATTTTGGGAACAAACTTTTATGTATTTTTTTTTTCTAAAAAGGGGTATAATTCTGTAAGTACATGGCAGACGGAGAGAAAAAAGATATGGGTCTGCTTATTTTTTATGGTCTACCCATCTATGAAATATCAAGGCCCCAGCAGTTATTGTTCTTGAGAAATAGACCACCCATAATTATGTTTCATAGAGATGAGAAAAGGGAAATAACTCTTTTAATAGTGAATGTATTATAACGCAATTAACATCAGAATAATCAGCACATCAAATACTAATAGTATACCAAAAACCAGGGTTCTGTGACAAACGGTTCAAAAGTTGGAAAAATGCCAAATTTATCAAAGGGGCATAATTCAGTCATTTTTTTGACGAAATTTGCCTAAAAGTAATCAGGTGATCTACACCTTAGCCTCTAGCATTATGCCAAATATGAGCACCTTAGCTTAAACGGTATTTCCAGGATTTTGGGAACAAACTTTTATGTATTTTTTCGAAAAAAGGGGCATAAATCTGTAAGTACATGGCAGACGGAAAAGAAAAAAGATACGGGTCTGCTTATTTTTTATGGTCTACCCACCTATGAAATATCAAGGCCCCAGCAGTTATTGTTCTTGAGAAATAGACCACCCATAATTATGTTTTATACAGATGAGAAAAGGGGAATAACTCTGTAACTAGTGAATGTATCATAACACAACTAATATCAGAATGATCAGCACATCAAATACTAATAGTATTTAAAAAATCGCGGTTCTACGTCAAACAGTTCAAAAGTTAGAAAAATTCCAATTTCAACAAAGGGGCATAATTCAGTCATTTTTTCACAGAATTTGCCCGAAAGTTAATTAGATGATCTACACCTTAGCCCCCAGCAGTACGCCAAATATGAGCATCCTAGCTCAAACGGTATTCCCAGGATTTTGGGAACAAACTTTCATCTAATGTTTTGAAAAAGGGCTTAAGGGCAAGAAAAAAAATACGTGTCCTCTAGTTTTTGATAGTCTTGAGTAAATGTAGTGTTACGTACGGACGGACGAACGGACGGACGGTCAGGCCCAACCAATATGCCCCCTCAACTTCTTCGAAGTTGGGGGCATAAAAAGAGAGGCAATGATCAGGATTTAATACAATCATATCCCACTTCCCGCCCTTAAAACGGAATGGGGAAATATAAAACTTGATGCCATAAAAGAGATTGCTCTATAAACAACAAATAGTTTTAAGGGTATTTGAATGGTTTTATATTGATTAGGCGTCACTGTCCTGTGCTTGCAGAAAACGCATAAGGTCACATCTTACGAAAGGAGGTTACAGCAGCCTAATTTTGTGAAAATTGATTTTATGTCAAGTTTTCGAGAGCATCATTATATTTTAGATTCTATTAGCCTGGGGCTTTCAAAATTTCATCAGTGCAAGCACCAAACTGCTTTAGATATTAAAATCATAGTGGCTTACTTTTATGAAAGTGAATACCACATCAGATGGTAACGATCAAGCCTTTAACCCCAGCTCCCATAAGCTCACTTATGTTTAAGTAAGTAAGAGCCCTGAGTGGTGCCTTATTCCCACGTCGGCTTCTTCGATACTCTTTCCATCAGTTGCTAAAAGTGAGAATTAAGATTTTTCTCTTACCCTCAGATACTAAGACAGAGGCTTATATTACCCTCAGCTATTAAAAGTTTGGCCGTTATGCTTATCTTTAGGTACTATTTCATTTTTTTTCGGCTGCTGAAAGTGAAGATAGAAAGCTTGTTTCTCTTACATTTAGGTACTTAAGTGTTTTTACCTGCAGATAAAAATCGTAAAGCTATTCTCTCTTTTAGGTACTACATACGTTTAGATATTCAGGTACAAAACTTTATCTTACCTTCGGATACTAGATAAGTTCTGAGTAGGAAGAGGGAATACATCAAAGTAACGAAAGTAGCAGACTTGGTTTGAAGTAAAGGTGCTCTTACCGTCAAGTACAAACACCTGGCCCCGAGGTTATAAAACTTTTTTCATGCTCAACTCAGCTGAGCATGAAATTTTTTCTGCTCATAAATTTTAAAATGCCAACAATTGTTGGCATTTTAATATTTATGAGTAGAAAAATAGCCTTCTTGGCTTATCTGAGCCTGAAAAATGCTGAATTTCTTGGTATTTTTATATTAATGAACATTTTAAATTTCATGCTCAGCTGAGGTGAGCATGAAAAAAGTTTTATAAACTCGGGGCCTGTTTGTCTTCTTATAGTAATTATGAAAATGCAAGGTTTATGTCTTACCTTTCGATAGTAAAAAACAACAATATTTTTTACAGTCAGGCACTAAAACGTAAAGATGAAAAGTATTTTACTTGTATTCAGGTACTGAAGGCTTTTTTGACATTCAGGTACTAAGAGCTTTGTATTTTACCTTCGGGTAATTGAAGTAAAATGCCGAGTTGGTTTTTTACCTTAAGGTTCTAAATACTTTTTTGCCTTCAGGTACTGAAAGTCAAGATGAGACAAAACATGGTGGATGAGACCGTTGAAGTTTATGCCGATCCCGATGGTTCGGAGGCATATGGTTCTACAGTGGCAACCTACGTAGACAGAAAAATGATCGTAGGAACTGTTCAACACCAACTTGTTGTTTGTGATTCAAAGTTTATAATGTAGATAAGTGTCACATGTGCTGAATTCGCGTACGTTTTTGAGTGTACTGGTAAACAGTGTCTGGTGATGTTGCCGAATACTGCAGCGACTTACTGGAAAACACTTGAATTTTGCGGTTACTGAATTATTAGCGGTTAAGGCAAAAAGTGCTAGAATATACGAGTATCGATCCAGAAATTTGTACACTACTTTTATTGAATAAATTTGATGAATGTATCCTTGTCAGTTATAATCAAACCTGGATATTATTGTCTTAAAGTTGTTCCTGCTGAAAACCTGATATGTGCGACACAGACAATAATTTCCAGGTTTTTTTTGTAACTGGTACTAGGATACATTCAACAACTAGATGAGCTGGCATGAAAATGTAAACAGATAAACGGGGGAGAAAGTAAACAGTGTGTGATTTGTAAGACGTTTCTGTGTTACTGTTTTCAGAAATGACATTGTGTGACGCCATGACGGCTCCCGGGTCAGTGATGTTAAGTTCTTTCTTAGCCTTTTGTTTTGTTAGTCTATTGCATAGAATTGACATTTTTCTGCTGCAGTTCGGGCAAAGATTAACATTTCACCTGATGATGTTTATTTTGTATTAGACTTGGTCTAAGCATTACCAGACTTATAAAGCTAGTGTACGAATTTCTGGATCAACCCTCGTAAGTCCACCAATATTTGACTTTCCAGAAGTTGAGATAAAAATTTGAGATATTTTCTATACCGTGCCATCAAACTATACATTGTGGCGTCCTATTAGAATCGCCTCGATGAGGTGATTTTAAGATATGCCACAACATATATCCCAATATCCCATAGAACAGTAAGAAAAAATTGTCACAAATTTACATCAAATTTTTTTCATAGTTTGAATCCCAGGTGTATCATGAATGCCAAAATTATTCTGCGTCTATCAGTCATTTTCCTTAAACCCAAAACTTTTGATACCGCAGAAATTAAGTGTTTTACAGAAGTGTTTGGACATCACCATTGTCATACCTTTTATTTTTGAAATTACAGTTCTGAACAATGCCACGCGGTCTACAATATGTGAGCAGGCATTGCTATCTCAATTCTTAGGATTGTAATGGAATTCTAACTTTATATGGTAATATGTGGACCTTTGTGGCATGTACTGATGAAAATTTGTTTATGATTCAAAATAGTTCTTGTAGAATAGTGCCAGATATTAAATTTGTAGACTCTATTTCTAGTGTATTTTGAAGAAGCCTGGTGATGACTCGGAGTATACAGTTTGTGGGATACTGGAACAAGAGTTTCCTATACGTTTCTTCAAGATCCCTTTGTTTGTTACACCATCTCTAACACGCCAGCTTGCAGTCAGTAAAGAACATGGTACATATGCATAAGTTGAAAGGAACTTTGTTTTGTGTGCCAGTTTCTTACTTATTATACTTCCTACAACTTTTTATGCCCCCGACACGAAGTGGGGAGGGGCATATAGTTTTACCCTTGTTCGTCCGTCCGTATGTACGTCCGTCCGTCACACTTTGTAGTACTGTTCTTGTCTCCGCAACTCCTCCTCCAATATTTGATGCAGGGAGTTGAAACTTGCAACACAGTTCAGACATGCATTGAACATGTGCATAACGGAAACAAAACTTTGATTTAGGTCTTAATTGCAGAATTATGTCCCCTTGAATAACATACATATTTTGACCATATTTACACTTGTAGTACTGTTCTTGTCTCCGCAACTCCTCCTCCTACAGTATTAGATGCAGAGAGTTGAAACTTGCTGCACAGTTCAGACATGCATTGAACACGTACATAAAGGAAACAGAACTTTGATTTAGGTCGTCATTGCAGAATTATGTCCCCTTGAATGACATACATATTTTGACCGTATTTCAGTGGCTTATACACAAGCTCACCTTTTGTTGTGGCTCTAGCGGCCTCATTTATGAACTGATTTTGATATAAGGTCACAGCTATATTGAGTATGACAATACCTCGAACAAGTTTGCGTTTCAGATTGGAAGAATCAAGGTCAAGGTAACAGTAAGTTGCTATTTTCCGAAAAACTTGGGCATCGCTCTAGCGCTTTCATTTATGAATCGATTACCATTTCAAGGTCAAGGTCACAGTCGTTATTTTTAGGAAAATTTTTATCATCCCTCTAGCCCCTTTATTCATTGACAGATTTTGATGTAACGTCACCCAAATGTTTAGTGTGACAATATCTTGGAAAATTTCGTGATCCAGAATTTTAAGGTCAAGGTCAAGTTACGGTTGCTATTTTTAGAAAATGCGTTGTCATCCCTCTGGAATGATTTTGGCCTAACTTCACACAAATATTCAGCATGGCAATATCTGGGACAAATTTGCGTTTCAGCATTGTCGGCCCAAGGTCAAGGTCACAGATGCTATTATAGGTACATGTAAAACTTTGTCAAGGTTCTAGTACCTTTATTTGTTAAGTGATTTTGATATAACTTCACACAAATATTAAGTATGACAATATATCAGACAAAGTCACCTTTAAGGGTTGTAGAGCCAAGGTCAAGTTCACAGATGCTTTTTTTAGAAAAAAATTTGTCATCCCTCGAGCACCTTTGTTATTGACAGATTTTGATATAATTTCACACAAATACCTCTTAATACATTACTCATCTAGTGAGGCATATGGCGGGGGCATTCATCACCTTGAGTGATTGTCTAGTTTTACTTTTTTTCTTACATATCGTATATACTTAAGACACATTCATGTGAAAGAAATTTAGTGCATTTTGCAAGGCGATTATGATAAACAGCAGCATCCTATCATACTGCCAAACAATTTAGTTTAATGATTCAGAGTGTTTATTTACAATTAACTGTAAATGGATATTTACAGCTAACTGCTCAACAATGTGCAAACAACAAAGGCTCAACCCAGCCTGCGAATCTGCTACTCGCACACAACGCGTATGTCTCAGAATAATCTACAGGCAAATAAGCACCCCCCCCCCCCAAAAAAAAAAAAACACACAAAAAAACCACAAAAAACAAAACAAAAAAAAACAGAAAAGAATCATCAATCAATACACCTTTAAGCAAATTATTGTCCTTTGGAGCTCGATGGGAAATGAACGAGATGAAATTGACACCCTTTCGACAATATTTGAGTCATTACAAGCCGATGTGGGAGCGGATGAGACGGTGATAAGATGAAATAATCTAATAGTCCAAAGATGAAATTACGATTTTGGCCGGGCTCGAATCTGCGTCCTCCGAAATATAAGTCCAGATCGATAACCCCTGGGACGGCATGACCACATATTACTTTAATATATATAGCAGCAGAAATTTCGTAAAAGTAAGATTGCAATTGAACCTTCATTCTAGCAAAAACGTTTAAATAATAAGCTAACTTAAAGTAGTATTGTCAGAGGATCTGACTATAGCCCCGCTGCACCGCTTAAGCAATACACTGCCATGTAAAAAGAGTAATAAGTAACTTTCAAAGAAAACTTTAACACAAATATTCAACATTCTATATTTGAAAAGAAAGAAAACTGGATAAATAAAGAATGATTAAGAGTAATAATTCTGTTTGTCAATCTTACAATACAACAACTCATCGTTTATCTGTATTCCAAATATGAAATGTCTAGCTGAAATAGTTCCTGAGAAAACTGTAATAAATGAACCTTCAAACAAAGAAAACATGAATAAATAAAGGAAAGAATAAGAGCAGTAGCCCAGTTCTCAATCCTAGGATGCATGAACTCACCATCCATAGAGTTATCAAGTTTCAAGATTCTAGCTTCTATACTTCCTGAGAAAACTGCACAAACATGCAAACTATGATAGAAATAAAAATGGATAAAAATGGAAGAAAAAGAGCAATGAGCCTAAGTCTCAACCCCACAATACAATCAGTTATTCTCCAAATGTATGCCATGTTTGAAGATTGTGTATTTATTTAAGACAGAAAAAAGGACAAATAAAGGGAAGAATAAGTGCAATGAGCCCGATTCTCCACCCCACAACGCACAGCAATAACTCACTGTTCATATGTATACCAAGTTTCAAGATTCAAACTTTAATACATCCTGAGAAAACTGACACAAATTTTCAATGTTAACATGCAAAATACGGAAAGAAAGAACAATGGATAAAAAAAATAGAAAAGCAAGAGCAATGAGCCTGATTCTCAATCTCACGATACAACCACTCATTCTCCATATGTATGCCATGTTTGAAGATCGTAGTTAGCGTTAGCACAGTTCCTAAGAAAAAAGTGACACAATTTTAATCTGAAAAGGCAGAAAAACCGGACATATAAAAAGAAGAATGAGATCAATGAGCCCGATTCTGTATACCACAATACACCAACTCACCGTTCATATGTTTACAAAGTTTCAAGATTCTAGCTTTAATAGTTTATGAGAAAACTCTAACACAAATTTTTAATGTTAACATGCAAAATACGGAAAGAAAAATGGATAAAAAATAGAATAGCAAGAGCAATGAGCCTGAGTTTTAATCCAACGATACAATTACTTATTTTCCATATGCATGCCATGTTTGAAGATCGTAGCTTGCACAGTTCCTGAGATAACTGACACAAATTTACCCTGAAAAGACAGAAAAAGGACAAAGAATAAAGGATAAAGGTAAGAATAAGATCGATTAGCCCGATTCTCAATACAACAATACAACAGCTCATTGTCCATATGTATACCAAGTTTCGAGATTCTGGCTTTAATATTTTATTACAAAACATTGACTCAAAAATCTTACGGAATTACGGCGTTACGGAGTTACGGATTTACGGACAGGCCAAATCCAGTATAGCCCCACGTTTTCAAAGCGGGTCTATAAAAACCCAAAAGTAGCTTTAAATCACCATAAAAGTTCAATTGTAGATAGCCTTTTGCGTTAAGGCTATCTACAATCAACTGTTAATAGTCTTCTGCCTTTATAAATAGGGAATATTTGGCTTGCTTAAGCATGCCCTAGCTAGCCTATACTTAGACATATAGGATGTAATATGGGATAACTTTTTTGTGTGTGTTAGTCTCAAGCGACTCCCTAATGAAAATAATCAGACTCTGCCCTAGCTCCAAGAGACCATGACAACATCCGGAGGTGGCCTTTGTCATGTTGACATAGTTCAAACGGTATTGAACGAAGTGATGATTGCAAAGTTTAGAAAATGAAAATTTTCATTATTTGAAAAAAACGATTATTTTGAAAATTATGAGTACGTTTTACTCATTCACACTTATGATACAATACGTTGGGTCCATCTGATTCCCCTTTCTGCAGTATCAAAGCCGCGGGCACCACTCTATGACGCCGATGACCGGTTGACAAATCAATAGGACGATCTAAGGTAAAAGTGGTCAAAATACAGAAGCGTCAAGTTGGTTACTTATTCCCTATTCCCTATTCCCGATTCTAATAACCTATAAAGATATCGGTACTTTAACGTTGCGAATTAAATACTCTTGGAATATTAATCTTTTCTCTAGTCTGTAGTTGTCTGTCTGAGTACATCTCTACTCAGTCAGGTTGTTTGTCCGTCTGTCTGTTCGCATGTATTTGCTTTCGCATATGAAAAGGGTATATCTGTTCACTTCGAATTCTATCAAGCATCTCCCTAAAAACTTCATGGAGATTATACTTTTGTTTTGTTGTGCCTGTCCATGCGTTCCTTCATTATTTTGTCCGTCCTTGCGTCTGCCTGTCCTGTAGATATCCTGTCCTTTTTGTCTTTGTCTGTACAGATATAGCAAAGCAGGTGTGTAAGTTAACTAAGGCATTGGGAGGAACATATTGGTGAATTACTATAATACTATAACAGGCTATCCTTGTTGTACATCGACGCGATCTTTTATCTGTCCGTGTGTGTATGTCTGTTTGTCAGTCTGATTTTGTTTGCATATACATGCATGTATATACAAACAGCAGCAAAACGTATAGGATGTATTGTTGTTACCCATTTGGAAGGGTTTTCGTGGTCCGGAGAAGCAAACAGGAAGTAACAGAAGTTCTCTCCCTTTGAAAAAATAGTGGCGAAAACATGGAACAGTTACCCGTGCACCTTATGGAAATACTGCTGTGTCCGTGTAACCGTCCGTCCGGCTTTGTTTGCATTTATGCATATCCAATTAGCAGTAGCTAGTAGATACAACCTTTTGCATGCAAAAAGACACATATATGGAACAAATGATATGAACATTTTAAAGGCCCCATTGCTCTATCAGCGTGAAAAATTTAATCATGAGGCATCGCTGCAAGCTTCTCAGTATCGTTTCGTCAGTCTAAATGATCGTGATTAGTCAGCTTTAAACAAATAAAACATCTTTGAGTTTCACATAAAAAGGGTTTGAAAACTTATTTGGGTCATATTAGGTGGCAACTAAAATGACCTATTTTCGATTTCATTAAGTTGAATATAATGGTAAAAATACAACGTACAGGCGTGGAGTCCCAATTACTATCCCGCCTATGTTTATATAGCTTTGCTAGACGGGAAACCAGAACAGGAATTTTAATTTGTGGAGCGATTTGTTATTTTTCAAAAACCAATTTTCTATACTTTTTGCTTGTTATATGAATCAATATAAGCATATCAACCCACATTTTATTACCAAACGTGAAGGTTGAACCGCTTTTTACAATAATTTGAGTTTAGACGTTTTCACCAATAGTAGGACTATGGAGACTTAAAGGAATTTCGCTAAGCCAATTTTGAAAAAAAAAAGTTTTTTTTTTTTCCATATGAAATGAAGTGAAACAATGTGGACGATTTCACCCCAACTTTATACGTGAGAGGGAGTTTTGAATGATACAATCTTTAGCATGCAAAAAGACACGTATATGGAGCATATGATATGAACATTTTAAGGAATTTCAGTGAGCCAATTTTGAAAAAAAAAATTAAAAGTTTTCTTCCATAGGAAATGAAATGAACGAATGTTGACGATTTCATCCAAAATTTATAAGTGAGAGGGAGTTTTGAATGATACACTCTTTCGCATGTATAAAGACACATATAAGGAGCATATGATATGAACATTTTGAGGAATTTCACTGAGCCAATAATGAGAAAAAAATGTAATTTTCATCCATACTAATTTAAGTCAAACAATGTTGACGATTTCACCTTAACTTTATAAGTGAGAGGGAGTTTTGAATGATACAATCTTTTGCAAGCATAAAGACATATATATGGAGCATAAGATATGAATTTTTTAAGGAATTTCACTGAGCCAATTTGAGAAAAAACAATATGAAATTTTCTTCAATATTAATTTACGTCAAACAATGTTGACGATTTCACCGTAACTTTATGAGTGAGTGGGAGTTTTGAATGATACCATCTTTTGCAAGCATAAAGACATATATGTGGAGCATATGATATGAATTTTTTAAGGAATTTCACTGAGCCAATTTTGAGAAGTAAAAAATGTGAAATTTTCTTCAATATTTATTTACGTCAAACAATGTTGACGATTTCACCGTAACTTTATGAGTGAGTGGGAGTTTTGAATGATACCATCTTTTGCAAGCATAAAGACATATATGTGGAGCATATGATATGAATTTTTTAAGGAATTTCACTGAGCCAATTTTGAGAAACAAAATATGAAATTTTCTTCCATATTAATTTACGTCAAACAATGTTGACGATTTCATCGTAACTTTATATATGAGAGGGAGTTTTGAATGATACAATCTTTTGCATGCATATAGACATATATATAGAGCATACGATATGAACATTTTAAGGAATTTCACTGAGCCAATTTTGAGAAAAAAAATATGAAATTTTCTTCCATATTAATTTACGTCAAACAATGTTGACGATGTCACCGTAACTTTATAAGTGAGAAGAGTTTTGAATGATACAATCTTTTGCATGCATAAAGACACATATATGGAGCATATGATATGAACATTTTAAGGAATTTCACTGAGCCAATTTTGAAAAAAAAAAAAAGTTTTTCTTCCATATGAAATGAAATGAACGAATGTTGACGATTTCATCCTAAATTTAAAAGTGAGAGGGAGTTTTGAATGATACAATCTTTCGCATGTATAAAGACACATATAAGGAGCATATGATATGAACATTTTGAGGAATTTCACTGATCCAATTTTGAGAAAAAAAAATATTTAATTTTCATCCATACTAATTTATGTCAAACAATGTTGACGATTTCACCTTAACTTTATAAGTGAGAGGGGGTTTTGAATGATAGAATCTTTTGCATGCATAAAGACCCATATATGGAGCATATGATATGAACATTTTAAGGAATTTCACTGAGCCAATTTTGAAAAAAAAAATTAAATTGTTTTCTTCCATATAAAATGAAATGAACGAATGTTGACGATTTCATCCTAAATTTATAAGTGAGAGGGAGTTTTCAATGATACAATCTTTCGCATGTATAAAGACACATACAAGGAGCGTATGATATGAACATTTTGAGGAATTTCACTGAGCCAATTTTGAGAAAAAAAATATGAAATTTTCATCCATACTAATTTAAGTCAAACAATGTTGACGATGTCACCATAACTTTATAAGTGATAGGGAGTTTTGAATGATACAATCTTTTGCATGCATAAAGACACATATATGGAGCATATGATATGAACATTTTAAGGAATTTCACTGAGCCAATTTTGAAAAAAAATTAAATGTTTTCTTCAATATGAAATGAAATGAACGAATGTTGACAATTTCACCCTAAAATTATAAGTGAGAGGTAGTTTTGAATGATACAATCTTTTGCATGCATGAAGACATATATATGGAGCATACGACATGAACATTTTAAGGAATTTCACAGAGCCAATTTTGAGAAAAAAATATGAAATTTTCTTCCATATTAATTTACGTCAAACAATGTTGACGATTTCACCGTAACCTTATAAGTGAGAGGGAGTTTTGAATGATACAATCTTTTGCATGCGTAAAGACGTATATACGGAGCATATGATATGAACATTTTAAGGAATTTCACTGAGCCAATTTTGAGAAAAAAAAATGAAATTTTCTTCCATATTAATTTAGGTCAAACAATGTCGACGATTTCACAGTAACTTCATAAGTGAGAGAGAGTTTTGAATGATACAATCTTTTGCAAGTATAAAGACATATATATATATAGCATACGATATGAACATTTTAAGGAATTTCACTGAGCCAATTTTGAAAAAAAATTTAAATGTTTTCTTCCATATGAAATGAAATCAACGAATGTTGACGATTTCACCCTAAAATTATAAGTGAGAGGTAGTTTTGAATGATACAATCTTTTGCATGCAGAAAGACATATATATGGAGCATACGATATGAACATTTTAAGGAATTTCACTGAGCCAATTTTGGGGAAAAAATTGTAATTTTCATCCATACTAATTTAAGTCAAACAACGTTAACGATTTCACCGTAACTTTATAAGTGAGAAGGAGTTTTGAATAATACAATCTTTTGCCAGCATAAAGACATATATATGGAGCATATGATATGAATTTTTTAAGGAATTTCACTGAGCCAATTTTGAGAAAAAAAAATATGAAATTTTCTTCAATATTAATTTACGTCAAACAATGTTGACAATTCCACCGTAACTTTATATATGAGAGGGAGTTTTCAATGATACAATCTTTTGCATGCATTAAGACGTATATATGGAGCATACGATATGAACATTTTAAGGAATTTCACTGAGCAAATTTTGAGAAAAAAATATGAAGTTTTCTTCCATATTAATTTACGTCAAACAATGTTGACGATGTCACCGTAACTTTATAAGTGAAAGGGAATTTTGAATGATACAATCTTTTGCATGCATAAAGACACATATATGGAGCATATGATATGAACATTTTAAGGAATTTCACTGAGCCAATTTTGAAAAAAAAAAATATTTAAAGTTTTCTTCCAAAGGAAATGAAATGAAAGAATGTTGACGATTTCATCCTAAATTTATAAGTGAGAGGGAGTTTTGAATGATACAATCTTTCGCATGTTTAAAGACACATATAAGGAGCATATGATATGAACAGTTTGAGGAATTTCACTGAGCCACTTTTGAGAAAAAAAATTGTAATTTTCATCCATACCAATTTAAGTCAAACAATGTGGACGATTTCACCGTAACTTTATATATGAGAGGGAGTTTTGAATGATACAATCTTTTGCATGCATAAAGATATATATATAGACCATATGTAATGAACATTTTAAGGAATTTGACTGAGCCAATTTTGAGAAACAAAATATGAAATTTTCTTCCATATTAATTTACGTCAAACAATGTTGACGATTTCACCGTAACTTTATATATGAGAGGGAGTTTTGAATGATACAATCTTTTGCGTCCATTTAGACGTATATATGGAGCATACGATATGAACATTTTAAGGAATTTCACTGAGCCAATTTTGAGAAAAAGAAAAATGAAATTTTCTTCCATATTAACTTACGTCAAACAATGTTGACGATGTCACCGTAACTTTATAAGTGAGAGGGAGTTTTGAATGATACAATCTTTTGCATGCATAAAAACACATATATGGAGCATACGATATGAACATTTTAAGGAATTTCACTGAGCCAATTTTGAAAAAAAGAAATTTCAATGTTTTCTTCAATATGAAATGAAATGAACGAATGTTGACAATTTCACCCTAAAATTATAAGTGAGAGGTAGTTTTGAATGATACAATCTTTTGCATGCATAAAGACATATATATGGAGCATACGACATGAATATTTTAAGGAATTTCACTGAGCCAATTTTGAGAAAAAAATATGAAATTTTCTTCGCTATTAATTTACGTCAAACAATGTTGACGATTTCACCGTAACCTTATAAGTGAGAGGGAGTTTTGAATGATACAATCTTTTGCATGCATAAATACACATATATGGAGCATATGATATGAACATTTTAAGGAATTTCACTGAGCCAATTTTTAAAAAAAAAATATTAAACTTTTTCTTCTTTATGAAATGAAGTTAAAGAATTTTCATGATTTCATCCTAAATTTATAAGTGAGAGGGAGTTTTGAATGATACAATCTTTCGCATGCGTAAAGACGTATATACGGAGCATATGATATGAACATTTTAAGGAATTTCACTGAGCCAATTTTGAGAAAAAAAAAGAAATTTTTTTCCATATTAATTTAGGTCAAACAATGTCGACGATTTCAAAGTAACGTTAAAAGTGAGAGAGAGTTTTGAATGATACAATCTTTTGCAAGTATAAAGACATATATATGGAGCATACGATATGAACATTTTAAGGAATTTCACTTAGCCAATTTTGAAAAAAAAATTTAAATGTTTTCTTCCATATGAAATGAAATCAACGAATGTTGACGATTTCACCCTAAAATTATAAGTGAGAGGTAGTTTTGAATGATACAATCTTTTGCAGGCAGAAAGACATATATATGGAGCATACGATATGAACATTTAAAGGAATTTCACTGAGCCAATTTTGAGAAAAAAAATATATAATTTTCATCCATACTAATTTAAGTCAAACAATGTTAAGATTTCACCGTAACTTTATAAGTGAGAGGGGGTTTTGAATGATACAATCTTTTGCATGCATAAATACACATATATGGAACATATGATATGAACATTTTAAGGAATTTCACTGAGCCAATTTTGAAAAAAAAAATAAATGTTTTCTTCCATATGAAATGAAATCAACGAATGTTGACGATTTCATCCTAAATTTATAAATGAGAAGGAGTTTTGAATAATACAATCTTTTGCAGGCAGAAAGACATATATATGGAGCATACGATATGAACATTTAAAGGAATTTCACTGAGCCAATTTTGAGAAAAAAAATATGTAATTATCATCCATACTAATTTAAGTCAAACAATGTTGACGATTTAACCGTAACTTTATAAGTGAGAAGACGTTTTGAATAATACAATCTTTTGCCAGCATAAAGACATATAAATGGAGCATATGATATGAATTTTTTAAGGAATTTCACTGAGCCAATTTTGAGAAAAAAAATATGAAATTTTCTTCCATATTAATTTAGGTCAAACATTGTCGACGATTTCACAGTAACTTTATAAGTGAGAGAGAGTTTTGAATGATACAATCTTTTGCAAATATAAAGACATATATATGGAGCATACGATATGAACATTTTAAGGAATTTCACTGAGCCAATTTTGAAAAAAAATTTAAATGTTTTCTTCCTTATGAAATGAAATCAACGAATGTTGACGATTTCACCCTAAAATTATAAGTGAGAGGTTGTTTTGAATGATACAATCTTTTGCAGGCAGAAACACATATATATGGAGCATAGGATATGAACATTTAAAGGAATTTCACTGAGCCAATTTTGACAAAAAAATATGTAATTTTCATCCATACTAATTTAAGTAAAACAATGTTGACGATTTCACCGTAACTTTATAAGTGAGAGGGGGTTTCAAATGATACAATCTTTTGCATGCATAAAGACACATATATGGAACATATGATATGAACATTTTAAGGAATTTCACTGAGCCAATTTTGAAAAAAAAAAATGTTTTCTTCCATATGAAATGAAATGAACGAATGTTGACGATTTCATCCTAAATTTATAAATGAGAAGGAGTTTTGAATGATACAATCTTTCGCATGTATAAAGACACATATAAGGAGCATATGATATGAACATTTTGAGGAATTTCACAGAGCCAATTTTGAGAAAAAAATTTGTAATTTTCATCCATACTAATTTAAGTCAAACAAGGTTGACTATTTCACCGTAACTTTATAAGTGAGAGGGAGTTTTGAATGATACAATCTTTTGCATGCATAAAGACACATATATGGAGCATATTATATGAACATATTAAGGAATTTCACTGAGCCAATTTTGAAAAAAAAATATTAAACTTTTTCTTCTTTATGAAATGAAGTGGAAGAACTTTCATGATTTCATCCTAAATTTATAAGTGAGAGGGAGTTTTGAATGATACAATCTTTTGCATGCGTAAAGACGCTTATACGGAGCATATGATATGAACATTTTAAGGAATTTCACTGAGCCAATTTTGAGAAAAAAAATATGAAATTTTCTTCCATATTAATTTAGGTCAAACGATGTCGACGATTTCACCGTAGCTTGATAAGTGAGAGAGAGTTTTGAATGATACAATCTTTTGCATGTGTAAAGACATTTATATGGAGAATATGATATGAACATTTTAAGGAATTTCACTGAGCCAATTTTGAGAAAAATTTTTTTTAAATGTTTTCTTCCATATGAAATGAAATCAACGAATGTTGACGATTTCACCCTAAAATTATCAGTGAGATGTAGTTTTGAATGATACAACCTTTTGCATGCATAAAGACACATATATGGAGCATATGATATGAACATTTTAAGGAATTTCACTGAGCCAATTTTGAAAAAAAAATATTAAACTTTTTCTTCTTTATGAAATGAAGTGAAAGAATTTTCATGATTTCATCCTAAATTTATAAGTGAGAGGGAGTTTTGAATGATACAATCTTTTGCATGCGTAAAGACGCATTTACGGAGCATATGATATGAACATTTTAAGGAATTTCACTGAGCTAATTTTGAGAAAAAAAATATGAAATTTTCTTCCCTATTAATTTAGGTCAAACGATGTCGACGATTTCACCGTAGCTTTATAAGTGAGAGAGAGTTTTGAATGATACAATCTTTTGCAAATATAAAGACATTTATATGGAGAATACGATATGAACTTTTTAAGGAATTTCACTGAGCCAATTTTGAAAAAAAAATTAAATGTTTTCTTCCATATGAAATGAAATCAACGAATGTTGACGATTTCACCCTAAAATTATAAGTGAGAGGTCGTTTTGAATGATACAACCTTTTGCATGCATAAAGACATATTTATGGAGCATACGATATGAACATTTTAAGGAATTTCACTGAGCCAATTTTAAGAAAAAAAAATGTAATTTTCATCCATACTAATTTAAGTCAAACATTGTTGACGATTTCACAGTAACTTTATAAGTGAGAAGGAGTTTTGAATGATACAATCTTTTGCCAGCATAAAGACATAAATATGGAGCATATGATATGAATTTTTTAAGAAATTTCACTGAGCCAATTTTGAGAAAAAAAAATATGAAATTTTCTTCAATATTGATTTACGTCAAACAATGTTGACGATTTCACCGTAACTTTATATATGAGAGGGAGTTTTGAATGATACAATCTTTTGCATCCATTAAGACGTATATATGGAGCATACTGTTACGCAGAAGGTTTTACACTCAGTCGACACGGGTGTAGAGCCTTATGCGTCGCCAGGACGGCGGAGGGTGACTTCCGGTTAAAGGGTTATCTACTAGTGTAATACACTGACAAGGAAACTCTAACAACGTTAGAATTTTTTAAGTTTATATATAATGTAAATTCTATATACAACAATACAATTTACAACTGTCACAATTACAATAATATACAACACATATTAGTTCATGTCGCTGGCCCAAGTAAGGTGTTTGTTTCAAATCTGTAATCGATTTGCGTACAATACGCAAATAGATTACCGTATGACGTCAACACCGTACTCGGCTCAGCGCCATGAACTAAAGGAAAACACAAAGAACAAAAAAACGTTAGTTTGAGCTCATACAAAAAAACAAGGCCTTATGTTGGTAGACTTCAATTCGTCGTTCCCTGGATCATGTCATGGGCCAGTCCATATATCATGAGGAACACCAACTTATATTCACACGTGCACGATTATATACTGGTCGCTCCCTGGATCGTACCAGGGACCAGTCTATAAATATATTAATACACCTTAGTGGACGAACACTGTCCCACACTTGATGTGACCTTCAGATCTAATCACAGAATCTGGCAACACTGTGCTAACCACTTCCGCCTACATTTTGTGCTTCCCGCCTCTGCTTGGGAACCTTGCACAAACGGCGTTGTAACTGCCTCTACCCGGGTTGGTATTAACCTGGAGACGTATATCAAATCTCCAGGTGAGACGTGGCTCTAAGTCCTAACAGCTGACTGCCGGACTTGATGTGCCTAAAAATAACGAACTTACACTTAATACATTGTAACTACATAATAACAATACGTAAGACTTGGGCCTGTCTTGGAAATACCATACAACGCCCTCGGCGAATGCCGAGCATAACGTGCACACGCCAGCCGTGTCACTAGACACGACTCGCGCTCACGATGTAAAGCTAAAAGTGTGCTTACCACTTCCGCCAATGAAGAAACGTAGATCCTACTACGCATGTGCGTCGAAGGATCTGACGTCAAACATTGTCAAGAAGTATACTGACGTCAACAGGCATTACCATGACATACCCCACATAAAACATGAATAATCTAAACATAAAACATGAATAATCTAAACAATGTCCTATTTACATTAAATTGATTGACCAAAATCTAACTCGCATATGTATTAATTCATTTCTTTAAACTAAGCGTAATACCATTTGCCATAGAATATAATAGCTGAATAAGCGTTTCATACACATTTGGGATCATAACGTTTGATCTGACATCATGACATCAATGATGTTATACCATATGACGCCGTCTAATGAAGGCAAATCAAACGCATGATGACCAAATGCTACCATTATAACTTATGGAAAAAACCCTTAATGTGGTGCATGCTATGGCGTCAATTGACGTCACGAGTATATAAATTAGTTCCATTACAAATCAATCTACTTCTATAGGCCACGTATACGTGAAACTAATATAAAAAGTGCTGACGTCGCAATAACATGAATGCAACTGACGTCACATGAATAACATGAATGCAACTGCAACTGACGTCACTGGACGTCAAATAGACGCACACCATTGCAACCAACATCAGTGATATAAACTATTTCCGAAATTTACAAAACTTCCTAATATACAAATATTATGCGCAGCATGCTTACTAACAAAATCGGTCGACACATGCGCAGCCTGATCACTGCCAACAAAATCAAATCAGTCGACACATATAATCATACCATATCAATCAGAAGTCACATTTTTCATTCTTAGCCAAACTATTCTAAATAAATATAATAAAATCTTACCCTTCTAGGTCTTAACACAGAATCTGGGCACACAACAATATAACATCCATCAAGAATTAAACAGCCACGTCTAACTTTTCATTAAAAGATAGGCGTATAAATACTATGCGTCTCACATTAAAATCATGCAAAGCGCTTTCCACAATCAAAAGACTCGTGCAGGTATTCACCTTAAAACCATGCAATATGCTGTCCACGAGAGGTATTCACAAACAACCCATGCATAACGTAGTCACAATTTCCGTAAACGTTTTATTACCACAGTTGCCCTAAAAACTGTAGCTCTACAGATTGAAAGAATTAAAATAATCTCGACGACATAGTGGACGATACGATCCATTTCGTAACATAGGTTTCCCCTTAGGGAGAAAAAAACATAACAATGTTTCTTTTCTGAAATAGTACGAAATGGGATCGAATCGTAGGCTATGTCAAAACTGGAAAACTAGCTATATACACAACAACGGTGCGATGCCTAACGTGGCCAAACTATCTACTAAGGTAGTCCGCCCCCAAATTATCTTGGCCGCGGATAGCAACGATCCTGAATCTGTACGGCTGTAATTTCATGGCCCAACGCATGATTCGGGGATTGAGCACCTTAGCTGTCTGCATATAAGACAAAGGTTTGTGGTCAGTTTCAAGTAGGAACTCCGCCCCATACAGGTACTTACGAAATTTCTCAACACCCCAGATAATACCCAAACATTCCTTCTCAATTACAGAGTAGTTCTTTTCCCGAGGTAACAATTTCTTGCTAGCATAAGCAATCGGCAAACGACCTTCACCTTCGAACTCCTGAAGCAAAATAGCTCCAAGACCAACGTCTGAAGCGTCTGTTCGAAGTACAAACGGGTTACCTTCTTGAAAAACAGGTAAGCGAAGAATAGGACTAGACGTGAGCCTGCTCTTCAGGGTTTGAAATGCCCTTTCATGCTGATCTTGCCAATCTTTGATAGAATTAGGTCTATCCCGTTTAGTTAAATCCGTCAGAGGAGAAGCTATGGATGAGAAATTTGGGATAAAACGACGGTAAAACCCAGCTAATCCCAGAAAAGATTTAATTTGCCTTTTCGTACATGGACGAGGAGCATCTCTGATAGCCTGTATCTTGTCCTCTTGCGGTCGTACCGTCTGTCCGACGATATTGTGACCAAGGCACTCGATACTGCCATATCCGATCATGCATTTAGATGGTTTTGCCGTCAATTTGGCCGACCTGAGCCGATCTAACACTTGACGTAATGACGTCACATGATCTTTCCATGTTTCAGTAAATATCCACATGTCATCAACAAAGCTGTCAACATTTGGGAGATTGGACAATATGATTCTCATTAACCTACAAAATGAGGCTCCCGAATTGACCAAACCGAAGGGCATAGTTTTAAACTGGAATAAACCCTTAGGCGTTTCAAATGCCGTCAAAGGTTTAGACCTTTCAGTAAGACTGACTTGCCAATAACCCTTACTCAGGTCCATCTTTGTAAAGAATTTATGTCCCGACATTTTATTGATAACCTCCTCCATATTTGGCATAGGTTCTGCATCGAATTCCGTCACTTTGTTAAGCTTCCGGAAGTCGATACAGAATCTAACTGATCCGTCTTTCTTCGGAACTAGGACAACAGGAGATGAATACGGTGAAATCGACGGCTCGATTACCCCTAAATCTAACATATCCTGTATCTCCGTCTCCATGACGTTACGCGTCTTATACGGGATAGAATAACCTTTCGTCCGTATGGGTTCTGACGTGAGTAGTTTGATATCGTGCTGTATTTGATCAGTTCGACCGGGTAAACTTGATAGTACATCCGGGTACTGTTTAATCAACGCTTCAACCTCCATACGTTGTTCTGACGTTAACGTATCTGAAATACTGACGTCGTTATAAGTTTCCGGCTCTTTAGCCGTCGGAAAAGCACAATCATCAAGAGAAAATTCATCACTACCATCGTCATCAACCGACTCTGTAGTCTCAGTCGACAATAAACAATGTGACGGCACAGTACGACGTTCGACATACTGTTTCAGCATATTAGCATGATATGTACTCACGACACCATTGACGTCGATTTTATAGTCCATTCTATTCACCACCTCTACTACTTCATATGGACCCTTCCACTGCAATAACAGTTTATTACTGTCAGTTGGCAGTAATAACAGTACTTTATCTCCCACGTTAAATTTACGCGACCTAGCGCGTTTGTCATAATAAGCCTTTTGCTTTACCTGTACTTTCCGTAAATTATCATGTGCTAACTTACACGTCTGCTCTAACCGTTCTCTCAACTCAATTACGTACTGGTACGTAGACAGAACCTGCTCATCCGGTACCTCTTCAGACCATAATTCACGTAATATTGCCATAGGGCCCTTAACGTTACGTCCGTATAACAGTTCGAACGGAGAAAACCCTAATGACTCCTGCGGAACCTCCCTTATTGCAAACAGTAGTGCTGGGAGATATTTATCCCAGTCCTTTGGACGTTCTGCGCACATCCTACGCAGCATTTGCTTCAACGTCGCGTGAAAACGCTCTACGAGACCGTTGCAGATAGGATGATACGGCGTCGTGGTTAACTGCTGGAGTGATAACAGCCTGCTTACTTCTTTCATAACTTCAGCAGTAAACTGACTTCCGCAATCTGTTAACATTTCATCAGGTATGCCAACTCTACTAAACATCTCAACTAACGCTTCGGCTACGCGTTCCGTCTCAATGCCGGGTAACGCTACCGCCTCGGGATATCTCGTCGCATAGTCTATCATTGTTAAAATATAGCGGGATTTCCTGTCAGAACGAGGTTCTATCGGTCCAACTATATCAACAGCGACTCGTTTAAATGGTGTGTCAATCTGTGGCAACTTTCCTAAAGGAACCTTAGTGACACGACCTTTTTGAATAGTCCTTTGACATATGTCACAAGATTTACAAAACCTTGCCACATCACCACAAATTCCAGGCCAAAAGAACTCAGTTAACACTCTATCCATAGTTTTCTTTATGCCCAAATGACCTGACATCAAGGTTTCGTGCGCCAATCTTAACACCTTTTCACGAAAACCTTCAGGGATAATAAGTTGCAAAGTGACCTTGTTTCCCTTAGTAAACTGCCTATACAATAAATCTTTCTTTCGGATAAACTTAGTTTCACCTCGGTTCAATCCACGACTAATAGTCACATTCCCAGATTCCACTCTTTGCCTTATGCCATTCAATTTAGGGTCAACAACTTGGGCCTGCTTCAATGCCTCCTTATCACTAGCAATAATTTGATCAGGAACTTTAAGTTTCTTATAGACCTCTTCACCTTGCTTAGCTTGTGACCTAGTCACTGCCGTCATTGCAAAATGGGACATATCGGGAAGTTTTGACCCGTCAATATTTCCAATAACCAGGTCATACAATGTATCTTCCATGCACAATGCCTCAGTTTTTCCTGTGAAAAATGGACAATCTATGTCAACCATTGCTAAGGGATACCTTTGGGTAGATTCATCAATCAAAGTTACATCAGATTCTCTACCAAGTAACTGATCATTAGAAACCAAGTTTCTACGAACGACACACCCAGTACAACCTGTGTCCCTTAAAACTACAACAGTCTTACCATTAACCGTACCCTGCGCTGTTGGTAATCGCGACCTTAAAAAGTAACAGACACCTTCCCTATCCACGTTATCATTGATTAGTGGACTTTCTTCCTTACTCTTATAGAGACCTTCAATTTCATGAGACCTATTCATTGTAGTTTTACAAAAGCTCATTTGATGTCCGCCACCCCGACCACGTCCGCGGGAATAACCCCGACCACGGCCACGATCTGAATTACTACCCTTCGTCTGTACAGTATCGCTCTTACTCTGTGATCTTTGTGTCTCATCTTTCGGTGCATAACTACTCCCCTTACTTCCGCTATACCCGCTTGCACTTGCACCTACCTCCGCACTATATGCTTGCTTCCTATCGGGATTCTTAAAACATTTATATGTTAAATGTCCCTTACCACAAATACTACATTTTATCTCTGGCTTCGCACTCGGCTTATTATCAGATCTACTCTGAGTTACGCCCTTACTATCACGCTGCCCCTTATTAACACAAGCGTAGACACCGCCACGTGCTTCTGCAAATAAATCTGCTTCCCTAGCCATCTCACCTAGATTCGTGAATGATTTCGGTTTCAAATGAACATATAGTTCTTTACTACAGGATTCTAAAAACTGATCTCTAGCGAAAAAATCGCAAACAGCTTCGTAAGACTGGTCTACTTTCGCCATTTTTAACCATTTATTAAGATACGACCTAAGTCTACTACTAAACTGAATAAACGTTTCGGACTTTTCGGGCCTATCATAGCGAAATTTCTTCCTAAATCCGCGTTCAGTCATATCAAAATTCTTTAACAACGCATCTTTCAACTTGTCATAATCCGCTGCATCATCTACAGACAATCTATCATAGACATCAAGCGCGCGACCTTTAAGTAATGCGCTTAAATATGCAGCCCAAACGTTTTTATCCCATTTATTCGCCGTCGCGTATTTCTCAAACCTTGATAAGTAACTATCCATTTTGTCCTTACTTTCATCAAAATACGGTAACTTGGGATCTCGCGCATGCGCTAACTTTTCAGCCTTCTGTTTTTCTAATTCAACTCTAAACGTTACCTTCTGCAAATCTATCTGATTCTTCAACTCGCGTTGCTGCAATTCAAAACTATACTTCAACTTTTCTAACTCGACCTCGCTCGACAACTTTGCTTCCTTATCGCTTTCGACTTGAGACAACCTAGCTTCCCTATCTTTCTCGGCTTGCCGCTCTATACTTTCAATCCGCGCCATCTCGATTTCCCTATCCGCCGCAATCTTAGCTTCTTCCGTCGCCCTATCCGCCGCAATCTTAGCTTCTTCCGTCGCGATCCTAGCCAATTCAATTTCCCGATCTTTTTCGGCCTGTGCGATCCTAGCTAACTCAATTTCCCGGTCTTTTTCGGCCTGCGCGATCCTAGCTAACTCAATTTCCCGGTCTTTATCAGCCTGCGCAAGCTTTTCTTTCTCCGCCGCGATCTTCTCTTTATCAAGTTCCCTTACCGCGTGCCTTTCTGCCCTCTCAGTCTCTTGCTGTTGCTTTACAAATTCCTGCAATGCCTGCCCCTCATAACCTAACTCCTTTCCCGTCTTAACTAACTGATCCATGACGCTTAACGTAATGCTCACGTTAACTTAACTGAAACCGACGTTCACTTATAGTCACACACGTTAACTAAAACGTTAACAATAATAATAACGAACTAATCCAACTAAAACGTTGATTAATTAGTATACTCGCGATCTAGACGTAGCTATTAAAGTTACGTTCATAACAGACCGGAAATGACGTCATAAACTGACGTTGACTTTGCCGAGAATTACTTTTCACTTTCAAATGACACAATTAGATGACGTAAATAACCCACATTACAATTACGCCCAACTTGATCTAGCGTATCGGATATACAAACGTAACGTATGTAACGCAACGTATTAACACTGACACGACAACTGTACGTCCTACATTACAAAACCTTATAAGATACCAACGGTAAATCAAACTTAAGATTCTGCTATTAGGTTTAATTCATTGTAACGATACTATAGTACGTTACGAGTAACCTACGTTACTAAATCAGGACATAAAATGGACCTCAGTAACGGTTACGACACAACGTACAAAACGTTTAAGTTAATAAACTAACAGATTGTCATGCAACAGCAGTGCCAAGGTACTCAAACGGACCTTAAAACTAAATATGTATCATCCGTGCCAAGACAATTCAGGTCTATATACCTCAGTTTCCCCACTCAGATATGCAACCTGTTACATTCTATCACAAATTAATGCATGGGCTATCGCACTTCATCACGCAGGGAATAAGGATAGTTGACCTTAATTGATTGTAGGTTACATTTACAAAGAATTTAGTGGCAAAATTGCTCCCCTAAAATTCACAGCCTTACGTCACCTTAGAAAAGAACAATCAGAAAGTCAATAATAATAAAAAAAATGTCTGACAAAATTGTGCCTAGATTCTGTATATATTGTCAATGTCTTACACTGGCAGATATTAACCAGAAGTCAAATCCCGTTACTTCTTGACACCATGTTACGCAGAAGGTTTTACACTCAGTCGACACGGGTGTAGAGCCTTATGCGTCGCCAGGACGGCGGAGGGTGACTTCCGGTTAAAGGGTTATCTACTAGTGTAATACACTGACAAGGAAACTCTAACAACGTTAGAATTTTTTAAGTTTATATATAATGTAAATTCTATATACAACAATACAATTTACAACTGTCACAATTACAATAATATACAACACATATTAGTTCATGTCGCTGGCCCAAGTAAGGTGTTTGTTTCAAATCTGTAATCGATTTGCGTACAATACGCAAATAGATTACCGTATGACGTCAACACCGTACTCGGCTCAGCGCCATGAACTAAAGGAAAACACAAAGAACAAAAAAACGTTAGTTTGAGCTCATACAAAAAAACAAGGCCTTATGTTGGTAGACTTCAATTCGTCGTTCCCTGGATCATGTCATGGGCCAGTCCATATATCATGAGGAACACCAACTTATATTCACACGTGCACGATTATATACTGGTCGCTCCCTGGATCGTACCAGGGACCAGTCTATAAATATATTAATACACCTTAGTGGACGAACACTGTCCCACACTTGATGTGACCTTCAGATCTAATCACAGAATCTGGCAACACTGTGCTAACCACTTCCGCCTACATTTTGTGCTTCCCGCCTCTGCTTGGGAACCTTGCACAAACGGCGTTGTAACTGCCTCTACCCGGGTTGGTATTAACCTGGAGACGTATATCAAATCTCCAGGTGAGACGTGGCTCTAAGTCCTAACAGCTGACTGCCGGACTTGATGTGCCTAAAAATAACGAACTTACACTTAATACATTGTAACTACATAATAACAATACGTAAGACTTGGGCCTGTCTTGGAAATACCATACAACGCCCTCGGCGAATGCCGAGCATAACGTGCACACGCCAGCCGTGTCACTAGACACGACTCGCGCTCACGATGTAAAGCTAAAAGTGTGCTTACCACTTCCGCCAATGAAGAAACGTAGATCCTACTACGCATGTGCGTCGAAGGATCTGACGTCAAACATTGTCAAGAAGTATACTGACGTCAACAGGCATTACCATGACATACCCCACATAAAACATGAATAATCTAAACATAAAACATGAATAATCTAAACAATGTCCTATTTACATTAAATTGATTGACCAAAATCTAACTCGCATATGTATTAATTCATTTCTTTAAACTAAGCGTAATACCATTTGCCATAGAATATAATAGCTGAATAAGCGTTTCATACACATTTGGGATCATAACGTTTGATCTGACATCATGACATCAATGATGTTATACCATATGACGCCGTCTAATGAAGGCAAATCAAACGCATGATGACCAAATGCTACCATTATAACTTATGGAAAAAACCCTTAATGTGGTGCATGCTATGGCGTCAATTGACGTCACGAGTATATAAATTAGTTCCATTACAAATCAATCTACTTCTATAGGCCACGTATACGTGAAACTAATATAAAAAGTGCTGACGTCGCAATAACATGAATGCAACTGACGTCACATGAATAACATGAATGCAACTGCAACTGACGTCACTGGACGTCAAATAGACGCACACCATTGCAACCAACATCAGTGATATAAACTATTTCCGAAATTTACAAAACTTCCTAATATACAAATATTATGCGCAGCATGCTTACTAACAAAATCGGTCGACACATGCGCAGCCTGATCACTGCCAACAAAATCAAATCAGTCGACACATATAATCATACCATATCAATCAGAAGTCACATTTTTCATTCTTAGCCAAACTATTCTAAATAAATATAATAAAATCTTACCCTTCTAGGTCTTAACACAGAATCTGGGCACACAACAATATAACATCCATCAAGAATTAAACAGCCACGTCTAACTTTTCATTAAAAGATAGGCGTATAAATACTATGCGTCTCACATTAAAATCATGCAAAGCGCTTTCCACAATCAAAAGACTCGTGCAGGTATTCACCTTAAAACCATGCAATATGCTGTCCACGAGAGGTATTCACAAACAACCCATGCATAACGTAGTCACAATTTCCGTAAACGTTTTATTACCACAGTTGCCCTAAAAACTGTAGCTCTACAGATTGAAAGAATTAAAATAATCTCGACGACATAGTGGACGATACGATCCATTTCGTAACACATACGATATGAACATTTTAAGGAATTTTCACTGAGCCAATTTTGAGAAAAAGAAAAATGAAATTTTCTTCCATATTAACTTACGTCAAACAATGTTGACGATGTCACCGTAACTTTATAAGTGAGAGGGAGTTTTGAATGATACAATCTTTTGCATGCATAAAGACACATATATGGAGCATATGATATGAACATTTTAAGGAATTTCACTGAGCCAATTTTGAAAAAAAGAAATTTAAATGTTTTCTTCAATATGAAATGAAATAAACGAATGTTGACAATTTCACCCTAAAATTATAAGTGAGAGGTAGTTTTGAATGATACAATCTTTTGCATGCATAAAGACATATATATGGAGCATATGACATGAACATTTTAAGGAATGTCACTGAGCCAATTTTGAGAAAAAAATATGAAATTTTCTTCCATATTAATTTACGTCAAACAATGTTGATGATTTCACCGTAACCTTATAAGTGAGAGGGAGTTTTGAATGATACAATCTTTTGCATGCATAAATACACATATATGGAGCATATGATATGAACATTTTAAGGAATTTCACTGAGCCAATTTTGAAAAAAAAAATATTAAACTTTTTCTTCTTTATGAAATGAATTTAAAGAATTTTCATGATTTCATCCTAAATTTATAAGTGAGAGGGAGTTTTGAATGATACAATCTTTTGCATGCGTAAAGACGTACATACGGAGGATATGATATGAACATTTTAAGGAATTTCACTGAGCCAATTTTGAGAAAAAAATGAAATTTTCTTCCATATTAATTTAGGTCAAACAATGTCGACGATTTCAAAGTAACAATATAAGTGAGAGATTTTCGAATGATACAATCTTTTGCAAGTATAAAGACATATATATGGAGCATACGATATGAACATTTTAAGGAATTTCACTGAGCCAATTTTGAAAAAAAAATTAAATGTTTTCTTCCATATGAAATGAAATCAACGAATGTTGACGATTTCACCCTAAAATTATAAGTGAGAGGTAGTTTTGAATGATACAATCTTTTGCAGGCAGAAAGACATATATATGGAGCATACGATATGAACATTTAAAGGAATTTCACTTAGCCAATTTTGAGAAAAAAAAAAATGTAATTATCATCCATACTAATTTAAGTCAAACAATGTTGACGATTTCACCGTAACTTTATAAGTGAGAAGAAGTTTTGAATAATACAATCTTTTGCCAGCATAAAGACATATAAATGGAGCATATGATATGAATTTTTTAAGGAATTTCACTGAGCCAATTTTGAGAAAAAAAATATGAAATTTTCTTCCATATTAATTTAGGTCAAACATTGTCGACGATTTCACAGTAACTTTATAAGTGAGAGAGAGTTTTGAATGATACAATCTTTTGCAAATATAAAGACATATATATGGAGCATACGATATGAACATTTTAAGGAATTTCACTGAGCCAATTTTGAAAAAAAATTTAAATGTTTTCTTCCATATGAAATGAAATCAACGAATGTTGACGATTTCACCCTAAAATTATAAGTGAGAGGTAGTTTTGAATGATACAATCTTTTGCAGGCAGAAAAACATATATATGGAGCATAGGATATGAACATTTAAAGGAATTTCACTGAGCCAATTTTGACAAAAAAAATTATGTAATTTTCATCCATACTAATTTAAGTAAAACAATGTTGACGATTTCACCGTAACTTTATAAGTGAGAGGGGGTTTCAAATGATACAATCTTTTGCATGCATAAAGACACATATATGGAGCATATGATATGAACATATTAAGGAATTTCACTGAGCCAATTTTGAAAAAAAAATATTAAACTTTTTCTTCTTTATGAAATGAAGTGGAAGAACTTTCATGATTTCATCCTAAATTTATAAGTGAGAGGGAGTTTTGAATGATACAATCTTTTGCATGCGTAAAGACGCTTATACGGAGCATATGATATGAACATTTTAAGGAATTTCACTGAGCCAATTTGAGAAAAAAAAATATGAAATTTTCTTCCATATTAATTTAGGTCAAACGATGTCGACGATTTCACCGTAGCTTGATAAGTGAGAGAGAGTTTTGAATGATACAATCTTTTGCAAGTGTAAAGACATTTATATGGAGAATACGATATGAACATTTTAAGGAATTTCACTGAGCCAATTTTGAGAAAAAATTTTTTTAAATGTTTTCTTCCATATGAAATGAAATCAACGAATGTTGACGATTTCACCCTAAAATTATAAGTGAGATGTAGTTTTGAATGATACAACCTTTTGCATGCATAAAGACACATATATGGAGCATATGATATGAACATTTTAAGGAATTTCACTGAGCCAATTTTGAAAAAAAAAATATTAAACTTTTTCATTTTTATGAAAAGAAGTTAAAGAATTTTCATGATTTCATCCTAAATTTATAAGTGAGAGGGAGTTTTCAATGATACAATCTTTTGCATGCGTAAAGACGTATCTACGGAGCATATGATATGAACATTTTAAGGAATTTCACTGAGCCAATTTTGAGAAAAAAAAAGATATTTTCTTCCATATTAATTTAGGTCAAACATTGTCGACGATTTCACAGTAACTTTATAAATGAGAGAGAGTTTTGAATGATACAATCTTTTGCAAGTATAAAGACATATATATGGAGCATACGATATGAACATTTTAAGGAATTTCACTGAGCCAATTTTGAAAAAATATTTAAATATTTTCTTCCATATGAAATGAAATCAACGAATGTTGACGATTTCACCCTAAAAATATAAGTGAGAGGTAGTTTTGAATGATGCAATCTTTTGCATGCAGAAAGACATATATATGGAGCATATGATATGAACATTTTAAGGAAATTCACTGAGCCAATTTTGAGAAAAAAAATATGTAATTTTCATCCATACTAATTTAAGTCAAACAACGTTGACGATTTCACCGTAACTTTATAAGTGAGAAGGAGTTTTAAATAATACAATCTTTTGCCAGCATAAAGACATATATATGGAGCATATGATATGACTTTTTTAAGGAACTTCACTGAGTCAATTTTGAGAAAAAAAATATGAAATTTTCTTCAATATTAATTTACGTCAAACAATGTTGACAATTTCACCGTAACTTTATATATGAGAGGGAGTTTTGAATGATACAATCTTTTGCATGCATTAAGACGTATATATGGAGCATACGATATGAACATGTTAAGGAATTTCACTGAGCCAATTTTGAGAAAAAAATATAAAGTTTTCTTCCATATTAATTTACGTCAAACAATGTTGACGATGTCACCGTAACTTTATAACTGAAAGAGAGTTTTGAATGATACAATCTCTTGAATGCATAGAGACACATATATGGAGCATATGATATGAACATTTTAAGGAATTTCACTGAGCCAATTTTGAAAAAAAAATATTAAAAGTTTTCTTCCATAGGAAATGAAATGAACGAATGTTGACGATTTCATCCTAAATTTAAAAGTGAGAGGGAGTTTTGAATGATACAATCTTTCGCATGTATAAAGACACATATAAGGAGCATATGATATGAACATTTTGAGGAATTTCACTGAGCCAATTTTGAGAAAAAAAAATGTAATTTTCATCCATACCAATTTAAGTCAAACATTGTTGACGATTTCACCGAAACTTTATATATGAGAGGGAGTTTTGAATGATACAATCTTTTGCATACATAAAGATATATATATAGAGCATACGATATGAACAGTTTAAGGAATTTCACTGAGCCAATTTTGAGAAAAATATGAAATTTTCTTCCATATTAATTTACGTCAAACAATGTTGACGATTTCACCGTAACTTTATAAGTCAGAGGGAGTTTTGAATGAAACAATCTTTTGCATGCATAAAGACACATATATGGAGCATATGATATGAACATTTTAAGGAATTTCACTGAGCCAATTTTGAAAAAAAAATTAAAAGTTTTTCTTCCATATGAAATGAAATGAACGAATGTTGACGATTTCATCCTAAATTTTAAAGTGAGAGGGAGTTTTGAATGATACAATCTTTCGCATGTATAAAGAGCATATGGAGCATATAAGGAGCATATGATATGAACATTTTGAGGAATTTCACTGAGCCAATTTCCAGAAAAAAATATGTAATTTTCATCCATACTAATTTAAGTCAAACAATGTTGACTATTTCACCGTAACTTTATAAGTGAGAGGGAGTTTTGAATGATACAATCTTTTGCATGCATAAAGACACATATATGGAGCATATGATATGAACATTTTAAGGAATGTCACTGAGCCAATTTTGAAAAAAAAATTTAAATGTTTTCTTCCATATGAAATGAAATGAACGAATGTTGACGATTTCACCCTATAATTATAAGTGAGAGGTACTTGTGAATGATACAATCTTTTGCATGCATAAAGACACATATATTGAGCATATGATATAAACATTTTAAGGAATTTCACTGAGCCAATTTTGAAAAAAAAAAAAAAAATTCTTCCATATGAAATGAAATGAACGAATGTTGACGATTTCATTCTAAATTTATAAGTGAGAGGGAGTTTTGAATGATACAATCTTTCGCATGTATAAAGACACATATAAGGAGCATATGATATGAACATCTTGAGGAATTTCACTGAGCCAATTTTGAGAAAAAAATATGTAATTTTCATCCATACTAATTTAAGTCAAACAATGTTGACGATTTCACCGTAACTTTATAATTGAGAGGGAGTTTTGAATGATACAATCTTTTGCATGCATAAAGACACATATATGGAGCATATGATATGAACATTTTAAGGAATTTCACTGAACCAATTTTGAGAAAAAAAATTTAAATGTTTTCTTCCATATGAAATGAAATGAACGAATGTTGAGGATTTCACCTTAAAATTATAAATGAGAGGTAGTTTTGAATGATACAATCTTTTGCATGCATAAATACACATATATTGAGCATATGATATGAACATTTTGAGGAATTTCACTGAGCCAATTTTGAAAAAAAAATATTAAAAGTTTTCTTCCATAGGCGGGGGTAACGATTTCATCCTAAATTTATAAGTGAGAGGGAGTTTTGAATGATACAATCTTTCGCATGTATAAAGACACATACAAGGGGCATATGATATGATCATTTTGAGGAATTTCACTGAGCCAATTTTTAGAAAAAGAAATATGTAATTTTCATCCGTACTAATTTAAGTCAAACAATGTTGACGATTTCACCGTAACTTTATAAGTGAGAGAGAGTTTTGAATGATACAATCTTTTGCAAGTATAAAGACATATATATGGAGCATATGATATGATCATTTTAAGAAATTTCACTCAGCCAATTTTGAAAAAAAATATTAAAAGTTTTCTCGTAAAAGTGTTATTCGTAAAAGTCCGTATCGCATCCGCAGAGTCTGTAACTGTCCGTATCGTATCCGTAAGGCCCGCAGGATCCGATTCCAAATTTTGAAAATTTTCAAAATTCAAGCGCGGACGAGTAAACCGTATTGATCCGTAACAAAAGGTAATTGAAGGCATTCATTCGCATTTATCCATATATAATCCGTATCTAATCCGTATTTTATCCGTATCTAATCCGTATATAAACCTATCGTTCCGCAGCCCAACCCCAAGTTGTGGACTGATACGGTTTCGCGCAGATTGTTACCTTCAATTACGGTTAGTTGCGGGTCTCGTTCGGAGTTTTTTTACGGACTTTTACCTTCAGATACGTTTCTATACGGATAACTTACACTTCAATACTGATAGATACGTATTGGTGAGGATAATTGCAAACAGCTAATCTGACTGGGGCATTAATCCATAACAATACGCAGAACGAGACCCGTAACTAACCGTAACAATCCGCATGAAACCGTATTTGTCCACAAATTTTGGGTGGACCGCGGAACGATAGGTCGAGATACGGATTAGATGCGGATAAATGCGGATAAATGCCTTCAGTTACGGATCATTATGGTTAACTCGTCCGCGCCTGAGTATTCAAACTTTTCAAAATGTGGTGGTATATCCTGCGGACCTTGCGGATACCATACGAATACGATTCGGATTCGATATGGAGACAGACCACGCCCACAAATTGTGTGGATTTAAAGTCCGCAACTATCCGCCCTATCCGTAATGTGTGTGTGTGACTGGGGCATGAGGGGGAGTTTTGAATGACACAATCTGTTGCATGCATAAAGACACATATACGGAACATATGATATGAACATTTTAATGAATTTCACTGAGCCAATTTTTATTAAAAAAAAACGAAATTTTCTTCCATATTAATTTACGTGAAACAATGTTGACGATTTCACCGTAACTTTATAAGTGAGAGGGAGTTTTGAATTATACAATATTTTGCATGCGTAAAGACACATATAGGGAGCATATTATATGAACATTTTGAGGAATTTCACTAAGCCAATTTTGAGAAAAAAAAATATGTAATTTTCATCCATACTAATTTAAGTCAAACAATGTTGACGATTTCACCGTAACTTTATAATTGTGAGGGAGTTTTGAATGATACAATCTTTTGCATGCATAAAGACACATATATGGAGCATATGATATGAACATTTTAAGGAATTTCACTGAGCCAATTTTGAAAAAAAAAAAAAATTTTTTTCTTCCATATGAAATGAAATGAACGAATGTTGATGATTTCACCTTAAAATTATAAGTGAGAGGTAGTTTTGAATGATACAATCTTTTGCATGCATAAAGACACATATATTGAGCATATGATATGAACATTTTAAGGAATTTCACTGAGCCAATTTTTAAAAAAAATATTAAAAATTTTCTTCCATAGGAAATGAAATGAACGAATGTTGACGATTTCATCCTAAATTTATAAGTGAGAGGGAGTTTTGAATGATACAATCTTTTGCATGTATAAAGACACATACAAGGAGCATATGATATGAACATTTTGAGGAATTTCACTGAGCCAATTTTTAGAAAAAAAATATGTAATTTTCATCCGTACTAATTTAAGTCAAACAATGTTGACGATTTCACCGTAACTTTATAAGTTAGAGGGAGTTTTGAATGATACAATCTTTTGCAAGCATAAAGACATATATATGGAGCATATGATATGAACATTTTAAGGAATTTCACTGAGCCAATGAAAAAAAAATAGGAAATTTTCTTCAATATTGATTTACGTCAAACAATGTTGACGATTTCACCGTAACTTTATAAGTGAGAGAGAGTTTTGAATGATACAATCTTTTGCAAGTATAAAGACATATATATGGAGCATATGATATGATCATTTTAAGGAATTTCACTCAGCCAATTTTGAAAAAAAATATTAAAAGTTTTCTCGTAAAAGTGTTATTCGTAAAAGTCCGTATCGCATCCGCAGAGTCTGTAACTGTCCGTATCGTATCCGTAAGGCCCGCAGGATCCGATTCCACATTTTGAAAATTTTCAAAATTCAAGCACGGACGAGTAAACCATATTGATCCGTAACAAAAGGTAATTGAAGGCATTCATTCGCATTTATCCATATATAATCCGTATCTAATCCGTATTTTATCCGTATCTAATCCGTATATAAACCTATCGTTCCGCAGCCCAACCCCAAGTTGTGGACTGATTCGGTTTCGCGCAGATTGTTACCTTCAATTACGGTTAGTTGCGGGTCTCGTTCGGAGTTTTTTTACGGACTTTTACCTTCAGATACGTTTCTATACGGATAACTTACACTTCAATACTGATAGATACGTATTGGTGAGGATAATTGCAAACAGCTAATCTGACTGGGGCATTATTCAATAACAATACGCAGAACGAGACCCATAACTAACCGTAACAATCCGCATGAAACCGTATTTGTCCACAAATTTTGGGTGGACCGCGGAACGATAGGTCGAGATACGGTTTAGATGCGGATAAATGCGGATAAATGCCTTCAGTTACGGATCATTATGGTTAACTAGTCCGCGCCTGAGAATTCAAACTTTTCAAAATGTGGTGGTATATCCTGCGGACCTTGCGGATACCATACGAATACGATTCGGATTCGATATGGAGAGAGACCACGCCCACAAATTGTGTGGATTTAAAGTCCGCAACTATCCGCCCTATCCGTAATGTGTGTGTGTGACTGGGGCATGAGGGGGAGTTTTGAATGATACAATCTTTTGCATGCATAAAGACACATATACGGAACATATGATATGAACATTTTAATGAATTTCACTGAGCCAATTTTTATAAAAAAAAATGAAATTTTCTTCCATATTAATTTACGTGAAACAATGTTGACGATTTCACCGTAACTTTATAAGTGAGAGGGAGTTTTGAATTATACAATATTTTGCATGCGTAAAGACACATATAGGGAGCATATTATATGAACATTTTAAGGAATTTCACTGAGCCAATTATAAAATAAACATATATATACGATATATATACGCAGTCATAATAGTTCCTATACATGAAACTCTTTGTGTTGCCATGGCATATACGAACGGGCCATCCGTAGCATCAACAACATCTTTCCGCATCTAGAAGTAACAGAAGGTAATGGAAGGTAAGTAGTACGTAAACATTCGTATCATCTCATCATATCGATTTAAAGGGAAAATATCTTACCGCCGACATCTGCATGCTGGTAAATCAGCATGAACCAGGGGAGTCATATTATAAGCTATATTTCTCTTTCAAATTTAATGGCATTCATAAATACCTTCCTTTACAAGTTGAAGTTATATCTTTGTTGACGTCGTTTTCAAATTCTACTTTTCAAAGTTAAATTTTATGTCTCCAGAATTCCTTTTAGAGACACAGTCAATTTTCATTAATTTTGGTACTTTGAATTCAATATATTCTACCATATCTCTAGTACAAATTGATGACTTTTTACCAAACTAACATGGTTTCACCGTTGGGAGAGTGCAAATTGTTGATTAAATTTTGGTGACCTTGACCTTTATTTCAAGGTCAGAGTAAGACTTATAATGTCAATTTTAAGTCAAGTTTTGACCATTGTCTACACATTAGCTCCTGAATTAGTATGAAATTATGCCCAAAAAGTGGCCTAAATTAAACACTATCATTAGTTATAGCACTAGTTATAATTAAATGGCTATGACACCACAATTAAATGGCCATGACGTCATCTTCAAGGTCAGGTCAAGGTAAGACTAAACGGAGTTTAATCATAGATTTCACACAATCAGTCAGCAGAAATGTACCAAATCTGAGTGTTTTCATTTGAAAATCATTGTTTAATGTGCACAGAATGACCTTGACCTTGGTCTGAAGGTCTGTGTTAGCCAAACATAATGAAACAGAATTGGGTTAAACTTAAAGGTTATAGAAAAGTCTGTTGTGAAATAATGAACTTCTGAATGTATTGGTGACCTTCAGATCAAGGTCAAGGTTATTATATTAAGGGCATATTAAGCATTGATTTACAAATAGAAACATATATATTTGTTAAATTTCTGCTTACTAGCTGTGTGAGATCTTTGATTAAATTCTGTCTAGTCTAACCTTGACCTTGAAGATGATGTCATTGCCATTTGATCACAACCAGTGCTCTAACTACTCATAATGGTTAATTTAGGCCACTTTGGTCATAATTTCATACCAGTTCAGGAGCTAATGTGTAGACAATGGTCAAAACTTGACTTAAAATTGACATTATAAGTCTTACTCTGACCTTGAAACAAAGGTCAAGGTCACCAAAATTTAATCAATAGTTTGCACTCTCCCAACGGTGAAACCAAGTTAGTTTGGTAAGAAGTCATCTATTTGTTCTAGAAATATGGTAGAATATATTGAATTCAAAGTACAAAAATTAATGAAAATTGAGAGTGTCTCTAAAAGAAATTCTGCAGACATAAGATTTTACTTTGAAAGGTAGAATTTGAGAAAGGATATCACCAAAGACATTATTACTTCAACTAATAAAGGAAGGTATTTATGAATGTCATTAAATTTGAAGGATTAATATAGCTTATAGTATGACTTCCCTGGTTCATGCTGATTTACCCCATCCACTTTAATAACCCCATTATTCCAAAAGTCGTGCTTACGGAGCTTAACCACTATTGATTCAGTATAGCAGACGCTATAGGCTAATCATCAGCTGAAAATAAAACATTTTGCTCTTGGGCAGAAAAAGGGTCTTATAGGCACCCCCTTTGCTCAGCGAATGTTTTTACAAATTCTCTTATCGTAAACTCAATATACATGTCTTAAGAATGAAAAAGATTGTATCATTCAAGTTTCTCTCTAACCGCTCTCCTCCTGGTCAAATGTTCACTTTTACCTGAACTTTTTTATGAAGAAGATAAACTTTTCAGACAGTTGCTCAAAATAGGGTCAGTGGACTTTTCCAAATTATTTTGGTATGATGTACGCCATATATATGTCTATAAACATGCAAAATATTATATCATTCAAACTCCCTCTCATCGATATATTTATAGTCAAATCTGCAACATTTCTGGCTTTAGTTAATATACATGTACAAGAAAATCTTTTCAAATATTTTCTCAAAATTTGCTCAGTGGAATTTGTTAAAATGTTTCTATAATTTTCTAACTATACATGTTTTTAAGCGATCAAAAATATTGTATAATTCTCTAGATCCTTTTACTAGTCTAGCTAAAGTCAAAGATTCAGTACCATTTGGTTTTTACTAATATATACGATAAAAAAGCTCTGAAAAGTAAGATCCGATCCTTTGAAAGCAAGGAATACATCATCAAAAACAGAAAATAGCGGACTCGGTTTAATTGACTCTATTCATGACCAGTAATGAAATGTGCTACACCAGCCACGCCCTGTAGCATCGGCTTCAGCGGAACTCTATTTTCAAAATAACTAAAATGAACTCAATGATCCCAAAGAACCAGAAAAATATAATCTGCCCTATGATGATGTACGGGGAGACGTTTTACGGCCGCACACTTTGCAAACATTTTCTCAAAATAGGTTCAGTGTTTTTTTCCAGTTTTTTTTTCTTATTATAACCGCAATTATTATGTCTATAAACACGCAGAAGATTGTATCATTCAAACCTCCCTCTCATCGATATATTTGTAGTAAACTTTCAACATGTTTGACTTTTAAAAATTTAATAATATATTTATACAAGAGAAACTTTTCAAAGATTTACTCAAAATTTGCTCAGTGGAATTTGTTAAAATGTTCAAATAATATTCTCACTATACAGGTTTCTAAGCGTGCAAAATATCGTTTAATTCGATACATTTCCTTCCATTAGTATAGAAAAATTCAAATCTTCATGATTATTTTACTTTCACTAATACAGAAGATAAAGTTAGCATAACTTTCTTCAAAAGTGGCTCAGTGCATTTTTTCCATTTTTGTGATTATATACCTTATATACATGTCTATAAAGAAGCAAAAGATTGTATCATTTAAAACTCTCAACGATATCTTTATCGTCGATTTTTCAACATTTTGACTTAAATAAATATACAAGAAACACTTTTCTTTTTCTTTTTTAAATTGATCCAGTAAAATTTGTTCAAATGTTCAATAATAATCTCGCTAAACCTGTTTTTAAGCGTGCAAAAATTGTATCATTCGATGCTTCCTATCACTACTATAGTTAAAGTCAAATCTTCAACATAATTTGACTTTTATTAATATACAAGAAAATATAGTATCATTCAAAATTCTCACTCACCGCTATTCATAGAGTCAAAGCTTCACAAAATTTGACCTTTAATGGATTAGTAAATGATTGCCAAAACTGTATCATAATTGGCTCAGTTTTTTTTTCAAAAATAATCAACATAAATTCAATATACATTTCTCCATTGATACCAAATATTGTATAATTCAAGTCTCTCTCTAAACGCTATACTGATAGTGAAATCTTCACTATTATTTGACTTTTTGAATATAGTAAATAAACATTTCAAAGATATTCTCAAAATAGGCCTAGTGGAGTTTTCCGAATTTTTCGTATTATGTACGAAATATACACGACTATAAGCACGCAAAACATTTTATTAGTCAAAACTCTCTCTAACCGATATATTTATAGTCAAGTCTCCGACATTTTTTACTTTCATTAATATACAAGAAAAACTTTTCAAATATTTTCTCAAAATTTGCTCAGTGGAATTTGTTGAAATATTCAAATAATGTTTTCACTATATAGGTTTCTAAGCGTGAAAAAGATTGTTTAATTCAACATTTCCTCTCCCAGGTATACCTTAATTGAAATCTTCAACTTATTTGACTTTTACTGATAAAGAAGATAAAGTTTGAAAAAAAATTCTTCAAAATTGCCTCAGTGGATTTTTCCAATGTTCTATGTATAATGTACGCACTATACATGTTATATACTTCATTTCATAATGAAAAAAACTTTCATATTTTTTTTTAAAAAAAATTGGCTCAGTGATTTTGGCTTATATATTCATATAATATGCTCCATATATGTGACTATATGCATGCAAAAGATTGTATCATTCAAAACTCCCTCTCACTTATAAATTTAGGATGAAATCATCAACATTCTTTCACTTCATTTCATATGAAAAAGAAAATTTTAATATTTCTTTTCAAAATTGGCTCAGTGAAATTCCTTAAAATTTTCATGTCGTATGCTCCATATATATGTCTTTATGCATGCAAAAGATTGTATCATTCAAAACGCACTCTCACTTATAAAGTTACGGTGACATCGTCAACATTGTTTGACGTAAATTAATATGGAAGAAAATTTCATATTTTTTTTTTGTCAAAATTGGCTCAGTGAAATTCCTTAAAACGTTCATATCGTATGCTCCATCTATACCTCTTAATGCATGCAAAAGATTGTATCATTCAAAACTCCCTCTTATATATAAAGTTACGGTGAAATCGTCAACATTGTTTGACGTAAATTAATATGGAAGAAAATTTCGTATTTTTTTTCTCAAAATTTTCTCAGTGAAATTCCTTAAAATGTTCATATCGTATTCTCCATATATAAGTTTTAATGCATGCAAAAGATTGTATCATTCAAAACTCCCTCTCAAATTTAAAGTTACGGTGAAAACGTCAACATTGTTTGACGTAAATAAATATTGAATGAATTTCATATTTTTTTTTCTCAAAATTGACTCAGTGAAATTCCTTAAAAATTTCAAATCATATGCTCCATATATATGTCTTTATGCATGCAAAAGATTGTATGATTCAAAACTCCTTCTCACTTATAAAGTTACGGTGACATCGTCAACATTGTTTGACTTAAATTAGTATGGATGACAATTACATATTCTTTTTCCTCAAAATTGGCTCAGTGAAATTCCTCAAAATGTTCATATCATATGCTCCATATATATGTCTTTATACTTGCAAAAGATTGTATCATTCAAAACTCTCTCTCACTTATATAGTTACGGTGAAATCTTCGACATTGTTTGACCTAAATTAATATTGAAGAAAATTACATTTTTTTTCTCAAAATTGGCTCAGTGAAATTCCTTAAAATGTTCATATCACATGATCCGTATATGCGTCTTTACGCATGCAAAAGATTGTATCATTCAAAACTCCCTCTCACTTATAAATTTAGGATGAAATCATGAACATTCTTTCACTTCATTTCATAAAGAAGAAAAAGTTTAATTTTTTTTTTCCAAATTGGCTCAGTGTTATTCCTTAAAATGTTCATTTCAGATGCTCCTTATGTGTGTCATTATGCATGCAAAAGATTGTTTCATTCAAAATTCCCTCTCACTTTTTAAGTTACGGTGACATCGTCAACATTTTTTGACGTACATTAATATGGAAGAAAATTTCATATTTTTTTTCTCAAAATTGGCTCAGTGAAATTCCTTAAAATGTTCATATCGTATGCTCCATATATATGTCTTTATGCGTGCAAAAGACTGTATCATTCAAAACTCCCTTTCACTTTAAAAGTTACGGTGAAATCGTCAACACTGTTTGACGTAAATTAATATTGAAAAAAATTTCATATTTTTTTCTCAAAATTGGCTCAGTGAAATTCCTAAAAAAATTCATATCAAATGCTGCATATATATGTCTTTATGCTTGCAAAAGATTGTATCATTCAAAACTCCCTCTCACTTATAAAGTTACGGTGAAATCGTCAACATTGTTTGACTTAAATTAGTATGGATGAAAATGTCATATTTTTTTCTCAAAATTGGCTCAGTGAAATTCCTCAAAATGTTCATATCATATGCTCCTTATATGTGTCTTTATACATGCGAAAGAATGTATCATTCAAACTCCCTCTCACTTATAAATTTAGGATGAAATCATGAAAATTCTTTCACTTCATTTCATAAAGAAGAGAAAGTCTAATATTTTTTTCCTCAAAATTGCCTCAGTGAAATTCCTTAAAATGTTCATATCATATGCTCCGTATATGCATCTTTACGCATGCAAAAGATTGTATCATTCAAAACTCCCTCTCACTTATAAATTAAGGATGAAATCATGAAAATTCTTTCACTTCATTTCATAAAGAAGAAAAAGTGTAATATTTTTTTTTCAAAATTGGCTCAGTGGAATTCCTTAAAATGTTCATATCATATGCTCCATATATGTGTATTTATGCATGCAAAAGATTGTATCATTCAAAACTCCCTCTCAGTTATAAGGTTACGGTGACATCGTCAACATTGTCTGACGTAAATTAATATGGAAGAAACTTTCATTTTTTTTTTCTCAAAATTGGCTCAGTGAAATTCCTTAAAATGTTCATGTCGTATGCTCCATATATATGTCTTTATGCATGCAAAAGATTGTATCATTCAAAACTACCTCTCACTTATAATTTTAGGGTGAAATTGTCAACATTCGTTCATTTCATTTCATATTGAAGAAAACATTTAATTTTTGTTCAAAATTGGCTCAGTGAAATTCCTTAAAATGTTCATATCATATGCTCCATATATGTGTCTTTATGCATGCAAAAGATTGTATCATTCAAAACTCCCTCTCACTTATAAACTTATGGTGACATCGTCAACAATGTTTGCCATAAATTAGTATGGATGAAAATTTCATTTTTTTTTTCTGGAAATTGGCTCAGTGAAATTCCTCAAAATGTTCATATCATATGCTCCTTATATGTGTCTTTATACATGCGAAAGATTGTATCATTCCAACTCCCTCTCACTTTTAAATTTAGGATGAAATCGTCAACATTCGTTCATTACATTTCATATGGAAGAAAAACTTTTTTTTTTTTTTTCAAAATTGGCTCAGTGAAATTCCTTAAAATGTTCATATCATATGCTCCATATATGTGTCTTTATGCATGCAAAAGATTGTATCATTCAAAACTCCCTCTCACTTATAAACTTATGGTGACATCGTCAACAATGTTTGCCATAAATTAGTATGGATGAAAATTTCATATTTTTTTTCTGGAAATTGGCTCAGTGAAATTCCTCAAAATGTTCATATCATATGCTCCTTATATGTGTCTTTATACATGCGAAAGATTGTATCATTCCAACTCCCTCTCACTTTTAAATTTAGGATGAAATCGTCAACATTCGTTCATTTCATTTCCTATGGAAGAAAACTTTAAATATTTTTTTTTCAAAATTGGCTCAGTGAAATTCCTTTAAATGTTCATATCATATGCTCCATATATGTGTCTTTACGCATGCAAAAGATTCTATCATTCAAAACTCCCTCTCACTTATAAATTTAGGATGAAATCAAGAAAATTCTTTAACTTCATTTCATAAAGAAGAAAAAGTTTAATTTTTTTTTCAAAATTGGCTCAGTGAAATTCCTTAAAATGTTCATATCGTATGCTCCATATATACGTCTTAATGCATGCAAAATATTGTATCATTCAAAACTCCCTCTCATATATAAAGTTACGGGGAAACCGTCAACATTGTTTGACGTAAATTAATATTGAAGAAAATTTCATATTTTTTTTTCTCAAAATTGGCTCGGTGAAATTCCTTAAGAAATTCATATCATATGCTCCATATATATGTCTTTATGCTGGCAAAAGATTGTATCATTCAAAACTCCTTCTCACTTATAAAGTTACGGTGACATCGTCAACATTGTTTGACTTAAATTAGTATGGATGAAAATTACATATTTTTTTTTTCTCAAAATTGGTCAGTGAAATTCCTTAAAATGTTCATATCGTATGCTCCATATATATGTCTTTATGCATGCAAAAGGTTGTATCATTCAAAACTACCTCTCACTTATCTTTTTAGGGTGACATCGTCAACATTCGTTGATTTCATTTCATATGGAAGAAAACATTTAAAAAAAAAATTCTCAAAATTGGCTCAGTGAAATTCCTTAAAATGTTCATATCGTATTCTCCATATAAATGTCTGTTTACTTGCAAAAGATTGTATCATTCAAAACTCTCTCTCACTTATAAAGCTACGGTGAAATCGTCGACATCGTTTGACCTAAATTAATATGGAAGAAAATTTCATATTTTTTTCTCAAAATTGGCTCAGTGAAATTCCTTAAAATGTTCATATCATATGCTCCGTATAAGCGTCTTTACGCATGCAAAAGATTGTATCATTCAAAACTCCCTCTCACTTATAAATTTAGGATGAAATCATGAAAATTCTTTCACTTCATTTCATAAAGAAGAAAAAGGTTAATTTTTTTTTCAAAATTGGCTCAGTGAAATTCCTTAAAATGTTCATATCATATGCTCCATATATGTGTATTTATGCATGCAAAAGATTGTATCATTCAAAACTCCTTCTCACTTATAAGGTTACGGTGACATCGTCAACATTGTTTGACGTAAATTAATATGGAAGAAAATTTCATATTTTTTTTTCTCAAAATTGGCTCAGTGAAATTCCTTAAAATGTTCATGTCGTATGCTCCATATATATGTCTTTATGCATGCAAAAGCTTGTATCATTCAAAACTACCTCTCACTTATAATTTTAGGGTGAAATTGTCAACATTCGGTCATTTCATTTCATATTGAAGAAAACATTTATTTTTTTTTTTCAAAATTGGCTCTGTGTAATTCCTTAAAATGTTCATATCATATGCTCCATATATGTGTCTTTATGCATGCAAAAGATTGTATCATTCAAAACTCCCTATCACTTATAAAGTTATGGTGACATCGTCAACATTGTTTTTTGTATTAAATTTGTATGGATGAGAATTTCATATTTTTTTCTCAAAATTGTCTCAGAGAAATTCCTCAAAATGTTCATATCATACGCTCCTTGTATGTGTCTTTATACATGCGAAAGATTGTATCATTCAAAACTCCCTCTCACTTATAAATTTAGGATGAAATCGTCAACATTCGTTCATTTCATTTCATGTGGAAGAAAACATTTAATTTTTTTTTTCAAAATTGGCTCAGTGAAATTCCTTAAAATGTTCATATCATATGCTCCATATATGTGTCTTTATGCATGCAAAAGATTGTATCATTTAAAACCCCCTCTCACTTATAAAGTTACGGTGAAATAGTCAACATTGTTTGACATAAATTAGTATGGATGAAAATTACATATTTTTTTTCTGGAAATTGGCTCAGTGAAATTCCTCAAAATGATCATATCATATGCTCCTTATATGTGTCTTTATACATGCGAAAGATTGTATCATTCAAAACTCCCTCTCACTTTTAAATTTAGGATGAAATCGTCAACATTCGTTCATTTCATTTCATATGGAAGAAAAACTTTTATTTTTTTTTTCAAAATTGGCTAAGTGAAATTCCTTAAAATGTTCATATCATATGCTCCATATATATGTCTTTATACTTGCAAAAGATTGTATCATTCAAAACTCTCTCTCACTTATAAAGTTACTGTGAAATTGTCGACATTGTTTGACCTCAATTAATATGGAAGAAAATTTCATATTTTTTTCTCAAAATTGGCTCAGTGAAATTCCTTAAAAAATTCATATCATATGCTCCATATATATGTCTTTATGCTGGCAAAAGATTGTATTATTCAAAACTCCTTCTCACTTATAAAGTTACGGTGAAATCGTCAACATTGTTTGACTTAAATTAGTATGGATGAAAATTACATATTTTTTTTTCTCAAAATTGGCTAAGTGAAATTCCTTTAAATGTTCATATCGTATGCTCCATATATATGTCTTTCTGCCTGCAAAAGATTGTATCATTCAAAACTACCTCTCACTTATAATTTTAGGGTGAAATCGTCAACATTCGTTGATTTCATTTTATATGGAAGAAAACATTTAAATTTTTTTTCAAAATTGGCTCAGTGAAATTCCTTAAAATTCTCATATCGTATGCTCCATATATATGTCTTTATACTTGCAAAAGATTGTATCATTCAAAACTCTCTCTCACTTAAAAAGTTACTTTGAAATCGTCGACATTGTTTGACCTAAATTAATATGGAAGAAAATTTCATTTTTTTCTCAAAATTGGTTCAGTGAAATTCCTTAAAATGTTCATATCATATGCTCCGTATATACGTCTTTACGCAAGCAAAAGATTGTATCATTCAAAACTCCCTCTCACTTATAACTTTAGGATGAAATCATGAAAATTCTATAACTTCATTTCATAAAGAAGAAAAAGTTTAATATTTTTTTTTCGTATGGAAATTGGCACAGTGAAATTCCTCAAAATGTTCATATCATATGCTCCATATATGTTTCTTTATGCATGCAAAAGCTTGTATCATTCAAAACTCTTCTCACTTATAAAGTTACGGTGACATCGTCAACATTGTTTGACGTAAATTAATATGGAAGAAAATTTCATATTTCTTTTCTCAAAATTGGCTCAGTGGAATTCCTTAAAATGTTCATATCGTATGCTCTATATATATGTCTATATGCATGCAAAAGATTGTATCATTCAAAACTCCCTCTCATATATAAAGTTACGGTGAAATTAATATTGAAGAAAATTTCATATTGTTTTTTCTCAAAATTGGCTCAGTGAAATTCCTTAAAAAATTCATATCATATGCTCCACATATATGTCTTTATGCTTGCAAAAGATGGTATCATTCAAAACTCCCACTCACTCATAAAGTTACGGTGAAATCGTCAATATTGTTTGACGTAAATAAATATTGAAGAAAATTTCACATTTTTTACTTCTCAAAATTGGCTCAGTGGAATTCCTTAAAAAATTCATATCTTATGCTCCATATATATGTCTTTATGCTTGCAAAAGATTGTATCATTCAAAACTTCCTCTCACTTATAAAGTTACGGTGAAATCGTCAACATTGTTTGACTTAAATTAGTATGGATGAAAATTACATTTTTTTCTCATTATTTGCTCAGTGAAATTCCTCAAAATGTTCATATCATATGCTCCTTATATGTGTCTTTATACATGCGAAAGAGTGTATCATTCAAAACTCCCTCTCACTTATAAATTTTGGATGAAATCGTCAACATTCGTTCATTTCATTTCCTATGGAAGAAAACTTTTAATTTTTTTTTTCAAAATTGGCTCAGTGAAATTCCTTAAAATGTTCATATCATATGCTCCATATACGTGTCTTTTTGCATGCTAAAGATTGTATCATTCAAAACTCCCTCTCACGTATAAAGTTGGGGTGAAATCGTCCACATTGTTTCACTTCATTTCATATGGAAAAAAAAAACTTTTTTTTTTTTCAAAATTGGCTTAGCGAAATTCCTTTAAGTCTCCATAGTCCTACTATTGGTGAAAACGTCTAAACTCAAATTATTGTAAAAAGCGGTTCAACCTTCACGTTTGGTAATAAAATGTGGGTTGATATGCTTATATTGATTCATATAACAAGCAAAAAGTATAGAAAATTGGTTTTTGAAAAATAACAAATCGCTCCACAAATTAAAATTCCTGTTCTGGTTTCCCGTCTAGCAAAGCTATATAAACATAGGCGGGATAGTAATTGGGACTCCACGCCTGTACGTTGTATTTTTACCATTATATTCAACTTAATGAAATCGAAAATAGGTCATTTTAGTTGCCACCTAATATGACCCAAATAAGTTTTCAAACCCTTTTTATGTGAAACTCAAAGATGTTTTATTTGTTTAAAGCTGACTAATCACGATCATTTAGACTGACGAAACGATACTGAGAAGCTTGCAGCGATGCCTCATGATTAAATTTTTCACGCTGATAGAGCAATGGGGCCTTTAAAATGTTCATATCATTTGTTCCATATATGTGTCTTTTTGCATGCAAAAGGTTGTATCTACTAGCTACTGCTAATTGGATATGCATAAATGCAAACAAAGCCGGACGGACGGTTACACGGACACATACCTAGACGGACACAGCAGTATTTCCATAAGGTGCACGGGTAACTGTTCCATGTTTTCGCCACTATTTTTTCAAAGGGAGAGAACTTCTGTTACTTCCTGTTTGCTTCTCAGGACCACGAAAACCCTTCCAAATGGGTAACAACAATACATCCTATACGTTTTGCTGCTGTTTGTATATACATGCATGTATATGCAAACAAAATCAGACTGACAAACAGACATACACATACGGACAGATAAAAGATCGCGTCGATGTACAACAAGGATAGCCTGTTATAGTATTATAGTAATTCACCAATATGTTCCTCCCAATGCCTTAGTTAACTTACACACCTGCTTTGCTATATCTGTACAGACAAAGACAAAAAGGACAGGATATCTACAGGACAGGCAGACGCAAGGACGGACAAAATAATGAAGGAACGCATGGACAGGCACAACAAAACAAAAGTATAATCTCCATGAAGTTTTTAGGGAGATGCTTGATAGAATTCGAAGTGAACAGATATACCCTTTTCATATGCGAAAGCAAATACATGCGAACAGACAGACGGACAAACAACCTGACTGAGTAGAGATGTACTCAGACAGACAACTACAGACTAGAGAAAAGATTAATATTCCAAGAGTATTTAATTCGCAACGTTAAAGTACCGATATCTTTATAGGTTATTAGAATCGGGAATAGGGAATAGGGAATAAGTAACCAACTTGACGCTTCTTCAAAATACCTAAATTATGAATCCGAGCTCGCAAAGCATAGAAACGTCGACAAATTCGATACGTAGGTACAGCAGGTACACAAAAAATAGAGATACCCCTACCTCCAGATACAAAAATATATTCAAATAAATAGCTGGATTCCATATGACTGCCAGTTGTCTGATGTACTCGTATGTTGCTCATTTTTGCTGTAATAGTCAAAGGACGAAGATAAATACTTGAAACAAGTGATGAAGACGAATTATTTCCCCGCTTAAAAAATAATGTCAAGAATATCTCAAACCCTCATAAACATCGCCAGACTGTGACAAAAACGCCTGCATAGTTTCAGACACATTGGAACGAGTTGCGCGATCAAGATACCCACTGCCTATTCACTTTGATGGTATTTCAGCCTGATCGTGACTGAGTTAAAATTATTTATTTGAGGATTCAAACCGCGTGCACATATACAAACCATGTAGGCTGCAAAGTTTTAAAATAATTCATTTTTCATGTAAAAACTATAGGGAGAAGTGCGAACAGAATTTCATTTAAGCCGAATGGCTACTTAGTTTGCAACGGTAAAAAGTTGTAAATAATTATCCGACCACAATCCTAAGCCACATGCACATTCGCTAAAGAAGCGTGCAAAGTTTCAAAAGGAATCTTTTAAAACTGGAGGGAAAGCTGTGCTCTTCCCAGCGGGCACATGACGTCGTAATGACGTCGTACTGACGTCGATGCGACGTCAGTATGACGTCATTTCAACGTCATGTGCCTGCTGGGTCTAGGTTTTCGGATGCCCAAATATGACAAAGTTCGCATAGCGATAAAGTAGTGAAAGATTTATCCGACTAAAACTCCAAAATCACATGCGTGTTTTCAGACCTTGTGAAAGAAGTTTCAAAATGATTCATGCAAAAGTGAAGGAGTTGCGCACACAAGGCAGCTATAAAGAGGTCTTCTGATAGTGAAAACAATGACTAGTCTACAGCCTACAGCGACATTGTTTGCAGCGGGAACCGAAGCATACTTCCTATGGATTCTTGGATGCCCTGCTTTAAGTGCTGCAAAGAAGATTTAGGTTTCTGGGTTTAAAGATTTCTATATGAGGATAGAAGTAACATAGTATAGTCTACAGATTACAGCCACATTGTATGCAGCCTTGTCTGCGGGCACCGAAACGTACTTCCTATGATTCTTGGATGCCCTGCTTGAAGAGATTAAGAAGATTTAGATTTTTTGGTTAAAAGATTTGTACATGAAAATAGAACTTAACGCGTTATCAACAGTTTTGAACATACTTAATTTCCATTCCTTTAAGTCGCTAAGTTCAACGTACTCACGTTTGCACGAACGATTACCACAATCCCATCATTTAAGGCACCCGCATGTTTTCCCGACACTTATCGAAATCGATACCGGAAGGAAATCTGTATTTTGGACCTTTAGATATTATCGAGCGAATTCAAGAATTAAAAATGAACTTTTGGTTTGCTGGATAAGATTGCAGTCTCGTGAATCAGTGGTGTTTGTAAGTAGATTCTGTATTAAGGTCTGAAACAATCTTGTTGAAATTAAGTTTAGCTGACCTAATAGGCTTGTTATATTTATAACACATTATAGGCGCTTCGGAAACTTTTGTAGTAACTGGTTTAACATAAGTCACAGCCTTATTCTTAAAGATACTTGGCAAATCTATGAACACTTTTACTTTACTGAGGAAATGACTTTTTGATTAAATGCCGTTGATACTTTATTTGAGAATCGATATAACGACGGAGAGCATACCGAGTGAAAATCTAGTTAGGAGACCTGCGTCATATAACTTATTAATACTATCGTAGAACTTACCCAGCGGACACATGACGTTGACATAACGTAGTACTGACGTCAATGCGACGTGATGACGTCGCATCGACGTCAGTACGACGTCATTTCAACGTCATGTGCCTGCTTGGTATTAGCCTCGATATCTAAACTACGTATCATGAGAGAAACGAAAATAGCAAAACAATATTCAATAGAACCTGTTCATGTTGAGTTGCAATGCTGCCCGCGCCTCTAGTACTTGCTTCGGAAGGTTTTGAAGGTTTATTCAATGACCGGGACCCCTAACCGGAGTATAGGTCAAAATGCAACATGTTAACACAAAACAAATAATTAACAACAAAAACAATTCGAAGAAAGCTTCAAAGCAGACTAGCAAAACTGACTGACGACACTCGGAGAGTGGTGAAAAAGGCTAATGTAGCCAGGACTCCAGATAACGCATAAAATATCCCACTGGTCCCAATAAACACCCCAATTACTTATTCAAACTTATATGTTTCTAACAATTTACAAAGGCTGATGACCTCCTGTATGCCTCTCTGGAAAACATTTTAAATGAGGTTTATAACCCAAGATAAGAATTTACTCCCATAGGAGCAAAGTTCCCAACAAGGGTCGATCTCCTCAAGAAGGGAGGCAACTGACGGGTCAACATTTGGGTTTTCCATAGGTCTACATGTGTGAATACATGTATTATAAACTCCTGATTGCCTCTCTGAAGGACAAATCTCTACAAATAAAGTCTACTCCTCAACAACTTTAGAAATACCAAAAGTTACGAGTTATTCAAATGATTATGCTATACTGAACAGTCAATTTATGTACCTTCTGTCAGATTTACAAAAGGGAGCAACAAGAACTGTTTTCTGGTTTGCTTTCCTGAAGGACGCGTATCTGCATGAATTCTCGTATGCCTCTCTGGAAAATGAAGCCCCTTAAATAAGGAAATTGCTCCCAGAGGAGCAAATTCCCCGACAATTGCCGACCACCCCAAGAAGGGCAGGCAACTGATGAATCAACATCAGGGTTTTCCACCAGCCCCACAAAGATGTCCATCATGAGATCCTGTTTGCCTCCCCGGAGGACAGAACTCCTCAAACAAAGTCTACTCTTCAGGAAATTCAGAGACGCCAAAAGCGAGTATGCTATACTGACCAGTCAACATATGTATTTTCTATCAGATTTACAAAGGGGAGCCACATAAACTCCTGCTTTCCTGTATGCCTCCCTGGATAACACAGCACTTCAAACTAGGTCCATCCCCCGATTAGGGAATCCACTCCCAGAGGAGTAAACTCGCCCAACAAGAGCTGACCCAACGTGAAGGAGGGTAACTGACCAGACTTCCCCAGAGTTTTACCTCAGACATCATGAATTCCTGTTAGCCTCTCTGGAGGACATGGCCCTTCAAGTGGGGCCCACACCCCAAAAAGAATTTGACACCAAAGGAAAGAATTTGCCCTCAGAAAAGCAAATTCCCTCCACAAGACCCAACCCCCTTAAGAATAGGGGTGTAAAAGAGGGAAAACAGTAGGACTGCTTCGAACAAAAGCATATATGGTTCAACTTATTAATTACAAGAAACTTGGCAGTGGCCGACTTAGTACCCCGCAGATTCCAAATAATAACCCTCGTTGCAAAATACAACACACCTGAGATGCCCAGTGGGGCCAGTGGGATATGCATATCTGGACACTAACACTATTTCTCAAATGTAAATATCTGACTAAAATGAAGTAGGGAAATCACTGGGACCAGTCAATAAAACATTCCATTCACTGATTCCAACAGAACCAGTCAATAGAACATACAATTGACTGGCCCATCAGAACTCAATGTCCCACTAAAAAGAGCATACAAGTGTCCAAACTGCGTAAAGTCATCCGGAGCTCTGTACTGTTTCACTTAAGAAGATGAAAGTCCATGAAATCATGTGCGGCTATATATTACCTTAAAAGTACTTAAAATTTCTTTACAAAACTTCCCTAGCTTAAACAAAGTTGGCAACTCTTCAGAATTCATCACTTTCTCAAAGTTAACAGTGTTGGGGCACCTCGACAACTCTCTGGGAAGATACATTGTTCGCTGATCCTCAAAATAACTACATTCAAATATATAATGGAATTCGTCACCAAGTCTGTTCAAAAAGCAAAGTTCACAAACTCGATCATCTCTCTCAGCACCCAAGAATCTGCCGAATTCAATTGGTAATTTATGGTTTAGGCACCTGAAGTGACAAAGTGCTGTTGCCAAGTCATATGGAAGTAAGTTAAAATACTGCTCAAAGAGTAAAGGGCCGTATACACTATCATTTTTTCTTGTACAAGTTTATTGTACAAGAAAAACTGTCATTTAATTTGATGGTGTATACAGCAGAAAATGGTCAGTTTTTTTTTATTGTACAAGAAAAACTGATGAATAGAAACTCATCCTATTTTCAATGATAACTTATCAAACTGGCCATCAAATAGCCAATCAAAAGCAAGAGAATTTGTAGCAGCAGCATTGTAAGCAAAAGCACATGGCCAATATTTGGCGGGGGAAACATTGCTGCAAGAGGATATCATGGCAGATTTTATTTGGACAGACACAGTTACATCAAGACTCATTGACCTAATAGAAGAAAATGAAATTATACGGAATATGCAAATAGTTTGCATATTCACCAGGATCTTCACGGTCAAGCTCCTGTAGAAGTGTATGATAAGCACTATGCTGCTGTCTCCGCAGTAACCAATCTCGCGACCACACATGTCTGTATCTGGTGCTTAATCTCCGTCGCAAAATCACAATGCATAAAATGCACAAAACAAATGCAACATAATCTTCCTCTGTCTCCATTGCTACTATTGTGTAATTTCCCGCAAAATGTTTGACAACAGAGTAAAATTCTTGCTACGTGTATACACCTCATCATTGTCACTTTTTCTTGGTCAGTTTTTCTTGTACAATAAACTTGTACAAGAAAAAATGATAGTGTATACGGCCCTTAACTAAGTCTTAAATATTCTGTAATTAAGACACTTAGAGGAATTAAAGACAGATTCACTCCATTCTCGTTTGAAATTTTCAATAAGCCGCAACTTAACTAATTTTGCAATACCATGCGGGACACTTGCTTGTGAATGCCAAACATTCTGATTGCCAGTTAGGGTGAGGCAATTCTTTATACTTATTCATCATTTTGAATGGAAAAAATCCCCTTCATGCATTGACAGTAAAATTTTATACAATCTACAAGAAATCTTGTCTTGTTTACCATTAACAATTCTTTGCCAAAAGCCTACCATTCTAGATCTTATTAAAATATTAATAGGATACCGTCCAAGCTCACCATACAAAATAATGTTGGGTGTAGTTTTTTTAACATTCAGAATAATCTTATAAAACTGAAAACATAACCTTTCAAGAATATCAGAGTTCTAAAAGCCCGATATTTCAGAGCCATATAGCAAAATTGGTACAACCATACTGTCAAGAGGAACTCTAATTTCAAACTGGGTTCGAGGTTATAAAACTTGAGAATGTACTCAAGTTTTATAACCTCGGGGCCTGACTCGGAGTATGACCAGGGATCCCAAAAGGCCAGAAAATATATATTTTGCGATGTGATGAATTACGGGAAAGCTTTTACGGCTGCAACACGGCACTTAATACTAGAGATTAAATTAATTCTGAGGAATCAGAGACACAAAAACAGCAGAGTCTTTCCTTTCCGAATAGTCAGAACTCAAAAAGCAAAACGTGAAGACGGCTTACATTTGGAAAAAAACGCAGAAAGATTTGAGTATTTATGCATTTACGCTGTAAGGCCCCTTTTCACGCTACGCAAATAGAATTTAGCAAAAATAAATAAATAAATAAATATAAAAATAAAATGAAATAAGAACTAAGCACAATCGAAGTTTGGTAATGTGAAATGTGAAGCCAGAGAACAAGAGTGAAACGAACCACGCTAGTGCCTTTCTATAAGCGCTTTCAGATTAATTCGGCTCTACTTATCATTTATCCTGGGTTATAAAGTGGGGGATCCTTAATCAATCTTTTGAAGTTGAATAAAACAGACGCACCTGGAAATTTAGAACGAAGGTACAATAACATTAAATTTCAAGCAAAGAATATTAGGGAATTTATGACTGGAACTTTCATCCTTATATTTATGGTGGGAGAATGCAAGCATGAACAGAGGTGAACATTTGAATTTTAATAAGGTACATAAATGAAATAATAACAATAACAAACAAAGTAGAAGATAAAAAAAATATAAAAAACAAATAAAACAATATTAATAAAATAAAACATAATAAAAATATAGAATAAAAATTAACTAACAATGAAAAAAATCGAATAAAAGTAAACAATACATTATTCGTCATAGGTTTCTACAAAAAGTATGCAAAGGACAAACGGATTTATGGAATAGTTATATTCAGTTAATAGTATATTTCTTCAAGTTTCAGTCTGTGTGAACATTTAAGAAGCATGTGGTACCAGCTCTTCACGACAGCTATTTTAGCAGGAGCCTTTCTGTATTATCTAAAAGTGAGGTAAGCCTTATTTGTTTTGAAATATACGATCACAAAATAAACGTAACCATGTCAAATTTAGTGCCTCACAAACGAGGAAAATAAATGAATTATCTTTCGTACTTTAAACAAATAGTACTTTTAGTAATAGTAGGTAACTAAATGTTTCGAACCACTGCAGAAGCAGAGGGCAAGGTTTGGTACCAGTAAAACATTTTTAAGCACCCCCTCCCCCCAGTAATCTTTTGCTGACCGTTCCAAGGCGGTTCCTTGATGTTACAGTGTGCTATGTCCGCTTGTCTATGTTCTTTGGCGGTTTGGTCACCTGTTTTGTTTTGTAAGTTAAAATGAAATTCGTTTGCTTCCCCCTCCTTCTTTCTCTTTTGTTGTACTGGGGTGGTGGTGGTGGTGTGGGGGTGGGGTGGGGGTGGGGTGGGGGTGTTCTGAGATTATGGCCTTCACAAGGTATCTTCATTTGTATTGTAATAGTTGTTTTTTTTTGTCGGCTCCTCCACCCCTACACCGACACCATATTTTTTACATATCGTGTTATTCTATATACATTATTTTTAAATATTTACATTATTGAAAAGCTGCATATAAATGTTTTTATTGTTTTTTTTTTCTGATCCTTTAACACAAATTTCAGGTCAAATAAAACATTGATTAGAGAGAATGTAAGTATTATCAGTGAACCTAACCTCTCCGGCGTCTATCGATGTACGAACCACACTGGGCCGCCTGTAAAGCTCACGTGAACCCCTTCGGAGTTCACTTACTTTGCACACGGCCCAATGTAGTCCATACCCCGACAAACGCCAGAAAAATGAAATCCACCCCCACAATACTCACAATTACCACTGACCCTCTATTGATAGGCCTTTTAGAGCAACTAGCCTCTCACTTACGAACGATAACCTAATACGATATATGTCGCAACGCTCGACCGGCGCTAAGCCACGGCGGTGGCCGTCAAATGCAACGGCCGAACACGTAGTTACTAGTAACTACGTGTTCGGCCGTTGTAATAGTTGTTGTTATTAGAGACAAAAATGAAAATCAATAGAGAAAAAATATAGAATCCCTGTTTCAATGTCATATTTTTTTCTACAATGGTGCAATATATTAATAGCATCTTGAAAGACATATTTTATTTTAGAGATTTAAAAAGTATTTTGAAACTGATTTGGAAAGTTGTATACGCTTTCTGTCGTTCGTCTAGTAAATGTCTTTTAGTATCTTATTTGCATATATGCCTTTTATGTTTCATTTTCTTAAAGGCTTATCGTGTCACGATTTCTCGAAGCTCATGACTAGGTCAGGCAGGCGAGCTAATGCAAAGCATCACAGATTAAATACATAATTTTATTATGTATATTTTCTTTACAGGGTTTGGCTCGACTGGGATAAACCATTTCTCTACAGACATGCTCCAGGACCTTGTGTGCAAGTTCTTACAGGTATTATTCCGTGTGTCAGCCGAAAAAGTTTTGTACCTTTTCCTTGACTGAGAAAAAAGTGTTATTTACTTTATTTTTGTATAGCATTTCCTTATTGTTCCTGTTTTCTATGACTATGTTATGTATGTAATGCCGCAGTCCTTGGACATAATTACAAATAACAATTACCATTTTGCGCACTTAAATATTAGAAATGCTTACGTTTCCTGCATAGTTTAAAAGAGAAAATAAAAATAAAAATACCACCTATCGCAGATCAAAAAATAAATGTTTTCCTGTTGGTGCACGCATTTAAAGAATAACTTCGCAAGCGGCACATTATACGCCCGTTTGAGCTTCATAGTCAACTAAGAGCAATAACTCTGTCGCTAAGGAATTAAGAATTACCCCTTCCTCATCAAAATATTTTACATACCAATTAATAATGGCATACCAAAATTCACTTTCCAAAATGAAGCGGTTCAAAAGTTGGAAAATGCTGGTGTCTCAAAGGAAACATACACCAGTCATATTTATACGGACTACAGACAAACGTTAGAAGTAAACGTTCATCTCGAAATTCTAAACTGTAAACCAAATATCAACATCCTAACGTTTCGAGAAATCGTGGTAACAATATATATATATTTTTTTTTTGGACAACCACCCCTTCCCCTCCACCCCACCACCACCACCACCAATAACTCTAAAAGTACAAGTCCGATAAAGAAAGAAAATGAAATATAAGGCCACGAAGACAGATGCTTTGGGGCCATAACTCCGTAACTTATAATTTCATTGTAAGTTCATCTTAACCATTGTGTTTTGCATATCAAATATTGGTCGTTTACCAAAAACCGGCTTCCTAGATGAAAGCGCTCCAGAATTTGAAAAATGCTTAAGTTAAACAAGGGAGAAAATTAAAAACGTAAGTAAGCCACTGCTTGATATACCGCCTAGACAGTATGCAATTTTCCTTAAATTATTTCAATCGATTTAAAAGCTACGAAGTAAACGGGAACTTAATAGGAATGGGTAGATAATTCAGAAAGTTAGTATGCCAGAGTTGCCGTTCTTATCCACGATACTTCGCCTCGACATTATACACATTAAATGCATTTTTAGTTTTGTTAAAATATTTTGGAAGGTTAAAGGGTTCAAGTATGGACAGAACGAGGTTGTTTGGGTTCATAACGGGCGTAGAAAAACAAGATAAATCATATTAAAAACAAAGATATATTTGTTTTGCAAGTGAACTGTTTTACTAGACTAAAGAGAAAGGGATCTCTCTCTCTCTCTCTCACTGTCTCTCTCTCTTAAATACACTAATATTTACATATGAGTAACCTACTTCAATCTGTTTGTTTCCAATCTGTATTACAGAAGGCGGTTCAGAAGATCTTACTCACATTGGGGACGGTATCTTCTTACTTTCCACGGTAGGTTTTCGAACTATCCACGATTTAGGAGGGTTTTACGTTTGTAAGTAGTAGTACATCAGTTCTGCTAAAAGACCCACAATTGTCAGCTTATCTGTCTTAATAAACACACCAATTCTACCTAGCGAATTACCATAACTGCAAGAAAAGATTTTCACAGCCGCCGCAGGCCTTTAACACCAGCTGCGGTGAAAATAATTAAGTTAAATATTAGACCCCTTGGAAAGTACGCATACAGATATAAGATCAAATCACTGCTAAAATTTTACGTCGTAGCTATATTGACTTACAGTGAGCAGATCAGCTTAACTTCAGGATTCTGCAAAGTATGTAAATTCGCGAACATAGTTTTATTTAGTAAGCGTGTACCCAAATATGTACTACTAGCATTATTTTGCACATACATGGATAGGAAAGTATAATTTTCTTGTTCTTTCAGGGTTTTGGACTTGGGACTTGCTGTGGCAAGATTATGATGTTAGACATCAACAAGTCGCCAACTGCGCATGAGCTAAATATCACAAATCCTCCAGCTACCCCAGATTTTATGGCCAGCCCACATGGCATTAGCATTTGGAAGGATCCTAAAACAGGTATTCATGTATTTGTTTATTTATTTATGTATGTATTTATTTTTGTGAAGTATACAGCAGGCAAGTGGTTGAAAGACGGAGAGGAAAATGAGATGATGAAGAAGAAAACAAAAGGAAAGAGACAACAGAAATTTTATATCATTCGTTCAGTCAAAACATACATCAAAGAGCAGACTGTGGAAGAACAAAGCTATAAATGAAGATATTCTGGAAAAGCTAGAATCACAAAACATTAGCCACAAATCCACGAAGAAGAAAGAAACTCCAACAATATTAAGGAACAACACAGTTTCGAAAACAAACATTTCCAGCAAAACAGAGAGAAACTATACTTCACTGAAGCCAATCCATCTATTTTACCTATTTGCAAAACAAAACAGAAAGCAAAGTGGACAGTTATACAGGTAACAACAATGCTAGAGCTTAAACAAAATAGAACCGCAACAGATGTTTCCACCTTGGAATAAACAGTAGCCCAAGCTACTGGGGGCTTAAGGTGGTGATAATCACTGATTTGGGACAAAGACAAAAATCTGCATAAAATTCTCAAAATAACACTGATCTTTCCAAAACTTAGCAGATGCCTTCTTTATGTTGTTTTTCATAGTTCAGAATCCCAAAATGCAGCTTTTGTTAATGTTAAAAAAGTGTTTTTATAAGAGAAGATCAAAGGGTAATTTTCTGCGAATAAATCTGAAAAAACAATATCATTATTGAAAATATACTTAGTGCTTAGAGTACCTTGTTGCATAATGGAGAGCGTCCTAGCAATTATTTTTTCAAACTCTTTCGCACATTATCAGGCTGAGCAGATGAAAAAAGATGCAGTCTGTGTCCATTTTTTTTTTGGTCAAAACACACAGGAGAGACAGGTGATACTTTTTTAACAAGGTTGAACAATTTCATCTACACACTACTGATCATGTCGGTAATGTATTATTTATATTGTAGGTGTTAACATAGGTATGCTTGCCTACCCTATATTTAATAAATGCGTCCAGTGTACATTTACCTTATACATGGTTGAACATTTCAGAAAAAGCTACCGTTTTCATCTGGTCTACATTACAATTTGAGAAAGAGCTGGAATAAATAATTGCTAGGACGCTCTTCATTACGCAATAATGCACCTTCAGCACTACGTAAATTTTCAATAACGATATTATTTTTTCAGATTTATTCGCAGAAAATTACCCTTTTATCTTTCCTTATAAAGACACTTTTTTAAGCAGCATGTACGTCTATTTTGTATTCAAAACTGTAAAGAACAACAAAAATAAGTAGTATGCTAACTTTCAGGGAGATACGTTACTTTTTTATGGTTTTATGCAGATTTTTACATTTACCATAAATCACCACCTTAAGCTAGTTTAATGGCCCAACCGTGCTTTTATCTGCGGTAAAAAATTCACACATCAATACATCAATACAAAATAAATGGAAGTACAAAGAGAAAGAAACACAGAAATCAAAGTGGGCAGCAACTTTAGATAAGTCACATAAGAAATAAATAGAAAGCATAGCGGGCAGCTACATAGGAGATGGCCACAAGGCTTGAATTACAATTAACAGTTTACGTTAAAACGATATTAGAGTACGCTATACCAAAAACACTCAGAAATTAGAAAGCTTTCAAAATGGATTGATAAAATGGATTAAATATGATTTTACGGGTCAACAGTATTTCAACCATATCGAGATGTTCGAAGGATGAAAATGAAAGCTTGTGTGCTTTCCTGTTTGCAATTGTAAAAAAGCAAAAACAAAAACAAAAAGGCATCCAGTCGCTTTTGGTCAAAAATTTAGAGAGTGCGTGCTGTTTAAATATTTCACAGGTCAGCTGACGTTATTTGTGATCACTCACCCACCTGACGAAGACAGAATTGAAGTATTCGAACTCCAGAAACCAGCAAGTCTGAGACACGTCAGAACCATAACAGACCGGAAGTTCAGAAAGTAGGCTCTTTTTCCTAGCTGAATACGTACAGTAATGTCGATATCTAACATTATTCTCCCTGAGAAAATGCGTCTTATGAGTGTGCGAAAAGAGAGACTCAGTGCAGTCTCTGCATTCTTGCGGTCTGCTCAGTCTTTCCTGTTTGCACTAACAACCTATAGGCACGTTCGGTAACATTACTGGAATATACTCGAGCAATACCCGGGTATTCCTCGGGCTACTCGAAGATATGTGTATATACACATATCTTCGAGTAGCCCGAGGAATACCTGTGTATATACACATATCTTCGAGTAGCCCGAAGAGTACCTATGTATATACACATATCTTCGAGTAGCCCGAGGAATACCTGTGTTTATACACATATCTTCGAGTAGCCCGAGGAATACCTGGGTATATACACATATCTTCGGGTAGCCCGAGGAATACCCGGGTATTGCTCGAGTATATCCAAGTAATTATGCCTTGCGTCCCCAAAGAATCTATAAACGCTGTGCATCTATACATCTAAATTGCAAAGGGCTCGGAACAGAGGACTGTCTGAGGCAGCAGCACGTTCTGTCGCGGTGATAAACCAGAGGGCCAATGGCCCTATATCGCTCACCTGAGCACTGAGGTTACAGCAACAAAACACCACGCACAACAGCAATAAAAAACACCATTTATGTACAGGATAATATCACAAACATTTATGCAAAAAAAACAGGCTTTATCCCCTCTTAATGGCTTCTCAGAAGATATTTGGCAAAACAATTTTTTTTGAAAATTTGGCCTGTCAGCTGCAATGGCAACCAATCAAAATCAGGTATTAGGGAAAAATTTATATGGCTGGTAGAGGACTACTCCAGGAACATTTCTATAAAGTTTTGTCGAAATATCTGCAGTAACACAGAAATAAATAGCAAATGTCCACTTTCCCCATTGTAAGTCTATGGAAACTTTAAGTTGCCATAGCAACGAAATCACATGGGCAATGATCATATAAAACATACTTTAAGTAAAGGCTAATGTTATTACATGTGTAATATGTATGCGAAGTATCAGTTTCATCCCCCTCATGGCTTCATTTTTCCCATTATAAGTCAATGGAAACTATAAGTCGCCATAGCAACCAAAGTTCTTATGGGATTGGAAGAAAAAGAATAAAATTTATGTAGAGGCAACTGTCATCAACACGTTTGCACAATATCAGCTTCATCCCCCATATGGATTCTGAGCAGAATTTTTTTTTTCGAAGAATTACCCTATATTTTGCCATGGCAACCAATCAAATTCAGCGATTTGGAGAAAAGTCATACGAATCGTAGAGGACTACTCAAGCAACATTTCTGTAGAAAAAAATCTAAATAACTGCAGTTAGACAACAAACATTGCCAATTTCCATTTTCCCCATTACAAGTCAATGGAAACTCTTAGTTGCCATAGCAACCAAACTGCTGGAGCAACTGCCATGAAAAACAGACTCAGTAATTCTATAAAGGCTAGTACTAAGGTTCTTTCTGCAAAGTTTGAGCTTTATTGGCCACACAGTTTCTGCGAAGATGATTTTTTTTTAATATTTTTCTATTTTTAACTATTCGGTTGCAATGGCAACCAGCCAAATTGCGCAATTTGCATAAATTTAACATGGCTGGTTAAAGGCTACTCAAGGTACATTTCTATGAAAGTTTTGTCAAAATATCCGCAGTGGCATAGCAATTAAGGCAAATTTTCCATTTTGCCATTATAAGTCAATGGCAACTTTCAGTTCCCATAGCAACCAAACTGCTAGAGCAATTGCCAAGAAAAACAGTACATTTATAGAGACTAGTATTAAGACCCTTTCTGCGAAGTTTGAGTTATATTGGTTGTATTGTTTCTGAGGAGATGATTTTTGAATATTTTTTTCTATTTTTATCCATTCGGTTGCCATGGCAACCAGTCAAATTGTGCAATTTACATGAATTTCATGTGGATGATAGAGAACTACTCAAGGAACATTTCTGTAAAAGTTTTGTTCAAATATCTGCAGTGACATAGCAATAAATGCAAATTTTCAATATTTTCCCATACAAGTCAATGGAAACTTTAAGTTGCCATAGCAACCAAAGTTCTGAAGCGATTTGGATAAAAAACAGTATTATTGATTCCCCCTGCCTATAGATGCTATATATGAAATTTGGTTACAGTGGGCCTTGTAGTTTTAGAGGAGATGTCGTTTGAAAATGTTGATGGACGGACGGACGGACGACGGACGACGGACTTCTGCCTATACTATAAGCTCACCTGTGAGCCTTCGGCTCAGGTGAGCTAAAAAGCCAATTAAAGTGAAAGCATAAAACTTCACTAGAACCAGGCAACATTCAATATACATGTATTTGATAAATCTTCTCATGTGTTTAAAACCGCTGCATTGATTAGAGGCGAATTGGACTAAGTAAACTGGTCAAAATAAGTTAAGCCCCAGCCGAAAATTTTCCATAGACTTAATGCAAAAACTTCCATGTTTGTTTTAACATAACTGTTTACTGAATAAAGAATTTTGCATAACATTTTCAGAGAAGTAACAGCAATGTGTCTTCTCAAGATGTGCTAGGTTTCATTTATATTGATAAATATTCTATAGAGCTTCACAAATTTCAGTAAATGTCCCATTTCGTTCCCTATCATTCCTATAGTAAAACTGGCAAAAATATGGGTACTCTTGGAACATTTAGCACATATCCAAAGGCAATCAGTATTTTCAGTTGAAACTTTGTGTAATTACACCTAAGATACTGTTGTCTTATTTGAGTTGAGTTGGATTGTTCAATTGTTTTAGACATTTTTGAAATAAACAACTAAACATTGGAAATTTAACATTATGCCTATGGAAAAGACTGACATGGGGCTTAACTTATTTTGACCAGTTTACTTGAAAATAAGCCTATAAAACACTATAGCATCAAAGAGTGACTGCGGATATTTCTCGGCAAATGAATAGTTTGATAGCGCTGTTATAAGACTTAAAACTATTTTCTGCTTGTTGTCGAGGGTGAGATGTGGGTGAGATGTGGAATAAGATCGTATCAGTCCCTGATCACTGCCCTTTTTAGCTCACCTGAGCCGAAGGCTCACATGTGAGCTTATAGTATAGGCAGGCATCCGTCGTCCGTCCGCCCGTCGTCCGTCAATATTTTCAAAAGACATCTCCTCTGAAACTACATGGCCCATTGTAACCAAATTTCATATATAGCATCTATAGGCAGGGGGAACCAATAATACTGTTTTTTATCCAAATCGCTTCAGAACTTTGGTTGCTATGGCAACTTAAAGTTTCCATTGACTTGTATGGGAAAAATTGAAAATTTGCATTTATTGCTATGTCACTGCAGATATTTGAACAAAACTTTTACAGAAATGTTCCTTGAGTAGTCCTCTATCAACCACATGAAATTTATGTAAATTGCACAGTTAGGCTAGTTGTCATGGCAACGAAAGGTTAAAAATAGAAAAGATATTCAAAAATCATCTCCTCAGAAACTATACAACCAATAAAGCTCAAACTTCATAGAAAAGATCTAGGTACTACCGTCTATAAAAGTACTGTTTTTCTTGGCAATTGCTCTGGCAGTTTGATTGCTATGGCAACTTAAAGTTGCCATTGACTTATAATGGGAAAATTGAAAATTTGCATTTATTGCTATGTGACTGCAGATATTTTGACAAAACTTTTACAAAAATGTTCTTTGAGTAGTCCTGTATCAACCACATGAAATTTATGTAAATTTCACAATTAGGCTGGTTGCCATGGCAACGTAAATGTTAAAAATAGAAAAGATTCTCAAAAATCATCTCCTCAGAAACTATACACCAATAAAGCTCAAACTTTACAGAAAGGATCTAGGTACTACCGTCTATAAAAATACTGTTTTTCTTGGCAACTGCTCCAGCAGTTTGGTTGCTATGGCAACTTAAAGTTGCCATTGACTTATAATGGGAAAATTGAAAATTTGCATTTATTGGTATGTGACTGCAGATATTTTGACAAAACTTTTACAGAAATGTTCCTTGAGTAGTCCTCTATCAACCACATGAAATTTATGTAAATTGCACAATTTGGCTGATTGCCATTGCAAACGAACGGTTAAACAGAGAAAAAATATTAAAATATCATTTTTGCAGAAACTATGTGGCCGATAAAGCTCAAACTTTACAGAACAGATCTTTGTACAAGCCTCTATAGAATTACAGTTTTTTTTATGGCAATTGCTTCAGCGGATAGGTTGGTATGACAACTTATAGTTTCCATTGAAATATAATGGGAAAAATGGAAAGCTGCAGTTTTTGCTATCTCCCTGCAGTTATTTTTAGATTTTTTATCTACAGAAATGTTGCTTGAGTAGTCCTCTATGATTCCTATTAATTTTGTCCAAATTGCCGAATTTGATTTGTTGCCATGGCAATACTAAGGAAATATTTTGGAAAAAATATTTAAAAATCTTTTCCTCAAAAACCATATAGGGGGATGAAGCTGATTCTTTGCATACATGTTCATGACATTAGCCACTACATAAATATTGTTTTTTATTATTGTTGCCCACATGGTTTCATATCCATGGCAGTTTAAAGTTTCCATAGACTTGTATTGGGAAAAGTGCAAATTAGCATTTATTTCTGTGTTACTGCAATATTTAGGCAAAAAGTTTCACAAACATGTTTTTTTTTATTCTAACTTCATCAAACTTGCTAATATTTACTAGGACAAGCATACCAACTCTGTCAAAGTTGAAATTAGGCCGAATTGTACAACTTACTTCAGTGTTTCTTACTCTTGAGTGCTAAGGATGAATGGACTCAGGTGAGCTACAGAACCAATGGTCCTCTGGTTCACTACTTTAAGCATCTGTAAATGATAGAAAAAATGTTAAGATAGAGTATTGTTACTTTGTGTTACTATTTACCGTTCGGTGTCGTAGGTGAAATCAAGAATTTGATTGTTTCTAATCAGTGCTCTTTTACTTTACTTTCAACTGTTTTAATTGGAATCAATTTCTGCTAAAAATATATGAACTTCCATTTTACAGTATGAACGACCTTGTAGCTGTTGATAAAGACCGGTTTTATATCACCCAGTGGCTCTACACTCGGGATCTCCTCAAGGCCTATTTCGAGTTGTTTCTGTTCCAGTACTTAGGCAAGGTGTTCTTCTACGATGGCAGGAAAGCGAGGGAGGTAGCGTCGGACCTCTTTGTCTCCAACGGTATCAATATCTCGCCGGACAAATCGTAAGTTTTGTTTTTGTACGGTTTTAATTTATTTTGGGGCCTAGGTTTGTTCATGAATTTTTGTAATATACTGTGCCAAATATATTTAGCAATTTTTTATATTTTGCAATTTTTCTTATTACTGAAGTGCAACATTAAGCGAAATTAAATTGCCTGAAAGGGAACCGTATTTAGGGCTTAAGATACCACGGGATTACAGGAGCCATCTTTAAAATCGATATTGCTCTGCAAGTTCAAGGCTGATGGACAAGAAAAAAATATGTATCCTCTGTTTTTATAGTCTACCTACCTATAAAATATCAAGACCCCAACAGTTACGGCTCTTGAGTAAATGAAGTGTTACATACGGACGGACGGGCGGACTTACAATCAGGCCAAAACCAATATGCCCCCTCAACTTCTTCGAAGTTGGGGGCATAAAAAGTCTCTTTGATTCCATCAACATAGATTTGCAAAACTTGTTTTGATTGCATTAAGCTTTGCCCAAATAGCACAACGTAATGCCACAATAATCTAATATTTTTATGTCACAATTTATAAACAAAACACAAAATTTTAACTAAGGAGTCTTATGTCACTGATTGAAAAAATAAACCATAGAGGAAGCTCTATGAAACACTATTACTCTAATTGGTAAAATAACAGTGTAAAGACCGTTTAACTCGCGTGCGTAATTGCGGCTTCCATTTACCAAATGGAATGACGTCGTGCAATCGCGGGTTCGCCCCTTGTAAACATATTCTCTTTATGCTATAAATATCATTTCAGCAATTATATATTTTAAAATACTCTTCCTGGTAATTTTTTGCAATATAGGAATTCTTTTAGCCAGCCAAAACTATGGAGGTGCCATTTACAAAGTTACTCTTTTGAACAGTTAATACGAACTGATATCTTTTATTTTGACAGTTTTTGTAAAGATCTTCTATAAAGTAATTAGTTTGTGTAGCATTGGCAGCTCTCAAATAAACAATCGAGCTCTTGAACAGATTTGTTGTTGCACGAGAAAATATGCGTTCAAGAGACGTTCTCCACACTTAAGCTGGGCCATTCGCGGACAAAAACGGCCATATATTTAAACATGTCAAATTTCCAGAAAAATCACGACAATGATGCATAATATATTTTTCTTCAAAAGTTTAAAATATTTTCAGATAATGGGTTTAGATTAAGGAATAGAAATCATTTTTAGAACCACACCCTAACAATTAGAAAGGACGCATTTTATGACATTATTTAAACACGCTGACCAGCGATGTCACATACGATTTCTTGACCATGAGTAGCATTGCGCATTTGTTTACTACTGACATTTGATTATTTCCGCTGGTTTCAATTTAAAATGTTTTTCTTTGCTTCTGTCAGAAGGTTTTTTTCTGTGGAGCGCTGCTGAATCAAATGACGTTAACGTTTTCAAAATCTTGGTTTACTGACGTTTTGACGTAGGTCTCGCGTGACATAGGTTACATTTCACGCTACTTAATGTTTCTGTCTCATTTAAAGTTTCAGTGCACGGAATTTAAATGCAAAATCTTGTAGCGGTCACTCGGCAGCATTTTGGACCCGAGTTTCAGAGGATTGCTTGTCTCAGTTTAAAGAAAAGCACGTGACGTAAGGTTACACTCTTACAGAATAATGCTTGGGCTGGGTACTTTGAAGACGAATTAAAAAAATCGTGTCTAACAGATTTACAAAAATGATATAGAATGTTGAGGAACACGTTTTTGTGTATAATCGTTTAAGTTTTACTAGTATGATGCTGTGCCATGTCAGTTATTTCTTTAAACATGGGTTTACCACCGTGACGTAGGTTACACAAAATTTCAGACATTAGTTCTCAGTCCCATTTCTTAACTAAGCATAGGGTAACTCGCCCTTAAGTCGAACTTGCCCTTAAGTCGAACAAATCAAACCGTTAATATTTATATTTCATCTTTGTGGCTCAATATCTACTTAGATATCAGACTTTACCTTGATATATGAACAACATAAATAATAGAGTCCAAAATATACAATATGCATTATTATATGGCTATCTGTCGCCGCAACTCAACCCACTCGAGCTCTATCTGAATTTCAGAATTTGAATTTTGATATATTTTGTAAAATACTTAGTATCATGTGGAAAGAGGACTCTCAATCAACGACATTTAATATTTTGTTAATATAATCTGTGCCTTCTTAATGCTTGAAATGATAAGTTTTTATTTGTCAAAATAAGTAAAATCTACAAAAGTTTGCACATTTAACACAAACCTATACTTCGCCATTGAGACGAACACCGATTCGCCCTAAAGTCGAACATGGGCATATGGTTTTGGAGACAGTTTACTCACTGTATCAGTGGCGCATACATTCAGTCATAGACTTAATGCGCAAACGCATCTTTGCCTTTTGTTTTATGCATGCAACAAGCGTCTGCGATTATCATAAATGAAGTAGTACACATTATAAGTGAGCCCCTTAAACGAATGTTTTACTACATGCACCAAGAGTAGTAACAAGGTGGATTTAACCGCATTTATGTACATTGCTGTATGTCTCATTATCTCCTAAAATATGCTTTAATATGACACCAAATAAAAATGATGTCGAAACGTATGATTTAAAAAATGCGGATCCTTTGGATATCACAGACCCAACACGAGGTTGTCCTATAATGGCTGGATCAGTATATTTGTTCGAGTCAGGGGCAAGCCCGTTCGACTTAAGGGCTAATTTGGGTAGCTGGATAAAACCCCTTGTTTTGTCCTTATTTTACGATGTCTGGCTAAAAAGGTGCAGTTATTTGGTGCTAGGAAAGCTGCGCTAGGTTTTGCTTCACCCAAACACGGAGTGGGTCAAGCGGCAGGATCTTTAGGCGCAAGGTAGTATAAAAGGTGTTCGACTCAAGGGCGAACTACCCTATCCTTATATTGTTTAAGTAGAGAAATATGAAAGAAAACATCCTATTTTCGGAACAGAACTCGGTATTAATAGGTGGATAAACTATTTTAACCATGCCGCTTTCATATCTCTACAACAGCAATATTTCGACATTTAAAAACGTAGCCTATCATAACTAGGATCAGCATTAAAATTATAAACACAACGCCTGTATGGCTTAATACTCGTAATTCAGTCTGTTGATAGCAGGGAAAGGAGACAAATGAGCCGCGACACGACAAAACCAACAATGTGGTGATGCGGCCAGCACAGAATCAGATCAGCCTGGACATCCGCCCAGTCTGATCAGAGCCTTTGCTGTCCGCATGAAGGTAGCTAAGACCCTTAGCTACCCTTTGAGCACTTAATGAAGAGTCTGATCAAACTGGGCGGGTGCCCAGGCTGATCTGAGTCTGCGCTGGGCGCACAACCACATTGTTGGTTTTGTCATGTCGCGGCTCAAATGGTTTGTGATGTAAGAAAAGGAGAGACGAGAGCAAAATTAAAAGCAAATGTCCAAGCTGAACTGAGAATGTCTCTCTAGCATGTGTGAACGACGGAGACTATGATCAGCATGTGCTTCCACACAGACTGGTCAGAGACCTCCACTGTTCGCATTATCAGTTACTTGCTATAGTTAGAAGCGAATACGCGGATCAGACTGCACAGATATGCAGGTTCAGCTACTTTTCAATGCTATCAAATGTGGTGAGAGTTCATTTTATGGCTGCATGACTATTATGATTTTCAGGACTATCTATGTAGCTGAGTTTGCTAGAAAACGTTTACTTGGGTATCAAAGGAAACCAAATGATGACCTCACAAGAATCTGGGTAAATATTGTCTATTTTGCGAACAGAGAATACTCATATCCTCGTGCAAATCCAAGTAGTTTAATTAATTGAATACAGAGTCTTACAGTGACAAACAAGGGCGCCAGTCAATTTGATGCCCAGGGGTGGTATTTATAAAACCACTTAAGTCGTTGCTATGCTGTTGCTAAGGCTAAATTTCTATGAAGGAGATTCCCAACAACTATGATATTTGCTCTGGAGGATCAGTACTTTTCAGACTGTAAATTGTAACGTGTATCGAGCTCAAAATGATTTATATGACAAGAAACATAAAAGTATAATATGCATTTTGCTTTGGGCTACCTTGCCTGATGATTAGTTACCAATTATTGACAATGATTACATATATAAGACGGTAGAATCAAAATACAATTAAGTTGAAGAATGTCAAATTACTAAAATGGTAATGCTCTGACTTAAGAGTATGAGCTACTTAGCTCTAGCTGTCTAGCTGTGAAACGTTTAACCCTAATAAAGACGCTTCTGTCTAATAGTGTCTGTAATGTGATTTCCAGCTAATGCATTCAACTGTTAGCTGAGCTTATGAGTTCCAGCTGTTCAGTTCAAGCTGACCAGACGAGTTCCATGGAGCTTATGAGAGAACACTTATCAGCGACCCGAACACTTTTAACAAGCTACTCCAGCCCCTTTCTTTAAAGCTATGCTTTACAAGAAAACACGAGAAGGGATGCTGCTATTTTGGCTCAAAGTCCCTGATCAGTTACGCTCAATAGACTTTTGCTTTGCACCAATCGCCCTTTGAATTGCCATGATAACGCTTTGATCCTAACCAGACAACTGACTGCAAATAGACAATCTGCCGCTTATATAGGCATTTCTAGAGTGCCCTCTATCGGGTTCCGACTTCTCTACGGACTATGACGGAACTGAACGAAAATTATAAGTATATTCTCATAAGCGTCTTAATTGTTCTGCGTCTGTCGGATGATGACAGTATGACAATTTTGTATTTTTCTCCTAAGAAGCGGCGGTAGTGTAGTAGATAACGCACTGGACTACCAATCCAGGGATCGCAAGATCGATCCCCCACTTCTCCGGTCGTTCGGATGAGACTTTAAACCAAGGTTCCGTTTCTGCATGACCTAGTTGTTGGTGGGACGTTAAACCCGAGTTCACTCACTCACTCAATTTTTCTCCACGATTCAAAATAGCTGAAAAGTTGCAGACTGTACAAGTAAATATTACCTTTTGACACATTTTCCCATGATGAAACATTCATATTCGCTTTGTTCATATGGCATATTTTCCCTTAGCAGTACATTCATTACGTACCGTTTTATCCTAATATTATTGCAGAAATGTTTTACTCTCTCTTTCCTTCTCCCCTCTCTCTCCCTCTGTCTGAAGTTTTTAAAGCTTACAAGTATACCTAGTCTTCATACATTATTTTAGGAACACGACATGGGTACAGGCGTTGACAATATAGTAGTGGACCCCACCACCGGTGACTTATGGATAGGGTGTCATCCGCTGTTTTACACCATTATGGATATCTTTGATGTATTTGGGTATCCACATCCCTCACAGGTAGGTTTTACGATCATGCTCTTTTGAGGTTAAGACAGCATTATGTATTTGGGGACATCGAATTCATTTATCAAGAGTGCCTCCTCTGATTGTATTTGCTAGTTTGTGTGTTTTTTTTTTTTGTTTTTTTTTTTGCTCAGGGTTTTTATCTTCAGAAGCTATAGTAAATACGGAAAACTTTTTTACATACCTAGAGGTACTTAACATTTTAATTACATTCGGATACCAAAGTTTTGTAGTCGTTTCTCCAAAAAACAAACTCATCTTCGCACTGGATGGATGACTGGCAATTTTACGTCATTTGAGTAGTATTTCAGTCAAGTGAGTGAGATTCAGCGAGATTCGAACGCGCGACCTCATGATCCAATGTAGGCAGCGCTAACCACTCGGCCAGCCGTGTGTTTCAATTTAGGCATTAAGTGTAAAAAGTTGCAAATCTTTTCTCTTACCTCTAATTACTAAAACCAAAGTGGAAAGAGTTTTGCTTTTCAGCTCCACTGAGCCAAAAATTCCTGGGGAGATGACAGGTTGGAAGTCATCACTCGTTGCCGTCCACACTTTTAAACAACCAGTTTTTCACGGGGAACATCACCATCCAAAAATGTAAAATTTACTATGTCAAAATCAGTCATACACAGAATTTCTAATCTCCTGTTCTTATGATGTAATTTTAAACATGAGCATCGGTACTGTGACCTAATGTATAGAGCGGAAGTCATATGTCTTGGGATAAAATAGGGAACTTCCACCATTTGTAAGAATGGTTTATACAAAATATGAAAATAAAGAAAACAAATGAAACGAACAAAAAAAAAAAAAAATCATTTTTACTAGTAGCTATTTAGCTCCGATTAGGGCTTCATGTGCAGTTCATTTTCTTATCAACATCCTGAAGACTAACCAACACTCCAACTATCTTACTTAATTTTATTATTGTAACACTTTGTGAAACAGAACCATTATTTGAAAACAGTACCAAATTTACAAAGTTCGTGGAGGTAAACATACATGCCTTGGAACATGACTCTGCTAGGAAACTCTAAAGCTTACAGGAATATATCATCTCAATTAATGCGAATGTGGACAACAGGATAGAGAAACTTATTCTGAAAGCCTTATCGCAGGCAGAAGCCGTTATGGACGTATGAACAGACACACGTATGAGCAACTCTAAGGGTTGTATGCTCTCAGTTTTATCTGATATGGGTATAAAATGCGGTACAGTAAAAAGAATGAGAATTAAATTAGCCACAACATGCAGAAAGGATCTTTATGACTAATGCGAACAGCAGCTCCTCAGACCAGCTTACGAATAAGCGCAGTCCGCTCCCAGCCATCGATATTAGCCAAAAATATAATGGACCCAGAGAAATCTACATGCACAACATAAAGGCCGTTGATAGACTGCACGGATTCACAGTCTGTTTTAACATTTCGCAGATGTATTATACCACCTTTTTTATGCGACACCGCCAGAATATATTTCAAACTAGCTCTAGAGATCATATACAATACCAAAATATAAATTTTAGATCACATGTGGGCTTGTTATCTGTCATTAGCAAAACATACATCTTCCACATACGGTACAAATACGATTTCCACATGCTGCACATAGCAAAAAGTTTAATTTTTAGCAAAAAGCAGAGGCGTGGTGTATTTTAATGAATATTAGGTTATGCTTAATAGCTTATAGGTGGCAACGGATAACTTGATCAAATAAAATTACGTAAAACAAGAACAAACACTGACAAACAAACACGATATTTCCTGATTTACAATACCTCGACCTAGTGAATGGTGCACGCGTCAATTTTTTTTTTATAACGGCAGTGTTTTTAGCTTCCGAAACGGTGTTTCAAATGCTAAGAAACTAATGTGTTCCGTGCACTTTTCAAGAAAAGCAAACATGTAGGTTAAAAAGATAAAAAAATAAATTTATGACCAAACCTTCGCATTATCCTAAAAAACACACACTCCCGATGCGACACAACCATCACTCAACAATTGTGTGGCTATACCCGGTGATACTTTATCGTCAGATTCTAAATTAGCCGCGACACGACAAAACCAACAAAGTGGTGGTGCGCCCAGCGCAGACTCTGATCAGCCTGGGCATCTGCCAAGTTTGATCAGTCTCTTCGTTAAGAGCTCAAAGGGTAGCTAAGGATCTAAGCTACCTCCATGCGGACAGCGAAGACTCTGATCATGCAGATGCCCAGGCTGATCTGAGTCTCCGCTGGGCGCACAACCACATTGTTGGTTTTCTCGTGTCGCAGCTCAAATTTAATGCTTTTTTACCTTCAGGTGCTGAAAGTCAAGATGAGACAAAATATGGTGGATGAGATCACTGAAGTTTATGCTGATCCCGACGGCTCAGAGGTATTTGGTTCCACAGTGGCAACCTACGTGAACGGAAAACTGATCATAGGAACTGTATCACACCAACTTGTTGTTTGTGATTCAAAATATATAATGTAGACAAGTGACACATGTGAATTCGTATACGTTTAAGTTGTTCTGTAAACAGTGTGTGGCGATGTTGCCAAATACTGTAGCAACATAGTGTTTGAACACTTTGACAATTGCAATACCTGGCCCCGAGGTTATAAAACTTTTTTCATGCTCAACTCAGCTGAAATTTTATTGCTAATAAATAGAAAATTACTGGTAAGTACAGTAGTTTTCTTGCTAAGTTTAGCTGAGTATGAAATTTTCTCTGCTTATGAATATGAAAATGCCAACATTAGTTGGCATTTTCATATTTCTCAGCAGACAAAATTTCGTGCTCAGCTGAGTTGAGCACGAAAAAAGTTTTATAACCTTAGGACCTGTTTTTGAAAAGACAGTAATGAACACTTCTACCCATCCTATTAGGTGATATTCTATAAAGTGGTACTAAAGTATTTGACCAGGCATGTCTGTCTCAATACATAGAATCTTATCGGATTTTTACGTTAGGGGGGGGGGGGGGGGAGGGTTGTTTTCTTTCTTTCATTTTTATTTATTTTTTCTGGGGACAGGGTGGGGTTGGGGAGGGCGGGGGTCAAAATTTTATTTTCCATGATGGTGGGATGGGGTCGGACGAGGAAAATCTACATCATTGGGTGGGTCATGACAAAAAATATGTGGATCTCCTGAAAGTCCCCGCCCCCCCCCCCCCCCCCCTCCTCACAGCCGATGAATAATGACAGTTCCCTAAACAAAGACTTCACACGTTAATACGTGCTTCTAGAGATCTACAACAAAATGAATGAACATGCGTAGCAGATGACTTTTTTTTGGGATCACCATATCTCAGACATTACAACAAAGGCAATTATGACTACAAATTTTACGACGCAATTTATCCTTTGTATTTAGCTAAACAAAGGCTACTGCAAACGAAACATTTGTGAAAGCATAACTGGAGTACATTATTTATTTGACATCCTCATCTTTAAACTCAGACTAAGCAGGTTGAGAAGGTCTAGAGAACAGAAGCTAGGTGCACCTGTAGAAGATGGTGCAACACAGCTAGTAAGTGGTGATATGCTCGATGAGCTGGAGTGGCCATCCCAGTAGGTTTGTTGGGAGCAGACCTATTTCTTTTCATCATCATCATCATCATCATCATCATCATCATCGGCATTTTGATTCTAGTGCAGATGCGGGAGCATGGTCGGCATTATGCCGATGGTAATCCACATCAGTGAGCTCCCTTCCAGGTAACTGGCTAGCTGCACGCATGGCAGATCTCACACTGGATCTCCGCAAATCCCTAGCACTAGGCTCAACCTCGTTGGGTTATACTTTTCGTTCTTTTATACTTTTCAATTCTTTGATACTTTCGTTCTTTTTATACTTTTCGTTCTTTTATGCTTTTCAATGAATTATAGAGATTTCTCGGTGAAATCAAAACTGATAATCTCAGTTTCAAACAGTGAAATTATCACTTTCGATTTCACTGTTTCAGAAATAGGATTTTTGTGAAATAGCCTCAAGTTTTTTGTTGATAAATTGGCTAAATCTTATCTGGCTTGACAAAAGGACCTGGTATGATAAGGCCCATATTTGGCCCCCAGAAAACTCATTTTTCAAAAGTTCTATTTCGATAACTAAAATGCATTCATAGGAAAGTTCTAACCTTGAATGTAACAGCAAATACAAAATCAACCAGTTTTTGCATAAAATATTTGTGTTTTTAATCTTGAACATACCCATACCCCCAGCGGATTCTGACGAAAAAGACGAATTTGGTTGCCTTCGCGGCTTTCAAAATATATGAGCCCGGCCTCCAGCACATTTTATATTTTATATGCGGACATAATTTTGATATATTTACATGCCATGAAAATATTAAATGTGCTGGAGAGCGGGCTCAATGTTTATTTTTAAATTTTTGTTACCAAACTGGCAGCATTCGGAACATTTTCCCTGTTTTCTCAACACAAAAACGCCCATATCTCCGCTCATAGACAAAATAAACATATGTTGTGGGTATTCATTTTCTTAGTTAGAACACAAGGAATAATTTGGTACACATTTCATTTAGATCTGTTGGATTTTTTTGGTTAGCGTCTCTTGACTTGCAAACTTGAGTGGGTGGGGTACCTTGACAGGCCTTGTGCAGTGCACAGGTAATTAGCCGTGGTACCCAACGTATAAGCATTTCATCAAAGGCTTATCATCAAGAGCTTTCAAAGGCTATTATAAATGACTTATTTCTTTAAAGGAAAAATGATGAAACTCAGTTTTTCTTGCAATTTTTCTTCATATTATTGAACCAACATAGGCATGTCAGAAATCATGTTATTCTGAGAATTAACAAAAGTGAAACATATCATTTCTGTTTGTTCCCATACGCTCAAATGAATAAGCAATAGAAACCATGCAATTTTAAGAGAATTTGAGTGGGGGCCAAAATGGCCCTTATCATACCAGGTCCTTACGTCACGCATGTTTGCACGTCATTACGACGTTAATGACGTCACTTAAAGCGCCAACGTAACATTGTTACTGCACGCGACGTCAGGCCGCCTAAGTCTCCTGTAGGCATTCTTTCTTGGCAATTTTTTTTAGATATGTTTATCAAAATGATATTTGAAGCTATTTTTCAGTTGCGAACTGTGTTTACAACCAATATCATACCCAATAAACAGGCTGGAAGCATCAAATTTGACACAAAACGGCTATAAAAAAATTTGTGTTTCTGTCATGATGGCTGACGCTCTTGAATAAACAGAATTATTGCGATTTTCAAGCATAAAAGAAATAGATAATTTGGCTTTTTCAGTGTAAGATGAATTTTTATTTCACTCATGAACACCAAAAGTGGTATTTTCAAAATACTGCTTTTGGTGTTCATTCGGTGAAATAAAAATCGATCTTACACTGATAAAGTCAAATATCCTCTATTTAATCTTCTGCATGACAAGGATAAATGACTGATGCAATTTAGAGTACCACACAGCTCTCAATTTATCGTAGATGCCAGGTCTATATAGCCACTGGGTGGCTGCTTAGTCCCGGTAGGCGGTGATTTTTTCTGACAATTGTCAACGATTTTTTCTGACAATGGTCCATGATTTTTTTCCAAATTGTCAATGATTTTTTCTCCGTGACGTCATAACACAAAACTGATGCGACAAAATGGTGAATTTTGTCAACTAAACCATTAATTTACAAATCTTAAGCGTATTCCTGGTAGATCTTAGGCAGATTAGATACAATACAAGTGTTTAACGTTGTCAACAGATAAATTAAACCCGGAAATTTTCATTTAGGGTACATCTTGATGAACTGTCCGCTCTGTCTATGTCTTCGAAGTTTACCATAGGGAAAGCTATTTTTAATCATAAATCGGTTTTGGGAAACATATTATATTACTTTTTGACACTTTACAATGATATATATTTGTAAATGGGTTTGTCAGCAGATTTTAATTTTTCATAAGTCCCGGATTTTTTCCTACAAGTCCCAGATTCGCTCCTACAACAGATTTTAAGCGCCTGATTTTTTTTTCTGACAACGCAAACCACAAAATGAGTAGTCAGTATGATACTTTATTGCGCATAGATTGGATAGCAAGATTTAAGCATGTCTCAAACTTTAATTGTGGTGCATAAATGGAAAACGAAATACTTGTTGGTCATTAAAAGACCAGCTTTTTCATTATATACAGACCATTCTATTGCTCCAATTATAAAAATTTACAATGGAATAGCTGAGATTAAAACAATATTCAGTGACCTTCCCAATGCAGGCGAGACTGCTGTACTAACTCTACCAACTGAACGGCGTGGACATATGGTCGTCCAATGCCAGGAAAGCTCAGTTGGCAGAGCAGTCCTGATCATTGCCTATTTTTTTACTCAGTAGTACCGAGAAGGTTGAAGACTCGAGTTCCGCCGCGGCCAGTGTGTTTTTCTCGCAAAGGCGGGGTAGAAGATTTATGTATTTTCTTCAAAATTGTGTGTGTGTGTGTGAGTGTGATTCCAAAGCATCAATTTGTACTATTCTTGGTGTACAAAAGCTACCTGTTCCCCACTATATCGTAGTTAATGTGAGACTTGAAAATTCTGAAAGCAGTGCACATGTCCAGCCGGTGCTGGAGCCCCAGTAGCTCTGTAGGTTAAACGCTGGCTTGCTGATCTAGCGGTCCCGAGTTCGATCCCCGCTTGAGGCGAGAATCTTTTTAAACGTAAACGGGTTCCATTCCACACAGCCTTTCACTATTTTCCTCCCAACGTCCTGATATGACTGCAATACTGTTGAAAAGGACGCAAAATTGCTAGTCATCCATCCAGCCAGCCAGTACTCCTCTTGAGGGCCTGTACAGTTTTGTATACAGCACTGCAAAACTTTAACAGAAAAAGTTCTTTGAAAGCAAGGAAAAGAAATGAAAATAGCATACTCGGTTTATCTGCGGCTGCTCATGACCAGTCATGAAATGTGCAACTCCGGCCATGCCCTTAGCAGCGGTTACTGTATTATTAAAATGAGTCGAAATGAAATAAGTGATTCCAAAGGACAAGAACTTATACAATCTACACTATGAGTGAATACCTAGGGACGATTAAGGGCCGTCACACGGTACCTAACACCAGTTTCAGTGAAGTTTCAATAAAATGTGCAAACTCAGCCATGCCCCTAGCAGCAGCTGGGCTACTCTATTTTCAGAATGACTCGAAACGAAACCATTGATTCGAAATGGCTAGAAATTATATAATCTGCACTATGACGGAGTACGGGGAGACTTAACGGCCGCCGCACAACACCTCCAGCATCCTGTGAAGTTAAATAAGATTTGAAATGTTAGGGGTTTTGGAGGCAAGAAATGGTCAGAAAGAATGAAAAAAGCAGACTATGCTTATTGAGTCTGCACTTGAAAAGAGGACTCAAGTAAACAAAGACTTCCGATGTTATGTCTTTTACGTATTCTTTGCTTATAAAGGGTCCATATTTTCGATTTCATCACCATGATAAGGCATACATGACAGAAATGTTCATTCGGTGAAGTAAAATTAGTTCCCACTCTGAAAAAAAATCTAACTGCTGTTACTCTGCTGCTAACTTAAGACTCTGAAATGCAGTATAAGTGGTAGGAAAAAATCCGGGACATTGTAGGAAAAAACCCGGGACACTAAAGCCGTTGTAGGAAAAAATCCTTGACATTCGCAGTAATTTTTGTCCTTGGTTTGCCGAGGCTATCTAACAAAGAAAAATATGACAAACGACAAAATACGCCTATAGAATGCTCAAGTAAACAGCGTGATTGCGAAAGATCCCAAGAAAGTATTGAAAACAAGTTTGTTTACCTACCTTATTGCTCCGTCACGCTTATGAGACATAAATTGTCAGAAAAAATCGTTGACGATTGTCAGAAAAAATCACCGCCTACCGGGACTAAGCAACCAGCCAGTGATAGCGATGCCCCAAAGAAGTCATTGTTTCTAGGACAATTTTACAGTGGAATAGACTCTCTTGTTCTGTTGAAGCAATAGTATGGCAAAACCAGTAATAAAAGCTAAATGGTCGCCAGCTTTTTGAAAAAGCTAATAATTGTTATGCTAAGTATCAGAAGGACGCAGTTTGGTCCGTTTGAATATGACCTCTGGTCCATTCTCGTTATTCCGTTTTAAAACTCCGCGAAATAGTCCTCAGAAGATGAAAGAGTAAATAAGAATATGACAACAAATCGTATGTGGCAATATGACTACAAGTCACCATCACGTTAATCATCAGCTGGATATGACTGCGTTACTGTTTAATAGGTTTTTAAACAACGCAATCTATCAACCATTTTATAATATAATAGACAACTGACCGGAGGTAATATTTTGTATATGACTTGAAGTCACGTGACATCCGAAAAAAAAAAAAGTCGCAATAAGAAGTAAGAAGATTTTACAGTTCCAAGCCCACCCTCATCGAATTTTGTTGCGCATATGACGAAAACAAATATCGTTGTTGGGATTTATCTGGTTATGAGTTGAAAATCTGCGGGGATAGCGTTATTTCTTGAATTTTGTCCTGGAAAATTTCTATCAGTGACGTCATAATCTAATATGACGTCCCCGTGTACAAGAAAGAGTGAACATAAAGCCGATTGTTTAGAAGTTTTGGGTCTTGATTTAGCGAGTCTAGCTAAGCAAAATTTGTAAAATAATTGTAACATTTTGAACAAGGGTATCATAAGAATCGTGATGAGCACCGGGTCAGCAACAGGTATGACAACTGGGGGCTCTACATCTGATCAAAACAATTGTCCCACTTGTAATAAACCTGTGAAAACAAAAATAATAAAATGCGACATATGTAATTTTTTGTTCTGCTTTAAATGTTCAAAACTGTCTGAGGCACTCGATAAAGTATTGAGCGATAAAGAAATACCAAATGTAAATCAAGGAGGTACTTCTGTTGCGGTTCCTTGATGTTATACTGTGCTGTATCCGCTTGTCGATGGTCTCTGGCGGTTTCGTCACCTGTATCGCTGCCCAATCTGCCTTCTGCTTTGTTTTGTTTTGTTTTGTAATTAGAATTAAAAAAATACGTAAAAATAGCTGTTGATGCTGTTATTGATTGGGGTAGCTGAATGGCCATCTGTTTGGGAAAGGGCTGCTCATTCGATTTACTGTGCGTGTCTTTCGTAAACTTGTGTCAATTTCTGTGTGTATGTGCTTCATTTCCTATTGGTTTTGAGAGCGGAATGTGGGATTTGATTGTATTAATTCCTGATCATTGCCTATCTAATTACTGTAATGATTGTTTGAGAGTCATGCCCTCTTTGCAGGGTATCCAGGGATTTTTAAAGCAGTATTCAACAGACAAAAAAGATATGAGTGATAAAATGGGTATTTTCGATACAAAATTATCCGATTTACAGGAAACAGTTGACTCAAAAATTGAAGAATCAGTTGAAAAGTCGTTCAGAAATTTTAAAGAACGTGTTAACTGTGTTATCTGCACTGACACAGAAATTGACACAAGTTTACTAAGACACGCACAGTAACTCGAATGAGCAGCTCTTTCCCAAAGAGATGGTCATTCAGCTTCCCCAATAACAGCATCAACATCTTTTTTTATGCCCCCGTGACGATAGTCAGGGGGCATTAAGATTTGCCCCTGTCTGTCTGTCTGTCTGTCCGTCTGTTCGTCACGCTTTATAGTATAGAGTTTGTGTAATCAACTCCTCCCACAGTTTTCAATGGAACTTTTTCAAACTTTGCATACATGTTGTGGACATATTGAAGATGTGCATGTGGATTCTTGATGGGGCTAAAATTAATTTTGGCAGATTTACGGCCTTTTGAACTTAGTCATTTTAGGCAAATTTTTGTATAGTAGGGTATAGAGTTTGTGTAATTAACTCCTCTCACAGTTTTCAATGGCTCTTTTTCAAACTTTGCATACATGTTGTGGACATATTGAAGATGTGCATGTGGGTTTTTGTTGGACCTAGAATAAATTTTGATAAAATTACAGCCTTTTGAACTTAGTCATTTTAGGCAAATTTTTGCATTCTATGGTATAGAGTTTGTGTAATCAACTCCTCTCACAGGTTTTAATGGATATTTTTCAAACCTTGCATACATGCTGTGATTGTATTGAAGATGTGCATGTGGGTTTTTGTTGGACCTAGAATTAATTTTGACAGAATTACGGCCTTTAGAACTTAGTCATTTTAGGCAAATTTTTGCATTCAAGGGTATAGAGTTTGTGTAATCAGCTCCTCTCACTGTTTTCAATGGATCTTTTTTAAACCTTACATACATGCTGTGAATGTATTGAAGATGTGCATGTGGGTTTTTGTTGGACCTAGAATTAATTTTGACAGAATATCGGCCTTTTTAACTTAGTCATTCTAGGGAAATTTTTGCATTGTAGAGTATGGAGCTTCTGTTATCAGCTTGCTCCACAGTTTTCAGTGGATCTTTTTCAAACCATGTCTACATATTGTGGACATATTTGAAGATATGCATAAGGCATTTTGATAGAACTAGAATTAATTTTGACAGAATCACAGCCTTTTTAACTTAGTCATTTTGGGCAATTTTTACATGGTAGGGTATGTTTTCAATGGATTCTTTGTAGGAGCTTTATGGATATACATGTCATGTGACAGGCACTGCACGGGGGCATCATTAGTGTCTTACAGACACAATTTTCTAGTTTACTTATGTTTTAATTTTTAACTAGAATTGGCAGTAAGCATGGCTTACTAAATATCCCCCGCATTTAGCACTTAGTTTGCTTTGTCATCCAACTTTAACATACACAGCATTTAAGTTACATGTTAAACAAACACAGATACAGCTCATCCTTAAAGTTCTAGCAAGCAAAACTGAAAGTATTTATATCTACTCTTGTCTTTACTCTTATGCTGGCTCCATAGACCATTTCTAAAAGAAATCAGAGAAAGAATGACAAAAAAAAGAAAGAAAATAAATAAATAAATACAAATTCAGAGCAAAACAACAACTGAAAAGGGACATAACTCAGAAAAAATGCTGCAGTTTCAAACCTATAACTCAGTAGACAAGTATAGACCAATATGTGTTCACACACTCAATTTTAAAAATGTCAGAGAAACAGTTTAGGAGAAGAAGCAGCAACAACTCTCTTTTCAATAACCACAAAGGGATATAACTAAGCCAGACAACTCTTCCGGAAAAAGCTGAAAAATATTTGTCTTATGTTGTCTTCTCCTGTATCAATGCACCAAATAGGAATAAAATCGAAGCAACAAGACCGAAAAATCCGATGTAAAAAGAGCATCAAATATCAAAAAGGGGCATACCTCATGCAAAAGGGATTGGTAATTAAAATTATAACCTTAATGCACATCATCATATCAATATTTGTTCATTCACTTAATTTCAAGAAAATCTGTCAAACAGTTTTGGAGGAGTAGCTATAACAAACTTTTATACTAAAACTTCCAAAGGCGAATAACCCAGCAGGCAAATGCTCCCAGGAAATACTGAAAATCACGTGTCAACTATTTTCTAATGCTGCAAGTATGAACCAAATTTGAATAAATCAAAACAAAAATGACTAAAAAAAACAAACCAAAATTAGGGCAAAAAATGTCAAAAAGGGGCATAACTCAGGCAAGAGGGATCAGATTTCAAAATGGAAACCTTAATGCACATCTTCATACCAATATGTCTTCACATACTTAATTTCAAGAAAATCGGTCTAGCGGTCTAGGAGGAGTTGCGATAACATTTTTTTTTTTTGCAAAAAATATAAAAGGGTCATAACTCAGCAGGCAAATGTTTCCGAGAAATACTGGAAAACTTGTGTCAACTATTTTTTTATGTTGCATCTACGAACCAAATTTGAATAAAATTCAAGCCAAAAGGACTAAAATAAACCCCAAAATTAGGGCAAAAAATGTCAAAAAGGGGCATAACTCAGGCAAGAGGGGTCGGATTTGAAAAAGGAAACCTTAATGCACATCTTCATACCAATATGTGAACACATTCCTAATTACAAGAAAACCGGTCAAGCCTTCTAGAAGGAGTTGCGATAACAAACTTTTTTACAAAAAATATAAAGGGGCATAACTATGCATTAAAACTCATCTGCGGAAATCTGAAAAATACGTTTTCTGAAAAACTATTTTCTTATGTTGGATCTATGAACCAAATTTGAGTAAAATTAAAGCAAAAATGACTATAATAAACCCCAAAATTAGGGCAAAAAATGTCAAAAAGGGGCATAACTCAGGCAAGAGGGGTCAGATTTCAAAAAGAAAACCTTAATGCACATCTCCATAACAATATGTGTTCACAATCTTAATTTCATGAAAATCGGTCTATTGGTCTAGGAGGAGTTGCGATAAACTTTTTTTACAAAAAATATAAAGGGGCATAACTCATGACGCAAATGTTTCCGGGAAAAGCTGGAATACACGTGTCAACTATTTTCTTATGTTGCATCTATGAACCAAATTTGAGTAAAATTAAAGCAAAAATGACTATAATAAACCCCCAAATTAGGGCAAAAAATGTCAAAAAGGGGCATAACTCAGGCAAGAGGGATCAGATTTGAAAAAGGGAACCTTAATGCACATTTTCATACCAATATGTGTTCACATACTTAATTTCAAGAAAATTGGTCTAGCGGTGTAGGAGGAGTTGCGATAACAAACTGCTTTACAAAAAAATAAAGGGGCATAACTCTGCATTCAAACTCATCCGCGGAAATCTGATAAATACGTATCAACTCTTCACATGCTGCATCCATGGACAAAATTTGAAACAAATTGGGGCAAGTTTAATGTGTTGCGGACGGACAGAATGAAGGACAGACGGAAGGACAACGTGAAAACAGTATACCCCCCTCAAACATAGTTTGCGGGGGGTATAATTACAAAACAGAAGGCAGATTGAGCAGCAATACAGGTGACCAAACCGCCATAGACCATAGACAAGCGGACACAGAACAATATAACATCAAGGAACCGCAACAGAAGTACCGCCTTGGAACGGTCAGCAAAAGATTAATGGGGGGGGGGGGGCTTAAACCAGTTTCATCGGACGCAAACCTCACCCTTAGTTTCCGCAACGGTTCAATTAAACAAAAAACGCTTATACCACTCAACAGACTGAACAAACTATATGAAAAGCATTTAGCAGTTAGTTTTACCTATTTTCTATCTTTTATTATAAAAAAAAACAGGAAGCAAGGCGAGCAGCTGCGGAATTACCAGGTGGCCACAATGCTAGCAGACCACAAACAAATTAACTAAGACACAAAACAACAATGAAGATCCACAACAGAAGTACCACCTTGATGTTGGGGATAGGGTTTGGGATCTGATTCAGTCAGTTCCTGAAGTGTAGTTACTCTTTAAAATTGGAACGGTCAGTAATAAGTTACTAGGGGAGGGGGTCTTAAACTAGTTTTAATGGGCACAAACCTCGCCCTCTGCTTCTGCAGTGGTTTGAAACGTTAGTTAAGTTAGTGGTTCGCATGAAGGTTTCCTAACTCATCAATGAATCATCACCGGAAACAAACAAAATACTGATAAGGCCTATGATGAATCAGAGATAAGGACTCAACGGAAAGAACGTATTGCGACACCAGGAGACCCATGGGAAGTCAAACAACTCCACTGAAATACCGGAGCAAAAGAAAACTATCAGTTGAACCCCGAATAACCAAGCAACAGACAATGCAAACTCCGGCCCCAACCAACTAAATCAAGTAGCTTTATGTCGGGCCCATCATTGAGTCTGATGCCTGACCAACCGGCGTGCAATTAAAGAGGGAAGCAAAGTTTTTAACCATAATTGGGTTGACCACTACACATGCAGACTGTAGCATTACATTTATATTATATCCAATGCGTTTGTAACGAACGATAATTTTCCTGAACTGATCAGAAAAATCAGACTTACCTACAATTGTTTTGAATTTATAGACTAAGTCACCATAAAATTCTGGTTCCGATAGGCCCTGGTGCAAAAGACTTTTTAATCCGACATTGAATTTAGAAACCAATTCATAGTGTCGGCGAAAGAATTTTGATAATGCTTTTCGAAGTTAATGATATCTACAGCCCTGTTGCAGAAGCTTATCAGTTAAAATTTTATTACGGGCATTGAAGTCAGTCACATGACTAGACACTCTAGCAAACTGAATAAGTTTAGAAATGTAAACCACGTAAGAGGTAGAACGGGGAACATCACCATCAAAAAATAGAAAATTTACTATGTCAAAATCAAAGTCATCGCGTTTATCATAAATTTTGAATGAAACAAATCCATTTGAAACAAATAAATGTAAATCCAAAAATGGGGCTTCAGTATCGGTTACATTAGCTTTGTTTAACTGCAGCTCAGGTGGATAAATTTGAGTAGCTTTGACTGAGAATTGGAATTTTCAAATATTGATATTGAGGAGATGTGGAACATTTTTAAATGTAAATATGACTGAAGTGTTCAACGGTTTGTACGAGGAGCGATCGAGAAGTTCTTAGCCCCACCATGTTTTGAAACTTTGGAGCGAATTTGAGTTATTGATTTTAAACAGCCATTATACAGAGCATCAATCACCAACTTTCGGGAATTTATCTTACATATCAATTGGATAACACTTATACTTTTACAGTTGCCCCATGCGTGCACTGTGTAACTCTTTGACCGACCATAACTTTAGCAGAGTCAAACATTTGCAATTGTTTTTGCAAATATATGTCCTACAGCATCCCGGTAACTGATGATATATGCAAACACAGATTTATTCTATTTCAGAATAAAAAGCAAAATTTTAATTTTCAGAAACTGTCTATTTTGATTTGTGCACTATGCACAAACGGAGTCGCATGCTCCGCGTGCACAGAAGTGGATATCTTTTAACTCTTTTGACAAAAATCATGTCAGATGTCAATGTTTATATGTGTGTAAACATTGTTTGATTTTGCTCACCATGTTCCTAAAAAAGAGGAAAGTAGAATATGGGTCTCTAAATTTTAGGGTTGCAATATTTAAGGGTTTACGGTAAAGCCACCAGATGCCAAAATATTTTGCATTTCCATCAAACTATTGGCAAAGCATCATATTTTTATGTACTACAATAAGCTAGTAAATGGCAACTTATTACATTCGTGTTAAGCACGCATGCGCAGATTTACTAGCAGTGTCTTAGGCTCAGAACTTTTAGATCGCTCCTCGTACCGAAGAAAGTCATCAAAGCCGAGAAAAGGAAAAAACCGTTATGGATGAATGCTGAGACATTGCATGCAGTTAAAATGAAGCATAATAGTTTGGGAAAATACAGGATTTCAAAGCAAGATAGTGTCTTTAAGTTGTATTGCATAGCAAGAAATAAAACTACTAAACTGATTAAAACTGCTAAGAGGAGTTATGAGCAAAGTATTTCTTCTAAAGTGAAAGACGATGCAAAACATTTTTGGAAGTATGTCAAATCCAAGACATCTATTAAATCAACAATCAGTCAACTGAAAAACGAAGGTGGTAATCTTGGGGACAACTCCAAAGGCAAAGCAGACATTTTGAATGACTATTTTTCAAGTGTTTTCACAAGGGAGGATACCAGTAACATATCCGATATACAACAAAGGACTTATAAGGGGAAATCGATGGGACTTGATAATATTCATCCAACCATTTTTAAAAATCTTGAAGAGGTATTTGGAAAACCGTTAACACTCATTTTTCAAGCTTCAATCGACTCCGGGAAGTTCCCTCACGTATGGATGGATGCTTACGTCACTCCACTGTTTAAGAAAGGATCTAAGAACGAACCATGTAATTACCGCCCTGTTAGTTTGACGTCGATAGTCTGTAAACTATTAGAAAAGATAATTCGAGACCATATGATTGACCACTTGGACAATAACAGTTTTATTTCAATTTAACAGTACGGTTTCAGGTCTGGTCGGTCGTGTGTTCTCCAGCTGTTGGATGTAATGGAAGACTGGTCGAACTACATAGACAATGAAATAACATTTGACACTGTGTATCTGGACTTTGCAAAGGCCTTAATGCCGTACCACATCATAGGTTAATAAAAAACGTTCCTCTTACGGTGTCGGGGGTAGCATACTATGATGGATAACTGACTTTCTTAGTGGTAGGCGACAGAGGGTTTCAGTCAAGGGTTGCTTGTTGGAGTGGAATGAAGTTCTTTCCGGTGTGCCACAGGGATCTGTGATGGGCCCTTTGCTTTTTGTAGTTTATATTAATGACTTACGTGAAGCAGTAAAGAGGATTCTGAAAAGGTTCGCCGACGACACGAAGTTTCATGGTCCAGTTTTATGCATAAACAATAAAGAGGAGATGTACTCTATGTGTGATTGGCCGAACAGAGCGATGAAACTGTTGCCAGAATTACATAATCTACCATATAAGGAGAGACTCATGAAACTGAAACTTCCAACCTTAGCCCACAGGAGTGTAAGAGGAGATATGATTCAGAATTAAAACATTATACACGGCTTTGAGAATATTCCAATGGAGAGATTTTTCGTGTTGTCAGAAAGCAGAACCAGAGGTCATAATTGTAAACTGGAGAAGAGTAGATGTAATGTTACATTTAGGTTAAACCAGTTTTCTAAGAGAATCATAAATCGGTGGAATGTCCTACCTAACAATGTGGAGAATGCCAAAACAGTTTGTTCATTTAAGTCCCAGTTAGACAAATTCTACGGTGACAGTATTTATAAGTATTAAGTATTTGAATCATGTGAACGGCAGAGACAGAGAATATTCCAGGATGTAACACTATACCAGTTTGGGATATTACCACTGAGGAGTGGATAAAATAAGAGTGAAACCAGATCATGAGAGGAATTGCGTGCATTTTATTAGTAAACTATGAGGGTGGGCTAAAAAGAACAGATGTTCTTCATTTGGAGCTCCAGAAGTTCAAGGTTCAAGGTTCATATAGTATTTGTAAGTATAGAGGAAGATAAAGAAGCAAATGACTACAAATCGTATATGGAATATGACTACAAGTCACTGTCATGTTTATCATGCCATAGAGAGCTTAGTTAGAATGACAATAGGTCACATTTGGCATATGACTAGAAGTCAGTCATATTTGTAAGTATATATTGAATATGACTACAGGTCATATGTGACAATTAAAATCTTAAAGAGTTCCATCAAGAGCAAAGAATGTCTTCAGAAGAAGGAACATGGGCCAGACTACGTAGTTTCGGCTGATAAAGCCTCTTCATGACCCTGACAACATCTGGTGACGAAACCAGAGAAAAGCACACTGTAATTTTTTCTTAGTTTTATTTATGTGTTTAGATTTGGTAATAAGTTATACAGACAAATTGTTGGTATTCCGATGGGTACAAATTGTGCTCCTCTTGTGGCCGATTTGTTTTTATTTTGTTATGAAAGAGATTTCATGACTTCTCTTTCTGTTGATAATCAAGCTGATATCATTGAGGCATTTAACTCAACCTCTATATATTTAGACGATCTTCTGAATATTGATAATCCTTATTTTGAAAGCATGGTTAACCAAATTTACCCACCTGAACTTAAATTGAATAAAGCTAATACTTCAGATACCGAGGCCCCCTTTTTGGATTTACATCTATCTATTTCTAACGGTTTTGTATCTTCTAAAATTTATGATAAACGTGATGACTTTGACTTTGATATAGTTAATTTTCCATTTTTGGATGGTGACGTTCCACGTCGTCCCTCTTATGGAGTGTATATTTCTCAACTTATAAGATTTGCTAGAGTGTGTAGTCATGTAGATGACTTTAATGCTCGTAATACATGTTTAACTGCTAAACTTCTTCAACAGGGCTATCGGTATCATAAGCTTAGAAAGGCTTTTTCTAAATTCTATCGCAGACACCATGAATTGGTTTCAAAATTTGATGTCGGATTAAAATTTCTTTTACACCAAGGCCTATCGGAACCAGAATTTTATGGTGACTTAGTATACAAATTCAAAAAGATTAAGGGTAGGACTGATTTTTCTGATCAATTCCGAAAAATAATAATACGTCACAAACGTATTGGCTATAATTTAAATGTTATGCGACAGTCTGCATGCTTAGTGATTAACCCAATCACGGTTGATAGCTTTGCTGCACTCTTTAATTGCACACCGGGGGATCGGTCGTCAGACTCTATGATGGCCCCGACCTAAAGCTATATATTTTAGTTGGTTGGGACCGGAGCCTTTTTGTCTGTTGCTTGGTCCACCGGGGCTCAACTGGTGACCTTCTTTTGCTTCAGATTTCCAGTGGGGTTGTTTGGCAGGACAGGGATCTCCACCTGTCAGACGGCCCGTTGTATCTGTTGAGTCCTCGTCTTTGCTTCTTCATGGTGTTGAAATTTGATTTATGTGTTTACCGTGATGATTCATTGACGAGTTAGAGGGTTATCATGCGAACCGAACAACCAACTAAATGTTTTGTACCACTTCAGAAACTGAGGGTGAGGTTGGGCCTGTAAAATCGATTTAAGCCCCCCAGTAATTCATTACTGACCGTTCCAAGGCGGTAGTTCTGTTGTGGTTCTTTGTTGCCTGTTTTTGGTGTCAGAGTTTCTGTGATGTTTTACCTTATGTATGTTCTTATTATTTTTGGTTCGGTTTGGGTTGCTGAGTGGCCACCTTTTGGGAACAAGCTGCTCACTAGGTTGGCCATATGTTCTCTGTATCTTGATTATTTGTAATCTTAGTTGTTTCCAACTATGGTTTGAGGGCTGGATTTGGATTTTGATCGTTTCAGTTCCTGGTCTTTGCATACTTTTTACTTTAATTGGACAGTCGATTCCAAGACTAATTAGCATCAAAAAGGGTCCAAATAATATATAAAACGATGGTTTAGAATATGAGTATAAACCAATCTAAAATTTCAGATTTCTCAGAATATATACTGACTTCAATATGACCGCAAATAACATATATGTTTGCCGGTTAAGCAGAAGATGACTGCAGGTCCTATGTGGCGAAACGACTTTAAGTGACATATATGTTTCTAGGTTAAGTTCAGTATGACTACAAGTCATATGAGGCAATATAACTTTAAGTAACATTTCTGTTTGAAGGTTAAGTAGAATGTGACTACAGGTGATATGTAGCAATATGTTTGCAGATTAAGCAGTATGACTGCAGGTCCTATGTGACAGTTTGACTGCAAGTAATATTTATGTTTTTGGGTTAAGTAAAATAGGACTCCATGTCCTATGTGGCGATATGACTGCAAGTAACATTTATATTTGAAGGTTAAGTAGAATATGACGACAGGGCCTATGTTGCAACATGACTGCAAATAACATTTCTGTTTGAGGGCATATGTGGCAATATGTTTGCAGGTTAAGCAGTATATGGGTTCAGGTCATTTGTGACAATATGACTGCAAGTTACATTTATGTTTGTAGGTTTAGGAGAATATGACTACAGGGCCTAAGTTGCAATATGACTGAAAGTAACATTTCTGTTTGAAGGTTACGTAGAATTTAACTACAGGTCCTATGTGACACTATGTTTGTAGGTTAAGCAGTATATGACTGCAGGTCATATGTGGCAATACGACTGCGTGTAACATATATATTTGTAGTTAAAGTAATATATGACTGCAGGTCCTATGTGTTCACTGTCGTGTTTTCGTGCTTAAATAGAATTACTTCAGGTCACATTTGGTATATGACTAGAAGTCACAGTCATCTCTGTAAGTGTATAGACAGGTAAAATAAAATATGACTACAGGAATCGCGTGACTGCAAGTAACATTTATCGGAATATGACTACTGATCAGAATTGTTCAGAATCAGAACTGTTTACTGGTGATACGTTCAAGGACAATCATTCACCATGAACTTTGCAGATTATGTGGGAATGTGACTACAAGTAACATTTCTATTTGTATGCTTTAGCAGAATATGACTACAGGAAATATTTGGCAGTATGACTGCAAATAACACTTATGTTTAAATGTTAAGTAGATTATAGCTACAGCTCTTAAGTGACAATGTGACTACATGTAAATTTTCTGACCGCATGTCCTGGGCGCCAATATGACTGCATTAAGTAACATTTCTGTTGGTAGGTTAAGTAGAATTTCACTACAGGTCCCATGTTGCAACATGACTGCAAGTAAAATGTATGTTTGTAGCTTAAATGATATTATATATGGGTTTACCTCGTATGCACAATATTGCCAATAAATTAACATCTTAAAAAGTTCCTTCAAGAGCAGAGAATACATACAGAAGTAGGAACATGGGCCAGACTACGTAGTTTCGGCTTATAAAGCCTCGTCAGTGACCCTGACAATACCTGGTGACGAAACCAGAAATAAACATACTGTAATTTCTTAATTTTAATTCGGCAGTCGATTCAAAGACTGATTAGTTTCAAAAGGATCCAAAATAATATAAAAGACGATGATCTAGAATAATAGTCTTAATCGATCTCAAATTTTAGATTTCTCAGAATCTATCCTCTGATCTCAAAGGATGTAAATAAAATATAATCTGCACTATGGATGATGTACGGGGAGACGTTTTACGGCCGCCACACGACACAACACCGGCTGCAGTGAGGTAAAATTAAAATCTTAAAAAGTTCCTTCAAGAGCAGAGAATACATACAGAAGTAGGAACATGGGCCAGACTACGTAGTTTCGGCTTATAAAGCCTCGTCAGTGACCCTGACAATATCTGGTGACGAAACCAGAAATAAACATACTGTAATTTCTTAATTTTAATTCGGCAGTCGATTCAAAGACTGATTAGTTTCAAAAGGATCCAAAATAATATAAAAGACGATGATCTAGAATAATAGTCTTCATCGATCTCAAATTTAAGATTTCTCAGAATCTATCCTCTGATCTCAAAGGATGTAAATAAAATATAATCTGCACTATGGATGATGTACGGGGAGACGTTTTACGGCCGCCATACGACACAACACCAGCTGCAGTGAGGTAAAATTAAAATCTTAAAAAGTTCCTTCAAGAGCAGAGAATACATACAGAAGTAGGAACATGGGCCAGACTACGTAGTTTCGGCTTATAAACCTGACAATATCTGGTGACAAAACCAGAAATAAACATACTGTAATTTCTTAATTTTAATTCGGCAGTCGATTCAAAGACTGATTAGTTTCAAAAGGATCCAAAATAATATAAAAGACGATGATCTAGAATAATAGTCTTAATCGATCTCAAATTTAAGATTTCTCAGAATCTATCCTCTGATCTCAAAGGATGCTGTGACTACAGGTTATATGTGGCGATATGAATACAAGTCACTGTCACAGACAGCTTAATGAAAATATAGACAAGAGAATATGACTAGAGGACATAATTGATGTATGACTAGAAGTCACCGTCTTGATATTTCAGAAAGTAGTTCGTATTCCTCCGCCAAGTAGTAGTAGTAGTAGTAGTATAACTTCTGCCAGTCAAGGCACACCTCTTCGCAGAGTAGTTGTTGTTGTTGAATATATGTGGGGTTAAAATGACGTCACAACATCACCCTATTTACTCTTTAAGAATACCCGTTAAAACTTTTGTACTCATGCTGGTGTGTGCTCCGGTACGTCTACTGTTTACGTTTGTTTCTTTTTCTTTTTGAAATTATAGAGAGTCTTTTATAGCGTTCAGTGTCAAGTTTATGGCAAAAGCGTCTAGTAAGCATATCTAGGTCAGTACGCAAGGAGTCTCGTGTAGAAAGTAGAAAGTAGTACTTTCGTCGGGAGGTATAGCTAGTCTATTGGCAATGTCAAAGATATGCCCTAGAATAGGCTGTCTGGTCATCTCAAGGCTAGAGCAATCTAGCAGAAAGTGGTCAGGCATCTCATCAGCTTGAAGACATAACTGGCATGTGGCATCTACTTGGTTTTGGTTGAAGGATGCCCTGTTAACCTGAAGGACGTAAGCACCAGTCACCAGTTTCAACTTCGTATGGGTTCTAGGAACGTCAGTCAAACTCCCAACTTTTTCAGAATTAAGGGATGCTTCTTTCCTGGCCAAAAATTGTCCACATGGAGGAAGTCTAAGGCTAAGTAAAGAGCTGCTTTCTGCTTCAGAGTATTAGCCCAGTAGGTGTTAACCGCTTTCCGGACCACTCGTTTCCACTGGAATTTTGACGGAGGACAATCGAGAATGGAGTACGGGTCAACCAGACTGTACTTTACACAAAGGCGCCTGATTTCGACAAACCAACTATTCCCAGCATAGGATTTAACACTCAACTGCCTTCTAGCAAATGTCACAGGGTGTAGGTAATTAGGTATATAAACACTTGTACTGCCTTGCGGTACAAGCCGGCTTTTATAGCGACGTGGTAGAGTGCTCGACTTTAGATCGAAGGGTCCCCGGTTCGATCCTCGGCCGGGGCGTGAGATTTTTTAAGAGTCCGTGACAAATGGCGCCCAACGTAAATGACCTACGTGTGCATTAGAACTCCATAAGTCTCATTTCCTGTGATTCTTGTAACTCCTGAGAATTCGAGGACGAATTCAATATGGAGCAGGAGAATGTCACAGGGTGTAGGTATTTAGGTACGAGGGATGATCAAAAAGTTCCCAGAAAAGTTCTGTATTCTCTTTACTGTTTTACTTTCTTCAATGAAATTTCACACTATCCGACTTCAATGTATTTGTGTTCATATCATACAAAACAACTGACTTATGTTTAACTAGTTTCATGCACGCGCCACCAATGTAACGACCGGTAACGTGACCCGGCCCAGCTAATGTTACGTTGCAGTTTTATCGGTTCTAATAACAATTTCTGAACGTTGTTTATCTATAAAATGTATGTAGTAACGTTAATTCATTCACATAAACTTAGAAATATATATCTTATCTTTATGTTCATAACAATTTTTGTACGTTCTTTTGATCTTTTTAAAGAAATGATGTCTAATTCCAATTTGCCCTTTAAAAAACAAATGTGTGGGGCTAGGGTTATTCAAGGGCAGATAATTTGCATCACGTTATAAAATGGAATTGTTATGGTCAAGTTTCATGAACCTTAGATAATGGCGATTCGTTTGATTTGTGATGTACTCTTCCAGTCGAACTATTCCAGCAATACGACAACGCAATCTGATATCTGCAGCAGCATATTAGCTGTCTATCAAAAGTCTTAAATAATCAAACAGCAGCAAGGCCACATCAGTAACCTTTGTCAAAATTCAGCCATAGTCTTAAGATAAGTCCTTTTTATAAGTAGCTTCATGTACCACACTCTTCTATATGCTGTACATAGTAATAAATTGATATGACCTTAATTGTGACAAAGACGGCCGATACATCGTTGCTGCTGGGTGAGATGGGCATGTGCTGGAAGTTCATTATGCTGCCGATTTCAGGTTGTGTTGTCGTATTGCTAGAATGGTTCAACTGAAAGGCACAAATCATATATTTAACAAATGGTCATTATCTCTAATTTATGAAACCTTATCATAACACTTCCGTATTAAAAGTTAAAGTAAGTGCCCTTGAATTACCCCACCCACACATATTTACTGATTAAAAGTTACGTTGAACTTAGCAATCATATTTCGTAGAAAGAATCAAAACAACTTACAAAATTTGTAATGAACATCAAGATAATATATATAGTTTTAAGTTTATGTAAAGTAATTCACGTTTCCATTAGTAATTTTTGAGTAAGCAACGTTCGAATTTTGCTATTAGAAACGCTAAAAATGCAACGTAACGTTAGTTGGGCCGGGTCACGTTACCGGTCGTTACGTTGGTGGTGCGTGCAATAAACTGGTGAGACAAAAGTCAATTGTTTTGTATGATATAAAATACAATTACATTAAGGTTGCCTGGGATAAAATTTTATTGAAGAAAGTAAAATAATAAAGGGCATACAGCACTTTTCCGGGAACTTTTTGATCATCCCTCGTATATAAACACTTGTACTGCCTTGCGGTACAAGCCGGCTTTTATAGCGACGCGGTAGAGTGCACGACTTTAGATCGAAGGATCCTCGACCGGGGCGTGAGATTTTTTAAGAGTCCGTGACAAATATAGCATTTTCTCAATAGTGGAGTCATCCAACCTACAGATGCTACCATATAAAGTAAGTGCACGACTATGTATTACAGCTTCTAGTGGGATCGCACCAGAGAGAATGTACACTGCTGGGTCAGTCAATGACAAAATTTGTTTAATAAATCCCTTGTGGACTTTCTAGCTTGTCAAGCTGTATGCCCTTGGGAAGAACAACCTCCTAAGGACTAGGGTCATATTCAAACTGACCAAGCTGCGCTTACCAATGGTGTTAGGGGAGGTAAGCCAACTAGCTTTGCAGATTTGGAATTGTACTTTAGCGGAAAATAAAATTAATATACTTATTTTTGCACGCTTTTCCACACAAAAATATACATTATTCATGTAAAAAAAAAAAAAAAGGTGTCAAAAATATATGGTATCCGACTTAACACAAAAACAGTGCTATTATAAATTCATTTTATACTAAAAAGACTTTAACTGCTAGTTTCGTTTTCGTTTAATAAAAAATTATCGTTTTGAATATTACACCCGGTAGCATAAACAAAAATAGTAACAACTGTCTATCTATTTATACTGCACAGCACTCCCTGTGCTTCTCATTCATTTGGTAGAATTAGAAGTGTTTCAAGACATTTTTTAATCGGAATGGAATTTATTCAGCGCCTGGCACATAGTCTTAGGAGTGCCAGGGCTGTTGAATTACCGAAAGGTAAAATCAACTAGAATTGGGACCTAAACAAGGATGGGCTGATTCGCCCTCATATGAGTTCGAACTAATAGATATAACAAGTAATATGAAATTAAGGCACTGCCTTTGTGCGAACACACTCTTTACGGTCCTTGAAGATCTTTGATGGGGTGTAGTGCTACCCTAGGCACCACCTTGTCATTGTAGTTCGGGTCAAATTGGCCCGAGTGGCACTCACCTGGATTAACAAACTGTATCATGCTATAATGGTAATGGTGACATCCTTGAGAGACCGGTGCAGGTCGTGTGATATCCATGCTGCCCTAAAATAAGGCAACTATTCTGTGTGCGCAAGTTTCTGCCATTTTTACAAAGGAGAGTCAACTTATGTGTCTTCTTGCATGTTTACCTTGGCACTCAAGTTGGCAGTGTGGCCATTTTATTTGTGTGGGTGGGTGGCTGGGGTCCACTCTGAATGGAGGAAATTTGCTCTATAGGGAGCAGATTCTTTCCTTTGGGCGTTGGCACCAGTTTTTGAAGTCACAGAGTCTGGGTTGCCAACCTGCTTTCCTTGAGGATGTTCTCATTAACCTTATCGTTATCATTCAGATACTTTAACAGTTAAGGTGTGAAAAACACCAGCTTTTCAATGGAGTGTAGTAGTACGGCCAATTAGTTATGTGTAAATATGTATATAGGTAATTTAATTTTCCCTATGCATTTCACTGTATAAGATCATTCCCCTGATGATCTTATACAGTGAAACGCATAGGGAAAATTAAATTATTTACAGACGTTCCATCTCGTTAGTTTGATTTTTCATATACAGAGTTCTGGTTCCGGACATTACTTTTGTATTTTTACATGTATATAGGTATATAGAGTATATAACTGACCAGTCTAACTAGTACGGACCTTCTAGGCTAGTGGTTGTGTGCTTGCTTTATAATCTTGGGGTCGTGAGATCGCTTCCCGGTGGGGTCGCTCGACGAAATTTTCTGTACAGGTTTTTCTCCTACTACAGTGGTGCTGTGACCAGGGTGATTACCGTTGGAGCCCAAGGGCGAAACAATGGCTGCAGAGTTAAAAAGAACCTGGATTATAATTTCTTTTCCTTAACATTTGATACAAATGTTCTTTGGTAGGATGGTCCATTGGAGGAGTGTAGTAGTACGGCCAATGAGTAATGTGTAAATATGTATTTAGGTATATATAGAGTATATAACTGACTAGTCTAACTGGTCCGGACCTTTTAGCCTAGTGGTTGTGTGCTCGCTTTATAATCTTGAGGTTGTGAGATCGATACCCGGTCGGGGCGCTCAACGAAATTTTCTTTACAGATGTTTCTCCTCCTACTACAGGTGCAACTAACTGTGGTGCACCTTAATATGTTTTGCCACTTTTACGTAAGTAGGCAGCCTTTCTGATTTCTTTTTTGCTTCCTCGGGAGGCATAGCCCTTCCAGGTGGATCTTCTGTAGGGGAAAGCGTTTAATTCAATGAATGGGGGCAAATTCTTTTCTTAGGGAGCTGGTATTGAGATGGAGGGGGCACAGAGATGGGATGCCTGAATTGCTTCCTCTGGAGCTGTTTCACTTTAACATTATATAGTAAGTAAGCCATACACTGACATGGTCAGAAAATACATCACTTGCATGTACCGAATGTTTTTATGTATTGTATGTTTTGTACTGTACTTGGGGTCAGCCCTGTAACTGGATTTAAGAACAGTTAACTGATTTGATTTGATTTGAAGACGTTGCTAAGCCACCAGTACCCATGAGCGACATGAGCCTCATTGTGCAGGAAAGGGCATCAGCAACGGGGTCATGCACTGGAGTAATGCATAGTAGGAAAGAAAGAATAAAGAAAAAAAGTTTAAGAACAAGAATGAAATAAAAAACGGAAAAAAAGAAAAGAAAGAAAACAAAATACACCTTATAGGGTTTATTCGGCTGGTTTTGCAATCCTTAAGACGGGCTTGAAGGCTTGAACGTCATGCCAGTATCGATTAGAGTCTGAATTTAAATGTTGAAGAAGAACCGCAGTGCACATTAAGAAAGAGCCATAGCAGACTTCTTCGGTATGCAGATAGAATGGAAACATATGTAGGCTCGCCTTCTTAAGGTGTCCTTATGGTCAGCTGACACAATATTAAGCTGCTTTGTGACAGTGGTTGGGTGCACTAATCATCTGAAAGTCCACACTTTCCTCAGCGATCTGCACCATTAAGAGGCAGGGATTCAACCGTCTTCAAAATAATATCGGAAGTCAGTCCTGCTGCCCTCTCTCAGCAGTCCTTATATTCCGCAGCTGAGAGACACTTCAGATAATTAGTGTAATTCTGAGTATTAAATCATATGGTGTTTAAAATTGTACTCATGATGATTGCTTTGATTAGCAAATCAAAGAATTCGTTTGTGTATCTGATTGTTATTTATTCAGTTCCAAAGATAATTGAAATGGACTAAAATATAGATGTTAAGGCTGTGTCATGATTATTTTACTAAAAATAGTCGTAGAAATCAACTTTTTACTCAAATGGCTTGTTAACACTGGCAAAACACACCATTCCTGCTCCATTCTAACCTAGGTGGGCTCTCAGGTGCGCTCTCGGGTGCGCCGTCGTTTCCAATTCACATGACGCGCAACGGTACGGGGTTTTACCTATGAACTCAGTTCCGGTCTAGACTAAGTTCCGGTCACGAGCAGACGACAAAACGTTTACAGTTTGAGCTATCCTTTCTACGAACATAATTAACAAAAACGAGAATTATTGTAGCGAGAAATATTTAATGTACATTTCCTTTATAGAGTGATTGCAAAAATAAGTTTGTGGACTCGTAAAAAAATTCGATTAGAGCACTTGGTTCGTGACTAGTCTCGCGATAACTTTCGAACTTCCGGTTCTCCAAGATGGCCGCAACCATGATCGTTACCACACATTTTATCTGCCTAAGTATATAGGACCAAAACTGATACAGTAAAGCGAACATACTTCGTGTGTTCGCTATTAGCTTTTACGAAACAATGAATTGTATGTACACACTGATATATGAACAAAAGGACGTAAAGGAAGATAAATAGATAGATAGAATGAAAATTGACAGAAATAATTCAGATTCTCCGCATTTGTAGTGATGTGTATAAATATCACATGCTTTTATGGCGATGTGGTTAAGAGTGGTGGACTGTTGTTGCTAGTTAAGCAATGTTTAGCTCCGCTAGTACCTGGATGGGTGACCGAGGTTAAGCTGCTTGGTGCGGTGATTGTGTATCTAGATGCAAAATACAATGAAAGAAAAACGTTAAAACTATAAATGTACTCATCAAATGAATAGGATGGATTTTAAGTCCACTGATCAAAAAAGGGTTAAATTTAATTGAGCAGTGACACGAGAAAACCAACAAAGTGGTTGTGCACCCAGCAAAGACTCAGATCAGCCTGGGCATCTGCCCAGTCTGATCAGAGTCTCTGCTTTATGCATAAAGCTTAGGGTCTAAGCTAGCTCCGTGCGGACAGCTAAGAGTCTGATCAGACTGGGCAGATGCCCAGGCTGATCTGAGTCTGTGCTGGGCGCACAACCACTTTGTTGGTTTTCTCCTGTCACGGCTCATATTTGTTGATTGATTTGAGTTTACTTCACATTCTCTAGTTGGACTCCCAGAAAGAGACCAGATCTCGAGACACTTGACTTGAAGTTCTTTTTCTGGCTTTCAGACCCTGCTGCAGCATTCTATATGTTGATGTCTATGGTGATAGCAAACCAACACAAGTGAGTATAACAGCTATTATACCGTGTAAATTCTGAATATTGGGACACATAGGGCTGTGCAAACAGAGCAGACTCGGATAAAGGAGCACTCTGATCAAGTTCTACACTGTTTGCCCTAAGAGCCTTACATTTGCATCTTTTTTTTTTCATTTTGTTAAGCCAAAATTTTGGTCTGGTAATTTTTGTTTCTGTACTCTGAGAATCATCATGAATGACATACATACATGAGGAAAAATAAAGAGACCAGTCAAAGTTCCAGCTTATCAGACCAAGGTATACAGCTCCCCCTCCACACCCACACCCACAGAGCTGTAGGCAAGAAAATGTTGGATGAATACATAATATTATAACAATAGACAAGACAGATCCTTATCAGGGGCCGTATTCATAAAGCCACTTAAGTGGTTGCTTTGCTGTTGCTAAGGCTAAATTTCTTTGAAGGAGATTCCCTACAACTATGAAATTTGAGATTCCCTACAACTATGAAATTTGGTCTGGAGGAACAGTCTTTGTAAGACTGTTCCTCCAGACCAAATTTCATAGTTGTAGGGAATCTCCTTTATAGATATTTAGCCTTAGCAAGTGGCTTTATGAATACGGCCCCAGACTGCTAAGTAAGGAACACTCAGATCAGAGTCTAAACTGGTTGCATAGACAGGCTGTCTAAGGATAAAAGAGCTGCAACATGACAAAACCAACAAAGCGGCATGTGCGCCCAGTGAATACTTAGATGCCCAGTCTGATAAGTTTATAAGAATCTTCACTGTCAGTATGGAGATAGCTTAGACAGGGATCAAGCTAGAGGGAGACTTGGGAGAAATAGTCTCCTTGGAGGATCAGGCTTCTCCCTGTTTTGAGCTGAAGGAAAACTTCTCCTTCATTTAGATCTCTAGCTTGATCTCTGCTTAGACCCTTAGCTGCCCTTTAAAGAGTACAGCAAAGATTCTTATCAGAATGGGCGGATGCCTGGGCTAATCTGTTTTTGTTGGGGGCACATACCACTTTGTTGGTTTTGTCATGTGGCTCAAATATATTTGCAGCTCCTAAAATCACAGGATGGGTCCATTGGCCATTGGGTCCTTTCCTATTATTATTATTATCTTGTATCTTGTATTACAAGTTTGAGTTGTGTGATGTACATATATGATCTGCATAAAATTGTCAGATATTGTGATTATGAATGCTACCATAAAGATTGCATGCATTGGGACAGATACGACTATATTGTAAATCCAAAGTGTTTTAATTTAAGGACAGTTAGTATTTTAGGAATCCAAGTTTTTAGAATTTTTACATAAATTATTGAAGAATTGGTTGAAAGATACAGGGCTTTGCAGCCGTTTATCACTATTTCCAGCTGATGGGGGCTGTGTGAGATAATAAGAAGGATGAAGTCATCCTGAAGCTAGAGCAGCATCGCAAGGCTCCTTTAATAGCTGGACCCACAGTGTTAGAAATAAGGGCCAGACAGCAACTTGCCTGGGGGGCAACTTGTCCCCCTTGTATTTCATTGCAATTAAACCGTTTACATATCATTTTCTTCCAAAGTCACATAAGTAAACATAGTCCAAAAATGCTCTCCCTTTCAAAGACACTATATATTAAAGCATAAAATCATGAACTTCAGAGATGACTGACCAACAGTTTTGATCACAGCTGCCTAATCATTTTCACAGCGCTACTTTGACTGTGATTCTTTCATTTTTCTCCTTCAAAACACTATATTGATGGGTTTCAAACTTCTCATGCAAAACTTCAAAAAGACATGAAAGAAAATTATTTTCTAGAATTTCATCTCCAAGAATTCCAGGTTGTCCAGGGGGCATCCTTCCAAGACTATCAGCTTGCCCCCAGCAAATTTAACCCGTGTTGGGCAAGTGGGCAATTGCTTATTTCTAATACTGGACTCATATTTGAAACTCTATCATGTGAACAACTTGCCCAAAGCAGCCAGACTAAATCTTTAAAGAAAGAGCTGAAGATGTCAATGAATATCATTATTCCTAATGTTATAATTTGTTGTTTTACTATTTGCTTTGCAGGTCAGTATCAGAGTTGCTGTCAGGCTCTAAGTTTGATGTGAACTATTCGTGTGGAAGAGCAAACAAGTCATTACTTCATATTGCAGCCAAGTAAGTGGATACTGTATTAATCCTAATAAGTGCCCCTACTCTAATAAACGCCCCTGCCTTTTTTTTTTTGGATAATAATGTTATATTATTTTGTTTGAATTCCTGTTTGCTTCTCGGGATAAGGTAGCTCTTTGAAACTGGGTCTGCTCTTAAAGGCCTACAGGAGAAAATGTATATTGCCTTTAAAAGGTAAATTGTACAAACTAGCTCAGCCTGTAGTCCATTTTTATGCCCTCGTGACGATAGTCAGGGTGCATTAAGATTTGCCCCTGTCTGTCTGTCCGTCTGTCCGTCCGTCTGTCTGTTCGTCACGCTTTATAGAATAGAGTTTGTGTAATCAACTCCTCCCACAGTTTTCAATGGATCTTTTTCAAACTTTGCATACATCTTGTGGACATATTGGAGATGTGCATGTGGATTTTTCATGGAACTAAAATTAATTTTGACAGAATTACGGCCTTTTGAACTTAGTCATTTTAGGCAAATTTTTGTATTGTAGGGTATAGAGTTTGTGTAATCAACTCCTCCCACATTTCTCAATGGATGTTTTTTAAACTTTGCATACATGTTTGGGACATATTGAAGATATGCATGTGGGTTTTTGTTGGACCTCGAATTAATTTTGACAGAAGTACGACCTTTTGAACTTAGTCATTTTAGGCAAATTTTTGCATTCTAAGGTATAGGAGTTTGTGTAATCAACTCCTCTCACAGTTTTCAATGGATCTTTTTCAAACCTTGCATACATGCTGTGAATGTATTGAAGATGTGCATGTGGGTTTTTGTTGGACCTAGAATTAATTTTGACAGAATTACAGCTTTTTGAGCTTAGTCATTCTAGGGAAAATTTTGCATTGTAGAGTATAGAGTTTGTGTTATCAACTTGCTCCACAGTTTTCAATGGATTTTTTCAAACCATGTCTACATATTGTGGACATATTTGAAGATATGCATGAGGCATTTTGATAGATCTAGAATTAATTTTGACAGAATCACAGCCTTTTTAACTTAGTCATTTTGGGCAATTTTTACATGGTAGGGTATGTTTCCAATGGATTCTTTGTAGGTGCTGTATGGATATACACGCCATGTGACAGGCGCTGCACGGGGGCATCATTAGTGTCTCACAGACACAATTTTCTAGTTTTTACCAACTTCTTAGAGTAAGTTGCAGTATATGATATATTCTCAGCATTCTGTTAAATTTATGCAATATTTTTGTAAATTTAATCCTTAAAGTGCCCCAAAAGCCTACAATATAATGTCTGCAAAATGAATAAAAACATATTCACCCAAGCAATATATTTTGAATTCAAAGAAAAGAGGCCAGCCAGTGCAGACCCAGTTGAGTCTGATATTCTGAATCTGCACTGTTTGCAAATTAAACTATTTTAATTATTTGGTGCTGTAAGTGTTTTAAAAGACAATAAATTCAAATTTTAAGCATGCCAGATCCAGATAAAGTTAGGTTTTGATCAAATTTTTATGATCTTTTTCGTTTGTTTGGTATCAGAAAATCTATGGGGACCCCTCATGTCTGTACCAAACCCCAGAAATATCCCAGAGTATCATCATTTAGCACCCTTGTTTGGAAGAGCATGACTTCTTTGGATATGCAGTTTGTTTCAGTAAGTCATATACATGGTTTTAAACAGTAGAAAGTAAATAAAAAGATATTTCCTAATACTAACATTAGTGTTGGTGTGGGGTATATGAGTGTTTCTCTCATTATGACATGTTTTAACTATTGTTTTTGTATGACAGGCAAGTTCTAGTTTGGGCAAGTTATCATGTCTAGAAACAGGTCATTGAAGTGTTCATCAGCTCATTGAAAAAAAAAAACATTTTTAACTCACAGAAAACTGTTCGGAAATGTATGCTTGTTGATCAAATTTCTGTTGTAGTTGTGGTTCTTTCGAGTGCCTTGTCATTCTCATCAAGCATGGAGCTTGGATTAATGCCCAAGACTTGTCGGGTAATACGTCACTTCATCTGGCAGCTAGAATTGGGTGAGTAATGTATTTGTTGTTGCCTAGTTAAGAATTTAGGACCCTTGTTTTTTCAGCTGCGGTTCTTATGAGTGCCTTGTCTTGCTTCTGAAGTATGGAGCAGAAGTTAATGTACAGGATATGTCTGGCTGTACTCCACTCCATCTTGCTGCCAGAAATGGGTAAGTAAAATGTAAACAATTATGATACTAATACATGAGCCACGACACGAGAAAACCAACAAAGTGGTAGTGTGCTAAGTGCAGACTCAGATCAGCCTGTGTGTCTGCCCAGTCTGATCAGAGTCTTTGCTGTGTGCTTAAATGGTAGCTAAGGGTCTCAGCTACCTCCATGCGGACAACGAAGACTGATCAGACTGAATGTAACCAATTATGATACTAATACATGAGCCGCGATGCGAGAAAACCAACAAAGTGGTAGTGTGCTAAGCGCAGACTCCGATCAGCCTTTGCATCTGCCCAGTCTGATCAGAGTCTTTGCTTTGTGTTTAAATGGTAACTAAGGGTCTCAGCTACCTCCATGCGGACAGGGAAGACTGATCAGACTGGGCAGATGCCCAGCCTGATCTGAGTCTGCGCTGGGCGCACAACCACTTTGTTGGTTTTGTTGTGTCGAAGCACACATTCTGTTTTAGCATAAGAGGCCATTTTAGAAATGGCAGTTAGCATGGCTTGCGAAATGCCTCTTGCATTTTGCCTTAACCCTAAACAGACCAGACCTTCCTGCTTTCCCAATACACCACATGATTGTTAGGAAAATGAAGCTACAAAGGACAAAAGTCAGCTCCACTAAAACCACAGAAAAAAATTCTGCCAACACTTCTTAAACTACATCCATAGGTCAGATCTAGAAAAAGTTGATACAAAAATGTATGGAAAACCCTATAAAAATAGGGGGCATAACTCATGGAAAATAGCGGCAATTGAAAACCCTAACTGTTATGTTTATGTTTATATCAGTATGTGTTTATATACTTAAGTTCAAGAATATCGATCAAATAGACTAGGTAGAGTAGCAATGTCAGCTTTTATTATGAAAGTGATAAAAAAGCATAATTCAGCAGTAAAAACCTTTTGGGAAAAAATGAAATTATGTGATAATTTGTTTCATATGCTTCAGGTATGAAATAAAATTTGAATAAAATCAGAGCAAAAATGGTTGCAAAACCCTACAAAAATTGGGTAAACAATATCAAAAAGGCTCATTGCTAGTGTAAAAGGGTGGAGTTAAAGAACTCTAGAAAAGAGGGCGTATTTGATGATAATTAAGGATAATTTTTTTTATTTCTCATCAAAACCATATGTTGTGACCCCTCATCTGAACCGTCTCATCGAGACGGTTCAGATGAGGGGTCACAACATATGTTTTTATGCAGATTTAAAAAAAATTATCCCTAATTATCATCAAATACTCCCTCTTATCTAGAGCCCTGGAGTTAAAAAGGGTGGAGTTAAAAACCCTAACCTTCATGCACTCCTTTATACCAATATGTGTTTCAAGAAAACTCATCAAATGGTCTAAGAGGAGGAGCAATAGATATTTCCAGGTAGAACTTCAGAGGAGCCTAACTCAGTCCTAAAATCCTTCTGGAGAAAATGAAAAATTTAAATTTGTTTCAATCAGTTTACTTGTGCTGCACCCATGGACCAACTTTCGACAAAGTAGCCAGTATAGCAGAAATGGCCTTGTGTATGTTAAATTTGAGATTCTGCGTCTTTGCATAATGATTGTAACTAAACAAGGCACAGTCCTTATTTCTTTTGATTCCTACTGTATTGTTTACTATAATAAAAATAAGCTATATGCATTTTTATGAGCCCGTTTTGAAAAAAAAGCAGACATATTATGTCATGGCACTGTCCAGCCGTCCATCCAGCCGTCCGTAAACATTCTTGTGCGTGCCATAACTCAGTAACCATTTGGGATATGTTCATGAAATTTTGTAGGAATATGTATTAGGTCGGGACAACATGTCACATATAAGAATGGTTCTCCCCCTTCCTTAGTTTCCAAGTTATGCCCCTTTGATTAATTTTTTCCCTGCAAGTCTTGTGCACGCCATAACTAGATAACCGTTTTAGGTATCTTGATGAAATTTCTTAGCAGTGTGTATGAGGTCCGTAGATGTGTCGCATACAACAATGGTTGCTGTCCTTTACTTCGTCCTAGAGTTACATCCCTTTGATTAGTTTTTTAAGGCTATTTTTGTGTTTTATTTTGTGCATACCATAATTTGGTAACTGTTTGGAATATCGTGATGAAACTTTATAGCAATATGCATGATCACAAGTTGATGTGTCGCATATAAGCATGGTTGCTTCCCCTTACTTTATTTTGGAGTAACGTTTCTTTGATTTGTATATTTAGGCTTTTTCTATTCACTCCATATCTCCTTAACCTTTTGAAATACTGTAATGAAACTTTGTAGGAATGTGTATAATAATGGGGCAATGTGTCCTGAGCAGGAACCACCACCAGCTTACTTACTTACTGAATTATCTGCCTTTGCATAAATTTCCTGTTTATTCTGTAACTCCTTAACCGTTTAAAATATTTTAACACAACTTAATGGTGATTTGAATATTGTCAAGGGAATGTATTAGGACCAAGAATGGTAACTCTAGTATTTGGTTTATGAATTATCTCCCTTCTTTGACTTTGGCATTACTCAACTTCTCAGCTGCTTCACCTTGGAAGCTGATTTTTGGTTAATGTTGTTGTGTTATTGTTTAACGTCCACAGTAAACAGCTATGGTCATGTCGGGACAGTCAGTTAACCTAACCACACTATTCCTGGCCAGGCTTAGACCTCCTAAGTGGTTAACCAGTACTAAGTGCACTTACTTTCACCAGTAACTGACAACTACCCTTCTTGAATCAGCGGAAGGAGAAATGAAAGTAAGTGGCCGGACCGGGAATCGAACCGAGGACCTCTGGCTTATAAGTCAGACACTCTACCGACTGTGCTATGTGGCCCGGCTTGATTTTTGGTATACCAGTATTATTTGATGTGTTAAATATTTAAATAATGTTGCCGTCATTAATTGTAGAGTGGTTGCCCCTGTTTTTCTGCCTATCTATCCTGTTGTTTTGAAAACAAATCTTATTCATTTTGTAGCTCTTTTATGACATTAAAACAGGCGTATTATGTGGTGCTTACGAAGCCCATGTTATTCACCTTATTTAGCTCTGCTTGTTAAAACATGCCTTGTACTAATTCACCATTCCAATCAGTGAGAAGGCAGCTTAAGTACATGCACTTTTCAGTAGATGCAAATGTTAAATCTTCTGTGAAGTTGGAAGGTGAGTAGATAACTTGAGGCAGTAACTATCATTTTTCCAGTAAACATTTGATTATTGATCATTTTGTCATTGAGAAAAATGCACATCTCTTAATGTTAATTTTTTCTTTTCTTGTTATATTCAACAGCCAGAAGAAGTGCCTTGTCAAGCTACTAGACTACAAGGCTGATGTGAATATCAGGAACAATGAAGGCCTTACAACCGTAAGTTACTCTACCTATGATCTTTGCTTTTAAAGAATTTAGCATATAATGAGAAAAGGTGCTTTTATGCTGTACATTCATTGAAGAGTCAGATCATTCTGTGCAGACAGAAAGAGACTAACCAATCATGGTGAATATCTGTGCAGTTTCAGTACAAGTGGAAGTACTTTTCAAATTGTTTCACTGCAATACCATTTTCATATAAATCACAAATTATGGTACTGTAGGGTTCAATAAGCTTTGCCCAGTTGTTCAGAATTATTAACCTCTATTAGACTTGAAACCTGTTTTGGGGGATTATGCGAACAGTGCAGACCCAGTTCAGATGCCGCAAAATGCGGCATCTGATCAAGATCTACACTGTTTGCTTACAGGAATCTCTATGCCAAATACAATAAAAGTGAAAACATTCACCAGAAATTTCTAAAACTAGGCATGGACTCATAGACAAGTCCACTGGTCAAAAAAGGGTTACACAAGGTCGTTAGTTAATGAGACCTTAATTTTCAAATGCATTGTTCACAAAAAACACTGCCATTTTGCTGAAAAAATGTGAGAAGCTTTTGCACTGGGTCACTGTATCTGAGTTGAGACACGAGAAAACCAACAAAGTGGCATTTGCACCCAGCAAAGACTCAGATCAGCCTGGGCATCCATCCAGTCTGACCAAAGTCAACATTTCAGCATGGAAGTGGCTTAGAGTTTTAGCTAACCTTAAAGTTCAAGCCAAGACTGATCAGACTGGGTGGATGCAAAAAAGTCTTCGCTGTTGACATGGGGGTGGCTTAGACCCATAGCTACCCTTGAAGCCCACAACAAAGACTCTGATTGGACTAGGCAGATGCCCAGGCTGATCTGAATCTTGGCTGGGCCCACATGCCACTTTGTTGGTTTAGTTGTGTCGCGGCTCATATTTAGTGCTATTATGGCAGACATAGTAATTGTGATAATTCTTCATTTCAGATTCACTGGTTGGCAGTTAATGGTCGTACTGAATTGTTACACAGTTTATTTGAATATGGCAATGATGTAGATGTAGAGGTATTTAATAGTCAGTCATGTCAAGGCTGACCCTAGTGGTTTGTAGGGGTGACTATTGCAGGCCAAAATGACTATTGCAATACTTTTACTATTGCAGAAATCCCTATTGCAATACTATTACTATTGCAGGTTACTATTGCAATGCATTGCAACAACTATTGGAGACAGCATTCTTATCCAGGAATTCTGCTTTTATGTGTAAATCTTGTTTGTTCACATAGGTTTGTGGTTAAAAAGCATTATTTAATGACTGTCATTTCACAATGACAACAAAATACAAGAAAATGTTATATTTTCCATTCTTTGAAATCCAATACAAGCTCAAACACATCCTTTCCTTTTATTCTTTTAGTTAAAAATACTTCCTTCAAGAAAAAGATGCATGCCTAGAAACGATTGAAACTATTGTGATATTGGAAACACTATTGCCGATAGTATTGACATTGCAGCTTTCCCTATCGATAGTGACTATTGTCAGTGTCACTATTGCGATATATCGATAGTCCGATGTATTATTACACCCCTACTGGTTTGCTTTCTCAGTTAAATCATAGAATGTAGGGAAAAAGAATAATAATAGAATAAAATGTAATAATAAAATAAAATGATACAAATAGTTATGTAGGGGGTCTGATATGGTAGAAATGTCCATTTGACATTGGCTTTTAATATAATATTGTGTGAGATAAAATTTACATGTATTTCAAACATGTACACGAAAAATATTATGGTAGGATTGGCCGATTGGGCACTGTGATTGAAATGTATTAATTGGTTGAAGTTAAGAATTTCACAAATTATTAATTACTTCACTCATTGATTTCACAACTATTCGTTCAAGTGAAAAAATCAATATGAGCCACAATGTGGTCGTGCGCCCAGCGCAGACTCAGATCAGCCTGGGCATCCGCCCAGTCTGATCAGAGTCTTCGCTGCCCACATGAAGGTAGCTTAGACTCTTAGTTACCCTTTAAGTGCTTCGCAAAGAGTGATCAGATTGGGCTGATGCCCAGGCTCATCTGAGTCTGTGCAGGGCACACAACCACATTGTTGGTTTTCTCTTGTCCTGGCTCATATGTCATTTGCAGTTCAGTTTCAGTTTCCTGTTTATGTCAGAAGATGCATTTTCTCAGAACTTTTAAAAGGGATGTAGAACAGTATTCAGTCACAAGCACAATATCCTGAAATAGCATATTGTATATTTGAGCTGCGACATGAGAAAACCAACAATGTAGTTGTGCACCCAGCGCTGACTCAGATCAGCCTGGGCACCCCCTCAGTCTGATCACTCTTTGCTAAGTGCTCAAAGGGTAGCTAAGGGTCTAAGCTACCTTCATGTGGACAGTGAAGGCGGATGCCCAGGCTGATCTGAGTCTGCGCTGGGCGCATAACCACTTTTAAGGTTTTGTCTTGTCACGGCTCATTTCCTGTTGTTTGCTTTCAGGATGGTCAGGGCCAAACAGCGTTACATGTAGCTTGTCAAAACGGACACAGATCAGTAGGTTTCTTGTTTTTCGCTACATTCTAATTAAAACTTTTCCAAATGGCAAATGAGGAATTTTCTAGTCTCAGACCAAGTGTTATGTCCCCTTATACCCATTTATGTGTTAGGTTTGGTAATGACCGAAAAAGTTTGGATGGATATGTTTGAGTAAACATTGTAGACCCAGATAAAGTAAATGCATATCTGTGGAAGTCAGTGCAGTAAACTACACTTACAGATGATCTCTCAATGCAGGTTCAGTGTACTAATTTTTTATTCGAAAGTTCTGTTTAAATTAGGTGGCCTGTAACAAGACTGCATACATATCACTATAATAACTGTGACTTAAGATATGTGTATTTCTCCATATGATTCTGCATTTTTTCAAAAGAAAACAGCTTTTTATCTCACCTGCAACTAGCAGATTGATTGATTTATTTGTTGGTTTACATCCACGGTAAACAGCTATGGTCATGTTGGGATGGTCAGTTAACCTAACCACACTAATCCTGGGCAGGGTTAGACCTCCTAAGTGGTTAACCAGTACTAAGTGCATATACTTTCGCCAGTAACTTGAGTGTAACCAGTGCCCTTCTTGAATCAGTGGAAGGAGAAACAGAAGTATGTGGCCAGACCGGGTATTGAACCCAGGACCTCTGACTTAAGAGTCAGGTGCCCTGCCGATTGTGCTACGCAGCCCAGCTCAACTAGCAGAAGCAAGCCATAGGTGTTACTTTCCCAGTGTTAGTGGCAGCTAAAGGTTTAGCTCTGTAGTGTGACAATTTGCAGACAGGCAAGACACCCCATTCTATGGAACTCTCGTGACTACATGCTTGCTTCTTGGATGATGAAGCCATTCCAGGCCAGGGTCTGCCCTTAGAGGAAAGAGTTTGCTCCTTGGGGCAAATTCTTCCACTAAGACTTAACTGCTCTTCTCCTTGTATGAACACAGATATGTCTTCTTGCTCCATCTGAAGATGTTATATATCAGACACTTGGCTGACCAACAAACAGTGCAAGTTGAAATCAGGCTGCTCTTTAGGAGCAGTCTGATTTTGCTCTGCAATGTTGACTTTTGAATGTGTATCCCATGTACATGTTTTTGTTTTCATGCATGTTTTGCTGTGTATTGCGAGTCATACAAACCACTGTTTCTTCATCTGGTTCCCATTTTGTTCTTGTAGACAGTGCAGTGTTTGTTAGATCATGGAGCCAATATAAACAGACCAAACCACTATGGCTGGACACCACTACATTTTGCTTGCAGGTAATATTTCTCAATTTTATACTGCAAAAAAATTTGATGTTTTGCGGTCTCTGTTAGATGACACGATATGAACTGAAATTTGGTGTCAAAGAGCTGTTAAACCCAAAATAGTGAATCAATCAGTTAAAGATTTTGATTGGATGAGAAGTGGGGGATATATTTTATAGCCACATGTAGTTGTTTTTGTTCACATCTCTTACAGCAATTTGAAAATTAAAGAACTAGCAACTTTGTGATACTTTATTTATGAAATATAAGTTCCATTTATTGGCCGTGTGACTGCCATTTGAATACTTTTACATTTTAGGCTAAAAAGAATAAGAAAAAAAAATCAAAATGCTGTTTTAGTTCAAGTACAGAAAAAAGCAGCTGTGTTAGCTGTTATTTGTTTCATTACTTTTTCAAATGTAAAACCATTTTTATGCTTGCTGACTGGATGAAAAGAATGATTTTCAAAATATCATTTATTGTGTGACTTTTGCTTTTTTCACTGATTTAGTGTATAACTGTAAATTGAGAATCAGTTGTTACAGTCTTATTATCATGAATTTTTACCAGTGCGAAGTTTTGGGAAAATAAGGCGAATGTGTACACTTACTTGGGAGTGAACTCAGACGTTTTCAACTATGTCTTCTCTTTTACAGAATTTGCTCCTTTCCTTTGAGAGTAGACCCCATTTTGGAAGGGTTCTATTGTATAGCCATATACCTATACTAATTGGTTGTGACCATTTTACAATTAAGTTATCTAATTTGAGCCACAAAACGACAAAACCAACAAAGTGGATTGTGCGCCCAGCTAAGACTCTGATCAGCCTGGGCATCTGCCTAGTCTGATCAGAGTCATCCCTGTCCGCATGGAGCTAGCTTAGACCCTTAACTACCCTTTAAGCTCAAATCAGAGTCTTTGCTGTCCGCATGGAGCTAGCTTAGACCCTTAGCTACTCTTTAAGTGCAAGAGTAAAGACTATGATCAGATTGGGCTGATGCCCAGGCTGATCTGAGTCTGCACTGGGCGCACATGCCCCTTTGTTGATTTTACTGATTAGCGGCTCATTGCTTCTATATTTAGCCATGGTCAGCATGACACTGCAGCTATACTGTTACACCGAGGAGCCCGCTTTGTTACCAATGGTGATCACAAGAACCCACTGGACCTTTGTGTTGAGGTAACTACATCTTCCAATCGTTTTGCTTCAAGACATGGGGCTAGGGATTGCATGCAGCCCCGAACGGTATTGGAAGTAACTGTGGAGGTAAGGTTATTGGGGGTGGGGTTCTTAATTCCCATTTACTCTACATTGCATAACTATACCTGGTTTCTAGTTTCCTATATGATTGGTAGTAACTCAAATGAAACTGAAAATATGTGTGATTATAATATTTTTTAACCATATCCTCAGAGTTTCAGATATGGTTTGGTTTTCCTACCTTTTTATTCATAATTTATGTAAACATATATTGTGACCTTTCATTGAGGGCACCTCTAATGATTTTGTGGTCACAATATATGTTTTTATGGTGAAACAAGACAAAATATCCCAGAGTGATCCTCAATTGCCCAACTTAGCTGGGTCTCTGAGCTGTTCTCACAATTTATTGGTTTTAATCATGAAAAAAGTTTAGATCAGGTAAAATATTGCTGTACACATTTGCCATTCTGAAAAGTTTTGTTCGTCACAAAATTTGTTCATTTATAAGCAGTGTATTTCCAGGTTTCATTTCACTATAATCAGTTTACTAACAACTTTCATATATGCATTTTTTGTATGAATGCCTTAGAATTCTTGGACTTTTTACTGCACAGACTGTGAAGCTGATGTTAGTGTCCCCTGTTTATACCCTATTAATCCTAATAAAAGCCCCTGCCCTAATAAACACCCCCTACCTCTTTTCCGGAAATAATGTTATTTTGCCTTGCTAACCTCCATGTTTTCCATCAGTTTTACAAAGGGGGAACAGTATGGATTCCTGTTTGCTTATCTGGAGGGTACATCTCTTCAAATGGGGTCCACTCTTGAAGGTGAGAATTTGCTCCTTAATACAGTTTATTACAAGTATTTTGGCACTGGCTGATTTACTACTCTTCAGGCTCTAAATAATGCCCCCAGTGTGTAAAATGCAATGCCCCTGGGGCATTTATTAGGATTAATACAGTATATGCATATGGATACGGCTACAAAAGGAGATCACTGATCTGGAAATATCTGTCTTGCTTTTAGGTATATGAGTTTATTTTTAGGAAAAGCAACTCTGGCTTTTTATGCTCCCCGAAGGGTGAGCATATAGTTGCCGCTTTGTCCGTCCGTCTGTCCGTCTGTCCGTCATTCCGTCCGTCCGTCCGTCCGTCCGTCCGTCACACTTTTGTCCGGAGCATATCTCTGAAAGTATAAGGGGGAACTAAATGAAACTTCACACATTGATAGAGGTCAACAAGGGGAAGAGCAGTGCACAAGAACCGTAACCCTGTCACAAGTATTTACCAAGTTAGCTCCCTTTCCAGTTTTTTCAATATTTTGCTTGTCCGGAGCATACCTCTGAAAGTATAAGGGGGAACTAAATGAAACTTCACACATTGATAGAGGACAATGAGAAGAATTGCAGTGCACAAGAACCGTAACCCTGTCACAAGTATTTAGGAAGTTAGCTCCCTTTCCATTTTTTTCGTCTGTCCGTCCGTCACACTTTTGTCCGGAGCATATCTCTTAAAGTATAAGGGGGAACTAAACGAAACTTCACACATTGATAGAGGTCAACAAGGGGAAGAGCAGTGCACAAGAACCGTAACCCTGTCACAAGTATTTACGAAGTTAGCTCCCTTTCCAGTTTTTTCAATATTTTGCTTGTCCGGAGCATATCTCTTAAAGTATAAGGGGGAACTAAACGAAACTTCACACATTGATAGAGGACAATGAGAAGAATTGCAGTGCACAAGAACCGTAACCCTGTCACAAGTATTTAAGAAGTTAGCTCCCTTATCATTTTTTTTCAATATTTTGCATGTCCGGAGCATATCTCTGAAAGTATAAGGGGGAACTAAATGAAACTTCACACATTTATAGAGGACAATTAGAGGAAGTGCAGTGCACAAGAACTGTAACCCTATCACAAGTATTTACGAATTTAGCTCCCTTTCCATTTTTTTCAATATTAAGCTTGTCTGGTGCATATCTCCAAAAGTATTAAAGGGAACTTAATGAAACTTCATACATTGAAAGAGGGTAATAAGAGAAAATGCAGAGCACAAGAACCATAACCCTGTCTTCAGTATTTGCAAAGTTAGCTCCCTATTTTTTAGTATTTTGCATGTCCAGAGCATATCTCTGAAAGTATAAAAGGGAACTTAGTGAAACTTCACACACTAATAGAGGGCAATGAATGAAAGTGCAGAACACAAGAACCATGACTCTGTCATTAGTAATTACACAGTTAGCTCCCTTCTTAATTTGTGGTTTATTGTGCTTGTATAGAGCATATCTTAGGAAGTATTGAAGGAAACTGAATATAATTTCACACATTGATAGAGGGTAATGAAAGGAAGTGCAGAGCTTAAGAACTATAACCCTACCTTTAGTAATTACGGAGTTAGCTTCCTTCCTAATTTTTCAGTTATTTAGCTTGTCCGGAGTATATCTCTGTACATATTTAAGAGAACATGAATGAAACTTCACATATTGATAATAGAGGGCAATGACAAGAAGTGCAGAGCAGAAGAACCATAACTGTATCCCAAGTTATTTTGGAGTTACTTCCCTTCTTATTTTTTCTCAGTTGTATGTATGTCTAGAGCATTGCTCTAAAAGTATTGAAAAGAATTTTTTTTTCCATTTTAAATTGCATTTAATTTACACAGAAAATCACTCCTTCACCAGGATACCCATTCTCCTATTCCAAGCCTTCGGGGAGCATCCATCGGTTCCACCGATTTTCTTGTTTCATTTTTACTTCCTTTCTCAATTGAGGTCAACTCTTTCAGGAAAGAATTTGCTCCTGTAGAAGTAGTGTCTTGTAAGAGTAGACCCTGTTTTGGAAAGGCTTCATCGGCCAAACAGGAAATCACAAAAGTTCTTTCCTTTAGTAAATATGGTGGAAAAACATAGATCTATACCCGTACACTTCAAATTCAGGGGTAGCCATTAAACTCCTTTGTAAGTATCCTCCACTGGAGAAGAGATTAACCTACGAGGGAAGCAAATAACAGTCTGCCAAAGTTAGCTCACTTGTAAAAATGGCAGCCGGATGATGCAGGCATGACCTTACACCTTTTGTCATTGAGTGGTTTCTTCTTGTTTATGCTCAATTAGCAGACAACCATATGTGTTTTAACATTGCCTGGTTCATGTGTAGCCTGTTTAATTTGCATGTGTGTATCATAGCATGAGGCATAGGCCAGTCTGTAGTGAAATCAGGACCTTTGCTGTATGTTTTTTCTAGGCTAAGGCGTACTTATTTAAAGAATCGTTAACTTAACAAAGCTGATAGTCAAGGATTTACTAAATCCTTTAGTACACATTAAACAAGTGTGGTAATATTTTTTGCTGAAAAGGAGCATTAACTTTGCAAAAGCTTCTCACACTTTAACTGCAAAGAAATGGCAATGTTTTGCAATGTATTTGGAATTGTATTGTCTCATTAGCTAACAACTTAATAAGTTTTGAAATCTGGGCCCGAAATGTAAATTCTGAACACAGTGACTGGCCTGACTAGATTGCACAGACACACAGATCGTTCATAATCTTTCCCTTTTAGAATATGCTATTTCTTATTCTCAGTCTCAGTTACAATAGACATTACCATTGGGACACCTAAAAACCTTTAATTTTCCATTTGGGACAAATGGAAAATTAATGGTTTTTAGGTGTCCCAATACTTAAGCACACTAGGGTATCTCTATTTGTCTGCTTTATACCATATACATGTAGAGAGAACATCAAATATTCAGGGCTTTAAATATTTAGCTTTCCTATATAGCTATTGTTTTCACCCTGGTGTCTGAGTATGTCAGAATCAAAGTCTTTGTGGACGTCCACTATTCAGCTTTAGCGGGTTTGATCCAGGACTATTGGCAAGCTATGTTGTCTTCCGTCCACTAAGTGCTGTAGTATAATTGAGCACAACACAACAAAACCCACAAAGTGGCATGTGCGCCAAGGGTAGACTCAGATCAGCATGTGCATCTGCCCAGTCTGATTACTGCTTTTGCTCTCCGCATGGAGGTAGCTCAGACCCTTAACTGCCCAGGCTGATCTTAAGATTCGCTGGGCACACATGTCACTTTATTGGTTTTCTCATGTTGTGGCCCATATACGTTTTGACAGCTATATAAACTTAATGTGTAGGGATACACTATGTTTTTCCACCATCATTTCAAAGGGGAACAACTTTTCTAATTCCTAGTGCACTTCCTGGATGAAGAAGCCCTTTCCAAATGGGTCTTCACTGAAGGGAAGACTGTGCTTCTGGGGCAGCAAATTCTTTTCTTTTAAGAACTTCCCCCATTTAGGAAGGGAGACAAAAGTGAAAATGGCGGAGTTGCTTTCCCTGAAAGTGTACCCATATGCCATATAAGGCCATGACATAGACACACCAGTACATGATGTTTATCTGTTGTATACTTTCCTTTATTTAAGGCCGGGCCGGGTAGCGCAATCGGTTGGGCACCTGACTCGTAAGTCAGAGGTCCTGGGTTCGAATCCCGGTCTGGCCACATACTTTCGTTTCTCCTACAGCTGATTCAAGAAAGGCAGTTGTCAGTTACTGGCGAAAGTATGTGCACTTAGTACTGGTTAACCGCTTAGGAGGTCTAAGCCTGCCCAGGAATAGTGTGGTTAGGTTAACTGACCATCCCGACATGACCTTATTTGTTTACCGTGGACGTTAAGCATCAAATCAACCAACCAACCAACCTTTATTTAAGTCAGAAAACTGACTGAAACATATGCTGCTAAAAGAAAATTACTTTACTATTATTTGTGCATTAACCTTTTTAGATTGGGGTATTATGCAAACAGTGCAGACCCAGTTCTCTGATTTGGGTCTACACTGTTTGCTTACAGGAATTCCTATGCAAAATACAATATAAGTGAAAACATCCACCAGAAATCCATAAAACTAGAAATGGACTCATACAATGATAAGGATGGAGAAGTCCACTGGTCAAAAAAAGGGTTAACTTTTCCACCCCCACCCCCTCTCATATATTTGGTATTGGTTCTTCCAGCTTTAATTTTGGACATGCAAAACAGTTTAGATCCAAATAAGATGCTTCTGCTTGAGTCATCTAGCCTGTATCTCTACTGTGACTAGCAGAAATTAGACATAGGTCTTGCTTTTCCACATTGATGGTGGGGTAAACTTTAAAATTTTCAGGTTTAGCTCTGTTACATATAATAGTATAGACAATGCATGATAGGGGAGGCACAGCATTTTGAGAAATTCTTGTAATTAGATAAAAAGATTTTTATGTTGTTTGATCATAGCATGGTAGTTTATCAGTTTTTGCATCTTTCTTTTAATTTGTTTTGTCTGAATTTATGATCAGTCTGTATGTGTTGTTGATATATTAAATTGTTTAAGATATTTGGGTACATGTTGAGGGAAGCACTTTTGTCTACTTTCAGTTGGGTCAACCCTTAAAGGAAAGACTTTGCTCACAGGAGAGCATTTTTATGGACTCCTGAGAAGGGCTTTGTCATCCAGGGAAGCAACAGAAAGATACGAAACAAACCCTTCTGTAAAAATGGTCGAAACACTTGGAGATTTATATGCCACTGAAAGTTAATTAAGGAATGAATGTTATTTTTCTAATGTTGTTCAATGTTTACTAGCCATTCAAGTACATGGGATGTTGTAGATTTCAGGTGCTAGTTAGTGAGATGAGCTGTCACTCTAAAGCATGTGGCACAATGTAATTATTGACTTGTAAACAACATTGACTCCAGCATCACTTAATTGGATTAACAGAGAGCTCTGCGCTGATAATGTAAATATTCATAGTTACCTGTGAGATGGAGAGTGCTGTATTGTAAAAAAGTTCTATATCTTGATGCTGTGTCAAAAGAACATGGTCAAATGGCAGATAGTACAATGTCATTGTGATATAAGGCTACACTGACAAGTGCTTGTATCCCAATTGTTTAGGGTTACAAAGGTTAAATGTATTTATTTCAGGGTGGATACAGTGAAACCTGTGAAGTGTTGCTGAATTACGAACCCAAATTATTCCAACCAATGATAGAACTGGTGAAAGAGGACCATATCAAAGAGGCTATGGTAAGGCATTAAATGAGCTGCGACACGACAAACCCAACAATGTGGTTGTGCGGCCAGCACAGATTCAGATCAGCCTGAACATCCGCCTAGTCCACTCAAACTTTTCGCTTAGCGCTTTAAGGGTAGCTAAGGGTCTAAGCTACCTCCATGCGGACAGGGAAGACTCTGATCAGACTGGGCGGATGCCCAGGCTGATCTGAGTCCGCGCTTGCCGCACAACCACATTGTTGGTTTTCTCATTATGTGGCTCAAATTTTCTTCCAACTGGGACAAAAACCTGCAATTGGACAATGGAGATCATGTGATAATCCTCCTAAATTGTAGAGCTTATTTTGGCTATCACAGGCTGCATTCAAAACAAAATATTGTTGTTTATGAGTGGAAAACCAGTACAGTGCTTCAAGATCAAACTTCAGTGATGCTGAGCCTTTTTGTCACAACTAATTAGTGTTTCTGCCTTAATGGATTGAAAGAAATTGATAGGACATCATTTAAATATCATAAGTCTAGTATACCAATATAGCACAGAGGATTATACAGACTTTCTGACTTAATTACATCCTCGACATACGAAGTATGTCAGGGGGTATATAGTTTTTGTCATTCCATCTGTTCGTCTGTTTGTTCGTCCTTTTGTTCGTTCGTTCGTTCGTTCGTCAACTTTACGTCAAAGTTTTGCATTAAACCTTTTTTGATTGCCCATATCTCTGTAACTACACATCAGATTCTTTTCATGTTTGGTTTATGTTATCTCTAAAGCATTGCCTTTGATGTAAACTATCTTAGCTCCATGGGCCGGGCCTCGGGGTGGGTCCCCCAGGGGTCAGTAATTAGGACTTAAGCATTTTCATTATGTCAAAGTTTTGCGTTAAACCTTTTTGATTGCTTATATCTCTGTAACTGCATTTAAGATTTCTTCCATATTTGGTTCATGATATCTCTGTAGCATTACCGTAATCGACCCAATTACTGCACCGTGCGCTTAACTTTTTCAAAATTACAATGAAAAGGTGTGGTTAAAAATGTATCTAATAAACGCACACTCTAAACAATTAGATATACATGTAGGGTGACTGGAAAGAGGCAACATGGAGTAGGACTGGAAATACTGTGTGTATATACGTTTCAAGGGACAGAAAATGATACGGAAGCCTCGAGTTCGCTGGTGAAATAGAGATGCTATTAAGTTGTTGGGTTTTGTGAGAGTTTCAAAAGGAAAATCAGTGTGCGCTTGTGCAGTTTTTTTCCAGAAATGGTGTGCGGTTATTGGGGCATGTGCGGTAAATGGGTCGATTACGGTACTTTTGGTCTGGACTACCTAAGCTGCAGGGTCAGGCTCATGGATGGGGGCCGGGCGGGGTAGCGCAAACGGTAGGGCACCTGACTCGTAAGTCAGAGGTCCTGGGTTCGAATCCCGGTCTGGCCACATACTTTCGTTTCTCCTTCCGCTGATTCAAGAAGGGCATTTGTCAGTTACTGGCGAAAGTATGTGCACTTAGTACTGGTTAACCGCTTAGAAGGTCTAAGCCTGCCCAGGAATAGTGTGGTTAGGTTAACTGACCGTCCCAACATGACCTTATGTTACGCAGAAGGTTTTACACACGGTCGACACGGGTGTAGAGCCTTATGCGTCGCCAGGACGGCGGAGGGTGATTTCCGGTTAAAGGGTTATCTACCAGTGTATTACACTAACAAGGAAACTCTAACAACGTTAGAATTTTTGAAGTTTATATATAATGTAAATTCTATATACAACAATACAATTTACAACTGTCACAATTACAATAATATACAACACATATCAGTTCATGTCGCTGGCCCAAGTAAGGTGTTTGTTTCAAATCTGTAATCGATTTGCGTACAATACGCAAATAGATTACCGTGTGACGTCAACACCGTACTCGGCTCAGCGTCATGAACTAAAGGAAAACACAAAGAACAAAAAACGTTAGTTTGAGCTCATACAAAAAAAACAAGGCCTTATGTTGGTAGACTTCACTTTGTCGTTCCTTGGATTTTATCATGGGCCAGTCCATATAACATGAGGAACACCAACTTATATTAATATGCGCACGTTTATATACTGGTCGCTCCCTGGATCGTACCAGGGACCAGTCTATATATAATATGACACACTTTAGTGGACGAACACTGTCCCACTTTCACCTCCGCAGTAATAAGATCGCCTTCGCCAATATTTTGTGCTTCCCGCCTCTGCTAGGAAAACATGCACAAGGGCATTGTAACTGCTCTACCCGGGTTGGTATTAACCTGGAGACGTATATCGAATCTCCAGGTGAGATGTGGCTCTAAGCCCTAACAGCTGACTGCCGGACTTGATGTGCCTAAAAATAACGAACTTACACTTAATACATTGTAACTACATAATAATAATACGTAAGACTTGGGCCTGTCTTGGAAATACCATACAACGCCCTCGGCGAATGCCGAGCATAACGTGCACACGCCAGCCGTGTCACTAGACACAACTCGCGCTCACGATGTAAAGCCAAAATTGTGCTTACCACTTCCGCCAATGAAGAAACGTAGATCCTACTACGCATGTGCGTCGAAGGATCTGACGTCAAACATTGTCAAGAAGTATACTGACGTCAACAGGCATTACCATGACATACCCCACATAAAACATGAATAATCTAGACAATTACCTATCTACATTAAATTGATTGACCAAAATCTAACTCGCATATGTATTAATTCATTTCTTTAAACTAAGCGTAATACCATTTGCCATAGAATATAATAGCTGAATAAGCGTTTCTAACACATTTGGGATCATAACGTTTGATCCGACATCATGACGCCAATGATGTTATACCATAGGACGTCATCTAGTGAAGGCAAATCAAATGCATGACGACCAAATGGTACCATAATAACATATGGAAAAAAACCCTTAATGCGGTGCATGCTATGGCGTCAATTGACGTGACGAGTATATAAATTAGTCCCATTATAAATCAATCAACTTCTATAGGCCAGGTATACGTGAAACTAATATAAAAAGTGCTGACATCGCACTAACATGATGCAACTGACGTCACATGAATAACATGAATGCAACTGACGTCACATGAATAACACGAATGCAACTGACGTCACTGGACGTCAAATAGACGCACACTAGTGAAACTAATATAAAAAATGCAGACGTTGCAATAACATGAATGCAACTGACGTCACATGAATAACATGAATGCAACTGAAGTCACTGGACGTCAAATAGACGCACACCATTGCAACCAACATCAGTGATATAAACTACTTCCGTAATTTACAAAACTTCCTAATATACAAACACCATGCGCAGCATGGTCAGTATAAACAAAATTGGTCGACATATGCACAGCCTGATCACTGTCAACAAAATCATATCAGTCGACACATATAATCATACCATATCAATCAGAAGTCACATTTTTCATTCTTAGCCAAACTATTCTAAATAAATATAATAAATTCTTACCATTCAGGTCTTAACACAGAATCTGGGCACACAACAATATAACATCCATCAATTCACCTTAGAATTAAACAGCCACGTCTAACTTTTCATTAAAGAATAGGAGTATAAATACTATGCGTCTCACTTTTAAATCATGGAACTTGAATCTAAGCGTGCAGGTATTCACATTAAAATCATGCAACACGCTGTCCACAATCAAAAGACTCGTGCAGGTATTCACCTTAAAATCATGCAATACGCTGTCCACGAGAGGTATTCACAAACAACCCATGCATAAAGTAGCCACAATTTCCGTAAAATGTTTTATTACCACAGTTGCCCTAAAAACTGTAGCTCTACTGATTGAAAGGATTAAAATGATTTCGACGACATAGTCGACGATCGGATCCATTTCGTAACACCTTAGTTGTTTACTGTGGACGTTAAGCATCAAATCAACCAACCAAATCATGGGTGGGGCCTTGGGTCAATAACTAGGACTTAGCCATTTGTTGTATATACAGTTTGGGGTTATTGTTCTAATATACTTGAATAGAGCCTAATGATACATGACTAGGTTTATTTCATACTAGTTTGCACTAGATTGAATGCTGCTGCTGCTGACATAAGGTTAAGGTCACAAACATTTAAATTTGGTCATGTATAACATTTGCATTGTAGTTTTGTGGTAAAGTGTGCTTTCATTAGGCGGTGGCACTGGTCGGGGGTATACGTGAGCCCCTGCTCACTTGCTCTAGTTTGATAATACACAGTGATGGTATGCAAGGATACTTTGTTGTCTGATGATCAAATAGTACCCCTTTAATATGATAAAAGATATTTCTACATATATTTTTTCAGCTGTTGAAGGTATTCTCATACCTGTGTTCACAAAATGAGAAGATTTCAGAGAGAATTATAAATGGTCTGGCACAAGAGGCCTCTGCCATAGGATATAGCTTGTTAAGGTTAGTAGACTTTATAACACTAATGTTTCACAAAGTGTTGCTCTCTGAATTTGCAGTTATTGCTGTTTGCAGAAGCTGGGCATGACAAAATTGTTAAAAAAGAGAAGCTTTTTCAGCTTATATGGGTGTGATGGAATGTAAAGGTTATATCCTGAAATCTTGAAACAAAAGAATGCAGTCTGAGCTAGACATACTGAAGCTACCTCAGATGTGCTGTGGCAGGCTGAAACTCTGCCTATGCAAATTTCATTAGATTTTTCCTTGAATTGATTTGAAATCCTCAGTATTTTTTCTTCAAGCGCCATGAAAGAGTAATCAATGGACATAGTTTAATGAAACTTTTAAAAAAAAAACCCAGATCATTGTAAAGCCATGTTGCATTTATGATGTTCATCAGGATCATCTTAACCCTTAATGCGCCAAAAAGCAGACGACAAAATTTACGTCTGCAGAAATTTCAAAAAAAATTTTGTCCAAGCTAAATCATATTGAGAATTCAAAGACTATAGGGCAAACAGTGTAGATCCAGATGAGGTGGCTCATTATGAGCCACCTCATCTGAATCTACACTTTGCAAATTCAACAATTTTTCATTTTTGGCGCTTTAGGGGTTAAGTATGCTAGAGCTATTGCCCTGTGATTTACAAGTAAATTGACTTTGTTTGCTCAGAGTGATAGCTTAAAACCTATACTAAATATGGATTATCATACCGGTATTTTGGTTTTGAAAGTGCAGTTTTTAGCTCACCTGGCCCGAAGGGCCATAGTGAGCTATTGTCATACGAAAGCATGCGGCGTGCGTCCATGCGTCATTCGTCGTCCGTCAACACTTGAAAACAAATATTCAAACATCTTCTTCTATAAAATACTGGACCCATGGTTCTCAATTTCACATGGAGCATGACCTAACTCTAGGGTCTCAGAATTGTAAAATTGGGTCAGGTTGAATATCCAAGATGGCCACTGTTACTGAAAATAGCAAAAAAAAAAAAAATCATCTTCTTCTCCAGAACCACTTGGTATATTTGTCTGAATTTTGCATGACACATCAATGGAACATTGGTATACAGAATTGTAAAAATGAAAAAAATCTGTAGAGGAGTTTTGTCGCAGTGACCTGCTTCCTGTTTACGAGTGTAATTTTGCTCAAATGCCAATGTTGAAAAACAACTTATTCAAACAACTTCAAACAACTTCTTCTCTAAAACCACTGAACCCATGGGTCTCATATTTCACGTGGAGCATGACCAGACTGCAGGGTTTTAAATTTGTAAAAGTGGGTCAGGTCGAGAATCAAAGCTGGCCACCATTACTAAAAATAGCAAAAACAACAAAATCAACATCTCCTCCAGAACCATTGGTATATTTGGTTGAAAATTTGCATGAAACATAAGTGGGACCTTGAAATTAAAAATTATAAAAATCAAAAAAGTCTGTAGCGGAATTAGGTCACAGTGACCTACTTAGCGTTTACAAGACCAAATTTGCTCAAATGTCAATATCTCAAGAAAACACAAATGAATTCTGATCAGGTTTGGTCAGAAATGGTCCTTGAATGGAATTATTTCAAATTTGTGCCAATTGACTATCCAAGATGTCCACCAGAACCCTTGAATGGAATTGGACCAATTTTGTATCAGAATGTTCCTTGCATGAAACTGTTTTGAATAATTGCAGTTTGGCAATCCAAGGTGGCTGCCATCTGCCATTACTAGAAATAACACGAAACATGAAAATGACGATATCTCAGTAACCACTGAATGGATTTTGACCAAATTTGTGGCAACATGATTCTTGCATTGAGGTGTTTCAAACGTAACTAAATATAGACCAGTCATGTTGGCCACTGTTACTAAAAATAGCAAAATGTGAAAATTAGAAAATCTCAATAGAATTGGACTATTGGACTAATTCTGTGTCAGAACGGTCCTTTCATGAAGCCCTTGCGATTTCTTGCATTTTGGCATTCCCAGATGGCTGCCATCTGACGTTACTAAAAATAGCACAAAACATGAAAATGACAATATCTCAGTAACCCCTAAATGGATTTTGACCAAATTTGTGGCAAAATGATTCTGGCATTGAGATGTTTCAAGCATAACTAAATATAGACCAGTCATGTCGGCCTCTGTTACTAAATATAGCAAAATGTAAAAACTTAGAAAATCTTAATGGAATTGGACTAATTTTGTGTCAGAATGGTCCTTTCATGAAGCCTTGCGATTTCTTGCATTTTGGCAATCCAAGATGGCTGCCATCTGCCGATACTAAAAATAGCACAAAACATAAAAATGACAATATCTCAGTAACCCCTGAATGGATTTTGACCAAATTTGTGGCAAAATGATTCTGGCATTAAGGTGTTTCAAACATTCATAAATAAAGACCAGTCAAGTTGGCCTCTGTTACTTAGAATTGCAAAATGTGAAAATTAGAGAAATACAATGAAACTGGACCAGTTTATATTAGAATGGGCCTTGCATGAAGGCTTTTGATTTCTTGCATTTTGACATTCCAAGATGGCCTCCATCTGCCATTACTAAAAATAGCACAAAACATGAAATGACAATTTCTCGGTAGCCACTGAATAGATTTTGACAAAATTTGTGGCAAAATAATTCTTGCAGTGAGATGTTTCAAAAGTAACTAACTGTAGCCCCGTCAAATTGGCCTCTGTTACTAAACATAGCAAAAAATTTGAAAATGAGAAAATCTCAATGAAATTGGACCAATTTTATGTCAGGATGGTCTGTGGCAAAATAGCCAGGTGAGCGATATCAGGCCCATTTGGGCCTCTTGTTATTGTGATTCCCTCATTTATGCTGATTGCCTTTTATTTAGAAACTGCCATTTAAGTGAGGAGCCCAATTCATAATTGTGTTAGCAAGTATATTAACAGCTTTGCCACATGCAAACTATTTATGTTTGAAATATATATATTCTAAACTTGTTTTGCTGTTCACTTTATCAAAACATCTCTGTCATTTGGAAGAAGATATACAATGTGGAGTTTTATATATACACTGGAGCGCCGTTATAACGCGGGTGTCGGGAGACATAAAATCGAACCGCGTTATAAGTGATCACGCGTAATAACGATCTTCTAGGAAATACCCCACTCACTAATGAAAAACCCAATGTTTACATGTTCGTTGCGTTTATTTAGCCCTAACAAGGTAGATAGACATGTTCACTGCTTACCTGACACAACGAAAGTCATCGCTGAAGTAGCCTTTCAGTCCCTATGTTCTAACTTATTGTGAAATATGGGCTGCAAAACGGTTGAAAACCATTTACAAAGCGAAAGTACAATCGTAACACATCGGCCAAATCCGTATCCTGAATTTAAACCTATAACGACGAGGATGTCCGATTGAGCGAAATAGACTTGTTCGAGTTAATTCCCTTATATATATACTTGCAAAAAGGTACCTGCGGACGAATAAAATATACTTATTTGCGCGAGTACTGGCGTCGCCTAAAAACTCTAATCAGCCTACAGATAACCAAATCGGGTTTAATCTTTGTTTTTTTTTTTTTTTTTCATTGATAAAATTCTTTTATAATGTTTTCTTTGGAAGTAATCAGTGACTGATGCGCTCAGCCTTTTTCCCGAGCGTCGGCTTGTGTATATGAGGTGACCTTCTCTGTTGGCCAAATTGGTGACACGTGATATGCGCTAATTATCGAAGTCTCGTAAAAACAATGACCAATTTTCACACCTTGGCAAGACAACCGACGCTTTGATTGTCTGTGATAACTTTTGACACGCTGTTGATTAAAACTATGTAAACAACCCAATTAACTTTTAATGGTTATTTTGTCGTGAACACCGACGGAAACCGCCGAAAAATCCGCGATCTGTTGAAAAATAATGGGTGACACAGGACAACCGCTTTATATCGATTTCCGCGATATATCGGTCCGCGGTATAACGGCGCTCCAGTGTACCTCCTTATGGTTCAAAATATGCAACTGATGATCCTTACCTCGAAATTCAGGGCGAATTACTTAGATACTGTGCAGACTCCAAATATGTTTTGTTATTTGGAGATTTTAATTCGCGCACTGGTACGTTGTCTGACTATTTGGTAGTTGATGAAAAAATTTGCGAAATTAATAGCATGAAAGATTTACATAATGAAAATGTCGAGCTACTTGATACGTTAAATTTTCACAATATTCCACTTGTACGAAATAATTCTGACACAACCGTAAATACATACGGACGTCAACTGTTAGAACTGTGTAAAAATAACGACTTGTTTATATTGAAGGGTAGAGTAGGTCAAGGCTGTACAAGTAATAGGGTTACATGTAAAGACAGCAGTGTCGTAGATTACTTTCTGTCAACAGCCTGTAATTTTGCTTTTATATCTGATTTTTACGTTCATGAGTTTTCAAATCTATATTCCGACGCCCACTGTCCTTTATCGTTAACAATAAATTCTGAAGAAATGAAAAACGCAAGCCAAAGTACTAACAATACTATCAATGGTAAGTTTGAAATGAAAGTAAAGAACTGGGATTCAGAAAAATCGGAAATATATCTTGAAAATTTTGATATTGTAAAATTGTCAGAAATTGAATCAAGGTTAGACAAATTGTTAGAAAGTGGCAATATATCAGAACATAGCATTAATGACATTGTATCTGATGTGTGTTCTTTGTTCAGCTCTCGTTCTAAACTCACCTTTGGAGAAGTAAAGATAGGACCCCCGAAACGAAAAGATAATATTAAACCATGGTTTAATTCGGAATGTTTCCATGTAAGAAACTTATATCACAAAAGTAGAAGAATGTATAATAAATATAAAACAGTGTATTATAAAAATATTCTAAAAACTGTAAGTGTAAAGTATAAAAATACATTGACAAAATCTAATAGAAACTACAGAGCAAATAAGATAAACAAATTAAGATCATTAAAAAAGTCCGACCCAAGGAAGTACTGGAAAACAATAAACTCTCCAGATAAAAAGGATAATAACTCTGCTTCACTTGATGACTTATATAATTTTAATAAAGTAACCAAGCAGCGGGTTCATCAGATAATACTGAACATATTTTCGATTTGCCAAATGATGAAGACAATGAGTTGATAAATCAGCCAATCTCTGAAAACAAAATCTTAAAAGCAGTAAGGTCATTGAAAAATAATAAATCCCCAGGTGTTATAGATAACATTGTAAATGAATAGATAAAGTCGACTATATGTTATATGTTACCTATATATGTTAAAATTTTTAATATAATTTTTGACACTGGAATCATACCGGAAGATTGGACGCTGGGCAACGTTAAACCTATTTATAAGAATAAAGGTAATCCAAAAGATGCAGAAAATTATTGACCAATTACATTACTTAGCTGTTTTGGAAAAGTTTTTACTTCTGTCATTAATAACCGATTAAATATATATGCTGAGAATCATGACATAATAACACCATCTCAATCAGGGTTCAGAAAAAAATACTCAACGGTACATAATTTATTCATTATTAAAAGTTTAGTAGACAAAGTAAGATCAAGCAAGAAAAAGTTATTTTGTTGTTTTGTTGACTTTAAACAAGCATTTGATACTGTTTGGAGGAATGGTCTTTGGACAAAACTGTTAAACAATCAAATAAATGGAAAATGTTTTAATGTCATATACAATTTATATAAAGACATTAAGTCTAAAGTCACCACACAGCAAGGCTCTTCTAATTATTTTACTTGTAATGTCGGTGTAAGACAAAGAGAAAATTTGTCACCTTTTTTTATTCTCTATCTTTTTGAACGACCTTGAAATGTATCTACACTATAATAATGTATCTGGAATAACATGCGATGTAAATGATGACAAAATAATGATTTTTCTTAAAGTGTTGATCTTATTATATGCAGATGATACTGTTATATTTAGTGATAACGAGTCGGATTTGCAACATGCGTTGAATGTTTTTGAAAAATTTTGTTGCCAACGGAAACTCACGATTAATGTTTTAAAGACCAAAGTTGTAATCTTTGGTCCAGGAAGAAGAAAGGAAAATTTGAAATTTTGTCTTAATAGTGTCGAAATTGAAATTGTGCAAGAATATAAATATCTGGGTATTTTACTTGGACAAAGTGGTTCGTTTGTAGTAACAAAGAAACACATTGCTGATCAAGCCAACAAAGCATTATTTTCTCTTCTACGAAAAATACGTAAGTTAAGTCTACCTTTTGACATCCAAATCGATCTTTTTAATAAAATGATCAAACCAATTTTATTGTACGGTTGTGAAGTGTGGGGCTTCGGCAATTTTGATATTTTGGAACGTGTTCAATTACGATTTTATAAATTTATCTTTAATTTGAAAAACTCAACCCCATCCGTTATGATTTATGGAGAGATAGGCGCTATGCCATTAGCTGTGGATATACAAACTAGGGTGGTGTCATTCTGGTCCAAACTAATAGCAACAGATTTGAGTGAACATTATAAATTATCAAGCATGATATACTCAGTAATATATGCGTTAAATGATACAACAGGATTCAAATCACAATGGCTAAATATCGTAAAAACACTAATTTGTTCATTAGGATTTGCTGGAATATGGTATTCGCAAAGTTTTAATAATATGAATTGGTTTGTTAAGGCGTGTAATCAAAAACTTAAAGATATATTTATCCAAGACTGGCTAGGAAAAATCGGCATATCATCTACAAGTAACATCTATAGAATTTTTAAAACAAAGTTCGAACAAAGTCATTATTTGTCTATATTGTCTACCTATCATTGTAAGCGTTTCCTGGCTTTCAGGACTAAAAATCATCAGTTACCCGTTGAAACCGGGCGTTGGAAAGGTGTTCCTTTGCCAGAAAGAATATAATGATATAGGCGACGAATTCCACTATGTGTTAGTATGTAAAAATTTTCAAGAGCAGAGAACGAAGTATTTAAAACATTATTATTATCAACATCCAAACATCATCAAATTTGAAGAATTAATGAACATCAGAGACCCCATGAAACTTAAAAAATTATGTATGCTTATAGACATTATTATGAAGACAGTAAATTAGAAAAGTCCATTTGTCCTATTATTTTACTTTTTTTTAAAAATAATATCTATGTGGTTATTAATATCAGTTATTTATTTTACCGTCTCAGTTAGGAGCCAAAGGAGAGGGTGCGCTCGAAGCCGTGCATCCTTTCTTTTGTCTCTGGACTGGTAACGTAGGAAACATATATAACTTTCAAATTTACATATTTCTGTCATTCATATTGTTTCTGAATGTTGAACTTGTTTAACAAATTGTTATAATCATACAAATATAAAATTGCATAGTTGATCTCCCACTAAAGAGATGTATAACAATACAGTTTATAGTTCGGATACACGGTGACTTGTGGTCATCAAAGTTTGTGTACCTTGGCTTGCTGGGCCAATATCTCAGGGCGTATACAACATGAAGTTTGTCGCACGAAGTTCGCAGCTGCAAGTGCAGCGCATGCAGCTGTGGGCTTTGTGCTGCAAATCAGCCTTGTTGCATTGGTCCAAGCTTTCCAAGGGATATTAAGTGACTACAATTTCTGTCTATTGAAACAAATATACTTAATTTACCCACAGTCAAAAAATTGATAATAATATACATTCGCATTCATGTTTGTTTGTATTTCAACATCAGTTATGTTAGTATATGTAATAGGATTCTCTTGCTGTATGCTTTTGTATGCCAGAGAGTAATAAAGCTTGTATTGTATTGTATTGTATTGTATCAAGTTCAAATAAAATTGGAGCCAATTCAGCTGGGTATAGAAGTTCAGTAAAATGGCTTGTTTTTTTTTTTCTGTTAGTGTGTCAAGCAATGCTGAAGCTCAAGTATCCAGCCTTCTTAGATGTGTTAGGTTGATAACAAAATTGTTTGGTGAGAGTACTTACTCCAAGTCCGACCCTGGCAGCTTAGCTATAAATGGAATCAACACACCACCATCACCAACTGTTGTAAATATATTTAAGGTATGATTTCTGGAGCCGTATTCATAAAGCTACTTAAGTCGTTGCTATGCTGTTGCTAAGGCTAAATATTTATAAAGGAGATTCCCTACAACTATGAAATTTGGTCTGGAGGAACAGTCTTTGTAAGACTGTTCCTCCAGACCAAATTTCATAGTTGTAGGGAGGCTAAATATCTATAAAGGAGATTCCCCACAACAATGAAATTTGGTCTGGAGGAACAGTCTTTGTAAGACTGTTCCTCCAGACCAAATTTCATAGTTGTAGGGAATCTCCTTTATAGATATTTAGCAAAGACTGTTCCTCCAGACCAAATTTCATAGTTGTAGGGAATCTCCTTTATAGATATTTAGCCTTAGCAACCGCATAGCAATGACTTAAGTGGCTTTATGAATACGGCCCCTGTTCTTTAATACAAGACTTTTAATTGATTCAGAAAATACTCATTTTCTTAGGTATGACCATTTTATTGTAAAGAAGGAGCTCAGTTTGTAATGAGCTTTACTAAAGCTTGCAAAACCATGAGAAACTTGTGAAAGTTTTGCCAGTTCACATGAGACTTTTCATAATGAGCTGTTTTATCTTGATTAACCCTGCCATAACTCTAATTAGCCCTGGCATAACTCGGCCATACTTTCAAGAATTTTAGTCTTAATTTTTATACGCCAGTTTTGAAAAAACGGTCGTATTATGTCATGGCGCTGTCCGTCCGTCTGTCCGTAAACATTCTTGTGCGCGCCATAACTCATTAACCGTTTGGGTTATATTCATGATATTTGGTAGGAATATGTATTAGGTTGGGGGAACGTGTAGCGTACAAAAATGGTTGCTCCCCCTTCCTTAGTTTCCAAGTTATGTCCCTTTGATTAATTTTTTACCTGCAAGTCTTGTGCGCGCCATAACTAGATAACTGTTTGGGATATCTTAATGAAACTTCATAGCAATGTGTATGAAGTCCTAACGATGTGTCGCGTACAAAATTGGCTGCTCTCCCTTTCTTCGTTTTAGAGTTACATCCCTTTCATCAGTTCCTGTTGACTATTTTTGTGTATACTTAACTTGTGCCTACCATAACTTGGTAACCGTTTGGAATATCAAGATGAAACTTTACAACAATGTGCATGATCATAAGACAGTGTGTCACATATAAGAATGGTTGCTCCCCCTTTCTTAATTTTGGAGTAGCCTCCCTTTGATTAGTATTTTAGGCATTTCTCATTCACTCCATATCTCCTTAAACTTTTGAAGTATTAGAATGGAACTTTGTAGGAATGTGTATAATGAGGTAATGTATCCTGAGCAAGAACCACAACTCTGGCTTACTCACTGAATTACCTGCCCTTGCATAAATATCATGATTACTCTGTAACATTTCAACTGTTTAAAATATTGTATGATGTCAAGGGAATATAATGGAACCAAGAATGGTGTATCTAGTATATTTAGTTTATCTCCCTTGACTTGATATACTTATATAATGTTGAATTCATTTATTATAGAGTGGTTGCCTCTGTTTGTCTGTCTGTCTATCCTTTTGTAAACAGTCTTGTTCATTCTGTAACTCCTTTATGACATTTAAACGGGCGTATTATGCGCAGCTTGCGAAGCCCTTGTTCTTTCTGAGTAATGGATATCCAGTTGCAAAGATGTAGTATGCTATTTTTTTCAGCCACTGGAGTTACTGTGGAAGCTTTTAGAAGAATGGCTTGTAATAATTCAAGTTGAATTTGAAAATAACGAGCCAGTAGAGCAGCGTGTGAAGTCACCTGATAGTCTACGTATGGTGTCATCTGCTCCACCTCACCTGTTTGAGACTGGTTCACCACATGCTTCTGCAGCAGGGTCAGCTCAAGAGAAATCAGCGGTAACCAGTCCAACTATGACAGTGCATGTTACAGAGGCAAGACTGGATTCTGACTCTGGTAAATATTATTTGTTGATTTCTTTGAAATTTCGACACTAATTTTTATTTAGTTAGGTTGAAATTCACAATAGATTCGCCTCATGATAGCTTTTAAGATTTGGTTATCTGTATCTCTTTATGTGTATAAGGATTTCCAGCTGTGGCAGGCTCATCTCCTGCTCTAGGCTGACCCCTGTATCCCACAGAGCAAGAGGAGTAAATGCATTACAAGACAGACCACAGACACTGGTGACCTTGTTTCCAACAATAGGCCTACCACAAAGAGTCGTGTGAGTGTTATAGTTAGATTCTGGATCTCAATAAGTGGGAAGAAGTGCCCTGAAAAAGAACCAAAACAGGTTTGCTTGGTATACAGAGAAGACTAAAACCATGTTAAACGAAGTTTGTCTTTCCAAACTTATCACCCAGAAATGAACTGCCTGTCTGTAAGTATTTGATTAACGATATAGAGATGTTATTTTTTGTAAAGTCCCTAGTCAAGGGTCAAAAGTAATTCCACATAAATATTTTCCCATAGACTGTTTTACAATTTTGGCAGTTCTCCCAGGCCAAGCATAAGATAATGGCTGTGATTGAAAAGCTAAATGAACAATGCAATAAACATTGTTTACAGAACTGAATTCTGTCCTCTTATTATTATGATACAGGTTGTCAAACTTAATGTAAGTTTCCATTGATGTTCCTGGCAACATCGCAAAAAAAAAACAAAATAGAGGAAAAAAACAAAACAAAAAAAAACAAGTATGAAAATTAATGTCATGCTGTACACAGACCTGTTTACAACTACGATTTTGGCGTATTTTCTACGCTTTTTTACTTGAAAATATGCTCTATGTTTTAACCATCTGAAACTACGCAAGATTGCAAATCCAGTTTTTCAGTCCTTTTCCTGTGATTTGGGACCATATTTGGATGTTTTGGCCCCAAATTAAAGCGTCTATTCGACACAGATTAATACGGATCAACTGTGTGCATTTTAGCATGAACAAACAATCAAATTATGTCAGGCTGCAACTGCCAGTCAACAAACGTCAAGAGAAGTTAAATAATGGCAATATTAGTCATGGTATATTGATTTTATATCATCAAAATCTCAAAACATTCCCAGATAATCGTCGGAAATGGATGACACGTTTCTGAGTGCCAAGAAGTTTTTGGTGAAAAACAATGGACAAATCGGATAAACTGCTTCCCAGTGTGATTCCTCAAACTCTTTTGCATTGCATCAACGTTCTGGACAGGGATGACACAACAGCTTCTTGGAAATTAACCAGAAACTCGAAGGGATTCTCACTCGTGATCAGGATGTTTGTCGCCAAAAATGTCATGCCATTGAAGGACAGTCACTCTGCTTTGGGATGTCAGCAAGGAAATCATCAGGACAACTCTACCGATGACTTGCCACTGACAAGGCCAAAGCGGAAACATAAATCCCCATCAGCAGTTGCAAGGGATCGTGCACGACGACTGAAGTTCTGGAAAAAGAAGAACTCTGCCCAGACTTCTTCTCTGAACGCCCGGCGACAGCCAGAGGATACCATTCTTGAACAGGAAAATTCCATCCATACAGATTCGGATTCTTCTGGTGCCTGTAAACACATTTCCAGTCAATTGGATCCTTATTTGGATTTATCCACTCAAAGTGATTTAAATGAACTGGTTCACTCTCCTGAGATACCTGTTGTTTTGAGTTCGGAAAAAGAGTTGTTGGCCTTGGATTGTTATACAGAACCGGATGATAACTCCCCCGACTACTGTGCAAACTGTTATTCCTTAGGAAATAAAGTCAACCTGAGATGCTGTACAGGCTGCAGATTTATTAAGTACTGCAGCAAGGAGTGCCAAGCAGGACACTGGGTATCTCACAAAACCCCCTGCAAGGCCATTCAAGGTCTCCATATGCTTCAGTAGACTCAACATCTGATCTCCGGAAAGTGCTTTGGTGGAGGTTATTGACATTGTTCTTGTTGTGTATGTGTATATTACATTCATAGGTGGCGGATTATTCATTGGTGCAGGAAACTTTGACACTGTGTATGTGTATATAAGTGGTGGTGGATTATTCATTGGTGCAGGAAACTTTGACACTGTGTATGACTTGTATATAAGTGGTGGTGGATTATTCATTGGTGCAGGAAACTTTGACACTGTGTATGTGTATATAAGTGGTGGTGGATTATTCATTGGTGCAGGAAACTTTGACACTGTGTATGTGTATATAAGTGGTGGTGGATTATTCATTGGTGCAGGAAACTTTAATTAACTTATCACAATAAACACTTTTACCGCTTATCCGGGTCTGTCGACAAATTAACGGCGGAGCTCTACAAACAACAACAACAACAACATAGCAAACTATTTTTGTCAGCTACATTGTATTGTGATGTGTTTTCGCGATCAAAAGTTGATCAAACAATCAACAGATTAACTTGGTTAAGGCTTCAGTAAGAAGTCGGAACAAATTATTTATCATTATTACAGATGTATAATTTATCCTGTGAAAATAAAATCATCTACTGACAGATATTATATTGAGGTATGTTTAAATATTTCAGTAGTCTATTAGGAAGAAAAGAGTGGTACTATGAATGCAGGCCCTTGCCAAAGATAGCTCAGTTGCCATCCTCAGCTCTTTTCCTCATTTCTGCTGTACCTATGAAAGACCTGATTTTAAAAACAGAGAAACAGACTATGCTAGAAACCACTACATCTATGTCAATTTTTTTGAAAAATTTGAAATAGCCCCTACTCCCCATCCCCCAACACCCCTACCCCCCTCCAACCACCACATGCTTGGACTACACATAAGTACTGCAAAATACATTTAGCTGCCTTCCTGACTACACATGGCGAAGTCTGAGAGTAAACGGGTCTGAGTACACGTTGAAGGGCTGAAATGAAACAAATAAACTGCGTGTACTATTTGTTTAGCTTTCTATCAGTATGAAAATAATTGCAGTCCATTCAATTGAAGTGCCAAGTTATAAAAGGTAAAGGTTTCCCATAGCCTAATAGCCGTAGGGGCAGTGGTGGTTAGAGACCCACTGTATCTTGATTGGGCGCAGCTGATGAAAGGCGGAGCCCACCTCTCTCCTTTCGCTGCCTAATCCTTCCCTGATTCGAAAAAGGTACCCATTTACTGCTGGGTTGACAGAGTTTTCCAGTCGTCGGATGGCGACGGTGAGCCGCAAACTCACGACCTTCCGGCGACTTTCTGCACTATAACCGAGTCACTCTAACCACTCGGCCACGGCGCCTCTCGGCGCATTTAGGAAGCCAAATTATAGTATCCAGTAAACATGAAAATATTCTGAAGTCTATGGGGAAATCAATTTTGTGAAATTACTTTTGACCCTTGATTGTAGTTAGGGAATTGACTGATCAGAACTATAACTGGCTGCCTACACATCTTTATTCCATAACAAACATACAGGAAACACTTTCCTGGCCTTGCATAATGGCTATGTTTGCATTATGTTTTGTTTCTAGGTGCAAGCAGAACATCTGAGCCTGACACAAAAGTCCCAACAACCAAAGAAAATATTTTAAAGAAAGTGAAACGCCTGAGTTTGGAGTGTAAGAACCAGGATGTTATTGGTGCCATCATGCCACGCCTTTGTGGAGTAATTCATGCATTCTATATTGTGTGTTCATGTCAATCTCAACGAGGGTAAGTTCCGTCAATAATATTTATTCTTATCACTGATATACCAAATTAATTCTAATGATAAACCCTGCTCTAATAAAAGCCCCCCTGCCTCTTCTCCAAAACTAATGTTCCATTGAATTGCCAACCTCCAAGTTTCCATCAGTTTTACAGAGGGGTACAACATGAAATTCCTGTACGCTTCTCTTGAGGATTTAGCTGCTCTTCAAATTGGAGAGGAAAAAAATTGCCCCCCCCCTCCCCCCACTCCTTCATAAAATGCAATGCCAGTCACAGAAAGAAAAAAAACACTAAAGTGAAAACACTAAAATAAGATGACCTCAGCAAGAGGTATCTTTGATTGGACCTGGGCAATCAAGCTAGTCTCTAATAAGCATCTGAGTACCATTAGAATTTGACAAATTAGAGCAGATAGTCTGAGCAAACAGTGCAGACCCATAAGGAGCAGTCTGACCAGGATCTACCCTGTTTGCCGTTTCATCTGCATCTTTTTGATGCATAACAAACTGTTCCATATTACCCTAATATGCTTAAGTATTGGTATGCCTAAAATCATTAATTTTCCATTTATTCCAAATGGAAAATAAATGGTTTTTAGGTGTCCCAATATTTGGATGCCTAAAATCATTAATTTTCCATTTGTTCCGAATGGAAAATAAATGTTTTTTAGGTGTCCCAATATTTAAGCATATTAGGGTAATGGATCTAATGAAATTTTTGTAGCAAACAGGAGAGATAGTTGTCACACACGTTTATGTTAACCCTTAAAGCACCAAAGCAGCAGGTGTAAAAACATTTCAAAAGATTTGTCCAAGCTATATCATATTGAGAACTCAAAGATTAGGGACTAAACAGTGTATCTCAAGATGAGATAGCTTTTCATGAGCTGCCTCATGTGGATATATACATTTTGCAAATTCAAATGTTTTCATTTTGGCACTGTTAGTGTTAAAACTGAGTTTACCTTTATAAGTTGTATTGATACATTCAGAAAATTGTGTACTGAATATATCCATTTCTTTGTTTCAGTATGACGTCTCCACGTTTTATAGAGTTTGTGTGTAGTAACAATAAGGTGCTCAAATCCCTTGTTGCCAGGTTAGTTTGTCTGATATCTTTTGCACATCTGTAGCATGGTGATAAACAGTTTTTGAATGATTCTCATGGACTCAGGCACTCAAGCAGTGTTTCATCATTGTAGTACTAAGTAGGTCACTGGCATAAGCTGCATGCTTTTAGTATGCCCTTAAATACACACTGAGAGAACATTGATGCTTTCAAAAGCCCTAACCCCAGCCACACTATAGAAAAAAAAGAACTTTAATACCAGTTCCCATACAAAAAGTTTTGTGTTTAACAAAGAATTTGTATCAATAATTCCAGCTGACCAAGCCTCATTTTACATGGCATTTTATCTTAGCCAAAGAAGCAAGACCAAAATGAAGGGTTGGAGAAACTGCAAACTAAAAAGGAAACAAAAGAAAAGGGAGGAAAGAGGAAAAAAATCTGTACTAAAACAGAAATTAAAGAAAGCTTAAAAAAAAAGATAAAAAAAAAATAAAGCAAGAAAACAAGTCTATGTACCTAGCTTTAGTAGCACCATGTCCTCTGATGTCACAAAAAACAAGTTGCATATGTCAGTTTGCTATTCACTTCTTATTTCACATTTGGCATGGCTTGTCAAGACATGGAAAAAGTCAGATTCTAAGGCAAAATTATTATAGACACCAACTTGTTTTTCAGTGGCTTTCTTAAAGCCCACTGTCATCAGAAGGGCATTAAGATAATAGTTCAGGATTTACATGACTTAACCAACAGCCCACTAATATCTGTAATGGACTTTGCCATCTTTAAGATTGTGCAAGAAAGGTTTTACAGCTGTCGACAGAATAGTGTACAGTGCAGAATCAGATCAAACTATTCATCTTTATTTTTTACAGAAATCCATCGGTGATATTTGATCATTTCCACTTCTTGTTGGAGTGTCCAGAGTTGATGTCACAGTTTATACATATCATTAAATCTCAGGTATCTGTTATGTTTCTATCATTACAGAGCAGAAAATAAGTCAGTTAATTCTTTAGAAGCTCTTACTTCTCTAACAAACATGTTGTGACCATTAATTTTGCTGCTTTATGCAGGCATTTCCAAAGAGAGTCATAACAAATGTGCTTTTAATATGGAGAATAAACATTAGTATAGTATGTTTGCTCCCAAGTGCAAACAGGGTTTTGTTTATTTTCTCGGAAACGATGAAAGTTCCATTAAATTTCCTAATGTCCCAATGATTCCTATAACTATACATAACGGAATGCGAGAAATCCAAATTTTTGGATGCTTATGTAAAATATTTTCCATTAACAGTAATGAAGAAACTTAGCAGTTTCACTGAAGGGCCTCGTATGCTTGTTGGAACAGCCAAGATATTGTCGACAGGCAATAGTGTAAACTCCTTGTTTAATACAGGTGTGAGCGTATATGAATGAAATAGTGAAATGTATTCACCTGTCCACATGCATAACGTATGGTGTCATTGGTCAGGTGATATTATGTTGTAAATAAACATTGAACTATTATAAAGATTTGAGAGTAAAAAGTGTTATTTACAAACTTTATTATATACGGGTGAAACAAAACGTAGAAAAAAATGGATTCAGAATAAAATTTCAATTAATTAAGCAAATTTTGTTCTAGGGACAGCATGCATTGGTCACATGCTCTAATACATATATGACTAAACGGGAATTTCAACAGCCAACTCTTACTCCCTTGTAATTAGGAGGTGAAAATGACATAGCTTAAGTTCTTTTTTGTATAGAAACTTTTTTATGCAAAGCCTCACATTTCTATAAAATTATGATTTTGTTATGTATAGGATGAAAATTAAGAATGAGCAACTCGAATATCTTCTACCTCTCACCAATTTTAAGAAAATATTGGGGATGCCATTTGCATTTGGGAGCAAACGGACTATATTTTAACAGTTATCATCAAAACACACTCTAGTCAATGAAAATGGTCAGCAAGTCTTAAGAAACCTTGTTTGATTCTGTTAATATTAAGGAAAATTTTAATGCAAGCTTTTTTAGACCAATCATAATTTAAGTGAACAAGTGATGTTAGTTCTTAGATATAGTTGCGACATGGCTTTGCACCATATATGACAACTGGATACGTTCAGTAGTCTAGATCATTAGCATGCAAAGTCATTTATTTATATACTTTTAGTTGTGACCCTCAAATAAAAATAAAAAGGCAGACTTTTACAGCATATGAATGCCCATGTTGGTGCATTGGTCATAAATGTTTATAATATTTAAGCAGTATTGATCCAGTAATTATATGCACATACTTAGGCTAATTGTGAAGGTTCCATTGTTTTCCAGGCTTTTGATGCCCGCAGGAAGTGGTTTTATGAAAATCTTCGACCAGAGGAAGAAAATGAAGAATTTATCCATACCCCAACACAAGAAAGTGATCTCATAGTAGTTCATAGAGGTCAGTTTACCTTAAACATAGTAATTTTTTATGGCATCAGGAGAAGGAAAAATTTAGGATAAATGTTTAATGTTCTTATTTCATAATGAATACATTTGACATGAAATTGCACCAGAAATGGTTTTGATTTGGAGTACAACATAGGTTTTTTCATGGAAAAATAAGAAAAGCAATAATATATTGCAGTTACCAGCAAAACAGATGAAAAGGTAGACATTATTGAGCCGCGACATGACAAAATCAACGAAGTTGCATGCTCACCCAGCAAGGACTCATATCAGCCTGGGCAGACTGGGCAGATGCCCAGGCTGATTAAGTCTTCACTGGTCGCACATGCCATTTCATTGGGTTTCTCATGTCGCGGCTCAGATGTTTAGCACAGCCTGCCCTGAACACTTATATTCGTTTCTGAACAGTTAAAGAAAAAAAAAAGGGTAAAGACAGCATTCAAAAAATAAAAATAAAGATGGCATAGAAAGCAAATCAAGACCAGCCAAAATCTTTCCAGGCAAATGGCCATGAGGCTGTTCCAAATAATGTAGGAAAGTCAGAGATTAATAGGAGGCTGACAAACAATGATAGTACTAGTGATAAACCGCATCAGCAGCACCACTTTTGAATGGTTAGTCATAAATCACTGAGGGCTTATATCAGTTGTACTTGATCACAGTCTTGCCTTAGATTTTATTGTGGTTTATAATCATACAAACTATTCGGTCCATGTGAAAGACTTTCAAGCTGTAGCAAACATATAAATGAGCCACGTCATGTGAATTCCAACAGTGTGGCATTGGTGACAAGCAAAGGCTCTGAGCAGTCTGATCAGAACCTTTGCTTGTCACATCCACTATCTATGGAACCAACCCAAGCCATAGAGCCAGCAGTGAGGTCTCTTATTATCCTGTATAAATGAGAAGGATGACCTGAACATCACATGACAAAATTGCCACATTGTTGGAATTAAGTCACATGATGTGGCTCACCTCAAGATTAAGTACTGAGATGAAACAAAATGAGCACTCGACAGCAAGAATAGTACTGAAATGCTGGAGCAAATAAAGCCCAGCAGTTGAAACCCGATAGCCATTCTTACATGTAGCTCTAAACACTTCTTCATATAAATTGAAAACATGTATCACACTTTACTTTATTTGAACTTAATGTTTGAGAAGGTAAATTTCTGTAAAGAGAGTAGTACAGCAGAAGGAATTACAATATTATTTTGGATATAATGTTAGTGTGTAATGATTTTTGATGGTACCTAACTATAATGTGATGCACTTATAATGCCATGCTTTCCAATGGACAGAAGCATAGTACCGGGACTGTACTGTGTAACTGGGACATGCTTGTTTGGACATTGGCTCCACCACATGTCCCTGAGCTACTAGCATCTTTGGGGTAACATGACATTACACTAGGAGGGTCATGTTAAGATTGTAGGGTATACAATGATAAATCTAAATGTGAAACAGTAAATAATATCTGTTAGCATGTCTGGCATCTTGTATATTTTAAATATAGTATAGTCTGCTAATCTGACATTGTTCTTAAATGTCTTGGCCTTACAGGCTTATTGCAAGCTACTCAATAAGAGGTTACTATCTTACAGAAAAAGTATTTGAGAGCAGTTGTGATGAGGTATTGAAGACACCAGCCGAGAAACTCAAAAAAGGACTACATCTCAAGTTTGATGGGGAAGAAGGAATGGTAAGAAAGTAACAAATTATATGCTAATATACCAATTACTAGTGAATACTAATTACTATATTCATTGAAAATCAATAATCACTAGAAGTCCTGATTAAATCCAAGTTAGTATTGTAAAGCCCAGAATAATTACGGTATCATGCTGTTATTTACAGTTAAAACCTTGTAATTTTTAGAAGGCAACATGTTGCAAGTAAAAACGGTAAAGATTTCTCATAGCCTAATAGCCGTAGGGGCAGTGGGGGTTAGTGACCCACTGTATCTTGGGCACATCATATGAAAGGCGCAGCCCATCACTCTCCATTCACTGCATTATCCTTCCCTGATTTAAAGAAGGTATCCATGTACGACTGGGTCGACAGAGAGAGTTTTCCACTCGTCGGATGGCGAAACCTGGGCGCAATCTCACGACTGTTTGGCGACTTTCTGCACCAATACCAAGTCACTCTAACCCCTCGACCATAATGCCCCCCTGTTGCAAGTATTTTACTTTATAATTGGAAAAGTCTGGTAAAAAACAGAAAGAAAACTACAGGCAAACATTCAAAGGCAGACAATAATTGAAGATCAGGGTTGGAAAATTCTTGAAGCTTTCACAATCCAACATTATACTTTGTTGAATTTGATAATTGGCATAATACAAAATTGTTACTCATCCTTCAGCAAGAGACATTTCTGATAGCGAGGGGATGAGTGGATTTTTCCAGCCCTGAAAATAGAAGATGCTGGCAAAAAATATGGCTGCTATTATCAGGAAGTAATTGTAGTTTTCTGATAGACAGAATAAACTGAACACAAATGTAATAGTTGCATCAGAAATATTTTCGGAATGTTTAGACAAGAAATGACAGTACACAGGTAATTCATATTACAGTCATGTATTAAAGCTACTGCAGTTTTAGTAATAGCAGACCCTTCATATTGACAGAACTGCTATGTTAGTCTACTTTATTTTCAGGGCCAGGGTGTTGTACGAGAATGGTTTGATGTTTTATCCAAAGAAATCCTGAACCCAGACTATGCATTGTTTACACAGTCTGCTGATGGTAATATTGCTGTGAAATGCAGTTTGAGATCTTAGGATTTTTACTGATATATGAATTGTAATGGCATGTTGATGATAGTTTTGCTAATCTTGATACAGGGCGCTTGCATTTTCTTGAGAAGTATTTAAAAGCAAAATGAAATATTTATTAGCATGTGTATTTTTCCTGAATTCATTTAATATTTAGTGTATTCAACGTTGGCAGGAAATGAAAATTGATAAGGGAAAGCAGCAGCATGTCTGACATGTTGAGTGTAACATTGGTAGATGGCAAATAGGCAGATGAGTGGATACAAGAAAACTCTTTAAAAAAAAGATAATCGTCGCAGATTAAATGGAAGTGTGTTTTGTAATATGTCTTTGGTTGAAGAGTTGACAATAACATTCCTGAATTATATGACTCACGTGAGCTATGTAGGTAGGCACCCACAACCGTAATTTTAACACTGGGTAGCGACTATGACCTATCTCAAAATTGGGCTCTCTAATTTGAAATTCAAAACAGATTAGATAAAAAATAAAATGGGGAACGCTTAAAGAAAAAAAACTTAACAGAGGCCGGGATTCGAACCCGGGCCGCCAGCATGGAAGGCGCGAATTCTACCACTGAACCACAGATGCTCACAAACTAACTGATTTTTAAAGTGTATATTCTCTATCTATCTATTTATACTGCAATTAAATCTTTGTGGAAAAAAAAGCTTTGAATATATGTGCCTGTGTTCGATAATTACAAACAAGAGAAACATTTTGAATTAATATATGACATAGTGCGAGTATTCACAGTGCATGCGACGGGAAAAAACGAAGATTAAATATTCATTGACCTTTGATAGTATTGGCTAAATTTTGACATTACGGGTGATTTGACCAATGAAATCTTGTGAAATGTGGAACAGTATCTAAATTATATGCGTCTGCGACGCGAAAAAATGGTTGGTTGATTTGATATTGGGATCAGTGACTAAATCTGACTGTAGGTGGATTAGATCAACTGTATGGAAGTATTGGAAGAGCCTGCTGTCACCCTTGCATCAGTGTCTGTGTTAGAACCCAGTGCCCAGTTGTTCAAAACTAACGACATTATGTTAAATTTTCAAATGTGTTTTACGTAAAAACACTGCCATTTTTTTGGCCAAAAAATGTGTGCAGCTTTTGCAGAACAAAGCTCCTCACAATCTTTTGGCAAAAAATATTATTTGAATTGGTTTTATGAGTACTGTAACAAGGATTGACTCATGACTTTTTTAAGCTAATGATTCTTTGAACAATAGGGCCCGAATCCAGAAAAGATGTTTTGGTGTAAGTTTTTGTATGTGTCGAGCTAACCTGGATATGTCTAGTGTAATAGAGTTAAGAAGTTTTGGTAAATATGTCAGGTTGAATTTCATTGGTATTTTAATGTAATTGTTATTCTATATTGTCATCTCACAAGACATGCCTTTAAAAATATGTAGACTAGCAACTTTATACAGGGCAGATCAGCCTGGCTCAGACTAAGTGTTTTTTTTTTTTCAGGGTGCACCTTCCAACCTAACTGTAATTCAGCCATAAATCCTGACCATCTACATTATTTTCGGTTTGCTGGTCAGTGTCTTGGCTTGGCATTATACCACAAACAGCTGCTTAATGTCTACTTCACCAGATCTTTCTATAAACACATCTTAGGTAAGATTTTTATCTTATATTTTACAGTGAGTGGAAAACTTAAGGACAAAAGTTCTGCACGGATGTTTAGTTAACATCCGTACAGAACTTTTGTCCTTAAGTATATTTGCATTTCTGAGGTCAACATAACTACTTCTGTTTTATGTCCTAGATAAGGATAGTAGGAAGTTTTCTATCATTTAGGTGAAGTGAGTACCATGTGATGGTTCACTGTGTTGCCTTACACAGTCCATGTTGCCAAATAGGTTATGAATACATTTGTTTATGCAAATAAATCAGAAAAGAGAAACAATTTTGTTAAGGAACAGGGAAATCTGATTTCACTCTACTGACATTTAATACAGGAATTTTTGCAGAAAAAAATATGATGGGTGTCACATGAAAAGGTTCCTTAGAGCATGTGGGAATTAGAAAGACTCAGCCTGTGCATTCAAATAGTTTGATCAGAGTCATCCCTTTTCACATTTACTATCTAGAAATCATAAGCAATTTGTAAGTCAAAGAAAAGTGAATCACTGTGAGTTCTTTCGCACGCTGATTCAAGAGGTCACTGTATGCACATGTCTTCCCACAAGGAAATATTCTATAGTTGTGAACAGTTGAAATTTGACCACATTGGTCCTCCAGTCTAAGTCTATATAAAAATTACTTTCACATGGCAAAGGTGAATATATGGAAAATATTCTACAGTATGTATTCAGTTATAAAACTATTAATACAATGCTAAGATACAAATGTTTATTTGCTGCATCTTTATTCAGTTAGATAGCAATCCAGTAAAAGGGCTATTTTATCAAAGAAATTATTGGTCTCACCTTAACTACGGAATATTTTGTGTTTCAGGTATTCCTGTCAACTACACAGATGTTAGTTCCATTGATCCAGAGTATGCAAAGAATTTACAGGTTTGAAATTTTTACCCTCTTTTCCAGTATAGAAAAATCTAATATCTTGAAATGCAAATACCATGTTCATTATGACATCTTTACTCTGATTTGATAAGCCAAAATCAAAATCATTGAAATTTAGGAGGATTTTCACAGCCCATTTTTAGCTCACCTGAGCCAGCAGCTACAAGGGAGCTTATAGTATAGGCATGCTCAGTAGTTGTCCATCCGCCTGTCCTCAATTTCAAACGACTTCTCCCCCGAAACCACTTGGCCGAATGTAACCAAATTTCATATGAAGCCTCCTGGGTCTTAGGAACGGAAAGTTGTTCAAATGGTCCTGGTCACATGACCAAGATGGCCACCACGCCCATATATGGTCAAAACCTTAAAAAAATTTCTTTTCCAGAACCAATAGGCTGATGGCCTTGAAACTTGGTATGTAGCATCGGGTAAGCGAGTACTACCAAGATTATTCAAATTATGACCTCGGGTTAACCCCGACCTTTTTAACGGTAAGGTCAAATTTGCTTCCTTGTGCTTTTATATACTTAGTACATTTAAAAACGCAACATTTTTGGTTTTTCATTTTTGCATAATGGATAATACTTGGACTAAGAATAGTATGTAAACGTATGTCAGGCAAATGTATCTTTATGCTTTAGCATCAAATGTCCTCGCATGTTCCTGTATTGCACATAATACTCACTCCCAGTATGAAAATTAAGATTTGCTTGTGCGTGTATCATGTAAACACTTAAAAACTTTCGGTCAACGCTACTGGATAGTCCGTAGATCAGCATTTAAGAAACACAACCAGTAACAAACAAACTGTAACAAACAAATCTATTTGGCTGATTTACGCTGAAAGAAAATTTGCCTCCAGATACCAGTTCATAAAGTCTCAAACATAGAGCTAATGGGGTTGTTAAGATGTCATCTGGCCATGATTTTCCGACAGTATGTGCCCTTTCTACTGACCGGTACCCTTAAGAAGATTGATAAGTCCGGCTCAGTAAGGAGAATCTCTCCAAAGACAAGATAGATCACACATTGTCATTTATCACAGCTCAAGTGCTTCCGACACGCTGATGCACTCTAGCAGACATCTGGGACCCATGCGAATGTTTCTCTTTGCTAAGCGGCAAAAAAAAATTGGAGCAATGAAATGTTTACGGAGCTTAAACTTTTACGCTCTTTACAAAACCTGGTGATTCATTTCTTTTAACGGGCGGTATACAACTGCAATATCGGTGTCCAACGTCTAGAAGAGAAATACAGAAAACTATCACACATAACTTATGCCACTTTCTCTTTCTGACACCAAATGACATCATTCTGCCAGAACAACCAACTCTGCCATTTGACTAGTAACCAAAATAACATGTTTTAGATGAACAGAAACAGGGCGCTTTTTTGGGCACACTGAATCATCTTCAGTTATTATGCCCCCAACTTCGGAGAAGTTGAGGGTGCATATTGGTTTGGGCCTGTCCGTCTGTCCGTAACGCTTTTTGGCAGCTGGGAAACTCAAGAACTGCTTATGCTAGGATCTTGAAATTTTGTATGTGGCATGTATATGAAAAATAAGCGGACCCGTATTTTTTATTTTTTCCACTGGTCACGTATTTTCAGAGTTATGCCCCTTTTTCGACTTAGTCTATGGAACCTTGTGACTAAAATATCTCCAGAACCCCTGATGCTAGGATCATGATTTTTTGCAGGATGACATTGCCCAAGGTGTAGATGACCTGCCTAACTTTTGAAAAAAAATCATGAATTTTTGACCGATTTATGCCCCTTTTTCGACTTAGTGCATTGTAAGCCTATGTAACCTTGTGACCAAAATATCTTAAAGACCCCTAAAGCTAGGATCATGATTTTTTGCAGGATGACATTGCCCAAGGTGTAGATGATCTGATTAACTTTTGAAAAAAATTAGTGAATTTTTGACCGAGTTATGCCCCTTTTTCGACTTAGTGCATTGTAAGCCTATGGAACCTTGTGACCAAAATATCTCCAGAACCCCTGATGCTAGGATCATGATTTTTTGCAGAATGACATTGCTCAAGGTGTAGATGAGTTGAATAACTTTTGAAAAAAAAAACATGAATTTTTGACCGAGTTATGCCCCTTTTTCGACTTAGTGCATTGTAAGCCTATGTAACCTTGTGACCAAAATATCTTAAAGACCCCTAAAGCTAGTATCATGATTTTTTGCAGGATGACATTGCCTAAGGTGTAGATGATCTGATTAACTTTTGAAAAAAATTAGTGAATTTTTGACCGAGTTATGCCCCTTTTTCGACTTAGTGCATTGTAAGCTTATGGAACCTTGTGACCAAAATATCTCCAGAACCCCTGATGCTAAGATCATGATTTTTTGCAGAATGACATTGCTCAAGGTGTAGATGATCTGATTAACTTCTGAAAAAAAATCATGAATTTTTGACCGAGTTATGCCCCTTTTTCGACTTAGTGCATTGTAAGCCTATGGAACCTTGTGACCAAAATATCTTAAAGACCCCTAAAGCTAGGATCATGATTTTTTGCAGGATGACATTGCCCAAGGTGTAGATGATCTGATTAACTTTTGAAAAAAAATCATGAAGTTTTGACTGAGTTATGCCCCTTTTTCGACTTAATGCATTGTAAGCCTATGGTACCTTGTGACCAAAATATCTTAAGAACCCCTGATGCTAGGATCATGATTTTTTGCAGGATGACATTGCCCAAGGTGTAGATGATCTGATTAACTTTTGAAAAAAAATCGTGAATTTTTGACCGATTTATGCCCCTTTTGCAACTTAGTGCATTGTAAGCTTATGGAACCTTGTGACCAAAATATCCCAAGAATCCCTGATGCTAGGATCATGATTTTTTGCAGGAAGACATTGCTCAAGGGGAAGATGACCTGATTAAGTTCTGAAAATCATTGGTGAATTTTTGACTGAGTTACGTCCCTTTTTTGGACATAGGCATTTTTATAGGAATAAGCTTGTTAACAAAATACAGTATCTGAAGAACGGAATAAGCTAGGATCCTTATGTTTGGCATGCAGGTTTGGACTAAGGTGTACACGACGTGATTAACTTCTGAGCCTATTTCATAGATTTCTGATAGAATTTTTCCCATTTTCGAACATAGGCATTTCGAATAGGAAGAAGCTAAATGAATAACATTGTGAACAAAATATTTGAAGAACCGCTAAGCTATGTTTCTTATATTTGGAATACAGTTAAAGGCTAAGATGTAGATGAACCGATTAAAACCCCACCCCTTTCTGACTTAAACATTTGGGGATAAACCTTCTTTAGAGGCAAGCATATGTTTGGGGGCATAGTGTTTCATAAACACATTTTCTAGTTCCAAAAGCTCTGATAAAGGATTTACCCAGAAATGGAACAAATTTCCACAGCATTTGATGAAAACAAATCAGTGAATTCGAGGAAGTGAGGCCCATGCGTTACGATTTTTATCTTGTGAATTTTGATTTTAAGGGTAATGCTCCACAATGAACGTAAACTTAATGGAATACACAATAAACTGCCATGAAATTTAGCACTTTGACTGTGATAGATGTCAATCTAAATATCTCACGATTTTCAATCGTTTGTCTTAAAAATTCTAAAAGTTATTTCCGAAAAACTAAGTGTTGCGTTTTTAAATGTACTGAGTATATAACAAAATGCTAGAACATAAGATATCTTGGAAACTGTTGAAGATTTTGGACTAAAAATTGGTATCTACAGTCATCTTAAGGAGTACATGAAGATTTATGAGTACAAGAGGTCAAGGTCATTCTTTGACCTAGAACTCTCATATTTTGACAATTTCAACCAATCTCCTCAAAAGCCACTGTGCAAATTGAAACCAAATTTCATATAGAGCCTCCAGGAGTTGAGGGAGCGAAAATTTATTCATACGGTCCAGGTCATATGACCAACATGGCCGCCATGCCCATATATGGTAAAAAACCTTTAAAAATCTTCTTTCCCAGAACCAATTGACCGATGGCCTTGAAACATGGTATGTAGCATTGGGTACTTGAGTACTTTCAAGATTGTTCAACATATGACCTTTGGTTGACCTTGGCCTGTTTTAAGGCAAGGCCAAATACGGGAAAATACTAGAATATAAGATTTCAAAGAAAGTTTTGAAGATTTTGGCCTAAAAATTGGTATATGCAGTCATCTTAATGAGTACATGAAGATTTGTGAGTACAAGAGGTCAAGGTCATTCTTTGACCTTTGACCCAGAACTCACATATTTTGACAATTTCAAACAATCTCCTCAAAAACCACTGGACCAATTGTAATCAAATTTCATGTACAGCCTCCAGGGGTTGAGGTAATGAAAATTTATTCAAATGGTCCAGGTCACATGATCAACATGGCCGCCTCACCCATATATGGTAAAAACCTTTAAAAATCTTCTTCTCCAGAACCAATTGACTGATGGCCTTGAAACTTAGTATATAGCTTTGGGTACTCCAGTACTATCAAGATTGTTCAAGCTGATGACCTTTGGTTGACCTTGACCATTTTATGGCAAGGTCAAATATGGGAAAATTCTAGAACATAAGATTTCATGGAAAGCTTTGAAGATTTTTGCCTAAAAATTGGTAAATACAGTCATCTTAATGAGTACATGAAGATTCATGAGTACAAGAGGTCAGTGTTGTTCTTTAACCTTTGACCCTGAATTCTCATAGTTTGACAATTTCAAACTTTTTCTTAAAAGCCACTGAGCTAATGTAACCAAATTTCTTATAGAGCCTTCAGGGGTTTAGGGAACAAAAATTTCTTCAATTGGTCTGGGTAACATGATCAACATGGCCGCCACGCCCATATATGGTAAAAACCTTTAAAAATCTCTTCCCCAGAACCAATTGACCGATGGCCTTGAAACTTGGTAAGTAGCATTGGATACTCCAGTACTATCGAGATTGTTCAAATTATGAGCTTGGGTTGACCATGACCTATTATACGGCAAGGTCAAATATGCGAAAATGCTAGAACATAAGATTTCATGGGAAGTTTTGAAGATTTTGGCCTAAAAATTGGTATATACAGTCGCCTTAATGAGGTCATGAAGAATCATGAGTACAAGAGGTCAAGGTCATTCTTTGACCTTTGACCCAGATCTCTCATATTTTGACATTTTCAAACATTTCCTCAAAAGCCAAAGGGCCAATTGTAAACACATTTCATATGAAGCCTCCAGGGGTTGATTGAACAAAAATTTGTTCAAACGGTCCAGGTCACATAACCAACATGGCTGCCATACCTATTTATGGTATAAACCTTTTAATATCTTTCTTCTCCAGAACCAACACATCTATGGCCTTGAAACTTGGTAAGTAGCATGGAGTACTAGAGTACTACCAAGACTGTTCAAATGATGACCTAGGGTTTACCTTGACCTATTTTGCAGCATGGTCAAATATGGGAAAATGCTAGATAAGATTTCATGGAGAGTTTTGAAGATTTTTGCCTAAAATTGGTTTATATGGTCGTCTTAATGAGTACATGAAGATTTATGAGTACAAGAAGTCATGGTCATTTTTTTACTTTTGACCCAAGACTCATATTTTGACAATTTCAGACATAAGAAAAAGCCACTTTGCCAATTGCTCAGGTGAGCGATTCAGGGCCCCATGGCCCTCTTGTTTTCTTTGGTACAGTGTCATGGTAAAAAAAAAAAAATAATGGTAAAATAAGATTTTGTACCACTGTTAAACAAGGTAAGGTATAGTATGTCACAATCTTGTATACAAACTTCTTAGAAATGAGATATACTTTCTTATTTGGTTCAAGACATTTTCTTTTGAAAAACAAGCTATTTTTTACCATTATTAGCAAAAATCATTATGTACATTGTCCAACTTTGTAAAACAGAGGCATGGGACCTTGAGGTAGCTCTGTAAGGAAGCTTGGAATCTGTCCCTTGTAAGAATTGTTCTCTATTTAATCACAGTGGATACTGGACAATGACATCAGTAATATTGGTCTTGACCTCACATTCTCAGTGGAAGGAGATGTATTTGGTGTGATGGAGGAAGTGGAGTTGAAGCCTGGAGGGTCAAGGACACCGGTTACCAATGACAACAAGGTAACAAAATACTCATTTTTCTTTTATCATCTTTAGCCTTGAAATTTCATTTTTTGATGAAGATGTTTTAGCATTGGATCACATGGTAACTCACTAAATTACAGACACTGTTATTTCACTGACTTTCTTAAAGCTGATCTTACCCTCATTTTCTCAATGAAATGATGAAAGGACATACATACTTAAAAATGGAGGAGATAGCATATCACTTGAAACATGTGAAAATGACAAAGATAAAAGTACATAACCACTAATGAGCTTTAGGAACACTATACCTGTTCAGCTGTTGTTAGTTGCAGGTGGTGCAGGTGCAGCTTGTCACTGAGAGGAGGACAAACCATTACATTCTGCCATGAACAGGTCCCGAGGTTATAAAACATTTTTCATGCTCAACTCAACTGAGCATGAAATTTTACCTGCTAGTAAATAGTAAATTACTGATAAGTACAGTTGTTTTCATGCTCAGTTTAGCTGAGTATGAAATTTTCACTGCTTATGAATATGAAAATGCCAACATTAGTTGGCATTTTCATATTTATCAGCATTGAAATTTTCATGTTCAGCTGAGTTGAGCATGAAAAAAGTTTTATAACCTCGGGGACAGGCAGCCTACTATCAGGGTTCCAACTGTACAGCCCTCAGAATATGTCGCTTTATATTAGTTTACCATTGTTGTTTGCAGGCAGAGTATGTGCAGCTGGTCACTGAGAGGAGAATGACCCATGCCATATTACCACAGATAGACAGCTTCCTGTCAGGGTTCCACCTCTACATTCCGCAGAAACTGGTACAGATGTTTGATGAATATGAACTTGTAAGTTATCTAATTCTTAATAGCCAAAATAGCTTAGCTGCAGTGTTGACATTACCAAAAACACAGAGAAACTATGATGAGTTGTCACCTCTTAATAGCAGCATTTGGATATTCCATAGTATAGTATATACTATTGCCTATTTCTTTACTTTCCTGTTTTACTGTATACTGTAACGTGCCTAAATTTGGGGACACCTAAAAATAATGAATTTTCCGTTTGAGACAAATGGAAAATAAGTTATTTTTTGGTGTCCCAATACTTATGCTCATTACGGGATTTAACCTCTCTACATTGATCCCCTCACTTCAACCCGAGCCTGGTTAGTTCATTGCCACTTGGAAATTTAAAAAATCAAGTTTCTAAAAATGGATTGGCAAAAATATAACAATGCTCTTTGACTCCTGTAGATTTAAAGCATAATTTCAGCTTTATAAAAGATAAATTAGTGGAGTTACCACAAAAGTACCAATAGTGACCAAACCAAACTTTGAATTAATTTGAAAGGACTTTAAGTGACCTTGCTGGAACTTGTGGTCTGACCCATGCCTGCTATTTGCTGGACTTCATGAACAATGGCTTGTGCTAAAGCTGATGATTATTTCAGGAGTTAATGTTATCAGGGATCCCCGAGATTGACCTGGCTGACTGGAGAGCTAATACAGCATACTGTGAATATGCTGAAGATGATGCAGTAATTAAATGGTTCTGGGAATCAATGGAAGAATTCTCCCAACAAGAGAGGGTGCTTATGTTACAGTTTGTTACTGGCAGGTAAATATCATATTCCATAAAAATTCTAAAAATTGAGATGTCTGATCTGGACCAGACCCTTTTGTCCCAATACTTAGCATTTTTACTCTCTTTGTAATGTTTTTCACTTTGTCATTATAAATAACTATGTTTTAGTACAGCTTACCTATTGTAAAGACAGTTCATCAGAAGTGCTATTTTATGAAAAGAAGTTTCCAATCATATACTTAAGGACAAAAGTTCTGCATGGATGTTAAATTAACATCCGTGCAGAACTTTTGTCCTTCAGTATACATGGATCATGACATAACATGGCCATGAGATGACTCTTCATAGTGGAGAATATTTGTATTTAATCTGGAATTTTAGTTATGGAAAATTGTACTTTTGATTTTGGACAAGTCTATATGCAGTTGGCTGAAGTTTGCTCAAGGGCTTCTGCCCAATATTTAGAGTCATTAAGATAGTACTTTAGCATATCAGATTTTGGCAGGCATAATGATATATTTAATTGTCAGTATTACTATAGGAAGTTCTGTTTTTATGAAGACTTAGATGTACACATCTATGTTTTTCTGCCATTTTAATAAACTGAAGCAGCTTTAGGTACTTCCTGTTTGCATGTCAGGATGACATAACATATTAATCCTATTAAACACCCCAGGGGCGTTGCATTTTAGGAAAGGGGGGGGGGGCATTATTTAGAGCGTGAATTGCAGTATTAAACTCAGCCACAGCCAAAATACCTTTAATTAATAGTATTAAGGTGAATGGGTACACTTCCAAGGAAGCAACTCTACTTTTTTTATCTCGCTTCTCAATAGGGTTCAACTCTTAAAGGAAAGAATTTGCTCCTGGTTCAACTCTTAAAGGAAAGAATTTGCCCCTCTAGGAGCAAATTCTTTCCTTTAAGAGTTGACCTCATTTCAAAGAGCTACCTTATCCAGAGAAGCAATCAGGAAGTCATGCAGTATAACATTATTTTCGGAAAGGAGGCATTGGGCATTTATTAGAGCAGGGGCATGTATTAAGATTTATATAGTAGCTCTTTCAAAACAGGATCTACAAATAAATAAAAGAACATATTTCTAAAGGAGCAAATCCTTTCATTTAGAGTTGACCCTATTGAGAAGGTGACAGAAATGAAACTGACATACTTAGTTCCCCTGAAAGTCGTCTATTCTGCTTAAAGATTTACGCTCTTGTTTATGATTACAAAAATGTTTCCATGAAATATTGTCACAGTAACTCCAAAATGACCCATCTGTACATTTGACAATAGAAATTAGAAGAAGTTTTTGTGTAAAGTAATTTTAAAATAAGAAATAAAATAAATTTTTTACAGTCGCGGACCGCGACCGAAATTGTCTTATTGGATAGAATTAATTTGCTCTGACGTCACTAGCGCGTGCACGAATCAGAAAAATACCTAGGTATCGTTATATGACCGTAAGGCGTGGTAACAACTTTCCTATTGGCCGACGATAGTGTTCATTTACATTTTCGGTTTCGATATTTTATTTTCATTAAAAATACATTAAACTGAAACACTTTTTCTGAATTTTTACAATGGATTTAGGTATGATAATATATTATCTAATGAAATTGGTAAAATTGTTTATTTTGGAGATGGTGAAAAAATGAGGGAGTATACCTTTAAGAAAACCTACCTGAAACTGTGCACCTGTGCTATAAATTCAGCTCAAGAGTGCCTTATGGTGGCTTTGGAAATCTAGCAGAATAATGATATATTTAATTGTCAGTAGTACTATAAGAAGTTCTGTTTTTATGAAGCTGCAGATGTATACATCTATGTGTTTCTGCCATTTTATTAAACTGAAGCAGATTTTGGTACTTCCTGTTTGCATGTTAGGATGACATACCATATTAATCCTATTAAACGCCCCAGGGGCATTGCATTTTACAACATGGGGGCATTATTTAGAGCCGAAATTGTAGTAACTGAGTCACTGCCAAAATACCTCTAATAAACAGTATTAAGATGAATGGGTTAACTCCCAGAGGAAGAACTCTGCTATTTTTGTCTCCCTTCTCAGTAGGGGTCAACTGTTAATTTAAAAGTAAACATCATTTCAAAGAGCTGCTTTAGCCAGTGAGGCAAACAGGAATTCATGCAATCTAACATTATTTTTGGAAAAGAGGCAGGGGGAGTTTATTAGAGCAGGGGCATTTATTAGGATTTTAGCTCTTTCAAAACAAAATCTACTCAGAGAGAAAAGAACATACTTCTAAAAGAGCAAATCTTTCTTTTAGAGTTGACCCTGTTGAGAAGGTGGCTGAAATGTAACTGTCATACTTATTTCCCCTGAAAGTGTATCTGTTTTGCTTACAAAATACCTACCTGAAACTGTGCACCTGTGTTATAATTTCAGCTCAAGAGTGCCATATGGTGGCTTTGGAAATCTAGCAGGAGCTGGGGGAGCCCAGAAGTTTACCATCAGTCGAACAGACTACACTGAAGGTCTGCTGCCAACAGCAGCTACATGGTAAGAGAGAATTTTATCATATGACGTCGCATCTGAAAGTGTAATAAATCTATGCATTAAAAACAATAATCAGCAAGTGGATTAAATATGCAAATTGCGGTGTTACATTTTGCGTTGAAGCCCATGGAAACGTCACATTTTCTAATGGCGAAATTATGACGTTTTAATGCCAAAACTTATTAATAAAATGCAATTTTAGTGTCATATGAGAAACAGAATCTTGCATTTGCGCTCCTGTGTTATTGAATTTATTAAACTTGTTGGGGAAAACTGATAAGATACTCAGCATAGCCTCACATCTTATCTTTTTCCCCAACTTCTTTAATAAATTCAGTAATACATGAGCACTCATGTAAGATGCTGTGTATAAAGTGAATTAGTGGAAATAAATTTCAAACTAATTTGGCCCTCTAGACAGTTTCCTTTACTGTTTTACATTGCTTTGACACAAGGAACAAAACTAACATATTAACTGTGTGGGTTGCATTTATTGACTGACATAAAATTTTGAGGTAAAGGTTTAAGTAATAATTGCAGTGACAATCCTGTCATATAAAGATGTTACCAAACTACACGCAATTAATGATTTTCAATTTAACTAAACAACTAATTTAACATGAATTACTGAGTTACTGAGCAGTTAGCATGAAGATTATCAAAAATACTTTTGTAAGTCAGATTTAATATGAGCCGCGACACGAGAAAACCAACAATGTGGTTGTGCGTCCAGCGCAGACTCAGATCAGCCTGGACATCTGCTCAGTTTGATAAGACTCTTCGTTAAGAGCTCAAATGGTAGCTAAGGGTCTAAGCTACCTCCATGCGGAAAGCGAAGACTCTGATCAGACTGGGCGGATGCCCAGGCTGATCTGAGTCTGCGCTGGGCGCACAACCACATTGTTGGTTTTGTCGTGTCGCGGCTCATATGAGCATTAAAGTAATATTGATATGTTAGAATTAAGCTCTGATATATATATAAAAATGGAAAAAATGTCCAAACAACCCCAACCTGCACCTACTGCAAGCACAGTAGGCCCTTGCCCTACTATTGACCAAATTAGTAGGAAGGCCCAGCACTTAAAGTTTCCTGGCACCATCCCCTGACCACAACCACCCCAGACATCGCATAATGCTGCGCCTGATCAGGGTCTCCACTGTTTGCTTAAAATTCAAGCATTTCTATAAAAGAATCAAAAGTGAAAATTTACCAGACCCCCCTAAAATGATGAATGGACTCATCCATTTTATAAGGGTAGAAGAACCCTTTTGTCATTAATGGGTTAATTACAGACTTCATTTGATATGATGGCATCTTATAGTAAGTTGACCTTTATATTCTGTAATTTAAGTTAAAATGGAGGAGGTTCATTTCTGTTCTTACATTTTGCAATGAGCTTACCATTGACCAAACACTTTTGTGATCTTCCTGCAGACTAAATTATACTGTACTATTTACTGTGGTCCCTACTATCTATCTTACAGTGATAATGTCAAGAGTCAGTTTACCATTTCGTGAATCAAACTTAAGAACCACTCTTCTTTTAGTTTTCATTTGTGCCTTTCCAGTATCAATTTCCTGAGATTGCCAGATTATCCATCAAAAGAAATCACAAAGAACAGACTAGTTGTAGCACTACAGTGTGGTAGTCAAGGTTACGCCATGGTGTAATGTCGAAATCAGAAAGCAACATACTGAGAGGGACACTACAGTGACGCAGTCAAGGTCAAGCCATGTCATAATGTAATGGTCACAAAAACATATTGATAGGGACACTACAATGCGATAGTCAAGGTTGTGCTATGGTTTAATGTAAAGTTCACAATAAAAAAACATACTAATTGGGACACAACAGTATGGTAGTCAAGAATGAGCCATGATGTAATGTTGCAGTTTGGATACTCAGGATCTGTATGCTCAGCCCAAATTGAGCTCATTCAGGGAAAAAATCAGTGACAAGCTTCACAAAGAATTCAAATATGGGTCACAAAGAACCTACTAAAAGGGATAGTGCAGTTTTGTTGGCCAAGTTACACCACAGTGTAATGTAGAAGCTTCAAGAACACTGAGAGTAACATGTCCGTTATATGACTAGTAAAAGCAGTTACTGCATATCACTGGAATAACATTTGACTACAAACTGTTGGTCTATGCCATGGTGATACATTGTAATCGCATTTATTTGACACATTCTTATACAAAAAATAAGCTGTTTCTGAACAGTGTGTCAGCTGTAGACATATTTGGATGGGATTTTGGATTGAAGTCCATATAACACATTTTTATAACAGGATGAACATGTAGCAGGATTACAGACTGTTATGTTAGAGCAAAGAAACCATTAATTCACATCAGTGATTACTTATAACTTTAATGCTATTGGCATTTGTTTGGGACAAATCATCATATGAGCTGCAACATGACAAAACCAACAAAGTGGCATGTGGTCCCAGCAAAGACTGAGATCAGCCTGGGCATCTGCCCAGACTGATTCTCATCTATCCTGACCGACCAGGGTATATGGCCAGAACATCCCAGCCCTTAAATCCAGCGGGCACAGGGCGTCTCGGTGGCCTCGCACTGGAGTCAGTGGGACGTCAGTGGGACGTCACTGCGACGCCATGTGCCTGCTGGGAAGGTAAATGTGATTAGATCATTGTCTTGTTTCTATGATATGTTGTAGATGCTCTAAAATGTATTTGGCAATCTGAATAAAGAATTGAATTGAATTGAATTGATTAGAGTCTTCCCTGTGCACTAAAAGTGTACCTCAGGTTCTAAGCTACCACCATGCTGAGAGGAAAGACTTATCAAACTGGGTGGATGTCCAGGCTGATCTGAGCCTTTGCTGGATGCACATGCTACTTTGTTGGCTTTGTTGTATAGTGGCTCTGTTATGCTCTTACAACAGGACATTGTTAGCTATGTATACCTTTCATGACATATCATCAAATATTCCTTTTATCTGTCTCATTTGAAGTACAATGATACAGTCAGACATTTATGAGCTTTTGCCAGGAAGATTCGATATATAATCCAAATGTGTAAATATCTCACAAAGCTTTAGTAGTATGAGACATGCGTTAACAACTATGAAAACATTGATTATCTTTTGGCCAAGTGATGGTATCAGAACATTACCAATTATTTGCGCATCTTTTAGATTATCTGTGTCAAAAGATGGGTACTGTCATAGCACTGCAATATGAGGTTAAACAGTGTTTTAGGCAAACTGAAATATTGAATAATTTTATCACTATTATACATTTTGTATAACTTTTTATGCACATATTCACTTTGCATCCTTTAAACTATACTATTTTAATATATCATTTCCTAACAGTTAATGTTTAATGAAAGTGAGTGAGCATATAGACATTTGCGCAAATACCTTGAATCCTAAATACTACATCTTCCTTTTTTATACGATGTATACGGAAAGCACAACTTTTAGATGAGCAAAGGAAAAATACTTCATAAATACACTGAAACCTAAATTAAATAGGGCTAGTTAGTAGGGATGTGCCATCAGAGTAATCATTAACCGGAAACGTTTTTTAATGCAAATGAAAACGTTAACCAGGACGTTACATTTCATTGCTAAGTAAATCAAAATGTCTTCTCGAAAATCTGTATAGGAGTGAAACTGTGGTAGAAGTTCATTAATAATTGTGTTATTTGGCTATATCTGATTATATACTATACTCTATATATATATAGAGAGAGAGAATAGCATTGTGTTTAAGATTGTGTATGTTGCAGCACAATTGTATAACCTTTAGCATGGGCAGCCATTTTGTTCTCATAATTTGAACTGCATGGTCCCCGATAAGGGGAATATTTTGTTCATTTTTGTTTTTAGGTGCTTATCCTTTTTAATGTTTAGCTATTTTCCTGGAAATGTATATATTTGTACTTATTGATTCTATTTTTTTATTGTTTGAAACCTCTGAAGAAGCCGAAAGGCAAAAGCGCTTAGGTTACACGTTGAAATTGCACAGTTGATGATTAATCATCATCTCCCCGTTTATAGCAATGTAAATCATTTTAGCATCATGAGCAGATCCAGCGCTACTGAAAAATTGTGTTTGTTAGATGTATTTCCCTAAATCTTACCATATATATATATATATATATATATATATATATATATATATATATATATATATATATATTGCTATGCAACAGTCCTGATGAGCTGAGCGAAACGCACTGATTTTTTTTTTTTGCAATGCATAGTTTTATTTTGATAAATCTAAACATGTAACGTCAAACCTTATTTCATTTATATATATATATATATATATATATATATATATATATATATATATATATATAGGGAGATTTAATCATAAACAGTGCAAAATTGTGAAGTTACTGAGCGCTTTCGGCTTTCGCCTTCTTCAGAGTTTACAAAGTCAAAATTTCAACATATCTACAGGTAAAGCATGTGAATCAAGAAAATACAAAATAATCATGAAAATGTTTCACAATTTACTGTTCAAATTCACATTAAACGACCAAAAAATTGAAAAATGGTCGTTTAATAAAGCAAAATTGCTAGAAGACGGCCGTTTCACGGCCCCAGTTCGAATTCGAAATTGCAAATGGCCGCCAAAATGAGAAAAATCATATTTTGTGATTTGTAGCGCTGTAATGAGCTGTTTCCTTCATCATGGTGAGTTTTGCCTCATATGTGAATGGCCAATACATACAATGAATTTGTAGCGCTATAAATACAGCGCTACAAATCACAAAATACGATTTTTCTCATTTTGGCGGCCATTTGCAATTTCGAATTTGAACTGGGGCCGTGAAACGGCCGTCTTCTAACAATTTTGCTTTATTAAACGACCATTTTTCAATTTTTTGGGTGTTTAATGTGAATTTGAACAGTAAATTGTGAAACATTTTCATGATTATTTTGTATTTTCTTGATTCACATCATATATATAGTTGAGAAATGAAGAAGTACCCACTGGGACTCGAACCCACGCCGACTACGACAACTCCGCCTAGACATGAGTTTAAGCGATTGCGCCACTACGCTCCCCAAAAAAAGGAGTTTCATGGAACAATGTTAAGCTATATTTCTCTGAATGACCCATCGGATAGGGTTATTTCATTAAGTTGTGCTAACACAATCAGGTATATACATGGAATATCTGGATCATGCGATATATATAAAAACTTGAAAAAAATATTAAAGGGTCAAACTTTTAACCAGCGATTTCGTGAATATTTCAAACATTTGGTTAAATAAATCATTTCCTCCTTCCATTTCATTCATTTTGCAAGTTTTGTACATATGAAGTTGAAACTATAGCCTTTATCTTGACCAAGACCAGACTTCAATTCAAGCTATCCTCAAAATCAAAGTTGTTAGAAGTCCATAAGGAGAAAATTCATCAAAATTTTCGATTTCGCCAATTCTTGAATTTTTCGAAAAATTCTCGATAGTCAACTATTTTTTTTCATTTTTAAGGTCAGCAAGCTACAAGAAGTTTGAAACTCGTAGCAATTTGAGAAGTTATTCCCGACCAAACTGACACACTATCAATTCTCTATGGGAATTCAAACAACTTTCATTTTAGGGGTAGTTTGACTTAAAGCTTGGACTTGGTCAAGACAAAGGCTATAGGTTCAAGCTTCATGTGTATAAAACTTGCAAAATGAATAAAATGGAAGGTAGAAATGATTTATTTCACCAAATGTTCGCAATGTTCCAGAAATCGCAGGGTAAAAGTTTGACCCTTTAATATTTTTTTTGAGTATATATAAAACGCCAACGGAAAATAAGATGTTATTTTTGTAAAGCATAATCATATTATTTTTGTAAAGCATAATCATGTTTATTCTCATTTATAAATTTATGTCATTTCTCAAATAATACATGACACACTATATTGTCAGTCTAAGCTTGCCCAGGAATAGTGTGGTTAGGTTAACTGACCGTCCCGACATGACCATAGCTGTTTACCGTGGACGTTAAGCATAAAATCAAGCAATCAAAACAAACATACTAAGGAATCATTCTTGAGGTATATTGAAATAGCCAACTAAACCCTTGAAAAGTTCTTCAACTTCCATAATGTGAGAAAAAAATCATGCTGGGAGCAATAACGTTTTCTTTTATAGAAAGAATTTAGTTTGTTTGACATTCACATGCAGCGTAATGTTAAACATAAAGTATATGATCATGCAGATGTGTGTACCATTAGAGCCCAAGACATTTTGCTGACTTGTTTAAATGTATTGTTTCTGTTTTTTTCTTTGTTCATGTCTCTTTGTTGTTATGGCTTTTAGGCTTTCATTGTTTTTAATCAATTATGATGGCTTTTTTTACAATTATTTTACAGTATTTATATTATGTTTTGCTAAATAGTTGTCAATTGTGATATAAGCAAATAAACGTTACAGTTTTTTAGAGAACTGTTTGATTTAATGATGTCCAGTTTTCATTCTTGGCAACACTACTGTTGAAAGGTATATCTTGAAAAATTTACCTCCAATGTTTTGGAAAATTATGATCTAGCTTTTGCATATTATTATAAAATTTCTCAGTTTTGAGAAATAGATTTAGAATTTTTGTCTTCATTATGAACTTGGCAGCTGGTAATGTGCCAATTGGCGGCTGAAACAGTCTCCCCATACATCAGCCACCGTGCAGTTTATATTTTATTTTTGATCCTTTGAGATCAGCAGAATATTCTGAGGAATCAGAAAATTGAAATTAATAATGGGATTTGACTCATATTATAGACTGATTTGTTTTTCAATTTCGACCCCTTTTTGATATGGCAGTGTCTAGGGGTCCGGTACCGGATCTCTAGCCTCTACGGCTAGGGGTCCGGAACCGGACCTCTAGCGTTATGGGCTAGAGGTCCGGTACCGGGTCTCTAGCTATTTCTAACGTGGAGGCTAGGGATCCGATAGTATGTTATTGATTGGTTTAAATAGCATTTCCTTGCGAGAGTTTCGCTACACTTCATTTTGTAAAGGGAATCTACTTTAGTCTAGTAAACCCGGTTAGAACGCACAATGATTGTGTAAAAGAAACGAATAAAATTTTATTCTTATTTTTCTCTCCTTTTCAATTATAATCATTATAAATTAAACTGTTTGCAGTGTTTGAGTTTTTTATCGATGCATGAAAATGATAATTGCATTGATTAGTTCTATCAAAGTATATGCTTCATCCAGTCGCGGATGTGCGAATAACAAATACTGCGTTAACGAGGTTGATTAATGTTTTCATAACTCTACAAAACTAGCCAGTGGAATGAGCCTATTGTCTGAGATGCTCATTTGTCGCCGAAAAACAGATCTTTTATAATAAATAAGGCAAAGCAAAAATAATTATGTTATTACTCATTCACCGTACAATTTGTCCATTTCAAACAAGATTCGGGTCATATGGCCAGAATGGCTCATAATATTCACATCGGACAAAAATTTGAAGACTTTCGTGCATTTGAAAGCGCAATAGAGCGCTATCAAAATGTAGAAAGTGTTCAGTTCTTTAAAAGAGATTCAAGAACAGTAGAAAAAGCCCAACCGCGCATAACGAATAGGATACTGAACCCAAGGCTGAAGTGCTGAAGTACTATGAGATTAAATTCAGCTGTATACATGGCAGCAAGAAATTTAAGTCACGGGACAGGGTTGAGAGAACAGAGGTATCTATCTATCTATCTATCTATCTATCTATCTATCTATCTGTCTGTCTGTCTGTCTGTCTGTCTGTCTGTCTGTCTGTCTGTCCGTCCGTCCGTCTGACATAATAAAACATAGATAACCGACTGGAGATAACCCCTACAGTGAAATGATGTAGGGTTTTGAAGTAAATCATGCATGTTCCAAACGAAACAAGCCTTTTAACATCTTACGGAAAACCTATCTCACTAACTTTGACATTATAATTGCAACATCCGAGCGGCCCAACTTATCAAGCGTAATAAACAATTACAGAAATCAATAGTGGAACGGTTGCAACTGTCCATTATGAATACAAAACACTTCTTTTAACAAATTGATCGATATACAAAATATAATTCCGGATCCCTAGCCACCACGTTAGAAATAGCTAGAGACCCGGTACCGGACCTCTAGCCTATACCGCTAGAGGTCCGGTACCGGACCTCTAGCCGTAGAGGCTAGAGATCCGGTACCGGACCCCTAGCCACTGCCTTTTGATATAGACCAGTCTGTTAATCAGTTTACAAAATAACTATATGTTTGCCTGTTGCTTTGATAGCCAGACCGTTACAGGGTCACTGGTGAAGCTTTATTAGCCGAAACTACGTTGTCTGACTCACCTTATAAATGTTTTTATGGCTCTTTCAGAGCATCCATTTTTATGATTTTATTTTCTGCTTTTTCCTTACATTGATTGGTTTCATTATCTTCCATCTTTGTGAGTTACTGGTGAAAGTAAGTGCACTTAGCATGGGTTAACCGCTTAGGAGGTCTAAGCCTGCCCAGGAATAGGTTAACTGACCATCCCGACTTGACCATAGCTGTATATTGTGGACGTTAAACAATAACACAACAACAACAAAAATCCATCTTTGAAAGATTTTATTGTTTTGTGCCCAGCCCCTTCCATTGCCAGTATTTCGCCCTTGTGCTGCTGTAGCCTCCCCCAACACACTTTAACGTCCCCCAACAACTGAGCAGTAGGGGTCATGAAAACTTCCACATCCGGTATGATAAAAAATATTTATTGGAGGCTTATTAGTACAAAGATACTGGTTGAGATAGGGTGCCGAATTGATTTACATGATGATGGATGAAATTGAGTTTTCCAATGGACTGGAAACTGTTATGAGCTGTACATTCATCAGACGAAAGAGGACATTTTTTTCACAGCTTGCAATCGAGCCACTTATGAAAATCTACAGACTTGAGTTTGTAAACAATATAGCAACATAACGAGTTCAAGAAAGGGTTATAGCATAATAGGAGAGATGACGACAATCAGCAGCATAATCTACAGCCCAGGGGTATTACACACACCATGGTCACAGTCCAGGGCCATCTCACTTCCTAAGAAAGCAACAGGTCATCAATGTCAGACTTACTGAACAATAAGCAGCATCAGCCACTATTGTAATGTTGAAGATTAAACTGAGTCCCAGATATTCACATGAAGTTCCATAGGAAAACTTTAGTCATGTAGAGCAGTGAAACAATAAAGGACAGAACCAAGCATTATATGTCTGGGATACAGACTTGAATATGGCATACAGACTTGAATAAGTCAGTTGATTTTCTTCCGAATCCCGTGTTATATAACATAATACATTTGAGAATGAATGTACTGTTTCATATGCTGTTATACAAAGAAAATGAAGTTTAAACCAAACATTATATATCTCCTGAATGAAAGTATATGGATTTTGACAGCGACTAGAGGAACTGCTTATAATTCAAACTTCAGATCCTCATTCTTGTGAAGTTGCAAATAAGAACCTAAGTAGTCAGAACCTAAGTGGTCAATCTCACATACCGTAGATACATCTGTCATCTTAAATAGAGGAAGCCATTGATGAGGAACAGGCAGATTTTTAGAGTTTGAGGAAGCGCCGTCCACATAGTACATTGACTATATTTTCATTTATACTTCTTCAAAAATGCTTTCATCATGCAGTCCAAGCGAAAACATAGTTCCTTATATAAAAGCAGTATGAAAAAAGTAGCAGTACAGCTCTCATCCAAGGAGATAAAAGTGACTCGTTCAGAGCATTCATTGTGATCAGATTAGGATGCTTCATTCTCTTTTACACCGTTTTGGAAAGAATCATGCCTGAAGCCTTTAAAACTAGGAAGGAAATAAGTGTTGAAAAAAAAGTGAATCATATCTACATCTTGCTGACAGTGGGAGTAAAAGAGTTAAAAAGTCTAACAAATCATCCACAGGATATGAGATATGAGAATCACTGTAGAGAATCTATAACTCGAGAACAGCAATCCAAACGAAAAAATAAATCAAAGGTTATAAGAACAACTACAGCTTCAAGTACTTTGGATCCATTCGATAGGATGATGTCTCAATGCGTTGATTACTCATATCGCATATTGTCTCCAGCAGGACTGAATTTTAAGGATGGGAATATTACGTTGGCATTGATTTGCCCCATTTCATTCCCGCCATTAGCACATATCCTTGTGAGACATAGAGCGGGACTCCTACACTGGTATTTATGCCGTGCTTCTGGCTCATCCTGAACGATTGAATATTCTATAGTATAAGCATTACAAGTGCCAAACAGACTATAAAATTTCTCTTTTTTTTGCAATTTTTCAGAAACGTTTCATCTAATCTATATCATATTTATAATTCGAGCACTAGAATGCAGACATTGTAGACCCTGATGAGGTGGCTCATCATGACACGCCTTACCTGGATCTATACTGTTTACAAATATAACTTTTCTGTTCTTGACGTTTTAAGGGATTGAAACGGCATTGCAGGGCGTCTAGACATATTAAGATAGAGAAAAAGTGCAGTAATTTATTTTAAAACGAAGGTACGTTACTCTTCTTTGTTTGTTCAGAAAGTATCAGAGAAGTAACCCGACTTTGTTAGCATATCAGGACATTGTAGAAAAAAATGACCTACCATGTTCAGATATTCAAATGCATGTGCCTTTCAACACCTTATTAACATTACTGAAACTTTATGTGCCAAAACAAACAGATGCAGAGAGACAATATTTAAAGATGTTACCATTGTAAAAAGAGTTTTATGGATGTCTAGGATCTGGGGCCGTATTCATAAAGCCACTTAAGTCGTTGCTATGCGGTTGCTAAGGCTAAATATCTATAAAGGAGATTCCCTACAACTATGAAATTTGGTCTGGAGGAACAGTCGTTGTAGGGAATCTCCTTCAAAGAAATTTAGCCTTAGCAACAGCATAGCAACCACTTAAGTCGTTTTATGAATACGGCCCCTGGTATGACCACAGCATGAAATGTAGGGAAAAGCCATGCCCACTTCTAAAGCATGCTGAAGTAAGTTGTAAAAGTACACATTCGGAATATATTTTCCTATCCACTACTGGCACCCCGAAAACCCATTCACACAGATGAATAATTTAGAAGTACGCAGACTCCCATCTGCCGCTCACTATGAAAAAATGAAAATATAAATTCAACTAAAACAAGTGGCATAAAGATCTCTCATATGCCTCTTCACTCAGTACGACTAAAATAAATTCAATTAGCTGTATTTATCTCCCCTCGACCATTTATTGTACTGTAGGTATAAAAGTTTTGTGTTTGTCAATCATTGCATCTTCCGCTCATTTAAGAGTTTTCATTCTGTGGTGGCACTGGTTTGGGTATACATAAGACCTCATTCTTGTTATTTGTTTCAGTGTAAATAGCTAAAAATGTAAGAAGACATTGCATTACAGCATAGAAGTAAAAAGTATGCAAAGACCAGGAACTGAAACAATCAAAATCCAAATCCAGCCCTCAAACCATAGTTGGAAACAACTAAGATTACAAATAATCAAGATACAGAGAACATATGGCCAACCGAGTGAGCAGCTTGTTCCCAAAAGGTGGCCACTCAGCAACCCAAACCGAACCAAAAATAATAATAACATACATAAGGTAAAACATCACAGAAACTCTGACACCAAAAACAGGCAACAAAGAACCACAACAGAACTACCGCCTTGGAACGGTCAGTAATGAATTACTGGGGGGCTTAAATCGATTTTACAGGCCCAACCTCACCCTCAGTTTCTGAAGTGGTACAAAACATTTAGTTGGTTGTTCGGTTCGCAAGATAACCCTCTAACTCGTCAATGAATCATCACGGTAAACACATAAATCAAATTTCAACACCATGAAGAAGCAAAGACGAGGACTCAACAGATACAACGGGTCGTCTGACAGGTGGAGATCCCTGTCCTGCCAAACAACCCCACTGGAAATCTGAAGCAAAAGAAGGTCACCAGTTGAGCCCCGGTGGACCAAGCAACAGACAAAAAGGCTCCGGTCCCAACCAACTTGTTAGAAGTTAGAGGCAAATTTAACAAAAGTTTGCTTTGTTGTTTTTTTGTGTGTGACTTTTTGGGAAATTGCTCAGATTATAGTTGGTGGCACTTACATCACGCTGTGATATCACGAAAATAATGGGTAAATTATTTCAGATAATGCTGTTATATGGTTTATATATGTTCTGCAGCATGAAATACGTGAAAAAATAATGCATGAATTGGTTAGGGATGCATTTATTCCTAAAGAATAGTGTTAAGTACAGTTTATCCTTGAGGCATGATTTATCCACATCACAGCACCTGAAAAGTAAGAAAGAAAAGGAGAGATTAGTAAACATGTAAAACACATTCTTATTAACAATGCTGAATTAATGTATCTTACACTGCATTGAAGGCAAATGAAGAAATTTCAAGACCGAGTAAATTCTATACAGCATGGTACAGTTTGCATTCTTGATACAGCGATGCTTATTTGGCCCCAGCTTCTGGCCTTGCCTTCAAAGCTTAATGCGGTAATAATTGCATGCCTTCTGACCTACACAGTGGAGAAAATGATAAAAAGGACATTTATTTCCATTTCATCCACATGCTGTATCCTGCCGACTTTTTAAGTAAGTCAACTGTGCGTGCTCCAAACCTTTACTCCGCTTTTGTTCATAGCTTGTGGACTCGTATTCAGATAGTTGCATCAACTTTATTTTTTAGATTAACAAATAATGTGTACAAATGTCCTAATAGTTAAATCAGCTCGCCCATCTTCTATCATTGTATTTGTCGTTTGCATGAATATTTTTATTTTCTTTCAAAATGAATTATCTATTGCTGTCAGTGTAGATTCTGGTCAGACGCCACGTTCTGCGGTGTCCCACCTGGAGCTGCATTGGGTTCCAAAGTCTATTTTATGGGACACTAGGTTGATTCATAAATTGTTTTGGGTTTAATGGCCTTTTGAGACAGTATTTCAGTCTGTTCCGGGCCGTCTCCCAAAGAGAGGGAGAAAGACGAGAGAAAAAATGTCAAAACAACCCCCACCCGCACCTACTGCAAGCACAGTAGGCCCTACCCTACAATGTTCCAAATCAGTAGGACGCCCCGGCTCTGGAAGTTATACACAGCACCTTCGCACCACCCGACGGCCCCCTGGGACACTAGGGATAATAGAATTAATAACCTTACGCATGAAATAAGCCAGCAAGTCTCCTTTATAGCCCAAGTGCTATACCACACCAGAAGCAAAAATGTCTTTCCTGCTCAGAAAATGGATGCAGATCTATTAGAAGTATTTTTTCACATTTTGGTTAGATATTTTTGGGAGATAGGAGGATTCTGGTCTGTGTCACTCACAATCATGCTGCGATCTCGCGAGTTTTATGAAGTTCTTTGGAATTTCTCAAAGAATAATATAGCTCTGCAATTGTAAGATGGCATTCTCAAGTTATTACAGTTAGTAACGATGACTCGAGTCAAGCGGGATGTAGCTCGCGAAAGTACAGCCAAAGTAGTTTTGCACGGACAAATCGCTCACAGCAAATAGCGGTAAATAATATATATAATGTTTTGACCAGTCATAATAACGTTTTCTTGATTTAAAGATCACCGTAGACTATGTTCATTCAACTTAACACCATGTTCAAGTTTGAAAATTAAATTCTAGATTGACCAGGGACATTCACGTGCTCTTGATATTTTACAGCCGTTTTGTTGGTCAGATGGATGTAGTTTTAATGTTATCACTTTGGCTCATGGACCTCTCTGTTGCTTTTCAGCTGAGACAGTGGCATTTTCTCCATCAGTGCTATTATAGAAGGATCATGGTCTTAATCAACCTATCGACTGGAATGTAACAAATTTGGCAATGTTTATGTATTTTTTAACAACTAGCTCCTTCGCCAATCATAGTGCATATTTACTAGGTGCAGTGGTCATGGACGGTTCTGAACAGGCATGTCAACGAAGACAATCAAATAACTTGTAGGGTGTTTGTTTTGAGGCCTAGTATAATTTCAAACTTTTATACGGCAAATATACACTTGTAGAGCGTAAACGTAATCGTGACATGGCCAGTTACACGTTTGGACCTTGCTGATCATTATATTTACTTTGGCCAGTCAAGGATTTGAATATAGCTGGTCACGAAATTTTCCCTGGCGATTTCTAAGATGGCCATGAGTTTTAGCTCTGCCATTTATATATTAAGATGTTGCAGACCATGAGATTCTCTTTTTGCCAGTCATAGATTCGAATGTTGCTGGTCATTTGAGGCCATTATTTGTCAAAATGATGATACATTTTTCTGGAATAGCAATTATATAGGGTCTTATTCACGGGCTTATTACATGACTTTTTCAAGCTTTAGACTTTTTGTGCTTTCAACTCAGTCACTTCTTGATTAAAGCAGACAATGAACCACAAAGTTCCTTCATTGCAGCCCCAAAGTTTAACATAAAATTTTTGACTGATTTACTTCCAATTAATGCCCATTGACTCGGATACTAAGAAGCGGTATATCAAGCCTCCAGTAAAAACGAAATAAATGGTTTGGAATACTATCAGTGAAATGAGATTAAACTTATGCAACAATAAATCGGGGATGCTCAACTTTTTACCGGATGTATATTTGTTTTGGCGACTTTATTAGTTTGGACATTGCTTGCGCTAAGATTTATTTAACTCAATCGACTTTGCTGGCCATGAGATTTACCTTGATCAGTCTTAGTTTCGGACACTAGGTTTAGACATCCCTGGCCATGAGATCTAAACTGGCCAACCAAACGGTTTGGACATGCTGACAATGCAATTTTCCTTGACCACTCATAATATTTTGAAGCATCTTGACATTTCCCTTTTACTTTAACTATACTGAAATATTGTGACTAAAACCAGTGTCTGTAGTTGTCTTTGAACTGAGACAAGTTAACTCTCTAGCGAAATGCCATTAATTTCTTGCGCAATGATATACATTGCAACCTCAGATCAGACAGGGCAGTCTAAATTTGTCAGTATTGCTTGCTCATGCCCTGGCATACTAATATTTAGAGTCATAATGGTAATGTTCAAGTACTGAAATTACAAGAATACTTCAATCTAATAATGGATTCGTCGATAAAAATCAAATCAACCTGTCAGTTTTCTTTTTTATTCGATTTTGCAGCGAAATACTTTAAGCAATTAATTTGAATTACTTCAGGAACGTGTCAGCATGCAATTTATAACGCAAAGTATGCATAAAGTCTTTTAAGCAGCGCTCTATTCATGCCTACTTACGATATAATCTCAGATAAGTTTGATAGCTCTCACGCGCTGTAAAATATACTTACCTTGATCGTGATAAACAGCAAGGGGGTGGGGCAAAACAGATTCAGATTAAAGCGGTAGATCTTATGCGAGTATTTATTACCCAGCAGTTAAATATTTAACTGTCATGCAAACCCATTATTTCCTATCGCTTCCTATTCATTCCCATGTCAATCTTCTGTTTATCTCCTATGCGCTGTAAAATTAGGCGGGAAATCTTTACCCTTTGATGGCTCTGTAGGGTTTTAGGAGTTATAAATTAAAATTTGGCTGCCTGACGTATAGTGTATATTCGAGTATACATTTCCATAGTCATTAATCATTCACATAAAGACAAAGTTTCACATTACAAAATTATATGCATTTTCGCTACCCGGTTTAAAACTGCCAGCTTTGTTACCTGGCTGAAATACGGGCGCTAGTACGGACAAAGGTGGTTTATGACTTATGCTGGCGGCCAAACCTCAAAATCAGTCGGCGCATGTTCGGAAACGGTGTAAGTCGTCACTTTTTGCTGCGTAGGTAGCGATTGTAGATACTAACTGAAAAGATACAGCTCAGCCTGCAGAGAAAACGCAGGCTGGTCGGCGTCTTTTCTTTTAGCATACACCACAGGGCATCCTTTCCTTGTCACGCTTATATTTGCTATTATCATAATCATACTAAACCACAGTCAAAACAGAATAAAATAGAAAGGTCGGGTGAAAAAATCTTAGGATCGTTTCAAATGAACAAGCGATTTGAAAGGCGTATTTTGGTTCATAAAAGAATTGTGTATAACCGTAGCAGCGCAGTAGAGAGATATGAATGGTGTAATGGACACCAGGCAATGATTGACAAACGGCAGAATGATTGATCGTTAATGCCGGGTAGCGCCCTAAAACGTTGGGCGGAGCTGACGAACAATACGCGCCGCTTATTGGTCACCGCAAAACTCTATAATCCTGCTGTATGGGATTTTTACACTAAGCTGTACTGTTTTAATAGCGTAAGCGTAGTTTACGAGCGATTATACTTCGCTGTTATACGACCGAAGAAAGGTGTATACTGTTGTGTTGTTGTGATACGCTGCAAAATATGTTAAGAGAAGTTTTATAAAATATTTTTATGGATGAAATTATGAGACAGTAACGAGAAGCGATAATGACTGGACACTTGGATACCGGTATTGTGGACAGTAAGCCAAAACCGAAAGAATGCGAGGAGTTAACAATTTAACTATGCGACTGGCTTAATGCCATTGTATTTTGAGGTTCTACTGTAGATTATTACACTAACTTACTGCTTTTTCATGACTAGGTTATAGGATTTGAGTGGAGAAAATGGCGAAATCAGGTGCTAGTGTTATTATGGCACTTGGGATTGTTATAAGTGTTTCACGTGGGGGATATTCAATGGAAGGTACTGGAGTTGTTAGAACGTGTAGTCCTATCGCTATAGACATGTGCAAGGGACTCGGGTACAACGTAACGGGTATGCCTAACGTCAAAAAGCATACGTCCCTACAGGACGCTGAATTGACGTTACAAACGTTTTCACCGCTTGTGCAGTATGGATGTTCGAGCCGGTTGCGATTCTTTCTTTGCTCCGCCTACCTGCCCATGTGCACGGAGAAGGTCTTAATGCCAATAGGTCCGTGCCGACCACTCTGTGAGGTCGTGAAACACAAATGCCAGCCAGTATTAATTGAATTCGGATTTCCATGGCCAGATGCGCTCAACTGTGCCCAGTTTCCTCCTGAAAACAACCAAGATCACATGTGTATGCCTGGTCCGGACGAGGAGGAGATTGAGCAAGAGAAAAAGCTCCCTCCGAGAATCAAACCTGGGTCAGGGGGCCACGGTGGATGGAACGGTGAATACTGGCCTACAAAAATGCCCCAGAGAGATCAAACTACAAAACAAGCCAAACTTTGTGATAAATTCCGACACCCGGAGAAATATGTTTATATCAATCGGACAGAAAGATGTGCGTTGAAATGTGGCCAGAATGACGCATTTAGTTCGGAAGATAAATACTTTGCTGACATCTGGATGTCTATCTGGGCTGGTTTGTGTTTTGTGTCAACTTTGTTCACCGTATTGACGTTTTTGATAGATTCTCAAAGATTTAAATACCCTGAGAGACCTATAATATTCTTATCCATGTGTTATAACATATACAGTATTGCATATATTGTACGGTTAATAGCGGGTAGGGAGTCAATATCATGTGATATGGACAGTCAGAGTAAATCTAGAATCATAATACAAGAAGGGCTTGAAAACACTGACTGTGCTATCATGTTCTTATTGTTGTATTTCTTTGGGGCAGCCAGTTCATTATGGTGGGTGGTATTGACGTTCACCTGGTTTTTGTCCGCGGGATTAAAGTGGGGCCACGAAGCCGTTCAACTTCATAGTACATTCTTTCATCTTGCCGCCTGGGCTGTCCCGGCAGTCAAGACTATCATCATCCTTGTCATGCGGGACGTTGACGCCGACGAGCTGACGGGAATCTGTTACGTCGGCAACCAAGACAATATCACCCTTATGGGTTTTGGGATTGTCCCTCTCCTTGTGTATTTAGTGCTGGGGACATCTTTTATTATTGCGGGTTTTGTAGCTTTATTTAAAATCCGACGTACTGTGCGGAGTGACGGCGTACGGACGGACAAATTAGAGGTGCTGATGATTCGTATTGGAATATTTTCTGTATTATATACTGTGCCGGCCATGTTCGTCATTGGATGTCTATTTTATGAGTATGTAAATAGAGATTCGTGGTATTATGCAAATTCCGACTCTAAACCAAAGATTGAAATCTTTATGTTGAAAATATTCATGAACCTAGTAGTAGGAATTACGAGCGGAATGTGGATATGGTCAACTAAAACAGTGAATTCTTGGAGAAACTTCCTGGGTAAATTGTGCTTCACGCGGGACGACAGAAAACACTACAAAACGCCGGGAGTACCTGTACACACATACCAACAAATTCCCGTCAAACAAAGTAGGACAATCCGTCTTGAGAAATCCAAAAGGTCGGCTTCGGATAACGGTACTATAGTATAACAGTATATTTGTAACTGTAAACCTGGTATGTGAGGGCACGAAGCTGCAGAAATGGGGCATATTTGATGCTAATTCTGAGACAGTATATACTTATCTACAATTGGACATGTTGTGGTCCTTTTTAAAACCGCCTCGCAAAGACGAGGCGGTTTTTATAAGGACCACAACGTGGTGAGAAATTTTATCCCAGAATTGTCAAAAATTTGCCCTTATCTGGAGCTCTGTAAGGCTATAGCCTACACCAGAAAGAAAATTCTCAGGGTAATGTGTTTTTCAAACATGATATGAACACAGTCATACACGTTAACATGTTGTGTTTTTGTTCATTTTATCATAGTTTATGTTTCAGCATGTTTCTCGATAAGTTAATTCATTTTATCTGCGGAATTCATTTTTCTAATATGTGTGTTTGGAGTCTGTTTTCAGTCAGAGTGTATTCCTTCGATAAACAATGCATTAACTCAAGGTGCTTTTTTCCCATTTTGTATTAAAATGATTTTCTTACCCATCAAGTATCATTACTAATATCTGTTTCTGGTGTTTGTTAGATATCCAAGCAAGCTTTAATAATTAATTTTGTTGGTGCATTTCTTTCACAATTTTTCTATTGCAAATATGAATGGGGGTTTTAGGGACAGTAAGAGAGCTGCTTTAGGTTAATTCTCGGGCAGATTGGGATTTTTATGAAACTTTACAACCATAAAAAGCACACAATTTAACTGCAGTAGTTTTTATTTACTTTTTACAATGAATTTAAGGTTATTTATTTTCTTATTTTAGTCTGGAGGTATTATCTACTCAAGATTATGCAAGGATTTAGATACTGATGGGTTTCAATTTGAATTCATGGATATAATGTTGCTATCCCAAAAGATATTTTTTCCGCAGACTGACAGAAATTTATGCAGACATACAGCCAAATCCACTCTAAAGTTCTTGATGTATACCTGACTGAAAACAACATTACATAGCTAAGGGGTATGTTTGATAACATAAACCAAGATTCTAAAATTGTGCTACATGTATTGATCATCAATATTGAGTACACTGTTGAAGCTATCGATTCTCCCCGTTTTCCAATTGAAAAGTGTTTAAATCCATACTCTACCATACAAATCCTCTCTCACGCTAGCACTACTTTTTAACAGGAACAATCAGCATTTCCAGCAATATTTACTTTTCTACCCAATAACTATAAATCCATTTACATTTCCAATCTTGAGAGCACTGTTTATTCTCGCCAAATATGCGACATAGTAAATCAAACAGAATAAAAATCTTTACCATTAAAATTTGTCATTCGCTCGATAAATCAATATTATATTGATGATCCGCCATGACATTTGTTATGGTTTGGGTCAATAAGTAAATTCAACAGATATAATGACTCGGAAATATATGTATACAAAGTCTACCACTCCCCCATATAAATGCTTTTCAGAAAATTCAGGCTTTTGAAGAAGATAAATCGGTGCAAGATATGATAACTATTTACACACGAAGACTGAATTTTCCTTCTTATCCCGACTCCCTGTGGGACTAACTGCACTATTTACAGATTTCTAACTTATACCTTAGTTATCCTAAGTATTGGGACTTCTTAATGAACTGTCCTACATGTTTGGCCTGCAAACCAATCACATAAATTTGAACCAGTTGTTTATTACTGTCAGGTTAATTAACAAAATGCAGATACTTTAGGATCTGGGTCTTCACAATCTGCTCAGATATTTCTGTCAATGTTTAGGATTATTTTGGTAGAGTCTTTCAAAACAGATGTTAGTTAGATCTGTTTCAGAAATTAGATTTTTCTATCACTTATGCTTTGAAAGGTTCTGATAACGATTATTCTCTGTGTTGCAAACAAAGTCGCAAGTTTAAAAGTGAGAGATTCTCTCATTTTCAAACTTGGCGACTTTGTTTGCAATGTTGTGTGCATAAAGTAGGGCATTGAATTAACTTTCTAAAGATTGATATGATTCTGTCCTTTTAGCCGAAAATATGCAGGTATTTTAATAGAATATTTTATGCAAATCCGAACAATAAAGGAGTTGCTACTATATACGTGTAGATCAGATAACCAATTTTAGGAGAAATTTGGTGAGGCGTAAATTAATAAAAGGTCTCTGTGCAAAAAAATGAAGAACAGTTGGACTTTTTTTATGTGCTTCTGTTTCTGTTGTGGGGTCTTTCTACAGCTTGTTTCGATTCTTACCGAGGCGTTTCTAACCAAGGTCTCAAGGTATAATTTAATGGCGAATAACCAAAAATTATTTCAGGATTGTCATAAATGTAACTCATACATCTCTCACTGCCCTCTGATTTTCAGCTTTTCTTGTTTTAATGCAGGTATGTTTTACCGGTAGTTGTCCTTGTCTCCACTGGAAGTTCTATCAATCAAATGCATATTCGATGAACACGTGTTATAGACGTACATGCAACGAAAGTTGCTGCCCTCAGTATTCTTCTGGTTGTTTCAAACTCTTTAGTAACTTACTACTACTATACTTTCTGTTATGATCTAAGTTAGATGTTGTTTCGTTCTTATTGTTTTGCAATCCATCAGTCTAGGTAGCTGTTATTATTGTTCAAATTGGGTCTGCTGTCATCTTGTATTCCAAATAAGTTGGCTAAGCTGCAAAATAGAAGCTCTTTCAACTTTAGAGTAGATCATATTTGCGTTATGTTGTTTCAATGTTACCGTAGCTATAGTTGTCTTCATTTCAAAGTTCTGTACCAAACCGTTACAATTCGTATTTATCTTTAAAAAAAAAGCGTGTTTAATTTCCGATGAACAAGAACAATAGCGAAGTTCGGTATCGAATTTATGTTTTCATGTTTCTGAGTGTTTTCTGCAAGGTTTTCCAGTAATTTATCTTTTACTTTATCGATTCACTCTTTAAGCCTGTCACCTAAACCAACGCCTGTTACAGCTGTTTCACCGTGTCCTCTAGCGTTGAGTGCGCCTTGAATTAACTTGACAGTATTTTAGATTTATGTCGTGTTTGCTAATGGTAATTCTGAACCAGAATTAATTAACTTAATGAATTCATAACTTAATTAATTCTTTTACATTTCACTGAGGATGAGTATTTAGGTTACACAAAATTAGCAAAGATTGTCACTAAATTATGAAGGTTCAGAGCAGGCATGCTGTTTGTTGGCTTTAATGAGCGCTTTTGTCCAGCTTAAAACTCATTTGTGACTTTGTTTACCTAAACTGCATCTGCTGTATTTAAAAACTCTTGAACTTTCTGTAACAGAACGTGTGAGCAGTGTATTACCAACAATACTAAACTGTATGTAGGAAAACTAAAGTAGCACCTCACCGTGATAAGCTCTTGGGAAACTATAATCCTTTATATTGTAATGATCTCTACCCCCTTCAGATTTGGAACAGTGTGTGATGTTAGAGAAAACTGTTGGCTAGACGGTAAACATGACATTTACAGAACTGCTGGTCATTGCTCTGGCAATTCTGTCTTTGATCTGAGTCTACACTGTGTAGATGTCCCATTTGAGGACCATAGGCTTGTGATTTGAATATTTAAAGAACAAGTGCGATTTATGCAATGATTTTCTTAAAAAGCCATCATATGCAAAAATTGCTAATGTTTTTTTTATTGAGTTGTCCCAATTTGTACTATTTCAAATGAGAAAACTAAACTGTTAGTAAAACTTTGGAAAGCTGCATTTAGCCTAGGAAAAAACAAACAGATTTATTAGGATCAATAAACCAGTGACAGATTATCAATAGCGTTTGCCATTTTACAAATGAAGAAATCTTTAATAAAAATCAATGTTCTGCCAATAAACCATATTAGAAACGAATATTGTTAATTCAGGGATTGGATTATTTTAGAGGGAGTTTTTCTACAGATGACCGTATTTTTAAAATAAAAATTGGTAGGGAAACTTTGGAAAATTTGGTCATGGTTTGGCATTATGTACCCTTTTCCTCGGATAGGATAATTCATGCACCTCTGTGCTTATTTTCAACAGCTTTTGCTCGTCTCTTTGAAATCATGATGAGGTGCTGTTATTGAGAGGTTTGTCATTAACCGCCTAGCCCACCGCAGCTGGACATGTCCAGCTGCGGTGGGCTAGGCGGTTAATATGATCCTCTTTGGCGCTGTTGGTCGAGTTCGGTTTGGAGCGATAAGAAAGAAAGCTCAAACTGCTTGGGGAGGGTCAGTGGATCTTTCCGGATACTCTACCTCTTCCACCATTCACAGCTGCACTGATTTCGATTGTAAAATTACCACAAGCTGTCTGTCCGTTTCTCTCTGTCTCTCTCTCTCTCCATGCGAATATTGACATTTTTATTTCTCTGAGGAATCGGCCAATTGCCTTCATAGATTTTACGGGTCACGAAGAAATTTCATATAACAAAAACAGATTAAATCACAAAATAAAGCTGTTATGAATATTTTATCAAGTTAATGCCAGTTTTATTTCACCGATTATATTGTAACTTTCTCTGCACTTGTTGGCTTTGGTTAACTCTTTGTTCCATTAAATCAATGAAAAAGCTTGATTGATCGAGCGAAAAAGATCTCTTATTCAAACAAGGCTCCATAATGTAACCCAGGCCAACCTGGATAACTACATATCTTATTTTTCTACACGGATACCAAAGCTGCAAATGGGCCAATTCAGTATGTAGAACATACCCCTACGTAATAGAAAATAATTATCATGGTCTACGGTTGTAGACAAAACTGCAAGGTTGCCATTTATCTGACAATGTTGAAATGATTATTAAATCGATATGAGTTCTAGTTTGACATGCATTTTCCTCTCGTAGACTGCAGGAACCAATTTGGAACCCATTAGGACCATTTAAACTGTGCCAATTAAGTTTCGTTTGGAACAGGTACGCTGGTATGAAGAATACATTTTGTTGTTAGGTCCTAGTCTACCAACTTCTAAGCTTCTATTAAATGCTCTCATGACAGTTTTAGGACAACTTCACTTTGTTTCTCTTCTTACCCTTGTTGGTTCGGCATCTTTAACGACATCATTGCACTAATTCTTCTCTGCAGTTCCAGTAAAACACTGTCTTTGCTGATCAACCTGACCACACTATTCCAAACTGAGGTACACCGGCTTGCTGTTGTGCATTTTTCAATTTCCTGTTGCACACCTTGTTAGTGATATATCTACCCTGGGAGCCATAAAATGATTTTTTATGCGAAGATAATATTGTCCCTGAGTTATAATATATCATACTTGAATCTTAGAGTTTTCTATTATTTTGTTAGGCTATTAATTTGGATTTTACAAACAGAGCTGCAGTAAAACAATCTTCTGCGGATACATTATTATTATTATTATTATTATTGCTGGTAATGCAAGTGTAATACTTCAGCATTATCTTTCAGTCGCACGATTTAAATTTTCATTTTAAGTAGCAGACTGATTTCAATTTAGAATTATTTTTATGCTAATTGACAAGTAATAAAATGTGTACTTCCATATACATATCTAACATGCTTTAGAGAATATTTGTCTCCGCTTGTCAGATGAAATGCCCGAGTCGTATGGTGTTTACCAGGTCACAGAGCGCTGTTTTTATATTCTGACAGCATGCATTATGAATCTAATGCATGCTATAAAAAGATGTTCTTTAGTTTCATGCATTTTGGGAAATGTTTTAGAAAACTACTTTTAAATTCATGTAAACAAGGAGTTGCAAGTCCTTTGATATAAGAATAATTTGTGAAGAAAATCCGAAATAAGAGCTTGGATGAAAGGTGCATTTTTCGAAAAAGCCACCGTGCCACCCTGTCTTGTCCTTGGTTTTATATTCTGTTTTTATATATATTCGGAGTCTTAGCATGCAGTGAAGCATTTGGAAATGAATCGTGTATTTTAGTTGACTGGGACCTTCAGTGCAACGAATATGGCATACAGATTTTGGAGGCTGTCTGACGGATGGCGTGTGGCGAAGTTTGTTAATTTAAAGCATGTTTTATTTTCTTGACAGATATATTTCTGCTTCCTGAGTTCGTCTTGCCAGTAACTTTGGGGCAGATTTTTGTTAGCGGAAGGTTAAATCTGTTTTCACTTTTACCACATGTAGATATTTTTGAGTGCTTTTGGATGGTTACCTCAGTTTCTGGTTTTCGGCATATATCGGAGCCCCAGATTAGAATCTGTTTGGTATTATTTCTTTTTACTCTGCAGTAGCATGATTCTCTTTGACTTAAAGCGCAAAAAAGACTACAAAAATTACGTCTGCAAAATGTCATTAAAGGTTTTGCCCGAGCTATAACATATAAAGAACTCAAATTCTTAAGACAAAGAGTGTAGATCTGGATTTAGGCTGTTTTCAAGTTCAGCTACTTTTGCTTTTGGCGCTTTTTAAAGTGTTGTTACGTCACATACCATCGGACGCTTATTTTTCATTCTCGAGAAAGGACGCTTATTTTTACATTCTTGAGTATTTGGAAGGTATAAATTTATTCCGTCCAGTAAAATGGTGTCTATTGATCGTACCCTTGGACTTCTTTACTCAGGCTCAGCAGAACAGTTCTGACATTATCCCTTAAGGGCGAAATAAAATCATTATCATGCTCTTTGCCCAGAGGTTTAGTGGAAGCACGAAGTCCTAAGTGCTTGTCCGCTTCTACCCGTGTGTAGTTTTTACACTAGTGAATGGAGATTAACCTCAAATTGCGGAATTTACAGGGCAAATGAGGAATTTAGCTAAGCAAGTTCTTCGCAGTGCAAAACTTCTTGTTTGTTATCCAGCAACTTTTTGTGTAGATTTTCTCAAACATCTCAAGATTTCCTTGTTGACTTTAGGGAAAACGTGGATTCTAGGGCAGACATAGTGCATGAATATGTTGAGTATGTTTTTCTCTGCTGTTAGCAATGTGTTTTAAGATTCTCTCGTCTACTGTTGAGTTATTTATGGAGGCCTGGGGAGTAGATTATGAGAGTATATATTTTAAGCTCTTCTCAACCTGCCATTATAAGCTCAAGATAAGCCAAATATTTTGGGTTAGATATTTTATTTGTTTTTCTCATTTGTACACAAAAATACATATCTTGTGAGTCTAATTTGAAGTAAAATCAGAGTTTTCATTTTCAATGAGATCCTGGCATCTATACCTTGAAGAAAACAGAAGAAAAAAAATCCTAACTTTTCTGTTCCAAAACCTTCTTTAATATCTTGAGCCCTGCCACCATATGGTTTTAAAGTAATTTTTGGATGTTTATACCTCTGTGTTAGAATATTCTGGTGTGTCTCGCCTGTATTATATACGGATTATAAGCTAATCGTTTGCATTAATCTGACTTTTTTGGATTTAGAGAATTTAAGATAGGCCATTTGTTTTAGAGCGATAACTGATTTTTTTTATATCTCTTTAGAAAGATAATCATTTTTTGGTGGTCTCAGTAAAATCGTTTTGACGTATGTTAGGGACGGAAAAGACCTGGCACCTTAACTGTTGACTGACTGCTTCTGTATGGTTTCAACAATTAATATACTCAACCGAATTAAAAACGCAACACTTAATTCATCCAATATTCCATAGCTTATGTCATATGCAGATTATTTTCAGTTTAATTTCTAGAGTCAACAGGGATTAATGTTTACTACCCAAGAAATTCAGTTATGTTGATGAAATGGTTCTCGCTTGAGAGAGCACTACCTGGAGCTACCCGATTTTCAAAAGTCTCAAAAAGAGGCAGAACTATCGCGAGACAGGATGTATGCGTTGCATCGAGCGCCGGGTCTAAGATAATTTAGGATGTCCTAGGTGCGCCGAACTCATTTTACAAGTCTAAAAATCATTGATGGGTGGTAATGGAAATATTTGGCTTCCAAACACAGGTTTACATAAGCATGCAACAGTCCAAGGGCCTTGGCAGACATATCCTTAATTCAGACTTTTGAAAATCGGGTAGCTCTAGGTAGTGCGCTCTCACGCGTGACCCATTTCATCAACAGAACTAAATTTCTGAGACAGTAAACATTAACCCCTGTTGATTTAAGAAATTAAACTGAAAATGACCTGCATATGACATGAGCTATGGAATACTGGAAAAATTAGGTGTTGCGTTTTTAATTCGGTTGAGTATATCTCCATTTGACATCTGCCTTGAACTTCTTCAGACTCGGTTGCCTCACATCACAGGGTATAAACCAGTCCGCCAATTTTCGCTTCCTGCAGAGACTGTCCGTCATATTTGGCTTCCGCCGAGACTGTCCGCGATCTCTTGCTTCCTGCTGAGACTTCTGTACATGATAAATGGCTTCCTGCAGAGACTGTCCGCGAGATTCTGCTTCCTGCCGAGGCTCTCGACAGGAAGCAGATTCACGCGGACAGTCTCGGCAGGAAGCCATTTTTCGAGGACAGTACATAGTCCCTGCAGGAAGCAAGAGATCGCGGACAGTCTCGGCGGAAGCCAAATATGATGGACAGTCTCTGCAGGAAGCGACAATTGGCGGACTGGTTTATACCCTGTGACATATCAAAAATTAACTTTTCTTTTTAATATATTTAACCATATTAATTTCAGTTAAAAATATTATATTATAACAGTAACTATTACTTGCACAGAGTATGCATGTTTTTAATTTGCCAAGTATCCACTTGACTTCCCGGCTCATCTAATGACTAACAGTTTTGTTTTCCTGAAGTCCTATTGTGTGTCTAAGTGTTTTGCGATTGACCTGCTGTTAATAGTGTAATAAACAAAATGTAATGAACTTATTAACATCATATTCCTTCTCAAGGCATTGTATTGGTCCTTAGACATTAGACCAGACCATAAACATGATGAACATCTATTAAAGTCAGGGGTCAGATAAGGATAAGTAAAAGTGGTTGTAAACTCAAGAGTAGTGAGCATTACCTTTCGCCCTGTCTATGCATTTATGTATAGGGGCTAGCCAGTGAAATTGAAAGACTAGCCAGTGAAATTGAAAGTCCGTTAATTGAAATCCTGTCTACGTTTAAATCGAGAAGAAGTTAAGAAACCGGTCACATTGTCGGAATCAACGAGATCAAGGTGTCTCCCATAGAACTTCTAAAGTGTCGACACAATAATTTAATAATGATTTGGAGGAAACATTTCTTAAAATTCGTAACAAAACACACGCATTAGAATGGGCCACAGCCTATTTCATCGAGGACCCATAAATAAATTTAATGAAGAACTCTCTCTCTCTCTCTCTCAAATATATAAGCAAAGATCCTGGAATTATCATCAATACCCCACCTTATCAGGACTCAGAAATTTAGTCCAGACTCGCTGACTAGTACTTTTAGCTGGAATTCGGTCTTGAAACAAGCAATATCTTACTATCGGACCCTTTTGATTAATTTTATCGTGTGTAAGAAACATTTTCTTAATTCAATCCAGCGAACTAAATTAAACGTTCTATCATATATGTCAGAAAGTTAGAAACTGTACACCTTTAGTAGCATTGAAAGTATTATACTATCTGATAAAGGGTAGTCCGGGGTAAAAAGAGATGAGTGTATTCAGATTAACCGTAATTTATTCCCATATTTCTTGAATTAAGCCCATCACTGTTGTCAGCTCTATTCTGTAATATTACACCTGGTCTCATCCATGCAAAACTTTTAAATTTTGAATACAGTTTTTTGAGAAGTAGATACTTGCTGGAAAGATGACAGTGCTTGTGTGTTTGTAGCATATAGAATAGTTCCTGGTTAGAGGCCCCGGTAGCTCAGTGGGTGAAGCGCGGGCCTGCTCAGCTAGCGGTTTGGGTTCGGATCCCGTTGAAAGCGGAATTCTTTCCAACCGTATCAGAGTTTCATTGCGCACTGCCAGTTAAGCTACTTTTAAAAACATTAAAATGTGTTATTGAAATTATGGTAAGAATATTTCTAGTTATTCTGTCATCTAGTTCAAAGTAGTCTCTCATAATTCTCTAGAGAATGGCCTCACTATATTTTATAATGTTTCTGTATGTGTTAAATTTTTTGTATGTTTATAACTCTAATCTGTAAACCATTTTGCTGTTAAGTATTTTCACTTCTGAATACAGTATCAACTACACTGCTCAAGTTTTCTAAGCACCACACTTCTTTTGGGATTAGGGACTAAACCATACTTTTACTGTAACGAAAGTAAAATATTGGGACAGAAATGCTTTAACAAAGAGTGTAGACTTTGCTCTGACAGGTTTAGTGACAGTATCTCTGGTTACACTACACATTTTCAGTGCCTTTAAGCACCAAAAAGCAGACGACAAAATTTACGTCTGCAAACATTCAAAAAGTGCCTTGTCCAAGACATTTCATATTGAGAATTCAAAGACAAGAGGGCAAACAGTGTAGATCTACATGAGGCGGCTCATTATGAGCCGCCTCATTAGGATCCACGCTGTTTGCAAATTTTGATAATTTCGTCACTGGGGCTTAAAGAGTTGATTTAGGCACAGTCCGCCAAAATTTTCACCTCCTCATCAAGTGGTGCTTATCAAATTTCGAGTAGTGTATGCTATAAAATTTATCTGGTCGACAATTCACCTATTTTTCAGTTAAGACTTTATTCTGAATATATTATGAGATAAGTGCTTGTTTTGATATATGATATGTATTTGTTTCATGTAAAATTACCAGTTATTCACGAAATTAAAAATTATGCTTATATTAAAGTTCGTGTCATGTTAATCAATGCAAAGTATATGGTAGCTTAAACTAGTTTTTACGACTAAATAGTTTAGGTTAAAAAAAACAGAAATGTAACAAAGAAAAGAAGTATTTAATGCTAGGTCCTCTTTCTTTTTAACTACTATGGATAGTGTGTTTCAATAAATTCTGAAGGAATAGCTTAGTCTAAACAGAAATGAGCCACGACGCGACAAAACCAACAATGTGGTTGTGCGCCCAGCGCAGACTCAGATCAGCCTGGGCATCCGCCCAGTCTGATCAGAGTCTTCGCTGTCCGCATTGAGGTAGCTTAGACCCTTAACTACCCTTTGGGCATTTTACGAAGAGTCTGGTCAAATAGGGCGGATGACCAGGCTGATCTGAGTCTAAGCTGGGCGCACAACCACATTGTTGGTTTTGTCGTGTCGCGGCTCAAATTATGTGTGATGTGTCTGCACTGTTTTCCATGAAAAAAATCCGTAATACACTTTTTCAGATTGAAGAGAAATTCATGAAATGGAAACTTCGGTTTCAATAGGATGTCAGTCCAATAACTCAAAATACCATCGAAAGTTTTATCTGTCACTTAAATGGTGTCTTACAGAAAACATTGTAATTATTGAAGTTCTTTTTTCAGTTTAGGTCACAAATCAGGAATAAATGTATAGAAAACTCACTGATCATCAAAACTGAAAAGTAAAATTATGAAACAGATGACGTTTCTTCACATCCCACTGCTTAAAATTCTGTGAGATTTAGTTTCTCAATATGAGTTACGGTATGCATGTGTTCATAAGAGTCGATCTTATAAAGGTTACTGCATTAATAACGAGGTCAAACTTATTTTCATATATTAGCGCTGTGAAATTATATCTCCTATAGTTCCTTATAAAAACAGTTTTTATCTAAAAAGTATTTCAATGTGTTATGCTATAAAGTTGTTTATACTATTAACATGACACGTCACAGACTACACGGTTGTTAAATTTTGGAATGTGTCATATATGACCTTAACTATAAGAAATGTCATGTATAATCTTTTTGACCTTAGCCTATGCTGTTTCGCTAGTTTGCTCTAATCAAATACGCCTATTTTCTATTCAAGTTATTATTAAGGATGAGCAGAGGCTCATAATATCTAAACATGTCCTTTTTCAACACTTTTTTGCAAGTTCTAATAGCGCGACCACCTATATTTTAATTGATATTTCGAGTGTATGTTATGTTTATCAAAGTCATATTCTACAATGTCTGTCACTATCATTATATCATCTTTGTAGCAACATTAGAAAACCTTTCTTTAAGGGCTGTGCGATTTGCGCACGCTGAAATGAACATGTGCTTTTGCGCACATCTTGGTTTGGCATGGGCAGTTTTCGTATTGAAATCTACAATATCCAATCCTTTTCTTGGCAAACTGTGCATACTTTGACCAGACATCTGACAGAGCTCTAGATAAGAAGGAGTATTAGGTGATAATTAGGGATAATTCTTGTTAATTCTGCATAAACCATATGTTGTGACCCCTCATCTGAACGGTTCAGATGAGGGGTCACAACATATGGTTTCAATGAGAAATAAGAAAAATTATCCTTAATTATCATCAAATACTCCCTCTTATCTAGAGCTCTGCATCACATGCGCATTTTTGCATTATGCCATCAGGTATATGGATACGTGTCCATGTTTTTTTTTTTCAGATTTTTGCAAAGGGTGAGACATTTTGACTTCATGTTTCTTCCCTGGATCACACATCCCTTCCAAATTGAGTCTACTTTTAAAGAAAAGAATTTGCTCCTAGAAGAGCAAATTCTTTCCTTTAAGAGTTGACCCTACTTGGAAAGGGAGGCAAAAAATAAAAATGACCGTTTGCTTCCCATGCAAGGGAACACATTCACCCAAAGAAAGGTTTTCTGATGGCGCGACTCTTTTTTCATACATCAAATGGTAATCCACAGTGTTCTAAACATGAACAGGCCCGGAGGTTATAAAACTTAAGAACATTCTCAAACTCAAGAACTGAGTACATTCTCAAACTCAAAATATAGCACACTGATTGGATGCTTCCGAGCACATGCTCGGAAGCAGCGAATCAGTGATCTTTATTTTGAGTTTGAGATTATACTCAAGTTTTATAACCTCGGACCCAGGTTATGCTACAGAGGGCTGGGTTACACTTAGCTTCGTCTACAACTCCGAAAACGAATTGATAACAGAGAGACATTTGTAAAAGGCTTTGCTCTGTGAATTTTATAATTTCTCAAATGAACTGTCTGAAGATGCAGATGAAAGCTCCATTAAACAGACAGTTTAATCGGATAGGGGAAAGGAAAGAAAGAGTGTATTATTGAAACAAATATTAAAGATTTATAACTGTTGCTTGAATTCGTAAACTAACAAACCGAAATGCGAAATTCAAGGGAAATGCTGAGCTATAATGGTAACAAAGGTGAATATAAAACAGAGATTTAAGCAAAGCTAAGGTTAACCGAGTCCATGTATTAGATATTTCAGCATTTAAAATGTTTGTATCAGGGCATTTCATGTCATTTGTGTTTACTGTATGTTTTTGTTATTTATGATGAAAAAATATAAAATGTCTACTACGTACAAGACAGTTGTTGTCATTTAATACTTTGTTTTGTTGGACGCACTCTTCTGTATAAAATGTGTCCGAAAGCTTGAGCTATCCCGTCATGCCTGTCTGAATGTTTTTGTTTCTCTTTTGCGGCGTACTAATTTGGTCTGTTTTGGCATAACTTGGGGAGTATTTTTGCGTTCTAGGGGAGAGTCGGGTAACTTCGGACAGTGGGGAAATTCGGACAGTGACATTTTTTCCTTTATATGTCAGTTGTCTGGAACTAAAACAAAACAATAACTGGCCAAACACTGAAAATCCTGATGAGACGGCTCATTATGAGCCGTCTCATCTGGATTTTCGCTGTTTGCAATGGTATTGCAATGCTATGTCCGAATTTACCCGCCTGTCCGAAGTTACCCGAGTCTCCCCTATATTGATAGAAAGAAGCTAAAAAAAACGCAAAACAAATGCTGTTAGTCTTGTTATTAGAATGGCGTCGACAACTGCGATTCTTAATGGGACCCACAACATAGTATTATGAGAAATCAGATTACACAGTGGGCATACAAAGTCGGTGCGTCTACCCAACGCTGGTGAGACGTCATAGTGATTGCATCAATGTTTGGTAGACGTAGTCTAACGTCACTGGCCCATTGGGTATCATATGCAGGAGTACTAGAATCTTTTACAAAATGGCTCTGGCATGAATGCCACGATCCAATATGGTCATTTCCAATGAAACAAAAAGACACATCAGCAGATTTCTCTATCGATTAGCCACAACAAAACGTCCTCCATTGGGCTTATTCTGAGAAGACTGAAATGATAGTTCGGAAATTATGGAGCAAAAATACTACATCTATTCTGTACTTGTTCGGTGTCTATCCAATGACTACCATAAAAAAGGTTTTAATATTTATGCCAAAATAACAGCACTTTTGTTACCATATGAGACTTCCATTGTCAGATCATTTATAAGGGTCACTGATGAGGCTTCAATAAGCAAAACTACCGTATTTATTCAGTTATAAGACGAAGTTTAATCCTTCAAAAATAATCCCAAGGATCTAGATCCGTCTTCTAAGACGGATCTAGATCTTTGAGATTGTTTTGAAAAGAAATCCCCATTTTACAGCTGAATAACACAAGACTGGGTTACACATTTGTGGTAATATTGAAAGGGTAACATCCCGTTTTATAGCTGAATAAGTGCGGTATGCAGTATGGCCCATAATATAAAACAAAAACTGCTGTTTCACTCATACATATGTGCTCTTTCCCCTCAGACCGTCCCGACATGACCTTAGCTGTTTACCGTGGACGTTAAGCATCAAATCATTTTTCCCCTCAGCGGCCATATTCTAAATTATGGTTTCGAACCAAACGAAATATATTTACAAGCCTCTAGAAAAGCATTATTACGATTACGGTTCTAATGAGTGAGAACCACTACAAATGGTTTTCTTAGTTATCATTATAGTTCCATGTATGGTCATTTACGATCGGAGGAATAACAAGTACAATTTAGCTATCTGACCATTTAGACTGCTGTTCACGTGACGGATTTATGGAATGATATCGACAGCTTTCAAAGACCAAAATATGGTCTTTCACAGCTCCAGATAAGCTGGTTTTTGTGATAATTCTATAATATATTTTCTTATTTTTCAACAAAAACAAATGTTTTAATAATGGGTCACAACATGTGCTTATTTGGAGCATAAAATATGGAAAAGTATCCATAAATTATCCCTGTTAGCCCTTATGTGAAGCTCTAGTCATTTCCAAACAAAATGTTAATGGCCATCAGTAGGGATGGTTCCAATGACAGACCACTACGAATGACTTTATAGAATGAATTCCATAAAGTAATACTAAAAAATCTGAAAACGGTCATTTCTAAGAAGTTAAATACAGAAATGCGCATCTGTTGCACTAAAATTGGTAAAGGTTAATTTATATTCCAATGAAAACAACATAACATACAATTTAGCAGACTCTTTAGCATAGTGTCAACGACAACGGTTGTAGTAACGGGCCAGAAGAATGGTTTATTGAATAATCCTACAATAAACAAATATTCAAAATATGGTCGTGTCCAACTTAAGAAAAAGTTTACGATTTTGCAAAATTCCAAATTTGGTCATTTCCAATCAAATGCATATTTACAATTTAGTGTCAGCTAGAATAGCATGAAAGATATCGGTTCAAATAACAGGCCATTACGAATGCTTTTGTGGAATGGGTTCCGCAATTATTTATTATTCAAAATTAAAAATGGGATTGTTTTCAGTTGAAAGAATAATATACAATTTAGCGGCCTCTAGGACAGCGTGGACGACTACAGTTTTAAAGACGGACCAGTATGACGTTCTGTAAAATCATTTGTAGCAGCCCGTCAATAGACCCGTACAGTAGTCGTCGATGACCCTTTTTGATACTAGTCAGTCTTTGAATCGACAAAGTTTCGGCTAATAAAGCCTCATCAGTGACCATGTCAGTATCTGATGACGAAACCAGAGAAAAGCATACTGAAATTTCTTAATTTTAATTAGGCAGTCGATTCAAAGAATGATTAGTATCAAAAAGGGTCCAAATAATATAAAAGACGATGATCTAGACTAAGAGTCTAAACAAATCTAAAACTTCATATTTCTTAGAATATATCCTCTTATCTCAAAGGACGAAAATAAAATAAAATCTGCACTATGGATGATGTACGGGGAGACGTTTACGGCCGCCACACGGCACAATACAAGCTGCAGTGAAGTAAAATTAAAATCTTAAAAAGTTCCTTCAAGAGCAGAGAATACATGCAGAAGAAGGAACATGGGACAGTTTACGTAGTTTTGGCTAATAAAGCCTCATCAGTGACCCTGACAATACCTGGTGACGAAACCAGAGAAAAGCATACTAAAAATGATACTACAGAATGAGTTCCTCAATTATCATTTAAACAAATATGGTTATTTCCATTATATTAGAACCACTGGGCCGATATCACTGCTGGTGGACAACTTCCTTCGAGGAAATCATCAACCCAGTTAGCCAGTGTTTCAGTGTTGATTCTGGTTCTAGAACACTGGGGTCACTACTTAAATACTGATTTAAAGTAACCTCATTCCATTTGATGTATATCTGGTAAAATTTCTAAATTTTTCTAAAACTAAGACAAACTTTTCATAGTGACAAGAATCTTAGCTGAGTTTGGCTTCTAATCTTTTGAGTTGTTTTGGCTATTAGCGGGTTCTTGCTGCATCGGACATATCTTTCCTGGTGCCCTTGTCTGTGGCTTTTCTCGAGACACAGGGGTTGAGGTGGCTCGATGGGGGATCCTGCGCTTGCGGGTTAATACGTAGGCGTCTCTTACCTGATGTCTGCAGCTAGGGTGTCCCGCGGAATGCGACAGTAAGTGTGGCTCGGAGAGGGATGCTCGTTGCCTGCCGAGACCTGCCCATCATCTCTTTTCTTTCAAACTTTTGATACATACACCTCAGCGGTATCTCAAGGGAGCCCAAAATTCAAATATGGTCATTTCCGAATGTAAATGGCTGATGGAATGAATTCCGCAATTATCATCTAAAATTCAAAATATGGTAATTTTTGACAAAAGAAAGATATTTACAATTTAGCAGCCACTTTAGCACAACATCAACGTCTACGGTTCTTATGACTGGCTTCTACAATTGATTTTATAGAATGAATTCCACACTTACCATTCAAAACCCCAAATATGGTCATTTCCGATCAGAAGAAAAATATTTACAGTTTAGAAGCCTTTAGCATCAACGATTATGGTTCGATGAAATGCGTATACAGATTATTTATAAAACAAATTATAGTCATCATTCAAATATCCAAATATGGTCATTTCCAATCAAAAGAAATATACTATTCAGAAGAAGTTTGGCATCACCATATATTTTCCCATCGACATAATGCTAGATCAAATTACTTCAAAGACGTATACAAGAAAGGCGTGTCTCAATTTTGCTTTTATGATTTCTGTAACTCACACACGTGTGTCTCTGCAAAGACCTCACAAAAGTTGAGGACAGAACGGTAGAAAAAAATTCTAGCTGACTTGTGGTATTGGCTCTTAACAAATCATATGGGAAATCATCCTGAATTAGGCTTTTATTCTTTAAAGACCGTATCTACCAAGACGGACGGAACCGAAGACCAAATTTTCTTTGTTATAATATCGAAACTATATATTTCATTGCTACTCATGTGACTTTAATACTGGTGAAATATGACTGTTTTGCATTAGGTCTATGGAAAAAAGTAGGGTGATGCAAAACTTCTTTTGAGTAGTATATATGACCCGCGACACGAGAAAACCAACAATGTGGTTGTGCGCCCAGCGAATACTCAGATCAACCTGGGCAGCCGCCTAGTTTCACCAGACTCTTTGTTAAGAGCTCAAAGGGTAGCTAAGGGTCTAAGCTACCTCCATGCGGACAGCAAAGACTCTGATCAGACTGGGCGGATGCCCAGGCTGATCTGAGTCTGTGCTTGACGCACAACCACATTGTTGTTTTTCTCGTGTCGTGGCTCATATTTACAATTAGCGGCTTTAACGTGCCACTGTAAAATGCTTTTATTGAATTGAATTCTACAATTTATTTTACCCCGACGTATGTCGAGGGTTATATAGTTTTGGTCTTTCTGTTCGTCTTCCGTCTGCCTGTCTGTTCGTACCTTAACATTATGTTAAAGCTTTAAAGTTTATATTCTTTACTTTTATTTCCAATATCCTATAATGGGAATTTTTGGTTTGTGAATAGGCATGCTTTTAGGGTCATGCAGATTAGCTCCCATCACATGGATACTGCTTCTAACCTAAGGTCAAGGTCACAGACTCGAACATTTGCGTTAAAGTTTTGCGTTAATTTCATATTCTTCGCGTATATTTCCAATTTCCTTTAATGGTTGGTTGGTTGATTTGATGCTTAACGTCCACGGTAAACAACTAAGGTCATGTCGGGACGGTCAGTTAACCTAACCACACTATTCCTGGGCAGGCTTAGACCTCCTAAGCGGTTAACCAGTACTAAGTGCACATACTTTCGCCAGTAACTGACAACTGCCCTTCTTGAACCAGCGGAAGGAGAAACGAAAGTATGTGGCCAGACCGGGATTCCTTTAATGGAACTTTTTGATATATTCTTTACATGTACTTATATTTCCCATATCCTTTGATGGAACCGTTTGATTTGTGCATAGGTATACTTTTATGTTTCATGCAGATTAGTTGTCTTCATTTTGATGCTTCTTCTTACCTAAGGTCAAGGTCACAGTGTTTAACATTTTCGTTAAAGTTTTGCGTCAAGATTATATTTTCTGTTGCGGCTTATTTCTCCAAAATCCTTTCATGGAACCTATTGGTTTGTTACTGGTTTACTTATACGTCCATGCAGATTTTTTTTACATCATCTGGATGCTGTTGCTGACCTAAGACCGAGATCACAGACTTAAAATTTGTGTTTAAGTTTGTGTTAAGTTTATATTCTTAGCTCATATTTCCCATATCCTTTAATGGAACATTTTGACGATATTCGACTAGGTTTACTCATAGATACATTCAGATTAGTTGTCATCATCTGGATGCTGGTGCTGACCAATGTCACAGACATACATTTGCCTTTAAATTTGTGTTATGTTTAGGCTCTTTGCTGATAGGTATACGTGTAACATACTTTGGTGGATCATTTTGATATATGACTTGGATTACTTTTCGGTTCATACGTATTTAGATTTGTTCCACTAGGCGGTGGCGCTGGTCGGGGGTATATGTGAGCTCCGGCTCAGTTGCTCTAGTTTACCATTCCAAAGATGGCCATTTTGAATTTGAATCCAAAGGAAAAATAAAAGCCTCTAGAATAGCCTCAACGATTAAAGTTCTATATAAGTGCCGCTACAAACGGTTTCAGAACAAACTTTACATAGGTATGGTCATTTGCAATCAAAAGAGAATTATTTACAATGAAGCGGCCTCTAGGACGTATATATTTAATAATAGATAATTGTATATGTTTGAGCCGCGACATGACAAAACCAACAATGTGGTTGTGCGCCCAACGCAGACTAAGATCAGCCTGGGCATCCGCCCAGTCTGATCAGAGTCTTCGCTGTCCGCATGGAGATAGCTTAGACTCTTAGCTACGCTTTGAGTGCTTAGCGAAGAGTCTGATCGGACTGGTTTGATGCCCAGGCTGATCTGAGTCTGCACTGGGCGCACAACCACATTGTTGGTTTTCTCGCGTCGCGGCTCATTTTTCTTTTAATTCTGGTTCTTTCGATTTGTGGTTCCAAATGGTTGAATAGAATGAACTGCACAATTGTTATTCAGAAAAAAATATTTACAATTTAGCAGCCTCTTTAGAACAACAGTGACTGTTCTGCTGACAGACCTCCATTATGACTGGATAGAACGAAAAAAATGTTTGGTCCTTTCTCATCAGAAGTAAGCAAGTAACATTTAAGCAGCCTCTAGAACTGCATCAATGATTCCTGTTAAATAAACGTACCGCTACAAACGACTTTTAGATTGTATTTTACAGTTGCCATTCAAAAATCGAAAGACAGTGACTTTCAATAAAAAAACAAAACATATATACATGTATTCCTTATTAGGGGCCTCTAGAAAATAACTGTTCTAATGGCGGGCTAGTACGAATGGCTTTACGGAATGAATTCCACAAATAAATATTCAAAAAAAATATGGTCAGTTCCATCCAAATATTTACAATTTACCTGCTTCTACAGAACAGCATCGACGACTGCCGTTCAAATGACTGGACACTACAAATGGTTTTATTCAATCGCTTCTTAAAGACGTTTATTCTCTACCCGTTTATTTGTGGCCATGTTAGGTCATTACCTATCTGAGATGGGGTATTTCCTTTGATGAAATATCAATTTGACTAACTGTTGCATAATAGGATTACGGCACCCAATGAACAAGAACATGTGTCTTTGAATTGACATTCAAAAGACCAAATATAGTCTTTCTGAATAAAGAAAAATAAAATACAATCAGGGGCGTAGCTGGGGCCACTTACACAGTACGCACAATCATGTTTTATACTCTTTGAGGGCAATAATAGAGGTCTGTTGGCAGTTAGTATTTAAATTATGCCCAATTAACAACATTTCAGCATAAACATACGCAGGTGTGTGTTGAAATTTTGTCAATTTGACAAAAGTTCAATACGCACCTGCGTATTTGCGTAATGGTAGCTACGCCCTTGACAATGTAGCAGTCTCTTAAGAACAGCACTGATGACTATGGTTCCAACGATGGACAACTGCACTGGATTTTATTGAGTAATATCTACAGTCATTTTAAAATTCCAGCTATTAGTAATTTTGAAAAAAAACAACCACTATTTACAGTTAGAAACCTCTTGAATAGCATCAAAGAGTATGGTTCTACAGAAAGCCACTAAAAAAAGAGAATTAAATTATTTTAGAATTAATTGTACGGCTAAAAAAATCGCTCTTTTCCATTGTATGAATTTCAAGAAGCACCTCACTTATAATTTGAAGGGAGCATGACATACAGTGTATACCATGCTGCTCTCGAATTATAAGTGAAATGAGGTCATAAATTTGTTACCATAGCAACTGTGGAATTACCAAAAGTTGTGCTTAGTATCTTTAAAGAATGACGTCATGATGACGTTTCTTTAACATTAATATGAAGTCTTAGTTGCTATGGTAACAGATATATCACGTCACTGGTTCTGGCGTATGGCAAACAGTGTATGCCATGCTCCGCCAATTTTTCACTAAGATTACAAACTGAAATTCTTCTCATTTAATTCCGACTTTGAAATGCTTAACAGGGGCCGTATTCATAAAACGCTTTAGGTGGTTACTATGCGGTTGCTAAGGCTGAATTTCTATAAAAGAGATTCCCTACAACTATGAAATTTGGTCTGGAGGAACAGTCTTTGTAAGACTGTTCCTCCAGAGCAAATTTCGTAGTTGTAGGGAGTCTCCTTCATAGAAATTTGGCCTTAGCAACAGCATAGCAACGACTTAAGTCGTTTTATGAATACGGCTCCTGAATGAATTCTAAGCTTATTTTAAAATATCCAAAATATGGTCATTTCGAATCAAAAGAAAAATATTTGCAATTTTGTTGTCTCTAAAATAGCATTAATGAGTACAGTTCTACAGACGGGCCACTACGAATGGTTCATAGAACTAACTCCACAATTAGCATTCAAAAATCCAAATGTGATCACTTCGAATCAAAAGAAAAATATTTACAATTTAGTACCTCCAGAATAGCATTAATAATTAGGTTCTATAAACAGGACACTACGAATGGTTTATAGAAAACTAGAAAATTGTGTCTGTAAGACACTAATGATGCCCCCGTGCAGCGCCTGTCACATGATGTGTATATCCATAAAGTACCTACAAAGAATTCATTGAAAACCTACCCTTCCATGTAAAAAAATGCCCAAAATGACTAAGTTAAAAAGACTGTGATTCTGTCAAAATTAATTCTAGATCTATCAAAATGCCTCATGCATATCTTCAAATATGTCCACAATATGTAGACAAGGTTTGAAAAAGATCCATTGAAAACTGTGGAGCAAGTTGATAACACAAACTCCATACCCTATAATGCAAAAATTTCCCTAGAATGACGTTCAAACGGCTGTAATTCTGTCAAAATTAATTCTAGGTCCAACAAAAATCCACATGCACATCTTCAATACATTTACAGCATGTATGCAAAGTTTGAAAAAGATCCATTGAAAGCTGTTAGAGGATTTGATTACACAAACTCTATACCCTACAATGCAAAAATTTGCCTACAATGGCTAAGTTCAAAAGGCTGTAATTCTGTCAAAATTGATTCTAGGTCCAACAAAAATCCACATGCGTATCTTCAATATATCCCCAACATGTATGCAAAGTTTGAAAAAGCTCCATTGAAAACTGTGGGAGAAGTTGATTACACAAACTCTACACCCTACAATACAAAAGTTTGCCTAAAATGACTAAGTTCAAAAGGTCGTAATTCTGTCAAAATTAATTTTAGCTCCATGAAAAATCCACATGCACATCTTCAATATGTCCACAACATGTATGGAAAGTTTGAAAAAGACCATTGAAAACTGTGGGAGGAGTTGATTACATAAAGTATGACGAACAGACAGACGGACGGACGGACAGACAGGAGCAAATCTTAATGCCCCCTGACTATCGTTACTGGGGCATAACAAATCTACAAATATCATTAAAAATAACCAAATATGTCCATTTCCTATCTAAAAAAATCTGTTAACAATTTAGCGGTCTCTAGAATAGCATCAACAACTATGGTTCAACTGACGGGCAAATACAATTGATTGATTGATTGTTTTTGGTTTAACCGCCCTTTGAGACAGTTTTTCAGTCGGGCTGTGTCCCAGAGAGAGTGAGAAAGGAGAGAAATGATAAAAGAGAGAATAAAACGTCCAAACAACACCATCCGCAACTACTGCAAGCACAGCAGGCCCTTGCCCTACAGTGTTCCAAATCAGTAGGACGCCTCGGCACTGGGAGTTATACACAGCACCATTGAACCACCCGACCACCCCCGACGGGCCAATACAAATATTTCTATTGTATGAATGCTACAATTGTCATACAAAAGTCCAGATATGGTCATTAGGAAGCGAAATAGGAATAAAAGGACATTGAAGCTGAATTCATTTTTTTGGAGAATCCGTTATTGGTACCCGTAACAGTGACGATGGTTACAAAAATAGGTACAGTAACACACTTAGTCAGAGTTCATGCAAAGTTGTTACATGCATTTTCATAAATTCAAGTAACAGTGTAACAGTGTTGGTTTCAGCAACTTATGTTAACGAAATTCAGTAGAACGAGCTTACTTCTAATCATTTTGATTATTTCGGTGCATGCCAACTCTTATCTTGAAGAAAAGCTTTGCCAAGACCAGATTGATTTTGGCCTTCCACCTTCATGATTGTTTGAATAAGTCAAGGTTGTACAACAAAGTACTTTACATGTTACAAGAACGATGTCAGTTGATATTTGAGCCGCGACACGACAAAACCAACAATGTGGTTGTGCGCCCAGCGCAGACTCAGATCAGCCTGGGCATCCACCCAGTCTGATCAGAGTCTTCGCTATCCGCATGAAGGTAGCTTGGACCATTAGCTACCCTTTAAGTACTTAGCGAAGAGTCTGATTAGACTGGGCGGATGCCCAGGCTGATCGGAGTCTGCGTTGGGCGCACGACCACATTGTTGGTTTTCTCGTGTCGCGGCTCATTTGACGTGACGGCTGTGGGGATTAACTGCAAATCAATGTAAGTGTAGATGCAGCTGGTGTGAGGGCTAAGGAACTGGGTAAACAAACTTATTTTGTGGAAAAAAGAAAGATATGAAAACTATCAAGTCCATTTTTATCGTCACCTCAGTCAAATTTATTGTGAAAGCTGCCTTTTTCAAAAAACAAAATACACGGTCGTTTTCGATGAAAAGACATAGTTTACGGCAATCTCAATCGTATTAAAAGAGTACAGTACGTATGTACGAGTAACAACTGCCTGACTCTGCCACAATGCCAGAATAAATATTAGAAGTAATCACTGCCGCCTTAGACGGGTCTACTGACTTTGATCCAGCAAACAACTCATGCAGTTACGTTGGGCATGTACTATTCTCTTGCCCGGCCTGGCCTGGTCTGGCCCGATTAAGAGCTTATTTGATGATATAACACTTTGGACCAGATCAGGGCAGGCAAACAAATATAAACATCTACCCTTTTCAACACTCAGAACTTAAAATCTAATTTGTTTCAACAGACTGCATTATCTTCTCCCAAGGGAGCTATATCAAGCTGCCATGGTAATTTTTATGGCCATTATGCTTGATTATTTTGTTTGTTTATCAACACTTGGAACCGTGGCTCCCCTAATTAAATAATCCATAAGTATAATTCTTCAAATGATAGTTTGGCCTTGTCCTATGCGTTATGTCATCAGATAAGCTCATGTCATTTTGCGTAATCGGGCCAGGCCAGGCCAGGCCAAGCCGGGCTAGAAATTAGAACATGCCGTTACGTTGCAAATATGTTTTGGCCTTTTTCACGATTGCATGGTTTCTATTGGTTACCCTCATGACTGAATGGGTCCAGAGTTATCAAAATGAGTAGCTCTTAAAAAAAGATTCTTGCATGCATCTGTTTAATGCAATAGTGCATTTGAAAGCACGTTGTTTGGAAACAACTCTTCACACATCATTAAAATGCACGCATTATTTGAATAATCATCAGTTTTTGACGTGCATGTTTCTTTTTTTATACAAATTCGTCTGATTAATGAGTCTGGTTCTCGACAGGCATATATTACTCGGAATCCAGACCACATAGTCGTAAGAGGGTCATTACTGTTTGTCACTGCCCCTGAACCAGGCCACATGAGCCGCGTCACGTAAAACTGTACTTTTGTTACAACGTATTTGCGAACAACGGGTGGTCAAACCAGTCTGTGAATCCTTGCAGTGTAGCAAGAAGCTTCTTTCATTCGGAACACCGCTCGGCCAATTTCGTGAATCATGGAATTTGCCTAGCGGTGTTCCGAATGAGCCTTCACTTTGTGCCTGTTGATTCCGGAAGGTCCATACATGTACGTGTGCGGCAATGGTTCCGAACGGACTGGTGGCATATGCGTGAAACACGAGTTTTGCTTTTAGCTGCTCACACATTCGTATTATACCTCCGACATACGGATTTTTTGTCATCCGTCCGTTCGGTCGTTCGTCCATTTGTGAACTTTTTCATCAATGACTTGCATAAAATCTGTTTTGATTGCTCACATCTCTGTTATCACTTGTCAGATTCTTTGTCCGCTGAAGGTACATCCTATCGATGATCTTTCAGCGGTCAACGGGGAAATAACTGCGATTAAGGATTAGGATTAATTTACGGAAATGACACGCTTAATTCCCTTGATCAAACAGCTAAGGATGTCCCCGTACGGCATTCTCAATCTTATTCTTACGATTACATAACATAGAATGCATACAGCCATAGCAAAATACATAGCGCCGATTTTATTTTAATGCCAATATGTACAGGTACCAGAACCTTGGCCGTGCTCATTAAAACGGTAGAAGCATGAACACACCCTCCTTGGTCCAGTTCTATGATCGTTAAAAAGGCTTAAAGTAGAATTCACATTTTTTTGCCTTTTAAAAACCGTTACCGATTTCAGTTCTTCTGATGTTTCGTCAAGCACAATTCTAATGTGGTATATGCAAATATAAGTGTACGAAAGATAGGTAGTCACTTCAAAACACTCCAAACTTCATACTTCACACTAATAACAGGATTAAATGACCGCTGTCTTTGACAATGCAGAAAAAAGCGTTTGATGTGTGAAGTGTAAAAAAGAGCGGTGAAGTACAAAGTGGGACGTGTGAAGTTTAATGAAGTCACCACTGTTACATAGAGGATCTTACATGAGTGCTCCTGTATTATTGAATATATTAAACGAGTTGGGGAAAAGGATAAGATGCGAGGCTTTGCCAAGCATCTTATCGGTTTTCCTCAACGAGTTTAATAAATTCAATAATACAGGAGCACGAATGCAAGAGTTTATTTATCATATGACACTAAAATCACATTTTATTAGCAAAATTTGCACTAAAACGTCACGATTTCGCCATTAGAAAACGCGACGTTTTAATGGACGTCAACGTATAACGTAATTTGCATATTTAATCCACTAGTGGATTATCGTTTTTAATGCATGGCTTTATTACACTCTCAGATGCGACGTCATATGATAAATACATAATTGAGCCGCGACGTGACAAAACCAACAATGTGGTAGTGCGCCCAGCGCAGACTCAGATCAGCCTGGGCATCCGCCCAGTCTGATCTGAGTCTTCGCTGTCCGCATGGAGGTAGCATAGACCCTTAGCTACCCTTTAAGCGCTTAGCGACGAGTCTGATCAGACTGGGTGGATGCCCAGGCTGATCTGAGTCTGCGCTGGGCGCACAACCACATTGTTGGTTTTGTCACGTCGCGGCTCCTATAGACAACGAAATATGAAATGCGGAGTGAAAACTTCCAAAGAATAGTGCAGAAATGGCTCACAGGATAGAACGCCTAGAACATGAAAACTGAAAATGCAGATCGACCTATTTAATGTCCCAGAGGAGTAAGATAATTACCGAAATTCAGTTAAACGTGACCTTGCTACAGACACAAAGATGGAGCATAAAAGCATTGCCACAGAAACTGGATAAAACAATCAGATCTGGATGTGATGAAAGGGAAGATTTGTGCAACCATGAAATGTTATCTTATCCCGAGATGCCTGATATTGAAATTCGGAGATACTGCGGATTACAGCAATTACCTAAAATAGAACATGTTGATTTCTTAAAATGAGCCACGTCATGTGACTTCCAACAATGTGGCAATTTTGTCATGTGATATTCAGATCATCCTACTAATTTATACAGGGTAATCAGAGACTTCACTGTTGGCTCTATGGCTTGGGTAACTTCTATAGCTGGCTGATCTGACAAGCGAAGGCTCAGATCAGACTGCACTCTGCTTGTAACCAATGCCACAGTGTTGGAAATCACATGATATGGCTCATCATCATAAGTTGCCAGTAGTCCGTCATATACAACTCTTGAGTACTAAGTTGCTTATTTGGTCACCTCTATTATTATCTTTATTTAGCAGCCACCTTTTCCAAGAACTTCCTTTCCAGGTCTTTTTGCAATCTCTCTTGATTGGACAATCGGACTTGTATAACTTCTTGATGTTCAACGTGCGAAGCAGTAAGGTAATGGTTAAGATGTCACAAATGCAACAGATTATAACGGTTTTCCATATGCCGCACCTGATAACCCTAAATATGTGGACAGAATAGGGCCGTAAATGGGGGGGCGATTTCATGTTGTACAGAATATCAGGATTTAATTCCAAACAATGAAGGGAGCAACTAGGTTATGGTGCAGAGGGTCGCAGGTTCGAATCCAGGTTAGGCCAGCCGGCGACTGGAAAACTTTCTGTCAACTCGACAGTAAATGAGTACCTTTTTCGAATCAGGGAAGAACAAGGCAGCGAGAGAAGAGGGGTGGGCTCAGCCTTTCATATGCTGTGTCCAGATACAGTGGGCCTCTAACCCCCACTGGCCCTACAACCACTAGGCTATGGGAAACCTTTACCTTTACCTGAATGAAGGAGATCCTCATCATATTGCTCACCTATTTATGTAATGGTCTTTTTCATTAGCAGGAAATCATGAATAAAAGTGTGGACTGAGCGGTACACAGCTCTATTCTGACAAGATTTCTGTTTGAACATAAAGGGTCGATTGCTCAGAACTAGTTTAAGCTCACCTCGACCATAACACATACAAAGTGCGTCGGTAACCCCAGAGTTAGTTTTAAGATAGATCTGAGCAATCGGCCAAAAGGGGTCTGTTGCTCGCACCTAATTTAAAGTTAACCCTATGTTTAGCCTGTCAAATTACAGTGACTAAACAAAAGGTTACCTTAAACTAGATGTGAGCAAATGACATAGAAGTCTGCTATTTGTGTCAACATAAACAATGGTTTCTTGTAGTTTCCAAACTGGACTAAATTCTGGACAAGAGTCCAGCGAGAGCATCGTCCGCTTCACGCGTGACACAATTTTAGATATTTGATTTATGTTGTTTCTTGAATACCTTGTCCTTGGACAAACAATGCACGTCTCTTATTAGAGCAACGAAATTACTTACTGCACTAACTTTAACGTGAATATGAATATTATTTACCAACACTATAAACAGAAACACATATACATTTGTATACGACATTGAATTTCACGACTGCTCGAGAGCAATTTAGAGATATTTGTCTTTCCTTTTTTTTTCCGAAACAAAATTGGCATTATGATCAAACTACCATATACGTTCCAAAAATGGTGTACCATCATGTAATCCATGTGACACAGTAGACGTTATGAAAAGTCCTAGTAAAACTTGATATTTTTTAATGAGCACATCAGCTGTGTGCAAACGGAGACGTGATTCTTCTTTATGTTTATATTAACAGTGAATAAAGTCGCAGCAGATAATCAAGAATTTTATCGGAACCAATATGTTCTTGCCACGGTTAAGGTTATGGTTTGTTTCCCGATACCCAGAATCAACAAAATTACAATGTCTGATCGGACAGGGGGTGGTCGTGGTCGAGCAACAATGCTGGTTAACTTTCAGTGCCGGGCGTCCTACTAGTTTTGTATACAGTAGGTCAAAATCCTTCTGTGCTTGCAGTAGGTGCGGGTGGGGTTTGTTTGGACATTTTCTCTTACTGTCGTAGTAGTTTATTTTTGCAATAAGCCATGAGCACATATACATATAACAATATACATGTAATGCAGGATAGCAAATAAGATAATAAATAATTTTTACATCCTCGGGAGAGGTGAAAATTTAGTATCAAATTCATGAGAAGTGCTTTCTGAAATCTAACATAACACATTACATATGTCATCATCCAAATATGAGCCGCGACGCGAGAAAACCAACAATGTGGTCGTGCGTCCAGCGCAGACTCAGATCAGCCTGGGCATCCGCCCAGTCTGATCAGAGTCTTCGCTGTCCGCATGAAGGTAGCTTAGACCCTTAGCTACCCTTTGAGCGCAAAGCAGCGAGTCTGATCAGACTGGGCGATCGCCCAGGCGGATATGAGTCTGCGCTGGGAGCACAGCCACTTTGTTGGTTTTCTCGCGTCGCGGCTCATATATTGTTTGAACACACGGGTATACTAGTATCTCTTTTTCTTTCTCCTTCTGTCTGGGAGACGGCTTGATATAGACTGAAATACTGTCTCAAAGAGCTGTTAAACCCAATACAACCAGACAACAAAAAGTATGATCGAACTGACACCAACGGAAAGAAATTCAAGACAATAGCACGATTCCTTGGGTTTGAAAAGTATTTATTTCATATGACAAGCAAGTACAACTACAAGCAAAACATTTACAGATGGCCGAATTTCGGGATGAGAAGGGGGGAAATTATGAAAATATGTCTCGCATGTATATTTCTGTGTAAAAAGGCAACTATCTAACATTTATTCCGCTAAATACAATTTGCATTGTTCTTTTTTGTATAGCTTTGTCTTCCATTATTGGTAACATAAGGTATCAACAAAGTGAACAAGCTGTTGCCAGTGATACTATAGATAGTAGTAATTTGATGCAAGTCAGGCGTCGGGAAAGGGCTTTATAAAGAAAAGTTCAACTAATAAAAGTCTCATTAAACTTCTACAGTTAACCTCTACTCTGTTGGTTTTTCATAATGGATTCTTATGCCGTTGGCCTTGTCTATTCATCTTTTGAGGAGCAGCGGCTTTTAAGGGGCCCAACAATGTATACCTTGAGTGGAACCGCTGCACTCTAATCTGAGTTTATACAGTTTAACATAAAAGCGTCCATTCATCCATTCATCTAAGCAGGTGACATTGTATAAATGTTTGTTGCTCGTTGTCAAATCGTGTTTTCCATTTGGTGGTGGTGGTGGTGGTGGTGGTGTGTGTAGGGGGGGGGGGGGGGGGGGGGGGGGCGAGGGGCTTAATCCGGTTTAACACGCGCGTAACGGTCACCCTGGATTACATAAATATACAAGTTCCGATCTGCTTCATAAATATACAAGTTCATCGGTCCATGTGAAGGACTTATAAAACATCAAATGTCAAAAAAAAAATCAAACAATTTAATTTTTGTCGTCTGAATGTAATGAATTATACAAAAATTGCTTTTCCTTGGTTGTTCAGATATACCATGGTAGATGGCGCTAGTGTGCAGAGATTTTTGCGAATCTGAGGGATGTATTTTGGCTGGGCTAGTCGTTCGGCGGAAAGCCGCGACCGAATCAGCACACTGTTTTTCTATAAAATTGAAGTTCTAGATAAGAAGATGAGTGTCGACGTTATTACGATGCATGGTTGTTATTTTTGCACGGAAGGATTGCAAGGTACAGTTTTTCAGTCAATGAATAGTCGGGACGATTCGGTCAACCTTTCCGGCTCAAACATAAACAGTCGTTGTTCTGTTAATTGTCCTCTATTGGAACAACATGGTAGATCGAGGTCTTTTCAAGGTAATCATATATACATCAGATGAAACAAGCTTAGCGCTCATCTGCAAGGACAACACTAAAACGCAGGAGGAAAAAAAGGCCAACAGTTGAAACCTAATGTGCCCATTTCTGCAGCATAACTAAAATTTAGACTATTACTTTTTGCAGTATTTATTCTGTCCTAGATCAAGATTTTTGGGATTGTTCTGTAAGAGATAATCCTCTAACAGCTGAATTATACAACGTTATTTGAGCCGCGACGCGAGAAAACCAACAATGTGGTCGTGCGTCCAGCGCACTCAGATCAGCCTGGGCATCCGCCCAGTCTGATCAGAGTTTTCGCTCTGCGCTTAAATGGTAGCTGAGGGTCTAAGCTACCTTCATGCGGACAGCCAAGACTCTGATCAGACTGGGCGGATGCCCAGGCTGATCTGAGTCTGCGCTGGACGCACGACCACATTGTTGGTTTTCTCGCGTCGCGGCTCATTTACATATTGAAGAAATGTTTGGAAAAGGAAACCCCATATTATAGCCGAATAAATATACAACAAATGCATTGCCTTCTTGCTGAGAATCATAAAACAGACATGCACTTTCACGTGCTAATTCGCTGTGTAACACTCCTGGGGAGTTTTAATGTGCTGATTAGCGATCATTTTAATTGTTCAGTTGAGTGTAGCTTTGACAGTTCTGAGCCAGGAGAAATCATCTTTAAACTTTGAAGTTGCTATTCAATTTCAAAGGAAATGCAACAACACTTTCAACAGTTTTGCCACACTCAGAGCAGAAATAAAAGTTCAAACTGTTGCATTTTAATTAAAATAATCACAGCTAGCTGGGGCGTCATAGAGTCAACGTTGATTCAATGTCGACCCAGCGTTGTGTACCTGCTGGGTATCTACATGCAGCATACATTTACACTCATGGTCCAGCAATATACAGTTATCAGTATAGTTACTTAACTCTGAACATTCGAGTACAGACGATCCAGCCGGCTCTATTCATGAAGATAGCGTTTTGGGCTTGGAGCGATCCTCTACACGCTCAATGTCAACCCGATTCTAGGACTGGCATTGAGCGTTTGGTGGATGATACTCTCTGAACGCCTGGTGTGATCGATCCGTCTGCATTCGAGCGGGAAGGGTAATCTTGAAAATGATATGCAAAACTTCATGATGATTATTTGTTATTTTCATAGATCGTACACATTTATTCCTCTGTTATAACCTGTATTATTATCCCTCATGTTGCCATTGTATGGACTGAGATGACAATAAAGAGATTTGTATTGTATTTGTATTGTAGTATTAATTTTGACCTTGAACTGAATGACGTTGCTCCATCCGAAATCTATTATGGAAGGCTTGCGCTTGACAATGGTCGCGCTGACCGTGGGCCGAATTTAATTCTTCTAGTACCATTAAAATCAAGTGCCGTAATAGTTTTGCTTAAAAATTATGAGGAGCTTTTGCAGTGCAAAAGCACCTCACATTTTTTCGGCAAAACATGATAGTGTGTTCTGAAATTTCAATGTCTTGTTAAGGCTAATGAAGTCAATAGTTTGAACATTTGGATCCAAATTGTCATCGAATACTTCATTTACTGAATTTAGTTGTATAATATTTTATAATTTTATATGAAAAACAGATTTGTGTCATGAAAGGTACGTTTTTTATGGTGTTAACACATGCTGCATGACACATGTGTAAACCCAGCTTTGGAAGTGTTTGCCACAAACTAACTGCTGTGGTCAAGTTTTATGTTGAAAAAAAAATGAAGAAAATGAAATTTACGAGATTCTCTGTGACATTGAAAGGGTTTTAGCCATAACTGACAGAAATATCTATGTATCTCATGCCAGTGACAAATGACTTGTATACCTGTTAATGGGGCACATCAAACGAGCATGTTTCAGTGGGATCAACCTGTCTCATAATTATAGTCTAATTGGGGCCATTTGCTGGGAAACAGCTGGCCCCGAGGTTATAAAACTTTTTTCGTACTCAACTCAGCTGAGCATAGTAACAGTTTCCATAAAATGAGTCGTGACAATGTAAAATCAACGACGTGGCATTTGCGCTCAGCGAAGATTCAAATCAGCCTGAGCATCTGTCCAGTCTGATCGGAGTCTAAGTTGTTCGCATAGAGCTAGCTTAGACTCTTAGCTACCATTTAAGCGCATAGCAAAGACGCTGATCAGACTGGGCGGATGCCCAGGGTGATCTGAGTCTTCGCTGGGCGCACGTGCCACTTTGTCGCGGATCAGATCCTAACACAGCAATTCAACTTGTCCAATGTAACAAACTGAGTCAATACCATGCAAAATGCACTTAATTGAAACAAAATTTTAAAATGCGTAAATGAAATAAAAGTAAAAATAGAAATAAACACATGTTCAAAGTTATCTCTTTAATACCTGTCCATCAACATTGCTTTCTATCTGGCTTTCATTTTATTAAGTCATCTGAGCCGAAGGTTCACAGGAGAGCTTATAATAAAGGCAGGCATCCGTCGTACATCCGTCCTTCCGGCAACCTTTTCAAACGACATATCTGAATCTATTCTAGCCTATTGTTACCAAATTTTATATACATCATTTACAGGCAGGGTAACCAATAATACCGTTTTCAATCAAAATCACTTTAAAACTTCGGTTACCGTAGCAACTCAAAATCCCCATTGTCTTATGTAGGCAAAATTGAAAAGTTGCCTTTATTGCTATGTCGCTTCAAATATTTTGAAAAAAAAAACTTGTTTAAATGTCCCTAGAGGAGTTCGCCACCAACCACAAGAAGTTTATGCAAATTGCACAATTTGGCGGTTGTCATGGCAACTGAGTGCTTAGAAAAAAGAGAAAAAATATTCAAAATCATCTCCTCAGAAACTACATGACTGATAAAGCTCAATCTTTACAGAAAGGATTTTAGTACTAGCTTCTTTTTTTCATGACAATTGCACCAACAGTTGATGCTGTGGAAACTTAAAATTGCCTTTGACTTTAATGGGAAAATCGAAAATTTGCATTCGTGTCAATGTTGATATTATAACAAAACTATTACACAAATATTCTTTGATAAGGCCTCTTCTAACCATATGAAATTGCAAAAATTTGCTGGTTGTCATAGCAACCGAATGATTGAAAAATATTCAAAATTCATCTCCTCAGAAATGTGTCACCGATAACACTCGAACTTTACAGAAAGGATTTCAGTACTTAGCCTCTATAGAAATATTGTTTTTCACGAATTTGGTTCTTACGGCAGCTTAAACAATGGGGAAAATAAACATTTGCATTTATGCTATGTCATTGCAGCTATTTTGACAAGACTTTTACAGAAATATTCCTTAAGTAGTCCTCTACCAGCCAACTAAAAGTTATGGAAATTGCACGATTTGGCTGCGTGCCATGGTAACCTCTTTTTTTCATAAAATGATAATTTTCCGTGTTCATTCCGAAAACTACAATTATTCAGCATTTCACTGATACAATTTTTATTGAAATAGGAAGTAAAACAGTGCGGTCATTTTTACATTTTCGACCAGCACCCTTATTTTCTATGCTGGCCGCAAATATCCAGCAGAATTCACACATTACTCCAGGTGGCATCGAAAGTTGCGGACGCTAAAGGCGTTCTACAAGGGGAACATTCCAGTGCTCACTGTTTTATATGACCCGGTTGCTCTTGTAAGGGGAGGAGAGTTGAGGGGGGGGGGGGGAACGGGGAAATATCATCTCCTTAAAAAACTATGTGGTCGATAAAGCTCAAACTTTACAGAAAGGATTTTAGTACTAGCTTCTATAAAACTACTGTTTTTCATGGCAGTTGCTTCAGCAGATTGGTTGCTATGAACTTAAACTTGCCATAGACTTGTTTTTATTGGAACTTGATCAAACTTGCTTATACACAGGACTGGGATTAAATCGCGGACAGATTCGCAATTCGACTGTATTGTTCAATTTGCCTTAATGCTTACCCTTGATTGCTGAGAATGAATAGAATCAGGTGAGCTACAGGACCAGTGATCCTCTGGGCCGTATTCATAAAGCCACTGAAGTCGTTGCTATGCTGTTGCTAAGGCTAAATATCTATAAAGGAGATGCCATACAACTATGAAATTTGTTCTGGAGGAACAATCTTTGTAAGACTGTTCCTCCAGAGCAAATTTCATAGTTGTAGGGAATCTCCTTCTAAGAAATTTAGCCTTGGCAACAGCTTGGCAACGACTTAAGTTGTTTTATGAATACGGCCCTTGGTTACTAGGTTGTTAGATTTTGCGCTGAAAGCAAAAAATCTTTTAGTTGTTGAAAAAACAAAATAGCATGCATGTCGGTATATATGAAGTTTTTGTTAGAAATTAATTGCTGTGGCTGCACAAAAAAGTGAATAATGAAATCGCTGACATTGAAACTGTGGTAGCTATAAGTAACATGAGGTGTGTCAAATCATGTGAAAATTGCCTGACTGGACGTGTGAAACGTCAATACTCAAATGTGGTTTGCGCATCTGTGCATTTTCACTTTATTGAGCGCTCAAGATCCTTATTTTATTCTTGAAAAGCTAAGCGGATGTACAGGCTGATCTGACCTACGCAATACGGTCCTATTTGTCGTGACCCGAGTAAAATATGTCATTGACAAACGACTTGCTTTTTTGCCGGGCCGCCCCAGGCAAAGGCGCTTATCTCCCTTACCGAACAGCAAATGACCCCATACCAGCCTGCAAATCTGGCCTTCGCTAGCCGTATTTACACTGACTGCCATTCAGCATGGCTCTGTAGCTTTTGAGGATGCCACTGTTTACATCGAACAAGTAAAATTTAGCGGGTGGGAGAGGAAATTCACCTGACGAGACCGAGCTAGCCCAAGGGCTATATAAATCACAGCGCTACAAGCGAGCCTACTGCTAGTTTTTCAATTAAGAAAACGAAGCAGTTGACACATGAACAATAGCTAGATCAGTCATTTGTAATTGTCAATGAACTTTTTTCCCGTCTACTATTTGTAACCAAAGTATTTAATTACTGGTATTTTTTAAACAATGGGAGCGAAACTTCGCTATTCATAAATGCCGTATAAATTCATTTCCATTCAGCAAAATGACAAGGTAAATATGTAACAAAAATCTACATTTCTCACAGGTGTCCCCGCCGTACCCTGTTACCGCTTACAAAAATACCCGAGTTGAACTTTTCATGAACACAAATACGCAACAACCACCAGCACATACCTGAACATGGTCATGCAGCAGACCAAGCCGATGATACGGGAACAAATAAAGAGCCGAGGAATGAAAAGCCACCCTGGCTTACTGGGATGAAAGTATATACTCGTACAGAGTGTTTCTGGGACATAAATCTTTCATAGCCATGTGTATGTCATAGGTGTAGGAAGGTTTGAAATATTGGGGGGCGGGGGGGAATACTTTTGGGAATTTAATTGTCAGGCAAGAAAGTGGAAAATTGTTCAGATATTGGGGGGGGGGGGGGGGGGGGCAAAACAGTCTTCCCCCCCCCCTGCAAAATTATTTGGGGGGGGGGCTGCCCCCCCCCCCGGCCCCCCTCTTCCTACGCCACTGTATGTGCAAATGTATGCAATGTATGTCACAAAATTACTTCCATAACCATATCTGGAAAGAAAAATCTTAAAAGTTTCAATTCCAAACCCGGAAGGTTCGAGATACCTTAAATGGTTTGAACTGTACATGCAGCGTCTCTTGGATAAGATCCTTCAAGTTTGTGAAACACATTGGAAACAAGCAAAAGACCATATCTGGTGAAAGCATTAAACGAACGATTTCTTCCCCGAAACTGCAAAACAGACTGAGCTTGTGCTGTACATGTAGTGTCTGTTAGATATATGAAAGTGACAAAGATGGTCTCCGTGACCATACATGGTAAGAGTAATTACACCAGTTTTGTTCATTGAGAAATTCAGGACCAACTTGGCCTAATTTAAAAAGAAAACTGCAAACTAACGATCCTTTGATGGCAAGGAAGACACTGAAAGTGCATTCGGTGGCCTTAACATTGTCTCGTGATAAGCAATATCTATAACAGTGTCGCTGTTTTACAGAAGATTCCAAGGTAAACAGATTAGATCCAGATAAGGTGGCTCATTCTGAGCCAACATGGATCTTCACTGTTAGCAAAGTTTTCTAATATGATGGGAAAAGAAAAGCACTCTCCATAGAACATATCGTTCTTTGCTAACTATGATTTAATTCTTAATGAGAGAAGTCATAAGCTTCTTTAATGAAAAATATCGTTCTTTGCTAGCTATGATTTAATTATCTTGCCTCGATTAACACGCAAGGGACTATTCTATGATCCCTCCTATATTTTATCAATATTTACTTGATTATTTACGCACATTGCTTTCTACACTCACTGCAAATATTACAAAATGATCACATTTATCGTTAGCCAAACAGAAAATTCCATTAAGTCTTGATTAATTCTTCTTGCTACATGCTTTTCTCAAAGATTAAGGATTCTTGGGCTCATACGAAACAAGAAATATATTTAGAAAAAAAGGATAATCGGCTTAGATTAAATAGAAGTGTGTATTGTAATATGTATGAGTCAGGTACATGTAAGATACCGAATGTGCTGATCAGATTGTGCGGATGCGCATGTTCATATGCATATTTGTTGTTGGTGTTGGGGTTTCGATTTCGGAAATGCTGTTGAATTTTGATTGGGGTCTGTCCGTGTTGCACATAACAATGAGGATTGGTTGGCTGACCGCCCCACACATAACGTTAAAAGTTCTGCAGTTCCAACACAACATCTACAACTAAATTGCTAAATTTCGTCTTCAATTTCTGTGTCAAGTTATTTTGTTGGTTTCATATTTTACATGAGCGATGTAACAGGCGAAATGTTCTTTGGCAAAAAGCGATTTGGACCGAAATATCTAGATTCATCACGACACGGTTTATATGCCAACGAATCGGTAGGGCACCTGACTCACAAGTCAGGGGTCCTGGGTTCGCAACCCGGTCTGGCCACATACTTTCGTTTCTCCTTCCACTGATTCAAGAAGGGCAGTTGTCAGTTACTGGCGAAAGTATGTGCACTTAGTACTAGTTAACCGCTTAGGAGGTCTAAGCCTGCCCAGGAATAGTGTTGTTAGGTTAACTGACCGTCCCAACATGACCATAGCTGTTTACCGTGGACGTTAAGCATCAAATCAATCAATCAATCAATTATATGCCAACGGTCAAATGAAACTGAGAGTAGAAAGAGAAAGCGAAAGTAAGCTACTTACATAAAAATCCCGGGTGTATTTATATTGGCCAATGAAATACTTAAAATATAGGTCAATAGTAAGGTTATACGGCTGAAGCCGAAAAAATTATGTTGCAGTTGTAGGGTTAAGTCGGGTAAATTCGGACAGCGGGTAAATTCGGACAGTGACATTGTTTCCTTTATATATAAGTTCTTTGGAATTAAAACAAAATTAACTGGGCAAAAAGAGAAAATCCCGATGAGACGGCTCATTATGAGCCGTCTCATCTCGATTTTCACTGTTTGCAATAGTATGTCCGAATTTACTCGCTGTTCGAAGTTACCCGACTTGACATATCCATGCTTCTGTTAAATTATGTATTTGGACAGGTATGAATGCGCAAACCGTGCATCAGACCAACATTTGAGATGAGTGGGTACTCTTTCAGGGGAAGCAACTCTACCATGTTTATTTTTGCCTCCTTTCCCAGTGGGAGCCAATTCATAAACAAAAAAATCTTCCCTAGGAGAAAATTATTTCTTTTGATAGTAAATCCCTTTTTGGATCCAAGGAAATAATCAGGAAGTCACAAAAAAACCTCTTGTAAATTGTGAGGAAAGACAAAGGTGTATCCATACATCTTAACGCATTCCATTCGGGATACCCCTTTAGGGGAATCTGTGCAAACAGTTTGGATCCAGATCAGGCCACACAAACGTGTGGCCTGATCTGAGATCCAAACTGTTAACTGCCTAGACATCATTTCTACAGTTAATTAGACCAATAGTTAAAATATTCTTGATTTTTTTTATGCAGACGACAATTTCAACAGACGACAAAACTACCCATAATGCAATGGGTTAAAGTCATTTCTTGGTGTACCAAAACACAGAGTTTTGGTGTCCCAATTCAACAAGTGATTACGGTAGTTACGTAGAAAAGAAAAATGACTTTTTTTGAATTGGAATAAAAGGATTTCAGCTTTTCAAATCATAATAAATGCTTCTTTGGATAGGATTTTTATTCTAATGCATTAGTGCATTAGGATATGATGTCAAGATGGGTACCATCAAAATAATATGAATAGGGACACTTTAATTTTTGGGACACCTGAATTTATATCGTACTACTCGGATAAGGCTCGTTACAAAATTCTTGTCTTATTTGCAAAGCGTCTAGGCCCTCGTGAAACTTACTTCATATTAACATAGACGCATCTTATTCGGGGCTACATGTTTTGGTATTCCATTTCTGTCTATATTTATGGTATTTTTTTGTGCAAGATTTATGTTTTTGCCTTAATTTATGACAGTTGTCATCGCTTACATTACAAAGGCCAGAATACATGCACTTAGTAAAATGTTAGAGGAGCAAAGAATAGCTAAACACACAATATAAATTCTGCGATATTTATTAATAAAAATATGCAGTTTTTATAACTACATAAAGGCGCCTCCTCGACTGATGGAAAATATCACATGCCGAGGCAATACATTTATTTTCATGCAGATGGCTGGATGAATTTTAGTGAAAGACAGAGAGAAAGAGATTTAATTTCTTGTTTTATCTGGATGCTTTTGACCTTTATCTAATATTTTCTAAAAACGAATTAGTCATTTGAGCAAATGGTTAGATGACTTATTCAGACTACTTGTGAACGGAAACGAAAGTTATACGCCCATTTCAAATCTTGCAATTCGAAAAATTTCCTTGTTTTAAAAAATCATTTAGTTATATCGCTATTGTTAATGATGTCATTGTTGTTTCTTCATCTGAAAATACACAAATAGAATAATAATTGTATTGCATGTACCAAACGAAAATGTATGCATATTAATTGTTAATGTTGAAAGCAAATTTAAAAATGAATAAATAGCCCTTTGACATGAGATGATAGCGAATGATACTAAAGCGAAGCACAACGACGCTGTAACTAACGAGAGTATTCGCAGAAAGATCGAATCAGCACTTGGAAAAGAAGGAGTCTAGCAACGAGAAAAAAATCTGCTTTGCTTTGGCCACATTACAAGATCTTCTGGCTTAGCTAAACGATCTTACAGAAACAGGCAGCAGAAGAAGCGATTGGAAGACAATATTAAAGAGCGCACACGGGTGGACGTTGCAAGCACAACACAGAAGCTGAAAACATGATCAGGTGGAGTGAGATTGTTTCTGAGTCGTTTGTGGTGCCCAACGGCACTGTGCATAATAGCTTAGATTTAGCGAACAAAGCAAATCGAGTAAAGAGTGAATAAAATGAAAAAAAAAAAAAAATGAAAATATGCATATGGTTCAGTTCAGAAAAAAATATTACATGTTACAAACGTATTGGATATATAACATAAATCAAATGCACCATTCTGCATGCTAAAGTGGTTTAAGCCATTCATGGTGAATAACTTTGCTTAGCTCTTGAATTGCACGCCGATGGGCCGGGCATCAGACTCAATGGCGGACTCGACATAAATCTTCTTATTTTACTTGGTTGGGACCAGATCTTGTCTTGTCTGTTGCTTGGCGGCCATTCGGGGTTAACTTGTGTTTTACTTTTGCTCCATTATTTCAGTGGTGTTGTTTGACATTCCAGGGATCTCCAGGTGTCGAAATACGTTCTTTCTGTCAAGTACTTATCTTTGATTCATCATGAATCATATTCTTGATTTGTGTGTTAACTGTGGTTCATTGATGAGTTATGAAACCTTTATGCGGACGAAAAAGCTAACTAACTGTTTCGAACCACTGCAGAAGCAGAGGGCGAGTGTCTGGATCCAGTAAAACTAGTTTAAGCTCCCTAGTAATCTATTGGCGGTACTTCTGTTGTAGTTCCTGAATATTTCATGTTCTTATGTCCTCATGCCTGTGGACACCTGTAAATTAAAGCTGCCTACTTTGCTTTCTGTTTTGTTTTGTAATTTGAAATTATGGAAAATACATGATGTTTGACCAAATTTAGGCCTTTTGGGGCATCTTTGCCAAACGGAGTACGGGCCTAGCATAACCAACTCTGTCAACGGGTTTAACTGGGTTTGCCTGAGACTTGTGAGACGAGTGGGTACAGTTTCAGATCTAAGCAGAGTCATTGCTGTCGGCATGGATGTAGCTTAGACACATAGGTACTTTCTAAGTGTACAGCGAACACTCTGATCAGTCAAGACGGACGCCCAGGATGATCTGATTCTTCGCTGGGCGCACATGTCACTTTTTTTTGTCGTGTCGCGGCTCATCAACATTGTCTATATGAGCAGCTTATTATCACGATGAACTTCTTCAACAGTTTAATCTGAGCTGATCTCAGATTTATCCAGACGTTGGAGACGTATGGAAGATGTGCATGTAACTTTACATGGAGTATATGTTTGAGAGCCAGACCAACAGTTCAGCTGTTTGAAAATTGAGCCGCGACACGACAAAACCAACAATGTGGTTGTGCGCCCAGCACAGACTCAGATCAGCCTGGGCATCCGCCCAGTCTGATCAGAGTCTTCGCTGTCCGCATGGGCATAGCTTGGACCCTTAGTTACCCTTTGAACACTTAACGAAGAGTCTGATCAAACTGGGCGGATGGCCAGCCTGATCTGAGTCTGTGCTGGGCGCACAACCACATTGTTGGTTTTCTCGCGTCGCGGCTCAAATAGTGTTTCCTAAGTATGTGATGTACACTGCCCTATGATAAGCGCTGCACAGTTCCATGTTCATTAGTTTTATCATATTACAGTGAAATAACATTTTTCGCGTAATTTCTTAGTTTTTCCGCAAACGCAAGTGTTACTTCTAAAATCATTGCAAAAAAACTAAAGAACCTAAATAGTTAATTCTCAGTGTCATTTTTTAAAGTATTCATTTTTATTCTTTACAATATATAATTACACGGCATCATAAAAGTGTCATAGTAATTGAATATGTACTAAACCAGGGACACCGCTTTGACTTTAATAAGCCGGAGGTTAAACTATAAGTTTCTTTTTTCTTCTTTTACTTTTGTTGTTGTTGTAGAAAAACGTCGCCAATTTCATCCCATCGAAAAAAAAAAGAAATAGTTCAGCAGACTGAGGAAATTGTTATTCATAATTCTGATGAAACAATTTGAGCCGCGACACGACAAAACCAACAACGTGGTTGTGCGCCCAGTGCAGACTCAGTTCAGCCTGGGCATCCGCCCAGTCTGATCAGAGTCTTCGCTGTCCGCATGGAGGTAGCATAGACCCTTAGCTACCGTTTAAGCGCAAAGCAAAGACTCTAATCAATCTGGGCGGATGCCCAGGCTGATCTGAGTCTGCGCTGGGTGAACAACCACATTGTTGGTTTTCTCGTGTCGCGGCTCATTTGTCTTTTTCAGTATTAAAACATTGCACTTTTAATAACTTAATAACTAAGCATAGAGACTGATTTCAGCATGCTTAATTAAAAATTATGAATAAATAAAAAAAATGCAAAAAATGCAGTCAACGATAGAGTGGTGAGAGGCACCCGGGTGTGGTGCAGAAGGTCGCCGGTTGGATTCCCCAATCGGCCAGCCAGCAACTGATAACCGCTCTGTCAGACCAGCAGTAAATTTATGGACACTTTCTTCGAATCGGGGAAAGTTATACGTAGCGGAAGGAGAGGGATGGGCTTCGTTTTTCGGTTGGTTGGTTGGTTGATTTGATGCTTAACGTCCACGGTAAATAACTAAGGTCATGTCGGGACGGTCAGTTAACCTAACCACACTAATCCTGGGCAGGCTTAGACCTCCTAAGCGGTTAACCAGTACTAAGTGCACATACTTTCGCCAGTAACTGACAACTGCCCTTCTTGAATCAGCGGAAGGAGAAACGAAAGTATGTGGCCAGACCGGGATTCGAACCCAGGACCTCTGACTTACGAGTCAGGTGCCCTACCGACTGCGCTACCCGGCCCGGCCGCTATGCCCAAGATATGGTGGACCTTTGACACCCATTTATCAGTAGTAAATGAATTACTCATAAAACTTATAAAATTTGGGACAGGGTACAGTGAAGAAAAAGACATTATTTAACGGTGGACGGGGGAGGGCTTTGCCGGCAGAACAAGGGCACCTGCCAGAGAGAGAGAGAGAGAGAGAGAGAGAGAGAGAGAGAGAGAGAGTTTCAAAGTCATCTATGGCAGCCCTAGGTTCATGCAAGGCTATGGGATAGTTCAGCACCAGACCTAAATCATTTCAGAAACAAAGCCGTGAAAATTGAAACTTGTTTCTAAGAATAAGTATTTTTCGGGCCAGTGCTGGGTTGCACCATAGAATAGACTTCTCTTTGAATATTTAAAGTCTCCAATATTCTGTGAAAAAATATGAACATCTTTGATGCTACCAAATAGCTGTAGATTTGAGGAAACTTAGCCCGAATTAAATCGCCAACCCTTGACTATTTCGTTGTCATTGAAGTGAAGAGAGCATGTCCAACGTTTCAAAATATTAGTTTGATAATTAATGGTACTGAACATTTTATGTTTTTATTTCTTCAAATGAGGGGAAAAGTGCCGAATAATGAGATTTTTCACTATCATTTTAAGACGCCCTTTAGTCATGACATTTATTTACATTAAAAAATAACAGTAATGTTTAGCTTTCAGGTTACTGAATCTTATAAATGTCAGTTGAAATAAGAGTAAAGTGAGATTTTGGGTTACCACTGAATGTATTCTGACTTTTATTTCATATAGCATAGTAACGATTAATATGCGTGCTCTAGAACGTAGATAATAAGGATATTCGTTGAAAAATCGAGCAACACCGAGTAATAATAGTGGGTAGCATGTTCAAAAGGTCATGGGCTCATTATATTATTTCATTCTGCATTGAAAATTAGGAGGAATTCATATTTAGTTAAGGTTTCCCGTAGCCTTGTGACAGAAGCGCCGAGATTAAAAAAAAAATAAAACAAAAAAAACAAAAACAGAGTGACAAGTATCGTTGTGCTCAGGCTGCTGTTTTCAGAAGTCTGATCTGAGTGTACACTATTTTTCTCGGCTTCCTCTGTCTCCAACAGCTTGGGATATAATGGTAGTCGAGCATTGCTTGAAAAAAAATAAAAACAATGAAAAAGTTTAAATTATGTAAAATAACCATGCAGCCTGGTTCAACCTTGATCTAGCCTGGTTCAACCTTGGCTTCCAGGGTCCGTATTCATAAAGCCACTTAAGTCGTTGCTATGCTGTTGCTAAGGCTAAATATCAATACAGGAGATTCCCTACATCTATGAACTTTGCTCTGGAGGAACAGTCTTACAAAGACTGTTCCTCCAGACCAAATTTCATAGTTGTAGGGAATCTCCTTATGGATATTTAGCCTTAGCAACCGCATAGCAACGACTTAAGTGGCTTTATGAATACGGACCCTGGAAAGCCCCCTCCATGCAGTTTTACCACAGGCATTCCAGCATGCATGACTTCATTGCTGACACACGCCACACCCTTTCCTATGCAACCGGGCTTATGGGTAATGGCGGCCTAGCATCGTCCTGCGCACGCAGACAAAATCGTCTTACGTATGGGCGACTTCACTTCGAACTATTGCTCTTCCTATAGTAGGTACATTTGCAAATGAAGCGTGGTACGGACTAAAGCAATATCACGTGACCATGCTACAGTTACCATGCCTCGAACCGCGGTAACTGTGGCCGACTTAACCGTTCGTACTATTGCTCGTCCTATAGTTCGTACTTTTGCAAATGAACAGCAACAGTACGGACTAAAGTAATATCACGTGATCGTGCTAAAGTTGCCATGCCTCGAACCTCTAGATTGTATCCGGCCTCTCACCGAAGCGCGTAAATACCGACCTGATTGGTCAGTTTTTAGTGGCGGGGGAGATGCCAGTTAACGTAGAAGCTACCATAAAAGCTATAGTTCAAAGTGAAGTTGGTCTGTATAGCTCTAGCTGGTTTCTAGCTATCCATCGAAGCGCGTAATGGCCGACAACCAGAATGGAATCTGATTGGTCATTTCTTTATACGAGGGGGCGAAATTGCCAGTTAACGTAACAGCTACCATTGAAGCTATAGTTCCAAGTGAAGTTCTTCTATGTTGGCTTCACATGTCAGTCCATAAAGGCACAAGCCGCACGCGTTTCTCAAGGATGTCGTCATACCATCATTGGTGTAGTAGAGAAGCAAAAGGCAGAGGAATTGTTTCCTGAGCCGAATGTCTGCCTCATGGGTTAGGACAGACCTGGGCCCGTATTCATAAAGCCACTTAAGTCGTTGCTATGCGGTTGCTAAGGCTAAATATCTATAAAGGAGATTCCCTACAACTATGAAATTTGGTCTGGAGGAACAGTCTTTGTAAGACTGTTCCTCCAGAGCAAATTTCATAGTTGTAGGGAATCTCCTTTATAGATATTTAGCCTAAACTGTTCCTCCAGACCAAATTTCATAGTTGTAGGGAATCTCCTTTATAGATATTTAGCCTTGGCAACCGCATAGCAACGACTTAAGTGGCTTTATGAATACGGCACCTGGGCTCATTTGTTCAAAGCATCGTTAGCCTAACAAGCTTGTTAAGAGCTCAACTCGTTAAGTGTTTTATGACTTTATAACAAAATACACTGATATTTTTTGTTGAAAATATGTGAGAAGCTTTTGTAAGCTTTTGCAGTGCAAAAGCTTCTCGCATTTTTTCAACAAAAATATTGACGTATTTGAGATACTAACGTTTGAAATTTTAACGTCTCGTTAACTAACGATATCGTCAGTTTTGAACAACCGGACCCAGAATGCTTGACTGTAGACTATGCACTTTCCATGAACGGCGGGCTCATATGCACAAGCGGGCTCATAAACACAGGAGCTCTGGGCAAAAAAATACTGTATATACACATATGGACCATATGATTCAAGCCCCTGTGGTCTTGACTTGCGCTGTTGCGTGTTTTATCACTACAGGGACGTAGAGGCTCCTAACGGAAATTCAGTGCACGCTGGTTAATTAAGCGTAACATTCACAATTTATCAAACTTTAAGAATGCACGGATGCATACCCTTTAAAAAATTTTTAAAAGATTTATAGCTGCATCTTTATTCTAAATATTATAGTGTGCGTTTCTCGTAAAACTGGGGAAAATCTATTTGCAAATTATACTCGTGATAATAGCGTGAAATGCAAATTAATTTATGACCTTGAAAAGATTTGTGTAAATCTATTTACTTTTCCTAACCCTAAACGGAATAAACTGAATTTGAAAAAAAATATCTCATGCTGCTGTACCTTTATCAAGTTTGACCTAAACTAGTGCATAGGAACTCACAGAGCATAGGAACTTTTTTAATCGGTATACAATGTCAGTTATTTCCTTTCGTATACCGTACTTGTCTTTCATTTCTGTTGATATTGGCTTAAATACTTTCTTTACTTAGGCTGTTCACATCAACCTTCACCTTTTTCATAGCCTTGCTGATCACATAGGCTCCACTCCTGGTCTCTGCGGCCGACAAAATTTCTGAGCATTGCTCTCCCCGTCTCTTCTCACCTGCGTCGCTTTCTTGATCTGTTACATGATGCTGTGGCAGGCCTGGTAACAATGGACATTACATCCCACTGGATACAATGTTGAATCAACACTGAATCAGCTTTGATTCAACGTCATGACGTTGAGTCAAGGCTGATTCATTGTTTATTCAACGTTGTGTGCCTCCTGAGATACCATCTCAACTTCTGGGTTTTTTTTTTTGCTCTTTGACAGACTAATACCTTTACACGCTTTTGCATGAGTGATTTTGTCTATGCAATAGATGTTCCGTTGCCGGAAAGAGAGTCGGCACCTTCGCACTTATCTGTCGAATTTGGCACATGTAAAGCTGGGAAATTTTATTCGGATAAGCTCGGTAGTTATTCGTTCAAGCTTCGACAGCCATCTTTAGATGCTAAGGATCCTCCGCTTGTGACCACTTGTTGCCACGTTAATAATGGCGGCAGTTACCAGTAGAACCGATCTGAGCATAGTTTTAAGCTATACGAAGCTTTACAGTGCCTCCCTTGATTTTGGACGTCATTTAGACTGTTTATGAGAGGCTTCTGGTGGTCTTCAAGAAAAGAGTATTCCATTCGGACTTATATATGTGACCAATTTGATCCTTAAGCGTGGTATGGCAGAGCGCTTCAAAGTCAAATTGAGTATACAGACAAAGGCATTACAAGGCAATGAAAAGATGAGAATCATATAAAACGTTTCTTGTTTGGAAATATGGACTTACCTGACTCTGAAGATGAAGTTCATTACAGACTAAGCTGATGTGACTTAATACTAGTATGGTAAACATAGTATTAACAAACCTGTAGACTATTAAAACAGTCACTGATGAAGGAAGAGTTGCTCTGGCGGCCTTGTATGGTGACCACCAACTAGACGGGACCAAACTCCATGACTAAGTCAGCGCAATCCAAAAGTATTAATTTTTGATCACGGGCAAACACAGGCAGCCTCCATCAGTCCGCGACCGGTATGTACGAAGTCACGGACAAACTTAGTACGAGGGGTTCAATCATACCAAGTTGATTACCCTCGTTGAAAAACATCGTAAATAAGACAGAGGGGCAGAGTAAAGGGGGGGGGGGGGGGGGGCGGATATGCGTGGTCATGGACAAATCCCTTAATTATGCGCGCCACAAACAAATTCGATACATCCACTTGTGATATGCACGAAGTTAATTAAATGGCAATTTTAAGACCCGGTTATTTTTGTCATTTTTAAACAAAAGTCCCTAAGTTCTTTCATATTGCATCGACAAATCATGCAAAGACGTACCGCTGGCCTAATTCTATAATGTTTTCGACGCTTGACACACAAAAATCACACAAAAATAACTATAAAAGAGCTCGTTGTGCGTTTCAAGTTTGAAAAGAACAGTGATACTATGCATTAACTCCCATACACTGCTGGCTCTGTACGTGTGTTTAGGTAAAAAGAAGAGATGATTATATGGTAATGTATTCATCAATGTAGTTTAATCAACAAAAGAAGAAGAATATCTTGGGGAGAGCTAATAAATTAGATTTTAATCCCCTCACCCGTGTTTACTGCAAATCAATTCAGAAATTTTCTATTTAGGGCTTTATGTATGTAAGGCAAACTAACAAGATAAGCCGCGAATAAACAGAGAAGATAGTGATTGAACTATGAATCAAAATTTATCAACCAATAAACCCTGCATATCTTCTTTCCGGTCCTTGTGCTTTTGCTGTGCAGGGTAAGAAATTAAGGCCAACATGTCAGAAAATAACAACGAAAACTTAAATATTACAGTCCGGACATGTATACAGGGTTTAGGGCATCTTTGAAAAGCGAAAAATGAAACGTGTAATCTAGCTATATCGCCAGGCTGCAAAAATTATAGATTTGCTTGCATTTTTTAAAAGAACTTTTGTTCTGAGCCGGTCTTACAAGTCTTAGGGTCATTACAAAAAATAAGTGATATAACGTCTCAAAAGGGGACATTGACTGGTCGAGGGTTGCACATCAGACATCAGGGCTTTGATGCACTAAGTATCATTATTCATTGAAACTTGAAATAACAGAAAATGTTAAGTTAGACATCCTTAACCAGGATCCAGACCTGCTGAAATCTGACTAGCAAAACTAAAACATAAGAGTTAAAGCATATTTCAGATGGAATCATAACAGGGCGGTATAAATAGCTACGGCATATTCTATCTGGCTATCCCCGGGCCAGCCGGAAGCAGCCTTAGTGACACCTTGATTTCAATCCTTCAAACTTGGCACTCTCTAATTCTGAATTAACATATAGATTAAGTTAGTGCCTGAGCCTGAGCTGATTTCCGACGCATGTTTTTCTAATCTGTTCCTCAATACCACCCTAATATCCTCTATAATTCTGCAACTCCCAGTTAATGTCACACCTCACTAGTCGCTGTTCATTCGTACGCCCCCATTCATGGAAAATGTCATACAAGAACCCGTACATACTGGGCGCTTTTGTGCGCACATAATACCTCTAATTTAAATCCAATCTGATTTCTCAACGGGATTTTTTTCAACGTTTTACAGCGAACCGTATTGACGGGTAGCGAGAGTTGGTCTCGCTGTAGCGGATTAACGAAGTTCTCTAATGCCAATAAAACTATTCATTAGACAAACAGTGGGCCACGGCTGACTCAAACGCAATAACTTGTCAAGATTTGTCGGGGTTACATTTGTCGTATTCAGTTACACAGTTTTTGGCATGACCTCGACGCATGGATGAACATTGGTATACTTTGAACAAAGCAAGGATTATATTTTAGCATTTCTGAAAACTGCATATAAATTAGCTGTTTGATAAACATCAGATTTACAAGTAATGGGCAGAACAAACCATAATCGGGACGACTGCACACGCAGACTACATAATTACCTGCACGTGTCCTCTATGCAGATCCTTTTGTATTGGTGTTGAAGACTGCGGGCTGGCGGCAAAAATATCATAGCACATCCCGTGGCGCTGTAAGGACTAGCGTTTTCATATTACATGTTAATGACTATTGGAAGTTGGTTCTGACATCTTGTTTAATGTACAGACTTCCAGCATGCAAAAAACGCACACAAATTCAATCTCGCTAATTATTTGCGATTAGACGGCAACACCCTTAATATAGTTGTTGTGTTTTCCAGTTTGGCAGCGCCTCTAGAATAAGTTTATTGCTATCAGACCAATTAGTCATGCTGTCCAGGAGTCCGGACTACCTCGAGAGACACCGGTCCTCTGCAGGCAGTTTATGCTTTCTCAGTATCTGTCAAATGTGACCGGAGTCCTAGTCGGAAGGCAGACGCCTTGTTATTGAGCTACGGGATTATCATACAACATCTGTGGCGTAGCTGCCTATACATACAGGCCCCCCTCTCATCGACGTCAGAACGACGTCATTCCTCAGCATGTGCCCGCTGGGCGAGTAAAACCCAATGTTTTGTTCTGTATTATGCTGGAAAGATGACATTGATTTCAGGGACATGCCACGAGATTACAGTTATTTCAACAAATGGACCTTGTCTTTTCTAATAATCAGTATGTCTCAATTTATACATCCTGAATAATTTGTTAGTAATCAATCCATTGTGCGATTTGTGTTTCAATAATTTCATCTTTTAGTTATATCATCTTCTTTTTAAGTCCAACAAAATAATAATGAGTATTATAGAGTAAGTATGAAAATTCTCAGGAACCGACAAATTTAATCCCAGATCCCACCCAAGACACCATAGTGTTTCCCCTATAGAGGTATAGAAGGGCGCCGCGCCCTTCCTGCCCTTCCCTCCCGCCATTCTGCCTTTAAAAAGGTTCCCTCTGCCCTGAAAAATAAGCCCTTTTTCCCTCCTGAAAAGATACCTTTTCTGTTGATAATCGCTATATGGCTATCCATCCGGTGGGACAGCTTTTTGACACTACACAGGGTATGTCTATAAATAGACTGTCCAGGTAATAATGTTTACCCGCTTGTAAGAGTCATTGTCTGATAATTGCCATCACAGCTTGTGTACTTGCTTTATGGGCATTACCATATTTACTAGCAAAAGGATTAAAATTAGAAAATAAGAGCCTTAAAGAGGCCATCTAAAAATTAATTTATTGGTAACTAGATAATCATTACTTCTCTTTGTTTATTAAATTCATTTGATATGTTTTCAATTTAAGTGTACATTATGCATTGTATGGGGTGAAATGAAATAAAAGACAGTGCCTAAAATAAAAAAAATAGAGAAAAAGAACAATGCCAAAACAGAAAAACATCATGAATAAATAAAGTCAAAGAATAAAACAGTAAAAACTATATAGCACCATGTGCGGTGTACACAGGTTATTGAAACATTTTTTATTATGTATGCACCATCTTTTGGGGCTGACAGGAGAAAATGATGTTTGAATGATTAATATCTTTTACAGCCCTTCTAGCAGTATTTCAGCCATTTGGAGCTAATGCAGTAATGAATGCAGTATTAAAGCTGAAATAATCCCTAGGCTCTTATCAGATCTTGCAGAATTCAGACCCACAACTTCTAGATTGTAAACAGTTTAGCAGTTGGCCAGCTCAACTGGATGGCAGATGAGGATAAGATATGAGGCGCCATATAGGAAGAGCTTGACTGAAGGTAGAAAACACTGTGTCACCATACAGCAATTATGTGACCACAGAATGGTGAATGAAAGGGAGTGAGAGGCAAGAGATGGACAACACAGTGATTAAAAACATATATACAGAAATCAGTTGCAGTAATGAGCTCCTAGACCATAAATGAAAAAAAAAAATATTTTATTAATGCAGAACTTTATAATTATTTCATCAGCTGAAGCACACAGCAGTCTAAATAAAAAATAAACAATCTGCATGATACATGTAGCAATGTGGAAATTCATGTTTATATGATAAATACATATGTTTTTTGAAAGTCACGAGCGCGCGCGTCAAATGCCCCTCTGCTTCCAGGCTACCCTGCCCCTTTTTCAGCTTACCCTGCCCCTTTTAGGAGTCTGGGGGAAACACTACACCATGTGGGATAAAGACAAAACAAAATTAGTCACCACCAATCACATCACAAGCGGCAGTCATGTAAACAGCCATTCCCCATGTAGGACCACCTAGCCTTAACATCCCAGACAACATATCAATAATAGACATAGCAACAAACAACACATAAAACAACCAAGAAGAATCAAACAGAAATGCCGCCTTTGGACGGCCATATGCCGGTAAAAAAGTAAACCTCTTCAGAGCATTTGTCTATAATATATATTGATGCAAAAATTCCAAGTTTGATGACAACGCTTTGAACACAGTAGAAACAAAATAATAAAAAACAATATTGGTAGAAATCTATTTATGTTACATTCTAGTGTATTATTCATATTTATGTTTCTTCAAATACCTTATCAGAGATTATGAGCTATGTATATCCATCTGACTTTCCTTACGATAGTGTCTTATAATAAGGACATCTCCAAGGACTTCAAAGTAGTTTACAACTAAACTGAGCCCGTTTGGTTTGAATTGGTACAAGAAAGTATATGTATCATGAGGAAATATGCTCCACTGGATCCTCAATTTGGGTTTATTGGGTTGCATAGGTGATCAAATATAAGGTCACAGCATGCTTTCCTCTTTCACGTGTAGAGACGTTCATTCTCTGCAGTGATCAAGCAGGAAAACATATTTAGGGTATATAAGTTTGCTGACGATGAGCTTATGGTCCATTATCGCTGGTGTACTGGCCTGCTGGACTGCTGGGTAAGCCGATAATAAATTCTTTACCATTACGCCACCAGGTTATGTGATTTTCTAGATTGGTCCATTCAAAGTTTTATCGGATCTACAGTCATGACTACTCTTCAATGACCTGACAGCGTGGATATGTTTTAAAACATGTTTTGTTTTGTTTTTTTGTCATAAAAAACATTAGGCCTATAATATCACATGATATATTTATATTAGACCGGAGTAATATTATAACTACAAAAACTAAATATCAGTTGGTTTGTTTTGCTCTTATTTATATGTCTTTTTTTTTCGCTTGCTATTTTCGCGAAGGAATACAGATGAGTGAAAAAAATATGCGTATCAATTTTTATTATAAAAATATAGTGATACGTCATATTAGACAATCAATCTTCGAAAATCTAAATAAGTAAGTAAGTAAGTAATCTGACATGTGGAAGGAAATGACTTTGATCTGGCGAGCAATTTGCAGGAATGGTTGCGTCCTGATCATCTAGAATCGTCCAAGCTTTCAGAATAGTAAACACCATCATGAATGAGGAGGAATAGATGTATTTTGAGTTGGCGTTAAAACGATTTTAGTGTTTTCCAACAGTCTTAGAAAAAGTTTGTATTTTTAAGTTTATATGCAGATTCATTTTAGGTTTTCGCAAACTGATATTTATGAGTTGATGAAAACTGTATTGCTTAAATATATCTAAAACTTTTTTTTCTCAGACTGGGGATTTAATCACCCGTTCCGGGACGTCTTGGGTCGGGCCCACCGTGGTTTAACTGGTAGGCTTCTTCTGCTCCGGAATTTCAGTGTTGCTATTTCTGTGAGTCCTCATGTTTGTTTTATCTTAGTTTTAATTTTGATTTTTACGTTTCTAAGATATTACTCTTATGAGCTAGAAATCTTCCACGTAAATCGAACAACTAAGTGTCTGATGAACCAAAAGCAGAACCAAAGGCATGGGTTGGTCGACTGCAAACCGGTTAAAGCCAACCGCCCCCCCCCCCCTCCTCCCAGTTTTTTCATTACTGGCCATCCCAAGGTGGCACTTCTTGGTTGTTTTATTTGTTGTTTGTTGCTGTGTCTGTTATTAATGTATTGTTTATGATGTTAAGGCTAGCCCGGTGGCCACCTTCATTGGAAATGGCTGTTCATATGACTGCCGCTGATGTTGGCTTTAGTGGTGACTAATTTTGTGTTATCTGTTTTTCCCACCTGGTGTATTGGGTGGGATCTGGGATTGAATTGCGTCAGTTCCTGAGAATTTTCCTACTCATTTTTTTATCATATTTAGAGTAAAGCCTCATGTTACTACAATGTTATGACTGTATCAACTGCTAAACCTATAGAACTTCTAATGTCAATGAGGATTTGGGTGAACGAACTAGGTGGTCTGTAAAACGTACCCATAAGATATTTCCTATTTTTTGAGATTACGTTCCAGCCAAACACATTCGATATTAAGGAATTCTAGATCTTGTCTGCATTTACAAAGCATAGTTTAATATAAACAATCATACCACCGGGTCACCAACACGATCTCGCATAAACGGAGCTTTAAAGTCGTGGAATTAAAGATCTTCACTTAAAATGGAATCATTTCACCTTATCTCAGTTAAGGATATAATATCAAAGGTTGATAATTCGGGTTCTAATATATCGATTTTATGTTGCAAACTTTGGAAATTGTAATGAACCATGGAAAAAAAATCCTTGGAAAACGGGGAAATGACACAAAGAAGTTTTATTGGAGTCTACAGATTGTGACCCAGGATTTTTTGTCAATATCTCCAGCTTGATAAAATATTAAAGACAAAATACCAATGCTTCAAAGTCATCAAACTTTCCAAGTCCTTTAATTTTGAATAAGCGAAAGCCGTGTATTCCTATTCGCTCCCTGTAAATCAACAGACATACTATGTCATACAATCCACGAGTGCATGGAGAATATTCATGGGCGCGACTAAAAATAAACTGAACGCCATTATATGAAAGAAACTGTATGTAGAATGACTTGAGGAGACAGTAAGTTTGACATGAAAAGAGCCATATAGAAAGAAAACAGACAATAGCTTAGAACTTACTGAAAAATAATAATGATAATAATAATAAAAACAGCAAGAATATAGAGAAATGTGTTGTGAAGGCAATATAGAAAGGAAACAAAAATCCATCTGAAACGACAAGTGTCCATCAGACAAATATTCAATAAGACGATTTGCATTACCATTTGGATGGTATATCCCGTCACGGGATCTGAATGCATTTCGTTTTAGACAGGAGGTGGAAACCCAAATGAAAATTAGTTTTACACACTGTTTTGTCAAAATAAAGAATGCATGTCATAAATGTTTAAATATTTTGGTGACTTGATGTACCTGTACGATTTTTGTTTTATGGTTTTCTTCTCAAAATGACAATTTTGAAGAAGCAGACAAGACTTAAAATTGCTTGACAGATTATCTTAGTTGAAGAATTTGAATGATTTTTGTTCGAATTTGCCACATTTTAGTCCTGGTCCCGTGTCAGAAACAAATTGTGTACAAATTATGTGACAGACTTTCGTGAAAAGAGTCTTAACGGATATCCATCTTATCGACACTTACAATTTCATACGGACATTACATTTGTTGTAGATGCTTCAAGTTTTTTTTCACATCCTCTACTTACTGTGAAAGTATATTTGACTCGAACAGTATTGTTCCAGTTTGACAGTCCAATGCGTCTTGTCACCCCTAGCAGAAATCTCAGACCCAATACAGTTATTGGAACATTCCCTCAAGTTTGAGGGTGATTGCAGAAGTTTGACTTTTTTAATTTCCTAGCGGAACCGAATTATGCATTTACCAGCCGTAGGACGTGCTCATCCTCATGAAGATTTCATAATTTCCTAATATGGTGTTTTTTTTTTTTTTTTTTTTTTTTTTTTGAAAAAATCCAGCTCTTGCTCTTCTTCCTGAATACATTCAATGACAATTTGAGCCGCAACACGGCAAAACCAACAAAATGGATGTTCACCCAGTGAAGACCGAGATCAGCCTGGACATCCGCCCAGTCTGTTCAGAGTCTTCGCAGAGTGCTTTAAATGTAGCTAAGGATCTAAGCTACCTCCATGCAGACAGTGATGACTCTGATCAGACTGGGCGGATGCCCAGGCTGATCTGAGCCTTCGCTTGGCGCACATGCCACATTGTTGGGTTAGTAGTGTCGCGGTTTATTTGTATTGAGAGCATGCTTCTTTGAACAGCTCCTCTTCTGTAAAGCCAGACTCTGGATATCACCAACTGCATTGACCAGGCCCCGTGGTTATAAAACTTTTTTCATGCTTAACTCAGCTGAGCATGAAATTTCACCTGCTAATAAAAGCAAATTACTGGTAAGTACTGATGTATTCTTGCCCAGATTAGCTGAGTATGAAATTTTCTCTGCTCATGAATATGAAAATGCCAACATTAGTTGGCATTTTCATATTTATCAGCAAAGAAAATTTCATGCCCAGCTGAGATGAGCATGAAAAAAGTTTTATAACCTCGGGGCCTGTTCTTCTTTTTCTTCTTGATCTAAGTGTATTCAAGGAATTTTGGAATTTATTATACAACACTAGGCCAACTGGCCCATCTGTTACAACATATACACAACAAACATCAAGCAAATATGTGATAGGGGACTGATGAACAATAATCAGTTGAAATATTGCCACAAAAGGTTGACTGAAATTCAAGCACAACTAACTTACTAAGTCATACCAGCAGGCACACATTGCCAAAAACTAACACTGAATCGACGCTAATTCAACGTTTTGACGTTGAATTAACATCGATGCAGTGCCGTTCGATGCCGTGCCCACTGGGATACACATAATAAGTTTTAACCAGACGTATCTTAATAATATTAGAAAATCTTAATAACATCATAGTTAATTTCAAATTAATACACATGGAGAAGGTACAAAAGTTGTTTGTCTATTAAATACTTCAAACAAAAACGAATTGTTCACGCCGTTTGAAAGCTTTAAATACATATATCGACAAATTTCTTATACATTTTTTATTATCTGAAGAAAAAAGTTCCACTAACTTATACATATTGGGTCTGAGACGATAGTAACGCGCAATATACAAATTTCTTAAGTCATTATACCTAATACATTCTAGAACAAAATGAAACTCGTCTTCTAATTTTTGACAAGTAGTACATAATCTTTCTTCAAAAGGGATACAATTTGGTTTAGCCCACCTCCCAACTTCAACCTCGAGCCGATGCGATGATACCCTTAACCTAGAAAGTGCATTTCGAAATTTCCCTATATTAACTATATCTAAATATGATTTGTGTCCAAAAGTATTAAAATTTTTATAAAATAATGCTCTAGAAGAGTTATCTAACCTTGAATTCCAGTTTTGAATGAAAATGTCTGTAAGCCGCTGCTTCACCAAACTCAAAAACATATTAACATTTCCTACATTTTGCTGTTGCCATACATGCATAAATCCCAAGTTACATAACAAATCTCGTAATAGTGAAACCCATGATACTTTATTAGGGTTAATGATACAGTCATTACATAGCAAGTCATAAATAATCTTTACATATTTGGTTTCACTGCATTGCACAATTTTAATCCAATATTTGATAATGTTATAGAAACGTTTATTTTGGAAGTTACATCGGCCTAATTCACCATAAACAAAATCGTTTTGGGTACATTGTTTTACAGATAATAAATTTTTACAAAATTTCAAATGAACACGCTCAATATTATTTGCTTTTGAAAAACCCCATACTTCAGAAGCATAATTTAAGATAGGCGATATCAATTTATCGAATAAATCTAATATATGGCTAGGTGTCAAATTTACGAATCTATTTAAATATTTATTTAAAGAAAATATGGCTTTTTGAGCTTGTCCAGATAATGTGGCCTGTGCTTCGGAAAAAGAACCACCTGGCGTAAAAACAATACCTAGATATGTAAATTTGCTGACAATGTCGATAATACTATTGCCATAAGTAAACACTATATTCTGGGCTAACCTGCCACCCTTTCTAAATATCATAATTTTAGATTTATTTGGATTCACTTTTAATTTCCATTTCTGACAATAATCATACAGTATATTCAGACCATTTTGCAAACCTTCAGCACTTTCGGAAAATATAATATGTCGTCGGCGTACAACAGCAAAAATAATTTTAGAAATCCTATATCAACACCATCAGCACCTTTAGTTATAAATTCTTGCTCAATATCATTAACATACATTGCAAAAAGGATAGGTGAAAGGCATTCGCCTTGACGCACGCCGGTCATACACGAAAATTCTTCACTCAGTTCATTGTTACATTTAACCTTGGACTTGACATTTTTATACATCGAAACAATTACGTCTAAAATTTTACCTCTTATGCCATATTGTAACAATTTAAACCATAAAATATCACGAACCAAATAATCAAACGCTTTTGAGAAATCGATGAAAGAGCAAAAAAGTTTCTTATTATTATTCAAAAAGTGAGTGATTAAGCCATGCAAAGCAAAGATATTATCTGAAGTACACATATTTTCGCGAAATCCTGCCTGCGCTTCAATATAAATTGAATATGTTTCTGCCCAAGAAGTTAAACGATTATTTAGTATCCTTGTAAATAATTTACCTAGATTACTGAGCAAAGTAATACCGCGATAATTGTCGACATTATGTATTCAAGTACATGCATCAGTACTAAGTATGACGGATGAATTAGTTTAAATCTTCAGAAAGCTGTAACACCGATACCCTAAATATGTTTATGCTACAATGTAATCAATTGGAATAAAAGAATGATAATTTAGTTTTTATGGAAATTTTCGATAGTTTTAGAACGAATATCTTTCGGTGAAAAGGTTTGACTGCAAATGTAAAGGGTTTAATCTCAAGAATGAAAATTATTGATGCAACTGCTATCATAATGTCACTCATATTTATTAGGATGGCAACAGCTGATTTCAAGGAACTAGACCGCCCATGGTGCTGCCTCTAACGGATGACAGGGCGACGTAACTTACTACTAACAGCCATTGGTACACTTAGAACTATGTTTTTTCTCAGCCATTTTTACATTGCCTCCTTGGAGACAAAATCCTTCCAAAAAGAGGCTTCTCTTAACTCTTTAAGCACCAAGAAGCAGACGACAAAATTTACGTTTGCAAAATTTAAAGTATGTTTCGTCAAAGCTTTATCATATTAGAATTCAAACACTAGAGGGCAAACAGTGTCCCGCCTCATCAGGATCTATGCTGTTTGTAAATTCTGTTTTTTTTTGTTTTTTTCGTCACTGGCGCTTAAAACGTTAAAGGAACAGAAGCCCCACAAAAACGGAAAAGACATTCTTCGTGGTATTTTTCCCCTGAAAGTGTTTGCTTCACCTTAACACTTTGTACCTGGGTAGATGGCAAATCCTTAGTTTTAGACCAGATAAGGCGATCTGTTGTTGTGGATATCAGAGACAAGGGCGTAGCTACTGGTAAATTCATGATACCCTCAATGCTATTTCATAGTTCTTGAGTGGAAATATAGGGGTTTAGCCCCTAACACATTTCAGGTTGTTCTGTCCTTTGGCTGTTGGTATTAAAGTCTTATCTAATTGATGATTTCCAGCATGCAAATCTGCAGGTGCGTATTAAAATTTTATCAATTTAACATGATTTCGATACACACTTGCGTATTTGCGTATAGCAAGCAATGCCCCTGAGAGGGAATGTTTCCATGGAGAAAGCTAACCTGGGGCCGTATTCATAAAACGACTTAAGTGGTTGCTATGCGGTTGCTAAGGCAAAATTTCTTTGAAGGAGATTCCCTACAACTATGAAATTTGCTCTGGAGGAACAGTCTCACTTTTGTCCACAGGCTACAAGTTCAAATTCTGGTGAACTTTTCAGCATGAAATTGTTTGTTTACATAGATGGCTGATAAGCCGCTGTAACTGTTGCTTAAGTGGCATCCTGCTGCCAAACCGTGGTCAAACTGTTTGATGTTAGAAATTTTACAAGCTGTCTTTGAGCTTTTTGTTTTCTTATGCTATTAGAGGCTAGTTAACAAATAACTATAACAATTTTATCTGATCCTTGACTCAAGGGACATTCCATAGACTGGAGCATATAGTACAAAGACTGTTCCTCCAGACCAAATTTCATAGTTGTAGGGAATTTCCTTTATAGATATTTAGCCTTAGCAACCGCATAGCAACGACTTAAGTGGCTTTATGAATACGGCCCAAGGTATTAGATCTGTAATTATTCTGAAGGTGTGGATATCTAACACGTCGAATACTTAGTATGTAATGTTAAAGTGACGTTAATAAGACGTAGACGTCGGCCCGATGATTGCTAGTGGCATTGTAAGGTAGGAAATTCTTGCCTATCTTCGCGGCGTCATGCCAGGAGATATGAAACAGACAAGCACAATATCTGTCAATCAATGTCGACAACAAAATACCGGAGTACCGATAACGATCAAGAAGTTCGAGGTTTGCTACGTAAATCTGATGGAAAACCTGATGAAAGATAAGAAAAAGGTAAGGGAGAATAACAGTCAGAAAAGGTACATGCAAGTGCCAAGTTCTGTTCTTTTCAGTTTTCGCGAGCCAAACTTATGTTTTATGTTGGTTTTCTAATAAAGGTGGGAAAAAGTGCAATGAGTTCAGTTCTTTAATTGTTCAAGGAATATTCAGTCATGTAAACACTTAAGGTGAATAAGTAGACTTTTAGGGGTAACAAATCTATCGTTTTCTCTTTCACCTCCCTTCTCAAGGGAGATCAACTTCTCTGGTGACAACTTGTTTTCTTTAAGAGTAGACCCCATCTTGAAAGGGGTTTGTCGTCCAAGGACGCAAAAAGGGAGACAAAAAAGTTGTCACCTATCGTAGAAATAGCGAAATATATGAGGTACACAAAACACAGTGCATCGGCAGTATAAAATAAGTTTTCATGATATAGATAGCTATATCATGGTAACTCAGATTTGCAAAATTTAGCTATCTACAGATAGCTAAATTTGGCAACTCAGATTTGCAAAATTTAGCTATCTACAGATAGCTAAATTTGGCAAATCTGAGTTACCATGACTATTTGCGAATGTTTTGATTTTCAATTTCAATGTTTTTTTTTTTTTTTGTTTCTTTGGAGTGACTATTTCGTGATACTTTTATTTCGCAAAGGTTCTCGAAAATAAGACTTTTGCGAATATTTCTCGATTTACAATATATGTTTCATAACTTTTCCATAATACTTAGACAAGCTTTAACAAAAATGGAGATAATCGCAAGCAAGATCATTTTCGTGCTGCATGCTCGTAACGCCATATTAATCACCATATTGTTTTCGCCCTAATAGTGTCTCCAAACGAGAAACAATATTTCATCTCGAATTCTATACTATAATGGTCTATTATCGTGTTATTGCCTATTATCATGCAGGAAACTTCTCAACTTAATACTGCCATACATCATTTACTAGCATTATAACAAGGGAAATACTCTAAAAACAGCTAAATGCTTAAAGTATAAGGTCATTTATAAAATTTCATTGGCGCATTAGGCAAAGCAGTTACACTGAATATTGTTAATAGCCCATAAAGTTTCAGCTACTGCTGGAAGCTTACAGCCTTGCAATGTTTACGATCTTAAAACGAATTTTGTGACACAACTTTTTTCGCAGATCTTCGTAATGAAGTCTGGAAAGACTGAAGAATCGTTACCGAACCACTTAAAATGCATTGAAAAAGAAAGAAAAGAAAATTTCAACAGATGAACTTGTTTAAAAATCGAAACTAGCTTAAAAAGGGGGAGGGCGAGGAGGGGGAGTGGGGCGTTGTTGAAAGGATTTTCAGTTTGCGCGCGATTGGGACATGTAAATGCTGCCTTAGATTCTCGGTCGTGTCTATTTTCTTTTTCAAACAACCGATACTGGAATTTAAAAGAATTTATAACAACTTTTACGGCATAAAATTTGATAATTTTATTTCATTTATTCATAAAATTCAACTTGACAGGCCATGGAAAAGAAATCTGCAAAGTTTGAAAATGATTTTATGAAAACTGTAGGAGGAGTTGCGCACACAACGTACCTACTGTCACGTCTTCTGAAGCCGAAAAAATGACCAAGGGCCGTATTCATAAAGGCACTTAAGTCGTTGCTATGCGGTTGCTAAGGCTAAATATTTATAAAGGAGATTCCCTACAACTATGAAATTTGCTCTGGAGGAACAGTCTTTAAGACTGTTCCTCCAGAGCAAATTTCATAGTTGTAGAGAATCTCCTTCAAAGAAATTTAGCCTTAGCAACAGCATAGCAACCACTTAAGTCGTTTTATGAATACGACCCCAAGTTCGTAAAGCGAAAAAATTAGTAAAAATTATCTGACAATAATCCCCAAGTCCCCGTAGTCGTTAAATGAAGTTCACAAAGCAAAAAAAGTAGGAAACAATTATCTCGCCAAAACTCCTAAGTCACATGCACAGGCCATGAGTAAAAAAGCATGAAAAGACTGAGAATGATTCATGAAAAACTGTATGAGGAGTTGCGCACACAAGCTACTTACTGAAGCCGAAAAACGACCAAGTTCGCAAAGCGAAAAAGTGGTAAAAATTATCTGACAATAATCCCTAAGTCATATGCACATCTGCAGACCATGACAAAGAAGCCTGCAAGGTTTCAGAATGATTCGTGAAAAACTGTAGGAAAAGTTGCGCGCAAACAAGATACCTACTGTTAAGGTGGTTGGGGAGGGTCGGGGACGGGAGCGGAACTACGGAACCACGAAACTATAGAATCATAGAAAGCCGATTACTATATGTCATCTATGATGTTTTACTGTGTAGTATTTCCCGTGGGATGTGGAATTTAATTGTTGATTATTGCCTCTTTACACTAGTGTAGACGGATGAATTGGGAGACAATGTCAAAGAATGGACAGGCATGAATGTTGCATCATACCAGAGGATAGTGCAAATTAGGACGAAGTCAAGATGTTATCAAAATGCATATTTGATAATCATGTTATGGAAAATAAAGCGACAAAGATTCATGATGCTACTTATATGTGATGCATGTCACCTTCAAATCAGGTGATATAGTATCGTTAGATTTAAAGACCGTTTTTACTTGAAACCATGGAGAAATCATTAGCTAAGAAACCCTCTTACAACTGGAAGGTAAGAGTTTTAAAGTCAATCGGAACACCGCTCGGCCAATTCCGTGAATCAGATGTGGTGATTTAGAAGCATACGGTGACCTAGTAGAGGCTAAACGTACTTCTGAAATGAAAACAATGCTTAAGTACGACACCTTTCTGTTGAAATTTTACAAGTGAATTTGAAAACTGATACATTAAATGGTAACTGAACCTCAATATTTCATTAGACACGCCCGAGATTGTAAACTAATCTTACTTATTAAATCACTATTTGATAACCCCAAAACATGTCTTTTAACAAATCAACACCATATAGTAGTTTTCATCTCAAGCTACACTGAAGGTTTTCCTCGACAAGTGCTTGCATTCGCAGAAATGGTTCGAGTCTGACGCGAAAGCGAAACAGGCGATGAAAAAAAATATTTTGTTTTCTTGAGTGCCTATTTAATTACACTTTTTGATGTGTTCGACGAGGGAGACAATAGCGTTGAAAATATCCAATTTTTCATTCGTTTTCATCTTTGTCGGGAATAAAATAATGTCTGTCCTATGTGTACAACACGGGCCTTGACAGAGCAGTTCTTCAACAGCGCAAGCCACGACATTGTTTGAATGTCATTAGCCTAACTCAAAAGCGCTGCCCAGAGATTACCAACCGAAGATTACGAACCGCTTTCAGTGTACAAAGTAGCTTGAAAATGGGATAAAATTCATCGTAATAGATAACTTTGGAACGAAAGGCCAAATAATTTTCTAATCATTTATACAAATACCCAGCCTTATTTGTGATTGACATTAAATTTCACCGACGGCGAAGATTAAAGAGCGAGCTAAATTTAAAAGAAATCATTCAACAAAAGACTCTAGAGAAGTTGACAGAACAGAAAGAAACTATAGCCCTTTTCAGATTTAATGCAGGAACGGAAAATGAACTTTCAACTGCAAAGTGCAAGGAATTGAAGGAGTCCATGGATTTTCCTTCAGGCGAAAAACGTTGAAAATTATGTGTCAACGTTATGTGTGCCCCTAAAGTTATCAGCCTTTAAAGAGCAAAAAAACAGACGAAACATTTACGTCTGCAAAATTTAAAAAAGAATGTCTTACAAATTAACTCATATTGAGAATTTCAAGACAAGGGGTCAAACAGTATAGACACAGGTGCAAATTAGGAGACTGGATCTACGCTGTTTGTAAATACAACAATTTTCCCCGCTTCTAGTGTTAAAAATCCACAAGCTGTATGTGTACTATCCGGCTTTAATATAGCGACATGGTAGTATTCGCCTTTAGATAAAAGTACCCCGTTTTAATAGATCCTGGGCCAGTGCGTCTGAGACTTTTTCTGAGCTCGTGCCAACTGGCGCCCAACCTGAAACCATTTTCAAGATCATATGTCTCATATTTGAACTATGATACCAGGACTTCACTTGATATCATGCTAGTATTGCAAAGTTAGGAACAGCCTATGCATCAGAGGCTATAGATCAGGGGCCGTATTTATAAAACGACTTAAGTGGTTGCTATGCTGTTGCTAAGGCTAACTTTCTTTGAAGGAGAGTCCCTAGAACTATGAAATTTGCTCTGGAATAACAATCTCGTTATATAAATTCGCACCCAGAGGGTCGCTTGGCGCTATAAGGATTGCACAGTGTCCATAGTCTGCTTTAGCTCACAGGAAGGACAGAAATACGCAGACTGATATGAAATTTCGTTGTTCGCATGTGTATAATTTACATTTTCACATGGGGAGATTTATACATAAAACAATAAGAGTTATACTGATACTTATATCGTTTTCAAAATGAGTGTGACAACACCTACACATCCAGGTTATAAAAATGGGTTACATGCCAGCTGTCACATAAAAACACAGAGAAAAAGAAGGAAAACAATTGCAATTTAAGACACAATAAACCTGAAAAAGTAGGCCATCCACATTAAAAGTCCGAAAGAAACAATGCAGGTGTTTAATGTTTTACTTAACTGTCTGAAGACGGTGCTTCTGTGGTTCATATATACAAATGTGTGTTGGTTATGCTGAGGCTGGGTTGGTGGCCACTTATCTGATGAAAAAAAACTGTTCACTTAGCTTTCCACTTGAAGTTAGAGTTCTCGAGAAATAAAATATTCTTTCTTTGCTTTAGACCAAGGTCGTTTTCAATATTGAACGGAGCGCTACTAAAATCAGTACATTAAGGGACTCGGCTACAAGATGTCACTTACGTAGTGGTCCACCTTACTGTCCCTTTTGTTTTGTGGTTTAAAATATAAACCGGGTAAAATGGATGTTAAGTGTTTTATTTGTGTTTTTTATGTTTGATGCTATCTAAGAGAATGTTTTATGTCTCAGAAGCAGCAACCCAACAGGCACATAAGGTTGATTTAACATTGAGTCAAGCTTGATTCAACGTTGTGACGTGAAAGCAAGGTTGATTCAACCTGTCACGTCTGTATGACTTCAAGAAAGTAGCTAATGAGGTAATAGATTTAACAAGCGAGACCTTCTGACCTTCCAGTGAGTACCATTCAGTTTGTTTCTTTTAGGGCTTTCGACCGTTGACACATACAAGTTTCAATAAATGATCCTTAACTATTGAAAAACTGAGATATAAATAGGTCCTAAAGAAGGATATCTCTGGATTTGAAAAGCTTGTGGTTCATGATAAGACGCCACGTTGGCCATTTAAGTACAAGTGAAAATAATATTTTATCAGGTGCAAGAATAACAAACAGTATGCCTTTCACTCACAACTACCTTAATATCCCTAAACATTATTGCAGAAAATTCTTATCAAACAGTGCAGAACAAGATCAAACAGCTCCTAAGCTTAGGAGCTGTCTGATCTTGTTCTGAACTGTTTGTCGTACTGCCATCACTTGTCTGAGGCAGCGTTAGGTAGTAAATAAAACTATTTTATCATGCATATTTTAGGATAAAAACAATACCTAGATAAGGTATACCAATATTTAAGGAAACTGTGTTATTATGCCAATAATAAATAGCCCATGTCAAAATACTAACAGTCATTAATATATCGGAGTCTTACGCTTGTGAGCAAGGGTGGACATGACATATGAGTGACATCACGATAACAAAGGTGCCTTACACTAGTGTTAAAAGCAAAAACTCAGGATTCAGGTGTATACATTTGCACCGTGAAACTGATCAGTGGTTGTTTTTCTAAAACTAGACTCCTCATGGTCCAAAGGGTGTCCATGCAAACTAGGAAAGGCCCTGACTAAATTGCACAGATCTGACTTCTTTGTTGCCCATGCTCCAATCAACCAACTAGTATAGTCATGCCATGACAAGCCATGGTTAGGATATTTTCAAATTAATAGCGGGCCGTTTTCATTACTTTAGGGCGCAAACTTTTTTCTCGCATCTTTTAAACATAAATCCTGTAAACAAGTTTGCTGACAACATTCTTTCTTCTTGTATGAGAACTCATATTAATAGCGGACAGCTGGAATGACTCAAAGAAACAAAGCAAGGTCAGATTTAACAATATACAAGCTGCCCTATTAGGACATAGGTTTCTGCCAAATATAACAATGGTTTGCAAAAACTTCTTCAACATGGAATATCGGACCCTGAATTTAACGGAAACGTAGTGAAGTCATTCAGAAAATTATTAAAAAGCCTCATCTTTCAGAAACTATTCAGATTATTGATGTTCTTCGACAATCTAACCCAATGACATCATTGCTTTCCTCTTCAGTTGCATGGCGGTGACTCGGGCTTAAGAATAAATGACGTCACCATCCTAAATCTACTTCAGCGTCTATTTTGCGGCGCCTGAATTGATCGGTCTCATCGTGGCCCAGCTAAGGCTTTTCTTTTAGTCTGGTATAGGACTACTCAGAGTCCTCGTTTTTTGCTTCAGCATACTTTTATGTGATGTTTAACTTATGAGTTTTAAAGCCTCTACGCACAACGAACAACCACTTGTTTCAGGAGCGGCATCAGAAGGGAGTGCGAGATTGCGCGCATACCACTAGTTTAAGCTCACATGCTTCACTTTGGTTCCTCGGTGTTACACGTTGTTATTACCGCTTGTGTATAGTTTCTAACAACGTGGTCGCCTGAATAGCTGCCCATTCTGTTATCATTATTGTTATTATTATTATCATTTTTTATTGTAAATTAAATGGGAAATAGGTAAAAATAGATGTTGCTTTTTTTTTTCGTCTTTCGATTAGGGTTCCTGTCTAGGAAAGAGCTGTTCATACATGTCGTTCATGAATTTTCATCAGTTTGTGAGTACGCGTCTTTCCTTTTGATTTTGAGGGCGGGATGTGGTGTTACTAATCATTGCCTATCATTTTACTTGAAATTTCTAATTTGGATTCAAAGCATCGTGGTCACCTATATAGTTGTCCACGTTGCTGTCTATTTTGTTTTGTGGTTTAAATTTTGAAATAGGTTCATGAAGAGGAATTGCATTTGTTATGTAGGATTAAGTCATGTAAATTCGGACAGCATGTAAATTCGGACAGTGACATTGTTTCCTTTATATGTCAGTTGTTTGAAACAAAATAGCTGGGCAACCAGTGAAACTCCTGATCAGTCCTGATGAGACGGCTCATGTTGAGCCGTCTCATCTGGGTTTTCACTGTTTTGCAATTGTATGTCCGAATTTACCCGTTGTCCGAAGTTACCAGACTCGACCCTATTTTGTCTGAGTTTTGATGTTTGTTTTCCTGTATTGATGTTCACTGTCCTGTTGCTCTGAGTTGGTCTGGTTCTGTCTGTTAACGAAGCTGTACTGTCTCGTATAATAGTTGTTTGCAGTTCTCTCCTTTTCTTCTGTCCGTGTCTTTAATAGATTGTGCTTTGAGTTTGTGGCCTTTTCTGTGTATCATCATATATATTCTGAACAGTGTAGACCTAGCTCACACTGTTTGATCACTTTCAACAAGTTTGCCTTTGACTATTTGACAAAGCGCAAAATAGTAAAATCCATTCCTGTATGCGTTTAAAAAAGACACAAAGCTAATATAGAACACTCTCTTGCGTTTATTTCTTACACGAGCAACTGTCGCCTGCAGCCCCGCATTAGGTACCTGTTTACGTCCTTATCGTAGTGAACTTAAAATAGCATAAATTGTACAGAAGATTGTTACTTTTCTTTTTTTTTTATGTCTTCCTTAAATTAAGAATTGAAATTTGATTTTTCGGCTTTCATCGTGTGATGAAGCCAGTGGGCGGAGCTAAAATTCCATGAAACGCGAAGCGCTTCTTGTAGAATTTCAGCTACGACCACTGGCCTCTTCACACGATGAACGCTGAAAAATCAAATTTTTAGTCTTGTATTTACACTTTATTTTTAGACCCTTCCTGTGCTGTTTTCGTGGTAATTTAATGTAGAATATGCAGAATATGCGTCAAAGAAAAGGCAGAAACGTTAAACAGCCGTCGCCATAACCTGGCGTCAATCGAACGTTATGTGGACCAATCAAGACGTTTGTTTACCATGTAGATGTCGCTTGATGACAACGTCACATGATCAACTGTCGTTCATCGGTGTATGAAGCCAGTTCATACGGTTTACCTATGGGAAGTCAGTGGCAAGTGTAAATATTAAAACTTAAAAACAATATGTAACTTCCTTATAGTACGCTTCGTTAGCTTCATCCAGTACTATTCGTAGAATGCATTGTGGTCATTTCTGCCCAAATTTACATGACAATGTCTTCATTTACCTGACCATCATTTTTAATAGTATATAGGACAAGTAGAGAAAATGAGCCAAAATTTTCTCTGTTTTCTGTGTTTTTCCTTCAAATACTGGTCTTAGGTCAAACTGGATTTTAGCATGGTCTTACAAAAGGGTTGATATATTTTTAGAAAAAAAAAGCAATATTAGTTATGTCATTTTTAAACAAAATTATTGCTACCCATATCCAAAAGTATATTTTTTTCAGTGGCATTCTTGCCTATATCGAAGGAATGAAAACTCTAGAGGACAGCAGTGAAAATCCACAAAATGTGTGTATTACTGAAATTTTACACATTACACACTAGATCTACAAACTTATGGGTGCTTGGTCTTCCTGGCAACACAACTTTGTCGTGGTATCCTTTAATAATTTATCTTTCTCTTGCATTTTCACATGGTTACCATCTTACCCCTAAATACTGGGACTGAAGTTACCGAGCAAACGGTGATGACCCAGATCAGACTGCTTCCGGGGAGCAATCTGATCTAGGTCTCCACTGTTTGCTTCCCGACAGCAGTTTGTTGAAACATGGTCAAATAGTAAAGCCACCATGTTCAAATTAAAAGGTTATTGCAGTAAAGGGTTAGTACCAATACTAAGGGTATTTATGGTAGTTTAATTTTAACTAATATTAGGAAAACAGGATCAACTTTAGTGCAAAGTTTATCTAACAAGAACATAAATGTATTTACTTTCTTCGTTTGGGTATACAGGAACTCGAAAACATGTCCCGAGAAAAACGCCTCATTACAAAACTGAGTCCACTGGTTTCGTTTCTCATAGAAGAACTTGCTCTGTAAGTAGAAAAAATGCTAACTGAATGCAGGTTTAAGAACTCGAAACGTCGAATCATAACATAAAGGAATCTCTGGTCGAAACACCTCCTCACCAGCAAGGCCTCTATTATAAGTTGAGGGAGTTTCTAAAAGGCTTTTGACATATATGACATGTATGCATCTCTGAACGCAACACTACCAAATGGAAACATAGAAGCTGCAATATGATAAGGCAGCAGCGCAGAGACTATCAGTGGAAAGTGACTGGTATAGACGCCAATGTGGTTTCACGGAATTGGCCGAGCGGTGTTCCGATTGGTTTCGACGCATCGTTAGAATCAGACAAGATGGCTTCTCTTACCTGGTCTCTTCAACAGCATCCTGACAAGAAAAAGTAAGAAATCCTTGAAAACCACGAAGGATCTTTCAGTGCGAAAGGCAAATCAATCATATATGAGCCGCGACACGTGAAAACCAACAATGTGGTTGTGCGCACAGCCCAGACTCAGATCAGCCTGGGCATCCGCCCAGTCTGATCAGAGTCTTAGCTTTGCTCTTAAAGGGTAGCTAAGGGTCTAAGCTACCTCCATGCGGACAGCGGACACTCTGATCAGACTGGACGGATGTCCAGGATGATCTGAGTCTGCGCTGGGCGCACAACCACTTTGTTGGTTTTCTCGCGTCGCGGCTCATATGCACTTGCAGATGACACTCTTGGACTGACGGAAGACGCGCAAGAACCAGAGAGTCTGGTACGACTCCTTGGCCTGTTTCCTCAGTAATTGACATGACAACAACTGCCGTAAAGATCTTGAGCTCACAACCAATAACCAAAATCGAATACATGATGTGAAAGATGTCGTAAGGTACTGGCTAAAGCTTTAAGAATGTCGTCTGAAGGTTTCAGACCTGCAGTTCTCTTACGAATTCAACGGACGACGCCTTGCCCTGCAAGACATAAGCCAGTTTTGTTTGTTTTCATTATGACAAAACCGCTAATATGGATTGCCTACAACTGATTACAGCATTCAATATTCTACCCTTAAAATAATAAGAAGCAATGACAGTTAGGTGTCTCATTTATTATGCCTTCTGTCTTAATGATGTTCTTGTTATCAGTGATGGCAGCGTGTGGGGATTACAGAACATGTGACCAAAACCAAATATGTTTCCCAGCTAATCCCTGTTTCCATAAGCAAGCCACTTGATAACAGTTGATAACAGTCGCAGTGTAGACAATTCACAACTTTGATTGATTCTAGGGTGTGACAACATTTGAAAACGAGCAATTCAGCGTTCTTGTTTTTATTTATCTCATTAAGAACATAAAAAACGTATTCAACGGCTCCAAATGTTTGCTGCAAGTCAGTAATAAACAAGCCGTAGAAGCTAGTACTATGTAGAAATACATATTTCGTCTTAATCCCTGAGGAACACATATCTATTCATTTAATTATAAAAAACGCATATATACTCACTTAAGGTATGGATTCCTCTATTCAGTTCATGCTTCAAATCTGGAATTCACAAAGAAGCTTATGACATTGACTGTTCTGTTCCCAGTTGTCTGTGTGACACACGAGAGGACCTCTATTTAAAAGCTTCATTTGATAAAGATGACCTAATGTGTTTGCTATTGTAGATTATCCTTAATCGTTCGAGAACCTCGGAAAACGTCTTCTTAAAGATCGGGATTCTTATTTTCAGTTCACGTCTAACAAACACAGGGGAGTATGAAAACCTAAAGGTATATCAATTTTAAATAAAACCGAGTGAAATGCTGCTGTCTTTCTCCCAGATTTCAGACATGCAAGAAAGGATTGTCATACAGGAGACATTCCTGGTAAAAAGCTAGCGGATCAAATGTACTGGTAATAGGAGACTATTTCTGACCTCTATCACATCGCGCATGTTCGGTCAGGCTATGTCTTGTTTACAATGATCTCTATCATCCTCAGTTTAATAGGAAGTTTTGGATTTCCCAAAATCAAGATGAATAAGAGATATCCATAAATTGAATTATGGATATCCAAAAATCAAAATGGATACTGGACATCCAAAAAATCGATCTATGGATATCCATAAAGATTCAAGAAAAAAAAGATAAAAATATTGAATTATTGACTATCTGAAATTAATTCTGGATATCCAAAAGAACGGAAATATATAGCAAAGGGCGCCTAATTTTAAAGCGGTTCCGATTGTGAGTTCTTACTGGCTTTTGTGAGTTGACAATGAGACAGATACAAGATCACCAATTTCTGTTACCTGTCGTCCTTTCAGCATGAGAGAACATCATGGAGACACTTGATTAGGGACGGTAAATATGACTTTAATGAAGTGTGGAGAACTACTAGAATAGGGAAGGAATAAACTATAGATCTAATGAGCTGTGTGTAGCCAGACTATAAGATAGAGCAGGAATTATGACTGGGTTATGAGTGAAATAAAATAATCATTGTGCTTTATTACGTCTCGTTGAGCTTGTGATTTATGCGAAGACGTTATCTCACATAACTGACAGTTAAGAGCATACAGATATTGATTTTCTTGCCACACAACAATCTTTTTACCGGCCGGTCATATTTTTGTGTGAAAAGTGAAAAAGGAAGCAAAACTTTGTTTCATTTTCTTGTCCTTCACCTTCAGCTTGTCGTTTACAAACTATTGTGTAATAAAATACATAATGATGCCTGTTGTATTAAATGGAATGCTTTTATATTCAAACGAAACACTTACTACGATTCCACTCTTGTAACGATCTGACTTTGACAATGACTCAACGTCATGACGTCGAATCAACGTTGAATCAACGTTGTTTTAACGGTGTGTGCCTGCCAGAAACCGTCATAATATGTAGTATGAATGTTCATTATTGCTCCCCATGTTATTACATGTATATGCAAGCTGGGTGTAATAAAGGCTGTATTGTATTGTATGATGAAATGACGGTTTCACTTTTTCTCCAATTTTGTCATGTATATATGTTATTTATGTATATATGTTATGTATGTTTTATGAGGGCTCAGGGAAAATTGGCTTTGCCAACTGAGCCAACCTCACTAAATAAAGTACTTACTTACTTACTTACTTCATAATATACATGCTTATCTTAATCGCACAGGTGATTGAAGCCTTGTCCATCAGGCAAATCAAAAGGTCCAAATATGTACAAATAGATACCTAGAAAAGGCCACTATCACAAAGCACAATCCTTACAAAATACCCGGTACATAATACATATGAACTATCTGATTTTACATAGTTTCTATTTTAAACCATGAAACAAAACCGGAAGCAAAATGAAAAGCTACAAATGCTAGAAACACAACAATCATGATCCGCATCAGAAGTGCCTTCCTTTGAGCGGGAGTAGCACAATCTACTGGTTCACGCGCGCAACCTCACCTTTATCTTCTTAACATGTCCACACACCAATACAAGATTACAAAACAAATGAAATTACATAGAAAAAGCAAAACGAGAGGCTTTTGAATGTCAGTTGTCAAAATGTTCGCATCACAAACAAGTCACATTACAACAAAACGAAAAACAAAGTGGGCTGCTCTGTAGGAGGTTGCCACCATGATTAACCCTTAAACCAAAAATTAAAATTGAATTGGCAAACAGTGTAGATCCAGATGAGGTGGCTTATCATGAGCCACCTCATCTGGATCTACACTGTTTGCCATATAGTCTTTGGATTCTCAATAGGCCTATGATATAACTTTGACAAAATATTTTTTAAATTTCTGCAGACGTAAATTTTGTCGTCTGCTTTTTGGCGCATTAATGGTTAAATACACTCGATGAGCTTCCGCCTTGTAGTGAAAACTACGGGTGGCTGAAACTAGTTTTATGCGTCCTTCTCGTGCAGCTCCAAAACCAAATGGGTGTTTCGACCTGCGTAATGGATTCTTAATTCACCATTGAGACATCACAGTAAGACAAATAAAATCGTCAGAAATCTATAATGATTCAAAGTTGATGACGCCCTGTTTTCGAAACCAGAGCAAAAGGAAACGGCCACCAATTGGACTGCGATGACCCAGACAAAAATCAATATTGAGCCACGACACGACAAAACAAAGTAGCATGTGCGCAAAGCTAAATCTCAGATCAGCCTGGGCAGCGACCCAGTCTCATCAGAGTTTCGGTGTGCGCTTAAGGTGAAGATTAGTGTATAAGCTAATGCCATGCGGACAGCGAAGACTCTGATCAGACTGGGCGGATCCGAGTCTTCGCTGGGTGCATATGCCGCTTTGTTGGTCCTTTCGTGTCGCGGTTCGTATGTGCATATTCAGCCAACAGAAATCAAAAAGCCCTGAAACACGTTGATATGCAGGCTAAATGCGCTATCCTCATGTACTCATAGTTAAGTAATATGTGCGGAAAGGGCAATTTATTTTATTCCCTTTTCAATGTGTGGCCCAGGTTCGATTCCTAGCGCAGATATGTGATTCGATAGTAGTCGCCAATCTAGTGTCAGTGGATTTCTCCAGGTTTTTCAGCTCCCTCCTCCATACTTATTTAAGAAGCAAATCCTTTTTGTGACAAATTCTTTTTGGAACTTATTATGTATATTTTGTAATTCTTTAGTTCCTCTTTTAGCGCTCCGCACAACTGTGACATCCACAAAGAAATGTCAATAACATCAGAAATAACAACTATGATCTAATCAATAAACAATCATTTTAACAGTTCATCTAATTTTGTAAAGTCTTCGATTTTCTCTGCCGCTAAGTTGTCAATGTCAGAACATGAATCGTTGTACATTGTAGAGCGTCAGGCTGTCGAACAGCTAGGGCTCTAGATAAATGGCGTATTTGATTATAAATCGGGGGTGTTCTGAGGTATGCAACTCGCCTTCTTTGCTTTAATGCTAACAGAAAGTGTTCTCATTTATAGTCTACTTTTGTCAGATGTTTTTGTTTTGTTTTGTTTTTTCGTCTTTTCTCTTTTAACTTTTAAGAATATAAATAACAATAATAAAATTTTCTTTTTTAGAATTAGTCTTCTTATTCCTATACCAGGCTTTCTTAAATACAGATACTTTTATTATTTCTGGCCATCGTTTATTTCCTGTATCAGGCTTCTTCTCCAAAGTTGCACAACTAATACTTATAAACGAAATTTATACATATGCTTATGATACTACCGTCACTAAATACCAAAATCATGTCCAATAGCGCCGGCTTATGTGGTACGGGATTTTCAGAGTTTAATCTTGATTAACAGAGATTCTGTAGTGACATTTTGTAGATATATTTTGACCTTAGAATAAAACGTGTATTTGAAATATACGTTTCCCTCCAATTTTTCAGCTTCCGATGTTCAAGCTGCCGACTAGAAATTTGAAATAAAATTCTGAAAGGCGCTTGTCCTTTAAATGTATTTTCGCTCTAAAGCCAGACACGAAGTCTATTAAATCCTCGCTTGCTATGATTTTCTTTTCAGACGCTCTGATCTGCAAAAGGCCAATGTTGACAGCTATACCACGGCGTTTATATACGGTATAATATCACTCTGCGGGACGCTGAACGGTCGTCAATAATAATCAATGGTTATACACTGTTCAGTTACTGAACAGTGTATAACCATTGATTATTATTGACACGAGTATTGACAGCGGTTTTTTCTATTCTGTTTTCAGGGGTTAACAAGTTAAAATAAGAACAAAACAGACAATATATCGTACCACGTGTGCGTGTCAATCTATAAAGTCGTTTCTTTTCGTATTGTCATTATTTCAGCTATAATCCATGATGATTAATTTTATATTCATACATACTGACACCGCGAGCTGTCGTCTTCTTTTGCACTTTTTAAAGTTTATCAGCATGCCAACGTATGATTAAAAGTGGGATATGGGGAAAACGATAAACTAATCAAAATAGAATCAGGACAAGCCATGTAGTCATTATTAGTTCACTCTGGATGACACTATTATCTTTTTGCAGACAGGATACTGAATATGATACTTTCCAGATTTTGCTGTCGGTTAACTGAGAATCAAGCTGAGCTGGATTCGTTATTTTGTCGTCCTTATTTGAAGCAGCTCCAACGGGTCTTTTTCTCTAGTGCTTTTAGAATCATCGCAAGAAGGCGAGTGACAATGGTACCCCGATATTACGCTCGGAAGACACTGTTCTATTTATAGTCAAATTTAAAGAGTAACTTGTCTTAAGAGTAACTTGTCTTAAAAACCTGTCTTAAGGGACCAGCCGAGGGAAGGGCTCAAAGTGGCTGCTTAAGACAGGTGACCCCTTAATACAGGTTCATTTGCAATGTGTTTTGGTTCAAGGGACCCAGAAAAGCTGGCTGCTTAAGACATATGATCCCTTAACAGAGGTGACCACATAAGCAGGTTTGACTGTAGTTCTGTTTCTAAGACGTGATTGCGACGCGTCAGTTTTACGCTTTTCTACTTACTTCTGTTTCTCATTTGTTTTAGATTGTATTTGTGGCCTTTACTAAATGTTTGTATGTTATGTAGCTTTATGTATTTTACAGTATCCGAGGCCTGGAGTAATCTTTCGACTCTTGGGCTCGTTCGTGTCTTTTTTCATAGAACTGGCTGTGTCTGGCATGCGCAAGCGGGGATGAATAGCAGTTTGGTTCAAAGTTTGTTGGCTTATCTTTGCAAAATTTATTAGATCCTACTTCAATCTGGCATGGTTTCTGACGAGACTTTTCTTCTGAAAAGACTGTCCCAGTCACTGACAACCCTTTATGAGAAGCAGTGTTCCCTTATAGCCAGTCTAAATTGCTTTGTTGAATAATTTCTGAGCGTGTCCTCTTGTTTTTGAATCTGATTGTACGATGAAACGCTGATTTTATCACTTTTGTCCATTCCGTTCAGGATTTTAAATATTTCAACCATATCAGCTCATGTTCGTCTGTACAGCATGGATGGTAGCCCTAGGTCTTCCACTCTTTTTGACACCATATACTAATCTAGAGGCTCTACTCTAAAATACAGTCTTTTTTAGATAACTTATCATACTGCAGATCCATATTCCAGATACGGTCGCACAAGGGCCTTATAAGGGTTGAGAAATTGTTTTATCCATGTAACTGAAGGTCCTTTTGATAACACATGTACCAAGATTTCTGTTGGATTTCTTGACCATAGCATGAATATGCGGTACAAATTTTAGTTTATTAACAATCAAGACTCCCAAATGTTTTTGCTCAGCTACACCTTGCGTTCCCCATTACTGTTCACGTTATATGTAGCAACAGGTTGATCATTGCATCAGGGCACATGGTTGCACTTCAAGCAGATTAAACTTATTTGCCATTTATCCCACCAGTCATCCATTCTATGATATCTTCTTCAACTTCATTAGTTTCATTCACAGTGTTGACTACATCAAATATCTTGGCATCATCTGCAAAAAATTTAACTAAACGGTGTACTACATGTGGAAGATCATAAATGTACACTAAATATAAGGTTGGCCCCAAAGCGCTGTCCTGTGGTATACTACTTGTAACGTCTGTCCAAATCTGATGATATTCCATTTATTTGAACTCTTCGTTTACGGCCTCTGAAGAATATTCCCTTGGATTCCATAACCTTTCGACTTAACAATTAACCTCTGGTGAGGCACGATGTCAAATGCCTTCTGGAAATCCGAATAGATGGTATCTTCATTGTTTCTGTTGTCTAACGTATTACATAGAGCGCATGTGTTTAAATTAGTAAGTATTTTCGTCTTCACTTCACTGCTTCCGATGCTATAACGGGAATTCTTTATTTAATTCATTGAACACGCAGTGCAGGCAAATCCTTTGACAATTTTAAATTTGGGGATTTAAATACAGAAAATTTGCAAATGCTTATTTTTGCCTTTATAGTGAGGGAAATATTCGCAAAAGTTTGATTTCGCGATTCCTGTAATAATACTTGCATCAGTAACAGCGGTTACCATTCTGCGAAACTTTCGCTTTTACAGAATTTTCGAGGAAATTAAAGTTTCGCATTTTCGATGTTTCGCGAAAATTCTTCCTTGAGTATTTCTCCCATCACATTTCCCATAAACATCATATTTCCGAACCTTATCGGGTGTTTTTATGGCAAAATCTCGGCAGATGTTTTAAAGTTCGATAATTTACGTGTTCGTCAGAGCTTTGTTTCATTTATTAATGAGTTGCAATATCCCTAAGCAGCAAAACGCTACGTAGGATTAAATTACACCCGTAGGCAATGATGAAATGATAAAATATATTAAACTAGGAACCAAATTTTAAATCTCTCGGGACGGAGTAATTACAGTTTTCAGCGCATGTGAAAATGCTATTAGCAAAATAGATGTAATGACAATCATTTTGACCCATATAGTTAAGCAAGTTATTTACTTGTAATATACACGAAAAATATATCAACAGAATATATCTATAAAAGGCCAATCTCGACAATTGTTGAAATTATCAACTTTGCTGCAAATAAAAAAAATTGTTGGCGTAAGACAAAAACCAAATTACAATTTTAGGCATGATAAATATAAAAATCGCGTCGGGAGAAAAACATGTGAATTTCGTATGTGCAGAACAACCTTCTCAGATGCGCGAATTGCGAAGCCGGTGGAAACATAAAGGTTAACAGACGATCTGAACGCCAAAAAGCAAGCAAAGTTGTTGTGAGCAATGTTTGTGTCTGGTCAATCTTTTCTGTTTGTCTCCCTTTAGTCGGGAGTATTGTTTTATCAACATGAAACATGACCACAGTCTTACAGTTTGTGTTGTTGATCTTCATATGAGTCAACAGCTCTGTGCACCTGGTTGTATATATCCTTATTAGTAGTGTGGTCGCATGCCACAACTAAATACAAAAACAAAAGCGAACAACAACAACAAAAAAAAAACGTCATGAGCGTTCCAAAAGATTATCTGCAGTCGTGCTTAATGTTCTGTAAATGCATACAGAAATGTCACATTTGTCGAAGGCAGATTTACATTTATTATTCAATAAAGCCAGCGAAAGGTTCCAACTGCTTTGTCGTTCTCCCGTAGGAACACAAACCGCCGGTTGGTCACGTGTTGGGAGTCGTCAGGTCTCTCTGTTCTGTGCCTTGCGCATGTTGGTCATTAAAAAGATGTAAAAGTTCAAATTAAAATACAGTAATTTAGATTTATAGTTGAACAACCGTATTCGAACCCTACGCAAAGAACTTCTTTTGCATGTGACCAGGCGTAATTGGCGCACGTACATCTGATCAATAACAAAATACATTTAGTCAAGTAATTCTGTAACAAAGACATGCCAGAACCAATTTAACAGCATTACCAGTTTCAGAAAGCATAATTCGAACAGAGCGGCCGAACAAAGTTTGAAAATAGCCATTTGGCCATTGTCAACTTTCATTATCAATTATCACCACTCGGTACATATACTTCTCATTTAGGTATTCTTATACATATGGTAAAATATGACAGTTCAGTCTTAATTTCAAAATGAATATAGCACCCATAAAAATGCCACTGAGGCTCTTCAGTAAAAGTGGTCGTGTATTATTATTGTGCACAGTGTGCAGCTGAGTAGCTAGAGCCCTCTCTGAAAAAATTAGCCCGTTAACTCTTTAAGCCCCAGTGACGCAATTAGCAAAATTTGCAAACAGCGTAGATCCTGATGAGGCGCCTCATCTAGATCTACACTGTTTGCCCTCTAATCTTTGAATTCTCATTATAAAAAGTCTTGGACAAGGCATTTTTTTAATTTTTGCAGACGTAAATTTTGTCGTTTGCTTTTTGGTACTGAAAGAGTTAATGCCTAGCGTCCCATAAAAGGATCAATGGCAAACACTGTAGATCCAAATAAGCCTTCACAGAAGGCGGTGTCTGATCAGGTTCTACACGGTATGCATAAGATATACAGTAATTTTTGTTATAAAAATGTTAAATTATTATACCAGACACCCATGGACTCATTCAGTTCCTTAGGTTAGAAGGGTTCTCTAGGTATAGAGGTATAGATTGGAAAATGTAAAAAAGACAGCTATTGAGGGACTGATCTTCCACGTCGAACCAGAAAACCTATTTCAGTCCCTCAGAATGAAGTTCCTGTTCACAAAAGATATATTTTATTGTCAAATTAATATGTACATATTTAAATGTATATTGTTCTTGTTGTGGTGGGGGATTGATTGCATATAGTTTTGGGACAGCTTGGTTTAAAAGTGTGGTTACCATGGCAACAAAAAGGTACCATAGACTTATAATGGGGAAAATGTTGTCTTCATTTTTTATCACAACTTCTTGTAACTTGCAGGTATCCAGGACAGTCAAAACATCTCGGACCAGTTCGAATTTGGGCCCGGTTGGATCATTCTTTTCAGAGTTACTTGCCCTTGAGCGATAAAATATTTTCCCATTGACTTACAATGGGGAAAATGTTGTCCGGGACCTAGCTTCATCATTTTTAATCAGAACTTCTTGTAACTTACAGGTATCCAGGACAGCCAAAACATCTCGGACCAGTTCGAATTTGGGCCAGGTTGGATCATTCTTTTCAGAGTTACTTGCCCTTGAGCGATGAAATATTATTTCACATTTAGTACTGTTACGTGATGCTTATCCTTTTCCCCCATTTTATGTTGTTGGTGGGCTGTAGAATTTGAATGCATCAGTTCCTGAGTACTTCATTTTTACTTTTACCATAGCATTCTTTTCTTTTATAACAAAGTCGACTGTACGTTTATCAAAATAACATGACACATCGACAACCCGCAACAGTGATGTCACTGCTAGAGAGATCGGTCTTGTCAAAAATACTTCGGTATCACTCAGTTAAAATCCAATAAATTTCGTCCACATTCATTTCAGACTGTCTTCTCTAGTGTGGTCAGTACTCCTTTCAGTATGACTTTATCTCTTTGTCTTTTGTACATGTACACTGAAAAAAAAGAAGAGCAAGAGAAAAAAAACACAAGCACATTTGAAGAATCTTGGTGTCATGAACGAAGATTAGAAGAACAAGGCTAAAAGATTAAGTAAAAGAATCATCCGAATATATTTGGAGCAGTCATAAATCCAAACAGTATTACAATCGGTGTAATGGGATTAACGCGATGACATTAGATGCATAATTGTAACAACTGCGTGCACAGCCTCAGAAAAAAAAATATTATCTGTATAGATCACTGTCTATAAAGATCAGGTCTTACTTCTAGAACATAAACAGGGTACACTTATTTTTAAATATAAACTCATGGAGTCAATGATCCTGATATGTTACAGGAAGGAGGAATTTGAATCTTGTCACGTAGGTAGCACACAATGCTTACCGTCTTCAATTCGTTATCAGGAAATCTCGATGAAAAAAGACCTGAAAAAGCATGATTTAACATTATTTTCTGTTAATGTCCACAATTTTTAGCGCGTATCCAATAATTTTTACTTCCGTCCGAATCTATTTTCATTCCTTTAACCTTTTACCTGCTGTTTTCCTAAATGGGGGACTTGGAAGGCTATGTTTTGTGATTGTGGCACCTTCTGGATATACTTCCATTAGGATTTTGCATTAGTAAAGCAAAATGTCATTCATTTGAGATGTCTTCAGACAGCATTGACATTACTACATATTCTTTAGAAAGGGATGGGTGTCCGAAGTCTTGTCTTTGTCTTCGGTAGATGTGACTGAAACTAATTTCTACATGCAAGAACGTATGGCAATTTTGATATTATGGAAAAGGTAGGATGTAAGATGAGACTTGTCACACCAGCTTCATCTAAATGCAAATGAGACCGAACAAAATTATACAGAGGTACATGGTAACTAAAACAATTTGTTTGACAACTTTATCGGTGTCGAAAGTTCAACAAAAATTATGCGAAAACTCACGACATGCAAATGGGTGGTATTTGATTTTCTTGAACCTTTTTGTTAGTTGTGTAAGATGTCATGCAATGAAGATATTGCGTGCGTTAAGAGCATTTCAACGCAAATCTTAATACGTCAACAGAGGTATGAAATCTGGAGTCCTATGTGCTACCTGTTGTCATATGATATTAAGTTATGTGAAACTGTGTCACGCCAAGGGCTCCCCTTACCAGAATTTGCATATCTCATGCCCTAGCATAAAATGAGGCTGTGTTCAGGTGAGAATTAACTTTCCTTGCTCATATTACGAGCTATTGTTGTACATCTAATCGGGGTGTCAAAAGTGAATTATTCGGTCTAAGATTTATTTTGAAAGGCGGATAGATTTACGCTTTAACGTTTATTAAGCTGCAAACGCTTTGATGCTTTCTTGATTTTAGCAAAGATAAAAGGATAATTTTATTTTATATAGCAGATTTGAATATTTTTGATATCATGATGTAGCATTCATTGCCACCAGAAACATAAACAATTTATACATTCATTATGAAAAGCTTTAAAAAAACTTAAGTTGTTTAACCCTTTCATACTAAGATTTCAATCATGGAGACTTCAATCTATAATATTAGACAAGCGCTGTTACCTTTCGACAGGTGTATTGAAAAAAGTGCTTCTAAACATCAAACAGGTCACAACTTCGTCAGACGGGTGAGTTTTGTCCTCAGTCTGCTTGCGATGTCTCTTTCGTGGTATCTATCCATGACCGAGTATTATGGAAATGCGCTGATTGATTCTTTCCTATTCGCGCAGCCTTTTCTAATGACAAGGAAAATGATTGGCAACGATCGGGAACTAATACAATTAATTCCCACATCTCGTCCTTGGACGTGACCAAAAGGAAAAGAAGCACACACACACACACACACACACACACACACACACACAATAGATTTACAAAAGTTCACAAAAGACACGCATGGTAAGCCGAATGAGCAGCTCTTTCCCAAACAGGATGTCATTCAGCTACCCTAATCAAAAACAGCAGCAATATCTATTTTACATATTTTTCTACTTTTAATTACAAACCAAAAACAGATAGCAGAATGGGCAGCTAATCAGGTGATCACACTGCTAGAGACCATAGGGGAGATTCGGGTAACTTCGGACAGCGGGTAATTTCGGACACTGGCATTGTTTCCTTTATATGTCAGTTGTTTGGAACTAAAACAAAAATTAACAGGCCAAACAGAGAAAATCCTGTTCCGTCTCATCTGGATTTTCACTGTTTGCAACTGTATGTCCGAATTTACCCGCCTGTACGAAGTTACCCGACTTTCCCCTACACAAGCGGACATAACAACATGTAGCATTGAGAAACCACAACAGAAGTACCGCCTTGGAACAGTCAGTAAAAGATTACTGAGGGACTGAAACAAGTTTTACTATATAGATCCACGACTATTTTTGTACCTCTACCTCAGCTAGTCTGCTAAATTTGCTTATTTTCATTCATGTCAATGACTTGGTAGACACAGCAATAGAGACGAAGGTTATGTATTCAGATGTCAACAAAAACGTGGGTATAATTTAAAAATCGACGTTGTCAATGCAAAATAGAACTATGATGAATAGCCTAAATTAAAGTTGATAGTAATTGTGCGAATTTAAATAATTGTTGTCCGATTTACGTCCAGATTTTTGCGACAGTGAGAAATGATAGGAAGTTAGGAGAATAACAAAGGAACAGCCATAAATCATCTGACAATGTCATATTTTTTGTTTGCTTAAATATAAAATTTTAATTATCCGTGAAATTTTAAGCTATTCAAATTATTTCCCTGTAAAACATGTTATCTATGGGTTTACGACATTATGATAATGGATGGAAATTGTTGGTAGCCGTCTACATGTATCTTTGCATTTTTAATTATTTTACACTGACTTTTTTTAATGATAATGATTACGGATTCGCATTTACGCTGTTGTTGTTGTTGTTGTTGCGTGTGCTTGTGTTATAAAACCAGGTCTAGCTCATGGGAACCATAGCTCGCAAAAGTGTAGCTAAGAAGTGACGCTGTTTTGCACAAATGACTCGGTGCATGCAGTCAGAATTAATCTGGGGGAGATGTACAGATAATACCGTATTTAATAAGCCGGGTGAGAGTGAACTGACAATTACAACAGGTGACTTTTGCGCAATACCTTCAAAACCAGCGCTTGTTTGAGAAATATAAACAAGTTGTGATGCTCTTCGGGTTGGTGGCTACCGCAGACAAGGCAGTAGCTCTTTTCATAAAAAGCAAAAAACTATGGGCTTACCTCGTGGCGTCCTCTCCGGCAACCAGCGCTTTCGACTTCACCGGCCGTATAAAATTTTGTAGTTTCGAACGGACAAGAAAGCGTAATATGCCTTTGAATGCACTTATGGTATCTGGAATATAAAATAAACTGAAATAAAACTAAACTTCAAATGAAATAAAACAAAATGGTCAAATATCTGTTCTCAGTGTCTCAGAATTTTTTTACTGTATAAATTTTGATATTTAAGAGCCAGACTAATCTACATCTGGAGGCTTAATTTTCATGATAAAAACGACCAATTAGAAATTTTGCCCCAGTGTAAATATCGAATGCAAAGACTCTGACAGGCTGCGCGAAAGCGCAGCTGATCATCAGTCTTCGCTGTTCGCACATGACTTAAGCCACATTTCGTCATCAAGTCGACTTCCGTACACATGTAGAGCCTAACAGCGGCAGAAATCTTAGTGCTAGCATAGAAAGGCTTCCATTTTGTTCGCAGTTTGAGAGCCTAACGATCAGTTGACTCTCTCCTTTGTCATAAATGTCAAAATATTATCTTAGAGATCAGGGATCGAAGCTCCGTTGTTTTGTTTTGAGATTTAATCAGATTAAAAGATTTAAACGAAGCACTTTGTTGTTGTTTCGGATGATTCCTATGAGTCAGCCATTTTAACCATTAAAGTGCCAAAAGAAACAGACGACAAAATTTACGTCTGCAAAAATTCAAACTGTTTTTATCCTAGATGATACATATTGAGGAATTAGATACTATATGATAAACAGTGTAGCTCTAGATGAGGCGGCTTATCATGAACCGCCTCATCTGGTTCTACGTTGTTTGCAAATTCAAAAATTTTCTTCTTTTTTAGCTCACCTGAGCCAGAGGCTCCGGGGAGCTTATAGGATGGTAAGGCTCCGGCGTCCGTCGTCCGTCGTCCGTCCGTCCACAATTTCAAACGACTTCTCCTCTGAAACCGCTGGGCCGATTGTAACCAAATTTCATATAGAGCCTCCTGGGACCTTAGGAACGAAAAGTTATTCAAACGGTCCTGGTCACATGACCAACATGGCCGCCATGCCCATATATGGTAAAAACCTGAAAAAATCTTCTTCTCCAGAACCAATAGGTCGATGGTCTTGAAACTTGGTATGTAGCATTGGGTACACGAGTACTACCAAGATTGTTCAAATTATGACCTTGGGTTGACCTTGACCTTTTTTACGGTAAGGTCAAATTTGCTTACTCATGCTTTTATATGGCAAAATGCTGCAACATAAGATATCTTGGAAACTGTTGAAGATTTTGGTCTAAATATTGGTACATACAGTCATCTTAATGACTACATGAAGATTTATGAGTACAAGAGGTCAAGGTCATTCTTTGACCTTTGACCCAGAACTCTCATATTTTGACAATATCAAACAATCTCCTCAAAAACCACTGAGCCAATTGTAACCAAATTTCATTTAGGTCCTCCAGGGGTTTAGGGAATGAAAATTTGTGCATACGGTCGAGGTCTCATGACCAACATGGCTACCACGCCCATATATGGTAAAAACCTTTAAAAATCTTCTTCTCCAGAACCAATAGACCGATGGCCTTGAAACTCGGTATGTAGCATTGGGTACTCAAGTACTATCAAGATTGTTCAAATTATGACCCTGGGTTGACCTTGACCTTTTTTACGGCAAGGTCAAATATGGGAAAATGCTAGAACATGAGATTTCATGGTAAGTTTTGAAGATTTTGGCCTAAAAATTGGTACATAGAATCATCTTAATGAGTACATGAAGGTTTTTGAGTACAAGAGGTCAAGGTCATTCTTTGACCTTTGACCCAGAAAAATCTCAAATTTTGACAATTTCAAACAATCTGCTCTAAAACCACTGGGCCAATTGAAACCAAATTTAATATAGAGCCTCGAGGGGTTGATGGAATGAAAATATTATCTAACGGTCCTGGACACATGACCAGCATGGCCGCCATGCCCATATATGGTAAATACCTTTAAAAATCTTCTTCTCCAGAACCAACTGACCGATGGCCTTGAGACTTTGTAAGTAGCATTGGGTACTTGAGTACTATCAAGATTGTTCAAATTATGACCTCGTGTTGACCTTGACCTTTTGCAGCAAGGTCAAATATGGGAAAATGGTAGAGCATAAGATTTCATGGAAAGTTATGAAGATTTTGACCTAAAAAATTGGTATATACAGTTGTCTTAAAGAGTTCATGAAGAATTATGAGTACAAGGTCATTTTTTTACCTTTGATCCAGATTGCTCATATTTTGACATTTTCAACCATTTTCTCAAAAGCCAAAGGGCCAATTGTGAACACATTTCATATAGAGCCTCCAGGGGTTGATTGAATGAAAATTTGTTCAAACGGTCCAGGTCACATGACCAACTTGGCCGCCATTACCACTTACGGGATAAATCTTTAATATTTTTCTTCCCCAGAACCAATACACCTATGGCCCTGAAACTTGGTAAATAGCATGGAGTACTAGAGTACCACCAAGACTGTTCAAATGGTGACCTTGGGTTTACCTTGACCTTTTTTGCGGCATGGTCAAATATGGGAAAATGCTAGAACATAAGAAATTATGGAAAGTTTTGGAGATTTTGGCCTAAAAATGGTATATATGGTTGTCTAATGAGTACATGAAGATTTATGGGTACAAGTGGTCATGGTCATTCTTTGACTTTTGACCCAAAACTCATATTTTGACAATTTCGGACATGATAAGTATAAGCCACCTTGCCAATTGTTCAGGTGAGCGATTCAGGGCCTCATGGCCCTCTTGTTTTTTGGTGTTTTAAGGGTAAATGACATTCAAGTGTCTCTTCATATCATTGTTTGGCCCTTGCCCCTAAGTCTGTAGAATCTAAATCATTTGTAAAGCTGAAGAATAAGACCGAGTATCGTGTCATATAAAGAAAATGTATACATGTATATGTCATCTTCAGGTACCTATGGCAGCCCCTGCAATATTTCCAGTGAAAGGTTTGGCAATATACTTATCGTCTGGTAAAAGTAAAACTTTTAGTAGCTATCTGTCTACCCCCTCCCAGGTTGATCTGATTTCCCGTATGGTTTGTTAAGAGCCAATACCACACACAAGTCAGTCAGAAACTTTTATCTAGCCCGACGGGGGTCAGTTCTGTCCTCAGTTTTGTCAGGTCTTTACAGAGATATACGTCTGCGTGTTACAGAAACCACAAGCAAACTAGAGGCATTCCTTTCTTGTATTCCTCTTGGAAATAAGTTGCTTTAGCATTAGTATAAGGTTTTGAGTAGTATATGCCATACACTTCTAAAAAAAAAAAACAGACCATTTTTGACTACTTATGTAATGTTCAGTGACAAAACAGCTATAATACCATACGCTTAAAATTCAGACTTTCAGATTTTCCTTAGAAAAAATTTACATATCATTTATCCGACCGCTATTAGAGTGCAGTTACTCTGTGTGGGATAACCTTAACCAAGAAGAAATTAGTTTACTGGAATCTGTACACACAGAAGCTGCTAGAATCGTATCAGGAGCAACCAAGTTGTGCAATATCGAAAGACTGCTCTCAGACCTTAGTTGGGAACCACTCCACAAACGTCGTCGGAAACACAGACTTGTACTTTTTTTATAAAATGGTTAATCATTTAACTCCCGATATTTTGTCCAATCTAGTACCACCTTATATAGGGGAAAGTAATTGCTACAGTCTGCGCAATGCAGATGACATACAAACAATTCATGCACGGACAAATCTGTACTTTAACTCTTTTCTTCCAGCTACTGTTAGAGACTGGAACAATCTCCCATTGCATGTTAGGCAGAGTGACTCAGTGGAAATCTTTAAAAAATACCTTAATTCAGACCTATTACCCTCACCATCTTTTTTATAATGCAGGTTCCCGGCTTGGACAAGTACTCCATACAAGACTACGTTTAGAATGCAGCTCCCTCAATGCTCAGCTTTATTCAAGAAACTTAGTGGATAGCCCTTTATGTGCATGCGGCGAAATAGAAAATACGATGCATTTTATATTTACTCGGTTGTCAGGCAAAGTTACTTTGCAGAGCTTACTCATCAAAATGAATGTACTTTGAGAGACTTAATAGTGGAGCAAATATGCTTGCATAAGTGGCCTAGAAAAGGGAGGTAGTGGTCTACCGAGTGTAACATTTGTTTTCATATATCAAAATGATCGTCTTGGTCTGCAGTTATAAAATTCAGTGTTTGCCACCCTGGCAAACCTTGCATAACTCTGAAGTGGCCAGTTATTTACGTTACCCCATTAAATTTTTAATATCAAAAATATTCCTTGAAGTCAATAGGAAATATGCTTTAACATTATAGATGTATCAAATGTCAATATTTTTTGTAGGAATAATTAGTTTGCTATAATTTAAGCTACTTTGGAAACAATTCAGAACGTTTGTGCTGTTATTTTCGTGACAAAATATAATGTAGCCCTTGGAAATTTAAAATACAAACTCAAAACGTTGCATTTTACGAAAACTTTATGACAAAATAGCCCAAACTGTTCAATTTTTTCTATTTTCTAGCCAACAACTTTAAAAATGTTTCTAACAAAACAAATTTGAGACCTCCAGCTTTTATACTTTGTAAACCATGTACTGTTGAACTTGGTTACACCTGTTCCGTGTTGGAGGCTAGAAAGTCTGTTTTCACACAATTATTTGTACAAAAGATGGCTAATAAGCTATTTACATAGACAAATTGGGTCTGTTGCTATGAGATCATGTTAAACATGATATAAAGCAAATGTTTAAAATTATTTTTGACCTTACAACACATATTCAAACTAATGTAACGTACTTAACAGATTGTTAATGCTTGCGTAAAGCATCTATCATTCCAGCCAGGAAAACACTCATTTGAAATTCTGACTTTTAAACAATGCAATTGTGATAACTATGTGTTTTATTTATCGTTAAATGAATTTTTCTGTGTGGAAAAGTTGGTTACTCGGGCAGCGAACAGTGTTATTTACATGACATAAAAAGGTGAGCTTGTCCTACAATTAAAAAATAAGCCTTTGTGAATTAACCTGTACCTGGAACACTTTTATCTTTTTCCAATAATATCAGAATCACATTTAAAACGTCCACTATAACAAAATAACTAATCATAACATACAGTTTTGTACTCAGAAAGGTAACGTTTGTAACCAATTTTTGAAAACAATCCCTGAGATTAACTGTTGCTACAGCCAAATGTACCTCAGCCTTATTATAGTTTGAGTTAAAAATATTTTCATAATGACCCGTTCGACTAATTTAAACCAAAACTATATGATTAATCAGTGACATTTCCACGGCGGTGCATCCGATTTGGTGTATTGATGTTATAGTTTGTGTCTTCCACTTACCTGTAGCCTTAAAAATAATTTGTGTTGTTGTTTATTGGTCGTCATTCTGATGTATATAGAAACAAAGAGAAAATCGGTGAAAATGGATAATATGTGTTCCTGGGTATGTTTTATAAAGACTAGCTTGGTGGTCTTCTGCATGGAATGGGATGGATGTTTATTTGGCCACCCGTTAGTATCATTTGAGTACATGTCTTGTTATTTTTTGTTACTTTTTACAGTTTGGTGTTGTGGGAACTAGAATTGTGACACTAGTTAAAAAATTCCTGATCCGAGCACTTTTACACTGTTTATCTGTTTTGATCGTTTTCTATTAAAGCAATATATAAAACTATAGTTAAAATATTTTGGCCCTACAGCATTTATTTAAACCAAAGTAACGTATATAACAGTTGAAAAAGTAAAAGTTATTTTACTTCACTGCGCCTAGTTTAAATTGTCATGTGGCTACCTTAAAATTCTTTCTTGTATTTCATTTAAATGCAAATCATATATTTTCTGGTCATTTGGGATCAGCTGGACTCATTACGAGTCGATTTGATAAAGGAATTTAGCTGAAGCTGGTGCTAGGTGGCACTGGCAATGTTGCAACATCACACTCCTGAATTAAACTAAAATAAACCGAGGTTGTTGTTTTGTTTTATTTAGTGTGTTTTTTTTCATTTATTTATTTACTTGTTTATTTACTTTTGTGATCCATTCCTTGTTTCCAGGGAAACTTCCTTCAGAATTTGAATAATCATTCCAAGAATTTAAGGTGAATGGATACATTATTATGTTAAATAATTCTGCAAATTTTACTTTGGCCTTTCTTCTCAATGGGGGTAAACTCTAAAAGGAAAAAAAATTGGCTATTGTAAGAGAAAAGTGTTTTCTTTAAGAGCAGCCAGTTTCTGGAAGGGTATATCATCCACAGAAATAGGAATCATCTGGGGAAGCATTACAGATTGTAGAAAAACATTGAGGTAGTCCATTCACGATGATACAGTATTATTTCAAAATATACTAAAAGATCATATGAAAGCAAGCAACACACACTTGAAAGAACATAGCAGACTCGGTTTGATTCCTTTCAAGATCAGGCACAGATAATATGATTGTGGCATACTGTTATTATTTTAAAACCATTATCAAAATGGTCTTTTAATTGAGTCAATGATGATTCATTACTTTGACTCCTTGATTTGGTATTTAAAACGGTAACGTATAAAACATTTAAATGCAAAACGATTTGTCAAATTAGAATTATTATGATTCTTTATATCATCTGTTTGGTATGATGCAAGATGAAGCATTAAAAGTTCGTCAGTTCTTGGGACAGACCCTTTTACTATGATCAAGTTTCATATGCATGCTCGGGTGACAAGTGCAGACAATAACCGCCTTTAAGTAAAACATCTAAAACAGGCATAATACTAATACAAAACTGCATTATATAGAAAAAATATGGGTAGTTATGTTACTGTCTTAGCCCTTTCTTTGGAACTATAATCACTTAAAACAATTAAATCCCTTCAGAGATGTATGGCGAGACTCTGTTAGGTTAACCTTCGGCAGCTCAATGTTTGCCTTCAACATCTGCATTACACCTGAGGGCGGTTACTTTCTGCACCTTGTTACTCTAGCATTGATATGAAAACTTCTTAACAGTAAAAGGGTAATATGACAATTCGTTTACTGTTGAATGCTGTATACGTTACCTTTTTGACTACCAAACCAAGTAGTTGAAGTTAGTGAATTATCACTGACTCAAATTAAATGTCATTTTGATGATGATTTCAAAGTAATAAGGTTTACTGTTGAATGCTGTATACGTTACCTTTTTGACTACCAAACCAAGTAGTTGAAGTTAGTGAATTATCACTGACTCAAATTAAATGTCACTTTGATGATGATTTCAAAGTAATAAGGTTACACCCATTAGACAGGGAGGCCAAGGTAATCATAGTTATTTCATTACACACAATTAAAATCTGAAATCCATTCACCAAACCGCTGAGTGTGTTCCCCAGCAATATAATGTTGCAACAATGACAGTGGCCTCTAGCACCAGGTTTATCTAAATTCTTTTTTTTTTTCTTTTTTTTTTAAACTGACTCAGAATAAGCCTAGATTAACCCAAACATAATTTGCAGTAAGATTAGGGATGACGAGACTTTTCATGGTAAGCACACGGAACTTTACACTTGCAGCAGTAGAATAAAATAACTCATACTTTTCACCTGTTATGTACGTTACTTTGATCAAATATATTGTTGTAGGCGGAAAAAATAAACATTGGATTTATATATTGCTTTTTACAGGAAGAGGTCAAATAGAGAAAGAAGGGTAAAGGGGCAGCAATCAGGAATTGATTCCTTCTGTGAAACAATCCACTCGCAATACCAGATTGCAAATAGCAGCATGAAGTTATGACAAGTAGTCAGATGATACTAGCCAAATAAACATGCAGCCCATTCCATGCAGAGGATCACAAAGCTAGCCTTAGTTAAACATAATTAGTCACACAAACGCCTCTTTTTACCCATTTCTGTCTTTTTCTATATTTGGCTCTATATATATGGCAGAATGATGACAAATATGTCGATGAAAATTACCGATTTTTGGAAGATTACAGATAAGTGGACGACACAAACTATAACTTCGATACACCACAACTGATGTTATGTCTTGGAGCTTTCAATAATGAGTTACTTTGGGCACCTTAAACCTGTCAAATGCGCCTTTTAAAATGTTTTCATTTCAGCTAAAAATGATAAAGCTTACACATATTTGGCAGTAGTAATATTGAATCTCAGTGACTGTTTTGAAATAACGGTTATTAACGTTACTTTTCTGAGTAAAAAATGTAAGTTATGATTAGCCAGCTTGATACCTTAGGTTTTGTTTACAAGTCATTTGGCTATAAATGAAAAAAAACACTTATATTTCATGTACAGATTAATAACAAAGGATTCATTTAAACAACAGAACAATCTCAGCTTTGCAAGTCATGTAAATAACACTGTTTTCTGTCTAAGTAGGCGATTAAACTAAGCAAAAAATTCAATTTAAAATAAATAACAACTACTGTCATCACATTTGTGTTGTCTAAAAGTCAGAATTTCAAAAAAAAGTACATTCGTGGTGGGAAAGACCTATGCATTACCCAAACATTTAAATCTGTTAAGTACGTTACTTTGGTTAAAATATGTGTTGTTAGGTCAAAACATTTTAAAAACTGTTGTTTTATATCATGTTTAGCATTATCTTATTGCAAAAGGGCAAACTCGTCAGTTTTAAATAACTTATTAGCCATCTTTTGTACGAACAATTGTGGGAAAATGAGTTAGCAGCCACCAACAGAGAATAGGTGTAATCATGTTCAACAGTACAAATGTGACAAAGTATAATAGCTAGAGGTCTCAAATTTGTTTTGTTAGAATGGTATTTAACGAGACAATTAGAATATTGAAGAAGTTTATGCTATTTTATCACAAATTGTTGTAAATGCAACAACCTAAGTACCATTTTAAATTTTCGAGGGGTACATATTATATTGTAACGAAAACAACAGCACAGAAGTTCTGAACTGTTTTCTAAGCAGCCTTTTTTATAGCATGTTAATCATTCTTAGAGAAAATATTAATATTTGATACATTTATATTGTTTAAACATATTTCTTATTGACTTCAATAAATATGTTTGATATCTAAAATATAACGAGGTAACGTAAATAACTGGCCACTGCAGAGTTATGCAAGGTTTGCCAAAGTGGCAAACGCTGAATTTGATAACTATAGACCCAGGCAACCATTTTGGTATACAAAAACAAATGTTACACTCTGTAGACCACCCCCTTGAAAGATAGCCCAACATATTTGCTCCACTATAATGGTCGGTAAAGATGGCGTCCTACCGTCGACAAATGAAGACATCTTTGTTCGAGTTCAAGAATATATTCTTAATACAAGGCGGTTTAATACTTAACTTACTTTTCTCAGCATACAACGCATAAAAATTGACAGCAGGTCCTTAAAGGATGAAACGACGAAAATGAATGATCTATCTCTCTCTCTTTTCTCTGTATCTCTCTTTCTCTCTCTCTCTCTCATATATCATGTATTCCAAAATAAAGTTACTGTCACTTTCATGTAACAGATGTTCTAGTTACATTACAATTTAGTTTTCAATAGTTTGACAATATGTATCTTACCTTATTTATGCTACATACTATTTCTCTGTAAATTTTATTGTTATTCTAGTTAGATGTGGATTGTTCTTACTTGTTAAATAACAATCTCGCATTCAACAGCTTAGCAAATGATCCTTTTGGGGAGATGGTCTTTACAAGCCTAGAGCTTCCGACCAAATCCCGATAATTGATTCTGTACATTTGTATGTGCTCGTTTTCTTGAAATAAATATTGTTTAAACTAATACCATACTGTTCTAAGAACATGAAGAAAGTGTTGACTTTTGAAAAATTGCTGCTGTTTTAGTAACGATGGCCACCTCGATATAAGGATCCTTCTGGCCATGTTTGGACATAATCTCGTCAGCGGTTGTTTGAAGAAACACGAAGTATATAGTTCACTTACCGAATTATGACACATGTAGATTTCATTTTATTTTCACAGCTTTGATGCTGAATTTCCAGTATCTCCTTTCAATATTAACTCTTTAAGCACCAAACAGCAGACGACAAAATTTACGCCTGCAAAAATTTAAAAGATGCCTTGTCCAAGCAGAGGCGTCGTCTTGGCAAGACATTTCATATTGAGAATTCAAAGACTAGAGGGCAAACAGTGTAGATCTAGATGAGGCGGCTCATGATGAGCCGCCTCACCAGGATCTACGCTGTTTGCAAATTTTGCTAATTATACCCCCCCCCCGCAAACTGTGTTTGAGGGGGGTATACTGTTTTCACGTTGTCCTTCCTTCCGTCCGTCTGTCCGTCCGTTCGTCCGTCCGCAACACATGAAACTTGCTCCGATTTGTTTCAAATTTTGTCCATGGATGCAGCATGTGAAAAGAGTTGATACGTATTTTTTTTTTTTTTTTTTTTTTTGTTGTTGTTTTTTTTGCGGATGGGTTTTAGTGCTGAGTAATGCCCCTTTATATTTTTCGTAAAACAAAGTTTGTTATCGCAACTCCTCCTAGACCGCTTGACTGACTTTCTTGAAATTAACTATGTGAACACATATTGGTATGAATATGTGCATTAAGGTTTCAATTTTGAAATCTGACCCCTCTTGCCTGAGTTATGCCCCTTTTTGATATTTTTGGTCACATTTTTTTTGGGGGGGGGGGGGGGGGGGGGTTTAGTCGTTTTTGCTTTGATTTGATTCAAATTTGGTTCATAGATGCACCATAAGAAAAGAGTTGACACGTGTTTTCCAGTTTTTTCCCGGAAGAGTTTTTCTGCTGAGTTATGCCCCTTTATATTTTCGTAAAAAAAAGTTTGTTACAGCAACTCCTCCTAGACCGCCTGACCGATTTTCTTGAAATTAAGTATGTGAACACATATAGGTACGAAGATGTGCATTAAGGTTTCCATTTTGAAATTTGACCCCTCTTGCCTATGTTATGCCCCTTTTTAATATTTCTAATCCTAATTTATTTTTATTTATTTATTTTTTTTTTTTGGGGGGGGGGGGGGGGGTTTAGTCGTTTTTGCTTTGATTTTATTCAAGTTTGGTTAGATGCATCATAAGAAAACAGTTGACATACTTGTTTTTCATTTTTTCCGGGAAGTGTTTTCCTGCTGAGTTATTCCCTTTTGTATTTTTTGTAATAAAAGTTTGTTATCGCTACTCCTCCAAAACTGTTTGACAGATTTTCTTAAATTTAAGTATGTGAACACATATTGATATGAAGATATGCATTAAGGTTATGATTTTAATTACCAACCCTTTTTCCTGAGTTATGTCCCTTTTTGATATTTAATGCTCTGTTTATGTAGGATTTTTATGTCATGTTGCTTCGATTTTATTCCTATTTGGTGCATTGATACAGAAGACAGCAGATGACAAATATTTTTCAACTTTTTCCAGAAGAGTTTTCCAGCTTTGTTATGCCCCTTTGTGGTTTAAAACAGAGTTTGTTGCTGCAGTTTCTCCTAAACTGTTTCTCTCTGATCTATAGATATGTAGTGAGTATGGGTTTGAAACTTCTGCATTTTTCTGAGTTATCTGAGTTATGTCCCTTTTCAGTTGTTGTTTTGCTCTAAATTTGTATATATATTTTTTTTTATTTATTTTTTTTGGGGGGTGGGGGGGTGTGGGGGGTCATTCTTGCTCTGATTTCTTTCAGATTTGGCCCAGGGAGCAAGCATAAGAAAAGAGTATAAATGAATATTGTCAGTTTTGCCTGCTAGAACTTAGGGATGAGTTGTATATGTCTGTGTTTTTTAACATTTAACTTGAATGCTGTGTATATGAAAAAGTTGGATGACAAAAGCAAATTAGGTGCTAAATGCGGGGGGGGGGGGGGGGGGGCGGTATTTAGTAAGCCATGCTTACTGCCACCTCTAGTTTCGTCACTGGGACTTAAAGAGTTAAACAAACCAACAAAGAAGACAGGGGTATACCTTGGACCAAAAGCATGATATTTTTATATAAAATGAATGAAATTATATTCCTTTGATTTTCCTAAAATATAACATGAAGTTTGTAGGATAGTACAGATTACTAGATTACCACAAAGTTTTTGGCTTCAATCACGCATTTTGAGAAAATTGAAGAAATCTGACCAAGATTTTGCTAATGTAGTCACTTCGCCCTGCAAATCATGACAAAATGACCCTTTAAATGTATAGAAAAGGTATGAAGAAAGTATCTTTGAGCAGCTGCAGAAGTTTACTATAAAGTACAACGTTTCTATGCTCCCCGGAGGAAGACCATATAGTTGCCGCTTTGTCCCCTGTCTGTCCGTCCGTCACACTTTTCTTTGAAAGAATTGAGGGGAACTAAATGAAAATTTACACACACATTGATAGAGGACAATGAGAGGAAGCGCAGACTGCAATAACCATAACCTTCTCACAAGTATTCACGAAGATATCTCCCTTCCTTGTCCGGAGCATACCTCCGAAAATATTATAGAGAACTAAATGAAACTTCAGGCTGGTGTTGTGCCTTGTGGCGGCCGTAAAATGTCTCCCCGTACATCATCCATAGAGCAGATTATATTTTATTTTTGTCCTTTGAGATCAGAGGATATATTCTGAGAAATCAGAAGTTTTTTTTATTGATTTAGAGACTTTTTCTAAATCATTACTTTTTAATCATTTGGACCTTTTTTCGACATCTATTAGTCTTTTAACCGACTGCCTTATTAAAGTTAGAAAATATCAGTATGCTTTTCTCTGCCTTTCATCGCCAGATATTGTCAGGGTCACTGATGAGGCTTGAATAGCCGAAACTTCGAAGTATGGCCCGTGTTCCTTCTTTCGAATGTGTTCGGTACTCTTTAATATTTTAATTTCACACATTGATAGAGGGCGGTTAGAGAAAGTGCAGAACACAAGAACTATAACCCTGTCATAAGTAATTTCGAAGTAAGCCCCCTTCTATTTTTGCAGTAGTTTGCTTGTCCAGAGCATATCTCTAAAAGTAAAAAAAGAAACTAAGTGGTACCACACATTGATAGAGGGCAGTGGGAGATGGTGCAGAACACAAGAACTATAACAATACCTCCAGTAATAACGGGTTTAGCTCCCTTCCTATCTTTTCAGTATTTTGCTTGTCCGAAAGTATGAAAGGGAACTAAACGGATTCACATTTTGATAGAGGGCAAAAATAAAAAATGCAGAGCACAAGAACCATAACCCTTCCTAAAGTAATAAGTAATATCGGTATTAGCTTCCTTCCTAGTTTTCTGAAGTATTTTGCTTGTCCGGAGCATATTTCTTGAAGTATTAAAGGGAACTACCGGTATATGAAACTCCACACTTTGATAGAGGGCAACGATAAAAAGTGCAGAGCACAGAACCATAACTGTATCCCAAATTATTTTGGACGTATTTCCCTTCTTATTTTGTCTCAGTTGCATGCATTTCCAAAGCGTATCTCTAAAAATATTGAAGAGAATTAAATGAAATTTCAAACATTGATAGAGGGCAATAAGAGAAAATGCGAAACATAAGAATCATAATCCTGTCACAAGTATTTTGGAGTTAATTTCTTTCGTATTTTTTCATGTTCCTGCTTGTATGGAGCATATCTATTGCAAATAAAAACAGAGGACAGAGAGAGAAAATTCAAAGTGCAAGAATCATAATCCTATCAGAAATAGTTTTGGAGTTATTTCTCGTTTCACTGTTGTGCTTGTTTGGAGTATATCTCTAAAACTATTCAAGGTAATCAAATGAAAGGAGAAATATTGATAGCTGGCAATGACAAAAAAAAATGCAAAGCGCAAGAACCATCACCCTAATACAAGCAGTTGTGGTGTTTATAATGTTCAGCAGTTTATTTTTGTGGATTGCACGGATTGCCATTACACAAACACTTTCAACTTTAAATTGCATTGAGTTTGCACTGACAATCACTCCTTCACCATGATACCCATTCCACCGTTGTATGCCTTTAGGGGTGGGGGAGTGCGGGGGTGGAGGTTCCACCGATTTTCTTGCTTCATTTAATGAAGACAATGAAAGAAGAAAAGTAACACTACTCTATATAACATGATTTTTAAAGTACCTCAAATACAGGTAGCATATGCGGGGCGAAAGCAATTGTCTTTCTTGTTTCTGTATTATAAATACCGTGTTAACGACAGTAGATGACAAACTGCAAATGTTGTAAATCTGCCAGGGCTTAACAGCCCTCTAATTTATGACAAACAGACGCTATAACACTTAGGGTCAGTAAAAAGTCATGAAATATAATCTTCGTCCGCCTCTCATCAGTACTCAAACACTTCAAATTGTTGTAAAATGTAGTTAAATTCTGTATAAAACATGAAAAACAAACACTGGCATCATATGTTCATCAAAATTTCAGTCGACGGTCCAATGTGCTTAGATGAAAAGTACTTTTGTTAAGCTGACATTGTCTAAGTATTTATCGACCCCTTTATAGACTGTGGTACCAGCTTAGGCGACTGAATAACTCTAAATGCTACCAGTAATGCATATAGCTGTATCTTTTCCCATTATCATAGAAAGACATACTCTGTAAACATTTAGTGCACAATTCCGCGTACTCGACGTTCGACGCATTGGTTTTGTTTCGTTATGTTCGTTTCTTCGAAGGCTAGGTTAAGCGCTGGCCTACTAATTTAGTGGTCCCGAGTTTGAGCCCCGCGGGAGGCGCAAATCTTTACAACCGTAAACGGGGGTCCATTGCATACAGCCTTTTGTTATCATCCTTCCATTATCCTGATATGACTGAAATACTGTTGAAAAGGACGTAAAATCGCAAGTCATCCATCATCCATCGTTTCTTTCAATGTGTCAATGTGGTCCTTGCTTCTAGAGGATATCTTTATTCAGAATTTATTTTATCTTCACTGCATCTAGTGTTGTGTCGTAAGGCGGCCGTGAAAAGTCTCCTCCTACATCATAGTGCAGATGATGTATTTTTCTGATCCTTTGGGATCATTGTACTCATTCTGAGTCAGTTTGAAAATAGTTCCGCTGAAGCCGGGGCTTTGGCAGTATTGAAACATTACATTCCTGTGCATGTTTAAAACTCAATTGAACCGATTCTTCCGTTTTCGTTTCTTTCGACGTGTTTATTGTCCCAAGATGATCTGTCTTTACGGTCTATAAAAGAACCGGTAACGTAGGCATCTTTACAGTTATAAGATTTGTATCTGTTGCCAAGACCGGCTTTATAATGACAGACACATTTCATATGAACATTATTAAAGAAAGTAATGTCTTTAAAAGTTGGCTGTGTAGTCGCCAAATAGTGTAAAGTCGTCTCCAAAGAGGTTTTGAATCTCTTTAAGTCCAAGATACTTCGATAGAGACGCTTTTACCAATTTTGGCGCCTATTAAGAACAAGACGAGACAGTATCAGGAAGTTTATAGACCCCTACCTGCCTACGAGATGCAGACACGGAAAATGTTAGAAGAAAAAGTGTAGAACTTAGTGGTGCTCAGTTGCCAAAACGTATAGTTGTATGGAAAAAATGAATTTAAAGATATTACTTTTGTAGCAAGCAAGAGGTTTATAAAGAAAAGAAAGGATTATCATAGCTGATTAATTATCTGACACAAACAAAGAAACAGCTTGTTTGAAAATTGCGTTACCATTGCGAGTTTTGCCGTACGCCTAATGCAATATTCACTGGCCTAAATGAGGGAACATCTGAATGCTGTATTTCCGTATCCTAATTTCTAACCAATTAATTGACAGACAGCGAAGGTCCTAGTCAGAGTGTCATAATGTTGCGAGCGGACCGGTAGACAGGACAGACACTAGTCAGAGTGCTCCATTACAACGTTAAATAAGGAAAAGAATTCTCGTAGGGCAGTGGGTTTTAGAGGTCAACCGTATCTTGAGTTCGGCATATTACTGCCGGTTTAAAGGCCCCATTGCTCTATCAGCAGGAAATATTTTATTCCATGTTTCTCACTACAGTTTCGTCACTTTATATGATCGTGATTGGACGGCTTTAAAATATTTTATATTTATGAGTATCTCATAAAAAACGATTTAAAGAATATCTAGGTCATTTTAGTTGCCAACTAAACTAACCTACTTTCGATTTCACAAACGTCATTTACATGGTAAAATACAAGGTACAGAGGATAAAAATATAAGGTACAGGCATTTAATAGATGGTTTAGATACAATGTACGGCAAGGATCCCATTCGTTGTCTCGCTGTTGCATAATTTCATTGCTCAACGGGGAGCCAGAAACAAAAAAACGTATTTTTTATGTAGAGACTCGTCGTTTTTTTTCAAAAATCTCTGTTTCTCATTTTTTGCCAGTTATATGACACGAAAACGCACAGCAACCGACATTTTATCATCAATTCGGAAGGCTGTACCTGTTTTATAATGATTTGTGCTTCGGTCATTTTTACCACTTATAGGACTATGGAGACTTTAAGAGAAAGACTTTTTCCGCAGTCGCTATTCGGCCTGTTGCTGTTTCACACCTGAGATTTTCTGCACCACAGCCAACTACCTCTAACCGCTCTCGACCACAGTACCTTAGATGCATCGTTAGGAAAATTCTTGATCATAGTTTTAATCACTGAATTCTGTTATCAAAAATTATTGGGCTGTAGTCTCCATAGCCCTATCGGTAATAAAAACTTCTAAACACAAATTGTTACAAAAAGCGGTTCTACGTTCTCCTTTGTGATAAAATGTGGCTTGTCAAGCATATATTGTCATACACTTAGCAAGAAGTAGAGGGCATAGGTTTTTGAAAATGACAAATTGTGCCACAAAATCCAACAATCCTCTTCTGGTTATATATTATATTATATGACTATAGGCGGCATAGTGAATGGTCTCCACACTTGTACATTGTATTTTTACCATTTTAGTAATGTTTACGGAATCGAAAGTAGGTCATATTAGTTGCCAACTAAAATGACCCAAATTAATTTTCAAAACCGTTTTATGTGAAGCTCAAAGATATTATATGTAATTCAAGTATGCTAATCACGGTCGTTTACTGTGAGGCAACTGTAGGGCGAATCTTGCAGTGATACCTCATGATAAAATTATTCATCACTGATAGAGCAATGGGGCTATATAAGCACTTATTAGCTTTTTGCGCTGAGGTGACGATATAACTAGGTTTTAACTTTACTTGTAGGTTCATGCAGAGTAGATGACACTGTTTACCTATTTAAAGTCAAGGTCAAAGACTTATACATTTGCGTTTTAACGTTTGGTCTATGCTTATGTTTCCGATATCCTTTGATAGAACCGATGCATATGAAACCTTTTGACATGGGATATGGTTTACTTGTACGTTAATGCAGATTTGTTGACACCAGCTGGATGCTGCTGCCGACCAAGGTCAAGGTCAAAGACATACATTTGCATTAAAGTTCTGTATTAAGTTTGTATTCTGTGCTACTGATATTTCTAATATATTTTGATGGAGCCTTTTGATTTTTGACTATGTTTGCTTCTAGATACATTCCATGTGTTAAGATTGGCTTCATTAGGCGTTGGTTTTATTTGGCGGCGGCGCAGGCTAACTGGTCGTGTATTGAGCCCCTGCTCACTTGGTCTGATAAAACAAAAAACAAATTAAAGAAACAAAAGAGCCTCACATGCAATAAACAAAAATAATGAAAATTGACATTATATGCTGCAAACAAAAATAATGACATATCAAAGTATAAATAAATGGGGTTGTGTGCCACCCTATGTGGACGCTGTTCCTGAACAATGAAATGGTATAACAGGGCGTTCTATCTGACAAGTATGCCCTTTGCTCCTATTTCCGTAGCACTAAATGGAAGTCCGAGAAATAAAGTTTTCACTAGTGCATTTTAATAGTTTAATAAAGTGCAATAAAATGTCATGATATTGAGGACTTACAAGTCAAAAATGAAGTTACAGCATCAAAGAATTGTTAGTTAAATCTTTCTTTGAAATCACTGCCCACTGTAAGGAACTTTCTCCTGAGGTCCGTAGGTCAAACGGAAGTTTTGGTTCATGAGGTCAAACGGTTGCAAAAGTTTGTAAACTATAGTACAGTTCAAAGAAGTGGATTTGCTTAATTCACATGTGTAAAAAATTTCTGGTTCAGTGAAAATTTTAGTTCTCAAATATCATTTTGAACTCAGGCCCTATAGTTTTATTAACACATATTTCCTGTTATCTATCTAGTGAATTTCATTGTGGAATATAAGAGTAAAATTGCAGTGAAAACAGAAAATTTCAATATCTGGTGATTTGAACTGGGCTATAGATATTGTACTAGCAAGGGAGGTCACGTGATCAGCTGTTGACATAGACGCCGGCAAACTACGGAAATAGCGGAAACTATGGAAGTAGGAGAATTGGGTATATAGATATTTGATTGATTGATTGATTGATTGATTTCAATTTACTCATAGGCTGGTCATTTCGTACGTGAAAGAAAGCATAAAGATTTGATTGGTCAACAGTTAATTGGCCAATCAAAGTTCGTGCTGTGATGATTTCTTTCAGGTACGATGCCATCGATTCTGAGTCGGTTGTCAAGGAGAAGTTCATAGCTAAAGGAGGGGCAATTGCATATATAATATGCACTAATGTGTCTTCCTTGTAATGAAAAGTGTAAACTTAATGTTATAAAGTAAGGTCACCTTTTGGTCAATCAACTGCCGGTCATACATGTTTGTTTACATTACTTGACCCGCTTAGCAGGTGCGCGAAACGGACAGAATGATTTGAGCAATTCTCATTGGATAAATTTATTATGCGCTTGCGCATCAGAGACAAAATGGTAGCCCTCAGTAAACCACAGACTGTCAACTTCACATGCTACGAACTTGGTCATACCTGGACTCCCTCATGCTGGAAGGCATTTTTCGATGTTGTACTACTTGTAGCCAAACAAGCACTTCAGATCTATGGAACATTGTTCTTGGTGAGGCGAAATTCCGCACTGAAAACGAAGTCCAAAGGTCGCGGTGCACAACATGTTAGTGGGTGGGGAAATTTTTCACCAGGTAGGGGGATAAAGAGATAAACAGAAGGAGATATTTGAACAGGTTCAGTATGCCATCTACTTAGGTATCTCTGTTACAGATAACCTAGATCGATTCTAGTTCTTAGAATGGAGAACAGATTTACATCTACCAATTATCGTTGATGTACTAAACTTCGTTATGCACAAAACTTCGTTAGGTTTTGTCTTTTTCCTGTGCTGCACGTGAGGTCAAGGTGACCACTCCTGTCTGATGGTAAATATTGAGCTCGAGAACTGTCAAAGTCGTTCCGCTGTTTTCCAGTGCAGTATGCATTTCAAGCAAGTGAATATTGAATGATCTAAATCTACATGCTTAAAAACACAATTCTGACTAATTCTGTTTCAACCCCATGTTAAAACACCAATATTAGCCCTGATTTTTAGTTTTTTGATTTGTTTATCGTCTGCATCATTCGGCGGAGTTCTAGAGAAGGTGAAAATCCAACACCCTATAAAAAAGGCCACGTCTCATTCTTAGGCTCAAAAATGGAAAAATGACTTCCTATTAGACTGAATATAAACTGTGGTATGTTTTTATTTTAGCAGTATTTTAATTAATATGGAAAGAATATTTTAACAAACAACAGAACAAACTTATAATGCAGATAAAAGTAAGGTGCTGGATTGAAGTAACCAGCCTTTTTCACTGCCCAGATGATCTCCCAGAAGAGTGATTCTTCCCATTTAGATTTGTAAATTTTTAGTGTGTTAAATCTTTTATTTGGAAGTTTCTGTTTCTGTTTCTGTTTCTGTAAATCCCGCCAGTAGAATGGCGCACCCAGGTCGTTGACCGGTAGTTGTTTTACGTTGATTTGTTGATTTGTTGTTTCACATAAGTAGGTAAATCCAGGAATAGCAGCTATATACACACTATGTACAGACAGGTTAGACTTGTGGTGGCGGCCACATTGATAAATCGGGGATATGGTTTAATTGGACAAATTTCTGTATAGTTGCAACCTTTTTGCATGCAACCGGAAACAGTACCTACGACTCAGAGCCTCCAGCTGCAACAAGACCTCCTCTGCAACACGGGCCCCCTGCAAGCTCATCAGGTTGTGACTATCTAGCAGAATCTTCACCAACTCCGTCCTTGATCGTGATGCCCAGAATTGCTGACCAAACTGACTAGCCAGGAACACCCTGATATCTTTCAATGACGAGTCTCTAATCTCAGCCAGAGCAGGGCAACGAAGGAGAACATGAGGTAAATCTTCTGGGCCGAGTCTACACAACGGACAGGTCTCATCCACACTGTACTGATTGAATCTAGCTTTTGTGGACTGAAGCATATATACTCCTGTCATCATACGTACTTTAGTGACACTTCTTCTAATATCATGCACATTGTTTGCAGCTGATTCCCATACTGTATGAGTAACACCCACCGCCATCGAAGTAAGATTACAGTTGACCAGGGTAGACCTCGTCTGTGCATCTGCAACCAAACGCTGGGTCCAGAACTGACATATTGACTCACGAGTGATCTTTTTCCAGGAGAACTTTGTATAATTTTCAAGACAGGAGGGCTGAGGAAGGTTATACATATCCAAGATGCATTCAACCTTACAAAAGAAACTACCCTGGCATTTAAGTGTCAGCTGTCGAGCCATCAACCCCTTTATCTTCTCATTTCTAGAACGGGCAATGGAGTGGAGTAGACTTAACTGCCTCTTATGTAGTTCCGCCTGTATTGGAAGAGCGCCCAACAGCAGCTGTACTGCCGAAGAGACCGTCCGCTCTGGTAACGATTGTAGTTTCTTCAGAGTTGATACGTGGAACCGTTGTAATTGACCGACTTGGGTGTCAGTCAGCGACAATGTCTCCAGACCGTACAACAACCTGGGAATCACATAGACCTGGTATATCCTAAAGGAGATCTTCGGATTTAGTCCACTCGGAAGTGTGACAATGAGTACAGAAAAAAATGTCTTACAGTTTTATATAGTTATTTTGGGTAGTAAAATTAATTTGGAGCTTGTTGAAACGAAAAATTAGTAACCCTTGGCCTAATTCAAGCATGGCTAATTAGCATAAATATTAGTGCATGCGCCCTAACGAAGTTTTGTGCACTTTCTTTTGTTTACAAGATGGCGGACACATGCTTGTCAAAGCGTTATATTTACATTATCACTGCAAAGCTCTCTGTAAACCCAATTAAGTGATGCGGGAGTCAATGTTTTTACAAGTCAATAATTACATTGTGTCACGCGCTTCAGAGTGACAGCTCATCCCACTAAATAGCACGTGCAATCTTCAACATGCCATGTACTTGAATGGCTAGTAAACATTGAGTGACAGCTCGCTACGCCTACTTGCACGTGCAATCTACAACAGGAGGTGGAATTTACTGGTAGGCAGTGACAATGCGGCTGTTCCAAACTATTGCAAAATTCGGCCGGTAATGTTTTTAAAACGATTCTTATATATGTATTTCTTATTTTTGTTTATTTTTTTATTGATCAAAAGCATCGTTTAATAATATAAATATAAGGAATGAATGTTATTTTTTGAACGTTTACTGAAGTATAAACTACATCGGGTCACGAGCAAAGTTTACGTAAACCCCTTCGGGGTTCACTTACTTTGCTCGTGACCCGATGTAGTTTATACTTCAGTAAACGTTAAAAAAATAACATTCATTTCTTAAGAAAACAATAGAAATTGGGATTGCAGAGTCATTTATATTCATCATAAATGTTGCGAGAGGGATTAATGCATCAATTAATGGTGGATTAAATTGCAGCCGCCATATTTTCTATAGCCGAAAACCGCTTATGACCTAAGGGTACCAAGTTCGGTACATTGAGGATAACAGGCCTAGGAAATTGATAAAACGACAAATAATTAGTTGATTGGCAAATTATTTGTCGTTTTTACAAATCAGATCATTTGAAAACAGACAAATAAGTGCCCTCGAAAACATACTTTTCATGACACTATCATGAGATATTGAGGTTCTCCTAGTAGGCACATGATTGTAAATCATGTTTATTTCAATGCCCCCTAAAAGTTAGAAATGACAACTTACTGTAATTGTAACCTTTACACCAATCAAGCAACACCTGCTTCTATCGGTGATTCTCGATATCTGGCGTGTCTGTATTCGGTGTTGTTATATGCAATGTAGCAGGCGGTATAGAATTTGAAAGGGTGACTATGCAAGTGGTTAAGAGGGCTCGAGAATAATTTCAGAGAGGGGCACCTGACTCATAAGTCAGAGGTCCTGGGTTCGATACCCGTTCTGGCCACATACTTTCGTTTCTCCTTCCGCTGATTCAAGAAGGGCAGTTGTCAGTTACTGGCGAAAGTATGTGCACTTAGTACTGGTTAACCGCTTAGGAGGTCTAAGCCTGCCCAGGAATAGTGTGGTTAGGTTAACTGACCGTCCCGACATGACCATAGCTGTTTAACGTGGACGTAAAGCAACAAATCAATAAACTAATCAGAGAGGGTGCCTGATACATTTTCTGGTAATGCCCCTATTCCACACAGACCACAAATTGATAAATTTTAGGATTCGTAGCTGAATCGTAATCACTTAGTGAAGTTCTTAACCACACCGGGTAGGCGGCAATCCTGAACACTCGCGGCAATCCAGAATGCGGATCAAATATTTACGCGACGAGTTAGGGTAACTCAGTTTAACATGTTTTTTTCATTTAATCGAATGGTTTTCGGTAAAATACTTATTACTGGTCTGAAGCAGCATGTCTGAAAATTTCCCTGAAGAAGAATTTTCTTCGCGAAGTCTTTACTAAATGTCACACTGCCTACTTACATTTTGACCATGAAATTTTAGACTGGCAAATTCAGATTTCTGGCTAATATTCCAAATTATTCAAGGTCAAATCAAATAAAACACAGTCTTCTGATAAACTTGAATGTCTTTCCTAAACACCTGTAAAAGTTCTAGGTTCTACGTTTAATTTTCACCGTACTTGGAGGGGGATGAAAATGCAAGGGTAAAAACTTCTGGCAATCGAAAACGCTGTTTTCTAAAATCGGTTGCAATCGACTAACGCAGGGCATGGCAATCGATGACGAAGAAGCTGTATAACAAACTGTTTCTAGATAAAGTTATGCTGCATTATTTTTCATTTAATGACATGCGCCTTCGAGATTGAGTGTTTCTGTTAACAGACACGAGATGGTACTGAAATCCATGTATGTCTTGAAGAAGAGTTATGCCTGGAAACGTTCAAATATATTCTATAGGGATAAAAGCCTTTTGCTTGTTTTTGTCGCTGAAATTGTTGTTCTTGTTATTGATTTTTGTTGAGAATGTTGTAATCATTGTTGTCGTTGTTTCAGGTCATTTTCTAAATCAGACTCCCGAAAAATACAACGAAGCGCAGTACATGTATTATTGCTCTAAATACCCGTCGTTCCCCAATATAACACAGAGCCAACTATATATGGTTGCTGTTGTGATTATTGGTATTGCTGTTGTCAGGCTCAACGTAGATCAATATACGAATTCCATGAATCAATTTGCTAGCGTAAGATTTGCCATTTATCAACGAATACCTGCCAAATCTCATGCATGGTATTGTCCAGCTTGGTATCGGGTACATGTACCCTAAGGTTCGCCATTCGACAAATTTCATACATGGTATCTGAATCTTATGCATTATGTTGCTCACCAAAGTATTGTATAGCATTGGATTTGCCAATCGATGGATACCATGAATGGTATTCAAATCCCATTCATGAAATTGCACAGCATGATGTCGACTAGCATGGGGTTCATTATTTATGTATTCGAAATTCATACATGGTATTGCCCAGCATGGTATTGGATACATGGAGTTCACCATTCGACGAATCCCCCTGCATGGTATTTTGCTCAGTATGTTATTGGCTAATACGGGATTTGCCAGTCGATAAACCTCATGCACACCAATATTCAAATCACATGCATGCTATTACTCAGCAAGGTATTGGCTAGCTTTAGATTCGTCATTCGATAAAATCCTTACATCTTACATCCCTTGCGAAAATTAAACGCAGCTCTGTATAAAAGCTGCGCAAAAGCCGGCTTTTCTGCAGCTTTTCTGCGTATTTTTTAAAAAGCTGTAGAAAAGCTGCGTTTCTTTTCAGACCTGCGGAAAAGCTGTACATTTTTTCAAATAGCTGCGCAAAAGCTGTACTTTTTTGTGTGAGCTGCGCAGAAGCTGGATATTTAATTTGGTTAATTTCAGAAAGCTGCGTCTTTAAGTCTAAAAGCTGTAGAAAAGCTGAATATTCTTTTTTATTCAACAAATAAATCATAAAGATAAAATCTGCAGCTCCTGAGAGCTGTAGAAAAGCTGCGTATTACTTAAATGTAAGTCCAAACCATCTTAAACATAAAGACGCAGCTATTCTACAGCTTTAAAAAGCTGCGTATTTAAATTTTCAACAATTGCCTCACCTAAAACTGAGATTTTGTTTTGCCATCATGGACTATATACAATATCTAGGGTTGTGGCATGTCGGTTGGGTATGGTATATTTTTGTTAATTTTCTATCTTTTGTTTCTAATGATTTTGAGCACAAAGGGAAAATTTGTTCTACAAATTGGAATTGCATGAAGATCAACATGTTTGGTTTAAATTACGGAAAAATGAATATCTGAACATTAGCATCACACATGGACACAGGGGCCTAGCTACATTTTTTTGCTTAATAATTTGAATTGATTGGGTGCATATTTTATAAAGATAATAAAGAAACGCAGCTTTTACGCAGCTCTGAAAAGCTGCGTAAATTCATCAACATTAATCTGGTATTATGTAATATTAAGCAATATTACCTTGTTGCTATGGCAATTTTCCCTGAGGGGGGCCATGTGGCATAAAAATCTTTTTAAGTCATCATTTATAAAGAGTCAAGTAAAAAGAAAACAGTGACTTTAAGGCTAAACACGGGAGATAATGTTTGTAACTTGTTCATTTTCACTGGATTTGGATTCTGGTAAGATTTAATTTTTCTAGAATTTCATTTTGTTCTTAATCTTATAAATTTTGCATTATTTAAGACCACAGACAGATAGATAAACTGACATGCAGGCAGACAGACAAACAGGCAGGCATGCATGCAGCCCCCCCACCCCCCCACCCCCCACCAGTGACCTCACACACACACACACACACACACACACACACACACACACACAAAATGGGAAAGACTTGAATTTGAATTCCTTTTGATTGTTTTCCCCCTAAATTCCTCATTATCTGTGAGTAAAAGTCAAGGGAATGGGATAAGCTCTGAAATTTAATAGTTTTATGCTCAGTTTGTATTTTTGTTACTGCATGATTTCTAGTCAGCTATCTGATAATTTACAATATCACAATTGTTACCTTTTAAAGGTGTTTGTATAGCACTGTTTTATTATACTAAATTCTATTTGTTTTTATTTTTGACCTTTCTGTTTTTCTGTCCTCATCCAGAACTTTTAAAGACGCAGGTTTCTGACAGATACGCAGCTTTTACGCAGGTTTGCTTTTCAAGCAGTAGAAACGCAGCTTTGACCTAAAGCTGCGTTGAAGCTGCGGAAACGCAGCTTTTACGCGGCTTTGACCTAAAGCTGCGTTGAAGCTGCGGAAACGCAGCTTTGTCATAAAGCTGCATTTTAGCTGCGGAAACGCAGCTTTAACGCAGGTCTGAATCGGAGCTGTAGAAAAGCTGCGCAGAAGCTTCGCAAAAGCCGGTGGTATTGGCACCTGCGGAAAAGCTGCGTTTCTGCAGCTTAAACGCAGCTTTTGAGTTTGACGCAGCTTTTATGTGTCTCTGCGTTAAAGCTGCGTTAGAGCTTCGCTAAAGCTGCGTAAAAGCCGGCTTTTCTGCAGGTTTGTATAAAGCTGCGTTAAAGCCGGCTTTTCTGCAGCTCTGCGGAAAAGCTAGCTTTTCTACAGCTTAAATACGCAGGTGCCAATACCGCCGGCTTTTGCGAAGCTTCTGCGCAGCTTTTAAAGCTGCGCTAAAGCTGTAGAAAAGCTGGATTTTTTTCGCAAGGGAAATTGTACTTTGAATGCACAGCATGGCATTGGGTTGAACGTTTGCTTTTTGGCATTTGATGATGTCAAATTTGTTGATGGTGTGCAGAAACAATTCATACAAGGTCCAGCCAATCAACATCTGTTTTACTAATATAAGAAATAAAAAGTTTTACAATGTTCCAAATCGACGTTGCCATGGTAATAGAAACACCGAACCGTCAGTGAATTTATCTAAAAACATCATTTTCAAAGCAAATTATCTACCTTCAGCAAAGGTGCGTACTAACGATCCATACAAATTATAGATAACCCATATCTGGTCTACCAGTGCTTAAAACAAGAAGTAATACTTTGTTCCAAATGTACGTTACCATGGCAAAAAAAAATGTCAAACTGTAAGCAACCGTACATAAAAATAGCAGTTTAGTAGTATATTATTTCTCTTTAGCAGAGGTGTATATCAGTATTCCTACAGAATCTAAATATCTCATATTTGCTTTTCTCAAATTGGATATACAAAGTTTTACAATGTTCCTAATTTACTTTACCATGGCAACAGAAACATCAAACCATCAGTGAATTAACCCAAAAACACCATTTTTCAAAACAAGTTATCTACCTTCAGCAAAGTAACAATTCATACAATTTCTAGATAACAAAAAAATTGAGCTATTCCCTCAGAATCTAAATAACACAAAGTTGATTTTCATATATTGAAAAATATTTTTTTTTACAAAATTCCTAATTTATGTTACCATGACAACAGAAACACCGAACAGTCAGCGAATTTACTTAAAAATTTCATTTTAAAAACAAATTATCTACCTTCAGCAAAGGTGGATACAAACAATTCATAGAAATTCAAGATATCCAATATTTGCTTTACCAATGCTAAAAACAAAAAGTAATTGACATTACCATGGCAACCCAGATGTCAAACTGTCAACAATCATACATAAAAACAGCAAACTAAATGTGTATTATTTCTCTTCGGCAAAGATGTATATAAGCTTTTACTACAAAATCTAGAAACCACACAATTTCTTTTCTCATATTGAAAGATAAAAGTTTTACAATGTTACTAATTTACGTTACCATGGCAACAGAAACATCGAACAGTCAGTGAATTAACCTTAATAACAACATTTTCAAGACAAATCATCTACCTACAGCAAAGGAGCATACTAACAAATCATACAAATTCTAGATATCCCATATCTGGTATTTCTCTTCAGCAAAGATGTATATCAGCAATTCCTACAGAACCTAAATAGAACACATTTGATTTTAACATACAATGTTTCAAATTGTTGTTACCATGGCAACAGAAACATCGAATCATCAGTGAATTTACCTAAAACTTTCATTTTCATATCAAATCAGCTATCTTCAGCAAAAGTGCATACTAACAATTGATTCAAATTCTAGATAACCCATATCTGATCTACTTATGCTAAAACAAGAAGTAATACTATGTAACAAATTGACGTTACCATGGCAACTCAAATGTCAAACTGTCAGATGAAGAGAAATGAAACACTTTTATTTTGCTTTTTTTTATATATGATAGCTGACAGTTTGCTATTGGTAAAATAAATGTTTCTTATTTAAACTTTATGGAAACTTCTCATACACCTTTGCTGAAGAGAAATGATATGCTGAAATGTGCTTTTTTATGCAAGATTGGTGACATGTTGCAATTTTGGTTGCCATGGTAACGTAAATTTACAACATTCCATAACTTCTTATTTTTAGTATGGGGGAAAAGTAAGTATGTTATCTAAACTTTTAAGGTTTAGCTTATATATATATCATTGATGAACAGAAAAAAATGTGCTTTTTGTGTAACTTTGGTGACAGTTTGCTGTTTTAGTTGCTTTGATAATGAAAATTTTGAACATTCTTTAACTTTGAATTATTTGTATGGGTTAAAAGAATTGCGTATTATTTCAATTGTTTTTAGAACTGCACATCAGATAACCTCTTTAAAAAGGAATTAATGTGTTTGAAAATGCTGTTTATATAAGATTAAAGACAGTTTGATATATGGGTTGCCATGGTTACAAAAATTTAGTACAGTGCATAACTTTTTATTATAGGTATGAATGAAAAAAAATGTTATTTAATTTTTATATGATTTGGCCATCAGAGACACATTTGCTGAAGAGATATAATATGCTTGTTTTTATATAAAATTGGTAAATAAGTTGACATTTTGGTTGCTATGATAACGTAAATTTGGATTATTGTATATTTATTTTTTATTTATGATAAGGAAGGAAGAAACGTCTTTTAAATTTTATGGAAAATTCATATTAACACCTTTGCTAAAAAGAAGAAAATATGGTTTTATTGTGCTCCTTTTATTTAACATTGGTGATAGTTTTAACATTTTGGTTGCTATGGTAACGTTTACCATGCACGGATTTCGCCAAATGGCAAACCACATAATAGCCGGTACCATACTGGGCAACACCGTACATGCAATTCAAATGCAATGCAAGATATTCTTCAGAATTTAATGGCGAACCCTATGCTATGCAATATCAGGCACTCAAACATGCCTGCATGCACACACGCTCGTCAACATACACCACAGGTAGTCCATACTTTTTTATGCCATTTTTACTGTCTTACTGTCTACTTTGTCCTGTTAACTGTCACTGCATCCTGTCTATTTTAGGTCTACTGCAAGATCGAATTTGTGCATATGCAAGAACATGGGCAAAAGCTATGGATGTATTTGCGTACTAATGCACATCACATGCACAAAATTTATGTGGTTGTAGGAAGAAGAAGGTAAACAGTAGACAGGACGCAGTAGAAAGTAGACAGTGAACAGCACACAGCAGAGAGTGAGAAACACGGAAAAGACAGCATATGTGCATGCTCTTGCAGATGTACAAATTTCTATCGCAGTACAGTGGACAGGAAACAGCAACGTTTTTCATTTGGCCATATTCAGAAACGACAACCGGTGGCTGAATCACAGCGTCTAAACTGGTGCCTGATACGCCTCTCTTAAGTTTGAATTTCAAACTTAAAAAAAACAGTACATTACATTATTGACTACCCCTCGTTTTCCTTCCTATAACGTACATAGGAAGTAGAGGTTTGTAAGACTGAACATTGGTTTCCATAATTTCTGCTTAAAGCATACATGTATATGGTTGGTTCTCGTTAAATTGTCTCAATGAGGCAATTATAATGAGCACCAGTTTATGTTTTAAAGGAACGTTCTTACAAGGGACATCTATCATATAACAAGAGTATTAGCGAAATGAGTCAAAAATTCGATGGTTGAATAAGTTTGTTTTATTCTGTTGATTCCAGAAGTTAATCAGTTTTGGAAAGAACATGCTCCACAATAGTAAGATTTATCCCAAGTGTACATGTGTTGCACGTTTAATGCCTGGCACCATTTGTAGTACTAAATAGATTAATAAAAAAGAACATTCTACAGGTTCTTGGCTAAATCTGAATTAAAAATCGGCAGAAGCTATAAATGTTCATCGATTGCCTTTCAAACATTTGTTTGACGTTAGGCGATTGCCATGAACACCGTTTTCGATTGCCACCATTCTCTACCCTATTGTTTTCAAATCGATGTAATTTCGTTTGTGTACAAGACAGAGTCAAATGAATACGCACAGTCTGTCTAGAAAACATTAAATTTTATCTGTATATCATGGAAATGATCAAAATGTGTAGCAAACTTGAACATTTTGGTCTATTTTGTTGTTTTGGGGGTTTAAAAGTCACAGATTTTGCGTTTACGCCTAAACTACAGGCAACTTAATAAGAATTCAAGAACTAAAATTTGTGAGGCATATCTTTGAACATATGTAAAAGTCGTGACATAGTTACCTTTATTTGTTAACCTGCTGAAAAAAGAAGTTTTGTCGACTCCTCCTAAACAGTCGCGTAAATTTTTGACCTGCGTTCGTGATTGCCGCGAGTGTTCAGGATTGCCGCCTACCCGGTGTGTTAACTGAATTGTATATATTTGTAGTCAACTCTTGCAATTCTTGAGCAATAGGGAATTCGTGGCAAAGTTTTGAGCTGTTTAAAATTTTTGCCACGAACTCCCGCTTCCAAAAATTCGTAGTTAATTCGTAAATGAGTCTTAATGCATTCTTAGGCATCGTAACTGAATCGAAATTGATTCGGAGGCATTCGTAGGTGTTCTCAACTCATTCTGGGATGTTATGAATATGTACCTTGACGCATTTGCGCGCAGTGAAGACTCTAGATGCATGCATTTATCTACCCAGCGGCCAAATGACGTCGTACTGACGTCTATGAGATGTCACTACCTCGTATTGACCTGAGTATGACATCGCTACGACGTCATGTGCCTGGTGGGTAGTGACTTCATTTTGTGGCCAGATTTCTGATGATTCATACTTGATATGTGCATACAGCAAAGGGTCTGATCAGCCTTGGGGCCTTTTTATACCTATCTTGAGAGAAAATCTTACGGATTTTCAAGAATAGTCACAATTCATTTTTATTCACACCGGATTTGTACGTGCATTCGGCGTATTCTCAACTGATTTGTAACTAATTCTAAACGTTCATGCAGTTTTTGTTCCGCTGATTCAAGAAGGGCAGTTGTCAGTTACTGGGGAAGGTATGTGCACTTAGTACTGGTTAACCGCTTAGGAGGTCTAAGCCTGCCCAGGAATAGTATGGTTAGGTTAAATGACCGTCCTGACATGACCATAGCTGTTTACCATGGACGTAAAGCATCAAATCACTCACTCACTCACTTCATGCAGTATTTCCCAAGAGATTCTTGTAAATGGTACTGAATTCTTGACAATATTCGTGCGAGTCCAGCCGAATCCAGTGGAATCGCACGAATATTTGTAACACTATCGTACCTGTATCATAACTGAATCGTAGAGCATCACGAATTGGACCAGAAAATTTGCATTCTCCGTGAATCCTAATATTTATCAATTTGTGGCTATTTGTGGGATTCGTGGTCTGTGTGGAATAGAGGCATAAGGAGTTCCATGTACATCAGTCAATCACTCCATTGCTGAAGCTTTGACATCTTGCAGACACAGGTTTGGTTAGTGCATTATTTGCGAAATTAAAGTTCAATTTTGCTATGGAATTTTCTATAGCAGAGCCGTGAGCTGCTGCACTTTCTTGTAGGGTGTTTAGTTCTACCTCAAGAATACCATAGAAAACCCCATAAAGAAACTTGAAATTCTGTTCCTCAAATAACACACCAAGCAAGGTAGTGTACATGCTGTCAGAATGATAGCTGGTCTCAACATACAGGTGGTCTCAACATACAGATTTTTTTCTGGTTTCGTCACCAGATATTGTCAGGGTCACTGACGAGGCTTTATTAGCCGAAACAACGTAGTCTGGCCCACGTTCCTACTTCTGTATATATTCTCTGCTCTTGAAGGAAATTTTTAAGATTTTAATTTTACCTCACTGCAGCTGGTGTTGTGCCGTGTGGCGGCCGTAAAACGTCTCCCCGCACATCATCCATAGTGCAGATTATATTTTATTTACATCCTTTGAGATCAGAGGATAGATTCTGAGAAATCTTAAATTTTAGATCCATTTAGACTATTATTCTAGATCATCGTCTTTTATATTATTTGGATCTTTTTGAAATAAGTCAGTCTTTGAATCGACTGTCCAATTAAAATTAAGAAATTACAGTATGATTTTTTTTCTGGTTTCGTCACCAGATATTGTCAGGGTCACTGACGAGGCTTTATTAGCCGAAACTACGTAGTCTGGCCCACGTTCCTACTTCTGTATATATTCTCTGCTCTTGAAGGAAATTTTTAAGATTTCAATTATCAGCAACATGTGGAAATTCCATTTTTGCATGATTACTTCATGAAAGTTAGAAAAGTGTATACACCTATTTGTCCTTTTACAAATTGAGAGATTCTTGAAATCACAAATAATTTGTCAATATACAAGTGATTTGTCTTTTTCTCAATTTCCCAGACCTGATTAAGTGCATGGCCAAGATTGGTATAGTAAGTCGCTGTGCCATTTTTATTTTGTTTATGGCAGGTGAGGGTCTTTTGTTATTTGTAATTACATGTATTTATAATATAGATTTGTAAAGCCAATATACGGTATTAATCCAATTATAGTTAAAATTATTTTTGGACAAGAGGCAGGGGGCATTTAATTGAGCAGGGGCATTTATATTAGGATTAATACGGTATACTAGACCAAGTAAACAGGAGTTAACTGTCATATACACCCCCGGCCAGCGCCGCCCCCCAAATGAAACCTTTCATTATACCCCTGACACCTTTCATTATACCCCTGACATAGGTCAGCTTATTGTATAGGCAGGCATCTGTCGTCTCTCGTCCATCGTCAACATTTTCAAACGACTTCTCCTCTGAAGCCATGAGGCCAATTATTTCCATATTTCACATATAGCATCAATGGATGGGGGGAATGAATAATTGTGTTTTTTGTTCCATTGGCATAATTACTCTGGTTGCTATGGCAACTTATAGTTTCCATTGACTTACGAGGGATGATCCAGAAGTTCGTGGACACAGTCCATAAAATCCAACTGCAATAAGTTATTTCTTTCAAATCTTAACCAATGCTTTTCTATATATTACCAAATAATTCCTCACAATATCAGGTAAATTCAATGAAAATTGGGTTCGGCATCTACGTTTGAATATACCAGGGGTTGTCTGTGCGGCGCACTCCAGATTTTTTGCAGGAAAATACAAAATGTTCCTTTTGAAATAATCAAATATGTTTTTCTTCCTTAAAATTTCGGTATAAAATTTCTGTGAATAATTAACGTAGCATTTCCCAATTTCAAACAATAAGAATATTCATAATCAGCATTTGACATGGCATTCTATATAAACAAAACAGACCACCACCCTCTAACATGAAAGAAGAAAATGACGTTTATCCCATGTCTGCGCGCAAACAGTTTGTCCAATGGTCGACATAAAAAGGCATGAAACCAATGGAAACAAATCATATTTTACACGAAGCATCATGAGACATACACGTTTCAAGATACTATGTGAAAGAGTGCTGAAAATAATTTTAGAGCCATAATTTTTAGCCTCTGGATGACAATGATGCACTCATTCAATGAAATAGTAGATTTTACACCTCAAAAACTGAGCCCAAGAAATGTTTACCTATATCAAAGTTGTGCTTTATAAAACCCGATGGAAAACTTGTGATTGTCTTAATGCTCTATTACTCGTATTATATAAATGCTGAAACTGTGATTTTAGTGTCATGATTTCTTTAGTGGATCATATCAGCTTCGCATTTTGAGCACTAGCATATACCGGACGTCAACGTGACGTTCTGGAGTGCGCCGCGCAACCTAGGGTAACTGAACAAAATGCAATGTTATACATGAACCGTTTGAGATATCTATTTCAAAATTTACACGTGTGTTAACCAATAGTGTGGCAATTGGCATGTAATGTTTCGTCGATGAGCCTTTACAGATTCCTTAGTTATTTAGGGTGTCCACGAACTTCTGGATCAACCCTCGTATAATGGGAAAAGTGGAAATTGGCAATTTTTGCTGTCTCACTGCAGTTATTTAGAATTTTTTTCTACAGAAATGTTTATTGAGTAGTCCTCTATGATTCACAAGAATTTTGTTCAAATCGCTGAATTTGATTGGTTGCCATGGCAAAATAAAGGGTAAATTTTTGAAAAAATATAAAAAAATCTTCTTCTCAGAAGCCATAATAGGGATGAAGCTGATAATTTGCATATATGTTAATGACATTAGCCTCTACATAAATTGTGTTTTTTGTTCCAATCCCATAAAAACTCTGGTTGCTATGGCAACTTAAAGTTTCCATTGACTTATAATGGGAAAAGTGGAAATTGGCAATTTTTGCTGTCTCACTGCAGTTGTTTAGAATTTTTTTCTGCAGAAATGTTACTTGAGTAGTCCTCTACGATTCATATGAATTTTGTTCAAATCGCTGAATTTGATTTGTTGCCATGGTAAAATAAAGGGTAAATTTTCGAAAATATATAAAAAAAATCTTCATCTCAGAAGCCAAAAGAAGGATGCAGCTGATACTTTGCATATATGTTTAAGACCTCAGCCTCTACATAAATTGTGTTCTTTGTTCCAATCCCATAAAAACTCTGGTTGCTATGGCAACTTATAGTTTCCATTGACTTATAATGGGAAAAGTGGAAATTGGCAATATTTGCTGTCTCACTGCAGTTATTTAGAATTTGTTTCTATAGAAATGTTTCTTGAGTAGTCCTTTATGATTCATATGAATTTTGTCCAAATCGCTAAATTTGATTGGTTGCCATGGCAAAATAAAGGGTAAATTTTCGAAAAACTATTCAAAAATCTTCTCCTCAGAAGCCATAATAGGGATGAAGCTGATACTTTGCATATATGTTAATGACATTAGCCTCTACATAAATTGTTTTTTTTGTGACAATCCCATAAAAACTCTGGTTGCTATGGCAACTTAAAGTTTCCATTGACTTATAATGGGAAAAGTGGAAATTGGCAATTTTTGCTGTCTCACTGCAGTTGTTTAGAATTTTTTTCTGCAGAAATGTTACTTGAGTAGTCCTCTACGATTCATATGAATTTTGTTCAAATCGCTGAATTTGATTTGTTGCCATGGTAAAATAAAGGGTAAATTTTCGAAAATATATAAAAAAATCTTCATCTCAGAAGCCAAAAGAAGGATGCAGCTGATACTTTGCATATATGTTTAAGACCTCAGCCTCTACATAAATTGTGTTCTTTGTTCCAATCCCATAAAAACTCTGGTTGCTATGGCAACTTATAGTTTCCATTGACTTATAATGGGAAAAGTGGAAATTGGCAATATTTGCTGTCTCACTGCAGTTATTTAGAATTTGTTTCTATAGAAATGTTTCTTGAGTAGTCCTTTATAATTCATATGAATTTTGTCCAAATCGCTAAATTTGATTGGTTGCCATGGCAAAATAAAGGGTAAATTTTCGAAAAACTATTCAAAAATCTTCTCCTCAGAAGCCATAATAGGGATGAAGCTGATACTTTGCATATATGTTAATGACATTAGCCTCTACATAAATTGTGTTTTTTGTTCCAATCCCATAAAAACTCTGGTTGCTATGGCAACTTAAAGTTTCCATTGACTTATAATGGGAAAAGTGGAAATTGGCAATTTTTGCTGTCTCACTGCAGTTGTTTAGAATTTTTTTCTGCAGAAATGTTACTTGAGTAGTCCTCTACGATTCATATGAATTTTGTTCAAATCGCTGAATTTGATTTGTTGCCATGGTAAAATAAAGGGTAAATTTTCGAAAATATATAAAAAAATCTTCATCTCAGAAGCCAAAAGAAGGATGCAGCTGATACTTTGCATATATGTTTAAGACCTCAGCCTCTACATAAATTGTGTTCTTTGTTCCAATCCCATAAAAACTCTGGTTGCTATGGCAACTTATAGTTTCCATTGACTTATAATGGGAAAAGTGGAAATTGGCAATATTTGCTGTCTCACTGCAGTTATTTAGAATTTGTTTCTATAGAAATGTTTCTTGAGTAGTCCTTTATGATTCATATGAATTTTGTCCAAATCGCTAAATTTGATTGGTTGCCATGGCAAAATAAAGGGTAAATTTTCGAAAAACTATTCAAAAATCTTCTCCTAGGGATGAAGCTGATACTTTGCATACGTATTAATGACATTAGCCTGTACCTAAATTATATTTTATATTATTGTTGCCCATGTAAATTCATTGCTATGGAAACTTAAATTTTCCATAGCCTTATGATGGGGAAAGTGGAAATTTGGCATTTATTTCTGTGATACTGCAGATATTTTGACATAAACTTTACAGAAATGTTCCTGGAGTAGTCGTACCAGCAATATGAATTCTGCCCAAATCCCTGATTTTGGTTGGTTGCCATCGCAACCGAAAGGCTAAATTTTCGTGTGTGTTTTTTTTGCCAAAAATCTTCTCAGAAGCCATAAAGGGAGATAAAGCTGAATCTTTTAAGCATAAACGTTTGTGATATTATCCTCTACATAAATGGGTGTTTCGTTGCTGTTGTGCATGTTGTTTTGTTGCTGTGGCAACTTAAAGTTTTTTCAGCATAACCTCAGTGCTCAGGTGAGCTACTACAGGACCAATGGTCCTCTGGTTTTAATTGTTCTGGAAAGATCTAGATCCATCTCATAAGATGGATTTAGATCTAAATCCATTTCATAAGATGGATTTAGAGTTTTGGGAATATTTGGAAAGGAAAAACCACCATAGAAGAAATACTGTACCTATGACTGTTTCTACAGGTTGCAGGGATAGTGCGGAGGAGAGGAAAGTCATACTTCAAGAAGAAGATATGGAAAGAGATTGCCCAGTCCACCTTGTTCCTCTCTGTCAACGGTTCTTTCTTTATTGGAGCCTTCTGTGTTTGGCGGTAAGATCTCTGTGGCGCTTACACCTTTTAGGTTAAAGTCAGGTAAATTTGGACAGCTGGTAAATTCAGATAGTGACTTTTCTTTATATGTCAGTTGTTTGGAATTAAAACAAAATAAACTGGGCAAACAGTGAAAATCCAGATGAGACGGCTCATTATGAGCCGTCTCATCTGGATTTTCACTGTTTGCAATGGTATGTCTGAATTTACCTGCTGTCGGAAGTGACCCGACTTTATCCTATGATCTTTTATGATTCAGGAAAGTTTTTATAAATTCAGAACTATATAGTATTTGTAATAATTCAGCGTACCATAAATATTGAGCCACAATAATTACTGTAATTGTTCTAAAAAACGTAATAGTATGGTGTATCCAAAATACGCAGATGGAATCAAGCACTTCGTCTACCCTTCCAGTCCTAATTCTGGGCATAAAAAGACATAACTGGGACAACTCCATGATATATTTCATATCCGTGGAAGGAAGTCTAGGAACTTACTGTCCAAACATTTGCTGATAATTCTAGATATTGGGACAGATAGGAAACAGTGCTCATCCAGATCAGACTGTTCCTAAAGGATTAGTCCAGTGCTCCAGATAAGAGAGGGTATTGAGGATAATTTGAAGATAATTTTTCTTATTTCTCAATGAAAATATATGTTGTGACCCCTCATTAGAACCGTCTCGACGAGACGGTTCTAATGATGGGTTACAAAATATGTTTTTGTGGAAAGATATGAATAATTATCCCAAAATTATCTCTGTTACCCCTTTTTATCTGGAGCACTGATTAGTCTGATTAGGGTTTACACTGATTGCCATTCCTTTTGCGTCTTGCTACATTGTAAAACCAAATTGTCTTGTTTTCAGGACATTATTATAAATTTATGATATTTTAACATGATCATGCCTGTATACAATTTTGGTATTGAAATATCATCACAGTTACAAAATTTCAACATGTAACAACACAGGTGCCTGTTGAAATTTTGTCAGTTTGACAAAATTTCAACATACACATGTGTATTTGCACCCTTGACCTATATAGCATTGACTCGGAGCAAGGTTAGTACTGTTTTCAAAACTGATTTATTCTCTTTTAGTTATACACAACATTAATTTGGTCTTAGATTCAGTTGCTTAATGCTTATGTTCTTAAATGAGTTTCTGCATGCAAAAGAAGAGTGCTTAGTGCAGGATCAAACAACAAAGGCTCAGAAAAGTCTGCCCATTCTGATCAGAGCCTTAGCTTTTGGCTTATACAATGTGTAAAGTCTAAGCATCTTCAGACACAAAATGAAGGGTCTAGCTTCATGATGACCTCAAGGATGCATAGACTAGTTTTGCAGACCAGTTAAAATACTTTACTGACAGCGTTTATATTTTGTATATATACTATTACATGTACTGCCAGTAGGTCGGTAACTAAGGCTTTTCAGTTAATTTTAAAAACAGTAAGCATCCGCCGAAGGGATTATTTTTTGTTAAAAAATTTTCGAAAAAAAATGTCAGCACTTCCGGCATTTTAACCGCAGTAGTTCTGCTTTCTGCTTACACTACGGGCAAATGTAAAGATTTAGAGATAGAGAGCAGCCTTTTCTGTACGAAACAAGCTGGAGTAATGGGGCTAGAAATTGAAAATAAACTCGTATCGACTCTGTCAAAAGAACGCGTCACAGTTTCTTTTCCTCTTCCGGTGAACCCTTGTTTTGTTAATTTTGGCACAAAAAAATGGCCATTAAAAATAACCGCCAATAATTCACTAATTTAACAATTAAATATCAGTCTATCTTACGGCTGAATAGCGAAAGGTGACCAGATCTATTTATGAAGAAAATCAAATTTGAAATGGCATGTATTTTAGACGCTGGTGTGCTTTTGCGCTTGCGCAGTTGACGTTTTTGCCACATGTGTAAGCGGCATGTGTCCGAAGAAATGCCAAGCTGTTTTCAACGGTCAGCACTTCCTTTCATCGGCTCATTCAGTAAAAAAGAAGCTTTAGGCTTCGAACTACGATTGGGCTGTCGATATGGACCGTTTAAAGATAATGGGATGTCCGGGGTGTAGAGTTGTTAGCCGTGAAACAGACTATACCCTACTACGTAACACCTACGTTGATCAGTCTCGAGTGACGTACTCAGAGTATACAATCAGTTGTGTAGAGATTTATGCAAAATGTTGTAAACCTGTGTGAAAGTTTATAAATGTGGACACAACATTTACGGTATGTATAAAACCTTATTTATTTGCGTAAACATATGAAGAAGCGAATCAGAAACAGATACTGAGTACGTTTACTGGTGATACGTCCAAGGACAATCATTCACCAGGCCCTGTGAATAGGCCAGACAGAGATGCGTTATATGGCACCCATGTTGGATATTATTTACGTTCAGATTGATCAAATTACAAAGAAAAGTATATGTTCTGTTTTGAGTTTACTTATTTTTAGTGCCTGTAGGCTGTGAGCCAGATCATTGTCTCATAACTGGATGATCTGTTGATGTCTGTTTGTCGCCCTTCAGGACTCCCCTCCTCCTCCCCCCCCCCCCCCCCCCCCCGCCCGCTCCACCCAACACACACACACACGCGCACGTCCTGTTATTTTTTTTTCATCTCTGTTTCTCCCCTCCTCTATCTCAAACTGAAAGGCTTAGAGTTTGGCTGTGAACCTTGGATGATTTAAAAGCTGGGGCGGGGAAGGGGGGGGAGGGGGAATGCTGAAGGTCTGTTGAAGGGCTACATGACCAAAACAATACCTGTCTTATTCTACTCTACTCTGCATGATGATTCCGCCAATGTTTACTGGCGTCCGTAATAATAACGGGAAATGGACTGGCAGCTGGTTGCCAGGTATTCTACCGTAAAATCTTCCTTTTTTACAGTGTACCCGTCTTGGCCAAGAATCAATTCAGATATATCAAGGAAACATTTTGCAATAAACACCAATTGGAGAGACATAGAGAGATTGAGTGGGGTTACTGTTCTAGCGGACCGGGTTCGAGCCCCGGTTGAGGCGAGAATCTTCCCTACCGTAAACGGGGTTCCATTGCATACAGCCTTTCATTATCATCCTAACATCGTCCTGATATGACTGAAATACCGTTGAAAAGGACGTAAAATCGCAAGTCATCCATCTATAACCGCTATCTCACTCACTATCACGTGTTTACACTGAAAAAATAAACGGTAGATTTTACGGTAAAATAACAGGCAACCCGCTGCCAGTCCTTTTACCGTTATTTTTACGGGCGCCCGTAAAAACTGCAGGAATCATCAAGCAGAGTGGGACAGAAAAGAGCAGATGTCGTTTTGGTTAGATAGCCCCTCAACAATACAAGGTTATTTTCGAGTGCGCCAAATTAACTTAAAACTTCCATTTCGTGACTTCCAACAATGTCTTACAGGCAAAAACCCGTAAAAATAACGGGGAATGGACTGGCAGCCGGTTTCCAGTTATTCTACCGTAAATTCTACAGTATTTTTTACAGTGTACGTATCTATCCATACGCACGTGAAAAATGATATATTTCTGATTTATATTTTCAGTTTCCGGTATAATTTGAAGCCGCTACTTCCCTTACTTAACGGCTCATCAATTACTCGAACGATCGGCGTGATTAAACGAGGCCACACAATGTTCAATCGACGTGGAATTAACGCCATACAACGTTGAAACGACACCGAGCCATCGTCGATTCAACGTTATGTGTCCACAAGGTCGGAACGCCTGTATAACACAATACAGAACCGACAAACAGCGCAGACACTGATGAGATGGCACTTCTCCTGTAAGAGGAGCAGACTGATGCGGATCAGCAGTGTCAGGATTTTTCTTAAAACAAGGGTGAGCACTTTCTCACACTTTAAATCATAACAACCACTGGAAGTTTAGCTTATTGCAACATATGGCAAAAGGTGGGGGTGGGGGAGGCTGGGGTTGACACTTGAAGTTAGCCTATTGGAGCAGGTGTGAGAAGGAAAAATGGCGTCAGACATGAAAATACAGGGGGGGGGGGGGGGGGGGGGAGTGCGATTTTTATTGTGTTTTCTTTCCTTTTTTTGTATCATAACCCAACAACATAAAGTCTCCTTCAAAAGACGGAGAAGCGTGGAATGGAACCTGCAGCACCCGGGTTGGTGATCAAGTGCATTCTCCTGACGAGAGGTGAGAGAGAGAGCGATTGCTGAAAAAATGCAGTCATATCGTAAAAAGGAAGTCAGCCTATGTGAGAATCGTGTTTTTCCTCTCTTTTTTTTCGTGGCACTTGCCCCTTATATAGGCATCGTTAGTTTTCTCTCTCTTGACATGTAAAACTGGCAGGGAAATATCTTAAACTCTGTCAGTCGAAAAAATGGCCGAAATTTTAACGAATTTGTTACAAAGATTTCCAGCAGGTGCCCGTTTTGATTTTGAAAAGGCAAACCAACAATCCAATTATGTCATCGAAAGTTCTCGCAACAACCACCGATTACAGAGAGGGAGCTCTAGTTCTAATCCAGCGCTTTTTTTTTTTTTTTTTGGTCAAAAAAAACAAAAAAAAAAAACCTTGTTTGCTTTTTTAATTGCATGCACTTCAGCACGTGCTAAAATTTAGAATTAGTACCATCCTTACGGATATGGGACTCTAACACTGACAGCCGGCACCTCGGGACGGAGGGAGTTGGGGTCGCTAAAAGTTGGTGGGGTGTCGTAGATGTGTGAATGAATGTAACCGGTAAACTTTGCAGAGTCGACTTTAAGTGAAAAATGCAATTATGCCGTGAACTTTGGCACGCGCCCTAACTGAACATTCGTTGAAAATTAAGTAGGCCTTACAACTTAAATATCGATTTTATCCGCAATAACTTCAGTTTGTGAAACAGACTTTAACTATTTAAATCGTGTCAGCATATTTTGACGTCATTTAATTTTATGTTTATGTTGAAATGTGTAATACACAAAAGGTCAGCTGTGAAGGATTTTGCCTGGAGAAATTGCGTTGATTCTAGTTCACATTAGATGCTTTTTAGCATGATAAAATAAATAAAAACTTTTATCATCCGATTCTATGGTTGATCTATGGTTGTTTTACACGAGGTTTGAGTGGTATAACAGCAGATACTGAGAACTGAAGGCGAAACGGGTAAGACACTGCAGTTTGATGACTCAGAAAACACTGCCATCTTTGATCTCTCCGAGAGAAACTGCAACCGGAAGTAGTTAGTTAATTTTGGCACAAAAAAATGGCCATAAACAGATTTTGCCCAAAATTGACATAACGAAAGAAAAATCTATGCCGGATTTGATGGAACTAGTGAGAAAAAGTGACCTTGTCGCTTATTTTATGTATTTTGTAGTTTTCTGAACCCTCTCAAGTTGTTAAATTTTCGCTATCTTTAGCATGCAGATGCGATCCTCCGTTGCGCCGTTCGCTGTTTGTCTGCAGTATTTTTGACAGAAATCTTTATGATCTTTGATTTTTATGCAGTATTTGACATTTTCTCCATCAAATAACGGCAGAAATAGAGTGCAAAGATGGGTAGTGGCGGTTGCTAGCCATTTAAAAAAGTAGTGCGTTAGAACGTTTTCTCGAGAAAAATGTTTTTAGATTTCCTGCGCTGGGCCACTATTCAGGCCTACTGTGCATGGCTTCATTATGTTTATGGTAATATAGACATTTAAGGCTATTCAGAAATTTATTTTTCACAGTTTATTCATCACAACATACTCATGTCTTTCCATACATGAGAATGAGCCATGCTCTATCACTGAGTATGTTGTGATGAATAAACTGTGAAAAATAAATATGTAGCAAAGATTGTGCGTTAATAATATTCGGAAATTGTTGTTTAATTTAAAGCAGTCAGACATAGTTCTATAGGCAGCAAAAATGTACAGATTACTAAAAGGCAGAAAGTAGCAATGGTTTTAAAGTGGACAAAGTACATTTACACGCAGCTGCCTCAGAATGAAACTCTGGTTTATCTTGGATAAATTGCTTGTTTTTATATGAAATGCACAGTCATTTGATAGAGCATGGCTCATTTGCATGTATGGAAAGACAAGCTATGAGCTTAAGTATTGACTGTACAGGCTGACAAATCATGCTCTATTTCACGTCATCAGATATCCATGTATACCATGCAGGTTTTAAATATTGCATGCTGAAGTTTTGGGTACCTGGGGATCATGGTATAAATTTATTTGGTTATCTGAACCAGTTAGTCGCTGAACTCTAGATAAGAAGGAGTATCAGATGATAATTAGAGATAATTTTTCTTTTTTCTCATTGAAACCATATGTTTTGACCCCTCATCTGAACTGTCTTGTTGAGACGGTTCAGATGAGGGGTCACAACATTCAGTTTTATGGAGAATCAAAAAAAATATCCTGAATTAACACTCAAATTCCCTGTTAACTAGAGCTCTGAATTTGCAGTAAAATAATTGATTTCTGTAACTTTGAATTCGGACTAGCCACTTTCTGTGTCTTGTTAAATGGTTGAAGCTCAGATCCTGATCAGAAATATCTGGGTCAACACTATTTTCTCAGGCAGTTTCTAGGCTAAAACTTGTATGTTCAGCAGCGGGAATTGGTCAGATGCAAGTGCAAAATATACAGGTAAATTTCTGATGTCATAATTGCACTCTGTACAGTTTGTATATTTACGTACTGGTTCCCAGGTGATGAAATGCATGTTGCATGTGGAAACAATGTATATAGATGAGCTCCACCACGGTGTAGTGCTTTTCTGTACAATGTAACCTTTCCTGTTCCAAAATGAGGGTCAGCTCTTAAAAGAAAGAAAGTGCTTTTAGGAGAAAATTCTCTCCTTGAAGAGTTGACTTTCATGAAGAAGAGCGGTTAAAATGAAAATTGCAGAGTTGCTTCTCCTTAAGGCAAACAGGAGGGAGTCTGTTTGGCCTATACCTGCTGTGTAGGTGGAGCTCTAGTATATCTATGCATGGATGGTGATAGCAGCCTAAATTATGGGCTTCCATTATTGGCAGAACACACAAATATGCCTTGTTATGTTACTTAGGATAGATTTCTAAGAAGCAGTTGGTTTTAGACTTTTCAAACTTTGTGTCAAAGTAAAGGATAGGGCACGCTATTTGCTTGTGCTTAGGATATTAATTATATTTTTCTAACAATATTAACTATATGAAGAGCACAAGATGTAATAGACAAGCATGAGGAGTCTAGGTATCTCTCATGCCTGAAAAATATGATTTTATGCCCTTGTAAACTATGTAGTGTGAACAAGTCGCAGATATACAGAAAGCCATCATTTGCATGAGATGCTAATTAGGTTACACACTAAATAAGTTTTTGAAGCTTTTATTTTACAAGTACAAAAAAATCTAAGCATAACCTGGGGCCGTATTCATAAAGCCACTTAAGTCGTTGCTATGCTGTTCCTAAGGCTAAATATCTATAAAGTAGATTCCCTACAACTATGAAATTTGGTCTGGAGGAACAGTCTTACAAAGACTGTTCCTCCAGACCAAATTTCATAGTTGTAGGGAATCTCCTTCAAAGAAATTTAGCCTTAGCAACAGCATAGCAACCACTTAAGTCGTTTTATGAAAACGGCCCCTGCAACAGTTACATCAAAATGGTAGCAGTATTTAAATTCTCACAGAAACATGGCATATTTGTGAGTAGTAGATTATGTTTATTGCTTGACCCATATTATGAGATAATGTGCCATATAGTATGTGAGGATGGTAAAGATTTAGATCAACCTGTTCATCCGGCCAGACTGTTATGATATTTGCTTTTGTAACTTCCAAGCTTCCATAGAGATTGTTCAGACAGCATTGGTGTGCAGGCTAAGTGCTATCTAAGATGGTTGTATATGTCATAAAGCACATTATTTCATATTTTGGCTCATTATTAATGTGCAGATAAGATGGTTTTAATAAAGGGATCAAACATTGATTTCATGCATCTAAGCATTTGCCAGATCCCAAGGGAGATGTTGAAAACCAAGGCTAAAGGCCAAGGTTTTCAACAGTCTCCGACAGACCTTGCAAATGTTAATGCAATGAAAACTTTGTTTGATCATTATTATTGCATAATTCAACCACAATGCTACAAAAATAACAAAAATGTTTGGACACTGTTTTTCGGCCTCATTGCGGTAACCTTGCTGATTCCTACTCGCACTTTCCATTTCTATAAAAATCCTTTTTTCAGGCCATGGTCAGCTACCTTGAATTTTAGTCCAACCTTTTGCAGCAGTTCACAAGCCAAAATCATTTTCACTAAATTTTTCACTCAATGTCACCTGCTTTTCCATTTTTATTATATCAGAATCTGTATAGCTGTTGCATAGAAGTCTTTTATTGATATCTACAACTGCCAGTTTGCTGCTTGTTTTTGTATTGATGGAGTATTGCCCTGCAACTTTCATATGAAAAGTCGCAAAGGTGGTCATTATAACATGTGATGCGCCTTGTTAATACATGGTTTTGTGTTCAGTAATACATACCTGTTAAAAGCCTGTGGCATTGATGTTTATGCAATAATGATGATTCAAAGATAATATACTGTGTGTTACACATAAAAACATATGTTGTGACCCTTTATTTGCCTTACTGAGACAGTTTTAATGAAAGGTCACAAAATATGTCTTTGTGGAGAAAAAAGAGAGTTCATCAAAATTCCATTTGATCTGCAGCTGTGCTATTTTATTCCAGAAGGTTGGCAGGATTTTACTTTTACCTGAACGCAATAGTTTGTGGTATCCCCGCCTCTGCAATCTCGCTCACTATAGAGCGAAAGGAAAGGTATAACCAGCCACTAACCAAATCATTTTCTGATTTAAATGCTTTTAAGGAATTATCTATGGAGGGATATTGATATTCATTGTAGTGCTATACACCAGTGACCGGTATTAATTTTTTTCAGCCATTTTTTGACCACTGATCCGGTCAATAGTCAATGCTTTTTGCAAACTATGCATAGTAAGGTATAATCTGATTCCAAAACATCCCTGTCGTCACCCAACTTATCAGGAAATCTTTTAATCTGAAATATCCCTTGATAGATACATGTTAAGTATAAATCTGGCGTTCATGTTGGTTTCATGTACGTTGAATTTATATAGAATTTCTTTTTATTGCTTTTGAATTTGTTTTGCAGTTTGTTGGTGTCAGTAGTTTAGATTCAGTTGCTTTCATATGAATAAGAACCTGCTTGTTTTCAGGTATTGTAAGTAGCACTTGCAAAGATGCATGCTATGCACAAATTCACTAGCTTCGTATTAATATTGTTTGATTTGCCAGGAAACATGAAACACGACAGATTTATACAGCCTATATACCTACCTATCCTATGCCACAGTATCATGTACTTTTTTCTTCAAAATGAAATCTGATATGTCAGTGAAGGGGTTTGGGAGGGGGAGAGGGGGTGGGGGTTGCTGTGGATGTGAACGGCAGATTGGGTGGGGGTGGCAAGGGAAGGGGTAGTAGTTAGGGTATATTTTGGATCACATACATTGCCCTGAAATGGCACCCGGGCCCTGAAGAAAGTACATGATACTTATAGTGTAAAACACCCTTTTCCCATAACCTCTTGGACTAAACTTTTAAAAGAATTTTCTACCTTTTTGTTCTTTCTTTATACAGGAAATTGATTGGGAGTTTCAAATACACGAACACTCTGGCTTTTGTTCCTGCAGTAGTTGGGTCATTTACGGCTATCCTCATTGAGAGGAAGTCAAGGTATGCCATATTGCATTATGGGAAATCACAACTTCCTGTACATCAATCATAAAACCTTCAGCTACTATAGTCTGTACTCATATGACTGTGTTTTAAGCAGTTCTATTCTATCTTTAGCTCTAAAACCACATTTACACACTCATATATAGCGTTTTAATGCTTGTTATTCTAAATTTCTGTTGTCCCTAATGCTCAAGGACGAACGAACGATGTAAACTACAGACAACAGCATACACTAGGATTTCCAATGCCTTTAATTTGTACTCGTCCATTATTTGAGGGGAAGTGGAAGGTGATAGGGATAAAAGAAGAGTATGATATGGAGTGGGTTGATTAGCAGGAGTTTGACTCAAAAGACCTGCGTGACCACCTACTTACTCCTATCTCTTTTTATCATACTCTTACTTCATTCCCACCACCCTCAACATATGCTATGCAGCAGCTGTTGAGTTAAGACTTATTGTAGTTATTGTACTTTAAACCATTAGCACAACACCTCGCTTGGTGAATCCTGAGTTCTGTCCCCATCTGGAACTTCTGCAAATAGCCAAAATGTAACAATGCTATATGTGTATTTGTAAAAAAAATATCTGATCTAAACATTTGCTTTAAGTAAAGAGAACAGGCAGAGTTGTCACAAAACCTCTGAAGGTGAAAACCAAGTGGAGTTACATATAGCACAACACCTTTAAGTGGCCAGATTACATGTACAACAACACCTGAAAGTGGTCAGATTACATGTAGCACAACACCTGAAAGTGGCCAGATTACATGTAGCACAACACCTGAAAGTGGCCAGATTACATGTAGCACAACACCTGAAAGTGGCCAGATTACATGTAGCACAACACCTGAAAGTGGCCAGATTACATGTAGCACAACACCTGAAAGTGGCCAGATTACATGACGCACAACACCTAAAAGTGGCTAGATAACATGACGCACAACACGTGAAAGTGGCCAGATTACATGACGCACAACACCTGAAAGTTGCCAAATTACATATAGCTCAACACCTGAAAGTGGCCAGATTACATGACGAACAACACCTGAAAGTGGCCAGATGTAGCACAACATCTGAAAGTGACCAGATTTTATGTCCCACAACACCTGAAAGTGGCCAGATTTCATGTCCCACAACACCTGAAAGTGGTCAGATTACATGTAGTACAACACCTGAAAGTGGCCAGATTGCAAGTACCACAACACCTGAAACTGGCCAGATTACATATACCACAAGACCTGAAACTGGCCAGATTACATATACCACAAGACCTGAAAGTAGCCAGTTTACATTTACCACAATACCTTAAAGTGGCCAGATTATTTGTACCACAACACCTGAAAGTGGCCAGATTACATGTACGACAACACCTGAAAGTGGCCAAATTACATATAGCACAACACCTTAAAGTGGCCAAATTACATGTAGCACAACACCTGAAAGTGGCCAAATTACATGTAGCACAACACCTGAAAGTGGCCAAATTACATATAGCACAACACCTTAAAGTGGCCAAATTACATGTAGCACAACACCTTAAAGTGGCCAAATTACATGTAGCACAACACCTTAAAGTGGCCAAATTACATGTAGCACAACACCTGAAAGTTGCCAAATTGCATATAGCACAACACCTGAAAGTGGCCAAATTGGCCACTTTCAGATGTTGTGGTACACATTATTCCACTCAGTCTTCCCTTACCAGAGCTGAAATTTTGTACTTATATTCTTTACATACATATACAAGTCAGACAGCTGCAGAAAATTGAAGTTTTGATTTACAAGCGGGAATGTTATTGTGACTTTACCAGGCATGAACACTATACAGTCAACTCTGGATATCTCAAAATGACCATTCTTCCCAAACTACTGATATCCCAAAGTATATTTCCTGGTCCCAGAAAATTTACTTTGAGATATCAGTAGTTTGAGGTAACAGGAGTTGAACAGTAAATGAAAATAGGAAATATGTTCAGACTATATTCTTTGATATAAGAGGGTATTTTGAGATGATATTGAGAGATGACTATTTGTTCTAAACTCTTGTTGTGTTTATCAGTTGATTCCTGCTTTTCACAACAATTTCTTCACTGTCTTCCCTTACACTTCTCATACATACATATTTACCCATATTCACATTTCTGTCACATCACAGTTCACACTAGCACCTATCTACCCTGGCAGCTTAACTGTCCATGTCCATGATTGGTTGTTATGCAGCCTCTTAATTTTGCAGTTCAGTGCAACGCTGCAAAATACGGCCAGCATTTGACAGTAAAAACTTGTATAGTTTTAGCCTTTCCTGCAACTTATAAGCAAAACGTAGGTATTGCTTTTCTGGTTATGCTGCCAGCTACTTTCATAGTTTGTCAGCAATTTCCATTACCGGTATTAAAGTTTCCAGTCTAGCTATGTTTCATGGAGGGTGGTTGGATTGAAGGATGGTGCTGGGCAACTTTCAGTGCCGGGGCCTCTCACTAATTTGAATAATAGTAGAGCAAAGGTCTTCTGTGCTTGCATTAGGTGCGCATTGGGTTGTTTGGACATTTTTTCTCTCCACTGTCATATCTCTTAAATTCTTTCTCCCTCTCTTTGGGAGACAGCTCGATATAGACTGACTGAAATACTATCTCAAAGACAAAACCCAAAACAACCAACCAACCAAATGTTTTGTGACAATAAGCATGCAGGCAAGATACAGTTTTCCATAGAATTCTTGTTTTCTTTTCCAGAGCTCTAGATAAGAGGGGTATTTCATGATAATTGAGGGATAATTTTTTTTATTTCTCATTGAAAGCACATGTTGTGACACCTCATCTGAATCGTCTCGCAGAGACAGTTCAGATGAGGGGTCACAATATATGTTTTTATCCAGAATTAACAAAAATCATCCCTGATTATCAGCAAATACTCCCTCTTATCTAAGGCTCTGCTTTTCAATGGCAGAGTCACACCTTGTAGGACACCTTTGACTTGGATACATCAATTCATCTGCTTTATTATAGGGATGGATGGATGACTTGCAATTTTACATCCTTTTCAACAGTATTTCAGTCATATCAGGACGATGGGATGATGATAATGAAAGACTGTGTGCAATGGGATCTTGTTTATGGTAGGAAAGATTCTCGCCTCAAGCGGGGCTCTAATCCGGTCCGCTAGATCAGTAGGCCAGTGCTTAACCCACTGAGCTACTGGGACTCCTCTTATTATAGAAATGTTTTTTTTATCTCAGATTTTTTAGCCTAACCAGGAGTAACTGTTTTAACTATGACAGTCATTGTCTATTGGGAAAAATTAATGTCAGTTTGTCAATAACAGAAAAAAGAAATCTGATTTTATGGCAATCAGGAAAATATTTTCTCAGTTATGAACAATGTGTTCCAATATTCCTGGCCAGTAGATGGTTAGACTGATTGTAATATCTGTTTAACTCTTAGACCAGATTTTACGTTGAACTTAGTAGCCGGGCCGGGTAGCGCAATCGGTAGGGCACCTGACTCGTAAGTCAGAGGTCCTGGGTTCGAATCCCGGTCTGGCCACATACTTTCGTTTCTCCTTCCGCTGATTCAAGAAGGGCAGTTGTCAGTTACTGGCGAAAGTATGTGCACTTAGTACTGGTTAACCGCTTAGGAGGTCTAAGCCTGCCCAGGAATAGTGTGGTTAGGTTAACTGACCGTCCCGACATGACCTTAGTTGTTTACCGTGGACGTTAAGCATCAAATCAACGTTGAACTTAGTACATGGATTAGCATTGCAAACACCAAAATTTTACATTGCGCCTTACGGTAAAATAAACCACAGACTTGTTGAAATGAGTTCTAACTGTAACATCCAATCGGGCCTTAGTGCGCTAAAATGAAGGTAGTTGAATTTGCAAACGGAGTACATCCTGATGAGGCAGCTCATAATGAGCCGCCTCATCTGGATCTACACTGTTTTCCCTCGTCTTTGAATTTTCTATATGATATAGCTTAGACAAAAATTTGTTAGAAATTTTGCAGCTTTATGGGCTGTAAACTCTGCATACATGAGGTTTTCTGATTTAACTCTGTTTTGTGACAATGAGCAGATAAATGGGACACCGCATTTTAAGAAGTTCTTGTTCATTCTTGTACGACGGAGCCTGCCTGATATTTTATATGCAGATGAATGGCCCTTGGCATACATTCTGAACACAAAGTGAAAACAGGTCTTGTTCAACAGTGCAAGTCGATGAAAATATTAAAATATTGATGTGTTACAGTGAAACTAATTGAAATCTTCATTAAAATGGGAACAATTAGGCATTTATTAATGATAAAAACTAAATATTAGCTTTACTGTATGATAAAATCTTATATGGGCCAATCTGCAACTGCCCTGTAGGATACTTTTGGAATTCCCATCCTTGGAGACTGCTGTTGAATAAAAGGCTAATCTGATAGGAAAAATAATTGAAAAAGTAATCTCAATAATGGAGGTCTCCGAGATTATTGTAAGGACGCATCAATCATATCTTCCAATGCCGCTTATACACACATACAAACAAAATGAAAAGCTGAACTGGTTGGAAAAGCTGGAAACAGTAGAAAGAGCTGCAAAAACGGAGGCACTGTAAGCTTGAGTTTTGGGCCATCTAAGAATAATCAATTTTCCATTTGTCCCAAATGGAAAATTAATTACTTTAGGTGTCCCAATACTTAAGCCTATTTATGATAACTTTTCGTTCTTTGTTGAAAAAAACTATTGCCACATCGTAGCGCAGTCGGTAGGGCACCTGACTTGTAAGCCAGAGGTCCTGGGTTCGATACCCTGTCCGGCCACTTACTGTCATTTCCCCATCCGCTGACCGGCCACTTACTTTCATTTCCCCTTCCGCTGATTCAAGAAGGGCAGTTGTCAGTCACTGGTGAAAGTAAGTGCACTTAGTAATGTTTAACTGCTTAGGAGGTTTAAGCCTGCCCAGGAATAGTGGTTAGGTTAACTGACCGTCCCAACATGACCATTTTAAAACTGTTTACCATGGACGTTAAACAGTAACACAACAACAACAATATTGCTGCATATCATCCGTTCTAGTTAGAGGACAAAGATATATTTTAACGAGGGTAAAGAAGTTTGAGTGGTGGCTATTGTGCTGAAGTTTGTAGGTTGGAATCCCTTTGGGCCTGTATGAAAAACAGTCTGGACCCAGCAGGACAGGTACTTGATTCAAATGTGATGATTGAAATTCATATTCTATTCTGTCCCAACCTTGTAAGGTTGTTTGGGCACCACAGATGATTCTGCAACAATACCTTTTCACCAGTCCTAGCCCTGTTTTCAGCTGCTCTAGTATTACTGGCAAAGTCCATCCCTGCCGACTCCTTGATATTGTCTTCCCACCTCTCCTTTCTACCTCTCTTTTCTGTTCCATTTCACTATGCCTGTAGAATTGTCTTTGTTAAGCCAGAAAACCTTGAGATGTGGCCAGATTGTCTCAGTTTATGTTTCTTGACCAAAGTCAGAGGTTCTTCATATTCTTCAATGCCTGCTTGGATCTTCCTGGGAACATCCAAATTAGTTGTGTGGTCCTTGTACGAGGTGTTCAGAAACCTTCAGTAGCACCTCATCTAACTGTACTGTCAAAGTCCATGATTTACAGGCATAGACAGAAATATCAATATGACATGAGAGCGCATCAATTTCACCATTTGGTTCAGGCGATATGTTATGTCTCCAAACTGGCTTCACTGTGTTACAATGCTTATACTGTGCCAGAGATGGGCCTCTACTGACATAATGCTTCTACTACCACAAGGCCACTGAAAATAACAATAAACTGGCCACCACTGACACTAAAGGCACAACAAAGGCCTGGGGAGCTGTGAAACTACAATTTCCTGCTCGGCTTCTGTTTTGTCAGGCTGACAGATTCTAATACAAACATTATAAAATTATGACAAGTACCGAAAAAGTTCTAAAAATTGGGTCAACTAAAACAATTACCATTTATGTCTTAAGAATAAACAGCTGGGTTTAAAATTACCATGCAATAACACATCAGAATAAATCCAGATTAAATGGCCAACAGTGTAGACCCTGATCAGACTGCTCCTTAAAGGAGCAGTCTGATCTGGGTCTGCACTGTTTGCTCAGACTTATCTGTCCCGATACCTAGAACTTTTATGGTACTCCTTGATGGCATCACTCGAAAACAATAAGATTGTTGGTTCACTTGCGATTTCCATTGTTATGGATATTACTAATCCAATTCAGTAATAAAGCAATATCCTCAAATTTTATCACAATTTCTGCGGCACAAAATCAATACCAGTTAATTATAGCATTGGCGCAATCAGTCATCATTATGGAATAGAAAATTACAGAACCCTAGTCTAATCTCGTTAGATTTTATTCCAAACCCTGTCATAATGAGTTTTTCTTCCGAAAATGCCACTCAAACATCATGTTTGAAAGATTATCATTTATTTCGTAAAATCTGTCCCAACCTCTGTGATTAAATGTCCAGATTTTCCCGATAAAGTTTGTATTTTGTCGATAGCCATTGTCGATTAGAAATGACAGTTGTACAATCTCTCATATTATCAATCTTCCATGAAACTTTTGTCACTAATTGGAGCAATGCACAGAATCAGAGTTATTAAAAGATCAAAAATACATCAGACTGGCTGTAATTTTATTCATATTTCCTCGACTATGCAATAAATTGCTATTGTTGCTTGTGAAAATGCTAAATCATTTATTACAGTTATTACATGTAATATTTAATAATATCAGCCCTACCAATTGTCACACAATTGTCACAGAATCCCTGGCTCGTTGCTCTTTTCTATTCTTTGTTATTAGCCTTTCAATTGAAAAGATTTGAGCCACGACACAACAAAACCAACAATGTGGTTGAGCGCCCAGCGCTGACTCAGATCAGCCTGGGCATCCGCCCAGTCTGATCAGAGTCTTCACTGTCCGATTAGAGGTAGCTTAGATCTTTAGCTACATTTTGAGCTCTTAACGAAGAGTCTGATCAAATTGGGCAGATGCCCAGGCTGATCTGAGTCTGCGCTGGGCGCACAACCACATTGTTGGTTTTGTCGTGTCGCGGCTCATTTTAAAAAAAAAGTTGCTTGCCTTTGTCAGCTTCCAATATAATGGTAAATCATTTCAATACTTCAGATAAATCCCGCCTCATTCTGAGACATACTAGTGTTGCTTTTTAACTGGCCACACTTTAACAGTTGTTGTCTATCATAAATTTTGCCATAAAACCAGATTTTGCCATAAAATCAGATTTGCTTGTATGAGACAGTAAAACAATCAAGTATAAAATATTTTAATTAATCTGCATTTTCTGTTTGTTCATAATAAAATAATAATATAAAAACCAGACGATATTAAAATACTTCTCCACAAAGTGGTTTGAAATTTATTGCCTGCAAATTTAGCCAAGATAGTCATAAAATGGTTTAAGCTCAGCTGTGCGGAATGTCCACTTCTGATTAATTTTACACTAAATACTGTTATTATTACCCGACACAACATAAAAATTTTAACTGATACAACATCAATAGATGGCAAAGTGCTCCAAAATATTAGATCAAAGCTGACCAAAATGATTTAAACACCTGAGCTGTTGACCTTTGACAGGCTGAGGTTGCAGGTTCTCAAAGGTAATATGGTGCAGAGCAAAGCTGGCATATTTTCCTGAATTTATGCCAGACTTTGAATTACATTTGGACTGTACATTTGATTGTGGGCAAAGCTGCAGAATAACAAATGGGCCAAACATTAAGCCTGTGTTAGTCTTTAACCCTATTGCACTCAGAACGCTGTTCTGTTCTGTAGCTGTTCTGAGTGCAATAGGGTTAACATGTCCACTATAACACTATCAGTAATCTTAGAGCATTGACAGTTTACACAGTAAGTGATCATCTGACTTTGCCTGGCGGTGTAGGGAGTCAGTAGAGCACCTGACATAAGTCATTGGTCCTGGGTTCGATACCCGGTCTGGCCACATACTTTCATTTCTCCTTCCACTGATTCAAGAAGGGCAGTTGTCAGTTAATGGCGAAAATATGTGCACTTAGTACTGGTTAACCGCTTAAGAGGTCTAAGCCTGCCCAGGAATAGTGTGGTTAGGTTAACTGACAGTCCCGACATGACCATAGCTGTTTACCGTGGACGTAAAGCAACAAATCAATTAATCAGTCATCTGACTTAGAGCATCCACAATTCACACAGACAGTAAGTTGATCATCTGGCATAATGCATTCACAATTTACACAGACAGTTAGTTGATCATCTAGCTTAATGCAATCACAGTTTACACGGACAGTAAGTTGATCATCTGGCTTAGAGCATTCACAATTCACACCAACAGCAAGTTGATATCTGGCTTAGAGCAGTCACAATTTACACAGGCAGTTAGTTGATCATCTGCCTTAGAGCATTCACAATTCACACAAACAGCAAGTTGATCATCTGGCTTAGAGCATTCACAATTCACACAAACAGCAAGTGGATCATCTGGCTTAGAGCATTCACAATTTACACAGGCAGTTTGTTGATCATCTAGCTTAATGCATTCACAATTCACACAGACAGTAAGTATATCATCTGGCTTAGAGCATGCATTCACAATTCACACAAACAGCAAGTTGATCGTCTGGCTTAGAGCATTCACAATTTACACAGATCATCTGGCTTTCTGCCTCGCCTTTGACCATTAGAATCCTAGAAATAAATATTCCTTTTCTGGTGATTGCATTCTCGTTGTTGGCATAAATTTTCATCAGGTTTTGTGGTTTATCTCTGTTTATGACAGTGAACAGGTGAGGCGCCCTATTCCTCAGAAATCTTGTTAAGGTCCATGGGTAGTGACACCTCCATGTTTTTCTGCCAGCTCAAAAAAGACAACTTTTGTGAACTCCTGTGTGTTCCTCTAAGAGATGAAACTTTTAAAACAAAGGTCTACTCTTAAAGGAAAGAATTTGCTCCTGTAGGAGCAAATTCTTTCCTTTAAGAGTTGACTCACATTGGAAAGAGGTGCAAAAATGAAAGTGGTGCAGTTGCTTCCCTTGAAGTGTAAGCATTCATTTTAAAAAGCGAACTGTGCATGCCTGTGAGCCTGCACAAACTTGCAACTCTGTGGAGCATGTCAGTAAGATAGCTGGTGGAAAATCAGGATTTATAAAGTCATTTGTGTGTAGTTGACAAAGCTTACTTTCAGCTAGGTTACTTCTGCCTTTTGCGGTGATTCTCTTAATAACATGTAGTTTCAATCTTATGCTGTTAACTTTCTCATGATATTACATGCATAGCTTCAGATATCAGGAGGATGATCATTTAATTCCTGTTTTGTAACGTGCAATAGATAATCTTATACTAGGTTTTTCATGTTCTTTCATATTTGAGCATGGCAAAACCAACAAAATGGCATGTGTGCCCAGCTAAGACTAAGATCAGCCTGAGCATCTGTCCAGTCTTATCAAAGTCTTCACTATGCACTTAAATGGTAGCTAAGGGTTTAAGCTGCCTCCATGCCGACATCCAAGACTCTGATCACACTGGACAGATGTCCAGGCTGAGCTGAGTCTTTAATGGGTGCACATGCCATTTTTGTTGGTTTTGTTGATAGTCAGCATAAAGGAAAGAACAGAAAGAGTTATTGTCGCCACAGAAGCATTGATTTCATTGCCCACATCAGCATCCAATGTTTGCATTTGCAATTTTACAACTTGGACTACCTAGTGAAGCTTGCTTGCTTATAAACATATTTTTTGTTTTCTGAATGAGACTGTGTACACGCTATGTAATCACATGGCCTAACTGTACTACGACAGATGCTGCTTTGGTAACCGTACTGCTTAATTGGGACGACTTCCGCAGAACGGCGTTTGCACCATGCGAGCATTTTGAAGAATTCCATCTCTAATATAGCCAGAAAGGTGAAAGTTCTTGCACAAATAATTACACCATATATGTTGGTTCTTGCAGCAGAGGTGTCATTTTGAATGGATGGTAAAGAAACGAGAATATCGCAATTTAACGGGTTTGTGTTAGTCGTTTACCACGATTGTTGTCCGAAAAAAGTAATTTTTTACCTAGAATACAACGAAACAGACAGAGAAAAGTCTGCCTATGGTGCGACAGAAAGTGAATTTTCCAAATTAAAGAGTTTAGCTTGACTAGATTAATATTATATGAGAAAAATAGGATTTTGCATACGAAAAAGTGAACTGCTTTCCTAGCACGAAACAAATCCAACTGAACTGCATTTTTGGTTTCCAGGAGTCTGTTACTGCGACTACAGAATGACCAAAAGTTATTCAAATAAAACAGAATAAACTGCAAAATACCTAAAATTTACAGATTACAGTACTAGGTATTGCTGTAAATGTACTAGTATAGGGTGACATGCGATGATGCATATGTTAGTGCATGTGTTCCTGTGAGTGTCAAAACTTGCTGAGAAAGTGGTATTTTCCCTTTTTTGTCTTGCTGATTAACATTATAGCTTGAAATAAGGGCAAATCTGGATAGTGAAGCAACATTGTATAAAGGGAGGGACACTGTCAAAGGGAGTAGGGGTCAATAAGAAGTCTATGGTAGCAACAATTATAGTTCACGCTGCCCTATATGGGCACCCCTCATGTAAGGAGTAAAACTTTTCTTCATCTACACAAGTAACACGCGAAAATATACGTTTGCTATGGTTACGCCTACATTAAGTGACCTGACAGGGTGGGGGCTAGCGATTTGCTTCAGTGCGTTATAAAACAGGTAAAGCAACATGTTCGTAACCATTCAGGGAAAAGATATTGCATGTATGTACATGTATATGGTCAAGGGCTACATAGCCTATAGCACTGAGGCCATCCCAGGGGTTTTGGGGAGCTGGGGAGAAAAGCCATTTATTTTCAGGGAGCTGGGGAGCACTTGCAATTATTTTCAGGCAGCTGGGGAGCAAGATTTGAATTTTGGGGAGCTGGGGAGGACTGTCTGTCAGAATGTGATTTTCTAAATTGTTTTGGCTTTGTTCTAATTGTTTTGTACTATAACAGATGTAAATAATTCATATAAAGGACCCCCCAGACCCTCCTTTATATGAATTATTTACATCTGTTATAGTACATTCCTATGTTCTAGCGACACAAAATGTTTAACTGGCATGCACCAGACACCTGCAAAAACTTAACTGAAAAACAGGACCTCAATATCCATTGTAAACACATTCTCTGTTATGCATGTGCAACTAAGAAAGATAGGGACTCTTGCAGAATAATTTGCTTTAAACAATTAATAGATCATTGCATTTAGATCCTATACATCAGCAACAGAAAGTTGCCCTTTTTCTAAAACGGTTTGTACTTCCCTCCTATAAGAATCAGATACGTACTACTTAGAATAAGGATTTCTGTTTGTAAATCAACAGTTGGAATCAGGTCTGCTCTGTCATGAGAAATGCCACTGAAAGTCAGTAGGGGCTTCAGGTTCCCAAACAAGCAAAGTTCTGAACCAAGTTGCATAAGCAAAGCAAGCAAAGTTCTGAACCAAGTTGCATAAGCAAAGCAAGCAAAGTTCTGAACCAAGTTGCTTAAGCAAAGCAAGCAAAGTTCTGGACGAAGTTGCATAAGCAAAGCAAGCAAAGTTCTGGACGAAGTTGCACAAGCAAAGCAAGCAAAGTTCTGGACGAAGTTGCATAAGCAAAGCAAGCAAAGTTCTGGACAAAGTTGCACAAGCAAAGCAAGCAAAGTTCTGGACCAAGTTGCACAAGCAAAGCAAGCAAAGTTCTGGACCAAGTTGCATAAGCAAAGCAAGCAAAGTTCTGTACCAAGTTGCACAAGCAAAGCAAGCAAAGTTCTGGACCAAGTTGCATAAGCAAAGCAAGCAAAGTTCTGGACCAAGTTTCACCAAGTCTAGTAAAAGTATGTTTGCAGAGGCTTATGCTATACTTGACATTTCTTTGAAGCGTTAAACGTATGGGAGCAGAAGTTCAAGCAGATGACACAAAAAGCAAATTACTGACAGGGCACTACAGTACTGAAGAAATGTTTATATATTATCATATCCGCAATACAAAGGCTGTAAGAGCACACAAAAAATATTTTAGCGTTCCTGTTAAAGCCAATGACAACTTTTAACTGCCATAGCAACCGAAGTAACGTAGCAGTTGGCATGAATCAGAACGTATTACTCCCCCATCCCACAGATGTTACATTTCGATTACTAAGGGCCAATATATCATTTGTAAATGTTTAAAATGAACGGACGGCTGACAGACAATGAACCACGGAACTATACTATGAGCGTAGCCCAGCAGAACCAACAACTGGCTTAATATTTGTGCAAAAACAGTTGCAGACAAGGTGTGCTGTGAAGAGACCATTTTGTACATTTCCTGTTGAATAATGCAAAAGGTGTGTACTTGCTTTCACCTCTGAATATGTGATTGAGAGCCCTTTCAGTATGTAAATAAAACACAAATGTTTTGGTTTGAGTAAGGAAAACATCCGAAATTTGAAATACAGATTAACAGCAAAATAATATTGTCTAAATTGCTGCATGTGAAAATGCGCAAAACTGACATGTACATATAGTGTAGCTAGTCAAGCATTTCGTACAGTAATTTAGTTAACCTTGTATAGTCTATCCCATAACCTTGTTTCCACTGTAGTCCTGTCTTCAGCTGCCCTAGTTGAGTTAGCAGTGAACTTTGAGAAAAACTAAATCCTGCAGAATTTGCATGGACAGTAAATGACAGTAAAATATAGACATTCGATAAGTGTATACTTTCTTTGGCCTCTGAGTATAGTTACTTCCCCGAATATCTGATAGAAATTTTATGCAATTATACACTGAACGTCGAACATTTTAGGGAGCATGCCTGAATATTTTTGGGGAGCTGGGGAGAAGCTGTATTACTTTTAGGGATTAGGGGAGCAGGGGCAAAATAATTTTAGGGAGCAAGGCAAAATATTTTCAGGGAGCTGGGGAGGTTTGGACATTATTTTCAGGGAGTTAGGGAGCACTGACCCCCACCCCCTGGTAGGGCCTCAGCACTTGAATAAACATTCTTCTTCTTCACAATATAGACAGGAAATTAACTCCTGTAGAACTTCTTGCCTCTAGCAAATATGGAGTGAGAAAAATATGAGACCTAGCATACAAAATACTAATAGGCTGCAATATTCACACAATTCTGCCATTACAAGAAGTACTTAAATAAAGCAAAGGTGGCTCATTAGGGAGAACAGTGTAGAGGCAGTACAGCATAGACATCTTTAACCATACTTTAAGGCTCAAGTTGAGGCGAATCGCTGTTACAGTCAAACTTGCTTAAGTGGTCACTTCCATTAAGGGGCCACCTGTATTTAGCAGCCACCTTATCTTGGTCTCTTGAACCAAACTACAGTGCAAATGAACCTGTTTTAAGGAGTCACTTGTTTTAAGCAGCCAGTTTTCATTTGGCTGACCCTTTAAGACAGGTTTGACTGTACTTTGACTTATTTTTTTATTTTTCAGGCTGATACGGTAGTCTGAAGTCCTAAACTGTGATACATCGTTTTACGAAAAGCAGTACAGTTGATGGAATGTAATACCTAAAAAGCAGTTCATCACAACAAAAAGCAGTACATTATACAAAACATGCAAAACGACCCCCTGTTCTTTTCACATGATAAATACCAGTATTTTTACAAAACATCAGTATAAATAATGTATAATACATAGGTGATCCTTCAAAAATAACATAATAAATCGAGAGAAAACACAAATATTTGAGATGACAACAAACTGAAGCACATGACCCATGCAGATTTCTTCAGACTGTCGCTTAAATACCGTATTCACAGATGAGTTGTCAAAGTACAAAGCAGATTATTCACTGATACCACTTGCTGGATGTAAATCATTTCAATTTTGAAATAATTAGACAAGAAATAAACCAGCTTACCGTCACAACGAAGCGCGTGACCACCATTTTCCTTTACAATTAAGCAGTACGGTTACCAAAGCAGCATCTGTCGTAGTACAGTTAGGTCACGTGATTACATAGCGTGGTGTACTTAACTTGCAAATACAATTTAGCTGACAAAATGCTCATGGTGAGCTTATATGATCTGTCATGGTTCTCCACTTACTTGGACCATGTATTCTCTGAACCTCTGCCTCAGAGCTCTGACATGAATCTTGGCAGAGTGCAGAAAAGCAGTAACTCTAGTCTCTAGCTTCCTATCTTACATAGTTGTGGCCCTTATTTTAATCACAGTCATGATTTTGTGTCCTGCCCATGTGGTAATGACTACCAGAGGCTTGATTCCAAACAACATATTACATATGAAGGAACTACATGATAATAGAAAGCTGTATTATTATTTTATTTTTTTTTTTGTTATTGTTATTTCTGGTTGGAACATATAACTTAAATGCTGTCAACAGTTCTGTAAAGGCAGGGCCCTATTAGTTACAATGTTTCTAGTTTTGTATGTGGCAATTTAAAATCTAATTCACAATGAACAACCACAGTTAAGATGATAAAATAAACAAATAAAGATAACATATATTTTCATGTTATAAAAATTGAAAAAGAAACTCTGAAAATGAACATAATTTTATTGTATTTTTCAGGCGTGGATTGCTTGCAGTATACATGGCTAATGTTGTAAGTATTTCTTCATGTCAGAATATTAACCCATACTGGAAAACAAAACTAAGAACAAGTTATGCAGAGCTCCAGATAAGAGGGGGTATTGAGGATAATTCAAAGATAATTTTTCTTATTTCTTAACGAAAACATATGTTGTGACCCCTCATTAGAACCGTCTCGATGAGACGGTTCTAATGATGGGTCACAAAATATGTTTTTATGGAGAAATATGGATAATTATCCCTGAATTATCTCTGTTACCCCCTCTTATCTGGAGCACTGTTATGGATACTGTCTTGGATTTCTTCATTTGTGAGCTACTTCACATCTCTTCAGCAGCTGAATTGTTCGGAAGTTTGTTCACCTTTCTTGTTTCATTTCCACATCTCCTGATCAGTTTTATCACATAACTGCTACATGTGGAAAAGACCTTTTTGACCAGTAAATTTTGTGTCTATGAGTAATTGTATGCCCAGCATATGAAGCATGAGAGGGTACATGTATTATAATGAGCCGTGACACGACAAAACCAGTTAAGTGGCTCATGCACCCAGTGCAGACTCAAATCAGCCTGGGCATATATCTAGTCTGATCAGAGTCTTTGAATTTCAGGTAAAGGGTAGCTAAGGGTCTGAGCTAGATCCAAGCAGACAGAGAAGACTCTGATCATAATGGGTGGATGCCAGTTTTGTGTCTATGAGTAATTGTATGCCCAGCATATAAAGCATGAGAGGGTACATGTATTATAATGAGCCGTGACACGACAAAACCAACTAAGTGGCTCATGCACTCAGTTTAGACTCAAATCAGCCTGGGCATATATCTAGTCTGATCAGAGTCTTTGATTTGCACGTAAAGGGTAGGTAAGGGTCTTAGCTAGATCCATGCAGACAGAGAAGACTCTGATCAGACTGGGCAGATGCCCAGGCTGATCTGAGTCTGCGCTGGGCGCACATACCACTTTGTTGGTCTTGTCGAGTCGCAGCTTATATAGTTTTCTCATTCCATATATTTGCCCATTTCCATTCATCTGATGTATTAAGTGATAATACTTTAAATGGATGGAAATGGGCAAGCTTATGGAATGGCTGGGGATTAGAAATTAAAGATGACCATTCTTACCCAGTGGTATCCCATGAGGCTTTTTGTGGGAGCAATTCATTCAGAACTGGGCATCACCTGATTGTAGTTTATAGGTGACAAGTAGAAAATGAAACATTGTTAATGTGATGGCTGAGAAATAAGACAGAGGGGGGAATTATTAAGCATGAATATACTTATGTTTTGGAAACAGAAAATACCATTTTGTATTTTATGCAAGAACATAAATAAGTTCTTTTGAGAAATTTTAAGCATTGAACTTTTAAAAAAACAGAGTTGGTACTTTTAGTTCATTGACACAAGTACATTGTGACATCACTTTTTGTTAAACATTTTAATTATCTTATTTACTTTAGGCCTAAAATATCTGCAGGGGACAATATTGTTTCTATATCCATCAGTGTCATGGAACATATGCCACAGGTGAAAAAAAGGGAGAAAAGAGCATTCTGGAAACTGACTTTACCAGTACATTAGTACAAGATCATGTCATCATGCAGGGAGGCAACCAGGATATTTGCAAAAGTTGTTTCCCTTTCCAAAGAAGAAGGACAGATATGAGCCGCGACACGACAAAACCAACAATGTGGTAGTGCGCCCAGTGCAGACTCAGATCAGCCTTGGCATCCGTGCAATTTGACCAGGCTCTTCGTTAAGTGCTGAACCGGTAGCTTAGGGTCTAATCTACCTCCATGCAGACAGTGAAGACTCTGATTAGACTGGGCGGATGCCCAGGCTTATCTGAGTCTGCCCTGGGCGCACAACCACATTGTTGGTTTTGTCGTGTCGTGGCTCATATGAAGGTGTACCCAACGCCTTGATTTTAGCCTTTTGTCACACTTCTAGTTGCTAAGTGGAAAACAGTACATCTCTTCACTAGGGAAATCCCCAGGAACTGCAGTGAAAATCTCCTCAATAGAATTTCCCATGCAAAAATAGGTTGAAACACATACTGTAATGGGCTTAAATTTTGGGACACCTAAAAAAATTAATTTTCCATTGGGACAAATGGAAAATTTACTTTTTAGGTGTCCCAATACTTAAGCTTAACTTTAGGGACACCTAAAAAAGTTAATTTTCCATTTGGGACAAATGGAAAATTAATTATTTTAGGTATCCCAATACTTAAGCACACTAGATAGTACAGTGGAAGTATATCAAAAGCCTCTCTTCAGGCAAAGAAACATGTCATAAAAAATCTTTGTCCCAGCTGTTGTCCTGTCATATAAATGACACTCCATTCTATTGAAGGCAATGTGGTATCTGTCATTAGAGCTTTTAGCCATTTTATAGGAGCTTGACCAAGTTGTACTTTTATTGTCCTTTTAGTTGTACCACCCTTTCCAGGACATACACACTTTAGCATGAAATACAATGTATGGCATAATATGTATGGTCTTTATTGATGAGGGTGCTATAAAATAGTTTTTGTCCACCTATTCTGAGATACCGGTAAACCACTTGCTAAAGCTTGTTCTATTATCTTAGAAATAAATTTCATTTTTCCGATGTTCATGGAACTATGAACACTATGAACTCAATAGGTTATGTGCAACTTTGTGTTCACGTTAACTTTGCACATGACCTTCCATGAACTTCAGAAAAATGAAATTTGTCTCTTATAATTACATTTAATTTTGAAATTATTTTAAGCATCCTTTTCGATTTTTAAGAGCATCATTTGTAAAATATATGACAAAAAGCTGTGACTAATCAACAGGTTAGCCATTCATGTTAAAATGCCATCATGACGTGATGTCAACTAGAAGGTTACAACAACCAATGGCATTGTTTGTTTACTTTGCATACCAATGATGTTGCTTGACTGACTGTTGTTCATGGAAGTATGAACTCTGTTTCACCGAAATAGGTTCATAGAAAATCAAAGGGAATGCAATCATTTCCTAATTCAGGCAGACAACCATGCTATAACATTTCATGACTACAGTTTGCTGAAATGCACATGCTGATCTATGAAAATGCAAGCTATGGACTAATGAAGTTAGAAATAAATCGCCTCCAATGACGCAACTAACCAGATTGTTTCGGATAGAGTGATATCTTTTCTAATTTTGGGATTAAAACTGCCACCTGCTGGCAGGCTTTGTCAGCCAATGAAAGTTCATTTGTCTTTTTGTCAATCTCACTGTTCCAGCTGTGAGCTGTTCTGGAATATTCTCTAATGATGGAAGCTTAACATTACCATCAATGTACTTCATCGGCTATTTCCAGCCTTTTATGGGCATACCGTAATATGCCTAAATTTTGGGACACCTAAATATAATTAATTTTCCATTTGGGACAAATGGAAAGTTAATTATTTTAGGTGTCCCAATACTTACACACATTACGGTATGCTTTATTAAGGTGGATGGGTAATAATGTCTAGCAATAATTTTCCACCATTTCTACAAAAGAAAACAACTTTTTTAACTTCCTATTTGCTTCCCTAGTTGATATAGTCCTTTTAAAATGGGGTCTTCTCTTAAAGGCTCCTAGAGCACATTTTTTTCTCTCTCCATATTGTCACATTAACTGCTGCAGAAGCTGCAATTCTTCATTTGGGCTTATTGTACCCCCATCCCCACCCCTACCTATTTGTATACATGTAGTTTTGTATACATAACAGCCTTATGCTGTATACAATTATACATTATTCTGAATGGATGGGTAGATTCAATACAGAGAGCTAACTTGAGAGCAAAGACATTTTAACTCTTTAAGTACCAAAAAGCAGACGACAAAATTTATGTCTGCAAAAATTAAAAAAATGCCTTGTCCAAGACATTTCATATTGAGGATTCAAAAAATAGAGGGCAAACAGTGTAGATCTAGATGAGGGGGCTCATTATGAGCCGCCTCATCAAGATCTACGCTGTTTGCAAATTCTGCAATTTTTGTCACTGGGGCTTAAAGAGTTAATAGCCTTATTGAATAACTTATTTTAGAACTTTTACCCCATAATGTTTTCATGTGGAATTTTTAACCGGTTGATATGCAGTGATTTCAAAATACATAAATTAGATATGCAACATAAATTTCTATGTAATTCAAATTGTAGCCAGTAACATGATTTGTAGATGACATAATCTGTTTCCCTGTTTTGCCAAAGAAGGGAACCAACCATACTGCTGCCAAAGCACCTGGCTTCTTAAGGCGGTGCAATAATCATGCCTTTCACTTTGTTAAATTGCAGATTTTAATTTGATTTATGCTTGAATTAGCATAAAGAATCTTGAGAAAATATGCAATTTGTGATCAATGCAACGGAGATTAGAATGGATTAAACTTGAAATTGTATAAATCTATGTGTCTGTGTGTGTGTGGTGGCAAAACCAATGACCTACAAAATTTAAATTTATTCATGATGAAGTGTATCTAATGCTGCATTTGTAATTGAATATGTATTGGGGATCTTTTCTCATTATTCAAAAACATGACTTGTTCAATGTCTCACCAAATCCCTTACAAACAGCTTAATTTTCAATTATGGAGGATTGTAGCTTTAATTCTTATCTAACATGCTCTGAATACTAAGTGTATTCCTGTGCTTTTGAAGCAGCATGTTTCAGTTGGTGATATTGCATATAATCTTATAATATCTAACACAATGAAACAAATGATAATAGAGTATTGTACATTGGGAACAAAAAGGTCTCTTTTTGCAAAACTTTTCAAATTTCTTGAGAATGAAGCTGTTGCAAAGGACAGTTGCCTCCCCTGAAAGTGTACCCATTTATGTTAAAGCAATAAACCATAAAGGTTTAAGGCCTCCCCTGAAAGTGCACCCATTTATGTTAAAGCAGTAAACCTTAAAGGTTTAAGGTTTATTGCTTTAACATAAATGGGTACACTTTCAGGTTTAAGGTTTAATGCTTTAACATAAATGGGTACACTTTCAGGGGAGGCAATTTAAGGTTTATTGCTTTAACATAAATAGGTACACTTTCAGGGGAGGCAATTTAAGGTTTATTGCTTTAACATAAATGGGTACACTTTCATGGGAGGCAATTTAAGGCTTATTGCTTTAACATAAATGGGTACACTTTCAGGGGAGGCAATTTAAGGTTTATTGCTTTAACATAAATGGGCACACTTTAAAGGGAGGCAACTATTCTAATTTTGTTTTGCCTCCCTTTTCAGTGGAGGTCAACTTTTAAAGTAAGAATATGCTCTTCTAATTAAGGAGCAAATTATTTCCTTTAAGAGAGGACCCCTGTTTGGAAGGGCTTCATCATTCAGGGAAGCAAACAGGAAGTCACAAAAGTTACCTCCGTTTGAAAAAATGCTGGAAAAAATGTTGATGTGCCAGACCTTAGTCAGTGAAATGGAGAAAACCATGTTAGTGTCTTTTGATATCAAGTTTATCAGGCGAGACCAGAAACAGCGTGGGAATGGCGAGGCTTGCCAAGCCAGTCTGACATGTTTCTGGTCGAGCCTGATAAACTTGATATCAAAAGACACTTACATGGTTTTCTATTTATCATGCATCATTAGAAGATTATACGGCGTAAAGAGCGGCAAACACAGTTTTATTGGAACTTGCTGACGTAGCAAAATTGCGTTATGAGTTATGACATAAGTTGGTGACGTCAATTAACCAGTCAGACGTTGATATCACGGCCAACGTCAGTATGAAGCCAATCTTCTTCAGAGATCGCTTCTAAAGGCATTGCCTGATAATAATGGCGCAAGTGCAGTTCTAAAGTGACATGGTATCACATCATGTTATCATACTCCAGATATCAGGTGAATTTTACAGCAGATACATGATAAATGTTGTAATGATTGTAAATTAAAAACTCTGCAAATAAGCATTTGCACAAATTTCCCATTGTATGGTATGGACTTTTTTTGAGGTCTCCTCCCTGTAACTGTCTTTCTTACTGTCTTAACTTCTATGGTTTATCAAAAAAAAAAAAAAAAAATGATCTCAAAGCAGCAGATAGTGTGGACTGTTGGAAGGGTATGATCTTGGTCTATGCAGTTAATCAAAAGTATGCAATTTTTATAGAAAGTTTCAGTACACTGCTTGATGTACTTATTGAGCTATTTTCCTGGTATGTTCCAATTAAAGCCAGTACAAACACTTCACAGATACCGCTGGGCTCCATTGTCAGGCCAGATTCTTTTTAATTTGTCAAAAAAAGCAATTTCTGTCAAATCACTGAAGCGAAGATTTTCTATATTGGCTTTGGATTAAGTTTGTTTCTGAATAGAAAATAGACACTTATGGTATGGCTGCTAAATAAGTACAAGCGCTGTCTTGTAAACAGATAAATTAAGCAAATTCTGTGAAGTTGATGATATCCAATTATTAAGTATTAATTGACAATCAGCAGAATTAGAGAATAAGGACATCAAAAGAATCTTTGCAATTGTCTTTTCATCCATGTGTAAAGTTCACCTGTAAGGTTAAAAAGTTAGAACGAAGGTACTGAGTATGGACATCAGTTATAGTAATATCAAAGAATTCTTAAGATTATCAAAGAATTTGCAAGAAAATGTAGGAAAATTGAACTTTAAAAGAAATTTTATGTGTCAAAGAAAATAACACAGTAGCTTAAACCTAATTGTTACAGTGGCTAATGTGATAGATAGATGATTGACAAGTTCAGCAATTTATTGTCCATCTTTACAACAAATACATAAAGTCCCAGTTATTAGGGACCAACCATTTGATATTCTGGGGGAGGGGGGGGGGGGCCTGGTATATTTATCAAAAAAAATTCCTTGTGTTTGGATATGCAAGAAAAAAATAATCTGGCTCATAAGGGGGTTTAAAAAAATGATCTGACCTCAAAAGTAAGTGAAAAAAATAACCTGGCTCCACCCAAAATTTCAAAAAAATAAATATTGTCTGCAGATAATTCCATTTGAATTGAGTTTTTATAATGTCTCTGGCTTCTGGGGGCTGCGCCCCCTGACCCCCATATATTTATAGTAATATTTAAAAATTATCTACAATTGTTTTACACCAGCGGGCCCGCATGTGCATACATTTGCAAAAACATCCTATACAACATTCACATACATGTACTATTGGTCTGCCACATTATTAAGTAAATTTTTCCACTAAAACTGAATTGCAAAAGAGTCACTAGCTTATGGGAGACAAAGCCATTATGGCAAAATAAACACTTTTAAAAGGCAAAAGTCCTAAAATGAAAAACCCTTATTTTCATCATCATCCCTAGTTTTTCTCTATTGTTTCCAGTCTTAAAATTGCCATTAAAATAGGGAAATTGCTTTAGCTTCTGGGGGGCAGTGCCCCCCAGACCCCCCTTTGCTAACTTCTTAGCACAGAACTTTCAGCCATTTTATCAAATGCCTTTCATGTAAAATGTGACTCTATCAGTAAATATTTATCAAACTTTCTAAAGTGCGAATAAAGCATGTTGTGGCATATGATTGGCCTAGAAAAAACCCTTAAATTCCTAAAGTTAACCCTAAAACTTTGCCAAAATAGCCCTAATTTAAGGCCAAAATATCCCTACTTTAAGGCCTAATTTTTTGCTCATACAGGGATGTTTGTATCTGTACCTTAGATGAAGAGAGTAACATGCTTCAGGCACTGGTTTGCAAAAGCAAGCTAAGCCATGCCCTTAGCCTGGTTAAAGACAGCACCTGGTGTTCTTTTTGTGAGAAAAAAAGGTGTGAAAATTACTGATGTGGGTAAAATAAAAGGATATTAAGGTCAAGTAACCGAGGATCTGATAGTTCAGCCTATAAAATAAAAAAAAGATAACCTGTTTGAGTTAGTTTGTAAAAAAAAGAAATCGGCTCCCTCAAGGTGAAAAAAAAAAAAGAAATTGTTTTCAGAGATAAGTGAAATAAAATGTCCTGTCTCCATCAAGAGTACCAGGCCTCCCCCCCCCCCCCCCCCCCCCCCCCCCCCCCAGAATATCAAATGGTCGGCCCCTTAAAAGAATTGTCACGTTAGTCCAGGATTTGTTAAGTCCTCGGATACCTATGAGAAGAAATGTGCTACCAGTAATAGTTTTTGTGAAAAAAGAATGAGAGCTCCTCACACATTTTTCATTTTTGCAGCAAAAAATGGCAGTGTTTTGCATACAATAGGTGTAACATCTGGTTAACTTACTATGTTGTTAGTTTTGAACAATTTGGCCCAGATTGTTAAATGGAACTGCAAATTAAGAAATACTAAGTGAGTACTCCATGGTACTCACATTACTGTGATATTGTAAACCTAAAAATTTGGAGAAAAAATATTCAGCAAAAAAAAAAATAAAAAAAAATAAATGGACAACAAAAGTTAAATTACCTCCAGTAGAGATTCTCAGCCCTTCATAATTTATATGACCCTCAACTTTTATATAAGATGCTGATGTTAAGTATAAAGGTTTGAAAAAAGCACAGAGCAGAGTTTTATTAAGAATTTAATCTTCAGAACATGTAATAATCAAAGTTCTAGATATTAAAAAATACAGGATTGAATTGAGTCCATGAGCATCAGAACATTGTATTGTTCTACTCTCATGTTTTGACTTTTATTGGCAATGTCTGAAAAGGTGGTATGAAAGGTCAATTTGTTTGATAGAATTCGTTGAGTTGAGGTCACCAATACAATGTACAGTCAACTCTTGATATCTCAGAGTTGAAGTTTCTTCAAAACTACTGATATCACAAAGTCAATTTTCTGATCCCAGAAAATTTACTTTGAGATATCAGTAGTTTGAGATAAAGGAGCCGAAATGTAAATAAACATAGAGAATGTGCGCAAACTATATTTTTTTTATACAAGAGGTACTTTGAGATATCAGTGTTTGAGATATCGAGAGTTGACAGTAGTTCTGTCATGTGACTTTGTCTCTGAGTTTGTGAGACTTTGACCCAGCTTTAGCTCAGTGATGAACTTCATTCAGGTGCTGCCATAAGCTGAGCAGCTCTGCCATTGAGAGACCATGTAACCATGTTCTGCCATTGAGAGACCATGCAACCATGCTCTGCCATTGAGAGACCATGTAACTATGCTCTGCCATTGAGAGACCATGTAACCATGTTCTGCCATTGAGAGACCATGCAACCATGCTCTGCCTCTGAGAGACCATGTAACCATGTTCTGCCATTGAGAGACCATGTAACCATGTTCTGCCATTGAGAGACCATGTAACCATGCTCTGCCATTGAGAGACCATGTAACCATGTTCTGCCATTGAGAGACCATGCAACCATGTTCTTCCATTGAGAGACCATGCAACCATGCTCTGCCATTGAGAGACCATGTAACCATTTCTGCCTTTGAGAGACCATGTAACCATGTTCTGCCATTGAGAGACCATGCAACCATGCTCTGCCATTTAGAGACCATGCAACTATGCTCTGCCATTGAGAGTCCATGTTACCATGCTCTGCCTTTGAGAGACCATGTTACCATGCTCTGCCATTGACAGACCATGCAACTATGCTCTGCCATTGAGAGACCATGTTACCATGCGAGAGACCATGTTACCATGCTCTGCCATTGAGAGACCATGTTACCATGCTCTACCATTGAGAGACCATGTTACCATGCTCTGCCATTGAGAGACCATGTAACCATGCTCTGCCATTGAGAGACCATGCAACCATGCTCTGCCGTTGCGAGACCCATTTTCTGCCATTTAGAGACCATGTAATCATGCTCAGCCATTTGAGAGACCATACAACCATGCTCTGCCATTGAGAGCAGGGTGTGCATTGCAGGCGAAGTTGGGCGATAACTTCTCCTTGGGGCTCAAAACTTCGCCCGAGGTTTCCCGAAAAGCGAAGTTCGAGTCGCCCTGTTTTTCTGGGTCGTAAGATCAATAATTCGTCAAAATGACTGGCGCCAGTATATCGAATTTCAACGCCAATTAACAAAGCCCCCTTTCATTTATCAGCGTTAATCCTCTCACCGACCCTGATTGAGCTTTGATCTCGATAGGTGCTGCCGACATCAAGTCGGAAAAATTAACACCTCGGCAAAGCCAACGGAGTACAGTTAATCCACTAAGTGACGAGCGAAAGAGCTTTGATCCCGCTACATTTTGCCGACTTAATCTATCCATCTGCTTTGGCGGCAGGTGTAAAGCGCATTCTGATCATGGTCTTCACTGATTTCTTACGTTATGGTATAAATTTTCTTATCTTCAAACTACGGCGATAACGAGCAGAGTAGATATGACATGACAGTACTCACTTAGGCAGGCTTATAATGATCGTCGCAATTTTCGAAGTATAGAATGTTAATGCTGGCCGTGTAGACAAGTGCAGGACAGCGCATCAGGTTATGTTCTACATTGTTGTTCATAGAATTTTATGACTGCGAAAGTTCTGCGAACAGTGCAACCCCGACGCCGGGCTGCACTTTTCGCGAATGCATTACCCGAGACTTACTCATTCTCGTCGAATCGAGGTCTACGTTGTTGTCACATGTTCAGTATCGTTTACGGGATGAACCGGCAAATGAACAATCTCATGTCTCAAAAAAAAAAAAAAAAAAAAAAAACATGCAAAAATTGGCGACCAGTGCGAGTTACGGTACGCATTTAGATCAATGCAAAAGCGATTACCAAGCGTAAAACCGGTAGTACAGTGGTTAAAGACGGTAACCATTGCTCGTTAATAGGTCAGACACGTTTGTCTAATCCCACTTGTTGATTTCGGCTTCAGATCAAAGGATGCCGCCTCTGACACGTGCAACTCAATGTGTCAGATTGAACCGAAAGACGGGAGAAGGTATCTTAATCCAGACACACGCTGATAGCAAAGACTCGTATCAGCCTACGCAATATTGTTATGCTATTGGTGTTTCCTGACCGCTAATAAGGTCTTTGTGATATGAGCGTCACCGTTACCCTTTGAAAAGCGAATACTTCCGAAGAAGCTTATCAGTCTGCACTCTTCGCATGTTCCATAAGATACATTTTATGTGGTACGGGTCATGAGTTCACCGGACTTCACATGCAGCGACAGTCCGCTGCGACTAAAAATAGTTTCTATGTGTCGGGTTAAGTAAGACCTTACGCCATCTGAAACTAAAGTTAATCAGAGTCTTCCTTTAATAGGTTGTTCATCGAGTTAGTTTTCATCAGACTTTGCGAGTGCGCATGCTAGTCTGCGTCGTATGCACACGCCGTTAAGTACCTTTTAAAAGTAGCCTTCGAAGTGGTGAGATCGCTCCCACGCGTTTGGCATTGTGGGTGTGCAAACGTCCAAACCAGCCTGCGCAGTCTTGTCCTAATGGTCAGGTTTTGTTTCAATATACAACTAGTTGTCTCGGAACAAGAACGCGCTATGTACGGTGCTGGTATAGAATTAACTTGAGAAAACTCAGACCGGCATTGAGCCGACGACCGAAATCGCGACTTCTGATCAAAGTTTTTCTGTACAAAACAAGCTATGGATCGGTGGAAGTTATATTATAGAGGAACAGGACTCAGATCAGCCTGCGTATCCGCGCTATCAGAATCTTGTCTTTTCGCATCAATATCTATGACTGCTGAGAAATATCTAGCCAAGACATACACTCTGAACAGTCTCTGCAGATGCGCAAGCTGTCGGAGACTTCATTGCTACATTCAGTGTCGCAACACTCTGATCGTTAGCAAACTTCAAAGACACCGCTAGACACTGATAGCCGATCGGTGGCACGTGCAGATTTGTACAGGTGTGTCAGGAAGAAAGGTACTTGATGCGTATGCAAAGAAAACTGACTAGATCAGCCTGCAAGTACACACAGTCTTATCGGAGTCTTCTTTGCTCACTTTAAACCTGCACGAATGAACAACGATCAGTCTGCGCTGATGTGCAAATTTATTACGAATTGGGCCGGGAACAAAGTTACTGACAAGGTCATAACTTGTACTTTCAGTTTTGCGTTTTTACTCGGATAGGGCATGAAAAAATTACAGAAGTCCCACTTCGCCTTGTTTCTTTTGAAGTCGCTTGGCTTCAACTGGAAGGCGACTTGATGTCGCTCGTTTTCTGGGGCCCAGTGCACACCCTGTGAGAGGACATGCAGCCATGCTGTGCCATTTGAGAGACCATGCAACCATGCTCTTCCATTGAGAGACCAATAATTGCAACCATGGCCTGCCATTGAGACCATACAACCTTTATTTTGGTGGATGTGAATGATAGAGGACCTTTATTCTTCATCTGAGACATTGTAACTGCATGTTTTGTATTTCAGGCTCTTGAAACTTTATGGAGAATGTTTGAGGCTAGAGGTTGGGTGAAGTCTATACCAAATGGAGAGGTATGTGATTATTGTTTTATTCTTGTAAGGGGTTGGGGAAGGAGGCTGGGGATATAGCTGGGTGTAGGAGATACATATGGGGTATACAAACACATTGCATGAGAGAATCATGTCTTGCATTAGTAAAACCATGTCTGCTTCTGTCCATAGATCTCATGTTATATTGTATGTAATAAGCCAATGAAAAGAGTAATGCATATGAATATTGTAAAATTCGTAGGTCCAGATAAGAAGGGGTAAGTGGGCTAATTAAGGCATAAATTTCCTTATTTTCTATGATAGCATAATATGTTGTGACCCCTTTTAGAACTGTATCATCGAGATGGTTTAAATGAGGGGCACAACATACGTTTTTATTGAGAAATAAGAAAAATCATCTCTGCATGAATTATCCCTGTTTCCCTTCTTATGTTATTGCTGTTTTGTTAGAGCATAATAAGGCATAACGGCCATAGCCTAGAAGGATATCATTCTGTACTGTAAAAGTATTTCTAGTCCTGATGCATTTCAGTTATATCGAATCTTTTCACACACTGTCAGCAGTATATCTGAATTGTAAACAATACCACAAGAAAAGGTTATACATGTAATTCCTAGTTATAATGAAAAAAAACTGTAATGCCCATTCATATATGTAAAAAGGAAAGTATGCCAAAAGGCAACAAGGCATCCCCACAGGGTATAATCGATTCCGCTAATTTTCGCTTCCTGCAGAGACTGTACATCATATCTGGCTTCCGCCGGGACTGTCCGCGAACTCTTGCTTCCTGCCGAGACTTCTGTACATGATAAATGGCTTCTTGTAGAGACTGTCCGCATGATTCTGCTTCCTGCCGAGCCTCTCGGCAGGAAGCAGAGTCACGCGGACAGTCTCGGCAGGAAGCCATTTTTCGAGGACAGTAGGCTCTGCAGGAAGCAAGAGTTCATGGACAGTCTCGGCAGAAGCCAAATATGGCGGACAGTCTCTGCAGGAAGCGAAAATTGGCGGAATCGATTATACCCTGTTATCCCTTTGTACAATTTCTTCCTTCGCTTGGAACTTTCTGGTTATACATTTCTAACTATCTTTTTCATGCCCCTTTATGTAATGCTACTTACAAGGGCCATGTGTATAGCTACCCCTTGCAAAATCAAACACACTTGAGTTTCTTCTTACTGTAACATTTTATTAAGCCAATGAAAAAATATTGTAAAGTTTGTTCAGTGAAAAGAGTGGTGCATATGAAAATTGTAAAATTCATTGATCTTCGTTGCTGTGATGATTGGAAATGTGAAGAAGATTTGTAGTAATTTATTCTGGCTGTGCTTGTATTGGAATGCTTATCTGTGATTCGCAGACAGTTGTAACAAATAGAAGCTTTCATAAGAAGATCAAAGGCTTTTATTTTTTAGCCTGCATGCAATTAAGAGTTATTGTCTGGCCTCAAGTTTAATGCTGACTGAGCCTTCATAAGTGTTTTTTGATTGCGTTTGAAAACTAATCAACTGTGCAAATGATTTATTAGTGATTTTTATTAGCGATTCTTACACCAAGACATGATCACAGAGACTGAAACAGGATTAAAAGAATAAAATAGAAATGAATAACTTGGGTTGTAAGAAAGGAAAACTAAAACACCCATTCTTTTAATCTAAAATGCCTCCCTTTAATCTTAGGTCCAGAACTTATTGTTTGCACTTGTTAGCCCAAAGCCATCTATGGTATTATCATTTCTGGATTACCAATGTTCCGTGAAAATGCCCGTACGATTATATCGCATCAGAAATATAACTATGAGCTTAACAACAACCCTTCCAATCAACTCAAAACATGGAGGCTGATCATGTTTACGTGGATTAGATTGATTTTGAAGTGAGGTTGTCAATTATAACCAATCATTACGAAGATTGAGGTATTCTAAGATCAAAGCTGGGCAATTACTGTAAGCCTATAAAGCGTGTTTACTGGATTTCCGACTTGTTCCATGTCATTAGACTTATCTGCGATAAGGAGAATTCTGATCACAAAGTTATGATAGAGAGGACTCAAACATACCTGCATTAATTGTTATTTTTTGTTATATTTCTTGTTACCGAGTGTCTTGGTACAGCTTGATTCATATCTCCAGATGAGGTGGGCTTTTGATGTTAATTTGAAGAATTTCTGTCCATGGTAAAAATGTAGGTTGTGGCTCTTGGTTAGAACCACCTCCCAAAGGCGGAAAAATAAGAAAATTTATTCCAGAATTATCAAAGAAATTAACTCACTTTATAAATGGTCAGGTGTCATATTTATAAAGCCACTTAAGTCGTTGCTATATGCTGTTGCTAAAGGCTTAAGGCTAAATTTCTATGAAAGAGATTTCCTACAACTAAGAAATTTGCTCTGGAGGAACAGTCTTTTTCAGACTGTTCGTCCAGAAATACGACCCCAGATTTGCAAAGAAGCCAAACAGTTCATTTATTCCTCCATATAATTTCATTTGCACTCTAATCTCTTAGAATTATGCCACACTTTTACTGGAAAGACAAAAAACTTTCAACATACAATTTTTTATGCTTGGATTTCTGCTTATATTGTTTTTGCACACTCTCAAAATGATAAGTGATCATATTGCTTTTGATATAGATCCTCTATTTCAGACCTATAAAATATTTGAGCCGCGACGCGAGAAAACCAACAATGTGGTTGTGCGCCCAGTGCAGACTCAGATCAGCCTTGGCATCAAACCAGTCCAATCAGACTCTTCGCTAAGCGCTCAAAGCGTAGCTAAGAGTCTAAGCTACCTCTATGCGGACAGGGAAGACTCTGATCAGACTGGGCGGATGCCCAGGCTGATCTGAGTCTGCGCTGGGCGCACAACCACATTGTTGGTTTTGTCATGTCGCGGCTCATTTATGAACATGTTCCTTCCTCTGTCTCTCTGACTATCACTTTTTGCACATTTACACATAAAAGGTAAAGGTAAAGGTTTCCCATAGCCTAATAGCCGTAGGGGCAGTGGGGATTAGAGACCCACTGTATCTTGGGCACAGCTGATGAAAGGTGGAGCCCATCTCTCTCCTTTTGCTGCCATAGCCTTCCCTAATTCGAAAAAGGTACCCATTTACTGCTGGGTCGACAGAGAGAGTTTTCCAGTCATCGGATGGCAACGGTGAGCCGCGAACTCAAGACCTTCCAGTGACTTTCTGCACAATAACCGAGCCACTCTAACCACTTGACTACGGCGCCTCTCTACACATACTGGAATTAAAAGGTAAAAAGATACAGTCATGTGCATGGATTTTTTTGCCATTTCTACAAAATATCAGTTATTTGAATTCAAGTTGCACTTAGGGTAAGTTATACAGGGTGGCATTTATGTAATTACGTGTAACTCTGTTGATTAGATTGAAACTTTGCACAGATCGTATAGTGAATGTGCACATGTGAGGTTTTAAACATAACTTAGCGATATTCTGTGAAATAGGCATTTTTGATTGTGCATTTATTTTTATTTGTACTATCTCTATTTTGGAGAGATCTGACTTTTCCAAACCAAAGGTCACTAAACCAGGCAATTCTGACTTAATATTAGCTAAGTAAAATGATTTCATTGTTGCTGCAGCCGAGGAAGTGATTTCTAAGATTATGAAATGTTCTTGATGGACAGAATTAGAAGAACATTGCTATTGAATTTTCTCTCTAATTTAGACCAATCACTGTGATAACATGATAGCCTCAGTGTTTGAAGATCAAAAGGAACAATTAATAAAAAAATAAAGGGCATGCAGATTGTTTCTCAGAGGTAGTTACATGCCATTAAAGGCATGCTGGAATTAGAAACAGTCCTTGACATGTTGCATGATGGAATTACATCATGCATATACAGTATTCCAGAGCTCCATATAAGAAGGGGTGATATAGGGATAATTTACAGAAAGTTTTCCTTAATTTTCCATGAAAACATATGTTGTAACACCTCATTAGAACCATCTCATAGAGATGGTTCTAATAAGGGGTCACAACATATGTTTTCATTGAGAAATCAAGAAAATTATTTCAGAATTATCTAAAGCCCACCCTATATGGAGATCTGATATTTTACAGTATATACCCTACATATTTTGGCAGATATTCCTTAGCAACCAACGTACACACTGATCAGATGACTTTTACCAAAATGAGTGAAAAAAATGGAATGTTAATCCTTAAAAGGCAAAACAATGCAGCAGACAAAATTAATGTTTGCAAAATTTCAAGAAATGTTAATGGTCCAACCTATATCATAATTCATGGCACTTGTCAGCGTTTGTTACCAAACATTTTGCTGTTAAACTGAATTTGCTGTTGTAAAGAATACATATTTAGAACAATATAGCCATTCCGTGCATATCAAAATGAGTTAAACAGAATTTTGCTGTTGTATACTGAGTGCCATTATAAAGAGGGTTGAAAGTACTATGCCTCAGTTTGATATGTAAGGGGTGACTTTGCTTTTAATCTTACGCTTAAAAACTTGGAACTTTGTTCACTCTAATTTAATACCATACCATGTATGTATTCAGAGCTCTAGATAAGACGGCGTATTTGATGATAATTAAGGATAATTTTTCTTATTTCTCATCGAAACCATATATTGTGACCCCTCATCTGAACCGTCTGGTTGAGACAGTTCAGATGAGGGGTCACAACATATGTTTTTATGCAGAATTAACAAAAATTATCCCTAATTATCATCAAATACGCCCTCTTATCTAGAGCTCTGTGTATTGTACAACTGCAAACTATGCTTCTGTTTGACAAGCTGGTTGACTTGCTCTTAATCTTAAATTAAAAATTTGGAACTCTATTTTTGTTAATTTTTCACCTCATGCCATTTATTAATTATTTAACATACCTTAGCTATAAATCATGTGACTGTGTACCCCCTTGTCCATTGTTTTAATGATTAATGACTTATATATACTTGACACATAATTCAATGGCAGAGTGAAATTACATACATATTCGGCTAAAATAGTCCATAAATGCTGAAAAGTAATGTGCATCTGCGTTGGTGATTAATTCGAATTATGAAATGCAAATTCGCTTTATCACGGTAAATAAACTCTAAATCGCTTGCTTTGCTTGAAAAATTACGCTATGAAAATCATAAAAATTGAGGCTCTGGATTGGAAAAAGTCTTAAGATATCATTTTGGGGCAGAAAAGGTGAAGAATAGCCCCCAAATCTTAATGTAATCTATTCAGGGTCCGCAGTATTTTGTTCTGTGTGTTGTTTTAGTCAGAGCTTAGGTTCCGAGTAGACCACACAAAGGCGCAGACTGGTTTATGCTTTGATTTGTCACATTTGCCACCCTGCACATTTAACCAGGGGACGCAAATGACAATTACCCGATACACCAATTCATAATATGGAAACTAGATCTGCGACATTATGAAAAGGTTGCATGAGGTCGTGGTATAGGTGTTTTTGTATAGTACCTAGACTGATGTTTTCATAATAGCCAGTGTGTCTTTGAAAAGAAATTTCTCTGTATGAAGTGAGCTCGACAAACACAACTCCTCCCACTATCATTTTACCATAAAAGTGCTAAATATTGGTACAGATATGTTTGAGCAGTCATATCAGGGTCTACACTGTTTACATTCCTATCTGCATATTTTGGATTCATTTCTGCATTGTTAAACCAAATTGTTCCGTATTTAGAGCAATTATCCTGACTACTTTTGGTGTCCCAAGTCTTAGAATTTTCATAGTTTTGACACAGAAAAAAAAGGTGAAAGCTTATATCAACTCGCATATTTTATCCACGAAGCAACAAAACCAACAAAGTGGCATCCCCTCAGTCTGATCAGAGTCTTTGCTGTGCAATTAAAGGGTAGCTTAAGGGCCTAAGCTACCTCCATCCGGACAGTGAAGACGCTGATCAGACTGGACAGATGCCCAGGCTGATTTGAATCTTTGCTGGGCCCACATGGCACTTTGTTGGTTTTTTTGTATCATGGCTCATTCATGCAGTCAAATCAGAGTCTTCTTAGCTTCAGCAGTCTAAGCCTTAAAGGGTCAAAACAAGAAGACAAAAACATTTGTCAGCAGAATTTCTAAAACTGGTTAGTCATCCAGGCTACATCATGTTGGAATTCAAAGAATGGAGAGCAAACAGTGTAAATCGAAATGAGGAGGCTCATTATGAACCACCTCATCTGGATCTATCAACTATTTTCATTTTTAGCATTTTAAGTGTAAATCATTCTCAAGAATCTGTATAGCAAACATGGGAGTCGGCGATCAGGACCCTAGGTTATAAAACTCTTTTCATCCTCAACTCAGCTGAGCATGAAATTTTTTCTGCTAATAAATATGAAAATGCCAACTAATGTTGGCATTTTCATATACATCAGCACAGAAAATTTCATTCTCAGCTAAACTGAGCAAGAAAACAACTGTAGTTATCAGTAAGCAGGTAAAATTTCATGCTCAACTGGAAATAGTTTTACAACCTTGGGGCCAGGCTGCATTGATGTACTGGCTGATCAGATTTCACTTTTTCTCATGTCATGTATATGTGCACTTTCAGGGAAAGCAACTCTGCCATTTTCATTTTTACCTCCTTAAAAACTTCTCAATGGGGGTCAGCTATTAAGGGAAAGAATTTGCTCCCCTTGGAGCCTATTTTTCCTGTAAGTGTAGACCCCATTTTGGAAGGGCTTTGTTGTGCAGGAAGTGAACCGAATTTCAAGTTGAAAAAATTGCAGAAAATATGGAGATGTACCCTTTCACCTAACATTTTGTTGCCAATTTTCAACTTATTGTTGACTACAGACCTACTGGGGACTGGCCTGTAGTGAAGGAGCAAAAGGTCCCGCTACACATTAATAACGACACGACCCTCTACAATTAGCGGTTTATTGGACAATATCTGCCATAATGCGGCAGCCTTTGTCGGCATGTCATGTGTTATAAGTTGAAATTGGTAATAGGAGGACAAATTGTGTGCGGTAATAAGATTTGAGTACTTTATCTATGAAAAAATAAATGACACTTGAATAGAAATAATTTTCTTTGCTTCCTATATTTAGTGCCATAATGAGCCTAAATATTGGGTACAGGGACAGGGCGTAATTCGGATATTAGTAAGGCAAGGGCATACTGTGCTTGCAGTGAGTGCGAGTGGGGTTGTTTGGATATATTTTATACCTCTTTTCTTTCTCCTTCCCTCTGGGAGACAGCTCAATGTAAACTAGAATACTGTCTCAAAGAGCTGTTAAACCCAAAATCTAACCGGGGATTGATTCTAGTAGAACGTGGTCAGATTAGGACACCACTGGAGATTTCCTAATCTGTTGAATTGGAGAAATTATGGGACATGTCCCCCCAATTGGGAGTTGAACCCATGACCCAAATAGTGAAAGCCGAACACATAGTCTAAAAGGACTGATCATAATTGATGGTATTTACCAGTTTGCTGAAGTCCTTCTGGCTTAAGAAAGCTCTCTAAATATTCACCTCCAAGGTGACAGATTGCATGGTTTATGTTGTGGTAAGCTGCACAGACAAATGTGACTGAATCTGGGTAAATAGCTTTAAATTTTACATGTATATCTCTTTTAACATGTTACACTGACTTAGTTATGCATCACTTTCCAGACCACATCTTTCTGATTCTAACAACATTTTGATGGAACTGCAGAGATTCACACTTTGGGCAAGGACTCTGACTTAAAAAATTCAACCATGAAATATCAAAACTGGGCAATGTGCAGGGATATCAGTTGAAATTTGTGTGAAAGATTCTTTGCCCAAAGTACCTTTGTGGTTCAATCAAAGTTGTTTGAACAGGAAAGACATGGATTGGAAAGTTGGGTATAGCTCAACAATGTATTATTTGAAAGAGAAATAATAAGCTGATATAAGCCAAGATTCACTCACAGCATTGCCATTTTTCCTTACATTGTATATAAACCAAAACTATGTGCTCCCCCATCCTGTTACGGGTTAACGCAGTGCTGTTCACAACAAACATAGGACATTGTTAAATAGAAATATTGTTTCAGATTACAGCCGGGGGTTGAATAATTTTATATATGATTTATCTGTAATACTATATTTATACATTTTTCAATGACTGGAGTTAATCTTGATCCATTTTTCTTGTCCTTTTATGGTTTAGTAGATTAATGAGAACTGTCCGGCAGCTTAGAAACTTAACCCATGTGTTGCTGATTTATATTCAAGTTTAGTAACTTGATCAACACGTTTGTATTTAAACTATGACAGAGATTGACTGTACTGTAAGTCGTTGTCTTCGGAAGCATCATACTAGTTGTGATTTTGGTGATTTAGGAGAAGTAGTAATGATGGCGGGAAGAGTTCAAGTTTAAGGTGACTGGATACACTTCCAGGGGGAACAACTCTTCGCATTTCATTTTTGTATCTCATATCTATGGGGTCAACTCTTAAATGAAAGAATTTGCTCCCAGGGGAGCAAATTCTTTCCTTTAAGAGTAGACCCCTTTGATTAAGGGCCCATATAGAGAAGCCAGTATTAAAACCCTTGAAGTTGTCTCCCTTTGAAATAAAGATTAAACCATGGAGGAGCATCCGTTCACCTTACAGCCCCATTGCTGACGCTGGGCCGCGTAGCGCAGTTGGTAGGGCACCTGACTTATAAGCCAGAGGTCCTGGGTTCGATACCCGGTCCGGCCACTTACTTTCATTTCTCCTTCCCCAGTGATTCAAGAAAGGCAGTTGTAGGTTACTGGTGAAAGTAAGTGCACTTAGTGACCGTCCCGACATAGCTGTTTACCGTGGACGTTAAATAATAACACAACAACAACAACAACCCATTGCTGACATGACAGCTTCATCTGCTTAAAAATTGTATGTATGGGACCCTGATCAGACTGCTGCTAAAATATGTAGCCCATTTTAAATGTGTTCAAAGTCTGCAACTTACTGGATAGGAAGCCTCTTTTTCATCTATCTTACATTTTCAAACACACAGCTTCTGCCCACTTTTCAAATGATTTCTCTGTCAAAACTGGTGGGTCAATTATAACCAGATTTTGTATCGTGTATCTTTGAGTTGATGGAACCAGATATCCTGGTCACATCACAAGTAACCAACATGGCCACAATGTCCATATACATGTACAATAAAGACCTTCAGAAATCTTCTTTTAAGTGACCTTGAAATTTGGTATACAGCATTTTGGCAAGTTTGTTCAACTGCTCACCCTAGATTGACCTGTTACCTTGATTCTTGAAGATCATGCAAATTTTATTAAGTTGCTGATGCAGCAGCAAGTCCTGGAAGGTTAATTATGTGCTCCATGTTGGTAGCAAAATTTTCCTGCAGTTCTATGTCTTGCCTTTTTGCTTCCTTTCGGTTTATGGCTCGATAGATTGCTTGGCCATTAACCCATTCCATTCGGGTAAACGTGGGGCCTGATCTGAGATCCAAACTATTTGCTGCCTAGACATCGTTTCTACAAGAGTTAGTTAGACCAATATTGTCAAAATATTCTTGATTTTTGATGCAGATGACAATTTCAGCATCCAGAATGCAATGGGTTAAACCAGTTGCACACTGTCACATACTGTGACATGGTAACCCATTTGGCCTCAATTATAATTATCATTATTCGGTAACAGCTTGGTATCAATATTTGTTGCACAAGCTTCAATATTACCGCAGAGCCTTATTATTTAGATGGCAGCACCAGAGCAAACACGACATACCCCTATAAGACTGCTCAAAGGTGCAGTTTGATCTGGCTCTGCTTCAGTTGAGTTGCTATTCCGCCATTAATTTTCAACATTACACCAGAACCAGATTGTAAATAGTCAAACCGCTGAAACAGTCTTTGAATATGGGACATGTTCCAATTTTAGGATAGTTACAATATAAGGATAGATACACGCAAAGTGTCACGAAGAGTATATCACATTTCCCTTCCTTCATTTTTGCTCATGGCCTTCTTGATGTAGCAGATGTTTAAGGGGATTGCTAGGCCTTAATCACACCCGTAGTAAATGCGCAGTTCCTCTCCCATTTCAGGCTTATGCAAATACATGTAGTTAGCCAAAATATAACATTGCTATTTGAGGAATAATTTTGTAAGTAAAGCATATTTGAGCCTGGTCACAACAAAACCAACAAAGTGGTTGTGCGCCCAGCACAGACTCAGATCAGCCTTGGCATCTGATCAGAGTCTTCACTGTCCGCATGGAGGTAGTTAAGACCCTTAGCTACCCTTTAAGCGCCTAGCGAAGAGTCTGATCAGACTGGGTGGATGCCAAGGCTGATCTGAGTTTGCGCTGGGTGCAAAACCACTTTGTTGGTTTTCTCGTGTCATGGCTCATTTGTTTGTGGAGACGAAACTGCATATGGGTCAACATCATGACATTGTCTGCCCAGCACCTATATCACTTGCTGACCTTGGCCTACATTTTACACTCTCTGATGGACAATGTATGCTACCTGGTGGCATGTCTCGGAGACTAAATTACCTTTTACGTATGATTAAAATTCATACAAATTTACATCATGACATTTTCTAATGCAGAGCCTGGGTCTCAAAGCCAGTGTAGCTTGCTGACCTTGACCTTTGGCATCTGGGCCATAATATTTGGTGGATATCTTGTTCCTGAGGTGCAGCTTGAAATTACAGTTGAAACTGTATTGCCGGGCCGCGTGGCGCAGTCGGTAGGGCACCTGACTTATAAGTCAGACGTCCTGGGTTCAATACCCAATCTGGCCACATAGTTTCGTTTCTCCTTCTGCTGATTCAAGAAGGGCAGTTGTCAGTTACTGGCGAAAATATGTGCACTTAGTATTGGTTAACCGCTTAGGAGGTCTAAGCCTGCCCAGGAATAGTGTGGTTAGGTTAATTGACCGTTCCAACATGACCATAGCTATTTACCGCTGACATAAAGCAACAAATCAGTCAAAAAAAATGAAACTGTCTTGTGGGGACAGCCAAGGAACACATGAACACTGGTTGCATAACACAGGTGACACCTTAATGCAGGTTCATTTGCACTGTATTTTGGTTTAAGGAACTCCAAAATGGTGGCTGTTAAAGATACATGAGACCCCTTGAGACAGGTTTGACATACTGAAGTTAAATTTGCAAACAGATCAATCCAGATGAGGGGGCTCATGATCATCCACTTCATCTGGATCTACACTGTTTGCTTTCTAGTCTATGATAATATACCTTGGATAAAACATTTTTTGAAATTTTGCACATGTAATTTTTGTCATCTGATTTTTAGTGTTGACTGGAAAGTTATGTGCGGGCACTGTAGCAATGATTTTGGAAAAAAATAAAGACAATTGAATCTAGCTTGTGGTGTTGGTGTAAGGTTTCAGTTCAGGTATGCATGAATTAAATGTTGACAGGACAATATTGACATGTGTCACCGGCATAACAATAGCCGGGTAGACATAAATATAGATTTTCACATGCCACTGATCTAGAGCGGATATGAAAACAAATGAGCCGGGACAGAACAAAACCAACAAAGTGGCATGTGCGCCATGAGAAGACACAGATCAGACTGGGCTGATCAGAGTCTTTGCTGTATGCTTCAAGGATAGCTAAGGGTCTAAACTACCTCCATGTGGACAGCGAAGACTCTGATCAGATTTGGCGGATGCCCAGGCTGATCTGAAGGTTCGCTTGGCGCACATGCCCCTTTGTTGGTTTTGTTGTGTTGTGGCTCAAGTGCAATGGGTTTTGGGGTAGCATGCAGGGTACGATTTCCCAATACAGTGTGGTTTCATATTGTGACTGGTCTGCAACTGATGGTAACAAATTCAGAAGTTTCCACAGTTTACCGAGGGTTGCCATGGTCAGGAAAAAAAATCATCTGGAAAATAATTCTTTTCCAGGTCAGGGAAAAGTCAGGGAATTTAAAAAGTAGTGGTTATGACAGTCTCAGAAAGCATACCTTTTCTGTTCAAGGGGAATTACCGGTAATGTACTTTCTAGTGAGATAGTCCAGGCACATGTCTCACCTCATTGAGGGCTACTCTTGTAGGAAAGAATTAATTTTGCTCCCCCTAGGAGCAAATTCTTTATGAGTAACTTCCAATTTTCAAGGGATTCAGTTAGCACTGTTAAAGTAAAGAAGTAAAGTCAAAGTAAAGAGTAAAATCAACTTTTGGATCTGTATAAAGGCATAGAAAACTGTAAAAAGTCAGGGAAAAATGAATAGTCATAAATTTGACATAATCGCATGAATAGTCATAAATTTGACATTATGCATTTTCCAGATATGTTTACCAATGTTTCAGAACATTTCAATTCTCCAGGACATACCATTCACGATTTTTCGTTTATGCCTATTGAAAAAGTTTCAAATAATTGGAAAAGACTATTAAAGGAAACGTCTTGGATGCACATTCTTGGTACGGTTGCTCCAAAAGGCATGAATTCCAAAGTGTTATTTTAATAACTTATGCCTATTTGACCCCGGGACAGTGTTTTCTATAATCTTTACCTGTGTGCCAAATTATAACTCTGATCAGCCTGCGCATCTGTACTGTCTGATTTCCCTTTAATATGCACTCTGTTGCGGCTACTTGGGAAGCCTAAATCCTTCTTACAACCTATGGGAGCTCTAGTCAGAATGTATGGTTGCGCAGGTTGATCTGGGTTTCCTCTAGTTTATTTGAGTTTGTAGACATTGCTGTCCTGCGGCTCAGTTTTCATTTAACATGACAGTTATTACAGGCATCTTAATATTTAGCTTTTAAAATTGCATTTTTCCTGTGATTTTGCATCTTCTAAGATCCTGTTATTGTTAAATGTGCTTAACACTGTTTAATCAGTAAGTTTTTACACCAAAGTCATTGCCATTTTTTGACGTCGTTGCCATTGACGTCATGTGACGTTGATGTCATTATGTTTCATTGTTTACAAATATGTCCCTTGAGAAAGGTTGTAATAACCGAAACTAGTCGGGAATAAAATAAACAGAACTACTTGGAGTTTGATCTCTTTTACAAAACTAGGGAAAAATGAGGGAATTTTAAAGTTGAGAATAAATGGCAACCCTGTTACCTCCATGTTTTTCCACCATTTATGTCTCACCTGCAAGTAGCAGAAGCAAGAAGAAGGTATTTGATATTGAGGCAAACTTTCATCCAGTTTTCTGGTAAGGCATGGTTATATAGTGGCAGTGCACAGACAGGGGATATACCACCTTCTGCAGAATTTTTGTGACAATGGGGAACAACTTTGGTGACTTCCTGTTTTGCTGTGTTTAAGGACTCATCATGCCTTTCTGTCGGAATACGTGCAGTAAAAGTGGATAGAAGTTCAAGCTGTTCGGCGGTGTCATCTGAAGTTCCAAGCTCAGTGCAGAACAGTGGTCTCAGATTGTATGAACCCCAAGAGGTTGGTCCCTCCTTGACCCTCGCTGATTGGTTAGAAAAATAGTATGATAGGAGCTGTGAGATGTCATCATTAAACTGTATGGTTCATTTAAGGTTATGGTATTAGGTTACCATTGTTTGTTATCTAAACACTGAGAAGGACTTAAATTACATTTGACACATTCATAATTGAGCAGCAGTAAGAAAAAACCAACAAAGTCGCATGTGCTCCCAGCAAAGACTCAGATCAGCCTGGGCATCTGCCCAGTCTGATCAGAGTCATCGCTGTCCGCATGGAGCTAGTTTAGATCCTTAGCTACCCTTTAAGAACATGACAAAGACTGATCAGACTGGGTGGCTGCCCAGGCTTATCTGAGACTTTGCTGGGCGCACATGCCAGTTTGTTGGTTTTGTTGTCTCGTGGCTCAATTATACACTGCCACTGTATGTGGTGGCTTGATCAACCTTAATTATATCAGTTATTTCTTCTTTTGTTTCTTATTCATTATGAAGATTTATGGTTAATATATCTTTTGTTGTGAACCAAAATGTCACCAATTCCATTCAGCTTCTGGTATGTTTATGTACCCACTTGACCAATGGTTGTCTCTGACTTGTCTTTTTCCACATGCACAATAAATCATAGAATACAGAGACAGGTAATACAGATGCATGACTATAAATGCCTAAACTTGTGCAAACCTTTTTCCTAGTCAGTGCATGCTTAAAATCTAATGTTGCAAGGCACATTGGTTAGCAGTCTGGAATTGTAGAAGTATTGTAGTGATTTTGCTTTAAATCTGCAAATTGAGCTGTTAGTCATGACAAAACCAACAAAGTGGCATGTGCACCCAATGAAGACTCCGATCAAGTTTGGCATGCACTCAGTCTGATAAGAGTCTTTGCTGTCATCATGGAGGTAGCTTGGACTCTTAGCTACCGTTTAAGCTCCCAGTGAAGACTCAGATCAGACTGGGCCGATGATGCCCAGGCTGATCTGAGTCTTCAGGGGGAACACATGCCACTTCGTTGGTTTTGTCATGTCATGGCTCAGATTTTGTCTCACCTGTGCATAACAGAAGCAAGACATATTGCCCCATTCACATGCGCAGATTTACTTACGTAAGTATATTTGCATATAAGTAAATTTGCTCACGCGAGTAAAATTACCTGGATAATGCTCTGGGTTTGAATATCGTACTCATGTAAGCAAATTTGCTTATGTATGTATTTGTGTTCACATGACGAATTTACTTACGTGAGTAAAATTTGCATATATGCAAAAAAATACTTACGTGAGCAAATCTTCCCATGTGAATGGGGCAATAGGTATTACTTTTGTGGCACCAGTGGCGGTGGCATAAACTTTGCATAAGGAGTTAGATGAGGTCAGACTAATTGTTCAGGAGCTGCCTAAGTCCCAGCAGGTGTACCAGGTAAAAAAGAAGAGATAGACAGAAGACATGGAAAAACAATATTAACAACTGAGATTGCTGAAAATAGGACTGTCTAGCAAAATCATCTGTGGCGCGTAGACTAGACTAGTTTGGGATTAAGGTGTATTTTTCAGAGTTTAAACACCATGAATTGCAGAAGTTTCCAAATATTTAGAGATTAAAAGTTGAAAAGTTGAATCAATCAGACATATCCATTAGTTTAATTTGATCAAAGAAATTTTGAACTTTTTCAAAGTGATTTTCCTGGTAAGTAAATGGAAATTGAACTTATTTCCTCTGTAGGTATTGGGACAACTTAACCAGTTAACATACTTATCTTACAGAGCTGGCAGTTTAATATTCGGGTGCCTTAAGCTGCATGGGTATGCATACATTCCTCCCCCCCCCCAATCCACCCCCTTCTTCTCTCTTTCCACCACCACCACCTTCTACAACCTGTTTTGATTTCCTTTTTCCTTCCCTATGGGCAAACCATATTAAAAAGGGGTCTAAAAGAAAAGGGACCTACCCCTAAAGGAAAGAATTTGCTCCTAGTGACAATGCTGGAAACTCACAAAACTTATGCGGTGGCCCAAACGCTTAACAGGCCTAACTTTCAGTGGCCCAAATTATCCACTACCTAATGTTCCCATTCATTTAGTATTGCCAGAAAGATAAAGGAATATTTTGGAGATTTCTGGTGGCCCAAGACAAAAATTAGGAGCATTTGGCCACTGGGCCACTGGCTGTTTCCAGCACTGCTTAGTGGAGCAAATTCTTTCCTTTAAAAGTTAGCCCCCATTAGTAAGGGAGACAAAAATGAAAATGACAGAGTTGCTTCCCCTGAAAGTGTACCCGTACAGTTACTAGATTTATTCAGAATTTCCAACGGGCACAAGAAGTGGAAATATTGATGCGACATCATTACGTTGCATCAACGTCAGTACGTCATAACGACGTAATGTGCCTGCTAACGGTTCAAATATGTTACAACAGATGGGGAAATTGGCAGGCAATGCAAAGTCTGATCAGACTCTTCTTATAGCAGCAATCTAATCAGAGTCTACAGTGTTCAGTCAAGGTTTTCTGCCAATTTTTAGGCTGATCATGGTAATTTGGATGAAGCAAGACATGAAGGGTCTGGTGTTTCTCCTAATTGTCATGATAGATGCTAATCACTTAAAACATTACCAGCTGAAATGATTTAGTGTTTAGATCTCACTGGGATGATTTTAATCGGTTTATTTTTATAAGTGATGAATGGTTTGGCATGGAAGATAGGAAGGAAGGTTAGAATGGTGCTTCTGAAGATTATATATCATAATGATAGATGTATATAGATGTAGATTGCTATAGATAGAGATGCAGATGATTTATGGGGTGGAAAAAGGTGCTTGGAAATGGAAGGATGCTGAAAAAATTATGGTGATCTTGCAACCCAGCAGGCACATGATGTCAAAATGACGTCGCACTGACGTCGATGCGACGTCAGTACGACATTATTTCAGCGTCATGTGCCTGCTGGGAAGGCTTCATGACAGATTACTTACATCAAAAGATCAATATTTGGTGACAACCAAAAGTATTTTAAAGGAGATTAAAAGAATAATAAGAAAGAAACCATTTTTGTGTCAGAATGATATTGTATGAAGTCTCTTTATTCATCAACAACCAGAGAGGTACAGTACTGTGGTCAAATGGTTCCGATGATGCAGATGGTTGCAGTTTCAAATCCCCAATGGGTCAGCAAGCAACTGACAAACTCTGTCAAACCAGCAGTTTTGAATCAGGGAAGGTAAAAGGCAGCAAAAGGAGAGGGATGGCCTCTGTCTTTTATGTGCAGTGCCCAAGATACAGTGGGTCTCTAACACCCACTGCCCCTACAGCCACAAGGCTATGGGAAAGATGTAAACAGACTTTAGTTGAGACCATGACTAGGCTGAGGTCATGATCAGGCTAAAGTTTGAGCTATATTGCCAAACACTGGCCAAAAACAACAATGGCTCAGTCATGATTGGACCAGTCTAGGCTTTTATCCTAGGCAGTACGTGGTACAAATTTGGCTATAGTACCAGAATGAAAAGCATAGACCAATCAGTGTGGCTGTCATAAAACCAGACTTAGGTGTTACACACTAGTTGATTGGCTAAGGTTATACCCAGTCAATAGACCTAGCTTTTGTCTCATAATGGCAAAGGGTTCAAGAAACAGAAGTTGAAGACAATATTCCAGCCCCTGTTTCTGCCAAAGAAGGTTGTGCTTTAGAGATATCAGCAAATAGCCCATTTATTGGGACACTTAATTGTCCTAACATTTGAACCTCTTGATTTTTCTATCCATGGAATGGCACATGGTGGAGATCCCAAGTCAGACCACTTATAAAGACTGCTCCATTTAGAGCAGTCTGATCTGGGTCTACACTTTGTGGTCGGGCATTTCTCTCCCAACATTTAGGGCCAGCATGATATTTTGAAAGATCGCATTGGAGACATTGTTCTATTGTTCTGTCCATGACTCATTCCAGCAAAAAAGTAAATGGTTCCAAGACTTCCAGTCCCCATTTGTTCGGAGCTCCAGTTTAGCAAAATTTGAGAAAGAAAACTTGAGATTTTTTTAAGGTTTCTTCAAAAAAAAATTATGTCGAAGTGTTGTTGTTAAAATTTTAATTTTGGCGAGATTCCACAGTGTATGATTTTGGAGGACTATGAAAAATTCTAAACTTTCTAGCACCAAAAATATTGTGTAATCTTGAGCTCCAGTTTGGCTTTAGATTATTTCAGAAAATGGGCATCCACAAGACATGAACACAATTTTGTTTGTTATTGATTTAATTATTTTACTCTTTAACTACCATAAGTATTCCAACAGGCATGCCTGAGCAAACAGCGTAGATCCTGATCAGACTGCTCCTGCTGGAGCAGTCTGATCAGGATCTATGCTGTTTGCCATTCTGCCAGTAATTGTTTGGCTTATCAGTGAATAGAAAAATCAAATTCAAAATTTGACAACAATTTTCAAGGAATCCCAGTATTTTGAAGCATCCCAATAATATTTAGGGTACTTCTGGTATTTTTGTCTTGTCAGATTGGATTCTGGATTTTATGGCCATGTTGATGTACATTTTCATTATTAGTGTCTATATTTCATATTGGGATGATGGCATTATAGACCAGATAAAGAATAAAATATAACTTTGTCTGTCTTTATTGTAATGGTCTGGACTTAAGGTCTTTTATGGGTATGCCAAAGATTGAATATGGAATATTAAAGTTGACAGTTTAAGTAGTTATTGCTGAAATGAAAATGTTAGTTTTATTTTTCAGCTTTCGAAAGTCTGATCAATTACAAGCCTTTCAGCAGTTTAATGGCTTGAGTTTTGGCAACATTGATAATTTAGCAACCAATTAAGCCTTTGTTTTGGTTTGAGTTTTGACAATTGGGACTGATATTAATGCTAGTTGCTGAGTTTTGGTAATGGTGATCGACTCAACAGTTGGCCAGCCAAAGTTGGATGGTTGTTTGAGTGTGGGTAACATTGATAAGGTCAGTGTTAAAGACAGATATTTGCTATGTAGTAAAACACACCCTCTTTGGTTTGAGTTTGGGCAATGGTGGCTGTTTGTCAACCAAGGGTTGGTGGTTGTTTGAGTTTAGGCAAGACTGGTTTTTGACCGCAGTTGAGGTCAACTTGGGTTTGAGTTTGGGTAATGGCAGATCGTTGGTCAACCAAAGTTTGATGGTTGTTTGAGATTTGGCAACATTTGACAACAATTATTATTGGCAAGTTTGGGTCAGTCAAGGTTTAAAATTTGAATAATGGTGACTTTTTTAGCAGTCAGTGGTTGGTGATGGTTTGAATCTTTTTTTGCCACTAACAAGAGTGAACTCACTTATATACTGTTCACAAAAAGTAGGGGATATCAAGATATTAAAAATTATATAAATTAGAAAAAAGAACAAATCCATCTGAAACGGCAAGTGTCCATCAGACAAATATTTGATAAAAAATTTTGCATTACAATTTTGATGGTATACCCTGTCACGTGATCTGCGTTAAATTCGTTTTAGACTGGGGGTCGACACCCAAATTTCACATGAATCTGCTGTGGAAACAGATCCTTTTCAGATTACAAAATTTACACAGAAACACTAGCTGTGATTCATTTAACAAACTGAAAATTGCTTTTACGCACTGTTTCATCAATATAAAGAGTGCAAGCCATAAAAGTCTAAATTTTTCGGTGACTCAGTGCACCTGTGCGATTTTTGTTTTCTGGTTTTCTTCCCAAAATGGCCGTTTTGAAGAGGAAAAAAATTCTTTTAGCATACAAAACTTAAAAATGCATTGAAAGGTAAGCTTAGTTGAATAATATGAATAAATTTTTGTTCGAATTTACCACATTTTTGTCCTGACTCCCTGTTTGAAACTAACTGTATGCAGATCACGTGACAGGATATATCGTCCAAACTTTCATGAAAAGTGTCTCAACAGATATTTGTCTTATCGATACTAAGCGTTTGTTATGGATATCACATTTGTTGTAGATGCTACAATTTTTCAAACCTAAATATCCCGTACTTTTTGTGAACAGTATATATGAAGATTTATCTCATATACAGAAATGGACCTACATGGACTCTGGATGGTTCTTAGATTGCCGAAACATATTTGCTGGGGTAATTAAACAGAATGACAAGGCTTGCTATTCTGATACAATTATTGACCAAACAAGGTTTGAAACCTGTTAGAGTTTTGATAACCTTGATTATTGACCAACAAAGGTTGGATTGTGGTCTGAGTTTTGGCAAAATTGGTGACTATTGGCCTTCTTTGATGATGGTTTGAGTTTGGGCAACTAACAGTAGCTAAGATATTCTTGATAGCTAAGTCATACTCTCAGAGTTGACAGTCATATCATTTATGCAACATTGTTCATTGGCCAGTGGTAGGAGATTTGATAGTGTTTTACTTAGGTTTGAAGGTGGTTTGACCATAGGCCATCCAGTGCATAATTTGATGATGACATTGATAATTGGCCATCTAAGGTTTGATGGTGGTTTGAATTTTGCGGAGTCATAAAAAGTTAAATTCAAGCAGGGTGCAGTTATAATAATTAGACCTTTCTACTATACATGTTTTTAATGGCTATGAATTAGAAATATTCAGCTGCATTTTGTATTGAGATTGTTTTTGTCTGTCAAGCAGTCATTGATCTTTACCACTAAGTCCTTTTCTGAAATGAGCTGTGACACAACAAAACCAGCGAAGTGGCAGGTGTGCCCAGTGAAGTCTCAGATCAATCTGGGCATATGCCCAGTCTGATCAGAGTCTTTGCTGTTGGCATGAGGTAGCTTAGACCCTTAGCTACCCTATAAGCACACAGCAAGGACTCTGATCAGACTGGGCAAATGCCCAGGCTGATCTGAGTCTTTGCTGGGTGCACATGCCACTTTGTTGGTTTTGTCATGTTGCGGCTCAAATGCTCTTAACAATAGCCTTCAGGCTAACTATATCAGAGACGAGCTGGAATCAAAGAAAAACGTCTTAGGATTCAGTATTCATTATAAGGCAGCCTTCACATCTGCACAGATTGTTCATCTTTGGGTATATGCATGGCTTTATAGATTGTTGATATAGCAGGAGACTCTGATCAGACTGCATGAATTTGTAAGCTTATCAGAGCATTTGATGTTCGTGGATACTTAAGTTGTAGGCACATGTTCTCATGCTATGGCACACTTAATTAATTAGGTATTACAACTTCAAAGGCAAAGAAAGTATTTTTGTGCTATGGGTATCACAGAAAAATATCTACCAAAGTTCCATTCAAGCTTTCTGCTGTATTCTGTACTATAAAAAGTGAATTGTTAAAATCAAAACATAGCAGTTGATCAGTCAAAGAATAGCATAGCAAGTTTTTGGCAAATGACACTTGTCTTAAATGGCAAATGACACTTGTCTTAAATGACAAATGACACTTGTCTTAAATGGCAAATGACACTGGGGAAGGCATTTGTTGGAGGACCTTTGTCTTTCTCAAAAAGATTTAATGTTTTTGAGAAAGACAAAGGTCCTCCAAGGACTTTCTCTTGGTGGAGAAGACTGTCATCATGAGCACTTTAAGTACTGAATAATCTGCTTCTACAATTCTGAATGCAAGTGATTCAGCTGCAGCATTCAGATTTAGGAGGACTTTATGAGTAATGATTGTTGATGAAAAATGACAGTATTTGATCAGAATTTTCTAGAGACTGATAGTTAATAAGTATTCTGGAGCCAGACTTTATTACCAGGCAAATATTGTCTTAGAAGTTTAGAAAATTGAATCAGACCAAAGTTGATTTTGTAATAGGAATAAGAGGACAAGACTTTATGGCTCTAGGTTGTAGGCAAATTTAAAAAACCTCTTGAATAATTTTCTTTCACTTCTCAATCTCGCCAGAGTCCTGACAGCAGACTTGATATTGATACTTTGGAATATCCATGTACAATGTAACAAGATTATTGTAATTATTGGGACCCAGCCTTCAATATGGGAGCAATTTTTGTCTCCCCTGTACGAAAGCACAGAGAGCTGTTGTTGTCACCCTGACGTTGGCGTCGGTGTTGGAGTTGCTGTTGGCGTGGGCATCAAACTTTCAAGTTTTAGGACAAAGTTTTTTTATGTGATGGCCAAGGTGCTGTTGGCTTTGGAGCATTTTTGGGCTCATTATCTGATGTGGTTCAATATTACTAAAAATATACAGAAAAAAAATTAGTCTAACAGTCTGGCAACACCCACATCATTGCAAGAGTGGATTAATATTGGCCTGCATAGTGTTTGCAGATATCTTTTTTTGGCCACTAGTAAGACCAATAGTAAAGGTTAAAAGCCGTTTTATTGTAAAAGAAAAACTCAGATTAATGGGACCTCTTGAATTATTGACAACTTTGTCTTTTCATTATTATTATTACTCTTGGGAGAGATGAACAGATTGGAAATTGAAGAATTATTATAAGTCTAGAGACATTTCCAATCTTTAATAGACAGTCATTTACTCCAGGGATAAAACAGAGAGAGAGATCATTTGACCAATTAAGTGGAGAGCTAAAATGACCCCAGCAGGGCTCCAGAGATGGGATGTACTAAGGTCGAGAATGATAAAGGTTTGGTGATAGTTCTAAGATAGTTTTTATCTCCCCTGAGGAGCTATAATGTTGACATTTGTTGAGCCACCTCATATGGATCTCTGTGCTGTTTGCAAATTCAACTATTTTTAGTGTGGACACTTTAATTGTTAAAAGAAATCATGATGTTTGGTTTGCAGATAATGCCCTTAAAAGGTCAAAGGTAACATTATTTTCACATGCAAATTGCAGAAAGAAAATGAAGCATAAAAAACGCATAACTGACTAGTTTGTTTTGACCTTTATTAATAAATTGATAAGAGTCAGCTCTATAAAATGCCAGATAGATTATGCTCCATTATATTAATTTGATAATTTTGATAATACTTTAAATTGCTGAATAATTTCTAAATTTTTGGACCTTTTTTCTTTGGTGGAAGGTCATAGGGGTGCTTTTAAGGATCATAGTCATTTGCTGGGTGCTGGGTAATTCTGTGAAAATGACAGAAAATGTCAGAAGAACTGCATTTAACCTAAATATTACGACAGGCACACTTGAGCAAACAGTATAGACCCTGGTCTAACTGCTCCTAAAGAGCAGTCTGATCAGGGTCTGTACTATTTGCTTTACTACAATTCCACCGGCAAATTTTTACACATATAGGGCAAGAGTAAACTAGCTAGTTCAAATTTTGGTAATTGCTGATTTGGTAATTGTACAGTGTGTCCCATTATTTAGAAAAATTACGGTATGATGGATGATAAGTTAAATGGGTTTGGGAGACAGGAATGCTGGTGGGGCAGAATATTGCTAAAATGATTTTCAGCTTGACATTTTAAAAGCACAGCCATGGGATAATTATATTGTCTGAAAGTGACTGTTCAGAAATCTGAAAATCACCATCGGACCTTAAATATTGGGACACCTTAAACCAAGTATTGTAACTGTCCTAAAAACTTAACTAAATGGTGTGTCAAAACTGCTGAAGGGTTACCAAATAATGCAGATTTTCAATGATGCAGTCTCATCTGATGTGCGCAGTTTGCTGAAGCACTGAGAGTCATTCCAATGTGCATTGCAACATCTGTGAGCACAGAAACTTCGTATTCATTAATTGAGGTCAGTGTTTGAGGGGAAGCAGCAAAAGTTTTGGTGGATATGCACTTTATATAAGTTGCATATATATGGTCAAAGGGTGAAATACTGAATACATATCAGACCTTTAACCCCTACCCCCAGCCAATCACACACACTTTATAGACTTTCAGCTGAATCCTAACTTTGTACAACCTCATAGGCAATGGGACATTTACTGACTGACACAGAACTGGAATGGATTTATCTGGCTTTATTATAATATTTCTCTTTTGTCTGAAAGGCAGACAATTTGCAGATTAAACATCTTTTGTAGAAATTAGCTTAGAACTTATGGCAAAAACAAACAAGGATGACTCAAATCAGCCTGTGTTTTGGTCAAGTCCTTGCTGTTTGCATCAATCTAGGGATTCAGAGAAAACAGTATTAGACAGACATATAAGACTCAGATCAGATTGTGCAAATGCACAGTCTGATCAGAATCTTGGCTGTTGGCACTGGCCTTTGGCACATTTTCTGAGAGTAAGGCATTTTCTATGAAACTGCACTTGTCGGATTATTTACCTAAGTTTGTCAGGTAAACATTGGCGAATTAGCAATTAAGTTCTCAATTAAAGTTGGGCAAGGTGCTGCATATGGCATATATGAGATAATACAGAGATCTGCCAAGTCTTGGTGGGGCCTCAAACATAACACCAACTGGGTGGTCCCATCTTATGTCAGTGAGAGACAAGAGAAAGTGGGGTTTTCAAGCTTTATCAAGATTGGAACAAGTCAGCAATGGCTTTGATATAAACCAAATACTGAACTTAGTTCCAGGAGAAGTGACTCTACCATTTTCCACGGCCATTTTCTTTTAGCTGCCTTTCTTAATTGGGGCCAGCTCTTAAAGGAAAGAATTTGCTCCTTCAGGAGCAAATTCTTTCCTTAAAGAGAAGACCCTATTCTGGAAAGGCTTCATTTTCCAAAGAGGCAAAGAAAAAGTTATTAGTTGGTCCCCTTTGTGAAAGTGGCAAAAAAACAAACAGGTGAGCTGTACCCATTGAACACCCCATATGCAGTCATTTCTGTACAAGAGCCTTCTATTCTCAGGCTTGTGACAAGTCCTAAAGATAGACAGTATAGAGATAGATCCAGATCAGATTGCTTCTGCAGTCATTATTGTTTTCTCCGGTAACCCAGAATTGGTAACCACATTTCAGGTTATGTGTCAGTATATGCTAGTGTGGTAGTTACCTCCCCTAAGCCTACGCTAATGGCTACGGTTATAGAATCTTGTTGGTCATATACGCTAAAAGACTACAGTATATGCTTTAAGGGATATGCATGAACCAGATAAATCCGTGAGGCTTTGGTCATAATATGTGAGATTTGCAGGAAGTCAGTGGGTGTGTGCAGTTCTGTTTACAGTTGTCAGTGAACTATCTAGGAGTGGCACTAAAACAAGAAACCAGATCATTGAATATAGGCTCCTCATTTAGGTGAAGCACAATACCCCTGATGCAGAAAGAAATGTGATTCCCAATAACAGTATTTTGGATGAATTCAACTAATTGGTGCCTAATTTAGCATAAAGGTCATTTTCCCATAGTGCAATCTTATCCTTATCACCTGGCTGCCATACTAAAAATATAATTTAATATACAATATCTGATGTTGTTTCACATGTCTATCAGAAATTCAAAAACCCAAACAAACTGACATACTATCTGATAAATATTTCCATGTTGATGTGCATTTGACTTTTTCCATGTTTTTGTTTAAGTTTATGGTTTCATGTTTAACATCACTTGTCAGGATACACTTATATATTTATGTTTTATTGCAGTAAAAAATTGATAGCTATAAACTTAAATGAACATCTGTCAAACTACTGCTGATGATGTTCTTTCCATGTTGAAAAGTACTTTTGATGAATCTTGTGACCTGCTTTTTAAACTGGATATAAAACTGGATATAGATTTCTTGTCTTGCATTTCAAAAACATGATTTAAAACTGCCGTATGCACTGCAGACCAAACAAGGTGATATGGGAGGGGAGGGGAACAGAATTTTATGAAATCTGGCAGCCAGTGATTAAAAAAATAATAATAATAAAAATAGACCGTATATGCTTTTATTAATGGATTATTGTTTCATCTCCTTCAGCATCCCACCCATTTTCACTTCAGCCCAAACTAATTGAAGGGCAGTAGACCCTAAGCTTTCTATCCATTCCTCCTCCATCATGGTTCTTGGTCACAAAAAGCTGATGTTTCATGTGTGTCATAGTTGTCACGTGATTGCTATATTATTGTTATGTAGTTAATGTAGGGTTACATGGTTTCCAGTCAGATGCCAGATTGTCAGGGCTGCATATGCAAATAATGACATCCCCTCTTTGCATAATTTCTTGCATTTTTTTCAGTTTAATTACTACCCTATTTTATAGTAGTTTTCAGTTAACTATCCTAATTTATATTGTAAGACTATGAAAGAGTCTACTCTAAAAAGCTAGATCTTTTTTTTCAACAGAGGCTTCTCTTAAAGGAGAGAATTTGCTCTCAAAAGAGAGCAAATTCTTTCTTTTAAGAGATGTCCTGTTTTGAGAGGTCAATAGCTCCCCCCCCCACCCCCCATGAGAATAGAGGCAAATACTACTAGGTCAGAGTGACCTCACTTTTTGACCTCGCTTTGAATCTCTACACTTTAAGCACATATAGTAGCTATTTTACACAGTGCTGTTGGGTTTATTAAGCAACTGTCACAAATTACATCTAGACCTGTCAAAACATAAACTCTTGTTACATATTTCTGGTGCCAACAATCTAATAACAACAACAACTACTGGGAACTCATTAACTCTGGTATGTTCATTGACAGCCTCTGGAAACAGTGATGATAAAAAAAAATTGCTGAACCAGGCAGGGGTGGGTTACACTCACTCCAGTCTCATTGAATAAGTTCCATGGATACATGGATTTGCTTCTCGCTGATACCTGTGGTACATTTCAGCGAAGTGAGCTTTAGATGGGTGCTCTGTGTTGTGCAGAATTCATGCACAGTCTCACAACCTCAGGAGGTGGGTGGCAGTTGGGATCATGTGTTTTTTGCTTTTAGATGCTTCATGGAAAACTGGTGATGCTGTGCACAAAATTTGAAATGACATCCATGCTGATTGATTGGCCATTTCTTGATTTAAGTTTTTGGACAGACTGTCCTTGTTCAAAGTGAGAATCCAAGAGTCATAAGAATTGGGAAGATATGGTCTGCAAAGTGACATATAACTTAATTAATGAGTGTAAAATATTAAAAGAAAAATAATAAGCTATACGGACCTTAACATAAAAATTCACTCACATTTTTCAATGCAGCATATCAAAAAATAATAACCACATGTTCCCTTACCCTGACCTTGGTACCAGTACGCTGAGTGCTCACCAAGTGCTGAACTTTGTTGACCGTACCTCCAACATAATGGAAATTCCATGCAGATTTTACAAGGCAATGTGACTTGATCAAGGGAAATCAGTAAAGTCAGTTCTGAAGAATGTTATACTACCTGTTTGTTTGAAAGTCAGCTTACAAATCACAATGAACTGGAGCGAGGCTATGAGTAGGTGGATGGAAGGGAGGGGGTTGAGATGGAGTGAGGTGGGGGATGGGCAAGTGGGTGGGTAGTTGGTTGGTTGGCCCTTTTTTGGCTAGATGACCTTTATATACATGTATTATTTTGCTATTTATACCCCCGGTATACCAAGTATATAGGGGGTATATAGTTTTTGGTTTTTCCGTTAATATGTTTGTGTGTGTGTGTGTGTGTATGTTAACATTTTTTCTGTCACAGATTTCTCAGGAACCACAATAGCTAGGATTTTGAAATTTGGTACCAACGTTGGGTATGACTAGTTGTACTGTGTAAGAGACAATCAGCCTTCTCCTGCTTATCATTCCCTTTGTTTGTCCATTTTTTCTTTCTCTCCAATTAAATTTCTGTCACAGATTCCTCAGGAACCACAATAGCTAGGATTTTGTAATTTGATACAAACGTTGGGTATGACTAGTTGTACCGTGTAAGAGACAATCAGCCTTCTCCTGCTTATCATTCCCTTTGTTTGTCCTTTTTTTCTTTCTCTCCAATTAAATTTCTGTCACAGATTTCTCAGGAACCACAATAGCTAGGATTTTGAAGTTTGGTACAAACGTTGGGTATGACTAGTTGTACTGTGGAAGAGTCAGTCAGCCTTCTCCTTCTTATCATTCCCTTTGTCCATTTTTTCTTTCTCTCCAATTAAATTTCTGTCACAGATTTCTCAGGAACCACAATAGCTAGGATTTTGAAATTTGGTACCAACGTTGGGTATGACTAGTTGTACTGTGTAAGAGATAATAGACCTTCTCCTGCTTATCATTCCCTTTGTTTGTCTATTTTTTCTTTATCTCCAATTAAATTTCTGTGACAGATTTCTCAGGAACCACAATAGCTAGGATTTGAAATTTGGTACAAATGTTAGGTATGACTAGTTGTAGTTTGTAAGAGACAATCAGCCTTTCCTGCTTATCATTCCCTTTGTGACCATTTTTTCTTTCTCTCCAATTAAATTTCTGTCACAGATTTCTCAGGAACCACAACAGCTAGGATTTTGAAATTTTGTACAAATGTTGGGTATTACTAGATGTACCATGTGAGAGAGTATCGGCCTCCTTCTCTTATCATTCCCTTTGTTTGTCCATTTTTTCTGTCTCCCCAATTAAATTTCTGTCACAGATTTCTCAGGAACCACAACAGCTAGGATTTATAAGGTTGGTACAAATGTTGGGTATAACTAGATGTACCGTATAAGGAACAATTAGCTTTCTTCTGCTTATCATTCTCTTTGTTTGTCCATTTTTTCTTCCTCTCCAATTAAATTTCTATGATAGGTTTCTCAGGAACAACTACACCTAGGTTTTTGAAATTTATTACAAACATTGAGTATGACTAGTTGTATTGTGTAAGAAAACATCAGCCTTCTCCTGCTTATCATTCCCTTTGTTTGTCCATTTCTTCTTTCTCTCCTTTGAAATTAAACTTTTTCTGTCCCAAGATTTCTTAGGAACCACTACAGCTAGGATTTTGAAATTTGGTGCAAATGTTGGGTATGACTAGTTGTATGGTGTAATAGAGTATAGGCCTCCTGCTTATTATACCCTTTGTTTGTCCATTTTTCTTTCTCTCCAGTTTATTTTTTGTCACAGTTTTCTCTGTTCCTAAGAGAGCCACAGTCTTCAAATTTTGTTTACATCTTGAGAATGGCCAAGTTTATTGTAGGAAAGAAAATCAAAATGCTAAGATTTCTTTTGGCCTTCTTTTGCATTTTTTCCTTTTTTCCATCTCAATCTCCAATGGAATAAATGGTAAAATTTATGTCAAAGATTTCTCAGATTGCTGTGTGACTAGGTTTAGGTATAGGTTTAAATTGACTAGTTGACATCATCTGGATGCTGCTGCTGACTTTAGGTCAAGGTCACTGACATAGAACTATATGTAAATTTGTGTTGAAATTTTGTGTTAAATTTGTATTTTTTTTAGATTACATAATTTGCATGTTTTAATGGAACCATTGTGTATTTGTCTAAAGGCCTTCCACTGGATTTGTAATAGATTGTCCATTCATATGTCTGTTATTTAACATTTGCTTTAAAGTTTTGTATTAAGTCTGTTTTTATTAGGCGGTGGCGCTGGCCGGGGGTATACGTGAGCCTCTGCTCACATGCTCTTGTTATATCAGAGCAGGGTCTCAGGGCATGGGGAGGGAGAGTTTCATTCTTGAAGTCAGCAGCCGCTGAATGAGATCCTTGGTCCATGCTCTCTGCACAGCAAAGAAAGCAACTTGAAAAAAAAAATCCAACAGGAAAACATAAACTGTTAACTGGAAAAAGGTAGGCATCTTGAAAGATTGTAAAAAGTTCATACTGCTAATATGTATGCAATAGTATTTGCTGCTTCACAAACTAGCTGCAAATGCATTTAACTTATTCTGGTGTATATTTCTGTTTATTTTCTGCTAGTAATCTATCCTCTGCCAATGTTGGCTGAAGTCTGGCAACAAATTCCATATGCCAACTCTCTGTTTTTCTAAGCATGCTGACATGAGGTAACAAGAGTTTGCAAAAATTTACCAATTTACTAGTACAGCAGAGGTTTTGTAAGGAAATGTTATCAATTGTTTTGGAAAGGAGCTCTATTTCAGAAATCTTATCCTGGCGGAAAGAATTTGGGTACCTTATTATGAAGATGGGATCTATTTGTTGATGGATTGGGGAAGACACGAACTATGTGTTTAGTGTTCACAGAGCCCCAGCTAAGTTAGAATTTGGAGACACTCTAGCTCACCTGAGCACAAAATGCTCATGGTGAGCAATTATTGAATCAGTGACCTTTCTGCTTTCATTGTCTGTCCGTCATTAATTACTTATCTTCTGAACATGGTAGAGCATATTACATTTTTTGACCAGTCATATTTACTGGTAAACAAAATATGTTTATGGCCACAAGCTCTCAGCTGAGTTCAAAAATGGGCCAAATTGGACTGTTAACACTTAGAGTTATTTCACATAATTTTTTTGTGTGAAAAAGGCTAGCTTGGAATGACAACAGTGGCTACATTTCAGAACAGTTATGTCCAAAACTTGAGCAGCATGATTATGACTACAAAGCCTTGGCCAAGGTTGATAATGGACCAGATGAGACTATTAACACCAGAGGTATTGTCACTTACTTTGTGAAAAAGAATTACTGAGAAAAGATATGGCAGAAACTGTCATATAAGTAGACTTGTTTTTGTGTTCTAGTTATTGATATTGAGCTGACCCAAACCCAGATCTGCTAATGGGTGAGATATTGTAATTAGCCACTGGAGAAATTGGGAACCAAAAACACTAAGTGGTTGCCATCCACAATTTAAGATGGCAGCTTTACCCAGATATGGTTAAACCAGTCAGAGGACTTCTTCTCCAGAACTACTGAACTGATTTCACTTAGAATTTGCGGGAAGCTTATTGGGCACCTCTTTATACAAATTTCGACTAAGCTAACAGTTGAAAGCAATTTGAATCTAAATGCTCAGATGAGCAATTAAGGGCCTTTATAGTTTCTTGTTTCTTCCCCTTTATTTTTACATAAAATATATGGCAAAAAAAGGCAATTATAATGCTACCTCACAACATATGTTTTAATGGTACCCCACAACATTATTATGTTTTATGGAGAAACAATATAAAGAATTCCCCAAAAGTTGGCCTAATCTGGTGCTCTGGTTCATGTAGTCATAGATGGCCTGATAGGCCCACACAGATTGAGGTTTTACTGAGAAACAATATTGTTTGTTTTTTCTCCTTTCTAAAGCACCTTTCCATATCACCTGGCATTGATATGTGTTGATTCTGTACTGGATTGTGTAATAGTTTTATTTTTTCCCTTCTAATTAACTTCTCTTTTGTTTTTATGCTGCATCTGTTTGCCTCCCCTTAAAAAGATTCCAGGGATCTGTTTTGATCACCGAGAACCTATAAAAAAAAGTCTTGACCTTGATGATGATACCAAGGCTTTCAGACTTTATATTTTCAAGTCCTTTGGAACATTGAGCTCATTTTGAGTCAGTGTGAAAATGAGTTCAGCTAAAGCCAGTGCTTGGGGGTGTGGGCAGCATTGCAAAATTACATAGCTGCACATAAAGAGACTTAACAAGGATGCGTTCCTTGCTTCCAGAGATCTTCCTTCAAAATTTAATTAGTGCTATAGATCCACTGCATTTACACAGATTGGTCAAACAATATAGTTACTTCCCTTGAATTAAGCTCTGAGCAAAAGTCAAATCTGATCTGATTTGCATCAGTTTAAGTATGAAGTAGTTTAAGGATTAAATTTTACTAACATCTACATGTATCGTACAGAAGTGCTATAACTATTTTGTTACAGAACCAAAAAGCAGAAAAGGGGGGAAACTCACACATAAACAGAACCTATCATAATTAACTGGATGGGGGTAGTGTGACTTTTTTTTCCACCTAATATTTTATATAAAAAAACAGAGAGCTTTTAGAAAAATAGGACATGTCATCATGTACAAAATGTTCTGGTTCACATTTTTCTGAACCATTTGCTTTCTTCATCATGGACTTGGTATCAAATTGATTTGCCAGGCTGAGATTTTGAGATAGAACAAATATCTTTAAATAAATTGCCAATTAAACCTTGATGCTGAAATCTCCAAGGAAACCATGTAGAAAAAAGTGAGCATGTGCACAGATACTAAATTTCTGCTTCATTTGTTTTAATGAAACTTCTCATTAAAGTTAATCTGCTGGGCTGCTCCTGGGACAGCTGAAATTGACAGATAGTAAAGTACCCTCATTACCCTTGGTATGTGGACACCTTAACTGATTACTTTAATCACGCTAAACTAAAACAAAAAAAAGTCTGACCAAATGGAAACAATGCAGACCTTGATCAGACTGCTCCTATAGGAGCAGTCAGATCTGGGTCTACATTGTTTGATTAAGCTCTGTTGTCCTAATAAGGCTGCAAGCTGGTCAGTAATCTGAAAACATTCCTTAAGGCTTATCGGGGGAGAGGGGTGTGTGTGGGGGGGGGGGGGGGCATGATGGTCATCAGAAAACATTTCTTAAGGCTTATTGGGGAGAGGGGGATGGGGGGGGGGGGGGTAATAATGTCAGATCATCTGCAGATCCCCTAGATTATGAGTTCAAAATTTAGAGTACCATATTGCCTCCTCTCTCATATTAAGAAAACCCTCACATGTTTGTATGAAGAAAGTGGCCAAAATTCCACCAAAACTGGCAGTAAAACACCAAAATTTGTCATACATTGCTCACTTTTTTTCCTACAAAATACCATTTTTAGGACTTTTGAATTGCAAAGTCCCAAGGGCATTTATTAGAAGGAATACTGTATCATATTATATATTGGGCACATTATTGTCTTTCAGTTCCCCAGACTGAGTTTGTCATCCATTTGCATAATAAATGTCTTCATTAGATTGGAGAGATCAGCAAAAAAGGATTATGAAAATCTGAAAAATGCAAGTAGTTCCAGCAAATGGTTATCAATTAGAATCAGTGTCAACTAAACTGACAGGGAAGCTGCTGGTGGACTCTGATTAATTCCTCGGACATCTGTTCACAGATTGGGCTGCATTTTCTGTAACATTGGAGCAGTGATAAAAGAAGTGCCTTACTGCAGATTGGCTCTCGATTCAGACTTAACTTCAATTCAACTGCTTGTGCCTGTATGCTGACAAACAGTTATAGTGGTTCCTCAGAGTGCCAACATTGTTGTTACAAACAGGAAATACTTTGTTAGGTCTGAACAAAAGTGCAGGTTGATATGTGCTATAAAGTATCTTTTCTCATATTGCATGTATCATTTAGTATTTCCAGAAAATCCTTTCGTAAATAATCATGTCTCATGCAGAAGCCACTGAGAACCATAGTTAGCCTAAATGCTGGGACACTTTATTAAGCTGATAGGGCCCTGTACAGCTTCCCTGCCAGGAAATGGTTGTAATGGTGTTTGTTTTTATATTAAGCTTCTCACCAATTTGAGCTAATTTCGGGAGTTTTATCCTTAGCTTCAAAGGATTATTTATTTATCCACTCCACATGATTTTAATCAACCTAATCCCAATATTAAGTATCAGGGTTCCACCTTTGGCATAATTTAAAACATAGATGGACTGGCAGAATGGACTGAAACTTAGTCTGTGTTCCACTTTTTTCCATTGATTTAACATACTTGTGATAACACTCTTATAGGAAAGAATTTGCTCCCTCTGAGGGAGCAAATTATTTCCTGAAAGAGTGCCATCCCAGGCTCTGGGAGCCTGGGAGCAAACTTTAGACAGTGGAATGTTGATTGTATTATCCACTCCAGCCCATTCCATTCCTGGATTCAACAGAGCTCACTTATGGAATCTAGGGCTTATCTAGTCCTCTCATCAGCTGTGAACATCAAAAACTGGGGGGGGGGGGGGGGGGGGGGGCACATACAAACTTTCCCGGGGGGGCACATACAAACTTTCCCGGGGGGCACATACAAACTTTCCCTATTACCCCCTGGTAAATAGTCAATGTGTCAGAAACCAACCAAACAAGGGGGGGGGGGGGGGGGGGGGGGCACATACAAACTTTCCCTATTACCCCCTGGTAAATAGTCAATGTGTCAGAAACCAACCAAACAAGGAAGGTAACCAGTTGCCGATTATGCGCAGTAAGCGATCTCGCCACGTGAGTTGCTAAGGAAGCGTATATAAGCTACATTCGCCCCAAACGATTTCGGCCGAGAGTATTGACTTTAATGTCAATCTCTGTGCAATTTGAGTGTTTGTTCATTGGCCTAGGATAAGCAAACCCATTTTCTAGTCAGATTTGACATTAATCCAGTTTCCCCTTTGTTTCCATAGTTTAATGGGGTATGAACAACGAAATAGTACAGCGAAATGACATATTATAAGAGTCATCCATATGATTCCGCTTTGTTATTAATATGTATGTAAAAGTTTTCTGTAAACCAAAGGATACAGCGATTTAAATGACAAAACCTGCCGCCGTTAAGTTAAATGTTATCAGCATGATCAACAAACTTTGAGATGGTAAATCCATGATTGGATTTGACATCCAGAAAGATTAATTCGTCATATCGATAACTAGTTCCCTACGGGCATTTGTGCATTTGTCCTTTAATATGGATTCATGAATATCACAACTAGGACAGATAAAGCAGCTAAATACTATTTATTTATTTATGGCATGCTTTTCTCACTTCAGAATAAATAAGACAATTTAAATATCTTTTATCACAAAGCTGACAGATTGAAATTTAAACATCACAGTCGAAGAGCGTGGCAGTTTAGCCCCTGCTGTGACTTCAGGGCTAATGTTTACCTTTAAAACTAGTATGTTTACCATAGCAACAATGTATTTTTATATTGTATATTCATCGGAGAAATAGGGAAAAATATTTGTGAACCAGGGAAAATTTGGAAAAGTCTTATTTTTTCATTAAACCAAGTAGATGTTGTTTTGTGGATAACGAAGCAGACAGATATAAAGTTGCATTTTAAGGTAAACGTTTACCGAAAATGTATCTTTTCTTTGTTTAAAATGTAATATATTATGTACGCGAAAGGTATTTGGCTGATGCGCACATGGAAATAATGTCTAAGATTTTCAGGATGCAATGCGCATACACTACCCGCAAAATGTCAAGGGAGGCAACACGAGCTGATTGCGCAACAAAATGGCGGATCTAAATTACCCAAGGAAGTTTGTATGTGGGGGGGGGGGGGGGGGGGGGGGGGGGGGGGGGGTGCAGATTGCATGGTTGTGCAGTCTTTGCAGGTCACTTTTGGCTATGCCTCATCATATTTTGGATTCATGGCACAATTGAAATTTAGCTTGTGGCTTATAGCATCATGTAAAAATTAAGCCATATGAATTTTAAGATTAAGAATTTGTTGTTTTTCAGGATCTCATTAAAACACCTGATTGTGCTATTTGAGATCCTATGAAAGTAGCATGTTCGGTTGTTATTTTTTTTGTTTTTGTCAGCAAAAGGGAGTCATTATAGGTATTACTTTTCCAGAGGCGGCAGTGTAAACTCTACTTTTATAACCCATTGCATTCTGGGTATTTTTCGTCCTCTGCTGAAATTGTCGTCTGCATCAAAAATCAAGAATATTTTGACAATATTGGTCTAACTAACTCTTGTAGAAATGATGTCTAGGCAGCAAACAGTTTGGATCTCAGATCAGGCCCCACGCTTGTGGGGCCTGATCTGAGATCCAAACTGTTTGCCCAGATACTCCTGAAGGGGTATCCCGAATGAAATGGGCGAAGGTTTCTGTTGTATGACAATGTACAGACAGGCGAGACATCGTGTTCCACAGAATTCTTGTTTTTTGTTTGTGTGTTTTTTTTTTGTTTTTGTTTTTTTCATGATGAAATAAAAAAAAATCTCAAGTTTTCAACCTCAGCACTTTTGCTTATCAAGAACTCTGTGATATCATCATGCTCATTTACATCTTCTTCAGAATGATTGACAGGTGTCTTAAGTCTGTAATTGCATTATTAGCTAAATCTCTACCTTAATTTATAAAGGTAAATCTACCTGCTTTACAGGCTCAGAAATTGAGTTGATGAGTCTTAAGTAGTTTCAAGCTGTAATTAAGCTAATATCTTATGATACTTTAACAGGCTGTGCTGAAACACTAAAAGATATGGAAGCTTCAGTAAAAATTTTTATGCTAATATTTTTCTGAACAAATGGAAGACACACAATCTGCAGTCTCAAGTACTCATAGAGGAGCAGTCTAATATGAGTCTGTTCTGTTCTCTCGTAACAATGTTCCCCAAGTGGCTCAGCGGTACTTAACCATAGTTGCACACTGTCCGTCCAAGTAATACGAGTCTATATATTGTTGATTTTTATACCTGTACAGTGAAATATTAAAAAAATTGGGGAGCCTAAAATGATAACTTATATTATCCTAAAAATGGAAGAGTTTAGTTTTTCAGTGCAGAAATTGGATGCTATCCAAAAGGGTGCTATCCAATGGGTGCAGATAGACTGACAAACAGTGTAGACCTGATCATTCTGCTCCTTTTGGAGCAGTCTGATCTGGGTCTGCACTGTTTGCTTATGCAGCCCTAACTGTGCCAATATTTAGAATTTTTCACCGTAGTAAAACAGTTATCTGACACTGTGATTGTAATAAACTGGCATGGTCAAAGGGAGATAATAAGGGATGAGAAAAAACTTATGAGATGAAAAATTTAGAAGTTTTGTACACTTGCATACCATCAACTTTTCAAGTTTGAAATACAACTCCAACTAGGGCCATTTTTCCTTGTTTTACACAAAATACACAAACATAATTGGATTTACTCAATGGAGAAAAGTTTATGTTAGTCTAGACTGAAAAGCTAATATTTTACAATAAAGCATAATGCCCAAACATGAATCAAGATAAACAGTCTCGATGATAGTAATGCATTAGTAAACATTAGCAAAATTTGATCAAAGTTCATATGATTGTTGCGCATCCATGATACAAGAAAAATTACCTTATGGCCATGCTTAGCTCAGTCTGTGCAGACAAAATCTATAGATTCCTCAAGATTCACATATTGGTTGTATGTAAGCAGAGATACCATGAGCAGATTGTGTGAATTAAATCTATGTGTTGTTTGATCATACACAGTGTAAGGCACCCTTCTCGTATGGAACAGGGCAGTTTTGCAAAGTCTACAATATTGTTTGCTGCCACCTCGATGTAAGTTTCTAAAAAACAAATAGTGCTGAACACAAGCAGATTTTGTCATGCCTGTGAGAAGCAGAAGCAAAACATAGATTGAGCTGCAACACGATAAAACCAACAAAGTGGCATGCATAGTGAAGACTCAGATCAGTCTGGCCCAGTCTTATCAGACTCTTTGTTGTCGGCATGGAGGTAGCTTAGACCCTAGCCCAAAGCAAAGACTGTGATCAGACTGGGGGGATACCCAGGCTGATGTAAGTCTTCACTGGGCTGCGGCTTATATTACATTTCCGTGTTGGCAGCATTGTCAGGGTAAAGTTTACTGTTGTTGGGTTTACCAGTTTAGCTTTGCTTTGTGACAGTGCACTGGCAGGTGAGCAACAGCTTTCCACAGAATTTTTTTTATGCCCCCGAAGGAACTTCGGGTGGCATATTAAAATCGCACCGTCCGTCCGTCAGTCCGTCTTTCCGTCCGTCCGTTACAAATTGTGTCTCAGCTATAACTTTAAAACTACTGAAGCAAATTTGATGAAACTTCACAGATAGATAAAGCATAATGTGAAGGTGTGTCGCGCACAAGACTTAGATCCCTACGCCCAAGGTCAAGGCCACAATTGGGTCAGAGGTCAAATTGTGTCTAAAAATCGTGTCTCAGCGATAACTTTGAAACTACTGAAGCAAATTTGATGATACTTCACAGATAGATAAAGCATAATGTGAAGGTGTGTCGTGCACAAGACTTAGATCCCTATGCCCAAGGTCAAGGCCACAGTTGGGTCAGAGGTCAAATTGTGTCTCAGAATCATGTCTTCGCAATAACTTATAAACTACTGAAGCAAATTGAATGAAACTTCACAGAAAGAAGAAGCATAATGAGAAGGTGTGTCACACATAAGATTTAGGTTACCACATTCAAGGTCAAGGTCACAATCAGGGGTCAAAGGTCAAATCTTGCCTCTGCCATAACTTGAAACCTGCTGAAGGGACTTTCATCAAACTTCACAGAAAGGTAAACCATAATGAGAAGGTGTGTTATGCACAATATTTATGATCCCAAATCCAAGGTCAAGGTCACAATCTGGGGCCAGAAGTCAAATGATTTCTCGGCAATTACTCAGAAAAGTACCAAAGCAAATATTGCAGAAAGATAAAGCCTACTGAGAAGATTTTCCATTCAAAAGACATATGTTTCCACGGTCATAGCCAGAGGTCAAAGATCAACTCATTCATCCTCAATTACTTAAAAGCTACTGAATCAAACTTCATTAATTTTCATGAAAAGGGAAAAAATAATGAGATGATTCACAAATTATGGTTTTGTTGCCCAAGGCCAGGGTCACAGTCACAAATAAGAATGTATGTCATGTGCAAGATTCAGGCTCCACGCTCAAGGTCAAGGTCACAACCAGGACTCAAAGGTCAGTTTAAGGGGCCTTCGGGGGCATTTGTTACACTGTAACATTTCTTGTTCTTTTTGGGATTCAAACTCACCTCAGGTCAAGCAGATGCCTTTAACCAGCGTACCTGCTGCTCTATAGAGGCTGTTGGCAGTGAGATGTCATATCATTGTCAATAACATCCCAGCAGGCACATGCCCTTGAAATGACGTCGTACTGATGTTAATGCTATGTAATGATGCATCAACATCCAGACCCGGATCCAGACCACCACATACTGGTGGGGCTCTGAATAACTGGTGGGGCTGGAAGGTGCTGAGATGTATTTGGGAAGGGAGGGGGCGGGGGGAGTGGGGCTTGAAAGTACATGACATAATAAGGGACCAATTTGCTGAGAATTTTTTATAATGGCCTTTTTGCCTTGAAATATATGTTGTGATATCTTATTAGAATTGTCTCGTCGAGGCGATTCTAATGAGATGTCACGACATGTATTTTAATCTAAACAGGCCCAGGTGGCGGGGCTGAAGCCCCAAAGCCCACCCCCTGGATCCATGGCTGACATCAGTACAACATCATTTTGACATCATGTGTCCGCTGGGATGCAACTCTGAAACAATGTCGTATCAGCATAAGTGCAATGTAATGATGTCACATCAATGTCCATATGATGATGTCAATAGTCCTGAGTTGGAGATAAGGGGAATATGAGATAATTCCCAATATTTCTCCATAAAAACTTATAATGTGACCCCTCACTAGAACCATCTCAATGAGACGGTTCTAATTAGGGGTCACAATATATGTTCTGGTAGAGACTTAACAAGATTTATCCCAGATTTATCACCAATTAATCCCCTTATGATCGCCAACTCTGAATACGACATTGTTTCAAAGTTGTACTAGCTGCATGACATTGTATCAACATCGCAAGACATTTTTATTTTGTTAGCATGCTTGGTATTAAATTTGATTATATATTTTCAGGTGTTGTTGTTCAGTGTGGCTTCTGCTGGTTACCTTTACTACTTCAAGTAAGTAATAGTACTTTTGGAAAGAATAGACAATGTACCTCAAGATGAGAAGAATGACTAAATTTTTTGACTCCACCACTTGAAAGTGATTGGCTGTTAAGTTGTCCAGTTGGATCCAGTTTTTAACTCTAATGCACTCTTGCCTGCATTCTGAGTGCAATACATAGTTCTGAGCCACACCCAGAATGTCACACAAAATCACATGATATCGTATACCTGGCCAATGCAACGGCAACTTAGCACGTGACATAGTCTCACAAACAAATCACACGTGGTCAATACCAACATAAGTCCGTGATTTCATTTAATGAAGGGATGTATACCTGTTTAAAGAAAACGAACTAACACCACTTTTAATAAATTTACCCTGCTTTGCAAGAACAGAACGCATCGGAAATGCATGATGCGCCAACTGCCATGTGTAGGCCATGAGGAGGCTGATTCTTCGCCATAGATCGCCAACATTTAGCAGGCACTTGCATTTGTCATTTGTTTTTCCGCCATCTTTGTGTAAGCTTGTGAGACGTAGTAACAGTAACTAAGCAGGCGGAGCTTAGCAGCTATTCTCGGAACTGTGTATAGGCTTGAAGCATGTGCTTATATATGTATTGAGGGCATTGCAGGCGGTGGTGTAAGGCCCAATCCTTATTTATCTTTTCCCCCTCTATTTTATTATGCTGTTTTTGTCTTGCCTGCGTTTAGGAGACAAAAGACATAGGTGTTCCTTTTCCAGCGTTGTCAGTGTCGTAAGTGTAGTTTTCTGGGCACCACATTCAGTGGAATGTTTGTTGTATGTTGTCCCTACCTACTTTATTATGTCGAGTCTCCTTTAAAGTAAGAATCTGTTGCTGGCTTAGAAAGGTAGAAAAAGTTCAAAATCAATTGGCCCACAAATGCAAATACTGGACCCACTTAGTGGGCACTAATCTGACACTGATGAACTGCACATACTGCCAAATATTTGTAATCTTGAACAAGTGAAAGATTTTAATAATCTTGTATGTGTCATCGAGAAATATGAGAAATGAATTTTGAAATATGAAGAGTTGTTGACTCTGGGCGATGAGAGTAGGAGAGCTCTTGTTATTCGGCAAGTACACTAGATAGCTTTTAAGAAAAACGAGAAGAGATTAATTGAAAGCCTCTTCATCACAATAACCCAGGAGAACATGGTAGTTTTCCTGTCATTCTGATTAAATAATAAGCTTGATTAGATAAAGCGCAGTTTAATGTGTGAAACTTTTGACAGTTTTCTGATTTTGCAAAATTTGTACTTAATTGGACTTTTATGTTCTTAGGAACAAAATGTTGTTTTAAAAGCTTACACTGATATCCGCTATACCCTTTAAGTAAATCCATATATTTGCTGGAATCAAGTTTATACAAGCTTGCCCAGAGCGACAAGTATATTATAAGCAAATTTTGCTGTTTTCTTATGCACCAGTTATTTGCGACCCCAGCTACCCCAGGTCCCAGAAACTGCAGAGAATAGCAGGGCTTGTGTAGTTGTGTCGTATGATGGGATTTTCCTCTCCTAAATGATCCAATTTAACTGTGATCCATCATATAATGTGATTTTTTTTTTTTTTTGGGGGGGGGGGGGTTGTTTTAAGGGGAAAAATCCCCTCCTATGTCCAAAAAAATATTGTACATGCCCACATCCTGCACAAAAATATGCAAAATTTAAAAGAGATCTTGCAACTAATCTTTCAAAATAACTTCAGTCTTTTATGACTGAGAGAAGTGGTATATTTATAAAAACCTGGCTTGTCATTTATTGCAATCTGTCAAATAAAAAAAATATTAAGACCACTCATAAGTGATTGATAGTGCATTAAGAATACCTGCAAAGTCTGCAAGAAACTCTCCATTTCCCTAAAGTGTTTCTTCGTGTTCTTTCAAACCAACTTCAAACTTTCATTTATCAAGAAGACATCAAAATATAATTTACCGTAATTACCTGTGCAATGGGAAAAATCTTCCAAAGCAACAGTGAAGAAAAGTGCAGTCTGATCATGATCTGCACTTTTTGCCAATATTTGTCACATTGCGGGATTTTATCAAATTCAAGATTCAAATCTTAGTCTGCTGGTTGAAGTCTCCAAGTATTTGGAATCATCGCCATAAGAATGGTACTTTCTGGCGGTGAGTTAGAAAGGGAACCAATTTATCTGAGGGTGGTTGTCATTTTACACTGATAAATAGATGCCCTCCGACATTGCATTTGTGACTATAGCAATATCTTATAAGACTTGGAATGAATGTCTTGGAAAAATATCACAAGGGTATGATTCATATTACTCGGAGGAGAGTGTATTCTGGGACACATTTACTCTTTAAGCACCAAAAAGCAGACGACAAAATTTACGTCTGCAAAAATTAAAAAAATGCCTTGTCCACGACATTTCATATTGAGAATTCAAAGACTAGAGGGCAAACAGTGTAGATCCACATGAGGCGGCTCATCATGAGCTGCCTCATTAGGATCTACGCTGTTTGCAAATTATGCTATTTTCGTCAGTGGTGCTTAAAGTGTTAATCATGACCGTCTCATATTTACTGCAATGGACTCCTGTTTGCCGAAACATTGAACATATAGGGTAGAGTATCTGAGTCAAGCTGATGTGATTCTTCCAAGCCTTTTGATTGTTCAACCTCATCTCACTGGTTTTGTTCTTTGAAAATATCTAAAATAATATCAAAAGAGCCATAAAGATAGACTTTCTCAGAAACCACCAATCTGTCTTCACCTAAGTGGGGAACTTGGGACTCTACTGTAAATGCAGATTTGAATTATTTTAAGTAATGCAATCCTGATTGATTGTTGTCCGTGTTTGCTGTAGTTGTCATAAAAATGCAAGAAATATGATGGATTGCTTCTGTAATCCCATAATTCCAACTGTTGGGACACTCCTTGGATGCAGTGAGTCTCTCATCCACTGAAAGAAGTGACCTTAGTCTGCAGTGTACTGTAAGTGTTAATCGGTGCATTCTTCTATCTGGTAAGTGATGCTGTTCACAATTGCATAGCTTCTGGAATGAGATCCTCTAATATGCAGCTTGTACATTCCGTGGCAAGAAACCTTTTATGACAAGTTTCTTGCCAGGGCATGCCAATTGGACTGATTATGACTGGTTTCTTGCCAGTGCATGTACAGTTTCACTGGTCAAGGTAGGTTTCTTGCCAGGGCATGCCAATTTGACTGGTCGGGGTAGGTTTCTTGACAGGGCATGTACAGTTTCACTGGTCATGTAGGATTCTTGCCAGGGCAAGCCAGTTTAACTGGACATGGTTGGTTTCTTGCCAGGGCATGTACAGTTTCACTGGTCATGGTAGGTTTTTTGCCAGGGCATGCCAGTTTGACTGGTCATGACAGGTTATTTGCCAGGGCTTGTATGGTTTTACGGGTCATGGTAGGTTTCTTGCTAGGGCATACCAATTTGACTAGAATAACAGGTTTCTTGCCAGGGCATGTTTGACAGGTCATCACAGGTTTGTTGCCCTGGAATGCACAGTTTGGTTTCTTGCCAGTGCTTGCACGGTTTGACAGGTCATGATTGATTTCTTGTCAGGGAAAGCATAGTTTGAAAGGTTATGACAGCGTTCTTGTCAGGCATGCATAGTTTGACAGTTCATGGCAGACTTTTTTGTCCGGGATTAATCCCTAGTTTGACAGGGTGTGACACTTTCTTATCATAAAACTTCAGTCCAAGACATGCATATTTTGACTGGTGGTTTCTTTAACCAAGGAAGGCCATGAAATGTGTCGGAAGGCCATGAAATGTGTCCTCCAAGGAATGCTCACTATAACTGGTCATGGTAGGTTTCATGCCAGGGCATGCACAGCTTGACAGATCATGACAGTTTTCTTGCCAGGGAATGCTCACTATAAAGGTTATGGTAGATTTCATGCCAGGGCATGCACAGTTTGACAGGTCATGACAGGTTTCTTGCCAGAGAATGCTCAGTTTGACAGGTCATGGCAGGCTTATTGCCAAATTGTGCCCAGCTTGACAGGTAGTGACAAGTTTCTTGCAAGGGCATTTCTTGCCAAGTCATGTACAATATGACAGTCAGGACATACGTTATTCCAGGGAAAAGGATAATAGCTAGAACTTTTAGGTTTCAGTGCCTTGTCAGTGCTTTGACAGTTCATGTTATACCTTTTCACAGATTTTTTCACAGTGCTGCTCAAATATTATTTAATTTAACCCTTTAAGTGCCAAAAAGCAGACAACAAAATTTACGTCTGCAAATTTTTAAAAAAATATTCTGTCTAAGTTATATCATATGGAGGATTCAAAGACTTAGAGGGCAAGCAGAAAGATCATGATGAGGTGGCATATAATGAGCCACCTTATCAGGATCTATGTTGTTTGAAAGTTCAGCTTTTCAGTCACTGGCGTTTGAAGTGTTAAGACTGAGACTTTTGATGCAGCTCTGCATGTCTTGGAATGATATACCAACGGGTAGAAATTTATCTGTGGGAAACTTCTTTGACTTTTTTACCTGTAATCAAAAGTGACAGTTTTGACGAACTGTTTTATCAGGTTAATACTGTTCAAGTATCAGAAAAGACAAACACGGAAAACAGGAATTAGCTTTACTTTCATGTTTCGATAATGTTTTCTAATATTGATTACACAATGGACAGGTTTGTGTAGTAACACAAACTTGGTGTGGAATTTGATGGGTAAATTTATGCATGTTGACGGAGAGTGCAGTGCAGTAGTGGTTAATTTGTGTCAGAACGCGATGCGTTCCAGAGATTACGAAAATGTAAACAGCAATTGAAATTGTCTGACCCTAAAACGAGAAAATTTCTCTTCAATCTGATACTGATTTCATAGTCTGTAAAGAAATATGGAGAATTTTATAAGCTGTTGAATGATAGTCATATGGTAAAAAAAAAGTGTACTGAACTGTATCTTCTGAAAATATGGGGAAAAAAAACATTCTAAAACCTGCAACAGATAGTGCATGTTATAAATCTGCACTATTTTGGGTTTAAATAATTCTTTAAGTATTTGACTTTTTTCCCGTGTTGGTTTTCGGGGGATGAAATAAGGATGGCCTGTTGAAACATAGGTGCCATTATTGAGTGTAACAGTGATTCTGTTATGGTGAAGAAGGTTGCCGGAAGGTCCCGAGTTCAAACCTGGGTTGGGCCATCTGGTGACTGAAATTTCTCTCTGTCAACTCAGCAGTAAATGGGTACCTGTTTCGAAACAGGGAAGGATAGGGCACTTAAATGAGAGGGATGGGCTCAGCTTTTCATAGGCTGTGCCCAAGATACAGTGGGCCTCTAACCCCCAGGGCCACTAGGCTATGTGAAACCATTACCTTTTTTATGGAAAGAGTGATTAGAGTTGTAGGTCTTCAGAAGTGAGAATCTTTGTGACATATTTTATTAACTGTATCTTGTCAGTTTGAAAGTGATGCAAGCTTGGTGAAGCTCCTAGCACTGGTTACAGCAATGTTGTAGGGACAAGAACTGTCACTCCCATGGAGACACCAATGGGATCCACACCAGGGTACTATATTTTATGATTAAGAGAAACAGCCAGATTATCAAAATAATATAAATCTTACATTTTTTTATGACACCTTACCACAAAGTAAATTTGTTTGCCCTGGTTAATGCCCTGTCAAATAAGTGGGCATTAACTATTATTAAAGCTGTCTCTAAACTTGATAAATATTTTAATTTAAAATGAACTCCTGTAAAGGTAGCTTATTCCTTCATCAATAATTACAAGTCTTGGCAGGACAAATCCTGTGCATGTAAGTGACAGAAATATTTTGGGTAAAGGGATACATCTCCAAGGGAGATAACTCTCATCTGAACTTATTTACCCCTTCTTTTATTGGGCAACTCTTAAAGAAAAAACTGACCCTCAGAGCGAACAAATTTTGGTTTGAACTACTGTTACCATTGGTATGACATCTGGAAGGACAAAGTACCTTGATGGAAGGGCAAAGTACATCACTGGAAGGGCAAAATGCATAGCTGAGAGGCACAATACATAGTTGGAAAGGCAAAATATATGTACACAGCCGGAAGGGCAAAATACATTGCTGGAAGGGCAAAATATGTAGCGTGTTGCTCAAAGGCACAATACATAGTTGGAAGGGCAAAATATATGTACACAGCTGGAAGGGCATGATACATCTCTGGAAGGACAAAATACTTTGTTGGAAGGGCAAAATACATTGCTGGAAGGGCATAATACATCTCTGGAAGGGCCAAATACACAGCAAGAAGGGTAAAATACACAGCTGGAAGGGCAAAATACATTGCTGGAAGGGCTAAATACATTGCTGGAAGGGCAAAATACATTGCTGGAAGGGCAAAATATGCAGCTGGAAATGGAAGGGCAAAATATATAGCTTGATGCACAAAATAGATAGCTGGAAGGGCATAATACATAACTGGAAGAAGAAAATACACAACTGAAAGGGCAAAATACATAACTGACCCAAGAGCTCTGCATCAGCTGCAATGCAGCTGGTTGCCATGATGATAAGGTTCTTTTGACTTGATGCACCACTTCAGGTTCTTATCATGCATTATGTCTGCAGAACATTTCCATCATTTTTTGCAATATTTCCATTTGGCAACAGGATATGTCTGTCAACTGATATAAATTTTGAAATCAACCAAATCTGATTATTCCGTAATCAGTAATCAAGTTAAATATTGGAACACTGAAACCAATTACACCAATTTTCCTGGAATTCGTAAAAGTCAAATTTACGGCCAATTAATGGAAAAACTGCCATAAGAATTGCAAACAGTGGAGACCTTGATCAGACTGCTCCAACAGTGTTGGAGCAGTCTGATCTAGGTCTACACTTGTTTTCTTAGACATTTTGTCCCAATTTTTTGTATCATAAGATATTGGAAGATAGCTGAGTGAAAAATGTCCCTAGAAAAAAAATTAAGATGTAGGATTTTGTGAGTTCCAGACAAACAGATTGGGATCTTAGAAGATATTCTAGGAGAAGCTGACAATTCTGAAGACAAACAGAGAAAAGATAACTGAAATGACTAATAGCTTGCTGACTTTAAGCCAGTACTGATTGCTGCAAGGTAGTCAGAAAATTGCTCATTTCAAAAAGATAAAAAATACCTTTTTGACAGGAATAAGAAATTTTCAGAATGAACTTGCGCTTGTAGCCAGTGAAATGCCTGATTCAAGCAAAACCAAGAGTAATAGGAAATCCCATTCTTTGAAATAATAATAAAAATTAAAACATCAGAAATGCATGCTCCAAAGGTGATACTCAAAATCAGCCAATTCAGGATTGTTTGAAATGCAATTACTCAACAAATTTTTAATTTGGGAAATTGGGATAATCATATTTGCTTTGTTTTGGTTTTTTGGACAGATATTTACTACTAAAAGGCTGTATAAGCATTTTGAGATAGATCTAATTTTATCTTCGAGATACTTCCACATATATTTTCTTATAAACAGTTCTACATATTAAATAGTCATAAAAAGCAAGAAGGAATAAGATTTCAGCAGCTGCAGAAATTCAAATGACATTATGTATTTGACAATTTTAATTTTGACGAATCAAATTCCATCTAAAGTATCTACTACTAAAATCTCATCGGCCTTAGATCTGTGTAGACAAACGTATGACTTAAAATTGACTGCCATCATTAAAAACATATTTATTTTTCATTTTTACATTCATTAAAATTTATCATAAATCTTCAAAGACAGAGAAAACAGCTCTTATCATCATATTCCAACAGCCTAGAAACAGAATTATTTAAAATCTATCAAACTTTACCAAAATATTGGAATACCTTTAACAAGCACCATAACTGAACCAAAACTTGCAGCAAAAGAACTTTTTATGTGGCTATGTGACAAAAAATTGGTTGCAAAATGACAAACAGTGTAGACCCTGATCAGACTGCTTTTGAGCAGTTTGATCAGGATCTACACTGTTTGCCAAGTCATTTTGGTCCTGATATTTAGGGGACAGTCTGGCATCATGTGGAAATTGTGGCTACCGTCCTAATATTTGTTAATTTTGACAGATACAATAATCATTACAAGTGAAGGGCAGGATTTAGGTAGAATGAAAAATCAAATTTTTGCTGTCAAGAAAGAATTAAGGCAAGCTGTGCCCAGTCTTTTGGTTGGATAATAAATTGATGATATTTGTTGCATCATAGGGTTTGAACCTCAGATTTTGAAATGTAATGATCCTAAGGTCTAGAGGTCTGCACTATTTACTACACTGCTGGTTGAGCAGCGATATGACCCCACCCCCCTACCCCCCCCCCCCCCCCACCGCCAGCAAAGACTCAGATCAGCCTGGGCATCTGCCCAGTCTTTGCCCCCCCCCCCCCACTGCCAGCAAAGACTCAGATCAGCCTGGGCATCTGCCCAGTCTGATCAGTCTTTGCCCCCCCCCCCCACCGCCAGCAAAGACTCAGATCAGCCTGGGCATCTGCCCAGTCTGATCAGTCTTTGCCCCCCCTCCCCACCGCCAGCAAAGACTCAGATCAGCCTGGGCATCTGCCCAGTCTGATAGGTGTCTTTGCTGTGGGCTTCAAGGGTAGCTAAGGGTCTAGGCTACCGCTGTCAGCAACGAATACTCTGATCAGACTAGGCGGCTGCCAAGGATGATTTGAGTCTTTGTTGAGTTCACATGCCACTTTGTTGGTTTTGTTGTGTCGCGGCTCATTTGACCCTTTTTCTCAAAACTTGCTTCAGGATAACTACAGTTGCTGGTTAACATGGGAGGTAACATCAATACCCCTATTTGTGCTGTCGACCGAGCCAGTCAGTTACCTTACAAGCAATAGTGGGTGTGGACAGAGACAGTGGAGAGCAGTATCAGCTCAGTTAACAGCCATTAACAATACCAGTGCTGGAAACTCGCAAGTTTAATGTGGTGGCCCAAAAGCTTAGTAGGCCCAACTTTCAGTGGCCCAAATTATCCACTAGCTAAAGTTTCCATTCATTTAGTATTGCCAGAAAGATAAATTTGGGCCACTAAAGGTCATATTTTGGAGATTTCTGGTGGCCCGAAACAAAAATTAGGAGCATTTGGCCACCGGGCCACTGGCCGTTTCCAGCACTGAATACTATCACTTTCCCCGGGTTGACAACCACTTTGCATAGTACCGATTGGTCAAAAGCAGTCAGTGAGACAGCAAATTGGTATTGACCCTCTTGGTTAGCCCTTAAAGCCCCAAAAATTAGCCCCAAAAATTAAAAAATTAAAATTGTTGAATTGGCAAACAGTGTAGATCCAGATGAGGTGGCTCATAATGAGCCACCTCATCTGAATCTACACTGTTTGCCCTTCAGTGTTACTTCCAATTCTCAATATGAAATAGCTTGGACAGAACATATTTTTGAAATTCTGCAGACGTAAATTTTGTCGTCTGCTTTTTATCCCCCGACCGAAAGGTTCGGGGGATATAGCGATGAGCATGGCGTCCGTCCGTCCGTCCGTCCGTCCGTAAACACTTTTCTTGTCCGCTCTATATCTTGAATACCCTTTGGAATATTTTCATGATACTTCACAGTTATGTAGAACAGGTCATGACGATGTGTCGCGTACAAGAATGACAACTCTTGCTATTGTACTTTTTGAATTATCTCCCCTTTGGTGATTTTTTGGCAGATTCGTGTCCGCTCTGTAACTTGAATACCCTTTGGAATATTTTCATGATACTTCACAGAAATGTAGAACAGGTCATGACGATGTGTCGCGAACAAGAATGACAACTCTTGCTTTCTTACTTTTTGAGTTATTTCCCCTTGATAGATTTAGGTGTGATTTTTTGGCAGATTCGTGTCCGCTCTATAACTAGAATACCCTTTGGAATATTCTCATGATACTTCACAGATATGTAGAACAGGTCATGATGGTGTGTCGCGAAAAAGAATGACAACTCTTGCTTTCTTACTTTTTGAGTTATTTCCCCTTGATCATTTTAGGTATGATTTCGTGTCCGGTCTATAACTTGAATACCTTTTGGAATATTTTCATGATACTTCACAGATATGTAGAACAGGTCGTGACGATGTGTCGCGAACAAGAATGACAACTCCTGCTTTCTTACTTTTTGAGTTATTTCCCCTTGATGGTTTTAGGTCTGATTTCGTGTCCGCTCTGTAACTTGAATACCTTATGGAATATTTTCATGATACTTCCCAGATATGTAGAACAGGTCATGATGATGTGTCACGAATAAGAATGACAACTCTTGCTTTCTTACTTTTGGAGTTATTTCCCTTTGATGATTTTAGGTTTCAGCTCCATAGCTTGAATACCTTTTGAAATATTTTCATGATACTTCAAAGATATGCAGAACAGGTCATGACAATTTGTCTCATACATGAATGATAACTCTTGCTTTTAGACTCAGTGAATTATTTACCTTTGGTAGTTTGAGCTGCTGTTTGAGTCTCTGCTCCATATCTGTATAACCTTGGCCAGCTCCAGAATTTGAATAACCGTGTACCTTTTAGAATATTGATGATCATGCTGTGATATCTTATCAGTGTTCCTAACTCTCTCTTACCCCTCCACATTCCCGTGACCCCTCCCGCACCCCCCCCCCCCCCCCCCCCAAAAAAAAAAAAAAATTCTTTTTTTCCAGATTTGGATTCTCTGTCCAAATTCACTTACTAGAGAGCTCAAAATTAGATTTGTAGGGCTTGTACTTTAGAAGTTATTCACACATTTTGAAAGTTGAATGTATCGTATGCTATACATTTGTGTATATGGTGGCTGTTTGAGATATTACCTCTTTTTAGCAGTCAAGCATACTGTTTTAGTCTGAGTGTTAGATAATTATGCATCTGTTAACAGTTAATGTCAATCAGAAGCATAAAAGAACGACAATATATTACTAATATGTGTTTTGAAGTGCACCCTTTTTCCCAAGGCCCATGGGGGTCTTCGGTCGGGGGATTTGCCATCTCCTCTGATGGCTATTTTTGGTTAAGGTGTCCTTATATGGAGGGTAGTTACAGTATATTCATTTGTTGCCTCATAGGGCTTGAACCGAGGGATTTATTAATTTTTTGCCAACTTGCAGGTGTTTCTAACCAATTACAGTGACAGCTTGCTATGACAGTTATGAGATGTCATATGGCCGCTTTACATACCAACAGTAAAGAAATGTTAAAAACAAAGAAAATAACTTTCCAACTTTATGAAAACATATAAAAAACTGTACATCTTATGTTTGGGCCACCATAATGCAAACGGCACTAAATTCTTTATTAATTTCTTCATCTTCTCGGTCAAGCATAATATAAACTAAAAAATATCATCATCCTGTTTGCTTATGTTTTATAAGACTTGGCTTGGCAAAAGGAATACATATCATCATGGTGCAAAACTTGGCTGCATTATGGTGCAGAAGTGGGCAGCAAAGCATAGTATTACATGCTGTGATAGTGTAGAAATTGGCAGTAAACATGATGCCAAACTGATCAGCAAGGTTTTATGTTATCATGAAGCCAAACTGAGAAGCGAAACATACATGCCATCATACAGTAGAACTGGGCCAGTGACAAACCATACATTTCATCGTGTTGCAGAAATAGACAGCTAAGCATCTGTCATTAAGCTATTTAACTTGTTAGCTAAGCATGTCATGTAGTCATGATTCAAAACTGGGCTGCAAAGCAAATATGTTATCATAGTGCCAATTTGGGCAGTGATGCATTCAGCTAAGCATACATGTAATCATGATTCAAAACTGGGCAGCAAAGCAAACATGTTCTTGCACACCAGATAAGGATATCTGCGTGCTTCACCTGTACCTACAAACTTATCTCACCCTGGACCGGATAAAAATCACGAGCAGTCAATGCATTGGTTGTATTGGAGTTCACATACCTGCGTCATCAAGTGACGTTGGCTTTTTAGACGATGACGTCATGAAGACGGCAAAAATGACTTCTGTTTATGCACGCAAGTCGTTGACGTAAAGAGCCGAATGGCGGTTGCTGAAGCGGCGTCTTCTTTCAAAATCAAATAGAAACCTCTCAAGTGCATTTTAACAAGTTCTAAAGTTAAAAGAAAATGTGGTGTGCAAGAAAAAGTATCTATCATGGGTATTAGGTGCGGATAGAAAAATCTGTCACTTGGGATCACTGTTCGGCATCACTCGGCAAGCCTCGTGATGCCGAACAGTGACCCTCATTACAGACTTTTCTATCCACACCTCACACCCATGAAAGATACTTATATTATGTTAGTGCCAATTTGGGCAGTGATGCATGTAGGTATACATGTGATTGTGGTGCCAGCACATATTATCTTGATGCCAAAAAAGTATACATGTTAATGTTAAATTTTGCTTCAGCGCATATACATGTCCATGGTCCAGAACTTGGCTGCAAATCCTACATATCAGCATGATGCCAGGCTTGGTAGCGAAGCAAACATGTCTTCTTGATGACCAAATTGACAGCAAAGCAGTGCAACTGCAGCACAGCAAAGCAGCCATGTTATCATGATGCAGAAGTAGGCAGCAATGAAAACATATATGTCACCTATTATAATGACCCTAAATATTTTGACAGACAGGTCTGAGCAAACATTGTAGACCCAGAAAAAATTGCTCCTGAAGGAGCAGTTTGATCATGGTCTACAACATTTGCCAGTCACTAAGCATCATTTGGATGCATTAATGTGTGTAAAATTCTCTTTCTAAGAATTTTGGAACAATAATTGTCCAACTTTCGGGTGTCTGAAATTCTAGGGTCATTATGGGAAATGCCAAATTGAACAGCAAATAATATTTATTATCATAGTGCAGAACTGCTGCAAAAGATTTTTTCATCATTAGCTGCAAAGCATTATGTTGTCATTATACCAAACTGGGCAAAAAAGCATGTCTTCAAGAAGAATCCATTATGGTGCAAAGCTCAGCCTCCGTTATGCAAAACTGGGTATCAACAGAGACATGGTCATTAAGCTTCAAAATTTAGAGTGAAGCAGACATGTCATCATAGCTCTGAACTGGGCGGCAAAGCATGTCTGTCATAATGGTTTCAAAACCGCAGTTTTGAAACCATTATGACAGACATGCTTTGCTGCCCAGTTCAGAACTATGATGACATGCCCGCTTCACTAAATTTTGAAGCATGATGACATGTATGTTATGGGCAGCAAATTATGCGTATTTTCATCATGGTGCTGAAGTTGGCAATAAGGCATGTAAGTCATGTCCTCATGGTGCCAAACTTGGCAGCAAAGTATACATCATCATGTTTTCAAACTGGGCAGCAAAGTATACATCATCATGATTTCAAACTGGGCAGCAAAGTATACATACATAAGTCTTCAAGAAGATCTGATAATGGAAAGCTAAGCAAATGTTAGTATTTATTGTGCCAGTATTAAAAATTTCAGGATTATCTCAAAATGTTGCAAAAGTGTGATGAGAATTATGATCTAAAATATGCTGTATATCTTAGAGAAATAAAAGTGGGAATAAACAAAAATTCATGTAATGTCAACCTTTCTGTGATTTAAAACATGTCTGATGGGAGTGTACCAAGAAACTTTGTGATGGAAAAAGTTTCCCCTACCATCTAAAATAACATTTAAGTTTGAATGTCAGTGTCTCTAATGACAAATTTCTAGGCAAGAGAATGTTAAATTAAATGATTTAATGGCAAGGTGGAATATAAATTCTTTTATGATAGAAGATTATCATTAATTAAATTTTCTGACTTCTGTGCAGGTATGAAATGGCAATAAATCATACAAGTGAGGGGTGCATTGTAGGAATTTTCAGTGATTAACAGCTTTCTTAGGTTTCTTTATCCGAAGGTCTTTGATCCCGGATTGATATTAAGGTATCAACCTGAAATATATGACGATAATGTCAGGGCAAACAGGGCTAACCCTGATTAGACTGCCCTTGCATAGAGCCATTTCTAGAAGGAAGTCTAGTCAAGGTTTGCACTGTTTGCCATCGATGTTGTGAAAAAGTCCCTAATAAGATATTTTGAACTTGCAAGATCCCATTCTAGGAAAAAGTTGAGGTGGGTTCTGAGGGTTCTAAACATTTATGGTTGATATGGTATTAAATTGCTCGGTCCAGGTTAGCATAAAAGGAATCTTTTTATGTTTTGGGAGCCATGACAAGACTTTTTAAAATAAAAGCCACAATATGTATATTATAGACCCCAGGGGTGCGGTATAGTGTTCATATAAACATGTTTTCAGAAGGATCAGATTTGCTTATGTCATTATACATCAGCAGTATCAGAGACTTTTGATTGAAAATATGCCATTTTTCAATTAATCTGAGCCTTCTTTGACTTCAAAAAAAGTTTGGATGATGAAAAAGTGACCAGTCAAATATGTAAGATAAAGAAGGCTTGGATCTTTTAATCTGTACTGGACAATTCTTTTATTTCAATATGATATTTCAGAAGGACCCCTTAGGTACAGATGATATTTCAGGCACAATTTAAAACCTGGAATTGAATGGATTGGACAAAATAAGCTACATTTCCATTTGCTACCGTTTGCTTGCAGAGTCTGGGATGGCGCTTTTACTGAAAATAAAATTAGCTTCCTCAGAAAAAGCAAATTCTTTCCTGTAAGAGTGCCATCCCAAATCTGTGGTAGGAAGTGGAGGAGACTGTCCCTGCCACACAGGGTATAATCGATTCAGCTAATTTTCTCTTCATGCAGAGACTGTACATCATATTTGGCTTCCGCTGAGCTGTCCGCGAACTCTTGCTTCCTGCAGGGACTACTGTCCTCGAAGATCCACTTCCTGCCGAGACTGTCCGCATTACTCTGCTTCCGGCAGAGCCTCGGCAGGAAGCAGAATCATGCGGACAGTCTCTGCATGAAGCCATTTTTCATGTACAGAAGTCTCGGCAGGAAACAAGAGATCGTGGACAGTCTCGGCGGAAGCCAAATATGATGTATAGTCTCTGCAGGAAGTGAAAATTAGCAGAATCGATTATACCCTGTGTGCCAGTTCACTTTAGAAAAATAAGTTTAGCTGATGGCTTAGTTTAAAACATGGAGTAGGATGGATTGGACTGGATTGGCAGGGATAATCTCTATTTCATGTCATTGATTTGTGATAGCACTCTTACAGGAAAGAATTTGCTCCAGTAAGGATCAAACAATTCCTTTCCTTCTAGAGCACCACCCCAGGCTAAAGGTGGCTATATAGTGTGAGACTGGTGTATGACATGTCATGCAACATGTATTATACCATGTGAACTTCTCAAAACATGTTTCTTGACTCAAATCTGTTGCATGCAACATGTCTAATTGTTTCAACATAATCTAAATGGTTGCGTGACAGATATTTTGCAGCATGTGTCACCATATAAACCCACCTTAAGGAGGAAATTGTAGCCAAAGGGATTTAGATTATGTCATGCATTCCATTCTGTTCCAAACCATTCCATTCCAGGCATTAAACTTTGCCTTAGCTAACAGACTGTAAACCTTTTTAGGCAAAAATTGACCATAAAACTGACCATAACAAACATTCTGGCTCACTTATAATGGAAAGTACAGTTTGTAAATTACAGGCCATCACAAAGGTCGCAAGTTCCTATTTATTCATACTATTCTGTAGCATCTCAATATTTCAGCCACACAAAGAGAGCATGTTCGTTGTTGTGTAACTTCCAGACTGGCGCCTATTCTTACCATAACAGACAAACCTCAGTCATCAATGTCAAGGCAATATTCTCAGTTTTTGGGAGTAGAAATTTTAACCCAGAGCCACAATTACCCTAAATATTTGGTCATTTTAACCCATTATGTCAGTGATCAAAAGATACCTTTCCAGCAATGTGGCAAAAGAATTAAATAAATGGAATGGCAAACACTGCAGACTCTGATCAAACTGCTCCAAAAGGAGCAGTCTTATTAGGGTCTATAATGTTTGCTTAGCCTGGAAACTTATTTTCCAATACTGAGGGTCGTTACGACAGTAATCTTGATTCTGTGATCTGAGAAATCATGTTATGTAAATATTATGTCGGTACTGAAGAAGGCCAGCAGTCTGTGTGACAATGAAAGTCAGGCGGAGTTGATAACAGTTCTCAGAAAGCAAGATTATTCCAGTGGTGCAGGGAGGAACAGTGCCTGAAAGTTGAACTCCCATTGTAAAAATTAGGGGAAAACATGGAGACATATCCATACGCCTTAAGCTGTATGGATAAATCTCCAAGGGATATCACTCTTGACATTGACATAGTTGTCCCTTTCCTAGGGGGCTACCCCTTATAAAGGACAGACTTTGCACTCAGAAATTCTTCCATTTAGAAGTAGCCCTATTTGCAGAAGGAATTCACCAAGACACAAAGTCTGTTCTAGATTGTTGTCTCCCTTGAGACATAATGAGCCGCCTCATCAAGATCTACACTGTTTGCCCTCCAGTTCTTGAGATAGCATTGACAATTTTTTAATATACATATTTTTGCAAACGTAAACATTGTCATCTGCTTCTTTGGGGCAAAGTTAAGGGTTAAAGACAATTCATTTGCGTAAACAGAAACTCAAAAGTGAATCTTCACAATTGCAGAACATCACAAGTTTGTTATTATTTTTATCCAGTTTAATTTTGTGACATTCTTGTGACATATTTTCATATTATTATTCACTTGAATAAATTTTCTTTGTGCAATGTAAATAATTGAGCCTCGACACGAGAAAACCAACAATGTGGTTGTGCGCCCAGCGCAGACTCAGATCAGCCTGAGCATTTGCCCAGTCTGATCAGACTCTTTGCTAAGCGCTTAAAGGGTAGCTGAGGGACTAAGCTACCTTCATGCGGAAAGCAAAGACTCTGATCAGACTGGGCGGATGCCCAGGCTGATCTGAGTCTGCGCTGGACGCACGACCACATTGTTGGTTTTGTCACGTCACGACTCATATAATCTTTTTCCCTATTCATTCTTGAGAATTTTGTAAGAAAATCTGAGGCATTAAGGCATGAAATGGGAGGAGATTTCATTTTTCATATAAATTTAATGTGTCAGATTGTGTTAAGGAGCCATCATTCAGTGTCAGTTTGCCACTGGTTATTAACCATCGCCTCAGTTTACATAGATGTCACAGAAACATATTAAGTAGGAGCAGCTTTAAATCTCTATTATGTTTTTATACTCCACATCATGTGATGGTGGTAGTATATTATGCTGTTTGTTGTGCATGTGTTGGTCCATCCATCTGTCAGTCTGTCTGCAGTTGGCTTCTTAGGCTGGCTTCAGACTCCAGGAATAACCGAAAGTCAGTAAAACTGAAAAGTCTCAATTAGATATAGTCAGGCATATCAGCTATCAGAAAATTCATGCCTCTATAGTTTTATATATTTTGCATTATCTTATGACCAGACCAAAGCCCGTCTGTTGGTTTCTGAACCAGTCCATTGGTTTCTAGCTTGATTACGGGTAGTTGATGATGTGTTTTTCCGAACTTGACTTGCACATCGGTACTGGGAATATCACGTTGGGAATTGGATTTTTTATAATTTCTACAAGAGGCTCTGAGCTCAAAGAAATAAAAGTTTGCTTTTTAGCTCACCTGAGCCTTTAGGCTCATAGGTGAGCTTATAGTATAGCCAGGCATCCGTCGTCCGTCCGTCCGTCGTCCGTCGTCAACATTTTCAAACATCTTCTATTCTGAAACAACTGGGCCGATTGAAGCCATATTTCATGTGGAGCCTACCTAGGTCGGGGGAACGAAAGTTTGTTCCGGGTATCTGGGTCACATGACCAAGATGGCCGCCACGCCCATATATGGTAAAAACCCTTCAAAAATCTTCTTCTCCAGAACCAAAAGGCCTATGACCTTGAAACTTGGTATGTAGCATCGAGCATGCCGGCCCATCATAGTTTGTACAAATCATGACCTTGCGTTGACCTTGACCTAATCTACGGCATGGTCAACTTTGGTACGTTAGGCTTTTATATGGGAAAACGCTTAAACAGTGGATTTCTCAGAAACTATTTAAGTTTAAGGAACAATACTTGGTATACATGGTGGACTAAATGACCAGATGAAGATATTATGTCACTAAAGGTCAAGGTCATTCTGTCGGACCATCCGTCGTCAAGATTTTCAAACATCTTCTCCTCTGAAACCACTGGGCCGATTGAAGCCAAATTTCATATGGAGTCTCAGTGGGATGGAGGAACGAAAGTTTATACCCGGGGTCTTGGTCACATGACCAAGATGGCCGCCATGGCCATATATGGTAAAAACCCTTCAAAAATCTTCTTCTCCAGAACCAAAAGGCCTATGACCTTGAAACTTGGTATGTAGCATCGGGCATGACTGCCCATCATAGTTTGTACAAATCATGACCTTGCGTTGACCTTGACCTAATTTACGGCATGGTCAACTTTGGAATGTTAGGCTTTTATATTGGAAAATGCTTAAACAGTGGATTTCTCAGAAACTATTTAAGTCTAAGGTACAATACTTGGTATACATGGTGGACTAAATGACCAGATGAAGATATTATGTCACTAAAGGTCAAGGTCATTCCGTTGGACCATCCGTCGTCAAGATTTTCAAACATCTTCTCCTCTGAAACCACAGGGCCGATTGTAGCCAAATTTCATATGGAGTCGCAGTGGGATAGGGGAACGAAAGTTTTTACCCGGGGTCTGGGTCACATGACCAAGATGGCCGCCATGCCCATATATGGTGAAAACCCTTCAAAAATCTTCTTCGCCATAACCAAAAGGCCTATGACCTTGAAACTTGGTATGTAGCATTGGTCATGACAGCCCATTATAGTTTGTACAAATCATGACCTTGAGTGACCTTGACCTAATTTACGGCATGGTCAACTTTGGTACGTTAGGCTTTTATATGGGAAAACGCTTAAACAGTGGATTTCTCAGAAACTATTTAAGTCTAAGGTACAATACTTGGTATACATGGTCGACTAAATGACCAGATGAAGATATTATGTCACTAAAGGTCAAGGTCATTCCGTTTGACCATCTGTCCTCAAGATTTTCAAACATCTTCTCCTCTGAAACCACTGGGCCGATTGAAGCCAAATTTCATATGGAGTCTCAGTGGGATGGGGGGAACGAAAGTTTATACCCGGGGTCTTGGTCACATGACCAAGATGGCCACCATACCCATTTATGGTAAAAAACCCTTCAAAAATCTTCTTCTCCAGAACCAAAAGCCCTATGACCTTGAAACTTGGTATGTAGCATCGAGCATGCGGGCCCAACATAGTATATACAAATGATGACCTTGCGTTGACTTTGATCTAATTTATGGCATGGTCAACTTTGGTACGTCAGGCTTTTATAAGGGAAAATGCTTAAACAGTGGATTTCTCAGAAACTATTTAAGTCTAAGGTACAACACTTGGTATACATGGTCGACTAAATGACCAGATGAAGCTATTATGTCACTACAGGTCAAGGTCATTCCATTGGACCATCCGTTGTCAAGATTTTCGAACATCTTCTCCTCTGAAACCACTGGGCCGATTGAAGCCAAATTTCATATGGAGTCTCAGTGGGATAGGGGAACGAAGTTTTATACACAAGGTCTGGGTCACATGACCAAGATGGCCACCATGCCCATATATGGTAAAAAGCCTTCAAAAATCTTCTTCTCTGGAACCAAAAGACCTATGACCTTGAAACTTGGTATGTAGCATCGAGCATGCGGGCCCAACATAGTATATACAAATGATGACCTTGCGTTGACTTTGATCTAATTTACGGCATGGTCAACTTTGGTACGTCAGGCTTTTGTATGGGAAAACGCTTAAACAGTGGATTTCTCAGAAATTATTTAAGTTTAAGGAACAATACTTGGTATACATGGTCGACTAAATGACCAGATGAAGATATATGTCACTAAAGGTCAAGGTCATTCCGTCGGACCATCCGTCGTCACAATTTTCAAACATCTTCTCTTCTGAAACCACTGGGCCGACTGAAGCCAAATTTAATATGGAGTCTAAGTTGGATGGGGGAACGAAAGTTTGTACCCTGGGTCTGGGTCACATGACCAGGATGGCCGCCATGCTCATATATGGTAAAAAACCTTTCAAAAATCTTCTCCAGAACTAAAAGGCCTATGACCTTGAAACTTGGTATGTAGCTTTGGGCATGCGGGCTCATCATAGTTTATACATCACTTATTGAATTAATTTACGACATGATCAACTTTGGTATGTTAGGCTTTTATATGGGAAAACGCTTAAACAGTGGATTTCCCGGAAACTATTTAAGTCTAAGGTACAATACATGGTATATATGGTCAACTAAATGACCAGATGAAGATATTATGTCACTGAAGGTCAAGGTCATTTTGTCGGTCTGTCCGTCATCAAGATTTTCAAAACATCTACTCCTCTGAAACCACTGGTCTGATTGAAGCAAAATTTCATATGGAGTCTAAGTGTGATCAGGGAATAAAAGTTTGTTCTCAGGGTCTTGACCAAGATGGCCGCCATGCCCGTATATGGTAAAAACCCTTCAAAATCTTCTTCTCCAGAACCAAAAGGTGTATGACCTTGAAACTTGGTATGTAGCTTTGGGCACTCAAGCCCATCATAGTTTATACAAATGATCATACGTTGACCGTGACCTAATTTATGACACTGTCAACTTTGGTACATTATGTAGTCTTTTATATGGGAAAATGCGTAAACAGTGGATTTTTCAGAAACTATTTAAGTCTAAGGTGCAAAATTTGGTGTATATGGTTGACTAAATGACCAGATGAAGATATTTTGTCGTTAAAGGTCAAGGTCATTCTTTGACTTTTGTACAAGGTCATTGAGATTCTGTCACCCGTCAACATTTTCAAACATCTTCTCAGAGGCCACTAGGGTCAATTGAAGCCATATTTCATATGGAGCTTCACCGGCTTAAAGGAACCATAGTTTGTTCAGATGGTCTTGGTCACTTGACCAAGATGGCCACCATGCCCATATATGGTAAAAACTCTTCAAACGTCTTTTTCTCCAGAACCGAAAGGCCTATAACCTTGAAACTTGGTACCGGTATGTAGCATTGGGCACTCAGGCCCATCATAATTTATACAAATGATTACTGTGTTTCATATATTATGGAGCTTTAATACTGGGTCAAAGGAATCAAAGTTTGTTCAGATGGTCATGGTCGTATGAACATGGTGGCCGCCACACCCATTTATGATAAAAACCCTTCAGAAATCTTTGTCCAGAAACAAAGGCCCAGTGACCTTGTGGCTTGGTATATAGAATTGGGACTCAACATTAATCCCCAAGGGAGGGGGCCCCTGCCCTGGTGCTATATACATGTATAAAAGCATGAAAATGTATACCAGGACCAAGTGTCAGGTGAGCTACAGGACCATTGGTCCTCTGGGTTTTTTTAGCCCTGTGGGGATTATGTGCCTTACATGCATAAAAAAAATGTATATAAAAATCAGAGTTAAAAGCCTAGTAGAATGGGAAATTTTCTGAAATTCTCAATGAACTATTAGTCAAAATGCATATTATTTTTAGAGTGCTGGCAAAAGCAAAGAGGTCAGCTTCCTGATGAGAGTTTGTCATGGTGAGACTTGGCAGTGTACATTTTGCTTACCACGGTGTCAGCATCCATGTCCATATATGGGATATTTAAGGTTAAAAATTTATGGATAAGGCCAAAGCATTTGATCAGTGGACAAAGGGAAATAACCTTGTGCAGACTGGGTGTTTTATGTAACTTTCTTTGTCTACTTTCAGAAAGCCAAATGGCCTGCCTGAAGGCACTTCATCTATTTTCAAGTAAGTTTTGTTTATTTTTGTAAAATACAAGTAAACGATACCATATAGCACATAAAAACGGTCAAGATTCAGTTCAGACTGTACAAATTTACAGTCTGATCTGTTCTTCTGTGTTTGCATGAATGGACGACTGATCAGGAGGAACCTGTGCAGTGGAGAGTGGAAACTATTCATTAAGCATCAGTGCACAGGCTGATTTGAGTTTTCACTGCCCACACCTTTTCTTGTGGCACAGCTTTTAAAGAATTATAACCTTGGTAATGATTAAATTAATTACTCTCAATTCCTGTGAAAATACATTGTCATAAATGACTTCAAATATGCGAACAGAAGTATATAAGCAAATAGTGTAGACCCTGATCAGACTGCTCCAAAGGGAGCAGTCTGATCAGGGTCTGCGCTGTTTGCCATTTTGCTTTATTTTTACAAACTCCTGGGTGAAATAAATTAAAAAATATACTGTTTTCCAAGTTTAGGCATATTATGGTAACTGGATAAGGTGCCACAATATTTTCGATAATTACGGGAAATTAATTACTGTTAATTCCTGTGACTGTACACTGTCAGAGAGATACATAAAACTTCCTTGGGAATGCTTGCATCTTTCAAGCATGCAGGCCATTTGTAAATGAAATATTGTCTTACTGACTTTAATATATTATGTATGCTTGGGGTCAGTATGACATTTTCATCACAGGGTCACTCTCAAAACATAAATTCCCATGTTTGTATAATGAACTAAGCAAAAAGAAGATTAGGTTTTATTTTTATAATGGCGTAAGCAGCAGCAGCCTGATATGAGTATTAAAATCTGGTCCAAAGCTTTAGACAGTACTACCCGTTTCAGACTTATGCTCTGTTAAAGTTTTCAATTAAAATTTCTAAAAGCTGCTTATCATTCAGAAATCTAAGCTGATTTTAAGAAAAGTACAAAACAATCTAAAGCAGTCACTACACATTACCATCGTAATTACGTCAAAGTTTATATACCCAGCCACACGTTAGTGGCGGGGTATTATGTTTTCATGTTTGATGTCCGTGTGTCTGTCCATCCATCCGTAGTACTTACGTCTGTCTGTCCATCTGTCAGTCCGCACTTCGTTTCTGTTCGATAACTTAAGTATTTACGAACAGATTTTTTTTCAAATTTTTCATATGCATTTGTACTTAAGATGTCTCGCTTGGGATTGTTAATGGGCAAATTTCGACCATTTCTGACAGAGTTATGGCACTTGTCAATGAGCAAAAATAGGTTTTTGGCCTCTACTTCCATTACTGTTTGGAATTTCATGGTGAAACTTCACAAAAATGATCAAAACAGCAACAGCTTTGCGTTACCATAGAATTTTCTCCTCATGGGTTACCTGCCCTGCCCCAGGGGTTCTATACATGTGTAAAATCATGAAAAAATCAATATAAAATCAGAATTTGAAGTGTTTTTTTCTGAAAGATACAGCAAATGATTACAGTAGTAAAAGCATTCTGTGACACTCAAAATTGAACCCATCTGGATTATCTGCCCCTGCCCCCGGGCTATATACCTGCATAAAATGATGATAAAATCTGTATAAAATCATGATTTATCAAACCATGGGAGAAAATAAACAGAATAAACAACCAACAACGGACTGTTATCACAGGATGTTTAATTGTCGACCGGTTTCGGTCACACAATGACCTTCTTCAAGACGTTCGATAGACTCAAATTGCTCACTGAAGTAGTGAAAAACGGATAAATAACGTCACGTGATCTTAATTGTTCTAAAAATAGTTATGGCTTTCTATATGACCTCTATGGAAAACGAAAGTAGCTGCTAACATTAATGGAACTCGGAAGTCTTTGCAATCGTTATACAGAAGTTCTTTTCGCCAGAGTTACTGTTAAAGATGAAAATAATTATAAATAAGAGTGACTATCTACGGTGAAGGTTATAGACAGCTAAGTATACCATTCAAGTCATGATTTAGATAGATTTTTCTGAAACTTGCAGCTTATGATAGGAGAGATGAAAGATTCTTGTGATGATCAAAATTTGACCATGAGGGGGTAATCTGCCCCTGCTGTGTGGCCACATACATTTATAAAATCACTAAATGTATAAGTTCAGAGTGAACAGGGATTTTTCAGAAGCTGACATCAAGTGATCAGAGAAATGAAAGTGTCTTCTTATGCCAAAAATTTTGTTCTATTGGGATGGCTGCTCCTGCCATGATAAAATAAATCAGCAAAAAGTCAAGGAGCGAAATAGGTTTGCAGTGGCGGGGTATCATGCAGTTGTTTGCGATGCTTTTATTTACATGATCGGCAAGCTTGAGTCAGGCCAGATGACATGTACATGGACTTGGCTTATATTGGAAGATTTAGTTGATGACACATGTTGGACACAGGTCCAAAACCCTAGATACATTAACCACAGCGACCTTCAGGACAAGGTTACGGGCTTAGAATTTTGCTTTCATGAGCTGTGCTGTTCTTTGACAGTGCTTGTTCAGTAATTATATTAACTGTAAAACTTGCCTGTATAAAGATGGGTGAGGAGATTGCTCTAATGATGTTTGAAACAGACAGTGGAAACACTTGTTACTGGCTATCTATCATCATGGCATTTGTTTTGATGATGTACCTGATTAACACTGAACTATATTTCACCTACCTTTGATTGGTTCTATTAGCATTAACACCTGTCAGGTAAACTGCAGAAATATCCCGAGATTTCGGAAATATCGGGACACCTAAAACTATTCAATGTAACCATCCTAATATCAAAATTTGTGAAATTTGAAAGAGTTGATCATATACTGTCCAGGGTTTTATCAGTAAACTACTGGCAAACAGTGCAGATCCTGATCAGACTGCTCATAAGGAGCAGTCTGATCTGGATCTACACTGTTTGTGCAGGCACTATGGGTGAGTATGGTAGCATTTCTCAGAGGTGCCAAGCTGGTCAGTAGTAGTCAGAAATAACAGTACCAAATGGCTACCATCTGTCCACACAGTCTGGTGTGGGTTATTTTAGGTGCCTTAGTCTTGGCTTTGCACCATATAACACCCTCAGGATCTACACGGGGTGCTGAAGATCATTGATATGAACAGTAAAGACAGGTATCAGACCTCAGACGAATATGCAGGGTGATGTGAGTCACCTCCATTAGACACCTTTTGCATCTGGCATGGCTAATTAACAGTCTACAGTCTGCATCATAGCTTGTGCCAAAGTGGCACTTTATACCTGGCCTTAGTTTTGTAAAGCTTATTCAGTTATTCAGAAAAAAGAAGAGGTGGCTGACAGAAGAAGAGGTGGGAAGTCAGTATAAATGAGTAGTCAGTTACAAGGGCAGCTGATAACAGGACCAGGACTGGTGGAGAGAGATAGTTTCAAAGTATCTGTGGTAACTCAATGAGCTTGCAAGGCTATGGGATAGACTAGACTAAACTAGACTAGACAATTCAAAGAAATTGCTAGACCAAGGTCTTGATATCTGTCAGTGTTATGCATAGCAAACAGTATAGATGTAGAATGAGTCTCAGTAGTATGAAACAATACTATGTCGTGCATGAGTATTTGCTCTGCAGTTGTTGTTTTTGTTGTTTTATTGCTTTACTTCAACGATAAACAGCTATGGTCATGTAAAGGGCCGTATACACTATCATTTTTTCTTGTACAAGTTTATTGTTCAAGAAAAACTGACCAAGAAAAAGTGACAATGATGAGGTGTATACACATAGCAAGAATTTTACTCTGCTGTCAAACATTTTGCGGGAAATTACACAATAGTAGCAATGGAGACAGAGGAAGATTATGTTGCATTTGTTTTGTGCATTTTATGCATTGTGATTTTGCGAAGGAGATTAAGCACCAGATACAGACATGTGTGGTCGCGAGATTGGTTACTGCGGAGACAGCAGCATAGTGCTTATCATACACTTCTACAGGAGCTTGTACAGGAGCAGACTTCAAGAACTGTCCTTTTTCTCAAATCTCTGTTCTTAAACTCTTTTGACCTGATATTCCATATAATTTCATTTTCTTCTATTAGGTCAATGAGTCTTGATGTAACTGGGTCTGTCCAAATAAAATCTGCCATGATATCCTCTTGCAGCAATATTTCCCCACCAAATACTGGCCATGTGCTTTTGTTTACAATGCTGCTGCTACAAATTCTCTTGCTTTTGATTGGCTATTTGATGGCAAGTTTGATAAGTTATCATTGAAAATAGGATGAGTTTCTATTCATCAGTTTACAATAAAAAACTGATCATTTTCTGCTGTATACACCATCAAATTAAATGACAGTTTTTCTTGTACAATAAACTTGTACAAGAAAAAATGATAGTGTATACGGCTCTTAAGGATGGTCAGTTACCCTAACCACACTATTCCTGGGCTGCAGGCTTATTAGACCTTCTAAGCAGTTAAGCAGTACTAAGTGCACAAACTTTCGCCAGTAACTGACCAACTGCCCTTCTTGAATCAGTGGAAGAAGAAATGATAGTATGTGGCCAGACCGGGTATCAAACCTGGGACCTCTGGCTCTTCATTCAGAAACGCTACCGACTGCCCTCAGCAGTTGTAAAGAGATGGAATATTCTGTTAAAGAAGTTAATAGGTTGTGGGGGGGTGGGGGGTGGGGGGGGGGAAATTGGTATTTCCACTGATAAATGGTCATGGTAAAATTCAGTCCTTTGGTGTGTCTGTCGGTTTCAAAGGATCTTTTTTTTTCCAGAATTTATTTATGTTTTCTTAGTTATGACCATATTTGGAAAGGCCTTATATTTAGTTGAGGTCAGCTCTTTACCCAAGAGCGAAAATTCTTCTTCACTTTTTTTTTGCACCAGGAAATATTTGTCAAATTATTAATTGATGAAAGTTCGGAAGTTGTGGATTATCTTGATCATGCATATGTTTGTGTTTACTAATTATCTGTTGCCTCTGACAGGAAGCACTTGTTTGTTAATGAGAGAGCTCTTCAGCTAATTGACAGGAGAACCATGTGTTCTATACTGATATCAACCCTGGCACAGGAAAATCCATGCATACTCCAAAGGCCCTGAGATGACTAGACTGTGTGGATGCATCACAAGATGCATCCACACAGACTAGTCTTGTCAGGGCCTTACAAGATTCAAATTGTGTGTTTGCAAATAAATATGTATGATCAAACTGCACAGATGTTCAGGTAAACTGGGCTGTCAATGTTTGTGTTTGCAGTCTCGTGGGTTTTTACAGGCACATGATCATTTTGAAAGAATGGTATATATTGGGACACCTTAAGTTTGTTAATGGTTCCTTCCACCTTTAGGTGTGAAAAAGTCCATTCAGTATTGCAGGGGTGCTGTTTATGAAATTTAATATCAGCTAAATGGGAAACAGCCCAGACCCTGATCAGCTGTCTGAGCTGGGTCGGCTCTGTTTGTTCAGAAATTTTTGTAGTGATACATAGGGATTTGATGGGTATCTCTTCACAACTACTTCGGTAGCCGTTAATAATCTCTAACCACTCTACACCTGATGATAAGCCCCTTCATATTTAGTGTCAAGATTGCAGTCACTGCAATACTCTAAATATTTGGCCACATGGTCTTTCCTATGACTATGTGGAAAAGTTGATTTGTAATATTGCAGTGTGTTTTATAGATTTTATAGGTATTCAGAAAATACTGAGACCCAGGTCAGACTGCTCCTGCAGTCTGATCTGGGTTCATTGTTTGCCCTGACAAGCAAATATTTAGGATAATTGAGCTGCGACACAACAAAACCTACATAGTGGCATGTGCATCCAGTGAAGACTAAGATCAGCCTGGGCATCTGCCCAGTCTGATCAGAGTCCTGATTCAGTGCTTAAAGGGTAGCTAAGTGTCTAAGCTACCTCCATGCCAACAGCAAAGAATATGATCAGACTGGATGGATGCCCAGACTAACCCGATTCTTTGCTGGGGCGCACATGCGACTTTGTTGGTTTTGTCATGTCATGGCTTATAAACAGTTGTAAGTGTCTATTGCTATGTGCAGCAGGGTGAAGATGCACATCCTTGAACTGATATATAGGTGAGTATGTCAAGTGAGTATGCGTATGAATCCCAGTTTCCGATGGTTAGGATTGTGGGTCAGATCCCACTTCAAAGAAAATTCTATGCATTGCTAGTATTGTAAAGTTTGAGCATTGTGATTCATTCAGAAGACTTTTTATCATCTTTTTAAGAAAATCATTATGGTCATTTGTAAGGGGGCCCCATGGCACAGTGTGCTGCTAAGTGTGCCTTGTAACTGCTGTGAATCAAGTCCCACATGGATCCCACAATTCATGATAAAACACAGTCTCTTCCTGGGGTATCAGGTCTTCCCACCATATCACAGAAACTAATGATGGTACTTTCTTAGCTGCTATACTTTTAAAGCACCAAAAAGCAGACGACAAAATTTACGTCTGCAAATATTAAAAAAATGCCTTGTCCAAGATATTTCATATTGAGAATTCAAAGACTAGAGGGCAAACAGTGTAGATCTATGATCTCATTATGAGCCGCCTCATCAGGATCTACGCTGTTTGCAAATTTTGCTAATTTCGTCACTGGGGCTTAAAGAGTTAATGAGTTATCTGCTCTTTACTGATTTAAAATTACTTCTTCATGTCCAGACTGTATCACAGAGGCATTAATAAATGGAAAAGACAACTCTGAGTCTCCCAATTAATAAGTTAGCCACCCTTAGCTTGGCTATAGCTCTTTACCCATTAGAATATCTTCATGACAGTCATCTTAAAAGTGACATGGCTTGAATACTAAAGACAATCTAGTTTTGTTGTTTATAAGCTGTCAGTTCTTGCCAAAACGTCTTTTCCAGGCTACAATATCACTATTCATTGAAATATTTCAGTGAAACTTCCCAGATGCACTCAATGTGGTGGAGAAAATATCAAGAATAAGAAAACATAATCCAGTCTTTTCCTTAATGAATTATCTGCCCTTTATGAAGTTTCCCGAGTTAGCTACAGCTCCTTAGTACATTAAAAACTTTAATAAAACTTCACAAATCACAATGTTTTCACCCTCTTGAATAATAAATTTATGCTATGAATGAAGAAGGTGCATCTTTTTTGTTATTCATCTTTGGTAGGGTGAAGATACCAAACTTCACTTGAATATCATGCTCATCAGGGACAGAATTTTGAATTTTCTGTTTTATTTTCATTCTGTATTAGAAGAACATAGTTATGAAGTCAGTTTGAAAACTGGAAATTACTAAAGCTCTTATATAAGCTTTTCATTCTCTGCTAATCACAAGTAGATGCTTGAAGATAACTGAGAGATTTGGAGAAAGCTCTTATCATCTGTGCCACTGCATGATAAAACCAACAGAGTGGCATGTGCGCCCAGCAAACACTCAGGTCAGTCTGGACATTCACCCAGTCTGATCAGAGTCTTCACTTTCCGCATGGAGCTAGCTTAGAGCCTTAGCTACCCTTTCAGTGCACAACGAAGACTCTTGTCAGACTGGGCGGATGCCCAGGCTGATCTGAGTCTTTGCTGGGCGCACATGTCGCTTTGTTGGTTTTGTGGTGTTGTGGCTCATTTTTACCACATTTATGTTATGTTACTATAAATAGTTTTTTTCTCCTCTGGAATGACCCTAAAATCAAACTCTGTCTTATTAAATTCTGGTATAAGATGGCTTTTTTTCCCTGCCAAAACAATCCCAAACATCTATGATCCGTCTATAAGACATCTAGATTTTTGGGAATGTTGGGATTGATTCAGAGGGGAAAAACCTGGTCTTAGCTCTGAAGAAATAAGGTATACCTTGTAAAATTTTATATGAGCCTAACCAAGTGCCAATAAGAGCTCGTACTTGATCTATAGAAGAGATTTCATCGCTGCCGAGCAAGATTCAGTAAATATTCTGTTATAATGATTACCAGCGTAATTAGTGTTAATATCACCTATCTACATATCATTGAGTTTAAGCAGTCGAGTGTGATACCCTGCTGCTAAGTTAAACAAGTATGGTATGTCAATTACCTGTCAATCAACAGCAGGGGAACCTGCCAAAATATACTTAATTGGCACATACTTCCATTGAGAAATGAGCAGCCCTGCAGTTGTTGCAGATCATTTGCAGCGGCAACATGCACACCGCTGCATGTTTCTTTCATATCATCCATAATTGAGGCCATGTGTATGATGCGTAGGAAACAGGAATTCAGAAATTACGGTAATTCCTGAAAATATTTGGACTTCTTCACCAATTAATTATCTAAAAATATGGACCAGTTGAGTTTACTTTTGCGAATTGTCAGATTTCTGATGGAATGACAAACATTGAAAATCTGATCAGACTGCTCCTTTGGCTCATTGTAGTTTTTCTTATCCTGTCAATTCCGGTACCCTGTGCTTTTCATACAGTAGCACATAGGAAGTTCATGACAGTGTACCCTGTGCTTTTCATACAGTAGCACATAGGAAGTTCATGACAGTGTACCCTGTGCTTTTCATACAGTAGCACATAGGAAGTTCATGACAGTGTACCCTGTGCTTTTCATACAGTAGCACATAGGAAGTTCATGACAGTGTACCCTGTGCTTTTCATACAGTAGCACAGGAAATTCATGACACTGTCATGAACTTCCTATGTGCTACTGTATGAAAAGCACAGGGTACAGGACGAGATGATACTATAAAAATTCCAAGTATTGGAATGTATCTGAGCCAAGATCAGACTGCTCAGGTTCTGCACCATTTTCTGTTCAATCTGCAACTATTGGATTCTTTATGGCAATGTAAAACCAGGACAGTTTCAGTAATTATTGTAGGTATACCAATTTTCTTAATTTTTACTGCATTCTGACTCTGGCATCCATGGCATCATAAGCATTTACTTTCATTACTCTTCTGCATCATTATTCTACAACCTATAAGTCTACTTAACTCTTTAGGTACCAAAAAGCAGACGACAAAATCTACGTCTGCAAAAATTAAAAAAATGCCTTGTCCAAGACATTTCATATTGAGAATCCAAAGAATAGAGGGCAAACAGTGTAGATCTAGATGAGCCGCCTCATAAGGATCTATGCTGTTTGCAAATTTTTCTAAATGCGTCACTGGGGCTTAAAGAGTTAAGATATCTACCAGAGACCCATTTCAGGCCAGTTGATAATTTGGTGATATGATATTGAGGATAAAATAAGAGCAGCTGTAGAAGAATGGCAGTCTTGGCCAGACTTGAACTCACAAACACTAGATTGGAAGTCCGAACTGTAAGCCCCTCATTAAACATGACCAGACTCTTTTACATGATGCTATGGAAAAAGGCCTGAACTTAACATTACCAATCAGTCAATCGATCAATCAGTCAATCAATCAATCAGTCAGCTTAAAGGAAGATTAGCTATTGCTAAATGTGTTACCCTCTGAAAATAAAGACTATTATTATTATTTTTTTTTGTCTATTTGTCTGTCAATCAATCAACAACAAAAAAATGTTTAATGTTCATGTTTATAAATACCTCTTTTGGCATTTTCAATGGAACAAGACTTAGTATGTGGCATACTAAAACCATGGAAACACCTGTATTTTAAAGCAGGGAGTGCTGTTTTTTTTGGTAGAAGTGCCCTCAGTGGAGAAAACATGGTATATTCCTGAGTTTCTGTAAGTTCCAGGATATTCCGAGGAAATAATAGATGACTTGAATGATACAGCACCATATTTATCCTGGATATAAGGACATTTTAACCAATACCGCACTTATCCCAAAGATTCGAGTAAGGATATATTTTCTGGCTAAAATTACTGTCAGATGGCAAGCAGTGCAGAGCCTGATCAGACTGCTCCTTAGGAGCAGTCTGATCTGGGTCTACACTGTTTGCAGAGGCCTTTCTGTCTCGAGTTCATAGGGTTATTGCGGTATATTTTTTGTTGGAAATGTACTGTTTGCGAAATGGTAGGCTGCCAGCTAACAAACCGTGACCCCCAGAGTGTTACTGTGCAAAGATCGGTAATTAGTTCCATTAATCTCGAGCATCGGCCTGTCAGACGCGGTGTTAAAATGTCAACTCTGCGCAATATGGTCGGCTTCTGTGAGAAAAAAATGCCGTTAATGTGGTCTAGGGAGGGGCCAACGGTTTGGTTCCATTAATTTTTATGAGCAGTATTTCTTTCTTTTCAACTGACAGGTTGCTAGTATTGACAATGTCTGTGAGAAAATTACCCTAGTTATGGGTGTGTTGTGGCAAAACATTTGCAGTTTTTGCATTTAGACTTCGGAAACATGTCACTCTGAGACTTTTCATTCATTCATGGACAGAACTCGGCAGTGTACAAGAGTGAGATTTTTAATTTGACAATGCAGATTTCTTTCAGGTGAACTTAGACTTCAAATCATATGTGTAGTCTTAATGAGCATTGTGCACTGGGGCAGGTTTTTCACAAAAGAGCTTATATTATTGTAGACCTTAACTAAACTGTTACCATGAAATCTTAGAGTGTTCAAAATAAACCTCCAGTGGAGGTTGGTCAGTCAGCTCTTGCTGTCTCCCACTATTAACTTGAAATTGCACATTTTCAAAGGAAGCGTAACTCAACCATTTTTGTTTCATTTGCCTCCCTTTAAAATGGGGGTAAATTCTGAGAGGAGAGAATCTGCTCAGTTTCTTTTAAGAGAAGACCCCATTTTGGAAGGGTTTTGTCTTCTAGTTACAAATGTTGTTTACCATTGGCAGGAAAAATTGCACAAAAACACAGAGGTGTGTCTGTACATTTTAAGCTTTATGGTTGGTGTCTTGTATCCATCAGATGTTGGTAGTGATTTAGAGGAAAAAATTGCTTCAGCACCATAAAAATTCTAAGTTTTGGGACAGATAAGCCTGAGCAAACAGTAGGGACCCAGATCAGGCTGCTCCTAGAGGAGACTCTGAATCGGGTATATACTGTTTGCCATCTAGATGTGTAACTGCAATGTAAAACCAGACAGGTCAGTTTTTAGCTCACCTGAGCCGAAGGCTCACAGGTGAGCTTATAGTATAGGCAGGCGTCCGTCGTCCGTCCGTCGTCCGTCCGTCAATATTTTCAAACGACATCTCCTCTGAAACTACAAGGCCCATTGTTACCAAATTTTATATATAGCATCTATAGGCAGGGGGAACCAATAATACTGTTTTTTATCCAAATCGCTTCAGAACTTTGGTTGCTGTGGCAACTTAAAGTTTCCATTGACTTGTATGGCAAAAATTGAAAATTTGCATTTATTGCTATGTCACTGCAGATATTTTGACAAAACTTTTACAGAAATGTTCCTTGAGTATTCCTCTATCAACCACATGAACTTTATGTAAATTGCACAATTTGGCTGGTTGCCATGGCAACCGAATGTTTAAAAATAGAAAAAATATTCAAAAATCATCTCCTCAGAAACTATGCAACCAATAAAGCTCAAACTTCACAGAAAGGATCTTAGTACTAGCTTCTATAAAAGTACTGTTTTTCTTGGCAATTGCTCTAGCAGTTTGGTTGCTATGGGAACTGAAAGTTGCCATTGACTTATAATGGCAAAATGGAAAATTTGCATTTATTGCTATGCCACTGTGGATATTTTGACAAAACTTTCATAGAAATGTACTTTGAATAGTCTTTAACCAGCCATTTTAAATTTATAGAAATTGCGCAATTTGGCTGGTTGCCATTGCAACCGAATGGTTAAAAATAGAAAAATATTAAAAAATCATCTTCACAGAAACTGTGTGGCCAATAAAGCTCAAACTTTACAGAAAGAACCTTAGTACTAGCCTCTATAGAATTACTGTTTTTTCATGGCAGTTGCTCCAGTAGTTTGGTTGCTATGGCAACTAAGAGTTTCCATTGACTTATAATGAGGAAAAAACGAAATTGGCAATTTTTGCTGTCTAACTAACTGTTTAAATTTTTTTCTACAGAAATATTTCTTGAGTAGTCCTCTACGATTCATATGAATTTTCTCCAAATCGCTGAATTTGATTGGTTGCCATGGCAAAATATAGTGTAAATTTCGAAAAAAAAAAATCTTCTGCTCAGAAGCCATATAGGGGATGAAGCTGATATTGTGCAAACATGTTGATGACAGTAGTTTCTACATAAATTTTATTCTTTTTCTTTTTTCCAATCTCATAAGAACTTTGGTTGCTACGGCGACTTATAGTTTCCATTGACTCATAATCGGAAAAGTGAAGCCATGAGGGGGATGAAGCTGATACTTAGCATACATATGGATAATTTTAACCTCTACCTAAAGTATGTTTTATATTATCATTGCCCATGTGAATTTGTTGCTATGGCAACTTAAAGTTTCCATAGACTTATAATGAGGAAAGTGGACATTTGCTATTTATTTCTGTGTTACTGCAGATATTTTGACAAAACTTCACAGAAATGTTCCTGGAGTAGTCCTCTACCAGCCATATGAATATTTCCCAAACACCTGATTTTGATTGGTTGCCATTGCAGCTGAAAGGCCAAATTTTCACACTTTTTTTTTTTTGCCAAAGATCTTCTGAGAAGCCATTAGCTTATTTTTTGCATAAATGTTTGTGATATTATCCTCTACATAAATGTTGTTTTTTATTGCTGTTGTGCATGGTGTTTTGTTGCTGTAACCTCAGTGCCTCAGTGCTCAGGTGAGCGATATAGGGCCATTGGCCCTCTGGTTATTAGGATGGTTACAGTAACTGTTTAAGTGCTCCATTTTTTAGAACTTTTATGATAGGTAATTTTTCAATGGCAAAATTGCAGGCCCAGATTTGATTGTTTCTTTTAGGGTGGTTCCACTCTGTATTCCATGGCACCTCTGTCTCACTAATTTGCATTGAGCAGGAAATGAGTGACAAATTAAAATGTTCATTTTCTAAATTATTTATTTTCAGAAAATTCCTTGGGTCATCAGAAACACCAGAGACAGTTCCTACAGAGACAAATGATGTTCTGAAGCCAGTGAACAAAGATGAAGCTGAGATCAATGATAATCTCAAGCCGGTAACCAGTGACAGGACTGAGGCCAGTGGTAAAACTAGACACACAAGACAGAGAGGGGGCACTGTGTACAGACAGGCACTGACATGGCTGCAGAAGGGTCCTAGTCATGCCACGTGTAGGCATAAACATAGCTGTGTCTATTATGTACTTGAGGTAGGTTTTAAAAGGTATTTTGTGACCCCCAAAGCATTATAAAGTTTGGAGAATTGGTCGTTCTTCGGAACGAATTTATGTTGTGACATTTCCCAGAGGACTTCTTTGAGGCGTAAATCAACAGAAGTAAATGTGTACATTTAATTAACCTCATCAAGGTGCGAAATTTGCATGCCTCAACATTAGCAATGTGATTTATCACAAACTTTCACACAACCCCAATTCCTACACATTCAATGGGGGTAAACTCTAACGCCATGTTAGTATTAGAATTATAGGTGAAGGAACCCCAGTTATGGCACTACATTGTAATTACATCAACTTATCCAGATTTTCTGAAATAACAAGACTCATGACCATTTTTTTTGTCTTCCCAGAATTGCTGTCTGATTGTTACTGAGTTGAGAAACTGATCTTCTTATAAGCGGTAGAAAGGTTATGAGATGCCAAGAAATGTTTTGGTATCACAGTAGGCAAGCAATAAGTCATGCTGGCAGCCTTTCAGGGTCTTGACAGGCGCGATGAGTTTTACAGCTGTGTACAAAACAAGCTCTGTGGTGGGGCATAGTTTAAAGCCTGGAATGGAATGATGTGGATTGGAATGGATGAGATAATCTACATTCCATTAGCTATAATAACTATTGTGTGTAGAGCCTGGAATGGTACTCATACAGGAAAGAATTTGCTCCCTAATAGGGAGCAAATTCTTTCCTGTAAGAGTGCCATTCAAGAGCCATGGAAAGAAGTGGAGAAGATTATCCCAGCCAGCCCATTCTGCTCCACTCTGTTCCATTTCAGGTTTGAAACTATGCCCTGTGCAGGATTGTTAAATGGTCTAAGGGAGGTTACTCTTGCAATGTGAAATTTGAATATAATGGCCTAAGGGAGGTAATATTTTTGTACAGTTTATCGCCAAGTTGAGTACTTTACAGTTATGATCTGTCATCATGTAAATTTCTTCAGAAAATTGCTAGCAGAAACTTGGCTGGTATTTTCAACAAAACGTTTTAAATTGTGTGTTCAAAAGACTAGACATTTGCATATTACCGAGATTTTTTCCAAGAATGACGCGAAGTGATTCAGAATTCCGTTTTAAAGTTGGCGCAGTTTCACAGGCCATGATAAACTATCAGCTAGCTGCAGATGATCTTTGTGTATAAGATATTCTCTGTCACAGTGTATCACCTATCCCTAGAATCTCTCCCGGTTTGGGAGGCAATAAATCGGTGAAATAATCTTGTGGTTTTCAGCTAGTTGTCATTATTATCTAATACCACTTTCCACAGTTAATTATTCTCCAGATGTCCTAGTATCAAATTAACACTTCACCCAGCAAAATTCCATTTCATTGTTTCTATGTGAATTCTGTTTAGCAAGAAAAAACTAGAAATATACATGTATTTCTTTCAACAGGTATTTTTCTTTATATCTATTAATTTTCCCTAGCTATACTGGACCAAAAGCGGTTGTGTGAAAAATCTAATACATAAACTAAATGATTATAACAATCAGAAAAAAATAAACCAAAAACCTATTAACGTGGTGAAAGAATATATTCAGAGGTCTAGCGTCTTAGCAAGCCAAGGGTACTAAGTCCATTTTGTTCTTCACGAACGCCAAGGGTTCTAAGTCCACTTTGGTCCTTACGTACGTAAGAAACGAAGTAGAGATTTAGTACCCTTGGCTAGTGAAAATATTCATCGTAGCAAGCTAAGGGTACTAAGTTCACTCTGTTCCTTACGTACGTCAGAAACAAAATGGACTTAGTATCCTTGGCTAGCGAAGATATCCATCTTAGCTAGTCAAATGTATTAAGTCCACTTTGTTCCTTACGTACGCCAAGGGTACTATACTGAAAGGATTTAAAAACTTCCACTTTTTATTGCTGGCTGCTGATCTGTTCACTCATGACAGTGTTAAATATTTAACGACAAAATGCTTGAAACTTATCAAATTTAAAGATTACGCAGTTTATTCGTTCCATTTACTTAAATGGCGTCAGTGAAAGAGCGTTACGTCACTGAAATGAATAAGGCGATGACAGCGTTATCTTATTCAACACTTTTTTCGACCATCTCTTACTGTCTTAATATTGTGACGTCATCCACGTTGATTCGCAAGTATCATTGCGGATGATGCTGTCGCGCAAAGCCTATTATGGAGACTACGTCGACGTTAATTAACGTCATGGCCTCTGGTTTTCAATCTCGGTTAGGTGATTTTCTGACGGTCTTTTGGGCTTCCTGTAAACAGTGCACGTCGTCTGAGATTTTAAATTGCCGTAATTAACACATTAATTTGTCACGCGACGCCACTTTTTGAAATTTCAGCATTTATCTGGCCCAAAACTCTGCATCTGTTTGTGATATTTAGGCGCTGAAGGCTAAATAAAGCCACAGACCGAGTTCAAACTTCTAAAAATCAATTTGATATTGTAAGAGAAATGTTTCACCAGAAAATTGTGTACATGAAGCTATTCATCCTTATGTAAACGGTACTTAGAACATGAGGAGCATGTGCTTTTTCCTGACCGATTCGGTTGAACGATTTCAGAATCGGTATATTGATATAATCAGGTATAAGAGAATATATATGTTGTAAAATTTTGGTAGACGTAGCTGCATTTATTTTTGAGATATTCAAAATTAATGGGTGGAAGTTTTTAAATCCTTTCAGTATATATTCACCTAAGCAAGACAAGTGTACCAAGTCCATTTTGTTCCTTGTGTACGCCAAGGGTACTAAGTCCACTTTGGTCCTTACGCACGTAAGAAACAAAGTGGACTTAATACCCTTGGCTAGCGAAGATATTCATCGAAGCGAGCCAAGGGTACTAAGTCTACTATGTTTCTTACGTACGACCAGGGTACTAAGTCCACTTTGTTCCTTACGTACCCTTTGTCGACGGCTATTTTTGTTAATTGAATTTAACACTGTGGTGTTTCACTGGATGAGAATATCTTGTTTACCGTGAACAATTACCAAAAAAGAGCAGACGGTCAAGATTTAACCAGTTCATCATTGTTTTAGAACAATTATGTAAAGTTGTGGACTAACTGTGTTTAAAACTGATCTTCTGATTGGTCTAAAAATAACGTGGGGGTGAGGACAACTCGCTGCAGCCGCAAGGTGGCATTGCAGAAAAATCCAATCTGTGAATAGGCCGTCAGCCAAGAGTACGTAAGAAACAAAGTGGACTTAGTACCCTTGGCCAGGGAAGATAGAGTTCTTTTGTAGATCAAGTGAACTTTTGTTTTTTATTGTGAGATAATATCCCTTTTTACTTAAAACATATGCCATTGCCCCTCATTAAAAATGCTTTGACAATGGAAGTTTTAAGGAGGGTAACAATATATTTTGTTTCCTTCAGTAAGAGTGAAAAAATCCTTGCTGAAAATGCGTACAAAAAGTTAATTGAAACAGACAGGAGAAATGCCTTTTAATTTTCACTATCTTGCTTTGGGGTTAAAGTCTAGCTGTAATGATAATTTATTTGTCATGCTAACAGATTGTAGAAAAGAGGTTTCGTTATGAAATCTTTGCAATAGGTGATACAGTGGTCAGTGAAAGATTGAAATGCTTATATTAACTTTTTTCCGAGGAAACATTTCGGAAGCATAGCTGCTGTTCTGTGATAAATAGCACCAGTGTTTACTAAACAGACAGCTTTCAGCAACGAGAATTGGCTGGCATTTAGTGATAAGTTTAGACATGTGTTTGATTTATGGTGTTCTGTTTTGACATCTGGGTTAGCTTAAACCAGAAACGGGAGAGGGGAAATATGTACCAGTCATTTACACCGATAAATATAAGAGCCACGCCATGAGAAAACCCCGGAGTCTCAGGTCAGCCATTGCAGCTGCAGAAAAATGAAATCTTTTGGCTGGCCCAGGATCAACTGAATGTTGACTGATCTGATGCATATACCATATAAGTCCTAATAAACAACCCTGCTCTAATAAATGCCCCCTGCCTCTTTACCAAAAATAATATTATATTAACTTACTGAGGTAGCTCTTTGACATGGGGTCTACTTTTAAAGGAAAAAATTTGCTCCTTAAGGAGCAAATTTTTTCCTGTAAGAGTTGAACCTACTGAAGAGGGATGCAAAATAGTAGAGTTGCCTCCCCTGAAAGTATACCTATTCACCTTAATACTTATGAACTCTTAAGTAGGCAGGGCTGCGTAGCGTAATCGGTAGGGCACCTGACTTATAAGCCAGAGATCCTGGGTTCGATACCCGGTCCGGCCACTTACTTTCATTTCTCCTTCCGCTGATTCAAGAAGGGCAGTTATCAGTTACTGGTGAAAGTAAGTGCATTAAGTACTGGTTAACTGCTTAGGAGGTCTAAGCCTGCCCAGGAATAGTGTGGTTAGGTTAACTGACCGTCCTGACATGACCTTAACTGTTTACCGTGGACGTTGAACAATAACACAGTGGCTGATTTATTACATTCAGTGCTCTAAATAATGCCCCCTTTCGGAAAATGTGACCCGCAGGGCATTTAATAGGATTAATAAGGTATGTACAGACTGATTGGAGTCTTGTCTGTTTATTTTATCAATAGGCTAATGCCTAGTCATTCAGGGGTAGCAACTCAGCCATTTTCATTTTGCCTGGTTTTTCAGTGGGTGTAAACTCTTAAAGAAATAGGGGCAAATTCTTTCTTTTAAGAGTAGACCATTAGCAGAAGTGGACATAGAATATATGACTTTTTCAGTGTTGAGGGGCATAAACTTTGCATCAAGTTCCTGGTATAACTTCTTTTTGTTACAATGTGCAGACAGGCTAGACACCACATTCTGCAGAATTCTTGTTATTTTTGCCACTTTAAGGGAAAGTATGGTAGATGTTGGTCTTCTTTATCCCAGTGGCCCAATATAAATCACAAAGTTGCAAGACACCTTTTCCCACTTTCGTATTGTTCATACATTTCTGTCAGCTGCCATAAAGATAGAAAAAACTTCTCCTATACATAGTTTATCTTACTGTGATTCCTGGCATAATTAATACTTTTTATGTGAATTATTGTGATAGGTAGATATGGCTACAAGGTGCCAATGGCAACTTTCCTGTATGATAAAAAATGTAAAGATTTCCCATACCCTATCGGCCATAAGGGCAGTGAGGGGGTATGTGGCCCACTGTATCTTGAGCACAGCTTATGACAGTCTGAGCCCATCCCTCTCCCTTCGCTGCCTTATCCTTCTCCAATTTGAAAAAGGTACCCATTTACTGCTGGGTTGACATAGAGAGTTTTCCAGTCTTCAGTTGACCAAAGACCTTCTGCACCATAACCGACTCACTGTAACTACTCGACCACAACGCCCTTCTTGTAGGATAACTGTGTCATTTAGTTGACAGTTGGGATATTTGTTGCCAAGTACCCTTAAATCACCAGAAAAAGCAGATGACCAAACTTGCATCTGCAAATTTAAAAAAAAAGTGTTTGTCCAGGATATTTCATGTTGAGAATTCAATTGTTGATGCCACTGAACTGCCACATCTGAATTTGCAATCAGCATAGACCCATACAAGCGGCTCTGGATCAATACTCTACAATACTCTGGATCTGTACTGTTTGCAAATTCAGCTATTTTTCATTTTTGGTGGTTTAAGTGTTAATTTTGTCATGGTTTAAAAGTACTTGTAAACAAGACTTGAAGTAACTGAAGTACGTTAGTCTCAAGTAACTTGATGGATGTATGCTAGAAAACGTTTATTTCTTCACTTGATATATTTCTTCACTTCACACATTGCTGACTTATATCAGATCACTCCCAAAATTCAGTTATCAGTTACACTGAAAGCACAACAAATCATATTTATGATTTTGTGAAGTCAAAAAATATTTTGATTTATGATTCGAAGATAATGAGCACATACCTTGGGCATATGGCTTTTCTCAGTTAGTTCTGATTGTTCCAAAGTCTTTGAAAAACTATTCTTCACCAGAATCTGGAGATTGGAATGTTTGATATTGAAAAAAAGCTGCAGATTAGAGAAAATTCAAAGGCAACTAAGAGATACACCTAGAGAGATAAGGTAGCAATATTTGCCACCTTCCTAATAAGGGCCCGTCTTAATCATAATATAGGGCATAAGAGCAGACAATAAAATTTTTGTCAGCAAAATTTAAAAAAAAATGCTTTGTCCTCTAGTCTGTGAATTTCTAAATATGATATACCTGGTACCCTAAAATGCTTAAGTATTGGAACACCTAAAACCATTAATTTTCCATTTGTCCCAAATGAAAAATTAATGTTTTTTAGGTGTCCCAATATTTAGGCATATTAATATAGCTTGAACAAACCATTTTTAGTTTGAATTTGGCAGACATAAATTTGTTGCCTGCTTTTTTGGCACTTTAAGGGTTTAGTATCTCATTAGAATTTCCTCAAAGAGACACCACAGCATGCTTTGTTTAAAAATAAGAAAATTAAAAATTTCCACTATAATTTCCTCACTGAAAGCCCTGATGCTGTCAAAACCAGAAGAGCAAAAACTAAAGTGTTAGATTGCCTCTATCACAATTTTGACAGTTGCTTGAAAACATAAAAGCTAGTTCTTTGGTGTTCTTTAAAGATTCTTGAAATTTAATTTTAGGTCTAATTGGATAAGTGATATAGTTCGAGGACCCACTCAGTCTGTAGACTAAGGGAAACAACTATTAGATGAAATATATTCCGTACTTTGCATGTTTGTCTACCTTAATACAATACAATCTTGTCTTAACCCTTACAGCGCCAAAAATAAAAATTGTTGAATTGGCAAACAGTGTAGATCCAGATGAGGTGGCTCATTATGAGCCACCTCATCTGAATCTACTCTGTTTGCCCTCTAGTGTTCAAATTCTCAATATGATATCGCTTGGACGAAACATTTTTGAAATTCTGCAGACGTAAATTTTGTCGTCTGCTTTTTGGCGCATTAAGGGTTAAAATTGAAGAGGACAGACACACTTGGTGCCAGGAGGTGCATCTTATGGATATGTTCCACTGAGCTCCTGAGAAACATCATTTTGAGAATTGGAGAGAAAAAAAAAAGATCAGACTGTTACTCCTGGAGAAGCATTCTGATCAGTTGCTATCATTCAAACATACCAAGTGGACTTGTTCAAAGCTGGAGAAACACCTGGTTAAAGTATCACTGTACATTGAGAGATTGTAAAACACTTAAATTCGGTGAAATCTTTTATTTTTGGAAGTAAATATGAAATGCATCAAAACAAATTCCAATATTCAGTTTCCATTACATTTACATAGACATGTATCTAAGTAAAAAGATAGGCAATGATCAGGAATTAATACAATCAAATCCCACATACCACTCTCAAAACCAATAGGGAGAGAAGCACATACACAAAGAAATTGACACAAGTTTACGAAAGATACGCACAGTAAACCAAATGAGCAGCTCTTTCCCAAACAGATGGTTAGTCAGCTACCCCAATAACAGCATCAACATGTATCTAAAGCTGTGCAAGCATCAAAATTAAATTTTTCCAATACACTGTTCGCAAGTTGATATCTCAGATATGAAATGTTTTAAAGTATGGTGGTACTGTAATATTACATATGTCATATGATTTTGGTGTGCTTGCATTAGTAAGCAGAAGTGACATAGGCCAGCCCCGGATCCAGGGGGTGGGCTTTGGGGCTTCAGCCACGCCATCTGGGCTTCTGTGGTATGCATAATATGTAGGCTTCTAGATTATAATGAGTATCTGATGTCAGTTAGAGATAATTTATCCTTGTGGTAAGATAACAATATATGTTGTGACATCTCATTAGAATCGCCTGGTTGAGGCGATTCTAATGAGATGTTACAACATATAATTCAAGGCAAAAAAAGCATAATCGGAAATTCTCATCAGATAGATCCCTAATGATGTCATACTACATTTTCATGCCCCCCCCCCCCCCCCCCCCCCCCCCCACACACACACACACACATCTCGGCACCTCCAAGCCCCACCATTTATTCAGAGCCCCGCCATGGTTTTCTGATGGTCCATCAATTCATCCAGCCACATTCTATGCCTGATGTCTATAGGTCTATTGGCACGCTAGAGGTGTATGTTTTGCTGTCAACCATCAGCTGGTTTTGCAGTCAGCTGTGTGAAGATGAGGCAGGTGTTACTCAGTGTTCCATAGAATTCTTGTTTAAACATGGTATGTGGTTGCAGGAGTAAGTGCACAGACTCAGAAGTTCTAATTGTTCGAGCGGCGATACCACAAAACCAACAAAGTGGCATGTGCACTTAGCTAAGAGTCAGGTCAGCCTACACAGCAAACTCTGATCAGACTGGGTAGATGCCTAGGCTTATCTGAGTCTTTGCATGGTGCACATGCCACTTTGTTGGTTTTGTCCATTTGTTGTATATCAGTGAATTTTTTTGTTGTCGTACAGTGTAGGGGAGATAATTAATTTTTTTTTTTTATATTTCAGGGCTGTATACGAATGTTTGGAGCCGGTTATGCTCTACAGGCAGCTATAAAATTAGTCAGTTCCTTTGGCAGGATAATGAAACAACCAAAATCTGTGATACAAGCTCTTTTTAGCTGGAACAATACCCAACTTGGTGCTTTCCTAGGTTGCTTTGTTGGAATTTTTAAGGTAAGATCATATGACCTGTGATGCTTAAGTCTGCACAGACTGATCAGAGCTTTTGTTGTTCACACACAATATATATGGATCCAGAGAATATAACAATCCATCATGAGTGTCCATGTAGGATAGGGAAATCTCATCCGAGGGGGTGGAATTTCAACCAGGGATGAGTCTTTCAACTCCGAGGGTGAGATTTTTCTGTCCTACATGGACTGGCTCGTGATGGCTTATTCTTCTCCCACTTTTAGCAGATTTTAAACCGCAAGACGGTTTAAGCCTCAAAACAGGAAATTTTTAAGTTTTTAACCAGTAATCTGAAGTAAATTCTCTTGATCTGGTCTTTAAATGGGTTTAAACACAGTTTGCGCCATAAAAATAGACGGAAAACACAATGTGTTGACTATTTTATCTTTCAGAGGGAAAAAATAAAATGCAACTTAGCCTGTCACATCATGTGCGTCAAGTTAGCTAGTGACGTTTCATAACTGTTTTAGTGACGTCATTAAAATTTAGTGACATCACAAATCTATGATCTGCTATCAAAAGTTGTCCTAGATGCTTGTGTGTCCATTTTGATCATTTAAATTAAAATGTTAGTCGAAAATTGAAAAAGTCTGGTTGCTGATGTAAGAAAAGATGTTGCTAATGAAAGATAGAAGTTTCTTATACAGGCCCGGATCCAGACCACCAGATACTGGTGGGGCTGGGGTGTCGATATGTATTTGGGAAGGGAGGGGGGTGGGGGAGGGGTTGAAAATGACATAATAAAGGATAAATTTGATGAGAATTTTTTGATAAAGTCTTTTTCTGCCTTGAAATATATGTTGTGATATCACATAAGAATTGCCTCGCCGAGGCGATTCTAATGAGATGTCACAACATAAATTTTAATCTAACCATACCCAAGTGGCGGGGCTGAAGCCCGAAAGCCCACCCCCTGGATCTGGGGCTGTTATATGAGCTGAGGGCTTATCCTATATTTGCAACGGTGGGAGAAAATACAAATTAAAGTTTAGGTAGCAAGACAGCACAAACTGAAAACTGGTATGAGTCTTGTTGTAGGCAGTTTTGCTTGATTCAGCCCATAACATACAATGTTGGGGAGAAATAACATCATGCCAGAACTGTTCTCAAAATCCCACCTAATCTGTACCTGTAAATATTAGCTGCACATACAGATTCCCCAGAACCTAACAAGAATACTTACAAAAATATACAATGAGATAGTAGTTGCAAAATAAAGATATACAAAAAAAACATCAGTTTCAGATATTGTATTATTGGTGTATCTTGAACCTGCAGATGTTGGCTTTTAATTTCAGCAACATATTTTCAGATGAACTGTTAAAGTCATAGATACAGAAGTTTTTGTGATATCAAATGTCTTTACTTCTTTTAGCTTGCTTTTCAAAAGTACAAAGAAGAGCTATTGCACTCATACTGGCTCAGTGTTTCACTTTAACAGTTTGGTTAAGTCTTTTATGTGATGGACAAGGCACTGTCAGGCAAGCTATCCTGTACATGGACAGGTCTTGTTGTGTTGTAAGGTTTGTGATGTGTTTGTTATATTTTGCCTACACATGTTTAAATGGCTTTGTGATTTGAACGTGCTTCTAGATTGATACAGATTAGTTAACATCATGTGGATGTTGCTGCTGACTTGAGGTCAAAGTAATTTGCTTCGCCACTTGTAGAGTGAACCCTCTTTACAACAACAGCATTTGTTCCCAAATATTTTGACGTTAAACTGAATTTGCTGTTATAATGAATACATATTTTGAACAATAAAGCCATTCTGTGTAAATCAAAATGACGTTATAAAGAATTTTGCTGTTGTAATGAATGCCGTTGTAAAGAGGTTTCACTGTAATACATGTATTGAAAGTTTTAAGTTGTTGTCTTTTCTTATGTTCCAGAATGGCACATTTTGATATGTGATTACATCTGCTATTGGGACTCTTGTAGATTTTCTGTCTGTCTGTCTGTCCACATTTCTATTCATCTGTGAAAACATGCTTTAAAGTTTTCAGTTTTGATTTCATTATGCATTGGCACAGACTGGGCTATACCTTAGCCTTGCTCACTTGCTCTTAACTTTCCATTCTATTTTCAGGCAGTAAATTGTTTACTAAGATGGTTACGGAAACGAGACGACAGTAAGCATGGTTTGATATCAGGGTTTCTAGCAGGCTTGTCTATATGGTTCTATAAAGGGCCAACGATACCTCTGTATGCTGCCACCAAATTAGCAGAGGTAAGTGGTAAAGAGAATAGTACGGTAATGACCCTAAAAGTTTGGACACACGAAAGTCGGACAATTATTGTTCAAATATTCTTAGAGAGTGGCTTTTACACACCTTAATGCATCCAGATGCTGCTTAGTGAATGGCAATCATTGTAGACCCAGATCAAACTGCTCCTTCCTTAAGGAGCAGTTTGATCTGGGTCTACAATGTTTGCTCAGACCTGTCTGTCTGAATATTTAGGGTCATTATGGTATTTCATGCTTAATATGGAAAGCCTGAAAATGCAGACAGAAATGAGCCGCGACACAAGAAAACTAATAAATTTGATGTGCGCCCAGTGCAGACTTGGATCAGCCGGGGCAGCCGCCCAGTCTGATCAGACCCTTCACTATGTGCTTAAGTGCCTAAGCTACCTCCATGCGGACAACGAAGACTCTGATCAGACTGGGCGGATACCCAGGATGATCTGAGTCTGCACTGGGTGCACAACCATTTTGTTTGTTTTCTCATGTCGCGGCTCAAATGAATGAGCAAATGGCGTAGACCCTTAATGAGTAGGTTTATTAGGGTCTGCACTCTTATAATACATAATGTTGAATGTGGCAATTCACTATCAATATATGTGTACATGTATATCTCTTGTTTTTCTCAAAAGTAAGAAGGAAAATTCTCAGGAACTGACAATTCAGTCTCAGACCCCACCCAAGACACCAAGTGGGAAAAGACAACTCAGTACAGTAGAACTTCGATGGCTGGAACCCTGATGGCTCGTTCACCCTGCCTGGCTAGAACTCTTTTCTTGGTCCCTAGAGGCCACTTTATATTGAAACTAACCCTGGGTGGCTAGAACTACCCTTGGCTGGACACCACCAAAGACATCACAAGCGGCAGCCATGTGAACAGCCATTCCCCATGTACATGGTCACAGGGCTAGCCTTAACATCACAAACAATATATCAATAACAGATATAGCAACAAACAACACATAAAACAACAATGAAGAGAAGTGGTGTCTATGTGTGAAGAGGGATATCTTGGGGGAAAACTTTAAGGAATTTTGATTTGGAGAGTTAGTGTTGAAGGAAACACTTTGCAAATTTGTAAATTCTCTAGTCACATACAGTGGACCCTCTTTACAACGACAGCATTTGTTCCCAAATAATTTGACTTTAAACGGAATTTGCTGTTAAAACGAATAAACATTTTGAACAATAAAGCCATTCTGTGCAAATCAAAATGACTTTATAAAGAATTTTGCTGTTGTAATGAGTGCCGTTATAAAGAGGGTTGACTGTATTGCTCTTTTTGAATTAATTGAAGCCATAGGCATTTATACAATATATGATCTACACTACTGTCCCTGTGTGATGTGCATTGGGCCCATGCATACCAGATTAATCCTAATAAATGCCCCTGCTCTATTAAATGCCCCCAGCTTCTTTTACAGAAATAATGTTATATTGTATGAAATCTCTGTTTGCTTTTCTGGATGAAGTAGCTCTTTGAAATGGGGTCTACTCTTAAAGGAAAGTATTTGCTCCCAGAGGAGCAAATTCTTTCCTTTAAGAGTTGACCCCCCACTCTGCTAGTGGAAAGGGAGGCAAAAATAGTAGAGGGGCATACCTTTATACCGTTTATTATTAGTATTTTGGCAGTGGCTTTATAACTACACCTTATGCTCTAATTAATGTCCCCCTTTCATGAAACGCAATGCTCCTGGGGGCATTTAATTGTTTTAGTACAGTAGTATTGTAGGTGAATAGAGTAAAATTAAGACTGAACTACAAAGGAATAGTTGGCAAAGTAGCATTTGCTCATTCTCTTCTATTCTTCTGTTGGTTATGACTCCGGACTACCAATCCAGGGATTGCAAGATCGATTCCCCGCTTCTCTGGACTTTTGGATGAGACTTTAAACCCAGGTCCCATCTCCATAAGACCTTGTTGTTGGTGGGACGTTAAACCCCGAGTTAACTCACTTACTGTTGTTTATGAAATCACATTGGGAGTCATAATAATAACCTGGTATCCAAGATAGCATTATAATGAGTAGTGCTCTAATGCGGGTGTACTGTATTGTTTTTCAAATGATTTATTTCAAGGGTATAGCTGCAGGAAAGTTATCGTACAGTGTGCTGATATTATTATATACTGTTTTTATTTCAGATGTTATATTTCAAGGGTATAGCTGCAGGAAAGTTACCTTATGTACAGTGTGCTGATATTATTATATACAGTCTTTCAACTGCCATGGTGTTTCATGCGGTAAGCCTTGTTTTCTACTTTCTGATCTAAGCGTTATCATCAAGTAATTTGCAAACAAAAAAATATTTCATTAATGCGATTCATAAAGTGTAAGTGTTGACCCCATTTCAAACAGCTACCTCATTCAGAGAAGCAAACAGGAATACATGCAAGTTGATATAATTTTTTTTTCAGAAAAGAGGCAGGGAGGGGGATTATTAGAGCAGGGGCATTTATTATGATTAATACGGAAATTGCATATATTGAGTATGTCAGAGTACAAAAAGATGATTAGAACATGCAGCAGAATGAAATTTTTCTACCAAAGTCTCTGTACCTGCAGTAGTATGCAAAATGTGGTTGAGCCGTAATTTCTTATACTGTAAATCACTCGATGTCCAAGAACTTTATTTGAAAATCTTCGAATTCAGGAATTTAATATTTCTGTGTTTGTTGCAGGCTGTTATAGAGCCCCATAATCTAAGGCCTGCTTACTGGAAGTTTCTACTGCGAGTCACTGGGAATAAGTAAGTATATTGGAGGTTTTCCTTACCATGATGTAATGCAATTACAGATGAAGCTAGAGGTCAGATGGGAAGAATTATTCTTGATGTGATATGTTGAGCATACCAGTAGATTATAAGTATCTTTCATGGGTGTGAGGTGTGGATAGAAAAATCTCTCACAAGGGTCACTGTTCGGCATCACGAGGCTTGCTGAGTGATGCCGAACAGTGATCCCGAGTGACGGATTTTTCTATCCACACCTCACGACAATGATAGATACTTTTTCTTGCTCACCATTTTTTGTTTTAACTTCAGAACTTGTTAAAATGCGTAATTCTAGTGCTGGAGAGGTTTCTATTTGATTTTGAAAGAAGGCGCCGCTTTCAACGATCGCCATTCGGTTCTTTACGTCAACGCCTGGCGTGCATAAACTGACGTCATTTTGCCGTCTTCGTGATGTCATCATCTAAAACTTCACTTGATGATGAAGATACGTGATGTCCAATACAACCAATGCATTGAATGCTCGTGATTTTTATCCGGTCCTGGGTGAGATAACATGGGTGAGATAAGATTTGTAGGTTCAGGGGAAGCACGCGGATATCCTTATCTGGTGTGCAAGAAAAGTCAACTCTCGATATTTTGAAGTCAAACTTCAGCCTAAACTACTGATATCTCAAAGTAAATTTTCTGGTACCAGAAAATTTACTTTGAGATATCAGTAGTTTGAGATAACAGGAGTAAAAATGTAAATAAAAATAGGAAATATATTCTTTGATATAAGAAGATACTTTGAGATATAAGTGTTTGAGATATCAGGAGTTGACTGTACCTCTGTGCCTATCTGTTTATGGCTATGACTGAATGGAACAAAAATCCATATTTCAACTCCTGGATTTCTGGTGGTGTTTGCACTTTATAGCTTGCTTATTCACATAATGGGTGAAAGTGCATTTTCGTGAAAACACTGCTTATAAGCTGAAATTGTATACATTAAACCTTAGCTATACTTTTGGACAGTACAGTTGAACTTCATTGGCTCGAACAGGCTTGGGACCATGAAAATTAGTTCCAGCCAAGGGTAGTTCTAGCCATCCAGGGTTTGTTTCTGTATAAAATGACCTCTTGGGACCAAGCAAAGAGTTCTAGTCAGGCAGGGTTAACGAGCCATCAGGGTTCTAACGAGCCATCAGGGTTCAAGCCATTGAAGTTCTACTGTATTTGAAATATGGCTGTTGGGCTACATCTTCATAGTTTTTCAACCAATATGGCTTCCCTGCTAGGTGAATCCCCAGAGAGAAGGGATCAGAGCTCCAGATAAGAAGGGGCAATAGGGATAATTTTCTGTATTTCTCCATAGAAACATATGATGTGACCCCTCATTAGAACCGTCTCGTTGAGAGGGTTCTAATGAAGGATCACAACATATGTTTTCGTTGAGAGATAAAAAAAATTATCTCTGAATTATTCCTGTCAACCCTTCTTATCTGGAGCTCTGAATTCCCTTCTCCAGAAGCAGGGCTACGTGTATAGGAGTTAGCTGTCTAATGAAGAAAGCAAATTCTTGCCTTGGTATACTCTTTAACAGTTCTCTTTTTAATGAAGAGAGCGAATTGCTGCTTTGAAGGTGAATGGGTGAACTTTCAGGGCAAACAGCTCCTCTATTTCCACTTCTGCTGCACTTTTCAGTAAGGTGTTAACTCTTGAAGGAAAGAATTTGCTCCTCTAGGAGCAAATTCTTTCCTTTCTGAGTAAACCCTCTTTTGGAATGCCGTCATCTTTTAGGAAAGCAAATAGAGGTCAAGGAAATTGTACCCCTTTTGTAAAAATGGCGGAAAATACGGCGGTGTACTCATACACCAGTTTGCTCTCTGATGAAAGGAAGCAAACCCTTCTCTGTCAGAGTGTTCTCCCTTGGATATGTGCCCATATGACTAAAGTTTAGTTGGAATAGAAATGTTTAGGGATGGTGTTAACTACATCAGTCCAAGAACAAACCAAAAATCACTGCAAACAGATTGAGGCAAGACTGCTATTAATATGCCATTTTATTTTGATAAACTGTTGGGCTCTGTGATTTTGTTTTTTCAAATAGCTTGTTTTTGAATAATCCATTCATACAGATTCATTGTAGAGTCAGTGTCAGACTTTAGTGGGTAAAAGGGTTATTTTTTACTTTTGTCTTTCAGATTTGCCTACATGAACAGAAGACTTCTAGACCCATTTGTGCCAAACTGCTCAAAGCTGTATCCTGACTTCTGGCCAGACTATGACCCAAAATATACAGACCTTGCACGGTGACGACAATCCCACATAGATACAGAAATACCAACAGTTTATGTCTCAGGGTGCAATGCATTCCAAAACATTATTGCAACTTTTGATACTGACAATATAGAATGGAGCTCTAGTTAAAGGAGTATATGAGCTGCGACACAAGAAGACCAACAAAGTGGTTGTGTGCCCAGTGCAGACTCAGATCAACCTGGGCATCCACCCTGTCTGATCAGAGTTTTTGCTGTGCACTTTATGGGTAGCTAAGGGTCTAAGCTAGCTTCATGCAGACAGTGAAGACTCTGATCATCATCAGACTAAGTGGATGCCCAGGCTGATCTGAGTCTTCGTTGGCACACATGCCACATTGTTGGTTTTATCGTGTCATGGCTCAATTATTTGTCTGACATGTCTCCATGAAAAACATACTTTGTGAGTGCTAATTGATAGTTCTGGAGCCTCACACTTTTCAGCAAAAATATCACATTTGATTGTATATTGTATATGTAACAGAAGACTTAATAAATCTTTGACACACAACTTTGTTTAGCAAGTATGCTTTGAACAACTGGGGCTGGAAGCATCATCAAATATTCTCCTTACTAAGAGCTCTGTAATAGACTGTGATTTTGTATAAACATGAATATATTGCTGCAGTTAGACCTAAGTGGAGACTGCTTTTTAGTTAAGTTGAAATAGTGTACCTCAATCAGATGGCTGCTGTTGAGCTCAAATACCTGAATTCAATGGCAGCTTGAATCAGATGGCTGCTGTTGAGCTCAAATACCTGAATGGCAGCTTGAATCAGATGGCTGCTGTTGAGCTCAAATACCTGAATTCAGTGGCAGCTTGAATCAAATGGTTGCTGTTGAGCTCAAATACCTGAATGGCAGCTTGAATCAGATGGCTGCTGTTGAGCTCAAATACCTGAATTCAATGGCTGCTTGAATCAGATGGCTGCTGTTGAGCTCAAATACCTAAATTCAATGGCAGTTTGAATCAGATGGCTGCTGTTGAGCTCAAATACCTGAATTCAATGGCAGCTTGAATCAGATGGCTGCTGTTGAGCTCAAATACCTGAATTCAACGGCAGCTAAATAGTTGCTGAGCTCAAATACTTGAATTCAATGGCAGATTGAATCCAATGGTTGCTGTTGAGCTCAAATACCTGGATTCTATGGCAGGTTGAATCCGGTGGTTGCTGTTTTTTGAGTCAGAGTACCTGAATTCAGATGGCAGCAACACCTGAATCAGATGGCAGCTATGATATCAAAATATGTGAATGAAATGGCAGCTGTTTAGTTGAGGTGTCATTACTTGAATCAGATGACTACTGTATAATTGAATAGGAGTATCTTAATCAGATGACAGCTTTGGCGTTAAAATACATGACATAAATCAGATGGCTGCTGTTTAGTTATGTGGCAGTACCTGAATCAGATGACTTGTTCAGGTAAGTTCAAATAACATAATCAGATGGTTGCTGTTGAATTAAAATATCTGAAATGGGTTAGAGCTTTTTAGTGGCACTGAACCTAGTTAGAATATCTGAGATTAAAGATGAGCTGGCAGCTTTATATCCTTTATAACAGTATTTTGATCACATGAAGATGATAGGAGGGTGATTATTAAGGGCTCTGTGCAGTGATGCACCAGTTTAGACTGAGATGAAATCTCATCTCTATTGGGACTCAAACCCGCAATCTATATTCAGTCAGGAGCACTGCTAACCACTCAGCCACAAAGGTGCTGCACCCAAATCAAAAGCAGCTAGCAGAACAAGGAAAACTCCAGATAAGGTAGGATTTCAGTGATAACTCAGAGCTCTAGATAAGAGGGACTATTTGGTGATAAGTAGGGATAATTTTTGTTAATTCGGCATAAAACCATATGTTGTGACCCCTCATCTGAACCGTCTCGACGAGACGGTTCAGATGAGGGGTCACAACATATGGTTTTGATGAGAAATAAAAAAAATTATCCTTAATTATCATCAAATACTCCCTCTTATCTAGAGCTCTGATAACTCTAGGATTTTCTCCTTCCAGGGCCCAGTTCTTCAAAACTAATCTCGGAAATTGAGGAGACGCTAAATTTTCAAACATACTTTATGTAAAAGCACTAATTTTTGCCCCAAAAGCCCCTCTCATTATTTCTGCAAAAATATATTAGACTAAAAACTTAATTTTATATGTACTAGAAGACTTAATGAATCCCTGACTAACAACCTTGTTAGGCTAATGATGCTTAGAACAACTGGGCCCATAAAAAGAAGGCATGCATGGCTTATACCTGAGGATCCACAGTAGTCTCATGAAGAACCAGTGAAAATTTAGAATTACCTGTGAAACCTTACCATATCTGAAGTTTTGTCAGTAGTAGAGTGTTAACAGTTGTTAAGATGATGCAAGATTGTATCTTTTATGCTATTTTTAAGATGGATCATGTTTGATATTAAAGATTTTGAACTTACAATTTTGCTAGTGATTGCTGCTCCGAGTAGTGTTCTCATGCATGCTTGATAGATGAAATAGGCTGTGAAATAATATATAAATGCAAGACTGAATGGGGAAAAAAAAAAAAAAAGATCGGCTGTGAATACTGTGAAAGGAGCAATACCAATGAAGTTATTCTGTTTATGGAGAACCTGTTCTGTGATGGTCATGCACCAAAAACTGCAGGTGTACAGGATGAGATATCAGGCTATCTTAAGATGTATGGATGCAACTGCATACTTTTTGGCCTCCATTTGAGCCGCGACACAGCAAAACGAACAAAGTGGCATGTGTGCCCAGTGAAGACTCAGATCAGCCTGGGCAGCTGCCCAGTCTGATCAGAATCTAAGCTACCTCCATGCCGACAGCGAAGATTCTGATCAGACTGGGCGGATGCCCAGGCTGATCTGATCTTCACTGTGCGCATGTCACTTTGTTGGTTTTGTCATATCGCAGCTCAATTTTGCATGGGAGGCAACATATCAAAGTAGTATTAGCTTTCATAAAAGGAATATCTCTTTTTCAAGATGGGTACTCTAAAATGAGTTTGCTGTGGTACTAATTTGGGAGCAAAGTTTTGTCTTAAAGGGCAGTTCATTGCGCCGAGGGAGGCAAATATTCAGTAATTTTCCTCAGAGGTGAACCCATACACCAAAAGTCTTGGAGATGGCGTCTTTCAAAGCAGCTATGTGACAGTACCTTAATATGCTTAAGTATTGGTACACCTAAAATCATCCATTTTCCATTCGTCCCAAATGGAAAATGAATGGTTTCAGGTGTCCCAGTATTTAAGCACATTAGGTTATGTTCCTTATTTGAGCAACATCATTCTTAACAGGACTGCGAACAGCAAAAATTTAAACCGGTGTGTTAATTTTTATGTGTAGTCTAGCTATAGCCTTCATTAGATTTTATTCTGTAGATTTTGCAGGGTCCATACATGGTGTATGCAGCCAGCAAAGGCTCTGGGGCCATATTCATAAAGCCACTTAAGTCGTTGCTATGCGGTTGTTAAGGCCAAATAGCTATAAAGGAGATTCCCTACAACTATGAAATTTGGTCTGGAGGAGCAGTCTTACAAAGACTGTTCTTCCAGACCAAATTTCATAGTTGTAGGGAATCTCCTTCAAAGAAATTTAGCCTTAGCAACCGCATAGCAACGGCTTAAGTCGTTTTATGAATACGGCCCCTGGTCAGACTGCATTTGCTGTTTGCATATGCGCAACGCTATTGCACTCAGAATGGCCAAAACTCTATGGAGTTTTGGCCGTTCTGAATGCAATAGGGTTAAAGAACCCTTTTTGCGCACCAAAACTCATTTTTCAGGTGTCAAAACAAAGTTGTACAAGATTGAAACTGCTGTATCTTGTTATATTTATATATATGTATTTATTAATATATCCAAATTATGTAATCTTAGTTATTGGGTAGAACTGTTAGGGAAACAGTGTAGATCCAGATAGACTGCTGGTAACAGGGAAGTGTGAGCAGGGTGGGCACTTACTGTTTGTTGACAGTATTTTTGTTGACAGTATTATATTCTTACAACAGCACTGATGGACTTATCAAAATTTGAAGCTGGAATGAGTTTTGAAAGAATGGGTGAGGTGATCATATAAGGCCCATTTAGGCCTCTTGGTATGTGAACATCACTGGTATATATCTAGGTGTAAAACATTCAGTTCAACATTTTATTCCATTTTACATAGATTTGCTAGTGAAGTCAGATTGGCTACGTGCATGTCAGTGACATTGTGGACTCTTAAGAGGTTACATGTATAGGTTTGCTAGTGGCTTGGTTTATTTGATACATGAGCCTCTACATAACTTGCTTTAAAATATTATATATCTAGAACATAAAACATGTGGTACTGTGTTATGCAATCCATTGATGCCATCCAGATTTTCAGCTTATTTTTGTCAATCATTTACTGTTTGCTCACATAGTATTTTGCTGTTGATTTTAATGTAAATACAATGCATAATAAAATACTTCTTGTTCTTCAGATGTCCTTTAAGACTGCAATATGTCAGGCATGAAAAGTTAATTTCTTAGAGTTTCACCAGTATTTGGCAGTCTTACAATGAACATGCTGTAGAGTGAAAACTTCTCAGATCCAATTACTGTATTTAATTTGCTTTAAAACAGGTTTTTTCCTCTAAAATGACCTGAATCATTGAACTCCTTCTACAGTAAGATCGGGTTTTTGACTCCAAAACCTCCTCAAAACTCAAGGTCCATCTTATAAGATGGACCTAGATTTCTGGGGTTGCTTTGGACAGGAAAAAGCCACATCTTATAACTGTATAATTACAGTACTGATGTAATTGAATATACAATTTACTGACATTATAGATCTACAGTAGTACTTCAATGGCTCTAACCATGATGACTCGTTAACCCTGCCTGGCTAGAACTCTTTCCTTGGTCCCTAGACATCACTTTATGTAGAAACTAACCCTGGATGGCTAGAACTACCCTTGGCTGGAACTAATTTTCATGGTCCCAAGCCTGTTTGAGCCAATGAAGTTCCACTGTATGTGGTTACTGGCGAAAGTAAGAGCACTTAGTACTGGTTAACCGCTTAGGAGGTCTAAGCCTGCCCAGGAATAGTGTGGTTAGGTTAACTGACGGTCCCGACATGACCATAGCTGTTTACCGTAGACGTTAAGCATCAAATCAATCAATCCACTGTATGCGAGTTAAAGCACCAGACTGCAGGAATGTGCAGCCTGATCTGGGGTTTATATGTTGCCTCGAATTTGTAACTGTTCAAAGCATCTTGCTCTCCTGATGACAGGTCCTTACTAGTTACAGGTGTTTTGTCTGGACTTCAGTGACCAGCCAGGGCCTAGTTGTTCAAAGCATTGTTAGTTTAAGGAAGTCATTAGTCAAGGATTTGTTAAGTCTTTCAGTATATATAAAATTAAGTGTGTTAACATTTTTTGCTTTTTGCTGAAAAAAAATGAGAGGAGCTTTTGCACTACAAAAGCTCCTCAAATTTTTTTTGGGCAAAAAATTGCTGTGATTTTTGTGAATTATATGAGCCAGTCTCTGTGAAAACCGGGCTTAATGACATACATTAAAAAATTAACTAACTGCATCACTGAAAAGTATTAGCTTTTCTAAACATTTCCTGTAAATTTGAGATGGTCACCATTATTTATTACTGAGATATAGACTTTAGAAGCACACAGGTAGTGCAGTTTCTTTATATGTTATTAATGTCATGCAAGTATGTTTTGACGTCAACATCATTACGTTTGTTGAACGCGCTTTCTGTGCTTGTTACCGTACACAAAATAACTTGGACAAAAAGTGTGTTTGCTCATTTTCAATGTGTATTTCATAGCATACATGATTAAACCTTCTTTCTCAAATAATAGGTCTTTGTGAAGGTATAACATCTGTTTCAAGGCTTTGGGGTTACCTTGGAATAAGCGTTATCATGGCAACATTTGTCATATTTATGACTGGATTTTTTTGAATTCATAGGCTTTCTGTTTTATCTCAACGCTTAAGATATTTTCATGGAAATAAAAACAGGTCCGAAAAATCATAAATTTTGGTGTTTTTCATCCGTTCTCAACGTAATTATTACGTAATGTCATTAAGCCCGGTTTTCACAGAGAACGGCTCATATGTTTGATAATTTAACGTCTTGTCAGCTAATGGCTTCGTTAGTTTTCAACAACCAGGCCCAGAAGAACTACAACACAGAAGACCAATGGTAACAACTTGTTTATCACAAATCTAATAAAAATAGCATTTGCATAAATAGCAATTGTCGGAACATATAACAATAAAATTCAAAAGGTCTTTCATTAATCAGAAATAGCTCACTAACTATTACCAGAAACATAACAAAATGTCAGATTTAAAATTTAATTCACAGTAATCTGGAAAACCAGTTTTCAGTTTTAAAGTTGACTGGTAATTGGCAATCAGCAATAGTAAGCCTCTTAGAAATATGTGTTCTGTTTCAAGCAAAACTGTCTTACAGCATCTGCAAATAGCTTCGACTTAGCCTGGGAGTAACAGGGTCTTTTCCCTTCGCAAATGTACACAGATTCTTGTTCCTGTAGAATCTTTTTTTTAAACAGCAAATATAGCATTTTCACTTGACACAGCCTAGCCTGGGAGATAAACTCTCAAACGGTAGATTTCAATACAGCTGACAAGAACCATAATAGATCTAGAGAACCTGTTGACAAGCTACAGTCAACTCCCTATATCTCGAACATTGATATCTCAAAATATCTGCTTATATCAAAGAATATATTTCCGACTTTCATTTACATTTCAACTCTTGTTATCTCAAACTGCTGATATATATTGATATCATGCTGATATATAAACTGATACCAGAAAATTTACTTTGAGATATCAGTAGTTTGGGCTCAATTTTGACTTTGAGATATCCAGAGTTGACCGTATTTTGGAACATATGGAGCGCTTTACTACAAAGAAACTTTCGAAACAAGATAAAGTATTTGAAATATTGACATTTATGAAATACCGTAACGTGCATAAGTACTGGGACAACTAAAATAATTAATTTTCCATTTGTACCAAATGAAAATTAATTATTTTTAGGTGTCCCAAAATTTAGGCATATTACCATAAATAATGTTACAAACACTACAACACACAATGAAATAAGTTTGAGACTTCATATCACAGCCTTTGCTTATAATTTATCTTCAACTATAAATGCTTGCTACAAAACACTCGTGAGAATTGACAACTGAAAGATGACGGCACTGCACATGGAGAAATTAACGATTAAACAATTCTTTTGACATAATCTTTCTCAACCTGGGATAAATAAAGTAAAACCAAGCTTGCTAAATTGAACAAACTATACAAACCTTGCATTCAAATCTTCTTGAACTGAATTTAATGCTTGTTATCACAGGATTCATCATTTGCTTTCACCTTGTAAAATTCCTAACATTCAGCAAACAGTGCTCTTGAAGCCAATGCTCTTGTAACCAGGATAATGTAGGGATAAATTTCTATATTTTTCCTTATAAGCATCAGTTATGACCCCTCATTGGAACCATCGTAGCGAGACAGTTCTACTAAAAGGTCACAACATGCGTTTTCATTGAGAAAGAAGAAAAACTATCCCAGAATTATCTTCCCATCTTTCCCCCGACCACCCACCCTCCCCCACCCCTTACATATACACACCTTATCTGGTGCTCCTCTCTGCTAATTAGAAAGAAAATGGGTTTATAACCTGCTTGAGCAATAGTTTATATGCTTTATTTCTGCTCCTAAAAAAATCCTTAAAAAATTTATAACTAAGGCCTCAGAATATGGTATATAAATAACACACAGCAGTAAATGTATCTTTGGAAAAGCTATCATTCAGTTCCTACACCTATGCTCAATTGCTCCAGTCCCTGATTTAATTTCTGAACGGCCAGGGGCTCTACCCCCGTGATGGGATTGACTTCGTCTTGAAAAGAAACATTTCTAGGAGATGGTTTAAGTTTCAGTCTTGGAGTAAGTGGCTTTTTGAATGGAGGTTTCTGATCTTCGGGATACATTCGTTTTTTCTGTATTTCAAGCTCCTTATCAACAATGACTGGATCGTAGGGAAGCCTGGACCATCGGTCGAAGTCTACCTGACTTGTGTTGAAGATTCCGAACATACGCTTCCTGGAATTTTAAATGGTATATAATCTATAAAGCAATAACACTTGAAATCACTAACACGTGCAAGAGACAAAAACAGCTGAATTTGCAAACAGTGTAGATCCTGATGAGGTGGCTCATTATGAGCCACCTCATCTTGATATGCACTGTTTGCCCTCTAGTTTTTGAACTCTCAATATGAGCCGCGACACGTGAAAACCAACAATGTGGTTGTGCGCCCAGCGCAGACTCAAATCAGCCTGGGCATCCACCCAGACTGATCAGAGTCTTCGCTAAGCGATTAAAGGGTAGCTAAGGGTCTAAGCTGCCTTCATGGGGGCAGTGAAGACTCTGATCAGACTGGGTGGATGCCCAGGCTGATCTGAGTCTGCGCTGGGTGCAATACCACATTGTTGGTTTTGTCGCGTCGCGGCTCATATGATATAGCTTGGGTGAAACATTTTTTGAAATTTTGCTGAGGTAAATTTTGTTGTCTGCTTTTTGGGGCTTAAAGGATTAACCTGTATCTTAAAAAATATTCAGACAGAAATGAATGGATGAATGGGTACATCTTGATGCTTTTCTGCCATTTTTACCAAGGGAAACAACTTTTCTTTGCTTCCCTGGATGACACAGTCCTTCCAAAATGGAGTTTATTCTTAAACGAAAGAATTGGCTCCTAGGGGAGCAATTCTTTCCATAAGAGTTCACCCTCAATGAGAAAGAAGGCAAAAATGATAAAAGGTCGAAGGCCGAATGTCCCCCGACTTATGGACATGTCAATAATCGGTATATTTGATTTTGAAAGGAGTCATGACTACAATCTGAGTGATTATCACAGGCCACAGTTCTGACAGAAATAATCTGTTGCAGCCCCAATATTTGACCAGAGTTACAAAGGGCCATAGCTCTGGTAGAAAGGGCTCTATCAGAATCCCAATAAAATAAGATCAAAGTCAAATGGTGACAACTATAGCCTGAAAGTTTGATGAAAATCAGTTGAAAACTGAAACAGAAGTTGCTGTCACAAGATTTGACCAGACTTACAAATGGCCATAATTCTGGCAGAAAGGACCTTTCATGACCCCAATAAAATATGACAATCAAATGGTGATAATATTCGGAAATTTGATGAAGATCAGTTGAAAACTCAGTGAGGAGTTGCAACCACAAAATATGACCAGACTTACAAAGGACTCTAACTCTGGCAGAAAGGGCCCAATCATGACCCCATTAAAATATTATCAAAGGTTTGATGAAAATCAGTTAAAAACTGAAAGAGGAGTTGCCGCCACAAGATCTGACCAGACTTACAAAGGACCATAACTCTAACAGAAAGGGGCCAATCATGATCCCCATAAAATATGAAGGTCAAATGGTGATAACAATATCCTGAAAGCTTGATGAAAATCAGTTGAAAACTGAAGGAGGGGTTGTGGCCACAAGATTTGACCGGACTCACAAAAGGCATAACTCCAACAGAAAAGATCCAATCATGACCCCAATAAAATATGATCCACGTTCAGTGGTGATAACAATACCCCGAAAGTGTGATGAAAACTGGTTGAAAACTGAGAGAGGAGTTGCAGCCATATGATAACGGGAGATAACTGTGGAAGAAAGGGTCAGATGATGACCCCAAATATACCATGGTCCATGTCATGTAGTGACAACAATATTCTGGAAGTTTCATGAAAATCTGATGAAAAAATTGGATGGATGGGCAGATGGATGGACGGACAGACATTTGGAACCCATTCCTTTAGTCCCCTTGGACTACATCAGGTGACAAAAATGGCAGAGCTGCTTTCTCAGAAAGTGTACCCATTCACCTCAAGCGAATGGTGCGAACCAAGATGACACTGCTGGTCTGCACTGTTGCCAACAAATTTCATGAAACATGGACTTCTTCAAATTAAAAGATGAGAAAGTCTACACATTTTACTTTCACTCGAAAGAAACAATGACAGTTCAGAAAAAAGCTGAAAGTCTCTGCAGAAAATCTGAAAAGGAATAAAGGAAGTTCAGGCACCAAACAAAAAAAATTTAAATTTAAAAAGTGACTGACCATATACATTGACATAGTTGATTTAAAACATCGAGCAAAGTAAAACTTTGGACTTTACTGTGATCTTCAAATGAACACATGCTGCAGAAAAAGGTCATGCAGTTAGCCATCTGTGCAATTAGTCCATTTCATGTCTGTTGACGTGATTATCAACCAGACTGACACTTGTTTCGTGTTTACTTTCTATAGGCAAGTGATGTTGACGAAGATCTAGCACCATAATGTAGCTCTACTTCAGTTTGTGTGTCAAGGGCTTTTATATAAAAATACAGATAAAGAGAATATAATTAAAGAATAGTAACATATAAAGAACTATTTGTGAAGAGAAACCGACAGTCAGTAAACATTATCACCATGGTAATACCAATTTTGCTTCCTATGCTGTTGAACGAGATGGTACTACATGTATACAAAATGGCTGTCGACCAAGAATTCAGTCGTAAGCATTACCAATAATGGTAAATGATACTTTTGTTAATGTCTGTCAACCAAGCTGATACTGTGTCATCTGTCTTGGTCGACAGCCATTTTTGCATGTATGGAAACTGACTGACTCCATCAGTTGACAGCACAGGTAGGGAAATTGGTATTACCACCGCAATTATTGTTTGATAAATTCAAGACCTATCTCCAGCATTAAATTTATCTTGTTAGTAAATGGATGTTACTGTAATTCTTTTTCTGATGTAGATTACCTAACTGTGTTACAATTAAAATGAAATTTTCTGCTACTTTAGCCAATACTATAACATCACCAAAAGCCAGTAAAAATTTGAACAGAGAAAACTTGTACAGAAAGGACAGGATACCTGTTACAGAAGTATAATAAAGAGGTGCACTGACACAGAAATATGTGCTTCATTCTAAAATCTAAAATCCAGCCACAGAGTGCAAGGTATCTAAAATTTTGGGACTTTATTTGCTGCAGCAGAATCTCAACAATATTGCCTGGGTGAGTCAAATCTAATGTGATTCTGCATCGTTTTCTGTATGAAAATGATCACAATAAATTTTCAGTCCCAAATTTTGGCAATTTCCACCTATCCCGAGCACATCACATTGCCGGTCCATCATGACAAGTGCAGAATGACCAGCCACAAGAACCAATGGTACCTTAGAGCATACATATAGTGTAGACTTAAATCAGTCTGCCTAAAATGCTTAAAATCTAGTCATAAAGCACACTAGTGCAATAAATTTGCACACTGAAAATGTTGCAAAGTCATTTAAGGCTTTCTCCTATATTGATGAATTCACTACTGATAGATTTGCATAATTATTTCAATACGTCACTGTGACTTCAAGTCAAACAAACTGCATCCCAGTCAGCCTGCACAGTCATGTACTGCAAGTCACTTGCATCCCAGTCAGCCTGCACAGTCATGTACTGCAAGTCACTTGCATCCCAGTCAGCCTGCACAGTCATGTACTACAAGTCACTTGCATCCCAGTCAGCCTGCACGGTCATTTACTACAAGTCACTTGCATCCCAGTCAGCCTGCACGGTCATTTACTACAAGTCACTTGCATCCCAGTCAGCCTGCATAGTCATGATGTGCACTTAAAGGGTAGCTAAGGGTCTAAGCTAGCTCCACACCAGCAGCAATGACTCTGACTGGGTGAATGCCCAGGCTGATCAGAGTCTTTGCTAGGCATAGTCACTTGCAGTACATGACTATGCAGGCTGACTTGGATGCAGTTTGTTTCTGTTTGCAATGCGGTACTTCTAGTGTTTAATAGGGTTCATTTTTAGCACAATACTCAGAAAACCAATAAATGGCATACATGCATACTTTTTACATAAGGAGAAATGGATAAATCTTCATGTGTTTCAGCCATAGCTGCTTTTCCTGAAAGTGTCTCTATTCACGATTAAACATAGAGCAACTCTAACAAGAATTCCGCGGAATGCGGTGTCTCGCCTGCTAGCGCTTTGTCACAAAAACAGAGCTCAATCAGCAAAGATGTATGCATGAACCAAGTTTCTTGGCTCTAGCCCTAATAATTTCTGAGAAACAGACCAAAACTTGAAAACTCAACAAAACATTGCCAAGTCAGTCAACCATAAAATGTAGGTCAAGACTCAATATTGATGATTTCTTTGAGCTCTTCTCTTCTAGATTAATGCATGACCCAAGTTTCATGGCTCTAGCCCTTATAGTTTCAGAGAAACAGACCTAAATGCAACCGAAATTGCAAAGTCAGTCAACCGTAAAATGTAGGTCACGACTCAATATTGATGATGGCTTTGAGGTCTGCTCTTCCAGACGTACCCATGAACCAAGTTTCATGGCTCTAGGCCTTATAGTTTCTGAGAAAATGACCTAAACGCAAAAACTCGACAAAAACTTGCAAAGTCAGTCAACCGTGACATGTAGGTCTAGACTCAATATTGATGATGGCTTTGAGATGTACTCTTCCAGACCTACCCATGAACCAAGTTTCATGGCTCTAGGCCTTATAGTTTCTGAGAAAATGACCTAAACGCAAAAACTCGACAAAAACTTGCAAAGTCAGTCAACCGTGACATGTAGGTCAAGGCTCAATATTGATGATGGCTCTGAGATCTACTCTTCCAGATGTATGCATGAACCAAGTTTCATGGCTCTAGGCCTTATAGTTTCTGAGAAAATGACCTAAACGCAAAAACTCGACAAAAACTTGCAAAGTCAGTCAACCGTGACATGTAGGTCAAGGCTCAATATTGATGATGGCTCTGAGATCTACTCTTCCAGATGTATGCATGAACCAAGTTTCATGGCTCTAGGCCTTATAGTTTCTGAGAAAATGACCTAAACGCAAAAACTCGACAAAAGTTTACGCCGACGACGCCGCCGCCGCCGACACCGGAAAAGCAATACCTATGTCTCGCCTCTGCTTCGCAGGCGAGACAATAAGACTAAATGAGCAACGACAGGACAAAACCAACAAAGTGACATGTGAGCCTAGCAAAGACTTCGATCAGCCTGGGCATCTACCTAGTCTGATCAGAGTCATTGCTAACAGCATGGAGCTAGCTTAGACCTTTAGCTACCCTTTAAGTGTACAGCAAAGACTGATCAGACTAGGCAGATGCCTAGGCTGATCTGAGTCTTCAGGTGACGCACATGCTACTCTTATGGTTTTGTCATGTCATGGCTCATTTGACATTAACTCTGGTACAGTTTTCACACTGCCAGTTTATGGGTTTTCTGCTGTGGCTCAACCAAGTTTTCAAAACTTCCACCATAGAATTTATGGAGATAACTGTGTCTGCAACTAATCCTTCAGAACTTACCCATGTGGAGCTGGGCTCATATTTTTTCCTTTTGAATTACAGGTACAATAGTTTATATATGTTGGAGTACAAAGGCTGACAAAATTTCAAGTTTCTTTAGTAATACCCTGACACAACTGAACAGTCATGTACATTGTATGTCTTCATAAACATGCACAGGCAAGCAATGAAATATGAGGCGCAACACGAGAAAACCAACAATGTGGTTGTTCGTCCAGCGCAGACTCAGATCCGCCTGAGCATCAGCCAAGTTCAACCAGACTCTTCATTAAGTGCTGAAAGGGTAGCTAAGGGTCTGAGCTACCTCCATGCGGACAGCGAAGACTCTGATCAGACTGGGCGGATGCCCAGGCTGATCTGAGTCTGCCCTGGGCGCACAACCACATTGTTGGTTTTGTCGTGTCGCGGCTTATATAAGCTCTGTGCCTTTGGATGAAATATTTAACTCCACATATGTTCTAACTATATAATTTAACTGAAATATTCAGAAGGCAAGAACCGATACTTCTTAACTGTGCGATTTACAGGGCATATGAATTAAGAATTTACAAGCGAAGTATTAAAGTTTTTTTTCCCAATGCACATGAATTCAATACAATATGATATTCGCTAATATAAACAGCATAAAACCACACCATCTATTCCTTTATATACAGCTTCCAAGAGAAAATAGAAATAACACAACCAATGATTCCAAAATCTTTTTAGATGGTTGCTAAAATAAAACTTCTAATATGCATCCCCTACCCCAGTTGTTCAAAACTAACGATGTCGTTAGTTAGCATTTCGTTAAAATTTGAAAAGTTAATATCTCAAATACGCCAATATTTTTTGTTGAAAAAATGTTAGAAGCTTTGCAAAAGCTTCTCACATTTTTTTCCAGAAAAATATCAGTGTATTTGATTATAAGGTTGTAAAATACTTAACGAGTTGACCTCTTAACGAGCTTGTTAGGCTAACGATGCTTTGAACAACTGGGCCCTGAATTTCCTGTAACTTTTCACTGCTACTAATAAAAGCTCCATCAGTAACAAAAGTCACTCACCTGCTGGCTACTCTAGGTGTACTCTCTATATTAGATAATGGCATTTCTAACCATCGAATACTGTTGGTACCATGGCGACCAAGCGGAACCAGAGGCATGGCTGGTAACTTCACCTAAATTACAATGTAGGTCATTGTAAAAGCATTCTGTGAAAAATCTTGCTTTGCCTGTCTTACAAAGCATAAAAAACAAATCCAAAGTGAACTGCGATCAGCATTCGACAGAACTAGTCAAATTTTAATTATAACTATAAATCAATTTTAACCACAGTCCACTGTCCAATGATTGGATGAAAACACATTTTTACTTTGCAACCCCTGAAGAAGTTTTCTTTCAGAGATTTGTTTGAATCGTTTTTGAATCACATCCCTAACTGACTGTCCATCCATCATGATACTAGCAGTGTTACAGATAAGAAGGAGTAACAGGGATAATTTAGGGATAATTTTCCAAATTTTACAATAAAAACATAAGTTGTTAACCTTCATTTTAGCCGTCTAATCAAGATGGTTCTCAAGAGATCAAGGTCAATAACAACATTTGTTTTCATTAACTCCTCAAATGAGCAACGACACGAGAAAACCAACAAAGTGGTTGTGTGCCCAGCACAGACTCAGATCAGCCTGGGCATTCGCCAAGTCTTATCAGAGTCTTCGCTGTCCATATGGATGTAGCTTAGACCCTTAGCTACCCATTAAGTGCTTAGCAAAGAGCCTGATTAGACTGGGTGGATGCCCAGGCTGATCTGAGTCTGTGCTGGGCGCATGACCACTTTCTTGGTTTTCTCGTGTTGCGGCTCAAATTATCATCAAAACCCCACCTTATCTGGAACTTTGTTAACTAGTGTATATGAGCCACGACACGAGGAAACCAACAATGTGGTTGTGTGCCCAGGGCAGACTCAGATCAGCCTGGGCATCCGCCTAGTTCGCCCAGACTCTTCGTTAAGTGATCATATGGTAGCTAAGAGTCTAAGCTACCCCCATGGGGACAGCGAAGACTCTGATCAGACTGGGCGGATGCCCGGCTGATCTGAGTCTGCGCTGGGCGCACAACCACATTGTTGGTTTTGTCGTGTCGCGGCTCATATATGGCAGTGATATGCAAAGCCATGGCATCCATCCATCCTGGCATTACAATGAGACAGATGCATTGGACTTAGCCAGAGCCAAGAAACAGTTAATGTATCTTTAATCAGCCAAACTGGACCTTTTCAGTCAAACCAAACTGGCAGCTTTTATGTTAATCCTAATGAAAACTTGCCTGTTCAATATCTCTGTCTGAGTATCGGTACCCTGTCATACATCGTAGAATAGTTCTCTCTTCCTCATTCCTCTCACGACCCTGAGATATAAGTGGGTCATGCAAGGGACGGGTCTCAACCTAAAATGACAGGTATATTATTTAGCACGGGACTGAACATGGTAAATATCACAGGTACATATCCTAGCTTTCCATTTCGAAATTACATGTACAGTCAACTCTCGATATCTCAAAGTCAAATTTTTGCCCAAACTACTGATATCTCCAAGTAAATTTTCCGGTACCAGAAAATTTTCTTTGAGATATCAGTAGTTTGAGATAACAGGAGTTGAAATGTAAATGAAAATAGGAAATATATTCTTTGATATGAGAAGATATTTTGAGATATCAATGTTCGAGATATCGGGAGTTGACTGTATTATATAAAAGTATTACACCTAGAATGGACCCTTTGCCTCTTTGGGCATTAACAACTTAACCATGACATTCATGCTGCAAAAATGTTACTAATAATATATTTCTGACCTTTAGAATCTTAGCAGTGTCATACTTGTGCCTATGTTATAAGAGACAATTTTAATTTCAACCAAGCTTTTCTTTTTCACATGCAGATTAAAATCTCTATCATAGTCAGTTCAAAAAGTTTGCAGTCATGGTCAACATAATGCTATCATTATCAAAGATTTTTTGTAAACTATTTAGAAAACACTATCATGTTCTGACATTCTTCTTAGTAACATAACTGTCATTTTCAAGTTAGTAGTACGATTAAAGAGTTCAGCTGAGTATAAGAGTTACTGATATTAATGACATATACAAAGAAATTAACATTCAAAAACACAAATTTTCTAAAATGCAGCTATTTAAAAACAAGTCCTCCACCATTTAAGTGATATAAATACCAAATCATAAAATTACATATAACATACATATATGTACACATGTTGCAAAAGATCAAATAAATCAGGACATTGAAGCAGAAATTGCTGGAATTTATGTCAAGGTTAAGTAAAAGATGATTATATACAGATTGCATTGACAATGAATATGGAAATAATTAAAAATGGTTTTGTCCCAGTTCTAAGAAATTTAATACAATTTATGCACTATATACAACATATAGCCAAGCATGAAAAGGGAAATCTTATTATACTGTGGTTAAATGATTCAGCTTTATGGCTAATCAAGAATTTCAGTTAGCAAGACACCAGCTTTTACAACATCAAACACCTTATTATTGCATAAAAAGCAGTGCCGTAATGGTATTAACAGCCGTGCATCAACCGGTAAAAAGCCATGTATCAACAAGGCATTTCATGTGTTGTTGATGCATGGGTATGCAACATTCAATATGCTCATGTCTGCACAGGTATGCAACATTCAATATGCTCATGTCTGCACAGGTATGCAACATTCAATATGCTCATGTCTGCACAGGTATGCAACATTCAATATGCTCATGTCTGGGCCATTATAATAATAATTAATGCTATGCACCCGTGTCTCTCCCCTATCGGTTAAATTTACAAATATTGGTGGTGTGCTACCTATGTATTCTTATGACGTCATCATGCTTTGTAGTCTTATTATGTCATGGAGTACTGACACAGGTTGCAAAGCGATGTAAACATTGCCTACATTCTAACGATGCCAAATAGAGAGTAAATAAATGTTAAAGAAAACATGTATCGCAAGCTTTCAGCAATCAAGAACTGCAGGATGGTACACGAATGGACTGGGCTTGTTCTGCATGGAATTTATTGCTTTGATAAAGGTGAATCTATTTGCTTTTTGTTGATGAATTTGCAACGACCATCTTGGACACTTTTCAGAAATACTGAGGTTGAATAGGATGAGGGCAGCCAATTTGAAAAGCTTTATGCTCTCGTGCCAGGAAGACGGATATTAATAAATGATGCACAAGGGCATTGGCTGTCAAACGTGACAAAATATAGTGCCATATTTTTCGCAAATTTTAACAAATTTTTCATTAAATTTATGCAATAACAGTGATCAAACATTTTTCTAACAATGCATTAACGTTTGCCAGGTCCCTCGGAATATGTTGAAAACCTTGGCCAAGGCCGAAGGCAGTGGCAGTGATATGCAGTGCACCCTCGGAAGATGTTGAAAACCTAGGCCAAGGCCAAAGGCCGAGGTTTTAAACATCCTCCGAGTGTGCATCGCGGTTTTCAACATCTTCCGAGGGACCTGGCAAATGTTAATGCATGAAAAAACATGTTTGATCCCTATTTTGACATAAAATGTGCAGATTCACCGACAGCACAACAACAGCATTTGTTCCCAAACATGTTGTTTGCTTTTATAAAGAAAACATCTTTTGAATAAGGTTATTTGTGCATATCAAAATGATATTATAAAGATTTTGCTGTTTTAATGAATGTCATTATAAAAAAGGTTGAATGAATCTGCAATTTGTTACGTTCAAACTGAGCATCTCACCAGCAAAAATACAGCTCTGATCTACATTTTTCAATAAGGCCAACTCATCCAACAAACACTGCTTATGCCAAACAAATCTCTGACACATTAAGACAAATAAGCAGACCACAGGATGAAAACGACAAGTAACATTTAATATGTTACAGCTTGCATAAATTATTCACATTAAATCTGTTACTAAGTTACAACAGAAATGATACCTTCGGATCGAGTTGTGAACCATCTAATCTTAAAACTATCTGTAATTTTTATATTGAAATATGTTAAGAAAATATACTTTAGAAGAATTAGAAAGACCACTAGCAAATTAATGATCGATGGATAAACATGCTTATCTATGCGTCATGAGAAGAAATGAGAGGCATTGTTTTGGAAAGGGACCTACCCTGAGAAGCTTAAGCATTGGGACACCTAAAATCATTAATTTTCCATTTGGGACAAATGGGAAATTAATGACTTTTAGGTGTCCCAATATTTAAGCACATTAGGGTAAACCCATGTGCATACCACATTAGTATTCAAATCAGCTTGCAAACCTGTGCAAACCAATCAGAGATCTCAGATTTCACTTTTGAGATTCCCATGATTCAAAGAGGATATATGCCAAAAAGGAAAACTACAATTAGACTAAATACAAATCCTCATGACACATCTCCTTATTATACATTACTGGGTTTACACATACATGCAGAATGAGTAAGAAGATGAAACAGAAATAATTAATACTAGCAACTTACAAAATGTTCAACCTTGAAAAGGAGGATGTCAAAATATGAATAATTAAACTAACAGTACTGACGAAATGCTGACAATGTTTCAACATTGTGCATCAGCTCTGTATCACATAAATCACTGAAAAAAAGATTCGTGTCACAGATTCCTACTTCCAGAAAGACCCTAATTACTTGTACAAAAATGCTAAGGGTGTATGGGTATATCATCAAGTTTTTCTGCCATTTTTACAAAGGGAAACAACTTTTGTGACTTCCTGTTTGCTTAAATGGGGTCTTCTATGAAAAGAACAGAATTTGCTCTATGGGACCAAATTCTATCCTTAAAGAGTTGACTCTAATTTAGAAGGGATGCAAAACTGAAAATTACAGAGTTGCCTCTCCTGAAACTGTACCCATTCACCTTGAAAAGTCCAAATTAATAGGGTTCATTATCTCTTGTAGAACGTTACAAGGAATATGAATATCCTCCTTGCAAACTGTGTAGCCTCAGCAAACGGATTACATATACTGTCGACTTTCGATATCTCAGTCGAAGTTCATCTGAAACTATTGATATCTCTAAGTAAATTTTCTGGTCCCAGAAAATTTACTTTAAGATACCAGTAGTTTGAGATAACAGGAGTTAAAATGTAAAGAAAAACACGAAATGTGTCAAAATTGTATTCTTTGATATAAGAGGGTATTTTGAGATATTAGTGAATGAGATAACCAGAGTCATCTGTATTCTCACACAGGCTGGCTTTTACCAAACAAAGAGCCTTTTCCCATAAAAAATCTTGTATGAAACAAAAAAGCACCATGACTAAACCATCACCTTGTAAGACATTGTGTGTGCAGGAATGGGTACCGGTATTTTGCCTGATACAGCTATCGGTGGCAATTCACGTGGCTGAGGGATTCGCCAATTGGCATTCTGCTTTCTGACGGCACACGTCAAACAACGCTAAATGTCGAGACACAAGACAATAACAACTAATACAACAATATAGCTAACAAAACAAACTACATGTAAGCCGGCAAGCAGCAAAAATGACCCAAGAACATATTTGACGGCTGCATGTCATCAAAGACTCAGATTAGCCTCTACATATATAAAGTTTCATCAGAGCTTTGTAGTTCATGACTTGATCAGACTTCTTCATACTGTAAAGACTCTGATCAAACTGTAAGACTACAAGCTCCCTTTTGAGTGGTTCCTGGTGGTAGGATACTCTTTTAAGGAGCATGAAATTGTTTTAAATACTGGAATCTGGACAACAGATGCCAGGAAAAATAGTAAAGAGCCAGACTAGACTGTGCCTAAGGAAGCAATCTGATCAGGGTCTTCACTATTAGAAATTTAGAGGAAAACTTGATAAAACAGGCTCTTACTGGGTACACTAGTCTTGTCCCAGATGGAAGTGTTCATTAACAAAGGTAGTCGGATAAGTGCAAAGGTGTACCAACGCATACTGAGAATGAGTTTTGTTCTTATTCTAATTAGTACTATTAAGGTAATTTTTGCTGACTGCCAACTGTAGTACAGAAAACCATCTACCTGCTTTTCTGATTATCATATTAAAATGCAAATATACTGACACAAAAAAGAAACGTCCGTTTTATAAGGTTCTGTATCTTTTGAACCAGTAAAGTTGTAGCCATACAAAATAAAACATAATGTGTCCCGGGCATCTGGCACACATAAAGTTGTACCCATTTTATTTTTTCTCCATAGACACAAGATTTATCAAACTTTATGTCAAAACACCATTTTTATTCCTCAGCAGCAATTTATTCATCAAAACCTGAAAAGTTTTGCGTTAAACGAGGGTCAGAAACGTCGAAAAACGAAAAATCATCTTTTAAAAGCAATACCGTTTATTAAATGAACGAGAAAGCAGCCCAAAGTCTTCGATTTATGAAATTATCTCCCTTTTAATTTAATTAATAACAATTTTTGTACTTCCATATCTCCATAACCGTTCATCATTTTGACACCGTTTTTGTTTTATTTGACTATACTTGAGTACGATAATGAAAACATGCATCAGAAAATAAAAAAATCAACCTGAAATCCGAAACCCCGGTTCACTAAAGTCCTTAAACTCCTTATAGAAAAGTAATCGGGTAATTTTGTGACCAGCTTTTTGCGATGCTGAATGATGCTGATTTCAATGCTATTGATGGCTAAAAATGAATTTTGAAGTAGTCATATGTCACTGACTTCGAAACAGATGGACCAACAAGGTAATGTCTGCGTGTATCTACTCACGGTTGTGATCGACGTTTTGTGACGTCACTCAAAGTGACAGATTTATGCCAGTGGTTGTGACAGTTAGGAATGCATCTAGCACTCATAGAATCTCAGCAGCGTGTCTGCTCAGTGATGCTGGGATGTGCTGCGATGGTTAAAACATGAGATACTGATTTTGTGACTTTCGAAATTTGGGTACTGGCGATTGCGGCATTGTCACTGGCGTCGATGTTCATTAAATGGATTTCCGTTCAGCGCACACGACTGCTGAATAATTGACGTTATTGAAATAATACATTTAAATGAAATGTCTGAATTCATTTGAAATTCTCAGGCACAATTGTAACGCGGACGTTTTTTGTTTGTGTCAGTATATAAACTGCAAGCAGAAGATAGTCACTAACTGGTTTGAGAAGTCATGATTGTTTTTAAACAAAATTTCTTAAACAAAATCACTTAATAAGTAAAATTAATGTTTGATTTATTGCACTTAGTAAGAAATAAACATTTGAATGTGTTTCCTTTAAATGCTATGAAACACAAGTAAGCGGATACAGTATTAATTTGGCTATATAACAGGTATTTTCCCCTCTGAATGTGTTAATCTATAGTATACAGTTACCAGATTGAATCAACCTTGAATCAACATTGATTCAATGTCATGACATTGAGTCAAGGTTGATCCAACCTTGTGTGCCTGCTGGGTTCTGCCATACTATAAGATACCCTTTTTTCTCTCCTAAGACAATCTGAAAAATCTAGTTCAGCCTTCAAAGACTGATCTAGACTCTATGGTTTTTTGTTTTGTTTTTTTTTCTCTTGGACGGAAAACCTTGTCTTGTAACCAAATAAATACAGTACCATCCAGTCAGCTGCCCCTTTCCTAAATTATGAAATGTTTCATCCAGTTAGAGCTACCACAGATAACCAGCAGTGTTCTGCTCCTGAAATTTAACTGCTGACTCTCTTAGATGGTTTTCTGTTATCATGCACCACCTTTATGTTAAACTTTGATCAGATAAATACTACATATACATGAACATAGAACTCTGCTAATGAAATGGTAGAAGATCATATAGCAATACATATATGTGAAAATGAGACAATCTCATAAAACTTCCAAATTAATTTTAATTCTGTAAATATTCAGTGCTTTATATTACTTAAACTAATATGGTATATAACCTAATGTGCTTAAGAATTGGGGTGCCTAAAAACCATTAATTTTCCATTTGGGACAAATGAAAAATTAATGGTTTTAGGTGTCCCAAAACTTAAGCACTTTAGGGTAGGAAACTTTTTGGTAAAAGAAAGCAATTTATTTGCCTATTCATGTGCAATTTTCTTGCCTACCCTTATAAGAATGTCTAGATGTATTTCTCTTCCCTTGTCAAGGAGCTAATTTGCTACTTTTTTGCATTAAATTCCTTTCATCTGTTTGCAATAAAAGTGGTGCATGTATAGAATATATGGTAAACTTCAATATTTTGGAAGAACAAGTAAGTTTCAGAGGATGTAAATACTTGATAAATTTCTAATGATTATCTGTGTCTGTCCATAATCATCCGTGACTTATTGTCCATACACAGAGTAGAAAGTAGTTTTCACAAGCTTGAGCTTTCATGAAAACTATATGTTTCAAACCAACAGTTTTAATCCAAAGGAATGAAGTTCTAGCTTGCTTCCTCATGTTCTATATTGATAACTACCAAGTTGGTTAATATCTTTTGGACCATGAAAGCCTTCACAAAAATGATATGAGCCGCGACACGACAAAACCAACAATGTGGTTGTGCGCCCAGCGCAGACTCAGATCAGCCTGGGTATCCACCTAGACTGATCATAGTCTTCTGTTTGCTTAAAGGCTAGCTAAGGGTCTAAGCTAACTCCATGCGGACAGCAAAGACTCAGATCAGACTGGGCAGATGCCCAGGCTGACCTGAGTCTTTGCTGGGTGCACATGCCACTTTGCTGGTTTTGTCGTGTCGCAGCTCATATTTATTTACATCCACTGAATAACATTAATATGAGAATCTACAGTGACAAACACAATATAAATGAAATATCAGACAAAATGTAAATCTAAATATATATAGTTAACCAGCCCAACTTGGCCAACATGAATTAACTGTCTAAACATTGCAATTCAAACTAGCTTGCCAATTCAGGCTTAATTCTTAATTTAAACACCAAAACCAAATACGTTATCTGGCCATAAATGTTTACTTTTTCGCTACGGAGCTCAAATTTTGGCTGGCGTTTTCTCCCTTTGCGATATTTTCTTCTCTTTTGGACATGCCTCACCACGCTGCAGCAGTTCTTGTTCTGTAGACAGCATCACATGATTACCGTATTTCTTCAGTTATAAGATGCAGGTTTTCCCCTTCCAAAACAATCCCAAAAATCTAAATCCATCTTATAAGATGGATTTAGATCTTTGGGATTGTTTTGGAAGGGGAAAGTCTAACAAGAGGACCAATGGTCCTGTAGCTCACCTGACACTAGGTCCTGATATATATTTTAATGCTTTTATACATGTATATAGCACCAGGGCAGGGGCAGATAACCCCCCTCCCTTGGGGATTAATGTTGAGTCCCAATTCTATATACCAAGCCACAAGGTCACTGGGCCTTTGTTTCTGGACGAAGATTTCTGAAGGGTTTTTATCATAAATGGGTGTGGCGGCCACCATGTTCATACGACCATGACCATCTGAACAAACTTTGATTCCTTTGACCCAGTATTAAAGCTCCATAATATATGAAACACAGTAATCATTTGTATAAACTATGATGGGCCTGAATGCCCAATGCTACATACCGGTACCAAGTTTCAAGGTTATAGGCCTTTCTGTTCTTGAGAAAAAGACGTTTGAAGAGTTTTTACCATATATGGGCATGGTGGCCATCTTGGTCAAGTGACCAAGACCATCTGAACAAACTATGGTTCCTTTAAGCCGGTGAAGCTCCATATGAAATATGGCTTCAACTGACCCTAGTGGCCACTGAGAAGATGTTTGAAAATGTTGACGGGTGACAGAATCTCAATGACCTTGTACAAAAGTCAAAGAATGACCTTGACCTTTAACGACACAATATCTTCATCTGGTCATTTAGTCAACCATATATACCAAATATTGCACCTTAGACTTAAATAGTTTCTGAAAAATCCACTGTTTAAGCATTTTCCCATATAAAAGCCTACATAATGTACCAAAGTTGACAGTGTCATAAATTAGGTCAAGGTCAACGCACGATCATTTGTATAAACTATGATGGGCTTGAGTGCCCAAAGCTACATACCAAGTTTCAAGGTCATACACCTTTTGGTTCTGGAGAAGAAGATTTTGAAGGGTTTTTACCATATACGGGCATGGCGGCCATCTTGGTCAAGACCCTGAGAACAAACTTTTATTCCCTGATCACACTTAGACTCCATATGAAATTTCGCTTCAATCAGACCAGTGGTTTCAGAGGAGTAGATGTTTTGAAAATCTTGATGACAGACAGACCGACAAAATGACCTTAACCTTTCAGTGACATAATATCTTCATCTGGTCATTTAGTTGACCATATATACCATGTATTGTACCTAAGACGTAAATAGTTTCTGAGAAATCCACTGTATAAGCGTTTTCCCATATAAAAGCCTAACATACCAAAGTTGACCATGTCGTCAATTAATTCAAGGTCAACACATGGTCATCATTTGTATAAACTATGATGGGCCAGCATGCCCGATGCTACATACCAAGTTTCAAGGTCATAGGCCTTTTGCTTCTAAAGAAAAAGATTTTTGAAGGGTTTTTACCATATATGGGCATGGTGGCCATCTTGGTCATGTGACCCAGACCCCGGGTATAAACTTTCGTTCCCCCATCCCACTGAGACTCCATATGAAATTTGGCTTCAATCGGCCCAGTGGTTTCAGAGGAGAAGATGTTTGAAAATCTTGACGACGGATGGTCCGACGGAATGACCTTGACCTTTAGTGACATAATATCTTCATCTGGTCATTTAGTCGACCATGCATACCAAGTATTGTACCTAATACTTAAATAGTTTCTGAGAAATCCACTGTTTAAGCGTTTTCCCATATAAAAGCCTAACATACCAAAGTTGACCATCCCGTAAATTAGGTCAAGGTCAACGCAAGATCATGATTTGTATAAAATATAATGGGCCTGCATGCCCGATGCTACATACCAAGTTTCAAGGTCATAGGCCTTTTGGTTCTGGAGAAGAAGATTTTTTAAGGGGTTTTACCATATATGGGCGTGGTGGCCATCTTGGTCATGTGACCTGGACCAAATATATAAACTTTCGTTCCCCCATCCCATTGAGACTCCATATGAAATTTGGCTTCAATCTGCCTAGTGGTTTCAGAGGAGAAGATGTTTGAAAATCTTGACGACGGATGGTCCGACGGAATGACCTTGACCTTTAGTGACATAATATCTTCATCTGGTCATTTAGTCAACCATGTATACCATGTATTGTACCTTAGACTTAAATAGTTTCTGAGAAATCCACCGTTTAAGCGTTTTCCCATATAAAAGCCTAACGTACCAAAGTTGACCATGTCATAAATTAGGTCAAGGTCATCACAAGGTCATGATTTATATAAATTATGATGCGCCCCCATGCTCGATGCTACATACCAAGTTTCAAGGTCATAGGCCTTTTGGTTCTGGAGAAGAAGATTTTTGAAGGGTTTTTACCATATATGGGCGTGGCGGCCATCTTGGCCATGTGACCTGGACCAAATATATAAACTTTCGTTCCCCCATCCTGTTAAGGCTCCATATGAAATTTGGCTTCAATCCACCCAGTGGTTTCTGAGAAGAAGATGTTTAAAATTGTGGACGCCGCCGCCGCCGACCCCGACACGACGCCGACGACGGACGACGGACCAAGTCTATACTATAAGCTCACCTTGACAGGTGAGCTAACAATCCCGAAGCTATTAAGCCATCTTATAAGATGGATTAGATCTTTGGAATTGTTTTGGAAGGGGAAAACTTTTTCCTTTCCATAACAATCCCCAGGATCTAAATCCATCTTATAAGATGGATTTAGATCTTTGGGGTTGTTTTGGAAGGGAAGAACACAGATTAAAGCAGAATTTTATAAGACTGATTTAGATCTTAAGAGGGGAAAACCCCTTTTATAGCTGAATAAACACAGTAAATGGGCTTTATTCAGCAAAAACCTGCCACACAAACTGAGGATACAGTATGAAACATATGAAACATGCAAACATTTAAAGCTGTCTGATTTTGAGATGATAGCTGGATGACTTGTGATTTTACGTCCTTTTCAACAGTATTTCAGTCATATCAGGACGATGGTAGGATGATAATGAAAGGCTGTGTGCAATGGAGCGCTGTTTATGGTAGGAAAGATTCTCGCCTCAAGCAGGACTCGAACCCCGTCCGCTAGATCGGTAGGCCAGCACTTAACCCACTGAGCTACCGGGGCTCCTGTCTGATTTTGAGACAATTTCACATGATGTAGGCTGAATGGCAAGATTTCCTTTAATCAAAACTGTCTCTCATATCAAGAGTTAGAAAGTGAATGATGTAAATCTTTGCTAATGAAATTATCTATGCTTTAACTAATTATTATTCTCTATTAGCACCACAAGTTCAAGTTTTTATTCATACAAAACATGAACAACCAATCTTGTATATCTCTAAAAACTGTTTCTCTTTGCACATCATGGAAACAAGGAAACAAAAAAAACCCTTTACACTATCAACCAGACAGACTAAATTAATAATTAGAATTTCAATAAAAGAACACAGCAATCTTGTCTAAACTTTCTGTTAAAGATTTTATTGTTACACTTTTCTACATAATTCAAACTCTGGTTATGTGGGTGGAAGGTAACACTACCGGGTAACATACACTGCAGAGAAGAATAGCAAACATACCTTGATAGGGGCTGGTCTGTGACCATTCAGAGCCATAGCATAATACTCTTCAGGATCCATAGTGTCCAAGAACACATGACCCTGAAACAAATATTTTGTTGCCAGAATGCTATGACCAAAATAAATGCCTAAAAAAGAACAAACAGCATAGACTCAGCACAGACAGCTCCTGAGGGGCAGTCTGATCAGGGTCTATACTGTTTGCTTTGTGATAAGTAATTTTGTTCAACATATCACATTTTTTTTTTCCGTTTTCTTCAAATTTTAGGACAATAACAGTAATTAGTTAAGGTGTCTCTAGACACAGGGTGCATACCCTTTTCTTTTCTTTTTTCTCAAAGCTAACTTGCAGATTTTTATTTGCAAATGCTTTCTTTACAAATAAATATTTGTGAACATATCCATCAAAACATTTTACAGATATTAAATCATTTCTAATTATTTCATCTTTTTCCTTTTCAATTTGTTCCTGCAACATGGTTCCTCATAACCTGTGCTACATATATTATGTTATAAACATACTAACTGGATACAGAGCTCAAACTCCTGAAGTTGTTTGAATTCTTGTATTTTAATTTCCTAGCAGTTTCCGTAAAATCTTTACGAAGAGCCATCGGTAAATACGAATGATGACATTCCAGTTGTTCAAAACTAAGTTGTTCAAAACTAACAACAGTGATAATCAATGGGACATTACTTTTTCAAATGTATTTTATGCAAAATAAACACAGCCTTTTTTTGCTGAGAAAATGTAAGTAGCTTTTGAGTGCAAAAGCTTCTCACATTTTTTGAGCCAAAAATATTACAACACTTGATTTTATATCTACCAGAAGACTTAAAGACTTAACAAATTCTTGATTAACAACTTTGTTAAGGCAATGGTGCTTTGAACAACTCGACTCTGACAGCTTGATGAGTTATAATGTTTGATCAATATGACAGAAGCTCTAATTTGGAGGGATGAGATGGTCAAACTAACCAACCTTTTCATTAGTGAATTCAAGGTACTGTTTATGTAGTTCTCTTTTCCGTCTATCTACGTCTGTCCAATCTTTACCATCCATGGCTTCAATAATCTTCTTCCGCAGTGGTTTATACACTCTCTCATTCCATTTCTTATGAAGAACCTCCTTCTTTCTCAACTTCATAATCTCTTTACAATGAATGAGATTCTCAACATCCTAAAATCAAGAAAATGGCTTATATAAGCCTTGAGCTTACAGTTAGAAGTATTTTCTATGAATTATATGTTGTTTAAACTAATATCCTATAATGACAGCTACGAAAATGAATATACCCCAATGTGCTTAACATTAGAGGGACACCTAAAACCATTACTTTTCCATTTTTCAATGAGCTTAAATATTGAGACACCGAAAACCATTACTTTTCTATTTTTTCCAAATGGAAAATTAATGGTTTTGAAAAATGGAAAAGTAATGGTTTTAGGTGTCTCAATATTTAAGCACATTAAGGTAAGCCAAACACAGCACAGCCTCATTTATAATGCTACTCATTATAACATGATTTTGGATAAAAAGCTATAATGTTACGGCTCCTTTTGTGATTAGCCTACAAAGGAATATAAGGCAAATGAGAATTTATTGCTCATTTGCCTTATAGTGGAGTTGCTTATGTCACAAAAATATGCTCCTGTGTCCACTTTTTGTTAATCAGGGTTTATATACATCAAAATGTTTGTCAATCTAAGTAGAGTCAGAAAATGGTTCCTGCGAATTTTTTCATGATCTTTATAAGGTCAAGGTCAAGGTCAAATGAACGGCACTATAATTTATCACCTTTATTTCATTTCTCTCCATTTTAAGACATTAATGTCGTGTTTCAAAGGCGTAAATGAATTAAGTTTAATGAAAATTGTCATTTGATGGACGAAATCAGGAAAATGATAAGAAAAATTGATTTTGGAGAGCTTTAGCGAGCATTTTACGGGTATTTGCAGTACTTTTTCCACATCAATACAATGAAAATAGAGCTTTATATAGACTGGGTTGACAAAATATGCAGTTACAGACTTCGTATGGTATTATATAGCCTGGCCCCAGTCGAATCTGTATATTATTCTGGTGGTCAGATTCGCCTGGTAACTTTCAGAAGAGGCTCTGCAATATGATACTCTTCTCACAAATTCTTGAGTTAATAATAGCACCATTACAAGTGCCATAAAGTGCCCATTAGACTAGCAAAGATCTTTATCTCCATCACTCTAAGAAATCAATTAGTTTTGGTTTCTCCAAATAACCTCTCAACCTGTATGCGAATTTTAGAGCATAGTTTTTTGAACCTGGAATAGAACGAATGTCATAATCTAAGGTGAATTTGTTACAAGTTGCTCCAAGGGCGTAGGACAGTGGTTCTTTTACAGGAAGAAATTGCTCCCTCAGAGGGAGCAAATTTTTTCCTGTAACAGTGCCATTCCAAATCAATGGAAAAAGGCAGACAAGACCATTCCATTCCACTCCTTTCCATTCCACAATTAAAACCATGCCAAATTATATTGTTTTAGGACAAACTGTCTTGAACCACTAACAGGCAATCAGCTGTATTGCATTGCTCATTCCAATTTAAACAAATTTTATCCTCACTAGTCATGATATGATTCATGGCAGACTATTTTTGAACAATCCTCTACATAGTAAGTCTGATTAGTGCCAGTCCAATCATTGGACTGGCATCAAGTGTATAAAGGAAATTTCTTAAAACATACTTGTATGCATTGAATCTTGACTGGTGCTGATCAGATCAAATACGTTTTTATACATTTGAATGTAAATGTATTACAGATAAAAAGCCAGTGTGTCTATTCTTTAAAGACTTATTTTGCATTCTCTAGGGGTCTTTGCTGATTTAAATTATTTTAAATTCTTTGATCAACAGTTATCTAAGTGCAATGGAATCTTCCTCAAATACATTCTAATTTGAACAAATCAATTATACATATTGAATATTAAGGGACGCGGTTTCGTTAACATGCTAATGGCTTGCACAACACTCTTAAATCGGACAAAGCTGTTTCTGTGAACAGTGGAGACCCAGATCAGACTGCTCTGGAAAAGTGTGACCACCTTTTTGCTTTTACTTATTTTTTCTCTATTACTTATTAAATACCCCCTCAGCTATAAAATGGACCAGTCCAAAATCAAAAGGTAGAACTATCCATTACAGAAAATCAGTAGGTTCAGGGTTTATTGTATTTAGTTTCCTGTTCACAAAACCTACAGAGTTATAAAAACAAATTGCCACAGACTATTTGCTTTATAAGATTGACCATCTGTGTTTATGTCTTCAAATTGCTTCTTACATAAAATTCTGCCACTGCGGCATCATAAAGGGCTGGACAAAAGGTCAGTAAAGTTCGCTAACCAAGATTTAGGAAAAATCTCAAATGCAAGTAACCAGACCCTATGTTCCTTTGCAAGAGATATATTGAACATAGGGTCTGTAGCCAGACTAGGTATTATATAGCATTCCCTTAAATTATGAAATATAGGGTTGGGCCCTAACGAACACGGTTGTTGCCATGGCAACCAGTATTTTCGGCCAGCAAACCTTATGTCGAATCGGATTTCTATATCCGCAATGCGCCAGCTGATTCATTTTATGGTCAACCGTTCGAGATGGAGAAATAATACGCAGAAGGCCCATAGACTGGTAACACTAAACACCTTATTTTTGTAGGTAAGTGGAAATACCGTAAGTCGAATGGTCACACTAAACACCGTATAAACTGATATCGTAGGTGTGAGATTTCGGAGAAAGTCTAGGGTACATAAAAGCTTGCTGTACATTTCTGTTTTCTGTTTTAAAGTAAAACTAGTGTAGTGTAAGAGATTTACAAGCAGGTATAAGAAACGAGGTTTGAGCTTGCACAGAAATCATCTTGCCAACTAGAAAACAGCTTTATTAGCTCAAGGCGACAATACTAAGTAATCAAATATGACTAAGATATCACGCCATGCTATTATATTAAGTAGACTAAAATGTTAAAGGAAATAATACCAACAGTACAAAAAGGATCGGGTCTCTGTATCGTGCCATGCGCACTACTGCAGGGAATGCTGGTTTGTGTTCATTATAAATATGAGTCAAGAAACAAATGAGAGACATAAATTTACATGAAAATTTCATTTTGCTTGTAAAACCTGTCATTACTATACCAGTGTTCTAGAGGATCTGTGCCGCATTGCCGAATATTTCCGTACCTAACGTTCTAACAAACGAACGCGAACATTTTTCTGACTGAATAGAATAATTTATACATTATATACCTAATCCTCTATTCTACCAGCAGACTGTTTCAGTTTTAGGGTTTATTTCTTCAATTTGCAATAGCTGTATTGTCAATGTTCAGATCCCCGACATGTTGGTATAAAAAGATAACAGATAAAGACCTATTATCCTGCCAGTAATTGTTTCCAAATTATTAGCAAGGTGCACTAATTTCATTTCTCTACGGAGATATTATATCTATATTTCTGCAATTTAAATTTCTAAAAGAGAACGTATTGAATATATACTAATGTCTACGCTTAATACATAATGAGTCGTAAACTTACAAGCATCGAAGTCGCGAAATTAAAAATAGGGAGTATGATGACATGGAGGATTCTGGAATTACGTGTACTGCTCCTACATAATTACCTGCCTTGATATCAGACATATCGGTATAGTGTAATGTGATATCTTGCAAGGTTTAGAAAAGCCTCGAAAACTTGTGCCAGATCAAACGATAAATCCATATGGAAGCTATGATATAGGCTGTTTATCTCTATATATAAGAAGGACTCAAGAAGCGAACAAAAAGAGAGAAAAAAATCTGATCTGGAATGCTCATGTTGACAGAAGAGTTAAACATGCATTACGCTCTATGCAGTTCAAGATCACATTCATTATCCAGACAAGAGGCCCAAATGGGCCTGATATCGCTCACCTGGCTTTTGTATCCGAATGGTCCCCATTCTGATACAAAATTGGTCCAATTCCAGAGATTTTCTCAATTTCACATTTTGCTACTTTTAGTAACAGAGGCCAACTTGTCTGGTCTTTATATATTTACTTTTGAAACACCTCAAGGCAAGAATCATTTTGCCACAAATTTCATCAAAATCCATTCAGGGGTTACTGAGATATAGTCAGTTTCATGTTTTGTGCTATTTTTAGTAACGGCAGATGGCGGCCATCTTAGAATGCCAAAATGCAAAAAATTGAAAAGCTTTCATGCAAGGACCATTTTGACACAAAATTGGTCCAGTTCCATTGTAATTTCCTAATTTTCAAATTTTGCTATTTATAGTTACAGAGGCCAACTTGACGGGTCAATATTTGTTAATTTGTGAAAAACATCAAAGCAAGAATCATTTTGCCACAAATTTCGTCTCAATCGCTTCAGCGGTTAATGAGATGTTGTCATTTTCATGTTTTGTGCTATTTTTAGTAACGGCAGATGGTGGCCATCTTGGAATGCCAAAATGCAGAAAATTGAAAAAGCTTATTGAAATGATCATTCTGACAGAAAATTAGTCCAAATCCACTGAGATTTTCTTATTTTCACATTTTTCTATTTTTAGTAACAAAGGCCATTATGACTTGTCTATATTTATTTACTTTTGAAACATTTCAATGCAAAAATCATTTTGACACAAATTTCGTCAAAATCTATTCAGCGGTTACTGAGATATTGTCATTTTCATGTTTTGTGCTATTTTTAGTAACGGCAGGTGGTGGCCATCTTGGAATGCCAAATTGCAATTAATCGAAATGGCTTCATGTAAGGAACATTCTGACACAAAATTGGTCCAATTCCATTCAAGGGTTCTTGAGTAATTGTCATTTTATGTTTGTGCTATTTTTAGTAACGGCAGATGTCGGCCATCTTGGAAGCCAAATTGCAATTAATCGAAACGGCTTCATGCAAGGAACATTCTGACACAAAATTGGTCGAATTCCATTCAAGGGTTCTTGAGTAATTGTCATTTTTATGATTGTGCTATTTTTAGTAACGGCAGATGTCGGCCATCTTGGAAAGCCAAATTGTAATTAATCGAAATGGCTTCATGCAAGGAACATTCTGACACAAAATTGGTCGAATTCCATTCAAGGGTTCTTGAGTAATTGTCATTTTTATGTTTGTGCTATTTTTAGTAACGGCCCCCATGGTGGCCATCTTGGATAGTCAACTGGCACAAAATTGAAATAATTCCTTTAAAGAACCATTGCTGACCAAATCTGACCACAATCGATTGCGTTTTCTTGAGATACTGACATTTGAGCAAAATCGGTCTTGTAAACGCTAAGTAGGTCACTGTGACCTAATTCCGCTATAGATTTTTTTCATTTTTACAATTTTTAATCCCAAGGTCCCATTAATGTTCCATGCAAACTTTCGGCCAAATATACCAAATGGTTCTGGAGAAGAAGTTGATTTTGTTGTTTTTGCTATTTTTAGTAACGGCGGCCATCTTGGATTCTTGACCTGACCCAATTTTACAATTTTGAAACCCTGCAGTCTGGTCATGCTCCATGTGAAATTTGAAACCCATGGGTGCAGTGGTTTTAGAGAAGAAGTTGTTTGAAGTTGTTTGAATATGTCGTTTTTTGACATTGGCATTTGAGCAAAATTACACTCGTAAACAGAATGTAGGTCACTGTGACAAAACTCCGCTACAGATTTTTTTCATTTTTACAATTTTGAATACCAAGGTTTCATTGATGTTCCATGCCAAAATTCAGACAAATATACCCAGTGGTTCTGGAGAAGAAGTTTATTTTGTTGTTTTTGCTATTTTTAGTAACGGCGGCCATCTTGGATTTTCAACCTGACCCAATTTTACAATTCTGAGACCCTGGAGTCAGGTCATGCTCCATGTGAAATTTGAGAACCATGGGACCAGTAGTTTTACAGAAGAAGATGTTTGAATATTTGTTTTTAGGTGTTGACGGACACATTCCGTGACGACGCACGACGCACGACGCACGACGGACGCATTGGTATGACAATAGCTCACTATGGCCCTTCAGGCCAGGTGAGCTAATAAATGTGTCAAACCCTCACCAGCTGTCCCAGAAAAATATATTCTTCCGCACAGATCGTTGATAAAAAGCTGTGAAAATCATGTGATTTTTTCACGGTAGAATAGAAAGATAACAGTTCGACACATTTCCTTTTACCGACGGGGTAATATACCACCCCGGCAGAATGGGAATGGGGTGGGAGGAGGTAAGGCAGTGGATAGACCACCACATGTGATCTGGTTCATATCATGTTTGTGATTGATTAACTTTTTTCTTAAGAAATGAACGTATGTTATAGCGATAATATTTTTCGCGACACGACAAAACCAACAAAGTGGCATTTGCGCCCAGCTCAACTCTGATCCTCCTGGGAATCCACTCAGTCTGAACAGAGACTTCGCTGTCGGCATGGAGCTAGCCTAGACCCTGAGCTACCCTCCAAGCGTACAGCAAAGGCTCTGGTCAGACTGGGCGGATGCCAAAGTTGATCTGAGTCTTTACTGGGTGCACATGCCACTTTGTTGGTTTTGTCGTGTCGCCGCTCACATATGCTAAAAGTGAAATCGTTACTTGCGAGTTCAGTGTGTTGCTAGTTTGTTGAGCATAAAGATCTATTGTTTAGTATTCATTCATAAGCTTCAAGTCAGTTAAGAGTTGATTGCTGAGGAGTCAAACTGGTTGCTCAAGTCTAATACAAAACACGTTTTATTTTCTTCAAGAGAATTAAAAGTCACACAGCTGTACTTCAAACATTGCAATCTAGTTCATTGCACATATAGAATGTTCTGTTTGAAATTCAGTTAAGGTTTGAGCGCTGTTTACATTTAGTCGCTTAAGGCACATATTGGAAGCTGTGAGCGGATACATAGAGGTTTTCAAGGTATTTTTTTTAAACTCTATCGACTTTATTTTGTCTACATAATTTGTAGGGCATAAAAGATAATCTTAGTGTAATATGGTCAAAAATTCCAAATCTCATAAGAGTTCGTTGCTAGGGGCTCCAACAGGTTGCTAACGACACATTTATCAACAGATTGTAGAAATCCGACAGTTTCTTACAACACTGTCTTCATATTTTGTTTCAGGTAGAATATATTCCGGATGGATTTTAGTAAACAGTCTCGAATTCGCTAAGAGTTAGTTGCTAAGACTGGTTGCTAAGGATGCTAAGGATAAATGTATAAATAATTGTTCTAGAACAAGTGTATATCAAATAGTTTTTTTATCAACAAATTGTTTAAGTCCAATACTTACGCTTCAACAGTATATACAACTGCTTATATAATACATTGTACATAGAAGATGATTTGTTTGGAATTTTTCAATAGCTCTAAATCTGTTGGAAGATGGTTGTCAAGTGCTTAAATCGGTCGCCAAGGACAAATATATACCCATATTGTTTCAATGATTTTTTAAAAGTCAGCCTACAATGCTTCAAATTGTCTTCAAAGTTTGTTGCACATAAAAGATATCCCTTATGAAGTTCAATACAATGTCTAAAATTTGTTAAGAGAAAGTTGCTAGGTGCTAAGGGTCGTTGCTATGGACAAAATATACGCCATTTTTTCAACAATTTGTTATAGTCTGTAACTGCTTTGATAAACATAACTTACAGTTATCTATATAAACATTGATTATAGAAGATATTTCATTTGGAATAAGCTAAAAATATCCAAATTTGTTACAAGGTGGTTGCTATGGGCTCAAACTGGTTGCTAAGGACATAAAGATACCCAAATCTTTTAACAGGTTTTCAAAGTCAGACAGCTGTGCTTTAAATATTACTTCCAATTGTCTTCGTAGTTTGTTGCTCATAACAGATATCCGGAATGAAAGTAAATCAAAAGTCTATAATCTGTTGATAGGAAGTTGCTAAGGCCTAAATTTGGTTGCTAAGGACTAATGTATAGACTGGTTTGTCAACAGTTTGTTAAAATCCGTTACTTGTTTGTGAAATATAACTAATAATTGTCTGTATAATACATTGATAATAGAAGATATCTCATTTGGAAATAAGTAAAAATAATCCAAATTTATTAAACGGTGGTTGCTATGGGCTCAAAGTGGTTGCTAAGGACACATAGATACCTATATGTTTCAACAGATTTTCAAAGTCAGACAGCTGTGCTTTAAATATTACTTTCAATTGTCTTTATAGTTTGTTGCTCATAACAGATATCCAGAATGAAAGTCAGTCTAAAGTCTAGAATTTGTTGACTGAAAGTTGCTAAGGACTGAAACTGGTTGCTAAGGACAAACGTATACGCAGGTTTTTCAACTCATTGTTAATTGTCATAACTTGTTTGTTAAATATTACTTACAATTGTCTGCATAACACATTGCAAATAGAAGATATCTCATTTGGAATTCAATCAAAAGTTCCAAATTTGTTACAAAAGATGGTTGCTATGGGCTGAAACTGGTTGCTAAGACAAATATAAATGCATCTGTTCAACCAATTGAAAATCTATCAGCTGTCCTTCAAATATTTACAACTCTTTTAATTATGATTTATTACACATAATAGCTATTCTTCGTGGAATGAAGTAAAAGGTTTCAAATTTGTTAAAGGTTGGTTGCTAAGGGCTGAAACTGGTTGCTAAGAATAAAGATATACACATTTCCTTCTTAACAAATTACAGGAGTCCAACATCTATGCTCAAAACAAACCGTTTAGCATATAACAATCAAGATTTACTGTCTCAAAACCCATCAGGTTTGCACTACAAACTCCAATGCTTATCTTTAAAATGTCCAGTTTTTAGAAATATGCTTGCATAAATCTGATGCCATGGCAACGGATTTGATAATTAAGATACAATCTTGAATACAATGGCCTGCTGAACTATTTTAACCGTAAGAATGATCTGAGAAATGCCATATCCAATGCGCGTTTAACGAAACAATAATCATAGTGTTTATATCTATATATTTTCTTTCGACCTTTAATGAAATGACCTTGACCTTGCCACACTAGCGGTCAAAGTCAATTGTAAAACGAATTTTTAATAACAAACATTTATTTTCTTTCGATAATACCAAAATTTAGTCCCATATCGTACACTGTGCCCACCATAAATCATGACTTTTAAAGTTTTCCTTTCTATTTTGAAGCGTTGACCTTTGACCTTTGACCTTGACCTTGAAAAGTGATAGAAAAAATTCGCAGGAACCAGTTTTGAAAACTTCTTGGCAAAACAAACATTTTGGTATATAACATTCCTGATTAACAAAAAGTGGACACGGGATTACATAAGCAACTCCACTATTATATTCATTGGTAGCTTAGTCTCACTTTAACATTTTTCATGTCTATTATGCCTTTCTAAGGCTTCTAAACATAACAAATCAGGGGACTGTACTATATAAGCTATAGAACCAAAGGTTCATCTGAAATTGTGTCTTTAAAATCATGAAAGGGAAGACTAGGAGTGGGTGATTGATAGGTGTTTTATGGTACACAAGCAAAACGGCTATTTTGCACTGAAAACACTAAACAAGAATACATTTGATATTTTAAGGTCAGAAATGAATTCATGCATAAGGATGTACTGATGGTATAAACATTAAAGGTAGGTTCCTGTACTTTGGAATGCATCATAATTTTGATCATCTTTCATCCAAGTTGTTGGAAAGCACTTATGTAAAGGGAATAGATAAGCTTCACTTAAAAGAGTAAATCAAAATATAATTAGAAAAGTTGTTTTGCAAGGGATTTCCTAACTCTGCTTCGCACACCAGTTAGTGCTATTTTTAGTTCGCGCCCAAAATAGATAACGTAAGCTGACGTCATGCAACATTGCATTTTGGGATAGTTTTAACCCATCTGCCATGCCAGGACCTCTAGGAGAGCTCATGGCAAGAGAAAATTTACCTTTGGAGAATGGCATCAGAAATCGCGCCCTTATAGACATATAACACATCTATTTTTAGAACTGGAATTCCAACGAAGGAAAATAAACCAAAAGGGAAAACGACTATTTTCTTCAACATCTGACGATTTTCTCAGTAGCAACAGATTCAGAAAAATAAGAGCATTCAATACTACCCAGAAAAAGGCGAAATTATTTTGTGAACATAATTGTTATCGCTAGTCCAGGAACCTACCTTTAATTAAGGTTACAATGTAAAGATATTGAAAGACATCATTTTAGTTTAGTCATAACACTAAAAGAAACAGGGAACTGCACTGACACAGTACTTCAGGCTATTGCTCATATATATATAACAAATGAATATAATTGTGACAGAGCTTTGTGGAAACATACCTTTACAAAAGTATCTTCAGTATGTAAGAGTGGACTATAGAGTTTCCGGGCAGCTTTAGATTCCAGGTCAGACTTTTCCTGCAAAGCAAAACATACAAAAATACATATCTGTATGCACCTTTAAATGAGCCATGACACGAGAAAATCAACAAAGTGGTTGTGCGCCAAGTGCAGACTCAGATCAGCCTGGGCATCCACCCAATCTGATCAGACTCTTTGCTAAGTGCTTAAAGGGTAGCTAAGGGTCTAAGCTACCTCTATACGGACAGTGAAGACTCTGATCAGACTAGGAAGATGCCCAGGCTGATCTGAGTCTTCGCTGGGCACACAGGCCACTACGTTGGTTTTGTTGTTTTGGCTCAAATATCATCAGCACTATTAGATCCAAAAATAAAGGTATTTTGATATTAATTCTTTTATCATTTTCCTCTTATAAAACGTATGTTGTATCCCCTCATAAGAATTGATTCTAGTGAATGGCCATGACACACCTTTTACAGAGACTCATTCGAAATAACTCAGAATTACTGTATCATCAAAACCCCACATTATCAGTAGGCTTGTGTCTTTTACCTACTCAAAATTATTTTATACATTATATATACTTTGAAACGCAAGTCAGCATCCATGGCTAATTTGGGAACATTCCAGGGGAGGCAATTCTTACTATGAATAAAATAGGAGCCGTGATACAACAAAACCAAAAAGTGGCATGTGCGCCTAGCAAATACTCAGATCAGCCTGGGCATCTGCCTAGTCTGATCAGAGTCTTTGCTGTCCGCATGGAGCTAGGTTAGACTTTTAGCTACCCTTTGAGAGGTCAGCAAATAGTCGGATCAGGTTGGACAGATGCCCAGGCTGATCCAAATCTTCGCTAGGCACATATGCCACTTTGTTGGTTTTGTTGTATCACAGCTCATATCTCCCATTACATTGGTGGCTGCTCTTAAAGGAAAGAAACTACTGTCAGGAGGCAGATATTCTTTCTTTAAAATGTAGCCTCCATTTAAAAAGGCTTATTAATCCAGGCACTGACACAAAAGTTTTTGTTCTCCTGTGTAATAAAAATGGCAAAAAAAATACGCAGACTGAGGTGTAATTCGAGCAGCTGTTGGGAAAGTATAACCACACTCAACCAGTTGTTCAGAGGAACTTTACATGAACCTTTTTTTTGACCAGTGGACTTGTCCATCCTTATCATTTGGATGAGTCCATTTCTAGTTTTAGGAGGTTCAGGTGGATGTTTTCAGTTTCATTGTGTTTACATAGAAATTCCTGTAAGCAAATATTGTTGATCCTAATCAGGGGTGGCTTTCTGAACTGAGTCAGCACTGTTTGCATGTATCCCCAAAAAAAAGTTTCCAGCCTAAAAAGAGTTATAAGGGGTTCAGACTGACAAGATATCAGTTATTAGCAAGTATAACTGGATGTCAGTGCTACATACTTCTGTGTGCTCTTATTATGTCAGTTAAAGCATATCATATCAGTCTTATATCTGCATAAAATTTCATATCAAATTTTCTAATATATTTACTTTTTCAGTCATTTAGTATTATTCAGCCTCAGTGCACATTAATTTAAGAGTTAACTGTTCTTAAGACATACATATTCAGCCAATTAATACCCTTTCTTCATTGTTTCAAAAATGTTCTATTAGTAACTGATATCTTTAAGAGTTAACATTTACAAAACTGCTGTGTAAATATTGTAAAGGGCCATCACCAAGCAAGAGTATATTTAGAAGTATAATTATGAGTAGTTAGTTATAATGTCAAGTTTAACCTCCAGGTGAAAAAGCCTAGTAAATGTGCAACTTGGAAATTAAAACCCAAGCTTCTACAAAATGGACTGCCAAAATATACTTAAGGACAAAAGTTCTGCACGCATGTTAAAGGAACATCCGTGCAGAACTTTTGTCTTTAAGTATACAATATTACTACCAGTATTCAACCTATATGTAAGTAAAGCATCTCAGTTTTGTAAAAAGAAACCTGTTGGAGTCATCACAAACTTCCTGAAAATTTCAATTTGCACTGTTGTATTTTGGCAAATTATTTGTTGCAGCTTGAAATTTTAATATCCAGGTAGAAAGGGATATGCACATTTACCAGTTATCAGGTATTGGGGATCCACCACTTATATGATGCTCTAAATAAGAAACTGACTGAAATGCCTAACAAAGACATCAGAATTTACTGAGATGCTGCCATAAACCATAATTATCTAATACTTAAGACTATAAACTGGATAGGGAATGAGGTGGGTACTAAAATCCAAGTGCTAAGAACAAACTTGTAAATTGAAATAATTACATGGTAAACATCAACTGTATCAGTTATCAGAATGGCCAATTGGTCAGCTTTACAAAGAATGCATCCATTTAAGGTGAGGTGGGAGTAATTGACAAAACACATGATTTTATTCATACTTCCGTATATTGTACATTTTCAGTCCCTCTTTCAGAAAATGTAATAAAAAAGGGGGGTCGCCGATGTCGTTTTTAAGATATCTGACCTCGAAAACGTCAATTTTTCCACTTTTTCGACCCGACGTTATAATGGCGTTCTATGGAAAATGCACTTTTTTGCTCGTACCTCTTGGATAAAAACCTTCATTCTGAGAAAACAAAACACATTTTTTTCTTCAAAAACTAACACAGTATGACCCAATGATAGAAGTTCACATTAAAACAATAAAAATAGTAGGTCGCCGACTTAACTTTCGAGTTAAAGTGCATTTAATGTCCGGCCTGCCGTCTCTTTCGACTGAAATGTTGACGTTGCGCATGGTGACGTTAACGTTACTTAACTTTTCGCGCCACATACCAACTATCGCTTTTTGTAGGCTACTGGCAAAATTTGTCTGGAACTTTCATCACTCATGATTGTCATTGTCTGGAAAGTGCAGGATGAAGGCAGATGTAATACCTTTCTCTAAATCTCTGCATAATCCGTCTTAACTAAGTATTTTTAATTTAAAAAATTGAAAGCATTGCCATTATGCCCTCTCATACAGTTGACAGGCACCCGAGACAGTTGACGGGCACCCGAGTTGGGGCGGGCTTCCACGTGTTATGACATTTGAACAATTCCCTTGTCCACTTGGCTTTTGTACAGTGTAAGCGAGTCAAGTTTTCCAGTTCCTGACCCGACCCAAGAAAGGGCCTATAATATTCTGCACGGTAACCTAGCGGTCCAACGACTGGACTTCGTTGACTCTCTCTCTCTTTCTCTCTCTCTTTCTCCTCTCTCTCTCTCTCTCTCTCTCTCTCTCTCTCTGATGGGCAGCTTTGATTCACTTAGCGTCCAGGAGATACTTTGATATACACTTGAAACAGAAATAAGAAATGAAAAATAGAAAAGTGAAAGAAAGGCAAGGAAAAAGAAACGCCACATTGTTTTTAGCTTATTGACAGGATAGATGTTGAATTATCGTATCAACGTCGATAAAAGATTCTGACGACATTGCGTCGACGTTGATAAGGCTGCCTGGCGGTGTTCAAATGCTAGGGACAGTATAAGAATTTTTGATATAACTGAAATTTGGCATAGCTTTTGCTGATTAGTATTTAAAGTGTGGGTGGTATGATAACGACTGTCTATGGCTCCTACCATGTTAACTGCTAAGTACGTGGTGGAAGTGTATACAGTGATCTGACTATTCATTGTACGATTCTGGATTCAATTTCACGAGGCTTTGTTATGGCAACTCAACAGCTGCGAACTCCATCTAACAAACTAATGAGGAACTGTCAGAGAACAGCTATATTTTTTCAGTTTCTTCTCTACGGCACTTTCTAACTTAAAAGCTGCGAACTCCGTCTCATAAACTGTTGAGACACTGTCAAGTATCCCACAAGTAGTCTTCCGCACGGAAAACTAACTATCTTTTTCAGTTTCTCCTGTACGGCACTTTCTACTTCCTTTAAATTTTTCCCAGCGCTCAGTCTCCTTGCATTTTGTGAGCAGACCATGAAGTGATCACAGAAGCGGCTAACGTTGACGCCATCTTGTTTTTATCAAATGGAATGTTTGACGTCATTACGTAACGTAGTGACGGAAACTGCCGCACGGCGGCGCTGAATTACTCCCACCTCACCTTAATCAGACTTTGAAAAGAAACAAAATGTCATAAAAACAACAAGAAAGTGTTTCTATCTTTTGCAGCATCAGTTAAGCATTGCAAATTTTATCAAATAAAAATATGAGTTATAAGCTTAAAGAAAACAGAGTTTACTTAGTTTACAGAAAGCAGTTTATCTGATAGACTACAATAATGTTACATAGAACACTTTCAAGTCAAACAAAATAAGCTGCATACTGAATTATGCTAAAATAGCTCATGCTTATTAAACAATGGATATAAAATACATCCCAACAAAGCCAAACAACATTGCCATAATTTATACATAATTGTACCCTAAATATTGGGAACCCTTAAACAATAACTGTAAATATCCAAAACTTAAAAACAAATGATTTTACCACCAGTTTCTGTTGATGTGTCAAAATATTTAGCTAACTGGCATATGGCAAATATTGCATTCCCAGGGCATTTATCATTTGTTAAAGCACTTCTGTCCCAATATTTAGGGTGACTACAGTAGACCACCAAACCACATGCACTTACATAAAACTACCCTCTTATTTTGTTAATTTAATAATGAAACTGCTTCCATTTTTGCATTTAAGTGCATTGGTTTTCATGCGTTTTCAAGTTACATTTTGGTATTTTGCTTTAAAGCTTGTACATACCTTGTATGGCAGCTGCATCAAATTTTGCAGGGAAGGGTGAGAAAACAATGTATACATTAAAGCATATAACAGATCCAGTTTTATATTTGATAATAATGCAGAAAAAAGAGAGAATAGATTTCAAAAATCATCATTTATAAGACCCATTATTGCCTTACAAAGGCATAGCTGCCTATACAAAAACATACAAATTTAAAAATTGCATTTCCATATTACCCTGCTGAAATTTTATAAAGTAGACAAGATTTCAATACCGACTGACAAAAGACACAATAATCTGAAATATCAAAGGGGCTTAAACACCACATTTCTCATCTAGGAGTTTGAAACATGATTAAGTGTATCATGAAATTACTACCAACTTTGCCTCTGCCCTATGTACTGGAACACCTTTACTGTAATTAAAATCTTAAAAAGTTCCTTCAAGAGCAGAGAATACATACAGAAGTAGGAACATGGACCAGGGTCTACCCTTTTAGTAATGAGCTCTTCCACCTTTGAATTTTGACAAGTTTGACTTGTGCCATCAGGATATGTATAAAAGTGTTGGTTAAGTGGCACACTCTGTACACACTGGTCATAGTTGGGGCTTCAGAGTTTTCAAGTGTTTTTTTTTTCAGATATACCTATTTTATAACATAGAGATCATCTAATGGCTTCAACCATAAGATTTAAGTGCATTGATAAAGCTTTTACTCTACCTGGGTTAGGAAAGGGTGCCATGCAAATTTTCAAAGACTCTTATCTGATACATCCAACCAATTTCATAATTAAAAATCACCAAGTTACTGTTCCAAATAAGAAGGCTAATGAGTTCCCAACTAATGGTACCAGGGCAAATAAGCAAAAAAATAATATTATGTAAATTTGGTAAGAAAAGAAAAAGGCATAAGCTAACTATTTGTAACTATTCCAAAGAAACAACAATTACTTAACCAGCCAATGGTAGAAAATTGAAACAATTTATAGATGGACCCTCGGCGCCAGGAGTGTGCAACTATTGTTACGTACCGCTGAGCCACTTTGGGAATGTCCAATTGAAACAGAAAAGAACAGAAGAGAAGTTGAAATAAAACTGATAAACATTAAAAGCTTTCTTAATGATTAACATATTCTTTAAAAGTCAATGAGATACAATGGCACAATGACTGCATCCCTTGATACAAATCAAAGAAACTGAAGAGAATGGGCAATATCCTGACTGCTTACTGCAAAAAAAGATTGACAACGCAACCAATGAGACTTTATGCTTGGCCTGTAAGACTGGTGGGATGTGGATACAGGTTTCCAAATGAAAAAAAAATGTCTTACAGCCAACCTGATATATTAGTTGTAGTAATTTTGCATAAAAGCCCAGAATAAATGCACAATTATTAGAAATGGGAACTGGTCAAGGTAGCATCCTTCTTCACATATCCAAGCTAACCTCACAATATAGTGAAAAACACTCAAGCTCATATGTATTCTATGTGTGAATATTAACAGGCATAAACTATAATACATATTTTTTTGTGATTAAAATCTAGCAGACAACCAATCATGTCCAGAAACATCAACTTACAATACTGCAGAGCTCCAAACAAGCATTAATTCTGGGGCTAGGAATAGTTTTTTCACTGAAATGGTCAATAAAGATATGCACTGGAATCTCAATGGAATTGTCAAGGAATACAAACATGCTGTAAAGATAAATATAGCATCGGCCAAGCTATACATCAAAACCAATATTAATGGTCATGTCAGTTTTTTTTTTATTGAGAACAAAATAGAAATGCTCTAATCAGGATTTCTGCATTTCATCCCACAGATGTAGCTTATAAGGAGCCCTGCATATAAACATTCATTTCACTTGTGTAACCATTTTTTTTTTAAATTACAGTTACAACACTGAACCTGAAGTTTATTACCTTACATCAGTACCATAATAACTGGAAAAAAGTATACAGTATTAAACCGAATAAAAGCTCTTACTTTAATAAACACCCCCTGCCTCATTTCAAAAATTAATGTTTTACTGACTTGCCAACCTCCGTGTTTTCCATCATTTTAATAATGGCACTAATTCATTAAATTATATATACTATGCTGGGCAAAAAATATCCATTGTGGTAACAGATCTCCAGATAAGGTTGGATTTGAGGATAATTCTGAGATACTTTATTTTATTTCTTATTGAAAGCATAATTGTGACCACTTATTATAACCATTTTGGTGAGTCAATTCTAATGAGCTGGTCACAGCCTATGTTTTGATGGAGGAATATGGAAAATTTCCCTATGTTATTCCTGTTACCATTTCTTATCTGCAACAAGCTGGTGATGATGAGCATGAAATGACACACAGACCAGAATCATGGATAAAGAAAAACGGGAACAGACTAGAACAGAACAGAGTTTGCTTTCCAGTCTAAAAAGAGAAACAAAAGACACATAACTTAAGCATATGAGATTGGAGAAAGTTACAATGCCACTGAAACAGAGTTTCTTAAAAAGCAAACTGAAATAAGCCAATGCTTTAAGCTAAAGCAGTCAATATGAGACTTTCTTATGTTATAAGTATTTCATGCATGCATAATAAAAATGTATAAAAAAAGAATGGAGATTGAGTCCAGATGAAACAAACACAGTAGGGTAATCTGTTTAAAACAAGCTGACAAATGATTATTGTTAAACATACAGTTGTGTAAAACGTAATGTAATTCATGAGTAATATTTGTTTAAGGATGATTGTTGACTGCCAATTTTGACAAGAAAAGAAAACAGTATCTGTTACTTTCTGATTTTAGTTCAGCTACAACATACATGTAATTCTTATACAGCATATATGGCTAAATCTTTTGTTTTGGCTAAAAAGAATTATTGTATTTAACACAAGTTAATCATGGAAGAATTCAATTGTTGGAATTGTATTTCTAGATTGCAGGTTTAGGTGTTTTTCGTATAATTTGTTTAGTCTGTTGTAACCCTTCTGTTGGTCTGAATTATTTAGTTCAATAGGGATAGCTGAGTTGCCACCTATTTGGGAAAGAGCTGCTGACTTGGCTTGTCAGTTGTGGCTTATTGTTTGTTGGGATGTCTTTGTCAATCTTTCCCTTTGATGTTGGGGATAGGGTTTGGGATCTGATTCAGTCAGTTCCTGAAGTGTAGTTACTCTTTAAATTTGCAGGAACTATGATCTACCCATTACTTTATCCTAAAAATTGCTGACACATAAACATTGGAATTTGTCAAAACACATGTCTCTATCTGATCAAAATGTGATGAAGGAACAGATTTTTTGCCCTTAACTTATAATATTCCATAATGGAATGTTTGGTCTTAAGTTCAGGTGTCATTTTGATGAGCATTTTTACACAGAGCAGACCAACAGGGCTTGCAAGCATGGCTCCTTTCACCTTTGGCAATTTAAGGCATGATAACAAGTATGAATTAAAAAGAGAAAACGCTTTTCTACAGAATATATTATAATTCCTCATAATACATTTTAGGATAGTCCCAGCCACCAAAGATGGGTATGCTTTTATTTGGAATGGTTATGGAAGTTTTGCAGTAATTTCAGCAAAGAATAGCTTACAGGCAAGGATATTACCATATTCTGGGGTATCTAACTAAGTATCTTATTCAACTCTTGACACAAGAAAGAGATGGACAAAATCTAATACTTTTTATAGCCACATAATATGATAAAACTCTTCAGCCACTTTATTTGGTATCATGTTACAGACAAACATAGACGCAAAGCTGATTAAATCAATATACCGTAATCGCCCCATTTACCGCACATGCCCCTATAACCGCACACCAAGGCCATTTCCGGAAAAAAATGCATAAGCGCACACTGCTTTTTCCTTTTGAAACTCACAAAATCAAATGCATCAAGTTCAACTTACCATTACTGTTTCAACAGCGACAGTGTTTTTCAGTTTTGTTTTCCCGACGCAATGTGCGAAGAGAGCAACTCTAATGGTCTAAATGTCAATCGGGCATCCTCGCCGATATTTACGAAGTTGGCTGAAGTGTTATGATGTGTACGATCAGCTTACACATCTGCGCCGTCTGATTAGCGTATTCTCTGTCTGCATCAACAATGGGAATGTACAAGTTGATCCCAGAAGGATCGAGCTTACGAAGTTATGAGGTTGCGGGGGTGCGCAGTCTGAACTGAGTCTTTGCCTTTCGTACATGCGAAAAGGCGCCATTTCTCAAGAGCAATTCTTGTCATATATAGCGAAAATGTGCACGTGCGCAAAAGTGCGTTGGGAAAGATACATGAACGACAGATGAGAAACTCGGGTTGCAAAAGAAATAATGTATCATAACGACAAACTCTTGTTCCCTGACAAAATCAGTCTGAATGCATACGCAAACTGAACGAAGCGACCAGCCTGCGCATATGCATGGTATGTGCATTTAAACAAAGTTCGCGGTAGCCATAGGATAGCTTTAATATCATTGGCATACCTGGCCCGTGGGCCTCAGGACACATTCGATCAGCAAACACCCGCATCATACAGTGCATTTGCGAACACTGACCAGTCTAACAAATCTCCAGGATTCGCCGATAGTTTGCAAGATAATTGTTTTAAGATGCGCAGACTGGTCTAAGGCTTTGCTGTTTGTACATGTAATACGGTACCTTTCTCATGACACATTGCCAATATTTCTGCACCCTTGGACGTAATATAGGACAGATAGGAAAGATCAAAAGGACCGCATCTTCCAGAATTAGAATGAGTGTGTTATTAATAGAAGCCCGTGAATTTAAAGCAGACCCCTTGCGATGAATGAATAGCCAGAGCACTGACAAACTTACTGACGTTTTTAAACAATCACATATTAGGTCATTGTAAATGTGTTGAAATACTTTCCTTTCTTTCGGAATATTTTATTTGGAATAATGAAGAAGGATAAAGAGAATGAAATACATGCATAATGAGGACATATTTAATACTGAGAGGTATGAGATATAATTTGCGACTTGACATGAGATCGTTTTTCTCCCGGAAATTGGCAATTCAAATAGTTCGAACACTAAATATTTTCATGACACTTCGAACACCCCGATCAGTATTGCCGACTATTTCGACTGTTCGTTTGTTGCTTTTTCGTTCTGAGTGTGCGGTTATTAGAAAGGTTTTTAACCACACCTTTTTGTTGCAATTTTGAAAAAGTTAAGCGCACCGTGCGGTAAATGGGGCGAATACGGTAGTTGATAAAAATTTGCGAAAACCAAACTACTAAATAGAAATGTTTTTTGACAAAAACAGATGTCCCCCCCCCACCCCCCTCCTGCGCTTTCCCAGCAATATCATTATCCCTAAATGCTGTCAAGTTAAGATCTCCTGTGACCTTGAAATAGGGTCAAGGTCACCAAAATTTAATCACTTCTTTTCCATCTCCCAGTGATGTATCTGAGACAGTTTGGTTCAAATCCATCCATCAATTCAGGAGATATTGTACAGACACACTCTTTGACCGCCTGTGACCTTGAAAATGAGGTCAAGGTCACCAAAATCTAATCAGTTCTTTGCCATATCCCAGTGATATATCTATGCAAGTTTGGTTCAAATCCATTTGTCCATTCAGGAGATATGGTGCAGACAAGGCATTTTTCAACACTCTTCGACCTCCTGTGACCTTAAAAATAGGATCAAGGTCACCAAAATCCAATCAGTTCTTTGCCATCTCCCAGTAATGTATCTATGACAGTTTGATTCAAATCCATCCATCCATTCAGGAGACATGGTGCAGACAAGGCATTTTTCAACACTCTTTGATCTCCTGTGACCTTGAAAATAAGATCAAGGTCACCAAATTCTAATCAATTCTTTGCCACCTCCAAGTAATATATCTGTGCCAGTTTGGTAAAAATCCATCAATTCCTTCAGGAGATATGGTGCAGACAAGGCATTTTTCAACACTCTTTGACCTCCTGTGACCGTGAAAATAGGGTCAAGGTCACCAAAATCTAATCAATTCTTTGCCATTTCCCAGTGATATATCTATGCAAGTTTGGTAAAAATCCATCAATCCCTTCAGGAAATATGGTGCAGACAAGGCATTTTTCAACACTCTTTGACCTTTTGACATTTTGAAAATGTGGTCAAGGTCACCAAAATCTAATCAGTTCTTTGCCATCTCCCAGTAATATATCTGTGCCAGTTTGGTAAATATCCATTAATTCCTTCAGGAGATATGGTGCAGACAAGCTATTTTTCATCCTTCTTTGACCTCCTGTGACCTTGAAAATAAGGTCAAGGTCACCAAAATCTAATCTCTTTCCCCCCCCCTCCCATTTATGTATCTGTGCCAGTTTGGTCAAAATCCATGCATGGTGGGGGGACATAATACTTGTTCAGGCAGATGGCCATAAACTCTTGGTCTTGTTATGCACCAACCACTAATTACACCAGAGACGGCATGTGAGATTATCAACAGGACTTTGACAATAATCATAATTTTGGTTCTGATGTGCTAACCCAAAGACCAATGGTCTGAAACTCCTGGGAAAGCATGTGAATTTGTGTGTACTTATTTACAACACTTTCAAGCAATAAATTCTGTTTCCCTGCACTGGCTATGAAAATATCAGTCTAATTTCTGTATCCAGAGGTCTTCTATAAACCTATAAACCTAACACAAGAATTCCCCAGAATGCTATGTCGCACCTGCTTTGCTCTTCCACAGTAGCAGAGATAATGGTTAGATTAGGTTTGATGAATTCATGTATAAAAATGTGAGCGAACTGGACTTGCAAGCTAAGAAGGATGCAATTCTGGACATAAAATTCAACAGTCAGCAGAGTATGAAATAATCACTAAAAGTATAAAGTAGAAATGGACTTAAACACTAGGGTCGAGGTAATTTTGGACATTAAATTTTACGAAGTCAGCAGAGCATGAAATATAGGTCAAGGATAGGAAAAAGTGCAACATGCCTTGAGAATATTCTGAGAAGAAACTTTGTGCCAGGTTTGATGATTGTAGCTATCATAGTTTGAGAGAAATGGACTTAAACACTAGGGTCGAGGTAATTTTGACATTAAATTTTACAAAGTCAGCACTCAGCAGAGCGTGAAATATAGATAAAGGGTAAAAAAAAGTGCACCACATCTCAAGAACATTCTAAGAAGAAACTTTATACCAGGTTTGATAATTGTAGGTGTCATAGTTTGAGAGAAATGGACTTAAACACTAGGGTCAAGGTAATTGTGGACGGACAGACGGACTGACGGACAAGAGAACTCCTATATCGCACCTTGCTAAAGCAGGTGTGACAAAAATGAGCTGCCCTTGCAGCCCCCATCTGGGGACAAATCACTGAAAATGTTGAAAATCAATTTTCAGAATTTTGAAATCAAACATTGAATTGTTTTGGAGTTTGTCTGCAGCATGATATTAATGCTTAAGTTTCTAAAACCTCTACCTGAAACTCGTCTGTAACAGTGTATGGTATCATAATCTGTAAAAATTATGATAGTGCATGGTAGGGTCAAGTTGGGTAACTTCGGACAGCGGGAAAATTCGGACACTGACATTGTTTCCTTTATATATCAGTTGTCTGGAACTAGAACAAAAAATAACTGGCCAAACAGTGAAAATCCTGATGAGACGTCTCATCAGGATTTTCACTGTTTGCAATTGTATGTCTGAATTTACCCCCATGTCCGAAGTTACCCGACTCTACCCTACTACAATCATTCTTAGGCATATACAGTACAATAATCTGCAAATATTAAAACTCATAACATGTCTATCTAAAGCATAAAATTTGTACCTGCACTATACTTGAAACTAAACAAACACAATAAACCAGTCCTTTCAAAATTAATTAAAAGCATGTAACTAAATTCATCTAAATGAAAGCCACCAGTTTAATGACCTAAACAAAGACATAAACAGTTCTGTAAAGTAAGGTCCTTGAGAAGCAAGGAATATACCAAAGAAATGATAAATTACAAATTAAGTTGACAGCCATCCCATTTCCGAACAATTTATTGTTTACCCAAACCATAGTCTACGTTTTTATTCTACGACCACAGAACACTGATACAATTCCCTGTAGATCGATAACATACTTTATCTGGAAATGTGAGAAAGGCTGTGACATGATGTGTCTTCAGCAAACAGTTACAGCCTTCCATTTCAAGTCCTTCTTCCTTTCAATTAAAATAATTACAGAATAAAACATGTAACTTATCTATATTTTCTACGAAAATGCTGTTCTTCAATTTTGACCTTTGTCCAAAACTCAAGATTACAAAACTCAAGATTACAACAGGTTTTTAATGATCACAGAATGAAACAAGTAAATTATCTATATTTTCTATGAAAATGCTGTTCATCAATTCTGACCGTTGTCCAAACCTAGAGATTATGACATGATTCTAATAATAATTCAAGGATAGAGTTCTCTACTTCCATTATATGAAAACATGTTGTGCTTCCTGATAAGATCTGTCTCAAGGGAACCAAATTAATCTGAATGTTTTACAAGAGGTTTTTACTCATAGACTTGAGTACATTTTAGCATCAACATGCTTAGCATGAATGGCAAAAACATTAATATTAATAAACAGCAAACATTTGTACAACTAAACTAATCAAACTGAACATAATAACAGATTACCGATGCATGGGTATTATTTTGCTGCTTGAAATAGAAGAAGAAATCATCATGAAGAAATAGTCTCCAGAAGATTGAGTTTTGATGATAATTCTGCTTGATCTTTCCATTCATAAAAACTTATGTTATAGTGCCGCATAACAAGAGCTGTCGCCTGACAGCATAGCTCACCTGAATTGGTGCTTGCCCATCGCACAGTTGCTATTGATGGTGTGGACTGCTATGCATAAAACTTCAGGCAAGCATGTCCATAATGACAACACATTTATAAACAAAAGCTATCTCAGAAACAAGTGCTAAAATAAAATGAAAATAAAAAAAAATCCACATGAAATTTCAAAGTCCATGAGCTAGAGGTCAAAGAACTGAGGGGTAGGGGTGGGGTGGGGTGGGGTGGTTGTATCAAAACCCTGAACCTTTATCTAACATCAGTCCAAGTATTAGTATCAACTGAGTCCATCGTGGCACTGTGAAATTATGTCTTCATAAATATAAAACTTTAATCAAAATCTTTAAGACAAAATTCTAAGTTGATGACCTTGACTTTAAGGTCATCCAATGGGGTAAGTATATACGTAGTGTTTTGTAAAAACTCAAAAAAGTGTCTAACATCAGTTCAAGTGTAAACTATATCTCTGCCAAGCATTATGAATCAGTATGCAATTAGAAAACTTTAATAAAGACAAAAATTTCCTAAGTCCCTGACCTTGACATCAAGGTCACTGAGCGGGGTTGAGGTAGTACTCTGTAAAACTTTGAACTAATATCTAACTACAGCGCGAATATCAAAAGAATTCATTAATGGGTTCAGGAGATATGGGTCTTTAAAAAACTTTAACCAAAACATCCAATCAATAAAAAGACAATTTTCTTCAATAAAAAGACAATTTTCTAAGTCCATGACCTTGACATCAAGGTCACTGAGGGGGTGGGGGTAGTACCTTGGGAAACTTTAGACCAATATCTAACTACAGTGCAAGTATCAAAGGAATCCATACATGGGTTAAGGAGATATTGGGCTTTAAAAAACTTTAACCAAAACATTGTCCAAAAAAACTCCCAATTTTCTAAGTCCATGACCTTGACATCAAGGTCACTGAGTGGAGTGGAGGTGGTACCCTGTTAATTTTTGGACCAATATCTAACTACAGTGCAAGTATCAAAAGAATCAAGCCATGGGTTAAGGAGATATAGGTCTTTAAAAAACTTTAACCAAAACATCCAATCCGAACGCGGACGCTGACGCTGACGCCAATGTGACAACAATAGCTCTTCCTGAACTTTCGTTCAGGCGAGCTAAAAACTGCCATTTTGTGACAATATATTTTTAGAGGAAGAATAGAAACTATCTCACTTTATCACTTTCAATACCGGGTATAAACCAGTTTGTCCATTATATTTGGCATCTGCCGAGACTGTCTGTGCTCTTTGCTTTGTTCCAAGACTACTCTCCAGTGTCTGCTCCCCCAAGACCATCCGTGATCTCTTGCTTCCTGCTAAGACTGCTGTGCATGATAAATGGCTTAATGCAGAGACTGTCCACCTGATTCTGCTTTCTGCTGAGAGTCTCCGCAGGAAGCAGAATCATGCGGACAGTCTTGACAGGAAGCCATTGATCACGCACAGCAGTCTCAGCAGGAAGCAAGAGATCAAGGATGGTCTCAGGGGAGCCAAGTAAGACAGACAGGAAGCGAAAACTGGCAGACTAGTTTATACCCAGTGTTCAATGACTTGTGATTTCAGACATAATTTTGGTACTTTCAGCACTTTTACTTTATCACCAAATCCCCTAGTTACACAAAGCTGTGGGGACACACAGAGAATAAGATGTAACCCAACAAGAACTGAGGTGCACTATTTATTACTTTGTTCAGTTCTGATAGATTTATACAATATGTCATACTAACACTAGGATATCAAAATCAAGTCAGGATGAAGTAAAATATATCAAACAGAAGTGCATTCAACAACGTGAGTGCTTGCAGGTGCTAGATGCACTGGAACCAGTTGTACATGATTTGTGAAAACTTGGTATGAATGCATTGCTCACATGAGCAGTCATGCTATCTAACACATTTCTGTTTTCAATCAGTGTCTGTATGAATATGTGTCTGCGTATTGTTCACTGTCTTAAATATTGCACCATTATTCTAAAATTTGAACACCATTTTACTAGCCAGTTATAAATGCACCCTAAACTGCTGCCAGAAGGGCAACAGTGCAGACCCTGATCAGACTGCTCCTAAATGCAACAGTGTGATCTTGGTGGACACTGTTTACTCAGGTCCTTCTGACCCAATATTTAGGGTCAATTTTGTATACATGTATACTTAAGGGATAACTGTGTCAAAATTGCCATTTGGGGAGGTAAATCGTCAGTTTTACGGTCAGAAATTTTGTTTTACGGTAATGTGCCATCACAGCTGTAAAGCACAATTTGGGACCATAAAACCGACAATTTACCTCCCTAAATGACAATTTTCAATACAGCTATTCCCAATCTAATGCACTTTTTCACATACCTACCTCTCAAATGCTTTTAGCAACGTAAAAACCAGACTCAGCCAATCAAAAACAACACTTCATAATGACGTCATTTTTCTGACAGTATATTGCAGGATATACTGTCACAAATTTTGACATTATCCAATCAGACGTTGGATAACATTCATAAGTGCATTAGAATTGAACATAATGTTCAGAAAATCTTACATACCCTAATACACTTAAGTATTGGGACACCTAGAATGATTAATTTTCCATTTGTCCCAAATGGAAAATTCATTACTTTTAGGTGTCCCAATATATACGTATAATACCCACATTACGGTACATCCATTTTAGATGAAATCTTTTTGAGTGCCCACCTACCTGTAATGTTTTCATTGTTTTCTCATTTAGCCATTGCTGCACTTTCATAGTCTGTCCAATCAGGCTCTGGGAATCCATGTTTCTCGTGGGACTTGGTGTTGTATTTGGACGTTTAATTCTCCTCTTCATTTGACTATCTTTGGACATCAACTGAAATAATACTATGCTATTAATTAAGGTGTATGGTAACACCTCAGAGATTTTCCATGATTTTTACAAAGGGGAACAACTTTTGTTGTGACTTCCAATTTGCTTCCCTGGAGGACAAAGCCCTCCCAAAAAGAGGTCTACTCTTAAAGGAAAGAATTTCCTCCTGTAGGAGCAAATTCCTTCCTCTAAGAGTTGACCCCAAGTGAGAAGGGAAGCAAAAATGAAAATATTAAAGTTACTTCCCTTGAAAGTGTACCCATTTACTGTAAGTGTCTTTTATTAGCCCAGTTATTAGTCAGAGGCATACTATAATAGTATGAGGTCCAAAGGCAAGGGCTAATTAATACACAAGCCCACAGACTTATAACTTCCAAGAAAACCTTGTGCATAACAGCAGCTACCAGGTTTATGACTGCTTAAAAAGTATAAGAAGACTTCTGCAGAATCTGATGCACTGTAACAGAACAGAACTAAAACAGAAAACTTTACAAAAGTTTTATGCTACTAATGACACTGAAGGCAACACCATAAAGAATAAAAAAAGAATAAAAAAAAAACTATTCCGGAATTAGCCTCAAAACCCAAGTAATCTGATCCCTGCACATACCTTGGTTGTGATGTGTCCTTGATTGTCAACAATCAAGTCTTCTATCAGCTCCCCATCATGGACCTGTACATGGCCACCAGGTTGTTTCTGACATAACATAGACGTCATTTTCAGTCTGGATTCCGCCTGCTAGGGCTGGCGGAATCTCTTCCTTGGGACTCAGTCTTCTTGCTTCAAAAAAAAACCAGACCATGTGTTCAATAATGCATGCTTTCAAGTTAGCTCATAAGAAGGAGAATGCTGCATCTTAAATTCACTGTATGTGGATTGATAAATTATAAACCCTGTAAATGATTGTCCAGATTTTTGGGGTGCAAGACAATTCACATCCTAGAAATTTCGCACCCTAGACATGTAAGAATACAGGATATGTAAAAATATAAAGCAAGTGTGAAAAAAAAATTGGTTATAATCAGAAAAAGCGTGTCTATTCTGATCCATTCCTGTAATTTAGTCTGTTCTGGTAGTGCACCAGTCATTTGTAACCCCCTCCCTCCCCAGCACTACCCCCTCCTCCTGCAGGAATAGCTGGGACTTTCAATTTTCATCCAGGAAATGTCCGCTTTGTCCTGCACAGTGGGGATAATAAATAATTAATTATAAATAGTAAATTAACAATGTTTACTGGAAGGAACACGTAAGGTAAAGCCATAGGGTTAGATGGGGTTTTTTGTGTGTCTTTTTTTCTTCCTACCTGTTACCTATACTGTCATGTCGGCCTATTCAGCACATCAGCTTATTCGGCGCATGTTACTTAACGTCATTTCCCATAAAACATGTGTTGATAATTTTTGTCGGCTGTTTTCCAAGCAATCCTTCAAGCGGAGATCTTTATGTTAGGTAAAGAAGACCATTTCTGGCTAGAGGGCACTTGGTTTTATGTAGATATTTGCAGTTGTCATGCGAGGAATGTCACTTGCAACTGGGCATATGATGTTGAATACACACCGTATTTCGCAATCTTTGTTTACAAACACAGTGGCTCTGAGTACGCATCATGAATGTAGGTAAACTCACTTCAGCAGCATTTGTAAATAATAATTATCACTCTTCCTTGCATAATTGCACACAGTAAAGAAGTGAATTATAAAATAACTCACTCAGCTAATGTCCAAAGGATCATGATTTAACAGTTCTAAAGCAAATAATTGTTGAAACTTTCCACAAGCTCCTTCTGCAGCCATTCTGCAGCCCGCGGAGTGAGGTCATGATTATAGTCTGTTTCACAAAAATAGCCCATTATTTATGTCAGGCATAAGACATTTTCAGAAGCTGCGTCAAATTGGCTGACAAAAACAGAGTCCTTCGTGCACATGGTACATGAGTTTTGAGTTTCTTTTCATATTGTGATCAATACCAGATGGTGGATTTTTCGTGATGAAATAAAGGGTGATTGTTGTACTTATAAAACACAATATCAGTTGTTCATTTTTTATTGTTCTTATTTACACAGTTAACAATTCTTTGCTAAGTGCACCATATAGGCCGACAGGTTTGATTTGGTTTGTTTCAAGGCAATAATCAGCCTCGCTGTCTCACTTGTATGAACTACTAAGTAGCACTGCAGGTGGGCTGTCCTCTGGTTGGTTGGTTGGTTGATTTGGTGCTTAACGTCCACGGTAAACAACTAAGGTCATGTCGGGACGGTCAGTTAACCTAACCACACTATTCCTGGGCAGGCTTAGACCTCCTAAGCGGTTAACCAGTACTAAGTGCACATACTTTCGCCAGTAACTGACAACTGCCCTTCTTGAATCAGCGGAAGGAGAAACGAAAGTATGTGGCCAGACCGGGATTCGAACCCAGGACCTCTGACTTACTAGTCAGGTGCCCTACCGATTGCGCTACCTGGCCCGGCGGGCTGTCCTCTGGCCACTTGACATTGCTTTGCAACGTCGGGCCATGCCAATATTAAATAGCCATTTATAACACTGAGAGGCAAAAAGAAAAAAGGTAAAAACTTAATGCTAAGAACCTGTGGTTGTTGTTGTGGCGTAAAAACTTAATGCTAAGAACCTGTGGTTGTTGTTGTGGCATACTTTGGTTTGGTTTGTTTCAAGGCCATAATTAGCCGCTCTGTCTCACTTGTATAAACTACTATAAGTAAAGTCAATTAATGACTCACAGTATAATCCAGTAATAAAACGCATATATAGTAATTTAGTCACAGATAATAAAACATGCATAATCCTGTAAAGAATATTCAGCAGTAAATTTTTTTTTTTTTTTTTTTTTTTTTTTTTCAATTTTTATACACATTTATATGAAATTTGCTTTATGGGCCAATTTATTCGTCTGGAGTACTCAATTTTCCCTTAACAACATGAAACCATCCATATCAAAATGCTAAGTGTGGCCGGTTCAACCATTACTCAGCACAATGAGCAAACTGCATTAAGATTGGCAAAACATGACAAAATCAAAATAAACATAACATGACACACTCATACAATGTCAAAAAAGATGGATTTTTCAACATGGAAACTTGTATATCATACCAATATATCTAGTGTAGCCGAAACAGCCACTTCTGATATATTTCAAGAAAATCAAGAAGCTTTTATTCAACATGGAGCAAACATGATACACATTCATATCCCTCAATCAGATGAATTTGCTCTTCCTATAAGGGAGAGTAAAGTCTGTGAGAACCAGAAAGCTCTTCGCTCTTTGTAAAACATTACAAATAAATTACAGCATCGATGGTAAACCATCATTCTTGGAATCTGAGCGTTCTCTCAAGATTGTTCGTTGCTTTAATTGTCATCGCATTGGGCATCTTGCGAGAGCCTGTACTTACGAAACTAGATGTGGCAACTGTGCCAAGACAGATCATACAGACAGTGAGTGTTCATACCAGAGAAAGTGTCCAAATTGTGACGGAGACCACCACGCCGCCTCAAAAAATTGTCCAGTCTATCAGAGTCAACTACAGCTACACAGGAATAAATTACTCTTCTAAGTACATAAAACTCAAAATGAAAATAGTTTCACTTAATTGCCAGTCATGGACCACTGCTAAAGATTCAGTAAAATCGCTTGCTCACAACTATAATTTAGACTTGATTTTTCTTTCAGAAACATGGGAAAAAGACAGCAAAGCAGTTCAGTTTGGATCATGGCCTGTTTTATCAAAACCAAGGAATAATAACAGTGGACACGGGGGCGTACCAATTCTGTGCAAACCCTCAGATGAATTTTACATTTCTAGAAGAACTGAACTTGAAAATAAAAATATAGAGGCTATTTTCGCAGATGTCATACTTAGAAATAATGTTAAATTTCTTCTTGCAGTAGCTTACATTCCACCTTCTGACACTGAACAGTTGAAAGGTTTCTTAGAAATTGTCAAATTGGTTAACCATGAACACATTATAATAACAGGAGAACTCAACGCTAAAAGTCAAGAATGGCATAACTCTTCAGTGAATGAAAGTGGTAAATTATTGGAATCTTTCTTACATGAATCCCATCTGATATGTGTAAATGATGGTAAACCTACGAGACGTCAGTCTGACAGTGTCATAGATCTCTTTCTTACTAGTCCCAGTTTGGTACCAAAAATATCCTTGTGTGAAACACTCTCTTATGAAAACATACAATCTGATCATCTAGCTATAATGTTGGAAATTGATAGGAATTCTAATACGAGTGATGGTGGTGCTGAGGAAAAATACATTATCGGCAAGACAGATTGGGCTGTTTGGAACCAGATCACAGAAGAAAAATTTAGGGATTGGAACTTGAAATGCAATCAGAGAAATTGGGAATCTACTGAAGAAATGTACACTTCTTTCAAAGAAGTATTTGATGAGTGTAGGGATGCATCTGTTCCAAAGCGCTCCTTCAAGTATAATGACCGTAGAACTCGACCACCCTGGTGGAATGACAATATGTCTGAAATAAAAAAGAGGCTTAACAAAGCAAAACGAAACTTCAAAAGAAGATCAACACAGCAAAACTTTGATGCCCTCAGTACACTTGAAGAGGAGTTCAGTCTAGTTGAAGAGGAACAGAAAGACTTATGGACTAATAATCTATGTGACAAAATCAGTAGCAGTGACACTCCAAAAGAAATGTGGGAAAGTCTAAGAAGATTGACATCATACCAAGATTTGGATGGTGGAAATATCCTCCCACTTTTAAATGAAGACAACCAACCAGTATTTGACTTACAAGGAAAATGTAATATTTTACAATCCACATTTTTCAGTGGAAAACACCTGGATAATAACAAATTTGATGAAAATTTCAAAGTTTCAGTGGAAAAAGCTTTGCATGAGATTAACCAAGGAAAGGATTCTGACGATATTTTTGAAACTGCAGTCATTAACAGAGACATAACCTTAGAGGAAACACAAGAAGCATTGGAATACCTAAAACCTGGAAAAGCAGCAGGCCCAGATAAAGTCTTCACTGATCTATTGCTTAGAGCAAATGAGGAACTTGTTGAAGCTATACATACCCTTTTTCTGTACTCCTTCAAAACAGGAACTTTGCCTTATGACTGGAAGACAGCAGATATTAAGTTTCTTCGGAAGTCGGGAAAGAAAAACTACAACTCAGCTTCAGCTTATAGACCCATAAGTCTAACAAGCTGCTTAGGAAAATGCCTTGAAAGAATTATCACTGTACGATTGAATGGGTTCATAGAACATAACAATATTATTGACCTGGAACAGGAAGGCTGTAGGAGGTTCCATAGAACTACCCATGCCTTAATGAGATTGGTACAGGATATTTTCAATGGTTTCAACAAGAAGGAAATGTCTTTGGTAGCTTTTATAGATATGGAAAAAGCATTCGATAGTATCTGGAGAGACGGACTACTGGTAAAGATGTACAGTCTTGGTATCAGAGGGAATGTTTGGCAATGGATTTCAGATTTCTTATCTTCAAGAAAAGGCAAGTGTTTTCTCAAGGGCACTTATGGACCTGAGTTTGAAACATTTGTTGGTCTGCCACAAGGATCAGTTATCTCCCCTGTCTTATTCAATATCTTCCTGCAAGACATCTACAAAAACATATCATGTCAAAAAGTCAAATTTGCCGATGATGGCACCATTTGGTCACAGGGCACTGACACCAATATATTGTCCAAGACTATTGAACAGGAACTGAAGGAAATCTTTGATTGGACACTGAAATGGAGAATGAAACTTAGTCCTGAAAAAACAGAAATTTGCTTGTTTTCCAGAGGAAATCACAACCCTGACCCATTGCAACTCCATGTTCAGCTGGATGGCAATGACATCAAGTACAACTCCAGCCCAAAGGTTCTCGGTCTTCACTTGGATGAATCTCTGTCCTTCCAAACTCATATTATGAAAACCGAACAGAAAGCAAACAAGGTGATAGGAGTTCTTAGACAAATTAAACATGTTGAAAATATAAAGACTACCAAACTTATTCAACTGTATAAATCACTAATCTGCCCAATCCTGGAATACGCCTGTCCTGTGTGGCAAATGTCAGATACTAAACGACTAGATGAGATTCAGAGGAAAGCCTTGTCACTTTGCCTTGACAGCTGCGCCAATAGTGGACGAGAAGCAGTGGAAGTGGAGCTGGGAGTCAAACCATTGCAAGTACGAAGACAAGAACTAGCAGTGAGAGAAGGTGCCAAAATTCTCAGTAAAGCTGACCAGGTCTTGATCAAAAGAAGTTGACTAGATTGGCAAGATAACATTAAGACTGAAAGATTTGTCTCCCCTTTTGGCAAAATTCAACTTCAGCTAGAGGATCTTCAGTCAGAAACAGGAACAACTACCTATAGCATTGAACCTGAGTTCTCCTACCAGGAATCTCTCCAACCCTCAAAAAGAAGGCCAGAGTACTGGGACCGATTGGGCTCTTCCAAATCCAGATCTGCTGCACAAGAAATTGAATCCCGTTCCATTATACAAAGTCTTCTAGAGTCTTGTACACCAGATTCTGTCCTTGCATTTACAGACGGATCTTGTCAACCTAATCCAGGTCCATGTGGTGCTGGGTCTTGTATATTCATGCCTCACCAAGAGAATCCAGTCTGTCTGAAGAAGCCAGTTTCCAATCACAGCTCCATTCTTCTCGGAGAATTAGTGGCTATTCTCATGACTATAGACTATCTTACTGTAGAAATTCAAAAATCCCAAGTTCTGTCAAATATACACATATTTTCTGATAGCCAGTCTGCTATTGGTATCCTGAAACTGGGATGGCAACCAACACAACATAAACATACTGTTTCAGAGATCAAACAAAAGATTAAACATTTAGAAGATAAGAACATAGAAGTAAATATTTCGTGGACACCTGGCCATGCTAATATCAGAGGCAATGAAGAAGCTGACAGATTGGCCAAGGAAGCTTCCTCTGAAGCAGCAACCATGACAGCTGAGAGCCAGGTGGTCACTATAGCAGATGTTAAACAAGCTGCAATCAAACTGGGTTTCTCACAATGGCAAAGACAGTGGGAGTCATCAGAGACAGGGAGATCATTATTCAAATACAAACCTAGGGTTTCAAACAAATCAAAAATTGATATACCAGATACCAAATCATACAGAAATATTGCCAAAGTAAGGTTAGGGTACAATACATTGAATGATTACCAGCACAAAATAGAAAACACAATCAGTAACCTTTGTACATGTGGTGAAGTACAGACAGTAGAGCATTATCTTCTCAACTGTGAGCAGTATTTCAATGAAAGGGAGACTATGAGGACACACATTTTCAATGTTAGTGGAATCAGTGACTTAAATTGTGATTTACTGTTGGGCTGTTCAAAAAATGAATTCAAGGACACATACGGAATGGCAATCTGTTGTGCTCTGAGTGACTTTATCACTCAGACATCTCGGTTTTGACGTGCACCCCGAACGCGAAAAATACCGTGAGACAATTACTATGAAGATATATACCCTGAAGAGACATTTCTTTACCTGAGAGGCCAATACTGTCGTTAGACATCAGAATCAGAATCAGAATTGTTTACTGGTGATACGTCCAAGGACAATCATTCACCAGGACCTGTGAATCAGGGAAGCTAGTCCATAGCCCTTATAAGAGAAGTAAACTTAGTAACTGAATCCTCTGCACCCTCAGCAGCAGAAATAAGTGAATCTTCCAGGGAATTCCAATCTCTAATAGTCTGGGGGAAGAAACTGGACTTGTAAATGTCAGTCCCAGCCAGTGGGGTTTGAAATGCCAGGGAATGATGATTCCTGGTACGCCTACTTGGGGGAACAAGGTCATTTATGGGTATACTGGCTGCACCCCTCAGACCTTTGTACAGCATTATGAGTCTACTATCTTTCCTTCTCTTTTTTAGGGATTCCCACTTAAGTTTCTCCAGAATGCCAGTCATACTCCCAGTTTCATATGTGTAATTTCCAGTTACAAATCTAGCTGCCCTTTTCTGCACCTTCTCAAGTTCATCTTGAAGAAGTATACTCTGAGGGTCCCAAACTGAACTGCCATACTCCAGGACTGGACGCACCAGTCCCTTGTATGCTGACTCTTTAACATCTTGTGGACATGCTGCCAAGTTACGTCTGAGGAAGCCGAGGGTCCTATTAGCCTTTGTGCAAATATTGCTGACATGAGTGTTCCATTTCAAATCATTGGTAATGGTTATGCCGAGATACTTGATAGTTTCTACATTATTGAGGACCGTTCCCTCTAAGGTGTAGGAAGCATTGATCTTCTTGATCCGTTTCCTTGTAATTTGCATTATGTTGCATTTGACAGGTTGAAATCTCATGCCCCAACTCCTTGCCCAACAACCCAAACGATCTATATCCTCCTGAAGTTTCACCGTGTCTTCAATATCTCTGATTACACGATAGCAAACACAATCGTCAGCAAAAAGTCTTAATTCCGAGTCAATATTTTCTATTATATCGTTAATGTACAACGAGAATAACAGTGGTCCAAGCACGGTGCCCTGGGGGACACCCGACAAAACCGGGGCCCAATCCGACTTAACTCCATTTACCACCACACGCTGCTGCCTGTAACAGAGAAAAGAATCTATCCATTTCAGAGTCTTCCCACCAATACCATAGCCGAATAGCTTAAAGCCGGGCCGGGTAGCGCAATCGGTAGGGCACCTGACTCGTAGGTCAGAGGTCCTGGGTTCGAATCCCGGTCTGGCCACATACTTTCGTTTCTCCTTCCGCTGATTCAAGAAGGGCAGTTGTCAGTTACTTGCGAAAGTATGTGCACTTAGTACTGGTTAACCGCTTAGGAGGTCTAAGCCTGCCCAGGAATAGTGTGGTTAGGTTAACTGACCGTCCCGACATGACCTTAGTTGTTTACCGTGGACGTTAAGCATCAAATCAACCAACCAACCGAATAGCTTACATTTAAGTAATTCATGAGGGGGAGTGTCAAAAGCTTTCTCGAAGTCCAAGATAAAAGTGTCAACCTGACCACCCTTATCCAAGATTTTAGCCCAGTCGTTTATAACTGTGATCAATTGAGTTTCGCAACTATGTTTCTTCCGAAATGCATGTTGTCTGTCTGACAAAAGTTTATGTTCATCCAAATGCGCCATAATATTAGAGCAGACAATGTGTTCGAGTAACTTGCATGGTACAGTAACACAAGTTAGAGAAACCGGTCGGTAATTGCAAGCCAAAGACCTATCTCCTTTTTTGAAGAGCGGGCATATATTTGCAAGAGACCATTCCTTGGGGATTTCACCCGTGTCAATAGATTGTTGGAAGAGATGAGCAAATATTGGGCCTAATTCAGATGCTAGTTCTTTTAAGACTCTTGGATGCAATTCATCAGGTCCTAAAGCTTTTGATGGGTTCAAGCCCTTAAGAAGTTTCGTTACACCTTCTGCCAAAACATGAATGTCCTCCATGAAAGGAGCCGAGCGATTAAGAAGGGGGACTTGGGTGTGCTCACTTTTATTAAACACATCCGAAAACTGACCGTTAAATTCATCAGCCTGTTCCAACTCTGATTCGGCAACACCACCACCATTTCTCTTCTTTAGGGGCGGGATACCTTGAGTATCTTTCGTTTGACTATTAATGTACCTGTAGAAGTCTCTGGGATTAGCCTTTATGTCACCAACCAAGTTATTGACATACAAATCATGTTGCTTTTTCACATCAGCTTTAATTTCCCTTCTCAAAGATTCAAATTTTGACCTAAGTTTGCTACTGCCAGTCTTTTTGGCCTTCGCATGTGTCTTATTTCTTCTACGAATCTTTCTTCTTATCTCAGGGGTTATCCAAGGAACAGAAGAAGACCTACTGGACATAGATTCAACGATTCAACGAGGCCCAACCTTACGTTGACAGCATTGAATCGCAATTGGTTTCATGCCTATAACCATTGGTTATGGCCAACCACAGACCTTTCATTCTTAGAATTTAAATTTATTTTGTTGTTGTTGTTGTTGTTAACAGCCTTCTGGCCGAATTAGCTCTCTTGTATTCTCGGGTGTCTTCGGTACGGTTCGCTATGATAAAGACTCACGGGTATATTAGTACGCATGTATTCGGTTCGGTTGTTGGTAATAATAAAAATTAATTTTTACTGAAGGTTTTTGATATTTTACTTTTCAAATTTTTAAATTTAAATTTGGTTTGGTTTGGTTTGTTTCAAGGCCATAATTAGCCGTGCTGTCTCACTTGTATAAACTACTATAAGTAAAGTCAAATTAATGACTCACAGTATAATCCTGTAATAGAACGCATATATATTAATTTAGTCACAGATAATAAAACATGCATAAGCATGCATATAAATCCTGTAAAGAATAGCCCGCAGTTAGTAATTTTTTTTTTTTTTTTTTTTTTTTTTAATTTTTTTTTTTTTTTTTTTTTCAATATTTCAATTTTTATACACATTTATATGAAATTTGCTGTATGGGCCCATTTATTCGTCTGGAGTACTCAGTTTTCCCTTAACAACATGAAACCATCCATATCAAAATCCTAAGTGTGGCCGGTACGACCATTACTCAGCACATTGCATTAAGATTGGCAAAACATGACAAAATAAAAAATAGCCATCAGAGGAGATGGCAAATCCCCCGACCGAAGACCCCCATGGGCCTTGGTAAAAAGGGTGAACTTCAAAACACATATTAGTAATATATTGTTGTTCTTTTATGCTTCTGATTGACATAAACTGTTAACAGATGCATGATTATCAAACACTCAGACTAAAACAGTATGCTTGACTGCTAAAAAGAGGTAATATCTCAAACAGCCACCATATACACAAATGTATAGCATACGATACATTCAACTTTCAAAATGTGTGTATAACTTCTAAAGTACAAGCCCTACAAATCTAATTTTGAGCTCTCTAGTAAGTGAATTTGGACAAAGAACCCAAATCTGGAAAAAAAAAAATTTTTTTGGGGGGGGGGGGGGGGGGGGTGCGGGAGATGTCACGGGAATGTGGAGGGGTAAGAGAGAGTTAGGAACACTGATAAGATATCACAGCATGATCATCAATATTCTAAAAGGTACACGGTTATTCAAATTCTGGAGCTGGCCAGGGTTATTTAGTTATGGAGCAGAGACTCAAACAGCAGCTCAAACTACCAAGGGGAAATAATTCACTGCGTCTAAAAGCAAGAGTTATCATTCATGTATGAGACAAATTGTCTACAACATTCCTTGATTCTGCCTCCTGAGCACTTGTTCTGTTTTTAGAAGATCCTAGATTAGACCAATACTCTGGTCTTCTCAAGGAAGGCTGCAAGTATTCAAGGTAGCTCATTTCCGGCTCAATAGCATTTAGATTCAGGTTTGTTGATGAAGTCATGTCCGAGATTTGTTGCAACATTTTACCCATTGGAGTAAGAACTTTTTCTCTAGGCTGCTCCTCCACTGATACTTGACAAGAAAGGAGACACTGTTTAATTGGCTCTGTGTTTGCTTTGGCCATAATTTTAGTGCATTCTCTTATGGCAAGTTCCTCTCTCCTCAAGTCCAGTGGTAGAACGCCTGCCTGCACTTCTAGTGCTTCACAGCTTGCAGTGCTTGGACAGCCAAGGCATAGTGCTAGGCCCTTTCTTTGAATCTTTTCAAGCTTGTCACACACTCCTACTTGCCAGACTGAAGCAGCATACTCCAAATGGGGTACAACCAAACTTTTATATAGTTTGATCATGTTTGCCGGGCTAATTTTTTCTGTTTTTCCAACCATCATTAACGCTCCAAGAGCTTTTGATGCTCTTTTTTCTACAGCCTCAATATGAGACTGGAACATTAGTTTCTTATCCAGGATAACTCCAAGAAGCTTTACCTCATCTGCACATTTCAGAGCTTTACCTTGCAGTTCAACTATAGGAACAGTATGATTTGGGTCTCTTGTAAACAGAACATACTCAGTCTTCCCTGTATTCAACTTCATTCTCCATTTGTACATCCAGGAAGAGATATTTTGTAGGTCTTTTTTCATGCTAAGTGCTAACTCAGGTGGATTATCTCCACTTATCCAGACTGTGCCATCATCAGCAAACTTTACCTTCTCACAATCCACACCATTACACATATCATTCAAGAAAATAGAGAACAGGAGAGGGGATAGCACACTTCCTTGTGGCAGTCCTAAGTCAGTCCTGAAAGAATCTCCAGGTTTGTTCTTGAGAATACATGTAGCACTCCTATTATGGAGGAAGTCTGCAATCCAATTCCATACTATTCCAGTCACACCTTTCTCATGCAGCTTAACAAGTAGACCATCTCTCCAGACCGAGTCAAATGCTTTTTCCATATCAATAAATGTGGCTAATGTAGCCTTTTGCTCGCTGAATCCTGACAAGACATTCTGTGAGAACCTTAGCAAAGAATGAGTTGTTCCACGAAATTTTCTAAACCCATCTTGCTCTGAATCCAGTATTTTGTGATGTTCTGCAAAAGCATATAATCTGGCATGAATAATGCGTTCCATGCATTTTCCTAACACACTTGTAAGGCTTATCGGACGGTATGAGCTTCCAGTATAGTACGAGTCTTTACCTGGTTTGGTTAAAAATTTCACATTCGCACTTTTCCATATGTCTGGCAGTTTTCCATCATTCCATGATTTTTGGAATAAAACTGTCACAGCCTTGAGAAGTGCATCATTTGATTTAATAAGCATGTCTGTAAATTTAAACCATTCCCCACCCACTAATATCCTCAATGAAATCTTTGAAGACTCAACAAATGAACCTAAAAAAAGTCTGACATCAAATTAAATTTATTGTATGTAACAAGAAAATGTGGAACAAATATGCAATAGAGTCAAAAAACAACAAAACAGCAAACGAAAAGCGCAGTAACTAGAAGAAAAGAGCAAATTACCTTCGTACAATTTTGACGTTGCCGTGGCGAAGTATCAACTTCCGGATAAGGGAGACAACTGCAAAATTGTAATCCGCTTTGTGAATAGTCAAGTCGAAGTGATCTCTAAATTGATTTAGTGACAATTTAAAACATATATGAAACTTGCAAGTGACATTATAAAGACAATACTAGTTAAAAGTTATAAAGGGACAAGTTGTATACTATGGGATTTCAAAATTTGTGCTTGGGGCTATTGTTGTGGCTGTAGCCTCAATCAGGTAAATAGGACATAAAGATGTGACAGTATACTTCCGCTATTGATTAACAGTGCTATAATGCTATAATGCCAAAGTTTGCAACTTTCCTCAGTTGTATGTGTTCATTATTTGAAAAGTTTTGACTTATACTCTAGTTGGAGTTTTAGTCGATAAATAAATCTTGAAATCTTGAAATCTTGAAATCTTTGTACAAACTTACGAAGTGAACGAGTTGGTGTATTATTTGTAAGTTACAGACAAGATATTGGGCAAACTGATGCCAAAACAACATTTAAAGAAACAGTCGGTCAAGTGCAGAATATGTCACTATCCCTCGCCATAAAATAAACGATTCAGTTTGGCCGTGAAGCAGCCGTTAAATATTTCGTACCCTGAACATTTTATACCAAAGTAATTTCGTACATGAAGTATGTGTTGACTACTGAACATCTCATGTCACTAGAGCAGCATGCTCAGGCTTCCAAGAGAGATATATGGATATTAAATAGAGAATTGAACTTAACCTGAGACCAAATTGTTAGTATTTGTGCGTGTTAATGGTTATGTGTGATGCTGGTGGGGTGTTGCAATTTTCTGTTGTGTGTGTGTCCGTGTGTGTGTTAATATAATCTGGCCCTTGATTCGCCAACATAGAAATAATCAGGCTCTTATGGCTTGAATTTTGTTTTTTTATGGTTCTCGGGAGAGATAACGCCATTTTTTTTCCAAAATAAAAAAAAAGTGCATTTACAGGGTTTGTTACTTTTATTTTTCCCTCCAACCACTTACTTTAGTCAAAAACAAGATGACTGATTCAATACAAGTTTCCACTTTAGAAAAAATTAAGTTAACAGACCAATTTAAAATGATGTTGTATAATAAGCAATTTAAATGTGTAATGTCAGGCCTCTTTGTCTAGGTAAAAAACAAAACTTTATTCTTAACCTTTCTTGCTATCATAAAATTCTCATTTATCATGTGTCTTAAAAGTTGCAAAGAAAATATACAGTTATATAGAAATGTATAGGTTGTCAAAAATAAGATTTTCAGTTATCATTTTACTTTTGTTTCAATTTCAGCCATCTGAAGCAGGTCATAATAATAGTGTTTAAGAAATAAAGCAAAACCACTGGACCATGAAATATAGGTGACCAACTGTTTATTTGAGTTCAAACTGTAGATCATACTGAGTCATTATCAGAAGCGCAATCATTGTTAGTACATCAAATAGTCCTCAAGATATAAGGCAATATCACTGGACCATGGAATAAAGGTCAATGTGCTCTACTGTTAGTTTGAGGTCAAACTTTGGATCATAATGAGTCATTATCCTGAGCAATCATGTTTGTACATCAAATAGGCCTCAAGATATAAGGCAAAATCACTGGACCATGGAATAAAGGTAAGTGTTTGAGGTCATACTTGGGTCATACTGAGTCAGTATCCCAAGCTATCATGCACAAACATCAAACAGTCTTCAAGATATTAGGTAAACTCTCTGCCCCAGGAACTAAAGGTCACTGTGACCTACTGTTAGTGATAGGTCAAACATCTGGTAATACGTGTCATTATTAGAAGCAATCATGTTTGTGCATCAAACAGTCTTCAATTTATAAGGCAAAATCACTAGACCATGAATTATAGGTCACTGTGACCTACTGTTAGTTTGAGGTCAAACATCTTGTCATACTGAGTCCCAATCTCAAGAAGTCATGTTTGTACATCAGATACTCTTCAAGATACCAGGCAAAATCACTGGACCATGAAATATAGGTCAATGTGACTTACTGTTAGTTTGGGGTCAAACTTTGGGTCATACTGAGTCATTATCCCAAGCAATCATTTTGCTACATCAAAATAGTCTTCAAGATATTAGTCAAAATCACTGGACCATGAAATTATGGATCACTATGACCTACTGTTAGTTTGAGGTCATTCAGGTCAAACATCAGATCGTATTGAGTCATTATCCCAAGCAATCATGTTCATACATCAAATTATCTTCAAGATGTAAGGCAAAATCACTGGACCATGAAATGTAGTTCACTGTGCAGTGGCAGATCCAGAGGGGGTTCGGGGGGTTCAAACGAACCCCCTCTTCATCCTTAATTATTTCATTTTCATGGAGAATTTCAGGAAAAATTGGTCAAACTGCACGAATCGAACCCCCCTCAGCTAATTCGAACCCCCTTTCCAAAATTTCTGGATCCGCCCCTGATGTGACCTACCTTTTGTTTGAGGCCTTCCTAATGGGAACCCCCAATCAAAATGTAAAAGAAAATTTATGAAATTTACCAAAACTTAATTCAGCAAATGTTGTTGTAAGTTGATCATACAGTCAGATGCTTAGAATTCTGTCGGCATTATGGCCTTTGATCAATTCTTCAGTCAAAATTGCATTATTATACATGTATTCAATTTCTGCTATGGCAGCACCTTTGTTTTCAGGGGTGATAAAGAATGGCCATTATTATTGCCGATATGAGCTTTTTCGATTGCCGCCTACCCGGTGTGTAAACTTGCAGTTGAAGTTATGCCCTGATTCCTGTGTGACTTTAATATGTGTTACTGTATGAGATGTTGCATAAGGCTGCATTTTTGTCGCACCTGCCAGAGCTCCAGATAAGAGGGGGTATTGAAGATAATTCAAAGATAATTTTTAGCTCACCTGAGCCAGAGGCTCCGGGGGAGCTTATAGGATGGTAAGGCTCCGGCGTCCGTCGTCCGTCGTCCGTCCGTCGTCCGTCCGTCCACAATTTCAAACGACTTCTCCTCTGAAACCGCTGGGCCGATTGTAACCAAATTTCATGTAGAGCCTCCTGGGACCTTAGGAACGAAAAGTTGTTCAAACGGTCCTGGTCACATGACCAACATGGCCGCCATGCCCATATATGGTAAAAACCTGAAAAAATCTTCTTCTCCAGAACCAATAGGTCGATGGTCTTGAAACTTGGTATGTAGCATCGGGTACACTAGTACTACCAAGATTGTTCAAATTATGACCTTGGGTTGACCTTGACCTTTTTTACGGTAAGGTCAAATTTGCTTACTCATGCTTTTATATGGCAAAATGCTGCAACATAAGATATCTTGGAAACTGTTGAAGATTTTGGCCTAAAAATTGGTACATACAGTCATCTTAATGACTACATGAAGATTTATGAGTACAAGAGGTCAAGGTCATTCTTTGACCTTTGACCCAGAACTCTCATATTTTGACAATATCAAACAATCTCCTCAAAAACCACTAGGCCAATTGTAACCAAATTTCATATAGATCCTCCAGGGGTTGAGGGAATGAAAATTTGTGCATACGGTCCAGGTCACATGACCAACATGGCCACCACGCCCATATATGGTAAAAATCTTTAAAAATCTTCTTCTCCAGAACCAGTAGACCGATGGCCTTGAAACTTGGTATGTAGCATTGGGTACTCAAGTACTATCAAGATTGTTCAAATTATGACCATGGGTTGACCTTGACCTTTTTTACGGCAAGGTCAAATATGGGAAAATGCTAGAACATGAGATTTCATGGTAAGTTTTGAAGATTTTGGCCTAAAAATTGGTACATAGAATCATCTTAATGAGTACATGAAGATTTTTTAGTACAAAAGGTCAAGGTCATTATTTGACCTTTGACCCAGAAATCGCAAATTTTGACAATTTCAAACAATCTGCTCTAAACCACTGGGCCAATTGAAACCAAATTTCATATAGAGCCTCGAGGGGTTGATGGAATGAAAATGTTTTCTAACGGTCCTGGACACATGACCAACATGGCCGCCACGCCCATATATGGTAAATACCTTTAAAAATCTTCTTCTTCAGAACCAATCGACCGATGGCCTTGAGACTTTGTAAGTAGCATTGGGTACTTGAGTACTATCAAGATTGTTCAAATTATGACCTTGTGTTGACCTTGACCTTTTGCAGCAAGGTCAAATATGGGAAAATGGTAGAACATAAGATTTCATGGAAAGTTTTGAAGATTTTGACCTAAAAAATTGGTATATACATTTGTCTTAATGAGTTCATGAAGAATTATGAGTACAAAAGGTCAAGGTCATTTTTTACCTTTGATCCAGATTGCTCATATTTTGACATTTTCAACCATTTCCTCAAAAGCCAAAGGGCCAATTGTGAACACATTTCATAGAGCCTCCAGGGGTTGATTGAATGAAAATTTGTTCAAACGGTCCAGGTCACATGACCAACTTGGCCGCCATTACCACTTACGGGATAAATCTTTAATATTTTTCTTCCCCAGAACCAATACACCTATGGCCCTGAAACTTGGTAAATAGCATGGAGTACTAGAGTACCACCAAGACTGTTCAAATGGTGACCTTGGGTTTACCTTGACCTTTTTTGCGGCATGGTCAAATATGGGAAAATGCTAGAACATAAGATTTCATGGAAAGTTTTGGAGATTTTGGCCTAAAAATGGTATATATGATTGTCTAATGAGTACATGAAGATTTATGAGTACAAGTGGTCATGGTCATTCTTTGACTTTTGACCCAAAACTCATATTTTGACAATTTCAGACATGATATGTATAAGCCACCTTGCCAATTGTTCAGGTGAGCGATTCAGGGCCTCATGGCCCTCTTGTTCTTATTTCTCAACAAAAACATTATATTGTGACCCCTCATTAAAACCGTCTCGATGAGACAGTTCTAATTATGGGTCACAAAATATGTTTTTGCAGAGAAATAATAATAATCATCCCTAAATTATCTCTCATACCCCTTCTTATCTGGAGCACTGACCTGCCTTAGCAAGGCAATATAGGCATCTGGTTTTCCGTCCACCTGTTCAGTCTGCAGGGCTTCAGAATGCTAAAATTTAACAAGGTTAAGAATGTTACATAGCCGCCATTACTATTTAATAGCAAAAACAAAATAAAAGCAACTTTTTCTCCAGAACCGCTTGGTTTATTTGGCTGAAATTTTGCTTGGAGCATTTATGGGACCTTGATTTCCAAAAATATCAAAATGAATAAAATGTGTAGTGAAATTAGGTCACAGTGACCTACTTTATGTTTATGAGTCCAGTTTTGCTGAAATGCCAATATCTTGAGAAATGCTGAACAGATTTTGGTCAAGTTTAATTAGAATGATCCGTAAATGGATTTCTTTCAGATTTATGTGAATGTACCATCCAGGATGCCATTGCTAATAATAGTAAAAATTTGAAAAAAATGACAATATCTCAGAATCGCTAAATGAATTAGGACCAACTTTGTGTCAGAATGATTCTTGTATGAAGCTTCTTCATCTTTTTAAGCAAATTGACCATCAAAGATGGCGGTCTGCTGCCGTTTATTAAAAATAGCAAAAAACATGAAACAGACAATATCACATGCACTTCTGAATGGTTTTTGACCAAATATGTGTCAAAATGATGATTTTAGTCAAGCCCGCTTGCAATGAGTGATACATAGTTGTTACAACTTCAGTTCTGTGTACGTGCGAATGTGCGTGCCTTAGTGCGTCCGTCCGAATTTGTCCGGGCCATAACTTCTACATTTATAGATGGATTTCAAAATAATTGGCACAATTGTTTTCCTTGATGAGTAGAAGTGCCATTTGAAACATTCATTCAGGTAAGTCCAAGGTCAAGGTCACACTTGAAGGTCAAACTGTAAAATGGTCATAAATTGAGCTTGTCCAGGCCATAACTTCTACATTTATGGATGGATTTCAAAATAATTTGACACAATTGTCTTCCTTGATGAGTAGAAGTGCCATTTGAAACATTCGTTCAGGTAGGTCCAAGGTCAAGGTCACGCTTGAAGATCAAATGGTAAAAGGTCATAAATTGAGCTTGTCCAGGCCCTAACTTCTACATTTATGGATGGATTTCAAAGTAATTTGGCACAATTGTTCTCCTTGATGAGTAGAAGTGTCATTTGAAACGTTCCTTCAGGTAGGTCCAAGGTCAAGGTTTATTTCAAAATAATTTAGCACAGTTGTTCTCCTTGATGAGTAGAAGTGTCATTTGAAACATTCCTTCAGGTAGTTCCAAGGTCAAGGTCACACTTGAAGGTCAAATGGTAAAATGGTCATAAATGGAGCTTGTCTGTGCCATAACTTCTACATTTATGGATGGATTTCAAAATAATTTGGCACAATTGTTCTCCTTGATGAGTAGAAGTGCCTTTTGAAACATTCGTTCAGGTAGGTCCAAGGTCAAGTCACACTTGAAGGTCAAATGGTCATAAATTGAGCTTGTCGGGGCCATAACTTCTACATTTATGAATGGATTTCAAAATAATTTGGCACAATTGTTCTCCTTGATGAGTAGAAAAGTTTGTTTAGGTTGGTTCAAGGTCAAGGTCACACTTGAAGGTCAGCTGATAAAATTATCATAAATTGAGCTTGTCATGGCCATTAGTTCTACTTGTTTTCCTTAATGAAGAATTTAAAAAAAGAATATTGTTTTGGCTTCTTTCTAATAAGTGTGTGAAGCACTCACCTTGACATACTTACAGGTCACTAAAGCAACTAGCAGGCTCGACAAGTTGTCCCTGGACAACCATCTAGTATTGAGTTCTTTATGGCACAAAGGTGCAAAGCAGGTGTAACATATCATTTTGTGTAACTCTTGTTTTACTAGCCCATTACTATTGGGATAAGAGAAATGAGTATTTCTCTGTTTAAAAAAAATGATTTTTTTTTTTTTCGTTCAGAGGGGCTAAAGTCATAGGGTAGGCTCTCCCATAAATTAATAAATAACAAGAAATATCTTAAAAGAAGAAAGATAATTGGCTTAACTTAAATAGAAGTGTGTATTGTAATATGTATGAGTCAGGTACATGTAAGATATCGAATGCACGGATGCGCATGTTAATATGCATATTTGTTGTTGGTGTTGGGGTTTGGATTTTGGAAATGCTGTTGAATTTTGATTGGGGTCTGTCTGTGTTGCACATAACAATGAGGATTGGTTGGCTGACCGCCCCACATATAACCTTAAAAGTGTTGAAGTTCCAACGCAACATCAACAACTAAGCCAGCAACAATTACTTAATTTTGTCTTTGATGTCTGTGTCAAGTTATTTTGTTGGTTTCATATTTTACATAAACGATATAACAGGCGAAATGTTCGTTAGCAAAAAGCGATTTGGACCGAAATAGACACGGTTTATAGGCCAACAGTCAAATGAAAGTAGAAAGAGAAAGCGAAAGTAATCTACTTACATCAAAATCCTGGGTGTATTTATATTGGCCAATGAAATACTAAAAATGTAGGTCAATACTAAGGTTATACGGCTAAAGCTGAAAACTATGTCGGTCAAAAGAGAGCACTGATGTAGAACTGTACAGTATCTGTTAAATGGAAAGATGGAACACACTATATTATTATGGAGCAGATAGTATTAATTTGGGTAATTTTCAGTCTAGATGTCTGTTTCAGATTTGAAGTTAACCTCCAAGTACACTTCTTGCAAGAGATATGGTGATAATATTTTTATTATTTTTTTTCTTCATAGATGTCACTCCTACTAATGATGGTTTGAGAGACAAAAATTTAATGTTACAGCATGCAATAACACTGGTGACTAGTAGTAGTAGTGTTGGTTTATAGTTTTACTGACTTTTAACGACATTATAATTATATTGGGGGGAGTGAACATGTTCACATACACCTGTATATTTCCTTGCACATCAGGCCTTGGGTGCTTCAAAACTCTATATGTTGTTAATTAATTAATATTACATTACATTTTAAAACACTTTGTTTGCAAGTACACTGCCATTGTTTTTTGGGCAGAAAATATTAGCACTATACCTCATATGGATCTACACCATTTGTCTTTGAAGTCTCAGTTTGTTGTGGCTTGGACAAAACATTCTATATACAGTAGAACTTCAATGGGTCGAACCTTGATGCCTTGTTTACCCTGTCTGGCTAGAACTCATTCCAACAAACCTCGGGTGGCTGGAACTCATATTCATGGTACCATGCCTGTTGGAGCCATTGAAGTTCTACTGTATTTGTTTTGCACTTTAAGAGATAAGCAACCAACTAAGGCTAAGCAACCAACTAAGGGTTAGACCAGCCTGTGCATATGGACAGACTTGTTAGGGCCTTTTCATGTTTGCACACAAATCAGATCAGTTTAATCAAACTCCTGTGTCAACCCCTACAGACTGGCTATGTAGAAAAGTTGACAAGTGGACCGAGCTGTAAATTGTATCATGCATCTAGCTACAGTTCTTCATTTTGGCCATTTTTTGACATTGAAGGCCAGTGCCCAAAAGTTTGACAAGTATTTACTTGATTTTTATAGCATTCATAACTGAAGAATACTGACATCAATTGATACTTCAAAATGTTAACTGCTATGCATGGAATAATTGAAATCACTTGTATCTATTAAAGGTCCATCTCTACAGAAAACAAGAACTTCAGTGCTATGGTGTTATATAGCCATGGTATCAGGCAAGAAAATACAATAAAATACACTAAGCCACGTGATACACTTTCTCACACAACCAGGTTATAGGGTTTGTGTGTGGATCCTGAAGAAACTTTGCTGGGCTGGAACTTTTCATGTAGCCAGCCTATAGAATTTGTGTGTGGACCCTGAAGAAGGTTGGCAGGGCTGGGACTGTCCTACATTACCTGTTGTATTATATACTATAGTGAATTTGATATTCAGCATTGGCAAAATTCAAATTTTTACTTGTCCTGCAAGCATTGGGAACTCCTCCGGCCAACCTTAAAAATATATTATGTTTCCTCTTACTCAGCCCTGTCAAAAAGACAAGGGTCTGCTGATCTGTAAAATACTTTCTTTTGTTTTTTCTCCAAGATTAGGATAATGAATTCCAAAATATGAGAAAATTATCACAACCAGCTACATGTAAACTACATGTTCACTAAGAATTTTACCATAGAATTTTGCTCTGGAAAGTAACAAAGTGATAAAGAAAAGTCCTCTAATAGGAATTTTGGTGAAAAAAAAAATTCTTAAATCATGGAAAAAGTTTTTTTTTAGGTAGGGTCATTTTTTTAAGGTCTGTCGGGTAAGGGGAAACTTTTTAAAATATTTTATTTTTGGCCTCATGGATAGTGGACAAGTTGAGCTTTCCGGCCCTGTTTTACAAGCAAGTTCATGGCTTGAGACTACTTAGATAAGGAAACACTGTTTGGCAAGTTCTAAAATTATTATACTGTATAAAATTTAGAATGGACGATAAATTACAGTGTGTGAGGATATGGCCGGGATTTGAAGAGTTGAAGAGAGGTGGAAGTAAACCTTATGTCTCAAAACTTCATTACTTGTTTTCAACTGTTGTGATGACCAGCGTGTGTGTAATATGCTTTAACTAGCTTTACTGGTAGATCAGTAAATAATAGAAGGATTTAGATTTAATTTCGGGCAGGTATTAAACGTTTATCTCTTCAAAGAAACTCTGTTTGATCCGGTTGGGATTTTATTTACTTAATTTTCCTGTGCACTGCAAATACCCTAAATAATGCCTGCTCAAACAGTGTAGGCCATGATCAGACTGCTCCTTTGGAGCAGTCTGATAATTGTCTTCACTGTTTGAAGCTCTGCCTGCAAGTTTTTGACAAAAAACTAGATTGTAGAATTTGAATATAATTATTATTATTAATTAAGATATTACAATATATAGGGTATATATGGTATTCCATATTTGTCAACAACTTGTTAAGATTTGTCGACCTTTGATTTTAACATCAAATCGAAAGATATATTAAATAAAAGATTCAACCTCATATAGAAAATTTATTTGAATGTATAATATTTACTCTAAGTATAGGAATCAAATTGAAGGTTTAAATATATTTGAATAGCAAATGTTTGACTTTTGGATTTTTTGGGTGTTCGTTAACTGGACGAAATTCATTTAGTATGGATTTAGGAGTACCTGCGATTTTTTTTTTTTTTTTTTTTTTTTTTTGATTTATTCAATGAGAAAATGAAGGGTTCATTATCAGTTTGAGCAGGGATACTGATAGATGTGTGTTTTAATGATAATTTTGGAATATTTTGTCTTATTTCTTCATAAAACATACCGTAATCGACCCATTTACCGCACAGTGCGCTTAACTTTTTCAAAATTGCAACGAAAGGATGTGATTAAAAATGTATCTAATAACTGCACGCTCAGAACAATGAAATGCAGGGTGACTGGAAAGAGGCAACATGGGTAAGACTGGAAATACCTTGTGTTTATACTTTTCATGATATGAAAGCCTTGAGTTCCCTGTTAGTTATTGGGTTTTGTGAGAGTTTCAAAGAAAAAGCAGTTTGCACTTGTGCAGTTTTTCCGGAAAAGGCCTTGGTGTGTGGTTATAGGGGCATGTGCGGTAAATGGGTCGATTACGGTAGTTTGTGGATCCTTATTAGAACCACCCAAGGGAGAAGGTTTAAGGTGTTTGGCTACATTTGCATATTATTTTGCCATTTTCACAAAGGGGAACAATTTTTGTGACTTCCTATTTGCTTTCCTAGAAGACAAAGCCCTTCCAGGATGGGTCTACTCTTATAGGAAAGAATTTGCTCCAAAGGAGCAAATTCTTTCCTTTAAGAGTGGACCCCCATTTACAGGAGAGGCAAAGTTGAAAATGGCAGAGTCCCCTGAAAGTGTACCCATTCACCTTAATGAGGGGGCTATCGCAGAAGCAGATGTTTTTATGGAGTATAAAAAGAAGTCATCTCAGAATTACATGTATTATCAAAATGGACCTTTATCTTTACCTCTCTCAGCACTTCAATATTTTTTTTTTTTTTTTTTTTAAAGATGTTTTCATAAAAATTTTAGATTAACCTGAAATTGACAAAGGGCTGATTCTTGAGTCACAGTAGTTTTATCAAAATAATATCTATTTCAAATTTTGTTTTGCTTAAAAGTCACAGGTAACTCATTTCTTTAACTTTCAAGAGAAAATTTCCTAGTTGTTATAGTTTCTAGCTGTTTCCAGGTGTTTACTTAGGGAATTATGGCAGTTTTAATGAAACTGACTACAAACCATTGATAAAACAATCGGCAGTTCCATAAACTTTTCCAGGATATTAGTTATTGGTTTTCAATAATTCTAGTTGAAATAGGAGATGCACCATTTCTTTTAAACATTCTGTTTGAGTGTTTTCATATTTAAAAACATCAGTATGGCAGATTTAGATTTTGACACCAACCCTAGGTACCAGAAAAATGGTTTACCGGTAAGTTTGATTTTTGTTTTCAGTTTGTAGTGATTTAAAAATGTGTTGTGAATAAAAAGGGGTTTCTTTTTCGTAACTTATTTACAACTACACACACAGCAGTAACACACTGGGTAGGCAGCAATCAAAAATGCTTGTGCAATTGACGAACGCGGATCAAAAACCGTTAGAAACAGTGTTTTCGATTGTAAACTGGCGACAATTTGCAATCCAAAACACTGTTTCTAACGTTTTTTGATCCACGTTAATTGATTGTTAAGAGCGTTTTCAATTGCGGCCTACCCGGTGTGAGTAATGTCAAATAAAGTTTTTAGCCCACTTTTACAATGCAAAGGCACACGTATGCAATACTCTTGTTGTTTACTCCGACTATCTATTAACATTAGCTCTGGTATTAGCATCAGCATCAACCAATTGAATGGGGATGGATGGCTGATGTGCCATTTTACATCCTTTTCAACAGTATTTCAGTCATATCAGGATGATGGGAGGGTGATAATAAAAGGCTGTATGCAAAGGACTCCAGTTTACAGTTGAAAAGACTTCCGCCTCCAGCGGGGACCGCAAGATCAGCAGGCTGGTGCTTAGCCTACTGAGCTGCCGGGGCTCCTTATTTTAGCTCACCTGAGCCAGCAGCTCCGGGGGGAGCTTATAGGATAGGCAGGCTCTGTCGTCATTGTCGTCCGTGCATTCATCCATCGGTCAACAATTTCAAATGACTTCTCCTCTGAAACCACTGGGCCAGTTGTAACCAAATTTCATATATAGCCTTCAGGGGTCTTAGGAACAAAAAATTGTTCAAATGGTCCTGGTCACATGACCAACATGGCTGCCATGCCCATATATGGTAAAAACCTATAAAAATCTTCTTCTCCAGAACCAATGGACCAATCACCTTGAAACTAACGTGGTATGTAGCATTGGGTACACAAGTACTACTAAGATTATCCAAATGATGAGCTTGGGTTGACCTTGACTTTTTTTCACGGCAAGGTCAAATTTGCTTTCTGGTGCTTTTATATGGGAAAATGCTAGAACATAAGATTGCATGGGAACTGTTAAAGATTTTAGCCTAAAAATTGGTTTATACAGTCATCTTAATAAGTACATGAAGATATGTGAGTACAAGCGGTCAGGGTCACTCTTTGACCCAGGTCTCTCAGATTTTGACAGTTTCTCTAACATCTCCTCAGAAGCCACTAGGCCAGTTGTATACCAAATTACATATAGAGCCTCCAGGGGCTAAGGAAAAGAAAATTTTTTTCAAACGGTTCATGTCACATGACCAACATGGCTATCATGCCCATATGTGGCAAAACTCTATAAATTTGACCAATGGCCTTGACACTTGATTTGTGGCATCAACCACTCAAGTACTACTAACATTGTGCAAATGATGACCTTGGGTTGACCTTGACCTATTTTTACAGCATGATCAAATATGGAAACATGCTAGAACATAAGATTTCATGGGAATAGTTGAAGATTTTGGACTAAAAAAGAGGTATATACAGTCTTCTTAATGCGTACATGAAGATATGTGAATACAAGAGGTCAAGGTGATTCTTTACCTTTCACCCAGGACTCTGTCATTTTCACAAGTGCAAACATCTCCTCAACAGCCACTGGGCCAATTGCTCAGGTGAGCGATTCAGGGCTTCATGGCCCTCTTGTTTTTAATGGGGAGTTGATTCGTTCTTTAAAAAGTGGAACCGATTTTGGAAGGGTTTCATTATTAGGGAAGCAAATAAGAAGTCCCAAAGGTTGTCTTTCTTAGAAAAAATGGTGCAAAACCTGGCAGTGTGCCCATACACCCTAAATTCTAGGATAATTATGTGTAATTAATAAAGATGTTGTGTATTTAGGGTAAAAACGGTTCTATCTCAAAGAAACTAATTACCTATCTTTTCTTGAGAACCCCCCACCAATGCATTTTCAGTTTTCTGTCGACTACCATAATTATTCTGTATATGGGGACAGCTTAATTATTTCCTTAATTATCCTTTTTGGCACATTATTTGAAATTAAATGACAGTACATGTACACAGGGTATAATTGATTCCGCTAGTTTTCGCTTCCTGCAGAGGCTGTACATCATATTTGGCTTCTGCCGAGACTCCACGAACTCTTGCTTCCTGCCGAGACTTCTGTACATGATAAATGGCTTCCTGCAGAGACTGTCCGCATGATTCTGCTTCCTGCCGAGGCTCTCGGCAGGAAGCAGAATCATGCGGACAGTCTTGGCAGGAAGCCATTTTTCGAGGACAGTAGTCTCTGCAGGAAGCAAGAGTTCGCGGACAGTCTCGGTGGAAGCCAAATATGATGTACAGTCTCTGCAGGAAATGAAAATTAGGGGAATCGATTATACCCTGTGATGACAGTACATGTATGTCAAAAACTTCCAAAATTGGATGGCAAGGATGCAGACTCTGATAAGCCAAATCCTATTTGAATTGTCATTGTTTATTTATAGCCTTGACTAGACTGTCCAAATATTAAAGGTTATTAGGGTAAGAAGCATATAATTGCCAGATCATTTATTGAAGGACCCCCACAAATGTCTCATCAGTTTTCAGATGACTTGAAATCAATAATTGACGTTTTATTATTATCAAGATGTCTTTTAACTCTGCACGACGTGAAGGACAACAGTTGTTGTGTTACAAGATCTTCCGGAGTTTCAGTAAATGTTGGAACATTTTTTCAGCAACTGTAATTTGGAACACCTTTACCTTTACCAAATTTCGTAATTATCTTAACATTTGATCAAGATCATTTAAGTGATATCAGAAAATTGCTGGTGCAATGGCAGTCAGTGCAGACCCTGATCAGACTGCTCCTGAAGGAGCAGTCTGATCTAGTGTTCACTGTCTGCTCCAGATGGCACTTTGGTCCAGATATTTTGGATCAAATGCCTATTTCTGTAACTTGACCTTAATGACATCAATATTTGATTTTTCACGACAAAGTCTTTATTTTTTTCTCGGTTCACGTTGTTGATCAATAATACTGTGATTAATTTTCATACACTGATAGAACAGTCAACAATTGCTTCAATGCTTATTTATAATCGTAACCGTGACATGCCGCAAGCTCCTCAGTGCCTATGTGAACAGCAAAAGCTCCGACCAGACTGTGTATTTATGTTGATTTTATTAGGTTTCTTGATTCGTCAGGATTTATACAAAAGTTTCTGCTGACACCAACATCTTTGACCATGCAGCAGACGACAGGAAGTGGTCATACTCAGAACTGTTTGTATAATGTTAAGGGACCTTTATGGGTGTTGCGGCTGATTTTGTAATAGAAGAATAATCTTAGATTGTCTATTAACAAAATATTTATTACATTATAAAATATTCATAAACTGTGTTGATAACTGAACAAGAGCGTTTTATACTGTGGATTGATCTTTCGACTTTAGTTGAAGTCAGGATAATTCTTGTCTGTTGTGTTTGTCGTTTGATTCCTGTGAAAATATTATTTTTTGGTGTGAAAAATATATGAAATACTTAATTTTGTGGCCTAAGTTTGTTCAATTTACAGCAAATAATTAAAAGTATCACCTTAAATGACAGTAGTTCACACTTAAACAGTTTTGAGCCAATGTGAAGTTTAGTTTAAGCAGTAAGAAACTGGGTAAAAAAATTATTAAGTTTGTTCATAACCTTGGAATTACCAAATACAGTTATTCAAAAGAGTAGTATGGAAATAGTAAAATTTTTATGAATAAATTTAAAAATGGACTTGCTGAGCTTCTGAAAAGCTGGGTTTTGATGATAATTCTGAGATAATAATTTGATAAAGTGAATTGGTACACTTTCAGGGACCATTTTTAGCTCGCCTGAATAAAGTGCAGGAAGAGCTATTATACTAGCCCCGGCGTCTGCGTTAGCAGTAGCAGTGGTGGCGGTGGAGGCGTTAGCAAAATGATAAAATTTTACGTTAAAGTTTTTTATGTGATGGGCATGGCGCTGTCAGGCTAGCTATCCTGTACTGGTGACAGTTCTTGTTGGTTTTGCTTCCCTATTCAATGGGGTCAACTCTTTAAGGAAAGAATTTTCTCCCGTAGGAGCAAATTCTTTCTTTTAAGTGTTGACCCAACTTGGAAGAGCTTCATATTGCAAGGAAGCAAATAAGTCCACCATTGTAAAAAGGGCAGATAAAAATGGCAGTGTACTGATACACCTTAAGTGCCTACAAAAGCATGAGAAATGCCTAGATAATGTACTCCCAGAATTAGCTTAAAAAACCACCATCAATAGAGGACATGTGAGAAAAATCAAACATTTTGATTTAGCCTGAAATTCACATTTTAGGTTAATTTGTGCTTGAAATTGACAAATTAGAGAATTTTTTTTTTCTTTATTAATTTAGCTTCTCTGTAACAATATTAGTTATTCAAAAGAAGGAAAATATAATAAGGACAAAAAGAAATATTATGAGAATATGGCAGCTTTAAATGTGGATGATGATGAGGTGTTTCAGGATTATGGCTCACGAAGACGTAAACCTGCCAAAGTGGATGTTATGGTACTTGTAGTTTGTATTTTCGCAATGTACGGTAAAAAATCAGTATTGGGCGAGATAGATCTAAGCAAACAGCAAAGACCAAAATCAGACTGCTTCTAAAGGAACATTTTGATCAGGGTTTACACTGTTTGCCATTCCATCTGCATCTTTTGGACACATTACTGTATTGTAAAACCAAAATGTTTCAATTTTTGTCTTGCGTGTTTCAATTTTTGTCTTGCCTGGACAAAGGTATTGCACTACCCCTGGCGTTGGCCTTTGCATTGGTGTTGGAGCTGGTGCCCAAATTTATGTTGAGTTTTTTAAAAACTCATATTTTCCAAACCATATGATGTATTTGACTCATATTTGTTAGGATGATAGATATAGATCCAAAGTTTCAGCAATACCCCAGCCCACGCCTATGATCTTAAGGTGAAGGTTACTGACTTCGAAATTTTACATTAAAGTTTTATGTTAAAGTCTTCAAAGAGCTCATACTTTACTATGATGGATTTGGTTCATATTTGGTATAATGATAGATAAAGTTTTATTGAGCAACACCCTGCCCATGCCTATGATCTTAAGGTCAAGGTCACAGACCATTTTGCAGGAGTAGAGCTACACAGCAGAAGAGCTAATTATGAGCTATCAGCTCTTGTTCAGATCCTATTGCTTTGTGTAATTGTGTTGTTTGTATGTTGTAATAGGCATTTTTGAAAATAAGATATGTTTAAACCAAGGTCACAGACTTCGAAATTTAACATCAAAGTTTTACATTAAAGTTTTTAAAGGCCCATATTTTTCCAACAAAATGATGAATATGGTTCATGTTTTATATGATGACAGATACAGGTCCAAAGTTTTATTGAGCAACACCTTGCCTATGCCTATGATCTTACAAGAAAAGCTTTTTCAAAAGCTTGGTCTACGCTTAGCAACAATTAATAGTTGATGCTTATGAAATAAACCATTGCAACCACAAAAATCTATAAAACAAAACTTTTGCTTAGGGACGGACCATTTGATATTGTGGGGGGGGGGGGGGGGGGGGGGGGGCTGGTATTCTTGATGGAGACAGGACATTTTATTTCACTGGCCTCTGGAAACAATTTCTTTTTTTTTCACCTTGTGGGAGCTAATTTATTTTTTTTACAAACTAACTCAAACAGGTTATTTTTTTTTTTTTTAATTTTATAGCCAAACTATCAGATCCTTGTTTACTTGACCTTAATATCCCTTTATTTTACCCACATCAGTATTTTTTACACCTTTTTTTCTCACAAAAAGAACATGGTGCTGTCTTTAACCAGGCCAAGGGCATGGCTTAGCTTGCTTTTGCAAACCAGTGCCTGGTGCATGTTACTCTTTTCATCTAAGGTACAGATACAAACATCCCTGTATGAGTTTGGCAAAAAATTAGGCTAATATTAGGAATTTAAGTTGTTTTTTTTCTATCCCAATATATGCCCAAACATGCTTTATTCGTACTTTAGAAAGTTTGATAAATACTTGCATGATAGAGTCACATTACTTACATGATAGAGTCACATTATACATGAATGACAAATAATAAAATGGCTGAAAGTCATGTGCTAAGAAGTTAACAAAGGGGGGTCTGGGGGGCAACGCCCCCCAGAAGCTAAAGCAATTTCCCAATTTCAATGGCAATTTTAAGACTGGAAACAATAGAGAAAAACTAGGAATAATGATAAAAATAAGGGTTTGTATATTAGGACTTTTGCCTTTTAGAGTGTTTATTTTGCCATAATGGTTTTGTCTCCCATAAGCTAGTGACTCTTTTGCAATTCTGTTTTAATGGAAACATTTACTTAGTAATGTGGCAGATCAATAATACATGTATGTGAATGTTGTATAGGATGTTTTTGTAAATGTATGCACATGCGGGCTGCTGGTGTAAACCAATTGTAGATAATATTATAGCCCCCTAGAAGCCAGAGGCATTAAAAACTCAATTCCAATGGAATTATCTGCAGACTATATTTTTTTTTTTTTAATTTTGGGTGGAGACAGGTTATTTTTTTCTCTTACTTTTGAGGCCAGATTATTTTTTTGAACACCCTTATGAGCCAGGTTATTTTTTTCTTGCATATTCAAAGACAGGGAATTTTTTTGATAAATATACCAGGCCCCCCCCCCCAGAATATCAAATGGTCGGTCCCTTATATCTCAAAAGCCAACCTAAAGTCTTCATTGGTGGATTTCTAGCACGGGTGCGAGTGGTAGGTATCAAACCATTCCATGGTTGAAAGACAGTTTAAAAGGCTGTAAAATCACAAGTCATTCATTCATCTGTACCTTGTGATACATTCTGCTACCTTATGATACCACATGTGGAGTATTTCATATGACCGCTTGCAACATCTGTGCGAATAGCGCTTACACCACATACCACATATGGGAACAGTTGCATAAAAGTCAAGCTGCATTGTGGGTAACTAATGGCTGTACTCTCCATGTCAAAAGCAATTACTAGATAGTCTATGCCCATGGGCGTAGACAATGATCAAGGTCACAGACTTTGAAACTCCATGTTTAAGTTTTGTTAGAGCGCATATATTCAAAACTATATTATTGCACACCTTCGGGGAACATCCACCTGTTCCATGGATTCTCTTGTTTTTTATGCCCCCGTGACGATAGTCAGGGGGCATTAAGATTTGCCCCTGTCTGTCTGTCCGTCTGTCCGTCTGTCTGTTCGTCACGCTGTATGGTATAGAGTTTGTGTAATCAACTCCTCCCACAGTTTTCAATGAATCTGTTTCAAACTTTGCATACATGCTGGGGACATATTGAAGATGTGCATGTGGATTTTTGTTGGACCTAGAATTAATTTTGACAGAATTACGGCCTTTTGAACTTAGTCATTTTAGGCAAATTTTTGCATTGTAGGGTATAGAGTTTGTGTAATCAACTCCTCCCACAGTTTTCAATGGATCTTTTTCAAACCTTGCATACATGTTATGGACATATTGAAGATGTGCATGTGGATTTTTGTTGGACCTAAAATTAATTTTGACAGAATTACGGCCTTTTGAACTTAGTAGTCAGGGGGCATTAAGATTTGCCCCTGTCTGTCTGTCCGTCTGTCCGTCTGTCTGTTCGTCACGCTGTATGGTATAGAGTTTGTGTAATCAACTCCTCCCACAGTTTTCAATGAATCTGTTTCAAACTTTGCATACATGCTGGGGACATATTGAAGATGTGCATGTGGATTTTTGTTGGACCTAGAATTAATTTTGACAGAATTACGGCCTTTTGAACTTAGTCATTTTAGGCAAATTTTTGCATTGTAGGGTATAGAGTTTGTGTTATCAACTTGCTCCCACAGTTTTCAATGGATCTTTTTCAAACCTTGCATACATGCTGGGGACATATTGAAGATGTGCATGTGGATTTTTGTTGGACCTAAAATTAATTTTGACAGAATTACGGCCTTTTGAACTTAGTCATTTTAGGCAAATTTTTGCATTGTAGGGTATAGAGTTTGTGTAATCAACTCCTCCCACAGTTTTCAATGGATCTTTTTCAAACCTTGCATACATGTTGTGGACATATTGAAGATGTGCATGTGGATTTTGGTTGGACTTAGAATTAATTTTGACAGAATTACAGCCTTTTGAACTTAGTCATTTTAGGCAAATTTTGGCATTGTAGGGTATAGAGTTTGTGTAATCAACTCCTCTCACAGTTTTCAATGGATCTTTTTCAAACTTTGCATACATGCTGTGAATGTATTGAAAATGTGCATGTTGGTTTTTGATGGCACTAGAATTAATTTGGACAGAATTATGGCCTTTTGAACTTAGTCATTCTAGGGAAATTTTGCATTGTAGGGTATGGATTTTGTGTTATCAACTTGCTCCACAGTTTTCAATGGATCTTTTTCAAACCTTGTCTACATATGGTTGACATATTTGAAGATATGATGAGGCATATTGATAGGTCTAGAATTAATTTTGACAGAATCACAGCCTTTTTAACTTAGTCATTTTGGGCAGTTTTTTTCTTGGCAGGTTATGTTTTCAATGGAGTCTTTGTAGGTGCTTTATGGATATATACATATCATTTGACAGGTGCTGCACGGGGGCATCATTAGTGTCTTACAGACACAATTTTCTAGTTCCAATTGTTGAAATATGGTGTTTCACCAAGCCTTGAAGTCCTATTAGAAGTTTTCAGAGCACTTCAATACTTACATTTTATGATGATGAGAACCTCATGTTGCTTCACCTTTTTAATGCGTGAAGTATCCCAGGGTCAGAACTCAAGTCCAGGTTGATCCAGGGTAAAGGCTAACCATGCCCGCATCCCAGCCGCTAAGTTCAATATCAGCAATGTAAGTAAAAACTCCAATACAGGTGTAGTTGTATGACACACGGTTTTCTAACTTAATCAGTCATAATTCCGAAATCAAAAGCATTGGCTTGGTATTTTTTTCTCTATTTATGTAATTGAAGTTCAAATTTCAAAAGGCTAGGTCTGTGAAATTAAATTTTTCATCAGCCAACAGTCCTGAAAACTGATATACCGTAGTACTTAACATGAAGTAAATGCTAAGACCTACATGCAGCATATAAAGATTTGTCATTTGAAAAGAATTTAATTACCTATGAAAATATAGCCTGGTTGCTTTTGTACAAGTATCCTGCTTTTCAATTCCATATTTTAAGCATTTTGTAAAATGGTTCAAGTGTTGTGTTTACCCCCATTTAAAACCATTCTTCAAGTGATTGAAATCTTTGTCTGCCCGTCAACAATCATAAATGTCTTTAATAAAAATACAATGAGATTGAAATAGATATCTTTTATTTACAAAAATAAATAAATAATAGAAATGTTACCGTATTTATCATAAAAATTGGGACACCTTAATCAGTAACCATAATTGTCCTAAAATTTTTATCTCTGACAATATGTCAAATTGAAACAAAATGCTTACAGGATGGCAAACAGTGTAGACCAAGAATAGACTGCTCCCTGGAGCAGTCTGATCTGGGTCTACACTGCTTGCTCTGGCACTCCTGTCCCAATATTTGCCTGATTTATGGTAATTGCTGTTGCTCATGTCTAGTCCAGTCTTAAAGTTTCTGTGGTTGTCTTAGTGTGTTGTCCGGTACTTTTTGGTTTTGGAATATTACGATAGAAAACATGTCCGCTTCTGGAAAAAGGAATTCTTTGTCTTCTATATTTGAAGATGAGTTGGATTATGAGAGGTCTGGATATCAGGCTCCACCTTCTATAGATGTAGTGGTAATATCATTTTCATTCAGTAATTGCTTAAAACGAGATTTTCATTCTGGTTCTGTAAAATTTTTGGCTTGAATTCCTCCAGTATTTAAGCTACCTACAGTAGACTTTCAGTGGCTTAAACAGGCTTGGGATGTTGACAGTTAGTTCCAGCCAAGAGAGTTTTAGCCATCTAGGGTTAGTTTTCATAAAAGGGAGCCGCGAATGAGTTCTGGTCAGGCAGGGTTAAAGAGCCATTGAAGTTCTATGGTACTTTGTCTGGTGAATTGATGGAATTTGGTTCTTTACAGAAAAAAAGAGGGGGCATTTATTAGATGAAATACAGTAAGTTTACAGCCAATTGATACTAAAGAAAAAAAATAAGAGACACAGCCTAAAATTATTGGTGGAATTCAGCACTTTTTTAGTCTTCAATGAGTGGGGCTGGGCAGGTTTCTGTAGTATTACAGGGCTTCTTGTCTGTTTATGGCTTTTAGTTAATGCTTTTAATTTCATCATTTAATTTTGCACATTTTCATGATCTTTACTATTTCACACTTACCTAGCATTATTGCACATACTATTAACAGAATCTCTTTAATGAGTTTGATGCCTTTATTTTAGACACATGATCTTCTCTTTCTCTGTGCAAATTTGTAATGCACAATGACAGCATTTATTTGCATACACATATACCAGAAATATGTATGGACATCTACCGTAAGCCAGTTTTTTTCATGAATATCAATTTTTTTATGTTTGGCCGATGACACCCAGTTTCGCAGAGGTAGACTTTCATCAGATTCTTTCTCATCTCATTTGTTAAAATTGCACTTAAAATTTCGTAGCAAAATTGCAGGCGAACAGTTCACAACCTGATCAGACTGCCCCTTCAGACATTAAGTCTAGTATGCACCAATTTGTCTATACTGTAATGACCCTAAGATTTAAGACACCCCAAGTTGGACAATTATTGTTCCAAAATTGTTAGAAAGTGGATTTTACACACGTTGGTACATATTTAGGGTCATTATGGTATTCTCAATATTTTGGGAAGTAAAACAACAAATCTATATTTTTCAGGATGCTGTTAAGATGAACCAGCTTCAGAATCTATTACATGATGCTCTGATCTCCACAGAACATGTTCAACAGTGTGCCATTATCAGGAGGAAAGACTGCTCTGTCAGGGCTAGCTCGGTAGGCTTTAATGTAAGTACTAAATGTAAATTTGTAACATAATATTCCCTTATTAATGTATAAGGATGCTGGGAGCAGTTCATTTGACTTGAGGCAAACTTTATTAGTGGCAGTTTGGTATGCTGTCATTTTAAGGCATTCACCAAAATAACCGCTCAGTATGTTAAGCACTGGCCTACTGATCAAGCGGTCCTGGGTTCGAGCTCCGCTGTAGGTGGAATCGTTTCAATCATACACAGGTTTCCATTGTACACAGCCTTGCATTATCACCCACCCATCATCCTGATATGGCTGAAATACTGTTGAAAAGGAAGTAAAATCACAAGTCATCCATCCATCCGCACCATTATAACCAGAAAAAAGTCAATTTAAATATAGGTTAATTGACCTACACCAAAGGGCTTATCACTCTGCCTTTCAAATTTGTCCGAGTATATTCAACAACAGAAACTGTTGTCACAAAAACACACATGCATTTGTTTGTCCGAGGTTTTTACCAAATGACTGGTCAATGCATATCTTGACTGACATTTGGTGACAGGTCAATTAACCTTGCCTTCTTGTCCTCTTATTTCACGTCATCTTTAGGCTAACTATAAAAGATATGTGAATTTATACTATCCATCATTTTTGAGACCAACTATACAAATGTACGTTGCAAAATGCCTTCATTATCTTTGTTTCATTTATATTAAAGTCAAGTGTAGCTAGTAATAGATGTTTTCAGTATCTCTTTTTCTTGCACCAGTTATTATACCCTGGCATACGAAGTATGTCGAGGGGTATATAGTTTTCATCCGTTCGTCCGTCTTTCCATTAGTCCGTCCGTCTGTCCTTCCGTCCGTTAGTTAACTTTTGCGTTAAAGTTTTGCATTAAGTTTCATTAATTGCTCTCTTTTCCTGAAAGTCTTCACAGGAACTTGTTCGTAAGTGCTTAGTGCTACTACAGGATAGATACTGATCAGTTTGCATCACCTGGATGCTGCTGCTGGCCTAAGGTCAAGGTCACAGACTTAGATATTTGTACAACAGTTGCGTTAAAGTTTTGCTTTTAAGTTCTTGTTTTGCTCTTTTTTTCTTAGTGCTTCTATTGGAATTTGTTCAGATGTGCTTAGTGTTAATAAAGGATGGATACATATTAGGAACTTGTTCGTAAGTGCTTAGTGTTACTACAGGACGGATACTGATTAGTTTGCATCACTTGGATGCTGCTGCTGGCCAAAGGTCAAGGCCACAGACCTAGAAATTTGTAAAACAGTTGCGTTAAAGTTTTTTTGTTAAGTTCTTGTTTTGCTCTTTTTTTCTTAGTGCTTCTATTGGAATTTGTTCAGATGTGCTTAGTGTTAATAAAGGATGGATACATATTAGTTTGCATCACTTGGATGATGCTGCAGACCTATGGTCAAGGTCACAGACTTGGAAATTTGTTTAACATTAGTGTTTAAGTTTTGCATTGTGTTTGTTTGCTTATATTTTCAGTATACTTGAATGGAACCTTTTGCTGTGTGACTAGATTTACTTGTAGGTTGAAACAGTTGCATCATCTGGCTGCTGCTGCTGCTGATTGTCAGTCAAGGTCACAGACTTTGAAGTGTATAACAATTGTGTTGAAAGTGAACTTCTTGTTTGTATAGTTGTGTTCATTTGTGAAATCTTGAGATGGACTCTATTTATATATGACTGCATGGGTATATATCACTGGGTATGTTATTGATTGTCTGTCTGTCTGTTTGTTAACATGTGCATTAATGTTTTATGTTAAGTTTATTGTCTGTAGGTGGTGGGGCTGGCCGGGGGTATACGTGAGCCCCTGCTCACTCGCTCTAGTTTAAAGACCAAGCACAATAAATACCAGATGCCTTCCATACATCATGTGTATTTCATTTATATCAAAACCAAATATAATTCTTTTAGACAATTTCAGTATCTTTTCTTAGTTTCAATCATCAATGCCAAGGCCAAGTACAGCTATTACAGGTCTCATAGGCTGATATGTTTCAGTTCTATCAAGAGCAAATAAAACTATTACTGAACAGATTCGGTATTTAGTCCCAGCGGGCACACAACATAATGATGTTGTATTGACGTTGATGTGACGTAATAATATCAGATCAATGTCAATATGACGTTATTTCGATGTCATGTACCTGCTGGGCTGTTTGTTTGAACTGTGTGAAGATCAGTGATGCCTTTAATATCACTTGTATGTTTCAATTATATCTGGATCAGGGGCCGTATTCATAAAGCCACTTAAGTCGTTGCTATGCGGTTGCTAAGGCTAAATATCTATAAAGGAGATTCCCTACAACTATGAAATTTGGTCTGGAGGAACAGTCTTTGTAAGACTGTTCCTCCAGAGCAAATTTCATAGTTGTAGGGAATCTCTTTCAAAGAAATTTGGCCTTAGCAACAGGATAGCAACCACTTAAGTCATTTTATGAATACGGCCCCAGCTATTCTTTCTTATATTTCAGTTATATCAAGATCAAGTACAGTTATTACTAGATGCTTTCAAGAACCCCCCACAAACCAGAGAGGAGGGAATATACTTTGATGATAGACAGTATAAATGTGTTCGAGCAGACAAAACATCAGTATATGGAAAATGTGTAGGTAGCTTTAAATATTCCATTGTCTCCAGGACTGGTGTGCCAGTAAGCAGAGGGAGACTAAGAAATGACCTTCCAGATTTTTATACCCCGCCACACGTTTGTGGTGGGGTATTATGTTTTCACGTTGGCCGTCCGTGTGTCCGTCCGTCCGTCCGTAGTATGTACGTCCGTCTGTCCGCTCTCATGAGAGGGTATTTGTGGGCTGATCTGTGAGTACAAACCCCATTTGTGGGGTGAATTCGATTTTTGTGGTGCACCTCATTAGTCGAAGTTTTCTGACACCTTCTGTGTGATGATGAGGGGTAGATGGGTCATTTAAAATCATTTGTTTTCACAAGTTTTGTCCAAATTGGACAAAATTTGTGGGTTCATGTGTACAGAGGGCACATGTGAGCTGTGATCAACCCGCAAGTGCACTTTGTACAATTCTGTCCATAAAAGATAACCCCCAAGTCTGGGGTGCAACCTACAACAACACCTTCATGCGTCAGTCCGTCCGTCTGTCTGTCCGTAGGTCCGCACTTTGTTTCCGTTCGATAACTTAAGTATTTATCAACGGATTTCCTTCAAATTTTGCATATGCATTTGTACCAATAATGTCTCGCTTGGGATTGTTAATGGGCAAATTTCGATAATTTCTGACAGAGTTATGGCACTTGTCAATGTACAAAAAATGGTTTCTGGCCTCTAGTTCCTTTTCTACTTGGAGTATCATGATGAAACTCCAAAAAATGGTTTCTGGCCTCTAGTTCCTTTTCTACTTGGAGTATCATGATGAAACTCCACAAATATAATCGAAGTAACAAAAGCTTTATATGAGCACAGAAATTTTATCATTGGGGATTATCTGCCCCTGCCCTGGGGCTATATAGATGTATAAAATCATGAAAAATTCCATATAAAATTAGAGTTTGAAGCAATTTTTCTGAAACTTACAGCAAATGATCAGGAGTGATGAAAGCCTCCATAATGCTCAAATTTACCCCATCAGAGTTATGTCCTCCTGCCCCTGGGCTGTATACATGCATAAAATGATGATAATATCTATATAAATTCATGTTTAACAGTTTTTTCAGAAACTTACATCTGATGATAGAAGCAATGAAAGCTTCTTGTTGTGATTTGACCCTTTAGGGGTTATCTGCCCCTGCCCCATGACCACATGTTTAAAATCACTGAAATTGTATTTGACTAGAGTGGTCAGTGATTTATCGGAAGCTTATTGTAAGTGATCAGAGTAATGAAGTGTCCTGTCATGACAAAGAATTTTTCCATGTTCAATGGGGTTAGGCTGCCCCTGTCCTGGGGTTTTACTGAGAAAAAAATAATTCTGGAAAAATCGGTGTGTGAAAAAGGTTTTCAGTGGCGGGGTATGACGCAGTCGTTTGCGATGCTTTTATTTATATGTGTCTGTGTGTCTTAATGTGTTAATATACATCCGTTGGTCGGAAATCTTGTGCTCATGACATCTCCTACTCTTTCTATCTTTCATGGGAATCCTCAAAAATACTTGTAATATACTATAAAACTGGCATTATTTTTGCCCATTCAGAACGAACAAAATATACTGTTTATTCTTCATACCTGATACAGCCATTATCAGTCAGCCCAAACATCGACTCTAGGGTATTCTGAGTCTTACATGATGTTTAATGGCTTTCTTTGTTTTGATATTTGCTGCCTGTACAAAAGTATAGGAAGAGCTATTATTGTCACCCCAGTTTCTGCATCCATGTCCGAAATGAACGTTTTGGTTAAAGTTTTGTATGTGAAAGGCATTGGGCTGACAGGTGGGCTATCCTGTATGCAGACAGGTCTTGTTGCCTCCCTTCTCAGTAGAGGTCAAATCTGAATGGAAAAAAAATTGGCTCCTCTATGAGCAGATTCTTCTCTTTAAGAGTAGACCCTATTTTGTAAATGCTTCTTCCTTCAGGGAAATAAACAGGATGTCATGAATATTATCTCCCTTTGAAAATATGGCAGAAAAACATGGAGGTGTACTCATACCAGTGATGCTTTAAAGATCTCTTTACTTTCATGTGATTGATTTAAATTTGAATACTGATTATGTTTTGTCATTTGCAGGAAAACAGGGGTTTAGTTCTTGTAAAAACATTAACTCTTCTAGTGATAGCAACATATAGTGATTCTATGTATCCTAGTGTGTGTGTAGAGGCTGTAGAAAAACTTGGTAAGTTTTGAGATTTTTTTTCTCTATTTATTATACTGTTAATAATTACAAGAGAATCTGTCATGGCTGTTTGGTGTGGATAAAAAAAGATCACTCTCCAGCAGGCACACAAGGTTGAATCAACATTGAATCAATCTTGATTCAATGTCATGACATTGAATCAAGGTTGATTTAACCTTGTGTGTCCAGTGGGTCAAGTCTGTTTAGGATAAAGCTCTTCCAGAGTAGGATAACAATTTGCTCCTAGATTTCTGAGCTGCCCCCTGTTGAGAAGTAAGGCAAAAATGTAAATGCCAGAGTTGCTCCCCTCTGAACCAACTCACATTAACTTGAATCTTCAATGATGTTTCAGTGATTTTCTTTGCAATTATCAAAACTTAAGCCTATTGCACTCAGAACAGCCAAAATGCGGAGTTTTGGCCGTTCTGAGTGCAGTAGGGTTAAATGTCATACAAGACTCGGATTACACTGGAAAATTATGTTTGAGCTTACTGATAACAGCCGTTTCCAGTATGAAAGGTCAGTCTGCGTGCCATAAACAGAATAGTCTGTGCTTTACATGAGTATTACAAGGCTTGCCACATGATGCCCAAGGGTTATGGAATCAGCAAATCATGTCTATCCAGCCGGGTTGGATAAAGTGTGTAAAATAAGATTTGTCAATGCAGTTGCAAATTGCAGAACACCTTATCAAATACACAAGAAAAATGGATCTAACGCCAAAGTGTTTATCGCTCCACCTTTCAAATTTGTCTTGGTATATGTAACAAAGGAACTATTGTCACAAAAAACTCAGGTGCATTAATTTTGTTTGTCCAAGATTTTTAGCTCACCTGAGCCGAAGGCTCAGAGGTGAGCTTATAGGATGGGAGTCGAGCCGTCGTCCGTCCGTGCGTGGGTGGGTGCGTCAACACTTTCAAACATAAATATCTCAGAGACCAGTGGGCCGATCGCAATCAAATTTTATCTGAAGCATCATTTGGGTGGGGGAAAAGTTGCATTAGGTTTTGGTGCCGATCAGCTCAGAACTCTGGTTTCCATGGCAACAGATAGCCCCAATAGGGTTATAATGGGGAAAACGGCGTCATCACGTTTTCTCAACTGTTTTTGATTAGATCCTTATCATACTTGCAGGTAATGATGACACACACAAGAGCTTGGATGAGTTCGAAATTTGGCCGGATTCGAGCACAGACTACGGAGTTAGCTGCCCTTGAGCGTTTGAAAAAAATCCCATAGGATTATAATGGGGAAAATGGCGTCATCACGTTTTCTCAACTGTTTTTGCTTAGATCCTTATCATACTTGCAGGTAATGATGACATACATAAGAGCTTGGATGAGTTCGAAATTTGGCCCGATTTGAGCACCGACTACGGAGTTAGCTGCCCTTGAGCGTTTGAAAAAAATCCCATAGTGTTGTAATGGAGAAAACAACGTCATCACATATTTTTAGAAAACCTTTGTCATCGCTCTATTGCCTACATTTCTCAACGGATTTTAAAATAACTTCACACAAATGTAGGGCGTGACAATATCTCGAGCAAGTTCGACTTTCAGGATGCTGTGCCCAAGGTCAAGGTCACTGTGGCTATTTTTAGAAAAACTTTGTCAGCGCTCTAGCACCTACATTTCTCAATGGATTTTAAAATAACTTCACACAAATATAGGGCATGACAATATCTCGAGCAAGTTTGACTTTCAGGGTGCTGTTCCAAAGGTCAAGGTCACTGTGGCTATTTTTAGAAAATCTTTGTCATCGCTCTAGCACCTACATTTCTCCATGGATTTTAAAATAACTTCACACAAATGTAGGGTATGACAATATCTCGAGCAAATTTGACTTTCAGGGTGCTGCACCCAAGGTCAAGGCCACTGTGGCTATTTTAAGAAAAACTTTGTCATCACTCTAGCGCCTACATTTTTCAACCGATTTTAAATCAAATTAACACAAATGTAGGGCATGACAATATCTCCAACAAGTTTGACTTTCAGGGTGCTGTGCCCAAGGTTTAGGTCACTGTGGCTATTTTTAGAAAAACTTTGTCATCACTCTAGCACCTACATTTCTCAATAGATTTTAAAATAACTTCACACAAATGTAGGGCATGACAATATCTCGAGCAAGTTTGACTTTCAGGGTGCTGCATCCAAGGTCAAGGTCACTGTGGCTATTTTTAGAAAAACTTTGTCATGGCTCTAGCACCTACATTTCTCCATGGATTTTGAATAACTTCACACAAATGTAGGGTATGACAATATCTCGAGCAAGTTCGACTTTCAGGGTGCTGCGCCCAAGGTCACGGTCACTGTGGCTTTTTTTAGAAAAACTTTGTCATCGCTCTAGCACCTACATTTCTCCATGGATTTTGAAATAACTTCACACAAATGTAGGGCATGACAATATCTCGAGCAAGTTTGACTCTCAGGGTGCTGCACCGAAGGTCAAGGTCACTGTGGCTATTTTTAGAAAAACTTTGTCATTGCCCTAGCACCTTCATTTCTCCATGGATATTGAAATAACTTGACACAAATTAGTGTTGGGAATCGGACTGGAAAATCACAATCGATTATCGGAAGAGTTAAACCGATTGATTATCGATTGTACAATCGAATATCCTGTCAGCCAAGTCAACCAATATATAATGATAGCTAATGCTCCATAAAAGTCTAAATCTGTACTTATCCGCCAAAATAAAGAGCATAATGCACAGAAAAGAGCATTAGACATCATTACTCCTTAGGCATCAACTAATTTTTGTGCCAGACATATTTCATAGGCAGATAGAAAGCAGTGAATGTGATCATACTGGCTAGCAGCTGAATCTTGTGACAGATGAGGGCAAAATACCTATGCACTATAATGCTATCTTAGATGGCCATATCAGTACTGTATATATATATTTTTCTTTTATTTCTGCCAGCACTGACTGACAATAACAACAGATACAGTTGCCATTGTTGGTAAAATCTTTCTTCTCAAAGTCTTCACCTTTTCAGATAGGTCCTTATGCAGTATACATTGAGACAACTAAGAAGTCACTGAACCTGCCCCTCTTAGAGGCCTTATAGATGACCAAAAATTGAAAGTGTAACCATCTGTACTTTTTTTAAAATCAGTAAAAGCTAAGGACTATTTGGAATCAGGGTCTATACATGTTATTTACAGCAATCTCAAACTTTTAGCCAAAGGTTGTAATGGTCAGAGTCTCAAAACGCTTGTTTCGTTTTCATATAATCCAGAGTGGGTGGGGGTATCAATACACAACCTTTATTTGCGCATGTTTTTTGCATAAAATGCAAATGACAGATGTCATATCCAAGTTAGATTTTGTGTCTGGTCCCTCTTTTATCTTTCTGAAGCAAAAATAAACCCCAAATCGGGATCTGCTCTTCCCTGTATAGGGAAAAAGCTCCATGTCCGGCTCTGATTCTTATTAGGACGCCATGACAGTCGTGTTTGGATTACTTCCCTTTGAATGCACAAAACAACCAGAAATGAACCGAAACTCACCAAACGGTCTGTGCGACGTTTTTGACCTAATGACTTTGTTTACAATCGATAGTCACAAAATTACAATCGATTGTCGCCGACGTGAGCCTGAACGATTAGTTTTCGATGTTCAGCGACTATCGGGACAACACTAGCACAAATGTAGGGTATGACAATATCTCAAGCAAGTTAGACTTTCAGGATGCTGTGCCCAAGGTCAAGGTCACTGTGGCTAGGTTTTAGAAAAACTTTGTCATCGCTCTAGCACCTACATTTCTCAATGGATTTGAAAAATAAATTCACACAAATGTAGGGCATGACAATATCTCGAGCAAGTTTGACTTTCAGGGTTCTGCAAGGTCAGATCAGGCCAACCACTACGAAGTTAGCTGCCCTTGACAGCTCTGTCTATTGTGCTCTTGATCGGATACTTTTTAAACTTGCATATATTAAATGAGGGCATACATAATGTTTTGGATGAGTTTAATTTTCAGCCTGATTGGACCACTGACTGTGGAGTTAGCTGCCCTTGAGCATCTTAAATATCCCTATAGGTTTACAATGTCTCTCAGGTGAGCAATTGTTGCCCTTTGGGCTACTTGTTACCTAATTTGACTGGTCAGTTCAAATTTTGACTGACATTTGGCAACAGGGCGGTTAGATTTAAAGTGATTTGTTTTTCTTGACACACCGGTTTTGGGGGTTTTATGAAACAATTCATTACGACACAAGCTTGTTTGGATGTTACACACATTTTACTGAGAGCAGCAGAGGTTCATGTAGTCTGTTGCTGACAACTCTTTAATGTAAAGTTGTGATATTTATTTGAATAGTCTCCCTTGACTCAGTATTGCCTCTGCATTTATTGTCATATTTTTTTTTCAGCTGACTATTTTAAGGAGAAAGGTAAATAACAAGACTTGTTAGAAAGTTTGAAGAAAAATACTGTGATAATGGCCAGAGATGTAGAGAAATCAACATTTTCTGATGCAGATTCTGGATATATTTGCTGTTTCTTCATGAAGATCTCTTCAGAAAAGAGAATCTGGATGGCCTGATTCTATTGTGACACTGCCTTCAATCCACACTCCACAGCATACATTTTAATTATGAAGAATAAAAAAGTACAAGTTCTTGATAATCTGTATTCATGGCTTGATCTATACGTCTGTAATAATTACGAAGATTTAGAAGACAGCTGTTGCAGTTTGCATAGAAGGAGCTTTTATCTAGTTGTCAATTCTTTTACAAATCTGTGTTTACCTTCTTTCGGCTATATGATGGGGGATTTCCTTTCCAAAGCAATCCAAAAATCTAAGACAGATCTAGATTTTTGGGATTGTTTTAGAAGGGAAAAACCCCATCTCATAGCATAATTTCATAAGACTGATTTAGATATTTGGGGTCATTCTAGATATGGAAAAACAGATTTTTTAGCCTTATAAATACAGTTGGAGAGGGAACTGTTCTGAAGTGGAATAATGGGACAAACCTGCCTGAGAGAAGAATGTAGATTGTTCACTGCTTGATCTACATCAATTTAGATGTGGCTAACAGTTTAAGGTAAATGGGTACACTTTCAGGGGAAGCAACTCTGCCATTTTCATTTTGCTTCCCTTTATCAATGGGAGTCAACTCTTAAAGGAAAGAATTTGCTCCTCTAGGAGCAAATTCTTTCTTTTAAAAGTAGAACCCTTTTGATAGGGCTTTGTCCTCCAGGAACACAAATGGGAGTCACAATTGTTCCCCTTCATAAATGGTATGAAAAAAGATGTACCCATCCATCTCCTCCTAAGGCAAGTAGACTTGTCTAAATTCAAAGATGGATGAATCCATAGCACATAGTTAAGGTGTCCCAGACCATGGAGTTACTACAGAAAATCAGTTTTACCTTGAACATTGGGACTATTGATGCTTGACTAGACATATATCAGTTTTGGATCAAGTTTCGTGCTGTTTGTTGGGAGTGTGATGTTACATTAATTCAATGTCAACTCAGTAGGAGGAAGAAAATACAATATCCCAGTATTGTATAGCTTTGTTGTGATACTTTTCTCCTGATATGTTTCTCCCTATATGTTTGAACAGCTGTATGACAAGTGTAGATCCATATCAGACTGCTCCTAGTCTGATCAGGGTTTGTGTTATTCCTAAACAGTTATACAAACATTTCACAATATGCAAAATAAGAGACTTGAGCAAGAGTTCATTTTGAATATAGACTGGGAGCCAGTATTTTGGGTAAAACTGGTATAATATGCTACAACATGGAAAACAGGATACATAGTGCCTCAAGGAAAATGAAGACTTAAGTCCATCACTGTGCATCCATGCAATCTCGGTAAAGCCATTATTTTGTGCCTGCAGATTTCATAGGCTTATTGCACAGTGTGTACAGTCATCAACATTCTGGCCAGACTTTATAGTTTTGCAGGCTGGTCAGAGTCCTTATTGTCTGTTTGTGTACTAAGAACCTTTTCTGCATGTCACAGTTCCTAGTATGATATTTTCCAGAGCTCCAGGTATGAGCAGTACAGGATATTTGAGCCACAACACAACAAAATCTGTGCCCAGAGCTGACTCAAATCAGCCTGGGCTGTGCCCAGTCCAATCAGAGCCTTTGTGCCGGCATGGAGTTAGCTTAGACCCTTAGCTATCCTTTAAGTGCACAGCTAAGACTCTGATCAGACTGGGCAAATGCCCAGGCTGATCTGAGTCTTCCCTGAGCGCACATGCCACTTTTTAGCTCACCTGAGCCGAAGGCTCACAGGTGAGCTTATAGTATAGGCAGGCATCCGTCGTCTGTCGTCCGTCCGTCCGTCGTCCGTCAATATTTTCAAACGACATCTCCTCTGAAACTACAAGGCCCATTGTTACCAAATTTCATATAAGGCATCTGTAGGCAGGGGGAACCAATAATACTGTTTTTTATCCAAATCGCTTCAGAACTTTGGTTGCTATGGCAACTTAAAGTTTCCATTGACTTGTATGGGAAAAATTGAAAATTTGCATTTATTGCTATGTCACTGCAGATATTTTGACAAAACTTGTACAGAAATGTTCCTTGAGTAGTCCTCTATCAACCACATGAAATTTATGTAAATTGCACAATTAGGCTGGTTGCCATGGCAACCGAATAGTTAAAAATAGAAAAGATATTCAAAAATTATCTCCTCAGAAACTATACAACCAATAAAGCTCAAACTTCACAGAAATGATCTTGGCACTGCCCTCTATAAAAATAAAAATACTGTTTTTCTTGGCAATTGCTCCGGCAGTTTGGTTGCTATGGCAACTTCAAGTTGCCATTGACTTATAATGGGAAAATTGAAAATTTGCATTTATTGCTTTGTGACTGCAGATATTTTGACAAAACTTTTACAGAAATGTTCCTTGAGTAGTCCTCTATCAACCGCATGAAATTAATGTAAATTGCACAATTTGGCTGATTGCCATGGCAACCGAATGGTTAAAAATAGAAAAAATATTCAAAAATCATCTCCTCAGAAACTATACAATCAATAAAGCTCAAACTTCACAGAAATGATCTTGGCACTGCCCTCTATAAAAGTACTGTTTTTCTTGGCAATTGCTCTAGCAGTTTGGTTGCTATGGGAACTTAAAGTTGCCATTGACTTATAATGGCAAAATAGAAAATTTGCATTTATTGCTATGCCACTGCAGATATTTTGACAAAACTTCTATAGAAATGTACCTGGAGTAGTCTTTAACCAGCCTTGTTAAATTTATACAAATTGGGCAATTTTTCTGGTTGCCATTGCAACCGAATAGTTAAAAATGGAAAAATATTAAAAAATCATCTCTGCATAAACTGTGTGGCCAATAAAGCTCAAACTTTACAGAAAGAATCTTAGTACTAGCCTCTATAGAATTCTTATTTTTCATGGCAATTACTCCAGCAGTTTGGTTGCTATGGCAACTAAGAGTTTCCATTGACTTATAATGGGGAAAATGGAAATCGGCAATTTTTGCTGTCTCACAGCTTTTATTTAGATTTTCTTTCTACAGAAATGTTTCTTGAATAGTCCTCTATATTTCATATGAATTTTCTCCAAATCGCTGAATTTGATTGGTTGCCATGGCAAAATATAGGGTAAATTTTCGAAAAAAAAAAAAGAAAAAATGAAAAAATCTTCTGCTCAGAAGCCATATGGGGGATGAAGCTGATATTGTGCAAACATGTTGATGACAGAAGCCTCTACATGAATTTTGTTTTTTCTTCCAACCCAATAAGAACTTTGGTTGCTATGTCAACTTATAGTTTCCATTGACTTATAATGGGGAAAGTGAAGCCATGAGGAGGATGAAGCTGATACTTTGCATACATATTAATAACATTAGCCTCTACCTAAAGTATATTTCATATTATCATTGCCCATGTGAACTGGTTGCTATGGCAACTTAAAGTTTCCATAGACTTACAATGGGGAAAGTGGACATTTGGTATTTATTTCTGTGTTACGGCAGATATTTTGACAAAAGCTTTACAGAAATGTTCCTAGAGTAGTCCTCTATCAGCTATAAGAATTTTGCCCAAAGACCTGATTTTGATTGGTTGCCGTTGCAATTGAAGGGCCAAATTTTCAATTTTTTCAGTTTTTTTTTTTTTTTTTTTTTGCCAAAGATCTTCTTCTCAGAAGCCATTAAGGGGGGATAAAGCTTATTTTTTGCATAAATGTTTGTGATATTATCCTCTACATAAATGGTGTGTTTTATTGCTGTTGTGCATGTTGTTTTGTTGCTGTGGCAACTTAGTTTCTCAGTGCTCAGGTGAGCGATATAGGGCCATTGGCCCTCTGGTTTCATTTTGTTGTGCCGTGGCTCATTTCTGCTACCATGATTGGGTACACCTCATTGTATTTCAGCCAGTTGTACAAAGGGAAAATTTTTGTGGCTTCCTAGTTGTTCCCCTGGACATAGAAGCCCTTACAAAATGGGGTCTACTCTGAAAGGAAAGAATTTGCTCATTCTTTCCATTAAGTGTTGATCCCTATTGAAAAGGGAGGTAAGAAAATGGCAGTTTCTTCCCCTGACAAAGTGTACACGTTCACATTCTCAGTCAAATACAATTCATTAGAATTGTCTAATTGAGGTGGCTCTTATGAGGAGCCATAACATGCATTTATAGAGAACATTTATCACAGACATATCATGAATATCTCGTTATCTGCAGCTCTAAGTTGTCAACAACAAAAATTTTGATCAGATTTCTTGAGTGTCTGAGGAAGTATATTGGATGAGCAAGACAAAAACACACCTAACAAGGCCCAGAGATTGTTGTTTATGCAAGAGTCATCACATTTTTCTGTACAATTCATGCCAGATATACCTTTGAAAGCCTTGAATGCAATCTTTTTTTTTTCCATCTTTTGTATTTAGACCTGCTATTATTATACTTTTTTTCAGTATGGCATTTACTTCCTGCTGCGGAAAAGTTTGTATTCTTAACTCTTTCAGCACCAAAAAGCAGACGACAAAATTTATGTCTGCAAAAATTTAAAAAATGCCCTGTCCAAGACATTTCATATTGAGAATTCAAAGACTAGAGGGCAAACAGTGTAGATCTAGATGAGCCGCCTCATCAGGATCTACGCTGTTTGCAAATTTTGCTAATTTTGTCACTGGGGCTTAAAGAGTTAAACAATTTAGCACATTCAAACACTCAGTCCATCATTAGTACCTTCTGAGGGACTTCATATACCCTCCTAAGTAAACCTCAGCATGGAAGTTCTTTTGAGGGACAGCAACATACATTTTAAGCAGAATTACTGTAGTTTGTTCAAAATGTATTGAACTTTCATCAGAAATGTAGTTTCAATAGTTTGGATGTAACAGTTGTTTTGCAGTCTCAGATACTGACCCTTCTTCCAGCTTCATATGGAAGACACAAATTATGTCTCTTGGTTTTTATTGCCATTTTTAGCTCACCTGAACGAAAGTTCAGGAAGAGCTATTGTTGTCACCCTGGCGTCAGCGTCCGGATTGGATGTTTTGGTTAAAGTTTTTTTAAAGACCTATATCTCCTTAACCCATAGATGGATTTTTTTTATACTTGCACTGTAGTTGTATTGGTCCAAAGTTTAACAGGGTACCACCCGCACCCCACTCATTGACCTTGATGTCAAGGTCATGGACTTAGAAAATTGGGAGTTTTTTTGGACAGGATGTTTTGGTTAAAGATTTTTAAAGCCCAATATCTCCTTAACCCATGAATGGATTCCTTTGATACTTGCACTGTAGTTAGATATTGGTCCAAAGTTTTCCAAGATACTACCCCCATCCCCCTCAGTGACCTTGATGTCAAGGTCATGGACTTAGAAAATTGTCTTTTTATTGATTGTATGTTCTGGTTAAAGTTTTTTAAACACTCATATCTCCTGAACCCATGAATGAATTCTTTTGATATTTGCACTGTAGTTAGACATTAGTCATTAGTTTTACAGAGTACTACTCCAATCCAACTCAGTGACCTCTTGATGTCAAGGTCAGGGACTTAGGAAATTTTGGTCTTTCTTAAAGTTTTCTAATTGCATACTGATTCATAAAGCTTGGCAGAGATTTCATTTACACTTAAACTGATGTGAGACACTTTTTTGAGTTTTTACAAAACACTATATACTTACCCCACTGGATGACCTTGGAGTCAAGGACATCGACTCAGAATTTTGTCTTAAAGATTTTGGTTAAAGTTTTATGTTTATGAAGACGTAATTTCACAGTGCCATGATGGACTCAGTCAATACTTATACTTGGACTGATGTTAGATAATGGTTCAGGGTTTTGATACATCCTGGTTTGTCCCCCCCCCCCCCCCCCCCCCCACACACACACACCCTCAGTTCTTGGACTTTGACATTTCATGTGGATTTTTTTTTTAAATTTATTTTAACACTTATTTCCGAGATAACTTTTGTTTATAAATATGTTGTCATTATGGACATGCTTGCCTGAAGGTTTATGCATAGCAGTCCACACCACCATAGGGCCTGTGCGATGAGCAAGCACCAATTTAGGCGAGCTATGCTGTCAGACGACAGCTCTTGTTTCAAAGGGAGACAACTTCCAGTTGGATGTAACAGTTGTTTAGCAGTCTCAGATACTGACCCTGCTTCCAGCTTCATACAGAAGAGACAAATTACTTCTCTTTGGGTTTTTTGCCATTTTTCAAAGGGAGCCAACTTTGGAGATTTTGTATTGGCTTCCCTGCAATAAGCATGCCAGTTATGGGAAAGAGATCAAATTCATTTCTTTACAAGTTGACTGCTTTAAGCTGGAAGGCAAAAATGAAAAGCATCAAGTTGCTTACCTTGAAAGTAGCATTTAATACGAGCGCCAAAAAGACAGACAACTAAATTCATTTTTAGCTCGCCTGTACGAAAGTACAGAGAGCTATTGTTGTCACTTGGACAGCGTCAGCGTGGGCGTCACACTTTGAAGTTTTACGTTAAAGTTTTTTTATGTGATGGCAAGGCACTGCAGGTGAGCTATCCTGTACGGGGACATGTCTTGTTGTAATTTCAAATAATGCTTCTTCTAAACTATGTATAATAGAGTTCAATTTGCAAATAGTGTAGATCCAGATGAAGCGGCTCATGATGAGCCGCCTCATTTAGAATCTACACTATTTGCAAATTGAACTACTATAGTTGGCACTTTAAATGTTACAGTATCATTTCATGTACATTACAAACCATTTATAATGTTTCAAATTTCATTAACCTTGAAACAGCTGTTAATTTTCATTTCCATTTTCCTATGTTAATGATTTATGGTATAATAAATATTGTTACTATGGCAATCGAGTTGTGTTTCTGTCATATTATTTCCAAGGTGCACAGAAGTGAAAGCTGTTGTCAAGGTACGTCTCGGGTCTTACGAGGTTGATTTTAATGTAGTGAATTGCAGTAACCCTGTATAAATGTCCTTTCTCTGACACAACTGTAAGCTTTTTATGAAAAGGGTGCTTCAAAAAAAGTGAGCTCACATTAAGCAAAAGATTGTTTTGAAGTGTTCTTTTAACTGGCTATAGTTCATGAAATTATGATGTAGAAAATTCTTATGGGGTAAATGAACTTTACAACATTAAAATATGGGATAAAATTGATTTTCTTATACGATTTTATATTATTTTCCTTCCAAATATAAAATATTTGTCTACGCATGTCACTATCACATGATAGTGACATGCGTAGGCAACCCTGTTGTTATTTGTGTAATGTGATTTGTGCCAGGAAAAGCTATCATTATATGAAGCTTCAAGACTTTTACAGTTATGCTTTGGACAAGAAAAATGGACAAAGGGAGATACATGTAATTCAAAAAGCCAGGAAAAATTGCGGTTCTTGTACACTGCACTACTTTTTTGTCCTCCATTGTCATTTCACTACTCTTTTTTGTCCTCTATTGTTATATGAAGTTTCAGGGCAATCCCATTTATACTTTTAGAGTTATGCTCAAGACAAGAAAAAGTGACAAGAGATCATTCAAAAAGCCAAGAAAAGTTACGGTTCTTGTACACTGCATTTCTGCATCCTCTGTCATTACATGAAGTTTCAAGACAATCCCACACTTTTGGAGTTATACTCCGGACAAGAAAACTGACAAAGGGAGGGAAATAGTTAAACAAGTAGCCCAAGGGCAACGACCGCTCACCTGAGTTATAAAATGTAAGCTTCCAGCTCAGGTAAGCTAATAAACAGGCTGCAATTCTATAGGATTCGATGACCCCATGGGGTATGGCAAGTTTGGACCCCAGGGTTTTGATTGGCAGGATTTATGTAGAGGACCACTATACACTGCAACATACTAAATACATAAGCTCTTGGCCTTATGGTTTCATAGAAGAAGTTTTTTGAAGGTTCTTTAGCTATATAGCTCTGTATAAACAAACAAGCCCCTAGGGTGTGGCCAGTTTGGACCTCAGGTGCTTGACTGGCAGAATTTATGCAGGGGATTACTAGACATTGCTGCATACTAAATATGTAAGCTCTGGACCTCATGGTTTCAGAGAAAAAGATTTTTGAAGTCTTTCCCATTATAAGTCTATGGGAGCAGCATGGCCAATTTGGACCCCAGGGGGCATGGTTGGCAGGATTTATGTTGGAGACCACTAAACGTTGCTACATATGTACTAAAGAAGTTAGCTCTGGGCCACATGGTTTAAGAGAAAAAGTTTTTTTAAGATTTTCCCATTGTTAGTCTATGGGAGCTAATGACCCCTTGGCGTGGCCAGTTTGGACCCCAGGAACATGGTTGGCAGACCACTAGGCATTGCTACTTGCTACATATATACGCTCTTGGCCTCATGGTTACAGAGAAGATTTTTTTAAAATTTTCCCATTGTAAGTCTATGGGAGCTTATGACTCCAGGGGTGTGGCCAATTTGGACTCCAGGGGCATGGTTGGCAGGATTTATGTAGGGGACCACTAGACATTGCTTCTTGCTACATATACAAGCTCTGGGCCTCATGGTTTCAGAGAAGAAGATTTTTTTTAAGATTTTCTCTTTGTAAGTCTATGGGAGCTAATGGCCCCCTGGGGCGTGGCCAATTTGGGCCCCAGGGGCATGGTCGACAGGATTCATGTAGGGAACCACTAGACATTGCTACATACCAAATATATAAGCTCTGGGCCTCATGGTTTCAGAGAAGAAGATTTTTTTAAGTTTTTCCCAATATAAGTCTATGGGAGCTATATGTTGCCATGGCAACCAGTTCCAACCCAATCTGCCCTTTACCCTAATGCAGTCAATCCCCCACCCCAACAATGCTACACATAAAATTTGATCAAGATTGGTCTGCTGTTTAGGAGATATTGGTGTTTAAAAGTGTGGACAACGACAACGGACGACAGACCATGGCTATACTATAAGCTTTAAGTTTTTCCCATTATGAGTCTATGGGAGCTTATGACACCTGGGGAGTGGCCAGTTTGGACCCCAGAGGTTTGGTTGGAAGGATTTATGTAGGGGACCACTAAACATTGCTACATACTATATATATATATAAGCTCTGGGCCTCATGGTTCCAGAGAAGAAGGTTTTTGAAGGTTCTTAAGCTATATACAGTCCAACTTCACTGGCTCGAACTCGGCAGGCTCGAACGCCATGCTTCGGTCGAACTGACTTTCCAGTCCCGGCAAAACTCCCATTCATTTTAACTTAACCCGCGACCTTTGGCTCGAACTACGATGGCTCGAACGCTCGAACCCCAAATCCGGTCCCTAGGGTACATTTTCTATGTAAAAACCCACCGATGGCTCGCACTGATTACCTTGTAAATAATTTCCATTTCAATAACGGTCACTCAGACGTTTGATCATTGTCATAAGACGCTTTGATATTGATGAAGCGTTTGCCGAAACCAAAGATATACTTGATTGGTGCGAGCTCAATTAAAGCCGCCCTTTGATCAACTGGTCAATCGATTAATGCTGAGTGGTTGTCAATTTTAAGCAGATTGTATAGCTTGGTCTTATCTATTTGAACGCGGCTAATGAGGAGGCATATGAAAATTAAAGATGGTAAAAACAAATTACCCCCTGGGGCGTGGCCAATTGGAGCCCCAGGGGCATGGGTGGCAGGATTTTAGTAGGGGATCACTAGACATTGATACATGCTATATATATATAAGCTATGGGCCTCATGGTTTCAGAGAAGAAGATTTTTTAAGATTTTCCCATTGTAAGTCTATGGGAGCTAATGACCCCTGGGGCGTGGCCAATTTGGGCCCCAGGGGCATGGTTGGCAGGATTTATGTAGGGGACCACTAGACATTGGTACATACTGAATATGTAAGCTCTGGGCCTCATGGTTTCAGAGAAGAAGATTTTTTCAGATTTTCCCATTGTAAGTCTATGGGAGCTAATGACCCCAGGGGTGTAGCCAATTTGGGCCCCAGGGGCATGGTTGGCAGGATTTATGTAGGGGACCACTAGACATTGGTACATACTAAATATGTAAGCTCTGGGCCTCATGGTTTCAGAAGAAGATTTTTGAAGTTTTTCCCAATATAAGTCTATGGGAGCTATATGTTGCCATGGCAACCAGTTCCAACCCAATCTGCCCTTTAACCTAATGCAGTCAATCCCCCACCCTAACAATGCTACACATAAAATTTGATCAAGATTGGTCTGCTGGTTTAGGAGATATTGGTGTTTAAAAGTGTGGACAACGGACGACGGACCATGGCTATACTATAAGCTCACCTTGACAGGTGAGCTAAAAAGACAGAGTTATGGTTCTTGTACACAGCACTTCTCCTTAATGTCCTCTTTCTTTATATGAACATCCGACTCATTTTTTGGAATTATGGTCTGGACAAAAGTGTTACGGAAGCATGGACAGAGGGACAGACAGAGACCACTTCCATATCCCCATTGGCCTTTGGCAGGAAAATAATCAGTGAGAAATCTGATTCAATTCTAGGCCAGTTGTATAATGTTTTGCCTTAACTCGGCTAAAGGTGAACTTTACCTGGTAAAAAAATACAATCAACTACTACTCCAATTTACATTTTATTGATAATACAAGTTAACAGATACACAGAGGTACCACTTAATAGATACTCAAAGGTATATATTTAATATGTATAAAAAGCTGAGCTTTACACTAAATCTTCCCATTAATAGAATCAATTTACATAATTACACATGTACAAACTTCAACAGGAATCATTAACAAATCTACAACAGTGTATTGGCTCATGGCAAGATAAGAATTTATCACTCAATTTCAAAATTTTAAGTTTCAGGAGAAGCAGCTCTGTCAATCTTATTTTTGCCTCCCTTCTCAAAGGAAATCATGCAGGTTGTTTCCCTTTATGGCAGAAAACATGGTGAACCCAATTACATTAAGGCACTTCTACTCATCTTCAGTAACTCTATCGTAACTTTCTTTCTTTTTGGCTGTTTTAACCATAAATTTTAAAATCCATTTGTAGTGACACATGAATACATCAATGCCTTCCATTCGACGCCAGAGATAAAGCCAGCTATTTTATATCACTTGCCAACTTATAGTGTGTTTTTTTCCTTGATAACTTAGGCTATTTTTTGTTATTTAAACATGAAGACCAATACACTGAGAATGAGCCTGCTCAAGTTGTCAACATTTTATTTCATTATCAGATTTCATTATGGCATACATTTTTCTACAGGAACACACTTCATATAATATAGATCCAGTTAAGCCCAAAGTTTAAGGAATCTAAATTCTGCTTCTCCCCTCATTCCTTCACAAAACCAGCTGCAGGATCTATCTGAATTACCGTATTGTGCTCAAGTATTGGGCACCAAAATTATTAATTTTCCATTTGTCCCAAATGGAAAATTAATAATTTTAGGTGTCCCAAAATTTAGGCATATTACAATACTTAGTGAATTTATTTCAAGATGGACACACTTTAAGGGGGAAGCAACTCAGCCCTTTTCATCTGCCCCTCACTTTTCAGTTGGAGTCAGCTCTTAATGGACAAAATTTGTTCATATAGGAGCACTCTCTTTCCTTTGCTAATACACCCCATTCTGGAAGGGTTTTCCAGCCCAGGGAGCAGGTCACAAAAGCTGTCTTCCTTTGAATAAATGGCAGAAAATAGATGCCAGGGCTCCTGATAATTCTGCAATAATTTGTTATTTTTCCCAAGCCACATAGGTTGGGACCCTTCATTAGAACTGCCTTGGCAATTGTAATGAGAGATTCCAACCAAAGGTGTATTGAAGAATGGAGAGATATCCTCAAACCCCCACCTGGAGCAATGTATGCGCCTAATTTTAGTGTTTCAATTCTCCTATCGACATTCCTCCCGCACCTCAGCGGAAGGAATCCATAGCAGCAGTAACGGGGCGGGCGCCAGATTTTGTGAAGAAGTAGGAGCTTTCAACCCCAAAATTTGGGCTTAACTAGCGCTCTGATGATTGAGCCAGAACAGCATTCTCACCAAATATTTTATTATAAATTATTTGCCGCCAGCATCAGATATGTGATTCATTTCATGTTTTTCTGCATGTACTAATGATAACCATTTGTTTTAGATGAGCCTGCTGTTCCAAGCTAACAACGACATTAGCAAACACAGCTTTAAAACTTTTATCTTGTAATATGACACATTCACTATATTTTTTATGTTTTTTGTTTGTTTTTTGTTAGATTTTTTTGCTGATAGTAAGCTACTGTTAAAGAGCAAAGGTTACTGACATTTTTCAGCAAAAACAAAAAAAAATCAGTGTTAAACCAATAATTGCGAAAATACCGAACAAGTCCATCTCTTAGCGAGTTCATTTAGCCAACAAGAACAGCTGGACCCAGATGTTCAAAGCATCAATAGCTTAACAAGCTCGTTCAGAAGTCAACTCATTAAGTCTTTTATAATTTTCAAACCAAATACTATACTTTTGTTGAAAAAATTGTGAGAAGCTTTTGCAATGCAAAAGCTTCTCACATTTTTTCAACAAAAAATGTTGGTTTACTTGAGATATTAACGTAACTAACAGCATTGTTAGTTTTGAACAACTGGGCCCGGACCTGTTTTCTAGCAGTTCTAGTGACGGTGTTTGTTCTATCTTATCTGTACTAAAAGGCATCAGTTATGTAAAAGATACAAACACCTTCAAATAGATGTGAGAAACTGTTAAGGTTGTTTAGTATAACTACAATGATGTATATGAACTAACAATTAGTCAAGCTATGCTGGTGTATATGAAACTAACACTCATATTCTAAATGATATATAGAATTTTGAATAATCAGGGCCCATGCATCAGCTTAGCCATATCAGCACTATTTTGGGGGTGCAAATTTATCAGTTTCTGCACCAAGACTGACATTGCACAGTTCTGTTTCAGTACAATCATTTGCTGTGATCACTGTTCGAAATCATACAGCCTATGTTTTCCTGAACAATAATGATTACCCCTATAAAGAAATAATTTTCCATTTGGGACAAATGGAAATAAATTATTTTAGGTGTCCCAATATTTAAGCAAATTATGGTAATTTTCATTCCCAAAATTTGTGATCTCAGACCACATTCTGTTGAAGCAACAGAGAATCAAATCAAAATTTTCACCACATATATTTTGATTTATTCATTTGGAACTCGTAGCTGCACTGTAAAATAGATGAATATAAGCTATTATCTAACCCTACCTTGTCATCTACACAGAAGACTAAGTCATTAAGTATTTTAGCAGTCTTATCCCCCTATCTTGAACTATTAACTTGCCATGGAAAAGGAGTTTGCATAAAATTTAGACCCCAATCATACTGCTATGAAGATGTCTGATATGGATCTACACAGCGTGCAGTCTATACTGTCTGCAATTTTTTATTTAAACACCTCCTTAGATGATGAATGGACTAGTCCAAATTCAAAGATAGATGCTTTCATTACTAAAACTCACAATGGTAAGAGTTAAACAGCAGAGATTGAATTTCTGTACAGTATTATGTATGTTCATTGTTTATATGTTTTTTTGTTGTTGTTTTTATGAAAAGTTCAGAAAATTTGGATGCAACAAATCAAAGAATTCATCAACAATTTATCAGGAAGTGTAAACCAACAATAAATGAACTCATCTGCATGGCCTTGTAGTTAAAACATACACAGGCCATATGAAGAAAAAACATCTTACAGGATGTGACACCAGGGAAGACTTAGCTCAGCCTGTACATCAGCAATCTGACAAATCTTCTCAGATTAAATCAGCAATCCATGAATTCTCTGGAACTTACGTAGTTAATACTGTTCAGGCCACATTAAGCGTGGCATATCTAAATCCTCAATGTTCACAAGTCAAAAGACCTGTTTTCTCCTGACGGAGACTGTAATGTTGGAGTTATGATCTTTTAAGATGCAGTGTCCTTTTTATCACAATTTAATGAGGACAAAATTATTCATGAAGAGCTGTTGAAACTTGTGATAGCTGTTAAACTAACAATATTTTCTCTTCTGAAAAGGGGTCAAGTGTACACTAAAATCTGCGCTAGTTTGGCTTTATTTAACGATTCTTCAGGGAATTTAAAACCCTGCCCAAATAAAGGAGAGCTTCAAAGTCTAAGTCTAGAAAATATGAAAATCAGGTGGCAAGACTGGCTTAGACAAGAAAAATCTGCACAAGGAAAATCTTAATGTGAATCATGCAGTGCTCCAGAAAAGAAGGGGTTACAGGGATGAATAAGGATAATTTTCTATATTTCTCCATAAAAACCATTTGTTCAGTACTGTCTCAGCGAGACAGTTCTAATGAGGGGTCAGAACAAGGGGTCATTAGAAGGGTCAGAATGTATGTTTTCATTGAGAAATAAAAAAAATATCCAGAATTATCCTCATACCCCTCTTTATCTGGAACTCTGAGGAAGTAATTACTGAAGACCAGCCTGTCCATGGGTTGTCGGCTACTGACCAGTGGCACCCTACAGGTCTCAAAGGTATGAGCCCCTTAACAGACTGAACTGATTAACAGCTGACAGGGGATTTAAGGTGTGTATGTACACTCTGTGTATTTTCTCCATTTTTCAGAGGGAAGCAGCTTTTGTGACATCCCGTTTGCTTCCCTGAATGACAAAAACACACCAAAAGGGGGCACATTCTTAAAAGAAAAAAATCTGCTCCTCAAGACCAATTCTTTCCTTTAAGAGTTGACCCCCACTGAGAAGGGCAGAGTTGCCTACCCTGAAAGTGTACCCATTCACCTTACTCCTACTATAGCCTGGCATACAAGTTTTGATTCTAAAAGCATTCAAGTTTACATCAATGATGCTACAACAGCCAAAACAAACAACCCCCCATCAACACAAATGCTCATACTGTGTCTTTGATGTTGCCCACACCTTACTTCATAGCACAGATTACCCACACCCCTGACACCTTACTTCATAGCACAGATTACTGTCTCACGCAATTTTCTTGCTTCTTTTTTTATTCTTTTCAGATTGACATGTACTATCAAATCAACCAACACAGTATGTATACTTGAAACAATTTCTATTAAAATATGGTATAAACTCATGTAAGACAGATTTTATAAAATGCGTAGATTAGAGAGAAACAATATGAACATAGACATTAACCCATTCCATTTGGGATACCCCTTTAGGGGTATCTGGGCAAACAGCTTGGATCCAGATCAGGCCCCACAAACCTGGGACCTGATCTGAGATCCAAACTGTTTGCTGCCTAGACATCATTTCTACAAGAGTTAGTTAGACCAATATTGTCAAAATATTCTTGATTTTTGATGCAGACGAAAATTTCAGCAGTTTACAAAAAATACCCAGAATGCAATGGGTTAACAAATAAATTCCTGCTTCAAGCACTTGCCCCTTGCCAACAGATATGCAATACTCTTTAATAGAAATGTACTGATAAAATGGTGCATTGAATTTAGAGAAGAGTTGCAACAAGCAAGCAGACAATTCAACTACGGTATTTCTCCTTAAATACTCAATTTATCAAAGCTAATGAATGTCTTGTTTCCTAGGAATGCCACTTCTATTAACTTGTATTTTGGAAGGAGGCCCTGTTAAGTGACTTCACCCTGTACTGATAGTCCAAGTTGGGCCTGATGATTTCAATAACTTGTTCAATAGGCTGTATACATGAACTACTAACCCATACAAAGCATAATGCATATCTCATTTGAATCATTAGCTTAATTCATAGACAAAATATTTACAAAATCAAGTTTAATAACAGATTACACACGTTAATCACAGTTACAAAAAATATTTTTTTTATTTTATATACTCTGCATGATAAATTCCAGAAATTCGATTTTGAAGATGAAAATACAGCCCTTTTAATTCCAGACATTCCAATTTGAAGATGAAAATACAGCCCTTTTTTTGATGTCATTACAAAACAGCTCACCAAACAGCATAAGCACACGTTTCTTTGTAATAATTTTGACTATCACTTGGGAAGTCTATGGACTAAATACAAATAATCTCTTTTCTACACATACAAAGCATTTTTGTTTGCATTTGACACCTGTCTTTAGCTACTATGGCAGTTGGCTTGGACCCTAAACTAAAAAGTTACTATAAAATTAAATTTCAGTACTCCAGATAAGGGAGAATTTAGGGATGATTTTCCGTATTTCTCCATCAAAGCGTAACTTGTGACCCCTCTTCAGAACAGTCTCACTAGATGGTTCTAAAGATGGGTTACAACATGTTTTTATGGAGAAATAAGAAATATCTCCAACACCCCCTCTGTTCTGGAGCACTGCTGTGAACTGCCAACAAGAAGCAAATACTTAACAATCAAGCCTTTGGACTATCTGACTTTCTGCTTAGAATCTGACATGCACGAAAACGAATAATGTTGCAGTATACCATATACCAGTGAAAACCCTATATATGTAAGGCTCAATACAAAAATACAGAAACTGCACAATCTTGTAAGTTTATACAGTCTTTGGTAGACGAAATATCGATATACTATGATTCATAATAAATGGACGAAGAAGACATTCCAAACCCAAGACGAAGAGGACAAAGTAGACATTCCAAACCCAGGATGGGAGGTTATAAAACTTGAGTACAATCTGAAACTCAAAATAAAGCACACTGATTGGCTGCTTCCGAGCACTTGCTCGGAAGCAGCCAATCAGTGTGCTTTATTTTGAGTTTGAGATTATTCACAAGTTTTATATCCTCTGACCCAGGACAAAGAGACAGAAATGAAACTCAAACATTCCCTTACCACAACAGTTCACCAAAGACCAAAGATTAATGAATGGAAAACAATGTTCATAATTATTATTATGCAACAAAAATAAACTTTTAACATTCTTTTGCAAGGAGAGTAATGGCTGTTTTCCCCATTATTTATTTGCTACATATACTGAAAAATAAAATTTGATTTTATGAAGACTGTGAAATCTTGGGAGATCTAGCTGAGCAACTTCTTTTGGACTGAAGAGGTATTTAGTTACTTATTTCTCCACAAAGTGATAGAGTGTTTTGTTAGCTCTCTTCAATACCTCAGATAAGGGATCTAATTGATATTGTTCTAGTGTATGGTTGCCAACTTCTTTAACACATATCTTTAACTAATCATCTACTATTGCCCTTTTCTGATGCTATTAACTATTAAAGGACATTAAGCAACTCCATGCCAATTCAAAATTATTGACTCTTTTTACACTGAATCAAGAGCACCAAGCTGAAAATGGAAACAAGCAAAAACTGAGAAAATGCAAGATTACAACATAAAGAAAGGCACATAAGGCAATACATCACAACGCCCCAGTAATATTTCCCAATTTTAACACAGATTTTGTTAGCACTATATGAATGATATGACTTTAATGGTGCTGCACCACACCAACTTGTAAAGTGATCAGAGCTCCAAATAAGAAGGGGTAACAGGGATAATGCAGAGAATTTTTTTCTTATTTCTCAATGGAAACATATGTTGTGACCCCACATTAGAACCGTCTCGATGAGACGAGGCTAATGAGGAGTAACAACGTATGTTTTTATGGAAAAATAAGGAAAATTATCCCTAAATTATCCCTGTTACCTCTTCTTATCTGGAACTGAGTGACGAACCACACCATGTGAGCTGGCACTTTCTGGCAGACATGAACTGACAGATGTCTATCATCAGCCTGCTTAACTGCAGGCTGATCAGTGTCCTATTCATCCACAATCATAGAGATCATGAAAACTGTTTGCGTATGTAGCTTATTTCAAATGATATGGGTTGGCAAATCAAGGAGAGACCCACATACTCTACAAGTGCTCTGTGGAGAGTCCCACACAGTCAAACAGAGCTGGGAGAACTAGGCTGAAACCCATGCCCACACTGAAGTAACATGCATGGATGTTTGTTTTTTTACACATCTTACGACACCATCTCACACAGTCTGGTTCACATGATATGAATTTTATCTTGAAAAATTAGGGCTAATGCTTTAAACAATCCTGTAACCATGAAAGAACTATCCATTGGAGTGAAATTCACAGCATAAGGGTGGGTCTTGCCGACAATCCTGGGATAATTTCCCTTTAAATGGTGAAAAATAAACAGAACCTGCAACAGAATTATCAACAAACCCATAGAGGAGCATATGTGGTTTCAGGTCAACAAACCCATAGAGGAGCATATGTGGTTTGAGGTCCACTGTATCTTGGGCACAGCATATGAAAGGCAGTGTCAATCGATCTCCTTTTCATGCTTAATCCAATATACTGGACAGGCAGATAGTGCCAATAAAAATTTTCATTATGTACTGTATTTCTTCCAATAAACACTCCCTCCCTCATAAATGTCCCCTCACTGTTTTCTGTGACAAAAAATGACCCAAATTTGACCTAAATTGGCTTAAGACCATTACAATTTTGTCCTTTATTGCCAAATTTTGTTTTCAAAATGCCACTTTCAGGGCCTATAAATTAAAACGCTCCCATGGTGTTTATTAGAAGAAATGCAGTAAGTCAAATTAACATAAGGGGAGGTGACAAAGCATTAGGCATGTTAAATGTTACAAAACTAAACTCTATATCCAACGTAACTAAATCCATAAATTTTGCATTGTTGACTAATACTACGACATAAAGATTCCTGTACAATATGTATTTACAGTTTCTCCTGCTCTGAATATGTAGATATGTATACATAACTGCTTTCACCAGAGTGTTGAAACAGAGAAACATGGTTTATTCTTTAATAATACCAGATTTATCCCAATTTTTCACTCAATATGAAAATCTGACTTCTTGTATGCATGCTGCTAAATGCTATTCCGAACCTAATTTTTTCTTAAATAGACTATCTGGAGCTCCTGTGTGCGACTGCAGAGCTCTTGATAAGAGCGAATATTTGATGATAACTTAGGGATGATTTTTCTTCTCTCTTATCAGAACCATATGTTAAGACCCCTCATCTGAACCATCTTGATAAGACGGTTCAGATGAGGGATCACAACATGTTTTTATGCAGTATTAACAAAAATTATCCCTATTATCACCCAATACTCCCTCTTATCTGGGGCTGTATGTGTGTGTACTTTTTTCTGTCTGATTTAGTGTTGTACTTTAAAGCAGCAAAACATGCATAATCCATTCAAACTGGAAAGATCTGCAGATACATGTAAGCATAAACATTAAGCTTTGAACTTATAAACTGTGCCTTCCAATCATATGGCCCACAATTTTCTTACATTTAACTCTACTGTCATACCCCATCCCACATTTATACCATAAATTCAAACTGTGATGGAAATGATAATCAGCCAGCCTACACATGCATGTGGGAATGATTCTAAAGTAAAGCTTTAGCATTTTAATTAACAACCTCAATAAATCTACTTCTCTTTACAGAGCTCTAGATTAAGAGAGAGTATTTGATGATAATTAAGGATAATTTTTCTTATTTCTCATTGAAACCATATGTTGTGACCCCTCATCTGAACCGTCTCATCGAGACGGTTCAGATGAGGGGTCACCACATATGTTTTTATGCAGAATTAACAAAAATTATCCCTAATTATCACCAAATACTCCCTCTTATCTAGAGCTCTGTTTTTATGAACAGCAACCCAAATGTTTTCTATACCAGGGGTCAAAATAAGTCGGTTTTGAGGATAATTACAAGATAATTTCAGTTCCTACTCCATAAAGAATTGATATGACCCCTGTTCAGGACTGCCTTGTTGAAGCAGTTCTTATAAGGGGTCACAACATAATGTTCTAGGTAAGAAATAAGACTATCCCGAAACTCTCTGCCAAAACCTACCTTATCTGGAACTCTGACCAACTCACATACACATGGGAAAAAGAATGAGGTAAGCAGTGCTCCAAGTCAGAACGGGTAACGGATAATTTTACTTATTTTTCCATAACACATATGTTGTGACCCCTCATTAGAACAGTCTCTCCGAGATACAACATGTTTCCACTGAGAAATAAGACAAATTATCTCTGAATTCCATCCAGTGGGTTTTAATGTTACCAGGCACCAAAGGCAAGTGGAGGCAATGCCGGTGAAACTGGATTAGTTTTTTTTAAGCTCACAAGAGAGCCATGGATGAAGCTCAAGTCAAATTGTGCTCAGATGCCATGCAGGAAAGAGTGTGAGGTAACTGTAAGTTACTGTGTTTTTCAATGTTTGCCCTAAAGTGAGCTGCCAACCGTGTTCTATAGGACAATATCTCTGAATTATCCCTGTTACCCCTTCTTATCTGGAGCTCTGAGGAAAGCATACAATTACTCAATCGTTCAAATATTATAGATAATGGAACTCTGATTATATACTATAAACTGTGAATTAGGCCATGTCAAATGGTATAGCTTTCTTTGGCATAGCTCAACTCCTCTGTGTTAAATAAAAACTTTACTTTCTTAGCATTTATGCCAATACATCCTCGTCACAGCAAATGAATTGTTTCAAATCTATATATCGGAGCTCCAACTAAAGTGGCGGTATTGATGCTATTCTTGGATAATTTCTCTTTTGACTCCCATGAAAAGTTGAGGCCCCTTATAAGGTGTATGGGTAAACCTTTGAGCTTTTCTGCCATTTTACAAAGGGGAACAACTTTTGTGACTTCCTGTTGTTCCCTTCCCTGGATAAAGGAAGTTTAAGAAACCCTTCCAAAACAGGGTCTACTCTAAACACCTTTGCACCTCGGGGAGCCAATTCAATCCTTTAAGAGTTGACCCCATTATAAAGGGAAACAAAAATGCCAATGGCTGAGTTGTTTCCCCTGAAAATGAATCCATAACTATAGGGTAATTCTAATGAGGGAGTACAAAGCAGGCTTTCACAAAGACTAGAAATTACATCAGAACATCAAAACCCCACTTTATCTGGGGCCCTAAATTGCTCCCCATAACGGGTAACAGGGATAATTTAGGGATGATAATCCATATTTCTAAAAACAATATATGTTGTGTTTCCTCATTTGAACTGTCTCGCCGGGACGGTTTTAATGAGGGGTCACAACGAATGTTTTGAGAAATATGAAAAATTATTTTTCAATTATCCTCAATACCCCTGTTATCTGGAGCTTTGCGGCTCTTTATTTGACAATATAAACCATGTATGGCACACATTTATTAATTCACATGGCTCCAGGAATTCTTCATATAAACACTCATCACTTTTTACTACTTGTTTTCTTTCTAGCAACATATACTAAAACAAAATCTGGCAGTTGATGAACTTGATTTTCATTCACATTACAAATAACAGGTGTAAAAAGTATGTATATCAGGATCAGACATTTGCGTAATCTGCCTAGCCATGCTGATTTTATAACCTGCACCAACAAGATTTTGAACTGCAAGCGACTGCATGCTATATTGCAAAATGCTTATTGTCAAATTATAATAACAATGTTCCAGGAGGCTCACTGGAATGAATCCAGAAACAGCGGTTATATTTTTATGTTCTTTGGGTAACTTATGCAGAAGCTAGAGTTTATAATAAATTGCAGATTTACTTAAGTGTTATGATGTGTAGTAGGATCACATTTAAATCAGAGGACCAAGTACAGCTATTTCATCAGATAAGATGGGGGGGGGGGGACTTCCTTGTGGGTGTATCCATCTGAATATTTGAGCCTTGTTGTTCTGATCCTGAATGACATACTTTTACTATGGAATGATCTGACTATTGAAAGATCTAGAGGAATGTTGCTTCTTCAAAGCTTCAGATAAACCTGGGTTTTGATCATGGTTTCTTTAATATTTCTCCATGCAATCGTATGTTATAGACCTCCCCACCCACCCCTGCCCCCTCCCCCACCATTTGTGCCACCTCACTAAAGCAGTTCTGCAGTACTAAGAAGGAATCACATTCCCTTTTTATAAAGAACACAAAGAAGTGCTGTATTTCTGCAGCTACAGGACTGGGGCATTTTCCCCCTCCAAAATGAACCCATGTATGTAAATCAGTTGTACTAATTCTGCTGTCAAATGCTTTTTTCCTGGACCCATCTTGTAAGACAGATCTAGACTTTTGGAACTTTGGAGGGGAAAACCCCATCTTATAGCCCAAAATAACATGGCATACTAGAAACCTGATCAAAACCCGCCATAACTGGGGCTCTGGCCCTGAGGTTAGTAAACTTTTTCCATGCTCAGCTGAGCATGAAATTTTACCTGATAATAAATAGCAAATTACTGATATGTACAGTTGTTTTCTTGCTCAGTTTAGCTGAGTATGAAATTTTCTCTGCTTATGAATACATAAATGCCAACTAATAAATTTTCTCTGCTTATGAATATGAAAATGCCAATATTATTTGGCATTTTCGTATTTATCAGCAGAGAAAATTTCATGCACAGCTGAGTTGAGCACAAAAAGTTTTATAACCTCGGGGCCTGTTCATGTATCAACAGCTATAGCTAATAATTATACCAATATTGTATTGTCTTCCATTTGGCAGTTTGTACCTAGTAGGTCATAATAAACACTTAGGTTGCAAAACAATTATTCGCACATGATCACATAAATATATTTTGAGGGTTATCTAACAACTAATTTAACCACACTTGAACCATAATAGTTTTATTTTGCTAGTAATCTGCTTTTGAGCAAACAGAGGATTTTCACCCGTGACCAATATTTCTTTACCAATTTTAACCTTAGTGACAACCAACTTGACAGTTTTAGTCTCAACTGGTTCGTAAGTTTTCATACATATAACTGACTCTTTTTCCGAGACCCAGCTAATCTGCTCATAAGATGATAATTCAAGGATGAAAAACCCAGAGCTCCAGATAAGGTGGTGTTATAAAGATAATTCTGATATATTTTTTCTTATTTTTCAATGAAAACCTATGTTGTGACCCCTTCATTATAACAGTCACAAGAAGACAGCTCTAATGAGGGATCCCAATGTATGTTGTTTTTTTTATGGTAAAATAAGGAAAATTATCCCTAAATTATCCCTGTTACCCCTTCTTATCTAGAGTACTGAACACACTTAGGCAATTCAGAGACTTCACAATGTATACGTTTCTGTGATGAAGAAGTCTTAAACTTTTCCGACCACATTTTTGGCACAATTAAGGCTTTTGTATGAAAACTTAGGAAACAGCAGACTGGTTCAAGCACTGAATGTTATTAAAGCTTATCAACAACCTTGACCTTGCTGCTTGCCCTTGAATATACACTAGGAATGACATTATCACTTGGAAACCTATCTAACTTGAGACTATCTAAAATTCACTCCCCATCCTCCACCTGTTGCTGCTGTTCACCGTTTTCACCTGCTTCGTCTAATTTTGCTAAAACGTCTGACGGAATACTTGTCGTCTTCTTCAGCACATCTGGATCCTCTTCGTCAAGATTCACAGACGTGTGTTTTGTGCCGAACTTGTCACTGATGCCTTGTTTCTTGAAATCCATTTTTTGTGAATCTGTAAACTTCATATGATGAAATTTCAGTAGGTCGTCATCTCCTGGCAATGTTTCTTTGAATGCTGGCTCATTGTAGGCATCTCGAAGGTATCTCCACAGGTGTGTGAACTCATGGGGTATTTCATAGCCTTTGTAATACTGCAACAAAAGCCAGAAAGCATGAAAGCTCCAGCTAAGGTGGGATTTTAAGGATAATTTCAGGGATGTCGTTTTTAGGCGACTGGAGCGATGTGGTCGCCCTGGCATGCCCGATGTCGCCCTCGGAAGCCTTCGGGGCGAAGAAAACTTCGCCCTGAAATTTCGGCGCAAATGTTTTTTCTTCATGCGGTAATTGTTTTTCTCACCGATATTCACATGTCAAAACCAGCACCTACAGCGACCTAATTATACATCATTTTAATCCTTACCCTCCGGCGATGTAATAAACTTTTAATCCTTCACACATTATCGATGACAAGATTGTGGCACAAATCAACAATAATTGTGTCTATCAATAGAGTGACACGCGAAAAGGAGCTGAATTGAAGTACGAACGGCAAAGGTTTACCCCAGCCAGCGCATCTTTGCAGTGTGGTCAGAGTCTTTGCTATTTACAAAAAAAAACTGAGTCAACTAAAAGGCACCAAATATGTGAAAGCTCAAGTAGACTAAGACAAGTCTCCGAATTTTCGCTTTTGCATGTATACACAAGTACTGTTTTTGCGTGTTACGGCCCAGATAATTTATCGGTCAGCTATTGATTTTTTTCGGCTGCTTGAAGAAGCTGTCTGTCTTTGAAGATCCTCCGACGCACGTGTCTGATTCGGCTTAGTTAATCAGTGCACGTAGGCATAGAATGATGAATTGACCAACCGCGAATGGAATATACACATTATGAAAAATTTGTGAATGAGAATGTATTTACAAACGCTATCCCGCAGTTCTTAAGAATTCAACATTCATATTAACTTTTGTCTTTAAAACGGATTGACTTGTTATGGTCCCTTCCGTCGGAAATGGAGTCTCTAGGAATACGACGAGCCTCTTCCGCGAACAGTGTAGATCCTACGCGAAGAGACACTATTTATACTAATTCCCGATGCATTATGGTCTAGGCTCTTGTAATATACACTGTTTCGAATGTTCTATGTCTCGCGTGGGCACTTGTGCAATCTGGGTACCGTAATAATCAAAACATACAGTGCAACCATCGGAATTGGTTCGAACCTCATTTTTCAGAATACTCATGATTTATGGATTGTCTAGTTTATGATGGCATTTAATGACCTTTCAACAGTATTTGGGTCACTGAAAAGCATTTCTGGACCCGATTCTCACTTCTCCCTGTTTTCAGGAAACTTCTCCCTATTTTTCTGGTAGGGAGAAGTCACTTCTCCCTAAAATTTTGGGCTAGCGTGATCCCTGTAATTTTAAGATAATTTCTCTTGTTGTTCAACAAAAACATATGTTGTGAGCCCCTCATTAGAACTGTCTCTGAGACGGTCCTAATGAGGGGTCACAACATATGTTTTTATGGTGACATGGAAAATTATCCCTGAATTATCCCTGTTGCCCCTTCTTATCTGGAACACTGAATTATTAACAGCGAAAAACCCTGAAAAGACTGCTCCTATGTTGTTCGTAAAAGCCAGAGATCTACATAAGAGGGCGTATTTGATGATAATTAAGGATAATTTTTTTTTTCCTCATCGAAACCATATGTTGTGACCCCTCATCTGAACCGTCTCGTCGAGACGGTTCAGATGAGGGGTCCCAACATATGTTTTTATGCACAATTAACAAAAATTATCCCTAATTATCCCGAAATACTCCCTCTTATCTAGAGCTCTGAAAAGCTTCTCAGTAGCAGGTTAAATAAGACATGATCATTCGAGCCACAACAAACAAGATGCTGCACAGACTACTCCAACTAGTCTGCAAATCTGTGCACCTGTACATTCCTCAGGATCTGTACATGTAAAGTGCTAACAGTTCCTCAGTATACTGATTCTCCAAGGGCAATTCTCCATTTTTATGGTATTCTTTGTTTATATGTTCTCATTTCCCCATATTTATAGTTAATTTCATTGATTCGCTCAAGTCATATGAGCCGCGACATGACAAAACCAACAATGTGGTTGTGCGCCCAGCGCAGACTCAGATCAGCCTGAGCATGCGCCCAGTCTGATCAGAGTCTTTGCTGTCCGCATGTCTGTAGCTTAGACACTTAGCTACCCTTTGAGTTCTTAACGAAGAGTCTGATCAGACTGGGCAGATGCCCAGGCTGATCTGAGTCTGCGCTGGGTGCACAACCACATTGTTGGTTTTCTCGTGTCGCGGCTCATATAAAGTTTCAATTTAATATGGAAAAATGCAGCTAATGTTTGCCACTGCCATCCGGCTGCCAATAGCCACTTCCAAAATTTTCATCCAGATTTACTGAAAAGCCAAAAGTCTCCCGACGTATGGACATGTCAGTACCTCACTGTAACTGGGAAGGAGTCATGGCTACAAGTGAAGTGATGATCAAAGGCCACAATTCTGACAGAAATCATCTGATCATATGATCAACTTATTAGTGATTGAATTCAACACTTCTGATGAATATAATAAAAGTGTGGTGAAATTATTTACTGAGGCATTCCTACTTTAGTAATATGGTAAGTCTATCAAGGGCTATATCTCTGAAAGAAAGGATCATAACCATGATCATATATGGATTACTTCCAATAAGTATTAAAATATAATGGATGTCAATAACAATATCCTGAAAGTTTCATAAAATCGACTGAAAACGGAAGGAGCTGCAGCCACAATATTTGGATAAAGGGCCTGAACTCAGGTAGAAAGAGCCTATCATGACACTAACAAAATATGATAGACATCAGATGGTGATAACAGTATCCTTCAAAATGGTTTGCATAAATCTTGGGCTTTTGACAGGAAATGGTCCTCATAAGCCTTGGGCGTTTGATCAAATCCTGGTCCATTTTTCTGTACTTTGTACGTAACTTTGATGAATGAAATATTTATAAACCAATGATTATCAGATGAAACCAACAGATTTGTCTATGGAAGGGTGGATGGACAGACAGATGCAGGGACAGAACTCAATAGTATAGTCCCCTTCAACTACGTCGGGGGACAACTAGGCTCATGATGGATGCTTGAAATATGCAAATCTGACACTTAATGGAAAATTGTCGACCAACAACATGAACAAGTGAAACAAATGTTTACCTTTCCAGCTACTCTGAGATGCTGCAATCGAGGCAAAAAGAAACAATCTGTGTATGATAACACATCTCCCTCCAAGAACTTTGTTCCTTGTGATGCTAGATGGTTGTTTACTGTCTGAAGTATGTTTGTCACCGGCTGGGCTGTCGCTATGCCTTTCAGTAAGGCATTGAATTTCTACAGGAAAAAATACAAAAATATTTGTCTAAGAAAAATGTGCCTACTTCATACACCCGTCGGAATAAATAGAGGATATTTGACTTTTTCAGCGTAAGATCGATTTTTATTTCACCGAATGAACACCAAAAGCGGTATTTTAACGAGTGGCGAAGCCACGAGTGAAAATACCACTTTTGGTGTTCATGAGTGAAACAAGAGGCCCAAATGGGCCTGATATTGCTCACCTGGCTATTGTGCAACGGAACCATTCTGATACAAAATTGGTCCAATTCCACTGAGAATTTCTCATTTTCACATTTTGCTACTTTTAGTAACAGAGGCCAACTTGCCTGGTCTTTATATATTTACTTTTGAAACATCTCAATGCAAGAATCATTTTGCCACAAATTTCATCAAAATCCATTCAGGGGTTACTGAGATATTGCCAGTTTCATGTTTTGTGCTATTTTTAGTAACGGCAGATGGCAGCCCTCTTTGATTGCTAAAATGCAAAAAATCGAAAAGCCTTCATGCAAGGACCATTTTGACACAAATTTGGTACAATTGAGATGTTCTGATTTTCACATTTTTCAATTTTTAGTAACAGAGGCCCATATGACTGGTCTTACAGTTAGATATTTTTGAAACATCTCAATGCAAGAATCATTTTGACACAAATTTCATCAAAATCCATTCAGGGGTTACTGAGATATTGCCAGTTTCATGTTTTGTGCTATTTTTAGTAACGGCAGATGGCAGCCATCTTGGATTGCTAAAATGCAAAAAATCGAAAAGCCTTCATGCAAGGACCATTTTGACACAAATTTGGTACAATTCCATTGAGATTTTCTGATTTTCACAGTTTTCTATTTTTAGTAACAGAGGCCCATATGACTGGTCTTACAGTTAGATATTTTTGAAACATCTCAATGCAAGAATCATTTTGACACAAATTTTGTCAAAATCCATTCAGCGGTTACTGAGATATTGTCATTTTCATGTTTTGTGCTATTTTTAGTAACAGCAGATGGCGGCCATCTTGGAATGCCAACTTGCAATTAATCAAAACGACTTGATGCAAGGAACATTCTGACACAAAATTGGTCCAATTCCATTCATGGGTTCTTGAGTAATTGTCATTTTTATGTTTGTGCTATTTTTAGTAACACCAGATGGCGGCCATCTTGGAATGCCAAATTGCAATTAATCGAAACGGCTTCATGCAAGGAACATTCTGACACAAAATTGGTCCAATTCCATTCAAGGGTTCTTGAGTAATTGTCATTTCTATGTTTGTGCTATTTTTAGTAATGGCCCCCATGGTGGCCATCTTGGATAGTCAACTGGCACAAAATTGAAATAATTCCATTCAAAAACCAATTCTGACCAAATCTGGTCAGAATTGGTTGCATTTTCTTTAGATATTGACATTTGAGCAAAATCGGCCTTGTAAACGCTAAGTAGGTCATTGTGACCTAATTCCGCTATAGATTTTTTTCATTTTTACAATTTTTAATACCAAGGTCCCACTTGTGTTCCATGCAAACTTTCAACCAAATATACCTACTGGTTCTGGAGAAGAAGTTGATTTTGTTGTTTTTGCTATTTTTAGTAACAGCAGCCATCTTGGATTCTTGACCTGACCCAATTTTACAATTTTGAAACCCTGCAGTCTGGTCATGCTCCATGTGAAATTTGAGATCCATGGGCTCAGTGGTTTTAGAGAAGAAGTTGTTTGAAGTTGTTTAAATAGGTCGTTTTTTGACATTGGCATTTGAGCAAAATTACACACGTAAACAGAAAGTAGGTCACTGTGACAAAACTCCGCTACAGATTTTTTTCATTTTTACAATTTTGAATACCAAGGTTTCACTGATGGTCCATGCCAAAATTCAGACAAATATACCCAGTGGTTCTGGAGAAGAAGTTTATTTTGTTGTTTTTGCTATTTTTAGTAATGGCAGCCATCTTGGATTTTCAACCTGACCCAATTTTACAATTCTGAGACCCTGGAGTCAGGTCATGCTCCATGTGAAATTTGAGAACCATGAGACCAGTAGTTTTACAGAAGAAGATGTTTGAATATTTGTTTTTAGGTGTTGACGGACGACGCACGACGCACGCATTGGTATGACAATAGCTCACTCTGGCCCTTCGGGCCAGGTGAGCTAATAAAAATTCATCTTACACTAAAAAAGACAAATTTTCTATTTCTTTTATGCTTGAAAATTGCATTAATTCTGTTTAGTCAAGAGAGTCAGCAATCACGACAGAAATACAACTTTTTTTCTAGCCGTTTTGCGTCAAATTTAATGCTTCCAGCGTGTTTATTGGGTATGATATTGGTTGTAAACATAGTTTGCAACTTGAAAATAGTTTAAAAATTCATATAGATCATCAGAACTCAAGAAATTTGCTATGAAAGAATGCCTACAGGGGACTAAGGCGGCCTGACGTCGCGTGCAGTAACAATGTTACATTTGCGCTTTAAGTTACGTCATTAATGTCGTAATGACGTGCAAACATGCGTGACGTAATTTTTGTCAAGCAAGATAAGATTTAGCCAATTAATCGACAAAAAACTTGAGGCTATTTCACAAAAATCCTATGTCTGAAACAGTGAAATCGAAAGTGATAATTTCACTGTTTGAAACAGTGAGATTATCAGTTTCGATTTCACCGAGAAATCTCTTTAATTCATTGAAAAGTATAAAAGAAAAACTAAGCTTTTTTGTCCAATTTCTGCTGATGAATACAGCTGTAGTGAGACCCTCATAATTCTGATGAGATCCCATTACACATACATGTATTTATATTTCAAAGCTTACATTTGAGTTGCGACACGACAAAATCGACAACACAGAGGCATGCCCCGTCAGCAAAGACTCAGATCAGCCTGGGCCTCTTGGCTGTCCGCATGGAGCTAGCTTGGATCCTTAGCTACCCTTAATGGGTACAGCGAACACTAAGATCAGACTGAATCTTTGCATGGCTCAGATGCCACTTTGTTGGTTTTGTCATGTACATGTAGTGCCTCATTTGTGGATGCTGATGCAAGAGTCAAGGCTATGCAATGCCTCTTCCCATACTTATGAAATGCTGCTTCATAATGTGAAACAATCAATCAGGGCCCAGTTGTTCAAAACATCATTAGCCTAACGAGTTCGTAAAGAGGTCAACTCGTTAAGTGTTTATGGCTTAAAAATCCAATACACTGATGTTGTTTGTTGAAAAAATGTAAGAAGCTTTTGCACTGCAAAAGCCTCTCACGTTTTTTTCAACAAAAAATATTGGCGTATCTGAAATATTAATGTTTGCAATTAAAACAAAATGTTAACTATCAATTTCTTAAGTTTTGAACAACTGGGACCAGGAAAACAAAGGCCAGAGCTCTAGATAAGAGGGCGTATTTGATGATAATTAAGGATAATTTTTCTTATTTCTCATCGAAACTATATGTTGTGACCCCTCATCTGAACCGTCTCGTCGAGACGGTTCAGATGAGGGGTCACAACGTATGTTTTTATGCAGAATTAACAAAAATTATCCCTAATTATCACCAAATACGCCCCCTTATCTAGAGCTCTGAAAGGCATCTACAAGGACCCATCTTCCTCCAAAGTTCCATTGCTAACATGTTTCAGAAGGGAAAAATCTCTGTCTTATAACCAAATGAATATGGTGCTTAAAATGTTAAAATGTGAAACTGAAAAATTAGTGATTATTGACTTCATACTTACTGTTTGCAATGTATCTACTTTTCCTAAAATGTGATCTTTCAATAATGACGGTCTCTTCAACTGTGGACAATCATTATTCACTGAATCCAAAAACGTGTCTACATCATCGGCTTGGGTAGGCATTTGTCCTGCTATTGGCCTGCCACGTGTGTCCCTTCCACTTAACCCTTCTATGAAAGGATATATTTTGCCTACATTTTTATCTTTAAAATCTTGTGGTGGATTCAATGTGTTTACTGTCCACACTTTAAAGTCAACATTATTCTGTTGTGCTAAGATATAGGATTGCATAAAACCTTGCTGACTCTTCGGACATGCTCCTTGTGTCTCGTTATCTATCAGTGAAGCCTGAAAAATGCATAACAGAGTGACTATAACATACAAATACATGTAGTGATACAGTTTATATGATTCAGAGCTCCCGATAAGAAGGGCTAACAGGGATAATTTTGAGATAATTTTGGATTTTGGATCATATGTAGATAGATTGATCAAATGTGAAAATATTCATGGACTACTTGACCAATCATTTTCTAAATATGCAAAAGGCAGAAGTGAGAGTAAACCTTTACTGGTTTTGTATGATGGGACACCGCTCACACATTTCTCTTCCCCTAATGACTGGGCACCAAATCATATTGATTCATTATATTCATTTTTTCAATCTACCTGCACAAACCAGTCAGGAGTTGCAACCCCTTGACATTGGATGCTTTGGACTGTTTGAACAGTTTTATAATGCAGATTGTCACAAATATATAAGCTAACATTCTTGCATCGGAGTCGACAAATACAGGCCTCATACTGACAAAGCTTTTCCCAGCCTGAAATGCCTGCTTTCGCAGCCTAAAATAGCCCTTTTTAAGCAGAAAAACACTAAAAACTTAAAAATCAAAGCCTGAAATCAAGTAAAATTCAAGAAATGAAAGCCTGAAATCCTGCAAAAGCCTGAAAAGTATGAGGCCTGAAATATTCTATTTGTGAAGTTTCCTGTCAAGCTGCTTAAGCATATAGCTAATCACTGTCTCGCACTAATCTCATTCATTCATTTCATAAGGCAGGCGTCTATGAATTCATTAACCCATCAGTAGTGAATAAATCTGTATTTAAAGCCGCTGAGGTTTCATAGAAATCAGAGCAAACCAAAAGTGTTGAAGTTAGTTGATGTTGCTGAGACTGCAAAACAAGAACATGTAAATACACAACCAGGAGATGATATTATTATAGAAGAGTTAAAGTCAGTAGACGATGACGTGATTTTCAATTATCCTCTCTACTCTTGAAAAACTTCTCTGACATCACAAATTGTGATGTCAGAGAAGTTTTTCAAGAGTAGAGACGATAATAAATCCAGCAAAGAAACGAGGGTGCCTCTGTTGTGTTGGGTAGCCTAGAGCCATCACAGAGACTGAAGTTATTCAGAAAATCCAAGAACACAATGAAGTTATTGCTCCTAAAAGGAAATCTGGCAAGCCAAGTTCCAAGAAACCCAAAGCTACTGACAAAATCTCTGAACCCGGACCATCTGGAATAATTATGCACAAGCCTAATGCAAGACATGATTTACAATCACCTCATATATATTATAGCTCATCTGATGATGAAATAGCAGATGAAGATAAGTGCAGTCAGTGTGGTGACCGTATTTACTAAAATACCGAAACAAACTGTTAAATATATCGCAAAATGGCGTTTCAGTAATTGATTGTTTGTATTGACTGATTGTAATTGCTATGTAGGTATAGAAAATTTAAATGAAGGTTATATAATACTGTATTAATACAAGTATTTAAAACTTTGCCGACTCTGATCTGAATGTTTTAAACATTTTGGCGCCAAAATGCACGTGATGCACTGCACGCGAAAGTGATGTCAAAAAGCTTCATTTATCAACCTTGAAATATTTGCAGAACAAAATGATGTTCAGACAATTGATGACTGACACATACTAATGAAATCCGGGAGGTGTGCGTGCGAAGCCATGTCCCCTTACTCTAGAGCAGGTTAGGGAGAAGCTCAAATGGAGCTATATAGCCCGATCGAGCTATATAGTCCGATCGAGGTATAGAAATTGCTTTATAATTGGAAGATTCTTCACCTAAATCCATTTTGAATATAATTGCAGAATTTTGAGTATTGCACTTTCAATATAGGAGGTTTTTTCGTGACGCATTTCCGGTTCTATAAATAGACTCGGGTTAGCCCTGGCCGTCAACCTGGCCGAGAGTTACTATTGAAAACCAATGTTTCTATGCCAATTTAATGTGGTGAAGTGATGCTTTTTTTATAATAAATGGTAAAAATAATAAGTTTATATTAAAATTATGAATGATAAACTACTTTATTATGATTTTGATATATATATTAGCATTTTTAAAATTTATTTATTTGATTCTTTTTAGGATCTATATTAACAGTTTTGAAATTTATTTATTTATTTCATCTTTTTCGATAAAGGTATTCGTTAACTACTAGAGAGCGTTCCTCTTCTTCTTTTAAAGTGTTATATGATAAATAATAATAATGATAATAATAATAATGATGAGAATAATAATAATAATCCAGCGGCCAACGAGAAATATCATCAATGTCAGTCTTTAAACAATGAAGGCGACGAACTGCCCGGAAATTTCTAGGGCGTGCGCAGGAAAATTCCTTCCAAAATATATTTTTAACTCAGCTCTTAATTAATATATATTTTTTAAAAAATAGTGTATTGACATTTGTGCTTTTTACATGTCTATTTGTAAAAGCTGATCGCCGGGAAAAATAATGCGAAAAAGTTGGATGTCATCGGATTTGGCCGTTCAGCGCTGATTTCCTCCACAATCCGGAAAAAAAACGTGCTCACGTTTATAAAATAGAAGTTGTTCACTGGATTTAAATTATATCAATTAAAATGTAACAGATGTCTTTTAAACATTCAGTTGTGACTGATTGAATAGGCGGGTTCAAAGTGTCTAATTAGATAATCCTTAATTGTTAACTTAACTGACATAATCGTATAAGATTTTAATATTTGAGTAAGTAAAATTTTAAGTATTTCACACTTCGTAGATGTATGTGTCCTATCGGTGCTTTGATGTACATGTATGACACGGGAAAATCCGTCTCAGAATGTGGTCTTACTGAACATAGATTGGAATAGATTAACTCGGTAATGAATTGCCGATGCGACTAACGATATGCTCTACTGTTCACAAAGTAATTTATTATTCTTCTAATTTAAAACAGCATGTTCTTAGTGGATAACATTTAATGTAAGTTAATTTTGTTCTGTTATCGCGTTTTCATTTTCGCAACTTATACAGCGACAATTCCAACGAATTTAGCAAGTGAAGTCTTTCCTATCGGCAGTGCCGTGCCCATTTTACATTCCTCTCTGAACGTGACTGAATCTTTTTTATAAAGTTTCATATTTATTTTACACTTTTGTTTCAAACTTATTAATAACTTAAGAAATAAATAAATATACAAAACAGCATGTTTATCTCTATAATTAGAAAAATTCCGGCGTTTAACAAAAGAATTTCTACCTTGGATTATCATGCGCCGTATTAGAATCCCGTATTAAATAAGATCAAATTCTGTGATCTACTGTCGAAATATTATGAAAATGAGCGAAGACATATTAAAAGATAAGAGTCTGAATATTCTTTTTAAAAAATACGGTTTACTTCCACAGATAAACTGATTTTTGCATGATGAAAATCTGCATTTTGCACTGTGAAACATAGAACTGGCCGATGAATTGACGGCCAGCTCTGTGCGCATGCGCCGGATTTACGTCATAATGGGAATCCCTAAAACCTCCTATTGATGAAAATCATGTTGGAATGCAAAGCATTGAAAGCAATTTGATTTTTCTGCCGTTGCGTTTTTGTGAAAGAACCAAATGTATATGTAAACATGTTTCTTCCCATTCCCCTGACATTTCTATAACTGCAGTCCAATTATACTCCGAGATGATCCCAGCGTAGCAGGCACAGAAGTGGATACAGTAGAACTTCAATGGCTCGAACACTGATGGCTCGTTCACCCTGCCTGGCTAGAACTCTTTCCTTGGTCCCTAGAAGTCACTTTATATAGTAACTAACCCTGGATGGCTAGAACTACCCTTGGCTGGAACTAATTTTCATGGTCCCAAGCCTGTTCGAGCCAATGAAGTTTTACTGTATATCTGCGGTCCGTGGAAACACCCCAAACCACCCCAAAACATCCCAAACCACCCCAAACCACTTTCATACCACCCCAAACCAGCCTCCCTGGAAACAAACTAGAATCCCACCAAGACACCAACATTTCAGGTCAATTGGCGAGTATTAGTTCTTTCCTCCCCTCCACCCCCTTCATTCTTTAATTAACGTGCCACTGCTCAAGGGGTGGGGTTCTAGTCTGTATTCAGGGTGGCTGGTTTGGAGGGGTATAAATGGTCGCTCCCCCTCCCCCGCTCCACCCTGCATGACATACATAAAAGTACAAAATAATTTACTTTACTTTATTATACTTAGATTATTAATTTTTCGTTAATATTTAAACCCGAAGTTATTAAAGGTAGGTTCCTGTACATTGGAATGCATCATAATTTTGATGATCTTTCATCCAAGTTGTTGGAAAGCACTTATAAAAGGGAATGAATAAGTTTCACAAAAAAAGTGTAAATAAAAAAATATTAGAAAAGTTGTTTTGCAAGGGATTTCCTAACTCTGCTTCGCACACCAGTTAGCGCTATCTTTAGTTCGCGCCACTAAATAGATAACGCAGCTGATGTCATGCTGCATTGCATTTTGGGATAGTTTTAACCCATCCGCCATGCGAGGACCTCTAGGAAAGCTCACGGCAAGGGAAAATTGACCTTTGGAGAATGGCATCAGAAATCTCACACTTATAGACATAATAAACATGGTTATTTTTAGAACTGGAATTCCAACGAAAGAAATAAACCAAAAGGGAAAACGACTATTTTCTTCAACATCTGAATAGTTTCTCAGTAGCAATAAATTCAGAAAAATGAGAAAATTCAATACTGCTCAGAAAAAGACGAAATTATTTTGTGGACGTAATTGTTATCGCTAGTTCAGGAACCTACCTTTAAAAGAAATACATACATACATACATATCATGGGTAAACACTTATTAAAGTGTTCTTTTTATTTTGAATCTATATAAATACTGTTTGGGATGTGTGGGAGCGGTGTTGGTGTATGTATGAAGGGGACAGGAGGTGATGTGAATCTGGGGAGGCTGGTTTGGGGTGGTTTGGTAGAGGTTTGGGGTGGTTTGGGGTGTTTCCACGGACCCGTATATCTGTCCAGTTTGAGGGGGCATCTCAAAGATATTCTTGTATTTAAATTTTTCTCAATTTGCATAAAACGCAACTGTGGAAGTTCAATTTTTTTACAAAATCATAAAAGGGTTGTCATACTTTATGTTGTTGTTCATATCAAATTTTGCAGTTCAGCTTCAGTGCAAATGCAGAAGCAATAATGCTTTAATTTCCATTCATTTTATACCTCGATCGGGCTATATAGCTCGATCGGGCTATATAGCTCCATTTGAGCTTCTCCCTAACCTGTAGAGTACAGCTGTACGAAACGTTTAGGTACGAGTTTGATTCATAAAAGTTTCTTTGGATGCTTGTAGGCTCAAGAGTCTAGAATGCATACGACTGCGAATAATCCAAATACGAAATAAACTGTTAAAAAGTGTAACAAGCACAGATGATAGAGGCGAAAATGCTCTAAAACTGAGAGGTAAAGATTCGGGCAACGAAGCAAAATTTCGATTTCGCGATGCACCGAACAAACACGGAAAGTGAGGATTCAGCAGACCATACCCTTATGTAAAGGTTGTATCTTGGAATATCACTGTTTTCTTGGGCACTTGCGTTTGTGTCTGCGCCTTCGTCACTCATTTTGCAGCAAATGAAGGCCTCAAAACTTTAATTTTCCTCTGAGTAAAACCTCGCCCCAGTGGTAATGGCTGCCACGCATGCGCACTGTGTGACAGATTTTACGCTAATCACGTGACATTTTTTTTCTCATGCTGTGTTTCATGGGCTCACTGTAGAACATTTGAAACATTCAGGAGAGGTACTTAGGGACCGACCATGTGGGGGGGGGGGGCTTAGGGACCGACCATGTGGGGGGGGGGCGGGGGGCCTGGTATATTTATCAAAAAATTCCCTGTCTTTGGATATGCAAGAAAAAAATAACCTGGCTCATAAGGGGGTTCAAAAAAATAATCTGGCCTCAAAAGTAAGAGAAAAAAATAACCTGTCTCCACCCAAAATTTCAACAAAAAAAATATAGTCTGCAGATTATTCCATTGGAATTGAGTTTTTATAATGTCTCTGGCTTCTGGGGGGCTGCGCCCCCCAGACCCCCATATTTATAATAATATTTTAATATTATCTACAATTGGTTTACACCAGTGGGCCCGCGTGTGCATACATTTACAAAAACATCCTATACAACATTCACATACATGTATTATTGATCTGCCACATTACTAAGTAAATGTTTCCACTAAAACTGAATTGCAAAAGAGTCACTAGCTTATGGGAGACTAAAACCATTATGGCAAAATAAACACTCTAAAAGGCAAAAGTCCTAATATAAAAACCCTTATTTTTATCATCATTCCTAGTTTTTCTCTATTGTTTCCAGTCTTAAAATTGCCATTGAAATTGGGAAATTGCTTTAGCTTCGGGGGGGGGGGGCGTTGCCCCCCAGACCCCCCTTTATTAACTTCTTAGCACATAACTTTCAGCCATTTCATTAATTGCCATTCATGTATAATGTGACTCTATCATGTAATTAATGTGACTCTATCATGTAAGTATTTATCAAACTTTTTAAAGTAGGAATAAAGCATGTTTGGGCATATATTGGGATAGAAAAAAACTTAAATTTCTAATGTTAGCCCTAAAACTTTGCCAAAATAGCCCTAAATTTTGGCCAAATATCCCTAATTTAAGGCCTAATTTTTTGCCAAACTCATACAGGGATGTTTGTATCTGTACCTAAGATCCAGGCACTGGTTTGCAAAAGCAAGCTAAGCCATGCCCTTGGCCTGGTTAAAGACAGCACCATGTTCTTTATGTGAGAAAAAAAGGTGTAAAAATACTGATGTGGCTAAAATGAAAGGATATTAAGGTCAAGTAAACAAGGATCTGATAGTTCAGCTATAAAATCAAAAAAAAAAAAAAAATAATAATAATAAAAAAATAACCTGTTTGAGTTAGTTTGTAAAAAAAATAAATTAGCTTAATAATATTTTAACTGAGAAAAAAATCCCTGAAGTATCCAGAACTGGTATACTAACTCCTGTTTTGAAGAAATCAAAAGACTCTACTATTCTTGATAACTACAGAGGAATAACTGTAACGCCAGTGCTAGGGAAATTATTTGAAATAACTATTTTACCTCGATTGTCTGAGAAGTTGGAACAGACGCCTTTACTGTTTGGTTTTACAAAAGGACTTTCACCAATTATGTCAGCCCTGATTGTATCCGAGGCAAGAGCAGAAACGAAAGTTGATACTTGTGCTCCCTTGTTCCTGGTAACTCTGGATACCTGGATACCTCTGCTACGGGTTGAAAGGCTAGTAGCCTGTATACCCAATCTTCTTAGATTTTTTTTCACTTCGAGGGCTTCGAGTTCCAAAAGCAAGCAAAGTTCTGGACAAAGTTGCACAAGCAAAGCAGGCAAAGTTCTGGACCACGTTGCACAAGCAAAGTAGCAAAGTTCTTGACCAAGTTGCACTAGTAAAAGTATGTTTTCTGAGACTTATGCTATACTACTCAAAATTTCTGTGAGGCTTTGCTTTTCCAGCTTCATTGCAGTTTAAGTTTTTAGCATTTTGGGTCGCTCTTGCAACCAAGACAAACAAGCAGTTGGCAAAAAAAAAAAAAAAAAAAAAAAAAAAAAAAAAAAAATGAAACAAGAGGGCCATGAGGCCCTGAATCGCAAACCTGAGCAATTAACAAGTTGTCTTTTTCTTATTATGTCTGAAATTGTCAAAATATGAGTCTTGGGTCAAAAGTCAAAGAATGACCATGACCACTTGTACTCATAAATCTTCATGTACATATTAAATCAACCATATATACCATTTTTAGGTCAAAAATCTTCAAAACTTTCCATGAAATCTTATCTTCTAGCATTTTCCCATATTTGACCAAGCTGCAAAAAAGGTCAAGGTAAACCCAAGGTCATCAATTGAACAGTCTTGGTGGTACTTTAGTTCTCCATGCTACTTTCCAAGTTTCAAGGTCATAGGTGTATTGGTTCTGGAGAAGAAAAATATTAAAGATTTATACCACAAATGGTAATGGCGGTCATGTTGGTCATGTGGCCTTGACCATTTGAACAAATTTTTATGCAATCAACCCCTGGAGTCTCTATATGAAATGTGTTTACAATTGGCCCTTTGGCCTTTGAGGAAATGTTTGAAAATGTCAAAATATGAGAGATCTGGATCAAAGGTCAAGAAATGACCTTGGCCTCTTGTACTCATAATTCTTCATGACCTCATTAAGATGACTGTATATACCAATTTTTAGGCCAAAATCTTTACAACTTTCCATGAAATCTTATGTTCAAGCATTTTCCCATATTTGACCTTGCCGAAAAAAGGTCAAGGTCAACCCAAGGTCATAATATGAACAATCTTGATAGTGCTAGAGTGACAATTGCTACATACCAAGTCTCAAGGCCATCGGTAAATTGGAGAAGATTTTTCAAGGTTTTTACCATATATCGGCGTGGCGGCCATGTTGGTCATGTGACCTGGACCGTTAGAGAAATTTTTCATTCCCTCAACCCCTGGAGGCTCTATATGAAATTTGGTCACAATTGCCCCGTTGATTTTTGAGGAGATTGTTTAAAACTGTCAAAATATGAGAGTTCTGGGTCAAAGGTCAAAGAAGGACCTTGAACTTTTGTACTCATAAATCTTCATGTACTCATTAAGATGACTGTATATACCAATTTTTAGGCCAAAATCTTCAGAACTTTCCATGTTGTACCATTTTGCCATATTTGACCTTACCGTAAAAAATGTCAAGGTCAACCCAGGGTCATAATTTGAACAATCTTGACTATACTTGAATACCCAGTGCTACGTACTGAGTTTCAAGGCCATCGGTCTACTGGTTCTGGAGAAGAAGATTTTAAAGGTGTTTGGCAGGCCAGGGATCTCCACCTGTCAGACGGCCCGTTGTATCTGTTGAGTCCTCGTCTTTGCTTCTTCATGGTGTTGAAATTTGATTTATGTGTTTACCGTGATGATTCATTGACGAGTTAGAGGGTTATCATGCGAACCGAACAACCGACTAAATGTTTTGTACCACTTCAGAAACTGAGGGTGAGGTTGGGCCTGTAAAATCGATTTAAGTCCCCCAGTAATTCATTACTGACCGTTCCAAGGCGGTAGTTCTGTTGTGGTTCTCTGTTGCCTGTTTTTGGTGTCAGGGTTTCTGTGATGTTTTACCTTATGTATGTTCTTATTATTTTTGGTTCGGTTTGGGTTGCTGAGTGGCCACCTTTTGGGAACAAGCTGCTCACTCGGTTGGCCATATGTTCTCTGTATCTTGATTATTTGTAATCTTAGTTGTTTCCAACTATGGTTTGAGGGCTGGATTTGGATTTTGATTGTTTCAGTTCCTGGTCTTTGCATACTTTTTACTTTTACCATATATGAGCATGGTGGCCATGTTGGTCATGTGACCTGGACCGTATCAATATATTTTTGTTCCTCCAACCCCTGAAGGCTCTATATGAAATTTGGTTTCAATTGGCCCAGTGGCTTTTGAAGAGTTTGTTAGAACTTGTCAAAATATGAGAGTTCTGGGTCAAAGGTCAAAGAATGACCTTGACCTCTTGTACTCATAAATCTTTATGTACTCATCAAGATGACTCTATATACCAATTTTTAGCCCAAAATCTTCAACAGTTTCCAAGATATCTTATGTTGTAGCATTTTGCCCTATAAAAGCATAAGGAAGCAAATTGGACCTTACCGTTAAAAAGGTCAAGGTCAACCCAAGGTCATAAGTTGAACAATCTTGGTAGTACTCGCATACCCAATACCCATACCAAATTTCAAGGTCATCGGCTTATTGGTTCTGGAGAAGAAGATTATTTTAAGTTTTTACCATATATGGGCATGGCGGCCATGTTGGTCATGTGACCAAGACCATTTCAACAATTTTTCGTTCCTAAGGTCCCAGGGGGCTTCATATGAAATTTGGTTACAATCGGCTCGGCGGTTTCAGAGGAGAAGTCGTTTGAAATTGTGGACGGACGGACGACGGACGGACAGACGAAGGACAACGGAACTTACCATCATATAAGCTCCCCCGGAGCCGCTTGCTCAGGTGAGCTAAAAACAAATTGTTGATATGGGACTACTGAAGAAACATTTATTTGGTACGATATCTGCAATACAAAGGCTGTAAGAGCTAGTCTAGTCTAGTCTATCCCATAACCTTTTTAGGTTGTTTGGGGCACCACAGATGACTCTACAACAATCCCTTTCCACCTAATCCTGTCTTCAGCTGCCCTAGTTGAGCTAGCAAAATCAATCCCTATCCACTCCTTAATATTGTCTTCCCACCTCTTCTTCTGTCTACCTCTCTTTCTCTTTTCTTTCACTGTGCCCTGTGCTAAACCAGAAGACCTTGAGCCGTGGTCAAACCACCTCAGTTTCCGTTTCTTGACCAAGTTCAGGAGCTCATCATATTCTCCAATGGCTGCTTGGATCTTTCTGTGAACCTCCTCATTGGTTATATGATCCTTGTGCGAAATTTTCAGTAACCTTCGGTAGCATCTCATCTCAAAGGCCTGCGTTCTTTCCTCTAATTCTGCTGTCAAGGGCCATGACTCACAGGCATACAGAAAAATGGATATGACAAGAGAGCGCATCAGTTTCGCTTTTGATCCAAGAGATATGTTGCTATCTCTCCATACTGGCTTCCGCTTTGTCAGAGCTGCAGTTGCTTGTGCAATCCTTGAGAGAACCTCCGGTTTTATTGCTCCAAGGTACTTGAAGCTTGTAACTGTTCCAATCTTCTGTCCTTTAACCTTGATCTCCCTCTGGATGCCGCTGGCGCTGTTTGTCATTAGCTTGGTCTCCATTTTATACCTTGTGCTGGTTTTGTCAAGACTTTCGAATAGGGCGTCTGTAAGACCAAAAAGCCCAAAACATTTTAGCATTCCTCTTAAAGACAATGACAACTTCAAACTGCCAAAGCAACCGAAGCACCATAGCAATTAGCATGAAACAGAACTTATTGCTCCCCCATCCCCTAGATGCTACATTTATATTAAAAAGGGCCAATATGTCATTTGAAAAAATGAACGGACAGCTGACAGACACTGGGCCCTATTTTGTGAGCTGGACCCAGTAGAAATAACAACTGGCTTAATATTTGTCCCAAAACAGTTGTAGATAGCCTGTGATGCAAAGAGCCCGTTTTGTAAATTTCCTATCAAATAAGGCCAATACAGGCATTAAAAGGTGTATACTTGCTTTTCCCTCTGAGTACGTGATTTCTGTCTGCCTTAGAGAGCCGTTTCATTATGTAAATGAAACGTATTGTTGTAGATTGATTAGGAAAATTTCCAAAATTTCAAATACAGATTAACAGCAAAATCATGATGTCCCGTTTGCTGCATGTGAAAAACATGCAAAATAACATGTACACATATATTATAATGCAGCTAGTCATTAGTCAAGCACTTCGAATAGTAATTTTACTATTCCACATCAGTAAACCTTGTCTAGTTTAGTCTAGTCTATCCATAACCTTGCAAAGTCGTTGGGGCACCAAAGATGACTTTACAACAATCCCTTTCCACCTAATCCTGTTTTCAGATGCCCTAGTTGAGTTAGCAGTAGCCTTGAGAAAAACTAAATTCCTGCATGAGCAGTAAAAGATAATAACGTATTGTTACGAAATGGATCTAATCGTCCACTATGTCGTCGAGATTATTTTAATCAGTAAGGCTACAGTTTTTAGGGTAACTGTGGTAATAAAACATTTACGGAAATTGTGGCTACGTTATGCATGGGTTGTTTGTGAATACCTCTCGTGGACAGCATATTGCATGATTTTAAGGTGAATACCTGCACGAGTCTTTTGATTGTGGAAAGCATGTTGCATGATTTTAATGTGAGACGCATAGTATTTATACGCCTATCTTTTAATGAAAAGTTAGACGTGGCTGTTTAATTCTTGATGGATGTTATATTGTTGTGTGCCCAGATTCTGTGTTAAGACCTAGAAGGGTAAGATTTTATTGTATTTATTTAGAATAGTTTGGCTAAGAATGAAAAATGTGACTTCTGATTGATATGGTATGATTATATGTGTCGACTGATTTGATTTTGTTGGCAGTGATCAGGCTGCGCATGTGTCGACCGATTTTGTTAGTAAGCATGCTGCGCATAATATTTGTATATTAGGAAGTTTTGTAAATTACGGAGATAGTTTATATCACTGATGTTGGTTGCAATGGTGTGCGTCTATTTGACGTCCAGTGACGTCAGTTGCATTCATGTTATTTATGTGACGTCAGTTGCATTCATGTTATTGCGACGTCAGCACTTTTTATATTAGTTTCACTGGTGTGCATCTATTTGACGTCCAGTGACGTCAATTGCATTCATGTTATTCATGTGACGTCAGGTGCATTCATGTTATTCATATGAAGTCAGTTGCATCATGTTATTGCGACGTCAGCATTTTTTATATTAGTTTCATGTATACGTGGCGAAGTAGATTGATTTGTAATGGAACTAATTTATATACTCGTGACGTCAGTTGACGCCATAGCATGCACCGCATTAAGGGTTTTTTCCATAAGTTATAAAGGTAACATTTGGTCATCATGCGTTTGATTTGCCTTCATTAGACGGCGTCATATGGTATAACATCATTGATGTCATGATGTCAGATCAAACGTTATGATCCCAAATGTGTGAGAAACGATTATTCAGCTATTATATTCTATGGCAAATGGTATTACGCTTAGTTTAAAGAAATGAATTAATACATATGCGAGTTATAATTTGGTCAATCAATTTAATGTAAATAAGTCATTGTTTAGATTACTCATGTTTTATGTGGGATATGTCATGGTAATACCTGTTGACGTCAGTATACTTCTTGACAATGTTTGACGTCAGATCCTTCGACGCGCATGCGTGGTAGGATCTACGTTTCTTCATTGGCGGAAGTGGTAAGCACACTTTTAGCTTTACATCGTGAGCGCGAGTCGTGTCTAGTGACACGGCTGGCGTGTGCACGTTATGCTCGGCATTCGCTGAGGGCGTTGTATGGTATTTCCAAGACAGGCCCAAGTCTTACGTATTGTTATTATGTAGTTACAATGTATTAAGTGTAAGTTCGTTATTTTTAGGCACATCAAGTCCGGCAGTCAGCTGTTAGGACTTAGAGCCACGTCTCACCTGGAGATTCGATAAACGTCTCCAGGTTAATACCAACCCGGGTAGAGGCAGTTACAACGCCGTTTGTGCATGGTTCCCAAGCAGAGGCGGGAAGCACAAAATGTAGGCGGAAGTGGTTAGCACAGTTTTGCCAGATTCTGTGATAAGATCTGAAGGTCACATCAAGTGTGGGACAGTGTTCGTCCACTAAGGTGTTTTAATATATATAGACTGGTCCCTGGTACGATCCAGGGAGCGACCAGTATATAATCGTGCACGTGTAATTATAAGTTGGTGTTCCTCAGGATATATGGACTGGCCCATGACATGATCCAGGGAACGACGAAGTGAAGTCTACCAACATAAGGCCTTGTTTTTTTTGTATGAGCTCAAACTAACGGTTTTTTGTTCTTTGTGTTTTCCTTTAGTTCATGGCGCTGAGCCGAGTACGGTGTTGACGTCATACGGTAATCTATTTGCGTATTGTACGCAAATCGATTACAGATTTGAAACAAACACCTTACTTGGGCCAGCGACATGAACTGATATGTGTTGTATATTATTGTAATTGTGACAGTTGTAAATTGTATTGTTGTATATAGAATTTACATTATATATATATAAACTTCAAAAAATTCTAACGTTGTTAGAGTTTCCTTGTTAGTGTATTACACTAGTAGATAACCCTTTAACCGGAAGTCACCCTCCGCCGTCCTGGCGACGCATAAGGCTCTACAACCGTGTCGACCGAGTGTAAAACCTTCTGCGTAACATGGTGTCAAGAAGTAACGGGATTTGACTTCTGGTTAATATCTGCCAGTGTAAGACATTGACAATATATACAGAATCTAGGCACAATTTTGTCAGTCATTTTTTTTTTATTATTATTGACTTTCTGATTGTTCTTTTCTAAGGTGACGTAAGGCTGTGAATTTTAGGGGAGCAATTTTGCCACTAAATTCTATGTAAATGTAACCTACACTCAATTAAGGTCAACTATCCTTATTCCCTGCGTGATGAAGTGCGATAGCCCATGCATTAATTTGTGATAAAATGTAACAGGTTGCATATCTGAGTGGGGAAACTGAGGTATATAGACCTGAATTGTCTTGGCACGGATGATACATATTTAGTTTTAAGGTCCGGTTGAGTACCTTGGCACTGCTGTTGCATGACAATCTGTAAGTTTATTAACCTAAACGTTTGTACGTAGTGTCGTAACCGTTACTGAGGTCCATTTTATGTCCTGATTTAGTAACGTAGGTCACTCGTAACGTTATATAATATCGTTACAATGAATTAAACCTAATAGCGGAATCTTAAGTTTGATTTACCGTTGGTATCTAAGATGGTTTTGTAATGTAGAACGTACAGTTGTCGTGTCAGTGTTAATACGTTGCGTTACATACGTTACGTTTGTATATCCGATACGCTAGATCAAGTTGGGCGTAATTGTAATGTGGGTTATTTACGTCATCTAATGGTGTCATCTGAAAGTGAAAAGTAATTCTCGGCAAAGTCAACGTCAGTTTATGACGTCATTTCCGGTCTGTTATGAACGTAACTTTAATGGCTACGTCCAGATCGCGAGTATACTAATTAATCAACGTTTTAGTTGGATTAGTTCGTTATTAATATTGTTAACGTTTTAGTTAACGTGTGTGACTATAAGTGAACGTCGGTTTCAGTTAAGTTAACGTGAGCATTACGTTAAGCGGCATGGATCAGTTAGTTAAGACGGGAAAGGAGTTAGGTTATGAGGGGCAGGCATTGCAGGAATTTGTAAGGCAACAGCAAGAGACTGAGAGGGCAGAAAGGCACGCGGTAAGGGCACTTGATAAAGAAAAGATTGCGCAGGCCGATAAAGACAGGGAAATTGAGTTAGCGAAGATCGCGGCGGAGAAAGAAAAGATTGCGCAGGCCGATAAAGACAGGGAAATTGAGTTAGCTAGGATCGCGCAGGCCGAAAGAGATAGGGAAATTGAGTTAGCTAAGATTGCGGCGGAAAGGGCGACGGAAGAAGCTAAGATTGCGGCGGATAGGGAAATCGAGATGGCGCGAATTGAAAGCATAGAGCGGCAAGCCGAGAAAGATAGGGAAGCTAAGTTGTCTCAAGTCGAAAGCGATAAGGAAGCGAAGTTGTCGAGCGAAGTTGAGTTAGAAAAGTTGAAGTATAGTTTTGAATTGCAGCAACGCGAGTTAAAGAATCAGATAGATTTGCAGAAGGTAACGTTTAGAGTTGAATTAGAAAAACAGAAGGCTGAAAAGTTAGCGCATGCGCGAGATCCCAAGTTACCGTATTTTGATGAAAGTAAGGACAAAATGGATAGTTACTTATCAAGGTTTGAGAAATACGCGACGGCGAATAAATGGGATAAAAACGTTTGGGCTGCATATTTAAGCGCATTACTTAAAGGTCGCGCGCTTGATGTCTATGATAGATTGTCTGTAGATGATGCAGCGGATTATGACAAGTTGAAAGATGCGTTGTTAAAGAATTTTGATATGACTGAACGCGGATTTAGGAAGAAATTTCGCTATGATAGGCCTGAAAAGTCCGAAACGTTTATTCAGTTTAGTAGTAGACTTAGGTCGTATCTTAATAAATGGTTGAAAATGGCGAAAGTGGACCAGTCTTACGAAGCTGTTTGCGATTTTTTCGCTAGGGATCAGTTTTTAGAATCTTGTAGTAAAGAACTGTATGTTCATTTGAAACCGAAAACATTCACGAATCTAGGTGAGATGGCTAGGGAAGCAGATTTATTTGCAGAAGCACGTGGCGGTGTCTACGCTTGTGTTAATAAGGGGCAGCGTGATATTAAGGGCGTAACTCAGAGTAGATCTGATAATAAGCCGAGTGCGAAGCCAGAGATAAAATGTAGTATTTGTGGTAAGGGACATTTAACATATAAATGTTTTAAGAATCCCGATAGGAAGCAAGCATATAGTGCGGAGGTAGGTGCAAGTGCAAGCGGGTATAGCGGAAGTAAGGGGAGTAGTTATGCACCGAAAGATGAGACACAAAGATCACAGAGTAAGAGCGATACTGTACAGACGAAGGGTAGTAATTCAGATCGTGGCCGTGGTCGGGGTTATTCCCGCGGACGTGGTCGGGGTGGCGGACATCAAATGAGCTTTTGTAAAACTACAATGAATAGGTCTCATGAAATTGAAGGTCTCTATAAGAGTAAGGAAGAAAGTCCACTAATCAATGATAACGTGGATAGGGAAGGTGTCTGTTACTTTTTAAGGTCGCGATTACCAACAGCGCAGGGTACGGTTAATGGTAAGACTGTTGTAGTTTTAAGGGACACAGGTTGTACTGGGTGTGTCGTTCGTAGAAACTTGGTTTCTAATGATCAGTTACTTGGTAGAGAATCTGATGTAACTTTGATTGATGAATCTACCCAAAGGTATCCCTTAGCAATGGTTGACATAGATTGTCCATTTTTCACAGGAAAAACTGAGGCATTGTGCATGGAAGATACATTGTATGACCTGGTTATTGGAAATATTGACGGGTCAAAACTTCCCGATATGTCCCATTTTGCAATGGCGGCAGTGACTAGGTCACAAGCTAAGCAAGGTGAAGAGGTCTATAAGAAACTTAAAGTTCCTGATCAAATTATTGCTAGTGATAAGGAGGCATTGAAGCAGGCCCAAATTGTTGACCCTAAATTGAATGGCATAAGGCAAAGAGTGGAATCTGGGAATGTGACTATTAGTCGTGGATTGAACCGGGGTGAAACTAAGTTTATTCGAAAGAAAGATTTATTGTATAGGCAGTTTACTAAGGGAAACAAGGTCACTTTGCAACTTATTATCCCTGAAGGTTTTCGTGAAAAGGTGTTAAGATTGGCGCACGAAACCTTGATGTCAGGTCATTTGGGCATAAAGAAAACTATGGATAGAGTTTTAACTGAGTTCTTTTGGCCTGGAGTTTGTGGTGATGTGGCAAGGTTTTGTAAATCTTGTGACATATGTCAAAGGACTATTCAAAAAGGTCGTGTTACTAAGGTACCTTTAGGAAAGTTGCCACAGATTGACACACCATTTAAACGAGTCGCTGTTGATATAGTTGGACCGATAGAACCTCGTTCTGACAGGAAATCCCGCTATATTTTAACAATGATAGACTATGCGACGAGATATCCCGAGGCGGTAGCGTTACCCGGCATTGAAACGGGACGCGTAGCCGAAGCGTTAGTTGAGATGTTCAGTAGATTAGGAATACCGAGTGAAATGCTAATCGAGCATGATAGTAAGATCACGATTGACGTCATGAGAGAGGTTAGTAGGTTGTTGTCGCTTCAAGATCTGACAACTATTCCTTATCAATCTACTGGTAAAGGACCCGTGGAGAAATTCCATGATACATTGAAACAGATATTACGTGAAATGTGCGTAGAACGTCCGAATGACTGGGACAGGTATCTCCCAGCATTATTATTCGCAGTAAGGGAAGTTCCGCAAGAGTCATTAGGTTTTTCCCCGTTTGAACTGTTGTATGGGCGTAATGTTAGGGGTCCTATCCAAATATTAAAGGAATTATGGTCTGTAGAGGAAACTGACCAACGTGCGTTATTGACGTATCAGTACGTTATTGATCTAAAAGAACGTTTAGAAAGAACGTGTAAGTTAGCACAGGATATTGTACGGAAAGTACAGGTAAAGCAGAATGCTTATTATGATAAACGCGCGAGGTCGCGTAAGTTTGACGTCGGAGACAAAGTACTTTTGCTACTCCCGAACGAGTGCAATAAATTGTTACTTCAATGGAACGGGCCATATGAAGTTGTCGAAGTAGTCAATGTAATGAACTACAAGATTAACGTCAAGGGCGTCGTGAATACTTATCCTGCTAACATGATTAAGCAGTACGTTCAACGTCAAAAGAACGTGTCGTCTGCAGTTGTTAATGCACGTGACAATGCTGGATCAGAGGATCACAGTGATCCGAATGTCCAAAGAGTTAACATTTGTACGTCAGAGGACGTATCCCAATATGACTTTATACGTGTAAACGTAAAGCCCGACGACGTAACGTCGACTCAGAAAACGAATATGGAAGAACATGGTGGCGATAGTAGGTTAGAGGCCGAGGCAACGGATCCTGTGGGATCTGTCGTGCAAAGTAGGTGTAATGTCAAAGACAACGTTAATTTTACGTCTGATACACTTAAAGGTGGCGATTTCCACCTAGTGTTCGATCAGACTTACCCATACTTCCCCATTCCATTTGAGGCACGACAGGTACGACACAGAGAATTGATTGACTTTGGGATTAGGTAAATCCGTGGCCAAGATAATTTGGGGGCAGACTACCTTAGTAGATAGTTTGGCCACGTTATGCATCGCACCGTTGTTGTGTATATAGCTAGTTTTCCAGTTTTGACATAGCCTACGATTCGATCGCATTTCGTACTATTTCAGAAAAGAAACATTGTTATGTTTTTTTCTCCCTAAGGGGAAACCTATGTTACGAAATGGATCTAATCGTCCACTATGTCGTCGAGATTATTTTAATCAGTAAGGCTACAGTTTTTAGGGTAACTGTGGTAATAAAACATTTACGGAAATTGTGGCTACGTTATGCATGGGTTGTTTGTGAATACCTCTCGTGGACAGCATATTGCATGATTTTAAGGTGAATACCTGCACGAGTCTTTTGATTGTGGAAAGCATGTTGCATGATTTTAATGTGAGACGCATAGTATTTATACGCCTATCTTTTAATGAAAAGTTAGACGTGGCTGTTTAATTCTTGATGGATGTTATATTGTTGTGTGCCCAGATTCTGTGTTAAGACCTAGAAGGGTAAGATTTTATTGTATTTATTTAGAATAGTTTGGCTAAGAATGAAAAATGTGACTTCTGATTGATATGGTATGATTATATGTGTCGACTGATTTGATTTTGTTGGCAGTGATCAGGCTGCGCATGTGTCGACCGATTTTGTTAGTAAGCATGCTGCGCATAATATTTGTATATTAGGAAGTTTTGTAAATTACGGAGATAGTTTATATCACTGATGTTGGTTGCAATGGTGTGCGTCTATTTGACGTCCAGTGACGTCAGTTGCATTCATGTTATTTATGTGACGTCAGTTGCATTCATGTTATTGCGACGTCAGCACTTTTTATATTAGTTTCACTGGTGTGCATCTATTTGACGTCCAGTGACGTCAATTGCATTCATGTTATTCATGTGACGTCAGGTGCATTCATGTTATTCATATGAAGTCAGTTGCATCATGTTATTGCGACGTCAGCATTTTTTATATTAGTTTCATGTATACGTGGCGAAGTAGATTGATTTGTAATGGAACTAATTTATATACTCGTGACGTCAGTTGACGCCATAGCATGCACCGCATTAAGGGTTTTTTCCATAAGTTATAAAGGTAACATTTGGTCATCATGCGTTTGATTTGCCTTCATTAGACGGCGTCATATGGTATAACATCATTGATGTCATGATGTCAGATCAAACGTTATGATCCCAAATGTGTGAGAAACGATTATTCAGCTATTATATTCTATGGCAAATGGTATTACGCTTAGTTTAAAGAAATGAATTAATACATATGCGAGTTATAATTTGGTCAATCAATTTAATGTAAATAAGTCATTGTTTAGATTACTCATGTTTTATGTGGGATATGTCATGGTAATACCTGTTGACGTCAGTATACTTCTTGACAATGTTTGACGTCAGATCCTTCGACGCGCATGCGTGGTAGGATCTACGTTTCTTCATTGGCGGAAGTGGTAAGCACACTTTTAGCTTTACATCGTGAGCGCGAGTCGTGTCTAGTGACACGGCTGGCGTGTGCACGTTATGCTCGGCATTCGCTGAGGGCGTTGTATGGTATTTCCAAGACAGGCCCAAGTCTTACGTATTGTTATTATGTAGTTACAATGTATTAAGTGTAAGTTCGTTATTTTTAGGCACATCAAGTCCGGCAGTCAGCTGTTAGGACTTAGAGCCACGTCTCACCTGGAGATTCGATAAACGTCTCCAGGTTAATACCAACCCGGGTAGAGGCAGTTACAACGCCGTTTGTGCATGGTTCCCAAGCAGAGGCGGGAAGCACAAAATGTAGGCGGAAGTGGTTAGCACAGTTTTGCCAGATTCTGTGATAAGATCTGAAGGTCACATCAAGTGTGGGACAGTGTTCGTCCACTAAGGTGTTTTAATATATATAGACTGGTCCCTGGTACGATCCAGGGAGCGACCAGTATATAATCGTGCACGTGTAATTATAAGTTGGTGTTCCTCAGGATATATGGACTGGCCCATGACATGATCCAGGGAACGACGAAGTGAAGTCTACCAACATAAGGCCTTGTTTTTTTTGTATGAGCTCAAACTAACGGTTTTTTGTTCTTTGTGTTTTCCTTTAGTTCATGGCGCTGAGCCGAGTACGGTGTTGACGTCATACGGTAATCTATTTGCGTATTGTACGCAAATCGATTACAGATTTGAAACAAACACCTTACTTGGGCCAGCGACATGAACTGATATGTGTTGTATATTATTGTAATTGTGACAGTTGTAAATTGTATTGTTGTATATAGAATTTACATTATATATATATAAACTTCAAAAAATTCTAACGTTGTTAGAGTTTCCTTGTTAGTGTATTACACTAGTAGATAACCCTTTAACCGGAAGTCACCCTCCGCCGTCCTGGCGACGCATAAGGCTCTACAACCGTGTCGACCGAGTGTAAAACCTTCTGCGTAACACGTATGCGGGCCTACAGAAAGTGCGTTCTTTCTTTGGCCACTGAGTATAGTCACTGCGCCAAATATCTGACCGAAAATTTATGGAATGTAACTCTGATCAACTGATGAAAAATGTCGAAAATTTTAGGGAGCATGCTTGAATATTTTTTAGAGAGCAGGGAAGAAGCTGTATTACTTTTAGGGATTTGGGGAGCAGGGGCAAAATAATTTTGGGGAGCATGGGGATATATTTTGAGGGAGCTTGGGAGATTTTGGCATTGTTTTCAGGGACCTGGGAGCACTGACCCCTCCTGGTAGGGCCTCATCATTACTTAGTCTATCAACACGAGCATGCAGAATGTAATTACAGCCAACAACATATAAGTATCCCGAATTTCTTTTTCAAAGACCATTCTCTGTGGTTGAGCGTTGTGAATGGGAGTGCGCCTGATTGGACCTGCAGGCGATGGCGGAACACAAGTAGTGTCGGCGATATGCTGGACGAGCTTGAGTCCCATCACCGGAGGCCCGCCGGAAGCAGGCCTCCTGAAAGATATCTGATCCCAGCACCAAATTCGAGAAGAACCAGGGCATCCCATGATTCATAATGTACACTAAGATACCCTGCATATAGTAATGCCCTTCCTCAGGACTATGTATTCCTATGTGGAATAGTCTCCCCTCTTCTGCCAAAACCGATGAGGAGTTTAAGGCCCTTATCTCTTAAGGTCCTCTGTGTGTGTGTGTGTGTGTGTGTGTGTGTGTGTGTGTGTGTGTTGCACGCTATTCTACATGTATACAAGGGGCATGGAATTATTTTGTAGAAAGGGGGTCTGCAGAGCATGGTTTCAAATTGCATCGCCCCACTAAATTCCTCCTACCGCCCCCTCCCCCGCCGCTGATAAATAATGACCGTTTCCTTAACCCCCCCCCCCCCCTCTCTGCCTCTCTCTCTCTGCGCATGCGAACACTTTCCTACATATTTTTCGCCATCACAGTGACATAATCAGATGTGACAAAACTTCTTTTCCAGGTAAATGAAAAATATTGAAACGCATTTACCTTGTTCAACCTATCTTACTCTTTCTAACTTATCTAACTATACGCCAGTATGCTGAAATCCTTCTCAATAAAGAGGCCCTAACACGGAGGGGGTGGGGTCAGTGCTCCCTAGCTCGCTAAAACTAATGCCAAAATCTCCCCAGCTCCCTTAAAATATTTCCCCATGCTTCCTAAAATTATTTTGCCCCTGCTCCCCAAATTCCTAAAAGTAATACAGCTTCTCCCCCAGCTCCCAAAATATTCAAGCATGCTCCCTAAAATGTTCCATACTTTTCATCAGTTGATCAGAGTTTGTGCATAAAATTTCTGTCAGATATTATTAGCTAGTGAAGTAACTACCCAGCAGGCACACAACGTTGAAATGACGTCGTATTGACGTCGATGCGACGTCATTACGTCGCATCGACGTCAGTACGACGTCATTTCAACGTCATGTGCCTGCTGGGTATATACTCACAGGCCAAAGAAAGTATACACACTTTCTGAATACCCATATTTTAACTAACTTTTAGTACTTTACTGCTCATGCAAATTCTGCAGGATTTAGTTTTTCTCATTGTTAACTGCTTACTCAACTGGGGCAGCTGAAAACAGGTCTAGGTGGAAAGGGATTTTTAAAAGTCATATGTGGTGCCCCAACGACCTCACACGATTATGGGATAGACTGGACTAGGTTAGACATGGTAAACTAATACGGAATAGTAAAAATACTGTTGGTAACGCTTGACTAGCTGCACTATGTATACATGTCGATTTTGCACGTTTTTCAGATGCAGCAAACTGAAAAACATGATTTTCCGGTCAATCTGTATTTGAAATTTCGGCTGTTTTCCTGATCAAACCATAACATTAGCGCCTTATTTACATAATGAAACGGCTCTCTGAGGCAGTCAGAAATAACATACTCAGAGGTGAAAGCAAGTATGCGCCAATAGGAAATTTACAAAACTATTTCTTCGCAGCACAGGTTATCTGCAACTGTTTTTGGGACAAATATTAAGCCAGTTGTTATAGCTCTATTGGACCAATCTCACAATATAGGCACTGTGAGTATAGGGCTGTGGACCATCGCTTGTCAGCCATCAGTTCATTTTGAATATTTTTAAATGACATAATAATATTATTGCCCCTTTGTATTCAAAATGTAACATCTGTAGGATGGGGGAGCAATAAGTTTTGATTCATGTCAATTGTTATTGTTGTCACAGAGTGCACTTGCGATTAGATTTTCAGCAAATTTTATGTATAGGTTAGAAGTTATTAAGAAATTTCTTCACAATTTAGAATCTGCGAAGCGGAGCGTATCAGATTCTAAATGTGAAGAAATTTCTTAATGACTTCTAACCGGCTTAGACTGTCAGTTTTCATGAAAAATGTCCATTACTGGCTCCTTAACTTGGCCCTAGAGATTACATCAAAGACCAGTGCTGTTTTGTACAAAAAACCTTTGTTTTACCTGTTCCATTTATTCATTCATCCTTTAGTTTTCTTGAAGTTAAGATCATAATGCTGTTTTGAATTTAAAAAAAAAATAATAGAAATAAAGAATTAAAAATGTCAGATGTAATAGAGGATTGGGGAGACTTTCAGGTTGATTCTCTAGACTTTGATATACCATCAGCGACACAGCTATTCAGCTTGCCAACACAAACATTGTTCAGTGACAGAGGACAGAAATTAAATGAAATTGGAGGACGATTTGGAGAGCCTATTTCAGATGACAGGCTAAAGGAAAAATTTCGAGAAAGTATTCCAAAAAAGACAAGGGAAAATACAAAATGGGCTATGTCTGTTTTAAATGACTGGATATCATACAGGGAACAGAAAGTTGAGACACTGATGGAACAGTATGTTTTACCCAAGGACTTATCTGTTGTTCCCTATCATGAACTTGATTTTTGGCTGTCAAAGTTTGTTGTAGAATGTCGGAGAAAGGATGGGAAGCCATACCCACCGACAAGTTTGACTCAAATAATGGCTGGAATTCAAAGACACATGCGTGATGAACTTGGACGTAATGATGTGAATTTCTTTTCTAAAACTGACCCAACATTTGCAAATTTCAGAAAAAGTTTGGACGCGCAAATGAAGGATCTTTCCTCAAAAGGTGTTGGAATCCATATTAAGAAGAAGGATCCTGTGTTGCCCGAGGATGAGCAAACATTCTGGGAAAATGGTGTATTTAGCATGGACACAGCGCAGGGACTGTCAAATGCAGTGTTTTTTTTATAACTGCAAAGCTTTTGGTTTTAGAGGTCTGGAAGAGCATGTTTCATTGGAAGCGGAACAGTTTCTATTCAGACAGACCCGGAAAGTAAATCAAGATTTATATTGTTTGAAGGCAGGGTAATGAAAAATGTGCAAGGTGGCCTCAACCACAGAAAAGTGTCTCCTAAAGCAGTGAAACATTTTGAAAATCCTGAGAATGACAGATGTTTAGTAAAACTCTACAGTCTGTATCTGAGTTTCATTCCTCAAAAAGGTGGATTTTATCGTAAACCTTTGCCATGTGCGACAAACGACAAGTTTAAGTATCCACGATTTAGTGCCAGTGTGATTTCACAGCAGGATCTAGGTGGAATGATGAAAACATTTTATAAGGAAGCAGGTATTGACATTTCAAACAGAAATATTTCAAACATAGTGGGCGGGTGACATGCTGCACTACTTTGTATAATAATGGGTTTGATGACAAGGCTGTTAGTAGCAGGTCCTGGCACAGAAGTTCTGCGGTGAATACATACAAGAGAGAATTAACACCTATGCTAAGGGACATAAGCAATACTCTGGCTCCACCACCAACAAAAAGTCAATTTCCAGGTGCTACAAACAATTCAAAAAGACTGAAGACACCGGAAGATTTCAGACAATCAGTTGTTTCGCAACACGATGAAAGTGAACACTCTAAGGAGAATTCAGATTCTTGTGGAGATGACACATGTGCTATTCAGTTACCTTCTTGTGTAAAGAAAATTATTTTAATTAAAGGTGATAAAAAGATAAAACTAGAGATTTGAAAATTGTGTACATGTGCACTAATGTCACATGATTTGAGCCGTGATACAACAAAACAAACAGAGTGACATGTGCGCCCATCAAAGACTCAGATCAGCCTGGCATCTGCCCAGTCTGATCAGAGTCTTTGTGGTGCACTTAATGGGTAGCTTAAGGTCTAAGTTACTGCCATGCCAATATCAAAGACTCTGATCACACTAGACGGATGTCCAGGCTGATCTGAGTCTTAGTTGGGCACACATGCCACTTTGTTGGTTTTGTAAAACGTTTTCTGATAAAATCATTATAATCTTGTTCATTTATTGTATTAAAGGTGATGAAACTGTATGCTTTGTATTTGTTCCCTATTTCTTTTGATCTGTCAGTGGTCTTTTTCTGCAAATTACCTTGTGATTTAACAGAAAAAGAAATGGCAGACCATACATAATTCAATGGACATTAAGATTACAAGGTCCATTTTCTCTGACAGAGGGAAGGAAGAGTTTTATTACTTTCAGTCAATCAGAAGCTTTGTTGCTGATTTATCTCTTAAGAACCTTTCTTAATGGCTAAGAGTTAATTCTAAGTCATTAAGAGAGGCTCTTCACAACATAGTCAGCTCTCAAAACTGCTTCTGATTGGCTGAAATGGTGGACAATTTAAAAACTGCAGTCTAATAGGACTAAGAACTCGTTGTACTTGGTCTGTCTCAGGAAATCAGTATATTTTTAAGTAGCCTAAATGGGTCGATGTTTCATAACCATAACTTGATCGAGCAAGCTCATGTACAATTTCCAAGAAATTGCGATTCGGAGTATATGCCATGAACTTATTTGGCAATGACACCTTAGGGATAGCGATATCATGCAATACGTAAGCAATATCACCATGGAAATGGCTATTTGAACTTTATGATATTAAAGTGCATGACCTTTGGTTATATAAAGCCAGGAGCGCATCGCGCTCGGGGATTTTGGGATTATTGATTGGGGTTTTAGGTTAAGTCTGTAACTAGGAAATTACAAAGAAGCAACAATGAATTTGATGTATTATGAACCTGGGTAATTAGTAGTTGCGGAAATGTTAACTTTAATAGACTTAGAAAACTATACGATCACTTGACTTATCTGTAAAGATGGTCCGATGGTGTGACATTGTACTTCCTTTGCTATTGCAATTCGAAATGGTCATTGACTTTGACGGGAACTTTTTTGTTGCTCTTACACCTTTTAATTGTACTGCAGATAGAATAATAAACAAATCTTACTTCCACCGTCCCCTATCACTATTTTTTTTGTGCCAACTGCTTGTTTGGCTTGGTTGCAAGAGCAACCCAAAACGATGAAAACTTCAGCTGCCATGAACCTGGAAAAGCAAAAGCTGTACAGAAATGTCAAGTACAGTAGTATAGTATTATCCTCTGCAAACATACTTTTACTAGTGCAACTTGGTCCAGAACTTTGCTTCCTTTGCTTGTGCAACTTAGTCCGGAACTTTGCTTGCTTTGGGAACTTGAAGCCTCTACTGACTTTCAGTGGGGTTTTTATGCCTATGACAGCGCAGACCTGATTGCAACAATTGATTTACAAACACAAATCCTAATTCTAAATCAGTCTTACCAAGTCATGTAGTACGTATCTGATTCTTAGAGGAGGGAAGTACAAACTGTGTGAGAAAAGGGCAACTTGTGTCAATTTTTTCCGTGTGCGTGTGCTTCTTTCCCTGTTGGTTTTTAGGGACGAGTCATTTATCATCAGGTGGGGGGGGGGGGGGGGGTCGGTACATTTTTGAATGAGTCACCAAAAATTTTCCGACCCCCCCCCCCCCGTCTCACCAGAATTATTTTTTTTCGACCCCCCCAGATAGGTGACAAAAAAGTTTATGACCCCCCCCCCCCCCCCCACACACACACACCATCCCAACTCCCCAGCTACCCTTCACACACACACACACACATTGTATTACCTTTTTTATGTCTGACTGACCTCAGTTAAAACCTCTATGAAATACAAAGAACATTTTATTACTCTGACAGGTTGATAAAGAATGCAGATATATGGTCTTTAAATTTTGTCTGCATATTTTGACATATTGCACTTTTCTGCCTGCTTATGGGCATCCACAAATCTGTGGCCGTATGTTCAATAAAACTGTTAATAATAGTAATGGAGAGAGGGGGGTCTGGGGGAAGCCACAATAAGTTTGCTGATGACGAGGCATCTGGAGAGCTAATACCACAAATGCAGGCATTAGATTTAATCAAGAACAAAATCATCTGCTCGACATGATTTTATAGAAAATTGCATACTGTCCTACTAGCAAATTTATGAAAAAATATCTTTTTCGTGGTATGAAGCGCCCCTGTTTTGTGTGTCATTTCTATAAATGTCTTTAAGTACAGAAGAATAGAAGTAATGGGGGGTCTGGGGGGCAAAGCCCCCAGAAGCTGAGACATTTTTAAAAAAAAGAAGACTGAGGGAAGCAGTCTGACCCCCCAATATGCCGAATAAAATATATGACCCCCCCCCCCTGCTCCATGGCTTTTTGATTTCCGACCCCCCCCCCCCCCCCCCAGTACATCACAAAAAAATATTCCGACCCCCCCTCCCCCTAAATGTACCCCCCCCCCCCCCCCCCCACCTGACAATAAATGACTCGTCCCTTAGGGCGGGATGTGGGATTTGATTGTATTAATTCCTGATCATTGCCTATCTCTTTACTTTACTTTTCTGTATCTGCATGGAATGATCTAATAATTGATATAGCAAAATATTCTGCAAGCAGACAATATTAAGAGGGTCCCTATCTTTCTAAGTAGGAACAGCATGTGTTGCACATGCCTTTCTTGCAAACAAATTTTCATAACAGAGAATATGTTTAGAATGAATATTGAGGTCCTGTTTTAGTCAAGGTATGCAAGAAAGTCTGTGCATGCCAGTTAGAAAGTTAGAGGTGCTAGAAAAGATAAATGTACCAGGAGGCTAACAGATGTTAATAATTTATATGTATAAAGGAGGGAGGTCGGGGGGTGGGGGAAGGCAAGCCAAAACAATTTAGAAAATCTCTTTCTGACATACAGTGCTCCCCAGCTCCCCAAAATTCAGAGCTTGCTCCCCAGATCCCTGAAAATAAATGCAAGTGCTCCCCAGCTCCCTGAAAATAAATGGCCTTTCTCCAAAGCTCCCCAACACCCCTTAGGGGGCCTCAATAAAGCTCTATCCTGGTACTGGAAGGGAATGTTGTTGAAATAGCTCGCTGCATCGAAGTAAAAAGATAGGCAATAATCAGGAATTAAGTTGTGTGAATGATTTTCAAGACTGGTTAAGTCTCGATTAAAAAAAATCAGAAAAGTTGCAGTTATCACAATTTCTTAGAGAGAATTCCACATTGTTAAAACTCTATTACTAAATGAATTAGCTCTCAGGTGTAGATTTAATCTGGAGCGATTTTATTTCATTTTATTTATTCATTTATTTTTAGCTCACCTGAGCCGAAGGCTCCGTCGTAGTCGTCCGTCGAAATTTTCAAACAGCTTCTTCCCTGAAACCACTGAGCCGATTGTAACCTAATTTCATATACAGCCTTCTGGGGTTTGGGGAACGAAATGTTGTACAAATGGTACGGGCCACATGGCCAACATGGCCGCCACTCCCATATATTGTAAAAACCTTTAAAAATCTTCTTCTCCAGAACCAGTCCAACAGCTGAAAACCGATTGTGCAATCCTTGAGAAAACCAGCTTCAAGCCATCATCTGAGACAACGCCCCCAAGGTATCTGAAACCTATCACATTTATCAACTTCTGTCCTTTTACTTTGACCTCCCTTTGCATGTCATTTGCTTTGTTTGACATCATTTTGGTCTTTTCATAACCTATCTCTACCTTATGCAGGTTTTGTTGAGGCTTTCCACTGGGGCACTAATTTATGCTTCTCCTCCGCAAGAGCATTAATGTAATCAGCTAGCAGTTCTGCCACCTATGCTGAACCTTTCCATCTTGTTCTTCCAGGGGTCGTATTTATAAAACCACTAAAGTCGTTGCTATGCTGTTGCTAAGGCTAAATTTCTATGAACGAGATTCCCTACAGCTATGAAATTTGCTCTAGAGGAACAGTCTTTTTCAGACTGTTCCTCCAGAGCAAATTTCATAGTTGCAGAAATCTCCTTTTAATAGAATTTTAGCCTTAGCAACAGCATAGCAACCACTTAAGTCGTTTTATAAATACGTCCCCTAAGCATCAGACATGATCCGTTCGAGAAAAATGCTGAAGAAGGGTGTGTTAAAAGGCAGCCATGCCTATTTCTAACTGTTGTTCTAAACCATTCTCCTGTGCTGCCATTCATCTGGGCTGCACTTTTAGCCGCGAAAATGTCGTAATGTCGTAGAAGTGCTCAGTGGCACGAACTAGATTGACATTGATACTTTGCTTCCGCACAGTGGCCCCTAAAGCTGCATGCCATACCCTGTCAAAGGCTTTCATGAAATCTGTGAAACAGATTTTAGTGGTGTTGAAGGTACTTGTAACATAGGATTCTGAGGCTGAAGATTTTTTTCTGTAATGCTCTTTCCGGCTCTGAACCTAGCATGTTCTTCAGATTGTTTCAGCTTGTTCAAGATGACTTTCAGCACGATTTTGCTAGGATGGCTGATGAGGTTGATGATTCTGGCAGAGCTGAAGGTTGCCGTATTCAGGGAGAGTAATAATCAGCGACTGAGTCCATGTGGTAGGCCATTCTCTTATTGTCCAGATCTTATTAACTTTCTTTGTTAAAACATCAATCATGGCCTACCCGTTTGCTTGACTTATACGCTCTACTGGTATATTATCAACTCTGGTGGACCAGAGCTCTAGATAAGACGGCGTATTTGATGATAATTAAGGATAATTTTTCTTATTTCTCATCGAAACCATATGTTGTGACCCCTCATCTGAACCGTCTCGTCGAGACGGTTCAGATGAGGGGTCACAACATATGTTTTTATGCAGAATTAACAAAAATCTTTGTAGATATGTATATTTAAATGTAACTTGTAATATCTGTACATAATTGTATATATGAACATGTATATTATTGTATAAATATATATAATTTCTTGAGGGCCTCATGGAAGATTAGCTGTTACATGAATATATGTATTTGCTAAATGTTGTAACCCTCTATAAATAAAGTCTTTACTTACTTACTTACTTACTTACTTACTAAATCATCCCTAATTATCATCAAATACGCCGTCTTATCTAGAGCTCTGGTGGACTTCTCCTTTTTCACTGCTGCTACTGCCATCTCATCTTCCTCGCGAAGGATCGGGCGTAGATCTTCTTCTTGTCGCTGATTGCATTCCAGAACTGCATTGTCCCCGCAACTCTTATGATTCTACCGTTTCTAGCAATACATGTGTTTTGTTCATCTGCTGAGAATCTCTTGTTCTTCTCTAGGATATTTCTCTGATTTGTCCTGGATAGTTGAAGATCTACCCTGTTTCTCTAAAGTCAGATTCGTCACCGGCTGATATGCTCTCTTGCTGTTGTTTTTGTTCTGTCTCCTCATACTGAACTATTCTATTCTATTCTATCCTATCCCATCGTTGGGGCACCACAGATAATTTCAAAACAATCCCTTTCCACCTTCTCCTGTTTTCAGCTACCCTAGTTGAGCTGGCAAAATCTATCCCTGTCCACTCTTTGCTATTGTCTTCCCACCTCTTCTTCTGTCTACCTTTTCTTCTTCTTCCTTTCACTGTGCCCTGTAGAATCGTCTATGCTAAACTAGAAGACCTTGAGACGAGGCCAAACTACCTTAGTTTCCTTTTCTTGGCCAGGGTCAGGAGTTCATCATAATCTTTGCTGTCAAGGTCCACGATTCACAGGCATACAGAAATATGGAAGTGACAAGGGAGCGCAAAACTTCACATTTGATCCAAGAAATATGTTGTCCTCATTTGCTTTCTTCAAATACCGCCCCCTTTTCAAACCCCTCCTCTCATCACAGATGTCAAGAACATCTCAAGTGACCAATAGCGTTTTAGAGAGAGAGAGAGAGAGAGAGAGAGAGAGAATAATTTTCTGCAAAAACAACAAGCTGCTGTATAACAGAAGGTCAAACTTATTGTTTCAATAGTGGAGCAAACTTGATGGGCTATCTTTCAAGGGGTGGTCTACGGAGTGTAACATTAGTTTATATATATCAAAATGATCGTCTGGGTCTCTAGTTATCAAATTCAGCGTTTGCCACATTGGCAAACCCTGCATAACTCTGTAGTGGCCAGTTATTTACGTTACCCCTTTAAACTTTGAATATCAAAAATATTTATTGAAGTCAATAAGAAAAGTGTTTAAACGATATAAATGTATCAAATCTAAATATTTTCTGTAAGAACAGTTAATATGCTATAAATTAGGCTGCACAGAATACAGTTCAGAGTTTTGGTGTTGTTACTTTCGTTACAATATATCATGTACCCCTTGAAAATTTAAAATTGGAACTTAAGTTGTTGCATTTTACACAGACTCTCTTACAAAAAGGCCCAAAATGATCATTTTTACTTACTATTCAATTGGCCCCTTTCAGTGCGTTTCTAGCAAAACAAATATGAGACCGCTAGCTTTTATACTTTGTCAACCACGTCCTGTTGAACAGTTACACCTATTCCCTGTTTTTGGCTGAAAAGTCATTTTTCTTATAATTGTTCGTACAGAAAATGGCTAATAACCAATTTAAACTTGACAAATTGGGGTCTTTTGCAAAAAGATCATGTTAACCATGATATAACACAAAAGCTTAAAAATTATTTTTGACCTTACAACACATTTTAGCCAGAGTAACGTACTTAACAGATAAAAATGTTTGCGTAAAGCGTCTGTCATTCACATCAGGAAAACATTCTTTTAAAATTCTGACTTTGAAACAACGCAGTTGTGATAAATATGTTTATTGTTTATCGTAAAATGAATTTTTTTGCATAGTAGTCGCCTACACAGACGGAAAACAGTGTTATTTACATGACATGCAAAGCTCAGATTGCACCGATGTTCAAAGGAAACCTTCATGAGTTAATCTGTACATGTATTTTTTTCCTCATTAATATCCAAATAACTTTGAAATTTTAAACAAAACCACAAAATATCAAATAACTTGTAATAACGTACAGTTTTGTATTCAGAAAGGTAACGTTTGTAACATTTGAAAAAACTCCCCGAGATTAAATATTGCTACTGCCAAATATGCGTAAGCTTTGAGTAAAAACATTTTTAGAACGGCCGGTTTAAATCCACTCATGTAACTCATTATTGACAGCCCCGAGGTGGAGCATCAGTTCTGGTGTATCTATGTCATCATATGTGTTGTACACTTATCTGTCGTCTTCGAAAACTCGATTTGTTTCATATGTATATTTGCCATCATTCTGGTGTATAATAACTGGCATATATGGAAAAAGAAAGAAAATAGATGAAAATTGTGTATGCCTAATTTTGTTTGTTTAAGGCTAGCTTTGTACCCATGGACTTGTAAGGGGCTGCATTTTTATCTGGCTAGCTGCTAGTATCGTCTTACTACTTGCCTTATATCTTTATGCAGCTATATCTAGTTTGGTATCGTGGTAGGGTTGTTGAGCAGATAACATTAATTCCTGCTCATTGGCCCTTTACTCTTATTTACCTTTTCTATAAAAAACAAAGTAAACACCCAAAGTTGCCTTGTAGTATATATTTTCACCAAAGTAACGTACATAACAGGTTAAAAAGTATTTGTATTTTTTCCTACTGCAGCTACAGTAAAGTACCGTTGGGCTACTGTGGAAAGCTTCCTCGTACTTCATCATATTGAAAATTATGTTTTGAATCATCTGGGCTCAATTTGAGTCAGTTAAACTGAAGCTGGTGCTAGGGACACCTTATTGCATTATATCAAACAGAAAATCATTAAAAATCATAAATCTAATCTGACAAATCGTTTACATTTGAATGTTGTATACGTTACCTTTATAAATACCAAACCAAGAAGTCAAAGTAAGTGAACTATCATTGATTAAAAAGGCATTTTGAAACCAAGAAGTCAAAGTAAGTGAACTATCATTGATTAAAAAGGCATTTTGATAATGATTTTATGATTTTAAAGTAATAACAATATTTCATAATCATCTTATCCGTGCCTCTAGGCAATATCATCCAATTTTGAAAGGAATCAGTTAAACTGAGTCTGCTATGTTCTTTCTCGCGTGTGTTCCTCGCTTCAACATGATCTTCTGGCAAGTCTTTGCAATAATACTGTATTAATATGAAAGGACACACCTCAGTATTTTACTGCAATTTGTTAGAAAGAAACAATATTTATTTCCGTAGATGTTTCCTATTCGCTTCTGAGAAAGCTTTAACCTTTCCAATGGTCTGCTCTTAAAGGAAACTGTTTTTTTTACAGCAGCAAATTCTTTTTAAAAGTTTTCCCCATAAAGAAAGGAGGCCAAAGTAAAATTGGCAAAATAACTTACGTGAAATTGTATCCCTTCACCTTAAATTCTAAGACTGATAAAAACTTAATTAAATTCTGACGGATGAGTCTCTGGAAGCAAGGGATGAATCACAAAAAATAACAGCAACCTCGGTTTAACTAAGGAATGTAATGTTGCGACACTGCCAATGCCACATAGACTAGCTATTTCCTTTTTCAAACTGACTCAGAAAGAGCCCAGATGATTCCAAATGACCAGAACATGAAGTACAAGGAAACAGTTTACCTTAGCCACATGCCACTTTACACTAGCAGCAGTGGGGTAAAATTACTTTTTCTTTTTAAACTGTTATATTCGTTACTTCGTTTTAAATATATTCTATACGGCCAAAAGTAATTAAACTATGGTTTCATATATTGCGTTTATAGGAAAAGGCCATTACAGGTAAAGAGATGTAAAAGGGCAGCGATCAGAAACTGATTCAACTAGTGCCACAACCCTCCCACAACACCAAACTGAAAATAGTAATATAACGCATACACCAAGTACTCAAACGATACTAGTGGGTAGCAAAATATACGTGCGCCCATTCCATGCAGATGTCCACAAGTTAGCTTTCATCAAGCATACCCAGGCACACAAAATGTATATTTTCACCTTCTTCCTTTCTGTTTTACATACATCAGAATGATGGCGAATAAAAAGACAAAACAAATCAATTTTTCGAACATTACAGATAAGTGGCAACACAAACTATAACATCGTTACACAACAACAGCTGCATCGCCGTGGAGATTTCACTAATAAATTACATAGGGTGGGTTTAAACCAGTCCAAAGTGCCGCTTTAAAAATATTTTTAACAAAACTAATGAGGTTTAGACATATTTGTCAGTAACAACACATAATCTCAGTGATTGTTTTCAAATAATGGTTACAAACGTTACCTTTCTGAGTATAAAACAGTAAGTTCTGATTAGTAAATTTCTTATGGTGTGATATTTTTAATGTCATCTGGATATTAATGGGGTAAAAAAATAAAAGTGTTCTATGTATAGATTAATTCACGAAGGTTTTCTTTTCTAGTTTTAGGACAATCTCATCTTTGCATGTCATGTAAATAACACTGTTTGCTGCCCGATTAGTTTATTAAACAATGCAAAAATTTCATTTTACAATAGATAATATACATATATATCACAACTGCGTTGATTAAAAGTCAGAATTTGAAAAGAATTTTTTTCAGGCGGGAATGATAGACGTTTTATGCAAATATTTTAATCTGTTAAGAACGTTACTCTGGCTAAAATGTGTTGAAAGGTCAAAACAATTTTTAAACTATTGTGTTATACTATGGTTAACATGATCTTTTTGTAAAAGACCCCCATTTGTCACGTTTAAATTGGTTATTAGCCATTTTTTGTACGAACAATTATACGAAAAACGACTTTTCAGCCAAAAACAGGGAATAGGTGTAACTGTTCAACAGGACGTGGTTGACAAAGTATAAAAGCTAGAGGTCTCATATTTGTTTTGCTAGAAACACACTGAAAGGGGCCAATTGAATAGTGAGTAAAAATGATCATTTTGCGCCTTTTTGTAATAGAGTCTTCGTAAAATGCAACAACTTAAGTTCCAATTTTATTTTTTTAAGGGGTACATGATATATTGTAACGAAAGTAACAACACCAATGCTCCGAACTGTTTTCTGAGCAGCCTAATTTATAGTATATTAACTGTTCTTACAGAAAATATATAAATTTGATACATGTATATGGTTTAAACACATGTCTTATTGACGTCAATTAATATTTTCGATATTCAAAATTTAAAGGGGTAACGTAATAACTGGCCACTACAAAGTTATGCAAGGTTTGCCAAGGTGGCAAACGCTGAATTTGATAACTAGAGACCTAGAAAATCATTTTGATATATAAAAACAAATGTTACACTCCGTAGACCACTATCTTCCTTTTCTAGGGCACTTATGTAGGGGAGACCGGGGCTAGTTGGTCCGAAAATTGCATTTTTTCAAATGCTGCGGTTAATGTTCATTTGCTGGTATTGTTTTTGCATTGTGTAACTAAAACAATCATTTTTCTAACTTATTTTATAATTATGCGCTGGGGAAAATGACAGATTCTGATAAATATAGCCGTTTTCCGAGACAAGGTCAACTGGACCAACTTACCCCGCTATCGGGGTAAGTTGGTCCGGACAGCGGGGTAAGTTGGACCGACGGGGGAAGCTGGAATGAAAATAAATTTAATCCTCAAACCAATATATTTTCATAATAAACAACAACAGATAACACGAAACTAGTTTAAAAGAATGTGCATCTATGTTTTTTACTGATAATATCTCAGTCACATAAAGATTTTGACGATGTTATTTTGTGGTGTCGATAAATAGGAAAATGCATTTTCTTAACAGTCGTCTGTTTTTCTTCACAAGTGTATTGTTATTTTACAGTATATTTCTGTGTAAGATTATACTTTTGCAGAAGACGCATCTGTTTTATTGCAATCATACAGTGGCCTAAAAGTGGCCCGCTGGCATTCAAAGGGATTAAACCAAGTAAATGTTGACGGCTGACTTTCTGAATTCTTTGGGATTAGATTGCAACATTTATTATAATGCCACCTATTTGCGATTTTAACGCATACCTATATGCACATCGAAATTTCATTCTTTTGATACAGTATATTGTGTCATATTAGCTGTGTCTGAAAAGTCACGTGAACATGGTGAACTCAAAAGCGGGAACATGTAGGGGAGACCGGGGCTAGTTGGTCCTATAATTGCATTTTGTTTTCAAAGGCTGGGGTTAATATTCAAAGGCTGGTATGGTTTTTGCATTGCGCAACTCGTATAACATTTTTCTGACTAATTCTATAGTTTTTCGTTCGGAAAATGACAGATTCCGACGGACCAACTTACCCCGTCGCAGATGGACCAACTTGCCCCGACCATAGGGGAGACCGGGGATAGTTGATGCACGGGGCAAGTTGATGCAGTGGGAATAAAAAGACAATGACGTCATTATGGACATCAGAAATGACGAATTAAAGTAGTCATTGACAGCCGCCATCTTTTCCTGAAGTTTTGCGGAATTTGGACATCAAATGAGAATTTGGTGAAGAAAAGATCACTTTTGACACATCTAAGTAAATTTATGGTATTTTGCAATTTTTCGTTTAGCGCGCATTTGTTTCCGGTTCTTCATAATCCTTTTATGCCCACAGGTAGAGAAATCTTTCATCTTCAAAACCATACGCTCTTCTGAAGGAAAACATTGTGTATTAGTTGTCTATCTTGCTGAATGTTACATGGGGCATGGTTGGGGCAAGTTGATGCAATGAGCATGGGGCATGTTGATGCACCATAGAATCCTGTTGTACTGCATGAGCTGTTCACAGTATTTGGATGGACTTGATCTCTAACTGATATAGAACTACGTACAATAGTTAAAGCATTTCGGATTTGTTGTATTTTAGAATACGGTGTATTTTATCATATTTAATCAAATATACAATGGCATTCGAGCCATGTCTTAAATTATTATTAAAATATGGTTGCTAAATTTGCATATTGATTTTTTTTGAATTATTTACGTTTATTACCTTCGTTGAAAAAGCTGATACATTTCTAATGCGATTCACTCCGTGAAATGTCTCTGTTCCATTCCGTTCCGTTCCGGTCTGGCCACATACTTTCATTTCTCCTTCCGCTGATTCAAGAAGGGCAGTTGTCAGCTACTGGCGAAAGTATGTGCACTTAGTACTGGTTAACCGCTTAGGAGGTCTAAGCCTGCCCAGGAATAGTGTGGTTAGGTTAACTGACCGTCCCGACATGACCTTAGTTGTTTACCGTGGACGTTAAGCATCAAATCAACCAATCAACATCCGTTCCGTTTCGTTCCGTTCCGCAAAATACTGATAGCCATACAAAATTCACTAATAGCCAATTTCCCGTTGGGGGAAAAAGGACTACCGGTATGGGGGAAAAGTGGCTCTATGAGGCCCGGACAATCCACCATATAGTCGTCCTTCCTATAGCCACTTTTCCGGGGGGAAAGGGGGAAAAACACCCTCTGACAGCAACAAGAGACTGTGGAAGATGCACAAAAGCTTTTAGTGCATAGATAGTACACTTTGAGTTGAAAATATGAAGTAAGTGCATTAGAATGGGGATAACTGTATTGAAAATTGTCGTCTGGGGCGGTAATTAGTCGGTTTTATTGTCGCAAATTACATTTTACGGCTCCGCTGACGCGTCGCCGTAAAACAAAACTTGCGACCATAACTTGAAACCAACGATGTACTTCCCCAAATGATACTTTTGAGTACGTATATCCCCTAATTGAATCAACGTCAGTTCAACGTCGTTACGTGAAGGACCTTTTCTTAATATTATGAATCTTATACTCTTTGTAACAAAGTTATGCTACCTTAATTATTCGATTTTAGCATATTTTGTAATATATACCAACTAGGCTCATCTGCAGACTGATCTGAAGTGTTCCCCTACAATTTTCCTCACCTCGATATAGCCACGCACGGTATTGAAAATCAGTTTTTGGATGTAAGGTAGTACATGTATTAGGTTGGTAAAAAATGTCCGCACTAATATTTCTTTGATTTTCCTACAGAATATATCAAAAGATTCATGAGATAGAGTAGAATACTAGGATAACAGAACATTTTTTACTTTAGACTTGTGTTTTAAGAAAAATAACTTTTGCTCATTTTCTCTCTTTTCCATATATACAATTAGAAAATCATGGTCATGTAAATCAGAGCAAAAATGACCGCATTAAATGTAGACTTAAAAGTTTGAAAAAAATATCTAAGTGCAGCTAAAAAAAGTGCACAAAAAGACCTAACACAACACTTTTCATTTAAATTATTAAGGAAGACAATAAAAGAGAAAAAGTGCCAATGTCCTATATAATTTAATGCTATTTCAAGCTCACGCGATATCGTCGTTTACATGTAGATTATACGGGGCTGAGAATAAAAAGGGGCCCCTGAAAAAACCCAAACGTATGATTTAAAAAAACACACACACACACACAAAAACAACAACAAAAAACTAGGATATAAAAGTCTAATTTTTCAAAATATCAAATTATCTGTCTTTGCTTTAAATCCGCAGAGCTTTAATTCCCGACCATTCTTTGGTTTCCCAATCTTTTGAGAATTTTTTTATTTTTGTTTATTTTTTTTTTTGTCGTTGCTGTAGATGCATTTTACCTATCATTAGTTTCAGAAGGAAAATGTACGGAAACCGATAGGGGACATTTCACTTTCAAGACGGACTTAGACGGTTTTTTTTGTGTTTTTTTTCACTGGACACTTAGGCGTTATATTCCACTTGATGATATTTGAGACTTAATACTAGTATATATTATGATGCGAATATTTAGTACATTTACCTTATTTTTATTATTCAATAAATCATATTTTATCTATTTATTCTTTCATTCAAAAGGGAAAAGAGAAAACAACTTTGGAAACAAAATAATTAAGACGATATAATATTTCAGAATTTATAAAGATAAAATAAGCATTTAAAACATTAGGTTTTGGAACCGGCATGTGTTTAGTATCAAAATGATTGTCAGTTGATAAGGATGTTGAAAATGAAAGTTGTATTTTACTAAGATAAAATTTTAGTCAATTATATTAAAGTCTAAATTCTATTTTTGAAATTTTTAACAAAACTAGGTGTAGAATTCCTAAAATGTCACAACGCTCCTAGCATGTTTTGAAAGCGATTTAGCTAATCAAGTTTGCGTTACAAGGGAAGCCGCAAATTACGCCGTACAATAGAGTTGTTAAATTCTCACTCGGCTAGGTAAACAAGCTCACAGACATTGAGTTGTTACCTATGGCCTCGGCGTCGGTTTGGCAGCGGCACTATTGTATGTCAAAGAGATCAAGGTAAGTAATGCTAAGCTTGACACATTCTGCTCTGCGGCAAGCTTTTAGCACCTGAAATTGACGTAGCAAATAAATAGTTCGCCTTCTTCCTCTGTCGTCACACAATCAAACTTGCATACGAAGTATAGTGTACGATTACGGAAGGAAGGAAATAAAATTGAGAAACAGTAGTTTATTGTTACGTCATATTTCAGGTAAGTGAAAGCTACTTTACTTATTCTTAGTCTTAAAATTGTTTCAACTTATTTCTTATTCTGAAAATATAGTTATTTTCTGATTTACTTATTTTTGTTCTTAAAAGTAATTTCGAAATCTTTGCTCTTTTAATATTGTCTTAATATTGTTATGCTCAAATTCGTACTGCTCATGGTGTCTAAAAAGGGTTCTTCGCACTAAATAGACAATTAACTTAAAAAGAAAAAAATAAATCAAAAATACTTTCTTAAAGTGCATTACAAATAGTGTAGACCCAGATCAGATAGCTAAGAATGTGCTGTCTGGTCAGCGTCAGCACTGGACTGTTCCGAGTTGGTTAACTATAAAATCTTTGTCTATAACGCATATGTATAAAATGTAGATGCAGATCTGTTATAATATGTACGCTCCAATTCTTATTACTTTATGGTATCAAAGTTTGGTCTCTCTCGAAATTTTGCATTTGTGAACAGTGTAGATCCGGATCAGATGGCTCAGAATGCGCTGTCAGGTCGGAGACAACACTGATGTGCTTTATGTCGATAAGTACCATAAGTCCGAGTATGGATGCCTCTATATGCAGTGTAGACCTGGATCTGTTGCAACCTTATGTTCAAACTCTTACGGCGTTACGGTACATAAAGGCTGGTCACTGCCTGTGTGGACGGTATAGACCCAGATCAGATGGCGCAGAGTACATGGTCTGATCGGGGTTAGCATTATTCAATTCAAATCTGGTATAGAGGATCCATATGTGGATGCATTGTATGCGATGCGGACCCAGATCAGAGGGCGCGCAGATGTCGACTGATCTGGGCCGACACGAATTGCTGTTGAATTACACCCCTTTTAGTTAGCCTATAGAGAGACCCGGCTTCAGATGATAAACCATAGCTGTATATATATACATAAAATAATCATGGCTGATATTAGTATCATTATTATTAACATTTTTTATTATTATTTTTGTTATTATTATTATTATTATCATTGACGTCCATACGGGAATATACATGTAACTGAGAACTGTGTGTAAAATTTGGATTCGCGTTCAAAGTAGTTTTTGATCCTAACTAAATGATTTGCGCCGGATCTACATTTAACTTATAAAACGTCATTTAATTGACAATACAATGATAATCGCCTGTTCAAAATAATAGGGCTCGTTGGTTACTAACTTAAAATTTGTTTAGCTTTAAGCAGTACATCTTACCATATTTCCAGTATGTCTAATAATTTACAAATTAATAAAAGCTTATCATCAAAATAAAATAAGGCTCATCTCCAGTATGTATTACAGTTTTATTAAGTATACAAAAAAATAACAATATTAGAACAAAATAAAATATAGCTCATTTCCAATTTCTATGCAGATAGTGATTGCTTAAACTGTGACAGGTAAACTGTTCAAATTGATCTAGGTTACTTTATAAGAAACTATGTTTAACTTATAAAAAAAATTAAAAGCGAATACTATTCAGTAAAATGATAATTGGCTGTCCAAAGTCATAAGGCTCAGTGGTTGCTGACTAATAACTGTTTAATTTTGACGAGTACAAATTACCATATTTCCAGTATGCCTTTTTAGGTTACAATTGATAAATGCAAGATAAGGCTCATCTCCAGTATGTGTTATACTTTACTAAGTAAATTATTAAAGTAATTAAGAATACTTAAAGGAAAATAAACTAAAGCTCATTTCCAGGTTGTATGTAAATAGGGACAGCTCAAACTGTGAAATGTATACTGTTCAAATTGATCGCAGGTTCACTCAGAGCGCATTGAGTTTACGAAGTATTGATGGTTTAAAGCTCTGTCAAAGTATGCCATTCAAAATTTAATAAGGTTCGTTACCAGTATGTATTGCAGAGATGTAAGGTCAATGTTTTTCCTAAGCTGTACATGAATTGTTTAGAGCGTATAGAAAGAAATAGTGGACGGTGTGTTTCTCTATGATGACAAAGCTTATGTGGCATGGTACCTCTCGTTTTGCAGTTGCGAGTTACTTCCCCATGTGCAAGTTGCTCTATGTTCGAGTTACTTCCCCATGTGCAAGTTGCTCTATGTTGAGTTGCTTCCCCTCGTGTGAATTATTTGCACCAGCCATAAAATCGTACTCTAAGAGTAAACCTATTAAGCTTTGCCATCCGAGACACACACACACTTTTAATGTAAATGCTGGTCGCAATGTTGCAGTAAAGTGAGTGAGTGGAAAATTCATATAACTGTATTTTGTTAAGGAGGCGAAAGTTCTTAAGTTTGTTTTGAACCAGCATTTTGTTCTACTACTGCATTTCAAACTTCATGACATGTTATTCTTCATATCGTATTCTTCATTGTGTCAGTTATAGCTCTGTCCAAAAATTCAAAGTATCAAAGTGATAAATGTTATAACTTTTTCGGCATTTCCGGTTTCGGTTTTCATCATGGCAACGGATATGTTATTTCCGGTTCAGCCCTTGCGCATGCGCCGAAGAGCGCCGGTCCAATGAAAATATAGACCCCCCCTCTGGTCCTGATCCGAATGCCATATGAACGCCGAAGGTAATGCCAGCTCCTGTTTCCATAAGCAAATCATGTTCTTTCAAAAGGGAGTTAGAAGTGATTTGTGAATGGTTACAGCGCAAAATCTCACGAGAAATGCTAGTCATTTCGGATATTTAGCTCCCCTGTAAGGTATGTTGCTGATGTTAAACTTATCAATGCCCCCGGTCCATTCAGAGCTACACTGATGACAAGGAGCCAGCGCACATTGACGATGTCGCTGGTACATGTAGGTTAAGTATTAGAACGGTCGCTTGAGGTTTGAAATGCAGAGAAGACACACAATCAAACTTGCATACGAAGTATAGTGTACGATTACGGAAGGAAGGAAATAAAATTGAGAAACAGTAGTTTATTGTTACGTCATATTTCAGACTACAGCACCCAAATTGTAAAATATACTTGGAAAAATGTTGGACTGGCGGGAAATCAAATGGCGACCTGACGGCGGCAGGTGGAAGTCTCAGAAGCGTGAAGGTTTCATTCATTCATTTATTAGACATTTTCCTACGCTTAGAAGATTTTGTAGACTTAAACATTTTACAATATGAAGAAGATTTTTTTCAAACCTAAGCATTTTATTACGCCTAAAGGATTTGTACACGTAGGCATTTTACTACATTAAGACAATTTTGTGGACTTAAAACATTTTGCTACGTACACTTGGAATTTTTTGTAGACTGACACATTTTACTACACGACGATTTTGTAGATTGAAAATTTAAGACTATTTTATACACTTAGACATTTTACTGCACTTCGAAAATTTTGTAGACTTAATCATTACACTACACTTACTACACTTAAACGTTAAAGTCTACAACATTTTAGTATAACAAAATGCCTTAGTGTACAAATCTTTGAAGTGTAGTGTCGAAGTCTACAAAATATTCCAAGTGTCGTAAAATGTTTAAGTCTATAAAATAAAATAGTGCAAGTTTTGTTCGAATTTTGCATCATGTTTGTACCGAGAATGTCTCAAAAGGGATTGTTAATGGGCAAATTTCAATAATTTCTGACAAAGATATGGCACTTGTCAATATACAACAAATGTTTTTTGGCCTCTAGTTCCTTTACTACTTGGAATACCATGGTGAAACTTCATAAAAATGATTGAAGCAACAACAGCTTTGTGTTATCATAGAAATTTTGCCCTCAGGAGTTATCTGCTCTTGCCCTGGGGCAATATACATGTATAAAATCATCAAATCTTTATAAAATCAGAGTTTGAAGCGTTTTTTTTTTCTGAAATTTACAGCAATTGATCAGAATAATAAAAGCTTCCTGTGATGCTAATTATTTACCCCATGTGGGTTATCTGTCCTTGCCACTTGGTCATACAGATGCATAAAATGATGATTTAAAAAAAAACTTGCAAGTTATGATAGAAGAAATGAAAGCCTCTTGAAATGATCAAGGAGTTATCTTCCCCTGCCGCACGGCCACATACATATATAAAATAAAAAAAAAATCAGGACAAAAAATCAACGAGAGATTGGTTTGCAGTGGCGGGATAACACACAGTAGTTTGCGATGCTTTTATTTTTCAGTGTAGGCTTTTACAGTTATCCACTAGAATCTTGGCCTTACAAATGCATTTAAATTAAAAATACGTAAAACATTTTTTAGAAAGAAAAATCAAGCGTAGCGTTTCACTTTTATTCAGTATAATATGGCCCATAACTCGTAACATAAACCGAAACTGCTGTTTTCACTTGTATGAATGTGTTCACTGCTCTTAATGCTCAGTCCTTTGAAAACTTATGATAAGGTGAATGGGTACACTTTCAGGGGAAGCTATTCTAACATTATTTTGATTTTGATTTTTGCCTCCCTTTTCGCCTTTTCGGTGGTCAGCTATTAAGAACAGACCCTAATTTAGAAGGGCTTCATCGTTCAGGGAAGCAAAGAGGAAGTCAGAAAAGTTGTTCTACTCTGTGCATCATAATGTAGATCACTTCTGTTCCTTTGAGATCATTGAGCCAATTCTCAGAGTTCCGCTGTAGTTAAGAAGTTATGGTTAAACATTTAAAGCACCAAACATAAAAATCTTTGACTCTGCAAGCAGCATAGATCCAGGTGAGGCGGCTCTTAATGAACCGTCTCATCTAGATACTGTTTGCCACCTAATCTTTGAAGTCTTAATATGATACAGCTTGGCATGTTTTGAAATTTCGCAGACGTACGAGTAAATATTTCGTCTGCTTTTTTTGCACTTTATGGAACGGTCATCATTTATCAGCTGGTGTGTGTCGATGGATGGGTTGATGGATGGGTTGGTTCGGTGGATGAATGAATGGATGGATGGATGGATGGATCGATCGACGGATTGGTGGGTTGAAGGGTGAGTGGTGGATAATTGTACTACGGATTGGTGGATTGATGGATTGGTGAGTGGCTTGGTGGATAGATAAGCATAGGGGGGTGTGGATTTATGAGTGGGTGGGGAAATGGATGGATAGGTCTGTAGTCGCGTAAATGTGTGGTAGGATAGACGGACGGAAAGAGTATAGATGGATGGATAGATGAATGAATTCGTGGGTGGGCGGGAGGGCGGGCGGGAGATGATTGGATGGATGGATGGATGGATGGGTGGCTTGGTGGATGGATAGATAGATACACGGACGGACGGATGGATGGATATGTGAATCACTGGATGGATGGATTGGTGGATGGATGGTGGCCGGGTTGATGGTTGCTGGGTGGATGGACGGATTGATTGGTGAGTTGTGTGTGTATGGATTGGTGGATGGATGGATGGGTCGGAGGTCTGGTGGTGTGTGTGGATGGATAGAAGTGTGGGTGGAGGATAAATCGATGGAGAAAGGGTGGGTGGGTCGGCAGGGCATGCAGGTGGGCGGAAGGATGGGTGGATGGGTAGGAGGGTGGGTGGGTTGATGGATTGATGGTTAGGCTGGTTGGTGAATTGATTATGTCATGGATGGATGGATCGACGGACGGACGGGCGGACGGACGGACAGGCGGACGGACGGACGGACGGACGGATGGATGGATGGATGGATGGATACCAGATGGATTGGTAAGTAACTTAGGCAGAAAGGTAAATGTCTTTATTTCATTTGTTGTTATTTATAGGCCTGTGGCCCATAATTAGAAAACGTGTACATTTTATTTTAGTCTATTCTAGATAGCAGGTGCGCCGATCACGGCGGGACTCACAAAGGATAAAGGGAAATAAACCAAGTCTGGTGTACAAGGGTGTACTAATTTTGTATAATCTTCTTTGTTTGACGATCGCCCTGCATGACAGCGTTTTAAACAAGTATCTTTAGACATTATAAGGCCGAAGTTTTTAGTAAAACGTATTTGATTTACCTCCTAGTTCATGCAACCTATGAATGCACTACAAATATGTCACGAATGTGCTCATAATTCGTCAGTGAACTAGTGGCCGAACAAATTTTTAGCTCCGTCATTTTCAGCAGTATTTCAGTCAGATCAGGACGATGTGAGGGTGATAATGAAGAGCTCTGTGCAATGAAATGCCATGTAGGTTATGAAAGAATTTCATCCCCATGGGGACTTGTACGTGTTCCTGAGCTCACTTGGGGATATCGCTGTTTTTTACTGCGCACGGTTTTTGGCGATTTTTGATTACGAGACATTCACGTGAATTATAACGTCATTTGGTTGCTTATGTAAAACAGTCATTTGAATTTACACGGATTATACCATTTAAGCACCACTCACATCTGGAGCCGTTCAGAATGACACTGGGCCATTTACGTGACAGGGCTCCATTTCTGGCACCGCTCACTTTAGACCTGTACACAGGGCCCTCCGTAGCTTCTTACATAGCTACCTCTTAGTGTAGCTTTGTGAAGCGGAACGTAAGGTCAGAGGTTCGGGACTACGCTCACTTTAGTGGCGCGCAGGACAATATAAACAAGCAACAGGCTATTTCAGACACGAAAATCTCTGAGGAGTCGGAATAATCTAACGAAACTATAGTCAGAAGCGCGGTGGCTCAGTGGTCAGTGCACTTGACTCTGAAGCCAGAGGTCGTGGGTTCGAATCCCGCCCGAGGCGAAATCTTCCTATGTCAGAACGCGTTTTTCTAGCATCATTTGCAGGGATGATGCTAACAAGCGTGCCGTCCTTTGGATCGGGACGTTAACTGGAGGCCCCCTGTGCAGGGAAAGTCATCCCCTGTGCAGGTTAAAGATCCCTACTATAGCTACATGGCTATATGTAGGCTTTCATCCTGCAATACCGGAGTGTACAAAAGTACACCGTCTGTGTCCCTTTCGGGGGTTAAGGCATAAATGGAAGAAAAAGAGAAACGCTGCACAGCTTTTATGGGTGCACATAAGCACCACAACGAGGACCCAAGCCCGAGTCACCAGTCATGACTTGCCAGATGAATGAAATAGTTCTTCATCTTTATCGTCTATCTATATTTGCAATAAAAATGTGCAGATTATCTAAATTTGACTGGCATAAGTCATGTACCATTATGACTGATGTTAATTGGGTCTGTTTACAGTATTTATATCTATATAGCTATAAGATATAGTTTTTCTGTTCAAAAAAATAGTTTTTCTGTTCAAAAAAATCTCAAAGATCTAGTTCCATCTTGTAAGTAAGATGGATCTAGATCATTGGGGTTATTTTGGAAGAGAAAACCCCATTCTATAACTGAATAACACAAGACTGATTTACATATTTGAAGTAATTTTGGAAGGATAAACTCCCATCTTATAACCAAATAAATATGATTACATGTATATGAATTCATTGGATGCAGTCTATGTTTAATATCGTTGTAGGTGAAATCTATATCATTGGCAAAGATGACAGAAAAGGAAGTCAAGACAGTGAAACTTGGTACACAGATGGTGAAATTTCCTAGTCCAGAGTTATTGCCCTTACAAGATTGCAACGATCTCCTAGGCAACAGAGAAGCACTTCTTAAAGAGTTAGATGAGAAAGGGTAAACACATCTGAGCTGCAATATAACATAAACAACAAAGTGGCATGCACGCCCAGCAAAGACTCAGATCAGCCTGGGCATCTGCCCAGTCTGATCAGAGTCATCGTCATTCTCATAGAGCTAGCTTAGACCCTTAGCTACCCTTTAAGTGCATAGCGAAGATTCTGATCAGACTGGGCAGATGCTAAGGCTGATCTGAGTCTTCACAGGGCGTACATGCCACATTGTTGGTTTAGTCATGTGGCCGCTCATCTTTTTTCTATTTTCCATGGTTATACTAAATACTTGAATACCTGAAGTTGAATGTGTACTCTTTCAGGGGAAGCAGCTTTGCCATACCGTACCACAATAATTCAACACCTTTGATTTTTAGCATATCAAAGAAGAAACACTATTGTTATGTTTTTATGTAAAATTGTAAATCTGCCTAATTTATGCCATGCTTTGGTGTTTCATTACTTGAAAATTGGGAACTCTGCTAAAGTTAGCATCCTAAAATCAAATAGACAGTTTAATTAATAGTTGCATACATGTCATATTAAATTTTTCAAAGATACTGAGGAGCCCCTGTAGCTCAGTGGGTAAAATCCTAGCCTGCTGATCAAATGGTCCCTAATTATTTATTTTGTGCTGAAGGCATGACAAATCCTACAAAGTGGCATGTGTGCCCAGCGCAGACTCAGATCAGCCTGGGCATCTGCCCAGTCTGATCAGAGTCTTCACTGTGCACTTACAGGGTAGCAAAGAGTCTAAGCTACCACCATGCCGACAGGAAAGACTCTGATCAGACTGGGTGAATGCCAAGGCTGATCTGAGTCTATACTGGGTGAACATGACATTTTGTTAGTTTTGTCGAGTCGCGACTCATTTATGTTACAGAAACACAGTAGGCTGCCCCTTCTTTCCCAGTAGCAATCTTGTCTGTAAAGTAAGCCTCACTTGTATGGGATTGATGGATCTGTGCAAATACCTCTGCATGGAACCAGCATCCCTGCCCTGTCTTTACCAGGTACCTATTTGTGAAGGGCCTACATGACAGAGAGGAAGTGTTGAATGCCCGCCTTGCTGTTCTAGACTATATACTGAACACTGGCCAAGGAAAGCTAGATTTAGAGAAAGCGTGGGATGAGGGTGTGTTAGATGTCAGATGTGGGAGGGGCTGTCTTCCACATATGGAGGTATGACATGGTAATACTAATTAGATTTACAGCACCAGAGCACAGTGGATACCGTAATATGCCTAAATTTTGGGACACCTAAAAATAATTAATTTTCCATTTGGGACAAATGGAAAATTAATGATTTTAGGTGTCCCAATACATTATGGTAGTTTCAAACTTTTTGTATTGTCTTTAGAGGATACTTTGTGTTTTAAGGCCTTTAAAACATTGAAACACACTGTATGCCTGGCTGCTGCCTCTTAAAGAAAGTTAGAAGAGTTTGATACTGACCCCTGTTTACTGAAACTCTTTCAATTTCATGTACACATGTCTCCAGATAAATTGGGCTTGGATGATAAGTTCTGTATGATTCCTGTTCAGTTAATGTATAAACATATGCTGTGGTGGTCCCTTGTTAGTACCTTCTCCCAGAGGTTGTTTCAAATAAGGGGTTTATTTATTTTAGGTTAAATAAGAGTTCTAATGCACTTATGAATTTATGAATTAAGGTGATGTCTGATTTGATCAGGTCAAAAATTTGTCTCTATATCTTATGATACACTGTCTGAAACCTGACATCATTAAGACAAGTCACTTCTCATTAGCTGATGTCTGGTTTTATGTTGCTGAAAGGTGAGAATGTGCATTAGAATGGGGATAACTATACTAAAAGTAGTCATTTGGGGAGGTAAATTGTCATTTTAATGGTCGCAGATCACAGATTTTATGGCTCCACTGGTGCATCCTTAAAAACGTAATTTGCAACCAAAAACCCTGACCATTTACCACCCCAAATGATGATTATGTGTTCTGTTATCCCCTTGATATATCTCAGGACTCCACTTTATCTGGTGGTAAGTGAACATGTATTGAACTATAGAGGAAAAACTTTTCTAGCAAAGGAAACCAGGATTAACAGGATATGTTTTCTATACATAGGTATCTTTGTTTGCGGGATTTCCATGATCGAGATGCCATACTTGAGGCTCGTCTGGCTGTCCTTAGACACATGAAAACTTTAAAGCAGAAGATATTTGACACCAGATACCCTTTGGAGCAGGGAATTACTGCTAAAAGTTGCAATTATATTCCGCCATTGCAGGTGTGTACTGTAATGGCTCAGAATAATGGGAAAAACAATCCTGAGCAAACAGTGTAGATCCAGAAGCAGTCTGACCTGCTCCCAAAATAGCAGTTTGATCTGGATCTACACAGTTTTTCTGTTCCTGCAGTTATTTTTTGACCTATCATAAAGTGTTGAATCAGTTTGTTTAGGATAATTGTGGTCACTGGCCAAGTTGGTTTAAACAGTATTTAAGCCACAACATGACAAAACCAACAAAGTGGCATGTGCCCCCAGCAAAGACTCAGATCAGCCTGGGCATCTGCCCAGTCTGATCAGAGTTTTCGCTGTCCGCATTGAGCTACCTTAGACCATTAGCTACCTTTAAGCCCAAAGCGAAGACTCTGATCAGACTGAGCAAAGGCCAATGCTGATCAGAGTCTTCACTGGAAGCACATTCCACTTTCTTGGTTTTCTCGTGTCTCGGCATATTTTATTAATTAATTTACATGTATAATGTACAGTGTAAACAGGCCAAGTTGTCCTGGTATGAACAGTAATTTCGGTATTGTAGGCACCGTCAGAAAGAGTCTCCTCAGTTTGTGTAACCGATCTGTTGCAGTAGATTGATGTGGTTTGACATCACCTATAACAATAATTCAGTCATGTTGAGATGCTGCATAATTTGTGTGACTGTTATCCAACCTGAGAAAAATGGTGTTCATGTACTCAAGTTCTGCTAAAGCTACAGGCAGCCCTGCCACGGAGGCATTAGGCAGCCCATCTATTTGGCATAACTCAATGGATGGGGGCCATAGATAAGAGGGATATTTACCAGTGATTAAGGTTAACGTCTGTTGAATCTCTTCGAGAACATAGGATGCAAGGCTACTTCATAAATTTGATATTGAAAGCCTTTATGGTGCTTTCTGGCTAGAGTGATCATGATAAGGCAAAAATGTAACTGATTTGCAGCAGTGACAGAAACATTTTATCAGTTAGCCAGTGCTCCAGTTAAGAAGGGGTAACAGGGATAATTTAGAGATAATATTCCACATTTCTCCATAAAAGCAATCTTGTGACCCCTCATTAGAATTGTCTCAGCGAGACGGTTCTAATGAGTGGTCACAACATAATGTTTTTGTGTAGAAATAAGAGAAATTATCTTTGAATTATTTTCAATACCCCCTCTTATCTGAGGCTCTGGTTAGCTGCATTACCAGCGCTTAGTAGGTGAAAGCATAGGCCAAATTAATTGATTTATGTCAAGAACATGGAGAAAATATTACTGACTAGTAGCCTTGTTAGTGGTGCCGGCAAAAAAAAATATGCAAGTTTGTGTAGATGTATATTTTTTCAAAGCAAATGGGTGCACCAAGTCATTTAACAGATTCAGTTTACTGAGCCTAGAAATTTAGGATTACTGACTTCAGAGGTACCACACTGAAACCCTTATTAGTGAATGTAGTATTTGGAATTTAATTGTGTTTTTCATAGTGCCTTATGGTTTAAACTATTTCAAATTGATAGGGGAATGACAACTGCAATCGCTCTGCATGTTGTAAAGGTATAAAAAATAAAAAGGAGAATCTCTGTCTAAGCATGATTCAAACTTCCATCATCTTGATCATGAAATCTGAAAGATATATAACATGATGTTTTAGATAGGATGATTCTGGTTATTTTAAGATGTATGTGTATACCTCTAAGAAAGAGCACTCAGCACTCAGATATGGCAATACATGTATTTGCTTTCCTTTTCATTGGGGGGAGGGGCGGGGGAAGCTAAATTCTATGAGAAACTGCATCTGGAGAGGGACTCACAAGGAAGTTAAATTCTAATTTGGTAAAAATTGACTGCTTTAGAAAAATAGTGGCCAAAAACAGGAAGTGTATCTATACACTTTAGATTTTTAGCTCACCTGAGCCGAAGGCTCACAAGATGAGCTTATAGTATAGGCTTGGTCCTCCGTCCATCGTACGTCGTACGTTGTCCGTCGTCCGTTCACACTTTTAAGCATTAATATCTGCTAAAGTAGCAGGCCAATCTTGATCAAATTATATGTGTAGCATGGTTGTGGTGGGGGATTGATTGCATATAGTTTTGGGACAGATTGGTTGAAAATTGTGATTACCATGGCAACAAAAAGTTCCCATAGACTTATAATGGGGAAAATGTTGTCCGGGCCCTAGCTTCTTCATTTTTGATCGCAACTTCTTGTAGCTTGCAGGTATCCAGGACAGCCAAAACATCTCGGACCATTTCGAATTTGGGCCAGGTTGGATTTTTTTTTCAGAGTTACTTGCCCTTGAGCGATAAAATATTTTCCCATAGACTTACATTGGAGAAAATGTTGTCCGGGCCCTAGCTTCTTCATATTTGATCGCAACTTCTTGCAACTTGCAGGTATCCAGGACAGTCAAAACATCTCGGACCAGTTCGAATATGGGCTAGGTTGGATCATTCTTTTTAGAGTTACTTGCCCTTGATCGATAAAGTATTTTTCCATAGACTTATACTGGGTTAATGTTGTCCGGGCCCTAGCTTCTTCATTTTTGATCGCAACTTCTTGCAACTTGCAGGTATCCAGGACAGCCAAAACATCGCGCACCAGTTTGAATTTGAGCCAGGTTGGATTATTCTTTTCAGAGTTACTTGCCCTTGAGCATTGAAATATATAATGGGGAAAATGTTGTCCGGTCCCTAGCTTCTTCATTTTTGATCGCAACTTCTTGTTACTTGCAGGCATTCAGGACAGTCAAAACATCTCGGACCAGTTCCAATTTGGGCCAGGTTGGATCATTCTTTTCAGAGTTACTTGCCCTTGAGCGATAAAATATTTTCCCATTGACTTATAATGGGGAAATGTTGTCCGGGCCCTAGCTTCATCATTTTTGATCACAACTTCTTGTTACTTGCAGGTTAACAGGACAGCCAAAACATCTCGAACCAGTTCGAATTTGGGCCGGGTTGGTTCATTCTTTTTAGAGTTACTTGCCCTTGAGCAATGAAATATTTTCCCATAGACTTTGTCATTGCTCTAGTGCCTTGATTTGTGGACCACATTCGATTTAATTTCACACAAATGATCAGTATGACAATATCTTGGTCAAGTTTTTGTTTCAGCGTTCTGGGGTCAAGGTCAAGGTCACAGTGGCTATTTTTAGAAAAACTTTGTCATGGCTCTGGCGCCTTCATTTATGGACTGATTTTGATTGAAACTTCACGCAAATTCTCAGTATGACAATATCTTGAATAAGTTTGCATTTCAGCATCCTAAGGTCAAGGTCACCATGGCTATTTTTAGAAAAACTTTGTCATCACTCTAGCACCTTCATTTGTAGACCGAATTCAATTTAATTTCACACAAGTGATTAGTATGACAATATCTTGGACAAGTTTGCATTTCAGTGTTCTGGAGTCAAGGTCAAGGTCACAGTGGCTATTTTTAGAAAACTTTGTCATCCCTCTAGTGCCTTCATTTATGGAAAGATGTTGATTAAAACTTCAAACAAATATTTAGTATGACAATATCTTGAACAAGCTCGGGTTTCAGCATCCTAAGGTCTATGTCACAGTTGCTATTTTTAGAAAACCTTTGTCATCGCTCTGACAACTCCATTTATGGACTGATTTTGATTTAACTTCACACAAATGTTTAGTTTGACATTATCTTGAACAAGTTCGCTTATCAGCATTCTAAGGTCAAGGTCAAGGTCACAGTGGCTATTTTCAGAAAATCTTTGTCATCACTCTAGCGCCTTATTTATAAACCAATTTTCATTTAACTTCGCACAAATGTTTAGTATGACTTTATCTTTGAAAAGTTCTCATTTCAGCATTCTAGGGCTAAGGTCAAGGTCACTGTCAATGCAATTATCTCACCTTCCCAGTAAGCTTATTCTGTGACAAACAGGTAGGCTGAATTTTTCAGTTACACCACATGTGCTGTCTGCAAAGTTTCTTTTGTCTTTGATTAGCAACGTCTATAACTAGTTGCCGATTATGATGAAACAGTATTCTCATATAATATGTACTTGATATTGGTTTGCATAAGAATACGCAGAATTTAGAGTTTCCGAGGACGCCCTGAACTACATTAAAATAGACTACTACTGATGACTCTAAGGTACTTCAGTTCAGTATGTTGGTAGTCTACCATGTGTTCAAGTTCGGTTAAACGATATGTAAATTTTGCTAACGTTTACCACATATACACAAACCATTACTGTTTATCGGTGTGCACGTAGAAGCCCTAGGTGTAAGTAGTGGCACTATTCAGATGAAAGTGGTGCAGATCAAAAATTTGGTCACTACCTCAAATCTTAGAAAATCTTAGAAAAGTCTTGTGCACACTCTAGAGGGCACTTTTTTTTTTTATCCAATTCATGAAACTTAGTCAGAACTGTTTATTTTTTATGAAACCTAGGGCAGGTTTATAAGTGGATCATGTCAGGTCAAAAAGTAGGTCACTAAATCAGATATGAGAAAATCCTTGAGTACACACTAGAGGGCACAGTTTTGATCCAATCTTTGTTCAGAATGTTTATTTCTATGTAATTTAGGTCAAGATGCTCTAGTGACCTCCTTTATTAACCAGTTTTGTTACCAGTATAGCTTCACAGCTGTATTGGGTTTGTTTGACATCAAAATCTGCACTCTTCTAAAACCACAAATGAGTGAAATGTGTCTCTTGATCTCAGGTGAGCTACAGGACCATTGGTCCTCTATTTTTTTCTTTTTTGGCAAAGCTAATTTTTATGCTTCACCTTTTCCTTGTTGTTTTTACTTGCCTCTTGTGTCTGAAATTTGTGTTAAAGGTAGGTTCCTGGACTAGCGATAACAATTATGTCAACAAAATAATTTTGTCTTTTTCTGAGCAGTATTGAATTCTCTTATTTTTCTGAATTTGTTGCCACTGAGAAACTCGTCAGATGTTGAAGAAAATAGTCGTTTTCCCTTTTGGCTTATTTTCTTTCGTTGGAATTCCATTTCTAAAAATAACTATGTTTATCATGTCTATAAGTGCGCGATTTCTGCCATTCTCCAAAGGTCAATTTTCCCTTGCCGTGAGCTCTCCTGGAGGTCCTGGCATGGAGGATGGGTTAAAACGATCCCAAAATGCAATGCAGCATGACGTCAGCTGCGTTATCTATTTTTGGCGCGAACTAAAAATAGCGCTAACTGGTGTGCGAAGCAGAGTTAGGAAATCCCTTGCAAAACAACTTTTCTAATATTTTTTTATTTACACCTTTTAGTGAAACTTATTCATTCCCTTTTATAAGTGCTTTCCAACAACTTCGATGAAAGATCATCAAAATTATGATGCACTCCTAAGTACAGGAACCTACCTTTAATGGACTTCCATGCTATTATATTTATTTTCAGGGCAAGAATAACATCACACATTCTGAGGCTGTGTCAAAGGTTCTGGAAGGTCCAAGGCGTAAGATGCTTTGTATTGTGTTGTTTGCATTCCATTACAATTGATTCAATAAAATTTCATGAACAGTCTATTAAAACTTAAATGAAAGCTTATACCTCAGTTTTTTCAAAGGAGACAACTAAGGCTTTTATCAACTTTTAATAGAAGAGCTTGTACTCAGTTTGGATGATGTCTTAAAGTAAAGGATTTGCTCATAGGGAGCAAACTCTTCTCCTGAATAGTTTAGGGTATACTCTTATGGGAAAGAGATGAACTCTCCTTAAAACAGCTACAAGGCATCATTATATAAGTTACTTTATTTCATACAGGTTTTTGTCCCTGCCAGGACCTTGGCTCTAGGCATGTAGTTTTGAGAATGTACCGACACCTGTACCGATGCACACTTGCAATGCATCAGACTCAGGTTAAACACTTTCCTAGTGGCTTTTCAGGTGATGGGTTCTGACAAAGTTTGAGGTTGGGGTTCCTGTGTTTTAGTGACAAAAAATATTGATGTGGAAAATAGTGTAATTTTAAGGATTAGGACTTGACCTGTATCTGGTCATGTGGTAGTTGGCTTCCTACTGATTTGGATAATAGTACAGCAAGGGCCTACTGTGCTTGCAGTAGGCACGCATGGGGGTTGTTTGAACATTTTTTCTCTCGTCTATCATTAGCGCGCCTTTGCGAAGCAAAGGAGAGCTCATGCGATACCCCCGGCGTCGTAGTCCGAGTATCCGTTAGCGTTAGCGTTATCGTCTACGTTCGCGTCAGCGTCCTCGTCGGCGTCCGTGACAGGTTAACCCAATGTTAACTTTTGCGTTTAACTCGATGTTTAGCTCTGTATCTTACAAACTACAGTAGCTACAGTCATCATACTTGGTACATATATACATCCATATGACTGCAGCAGCAGCATCACACAATTGAGTGTCCTTGACCTATATGTCACGGTTGACTGACTTTGCTGTTTGGCACTGTTTTTAAGGATTTTTTTAGTTTTCATGATACCTTTGGCACAAGAGACTTGATACTTGGTCAAATAGCATTTCCCTATAATTGCAGCAGCTGCAAAGCTTCCATGCTGACTGCTGTGTCCTTGACCTTTATTCACGGTCTACTGATTTTGCCTTCTATCTCTAGCACTATTTGACGAATTAACATTATACCTGGCATAGTGGATCAGTCTGACATTGCGAATGACCTCATACTATTTATAGATCACTATGACACCCACTTACCCCTCCCCTTTCATCCACCCACCATCATATCCACAAGTATGAGTAAGAATCCTTGTCCAGGGTGGGGCAAGAGGTCAATATCTAGGATGATCTTGATGTTAAAGTTTAAGGCTCATACCTCCAAACTCATTTGAGGTACCTGCTTCATATTTGGTCAGGATCTTCCCTGGAGCATTGGGTTGCAGCAGCAGCAAAGCATCCATGCAGACTTTTGTGTCCTTGACCTTTATTCATGGTTGAGTGATTTTTGCCTTATACCTTTAGCACTATGTAATAAGTATGCAATATGACTATGCATTTCTCTTTGAGCTTATAACTTCGATACCTTTTATGCTACAAAGTTTAAATGCAGTATGATACTTACCTGAGACCAGACTTTGACAATTGGTTCAGGCTAGGGGTGAGGTTATGGGATGGGACCCAAGGAAACATGAGAAGGCTGCAAAGGGTAAGGAGGTGTCATCAGACCGACTTAGAACTGGGTAAAGGTGGTGTGAAAACCCATAATAGGAACCACCCTTTGTCACCATGAGGCATTATATGTTAGACTGAGTTGGTATCTCTCCGTCTGGTGCACGAGGACCCGACCCTCAATGTCCGCAAAGTGTCCAGATAGTGGCATACAAGTCGGCCCTGTATGCCAAAGGGAACAACTGACTTAGTCTAGCTTCTGATGCAAACTTCATTTGTGCCCTAGCTACCACATTCACCCCTGGTTAACTATGTTAACGATGTTTTGAATCGAGATACTTTGTAACCTTTAGAGTCAGGCACCCATTAGGCGCACTTCGTTGTCTTCTGACAACTCTTGTTTATATCTTTATTCTCCCTCTCTTTGGGAGACAGCCCGATATAGAGTGAAATACGGCCTCAAAGGGCCGTTAAACTCAAAACAACCAACCAACAAAGGGGAACAACTTTTGTGATTTCCTGTTTGCTTCTAAGGTTGTCAAAGCTCTTGTTAGATAGGGTCTACTCTTCAAGGAAAGAATTTGCAGAATTTTGCTCCTAGAGCAGTAAAGTCTTACCTTCAGGAGTTGACCCCTGTTGAGAAGGGAGGTAAAATGAAAATGGCAGAGTTGCTTCCCCTGAAAGTGTGCCCATTTACCTTTAAACGTGAAAAGAGCCACATAATGTGACTTCCAACAATGTGACAGTTTTGTCATGTGATATTCAGATCATCTTTTTTCATTTATACAGGGTAATCAGAGACCTCACTGTTGGCTATGTGGCTTAGGTCACTTCCATAGATGGCTGATGTGACAAGCAAAGGCTCTGATCAGACTGCACTTATGTGCAGTCTGATCAGAGCCTTTGCTTGTCACCAATGCTATATTGTTGGAAATCACATGATGTGGCACAAATGCATTACAACCAGTTAGTTTGACACTATATTCTGTTATTAATAATTTCTTTTGCAGCATATGCCTTCTTCAAGACACTGTTTGGTGAAGATGTCCGTACATTTGACTATAAATGGTTAAGGTATTCTAAAATAATATTTATGTTGAGTCTATCTTTGAATTTGAGCCGATCTGATATAACTTTTAAGGTGTATAAGTCCACATTTTTTCTGCCATTTTTGCAAAGGGGAACAAATTCTATGATTTCCTACTTGCTTCCCAGGAGAATGAGCCCTTTTCAAAATGGGGTCAGGTCTTTAAGAGAAAATAATCTCTTTGAAGAGCAAATTCTTTCCTTTGAGAGTTGACCCCTCCATGGGAAAGGAAGTCATAAATGGAAATAGTAGTTCCTTCCCCTGAAAGTACCCATTTACCTTAAGAGACGTTATACAAAATTATTAGATGAATGCCATACAGTGAAAAAAATTGCAGCAGCGGATCAGACTGCTGCAGGGAAGCAGTCTGTTCTGAGTCCCCAGCATTTGCTGTCACATGTCTGACCAAGTACTCTTGATTCATGGTAATTATTGATACAAACTTCCCACAGTATTTTCTGTTTTAAGAAATTATTATAGCTGGTACAATCTGGAAAATTTTGTGAGAGTTATATTTTTTTCTTCAAAATTCCCCAAAATATTTGCAGTTTCACCATAACTGTTTCTGGGATTATCATAAACTTTGAAAAATGTGATTTGAATGTCTGATGAAATGTCAGAACAGTGTTGGTAGAATGGCAATGAGTGTAAACCCAGCTGAAACTGCTTCTTTTTAGCTCACCTGAGCCTTTAGGCTCACAGGTGAGCTTATAGTATAGCCAGGATCCGTTGTCCATCCGTCCCTTGTCCGTCATCAACATTTTCAAATGTGACGGTATAAGGTCACGGATATAAATAGATATGCAAATTACAAACTCGGTAGTTTGTGATCGAGTAAATGTTGGGGTATATAAGCAAATAAACCGCCCTTGGTGGGTGAGCATGCCTTTCCACTGACGTAGTTTGTTTGCAGGTCGGCCCACGTTACATTTGGTGGCAGCGGTGGGATAAGGTCAACTGCCAGACCGGAGTTGCCTTACCCATGTCATTCCCAGGCCAAGTCTCGGGACGAGACTTCTCGGAGGGGGAAGTAATGTGACGGTATAAGGTCACGGATATAAATAGATATGCAAATTACAAACTCGGTAGTTTGTGATCGAGTAAATGTTGGGGTATATAAGCAAATAAACCGCCCTTGGTGGGTGAGCATGCTTTTCCACTGACGGGGTTTGTTTGCAGGTCGGCCCACGTTACACAAACATCTTCTCCTCTGAAACCACTTAGCTGATTGAAGCCATATTTCATATGTGGCCTCCATGGGTTGGGGGAACGAAAGTTTGTTCGGGGTATCTGGGTCACATGACCAAGATGGCCGCCACACCCATGTATGGCAAAAACCCTTAAAAATCTTCTTTGCCAGAACCAAAAGGCCTATGACCTTGAAACTTGGTACATGTATGTAGCTTTGGGCACTCGAGCCCATGATAGTTTATACAAATGATGATCATGCGTTGACCTTAGGGGCTATAGCATTAAAATATATACCAGGACCAAGTGTCAGGTGAGCTACAGGACCACTGGTCCTCTGGTTTTTTAGCTCGCCTGAACGAAAGTTCAGGAAGAGCTATTGTTGTCACCACGGCGTCCGCGTCCGCGTCGGCGTTGGCGTCGGCGTCGGCGTCCGAAATGGATGTTTTGGTTAAAGTTTTTTTATGTGATGGGCAATGCGCTGCAGGCGAGCTATCCTGTACGTGGACAGGTCTTGTTATACTCAATTGTACATTCAGATCAGACTACATTTAAGAGGAGCTAGGCCTGCATTGTTTGGTTAGGCACTTCTGTCCCAATAGTTAAAGTAAATGGGTACACTTCCAGGGGAAGCTGCTCTGCCATTGCCTTTTTTGCTTCCCTTTACAATGGAGGTCAACTCATAAAGTAAAGAATTTGCTCCCCTAGGAGCAGATTTTTTTACTTTAAGAGTAGACTTCCTGTGGAAGGGCTCATTCATCCAGGGTAGCAAATAGGAAGTCACAAAAGTTGTTTCCCTATGGAAAAATGGTGAATAAACCCGAAGGTGTATCCATTCACCTTAAGGTTATTACAATCAGGTGAAAATGATGGCAGTAAACAGATTGCATGGATGTGGAGATTGGTCTGGGTCTTAACTGCATTATGTTCTCATGCATAGGTTTATTTGTTTTTCTGTCATCACGTCAAGGTTTTTCCTACTGAGCATGTAGGAAGCAGCAGCATGTGAAGCTGTGGTAAATCACATTGTTGACATTGCAGTGTGCAGATTCACACTTTGTAAACATTTACCAAAGTCAAAGGCCACCTAAAATAGTCCTTTAGAAAACGTCACAGTAATCTTGCATTTTCATTCTATATTATTCATGAATTAATATTTGGCAATCTGCCTTCCAACATTATGTGGGAATCAGCAATAATTCCACACCGTTATTTCTTATTTCACCAGGGCTGTGAACAGACAGGAGTTTACTGGTGCTCATGTAGACAATGTGTATATGGCCCGGGGGACATCCAACCTCCTGACCATGTGGACCCCATTTGGTGATGTGAATCCAGAAATAGGGTGTCTTGCTGTATGTGAGGGCTCCAACAGGCTACCAGGGTAAGCATAGTAGACCTATTAGTATTTATTATTGCACCTCTGACAAAAATCTAGCTATGTGATTGGATGAGAATGGTCACATGGTGACCTTTGAGATCTCAATAGAAGGATAGTTCTGGTACTTCAAAGAATTCAATATGCATGGGCGAATGCCTATTACGCACAATACGCACGTGCTTAATGCAAATAAAAAATCGGAAATAGGTTGAAGACACTTTTTATACCTTTAAAAAATAGCATTTTTGTCATCAAACACCAGCCCCGATTAGATTTAATAATTGTTGTTTGGCATCTGACAAAAAAAACACCATAACAAATGCTTTCATCATCATCAGGACCTAGCCGAATAGAAGTGAGGTCACTACTCTGATATCTGACGAAATTTCGATTTGCCACGTGAGGACAGCTGCAGCATATAAATCGATGATTAGCTTCTGTATAGTTTGATTCTCCTAACAATGCCAGCCTCTCTTGTGTTCTTCCCAACTCACGCCTGTGGCACTTGTGCACGCCTTTGGCGAATAAAAAATTCTGGTTACGCCCCTGATATGGCTGCTGCACACTGCATCAGAACAGTCATTTAGTTCTTTGTTTACTCAGAATAAATTTGTTTGCAGATGTGTCAAAAACTGTTGTTGGAATAACAAAAAATGATGATGCTGAGTAGACTGCTTTGGCAGCAGTAAAATCAGGGTGCACAGTGTTTGTTAGGGCACTTCTGTCTCAAGTGTCATCGTGGTATTTCATGTACATGAACTGTAAAAATTCTGGACCCATTTGTTCAAAGCATCGTTAGCCTAACAAGCTCTCTAAGAGGTCAACTTGTTAATTCTTTTACGACTTTTCAATCAAATACACTGATACTTTTTGTCTTTCATTTTTTCAACGAAAATATTGGCATATTTGATATACTAAAGTTTGAAATTTTAACGAAATGCTAACTAACTGGGCCCTGAAATCTTGGTCACCTAAAATAATCACTCATAATTGTCATTAAAATGAAACAATTTGGTTTTACAGTGCATAAAAAAGATGCAGATGGAATGGCAAACAGTGTAGACCCTGATCAGCCTGTTCCTTATTACTGGATCTGCACTGTTTGTTCATACCTATCTGTCCCAATATTCCAATTTGCTTTTCAGGTTTGAAAGATTGCATGAAACCTACAGCCAAGTTGATGTAGAAGCCGTTAACCTCAATGGTGAGTGTTTTAGAAACTCTTTCATACGAAAAAAGAGAATGGTTGTCTGTCTCCTCTGTATTCTATATGCTTGATTATATAAGTGTTGACATGTTACATGGTTGCTTGGTGCAAATACTGACAGAATCGACTTTGACCAGTCTGCACACCAGTGCAGTCTGTTCAGAGCCTGTGCTTTAGTTGACATCATGGGCTCTCAGGTGTCTACAGTGCTGAATATTATCATTCTTTTAGCAGATGTGTGAAGTAAAATTCAAACATGAATACAGGAAAACTCACAAATTAGTACCATGAACAGAGGGGTGATTTTAGCTTTACAGCCCTTCCAACACATTTAGTCATTTTGAGCTGATTGTGGATGGGTCTGATGATGATCTAGAGACCATAGAGAAGAAAAATCGTAATCCCAGTTGGCCTTTACCTTCTAAAACAGTACAGTCAACTTTCAATATCTCAAAGTCCATCTCAAACTACTGGTATCTCCAGTAGTTTGTGATAGAAGGAGTTGAAATGTTGAGATAAAATGGAGATTGTTCCATTTCCATTTTCTAGGTTTAAGGTAGCTAGGCACTAAGAAGCACATGGAGGCTACCCCGGATAACCGGATTAGTTTCACCGCTCAACAATGGCTTCTAAACGATGCAATGACTCAATTCGACCCTTCACATCTTGCCCGGACCGTGCAATAAAACGTTGAGCAGTCTGTAAGTTACAGAAAATTTAAAGCAACAGTCTAAAGTGAGCTGCCAACAGAGTTCTATAGGACTTAGTCAATTCCAACTATGGCAAAGTGTCCCAGGCTCCAGTGCTCAATCCATGAAAATAAGTTAAAGTTAAAATACGGCCAGACCGCTCCAAGATTTCAGATTTTTTACCCAGTGGCATTAGCTGTATATGGATTATCATCATCATGAAAACAGAGTTGAGGCTACATTCATTGTTGCTTGGAACAGTTAATGTGGATCTTTTAATTTAAATGAACAAAGAAATTATTTATATTTCATCTTCCATAATTTTTTCTGCTAAATACTCGGACAGGTAAATAGTTTAACTATCAAGAAAGGTCTAGCAATCTTGGGCCGGTTGTTCAAAACAAACGATGTTGTTAGTTAACGTTTTGCTAAAATTTCAAATGTTAATATCTCAAATATGCCAATATTTTTTGTTGAAAATAATATGAGAAGCTTTTGCAAAACCTTCTCACATTTTTTCAACAAAAATATCAGTGTATTTGATTATAAATTCATAAAACACTTAACAAATTGAGCTCTTAACGAGCTCATTAGGTCGGCCCTTGATTTTACTGTATGATGTGTCCAAAACTGTTGCCACAATGGCAGGCTTCAGTAGAGCAGTCTAATCTGGATTGTTTCTGTATGCTGTGGTTTTACTTGCCGACTAGGCTTGGGGCTAATGCCGTGGCTGTAGCCACTACTCCATTTGCTAGTCAATTCCTCCAATTAGAATCATTCATTCAAATTTTCGCGACCATTTTTGGGATCTCCTGACTGGTTTTGATACATCTTTGCTGATTGCTCAAAATCTCTTATTTGTGGCTTTAGCTCGGACCCCACCTCTATTGCCGGGCTTTAGCTGAGCTCCCGATGTTTGATAGAGACTATAGCCAGGCTAATGCTTCAAGGGAAGTCGGCCACTGTCCCAGTACTTAAAAATGTTGTGTGTTTAAACTAAGTTAGCAAACAAATTATTAAAGCACAGTCCTTTTATAACACTACTTGTTTTAACATGGATTTGGATATAAAAGGATTATTTCTCAGCTCCCATAGTTTAGTATTTTTAAAAGGAATTTAGTTTATCTGTTTGGATGTGTTTGCATATGTTCCTGGTATATTTAAGTATCTGGGTATATATTTCAGGTACTGGTTGGTTCACCACAGATCCATTTGAAATCACCAAGAAATTTGGCGGCCAATGGAAAACTTCTTATTTCAATGCTGGAGATGTGCTCATATTTAACATGAAGTAAGTGCTTACATGATTTTTTTTTTTTTTGTAGATCTTGGCCCAGTTGTTCGGAGCATCATCAGCTTAACAAAGTCATGAGCCAAAGATTTCTTAACTCTTCTAGTATGTTTAAACTGAGTGATCATATACTAATATTTTTTGCTGAAAAAAAGTGTGGAGCTTTTGCATTGCAAAAATTTTAATAGATCAGCCTGTTCAGTTATTGGAGATAAAGAGGGTGAATATTGATAAATTCTTGATAATGTTTTATAGTTTATAGCTAAGTTAATTGTGGCATCTCAATAGAAACATCTTTGAATTTATATAAGGTGTCAAAAACGAACAACAGTGCATGCACACCTGGTAAACGCATAATTTCATTCACACTTTGAAATATAAAGTTTAAGCTACTGCCAACAGTTAGCCAAAATTAAAAAAATACTTTTGAACTTTTATGCATAAAAAGCATATTTGTGCATACTATGTGCTTTGCAGTAAAATACCTAGTGGCAGTATCTCAAAACTCCAGAAAGTTGCCAAACTGTAATTTCAGCTTGGCCATTTTAAAGTTTTGTGATAACTCCATAAGGTTTCAGAAGCTTGGCCACTTGAAGGAATTTTGTGAGAAACCCATCAGTTTATGTTTTACAAGCTGAAATTTTGTTCTTATACACTTTACATACATATGAGTAGAGTAAAAGTGTTATATTTTGGACAAACAATTGGTTTTTGACTCTAAACTCTTAATTTATCAGGGCCCCGCCAGAGGAAGTAGGTGGAGGCCCTATAGTAAACACCTTGTCCGTCCATCTGTCCATCCATCTGTCCGTCCGTCTGTCAGTCCGTCCGTCCATCTGTCCGTCCGTCAGCTTTTTGTGTCCGGGCCATAACTCTGAAACGGTTTGAGATATTTTCTCGAAACTTTGTGCAAATATAAAACATAATCAGACGATGTGCAGAGAACAAGAACCATAACTCCACCTACATTTTTTACGGAATTATGCCCCTTTGTTGTTTGTCCGTCAGCTTTTCCTGTCTGGGCCATAATTCAGAAACAGTTTGAGATATTTTCTCCAAACTTTGTGCAAGTATAAAGCATCATCAGACGATGTGCAGAGAACAAGAACCATAATTCCACCTACATTTTTTATGGAATTATGCCCCTTTGTAATTTTTAGTATGAAAATTGTGTCGGGTCTGTAACTCTGAAACCGTTTGAGATATTTTCTCGAGACTTGGTACAGCTACAAAGCATCATCAGATGATGTGCAGAGGACAAGAATATAACCTCATCTACATTTTTTACAGAATTATGCCCCTTTGTTATTTATGTCTGGAACTTGTGTCCTGTCTGTTACTCTGAAACTGTTAGAGATATATTCTTGAAACTTGGTACAGATACAAAGCATTATCAGACAATATGCAGAGAACAAGAACCATAACTCCACCTACATTTTTTACGGAATTATGCCCCTTTATAATTTTAAGTATGGAAATTGTGTCCGGGCCGTAACTCTGTAACCGTTTGAGATACTTTCTTGAAACTTGGTACAGATATAAAGCATCATCAAGCGATGTGCAGAGAATAAGAACCATTTCTTAAAAGGGAGCTACTTTCTATGCTTTCCTTTTAGCTTTCCTTGAAACGAAACCGTTCCAAAAAGGAATCAATTCTTGAAAGATTTTCTTTCAAAACTAGAACCTTTTTCGGAAGCAAATTCTTTCCTTTATGCATTATCAGATGATGTGCAGAGAATAAGAATCATAACTCCATCCTATATTTTTAAAGAGTTATATCCCTTGTAATTTTCTATATAGAAATTGTATCGGCTCTATAACCTTAAAACTGTTGAAGATATTTTCACAAAACTTGATACGAATATGAAACATCATCAGACAATATGCAGAGGACAGGAACTATAACTCAGCCTATTATTTTTTTACAGAACTTTGCCCCTTTGTAATTTTGTGTATGGAAATTGTTTCCATCCACTCTGTAGCTTTAAAACAGCAAGATATATTTTCACAGAAGTTGTTACAAATATAAAGCATATCAGACAATCTGTAGAGAATAAGACTTGTAACTCCATCTATATTTTTTTACAGAATTATGCCCTTAGTAATTTTTAGTGTAGAAACTGTAGCCAGTCTAAAACTTTAAAACTGAAAGGTTTTATTGTTATTTCCAGTTGGTGACATATGACTTAATGCCATCAATAGTCCCATATAAAGGCGGGGCCCTATTAGTTAACATGTTTCTAGTTTGCAGTCAATTTTTCTTTCAGATTAGTTCATATGTCCACAGCCAACCTCACTGACCTGGTTAGAATCAGCTGTGACACAAGGTAAGCATACATTCTTTTTTGAACTTTAAGAGGAGTCTAATCAGGGTCTGCTTTGTTTTTGACAGTTTATAACATACTCTAATGTGTTTAAATATTGGGACACCTAAAACGGAAAATTAATGATTTTAGGTGTCCCAATACTTAAGCACATTAGGGTAAATGACATAATGACTTTTCATAATTGACAGTTATTTGGTATAAATTTGGTACCATAATTATTCAGTTATAAGATGGGAGTGTTTCCTTTCCAACAAATTCAGCAAAACCCAAAAAATCTGAATCCATTTTAGAAGACACATCTAGATTTTTGGGGTTGTTTTGGAAGGGAACAGCCCATCTATTGCAGAATTATTTAGGTATTTGGGGTCATTCTAGAGGAGATCTTGACCAGGGTTTGAGGTTATAAAACTTGAAAATAATCTCAAACTCAAAATAAAGCACACTGATTGGCTGCTTCCGAGCATGTTCTCGGAAGCAGCCAATCAGTGTGCTGTATTTTGAGTTTGAGAATGTACTCAAGTTTTATGACCTCCGGGCCAGAGTATTACTGTATATTTTATTGGAGTCAGTGGGCCTTCATGGCCTAGTGGTTAAGAGTGCTTACTCTAAAATATAATTCTCTCACCGTTGTGGAATTGACCCTCTGCATCATGTCAAGTGTATATGCCCAGATCACAAGAACATACTAGATGTGTCTTATGTGATCTGGGGTTGTCTTTATAAAGCCACTTAAGTTGTTGCTATGCTGTTGCTAAGGCTAAATTTCTATAAAGGAGATTCCCTACAACTATGAAATTTGCTCTGGAGGAACACAGTCTTTTTCAGAATGTTCCTCCAGAGCAAATTTCATAGTTGTAGGGAATCTCCGTCAAAGAAATTTAGCCCTAGCAACAGCATAGCAACCACATAAGTTGTTTCATGAATACGGCCGCTGGAGATGTTGATACATCCACAACATGTGATACAGATGGGTCAGATCAAGTTACTGTAGTAATGATAGGCTTATTATGTACCTTTTTATTGGATTTTTAATTAATGTATTAAGACATCAAGTAAAAAGTACTGGAATATTACTCATAAGGCATAGTTTGTTGACATTATATTACTAAGCTCATTTGTCGGAGTCAAGCTTCATAAACACATATTGACTCAATGCGTCTGATGTAGCTCAATTTCAGGGCATAGTGATATGGATTCAGAAAACACCAGTTTGTTGAATTGGCTTTCTGTATCAGACAGTCAGAAAACAGACAGCTCCAGCTATGTAATAAAGTAGTCTCTTTGTATTGAAGTTTCTGGTTTATAGGGAGGCATAACATCATAAATGAATAGTATTATACTGAGACTAAACAACATACAGTGCAACCTGTATTAAGCAAGCACCCAAGGGATAACAAAAATGTGCTTGCTTAAGACTGGTGTTTGCTAAATACAGGTACATTTTAATGTATTTGCCTTTTTCTAATATGTGCTTGCTTAATAAAGGTTGCTTGCTTAATAGAGGTGGCCACTAAGACTGGTTTTACTGTACAAGGTATGAGATATATAAGCAGCCTTATATTCCTTGATAGTATAGTGTCTTGGGAGCTGCAGCATGACAGTGTTTTATCCTCAAAATATTATTATTATGAATACACACTGCTGCACTTTAAACTTTGCTAGGTAAATGGGGTATACTTTCAGGGGAACCAACTCTGTCATTTTCTTTTTGCATTCCTTCTCAATAGGGGTCAACTTTCAAAGGAAAGAATTTGTTCCTCTTTGAGCAAATTATTTCATTTAAAAGTAGACCCCTTTGTAAAAGTGTTTTGTCGACCAGGGAAGCAAACAGGAAGTCACAAAAATTTGTTTCCCTTTGTAACTATGGTGGAAAAACATGTGTACCCATACACATGATGACTTAAAATCTTTTTGTAGATGGCAGCCAGCCAGTGAACCAGCAGATCCGAGGTATGTTGGTGAATTCAAGAAGCCTGAGCTGCAGTTTGGTTTACATCATAGCGAAGCTGAAAAACCGACTGCTGTCACTATGGAGGATCTGAAGGCTAAATGGGGACTGCAGTAGCTGTGTGTGGAATACGAGTTGTTTCTTGATAAAATGTTTCACAAAGCATATGAAATCCCTATATCTCCATACATACCTGCACTTGTTTGCCATATCCATTAAGACATAGTAGCTTTTATTTGATTTTGGGGTGTGGGTGGCTTGTGGGGAAGAAGGGGTGGTGGGAAGGTGTGGAACAGTGACATTGAAAATAATTTTCAAAAACATATGTTGATAACTAGTGTTTCTGCAAAAGACATTTTTAGTTCACCTGTACGAAAGAAATGGATATTGCATTCACTCTGGCATTGCTTAAAATATTTCAGGAGGTGCTGAGATGTAAGTGACTGAAACATGACAACAGTTAAATAACCTTCATATGCCCCTGGACAAATTTTATCAGGACTCAGATCATATAGTCTAGTCAAAGAGTTTAGCTTCATTCCATGGTACACATTCGTGTTTACTTGATTGAAATGTACAAAGTCATGACAGTTATGCAGATGTACATACCAGATTTTGCTTCATAAGAGTTATGGTGAATAGGTATTCTTTCAGGGGGAAGCAACTCTGCCAATTCATTTTTGTCTCCCTTTTCAATTTGGGTCAGCTCCCTAAAGGAAAGAATTTGCTCCCATATCAGCAGATTCTTTCCTTTAAGATTAGACCCCATTTTGGAATGGCTGTTGTTTAATAATGCAGATGTGAAGTCACAAAAATTGTTTCCTTTGTAAAAATTATGAAAAACATGTAGGTGTACCCATAACACCTTAATCAGGTGATTGCTTGGACTTTGGCATTTATCTCTGCTGAGTCTGGCCTACGAAATTTTTTTTTTTTTATCAAATCCCTGTTTTAAAACCTGCCCCCCCCCCCCCCCCCGCCCCCTTGAGGCTGTATTCAAGTTAGGTTTGATTCCATTGTGCATTACAATGCAGTAGTGTGTCCGAAAGTTACAGATGGACTGGCAAACAGCACAGACCCTGTTCAGACTGCTCATTTAGGAGCAGCCTGATCTTTGTCTATTTCGACAGGAAATCAAAAGCTCCTCATATGCACAGCACTGCCAAGGCAATGCTATGGCATAACTATGGTACTTAATCCCTGCTATCTCTGGCAGTTTCTCAGCCGTGGGATGGCTGGGGTTGCAAATGACTAGTGCATTATATAGAGGTTCTTACATGAGTGCTCATGTATTATTGAATTTATTTAACAAAGTTGGGGAAAAAGATAAGATGTGAGGCTATGCCGGACATCTTGTCATTTTTCTCCAACGAGTTTAATAAATTCAATAATACAGAAGCATGAATGCAAGATTCTGTGTATCATATGAAACTAAATTTGCATTTTATTGGCAGATTTTGCGCTAAAATATCACCGTTTCGTGATTAGAAAATGTGAAATCTTTATGGATGTAAATGCATAATGTTACAACGTAATTTGCATAAATAATTCACTAGTTGATTATCATTTTTAATGCATGGGTTTGTTACACTCTCAGATGCGACGTCATATGTGACAGTCTGGCATTTTGAGCCTTATGGAGCGAAAATCGGAAATTTTGCTTTTAACATTTTCATATTTATTAGTGCTTCCAGAATAGATTTTGAGAAGCACAAAGATATAGCGCTAATGTTTACTGCAAAAGCAAATGAAATTCACACCAACCCGAATTTTTGTTTTCGTTTCACTGATTGGAGACAATTTACATGCTAGCTGGATAGATCTTTATAACTCTGGTTCGCGACATCTCTTTAATGTGAACGTTCTTAAAAGAGTGTAGATGAAGAAAATTAAACACGCCGACAGAAATGTTGTATTACTCTTTTCAGGAGACGCTTTGAAATTTATTAGTCAGTGCGCAGAACTACAATTAACTTTACGTGCAAATTTTATGACGTCACTTTCATTTCACGTTTCGTGACGTCAACGTCACACCTCCACAAGGCTCAAAATCGCAGGCACTGTCACATATGATAAAACATTTTTCTTCCTGTTTTCTTCTTTATCTTTATTAATTAAGGGAAATATTTTGATATCTTGTTTATATTTCGAGCCCTAATCAAATTCTAGTTAAATGTGTATTTTGTAATATTAGGTAGATATATACATGTAATGTTATGGATAGTTTCAGAATTCACAAATTGATCTGGGTTCAGTTGCTCCCTGTTTTCTTTATCTTTATTAATTAAGGGAAATAATTGGATATCTCTTTATAATTTGAGCCCTAATCAAACACTAAGCTTTCATTCATATTCCAATTTTGTAATATTATGTAGATATAAAATGTTATTGATAGTTTCAGAATCCACAAACTGATCTGGCCCAGAGGTTTCTAAAACTTGAGTACATTCTCAAACGCAAAATAAAGCACACTGATTGGCTACTTCCGAGCATGTGCTCGGAAGCAGCCAATCAGTGTGTTTTATTTTGAGGTTGAGATTATTCTCAAGTTTTATAACCTTGAACCCTGGTTCTAGTTTCTCAAAGCATTGTTAGCTTTGCATAGTCATTTGAAAAGAATCTGTGAAGTCTTTGAGTACAAATAAAATCAAGGGTGCCAACCTTTTTTGCTGAAAAAATGTTAGCTTTTTTTTTTTGATAACTATGCCCAGGAAGATATTTTTAGAGAGCTATACCATTATGTAGAAAAGTTCAAAAGTGTGTCTCAAATAACTTCCACTACTTTACTAAGAAGATGAAGCATTATATCAGGCCTCATACTTTTCAGGCTTTTGCAGGATTTCAGGCTTTCATTTCTTGAATTTTACTTGATTTCAGGCTTTGATTTTTAAGTTTTCAGTGTTTTTTCTGCTTAAAAAGGGCTATTCTAGGCTGCGAAAGCAGGCATTTCAGGCTTGGAAAAGCTTTGTCAGTATGAGGCCTGTTACATACATGTGGTATGCTCAAGAGGCCCACGGCTACAGTCCATTACCTTACTTCATAAATGGGCAGATTTTGCGTTAAGGAATTGTAGTGACTGTGTATGACTACCACTAGTGGCACCTCACTGTAGAAGCAGGCTTTTATGGCAATGTGGTTAGAGTGGTGCACCGTTGTTGCAAGCGTTGCATATTAGCTTTGTTATTATTGGGATGGAAGACCCAGGTATATGGATGCCTTTAGGTTCAATACAATTGCGGCAGCATGTCTGACAACTTCACAGGGCACTACTACTTGAAAAAGGGAGAGGAACTGTAAATCAAAGATGCTGCAGGCCTTTCATCAAAAAGGAGGGAGTTGTGTGGTGAATGTTCAAGTCCACTACTAGCACCTTGTACAGGCTTTTATTGGGACACAGTTGGACTGATATACCATGGTGCAAGTTTACCTGAATGGGTATGGCAATATTATGAAATTGTAGTTGTTTTTAAATTTAGGGAATGTATACAGTATTTTGTCAGTGTTGTTATTATTTATAATGTTAAAAGTTTAGAAAATTATGTCTTTTAGAAAAAAAATGTTACTAGAAGAAATTTTTAAAATTTTTGTTGCTTACCTGTGCTTTTATGTAGTTCAGTTTAGCTATGTTTTTTAATTTTTTTTATCTCAAAATGTACTTGTATCTCTTGTTAATATGATCAACTGTTGTTCGTTGGTGTAGGTAAAGGTAGGTGCTGTATAAGGTTTAATTAAGGGAAGTCAGTGTCAGGTGCAAATATTTGATGACATAGATATATGACCACCTATATGACCAGTGCATTGACTAAAGGATTTTCAATGATGAGAGATTGTCATAGGGGTTATTGTGCTATTGCGTGACAACATGAGACCCCATTATCTGCCACAAAGGCCAAAGATAATGACTAAAGTATGATAGGGAGGGGTGAAAACCAAACCATCTTACGTTTTATAACTTACATATGTTGTTTTTATGCTTGACACAAATAGTGTCATGCATCATTTGATTTCAAACAGTGTGGCACGGGAACAAGCAAAGGCTCTGATCAGACTGCACTTGAGTCCCTTCACTTATCACATCCGCCATCTATGGAATTGCTGAAAGCATATAGCCAACAATGAGGCCTCTATAGACTCGGTTCAGATGATGAGGATGATCTCAATATCACATGACAAAACTGCCACATTGTTAGAAGTCAAGATGTGGCCCAATTATCATATAGCTGCCAGATAGCAAAATTCAACAACTAAAGTGTCTAACTTCATGCTTGTTTTCTTTCAGATACAAATAAGGCAGCATCTGTCTAATATGCATAAGTTGAAGTTATTAATTCATCACAAATATAACCGATGTTAGAGGAATACTTCATCTTAACTCTAATGCACTTACGTATGTAAGGCGACGTCTGATTGGGTGAGTGAGTGAACTCGGGTTTAACCTCCCACCAACAAAGAGGTCATATGGAGACGGGACCTCAGTTAAAAGTCTCATCCGAAAGACCGGAGAAGCAGGGGATCGATCTTGCAATCCCTGGATTGGTAGTCCGGAGTGTTATCCACTACACTACAGCCACTCCTTTGTCTGATTGGATAACGTCAAAAATTTGTGACAGTATATCCTCTGGAAACCCAACATCATTACGTAATGTCGCTTTTCATTGGTTGACGTCCAGTTTTACGTCACTGAAAGCATTTGCTATAAGTGTAAAGTACCACACTTGCAAAGGTGAAATTGTTAAAAGTACATTAGAATGGGGATAAATGTATTGAAAATTGTCATTGGGGGAGGTGAATTGTCGGTTTTATGGTTGGAAATTTCGTTTACGGCTCCGCAATTTGCAACCATAAAACCGATGATTTACCTCCCCAAATGACAATGTTGAAAAGTTATCCCCTAAATGTATGATGTTGACGTTTTGTATCTAAATATATATAGTCAACTCTTGATATCTGGAAGTTGAAGTTCATGTCAAACTACTGCTGTCTCAAAGTAAATTTTCTGATTGCAGAAAATTTACTTGGAGATAGCAATTGTTTGAGATAATAGGAGTTGAAATGTAAAATAAAAATAGGAAATATTTTCAAACTATACAATTGTTAGAGATAACAGGAGTTGAAATGTAAATAAAAAAGGAAATGGGTTCAACTATATTCTTTGATGTAAGATGGAGCTGAGAGATGTCAGTGTTTCAGATAACAGGAGTTAACTGTAGTAACAAATACAGTCAACTCTCGATATCTCGAAGTGGAACTTCAACACAAATTACTGATATCTCGAAGTAAATTTTCTGGTCCCAGAAAATTTTCTTTGAGATGTCAGTTGTTTGAGATAGCAGCAGTTGAAATCTAATGAAAAATGGGAAATATGTCCAAAGTATATTCCTCAATATAAGAAGGTAATTTGAGATATCAGTGTTTGAGATAAAGAGAGTCAGCTGTATATGCAATAATTCAGGGCTATGGATCTGGAAGCCAGTGCCATAATTTTGTGTTCATGACTGTGATAGTAGGTCCAGTAGGATTTTAATGATTTTATAATTATGAATGAAATGATAATTATGATAATTATTCAGGAATATTATATGATTCAGTATGGTACTGAATGTTGTGTTATCTTTCCAAACCCAATTTCCTCTCATACCCCTGATACCTGCATTGTCATGGATGGTTTGATGGACAACTGGTATTACTGCCCTTTCACAATGTTTCAGTCATATTTTGCTGTTAGAAAGGTGATAATGGAAGGCTGTGAGAAATCAGAATTGTTTACTGGTGATACATCCAAGGACAATCAATGGAACCCCATCGGTCTTCCCACTTCCTAAGGGCAATGACCTGCCGTTTCATGTGGCCCACTCGTATATTGTCTCTTTGTACACGAGAATATGTATATACATGTAATACAAAATACACTTCAGCGTAAACAATGCCATGTTCAGCAACCTTCTTGTGGATACTGCATACCAGCATAAAGGATGACGGAAAGAAACAAAACAACAACAATAAATCCCATTTGAATTTTATGCAAAAAAAGTCACAAATTACCGGTAATCTCTAACTTGCATGAAAATAATGACAATCACAACATATGTCACATATGTGCATTATAAAATTACTGAAGAACTGATGATCACCTACTGTTGATGCTAATACTGGTCTAATGACACCATAAAATCTTGAAACTTAATTGTCACCCGACGTAGGCGGAGGGGGACTATAGAAATGACCCTCGTCCGTCCGTGTGTGCGTCCGTCCGTCCGTCCTTCCGTCCGTCCGTCCGTCCGAAATCTTGTCCCCGCAACTCCTCCTACGTCTTTCATCGGATTGATTTGAAATTTTACAGAATGTATTCTTATGATATGAAGATGTGCATGTAGTTTTCGATTTTTGTTTCGGCCATTTTTGATGGAGTTACAGCCCTTGCTGACTCAGACCTTCCGAAATCTTGTCCCCGCAACTCCTCCTACATCTTTCATCGGATTGATTTGAAATTTTACAGATTGTATTCTTACGATATGAAGATGTGCATATGGTTTTTTATTTTTGTTTCGGCCATTTTTAATGGAGTTACGGCCCTTGCTGACTTAGACCTTGTCCCCGCAACTCCTGCAACATCTTGTATCAGAATGACTTGAAATTGTGCAGAATGTTTCATCATGATCTGAAGATGTGCATGTGATTTTGGAATTTCAATTGTCCCATTTTTATCCCCCGACCGAAAGGTTCGGGGGATATAGCGATGAGCCTGGCGTCCGTCCGTCCGTCCGTCCGTCCGTAAACACTTTCTTGTCCGCTCTATATCTTGAATACCCTTTGGAATATTTTCATGATACTTCACAGTTATGTAGAACAGGTCATGACGATGTGTCGCGTACAAGAATGGTAACTCTTGCTATTGTACTTTTTGAATTATCTCCCCTTTGGTGATTTTTTGGCAGATTCGTGTCCGCTCTGTAACTTGAATACCCTTTGGAATATTTTCATGATACTTCACAGAAATGTAGAACAGGTCATGACGATGTGTCGCGAACAAGAATGACAACTCTTGCTTTCTTACTTTTTGAGTTATTTCCCCTTGATAGTTTTAGGTGTGATTTTTTGGCAGATTCGTGTCCGCTCTATTACTAGAATACCCTTTGGAATATTCTCATGATACTTCACAGATATGTAGAACAGGTCATGACGGTGTGTCGCGAAAAAGAATGACAACTCTTGCTTTCTTACTTTTTGAGTTATTTCCCCTTGATCATTTTAGGTATGATTTCGTGTCCGCTCTATAACTTGAATACCTTTTGGAATATTTTTATGATACTTCACAGATATGTAGAACAGGTCATGACGATGTGTCGCGAACAAGAATGACAACTCCTGCTTTCTTACTTTTTGAGTTATTTCCCCTTGATGGTTTTAGGTCTGATTTCGTGTCCGCTCTATAACTTGAATACCTTTTGGAATATTTTCATGATACTTCACAGATATGTAGAACAGGTCATGATGATGTGTCGCGAATAAGAATGACAACTCTTGCTTTCTTACTTTTGGAGTTATTTCCCTTTGATGATTTTAGGTGTCCGCTCCATAGCTTGAATACCTTTTGAAATATTTTCATGGTACTTCACAGATATGCAGAACAGGTCATGACAATTTGTCTCATACATGAATGATAACTTTTGCTTTTAGACTGAGTGAATTATTTCCCTTTGGTAGTTTGAGCTGCTGGTTGAGTCTCTGCTCCATAACTGTATAACCCTGGCCAGCTCCAGAATTTGAATAACCGTGTACCTTTTAGAATATTGATGATCATGCTGCGATATCTTATCAGTGTTCCTAACTCTCTCTTACCCCTCCACATCCCCGTGACCCCTCCCGCGACCCCCCCCCCCCCCCCCCCCCCCCAAAAAAAAACAACAACATTTTTTCCAGATTTGGATTCTTTGTCCAAATTCACTTACTAGAGAGCTCAAAATTAGATTTGTAGGGCTTGTACTTTAGAAGTTATTCACACATTTTGAAAGTTGAATGTATCGTATGCTATACATTTGTGTATATGGTGGCTGTTTGAGATATTACCTCTTTTTAGCAGTCAAGCATACTGTTTTAGTCTGAGTGTTAGATAATCATGCATCTGTTAACAGTTAATGTCAATCAGAAGCATAAAAGAACGACAATATATTACTAATATATGTTTTGAAGTTCACCTTTTTTACCAAGGCCCATGGGGGTCTTCGGTCGGGGGATTTGCCATCTCCTCTGATGGCTATTTTTTACAAAGTTATGGCCCTTTGTCATTTTTTTTGGCAGTTTTCCAACTTTTGAACCGTTTGACCGAGAGCGCTGAAATTTGTTATGCTATTAGCATTTGGTTAATTGATTATTCTGATTATTGTTAGGATGTGCTAAATTATAAGTTACAGAGTTATTCCCCTTTCATAGATAATAGACATTCACTTAAAGGTAAAGGGATAACTCCAGAACTATTCATATTAATGGGCTGAATTTTAATAAATGCATTGTTCATTTTTCATCAGATTCATATAAGCAGGATTATGGCTCTTGTTATTTTGTTACTGGGTATACAGTCTTGATGTTTTGGTCATTTTGTAAGGGCCTATAGTTTCAGTAACCTGATTTTACACATATATGCCCCATTCTGAGCTGAAGTATTTTATAAAGAGGCCCAGTAATTGGGTATATGTCTTTGCTTGTGTTCAGTTATTATTTGCTTACCAGGTTCTGTAATATATATTTTCTGCTTTTGGCCATACATTTACTCTGAAACAGAATAAAGGGCTGAAGATTGTGACACGTTTCAAACGTCGGGTGACACTTGGCCGATGGCCTTTTATTTGGACTTAAGTTATTTTCATCACTATCATTGTGAAAAACTATTTCTGGGATAAAAATTATGTTAGATTTTCATCCACCATATCTACAGTATATATTTGAACACCCTACCCAATTCTGTAAATGGTCTCTGTTTTTGAATTTATTTCTATCAGAAATATTTCTTTAGGTATATGGTGGATACACCATCATGTTCACCACCATTTTTTCAAAGGGAAACAACTTTCATGACTTCTTGCTGGCTTCCTTGGGTGACAAAATCCTACCAAAAGGGGGTCTAATCTTAAAGGACAGAATTTGCTCCTAGAGGAGCAAATTCTGTCCTTTAAGAGTTGATCGCTATTGAGATGTGAAGCAACAATGAAAATGACAGTGTTACTTTCCGTGAAAGTGTATCCATTTACCTTAAAACTGATGGTAAACAGTGCAGGCCCTAATCTGATCTGTGTTTACACTGCTCACTCTCATGCTGTTCAAATATTTACAGTAAATAAGGTAATATTATTCTGTGATGACAGAATAGTTCACAGGGTATAATCGATTCCGCAAATTTTCGCTTCCTGCAGAGACTGTCCCTCATATTTGGCTTCTGCCGAGACTGTCTGCAAACTCTTGCTTCCTGCAGAGACTACTGTCCTCGAAAAATGGCTTCCTGCCGAGACTGTCCGCGTGATTTTGCTTCCTGCCGAGAGCCTCGGCAGGAAGCAGAATCACGCGGACAGTCTGCAGGAAGCCATTTATCATGTACAGAAGTCTTGGCAGGAAGCAAGAGTTCACGGACAGTCTCGGTGGAAGCCAAATATGATGTACAGTCTCTGCAGGAAGCGAAAATTGGTGGAATCGATTATACACTGTGTAGTTTGTATCCCAACAGTAAGGAGGAAAGAGTAATACCTATGATGTACTGTTGCTGTAAAACTTTTTCATGTCAATCAAATTCTAAGCTTTACATAAATCATATACATGTATATTCATCTGTATCTATTTTCAAGAATTTTGTAGTATTAATCATCATATATGAGTTAGACCTCTCAAATATAAAATAACTGTAAAGTTAAAAGGTATGCAGACTACAGTAACTTAACCAAGAAATTGAAATAAAGAGTATACATTCATTTAAGCAGTGTATTTTGATGTTTAATGCAAAGGGTGGAAAACAAGACCTGTCACAGGGACAGAATAGCTCGCCTGACAGCGCCTTGCCCATCACATAAAAAACTTTAACGTAAAACTTTAACATTTTGCTAATGCCGACGCCAACGCCAACGCCAGGGGTAGTGCAATAGCTCTTCCTGAACTTCGTTCAGGCGAGCTAAAAACTATTAAATTGTAACTATACAATTTACGGCATTTTAAGTTTCAAAGTTGTAATTATTATTGAACATGTAAAAGAGATATCATTATGAAATGATACATAGTTAAATGATGCATTAGCTTTTTTTCTGATCACTAGTGGCAATGCTGTGGCTTTGAATGACATCATTAAGTCTTAAAAAGTCAAGTTTCTTCTGACGTCAACGATTATGTTACCAAAAATTATGAGAGTTCAATATTCAGCTTAGGTTAAATTAGTGCCATTTATTTACTACAGATACTCTGAAAGAAAGACATTTTTTATTTTGCATAAATTGTTTAGCTATCATGGCAATTTCTATGCAGGTCCATAAATAATATTAAATTAATTTTTACTCTTAAGAAGACACAACAATGTCACAATTTAAAAAGTAGTTTTTCCTCTTTCTATTAAGGTTGTCTTGTCAGAAAAAATGTTGAAATGCAAGTATGAAGTGCTTTGAAAATGTATCTGAAAACAAATCACAAAGTAAGATTGGTTATTTTATAACCCTTTTCAGTTTGTTCTGACAAAGGGGCAGCCTGATCAGGATGTGCACAATTAGCCATTCAGTTAACAGTTTTCTTAACAATTAACTGGAAAATTCCAGAACAGCCTATAAAAGAGAAATGGACCGCGACTCAACAAAACCAACAAAGTGGCATGTGCCAAGCAAAGAATCAGATCAGCCTGGGCATCCATCCAGTCTGATCAGTCTTCACTGTGAGCTAAGGGCGGCTAAGAGTCTAATGAACCTCCATGAGGATAGCAAAGACTCTGATCAGACTGGGTGGATGCCCAGGCTGAGCTAATTCTTAGCAGGGCGTACATGCCATTTTGTTGGTTTTGTTGTGTCTCAGCTCAAAATATTTAAGTCCCCAAGTACTCAGAATTATTACGGTAGTGTACTTCACTCTTATGTAAAGATGCACAAACAACTTAAAATATCAAATGAAGAAATCATGATCAAATTATGGAAGTGATTTAAAATTGCTTTTCTGCTATGACTTGTACTTCCATATACCTTGCAGTAAATGGGTACCCCTTCAGGGGAAACAACTCTGCCACTTTCATTTTTGCCCCCTTCTCAATTGGGGTGAGCTCTTAAAGGAAGGAATTTACTCCTAGAGAAGATAATTCTCTTAAGGGCAGACCCATTTTGGAGGGTTTCAAGATTCAGAATGCAAACAGTAAGCCACAAAAGTTGTCTCCCTTTGAAAAAATGGCAACTTTAAAAATGGGGAAAAAATGGAGGTGTACCCATACACCTTAAATATTCAAACAAACTCCTGAACAAACACTGGAATCCCAAAAAGACAGCTCCTGCATCTGAACTGTTTGCTATCAGTTCAGTAAAACATTCCAGAAAAAGACAGATGAGCCAGGGGCCATATTTATAAAACAACTTAAGTCGTTGCTATGCTGTTGCTAAGGCTGAATTTCTATGAAGTAGATTCCCTACAATTAAAATCTAAAAAAGTTCCTTCAAGAGCAGAGAATACATACATAAGTAGGAACATGGATCAGACTACGTAGTTTCGGCTAATAAAGCCTCGTCAGTGACCCTGACAATATCTGGTGACGAAACCAGAAAAAGCATACTGTAATTTCTTAATTTTAATTAGGCAGCCGATTCAAAGACTGATTAATTTCAAAAGGATCCAAATAGTATAAAAGACGATGATCTAGAGTAGTAGTCTAAATCGATCTCAAATTTTAGATTTCTCAGAATATATCCTCTGATCTCAAAGGATGTACATAAAATATAATCTGCACTATGGATGATGTACGGGGAGACTTTTTACGGCCGCCACACGGCACAACACCAGCTGCAGTGAGGTACAATTAAAATCTAAAAAAGTTCCTTCAAGAGCAGAGAATACATACATAAGTAGGAACATGGATCAGACTACGTAGTTTCGGCTAATAAAGCCTCGTCAGTGACCCTGACAATATCTGGTGACGAAACCAGAAAAGGCATACTGTAATTTCTTAATTTTAATTAGGCAGCCGATTCAAAGACTGATTAATTTCAAAAGGATCCAAATAGTATAAAAGACGATGATCTAGAATAGTAGTCTAAATCGATCTCAAATTTTAGATTTCTCAGAATATATCCTCTGATCTCAAAGGATGTACATAAAATATAATCTGCACTATGGATGATGTACGGGGAGACTTTTTACGGCCGCCACACGGCACAACACCAGCTGCAGTGAGGTACAATTAAAATCTAAAAAAGTTCCTTCAAGAGCAGAGAATACATACATAAGTAGGAACATGGATCAGACTACGTAGTTTCGGCTAATAAAGCCTCGTCAGTGACCCTGACAATATCTGGTGACGAAACCAGAAAAGGCATACTGTAATTTCTTAATTTTAATTAGGCAGCCGATTCAAAGACTGATTAATTTCAAAAGGATCCAAATAGTATAAAAGACGATGATCTAGAATAGTAGTCTAAATCGATCTCAAATTTTAGATTTCTCAGAATATATCCTCTGATCTCAAAGGATCTACAACTATGAACTTTGCTCTGGAGGAACAGTCTGAAAAGACTGTTCCTCCAAAACAAATTTCATAGTTGTAGGGAAACTACATCATAGAAATTTATCCTTAGCAACAGCATAGCAACCACTTGAGCCTTTTTATAAATACGTCCCCAGGACACCAGAAAACAAAGTGGTTGTGTGCCCAGTGCAGACTCAGATCAGCCTGGGCATCTGCCCAGTCTGATCAGAGTCTTCACTGTCCTCATGGAGCAAGCTTGGATCCTTAGCTACCCTTTAAGTGCTTAGCAATGAGTCTGTTCAGACTGGGTGGATGCCCAGGCTGATCTGAGTCTTTTACACCACAATACTGCTTTTAAAACATTCTAACATCTTTGAAATTTTGGCACATCTATTTGTCCTTTCTCGGGGTAAGTTGTATACAACTTTTGACAGAGTGAAGACACTGATCAGACTGCTCCTCAGTTTGATACACCAAGGAGCAGTCTGACTGATCTGGGTCTACACTGTTTGCTCAAGCATATTTGTCTGAATAGTTTGAGTAAATACAGTAAAATTTTGCCTGACTCTGCTCAGAACAGTTCATATCACAGTGTGACTGTTTTGGTATTTTCACAGTTTTCAAAAAGCTGTATCTTGTTGACTGTTTCCCATCTTCAGTTAAATTTGCATTTGGAGAAGTCCATCTCTGGATGAGCAGCCATAAACCTGAAAATAAAGGGACACTTTGTATACTGAATTAAAACTGAGAACTAGCAAAAGAGAAGACATGAAGACATTCTTTGACAGACCTAGCCAGATCACCGAGTTTTGAAAATGTTACTTTCGTTCTTTATATTCCTAGCCACTGCAGCTCACATAGTGGATGTCAAAAATCTGAATTAAATGTGAGAGACATATTATTTCTTAAATGACATGTAAATCAACTATTATGTATACAGTTATCCTAGCAGCTGGGACTCTGTGTCTCCTAGATAACTGATAACAAATAAAATGTTCATAAATTATCACAAAGACCTTACTTCTGACTTCCATAAAATATATTTTCAAAAGCAGGTATAAGACCAACTACTGCAAAATGGGAAATTCTCATATGGGCTTGCTTTTGTGATAATGAGCTAGTAGACTTTGCATATTCACAATGTTATATAGTCGCACAAAAAAGATAGAGAAATATAACTCTTCCAACTACTTGTAGAAGCCTTTTTATGTGACAACTGCTTCTATTATTTTTTTATAGGGACACTCAGGACAGTCTCCCGGGCATGATGCACGCATATATCTGTGCATACCTGTATTTTTGGTTGGAATTAGGTAATACAAGGACTGTTAGTTAAATTGTGACTAGATAATAAGTTCAGAGTGAACTTCCGGTAGCTACAAAAGCATGAAGCATAGAGAACAATATATAATTGGCATAATGTAGGGACAGACCTTCAGCAATGGGCATACAGTAAACATTCAAATTAACCCACACAGCTGTGCAAACCAAAAGTCTTCATTTTCACTTTTTGCCAGGATTCATAGATGGTATGTGTCAAAAGGGAAGACTCAGATCAGACTGCACTGATGTGCAGTCTGATCTGACACTTTCCTGTTCACACATACTGTAAGATATCTCTTCATCCATAACCAATCATATATGCTCATTTATACTTTAGGCTATATGGAGCTACAGTAGGGCCCTGACTGTTGGGACAGAAATGTCCAAACAAACAGTGTAGACCTAAATCAGTCTTTCTTTCTTTTTCTTTATACTGCTATACCCTCTCTCGAGGACTATGAGCAGGAGTATGATGTCCACTCCAGTTTTGCAGAATGAACCTCCATGTAGCAGTGTAACTACAGAACGGATCTTTAACCTGCACATGGGATGTCTCTCCCTGCACAGGGCCTCCAGTACAAACGGGGGCCTCCAGCGCAGACTGAAGACTGCTCCAGTGAAGCGGGCTGATCAGGGTCTGCACTGTTTGCCATTCTGCAAGCACTATTGCCACACAGTAAAATCAACTTGTTAAAATTTTAGGATAATTACAGAAATTTGTTAGGGTGTATGGGTACATCCCCAAGGGAGATCACTCTGATATAGAAAAATTTGCCTCCCTTCTCATTGGTGAACTCTTGAAAGGAAGGATATTGAGGTGCAACATGACGAAATCAACATACTGGCATGTGCACCCAGCAAAGACTTAGATCAGCCTGGGCAGCTGCTGCCCAGTCTGATCAGAGTCTCCACTGTCTGCATGGAGGTAGCTTAGACCCTTAACTTCCCTTAAAGCACATAACAAAGACTCTGATCAGACTGGGTGGATGCCCAGGCTGATCTGTGTCTTGGCTGGGTGTGCATGCCACTTTGCTGGTTTTGTTGTGTCACAGCTCATTTGCTCTTTTCAGAGTGCAAATTATTTTAAGAGTAGCCAACTTCAGAGATCAGGTTCAGCTATCATGAAAGTAATTACTATTCTATTAAAGCTGTCTCCCTTGTAACAAGAATTCCGCAGAATGCGGCGTCTCGCCTGCTGGCGCCTTGTCATAAAACAGAGCTAAATCAGCAAAGATGTATGAATGACCCAAATTTCATGGCTCTAGCCTTTACAGTTTCTGAGAAACAGACCTAAACGCGTAAACTTGCCAAAAAATTGCAAAGTCAGCCAACTGTAAAATGTTGGAAAAGACTCAATATCGATGATGACTTTGAGTTCTTCTCTTCCAGATGAATGCATGGCCCAAGTTTCATGGCTCTAGCCCTTATAGTTTCTGAGTAACAGACCTAAACGCAAAAACTTGACAAAAAATTGCGAAGTCAGTCAACCGTAAAATGTATGTCAAGACTCAATACAGATGATTGCTTTGAGAGTTACTCTTTCAGATGTATGCATGGCCCAAATTTCATGGCTCTAGCCCTTATAGTTTCTGAGAAAATGACCTCAACGCAAAAACTCGACAAAAAATTACGAAGTCAGTCAACCGTAAAATCTAGGTCAAGACTCAAAATTGATGATGGCTTTCAACAGTACTCTTCCAGATGTATGCATGACCCAAGTTTCACGGCTCTAGCCCTTATAGTTTCTGAGAAAATGACCTAAACGCAAAAACTCGACTAAAAATTGAGAAGTCAGTCAACCATAAAATCTAGGTCAAGACCAGGGCTACAGAAATTTTGAAATCCAAATCGGTCCGAACGCCCGATGACGTCATACAAACGTGTTCCACAATGATGACAATCCAAAATAGTGGTCAACGAAAACCAATGAATCCCCCACCCACTAATGATAAAAACACATGTATACATGTCCGTAGTGCTTATTTAGCCATAACTAGGTAGATAAACATATATACTGCTTGCCTGACACAAAGAAACTCATCGCTGAAGTAGGCATTTAGTCCCCATGTTCTTAATTATCGTGAAAAATGCGCTGAAAGCGCAGAGACGAAAGTAAAAGTACACATGGGCCAATATTATTGAGCTGGTAACCAGGCCTTTTTTATTCGAGTTAATTCCCTTGAAATTTGTTTATACTTGCAAGAAAGTACCTGTGACGAATAAAAAAATACTTTTTTGCGCTAGCGATGGCGTCGGCTAAAAAACTCTAACCAGCCTGCGCATAATCAAGATAAGTTTAATTATTATTATTATTATCTTTTTGCTAGTCAAATTCTTTCCTTATGCTTTCTTTGAAAGTAAACAATGACTTTACTTTGCAAAGCTTTCTTTCGTGAATCGGCATGTGTATGTGTATAAACGAGGTCGCCCCTGGCCAAATTTGGACAAGTGCTAATTATCGAAGACTTCTAAAAACATGATCAGTGTTCACACCTTGGCAAGACAATCACCGCTTTGTTTGATAACTTTTAACCGCAGTTATTGAATATTGGATATTTATGGACAATAAATGGTATGACACATGGCTGAAATCCAGGTGATTGTGTCATAATGCATCCGCAAATTGTGTTTTTTGGACCGATAAAAATGTGCCTTATGCCAACTGAATCGGTTTTTCGAACTCAAATTCGGTCAGAACCGACAAATATTCGGATTTCTGTAGCCCTGGTCAAGACTCAACATTGATGATGGCTTTCAGCTGTACTCTTCCAGATGTATGCATGACCCAAGTTCATGGCTCTAGCCCTTGTAGTTTCTAGGAAAATGACCTAAACGCAAAAACTCGACAAAAAATTGCAAAGTCAGTCAACCATAAAATCTAGGTCAAGACTCAACTTTGATGATGGCTTTCAGATGTACTCTTCCAGATGTATGCATGACCAAGTTTCATGGCTCTAGCCCTTATAGTTTCTGAGAAAATGACCTAAACGCAAAAACTCGACAAAAGTTTACGCCGATGCCGCCGACGCCGACGACACAGGAAAAGCAATACATATGTCTCGCCTCTGCTTCGCAGGCGAGACAAAAATGGCTGCCCAACCATGCCAATGTAGCAATAATCTTAAGGTGTCCCAGTATTTGGGGTAATTAGGGTATCATAAGCACACCAAATATGAGCTGTGACACGACAAAACCAACAAAAGTGGCATGTGTGCCTAGTGAAGAATCAGATCAGCCTGGGCATTTGCCCAGTCTGATCAGTCTTTGCAATCATGGAGGTAGCTTAGGCCCTTGGCAAAGGCTTTGGTCACACTGGGTGGATGTCAAGGTCAAACTGAGTCTTCGCTGGGCCCACATGCCACTTTATTGGTTTTGTTGTGCAGTGGCTCAAATATGTAGTAATACATATACACCACCAGTAATACACCACCAACACCAAACTAATGAAACTAACTGAGCCACAACATGCACAAAGGGTCCTTCACATTGCAGGTGAATCGTTTGACTATCAGGGCAGCAACTCCACCATTTTCTTTTTTGCCTTCCTCCCCATGGGGATCAACCATAGGGATTAACTCAACAACTCTTAAAAGAAAGAACCCCCCCCCCCACCCTGCCACCCAATGCCCCCAGGAACAAACCCTTCCTTATAGAGTAGACGCTATTTTGGACGGGCTATGTCATTAAGGGAGGCAGACAGAAAGTCAAAAAATTCTTTCCCTTTGTAGAAATGACAGAAAACTATGCCCATTCACATTTAGCAAACTGCAAAGACACATGCCTCTACATACTGGAAACTAAATGCTATTATGATGCAAAAAATGACAGTCATCAGACCATGAATTATCGGTCAAGGACATTTTATATTACTGCAGTGTTGGACTAAATCTTAGGAGATAAGTTTATGCTGGCCTTAAATGGAGTCAAATACTAGCGCAGACATACAGGTTGACAAATGGGTGGGTGAAAAACCAGGGCCCAGTTGTTCAAAACTTACAACGTCGTTTGTTAACAAGAAGTTAATTTTCTAACATATTTTACACACTTAATATTATTTTCATAAACTCTTTGAACCACTGAAAATGTGGACTTATGCCTCTGCAATCATAAATACAATGAACAATCGAAGGAAATGCCAGAGACCCTTTATGTCTATTGTGGCTAAAATACATGTGAAATGTGAACAGGTAACTATGGTGTCTAGAAACTAGTCATGCAGGGGTACAACATCCCATCTTACTTGTCCATCATTGCTTGCTTTTTCATATCATCTGATGTTGGTAAACCTTGCTCTTTCCGTCTCTGATCATACATCATCTTTTCTACCATCGCCCTTGTCTCCCCGTCAAGATCAGATAACTTTAAAATCATATTAGAGAAGCTACATATAGACACAGAGTGACCTTCACCCCTAAGTGTTCAGGTCACTCTAAGCCATTTGCTCAAAAACTTGCACATCTGAATCATCTTCTATCAGAGAAATCTGTTCTGCACACTGTAGCAAAATATTAGTTCTATGGTCTGTTTGCATTAAGATTTTTCTCATACTTCTTAAGAGGAATGGGTGCACTTTCAGGGGAAGCAGCTGTGCCATTTTCTTTTTTGTCTCCCTTATCAATAGGGGTCAACTCCTACAGGAGCAAATTCTTTCCTGTAGGAGTCGACTCTGATGGGGGTCAACTTTCAAGAAAAACATTTCTCCTATAGGAGCAAATCCTTTCCTTTAAGATTAGGCTCCTTTTGAGGAGGGTTTTGCCCAGTGAAGCAACCTGGAAATCACAAAAGTTGTTTCCCTTTGCAAATTGCAGGTGTACCCATACACCTTAACAGAGTAAAGATGTAGATTCTGTTCAGTTTACAAGGTTTTGAGCAACAAGGTCGCAGCAAGGACACAGCAAGGTCACATCAAAAAGAAAGGAGGACTGGTGTATATCTTACTTTGACATGATGTCTTTTTTCTTCTGATCTTCTGAAGTGGGTAGTCCCATTTCTCGTTGACGCTGATCATACATCATTTTTTCAACTATGGCACGGGTCTCACCATCAAGGTCAGACAACTTTAAAATTATATGACATGACATGTAAATGCCAGCTGAATGCAATTAAAAATTTGATTACTAAGACTGGGAAAATAATCAGAATGGTATTGATCAAAACAAGAGCTAACTCATAGCCTTGGTTTTAAGCTTTGCAAAATTGAAATAGGAACACCATACATGTTTCACAATGATGCACTTGAAGAAATATTGATTACATTGTGCTGAATTCATATTCCACATTTATTGTGGATTCATAAGTTGGACCATACACAAATACACTACATGGTTTGCTTCTAAACATATTCCACAAGTCATATTTAATCTGGAACAAGTAGTCTTTTCTTAGCCTGTTATAATGCTATAGATGAATCGAAGAATTATGTTAATCTGCATAAGATCTACTTTGTTCAAAGATTCTACTACAACCCAAAATGAAACAGTATTTGAGTTTAACCATGATGCACAATATTTTGAATTGTAATTTTTTCACTACTAGGAGAGGATACCTATAAGTTCTTAGAACTTGTTTTCCAATCCTAACATTATATGTATGTGTGAATATATTTTGTGGAAACAAGAAATAAATATTGTTTAAACCAAGTCATATTTACTTTATTTGCAGACTGATTAGCCAGCATGTTGTAATCTAAGCTTTTGTGTTTAGTGAAGAGCATTGAAGACAGTGCAAAGCTTTGTTTTTGTTTCCTTCTCATTATTGAGACAAAAAAATAATTTAACTCTCTAGATATAACATGATGTCAGACTTGAGGCATCTGTCCCTTTGACATGTGAACAGTGACTGCTAAGATCAACCTGCACATCTATTCAGTCTGATAACATTTCAGAGTTTAACCTGTGTGGCACAGCACTCCGAATGATTTTATATGGTGAAGTTGAAGTTACCTTAGAGTTTTCAGGCTGTACTTTCTTGGTATTTATCTCTGGATCTGTCATCACCACTTTACTCCACCATTCCATCTTGTTTACCTTCAAAGAAAACACTTGTTGGTTATATAATGAAAATAAAAGTTTCATCAGCTTATAGCAAATCTGCTCCTGATTACATTGAGTAAATGGGAGCTCATGTCTACCCACAGCTATTGCCACCACTAGAACTGGTTTCAAAACTTCAATTCAAATATTAGTTTACTTATGTATGAACAGACAGATGGACAACAGATTGAAAGAAGACAACTGTACTACCTACCCCCGCACCACAATAGCCATATACTTTGTATGAAGACGGGTATAAGAGAGAAAGGTTTCCCATAGCCTGGTGGCCATAGGGGCAGTGGGGTTTAGAGGCCCACTGTGTTTTGGGCACAGCAAATGAAAGGCGGAGCCCATCCCTCTCCTTTCGCTGCCTCATCCTTCCCTGATATGAAGCAGCTACCCATTTACTGCTGGGTTGACAATGAGAGTTTTCAAGTCGTCGCATGGCAAAACCAGGGCGCAATCTCACGACATTGCTGCGACTTTCTGCACCATAACCAAGCGTCTCTTACCACTTGACCATGGCGCCTTTCGACCATGGGGTATAAAAAGTCTAAGTATAGAAGAAAGCTACTGTACTGAACTTAAAGCTGCAACTATCTTACCTTTTTCATCAAAGCAGATTTTTCCAGTCCCTATTTTCTCATGCATCAAAAAATTAATGTTCTAAAGAATGTCACATTAAATGATGAACCATGTGCAAATGAGGGCAGTTTTACCATCTAGTGACATATCAAAACACTGACTGCATAATACCGTAATGACCCTAAATGACACCTGAATGTCAGACAATTATTGTTCCAAAATTCTTAGAAAGTGGATTTTACACACGTCAATGCATCCATATGATGCTTATTGAATTGCAAACATTGTAGACTCTGATCAAACTGCTCCTTCAGGAGCAGTTTGATCTGGGTCTGCAATGTTTGCACAGGCCTGTCTGTCCGAATATTTAGGGTCATTACAGTCTCATCAGATTCTTACCTTTTGTATGGCAACTTGAACTACTTTTTTATCTTCAATGGTCCATGTTGATTCCTCCACCTTGATTTCATGTTGTAATTCACCATCAATAATAGGTGGGTGGCCTTTTAAACCTGCTTTTAAGTGCTAAATAAAAAGAAAAAACTACTGTTCATAAAACTATTACAACAAAATTTCTCTACTGTGTAACAAAAATATCTAATTTCTATTGGTAAGACAACATTACACTAGTAGAAAGCTAACATACAACAATGCAACAGACATTAAAACTTTCCAAAATACTGAATGTATCAAACCTCAGTGTAGGTGTTGTAGTTCTTTCGTTTGGTTTCATTTATCAGCTGGTCAATAGGATCAGGTGCTCTAAATAGACAAGAATTCTCCAGACTACTACGTAGTGCCTGCAATCCCTATGACATACTTGGTAAATCTGTTTTATTTTGGCATGTTCTTTATTTCAGGAATTTGTAACTTCAGAATTATCAGAATCATCTAGACATTGCACCAGAGTACCAAATGGACACACAATACTGGAACATTGTATCAGTACCAATGCAATATAAAAATCTCACAAATATTAAGATGCCTGGGTTTTTGCCATTATTTTAAAAGGGGAACAGAATTTATGACTTAGAATGATTTGCTTCACTGGAGGACACAGCTCTCAAAATGGCGATCAACTCTAAAAGAAAGAATTTGCTTCTAGAGAAGCAAATTCTTTCCTTTAAGAGTTGGTCCCCATTGAAAAAGGAGGCAAAAATGAAAATGGCAGAGTCGCTTCCCCCTGAAAGTGTACCCTTTCACCTTATGGAATTTACAATAGGCAAGGTAAGGTAAGCTATGACATTGTTTGAAACACACTGGGGTATGTCAAACTTGATGCATCACAGGTGTTCCAGCATCTGACACTAAAAACATTTACATGAAATGCTGTATGACTCCTGTTGTTATTGCCACAAAGAGGTGTCTATACTACTTTCAGAGCCAAGCTGACTCAAGAGCCAGAGGTCCCCTGTTTGATACCTGGTCCAGTCACTTACTCTTGTGAAGATTGATTCTTCCCCTTCCGCTGAATAGGGTGGTCAGGTTAGCTGACTGTCCTGACATGACCATAACTGTTTAACGTGGACATAAAGCAACAAGCATCAACACAACAACAGCTAAGCCAGTGATACACGACAAAAGTTTATGCTGCCCATAATACCAGTGCTGCCAATAAGGAATACCTATATCTTGCTTCTGGTAGATACAGACAAGACAAAAATTGATTTCACAAGTAAATACAAGGTTTGGCAGTAAACAAGGAATTAGATGACTAGAGAATTATTTGTTTGAGAAACTCTAAAGTTTCTGTTGAAAGAATTCCAGTTTCTCATGTCACTGAAAAATTTGTGGAGCATGACATACACTGTTTGCCTTGATCCTCATCAGTGACATCATATACTTGTTACCATAGCAACTATGACTTCATATCGATGTCTAAGGGACATCATCGAGGCATCATTCTGCCAAGGTACTATGCACAACAGTTGGTAATTTCATAGTTGCTATGGCAACAGATCTATGACATCATCTCACTTATAATTCGAGAGGGGCATGGCATACAGTTAATGCCATGCTCCTCTAAAATTGTAAGTGAGATGCTACCTGAAATTCATATAAGGGCAAAGTCAGATTTTCTCAAACAAATAATTATTCTCATCATTTGATTCACGGTTAGTAATGATGCTGTCATGAATAAGAATTCCACAAAACATGGTGTCTCACCTGCCTGCACTTCTGTCACAAAAGTGAGCCAAAAGAAACAACTCAATGGAAGTTTATATACTGCTGACACCAGAAAAGAAATATCTATGTCTCACTTGTGCAAGTTGCAGGCAAGACAAATAATGGCCACACTGAGATTAAGGCAAAAGTAACAAAGCGCAATGAATATCTAGACTGATTTTTACCTTCTTTTCTAAAATAACCACCAGGTCTCTGCTTTTGATTGGAAATGTTACATTAAATGGAATTCTCAACTGAAATACAAAGAGGTAAATGGACATATAAAATAAAACTGTAGATAAGATTGTGGTTTTGCGTGAAATCAGAACTATTTTCTTGCTCCTCCTACATGTACTTTTATACAAAACATATCAAGATAATCACCACAAACACCATTTAGCTCACTCAACAAAAGTGAGAAAAAAAAAATTCAGTCGAAATTACAAATCTTTTCATATCTGATATGCAAAATATTTTTTATCCCTCACAATTAAATGTAAGAACATTCAAGTCCACTTTGAATGTTTGACAGTTCCTGCATTCCTGTAAGACTTTATACCACTGTTTCTTACTGTTCATGCTACCAGAAATCTAAGTTTCTTTTTATTTTTAAATGATCAACATAGCTATCAAAATGCCAGCAACAAACATTTCATGATCATGAAGTACACTATTTCTTTGCCACCAGAAGTGCAAAAATAATCTTATTGTCTGTATTAGAACATCAATACAAATGTAGGGTCAAATTGGGTAACTTCAGACAGCGGGTAAATTGGGACATGCCATTGCAAACAGTGAAAATCTAGATGAGATGGCTCATAATGAGCCGTCTCATCAGGATTTTCACTGTTTGCCCAGTGATTTTTGTTTTAATTCCAAACAAATGACATACAAAGGAAACAATGTCACTGTCCGAATTAACCTGCTGTCCGAATTTACCTGACCTGACCCTAAATCATAATGGTTTGATTGTAAGATTAATCTCTGTTTTGACCTCAGAGAACCCTTAAATATATATCAGTACAAAACTGCAATGACTACTAACAAGTACAGTCAACCCTCTTTACAACGGCACTCATTACAACAGCAAAATTCTTTATAACGTCATTTTGATTTGCACGGAATGGCTAAATTGTTCTGAATGTGTATTCTTTACAACAGCAAATTCAGTTTAACATCAAAATTTTTGGGAACAAATGCCATCGTTGTAAAGAGGGTCCACTGTATAACAAACTGGGATGTACTGTAATCGATCTTATTAGCATCCTGTGCACTTAGCCTTTTCAAAATGGTGGCAGGTAGTTGAAGTATACTTTCTTTCTTATAAGCGCACATTTCAACTATTTATTATATATTAAAGGAAACAAATTTAAATGTTGAACATAGGAAAAAAGCTGCTTATCAGTCACAGAAGGATAGAGAATCTTTACTAGTGAAAAATAAATATTCTTATAGCATTTTCAGCTCTTGTAAACACGTAAACAGATGGATAAACCAGTGAAAGTATGTGCACTTACAGTCATGTGCCTCAGAAATTACCATGATGTGTGCTTATAGGGGCATGTGCGCTAATTAGGAAGAATATGGTATGTTACTGTTACCTCTAATTCTTCAAGTGTTTGTGTCCAGCTGTAGTTCTCGTAGTCTGCCCCGTTACCATAATTTGGTTTTAATTTCCCCTTGTCAGCCTCATCCTCTTCTTCATCAGACTAATGAAGCAAAGTAAGTGAGGTACAAGTAATAATTAAACCATGGTTTGTCCACCTGTATGAGGAGATAATCTCGTGGAATATCTCCCGTACAGATGAACAAAACACGGTACAACTATTTTATACCACCCATATCAGTGTAGACCTTGCTCAGTGCAAAATATTTCTTGTCAAAGTTGGTGATGTCTGGTAAGGGTGGTATAACATACTCTAACCTTGACTTACAGTCAGAACAGCATCCGTATTAAAAGCAAAGTGATAAAATTTCTTGACTGTTGTAAAGTATTCTTTAGTGCCCAAATTACCTTGCCAGGTTATGAGATACAATTGAATAGATAGATTGAATGTTTAGTCTGTTTTCTTTCTACCATATGAATGTAAATATAAGTAATAAATTTCATTTTTTTCTCAGGTTCATCAAGTTATAAATAAAAGCATCGCAAACGACTGCGTGATACCCCGCCACTGCAAATTTTTTTCACACACCGATTTTTCCAGATTTATGCATGTATATAGCCCGGGGGCAGGGGGAAATAACTCCCATGGGGTAAATTTGAGCATCACTGGAGGCTTTCATCACTCTGATAAATTGCTGAAAGTTTCAGAATAATTGCTTCAAACTCTGATTTTTTATGGAATTTTTCATGATTTTATACATGTATATAGTCTCAGGGCAGGGGCAGATAACCCCCGATGATAAAATTTCTGTGCTCATAAAAAGCTTTTGTTACTTCAATCGTGTTTGTGAAGTTTCATCATGATACTCCAAGTAGTAAAGGAACTAGAGGCCAAAAACCATTTTATGTACATTGACATGTGCCATAACTCTGTCAGAAATTAACGAAATTTGCCCATTAACAATCCCAAGCGAGACATTCTTGATACAAATGCATATGCAAAATTTGAAGGAAATCCGTTGATAAATACTTAAGTTATCGAACAGAAATGAAGTGCGGACGGACAGACGGACGGATGGATGGACGGACGGACAGACGTACATACTACGGACGGACAGACACACGGACGGCCAACGTGAAAACATAATACCCCGCCACTAACCAGGGATCAAGCTAGAGGTCAGAATGAGGGAGAAGTTTTTCAGATTTTAGGGAGAAGTTTCTGCCCATCTTTGATCCTTGCCTATATAATCTATACATTTAAACTTCTCCCTCAGCTCAGAACAGGGAGAAGTTTGATCCTGCAAGGAGACTATTTCTCCCTAGTCTCCCTCTAGCTTGATCCCTGCACTAACGTGTGGCGGGGTATAATGATGGCCAATCACTTTCAATTTAATTAGACACTGAATCAACACTGATGCAACATTTATCGTACAGTATTTTCTTTATTTATTGTTGAATAAATATGGTTTGTTTGGGGTTAATTTAAGCTGATGACAACTTTGGCATTTGAAATCATTTGTCAGCATATTTTATCTTCTTTGATATGTGAGTCAGGCTTTCAGAGCTCCAGTGTAATATTTGATGCTGTTCTGTTGAGCTGTGTTTTTAGATCTTAATACTATACATGATTCATTTTCCTGTATCATATATCATAACCTATTTCTTTGAAGTGTCCCATTCATTAATTTTTAACAATTTGTCAATGAAGCTTTTTAGAGCAGTCTGATCTAGATGTTAACATATTTGCTTGGGCTTTCCCGTCACAATACCGGTAGTTGTGTACGGTATGTGATTTATTGGAACAGACTTGACTTTTCCGGGTATGCACAATTCGCTTGGCCTTGTATATGCAGCTCTTGAGAGCAGTCTGATCAGGTTGTGTACAGGTTTACCAGGGCATTCCTGTCTTAACAGTTTTGTCAGTGAAATGCACTGCAACAATCTTATCTGGATATGTACAGTTTGCTTGGCCTGTTAAAATATTGTGGCTCTTTAAAGCAGTCTGATCAGTTTGTGCACAGGTGTGCTTGGGCTTTCCTGTCATGTCCTTGCAGCAGTCTGGTCTGGATATATCAGTTTTCTTAGCCTGTAAAAATAAAAAATAAAAAAAAAATAAAGTTTTTGTTTGTGCAGCTCTTGAGAGTTACCTCGTTTGTGCAGTTTTTCTAGGGCTTTTTCCTGTAAAATAGTTTTGCATAGGTAATTCGCTGCAGCAGTCTGTTCTGGGTTTGCATGGTTGTGCTGGCCTGTCATTTTTGTGTGTCTATTATAAGCTCTTTAGAGTTGTCTGCTCTAAGTGTGTATTTAATTCATTTTTGCAGCAGTCTGTTCAGTGTATGCACAGTTACCTTGGCCTGTCAATTTATTGTACATATGCAGCTCTTTAGAGCAGTCTGTCTGGCCTCTTTGTCCAGATGTTTTGTGTAAATATGGTAAATTGTTGGCAGTTTTCATTCACAGTTATATTGGTAATGTGTTTTGTTTTCTTCAAACTACAGACGTTTTGTCACCAGCTAAGCTGACATGCTTACATAAAGCTGAAGTTCTGTCATAGTATTTTACCCTCATTATTTAACATCATTTATATATCATTTTGTGGTCACTCAGTGTTGCCTCAGTGTTGGAACACAAATACTTGATCAAACAGCGGGGGCCATATCTGGCAGCGTCTGGACAAATAGTCTTATAATGGTTTGGAGTCCCTGAACCTGCTTTTTAAAAGCAAGGTGAAGTGAAAAAGTAAGCCAAATAGATAATTATTAGACTGTAGTATGTTCACGTGTCTTAGTACATTGAGTATTTCAACTACAGCGAAGCAAACAGTTCATCATCTAAAAAATCTGTTATTATCATTATATTTGTTTGGATCAGAGAATGACAACTTCTCTCTGATCAGACCTCTGGTCGGCAATGAATGTTTGTATTATATGACTTGCCGCTGGAGATCACGCCATCCCACCCCACCAGTCAGCAAACACACTGCAGGAGCAGCGCTTTGTAACCACACCTCAGAATTTAGACAGCGTGATGGTTGGCTAGTCAAACTATATGCTTTTTAATTTATAGTGTCAATTAGCACAATGATATTGTTAGACTGAACCATGTCAGTCAGTTGTTCAGCTTTGCACAGCGTCTTGGTATAAGGCAATTAGTAGACCTGTGTGAGAATTGTGCCGGCAGCAAAGATTTCTAACTATGGTTGGTTACAGGCACTTTTCACTGGTTCATTGCTGTGTTCAGAGGGGACACATGGCCTGACTAGAAGCTGGTCTGGTTCAAGTGTTAAGCAAACCTCAGTTTGTTCTTTATTAAAGTAATTTAAATTACTCTTATGTTCTGTGGTATGCCTGACATGTGGAACATGTTTTATTTAGATATTTTATAGTTTCAGATATCTCTGATACCTGCGACTTATTTGATCCAATCAGACGGATGCAGGACATGCTCAGCTGGAAGTTCTGTGGGTTAAGTGCTGGCCTTACAAGCTAGTGGTCTGGGTTTTGATTCTGGCAGGAGGCAGAATTCTATCTGGGGCACCTATGCCCCTGCTATGGGGGGTTGGCTCAAAGAGTTTGGCGAGTGATCACCCAGCGTTTCACACCTGTTCTGTCTGTAGTGCATCTGGTTAGCACTTTCAACTGTTCATGCTCACCAAGGGACAGTTTATTTTTACTCCTCCTACGAGGATGGAACCAAGACATTTGGCTTTTATAAAACTTCGCAGCCATAGATAGTTATCAGCTTGCTCAGGTGCCTAGAAACATCACCAGTCCATGATCATCTTATTGTTCTGGAACTTCTATTCATACAGTTTTTTTTTTTTTCCTTGAACATGCTTGGTGCAGATATGACCTGTTTTGCCTCGCTTTGGAGGATCATCTGATCAGAAATCTGGACAGATATTCTTCATTTCTTTATACAGTATGCATTTCAGCATGTTCTTCTGGGTGCAAACTGCTGTTCAATACTGAGAAGCACAACAAGTGGTGTGTGGATATCCAGTCGAGTCTGTAATATGGAGAAACCTCTTGAGAGGGATTTTGCTTTAGCAGCCCATTCTGGAGGTTCCATAAGCAATTGCAGTGCTAAGTACCTAGATTATAGAACTGGATATATTTAATGGCCAAATTATTTCAGTGCGTCAATTGCTTCGAAGAAAAGAGACAGCAAGAAATTAAAATTACAATTTAGTATTGGCGGATTTTCTAAATGCACATTTTACTTTTTGATCAGTAAATCAAACCAGTAAATTGATATAAATAAAAGTACAAGCCATAAAATAGGCCACCATTCTAACTGAATAACAAATCAGCGAGAATCAACGAAAAACGATGGTTGAAAATGGTCACATACTCCTGATGTATGAATATTAAATTGCCAAGAATATTACTCATATATCGGGAGGGTGGGTGGGTAACAAAAAATTCGACTGACAATGTCGATGTTGACTCGGCTGACTCTTGCCGAAGAATGAAATGCGGCGGGCAAAATCCCGCGCGTTACAAAGTCGTGCACATAGCATGCGCATAGATATGCACCATGTGACATTCTCAACCAATGCAAATATGTTTCGTTGATTAACTTGACCGAAGAAGAGTACTTATATAATGTTAAGGAGAGCCGCATTCCTTACTTAATAATTAAGTATTATGTTAAGCATAATATATAAATTATTTCAGTGCATCAATTGCTTCGAAGAAAAAAGACAGCAAGAAATTAAAATTACAATTTAGTATTGGCGGATTTTCTAAATGCACATTTTACTTTTTGATCAGTAAATCAAACCAGTAAATTGATATAAATAAAAGTACAAGCCATAAAACAGGCCACCAAACCGAAGGTACCGCCAAACAAAGAGACAAATATTGAGCAAGTAAGAAATATTACAAAGTGAAAGACCGGGAAATATATCTACATGTATATATATTAATATTTATCTCAAAAACAAAAAATTCGACTGACAATGTCAATGTTGACTCGGCTGACTCTTGCCGAAGAATGAAATGCGGCAGGCAAAATCCCGCGCGTTAAAAAGTCCCGCACATAGCATGCCCATAGATATGCACCATGTGACATTCTCAACCAATGCAAATATGTTTCGTTGATTAACTTGACCGAAGAAGAGTACTTATATAATGTTAAGGAGAGCCGCATTCCTTACTTAATAATTAAGTATTATGTTAAGCATAATATATACTTCTTGTGCTTTCCTTAGATGACCGATTAATACATACAGGTTTTCCTCTTCTAAACTATGGCTTGCACATAATCATAAAATATTTCTAAACATTAAATAAAGTCTTTACTTACTTACTTATGCAAGCTAAACATGTAGACTGGACACTGATTATGTACAAGCAGCTTCATTGTTTATGAGTACATATATTATAAATTTTTATGCATTTTGATAGTACAGAACTGTATGTTATTTTAAGCTTTGAAATGTACAGCTGAAAAACTGTCATATTAATATAATAGGATGGTCAGAGGTGAAATCAGCCAATTGAAATAAAATTTTGTTAGCGATTTGAAAGCATGCACTAGAAAATTAATAAATGTCAGTTCTATGCAGAGAGTTGATTGAAAATAAAGTGAAATGAGGTCCAACATTTCAGAAATAGGAGTACTTAGCACTGGTAAATGGACACACGTTTTCCAGTGTAACTGGTTTTTTCGTGGCCGGCTCTGTTACTCCGGTATATAAATATTTTCCATTTATGATCAGAATTTTCTAATTTTTGTTTTATGTTCTCTGACTAATATTCTCATATGGTACTTGACGTGCATTATTAAATCAATTAACATTCTTTCAGAGCATAAAGTAGGACAGCCACTAGATGTTTTGTTAACTCAGTGTGGCATGTAGTGTATTGTATGGAACGCCACAACTGTCTTATATTCGGTCATGTCAATATGTAATATGGACAAGCATTATATGCTGTTCAGTTACATTATGTTTTGTCAGTTGGACATGCTGTCTTTCTCACTCATTATTATATGTTGTTTATTTTCATTTCGTCTTGTCTAAAAGCCATTATTTCATTTCGGTTTAACATGCTGTCTTCTTCACTCATCATTATATGTTGTTCATTTTCATTATGCCTTGTCTGAAAATCATTATGCCTTGTCAATTTGACATGTTGTCTTCTTCACTCGTTATTATATGTTGTTCATTTTCATAATGTATTGTCTGAAAATCTTTATTAGTCAGCTTGACATGCTGTTTTCTTCACTCGTTATTACATGTTGTTTATTTTTCATTTTATCTTGTCAGAAAACCTGTATGTCATGTCTGAAAACCATTATGTCCAGTCAGGTTTGCATGCTGTCATCTTAATTCGTTATTATGTACTGTTCATTTTGATTATGTCTTGTGAGTTTGACATGCGGTCTTGTTCAGTCGCTATTATATGCTGTTCATTTTCACCATCTCTTGTCAAAATAACACACTGTCTTGTCAGTTGGACATGTTGTCTTGTCCGCTTATTGTTATATGTTGTACATTTTCATTATGTTTTGTCAAAAACTAGTATGACTTGTCAGTTTGACATGTTCTCTTGTCAAGTCTTGTGGTTGTTGGGTGATGTGGGGTAGGGGCGTGGTGTTGCGTGGCAGTTGGCAGGACAAATATGAATAGAGTACTTTACCTCTAGCACCATATCTGCCCTGAAATCACTCCCAGGACCCTATCCTATCTCTTCCCTAGCCTACTTTTCCCTACCCTAACTCACCACTTTCTACCAAACCAATCTCACCATACCCACCTACCCAAAGTCAAAAGTGAAAATGCTCATTAAACAAGAACCCGTTAAGTAAGACAGTTACTTTGGCAGGCCAGGGATCTCCACCTGTCAGACGGCCCGTTGTATCTGTTGAGTCCTCGTCTTTGCTTCTTCATGATGTTGAAATTTGATTTATGTGTTTACCGTGATGATTCATTGACGAGTTAGAGGGTTATCATGCGAACCGAACAACCAACTAAATGTTTTGTACCACTTCAGAAACTGAGGGTGAGGTTGGGCCTGTAAAATCGATTTAAGCCCCCCCCCCCCCCCCCCCCCCCCAGTAATTCATTACTGACTGTTCCAAGGCTGTAGTTCTGTTGTGGTTCTCTGTTGCCTGTTTTTGGTGTCAGAGTTTCTGTGATGTTTTACCTTATGTATGTTCTTATTATTTTTGGTTCGGTTTGGGTTGCTGAGTGGCCACCTTTTGGGAACAAGCTGCTCACTCGGTTGGCCATATGTTCTCTGTATCTTGATTATTTGTAATCTTAGTTGTTTCCAACTATGGTTTGAGGGCTGTATTTGGATTTTGATTGTTTCAGTTCCTGGTCTTTGCATACTTTTTACTGAAAGTATAAAGAGGCACTCAACAAGCCTAAGCCCCATCTAACCACCATCACATACCATTCCCTCCCCTCCCATGATCTGCTCTGCTCTACTCTTTATACCCCCGACATACGAAGTATGTCGAGGGGTATATAGTTTTCGTCTTTCCGTCCGTTCGTCCGTTATTCCGTCTGTCCGTCCGTCGTCCGTCCGTGCGTGTGCGTCCGTCCGTTAACATTTGCGTTAAAGTTTTGCGTTTAGTGTTTAATTTTGCTTATGTTTCCAATATCCTTTGATGAAGCCTGTTTGTATGTGCCTAGATTTACTTACAGGTTCAAGCAGAATACTCATCATCATCTGGATGCTGCTGCTGACTTAAGGTCAAGGTCACAGACTTAAACAATTGTGTTAAAGTTTTGCATTAAGTTTATAGTCTTCTTTAACATTTCTTATACCCTTTGATGGAACCTTTTGATATTTGACAAGGGTTACTTTTAGGTTCATACAGAGTAGTTTACATCATCTTGATGCTGCTGCTTACCAAAGGTCAAGGTCACAGACTTGTATTTGCATGTAAGTTTTGAGTTAAGTTTATATTCTTTGCTTATATTTCCAACATCCTTCAATGAAACCTTTTGATATATGACTAGGTTTACTTAAATGTTCATGCATAATACTTGACATCATTTGGATGCTGCTGCTGACCTATGGTCAAGGTCACAGACTTAAACATATGTGTTTAAGTTTTGTGTTAAGTTTATATTCTTCTTTTGTATTTCCAATATACTTTTATGGGACCTTTTGATATTTGATAAGGTTTACATTAGGTTCATAGCTGCTTACCAAAGGTCACAGACTTGTATATTTGCATTTAAGTTTTGCGTTAGGTTTATATTCTTTGTTTACATTTCCAACATCCTTTGATGAAACCTTTTTGATATACGACTAAGTTTACGTCTATGTTCATGCAGATTAGTTGACATCATCTGCGTGCTGCTGTGACCAAGGTCATGGGCACATACTTATATGTTTACATTAAAGTTTTGTGTTAAGTTAGTACTGTTTGCTGATATTTATAATATACTTTGATGGAACCATTTGATAGGTGACTAAGTTTACTTCTAGGTTCAAACCATGTATAAGACTGGTTTCATTAGGCAGTAGTTTCATAAGGCGGTGGTTTCATTAGGCGGTGGCGCTGGTCGGGGGGTAAACGTGAGCCCCTGCTCACTTGCTCTAGATTTTACTCTATCCTACACATACCCAGCAATACCCAAACCAAGCCCCATCCTGACGCCCACCTCCTCTATACGCACCAACATCCCAAACCATTTCCCTACCCTTCTCTATTCTACTATTCATTATGGTAACGCCTATACCTTCACCCACACCTATTCAACACCATGCTTCAAGCTACCCTACACTACCCTTACCATCCCACAACCAACCCTCATCCATCCCAATCCCACCCAGTTCATTTCCCATATCCCATCCTACACTACATTACCATACCCAAATGCCCCCAGCCCTACCTAGATATCCACTCCACCAATTGTTCTTCCCTATACCATGCAATCCAAACATCTTCACTTATCCTACCTTACCTAATCTACCCCACCCCATATACGTCCCTCCCACCCAAGCCCTCTTATACCATATCCTATCCTACACTACACGATCTTACGAACATGCTCCCGGCTCCACCCTAATCCCAATGTCACCACTTGCTCTTTCCCAACCATGCCATCCAAACCTCTTCACATTCCCTACCCTACTTACCACACCCTCCCAGTTTGTAACTATCACAACCAAACCTTACTCCTAATGTTACACCCATTATTACCCCTCTCACTACCCATACCTTTTCTACCATACCATTTTTATCCCCAAAACAACCCCCAACATACACTCTACCTATCCCAAACAACCCCAGCCCATTCTGCTACCCTACCTACCCACTCATTCACACCACAAAACCCCACGCCGATATAGTGGTGTCTCGTGGTATTTAGTAATACCGGACAACCGGGTGTGGTACCGGCATTTACAATTATTCTAAACATCATAACGACAAGTATAAAGACAGGATGTCAAAGTATAATGATATGAGTTTAACGGACAAAAGTGAGCATGGAGCCAGAATAACTGCTTTTTATATATAAAGTCAGGATGAATAATTAAAGAATACGATAAAGAGTTAATCACATATGATGAAAACTTATCATAAAAGACATATTTCAAACAAGTCAGAATTTTAGATCAAAGCATATGATGCGACGTCAGAAAGATAGGAGGCAAATGGTCATAGAAGGCATATTTCAAATAAGGCAGCATCCTTCTATATCAGCACAGATTGCTACCTAGAAAAGACATGACGAAAGACAGCAAAGATTATTGCATTTCGAGTAGGACAGCCTTATACTAGACGAATCCATATTGTAAGTTGCTAAGTTATGATAAAAGTGAACATTACATATTTTCAGTGCATAAGACAGCGTGTTATTCGACATTATAAAATGATGTCACGGCAAGACAGCTTTGTACATCCACATAATATGACATGACTCAAAAGAATAGTAACCAAAATGACTAAAATGTTTTATTTACGAAAAACAGCATTTTAGATGACCATAACAGGACCGTGCTGCACAAAGACAGCATGCAAGAAAGTAATAATATAATGCTTTACTAACAGGAAATAAGAGTAGTTTAAGACAGCATGATGGCAAGTACCAGCACATAATAGTAATTTGCCATAACATGAACTGGGGTTACAAGGTATGATGGGAATTGAACAGTACATAATAATACATAACAGATCATTATGAAGATCGATCTAATGAGACAGCCATGGCGTTCCATAGTATTGTAATGCAGTTAAATCTCTATACATATATATGTTAATTAGAAGCTGATTTTTTGGTTTAATGACAGCAACAACATCACAGCTATGTTACAAATAATACAATGAGCATGGATTTGATGCTGCTATTTTCTGTTATTTTTTTTTATTTTTTTTTATTAATTTGTTTTTTTAATATCAGATATGTATGGTGGCGTACATCCCCTTTCATTTTCACTTCCTTATTTACTTGGGGGATCAATCCAGTTGTGAACTTCTTTCACACCTGACTTGTCTTTGGGGAATATGATTAATTTCTTGCTGAAATTAACCTATTTTACCCCCCAAGTAATGTGCAATAACGGTTACATTTGCATTTCTTCTGCCCAACCTGCTAGGTGCCTACAGCTTACAATTTCAGCCAGTCAGAGGAATCCTTCTTCGCAGTCGAGGATTCTTTTCCCTCATCATGCGATGGGCACGGCTAACCTGGTGCGCAGGATTGTAAGTTCTTAAAACATACTCTGTCAGTCAGGATCAGATCTCTGCTTGGGGATCTTTCCACTCCTCGCACGAGGATGGAATGCGGGACTTGCTGCAGTGGAAGTCCACTATCAACAACCTGGAGCTGCAAGGAGTTGTAAGACCTCACTAGGACATAGTATTGCACTGTCACTTAGAGAATCCGACTGACTCGCCACATGGCACTGCATCATTCTTATGGTGTGGCAGTGTACAACGTGCTATGCTAGCACTGCAAACTTCGTATACAGCAAGTTGGCTGAGGATCCAAAATACCAGCTCTAAGTAACTCTGTAGGACCGGTTGATGGGTACGGGGTATGAGCTAGTATCTAGGTTCACACTGGGCTGGTTCTTTTTTATTGCCAAACTATTTCTTCAGTTATAAAACGTTTTTTTCTCTTCCATAACAATACCAAAAGCCTAGATCCATCTTATAAGATGCATCTAAAACTTTGGGACTGTTTTTGGAAGAGAAAACTTCTCTTCCATACCAACATCAAATAGGGCTGGGACAAGTACCCGGTTACCCGAGTTCGGGTCTGGTAGACTAATTACCCGGGTACATATTTACTACCCATTTCGGTATGCTTATTATTATGTAATGTGTAAACAATGTATTATCAAGAGAATTCCAGGCAAATAGAGCAAAGTTTGATATGATTGTCTTGTATGAATTGTAATCATATATTGCCAAACCATTTTTGCATATTATAACAGAGAGCTTTCCACATTTTCATACTCTTCTCATGCACATGTGTGCAAATTACATACACCTTACTTATGATTTGATCTAAACCTATACTTTCTATCTGTAGACATGCTCAAAATGATATGGTAACGGGTACACAGGTACCGGCGAGTAATAGGGACTTGGGTACCCGGGTACAAAATCTCTACCTGTCCCAGCCCTAATACCAAAAGCCTAGATCCATCTTATATGGATCTAGAACTTTGGGACTGTTTTGGAAGAGAAAACTTCTTGTTATAGCCGAACTACACATCCCTAATTTACATATCTGCTGTAATTTTAGAAAGCCTGTAACCAATGAATGTATGACTTGCATACATCCTTTTCAACAGTATTTCAGTCATATCAGGCTGATGGAAGGGTGATAATGAAAGGCTGTGTGCAATGGAATCCTGTTTATGACTGGAGATATTTCCGCCTACATGGGTCTCGAACCCGAGACTGCTAGATCAGCAGGCCAGAGCTTAACCCACTGAGCTACCGGGGCTCCTCATATGGTATAACTACAGGAAAGGCCACTCTACCTTTGATCCTTTTTCTTCTTTTGTTTCACCATTGGTTGCTTCTGGCTCAGGTTCTTTGGCAGGCTCACTGGGAGTCTGCTTTTTCTGCAATAAAATTAAATGCTAATTAAACAATTAAACACAGTTAATTGCTTTAATTACTTGAAATGCATTTTATCAAATATAATTAGTATTTCACCAATTCACAGAATTAGAATTTTTATATTCTGTAGTGCAGTTTAGTTTTGGTCCCTAACCATAACAAAGAAATACAAGTATTGTTTCAGCAGAAGGTAGGAAAATGATGTCTATCTTACTGTCATAATTGAGCCGCATCATGTCACTTCCAACAATGTGGCAATTTTTTCATGTGATATTTAGGTTGTATTTCTCATTTATAGTGTAATCGGAGACCTCTCTGTAGGTTCTATGGTTTAGGTAACTTCCATAGATGGCTGATGTGACAAGCAAAGGTTCTGATCAGACTGCACTTATGTGCAGTCTGATCAGAGCCTTTGCTTGTCACCAAAGCCACATTGTTGGAAATCACATGATGTGGCTCAACAGAGGTGGTCACAAAGACTGGTTTCACTGTAGTCAGTTTGCTACTGATTTTCTCACACAGTCCACAACAGTTACATTCATATTTTCGAATACCTCTTCTATTTCTTTCTGTAATTTCTCAGCTTCTTCATCCGTCAATTCTTTAATCTTGGGTTCATTCTGTGCTGCCTCTTCCTCTGCTTTCTTCTTAGCTATTCTTTCTTTCCTCTTTCTCTCTTCTTCTTCCCTCTCTTCCTTCAGCTGTCTTTGTTTTTCCAGGGCTATTTCCTCATGCTTCTTAAATTTTTCTAGAATCAACTGTAAAACAGATAGCATAGATAGTCTTGTAATTTCTCATATCTCTGTTTTGTAATATGTGTTTATACAAATAAACTACAGTTTAAACCAACTGCAAAAGAATACAGAACAACTCTTTGTATTCAGATGCCTGAGAAGCTGTACATACTCTAGAAATTTCCGAATCGAACTTGTTCTTTGAATTTAGACAAGCCCACAGTCAAGGAATGTAATGATTTATATAACATGCAGTTGGCTGAATGAAGAAAATGTCATGTGTGGCCCTTTTAATTTGATCACTCAGTAGTTGCCATCGTTTTAATTCAGTAAACATTTGCATATGTTATGCAATGGGAACAGGCATTATTTAATGATTGTTATTGGTTTTTCAAAGATTCTATTGGAATGCTTGTTCAATTAAGAAAAAAGAATGGCTACACCACCAAGGAAAATAACTCAGACCCAGAAGTACTTGCCTGCCTTCTCGTACAGGGCTTCTATTTAAGGTAAGAATTTGCTCCCAGAAGACAATACATTCACCATTTAAGTACAGATTCAAATACTAGGGAAACAAATTCTTTTCTGCAAGTGTAATTTCACTTTGTAAAGACAGACAAACTCATCAACTCTGAGTGCTCTCTCTTTGTGGTGATTCCATTCATCTATTTACCATATTGGATACACCACCATTTGCATTTCCACCATTTTTTTAAAAAGGACACAGTTTTTGTGACTTTCTGGTTGCTTCCCTGGTGGATGAATCCCTTCCAAATAGGGGTCTACTCTTAAAAGAGAGAATTTGCTCCTTAAGGAGCAAATTCTTTCCTTTAAGAGTTGACCTCCATTGAGAAGTGAGACAAAAATAAATGGCAGAGTTGCTTTCCCTGAAAGTGTACCCAATTACTAAGAACTTACTCTTTGAGCTTTTCCTTTCTCTCCCCCTGTGTAGAAGTCTGTCTTTCTGGCAAGAAAACTGAATATGGTGTCCAAGAGCTGAAAATTAGGAGCATTGAAAGTTATAAAACCAGTGGGAACACAAGGCTGCATGAGATATAGACTAGAGAATGCCATTTTAATTTCCTTTGATTTCATATTGATCAGGCAAGATTAGAAAATGTAATGTAATGGCAAAGCTTGCAGAGCCATTTCTCCATTTGGGAACATGTTCTTTTATTTACTATGCTTTATTTTAACTAATGAAATCTGAAACAAACCTGAATGTAAAGCATATTTTAACTGAACTTCGTGATATTCATGATATAGCATTTACTCTTAGGCATAATTCGTTGACAGCAAAGAGCAAATCAAACACTGTGCTGATTTCAAATGTCAAAGTCCACCAATCAAGCTACAAAATTCACTGCCAGATAAAATCTGAGTAAGAGCATCTTCACATTGATGTTATACAATCAAATTTTATCAAACCCGTCATCGATCACTTTTTTCAGTAGTGGCTGAATGGAGCAAAACACATGGTCAAACAAGAGGATTCCATGCTTTTATTCTTTGCATATTCATATTCATGAACACAGCTTGTTTATGTGCAAAGCTAAACTGCATGTACTATTTACACATTAGTTTATGAGGCATCATCAGACAATACTTCCCTGCACTGAAAGGAAAGATGACTTGCAGACTTACAGCCCTTTCAACATTATTTCAATCATATCAAGCCAATGGAAGGGTGATAATGAAAAGCAATGTGCAATAAAATCCTGTTCATGGCTGAAAGAGAATTTCCACCACCAGTGGGATGCCAACCTGAACCACTAGCTTAGTAGGCCAGCACTGGCTCCCCTTCATTAAGCTTTTTTGCTACAAAACATTCATCAGCATCAATTTCAGCCTTTGTACTTTGCAGATTTTCATCTTCACAGGAGATAAGAACATCATTTTGTTAGGTTTTAATGAATTTTTGCCATCATGTTCGTATGCAATTATGCGAAAACAAGGATCATGCATGTTTTATCATGCATTAACTTTTGGTGCTTGAACAACAGCCTGCAATGTCGCATTCAGACACCTTTCTCAGGACATGGTGAATCTTAATGCATGAGAAAGTATGGCTCATCCCTGTACTTTTTCAAGCTTGTGTGCCATCTGGAACAAGAACTCCCCTCAGACTGAGCAGGGCAATACATGCCCGTTGGAGTTAAAAGTAGAAAAGGTAATAAGAGATGACAGAACTTTGTCAGTAACCGAAATCTTCAGTAGCGAGGCAGATATGTAATCACAATAAAAGTTATAGGAAAAGTCATAATTCTGTCAAAACTTCAAGTAAAGTCTCTGCACATTGTCTGATAGTGCACTGTGCCATATGTTTGTATAAAGTAAATCAACATCTTATACAGTGCTAAAGTTAGGGATGAAATCACTGCAAAAAAAATACAAAGGGGGATGCTTCCCTCAAAACAATGAGCTGTTCTTTGCACATTGTCTGATAGTGCTTTTTATTTGCATAAACTTTCATGAAAAGATATGGAGTGGCCACAAAGCTAGTATGAAATTACCATACCAAAAAATACAAAGGGGCATAATTCTGTCAAAACTGAAAGTAGGATTATGGTTCTTTTTCTCTGCACATGAAAGAAATCTTGAATAAATTTTGAGATATGGAATGGACATGAAATGTTACTTTTTGAACTTTGACCTCTAAGTGTGACCTTGAACTTAAAATTGTCCGACATTGTTGAAATATGAGTTCTGCACACAGGGCAAACATTTGATAGGGCAAACATTTGATCTAAGTTTCATAATAATCTTTTGAGGGGTTAAGGAGATATCTAGTGTACACTAAGTTCATTGCCCGACATTGTTGAAATATGAGTTCTGCACACAGGGCAAACATCTGACCTTACTGGTAGTTTCATAATAATCTTTAAAGGGGTTAAGGAGATAGCTAGTGGACACCAAGTTAATAAAAAGTAACTAAATGAAAAATACAATGGGGCATAATTCCATTAAAACTAAAAGTAGGGTTATGTTAATTTCTTTTTCTCTGCAAATAGTCAGTCTGATAGTGATTTATATTGTACATAAGTTTCATTAAGAAATCTTAAACTGTTTAAAAGATAGGGAGCAGACACTAAGGTAATATGAAATAACTATAAGAAAAAATACAAAGGGGCACAATTCCATAAAAACTGAAAGAAGGCTAATGGTTCTTTTTCTCTGCACATCATCTGATAATGCTTTATTTTCATTCATACTTTCATGCAGAAATCTTCAATTGTTTTCAAGATATGGAGCTGACACGAAATGTTACATTCATACTTTCATGCAGAAATCTTCAATGGTTTTCAAGATATGGAGGTGACACGAAATGTTACTTTTTGAACTTTGACCTCCAAGTGTGACTTGAACTTTGTCGGACATTGTTGAAATATGAGTTCAGCACAGCACCTCAATAAAATGAACATTTGACCCAAGTTTTAAAAAATCTTCCAGCTGACAGACAGACAGATGGATGATTTGCTCTCAGTTTTTTAGGTGTACGGGTACTCTTCAAGTTTTTCCAACATTTTTACAAAGAGAAAAAACTTTTGCAATTTCCAGTTTGCTTCCCTGAACACTGTAGCCCCTCCAAACTGGAATCTACCCAGAAAGGATAAAATTTGCTCCTAACCTAAACAGCTTACAACATTAAAGATATGAAAGATAATCTCTCCTGACAACTCAAAGTCCTGGCAAGTAATTCCTGCTGAACATATTTAAAATTTAACAAGCATTATATACTGAACAAAAAAAGAAATGTTACATGTACTTTCAATGCATGAATTAAGGTTTTGCCAATGCTATTTTATGTCTAACTGACAAAAAGTTTTCAAAGTCCAGAAAATGAGTATCACAACAAAAACTGCGAAATTAATGTCTCCAGATTAGTTTGAGTCAAAATTTGAAATGCTATTTCGAGGTGATTTTTGGAGCCCAGTATTTTACTCAGGCTGTCAGCCCATGTGAGCAGGTCTTTTCTGAGATGTTTACCAGGCACTATTTAATACGAAAATGGTCCAATTGTCGCTTCCAAAGGGCTGATCAGTGAAGCACATTGCTTGGAATATGGCTTTTCAGGACACTTGACTTTGACTTTCATGCTCTGCACTGAAAATCCCATAGACAGTGCAATGTGGTATACCACGGATAATTAACCAGTTTAATCAAACTTTTTCATCATGAACCATTGTCTTGAGAAGCAGGAATAAGATCCATGAATTAAACTTGAAAATTTTATTGAAACGTACTGGTTTAATCAGAGTTAATGATTTGCTATACTTTTAATTGCAAGGGAGACAACTTCAAACACAAAATCTTTAACAAAATATTTCTTTGAGCTGCAGGTTTAATTTCACAAGATTCATAGTTTACGGTTTCCTATTGGTGATTACAAGGCAAATCCAAAAGTGTAAGAATTTAAGCCCTTGCGCATGGGCATTAAGCATTTCACATTGTCTGTGGTGTTTTCAGTCAAATTTGAATAATTCTGCAACAATTTATTCAAATCGAAAAGTGATTAGTTCATGAGGTTGTCTGACATCTTGCATGTGAGAGAATAATGTAGAAATATTTGAAAATATTGTTCTTTAGCTTAAAATTCATGACTAATCTATGTAACATTTCTTTTTTTGTTCCGTATATATTAGCTACTGACTATTCTTAGTCCAGACAAATAACTGAAAGCTTAAAAAATACTAAAAATCTGAAAGACAATTTGTGTTGATAACTCTTTAGTCCAGACAAACAGTAGCTGTTGACATATTCATGATCTGAGTTCAAATGTTAAAAGCCGCTGAACACAGTAAGTCCGGACATGTACTAGCTGGTGACCACTCTATTAAGACTCCAGAAAGTAAGCTGCCGACCACTCTAAGGTCAGACAGGTGTTGACTGTTACCACTGTAAGTTCAGATATGTAAAAGCTGCTGTCAACATCAAAGCTCTGAAAGTACTAGCTGCTGACCACTGAAGTCCAGAAAGGTCAAAGCTGCCAACCAATCTAAGGCCCAATTTCACGTCGCCCATAAACCGAGAATTAAGGCTATTGGTTGCTTATTTACACAGATAATCTTCGGAATGAATTTCACGTTCAAAGATTATTTTTAATTGTGAATAAAACTACGGATCATTTTGAGCGTCGAAAAATGAAAGATTAAGGACTGACAAACATTGATTCTGTGAGAAAAAAGGATGACTATGATGATTTTCTCGACATAAATGATATTCGTGATGCACAATGAGCCGCGACATGACAAAACAAAGGTATGTGCACCCAGCAAAGACTTGGATCAGCCTGGGCATCCGCCAAGTCTGATCAGTCTTCGCTGTCCGCATGGTTATGCTAAGATCTTTAGCTACCCTTTAAGCGCACAGCCAAGACTCTGATCACACTTTGTTGGTTTTGTCATGTCACGGCTCATTAATGTTTCAAAGAGCCCAAGAAATCATTTCAAAGACTTGACCCTTTTGAATATTACGATGGTGCATAATTTGTAAAATAGTTTTGTTTCACAAAGAACAGAACTGCGAAGGCTGGATTGGCTCATAAGCACCGGGTGGAGGACCTACAACTTAACATAGTGGCGGATCCAGATGACACATGAACACCCTCTTCACCCTAAATTATTCAATTTTCATGGGGAATTTCAGGAAAAATTGGTCAAATTGCATTATTCAAACCACCATCAGCTAATTTGAACCCCCTACCAAAATTCCTTGATCCAGCCCTGTAACAGGCCCTGAAACGGCTTTTCAACAAGTTTTTTTTCTTCATATTATAGGTTATTGAGTTTGTGTAATCAACTCCTCCCACAGTTTTAAATGCACCTTTTTCAAACCTGGCATACTTGCAATGGACATAATAAAAATGTGCATGCAGATTTTTGTTAGAGTAAAAATTTGTTTTGACAGAATTACGGCCTGATTAAAGATTGTCTCCCTCATTTATTTCATGTTTTCAGAAACAAATATTTTAACAAAATTTCGTTACACAAAATGTAGTAGTCTCATAATTAACCGTAAAAGTTTTGAGAAAATGCATATTTATTCGATAAATGTGGAATGAAAAATAATCTTCAAAATAAAATGCAAATTACCTATTTCCTCACGGCCTGTGAGAATATCGATTTTGACCACGTGTGTCATGTGATCGTGTAGAGGTATTTTTCTTATTCGTGCACGTGATTGTGCCGTATGAATAAATTATTTTTGTCCAATAATGCGATTTCAACCGCGGTCCGCGATTGTATACAAAAATTATCTTATTTTTTGTTTAAAGTCACTTTTATCAAATATTATTATCTAAACTCTAATTCAAACGTATAGTTAGACCATGTCGGAGGTATTGCATGAACTATTTCATCAAATCATTTTTGTTATTATTATAAAGGGAGTAAATCTTTAACATTCATTTTGGGCAGCTGTTTTGCACTATAGGAGATGAAGTTGTAATCAAGTTCTCTTACTGTTTTCAATGAATTCTTTTTGAAAAAAAAAATACAAATATTAGGGCATAATGAAAATGTGCATGTGGCTTTTTATATAAATAAATTTAATTTTGACAGAATTACGGCCTTTCGAACTTAGTCAGTTTTGTTAGTTTTTCGCATTATAGAATTATGGAGTTTATATAAACAACTGTTCCTGTTTCCAATGGATTCCTTGTAAATAGTGTTTGTGTTTAAAAGGTGCTTTAGGGATGTACACGGCCCTGTGACTGGCGCTGTACCGGGGCATCGTTCGTATCTTACAGAGACAATTTTCTAGTTCCTACAATTTAACTTTCCAGTTTTTTTCTTCTACAGCGCATGATTAAATCGGCTTTGCATTAAATTGTTTCATTAATGCCTCCCATGTTTTTTATCCTTTTTTTCTCACTTTCGGTGTCCGTTTTTATCCTTGTCAGCTTGTCTTTACTTAGCTTGCCGATAGAAATAACATGTTTGGCCATCCTCGGTCTGCGGAAGTATGTTGAACAGAGTAGACTGCTCATTCAAATAAGTGATGCTATGTATTTTGCATGTAAATTACAGGCTAGCTAGGGGTTTCGTTTTTCAAGGATGGGGATGGCATTAGGCAAAGTGTACATACAATTATAAGACACACTTCAGAACAAAGCTTGTAGGACAGCAGCATAATAAGTGCTGCTTCAGGTTAATCTTGCATTACAGCAGAAGTAAGTCTGTCTCCTTTTAGAAGCGCAGCAGAAGTAGCGCTTCTTCAAAGAAAAACGAAAAACAAAAAAAAAAAAAAAAACGAAACAAAATCAAACCACCCTTCAGTGGCGGGGAGGAACAAGCGCTAGTTCAGAAGACACTACCCCTCACCAGGGTAGCGGAAGTAGTGCTACTTCTGGAAACATCACTCTTTTGTAGAGCAGCGGAACTAGCGCTCCTTCAGATGAAATCCCCTTTTAGTCGCGCAACGGAGCTAGATCTTTAGTATATCAGATGGCATCCAATTTAGCAGTAGCAGTTACATGTAGCGCTACTTCAGAAGACGCCATCCTTCAGTAGTGCAGCGGAAAAAATGCTACTTTAGAAGATGTTTGTATGAGGATACATAAGATTGATTACTTCTAAAGAACAAGTAGCACTAATTTCGCTGCCCTGCTGAAGGGTAATGTCTTCTGAATCAGCGCTGGTTCAGATGTGCTACCAGAGTGAAGTGTTCTAAACTAGCCCTAGTTCAGCTGTGCTACAAAATGCTGAGATTATCTGGGGTGGCCCTTTTTCCGCTGCTCTACTAATATAAACGTACTTTTACCATATATGGGGCAACAAGCACGCGTTTCTGTATTTGACTTCTACTGTGTCGCTGAATCTAAAGCTTTTGATAGAGAAATGAAGTGGGAATGTCTCAATAAGCTACGGCCGAACTCTAACTGATACCTTCCGCGAGACATAGTAGCTACAGAAATCAAGTAACAGATGCCTACGTATTAAATAGCGAGCGCAGGCGCCCCCACTAAGCCTCTTTAACCAATGCGTCCCGAAGAAGGCGTGACATGAGTGAGGGTGGTGCCTTCATAATGGTGCTAGTTACCATGCGCTACCAAAAAATAATATTTTCTGAGGCAGCCCATGTTCTGCTGCGATATCTTGCTGTGCTATTAAAGAGGCGTGTCTTCTGAAGTTTCTCTGATTCCTTGGCCCGTACTAGATCCTTTGCGAGTCAATTTTACATGATTTCTTACATGGAAGAATAACCAACTTGGTAAAACCATGGTTTTACTGAATCAGGTAAATTTTGCACACGTGAAATCGATTTAAACCGTGGTTTTATAGGCAGTTTAGCGAAGTCGCCACCGCAGTTTAAATCACCAAGAAATGATTCGCCGACGTGAAATTGGGCCTAAGTCTAGACAGGGTTTTGCTGCTGAGCATTTAAGTTCAGAAAGGTATTTATTAAAAACCTGCTGTAAATATCAAAGTTCCGCAAGATTCTAGCTGCTGACAACCAGTGATAGCTGCTGACCACTCAAGTTCAGATATGTAAATGCTGCTGTTAATACTAAAGGTGCTAGCTGCTGACAATGCTATGTCCAGTCAAGTAATAGTTGCTGATCACTGTAAGTCCAGTCTGGTACTACCTGCTGACCACACAGCACAAGTTACTGAGGTCTCATGAAAGATTAGCGAGATTGTGCTAAAATTGTCATCCTCATTTAAATAAATAAAGTCTTTGCTTACATACTTTCTCCCTTACTAGCTGCAGACAGGTACTAGCTGCTGATCACTCTTAGTGCAGTTAAAAACTTGCTGCTGACCACTCAATTCTAAAAAGGTTCAAGTTGCTGACCAAGTCCAGACAGGTGTTTGCTGCTAACCATTTTAAGGCCTGTCTGGTAAAAGCTGCTGTTCAAGTCCAGGCAGGTAAAAGCTGCTCTGAAAGCAGCTAATGATGACTCCAGCACAGGAAGGTAAAGCTACTAACCACGATAAGTTCGGAGAGTGCCAGCTGCTGACCACTAAAATCCAGAAAGATACACTCTAGTTTAATACACTCTATAGGTACTAGCAAGTACTAGTTACAGACCATTCTAAGTCCCGCAGTCTCTATCAAAGATCTGAATGGGCTTAGCTGCTGACAATTCAAAGTCCAGACAGGTAAAAGTGTGACTACTCAATTCCAGACACTTGATAGCTTTTGACTAACTGTCCCCTGTAAGTCCTGAGATCAGACTAGCTGCATTGCCTAAGAAACTAGAATTCCTGCCATATTTTTCCTACCAAGTGGGATAGCAATGCCTGAGTAGACAGTGTATAATTAAACTGGACTGCTCCATGGAGCAATTTGATCATGGTGTACATTATGTCACAAGTTTTACAAAACATCCCCAAATATGGAAAGTTGGCAGATGGGACAGTCTACTAATAAAAATGGCTGACATGTCATGGAAAATTGAAAGCCAATTAAGGTAAACATAGGCAGCGATTGAAAACACAAAACATTAATTTTCAATATGTGGAATTTATTCACAAGAACACCAGAAATTAGAAATGATATTCCACTACTTCCAGCTAGTGGCTGAAAATCATCTTTCAACAACTATAATGAATCTACCATATGTATTCGGTTATAAGACAATAGTTTACCCTTTGAAAATTACCGCAATTATGCAAATCAATCTAGTGTAACTTGGCTATTAAATGGGTTTTCCCTTCCAAAACAATCCCAAAGACCTAGATCCATCTTAAAAGCTGGATCTAGAGCTTTGGGATTGTTTTGGACGGAAAGAACACTGTCTTATACCCAAATGAATATAGTAAATATTTGCATGTTATATATTCTCTCATCATGCTGCTTATCATGGCATATGCAAAATGCCCAGAACAACCACGACACATCAGCAGTCTGGTCAGGGTGGGCACTCATTGTCAAGACACATATTTTATAAAGCAAAGTGCACATGCCAGGATCAGACTGTGCATGTGTATATGATACACCATTCACTTAAGTCTTAACAGAATTTGTCATGTTCACCTCATAAAACTTGCAGTTTTCTAGTGCTACAGATAAGAAGGCGTAACTGGGATAATTAAGAGATTATTTTCCATATTTCTCCATGAAAACATCTGTTGTGTCTCCTCATTAGAACTGTCTCAGCTGACCCCTCATTAGAAACATCTTGCTTAGGCAGTTCTAATAGGTGGTAACAGCATATGTTTTTGTTTGAGAAATAAGGAAAAACATCTCAGTATTATACTTAAAACCCCACCTTGTCTGCTGCTCTGGCTTTTGAACATCCTGGCCCAAAGGTTATAAAACTTGAGTACATTCTCAAACTCAAAATAAAACACACTGATTAGCACATGCTCGGAAGCAGCCAATAAGTGTGCTTTATTTTGAGTTTGAGATTATTCTCATGTTTTATAACCTCGAACCCTGATTTGCACATAAATATTTGCTTTAAATTAAATGATCAAAACGTTTCACAGGGATGAAAAATCTTTTTCATACTAGTCTGACAATTTTATAGTTGTGCTGGTTACAAGAACAAAATCTGTTTTGGGGACTTTAAATGGGGGGGGGGGGGGGGGGGGGGGGGGGGGGGGGTCGGACATCTATAAGCCTCGGAGCAGGGGGGTCATATTAAATGTCTCAGCTTCGCTTCTGGATGGCTTTCTTCCATCAGTCTTCATTTTTAAAAATGTCACAGCTTCACTTCTGGAGGGCTTTGCCCCCCCCCCCCCAGTACTCCTCAAATTTCAGACTCTTTACTTTCAAACTCAAAACTTAAAAGACATTTATGGAAAAGACACACAAAACTCGAGCAGCTTCATATCCAACAACAGATCTCTAGATGAACAGTATAAAAGTGTCTATGAAATCATATCAAGCAGATGATTTTCTTTTCAATTAAATTTAATGCCTGCGTTTGCGATATCGGTTCTCCAGGTGCCTTCTCATCAGCAAAACTACTGTGGCTTTTGGGGGCTGTGCCCCCAGACACCCGCCACCCAGAGGCTCAATTAATATTATATTCAGTTATTATTTATATTAAGCATTCGACAACGGATTTCTGAATGGCCATTCGCAGAAGAAAAGTGCAAGAAATGCAGACAAAGTTTAAACAGACCACCTATTAGAATAAGAAAATGTTCTTTGTGTTACATGCCGGTTTTCACTGAGATCCGTCTGACATATAATAGGTAATATGATGTGTGTGTGTGAAGGGTAGCTGGGATTATGGAATGTGGCAACAGGGGGGGGAGAGGTGTCATAAAATTTTTTGTCACCTAACTGGCGGGGTGGGGGGGGTCGCAAAAATAATTCTGGCGAGACTGTGGGGGGGAGGAGGGGTGCAATTTTGGTGAACCATATGAAAATGTACCCCCCCTCCCCCCACACATACACCTAATACACCTGAAAATAATAAATGACTCATCCCTTAAGAAAAGAATCTGCTCCTAATGGAGCAAATTCTTCCTTCTGAGTGTTGACTCCCATTGCAAAGGGAGGCAAAATGAAATGACAGAGTTTTTTCCCCTGAACATATATCTCTTTGCTCCAAGTTTTGCAGATGAAAACCCTGTTTCTTGTTTCTCCACTATGTCTTACATTGAGTGACCTCAGTTGAAAGACCTTCCACTGACTATAATTCTAAGACAACAGACCAAAGTGGGTTTAATCTCCCCCCCCCCCCACCCCAAATAAAAAAAATGACCCTTAGAAGGTGAAGGCAACTTGTAACAAAGCACTAATGTCAATGAAATAAAATCAATGAGGTTTAAAAAACAATTCTCAACAACTAACTGAGGTCCAGATAAGACGCTGTCATGGTAATTCTGAGATCAGTTTTCTTATTTCACAATTAAAATCTGTTGCTACTAAGCGTAGCTTGCCTCCACTTGGTACTGATGACATAAGAGATGTAAACCAAAAGTTAGCAAGGTTAAGACACTTACACCAATGCCCACTCCGACACCAGAGTGATTTCAAGAGCTCTCCCATGTGCATGTTTTCACCACATGTGAACAAGATTGTTTATAGAAGGATGGACAGGCAGACAAACAGGGAAAACAACTCTGTAATTAATGACTGCAATGTTATTAAAACATCTAACACATCAAATACTAAAAATCAGCTTCCTGGGTCAAGCAGGTCAGAAGTTGAGAAATGCCAAAGTCAAACAAGGGAGATAATTCGTAAACTAGAGTACCATTCCAGATCATAATATATTCCCTTGACAATATACACATCACCTTAAAGTTTCAACAGTTAAGGAGTTACAGAGTAAAACAGAAATTGATGCAAGAGCAGATAATTCAGGAAGTAAGTAAGCCAGAGTTGTGGTTCATACTCATGATAAATTGCCCAATTATTATACACATTCCTACAAAGTTTCATTAAAATATTTCAAAGGGTTATGGAGTGAATGGGAGAATTGGGCTAGCCTAAAAAAAACTAATAAAAGGGAGGTTACTCCAAAATTAAGTAAGGGGGAACAACCATTCTTATATGAGAAACACCGTCTTGTGATCATGTACATTGCTATAAAGTTTCATCACAAAATTTCAAATGGTTACTAAGTTATTGAATGCACAAGATTTAGTATACACAAAAATAGCGTAAAAATCTAATCAAAGGGATGCAACTCCAAAAGGAAGAAAGGGAGAGCAACCATTTTATACGCAACACATCGAAGGGCCCTCATACACATTGCTATGAAGTTTCATTAAGAAATCCCAAACGGTTATTCAGCTATGGCGCACACAAGACTAGTAGGGTAAAAAATAATCAAAGGAGCTTAACTTGGAAACTAAGAAAGGGGGAGCAATCATTCTGTACAGGAGACTTTGCACCATCCTAATATATATGCCTACAAAATTTCATGAAGATATCTCAAACAGTTACTGAGATATCCTGCCCATAAGAATGTTGACGGACGGACAGAAAGCGGAAGGATGGACGGATAGCGCCATGCCGTAATACGTCCGTATAAAAAAATACATAAAATGTGACCTTTATTAGCAGAAACTGTCTCAGAATTATCATCAAAGAACCCTCTCGTCTGGAGCTCTAAATTCCTAAATTCTAACAACAATAAATAGACCACAACAACACCTGTAACATTATTATCAAAGTACAATGTATTCAATTTGTGTACTGAAATGACTGTTCAAACAAATAATGCTAAGTTTAATTATAACTTATTTACAATATAATATCAAATGATTTGGTAATGACTTATTTGTTTGAGAAAATTTCTTATTATGGTGAATGGGTAGACTTTCAAAGGAAGCAATTTCCAATTTCATTTTTGCATCCCTTCTCAATGGAGGGTCAAGTTTTAAAAGAAAGGATTTGCTCCTCTAGGAGCAAATTCTTTCTTTTAATGGGAGACCCTCTTAAGAAGGATTTTGCCTCCCATGGAAGCAAACAGGAAATCACAAAAGTTGCCTTCCTTTGTAAAACTGGCAGAAAACATGAAATGTACCATATTTCACGTATTTGCATTGCACTAGCAATGGTACAGCATATCCATGCTGTTATGCATAACAGACTCTTGTAGCTATGAGTGATGTCACAGTGATGTCAACTTGATGGTTAATGACATCATGATATGCTATTAAAGTGGCTACATAGGGATGTTCAAATGATGGCACATTCTAACTGTTAACATGGTGTTAACATTTTCCCCATTATGTGCACAGGAAGCAGGCCATCTGAAAATTTGCGGGTAATCACCCTGCTAATGTCACAGCATACAAATTCGCATCTTGATGATGTTGGATGTTTAGATTTACTAATGTTGATATCCACCTCAAAATAGTCCTTTAGAAAACATCATAAAAACCTTGCATTTCATTCTGTAAAACATTAGAACCAAAAGATTTTTCTTTATCAGCAAATTACCACTGAATAACAGATGGGGTCAGGCAGATCTGAATAATCACTCCAGCTTTGCTGTCGTGAATAAATATTTAACAAACGGCCATTCAACATCATGTGTTTAGCAGGGATAATTCACCAGAAAGGAAAAATATTTCCCAAATGCTGTCACAATGATGTCATCAAAAGCTACCAGGCTTTTTTATGGGTACAGCTGCACAGGTATGACATCATGATGTCACAATGACATCACCAACAGCTGTGAGCATGTTATTTATACCAACATGGATCTGCTATGCATTTCAGCATGGGGTATGCTAAACATACATGTACAATGGCTGGTGCAATCACATTCACAGCAAGTGAAATTCTTATGATCAAAATGAAAATTTTTCTCACACAAATAATTCAGCCTGATATTTAATTCAGCATGACTCATGGTTAGGCATATCAGAGCTCAACACATGCCACTTGAGGTACTTGTTTCAAAATCACATGATCTGAGATGTGATTGTGACATAAGATTGTTGGCATCATCTGTACAATATTAGGTCAACTGTAGCACTATCATGTGATGGTACAAATGCTGCACTTACTCATACGTAAAACTTGTGTGCCAAGGAAAACACAGAACTTTCAACAAACCAATTCCAGTGAAAATAAGCAGGTTTCAAAAGAATTATTATAGAAGTCTCAGATAAAGGCAAATGTGTTACAATTAATTATCCCAGACTCTTATATCATGAACAACTGTCCCAAGAAATAAATATACATGTAGCAGTGCCACTAAACTACTTAATATCTGGGCCCAGTTGTTCAAAGCATCGTTAGCTTAATGAGCTCGTTAAGAGGTCAACTCCTTAAGTGGTTTGCAACTTTATAGCCAGATACATTGATATTTTTTATTGAAAATATAAGAGAAGCTTTTGCATTGCAAAAGCTTCTCACATTTTTTCAACAAAAATATTGGCGTATTTGAGATATTAAAGTTTGAAATTTTAACGTCTCGTTAACTAACAATGTTTTGCATTGCAAAAGCTTCTCACATTTTTTCAACAAAAATATTGGCGTATTTGAGATATTAAAGTTTGAAATTTTAACGTCTCGTTAATTAACAATGTCGTTAGTTTTGAACAACTGGGCCCAGATCTTTAATGCTGATTCACTACTTTTTCTAGTCACTGAAATCAAGGTAATTTCATTTTAAAATAATATTTGAGTTGTGACATGAAGAGAACTATCAAAGTGGCATATGTGCCCAGGGCAAACTCAGATCAGTCTTGGCATCCACCCAGTCTAATCAGAGTTTTTGCTGTGCACTTAAAGGTAGGTTCCTGAACTAGCGATAACAATTATGTTCACAAAATAATTTTGTCTTTTTCTGGGTAGTATTGAATACTTTTATTTTTCTGAATCTGTTGCTACTGAGAAAATCGTCAGATGTTGAAGAAAATAGTCGTTTTCCCTTTTGGTTTATTTTCCTTCGTTGGGATACCAGTTCTAAAAATAGATATGTTATATGTCTATAAATGCGCGATTTCTGATGCCATTCTCCAAAGGCAAATTTTCTCTTGCCGTGAGCTCTCCTAGAGATCCTGGCATGGCGGATGGGTTAAAACTATCCCAAAATACAATGCAGCATGACGTCAGCTGCGTTATCTATTTTTTTGGCGCGAACTAAAAATAGCCCTAACTGGTGTGCGAAGCAGAGTTAGGAAATCCCTTGCAAAACAACTTTTTCTAATAATTTTTTGATATACACTTTTAAGTGAAGCTATTCATTTCCTTTTTATAAGTGCTTTCCAGCAACTTGAATGAAAGATCATCAAAATTATGATGCATTCCAAAGTACAGGAACCTACCTTTAAATGGTAGGTAAGGGTCTAAGCCTAGCTCCATGTGGAGAGTGAGGACTGATCAGACTGGGTGGCTGCCCAGGTTAATCTGAGTCTGCCACTTTGTTGGTATTGTCATGTCGCGGCTCGTTTCGCTAAAAATATCTGCGTTTTCAGAATGTCTCCAAAACTCATTCCTAAACACATCACTCCCAAGTTGGCACATAACACAGAAACCATTCTATATCAACGTCAATGTAACGTCAAGAAGATACCCAATACCATAATTATTTGGTAATAAAACAGCATTTTCCCCTTTCTATAACAACCCTAAAATATCTTAATCAGAGTTGTGTAATTAAGCAGTAAGATGGGTTTTCCAGTCCAAGCCAATCCCAAAGACCTAGATTTGTCTTAAAGACCAGTCTAGATTGTTCAGGTTGTTTAGGAAGGGAAACACCTGTCTTATATTTGAATAAATACAGAGCTGAACACTGTGTGACCGCTGTTTTCTGGTTTTCCTTATACTGATTCCATAATGGCTGTCAAAGACAGATCAAGGGTCATTGTGACAAGGACAGTGAAAAATATCATGTCTCCTTAGCACTTTAACATCACAACAGTATTTTAAATGGGTCCAATGATCACATCCAGGGAAATCACATTTTCCCCATGTGGCAAATTCAATGACATACCCATGTGCTTTATCTGGGTGATATTGTTTACAAACACAACATGTTTCTGACATTGGAATCTCCACTTCTACACTCTCTACTTTTACAACTGTATTTCCTTGATCCTCTGACTGTTCTTCATCAATATTTTGTTGCTCAGTTTCTGTCTGTTCTTGAACATATTCCTGATCAACAACTTGCTGATCAATAACTTGCTGATCAACAATTTGTTCTTCAACAACCTGTTCTTCAATAACATTACCCGATTCTTCAGTTTTTCCTGTAACAACAGCTTCATAGACATACTCTTCTGAAGTAGCTGGCTGTTCCCTTACTAAGTTCACTTCATATGAATGTTCTTTCACTGGAGATTCCATCAACTTGAACTGCTTTTGATTATACTCAAAATACAGTCTTGATGTTTCAAGTTCTTCCCTTAATGAGGTCTCAAATTCAAGCCTCCTAGTTTGCGCATCATAATCATCTATATCATGTTCATCACTAGATAACATTTCCTCAATTTCAGAATCAGTACTCTCAGTTTCAAATTCTGATGACTCCTCTGTGGCTGACTCGGTCATTTTCTTTGAACGTCTTGGTTTCACTTTTGCTCCACTTTTTTCTTTCTTTCTCAATTTCAGTTTCAGTTCTGGCTTTGTCCCTGAACTACCAGGTAGTTCTTCAGTCCTAGTTTTCTTTACCCTTGGAACTGAAGATTTTCTTCGATTGCTGTAATTGTATCTATAAACTGTTCTAGGAACTTTCTTTCTTTTCTTCTTTTTACCACCAAATATTTCAGATTCCATCTCTTCAAAGTCAGCTCCCTCATGATCAGGTGCGTCAACTTTTGTTTTAATATCTTGTTTTCTCTGATGTTGCTGCCTAGGAGAATGCCACTTTATTGACAATGTCTCCTTTGGTTTCTTTGGGACAGGCTTCTTTGGAAATAATACCGGTTTGGACAAATCTATTCTCCTGTCAACCTCAATCGGACTGAATGGATAAATTCCAACATTTTTGAAAAAGGACTTCAAAATGGTAGAGTTGACAGCTTTCTTGTATGCCTTGCAGGCAACTACACAAACACTAGAGTGTATAGACTTGTCAAATTCACTTTCTAAGAAATCATCACTTTCTTCATCAAATCTCGCTACAAAGTCGCGAAACACGCCAGCCTTCATTTCAACAAGAGCCTGTGATACACTGGGAGGCAACGGAAACATGTGCACAAACTGTCTTTTGTACATCTCTATCATAGCTGGAGAAATGTGGGTACGGTGGCCATCATACAGAAGTAGTATTGGCTGTGCTTCTTCTTTCCTTTCGATAAACTTTAGAAAATGGTTCTCTAGGTACAACTGGAAAACACTGCTATTGGTGGAACCATCATCACTACAAGTTGCTCCTGTTCCTGGTGAGCAGTCCTCGATAGACTCAGAACTCACTGTTTTCCCAGGGAATATAAAGAACCCTGGCAGCCTTGATCCTGTTGAGTTACCACAAACCAACAAAGTTAGAGTTGGCCGACTTTCTTTCCTGTTTTTCTCCCACCTCACATCTTTCCATGATATAACTTCTGGTGGAGATTTATCAGTGTCTATACAAACTTCATCAATCACAAACAAAGAGTCTGGACTATTACAGAGGTTGTATTTCTTTAAAGTACTCTGAAGCTGGTAGTAATAATTGGTTAAACAGTCTAAAGAAGAAGCCTTTTCAGCCTGCTGTTTAGTTCCAACAGGTCTTTTAGAGACAAGCCCTGGCCATCTAGAGAGAAAACTATAATACCACTGATGTGTGAATGTATCTGAAGGCTCTCTCTTCCCCAGCAACACAGCGTAGTCTGTAGCAAGATTTGTGACATCAGATCGAGAAAAACTGTAGCCAAAATCAGTAAGTAACTGCAAATATTCAACCAGTTTGTTCTCCTCCTTGACTCCCAGAACTGGGGCTGGCCCAGACCGCGTTTTTTGTAGCCCCACTTTTCCTTTTATTCTATCACGTAGCGTTGACTCAGGTACTCCAAATTCACGAGCTGCTCTCTGCACTGGCATATTTTTCTCCTTCACAGCTTTGAAGGCTTTTGCAAGACTTTCCTGAGAATAGCCACGGTACTTCTTTCCAGGGCTATAACCCACCTGAAACAGGGAAGAGATATTGTAATTACCTGTCAGCTGAACACATCTTGTCTTGAAATGCATATGCATTTTAGAGTGATGTTATAAAATATTGTGAATCAATCTTAACATAAATTAAAACTTTTAACACTCTTCTAATTACTGTTTGAATGCTTTCTACCATAATTAACTTTTAATGTCAACTGAACTCTAGATAAGATCAGGTTTGATGAATTCTGAGTTTATAATTATTTTTCTTTATTTCTTGGAAATTGTCCTCAGAAACATACATTAACCCCTGTTGCACTCAGAACAGCCAAAACTCCATAGAGTTTCCCCTATGTTCCCCAGATAGGTAAACATAAGCCACATAAAACTCTATGTTCTGAGTGCAACAGGGTTAAGCCCATTATTAAAACTGTCTCGCCTAGGCAATTCTAATGAGGGTCCACAAATGTATGCCTTCACTGAGAATGAACAGATTATCATAATCCCATCTTATCTGGAACTCTGCTGTTATAAGCTTATATCAAATGAAATTTCACCTTCATAAAACCTGTTATGTACTCATACTGTTTTATTTTATTTTATTTACTTTTAGTAAATTTTATTAAGTTTGAAATGCACAAAAATATAAGTCAGCTAGCAGTTAAACTACTTTTGGCCTTTAGAGCTCCTGCTAAGTAAACTCTTGTATGCAGAGAATAACTTTTGATATGGTTCCTAATTATGTCTTTGTATGTACCAAAGAAAAGTTTAAGGTGAATGGATACACTTTCAGGGAAGGGGAAGCGATTCTGCCATTTTTGTATTTTGCTTTCTTTTCAACAGGGGCCAAGGAGAAATGTTTTTCCTTCAAAAGTAGACCCCATTTTGGACGGGCTTCATTGCCTAGATAGGCAAACATAAGCCACAACAGTTGTTCTCCTTTGTAAAAATAGTAGAAAAGCAAAATCGTTGTGGCTTAGCCAGACACATTAACAGTTGAGAATATTAGAATGGAGCTCATAGGTCTTTCGGGAGAGCTCTAGATAAGTGGGAGTATTTGGTGATAATTGTTAATTCTGCATAAAAAACATATTTTGCAACCCTCATCTGAACCACCTGAACAAGATGCTTCAGATGAGGATTATCGTTTGAATGAGAAATAGGAAAAAACATCCCTAATTATCATAAAAAAACTCCCCCTTATCTAGAGCCCTGGAGTTATTTGTATTACTTTGAAAGACATAATGTCACTTATTAAAACTAAAAACGCAAGCGTTTATACGTCAATTTTGATTTTTATTAAGAAGTAAAGTAGTGCTAGAGGATCACTTACCTAAACTTGATTGGGAACGTGATCTTCTAAAACACTGCTAGCTGACACCAAACTTTATGTTCATGCAATTTTGAAAATTCCGAAAAAAGACCTGTTTGTGGAAAACAGTTTCATAACAGTTTGAAGCTGAAAATCCTGAAATACACTAGTACTGAGTGGATGATCAGGTGCTTTCTTGCGTCAGTTTCTTGCGTCATTCTGAACAATGAAACCCCAAGAATTCTTCACGTTTTAGTTAATAATTTCATTGTTTCTGTATGCATTTTTTCAAAATGCAGCACAGTGACTGTGTAGTCACGAGCAATTTTAGATGATATTCACAATATTATCGTGAGTTTTATGATTTTTATACTTAATCGTCCCCCAGCATCCGAAACTGAAAGTAGGCTGTGGCATGTGAATGATCTTGTTGCTCCAAAACTGGGAGAGATTTAAACTTGAAAACAAGTAAACTCTCAGTCAAAACAAGAACACTAGTAAAAAGTACTTACAAGCACGCATTCACTGTGCTTTATTCTATGAGACTGCATTTGGTAACAAAGAAGTTATCTTGAAAGAAAAAAAAACTAACTACAAGGCAAACGTTGTTCTGGAATTTCCATTATTTCCTGTGACATGAAAACCACGTGATCATCCACCCTGTAAGTAGGGCTCACTGAAGCAAAATCTGACAATGTCATGGTTTTAGCCTCTTCTGAGACCAGTCTCATTCAAACTTCACACCTATGTACAAGTGTGTTAAGTTCACTAAGGTTTCTACACTATCAAAATTCATCCAATGAAAATTTCATCAAATTCATGTCTTACTAATCAGTAAGTGTGTGACAATGTTATGGCATATGCCAACTGCCTAGGTCAATCCGCACAAGTGCCTAGATCAGAGTTCATGAAAGTCTGCGAGTGTTTACAGGACCGAATCGGGTAATATAATTAAAATGTACTTGTAAATTCTGAAAATTTTTACAACACAAAATGAATTTTTACCAGACATGTCAGGTGGTCAGACGGAGTTTCGTGAAGACTGCTAGATTGGTCAAAAGGATTTGCTCTAAATATAATATGAGCCGCAACACAAGAAAACCAACAAAGTGGCATGTGCACCCAGTGAAGACTCAGATCAGCCTAGGCAGCTGCACAGTCTGATCAGAGTCTTTGCAGTGTGCTTAAAGGAAAGCTAAGGGTCTAAGCTAGCTCCTTGCAGACAGCGAAGATGCTGATCAGACTGCTGAATGAAACTGCTTATCTAAGCCTGCCCAGAAATAGTGTGATTAGGTTAACTGATCTTCCTGACATGACCATAGCTGTTTACCCGGAACGTAAAGCAACAAAACAGCAACAATAAACAACATAAATTGGTATTTTCATCAAAATGCGATCAAAAAAGTTGTCTATTAAACAAGGTTGGCAAAAAGGCGGGAAATACTCATATTTCCCAGGACGGCGGGAAATACTGGTAATTCCCGGGAATTACTGGTATTTCCCGGGAATTACTGGGAATTTGGTCTGTCTTCACCTAGAAAATTTTAAATATGCATTATAACAGCCATGAAACTATATACATGTATGCATAGCTAAAATAATTAAACATCCCTTTATTTAAACATCAAACAAGAGTACAGATAAAGTATTGTCTAGACCTGCATATGCAATCAAATTATTTTCTTATACGAACTGTCCAAAGATGAGTTTGCATGTACAGGTGTCTCTGTCTATCAGTAAGCTGTTATAAAACACTGAGATTAAAAGTACCTCCAGTAGTTGTCACCTGACAGTTAAATAAAGACAAACTGTTTTTCACACCTTCAGTGTACTTGGTCATTACTTACAATAGGAAGCATAGTTAATCAATAAGATAGATATTCTCTTGAGATGCCCTTTAGGGAAGGAAAAGACATTACAGGACTTCATCAGGTAACCTTTGGACCACAGTGTCCACACCATTGTTTAATTAGTCAGGTGACAACTCAGAGATACATGTATGTACATGCAAGAAACTGGAGTACACACTCTTTTTGTTGAAGTTGTGAATCTATGCCCAGCTTTGAAAACCTTCACAAGGTTCTGTCAAATTTTGGTATGATCAAACTTAACAACAGATTAAGTTATTCTGAAGAAAGCTCTAGTCTTTAGCAGTGATAAACCAGCAAGGGTCAGCCTAGTGCTGATTGTTTTCTCCCCATTTTGAGCTGGGTGAGAAGTCAAAGTGTATTATGTATAGAAAATCCAAAATTTGGAATAAAACCTGTCCCTGAAATTCAGAAAATGTGGCAAAACTTCTCTTTGTCTGAGAACCCTATGCTGGCCCCTGAACCAGGTAAAACTGCAGCTCAGTTTAGTATATATATATTTGCATGAGAACCAAATGATAATAAGATCTTGTGTTTACAAATACTAGGGCTGGCTAATCGAAGCCAAAATGGTAATCGATTATCGGTCGGGTCGTTTCGATAATTAACCGATTAGTAATCGCTGAACAAGGCAAATTGAAAATGGGTATGTTTAGAAGCTTCGGTGGCACAGATTTGTGCTAAAATGTTTTGACAAGGAACACTAAGAAACAATACAGTTGATAACTATTCAAATTATCAATTACCTTTGATTAAATATTTTCTTCTGATATGCCAATCCACGCTAATTGGCTTCCTAATTGGCAATAACAAAACAAGCGACCATCTTGTTCTATTCAGATTCAGATAAGCAACCTTCGGTAGTTGGTAGTACCTACTTTCAGTACAACCTATCGATTTGCGTGTTAATAAGGACCTAAATTCTAATTATTTTATAAAAAAGACTGGATTAAAATTATAAGCGAGGCTACTGAACTGATAAAATGTTCCGGGTTTTGAGCAAAACATTAACTTGGTCGTCTGAACTGACCAGAACTCAATGGGTTTATGCTATTCGTTACAACCTATTCACCCTATCACAAATACTCTTCAACGTTTCCGGTTGGTCTCCAAGACTTCCGTTTTCGTTCGGAAGGAAATAAGAAGTGAATAACGAGAGAAATTTCTGATATTTTATTGCAGAAAGTGACAAGACATTTTCAGCAGGTAATCGATTACCTAATTTCATTGATCGATAATTGTTTTCGTTTTGCTTATCGACCAATTAACCGATATTTCGATTAATCGTGCCAGCCCTAACAAATACAGTGTTGAAACACCACTGTTAAGTGATTAAAGAAGGGATTTTACAGTCTCTTTTTTTTTTTTTTATTAAAAAAGAATTTTAAAGGCAATTTTCTTTGAAATTATAGCCTTTGACATAACCAAGAATCATCTGCTGTGTCCTCTAGCATGGACCAGCCCTGGAATTTACAACCTTATTTGCATGCTATGCCTATAAGTGATAACAAATAAGAGCTATCAACTTAAATTTAAGGAAATATGACAGAATATTTTAAGAAAAACAGCTCTAAAATTTTATATTTCCCAGTATTTCCCACTTTGGCCAAATTTAGAGTATTTCCCAGGACGGTAATTACCGGTAATTACCACTGGGAATTCCCGCCACCGGTATTTCCCGGCCAACCTTTCTATTAAAGACTAATTTGGAGTCATAGTTGCCGGGCCGTGTAATGCAGTCAGTAGTGCATGTGACTCAAGAGCCAGAGGTCCCGGGTTCGATACTTGGTCAGGCCACATACTTTCATTTCTCCTTCCGCTGAATCAAGAAGGGCAGTTGTCAGTTACTGGCAAAAGTATGTGCACTTAGTAATGGTTAATCGCTTAGGAGGTCTAAGCCTGCCCAGGAATAGCGTGGTCAGGGTACTGACCGTCCTGACATGTCCATAGCTGTTTACCGTGGATGAAAAACAATAAAACAACAACAATACCCAGGGCTTCCGCTAACTTTCAAAATTTGGAAGTCCAGACTTCCATGGTGTCAGATTTGGACGTATTGAGAGATTTTTTGGAAGTCCGAAGATTTTAGAAATGACCTATGCATGGTTATTTCCCCCCCCCCCCCCCCCCCCGTTACACATCCCTCTCTCTCCCATACTGTAGTGAACTTTTTGTTCTACGAAGGGAAGCCTGAGCATTTGCGCAGTCTAATCAGAGTCATTGCTGTTTGTTTGTGAACAATACGCGAGTCCTGAGCACTCTAAAAACTGAAGACTCGCCTAAATTGCAATGGTTGCTCTGTCTGCTATTGCATAATATTCCCTTTCATTGCCGCCGAATGGGCCGCGTCGGAAATACGGTGACTTACGGAATGTATAATGACACGCTTCCGCCGAAGAACTCGGTTGGCGCTAGGTCGATGTTCATTATTATTCATGTTAGATGCGAACAAGAAAGATCGGTCTGACTGCCTAGTTGCGCTGGCTGATACGATTGTTAGTTATCGGTGTGTGTACTGAGGTACCTTTAGCCGTCTCACGGTTAAAATGACACTACGTACGGCACGCGTATATACTCGCAGCGGCCTCTTTGATCTTTACATCAAAGAGAAAACGTGTTTGACCCATAAATGAGCAGCTAATTGCATATCAACTATACCGAATATATAATCGCGTAGACCCTGATCAGAAGGCGCTATTTCTGTGCACACTGTACGGCATTATTTTCGCACTGGGTTGCATGACAATATGACGATACAACTAGGAAATCGGTGAAATGGACGTTTCAGTATTCGTATTTTAATAGTACTAATCAAAACAATGTATATTACCAGAGCGTAGACCATAACACGTCGGAAATAGCGACTATTAATATTAACAGTGTATCTTCGCTTTGAATCAACACTTTACGCGGAAGATGTTCGTATTCCTAAAAATTCCATTGACGACAGTATGGATCATGACAAGACCTTCCGTTGTAAGGACAAGCGTTAATATGAATGTTGTGTTCGTAAAAACTTCGGATTGAGTTTGTCAATACATGCTTCAGTATTCGTGTGTTATGGATACATTCACAAACTTTTGAAGTCGGCATACGCCCTACACCTACAGGTCAGTTACGTTCTCGCGGTCGTAAAAAAAAAAGAGAGAAAAAAAGATGGACACCTTTCATTCAAAAGCTCAGTCATTGTGATTTGATAAGTTGTTTTGCAGACTGCCATAAGAGGTTGAATCTACGAGTGGGCGTTATTTTGATAATCGTTTTTGACAGGTAGGCGGTCCGACATATGTGTTACCTGGTTCAGTGCTCCATTAGGACAATCTCGACTGGCCCGTAGGCGGTCTTTTCGTCTGGCTGACACCGGCGTTAACCCCATTAATTATGACACCTGCTAAATTTCCAAAGACAGTGGCGATATTTTATACGTCGGGACAAGATCAAACGGCCGTATGTGACAATTATCGGGCGTATGCCAGACGCCAGAGGTCATATTTCTCGACGTACGGGAGCAAATCCTGGGCGTAATATACGGCCATACGCCCGTTAACGGAAGCCCTGAATACCCGTGTCATAGTTATGGGTTTTATGCTGAAAAGCAGACAATACAATGGGTAGTAATTTTTATTCGACACCAACAACAAATGGCGTCATGGGCAATGCAATTTGTTTACTTCTTTACTTGGATCTTTACTTGGATGTTAGGGAATTATTGAACCCTAACACGGTTCGTCGTCCCTGTCTCTTCTTCATGTCCTCAATTTTGATATCTAACTTCCGGTTTCATTTTTAACTCATTAATAAGTCTATTTATAATATTCAATGTCACGTGTGGCAAATTAATTACAAATGTTAAAATGTTATAAGTATAAACTTTAAACATGTCTCACTTTTTTCAGATACTAATGTCTATCTCAATTCTAATACAATTCAAGTTCTCAGCTTTGCAAAACATATCTAGGGGGTTCTCTCAATTTTTGCTTCAAAACATAAACTGACTAGGCACCACTGTGCAACATATTTACATATATACATGTCCTCTATATACAAAGGTTTTAATACTATAAGGTCTTTCTAAACAGAGCTACCGCCAGAGGCAGTGGCTCCCTGGGATAATCCAGATTCATTACTGATATCCCTCTGACTTGTAGTCACAATCCTCCCTCTCCTAATTGTAAGATTAGTTTCACCCTTTTCTTCTCTTGAACGTTTTTCCACTCTAAGTTGATAGGACTCTTTACGTTGGTTTTTAGTCAGATCAGGCGTAAAATAAATATTAAAAAGAACATCCTCACATTCTCTCAGAAGGGAATTGGCTTTCAGTATCTGTCTTTTATGGTCAAAGAGATCAACTGTAAGCCTCAAGGGCCTACACTTAACATTTCCTTCAACAAATACCTCACGTCTTCCCAACCTCACTAATTTAAAAACTTTGATTTCTGCAGTATCTAGGTTCATCTTTGTCTCCAATAAATTTATCAGAAAGTCTTTATCTTCCAGCTGCCTTTCAGCTGAGGTCTCTTTTTTACTTTCAGGCATATTTATGCATATCAAGTTTAACCTTCTTCTGTCTTTTTTTTTTTTTGCGCTTCCGGTTTCAAGAGTGTGGCCGCCAAAAAAATTAAGAAGAAATTATTTTCTTAAATCTAGTGTCATCTAGGTGTTGTCAACCTATACTGAACATTTGATTTTTGTGGCAAATTGAACAACAATATTTGTAACAAAGAGAAAAGGGCCTAAGATACAGCGCAGGGTCATCAATGTTGTGACAGATTTGCAAAAAATATCATATTAAATTATTTTGAGTGAACATTTACTCAGATGTTTATCAGACACGCCTCTGTTGCGCATTATGGACGATTGCTAATGAGCACATCGTAAAGTCAGGAAAAAGTAAATGCTGCGAACCCGGCCATACATTCTGCTTGTCTGAATACCTACAGTCGGGTTGCCGGCCTAAGCCTTACCCAGAAAGGCGCTTTGATAACCCCACCCACTGAGGTATGAGCAAGAAGAAATAGTGGCCTCGAAAACACATTACATTCGTGTTTTAAACACGGTAACTTACTTCTGGAACTCCACCTTCTAACTGAGTTGCCATATTCAGCAACACTCCATCAAACTTCTCAGGATCTGACATTTTACAGTACGGGGAAAATAATAATTTAGGAATTCACGAGTTCGGACAACTTCCTCACGAAAAATGTGCGGAGACTACCGAGGGTTCCAACTGAAAGACGGGTTTCGATCTATTTTTACAGACGCGCGCGAGCTTAACTACCCGAAAGGAAACAAATACAGGGAAACAAAACGGCCATTACTAAAACCTTGTACCGCACCGCACCGCACCGGCTAAAACCTTGTACCGCACTTACGGAAATTTCCGTACAGTGCCGAGTAAATTCCGAACTTTACCGCACTCACGTTATAAAGGAATAATAACGATCTCTATATACAGACTTGTTCCTGTCTTTCTCTGTGAAATTAAATAATGGATTTATTTATAAATATTTACTGTATGTCGAATTAGTGTTAAAGAAAATACTTATCCATTTCAATTTAAATACTTGGATCACTTTTCCATTTTCTGCAAGCAAACTCTCTATCAAATACTTTGAATACTTTCTATGCATGCATGATGGCAAATTTCCATTATTTTGTCGAGGCTTTTTCTCCAAAGAATTTATACATGTATTTCTTTTGGTGATTGCAACACAAAGATACTTATAAGAGTCACTCCCAACCCCCACAGGAAAATGTTTCAGATAGATATGCGATTTGTTTAAATCAAGGAAATCATATGGATAAAGTTAACTTTAAACAAAGATATATATCGAAAGTATATCTCAGTGTTTTTCATTATTATTCTTAGTAGTAGTAAAACCAACCAAATCTAAACAACAGGGACTACCATGTGACAGTTATCCTTAGAATTTATTAAAATGGATAAAACCGGTATTAAAATCCGTTTTGAGCCTGTGGATTTAAGATTTCAGCATGTTGTAATTATTTATATACTTCCAGTACATTAAGATGTCTATTTGAAAATACTTATTTACAAAATTAGCATATACTAAGTAACATACTCTTTGCTTATGTTAAAGGCCGTAAAATTCTGTAGGGTTCGGAAATCTTCGGCGGTGCGGTACTCTATTTTACCCCAGTGCGGTGCGGTGCGGTGCGGTACAAGGTTTTAGTAACAGCCAAACAAAACAACTGAGTAGCTCCGACCGTGTATTTCCGGTGGCGGTGGTGAAGGACAGTCGTTTTAAAAGAAGACTTTTATTTTTGTTTTTTATTCGTTCTACGACGATTTTATCAACTGTGTGAGACGAGAAGACGGGCGATTATCTGTGGAACCCCATTCTGATTCCAAACTGTGGAAAAGTGTTCCAAAAAGGAAAATATTTAAAAGTTTTGTCCCGGCGGCCGGCAGGACAGAGCCGCCGGCATACGTCAGCCATCTTGAATTTTGAGACTGTCACCAAGAAAGACGACCCTGCCCATCAGAATTTTAAACAAATGCCCTTATAATCATCACCTTCATGCATTTTTAGCCCACTTAAGCCCATTCTGTGAATTTTAATCAAGAAAGGAGCGATTTTAAAAGTCAGTATACATATTCCGCCGGCGTCGGTGGAGGCTCTAAGTACATTTTAAGCAATTTTAAATTGGCCTGAGACTGTTTTTATTTGAAGTTCAGTGAGCAGAATCATGTATTTTAATCAAAGACAAGACTTTTTAGTACCAGATTTATTGTAATATTTTTACGGCTGTTAATTTTACGACATTGAATATTTTAGAATTTGTGAAACTGGTTGACTCTTCGCCGTCTGTCCCTACTAGCTAACGTGTCAGAATCAGAATCAGAATTGTTTACTGGTGATACGTCCAAAGACAATCATTCACCAGGACCTGTGAATCAGGGAAGCTAGTCCCTAGCCCTTATAAGAGAAGTAAACTTAGTAACTGAATCCTCTGCACACTCAGCAGCAGAAATAAGTGAATCTTCCAGGGAATTCCAATCTCTAATAGTCTGGGGGAAGAAACTGGACTTGTAAATGTCAGTCCCAGCCAATGGGGTTTGAAATGTCAGGGAATGATGATTCCTGGTACGCCTATTTGGGGGAACAAGGTCATTTATGGGTATACTGGCTGCACCCTTCAGACCTTTGTAAAGCATTATAAGTCTACTATCTTTCCTTCTCTTTTTTAGGGATTCCCACTTAAGTTTCTCCAGAATGCCAGTCATACTCCCAGTTTCATATGTGTAATTTCCCGTTACAAATCTAGCTGCCCTTTTCTGCACCTTCTCAAGTTCATCTTGAAGAAGTATACTTTGAGGGTCCCAAACTGAACTGCCATACTCCAGGACTGGACGCACCAGTCCCTTGTATGCTGACTCCTTAACATCTTGTGGACATGCTGCCAAGTTACGTCTGAGGAAGCCGAGGGTCCTATTAGCCTTTGTGCAAATATTACTGACATGTGTGTTCCATTTCAAATCATTGGCAATGGTTATGCCGAGGTACTTGATAGTTTCTACATTACTGAGGACCGTTCCCTCTAAGGTATAGGAAGCATTGATCTTCTTGATCCGTTTCCTTGTAATTTGCATTATATTGCATTTAACAGGTTGAAATCTCATGCCCCAACTCCTTGCCCAACAACCTAAAAGATCTATATCCTCCTGAAGTTTCACAGTGTCTTCAATATCTCTGATTTCACGATAGCAAACACAGTCGTCAGCAAAAAGTCTTAATTCCGAGTCAATATTTTCTGTTATATCGTTAATGTATAACGAGAACAACAATGGTCCAAGCACAGTGCCCTGGGGGACACCTGACAAAACCGGGGCCCAATCCGACTTAACTCCATTTACCACCACACGCTGCTGCCTGTAACAGAGGAAAGAATCTATCCATTTCAGAGTCTTCCCACCAATACCATAGCCGTATAGCTTACATTTAAGTAATTCATGAGGGGGAGTGTCAAAAGCTTTCTCGAAGTCCAAGATAAAAGTGTCAACCTGACCGCCCTTATCCAAGATTTTAGCCCAGTCATTTATAACCGTGATCAATTGAGTTTCACAGCTATGTTTCTTACGGAAAGCATGTTGTCTGTCTGACAAAAGTTTATGTTCATCCAAATGTGCCATAATATTAGAGCAGACAATGTGTTCGAGTAACTTGCATGGTACACAAGTTAGAGAAACCGGTCGGTAATTGCAAGCCAAAGACCTATCTCCTTTTTTGAAGAGTGGGCATATATTTGCAAGAGACCATTCCTTGGGGATTTCACCCGAGTCAATAGATTGTTGGAAGAGATGAGCGAACATTGGGCCTAATTCAGATGCTAGTTCTTTTAAGACTCTGGGATGCAATTCATCAGGTCCTAAAGCTTTCGATGGGTTCAAGCCCTTAAGAAGTTTCGTTACACCTTCTGCCGAAACATGAATGTCCTCCATGAAAGGAGCCGAGCGATTAGGAAGGGGGACTTGGGTGTGCTCACTTTTGTTAAACACATCCGAAAACTGACCGTTAAATTCATTAGCCTGTTCCAACTCTGACTCGGCAACACCACCACCATTTCTCTTCTTTAGGGGTGGGATACCTTGAGTATCTTTCTTTTGACTATTAATGTACCTGTAGAAGTCTCTGGGATTAGCCTTTATGTCACCAACCAAGTTATTGACATACAAATCATGTTGCTCTTTGACATCAGCTTTAATTTCCCTTCTCAAAGATTCAAATTTTGACCTAAGTTTGCTACTGCCAGTCTTTTTGGCCTTCGCATGTGTCTTATTTCTTCTACGAATCTTCCTTCTTATCTCAGGGGTTATCCAAGGAACAGAAGAGGTTGACCTACTGGTTTTTGAGGGGATATGCTTTTCAGCAGACTCCTGAATAAAGGAGGTTATCAAGTTAAAGTTTTCCTGAACTGAGCGATTGTCCGAGTAACCATTGAAGTATCTATGTTTTGCGAAGTCTGACGCTTCTTTCCTCATTGATTCAAAATCTCCCTTTTGGTACAAAAACACTTTCCTCCGAGGTTTCTTTTTTGGGGGGACATAAATTTTCAATGTTCCTGATATCACATCATGATCACTAAGTTTGTCCGGGGAATGTAGTTCTTGAAACTGACCAGGAAGTGAAGTGAGAATTAAATCCAATGTGTTTTTCTCCCGAGTCGGGAAGTTTACCAGTTGTTCTAAACCATGGTCATTCATGACATCAATCAACATTTGTCCCTCTGACTGACTTAACACTGATCCTGACTTATTAAGTTGGTCTGGCCAAGCAATATCTTTGAAGTTGAAATCCCCTAGTATGTGAACTGAGGGGAGCTTATTTCCCTTGTGCTTTGTCCTAATATGATCTAACTGGTCACGAAACAATTGAAATTCCTCACTTGAGCCACCGGGCTGACGATACCAACTTGCTACATAATGGGAAGTTTTGTTTGCCAAAATTTTAACCCAAACTGATTCTGAGTCGTTTTCTATTTCTGACAAGGGCATGTGCGGAATGTCCTTATGAATGAGAAGCATCACTCCGCCACCATGAAGGTTTCTGTCCTTCCTGAATACATTATAGGGGAATGTTTCAGGGAACAATTCCGAAGTTGCAACTGAACTGTCAATTTTTGTTTCTTGAATAGCCACAACCTGAGGTTGGTGAACATCAAGGAAAGCTAATAAATCCAATTTCTTACCCCTAATACTGTTTATGTTCAAACTAACAAGTTTCAAACCGCCAAGAGTCTTGCCATTTAAATTTGACTCATTTGAACTGCTTGATGAAAGCCTAATATTCTTATCCTTTGACAGTGGATTAAATCGATTCTCAGTCACTAGATTCAACTGATCATCAAAAAAGGAGTCTGAGAAGTTGAAAAATTCACATTTTGGACAAATCCATGTGCACCCAGAAGTCAATACATTTTCATAATCAGTGTCCGAAATAAAAGAGCATTCATTGTGAAGCCACAGTTCACAACCATCGCATTGAACTGCCTTATGACCATTGAGAACCGCACGACTGCACAGGCCGCAATCCGCCTTGCAGCCTGTGCAATACCAATCACTACTGCCAGTCTCAATCGCTAACAGCTCATCATCTCCCAGATTTGAACATTTTGCATGAAAGCGTTTTTCGCAATCAGTGCATTCAATCATTTTGTCCGATAATTTGCACATTTTTTTGCACAAACCACACTTAGACCTGGGACCTGGGTTTGTTTCGATGTCCCCAGCCAGGATGATCAAAAGAGCAAGGTTAGTGCCTTTGGATGGGGAAAAGCATCTTAACCTCTCTGAAGTTCTACAATTTCCAATTTTCCTTATGATAGTGAAACACTGCGTAGATCTGTCCGCAGACACATTGCTGCCAATCCTGCATTCCAAGTTTGGGTCCGGAGAGTCTGAACCTTGAATTGACCATTTCCATAGAATAAAACCAATAACTACCACCACTGGAAACATGAATGGGGGCCTTCTAACGTGCAATTTAGACATTTCCTACCGTTGGTTGATCCTACTTGGCAAGAGGAGAGTTTGCAAAATGAGAATATCAAACACCGAACTGGACGGCAGTGCTTCACAAGTGGCAGCTCAATTACTAAACATCAAGTTCCACTCTACAGTACAGTCGGTGTGAAAAAACTCTACCCCTTCCAAGTATTAGATACTAATTTCAAAAAAAAAAAGACCAGCAACAATCCTGATTCTGAACTTGCGAGACAACAGAGAACTGACAGCTTACAAAGAGCTAGTCAGATACGTGCTGTATACAGATGGGACTCTGGAGCAAGACATTGCTATGAGGCAGATAAGTGTAAAGGATCCTGACAGCCACAGTTGGTTTGTGTCATGTAATAAGTTACTACACAAGTACAACCTACCAAATATCTACACTGTGAGAACTGAGTTTGTGTCTGAGCTGCTTTTTAAGCAACAGGTCAAGGCAAGCGTCGACAATTATATCAAAGAATCTTGGTCTTCTGTGGCGGGGGGAAGGAAGTCATTGAGTTTTTTAAATATGGAGTCTTGCAGTGTTGGAAATGTCCACCCATGCTGGAGTACTTTGGACGTCAAGAGAGCAATTGTAAAGGTTCGCTGATTGACGGGTACATACCACCTTCAGGCTGATAGGGACAGGTTCCACAAGTCTGGTACAACAAGCATGTGTCCACTCTGTTCTGCCGCTTCGGAAGATAGGCTTCACTTCCTTACCGTATGCGTGTCATTAAGTCATGTCAGGCAACCTTATATCGCAGAAATCGAAAAGAGACTCTTAGAGAAGAATAGTGTATCTCGGGTATCTTCAGTGCTTACTGACATGAATCTCCTTGCGCAACTTGTAATAGACTGTACTTCCAGGGTTATCAGTGATAGACTTGTACTCGCGGCTTCTGACTACAGTGACATAGAAACTATTTCCAGGAAATTGTGTTTCGCGCTACATATTAAGCGCTGCAGTCTTATCAAGCAACTGGGTTAGCTGTGGTCTGTACCTAGGTCTGAGCTATATAAACTTATATGATCATTCCTGTGCGCTGTATCTACTGTACATACGTTTCTTTCGTTTGGTGGCGGTTGTACGCTCTAGTGAAAAATTGCATAAACTTTTAGTGGACTTGAGTCCCGGGAGGTGTTTTATCTAGTTAATCATATGTAGTTGATCTTTAACATCAATAACTCTTAAGTTTCTAAGTTATTCCCTACCTGGATATTTGGATTACTGAATTATGCTGGATGTAAACCCATAGTATCAACGCTGGATGTGACTAAATTATTCGACGGTGGATATGGTACGACGCTGGAGGGTTCTCTTAACCGACGCTGGATATGTAACTTTACGTTAAAGCACAGTAACTGTTGCTGGCTCTATAATTGTAAAGACTTATGACTAGCACAGAAATTCGTTATTCAAAAGTATTGTAATAATTGCCCTGCGCTCATGTTCAACCCAACGACACAACTACGCTTCGGCGGTGACCCTTTATAGGGTGGAATACCTACAAAAGAAAGAAGAAGTTGACGGCAGATATGGCCTTGACTTTGCTAGCAGAACATGAGGTAAACAAACGAAAAGGATCGGTTGATCGGATTAGTGTAAGAACACGGCAAAAGCATTACACACTTGACATTGATAAATCATTAGCCAAAAAACTGGAAGCAACTAAGCGTAATGTTGCTCTTGAATACCAAATGACAGATGGCGGATTGAAAGGTATAATGGATGCAGCCTCGTATGAACTCATGAAAAAATCAATGTTTCAATATTATTCTGATTTTCCTAATGAGAGAGGTATCGCTAGAATAGACAATGATGTTGATCAAAAAGGGTCAGTGACTGCAAATATTATTCGCGTGTCCAACTCAGAATCGCATCTGTATACGATTAACTTGTACCATACAAAATGTAGCTTCTTGGTGAATGGAAAGAATGTAGATGAGTTTCTGTCGGTCGATATCCCCTATGTACATGAACTTGCGAGCAATGCCACGCTAGACGGCAAAGCGATAGATTTAAAAACTTTAAATCAACTTATGGCCAAACAGCTGCAATTGGCCATCGAGGGGCGGTCAGGCGTTGTCAGTGATGCAAGCAGGGTAAACTGTCCAAAATTGATCGCCGATAAAGACAATGAATGTTTCAAATGCAAGCGAAACTTGAAGTCACGTGCTACGTGGTATGATACAGGTATGCACAGGATACATTATAATTGTGAGCGGCTCTCCGAAGAGGAAATCAAAAAATTCAGGCAGAACCCGATAGTAAAGCTTATACATGTAAAATTTGTAAAGCTGAAAAAGAGAATAGTCACTCCAACGTTACTCGTGGTAAGGAACCCACCCAAATTACTCTTCCAAAAACACCACACCTCTCAGATATTAACTCAATTTTGCAAGATGAACTTTTGGATAATGAGAATAGCTGTCAGGTATGCGAATCAGATATCAACGATGCGAGTGTGTCTTGCTCAGAATGTAAAATGACTTGTCATAGTGGTTGCGCAATGGAAATTGAAGAAGAAACGGTGTGTTTGAACTGCTGTGCTATGATTGATCAGACTCAACAAGAGGTGAACAACACCAGTAGTACTAGTGTTAAAGAACAATCATGCTCTCATGTAGAACAAAAGGAACTCTGTAAAAGGGTCCAAGGTGCCTGTGCTGAAACAATTACCCCCCAATGTAGTGACAATAATGCATATAGCCAAACACTGGAGTGTAATAGGTCTGGAAATGGCATCGACAAGGATGAACTGCAACCCCTCATCTCTAATATGAACGACTCATCACTGAATAATGCTAAAGGTCCTGCTGATATGGCGACGGAATCCAAAGCCGCCAAACAAACTGAAATAAGACAGAGAGAACAAAAGCTTCGCAAGAAGGAGGAAGAACTGAAAATAAAAGAAAAAGGTGCACTCTGAATTACAGGAAGAGAGAATATGGTTTAAGTCATATATAAATAAACTGGAAATAAGAGTAAATGAACTTGAAAAGTCCAACCAGTTGTTACGTAGCCAATTAAAAACATGTGATCAAAATGTGAATAACCCAACATTGAATAATGTTCAGTCACCTGACGCGACAAGTATAATGAATAGAATTCAAAGTAGAGTCACAACCATGATCCTCAACCAAGTAGATAAACAATTCAACAAGGTGGAGAGTATTCTAAACTCCATGGATAGTAGTGTACAAGACCAAAAACAAACAATTATATACCCAAGTACCGGGATAATGTCAAATTCAAACCTAGAAATTCCAGTACAATATGGTTCACAAGTACCAAGCTTGAATATCAACAAAGGGGGACAATCTGAAACAAATTCAATGCTGCAGCCAATTGAAACGGACTTAAATACAGAGTTGTCCAGCGGTCAAAGCGATTGTGAAATAACTAAAATCGAACCGGGTCTTGTAAAGCCTGCAACATACACAGCAGTCGTACCTGAAAATTCAGTCTCGAGCCAGTTTGCAGCTATTTGTGACGAGGCGTATGTGTGCACCAAATATCCTCAGGATACGAGTATAACTCAAACAAAAGGACCGGCTACATCGAGCGTTGTCAAAAAGAAAAAACACCTGAGCAGTCCAAATCAGCTTCATGTAAATGTAAAAACTAGCCAATCAGTGAATGCCCAGAGTACTGAAAAACAATCACAAAATATTGAAACGTCACAACAATCAAATCTACCAACCATGAACAATTTTTTGTACCGGATTCCGCAACGGAGAATATCCATGTAGCAAAAAACAACCAACAATCCTCGAAAACATTGAATATAGTGACTTACAATTGTAAAAATATAAAAACTGCTGGAAATTCAATAAATGAACTTTTGAGGTACGGAGATATATTCTTGCTGCAAGAGACGTGGTTATTTCATTGTGAAATCAATCTACTTAATGAAGTTCATGGAAAGTTACTAGGAACTGGTAAATGTGTGGACTCTGATAATCCTATACCCCCAACAAAATTTCCCCGCGGGTATGGCGGAGTAGCTGTCCTGTGGAAACGCGAATTGGATACTTTCGTTCGTACAATTCCAGATGGTAGTCACAGGATACAGTGTGTGGAATTGACTCTTAAGAAACCTATATTACTGATTTGTGTTTATATGCCGACCAAACAGTATAGCTTTAACGAATATTCAGACTGTTTTGATCAGATCCATGAAATATGTCAAAAATATCAGGCCACTCATGAAATTATAATCGGAGGAGATTTCAATGAAAATATATCTGGTGCAAGTACTACGAATAGAGCTAACTTATTCAGGGACTTTATTAAGGAGAATGAATTCACTACTGAATACAACGGTCCAACTTTTATGAACGTTTACGGAGCTGATGTGTCAGAAATTGACTACTTTCTGTATGAACAATCAAAACGTGATGAAAGGAAAATAACATTCCTAGCAACTCTTAATCCTAACTCATCTGACCACCATCCACTGCTTATTTCAGTAAACTGTATCTTTGACAGAGTGAAACCAAAACAAACATTAGCTAAGTCAAATAGGGTGAACTGGCAGAAAATTGACAAATTAGCATATGCTTCAAGAGTGAGCGAAGGACTGAAAGAAATCCAACAGAAATGTAAGCCTGGAACTGAATGTGAAAAGAATACTGAGGTTGACCTGTTGATCGCTGAGACCGTCTCTGTTCTCAATACGGCAGTAGAAAGTTGTTGTAAGCGAAAGAAACCTACAAAAAATGTACCAAAATTAAAAGTATGGAATGCGGCGATAGCTAGATCACTGAAAAATAACCGCGAAGCCAATCGGGAGTGGAATTTTGCCGGTAGGCCCTCGGAAATGAACAATGTATTATTACAAAGGAAAAAAGAAACTAGGTGTCTGTTTCGAGCTGAAATAAGGAAAGAACTTTCAAATCGGAACTGTCAAATACGCAGGCAAATAGCTGAAGCCAATTCTTCTGACAAAAGACTGTTTTTTCGTTTGATAAAGAGACAGCGGCAAAAAGGAAATACTTTTATAAATGATCTTCATGTTGGCGACGAGGTATTTACTGGTGACGACGTTATCGACGGATTTCATAAACATTTTAGTGCACTGGCACAGCCTTCAGATAACCCTATGTTTGAACAAGAACTTATCAGTTTATGCGGCTTAGACTACGATGTCATGAAACAAATAGCTAGTAATGCTCCGTCAAAGAAAGTTTCCGCAGACGAGGTAAAGGAAGCGATAGCAGCGATCAACAGAGGAAAGTCGGAGGATATATTCGGCTTGTCCATTGAAAGTATCTATTATGCTGGAGAAGATTTGACAATCTTTTTACATGAACTAATTCAGAAAATATTTGACACCAAACAAATTCCGGATATTTTGAAATCGAGTCTCTTAACCCCCATATACAAGAACAAGGGAGATAAGAACAACTCAAAGAACTATAGAGGCATAGCTGTTGTATCTGTGTTGATGAAAATCATAGAGTTTATTCTCAAGAAAGACTTGAAAGAATGTGTACTGAAACAACAATCTCCTCTACAAAGAGGATTTACTGAAAACGCTTCACCTTTGAACTGTGCTATTATAGTAGAAGAAGTTATACGTGAATGCAAAGACAATGAAAAACCGGTATACGTGGCTATGCTCGACGCTAAATCAGCGTTCGACGTAGTCGTCAAAGACATTCTTATGACAAAAACATTTCACTCTGGTATAGACCCAGCAGCCTGGTCACTTATAGATGAACTTCATACAAATACAAAATGTGTCATTAAATGGATGAATCAGAATTCCTCAGAATTTGATGTTCTACAAGGGGTCAAACAAGGAGGATTGCTAAGTGCTGATCTCTATAAACTTTATGTGAATGACTTACTAAAAATGTTAAAAGACTCTGATCTAGGAATCAAAATTGGGCCACTAATATTGAACGCTGTAGCATGTGCAGACGACATAGCTATATTTGCTGATAACCCAGCCGCTCTTCAGATACTTTTGAATTACGCCTTCCATTACAGTAACCTACACCTATACCTTCTTCAACCACAGAAGAGTGTGATTCTACCAATCCTCTGGAACATTAGATGTAAAATGAAAACTGTTTATACATGGACCTTAGGTGAGGAGCCAATGCCTATAGTTGATAAGGCTCCTCATCTTGGAATTATCCGAAGTACAAGTACTGAGAAAACAGAACGGGAGACAGTGGCACAGAACATCTCCAAAGCGCGCAAGGCATCATATGGTCTTATGTCGGCAGGATTTCACGGTGAGAACGGTCTTGATCCGATTACCTGTGTGAACTTATACAAAACATTCGTTTTACCCATTTTAACTTACGGACTGGAAGTTTTGCTACCAAGTCAGAGTGGTATTAAGAAATTAGAACAGTTTCAGAAACAAATGTTAAAGAGAATCTTATCTGTACCCCAGAATACACCAGATACTGCTATATACATACATTTTATCAGGTTTAATACCCATGCAGGAACAAATAGAATGGAAAGCATTGACACTGTTTAATAACATATGTAGACAGGACGACTCAAGTATTGAACGGCAGTTAGCAATTAGGCAGCTTACTCTGAAAGACGCGGATAGTGCCAGCTGGTTCATTAGTGTAAGAACTGCTCTTTATAAATATGAGTTACCCTCACCCTTGAAACTACTAGAGAATCCTCCGGAAAAACTCCAGTGGAAGAGAATTGTTAAATTAGCTGTCCATGATTACTGTAAAAAACAAATTCAACAAGACATTCCTTTGTATACAAGTAAAAAGTATGCAAAGACCAGGAACTGAAACAATCAAAATCCAAATCCAGCCCTCAAACCATAGTTGGAAACAACTAAGATTACAAATAATCAAGATACAGAGAACATATGGCCAACCGAGTGAGCAGCTTGTTCCCAAAAGGTGGCCACTCAGCAACCCAAACCGAACAAGCCTAAGATATTTCAATGAAAAGGACTACACTCCTGGCTCATGTCATACTACACTGATTATCAAAGGCGACCCAGTTCGTGAAACGCAGAGACTTTCAGTCAAATTAAAGTTATTGACCGACACATATGTTTTACAATCAAAGAAGGTGAAATTTTGTGACAGTGAAAAATCAGCACTATGTAAACTTTGTCATGAATATTCTGAAGACCAGGAACACTTCTTGTTGAAATGTGAAATTTTAGACTTGGTTAGAACCAGAATTCTAGGCTGCATTACCCAACTGATACAAGAAGAAACAGGGAAATCCTTCTACAGTGAAAGTATTGAAAGTCAACTGAATATACTACTGAATCTAAACTCTACACAGATAGCGACATTACTCAGCTCAGAAACGCGTGAAACCATTGAATTTCACTCGCGAAGACTATGTAGTGCCCTGCACGTTGAAAGGTTCAAATTGCTGCTAGGAAAAGCAGTGAAGTAAACATTGGTGTCACAACAGATGATGAAATTGTAATATAACGAATACTGGTGGAGGATGATATGGGCTTGTAAATAAGTTGATACTAAATTACTAATCGCATGGAGTTAATAAAAAGTGAATTAAGGGCTAATAACAATGAATAAAATTGGAAAAAAAGGCTACAGGTGATGGGCAGATGAATAATTGAACAACGCATAAACTACGTTGGACGATGGAACAACATCGACGTTGGACTACGTACAACGGTTGACCGATCCTGGTCGGGCGGATACTACAAGAACAAGAACAAGCATGGTTAATTTTAGGCTCAGCCTAGATAAGGGGATGGCATTTTAGTTCTAGCTTTCAACAATCAACCAAAATCAGTTTCACACTCTATGAGTAAATGTCCCTGCCACACCCTAACTGAGGTGCGGTGTTTCACGTTTCCAGTTTACCCGGTGTGGCACCGGTCCATAGAATTACCGAAAAACACTGTGCGGGGATATACCCAGGCACAGGTGCTTAGCAGAAGACATAATCTTAACGCAAAAATTGGTAATTTGGAAAGAAAAACATTTAGAGTTTAGTTTATAGGATAGGATAGGATAGGATAGGATAGGATAGGATAGAATAGGATAGGGATGGGGATGGGGATGGGGATAAGGGTAAGGATAAGGATAAGGATAGGATAGGATAGGATAGGATAGGATAAGGATAAGGATAAGGTAAGATAGGATAGGATAGGATAGGATAGGATAGGATCATTCCTTGTCGGTCGAACCCAGGCCGTAGTGCTGGAAGGGGAGAGGTCATCAGAGGTTCCTGTGACATCTGGTGTGCCACAGGGCTCTGTTCTTGGACCCCTCCTCTTCTTGCTCTATATAAACGACCTACCACAAAACATACAGTCACAGGTAAGGTTGTTCGCTGATGATACAGCAGTCTACTTAACTGTAAACTCATCACAGGATGTCAACACCCTTCAGGCCGATCTAGATCATCTACAAGAATGGGAACGAACCTGGGACATGGAGTTCAACCCAGGCAAGTGCCAGGTCCTCCATATAACAAGGTCTAGGCAATCACCCCAGTCTCGGTATATCCTCCATGGCCAGGTGCTTGAAACAGTAGACTCTGCCAAGTATCTTGGTGTGACCATATCAAAAGACTTGAATTTGAATGCCCATATCAGTAGTATTACCTCTAAAGCAAATAGAAGTAAAAAGTATGCAAAGACCAGAAACTGAAACAATCAAAATCCAAATCCAGCCCTCAAACCATAGAACCTTAGGATTTGTAAAAAAGAAATATTAAAACCCGAAATCAGGCTGTAAAAGAACTGGCATACAAAACACTGGTCCGCCCTCAAGTGGAATACGCCTCCACTATTTGGAATCCCTACACACATCAAAATATCAATAAAATTGAAATGGTTCAAAGGAGAGCTGCAAGATGGGTCAAAACAACTATTCCCCATATGAAAGTGTCACGCAAATGCTGAGTGACCTAGGTTGGCGATCATTAGTGAATAGAAGAACAGATGCACGGCTTATCATGTTTTACAAAATTGTCTATTGCCATGTAGCCATACAAGTCCCATCATATTTCGAGAAACCCAGGAGATATACTCGCCACATGCACCCTCTTTCATTCAGACAAATACATACAACTGCTAGCTATTATCAGCAATCTTTTTATCCAGCCACTATTGTACTTTGGAATAGACTTCCATCAGATATTGTTCTTCAAACTGATCTTGACACCTTCAGGGAAGGGGTCTGTAAGATCAATCACCGGCTCCCTTAAGTTCCAAACACTTTTTAACCTGTTTTTAACATCACCTCTTCTGCACTAACACTATATCTTTTATCACGTCTCACTTTTGCACTTTTAAGTCTTCTCAAATCTTAGTTTTATCCTCGCACTGACAGCGCAACTGCACATAATACTCAAAGAGGGTGTTGCAGTATAAAAAGATAGATAGATAGGGCTATTACTAAAACATGCTACCGCACCGCACCGCACTGGGGTAAAATAGTGTACCGCACCGCCGAAGATTTCCGAGCCCTACCGAATTTTAGGGACACTACCGTTGGCAAAGGGTATTTTACTTAGTTTATGCTGATTCTGTAAATACGTTTTTATCAGACATGTTAATATATTTGGGGTATATACATATTTATATTGCGCTGAAACCTTGATAGCCCAACCTCACAAAGGATTTTAGTATCGGTTTTAGCCATTTCAATAAATTCTCATGAACTATAACATGGTAGTCCCTGGCTTTTACTTAAAACTTGGTTGGTTTTACCGACAAAAAAAAAAGACTGAAATATGATTTCAGTATATACATTTTTGTTTTAAGATAACTTTATCCGTATAATTTCCTAGATTTAAACAAATCGCATATACCTATCTGAAAAAAAAATCCTACAGGGGTTGCAAGTAACCCCTGAAAAGTATGTCTGTTTTGCAATCACCAGAGAAATACATGTATTGACTCTACAGAGAAAAAACCTTGACAGTATAATGTAAATTTGCCATATTATTATGCATTCAAAGTATTTAAATTGAGAGTTTGCTTGCAGAAAACAGAAAAGTGACCCTATATATATTGAGCTGGAGAAGTATATTTGTTGACATAAATTCGACATGATAAAGTAAATATTTATTAATGAATTTATGATTACTCTCACAAAGAAAGACAGGAACAAACCTGTATATATAGATAGCATATAATGTGAGTTCGGAAAGGTTCGGATTTCCCTCGACACTGCATGGAAATTTCCGTAAGTGCGGTACAAGGTTTTAGTAATAGCCGATAGATAGATAGATAGATAGATAGATCAAAGAAACCCCTTCCCCGCCACACCCACTTTAAGGAAATTTCTTTGCCATTATTTGAGAAATTGCCTGATCTAATTCAAAATAAACTTCCTGTTAAAGGAAATAAAGTTCTCCACAAATATGGCACTTAAATCTGAAAATATGGTAAAATTTTAACATAATTACAGACTTTGTTACGTGTTCAGGGCCAGCCGACATTGCTTCGTAACGTCGGGCCATGCCCGTCATAATTTAATAAAAAATAACAATGAAAGATCACAAACGTAAAAACCAGACAGAGAACAAATACATGTACATTGAAGAAAAACAACTTTACTCCAATGAGCATGGACAATTATAGAAAGCAACTAGGCCTATTGTACAAAAAAGGAGGTCCACGAGGCCCTGTATCAATCCCTGGAGAACACAGCTCAAAAGATACAGGCAAACTGGAAGTTGCTACCAACACCATATCTCTGATGGAGCACTTAGTAACATAAATTTATGCAAAAGATATATAATTATATATAAACTGCTAAAGCAATTATCGCAAATTTTCAATTTTCCCATTTAAGTCAATGATAGCTTTAAGTTGGCAAAACAGCCAAATTAATAAACCACCTAGCGCTAAACATACTATTTTTGTAGCGGATTATGCAAACACCATTTCTAAAACATCATCTTTTCCAGCCTTTTGTTTACTGACGATTTTTCGAAAATATATTACTTCGACTTGCTACAGCATACATTAAAAGATTGCCACGAAACATTGATTTCGTAGCAGCTTATTCAAAGAACATCCGAAACCGAAAATAGGCTGTGGCACATGAATGATGTTGTTGCTCAAAAACTGGCGGAGGTTCAAAAGTGAAAATAAGTAAACTCTCAGTAAAAACTAAAACACCAGTCAAAAGTACTTACAACATGAACTCACTGCGCTTTATTCTTTAAAAGTAAAAAGTATGCAAAGATCAGGAACTGAAACAATCAAAATCCAAATCCAGCCCTCAAACCATAGTTGGAAACAACTAAGATTACAAATAATCAAGATACAGAGAACATATGGCCAACCGAGTGAGCAGCTTGTTCCCAAACGGTGGCCACTCAGCAACCCAAACCGAACCAAAAATAATAAGAACATACATAAGGTAAAACATCACAGAAACTCTGACACCAAAAACAGGCAACAGAGAACCACAACAGAACTACCGCCTTGGAACGGTCAGTAATGAATTACTGGGGGGCTTAAATCGATTTTAAGACTGCATTTGGCAACAAAGAAGTTATCTTGAAACAAGAGGGACATAAGACCCTGAATCGCACATCTGAGCAATTGGCCAAGTGGGTTTTGAGGAGATGTTTGAAATTGCCAAAATATGAGAGTCCTAGGTCAAAGGTCAAAGAATGACCTTGACCTTTTGTATTCATAAATCTTCATGTACGCATTAAGACGACTGTATAATTATCATCAATTCTTAGTTATGTGAGAAATATGAGAGGCTAAAATCTTCAAAACTTTCCATGAACTCGTACGTTCTAACATTTTCCCATATTTGACCTTGCTGTAAAAAAGTCAGGGTCAACCCAAGGTATTCATTTTAACAACCTTGGTAGTACTCAAGTACATGATGCTAGATAGATGATGCTACATACCATTTTTCAAGGCCATCGGTCAACTAATTTCCGGAGAAGAAGATTCTTAAAGGTTTTTACCATATATGGGCATGGTGGCCATGTGACCTGGACCGTTTCAGCAGATTTTTTTCCTCAGCCCCTGGAGGCTGTATATGAAATTTGGTTACAATTGGCCAAGTGGGTTTTGAGGAGATGTTCGAAACTGTCAAAATATGAGAGTCCTAGGTCAAAGGTCAGATGAATCAGAATGAAACTTAGGACAGCATATCAAAACAAAAGATATCGATTATATTTACATCTGTTTATTTCTAATTCACTCAAAATGAAAAAGAATTTAATTAAAATGATAAAGGATACTTTGCACTTTAGCGGTCGCTGTCCGCCATCTTGTTTTCGTTGCTACGGAGGCGTGGTCTAGCAACAATCGGAACACCGCTCGGCCAATTCCGTGAATCAACCTCGGATGTATGACGTGGGACTACTTACGTCACACGACTGTTGTTAGGAACAACGACATAAACAAAGATGGCCGCACTGTCGCACCGAGTAAATATTAAAATGAGAAGAAACAAATGTATTATCTGTCTCGTCATTGATAATTGACTTTTTTGTTTTAACAACAGCAAAGCATTAAATGGTTGTCCGTGAACAGCTTAAAAAGGTCGCAGGTCGAGAATTAATTATCATTCGTAGACAAAGAGATCTACGGCTTCGGCGTATACTTTCGGCCGAACAACAAAATGTTGGATTTTGCTGCATATTGCTCCGCCTTACATACGCCCGAGGTCTGATTCACTGAATTGGCCGAGGAGTTCCGAATGGTCTAGCAAATGTAAACAAAAAATGATGGCCGCCATTTGCAATATTCAAATTGATTGATGACGGGGGAATTGACACTGACTGGCTGAATGATTTACAGTCATATGAGTGTATCCTTCGTCCTTCAAACTGCTATAGGCTTTCCAGCAATCTGACAGAATCACTGTTCCCGGCTTGACATATTTCAAAATGATTGGTATGAGTGTTTTGGCACTTCTGTCCTCAACAATTTGACAAAAACACTTCTTGCTTTGCCTTTCAATACCTCCAAAGACCCATACTCCGTCCACCCTTTTTCCTCTGTGGTATTTCCTTTTCCCAAACTTTGACTCGTCAATCTCAACCTCTTTTCCTTCTCCTCCTATCTGCTCACTGTCCCTTTGGTTGGTTGGTTGTTTCTAGGTCCCAAATGACCGAAGTAGTCTCGCTGTAGTGTATCACTCTGTTATATACTGTATTCTTCTCTAGTAAAGTTCACACTATAATCGCGTTTGAGGTTGTGCGCTGTTCAGAGAGTCTTTGCTTAATAATAGAGCATTCCTGTATTTAAATTGTCTCACTAAGTTCTAGTACTTGAAGGGACTTTCCCACTACTCTGCAGTTCCCGACTTATCTGTCTAACTATCAAACTCTGGCATCAGTCAAGCCCAGTGTGTCCAGTTTCCTGGAATACAGAAGAGTTTATTAAGTAATATGCTTGACCTCTACTTATCTTATGACTTCTATATCCATCATCCTTCTATGATGTGCCTGTAGTTGCATGTATTACCCCAGATAGCATGCCAACGTTGGGCCAACGTTGGCATAAGGTGTCACCGTTGGCTGAGCGTTGGCGTTGGGCGTACAACGTTGGCCGAACGTTGGCCCAACGTTACAACAGCTGGGTATATTTCTGCTCTAGGCACACAGGAATTAATTATACTTCGACCTATGCTGGTTACAACTTTATTTCATAGCATGTTGTGTACATTTTTGTAAAAAAAAGTGTGTTGGCCATTTAACGGTCAGCCAACGTTGGGCCAACGTATAAATTTTGCTAAGTTTTGCGTGGGTTGAGTAACCTTGGCCCAACGTTGGCTTAGCGTGGGGAATTGAGCACCAGGTTTCAATGATAATTAGAAATGAATATGAATTAGTCAATTTAATTTATATATAAAGTCTATGTATCATTCAACTACTCAGTATCATAATTATCATTAAATGGACTTTTTACTATTTGTTTTTATTTTTATTTATTACTATTTGTCTTGGTTTTGCATGCTCTGACTTTGACTAGCATGTACTAATAATTTTTTGAAAAGATTATGAATTTTTGCTTTTATAAATTTTATTGCATAATATAACAATACTGATTTAGGCATAATGATAATATTAATCATAAACTTTGGTTATTTACAATATCTGAACCAGGTACATAGAAAAGTGAAGCTCTGTAAGTAATTATCGATCACACAGCAAGGAGTCTTGTTTACTCAGATTTAATCACGAGCAACGTCTGGTTACCAAGGAAACGATCCCCATTCAGCAATTAAGTTGTTAGTACTTCTGTTATTAATGACTTTCCGATGTACCAGAAGGATTTAACAAACCAAGTGCTAAACATAACTAGGGCTTGGAGGGGCAAAGATTGTGTTCTTAGAATAGCAAACTATAAACGTACGCTCAAAGTCATAACATTCAGCACCATTCAATACTTCAATTCAAGCAGATTGTATTTGATTTTTTTGTGAGTTTAGCTTAATACATTTCAGCCTGAATGTCTTCACGCCAAAATGGAACTTAAGCATATGTACTCAAATCAGCCTGCACAACTGCGCAAGGTGAAACGTAGCTTTTCATCAGGCAGATTGAATGTGTAAGCGAAGAGGGAATAATATCGTAAGAAAGTGCATATGCGCAGGCTGATTTTAGTCGTAAAGTATATAAAAACCGCATTAAGTGATCAGCGATTCGCAGAATTGTGTATTTGGGATTGCATTTTAAAGACAGTATACGTGTAAATCGCTGACTCTTCTTTGTGGGCATGGAATTAGTTACTTTTGCTGGATGCTTCGCGGAGAGGGAGGAATTTGTTTTATTTCAAAGTATATGTTGGTTTAAGGTGGCACAGCTTGGCCCAAAGTGAAATTTTTGCGTTGGCTGATTGTAAGCCATATATGTTGGCGCAACGTTCGCCCAACGTTGCAGGAAAAATCGTACAACGTTGGGCCAACGTTGAGCCAACCGTTGGCTCAACGTTCGCCCGATGAGCAAAGTTACGTTGGCCCAACATTGGCATCCAACGTTGGCCCAACCAAACTGACCACCTTCCGCCAACGTGGGCCCAACGTATGCATGCTATCTGGGACGTGTTTATCTAGTAACATTTTCAATGTTCCCTAGGTGGACTCCTGACATAATAATGTTCAGTAGTATATGTATTTTTTTCAAAGTCTTCCCTAGCATGACTCCTTATTCCCTTATTGTTGCATATTTTGCATCCGTTGTTAATCCCAAATGATGCGGCTCTATCAATAAAAGTCTACAAACGAACAATGATTACAATGGCACATTGTGCTTCTGACTATTTTAGTCAAAGGTGTACTTAACATGCCCTAGCACTACCATTTTTCCCTACAAGATGTTTTGTCTACTGATGTAAGATGAGAACAATGATGATGATGATTTTTAACACAACTAAATTTTTCTGCAAACAGTGACTGTGAATTGTGAAGAGATGGTGTCATGATGGAGTTGGATTTGTTCAAGTGAATGAATGAGTGTACATTTCACAGTGTATGAGATGGATGATGGAAATTGAACATTATAACATTGAAAAAGTAACAGTAACATCAATTGCAGGGTGACCAGATGTCCAGAATATTCTGACTGGGCAGGAGAAACCACCACATCTAGCCTGAGGGCTAGAATTTATTACTTAAACCCAAATTTCCTGAACTAGGCAACTTTTAATCCCAGGTTATTAAATGATTTTTCAGAAAAATTTTCCGAATTTGCCAAAGTACAATGACCAACCCATATATATGATGTCAAACCCCATCTCCCCCCCCCCCCCCCCCCCCCAAAAAAAAAAAAAAAATATATATATATATATTTTTATATATATATATATATATATATATATATATATATATATATATATATATATATATATATGGTAGGATTAAATCATCAACAGTGCAAAACAATATTTACTGAGCGCTTTCGGCTTTCGCCTTCTTCAGAGTTTACAGGTACAAGAAAAAAATCAAAATTTCAACATTTCTACAGGTAAATCAAGAAAAAACAAAATAATCATGAAAACGTTTCTCAATTTACTATTCAAATTCACATTAAACGACCAAAGAAATTGAAAAAAGGTCGTTTAACAAAGCAAAATTGCTACAAGGCGGCCGTTTCACCTTGTAGCAATTTTGCTTTGTTAAACGACCTTTTTTCAATTTCTTTGGTCGTTTAATGTGAATTTGAATAGTAAATTGAGAAACGTTTTCATGATTATTTTGTTTTTTCTTGATTTACCTGTAGAAATGTTGAAATTTTGATTTTTTTCTTGTACCTGTAAACTCTGAAGAAGGCGAAAGCCGAAAGCGCTCAGTAAATATTGTTTTGCACTGTTGATGATTTAATCCTACCATATACTTATTTCAATCATTTTGAATCCATTTGTTGGATCCAGTGCTACCGGGAAGATTTTTGTTTGATGTTTGTCTCATTTCTCCCTATATATATATATATATATATATATGTATATATATAATAATAAAAGTGGTCACCCTGCATCTATCACATACATTTCATCTCCATGCATATGCTACCACCTGTAACTTAAGCTTGAATTTACCTTAAATAGCCAACACAAGCGATTTATTAAGTATTAGATAATATCAGATATGCACACATTCTTCCACACTATCATCTTGAACCTCCTTCAGTCCAAAACAATTTTCAGTAATCAGTCATAACCAGAACATACATGCACTCAACATTTTAAAGAATTTATAAATTTATTTATTTATTTTTTTTTATTTTTTTTTTTCTCCCTGTTTTCTTTTTTTTTTTTTTTTTATATATATAATTTTTTTTTTTAAACATTTACACCAGCATTCATACAATTCTTCCATACAATATACTCAGGCCAGGAAATAAACTGTGCAGTTCATTATTCATCTTACTTGCAACGGAACATTAAAATAAGTTTGACTAAATGGTTAAGTACTGAAATTCTGCTATCACTGTATGCCCAAACCGCACAATTTATCTACTGGCCCGAACAATATTTCCCCGTCCCAGCATCACCAGCCCAGTATGAATATTAGCTGTTAGTGATTAAGTTGTCGTCTCGAATAGGGTAACCTAATAGTATTTAAATGAAAGGTACATAAGTAACCTATATGGCTTATGTGTGTAATCAGCCTTACTTTTGTAAAATGGAAACAGTCAATAAAATAATAATAAAAAAAAATAATAATAATAAATAAAAGAAAAATCATTCACTTCACAGCCTACTGTGGGGGGGGGGGGGGGGGGGGGGGAATAAAAATTTAATTATTTCACTTGAGGGTGGCGGTGAATTATCTCTACACAGACCTCCCTCGCAAAATTGTACCAATCCACTAGGGTGTGTTCACTTCCAATGCGAAGCTCTCTTGACACAAATTCTGCTGGACATTTGTAAACCCAATAGTAGGTCAGCTTAACTATCTGCTCCAACAAAAGATTTGACTTGCTGAACCAACTTCCCTTTCTTATTGACAGTTTCTTGTTGCATTTCCCATTCGAACACCTCCAACAAACTTTGTCTTTACTGAAACTTGAATCCTGACGAATGCACAGTTTTCCTTTCAAACACACAAAGCACAATCCACCGAAATCACCAAGCTCTTTTTCTCTCAGCCAGTAAATTAATCTTTCCTTAGAACTACATATTTCTGCAACATCGTCGTAAACAAGTGACATTTCATTGATTTAAATTCAGCTGATCGCTTTGTTTACAATCTGTCAGATCGCCGTAAAGAACGCTGCGATGACCTCAGGTCAATATGCGTTGACCAATGAAAATCAACGAAATTCGCTCCGCCCACTTTGGCGCAGTGACGACTTCCGCTACAGTTTACGTCACGACTAATTGACAATCGAAGCTTATTTTCGAGAATTAAGTTAAAACTAACGGTTATAAACGTTAGTTTTAACCAAAAAAGGCACGCTCTATTCATTTTTGACCTTATTTTTGCGATTTTCTGCTTATTTTTCTTTTTTTCGCCGCGCTCACGCGCGTCTCTTATAGAGGCCTTAGATACCTTACTTCACGTGCTTTTTCCTTCGGAAAAACACCGACCGCTAAAGTGCAATTGTCCCATGATAAAAAAAAAAAAAAAAAAAAAAAAATCCATTGCGCTCCATTAAAAGCCATTACCATGATTCTTGCAGGACCAGCAACCAGTCAGATATCAGCTCGTGCGCATGTCGTGTAACTAGTGATACACTTCCGCAAACAAATGTCCGCTACGATGATCTCTTCACGAAATCTGATGAATCCGGATAAGGATTTTGTTCTTCATGGACGATCTACACCATACTGGTACTGTCATATATGCTTTATCTGAGCAATCTGACTCGAGGCTTCTCTTTTGCTTCAACGACTGCTTCTAAGAAAAGCTGCGACTTATGATCACTCTGTTGTGTATAGTCAAGTATTGAAATTTCGCTAGGCATCTATTTTCGTCAGCTTTAGCATATGTGTGACAGGTATTTTAAAAGGTGTGACGCCACAGGTAAACAATGACAAATGTAATCCTTTGGGTTTGACAATACTTAACTACAGTGGAAACCTTCCCAGCTCTTGTCAGCTCAGACCCACTTCCCCAAGTTTGATGCAAATCCATAATATATCGTGGCACCATGTGTTATCGCCAGCCATGTGTTTCCGATAGCTTCCTGTATGTCGCGAGCGTTTTTGATGTGCCGACATCACAGATCACGTGTACCGCTTGTTTGACAGACAAAAGAATTTTCTAGAAGTCTGCAAACTCTATTCAACCGAAATGCTCAGAATAAAGATAAACTTAGCCATTGTGTAAAGCACCATGTTTCTAATCCGTTTTCTTTTATAACACTTTTTAGTCCATTAAAAATCGCTGAAATTTAGCCCTGTGTATTCACTGCTTCCAAGGATGCTTTCTCTTGTGTTTATTTACCCATCCATGCTAAAAATAGACTGCAGCTACACAGCTTCCCGCGCTTAATATTTCAAGTACGGTGGCACGAAAGGAAGTTTGCAGTAGGTATGCAGTTTGTAGACTTCTTGCTAATTCATTGTTTTCAATGTTCAAATAATTTTGTAAAGGTTTGTTTCAAGCCTCGGATCCTTCAGGAAGATATTTCATGAGATCTTATTTATTTCAGATATTTACTGATTTTAAAATCAGGTATGTATTTCTTCTGTTATTGAGAGGTCATGTCTTTCAGTCCTCAGTAAATTTCTATTTTTGATTTTAATGTTTGTTTTAACATTGTTCATAATATATAACACGAACTCATAGTTTTAAAATATGTTTATAACACAGCTATGGGCCACCATAGTTTTTCAGGGGAATTAGTTTCTCAGCGCATGATACCTGCCTCAGCCAATGAACTATCGGTAATATATAAGGGACATTTTGATTGGCTAATTTCTACACGCTTCAATCCGGGATGCATATCTACACAATGCTGGAGAACTCTGCTGTAATTTTGCGCAGTAAAGCGTGAAAATAGACAAATTATTTCATATACGATGAAAAAAGGCAGCAATATTAGTATCTTTAGAATGCCGTGCACATTCCTGTTAGGCTATTGGTAACACATGACGCCAGGATACCCTTGCGATATATATATTTGTGGTATTATCATAACTTTTGAACACTGCAATGAACTCTGGGAATAAAAATTCTGTCATTTTATATAAATAAAGTAAGGAACATACCTTAGATATCTGCTAGAGTTATTAATATTTTTCTTTCAATGAGCACATGTTAATCTACCATATTTGTTTATACTCTTAGTGCCACACTTTCTGATGACGTCATATATATTCGTGGTATCCCCAAAAACTGCTTGTACGATGTCCCAGAAGTGCAATCATGTATGATTTTAGGGTATATTGTATTTCAAATATTTGTTTAATTATTAAACCCAAACAAACTTTAAAACTGTTATTTTTAAAGAATAAAAATGTATCACATTTGCTAATTGCCACTTTACTCCTTAACACTGCAAGACAATACAAAATTCATATAAGCCATGACACTTTTTTGCCAAGGTAGAAAAAAAAATTTGGCGGGAGTGTTGCATCAGGCATCATCAGATTTTGTTACTATAAATAGACCACAGCAGACAGGTTGACCTGGTTGCATCAAATGGTTTTGTATTTTCAAATTTGGGGCATTTAAAGATGAGTACAAACATGCGTTAGTGAAAACAAGTTTAAATTGACATGACAATTTGAAAAATATATAATTCAGACATGTTCAGTAGCTATGTGGTCCATTGTTGACAAAATTATACTGGGATTCACCGTCTGTCAAAACAGTAAGTATGACATCATAGAGACGGTGCGCTGGGTCAGGAAATTCTATTTTTGGAATACCACGGAAATGTAAGTACCACGAAAATATATGTCGGACAGATAGTGTCAGTGATAGAAATATCCTGGATATATGATGCAAAATCACTGAACAATGAAACATAGGTCACAGAGACTTAGAATCTAAATGAGGTCACTCAGTGACAGTCTAAGCCCAAGTGTAACCAAAGTATAAGGTAAATCCATGAAATTGGGTTAGAAATTCGTTCTTCCCCAGGACTATTCCTATGTGGAATAATCTCTCCTCTTCAGCGGTTTCTGCCAATTCTGCTGAGGAGTTTAAGGCCCTAAGGACCTCTGAATGTATCAATGCATATTTGCCTATTTTTTGACAAATTATTGCACCTTCCGTGGGCAGCAAAAGTTAAAATATTTGGCATTAATATGTAGACTTGTGTACTATAAAGACATTTTAACAGTGATTTTGAAAAATTATCATGCCTCTAGACTATTTTTAACCGATTTTATCAAGAGGGGTACGTCCCCCACCCCCACCCCCCACCCCCACCCCCCTGTGCCTCAGCAAGCCACTCACATATAATGTTATAATGTGTATTATGGTATTATGATAGTACACACATACATGCAAAGTGGCTAGCTGAGGCACGTGGGGGGGGGGGGGGGGACCTTTAAAAAACTTTTCCTGTTTCCATTACGTTTAATTATAAAATTTGGCTTTTTCCACCAAAAATTGAAGTCTATGTGCTAAAAAATCAGAAATTAAATTCATAGCCAGTTAGGGGAAGTTGAGAACAACAAATTTCAAGAGAAATTCTCGGGTATATCAAAAATTTAATTTATATTAATTTTATAGGCAAATCAACATTACAACCATCCGAGGTCCTTTGGATTATCGGTCCAGAGGCATGTGTTTTAGCATGCCTCTGATCTGCTTCTTGTAAATAGTTTTAATGGCCCACTCCAAAAGTTTGTTTTCCCTTTGAGCTATATTCTAAATTTAGCCACCCACCACACCTGAGGTAATGATCAGAAAATGATCCTCTCAGTATTGAGAGATAGATAGATAGAAATATGAGGCAAACTCACTGGGCTATGAAATATAGGTCACTGTGACCTGTTAGTTTGAGGTCAAACATCTGGCCATACTGAGTCATTATCCCAAGCAATCATGTTCATACATCAAATAGATATAAGGCAAAATTACTGGACCATGAAATATAGGAAACAGTGACTTACAAATAGTTTGAGGTCAAACATTTGGGCATACTGAATTTTATCCCAAGCTACGCGTATCATGCATAATATTTCTAACACTTTTATATAGATTTGCATTACCTGTGTTACAGCTTTGGGTTAGCATTGTGAGTGACCTCATACTAATTGTAGGTCAGTGTGACTTTTATGTCATTTAGTCAATATTTCTAACACTATTTTATGGATTTGCATACTTGGGTTAATGTATTGGGCTGACACTATAAGTGTCATCATAATAACTGTAGGTCAGTGTGACCTATACTTTATGGTCCAATGATTTAAGCCAATATCTCTATCAATATTTCATTGACTTGTATTATACTTGGTGTAATGGTTCATTCATATACAATGATTGCCCTAATGTCACTTCTAGTTCTAGGTCACTGTGACCTATATTTCACAGTTCATTTATATTGTCATATCTCTGGCAATGTTTCAGAGGTTTGAATTATTCTTAGGAGAACTGTTCATTATGGCACTTAATTATGATCTTATTTCACTTGGCCGGTATCGTCCATATTATTAAAATTGCACTTGTTAAAGTTAAGCTCCCTTAAGTTGAGCTTTATGGTCTTCTGACAGTTCTTGTTTTACTGTTACGTTTACATGTATGTTGCTGTATTTACCCTTAATATTTGGACAGTCTATATAAGCTAAGTTGGCAAACAGTGTGGAATGTAGTTCCAGTTCAGAAAGCTCCTTGTTTTTACATAAACTTAACCCTGGCAGGACAAATAAGGTTTGTCAAAATTCAAAATTGTGAGAGTCCATTTTAGAAATTTAAGGTGTCTGAACATTTAGGGTTACACCTGAAAAAAGATTTTTGGTATCCTTGTTGAAATGCATACCCTTGCATACCCCCTGGGCTGGGGCATCACATTTGGAGGGCGTTATTTAGAGCCAAGAGTGAAGTAAATCAGCCACTGCCAAAATACCCCTAATGTATTAAGGCAAATGGGTATACTTTCAGTGGAAGCAACTCTACTATTTTTGCCTCCTTTCTCAGTAAGGGTCAACTCTTTAAAAAAAAAGAGTTTGCTCCTCTAGGAGCAAATTGAATTTGCTTCTCTAGGAGCAAATTATGTCCCTTAAGAGCAGACCCAAGTTCAAACAGCTATCTGATCTAGAGAAGCAAGCAGGAATGCATATTAAGTTAATGTAATAGAGTTTTCGGGAAAGAGGCAGGGGGCATTTGTTAGAGCAGGGGCATTTATTATGATTTATATGGTAATTTTGTCACAATTTCATTATTTGCCTATAAAACAAAGAGGAAACAATCATGTCAAAATAACCTAGCTTCCTTCAAAATTTCAAGTTTTTGGACAGATAGATCTGAGCAAGCCATGAAGACCAGACTGCTCCTAAAAGAGCTGAGCTGCCTGGGTCTACACTGTTTGCCATTTTACCAGCATCTTTTGGATGTATAATGGCTTAGTAAAACAAACCATTTTAGGGCAATTCATGTAATTATCTATGGTGTCCCAATTTTAAGGAGGAGCCCCATGGCTCAGTAGGTTAAGCACTGGCCTACTGACCTAGTGGTCCAGGGTTCGAGCTCCGCTGGAGGCAGGAATCTTTTCAATCATAAACAGGGTTCCATTGCACACAGCCTTTCATTATCATTCACCCATTGTCCTGATATGACTGAAATACTGTTAAAAAGGATGTAAAATTGCAAGTCACCCATCCATCCCAATTTTAAGAATTTTTACGGTGTAACATATAGGGCACAAAAATAGCCCTGCATGCAGTAATGTTGGTCATCATGTATACCAATACCATGTTAAACATTTTGGAGAGCTTGTCCATTTATAACATAGTTATAACATAGATTTTGAAGTTGTCTCATTTAAGGTAGATGGATACTCAATAACTCTGTTTTTTTACTTGTTAAAACTAAACAGAGTTATTGTTCATGATGATATCCGTCAACTGTGGAGTTGTACAGGTATATATACTTAGTAAAACAATTGAAGGATATTAAATTTTAATCCTAGTTGTGACTTTTACTGGAATATATACCAAATTAAATATGCATGCATGTACTTGTACTGGGCGTATGTAATTGATGCGCAGGATTAATTAACGTCACGCTACAGTGGTTACTGTAAGGTAGCATTCCAAATGTACTGACCCCCTACTGCAAAAAATCACAAACAATTAAAATTGAGTTTAAACCTGCTGTTTTGCAAGTAATTCACATAGGCAGCTTACCTGATCATTTAAGCGTCTCTTAAAATATTCTGATGCCTACTATTCTGCTGTTGATCAAGGTTAAACTAAAGAATATCCAGGGCAGTGAGTAGGAGTAGTCTTGATCCTTCAGATCTGCACATGTGTCAAATGCTTTTATTGTGTAACTAACGTTTTATGGGAATGATGGTCTCCGTATGGTAAACCATTCAACTCTTTAAAACCGGTATTAACAACAATATGGCGATAAGTATGCATGTTTGTGAATTCATGCTGTAGGGGTTATTCTATTTGGAGCGGTACTGTACTGTAACCACTTAAGCGTGACTTTTATTGGACATGCTTTAAATTGTAGATACCCGATACTATTGAATGCATGCATATTGAAATTTGTAAAGATTTTGTTTTAAGTAAAAATAATCATAGAATTTTGATATCCTTCAATTGTTTTACTAAGTATATTACAATGTCTACCATAAAGATTTTAAGTTTTCATCCAGATAGGTCTGTAAAAATAGTGGAAACCCAGATCAGACTGCTCCTTAGAAACCAGTCTGATCAGGGTCTTTTTGGGCAAGAAACGGCTGTGCTTGCAGCAGGTGCAGAATGGGGGTAGTCTGTTTTTTTGGGGGGAGGATTTTTTGGTATCCCCTATCCTCGGTCTATCATTTGTTTTCTTTTCTTTCTCTCTCTGTCTTGATGACGGCTCGATATAGACTGAAATTCTTATAGAGCCGTTAAATCCAAAACAACCAACCAATCAGCTATTCAAGGGAATAAACTACGTTACTTCTGCCAGTTTCTCAGGTTTAGGGATATTTTTGAACTTAAAAATTGTTTTATCAGGAAATGAAATGGCAAAACTTATGTTTCTTTGTCTTATTCTGTGATATACAATGTAATTTTTACTGAAATAATATGCATAAGCATGCCTGATCGATCAAATATATTTTTCATGAAATCCAATTTTCTTGCAATTTTTTAAAAAATGTAAAAAAAATACTTAATATCAAGATATCTGTAATATTTCTTCACCATTTTGTTTCAAATGTCCTATACTATAGATTATATGATTTGCAGAAATGAAAGTACATTCATGTGCTAGAGATATGAATTTAAATGGAAAATGTGTAAAAAAAAGTATGTAGCAATACAAAATTTTGTTTTTTTAGGAAAACAAAACAGTGAAAACATTTTTTTTCTTATCCAAATGTTTTATAGCCCTTTGGGTTATTTAGCTGGTATAATGGTTTGAATGCCTTGCAAATATTTATATTCAGTATCCATCTACCTTACGTTTCAGTCATGACTGAAACTCAAACGAAACAACTTCAAAAACAAAGAATGCAATAAAAAAGACAAAAATATCCTGATTGTGAACGGTGGTTACAAATTAGCAATCTGATCATAATCTTCTCTGTGTGCTTAAAGAGTAGGTTTAAGCTGTCTCCATGCCAACAGTGAACTCTGATCAGACTGAATGGCTACCCAATCTGATCTGAGCCTGCAGTGGGCACACATGCCACTTTGTCGGTTTCTATGTGTTGCGGTTCAAATATACATGTAGTTAGGAAAAATTGCTTAATTTTATTTCAGGGAGAAGTCTAGTTACTATGGAAACTCAAGCTTGACCAATACCACATCAAAGCTGAGCCAGCATGCTTTATATAATCCTGATAATTATCGGGAGAAAAAATATGCTGAGAAAAAGTATGCTACATCATTGTCAGACTTAGCTAATAATTTAGAGTATGTAAGTGACAGAGTGGACCACACTTTGAGGAAAGGTTTTATACCAGTTTGTGAGGATTATAAAGGAAGCACAAAAGAACCCGCAGAAACATTATCAAGGCCAAAATTAACTATGTTTGATGTAACTCAGCCTTCACTACAAGAAAGCTTAAGAACTGATATATCTGAAGATGAATTGATAAAACTTTATGAGGAGAAAATTGGAAAACTAGACAATATCTCTGGTAGACCAGTGTCACCTAGAGACTCGCAGTGGTATGTTAATCCAAACCACCTTTCAACGACTGGTGAGGCACCAACATTGCAAAGTATAGGCCAGACGTTTAGAAAAGGTGAAAAAATTGAACAGAATTATTCAGATAAAGACCGTATTGCACTGAATTATTTCCCAGTTACACTTGGCTCAGCTTATGAACTGTGTGCAGAGGATTTCCCAGAAGCTAGGCCATTGTTATCAACAGCACCACCGTCACTGAGACAAAGTAGGTCAAGGTCTAAACAGAGTAGGCCAAGATCAAAATCAGCAACTGGACTACGCAGGTCACAGACTTACAGAATTAGAGACAGATTTGATGAAAAGCAGCCTGTAGAAAAACTGTATCTCACAACAGCAGAGGCCCCTTGTATAGGTAAGTATGCCATATTCTCCAGGGGCCGTATTTATAAAACAACGTAAGTGGTTGCTATGCTGTTGCTAAGGCTGAATTTCTATGAAGGAGATCCCTACAACTATGAAATTTGCACTGGAGGAACAGTCTTTTTCAGACTGTTCCTCCAGAGCAAATTTCATAGATGTAGGGAATCTCCTTCATAGAAATTCAGCCTTAGCAACAGCATATCAACCACTTAAGTGGTTTTATAAATACGGCCCCAGTTCTCCAAGTAAGAGGAGTATTTGATAATAATTCTGAGATGATTTTCCTTTTTTCTCACTTTTCAAATAACATATGTTGTGACTCCTCATTAGAACTGTCTCGATGAGAGATGATGGGTCACAGCATATGTTTTTATGAAGTCATATGGATAATAATCTCTTAATGATCCCTGTTAGTCCTTCTTATCTGGAGCCCTGTAAATTCTCACACGGCTGCCAAAATTTGTTGCAACAACCTTGTTTCAGCATTGACTGCCTGCTGGGAATGATCAGATCTTACTTTAGCCTACCATACTTATTCGGCTATATGATGGGTTTTCTCCCTCCAAAACAACAGAAAATATAAGCTGCGACACGACAAAAGCAACAAAGTGGCATGTGCACCCAGGGAAGACTCAGATCAGTCTAGGTATCTGCCCAGTCTGACCAGAGTCTTTGCTGTTGGCATGGAGGTAGTTTAGACCCTTAGCTACCCTTACAGTGCAAAGCAAAGGCTCTGATCAGACTGAGAGGATGCCTAGGCTGATCTGAGCCTTTGCATGGCGCACATGCCACTTTGTTGCTTTTGTCATGTCGTGGCTCACATATCTTACCCAGCTGGCACACATTGTTGCAACAACTTGTTTCAACATTGACTGCCTGCTGGGCATGAACAAGGGCCGTATTCATAAAGCCACTTAAGTCATTGCTATGCGGTTGCTAAGGCTAAATATCTATAAAGGAGATTCCCTACAACTATGAAATTTGGTCTGGAGGAACAGTCTTTGTAAGGCTGTTCCTCCAGACCAAATTTCATAGTTGTAGGGAATCTCCTTCAAACAATTTAGCCTTAGCAACAGCATAGCAACCACTTAAAGGGAAATCACCTCAATGTTCGTGCGCATACGTTTTGACGCAGCGTCATTCTTTCCCGCCACGGTTATAATGACGTCGTTTTGCCGTTACACTAAAACTTTTACGTCACTTTCGAAGACAACATGCCGTCGCGCCTGAACGGGCGCTTCATAAATCCGAAAGAATTATCGCGACGAAAAGCTTGTTTAAATATTTCGAATTGGACCAAAACGGAAGAAAAAGGGACTGAACACTTTGATGCAGAAAACAAAGATGCCAAATGAATATTGTTGGAAACGGACTTTTAAATATTGCCGAGGTTATTCACCAACTTAGCAGAGAGGCCGGGCCGCGTAGCGCAATCGGTAGGGCACCTGACTCATGTCAGAGGATCTGGGTTCGAAACCCGGTCTGGCCACATACTTTTGTTTCTCCTTCCGCTGATTCAAGAAGGGCAGTTGTCAGTTACTGGCGAAAGTATGTGCGCTTAGTACTACTGGTTAACCGCGGTCTAAGCCTGCCCAGGAATAGTATGGTTAGGGTAACTGACTGTCCCGACATGACCATAGTTGTTTGTCGTGGACGTTAAGCATCAAATCAATCACTCAACTTAGCAGAGGTTGTGAAGATTGCAAGTGCCCGTTAAACCTGATAAATGTTGTCGCTGAAACCAAATGTGGACTGGGCTCAATATATTACGTTATTTGTGAATGTGGAGTACTTAATAAAATCAACTCGGGCACGGTTCATTTTTATGGCGAAAAGAACAAACCCAAACCGATATTTGATATAAATACCAAGGCCGTTACAGGTACGTATAGTAAAGGGGAGCAAAACGCCCCATCCCCTCCCTCTCCTCCGTTTAAGGATTTTTATTACCATTACTTAAGAAACGGCTTGATCTAATTCGATAAATAAACAGGGAAAACTGATCAAGCTGCTCATCTCCGGAAATTGGTCTTAGCACTAATTATAAAATGAAATCTTGCACCACGGACCAAGCTTTGTTGATGTTTCTGTGAAAATACATGTAGGGCAGTGGCCGGATCCAATATACAATGTTCATGTATGAGCTTGTTCATCAGATATAAATGGAATATACTCCTGTCCCTGAGAAAAGTTCGAATATTCTATGAGAAATAACAATGGCCATGCTGCCTAGTTTCAGTCCTTGGAATTTCTCTCATTACTGCGTTGTCTGCATACGAGAAAATTTTGGAGGCGACAGTTTAATAAAGACTATATTTTTTCAAGACGTAAGGGCTTTGCTGAAAATGAACAGAGAATTACATTGCTATGAACAAGCCTCGAACGGTAAGAGCGCTATCCATATGGCCGTTAACGGCGCGAAATAGAAAGCGACGTCAACGCAAAAAAACATTGACGTCAAGGCGCTTTTATGAGAACCGCGCCAAATAAAAGTGGTTTTCCTTCCATAACTCGAATATTTGGCCGATGACCTAAATTTTTTATTAGCTTATTTGCACGGGGTTGATCAATCCTGTACCATATCAAAAATATATAAAAAATTCAATGGTGGAACTTTTTTTATGGAAGGAATTCCACGTTTTTTTCCAATACCGGAAAACGGCGGGAAATAAAAAATTGTAAATAGCGTATATAATGAGGCAAACAACAATGGGAATTTTGATGTTCAAACAAAGAGACAAGAAAGAAGAGTTCATTAATCTTTATTTCGAAACGATCGGTCATCTATTATCTCGTATAAAGTCTTCGAAATAGACATAGCCATGCTTCACACAGGCACATAGATGGCGCAGCATTAACTCAAAAAGTAGTACGGTGACCCCATTTTTTTATTTCCATTTTTCACTTAGTATGTAATATTCTACCACTATGTGAAATTTCAACAAAATCTCAATGGCAGATTTTATAGGGTGATTTCCCTTTAAGTCGTTTTATGAATATGGCCCCAGTTCTTACTCAGCCTACCATACTTATTCAGTTATAAGATGTTTTATTTTCTCCCTCCAAAACAACAACAAAAAAAATCTAGTTTTCTCTAAGATGTTAAGTTTTATCCCTTTCTCTAACAATCCCAAAGACTAAACTAGACTCTTATAGCAGAATTAATACTGAATAGGACTGAGTTACTGTTTGGAGAAGCAAAACTTCCTATCTCATAGCTGAATAAATATGGTAGTTGGAAATGTGATCTGCTCTCATGGAAAAAACTGGAAATAGTCTGAGAATCTTGCTTTCCAGACAAAGTTTGATACTCATTATTCAACACGGTGTATAAAAAAATTTTGAAATACAAAATTTTTTAATGTCCAGAAACATCATATTCAGTTTATATATTCCTGAATATAATAGAATTTAAACTCATATAATAAAATCATAAAAGAATTTTTAACACCAAATATAATAAATCCTGGACACAATATCTGTTCACTAGACTTTTGAACTGTTCCGCTTTATTTTTTTCCTTAATGAGGATGTGTGGTTTGGGTCTGAATATTTTAAACCCGGTCTTCTTTTTTGTTTTTAGACATTGAAATTTAACTTGCTCTTGGTTATTGGCTAGTAGCTAGAAGTGAATAAAAATCAGCAGTATGTTTCTAGGTTCTTCAGATGTTTACATGACGTCACCTTATCAGACATTTCTTGGAAAATTGCGACTGGAAAGGCTACAGCTGGAGGAGGCCAAGTTACTTGAACTGAAACGAAGAGCTGAACTAGAACGCATCAGAGGACCTAAACCTAAATGGTAAAATACTCAATACATTCAGCATAAAAGAAAAACAAAAAATTGGAAGATTATAAAAGGATTGCTGCATTACTGATGTCAACATTACTTTATTAGCACCATTAAGATTAATGGATACACTTTCAAGGGAAGCAGCTCTGCCATTTTCATTGTTGCCTCCTCTCTCAAAAGGGTGAACTCTAAAAAGAAAGAATTTGCTCCACAAATGAATTTGCTCCATGAAGAGCAAATTCTTTCTTTTAAGAGTTACATGTAACCCTTTTAAGAAGGGTGTAATTGTCAAGGGAAGCAAACAGGAAGGCACAAAATGTGTTTTTCTGTGCACAAATGAGCCGCGACACGAGAAAACCAACAATGTGGTTGTGCACCCAGCGCAGACTCTGATCAGCCTGGGCATCCATCCAGTTTGACCAGACTCTTCATTCAGTGCTCAAAGGGTAGCTAAGGGTCTAAGCTACCTCCATGCGGACAGCGAGGACTCTGATCAGACTGGGCGGATGCCCAGGCTGATCTGAGTCTGCGCTGGGCGCACAACCACATTCTTGGTTTTCTCGTGTCGCGGCTCAAATTGTGGAAAAGCATGGAGGTGTACCTATGAGCTCAAACAATAAAAGGTAAGTGAAGTAATACTTCTTTGAAAAAAAGAAGTACCGGTAGTTCAGTGGTCTCCCTTTGCAAAATTATTTTTTACCTCCCTTTCTATATTGGTAAAGGGGAATAATCCACATTTATCTCCCATTTGAATTTCTTGTATCTCAAAATCACAGTTTAGCTGATCAATGAAGGAACTTAGTAACTTAGTAAGATGATGATGGGAATGAAATCAGCTAAAGGCTGGAGAAAAGTTAGGATCTGAGCTAGTTCAGATGATGGGTCCTGTACAAGACTGTACCTTCATATTGGGTTATTGAGGCAGGCATTAGTGCGGTGGCAATAAATTTTAGATACTGCAGAGGTCCAAATAAGTGATAGGTTTGATAGTCCATACAAGCATATGACATGACTCATTAGAAATGCAGTCAGAGGTCACAACATTTAAATTTAATTATCACCATTACCCCCATATCTTGACTGACATAAACCTAATGCTCATAATAAAGCCTCATATCATGGAAAACTCAAGCTATCAGCCTGAGTTTTCCATGATTTGAGCATTAGGTTAAATTAATATGAGTGTTCCATGATTTGAGCATTAAGTCTAAGTTAATATATCAGAGTTACCCATGATTTGAGCCTTAGGTTTAAGCTAACATGTTTTTTCATGATTTGAGCATTAAGTTTAAGTTAACATGAGTTTTCCATGATTTGAGCATTAGATTTAGTTTTCATAAATATTTATTCATACAGGTATGCATCAAAAGGTCCAGACTTTCATTACGAGTCTCACAAGAACACGGAGCTGATCAAATGTGAGAACCAGTACCAAGATCTACTTGATTACAGAGAGGATTTGTTACGGTCATCTTACCAGAATCTCAAGAAATATACCAGAGGCATGGATTGATGATTATGTTAACTAGGACATACTGTGATAATTTATTAAAAATAGTTAATCATTATTAGATTAAAATTACTGAGCTGTAGATTAGAGTTGCATGGTAATTTCTATACATTCTCCATAAAACATATTTCTTAGCCCATGATTGGAACCTCCTGATGAGATGGTTGCAGTGAGGGGACATAATGCATGTTTTTATGGAGAATTAGAAATGTCATCAAATACTGTTTCATACATAGCTTTTCTTTATATCTGCTTGCCTTTAATCAGTTTTCTGCAGGGTCAGTATATAGTAGATGGAAAGTTTTATTTTTGCTTTTAAAAATTAGGATCTACTACTCTGTTAACCTTTGTTGATAGTATTGTATTATTATTTCAAATTAAGTCCACTGTAGGATGGATCTAGCTAGGATATTATAATTTGAGTGGTGGAAGTTGAGCCAGCTTTGTTTTACATTTGCATATAAATAGTTCACATTATGAAATCTGGGGCCGTATTCATAAAGCCACTTAAGTCGTTGCTATGCGGTTGCTAAGGCTAAATATCTATAAAGGAGATTCCATACAACTATGAAATTTAATCTGGAGGAACAGTCTTTGTAAGACTGTTCCTCCAGAGCAAATTTCATAGTTGTAGAGAATCTCCTTCAAAGAAATTTAGCCTTAGCAACAGCATAGCAACCACTTAAGTTGTTTCATGAATACGGCCCCAGCTCTAGTATTGTTCAGTTAAAACAAACCTAAACGTAAGTTGTTTTTCTTGTAATTTACTGTAAAGTAATTCAGTGGAAAACTTAAAAGAAGCTGTTATTTGAACCAAAAAACTGCTTTACAAAATAAACATTTATATTCAGTATTCAGAAAATAGACATCAAAACTGATATCATAAACCAAATTTAGATTGTTTCAGATTTTAAAACCTTTTGTTTGTATAACATTTTGGGAGGCTACATGTATTCCGTTTAGGTCCCTCAGTATGTGTTTTATGTTGAATAAAGTATCAACACTTTTATCCATAACATTTTAGTTCTGTATGCATACTGACAATTTGTTAAAAAGAATGGGTGCTTGGGAGGGGATAACAGGGATAATTTAGTGGGGGAGCAACTTAACTATTTTATTTACGTCATCATCTTAACCAAATGGAGGGTGGAGGGTGGACACTTCATGGTATAGCAGAGCTCTAGATAAGAGGGCGTATTTGATGATAATTAAGGATAATTTTTCTTATTTCTCATCGAAACCATATGTTGTGACCCCTCATCTGAACCGTCTCGTCGAGACGGTTCAGATGAGGGGTCACAACATATGTTTTTATGCAGAATTAACAAAAATTATCCCTAATTATCACCAAATACGCCCTCTTATCTAGAGCTCTGGTATAGGAGCAAATTATTCCCTTTATGAAGAAGCTACATCAACCAAGTGAACAGAAAGTCACCAAAGTTTTTTCCCTTTTGTAAAACTGATGGAAGAACATGAATGTACCTATTACATCTCTTATAATTACTTTATTAGCTACTACATCATCTTAATACTACAGTCACCTCATTTAGACTTATTTAGTCTTTGGGTATTGGACATATAGGGTGTCCAGTATTCCTGTAATTGGATGTTTTCATAAAACTTGCAGAAGAGCATTGACCAAGATCACACTGCTCCTAAATTATCTTTGCTCAGATGTTTTGTATGCCTCTTTTAGGTCAATAGAATATATAAGTTTCTTGTTATGGGAGTAAATAGATTTTTAAGCAGTAATGAAAGGCCGGAAAATCTTACTATGATTACACCACACAAATTTTTCATGTTTTTGCTGATGTTCTACAGCTAACATATCAAGCTGTTCAAGATGTATCATTTATTTTCATGCAAGTGAACTTATATGCAGTAAATATTTCTTGTATCAAAAAGAAATATGGTTTACACTGTGATAAGTTTGGTTCTTGCTTCCTCTATATGGATTTTGTAAGTTTATGCATTTATTTCACTGGTACTGCCATTATTGAACATTTGTTTTTTAAATACCTCACATGAAAGCACTTTTAGAAATGAGAAATCATGCAGTTGATAGTGTTTTACACTCATTTTCTTTGTCTTGTGCTGATAGTATTACTGTTCCCAAATTCTGTGAGAACTGGACTCTATTTTCTGTGTTTTGGCGTACAGTCAACTGTCAATATCCCAAAGTCAAAGTTCATCCCAAACTACTGATATCTCATTTCCGGTCCCAGAAAATTTACGTTGTGATATCAGTAGTCTGAGACAAAAAGTAGCTGAAATGTAAAGAAAAATAAGAGATATACCCGAACTATAGTCTTTGCAATAAGAAAATTGTTTGACATATCAGTGTTGGAGGTATCGAGCATTGACTGTATACCAATTTAGGCCAAGAGAAAAATGAAAGATTGGTTCCTGGAACTGTTTATGAATGTGCGGAAGAAATGAAAAATGCGCCAATACTAAAACCATTAGGTTTTACCTGAGTATATGAAATATGATTTTTCAGTTTTTGCAAACAGAGCTTTTCCTCTTGTTATTCAGCCCCCATAGTTTTGGTTTAAACAGCATTTTATTCAAATTATGTAAACATAGCTTATATAGTTTTGACCAGTTAACCGAATTAAAAGAGTGGAAAAAATGATACAGGTTAAGGGGTTAAAATACAAAACAAACTCTTTGAAAGCTCATAAATTTAAGAAGCATAATCATCACAATTTCACCATTATAGTCATTCATAATCACTGCAAGGGCATAATATTATTGTTTTTCTTGTTAACACTATCACTGTGATATTTAATTGTTCAATTTATATCTCAAGTATTATCCTGTTTGTTGAGTTAGTCAGAGACAAATAGAGATTATGAAATAAATTTTAGTTACACATCCAATTTTGATATTATTCTTGTTGCTACACCTTGCTTATATACCCAGTGCTGCAGCTAGGAAGGGATAACAGGGATAATTTAGGGAGAATTTTGTATAGTTTTCCACAAAGCATTTTATGAGCCCTCATTAGAACCGTCTTGCTGAGATGGTTCTAAAGAGGAGTCACAACATGTTTTCTGACTTTTCATAGACAAATGAGAAAGATTTTCTTAGAATTATTCTCTAAATCCCACCTTATCTGGAGATCTGATACCATTGAGAGGTGAAAAATTTCTCATTGAACCATACTGTAAATATTCTAAGTATTGGGACAGACAGATCTAAGCAAACAGTGCAGACCCCGATCAGACTGCTCCCAAAGGAGCAGTCTAATCAGGGTCTTCACTAATTGCGATTCCATCTGCATCTGTTCGATGCATTACTGCAATGTAAAACCAAAGTGTTCCATTTTCAGAACAATTACATAATTATTAGAGGTGTCTCAATTTTTAGATGTTCTATGGTAAGTCAGGATTTTGAGCATTGAGGTATTTGGGTAAACCACCTTATTTTTTTTCCACCATTTTTACACAGGGCAACAATTTTCATGACTTCCTGTTTGCTTCACTGGACAAAAAAACAACAACATACACAATGAGATCTACTATTACATAGAGCCATTTTCTCCCCTATTGCTCTTTATGGAAGCAAATTCTTTGCTTTAACAGTTGATCCCCATAGAGAAAGGAGGCAAAAAAGTCATTGATGTGCTTCCTTTGAAAGTGTAACCATTCACTTTAAGAAGTATGTATACACTTTTAAAGGAGATCACTCTGTCATGGAAAATATTGCCTCCCTTGTGATATGGGCTTCAGGAAAGAATTCGCCCTCTAGAATGTCAAGATTTTAAAAGCAGACCACGGGCCGTATTCATAAAGCTACTAAAGTCGTTGCTATGCGGTTGCTAAGGCTAAATATCTATAAAGGAGATTCCCTACAACTATGAAATTTGGTCTAGAGGAACAGTCTTTGTAAGACTGTTCCTCCAGAGCAAATTTCATAGTTGTAGGGAATCTCCTTCAAAGAAATTTAACCTTACCAACAGCATAGCAACCACTTAAGTTGTTTTATGAATAAGGCCCCACATCAATAAAGAAAGACATTTTCAAGGGAATCAAGTATTATTCTACTAAAATTTCCCCCTTATAACAATGAAGCTGTTGCTATAGCCCTTAAAATTCAGCTTACTACCTATCTATCAACTAATAAAATATTATTGCTTCCAACTTTGAAAAACTTTGAGGTGCTTATTGCTTTTGGGTTTTCCATGCCTTTGTCTGTCTGTCTGTCTGTGCATCACACTTTTTATATCTCCACCATGAAATGTGACCAGAACAAAAATAGCCTTAAAAACTAATCAAAGGGATTAACTCCAACAATAAGTAAGGGAGAGCAAACATTCTTCTATGTGACAATTCCTTTCAACCTAATTCACATTGCTATAAAGGTTCAAGATATTCTGTACGTTTATCTAGTTGTGGCAAGCACAGGAACAGCCTTAACAAGAGCTCCGCAAGCAGGGCAATATACGCCCGTTTCTGAATGTTTTTTTTTGCACCGTTTCATCCTTGTCTACATTGCTATCAAGTTTATCAAGACATTTCAAACACTAAGGTTCTCAAATGAAAAGCCTTAAAAAAGTAATCAAAGGGATGTAACTAAAAAAAATAAGGAAGGGGAAGCAATTTTTCTTTTATTAGACATACTGTCTCAACCCAATGCACATTGCTATAAAGTTTCGTCAAAATATTCCATGCGGTTACCTAGTAATGACTTGCCCAAGAATAGCTGTAGAAATTAATCAAAGGGATTTAACTCCATAAATAAGGAAGGGGGAGCAATTATTCTTATATAAGACACACAGCCTCAACCTAAAACACATTGCTATAAATTTTCATCAAGATATTCCATATGGTTGCCCACTTATCGCTTGCATAAGAATAGCCTTAGAAAATATTCAAAGGGAGGTTACTCCAAAAATAAGTAAGGGGAGGCAATCATTCTTATATGTGACATATTGTGTCAACCTAATATACATCACTATCAAGTTTCATCACAATAGTCCAAAGGGTTAGTTAGATATGAGGTGTACAAATATAGTCTGACAAAATAATCAAAGGTAGGTAACTCCAAATCTAAGTCAAGGGGAGTAACCATTCTTGTATGAGACATGTTGTCTTAACCTCATATACATTGTTATAAAGTTTCATCATGATATTGCAAAGAGTAACCAAGTTATGGAATGCTAAAGAATTGCCATACAAACTGCCATAGACAAGTTTTTTCAAAGGGCTTTAACTCTGCTAAAAATCATCGGAGCAAAATTTCCATACAATATGCGCTACTCCACATTGTAGTCTTACTGTTTACAAAGTTTCAGCTTAATTGGATGAAAACTATAGGAGGAGTTATCCGGAAACGAACACCCCAAAAATTCTAAGTAAAGGGCTGTAACTCCGCTAAAAATCTTGGGAGCGTAACCTCGAAATGATATACGCTGGTCCACCTCATAGTCTTACTATATACCAAGTTTCAGCTTGATCGGATGTAAACTGTAGGAGGAGTTATCCGGAAACGAAAAGTTTACGCCGGACAGACGGACGGACGGACACCAGCGCCATAACAATATACGTCCCGTTTTTCAAACGGGCGTATAAAAACTAATCAAAGGAACTTAACTCCAAATGTAAGTGAGGGGAAGCAATCATTCTTATATGTGACATACTGTCCCAACCTAATACACACTGCTATAAGGTTTCATGGTATTCTTAATAATTACCTAGTATTGGGGTGTATAAAAATAGTCTGAAAAAAATATCAAAGGGAATATAACTCCAAAACTAAAGAAGAGGGAGTAACCATTTTTGTATAAAAAATGCCGACACAACCTCAAATACATTACTATCAAATTTCATCAATATATTCCAGAGTGTGGCCTAGTTATGGTGCACACAAAAAATGCCTTACAATGCCATGGTCAATTTTATCAAAGGGCTGTATCTCTCCTAAAAATCATTTGAGTATAAATTCCAAATAATATATGCTACTCCACGTTTTAGTCTTACTATTTACAATGTTTCAGCTACAAAGGATGAAAACTGAAGGAGATATCTGGAAACAAACACACCAAAAATTTAAGTATAAAGGGCTGTATCTCTGCTAAAATCATTGGAGCATAACCTTGAAATGATATGTGCTGGCCCACCTCACAGCCTCACTATATACCAGATTTCATCTTGATTGAATGTAAACTGTATGACTTATCCGGAAACGGAAAGTTTACGGACGGATACCAGCACCATAACATAATAGGTCATGTTTTTAAAACTGGTTTATCAAACTATGGAAATACTTTCTTTTATGGTAGAGTCAATGGTATGTAAAAGCAAACTGTCTACAAACAGGCAACTTTTTTATACGATCTGTGTAACATTTCCCCACAGAGTTCAGTCTGTTGTTGAATGAAGCAGCCCTCTCCTGAAACATTTCAATATGCAGCTGGCTGATGACATTTAAAGCAAAAGGATGTATCTCCAAGAGAGATCACTCTAGTGTGAAAATATTTACCTCCCTTAGGAAGCTACTCTCTAAGAAAAGAATTTGCTCTCTCCAGAGAGCAAATTCTTTTCTTTGAGAGTAGTTTTCAAGAGGAATGGATTCTCCTACAAAAAAGCAAATACATGTATTACTCTGCTTTGGCTGTCTCTCATGTAAAGTAACATCAGTGTAGCCTTAAACCTTAAATGTACATATGAACAATAACACGACGAAACCAACCAAGTGGCATGTGCACCCAGTTCTGACTCAGATCAGCCTGGGCTTCTGCCTAACCTGGTCAGAGACTTGGCTGTCCACATGGATGTAACTTAGACCCTTAGCTACTCTTTAATAGCACAGCAAAGGCTGATCAGACTGGGCAGAGGCCCAGGCTGATCTGAGTCTTCATGTGGCACACATGCCACTTTGTTGGTTTTGTCACGGCGCATTAGCATGCACATAACCCTCAGTCAATAAAGTATTTACTTATTAACTAACAAACAGTCACTAATTCTCAGGAATCAACTTGATTAATAGTTCTAAAGTTCCAGTAAAATCATATCAAAATAAAGAAACAGTGACATAAAGCTTTCACAAATTACTGTATTAATCCAGCTAAACACCCATGCTCTTATAAACACCCCCTGCCTCTTTTCTGAAAATAATGTTTTAATAGCTTGCACTAATTCCTGTTTGCTGCTCTGGATGAGGTAGCACTTTGAAATGAGGTCTACTCTTACAGGGTTGACCCCTATTGAGAAGGGAAGTTAAACAAAGTAGAGTTGCTTCCCCTGACAGTATACCCATTCACCTTACAACTGTTTATAAAAGGTATTTTGGCAGTGGCTGATTTACTACATTTTATCTTCTTAGTCCCCCCCTTCCCCCCCCCCCCCCCCCCCCCCCCCCTCTCTCTACACCTAACACTGTCACAAAATAAAGACATGAAGATTCACAGCGATACATATACCATAATCAATCCAGTGCAAACATGATTTAATAGTGATATGTAAAAATATAAAAATCTCTCTAATAAATTGTATAAAACCAATAATATCACAGTTTGTTGCTATATTATACTTAGAAGCTGCATATCATTTCCATTTATGATCAGCAGTCATGATAAGATGAGAACTGAAGATAATTCTGAGATAATTTCTGATAACTTCAGCTCCGGATCCAGGGGGTGGGCTTTGGGGCTTCAGCCCCGCCATCCGGGGCTCTAATGTATATACTATGTATACTACAGTAGAACTTCATTGGCTCGATCAGGCTTAAGACCGTAAAAATTAGTTCCAGTCAAGGGTAGTTCTAGCCATCCAGGGTTAGTTTCCATATAAAGTGACCTCTAGGGACCAAGAAAAGAGTTCTAGCCAGGCAGGGTGAACGAGCCATCAGAGTTCGAGCCATTGAGAGTATCTGATGACAGTTGAAAATAATTTATCCTTGTGGTTATATTAAAATACATGGTGCGACATCTCATTAGAATCACCTCGGGGAGGCGCTTCTAATGATATATCACAACATATATTTCAGGGCAAAAAGACATTATCAAAAATTCTCATCAAACTGTTCCCTAATTATTTCATATCTTTTCAATATTCCCTTTGCCCCCCCCCCCACTCCCCCCTTAACATGCACATACATCTCGGCACCTTTGGTGGTCTGGATCCGGGTCTGTAATTTAATAAAATAAAAACGTTACTAACGAGAGGCCACAAAAGAAACAAGACCTATCCTCCAGCAAGATAGCTCACCTAACTTTGAGTAACGACTTCCCATCATTTAAAACTTTAAAGTTGGTCTTTGATGCAGTGGTGACTGCTACAGCTAATCCTGTACTTTTATAAAGACAAGCTAAAAACTTGAAAAATTATCCCAGAATCATCCTCAAAATTGAGCCACGACACGAGAAAACCAACAAAGTGGTTGTGGGCCCAGCACAGACTCGGATCAACCTGGGGATCTACCAAGTCTGATCAGAATCTTCGCTAAGTGCTTTAAAGGTAGCTGAAGGTCTCAGCTACCTTCATGCAGACAGTGAAGCCGATGCCCAGGCAGATCTGAGTCTGCACTGGGCCCACAACCACATCATTGGTTTTCTCGTGTTGGGGCTCAAATATTCCCCGTCTATGGTCTGCTTAAGCTGTTTGAGTCTAAGAGTCTCTTCTTTTCAAGGCTACTCTAAATTGTTCAACTGGGTGTTGTGTTCCCACTAAGTGCTTTCGACTCTGTAAAAGACAAAACAAACAGCAGCTGTGAAAAGAAATTTGGATTAGATTCACTCCTTGGTTTCTTTTTGAGAGTTACCATTTGTAGACAGACAAGGATGGACAATGCAGCCTGCCCATCCTAGAAGCTTCCCAAGAGCCTTTGGCTAAAGAGACTATATAGTAGAAAACTACTTGCATTTATGAAGGGAAGACACAGATATTAAATTTTGCAAATGTTCGTTTCCCTTGCATTAGTTTTGTTACCATACATAGATCTGTTCAGGTTTTTAAATCCCTGTATGACCATATTAACTGAATGATGGAATAAATTTTTTGACACAAGTAGACGCCAAGAGGAAGCCCTCTGGTAAGTCTCTGGTAAGTTTTGAGAAAATTTACTGCATTTGTTTGGCTATAACACTAGGGTTTTCCTTTCCAAAAGTGCCTCATATCTGTATATCAGTATTGTATAATTCAGATATAAGATGAGGTTTTCTTTCCCAAAACGAAAATCTAGATCCATCTTATAAAACAATTCCTCAAAGTCTAGATCCATCTCAAAACAATCTAAAAAATCTAGATATTGTAAGATGGATCTAGATTTTAGAACTGTTTAGTAAGATGAGCCTAAATTTTTTGGATTGTTCTGGAAGGGACACCCCCCACACCCCCCCGCCCCCCACTATCCCCCGCCCCCCGTCCTATAACAGAATAAATAGGGTTCTCAGAGAAGTCAACTTTCAGTACTTACATAATTAGGTATGGTGTCATGGACAGTAGTATCAAACTTGTACAGGAACAGTAACACATACATCTGGATCTCCATCAGGGCAAACCATCTGTGGGAAAATGAGTTCAGAGCTAAAATACTTACTGTATTAATCATCACCCAGGGGGCATTGCATTTTATAAAAGAGGGTATTATGTAGAGCCTAAAGTGTAGTGAATCACCCACTGCTAAATTACTTCTCATAAACAGTATTAAGGTTACAATCGGTTTACTTTCAGGGGAAGCAACTCTATTTTTTCTTGCCTCCTTTCTAAGTAGGGGTCAACTCATAACGTAAAGAATTTGCTTTAAGAGTAGACCCCATTTTAATCAGCTACCTCATCAACAGAAGTAAAGCGGAATTCATGCAAGTTAATATAACATTATTTTCTGAAAGGCAGGGGTGGGGTTGGGCGGGGGAATGGGGAGGGGGAGGGGGGTAGGGGGAAGGGGGGGTTTAGAACAGGGACGTTTATTAGGATTAATATGGTATAAGTGTTTAGACAGCATTTCCAGTCAATGAAGATGCACAGATTTAACTTAATTGTTAAAACCATCGGCAACATAGCTTTTCAATCAAACTTGATCACTTATTGATATGTGAACAATTTGGGAAATTGCAAAATGGTGTTGCAATGAATACACTCCCATCTCATGGCTGAAAACCTTTGAAACGTGAGGTTGTTTAGTTTGTTTAGGGTTTGTTAAACTGTGTTTTAATGAAACAGACTCTCAGTTGCTTTGTGCCTTCTGAGTGTACCACATTAAAACACCATTTTATTTATACTAATATATAAAACTATCATGATACACCCTGTTTATACTGGCATTCAATACCAAAGAAAAAAGTTTTAAAAAAACACCAATTTCTCAATATGAAAGTGTTTTTTTTTTTGGTCTTATTTAAAAGAGCAGAGCACTAATGAAGATACCTAGGCAAGCGCAGAGTCAGAGACGATGACCTTCCAATGGCACCAAATCTATTTTAACTTTATCATAAATGAGCCACGACATGACAAAACTAACAAAGTGGCATGTGTGCCCAGCAAACACTCAGATCAGCCTGGGCATCCGACCAGTCTGATCAGAGTCTGTGCTGTCGGCATGGAGGTAGCTCAGATCCTTAACTACTCTTTAAGCATACAGAGAAGACTCTGATCAGACTGGGCGGATACCCAGGCTGATATGAGTCTTCGCTGGGCGCCCATGCCATACAATGTTGCTTTAGTCGTATCGCGGCTCATATATTTTAATTGCAAACACTGTTGTTATGGCGGTATCTTTTCAAGTGTTCACAGATATATAGTATACCAACATTCACTACAATTCAAAAGGATTTTTATTCCTTTAATATAAGTTACGGACCCTAAATATAAAGTCTGATAGAGAAACATGTAAAAGTTGATCAATTATCATGATTTCATAAAAAATTAAGCCATGTTTGTGTATCAGAATTTTATTCTTGTTCGTCAGTGACCCTACACAGTTACTGTCAAACACAGAAATTATTTGCTCATCAAACTTTCTTAAGCTTACTACAGTTTGAAGTTTGTTTTTAAAACAAAAACAGATGTCTCCTCCACTCCACACACCCATCCCCTAATCCAACCCCAATCCATGCCACCCCACTCCTTGCCCACCTCTATCTCTAGCAGTGTAAATCCATTTTTTGGTAATTACAGGAGGCTTTTGTAATGTCAAAGTGAAAATATTTTCATCCAGTTTTAAAACAATACAGCATACTCAATTTCCATACTCAAAAATACAAAGGGGCATAATTCCATCAAGAATGTAGATTGAGTTATGGTTCTTGTTCTCTGCACTCCTGATGCTTTGTATTTGTACCAAGTTTTGCGACAATATCTTCAACAGTTATAAAACATATAGAGCAGACATGATTTCTACACTCAAAACTACAAAGGGGAATAATTCCACCATAAATGTGGATGAAGTTATGATTTTTGTTCTCTGCACATCATCTTATAATGCTTTAGGTTTGTACCAAGTTTGATGAAAATATCATCAATGGTTTTTTTAAGTTATAGAGTGGAAAAGATTTCCATACTCAAAATAATGAATGGCATAATTCTATCAAAAATGTATGTGGAGTTATGATTCTTCTTTTCTGCACATTGTCTGATGATGTTTTACATTGTACAAAGTTTCATAAAATTATCTTCAAAGTTTTCAGAATTATGGAGCGGACATGCTTTGTGATGGACAGACAGATGACCTGGCAGACAGATGCAAGGACAGACAGACAGATAACTATGAGGAAAACAATATTATCCCTCGAAGAGGGGGGAAACATAATAATAGTTGTAACTGTTTTTATTGTTCAAATATATATGTAGGTCATTCACAATATGATAAGACAAAAGCAGCCAGTGACTATCAAGATCAGCTTAACTATCTATGCAGGCTGATCACAGTCTGCAAGTCCCCAACATGCAATCTACAGATGTATGTAGTTGACAGATCACAATTACTATACCTATGGACTGGAGACCTTTATTCTGAATAAAGTTTTGTCAGTGCGAAATCCTGATCAAAAATGCAAATCACTAATTTGGGTCTATAAAGATGGTAACTGTCTAAAAATCATGTAGTTGTATCACCCAAGTACACTTACCTCCCAGGGCACATGTACCGTCCCCCTCCAAAACCAGCAAAACCAGGATAGGTATTAATCGTCTTATCTGTCCAACGATCCTGAAATTTAATGATTTTATAATAATCCACACATTACCCTTTAAAGGTCATAATAGCACTATTCTGGGTGATAGCTTTTCATGAAAATATAATACAGGGATCAAACATGGTTTTTCATGCATTAACATTTGCCAGGTCCCGAGGGAGATGTTGAAAACAGAAGCCTTTGGCAATGAAAAACCATAATAGATTGTTATTTTTGCATAATTTTAACCACAATGCTACAAAAATAACGAAAATGTTTGAGCACTATTTTTTGGCCTTATCACCATTACCTTGCTGATTCCTACATGCACTATGGGTTTCCATAAAAATCCTCATTTCAGGCCATGGTCAGCTATCCTGAATTTTTGTCTAACCTTTAGCAGCAGTTCACAAGTCCAAATCATATTCACTAGATTTTGCACTTCTATGTCACCTGCTTTTCAATTTTTGCAATATTCAAATCTGTATAACTCTTGCATAAAGCTCTTTTATCTATAACTGCAAGTGAAAGCTATCTGCTTGCTTCTGTACTGACAGAAAATTGCTGTACAACTTGCATTCGAAAAGTGGCAAAGGGGTCATTATAGCACATGAATTGCCTTGTTAAAACATGGTTTTGCGTTTGTTAAAATATGCCCCTTAATAGTGTGTGACACCACATACATGTGATATCTTCTATATCACCTGCTTTTCAATTTTTGCAATATTCAAATCTGTATAACTCTTGCATAAAGCTCTTATCTATAACTGCAAGTGAAAGCTATCTGCTTGCTTCTGTACTGACAGAAAATTGCTGTACAACTTGCATTCAAAAAGTGGCAAAGGGGTCATTATAGCACATGAATTGCCTTGTTAATACATGGTTTTGTGTTTGTTAAAACATGCCCCTAATAGTGTGTGACACCGCATACATGTGATATCTCCCAATTTGGGTGGGAGCTCCTGATTTGGAGCCCTTTTTCATGCTCTCAATGCCTACAATGGTGTTGCACACAAAACTTGCAGGATTAAAGGTATCAGGATGAGGAAAGTACAGAGCACTATAGTATCAGCCTAAAATATCTTAGACTAAACTTACAGAATTATAAACATCAGAAAATTACTGAGAGCTACAGTGAGCCCAGAGCAGCACTGTAAACTAAACTCAAAGGATTATAAGTATCAGGATCAGGAAATTACTGAGAGCTACAGCGCTGTATCAGGATCAGGAAATTACTGAGAGCTACTATGAGCCTAGCTGAACTTACAGGATTATAAGTATCTGGGTGAGGAAAGTACTGAGAGCTATGGTGAGTCCAGAGTAGTGCTGTAAACTAAACTTACAGGATTATAAGTATCAGGATCAGGAAAGTACTGAGAGCTACGGTGAGCCCAGAATGGTGACAACATCAACATGTCTCCTCGTGGGATCACAAAGTCCTGAAAAGAAGCAGACAGAAGAATATGAAAAGAGCTTTGTGTATGTTATGATAAATGATCTAAAGTCTGCAATACCTATAAATGAAAAGTCTCTATAATTTGAAAAGTGTTTTACACAGACTGAATTTCTGAAATTTTAGGCTCCATGCATTTTGGCTATAAAATTATAAATCAGACGGTTTCCTCACAGTCAATTTATCATTGGTGTAGTAATTTGTGTTTCTTTTAGGTAATCATCTTACAGAGCAATTTGGTCAGGATCTGCATTGTTTGCCAAAAGCTTTATCAACATTTCTTAACTGAAAAAACAGACTGTCTAAATCTGAAGACACAAGGGTCCACTCCATGGCTGTCTTACTGCTTCAGATAAATACAACATACTCCAGTATTTATGAATTATATCTTAAAATCCACAATCTTACCTTAATGGTAAATTCGTTGATAACCCTTCTTGTGATGATCCCTGCTGGGTGCATTCTGATTGCTTCTAATACACAACATTGTAGATATGGTACTTTAGCCAAATCTTCCTCTGTTAGCTTCAGCACTGACACTATAGATATTAAATAAATCAGCAGCATGGCTGTTTCAGAATTAACCATGTTGGAGGAGTGGATGGCACATTAACCATTTTTAGACCTAATACTGGTTTTGGGGACATATACAAACAGTGCAGACCTAGTTCAGACGCCGCAAAATGCGGCGTCTGATCAGGGTTTACACTGTTTGCTTACAAGAATTTCTGTGCAAAATACAATAAAAGTGAAAATGTCCACCAGAAACCCCTAAAACTAGGAATGGACTCATCCAAATGACAAGGAAGGACAAGTCCATTGGCCGAAAAAGGGTTTTTACCTAAAAAAAAATTGTATCCATTTTGTGGGCTTCTCTTTGAGGAAAGAACTAGCTCCCTTGACTTTGAGGAGTAAATTTTTTCCTAGAGTAGCTGCCATTCTGAAAGGGGAAGGAAACAGGATGCCACAAAAGTTGTTTTCCTTGGTAAAAATGGTCAAAATACAGGGAAGTGTATCCATTCCCCTTAATTTTCATGTATGAATTTGATACCACAGCTGCATATAAGGAGGGCTTTCTTTATAACATACAGTCAACTCTCGATATCTCAAACACTGATACCTCAAAGTCTTTCTTATATCAAAGATTATAGTTTGAACACATTTCCTGTTTTTATTTACAGTTCAACTCTTGATATCTCAAACTACCTATATATCAAAGTAAAATTTCTGGGACCAGAAAATGTACTTTGAGATATTGGTAGTTTGGATGAATTTCGACTTTGAGATATCGAGAGTTGACTGTACATGTATATGATTTGTACACAGATATCACGCATAGGAACTGCCAACTAGAAAATAGCCATCAGAGGAGATGGCAAATCCCCCGACCGAAGACCCCCATAGGCCTTGGTAAAAAGGGTGCACTTCAAAACACATATTAGTAATATATTGTCGTTCTTTTATGCTTCTGATTGACATTAACTGTTAACAGATGCATGATTATCTAACACTCAGACTAAAACAGTATGCTTGACTGCTAAAAAGAGGTAATATCTCAAACAGCCACCATATACACAAATGTATAGCATACGATACATTCAACTTTCAAAATGTGTGAATAACTTCTAAAGTACAAGCCCTACAAACCTAATTTTGAGCTCTCTAGTAAGTGACTTTGGACAAAGAATCCAAATCTGGAAAAAAAAAAAAAAATTTTTTTTTGGGGGGGGGGGGGGGGGGGTGCGGGAGGGGGCACGGGAATGTGGAGGGGTAAGAGAGAGTTAGGAACACTGATAAGATATCACAGCATGATCATCAATATTCTAAAAGGTTCACGGTTATTCAAATTCTGGAGCTGGCCAGGGTATACAGTTATGGAGCAGAGACTCAAAGAGCAGCTCAAACTACCAAAGGGAAATAATTCACTAGGTCTAAAAGCAAGAGTTATCATTCATGTATGAGACAAATTGTCATGACCTGTTCTTCATATCTGTGAAGTATCATGAAAATATTTCAAAAGGTATTCAAGCTATGGAGCGGACACTTAAAATCATCAAAGGGAAATAACTCTAAAAGTAAGAAAGCAAGAGTTGTCATTCTTGTTCGCGACACATCATCATGACCTGTTCTGCATATCTGTGAAGTATCATGAAAATATTCCTAAAGGTATTCAAGTTATAAAGCGGACACAAAATCACACCTAAAACCATCAAGGGGTAATAACTCAAAAAGTAAGAAAGCAGGAGTTGTCTTTCTTGTTCGTGACACATCGTCATGACCTGTTCTCCATATCTGTGAAGTATCATGAAAATATTCTAAAAGGTATTCAAGTTATAGAGGGGACACGAAATCATACCTAAAATGATCAAGGGGAAATAACTCAAAAAGTAAGAAAGCAAGAGTTGTCATTATTGTTCGCAACTCACCGTCATGACCTGTTCTACATATCTGTGAAGTATCATGAGAATATTCCAAAGGGTATTCTAGTTATAGAGCGGACACGCATCTGCCAAAAAATCACACCTAAAACTATCAAGGGGAAATAACTCAAAAAGTAAGAAAGCAAGAGTTGTCATTCTTGTTCGCGACACATCGTCATGACCTGTTCTACATTTCTGTGAAGTATCATGAAAATATTCCAAAGGGTATTCAAGTTACAGAGCGGACACGAATTTGCCAAAAATCACTAAAGGGGAGATAATTCAAAAAGTACAATAGCAAGAGTTACCACTCTTGTACGCGACACATTGTCATGACCTGTTCTACATAACTGTGAAGTATCATGAAAATATTCCAAAGGGTATTCAAGATATAGAGCGGACAAGAAAGTGTTTACGGACGGACGGATGGACGGACAGACGGATGGACGGACGGACGGACGGACGCCAGGCTCATCGCTATATCCCCCGAACCTTTCGGTCGGGGGATAAAAATGCATCTGTAAAACACTATGCCTCCAACCATATGCTGCCTCTCAAGAACACTCATCCCTTAATCAATTCATAAGCCAGAAAGAGGGTATACCCGGTCCGGCCACATACTTTTGTTTCTCCTTCTGTTGATTTAAGAAGAGCAGTTGTCAGTTACTAGCGAAAGTATGTGCGCTTAGTACTGGTTAACCGCTTAGGAGGTCTAAGCCTGCCCAGGAATAGTGTGGTTAGGTTAACTGACTATCCCAACATGACCATAGTTGTTTACCTGTTTACCGTAGACATTAAACAATAACACAACAAAACAAACAACTTAACCAAAGATTTAGAGAATTTGCTCATAAGTTAAACAGGTCACCTACATGTTGTTCAGTTGCTCTGCACTCCTGATATGATCTACTTTACAACTGACCTCCAACCGGTATTTACCAGTACTTGTAATTCTTATGATATACAAGACATATCAAAAATGCAAATCAATAACATTACAGATGCAAGCTACATGTATTCTGGGTCAACTGGCCCTTAGGATATACTCTCTGCACCACTAAAGACTGAAACAAAAGCCAAATGACATGCCATAACGCATGATACGACAAAACCAACGAAGTGGCATGTGCACCCAGCAAAGACTCAGATCAGCCTGGGCAGCTGCCCAGTCTGATCAGAGTCTTCACTGTATGCTTAGATAGTTGCTCAGGGTCTAAGCTAGCTCCATGCAGACAGCAAAGACTCTTATCAGACTGGATGGATCACCTGGCTGATCTGAGTCTTCACTAAGTGCACATGCCACTTTGTCGGTTTTGTTGTGTCCTGGCTCATATGTTTTTCATCTGGAATCTGGTATTTTGTATTTGGTTGTAGCCCATTGGGATTTACACACAACTAATTAAGCATGCCAACAACATTTAAACTACAATGACACTATAGCCTATACAATCATTGCTCTTTTGTGAATGCAGCAGCTTAAGTGCTTGGCAAACTATACATGGGCCATCACACAACAAAACCAACAAAGTGGCATGTGCACCCAGCCAAGACTCAGATCAGCCTGGGCTGCTGCCCAGTCTGATCAGCATCTTCGCTGTCCGCATGGACTACCATAGACACTTAACTACCCTTTAAGGGCCAGCTGAGGACTCTGATCAGACTGGGCAGATGCCCCGGCTGATCTGAGTTTCAGATGGGCACACACGCCACTTTGTTGGCTTTCTCATATCGTGGCTCACACATGCATACTTATATTTCTTCTAGCAAGATGGTACCTACTAAGGCTAAGGGCTCTGGAATATCAAGAATGAGTTCTGGTAGTTTGAAATGGAACACACATGTCAGTAATATTTGCACAAAGGCTAATAGGACCCTCGGCTTCCTCAGACGTAACTTGGCAGCATGTCCACAAGATGTTAAGGAGTCAGCATACAAGGGACTGGTGCGTCCAGTCCTGGAGTATGGCAGTTCAGTTTGGGAACCTCAAAGTATACTTTTTCAAGATGAACTTGAGAAGGTGCAGAAAAGGGCAGCTAGATTTGTACCGGGAAATTACACATATGAAACTGGGAGTATGACTGGCATTCTGGAGAAACTTAAGTGGGAATCCCTAAAAAAGAGAAGGAAAGATAGTAGGCTCATAATGCTTTACAAAGGTCTGAGGGGTGCAGCCAGTATACTCATAAATGACCTTGTTCCCCCAAATAGGCGTACCAGGAATCATCATTCCCTGACATTTCAAACCCCATTGGCTGGGACTGACATTTACAAGTCCAGGGCCTGAGGTTATAAAACTTTTTTCATGCTCAGCTGAGTTGAGCATCAAATTTTACCTGCTAATAAACAGCAAATTACTGATAAGTACGGTTGTTTTCTTGCTCAGTTTAGCTGAGTATGAAATTTTCTCTGCTTATGAATATGAAAATGCCAACATTAGTTGGCATTTTCATATTTATCAGCAGAGAAACTTTCATGCTCAGCTGAGTTGAGCACGAAAAAAGTTTTATAACCTCGGGGCCAGTTTCTTCCCCCAGACTGTTAGAAGTTGGAATTCCTTGGAAGATTCACTTATTTCTGCTGCTGAGTGTGCAGAGGATTCAGTTACTAAGCTTACTTCTCTTATAAGGGCTAGGGACTAGCTTCCCTGATTCACAGGTCCTGGTGAATGATTGTCTTTGGACGTATCACCAGTAAACAATTCTGATTCTGATTCTGAGTTCAACTGCACATACAACAAAACAACAATGACAGAGATTTGCATTTACTAAACTTTTTAAATCACAATATAACTTTACCTGTTCCAGGTTTTCCAAATTCTTTACTGAGATCATTATCAAGTCTTTTCTTTACTTGTGGGTTGTCAAGAATGTATATGAGTGCCCAGGCTGTGATCTGAAATGAGTAGCATAATGACCCTTAACACTCAGTGAATGAGCAAACAGTGTGAACACGATTAGGCCCCGAGGTTATAAAACTTTTTTTCATGCTTAACTCAGCTGAGCATGAAATTTTACCTGTTAATAAATAGCAAATTATTGATAAATACAGTTGTTTTCTTGCTCAGTTAAGCTGAGTATGAATTTTTCTCTGCTTATGAATATGAAAATACCAACTAATGTTGGCATTTTCATATTCATAAGCAGAGAAAAATTCATGCTCAGCTGAGTTAAGCATGAAAAAAGTATTTTCATATTCATAAGCAGAGAAAAATTCATGCTCAGCTCAAATTTTTTTTTATAACTTTGGGGCCACACTGCAGGGTCAGCTCTGCACTTTTTGTAATTGCTTGAGCCATTTTACACACATTTCCAGTTGCTAAAACCCAGTTCAAATTTGAGGGTATCTACAGTAACAAGTTAAGGTGTCCCCAACAGTTTGGGTAATTAGGTGCACAGAGGCACTCCTCATGTAATCAACAAAGCTCTCTGCTCATACTTACTAAGTAAATATTCAGCCAGCAATCTTAATTAATCTTATCTTGACTTAACATTCTAAAGCTAATGTAAATCTTTAGCACTGGTGTGGTCCCTAATGTCAACATCAACGTCAGTGCCTAGGAACAGTACAACAGACCTCCCTATACTTCTTATAGACGAGCAAGAAGAATCTAGTAGTGCCTATCTGAAGTGATTCCAATGAGGAACCACAAAATATTACTTAAATCTCATTACTGACTGTCCTCACTAAAACTGCCTCTGTAAGGCACCTAATGAGGTGTCACAACAACTTTTTACTGAGAACCAATAAAATGTATCTTGGAATTATCATGAAATGGCAACTGCATTATGATGTCATATTATAGTTGTCTAGAATACATACAGCACCAGTCTTTGGTAATTGTGGCAATCCACCCCACTTTCCCCTCCCTCCACTCCAAGGAATTGTGGCTTTTCATCCATCACAGCCATGCTAAAAGCCCTGTGCCGAAGAGAAAAAAGCTGACAATCACTGCCCTACTATTTTGTCTCCAAACGTAACTACAATACTCTTTTAGAAAACCACAGCCTGATACTTCCCCAACACTGTGGGGATGATCAAAAAGTTACCACTCCTACCCTACTCCAGGGGTGTGGGTGATGGTTACAACTGACTGGTGCATAGAGTGAACTTACTGGAATAGCGTTAGCTAGAGAAGCCCACAGGAGCATCATACTATAGTTAGGAGCACAGGACTTGTCAACGTTGCATATCATGGCTTCAAGAAGAGTCTGAAACACAGAAATATATGAGCTGAGACATGAGAAAACTAACAAGTAGCCCAAAGGGCAACAATTGCTCACCTGAGAGACATTGTAAACCTATAGGGATATTTAAGATGCTCAAGGGCAGCTAACTCCACAGTCAGTGGTCCAATCAGGCTGAAAATTAAACTCATCCAAAACATTATGTATGCCCTCATTTAATATATGCAAGTTTAAAAAGTATCCGATCAAGAGCACAATAGACAGAGCTGTCAAGGGCAGCTAACTTCGTAGCGGTTGGCCTGATCTGGCCAAAATTTGAACTTGTTTAAGATATTATGCATTTCCTCATTACCTGCAAGTTTGAAAAGGATCAGACAAGTAGAAACCAAGAAAAAGTGGCGACATTGATTTTTTGGATGCTCAGGGCAGGTACTCCATAGTCAGTGGTGGGATCTAGCCAAAGTGCTAACTAATCCAAGCTTTTATGCATATCCTCATTACCTGCAAGTATGAAGAGGATCCAATGAAAAATGAAAATGTGATGACGTTGTTTTCTCCATTATAAGACTATGGGATTTTTTTCAAATGCTCAAGGGCAGCTAACTCTGTAGTCTGTGCTCGAATCCGGCCAAATTTCGAACTCATCCAAGCTCTTATGCATGTCATCATTACCTGCAAGTATGATAAGGATCTAATCAAAAACCTTGATAGCAACACCCTGAAAGTCAAACTTGCTCGAGATATTGTCATGCCCTACATTTGTGTGAATTTATTTCAAAATCCGTTGAGAAATGTAGGTGCTAGAGCAATGACAAAGTTTTTCTAAAAATAGCCACAGTGACCTTTACCTTGGGCACAGCATCCTGAAAGTCAAACTTGCTCGAGATATTGTCATACCCTACATTTGTGTCAAGTTATTTCAAAATCCATGGAGAAATGAAGGTGCTAGGGCAATGACAAAGTTTTTCTAAAAATAGCCACAGTGACCTTGACCTTGGGCACAGCACCCTGAAAGTCGAACTTGCTCGAGATATTGTCATGCCCTACATTTGTGTGAATTTATTTTAAAATCCATTGAAAAATGTAGGTGCTAGAGCGCTGACAAAGTTTTTCTAAAAATAGCCACAGTGACCTTGACCTTAGGCGCAGCACCCTGGAAGTCAAATTTTTTCAAGATATTGTAATGCCCTACATTTGTGTGAAGTTATTTTAAAATTTGCTGAGAAATGTAGGTGCTAGAGCGCTGACAAAGTTTTTCTAAAAATAGCCACAGTGACCTTGACCTTGGGCGCAGCATCCTAGAAGTCGAACTTGCTCGAGATATTGTCATGCCCTACATTTGTGTGAAGTTATTTTAAAATCCATTGAGAAATGTAGGTGCTAGAGCGCTGACAAAGTTTTTCTAAAAATAGCCACAGTGACCTTGACCTTGGGTGCAGCATCCTGAAAGTCGAACTTGCTCGAGATATTGTCATGCCCTACATTTGTGTGAAGTTATTTCAAAATCCGTCGAAAAATGTAGGCAATAGAGCGATGACAAAGTTTTTCTAAAAATATGTGATGACGTTGTTTTCTCCATTATAACACTATGGGATTTTTTTCAAACGCTCAAGGGCAGCTAACTCCGTAGTCTGTGCTCGAATCCGGCCAACTTTCGAACTCATCCAAGCTCTTATGTATGTCATCATTACCTGCAAGTATGATAAGGATCTAAGCAAAAACAGCTGAGAAAACGTTATGACGCCATTTTCCCCATTATAACCCTATGGGATTTTTTTCAAACGCTCAAGGGCAGCTAACTCCGTAGTCTGTGCTCGAATCCGACCAAATTTCGAACTCATCCAAGCTCTTATGTATGTCATCATTACCTGCAAGTATGATAAGGATCTAATCAAAAACAGTCGAGAAAACGTGATGACGCTGTTTTCCCCATTATAACCCTATGGGGGCTATCTGTTGCCATGGAAACCAGAGTTCTGAGCTGATCTGCACCAAAACCTAATGCAGCCTTTACCCCACCCCAATGATGCTTCAGATAAAATTTAATTGCGATCGACCCATTGGTCTCTGAGATATTTATGTTTGAACGTGTTGACGCACCCACAGACGGAAGGACAGTGGAACGACACTCGGGATCTAGCCGAAATTCAAACTAATCCAAGCTTTTATGCATATCCTCAATACCTGCAAGTATGAAAAGGATCCAATGAAAAATAGCAGAGAAAATGTGATTTCTCCATTATAACACTATGGGATTTTTTTCAAACGCTCAAGGGCAGCTAACTCCGTAGTATGTGCTCGAATCCGGCCAAATTTCGAACTCAGTCGAGAAAACGTGATGACGCCGTTTTCCCCATTATAACCCTATGGGGGCTATCTGTTGCCATGGAAACCAGAGTTCTGAGCTGATTGGCACCAAAACCTAATGCAGCCTTTCCCCCACCCAAATGATGCTTCAGATAAAATTTGATTGGGATCGGCCCACTGGTCTCTGAGATATTTATGTTTGAAAGTGTTGACGCACCCACCCACGCACCCACTAACCCACGGACGGACGGACGACGGCTCGACTCCCATCCTATAAGCTCACCTCTGAGCCTTCGGCTCAGGTGAGCTAACAAAGTGGTTGTGCACCCAGCGCAGAATCATATCAGCCTTGCGCTTAAAGGGTTGCCAAGGGTCTAAGCTACCTCTATGCGCACAGCGAAGACTCTGATCAGACTGGGTGGATGCCCAGGCTGATCTGAGTCTGCGCTGGATGCACAACCACTTTGTTGGTTTTCTCATGTCGCGGCTCAATTATTATAAAGTACCACCAATCCATCAACTAATGCAATGTTCATTCCTGCATCAAGGTCAACCATTTTCAAAGCTGTCATATAACAAATGCCCCAATAGCGATCAAAGTCATTTTACCTTTTCTATTGACACAGTATATTGATTGATCACCTTGGCCCCTGTTCAGTAACACAGCTATAATGATGGGCCACAATATATATCACTTTCACAATATATATGCTTCCATGGAAAATTAACGTTAACATCAAATATGTTCCTTTATATCTCCCATAGTATAGTTTCATGCCACTTGCCTATTATGTCTATCTAAGAAGAGAAATGTTGTGCAATATTAGGCAACAACAAGTGAAAGGTGTCTTATCGTCTGTGCAAACAGGGCAAACTGAAATTGTCCTGACAAGAAAGTAAAAGGTAAAGGTTTCCCATAGTCTTGTAACTGTAGGGGCAGTTGTTGTTAAAACTTTGCAGAGCTCTAGATAAGAGGGGTATTTGATGATAATTGAGGGATAATTTGTTCATTTCTCATTGAAATCACATGTTGTGACCCCTCATCTGAACCGTCTCATCGAGACGGTTCAGATGAGGGGTCACAACATGTTTTTATGCAGAATTCACAAAAATTATCCCTAATTATCACTAAATACTCCCTCTTATCTAAAGCTCTGTAAGAGACACCATATCCTAGGAATAGTACAATCAAGAGAGTACCATCTGACTAAAATGTGGCATCAGATGAGAGTACCTGTTCATCTGCTGGTTTCTTTGCTTTCAAAACATCACTGGCTATACCGTCAAAGAGGTTTAGAAGATATTTCTTGGCAGCAGACCAGTCTTTCAGACACCAGGCTGGCAGTCTAGCTCCAATCTCAAACTGGTCGTCATAGGTTACAAACTGTTGAACCAGTCTGGGAAATTCAGTCTGCAAAAACAAAAACAAATCCCAATTATAAGTATATTCAAAGTTGTTATACCAAAACCAACAGCCACATTTAAGATACCATTACTTACTTAGACTCTAGCAAAATGCAGGTCAGTTTATACTGAAAATAAATAGATACTAGAAATGTTTTGCAGAGAAAAACAGATGTTCCCCCACCAGCCTATTACCCATTCCCTCTAATCCACCATAAGTGTGTTGCCACCCACTCATTTCATTGTCCTAACACTCTGCTATGTTGATATAATCTATCAAGTTTGGTCTTAAGACATCAATACATTCAAGAGCATTTAAAATCCTTCTGTGATCTTCAAAATGAGTCAAGCTCACCAAAATCTCTTAATTCTGCTTGTCATAATCATATATCCCTAAGTCTGATTTTGTTCCACCCACTGGTTCAAGTAATATATTCTTAGTGAAAATCATTAAGTTTGGTGGGAATGAAGGCAACATTCAAGGGATATATCAATCTTCCTGAAATTTTCACATATTTAAGTCCTCCTGTCACCTTGAAAATGAGGTCAAGGTCATCAAAATCTAATAAGCTCTTAAAGCTTGTATAAATGAAATATCTGTGCATGTTTGGAGAAAATCCATCCACTGGGTCCAAAGATATCTTACATTCAAGACTATGACCTTGAAAAGGGGTCAAGGTCATCAATAACTAAATGTGTCTTAAACCTGTCACACTGATATGTCCACGCAAGTCTGATGTTAATCTATCCATTGGTTGAGGAAATAACGCATTTTAAGGAAAACCACTAACATTTGTAAGTTGGCTTTTGAGCTTGAAAATGGGGTCAAGGTCACCAAAACCTAGTCAACTCTTAAGATTGTCTTAAAGGTATATTTATGCAAGTTTGGTGGGAATTAAGCCAAAGGCTCAAGAACGTATCAATTTTTGTGAAATTTTCACACATTTAAGTCCTCCTGTGACATTGAAAATGAGGTCAAGGTCACCAAAATCTAATCAGCTCTTAAGTTTGTCCCAATGATATATCATGTCAAGTCTGGTGAAATTCCATCCATTGGTTCAAGAGATATTGTGCATACAAGAAATTGTCACGCCATTTAAGTCCTCCTGTGACCTTGAAAATGAGATCAAGGTCACCAAAATCTTACCAGCTCTTAAGCTTGTCCCAATGATATATCCATGCAAGTTTGGTGAAATTCCATCTACTGGTTCAAGAGATATCGTGCATACAAGAAAGTGTGACACCGACACCCGGGATCTGCACTGAAAACAATATGTCCCCTTCACCTTTGGTGGGGGGACATAATAATTATGACCTTTTATTAAAGACAAAATATTTAAAACAGATGGACTTTCACTCAAGCCACATGCAAAAGTCAACATACTGTTAGGAAACTAAAGTGGGTGGCCGGCAGGCTTGTACACATACTGTAATTATGAGCCCAATAACTTAAGTTATGTGTGAGTTTACTACCTAGCAATATGTTAAAAACATTACTGGCGGGCTGGCAATATGTGTAGACCCTGATCAGACTGTGCTTCTTTTAGAGCAGTTTTCTCTGAGACTACACTGTTTGCTCTGTACTCGTGTCCCAATATTTCAGGTCACTACAATACATACTTTATCTGATACTGGCAATACATCTTGACCAAATAAATTATTCATCACGGCAGCATACATGGTCTTCCGAACAACTGTATGAAGATCAGTACAATCTGTAAGAAAAAAATATCATTACAAAAATTTGAAGAATGATGTGCTTTACCTTTCATGGGCAGTCATGAAAACAGAGCTCTAGATAAGAGGGAGTATTTGATGATAATTAAGGATAATTTTTCTTATTTCTCATCGAAATCATATGTTGTGACCCCTCATCCGAACCGTCTCGCTGAGATGGTTCAGATGAGGGGTCACAACATATGGTTTTATGCAGAATTAACAAAAATTATCCCTAATTATCATCAAATACTCCCTCTTATCTAGAGCTCTGTTGAAAAGGTGCCTATACTACATGTACTTACAGAGTTTAACCAAAAAACTAAACAATGGGTTATGCCATTGCCACTGTCACCGGCAATCCAATACTTATGCCTCACTTCTGTTAGTTGCAGGTGAAACAAAATATCCCCTTTACTTCTTTGTTATAAGACAGAGACTTTCTCCTTTGAAAACAATCCCAAGAATCTAGATCTGTCTTAAATATCTATATTTTTCGAATTGTTGCTGAAAAAAAAAACCCATTTCATTGCTGAATTTCACTAGACAGATTTACATATCTGCAGTAATTTTGGAGTTAAACTTCCGCTTCAGCAAACAGTGTAGACCCTATAAGACTGCTCTACAGGAGTCACTGCCTAATGAGAATCTGCACTGTCAACTATGGAGCCGAGACACAACAAAACCAACAAAGTGGCATGTGCACCCAGCAAAGATGCAGGTCAGCCTGGATATCCATCCAGGCTGATCAGACACTTCGCTACATGCTTAAAGGGTAGCTAAAGGTCTAAGCTACCTCTATTCAGACAGCAAAGACTCTGATCAGACTAAGTGTATGCCCAGTCTGATCTGAGTCTTCCCTGGATGCACAACCACTCTGTTGGTTTTCTCTTGTCATGTCTCAATTATATTTCTCTGTTTCAGAATCTTCTTGAAGCCATGATATGCAACGTTGACAAGTCCTGTGCTCCTAACTATAGTATGATGCTACTGTCTGCTTCTTTAGCTAATGCTATTCCAGTAGGTTCACTTTATGCACCAGTCAGTTGTAACCATGTCCTCCGCCCTCGCTATCATGGTAGGACAATGACTTCACCATCATTTCCACAGTGTAGTGGAAGTGTCAAGGTTGTGATTTCCTTAAAGAGCAGGGCCTGGTTGTTCAAAACTAATGATCTTGTTGGTTGTATTGCTTTGAGAACAAATCTGGCATAATTCCTGACTTTGCTACAATTTTGTGACACTGCTAAAATTTTGCATCACATGTCCAAAGACCAGCTGCAGTTATATGTAAAAATTTGAGCTGGGAAAGTTAAAGTCTATTTTACTTGCTCACTAATTTGTACAAAAGTACAAGATGACGATCTGAAGGCATGCTAGTTACAGGAAAAGTAACCAAACAAGACCTGTCCATGATATAGGATAGCTCCCCTGACAGCGCCTTGCCCATCACAGCTGACACGACCGACACCACCGCTGCCGATGGTGGGAGTAGTACAATAGCTCTTTCTGTACATTTGTGCAGGCGAGCTAAAAATCTATTACTATCTGACAGTGACAACTAAAAGAATTTCTTTTCAAAAGCAACCGGAAAAGTTAAAAGTTTTGAAACTTTAATTTGCCCCTGTATTAGTCATTGAAATACTTGATTTTTTATGGCAGTTTTGTCATTTTCAAGAAAACAAGCAAAACCCTGTTTCCATCTGAGTGTAAACAGACTATACTAGTTTGCATTATGAAACATAAACAGATAAAAAGAGAATCCTACCATCCTGAAGAGAGTTGAGCTGATTATTAAACTCAGTACAAAGGCTTTCTGCTATTGGCGGCAACTTCGAGGATGCCAGCTTTCCCTTGACAATATCGTGTAATGGTACTTAAAGAAATTTTCCTGGCTGATGGAGCCTGAAATTAAATTATTGATACTGTATTTACCCAGAGCAGCAGACAGAGTAGCAGACTGCAATATAATGTTTTTGTAATGCTAATTCCAAGACAATTTTTCCTAATCTAATGCAAAATTAATATAACTTACCCTATTGTCATCTCACAGATTCCTTCCTGGAATCAAGGTAAATATGGAGGATCTTACACTCGTGGTCATTTCATATGAAATTTATGAAATGAGCCTTCAGCGAGTCTCATAAATTTCATATGAAATGACCACGAGTGTAAGATTCTGTTTATCATATGATCCTTTAAAATGGGATTTTATTGCCTTCAAAATGAACATTATTTCAATAAGAAAACACATTGTTGAGATGGTGGTTGTCAATGACGTTACATGTACACAACAAAATGTTATTACACTAGTGGGCATATGATTTTTATGACACGACATTATCCGCTGAATAACAGCGACATCATATGATAAAAAATTTTTATTCAATTTTGTATCCAGTTATACCCAAGTCCCAGGAAACTCAAATCTTTAGCATGAGATACCTCATAACAAGCAATATCATGGTATAAGTGAGATAGAGCATGGTTCGTCCACCTGTAGAGTCGATACTTACTCCCTACAGCTTGTTGATTATCTCTCCATACAGGGGAACCATGACCTATCTTAGGCCAGTTCAAATTTGAGAAATACTGAGTTCAGCAAGTTTACAGCTAAAAAAAGAAAAAGAAGTTTAAAGTCAAATTTACAGCTGAATCTAGAAACTAGCTTAACAGTATTGTGCCTATGTCAAAAATTTTTTTGGGACACCAACTGCCCTTTTGCTGTTGTTCAAAGGGCCATTGTCTAATTATATTTAATTCAGTGCTTGAAATCAAGGCAAACAGACTTATTTTTCAGTGTTACCCAGGCCCATGTTTCACTTGGAATGGCCATTAATGGTATCAGAATGGAGAAAAGTTCCAATGACCACTCTAGGCCTAACACTGAGCTTAGGGTACTTACCTTACAGATACAACTTGAAAACATTTCAGGGGTATGGGTACATATTTAGGGGGAGTAATTCTGTCATTTTCATTATTTGTTGCCCTTCCAAGTGGGGTTCAACTCTTAAAGGGAAGAATTTGCAAATTCTTTCTTTTCAGAGTTGACCCCATTTAAGAAGAGCTATTTAAGGGAAGCATACAGAATTAAGTCAGCAAAGTTTTATTTTGTAAAATGATGGAAAACTATGGAGGTGTACCTATTTACCTTAAAGCTATGTTTTCTATACTGACCAACATTCATAACAGCATCCTGTACACCATGCTGGAAATCAACATCTGCAGAGTTGAAGAAGACTCCAAAGTCTTCAGGTTCTGTCACAAACGTCAGTCTCTCTCCAGCGACATACAGAGTGTACACAGGACCAAGCTAAATAAATATGTAAAGAAAAATCAATGAGTATGTCAGAGAGTTTCTGAGGATAATTCTGAGATAATTTTCCTTATTTATCGACAAAAAATTGTGTTGCGAGCCTTCATTAGAATTGTCTCATTGAGAAATATGAAAACAAACATTGCTTCATTATTCCTGTTTCTTTTTTTATATCTGGACCTCTGGGCCATGTGTATGTACCTTATTTCTTCAATTATAAGACAGTTTTTTTCCCCTTCCAAAACTCTCAAAGATCTTGATCCATCTGGTAAGACAGATCTGTTTTGTAAGTGAAAACCCCCATTTTACAGCTGAGTTACAGAAGACTGGCCCTGAGGTTATAAAACTTTTTTCATGCTCAACTCAGCTGAGCATAAAATTTTCTCTGCTGATAAATATGAAAATGCCAACTAATGTTGGCATTTTCATATTCATAAGCAGAGAAAATTTCATACTCAGCTAAACTGGGCAAGAAAACAACTGTACTTATAAAAAATTTGGCATCTATTAGCAGGTAAAATTTCATGCTCAACTCAGCTGAACAAGAAAAAAGTTTTATAACCTTGAGGCCTGATTTACATGTTTGTGGTAATTTTGGAAGGGTAAAATCCTGTCTTTTGACAAAATAATACGGTACATGTAATTGTAAAAATTGAAAGAAAAAAAGGAAACAATAATTACACTAAGAATGTGTGTTCACACAGTTTACCAGATGGCCCTGTCTATGGTTTAAATACATGTTTTAAAATTATACATGTGCACATAACCCTGAATTTTACCCAGAGATCCCAGGACTGTATGGACATGTAAAATTTGGAGATTCAACATTTTTAAGAATAGCTTTTATTTTTTGTGTAATATCAATCACACACCTGACCCATACCCTGAAAATGAGTATAGATCGCAGGGGCAAGACTGCAGTGAAAAGGAGATGATATGAACAGGCACTGTACATCAGTCCAGCATAGTAAAAGCTCCAAGTAAACTTCATGCATTAATGGTAAACGTTTGAAAACATAATATTCATGGAAGTTAAGTAAATAAATCAAGCTTGAAATATACAGTTACTCTCTGTCATTTTAATTTCAGTGCATTGTTTCTTGGTCTAGCTAAATGCCGTAATGGAAATCTATTTTTAGAACAAAAAATGTTTTCGCAAAAAAGTTGATTATTTCTTTGCATATTATAAATTTCTCAATGTCATCACATAAAATCGGTGAGGTTTTTGGCTAAAAAGTCCAAATAGTAACTATCAAAGAAATTAATCTCAATTTATTAAGTAACAAGAGCTGTCGTGAGACAGCATAGCTCGCCTGAATAGGTACCTGCCCATTGCACAGTCTCTATGGTGGTGTGGCTTGCATTTCATAAAATTTCAGGCAAGCTCCTGATCAGAGTCTGGGATGCGGTAACAGATACCTGGAAGAGTCTGGTAGCTCCTCAACAGAGTCTGGGATGCCATAACAGAGACATGGTGAAGGCTGGAAGCTCCTGATCAGAGTCTGGGATGCCATAACAGATACCTGGAAGAATCTGGTAGCTCCTGAACAGAGTCTGGAATGCGGTAATAGATACCTGGCGGAGTCTGGAAGCTCCTGAACAGAGTCTGGGATGCGGTAACAGATACCTAGTGGAGTCTGATAGCTCCTGAACATAGTCCGGGATGCGATAATAGATACCTGGCGGAGTCTGGTAGCTCCTCAACAGAGTCTGGGATGCCATAACAGATACCTAGTGGAGTCTGGTAGCTCTTGAACATAGTTTGGAAAGCGGTAATAGATACCTGGCGGAGTCTGGTAGCTCCTGAGCAGAGTATGGGATGCGGTAACAGATACCTGGCGGAGTCTGGTAGCTCCTTAACAGAGTCTGGAATGCGGTAACAGATACCTGGTGAAGCCTAGTAGCTCCTTAACAGAGTCTGGGATGCGGTAACAGATACCTAGTGGAGTCTGGTAGCTCCTGAACAGAATCTGGGATGCCATAACAGATACCTGGCAGAGCCTGGTAGCTCCTGAACAGAGTCTGGGATGCGGTAACAGATACCTAGCTGAGTCTTGTAGCTCCTGAACAGAGTCTGGGATGCGGTAACAGATACCTGGCAGACTGGATGTCATAACTGCTGCTTGGTGGCTCCCGAACAGAGTCTGCAATGCCATTATGGATACCTGGACCTGGTGGATCCTGAACAGAGTCTGGGATGCCATAACAGATACCTGTTGGAGCCTGAACAGAGAGGGAGGCCATTACTGCTGCTTGGTGGATTCCCAACAGAATCTGGGATGCTTCAAGTATTATTTGACCAATCAATGAAGTTTTCCCAATGGATGTTTTAAATCAAATGGCAGGAAAAGAAAAGTTACTGAAGCAATGCAAACACAGCTTTATGGTCCGAGAAGTGTGATTCAAGGACCCCACATGTAACCTGAAGTTGCATCACATTAGTGTAAACATGGTCAATGAGACTGTTGTTGTCTGTAGTTGGCTGACTAATTTGTTGTTTGAGACCTATAGTTTTCAAAATTGCATGGCTAGAGTTGGCTAACAGATCAACATTGAAATCTCCAGCAAGGACAACAGGCTCATCAACAGTAAACTGATACAGCTGTTCAGCTTCTTCTAAAAACTTCTTCAGCTCTGTCCATTTAGCTTTTGGTGATGCATACACTGCTGCTATTCTGATTTGTTCTACATCTTGAAACTCTGTCTGTATGACAAAGGTAACCATTTCTATGACAGTTCCAACTGATGTTTTCTTAACTTTGTGGCAAATTGCTGACCTGTCTATTTCTAGCTTAGTATAAAAAATCATACCAAATGGTGAGTGAGATGATCCTGAACACTGGCCATCAAATCTAAATGAGTAGAATCCTGGAATAGAATAGTCACCAGTGACATCAGATGGCTTGAGCTTTGTTTCAACAAATATCATCACATCAGAACAGCTGTAGTTCTCATCTGGTAATATGTCCCTGAAGTGTTTATGAAGAGATCTTACATTGTGAAAGAGCAACTTCAGGCAGGGTTTCTTAGCATGGTGATATGTTAATAATGGTGACTTTAACAGCATTTCTGTGCCCAAACGTTCCATTTCTTCTTTTACAGCTTTACTTGTTGCAATTGACTTTTCATTTAACTCTCTGATATAGAGATTGTCAACTGAAGTCACACGACTTAAAGCTACATAGTGGGAATGTGGGAATGTTCTACCTGTAAAATCAACCACAGCAGCCTCCATAGTATCACCTTGGCATCTATGGCAAGTCTTTGCTGCAGCACATCTTAGTGGAATCTGTTCTCTCATTACCATCACAGACTGGTATCGTCCAACTGGAAACTGACGTTTCACCTTGAATATTGGTGTCCAATTTTTGTGGATGGCTGAAGTATATAATTTCTTGTTTTCCTCTCTACATTTCCTTCCAACAGATTGATCTTCAAACTTAACCCACAGATGACTAATTTTGCCAGTTGCAGTTACTGAGCCTACTGATTCGAGGACACAACCGGCCCCATTGGCCAAACCATCTTCAACATCTATGTTGCATGATATCTCATTTCTCAGTCCCAGTGCTGACTTGTATTGTGAACTAAGCCCCATTGTTTTGCTTGCATCTTGAGGAACTGATCTTTTCACTTTCTCCTTCACATCTTTTGATACATCCCCTAAAACAACATCCATTGCTTTAATGCATATTTTATTGGTACTGGTTTCATATACCAAACTGTTGTGGCTGTCAACCATCCTGTTGGATATAAAGATGTGTGGCACCTTGAGCGGATAGTCTGGATATAATACATCTTTGTTGATAACTCTAGTCTTGAGCATTTGTATGTCTTTCTCTGTGTGTCTGCTTTCTCTCAAGCGATTGAGTAACTGAGCAAACTCAGCTGAGTCTTTCTGTCTCATGATAGTTGTTAACTGGAATATTTGAAAGTTTTCAGTCCAAAGGTTTGTTGCAAGCGGTCCATAGTCTTGTGTGAGATTGTCAAAGACCCAACCATCAAACACAGGCTTCAGCTGAAATAAATCTCCAACTGCAATAACAGAAATTCCACCAAACAGCTTTGATGAACCAGTTATCTGCTGAAGTCTGTGATGAATGAAAGACAGCATTCTGTTACCTACCATGGATATTTCATCTATTATCAGGAGTTTGACATCTTGAAACTTACAGTGAAGAGTGTTCAGTTTATCACTTGTCAATGGTTTGTAAGTTAGTTTTTGACTGACAGGAATTTTGAACAGACTGTGCAGAGTGTTTCCTTTAATCAAGTAAGCTGCTATACCTGTTGGTGCTGCTAGGAGAACCTTGATGTTGTCTGGATTGCAGGTGATACTTTTGTTGTAGTATCTCAACATAGCTTGATAGATAGCCTTTACCACTACTGTTTTACCCACTCCTGCACCCCCTGTTAGAAATAAATATAGAGGAATGGCACTAACTTTTAAATGATACAGTACATGGTGGAAAATTTCTCTTTGTTGTTTGTTCAATGATCTGACCAGTGATAAATAATCTTCCTCTGGCATGACATTTACCATGACTTCAGTTCTGTCACTCTCGGACTCAGCTGGTCCTCCTGGAATTTCATTGAAAGATGAGACTTCAGTATTTGGAGGGGCAAAGACAGGGAATATATCACTTTCTGTAACTCCTTCTTCTTCATCATCTCTCTCCACTTGCTGAGCATTGGGGGCTAATTTATCCCATTCATCTTCCATGCTGTCTTCAGTTCTCTTTTCAAGATCTTTAACAGCTTCATCTAGCTCATACCAATTGTGGTTGTATTCTTTCATTTTTTCTTCTATATCGGTTATGTCAACCAATTGTTGGAATCTTTCCTGGTATGTATCACAGTCTCCTAGTATCATTTCTTCTTTTCGCCAAGGATAAAATAACATCAAGACTTCTCTGAAGTAGTTTTCAGAGTCCATTTCATACTGGTATCTAACATATCTGATAACTATAGGCCTCTTTCTCTTTCTTAGTATAGTCCCATCTTCACACTTGTATTGCTTAGTTAAACAGCAGTTGTTATCACTGGCTGGACTAACGTCATCACTTTCTTCTCCTGTATTTAAAGGTTTGCTTTTGTATACTACTCTGTAAATAGAGCAAAAGTCAGCAAGGCACAGATCATGAAGTTTTCTTGGTCTTTGTGCATATCTCTGAATTATGCTTGTTGTCTCTACATCAGTAGACTCATCTGGCAGATTTTGGAGTAATTTCAGACTTTTGAGCATTACAACTCTCTCCTCTTCTGGGGATGTATTAATGAACATAACATCTCGTGAAGCCTTTTTCAAAGGCAGCTGCAAAATGAAGTACACTGCTTCTTGTGCAGACACCTCAACATGTGTCAAGAATTTGTGACCAATAGTCCTGACTTGTTTTCTTATGTCCTGATTTCCTTCTTTAGCTTCTTTTGCAGCATTGAAAAGCAAGTTGCTCATGCCTCTTTGAGCCTTTGCTATGTATGTCACTATGTACATAGCACAGGCATATGGATCAGTAACATACTGTATATCCATATTTGCTCTCCAACACTGCAAAAGACATTTGTTGTAACTATTGATTCTAATTTCATCCACTTGTCTCTGTAAGAAGATTTTTAGACTTTTTAAGGAGGATCTGACTGCCAATGTATACTCTTCCATTCTCAAGTTAATTTCCTTCAAGAAATCATGAAAATCTATGTTTTTACCATTTTTCATATCATCAAGTGCTTTCTTGATCCTTTCCCAGTTCTTTTCATGCATTTTTTTCTCTTCTTCTGAAGTTTCTGGACCCAAGGGCTCAAGAATGCATGTTTCTGGCATTGGTGGCATTGGAAAATTAAACCTACATTCATTTTTATTTTTGCGTTGACATGTCCTGGAGTGAGAATGTTGTTGTAGAACATCATCCACGGACTCATCTTTACTGCAGGTTACATACTTGTCTACAAATGCAATGACCCTGGCTTCAGCATCTTCACTCCCATCAAGAGTTGGTGAATCTTCAACCCAGACAAGCATGTGGATATGAGGAGAGCCCCTCATCTGAAATTCTACTTTATAGAAATAATCTGAAACTTTTCCTATTATACTGGCTGGGCTCTGAAGAACATCACTGATTAATTTTTTGACTTGATGCTCAAAGTGTCTAGCACATGTGACCGGGTCACTCTTGATCAGTTCTGACTTCTGGAACCAGGTGAGCTCAGACGCTTCTTGATCAGAAAGTGTTTTCATATGTAAAGACTTGTATAAAATCTGAAGAAGGTGAATCCACCTAGTTTCTGCTGAAGAAAATGATGTGAACCATGTTGGAATCCCTAACTTGCGTATCATAGCAAAAATGTCCTTTTTAGTCTGTTCCCAGTATGGTGGAGACCCTCGTAGATCCTTAAAAATCCTAAAGCCTTCATTCAAACGACACAGTTTTTCCACATTTTCCATTGATTTTAGATGCCCTGCAGTCAAATCTTGTTTTCCTTGGGCTTTTCTAATATAGATATTGGCTTTATCCAGAATGTGCTTCGTCTGTAGTTTCTTAAACTTGAAAAACAAATTGGGTATGTGACTGGCCATCCTTCTATCTGACCTTCGCAGTTCTGATTTGCAAATATCAGCATAGCTTATCTTGACAGGTCTCTCCATGTTGTCAGGGCGGGCATTTCCACAAAATAATGTAGGAAAAGCCAGTTCTTCTGCATTATGATCCATAAAGATACTGACTGGAGAATTTCCTTCAGCAGGAGCAAACGAAAATATGCGACAAGCCTCATCAGTCAGATCCTGGGGGACAAGAAGGGTATCCAATATGCCCACTGGCTGCTCTTGAGCTGCAGTTTCATCCCAAGGATCTGGTTCATCTGTTGGTTCATCTGGATTATCATCATCATTTGTTTCAACAATATCATTTGTTGGATCCCAGGCATCATTTACAATAACACCTTCCTCCTGATATAACTTGCTATTTGCTGTTAACCAATTAATTGCAGTTCTGACTTTTTGAGGACGTATATTTTTAAAAGCAACATGGTGCCCAAAACTCAGTTTTCTTTTCAGCTTAACTGGAATGCATTCACTGTCATCCATATTTCTTGGAAGTTTCAAAACTGTATTAGTCACATTGGCAGGAACATTGACAACATTTCCATTAAGGCTAAGTTGGCCACCACAAGGAAGTTGATACAGACTCATAAATGGGATGCGTGTTGCTACCAGTCTTTCTTCCATGTCTGTTAAATTCAGTTCCGGAGGTTTTAATGGAAAATCCATCAAGTTGGCTATGGCACAACTTGGAATTTTTTTACACCTAATAGCCCTAAAACATGTATGACATATCCACTCCTTGTTATCCACACTTGTTGTACCTGTGATCAGCATTCTTTTCAATTTTTCTTCAATATTGATTGATTTTGGCACTAGCCTTACGCTTTCTCGATACATCATTTGACTGCAACATGTGCACACATATAAGGGCCCACTCTGAACAGCTATGTGAAAGTTTTTTATAATCTGGGGAACAGAGATTATTTTTCTCCCTTTTTTTTCTTATTTTCTGATGCCCTATAAGATTTACTTTCTCTTGTCAATTGTTTATGTTCTTTCGCTCGATACCTACTTGCAATTGTTTTCTTTCTCATATTTTCCAAGTTTCTGATTTGGATGTATTTCCTTATTTTATGTTTACGTTCTCTATCCCTTTGATGACCAACAGGATTCAGCCTTCTCTTCAAATTTTCCATGTTTCTAAGTTCTACATCCTTTCGGGCTTCATGTTTACGCCCTCTATCCCTTTGATGACCATCTGGATTCAGCCTTTTCTTCCTATTTTCCATGTTTCTAAGTTCTACATCATTGCGGGCTTCATGTTTACGCCCTCTATCCCTGACATGACCATCTGGATTCTGCCTTTTTTTCCTATTTTCCATGTTCCTAAGTTCTACATCCTTTCGGGCTTCACGTTTACGCCCTCTATTCCTTTGATGACCATCTGGATTCAGCCTTTTCTTCCTATTTTCCATGTTCCTTAGTTCTACATCCTTTCGGGCTTCATGTTTACGCCCTCTATTCCTGACATGACCATCTGGATTCAGCCTTTTCTTTCTATTTTCCATGTTTCTAAGTTCAACATCCTTTCGGGCTTCATGTTTACGCCCTCTATTCCTGACATGACCATCTGGATTCAGCCTTTTCTTTCTATTTTCCATGTTTCTAAGTTCTACATCCTTTCGGGCTTCATGTTTACGCCCTCTATCCCTGATATGACCATCTGGATTCTGCCTTTTTTCCTATTTTCCATGTTCCTTAGTTCTACATCCTTTCGGGCTTCATGTTTACGCCCTATTTCCCTGACATGACCATCTGGATGCAGCCTTTTCTTTGTATTTTCCATGTTCCTAAGTTCTACTTTCTTTCGTGCTTCTGATTTACGGTCTCTATCCTTTTCATGTTTTCCTTTTGTCTTTCTTCCTCAGCTCTTCTCTTTTCTCTTTTATGTTCTGCCTCTTTTCTTCGACTTTCAAAATTTTGCCTTTTTCTCAAATTTTCCATCTCTCTTACAGTTGGTAATTTCCTTTTCTTCTGCATTCGTTCTCTATCATTTTGGTTCTGTTTATTACTCTGTCCACTACTTACAATTTCCACTACTTCAACATTTTTTTTGCATTTTTTTATATTTTCATTTATAAAGTCATAATCATTTGGTAGCCTCCTTTTATTGTTGCTGCTGCCTGTTTCTGTGCATGTATTACTGGAATGTATCGTTGGAAATGCAACTATTTGTCTTGATTGTATACAATCCCTTAAGTGGGTTCTCATTTGCAACTTATCGAAGTTTTGCAAACTGGGTGACATCCCTAAACAGTAGCAGAATGCATAAGCAACTGCAAATGCCCCACATGCGGGATCTGTTCCCTGCTGGGTTACTGGTATAAAATCTACTTTACTTAAAAGCTCACTGCCATACAGAAACGTAAGCTGAGGTACAATTTGTGTATAATGTTCGATTCTACGAAGGGAATCATACACCAAGATTCGCCCAATTTCCGGGTTATATACAGATGTAACCCAATGATTACCTATATTACGGTATGTATATTGATTGATAGTTCACTGTCTGGAACTGGCGGGCTAGCTTCTGTTGGGTTTGAAAGAAACCATGTCATTTCAGCGGGTGTAATATACCCATGGTAGTCTGAACCAGTATACTGTCTGATCATGTCCAGTGCCACACAAATAACATCATCAGGGACAAAATTACCACATCCTCCCACCATATCAGCTACTATGGACATGTCTCTTACAGGTTCAGAAGTTATTCTAAACTTTTTACTCAAAGTTTTGTCAGTTTCCTGATATTTAGTCTTCATAGCTTTGGAACATGCATGTGACAAAAAGTTCTTATACGTAGCAAAGGTGGTACTACAGCTATCACAATATGTACATTTATGATTTACTAAAGTTTTTCTTGTCTTATATGACCGCTGACATCTTTCACAAATTAGAGTTTCCATGTTATTTTGAGATGAGCTTTGTCTTACCTGAGCAGCACATATATTTACTTTAGTATCAGTATGTTCCTCTTCATCTTTATTTGTAACCACGAAGACTGCTTTAGTACATTTGTGTTGCTGGAACTTCTGATAAGAACTGAAGATTTTGTCACAGTCACAGCAGAAAGAACATCTGTGGTTCAAGAGAGTTTTTGCGGTTTTAAACCATTTTTTACATGCGGAGCATTGCTCCATACCATTACCATTATATATATGGGTCCCTTTGTTTCCCAACAGGATGGCCAGTACCAGTGTACTTGAACCTGAAACAAATGAAAGAGTTTCCAAGCAATTATTATCTCAAAGAAAAGGTTATAACAATAAAATCAAAAGCTATAAATTTATGTGACATCAAATGAAATAGTTAAGTTAGTTTCAGGTTTTTCAGTTGGTATTGCTACAGACCATAAATAATTGTTTCATACACCGATCATAAGTTGAGAAAACCACCAATGAAAATAAAGGATCATACATGTTCAATCATGGATTAATATTTGCGAAGTCTTAAGAAAATATCTGGCAACAAGCATTGGAACAATTCTAGAAGACAAGCAATAGTTAATACAGGTAATGAACGTGAATGATTGCTTTGCCGTATCAAACTGTGCAAGCTTAACATGAAATCATGTAATTATATAATAAGAAAAAGTCAAAGCTTATCATGTTTGTCAAAGCAATTTTACTGTTATGCAGACAGTTTTACTATAAATAACAGAAAACTTGGGAGGAATCCATTAAGTGTAAACAAGACTCATAGCTATTTAAAATATGAAAGTTTAATATTTTCATACAAAAAGCAGCAAAAAAGTGTAACAGGGCAAGTCACTTGTTTTTGTGTGTATCTTGGATGGGGTGGGGAGGAATTTAGCTAATTAAGCTAATCCTTCACACCCACTGAGGCACACACATATACTGACACACAAATACAAAGTAAAATGTTCCCAAGGCTCCTGACAAGGTAGATTATAAAAATAAATTCTGGGAATCAACTTTTATTTCTAAGTAAAATCATGCAGAGAACCCTAATTCAAAGTACCTCAGTAAGGCAGTTCAAGTGAGGGGTAACAGCATGTGCATTTAATGACCCCATAATTATCATCCAAACCCACCATTATCTGGAGCTTTACTTACAAGAAATTATGGACTTACCAGGGTCAAGTGTTGTACCTGTGAAGTTCCATGTTGGACTTGATGAACAATATCTTCTTTCAGCTGAATAGACTGTCATAGTTGAGTGACATTGATTAAAATGTACCGCTTTTCTTTTTCCCATAGAATGTAGGGCCATCATTGGTTTTACTGCAATGAAATATCAATTAACTGATGTAATATAGTACATGTATAATTCATGCAGTCACATGTAACAATTTTTAATATATTAGCAGTGAAAACTAAAGAAAGTGATTTCAGTTACTGAAATTAAAATTAAAATATATAAAACTATATGAAAATAGCTTTCTCCTAGTTTAAAAGATAAATAACTTCCAGACAAATGCATTAAATTGTTCAGTGAGCGACTGTTTTAAAATAATTATAGTATATGCATTAAACATTTTTCTTTCGTGTTTTCATCCTGTGACCTTAATGTAAATGGCTACACCTCCATATTTTCTGCCATTTTTTAAAAAAGAGAACAACTTCATGACCTGTTTGCTTTATGGAGGACCAAGCCTTTCCAAGATGGAATCTACTCTTAAATGAAAAGATCTGCTCCTAGAGAAGCAAATTCTGTCCCACTAATAAGGGAATGAAAAATGAAAATGACACAGTTGCTTCCCTTAAAAGACCTAGTCAACTTAAATCTTTAAATACAGTAGCTGATTTAAAATAATGTATATTATACCATGCGTAACTTGTTAGATTTAGCCAAACATGATCCCTTTATCCACAAGGCCAGTGAAGAAAATGTCTACTAAAATGGTGCAGAAGAAACACTTTTAGATATTCATGTAGAAACAAAACAGCATTCTACTGATGGGACATGGGTTTCATGTGCTTCTTTTCTTCCTTTCTGTCTTTTCAAAATAAACTTTTAATAGCTTTGAATAATTATATTTTATGAAATAGTTGATAATTAGCAAAAAAAAAATGCATAACTAATTATTCATTGTTTCTTTTCGTTTCTTAAACAACATTGAGAGTACAAGTACAATGAATTTAACCTTTCATGTTTCTTGTTTATATGCATTATCTTTTTTCAAAATGTCTAAACATCTGCTATGTGGCAATTTTGAAAAGATGAATATTAAAGAACAATGTCATGATATGTGTAGTTTCTTCCTTGCATGACAAGGTTGTAATGTCCTGAAAGAAATCCATCACCAGGTATTAATTATATCATGCAAACAAAGAACAGAAATCCTGAGGCTCTTAAGTCTTCAGCAAAGACTGCCCATTTCAAACCTCCCTCATCTGAACAGCCTTATACCTGAAAATTGAGTCAAGATGGAACATAACAGAAGCATTAGTTAAGAACAATTAACTGAACTGGTTCAAAATTAAGTTGTCCAACAGGGCTTATTCTATACAAAAGATGTATGCAGAGAGTGACTAAAAATTTAACTTTTTACTGCAAATGGACGATAGTTTTTTACTCTTGATTTATTTACTTGTTTAATAATCCATAATTTAGTATTGTGATAAGTCTTCAGAAATTTAACCATTACTGAAATTCTGTTCTGGCTTCTTACATCTCCGATTTCAGATAACTCCTCTTAGTGTATAAGGATAATGTTACATCAAATAGTTGACTGAATGAATTATCCTGTAAAAGCAGTCTGATTGTGGTAGCAACACCTGTTCCAAAATTTAACGAAATGTCCTGCCTGTTACTACATTTAATAGGGTTTCAAATTACTTGACAGTCATGACATACAGGTACCAGAATAAACCCTGCTGTTAGACTTAGTGTGTGCAACTGTTAATTTGGCATAGAGGGTAAGAAAATACAAACCCAGACTAAAAATAAACTGGGAAGGCAGACATATTTGGTTGGATTCACTAACACGCAGAGGAGAAATAATTTGGATGCAATTTTAGATTTGATAAAATAGAAATTATTATTATTCTAAATTTAGAATGCAAGTATTTGAATATATCAGTGATATACAGACTTTATATGCCAAAATACTGAGTTACACACTTGCCCTGTATACTTATCTACTCTTCATTTGCTTACTCACCATACATCTGATGATGCACAAGGTTTCTGGTGAAAGCTGTCTGACAGAAAAACACTGTATTTACAAAAGAGGCACTGTACAGCAACATAATGTAATATCAGTACTATGATGACTGTAAATAATGGGAAAGGCTCAAATAAACATGTACCCTGCTAGAATGACATCAAAATGATGTTGGACTGACGTCGATGCGACATCGTCACATCGCATTGATATCAGTGAGACGTCATTATGATGGCATGTGCCTGTTGGGTATACTCTGCCCAGAAGGCTTATATTAGAGAAGTCTAACAGAGTCTGAAATGTTTGCCAAGAAGTCAGAAGTGCAATTTGGCAAACCTTTAGATCAGTATCAAATATCAGTTATCAACTTAATCCATCATGGCATTGTAGACCTCTCATTAAAAAACTTTGAACAAAAACATTGATGTAAATTCTATAACCATTTCCTTAACTTCAAAGTCATCCAGCAAGATAAAGTGGTAGTATGTAAAATTCAAAACATTATCTAAAATCAGTTGGTCCAATTATTCACTAAATCTGTCATGCATTGTGAAACTACAAACTTCTAACTAAACACTTTTACCTAAAACTTCCAAGTCCTGAACCTTGGCCTCGAGATCACAAAGGGGAGTGAAGATGGTAGTATGTAGACTTTTGACTAATATACTCAATACATTCATGGGTTAAGGGGATAAGTCCTTAAAAACTTTAGTAAAAAAATCCAGTCCAGACACTGATGCAGACTCCCAGGTGTCAACAACAGATCTTCTGATAATTTTGGACAGGTGAGCTAAAAACTTTCACATACATAAATATAAAGATTTAACCAAAATATTTAAGACAAAATTCTAAGTAGATGACCTTGACTTCAAGATGACCCAGTGGGGCAAGTATAAGGTGTTTTGTAAAAACTCAAAAAAGTGTCTAACATCAGTTCAAGTATAAACTAAATCTCTGCAAAGCATAATGAATCAGTATGCAATTACAAAACTTTAATAAAGACCTAAATTTCCTACGTCCCTGACCTTGACATCAAGATCACTGAGCGGGGTTGGGGTAGAACTCTGTAGATCTAACTACAGTGCAAATATAAAAATAGCCATCAGAGGATGGCAAATCCCCCGACCGAAGGCCCTGTGCACCTTGAAAAACAGGGTGCACTTCAAAACGCCCATATAAATAGTATACTGTCATTCTTTTATGCTCCTTATTGACATCTGTTTAACAGATGCATGATTATCTAACAATCACCAAAACAGTATGCCAGATTGCTAAAAAGAGGTAAAATCTCAAATAGCAACCTTGTAGACAATGTATTGCATATGATACATTCAACATTTCAAAATGTGTGAATAACTTCTAAAGTACAAGCCCTACAAATCTAATTTTGAGCTCTCTAGTAAGTGAATTTGGACAAAGAATCCAAATCTGATTTCAAATCTGATTTTTTTTATATTTATTTGACGAGGGGGAGGGGGGGGGGGGGGGGGGGAAATAGTGGAGTTAGTTAGGAACACTAATAGGATGTCATGGGGCATGATCATCAAAATTCTAAAAGGTAAAAGGGTATTTCAGATTTGGAGCAGAGACACAAACTGCAGCTCTAACTTCCAAAGGGAAATAACAACTCAAAAAGTAAGAAAGCAAGAGTTGTCATTCTTGTTTGCAACACATCAGCATGACCTGTTCTACATAGCTGTGAAGTATCATGAATATATTCCATAGGGTATTCAAATTATGAAGCAGACACGAAATCACACCTAAAACCATCACGGGGATATAACTCAAAAAGTAAGAAAGCAAGAGTTGTCATTCTTGTTCATGACACATCATCATGACCTGTTCTACATATCTGTGAAGTATCATGAAAATATTTCAAAGGGTATTCAAGTTATGGAGCAGACAGGAAATCACACCTAAAACCATCAAGGGGAAATAACTCAAAAAGTAAGCAAGCAAGAGTTGTCATTCTTGTTCACGACACATCGTCATGACCTGCTCTACATTTTTGTGAAGTATCATGAAAATATTCCAAAGGATATTCAAGTTACAAAGCGGACACAAATCTGCCAAAAATTCACCAAAGGGGAGATAACTCAAAAATTACAAAAGCAAGAGTTACCATTCTTGCATGCAACACATGGCCATCACCTGTTCTACATAACTGTGGAGTTTCATGAAAATATTCCAAAGGTTATTCAAGATATGGAGTGGACAAGGAAATGTTTACAGACGGACAGACTGACGGACGGACAGACGCCAGGCTCATCGCTATATCCCCCGAACCTTTCGGTCGGGGGATAAAAATAATTCATCTATGGGTTCAGGAGATATGTGTCTTTAAAAACTTTAATCAAAACATCCAATCAATAAAAAGACAATTTTCTAAGTCCATGACCTTGACATCAAGGTCACTGAGGGGGGTGGGGGTAGTACCACCCAAAACTTTAGACCAATATCTAACTTCAGTGCAAGTATCAAAAGAATCCATCCATGGTTTAAGGAGATATTGGGCTTTATAAAACTTTAACCAAAACATCCAGTCCAAAAAAACTCCCAATTTTCTAAGTCCATGACCTTGACATCAAGGTCACTGAGTAGGGTCGGGGTGGTACCCTGTTAAACTTTAGACCAATATCTAACTATAGTGCAAGTATCAAAAGAATCCATCCATGCATTAAGGAGATATAGGTCTTTAAAAAACTTTAACCAAAACATCCAATCCGAACGCCGACGCGGACGCAGACGCCGTGGTGACAACAATAGCTCTTCCTGAACTTTCGTTCAGGCGAGCTAAAAATGGAAACAACCAATAAAAATTTCCTGGTGGCGAGTGGTGGGTTTTAAAACCCCTTAATTGAAAAAATTAGCTATTTTGTCTCATACCTACTTCTGTCAGAAAAGACTTTCTTATCAGATATAATTCTTACAAAACCTCATATTCATAGCAACAAAAATCTAAAATAAAACTTTTCTTTATATCCCAAAACCAGCCACTAAAATTTCCATAGGTGGGCTTTGAACTTGGGTGCAGGTCGTGAGTTTCCTACCCCTTCATCAAAGTTATGTATTAATATTTCAAAAACAATTTCAGTCAGTAAATTCTGTTTATACCACTGACTCATTACAAAAACTTTATGTGCTGTGATCTGTTCTTTTCTAAAACAGGCTTGTGATACCTGATGTGAGAGATCACAGAAAAAAAAAAAATTAGGCCAAAAAAAAAATTCTCTTCTTTCCGGTTTCCCTAGAGACCCTATGTTTTTGGGGCCTACTCAAACTTTTGTTATGGCCTTATGGAATTTTTAAGTTTATTTTTTAGGCTATTTTAATGGATATTTATGCATTTTGAATACAAAAAAAAATTTATAAAAAAAAGTTTGCCTACGATACTTACCATATGCTTACCGACACTAAAAATTTTGAAAATGTAACCGGAAACAAGACATTTTTTTTTTCTTTTGGCCAAATTGTGGCAATTTTTTAAGTGAGCTATGAGTTTTTTTGGACAAGGGATAGAACCAAATTGAAAAATGGATATTTCATGAATCATATGAAAGAAACTTTATACTACTGCTGACCAGTGACCTATAAATACAGTGACTAGCATCTTCACTTTTCGGTCAAAAGAGGCATGTCACGCATGTGACTGCAGCACCTCCTACCGGAGCGCCATTGTTAAAACAAGCTGAAAAAGCTTGAATTTCAGTCAAAAGTTAACAGTGTGCATCGCCCATTTTATCAATGTTTTCATAGTGAAATTATTATTCAACGATAAGATAAGCTTTGAATTTTATAATGATGTATTAGAATATAAGTTTTGTGATGATTTTGCTTGATTCTGGTGTTCATTTTTAACGATGTAAATTGAGAAACTTTGGTCACTCAAAACAAAACGGCGATGCCGCCGTGAAAAACCATCACTTCTTTTACTATGTACTCCGTCGTTAATAAGGTTTGAGGTAATATTAGCACTAGAAAACGAAGGGGGAAGGACCAAAAAATTGTTTGATATCATTTTCATGACTATTATTTACTATTTTGACGGTCATATGACAGTTAAGAAATAGGCTTATTTTTTTAAAGTAATATTAAAATAAGTCTGGCTGCAAAATAAGCGGTCGATAGAATTATCGATTTTTTTTCAGCCACTCACCAGTCCAGCAGCGCGACAAGCGTCAAATGGGAAAATACCTATATTTAACTGGAGACACAAGTCACTCTATATATAGGTCACTGTGTTGACTCAGCAGGAATCAAAACAGTTCCAAAATTTCTCTCCAGCACAAAAGTTTATGCATGAAATAATTTTGTCAATACCCAATAAGTAGTAAGTTTTTTGAGATATCACAAGAATGGTATTTCCCATAATATTATGGAACCCTAGATATGAGGAGATACGACTAAACAATGAGAAAGGAGTAGGGATACCTCTTTTCGTTTCTCCTCAATAAAATCAAGTGGGCGTTTTCCTAATTCTATTGCACATCCTAACCAAGGAATCCATCCTTTGCAAACTGGTGGATATCTACTACTTTTCCGTGAATACAAATATATCAAAGTGAGTAAAGTAATGCAAGCCAAAAACACAAAACTCGGCAAATTTTCTCGCGGATCAAGTAACAGCAAACCGAAAGTAGACGTGCCGGCCATTGCGATGACCTTGACCTATCAACTTTCGCACGGTATTGGATAAAACCTGGTACCTTCGTCTTCTTCCAATTTTCCAGTCTCAAGTAATCTCCGTTACGCCGCACCAAAAACTAACATTCAAACGACGTTGGATACTGGGACGACGTTGGATACTGGGACGACGTTGGATACACAAACTACGCGCCGCGCTACATATAACAAGAAATTTCTCTCATTCCATGGAATAGGGTCTGTATAAATTGCAGCTTTTAATGCAGCTATATAAAATATATAGGAAAAACGCAGCCACTATAGAAATAGTAGGGAATGCAGCCAATATGGACATAGTAGGAAAAGGTGTTAATAGGCCTTTTGTTGGGTCCGTGGAAACACCCCAAACCACCCCAAAACACCCAAAACCACCCCAAACTTCTTCCAAACCACCCAAACCAGCCTCCCCAGATTCATATCACCCCACTTTCCTCTCCACACATACACCAACACCGCTCCCACGCATCCCAAACAGTATTTATATAGATTCAAAATAAAAAGAACACTTTAATAAGTGTTTACCCATGATATGTATGTATGTATCTCTTTTAATAACTTCGGGTTTAAATATTAACGAAAAATTAATAATCTCAGTATAACAAAGTAAATTATTTTGTACGTTTATGTATGCCACGCAGGGTAGGGCGGGGGCAGGGGTGAGGGAGGAGGGGGCGACCATTTATACCATTCCTAACCAGCCACCCTGGATACAAACTAGAACCCCAACCCTTGCGCAGTGGTGCGTTAATTAAAGAATGAAGGGGGTGGAGGGGAGGAAGAACTAATACTCGCCAATTGACCTGAAATGTTGGTGTCTTCGTGGGGGAGGGGGTGGGGTTCTAGTTTGTATCCAGGGAGGCTGGTTTAGGGTGGTATGAAAGTGGTTTGGGGTTGTTTGGGATGTTTTGGGGTGGTTTGGGGTGTTTCCACGGACCGCCTTTTGTTGGGTGTCAATCAAGTGTGAAATGACTGCAGATATAGTCAAAAAGTGTAGTTTCTTGAGGGGAAAATGGAGTTGATATTGTTTTAAGCATTTAATACATTCTGTTTTGTTTTTGACACGTAATATAGACACCTCGCCAAAAGTTTAGCATATTTCAACTCCTTTGTTACAAATTCTGCAGAAAACTTGCAAACAAATAAACGATTATTTAATTTATGGATTTGGAAAGATGGGATACTTAAATAAATGGCTTTTGATATTTATCCCAATTTATCAGGTTGAAGAATTTTGGCGGGCTGACGTTTTCGTGTAAAATACTTCTTATTTTCTGCATATAAAAATGTCGTGTCTGAGTTACTGAGAAGATAAACTAGGCATTTTTATGTTAAGTTTAAAACAACACGTAATCAGCCTGAAGTCAGAATTTGTAAAGAAAATATTAAACTGCTTTCCTCTGGTAATAGCCTATATCATATCTTTGATAATTGTTTAATTCATTTTTCTGTTGTTATCATCATTATTATTATTATTATTATTATTATTATTATTATTAACTTTAATATAATAATTACTTATGCTAAAAATGTTAAGAGTAATTACCATATTATAAATAATCAAATGTAAATGTTGCTTACCAAGGTATGTCGATGGAACAGTGTGTATTAATGAAAAATGATCAGTTCACCAATGATAACCAACTAAATAATTATTACCTAACTCTCTGGATGGCGAGGAGCCAGACATGGTTCCGAAAGAGCTAGTCGACCTGTGTATTCTCCACCCGAATTTATCATTTTGTTGGAAATAACAGATGGTTTATAATTTTTAAAGGACTACTGCACTGTTTCTTCACTATTTTCAGAAATATTCCCAATTAACTGCTATTAATAAGAGAAACAGATTGCTGAAAACCCCATCGAAAAATTCCTACCCAAACTGTTATTATAGACAATTTAAGTTTATGCAAATTAGATTTTAAGCCCCGCCCACATTTTCTTTTCTACAGCTTTACTTGCATAATGTGATTTGGATTCCAGTTATTATTACCATATTCTGATGCAAAATATGCAAACTTTTTTCATGAGATGATGTAACTTGTCTCACTAAATCTGTTTTAGGGGAAAAAAAGTGTAAAAAGTTTTTTCAATGCATATTTTTTTTTAATTTTTAATTATATGATTGACTCAAATGACGTCATAAGAGTCCTTGCATATTTTTCAGCTAATTAAAATTTAAATTGTTAATAACTTTTTAACCATTTGGGGCGTTTCCTTGCAGTTTTCGACATTCTTTTAGACAAAACAATACCATTTATTTCCAGTGATTTCAATGCATGTTGAAAAACAGTACAGTAGCCCTTTAAAATAAGAAATGGCAAAAATATATGCCGTAATAAACATAAGAACAGTTGGCAGTTATTGAATATTTAGTTATCATTTGTTTCTTTTGTATTTCATTTTCATTTTGCAATATGGAAAATGTATTTCTCTTAGGATTAGTTGGCAGTAATTCTAAATTTTATTAGTAATTCTACAGAGAAGCTTTCGTTTTCATCCAAAGTAAATACATGTAGGAACTCAACAATGATACTTAATTTCTCTGTGTTTACATAAAGTATATGTTGTTCTTGAAGCAATACTTTAAATAGTTTGTTTATACAGGCAATTATCTGACGTGTGCCAGAGATCATCTAGGTGTGAAAACAGAACAGTCAAACATCACTGGGGGTCTGTCAATCAAAATGGATACAGTAGCCAATCAGATTAAATGTTGCTACTATTTTTTATGTGTACTAGTATACTCTTATTGATTGAATTATTTAATACTGTTATCAAATTAATTATTATTGCTGTAATAATAATGCAAAATGCTAGCGTATCAACATGACCAAAAGGCTGTAATATATTACCATATTTACTAAATAAAGATTGTAGGAAACTGTTAAAAACATTACAGCTTTTAGTCTGATATTTTATTTGAAAATTTCTGAACCCATCAACATTAAACCATCCATCCGGCCATCCAAAGGTCAAGGTTACAGACTCTGAAATTTCGTGCAAGAAAGTGGCATTAAAGTTCTATGTGCTGTTAGTATACTTCCTTATATTTCTGAAATCGAAAAACCAAACCTTTTAAATAGCTCTGCTGTGAAGTTTGATAAAGATTGTCTGTCTGTTCATCTGTCTGTCTAGCCATTAAGCGATGACACTGGCCGGGAGCATACGTAAGCCCTTGCTCACTTGCTCAAAAATAATTTCTATAAATCCGCTTTTGTATATATACTTAACACTATTTATTCTGCATGTTGACGGCTATATAGAGGATCTTACATGAGTGCTCATGTATTATTGAATTTATTAAACGAGTTTGGGAAAAAAGATTAGATGCGAGGCTATGCCGAGCATCTTATTGGTCTTCCCCAATCAGTTTAATAAATTCAATAATACAGGAGCACGAACGCAAGATTCTATTTATCATAAAAAAATTAATTTCATTTTTCCGATGTTCATGGAAGTATGAACACAATGGGTCATGGGCAAATGACGCCAGAACTTCCGAAGGGCTTCCACGTTAACTTTGCACATGACCCATTGTGTTCATACTTCCATGAACTTCGGAAAAATAAAATTTGTCTCTTATAATTACATTTGATTTTAAAATTATTTTGAGCATCATTTTCGATTCTTAAGAGCAACATTTGTAAATCACACGACGAAAAGCTGTCACTAACCAACAGGTAAGCCGCTAACGTTAAACTGCCGTCACCATGACTTGACGTCAAATTGAACTTACAACGGCCAATGGTGTTGTTTGCTTACATGTGACGTTACCTACCAACGACGTCCCATGACCGACTTGTTGTTCATGGAAGTATGAACATTGTTTCTCCGAAATAGGTTCATCTGAGGAAAATCAAAGGGAGTGTAATTATATAAAACTAAAATCACATTTTATTAGCAAATTTTGCACTAAAACGCCACATTTACGTCATTACCACATCCAGGCATGAAATCTGTTGGAGGTCCTGGCATGGCAGATGGATAAATACTATCCCAAAATGCAATGCAGCATGACTGAATAAAAAATGCAATGATTCTGAAAATAGAATTTAGTTGCAAATAGGCTGACGTGGAGACAGTCAGTCATTTTAAACCCCCATGTTTAATAATCAAGGAGAACTGTGATATATATACAGATGTGTGCTTCTTTAGCAGAGATTATAAACAGAACAAAACAAAACAGAACATGACGTCAATTTTGGCGCGAAATAAAAAAAATAAGGGCTAGCTCAAAGGGGCTTGATAATGGTAGATAGATAGATAGATAGAACCGAGTGTCAAAAGTTTTTCCCAAAGACATATTTTCCACAGACTCCAACGCATTTTCAAGTGTGGGGGGAATTTTACTGTAGCAATACTGCTTATAGTATGATATTAAATTTTATATGATTAGAAAGAGCAATGATTTTTGCAACATCTAATTATTTTAATTTGAACTCTATTTTTTTTTTTTAAGAAATATGCTTTTAAAGACAACACCCGTACTTTTCAGCAAATTTTGGACAACGTCACCATAGAAAACTGCATTTCTCAAAATTTTATTGAAGTTCAAACACTTGTAGTTTAATTGCGAGTAGGTTTAGGACAAGCTAAAACGTATTTTATATTGCAGAAATATTTTATGTTTAAAGATTTACACCCTTTATAATAAAAACAAAAAGGATTTGATGAAATATTTCATGCAATACCTCCGACATGGTCCAACTATACATTTAAATTAGAGTTTAGACAATAGTATTTGATAAAAGTGACTTTAAACAAAAAATAAGATAAATTTAACGATGATAAACCTGATGAGACGTTAAGATTTAGGAGATTTACGGTGTTAGAATTTGAAAAGAAAATGAAATGCTTGAAAGCTAACAAAGGAAGTGGCCCTGACGGCATACATGAAATCTGAATATCGGGAGGAATTGTGTAATGCTAAGGCAAAGTACGAAGACGAATTAGTAGACGCTTTACCATCAAAGCCCAAAAAGTTTTATAACTACACTAGATCTTTTGTATCAAGCTCATCAACCATTGACTCACTTATAGTGGAAGGAACTAAGATTTATGATGATAGTGCTAAGGCAAAGGCTTTAAATGACTTTTTCGCGTCAGTGCTCGTAAACGAATCCCCACTAGATCACTCTCTGCCCATACACGATGATAAACCTGATGAGACGTTAAGATTTAGGAGATTTACGGTGTTAGAATTTGAAAAGAAAATGAAATGCTTGAAAGCTAACAAAGGAAGTGGCCCTGACGGCATACATGTGGATGTATTACGGAATACGCCAGCATTTGCGGAACCACTGTGTGAAGTATTCAATGACTCTGTTTGCTCGGGTATATTGCCCCAAGACTGGAAAGATGGCAATATAACCCCTTTGCATAAGAAAGGATCGAAACAGACTTGTAGTAATTACCGTCCAGTGACACTTACAAGCCAAGTGGTGAAGTTACTTGAACGCCTTGTTCAGGATCAGATTCTTAAGCATGTCAAGAAAAACAACATTATATCTTGCGATCAACATGGTTTTCAAGAGAAATGTTCGTGTGTAAGCCAGTTATTGGAATGTTTAAATGACTGGACTCAATCTTACGATAGTTGTAACCCTGTAGACATTGTGTACTTGGACTTTGCCAAGGCGTTTGACACTGTGGCACACCAAAGGCTTTTATTCAAACTGGAATTCTATGGGATTAAAGGACATATACATTCTTGGCTTGCATCTTTCTTGGGTCAAAGACGCCAAAGGGTTATCCTTAGAAATGGAGCATCTGAATGGACACCAGTAACAAGTGGGGTACCCCAGGGCTCAATTCTTGGGCCCCTGCTTTTCTTGTTATTTGTGAATGACCTTCCTAATGTAGCCCTGTCCAAGGCAAAGCTGTTCGCGGATGATACTAAAGCATATAGAGAGACACCAAATCAAGACGAATGTGAAATACTGCAAACAGACTTGAATAGATTCTCAGCCTGGTCCAAACTATGGCTTATAAACTTTAATGCCCTGAAATGTGTGGTTTTGAGAATTAAGGAGGCCATAAAATATATATATACATTGGATGGATTCCAATTGGAAAGTGTTACTGACCAGAAGGACTTAGGTGTTACAATTTCTAACTCTCTAAAACCAAAGACTCATATCGAGACAATTACTAAAAAGGCTTACCAGAAAATCGGCATGATCAAACGGTGTTTTACAAATTTTACTCCAGCGAAAATCACTACATTGTACAAGACAATTGTTAGACCTGGACTCGAATATGCGTCACCGACATGGAACCCGTGGATGAAAACAGATATAGAGAAACTTGAAAAAGTACAAAGGAAGTGTCTGAGCATGTGCATAGAACCAATTCAAATGGATACATTACAATTCCGGAGAAATTTCATAGACTTAGTGGAAATTTATAAGTATATGAATAGCATGTATAAAACCCCAGCAAGTTGTTACTTCTCTAAACCCGCTCGGAGCCTTCGCGGTCATTCCAAGAAGCTCCAAGTACAGTTTAGTCGAACAGACGTGAGGAAAAATTTCTTCAGCAATAGAGCTATAACGTTGTGGAATTCTCTGCCGGACAGCACGATTCAGGCTACCAGTATAGATGCTTTTAAGCAGAAATTGAGGGCTGACCTTCCTGAGTTGGCCTAACTACCAAGTATTACCAAGTAAGTATTACCAAGTAACATTCGAACGACGTTGGATACTGGGACGACGTTGGATGTTCAAACGACGCTGGATATTCAAACGGCGCTGGGTATTCAAACGACGCTGGGTATTCAAACGACGCTGGACTCGCGTAAACGACGTTGATTGCTGCGCTTGAACGACGCTGGATCCTACCTTAACGACGCTGGATAGCCCATCATTGTAATAAATATAAGCACAGATACTGTTAACTAACTCACAATTGTAATATAATAAGCACAGTTTATAGGAACTTCAATTTAATGCCCTGCGCTCAGAAAAACAACATACGCCTCGGCGGTGACCCTTTATAGGGTGGATTTCCTACCAAAAGAAAAGAAAAAGACTCACTAAGCATATTTAATGAGTGAATTCGGGTTTAACGTCCCACCAACACAAAGGTCATACTAAAATAAAGTGCAAAAATGAACCTGTATTAAGGGTTCACCTGTCCTAAGCGGCAATATTTTGTTCTTTCCTTTTGGTGACCCCTTAAGAAGGCTTACTATGTTATTCAAGATCCAGCATGGCATCATTGACAACTGTCCTGACTTCGTTCAGTTAAACGACCATCATTCCAGAGGATCGCAGCGTCTATGCCAGCTACAGGCCACCAGTGATATATACAAGTTCTCTTTTATCCTCGGACCATCAGAGACTAGAACTGGCTGCCAACGTCTGCCACCGATGTCCAGACTCCTCAAGGAAGCCCTTGCCAATCTGCATCAAGTTTTTACAGAATGCTAGGCAAACTGGGAGTATGACTGGCATTCTGGAGAAACTTAAGTGGGAATCCCTGAAAAAGAGAAGGAAAGATAGTAGGCTCATAATGCTTTACAAATGTCTGAAGGGTGCAGCCAGTATACCCATTGATCTTGTTCCCCCAAGTAGGCGTACCAGGAATCTTCATTCCCTGGCATTTCAAACCCCATTGGCTGGGACTGACATTTACAAGTCCAGTTTCTTCCCCCAGACTATTAGAGATTGGAATTCCTTGGAAAATTCCATTATTTCTGCTGCTGAATGTGCAGAGGATTCAGTTACTAAGTTTACTTCTCTTTTGTATGGGCTAAGGACTAGCTTCCCTGATTCACAGGTCCTGGTGAATGATTGTCCTTGGACCTATCACCAGTAAACAATTCTGATTCTGATTCTGCATCCCATTCTCCAGATGTCCAACTAGCTTCCACAGCCATCTGTAAATAGTTTTAATGGGGACTTCGGTGTTTTTATTTGTTTTATCGGGCATCCCAGTTCTACACATTGTAAACTACAACCTATTGAAGATTTCTACCCTTACCTTGGAGGAAGAATGAAAGGTTTTACTGTATTACAAAGGGGCATAATTCCGTAAAAAAGTAGGTGAAATTATGGAGTTTGTTCTCTGCACATTGTCTCATCATGCTTTATATTCGTAGCACAAGTTTCGCGAAAATATCTCAAAGGGTTTCATAGTAATGGAGCAAACACGATTTCCATACTAAACTTTACAAACGGGCGTAATTCCATAGAATATGCACGTACAGCTATGGTTCTTTTTCTCTGCACATCGTTTGGTAATGTTTTATATTTGTACCAAGTTTCATGAAAATATCTTCTACAGTTTTAAAGTTAAAGCAGACCGTGACTGCGCCAGCATACCATGTTGATGTAGATGTAAGAACATGTAGGTGAAGTAATGGATCTTACTCTCCGCGCATTTTCTTATCCTGTTCAATATTTGTACTAAGTTTTGCAAAAATATCTCAAAAGGTTTCAGAGTACTAAAATTTACCAAGGAGCATAATTCCGTGAAATATGTTGGTAGAGTTACGGCTTTTTATCTCTGTACACTGTCTGGTAATGCTTTATATTTGTACTAATTTTCGCAAAAATATCTCAAAGGGTTTTAGAATAATAGAAAAAAAAACACAATTTCAATACTCATATTTTCGAAGGAGCATAATTCTGTAAAATATGTTGTAGAGTTATGGCTATTTTTCTCTGTACATTGTCCGATAATGCTTTATATTTGTATTAAGTTTCATGAAAATACCATTGGCGGTTTTAAAGTTAGACAGCGGACATGATTTCTTTACTAAAATTACAAAGGGGCATGATTCCATAAAATAGACGGAATTATGGTTCTTGTTTTATGCACATTGTCTCGTCATACTTTATATTTGTACCAAGTTTCGCGAAAATATCTGAAAGGGTTTAAGAGTTATGCAGCTTACAAGATTTCCATTTACAAAGAGGCATAAATCAGTAGAAATTGTAGTTGGAGTTACGGTACTTGTTCTCTGCCAATCGTCTGATGATGATTTATATCTGTACCAAGTTTCGTGAAAATATTTCAAAAGGCTTCAGAGTAATGGAGCGGACACGATTTGTGATGGACAGACAGACAACAATGGGGAAAACAATATGGAGACACAATTCATATATTTATATATATTTTATAAACTTACACGTTCTTACATCCATAGCTATATATCATTTTGTAGTGCTTCGCCAACAAAACCCTGGCGTGACTATATGAAAATGCTAATAAGGTCAGTGGATAGGGTAGATTTGCTATATTATTACAATTATTAAGTCAGATTTTCATATGAATAAAGTGCTTTGGGGTATATTATAGTTGGTTTGTGGTGGTTTGTGATGTTTCAATGAACCGTCAGTGGAGTTCAATTTGACATTTTAGCCTTTCATTATCACTCTCCCATCATCCTGGTATAATTGAAAAGGACGTAAAATCGTAAGTCATCCAATATTATTCACATCCGCTTTTAAGAATAAATATACTAGATACATATAGCGTTGCATTTACTTTTTACAAACACACACACATAACTGTTTTAAACCTTTTGGATGAGCTATTCGTGTATCCAACTATCCATACCAAGTCTGAAAAAGGGGAAATCCGCCGGAGTTGATAATATAGTTGTTCAAGTAGGCGGGAGATCATGACTGATGTTTAAACAAAGATCTGTAACAAGATCTGGAAAACAGGAGAACGGCCGACCCCATGGACTCAGGTGCTGGTTAACACTCCCGAAAAGGGGCGACCAATATCTCTGCCAGAACTACAGAACCATCGACCTTATCAGTCGTCCGAGCAGTCATGCCGAAATTCATCTTCAACGGGCTTACCTGCCATTTTATCTACTTTTCATTAAACCCCAAGTTGAAGGGATAATTTTGGAAGAAAGCCTGGGTTCAGAGCCGAAGGGAGCATTGCAAAATGAGCCGCAGCACGACAAAACCAACAATGTGGTTGTGCGTCCAGCGCAGACTCAGATCAACCTGGGCGTCCCCCCAGTTTGATCAGACTTTTCGTTAAGTGCTATAAGGGTAGCTAAGGGTCTAAGTTACCTCCATGCGGACAGCGAAGACTCTGAGCAGACTGGGCGGATGCCCAGGCTGATCTGAGTCTGCGCTGGGCGCACAACCACATTGTTGGTTTTGTCGTGTCGCGGCTCAAATATATCTTCATGATCCGAATCGTGTGTCAAAGTACCTGCAACATCAGCAAAATCTGCATCATGTCTTCATCGATTTCAAAACAGTATTTGACAAGGTATGGCATGCAGACTTATGGGCCACCAGGCTAAAATACAATACAAATATTAATGCAAATCTAGTTTGCGTCACTGAACCCCCTTTGTGACAAGGCTTTAAGTGCAGTTTAGACGAATTTTAGCACAGGAGAATGGTTCATGACAACAGCTGGAGTTAGGAAAGGATTCCTTCTCTGACCCACCCCTTTCAACATTTTTCTCGAAAGAATTATGTCTGATGCTCTGAGTGAACATAATGGAAATGTTAGCATTGGTGGCAAAACTACTACCAATCTGCGGTTTGAGAGGATACATGCATTAAGCCTCTTGCTGAGGTAGAGCAGCAGGAACTAGAAGCCCTTGTTGAAAGTTTCAACAAAACCTGCAAGAGGTATAAAATGGAGATAAGTGCTGAGAAGACAAAAATGGTGACAAACAGCGCCAATGGCATCCGGAGAGAGAACAAGGTAAAAGGCAGAAGCTGGGAATTGTAACGAGCTTCAAAAATACATTGGAGCAATATTGTCTCGGATAATGGCCCAAAATCAATTCAGAGAGATAGCGACATTTCCTTTGGATCTAAGGCGAAACTGATGCGCTTCCTTGTCATATCCATATTTCTGTATGCCCGAGAGTCGTGGACCTTGGTAACTGAGTTAGAGAAAAGAACGCAGGCATTTGACATCAGATGCTACCGAAGGTTACCGAACATCTTGTACAAGTACCGCATAATCAATACGGAAGTTCACAGAAATGTCCAAGCAGCCATTGGAGAATATGGCGAACTCCTGACCATGGTAAAGAAATGGAAACTGTGGTGGTTTGGCCACATTTTAAGGTCTTCTGGCTTAGCAAAGACAAATTCTATAAGGCGCAGTAAAAGGAAAAGGAAGGAAGAGATGGACAGAAGAAGAGGTCAAAATACATTATTAAAGAGTGGACATGGATGAAGCTTGTCAGCGTAGCTAGTGTATCTGAAGACAGAGCTTGGTGGAAAGAGATTGCTGCAGTCATCCGTGGCGCCAAAACGACCTTGCAAGGTTGTGTGATAGACTAGACTAGACTAGGATGGGCTTAGGAGAGAATTTCTTAAAGAATTTCACTTAATTTCTTTCACTTAATTTATCAAACTTCCCTTACAAACTCATCAGATCTCACAGATTCGAGGTGGAAGTAAAAGATTGAGCGGCGGTGTTAGTGTTACCCATCAACTGTGTTTCTCACTGAGGGTAAGAGAATGGCCATTCTTAACCGGCTGGGGTGGGGGTGGTCATGGATGGGGGTTAGGGATTTGTAAGATTTTGGTTGGTTGGTTGATTTGATGCTTAACGTCCACGGTAAACAACTAAGGTCATGTCGGGACGGTCAGTTAACCTAACCACACTATTCCTGGGCAGGCTTAGACCTCCTAAGCGGTTAACCAGTACTAAGTGCACATACTTTCGCCAGTAACTGACAACTGCCCTTCTTGAATCAGCGGAAGGAGAAACGAAAGTATGTGGCCAGACCGGGATTCGAACCCAGGACCTCTGACTTACGAGTCAGGTGCCCTACCGATTGCGCTACCCGGCCCGGCGGGATTTGTAAGAAGTCTGCATATTTTTTTTCGGACCACAAATCGGCTAAGGTTTTCTTTTCTTTTTTTCTTTTTTTTTTTGTGTGTGTGTGTGTGTGTGTGTGTGTGTGTGTGTGTGTGAGGTACATAATAAGATAATTATTGGAAAGTCATGAATCGAGCTATACTGTGCAAATAATGTAGATTTGGGGATCTTTCTCTCTCTCTCTCTCTCTCGCTCTCTCTCTCTCTCTCTCTCTCTCTCTCTCTCTCTCTCTGTGTATGTGTGTGTGTGTGATTACATGACCCCAGTCCAAAATCAGTCAGAATCAGAATCAGAAAACAGAATTGTTTACTGGTGATACGCCCAAGGACAACCATTCACCAGGAGAAGAAAACATAGCTCCCACCAAAGCAGGATAAATTTTTATGACTAAAAACAGTAAAAACTGGACCTGATCAAGCAGTATTTCACTACTATGAATCATATTGGAAGAGAATTAGGGACATTACGGACCACGGACAAAACGGACCACGCTTAGGACAAAACGGACCACGTTCAGGACGAAACGGACCACGTTTAAGGACAAAACGGACCACGCTTCAGGACATAACGGACCATGCTTTTAGGAATACCTGACCATCTTATACATGAATGCATGCACGTTTTGAATTAGAATTACATTAAAGATCTTCCCTTAATCTTGGGAAAGATGTTTCATTTTAGTTGCAACACTAACAAAGATATAAAACAAATTACCCCTTTATCAATTTATTAAATCCAGAATAAATCCATATTTTCTTACTATCTTCTACTGTTTGAACACAACTCATTATGTTAATACTTATCAAGATGCATTAACTTGGTGACTATTTTAATTGAAGTCATTAAGTTGTGGTTGGATGGTTGCGCCATTCAAATAGAGTTGAGATCATGGACAGTAGTTAAATAAAGGTGACCATTTCACACTGTTTTTGGAATTAATATACTCTTTCATCATTTAATTGGCATCAATTAATGGTCTGGTTTGTCTTCTAGCGTGGTCCGTCTGGTCCTGAAACGTGGTCCGTTGTGTCCTGTAACGTGGTCCGTATTGTCCTGAAACGTGGTCCGTTTTGTCCCAACCTTGGTCCGTTTTGTCTGGTCCGTTTTGTCCATGGTCCGTTTTGTCCGAGTACCTTGGAAGAGACCCCTTTCTCCTCATCTCCCACTTGCGTCTGTGATGCACACAGTTTTTACTAATCTGCTTAGTCTGAGATTTGACTGAAAATTATCAGTTTCATATGTTTATTTGTTATCTGTATGTGCACGGATAAATCTAATTTAGTCTACACTCTAACAATTATGCATTTTGATTATCTATTTACTTATTTTGTCATCAGAGGTGATTCTATCACGGCTATATGTCCACTTTGCACAGAACACCTGGTATTGGGTTTTACCCAGAAACAATTACACGCTCGAGTGATTGGAGCACCTGTCAAAACAGACCGGATTTACACGGGTTGCTAAGTAATCATTTTATGAAAATGTCTCTCAAGACTTTGCCCTTGCTTTTCATCAATTTAGGTGGTGAAATGGTATATATTCTGGACCAGCGTCTCAGAGCTCAGAATATTCCTGATGAAAAAGCCAAGAAAGGTGTGGTTCTTTTTTCACAGCAGTTTCAGGTTGTGGGTGGGGAATTTCATGTCGTTGAGATTGTAAATTCGTGGGTATTGTAATTTCGTGCACAGACACTTGGGGTCAGTAGGCGCATTTGGTCGAAAATTGATCTCCTGTAGCTTTTTCTCACTTATTTTTACATTTAAGTATACCTGAACACCTCCTTAACTGTGATAAATGGCTTGGTCATGTATAGCGCAAGGGTACCACCATCGGACACCTAAAAATTGCTTTTTCAAATGAATTTTCAAATTGTTACATCAAAAGTCTAACGACTTTATGTGACTTGCAAAATATATACCTCATATATTGATTCGGTAAACATAAGCTGTAGTATGACGTCATACGGAGGAATCGGGGAGCATTCATTATTTCACAGGTAACGGGCGTAAAATCTTGGTTAGGGGTACCCCCATCGGACACCTTTATTTTCTACACATGTAAACTAACTATGCATAAACAAATTTAATGTAACATTGTAAAGACGTACCCTTGTCTAAGATAAGTAGGCAAGAATCGATTCAGAACTTTAAGTTTGACATGAAAGGTAAAATAATATGTGCTCCCTCAGAATGATGACGTTTGTTTACATTGAACTATTTATATAGATTTAGCCAGTGTCGAGAGGCAAACAAGTGTGCATTTTCTCTAATTTCTCTAAAACTAGAACGAACTGGAATATAATCCTTATATTATTTGTTAGGTGACTAAAATTTCCATCCAATGTTGTTGATTAGATCATTGAATTGCATTTAGGTACGACGAAATCAGGGTGTAACTATTCACTGAAATGTTTCTGACTTGTACCCTTGTCCGGTAAATACCGTCTGTGAAAATTACGTTAACGCTCCCGAGACGAGAAAGGCAAGCGAAAGTGTCGAGGAAAAGACCACAAAACATTATAAAAATTGGTATTAAATTGGACGAGGTGCTACTCATTTTAAACGAGAACAGATCGTAAAGGTGTCCGATGGGGGTACCCTGTCCGATGGGGGTACCCTCACGCTAGAAAACGTTTGCAATTATCGATGTTTGCTCCCTTGGCTTAAAAAAACACAAGATATGCAACTCCCTGTTGATCAATTTTGACCCCTCTCTCGGTAAACAGGGCTGCGCCTTCCGAATTCAACGCAATCACCTAAGATACTTACGTCCCTCAGTTCGTCAGACATTGGCCTTTACGTGGACAATGGCATCATTTCAAACTTCTCTCAAATTCTTGCTATTTCTCACCGAATGTGTAGAAAAATAAGGACAAAAATCTTGATTTGCAGCGTCGGGGACAATGTTTACAGTTGACTGGTTCGATCCCATAATATGTAGTCACAAATATCGATAGGACAACTTGGGACCAGTTTATGAACTGCAGTTGCGCTTGACAGGAGACTGGTTCTCTTTCAAATTACTATACGAGAACTACCGAATGCCTACGGAATTTGAAATTCAGTCTATCTGTCGCGCGCAATGAGTAAACATTGTCCCCGACGCTGCAAATCAAGTTTTTTGTCCTTATTTTTCTACACATTCGGTGAAAAATAGCAAGAATTTGAGAGAAGTTTGAAATGATGCTTGTGTCCACGTAAAGGCCAATGTCTGGCGAACTGAGGGACGTAAAACTCTTAGATGATTGCATTGAATTTGGAAGGCGCAGCCCTGTTTACCGAGAGAGGGGTCAAAACTGATCAACACGGAGTTGCATATCTTGTGTTTTTTATGCCAAGGGAGCAAATATGGATAATTGCAAACGTTTTCTATACATGACCAACCCATTTATCTCAGTTAAGGAGGTGTTCAGGTATACTAAAATGTAAAAGTAAGTGAGAATAAAGCTGCAGGAGATCAATTTTCGACCAAATGCACCTACTGACCCCAAGTGTCTGTGATTTCGTGGATACTAGTGTCACAGACTCTTAAAAGATCTCAGATCTGGCTAAGGATCAAACCGAGAACCCTTTGATCTAAAGGCGATCACTCTACCACGTGGATTCATCGACATGTTCTTTTCATTTTTTATTGATATCCATAATTCAAATTATTGATATTCATAATTCAAATTACAGTCGAATCTCGGTAGTTCGAACGCCGATTTTTCGAAACTATCGGATTTTTCGAAATTGAAACACGGTCCCGATCGTAAGCCCATTAATTCTATGCAAAAACACTTCCGCAAATTCGAATTTCGATAATTCGAAAAATCGGATTTTTCGAAAGGAAAATTTGGTCCCGATGGAGTAAACCCATTATAAATATACCTCTATTATTCGAAATCAAAATGCATGCTCTAATTTCACGCCGGTGAATAACACCTTTTTTGTCATCGATGAGATAAGTAGTAACAGCCTCAGGTCAACACTGCCACCTGCACAGGTAATTATCGCTAAGTTTTGATGGCTAAGTCATTAATTACTGTTGAGCAAATGGTGTCCGTCTAATTGCATAATTGACGGGATTATCTTGTTTGAAGTTTGTAAATTTAAAGACCAAATGTGATGACCTTTGTAACCAGCAAAGGATCGGACTAGCATGCGCACCCGAACTTTGGTTTCGTTTGTCAGTTCTCGTACGGTTAGCGCACGGATCATAAGGTTTGCACACGGCACTAAACAGTCTCAAGATACACTGCGCAGACTTACAGGCTAGTTTGAGTATCAGTTCCCATATGCATTGACTCCGAATCACTGAGGAACCTTTTCCGTGACACTGCTGAGATGACTTTCTGAAAACGTAAGTAGCCCAGTTCTCGGAAACATAAACAGAAAGTGAAAGTTCAGTAATGTCCGAGATGTTGAGCGGCTAGCCTGTTTCCGCTCAGTCTGGCTTTGATCTTCACAGGCGCTACATTGTCGTAAACAGTTGATTTGCAGAGCTGGGAAAATTCACTGGAAAATTTCGGCAGCTGTGCTGCTTTCGGACAATACATGTACATGTGCCAAATTCGAGGGGGGTCTCGCGATATTAAATGGATGTTTTGGATGTTTCCGGTATATAATGTTAATTATTCTACGTTCTGATTTTGTTTTTCATTGATTTTTAAATCCTTGACCATCAGTAAGCTTAGAGAAATAAAAGATCGGACCCTCTGAAACCGCCGTAATACTGAATTCCGGAAATGTACGGAAATGAACGGGAAAGACCGAATTCGAAAATTCGAACTACGGATAATTCGAATGAAATAGTGAGGTCCCTGTCAGTTCGAATTATCGAGGTTTGACTGTATTGATATCTATAATTTGATTTTTAAGATATCCAAAAATCTGCGGTATTTTTGGATATCTATAAATTGAGTTATGGCTACAGCTATTACGCTATGGGAAACCTTTATCTTTTTTTAGCTCACCTGAGCACGAAGTGCTCAGGGTGAGCTTTTGGGATACCCTGATGTCCGTCGTACGTCCGGACGGACGTCCGTCTGTCAACTTTTGCTTGTGTACACTCTAGCGGGCACAGTTTCGATCCAATCTTCATGAAACTTTGTCAGAATGTTAGTCTTTATAAAATCTAGGCCAAGTTCGAAACTGGGTCATGTCAGTTCAAAAACTAGGTCACTAGGTCAAATCTTAGAAAAACCTTGTGTATGCTATAGAGGGCACAGTTTTCATCCAAAGTTCATGAAACTTTGTCAGAATGTTTATCCTCATAGTATCTTGGACAAGTTTGAAACTGGGTCACGTGGGGTCTAAAACTAGGTCACTAGGTCAAATCATAGAAAAACCTTGTGTACGCTCTAGAGGACACTGTTTTGATTCCATCTTTATGAAACTTTGTCAGAATGTTTATCTCTATAAAATCTAGGCCAAGTTTGAAACTGGGTCCTGTCGGGTCAAAAACTAGGTCACAAGGTCAAATCTTAGAAAAACCTTGTGTACGCTCTAGAGGGCACAGTTTTCGTCCAAAGTTCTTGAAACTTTGTCAGAATGTTTATCCTCATAGTATCTAGGACAAGTACGAAAATGGGTCACGTCTGATCTAAACTAGGTCACTAGGTCAAATCATAGAAAAACCTTGTGTACGCTCTAGAGGACAAAGTTTTGATTCCATCTTTATGAAACTTTGTCAGAATGTCTATCTCCATAAAATCTAGGCCAAGTTTGAAACTGGGTCATGTCGGGTCAAAAACTAGGTCACTCGGTCAAATCTTAGAAAAACCTTGTGTACGCTCTAGAGGGCACAGTTTTCATCCAGAGTTCATGAAAATTTGTCAGAATGTTAATCCTCATAGTATCTAGGACAAGTTCGAAACTGGGTCACGTCGGGTCAAAAACTAGGTCACTAGGTCAAATCATAGAAAAACCTTGTGTACGCTCTAGAGGACACAGTTTTGATTCCATCTTTATGAAACTTTGTCAGAATGTTTATCTCCATAAAATCTAGGCCAAGTTTGAAACTGGGTCATGTCGGGTCAAAAACTAGGTCACTAGGTCAAATCTTAGAAAAACCTTGTGTACGCTCTAGAGGGCACAGTTTTCATCCAAAAGTCATGAAACTTTGTCAGAATGTTTATCCTCATAGTATCTAGGACAAGTTAGAAACTGGGTCACGTCGGATCTAAAACTAGGTCACTAGTTCAAATCATAGAAAACCCTTGTGTACGCTCTAGAGGACACAGTTTTGATTCCATCTTTATGAAACTTTGTCAGAATGTTTATCTCCATAAAATCTAGGCCAAGTTTGAAACTGGGTCATGTCGGGTCAAAAACTAGGTCACTAGGTCAAATCTTAGAAAAACCTTGTGTACCCTCTAGAGGGCACAGTTTTCATCCAAGGTTCATGAAACTTTGTCAGAATGTTTATCCTTATAGTATCTAGAACAAGTACGAAACTGGGTCACGTCGGGTCTAAAACTAGGTCTCTAGGTCAAATCATAGAAAAACCTTGTGTACGCTCTAGAGGACACAGTTTTGATCCAAAGTTCATGAAACTTAGTCAGAATGTTTATCCTCATAATATGTAGGCCAAGTTCGAAACTGGGTCATGTCGGGTCAAAAACTTGGTCACTAGGTAAAATCTTAGAAAAACCTTGTGTACGCTCTAGAAGGCACAGTTTTCATCCAAAGTTCATGAAACTTTGTCAGAAAGTTTATCCTCATAATATCTAGAACAAGTTTGAAACTGGGTCACGTCAGGTCTAAAACTAGGTCACTAGGTCAAATCATAGAAAAACCTTGTGTACGCTCTAGAGGACACAGTTTTGATGCAATCTTTAAGAAACTTTGTCAGAATGTTTATCTTTATAAACTCTAGGCCAAGTTCGAAACTGGGTCATGTCGGGTCAAAAACTAGGTCACTAGGTCAAATCTTAGAAAAGCCTTGTGTACGCTCTAGAAGGCACAGTTTTGATCCAAAGTTCATGAAACTTAATTAGAAAGTTTATCCTTATAATATCTAGGACGTGTTTGAAACTGGGTCATGTTGGGTCAAAAACTAGGTCACTAGGTCAAATCATAGAAAAAACCTTGTGTATGCTCTAGAGGACACAGTTTTGATCCAATCTTTATGAAACATTGTCAGAATGTTTATCTCTATAAACTCTAGGCCAAGTTCGAAACTGGGTCTTGTTGGGTCAAAAACTAGGTCACTAGGTCAAATCTTAGAAAAGCCTTGTGTACGCTCTACAAGGCACAGTTTTGATCCAAAGTTCATGAAACTTTGTCAGAATGTTTATCCTTATAATATGTAGGACAAGTTTGAAATTGGGTCATGTTGGGTCAAAAACTAGGTCACTAGGTCAAATCATAGAAAAACCTTGGGTAAGCTCTAGAGGACACAGTTTTCATCTAATCTTTATGAAACTTTGTCAGAATGTTTACTTCCATAAACTCTCTGCCAAGTTTGAAAGTAGGTCATGTCAGATCAATAACAAGGTCACTAGGTCAAATCATAGAAAAACCTTGTGTACGCTCTAGAGGACACAGTTTTGATCCAAAGTTCATGAAACTTAGTCAGAATGTTTATCCTCATTATATGTAGGCCAAGTTTGAAACTGGGTCATGTCGGGTCAAAAACTTGGTCACTAGGTCAAATCTTAGAAAAACCTTGTGTACGCTCTAGAAGGCACAGTTTTCATCCAAAGTTCATGAAACTTTGTCAGAAAGTTTATCCTCATAATATCTAGAACAAGTTTGAAACTGGGTCACGTCGGGTCAAAAACTAGGTCACTAGGTCAAATCATAGAAAAACCTTGTGTACGCTCTAGAGGACACAGTTATGATCCAATCTTTATGAAACATTGTCAGAATGTTTATCTCCACAAACTCTAAGCCAAGTTCGAAACTGGGTCATGTCGGGTCATAAACTAGGTCACTAGGTCAAATCTTAGAAAAACCTTGTGTGCGCTCTAGAAGGCACAGTTTTGATTCAAAGTTCATGAAACTTTGTCAGAATGTTTATCCTCATAATATATAGGACAAGTTTGAAACTGGGTCATGTCGGGTCAAAAACTAGGTCACTAGGTCAAATCATAGAAAAACCTTGTGCACGCTCTAGAGGACACAGTTTTGATCTAATCGTTATGAAACTTTGTCAGAATGTTTATCTTCATAAACTCTCGGCCAAGTTTGAAAGTAGGTCATGTCGGGTAAAAAACTAGGTCACTAGGTCAAATCTTAGAAAAACGTTGTGTAAGCACTAGAAGGCATAGTTTTGATCCAATCTTCATGAAACTATGTCAAAATTTTTATTGTCCATATATCTAAGCCCCCTATGAAACTGAGTCATGTCGGCTCAAGGTCAAATCTTAGAAAAACTTTGTGTACACCCTAGAGGGCACAGTTTTGATCTCATCTTCATGAAACTCTGTCAGAATGTTTATCTTAATGGAATCTAGGTAAAGTTTGAAACTGGGTCGTGTCGGGTCAAAAACTTGGTCACTAGGTCAAATATAAGAACGACCTTGTATACGCTCCAGAGGGCACAGTTTTGATCCAATCTCAATGAAACTGTGTCAGAATGTTTATTCTTACAATATCCAGGCCAAGTTTGAAACTGGGTCATGTCGGGTCAAAAACTAGGTCAAATGTTAGTATGGTAAAAACTCTTATAAATCTTCACCAGAGCCAGTGAACCGATTAATGCTCAGGTGAGCGATTCAGGGCCACCATGGCCCTCTTGTTTTTAATTTCCTTCAAAATAATTTGATTTATGGGATTTCCAATATATTGCTGTATTTTTGGATATCCATAAATCAAATTCTGCATATTTATGAATGAATTCAATTTATGAATACCCCAAAATACAGCAGATTTTTGGATATCCTAAAATCAAATTATAGATATCAATAATTTGATTTTAGGATATCAATAATTTGATTTATGGATATCCATAATTCGATTTATGGATATCCATAGATAGGTTTTTGGATATCCTTAATTTGATAAATGCATATCCATAATTCAATTGATGGATATCCATAATTCAATTTATGGATAATCATAATTAAGTATAATACACTGAGAATAAATAGCAGCCTTAAAGCAGTCTCAGTGAGACAATTTAAGATATTAGTATATGTATAGAAGTTGTACCCTAGTTTATATCAGTTGCATCCACAGGGTACATCTCTGTCAGTGGAAGTGTCCTGTTGCAATTGTGAATCACTCTTTGCTTTATCAAAGCAAATATACCACTAATGCATTAGCTAGACCAAGACAGAAATTTCCCAAGGTGGAGGTCATTTAATGCCTAGTGATGTCAGATAGGGAAACCATCATAGAGACCCGCTTACATTGTTTATCACTCAACATGTATCAACAACAGCTCCATCAGAAGATGAGGCTGCCATGCATACTACTTCTACTACAGGAAGTGTTATGTTTTAAAAGTAGGGATGACTGCAGAATCAAAATTTTTTTCGAAGAATACTGTCTTGCATGTTGTAATTCTGTATTCTGTAGGGTATATTCATACCGCGATCGATACAGTGAATTTCAACTTTTTCTGTTCAAGGGCTATGACAGTGGAAGGTGTGTCAGCTATAGGAATGTTACATACAGCATTATAAATCTACAATGAATAGGTGGAACAGTTTATACGTTGATTATCAATTATGTTGTATTGTATCATTCTGAAATAGGTTGGATCATATCTCTCATCATTTTCTGACTAATGAAGTTCCAAAAGTATCAATGCAACAGAAAATAATTAGCAAGTGGCTTCACTTAGCGATCACAGTTATTTGATACATAAAGTGCCAAAAGCAGACAACAAAATTTATGCAGGGATAAAGTCAAATAGGGGCCCAATCACCCATGGCATCTAAACTTTTGGCTGGGCTCTTGAGTTTCTTAAAAGAGAAAATGCCTATTGCCTTATGCCATAATGTAAAATTCCAGGTTTTGGCAGTCTGAGCCCCTAAACAAAAATGCTTAGTCTTTATCTTTGTTATATCTGCAAAATTTCAGGAAATGTTTTGTCCAAGCTTTATCGTTGTATCATCATGTTATTAGACCCTGTTGTGTTCTAAATTTTTCAGTGTTACATGACATAGTCTCAACAATGTTTCACAAGAGGTTTGTGGAAGAACTGTTCAAACCCCAACCACTGTACTCAAAGAAAGCTCTTCGAACAGTTTTTGACAGACTTGCTCATGCTTCTATTATGAGACTCAATGCTGCAAGTATGGATAAGGTAAGACTAGGTGCCAAGGTACAATGTACCATATATTAGAAAATATTTTTGAAAGTTTCCTGCTTTTGCAAAACTTTATGGAATGCATAGATCCATTATTCAAATCTCGGCATATATTTTCTTTTAGTCAGAATCAAGTTCATGTAATCTAAAGCTCTTGAAAAAAAATCACTTTATGCAGCAAAATTTTATGACAACTTAATTTGGATACTGAAATGTCTGACGAAAATAGAACAGTTTATAACATTTAGGTATGCATTCAATAGCAGTAGTGTTAGCTGTAGAGCTCTGTTTTAGCAATGGGCACTAATTATGGAGCATTAAATAAGATACATGTTATAGCTGTTCAATGAAATTATATTGCCACGACTTCAGTGCTTAAAGCAATATTGAATTACAGACAAACCTCCTGAGTAACAGGAACAGCATGCCTGAACAAACAATGTAGACCCAGATCAGACTGCTTCAGGAGTCATAGTGTGACCGAATAAGGCATTAACTCTCCTGATTGGAGAGTAGAATGTTAAGTTTCAAAAACTCATTACAGAAATTTGAAGGTTACTTGTTGAGGTATCCAAACAAACTGAATTAATGTGGTAAATATTAATAGACTGACTGCTCCTACTTAACTTTGTCAATATTGGTTTGTCTTTGTCCCAGAAATCTTGACAGGTATTCTGCCAGAAGAAATATTGATTTCTGTATTGATGTAGATTGCCAATATTGTATTAGAATAAGAATGAAATGGTTTTATTCACTGCATACCAAAAGAATCCTATTTTTTGGGTCAGGTATACCAGATCTAGCATTGTCAGTGTAGAATTGGATCAGACTGTCCTAAAAAGGATTGCAATGTTTGTCATTTCAGTTAGCACTTAGCAGCCAGTATTGCTTTTTGCTCTCATCTTGGCTGACCTATTAGAGTGTCTGCTATTTAAAGTTAAGACTGGAAGGTATTCGAAACTTTAGAAAGCAGTTTTCTCTTTATGCTCTGCATTTAGGTCATCAGAAAGCAGTTGCCAACAAAAAAAGCTGTGAAAGTGTAGACCCAGATCAGACTGCATCTAGTAGGGAAGTCTGCTCAGGGCCGGCACTGTTTTTCATCTTACAATTCCTGATTGCTTCATAAGTTTGTCACCAAATCTAAAGAGCCTTCGGACAATTCCACACACAATATTTACCTGTAAAGCATAATGACTTCCATTACTTATATTAAAAGTAAGGCAAGTTAATATTTTGACTTTGAAGGAAATAAGGCAGTGAATACCTCCAGTTTGAAAAATAATAACTTCATTTGTTTGTGTTGGGTAAGGGGGGTCAAGCCAGCCTGTGTGCAAAATGTCAAACTACTGTATTTCTTTGGTTTAAGATGGGATTTTCTCTTGTCTAAACACAGTCCTGAAAATCTTGCTGTCTCAATTAAGACAAGTCTAGATGTTTTGGATTGTTTTAATAAGACAGATCGGGAAGCACTAAATACCACAGACTACCACAGACCACCACAGACTACCACAGACCACACCACAGACTACCACAGACCACCACAGACTACCACAGACCACAAAAAAATTACCATTAACAAACTAAATTTCCAAAAAATATAAAAAAATCATTAAATACAAAAATTGAAATGGTACATTTGATCAAGCTCTTTTATTGAGCTGAGTGGAAAATACCGTGGATGCTGAAATAAGGTGTTATTTATGCAATATTCTGACTTTGCAAGTTACTGGATTTGGAGAAAATAGGTAAAATACTTTTATTTTTCATTTCTAAATGAATATCGTAAAAAAATAAAATATCTGAAGATCCGAATATCTAAAGTAAACAACCGCAAGTTTTATTTTGTAAAACAGTAAAATAAAGAGGGAAAGTGGTAAACTTAGAAAAATTGAAGAAACATTTTCTTTTGTGGAGTTTTTTTGTAAAAATTTGAGCCAATGAAAAAAAGACTTATTTTTATTCACTAAGTGAGGCATACAGCTTTTGTTTTTTCCATTCATTGGTCTTTACGTGCTTACTGTCCGTCCGTTACAATTGGTGTCTCGGAGATAACTTATAAACTACTGAAGCAAATTGAAACCTCACAGAAAGATAAAGCACAATGAGAAGGCATGTTGCTCACAAGACTTAGGTCCCTACTCCCAAGGTCAAGTCCACAATTGGGTCAGAGGTCAAATTGTATCTCAAAATGGTGTCTCAGCGATAACTTAAAAACTACTGAAGCAAATTTAATGACACTTCACAGAAAGATTAATAATAATGAGAAGGTGTGTAGCACATAAGATTTGGGTTACCATTTTCAAGGTCAAAGTTACAATCAGGGGTTAAAGGTCAAATCTTGTCTCTGTGATAACTGAAGCCAATTTCATCAGATTCCACAGAAAAGTAAACCATAATAAGAAGGTATGTCACACACAATATTTATAACCCAAATCCAAGGTCAAGGTCACAGTCTGGGGTCAGAGGTCAAATCACATCTTGGCAATTGCTCAGAAAAGTACCAAAGCAAATTTAACAGAAAGATAAAACCTAATTAGAAGATTTGCCATGCACAAACATAATGTTCCCACACCCAAGGTTATTAAGTTCAAAGGCCAACTTATTTATCTTCAATTACTTAAAAACTACTGAAGCAAACTTAATGAACTTCATGAAATGGTAAACAAGTAGCCCAAAGGGCAACAATTGCTCACCTGAGAGACACTGTAAACCTATAGGGATATTTAAGATGCTCAAGGGCAGCTAACTCCACAGTCAGTGGTCCAATCAGGCTGAAAATTAAACTCATCCAAAACATTATGTATGCCCTCATTTAATATATGCAAGTTTAAAAAGTATCCGATCAAGAGCACAATAGACAGAGCTGTCAAGGGCAGCTAACTTCGTAATGGTTGGCCTGATCTGGCCAAAATTTGAACTTGTTTAAGATATTATGCATTTCCTCATTACCTGCAAGTTTGAAAAGGATCGGATCAGTAGAAACCAAGAAAAAGTGGCGACATTGATTTTTTGGATGCTCAGGGCAGGTACTCCATAGTCAGTGGTGGGATCTAGCCGAAATGCTAACTAATCAAAGCTTTTATGCATATCCTCATTACCTGCAAGTATGAAGAGGATCCGACGAAAAATGAAAATGTGATGACGTCGTTTTCTCCATTAAAAGACTATGGGATTTTTTTCAAACGCTCAAGGGCAGCTAACTCTGTAGTCTGTGCTCGAATCCGGCCAAATTTCGAACTCATCCAAGCTCTTATGTATGTCATCATTACCTGCAAGTATGATAAGGATCTAATCAAAAACCTTGATTGCAGCACCCTGAAAGTCAAATTTGCTCAAGATATTGTCATGCCCTACATTTGTGTGAATTTATTTTAAAATCCGTTGAGAAATGTAGGTGCTAGAGCGATGACAAAGTTTTTCTAAAAATAGCAACAGTGACCTTGACCTTGGGCACAGCATCCTGAAAGTCGAACTTGCTTGAGATGTTGTCATACCCTACATTTGTGTGAAGTTATTTCAAAATCCATGGAGAAATGAAGGTGCTAGGGCGATGACAAAGTTTTTCTAAAAATAGCCACAGTGACCTTGACCTTGGGCACAGCACCCTGAAAGTTGAACTTGCTCGAGATATTGTCATGCTGTACATTTGTGTGAATTTATTTTAAAATCCATTGAGAAATGTAGGTGCTAGAGCGCTGACAAAGTTTTTTTCTAAAAATAGCCACAGTGACCTTGACCTTGGGCGCAGCACCCTGGAAGTCAAATTTGTTTGAGATATTGTCATGCCCTACATTTGTGTGAAGTTGATTTAAAATCCGTTGAGAAATGTAGGCGCTAGAGCGATGACCAAGTTTTTCTAAAAAATAGCCACAGTGACCTTGACCTTAGGCACAGCATCCTGAAAGTCTAACTTGCTCGAGATATTGTCATGCCCTACATTTGTGTGAAGTTATTTTAAAATCCGTTGAGAAATGTAGGCAATAGAGCCATGACAAAGTTTTTCTAAAATATGTGATGACGTTGTTTTCTCCATTATAACACTATGGGATTTTTTTCAAACGCTCAAGGGCAGCTAACTCCGTAGTCTGTGCTCGAATCCGGCCAAATTTCGAACTCATCCAAGCTCTTATGTATGTCATCATTACCTGCAAGTATGATAAGGATCTAAGCAAAAACAGTTGAGAAAACGTGATGACGCCATTTTTCCCATTATAACCCTATGGGATTTTTTTCAAACGCTCAAGGGCAGCTAACTCCGTAGTCTGTGCTCGAATCAGGCCAAATTCCGAACTCATCCAAGCTCTTGTGTATGTCATCATTACCTGCAAGTATGATAAGGATCTAATCAAAAACAGTCGAGAAAACGTGATGACGCCATTTTCCCCATTTTAACCCTATGGGGCTATCTGTTGCCATGGAAACCAGAGTTTTGAGCTGAACGGCACCAAAACCTAATGCAGCCTTTCCCCCACCCAAATGATGCTTCAGATAAATTTTGATTGCGATCAGCCCACTGGTCTCGGAGATATTTCTGTTTGAAAGTGTTGACGCACCCACCCACCCACGCACCCACCCACGCACCCACCCACGCACGACGGCTCGACTCCCATCCTATAAGCTCACCTCTGAGCCTTCGGCTCAGGTGAGCTAAAAATACTAAAACGATATGTCACAAACAAATTATGGTTCTGCCCAAGGTCAGTGTCATAGTCAGGGCTCTGAGGTCAAATCCGGTCTCTGAACTGACTCAAAAACTGCTTAAGCAAACTTCATCAAATAAGCAAGAGAAAATGGTAACTATAAGAAAAGTAAAGTATAATGAAAAGTTGAATCAGGTGCAACATTTATGTCCCCACACCTACTGTCAAGAACACAACACAGTTTGGTTAGAGGTTGAATTAAGTCCCCATGAATCCAATTAAACTTCCGAAATACATTTAAACCTCACAGAAAGGTAAAGAAAAATGAGAATGTATGTCATGTTCAAGACTTGGGTTCCATGCCCAAGGTTATGGTCACAACCAGGGCTCAAAAGTCAGTTTAAGGGGCCTTTGGCGGTATTTGTTACACAGGGTAACATTTCTTATTTTTTTGTTGTTGTTTTGTTTTTATTAAACAAATTTACAGTAAGCTTTACTGTGATTTTATATGGATTTTTTTTTAGCTCACCAGAGCCGAAGGCTCCGGGGGAGCTTATAGTATAGGCAGTTGTCCGTCGTCGTCGTATGTTGTCTGTCGTATGTCGTCCGTCGTATGTCGTCTGTCGTATGTCGTCGTCCGTCAACACTTTTAAACAACATCTCCTCTGAAACCACAAGGCCGATTGGGCCCAAATTTCATCTGTAGCATCCTTGGGCTGGGGGATTGAAAGTTTGTGTTTTTTATGAAAATCTGCCCTTTAGTTTGGTTGCTATGGCAACTTAGCGTTCCCATAGACTTGCAATGGGGAAAATTGAAAAATGGCATTTTCTTCCAAGACATTGCAGATATGTTGACAAAACTTTTATAGAAATGTTCCTTGAGAAGTCTTCTATCAGCTGTATGTTTTTTGGTCCACTGCCCCTTTTATTGGTTGCCATGGAAACCAAAATGCAATCAAAAAGGAAAAGAAAGGCTTACCGGTAAAAATTATCTACTCTGAAACCACTGGGCCAATAAGGCCCAGATTTCATTTATAGTATCCTTGGGCTCGGGGATTGAAAGTTTGTGTTTTCTATGAAAACCTGCTCTTTAGTTTGGTTGCTATGGCAACTTAGAGTTCCTATAGACTTATAATGGGGAAAATTGAAAAATGGCATTTACTGCCAAGCCATTGCAGATATGTTGACAAAACTTTTATACAAATGTTCCTTGAGAAGTCTTCTATCAGCTATATATTTTCGGTCCACTTCACTTTTTATTATTGATTGTCATGGAAGCCATAAAGCGAAAGAAGGAAAAAAAAATGCCTTAAAAAAATTCTCTCTTCTGAAGCCACTAGGCCGATTTGGCTCAGATTTTATCTTCAGTATCCTTGATCTGGGGAAGTGAAAATTTGTGTTTTTCTTTTATGAAAATCAGCTCTTTTGTTTGGTTGCTGTGGCAAATTAGAGTTGCATTGACTTACGATGGGGAAAATTAAAAATATGGCATTTACTGCAATCAAAATATGGAAAATAGTTATATATTTTTTGTTATCAACTCAACAGACTGTCAGACTGAGACTTTGTGGTAGTGTATTTTGTATTAGCCTGTACAAATGTGACAGCAGTTTTGAAAACAGTTTTTAGCTCTCCTGAACAAAGTTCAGGAAGAGCTATTGCACTACCCCCGGCGTCACGTCAGCGGCGGCGTCGGAGTTGGCATTGGCATCGGCGTTGGCATTAGCAAAAAGTTAAAGTTTTACGTTAAAGTTTTTTATGTGATGGGCAAGGCGCTGTCAGGCGAGCTATCCTGTCCCTGTGACAGGTCTTGTTAGCTAGAGATCTGGTGAGCTTTGTGGCCCGTGGGCCTCTTGTTTCTTTAATTTGTTTTTATTAAAATGCTAGCAGTATTATTTTGGGATATTATTGCAAAATAGTATTCTGAAAAAATCTGATCACTGTTGGTGTCCCTCTCACACACGCTCTACATGGAAGCAGGTGGGGTAATTATGTTGTCATTACGTACTTGTGCAATCCATGTATACTTATACATGTATATTAAATTGGCCTAGCTTCTAATTGATTTAAAGACTACCCCTGAGGTGTTAATTAGCTCTTGGTTCCAGACTGATACCATTAATAATTTGATAATAAGCACAAGTACATAATGACAACATAAGTACCCCACCTGCTTCCATGTAGAGTGTGTGTGAGAGGGACACCTACAGTGATCAGATTTTTTCAGCATACTATTTTGCAATAATATCCCAAAATAAATAATGATAAAAGTTTAGATCCCTTAAGAGCAAAGAAAACATTCATAAGTAAGAAGTTGGGCCATACCGCGGTTTCGGCTATTCAAGCCTCATCAGTGACCCTTTAAATCTGGCACAAGGAGCCAGAGGAAAAAAACAGTAAATTTGCAGTTTTAACATGGCAGTCGTCTCAAAGACTGATATACGTCGAAAAATACCAAAATATTTCAAAATTGTTTAGAAAATGAATCTAAACGTATGATCATTTCTGACTACTCAGAATATATTCCATGATCTCAAAGGACCAAAAGGAAAATATAATCTGCACTATAGATGAGTGCGGGGAGACTTTTTACGGCCGCCACACGGCACAACATCCAGCTGCAGTGATAGTAAATAATGATAAAAGTTTAGATCCCTTAAGAGCAAAGAAAACATTCATAAGTAAGAAGTTGGGCCATACCGCGGTTTCGGCTATTCAAGCCTCATCAGTGACCCTTTAAATCTGGCACAAGGAGCCAGAGGAAAAAAACAGTAAATTTGCAGTTTTAACATGGCAGTCGTCTCAAAGACTGATATACGTCGAAAAATACCAAAATATTTCAAAATTGTTTAGAAAATGAATCTAAACGTATGATCATTTCTGACTACTCAGAATATATTCCATGATCTCAAAGGACCAAAAGGAAAATATAATCTGCACTATAGATGAGTGCGGGGAGACTTTTTACGGCCGCCACACGGCACAACATCCAGCTGCAGTGATAGTAAATAATGATAAAAGTTTAGATAATACTGCTTGCTTTTTAACAAAAACAAAAAAAGTAATGATAAAAATAAAAAAAATAATAATAAATTCTCCATATAAAATCACAGTAAAACTTAATTACTGTAAATTTGCAAGGTAAAACAAAACAAAAACAAAACAAATTATGTTTAGCAAAATACTATGCCGTCTAATCCTCTAAAAGCACCTGGTTACAAAGTTCAAGACATTGCAAAAGTAAAAGGGGTGAATTTTTGTAAAAATCAACAGACTTTATTAAAAATTCAAACACCTAGCTACTCATCAGCCCATACCAAATATCAGTTCCAAGCACAAATAGTTTTTTTTGTTGCGATACTTTGTCCAGGAGCTTGTATTTTAATTTTTTGATAAACAAGAGGGCCAAGAGGCCCTGAATCAATCACCTGAGCAAAAATGACAAACGTCAAACTAGGGTCATCATTTGAACAAACCTGATACATGTAGTTTGAAACTGTCAAAATATGAGAGACATGGGTTAAATGTCAATGAATGATCCATGTAGTCATTTAGTTGTCAGACTGCTTTTATCAAAATTTGCACCAAAATCTGTAATTTCAATTAACTCTTAATTGTTTTTAGCATATTCCCGTATAAAAACTCATGGAAGCAAATTTGACCTTGCCATAAAACAGTCAGGGTCAACCCATTGTCATCCTTTAAACAATCATGGTAGAACTCCAGTACTCAATGCTAAATACCAAGTTTCAAGGCAATCGGTCATTTGGTTCTGGAGAAGAGGATTTTTAAAGGCTTTTTACCATATATGGGTGTGGCCATCATGTTGGTCATGTGACCTGGACCGATTGAACAAATTTTCTTTCACTCAACACCTACCATACCAAATTTCTAGCATCTAAACCAAGTGGTTCTCAAGAAGAAGATTTTTGAATATTTTCCTATGTATTTCTATGGAGGGGGGAGCCATTTTGGACCCTGGGGCCACCATTTGAATAAACGTGGTAAATGACCATTTGGCAGTACTACATACCAAACTCCAAGCATCTGAGCTGAGTAGTTCTAGAGAAGAAGATTCTTAAGTGTATTTCATTTTTGAACCCAAAACCCCCTGCCTCAGGGCAGTCTTGGACCCTGGGGCCGCCATTTGAACAAACTTGGTAAAGGTCCACCAGGCAATGCTTCACACCAAAGCATCTGAGCATAGTGGTTCTGAAGAAGATTTTTGACAAATTTTCTATGTATTTCTATGGTTTAAACTCAGGACTCGCTGCTGTGGGGCCATTTTTGACCCTTGGACCTGCATTTGAACAAACTTAGTAATGGACCACTAGCCAATGCTATATACCAAATTTCAAGCATCTGAGTCATGTCGTACTGAAGAAGAAGATTTTTTAATATTTTTCTATGAACTTCTATGGTTCAAACCCAGGACCCCCTTTGGGCAGGGCCATTATGGACCCTGGGGCCACCATTTGAACAAACTTTGTAGTGGTCCACCAGACAATGCTTCATAGCAAATTCCAAGTATGGCTCAGTAACGGTTCTGAAAAAGAAGATTTTTGACTATTTTTCTATGTATTTCTACGGTTCAAACCTAGCACTCCCAGCCGCAGGGCCATTTTGGGCCCTGGGGCCACCATTTGAACAAACTTGATGAAGGACTATTAGGCAATGCTACATACCAAATTTTAAGCACCTAAGCCTTGCGGTTCTGAAGGAGAAGATTTTTTAAATATTTTTCTATGTACATTGTATTTCTACGGTTCAAACCTAGCACTCCCTGCCGTGGGGCTATTTTGGGTTCTGGGGCAACCATTTGAACAAACTTGATAAAGGACCACTAAGCAATGCTACATACCAAATTTCAAGCATCTGAGCTTTGTGGTTCTGAAGGAGAAGATTTTTGACTATTTTTCTATGTATTTCTACGGTTCAAACCTAGCACTCCCAGCCGCAGGGCCATTTTGGGCCCTGGGGCCACCATTTGAACAAACTTGGTGAAGGACTATTAGGCAATGCTACATACCAAATTTTAAGCACCTAAGCCTTGCGGTTCTGAAGGAGAAGATTTTTTAAATATTTTTCTATGTACATTGTATTTCTACGGTTCAAACCTAGCACTCCCTGCCGTGGGGCTATTTTGGGTTCTGGGGCAACCATTTGAACAAACTTGATAAAGGACCACTAAGCAATGCTACATACCAAATTTCAAGCATCTGAGCTTTGTGGTTCTGAAGGAGAAGATTTCTGAATATTTTCCTATGTATTTCTATGGTTCAAACCTAGGACTCCCTGCCCCGGAGCCATTTTGGACCCTGGGGCCACCATTTGAAAAAAGTTGGTAAAGGACCCCTAGACAATGCTACATGCCAAATTTCAAGCATCTGAGCCTTGTGGATCTGAAAGAGAAGATTTCTGAATATTTTTCTATGTATTTCTATGGTTCAAACCTAAGACTCCCTGCCCCGGAGCCATTTTGGACCCTGGGGCCACCATTTGAACAAACTTGGTAAAGGACCCCTAGACAATGCTACATGCCAAATTTCAAGCATCTAAGCCTTGTGGTTCTGAAGGAGAAGTTTTTTTAATATTTTCCTATGTATTTCTATGGTTTAAACCTAGGACTCCCTGCCCCAGGGCCATTTTGGACCCTGGGGCCACCATTTGATCAAACTTGGTAAAGGACTCATAGGCAATGCTACATACCAAATTTCAAGCATCTGAGCCTTGTGGTTCTGAAGCAGAAGATTTTTTGAATATTTTCCTATGTATTTCTATGGTTCAAACCCTGGACTCCCTGTCCTGGGGTCATTTTGGACCCTTGGGCCACCATTTGATCAAACTTGGTAAAGGACCACTAGCCAGGGCTACATACCAAATTTCAAGCATCTGAGCCAAGCAGTTCTGGAGAAGAAGATTTTTAAGTTAATTTTATTTTCGAACCCAAGACCCCCTGCCCCAGATCCATTTTGGGGCCTAGGGTCATTATTTGAACAAACTTGGTAGAGGTCCACTTGACAATACTTCATACCAATTATCAAAGCCCTAGGTCTAGCAGTTTCAGAGAAAATGTCATTTAAAGCAAATTAGTGACGTCGCACGACGCACAATAGACGACGGACACTGTGTGATCACATTAGCTCACCCTGAGCCTATGGCTCAGGTGAGCTCAAAAGGTGCATAATTCCTCGCTTATTGGTAGGCCAGAGTAGAAAAAGAAAAAAATAGGGCTTCTTACTTTTCCCTGAAACAGATGAAATTTCATGACCTTATCATACACCCTTCATCAGTTATATCATAACAAAAAGTGACTAATGCACGTAAAAACCAATCAATGAAAAAAACCAAAAGCTGTATGCCTCACTAAGTGCATAAAGACAAGTTTTTTTTGTTCATTGGCTCTAGTGTTTATAAAACTCCACAAAAGAATAAGCTTCTTCAATATTTCTAAGTTTACCACTTTCCCTCTTTATTTTACTGTTTTACAAAATAAAACTTGCGGTTGTTTACTTTAAATATTCCTTCAGATATTTTATTTTTTTTAAGATATTCATTTAGAAAAGAAAAATAAAAGTATTTTACCTATTTTCTTCAAATCCAGTAACTTGCAAAGTCAGAATATTGCGTAAATAACACCTAATTTCAGCATCCACGGTATTTTCCACTTAGCTCATTAAAAGTCAAAATTGGTTGCTAGCTTGATCAAATGTACCATTTCAATTTTTGTATTTAACGATTTTTATATTTTTTGGAAATTTAGTTTGTTGATGGTAATTTTTATGTGGTCTGTGGTAGTCTGTGGTGGTCTGTGGTAGTCTGTGGTGTGGTCTGTGGTAGTCTGTGGTGGTCTGTGGTAGTCTGTGGTGGTCTGTGGTAGTCTGTGGTATTTAGTGCCTCCCGACAGATCTAAATTTTTGGGATTGTTTTTTTTGGACAAGATAACCATCTTACAACGGCATCAGTACTACTGATTAAGACATTTTGGGTCCTTTCTGATTAGTAAGTAAGTAGTAGTAAGTAAGTAACGTCTTTATTTAGAGAGGGTATAACACAGTTGGCAAAACCAATCTTCCCTGAGGCCCTCTTTGACTATTTAAACATAAATATATCTACTAACATTATTTACAAGATTTTGACATTGTCACCTAACATACACTAATTTCAATAATAACTCTTGTTCTGCTAATTCAGAGTGTTCTGCCATTGTGAGTTGTGTAGAACCTGTAAAAGCCAAGTAATCAGGTCCCACACATACAATGATGCTGGAGATGTCTGAGTAGCTGAGAATCAGACATAGGTATGATAAGCTGACTGAATCAACAGAGCAAGGGCTAAATACACACATATCATAAAATGCATAACAAACAATGAAAACATCTAATGGTCATTTGTTTGACTTTGTCAAACACTGAAGATAACAATAAGATTACTAACACCCAGAGGAGTTAGAGGCAGCAAATAAACAATGTTTTGATTATAAACAAATAACACTATTACTTTAATTCATTTACCATATTTACCCTAAGTATTGACGCAAACAGTGTAGACCCAGTCTGATCAGGGCCAACACTGTTTGCCTTTCTGCCAGAACATTTTGGTCATATCACCAGATGACAAAATCAAATTGTTCTCACTTTAAGATAATTCAAAATTAGCTGGTCAAGGTGTTCAACATTTAAGAGTAATCATGGTGGTCAAGTTTCCAAACATATAAGAGTAAGCATGGTGGTTTAGTAATGTGTTTCTAGATTTTCTTAATACTTAGACTGTCTACTACCTGAGTGTGTTTTCTGTTTTTATTACATACCCAGATTTTAGACCAGTTTTAACAATTAAATTTAACTAAGATGCTTAAAACTTGAAGTTTATCCAAAAATGTCTAAAAGAAATAAATAAATAAGAGAAGAAAAACCTTACACTTGATCCAATTTTGCTAGACAAAATTTGAATATAGAGTTAAGCATCAAAGTTCCACAATTCATTACTTTCAGATATCACATAAATGCAGAGAGTTAGCATATTTTTACAAAATATTTATACAGTACATCCTACACGTTTAACATAACACAACTGCCGGGCATTTGCTTGACAATATCATAATCATGACAAGAAGATTAAACTAACATCCTGAAAAACTGGGCTTCAGTCTTCAGTACAAAGTTAGGATGAAGAACATCCTCTCTGTATGCTTACACTGGTGTTAATCCATAACACACTGATTTTGTTTCAGTTAGCTCAGATTAAAATTAAGAGAGGAAAAAAAAAAAAAAAAAAAATATTGGACTTTCTACCTTAAACTTATTAGGTGTATGGGTACATCTGACTAGTCTTCCGCCATTTTCACAAAGAGGAACAACTTATGTGACTTCCTGTTCAATTCCCTGGGCAACCAAGCCCCTCTAATATGAGATCTACACCTAAAAGAAAGAAGTTACTCCTAGAGGAGCCACTTCTTTCCCCAGATGAGAAGGGAGGCGATGTAAAAATGAGTTACTTTCCCTGAAAGTGCACCCATCCATTTTATGACCCTGTGTTAAAATCCAAGATAGTACTTAACAATTTCACTCAAACTTTAGTAGGTAAAGTTCTCATCCCAGATAGACCTCAAATTAGGTTTATCAATTTTGATTCTGTGGGATCAAATTTGCTATGTAATATTGATTTTGAAATTGTCCTTTTTTTTATAGGCACAACTTCTGTGGATAGGTTGACCAACTTCAGACTTTTATAAAATTTATGGCTATGTTGATAATTTCGAACAACGTCCCATCTGGATTTATGTTTTGATGAGACATTTATACTCAGAATTAAGTAAAAATAAATAAAGTAGAAAGTCATGCATTAAGTTTAAATTCTATTATAATTATACAAAATTGGCCGAACTGTTTAGTATTTCGATTTTAATGTTTCATAGTCTACTGCTTCTAAATACAATATACATTGAATTTCAACAAAATATGTACAAACATATGCAGTAAAACATATACATGTCTGCTGCCTTCTGATGTAACAAAATTGCGTAATAATTGCAAATAATACACAGATATATACAAGATAAATATATGAATGGCATAGCGAGAAATGGTACCCCACCGTATGCAGAATCAGCAACAACCTAGATCAGCCTGCACCTCTGCACTGTCCAGTCTGAGTCTTCCTTTTTTGCATCAACATTTTATGAACCCAGGGAGCAGGCTGATTCCAGTTGTCACTGCCCGCACATGCAGCCTCAAACCTCCTCTCACATGATGCCAATCATATGCATAATTAAATAAATTTACATAACATTCCCTTTTGTCCATGTTAAATACTGCTGCTTGAATGACCCCAAACTTGGTGCATTCCTAACTGGCTCAGGAAGGGTGTTCCATATTTTAGGTCCAGAGTAAGCCAATGACTTTCTGTAGATCTCGAGTTTTGGTTTGGGTACATAAAGTGACTGGTTTGTTGTTGATCTTAAATCAAGATTGTGGATATTGTGTGAATAAGTGAACTTGTCACACATATAAGATGGAGCTAGGTTGTGTAGTGATTTGTACATTAGTATGCTTTTCTTGTATGTGACTCTTTCATCAAACCTTAACCATCCAAGCTGTTGAAAGAGCTCAGATGATGGAGTGCTTAAGTCCTTGTCCAGAATCAGTCTGGCAGCCCTTTTTTGAAACTTTATGATTCTGTCAAGCAGCACATTACTACAGTTGCCCCAAATAGAGTTGCAGTAGTCCAAATGTGGAAGAATATATGCATTGAAAAATAACTTCCTTGTTGATAAATCCAAAAATTTTTGATACGGCCAAGTAAGAATATAAGGGAGTTACACTTTTTGATGGTTGAATTCACCTGGGCAGACCAGTTAAGTGTGTTATCTATGGTGACCCCAAGAAGTTTTTCTTTATTTGAGACTTCTACTACTGTTGTACCTATCTTAATTTCTGGGGAATTGTTCTGAAAAAGGGACTGTTTTTGAACAGATGAAACAAACATGGCTTTTGTTTTTCCAATATTGACAGACATGTGATTATTGCCGAACCAGTTAACAGCATTGGCCAGCTCTTGGTTCAGGTCATCTGTCACTTGTTGGATAGAACTGCCTGACTTAGATACAGTTGTATCAGATTCAGAAATATCCAATTTTATATCAGAATCAATAAGATATGATATCTTTTCAGCTGTATGATTTGATGACAATGGCCTTCAAGTACCAGGTGTCTCTTGCCTTATGTCCCAAGGATATTCTCCTGATTACGCTCAATCACATGGATGCCATTAGAAACTTTGTTAAAGGACAATCGAACATAGAACAACAAGTAGACCATGTTTATAGATTATTATTAGAGGTAAGATGAATGAAATACTGCTGAAAGGCTGTAAAATTCCACATCATTCATCAAATGATGTGGAATTTCACAGCCTTTAAGCAGTATTGAATGATATGTAATTTTACAACCTTTCAGATGATGTGGAATTTCACAGCCTTTAAGCAGGATATTGAATGATATGTAATTTTACAGCCTTTCAAATGATATGTAATTTTCTAGCCTTTCAGCAGTATTGAATGATATGTAATTTTACAGCCTTTCAAATGATGTGGAATTTTACAGCCTTTCAGCAGTATTGAATGATATGTAATTTTACAGCCTTTAAGCAGTATTGAAGGATATGTAATTTTACAGCCTTTAAGCAGTATTGAAGGATATGTAATTTTACAGCCTTTCAAATGATATGTAATTTTCTAGCCTTTCAGCAGTATTGAATGATATGTAATTTTACAGCCTTTCAAATGATGTGGAATTTTACAGCCTTTAAGCAGTATTGAATGATATGTAATTTTACAGCCTTTAAGCAGTATTGAATGATATGTAATTTTACAGCCTTTAAGCAGTATTGAAGGATATGTAATTTTACAGCCTTTAAGCAGTATTGAAGGATATGTAATTTTACAGCCTTTAAGCAGTATTGAAGGATATGTAATTTTACAGCCTTTAAGCAGTATTGAAGGATATGTAATTTTACAGCCTTTAAGCAGTATTGAAGGATATGTAATTTTACAGCCTTTAAGCAGTATTGAAGGATATGTAATTTTACAGCCTTTAAGCAGTATTGAAGGATATGTAATTTTACAGCCTTTAAGCAGTATTGAAGGATATGTAATTTTACAGCCTTTAAGCAGTATTGAAGGATATGTAATTTTACAGCCTTTAAGCAGTATTGAAGGATATGTAATTTTACAGACTTTAAGCAGTATTGAAGGATATGTAATTTTACAGCCTTTAAGCAGTATTGAAGGATATGTAATTTTACAGCCTTTCAGAAGTATTTCAGTCATTTTCATCTTGATCCACCAAGGTTCTTATAGATACACTATTTTTACTCTGAAATGAAGTGAATTCAGGCCTTACTGAGGGAGGACAAGGGAAGATGAGACATTTTGGGCTGGTTGAGATATTAGTGAGAGACTCATCAGTCAGTGCTCCAGATAAGAATGGGTAACAGGAATTGTGTAGGGATACTTTTCCATTTTCACCATAAAAGTATACATTGTGACCCCTCATCAGAACCGTGTGGATGAGACAGTTCTAATGAGGGGTCACATCATATGTATTCATTGAGAAATAAGAAAACTTATCTTAAACTTTTCCTCAATACCCATCCTTATCTGCAGCTCAGTTGATGAGGATGAATTAATTCTGAGGCATGAGAAGAAAAATGGCTTGGGCTTCTCCAGATGAATATATTGTTCCGACTACATGTATTATATCCATGTATTTATTAAGATTGCATAAGTTGACAATTATCATACATATAATTTGAGGTGGTTTCTAGCATATGTTGTGGAAAGTAAGTGGCCTTAAATTGCCAAGAAGTAACTACTAAGGAGCTACAACATTTACATGTATTTATAAAGATTATATGAAATTTGTTCTGAAAATTGTAAATACCAGTTCCTCTTATTATGTGCACTTCAGTAACACAACAGTTGAAAGTTCATGAAGAATAATTTCTCAGTAAAAGCCACTTGCAGCTGGTTAAACTTCTATAGGGCAGAGGTAAAGAGAAAATAAGTATCTTTCATAGGTGTGAGGTGTGAATAGAAAAATCTGTCATGAGGGTCACTGTTCAGCATCACAAGGCTTGCCGAGTGATGCCGAACAGTGATCCCGAGTGACGGATTTTTCTATCTGCATCTCACACCGATGAAAGATATTTTTCTTGCACACCACATTTTGTTTTAACTTTAGAACTTGTTAAAATGCATAGTTTTAGTACTTGAGAGGTTTCTATTTGATTTTGAAAGAAGGCGCAGCTTTCAACGATCACCATTCGGTTCTTTACGTCAACATCTGACGTGCATAAACTGACGTCATTTTTGCCATCTCAGTGGCGTCATTATCTAAAATGCCATCGTCACTTGACAACACAGATACGTGACCTCCAATACAACCAATTGCATTGAATGCTCATGATTTTTATTTGGTACTGGGTAAGAACACCTGGGTAAGATAAGATTTTCTATCCCAGGTGAAAAGAATGGCATTTTCTATCCGGTGTGCAAGAAAATAAATTATATGTCATATCAATCTTTATGTATGATATGAATCTTTGATATAGCCAGCTTTTTGCATTTCACATAAACTAAAACACAAGGTAGGTTATGTATAAGTTAACACTATCTTTGGACCAATGTTAAGCCCTTGTTTCAGCCAATGCTCTACTGTATATAGATCCATCTTGTAAGATTGATCTAGATTATTGGGATTGTTTTGGAAGTGGAAATCCATCTCATAGCTGAATTTCATGAGACTGATTTAGATATTTTTTGTTGTTTTAGAGATGGGAAAAAAATCTTATAGCCGAATAAGTACAGTATTTCAGTCAATTCCATTCCGACATTTTCAGCCATATTTGACGTATTATTTCAGACATATGCTCCCATGACAGCCGGTAGATTTCAACTGGTCAGACAAACACTTCTCAGTTTCTTTCAAGACATGCATATCAGGGTAAGTTCACTGTCAGCCTATTTCCGCTCATCAGCAGGTGATGTTTTACCCTGGGACAAAACATCAGGCCCAGAGGTTATAAAACTTGAGTACATTCTCAAACTTAAAATAAAGCACACTGATTGGCTGCTTCTGAGCACATGCTCAGAAGCAGCCAATCAGTGTGCTTTATTTTGAGTTTGAGATTATTCTCAAATTTTATAACATCGAACCCAGAACTCAGTATGTGAGTCAAGTGCATTTGTCAGAGAAAAATTCAAATTAAATGTGCTGTGATCCTTTTCAATGTTATTTTGACTGGTTTGTGGGTTTTCTGTGCACTTTATAGTTAAACCCTTCCTTTTTGCATTTAAGGTAAATGGATACACTTTCAGGGGAAGCAACTCTTCCATTTTCAGTTATCCTCTTATCTAAATGGGGGGTCAACACTTGAAGAAAAGAGTTTGCTCCCCCCCCCCCACTTTTGCAGGACTTTTGTCCAGGGAAGCAAATAGGAAGTCACAAAAGTTGTTCCCCTTTGTAAAAATTGCTGAAAAGCATGTTGGTGTACCCATACATCTTAAAAGTTTTGACAAGTCTGTTTATATCCCAAAACCCCAAAGTGTTGAATCCTGTAGAACTGTTCAAAAATAGAATAGACTTTGGTCAGACTGCTCTTTAGAGGCAGTCAAATCTGGATCTCCATTGCTTGCTCTGACAAACTATACAAGTATCGGATAGTTGAAATCTCTTTTTTTTTAGGTATCTATATTTCTGAAAGACAAGGTACAGACTAGTAATGGTCGGTTTGTCCTTACAACCGGTGGACCTCTCCCGGCTGGAACAGAAACACCAGGCTGTATCAAGTAAGTTACACTAAACTGTAGTCAAGCTGTATAAAATAATTAATCAAAAGTTTATGTAATTTGTACTTGGCTTGCAAATTGATTCTTGCTTAGCTTGAATTCTGACTTGATAAATTTTAATTCCAGATTGTATGATGAAAAGGGGAATGAAGTAAAAACAACCAATTTTCCATCTGGTGGTAATTACACACTACCAATGAAACAAGGATCATTTGATTTGAAAGGTGACAGGGTAACAAAACTGGGAACCAACATGTGAGTATTAACAATTGATTCTAGGACTCTCGGAGATTTTCAGATAGTTTCTTTTGATTCATCAGGGCTCAGTTGTTCAAAACATCATTAGCGTAACAAAGTCTTTTGTCTAAGATTCATTGTATTCTTGTATATATGATATTTTCTGCTGAAAAAATATAAGGAGCTTTGCAGTGCAGTGCAAACACTCCTCACATTTTTTCCAGCAAAAAATGGCGCCATTTTTGTGTACAGTACGTTTGAAATTTTATTGTCTTGTCAACTAATGACAGCGTTAGCTTTGAACAACTTGACTCAGCTGTTTAAGGCATTGTTACCTTACTAAAATCTAGTCTAGGACTTGTTAAGTCTTCTAGTAGACATAGAATCAAGTGTGTTAATATTTTTTGCTGAAAATTGTGAGAGGTATTTAGCAGCACAAAAGCTATTTTTCAGCAAAAAAGGGAGTGTTTTTACCTACAGTGCTTTAAAAGTGCAACATCTTGTTAACTAAAGAAATGCCAGAATATGGGTTTGAAGGAAGTTATGAGATAAATTTTCTTTATACTCGTACGTATTTTATTACCTCACGTTAGAACTATCTCATAGAGACAGTTCTAGTGTGTGGTCACAACTTACACTAAAAGGGTCAGTTCTAATGAGGGCTTACAATATGTAAGGTAGAAATGGAAAATTATCCCAGAATTATCTTCAAAATTCCCATCTTAATTTGAGCTGTGGGAAGTTGATATTATTACTATATGACCATATGCACTGACTGTTCCACAAGGATGCCATTGTTTGTCATGAAGCAGCTTATTCAGTATGAGTTATAATAACAAAATCTGTCTTCATGCATACCATAATAACCCTAAAATTTCGGACACCCGTGAGTCTGACAATTATTGTTTGAAAATTCTTAGAAAGTGCATTTTACACATGTTAATGCATCTAAATGATGCTTAGTGAACGGCAAATGTTGTAGACCCTGATCAAACTGCTCCTTTAGGAGCAGTTTGAACTGGGTCTACAATGTTTGTTCAAACCTGTCTGTCCGAATATTTTGGGTCATTAAGGTAGTCTCATTAGAACATGTTAAGATTGCTGATGCATGGAGACATCATCAGGGGAAGCAACTCAGCTATTTTCATTTTTGCCTCCCTTCTCAGTGGGGGTCAACTCTAAAAGGAAAAATTTGTTCCCCTAGGAGCAAATTTTTCCCTTTATGAGTAGGCCCATTTTTGGAATGGGTTCATTGTCCAGAAAACAGGAAGTCACAAAAGTTGACTTTGTGTAAAAATGCTAAAAAATCATTGGGGTGTACCCATACACCTTAAGATATACCAGGTCAAGTTGTGTTAGTCCAACCATTAACTTGAGGAGAGGCGGTAGTGTAGTAGATAACGTGCTTGACTACCAATCCAGGGGTTGCAAGATTGATCCCCTGCTTCTCCAGTCTTTTGGATGAGACTTTAAACCAAGGTCCCATCTCTGTATGACCTAATTGTTGGACTTTAAACCCGAGTTCTTTCATTCACCCAGCCCAGACTTTGAATGTATTCCAGCTGGTCATTCCCAGATTACAAATGGCTGAAAACAGGGTTTGAGGTTATAAAACTTGAAAATAATCTCAAACTGAAAATAAAGCACACTGATTGGCACACAATCAGTGTGCTTTATTTTGAGTTTTAGATTATTCTCAAGTTTTATAACCTCTGGGCCAGGCCTTTTCACCATCAGACTCATGTGTTTTTTTGCTCATAATGTATTGGTATATATTTGTAGGTATTCAATAGCCAGGCCAGTAGAAACCCATGCGGTGAAGTCTAAAACAACCACAATATCAGATATTGTAAGTTTGTGCTTTTGTCATAGACACATAGAGGAGGCTCACAGATATCCAATAAGCAGAAAGCCACAAAGTGGGCTTTGCATTCTTTTTAGATTGTATATGTTAAGTGAAACTGTTTTAGAAGAAGGCAATTACTAAGACTACTTATCCTCTTTCAAAGCATAGATTATAAAGCAAATATACCATAGGAATTTCAGGCTTATATTTCTTAAAGCCTTGCCTTAAAGATCACTTCATTCTTACTTGGCTCACTGGTTCATGTTCTACTTGCGACTCAGGTTCTTCAGTATTTGTTGTTCCTTACTCAGTGCTCCAGATATGGGGTGCATTTTGATGATAAATTCTTTAGATGATTTCTGTTAATTCTCCAGAAAAATGTACCCTCATGCACTGAGGTAGTTTCAATGAGAGGTCATAAAATATGTTTATATTTACCGGTATTAAAAATTAAAGAAAATATTGAGGAATTTTTATTAAGTTCTTCCTCTTATTCTAGGAGCCACGGTAGCTCAGTGGGTTAAGCACTGGCCTACTGATCTAGCGGACCGGGTTAGTGTAAACAATATTTTATTCAAATTACTGTACATATACAAAACAATACAAATTCACAATAAGATAACCTATTTTACAGTAGCTTGAAAGGGATTCAGAAGAAAGTCTTGCGACTTGTATAATCTGTATCCCATTGTTACTGTAAATAAAGTACTATATAATAAGTGATTTGAAATACATTATTTCCACTATTAAATTTTGAAACTGGTTTAACAAACATTAACAAACGGACCGGGTTCAAGCTCCGCTTGAGGCGAGAATCTTTCGTACCATAAATGGGGTTTCATTGCATACAGCCTTTCATTACCACTATCCATCATCCTGATATGACTGAAATACTGTTGAAAAGGACGTAAAATCACAAGTCCTCCATCCATCCTTATTTTAGAGATTTTTATATGTTATTTCTTAGTAAGAATTACCTCCCCTGGAAGAGAGTTGGCAGTCACCTTAACAGAAGTTACATTCATTTCAGGAAAACCAGCCTCCAGATCCACTTGCTAAAGCTCAATTAGACCTGCTCTCACGTCTTATAGGAAGTAAAACCACAACAGAAACTCACGGTTTTAGACTCAACTTGTTCAATACAGATAAAGAGGAAGAGTAAGTAGTTCTGGTCCCCGGTCTCTTAACTACTGTATATATTTGCTTATAGGACAGAGTTTTCCCCTTCCGAAATAATCCCAAAAATTTAGATCCCTCTTAAAAGATAGATTTAGACTTTTGGAAGGGAAAATCCATGTTACAGCAGAATTTCATAAGTTTTGTTCTGTTTCAGTTCTTTTAACGCATCCCCAAGTGGCTCAGCTGTACTTAACCATAAAGGACCATATAATTTTAAGCAAAGACATAAACCATAAGACACAAACCAGTCTGATCAGCTTTCCCTGTTCATTCAGTAGATTCTGCAAGACTATGATGTTTTCAGAGCTCCAGATAAGAGGGGGTATTGAGGATAATTCAAAGATAATTTTTCTTATTTCTCAACGAAAACATATGTTGTGACCCCTCATTAGAACCATCTCGATGAGACGGTTCTAATGATAGGTCACAGAATATGTTTTTATGGAGAAATATGGATAATAATCCCTAAATTATCTCTGTTACCCCTTCTTATCTGGAGCACTGATTTTGTATGATTAAAACCCCTTGATCAGACCTGGGCAAAGTGCCTCTTCAGAACTCTCCTAAGTACAGTGACAGTATGAAGCAGAAAAAAGTACCAATATATATCTCACAAATTTATATGCAAATACTCCTGACATTTTGCATAAATAAATATTAGCACAAATTTTCAGAACTGCAGTGGCTAACATACCTTTGGGATTCGCATGGACATATACTTGCTTAGAAAAGCTCATAATACTTCCACGTACATCATGCTATGAGTATTTCACTATATTTTGCAGACAAGCAGCAGTTTTACAACCCGTGGAGACTAAAGAATCTCAAGTGGTAAAGATAGATGCTTCAAAGGTATGATTTCTACTACAGAAGACGCCATTATTCAAGATAACACTATCATGTCATTACTTCCATTGAGACTAACGGGGCTGGAAAATCCACTCGTCCGCTCGCCATGGCAAGTGCCTCAAGCTACAGGATGAGAAGAATTTCTCAGTACAGCCAAGTTAACTTATTAATTTCACTATACATCTTGTGATGCAGGACGAGTGACAATTTATGGATTTTCCAGCCCTGGACTAAACTACAAAGGGACATAAAGCAAATGAGCATTTTATTCTTATTTGCCTTGTGTTCCTTTAATTGTAGTTTAGTCTCAATGCAACACATATGAGCCACAATAAGACAAAACCTACAAATAGACATGTGCACCAAGCAAAGACTCGGATCAGCCTAGGCATCTGCCCAATCTGATAAGAGTCTTTGCTGAGAGCTTAAATGGTAGCTAAGGATCTAAGCCAGCTCCATGAAGACAGTGAAGACTGAACTTGGTGGATGCCCAGGCTGATCTGATTCTTCCCTTGGCACACATGTGACTTTGTTGGTTTAGTGGTGTCACGGCTCATTCTATGGACTCCAGTCCTTGGGTTATAAAGGGATTGCAAATTCTTCCAATTGGAGATCAAGATAATGTTAGGTTTTAATGAAAAATTTGAGGTAACAGCTTTTCATTATCATAAAGTGAATGGGTACACTTGAAGGAAAAGCAACTGTGTTGTTTTCAGATTTGGCTCCATTTTCAATAGGGGTCAGTTGTTAAAGAAAAGAATTTGTTTACCTGAGATGGATAGATGACTTGCAATTTTAAGTTCTTTTCAACGGTATTTCAGTCATGTCAGGACAATGGGAGGATGATAATGAAATACTGTGCAATTGTACCCTGTTTACCATTAAAAGGTACAGTAGAACTTCATTGGCTTGAACAGGCTTGGGAACATGAAAATTAGTTCCAGCCAAGGGCAGTTCTAGCCATCCAGGGCTAAATTCTATATAAAGTGACCTCTAGGGACCGAGGAAAGAGTTCCAGCCAGACAGGGTTAACGAGCCATCAGGGTTCGAGCCATTGAAGTTCTACTGTATCTGCTTCCAGTGGGATTCCAACCCAAACCACTAGCAATTTAGCTGGCCAGCACTCAACCCACTGTGTTAACGAGGCTCCGGCTTTCTTAGGAGCAAATGTTTGTTTGAAAGGTAGACCCCATTTGAAAGGGGTTCTTTTGGACGGACACTCGGCGCCAAGTGCATGCAACTATGGTCACGTATCGCTGAACCACTTGGGGAACGTCGTTAGGAGAATTGAACTGAACTGAACGGAAGGGTTTCTTCATTCAGGGAAGCAAACAGGAAGTCACTAAGTTGTTTCCCTTTCTGAAAATGGTGGAAAAAAATATTCATGAACCTATAAAATATGTTGCGGCCCTTCATTAGGACTGCTTCAGGCATTTAAAGAAAAGTTACAGAACATGTTTTTATGAAGAAATATGAAGATTTGTCTGAGAATGACTCCAGGCCCCGAGGTTACAGAACTTTTTTTCTCTGCTGATAAATATGAAAATGCCAACTAATGTTGGCATTTTCATATTCATAAGCAGAGATAATTTCATACTCAGCTAAACTGAGCATGAAAACAATTGTACTTATCAGTAATTTGCTATTTATTAGTAGGTGAAATTTCATGCTCAGCTGAATTGAGCATGAAAAAAGTTTTATAACCTCGGGCCCAGGAAACTACTGTATCAGGAGCTATGCTGTTCAAATGCATTTCTATACAGCTTTCATAATAACAACTAATTACTAGAAAATGCTTTGTAACCATGCTTGCAAAGGCCCAGATATAAGCATATGAGGATATTTTTAAGATAATTTTTGTTATTTCTCCATAAAAACCCATGTTGTGATCCCTCACTAGAACCGTCTCACCGAGACGGTTCTAATGAGGGCAAACAACATTGGTCATTATGAAGAAATAAGAAAAAGTATCACAAAAGTACTATCAAATACTCACTTTATCCGAGCCAGTGTATACAGCAATACATTGGCTTTTGTTCTACTTTGCAGAAACAGAAAAACGAGGCCCTCAACAGAATAATGGGAGAGCTCAGCGTCCAGGACCAGGATTCATCGGCTGGTGGGGATGACCTTCTGGATCTGATGGACAGTGCGTGACCAGCCTTAGAAAGGCCTTCATATCAACACTCAACATTTTCCATTCCTTCTGATACGCCAAAATTTTTGGGATGAATTGTGAACTTCTGTTTCTTTGTGTTTCTTCATAGAAACTGTGTGTCAATAAAAACATGTGATAGGGTCTCGTTAATATTGCCTCATTCCAACAAGATCCCACAAGATATGGGCCACGACATGAAACCAACTAAGTGGCAAGTTCACACAGTGAAGACAGCTCAGCCTGGGCATCCGCCTAGTCTGATCAGAGACTTCTCTGTGCGCTTACAGGCTAGCTAAGTGTTTAAGCTACCTGCATGCTGACAGTGAAGACTCTGATCAGACTGAGCAGATGCTCAGGCTGATCTGAGTTTTCACGTGGCACACATGCCACTTTCTTGGTTTTATAGTGTTGCTGCTCATATGACATATGACTATCATTATTTGGTTATAACAGGTTTCTCTCCTCCAAAACAACCCCAAAAAGCTAGATTCATCTTATAATTAGATGGATCTACGTTTTTATCCCCCGCCGAAGGCGGAGGGATATAGGTTTCTCCATGTCCGTCCCTCCGTCTGTCCTTCTGTCTGTCCGTCCGTCCTTCCGTCCGGAGCCATAACTAAGTAACCACTGGACAGAATTTCATGAAACTTTAAATAAATATATATCAGTATAACACGCTATGGCACATGAAGTTTCATCAGACTAGCTGCAGTAATGCATAAGTTATTGCCCCTTTATTGGCTTAAAATCAATGAAATGAGCCATAACTAAGTAAATACTGAGCGGAATTTCTTGAAACTTAAAATAAGTATATATTACTATAACCTGCTGTGGCACATAAAGTTTCATCAGACTAGTTCCGGTAATGCATGAGTTATTGCCCTTTAATTAACTTGAAATCAATGAAATGAGCTGTAACTAAGTAACCACTGGGCAGAATTTCATGAAACTTAAAATAAATATATATCACTATAATGTGCTGATGCACATGAAGTTTCCTCAGACTGGATTCAGTAATGCATGAGTTATTGCCCTTTAATTGACTTAAAATCAGTGAAATGAGGCATAAACAAGTAACCAATACTTCATGAAATTTAAACTGAATAATTATGTATCACCATAAAGTGGATATGCACATAAAGTTTCATCAGAATGGCATCAAGAGTGCATGAATTATTGCCCTTGGATCAGTGCGAAAATGCCATTTCCAGCCATAACTAACTTATCAATGAAGAGAATTCTATGAAAATTATACAAAATATGTATCACCATAACACATTGTTGCATCTTACAGTTTGTCAGAATTGCTTCAGTAAGCAATGAGTTATTGCCCTTGAATTGGCTTAAAACCAACAAATTGAGTCATAACTAAGTAACCAATAAATGGAATTTCATGACACTTATAATATATTGTCATGACAAGCAGTGCACATTAAGTTTTGTCATAATCTCTTCAGTAGTGCATGATTTAATGCCCTTGAATTGATTTAAAATCCACAAATTAGCCATTAGTAGGCTGCTGACAAACAAAATTTCTTGTAACCGAATTTAAAATGTATCATTATAGTGCAGTGATGCTGAGGCAAGTGTTTAAGAAGAACAGCTCCAGCTTATGCCTTACTTATCCCAGAGATATTGCCCTTGATTTTATGTACAATCCACAAGTTCAGCCTCCTAACCAGTGAAAAAATTTTAATGAGACTTAAAATTTTATGAAACCATAAACAAATCATAAACAACCATAAACAAATCAAGGCCACTTCGGCGGGGGATATAATTCACAAAATTTGCTTGTTGAGATTGTTTTGGAAGGGAAAAATCCATCTTGTAGCTGAATTAAACATGACAGGTTTAGATATACAGAGTAATTCTAGAAAGGAAGAACTCTGTCTAGTAGCAGAATTACAACGGTTTATATGGAGAAAATAAGAAACTTGAAAATTTTCATCCCCAGAAATTTGTTAAATTATCTGGATAGATCTGTTAATTGTTTAAAATATGCGGATCTGTGTTAAGCTGTGTCAAGTATCAGCTAATTCTGGTTGTGAAGAAGTGGTGTTGTGTTTATAAATGCATGCTTTTTCCATTATTGAAATCAACTTGAAGAAGGAAGGAGCTTGTAGGGTTCTGGTTCAGTAGTTCCAGAGCTCTTTCAAATGGTATCTTCTGATGATAATTTATGAAATCATTTTTTTTCCACGTAAAAATATATGTACTTTCCTATATTAGACCTGCCTTAGCCAAATAATTCTAATGAGAGTAGGGTGGGATGGGGGAGGAGGGGAGGGGCTAGAGTACTGAGCCACATCATGTGATTTCAATCAATGTGACATTGATGACAAGCAAATGCCCTGATCAGACTGCACTCAAGTGCAGTCTGATCAGAGCCTTCACTTGTTACATCAGCCATCTATGGCACTGGCCCAAACAATACAGCCAATATAGCGGCCTCCACAGACCTGGTGTAAATGATAAGGATGATCTGAATATCACTTGACAAAACTGCCACAATGTTGGAAGTCACAATGTGACTCATGTATGTTTTCATAGAGAACTAACAGAAATTTCAGAACTATTGTAAGCACATCATCCTCCTTGGGGCTCCAGATTCACTTCATAGTGGATATACATTTTTGATCGTGTTTAGGCCTGAAACAGTATGATCAGCTATTGGTATGGCTACACCTCCAAGGGAGGTCACTGTGATCTGGAAGTATTTGTCCTCCTTGTCAAGGGGAGGCAAATCATAGTAGAAATTATTAGCTCCCAGGGAGAGCAAATCATATTCTTAAGACTTGCTCGCTTGAGGGTTATCTTACTAGAAAAGCAATTACTCTAATGTGCTTAAGTATTGGGACACCTTAAACCAAAAATTTTCCATTTGTTCCAAAGGAAGAGTAATGGGTTTTAGGTGTCCTGTGTTTATATATTGGGGCACCTAAAACCACCAATTTTCCATTTGTCCCAAATAGAAAATTAATGGTTTTTAGGTGTCCCGATATTTAAACACATTAGGTACTTTCTGTTACAGATGTCTCCCTTGTACATGGAGGGTGTAGCATTGACAAGGTAGACACTGATCTCTGATGATGCTGGCTATTGGTCAGAATTCCTGAAAGCCAATATGAGGGTTGGGGCTGAAATTCTGATATTTGTCTCACTTCTTCATAGAATGCATATGATTGCATTTGAAACACCTCTGAAAATTAGCCAGCTCTAAAATGATTCTATGGATTAGGTTTGAGATGAAATATAGAAACCCATGTTCAGCTTGACTCTTTCCGTTACATATTGCAAATCACATTTTTTGTGAGTCCTTTATTTTGCAGTTTTGGGGTTTTAGAATTATTGGTGCATTCTTGAATTCCTGACCAAGTAAATGTAAATAGACTACCTCCATTTAAGCCTCTGTTTTACAAATATTGGTCAGATACACATACCAGTAGATTTGCAAATATCAACAAAAAATAAAATCTCCTACAAAGTTATTTACTATGGTATTACAGAGCTCCAGATAAGAAGGGGTAACAGGGATAATTGAAAGATAATTTTTCTTGTTTCTCAATGAAAACATACCTTGTGACCCCTCATTAGAACCGTCTCGGTGAGACGGTTCTAATGATGGGTCACAATGTATGTTTTAATGGAAAATAAGTTAAATTATCCCTAAATTATCCCTGTTACCCCTTCTTATCTGGAGCTCTGGTATTACCGCCTTAATGAAGACGGTTTACATAGCTTAAACTGATCACAGCTGCGGACAGGAACAATTGAACAGGAGTGTGGACATTGATGCATACTTTGGACTACCATGCTGGGGGAGGGGAGGAGCAGGGTGGGATTATCTCAGAAGGCATGTCGCTTTTAACACAAAAATCAGAATTTGACCTGTTGATCAGTTTTTATAATTCTTAATATACCAGTGCTTTGTCAAAATTAGAATACCTTTACATAATAAATAATCTATTGAAGATCCTATTACATCATAAATAATCTATTGATGATCCTTAATGCATTCAAAACTTTACTGGCTAAGAAATTAAAAAAAAAAGCATTTTTGTGAATTTTCATTGGAAATTAAGGCATATTGCAAAGGCAATTTGAAGAGGAAAGCATGTTGCAAGCAACATGCCTTAATGGTTTGGGGAGATCACTGGAAGCTCCATTGCTTTCGCAAAATTGCATGCAAAACTTTAAAATTATTTCACATAGATGAAGAATGCTCTTAGGCTCTGCTTAATAATTTAATTGCTTCTACTGGTTAGAACTCCTTGGTTCTGCATAATTTCATAAGCTGTGCAGACCTAATGTGTGTTTGCTTAGCAGAAGTCCTTAAAGTTAAACAACTATTGCCCTTATCAGACAGAAGATACTTAGGAGCTGTTTGATCTAGGTCTGCTTTTGTTGTTCACATAAAATCTGTCCAAATAGTTATTAGAGTTATTGCAGTAGTAAAAGGGGCATTAATGTTGTTTTGCTGTCAAAGGATTTGTTTTTATGACAGTCCAATAAATATTGAATAATCCATATGAGCATGTCCAATAATCCATATGAGCATAAATGAGCCCCAATATGACAAAACCAACAAACTGGCATGTGCACCCAGTGAAGACTCGGATCAGCCTGGGCATCTGCCCAGTCTGATCAGTCTTTGCCTTCCGTTTAGAGCTAGCTTAGGCCCTTAACTACTCTTTAGCGCACAGCCATGGCTCTGATCTGACTTAGCAGCTGCCCAGGTTGATCTGAGTCTTCCCTGGGCGGGCATGCCACTTTGTTGGTGTTGTCATGCCCCGGCTCATATCTGTTATATGGAAAGTTGTTTTTATGGGCTGAGTGATGGCTCAGATCAGTCTGTGTGTTCTTGGTATACAGCTTGTCTTGAGGGATGTAAAGCCCTTGCGAGGCTCAGCTTAGAGTTCTGAGAAAGGCAGCAATTTTGCAACACTTTCAGGATCTCAAGTGGTTCAAATTTAAAATTCCCATATGTTATTAACGGCTAAAAGTCTCCCTTGGCTCAAAGTAGGGTGAAGTTAGCCAGTCCAGGGAAACTGTTTATCCCCAAGCACCGCTGGGCTAAGCACTGCTTGTATCATTTTGTTTAGTTGAGCAAGCTGATATGACTCTTGAATATTCATACATACACTCCCTGAGACATTTCTTCATAAATCAGCTCAAATAATTTTGTAGGTAAAGGTTTGTTAGATATAGCAACAGCAGGATTTAGAGGCCCACTGTATCTTGAATGGGAAGGCTGAGCCCATCTCTCTCCTTTCACTGCCTTATTCATCCTCAATCGAAACAGCTACCCATATAATGCTGGGCTGACAGTTTTCCAGCGGCTGGATGGCCCAAACTGGGTTTGTACCCGAGACCTTGCAGCTACCTTCCATACCATAATGGAATCGCTCTAACCACTAGACCATGGGGACCTCTCTGTTTTGTAGCATATTTGTAAATGGAAAACCTTTGCGTGAGCATTAGAAAAGCTAGAAATTTGGGAATGGCAGTGCTCCAGAGAAGTTTGAGTCTTGAGGATAATTTTGAGATTTTTCTTATCCCTCAATGAGAACATGTTTTATTAGAACCCTCTTGGCCAGAGCGGTCACTGCTTGTTTTATTGAGAAATATGAAAACTTATCCCAAATTATCTTTGATATCCCTTTGAAGCATTTGAAGCACTAATTGAACTTTATTAAGAATGTGGATATTAAGAAATTTTCAAGAAAAGATTATTTGGTGAGGCAATCAGATAAGTTTCCCTATATTTTTTTTTTTTTTTTAAGTAGATTCAGTTTTTTTTTTTGCTCCAAAACCATTCTATAATCCGTCACACTGTCAAAAATTTGGATTTTTTTGTTTGTTTCATATCAAAATGTGGCTTTAACTAACTTTTATGCAGTGACAAATTTTAAATTTGTTATTATGTCATGACAGTTCTAATGGCAGCTTTTAACTTAAACACTATCTGAAACTGATTTATTTGACCTGATGGAATGAAACAGAGAAATAAACAGCTTATAATTTGTAATATCTATTCAGTTCATGCTATATTTTGTGATAGGCATTTATAGTGGTATTTGAATGAATATGATAACATTTTAAGATGGTAACATTATTTTTGTATTTTTTTTTTTTTTTTTCAGTATTTATTGTGATTTTTTGTTGTCTGTGATGTCCCACCGACCAGTCTAGTTTACTGCTTTCACAAAGAAATGCAGAATAAATTATTTTCTCAAAGCTTTGTTCGTTTGCCTTGGGGATCCTTATAATTGTTGATGGTGCTATTTAATTTTCTTGGAATTTTGCTTGCCTTAAGGTTAATTGCTGTAATATGGCCAGGGTCCTGAACAATGTGTGTGTGTAGACTGAATTTATTTTGTTTCTCTTCATGTTAGTGAAGATCTGATTAAATTCACTAATCACGTGATGGACTGCATTTAAAGACAGTAAAAATGTTGTGGGTATCAGAACTACTTGATTTGGTCTACCACACCCAGTGCACTACATCTCGATAGCTGATTTTCTCACTTAATTAATGACAGTCCATTATGTCTTAATATACCCTTGACTAAATTCATAGAAACTTGTGTGTGTGGCAGTAACAGTTGCTAGGATACATCATTTATTATTAGTTGTCTAAATTGTGCAAGATCCTATGAAACACAAGAATTCCGCGGAATGCGGTGTCTCGCCTGCTGGCGCTTTGTCACAAAACAAAGGTAAATCAGCAAAGATGTATGCATGAACGAAGTTTCTTGGCTCTAGCCCTTACAGTTTCTGAGAAAATGACCTAAACGCGAAAACTTGAAAAAAAATGCAAAGTCAGTCAACCATAAACTGTTGGTAAAGACTCAATAATGATGATGACTTTGAGCTTTTCTCTTTCAGATGAATGTATGACCCAAGTTTCATGGCTCTAGCCCTTATAGTTTCTGAGAAAATGACCTAAACGCAAAAACTCGACAAAAAATTGCAAAGTCAGTCAACCGTAAAATGTAGGTCAAGACTCAGAATTGATGATGGCTTTCAGATTTACTCTTCCAGATGTATGCATGTACCAAGTTTCATGGCTCTAGCCCTTACAGTTTCTGAGAAAATGACCTAAACGCAAAAACTCGACAAAAAATTACGAAGTCAGTCAACCGTAAAATATAGGTCAAGACTCAGTATTGATGATGGCTTTGAGATCTACTCTTCCAGATGCATGCATGTACCAAGTTTCATGGCTCTAGCCCTTATAGTTTCTGAGAAAATGACCTAAACGCAAAAACTCGACAAAAATTGCAAAGTCAGTCAACCGTAAAAGATAGGTCAAGACTCAATATTGATGATGGCTTTGAGATCTACTCTTCCAGATGTATGCATGTACCAAGTTTCATGGCTCTAGCCCTTATAGTTTCTGAGAAAATGACCTAAACGCAAAAACTCGACAAAAGTTTACGCCGCCGCCCACGACGCCGACGACGACGACGACACCGGAAAAGCAATACATATGTCTCGCCTCTGCTTCGCAGGCGAGACAAAAACTGTCAGTCATTGATAGAACTTTCTTTTTTCCTTGGAATCCGGACATTGAGGTTTTAACAGCTTCAGCATACTTTTCTAAAGGAATTATATCACAAGCTGGTGGGATGAGTTTCCGTTCTCTAATCAAATCAAACAAACTGTTGAACATCGTATCTTTTTCTGGGTTGTCCATGTTATCTTTATTCCACTGAGAATTCCAGTACCCAACTGCTGTAACTTCTTTGAATATGAAGACACCGGTAGGAACTGTCACTGGTTTCCTGGACATACCTCCATATGTCACCATTACACCTTTATGTCCAAGATTGCGTAACAGTTCTGTTGCACTTTTGCCACCTACACCATTTAAAGCAAGTAAAGGTGGCTTTTTTAAAGTCTGCATAAACTCTTTCATAGCAGCGGAGGAAAAGAAATCTTCAGTAAATACATGGGTAGCTCCAAGAGACTTTAATTCATCAACTAAGGTGTCAATATTTTCTCTGTTTCTGACAATATTTATGCTTTCAATGTTCCAAGCTTTAGCAATTTGAATAACACTTTGTCCTACTGCACTGTTAGCTGAATTCTGTATGATCACATCTCCTGGCTGAAGATGAACAAAATCTTTCAGCATTCTATAAGCAGTACATGGATTGACAGCAATAGTTGCGGCACCAAGAACTGGCAAGTCATTTGGAACTTTTCTGAAAAATTCTGCCTTCCCAGCAGCGTACGTCCTCCAGGTGCCAAAGCCAGCATCCCCAGGAATAACCCAGTCACCAGGCTTCAAAGATGTCACATTTTCACCAACTTCAATGACCTCACCAACCCCTTCATTGCCTACAACTGCTGGCAGTTTAGGTTTCAGAAAATATGTACCTTCAATCATATTGATGTCTGAAGGGTTGACAGGCGCTTGCAACATTTTAATGAGAATCTCTCCATTGCTAAGTTTGGGGAGTGGACTTTCCAACAACTGAAGCACTTTATTTGGATCTCCATAGTTATTATAAACCACTGACAGTGATTCTGCTGATCTCGAATAATATCTACAGCTTCTGGCGATCTGAAGAAACTTTCGATTGAAGTATATCGATTCCGTAGTTCTGAAAACAGATTTTATAAAAGTTGCACCTGACATGTTTACTTTTTGGAAATAAGTAGAGGTTTCCGAATGAACACATAGTTTTCTGGACGCTTGCAGATGCCGATTCCCTATATACTGTCAACACAGTAGTCGTGTCTTGCTTTAACAGTTCCCGAGCAGTCTTGTTACAGCAGTTCCTGAAGCTGATCTACATGGAAATAATGGTAGTAATCCGAAAATGTATCAAGATATCAAGTTTGTGAGGGTCCGTGGAAACACCCCAAACCACCCCAAAACACCCCAAACCATCCCAAACCTCTTCCAAACCACCCCAAACCAGCCTCCCCAGATTCACATCACCCCACTGTCCCCTCCACACATACACCAACATCGCTCCCACCCATCCCAAACAGTATTTATATAGATTCAAAATAAACAGAACACTTTAATAAGTGTTTACCCATGATATGTATGTATGTATCTCTTTTAATAACTTCGGGTTTAAATATTAACGAAAAATTAATAATCTCAGTATAATAAAGTAAATTATTTTGTACGTTTATGTATGTCACGCAGGGTGGGGCGATGGAGGAGGGGGCGACCATTTAGGGACGGACCATTTGATATTCTTGGGGGGAGGGGGGGCCTGGTATATTTATCAAAAAAAATCCTGTCTTTGGATATGCAAGAAAAAATAACCTGGCTCATAAGGGGGCTCAAAAAAATAATCTGGCCTCAAAAGTAAGAGAAAAAAATAACCTGTCTCCACCCAAAATTTCAACAAAAAAAATATAGTCCGCAGATAATTCCATTGGAATTGAGTTTTGATATTGTCTCTGGCTTCTGGGGGGCTGCGCCCCCCAGACCCCCATATTTATAGTAATATTTTAATATTATCTACAATTGGTTTACACCAGCGGGCCCACATGTGCATACATTTACAAAAAATCCTATACAACATTCACATACATGTATTACTGATCTGCCACTTTACTAAGTATATGTTTCCACTAAAACTGAATTGCAAAAGAGTCACTAGCTTATGGAAGACAAAACCATTATGGCGAAATAAACACTCTAAAAGGCAAAAGTCCTAATATAAAAACCCTTATTTTAATCATCATTCCTAGTTTTTCTCTATTGTTTCCAGTCTTAAAATTGCCATTGAAATTGGGAAATTGCTTTAGCTTCTGGGGGGCGTTGCCACCCAGACCCCTCTTTGTTAACTTCTTTGCACATAAGTTTTAGCCATTTTATTAATTGCCATGCATGTATAAAGTGACTCTATCATGTAAGTAATGTGACTCTATCATGTAAGTATTTATCAAACTTTCTAAAGTATAAATAAAGCATGTTTGGGCATATATTGGGATAGAAAAAAAAAGCTTTAAATAAATTCCTAATGTTAGCCCTAAAACGTTGCCAAAATAGCCCTAAATTTTGGCCAAAATATCCCTAATTTAAGGCCTAATTTTTTGCCAAACTCATACAGGGATGTTTGTATCTGTACCTTAGAAGAAAAGAGTAACATGCTCCAGGCACTGGTTTGCAAAAGCAAGCTAAGCCATGCCCTTGGCCTGGTTAAAGACAGCACCATGTTCTTTTTGTGAGAAAAAAGGTGTAAAAAATACTGATGTGGGTAAAATAAAAGGATATTAAGGTCAAGTAAACAAGGATCTGATAGTTCAGCTATAAAATTAAAAAAAATAACCTGTTTGAGTTAGTTTGTAAAAAAAAATAAATTAGCTCCCACAAGGTGAAAAAAAAAAGAAATTGTTTCCAGAGGCCAGTGAAATAAAATGTCCTGTCTCCATCAAGAATACCAGCCCCCCCCCCCCCCCCCCCCCCCCCCCCCCAAGAATATCAAATGGTCGGTCCCTTATACCATTCCTAACCAGCCACCCTGGATACAAACTAGAACCCCACCCCTTGCGCAGTGGTGCTTTAATTAAAGAATGAAGGGGTGGAGGGGAGGAAGAACTAATACTCGCCAACTGACCTGAAATGTTGGTGTCTTGGTGGGGGAGGGGGTGGGGTTCTAGTTTATATCCAGGGAGGCTGGTTTGGGGTGGTATGAAAGTGGTTTGGGGTGGTTTGGGATGTTTTGGGGTGGTTTGGGGTGTTTCCACGGACCGAGTTTGTGATACTAATCAGTCTAGGAATTGCCTGTCTTAGTAAACTGAAGAAATTGGAGTATGCTTTTGTCTGGCTTGCGTCACCAGATTATGTCAGGGTCAATGATGAGGCTTGAGTAGCCAAAACTTGCCCATGTCCCTTCTATTAAATGTGTTTTCTGTTTTTAAAGGAACTCTAGAAGATTTTAATTTGACTTCATTGCTGCTGGTGTTGTGCCATGTGGTGACCGTAAAATGTCTCCCCGTATATCATCCATAGTTCAGCTGCCAGGTCGTGTAGCACAGTCTGTAGGGCGTCTGACTTGCAAGCCAGAGGTCCTGGGTTCGATACCCGGTCCAGCCACTTACTTTCATTTCCCCTCCCGTTGATTCAAGATGGGCAGTTGTCAGTTACTGGGTGAAAGTAAGTGCACTTAGTACTGGTTAATCGCTTAGGAGATCTAAGCCTGCCAAGGAATAGTGTGGTTAGGTTAACTGATCGTTCCGACATAACCATAGCTGTTTACCGTGGACGTTTAACAATAACACAACCACAACCCTAGTTCAGCTGTTTTTGTTCTTTCCCAGCGGGTACATGCCGTCAAAATGACGTACCGACGTCGACGTGGTGACATTGAAATGACGTCGTATTGACGTCAGTATGGCGCAAATCGACGTCATGTGCCTGCTGGGTTGATATCAGAGGATATATTTTTTGAGCAATCAGAAATTTCTTGATTGGTTCAGCTTTTTATTCCAGATCATCACTTTTTAGTTGTTTGGATCCTTTTTGATACTTATCAGTCCTTGAAAGGACTGCCTTATTGAAAATAAGAAATTACAGTATGCTTTTCCATGGCTTTTGTCACTAGATCATGTCAGGGTCACTGACGAGGCTTGAGTAGCCGAAACTTCGAAACATGGCCCATATTCCTTCTTTGAATATGTTCTCTGCTCATGAAGGAACTCTTTAAGATTTTAAACAATATGGTCTTGCATTATCGCATTATTATTATAGCTCAATATTAATAAACTGGATTAGTCAGAAAGGATGCATATCAGTATGTTGTAAAACAAAGTCATTGCCATAAAGAACTTCCAATTCTGTCGCCGTTGTTTACTTTCGGCTGCTTTACATTCGAAAACAGATTTTTTTAAAGAAAGCAGTTAGGACTGTTTGACTCGATACATAAAATTAAACATGCCATACTACAACAGCCTTGAAAAAGGCAACTGGTAAAACAAAGATGGAAGTTTCTGTAAACAGCTAACAAGTATGGATCTGGGGCCGTATTTATAAAACGACTTAAGTGGTTGCTATGCTGTTGCTAAGGCTAATTAAATTTCTTTGAAGGAGATTCCCTACAACTATGAAATTTGCGCTGGAGGAACAGTCTTACAAAGACTGTTCCTCCAGATCAAATTTCATAGTTGTAGGGAATCTCCTTTTTAGATATTTAGCCTTAGCAACAGCATAGCAACGACTTAAGTGGCTTTATGAATACGGCCCCTGGTCTGCAGTCTATTCTATGACCTTGTAAAGTCATTGGGCGTACTGAAAATGACTGTAACAATATTTTCACCTAGTGCTAACCTGTTTTCAGCTGCCTGTGTTATGCTGGCAAATCCACCACTGTCCACGCCTTCGTATGCTTCTGTTTTTTTTCTCCTTTTGTTTTCACTGAACTCTGTAGGATCATCATTGTTAACCCAGAAAACAAACCGCCATAGTTCCTGCTTCTTGGCTGAGTTCGTTGTACATGTATTTTAGTGCATCTTTGTAGAGCAAAGGAGTGCTTATGCTGTACCCTGGGCTCATAGTCCGAGTATCCGTTAGCCGCAGCGTTTGTGTTAACGTTAGCGTCCTGTGATCAGGTTAACCAATGGCAGTGTTGCATTTGACTCGTGTAAAATGACGTTTCACACAAACTGTAAACTGTGAAGGCTGCACTCTTTTTAACTAATACTTAGCAGTGAATACAATGCATATCTAGAACAAATAAAAGTGATAATGTTCACAGTGAATAAAAGCATCGCAAACGACTGCGTGATACCCCGCCACTGCAAACTTTTTTCACTTGCCAATTTCTCCAAACAAAGTTTTCTCTGTATTAGGCCAGGGCAGGAGCAGATGGACCCCAAAGTATACATGGAAAAAAAAAAGTCTAAGTCATGACAGGGCACTTCATTACTCTGATCACTTACTATAAGCTTCCGATAAATCACTTATTACTCTAACATGTATGTGGCCACAGGGTAGGGGCAGATAACCCCTAGGGTTAAATTTTAACCACCACAAGAAGCTTTTATTACTTCTATCATCGATTGTAAGTCTCTGAAAAATCTGTTTCGCATGAATTTATATAGATTTTATCATCATTTTATGCAAATATATAGCCCAGGCAGGGGGAGATAACTCCCACGGGTTAAATTTGAGCATCACTGGAGGCTTTCATCAGCAATCATTTGCTGTAAGTTTCAGAAAAATTGCTTCAAACTCTAATTTCATAAAGATTTTTTCATGATTTATACATGTATATAGCCCCAGGGCAGGGGCAGATAGCCTCTAATGATAAAATGTCTGTGCTCATACGGCCCAACTTCTTACTTATGAATGTTTTCTTTGCTCTTAAAGGATCTAAACTTTTATCATTATTTGTTACTTCGATCATGTTTGAGAAGTTTAATCATGATATTCCAAGTAGTAAAGGAACTAGAGGCCAAACACCATTTTTTGGACATTGACAAGTGCCATAACTCTGTCAGAAATTATCGAAATTTGCCCATTAACAATCCCAAGCGAGACATTCTTGGTCCAAATGCATATGCAAAATCTGAATGAAACCCGTTAATAAATACTTAAGTTATCGCACGGAAACGAAGTGCGGACGGAGGTACGTACGTACTACGGACGGACAGACGGACGGACCTACACACGGACGGCCAACGTGAAAACATAATACCCCGCCACTAACGTGTGGCGGGGTATAAAAAATACCACTAGTGACTGATACGATTTATACTTTTTAGCTGGAGCAAGCCACGGCTGTTTTTGAAAATTTTGGGATTAATTTCTTTCCGAACCCAGTATTATACCCATAAACGCGCTGAGACAAACAAACAAAATTAATGAGAAATGACTAGGAAAAAAGTTACTTTTGAAGCGGTATGTTTTCAATTATTTTCTAAACAGAAAAATAATAATGATAAATAAATAAATAAATAAGAAAAAGTAAAAGTACTTCTCTTCGGTAAATACGAAAAAGTTTTCATCTCATACGTTGAAAATGTATTTGGTAGTCACCTAAAAAAGTAAATATCCTGTATATACTTGGTAAATATATGCATCCTTATGACCGAAGCAGCTGCATCAAAAAATCGTATGGACCGTGACCTATATGTTATGTTATGCTGACTTTGGTTTGTGGAACCGTTTTAAGGTTAAAGTATTGGAATAGAATTCTTTCTCTGCTTCTTCTCATTTGATACTTGGTCCGATAGCATATCTCTATAAGTGCAGCAGCTACAAAGCACCAATACAGATTCCTGTGTCCTTGAACTTCAGACGTGGTTTGGTGATTTTGCTTAGTATCTGCAACAATGTTTGACAGATTTGCATCAGAATTGGGATAAATAGTCAATTTGACAACGGGAAAAACCTAGTTCTACTTATATTTCATGGTTCAGGGATTTTGATTTATATCCGAAGCTCTTTGAGATAGATATACATCATATCTGGTATAATGGTGTAGTCTGACACGACAAATGATCCCATTCTATTTATATATCATTGTGATCTATTTTTCATGGTCTAGTGATTTTGCCTTATAACTCTATCACTGTTTAATAGATCTTCATCATACCTGGGATAGTTGATCATAGCGGACCTCATACAAATTGTAAGTCACTTTGACCTATATTTATAGTTCAGGCAAGTGACTCATACTACAAGTATGTCAGTATGACCTGTTTATTTATAGTTCAGTAAACTATGACAGCAGCAGTGTTTGCAGTTATTGAAATTTCTCCTTTTAAAGTCAAGCACCCATTAGGCGCCCTATATACTGTCTTCTAACATTTCTTATTCAATGGCTGCTAGATTCTTTATGCAGTTTGGAAGAATAAGATCTAATATTCAATATAAATCACAACTGACTACCACATATAGGTACAGACTTTCAACGTGATGCTGTAAATATTTACTTCCTTGATAGAAAGGAGAAAACTCAACTTGGATTGCACAAAGAAAACAGATAAGATCAGATAAGACCGTGACGTTTAAAAATTCCAGAAAGGTTACGAAAAATATAGAATCTAAATAAGATTCTAAAACAGCATTACCAAGACACGACAAAACCAACAATGTGGCCGTGCGCCCAGCACAGACTCAGATCAGCCTGGGCACTCACCGAGACTGATCAGACTCTTTACTAAGCGCTTGAATGGTAGCTAAGGGTCTCAGCTACCTCCATGCTGACAGCGAAGACTCTGATCAGACTGGGCGGATGCCCAGGCTGATCTGAGTCTGCGCTGGGCGCACAACCACATTGTTGGTTTTGTCGTGTCGCGGCTCAGATGACGTTACAAAGAAAAGTCAGAATCACAAAACACAGTCCACTCGAAACACTTGAGGAGAACGGAATGTAAATCATGTAACTACAAAACCTAAAACAGATGTTTCGGGATAACATGCAGACTTACAAAAATACTGGTAGCTCCTACAGAAGAGCCGACTAACAATGGACATACTGAGAGCATTCGTGTTTGCTGTCAGATTTACGCAGTGTCACATGCAACACCACGTTATTACGCTAAGGAGCGCTTACCCTGAATTAAAAGTAAAAAGTATGCAAAGACCAGGAACTGAAACAATCAAAATCCAAATCCAGCCCTCAAACCATAGTTGGAAACAACTAAGATTACAAATAATCAAGATACAGAGAACATATGGCCAACCGAGTGAGCAGCTTGTTCCCAAAAGGTGGCCACTCAGCAACCCAAACCGAACCAAAAATAATAATAACATACATAAGGTAAAACATCACAGAAACTCTGACACCAAAAACAGGCAACAAAGAACCACAACAGAACTACCGCCTTGGAACGGTCAGTAATGAATTACTGGGGGGCTTAAATCGATTTTACAGGCCCAACCTCACCCTCAGTTTCTGAAGTGGTACAAAACATTTAGTTGGTTGTTCGGTTCGCATGATAACCCTCTAACTCGTCAATGAATCATCACGGTAAACACATAAAACAAATTTCAACACCATGAAGAAGCAAAGACGAGGACTCAACAGATACAAAGGGCCGTCTGACAGGTGGAGATCCCTGTCCTGCCAAACAACCCCACTGGAAATCTGAAGCAAAAGAAGGTCACCAGTTGAGCCCCGGTGGACCAAGCAACAGACAAAAAGGCTCCGGTCCCAACCAACTAAAATATATAGCTTTAGGTCGGGGCCATCATAGAGTCTGACGACCGATCCCCCGGTGTGCAATTAAAGAGTGCAGCAAAGCTATCAACCGTGATTGGGTTAATCACTAAGCATGCAGACTGTCGCATAACATTTAAATTATAGCCAATACGTTTGTGACGTATTATTATTTTTCGGAATTGATCAGAAAAATCAGTCCTACCCTTAATCTTTTTGAATTTGTATACTAAGTCACCATAAAATTCTGGTTAAACTGCTTACTGTTTCTTACTATTGCCTCTGTCAGATCATGTTTAATAAGGTTTGTAGAGGACTCAGAAGTACTTAGACAAGGCTATAAGAATCGTTTTGTCCATGTTTGAATATAGCTGCTCACTTTTTTCCCTTTTTGTTCATACGAAAGTTTTGAAAGTTATTTTACAGAAACTATTCATGTGGGCAATCATGCTCTGCATAATGAAGGTAACACCATTTTACTCCAGCATCTCAACATGGGGTATAGTCGGATATTCCGACAGTTTTAGTTGTTCTATTAGTATAATCGTAACAACGAGACGGAAGAAGGCATGCAGACTTCCAGTTTCTGGTGAAAATAGAGCAGCCCGATTTCGGGTCCTTTCAATCACAGCCTAAAGAACTAAAGTGTAGATGTCCCACACTGTGCATACATACTGCAGGGCCGGTCGCAACAGCCCCATGTATAGTAATTCCCTCGCATTCCTATGGCATGCCCAAACTATCAGGACAAAAAGATAGAAAATGACCGAGTGGGCTGGTGGGTTGCTGTGCATGTTTGATTTCCTACCCTGAAGCCTCCCCCAACACCAACACCACCACCACACACGCGTTTTTACAAGTAAGCCAATTATTAAATTGGCTTTCGTCGTGACATTTCCAATGTGACTTCCTTTTCGACTGTAAGTGTGTAACACCAATTTACTCAATACTACCAGGGCAACCAAGGTAAACATTTAATCACACGGGTACTTTTCGCCATTTTAATATTTTAACCATCAGCGTAACTGTCAGACGAAGGTACCATTCAGAATCAGAATTGTTTACTGGTGATACGTCCAAGGACACTCATTCACCAGAACCTATGATCAGGGAAGCTAGTCCCTAGCCCTTACAAGAGAAGTAAACTTATTAACTAAATCCTATGCACACTCAGCAGCAGAAATAAGGGAATGATGATTCCTGGTACGCCTGCTTGAGCGAAACAACCATAATCCAGGACTACCATACTCCATAACTCCATTGCAGTGTAGTTTTACGGAGTCCGCATTATTGGCACCAAATATGGCATTATAATAGTTTTTCACGAGTGGAAACATAAACCAGAATCAGAATTGTTTACTGGTGATACGTCCAAGGACAATCATTCACCAGGACCTGTGAATCAGGGAAGCTAGTCCCTAAATAAATTGTAAAGTAGTGTACAGAGCTCCTTTATAATAGGTAATGTTCGATGAGTTGGCTGTGTTAATGCAAAATGCTAACGGTGTTTTTTTGTAATGTTTTTATTATTTTTTTATTTTTTTTATTGAACGTTGACTGTACCAATAGTCGTACTGATTGGGGTAAGCGCCTGGCCAACCCTTCATCTTACAACTGCGCATGCGCGAAACTCTTAGCAACCTCGCTTAAACAGTAATGGTGGCCAAAGCGGTTTTAGTGATTTTGGTGTAGTTTTCATGTTTAAAATTGTGGACAGCGTGTAAACGCTATTATGTCAAAGGCTGGAAAGAGGGGAAAGAGTGCTCAAGGCGCTGCGGGAGCAAAATGGGAACAAGGACTTCTAGCCGCAGCTTTTGAAGAAGTATGAAAAAAAAATTGGTCGCAGTCACACAACCAGTTTTCGCCATTTCATGATTTCGTTCACCCGTTTGAATTTCAAACGAAAATAGCATTAGAGAGCAACTTTGGGTAGATTCCACTTTAGTGGTCCCCGGAACTTTGCACATTCCGAACTGCGCATTGTCTGTGCATGAGCTCCGCGGCAATTGAGTTGTGTAGCAGGGGTGTGGGGGCTGGAGCCCCCATCAAGAAATGTAAAGAAAAGGAAAAAGAATACATCAACTAACCCTTATTACCAATTCCTTGGGACCGCCAAAGTGGAAGTGTTCCGCAACTTTCACCAAGCTCACACAGCAGCATGGTCCAGAAGACTGTTTTCAGTCATATGGTCACCCGTTATTTTTATTACTTTAATAGCAATCTTCCTTGAGAATGTTTAGTGCAATGTTATTTTGTTATAGCACAGCACTTTTTAGTTCAGTTCAATTCTCCTAATGATGTTCCCCAAGTGGCTCAGCGGTACGTAACCATAGTTGCATACACTTGGCGCCGAGTGTCCGTCCAATTATATATATATTTGCTCACATTCTGTCATTTGGAATTCTTTCCTTGATTTGTTTGGTTGCTCATTCTGTACCACTATGTGTGCTCCTATGAGGGCCGAAAATTCATAATAAAGAGCTTGTATCCTGTATATATATGCTGTTTAGATTCTTTTATAAATTTGGAACATACCCTATTAACCCAATTAAACGACCTGGGGCATTGCATTTGCAATTTAGAGCTTAAAGTGTAGTAAATCAGTCACTGCTGAAACACCTCTAAAATTGTATTAAGGTGAATGGGTATGCAATACTATTTTTTTTTGAGGGGGTGGGTCAACTATTTAAGAAAAGAATTTGCTCCTGCAGGAGCAAATTCTTTTCTTTAAGAGTAGACCCATTTCAAAGAGCTACCTTATTCCACAGAAGTAAACAGGAATTCATACAAGAGAATATTATAACATTATTTTAGATAAGAGACAGGGGGCGTTTATTAGAGCAGGGGCATTTATTAGGAAATAAAAAAATGGTTATAAAGTATCTGAGAAAATCCATGCTTGCTTAGACACTGAGGTCCCAAATTAGACTTTTTTTTTTTTAAAGGAACAGTCTAATCCAGTGCTCAGTTGTTTAAAAACTTAACAGTGTCAGTAGTTATTAAGACATATTTTCAGCAAAATGTAGACTCAAACGCAAAAGAAACTGTGCATAGGGTTTTAGCTTATTTTTTCAGAGATCCATAAATGAAAGTGTATCATATTTGATAACAGTTTTACAGCTTTTTCGATTGGCTACAAGATGGTAAAGATTTTTTTAAATATCGGTGTGTATAGAAGCGTGTTAATTGTAGGGGTCAGAATCAAAAATCCACAAATTGTGATATCGGTTTTATTGTGAATAAAATTAAGATATTGGATAATAATAGTATTACTTGTTTTGGTGTCCTGATATTTTGGTTAATTTTTTTATCATAATTTTTTCTCTCATTGCAGGAAAAATGGAAGGCCAACATAACATTTGTTGTTGGTAGAAAAGCTGAGGATTATCAGTGGATTAACATCCTAGGCTCAGCCATAACTGCCGGCTCCAGGAGACTCTTCAGTGCTTTCTCCAAGGAGGAGCTCTATAATGAGGTATGTCAGAGCTCTAGATATGAGCAAGTATTGGTGATAATTAAGGATAATTTTTGTTAATTCTGCATAAAAACATATGTTGTTACCCCTCATCTGAACCGTCTCGACGAGACGGTTCAGATGAGGGGTCACAACATATGGTTTCAATGAGAAATAAGAAAAATTATCCTTAATTATCATCAATTACTACCTCTTATCTAGAGCTCCGGTATTACTTTAAGTATTACTTTTGGTATAAGGATAAACCTTCAAGTGAGATCACTCTGATGTGGAAGTATTTTTCTCACCTACCACAGCGTACAGGATAGAGTCATCCTTGTGCTTTCAAGACAGTAGCAAATCTTATCCCACATGTCTAGCCATGTGGGATAAGCTACATGTGAATTTGTTCGAATTTCTTTGCTCAGTGGCTTCCCAGACAGGATTTAGAAACATTCATTTTACATAATAATTGTCATTAAATAATCTTCGTCTGGCTTACCATGCTTACCAGCTATTGTACCAGTTCTTTGGCTTTGTTCCACTTCCTATCTAGATGATCACATTAGATTTATTATGTCACTCTCTAAGTCACTCATTAAATGATGTCAGAATAGCTCATTTTGAGGTAGCCATGGTAAGAGCTAACAATCAGCCAAATAATCTTTTTAATATTACATTGGTAGGTGAGAAAAAAAATCATTGGTGTCCAGTGGGGATAGGGATCCCAACTAATCCCAATCCTTGGGTCTGCTGTTCAAGTGGGAAACGTGGCAGAGCCTCGTTTTCCACTTGAACAGTAGACCCTCGGGTTGGGATCTCCTGATCCCCACTGGGCACCAATGATAGATTCTATTGTCTCCTTAATACTTGCTGTTAGAGCAAACTTAGAGCTAATTCTTTCCTTTAAGGCTAGCCCAGTTTGAGTCAATTAGCTACTGATATTTATTATTAAAATTTACAGATAAGTGTTTCAGTTGTTGACATTTAGACAAACATAGTTTATACTTTTAAGTATTTTATGTTTTCAGTACTATTTAAAGTTGTCCCATTGATAAAACTAGGGACTAAACCACAGAGTAGTATTCATACACCTCCATGTACTTCACTTTCCCCAACAAACAGCTGTTAAACCTGATAAATACACATATCAAATAAGAGTGTCAACCTCCATGGCATGGAACTTTACCTGGGGAATGTACTAGATTGCTTACCGTAATCTGAAAATAATGGCAAAAGACTCCGGGACAGAAGTTCCCTGGAAAACATTGTGCACCTACATCAGACTGCTTCTAAAGCAAGGTCTGCACTGTTTAGTTGCTGCCACTAATTGTTGGTTGCATTTTACTTAAAGAAATTCATTTGTACAACAGTTGGTTAAGGGTCCTAGTTTCAAAATGTCATGTTGTTTCTGCCTCAGTAATATAGTGTTCATCAAGGTTCTTTAAGGTCAGTTATATTAGCAACTTTTGTTGAGTGTTCATTGGATTGCTGTAGGTCATGGTGAGTATTTTTACTCAGAGCTCCAGATAAGAAGGGGTAACAGGGATAATTTAGGGATAATTATCCATATTTCTCCATAAAAACATATTTTGTGACCCATCATTAGAGCTGTCCCATTGAGAGGGTTCTAATGAGGAGTCACAACATATGTTTTTATTGACAAATAAGAAAAATTGTCATTGAATTATCATCAATACCCCCACTTATCTGGAGCTCTGCTTACTTGCTAGAAATTTTCTGTCACAATAAATTAGCCCCACCAGAGAAAAAGGCATTGACAGCTTCACATGCTGTTGATCATAGCATTTTTGTAATAATAATTTCACTAGATCAGATCCTATACAGCCCGTTTCATATTTATGCAAAATCTGACTGTCTGAAATGTTTCTCTTTTTAAACTGAATTAGACAGGATAATGGTTTTCTCCGCTACTAAAGTGCAGGTGTACAACGGTAGTTTAGCTTCAAAGCAAACCGTCTTGTCACAAACTTAACGGAACCTGTCAGCGGTATTATTAACGCATAAATCACCAAGCACGTGGCAATGCTCTTCAACTGTGAAGTTACAAAATACGGTGAAATCAATCGAATAATAATAGTAAAAAAGGATAAGCAGTCAAGCCCGACTGCGTAAATAAGGCGCTATAAAATGAGATAAGGCATTGTTATTATTATTATTTGATATAAAAGTGCAGAGTTCCTGGTGGTTTAAAACGGCGGTGATAGTTTAGCACTAAGGGGTAAAGATGAGACAATCTGCAAGTATACGACACTCAGGCAATAAAGATAACATAATTCGCCGCCCGTGCACATACTGGTAATACTGGTCAATACCCCTACCTGAGCTGTCATTTTAATTGAGTCGCGACGTGAGAAAGAAGTACCTTTAGACATGGGCAAATAGCGAATATTAAGAACAGCCTGCAAGTCTGATCTGAGCAGAGTGTTCCCTATTTGCTGTAGACTTCATTTATTGTTGATCAGGAACGAGGTGATTTTGCTAACATTGCATATGCACAGGCTGATCCGAGTTTGATCGAATAATCACTATATACGTGCAAAAGTGGCTGTCGTTCGAGACAGTCTGTAAAAGGATCTACTCAGTCGACAGGGGAAGACGACTCGGCTTTTGGGACGCTATTATAAAAAAGATCCGCGTGTTATGTGTATCTGCGCAGTTTACTGTACAGTCTGGTCAGAGCATACACCGTATGATTCACCTATCCTGCAACATGTGCCTATCATGCTGTTTTACATATAGGCTTGTTTGGGCAACGACGCGGCTTGAATCCAAATGATGTCATTTTCATAGGGTCAACACTTTTAATAAGAAAAGGATTTGCTCCATTCAGAAAGGGATGTAAAAATGAAAATGGCAGTGTTGCTTCCCCGAAAAGTGTGCCCATTCACCTTAAGACAGATCTTTCCCGATATCAACCAATACGGGACATACCATGTATCCTTTTCACTTCTAAAGTTTGATCAAATACATTATAAGATCAACTCTTAACCAAAACAAACTGGCCAATCTGATCTGAGTCTGCGCTTGGCGCACAACCACATTGCTGGTTTTCTCGTGTCGTGGCTCATCTGCAGGTGTACCCACACACATTAAAAGTTTGTTATAGTAAAGGCGACCATTTTACACATAGGGTATTTAGGTAAAATTTTCAATCACAGAAATCATTTCTCCGATTCTGAAAGGACGCCATCAGACTCAGTGCCAGGCTCAGATAGAAGATACACATCAATGATTCTTCCTTGGCTTCCTGGGAAACAACTTTGAAAAGAAAAAATAAGATATTCGAACACGCAGCAAAATGAGGGAAAACTGTTACATGTATGAGCTGTAGGTCTAATGTTTAATAGTCCGAAAACTTTGAGAATTTATCCGCGCGGCAGAGTCAGTTTCGTTTTCATGTAAATACAAGTACTGTGATTTTGCCATGCGGAGTTCTGATTTATAAAACAAACTTCTCACTTCTTAATTTTCCTTCATTTCGATGCATCTTTTAAAGTCCGAACATTTGATTATTGATCCGTGCGGCAAAATCATGTTTTCTATATTTCATGAATGAACTAATTAATAAGCTGTGACGTATATCTTTTAGCTATCAAACCAACAGTTTTACGGATTTGCATATCTAAGATAGTCAATTCAGTGAACGTCAATCAGCTTTGAGACTGCCCTGTTGCAGCGTTCGCTAATCAAGACACGCCACTTATTATTGTCGTGTGCAGGTTTAGTGATACAATCGAAGGTAAAACTTGACAGTTCTTACATCAGAAAGTCTATGCTTACTTGTCCGGGGGCTTATCAAAATACGAAGTTTTACATTTGCAAAGGCATTTGAGCCGCGACACGACAAAACCAACAATGTGGTTGTGCGCCCAGCGCAGACTCAAATCAGCCTGGGCATCCGCCCAGTCTGATCAGAGCCTTCGCTGACCGCATGGAGGTAGCTTAGACCCTAAGCTACCCTTTGAGCACATAAAGAAGAGACTGCGTAAACTGGGCGGATGCCCAGTCTGATCTGAGTCTACCCTGGGCGCACAACCACATTGTTGGTTTTCTCGTGTCGCAGCTTATTTGTTTTTGTTAAAATCGCTGAAGGGAAAATCGGCACGCACAAATTAACACCTACATGGACCACAAAAGTTAAAAAATAATCGCACAAATAGAAAATAATTTATTCTGTTCATAGCTCCAGTGACCTGGTTGGATAGAGCGCTGGCTTTTATACGTCATCTCTGTGACTGCTGTGGGTTCGAGCCTCGCTCAGCGCACAGGCCGACAACAGGTCTGCTTGCGAAACGTCAGGAGTTTTTCCCATGAGCTCCGGTTTTGGGTATTAAAAGGGCCTGTTAAACACTGGTTTTCTTTTTTCTCTTTTTAAGCTTGCCAATGACTATATCATTTAAAAAGGTCGCATTTTGTACATATTGCAGTTTAGTTCAATTGCGCTCGCTACGCATTTGAAGATCGGGTGAAAGGGAGGCGGGTAATATAGATCAATAATAATTATGAGACTACCAATAAGACTGATGTACTTTAAGCTGACTAAATAAATTTTGACAGACATAACAAGTTAGTTCGACACAACCGTAATAGCTTTGTTTAAGGTATCTTGACCACGGGCTTAATGTGGATCCTGACAATACGGCTCTTCCCAAATGGATTTGCAGTCTAGTTCTTTTGACCGTTCCAAGGCGGCACTTCTGTTGTGGTTCTTCAATTTTACGTGTTCTTAGGTCCGCTTGTCTGTGGTCTTCTGGCAATATGGTCACCTGTGAAGCTGCCCACTTTGCTCTCTCTCTCTCTCTCTCTCTCTCTCTCTCTCTGTGTGTGTGTGTGTGTGTGTGTGTGTGTGTGTGTGTGTGTGATTTATAATAGAAAATAGGTAAAAGTAAATGTTACTGTTGTTTTTGATGACCGCCTATTTGGGAAAGAGCTGTTCAAATGAAATCAAAAACTGTAAGTTAGTGTAAAGAAACCATAATAAATAAGACGAAGCAACATTGGGCATAACATCACCTGACACTGAACCTTAAAACGAATGGGGGAATATGGAAGGTAAAGATCAGCCTGCGCTTCCGCGCAGTCTGATTGCTTAGATAATCTGATACTGGGGAATAAAAGTGAGGATTCAGTTTGATCACTTTACACAGCGTGATGGCATAGCTTGCATTTTTTGGCGAGGCATATCGTATCGCGAGTGTGTTGTCCATAGTCGAAGTCATCAGCTCAGCTGCATGGAGTCATGCATCAAGAGGTTAATCTTTTACTGCTGGGTTGACAAAATTTTCAGTCGTTGACCGGGCCGGGTTTTGAAGCCGCGACTTTCTGGGCAATAGCTATGCGCTCTAACAAATGGACTACGGCGTGACACACAAATCGCTAGAAACCTGTGCAGTCCAAAAGTCTGTAACTCTGGTAACACACGTTGGTTGGTTGTTTTGAGTTTAACGGCCCTTTGAGACAGTATTTCAGTCTATATCGGGCCGTCTCCCAAAGAGAGGGAGAAAGAAGAGAGGTGTGATAGCTCGAGAAAAATGTCCAAACAGCCCCACCTGCATCTACTGCAAGCAAGGACGCCACGGAATTGGAAGTTATACCCAGCACCATCGCACCACCAAACCACCCCGATAACACACGTGAGAGTCGTCAGGCTAAAAGTAATGCTTTAGCTGTTGTGCACAAAACACAGGTTGGTGTGAGTCACCAAAGCCTACATATGCCCTAACGCCCTTTTACGCGTCGGTAAAAGGGACGATGGGAAATTAGCGAGCTGCCCAGTCTGGGATTAGACTCTGCATTCGTACATAAATCCCGGGCTCAAGACGCATTGGAAGCGGGTATCTTTTCAGTCATAAACAGCCTTTCATTATCACCAACCCATCGTCCTGATATGGCTGAAATTATGTTAAAAAGGGTGTAAAATCGTGATTCATTCACCATCGACTAAAATTTATAGGTTTGATTTTCAACAAATTAATCTAATAAAGGTAGCAGATCCGAATTTGTTAGCTAGTCAAAGCAGCTAAACATCTTTTCAAGCGCAGAAATTGATTGACACTTCCGGCTACTGATTACATCTCTCTACCGTTATAGTGTCATGTGTACTCAATACAAGAGTCGCAGGTCTTTGAGACGTTACAGTTATGTCTGTCACTGACCCGTTAAATCGTCTAGAGAAAGTAAACGTTGTAGACGCTAAGATTCCACGAAAATTTGAAAACTGCCGTAAAATTCTTCCATTAAAACTTTAGAACGGACTATCCTAAAGTGCTTAAGTATTGGAACACCTAATACCATTAATTTTCCATTTGTCCCAAATGGAAAATTAATGGGTTTTAGGTGTCCCTAAATTTAAGCACATTAGGGTATATCAAAGGCTGAAAAAATCTATAGGTTACAGGTTATCAGTTTTTAACTTGACAATCATTTCTTTCAGGTGAAAGAGCTAGGTAATCCTAAAGGGAAGAAGCCAAAGGAGGTACCTCAGCACTATGAGGTGTGTGAACCCTGTAAGACCCACCTGGATATTGGAGAGGATATACCCCTTCACCTTCTCTCTAAACTACTCAAGTACAAGCTCTTGTCCATTAAAACCAATGATTTCAAGAGAAGAGACAATGAAAAGAAGGTAGGTTCACATAAAATGAGCCACGACACGAGAAAACCAACAATGTGGTTGTGCGCCCAGCGCAGACTCAGATCAGCCTGGGCACCTCTTCTATCAATTTCGAATTTCTTACAGAAATCATGAAACTTTTGGTCTCAAAGTGATCACATTTGTGTAATTTGATTGCCATCACCACCGACGGCCAATTGTAGGAAGCCGCCATCTTTGTTGAATAAACCGAATCGCCGAAAATTAACCGCATCGGGAAAATAAATCCAGCCCGAATCGGCGCACCTCGCATTGGGGATTTTTTTTTTTTTTTTACTGATATTAAAAAAAAAAGTTCAGAGTCGGCCCCGAAAACTTCCGGTCGGTCAGGGAACCGGAAACACAACTATTTTTTTATTTGGCCTAATTGCTGACTAAAGGACTAAAGTTTTTAGGACTTTATGATTTGTGTTGATACATGATTGAGCTTTTCTTAAGCATGTGCCCCAGAACACTGCAATAATAATTGCTGACTAAAGGACTAAAGTTTTTAGGACTTTATGATTTGTGTTGATACATGATTGAGCTTTTCTTAAGCATGTGCCCCAGAACACTGCAATAATAATTGCTAACTCAAGGTGGGTCTACTTAATTCAAGTCAGTTTGTATGCAAAACACTGTTTTGGGATGTGAAATTTTGGCTGCATAGCACTGATTTAAAAAAAAAAAAGAATATATGGTAAGATCCAAAAATTGATACCATAGAGGCTTAGGAGATGGCTCCTTTTTGTCAAGCAATTAAAGTTGCACCAGTAGCAACCTACAAAGCAATGTTGATTTCAAATCCTGATGTAGCAGGAAACTTTTTAAAGCTAGTTTTGTTTGGTTCTTTGCCTGAGAAAAACATGTAGTTGTACATCCATATAACATTGATTTTTATAAAGCTCTGTCATACAACAAAGATAGCTCAGACATACATAAAGGGTAAGCAGTAGATTTATGAACAGCCAAGCGTGTGCTTGCCCTTTGACTAGATTCTTAAATTTGCACCCATACATTCCATAGATCATGAATATGAAGATAACCAAAGGTTATTCCGGCTGGCCTGATAATTATCTGTGTCAGAGCCCTAGATAAGAGGGAATATTTGGTGATAATTAGGGATAATTTTTGTTTATTCTGGATAAAAACATATGTTGTGACCCCTCATCTGAACCGTCTCGACGAGACGGTTCAGATGAGGGGTCTCAACATATGGTTTCAATGAGAAATAAAGAAAATTATCCCTCAATTATCATCAAATACCCGTCTTATCTAGAGCTCTGCTGTGTGTATATAAAATTTATGACTTGCAGTTTTTATGCATATTTGCTTCATTTATCAGGCTGCTCTGGAAAGAGAAAAAGCCAAAGCCAAGGCAGCAGAGAAGGCTGCAGGGGGTGGTGGCAAAGATCGAGCCAAGTCCCCCGGGAAGGGCAAGGGTGGTGGTAAGAAGACTCCGGAGCCCCAGCAGGCTAAAGATGGCAGTAAACTGAAGAAGAGAGGAGAGGAAGATCCTGATGGAAAATATATTGGTAGGGTTAACATTTTGCCTTAGCCGGGCCACGTAGCACAGTCTGTAGGGCACCTGACTTGTAAGCCAGAGGTCCTAGGTTCGATACCCAGGTCTGGCCACTTACTTTCATTTCCCCTTCCACTGATTCAAGAAGGGCAGTTGTCAGTTACTAATGAAAGTAAGTGCACTTAGCTTAGGAGGTCTAAGCCTGCAGTAAGTGAACCCCAAAGGGGTTCATGTAAACTTTGCGAGTGACCCAGTGTAGTTTATACTTCTATAAACACCAGAAAAATAAAGTTTATTGCTTATATTTACATTCTTTTCTATCTATTATTTGACCACAAATTTGCATTAGGGGCTACAGTTGAAGCAGAAAATCATATATAAGCAGCTTTACTACCAAACGCGGAACAACGTCAACCAAGCAACAACAACCTCATAACATTGCCTACGACCAATCAGATTGGAAAACCATGGTGTATTTTGATGTCACTTATGGCCATGTAATGTCGCGAGAACCAATGTAGTTATTGAAGTATATTCTGCATTACGTTCTAATGATTTACCATAGGGCTTTTCAATAATTGCACAGATAATGTTAATATTTACAGATGATGAGCCTGATGACGGTGCCAACCACTATATCATTGTGTACGGCTTCCACCAACCCCACCTCTTTGGTCTGCTCTCTGAGCTGGGTATTAATGTGACTAATATCATCAGAATAAACAGCCAGGATTACTCGAGGTTTCTTCCCCCTGCCACTGATGAACAGCCAATAGAGAAAGATGAAAAGACCCTAGGTAATTGTTTATTGAAGATTCAGTGTATGGATACCCCTCATGGTTTTCCCACTTTTGATCAGAGAGAAACAACTTTTTGTGATTTCCTGTATGTCTCTTTGAATGATGAAACACTTTAGAAAATGGGTAAACTCTCAAAAGAAAGAATTTGCTCCTTTGGGAGCAAATTCTTTCCTTTTAAAGTTGACCCCCATTGTGAAGGGAAGCAAAAATGAAATTTGCAGAGTTGCCTCCCCTGAAAGTTTATCCAGTCACCTTAACAAAAGAGACACTTTTAACAAAAACAGTCTTTGATTTCCTAGTAGATGAACCCCTCTGCCGGTGTGAGCTGCTTTTTAAAGGAAAAAAACAAAACAAAACCTGGTTCTCTGTGAGAGTAAATCCTATGCTTTAACCCTATTGCACTCAGTACGGCCAAAACTCTATGGAGTTTTGGCTGTTCTGAGTGCAATAGAGTCAAGAATAGCTCCTGTTAGAAGGCAGACAAACCTTTCCAGACCTGATTTATTTCCCTTTCAGGTTTATCCATGCACCTTGATTGTCAATATGTTTAAGATATTGAAGTAATGTATAATTTTCAGCCAGCTGTATGAAATTTTTGTTTGTTTTGACTTGTGATGCATGTCTAAGGAAATTATTTGACAAGTTTACTATACTCAGGTTTTTATTGTATTGAACAGTTTTGTTCCATCCTGACATATTTTAGAGCAATTTTACCTATAGCCTAATAAGGTAGGATTTGATGATATTTCTGTCATAATGTTAATGAATTTCTCAACAATGACATATATTTAGCCCTTAACTAGAATTGTCATGCCAAGGATATCTCACATCTTTATATAGTTTGTTTATGAAACTCCAACTTGTGTGAAAATACTGGTCATGACGGATGGTTTTGTTTTTGAATATTTAATTAATGCATGTATTTCTGTTGTGTCATCTTTTCTTAAATGTCTTTTCAAGTGTCTGAGGGTAAAAAATCAAAATCGGAGAAAGAGAAAGAGGGTAGGCAGACAACATATATTGGGTTATTTTTGTGGCATTGTAGAACAATGTATGGCTATGTGTTTTTAATTAGCAGATAATTCTTTATGACACAGACTTGCTTAGCCACTGGACTTAAAGCCCCTTATGACAAGCACACTTGACCTGTTGTGGACGTGGCAAAACAGTAAGACATGTAATGGTCATGAAGTATGATGTTCAGTGAAACAAAATTACCAAATGCATTAAAAGAGGTATAGCTTTAAAAAAGATATGAAAGCCAAGGCTGGCAAAGCTGATATGATAAAGCAGATTATTAGAGATCATAATTTATTCAACATGCCTTTTCTCTCCTTTTGGCAACAGATGTTAACTTCAACATACCTGCCAGTGAGTGCCGTTAAATGAATAAAATTATATACATTTAATTTTGTATAAAAATGTTGTATGTAAGCAAGCACAGATAGAATACAAATGTTATGTAAGCAAGCACAGATAGAATACAAATGTTATGTAAGCAAGCACAAACAGAATTCAAATTGTTGTATGTAAGCAAGCACAGCCAGAATGCAAATGTTATGTAAGCAAGCACAGCCAGAATGCAAATGTTGTGTGTAAGCAAGCACAGATAGAATACAGTTATGAAATAGCTGCAAAATAGCCTGATATATGGTAGTATATTATGGGAGATAATATAGTTATTCTTTTCTTCTTAATTTTGATTTATATTGGGAGTGGCTAGACTGCATATATCTGAGTATTTTAGCTTTTTTCTTTGATATTAGTACTATTTGTTGTATTCAGGCGTCAGAGCTAGAGACTAGCCTACTTGTAAGCCATGTTCGTCTGAGTCTTAAATGAATCTAAACAGACTGATTGAGACCCTCACTTTTGTTGTACTTTGTGCAAATCCGGAAATAAGATTTTCGCAGATTTTCACAAGTGTGAAGTTTCTCAGAAATAAAGCTATCGGGAAATGCTTACTGCCTTAGTCCAAAGAAATATTTGTTAATTTGAATTCTAAGCTTCACAAATATTTCTTTGGACTGATGAAGGCAGTAAGCATTTCCCGATAGTTTGCCAGTTACTGCATTAATTTCTGCCATTTTAATAAAATATCTGTGAACAGTGAAGACTCAAAGCAGTCTCTGACTCCATGTTGTGTAGCTAGAGCCTTGGTTTTCTGCCTATAGGTTCCTCAGGATCCATTCATGGTGTTTGTTAACAGCAAACACTCATAGCTGGTCAGAGCCTGAGCTGTGAAGATACACAGGCTCAACTTCGCTGCTCACATAGTTCATCATATTTTCCATTTTACATCATTAACTTACAGTCTTTATCTGTCAAAATATGCTAGTTGTACTGTAATGACTCTAAATATTGCATTCATAGAATTATACAATAATTTAACAAGCTGATTTTTGTCTTCAAAGTTGCACTCAGATTAGCAAAAAATGTAGATCCTAATCTGATTGCTCCCAAAAGACCAAAAGACCAGGGTTCGAGGTTATAAAACTTGAGAATAATCTCAAACTCAAAATAAAGCACACTGATTGGCTGCTTCCGAGCTGCTCGGAAGCAGCCAATCAGTGTGCTTTATTTTGAGTTTGAGAATGTACTCAAGTTTTATAACCTCCGAGCCTGTCTGATCTCAGTAAACACTGTTTCCACAAGCAGTTTTTTTCAAAATATTTAGAGTCATTAAGATATACAGTCAAGCCTGTTTTTGTGGTCACCTCTATTAGAGATCATGAGCAGCACCATGGTAAAATGGTTAGAGTGACTCGGATATGGTGCAGAAGATTGTGGGTTCAAATGCCAGCTTGGGTTAGCTGGCAACTGGAAAGATCGCTCTGTCCACTCAGCAGTGCATGTGTCCCTTTCTTGAATCAGGGAAGGATAAGGCAGTGAAAAGAGAGAGATGGGCTCCGGCTTTCGTATGCTGTGCCCAAGATACATAGGCCTCTAACCTACCACCCTATGGCAACTAGGCTATGGGAAACCTTTGCCTACCATAGCCTGATAGGGATCACTTTAGCAGCCACCTTTTTGAAGCTCCAGGAATAAAAATGCTGTGCAAATGACTAATCAATCTTTATTTAGGAGTTGCTTGCCTTAAGAACCAGTTTTTATATTCCCCTTGGGTGACTCCTTAAGACAGGTTTGATTGTATTTCATTAAGAATAGTAATTCAGTATACATATGAGCCGTGACACGAGAAAACCAACAAAATGGTTGTGCACCCAGTGCAGACTCAGATCAAACAGTTTGGGCATCTGGCCAGTCTGATCAGAGTCTTTGTTAAGTGTTTTAAAGGGTAGCTAAGGGTCTAAGGTACCTTCATGCGGACAGCCAAGACTCTGATCAGGCTGGGCGGTTGCCCAGGCTGATCTGAGTCTGCGCTGGGCGCACAACCATATTGTTGGTTTCCTCGTGTCGCGGCTCATATCATGTAGTATATAAAAAGCTTCTTAATACTTTTTTTCAGCCAACAAAACCTTTTTATGATATGAATATATTTCTATGATTCTTTTCTATGGTAACTTTGCTTTATTAACACCATGAAAGTTTTAGCAACTTTTACTGTATTTATTAGCATAAATATTTGGACAGTATGTATGTCTGAGCAAAAAGTGTAGACTTTGATCAAGGTGCTACTCAGGATCTACACTGCTTGCCAACAGTTTTGTAAAATATTCTAGTAGGACTCACAGATATCAACAGACATATGAATTTAAGATGGTAGAGTTATTAAAAGAGATCTATATAGTTAAAGTATTTGCATATTTAGGGTACAAATGGTACTTATACAGGAAAGATTTTAAATCTTAGCTCCTTCAGACAAGAGATTTTTATTGTTTCTAATGTTAACATAGAACACCGAATAGCGTAAAAGACTATGGACAAAAAGACTATGCCATGCTGCCTTGCAAAGATGAATCCGTCATCATAGTTTTTGTAAACAAGTTATTTTCAAATTTCTTCCCTTAGCAGGCAGACAGTGTTGAAACAATAGGGATGCTATGTCAAAGAATGTTGTTTCAACAATGCCATAAAATGTAAAATGTCTAGTGACAGGGCTAAAAAATTCTTAAAACTCATTCAACATTACCAATTGTATCATTTAATATTCAGCATTGGCAAAATTCAAAAGGCGGAGTTTCAGCCTATGTTAATTTTACATAGGAATCTGCCCACACTTGGTTTTTTTTTATTCTATGTATATGTGTTGCCTAAGGACTAACAGTCTTGATTATGGGTTATTTACCTCAGTTCACACGCTCAGCATAGCACAGGATTGACTTAAGTAACTTATACCCTGCAAATGAGGGTCCCCTTAAAATACCGTTCCTAGAACTATCAAATATTCAGATTTTGCAATTTCATTTATGAATTAAAATCAGTGAATTAATGCGAAACATTTTAAATATATGTATATTCATGTTTCAAGAAACGGGTTATGTATAAATGTATCTTGCTTGGTATAACGCCTCAAAATCAGCTAAAAACCACATCTATATCAAAAATTAATTATCAGTTAAAGTATGATCCAGTTGTTGTCAAGATTTTATACTAACCATAAATCATGCTGTATACCTCTTATATGTGTACAAGAAAATTAAAGAAATTCAGAGCCCGGTAAACTATACGTCAGGGCCGCAGAATGTGGGCTGTCATGCACCCCAATACAGTAGAAAAACATAATCTTGTAGCAATGTATTTTTTCTTGATTCCTCATGTCACGTAAAAGTGAACTTTACCATCTCTCTATTATCCCAATTCAGATTAAAAAGCATATCGATGAAATGTCGCCTTGTCCAACCCCATTAACAAAAGAAACTTTCCAGATCAAATCTTTTTTTTTTTTTTTTTTTTTTTTTTTTTTCTCAAAATAATAACCCGGTAATTATTTTACCTAGACTGTTAACATACCTTATTTGGAGCTCAGGAAAACTATTTTAGAGCCCTAGCAGTTTAAACTGACACTTTGTAGGCACTGGTTTCCTCATGAATTGTTGCTATAGGCTCAGCTTTAGTTTTATTTGATCAAATTCAGATTCTTATAACCACCCATTGTCATACACCTGTACAACCTACGGATACATACGGATTAACATAACCCTGAAGCCGCGAGGTCGACTTCCGGTTTTCTGAATACCTACGGTCGGGTTGCAGGCCCAAGATTAACAGTACCGAAATAGACATTTCCAATAATACAATACAATACAAATCTTTATTCAGCATTAAACATATAACAAATGTTTATAGCCTACATCAGCAATAATATGCACAATGAGAACATGAAACAAAGCATACATTAGATAATAATACTGATGATAGTCAAGAAGTGAGAAAATTATCAGTCGCAAATAAGTTGCATCTTTTCACAATTGAAAACTTATTTTACGTTGCTGTTTCTCAACATAAGTGATCTGATTGCTGTAAATATGTTGATGATGGGTTGAGAAGTCTTCCCAAGCTTGTCAGCTTATCTTCCATTATAAACTGCTGTGCCCAGATGATTTGCCTCTTTCCTTGTTTTTTGTTTGATTCTTTAGTGAACGGACACTTGATGCAGTCCGGTGTTGAAGTCTTGCCTTACGCCTGTTCAGTGTACGGGTACAAGCCAAAAATGTAAACAAATTAAATTCAGGGCACTAACACTTGATGCAGTCAATAGTTGAAATAAAAATAATGGATTAGCCTTCCTGTGATGTAGGCAATGTAAAGATACAAGCCAACACACTAGCACTTGATGCAGGCAGCAGTTAGAAACAAAAGGTGAAACGTCCTGCCTTACATCTAGAGACAGCTACAGATACTAACCTAAAGTAATCTTCAAAACAAAAAACCCAGGGCACTGATGCATTAAAAAATAGGGTAAACACTGAAATTAATTTTACCTGGTCACCTTTTATTCATTGTTCTGTACAGATGATAGAAAATATGTTGACTGTTTTGGGTGATTACACTTTGCAGAAGTGTGAGGAGGAGGAGAGAGAGAGAGAGAGAGAGAGAGAGGGGGGGGGGGGCGGGGGCACATTTGGGAATTATCCTTGGCTTTCAACTCTTAGCCAGTGAAGAAAACAATTGCATACAGAATGGGTATTAATGTAGGACCTCAATAATAATTTATGTCACAGATAAACAAGTGCTGCAGTGAAAGATCCTACCTTTACTATGAAACTGACTTTCTCCAAAACCTGACCTTTCCCCAAATTTCAGTTTCGAAAACTATTTTACCGGTTTCAAAATCTTTTAAAACTTTTTACAAAAAGAGGGGCTATACTTACCCTAATTCTGAATAAAAACCATAGCTTGACAAATACAGCAACAGATCTAAACATTAAAATTACTTTTCATGTTTGATTATTTATAGTCGGTTTTTTGACAGATTTTTCAAATTCGGTTGACTATAAAAAATATTTGTATAAGTCAACATTTAAGTTTATGGTATCAGAATAATTCTCAGGGTACCTGCAATTCATTTCAGAAGGCAAAGAATGCATTTAAATTATAATGTTAATTTTACAGGTTCTAACTTAGCCCTACCCATCATGTCTGATAAGGGGTTCTGTTAGGTGCGACCATAAGCCCTGCAGTTCTTGAATTAAATTGATTAACCCATTTTATTAATTGGTTTACCCCAGGTAATCAAAATATAAAGTATGAAGGAAATCTAAGCGTGGGCCATTTTGAAACACCCCCTTTATACTTGCCCTTTAGCATAAGAAAAATGAGTTTTATTATGCCAATGGTATTTGGTATACAAAATATTTTGATAAGGAGGAGATTATGCTGAATTCTTTAGCTACAGTTATTGCTCTCAGTTTGCTATGGAGCTCAAATGGGTGTATCATTTTCAAAGCTTTTGTTGTTGAAAGGTGATATTGGCTGAAGTGGTCTATCCAATTTTACATTTAAAAGGGAATAACAATAATAATTTGTTCCTTGCATAAAAAACAATTTTGTTAAAATTTCTTTTAATTTATCAAATCTCACTTAAAAACGCGCATATGTTATGCTAGATCCAACTAGTGTGGTATTCATTTTTCAGCTGCTGAAGAGTCAGCAAGAGAAGAGAAATGTTTACTACAGAAGGAGCTAAAACAGTTCTGGAAGGATCTAGCTCCTATTCTACAGAAACAGCCCTGCTTACATGACATTGCTAGGAAAGATTATGAAGTTAAAGAGCTGCTCATACCACAAGACCTGGAGGACCAGGAACAGAAGGTTAGTAGTTACAAGGTTATTTATGATTGTAGGGATTTATCATGATCCCACACCACAGTGGCATTTTATGACAAACGTTGTCTGTAGGCACATGCTCAGAGCCACCTGACAGTCTAAGATTACTGAGATTATAACTGGAGTGTGAAGACCTGAGGATGTAAATTGCACATGCCCTGACTTGACACTACATACAGGATGAGTTGGGTCCTGTGCAATATTATAAGACAGATTCGATTTCTGAAGGGAAGGTCAGCTTTTAAGGTAATGGGTACACTTTCAGGGGAAGCAACTCTTGTTTGCCACCCTTTTGGGGTTCAACTCCCATAGGAACAAAATCTTTCCCTTAAGAGCAGACTCCAATTTGGAAATGGGGTTCAACACTTTACGGAGACAGGGAGGTAAACAAGAAGTTACAAAAATTATAACCCTTTGTAAAAATGCCAGAAAAGCAGGAGTGCACCCATCCAACTTAAATCCTAATATTATGAGATGTCTTTACTTATATTAAGGTGTATGGATACACCTCTGTCGGAGATTACTCTGACATAGAAGTGTTGCCTCCCTTGTCATAGGGGGCTTTACTAATGGCAAAACATTTGCTCCCAGAAGGGAGTAGATTCCTTTCTGAAAGAATAGCCCTCAATGAGATAGAATTCAGGTACTGCTGAAACACAGGCTTCTGTTAGAATTGTGTTCATTGAAAAAGGGTCACAAAACTTTCCCAACTTAGAACTCTTGATAAAAACATACCCAGATGTGCTTAAATATTGGGACACCAAAAAAACATTAATTTTCCATTTGGGACAAAATGGAAAATTAATGGTTTTGGGTGTCCTAATACTTCAGCACTTTAGGGTATACATGTGATGTCTTAAATTCTAGATAATCGTTTGTTTCAGACTCAGTTTGCGACATCACTGTTTGAGGACATTGCATGTATGATATATGATCTGATTGATGCTAAGAGACAATGGCAGAACTATCTGGAAAATATCAACTTGATACAGGTGCCTCTGACAGGTGTCACTGCCACAGTGGTGCCACCTGGAGGTAAGTCATGTGACAGCCTTGTTTGCCGTGCTGCATGAATTATTGGCTATAATGGGAGTCAGTAAGGATTACCCCCCTGCTTGTATAAAAAATCGGGTAAAGGAAGTAAATTCCAAAATAGCTGCTTCCTTTACAGATGTGGTTCAGATGGTATGACTACACTCCCACGTTTTTGTCTCGCCTGCGAAGCAGAAGCGAGACATATGTATCGCTTTTCCAGTGTTGGTGTTGGCGTTGGCGGCATAAACTTTTGTGAAGTTTTTGCGTTTAGGTCAGTTTCACAAAGCGCTGACAGGCGAGACACCGCATTCCGCAGAATTCTTGTTCCACCATTTTTCAGAGGAGACAACATTTTTGACTTCTTGTTATCTTCTCTGGAAAAGGAAACCCTTAGAAAGAGCTTACTGTTAAGGGAAACAATTTGCAACTGTAAGAGAAAGTTGACTTTATTAAATGAAATTATTGCATAAATATTTGTGTCAAATGCTGTTTTAATGAACACAAAGCCACGTATTAACAAGTCAATTCACATGCTATAATGACCAATATTGTAAAAATGGAAAGACAGGTGAAAATGATTTTGACTTATGAACTGCTGCTAAAGGTTGGACAAAATTCACAATAGCTGGCCATGGCCTGAAAAGAGGATTTTTATAGAAAAGGATTGTGCATGTAGGAATCAACAAGATAATGGCAATGAGGCCGAAAAATAGTGCCCAAAATTTTTGTTAATTTTGTAGCAATGTGATTGAATTTATGCAATAATTATGAGCAAACATGTTTTATTGTTTCATTAACATTTACCAGGTCCCTCTGGGGCTGGTATATGTTATTGAAATGAAAAACTATAATGCTCTGAAACTATTGCCTGAAGGAAGGGTACTCAGAACTGCTACAGTTTGACAAATGTTATACAAATGTTTACAGTGTATTTCAGTGTTTTACAATATGCAGATCTGCATGAAAATTAAGCCCTGGTAAACACACAGTTTCGACACAGGATTATAAGGAAAAATGAGTAAAATTGTGAACATTATAAATTGGGAACTGTGGCTCTATTGGTTTAATAGTAAAATGTTGTCCCCTTTTTAGTATTAACAAGTTACAGTTTTATTTGAAGCTGAGCACTGGGTAAGAACAAGGCATTTGCAAATGAATGAGGCCCATGTCAGCCTTACATTGCACATCTTTACATTGTTTTCTATTTGTAATCATAATGCTGTAATAAAATGAAAGAAAAAAAGAGAGAAATATTTCAGCCTAAAGTGATAATCACTATCATAGGTTGTTGCTGGGTGAGTGTTAGGTTGTGTAATTCAGAAAGAAAACAGACTTAAGATTTATTCTAGTTATCATCTTTGAGCAAAAATGATTATCAAATGACCAATTTTTACATTTCAGAGGGGGAAAAATCTGGTGTCCCGACCCCTGCAGCAGGTCAGCCTGCTGGTGGAAGTGTCCCCGCTCTACAACTGGGGGAGCACCCAGAGACCCCTCAGGTTGACATGAGATACTACAATGATCTGATGAACTGTATTCCACAAGAGAGTGTCAGTGTACCACTAATACTCGACTGTATGCTGGAACAGGTATGGATTGGTAGACAGAGTCTTGTAAGGTGTATGGCTACTCCTTCATGTTTGTTCTTCCACCATTTTAACAAAGGGGAACAGCTTTTATGACCTTTTTGTGCTAGTTTCCTCAGAGGATGAATCTCCTTCAAAAAAGGGTCTTATAAGAAAGAATTTGCTTTCATTGGGGCATATTCTTTCCTTTAAGAGTCGACCCCCATTGAGAAGGGAAGCAAAAATGAAAGCTGCAGCATTGCCTTTCCTGGATTTGGTTGTTTGGTTGCTTTGGGTTGAACAGCTCTTTGAGACAGTATTTCAGTCTATATCGAGCCATCTCCCAGAGGGAGGGAGAAAGACGAGATATGATAGGGGAGAGAAAAAATGTGAAAAAAAACAACAACACCCACACCTGCTGCAAGCACAGAAGGCCCTTGCCCTGCTATCATCAAAATTAGTAGGAGGACCTGGCACTGAAAGTTACCCAGCACCATTGCCCGACCTGACCACCCTCGCTTCCCCTGAAAATGTACTCATTTACCTTAAATTGGGTATGTAGCAAATCAAATTAATGAGCTGCGACATGACAAAACCAGCAAAATGACTGTGTGCCCAGTGCAGCCTGGGCATCCGCCCAGTCTAATCAGTCTTCGCTGTCTGCATGGAGGTACCTAAGACCCTTAGCTACCCTTTAAGTGCTTAGTGAAGAGTCTGATCAGACTGGGTGGGTGCCCAGGCTGATCTGCCTGTGCTGGGCCCCCTACCACTTTGCTGTTTTTCTCGTGTCCAGCTCATTTGAAGAATATGAATAGAAAAATATGTATGTTTCCATCTTCCTTACTAAAAATGTTGATGACATTGTTGTACTGCCCATTAATACCAAGCTCTGTTAGTAATACCATATTAATCCTATTAAACACTCTGGGGATGTTGAATTTTACAAAAGGGGGCAATATTTAGAGCCTAAATTGTAGTAGACCAGCCTCTGCAAAAATACATTTAATTAACAGTATTAAGGTGAATGGGTATACTTTCAGAGGAAGTAACTCTACTATTTTTCCTCTCTTATCAGTAGGGGTTGGGGTCAACTCTTACAAGAAAGAATTTGCTCCTCTAGGAGCAAATTCTTTCCTTTATGAGTAGACCTAATTTTTTTGAAGAGCTATCTCATCCAGAGAAGCAAACAGGAAGTCTTGCAGGTAATTAAAATATCATTTTTGGAAAAGAAACAGGGGGCGTTTATTATAGCAGGAGCATTTATTAGGATTATTGTGCTATATGGGTACCGCATTATTAATCCAATGAAAGAAAGTAATTTATTGTATGACATTGCTGTTATTCAGTGGAAAATGTCATGTCATAAACATGGTATGATCACATACGTAATAACACTGTGGTGCTTACACGTAAGGTCATTGACAATGTCCATGTCAACAATGCATGTTCTTATGGAAATAATGTTTATTGTGGAGGCGTTAAATCCCATTTTTAATGGTCATATGATAAAAAGAACCTTACACTCGTGGTCATTTCACCACTCGTGTAAGATCCGCTATATAATAATACAAAGAAAAAACAACAACAAATTATATAGATAAATAAAAGAATTCCATGGAATGTAGTGTCTTGCTTGTCTGTGCATTGTCAGAGAACAGCTAAACCTGAAAACTTGGTATCCCTTGTCCATACAATTTTAGTAACGTCCTTACACTTAATAAAGATTTCATCATACATTGTCAGGTTGTTGCCACCAAAGAGGAGATTGATCCCCCAAGTGAACAACAACCAGCTAGGAGAGCTGATGGCATTAACCATGAGTTAGCCAATCATCTCAGCACTGTGGCCTTCAAATTAGCCCTTACGGAAGAGGAACATAATGTGAGTACTGTAAAACAGAGCTTCCTGGTAACAACTATAAGGGCTGCAGAAAGGAAGGGGTAACAATGATAATTAAGCGATCATTTTTTATATTTCTCCATAAAAACATACGTTGCTATCCCTCATTAGAACTGTCTTGCCAAGATGGTTCTAATACGGGGTCACAACATATGTTTTCATTGAGAAATAAGGAAAATTATCTTTGAATTAACCTATATACCTCCTCTTATCTGGAGCTCAATTATGTTTATGGAGAAGCATCTGTGTAGGTGAGTTGTTAGCGCTACCAATCACAGGATCACAGGGTCACAGGTCTGAGTCCTGCTGCAGGGAAGATTCTGTCCAAACCTGAATGGTACTTTGTTGCACAGAGTTCTTCAAAATCACCCTCTCATTATCCTGTTATGACTGAAATACTGTTGAAAATCATTTTTGGAGAATGATCAGATAGTATGCCAGACTTATAGTCTGATTTACTCTTATCTGGAGCTTTGTCGAAGAAAGGTTTTGGAATTCTATAATAATACCGGGATAATAATAATATTTTGTGAAGTGCATGCAAAACAATTGCTTTTTGCAACATAATTTGGCATGAGCCAGTTAGAAGCAGATTGCAACAATATATTATAGGATATATTGTCTCAAATGTTTGACATTATCCAATCTGACTTAGCATTATAATCGTGCATACATTAGAATTTACTTATATTGGCAAAGACTGTTTTGCATGTTATATATATATATTGCATATTCTTTCACAAGGCCCTTGCTGAAGTGCTGAGCCTGCCAGAGCGCCCACCAGAAGAACTCAAACAGCCATTACTAATGAACTGTCATGACGACATCACACAACGCACCCAGCACCTCAAGGCCATCCATGGCTTTAGTCCTGAGAAGACAGAGCTGGACATGTTACAAAAGCTGCCGTTTAAGGCTATGATGGATTTCCCCCAACCCACCTCACAGGTTGCCAAAGAAAGGGCAGCAAGGTTACAGGAGCTCATTCATTTCTGTGCAACTGGTGGACTCTCACAGTCAGGTATGATATTTATGATGATGTCAGCTGCAACATACCCCTAGTGTGCTTAAGTATTGGGACACCTAAAATAATAAATTTTCCATTTGTCCCAAATGGAAAATTCATTATTTTCAGATGTCCGAATATATATGCACATTGCAGTGTATGCAGCCTTTTCCCTGATATACAAGAGATCAGTTTGGTGCCTTTGAACTTGAAACACCCCTAAGATATTCATCAAGGGGACATGCATGTTTCCTAAAGGTTTTATATGGCATGTCCTATCATTCATAGGTACTTCTTTAGGCAATTCTTATTGTAAGCATCATCATAGGGTTTTATGGATCAGTTAGAAAGTCCCAGAATCAGCAAATATTTTTCTTTTCTAAAGCTGTGTGCTATAAAATTTATAGAAATTTTTCTATTTCTCAACAAAAACATATGTTATGACCCCTCATTTGAACTGTCTCGGCCAGAGTGTTCAAATAAAGGGGCCACAACATATGTTTTCATGAGAAAATTAAGGAAAATTTTCCTAAATTATACTTGTTACCCCTTCTTATCTGGAGCACTGCACTTTACACACAGCTCCTCATATCTGTCTATAACTTACCAGCATAGTTTTGGGAGTTCGGGTTCTTTTTGTTTGATTCATTAACACTCAAAATTTTCTTTCTTTTATCAGAAATTGACAGAGCCTTTAAACAGTTTGTGTTTGAGTGTATGGATCTAGCGGGAACCGACTCCAATGGTTTCATTATTACAAGAGACAGCGAGGGTCTGGAACATAGTGCTATCCCCTGGGATGATCCCTACCCCTTCTTCAAGGGAATGATCCCACATCATGAGAAGGAGGATATAAGATTGACCCCTGTTTCTGATGAAAGATCAGGTAAGCTGTTTGAGACTTACTGTACGAAAATATGTTTTTAGACTGTCATGGTAATTAAGCCTTTTCTCAATAATGAATCTAACTTCAAAGTCTCAAAAGGGTTAAACAGCTAATCTCTTTAGAGACGAAGTTGTTTGCCTAGTCATTATTTGGGGAGGTTAACTCTTTAAGCACCAAAAATCAGACAACAAAATTTAAGTCCGCAAAATTAAAAAAAGGCCTTGTCCAAGACATATCATATTGAGAATTCAAAGACTAGAGGCCAAACAGACTAGAAGCCAAACAGTGTAGATCTAGATGAGCCGCCTCATCAGGATCTACGCTGTTTGTAAATTATGCTATTTTCGTCACTGGTGCTTAAAGTGTTAACTTAAATATAAAGGTGGGTTTCAGCATTCATCTTCAAAGTTCAGACATATTCATGTTATCAAATAAAAAAAAGAAAAAGAATTCAGGGGAAAGAGAAAAAAGAGTATTTATAAGATATTATATAAAATGATTAAGTATGATAACAGAATTATTTCTAAAATTCTTGGTCGCTTTTATTATAAAGAATGGCTGTATATGGATTTAATAATGGCAATATAGTTGTATTAGAACGAATATGTCCATTTAGTTGCAGTCTAGAAATCTAATATTTCCTATCCCATAAAGCAGAGTTTGATAACTAACAATTCTGAGACCACGTCTGGTCATTCCCTATAAAAAAAAAAACAATATATGTTTTGGCTCACTAAATCTGCAAGCCAATGCTGTTCCACAGTGCAGATTGGGGCTTTTAAGGAAATTACCCTTGACTCACATCAGAACTTACCCATATCCAGAAGTCTGATCCATTATTATTATTATTATTACTTTTAATTTTTTTACCTTACTAGGACCAAAAATCAATATTGCAGGTAGTACATAAGCACATAAGTAATTAGTTGAATCAAGCAAAATGGTGACATTTTTGACTAGAAGAATAATTTTCACATGAAAATCATCACATGCTCTTGTTTTCAAGAGCTCTGCAGTCTTGTCTGATTTTTAGATCGCCTGAACGTACTACCCCCGGCGTTGGCGTTAGCGTTTTTCGTCCGTGGCAGCAGTGGCGGCATTAGCAAAATGTTAAAGTTTTACGTTAAAGTTTTGTATGTGATGGGCATGGTGCTGTCAGGCGAGCTATCCTGGCCCTGTGACAGGTCTTGTTCTACTAATGCAAATGTTAATAACCAACTGTTTGCTTGATACAATTATATTCCTATATTTTGAATTATTTGCATACTTTCAAAATATTCTTTTATTTGGGAGCCTCACAGTCATTAGATTAAATGTTTATAAATGAATAAACATAATTCAGGTTCATATAAACTAATTCAGGTTTAAAAAAAAAAAAAAAAGTTGATTTAGGAAACATGTGAACAGCTCTATCACAAAAAGTTTCTCATATTTTTCATGTCCAAACTGGTTTGCACTGTCTATTCAGGGTATGTACAGTTTACTGTGAAAAATATTCACATAAAAGTTGTGAGTATCTATTCAGAACATGAGAAAAAGGTTCACCCAAGTAAATAAACTGAAAGTATGGAAATAATACTGTATCTCCTGGCTAAACATTCCTCTCCAGTACACTGTGCATGATAAATTATGTAATATACATGTCCTGTGCTTACCCAAAATATCAGGTTACCTATGGAATTCTCCTATCTTTGAGTTCTAACAAGTCACACTCTTGTCCAACAGTCTAGTGTCAGATCAGACGGACACTAGACTGTTGGACAAGAGTGTATAGACAGTCAGACTGTCTAAATACTTAGGGTAAATGGAGTCTTGACACTAGGCAGTTATATTATGATATACTCAGAGGCAAAAGAAAGTATACACTTCATAGTCAATAAGTCATGACCCCTCTGTTCATTGCATTGACCAATTACAGACCGCTAGTGGTTGTCAGCCTTTAACATCCCAGTGGCACAATTTCTGTCTGCCACTGAGAGCCTTTTTACCAACTAAATGAAATGCAAGGTTTGCATAGAAAAGAATCTAGAATTCAAATACTGATTAACAGCAAAATTGTACTTTCCATTATGATGTATGCGGAAAAAGTGCAAAATCGACATGTTTCTATAGTGTCAATAGCCAAGCATTTCTTTTATTACTTTTACACCACCACATTGTAGCTTGAGTAGAAAATTCTATCATGCAGAATTTCACACCTGTGCAGTGAAAAAAGAGAGAAAAATCTGGTCATTCAGAAAGTACCACTTTCTTTTGCCTCGGAGTATATATAATAATTGTCTGAAATAATGGTAAAATTCTCTTCTAAAGTACACTGTATGTATCATACAAAAGCAAAATACTTATAAACTAAACTAGGAACTGTCCTTACTTATTTCTCCACAAGAAATATGTTGTTAGTATTATGAACATTACCTGAGCAGTGTTGAGTTCAAAAATACTTTTGTACCCAAAATGTATGCGTCCTTAATTGTAATAACAGAGACTTGTTATTAGGAAGGTTTAATTTTCGTGGGTTCAAATTTCAAACAGGGTATATTTTGGCATACCAGAATAAGATAGACTAACAAGTATACTATCTCTCTACAAGTTCTCTCATCTTTATATACTGTGGTGTTGTATCCCTTATCAGTTACCATATAGTTAGATTCCTGTATGCATGAAGAATAAATACCCAGAATGATGCTTCCTGTTTGTATGTGTTTGTATACTATACACAGTATAACTGAGCCGCGACACAACAAAACCAACAAAGTATTTGTTCGCCCAGCGCAGACTCAGTTTAGCCTGGGCATTCGCCCAGTCGGATCAGAGTCATCGCTGTCTGCATGGAGGTAGCTGAGACCCTTAGTTACCCTTTAATTGCTTAGCAAAGAGTCTGATCAGACTTGGTGGATGCCCAGGTTGATCTGAGTCTGCGCTGGACACACAACCTTTTTGTTGATTTTCTTGTGTCGCGGCTCATATGATGAACGTTATGTTTTTCTCAGGAGCAGAGTCTGATCTTTTTAATTCTGTGAGCACAAGCACTCCTAGCTCTGCCTCTCAAATGGAAGAAAATGTCCTGCCCCCAACCCCTCTTGCCCCTCGTGGGGAAGACAAGATTAGGAAGAGGCCAGATTCAGCAAAGGGAAGGAAAGGGAAAAAGAAAGGCAGAAGTAAATTTGATATGAACTAATAACCGCTTAGGCTAGTCTCAGAGCTCTAGATAAGAAGGAGTATTTGGTGATAATTAGGGATAATTTTTGTTAATTCTGTATTAAAACATATGTTGTGACCCATCATCTGAACCGTCTCGTCGAGACGGTTCAGATGAGGGGTCACAACATATAGTTTCGATGAGAAATAAAAAAAATTATCTTTAATTATCATCAAATACTCCCTCTTATCTAGAGCTCTGTAGTCTTATATAATCTAAAGTTTTTTAATATTTGAATATTTGCTTATTAACGGCTAAGTTTTAAATATGATCTAATAAAGAACTTTAAGAATTTCTTTTATTGCATTTAATAGCTAGTTAACACTGAAATACTTGGTCACCTCAAAATTCTGCCAACAAGCCCATTTAGCCTATGAGGGGGGTTGATAACAATGTAAACCTGATCAGTCTGATCTGAGTCTACAGCATTTGTTTTGGGATTGTTGTGTGAGTATTTCTAAATGTGTTTTGGGACACATCCATTTTTACTGCCATTTTTTTGCAAGGGGAAACAACTTTTGTGACTTCCTGTCTGCTTTCCACATGGTATAGCCCGTGAGTAAAGGGGTCTGCTCTTAAAGAACAGATGTGCTAGAGAAGCAAATTCTTTCTTTAAAATAGAAGTGGGGAGCAGGGAGGGGGGGGGGGGCATAAATGATAATAGCAGTGTTGTTTCCCCTGAAAGTGATTGTAGCTGTACCACTTGCAAGATTAGTTGATAAGAATTATTAATTATTTAAGATGAATTTGTTTAATTTGAAAAGAACTACTTTATTATTTTTAGGACACAATTATTTAAATTGGTGTATATCAGTATCAGGAACTTACCTAGGTTTGATTACATGTCAAAAAGTTACATTTTTTATGCCCTTCTTATTGGGAATCCCCAGTTCCCACTTCTGAATTATTTTTCTGCAAGAATTAAAATAAAAATGGTGTCTTTCGGTATGTTACCAGCCACTAAAATGCCTCTAAACATATTAATATACACTTGAATTTTGAAATTAGAATTTTAACACAACCTTGGATTATCAAATGGCAGCAATTTCCCTGATCATATGAGCCGGGACATGACAAAACCAACAAAGTAGCATATGCACCCAGCAAAGACTCAGATCAGCCTGGACATCTGCCTAGTCTGATCAGAGTCTTCACCGTGTGCTTTGAGGCTAGCAAAGGGTCTACACTAGCTCCATGCAGACAGCAAAGACTCTGATCAGACTGGGCGGATCCCCAGGCTGATCTGAGTCTCTGCTGGGTGCACATGCCACTTTGCTGGTTGTCTCGCCTGCAAAGCAGAAGTGAGACATATGTATAACTTTTCAGGTGTTGGCGTCGGCTTTGGCAGCGTAAACTTTTGTCGAGTTTTTAGCTCACCTGAGCCAGAGGCTCCGGGGGAGCTTATAGTATGGTCAGGCTCCGTCGTCCGTCGTCGTCCGTCGTCCGTCCGTCCGTCTGTCGTCCGTCCGTCCGTCCGTCCACAATTTCAAACGACTTCTCCTCTGAAACCGCTGGGCCGATTGTAACCAAATTTCATATAGACCCTCCTGGGACCTTAGGAACAAAAAGTTGTTCAAACGGTCCTGGTCACATGACCAACATGGCCGCCATGCCCATATATGGTAAAAACCTAAAAAAATCTTCTTCTCCAGAACCAGTAGGCCGATGGCCTTGAAACTTGGTATGTAGCATTGGGTATGGGAGCACTACCAAGATTGTTCAAATTATGACCTTGGGTTGACCTTGACCTTTTTTACGGTAAGGTCAAATTTGCTTTCTTGTGCTTTTATATGGCAAAATGCTAGAACATAAGATATCTTGGGAACTGTTGAAGATTTTGGGCAAAAAATTGGTATCTACAGTCATCTGAATGAGTACATGAAGATTTATGAGTACAAGAGGTCAAGGTCATTCTTTGACCTTTGACCTAGAACTCTCATATTTTGACAATTCCAAACAATCTCCTCAAAAGCCCCTGGGCCAATTGAAACCAAATTTCATATAGAGCCTCCAAGAGTTGAGGGAACAAAAACTTATTCATACGGTCCAGGTCACATGACCAACATGGCCGCCACGCCCATATATGGTAAAAACCTTTAAAAATCTTCTTCTCCAGAACCAATTGACCGATGGCCTTGAAACTTGGTATGTAGCTTTGGGTACCTGAGTACTGTCAAGATTGTTCAAATTATGACCATGGGTTGACCTTGATCTTTTTTACGGCAAGGTCAAATATGGGAAAATGCTAGAACATAAGATTTCATGGAAAGTTTTGAATAGATATGCCTAAGAATTGGTATATACAGTCATCTTAATGAGTACATGAAGATTTGTGAGTACAAGAGGTCAAGGTCATTCTTTGACCTTTGACCCAGAACTCTCATATTTTGACAATATCAAACAGTCCCCCCCAAAAAACTGGGCCAATTGTAACGAAATTTCATATAGAGCCTCCAGGGATTGAGGGAATGAAAATTTGTTCAAACAGTCCAGGTCACATGACCAACATGGCTGCCAGGACCATATATGGTAAAAACCTTTAAGAATCTTCTCCAGAACCAATTGACCGATGGCCTTGAAGCTTGGTATGTAGCTTTGGGAATTCCAGTACTATCAAGATTGTTCAAAATAATGACCTTGGGTTGACCTTGACTATTTTACTGCAAGGTCAAATATGGGAAAATGCTAGAACATAAGATTTTATGGAAAGTTTTGAAGATTTATGCCTAAAAATTGGTATCTACAGTCATCTTAATGAGTACATGAAGATTCATGAGTACAAGAGGTCAAGGTCATTCTTTGACCCAGAACTCTGTCATTTTGACAATATCAAACCATCTCCTCAAAAGCCCCTGGGCCAATTTTGAAACCAAATTTCATATAGAGCCTCCAGGGGGTTAAGGGAATGATTTTTTTTTCAAACGTCCAGGTCACATGACCAACATGTCCTCCATGCCCATATATGGTTAAAACATTTAAAAATCTTTTTCACCAAAACCAATTGACCGATGGCCTTAAAGCAACTTACCCTAGACTACTGAGGCTGAATAGACCCAGGTGAGCTACAGGACCAATGGTCCTCTTGTTGTGTTTAGGTCAGTTTCACAAAGCGCTGACAGGCGAGACACCGCATTCTGTGGAATTCTTGTTTTGTTATGTCTTGGCTCATATGTAAGCAATTATATGTAGCCTATAGTCTAGTATGTCTTTCCCACATAAACAATTGTACAAATATTTTGTTAAGCATGATATTGTAGGCTACTTTTCTTGTTTATTGTAAGTTTTTGATACAGACATGTTTTAAAATTTAAGATAGTCATTTTATAACCTGCTAGCTAGATACAGTTTGGTAAAAACACATCAACAGACAGAAATCAACATGTCCTTAAGTTGTTGAAAGATTTTCTTGTCTCATCACACAGAAGGATGCTGCATTATGAATAGTAACACTTTAAACCATTTGTTCATCCGTGTATTCTAGCTAGAACTACCATTTTCACAGGAGTAATGCCAGTTTCCCTACCTGTACTGTCAGCAGAGCCAGTCAGTTACCTTACATACAAACTGGCTGTTGACTTAGTCAATACATAGCTGACTGTCACTTACAATAGTATCATTTTACATTATTGGTATGCTGTTGACCAAAGTCTCAATTGTGAGCCACTTTGCACAGTGCTCTAAGCAGGGACTTGTCATCGTAATGATGTCACACTGATATCAATTTCATTTCGACATCATGTCCTGCTGGGGCCGTATTCATGAAACGACTTAAGTGGTTGCTATGCTGTTGCTAAGGCTAAATTTCTTTGAAGGAGATTCCCTACAACTATGAAATTTGCTCTGGAGGAACAGTCTTACAAAGACTGTTCCTCCAGACCAAATTTCATATTTGTAGGGAATCTCCTTTATAGATATTTAGCCTTAGCAACCGCATAGCAACGACTTAAGTGGTTTTATGAATACGGCCCCTGGTCTAGATTGGTTAACAGTACAAGTACAGGTAAGCAAATTGGTATTACCTTGCATGATTTTATACATGTAGATTCCTAAGAGTTCATTTCAGCAAAGACTCTGACAAGACTACATGGATGTGCCTCTGATCTGTGTCTTTGCTGTTTGCTCGTGGATTAAGCTTTTTATGTTGCACACCTCCTTTTTTATCTGGTTCATGAGACACTGAGTCTTAAGAAAATATACTTAGTTTAACTTGTGTCTAATGCTTGTACTTTTGCATAATTTATGTTGATTTACATTTTCTATAAGTTCTGCAGCAACTAACATTTTTTAGAAACTGAACTTTAAGGACATACATGTTCTGAAAGAGATGAAGCTTGTTAAATTTGTATTTCAGATTAATTCAGATGTGTTTTAAACTGACTTGTTGCTTATTAAGTTTACTTAAGGTGAGGTGGGAGTAATTCAGCGCCGCCTTGCGGCAGTTTCCGTCACTACGTACGTAATGACGTCGAACGTTCCATTTGATAAAAACAAGATGGCGTCAACGTTAGACGCTTCTGTGATCACTTCACGGTCTGCTCACAAAATGCAAGGAGGCTGAGCGCTGGGCGAAATTTTAAGGAAGTAGAAAGTGCCGTAGAGGAGAAACTGAAAAAGATAGTTAGTTATCTGTGCGGAAGACTACTTGTGGGATATTTGACAGTTTCTTAACAGTTTATGAGACGGAGTTCGCAGCTTTTGAGTTAGAAAGTGCCGTAGAGAAGAAACTGAAAAAATATAGCTTGTTTTCCGTAGGGAGAAAGCTGTTCTCCGACAGATCCTCATTAGTTTGTTAGATGGAATTCGCAGCTGTTGAGTTGCAATAACAAAGCCTCGTGAAATTGAATCCAGAATCGTACAATGAATAGTCAGATCACTGTCTACACTTCCACCACGTACTTAGCAGTTAACATGGTAGCAGCCATAGACAGTCGTTATCATACCACCCACACTTTAAATACTTATCATCAAAAGCTATGCCAAATTTCAGTTATATCAAAAATTCTTAGACTGTCCCCAGCATTTGAACACCGCCAGGCAGCCTTATCAACGTCGATGCAATATCGTCAGAATCTTTTATCGACGTTGATACGATAATTCAACATCTGTTCTGTCAATAAGCTAAAAACAATGTGGCGTTTCTTTTTCCTTGCCTTTCTTTCACTTTTCTGTTTTTCATTTCTTATTTCTATTTCAAGTGTATATCAAAGTATCTCCTGGACGCTAAAGTGAATCAAAGCTGCCTATCATTTTTACAGAGAGAGAGAGAGAGAGCCGACGAAGTTCAGTCGTTGGACCGCTAGGTTACCGTGCAGAATATTATAGGCCCTTTCTTGTGTCGGGTCAGGAACTGGAAAACTTGACTCGCTTACACTGTACAAATGCCAAGTGGACAAGGGAATTGTTCAAATGTCATAACACTTGGAAGCCCGCCCCAACTTGGGTGCCCGTCAACTGTCTCGGGTGCCGGTCAACTGTATGGGAGGGCATAATGGCAATGTTTTCGATTTTTTAAATCAAAAATACTTAATTAAGACGGATTATGCAGAGATTTAGAGAAGCGTATTACATCTGCATTCATCCTGCACTTTCCAGACAATGACAATCATGAGTGATGAAAGTCCCAGACAAATTTTGCCAGTAACCTACAAAAAGCGATAGTTGATATGTGGCGCGAAAAGTTAAGTAACGTTAACGTCACCATGTGCAACGTCAACATTTCAGTCTAAAGAGACGGCAGGCCGAGCATTTAATGCACTTTAACTAGAAAGTTAAGTCGGCGACCTTCCATTTTATTGCTTTAATGTGAACTTCTATCATTGGGTCATACTGTGTTAGTTTTTGAAGAAAAAAATGTGTTTTGTTGTCTCAGAATGAAGGTTTTATTCCAAGACGTACGAGCAAAAAAGTGAATTTTCCATAGAAGTCCAAAAAGTGGAAAAATTGACGTTTTCGAGGTCAGATATCTTAAAAACGACATCGGCGACCCCCCTTTTTTATTACATTTTCTGAAAGAGGGACTGAAAATGTACAATATAATGAAGTATGAATAAAATCATGTGTTTTGTCAATTACTCCCACCTCACCTTAACTGCTAACAGAACTACCACGAAATCCTGCATTTACAGTGAAATTTTCGTAAAAGTAATGTCTTTTGGACAGGACATACATAAATATTTAGTTACACTGAGATTTTGTGATATAACGATGTATAAAAATTGTGTATAAAAGCCAGAAAGACCTAGGTATTTAGTGGACGGACATTCGGCACCAGGTGTGTGCAACTATGGTTATGTACTATGGCTATGGTTATGGGGAACGTCGTTACGAGACTTTAAACAGATTAGAACAGTATTTTGGCTTTTAAGAATTTAACTCCAAATAAGTAATACTAAGAATCTTTCCTGAACTGAGATTACAAGACCTTGAGAGACAGTGCTTTTTATGGTTATTCTGATATAGTATTTCTTAATTCTCTAGAAAAAATATATTGTGGCTTTCATTAGAAGCATTTTGGAGAGTTTGTTCTAACAAGATATATTTATCTAGGATGATTTTGAATTACCTTATTAATCCTATTAAATGCCCTGCAGTTGTTGCATTTTATGAAAGGGGGTGTTATTTAGAGCCTAAATTGTAGTAACTCAGCCTCTGCCAAAATACTCCCTTATAAACAATATTAAGGTGAATGGATATACTTTGATATTATTTTTGCCTCTCTTCTCAGTAGGGATGGGGGTCAACTTTTAAAGGAAAGAATTTGTTCCTCTAGGAGCAAATTCTTCCCTTCAAGAGTAGACCCCGTTTCAAAGAGCTACCTCATCCACAGAAGCAAACAGAAATTCATGCAAATTAAGACAACATTATTTCAGAAAAAGAGGCAGGGGACATTTGTTAGAGCAGGGCTGTTTATTAGGATTAATACGGTATGTAAGAATTATCAGTAAGCCCACACTTTTCAAGGAGCTACTTCATCCAGAGAAGCAATTGGGAATTCATGCAATTTAATATAACATTATTCTCGGAAAAGAGGCAGGGGGCAGTTATTAGGTTTAATACTGGAGCCTGAATCATGACTCTGCACAAAATAAATGTCTTGGTTAGACTGTGCAGCTTCAGTTGATGTTGCTAGACTGGGCATTAGTTGTTCCAACATCAGCTGCCTCATGGAAAAATATGATGTAATGTGTATCTGACCTGCACATGGTCAGACCACCTTGTGCACATGTCCAATATGACCAGAATATGCACTGTTTACAAAGATATTTTATTGATCCTTGTATATTCAGAATACAAATGTATAGACTTGTCTGAGATTTGCCCAAAGTTAGGCTTTCAAAAATGCTTTTGGATTTTAACATGGGCAGGCTGAACTATGAATAAACAACAAAATTTATTGGTTGATTTATTTTATTCCCCCAGGTGCCCAGTCTCCAGGCCTAGAAGATGACAGATTGCCCCCATCCCCCAGTGAGGCCCTTAAAGGAGAGAAAGATGATGAGGGGTCAAGACCATCATCAGCAGATAGCAGAAAAGGGATCCTGCGACCTTCCTCAAGGTCAAGCTCTAGGGAGGGTAAAAGGTCAAGAAGTCCATCAGGTAAAGTCTCATTTTTTTTCAAGATTTGCTGTTGCTGTGTAGGTCACCATTGTTTCCACGTGTTGTTTAGCACATTCAGAGCTCCACATAAGGGTCAGTTTTAGTGATTCTTTTCCTTGCTGGTTACACTTTCAGGGGAAGCAACTGATTGCTGTTTTACGCCCCTTTTTAATGGGGGTCAACTCTCAAAGAATAGAATTTGCTCCTAGAGGTGCAAATTCTTTCCTTTTGGAGTAGACTCCTTTTTGGTAAGGATAACAAACAGGAAATCACAAAAGTTGTCTATATGTACCTTTTGAAAATGGTGGGAAAACATTTTGTTGTCTTTCGTGAGAACCCCTGGGCAAGGTGGTAGTAAAGAGAGGCTAATGCACATGTTTACTGAAAATTAAGCATAAAGTATCTCAGAACTGTCATTAAAAATCTCCATTGAATTACCATCTGGAGCTCTGAAAATCCAAATTTATAGAATTTTAAACCTCATATTTTTATATTATCAAGCCTATAGCAGTTTAGTGCTAAGTTTACTACCAGTAGAAAAAAAGAAAAGAAAAAAAAAGAAATACAATTAAATTAAAGAAAAACAAAAGCTTTTCATTGATTATGTAAGGGTAGAAATTTTATATGTTTGTTTGGCATATTTTGATTTGATTGGTTCATTTATTTTCAGATTAATACAGGGGTTGCATACATGCAAAACACACTCAAACTCCCACACATAAGCAAAACGAATAATAAGAAATGATCTTTTTTTTTTATTTGTTGTGGAAACAAATGAATATGAAAATATAGAAAGACACAGAAAAACATTCTGAAAATCATTTTCATCAAAAAACCTTATAGTTAACCATTAGAGCCTCTTTCCAGCTAAAGCCCATTTTGGCAGGCAGTCATGTGTTTCAGGTATAATGTATTTACTGTTTATTCATCAGAGCTAAATATAAGATAGGCACTGGATGATAATTCCTGAATTATGTTCATATTTCTCAGTTAAACATAGGTTGTGGTTCCTCTTTAGAACTGCCTGTGCAAAATGGTATTACCGTAATGTACGGATATATTGGGATGCCTAAAAATAATGAATTTTCCATTTGGGACAAATGGAAAATTTATTGTTTTAGGTGTCCCAATACTTAAGCACATTAGGGTAATTAGTGGCCCACCACATAAATTTGTGCAGAGAGTTAATGCGTATGGGTACACCACCATTTCTTTCTTCCAGTTTTATAAAGTTCAACAGCTTATGTGACCTGGTAACAAACCCTTCTTAACAGGAGTTTTCTCAGAAAGGAAAGAATTTACTCCTCTTGGGTGCAAATATGAAAATGGCAGAGTTAGTCCCCTTAGAATTGTCATCAAAGCTTTTCCTTATCTTCAGCTCTGAAGCTGCTGTATTTGTGTTTATTATTGGTTTAAAGCATTGCTTCAAATTAAACCTTTTAAGAGCCTGGCAGCATACCACAGTCGGTAGGGCATCTGACTCAAGAGCCAGAGGTCCTTGATTTGATACCCGGTCCTGCCACATACTTTCGTTTCTTCTTCCGCTGATTCAAGAAGGGCAGTTGTCAGTTACTGGCGAAAGTATGTGTACTTAGTACAGTGTACTGGTTAACCGCTTAGGAGTCGAAGTCTGCCCAGGAATAGTGTGGTTAGGTTAACACCATCCTGGTATGACCATAGCTGTTTACAGTGGACGTAAAACAACAAATCAAAATAAAAAAAAACTTATAAGACTGCGCACATAAACAAACAGCGCAGACTCAGTTCAGATGCTGCAGAATGCAGCATCTGAACAGGGTATACACTGTTTGCTTACAGGAATTTCTGTGTAAGAGATAATAAAAATGAAAACAAAAATGAAAACATCAACAAGAAACCTCTAAAACTAGAAATGGACTCATCCAAATAATAAAGATGAACTAGTCCACTGGTCAAAAACGGTTAAAATGTGTCAAGATATAGGAACGTTACATTGAATAATTGTTCTAATAGTTGCTGATGTTGTATTCTGTATTACCCATTTGTTCTGTGAAGGTGATGGCGTTTGACTTGAATTATTGTGTTGAAGGTTTGTTTTGTGGGAGAGTTAAAACTATGTGTGTTTTCAGCAGGAAAGTTGATATATTTTAGTCATCCATTACATCTTTTAATAAAGGCAGATTTTAGAAATAATCTTACAATTTCAGTACATTTTTGGGATGAGAAATCAGACAAAGAATCAGGTATAATTGTCAGAACACAGATTACTTTACTTAATTACTTTCTAAGTAGGTTAGATTTTCTCTTCAAGATCAGAAATGTCTATTATGGTCACCTGGTTTTCTTGGGGCTAATTGTGACTAAAGTAACAGCAAAACAAAACAAAGAAAGAAAAACAAAACAATGAAGGTTCTTTTATTAAGGGACTTCTTAAGCGTTCTTTAATGAACTGGTTAGCATGTGCTTATGCCCATTTTCATACTGATAAGCCATTTTACTAGTAAGTCCATCTGATATATTCAAACCTTTTACAATTTATACATCACAGAAGGAAACCAGGTGATTATTTTATTACTTTTTTCACTTTCTGTCTTGTGATAATTGTTTTATATCAGTCAGAGAGAAAGAATAAGAACATAAAAAAAAGACAATATTGTATAGATCTATGTCTATGCACATGTAGTTATCAGTAACTGTTGCTAAACTGGTGCTGGTTTTTACCTTTTCTTAAGGATGGATGGATGGATGATTTGATGTTTCATAGCCCATTCAGTGGTGATTCAGTGTATTAAGGCCAGTGGGCCAATGGGCGACATGATAATGAGAATGAAGTAGGGTAGAGTTGCGTAACTTCGGACAGCGGGTAAATTTGGACATACCATTGCAAATAGTGAAAATCCAGTTGAGACGGCTCATAATGAGCCATCTTATCAGGATTTCACTGTTTGCCTAGTTAATTTTGTTTTAATTGCAAACAACTGACTTACGAAGGAAACAATGTCGCTGTTTTTTAATTTACCTGCTGTCCGAACCTACGCAACTTTACCCTAATCCATAAGCTACAGGAGAAACACAATATGACCTAGACTCTAACCCATGACCTCCTGATTCTGAATTCTCTGCCATTACATGAACAGTGCAGTTTCCATAAAGACTACTAACAGATACTGTTGATCTACTAATTTCATTCTTCCAATATATCCTGGGTTGTTGGGATTTTGTATACATCCAATATTGGTTACACCATTATGTTATGTCTGTTATATTTTTCCCAACTGGAACAGTATTAAAGTAGACGGAGAGAATGTTTAAGTATCGCCTCAATTCAACTCATAACTTGAGGTGTATATTTAGTATAATAGCAGGGTAATTTTTAGCTGGCCTGAACAATGTTCAGGAAGATCTATTGTACTACCCCCGGCATTGGCGTTGGCGTTGGTGTTGGCGTTAGTGTTGGCGGCGGCCGCGGCGTTAGCAAAATGTTAAAGTTTTACGTTAAAGTTTTTTATGTGATGGGCAAGGCGCTGTCAGGTGAGCTATCCTATCCCGGTGATAGTTCTTGTTCAAACTTCTATCAACAATTATGTCCTGACAGTCTAATTAGGGACCACATGAAATATTAATAAACACCCTATCTGGACCTCTGGTTATGGCATCTGTTCTGTTTTGCTGAATCACCTTTTTCTGTAGCAGTTATTCTTGGGTTATGGATATAAATGTTAATATGTATAATAGAGGGTCTTAAATTTCAATGCTGTTATAGAGTAGAACTTCAATGGCTCAAACCCTGATGGCTCATTTAGCATGCCTGGCTAGAACTTGTTCTTGGGTACCTAGAGTTCAGTTTATATAGAAACTAACCATGGATGGCTAGAACTACCTTTCGCTGGAACTAATTTTTGATTGTCCCAAGCCTGTTCGAGCCATTGAAGCTCTACTGTATTTGACTTGATTTTATTCTAAACTGATCAATTTAGTCTTGCAAAGCATGTTTGCTCAAGATTGGATGACTTAGTATTATTTCTGTTTGTTTTATTTTATTATCAAAAGTGAAATGTATAGATTATGAGAATGGTTTGCAAAAGTTCTTGTTTCTATTTGTGTGTTCCTTTTACTCTTTGTAGATATCTTTGTTTCTAGTTTTGTTTTTATTTCAATTCATTTCTTCACTTTTATCTTCTAAGCATGTATTTTTCATACTATCTTGTTCTTGGTCAGCTCACCAAGTAATTTTTTACTTAAATATTTGCACCCTGTTGCTGTAAGCAGGCTTGGAGATGCCTGAAGTGATAGATACATTATTTGTAAGGAAAAGAGTGCTGTACTAGAGGAAGATCAGCTTGTGACATTTCACGAAATAAATGTGAGCCTAGTCAAGAAAAAAAGTGTCTTCAGATTTGTGAATAAGGAAGAGTACAGTCAGGCTGTTTATTTGGTCAGTTTGAAGAGTCTACCTTGTTAAGTCTTGAGGAACTTTTAAGGTGGTACAACTCAGTGTCTTTTTTTTCTCTCAATTTTCATAAAGGGAAACAACTTTTGCAACTTCCCATTTGAGTTTCTAGATAGCATAGCCTTCCAAAGTGGGGTTTGCGGTAAAAGGGAAGAATTTACTCCCAGGGGAGCTATTCTTCCATTTAACAATTGATCCTGGTTTGGAATGTGGCAAAAGTCAAAATGGCAGAGTTGCTTTCACTGAATCCATACACCTTATATGGCACAGCCTGATTATACTGGGTGTTTTTAGAGATTTTTTCCTTAAGTTCTGCTGAACTAGGCATTACAAAACATATGTTATGATCTGTCATTAAGAAGTACAACATAAGTTTCATAAAGAAAGAAAATCTATGTCAGTTATTGACAGACAGTTTTATCTTAAGCTGTATAAGTTTATTAGAATGTTTCTTTATGCCAAAGCTTATGGTTTGTTGCTCTGTTAATTCTACAGTCAGAATTAGTTGTTAGTTGACAGAAGAACTGAAACAGGTAAAGAAAAGCATGGAATAGAATTCTGTTATAGTTTTGGTTTCAACTTCCTAAAGACAGACATGCATGAATTTTCTTCTTTTCAGCCGTTGAAAAAAATTGTTCCACATAACAAAAATTTACCAAGTTGTGCTTTCCTAAAGTCATAGAATAATTGATGGTTCTTCTATAAACTTCATTGTCAATAGAATTAGAAATATTCTTGGTGTTCTAGGAAAGTACCCAATAGTTGTATCAATATATTATGATCAATTCTTCCAGACCAAACTTATTGTCTTAGAATTTCAGATAAACAGTTGCAGCATTGAAGAAGTGTTTTGATTCACAAATATTAACACTTGAAGGGCCAAAAGTGAATATAGATGAATTTGGAAACAATGAAGCTCCAGATGAGATGGCTACAATTGAGCTTGAACGAAACTTTCTTTTTGCAATTTTTCAGTCCTAAATTTTGTTGTCAGTTTTTTAGGGCTTTGAGGGGTGAATATATACTTATACAGCAGGAAACTAATACACCAAGTAATGATTGACTGTACATATGTTGACATTGGATGAAAAATTATATTTATGTGGTTGGTACACATTAGGTTGAGAGTGCCTATAATAGTCTGAACTTAGGGGCAAAAGACATTGATGATCAAGTAATAGCATACCGTAATCACCCCATTTACCGCACGGTGCACTTAACTTTTTCAAAATTGCAACTAAAAGGTATGGTTAAAAACGTTTCCAATAACCGCTCACTCAGAATGAAAAAAAAACACCAAACGAACAGTCGAAATAGTCGGCAATACTGATCGGGGTGTTTAAAGTGTCATAAAAATATTTAGTGTTTGAACAATTTGAATTGCCAATTTCCGGGAGAAAAAATGATCTCATGTCAAGTCGCATATTATATCTCATACCTCTCAGTATTAAATATGTCCTCATTTTGCATTTATTTCATTCTCTTCATCCTTCTTCAATATTCCAAATAAATATTCCGAAAGAAAGGAAAGTATTTCAACACATTTACGATTACCTAATATGTGATTGTTTAAACACATCAGGTAAGTTTGTCAGTGCTCTGGCTATTGATTCGGCGCAAGGGGTCTTGCTTTTAAATTCACGGGCTTCTATTAATAACACACACAATCTAACTCTGGAAGATGTGGTCCTTTTGATCTTTCCTATTTCTGTCTGTCCTATATTATGTCCAAAGGTGCAGAAATATTGGCAATGTGTCATGAAAAAGGTACCATATTACATGTGCAAACAGCAAAGCCTTAGACCAGTCTGCGCATCTTAAAACAGTTATTTTGCAAACTATTGGCGAATCCTGGAGATTTGTTAGACTGGTCAATGTTCGCAAATGCACTGTATGATACGGGTGTTTGCTGATCGGATGTGTCCCGAGGCCCTTTTGAGGCCCACGGGCCAGCTATGCCAATGATAAACCTATCCTATGGCTACCGCGAACTTTGTTTAAATGCACAGACCATGCATATGCGCAGGCTGGTGGCTTCGTTCAGTTTGCGCATGTATTCAGACTGATTTTGTCAGGAAACAAGAGTTTGTCGTTATGACAATTTATTTCTTTTGCAACCCGGGTTTCTCATCTGTTGTTCATGTATCTTTCCCAAACGAACGCACTTGGGCGCACATGCACATTATCCCTATATATGACAAGAATTGCTCTTGAGAAATGGCGCCTTTTCGCATGTAGGAAAGGCAAAGACTCAGTTCAGCCTGCGCACCCCCGCAACCTTCGTTAGCTCGATCCTTCTCGGATCAACATGTACATTCCCATTGTTGATGCAGACAGAGAATACGCTAATCAGACGGCGCAGATGTGTAAGCTGATCCGAGTTCACTGTTCGCACTCGTACACATCTTAACACTTCAGCCAACTTCGTAAATATCAGCGAGGATGCCCGATTGACATTTAGACTGATAGAGTTGCTCTCTTCGCACATTGCGTCGGGAAAACAAAACCAAAAACACTGTTGCTGTTGAAACAGAAATGGTTAGTTGAACTTGATGCATCTTGTGAGTTTCAAAAGGAAAAAGCAGTGTGCCCTTGTGCATTTTTTCCGGAAATGGCCTTGGTGTGCGGTTATAGGGGCATGTGTGCGGTAAATGGGGCGATTACGGTATGTAGGAGTCACGATACCAATTTTGAAAGAAAAATTCCATACTATATTGTTCTTATCTAATGCTTTTATCTTTATTCTACCCCAAGTTTATCAGATTAAGTCATGGTTTCTGTTCCAAATAAGAAGTTGAGTGATTTACCAACAAATGCTATTAGGGATATTGTGATTTTAATGTTGTTTATTTGGCATAAAAGTTTTAGAGAAACTGTGACTTTTTGTTTCAAACACTTCCACTTCAATACTTTTAGAGCAAATGGAAATGGACCAGTAATGATTTCTATATAAAAGTGGTATAATCATTCTGTTAAGTACCATTTGGAAGTTGAACATATTATTTTTTCATGACAATCAAAAGCAATTTGTTACTACTAAACTGTGGAATCATCTAGGCAAAGAAAACTTAAGTGTATTTAGTAGCTTCCTGAATGCTTGTTACAAGTTACAGTCTACAAAATAAATTGTGACACTTTGGTTGTATAATTTTCTGGTCCTGGCTCACGGTTGAGGCCTTGGGCAGTTGGTTGAGCATATGACTCAAGAGTCAAAGGTTCTGGGTTTGTTTCTCCTTCTGCTGAGTCAAGAAGGGCAGTTGCCAGTTTCTGGGGAAAGTATGCACACTTAGTACTGGTTAATCGCTTAGGAGGTTAAACCTGCCCAGGAATAGTGTGGTTAGGTCAACTGATTGTCCCATCATTTTGAAAGTAGAGCTTGACTGAATCCGTTGATTTTGGAAGATGGGGTAGAGGGACAATACATGAATAAGTTACCATTGTTTGCTGGAGCATTCAACTTGCTAGCCCATTTTCATGTTCATTTCCAAGAGAATGAGGTCAGTTACTTGTATCAAAACATACATTGTATACAATTAAATGAACATTGGTACATCAGTCTTCGATCAAATATTAAAAAGGATACTGTATTGTCGTCCACCAAAACAGCACAGCAATTAGTGAAACACTAATGCCCAGGTTGGAGGTAAACCTGTGTTTCTCTTGCTGTCACCTACTGCTAAGACCCAGAATATATTAGACCCAGAATATATTACTATATGGCACATTTTGTTGCAGTTCATTTTGAAGAGAAAGAAGGTCACACTATAGCACATGTGAAAGATGATGAAAAAGGAGAGGAAGAAGAAATTCTGGGTGGAAAAACTACTGAAGAAAGTATGAATGAAATTGTGGATGCACAGAAGAGAGCATTAGATCAGTTGTGCTTTGCTGAACATTATGAGCCAAAAGTCCTTCTGCAGGTGGGTGATTATAGAAGATTGATGTGAACCTAGATATTTGCAAAAAAACATTTATTTTTACCAGTCAGAATTGAAAACAATTCACTCTTTGTTCAATGAAATCCTTGTAGATTCTTTCCTTTAAGGGTATACTCCATTAAGGAAAGGTTTGCCTTTGCAGGGAAGCAAATAGGAAGTTTTAAAAATGTTCTCTCATGTAAAAATATCAGAAAAAAGCATGGAAGTGTATTTGGATACCTTAATATGATGATGTTGTATCAACACTGATACAGCATTGTTTCAGTATAGAGCACGTACCCAATGGTTTGTGTTTGTAAACTTTAAGCTAAGAATGAAACTAGCCTTCGGTGAGTTTCATAAATTTCATATGAAACGATTACATGTGTAAGATTCTGTTTATCATATGACCCTGTAAAGTGGGATTTATCGCCTTCAAAATGAACCTTTTTTCAGTAAGAAAACGCAGTGTTGACACAGACGTTGTCAGTGATGTTACATGTAGGGGCCATAGTGTTATTTCACATATGGTCATACAATTTCTATGACACAGCATAGATCAACATTTTGTATTTCATTTTGTGAACCAATATGTTCTGAATACTAGCAAAAATTAAACTCATAGATATTGGGTGATACTTTCCATAATCCCATATCTCATTTCAGGTTCTGAAGAATGCCATGTATAAGCTGCCATTTGTGGACAGTTACTACCACAAGCGTGACCACTCACTCATGGTGGTCCTACACAACCCACATAACACAGAATTCCAGAACCACATAGATTGGCATACAGAGCTACACTCAAATGTTGGCTTCAGGTTAGTTTATGGATGGGTGGGTAATTTAGGATTTTATGACCCTTTCAATAGTATTTCAGTAATTTTGGGCAGATGAGGATAGAGTTAAAGTGAAAATGCCGACGAAAGTATCCAAAGGTGATCAGAACATTTAAGGTGAATTACTACACTCTGAGAGGAAGTAACATTTCTTGTTTTTGCATTTTGTCTCAGTAGTTGCCAACTCTTTTAGGAAAGTATTTGTTACCGTAAGAAGGATTCTTTGTAGACCCCATTTGGAAGGACTTTTTCATCTAGGTAAGCAAACAGGAATTTCAGGAGGTCACAATTGTCGTCACCCTTTGAAAAAAAGTGTGTAAAAAAGATTGTGTGCCCCTTTACCTTAAAGTTATTTAATGGTTCACTAGACCTGAAGCACTTTAAAGATTAGAAGTCAAAGAAAAAATCCTAATGTGCTTAAGTTTTGGGACACCTGAAACCTTTAATTTTCCATTTGTCTCAAATGGAAAATTAAGGGTTTTTAGTTGCCCCAATATTTAAGCATATAAGGGTATTTTGAGTTCAAAGAAATATTTGGGAAGTTTTGAATATGTGATACTCATGGGTAAATGATCAGTATGATAAAATCTATGAAGTATGGACTGAAGTGATAAAATGAGAGAAACATGGAACCAAATACAGTCGAACTTCGATGGCTCGAACTCGCCGGGCCCACCCAAAAAAAGTTTGAGTGATCGGTAGTTCGAGCCATTGAAGACCAACTCACAAGGTCCAGTCGTATGTATTATGCTTTTCTATCATAGCAAGGGTGACTTTCTGTTTATTGATTGGTCATAATTTAAGCCACTCGGTGCCAGCAGAAATCTCCGTTCTGGGTATCCCCTCCCTTGCCGGGTCCTTCACCAGATTGCTCGGAAGTTGACGTACTGACATAATTGCAGGAAAGAACGATAAGCCATAATTTTGTGACACATTTAAAGGCAAAGACGTAAATTTTGGCACGTTTTACTTGATTTCGGTGTGAAATTTTAATTGAAGAAAAATATTTTACCATCTTTAATTTTCATATGCCGCCTCATTAGCCCAGGATGATAATATGCGTTTAAATAGATAAGGCCAAGCTTTATCATATGACGTAGCATCTGAGAGTGTAGCAAAGCCATGCATTATAAACGATAATCCACTTGTGGATTAAGTACGTCGTAACGTTATGCGTTGACGTCCATAAAATGTCACATTTTCTAATGGCGAAATCATGACGTTTTAGTACAAACTTTGCTAATAAAATGCGATTTTAATGTCATATGATAAATAGAAACTTGTATTCGTGCTCCTGTATTATTGAATTTATTAAACTTGTTGGGGAAAACGACAAGATGCTCGGCAGAGCCTCGCATCTTATCTTTTTCCCCAACTCGTTTAATAGATTCAATAATACATGAGCACTCATGTAATATCCTCTATATACAATCAGCTTAGATTGACAACCACTCAGCATGAATCAATTAACCAGTTGATCAAAGGGCGGCTTTAATTGAGCTCGTGCCAATCAAGTATACCTGTGGTTTCGGCAAACGCTTTAATATCAAAGCGTCTTATGACAATGATCAAAACTTCTGAGTGACCGTTATTGAAAAGGAAATTATTTACAAGGTAATTAGTGCGAGCCATTGGTGGGTTTTTACATAGAAAATGTACCCTAGGGACCGGGTTTGGGGTTTGAGCATTCAAGCCATCGTAGTTCAAGCCAAAGGTGGCAGGTTAAGTTCAAATCAATGGGAGTTTTGCTGGGACTGGAAAGTCAGTTCGACTGAAGCATGGCGTTCAAGCCTTCTGAGTTCGAGCCAGTGAAGTTCGACTGTATCTGGAAATTGACAGAAATATGAGGTCTTCAGATATTCTTAGTATGAATAAGTCAAACAAAATCTTGTGGTCCATGCCACTTCCAGTTATTGAGGCTCAACTCTAACATTTCAACTCTTTACCTAAAACAGTGGCTGTCTAGCAAAGTGGCTGAATCTTTGAACTTGAAGATGTCAAGAATTGAATGTAAACAGAGCTCCAGACAAGAGGGGGTACTGAGGATAATTCAAAGATAATTTTTCTTATTTCTCAATGAAAACATACGTTGTGACCCCTCATTAGAACCGTTTCGGCGAGACGGTTGTAATGAGGGATCACAATGTATTTTTCTATGGAAAAATAAGTGAAATTATCCCTAAATTATCCCTGTCACCCCTTCTTATCTATAGCTCTGGTAAACATATTACAGAAATTATCTGGATTATGTTGAGGAGTCTGTGGCTGATTGGACAAAGGAGGAGGAGGCAAAATACCAGGCTCACTTGTTGTCTAAAGAGATAGAGAGAATGAGAGAAGAAGAAGAAATGGCCAGCAGAGCTGCAGAAAAAAGACAGAAATCAGGCAAAAGAGGATCAAGTAAGAATAAGTTCATTTATGTTGTTACAACAAATGTTGGAACAAGTTAAGGTGTAGAGTACACCTCCATGATTGTTCCACCATTTTTACAAAACGAAACAACTCTTGTGATTTCCTTTTACTTCCCTGAACAAGGTGGCCCTTCCAAAATGGAAACTACTCTTAAAGGAAAGAATTTGCTCCTACAGGAGCAAATTCTTTGCTGTAAGAGTTGTTCCTCATTGAGAAGGGAGGTAAAACTGAAAATGGCAGAGTTGCTTCTCCTGAAAGTGTATCCATGCTCCTCGAGAAAAAATCTTGTTATTAGATCATTAATGATTATTAGTGGTGGTGTAGTGAATACACCCTAGACTACTATACCAAACAAAAAAAGAAACGCACACAAAAAATATTTTGGCATTTTCTTGGAAATTAAAAACAATTTGAAAAAATAACTTATACAGCGTTAGAGGTAGACAATCGGACAGTTCAACCTAAAAAATTTCATTTAATTGTGTCAGTTCAGTACTTTATGACGCATCTCTGAACAAGGCAGGGGTCAATTTTCAATGTCACAGTTTTCAATAAGGGGCCATTGTCATTGACTTCATTAATGCGTATTTTACATGCATATGCAAGGTAAAGATACTCGATTACGCCATGATAAAGTCTGAGCAAGATTTGATCAGGAATATGGATTTTTAGACATTTTCCAATCGTGCTATAAAAGGTAAATTAAATGGGAAAATCATACTGTGTGCGTTTCTTTTTTTGTTTGGTATACTTTAGGGGTCACTTGTTTTTATGCCCCGGAAGAAACTTCGGGTGGCATATTAAATCTGCTGAAGGGAATTTCATCAAACTTCACAGAAAGGTATGTTGCATGCAATATTTATGATCCCAAATCCAAGGTCAAGGTCACAATCTGGGGTCAGAGGTCAAATCATGTCTAAGCAATTACTCAGAAAAGTACTGAAGCAAACCTTACAGAAAGATAAAGCCTAATAAGATTTGCCATGCACAAAACATAGGTTCCCACACCCAAGGTCAAGGTCATAGCAAGAGGTGAAAGGTCAACTCCTTTATCCTCAAACTTCACAAAGAAAGTATGTGCACTTAGTACTGGTTAACCGCTTAGGAGGTCTAAGCCTGCCCAGGAATAGTGTGGTTAGGTTAACTGACCGTCCCGACATGACCTTAGTTGTTTACCGTGGACGTTAAGCATCAAATCAACCAACCATCATGAAAAAGTAAAAAATAGTGAAATGATATGTCGAAAACAAAGATTTTGTTGCCCAAGGCCAGGGTCACAGTCTTGGCTTAGAGGTCAAGTCATGTCTCCGAACAGACTCAGAACTGCTGAAGCAAATTTCATCAAATTTCACAGAAAGATAAAGCATGATAAAATTGGTAACTTAAAGAAAAGTAAAGTTTAATGATAAGTTATGACAGGTGCGCATTTAGGTTCCCACATCCAATGTCAAGAACACAACACAGTTTGGTTAGAGGTTGAATTAAGTCCCCATGAATCTTCTTAAACTGCCGAAGAGCAATTAAACGTCACAGAACAGTAAAGCAAAATGAGAATGTATGCCATGTGCAAGACTCCAGTCCATACCTAAGGTCAAGGTCACAGGCAAGGCTGTCATATTGTTGAATGTATGACCAAGTGCTTGTCAGTAGGCAGTATCATTTGAAATATTAGGAAGATTCTTGAATTCACATGGCAGTCTGTCAGTCAAAGATGGTGTTTTTAAGGATTTCTCCTTTACTTGTTGGTGAAAAATACAATATGTAGAGTATAGTGACTTTAATTTTGCAGGTCCAGCTAAAAGTCCCCAGAGTAATTTTTTTCTTTGTTGCTTGAATTTCAGTTTGAAAGTAAAAATATTAAGTGTTCAATGTTACTTTGTTATCATTTGAGATGTGGCACAACAAAACCAACAAAGTGGCATGTGCATCTAGCAAAGACTCAGATCAGCCTAGGTATCTGTCATTAGCTACTGTTTAACCGCAAAGCAAAGACTGCTCAGACTGTATAGATGCCCAGGCTGATCTATGTGTGCTGGGTGCACATGCCACTTTGTTGGTTTTGTTGTGTCGTGGCTCATTATGTTTATACATAGTTTCTTAAATAATTAATTAAATTATTAATGGCTCAGAGCTGTGGATAAAAGAAATACAGTCAGCTTCCGATATCTCAAACATTGATATCTCAAAATATCTTCTTATTTCAAAGAATATATTTCCGATTTTTATTTACGTTATAACTCCTGTTATCTCAAACTACTGATATCTCAAAGTAAATTTTCTGGTACCAGATAATTTACTTTGAGATATCAGTAGTTTGGGCTGAAATTTGACTTCGAGACATTGAGAGTTGACTGTAACTAATGACAATTCTGGAATAGCTTTCAATATTTCTCCTTAAAAATTGTATGTTGTGCATCTCTCATCAAAACCTGTTATTTTTTGGGGTTTCAAAACCTGTTAGTTTTTGGGGGGTTTTTTAATGAGAGAATCACAACATATATTGTTATTAAAATACGGATGGAGAAAACGGAATAAACAACCAACAACGGATGTGTATATCAGGATGTTTAATAGATCGACGTTTCGGTCATCCAATGACCTTTATCAAGATGTAGAATTGTTAGATTTTTCTACTGAAGTATTGAAAAACGGATCAGAGATGTCACGTGATGTTATTGTTCTAAAAATAGCTAGTTCTCGGGTTAAAGTGAAAGTAGAAATTATGTGAAAGGTAAGTCATATTGAATACAGATAAAAGGAAAATTTAAATTTCTGTTTACAGTAAAGTTTATGCATTTTATCTAGTTTCTTGTTTGTTTGAAAATTCCATATACTCGAGTGGCTTCTGGTCTATTCTGTTCCAATACGTTGTCTTCATCTTGAAGTATTGTTTCCGTGGACGATGATGGAGTGATATTTAGGTCCGTTAGTAGTTGTACCTGGTTCATTCTGCCAACTGTGGATATGTTTTTGAATTCTAGTGTCACCAGGGCTTCCTCAGGGGTGAGGGCTAAGTATGGGTTCATTCTGGAAATGCGTCTTTTGCACTTCGTTGAGTTGATCTGGCTGATTATTTTTCCTCCGGGTATTTCGATCCTATAGATTGTGGCTCTTGTCCTTGCTTCGGGGGGTGGATTCCAAGGTCCGGGTCTGAAGATGGTGGGGGTCCATTTTTTGTTTCGTGTTGTAACTTCCACTGTTCTTCTTTCCTGATTGCCATGTACCCTCAGTGAATGCTTACGTGCGTTGTCATTTCTTACGAATATTTTAGGGCAGTGCCAACATTGGTACTGCTTAGTCTTCTTCTCGTGGTGTGTCATATTGTGCCTTCTGTAGTTGGAGATGAAGGTGAAGGTTTTTTTACATTTATTACAGGCAAACGGTTTCTCCATTTTAACTGATCTTTACTGGATGAGATTCAAACCGGTTGGGAATTTCATTTGTAGCTTAGCTATCCAAACTTCTTCAGGTCTAAGTCTGACGTTAACGTCGTTGGTTGTCCGGGCGACGATGGTTGCGGTTACGTCGTTTGGGGTGTGATCATTTAAGAAAAAGTGGTGGGAAACTGGTTTGACATCGTTCTTTTGTTTTATGTCCATGAAATGTCCTCGTAGTCGTTCATTGAACGTATTTCCTGTCTGTCCTACGTATTGGAGTCCACATTTTTTGCAACTGATGACATAAATAACATTTTTTGTTTTACAGTTGAACCTGCCCTTAATTTTGAATTGTTCCTTGGTTTTCCATGACGTAATTTGTTCTGTTTTGGCCATGAAAGGGCATATGATACACGGTTTTCCGCAGGGTGAGCTGCCTTTGTTTATGTATTGTGGGTTTATGTCAGCAAGGACTAGCATTTTTTTTTTTTTTTGGTTCTTTTATAAACCACCATGATTTTGTTGTCAAGTACGGATTTGAGATCTTCGGAGGTTTCTAATATACGTGTGTATTTGGACAAGATTTTTCTGATTGGTGGGTTGAGAGGGTTGTTGCTTGTTATAAAAGGTATTATACTTTTTTGGGTTGCGGTTGGTTTTTTTGGTTGCAGTAGGTCGTCCCGATTTCTGGAGAATGCTTTGTTGATTGCACTTCTGACTAGTTGTGTTGGGTAGCCCCTGTATTTGAAATTTTGTAACAAGTTTTCTGATGCTGTTTTGTATAGGTTATCAGTACTGCAAATCCGACGTAGTCTCAAGGCTTGGCTGTATGGTAAGCTGTCTTTTTGTGTTTGGGGTGGAAAGAACTGTAATGGAGGTAGAGGTGTGAGTCCGTGGGTTTAGTGTACAGGTCTGTGCTGAGGTTCCCTTCTTTGTCCTTTGTTATTGTTACGTCGAGAAAATTGACTGTGATGTCGCTGATTTCTGCTGTGAATTTTATCGTTTCATGGAAAGAGTTTAAGGCATCTATAAAGGAGTACAACTCCTCATGGGAATGTTGCCAGATCATGAATATATCATCGATAAATCTCCACCATACGAGCGGTATCAATCTACTGGTTGACAAGAAGTCTCTCTCTAGTTTATCCATGAAGAGGATACTGTAGCTGGGTGCACATTTCGTTCCCATTGTTGTTCCTGATATCTGTTCGTAGAATTTGTCGTTAAATTTAAAAGCTGTTTTGGTTAGGATAAAATGGAGTAGTCATAAAAGTACCCATGTTTTGGGTTCCTTAGACTGTCTTTTTTCAAGGGCATATTTTGTAGCTCGTATTCCATCTTTGTGGGGGATATTGGTGTACAAGGAAACCACATCAATCGTAACTAAGAGTGAGTTTTTGTGAATTTGTCCAAGTTCTTTGAGTTTGCGAAGGAAGTCTGTCGTGTCTCGTATGTACGACTTTACATTTAAAGTTAATGGTTTAAGGTGCGAGTCAAGATAAAGGGAGATTTTTTCCGTAGGACTGTCACATGCTGAAACTATTGGTCTTCCTGGATTATTCATCTTGTGTATTTTGGGTAAGAGGTAGAACAGGGGTGTTCTACAGTTTTTTGGTGTAATATAGTTTATATGATCTGGAGATAATAGTTTCTTTTCTTTTAAGGTGGACAGGAATTTATGGATTTCGGTGGTATTTTTGTTGGTTGGATCCCTTTGGATTTCTTTGTAGAAATGGGGGTCGCTCAGTTGTCTTAGGCCTTCTTTTATATAATCATGTTTGTTCATTAAGACTATGGCTCCTCCTTTATCAGCTTGTTTGATGACTAAGTCTTTGTTGTTGCTAAGTTTGGTTAAGATTTCTAAATCCGTTCGGGTGGTGTTGGTGCATTTAGGAGGAACTGGGTTATGTTCCAGGATTTCGGTTGTGGTTATATTGATATAAGTATCCAGGTGTGGTGATTTTCCTGCTGGAGGGGTCCATCCTGTGGGAACTCGAAATGGGTCAAAGTTTCCTTGTTCTGAATTTCTGAAGTGGTGTTTCAGTCTAAGGCATCTGTTGAATAGTAGGGTATCCCGGTGTATGTCTGTTTTCTCTACGTGTGTAGGTTGTGGGCAAAAAGAGAGTCCTCTGCTTAATACTACTTTTTCGTCGTTGCTAAGTGGGTAGTCGGAGAGGTTTATGATTGCTTTGTTTGACTGAAGTAGTAAATATTTTCGGTCAATTAAATCTTTTTTAATAAATCGACGTTTAGGCATACTATTATAGTTTAGGCATACTATTATATATTGTTATTGATATTTACCAGGCATTTTCCAGGAACTGCTTTTAGATAATATTCTGAGGTACAGCACTGATGTTTTTTTTTCATCCAATAAAGAAAAGTTAGGAACCTTTGGAAGTTGGACCTGGCACATCCACTAAAGAAAGGTTAAGAACCTTTGGAAGTTGGACCTGGCACATCCACTAAAGAAAGGTTAAGAACCTTTGGAAGTTGGACCTGGCACATCCACTAAAGAAAGGTTAAGAACCTTTGGAAGTTGGACCTGGCACATCCACTAAAGAAAGGTTAAGAACCTTTGGAAGTTGGACCTGCCAGGTCCAACTTTCAAAGGTTCTTAACCTTTCTTTTGTGGATGAGACAGGAGTTGTCTTTACATCTCACTTAAAACATGTGCTATAGAATTTCATTAGAGTTGCCTGTCAAACTTAGTTTGAATGAGGCCTCTCACTGTGTTATGTAAATTACTAGAATAACATCTAGTTTGGGTTTTCCCATTTGTTCAAATATGCTGTGATATTAAGATGTAGATTGTAAGTTGTTGAAAGAAAATAAATGAATATTCATTTTTGACTTTCTGCATTTTGAGTTCTGCTTCTGTGCAGAAAATAATTACGAACAAACTTACAGAGATTGAGTTTATCATATAACCAAGGACAACATGTTTTAACGCAGATCACTTTTTAAGGATGATAAAAATTCTTTAGGACATCTGGTGGAACAATAAAATCTGTGTGCATTGAATCAGGCTGTAATGATAATATGTAATAATGACAGTGCCTGGGATTTTGAGCCTTGTGGAGGTGCGACGTTGACGTCATGAAACGTGAAATGAAAGTGACGTCACGAAATTCGCACATAAAGTTAATTGGATTGCCACGCACTGACTAATACATTTCAAAGCGTCACCTGAAAAGAGTGATTAAACATTTCTATCGGCATCTTTAATTTTCTACATCTACACTCTTTTAAGAATGTTCGCATTACAGGTCTTTGAAAAGGGATGTCACAAACCATAATTATAAACGTTTATCCAGCTACTATGTAAATTGTATCCAATCAGTGAAACGAAAACAAAAATCGGGGTGGTGTGAATTTCGTTTGCTTTTGCAGTAAACATTAGCGCTATTGCTTTGTGCTTCTCGAAATCTCTTCTAGAAGCACTAACAAATATGAAAATGTTAAAAACAAAATTTCCGAATTCCGCTCCATAAGGCTCAAAATGCCAGACACTGTCACATATATTGGTTTATATGAGTTTTTGATGCACATAGAACACGTAAAGCAGAATACTGGGTAGCTGGATAGAGTTGGGGTTTGAATATGTGAGATTTTCCAGTACAAACATACCATTGTGCTTCTAATAAATGTCCCTCTGATAATCCCCTCCCTCCCCCCCCCCTCACACACACACTTTTTCTTTGAAAAAAAGGACAAAAGTTTCACCAAAATTGGATTGAGGCTAATAGGAAATACAAATAGGCATTATCTCCAAAACTCACCTTCTGTTGGGCTTTGGTAGCAACTCTTTTGATGTAGATTTCATGGTGTAAGGTGTAAAAAAACACCTTTGTGGTTTGAATGCCATTTTTCACAAGGGACACATTTTTTTCTGTAACATATTTGAGCCGCGACACGAGAAAACCAACAATGTGGTTGTGCGCCCAGCGCAGACTCAGATCAGCCTGGGCATCCGCCCAGTCTGATCAGAGTCTTCGCTGTCCGCATAAAGGAAGCTTAGTCCCTTGGCTACCCTTTAAGCGTTTAGCAAAGATTCTGATCAGACTATGTTGATGCCCAGGCTGATCTGAGTCTTTACTGGGCGCACAACCACATTGTTGGTTTTGTCGTGTCACGGCTCATATTTGCTTTTCTTGTACATAAAACCCTTTGTCTAAGGAGCCACATTTTAAGAAAAAAATTGGCTCTCTATGTAGCATCTTACAAAAAGGGAGGCAAATGAGCCGCGACACGAGAAAACCAACAATGTGGTAGTGCGCCCAGCGCCGACTCAGATCAGCCAGGGCATCCACCCAGTCCGCCCAGACTCTTTGCTAAGAGCTTAAAACGTAGCTAAGGGTCTAAGCTACCTTCATGCGGACAGCGAAGACTCTGATCAGACTGGGCGGATGCCCAGGCTGATCTGAGTCTGCGCTGGACACACAACCACTTTGTTGGTTTTCTTGTGTCGCGGCTCAGATACTCTTAAGACTGAGTGATCTTTCATGGTGGTGTATCAGTACAACTAAAAAAGACATTTTTTTTTACTGTAGGCCGGTCAAAGAGTCCCAAAGGGGGATCTCGGGGGAGCAGTCAGGAACGCCCATCATCTGCAGGAGAGAACTTCTTTATTCGAGATGGATCTCTGAAGGCATGGAAGATGGAACAAGATAAGATAAAGGCTGAGGAAGATGAAAAAGAAAGAATTAAAAGTGCCAAGAGGTCCAAGTCACCAAAGAAAGTATGTATATCTTAACTTTTTCTTTGGAAGAGACTTTGTTATTCAGAGCTCCAGGTAAGAAGGGGTAACAGAGATAATTTAGGGATAATTTTCCTCATTTTCCATATAAACATATGTTGTGATCCCACATTAGAATTGTCTTACCGAGACAGTTCTAATGAGGAGTCACAACATGTTTTCACTGAGAAATAAGAAAATTATCTCTGAATTATCCCCTTCTTATCTGGAGCTCTATTTGTACGGAAGAGAAAAAAGAGAGAGAAAACACAGACAAAAACAAGAAGAAAATTTAGAAGAAAAAGCAGATCCCATAGCTTCAGGTAAGGGTAAATAATTTTATAATATTTCTGGGATCATTTTCTTATCCTCCTATTAAAAGCATGATGATGTAGCCTTTTATTAGAGCTTCCATAGTGAGGAGGGCCACAATATATCTGCTTATGGAGAGTGACTAGAATTTATCTGAGAATTGAGATCAAAGCCCAACCTTGTGGGTCATCCAAACTGGCCTACATCCAGTCTAGCCAAATATTGTTTAGGTTTTCAAGAATATTTTCTTCTCCTGTCAAGAGTAAAATCAGCCTATGCAGTTGTGATCCGATTCTTGGCTGTCGGCATTGCAGTAAGTTGCCCTTTTTTAGCAACTGGTGATTTTCTACTTTACAGAAAGAAGAAAAAGAAGAAAAAGACAACAAGAAGAGGCCTGGCTCCCGAGGCAGTGCAAAGTCTAAGGTCTCTGGTAAAGAGGCAGACCAGGAACCATCTGGAGACAAGGAACCAATACCCGACGAGAAATACTGGCCAGTATGTGTAATTAGTGTGCAAAGTCAGATTAAAGCTTGAAAAAATGTCAAGGTGTATGTGTACCCCTCAGTGTTTTTCCACCACTTTTATAAACGGGAACAACTTCTGTGGCTTTCTCTTTACTTCTCCCAGGGTGACAAAACCCTTCTACAAAGGGTCTATCCTTGAAAGAAAAGAGTTTGACACCTATTCAAAAGGAAGGAAAAAATGAAAATGGCAGAAACTCTCACCCTGGATGTGTACCTATCCCAAACCAAAACGCTAGCTTGCTACATGCTTGTCGCAAGCATGCCACAAGCTTGTGCATGCTAAAATATACAGTCTAAGCATGCGGCCAGCTAACTGCAAGCTTGCGCGAGCATGCAGGGATAAAAGTTGAAAATCTTAAGATTATTGCAAGCTTGTGCAAGCATGCACTGGTGCAAGCTTATACTTAAACTTTTTCAGCATGAGTTTGGACTTAGTTTATTTCTTCAAGAGTTTGGACTTAGAATATTTCTGGAAGACTTGTGTCACTTTAAATATTTCTGCAACAAATGGACATCAAGTATTTTATTATTTTAAAAATGTTTTTACCAATATTGTTAGATTATTTTAATGTACAATTAAAATTAAATAAATTTGCAGGAGAATGTAAATGAAACTTTGTTACTCACATTAAAGGTATAATTGACTCCCAGATCATTATAACTGACTCAGACTAAAACAAAATCATACAGTTTTTTACAGGACAGTAAAATTTCTTTTTTTTCCTTTTGTGAATGAGCGACCACTAGCTTTATTTTTACATTTTTTAAGGTTTCATGATAGTAGAGAAATACAAACAGCTCTTATTTTCTCTAAGAGCTTTGAATATGCTCCTTGTTGACTTATTTAACTAGTTTAGTGCAAAAAACTTTAATTTACATACTACAGACAAACCTGCCTAAAGCAACCTGCATTTGAAAGTCCACAACTCGCAGGTAGGTCTGGGTATACCTGCAGCTTTGTGTGCATATATTTTAATGCTGAGATAAAGGATATTGCAAATTTACACAGCATGGTCAACAGGTTGGTTCAATTATGCATGCAATTGCTACTGAAATCTCAAGCAGGACGAAACATAAACATGATATCTCTATAATGGTCTAGAAGTACCAGTCTAACATAGATCCCCTACTGGGACAGGCATTGTGGGTCATTAACAAATTTGGTCCAACACATTTTGCTCCAGTTTTCAAGTAGAAATGGACTGATAAACAGGAGATTATGTGTGCTCTGTCTTGTCCTTGGTTTAGAAAATTTGGATTTTTAAATGCTATGTTTGGTTGTAAATGATGAAAAGCTCTGACCAAGATACTAAAGGTAAGTCTGCTGTTTTTGTTCTCATTTTAACATCTATTGCACAAAAAATGCAGTATTTCAAAAATGAATTGCAGCTGTTGAAACTGTAAATATCATAAGAGATTGTTGGTGCAAATGATATTTACATGTACTTATATAAAGACTTAGTAAAAGGTTTAAAAGTGGTTTAACAGTGGTTGTTGTACATTTCTAAAAAAAAAGGAATGTTAAGACTTTATGTCACAATAGGTCTCAGGAAATCTTACATGTATGAGTTAAGACATAAATTTCAGAGTCTGTGTCCAAAAGTAAGGTATAATGTTTAAATGAAAACTAATCATATTAACCAGCTCTACAGCATAATTTTTAATGTACAAGCAACTCAGCAATTAAGCACTGATTTTCAGGTATATTCAATTTAAAACTGCCATTTTTTATTTTACAGATATTGTAACAGTTATGAGGAAAATCAAACAGAATCCAGTGGATGATGCCAGCTGTATTTAATAGTGCAAGGAAGGATTTATTTTTAATATAAAATCTGATTTCTTTCTGTGCTTAGAACAACTTTGGATCTGACTGTGAAGAACTGACACACTGCTGCAAACTTTGTACACCCAGAGTTGGAACAGTCTTATATCAAATGTGCTGTTTTTCATTTCATAATGGAAAACCAGAGTGTTTAAGGCTAAAGAGTCAGACATTACTATGTGTAGAAGATTTGCAGTTTCATATACTAAAGATGAACTTATTAAGAAGTTGATGAAAGAAGCAAAGGAATCTGATTTGTTATCATGGATTTACTTTACACAGAATGCTGTGACTGGGTTTAAAATCTTGAAACGGCATTATTCTATATTATTATCATTAAATATCATGTAATGTGTTTATGAATGAATAAACATTTTCTATGTTTAATTTTTTAGTTTTCTGTTTTATTTCTGCAGTGGAGCAAGCTTGCAGCAAGCATGCGCAAGCTTGCAGAGTGTGCAAGCATCCCATTCTTAGAAGCCTCCACCAGGCATGAGAAGCACGCGCAAGCTTGCCAAAAGGTTCCAAATGCATGCTTGCGCAAGCTTGCACAGACAAGCAGGCAGCAAGCATGCACAAGCTTGTGGCAAGCTTACCAAAAGGTTCCAAATGCATGCTTGCGCAAGCTTGCACATTCAAGCTGGCAGCAAGCATGCGCAAGCTTGTGGCAAGCTTGCCAAAAGGTTCCAAATGCATCCTTGCACAAGCATGCATATGGAGCATGTACATGCTTGCAGCAAGCTTGCAAAATAAGCTTGCCATTTTGGTTTGGGATATTACCCTATAGTCTTAGACTCGTAATGGCAGATATTGACAAAAGCAGACATATTCTGCCATTGACAACTTTGTTAAAAGCTGACAAGCCAGTATTAAAAAAAGTTGGCAATGGCAGAATATAGTGTTTGTCACTGATTGGCAATGTTAGTATTTTACCGATTCATCTAGACTTGCTGTTATTGGTCCAAGACATTAAAACTCGTAAAGTGGACCATCTTCACAATGACAGCATTAACCCCCAAAAAGTTTTATGCTAAACCAAATTTGCTGTTATAAGAAAAACAGTAAAGCCATTCTGTGGATATCAAAAGGATGCTGCAAAGAATTTTGATGATGTAATGGATACCATTATAAAGAAGTTTGACTGTTTTTGAGATATTTGTATGTGTTTAATTTATAGACGTGTACTTCTGTGAAAAGTATGCATACAGTATATGTCAGATATGTTTGGTCATATATGCAACATGATTTACAATTATTTATTAGGTAGGTCAAAGTATTGAGATCATTAACTGTACTCTTTTGCTGACGTCAGTAAGTGTAACATCATTGTTCCACATTGTTTTACAGGGCTTTAAAATTCTTATGAAATAGTTTAAATAGCTCTTTGTTAAATTTCAGCATTCAGAATATGTTTATCAGGATCATAGAAATATTGGCAGTGCTTTTGCATACAGTGCATTTGAAAATGTAAAGTCTTGTTAATTAATACATAGTCCTCCAGATGAGAAGGGTTAATAGGAATCATTTTGGGATAATTTTCATTATTTTTCCATAAAAACATAGTGACCACTCATTATAACTGTATTGGCAAGACTTCTAATGAGGGGTTGAAATATACGTTTTGATTGAGAAAAAAGAAATACCTCTGGATTGCCTGTGTTATCCCTTCTTATCTGAAGCTCTAGTTACATTGATAGTTGTTAACAACTTGATTCACGCGTATTTCTTGTTTGTTTCACAGTTTACAGGGTATGATGTTGGTAACAATCTTATCCAAGTATCTGGTATCACATCCACACTATTTCCCTCTGATGGCGGTCAGATTAGAGTGGAGAGAACAGAACATGTACAAGGTGGGTACCTACTTATATTTCTCCACCCACTTCCTTTACCAGAGCTATATAGATCACAAGAAGGGGTTTTGCCTGGCTGACCAGCAGAAGCGAGACATAGGTGTTACTTTTCTGTCATTGTCATGTAAAACATTTTGAAATTCCTGGTTTAGTCTCAGTCTGTCCTGATTAGACTGCTTTGACAACCAAGGGCCAGTTGTTATCCCCCGCCGAAGGCGGAGGGATATAGGTTTCTCCATGTCCGTCCGTCCTTCTGTCTGTCCGTCCGTCCTTCCGTCCGTCCGGAGCCATAACTAAGTAACCACTGGACAGAATTTCGTGAAACTTAAAATAAATATATATCACTGTAACACGCTGCGGCACATGAAGTTTCATCAGACTGGCTTTGGTAATGCATGAGTTATTGCCCCTTTATTGGCTTAAAATCAATGAAATGATCCATAACTAAGTAACCACAGAGCGGAATTTCTTGAAACTTAAAACAAGTATATATCACTATAACACGCTGCTGCACATGAAGTTTCATCAGACTGGCTTCAGTAATGCATGAGTTATTGCCCTTTAATTAACTTGAAATCAATGAAATGAGCCTTAACTAAGTAACCAAATGGCAGAATTTCATGAAACTTAAAACAAATATATATCACTATAATGTGCTGATGCACATGAAGTTTCCTCAGACTGGATTCAGTAATGCATGAGTTATTGCCCTTTAATTGACCCGCCCGTCCTTCTGTCCGTCCATCCGGAGCCATAACTAAGTAACCACTGGACGGAATTTCTTGAAATTTAAAATAAATATATATCACTATAACACACTGAGGCACATGAAGTTTCATCAGACTAGCTTCAGTAATGCATGAGTTATTGCCCCTTCATTGGCTTAAAATCAATGAAATGAGCCATAACTAAGTAACTACTAAGTGGAATTTCTTGAAACTTAAAATAAGTATATATCACTATAACATGCTGTGGTACATTAAGTTTCATCAGACTAGTTTCAGTAATGCATGAGTTATTGCCCTTTAATTAACTTGAAATCAATTAAATGAGCTGTAACTAAGTAACCACTGGGCAGAATTTCATGAAACTTAAAATAAATATATATCACTATGAAAAAAAAAATGTGCTGATGCACATGAAGTTTCCTCAGACTGGATTCAGTAATGCATGAGTAATTGCCCTTTAATTGACTTAAAATCAGTGAAATGAGGTATAAACAAGTAACCAATACTTCTTGAAATTTAAACTGAATAATTATGTATCACCATAAAGTGGATATGCACATAAAGTTTCATCAGAATGGCATCAAAAGTGCATGAATTTTTGCCCTGGATCAATGTGAGATTGCCATTTCCAGCCATAACTAACTTATCAATGAATAGAATTCTATGAAAATTATACAAAATATGTATCACCATAACACATTGGTGCATCTTACAGTTTGTCAGAATTGCTTCAGTAAGCAATGAGTTATTGCCCTTGAATTGGCTTTAAATCAACAAATTGAGTCATAACTAAGTAACCAATAAATGGAATTTCATGACACTTATAATAATTATATACTGAACAAAAAAAGAAACGTTACATGCACATTCAATGCACGTTGTCTTTGAACTGAATTAAGACTTTTCCAATTTTATTCTATATGTAACTGCCAAAAAGTATCCGTATTTAAGAAAATGAATATCACAACATAAGCTGCGAGATTAATGTCTCCAGATCAGTTTGATTCAATAAGGGGTCAGAATTTGAAATTGCTGTTTTAAGGTGCCTTTTGAAGACCCGTGTTTCGCTCAAGTTGTCAGCTCATGTGAGCAAGTCACTTCCGAGACGTTTATCAGGCATTAGTTGTTACGAAAACGGTCCCATCGCCGCTTCCAAAGGGTCGATCAGTGAAGCACAAGGCTTGAAATATCGCTTTTCATGACACTTGACTCTGACTTTCATGTTATGCACTGAAACTCCCATAGACAATGCAAGGTGATATACCACGGACAATTAACCAGTTTGATCAAACTTTTTCATCATGAACCATTGTCTGGAAGAGCTGGAATAAGATCCATGAATTAAACTTGAAAATTTTATTAAAATGTACTGGTAAATCGGAGTAAATGATTTGCTATACTTTTAATTGCAAGGGAGACAATTTCAAAGACACATTATCTTTAACATCTTATTTCTTTTAAATGCTGGTTAAGTGTCATACGGTTCATAGGGTTTCTTATTGGCGGTTACAAGGCAAATCCGAAAGTGCAAAAATGTAAGCCTTTGCGCATGAGCATCGAGCGTCTCACATGTTCAATGGTATTTTCAGTCAAAGTGGAATAATTCTGTAACAATTTATGCAAATTGCAAACCGATTAGTTCATAAGGCTGTCTGACGTCTGACACGTGGGAGAATAACGTATCATTATTCGAAAATTGTGTTCTTTAGCTTAAAATTCATGAATTATCTATGTAACGTTTCTTTTTTTGTTCAGTATACATTATCATGACAAGGCAGTGCACATTAAGTTTTGTCATAATCTCTTCAGTAGTGCATGATTTAATGCCCTTGAATTGATTTAAAGTCCACAAATTAGCCATTAGTAGGGTGCTGACAAACAAAATTTCTTGTAACCAAATTTAAAATGTATCATTATAGTGCAGTGATGCTGAGGCAAGTGTTTAAGAAGAACAGCTCCAGCTTATGCCTTACTTATCCCAGAGATATTGCCCTTGATTTTATGTACAATCCACGAGTTCAGCCTCCTAAGTAACCAGTGAACAAAATTTTATGAAACTTAAAATTTTATGAAACTTAAAACAACCATAAACAAATCAAGGCCACTTCGGCGGGGGATATAAATTCACCGAATTTGCTTGTTCAAAGCATCGTTAGCCTCAGAGATTACCCTGGCTGATAAATGGAAGGGGCCATTTAAGCCAAAAATTTGTTTCTCAAACATTATTTGATAAGTCTCCCTATCCATTTGTATTGTAAAATGGCCCCTTCTTAATAAATTAAGGGGGCTTTTTGAAAAATAATGTGCTTTTTAGCTCACCTGAGCACGGAGTGCTGCTCAAGGTGAGCTATTGTGATCGATATGTGTCCGTCGTCCGTCCGTCCTTCCGTCAACAATTTCTTTAAACAACATTTCCTCCTAGACCAGTAAGCCATTTTCAAAATAATTTCACACAGATGTTTCTGTTATAGCCTTGAACTAAAATTGCTAAAATGGTTCCGCTCTGCTGAACAAAATGGCCGTCTGAGCTAAAAATAGAAAAACCTTTAAACAACATCTCCTTTGAAGCGAATGGCTCGATTTCAAAATAATTTCACAGAAATGTTTGACTAATGGCCCTGAACGAAAATTGATAAAACTGTTCCACTCCGCTGAACAAAATGGCCACCAGAGCTAAAAATAGAAATCTAAAAATAGTAAAACCTTTAAACAACATCTCCTCTGAAGCCAATGCCTCGATTTCAAAATAATTTCACAGAAATGTTTGACTCATGGCCCTGAACTAAAGTTACTAAAACGGTTCCACTCTGCTGAACAAAATGGCTGCCAGAGCTATAAAGAGAAATAAATCTTAGAATGACACAGAGGGCACAGTTTTGATCCAATCATCATGAAACTTTGTCAGAATGTTTATCTTAATAAAATCTAGACCAAGTATGAAACTGGGTCATGTGGGGTCAAAAACTAGGTCACTAGGTCAAATCTTAAAAAAACCTTGTGTACACTCTAGAGGGCACAGTTATGATCCAATCTTCATGAAACTTTGTCAGAATGTTTATCCTTATACAATCTAGGCCACCATTGAAACTGAAGTATGTTGGTTCAAAAACTAGGTTACTAGGTCAAATCTTAGAAAAACCTTGTGTACACTCTAGAGGGCACAGTTATGATCCAATCTTCATGAAACTTTGTCAGAATGTTTATCTTTATGAAATCTAGACCAAATTTGAAACTGGGCCATGTCAGGTGAAAAACTAGGTCACTGGGTCAGATCTTAGAAACACCATGTGAATGCTCTAGAGGGCACAGTTTTGTTCCAATCGTCATGAAACTTTGTCAAAATGTTTATCTCCAACAAATCCAGACCAAGGGTGCAACTGGGTCATGTTCAATCAAAAACTAGGTCACTAGGTCAAACCTTAGGAAAACATTGTGTATACTCTAGAGGGCACAGTTTTGATCCGATATTCATGAAACTTTGTCAGAATGTTTTATATCCAAGAAATCTAGACCAGGTTTGAAACTGGGTCATTTGGGGTCAAAAACTAGGTCATTAGGTTTAATTTTAGAAAAACCTTAGGTACACAATAAATGGTTCATTTTCCTTTGAATCTTTGTAAAACTCTGTCGTACATATGGATGTCTCTGAGGTTAAGTTAACAGGATACTCAGGTGAGTGATCCAGGGCCATCATAGCCCACTTGTTAGCACAAGGGCCCCCTCTAAAGTAATCCCTGAGCCTAACTAGCTTGTTTAGCAGTCAACTTGTTAAGTGTTTTACAACTTTATAGCCAAATACACCAATATTTTTTGTTGAAATATGTGAAAAGCTTTTGCAATGCTTAGCTAAACACTGACGTTGTATCCATCTACACACGTTAAATGACAGTTTTAAGGTGAAAGTGAAACAACTCTACCATTTTCTTTTTGGTCTTTATTCTCAATGGGGGGGAGGGGGGGGGGGGTCAACTCCTAAAGGAGAGAACTTGCTCCACTTGGAAGCTTGGAAAAAAATTTTCATTCATGAGTAAAACCCATTTTAGAAGAACATCATCCAGGGAAGCAAATGAGATGTCACAAAAATAGTTCACCTTTGTAAGAATGCCTTAAACTAAATTCACTGGCAAAAAATGATCAATAGTTGTTTAGTTTCACAGGTAGGAATGTATCAAGACACTGGCATTAAAAATGACCCTGAAAATGACAAGACCAACAAAGTGGCATGTATGCCCAGCAAAGACTAAGATCAGCCTGGGCATCCGCCCAGTCTTACCAGAGACTTTGCAGTGTGCTTAAAGGGTCCCTAAAGGTCAAAGCTAGCGCCATGCAGACAACCAAGACTCTGATCAGGCTGGGTTGATCTGAATCTGAGCTGTGTGCACATGGCCCTTTGTTGTTTTTTGTGTAGCAACTCAAATACATTATTTTTACAGGTAGTACATACATCAAGACATCAGTATTAAAAGATGAGCACACCTTTACTGTACATGTTGTTGACCCGAAGGATTCTGCCCTAGACGACAGTGACAATGAAGTAGAAGAGGAAGACAGGGAGGGAGCAGAGAAATCAGAGTTTGAAAAGCCAGAGAAAGATAACAAAGACAGTGAGTTAGAGTGCTGGGATTTGGGGGAGGTTGGATAAGAAGGGAGGGTGGGAAAGCAAATGTGTGTGTGTGTGGAGGAGCACACTATTAGATGTAAGGTTGAAATGGTGGGCTGGTAATAAGAAAATTGAGGGTGAAAGAAAGAGTCTAGAGAAGTCAGGATATGAAAAGAACAATATGAATAAACAAGCAATAAGTTGATACTCAGGAGAGATGGTATGAAAATATATAGGTATGTTTGTGTGTGTGTGGAGGGATGGGGAGCGGGGAGTTTTTGGATGGGCTGAGATGCAGGGGGTGAGGGAGGGTAGACTGTCATGGATGGACTGCTGATATGAATAACAAAATTGTTTTATAATTTTACTTAGAAGTTAAAATAAAATAACATCATTTTATAAATTAGAAACAAAGAACAGAGAAGGGAGTAGGAAATGATAATTTGAAAACTTGGAGAGGAACGTTAGGCAGGTAATCAGATCAGACTACAGGGATTCCAAGGCCCATGTCAGAGTTCATTGTTTCCACCTGCTATTTTTATGCTCCCCTAAGGGTGAGCATATAGTTGCCGCTTTGTCCGTCCGTCTGTCCGTCCTTCCGTCCGTCCGTCTGTCGCACTTTTGTCCGGAGCATATCTCTGAAAGTATAAAGCGGAACTAAATGAAACTTCACACATTGATAGAGGACAACGAGGGGAAGTGCAGTGCACAAGAACTGTAACCCTGTCACGAGTATTTACAAAGTTAGCTCCCTTTCCAGTTTTTCAATATTTTGCTTGTCCGGAGCATATCTCTGAAAGTATAAAGGGGAACTAAATGAAACTTCACACATTGATAGAGGACAACAAGGGGAAGTGCAGTGCACAAGAACCGTAACCCTGTCACAAGTATTTACGAAGTTAGCTCCCTTTCCAGTTTTTTTAATATTTTGCTTGTCCGGAGCATATCTCTGAAAGTATAAGGGGTAACTAAATGAAACTTCACACATTGATAGAGGACAATGAGAGGAAGTGCAGTGCACAGGAACCATAACCCTGTCACAAGTATGTATGAAGTTAGCTCCCTTTCCAGTTTTTTTTTCAATATTTTGCTTGTCCGGAGCATATCTCTTAAAGTGTAAGGGGGAACTAAATGAAACTTCACACATTGATAGAGGACAATGAGAGGAAGTGCAGTGCACAAGAACCATAACCCTGTCACAAGTATTTACGAAGTTAGCTCCCTTTCCATTTTTTTTTTTGCAGTATTAAGCTTGTTCAATGCATATCTCCAAAAGTATTAAAGGGAACTTAATGAAACTTCATACATTGAAAGAGGACAATAAGAGGAAGTGAAGAGCACAAGAATCATAACCCTGTCTCAAGTATTTACAAAGTTAGCTCCCTTCCTATTTTTTTTTCAGTATTTTGCATGTTCAAAGCATATCTCTGAAAGTATCAAAGGGAACGTAATGAAACTTTACTTACTGACAGAGGACACTGAGTGAAACTGCAGAACACAAGAACTATAACCCTGTCAAAAGTAATTACAGAGTTAGCTCCCTTCTTAATTTTTGCTATAGTTTGCTTGTATGGAGCATATCTTAGGAAGTATTGAAGGCCACTAAATGAAACTTCACACAATGATAGAGGGTAATGAAAGAAAATGCAGAGCTTAAGAACTATAACCCTACCTTTAGTAATTACAGAGTTAGCTCCCTTCCTAATTTTTTCAGTGATTTAGCTTGTCTGGAGTATATCTCTGTACATATTTAAGTGAACATGAATGAAACTTCACATATTGATAGTAGAGGGTAATGACAAGAAGTGCAGAGCAGAAAAACCATAAGTTATATAAGTTATTTTGGAGTTACTTCCCTTAGCATTGCTCTAAAAGTATTGATTTGTTTTTCCATTTTAAATTGCATTTAATTTACACAGAAAATCACTCCTTCACCAGGATACCCATTTTCCTATTCCAAGCCTTCGGGGAGCATCCATCGGTTCCACCGATTTTCTTGTTACCTTTTTTTGTGAATTGGCTTCTGTAATTATGTTGATAGCAGAGCTCCTGAGAAGGTAGGGTTTTGAGGATAATAAGAGATAATTTTTCTTATTTCACAATAAAAACATGTTGTGACCCCTAATTTGAACTGTCTCATTGAGACAGTTCAAAGGAGGGGTCACAATATTTGTAAAAATATCCCTAAATTATCCCTTTTAGCTCTTCTTATCTGGAGCACTGATTTAGGCTGAATTACAAACTGTTTTATTATTTTGCTGTACATATATTTTAGCTGAGGTTCAGAGTGTAGGTAAACACAGTCATGTGACCTCACTAAAGTCCGCCTCTCAGAAGTCATCAGCTGTCAAGGGGATGGCCATCAGTGCATTTGGTTCTATCACAGCTCAGATGTCAGATGGCATGACAATAGCACTTAGTCAGTTTGGAGAATCTGGAGCAGCACCAGATGGTAAGAAAAGGATTGAGGAAGGCGTAGGACTGACAGAAGTGGTTTGGTCATATGGTGACAGACACCAGTATATTGGATTGTTTAACAAATAATATTGATCAAAACAACAGTGCTCAGTCATTTTGAAATATCATTAGACTTTTACTATTTGGACTAGTTATGATACCTGAGCAAGCTGTAAATTAGTAGGGTAATGGGTCACTAAAGTAAATGGGTACACCTCAATGTATTTCTGCCAGTTTAACAAAGGGAAAGAACTTTTGTGATTTTTTTTGTGCTTCCTTGAATAAGGAAACAACTGAGAACTTGCTCCGAGGCAAGCAGATTCTTTCCTTTTGGAGTTTACCCCTTTTAAAAGGGAGAAAGTTTGCCCATTTACATTGAAATGAGAGCCAGTACACAGAGTTGATACAGGACTTGATGGGGATGTGTGTTTGTTGTTGGAACCTTTAGCAGTACCTTCTCAAGCTTTCTTATAAAACAGCTGGGTCCTGTTAAGCTGATTAATAATACATACTCAAAGATTGGTGAGAAGAAGCATAATAAGATACATGTACACTTGAGAAAATTAAATTGAGCGGTGGCACGAGATAACCAACAGTTGAGCAGCGACATGACTAAACCAACAAAGTGGTTGTGCGGCCAGCACAGACTCAGATCAGCCTGAGCATCTGCCCAGTCTGATCAGACTTTGCTAAGTGCTTAAAAGGTAGCTAAGGGTCTAAGCTACCTCCATGCGGACAGCGAAGACTCTGATCAGAATGGGCAGATGCCCAGGCTGATCTGAGTCTGTGCTGGGTGCACAACCACTTTGTTGGTTTTGTCATGTCACGGCTCAATTCTCCTTGGCTTTATGATCATGTATTCCGAAGTGGCAGTTCTATAAGTACCTTCATGTCATTGGACTATGGAGCTTTGATTACATTTCATAATCTCACGTATTGTTTCAGGTCAAAAATATGAACCAGAGCCATATGTTCCTCCAGTCACTGACCCCAGTCCTGTCCCACCTCCCTCCCCTACCAAAAGCAAAAAGGGGGAAAAAGCTGTGGACAAGAAGTCAGAGAAGGGATCTGCCACACCGGATATTCAGGTACAAGTGAGTTTGTCATTTTTTGTCATTTTTGAATGGCTGAAAGCTAAACTAGTCCCTGATAGAAACCAGCTGAGGCTTGAGTAGCGGAGTTTGGTATCAGACTCACAATGTATTCCTATTCACACTGTAGATTAAACATCTTTTAAGACATCTTCGGGCAGAGTCAGCATACAGAGATCCAGATAAGAGAGGGTTCGGGGAATTTATATTCTATTCATACTCCATAAAAGCATGTTTATACACCATAAAAATAAAACATATTTTGACCCCTCATAAGACCTGACCTACTGAGATGATTCTTCTAAAAGGCCAAAATTTTTTTATGAATAGAGATTTTATGGAGAAGGAAATCATCTGTATTATAGCCTGGGTCCGAGATTATAAAACTTGAGTATAATCTCAAACTCAAAATAAAGCACACTGCTTGGCTGCTTCCGAGCATGTGCTCGGAAGCAGCCAATCAGTGTGCTTTATTTTGAGTTTGAGAATGTACTCAAGTTTTATAACCTCGGGGTTTGGTGCGTTCCATTATCTTCATGCAACTTTTACTATGAAGTCGCTATATTTACTCTATGTTAGGAGTCCATAGACAGGCATAGCAGTATATTAGGACTAACATGCAAAGGAATTAAAGATGAATGGGGATTGTATTCATTTTGGTTTACAGTAGGAGCCATGATGTATTATTGTTTTATTGAAATGGCATGCAGTGAGTTGGGTTATAATGAGACTGTATATTATTTATGTATATTTCAGGGTGAACTGGATGAGAAAGATGAAGTAAAGTCAGAGGAGACAGTAATAGAACAGCCATTTCAACAACTCTTCATCTCATGTCCTGATGGACTCAATGTTAGATATATGCTAGAAAGTCATGTTGGTATGTTAGCTCAAAATTTATTGTAAATGTTCTAAATGTTTGAACATCTAGCTGTAATAAAAATGTGTAGGCAGCCAGTAATAATGAAAAAAAACCCAGATCAGACTGGTTCTTTGGAAGCAGTCTGATCCGGATCTACACAGTTTGCAATCCAACAATCGCTAGCAGAAAAAGAAAAAAACTTTCTTGATATTTCTTTTTCTGATTTATTTCTGTACAAAATTTTAGACTATAAATGACCATAACTTTGAACATTCAGTGGCAAAGAATTTATGCAGCCTGTAAGACAAAAACCTAAAGCCATATCAAGACAAGAGAATCTCTCATAAGCAAAAGAGAATCATCAACCCCAAAGGCAAATACACCCATGTATAAATGAGCCACAGCACAGCAAAACTAACAAAGTGGCATGTGTACCCAGCGAAGACTCAGATCATTCTGGGTATCCACTCAGTCTAACCAGAGTCTTTGCTGCCCGCATGTAGGTAGCTTAGACCCTTAGCTACCCTTTAAGCACACAGCGAAGACTCTGATCAGACTGGGCAGATGCCCAGGCTGGTCTGTCTTTGCTGGGTGGTGGCTAAGCCATGGTTATATAGCAATTGAATTTCATCAGAGGCTTGCTGTAATAATATAGTCTATTTAAAATGCACCAAATTCTAAGCTGACGCCATACCAGGTACAGTAAAACTTCAATAGTGCGAACAGGCTTGGGGCCATAAAAATTAGTTCCGGCCAAGGGTAGTTCTAGCCATCCAGGGTTAGTTTCTATATAAACTGAACTCTGGGGACCCAGGGAGGAGTTTCAGCCAGGCAGGGCTAACAAGCCATCAGGGTTCAAGCCACTGAAGTTCTACTTTATTATACTTTCTTTTCATTTTCTAGGTATGAAGCCAATGGCTGAGGATGATCGGCGTTTACTTGTGAAACAGAGTTATCCATTTAAGACTAATGGGGCCCAGCAATGTGAGACTCTGAGGAAGAAATATGCCCTCGCTGAGGTGTCCAGAGTTATTACCTCAGAGGGCACAGTAGTCAAGAATATGGTGGATGGCTCAATACAGGTAAACTGTTCTGCACAGTTTGACTGAAAGAGTTGAATTACCATATAAATCCTATTAAACATTCTGGGGGCATTGCATTTTATGAAAGTGGTGCATTATTTAGAGCCTAATGTGTAGTAAAGCAACCACTGCCAAAATACCTCTAATAAACAATATAAAGGTGTATTGCTATACTTTCAGAGGAAGAAGCTGTCCTAGTCTTGCCACTCTTCTCAGTAGGGGTCAACTTTTAAAGGAAAGAATTTGCTTCTCTAGGAGCAAATGCTTTCCTTTAAGAGTAGACTCCAGTTTAAAGAGCTGCCTCATCCAGAGAAACAAATAAGAATTTATGCAAATTAATAAAACATTATTTTTGGAAAGGAGGCTTGGGGTGTTTATTAGAGCAGGGACATTTATTAGGATAAATACAATAATTTCACCTTCTGAGGACCAAGCTGAAGGCTTATATTTACCTTAACGGTGGAGTTAAGTCATTCACAGAAGTAGCTTAGTTGCCCAAATTAATTTAACATGTACTCAAATTTATGGGTTATAAGTGGATATCTAAAATATACTTTTAGGCAATGATGCCCAAAAAAAAAAAAAAAGGACCAGAAGGTACTAACCCCTCAATTGAGCCACGACACGAAAAAACCAACAATGTGGTTGTGCGCCCAGCACAGACTCGGATCAGCCTGGGCATCCGCCCAGTCTGATCAGAGTCTTCGCTGTCCGCTTGAAGGTAGCTTAGACCCTTAGCTACACTCTGAGCGCCAAGCAAAGATTCTGATCAGACTGGGCGGATGCCCAGGCTGATCTGAGTCTGCACTGGGCGCACAACCACATTGTTGGTTTTCTCGTGTCGCGGCTCAATTAGCTCTCTAGTATCACCTGTCTTTGCAGTGGTATACATTGCATACTGGAATTGATAGAACAATGGTAACATGAAATCTGTATACCGAAAACTGAAGGTTTTCAAACATACAATTTTCCTTAAATAATTAAGGCATATGACTTTCAGGTGAATCATTTTAGCCATTTTCGGTATTGCCTCCCTTTTCAGTAGGGCCAACTTTTTAAGGAAAGAATCTGGGAGCAAAGTCAAACCCTTTATTGGAAGAGTTTCTTCCTCAACGCAACGAAAAGTTGTTTCCATTTGAAAAAAAAAAATGGTGGATAAACAGGGAGCTATACCAGTACACTTTAATTTAGTCACATTTATATGAACTACAACAAGATAAAACAACAAAGTGGCAGTTACGTCCAGCAAAGACTCAGATCAGCCCAGACCAATCAGAGACTTTACTATGCCCTTAAAGGGTAGGTAAGGGTCCAAGCTAGCTTTATGCAGATAGCAAAGGCTCAGATCAGACTGATCAGATGGCCAGGCTGGTCTGAGTCTGAGTCTTTACTTGTGAAACAGAGTTATCCCTTTAAGACTAACGGCACCCAGCAGTGTGAGAGACTTATAAAGAAATACGCCCTTGCTGAGGTTTCCAGAGTTATTACCTCAGAGGGCACAGTAGTAAAGAATATGGTGGATGGCTCAATACAGGTAAATTTGAACGGAGTTTTGCACCATTCGACTGCAAGGGTTAAATTACCATATAAATCTTATTAAACATCCTGGGCACATTACATTTTACATTTTGCTCTGTATAAATGGGTTAAGACATGGACTGTACTATATACCCTAGTAATCCTATTAAACATCCTGCCGGCATTTTTAGAGCCTAAAGTGTAGTAAATCAGCCACTGCCAACCAAAATACCTCTAATAAACAATATTAAGGTGAATTTTGCAGAGGAAGCAGCTCTATTATTCTTGCCATTCTTCTCAGTATGGGTCAACTCTTAAAGGAAAGAGTTTGCTTCTCTAGGAGTGAATTCTTTTCGTTAAGAATAGACCCCATTTCAAATAGCTACCTCATCCAGAGAAACAAATAGGAATTCATGCAAGTTAATAAAACATCATTTTTGGAAAGGAGGCTTGGGGTGTTTATTAGAGCAGGGACATTTATTAGGATAAATACAATAATTTCACCTTCTGAGGACCAAGCTGAAGGCTTATATTTACCTTAACGGTGGAGTTAAGTCATTCACAGAAGTAGCTTAGTTGCCCAAATTAATTTAACATGTACTCAAATTATGGGTTATAAGTGGATATCTAAAATATACTTTTAGGCAATGATGCCCAAAAAAAAAAAAAAAAAGGACCAGAAGGCACTAACCCCTCAATTGAGCCACGACACGAAAAAACCAACAATGTGGTTGTGCGCCCAGCACAGACTCGGATGAGCCTGGGCATCCGCCCAGTCTGATCAGAGTCTTCACTGTCCGCTTGAAGGTAGCTTAGACCCTTAGCTACACTCTGAGCGCCAAGCAAAGATTCTGATCAGACTGGGCGGATGCCCAGGCTGATCTGAGTCTGCACTGGGCGCACAACCACATTGTTGGTTTTCTCGTGTCGCGGGTCAATTAGCTCTCTAGTATCACCTGTCTTTGCAGTGGTATACATTGCATACTGGAATTGATAGAACAATGGTAACATGAAATCTGTATACCGAAAACTGAAGGTTTTCAAACATACAATTTTCCTTAAATAATTAAGGCATATGACTTACAGGTGAATCATTTCAGCCATTTTCATTATTGCCTCCCTTTTCAGTAGGGCCAACTTTTTAAGGAAAGAATCTGGGAGCAAAGTAAAACCCTTTATTGGAAGAGTTTCTTCCTCAACGCAATGAAAAGTTGTTTCCGTTTGAAAAAAAAAATGGTGGATAAACATGGAGCTATACCAGTACACTTTAATTTAGTCACATTTATATGAACCACAACAAGATAAAACAACAAAGTGGCAGTTACGTCCAGCAAAGACTCAGATCAGCCCAGACCAGTCAGAGACTTTACTATGCCCTTAAAGGGTAGGTAAGAGTCCAAGCTAGCTTCATGCAGACAGCAAAGGCTCAGATCAGACTGATCAGATGGCCAGGCTGGTCTGAGTCTTCACTGTCCGCGCATTCCATTTTGTTGGTTTTGCCATATCATGGCTCATATAATCTTTCAGGTACTTTATGCTGATGGTACAGTGAGTGTCCACACTGGTCACTGGGAGGTTTCTCATAGCCGGGACAGTTCACCACAGAGAGGGGGCAGTGCTAAGAGCCAACAGGACCATAAACCAGACTCGGCAGTAAAGAGGGGAGGTAAGTGTATACAGTGGTGACTGTGAGGTATCACGCAGGAGAGACACATCCCCACAGAGAGGGGGCAGTGCAAAGACTTGAAAAATATAAGATTCTCCCAGGGGTTTAGGTGTTTGTTGATGTTTTGGACCGACATGAATGTCAACCATTTAAGACATCTATTATGAAAAGTTTTGACTGTCTGCGCACTTTTAATATTACTAGGTAAAATATTCCATATCAGACACCCTGAGAATCTCATACTTTGCTTAGAGCATTCCTTCTTGGTAAAGGCGGAACAAAATACCTGGGCCCAGTTGTTCAAAGCATTGCTAGCCTAATGATCTTGTTAAGAGGTCAACTCGTTAAGTGTTTTTCAACATTATAGCCAAGTACACTGATTTTTTTGGTTGAAAAAATGTGAGATACCTGTTGCATTCCTGCAACAGCTTCTCTCATTTTTTTCAACCAAAAATGTTGTCGTTGTTGAGATATTAACATTTGAAATTTTAATGTCTCGTAATGGTGTTGTTAGTTTTGAACAACCGGGTCCTGAAGGTTAATTTATTCATAAATGTGTAATCTTGCCAGTAGAAACATAGCTTATAGATTATACATTTCACCTTGCAGGTCAGTCCGACCGCAGTACTAAGAAAGGTAAGCCACGCATTGAAGTTGAAGATGCCAAGGAAGATGAGAAGAAGAGTGTTTGGGTCACGACCTTACCCAATGGGGACCGGATGCAGTACAAAGACAATACTGCAGAAGAATTGAAACCCATTATGATCTGTCTGGCTTCAGATCCCGAGACTGGTCAGGTATATGCTTTTATTTTTCACATTGCCATTGAGTCTGGGATGCATTCTAGGGCCCATTTGTATGAGATATTATATATTTTCAGAAGCATTGTACAAAAACACACTTCTATTTTTGCGGATAAATTTGAGGAGCTTTTGCACTGCATTCCTATGTAATGCAGACAAGATTTATTTGTGTTGATCAAACTGCAAAAGCTCCTCACATTTGCTTAGCAAAATATATTAGCACACTAAAGTTTATAGGTACTGGAAGACATAACAAACCCTTGACCTAAAACTTTGTTAAGCTAACCATGCTTTGAACAAGTAGCCCTAGTTTGCCATTCCTGGAGCCAGTTGTTCAAAACGTGGTTAGCATAACAAAGTACTGTAAAACACTTATATTTGGCGGTCACTTTATTTTGGCGATATTGGCGGAAAAGAAGAAAATCGCCAAATTAAAATGCCGCCAATATAAACTCATGTTACTGAAAGAAAAAAAATATATTATTGAGCATATAGCCTAATCCAATTTCCTTTACCAAAATATCAAAGCTAATATACATCACATATATTAGCTCTAAGGAAAATGCCTCGCAAACAACAAGTGGGAGGAAACAGAGTATGAAAATGTTCTCACCATACTAATTAGTGTTTCAATTAAGTTAATTAAATCAGAAAGAACACAAAATCTGTTTGTATCTTAATTTGCATTTGTTCACTTTAAACAATTAACTACGCAAAATGTAACATGATTATGATAATAATTGTTATTATTTCAATCAACATGACAATACAGAGCTCAACTCAAGAGCCAAATACGACGTCAGAAGGAATATTTTGTTCTTGAGAACTCACAAATCCGCCAAAATAAAAAAACGCCAAAAGGTCCATATTATAAAACCGCCAAATTTTGCTGCCGCCAAATATAAGTGTTTTACAGTAGGTAGTCATGGATTTGAAGAGCATAAGCTCCTCACATTTTTTCAGCCGAAAGTGGCAATGTTTTGGGGTATGATGCATTGAAAAATGTAACATCTCATTATCCAACAGCATTGCTAGTTTTGAAAACTCAGCATATGTGTTTAGGGAATGCAGTGCAAAGCTTTGCAGATATCCATGATGTCACAGCACTGTTAAGCACAAATTGCACATGCATATCACAGTCAGAGGGCCAAGCCTCAATATGCCCCTTGCTTTGGTAACAGGCCTTGAAGTCACGTATATCTGCAAGTTTTACAGTGTGTACACATGCAGTATGGAATTCAAAGGTGACATTCAAGCATAAAGGTTTGAAGGTTTCTCAAACAAATGCGTGCATCAAATAAATTTATTCAATGTTCACATAAACTTTGTGATTGGTTGGACTGTTGTAAATGGACAATGGATTTGCTTCTCAGTTTCAGTATGAGTGTACATGTATTTATGTTATGTTTACAAATAACAAATGAAATCATAAGTTAAAGTTTTATTTTAACAGTCTATGGCAACCAGAGATGACCATGTGATGACTGTCAGCTATCCAGATGGTACCACAATAGTAGAACATGCTGATGGCACCAGAATAACAACATACTACAGAGAAAGTCAGGTCCCAGTTAATGATAGCTCCACTGAAGATACAGGTGATACTGGTAGGTTAATACAGTACTCCATTTAATATTGCATGTTAGGAAATAAACTAGAAGAGAATTGCATACAGGAAAAACAAATGAGCCACAACACGACAAAATCAACAAAATGGCATGTGTCCCCAGTGAAGACTCAGGTCAGCCGGAGCACCTGCCCAGTCTTATTAAAGTCTTTGCAGTGTGCTTAAGGGTAGCTAAGGGTCTAAGCTACTTTCATGACGACAGCGAAGACTCTGATCAGACTGGGTGGATGCCTAGGCTGATCTGAGTCTTTGCTGGTGACGCCTAGCTACCCTTAAGCACACTGCAAAGACTCTGATCAGACTGGGTGGATGCCCAGGCTGAGCTGAGTCTTCGCTGGGCGCACATGCCACTTTATTGGTTTTGTCGTATCGCAGCTCAAATTAGATTTGAAAAACTTACAGTAATTGTATCACAAAAAGGTAAAATTAAGTGCAATTTTATCTGACTTCATTAAAATTTTCATCTGTGGTATACATGTATTTTGAGATTCTCACAATTGTTAACATGTTCTTGAAGCTGGTAGCAAACATTTAAGTTTTGAATTTGTATACTCAGAAGAAGTATATGCAGAATTTTCAAGGCTTCTGAGCCCAGTTGTTAAAAACTAACAACGTTAATTAATGACACGTTAAAATTTCAAGTGTATTATACGCCAAAATTTTTACCATTTTTTGCCCCCAAAAATGTGAGAAACTTCTGCCATGCAAAAGTTCTGTACATTTTTTCTGCAAAAAATATGAGCCCTCTTGATGTTATTGATATTTAATGAATCACTGACTAATGAATTTGTTAAGCTAAAGATGTTTTGAACAACTGTGCCCTGATGAGTTTTGTATTGCTCAGCATGATAATGTTTGTTTTTTTCATTTCCTACTGTATGCAGCTACCTTCAGGGGAAGCAGCTCAGCTGTTTACTTTTTGGCCTACCTTGCTCTGTGAAGCCAGCTCTTAAAGGAAAAAATTTGCTCCTCTAGAAGGAGGTTATTTTCTGGAAGGGTTTCGTTATCTAGAGAAGTAAACAGGAAGTCACAAAAGAAGTTGCATTGTAAAAATGGTGGAAAAACATGAAGGTGTACCCAAACACTATGATCAGTATCTTTGCTATTCCTTTATTCACAGGGTATAATCGATTCCGCTAATTTTCGCTTCCTGCAGAGACTGTACATCATATTTGGCTTCTGCCGAGACTGTCCGCGAACTCTTGCTTCCTGCCGAGACTTCTGTACATGATAAATGGCTTCCTGCAGAGACTGTTCGCGTGATTCTGCTTCCTGCTGAGGCTCTCAGCAGGAAGCAGAGTCACACGGACAGTCTCGGAAGGAAACCATTTTTCGAGTACAATAGTCTCTGCAGGAAGCAAGGGCTCACGGACAGTCTTGGTGGAAGCGAAAATTGGCAGAATCGATTATACCCTGTGTTCTTGGAATATTGACAAGTCCATTGTTCTTTTCTGGCCTTCATTAAACAGTTGGCGAACTGTGCACATTCCGAACAGCCTGAACCCTAGGAGCAGTCTGATCTGGATCTACACTGTTTGTTCAAACAGTAGACCTTCAGTGAAAATTAGTTCCAGCAAAGGTTTGTTCTAGCAATCCAGGGATAGTTTCTGTATAAAGTGACCTCTAGGAACCCAGAACCAAGTTCTAGTCAGGCAGGGTTAACAAGCCATCAGGGTTAGAGCCATTGAAGTTCTACTGTATATTCTATCTGAATGTTTCAGGTAAATATATGGCTTTATTTTTACAGAGAAAGAGTATGAAGTGCAGACAAACAAGTTTGTAAAGGTGGAATGTCCTGCTTTTGCTACAGTAGAGTTTAATTGTATGACAAGTGAAAATCTCACCATCTTTGGTAATGGTACAACTGTGAATATATTCCCTGATGGCTATTATATGTTACATCACTACGATGGTGGACGATTAGAAGTCGACACAGAGGGTATTATCACATACTTCCCACGACCATATAAAGGAATGGAACAGTTATTACCAGAACGAGAGTCGCGATATCTTTTCTGTCATAATGCTGACGTTGTTGTTGAAACTGTTGACGCAGATGGCAATGTGTTTAATGTTAAAAATAACGGAGACTTTTCTGTAATTCCTGTTAATCCAGATGATATATCTGATGTTAGTAGTGAAGATCCTCTAAAGGGAGATAAGAAAATCACAGTTTATAAAGAACACTCTCCAAGGTTCTTTATTATTCACAGTGATGGTAGTGGTACTGAACTATTGAGATATCAGGACATTGCAGAATATTTAACTAGTGCTGAACAGAGTCCAGCTACTGCTGTTTTGAGAGATGAACTACCAGACTTCCCAGGGGTGCTAGGAATCACAATCCTGAAGCCATATTTGGGCGGACCATCAGAAAAATGGATGAAGAAATATGACCAGGAGTCTATTATTCCTCCAGGGATCAGATGCAGGGATCTGACTACACTTCCTCCTAAGGAGTTTAAGACCCAGGGGCCTAAGTTTGGTACCAATGTTGGTCAGGGGTTATCTGTAGGGGCAGCTGTAAAGCCTCAGTTAAGGATACCAATTGTGAAATGTCCATCTGTGTTGGAACTGAGACAGTTTATTCAGTATAAGCCAATGTCAGAGGAGCTCAGAGACTTGTAAGTTTGTTACTTTTGTTTGAATTTTTTAATGAAAATATTTTTATCTAACTGTCTAACTGGTCATTACTGAAACAATTTTGCTCTTGCATACTAGGGTCAAGTCAGGTAAATTCCGACAGCAGGTAAATTTGGACAGTGACATTGTTTCCTTTATTTGTCAGTTGTTTGAAATAAAAACAAAAATAGCTGGGCAAACATTAAAAATACTGATGAGATGGCTCATCATGAGCCGTCTCATCTGGATTTTCACTGTTTGCAATGGTATGTCCGAATTTACCTGCTGTCCGAAGTTAACTTACTCGACCCTAGTTCCAAGCACTACAGATGTAAGATAAAACAGGGAATATATTTTAAATGAATCATTATACTGGTCCAGGTTTGGTCATCCTTTATGAAATGCTGAAAATTAAAAAAAAAAAAAAAAAAAGGAAATAAAAAAAAAACTATGATTAAGGTCCTGCTGACTTATTTCCAGAAGTTACAGCTTTGCAATGTAAATAATTTAGAAATGAAATCTGTTTGTTACCAGTGCTTTCAATGTATACTGAACAAAAATAAAAACTTGACGGTTTTTATTTCTGAATTTCGGGCAACCTAGCAAATATGTAATGTATATATGGATGTTTTCGAGTTGGACAGACGTCTGATTACGTAAATCATGAAATATTATTGGTAAATTATTGTCCTGTCCAGAGTTATCTAATGTATTCCTATTTTAATAAATCAGACCAGAACTTTAATTTGCACATGCGCAGAAGAAAGTTTTCTTTTACGCAATAAACAGTCATTCCAGTACGCAAAGAAAACACTTTAAAGGCTTATGTTAATTGTAACCACAACCTGAAAATAATGTTTAAAGATTCAAAACTTTCAGATTATCTCCCTTTGAATTAAACATATAGAGATTTTTGAGATGCCATATTTTCTATACCAGTATGTCTTTTTTTATCAATTTCTTCGAGATTTGTTTGATTGTCTTGCAAACTCAATGGCTTCATCACTAAATTTATTTGAAAGCCATTTCTTAAACTGCCATGAAGAATTTAAAGTGTAATTGGAATTCCATTGAAACTGAATTTCCGACTTCATAATGGCATGGACTGAGGTTTTTCGTCTGGTTCTCACAGCCTCCTAATCGACTGTGCAGTGGCATAATTTTAGCTTATAAGTCCATACAGATTGGCTTTAATAATGGAAAGGCATCGCCAACGGAATTTTATCATTTAAGCAGACTTTAATAATTCTTAATTCAGTAATCGTTTGGTATTAAGCATAGAAAACAGAAAATTCCACTCATGACGTTTACATTAGCCCCAATATTGCTGTTTCTTAAGAACCTTGAATTTTGTGTGACCAAATAATTACTTTTTCTTAAATTAAAAGAATTTTTATGTCTCTCTTTTTTCCGAATACCGTAGGCTGAAAAATAGCGACTGTCAAGTTTTTATTTTTGCTAAGTATATTTATATGTTGTGCTATATTGTCTGACTGGTGAACATGGATAACAGTTCTCTGCTTTGCTGTTTCAGAATGCAGCGGGGTTTGCGAGAATATGCCGAGTATGTGTTGGCTCGTAACGAGATGTCCGAATATATGCAGGTAGTTGATCCTAGGACAGAAGAGGAGAAGATTAATGCTTCAGATCTACAGTCATTGGCTCAGGCTAACAATGAACTAGTGGACTATGAGAAAGGTAGTTATTTCCCTTTACCCTGTCTCACTCTGGCTAAGTATGAATTCATGCTTTGAGAAAATCACACAGTAAGTTCCCTTGATTAGACTTTGGCATTATTCACCTCCCTTAATTTGCTGAATTTTTATAATAGATTCTTCAGTCTTTGAAGGTGTATGATACACATACAAGGGAGATCACTGTGACATGGAAATACTTTCTTCCCTTACATAATGGTCTGCTCCTGAATGAAAGAATTTCCATTCCAGAAAGCAAGCTTCTTTGGTTTAATAGTTGATCCCCTTGAAGAAAGGAAACAAATTCTGTTCTGCTAAGTTATCTCCCCTGTTAAAGTGGCTTCTAGACGACGGCAGTGTTGTCATCATACACCTTAATTTATCCCAGTCCAACCCTCAGTAAACAGTGTAGCATATGCATTAGTCAATTAAGCCCATCCTATTCAACAACTAAGGGGCCATTTTTTTTTCAAGGAAAAAAAAGGGATAAAGCACTCCTCAGTCTGATCTTGGTCTACACTGTTCAGAAGTGCATAATGGCTTGCCTTGCTCAAGGTCTACAGAGAGCTATAATACAGTGTTATGAAATTGTTTTGTCATAACAAATACATCGACTTGCTGACTTATGTAGTACATGTATGAAAGAGTTTAAGCTTTTAAATGATTTTAATGACAAATAAACAGTAAAGGAGATTTGCAACTTTTGAACTTGAAAGTATACTATTCTTGTTATTTTCATCAGCTGATGTTAAAGATATTTATGAGAAAGCCCTCTCACCCCCAGAGCCCAGCCCACCACCTACCCCCATACCCAAGAGGACCAAGGCTGATTGGGAGAGAGATGAACGAGAACTGGCAGAGGAGATTGAGGGGCTAGAAGCCATCAGGACAAAGAAGATACCAAAATATTTTGACAGCGAGTTTGGCAAAGCTTTCCTACTCACACAGGTATTAAAATAAAGATACTATATCAGGATGTAAATTCATAGAGTTATACTGTTTGTGGTGACTTCCATGTTACGTACCCTAATTGTCCTAAACTTATGGGAGACTATAACTAAGTACTATCATCTTCCTTAAATTTTAAAAAATGTTGTTTAAAGTGTCTTGGTTGAATGGCAAATTGTGCAGATCTAGGTCTAATTTGTGTCTGTTATGTTTTTACAGATACCTATGTACATGGAATACAAGAATTTTATTCACCATCATCAATTCTGAGCCCACAAAGGCATGCAAAGAATCTTTAGGATTTGACAGAGAATAAAGCCAAAAATTCAGAAATACTCTAAAACTTTAACAATACTACAGGCACTTGGCATGCTCTTCTATCCGAAACTGAGTCAAAAACAAAACTACAGAAAAAAGTACTCCCAGAAATCCTCCCCTAATAATTAATATATAGCTTAACACATATTTCTACCTTCTTAAATTTCTACCATCCTTTTTTTTTTTTGATGTGTGTGTGGGCAAGGATGGGGGGGGGGGGGGGGGGGGGGGGGGGGGCGGAGGCTCTAAAATTGCACTCCAGCGGGCACCCATGACCTCCAGATACCATTATTTAAGTAGACAGGCTATGACTGGCATGTTATGATCTTGTCACAGAACTGACTGATTACTGAACATGCTATGTTGTGTCACCAAAGGCTGAACAGATTTTGTAAAACATAGATTTATTGGAAAGAGGAATATTGATTTGGAGAGCACTAGATAAGTGCTGGGAGGGGAAGCCAGGTATAGGAACAGTACAGCAATTATGTTATTGTAACAGCAAAGTGGATCCTCTTGTACATCTGTGCAGTCTGATCAGTCTGCATTGTTTTGTCTCACCTGAGACTAGCAGAAGCAAGATATGGTTAAAAGTTTTCTGATGATTTTGGCATTGGCAGTTTACCCAGCAGGCACATGATGTTGAAATGACGTTGTACTGACGTGATGCGACGTAATGACATTGCATGGACGTCAGTATGAAGTGATTTTGACATCATGTGCCTGCTGGGTTAAGTTTGAATTAGGTTTCTAGTTCAGCTCTGTTTTGTGGCAATGTGCAGGATGGCATGATACCATATTCCACAAAATTCTTGTGTTAGATTACATAGGATCCATAGATTGTTAATGCAAATAGTGAAGGCTCAGATCAGATTTGTGCAGGCTGATTTGATTTTTCACTGCTGGCCCATGCATAAGGCCCCTTTTTCTCATGTCATGGCTGAAATAATTGTTACATTTCAGGCCAAAGATATTAATGAGTCAGTGACGTTGCTGTCACAAGATCCCCGGAAAGATGGAACTGAGGCTATCAGAAGGGGCGACACTTTTGACAGTAAAGAAAAGACACTAGAGCCCCCAACAAGTGCCCCGGGAATGCCTCCAAGATGTATGCAATTTTTTAATGTTTTAGTCGTGTTCACTGTCAATGACTGAAATGACACTATGATGTTTGTATCCAATTATTCTTTGGGTGTAGCATTTTCATAGTAGAATAGTAGAGTAACGGTGCCCCAATAAATGCACATAGTATCACTTTGTCAGTGAACTTTATGTTATGCTGTGCTTTTAAGGTGTGTGGGTACACCTTCATGTTTTTCTTCCATTTTTAAAAAGGGGAACAACTTAAGTGGTTCATGATTGCTTCCCTGGATGATGAAGCCCATGTAAATGGGGTATATTCTTGAAGGAAGGATTTGCTCCTGTTGAGGAGGGTGTCAGATTGAAAACTGTGGAGTTGCTTCCCTGAAAGTGTACCCATTCACCTTAATACAGTTTCGTAGCAACACAGTTTATACTTTATCACAGGCGTGTATGCATACATGCCTGTTTATTAACAGTTTAATTGCAAGCTGAAGTGAATACTGGGTTTATTTTCTAACAAAGCAAGGATTCTGAAATATCTCCATAGAATCACCTCATGGAAGCCTTATGATATATGTTTTTTGAAGAAATATGAAGAAGAGATAAAAACATGGCTCTGAAGTACTTTATTATCCCCCGACCGAAAGGTTCGGGGGATATAGCGATGAGCCTGGCGTCCGTCCGTCCGTCCGTCCGTCTGTCCGTCCGTCCGTCCGTCCGTAAACACTTTCTTGTCCGCTCTATATCTTGAATACCCTTTGGAATATTTTCATGATACTTCACAGTTATGTAGAACAGGTCATGACGATGTGTCGCAAACAAGAATGGTAACTGTTGCTATTGTACTTTTTGAGTTATCTCCCCTTTGGTGATTTTTTGGCAGATTCGTGTCCGCTCTGTAACTTGAATACCCTTTAGAATATTTTCATGATACTTCACAGAAATGTAGAACAGGTCATGACGATGTGTCGCGAACAAGAATGACAACTCTTGCATTCTTCCTTTTTGAGTTATTTCCCCTTGATAGTTTAGGTGCGATATTTTGGCAGATTCGTGTCCGCTCTTTAACTTGAATACCCTTTGGAATATTCTCATGATACTTCACAGATATGTAGAACAGGTCATGACGATGTGTCGCAAACAAGAATGACAACTCTTGCTTTCTTACTTTTTGAGTTATTTCCCCTTGATCATTTTAGGTGTGATTTCGTGTCCGCTCTATAACTTGAATACCTTTTTGAATATTCTTATGATACTTCACAGATATGTAGAACAGGTACTGACGATGTGTCGCGAACAAGAATGACAACTCTTGCTTTCTTACTTTTTGAGTTATTTCCCCTTGATCATTTTAGGTGTGATTTCGTGTCCGCTCTATAACTTGAATACCTTTTTGAATATTCTCATGATACTTCACAGATATGTAGAACAGGTCATGACGATGTGTCGCGAACAAGAATGACAACTCTTGCTTTCTTACTTTTGGAGTTATTTCCCCTTGATGGTTTTAGGTGTGATTTCGTGTCCGCTCTATAACTTGAATACCTTTTGGAATATTTTCATGATACTTCACAGATATGTAGAACAGGTCATGTTGATGTGTCGCGAACAAGAATGACAACTCTTGCTTTCTTACTTTTGGAGTTATTTCCCTTTGATGATGTTAGGTGTCTGCCCAATAGCTTGAATACCTTTTGAAATATTTTCATGATACTTCACAGATATGCAGAACAGGTCATGACAATTTGTCTCATGCATGAATGATAACTCTTGCTTTCATGCTTTGTGAGTTATTTCCCTTTGGTAGTTTGAGCTGCTGTTTGAGTCTCTGCTCCATATCTGTATAACCCTGGCCTGCTCCAGAATTTGAATAACCTTGTACCTTTCAGAATATCGATGATCATGCTGTGATATCTTATCAGTGTTCCTAACTCTCTCTCTGACCCCTCTACATTCCTGCCCCCCCCCCCCCCCCCCCAAAAAAAAAATATTTTTTTTTCCAGATTTGGATTCTTTGTCCAAATTCACTTACTAGAGAGCTCAAAATTAGGTTTGTAGGGCTTGTACTTTAGAAGTTATGCACACATTTTGAAAGTTGAATGTATTGTATGCTATACACTTGTGTATATGGTGGCTGTTTGAGATATTACCTCTTTTTAGCAGTCAAGCATACTGTTTTAGTCTGAGTGTTAGATAATCATGCATCTGTTAACAGATAATGTCAATCAGAAGCATAAAAGAATGACAATATATTACTAATATGTGTTTTGAAGTGCACCCTTTTTACCAAGGCCCATGGGGGTCTTCGGTCGGGGGATTTGCCATCTCCTCTGATGGCTATTTTTTATTATAGGAATGAATTTTAATTTTGTGGATTTTTTCGATGGGTAAACGCCGGCTAATCACTCACAAACTGAATAAAGCCCAAAGGGCTTTATATTAAGTTTTTGAGTGATTCGCCGGCGTTTACACATCCATAAAATCCACAAAAATAAAATTCATTTCTTATAACTCCAACTCGGTCATTTTTATCTGAAAAATGTCCGCAATACGGATTATTTTGGAAACTGCCACAAAGAAAATAGTCCAGGTAGTTCCTGATTTCTGGTTCAAGGGATTTATCGAAGTATAAACACCGTTTTCTGTACGCTCTTGACCAATGAAATTGCGCTAAATTAGCCGTAGAAACTTGAGTTGGAATTATTCAGCTATAAAATGGGGTTTCCCCTCTCTAGAATTTCACCACATGTCTAAATCAGTCATATGAAATTCTGCTGTATGATGGGGTTTTCCCTTCCAGATCAATCCAAAAAATATAGACATGTCTTATAAGATGGATCTATATTTTGGGGATTGTTTTGGAAGGGAGAAACCTTGGTCTTATAACCTTATAACCGAAGAAATATGATACACGTTTGAATATGTCTGATGTTGTATGTTGCACCCTGGGTAATGCGTTCAGCACAGTTATGTTTGTTGTCTTGTAGCTACGGCAGCTGTGACCTCACAGAGTGACCGCTCCAGTCACTCTGATCTCCAGCCCAAACTGCCAGTATCAGAGGAGACACCCATGCCAAAAGCTGCCGGAGCAGACACACCCATGTCATTTGCAGGTATACTTCTTGTACTAGTTGTCTATCTGTCTGTCTATTTACACTGTTTTTGTCTGTATGTTTGACACTGTCTTCACTGCACCACACAACTAGAAGTCTAAGAACCTGTTTGCTTGCACTGTCATTGACTATCGTGGATAAAAAATTTGTTCAGGGTCTTAGTGAAGGCGTATGTGGAAATCGCTATGTTTTTAATGCCATTTTCACTAAGAGAACACCTCTTGTAACTTTCTGTTTGCTTCCCTGGATAACAAGAGTCCTTCAAAACTGGAGTCTTCTGTTAAAGGAGCAAATTCTTTTCCATAACTGACAGTCTTTGAGAAGGGAGGCAAAAAAGAAATGGCATAGTTGCTTCTCCTGAAATTTTATCCATTTACCTTAAAGGTAGGTTCCTGTACTTTGGAATGCATCATAATTTTGATGATGTTTCATCCAAGTTGTTGGAAAGCACTTATAAAAGGGAATGAATAAGTTGCACTAAAAAGTGCAAATCAAAAAAGTATTAGAAAAGTTGTTTTGCAAGGGATTTCCTAACTCTGCTTCGCACACCAGTTAGCGCTATTTTTAGTTTGCGCCAAAAATAGATAACGCAGCTGAGGTCATGCTGCATTGCATTTTGGGATAGTTTTAAACCATCCACCATGCCAGGACCTCTAGGAGAGCTCACGACAAGGGAAAAATGATCTTTGGAGAATGGCATCAGAAATCGCTTACTGTAGACATAATAAACATAGTTACTTTTAGAACTGGAATTCCAAAAAAAAGAAAATAAACCAAAAGGGAAAACGCCTATTTTCTTCAGCATCTGACGAGTTTCTCAGTAGCAACAAATTCAGAAAAGTAAGAGAATTCAATACTGCTCAGAAAAAGACAAAATTATTTTGTGGACATAATTGTTATCGCTAGTACAGGAACCTACCTTTAACTACAGATATGAAAGTGTGTCTGAGTTGTGCAGTTTTCAAGACTCTGAAGGTAATTTTTGCATAAGTATAGCCAAACACCAAGTGCATTTACTTGGCTGTATCCTTATATAATGCTTTCTACCGTGATTGTCATTTGAGGGCTGTTAAAAAGTTTCTGTATTATTTGTCACAATTCACAGAAGAAATCTTTGCCTGAAGCACATGGATCTTAGATGCTTACTTCAGGTCGGTTTTGTACAGTTAGTACAACCAAGTACTCGTATCCGAGTAGTTCTCGTCATTTTTTTCTAACAATTTCCTGTTTTCTCCCAAACAAGCAGGTTTTCTTTCAGTTTGCGGTAGTTATGTATTGTGTACCTAATAACTCTGGTTTCGACACACACGTCATGAATTTATTTATAGAAACGAACCTCAGGGAGCGATCATTATTTGATATGCTATCACGCACAGACAACGTCACGTCCAGAAGCAGTTCTCGTCATGTTGCTTTTGAGCTCAATTTTAAAATAAATATATAACCCATTTTGCTGTTGTTCCTATATAATGATTTTTGACATCTTATCCATGTAACAAAGTCCGTTCGTATGCCGAATGCGCTCAATTTTTTTAATGAGGTCACAGCAGACGAAAACAAACACAAAACTGAGACGAAGAGTTTGTCTTGTTCTCGAGGCTGCTGAAAACGATAAATAATAACTGAGTCAGGTTTGCTATTTTATTATTTTTGTGTTTTTCCTGCAATAATGACTTACATTCGGAATTTGTTTGCAAAGTAGACACAATATTGGAAAACCTGACCCAATTAACAGAGGTCAGCACGTGGTTTGAACGTGCTCACGTGAATGCCCCTGACGTAATCACGCGACTTTGCGAATCCAAAAGAGAAAAAAACGGCATTTAAATATACACAGCTCGATATCTTGTTGAGTTTTTGCACTAGTTTGACCAAATGTATCATTAACTTAGGATTAAGGCAGTTGAAGTGAAGAAAAAATACGCGAAAAACTCGTTTTAAGCAGAATGACGAGAACTACTAGCTGACGAGATCTACTCGGATACGAGTACAAGTGTGATTGGAACTCTGTATATATTGTGCCATTCAGAAACACATACCAAAAGGTAAAATCTTAATGGAGAAAAAATGTCTCTTAGATGGCACATTGCAACTTTTTCATTTCTTGAAAAATAAGAGGACCTCCAGAGTCAGAGACAAGTTTTTCTTTCTTTCTCAGCACTAGTGGAGCTGTCAAGGACATAGAGTGTTTGGGTTGTTGATATATGCATATGTATGTACATCCATCTGTCTGTAGACCTAGGCTTAGAGAGTCTTGAACTCTTTTATAAATATGATCAGAATTTAAATTTCTCTCTGTATTTCAGTGTACAGTGAAGTGGGTCACTCTGCCAGTGGTATGAGGCCGGGTAACCCTACCCCTGCCCATGCAACAGGTCAGGGATCCCCTGCCCCTGTCAGACCCCAAGCACCCACACCAGCACATGCTCAGAAACTGCCGGCAGGTAGACCAGGTATGCTGTATGTTCAAGAATGTTGTTTTGGTAGTTGTCCACCATAGTGCATTGCTAGTCAAATTACATTCCTTCATTTGTATGTGAAATCTCACAGATTAGAGTATTGTCACAATAGAAAAAAAATGCAGATCAGCCTGTACATGTGTGCAGTATGATCAGGCTTCCTTACATATTAAATAAACTTAAAAATATGATATAGAAGCATATTGAGAATTCAAAGACTAATATGGGCAAACAGTGTAGACCCAGCTGATGCAATTTATAATGAGCTGCAGCATCTGGGTCTAAGCTGTTTGCAAATTTAACTGTTTTGTTTGTTTTTTGGGCATTTTAAGGGTCAACTGAAGATTGTAGTTTGTTTTTACAACATTTTAAATAGGGATTATAATGTTGAATAACAAACCCACTTATACAGATGTAAGAATCTTGGTATGATAGACTGAAATAGTACTGTGCATGCTTTTCATTTTTTTGTGAACAGAAAATGCTTTCACAGTTTTATTCTGTACACTTATTTCTTCACATTTCTTTCACATATATGCACCAAGCTTTCTTCCTGGTGAACTTCTCAATAGAAATGTTGTAAAGAAAAAGACCCTACACCTGTTCAGTTGACTTTTGTTATCTCATAAACTGATATCTCAAAGTACCCCCTTATATGAAATAATATAGTTTGGACACATTTCCTTTTTTTCACATTTCTACCCCTGTTATCTTAAACTACTGGTATATCAAAGTAAATTTTCTGGTACCAGAAAATTTACTTTGAGATACCAGTAGTTTGGGATGAACTTTGAGTTTGAGATATTGAGAGTTGACTGTATGTATACTTTTTTTGCATGCATGTCATATATGTTTCTGTATTATATATGTCACTATGATCAGAGGTGAGGATGGGTTTTGAGGATAATAATGAGATAATTTTTGTTCATACTCCATAGATGCATATTTTTAACCACTGATTAGAGCCACCCTGATGTGGTTCTACTGATGGGTCATAAGGTACATTTTGGATTAATTAAGAAAAGTGTACCCACAGTCATCTTGAAAACCCCACATGGTCCGGACCACTGTCTGATGTATTATATACTATACTATGATTTCTGCATCAGCTGTAGATAAAATGGGCTTTTCAAGGATAATTCTTTCTTTCTTTCTTCCTTTTTTTCTTTCTTTCTTAAAGAGGTAAAAAGATACGTTGTGATACCTCATAATGTTACTTTAGCAGGCACTTTGGGTCCCTAAGTTGAATTGTGTCGATTCAGCATTTCTTTTCTAGGACCGCATCATATGTTTATATTGAGATGGAACAGAAATTATCTCTGGATCATCATAAAAACCTGTCTTTATCTATGTTCACTCTTTGCTTTAAGCTTTGTAGTAATTTAGTGATACAACAGGAGTTCTAAATGTCGAGATAAAATGCTTTGGCTGTAATGAAAATAAGCATTAGCTTAACTCTTCTTGAAGTTTTAATTTTCAAAAATTTTAAAATTAAATCAGTACATAGAATATTTTGATTTAATGGGTCTTTGGAGCAGCTGGGCTCTAGTGGTAATTCTGGGATAGTTTTCGTCTTGGCTGCAACTAGCAGGAGTGTTATTTTTACAGTGTTACTGTCGGCAGGGTAAACTTTTCTCAAGTTTTTGCATTTAGCTCAAGCCCGGAGGTTATAAAACTTGAGTACATTCTCAAACTCAAAATAAAGCACACTGATTGGCTGCTTCCGAGCACATGCTCGGAAGCAGCCAATCAGTGTGCTTTATTTTGAGTTTGAGATTGTTCTCAAGTTTTATAACCTCGAACCCTGGTGACAAAGCCCTGATAGGTGAGGCACCACATTCCTCCTAATTCTTGTTTTGTTGTTGTGGCCCTTCATTAGAATTGCCTAACTGATTTTGATGGAGAGATAGGAAAAATAAAACATAAATAAGATTTTTCACCAACACTTTACCATATTTTGAGCTCCTAGATGGTAATAATAGAACTCCTGTTGTAAGATAAATGTAGAGTAGGCGCTGTAGCTAGCTGTGTGTATCTTAATGATTCCAGTGAACCCCACACCTAAACAGGCTGGTGCCGGTACTGAGTCACCCTCTGATCTCCCCTCACATCTAGATTATCCAATCATATTAGAGCAGCCAACACTTGAAGAAGGTAAATAATGTGTGACCATATTGGCTTAATATAGTAAATTTTATACATGTAGATACTTTTGTGGTCAAGGCATTATGAAAAAGATGTTATGTCAAGGAGTATTTAAGTTGTATAGTTTACAAGTTAGACATCTGTAACGGTAAAGCTTTTGTGCTTCCCCTTTTGCTAGGGGACTTCATTCTTCAATGGGGGAATAATTTCTTCCTGAAAGCAGAAGAGAGACAAGTATGTACAGTACAGTGATCTCCCTTGGAGGCATATACAAACTTCAAATAAATTCATTTGAGTTTTATATATGTACATGTACGTATATCTTTTTACATGGAACAGGATTGATACTTCAACATTTACGTTCTCTGATATAGAATGATAATAAGTTGAAATGCAAAAATGATTTAAAAATATGTATAATTTCAGAGTAAATGATTGAAACGTTCTCGTTAGCTTATCTGCTATACTATTGCTTTTTTGTTGTTTTACTCATACCTATGAGCATAATATTCAGAACAGCTTATAGAGATTTCACAGTATATCAATCTTTGCTTCACATTGCTTCAGTTTTCTACTTGCATGCTTGTCTTTAGCAATTTACACCATCGTCTTGTCTTTCTGTATTTATTTGGCTATAAAACAGGGGTTTCCTGTCTCTAGAATGACCCCAAATATCTAAATCAGTCTTATAAAATTCTGCTATAAGATGTTTCTAACTCCATCTTATTTCCCTTCCAAAATAACCCCAAATATCTAGATCTGTCTTATAAGATGGCTGTAGATTTGGATTGTTTTGGGAGGGGAAAGCCTCTGTCTAATATACAAAGAATTAAGGTAAATTCTATGCAAGTTTAAGGGACTAATTACCGTAATGATGATTGTTCAAGAAGTTAGCAGATAGAAATAATTCTGAATTATTTCCATTGACCAATATGTAGGTTAGGAAAGAAGGTACTATTTTCATTCAGTTATTAGACTTTTTTTTTCTCTTCCTAAACAATAAAAAATCTAGATCCATCTTACAAGATGGATCTAGATTTTTGGATTGTTTTGGGAGGGAAAAGCCATCTAATAGCAGAATTAATAAATTTAGACATTTTGGGTCATTTAGGAAGGGGAAAATGCCCCTGTCTTAAAGCCAAATAAATAATATAATTTTTTTGTAAGAAGGCAGCTATTGCCTTTCCCTTGCCTGTTTTATGAGAGAATGCTTATATCCATGGTCCAATATATTAACTTTCATTTGGTATGCAGTTCTAAAACATTTAGGAGCCCTGGTAGGTTAAGCACTGGCCTGCTGATGTAGCTGTCCCGGGTTCAAGACCCACCGGAGGCAGAAACCTTTTCAACTGTAAAAGAGGTTTCATTGCACACATCCTTCAATAATCACCCTCCATCATCCTGATATGACTGAAATACTGTTAAACAGGAGGTAAAATTGCAAGTGATCCTCCTATGAGGAGGAAGGCAACTGTTTTATATCATTGATCTCCACTGAAGCTATATCTATAATCTTTGAATCTGACAACAGGTATTAAACATGAATGGGTCAACATCCATGCTTTTTTTTTGCCATTTTTACAAAGGAGAACAACTTTTGTGACTGCATGTTTGCTTCTTTGGACAAGGAGACCCTTCCAAAATGGGCTAATATTGAAGGAAATAATTTCATTCTAGAGGGGCAAGTTCTTTTGTATCAGGCTTGACCGTCTTACATTGAGAAGGGAAAAAGCAAAAATGAAAATGGCTGAGTTTTTTCCTCTGAAAGTACCATAATGTGGGTATATATTGCGACACTTAAAAATAATAAGTTTTCCATTTGGGACTAAGTGTCCCAATACTTAAGCACATTAGCATATATCCATTTATTTTAAGCTGCAGCATATTTGAATTTACTAATTCCATTTCATAATTTAGTTTTCAAGATGGGACAAGATTTGTATTGTAATTGGTTAAAAATATGATAGAAATCAGGTTTATTACTGGAGACAGTGTGTCACCTCTAATAAGTGTCTAAGTAACAGCTTTTGCTTTCACTAAAATTAGGTCAAAATAATATTATTCTGTTCAATGACTTTGTAATTTTGCTTGTGGTGTCTAGTAAGCAGTGCTTATTCGCATTTCTAGTTGCACAATTCTTTATACCGTTTGTCATTTGGTTTGACGTTTCAGATTTTTCAGAGTTTGGATTTCCTATTGGGGATTTGATTTTCATGGGGAGGGGAGTAGAGAAAGGGTCAGGGTGTAGATTTTTATTTTCTTCCTTTTAAGGGACGGATCATTTTTTTCTGGCAAATTAAAGGCCAAAAGAATATCAGATGGTCAGTTCCTTAGTATATCATGCAGCTATATGTCAATAATTTACAGTGTCAAATTTGAATTTATTTGCCATTTTGGGCCTATGACCTTAAGGCTTTTGTTGGTTGAAATATGTGTCATTTCTTTTCATATTCATTATAGAGAATGAATTATCAGCTGAGCAGGAGATGATGTTGGCAGAGAGTTTTAAGATGGATGTGCTTGGCCAGCCTCGTAAACAGCCGGTTCCGGTACCAGCAGTGATTAAGGGTGGCAGACCAGGAGCTATTCCCAATACAAAGGTTAGCTTTAAATTACTTCTAGATAATTTTAAGTTGAATATGTACACTTTCAGGGGAAGCAACTCTACCATTTTCACTTTTGCCTTGCATTTTAGTGGGGGTCAACTCTTAAAGGAAAGAATTTGCTCCTCTTTGTCTACACTTAAAGAATGTGCTGTGGAAGCAAATTCTTTTCTTTAAGAGTAGACATAGAGAAGCAAATTATTTCTTTTAAGAGTAGACATAGAGGAGTGAATTATTTCCTTTAAGAGTAGACCTATATTAAACGGAGTAAACTCTTTTCTGTAAAAGTAGATATTAAAGAACAAATTCTTTTATTTAAGAGTATACCCTATTTTGAAGGGCATCTTTATTAGAGCTGCAACAATACGCCAGAAGCGTATTGCGATATATTGCAATATAGGGTAAGTGTATTGCAATAATATCACAATATATTGCTTCAGAAGTAAACAATTACATAAGGAATTTGAGATAACTATTCTGTTTTTATTTTAAACTTTAAAAGTTGAAAAGAAAGAACAACTAGATGGAAAGCAGTTTTCTACTGAAAACTGAAAAGAAAGTACTAGATTCAAAAATTGAAATCAGTTTTCCACCGCCAAAAGTGGTCCCAGATGCTACTCTGCGCCTTTTTATTTTGCATATTCATAGGCACCTGATTACAGATTCCAACGTTACAAATATTAAGCATAACTGGGGACTTCTCTCTCGCTGGTTTTGAGCCGAAGGAAGTATGTCTGGTTCTCGGTTCCTTTAGCGACTATTAGACTGATTGTCGTTTTATGCCATTAACGTGTTCAGATTGTTTCCGAGGTTTTACCAAAGTTGCTTATTTCTTTTAGTTCTCCTTTCTGTAGAATGGTTTATCTTCAAGTATTTTAATATGATTTCAATGTTGATTCTTTTGTTTACAACGGTTACCGCTTTTTATGACAACAGTCAGTCTTTACCAAAACGTCTGCACATACCAATAGCATAAGATGACAATCAGTCTTATGGTCGCTTGCGGAACCGGGAACCAGACATGCTCCGTTGACTTAAAGCTGGCGAGTGATGCTTACTATTTATAATGTTGAAATCTGTAATCAGGTGCCTATGGGCACATTAATGAACTCTTCGCCCTTTCGGCCACGCTTGGGAGGTTTTTGTTTGTTGGTTACGCTTTATTGAGCATCATGAATCTGAGCGGACTGCACAACTAAAAACCGGTATTATCGCCATTTGCATTTCGTATCGCGATACGATATAGGCTGTGGTCTGTACTGCAATATACCGGTATACCAGTTTATCGTTGCAGCTCTAATCTTTATCGAGGGAAGCAAACAAGAAATCACATAAGTTGTTTCCCTTTGTAAAAATTGCTGAAGAACGTCGAGGTGTACCTAAAAAATAAGCTGTGTCATGAGAAAAAAGACCTGCTTGCTTGAATGGACATTAAAGACTCAGAGCAACATAAGTGTGCATCTGAACAATCTGATGAGGTTTGTCCAGTCCACACCAGCAATCTATAAATTGTGAGATCTGGTGATACATGTAAATTGTTATCAGTTGATGCCCTTCAGATGTTGACAGTGTTGGGTTACGGATCCTTTTTTAAATTTTGTGTTAATAGGCAACTGAATGTAACAAAACTAACTTTTGATGCGAAGTATATTTCTTTGTAGTTTGTACAAGTTGAGGACCCAGTTAGAAGAAGAATCAACAACTCCTTAACAGCAGGTGCCCCCATAAAGGGTCAGACTCAGCTTCAAGCCATGAGGGGCATGCTCCTGTTCCCTGAGGAGGTGGATTTTGGGGTTCTGAAGGAAGGCAACACTTATGCATTTACTGTGTACCTCAAGAACACTGGTGTTGACACATGCAGATTTAAAGTAAAACAGCCCCCACCAGCCACGGGGCTCAGGGTCAACTTTAAACCTGGACCGGTTAGTGTTTTGTTTCTTTGAAAATATGATAAAAATTAGTGTGGTAAAACATGATTACTGTATTAAAACTGAACTGTCAGAGCAAACAATGTAGAACCAGATCAGGCTGCAATTTGATAAAAGTCTGCACTGTTTGCCAGTATTAAAGATCTGGTGTCTGCACTTTTTGTTGTAAATGACCTACTTTACAGATGACTTCAAACAGCGAGTTATTACCCCAAAATTCACTATTAGAGCTAATTTATTTCTTGAATGTGAGACTCATGGGAATATCTTAAGTGATTAACAGTTTTATAGATATGACAGTTTTAATTTTTATTGCATGAAAATTAGGGAGATTTACAGGAAACGTTTCAGTCCCAAACATTTATTATCTTGTTTGTGGTAAATAGACCAATGCCAACTACTTAAAACGTTTGCACATATATTTTAAGAGCATTTATTTAAAAAAAAAAAAAGAAGCATTATTTACTAATGAGCCACAACAGGCAAAAAGGATGTTTATGGCATATAAAAGCAGCAATGACTAAAGCATCATTAGCATCTGCAGTCTGGTTAGAACCTTTGCTTTTTGCTAACATCATGTATGACAGCTGACAAAACCTGCATGCACAAAATAAAGGTTCCAGCTAGACTGCATGATTTCACAGACTGGTTTAACCCTTACACTGCTAGAAAAATAATTCACCTGGCCCTAAACTGGGGGTAGGGTTATCTAGGAAGCCAAACTTCCACAACCTCTGATCGATTTGCTTGAAATTTTCACTCAATATGGCCGATGTGTGAGCTGCCATTTTCCGGAAGTTACCAAGGTCACGTGACCTGCCATATTTGGGTGTCACATGATACCACTGGGAACCGACGTAGACACTTAGAAAAAAAAAAAAAGACTACAAGATATTAGCGCCAGTTATATGCTTTGTATGACAAACGTGATTGCTTGTCTGAGGCCCGGTGTTATTGCTGAATATTTATCAAGAGTGAAAGTTTGTATTTTGTAAAATGACTTTGCACAAACACTATATGTATATGAGGATCTCAATGGGGTAGGGATGAAGTCTAGTTTTCTGAAAATCGAGATCAACTAAGTAGGGGTAGCCACCTGAAATGCTGATGTTGAAAATATCATATATTTTTGACGTTTTCTCCGAGTTTTAAAGCCAACAAATTAGTTAGGTGGGTAAAACCTTGCTCTAAGAGAAAGCAGATTCCCTCCTGCATAGGACAACCGAAAATGATGGGGTAACTTTGATGTCTAGTGTGCCTGACAGCCTCTCAAAGTGATTTACCCCCCTTGGGCGACTATAGTCGCCTCTAGCAGGGTAAAGGTTAAGTCTTTGCTGTGTGCTGATACTACCATTTATTTGGCCATAAAGCAGGGATTTCCCCTCTCTAGAATGATCCCAAATATCTAAACCAGTCTTATGAAATTGTGCTATAATATGGGGTTTTCCCTTGGAAACAATCCCAAAAATCTAGATCTGTCCTATAAGACAGATCTAGATTTTTGGGATTGTTTTGGAATTTTCCCTTCCAAAACAATGCCAATGATCTAGATCTGTCTTTGAAGACAGATCTAGATCTCTGGGATTTTTTTGGAAGGGAAAAAGTGCTGATAAGGCAGATCTAGATCTTTTGGATTATTTTGGAAGGAAAAAATCTATGTCATATAACCCAAAAATATGGAACAATAAGCCGCTTCTTGATACGATCCTTCTCAAAAAGTCACAAAAACTATCTGTTTCAGATTGCTGCTGGAATGAAGGCTGATCTCAGCATAGAGTTGTATGCTATAGCAGTAGGGGTAGAGGGAGAGACTGGGGTGGGGTCAATAAGACATGACCTGGAGATAGTCACGGAGACAGATGTACTCTTCCTACCAGTTGCAGCAAATATCCTTTCTCTAAAGAACCATAAACCTTGATAATTGAATCTTATAGACTGACAGAACTTCATAAAGCATATGAGCCGCAGCACGACAAAACCAACAAAGTGGCATATGCACCCAGCAAGACTCAGATCAGTCAGTCTGACCAGAGTCTTCACTGTGCGCTTGAAAGGTAGGTAAGGGTCTAAGCTAGCTCCATGCGGACAGTGAAGACTTTGATCAGGCTGGGCAGATGCCCAGGCTGATCTGAGTCTGCACTGGGTGCACAACCACATTGTTGGTTTTCTTGTGTCCCGGCTCATATGTTGTGGGCTCTTATTAGAACAGCATCACTGAGGTTCTCCAGTGAGCACCATACCATGGGCGTAGCTAAGAGCAATTTAATGGTACGCACAATCAGGTTTTATACCCTTTGACAGGGAGTGTAGTATTTCAGCCCCTTATCTATGTCAGTTTGTCATGTAATTTGGCAGTAGGTATTAGAATCTTGTAAAATTTATAAATTTTCAGCATGCAAAATATGCAGGTGCGTTTTGAAATTTTGTCAATTAGACAAAATTTCAATACGCACTTGCGTATTTGCGTATAGGTAGCTACGCCCTTGCATACCATCAAGTGTTTATGGTAAACCACCAGCAGTTATTCAGGATTATCCCTTCCTAGCATATGCAGTTGTTACCCTGAATATTAAGATAATTGACAGTGAATAGGTACACTTTCAGGGGAAGCAACTCTGCCATCTTCATATTTGCTTTCCTTTTCCATGGGAACAAAATCTTTCCATCATGAGTAGATTCCTGATGGAACAGGGTTGCCATGGTAAGATAAAAACATCTGGAAAATGAGGTTTTTTTTTGGTTGGTCAGGGAAATTTGCAAATGCCTTGAAAAGTCAGGGAATTTGAAAATTTGAAAATTCAGAAAATTTACTTATTCTGTTCAAGAGTAAAGGATGTACTTTCTAGAGGGATAGTTCAGGTACATCTATCTCCTCATTGGCAGCTACACTTTCAGGAAAGAATTTGATACATGGGGAGCAAATTCTTTCTTTGAAGAGGAACCCCCACTTTTCAAGTGATACAACTACCAGTGTTGAAGTGAGGAGTAAAATTAAATTTTGGATCTGTAAAAAGGATATGGAAAACTGTAAACTGCCAGGGAAAAAAATCAGTGAAAGTCAGGGAATTTCCAAGTGGAGGACAAGTGGGGGGCTTGAGGATTGATTTTTATCGTCTGCACATGCAAAGAGGAAATCAGAAAAGTTGTTTCCCCTTGTAAATATGGCAGAAATGGTTAACACATACACCTTAAGCAACTGCATGGCACTGCAGTTATCCTAAAATTTGAATAACCCAGCCTTTTGGGACAAGTGTTCCAACAAAATGGCAACAGACTGCTTCTGTAATAGCAGTCTGATCAGGGTTTTCACTGTTTTCTCAGACATCTCTGTACCAGTATTTGGAATAATCCCTTTATCCTGTCATAAAAATTCTAAACATTGAGACAGATAGGTTTTAGAAAACAGTGTAGACCATGATCAGACTGCTCCTTCAGGAGCAGTCCGATCGGGGTCTACACTGTTTTCCATTCCATCCGCATCTCTTAGACATATTACTGCACAGAAAAAGCCAAACGGTTTTATTTTTAGGGCAGTTACAGTAATCATTTTGGGTGTCCCAAGTGTTAGAATTTCTATGGTAAATAAAAAGGTAGACAGTACAGCATAGATTAGTAATTTCCTTAACAGCAGTACCTGTTCTAACAGCCTATGAGTTTGATAATCGCAGCGCCAACAGTCCAAGGGGAGGTAAATCACCGGGAGCCAGATTAGTATCAACTAAGCCTCCGTCCACAACTGGTATCATCAGACCAAGAAAAAACATCACATTAGGTAAGGCATACACTAGGCTGGATATCAATAAACATTTATCAGAGATCTAACTTTTACCTTTCTCCTATTATGTCTCCTTTAAATATATCTTGTGGGAACAGGTCAGGATTGCCTGGACTTTTGCTGTGTGAATTGGCATGACATTGAAGTGTTTTGTTGCATACTGAAGATGAATGGGTATGCTTTCAAGGGAAGCAACTCTGTTATCTATGTTTTGCCCCCCTTCATAATGGGAGTCAGTGAGAGGAGTTGTTTTTACTTTTTCTTTTGCTGACTGAAATAGAGCAAAGAGCTGTTTAACCCAAAACAACCAACCAACCAACCAAACAACCAATGTACTTATGTGCACTTTGTATAGAATCAACTAATTTTTAATTCAGGAAGTTTTCGTATTCTAAAGCATACCACACCTTTGTAGATCTGGAATTTCATATATAAATTAATAATGGTAACATGAGTTTTATGACATATGCTAAGTCTGCACTGAGGTTGTTGCACCCTTCATAAAAAGGTTGAAAAGAAAAGATGCCTTTCAGTATGTGCCAGCAGAAAATATTAAATCACATGCCGTGTACATGCACTTAGAGAATTGACCCCGACCGACCCGACTTACTGCTATATAAACTCGGGTTACTCGGGGTATCGATTTCACATGTGTTTCTAATGAAACTGGTCGTATAATCCTCCGGTATACCAATAAATGATACAGAATTATGCAACTTCGCAGCAGTGCCCCAGGTGGTGAAGATAACGCTGTTAACCGATTTTCTCTAGTTAAAAGTAAAACATAAATATCCCGAATCCTAATCTTGATATAAACTAGAAAATCGAAATCCTCGTTAAAAGTTATGTTGTGTAGTCGTTTTGAACGGATTTCTACGTTAAAATTTAAGCGTTTTGTAATATAACAATTTTGTAATGGCACGGGAACCAGTGAAACAGTATTCCCTCTTTTACAGCCTTTATAAAAAATAGTTCCAGTTGTATTGCAAACTTATTTTCGTTTGATACTTCAAAAATATGTCTTCAAACACACTGACTGTATTTAGAATAAAAGTAGACAAAACTTTATCATTTAATATGCGATTTTCTAGAGTATTTTATGACAGCGTTCTTTAATCGGCACACTAATACCATGAATCAGGTTTCAGTAGCACCGCTGATAAAATACTATATGCTTGAATTACCTGTATTATAAACCGGGAACCAGAGATAATGGCAAAAGTAGTTCACAGAGCATGTTTAGCTGATACCTGCAGTGTCCAGATAATTGGGGGATGGCGAAAACATATGGTCTGATTATCAGTTAGGCATAAATTTTAGGTTATTTTTCTCTAAGAGGATGTACACATCATGAGTCTGAACATCTATTCAGTCTGATCTGTGTCTGTGGCAGCAACCATTTGTTGATCCAGAGGAACCATTGTATTGATTTAAAAATGAAAATGATCAGTTTTTACAAGTGTTCAGGCTGATCAGTATCTCAGCTGTTCGCATATGTATACCATGTAGTACCTTTTTTCATGGCCCAGCACACTTGATGATCATGATTTTGAGACATGAATTCCTGTTAGCCTGTCTAGACATGGGGTATCACTAATACCACAAAAACACTAAATATTGGGATGGCCATACCTGAGCAAATAGTAAAGGCCAAGATCAGCATTAATTGCCATTCATTGTTATGGGACTACTGTAATTTAAAAAGTTAATGTATCATTACAGAAACTAAATAGTACAAACTTATTATTTAAAGGTGTATGGACACCTTCATGATGTCTCCAAGGCTAACAGTTTTTCTGATTTTCTGTTAGCTTCCCTAGGCAACAAAACCCTTCCAAAAAGGGGTCTGCTCTTAAATGAATTAAACAAAAGAATTTGCTCCTAGTGGCAAATTTGTAACTAAGATATATCAGCTTGTTCATATTTATGAGCTTGTTAAGATGTTAAGACATACAAAGTCTTCTGAGAATATTAAAATCTACAAGTTTGGCAAACTTTTCATACTCTGACTGGACTGTGAGCTGGCTTGTCAGAATTTATGCCTGTAGATAAGTGTCCTCTTAAGGTGATTGGATATACTGGTATAATTTTTCTGCCAATTTTAAAAAGGGAGACAACTTCTGTGACTTTCTTGTTTCCCTAGATAATTAAACCCTTCCAAAAAAGGGTCTATTCTTGCTGGAGAGAACTTGCTTCTAGAGGAAGGAGGGACAAAAAATGAAAATTGCATAGTTACTTCCTCTGAAAGTGTGCTCAGTCATCTTATTTCAACTAATTTGATCAGAGTTTATAAACAGCAATATGTTTGCAATAGGGATAGGTATGTGACCAGGGAAGACTGATAAGCCCACACATCCATGGTCAGATCATGGATTAGTTTTCATCAGTCATTATACATGTATTTTGAGGGGGAAGTAGAATAAAAATTGAACACTGATGTTGGCTCACCTGATTTGCTGGCTGATCTTTAGGTTCAGGGGTGTACTTTCAGGTTGTTGTTGTTTTGTTGCTTTATGACTAAGGTAAGCAGCTATAGTCATGTCAGGACAGTCAGTTAACGTAGCCACACTATTTCTGGGCAGGCTTAGACCTCCTAAGTGGTTAATCAGTACAAAGTGCACATACTTTTGCCAGTAACTGATAACTGTAATTCTTGAATCAGTGGAAGAAGAAACGAAAGTATGTGGCCTGACCGGGTATTGAACCTTGGACCTCTGGCTCTTGAGTCCGACACACTACTAACTGGTTTACGCAGCCTGGTTGTACTTTCAGGAGAATCAGCTCTTCCATTTTCACCCTGATTCCCTTCTTAATGGGGTTCTACTCTTCAAGGAAAAAAATTGCTCCTCTTGGACAAATTTCTTTTAAGCACTGGGTTCTACTCTTTAAGGAAAGAATTTGCTCCTATAGGAGCAAATTCTTTCGTTGAAGAGTAGACCCCATTTTGGAAGGATTTCATTGTCCAGGGAAGCAATCCGAAAGTCACAAAAATAAGGAGAAAAACGTGAAGATGCACAATATATCTTAATCGTACGGTGTCAACGCCTATAAGAGCTATTTTCTCCTAGCACAAATGATATGTAAATGCCTAATCAATTATGATGGTTTGTAATTTCAGAGCCTGTACCTGCCTACTCCAAGTAAAGGACAATGGAAGTGGATTAGTGGGTTGATGATGAAGCTTAAACACTCATTTTATCATTTAGTGCATTTCTAGAATGAAAAGAAAAAAAAGACTACATGAGGAAGATACAAAACGTAGAACATGACCTATAAAGGAAAAAAAAAATCAAAAGAATTTTCATGTCACGTATACATGTAATATAAGTGCAAGATTGAAGTTGTATCAGGATTTCCATGGTCAGGGAAAAACATCTGGAAAATAAATTGTTTTCAAGGGGGAATGGATGTACTTTGTAGAGAGATAGCTCAGGCACATCTCCCTCCTTATGGAAGGCTACAAATTCTTCCCATTAAGAGTAGCCCCCAGTTTCCAAGTAATGCACTTGGCACTGTTGAAGTAAAGAGTAAAATTAACTTTTGGATCCATAAAAAGAGTATGGAAAATTATAAAATATCAGGGAAAAATCAGGGAATTTTGAAGTGGAGGACAAGTGGCAAACCTGGAACTTTTTCTTCTAACTGTTGACAGTTTTTGTTACTCTCTTTGGTCACATACTGAAAAGTGACAAAGTTTAGAACAAATCATTTATACTGTGTACAGTTATTACAAAGCAGCTTTCCTGATAGATAGACATTGAGAGGACGAATTTTGTGATGCATTTTCTGCCTTTGTAGGGGAAGAAAAGAAAAACTCTAATCCCAAAGATCTGGTTGACCTTAGGTGTTGTGCATAAATGTGGTTCATACTGATTAACACGTTTAATATAAAACTTAACCTTATTGTGTGCTGTCGTGAAGACATACATATAGTATAAACCCTTATACGTGTGCTTTACTGAGGGGACTAAAATGAGGTCTAATTCAGTAAGCCACAACTCACATAATGGAATTCACTTTATCTACTTAAAAATTGGGACAACTAAAAACCATTAATTTTCCATTTGGAAAAAATGGAAAATTAATGGTTTTTTGTCTCCCAATACTTAAGCACATTAGGGCATGTGAACAGCAACAGCTCAGATCAGCATTTTCATCTATTCAGTCAGGCTAAATCCTTCTTGACTTAGAATGCGTGTAATAGTATGTGAGAACAGAGCGGGCACTCTGATCAGACTGCACATTCATACAGGTTGCTCTAAGTCCTGTTGGTTTCATTTTCTGGCATGCTTAAGACATTGGGAGGCACATAAGAGTCCTGTCCAACTATTATAATGTGGCATGGGCAAACAGTACAAACTCAGATCAGCTGTGTATTCATGCAATCTGATCAGTTTCCGTTTTTGCATAAATAGTCTGTGAATCGTTGGTTTGTTTAAAATGAGGACTCTATCAGTTTATGCAAAGGCTTCTTGTTTACACATGGCCTAAGATTGCAACTGTATAGGCAGATATAGATATTTCCTGTTCCCATGTGCCGTAGTAGTCATGAGACTCCTGACATTGCAGTCCGCTCTGCTGCACTAAGTAGCAGTAGTGTTACGGTAGTGGTTTCTAAGGCCCCATTTGTAGGTCTAGAGCAGTAGCATCTTCTTCCCCATTCCAGATTCCAGTTGTGAACAAAAATTGTGATATTCTCATGAGTGTTATTTTAAAATTGTCTGTGATATGTATTTTTTTCTTCTGTATTTGAGAAATTATATGACCTATAGGAATAAATTTATTTGTTTTGTACTATATCTTGTTTGTTGTACATTTAAGGTGCTCGGATACACTTCCAGTCAGGGAAATAACTCTGCCATTTTTAGCTCGCCTGAATGAAAGTTCAGGAAGAGCTATTGTTGTCACCACGGCGTCGGCGTCAGCGTCCGCATCCGCGTCCACGTCCGCATCCGCGTCGGCGTTCGGATTGAAAGTTTTGGTTAAAGTTTTTTAAAGACCTATATCTCCTTAACCCATGGATGGATTCTTTTGATACTTGCACTGTAGTTAGATATTGGTCTAAGGTTTAACAGGGTACCACCCCCACCCCACTCCGTGACCTTGGAATCAAGGTCATGGACTTAGAAAATTGGTATTTTTTTTGACTGGATGTTTTGGTTAAAGTTTTATAAAGCCCAATATCTCCTTAACCCATGGATGGATTCCTTTGATACTTGTAGTAAAGTTAGATATTGGTCTAAAGTTTTCGAAGGTACTACCCCACCCCCCTCTGTGACCTTGATGACAAGGTCATGGACTTAGAATATTGTCTTTTTATTGATTGGATGTTTTGGTTAAAGTTTTTTAAAGACACATATCTCCTGAACCCATAGATGAATTCTTTTTATATTTGCACTGTAGTTAGATCTACAGAGTACTACCCCAACCCCGCTCAGTGATCTTGATGTCAAGGTCAGGGACTTGGGAAATTTTTGTCTTTTTTAAAGTTTTGTAATTGCATACTGATTCATAATGCTTTGCAGAGATTTAGTTTATACTTGAACTGATGTTAGACTCTTTTTTTCGTTTTTACAAAACACCTTATACTTACCCGACTGGATGACCTTGAAGTCAAGGTCATCAACGTAGAATTTTGTCGTAAAGATTTTGGTTAAAGTTTTATATTTATGAAGACATACTTTCACAGTGCCACGATGATGGACTCAGTTGATACTAATACTTGGACTGATGTTAGATAATGGTATAGGGTTTTGATACATCCTAGTAGCCCCCCAACCTCCCCTCCCCCCTTCCCCCCTACCCATCAGTTTTTTTACCTCAAGCTCATGGACTTTGAAATTTCATTTCATTTTCTGTTTATTTTAATTTTATTTTTAAGACTTATTTCTGAGATAGCTTTTGTTTATAAATGTGTTTTCTTTATGGACATGCTTGCCTGAGTTTTATGCATAGCAGTCCACATAGCCCCCCTCCCCCCTCCCCTTACCCTTCACTTTTTTTTACCTCAAGCTTGTGAACTTTGAAATTTCATTTCATTTTTTTTATTTTAATTTTATTTTAAGACTTATTTCTGAGATAGCTTTTGTTTATAAATGTGTTTTCATTATGGACATGCTTGCCTGAAGTTTTATGCATAGCATAACTGACAGAGTCCTCACCATTGTATCCACATTGTCTACCAGTCTGTATGTGAGTCTGTGACAGTTTCCTTTTCTGACATGTCCTGTTCCAGATGTGCACTGGCCACATATCAGCCTTTCAAGTAAAGATTACATATTTACAGAGGTGTTCAAATCCATTGTCCATCTGCCTTGGATGTTAAGATTTTTACTGGGCAAGTAAACTGTTTTTCTTAGTTATCCAGAAAATTGTTTAAGCTATACAGGGAAAACCTTATGTATTTCAGCCGTTTCTAGTTGAAAATATTTACCAGGCAAGTAGACCCAAAGTTTGATTTGTCAGACTCTGTATAATTTAGAATGTTCATCATCAAAGGGAGGGTGCCTATAAGGCCCTTTTTCTGCCCAAGAGCAAAGTGTTTTATTTTCAGCTGATGATTAGCCTATAGTGTCCGCTATAATTAATCAATAGTGGTTAAGCTCCGTAAGCGCTACTTTTGGAATAATGGGGTTATTAAAGTGGATGGGGTATATCAGCATGAGCCAGGGGAGTCATATTATAAGCTATATTAATGGTATTCATATATACATTCCTTTATAAGTTAAAATAATGTCTTTGGTGACATCTTTTCTCAATTTCTACCTTTCAAAGTAAAATTTCATGTCTGCAGAACTTCTTTTGGAGACACTGTCAATTTTGATTAATTTCGGTACTTTGATTTCAATATATTCTACCATATCTCTAGAACCAATGGACGACTTTTTATCAAACTTACATGAGTTCACCCTTAGGAGAGTGCAAACTGTTGATTACATTTTGATGACCTTGACCTTTGTTTTAAGGTCACAGACTTATAATGTCAATTTTAAGTTGAGAGTTTTGACCATTGTCTACACATTAGCTCCTGAATTGATATGGAATCATGTCCAAAGTTGCCTAAATTAAACATTACGAAGAGTTAGCATTTGTTTTGATTAAATGGCCATGACATCATCTTCAAGGTCAAGGTCAAGGTCAGACTTAGCAGAGTTAAATCATAGATTTCACACAATCAGTCAGCAGAAAGGTACCAAATCTGAGTGTTTTCATTTGAAAATCTATGTTTAATGTGCATAGAATGACCTTGACCTTGGTCTGAAGGTCAACATTAGCCAAACATAATGAAACAGAACTGGGTTAAATTTAAATGATATATAAAAGTCAATTGTGAAATACTGAACTTCTGAATCTATTGGTGACCTTCAGATCAAGGTCAAGGTCATTGTATGCATATAAAGCATTGATTTACAAATAGAAACATACATATTCGTTAAAGTTCTGATTACAAGCTGTCTGAGATCTTTGATTAAACTCTGTCTATTCTAACCTTGACCTTGACCTTGAAGATGATGTCATTTCATCATAACTAGTGCTCTAACTCTTCATAATGTTTAATTTAGGCCACTGTAGTCATGATTTCATATCAATTCAGGAGCTGTTGTGTAGACAATGATCAAAACTTGATTTAAAACTGGCATTAAAAGACTTAAGGTCACCAAAATTCAATCAACAGTCTACACTCTCCAAACGGTGAACCCATTTTAGTTTGGTAAGAAATTATTCATTGGTTTTAGAGATATGGTAGAATATATTGAAATCAAAGTACCAAAATTAATGAAAATTGACAGTGTCTCTAAAAGAAATTCTGCAGACATGAAATTTTACTTTGAAAGGTAGAAATTCAGAAAAGATGTCACCAAAGACATTATTTTAACTTATAAAGGAAGGTATACATGGATGCCATTCAATTCGAAGGAGAAATTTAGCTTATAATATGACTCCCCTGGTTCATGCTGATTTACCCCACCCACTTTAATAACCACATTTTTCCAAAAGTAGCGCTTACGGAGCTTATCCACTATTGATCCAATATAGCGCGGACACTATAGGCTAATCATCAGCTGAAAATAAAACATTTTGCTCTTGGGCAGAAAAATGGCCTTATAGGCACCCCCCTTTCACCCTAAAGTTTTTCAAACCTGAGTCCAGTGGACAGCTGCCATTGGACAATGTGGACCCAACACTATGGCAGCATCCATGACATTTGAACAACATTGGATAGATGGTTAACCAATGTCACATGGTCATTGGGAATGGAGTTAGATTATATTTGCTGTGGCAGTGATAACTTGTCAACTTGCTTCTACTTCAAACATATTCCTGGTAGTATTACTGAAGTAAGTTTATAGTTGATGAGGCAGTGATAACTTGTCCACTTGCTATTGCTTCTATAGGCCCCTTTACACAACAAGATTTGTCTTATATGATGAGTCTTATATGACAAATCTTATTGTGTAAAACTTGCTATTGCAGAATCTTAAGACATCTGAGGAGTCATGGCAAAAAGTCTTTCAGAACAGAACATGTTTATTTCTCTTACAAATCTTAGGAAGTACATGTAATAGCCTTTCAGCCAATCAGAGGAGAGGTCTTCTAGGTTAATGGCTTTTCCACAGAGATAAGGGGGCAAGGTGTACTTGCTTCTGCTTCAAAGTCATCCCTGGTAGTATGAAATTGATGTGGCACTGTTAATTTGTCTGCTTGCTTCTGCTTCAAAGCTGTTCATGGTAGTATGAATGGAGTTAGTTTATTAGATCACCTGAGCCTTTGGCTCCTAGGTGAGCTTACAGTAAAGCTAAGCATCCATCCTCTGTCTGTCTGTCCATCAACATTATATACATCTCTGAAGCCACTGGGCCGATTGAAGCCATATTTCATATGGAGCTTCACTGGGTCAGGGGTGCCAAAGTTTGTTCAGATGGTCTTGGTCATAATGACAAGATGGTTGCAATGCCCATATATGGTAAAAACATTTTAAAGATCTCCCTATTCAAAAGCCCAATGACCTTGAAACTTTGTGTGTAGTATTAGGGACTTGGGCTCTACAAAATTTATTCAAATGATGACCGTGCATTGATGACCTAATTATGGCAAGATCAATTTTGGAATGCTCTGCTATTATACTGGAAAAAAGCTTAAACAGTAGATTTCTCAGAAGCTATTTAAGTCAAAGATATAGAAGTTGATTTATATGTTGATTAAATGAACAGATGAGGACATTATGTTGATCAAGGTCAAGGTCGTTATTTGATCTTTGTTCAAGGTCACTGAGATTTTGTCGCCTGACAACATTTTCAAAGATCTCCCACTGGGCCATTTCATATAGAGCTGCACTGGGTCAGGGGAACCAAAGTTAGTTCAGAATGTCTTGGTCACATGACCAAGATGGCCAGCATGCCCATATATGCAAAAACATTTTAGAAATCTTTTCCAGAATTGAAAGGTCAATGACCCTGTGGCATGGTATGTAGCATTTGGGACTCGGGTCCTTTACAGTTTGTACAAATGATGACCCTGCGTTGACCTTGACCTGCTTTTTGGCAAGATCAATTTTGGAATGTTATGCTATTATACCAGAAAAAGCTTAACCAATGGATTTGTCAGAAACTATACTGGACCAAATAAGTTAGGGATCAAACATTTGTGTGAAATTATTATATCGAGAATAATAATTTTCCAAAAATCATTTTCTTCTGTTGAATACAACTGTCAAGGCTGCACAAAACTGCATGACACATATTGGAATCTGATCACGTGACACACCAGCAGAAATGAATAAACAGGCGTACCCCTATGATCAAAGTGAAAATAGCATTGCCACGAAACTTAATGTCCATTATTTTTGGCTTTATCCATGCAAAATGAGTTTTACTTCTCAGTGTGACCTCTGAGTGCCTGAGTAACTGCATGATAGCCACTCGGTATGCTTGTGCTAAATCCCCAAAGACCCATTTAGGGACTCGTTTGCCATTTTTAGCTCGCCTGAGCACGAAGTGCTCAGGGTGAGCTTTTGGGATACCCTGATGTCCGTCGTCCGTCGTACGTCCGTCCGGACGTCCGGACGTCCGGACGTCCGTCCGTCAACTTTTGCTTGTGTACACTCTAGCGGGCACAGTTTTGATCCAATCTTTCTGAAACTTTGTCAGAATGTTTATCTCCATTAAATCTAGGCCAAGTTCGAAACTGGGTCATGTCGGGTCAAAAACTAGGTCACTAGGTCAAATCTTAGAAAAACCTTGTGTACACTCTAGAAGGCACAGTTTTCATCCAAAGTTCATGAAACTTTGTCAGAATGTTTATATTAATAATATCTAGGACAAGTTTGAAAATGGGTCACGTCGGGTCAAAAACTAGGTCACTAGGTCAAATCTTAGAAAAAACGTTGTGTACGCTCTAGAAGGCACAGTTTTCATCCAAAGTTCATGAAACTTAGTCAGAATGTTTATCCTCATAATATCTAGGACAAGTTTGCAACTGGGTCACGTCGGGTCAAAAACTAGGTCACTAGGTCAAATCATAGAAAAACCTTGTGTACGCTCTAGAGGACACAGTTTTGATCCAATCTATATGAAACATTGTCAGAATATATATCTCCATAAACTCTAGACCAAGTTTGAAACTGGGTCATGTTGGGTCAAAAACTAGGTCACTAGGTCAAATCTTAGAAAAACCTTGTGTACACTCTAGAAGGCACAGTTTTCATCCAAAGTTCATGAAACTTTGTCAGAATGTTTATATTAATAATATCTAGGACAAGTTTGAAAATGGGTCACGTCGGGTCAAAAACTAGGTCACTAGGTCAAATCTTAGAAAAAACGTTGTGTACGCTCTAGAAGGCACAGTTTTCATCCAAAGTTCATGAAACTTAGTCAGAATGTTTATCCTCATAATATCTAGGACAAGTTTGCAACTGGGTCACGTCGGGTCAAAAACTAGGTCACTAGGTCAAATCATAGAAAAACCTTGTGTATGCTCTAGAGGACACAGTTTTGATCCAATCTATATGAAACATTGTCAGAATATATATCTCCATAAACTCTAGGCCAAGTTTGAAACTGGGTCATGTAGGGTCAAAAAATAGGTCACTAGGTCAAATCTTAGAAAAACCTTGTGTACACTCTAGAAGGCACAGTTTTCATCCAAAGTTCATGAAACTTTGTCAGAATAGTAATCTTTATAATATCTAGGACAAGTACGAAACTGGGTCATGTTTGGTCAAAACTAGGTCACTAAGTCAAATCATAGAAAAACATTGTGTATGCTCTAGAGGACACAGTTTTGATCCAATCTTTATAAAACATTGTCAGAATGGTTATCTCCATAAACTCTAGGCCAAGTTCGAAACTGGGTCATGTCGGGTCAAAAACTAGGTCACTAGGTCAAATCTTAGAAAAACCTTGTGTACACTCTAGAAGTCACAGTTTTCATCCAAAGTTCATGAAACTTTGTCATAATGTTTATCATCATAATATCTAGGACAAGTTTGAAACTGGGTCACGTGGGGTCAAAAACTAGGTCACTAGGTCAAATCTTAGAAAAACCTTGTGTACGCTCTAGAAGGCACAGTTTACATCCAAAGTTCATGAAACTTAGTCAGAATGTTTATCCTCATAATATCTAGGACAAGTTCAAAACTGGGTCACGTCGGGTCAAAAACTAGGTCACTAGGTCAAATCATAGAAAAACCTTGTGTACGCTCTAGAGGACACAGTTTTGATCCAATCTATATGAAACATTGTCAGAATATATATCTCCATAAACTCTAGGCCAAGTTTGAAACTGGGTCATGTAGGGTCAAAAACTAGGTCACTAGGTCAAATCTTAGAAAAACCTTGTGTACACTCTAGAAGGCACAGTTTTCATCCAAAGTTCATGAAACTTTGTCAGAATGTTTATCTTTATAATATCTAGGACAAGTACGAAACTGGGTCATGTTGGGTCAAAAACTAGGTCACTAGGTCAAATCATAGAAAAACATTGTGTACGCTCTAGAGGACACAGTTTTGATCCAATCTTTATAAAACATTGTCAGAATGTTTATCTCAATAAACTCTAGGCCAAGTTCGAAATTGGGTCATGTCGGGTCAAAAACTAGGTCACTAGGTCAAATCTTAGAAAAACCTTGTGTACGCTGTAGAAGGCACAGTTTCGATCCAAATTTCATGAAACTTTATCAGAATGTTTATCCTCATAATATGAAGGACAAATTTGAAACTTGGTCATGTAGGGTCAAAAACTAGGTCACTTGGTCAAATCATAGAAAAACCGTTTGTATGCTCTAGAGGACACAGTTTTGATCCAATCTTTATGAAACTTTGTCAGAATGTTTATCTCCATAAACTCTAGGCCAAGTTTGAAAGTAGGTCATGTCAGGTCAAAAACTAGGTCACTAGGTCAAATCTTAGAAAAACCTCGTGTACGCACTAGAAGGAACAGTTTTGATCCAATCTTCATGAAACTATGTCAAAACGTTTATTGTCCATATATATATGCCCCTTATGAAACTGAGTCACGTCAGATCAGAAAGTAGGTCACTAGGTCAAATCTAAGAAAAACTTTGTGTACACCCTAGAGGGCACAGTTTTGATCCAATCTTCATGAAACTCTGTCAGAATGTTTACCTTTATGAAATCTAGGTAAGTTTGAAACTGGTTTGTGTCGGATCAAAAACTAGGTCACTAGGTCAAATATAAGAACGACCTTGATTACGCTCCAGAGGGCACAGTTTTGATCCAATCTCAATGAAACTTTGTCAGAATGTTTATTCTTACAATATCCGGTTTGAAACTGGGTCATGTCGGGTCAAAAGCTAGGTCACTAGGTCAAATTTAAATTAAGTTGTGTTGCAAGAATCAGAACTAACATTGCAATGATGCCAGCCACAAACTCCTTGGAATACATTAGTTTCACCACAGTGAGATAATGATGCTACCATTCTATCATCTGTGTTTGCCTAGTTAAGTCTAGTTGAAATCCATCAAAGGAACTCAACATGAACGGGAACTTTTCGGAGAAGCGACTCTGCCATTTTCAGCTCACCTGATCGAGCCTTACAGTATTGGTGTTAGCCGCCTCTTTCATCCATCCATAAACATTTTCAAACATCTCTGAAACCACTGGGCAGATCAAATTTCATATGGAGCCTGCACATGGGTCAAAGGATTGAAAGTTCTTCAAATGATCTTGGTCACATGACCAAGGTGGCCGCCATTCCCATGTATGGTAAAAACTCTTATAAATCTTCACCAGAGCCAGTGAACTGATTAATGCTCAGGTGAGCGATTCAGGGCCACCATGGCCCTCTTGTTCATGAAAGGACTGGATGCGCTCTCCATGAGTTTCAGTAAGCCTCTGGTGATTAGAATTGGCGGTGTAACATGTCTAAAAGCATGTTCGATCGAATTTAAAACTTGTTATGGAATTGACATGTCACTGCGGACGATTGTTTCTGTTGGAAGGTTCTTGTCCACCACATTTGCCCCGTGATTCGATGGTACCATTGCCATAAACTTCAGCAAACGGTCTCGTAATTGAACAAAACAAGTCAGTCTTAGCTCGAACACCAATTGGGGCGCCTCTGTCTGGCATGCGCAAGTCTACGCAGCTGCCAATCCAGATGCTGGCCCATGCCATCACCCACCCTCCTCAAGACATGTCATATTCCACATGACGATTTGATTTATAGTCCACACGACGTGAGCCTGGCAGACATCATACCCTTCTCATATCATCGTGGATATCTACACACAATCTGGACTCATCTGTGAAAAGAACATGGGTCCAATTAACAGGTTGCGAATTGGCGTCACCTGTTGCCAACTGTTTCCTCATTTTTCTATGGAATCGCGTCATACCTGGCCTCATTACCAGCATGCAATGCACAATTTAGCTGTGTAAAGTCTGTTTGTAACCGTTTTTGCTTACACCGGCCGATTAAAACATTTAACGCACAAAAAAGCGCATACTTACAGTGTTATTGTGATAAACCAGTAGCTTTAGACAGAGAAAATCGTCAAAATGGACAGGTCAAGTCGATCGCAAGTTTTAAATCAGATTGAACATGCTTTACAGATGTTGCAACACCCCAATTCTATTCATCAAAGGCTTCAGAAACCTCCTGGAGAGCTAATTCAGATCCGTCCTGAAAAACGGCAAACGAGTCCCCAAATGAGCCTCAAGCGCTTTACTAAAAGCATACCGAGTAGCTTCCTAGCAGTTATTCAGACCCCCAGAGGTATCAATGAGCCCTGGGAATGATTTTGCATGGACAAAGCCAAGAATCTTGGACATTCAATTTTGTGGTGGTGCCAATTTTCACTTCAATTTTAGGGGTATATCTGTTCATTCGTTTCTACTGGCGTGTCACGTGATCCGATTCCAATATTGTTCATGCAGTCCTGTGCCGCTTAAACAGATGTATTGAATGAAAGAAAATTATTTTTGAATAGTTTATTTTTCATGATTTAAGCTTCAGTCAAATGTTTGATCCTTAACTTTTTTTGTCCAGTATATTAAAGTCTTAGATGTGATAGTTTGTTTATATGTTAAATAAATGAACAGATGAAGACATTATGTTGCCTAGGGTCAAGGTAATTCTTTGACCTTTGTTCCAGGTCACTGAGATTCTTTCACCCATCAACATTTTCAAACATCTCCCCTATACCCTCTGGGCCGATTGAAGCCATATTTTATATGGAGCCTCAGCCTCCCTTGGTCAGGGGGTCAGAAGTTTGTTCAGGTGGTCTGAATGAAAACATGAAGACATAAGGCCAGCAAAGGTCACAGTCATTCTTTGAACTTTGTTATGGTCACTGAGATATTTTAAAAATGAAATATGCACTCCTCTAAAGCCACTGGTTTAAAATGTGTATCTGTCGACAGTAAGGGCTCAGGGGAGATATAGTACCATTGGCCCTATGGTTGTAGTTTTATTCGTTTTTACCGTATTTTGATGAAAAAGGGCTTTGCCCTAAAATCTGATCATCTGCCCAGTCTGATCAGAGTCTTCGCTGTCCCCATAGAGGTAGCTTAGACTCTTAGCTACCCTTTAAGCGCTTAGCGAAGAGTCTGGTCAGACTGGGCGGATGTCCAGGCTGATCTGAGTCTGCGCTGGGCGCACAACCACATTGTTGGTTTTCTCGTGTCGCGGCTCATTTATGGTATTTCACATTAAGAAAACATTTTCAGGAAAAGCAGGTAAAGTGCCGAAGAGGTGATACGCGGAAAGGGCAATCAGGAAGTTGGTATAGGTCGTTTGCACTATCTATGCAATATAAGATGAACTGCCAAATTTTAAATGGGGGAAGATGATACTGATAAATAACTCGTGTCACCATGCCTTTGGTTGCTTACAAAAGCGTTATGATAATGTTTAATTACTTTTGAGTATCCGTTTTAAAATGATATATGAGGAAAATAATGAACTTGTCGGAGAGGTGCTGATCATGATTAAACTGCACATGCATCCATGCTTAGGTAGCCTTCGCTTTCGGCTCCGCTACATAACCGTATTTCTTCGCTTATAAGAAGAAGGGTTATGTCTTCCAAAACATTCCCAAAACAGTTACTGGCGAAAGTGTGTGCACTTAGTACTGGTTAACCGCTTAGGAGGTCTAAGCCTGCCCAGGAATAGTGTGGTTAGGTTAACTGACCGTCCCGACATGACCTTAGTTGTTTACCGTGGACGTAAAGCATCAAATCAACCAACCAACCAAAACTCTAGATCCGTCTGTAAAGACGGATCAAGAATTTATCTTATAACATGGATTAAGATTTTTGGGATTGTTTTGAAAGGGAAAACCCCATCCTATAGCAGAATTTCATAAGACTGGTTTTAGATATTTGGGGAGGAGAAAACACTGTTGTTGCACGTGGAAAACAGCGTTACTTTTCTCTCCCCCCCCCCCCCCCCCCCCCCCCCGACCCCCGCTCCAACATACACACACACAGAGCTCACACGATGTCGTATACGGGAGTTGCCCGTGTGTGCAGAAATAAAACAGCAGTGCAGTCATTTTCTATTTTAAAAAGTTACGTTTATACTATCGTCTTGCCTTAAAATCTACAGAATTGTGTACACAGTGCATCTATCTGTTGGTAAATATTGGTTTATTTTGCAAAAAATAGACGAAATGAGCACACAGCTTATTCAGTTTTCTTTGTTTTTCTTAAAACGCAGGCAGTTAGTCAAATTTGGTAGTGCATTGTCTTACAAACCTAATGATATCTTTTACGACTTTAGCAGCAGAATCATCACCTTTATATAGATCTATCCAAAGTTATTTTATCTATATCGAGAATGTTATGCCACTGTCTGTCATCATGCCTATTTTCCTATGCACAACCTATGTTCTCACGTTCTATTCGTTCAGCCTGTGAAAAGTTCAGATGCACGAATCACTGAAAAAAACAAGGGTGTAAAAATAGTTCACATTTAAAGGCCCCATTGTTCTGTCTAGGGTAAGAGTTTATGAAAAAGTCTGTGGTGAGGTATCGCTGCAAGCTTCTCACTACAGCTGACCACGATTTGTCAGGTTTAATCAAAACAACACGGAGTTTCATATAAAAAGGTTTTAAAAATAATTTGGGTCATTTTAGTCGGCAACTAAACTGACCTACTTTCGATTTCATAAGCTTGAATAAATTGGTTAAAATACAATGTACAAGAGTGGTGTCCCATTCATTATCCCGCTTTTGGTAATATTGAACCGCTTGACCGAAAACCAATAGAGGAAATCGTATTTGTCGTTTTTCAGATTCATGTTTCTCATGCTTTTTGCCAGTTATATGACACAGTATATGCACATCAACCTTCGTTTTATCTTACTTGTTACTTGTCTTGGAGATCCGGACTCCCACACGCCTGATGGCGTTAAGTCATCCTCTTGCAGTAGGGCAAGGGCATACTTTTATATCAGTAATGATGATGATGATGTGCCTATACCAATGACCTTAGACTGTTAATAATACTAATAATCAAAATGTGCCTGTAAACCGCGTATATACAGATGTTCCTGATGCTGTTGTTTCAAGTCGTTGTTGCTGTTTCTTGATGGTAAATCCAGCGCCGAATCCGAAGCTTGTAATTCCCAAACGTGACGGTTGGAACTCCTTTTTATAATGATTTGTGTTTAAACGTTTTTACGAGACTTTAAAGGCAGTCTCCTGACTCAGTTTATGCACATCAACACACATTTTACCACAAAATGCGATGATTGAACGGTTGAACATAATGATTTGTGTTTAGGCATTTTGACCCCTGGTAGGCCTATGGAGACTTTATGGATTGATATTCATGTGCCAAATACACGGGTGGTAATCAGTGGAACTAGCTCCAAAATGAGTCAATGGAATTTCGTTCCCTCGTCACATCCGGGAACCCGCGAGCTAGTGCTGTCGACAGAAAATCAGTAAACAAAGGTAGGTCTTGAAGAATGTTATCAATTTTTATTTCTTTATTAGCGATCCCAGGAAACAACTGCCGATGCTGTTGTGTGTAGATATGATTCAACTTTATTCCCCGTCGGAGTTCGCCGCAGAAATGTGCAGGGCTTGAACTAACTTGTGGCAAATGTTTGAAACACCGAACTAAAAATCCACCAATTTCTGTCGATATGGAGATTTGGGTACACGATTTTTTCATTTTCCGTCCAAACTATAGCGTTCAGACCCTCTAAAGCACCATCCCTGGTAAATTCAAGCATGAAAAGTCACAAATAAGCAAAAAAGTGTGGGTGGAGATTACGTACCTGGACAATATTGACAAAATTTCTTCCTGAGCTAGAGCGCTCGACATGGAGCTAGTGCGTTCAACAAGGAGCTAGTGCGCTCATCCATATTTTATCTCGTGATGAATCATACTGTATGCTTGAGTTTGAATCAACCCTTCTTTATAAGTAAGGTTTTCTCTTTCCCTTGATGCGCCTGTTGATGCCCAAACAGCTAGTCAAATTGCACGTTTGAAAATTTTTAATATATGAAACTTGTATCTAATAGTTTTTGCATCATGCAAACATGTCCGTATAATGAATACCCCCTTACACCCACTTTTATTTAATATTTTTGATATTACCTAACCTACTTTTATACCTTTTATTATCCAACCCTCTATATACAGATAATGGTATATGCTTTGCCATGTCACTGGTTAGCCTCCACAACGCATTTCACTGAATTATTAACTAACCAACAGCTTAGACTATGCCATGCTTATGATGCCACTCATGTAAATGTAATGAGAAAACAGCGTGGTATGGTTTTGTCTATATGCCATGTCGTCAAGCGTCACGAGAATGACTTGGAAAATCACGAGCTTGCCGAATTCGAGCACCTGTCATGCAGTTGATTGCTAGTAGAATATGGTTGGTTACAGGTTCGGTTGAGTAATACGAAAGCTATTTCATTGCTGTTTGGCAGAATAGTCAATACTATGTTACTCATTACCATGGACAGGTCAATGCACTACTACCTGAGGCCTTGTGGCTTCGGGCAACAGTGAATGGAGCTGTTCACGGTACCTCGAGGCATAATTTTGACTATTTACTAAACAGGCATGAAATAACAGGACAATATCCATGTTACAGAAGAGTATTACCAAAATCGCCATAATCAGTCATGACTACTACACTCATCCGATGAATGACGATGGAATTATCTATGTACATTAAGTCATCTCTTAGTGGTTTCAAAGGGGTACAGAGCAAAACCTAAAAAACGGTTAAAATCATCTATCAACAATAAATCAACAATTCTGCCTTATCTTAGGTGTGGATGAGCGCACTAGCTCCTTGTTGAACGCACTAGCTCCATGTCGAGCGCTCTAGCTCAGGCAGAAATTTTGTCAATATTGTCCAGGTACGTAATCTCCACCCACACTTTTTTGCTTATTTGTGACTTTTCATGCTTGAATTTAACAGGGATGGTGCTTTAGAGGGTCTGAACGCTATAGTTTGGACGGAAAATGAAAAAATCGTGTACCCAAATCTCCATATTGACAGAAATTGGTGGATTTTTAGTTCGGTGTTTCAAACATTTGCCACAAGTTATTTCAAGCCCTGCACATTTCTGCGGCGAACTCCGACGGGGAATAAAGTTGAATCATATCTACACACAATAGCATCGGCAGTTGTTTCCTAGGATCGCTAATAAAGAAATAAAAATTGTTACTGATTTTCTGTCGACAGCACTAGCTCGCGGGTTCCCAGATGTGACGAGGGAACGAAATTCCATTGACTCATTTTGGAGCTAGTTCCACTGATTACCACCCGTGAAATAATGAGATAAGACAGCTTATGCAAACTGTGAAAACTCAGACCAAACTGCGACATCTACGCTCATCGGAGAATGATCACACGAGTGAGAATACTGTTACTAGACCTCTTTTCTTGCGCGTCCACCCACATATCAGTGTTTGTTTTTTATTTACCTCATTCTACAAAGGGGAACAACTGTTAAGACTTCCTGTTTGCTGTCTGTGAGGACGAAGCCCTTCCCAAAAAGGGACTACTCTACAATATTTCCTTTAAGAGATGACCCACTTTGGGAAGGGAGGGAAAAATTAAATTAGCAAAGTTGCTTCCCCTGGAAGTGAACCCATTTACCTTAGGCGAAGTAACTTTCTGTCTCCCTTCCCAATGGGATTCAAGTCTTAGCGGGAAGGGCTTGCTCGGGCGATCCCACAGGAAGTCACAAAAATTGTTTCCTTTTGTGACAATGGTGGAAAAACATGGAGCTCTACGTATGCGCTTTAAACTCCTAATGGAGCCGCGACACGAGAAAACCAACACAGTGGTTGTGCTCCCGACAAGACCGATCAGATTCTTCACTAAGCGCTGAGAGGGTAGCTAAGGGTCTAAACTATCTCCATGCGGACAGCGAATACTCTGATCAGTCTGGGCGGATGCCCCGGCTGATCTGAGTCTGCGCTGGTCGCACAACCACTTTGTTGGTTTTCTCGTGTTGTGGCTCCTATTATTTACATCATCATTACACGTTATGACAATAATAATTAATATTATTGTTACTCTTATTAAAATCATCACTGCTCATAATGATGACGATAGTCATTATTATCAGATCTTTGCATAAGCATCATCACTGCAGAAATGATAATACATGTGGTTGTAATGATATATTTTACTATCGTGATCAATATTGTTACCTTTATTTCTGTGATAATGATAATAATAATTATAATAACTCAGAAACGGATACACTGATTCTGTTCCCGTATAATTAAAAGTAAATTAGCAAAACAGACAAACATGTACTATTAGAAATATAAGGCCTCATAAAGTCGTATTTAAGAGAAGATGTGTATAATGACCGAATATTTTCACAGAAGGTCAGAATGCCCTCTGTGGGCTCATCATTTGAAAAATATGTAAATGATAAACTAACTGGTTGGGTAGAGCAGATTCACGTCTTCGCTTAAAAGTACAAAGTATACCCAAAGAATATCGTCTTACAAAAATATAGATCCGGATAGTTATCATGATTCCATGAACTGCCCATCTTATCATTTAATTATATTTTTACAACTTATCCGAACCGATGTTAAAAGGGGCAAACTGCGAAGACTTGTGTCAGTCAGAGCATCCACACAGTCTAATCAGAGCCTTTGCAATGCAGATTCCTGAAGATCGGTCCTTAAAGCTGTGATGTGAACAGGGAACACTCGGATGAGGCTGCGCGAATGCGCAGACTAATCTGAGTTTTCATTGTTCACGCTTGCTGTAAAGTACCTTCTCACGTGCAGCGGTTTATTGGGTACGATCCTATCCACCCCAATGACCAATGAAATTTTGATGAATTTGAAACCGATGACGTGATGCTGAGAGAAGAGGAAGTTAGAGGCTTTGGTCCTGAGTACTTAAAGGGGTGCCGGCCCCATGATAGAATAGTAGAGCTTGCGCCCAGCAAGATCCAGACACAGTGCCAGAATATTCAGGTATAGTTGCGAATTATCTTCATTTATTAAATCTTTGAATATTCATAACAACTGTGCATTGTGTAATTCTACTGTTTTAAATAGTTGGTAGGATGGGTGAAGATGTTGTGAATTTCGGGTGTGGGTGAGGGCGCTACTGATCTTGGCATAACGTAAGAAATTGACGGGCTGTGCTTACAGTAGGTACGGGATAGGTAGGGTTGTTTGGAATTTTCTCTTTCGTCTATCCTTCCTTCCTCTCTCTAGGAGACGGCTCGATACAGATTGAAATATTTAAAGGACGTTTATCCAAAACAGCCAACGAATTCTACTGTTTTTGTTTTCTTCTTCCTTTTTATCTTTTATTTTAACAAGGGCAAACTTTTGTTTGCTCACTTGAGTACCATGTACTAAGATTGTATTTGTATCAATTAGATCTATTTCATATAGAACTTTCACCATCAGGCAAGAATATCACTCCCCAGAAATGTCTGAGATTTTTCCGTCTCGGCCTGCTGTCTCAAGCCCAGGCTCTGAAAGCTGTCTCAATCTGCCAGTCATTGATTCGTACTGTCCAATCATGTTACACACTTAATTTCAACAAATCCACCACTGTCTGTATGCATATGAAACTGGTAGCCAGTGTTGAGTATACAATGTCATTGTAAATTTCTGATAAGTTGCCAGTCATGTAAAATGTATGCATGACGTGAAATTAACAGGACAGAATTTAAGTGAAAAGTTAGCTTGAAGTATACGTAAAGGCCTGAACAAAACGTATTAATTCAAAAGATATTCTGTTTCATAAAGGGTGAAAAAAAAATCAATGATGGTGCAGGACCTCGACAAGGAAACATCAAGCTCGTTTTCAGATTATTAAGTTTCATGCTCGCAAGCTTCTCATAAGAAACTAGCCAGGGATTTCCTTGTCATGACCTAAACCCCATCACAATTCTATTAGTCTCTCTTTAATACAATACTAAGTATTCAATGTGACTTCTTCTTTCTTCAATTTTCTTCTCCCGTAGCCGTGTGTGTTGAAAGGATATTATCAACAACGTCGCAAAAGATTCTCTGCACCTCGTCCTGTTTTATATTTCTCTCCAGAATGATTGTTCACTCCTTTACGCTTCTTGTGCCTGCCGCACTTTCTTGACTAGTTTCTTCCCTTAAACGCTTTTCGCACCAGCTCCGAACAGAACTGGTCTACATTTCTTTGTGTGTTATAAGTTTCCTTGAATATTGTTTTGGCTTAGCCTAAACGAGACACGACCATTCCAGCTTAGCTTGTGTTCATGGCCAGTGTTGAGATTTTTCTCTAAGCTTTGCATACTCATTTTCTTTAAGCTTGGCATACTTATTATTTTAGAAAAAGAAATTAGTGGTGTTGTGGTCTCTATAAGTGCTGTTCACGATCTTTCGATAGCATTGCATCTTGCAGGCTTGCATATTTCTCTCTTGTCCGGCTGTCAGGGTCGATGCCTACTTTTTGTTGTACGTTTTACAAAAACTTTGAAACTTGAAGCCGTTTTTTGCTAAGGCATTTACCTATGTAGTAAATGTTGGCCGCCTGCTTAATATTCTCAGCTTGCACGTTTACAAGACACAGCAAGAAATCAGCACGTCAATTTCATGGATATAGACGTAACACTATTGCTCAGTACCATGCGAGACTTTTTTGTTGTTTTTCCAATTAGTCGTCACGGATGGTCCACCAGGGCTAACAGCCACGAGAGCATCATATCCACCCTGGGGTTGAGACTTTTTTCTATCCTGCACTGTTTTTTAAACTAGGGGAGAGTCGGGTAACTTCGGACAGGCGGGTAAATTCGGACATACAATTGCAAACAGTGAAAATCCAGATGAGACGGCTCATAATGGACAGTTAATTTTTGTTTTAGGTCCAAACAACTGACTTATAAAGGAAACAATGTCAGTGTCCGAATTTACCCGCTGTCCGAAGTTACCCGACTCTCCCCTAGTATTTTACAGCTGTTATCACTCTGCCAACCAAGTAAAGCCAATCATGTGAATTTGAAAAGATCCACTCACTGAAATGCATGCATAAGGTAAAAATTAACATAGTAAAATAAATTATTAGCCGGAAATAGTAATAGTTAGAGCTAATAGCGTAAAAGGATTCAATGAATAATCTATCGAAGAAAAGTAATCAGTAATGATGCTGAAACCTCGACAACGAAATCTCAGCCTCGTTTTTACATTGTTTAAGTCTCATGCTCGGCAAGCCTCGAAAGACTTAATAATCTTAAACTAGCCTCAGATTTTCTTGTCTCCGCCCGACCCTATCATATATTCCATTACTATGTGTATGACACATGAGATATATGCATGCGCATGGCGATATCTAGTCGATTTTAGCCTGTATCTCTTTTTCTCACCCATGGGACAAGAATATCAATTTCTAGAGCTGTCTGAGATTTTTCTATCTTCGTCTGCTATCTCAGCCTAGGCTCAGAACGCTGTACCAGTATGTCAATAAAGTAAGGTCTTTATTTAAAGAGGGTAACTCAATTGGCGGACCAGTCTTCCTTGAGGCCCTCTGATAAGCCACATAAACATACAACATATACAAAGTGCAATTTAGAATTTACTTTAGCCCCTACTTTGCTTTTTATGCAGATGCTGAAATTAACATGTCAGAACTATTAATAGAAAATTAGTTATGGCCTGAACAAAAGGTTTAGCATTAAATGTTGACCTCAGCAAGGAAATCTCAGTCTTGTTTTCAGATTATTCAAGTCTAATTCTCGGCAAGCCTCGCATGAGACTAAATAATCTGAAAACTAGCGTGAGATATCCAAAAGGACGGACGCACGGTGCACCGAACTGCGGCGATGGTTACGTTTCGCTGAGATGTGGGGAAAATTGAAATACACACAGTGACACTGAGATTTCCTTGTCTCGGCCTCATTCCCTATCGATATATTACTGTTAGGAAATACGGCACTAAATGACGAAGCCAACTCAAATATATTTAGATCTGTGCAGAAATTTATCCAAAGAAGTAAACGTTTTAATGCCAAACAGCCTGACAATGAACAAGATTAAGAGTTATAATTATATCAATTTTAATGTATTAATGTGATATCATGGTGTAGCTTTGTGTAGCCATTCCAATGATTAGCTCGTCGCTACGATGTGGGTAGTGATTGGTTCGACCCGTAATGCCCTATGTGACCCATAAGGGGTTCCTGATGTTCGTGGGTTCTTGTCGGAGACCTGAGGCATACTTCTACAATAATATGTTGGGTATATATGAATTGGAACATGTATTTATATTTTGTCAATGATCCTTTATTTTCATTTTTCATTCTGCTGACACTCTGTAGATGTTCCCTGTGGTGGTAAATTTGGTATATTTGACTCCACTTACCGGATCGTATTTGCTCCAAATATTCGTGCACCGATTCTGCTCTGATTTATTTAACTTTGAATCTGCAAATGTATTTTTGATGTGTCAGGTTATACAGTACAAATCGCCGAAAAAGGTGCAGATGCAGATCCGGATTTTTCAGGTAGCCCGAGTGTGTGGAGTAAATGGGAACTATTTTCATACTCCTGATTTTGTTAAACATCATGTTTGATAACCTATGAATTCATCTCCCATAAATAATCTCAAATTATCAAGTATAGTGATCGTTCAGTACAATGAAACTATATAAGCCGAATGGCTTTTTTTCAGATCCCTTCATATATTTATTGCTAAATATTTACTTTGTACTTTGTATGATTGACTTATGATTGTGAAATATATGATGAATAAACGTTTAAACCGTTCCCATCATAGATTCTATTGGTCTCATTGCAGGTATAATCAAATTGCAGAAATGCGTCTGTTTCACTTATTACTCGTTTCCTGCCTTTGTCTGGCTTTGGTGGTGCCGGCTGATGCCTGGAGGAGGTGGAGAATAAGAGTTCGAGGAAGGCGTATTGTTCGCGGTATTACTCGTTTTGTTCGTCAAGGAATCGGTTGCAAGGTAAATACTTTCTTTGTATACGCATTGCAAAATGTTAAATGATACGGAGTGGCTATTGCCAGTTGACTGGTAATGGCGATTTTACGTTAAAATCGCTATTGACAGTTGACTGGTAATAGCCATTTTACGTTGAAATCGCTATTGACAGTTGACTGGTAATAGCCATTTTACGTTGAAATCGCTATTGACAGTTGACTGGTAATAGTGATTTCGAAGTAAAGTCGTTATTCAGTTGAATGGTAGCAGCACAAATTACGTAAGAAACGCTAATGTCAGTTTCTTGAAGTCTTGGTCCAAGAAGTGCAAAATCTATTTAAAAGCAAGCTTCCGTCTTTGTCCAAGAAGTGCAAATTCTATTTAAAAGCAAGCTTCCGTCTTTGTCCAAGAAGTGCAAATTCTATTTAAAAGCAAGCTTCCGTCTTTGTCCAAGAAGTGCAAATTCTATTTAAAAGCAAGCTTCCGTCTTTGTCCAAGAAGTGCAAATTCTATTTAAAAGCAAGCTTCCGTCTTTGTCCAAGAAGTGCAAATTCTATTTAAAAGCAAGCTTCCGTCTTTGTCCAAGAAGTGCAAATTCTATTTATAAGCAAACTTCCGTCACTCTCACTTATGGATGTATGAATTACTGACTGCTTTAAAGTTACACTATTTTACAATCCTTCGAACTTCATACATATATTTTACTTTTATCAACAGATAACAGGATACTGAGGAGTGATCTTACTGCTTGTGTTGCATAAGCCGTGCATTTCCGCGGTCTTTTCGGAGTCTTCTCTGTTATTATCATCAGTCTACTAATTTTCTAGTCTATACAGATTGAAAGCGAGCAATCTGGTCAGTCTGTGCAGATGCGTAGGCTGAGATGCTTATAATGACCCCTTTTAGTGTCATGATTAGCCGATGATTTCTGTCGTACTGAAGATGTTAGTTACTAATAACCGTTCTGATTGTCCTGCTATAGACCATAATGGGTGTATATTGCCCCCGCGCAGCGAAGCTTTTGGTATGCAAACCTAGTGGAAATCAGGGGTTCCCGCAGAAAATCACATGCCCTTCCGCGAGCAGATCTATTCTCCGAACAAGGATCGAGCTCAAAGCAGTGATAATGAGCAACAGCCCGTTTAACCACTTGCTAAGGAGGCCTGGTCTAATTTTGGTACCAATCCCATAAACAATATTTCAGTTTTAAGACAGATTAACCACTTGCGGGTTTACTGCCCTTTCAATAGCAGTTCAGTCATGTCGAGCAGATGGAAGGGTGGTAATGAAAGTATGTGTGCAATGGAACCCCGTTAACGACTGAAAAGAACACCACTTCCATCGCGATTCAACCCAGACCTCTACCATAGCAGACCAGTGCTTCACCCACTGAGTTATCGAACCTCCTAAGAAACACAACGCCGTAGTTCCTTATGCAGCTATAAACTTTAAGTGGGATGCAACTTTTTAATCTTTAAATTTATAATTAAAAATGCGGGGAAAGACTAAAAATACCAACTAACTGGCAATAGCGATTTCACGTTAAAATGGCTATTGCCAGTCGACTGGTAATAGCGATTTTGACGTGAAATGGCTATTACCAGTCGACTGTCAATAGCGATTTTAACGTAAAATGGCTATTGCCAGCCGACTGGCACTAGACCTTTCCCAAATGATATTTTCGACGTTCATTAGAAGATAATGTGACGTTTTCTTGTCTCAAGTAATAAAAATATGAGATTTTTATACAGCCTGCCACAGCAATGGACAAACACAGATTGGTATTTATTGAACTATATGTAAAACTAATGATGTTAATTAACAAGACCATAAAGCTATTCTGTGCATATCAGATGGCCATTATAAAGAATTTTGCTTCCGTAACGAATGCCGTTATAAAGAGAGCTGACTGTATTAGTCAACAAATAATTGTTAGGGCCGATCCAAACTTTCTATGACATTTTGCTAGGAGGCTTAAAGATTTCTTTAAAAAACTAACTATGCTTTGAACAGCTGGGCTCAGATTGGGACCCAGCGGGCACATGACGTCCGAATGACGTCGTACTGACGTCGATGCGACGCGATGACGTCGCATCCACGTCAGCACGACGTCATTTGAATGTCATGTGCCTGCTGGGTAGTCACATTGCCGTCATATCATTATGCTATGCCAAGATTTTTGACTATATTTGATTGCTATTAAATTTTGTCTTTTGTTTCAGATTCTGTATGGAATAGGATGTCCTGCGGCTGCTGGGGCTTTAACCAGCGGCCTCGCAGCCGCTGCAGGTTCCACGGCCTGTGCAGTTAAAAAATCCCAGTGCAAAAGAAACGTAAGAGCAAATTATCTTATTTACATTTGATCATATGACGTCGCATCTGAGAGTGTAATAAAGCCATACATTAAAAACGATAATCCACTAGTGGATTAAAATATGCAAATTACGTCGTAACATTTAAGAATTGAAATTTGATTTTTCAGCGTTCATCGTGTGATGAAGCCAGTGGGCGGAGCTAAAATTTTATGAAGCGCGAAGCGCTTCTTGTAGAATTTAGGCGACGACCACTGGCTTCTTCACACGATGAACGCTGAAAAATCAAATTTTTATTCTTATATTTACACTTTATTTGTCAACCTCTCTTTGCCGTTTTCGTGGCAATTTAGTGTAGAGTAGGCAAAGTATGGGTTGAAGAAAAGTTAGTAACGACGTGTTCGGCCATAACGTTAAACAGCCGTCGCCCTGACGTGGCGTCAATCGAACGTTACAAGAAACAATCAAGACGTTTGTTTACATGAGACGTCGCTAGATGACAAGGTAACATGATCAGTTGTCCTTCATCGGTGTATGAAGCTAGTTGCTCTAAAGGATTCACCTATGGGAAGTCAGTGGCAAGTGTAAATATTTTGCGTTGACGTCCATAAAACACCGCGTTTATTAATGGCTAAATCGCGACGTTTTAGTGCAAAATTTGCTTATTAATAAAATGCAATTTAAGTGTCATATGATAAATGGAATCTTGCATTCGTGCTCCTGTATTATTGAATTTATTAAACTCGTTGGTGAAAACGATAAGATGCTCGACAGAGCCTCGCATCTTATCTTTTTCCCCATCTCGTTTAATAAATTCAATAATACAGGAGCTGTCATGTAAGATCCTATGTATAAGGTGAATGGGAACACTTGAAAGGGCAAATAACTCTTACTAAGAACAGTTGGGGCTTCTCTTAAATTTAAGAATGACATCGTAGTAGTGAGAATAAAGTTTCCTTTTAAAAAGGAAAGGCTTGCCGAGTTTTTACATTTTGTTTACATTACAGTATGTTAATACTAACAGAATGGGAATTATAAGAACTAGCGTTTGAGGACTGAAGGAAATGAATTCAGCCTAATTATGAAGTTGTTGTTGTTCATTTCTCGTTATAATTTATTTCTTAACTAAATCCCCTCTCAGGCCAGCGATGCTGCAGTGCATGGGCAACTTTTTTCCTCAGACCCGTATAATCTACCTGTAAACGACGATATCACGTGAGCTTAAATAGCATTAAATCATATAGGACATTGACAGTTTTTCTCTATTTTTGTCTTCCTTGAATAAAAAATGAAAACTGTTGTGTTAGGTCAATATAGTGCACTTTTTTAGCTGCACATAGATATTTTTTTCAAACTTTTAAATTTACATTTAATGCGGTCCTTTTTGCTCTGAGTAATATGGCCATCATTTCCTAATAGTATATAGGGAAAATAAAGAAAATGAACAAAAAGTTACTCAGTTTTCTACGTTTTTCTTAAAGCACGGATCTAAAGTAAAAAAAGTTGTGTTATCCTAGTATTCTACACTATCTTACAAATCTTTTGATACATTTTGTAACAAAAACAAAGAAATATTTGTGCGGTCATTTTTTTACAAACTTAATACTACCCTACATCCAAAAACTGAATTTTCAGTTCCGTGCGTGACTATATCGAGGTGAGGAGAATTGTTGGGGACGGATTGGATTCCAATTGCATACAAAGGTTCTTGCATGACAAGAAATTCCTGTGCAACCAAAATGACGTCATTATCACTGGCAAACTGCTTCCCAGCCAATTCTTGAAAAAGGTTGAAGTGATCAACAGAAATGCAGCACAGGCAAAGCCACCGTAGCTTTCATAGCTTTCCTCGGCGATGAATCTGGCTTTTCTGTCTCAGCTGCTTCAGTAATTGACCTAGCATCCCCTGTCCCTAAACAGGTGGTTAACATGTAACCGTTATATGAAACCAGAATGACTGAAACGATTACCTTGCCAGCTGAAGGCATAGTCATTCCCTTCTTTGAGACATGGCGGGATATTCTGGTATGTTTCCATTGTTTCGAGTGCTGGTTCTGTTCTGGCTGAGAGAGATAGACCAGCGGCTCATCCATTGTCTCAAAGCTGTCACGAATCCTTCAGAACTAGCCTCAAAGAGATTAAATCCCAACGGTTCTGAAATTTTCCACTCTTCTCGTTATCCGTATCCCTATAAGAAGTTTCTAGGACAGACACTTCATGGATGGTCGAAAGGTACTGTATTTTATTTAGATGTTGAATTGTGCACATTGCACCGCTGCTTGCAAACGACATGACCCTTACAATGAATATGCGTCATTTATACACCGGCTTAACAATTGTCCATGTATAAACACGGTCAGTTGTGCACGTTAGCCACACACACACAGATAGATCGTATACTTTATTTGGTAAGATGTGATGAGTGATGAAGAAAAAAATCAGTAGCGCCTGCTTGCTGAATTTAAACAATAAATTTTGACTTTGATTTTTTCTGCTTTGACAGGTTTACAGATATATAAATCGGCCCACGCTTCAGCACAATCTGATCAATCTATCCTCAGTTAGCATGATATATTTTTGGATCTGCCGAAAAAGAAAGACCCTGGTCAGTCTGCACAGATGCTTTAGCTCGAGTGTACTGACTGCTCTTAGTAAATACATTACACAATACTCTAAGGCCCTTTTTTCTCCCAACGCCGCTGTTTGGGAAAAGCGTATACTTGTATGCTGAGAGTCGTGGATACGGAAAGTGCCGACTGTTGGCGACAATGCGACCAAAAATAGAATAAAATTCCATCATTATTTTTAGCAGACGCGGTAAACCTGATATGGATATAAATAGACAAAATCGGACGAGTTCTCTGGTTATTGCGATGAAACGCTCGTATAAGTGAAGGAAAACATGAACAAATCCAGTCTCAAACCGGAACGAGCTTTTCAATCTATAAGGCTTGCGGCCTTTGGGCCGCAAGCCAAAAATACTTTACTTTACGAGAAGACCCCGTTTTGGAAGGACTTTTATCACTCTCAGACGCTGTTTCCCCTTGTAAATTTGACAGAAAAACATGACATGAGCCGCGATATGACAAAACCAACAAAGTGGTTGTGCGCCCATCGCAGACTCCGATCGGCCTGGGCATCCGCCCCGTCTGATCAGTCTTCACTGTCCGCATGGAGGTTGCTTAAACCCTTAGCTATCCTTTCAAGCGCTTAGCGAAGAGTCTGATCAGTTTGGGCGGATGTCCAGGATGATCTGAGTCTGTGCTAGGCGCACAACCACTTTGTTGTTTTCTCGTGTCGCGGCTCATGTTTATTTACCTTAGAACGTCCTAACGCCCGGACGTGTCATCAACGGATAGGCATTACCATAAATATTCTAAAAATTGGGACATCTGAATAGAGGATCTTACATGAGTACTCTTGTATTATTGAATTTATTAAACGAGTTGGGGAAAACATAAGATGCGAGGCTATGCCGAGCATCTTATCGGTTTTCCCCAACGAGTTTAATAAATTCAATAATACAGGAGCACGAATGCAAGATTCTATTTATCATATGACACTAAAATCGCGTTTTATTAGCAAACTTTGCACTGAAACGTCACGATTTCGCCATTCGAAAACGTAACGTTTTTCTAGACGTCAACGCATAACGTTACGACGTAATTTGCATATTTAATCCACTAGCTAATTATCGTTTTTAATGCATGGCTTTATTACACTCTCAGATGCGACGTCATATGATAAAATAATTACTGTAATTGTCCTAAATATGGAACAGTTTGTTTTTCCAATTTAGTAGTGCGTCTAAAGGATCACCGGGTATAATCGATTCCGCCAATTTTCGCTTCCTGCAGAGACTGTCCGTCATATTTGGCTTCCGCCGAGACTGTCCGCAATCTCTTGCTTCCTGCCGAGACTTCTGTACATGGTAAATGGCTTCCTGCAGAGACTGTCCGCATGATTCTGCTTCCTGCCGAGAGCCTCGGCGGAATGCAGAGTCACGCGGACAGTCTCGGCAGGAAGCCATTTTTCGAGGACAGTAGTCTCTGCAGGAAGCAAGAGTTCGCGGACAGTCTCGGCGGAAGCCAAATATGACGGACAGTCTCTGCAGGAAGCGAAAATTGGCGGAATCGATTATACCCTGTGGGATGCGAATGGAAAAGTAAACAGACACCGCTCCTACTTATCTGTCCAAATATTTACATTTTTACGGTGGCTGTTGAGCTATGTAATTTAGGAAAGGTCTAGTTATAAAGGCGAATGTACGGTATAGGCCTATTATATATTTTTCAATAAAAAATAAATAAAAAATAAGTCCTCAAATGAGGCTGTGATAGATAGATAAATTGCACTCAGAATTTCTGCAACTTCTTGGTTGGTCATAGCATCCTTCATGTATTCATACATTGTATCAAGGCATAAAGAAGCGTCGTTGTTTTGGTTTCTTAAGCTACCGCATACAAAGCTAATATAAGAGAGTTTTAACCATTTTTAAAGAAAATTTTTAGCAAACACCTGACATTGTTTAAAATGTCGAATTCTGAATTGGTTTGACTGCAAAAATCTAAAACTTTGGTCACCTAAAATATTTATCGTAATTGTCCTAAAATGAAACAGTTCAGTTTCACAATGCAGTATGCAGAGAGAATGGCAAACAGTTGAGGCTCTGATGAGGAGTCTTATCTGGGCCTGCACTATTACTCAGATCCATCTTTCCCAATACTTAGACTTTGTATGGTAACGCCATTTTGGACTTTTTCCATGACTATAAAGTATTTTCTCATACGACGTCGCTTTTAGTCAGTGGATAACGTCGTGTCATAAAAATCGTATGACCACACGTGTAATAACACTTTGGCGCGTACACGTAACGTCATTGACAACCTCCATGTCAATAATGCGCTTTCTTATTGAAATGATTTTCATGTTGAAGGCAATAAAATCCCATTTTAAAGGGTCATATGATAAACAGAATCTTACACTCGTGGTCATGTCATATGAATTTCATGAAACGAGCCTTCGCCGAAGGCTCAGTTCATGAATTTCCTAATTTCATATGAAATGAACAGGCGAAGGCTCGTTTCATAAATTACATATGAAATGACCACCCTTGTAAGATCCTCTATATCTTCACAGCTTCTAGACGAAGAAGAAGATCTGGACGCTCGCAGCATTGTCAATGTTCCATTCGACGATGATTTTGATGACTATGACCATGATAAAGATGGCTACATTAGCTTTGAGGAGTTCCTTGACACAATGGACAATTATGTACCTCTGGAAAACCTTTATGAAGTAGAAGAACCCTTCTTTGAAGCAGATATCGATGGTATGCTACACTTTATAAAAATACTGTAGAATTTACGGTAGAATAACTGGAAACCGGCTGCAAGTCCTTTTACCTTTATTTTTACGGGCGTTTGCCTGTAAGACATTGTTAGAAATCACGAAATGGAAAATTTATGATAACTGGCCGCACTCGAAAATAACTTTGTATTGTTGAAGGGCTATCAGACCAAAACGACACCTACTCTATTCTGTCCCATTCTGCTTGATGATTCCTGCAATTTTTACGGGCGTCCGTAAATATAACGGTAAAAGGACTGGCAGCTGGTTGCCAGTTATTTTACCGTAAAATCTACCGATTTTTTTTACAGTGTAGGGTTTGAACATACACTCTTCGCTAAAATGTTAAGCAGAAATTTAAGTATATATATTAAGATTAGTACTTATTATTATAACATTGCATTTTATCCTTAACACCAATACACCAATAGTTAAGCATTGTAAAAACACAAAGTTTAAATTGGTGCTCAGTCGGAACTGTGCAAAGCGAGTGGAATGGTATTTCAATGTCCGAAACAGCATAATTATGAAAAAAAACATAAGATTTCGTTTTAATGTTTATAAAAGCAGTAACTTCATATTTGCTAAAAACCTTTACAAAGCATTGCAGAAAATTAAACTTGTGTAACAGCAAGTCACTGCAGTCCATTACAATGACTCCCTTTTTCCCATTCTCTGGGAGACAGCTCAATATAGAATGAAACACTGTATCAAAGGGCTGTTAAACCAAAAACAACCAACCACCCAAAATCTTTTTCTCCTTAAAATGTGTAGTTTCTTTATTCGGATATTACGTCTGTACTGTTACTCAAAATTCAACTACAACATTATGTTATACGATGGTAAATAAATGCTCTAGATAAGAGGAGGTGACTGTGATAATTTAGGGACCAGTTTCCATATATTCTGCATTATACGTTGTGACCTCTCATTAGAACCGTCTCACCGAGACGGTTCTAATAAGGGTTCACAACATTTGTTTCCCTTGAGGGATAAGAAACATCATCCCAGAATTATCCTCGAAAACCCACCTTATCTGGAGCTCTTAAGTTTACCAAATCATTGATGTTGATGGCACAATGCATTTATCTTAAAATTAAAAAAAAATACAAATTATTATGATTCCCAATGAACCCGTTTTAGTATTCTTCACATTACGTTATGCTTAACTTTTGATGAGGAGTATTTAATCATAGAAAATTTTGACCTTGTTCTGTAAATTCCTCTTACTACAAATAAAGACCGCGAAATAAAAGATAGTAATAGGTGATAGATGATTTTTCCATTTCCGCGAAATGTATACTCTCTCTCTCTCTCTCTCTCTCTCTCTCTCTCTCTCTTTCACACACACACACACACACACACACACACACACACACACACACACACACACACACACACACACACACACACACACAAACTGCACTATTTAAAGTTGTGTTTGTGAAAACTTGTAGGTGTAAAAAGACTTCCCGTAGGGACAGTGGGGGTTAGAAGCCCACTGTGTCTTGGGCACAGCATATGAAAGGCAACGGCCATCTCTCTTCTCTTGCTGCCTTATCCTTCCCTGATTCGAAGAAGGTGCCCATTTACTGCTGGGTTGACAGAGAGTTTTCCAGTCGTCGGATGGCGATCTCACGACCTTCCGGCGACTTTCTGCGCCATAACCGAGCGTCTCTAACCACTCGAGCACGGCGCCTCTCATGTGTAAGATCATGATTAGATATGAAATTCGTTGGAAGCTGAGAAGACATAAGACAGTGCGTGCTCTTGAGAACACATGTATATTCATTAATATTTCATTAATATGCAGTTTGCATTTTTTATCGTAGATTATCTGACCTGTAGTATTAATGCATATATCAGAAACATAGTAATTATTCTGCAGTTAGGTATAAGTATAAATTTTGCTCTACATCGCAAGGAATAACAAAGTTGGATTTTGTTTTTAATATTACAAGATATTTAATTATGCATTGCATGATTATATATTTTTTGCTGTTTCTTACACGTTTCTTTCGCAGATGATGGACGGATTAGCGAGGAAGAATTTTTAGTAGCACCATTTGATTTTGGAGGTAAAAGATCTTTTTAATTCTATAGAAAAAATCCCAAACCAGTTATAACTCACCCTCCCCTTCTTGCTTTTACAAAGCTAGTACTTTTCCGAGAGCTATAAGACATTTTGTAACTTGTTACTCGTAAAGGCCAAACACGAAAATAGTTGGATTTGCAAACAGCGTAGATCCAGATGCGTCTGTAAATCAGTACCATAATAAAACTTAGCCGCATGATACACTTCTGTACCGCTTGATATACTTCTTTACGTGGCCAGCCTGTGCTGCATGATACACTTCTTTACCTGGCCAGCCTGTGAAGCATGATTTACTCCACAACGTGGTCAGCTGATACCGCGTGATACACTTTTTTACGTGACCAGCCTGTGCAGCATGATACACTTCTTTACATGGCCAGCCGGTTCCACATGATACACTTCTTTACGTGGCAAGCCTGTGTCGCATAATACACTTCTTTATGTGGCCAGCCTGTGCAGCATGATACAATTCTTTACGTAGTCAGCCTGTGCAGCATGATACACTTCTTTACGTGGCAAGTCGGTGCCGCATAATACACTTCTGTGCGAGATCAGCCGGCGCCGCATGATACATTTCTTAACATGGCCAGCCTGTATAGCATGATACACGTCTTTACGTGGCCAGCCTGTGCAGCATGATACACTTCTTTACGTTGCCAGCATGTGTAATATGATACACTTCTTTACGTGGTCAGCCTTTAGAGGTTTGATAAGAATAACGTTTTAATTTGACTGACAATGTACATGTGTCTCGATAACTCCAAATGCAGTGAAAAGCGGACTCGTCAGGTTTTGCAGATGCGCTGACTGCTCTATTTGGGCTGCGCACATGCTGTTGGAAACATTTCTTCTGACCGAAAAAACAGAGCATATGCAGTTTATCACACCCCCGCAAATGGAGTTCTGTTTGTGGGTGGGGTAAAATAAAGATTTACTGTCAATTTCTTTGTTTCTTTTCAGATGCTAAATAAAGAGGATTCGTCATGTGAAATCAGAACTGCCTGCTTGAAGAAAAAAAACTTTTAATTTCATTACGGAAAAAATTATTATTATTATTACTTTTATTTTTGTGTAAAAATAGACTCAATATATACTAAGCCACCACACACCCAACGTCAGAATGACGTCGTATTAACGTTAGTGCGACGACAACTGCATAGTCGCACAAACTTCGGAAAGACGTCGTTTCGACATCGTGCCCTCAGGCTGGAAAGCAGCAGTATCCCAATAGGCACATGACTTTGAAATGACGTCGTACTGACGTCGATTCGACGTAATGACATTGCGTCGACGTCAGTATGACGTCGTTTGACGTCATGTGCCTGCTGGGATCAGAGCTCGTTTTATGATAATCATGGGATATCCATAAGCATAAGTTGTGGTCCCTGGTCTTGGTGGTAATTTTAGGATGTCTAAAAACATATTTTTTTATTATAAATATATGTTGTTGGGCCTCATAAGAACCTGGGGCCGTATTCATAAAACGATTTAAGTGGTTGCTATGCTGTTGCTAAGGCTAAATTTCTTTGAAGGAGATTCCCTACAACTATGAAATTTGCTCTGGAGGAACAGTCTTACAAAGACTGTTCCTCCAGACCAAATTTCATAGTTGTAGGGAATCTCCTTAATAGATATTTAGCCTTAGCAACCGCATAGCAACGACTTAAGTGGCTTTATGAATACGGCCCCTGGTTCTAGTGACGGATCATAGCATGTTTTTAGAGCGATTTTAGGGGTTCATAGCTTTTTAAAGTTGGTTGAAAGTTCCTGAATAAAAGTTTTCTTCAAGTCCTGCACTGGTTTTCTCTTTACATTTTTCGCTGATGTGACATTTTTAAAAAAATGTAATTGTTAAATATGATACAATTTCCTTAAGTTTTGGTTGTATTTCTAGAGTTTTTGAGTAAAGCAGATCTTTACTAAAAATGTGATTATTTTATTTTGTTTTCACTACCGGATTTATTAAATTGATCAGAGCACACCAGTGGTAGCATTTTCGAAGATTGTATTCTTAGATATGGTCATCTCAGTCTATATCTTCCAAAACACAGCCACTACCTCTCGAAATTATGAAAACATTGTTTCTCATTGTAACAGTCAGGAGCGACGGTAGTGTAGTGGATAACACGCTGGAATACCATCCAGGGGTCGCAAGTTCGATCCTCTGCTTATCCGGTCTTTCGGATGAGACTTTAAACCGAGGTCCCGTCTCTGTATGACCTAGTTGCTGGTGGGGCGTTAAACCGGAGTTCACACTCACTCACTCACTCACTTAAAAAATCATAAGTTTTAAAATGTCACAAATGATTGAGGTCCTCTCAGTGAGCCATAATTTAACATTGTTTAAGAAAAGAAGAGCCACAATATTTATTTGTAAAGTAAACCAAGCACTTATTTAACCATTCCCTCCTCACTTAATATTCATGAAGACCGAACAGAAAGTTTCAGAATCATTATGATCGAAACCCCAACTTGTCTGAAGTTCTGGTAAGCAAAACGGACTGAATGATCAGAGTGGCTCTTCCCACTGGGCACACAGCAGTGTATCAACGTTGATTCAACGTCATGACAGTGAATCAACGTAGATTCAATGCTGTGTTCAATCACTCTACCAACATTGATTACTGAGTCGTGTAATGCAAAGGTGTATGTTAAAAACAGTCTTAATCAGTTTTCTAAAAATCAAACACATATCCTAGACTTCTTGTTTACCAGACCGAAATGGCAAATGTTGTAATAAAACAGCTTTATTTTCTTTTAGTTTATTGTTTTCTCAATTGGTCAATGTGTACAGAAACGACAATTAACAGTAGTATAGATAGTTAATTATACAGCCCCTGCTGAACCCCTCCCTTTATTCATATATAGACTTAATGAATGATTCTTCTGCCCTGATTTTGGTAGATATATCTCTTTCTTTTCCAAGCTTGGGACGTGGGATGTGAGAGTGGGGCGGGGCTAAACTTAAATAAAAGGCTGTAGAGAAACCAAGTGTTTCCTTAAAGAGCAGCCCCACCGATCTCTTAAATAAAAGGCTGTAGAGAAGCCAAGTGTTTCCTCAATGAGCAGCCCCACCGATCCCATCCTCACCGTTCCTGGTTATGAGACGGGAGAAAAATATTTCCATCTCCATGACCTAAGAGGGATCAGATTTTGAAATGTATCCATAAAAGTTTATGGGTGCTTCTTCGTGTGTGTCAGCCATTTTTACTAAGAGGGCGACTTTTACGACTTCCTCTTTGCTTCCCCGTAGGACGAAGACTTTCCAAAGGGGTCTACTCAAAAGGAAAGAATTTGCTCCTTGGGGAGCAAATTCTTTTTTTCAGAGTTGACACACATTGATAAAGGAGGCAAAGATTAATTATCTCTCCTGAAAGTATATCCACTCGCCATAAAAAATAAAGGATATTCGGATATTCGGCTAGGTGTGAGAGCAGCATTAGTAAAGCGGCATAACTAAATTTATACGCCCGTTTTGAAAAAAAAGGACGTATTGTGTCGTGGCGCTGACCGTCCGTCCGTCCGTCCGTAAACATTCTTGTACACGCCATAACTCAGTAACCATTTGGGATATCTCCATGAAATTTGGTAGGCATATGTATCAGGGTGGGGGGGGGGGGGGGGGGGGGGGGGGGCGTGTCGCGTACAAGAATGGTTGCTCCCCCTTTCTTACTTTTGAAGTTATGCCCCTTTGATTAATTTTTCCCTGTAAGTCTTGTACGTGCCATAACTAGATAACCGTTCGGGATATCTTTATAAAACTTCATAGCAATGTGTATGAAGTCCTAACGATGTGTCGTGTACAAAAATGGCTGCCCTCCCTCTCTTTGTTTTCGAGTTAATCCCTTTTATTAGTTCTTAAGAGTCATTCTCTGTAAGCACCAAAATATTGCAATAGGGGGTGAAAATGACATATCTCAGATTTTGATGAAACTTAGTGTCTTTTTTGCTTATGTCAAGTGATGAACAAAAATACAATTTTTTCTCCAATCAAACTGTCCGTTTCCATGGCAACGAGGATTTTCTGTTTTTGGCCTAATTTGGTGATTTTTAATATAAAAAATGCCAGATTTGACACCAGTTGTATTGACAGTATTTCTCAACATATGTTATTGACACTCATGTCTTTTAAGAGACCCATGTAAGTGCTGTGTAAGGATAGAAAAAAAAATTCTTTATATTGCTATGGTCAAGGAGTTGGTGACCTTGACTTCTATCTAGTAAAGCATCTCTTTAAAAATATTAAAAATTGGCCAATTTTGAAAGCACTTTGTTAGAAAATGCGGCTATAGATTTTTTTCAGTCTCTTGGTACAGAGAGTATAACACCTAGCTCTTAATATATCAAAAAATTGGAGATGGTATATTTTTTAAATTAAAAATAATTTTCTTTGAATTACGTCACCGTCAGGGAAATCAGAAGAAACTGTTATTGCAGAAAATCTGTTATAAGAGATAATATCTGGAGAATGTTAGGCAAATATGAGCAGAAATACAAATAAATACATTGAATACAGTGGAGGGAAGATACATAAATACTTCTCTCGTTCAGAAGTGTGTTTAAAAGTTACAGTTTGGGGTGCAATTACCCCACCCACATCCACTGAATATGAAATGAATGCAAAAGTTACATGCCATGGATAATATATCTCAAGTTTCCATTATTGTGAGTAAACTGAAACATTTTTAAAAGATCACCACATGTTTGCTGTCATTGTTTTTACATTGTTTATCATTTGGTAACCATGGTAACTGTTATTCTATTATGGGTCAGTGTTCATTTACACGGATATTTACAGGAAATCGTTTCACTGATGAAACATATTTTTTGTTATTTACTTTTTACATATGCATACACATTCTAAGTGTTGATTTTGTTAAATAATATACGATAAATCAGTATTTTTATAGTTGCTATGACAAAAACCACTCATTCCTTCCACAAAGAAATCAGTCAATCTGAGTGTATGTAGTACAATGTAGAGAAAGAACAGCAACTGAGCATAAATAGAGATAGATACATGCATTGGAGAAGAAATAAACCACACATACAGTGTTTATAGTTTTTCATTCATTAATATGTTTAATCTGTATATCTAGGGGGTGAGTTACCCCACCGACCTCATTTAGTTATACAACGAATTCATAAGTTACATACTATGAATTTTGATGATAAAATAGCACCTGGTACACTTGTTTTAAAGTTGCTCATCACATGTCTGGTCTGCATAAGCTTTCTTGCCTACTGTCCTTTGTTTTTGTAAAAGATCTGGATGGAGGCACGCATGCATATATACCAAACTGAAGTTTTGTCGACTACCTCGCTTACGGCAAGCGGGTTCGACAAAATACTCCTGTGACCTTGAAAATGGCATCAAGGTCGCCAAATTCTAAGTCTTTGTTTGCCTAAAAGGTTGATCTTTGCAAGTTTGGTAAAAATGAATCTACTGGTTCAAGATACATCTTCGTTTTTCAGGTCAAATCAACAAATGACCCTCAAAAATCGGGTCAAAGTCACCAAAACCTAACTAGAAACATGGTAACTTATAGGGCCCCGCCTTTACGAGACTGTTGGTGGAATATTTAGTCGTATGTCCCTGACCAGAAAATACAATAACAGCTGTCTGTTACCATGTTGTCGTTTCATGTTGTTTGGAATTAAGCCTCTGGTAGAATAATTAAGATATGGGCTAAAAACAAAATCATGAAAATCAAAAGGCAACAACTCTGTAAAGCAGAAAACCAGAGTTACCATTCTTGCACTCAGAACACCTTCAGATATTCTGCTGATGCTTTATATTTGTACCAAGTTTTGTGAAACTATCTTCAAAGGCTTAAAAGTTATATATTGGACAAGGTCTCAATACCCAAAATTACAAAGGGATATAATTCTGTTTAACATAAATGAAGGTGCAGTTATGGTTCTTTTTCTCTACAAATTGTTTGATGATGCTTTACATTTGTATCAATTTATAAGAAAATATCTTCTACAGTTTTAAAGTTAGAGAGTGGAATGATTTGTATACTGAAAATTACAAAAGGGCATAATTCTGTAGAAAATGTAGATGAAGTTACAGTTTTAATTCTCTTCACATCGTCTGATAATGCTTTATATTTGTACAATTCCAAGAAAATATCTTTGATGGTTTAATAGCTGATAGCAGACAAAATTTCTATACTTTAAATTACAAAAGGAAATAATTCAGTACAAAAGTAGATGGAGTTGTGGTTCTTATTCTCTGCAGATTGTCTAACAATGTTTAGTATTTGCACATAGTTTCATGAAAGTATCTTTGAGAGTTTTAAAGTTATAGAGTGGACAAGATTTCCGTACTTAAAATTACAAAGGGGCATCATTCAGTAAAAAACATAGGTAGAGTTATATTTTTTATCGTCTGCAAATGGTCTGATGATGTTTTACTTTCGTACCAAGTTTTGTGAAAATATCTAAAACAGTTTTAGAGTTCTAGAGCAGACACAATTTCCGTACTGAAATTACAAAGGGGCATAATTCAGTGAAAATGTAGAAAGAGTTACACTTCTTGTTCTCTGCACATCGTCTGATAATGCTTTGTACCAAGTTTCGTGAAAATATCTCAGACAATTTCAAAGTTATGGAGCGGACACGATTTTCATATCAAAAAATTACAAAGGGGCATATTTCAGTAAACAATGTAGGTGGAGTTGTGGTTCTTTCTCTCCGCATACATGTATTGTCTGATGCTGTTTTACATTTGTACCAAGTTTCATGAAAATATCAGAAAGAGTTTCAGAGTTATGGAGTGGACACGATTACCGTACCAAAAAATTACAAAATTACAGATTGCTTCGTCTGGCGGGGCCCTAACAATCAGTTATGAATCTTCTCCAAATGATGATTTAGGGCTAGTTTAGCATAATTCCAACAACTGCTTTGTAATATAGGGTATAGATAAGCAATTTTTTTAAACATTTTAAGACCACCTCTGACCTCCAAAACAGAATAAAGGTCAAACAACCCATTTAGCAGCTTTCTATGACTTCCTGGGACCTTTAAAACTTCTATATTTATGGACAGATTTCAAAATAATTGTGCACAGTTGTTCTCCTTGATGAGCAGAAGTGCCGTTTGAAACATTCGTTCAGGTATGTCCAAGGTCAAGGTCACACTTAAAGGTCAAATGGTAAAATGGTCATATATTGAGCTTGTCCGAGCCATTACTTCTACATTTATAGATGGATTCCAAATAATTTGGCACAGTTGTTCTCCTTTATTATAACATTTGGTCAGGTAGGGCCAAGGTCAAGGTCACATTCGAAGGTCAAATGATAAAAATGGTCATAAATTGAGCTTGTCGGGGCCATAACAGCTATATTTAAGCATGTATTAGAAAAAACGGCACAGTTGTTCTCCTTGATGAGTTTAAGTACCATTTGAAATATCTGCAGGTATATCCAAGGTCAAGGTTACACCTGAAGGTCAAATGATAAAAACAGTCATAAATAGGGCTTGTCCTGGCCATTGCTTCCACATTTATGGATGAATTTCAGGATAGTTTGGCACAATTTTTCTCCTTGATGAGTAGAAGTGGTATGTGGAATTTATTAAGGTATGTCCAAGGTCAAGGTCACACTTGAAGGTCAAAGATAAAAAAATGTCATAAACTGAGCTTGTCCGGGCCATATAATTTATATAGTTATGCATAAATTTCAAAATAATTTGGCACAATTGTTCTCCTTGATGAGTAGAAATGTTTGTTCAGGTTGGTCCAAGGTCAAGGTCACACTTCAAGGTCAAATAATAGAATGGTCATAATGTATGCTTGTCATGGCCATAGTTCCACTTGTTTTCCTTCACAAGAAAAAAAAAAGAAAGAAATATGCTAAATCATGATATATGATTGTTTGGCTTCTTTCTAATAAGTAAATGAAGCAGTTAGTCTTGACAAACTTATAGGTCACTAAAGCAAACAGTGGGCTCGACAAGTTGTCCCCGAGACAACCATCTAATTAATTCTTTCCTATGTTCCAATGGTGTGTCTGTGCAAGTTTGGTCACACTCGATCTGTTCATTCTGGAGATATGGTGCAAGCAAGCCATTTTTAACATTGTAATTCCTCATGTGACCTTGAATATAAGGTCAATGTCACCAAAGTCTAACAGTGTTTCCCCACCTCCTTATAATATACCTGTGCAAGTTTGATCAAAATTCATAAATCCCTTCAGAAGATATGGTGCATACAAACCATTTTCACTGTTTTTGACCTCCTGTGACCTGAAAATATGGTCAAGGTCACCAACTTTTTACAGTTCTTTTCCACTTCCCTGTGATATATTTGTGCAAGTTTGATCTAAATCTATCCACCCCTTCAATACATATGGCGCCAACAAGCCATTCAGATACCTCCTATGACCTTGAAATGGGGTTAACGTCACCAAAATCTAATGAGCTCTTTTTCCCCACCCTAAGATGTATTTTTGCAAGTTTGGTGAAAATACATTTATCCCTTTAGGAGATAGAGTGCAGACATGAAGTTATGCTGACACACAGACACCGACACCAATACAGGCGGGATCTGCACCAAAACAACATTACCGCCTTCCCTTTCCTCCTTCCCCAACTCCCCTCCCCCCACAATGGTGGGGAACATAAATATGTTTATCAATAAGATAAATATACTGAACAAAAGTGAAAACGCTACACGTGATTTTTCTTCTAATTTTTTGTTTTTATGGAGCCAGAAGAATTAATGAATAAGAGTGCATTTTAAAGCTACTTGCATGTGCAATGCCAAGATACTAGAGTAAAACTGTAAAAGCCATTTCAGATAAAGCGAACACATTTCAAAGTGGACAGGGGTCCAGTTTTTTTCGGTGCAAATAAAGGAAGTCGATCTGTCATTTTACACTTGATTAAAAAACACGGAGTACACCGTACAGTTATCCTTATTTTGGCTTAGGCACACAATTAGTGTTCCAGAAATGTCAAAAACGACATGTCTTTGAAAACCAGCGTTGAAATATCGCTATTTCTTCGAAAACACAGTAAGAAACCTTGATATATGGAAATTCCCATAAGAAATTAACTTGAGGTTCACTCAAATATTGTCTCATTTGTCTTTGAAACTAACGATGGGTAAAATGCATGATGTACTGTACTACAACAACGCGAAATAAGTTGTTCAAAAAAGTAATAAACAAAGGAATAATCGAAAATTAAAAATCACTATATTTTTTAATGCAAAGGGAGATAATTTGTAATTTTGTAAAATAAGGCTTTTATTTCCTAGTTTTCTGGGTATCATTTATGAGTATTTTTTTGCTTTTTCTACCACTCTGGACGCAATGCTTTAGAGCAAGAATGAAATGTGCATTTGCGCATGCGCATAATTGATGTATGACAATATAGTCTAAAAACGAGTAAGGGAGGAAAACTCTCTTGCGAAGAGTATCAGATGCATTATTTTAAAGACATTCTTTTGCTTACTGTCTCGCACGACCAAAAGTATATATCCAAGCATTAGAAGTAGCATTGTGTTAGTTTCAAACTGTCATCTATAATGTAGCGTTTTCACTTTTGCTCAGTATATATAAGCAAATTTTCTTCTCCATTATGAAATATTTAAATGTATTTCTTCTCATTTTATATCCTTTATTTGCTTGCTACCAGATGCACTCAGATTGTCAATTGCTGTTTTGATGGAACATCCGATTGTATCCATAACAACTAAAATATACTGAATTATTGTCCAAGATGAGACTTATTTGGCCAATAGAAAGTGTATACATAGATAGGAAATCACAATCAACACTTTTCAACTAAATTTGAATGTTTTTAAATATCCAGGAGCCCCGGTAGCTCAGTGGGTTAAGCGCTGGCCAACTGAAGTAGCGGACCGGATTCGAAACCCGCTTGAGGCGAGAATTTTTCCTACCGTAAACGGGGTTCCATTGCACACAGCCTTGCATTATCACCGTCCCATTGTTCTGATATGACTGAAATACTGTTGAAAAGGACGTAAAATCAAAAGTCACCCATCCATCCATTTTAAATATTCATTTCCAACAAAAACAGACTAGTGATAGAGTACTGGTTGCCATGGTTACTATGTGATAAATAAAATAAACTAGAAATGTTTCTTTTACAAAAACAGATGAACCCCCTCCTATCCTTTTTCAGCTGTATCATTTTCCCTAAATATTGCAAAGTAAGGATCTCTTGTAAATCTTGAAATTTGGGTCCAGGTCACCCCCATCTAATCAGTACTTTTCCACCTCCCGATTATAAACTTATCTATGTTTCGTCATAATCCATCAATCCCGTTAGGAGTTATCATGCAGACAAGCCATATTTCAACACGCTACAACCTCCTGTGACCTCGAAAATGAGGTCTAGGTTACCAAAATTATTTGCGTACGTCACTTGCTTATATATAGAAAGAACTACGAAAACTTATAAAATATCCACATATATATTTGGCGGTATTTTGTATGTACACTAAACGATTTTAAGTATTTGCCTCCCTCTGAAGTAATATTACAAATAAAATTACATTTAGAAATAAGGCCACCATCAAAAAGACATGACTGCCAAATCACCTCACCAAAACAAAATCATTTTGGGTGTGGTGGGTTGGGTAAATTCGACTAATATTGTCGATCTCATTTCGACTGAGCTTTGTCGATGACTGAAATGCGGGCGCATTTTCGCGCCACAAGAACAAAGAACATGCAAATGCATCATGTGATCAAAAGTAGCCAATATCTCTGTTTCGTACAATCAAAAACTGACCAATACAAAATTCTGACAGAAAATTGCCAACTTTATGGATCAGTGGATCGCACTCCTGCCTTAATAATTAAACGTTATGTAGACATAACTCATAAATTATTTGCGTACGTCACTTGCTTATATATAGAAAGAACTACGAAAACTTATAAAATATCCACATATATATTTGGCGGTATTTTGTATGTACACTAAACGATTTTAAGTATTTGCCTCCCTCTGAAGTAATATTACAAATAAAATTACATTTAGAAATAAGGCCACCAAACCGAAGGTACCGCCAAACAAAGCCACAGCAAAAAGATGAAGACTGACAGATAGATAAACAAGCTCACGGAACCTTTTTTTTTTTTTTATTTTTTTTTTTTTTAAGTAAAGATGAAATTTATAGGCAGAAATGCTATCCATTGACACAATTTTTAAATCAATATGCCCATACTCCGCACTGATCAGAATTGATTCCATTTAAATACATATACATGTATATCTAAATGTACAATTTAAATTATTATGCACAATATATTTACACAGAATGAGTCAGAAAACCTTTCTTATCGTTTCTCATTGTGTCAAACAAAATCAACATGAAACGAAATGAAGCAAAGAATGAACCCCTATGTAACAGACAGCACGCAGAAACTCAATCAGCTTCAAGATCTAATATCTGACACAATGAAAAAAGACAGCTTTTCTTTTACTATTCAAAATTTGAGAAACGACAACATTCTTTGAATTATTTAAAAACTATCACAGAAAAATAAGAGATATCGCGTACAAAGGAACATTACGGGAATATGAAGACGAGAAAGACACAGATCAGCCTGCGCTTTGCATAGTACGATAAGAGCCTTCCTGTTTCTGTTAACAGTGGAGAACCCAAGAGGATCCTCAAGGTTAATGACAAAAACCCTGACCAGTCTGCTCAACCGCGCTGGCTGATCCGGCTATTTGCCTCACAAAATACCCTACGATACCCCTTCACGCGACACCTATATTCAAGAAAGTTTTGTCGTCAAAGATTTTTAACAGTTTGATATTTGAAACACGGCTCACTCAGCAAGTCACCATACGAAAATTATGTTATCAAGTTCTATATCTTGGGCTCACAAGCAGTTCTAAGTATATGTCAATCTACTGAGATACAGTACTTGTATATGTAAATGGAATAACTTGTATAGTGAGAACTAATATAAAATACAGATAAAACACATTGATATGTGATTGCCACCGTCCGAAACTTATATGCAACACGGAATGCACTTCCTGTTTCAGGCTGAAGAAGACATGCGCACTGGGAGATTACCTTAAGCTCTCCCACGTGCCACAATAACCCAGCGTCAGATTTGTAGTATCGCTGGCGATATGTAGAGATGCCCACAGAGTTGATCCATCTGTGCGACATAGAACATCAGCCTGAAACAGAAAGAACAAAACGTGTGCAGTATCCACACTACAGACAGTCATTTCAAATGTGCTACCGAGTTAATGAAGAACAAGCGCAGTTTACGAGTACCTTCAGCATTAAGATGCAACCCACCGTCCTTAACAGCAAAATAAGACCGAATCGGTTTGTTATTATGCAGAAAAATTCTATATGTATGTAAAAACTGTATTTTACGTCTTTTACATAACAACTTTAATTCTTTATTAAATTCTTTCACTCTGCTTTCGGATGGATCAAAGTTAAGATCACATGGTCTAGGGATAATTCCAGATATTAACAAGTTTGTATTAGACCGAGAATGAATGTATGTTACGAGATTTTCATATAAGCTCATAAGCTCTCCAATAGACATAGATGTAGGAATATCGTTTGTACCAATTAATAAAATTGTATATTTAAAATTGATACTCGCCCTGTGCGTTGCAATCTTATGCTGAAGCCTGGATATTGTAGCACCTGGAAACGCCTGTACTGTAGTGTGACGAACGTCGTTGATATACTTCGCCATGCTGTCTGACAATATGGTGACAGTTAAAGGTCTATTGGCTAAAAAAGAATTATAAATCATTAAGTATTCTTGAACACATTCTCTCTGATACAGACAATTTTTGCCTAAAATCATACGTAAGATATTCCGTATAAACGAGACTTAACCAGTCACCGTGACATTTGATTAACTCGGACTCAACACTTGATTTGAAAGCCCAAGAACAACCCCCTCTTCTGAACGAATGAGAAGAAAACAAACTGCTATTTCTACCTGTTAAGGAAATTAATTCCCTTAACCTATTTTGAAACTGAGCATATGTTATTGTACTTAATTTAGATTTGTTCAAATTATAGCTAAATGCAGAATCAGATAACTTACATTTGACTGTTTCCATGACATTCTTGTAAGCTTTAACAGGACATAAACAAGATCCAGGAATTGAAACTAATGGAATTTGTCTCGAATGGCCAAACTGACGTGTTTTAGACCACTTAAAGTTGACTAATAGCATATCATTTTGAACTACTATATCACCTCTGGTAAGCTGTTTACTAGCATCAAACTTGCTAACAGATACAGGAACCATATTTGATTTCCTAGTCATTAAAAAGAACATTAGAAGAAATACTGCCCAAATAACAACGTCGAAAGAATAGTCGAAATTTAAAAATTTGTAAATGTCTTTCAAAATTTCAGGTGTCATAGGCATTGCCTTTTTGACAACATGTTGATTTATTCGCGACATACCCCTTAATAATAGATTCAACTGAATCTTATTTTTTTCTGGATAAGCTACATCTAAGATTGTGTGTAACGTTTTAACACCTGAGAGATAATTTTTAATAGAATTTACTGAACGGAAAGATCTATTTAAGAACTGGGCGTATAAGCATAGTGTATCAGTTGTAACCGGGAGTGGGTTAAGCTTAAAGTACTCGCAAAACATGAAAAAAGTTTCCCATTGCGTATGAAGATTTCTAAAAGTACCCTCTGCATACGCACATTTCATTGTTTGTTTCATCTCTGCGCGTAAATGCTGATGAACAATCTCTGAAAAACAAAAGATAAAGTACAAGAATAATAATGCGCTGAATCAAGGGAGAACACTGCAACTCTATATATGCAAATTTTAATCCTATACTAGTTTCCCTTGAGCAGTTCTCACCAATTGTGAGTAAAGCGAAACAAGGAGCTGTCTACACTGTGCTCTTCGACAATCTGATTCTTCACTGACTCATAAAACCAAGTTTTGTAACAAGGCTTTAGATCCCACCTTGAAAGCCAGTCTGGCTTTCTGTTTTCAGTTCCAGGCAAAAACTTTGCTCTAATCTGAAACTCATGAAGAGCTGCATAAAAACAGATTTCTCTCAAACAAGACTGGAGAAAATTATCACGAGCAAAACCTGAATTTAAAACCTGGCAAGACACAGAATTGTCACAATTTATAACAATTTTTTTATTACGGAGAAATTTTCCCCATAATTTGACTGACACAACTACAGTTAGTAGCTCTAATGCATTTATATGCAGTTTTAAGCTACTTAAAATGCCGAAATGCCTACATTACAAATAAAAGGATTATTTACAAAAGGGCCTAAAATAGCACCATACTGTGCCTCTTTCTTTAAATATTTTTGAATATCAACTGGATATTCTTTTGCTCCCTTATGATTCTTGACTGGCTTAAAACTAGTAAACTCTTGCTGCTGAATATTACCAAAATAACCAATTGGGAAGCCATATTCTAATAAATCACATGCACCGAAATCATGATAATCAGTAAGCATGAACCGAAAATAATCTATTCTTAAGTTTGTATTGAGAGAAAATTTACAACCTTCAAAATTATATTTACCGGACAAACAAATTTGATCATGCATGTAAGTATAGCTATCTGTATTATGAAACGACAACTCTAGTGTTGATAATGTATTTTTGGGTATAGATGGAAAAACAATTTCTTTGGACAAAAAGTCGCTTACACAATTCGACGATAAAGTATCTTGCTGTGGTATAAAAGATTCCGTTGAATTATTTTGGCAATTTTGAGCATTGGTGACAGAAGTGAAATTATCATGTCAATTTTGTACGGACAGGCAGATGAACTCTCAGGGTGCTGTAACTGTTTATTATCAGTGCGCCAACAAGTAGCACAAATGTGTTTCACCAAACGCGGGTGACCTTTCACCGTCTTTTGGTGGGGGTATTTGTATGAACATTTATCCCGATTATAATCTGAGCACCACCAAGTTTGGTCCAACTTTGATAAATAGCCTTTGTCAGACTTTTTCAAAGGCTGCCCAGTAAGCATTGCCGTTTCTATCTGAGTAGGGTCATCACCCCAAGAGTTCAGTCCCATTTCAATACGCCTGAGCCATGCAGCATAATACTGAAGCAAACGTTTCCACTCGTAAATACTGGAGTAGTAAACTATTTTTTTAAGAAACTTCATTCTACCTTTATACTCAACTTTAGGCAATTTTGAGGTTAAAATCTCTAACTCACCAGCTATAAAATGTTTCATGTCCAGATTTTTAAACGCTATATTTTCAGAGACATATTCATATTGGAGTACAGAATGAGGCCAAACCTGGGGAATTTTCACCTTATCGGAGGCTTTTTTAGCCATACCTGATTTTTTCGATTTCTTTTTCTTTTTCTTTTTATCAGACTTGGACGAACTGTCTGATTCAGATGAATCTGAACTTGAAGAGCTAGAACTATATTTTGAAGTGGATTTTTTATGTTTGTTATGCTTTTTGCCTTTTGCTATTTTTGATTTTTGTTTCTTTTTATCTGATTTAGGGACAGTACCTAAATCAGACATTGCTGAATCAGAAATTGAAATGTCTGAATTCGAAACAGATGAAGAAACTACTGATTCTTCCTCAGATTCGGAAAAAAGCCCCAGATTAACCATTTTTTTATGTGCTTTATGTTTCAATTTTTTATCTTTTCTCATTGTTTTAATGTCAGTATCAAATTTAACCTTCTCTGCTTTTTGTGAGCCCTCACCTTTTTCTGTAGCTTTCTTTATCTTCTTCTCATTTTGTTGTAGCTGTTTCTGTAATCTTTCTATTTTCTTTTCTTTCTCTTGTGCTGCTTTCTGCTGCTCTATATCTTGTAATTTAGATTCTGTCTCATGAATCGATTTTTCAAGCTCCTCTATAGTTTTATCCAATTCCTCCTGTTTACTGACGATTTTTGCCGGTGTGCTGGTAGACTTAGCTCTCTCTGATACTTGTAACGGTGGGGGCAAGGCATACTCTTTATCTTCTTTCACTTCTTTGCCCTTATTACGTTCACTTTTCCTTAAAGCGTTGTCTGCTGACATAGCGTATTTCTTGGTGATATACGGTACACACGTGAGTATTTGCTAGGTACAGTACAGTAAAAGTTAACAGTAATCTCACGATGAATAAGACTATAAATTCTATTTCACTCTCCAAAATTTGGTAACAAATATGGAGCTCCAGTCAAAATCAGTAAAACTATGAAAAATACTGACTTACATCGATGCAATCCATCTAATTTTATGTTAGAAACATCTTATGTCCTTTGCAAAAACACAAATGTAAATCATAAATTCGACTAATATTGTCGATCTCATTTCGACTGAGCTTTGTCGATGACTGAAATGCGGGCGCATTTTCGCGCCACAAGAACAAAGAACATGCAAATGCATCATGTGATCAAAAGTAGCCAATATCTCTGTTTCGTACAATCAAAAACTGACCAATACAAAATTCTGACAGAAAATTGCCAACTTTATGGATCAGTGGATCGCACTCCTGCCTTAATAATTAAACGTTATGTAGACATAACTCATAAATCTTATCAGTTTCTTTTCCATCTCCCAGTGATATGTTTATGCAAGTTTGGTTGAAATCCATCCATCCATTCAGGAGATATGGTTCAGACAAGCCATTTTTCAACATTTCTGACATCCTATGACCTTGAAAGTAAGGTCAAGGTCACCAAACTCTAATCAGTTCTTTTTCATTTCAGAGTGATATATATGTGCAGGTTTGTTTTAAATCCATCCATCCATTCAGAAGATATCGTGCTGACAAGCCATTTTTTCCAGCACTCAGTGACCTCCCATGACCTTGAAAATAAGGTCAAGGTCAGCAAAATCTAGCCAGTTTTTTTCCATTTCAAAATGATATATTTGTGCGAGTCTGGTAAAAATCAATTTATCCATTTAGGAGATACGGTGCAGAAAAGCCATTTTTCATCATTCTTTGACATTCTGTGATCTTGAAAATAGGGTCAAGGTCAACAGAATCTAATCAGTTCTTTACCTCTACCCAATTATGTATGCATGCAAGTATGGTCATAATCCATTTATTCCTACAGAACATATAGTGCAGGCAAGGGCTAGGCAGACGCTGATGGGATCCGCACCAAAAAAAAAAAAAATACGTCCCCCCTCCAGCCCCCCACCCACCAACCACTGTAGGAACATTATGAAAAAAAATAAAGATGACAGAAATAATGTGCTTGTAGAAGCCCCCTAGACCATTCAAAATCAGCAAAGACTGAGATATATTCATTGTAGCATGCAACTTTTAATTTGGTTTTGCACTGAAAGAAAGTGGGTGGGGTAATTTAACCCCAAATTGTAAGGCACTGACGTATTTTTGAGGTTGATAACTCTGTATGTAGTTTTCTTCAGTTGTAAATGATGCATCAATTTGTATTTTGGCTCATATTTCTTGAAAATGTTCAAGATATTGTATTTTATCTCAGAATTTCAATTATGGAAGTTCTTTCTGATTTCTCTGACGGTGATTAAATTCAAAGAAAAATATTTTCAATTTAAAAAATATACCATCTCCAATTTTTTGATATAGCAACAACTAGGCTTTGTACTCTCTGCACCAAGAGAAAGAAAAAAATCTATAGCCGCATTTTTTAGTAAAACGTCTTAAAGATTTGCTGATTTTTGATGTTTTGAAATAGACGCCTTACAAGGTGGAAGTCAAGGTCACTGACTGCTTGACCATAGCAATATGAAGAAACTTTTCTGTATCTGTAAGCAGCACGTACATGGTTCTCTTGTAAAATGTAAATATCAATACCATTTGTTGTGAATTACTACCAGAACAATTGGAGTCAAATCTTGCATTTTTCATTTGAAAAATCACCAGATTAGGCTGAAAAACAGAAAATCCTGGTTGCCATGGCAACGGATAATTTGATCCAAAAAAAACTTTTATTTTTGTTCATCACTTGACATAAGCAAAAAAGACACTGAGTTTCGTGAAAATCTGAGACATGTCATTTTCACCTGATTTTGGTGCTTACAGAGAATGACTCTTAAAGGCTATTTTTGTGTTTTCTTGTTCAATATATTGTCAAGGGAGAAAAGTATAACTAAAAATGGTATATCTAGTGTATTTAGGTTATCTTCCTTGTTCCACTTACCTTGGAAGCTGGTTTTGGGCATACTAACAGTATTTCATGTGTTAAATATTTAGATGATGTTGGATTCATTATAACCCCACTTTTTCAAAGTTGGGGGTATAATGGTTTACATCTGTCCGTCCGTCCGTCCATCTGTCCGTCCTTCCGTCTGTCCTTACGTCCCCATTTAATCAAATTTTTCATCAAAGATTTCTTCACAACCATATAAGCTAGACAGGTCATATTTGGCATACAGGTTGATGACTACATGTTGTATTTTGGTATTGAGAACCAGTCTTCTCCTGCTTATTCTTCCCTGTATTTGTCCGATTTTCTTTCTTTCCATACTTTGAATAATGAAATTTTTCATCAAAGATTTCTCCACAACCATGCAAGCTAGAGTAGTCATATTTGTTATGCAGGTTGATGACGACATGTTGTATCGTGGGATCGAGAACCAGCCTTTTCCTGCTTATTCTTCCCTGTATTTGTCCAATATTCTTTCTTTCCATACTTTGAATAATAAAATTTTTCGTCAAAGATTTCTCCACAACCAAGCAAGCTAGAGTAGTCTTATTTGGTATGCAGGTTGATGACGATATGTTGTATCGCGGGATTGATAACCAGTCTTTTTCTGCTTATTCTTCCCTGTATTTGTCCAATATTCTTTCTTTCCATACTTTGAATAATGAACTTTTTCATCAAAGATTTCTCCACAACCATGCAAGCTAGATTAGTCATATTTGGTATGCAGGTTGATGATGACTTACTGTATTGTGGGATTGAGAACCAGACTTCTCCTCTATTTATTCCCTGTATTTGTCTGATTTTCTTTCTCTCTTTACTTTGAATAATGCATTTTTTTCGCAAAAAGATTTCTGTGCATCTGTAAGTTAGAGTAGGGATTTTTGTATACAGGTTGATGATAACTTGTTGTATTGTGGGATTGATAACCAGTCTTCTCCTGCTTATTCTTCCCTATATTTTTCCAATTTTCTTTCTCTCCTGACTTTGAATAATGTATTTTTTTTTGTAACAGATTTCACAGCAACCATTCATATTTGGTATACATGGTAACAATGATTTCTCTCCCTATTTATGCTTTTTGTTACGAAATTAACACCATTTGATTTAAGCAATTAAGCGGGGGTATAGTCGGATTCGCTGACAGTTCTAGTTAATTATAGAGTGGTTGCTCCTGTTTGTCTGCCTGTCTATCCTTTCGTAAACAATCTTGTTCATTCTGTAACTCCTTTAGGACATTGAAACGGGCGTATTATGCGCCGCTTGCGAAGCCCTTGTTTTATATGGTCCGCGTATAAACCTAAAAAGGTAAAGGTAGAGGTTTCCCATAGCCTAATAGCCGTAGGGGCAGTGGGGGTTAGAGACCCACTGTATCTTGGGCACAGCTGATGAAAGGCGGAGCCCATCTCTCTCCTTTCGCTGCCTTATCCTTCCCTAACTCGAAAAAGGTACCCATTTACTGCTGGGTTGACAGAGAGAGTTTTCCAGTCGTCGGATGGCGACGGTGAGCCGCGAACTCACGACCTTCCGGTGACTTTCTGTACAATAACCGAGCCACTCTAACCACTCGACTACGGCGCCTGTCATACAAACCTACTATATTTTTATCTATGGTATACTAAGATCTCATCAAGAGAACTCGCAAGTACGACCAAAACCACGTACACTATTAGTACCAGTCTGGAGACTTATGGATTTCCGTCACACAAATTTGTGATGGTTAACCATGCACTTTAAATGAACTGACATTATGGCCTACCATAACATGATTACTTAAATTTTTACCACAAGATTTCCGAAGGATGAAACGTGATGGAAAGCCATAAAGTTAGTTTCTTCTGGTGTTATGGCTGACCATAACAAAACCAAAAACCTGCAAGTACTTTGCAACTGAGTAACAGGGGCCGTATTCATAAAACAACTTAAGTGGTTGCTATGCTGTTGCTAAGGCTAAATTTCTTTGAAGGAGATTCCCTACAACTATGAAATTTGGTCTGGAGGAACAGTCTTGGTAAAAGTAAAAAGTATGCAAAGACCAGGAATTGAAACAATCAAAATCCAAATCCAGCCCTCAAACCATAGTTGGAAACAACTAAGATTACAAATAATCAAGATACAGAGAACATATGGCCAACCGAGTGAGCAGCTTGTTCCCAAAAGGTGGCCACTCAGCAACCCAAACCGAACCAAAAATAATAAGAACATACATAAGGTAAAACATCACAGAAACTCTGACACCAAAAACAGGCAACAGAGAACCACAACAGAACTACCGCCTTGGAACGGTCAGTAATGAATTACTGGGGGGCTTAAATCGATTTTACAGGCCCAACCTCACCCTCAGTTTCTGAAGTGGTACAAAACATATAGTTGGTAGTTCGGTTCGCATGATAACCCTCTAACTCGTCAATGAATCATCACGGTAAACACATAAATCAAATTTCAACACCATGAAGAAGCAAAGACGAGGACTCAACAGATACAACGGGCCGTCTGACAGGTGGAGATCCCTGTCCTGCCAAACGACCCCACTGGAAATCTGAAGCAAAAGAAGGTCACCAGTTGAGCCCCGGTGGACCAAGTAAGACTGTTCCTCCAGACCAAATTTCATAGTTGTAGGGAATCTCCTTTATAGATATTTAGCCTTAGCAACCGCATAGCAACGACTTGAGTGGCTTTATGAATACGACCCCTGGTGCAAAACCTTGAGTAACTCATACAATTAGCATCTGTTGCGAAAAAGCAAGCATTGTAGACAATTTTGAACGTAACAGAATATAAAAAATAGAATGTAAAAAGTCATTTTTCTTGGAAATAAAACAAGCCAAATACAAGCTAATATCTACCTAATTTTGACCCCAATTCTGTATAAATAACCACAATAAAGACTGTTTATACTAAGAATAGTTAAGGGCTGGACCAAACTTAGTATCAATTTCAAGCATAGACAGGCCATATACTGAACGCTGCAAGTGGGTTAAATTGCCATTTTAGTGAGTTGGACTGAAAATTGTGAGAGTCATGGCTGACCATCATAAATGTGCGTGATGGAAAACCGTAAGTCCCCAGACTGAGTATTTGCTACGGGTACTTGCTCGTACGATGTTATAGATCACAAAACTTTCTGTCTGTACGAATGTGTGTTCAAGATAATCGAAGCTACCCCCTGTCATTTTAAATGCACCTTCCCAAGAGTGATTAAACTTAAGTAATAAATGTTTGCTTTAGCTCCCTAAAGTAGAAACTGGTGTTTATAAAGTAGCGAACAGATGAGTTTTAGCACGATTTACCTTCCCAAATAACAAATTTGAACAAAGCAATCTTTTAAAAGTACCATGCCAAATTTAGTGCAACAGAGACTCGTTTCTTCAGTCACGCCATTTTCGTTATTCACGTCCGTTACAAATTTTACTTCGTTCCTTTTTCCCGCTGCGCCGTTTCATTGGATGCGAACAACTTCCATTTTATCCAAACAAATTATCCGTAATAAAACATTTCCGCATAAATCAGGAACTATGATGGCGGCGCCCTTGTCGTGTTTGCCGTGAACAGTTTGAGGACTTACAGTTTTCCATCACATACATATAAAATTGTGATGGTCAGCCATAATCCTTATATATTTCAATCCAAATCACTAAAATGGTATTTTAATTCACAGGCAATGTTCATAATGATCTGTCTATGTTTGAAATTAATATCTGCACCCCCGTCCATATCTATTCTCAGCCTAAACTGTTACCACGCCTGCCAATTGCTCGCATGCGAAACCGCGGTTCAGAACGCAATTCCATGCGAGGAGTTTCCGGTTTTGCAGAGGTAGGGTAATTTATTTTCCCTGAAAACTGTTTCTGCAAAATATAAGAATATTTTGTCGCACGGATTGCTTCTTTCGCACATTAAATGATTAGGTACATGGTCTTGCATTTTCCAGATATTCCTTTAGTACCGCGAAGCTTGTGTTCAAGGTCAATCTCGGCGGTATATACATGCCTACCAATCGCTCGCATGCGGAACCGCGGTTCAGACCGCAGATCCATGCGAGGAGTCTCCGGCTTTGCAGAAGAGGAGTCGAAAAGATAATTTTGACATCGGCTCTAGGTTTGGGTAATTACTTTTCACTGAAAACTATAACAATGCTATTTTGCATATTGATTGCTTCTTCCACACTTCAAAGGAATTGGCACATGGCCTTGCATTTTTTACATATATTCATTTAGTACGGCGAAGCATGTGTTCAAGGTCAGTCTCCGCGGTATATGCATGAAGGAAAAAGTCAGTTTCTCTTGCTTGATTCTGACTCTGACCTTTCCAGACGCAAAGAGCTGAACGGAACTACTGTAAGGGTTAATCTAAACGTTTGAAGTAAGTTTTCCCTGATAGACAGTTAAGCTAATAGAAAATATACGCAAAATCTTGGCATCGTCAGTCCGGTTCCGAATGAGATAATAGAAAATATTAAGAAGTTTTATCAAACACCAAACAGCTTCTGAACAATAATTGGATCTAGACTAACATAAATTTTGGCAGACAGTCGGTGAAGTTTTGCAGACACTGTGCACAAAAGGCCACAATTCAGATTTATTTATATCCATAGGGTTAAAGAAAAGGAAAACAAAACAATTTCTAGTCATCAAATAACACACATAAAATAATGTTTGCTAAAGGCCTTATAAATAGACAAACGGGGGTCGGGAGAAAATCATCTGCCATTTTTAAAATAATGAAATAACACAGAGTTCATGTTAGTTTAGATCTAAATATTGTTCAAAAGCTGATTTGGTGTTTGATAAGAATTCTTTACATGTTCTACATCTCATGTGGAACCGGGCTGACAATGCCAATACTTTGCGTATATTTTCTACATACTAAATTGTCCATCACGAGAAGCTTACTTCCAACGTTTGGATTCACGCATACAGTAGTTCTGTTCACCTCTTTGCCTCTGACAAGGTCGGAGACGCAAAAACAAACAAGAGAATGTGACTTTTTCCTACATGTGTATATCGCCGAGATTGACCTTGAACACATGCTTTGTCGTACTAAATGAATATATCGAAAAATGAAAGGCCATGTGCCTAATTCTTTAATGGGCGGAAGAAGCAATCTATTTGCGACAAAATAGCATTCTTATATTCTGCATAAATAATCTTCAAAGAAAACAATTTACCCAAATGTTGAGCGAAAGTCAAATTTACTAACCTTTTCGACTCCCCTTCTGCAAAACCGGAAACTCCTCTCCCCTCTCATGGATCTGCGTTCTGAACCGCGGTGTCGCATGCGAGCGATTGGTAGGCGTGATATACATGTAGGAAAAGGTCACATTCTCTTGCTTGATTTTGAGTGTATGACCTTGTCAGACGCAAAGAAGAGAACAAAACTACTGTATGCGTGCATGAATCCAAACGTTGGAAGTAAGCTTTCCGTCACACAGTATCCGAACGCACTGTACCATCTCTTCCGGTTTTCATAGCGTGAATCGAGAGTACAAACATTCGCTTATAACCAGTAGTCGGAGATCATTATGTTTTGAGATTTTATCCGGAATCTGCTGCGTCATTTATAGTTATTCAGCTTCGAAAATGTAAAGAGGTAAGTTTAATATAATTTGCTCGTCGGTCTTTTACTTTATTTTCCTGTGCAATGTTGTGTATGGGTGGGTAGTAATTGGTACAGTATTCAAATCGCCTTTGGCATGATTCCAAATTTATTTTGAGCCGTTTCTTACATGTTTTATAAAAATCTTTAAACTAAACGGAAGGCGTTATCAATCTAGAGTTTGTTAGTTTTGATAGTAGGATGATAGCTAGGTTTTGCACGACACAAACTCGTGTTAAATTAGCTGTTCGGAATAAAATTTCTGTGACGGCCAGGAGGTTTTCATTGTACAGGCCAATAAAGTAAAACAATGAAGAGCAAATTATATTAAACAAACCTCTTTACATTTTCGAAGCTGAAAAACTATAAATGGCGCAGCAGATTCCGGATAAAATCTCAAAACATAATGATTTCCGACTACTGGTTATAAGCGAATTTTGTACTCTCGATTCAACGCTATGAAAACCGGAAGAGATGGTACAGTGCGTTCGGATACTGTGCGTCATGGACAGTTTAGTTTATAGAACATATACGCAAAAACTTGGCATCGCCAGCCAGGTTCCGCATAAGATAATAGAACATATAAAGAATTTTTAACAAACAGCTTCTGAACAATAAATGGATCAAAACTAACATGAACTCTGTGATATGTCATTATTTTACATTTCAGATGGTTTTCTGGCTGTTTCTATTCTCCGTTTGTCTCTTCATGACGCATTTGCCAAACAATCTTGCATGTGTGTCATTTGATGACTCGAAATTGTTTTGTTTTCAGTTTTATATACCTATGGATATAAATTAATCTGAATTTTGGCCTTTCGCGCAAAGTGTCCGCAAAATTTCACCGACTGCCTGCCAAAACATTTTCAGTTCGGCATTAGAGGTCCCGATTCGGCACGAGAAACTTCCTGATTTGCTGCTTCTAATTCCAGTTTCGACATAAAATCTAAACATTCCTCCAGAATGTAAACCGATATCCTTTTAACATCAACTTTGATCCTTGGTTAGCCGAAACTTCAAAGTATGGCCAATGTTCCTCTTTCAGAAGAATGTGTTCTCTGCTTTTGAAGGAACTCTTCAAGATTTTAATTTGAAAACACTGTTCATCATTCCAAGCGACAGGTGAATGTCGTTGTCTAGGTTTTCTTGATTTCCTAGGTTCTAGTGGTTGACTGATGTTCTGGCACCTAGAACGTGAATACACAAAAGGAAGCTACAAAGGGTCTAATAACAGCTCACATTTTAAATTATACAATCGCAATATTATTTGGTTAGCTAAAGCCTAGATTCAAATTGAATTCAACCCCCCCCCCCAAGTAATTTATTACTGACCCAAGGATCTGTATAGCTTCCGTTGTGGTACAAACATGCGATTTGCTTTGAATGTAGTCTCTTTTATTCTGATGTAACTTTTGTTAAAATAAATGCTTTGTGGCCGGAAAAGTAATGCCTATTTGTTTCTTCTCACGCCCACCAATAGTGTGAAAAGAGTGGTCAGAAACAGGTATGTAGTCTCTTTTATTCTGGGATGACTTTAAAAAGTAGAAAAGTGCTTAAGGACCGAAGTGCATACCCCCCCCCCCCCCAAGTAATTTATTACTGACCCAAGGCTCTGTATAGCTTCCCCCCCCCCCCCCCCCCCCCCCCCCCCAAGTAATTTATTACTGACCCAAGGCTCTGTATAGCTTCCGTTGTGGTACAAACATGCGATTTGCTTTGAATGTAGTCTCTTTTATTCTGATGTAACTTTTGTTAAAATAAATGCTTTGTGGCCGGAAAAGTAATGCCTATTTGTTTCTTCTCACGCCCACCAATAGTGTGAAAAGAGTGGTCAGAAACAGGTATGTAGTCTCTTTTATTCTGGGATGACTTTAAAAAGTAGAAAAGTGCTTAAGGACCGAAGTGCATAGATGCAGTTTTGCTGATCTGAACCGCAAAAGATTCGGAAAAAATAGACTGAATACAATTTCTAATTGGTCTCTTTTTCCATAGAATTAAGCCTTATGCAAATCTAGATTATTCTGCTAAATATTAGGAAAATACTGCGCATATGTTCTTGTATTAAACTGGCAACACAATCGCAAATGCATTTTTAATTTTTACACAAAACTTTAAAGGGAGGTGATTTGAAGACTGCAAAGTTGAAATAAATACAGATAAAAATTTAATGACGACTGAGTTCAGATTTCATGTTTTTGTCATGGAAAACTTTATTTTCTTCTGAAATATCTTGACCTTGTGGCAGTTTGATGTAGTTTTGCGAGTTTTTTTTAAAACATTCTACGTTTACAAAGAATCCGTATTTGCCGGAATGTTCAAACTATATTTTTTCTGCAATAGCAGAGCTATCCTGGGGCAAATATAAGGGCTACCTTTGAGAACAAAGAACATACACAAGAAAAAAAAAGGCGGCGTCTCGGTTTTCTAAGACTCTTCTTATGACTGCAATGTCATTTGCAAGGCTGTTAACGTCCGCCCACTCTATCAGGGTGACACGCCATCTACTCCACAAACAAACTTCATTCAATTATATGTTACAGATATTAGAGCAGGCCCAGCCCGCCAAATACTTAGGTAACACTATTACAGATAACCAAAATGCCGAAAATGGCCGCGTGAAACTTTTCAGAAATGAAGACCTCTTTAGCCATAAGGGTAGAAGAGCTGAAACTTTGCAGACAGTTCATTGCATTAGAAATTTTCTTGGCATGAGCCTCAACAAAAACTTCATCGGTATATTTTTCATTCGGAATCTTCTACATTTTTTTCAGTTTTCAATTCAGTTTAACAAGATCTTTTATTACAGGACAAAAATGTAAACCATTAAGATAAATAAATGATAAACAAATTGATTTTATGACTTCCCTTTTGCTAAATTATAATGTCATAAACTCGCCTCCCATGTTATTTCAATATGCACTTCAAAATTTATTGAGTGGCTACCAAATCTTTTGTGGCATAATAAGTACAATCGTCTTACTTATGAAAGTACACACTCTACGATTCTGTCGTCGATAATATTTCGGTAAAGTAATTAATCTAATTCATGTCATTTTAGCAGAGCTATAAAATTTAGTAGCTAGACAAATCGAAAGCTGATTAAAAGGCACCTGACTCATAAGTCAGAGGTCCTCGGTTCGGTACCCGGTCTGGCCACATACTTTCGTTTCTCCTTTCACTGATTCAAGAAGGGCAGTTGTCAGTTACTGGAGAAAGTATGTGAACTTAGTACTGGTTAACCGCTTAGGAGGTCTAAGCCTGCCCAGGATTAGTGTGGTTAGGATAACTGACTGTCCCGACATGACCATAGCTGTTAACCGTGGACGTTAAGCAACAAATCAATCAATCTGATTAAAATGATGAAAAGGAAGTTTTGATAAGTTGGTCCTAGGTACATATAGAGAACGAATCCTTACGATAGCGTAGTCAAGGCTTGGCTTGAGGCAAGACAGGTAAAATATTAATTTTGTTTAGTACTGCTTTTACCAGAAAGAAAGTATCAATAACTTTTTTGGTAACGGGCGAATTTATTAAGACAGTTTTCTTGTGCAACGCTTATCCCAATCCGCAAAAGCTGGTACTGACAATTTCGCCCCTAGAAAAAAAATACAGTAGACACGCCTACCAATCGCTCTCATGCAAAACCACGGTTCAGAACGCCAATCCATGAGAGGAGTTCCCGGTTTTGCAGGAGAGGAGCCAAAATCGTAAACAAGTTTGACATCGGCACAAGGTTTTGGGTATTTATTTTCTCTGAAAACTACTTATGCAAAATATAAGAATGCTATTTGGTCACATATAGATTGTTTCTTCGGCACATGAAAGGATTAGGCACATGGTCTTGCATTTTTCCAGATATACATTTAGTACGGCGGAGCATGTGTTCAAGGTCAGTCTCGGCGATATATACATGTAGGGAAAAGTCGCATTTTCTTTCTTGATTTTGAGTCTCTGACCTTGGCAGTCGCAAAGAAGTGAACAGAACTACTGTATGAGTGATTCCAAACGTTGGAAGTAAGCTTTCCGTGAGGGACAGTTTAGAATTTAGAAAATATACGCAAAAACTTGGCATCGTCAGCCCGGTTCCGCATGAGATAATAGAAAATATAAGGAATTTTTATCAAACACAAAAACAGCTTCTGAACAATAATTGGATCAAAACTAATATGAACTCTGTGATAAATCATTATTTTATACATTGCAGATGACTTTCTGGCTGTTTTTATTTCCCGTTTGTCTTTTAAGGCCTTTTGCAAACCCTCTTTTAAACCCTCTTGCATGACTCATCAACAGATAAACGGGGATTAAAACAGTCAGAAAGTCATCTGCAATGTATAAAATTATGATATATCACAGAGTTCATGTTAGTTTTGATCCAATTATTGTTCAGAAGCTGTTTTTGTGTTTGATAAAAATTCCTTATATTTTCTATTATCTCATGCGGAACCGGGCTGACGATGCCAAGGTTTTGCGTATATTTTCTAAATTCTAAACTGTCCATCACGGGAAACTTAATTTCAACGTTTGGATTCACGTATACAGTAGTTCTGTTCACTTCTTTGCGACTGCCAAGGTCAGAGACTCAAAATCAAGCAAGAGAATGCGACTTTTCCCTACATGTATAATCGCCGAGACTGACTTTGAATACATGCTCAGCCGTACTAAATGCATATCTGGAATAATGCATGACCATGTGCCTAATCCTTTCATATGCCGAAGAAACAATCTATATGTGACAAAATAGCATTCTTATATTTTGCATAAATAGTTTTCAGAGAAAATAAATACCTCAAACCTTGTGCCGATGTCAAATTTGTTTACGATTTTGGCTCCTCTCCTGCAAAACCGGGAACTCCTCTCATGGATTGGCGTTCTGAACCGTGGTTTCGCATGAGAGCGATTGGTAGGCGTGGTAGATGTAGACTATAAATTGATTATCTCATTGTGTGGAGTAAAAAGATAGACTTTCTTGAATAGAGGAGCGTGAATGTAGAAAAGAAAAAAAAAGAAAACTATATAGTTTTTGTTTGATTCCATTAAAACAAATATTTAAAAACCTCGTTTATCAAGTTAAAGTCGTTAACAGCAAAATTTCATTCTACTCGTTAAAATATGAGGTTTTGCTTACCTCTTCAGTTGCACGACGGTAAGTCTCCTCTGATGTCATTTTTATGCCCAAAACTTCGAAGAAGTTGTTGGGGCATATTGCTTCTGGGTTCTCCGTCCGTGCTTCCGTACGTCCGTTCGTCACGCTGCAATATCTAATAAACCATGCATGCTAGAGTTTTGAAAATTTGCATATGGATTCGTCATGAAAACTTAGCGGGCACGTATATTTTTCTTGTCCGAGTTGTCTCCCTTTTGAAACTTCGCTGACTAATTAGGAATGATGAGTATATGAACTCATTAACTTATGAAGGAATTCTGTCAATTTTTGTAGGAGTTATGGCCCTTTGAAAATTTTGGCATTTTGACTTTGTCAGCAAGATATCTTGAAAAGAAGTTAAGCTAGGGGCTTGAAGCTTTAATAGCTTATAAGGAATGATGAGAAAATAAACAGATTAAATTTTGAAAGAATTCCGTCATTTTTGTAGGAGTTATGGCCCTTTGAAAATTTTGGCAGTTTGACTTTGTCAGCAAGACATCATAAAAAGAATAAAAACTAGGGACTTTAAACTTTGTCAGCTTACTGCAGATGAAGAGTAAATGAACTGATAAATGTTTGAACGAATTCTGTCAATTTTGGAGGGAGACATGGCCCTTTGAAAATTTCCGCATTTTGACTTTGTCAGCAAGATATCTTGAAAAGCATTTGAGCTAGGAGCTTGAAACTTTGATAGATTATTAGGAATGATGAGTAGATGAACTGATACTTTTGAACAAAGTCTGTCAACTTTTGTAGGAGTTAAGGCCCATTAAAATTTTTGGCATTTTGACTTTGTCGGCAAGATATCTTAAAAGATATTAAAGCTAGGGACTTAAAACTTTGTCGGCTTATTGAGAATGATGAGTAAATGAACTGATTAACTTTTGAACAAATTCCGTCAATTTTTGTAGAAGTTATGGCCCTTTAAAAATTTTGGCATTTTGACTGTCAGCGAGTGATCTTAAAAAGTATAAGAGCTAAGGACTTTAAAGTTCGCAGCTTATAGCAGATGAAGAGTAAATGAACTGATTGATGTTTGAACGAATTGTGTCAACTTTTGAGGGAGTTATGGCCCTTTGAAAATTTCCGCATTTTGACATTGTCAGCAAGATATTTTGAAAAATATTTAAGCTAGGGTTTAGACCTTTGACAGCTTATTAGGAATTATGAGTAGATGAACTGATTAACTTTCGAACAAATTCCATTAATTTTTGTAGGAGTTATTGCCCATTGAAATTTTGGCATTTTGACTGTCAGCAATATATCTTAAAAAGTATTAGCGCTAGGGACTTTAAACTTTGTCAGCTTATAAGAGATGATTAGTAAATGAACTGATTAACTTTTGAACAAATTCTGTCAATTTTTGTAGGAGTCATGGCCCTTTGAAAATTTTGCCATTTTGACTTTGTCAGCAAGATATCTTTAAAAGTGTAAGAGTTAGGGACATGAAACTTTATTGCCCAGGATGTAGATGACCTGATGAACTTTTGAAAAAAAATCGTGAATTTTTGACCGAGTTATGCCAATTTTCAACTTTGTGCATTGTAAGCCTATGGAACCTTGTGCACAGAATATCTCGAGAACCCCTGACACCAGGATCATGATTTTTGCTGGAAGATATTGCCGAAGGTGTAGATGACCTGATTAACTTCTGAAAAAAAATCGTAAATTTTTGACAGAGTTAAATCCCTTTTTCGACTTAGTGCATTGAAGCCTATGGTACAAAGGTACAAACATTATGAGATGAGCCTTCCTAGAGGCAAGCATATGGTTTGGGGGAATAGTGTTTCATAAACACATTTTCTAGTTTTTTTTTCTTTGTGATGCATTCCGTTACCTCATTTGTGCGTTCGACGAGTCTCATCTTCTCTCAATCTTGCTGAATACGAATGAATTGGCTAAAGGAAAGAGTAAATTTCTAATAGGGAGCCGTCTTGGCCGGACATACCGGTATGTTGCGACTCCTCTTTAGAATGTCTCAGCGAGTCTTGGCGAGACATATGTTGTGTTTCCTCATTAGAATCATCAAGGGGAGACGTTCTGTTGTGAAATTTATTAGAACCGTCTCAGCGAGATGGTTCTAATGAGGGGTCAAAACATACTCGACAACAAAAGAAACGCATATTTTTAGTGTCTTGTTTTGCCTCATTAAATGTAATGATTTTTACTTTTAACTTAGTACTGGGATTTGATAATACGTGGCCACAAGTTCTGCAGCATTTTCTTGTCACTTTGCAATTCTTCGAAAAAGATATGAAGATTTTTGTCAAAAAGGCAAAAATCACAAAATTCTGGCTCACAATGGCAAAAAATAAATTATCAATACGATTTTGCTGCACGTGAGTTCAGCATGATGTAACCAACCGGAAAACGGTATAAACTTTTAAAAAAATGGTTCTTATACAGTTAAATCGCCACTGAAAAATCTGCATTTTTCAAAGTTTTTTTCGAAGTTAATAAAATTCGTCTGAATCATCAAATTATTAGAAAAATCTGGTATTTTGTGATTCAAAATGAGTAAGGCTTTGGGTAAAGGACCCGTTTAAAACAAATTTTGGCTTGAAATGAGCACGTATTTTGCTCACCATCGGTTTGAATTACGAAATTTAAAAGTCGATAAAAATGTTTTCCTGGAAAAAATCTTGTCTTCCGATTCGCGTACCGTAGACTGCCCTTTATGATAAAGATGCTGTATGATTTTCATTCAGTTTTGCCTAGTTATTTTAAGGATCTAGCGCCCAAAAGTTCAATCTGTGGTTGCATTATTGGAAGGACGTACAGAGTTACTTCCCTTTGTTACATACTCCAATTGATTGTGACCACTTACCCTTTTATTTAACCTGATGTGGAATCCATTTCCAATTCGGTTTACTGAAAAATCCACAAACTTTTCTTTTCTTATCGCAAAACTTGCCTACTTTACGGGATTTGCATAAAGGGGCATAACTTTCTTTGTAACGAGTAACCAATGCTGAAAATTCTTGATGATATTTCTGAGACATTGTAGCGTCCTAAATAAAGAGGGTATCAGTTTTGGAGATAGGCACAACTCAGTTCAAGACACTGAGTTAATTGATCAGTATATTGACCACTTGATTGTTTACGCTTTTCAAATAACATTTCAACAAATTTGCGACGAAGTGTACTCCATACATTGATAATATCTTCCCTGTTTTGCCAATTTCAGAACATTTTTATTTTGACTTAAAAACACCAAAAAGAAAAATGTGCGTTATTTATGCTTTTGAGTATATGTTGTCATTGAGAAATAAGAAATATCATCTCAAGAATTATCCTCAAAACCCCACCTTATCTAGAACTCTGTTCATCTTGGTGCAATCCGAAGAAATTTCAGAGGAAGAGTCCCAGTAGCTCAGTAGGTTAAGTGCCGGCTTACTGATCTAGCGGTCCTGGGTTCGAGACCCGCTGGAGGCAGGAAACTTTTCAATTATACACGGTGTTCCACTGCACACAGCCTTTCATTATCATCCTCCCATCGTCCTGATATGACTGAAATACTGTTGAAAAGGAAGTAAAATCGCAATTCATCCATCCATCCATCTTTTCAGAGGACGCAAAGCCTCGCATACCGTTATTAATATAACTCTGTCATTCCTTGCAGGTTTTAGCCAACCTGGTTCACAGATATGCGTCTATTTCACCTCTTGCTCGTCTCATGTCTCTGCCTGGCTTTGGTGGTGCCTGCAGATGCGTGGAGGAGATGGAGAGTAAGGGCCAGGTTTAGATTCAGAGCTAGGGTCAGGATCTCCCGGGATCGATCACTCGACTGTAAGGTACGTCCATGACAAGCATGTTTCCCTAGCAAAGACAATCTCATTGCCCCGTGTAAGCAATAAGGTTTTCCGCATTATATGAGCCGCGACACGAGAAAACCAACATAGTGGTTGTGCGCCCAGTGCAGACACAGATCAGCAAAGTTGGATTAGAATCTTCGCTAAGCGATTAAAGGGCAGCTAAGGGTCTAAGCTACCTCCATGCGGACAGCGGAGACTCTGATCAGACTGGGCGGATGCCCAGGCTGATCTGAGTCTGCACTGGGCGCACGACCACATTGTTGGTTTTGTCGTGTCGCAGTTCAATTATGCATGTTTAGTTTGCTTTTTATTTAATTGAATTTGCAAACAGGATAAAACAAACAAAACAAGAGAATGATTATATACAAAAAATGCAGTTCATTCGATAAAGTATCCCAACTTCATTTTTAAACTGAACCGGATCCTAGTCTCGTTGGTTATCTCTGTAGGTAAGGTGTCCCAAAAGGACAGCTATGCTCTTATAGAAGTACTTCTGGCTTGGCAGCTTAGCATGAAAAGTTAAATTTCAGGTTATCCGACAAAGAGCTTCTTTCCTATTCATACACGAGTGAACACAGAGTATATAGTCGGGGAAATGAAACGCAAAAAGGCGTCTAGAAAGTGAAAAAAATTGGCCCATCGTTCGAAAGGACAAATTTGGTATCATTTGAAAGCTTATTGTCTCTGCTTTAATCTCCAAGGTGTTGTCGCCTTTGCAAGTGGTGCCGTAAGTCAGAAAGTGGGGAGATAACTCTGTACCCTAGCGTTCAAACAAAAAGATTTTTAAACCACCACTGTCGTCTAGAAACTGCATAAGAAAGCTTGCATCATAATTAAACACTTTATGTTTACATTGTATGAACTTTTAATACTATGCAATTAAAACAATTAACGTTTGCTTTTTTAAATATGATCTCTTCGAGCAAAAATTGAGGGTGTTCTGACACAAACACATTACGTGACCAAAAGAAAACCTTTATAATGTCCCAATTACTTATTTTTTGTCAAATTTTGAAGAGGAAAGCACTTCAAATATGTTAGTTTGATAACCGTCGTAAGTACAATGCAGATTATTAAAAAAGAGTAATCGTTCAAGTAATAATAGATATAAATTTCAGCAATATACGTTACATTTGCTTACAACAAAATTTACTTAATCGAATATATAGAAGAAAAGAATGCATTAGAACTATTTAGTTACAGATGTATAAAAAGCATTATTCCGTTCCAAACATAATTAAATATTGTTTACAGCTTGTTCCTATTACAGATAAGATAAGGAAGCGCCACTAATACGTATCTACGCGCCTGGGCGTAGACAGTCTAAAGTTAGGTTTTCGATCATACTTTAGCCTGGTGTGTGTGCTTCTATTCCTTTCGGTTTTAAGAGGGGATGTAGGATTTGATTGTATTAATTCCTGACAATTGCCTATCTTTTTACTGTTCAGTCTGATCAGTTTTTATTGTCAAAATAACTTACGAAATCATAAACTGAAAATTATCTATTATTTTTACTTATACATGTGCTTCGTTAATGTATGATCTGTCGCTATTGTAGTTCAAACCATTTTGAAGTCATTTTAACACCTGTCTGCTGCAATGCAATATTGAGCGCCAATACGTAGAAGATTATATAACTATTACACGAAGCAACTTGTCAAACGTTTCACAATGGTAACGTATATAAAATATTAAGTGTTACTTAAATTCATTTAAGTGATGCAGAATTGTTTTCATTTCATGAAGATCATCTTATAATTTTGAGTCTGTCAGTGCAGACGCACAGTTACTGTTATACTAATCCATGGGCCAAAGTCCCATTTAGTCTAGAACTGAAGCAATATTTGCATTAATTTATACGTTACCTAAAATTGTTTCTTATTCTCAGTTATTGTAGTCCAATTGTCTAACCTTTGCAGTATTATTTTCCATCACCTTTCACGTTGTTAAATGTAGAGTTTCTGTATAATTTTTGTTAGCATGAAGTCTTCCCGGTATATCTCCAGAGCTCTCTCTCTCTCTGTTCTCTGTGTGTGTCTCTCTCTAATATTTTGCATTTTAAATTGCCACTTATTTAGAAGATGTAGGTAGATGTAAAGAACACTGGGTAAAAATGTCAGTTAAAATTGGCGTACATGCGTATATTTATAGGCCAAAGATAGAATGTGGTTACAAATGCGCATATTTACAGGCCCAAGATATGATTTTGTCTGCATCGATACAATAGGGTTATAAGCATGTATCTTTCTAAAAGTTACATACGTTATCTACCATATCTGGAGTGTTTTATCAGTTCACACACAAATGACTCTTCCGTAGGCAGAGAAAATACATACATTGGCTGGAAACTCATAGGTGAGTCTGCATTGTACTGTCAGTTATCAGATTTTATCAGTTTTCCCAGTTGCGTCTGTAATAAGGAGACACTTAACTAGTTCTGATTAGAAAAATAAAATAAAATAAGATAATAGAATAGAATTAGAGATATTAAGACTTTTTAGGGTTCATGTCTTAGTCGTCGTTTCTAATGACATACAAAATTTCAGTCCTATTACTTAACACTTATTGTTATTACTAGAATTTTACGTTATATTATATAAAGTCATCATGTTTGGACAAGTGTGTAATTTTAAAAGTTGCCATGTCAATTACAGAATAATTAACCGAAAAAAATAAAAGAATCCCCTCCCCCCGCCCCCCCCACCACCACCACCCTTCAAAACTCAGTATCAAACACCGCAGCAATCCTGTAGATTAAAAATAATGTAACTGTTTGACAGAGTTAAGCCGCTTCACAATTATTGAATGGTTCTTTCAAATGAAATTGTTACAGCAATGCTTCCATAATGCAACATCAAATATTTACCATAGTATTGTAAATAACCAAAACAGTGACTTGCGTGGAGATATATTGAGATTTGACATTTCTGAAGCATCCTGATATTATAAGCCGTTTGCTTGCATATCAATATATAACAAACGCTTATTTTTATCGATAATAACAATTTTGTTATTATGCTTCGACTGATGACAGTTTCGTATTATAGTTTCTCGTAAGCATTACCTTTTTGGAAGAGTCCCGATATTGAAAATGTGATTACTACGGAAGCGTATATACGCCACCACTTGCCACATAAATATGCTAGCAAAATTTAAGTTTTTCGCGGTTAATATTTTATTTGTTCTCTGCATATTATCTGTCTTTGTGAAATGTTTATTTGAAAATGATCATAAAATGTATGACAACGCGTTAAAATATTTTGTCATTTGCCATTATTATCTCGAGAAGTCTTGATGTTATCTTTTATTGCTATATATTTAATATTTTTTCCCAAAATATTCATGCACAAATATTTACGCACCGCACCGCACTGGGGTAAAACAAAGTACCGCACCGCCGAAGATTTCCGACCCCTACCAAACTTTACGGAAGCTACCGTTATCAAACTGCTTCCGAGAATGTATTGATTCAGTAATATCGTTTGTTTAGTAGACATGTTAGAGTATCTGAAGTATAAAAAAATATGATTTCATGCTAAGACTTGAATTTCCCAGCCACACAAAGGATTTCTGTATAGGATCCATCCATTTAAATTTAGGGTAACATACACAAAGTAATCCTTTTTTATTTCATTTCGCAGATGTAACTTAATTTAACCAAGAAATATCTTTAAAAAAAGATATAAGACGAAGTGAAAGAAGACATATTTGAAACAAATAAATATTTTTTTTTATTATTTCTGTTGAAATTGCCCATTTCCTATTTGGAATTTCAGAATTTCCCCATATATGTCTTGTACATCTCCCTATTTGTAATTTTCAAATCTCCCTACCAAAATACAAGAATTCCCTTCTTTGTTTAATCATTCTCCCTATTTGGAAAAAAAGTAGAGGAAAATCTCCCTATTTGTCTTCTCAGCTGTATCACATGTCTGATATTATTACTGAATAGCAGTATCTTTATGTTGGGGTTATCCACTATGGCGAGAAACCAAACTGGTCCGTAAATTATAGACATTCTTCGGTACATTCCGATATGCTTCCGATGATACGGTACTGTATTTTACCCGGTTTAGTACAGCCGGGTGCGTAAATTTACCGGAACGGACCGGAATGGACTGAATTACCGGAACGGACACCGAAACGGACCAGTTTTCCCCTATCTTCAGTAGATATTTGTAATATTTTTTATTAAATAACTCTTATTTCATATTAATACATATTCTGTATGCCATCTAGCGCAAATCAATTAGAGATATTAGTCACAATACTCTTTGAGTATTTTGCGCCATGGGTAGGCCTGCCTCTTAATACCCCGCGCATATGCGTTTCATCTTAAAATCATATAATCTTACACAAAAATCTAGTTATCTTTCTTCAAAGACTTGGAGCGAATGAAAAACACGAAAATTCCCGAATTTTTGTTCCATAGTATCATGACCAACATTTCAGCTATAGAAAATATGTAGAGCTATATGTATCAAGTCGATGGATGAAATCAGGGGTTGCAAGTTAAGATAATACATGTTAGTCATAGGTAGGGCCTTGGATTAATCTGCGCGTGTAGATTGTATCAAAATATCTCAAAAATCGGCTGGAAATATGAATAATAAGGGTCCGTTCCGGTCCGACCCGGTAATTAGGTCCGTTCCGGTAAACTTACGCACCGAGTACAGAGAACTACTTTTTTTACTACATGTACGAAAGACTTTTCGCACCATAGAATCATTTTGTTTCTCAAGCCATCGGCATTTGCATTTCTCGCTTTCTGCTTAACTCTATCAATCATTACAGCGTTAAAGTGAAAAACATATTTAAAACTAAATGCAAAGTGCAAATAATAACATTTTTAATGTAACTAAATCTTCTGACAGGTGAATAACAATTCCATGACATATGCTCTCTTCCATACAGAGATCAAGTCAAGTTTTGACGCCAACGATGATCTTATTAGACTTCGTCTAATAATACCACTATACATCTGCTTATGTGTCTCTATAATTAGGAATATATCGGAGAACAATAAATTCAGTCAGAGAAGATGTGGTTGAAGATGCATTTTCCTTGAAATTTATATTATTTACTGTTTGCTCAAAGGCGGTACTTTTGATATGGGTTATTTCTACTGTACGTTTTGTGTGTTTAAATGTTCTTTTGATATGGGTTATTATTTCTGATGCTTTTGTGTGTTTAAATATTTTTATTCCATTATTAGTAGTCAGTGCAAGGTTAACTTGATAAAATCGTGTGCTGTTGAGTGAAGGGGGAAGGGCCGGTACTCCCATATTAAGTCAATTCGGGTATATACCATGGAAATGCACCGAAACACACACATACACACACACGTATTTGTGTGTTGCCCAGCCACTTAACTTTCGTCGAGATTGACAATGATACATTCTCTCCCTTCTGCTGATTCAAGATTAGTGGCGGAAGTATATGCACGCAGAACTCGTTAACTGCTTAGGATGTCTTGGCCGACACAGGAACTGACCGGCTCGACATTACTTTATTTGTTTACTGGGCCTTTAAACCTCAACAAAATCAACTTAACCCACCGTTTTGTCAGTGACAAGTCGCTCCCTAAGACCTTCCCCACCCACCTCGGGGTATTGTTCCCAGCTAAGGGTCCAATAAATCTCAAGGTAGTAAGACACTGCAGCAGGTTTATATGGGAAGCCGTTTTACTATTTATAATGCATAGTAGATATCTTATATAGTATATTAGATCTCTAATATGCCGATTAAGATATTCAATATGCCATATAAGATATCTAATATAACATATGAGACATCTTAGAATTCTATATAAGAAATCTGATATAATATATAAAATATCTTATAACGGATATGAGATATCTTATTTAATTTTTCATATAACCTTTCTTATATAATATATCAGATATCTTTTACACTATATTACATATCTTATATGGCATATAAGACTTCTTATATAGGATATAAGATATCTAATATGGGATATAAGATATCTTATTTAAATTTACATATTAGATATCTTAAATAATATTTAAGGTAACTGATATAGCATATCAGATATCTGATATGCTATATAAGATATCTTATATATTATATAAGATATCTGATATAGCATATAAGATATCTTATATGTAAAATTAAATGAGATATCTCATATCCTATATAAGATATATCCTATACAAGATATCTTATATCCGATATCAGGTATATAGGATATCTCTTATGTTAAATTAGATATCTAAAATGTCATTTAAGATAACTTATATATTTAATAAGATATCTTATCTATTATGTAAGATATCTTATAAATAAAAAATATCTTATACAAAAAATAAGATGTTTTATATAATGTATAAGAATCTGATATAATAAATGAGAAATCTACATTCCAGAATGAATAGTAAAATGGCTTGCCACAGGTATAGTTTATTTTCATGGAAGTGACACATTAACATTTCTTGGGTACCATGTGCCGCCTCGGCCACTGATAATACGTCTTTTTCCGAGTGGCCTTGTACCTCCTTTTTGATACCGTCCCATGACACTATATAGGAATGGACATTTCAAGTCACAATTTAAGTGTTTAAACTGTTAACTTACAGTTGATTTTACCTCATTGCAGCTAGTGTTGTGCCGTGTGGCGGCCGTAAAACCCGTACATCATCTATAGTGCAGATTATATTTTATTTTCGTCCTTTGAGATCAGAGGTTATATTTTGAGATATCTGAAAAAGATTTGTTTAAAGTCTTATTCTAGATCATCGTATTTTATATCATTTGGACCCTTTTTGCTAATAATCAGCCATTGAATCGACTGCCGTATTAAAATTAAGAAAATACAGTATGTTTTTCTCTGGTTTCGTCGCCAGATATTGTCAGGGTCACTGACGAGGCTTTATTAGCCGAAACTACGTAGTCTCGCCCATGTAACTTCTTCTGAAAGTGTTCTCTGCTCTTGAAGGAACTCAGAGATTTTGATTTTACCCCTACCTTCCTACTGGTACGCAAACTGCCATTGAACTGTGGTCGAACAGTAGTTTTCGAACAAATAGCGAAATTTTATTGTTTAAGGGAAATGATTTTGACAATTGCTAGATCTTATCTGTATACAGAAAAAATTATTGATCTTCTTTCGTTTTATTGCCTATAATTAAATCGACTAAACGGAAAAGACATTCCGCATGCTCCTTTTTCTTCGTTTATGACAATAAATCTATTAATCTGAATGAGATAATGAGTAGCAAGTGGACACAAATATTAGCATCGCTCCTTAGATAAATATCACGATGCATATTTCAAAAAGCAACTGGCAGAAATTGTGTCATAAAATGAAAAATATTAGTACTACTTGTTATTTTTTCAACAAAAGGCATTAATACTGTTACAAAATAAAAAATATCTCGAACTGACATATATAAATTTATCAATACGGCATATTAAACTATCTGAACGAAATATGATTTTTTCTTGCTTGATAGTTTATATTTTTGAAGGAAATGATACAATCATTCTACCCGAAGACAGAAAGTGATCTGTGAAGACGCAAAATGTTTTCGCGCAAAATGGTAGTTTTTAATTAAAGGCAAAAATATTGCCACAACACATATATAGCTATATACTTTTGGATCATAGTGAAATACTTATTTATCAAAATCAGATAATCATTTGCCAAACAAGAAAAAGTTAGACACACTGTTTTCTTTTATTTGTCTGTCAACATTAAATTGAGACTTTCCGTGAAAATAATGATCCAAACGCACTAAGTTTTAACATTATTAATATTATCGCAGTCAAGCCACTTATTTCTGGCATTTTCGAGAGAAATACATATTTTTCTGGCAGTTTTATGTAGCAATTGGTGGCGTATATACGCTTCCGTAGATTACTATTTTAATAGTATCTTTCGTCACTTAAGAGGAAGATGCTTTTTTTTTTTTTTTTTTTCAAAAAAAAGCGGCTAAAATTATAAGACAGTTTCAATCTTTCGTCAAACAAGAGAACAACTTCTTATTTGACAAAAACAAAATCAATATGTAACTGTTACAGTTACATCCTAGAGTGTTAAAGTAAAAAGAGGAAATTGAGGATGGTTTATTGTTTTGAATCCTTTTAAATAATCGTTACAAAAAAGATTTTTCTTAGTTTACTTTTTTCTCTACAGTTATTTGTGATACAAACAACATGTAGAGTAATTACATAGGTGTTTCTTATGAAAATGGTAGCGTAGACAACACAGAAAACGCACAACAATCCATAGGTCTGATAGAAAAAGAAGACGCCGTGTATAAATAATCAGTACTTGTTTGCATAATTCTCAATGATAGACAAAGAGTTCGTTTTGTAAAAAAAGAAAAGAAAAACAAAAGAGTACTCCAAATATCAAGCTGTGCTGCAAGAAAGGATTGTATCTGTTGGTAGGCTTCACACACGGTTTTTCAAGTACCGTGTGTAATATATTCCAATTAAAATCCTTTAAAAATTAAGAATAAAAGTACGTAAGATACATGAGAAGTCCAGAAAAAGAATACATTTCAGAAACATGTCACTGACTAAAAGAAGGCAAAAGTGTCCGACAGCCTAATGGCCATAGGGGCTGTGGGTGTAAGAGGCACAACTCATATAGCTCATCCCTCTCTTTTCGCTGCATTTTCCTTCAAAAGAAGGTACCTATCCATTTACTGTTGGGTTGATAGATTTTTCAGTTGCTGACCGGCCAGGCCGTGGATCAAACCCGCGATCTCCTGCACCATAGCCGAGCGTCTCTAACCACTCGACCTAGCATGTCACTGATATAAAATACTAAAATATAGATTTTACGTTACTTTTTTTCTCCCCTTGCAGGCTGCATTTGCATGTTGTAAAAGCCTTTATATCCTTTGGAAACAACGTTACAAGTTACTTTTTTGTACAGTAATATACGCTAAGACAAAATAATAACGTCAAACTCACGTGTAGTCTTCTGATAAATGTCCCGGTCTTCTGTCATTTGTTCATGATTGAAACAATGGGTTCTCTGCCCTTGAAGGAACTTTTTAAGATTTTTATTTTGATTTGTCGAGCGTTTTAAATTCTCCCATTTGACTCAGTTTCTTCCGTAACATTCCCGATTTTATTAAATATTTTAATTGCTTATTTCGTAAAGGATGGATACCCTTTACTATGGTTCTGTTAAGCAAATAAAAATTTGTAGCAGCTCAGTTAAAAAATATAATTCTTATTTCTGTTGATTGTTAACAAACAGCAATGTAATCCAAATAATTAATTGATTGTAAGACAAGTAGCTTCCTGAATAGCCCGTTAATTCAGTTTAACATTGCTTTAATATTTTTAATATTTTTCCAAACTTGAAATTCTTCTTCCGACTTGTTATTTCGATGTTTTACGTCTGATGCTGTAAAATAAGTTACGGTACCGTCACTGAGCCAGTCATTTGAGCTCAACAAGAAAACCCCTTTGCAAATATTTAAGTTTAGATTATCCGTTTGATAATCCAAGTAGAAAGAATCATTACAGATGCAATCTTGCACATTAATTGTAGAGTGCAACGGTTTTAGATAAAAATCTAAAGACAACAAACAGTGTTAAATGTTAATTCTTTAAAACAAAAGGTTTCACGTGAAGCTGTAAATGTTTAAAATTTTGTTGGAGATAAACATGCATGGTTAAATATTAGAAGTTATGGCATACAAAAATAAATTCACGCGATTTTTTGGATCACGTGGTATCTATGGCGGTAAAATGACTTTGTCCGACCGGAGATTGAAAAATTAACAATATTGTGAAAATACATTTATTCAAGGACTAAAAAGTGGTGAAACTAGTCTTATATTATCTGTACTTGTGCAAATGTATGGTTCTTCATGGGGAGGCACCGGAAAAATAGTAATAAAGGACACGTGGACAATGACAACAAAGGTACGCCTACCCCACCCACTACTCAACCCCAACAGTTGCTATCGTCAAGTCAGTCGAGATTGTCTGCAAACAGCGCTGTTTTTACACCAACTTCTAATCTGCTTAGCCAAGCAAGAGATGTCTTGTACCCACAAAACGCACAGACTCAGCAAATAAATCCCAATATTATCAGACAATTTTTGCCAGATCAAAACATCGCAGCGCAGGGCGGTCCGAATACTAGTTACATACAAGGAAATGCTACATGTGTGTCCCAGATGGGCCTACCAGTTACGGAACAACAGTTTCATCCTCCTCAGCAACAACAACACCAACACAACTTAACCACAGCTAGTACAAATACAAATACAAATCAACCGAGTTCGACAGTAACAAGTGCAAGTGAACCCAGCAACCAAAGTTCGGCATTTAGTGATGCGCCACCCTGGGTAGCCCATATGTTAAATAGTTTCGATATTCGGCTCCAACAAATCGAAAAACAGCTTGCAAGCCAAAATACCAATTGGCAAAACATGAATTTAACCCTACAAAACCAAAATGCTAGAATGTCCCATCTTGAAAACCAAATGGCAGACCTTAACAGTGTCAAGCAAAACGTTGAGAAATGCGAGACGTCCATAACGATTATGGGTAGAGATGTAAACCTTACAAATCAGAAAATAGACAGCTACGACCAAAGTATAAAAGCCTATAGCGATATATGCGATGATCTTAAGTCTGATCAATCTTACACGGACTCTGCGATAAATGAGCTTTTCAAAAGGGTCGAACACTTGGAGAATGAGCAAACAAAGTTAAAAACAAATGTATCCGAATCAGCTTGTGCTATTACCGATTTACAATGCAGAAGTATGCGGGACAACTTAATATTTACAGGGATTGAAGAGCCCGCCTTATTTGAAAGTGAATACGAGGACACAGAGAAGACATTGTGCGAGTTCTTAGAAAATGAAATGAACATAGCCAAACCAATCCCATTCCACAGAGTCCACAGAATTGGAAAGAATTCGCTTAGAAATGATTCCCCAAGACCCATAGTGGCAAAATTTGAACATTTCAAAGATAGAGAAGAAGTTAGATTTGCAGCACCAAAAACTCTTAAAGGGAAGCCTTATGGTGTACGTGAACAATTTCCAAAAGTCGTAGAGGATAAGAGAAAAATTTTGTACCCCGAAATGAAAAGGGCCAGAAGCGATTCCCAAAACAAAGTTAGACTTGTTAGGGACAGGCTGTATATTAATAATGTCGAATTTATTCCAGTCGAAAGTACAAACCCAGGAAAACCACAAAATCGCGACCAAACGCTCTACAGGTCAGATAGACGTGATTTTCAGCGGGAATATCCTCAGTCGTCGGGATCCACATACAGTAATGCAGTTCGAAATAAGGATGGGGTTCGAAATATTGGGTATGGTAAGAGTAGATATATCTATTCGCGCCCTCAAAGCCGAAACGTGAACTTTACCAAGCAACAGATTACGAAGCCAAAGTCAAATAATTTTGAGTTGCCAACATCAAACAAATTTTCAAACCTGGCTAGCGAGGAGGTCGAAACTGGTCAAAACATAACATTTGAGTCTAAAAAGCATAAGGCCTCCTCCCCACTGGACCACGAAAAAACATTCAAAAAGCATCGTGAAAATACAAATTCTGATCAGGAAAGCTCAACTTCAGACACAAGCTATATTGAGATAGACAAATCGCCCCAGTCAGACCCTCCCCAAACTCAGGGTCGTACACTATCCCAGTTATCCATCCAAACAATGGAATTGCCTACAAATAGTGTAAAGTGCGTTGATGCTATTCCATGCTCTGACTTGAACTCTGCAAATAAACAGGGTGAAATAGGCCAGCTATCGAAACAGAAAACTGTCGAAAAAGCGAAAAGCGCTACGTCTTCAGTAGACTCCACCGAGAAATCAAGAACGACTACACAGTGTGAAAAACACGTAAACCAGTCGAGTGATCAAACTGTTAATCAAGCGTAACGATGCGCAGAGGGTAGCAATACACATTCTCAAGACGATTCGGTTCATTCAAAAAGTACCAAGCATACCGTAAATGTCAACAATAGTTCAGACTTTAAAAGTTTAAAAATATTAAACTTAAATGTGTGCGGTCTCCTGTCAAAACTTAATTGTCCGGAGTTTCTTTCACTTATTTACTATTATGATTTAATATGCATTCAGGAAAGCAGATTGGATGATTTGGATACTGTTTCAATCCCAGGCTATCAGATATTCACCAAAAATCGTGTACCTGTCTCGAGATTCCGATCAGGAGGGATAGCTCTGATAGTAAGAGATGAGATTTCGCCATATATCCGTTCAATAAAAAGCGATAGTAAGCTTATATTATGGTTTTCAATTTCTAAGCTTTTGCTTGAAAATGACGAGGATTTGATTTGTGGCGTAGTCTATATCCCACCAGTAGGTTCAAAATATGCTAGTCCAGATCCGTATCTCGAGCTGCAGAATGAATTTAACAAATTTTGTTCAAATAGTAAACATGTTTTACTTCTAGGGGATTATAACTCCAGAACTTCGAATTTAGATGATTTTGTCCTGAGTGATGAATTTATTTGTGATGTTTACGGTAGTGACGATTTATTTAGAGAAAGCTTAGATATTTTTCAATACTTCGATAAATGTCATATCCCGCTATTACGTAAGAGCGCTGATATAACAACTAACCCATATGGTCACCAGTTGCTAGACTTTTGTAAAAGTAACAATTTGTTCATTGTAAATGGCAGAATAGGTCAGGACGCAATATTACCACAGTTAACATGTAAAAACAGCAGTACTGTTGATTATATATTGTCTACCTCCCACAATTTTGAAATTTTGTCCTCTTTTTCTGTTCTTGAATTTGACCATTTATATTCAGACGCCCATTGTCCTTTAACAGTAGAATTAAAGATTCGTGGTTTTAACACTGAAATACACCCGGAAGACCGAACCAGTCAAAGTCAGCCTGAGGTTAAACTTTGGGATGAGAGCAAGAAAAATTTGTTTTCTGGAAATTTAAATGTTGACGAAATATCAAATATTAATGCACTTTTGGAGGAAATTTCATCAAAGGAAAATATTGAAATACACGATGTCAACAAGGTAGTTAACTCAATAGAAACTTTATTTGTTTCTGCTTCCAAAACAACATTTGGTCTAAAACGTGGAAAAACTGATCCGAAAAGTTATCGACAAAACAAACATACGAATAAAAAATGGTTTAATCAAGAATGTCGTAATGCCCGAAATACTTACCATTATGTCAGAAAGCAGTACAATAAGTATAAAACCACTCATTTTAAAAATCGCCTGAAAAATGTGAGTAAGCAATACAAGCGTACGATTTCCAGGAATGTAACTATGTTCAAAGCCGATAAAATAAATAAACTAAAAAATCTGAAGCGTGCAAAACCTCGAGATTTTTGGAAAATAATTAACTCGGTCAATAAGCAAGAAAATAAAACAGCACCGTTACAAGACCTCTACAACTATTTCAAATCCTTAAATGAAGACAGACATAATGAAAATACAGATTTCCAAATGAATTTAAGTGAGTCTCAGAGCACCGTAAACCCCAACAATCCTAACATAAGCATAAATATGCCCTTTACTGAAATCGAAATAATAGCTGCGGTAAAAAAAATGAAAAATAACAAAAGCAGTGGCATCGACAATATATTAAATGAGCATTTGAAAACGTCTATACATATAATGGCACCTATTTACACCAAATTGTTTAACATAATCTTTGATACAGGACTTGTTCCAGAAAGCTGGTCACTAGGAAATATTCTGCCTATCTATAAGAACAAAGGTGATCCAAATAATCCAGAAAATTATAGGCCCATAACACTGCTTAGTTGCTTTGGCAAGCTTTTCACATCTATCTTGAATAATAGAATAAATTCATATTTAGAAGAAAATAGAGTTATCGGTTCTTGTCAGGCTGGTTTTCGCGAAGGTTTTTCAACTACTGACAATTTGTTTATTATGCAAACCTTGATAGAAATTGCGAAAGCAAACAAGCAAAAGTTGTTTTGCTCATTCGTCGATTTTAAGCAGGCATTTGATAAAGTTTGGAGGGATGGACTTTGGACTAAACTTTCAAAAACAAATATAAATGGAAAATGCCTCACATTCATAATGAATATGTATGAAAATATCAAATCAAAAATTAGCACCACAGAGGGCTATTCCGCTTTTTTCCCTTGCCAGACAGGGGTCAGGCAAGGTGAAAATCTTTCACCGATAATGTTTTCTATTTATTTGAATGATTTAGAACAATATTTAAATACTCATATGGCTCCAGGTATAACCTGTGAGACAATAAGTGATGCAAACTATGTGGTTTATTTAAAGTTATTTATACTATTATTTGCTGATGATACGGTACTTTTTGGCAATAGTAAGGAAGATTTACAGTCAATGTTAAATATTTTTGAACGATATTGTGACGAATGGAAACTCACAGTCAATATTTCTAAAACAAAGGTATTAATTTTTTCTAGCGGTAGGAATTTAAATAACCAGAAATTTTATTTTAAAGGAAATGAATTAGAAGTAGTGAACGAATACAAATATTTAGGAATTTTCCTTTCGCGTAGCGGATCTTATACAAAAACGAAAAAGTATATCGCTGACCAGGCTAATAAGGCTTTATTTTCTCTCTTACGTAAAATAAGGATTTTGAATTTACCCATTGATATGCAAGTTGATCTTTTTAATAAAGTTATTAAACCAATACTGCTGTATGGCTCTGAGATATGGGGTATAGGAAATCTAGACGCTCTAGAGAGGGTGCAACTTAAGTTTTTCAAACACATTTTAAATCTAAAAAAATCAACACCTTCATTTATGGTATATGGAGAGCTAGGAGCATGTCCCCTTTCTATTGATATCCAAAGCAGGATGATTTCTTTCTGGGCCAAATTGGGGGGTCAAGGAAAAAATGAAATTGCCTCTTCTTTATATAAACATATACTAAATTTGAGTGAACAAGGAAACATAAAGTCTAAATGGCTGGTGCACGTAAAGCATTTGGTTTGTTCAAATGGGTTTGGAAATATATGGGGAAATCACACCGAAATAAATGTAAAGTGGTTTGTTAAATCTTTCAAACAAAAACTTGTTGATCAGTATTTGCAAAACTGGAATTCGCTGGTTGATAAATCATCAAGCGGAATAAATTACCGAATATTCAAAGATAACTTTCAAATAAATAATTATTTTTCCTTTTTATCAAATCGTCAATGTAAATTGCTTACAGCCTTTAGAACTAGAAATCACCGCCTCCCAGTGGAAGTGGGACGGTGGTGTAGTACTCCTTTAAATGAACGAGTTTGCTGGTTATGCTCCACGGACATTGGTGATGAATACCATTACATAATGACATGTAATTTTTTCATAAATCAACGAAAGAAATTTATTAAGCCGTACTATTACCGAAATCCTAATACAATAAAATTTAACGCACTTATGAACCTAAGCAATACTGTACAAATAAAAAGACTATGTTCATTTATCGAGACCATCATGAAAGAAGTGCGCCAGACCTATGTTATTAACTAGAACCTATATTTTATCAGTTTTTATAAAGTCCGGAATGACTATAGTGTTGTAATCTAAGCTCATTTAAGGATAATGCATGACCATTCTTCAGGCACACAGCGTCGACTCGGCGTTGGGCCAACGTTGATTTAGCGTTATGACGTTGAATCGACTTTGATCCAATGCTGATTCTACGCTGTGTGCTTAGTGGGCCAGTTCCTATAATAGAAAACGCCAACTCTAACTAGGAAAAACTCGGTTAGGAGGGAGTAGTCAGTGAGGATCCTGACCAGACGGTGCCTTCTCCGCCGCCTGATCTGGGTCCTCGCTGCCTGCAAATGAGTTGGACAAAAACCAGAAATGACAATTCAGGCTTATCATGACGATAAGCTTAAATTATGTTACATTTGTCACCATTTACGCTAGTGTTATGTATGTCAATCTTTCATATTCTATATTACATATATAACTTCCTGGCGAGCGCGAAATGCTGACGCAGCGTCGTATGAACGTTGATGTTTTCGACGTTGGTGCGACGTTCTGCCGGCATGGGTATGTCTGCTGGGACGTTATATCTGTAAAGTTCTAGACTGTGTGTCGCGGGCTCTGTATAGATATATCGAAATAATAATATAGAGATCATCGAGGACTGTATGTTGTATACCAGTATATCGGCAAGGACATTCGAAGCGGTTCCTTGGGAGAACCTGTTGATAAAATGGCAATGGTTCTGTAGCATGTCATCCGTACCGGCAGTTAATGACTCAAAGATTATCGGTTATTTGGAAAAGAAGAACTTTTACTTACCCCTTTTTGCATACTTATACTCCAATTTCACCAATGTATTTAGTCTATATTTATCTGCAGTGCAATGATCTTTGTGTTAAATGGAGCAAGACAAATATTTCACGAAGTTTGTATGCTCTAACTCTAAAGTTCGGCAATTTTCATTCATGAATGAAATGCCTAGATGTAAACAAAGTATAGTACTGTCATAGTACTCATAATACAAACTAGGAATTGTTGCCCTCTAAGCCCGCCCCCTCCCCCACCCCAATTTTTTTTTTTCTCTCGATGTTTTTTGAGTCATTAGCGCCGCCATAGATATTTAAGATAGTAATAAGTAGTGATTGAACTCATGTTGTTATATTTATGTATAACCTGAGAAATGAATAAAAATGAATAAACTTGTTTAAGCACATCAGCTTATAGACAATTTCTTTCGCATGTTTCCGTTAAGTAACGTATTTGACTACAAATCAAGAAGAATGACTACAGAAATAAACATGCTAAATGCTTTTAAACTGGAATAGATATTAAATTAAGACACAAGAAGTATTTCTATGTAAACTTTGCATTTTTGTTCCCTTTTTATTTTGGCAAAAATGATATGAGCAATATTTAATAGTTCGTTTTTTTTCTAAGTCAAATTGTTTCGACATTAATCATAAAGTACTAGTGATATCTCTCTTAAAATATTATAAAACAACCTATTTTTAACAAAAAAGATATTTTTGACATGCGTAAAACGTATGTACACATCAGTCATACCATGAAAATGGCTTTCTTAATTTAACACAGATTTAACAGCAATCAGCCATTTTGTTTAACTTGTATATCTTATACCCCCACCCCATCCCCGGCCCCACACGCCCTTCTCCTCCCCCTCGCGCCACCCCTACCCTCCGCCCCCTTTTCACCGAAAAATTGACTTTGGTACTGTTCTTCATCCTTAAGCGTAACCTTCCATTTGTCCTGTTAGAAATCAGATTTATTTTTAACGATGGGTTCTCTATTAAACTCAAACAGCCGACAATCGACATAAAATACTACTTTAGGTACGTATATACGGTAGAAATAATTTTTCGATAAAACAAGCATTTTTAATTATAACTTTCGTAAGCGTACTTTTTCAGTTTAAAAGATCATAATAAACACTACAAATGATATACTATGACGAAATTATCTGTTTTAAATAAAATACTTGTGAAGAAATGACCCCCTTTCATAAAAAAAGCCCCCAAAAATGCATTTTAGCCCCATAAATTCTTATTCTGTAACCATAGTAACAGCAAATTTCTATATTTTTTCGCGTATAAACTTATATCAAAGGTTTTGCTATTTTACGCATAAGTATCATTCAAATTTCGAAGAGTTTTAATAAATTTTATGGAGTTTCCATAGAAATTCCAGAAATCCACGATTTTATTCATAAATTAAATATTTTGCCCCAAAAATTCACTTTGGCACCACTTTGGAGAGCGACAACACCCGGAATCATAAACTTCAGTATTTCCTGCTTACAAATCAGTCAACAAATTTCTTTCGAACGATGGGCCAATTTTTCGCCTCAAAATTGGGATCATTTCCCCGACTAATACATGCTTCTGTGGAAATCTAAGAACTTGATATTTTCTTGGTACTTGTTATCAACTGCATGGTCTTAACTTTTCAAATATTGCATAACGCATCACGAGCAGTGGCTATATCTCTCACTGTTAATGAAAGCATGTGATTGTCAGTGAATGAATCAGTCTATAAGAACAGTCGAGCGTTGCATTGTCCATAAAACCATTTAGCGGGAAAGGCAGTCTGATTTCCAAATCGGAAGTCTCGGCTGGGAATAAGGCGTTGGCATTCATAAGTTACCGCTTCCCCAATCATTACTAATTATCAAAATGGATTTTCGACTTGCTTTATCTAGTCTGCAGTTGTTATTGCTGATATAATAATTTACATTTGAGCCGCGACACGACAAAACCAACAATGTGGCTGTGCGCCCACCGCAGACTCAGATCAGCCTGGGTATCCTCTCAATCTGATCAGACTCTTTGCTAAGTGCTCAAAGGGTAGCTTAGGGTCTAAGCTACTTCCATCCGCCCAGTCTGATCTGAGTCTGCGCTGGGCGCACAACCACATTGTTGGTTTTGTCGTGTCGCGGCTCATTTTATTAATAAGCCTTGAGTATTATCTTTATTTCATTGGCATATCTTTAAAAAAAAGATGCATATTCACGCGCATGAGAGTTCTGGAGAGTATTCTTGTTACATTTTGTTGTTCTTAAGAACACAATTAACTCTTGAATCTACCTGCATTTTATTTATTGTTGGTTTCAGACTCTGTATGGCCTTGGTTGCCCCCCGGATGTTGCTTTCACCGTTGGAGAAGTAGCCCCAACAAAGGATGCGGCTTGTGCAGTAAGAACTATCTCCAACTGCAAGAGAACAGTAAGAGCCTTTATTTCCTTCTGACAAAGAATTTACCCACTTATACCGCAAAAGTGTTTTTTCAAGTACATAGGGATGTCTGATTATTATTTTTTAATTATTTTTAAAGGAATTCTTGTATTTAATGTTAACAACTTAACAGTGCAGTCCTGATAGACGCCGCGTCATGTGGTTGTTTGCCAATACCCTCTGATGGGTGCAAGGCACTTCTGATCTCAACAGTGCCACATTTTTTCGGTTATAAGACGGAGGTTTTTTCTTTCCAAGACAATCTCTAAGATCTAGATCCGTCTTATAAAATGGATCTAGATCTGTGGGATTGTTTTGGAAGGGAAAAACATATCATAGCAGAATTTCATTAGACTGATTTAGATATTTGGGATCATTCTGGAGAGCAGACAATCCCCGTCTTATAGTCGAATAAATATGGTACTCAGAAATTCTTGCATTTAATGCAAAGCAGTTCAGTCCTTAGACTAGCCTTGTCTGATAATAATAAAATGGCTGACTGATATTACTTCTTCGCCTAGTGGCTAGGCTATTCAGTCCTCACAGGCATGTTTGCCAAGAACTTTGATGGGCCGTAGAGCATTTCAGGCCCAGAGGTCATACAACTTGAGTACATTCTCAAACTCAGAATGAAGCACACTGATTGGCTGCTTCCGAGCATATGCTCGGAAGCAGCCAATCAGTGTGCTTTATTTTGAGCTTGAGATTATTCTCAAGTTTTATAACCTCGAACCCTGTTTTAAATACAACTGACTCAAGTTTGGACATATACTCGAGGACTTTAAAGGTAGGTTCCTGGACTAGCGATAACAATTATGTTCACAAAATAATTTCGTCTTTTTTCTGGTTAGTATTGAATTCTCTTATTTTTCTGAATCTGTTGCTACTGAGAAAATCGTCAGCTGTTGTAGCAAATAGTCGTTTTCCCTTTGGTTTATTTTCTTTCTTTGGAATTCCAGTTCTTAAAATAATTATGTTATATATCTATAAGTGCACAATTTCTGATGTCATTTGCCAATGGCTAATTTTCTCTTGCCGTGAACTCTCTTAGAGGTCCTGGCATGGCGGATGGGTTGGAACTATCCCGAAATGCAATGCAGCATGACGTCAGCTGCGTTATCTATTTTTGGCGCGAACTAAAAATAGCGCTAACTGGTGTGCGAAGCAGAGTTAGGAATTCCCTTGCAAAACGACTTTTCTAAGGTTTTTTCGATTTACACTTTTTAGAGAAAAATATTCACTGCCATTTTATAAGTGCTTTCCAACAACTTGGATAAAAATCATCAAAATTATGATTAATTCCAAAGTACAGGAACCTACCTTTAAAAACGCCTCACCCAAAAATGTGATGTATTTTAGTAAATACCTATTTCAAGTTATTCAGTATGACTCGGTTGTATTAGTAATTGTAAAACTAATCAAATTAAAGAAATTGCCGGAATTTATGTCATGCGTGACGACTTTTGCACCTAACTGGTCAACGTCACTGCCCGTTCATTTTATTTAAAACTTCCTTATGTTACATCCCTTTAATTCGATCTCAGCTTTTCCATGAAAGATATCCAACAGCGAAAACACAAAATTAAAGTCGTCATGACTTCATTTGGTGTCAGACAGCTTAAATTGAAAACTGGAATACACAAACTGGGATCTCAAAAAAAGTGATTTTCTGGAAAATAACGTTATTGGACGTTTTACATGTCACATAAACAGTATTCGGAATAAACATCTTACAGATTTACTACCTAAGCATCCGCCAACATCAATGGGTGTTTTGATATCAGCAACAAACGTCTGTTTATCCGCGCAATAAATGACGTCAACGTCATTGATCCCACATTCGGAACTCCTCGGCCAATTCAGTGAATCAGTTGATTCACGGAATTGGCCGAGCGGTGTTCCGATTGATTGATCCCACTCTTAGCGGACTGTATGTTTCGCATTTTAAGTACACGCGGTTCGTGAGCCGTAAAATACTGTTTGAGTGAATGTATTGCTGTCGGTTTGGAAGTTTGGTGCCATGTTTAAAATGACATTGTTGTATTCCCGCGAGCATTTGTTCACCTCGCTTCAATTTAGCAACTGTTGAACTTAGCGGAAGACGGGAACCACGCTATACTCCAATAAGCATTCGGCCGGTGCATTATAACCGTCTGGTGAAAAATCCCACGTTTGAAAACACCCATTTAACTTTGTCGCGTGTATTTAAACATTTTAAATTCTAAGATTGTACTGATGATTATCTCAAGCATTTGACATATGTATGCGATTTTATTTTTCATTAGCTTTATTTTAGCAGAGAAAAAATAAATGCAGCATTTCAATTTCTTTCAGGTGAGGCGTTTTTAAAGTCCTCGAGTATATTTCCTATTTTTCTTTATATTTCAACTCCTGTTTTCTTGCACACCAGATAAGGATATCCGCGTGCTTCACCTGTACCTGCAAATCTTATCTCACCCATGTTATCTCACCCAGGACTGGATAAAAATCACAAGTATTCAATGCATTGGTCATGTTGGTTGTACTGGAGGTCACGTATCTGCGTCGTCAAGTGACGTTGGCGTTTTAGATGTTGACGTAATGAAGATGGCGAAAATGACGTCAGTTTATGCAAGCCTGTTCTTGACGTAAAGAGCCGAATGGCGGTCGTTGAAAGCGGCGCCTTCTTTCAAAATCAGAAGAAATCTCTTAAGCACTAAAATTACGCATTTTAACAAGTTCTAAAGTTAAAACAAAACATGATGTGCAAGAAAAAGTATCGATCATGGGTGTGAGGCGCGGATAGAAAAATCCGTCACTCGGGATCACTGTTCGGCATCTTTCGGCACGCCTCGTAATGCCGAACAGTGACCCTCGTGACAGATTTTTCTATCACACCACACACCCATGAAAGATACTTATAATCTCAAACTACTGGTATCTAAAAGTAAATTTTCTGGGACCAGAAAATTTACCTTGGGACCAGAAAATTTACCTTGAGATGTCAGTAGTTTGAGATGAACTTCGAAGTATCGAGAGTTTACTATAACAGTAGTTTACATTTAGGGTGGTGTCAATATATTACCAGACAAAGTTTATAAGGTTATAAGATTAACATATGAAAAAATAACCCGAATTTAATCTTTAAACTGTGAGTTTTCAACAGAAATAAAGTGCAACAACGAAAAACCTCTTCTTCAAAACAAACAGTTGCTAATTATTGCTTCAAAGGACAATATTACGACAATCACGGAATTTAGTTTAGGTGACCTAATTTATTTTTATGGTAATTTGTATTTTGCCAGCTTCTGGATGAAGTAGAGGATCTCGAGGCTCGTGATCTTGTCAGAGTTCCTTTTGATGACGAGTTTAAGGACTATGACGATAACAGAGACGGATTTATCACCTATGACGAGTTTCTGGACACTGTGGGCAGCAACGTACCGCTTGTGGATCCAGAAGAAGTAAAGGGACCCTTCGTTGATGCAGATATTAATGGTAATTTGTAATAATTGAGCCGCGACACGACAAACCCAACAATGTGGTTGTGCGCCCAGTGCAGACTCAGACAAGTCTTGGCATCTGTCGAGTTTGATCAGACCCTTCCTTAAGTGTCAAAAGGGTAGCTTAGGGTCTAAGCTACCTCCATGCGGACAACGAAGACTCTGATCAGACGGGGCGGATGCCCAGGCTGATGTCAGTCTGCGCTGGGCGCACAACCACATTGTTGGTTTTCTCATGTCGCGGCTCAATTATGAGCCATGCAACGGGACTTCCAACAATGTGGCAATGTTGTCACGTGACAGTCAGATCTACAGGGTAATCATAGACCTCACTGTTGGCTCTATGGCTGGGTCATTACGACAGAAGGCTCATGTGACAAGCAAAGACTGATCAGACTTGCAGAGCGTTTGCTTGTCACCAATGCCACATTATTGGAAATCACGTGAAGTGGCTCATATATGATGCTCAACTCTCCACCACATCCCACCCTCAGATTCCCCTCGCTAACATTAATATGTTGGAGGAATCAGTTCATCAGATCTTGGTGACCTCAGGACACAGTGCATCTAAAAGGAAACATAGGGTGAGTCTCAGGGCTGTAAGCACCCTTATTTCTTGTAACAAAGTCAGGAAATTTCATGTGATCTTACAGAAAGATTGCTGCATGATCTTTAAGAGAACATACACTGTGTAAGAGTATGTTATATTTCTTAATTAATTCTCTCTCTCTATCTCTCTCTCTCTCTCTCTCTCTCTCTCTCTCTTCTCTCTGTGTTATCGAATTTAGATTGTTTTAAAAAACATATTTTTACTTACAGACGACGGACAACTAAGCAAAGAGGAATTTGCAGCGGCACCTTTCGATTTTGGAGATTTTGGTAATCTGCATTTTCTTTCTTAATTAATTCATTTGTGTGAGAAATTTTAGTTTTCATTTACAACCCTAGTGCTTGCAGCTGTTTTGATTTAATAACTACAATACGATAGAAACTATGGAGTTCTGGCTTTGAGTTTGTCAGTAACTTTGAAGAAATGTCAACACAGCAAGCCTTAAACTCAAAGACACTTTGGCCCAATAGCTATATTATTTCACTGTTATCTCCGGTATGCAGACCAGATTCCATAGTGATCTGCTAACAGAAATTTGCATGTCCAAACAATGTCGTTGACTCAAATGCATTTTAGCTCACCTGAGCCGAAGGCTCAAAAGTGAGCTTATAGTATAGGCAGGCCTCCGTCGTCCGTCGTCCACACTCTTTAAACATCATCTCAGAAACCACTAGGCCGATTTAAACCAAATTTCATATGGAGCATTTACAGGATAGGGGAACGAAAGTTTGTATATTTAGTGTAGGTCACATGACCAAGATGGCTGCCATGCCTATATATGATGGAAACCTTAAAAAATCTTCTTCTCCAAAACCACTGGGCCGATTGCCTTGGAATTTGGTATGTAGCATTTGGGACTCTAGTTCTACAAAGTTTATATAGATGATGACCTTGGGCTGACCTTGACCTATTTTATGGCAAGGTCAAAATTGGTCCCGTAGGCTTTTGAATGGGAAAAGCTGAAAAAGTGCATTTTTCTGTTGCTATTGTACTCTGTGATAAGGAAATACAGCAAAATTCAACTCCTCTGAATTTGAAAGGTCAAGGTCATTTAGTGACCTTTGCAAAAGGTCAGTTGTCCGTCCTGTTGTCAATATTTTCAAACAACTCTTCCTCTGAAACTACTCGCAAAGGTGGTTCTAGTGAGTGTTCGCTGCACATATTCTTATGGTGGTTGGTTGTCATTGGCCGCCCCTTATCTGGAAAATTACCATTTGCGTTTCAAAATTTATTTGTACATGTATTGTTTTGTACGTCATTGCCTTATTGTCTTGATGTATATATTACTGTATGGGGAGGACCGTAACTAATGTTGAAAGAACTTGTGGTCCGACCCAATTGCTTGACATATAAAGAGGCAATAAAATATGTTTAAACTAAACTGAAACTACTGGGCCAATTTTATTTAAATTGCATATACAGCCTTCAGGTAAATGGGAAAGAAAATTTATATACTTGGTTCAGGTCACATGACCAAGCTGGCCGCCATGCCCAAATTTGGTAAAAACCTTAAAAAATCTTCTTCTCCAGAAGTACTGGGCTGATTGCCTTGAAACTTGGTATGTAGCATTTGGGACTCTAGTACTACAACGTTTATATAAAAAATGACCCTGGGTTGACCTTGCCCTATTTTATGACAATATCAAACTTGGTCCCTTAGGTTTTTGAATGTGAAAAGCTGAAAAAGTGCATTTTTTTCTGTTGCCATTGTACCCTGTGATATGGAAATGCAGCAAAATTCAGCTCCTCTGAATTTGAAATGTCGAGGTCATTTAGTGACCTTGGCCAAAGGTCAATTGTCCATCCTTTGTCAACATTTTAAACGACTCTTCCGCTGAAACTACTGGGCCAATTTCATTTAAATTTCATAAACAGCCTTCAGGCAAAGGGGGAAAGAAAGTTTATATACTTGGTTTAGGTCACATTACCAAGATGGCCGCCGTGCCCATAAATGGTAAAAACCTTAAAAAAACTTCTTCTCCAGAACCACGGGGCCGATTGCCTTGAAACTTGGTATGAAGCATCTGGGGCTCTAGTACTACAAAGTTTATATAAATGATGACCCTGGGTTGACCTTGACCTATTTTATGACAAGGTCAAATTTAGGCTTTTGAATGAGAAAAGCTGGAAAAGTGCATTTTTCTGTTGCCATTGTGCTCTGTCACATGGAAATGCAGAAAAATTCAACCTCTCTGAAATTTAAAGGTCAAGGTCATTTAGTGACATTGGCAAAAGGTCACCTGAGGGTCCTCTGTCAACATTTTAAAGGACTCTTCCTCTGAAACTACTGTGCCAATTTCATATTAATTTCATAAACAGCCTTCAGGCAAAGGGGGAAAGAAAGTTTATAAACTTGGTCCAGGTTACATGACCAAGATGGCCACCATGCCCATATATGTTAAAAACTTGAAAAAAATCCTTTTCTCCAGAACCACAGGGCCGTTTGCCTTGAAACTTTATATGTGGCATCTGAAACTCTAGTACCACAAAGTTTATATAAATGATGACCCTGGAATGACCTTGACCTATTTTGTGACAATGTCAAATTTGGGTCCCATAGGCTTTTGAATGGGAAAAGCTAAAAAAGTGCATTTTTCTGTTGCTATTATGCTTTGTGATATGGAAATGCAGTTGACTTCAACCCCTATGAATTCAAGAGGTCAAGACCTTGTACTTCATCAACAAGCATTAAATCTTAGCTGCATTCGGAATTCAAACATATTGTAAAACTTGCCTTAGACTTATGTGCTGAGGATGAATGGACTCAGGTGAGCTACAGGACCAATGGTCCTCTGGTTCTTTACAATAATCATAATGGCAAAACGCATTTTTTTCCAAATAGTAAGAATCGCAAAACGCATTTTTTTTCAAATAATAAGAATCGCAAACACGTTAACGGCTCTTTTGCTCTGTGCAAGGTTGAATACCCGCAAATGGGAAGGAGCCAACAGAAGTTTTCTGGACAAACTCACAACCAGACAGAAAAATAGTATCTGTGATGCCGAGAAAGGGAAAAATGTCACCTGACAGAGAAGCTTAGATATTTTAATTAGTATGAATGAGCAACGGAAATAACTCACGGATTCTAGTTAAAAAGGAAACAACAACAACAAAACTATTTTTATTTGACCAAGAATTTCTAACGTAACATTGCTTGAGAATAATAGAGTTTCTTTCTCTCCTTCTTAAAAAAAAGAAGAAGACAAAAAACTGAGCTGTTGGCATGTACTCACGTTTACCATTTTACTTTCAGACGTCTAAAGCGACATGGCTTCCTGCGACATCAAGACTCATAAAGAAAACAGTTGTAAATCTGTAAAACATACTGCCTGCGATAGATTACTGAAACAGGTCGGATGGGTGATTTTGTACATGTAAATTAGCTGACATAAAATATTATTTTTTCCAAAAAATTAAGGTAGATTCCCAGTAAGCGAAATTCTGTGATTCGCAAGCTCATGATGCCTATAACTGGTAGAATACACAGAGTATAATCGATTCCGCCAATTTTCGCTTCCTGCAGAGACTGTACGTCATATTTGGCTTCCGCCGAGACTGTCCGCGTTCTCTTGTTTCCTACTGAGACTTCTGTACATGATCAATGGCTTCCTGCAGAGACTGTCCGCGTGATTCTGCTTCCAGCCGAGGCTCTCGGCAGGAAGCAGAGTCACGCGGACAGTCTCGGCAGGAAGCCATTTATCGAGGACAGTAGTCTCTGCAGGAAGCAAGAGTTCGGGGGCAGTCTCGGCGGAAGCCAAATATGACGGACAGTCTCTGCAGGAAGCGAAAATTGGCAGAATCGATTATACCCTGTGGAATAATCAGAATCGATACTATTAGCAAATCTAATTAAATCAAGTGTTTTAATAATCATGCATTGTGTGTGTGTGTGTGTGTGTGTGTGTGTGTGTTACGATTTTTTACTTTTGTTCGGATGGTCATGAAGTGTTGTTGAACAGTAAACTTCATATTAACCGACGCTTCTAAAACACTTCAGGTTCACCCGTAAACAAGTCGTCGACAGTATAACTTTAGTCGAAAGGTCTGTATTTTTAGTGGACTTGGTTTCGAATTTCTTTTGACGTTACTTCACAAAGCATGCGAAAAAATGTTACGTCACAAACCTTTCGAAAAGAATTATTATCGACTTCACGTGATCAGCCTCTGAGCCAATGAATCGTTTATTATTGACAGTTCATATTACAGTTGGAACGCAATCGGAACATCGCTCGGCCAATTCCGTGAATCAACCTCGGATGTATGACGTGGGACTACTTACGTCACACGACTGTTGTTAGGAACAACGATATAAACAAAGATGGCCGCACTGTCGCACCGGGTAAATAATAAAATGAGAAGAAGCAAATGTCTCGTCATTAGTAATTGACTATTTTGTTTTAACAACAGCAAAGCATTAAATGAATGTCCGTGCAACAGCTGTAAAAGGTCGCAGGTCGAGAATTAATTCATTCGTAGACCTAGAGATCTACGGCTTCGGCGTATACTTTCGACCGAACAACAAAATGTTGGATTTTGCTGCATATTGCTCCGCCTTACATACGCCCGAGGTCTGATTCATGGAATTGGCCGAGGAGTTCCGAATGAGTTGGAACGCAGACTCATCACATTTGAGTAAATCATTTTCTGAGCGGTCGTCTACGCACAAAGAAATAATCCCTTTTTTCGCCGGAAAAAAATGGCGGGAAATTTTGAACAGAAACAGTCCCAAAATAATGCTCGTTTGATAAGATATGCAGTCATAATTTTCCAACGGACCAGATCAGAATGAAATTTGATGTTTTGTTATTGAAATCAGACGCATATCGGTACCTCAATGCAGTTTGCACACCCAAAACAACGATCACAGTTTGACAACCGTTTTTCAGAAAAGTAAAACCCTACGACAGTACCCCAAAGTTATTTTGCAAAGAAAATTGTCCCCAAAACCAAATTAGATGCCATTATAACTGAACCGTAGTTCATACATTCGACCGTCTTTTAGAGTGGTATATCTTCGGGAGAAAGTCTATTTAGTTTGAAAATCGATAATGAAGTTGGTCATTTTTACGTATACATGGCACGTGCGTTCGTCAACACACAGACATTTTTTTAGCTGGATCGACTTGAGGAGACCAACTGTTTCTTCATTTATGGTATAGTAAAGCTTGTAATCATTTAGCATACTGTGAATTTATTAAGATTTTGCGTTAGTTTGTCTGCCTGCGATTTTTTTGGGCTTCTGAATTTAGGCTACACGCCGAGAACGAGAGAAAGCAAAACAAACACACTGGTCAACCACAAAGTTTGACAAACGAAAAAGCCACAAGACATGTCGCCCCATCTTCAGGTGACAACTCGCCCCAGATTCTAAGAAAACTCCCCCAGACAACTTCCCCCAAGATAACGCGCCCCACATTCTGAGACCACTCGCTCTTCTAAAAGAATTCTGTCCCCAAAGACGCCACCCCCCCCCCCTACTCCCTCAACACACACGTACCATTTCAGAAGTCATCCAACAAAAAGTACAAGAGACAGCTTGTCCTTCCTCATAAATCTGCCAAAACCCTGTCCCGCTAGGCGCTAAGGGACCGACCATTTGATATTCTTGTGGGGGGGGGGGGGGGGGGGGGAGTGTGGGATTGGGGGGGGGGGGGGGGGGGGGGGGGCTGGTATATTTTTCGAAAAAAATCCCTGTCTTTGGAAGAAAAAATATGCAAGTAAAAATATCTCATAAGGGGATTTCAAAAAATAATCTGGCCTCAAAAATCAGTGAAAAAAAAAATAATTTGGCTCCACCCAAAATTTCTTAAAAAAGTGTCTGGGCCCTGCACTTTTGGTGGGAAGATAGCAACTGCCTACCTACCCACCAAAATTCACCTTACCCCTTAGTCTGGACCCTGCACTTTTGGTAGGTAGATAGGAACTGCTTACCTACACACCAAAATTCACCTTACCCCTCCCTCCCCCCGCCCCCCCCCCCCCCCAAAAAAAAAAATAAAAGATGGCCACTTGGGACACCCTAGATCTATTTTTTTTATTTAACGGCACATTTACCGTGATCAACCTGCATAGTAAGAAGACAAACAGGTCTGAGCAAGCAGTGTAGACCCAGGAGCAGTCTGATCTGGGTCAGCAATTTTTCCTTAATACCTGCACATTTTGGGTACTCCATTTGTGGGTGATATAGATCACGGTATGTAGGCAAATTTACGGACACGAAAGTATTACGTACGAGACATTGCGGGAAACTGCGCGTGCCAGGTAAACAACTTTTTTTCTGACAGTTTTTCTTAAATATCTCTGCACTGACAAAATATTTTACAGATCTGTTTTTACTATTATATTTGGCATATTTCCTTCTATCTAGAACCGTTGAGACGCTGAAGATGCACTCATCGAGTTAAGCCTGTTTTTTAGAAAACCGTTTAGATTCTTGTACTTCGTCACAAAGCAGCATGTGCCGTCTTTGTTCCTTTATCATTTGCAAACCTGAACCCATCAGCGAGTGGCCTACTAAGTGCTCCTTACAACCACGGTCAATTCATAGATCAGCTTCATACGTTACAAGAATAAACAGCCATCTTTCACAGGAGGGGTCTACCTTTTTGCATTTACGACCATCTCAGCTTTCCTTTTAAACATTTACGACCATCTGCGCAACAAAACACAAATCTTGACACGACCATCGACAAAAACCGTCAGCTGTTGACTATAAGCCTTTGCCTAATCCATATAGGTCATATTTTCGGTGTCATTTTACTGCTTTGAGGGTATGCCGTATGTTGTCTAATATATGAGTCAGGCCTGTTTTAGTCGCTTAACCGAATTTTCGACTGCGCAAATGATAGTATATTAACTACACTGGCAATGAGACAAGTAGCCCTTATCTTGGCTATTTTATCTTTTTATTTCTGTCTCTCTAGTTTTGCAAGTCTGACGGCAAGGTTGCCTGGGTTGCTCCTTGCATAGCACAGTGTCTGCAGTTGCATTTATATCCAGCGTATTAAACGAGGAAGAACTATCTTGTTTTGATCATTGTAGTCTTCTATGGCATGACTTACATATCCATACTAAAAGCCTTCCACTTTACACACTGGTAAGAAGCTTCTAAACCAAGTCGTTTGCGAGACAGAGAGAGAGAGAGAGAGAGAGAGAGAGAGAGAGAAATGAGATATACAAACGGCTACTTCCGCAAACGGCGGATCATCAAAATTCTGCTTCCCTTCTCAGTAGGGATCAAATAAAAAAAGAATTCGCTCCTTAAAAGGAGTAAATTCGTTCCTTTTAGAATTGACCCTTTTTGAAAGGGGTCCGTTGTACATGGGAACAATATCATGGTCGCACCTGCACTGCACTTCCACAGTAAAAGATGTCATGGTGAAACATTTTGATAAATTTATGCATAAAAAAATTGAGAGAACTGAATTATACGATTCTGGACGCAAATTATTCTGACAAAACTTTTGTCAAAATCAATATTGAGTTTCGTATTTTTCGCTATCTCTTATGGCTGGTCAGTTAGTAGCAACAAATGAAAATTGCTTTATGCAAAGTTCGTTCTGACATAAAGTTGGTCCAAATCCATTCAGGTGTTCCTGAGATACTGCAATTGCCATGTGTTTGCTATGTTTAGTAATGGCAGACTGCCATCTTGGATGGTCCATTCTTTTTTTTTTTGTAAAAAAATATATTTTGTTCAAGGATCATTCGGCTTAAATTTGATCAAAATCTGTTCAGTTATTCTTTAGATATTGGCGTCTGAGCATTAGTGGGACTCGTAAAGAGAAACAGATTTTTTATTGGACAGTTTTGAAACCCAAGGCAGGACTGATGTTCCGTGCAAAATTTGACCGTATAGCAGTTGGTTCTGGAAGAATCGTTGAGTTTGTAGCTTTTACAATTTTTAGCAACGATGACCATCTTGGATTCTAGATCTGGCTGAATTCACCATTTCGAAGCCCTGCAGTCTGATTATGCTCCATATGAAATTTGGGAACCATGGATGCTGTGGTTCTGGAGAAATTAATTGAAAAATCTTTAACGCCAGGGTTGACGCAAATTTTCAACAGTAGGATTGACAACTCGACACAAATGTGAACGGACTGACGGACGTGCAGAAAACCGGACGCATATATCGCGCCTTGCTAAGCAGGTGCGACAGTAACGGAGAAACATGGATGTGTACCCATACGCCTTAAACAAGTGTTTTATACAATTCAGTTGGCAGAGCATAGGAATGGTAGCTCGATATCTTGCGTGGCCCTCAATTGTAATGCTGCACGTTCATTCATATTTTCGTGTTGGTATCTCTCTCTCTCTCTCTCTCTCTCTCTCTCTCTCTCTCTCTCTCTCTCTCTGTGTTACTGAGAACCCAGAGGCCGTGTTCTCTGATCATTTTAATGCCTTATTTTTTGCTACTTCATCCTTCTCTCCAACTTCTTGAGGGATGAATTCGCACTGTACAACCTCTCACACTATAAAAGACGTGATAAGATGTGTTCCACAATACAACTTGGACACACTACACGCTGGCATTCATAACAGACAACGACTGCAACGTTTATCCCAGTGAAAATGTTGGACTATAGAGCTCGGTCGTTTTTTTTTTAATCATTCCTCCCGGGGCGGGGGGAGGGGACACAAGACGTTAGAATGACGTCATATTGATATCGGTACGACGTCACTATGACGTCGCAAACGTCAGTAAGAAGTCATTATGACGAAAACTTAAAAAGGTTGTAGTTTTTACAGACCTGAAAGTTTTGTTAGAATTCTAAGCCAGACCAGTTTTTCGAATGAAAATCATGTGGTAAACCCATCGTCCTACAGTGGCTTTTGAAATGCTGCTGAAAAGGACATGATATGGTATGACACCTCTTTGTAAGATTAGAATGCATTTTGGAAGGGCCTCGTGGTCCAGATAAGCAAACAGGAACTAACCAAAGTAACTCTCCCTTGTAAAACTGTTGACATTATTTGTGAAAACTGTATCCATTTCAAGGAGAAGAACTGAATAAGCATACGCTTTCGTTCTAATCCTACTGATCATGTATATCATTTCTGTGTATATGTATGATATTGTTGAAATAAAATATGTTTAAACTGAAACGGTTGAAATACAGAGATGTACCGATAAACCTAAATTCTGAGTAACTGCCCATTTGGCACTGATCATGACTCATAGTTTATGCGAAGAGATCATATCAGACTGCACGGTAGCGCAAGCTGGTCTGAGTTCACTATTCGTTCATGTCGTAACATACTCTTTCGCTTTTACCAACTGGGTATCTTCATACAATATACCGAGGATGTGTTATAGGCAGTAATTTATGCCTTGAAGGAAAAAAAAGCTTGTGTCACTGTTTTTCTTGGTTATGGTGGTTATCACTACTTATGGCATTTAGGGTGTGCGGGTGCACCTATATATTCGTATGCCATTTTTACAAAGGGGAAACATTTAGGTGGCTTCCTGTATGTTTCCCTTTAGTAGAACCCCTCCAGCTTGGATGTTCTCTTGAGGGGAAGTTTGCTCATAAGGGAGCAAATTCTTCCATTCAGGAGTTTTGTCTGCTCCCAAAAGGTGACTAAGAAGAAAAAAAAATGGCAGGGTGTTTCCCATGAAGTTGGACCCATTCATCTTGAAAGGTTTACCAGGTTTAACTTATACATATAACTGTCATACTTATGGATAGGAATTGATGTGGTTTTATAAGCAGATGATCAATGAACATATCGCTTTGAAAATAGGGAGGTCTGTCGTTGCTCAAGGCATGTAAGGTGGAAGGGTGCGCGTCAATATCTTTTTTCTGCCTTTTTTTAAAGAGGCTTATTGTGACTTCCTGACTGCTTCCGTAACTGTCGCAGCCCTTCCCAGGTGTGTGAGTGGTGGTGGTGGTGGTGGTGGTGGTGGTGGTGGGGGGGGGGGGGGGGGGGGCGGGGGTCTGCTCTCGGTGGAAGAGTTTGGAGTTAGATCCAAGGGGAACAAATTCTTCCCGTATGAGGGGATAGGCTTTGGGATTAGGCAGCTGTCTAAATGACAAAGATTGTCCCCCTGAAAGTGTGTCCTTTCACCTTAAACTGTAGTTGTATTTCATAAGTGTGCATGTCCGTCTTTTTGTTCCTGATATGATCTGTCATTTGAATTTCTTGCCTTGATTATATTTAGTTACTCTACTATCTATTACCTTCTGTAGGTGCTCCCATGTGGGCCGAAAATTCGTAATAAACTTCTTGCATATTGTTGCATCTTGTTTTCGGCGGGTTCGAGAACAGCAAGCACATTTTGAAAAATGACAATATGCATTTGTAATACACAGCAATAAGCATGAGCATGTAAAAATATGTCGCAAATGCGCACATGATCTTGCGCAAAGTACTCAGAGTCTCTCATTTGTCACTCATGTTCATTTACCTAGTGTTCGTTGACTGTTTATGCAAGAAAGAATGTTGGTTGGTTGGTTGATTTGATGCTTAACGTCCACGGTAAACAACTAAGGTCATGTCGGGACGGTCAGTTAACCTAACTACACTATTCCTGGGCAGGCTTAGACCTCCTAAGCGGTTAACCAGTACTAAGTGCACATACTTTCGCCAGTAACTGACAACTGCCCTTCTTGAATCAGCGGAAGGAGAAACGAAAGTATGTGGCCAGACCGGGATTCGAACCCAGTACCTCTGACTTACGAGTCAGGTGCCGCTAGAAAGAATGCATTGCACACATGCAACATTAGGTCTGAATGTTTCCTGCTGGGACAAGCCTTTTCACGCAACCCCTCACATACTGATATGCAAATTTGTAATGCCGAGTGACAAAGGGTTCACAAAGCTTATAGAGGGCTTGAAAATATTGCGGTTCTGCAGTTTCAAACAGCCGCCTTGCCACTGCCGGGCTGGGATCAGGTCGTACATTGTAGTTGTGACGCAAGTTAAGGGGCGACGACTAAGGGCGGGTAAACTTCAAAACGTCAGTCTGGACGTGTCTGTTGAGGCTGAGTACCTGATACTTAGCTGGCTATCCCCATCCTTCCGTTTTATCAATAAAATCTCATTCGAAAGCTAGTCGACCGTCTTACAACTATTATCACAGGACTGAAAATCTAGATTGAGGAGAAGACACGATTAAGTGCAAAAAATCCAAATATGAAGGATTTCGTACATGATATTTGTCGATAGTCGTGTCATGAGTTGTGTTTTGTTGTGCAGATGGTCGTAAATGTTTAAAAGGAATGCTGAGATGGTCGTAAATGCGAAAAGCTAGACCCCTCCTGTGAAAGATGGCTGTTTATTCTTGTAACGTATGAAGCTGAAATCTGATTTAACTGTGGTTGTAAAGAGCACTAACTAGGCCACTCGCTGATGGGTTCAGGTTTGCAAATGATAAAGGAACAAAGGCGATACAAGCTGCTTTGTGACAAAGTACAAGCATCTACACGGTTTTCTAAAAAAAACAGGCTTAACTCGGTGAGTGCATCTTTAGCGTCTCAACGGTTATAGACAAAAAGAAATATGCCAAATATAATGGTAAAAACAGATCTGTTAAATATTTTGTTAGTGCAGAGATATTTAAGAAAAACTGTCAGAAAAAAAAGTTGTTTACCTGGCACGCGCAGTTTCCCGCAATGTCTCGTACGTAATACTTTCGTGTCCGTAAATTTGCCTACATACCGTGTAGATATGTTCAAAATGTAGGATGATGTTATCTTAGTATTATGGGTAATTACTGTAACTGTGTGTGACATTTTTTGTAGAACTATTATTTGTTTTTGTTGTTTTCATAGTTTGCAGGGATTAAAAAGAAAGCCTACCTACCTAAGTACTCTCCAAAAATCCTAGTGAATAGGCAACTGCAAACAAAATACTTTTTATGATTGGCCTGTGGCTGAGATGGGAGGAGGGGAAAGGGGCATGAAGAAATACATATTCTATAGAATTAAATGCCAAAAGTTATGTTTTAGCTTAAATCTCATAAAAAAAAATTAAAAGGCTCATATTGAAGTTATATTAATAGAAATTATACCATAAACTGAAAAATAAAAAAAAATTATATTTCCTGATTTTTTTACTCCATCTTAAATGTTTGCAGCTTCTGACCAAAGCGCAGAAACTTGTAATTACTAATCAGTTATTAAGTTACTAGAGAGAAAAGCTTGATGACAGACATTAAATGATGAGTCATGACTGTAAAGGGATGCAGTTTAGTGCAGTTGAATGAGAGGTAGCCCCTTCCTGTCTATCCCCCCCCCCCCCCCCCCAAACACACACACACACACACCAACCTATTAAAAAGCATTTTCACAGAGGATTTTATTGGCCAAATATTTAGGACTTTATATTGCTAGCAAGCTTTTTTTATATCATTATAAGTGCACAAAATAATGAATGGGGCATGCCCTGCTAACTGACGGACCCTGCACTTTATGTGGAATGTTGCATAATGCTGTTTGTCCTTCTACAAGTCAAGACTATGTTAGAATGAAAACAATTACACAGTTCCACCATAATTGTTGCACCAGCATCAATGGGCTTCATATTAACACCTGTTGTGCCCTCTCATTAGAAGCACTTCAGCAAGAGCATAGATGGTTCTATTAATGGATCACAACAAATGTTTTTATGGCTGAATAAGACAGAGTTCCCAGAATTGCTATCATGCTCCAGCTGAGTCTTTGTATAATCATTATCATAAAACCATCACTTGTGGAACTGTCTCCAGAATTTTTTTTCTTATTATGTACATATGTTATAATTTATTTTGGCTATTTATTTATTTATACTTATAGGGAAAACACTGAAGGGCAATGTCAGACTGCATATGAATATAATAATTTGATCAGAGCTTTATACATTTAGAATACCTATATAGTACTAATTTGTTCATTTGAAAATTGTGTTAAATTTTAATTTTTGATCAAAAGCAACTGTGATGAGACACCACAACATACTGTACATTCTACTTGAAGAGAAATGATAAAGAATAACTCCACTTTGGCTCACTAGATATTGGCCTATTATTTTTCTTGTTTAATCATGTTTATATCTTACCATTATTCAACTTAGAGAATAGATTACCAAGTCCTGAGCCTTTGCCACATATTTGATCAAGTTTTCTGGTTTGCTGGACAGCTGTGCTTTTTATTTGTTTTGTTTTTTGTGAGTGTGAATCAGAATCATATTAGAGAACACATCACATTGAACTAAAATTTTGAGAAATTCTCCATTCTCAATGAAAAGTCAAGGTACCATTCATTATAAATTGTATAATTTTTGCATGAGATTTGCCCCTACTGATAGATTTCCATGAGATTTTTGGCAACAGTTAGAGCAAATCCCTCAAAAGATCACTGAGTATATAAACACACTGTGGCATTTTAATTTATGAACCAAGGGCATTGCAGAGCTGACAGCCCCCAGCCCCACCTGATGAGCTAGTATTTGACACACCTGGCATTTCATAATAAATATGTATTTCATTAAATCCCTGGTTTCTTCTTAGGAAGAATCAATAAATTCTTGTTAGTTGTTTACACTCTTAAAATGGGGATAAACAACTAACAAGTAAATAAATATGTTGTAACCCCTCATTAGAACTCCTCATTAAGGTAGTTCCACAGAGGGCCAAAACCTATGTTATAAAAATGCATACTGCAATTTTAATGCTCAAAAGCTCATTTAACAGTACATATGCTGCTTCTCAATGTTGGCTAAAATCATATGGAGTGTAAAGGAGTGTATAAGCACGGCCGCTTATCTCCGTCAGCACAACACCGTGTTGTGTATAGGAAAATGTGCAGGAGATTTCCGGTGGTTCTGCAGGCGATTCGAAAATAAGGGTCACGAAAGGTAGGTGTCTCGGTTTAAAAGGGATAAATTCTTTTCCAGCGTAAAACAAAAGAAAAGGAAAATGTCATGCAACCCTTCAATCGTTTTTCTATGAATACGAGTCTTGATTGAAGCCAGATTCTCAGTTATACAACAGATTTCCATTTTTTCCCGGAGCGAGGTGGCCGTTTTGTTGACATGCAAACATTTCAAATTTGCATTCCTGAAGTCGCCGAGTATTTATGTTTTCATCTATCACCTGTACATTAAAGGTCTCTCATATAAGTACCAGTTACGAGCCTAAACAGAATTTGCTACCTTCCTTCAGCCCAGATAATGAAAGTTGTTGTGGAATTCGTGATCCAGGAGATCGGTGGTGCTGAAGGCGGTGCAGGAGATTGTTTTATTTTGTGCCACCAATGACCGTTTTTAACTGTTTTATAACGTAAATAATGTAGTAGCATGGCATGGTACAGATTCGCACTGCTTTCAAATTCGTACACTTGGCCGTACAATGCCTCTGCTGCATTAAACATGCTAATTAAAATGAAAATAACGACTCCAGCAATCAGGGGATTGAATTATCAGTCAATCGTTTGTACTGCAAAGCTTCTATTAGAACTAAATGGTACGAAAGTAACTTGCTAGTTTGTCAACTGGGTACATGTACTTACATTCGTCCCACTTTCTTTGTTTAATTACATTGTGCACACGGCCACCAATCCAGCTCATTCATCGCATATACCAATAGGGCAAAACTTTCTGTTCCTTATTTTTGAGACCAAAATTCGATAAAACATGCAATGCTATGCGATGAGACATTCATTGGAATTTTTGGACACAGGTAATGGTTTATAAAGAATTTTATGCTTGATCGTTTGAAATGCTTTGTAGCGGAGAAAAGGGCACTTTCCCCAACTTCAACGCAGATTCTCCTTTCAGTCTGTGATCCAGAGCATTACTTTTAAGGTATGTTGTAGGTCGAAATCAAGGTTATCGCATAGCATTGTCGGGTTCAAAAAAGTGGCTACTAACAAGAAAAAAAAAAAACAATTTTATTGAATTCAAGGTCCATCTCATTCATACTGCAAACAATGAGTGAGATAGACCTTAAATTCTATAAAAGCTTTAAATTTTCTTGTTAGTGAATAATTTTTGAAATCCGATAGTGCGATGTGATTACCTCGATTACGACCTACAACTTACCTTAAAAATAATGAACTTGACGAAAGTGCCATTTTCCACACTTTAAAACATTTCAAACCGCCAAGTATAACATCGTTTATAAAACAACACCAGTATCCAAAAGTCCAATGGATTTCTCATCGCATAGCATTGCCTATATCTGATTTTAGTCTTAGAAAGAAGGAATAGAAATGTTTGCCCCCATTTGTATATACGATGAATGAGCTGGATTGGTGGCCGTGTGCACAATGTAATTGAACAAAGAAAGTGGGACGAATGTAAGTACCCAATTGACAAACTAGCATTACTTTCGTACCATTTAGTTCTAACAGAAGCTTTGCAGTGCAAACGACTGACTGATAATTCAATCCCCTGATTGCTGGAGTCGTTATTTTCATTTTAATTAGCATGCTTAATGCAGCAGAGGCATTGTATAGCCAAGTGTACGAATCTGAAAGCTGTGCGAATCTGTACCATGCCATGCTACTACATTATTTACGTTATAAAACAGTTAAAAACGGTCATTGGTGGCACAAAATAAAACAATCTCCTGCACCGCCACCTATCGCCTTCAGCACCACCGATCTCCTGGATCACGAATTCCACAACAACTTTCATTATCTGGGCTGAAGGAAGGTAGCAAATTCTGTTTAGGCTCGTAACTGGTACTTATATGAGAGACCTTTAATATAAAGGTGATAGATGAAAACATAAATACTCGGCGACTTCAGGAATGCAAATTTGAAATGTTTGCATGTCAACAAAACGGCCACCTCGCTCCGGGAAAAAAATGGAAATCTGTTGTATAACTGAGAATCTGGCTTCAATCAAGACTCGTATTCATAGAAAAACGATTGGAGGGTTGCATGACATTTTCCTTTTCTTTTGTTTTACGCTGGAAAAGAATATATCTCTTTTAAACCGAGACACCTACCTTTCGTAACCTTTATTTTCGAATCGCCTGCAGAACCACCGGAAATCTCCTGCACATTTTCCTATACACAACACGGTGTTGTGCTGACGGAGATAAGCGGCCGTAAGTATGTATGGCCAAGTTATTTTCTAAGCTTAAGTTGAAACAAAAATCTTCATTACTGCAATTGTCCTACCACTTTCACCATCTGACAGTGTGTCGAAATTGCTGGGAAAATCAAATAGTACTGACCCTGATTAGACTGCTGTTTTGATAGTACAGTCTAAACCAGGTCTACACTGCACTTTTTAATCAAGGATTTTAGTCAATGAAGTTTTGCAAGTATTTAATATGGCTAAACATGGCTAAACATCTATAATATTTTGCTTAGTTTTTCATGTAAAAGAAAGGTTAAAAGTTGTGTGCGTGTGTGTGTGCGTAGGGGTGGGGGTTGGGGATAGAGGAAGGGTGGAGGAAGAAGGGGGGGGGGGGTAGAGGGGCCTTAAGTTGGGTAGGGTTATTGTGTGAGTTGCAGGAGAGGCTTTGAAATATTGGCACGTGCAGGATTAATTGGATGGCAAAATTATTTTTTTTTCTAGCAGTCCCTCTGATTGTGACCACAATGTACCGGTCAAGAAGATTAATAACTTATAAGCAAGTAAATGCGAAGTTTGAAACAGTTGACGCAGTTCTGTAATTGCGTCACAACTGTCATAAATCGATCGATTTGTTTACAGTATGGTGTAGGCTACTTATCAGAATTCTTTTCCCAATCAGTCTGAAGAAAGTACAGAAAAAAATAGTGTTGTATGTTGAATTACTAGATGCGTCCCTCTTCGTGTGTCGGATTTCAGGATTCAAGAACATTTCGGTAATGTTTAAATTTATTACAGATTATTTTGCTGTCTATCGATCAGGTAAAAAATCCGCCATTAATTTGAGAAAATGAAATAGGGTACCTAAACATTATTTTGCAAAGGAAATTGTCCCAAACACCGAATTACTTAATTTTATAATGGAGAAAGGGCAGACACCATGGTTTTTCATGGCATATGTCCGCCGACGGGAGAAAGTCGATTTATTTTGAAAATTGCTGTTGAAGTTGGCGGATAAGAGTCGTCTTTACATGATCACGTAAAACGTTCGATTGCAGAATATCTCGGTGTTTAGCTCTGCTCTTAAAGGCATAGAGAATTAAATTAAGATGTAAGGAATAAAACCATATCTTATTTTCGGCTTTGTGTAGCTTGATTCGCCGACAAAGCATCGCTGAAATTGCGACACGTTCGTCGATTGAATCTGAGTCTGAGAAATTTCGAACGTTATTTCGTTGCTATCTGTATAAAAATATCATTCCGCCATGGATACGCGTTCCCACTGTTAGTTGGTGTTACCGCGGGCCGTTGTACCTGAAGGTACCGCGGGCCGTTGTACCTTCAGGTACAACGGCCCGCGGTAACACCAGCTAATATGAACTGTCAATAGCAGAAGCTCACAAAGAAAAACAGCCAAGTGCCACCACCTAATGAAATTAAACTAAACGTAAAACTTTAATGCATTTATGCCCATGTCTGTGATATTGACCACAGGTCAGCAGCAGCTTCCAGACAAATCAACTTTAGGACATATCAAAGGCCCTTGAAACTATAAGCAAAATGAACAAGAAATGATAGTCGGCGCAGATTTTTGTAATATTTCTCTAGGTAAAGAGTTGACAATAATTTTCATGATTATGACTCAAGAGAGCTTTGTCGGTAGGAACCCGCAACCGTAATTTTGACGCTTGGCAGCGACAATGACTTATCTCAAGACTGAGCTGTCCAATTTGGAATTCCAAAATGGACCGCGATCAACCTTGAGATTGACCTGATTCCAACACAGTTACCAACATGATGCAATGTTTGTTTGTGTGTGTTAAACCGAGCGTAGAAATCGTAAGTAGATCTACACTGAAAAAAGAGAAAGATTTGAATATTTGCGTCTGTTTTCGATAAAATTTCCATTTTAAATTTACAAAACAAGAGAAACATTTTGAATTAACGTCTGGCAGAGTGCTAGTATTCACGCAGTGCAGTACAACGGGGGGAAACAAAGATTTAACAGTCATTAATCTTTGATATTATTGGTTAAATTTTGACATACGTGTTATTTGACCAATAAAATCTTGTGAAATGTGGAACAAAAGAGAAATTATCAGTAACATCCAAATCACGAGCTGCCGCTGCTAGCCTCAGCAGCAGCTGCTGATAGCCTCGCAGCAGCTGCTGATAGCCTCGCAGCAGCTGATGACGTTTTACCCCAGTAAGTTTGGTTTTAGCCCACTTTCTAGGAACGATCGGCTCGATATAGGTAAGTGTTCTTGTAAGGGCTGTAAAGCCCAAAATAATAATGACAAATAATGATAATAATAATAATAATAATAACGTCTGTGTTTAAAATGAATAACTGTAGTTGCAGTTATACAATAATAGGATTTATCTTTCGCAGGCCTCTCCCTTGTGCCTATATATAGTTTACTGACATGTTAACTTATTTCCATTGCGAGAATAATATATACTAGAATGGAATAGCTACAAAAATAAATTAAAAAAAAATAAATACAAAAAAAAATAATCTATTTCCTTGGCAAAGATTAAAACATGGTACATATAAGAGACTGAATTGGAATAGTTTGCTTCCCTTACATACCAACAAAATATAATAAGCTTCTAAATTATAAATAAAAAAATAAAGGTGTACCGTATTCGACCCGTTTAGCGCACTGTGCACATTAAATACTTTCAGTAGACATTCTTCCTAATAAACGCACATTTCAAAGAATTATTATATATAGAAATAAACTGAATCATTAGAGAAAAAGCTGCATATAGTCATGCAGGATGGAGATGCTTTGAAAGTGAAAACTGTAAGATTTTATAGTGTTTTCAGCACTTGTAACAAGCAATCAAAGGGATAAACCAGTAAAAATATGTGCGCTAAAAATCATATGCCTCAGAACTTCCCATGATCCCATTATTGGGTCACGTGCGCTAATAGGGTCGATTGCAAAATATAAATTTGGACGGCTGTGTGCAACTATAGTCATAGTTACGTATCGCTGACCACATGGGGAACGTCGTTAGGAGAAGAGAACAGAACAAAACAATATACATAGGACTTGGACGAACACTCGGCGCCAGGGGTGTGCAACTATAGTTACGTACGCACTTGGCGAACGTCGTGAGGAGAACTGAAACAGAACAGTACATAAAATCCAATGTCGTTACGAGAATTGAAATACACATACAATAAAATCCAACAGATGGAAACCGCTGAGCCACTTCGGGAACGTCGTTACGAGAGATGAAAAAAAATCAGCAGTGCGAATGCAGGTTGGGGTGGGGAAGGAGACATTTTCAGCACTCTTTTATTTGGTTGATACATGTAAAAAATGCTGAAAAAATAAAGTTTATCTTATATCTCAGCCCTGTCTCGTAGATCACACCTGTAATCTCTTTCATCGGAAATTTGTGTTACAACAATAATTCTGGAGAAGCAAGAAATTTTGCTGGTCAAATAAAAGTATTTGCTTTCCCAGTGCGCAGTGAGCAAGTAGAAAATTGTTACATTTGTCAGGTCTTGGTCAGCCCATTTATTGATATCACTTATTCAAAGAATGGATATCATAACTTCGAATTATGGATGTCAAATATCCGATTTTATGGATATCACCAATTCGAATTATGATATCACTAATTCGATTTATGGATAGCCATAATTAGAGTTATTGATAGCTATGGGCAGTATTATGGAAATACATACATATGAGCCGCGACACGAGAAAACCAACAATGTGGTTGTGCACCCAGTGCAGATTCAGATCAGCCTGGGCATTCGCAAAGTTTGATCAGACTCTTCGTTTAGTGCCCAAAGGGTAGCTAAGGGTCTTAGCTACCTCCATGCGGACAGCGAAGACTCTGATCAGACTGGGCGGATGCCCAGGCTGATCTGAGTCTGCGCTGGGTGCACAACCAGATTGTTGGTTTCCCGTGTCGCGGCTCATATATGTAATTCGAAGTAGGGATATCCATATTTTAAATAAGTTATATCAAGAAATCGGGCTGATTAATTGATATCCATAACTTGAATAGTAAATATCCATAAATAATCGCAGAGCAGTCGTTATTTAAACTTATTATTTGTAACGAAGAATATATGATATCCATAATTCTAATTACTGTTATACATAAACGGGCCCAAATATTGATATCCGTAACCCGAATTATGGATTTTACTTAATATTTGAATTATGGATATCTAATAATCTTAATGATTAATGGATATCAATAATTCGACATTGGTATCACCTATTTGATTTATTGATATCCATTAGTAATAAGTGATATCCGATATCCATAATTCGATTTATGACCATCCATAAATCAAATTATGAATATCCAAAAATCGGATTTGTGATATCCATGATACAAATTATATCTATTAATGATTATGATTTTCGGATATCCTGAGTTCGAATTATGGATATCGATAATTCGAATTATGGACATCTATAAAAATATTGATGTTCATAATTCGAATTATCACTAGGATACGTGTACAGTGTTTGAGAGTCCGCGTATTTTTTAATGTTATTAATTATCATAAATGAAATAAACTCAGAGTTAAATATGACCATTAACATCTTAAACAGCGTTGAAATTCGGAGTTAAAGTACTTATTACAGAAAACGTATCTTAAACAAGAGGGCCATGAGGCCCTGAATCGCTCACCTGGGCAATTGGTAAGGTGGCTTTTTCTTATCATGTCTGAAATTGTCAAAATATAAGTCTTGGGTCAAAAGTCAAAGAATGACCATGACCGCTTGTACTCATAAATCTTCATGTACTCATATACCATTTTTAGGCCAAAATCTTCAAAACTTTCCACAAAATCTTATGTTCTAGCATTTTCCCATATTTGACCATGCCGTAAAAAAGGTCAAGGTAAACCCAAGGTCACCATTTGAACAGTCTTGGTGGTACTCTAGTACTCCATGCTACTTACCAAGTTTCAAGGCTATAGGTGTATTGTTTCTGGAGAAGAAAAATATTACAGATTTATACCATAAGTGGTAATGGCGGCCATGTTGGTCATGTGACCTGGACCGTATGAACAAATTTTTATTCAATCAATCCCTGGAGGCTCTATATGAAATGTGTTTACAATTGGCCCTTTGACTTTTGAGGAAATGGTTGAAAATGTCAAAATATGAGCGATCTGGATCAAAGGTCCAGAAATGACCTTAACCTCTTGTACTCATAATTCTTCACGACCTCATTAAGACAACTGTATATACCAATTTTTAGGCCAAAATCTTCAAAACTTTCCATGAAATCTTATGTTCTAGGATTTTCCCATATTTGACCTTGCTGTATAAAATGTCAAGGTCAACACAAGGTCATAATTTGAACAATCTTGATAGTACTCAAATACCCAATGCTACATACCAAGTCTCAAGGCCATCGGTCAATTGATTCTGGAGAAGAAGATTTTTAAAGGTTTTTACCATATATGGGCATAGTGGCCATGTTGGTCTGTGACCATGACCGTTAGAAAATTTTTTCATTCCCTCAACCCCTGGAGGCTCTATATAAAATTTGGTCACAATTGGCCCTGTGGTTTTTAAGGAGATTGTTAAAAATTGTCAAAATATGAGAGTTCTGGGTCAAAGGTCAAAGAATGACCTTGACCTCTTGTACTCACAAATCTTCATGTACTCATTTAGATGACTGTATATACCAATTTTTAGGCTAAAATCTTCAAAACTTATCATGAAATCTCATGTTCTAGCATTTTCCCAAATTTGACCTTGCCGTAAAAAAGGTCAAGGTCAACCCAAGGTCATAATTTGAATAATCTTGATAGTACTCAAGTACCCAATGCTACATACCAAAACTCAAGGCCATCGGTCAACTGGTTCTGGAGAAGAAGATTATTAACGGTTTTTACCATATACGGGCGTGGTGGCCATGTTGGTCATGTGACCTGGACGGTATGAATAAATTTTTGTTCCCTCAACCCCTGCAGGCTCTATATGAAATTTGGTTTCAATTGGCTTGGTGGCTTTTGAGGAGATTGTTAGAACTTGTCAAAATATGAGAGTTCAGGGTCAAAGGTCAAAGAATGACCTTGACCTCTTGTGCTCGTAAATCTTCATGTAGTCATTAAGATGACTGTAGATACCAATTTTTAGCCCAAAATCTTCAACAGTTTCCAAGATATCTTATGTTGTAGCATCTTGCCATATAAAAGCATAAGGAAGCAAATTTGACCTTACCGTAAAAAAGGTCAAGGTCAACCCAAGGTCATAATTTGAACAATCTTGGTAGTACTCGCATACCCGATGCTACATACCAAGTTTCAAAGCCATCGGCCTATTGGTTCTGGAGAAGAAGATTTTTTCAGGTTTTTACCATATATGGGCATGGCGGCCATGTTGGTCATGTGACCAGGACCGTTTGAACAACTTTTCGTTCCTAAGGTCCCAGGAGGCTCTATATGAAATTTGGTTACAATCGGCCCAGCGGTTTCAGAGGAGAAGTCGTTTGAAATTGTTGACGGACGGACGGACGACGGACGACGACGGACGACGGAGCCTTACCATCCTATAAGCTCCCCCGGAGCCGCTGGCTCAGGTGAGCTAAAAACATGATAAAGTTGTCTCACAATACCGTAATACCGATATATCACAAATCCGTTTTCGCTCAGCTTGCAAGCTAATTTAAGGTAGGTCAATAGTACCTCTGGCATCAACTATCAACTGCAGCTGTACAGAAAGAAACAACTGCTGCTGCCTCTGAGACAACACCAGGTCCGCAACTTCAGCTGAGACTCCCGCAGAAGATACTATAATTAGCTAGTCAACATGACATTTATTTTTTCTCGTCGTTTTTAAATTTTCCTACAGATCTTGGCCACTCTTTTCTCTTTTTCCCTCTCTTCTTATTTGCCTTTTTATTGCTCATTTATCCCCTGTTTTAAGTTTGGCTCTACTTGTTGGGTAAGATCAGCAAGATGTTTAAAAAAAAAAGACAGGGTCAAAGTTAATTTTCAGAAGTTAATTTTTCAAGTTTATTTATTTAATTACAATTATTTTTTCCTGCATTTAATGCTTCTAGTGTCATCTCAATGTATGTGTTTGAGGACTAATACTAAGAGCATGCAAGACCATGGTACTGGTATAAACAGAGAAATAAAAAAAAACAGAATCCTTGAATATGCAAGGTCGTTAGGGTTGTTCAGAAAGCCATTGTCAGCATCAACGAAAAAAAAAAAAAAATAGCAGCTGACGTCCCTCTGCTGCCATATATTTACGTAGGGTTTATTTTCTCTTTTTTCCTTCAAATATGTGTTTTCAGTGTAGACACAAAACTGTTTTGTTTGTTTAGGTACTCAAACTGGTGTTTGCTTTTTCACATAGCCACTTTGGGTGTTTTGCATGACAGATATGCGTTATATGTAGTTTAGGGCTCGCAACGAATTAAGTTACCTTTCAAATATCCCTTCGGGCACATGGGGTTTGATCAGCTTTGAGCCAACGTCGATTCGACGTCATGATATCGAATCGGCGTTGGTTCAATGCTGGCTAATCATAGTGCCCGAAGGGATATTACAAGAAGAAGCGTCACACAGTTCTCTTAAATTTGCATAATAGATGTGCCTTATATGTAGTTTAGGGCTCGCAACGAGTTAAGTTAGCTAACAAATATCCCGTCGGGCACATGGCGGTTTGATCAGCTTTGAACCAGCGTCGGTTCGACGTCATGATATCGAATCGACGTTGGTTCAATGCTGGCTAAACATAGTGCCCGAAGGGATATTACAAGAAGAGTCACACAGTTCTCTCCATTTTGCATAAGAGATGTGCGTTATATGTAGTTTAGGGCTCGCAACGAATTAAGTTACCTTACAAATATCCCGTCGGGCACATGGGGTATGATCAAGTTTGGACCAGCGTCGGTTCGACGTCATGATATCGAATCGACGTTGGTCAAATGCTGGCTAAGCATAGTGCCGAAGGGATATTACAAGAAGAGTCACACAGTTCTCTCCAATTCGCATGACAGATGTGCCTCATATGTAGTTTAGGGCTCGCAACGAATTAAGTTACCTTACAAATAACCCGTCGGGCACATGGGGCTTGATCAGCTTTGGACCAACGTCGATTCGACGTCATGATATCGAATCGACGTTGGTCCGATGCTGGCTAAGCATAGTGCTCGAAGGGATATTACAAGAAGAGTCACACAGTTTTCTCCAATTCGCATGACAGATGTGCCTTATATGTAGTTTAGGGGTCGCAACGAATTAAGTTACCTTACAAATAACCCGTCGGGCACATGGGGTTTGATCAGCTTTGAACCGAAGACGATTCGACGTCATGATGTCGAATCGACGTTGGTTCAATGCAGGTTAGGCATAGTGCCCGAAGGGATATTACAAGAAGAGTCACACAGTTTTCACCAAGGAAAGATAATGTCTAAGTGGGATAGGTTAGGATATAGCTCAGAGGAAAGAAATTAATAGCTTTAAGTATTAATGATTCTTGACTCACATATTATTCTGTATTTATTAAGGTGATATTATGCACTTATTGTACTACCTGTCACACCGTTTATATTTGTATTGCATGTATGTACATGTATATGCTCAAGGGCTACATAACCTATATAGCACTTGAATAAACATTCTTCTTCATATATATATAAATGCTACGGGTGTGAAAAGAATTTGTGATGCAACATTTGGTGGTGAGAGAGACACTTCCTGACACTCTTTTTATTGCAAGACTGACATCTTTTGATATTTTGTGCTGGGGCCTAATATTTGTTGTTTCTAGTTGTTGATAGAGAGTGTTGCAACTTTTTCTACTTTGTTGCTGTTACACTGCTGCTTCTGTTCGTGGTATGATAGTGGCAACTGATGCTGATGTTTTCAATATTCTTTTCTTTTTTTAAGATTGATATATGCTGCCTGTGATAATGGTGTTATTAAAAGTGTCAGCCACTGTTTATATACTTAGCAAAAATAAAAACTTGACAGTCGCTATTTTTCATCCTACGGTAGTCGGGAAAAGGTGAGACATAAAAATTATTTTAATGTAAGAAAAGGGTAATCATTTTGAACTATCATAGTCACAAAAAATTTAAGATTCTTTAGATACAGCAATACTGAGGCTATTGTAAACGTCACGAGGGTACTTTTCTGTTTTCTATCCTAAAAACCAAACCATTACCGAATTCAAAATTGTTGAAGTCTGCTTAAATGATAAAAGTTCTGTTGGCAATGCCTTTCCATTATTAAATCCAATATGTATGGACTCATTTTCTAAAATTATGCTAATGCACGGTCGACTATGAGGCCGTGAGGACTAGACCAAAAAACCTCAGCTCACGCCATTATGAAGTCAGAATGCAGTTTCAATGCAATTCCCATTACAAATTAAAGTCTTTATGGCAGTTTAAGAAATGGCTTTCAAATAAATTTAGCAGAAAAGACATTGAGTTTGTAAGACAATACAACAACTCTCGAAGAAAATGATAAAAAAGACGCACTGGTATAGAAACTATGGCATATCAAAAATCTCTATATGTTTAATTTAAAGGGAGATAATCTGAAAGTTTTGAATCTTTAAACGTTATTTACTGGTTGTGATTACAATTGACATAAGCGTTTAAAGTGTTTTCTGTGCGTACTGGAACTACTGTTTATTGTGTATGAGAAAACTTTCTTCTGCGCATGCGCAAATTAAAGTTCTGTCCTGAATTATTAAAATAGGAATAAGTAAGATTACTCCGGACAGGACAAAAATAAACCAGTAAATTTTCATGATTTAAGTGATCAAACGTCTGACCAACCCAAAACAATCCATATATCTATTTCATATTTTCTAGGTTGGCCGGAATTAAGAAATAAAAACCGTCAAGTTTTTATTTTTGTTCAGTATAGTAAGGATTTAGGCTTATATTACTGTTTTTGCCGTGTGTAGTATTTGCAGACAGTAATGTTGGTGGTTTGACAGGAGTAACATCTGCTGCTCCGCCAGTTTTCATAAGCAGATGCTGATGTTTGTACCAGAGACCACATCATCTGTCGATATTGAAGATCAGAGGGACATCAGGTGCTGCCATTAGTACTGAGAATAACTTTTGCTGCTGCTGTAAGTAAAAGCAATAGCTGCTGATGGAGAAGTCAGTTCCTGATGCTGGTGTCATAAGCAGCTGCTAGTGTTTTTATAGTTACACCACCATCTGCCGATATCGGAGAACAGAAGGACATCAGCTGCTGCCATAATGTATTCAGGATAACTTTTGCTGCTGTTGTTGATGAAATCTTCAGCTGCTGATAATGTAGTCAGTTGCTGATGGTGGTGTCATAAGCAGCTCCTGGTGTTGTTTATTAGTGATAGTGACACCACCATCTTTTGCTATTGGAGAACAGCGGGACATTAGCTGCTGCCATAAGTATTTAGAATAACTACTGCTGTTGATGAAAGCATCAGCTGCTGATGGTGATGTCAGTTGCAAATGGTGGAGTCAGAATGAGCTGCTGATGTTATTATTAGTGACAGTGACCCTACCATCTGCCGATATCGGAGAACAGAGGGATATCAGCTACTGTCATTAGTATTGAGAATAACCATTACGGATGCTGTTGATTAAGTATTAGCTGCTAATGGTGATGTCAGTTGCTGATGGTGGTGACTTAGCAGCCGCTGCTTTTAGTAAATGACACTATCATCTGCCTATATCGGAGATCAGAGGGATGTCAGCTGTTGCCACTAGTGTTTAGAGAACATTTTGCTGCTGCTGTAAGTAAAAGCATAGGCTGCTGAAGGTGGTGTCAGCTACTGATGGTGGTATCATAAGCAGCTGCTGGTGTTGTTTTTAGTGACACCACCATCTATCGAAAGCATTAGCTGTTGATGGTGGTTTTTAATTGGTACAATTGCTAATGCCGCAGTTGCAGTTAGTACGGCTTATCGCTTTTGTCTTATTCTTTTTTGGTGATAGAAGCAGCAGATTTTATGGGGGGTTTTAATTCACACGCTGCTGCAGCTGGTTGTAAAAGAGCCGCATCCTGCAACCTAGGTGGAGAGTAAGATTTGCTGTTGTTGTCTAAGGGGGGGAATGAAATAACTTCTACTGCTGTTAATTTGAAGATACAACAGCTGCTGCTGTTGTCACAGCAAATATCACAGAAACCATCAGCATCAGTTTTCACTCGTTGATAAACAACAGCACAATATATTACTCTAGTAACGTACACCACAAGAAGTAGTAACTCTCACTAAAACTTACTGCAGATATCACTCCGTCCACTGTCAGCAGCAGCTATCACCCTCGTAACAGAAGGCAGCAGCAAAGGTTAGTTTCGTCTCCAGAAGCAGCTCCTGGTATCATGAGTATAACCACCAACAGATGGTAGAAAAAAGATATAATTCAAGCAGCAGCAACTGAAGTCACTCTCACTACATGTACTTTCCTTTAACAGCAGGCAGTCCACAAACAGATGACATATACAGATATTTAATCCAGCAGAAGCAACACCTGCCATTCTCACTACCTATCTTCAACAGCAGGCAGTTCATCAACAGATGGCAGATACAGATATTTAATCCAGCAGCAGCAACAGCTGTCACTCTCACTACCCTTCTTCAAAAGCAGGTAGTCCACAAACAGATGGCAGATACAGATAATTTGTCCAGCAGCAGCAACGGCTGAAACTCAATACCTATCTTCAAAACGGGCAGTGCACAAACAGATGGCAGATACAGATATTTAATCCAGCAGCAGCAACAGCTGTCACTCTCATTACATATCTTCAACAGCAGGCAGTCCACCAACAGAAGGTAGATACTGATATTTAGTCCAGCAGCAGCAACAGCTGTCACTTTCACTACCTATCTTTAACAGCAGGAAGTCCACCTACAGATGGTAGATACAGATATTTAATCCAGCAGCAGCAACAGCTGTCACTCTAACTACCTATCTTCAACAGCAGGCAGTCCACCTACAGATGGTAGATACAGATATTTAATCCACCAGCAGCAACAGCTGTCGCTCTCACTACCTTTCTTGAACAGCAGGCAGTCCACCAACAGATGGCAGATACAGATATTTAATACAGCAGGAGCAACAGCTGTAACTCTGACCACCTGTTTTCAACAGCAGGCAGTCCATAAACAGAAGGCAGATACAGATATCTAGTCTAGCAACAGCTGTCACCCTCACTACCTATCGTCAACAGCAAGCAGATGGTAGATATAGAAATTTAATCCAGCAGCAGCAACAGCTGTCACTCTCACTATCTATCTTCAACAGCAAGCAGTCCACCAACAGATTGCATGAACAAATATTTAATCCAGCAGCAGCAACAGCTGTCACTCTCACTATCTATCTTCAACAGCAGGCAGTCCACCAACTGCTTGCAGATACAGATATTCAATCCAGCAGCAGCAACAGCTGTCACCCTCACTACCCTTCTTCAACAGCAGGCAGTCCACAAACAGATGGCAGATACAGATATTTAATGCAGCAGCGGCAACAGCTGTCACTGTCACCACCTATCTTCAACAGCAGGGAATCCACAAGCTGCTTGCTGATACAGATATTCAATCAAGCAGCAGCAACAGCTGACACTCTCACTACCTATCTTCAACAGCAGGCAGTCCACCAACAGATGGTAGATACAGATATTTAATCCAACAGCAGCAACAGCTGACACTCAGCTGCTGCTATTAGTAGTAAGAATAGCTTCTGCAGATGCGTTTGATAAAAGCATCAGCTGCTGATGGTGGTTTAGCAGTTGCTGATGGTTGTGTCGTAAGCAGGTGCTCATTTTCGTATTAATGACAACATCATTTGGCGATATTGGAGAACAATGGGATATTAGCTGCTGCAATCATGAGAAAGAATAGCTTTTGCTGCTTTTTTATGAAAACATCAGCAGCTACTGTTGGTGGTTTGGCAGCTGTTGGTGTAGATGTGGTGGTGATGTGATAAGCAGCTGCTGATGTTAATATCTGCGAGCACATCATTTGCCGATATGAAAGAACAAAATGACACTTGCTACCTATTAGAAGTAAATATAGCTTTTGCTGCATCTTTGACGAAAGCATCAGCTGCTGATGGTTCTTTGGCAGCTGCTGATGGCGGTAACATAAGCAGCTGCTGATGTTACTGTTAATTACACCATCATCTGCCGATATCGGAGAACAAAGGGACATTAGCTGCTGCGATCAGTAATAGGAAAAACTTTTGATGCTGATTTTGATGAAAGCATCAGCTGCTGATGGCGGTTTGGCAGCTGGTGATGGTAGCATAAGCAGCTGCTGCTGTTATTATCAGTGACCACATAATCTGCCAATATGGAAGAGGGGCATCACCCGCTGCTATTATTAGTAAGAATAGCTTCTGCAGCTGCGTTTGATAAAAGCATCAGCTGCTAATGGTGGTTTAGCAGTAGCTGATGGTGGTATCATAAGCAACAGCTCATCTCAGTATTAATGACTAATTTGCTGATCATTTGCTGATATCGGATCAGAGGGACATCAGCTGATGCCATCATGAGTAAGAATAGCTTTTGCTGCTGATCTTGATAAAAGCATCAGCAGCTACTGATGGTGGTTTTTGCAGCTGCTGGTGCTGGTGTCATAAGCAACTGCTGATTTTAATATCAGTTGTAAGGGTAGTATATACTTGGCAAGCAGAATTCTCGGTTGGAAGAGAATTATCACATAAATGGTTTATTAGGTGTGAATCTATAGTCTCCCTTGAAACGAAATACTCAGAAAATTATGTCCGGAAAATGCTTTTTATTGTGCAGTCTACAGGTTCAAAAGCCATTCTTCAATTAGCAATATAATCTGCCTGAATTATGTATTATCTCATGTGCTTTCATTTTGTGTTGTTAGTATAATTTAGTTAAAACGGCTGAAAATTGGAAATTATGCTAATGAAGTTGGTATTTGTCTATAATATCTGGTTTATACTTATAATAATTTATACGCTATGGACGGACGCTCGGCGCCCCGTTACTGCGGCTATGGATACGTTCCGCTGAGGTGCGGGGGTAACGTCGATATGAGAATTGAAATATGATGATGACGGTAAAGTGTGATTGTATATTCTGATACAATTAATAAGTTTTCCAATAGATACCAAGTTTTGCCTAAGAAGTCGTTCTCAGGGACACAAGTAGGCCTACCATGTTTTACTTGATCTCAAATTTCTGAAATCCGACCTTTACTAAATTTCCTCACCCCCTAACTCTGGGGTTGGGCTGCAAAATACGTTCACTTAAACTAAAATAAGCTTGCTAGTTAGTGTTAGGCTATAGAGGAAACATTATCTGAAATCATGCCATTTTTCATTACTGTAAATAAAATCATTGAATACAAATTACTTTTTTTTTCATATTCTCAGACAAGCTCAAAAGAAGAACCCGTGGGGAGAAGGTTTGCTATTGTTCGTCTGTCTGACTGTCCTCGACTGGATAAGCTGCATCTTTTGATGAAAGAAACAGCTGCTGATGGTTCTTCGGCAGCTGCTGATGGCGGTATCATAAGCAGCTGCTGATGTTACTGTTAATGACACCATCATCTGCTGATATCGGAGAACAAAGGGACATAAGCTGCTGCCATCAGTAGTAAGAAAAATCTTTTGATGCTGCTTATGATGAAAGCATCAGCTGCTGATGGTGGTTTGGCAGCTGCTGATGGTTGTGTCGTAAGCAGCTGCTGATGTTAATATAAGTGACCACATCGTCTGCCGATGTCGAAGAACAGAGGGACAGCAGCTGCTGCCATTAGAAGTTAGAATATCTTTTGCCGCTTCTGCTGATGGAAACATCAGCTGCTGCTGATGGTTTGGCAGCTGCTGATATTGGTGTACAAAGCAACTGCTGATGATAGTTTTATTGACTACATCATCTGCCGTAATAAGAGAACAGAGGGACATCACCTGCTGCCATCATGAGTAAGAATCGTTTTTTCTGCTGCTTTTGATGAAATCATCAGCTGCTGGTGGTGGTTTGGCAGCTGCTGATGTTGGTGGCATAAGCAGCTGCTGCTGTTATCATCAGTGACCACATCATCTGCCGATATGAAAGAACAGAGGGACATCAACTGCTGCAATTAGTAGTTAGAATAGCTTCTGCAGCTGCGTTTGATAAAAACATCAGCTGCTGATGGTGGTTTGGCAGCTGCTGATGGTGGTGGCATAAGCAGCTGCTGTTGTTATCATCAGTAACCACATCATCTGCCGATAAGGAAGAACAGAGGGGCATCAGCTGCTACTATAAATATAAAGAATAGTTTTTGCTGCACCTTTTGATGAACGCAACAGCTGCTAATGGTTCTTTGGCAGCTACTGATGGTAGTATCATAAGCAGCTGCTGATGTTACTGTTAATGACACCATATATCGGAGAACAAAAGGAACATAAGCTGCTGTAATCAGAAGTAGGAAAAACTTTTGATGCTGCTTTTGATGAAAGCATCAGCTTCTGCAGCTGCGTCTGATAAAAGCATCAGCTGCTGATGGTGGTTTAGTAGTTGCTGATGGTGGTTGGCAGCTGCTGATGGTGGTGGCATAAGCTGCTCTGCTGTTATTATCAGCGACCACATCATCTGTTGATATGGAAGAACAGCGGGGCATCAACTGCTTCTATAAGTAGTAAGACTTTCTTTTGCTAGACCTTTTGATGAAAACAACAGCTGCTAATGTTTTTTTTTGGCAGCTGCTGATGGTGGTAACGTAAGCAGCTGCTGATGTTACTGTTAATAACACCATCATCTGCCGATATCTGAGAACAAAAGGAACATAAGCTGCTGCCATCAGTAGTAGGAAAAACTTTTGATGCTGCTTTGAGGAAAGCATCAGCTGCTGATGGGCGTATGGCAGCTGCTGCTGCAGCCGCATCTGATAAAAGCATCAGCTGCTGATGGTGGTTTAGCAGCTGCTGTATGGTGGTTTGGCAGCTGCTGATGGTGGTGGCATAAGCAACTGCTGCTGTTATCATCAGTGAATACAACATCTGCCGATATGGATGAACAGAGGGGCATCATCGGCTACAATAAGTAGTAAAAATAGTTTTTGCTGCATCGTTTGATGAAAGCAACAGCTGCTTATGGTTCTTGGCAGCTGCTGATAGTGGTAACGTAAGCAGCTGCTGATGTTACTGTAAATGTCACCATCACCTGCCGATATCGGAGAACAAAAGGGACATAAGCTGTTGACATCAGTAGTAGGAAAAACTTTTGATGTTGCTTTGAGGAAAGCATCACCTGCTGATGGCGGTATGTCAGCTGCTGCAGCTGCTTTTGAAAAATGCATCAGCTGCTGATGGTGGTTGAGCAGCTGCAGATGGTAGATTGGCAGCTGCTGATGCTGGTGGCATAAGCAGGTGCTGCTGTTATTATCAGTGGTACAATAAGCAGCTTCTGATGTTACTGTTAATCAGCATCAGCTGCTGATGACGGTATGGCTGCTGCTGCAGCTGCGTCTGATAAAAGCATCAGCTGCTGATGTTGGTTAAGCAGCTGCTGATGGTGGTTTGGCAGGAGCTGATGGAGGTGGCTGTTTGGCAGCTGCTGCTGTTACTTTTAATGACACCATCATCTGCTGATATCGGAGAACAAAAAGGACATAAGCTGCTGCCATCAGTAGTAGGAAAAACTTTTGATGCTGCTTTGGAGGAAAGCATCAGCTGCTGATGGCGGTATGGCAGCTGCTGCTGCAGCTGTGTCTGATAAAAGCAACAGCTGCTGATGGTTGTTTTGCAGCTGCTGATGGTGGTTTTGCAGCTGCTGACGGTGGTGACATAAGCAGCTTTGCTCTTACTGTGAATGACACCATCATCACCCGATATCGGAGAACAAAAAGGACATAAGCTGCTGCCATTAGTAGCAGGAAAAACTTTTGATGCTGCTTTTGAGGAAAGCATCAGCTGCTGATGGCGGTATGGCAGCTGCGTCCGATAAAAGCATCAGCTGCTGATGGTGGTTTTGCAGCTGCTGATGGTGGTTTGGAACTGTTGATGGTGGTGGCATTAGCAGCTCCTGCTGTTATCATAAGTTACCGCATCATCTGACGATATGGAAGAACAGAGGGGCATCATCGGCTACTATAAGTAGTAAGAATAGTTTTTGCTGCATCATTTGATGAAAGCAACAGCTGCTGATGGTTCTTTGGCAGCTGCTGATGGTGGTCAGTAGCACTATCAACGGTAAGTTTTGTTCCAGTAGCAGCCCCTGTTATCATTACCATCACCAGATACAGATATCATGTCAGCAATAAAACTAAAGTCACTCTAATTACCTATCTTTTAACAGCAGGGCGTCCACCAACAGATGGCAGATACAGCTATCACTCCAGCAGTATCAACAGCTGTCACTCGCATTACCTATCTTTAACAGCAAGCAGTCCACCAATAGATGGCAAATACAGATATCATTACAGTAGTAGCAGCAGTTACCACTATCACTAAATAACTTCAACAGCAGGCAGTCCACAAATTATGGATATCAATAATCCAAAGTGTGGATATCCAATAATCTAAATGAGAAATGGATAGCACTAATTCGAATTATAAATATCACAATTTCGATTTATTGACATCAATAATTTGACTTAGTGATATCCATAAATGGGCAAATTTGTTGATATCTATAAATCGATTTATGGATATTCATGAATCGAATCGGTGATATCCATAAAGTAGTAAGATTAGTTGATATTCATACTTCGAATACTGTACATCTATAAGTCGAATCACGGATATTCATGAATAATTATGGATGTCGCTTATTTGTATAGTGGATAGCACTTTTTCACTTATCGATATCATAAAACGATAATGAATAGTTAACCGGCACCCCATAGAATTTCGGTGATATCTATCTTATATTACTTACGTAAGATATAGGAAATCCGCTGGTGACAGACGGACGCATAGACTGGCGGACGGACAAAAGGTGTTGCGGAATATATTATCATATACCTCAAGAACCCTTAAGCAAGCTTCATAGTCTAGTTGACATGGTGCATTGCTGGAATTGCTTATAATTGTCAATCTTTAAATAAAGACTCTCTCAAAATCAAACTCTTACAACTGTGAGCTCTGGCCAGTTGGACATGATCAGGCGACATAGTTTCAACGTCTAAGTTCTCGCAAAAAAAGTCTTTTTTAATCGTAAACGGGGTTCCATAGCCCACAACCTATCATCATCACCCTCCCATCGACCGGATACATGTACATGTATGACTGAAACCTGTTGAACAGATCGTAAAATCGCAGGTCTTTTCTGAGAAAAAAGTGGGAAAAGAATAAAAAATATAACCTGAAAATGTCATTTATTAAGCAGATGTCCCATTCAAACATTCTAAGACTTGTCTCCGAATCAATCCTTTGTCTGTGTTACGTGTATTTATCGCAAAAAGAAAGAAAAATAAAATAAATGAAATATATGCCGTAAATCCAACTCGCTGCATTTAGCTTCCCTATACGTTCCGACTGGACAGAAAAGCGTTAGCTGGGCACCTCGCGTTAAATCAACATTGACACAACCTTGATTCGGACGTGGAATCAACATTGAGTCAGTGTTGATTCAACTCTGTGTGCCTGCTGTGAGGAGACAACCGATGGTAGGATAAACCCTTTTCACTGAAGAATTTACAGTTTGAAATTTGCAAAAACCCAATGACAACACTACTGAAAATGTTACATGACGTTTGACTCTCCGTATTTTTTCAGTATTTTCTTGTGTATAAATACCATAAATCATTGCAAGATATTGTTTAGCATTAATGTTTCACCCAAGCACTTAGCTGATTAAAAACACACAAAAAACTCTTTCCCTACACATAAATTTGTCTTTTAAACGGTATGCCCAATGAGCGTTGGCAATTTTTTAAAAAGCGAATACTTGTAAAATGAACGAGAACTGCTAATGTCTCACACATTCTATACATGCAGCTGCACTCTCAAATATCAATAGATTGGCATTTTTGTTTTTGTTTCAAGTCCAGGCATGTAGCAATCGTTCATTAGGTAGAATTTGCAATATATTAGAGTATGACGGCTTCACACATACTTTCCTGCATGAATTTTAGTCAAAAGCTATAATTTACAGAGAAATCCTCAGCAGCAGCTATTGTCGCAGTAGCAGCTGCTGTTGGGAGATCAGCAGCTGCTGTTGGGGACAGCAGCGGCAGCTCGTGATTTGGACCCCTCTCGAAATTATACTCGGCTGTGCCGAGAAAAAATATATATAAATAATAAAGTACCAGATATTTGCCACGGGCCCTACCGGGCCTGTCCCAGGGGGATAAACATTTGCCATGATAAAGATTTAACATAAAAATTAGAAGTACGAATGTACATGAAAAAATATACTTTAAAAGGAATTGATAACGATATATAAATTATGAATGAATGAATGAATTAATTAATGTTAATAGATGCCCATGATGACATGGGCTGCGTCTAGCGAAAATATGTTCCGGACCATGCACGTTCAGCGAATTCAGAGCTCCAGGAAAGAGTGTTGGGAATAATTCTGGGATAATTTTGCTTATTTCTCAATCAAAACATATGTCGCCACCCCTCATTAGAACCGTCTCGGTGAGACGGTTCTAATGAGGGGTCACAATATATGTTTTTATTGAGAAATACAGAAAATTATCTATAAATAACCCTTGCTTCCCCTTCTTATCTGGAGCACTGGGCCGTATGCATCTACGTAGTCTGAACAGAGCCTCTGTACGAGCTTTTACCAAAGCTTTTGTGTGAAGACAGCCACGACTGATTAGACAGCGTGGCTGCTCAGGCTGATCTGAATGTTTGCTGGGCGCACATCAAGACTCGGCTCACACGATGAATCGCTTTTTGGATGATAAAGAAAACAAGTATCAAAATTTTCTTATGTAATAAATTTGAAAGTATAAACATATTTGTGCGTCTCCTCCTTTATTACACCCTCTTTCTATGCTTTATATAGGTACAAGTGCCACACATAATATTGTTAATCCACTAAAACATGGTGTCCCATAAAAAGGCGTTTGCAAACAGTGCAGACCCAGTTGGGATGCCGCCGAACACGGAGTCTGATCAGGGTCTACACCTTTTGCATTAATTTTACAACATTTTTTATAAATATGGTAAAATATAAATTCACCAGACATCCGTAAATGAGCCGCATCATGAGAAAACCAACAATGTGGTTGTGCGCCCAGCGCAGACTCAGATCAGCCTGGGCATCCGCCCAGTCTGATCAGAGTCTTCGCTGTCCGCATGGAGGTAGCTTAGACCCTTAGCTACCCTTTAAGCGTTTAGCGAAAAGTCTGACCGGATTAGGCGGATGCCCAGGCTGATCTGAATCTGTGCTGGGCGCACAACCACTTTGTTGGTTTTCTCGCGTCGCGGCTCGTATGATGAATGAACTCATACAATTTATAATAATAGAAGAGCCCGCTAGGCATAAATGGGGTAGGTCTCACCAGGGGCCGTATTCATAAAACGACTTAAGTGGTTGCTATGCTGTTGCTAAGGCTGAATTTCTATAACTATGAAATTTGCTCTGGAGGAACAGTTAAATTTCATAGTTGTAGGGAATCTCCAACATAGAAATTTACCCTTAGCAACAGCATAGCAACGACTTAAGTTGCTTTATGAATACGGCCCCAGCTCTTATACAGTCAACTCCCGATATCTCGAACACTGCTATCTCAAACTACCTCCCTATATAAAAAAATATACAGTACTTTGTACACATTTCCTATGTTTATTTACATTTCAATTCTTTTTATCTAAAAAAACTGACATCTCAAAGTAAATTTTCTGGGACCAAAAAATTTACTTTGAGTAGTTTGGGATGAACTTCGGCTTTGAGATACGGAGAGTTGACCATAATATATTTTCATTGGTACATTAATCTTCTATAAATCATAAAAAAACAGGTTCTTGAAGTACTCGTACAGTAATTTCAGACAGTCTTAATTCAATAAATCTTTGTAAGGCTGTTCCTCCAGAGCAAATTTCATAGTTGTAAGGAATCCCCTTCAAAGAAATTTAGCCTTAGCAACAGCATAGCAACCACTTAAGTGGTTTTATGAATATGGTCCCTGGTTCAGTCTTCAGTTTTCTTGGGTAACTTTAAGTTGTATGGTCTGACCAAAGGTTTTAATGAAAATGGAAGTATGACATCACCTATATTAGCAAGGGCATACAGTAGAGCATAGTCAGCACACAATATGTGTTTGTAGGCTGGAGCTGACTGCAAAATGGCAAAAAGAAATGTAGTATCCAGTACTGTAGGTATATATATTTTATCAAACAATTTAATTCAGTTTACAAACGTTTCAAGAAGAATAGGAAGTCTCACTGTCTTGAGGGTGGATCAAAAGAGTAATCGTACAAAACAAAATCTTGCTTGTAAACAATTTTGATACCCTCAATAACTTTCTTGCTTACACTTCTATATGCGTTTTCTAAAGCCCGCCGCCTTTGGGCCTTACTTTGCTCTGAGGTCAATGGATTTGTCTTAATAGTTTGTAGTATGATATTAGTAAGAAATCGGGGTGTTTTTGCTTTCTCTTCCGTATCAACAAGATGCGAAGGAAAAGCAATGGTATCTTTAATGAACCCTTGTATTTGAAATGATCCCCATATTCTTCTCGCTATGTCAATTTTGCTCATGCACCCGCCTGGCCGCGCTAGTTTTAAAACTGTTGTAATAATGCCTGGTATTGTTGCTTCAACTCTGTGATCGTGTAATGCGTCATAGATTGCTTCAAACTGGTCATTGGCTACTCCAATATCTTTTAAAGCATATTCAACATCGGCTGAAAACGATTCTTGTTTTACCAGAGCAAAAACATCTACCTGACAAGGTTTACACAGAGAGAAGATTGGTGCCCAATGTCTGTTGAGAGAGCCTCCTCGATATACACTTTGAACAATATATTTTAAGAACTCTTGAAATGTTATATCATTGGCACAAGTGAATTTATTTTGTGTTAAACCTCTTTGGTTTTGTACGATTTTCATCGCTATATTATAAAATAAGGGTAAATACATTTTGTCAACAAAAGCTGAAAATAATCTCGAATAAGGATCACGTGAGACGAGGACTGTACGAGACTGTGCCCTAGCCTCGCTATCAAATCGCACATGAAATTTTCCTTGAAGCTTAGTATGAACTGATGCACGAGACATGCTGAAAACACGTTCCGAATTATTTACACTAGTCTCTAATATTGCAAAAGCTTGAGTCCAAAACGAACACCCTGCCTTTGGCACCTTGCAATAACTAAAATTATAGTTTTTCGAAAAATCATATTTCAATTGACTGCTACCTCTGTATGCTTTGTTCTGGAACAAACTATTGTCTGCGCATGCGTCTCGAAGATGCTGAATACGCCGATGATTCTCGAGGCGTGCCGGGCCATCAGTGTCGAAAACGGTTGGCTGTTCCGATGATGAGAGATGATTCAAAGGTTGAAAAGTGCTGAACGTTGTCGGTGTCCAGTAATCTGAAAATGAGAAAAAATAAAAACTCATCTAATGAGAAAAGTCGTTTCGCAGGCGTATGCGCATTATGCAAGCCAAACCTGCATGCGCATATGCGCAGATTGGTTTACGCATGCGCAATAAGTTTTTCTATTTACCCTATTTATTCGGATATAAGACGGTAGTTTACCCTTCCAAAATTACCGCAGATATCTAATTCAATCTTGTGTAGGTCAGACTGGGTTTGCTCTTCCAAAACAATCTATTACATCTAGATCTAGATGTTTGGATTGTTTTGGGAGAGAAACAAAACGTCTTTTTACTGAAGAAATACGGTCTCGTCAGGGAGAAACGTGCACTTGCTCCGGCGTGCATGATAATTGTAGTGATAATTGTAGTTGGATGGTTACATTTTCTGGGAGAAGCAACTCCTCCACTCCAGTTTCATTTTCGCCTCCCTCCTCATTTTGGGTCAACTTTTGTTTTTTGTGGAATGGCTTCGTCTTCCGGGGAAGCAAATATGGAGTCAAAAACTTTGTTCCCCTTTGCAAAACTGGCGAAAAAACAAATAAACAAAACATACAAGCGTAACCATATACTTTAAGGATGCACCCCTTGAATATTCCCAAATCAATACTATACAGCTTGGATTAGAGAGCTCTGCCAAGCATGCACATCACATATTTGCTCAGAAACTTATTTGATTGTTGCCTTATCACCGCTGGAAACTCGCAAGATTAATGTGGTTGCTCAAAAGCTACATAGGCCAATTTCAGTGGCCCAAACCGTCCACAAGTTTCAGATCCCATTCATTCATTATTGCCAAAAAGAGAAATTTTGCCACTAAAGATAGTATTTTGGAGATTTATGGGAGCTCCAGACAAAAAGGAGGAGCATCATTGTATGATCGTCAAAACGTTGCCTTCGAATTTGTAGGACTTTTAGGGACTGACCATTTGATATTCTGTGGGTGGGTGGGGGGGGGGGGCCTGGTATATTTATCAAAAAAAATTCCCTGTCTTTGGATATGCAAGAAAAAAAATAACCTGGCTCATAAGGGGGTTAAAAAAATAATCTGGCCTCAAAAGTAAGAGAAAAAAATAAGCTGTCTCCACCCAAAATTTCAAAAAAAAAAATATAGTCTGCAGATAATTCCATTGGAATTGAGTTTTTATAATGTCTCTGGCTTCTGGGGGCTGCGCCCCCAGACCCCCATATTTATAGTAATATTTTAATATTATCTACAATTGGTTTACACCAGTCGGCCCGCATGTGCATACATTTACAAAAACATCCTATACAAACATTCACATACATGTATTATTGATCTGCCACATTACTAAGTAAATGTTTTCACTAAAACTGAATTGCAAAAGAGTCACTAGCTTATGGGAGACAAAACCATTATGGCAAAATAAACACTCTAAAAGGCAAAAGTCCTAATATAAAAACCCTTATTTTTATCAGCATTCCTAGTTTTTCTCTATTGTTTCCAGTCTTAAAATTGTCATTGAAATTGGGAAATTGCTATAGCTTCAGGGGGGCAACGCCCCCCAGACCCCCCTTTGTTAACTTCTTAGCACATAGCTTTCAGCCATTTTATTAATTGCCATTCATGTACATCTATAATGTGACTCTATCATGTAAGTAATGTGACTCTATCATGTAAGTATTTATCAAACTTTCTAAAATACGAATAAAGCATGTTTGGGCATATATTGGGATAGAAAAAAAACTAAATTCCTAATGTTAGCCCTAAAACTTTGCCAAAATAGCCCTAAATTTTGGCCAAAATATCCCTTATTTAAAGCCTACTTTTTTGCCAAACTCATACAGGGATGTCTGTATCTGTACCTTAGATGAAAAGAGTAACATGCTCCAGGCACTGGTTTGCAAAAGCAAGCTAAGCCATGCCCTTGGCCTGGTTAAAGACAGCACCATGTTCTTTTTGTGAGAAAAAAGGGGTAAAAAATACTGATGTGGGTAAAATAAAAGGTATTAACGTCAAGTAAACAAGGATCTGATAGTTCAGCTATAAAATTAAAAAAAATAACCTGTTTGAGTTAGTTTGTAAAAAAAATAAATTAGCTCCCACAAGGTGAAAAAAAAAGAAATTGTTTCCACAGGCCAGTGAAATAAAATGTCGTGTCTCCATCAAGAATACCAGCCCCTCCCCCCCTCCCCTCCCCAGAATATCAAATGGTCGGTCCCTTACCCAACCTGAGATCAATGACACTCAGGTCCTGCTACAGCTACAAGCAGCTCTGACGCAAAGGTACACGGCAGCCCATCTATTTTGTTGGCTAAAAAGGCAAAGAAACAACTCACTAAAACAAAACTAACACACCCACAAATCGCGAGAGTCTTTAACGGCCGCCACCTTGCTACTATAGTAACGGCGGTCCAGACCTCGGTTAATCTTTGGTAAGTTCATGGCGTAATTTTAGTAGCTACCATCGCAGATCGCACTTTGATTCGAACTTTGAATAAATATAGCAGCTACTATAGTTTGATTCGAAGTGGGCCTTCGTCTGACGAACTCGAGAAAAGACTGAAGTTAGATTCCACGATTATCACCTACAATACAGATGCAGCCAGTTAGATACTTGGAAAGGAACGTCGCAGGAAAAAGCCGTGGGTTACCAGAGATTTTCTTGACCTCTGGGTGATGAGAGGAGAGATGTTAAGAAGAGGTGGTATTCAGGAGGCACTGAAGAAAGCTAAGGAGGACTGGATAGGTATCAGTGCGAGGAGATCGAAAGTTACTTGAACAAAAACAATAGCAAGCTGGTGAAGATTCTAACTTCAGAGAAACAGGGTAGGTCCTCAGATATCCAGGACAGGTCTGGAAAACGTCTTTGAAAAGAGCAAGAGATTCCTCAGCAGATGGACAGAATATTGCTCAGAACTAGGGTAGAGTCAGATAACTTCGGACATGGGGGTAAATTCGGACATACCACTGCAAACAGTGAAAATCCAGATGAGACGGCTCATAATGAGCCGTCTCATCAGGATTTTTACTGTTTAGCCAATTATTATGTTTTAGTTTCAAACAACTGACATATAGATCTAAAGGAAGAAATGTCACTGTCCGAATTTACCCGCTGTCCGAAGTTACCCGACTCTCCCCTATACAAACATGAGAGTGATGGTGACAAACAGACAATGCGGTTCTGGACTGCAACCAGCCCAAGAAGAAGATCTACAGCCGATCCTTCGTGTGGAAGTTGAGATTGCAGTAGCAACACTGAAGAAGGGAAAGTTTGCAAGAGCAAGAGTTGATGATATACCAGCAGTATTTGTTCAAGGTGGCGGGGAGACCATGATGGATGTTTTAACAGAGATCTGTAAAAGGATCTGGAGAACAGGAGAATGGCCTACCCAATGGACTCAGTCGCTGATTATTAAACTCCCTAAAAAGGGCAACCTGCAGCTCTGTCAGAACTACAGAACCATCAGCCTCATCAGTTATTCAAGCAAAGCCATGCTGAAAGTTATCTTTAACAGGCTTAAACCCCAAGCCGAAGAGATAATCGCTGAAGAACAGGCTGGTTTCAGAGCCGGAAGGAGCACCGCAGAAGAGATCTTCAACCTTAGAATCCTGTGTGAAAAGTATCTCCAACATCAGCAAAATCTGTACCATGTCTTCATTAATTTCAACAAAGCCTTTGACAGGGTATGGCATGCAGCCTTATGGGCGCCATGCGGAAGTATAATGTTGGTGCAAATCTAGTTCGCACCATCGCACAGCTCCACGACAAGGCTACAAGTGCAGTCCTAGGTCCAGAATTACAATCGTTCCTTTAAGTTAAGGCTACTTCAACCTTAAGGTCTGAAATTTCAAGATCATGCTTTATACGCGTATGCTAAGAATAACCAAGAAATTTTAAGCTTATGAACCCGTTTAGGCATTACTCAATCTATCAAATCTAAAACCGTTTCATAAATTACTTATTAAATGCTAGTTTTCTTTATCTAAAATTACTTCCCTTTAATTTAAGGTCACCTTAACTTTTAGGAATGGTTGTAGTCCTAGTGTGACGGTAGAAGGTCACAGATATACATGTAAATAGATATGCAAATTACAAACTCGGTAGTTTGTGGTCGAGTAAATGTTGGGGTATATAAGCAAATAAACCGCCCTTGGTGGGTGAGCATGCTTTTCCACTGACGGGGTTTGTTTGCAGGTCGGCCCACGTCTCTTTGGTGGCAGCGGTGGGATAATGACAACTGCCAGACCGGAGTTGCCTTACCCATGTAATTCCCAGGCCAAGTCTCGGGACGAGACTTCTCGGAGGGGAAAGTAATGTGACGGTAGAAGGTCACAGATATAAATAGATATGCAAATTACAAACTCGGTAGTTTGTGGTCGAGTAAATGTTGGGGTATATAAGCAAATAAACCGCCCTTGGTGGGTGAGCATGCTTTTCCACTGACGGGGTTTGTTTGCAGGTCGGCCCACGTTACACTAGCCGCTGATGAATGGCATCATGGGAGAATGGCTCAGAACAACAGTTGCAGTAAGACAAGGATGTCTTCTGTCAGGCTCCCTTTTCAACATTTTTTTTCGAACGGATCATGTCTTATGCTCTGGAAGAACATGACGGAAAGGTAAGCATAGGCGGCAGAAATATTACCAATCTGCAGTTTGCCGATGACATAGAGGCTCTAGCCGAGGAAGGGCAGGACCTAGAAGCCCTAGTTGTAAGTGTCGACAAAACCTGCACAAGATTTAAAATGGAGATCAATGCTGTGAAGACCAAACTGATGACAAACAGCGCCAATGTCATCAAGAGGGAGATCAAGGTATAGGGGCAAAAGCTGGGTATCGTAACAAATTTAAAGAGTAACTACACTTCAGGAACTGACTGAATCAGATCCCAAACCCTATCCCCAACACCAAAGGGAAAGATTGACAAAGACATCCCAACAAACAATAAATTACAAGTGATAAGCCGAGCCAGCAGCTCTTTCCCAAATAGATGGCAACTCAGCTATCTTTATTGAACTAATTAATTTAGACCAACAGACGGGTTACAACGGACTAAGCAAATTATATGAAAAACATTTAACAATTATTTTACCCTATTTTCTATTTTTGTGATAAAAGGATTAAACTGAGAACACAATAAATTAAACAGCACCGAACATAAAACAAATGCAACCGCAACAAAAGTACCGCCTTGGGACGGTCAGTAATAACTACTGGGGGGTTTAAACCGGTTTTACTGGGCCCAAACTGGGCCCAAACCTATGGAGGTCCCCTAAGTTTTCAAATACCTTGGCGCAGTTGTCTCAGATGATGGCTCTAAACATCACTTATGTGCAGTCTGGTCAGAGGCTTTGCTTGATGTTGAAAATCACATGATGTGGGCTCAGTCCATAATTTCCCACTGCAGACCAGCTGTTCATGTGACAGGTGTTATGACTACCGTAAAAATGAAAAAAATGACACATAAAATATTTATCTTAGTATTCTAAAAATGGAACACAATTTCATTTTTCAATGACCGAGCCGCGGCGCCAGAAGACCAACAAAGTGGTTGTGCGCCCAGTCTGATCAGAGTCCTCGCTGTCCGCATGGAGGTAACTTAGACCCTTAGCTACCCTTGAAGCGCTTAGCGAAGAGTCTGATCAAACTTGTCGGATGTCCAGGCTGATCTGAGTCTGCGCTGGACGTACGACCACTTCGTTGGTTTTCTCGTGTCGCGGCTCATGTACACTGTAAAAATCGCGCTTAGCTATAAAACACAAGTGGTTACATGTTTAGGTGTAAATATATGTCATATAGCTAAACATGTACGCCTTTTCTATTATTTTCCCAAACTTAGTCTGCTAAACACGTTTTATTCTGTTACGCGTTTCGGATCAATCCATTCTCTCTTTTCACCGTTGAAGAACGAGAAAAAGAGACGAAAATGTTGACAGAGGATTTTTTCAAAATAAAAGGTAACTATAACCAGTTTTGTACATGTTTAATTTCTTAACATAAACCTAAACATGTTGCAAATTGAACATGTTACGATTCAAACACATAAAAATCGGACTGCATTTTTTGCATTGATTCTAAACACATTTTAACAGTGTAGTAATGCGCCTAAAGGATGCAGCTGGAATGGCAAACAATGTAGGCCCGGTTTAGACCGGTCAAGCAGAAGCAGTCTGAGCTGGCCCCGAGGTTATAAAACTTTTTTCATGCTCAACTCAGCTGAGCATGAAATTTTACCTGCTTATAAATAGCAAATTACTGATAAATACATTATTTTCATGCTCAGTTTAGCTGAGTGTGAAATTTTCTCTGCTTATGAATATTAAAATGCCAACATTAGTTGGCATTTTCATATTTATCAGCAGAGAAAATTTCATGCTCAGCTGAGTTGAGCATGAAAAAAGTTTTATAACCTCGGGGCCAGGGCTCCGGCCTATCTGTCCCAATATTTAGAGCTTGTACGGCATATTTGAAGACATGCTGATCACACAACGGATAATCACTATAGGAACAAGTTGCTTCTTTAAAAAGAATCCAAAGGAAAGGCCTGCTATGCAATGTAACGCATAGGTGATGCTTCAGCATGTGTACTGACTTATAATTAAAGTCACGCCATCATTAATTATTGGTGATTCTAATGAGACGTAAAATGGAAGTACTTAATTAACAATAATAATATTATATATTACCATTTGACAAAAAAGGCTTTCACAAAAAGCTTGAGATTTTTTAAGAAACCATTAAAAGTTGATGCCTACTTAAAATTTGCACAATGGCCATAAAAATTAAGAATAAAAGTTTTGTTTATATCTCAAAAGTCGACACGAAATTCTCACTTGGTAAGCTTCAAGCACAGACGCGGGTGCGAGTGGTGGGCGACCAACCTACACTTATAATACATGTCAGTATTGAATCCTTGAAAGACTGACTACATTCAGCAGACAACAGTCATTAGATTAACTCAATTTTGATGTTAAACGTAACTATAATATAACTTTTAATTAGATTGACCACAATCAATCAGGACAACTCCCTTCTTCAAAATGGCCAGGACACGGACAGACACGGAGCGAGGAGGCGAGAGTTATGGATTCGTTCCTCTAAGGGTCATCGTTATGAGAATTTTACGGTGATTCAACGTCAAGCGATGAGGATGGACAAGAGAGATAATATCATAATTGTGATAATTGTACTCGTATGCATGTACGCCATATGCAAGCGTCTGAAACCTGCAAAAAAATGTTTCCAGCAATAATTCATGTATTTACAGAAGTGCATATGCTTTTGTTACTGCCAAATGATGTTACAGTGAACAAAGTAGTTATTTCGTTTTCGAGTAACAAATATACCGGTGTGAATTTCATGATGAGACGCAGGCACTGCGTGTCATTATGGATTTCATGCTGCTACAATGATATGCTATTGATATCCTGCCTGTATCAATATGCTTTGTTCTTGTATATTATTAGGTTGTTTTGTACTATGGGAGTGAAAATTATACGTTGTATTTAAAGAACACCTTCTCCATGAGATTACCATTGACAGTAATTGTTGAACCGATTTTGTATAACAGTGTCTGACAAAATTTAGTATATTATGCCAGTTAATTTACTATTGTACTGAGTAATTATTGTATTGCACATTTTCTATATTTTACACTGTCATATGCCATCATGTATAAAATGTTGTATCCTCATGGTCTTTTGTAGCCCTATGGAATTTGAAAATAATTAAACTCTAAACTCTCTAAAACTCATGTTTTTTGTTATTACTGTAATATATGTTGTTTACACACAAAAAATGCTTAAACCAAATAAAGGCAGATGGACAGACAGTTGAAATTAATAAGAAGAAAAAAACAAACCTTTTCTCTTATAAACAAAGTTTTCTCCAAATCCCGGTACGATGACAACCGTGTACGCGAGGATAAATCCAAGAGAAATTCCAATTAAGAAATAAGTTATTATTTTCTTGTCCAGTTTCCAACCCATTTTTGTTTACTGTCTCACAGGGTACTGTTTTAAGTTCGATCAGGCATCTGTAACTGAAACTATTTTCACTTACAAATGGTGAGCTGTAACTTTGGTAGAATGTTCACCAGTCAAGAAATTTATTATCATTATCATTATTACTGTTGTTTTCTTTTTCTTATTTCATTGTCTTTCTACAATCGGTCCGGTATTCAAATATGACAATATGACTTGATTGAGCTCTGCTATGAAAAATACCCTTCATATCATGTGCAAACAATAAAGGCCGAGATCAGTCTGCGCATCCGCGCTTCTGTTTACGCACAAACAATCTATGGGTCCAAGAATATCTACATAGCGGATAGCAAAGACTCTGACCTATCTGCGCATAACCGCATGCTGATCTGAATTTTAACTTTTCTCACATGCTGTGATAGACGGTATCGTTTTATTTTGTCACCAGACGGCATTGAAAACTCCACCTTCGCGCACAGTATATGTACTTAAACGCCTAAGCAATTGTGCGATTTAAACTAAATGAGCCACGTCATGACAAAACCAACAAAGTGGCATGTGTGTCCAGCGAAGACTCAGATCAGCCCGGGCATCCGCCCAGCCTGATCAGAGTCTTTGCTGTGTGCTGAAAGGATAAATGAGGGTCTAAGCTACCGCCATACTGACAGCAAAGGCCTTGTTCAGAATTGGCGGATGTCCAGGCTGATCTAAGTCTTCGCTTGGCGCACACGCCACTTTGTTGGTTTGTCGTTGCCGCTCAAATGTCCTGGCGCAACTGCTCAGATATATACGATGTTCGTATTAAACAGCATATGCCTAACAGTGCTTTTGCAGATCTTATCCGAAATTTCTTAATTATTAAAAATTTCAATTATACATGTAATTGCAATTGTCCAATGTCTTCCAGCTAAAAGCTTTCCATTAAACACTATATATTAAACAATAACTGTTATTCAAGCTAAAGTGGTCGGGAAAAGGTGAATTTAAAATAGGCAAAACTATTTGATATGACTGGCACACAAACAAGTGAAGTTTCCTAAGACAAAGCGATATTGCAACTGCTTTAAGTATCACAAGGGTACTTTGTTTCTGTTTTCTGTGCTCCAGACCTTATTATTACCGAATACAAACGGGTTAAAATCTGCTTAGAATAATAAAAATCCCATTGGTAAGCCTTTCCAATATTAATTCTAATCTGTATTAACTCCTAATCGAAAATTATATTAAGGACGGTCGACTCGGAGGCTAGAAACAAAAACTACATGAGCCGCGACACGGCAAAACCAACAAAGTGGTATGTGTGCCCAGCGAGGACTCAGATCAACCTGGGCTTCCGCCCAGTCTGATCAGAGTCTTCGCTGTCCGCATGAAGGTATCTTAGACCCTTAGCTACCCTTAAAGCGTTTAGCGAAGTCTGGTCAGACTGGGCGGGTGCCCAGGCTGATCTGAGTCTACGCTGGGTGCACAACCACATTGTTGTTTTTCTCGTGTCGCAGCTCATGTACTGTGGTGTGACCAGTGTCGGCCATTTTAGTGACACTTAGCTATACTGTAACCTGATTAAGGTAGCTAGTTAGTCCATATTTTGATTAAAGTGATGATTTGTATTAAATACAAAAATTTGAATATAACAATGAAAAAAATCATATATCCCTGAAACTCAGCAGTCCTTATTCATTGTGTTGTCTCAATCGTTAAGAATACAAAAAAACGAGTGACATGCTGATGAAAAAAAAAAGTGAATTTGATGTGCAGATATCTAAAAATGTGAACATCATTATTGAAAATGCAATAAGGTCTGATGGTAGCCGCGCTTAACAAGCAAGACTCCAGGCAAACGACAACGACTCAAAATAGTCCCTGTACCCCAGTGACTTTAGCTCCGGCCTACTAAGCTTGCGATCAGGTTTCAAACCCCCTAGCGGTGGATAAGTTTTCAAACGTAGACTGCGTAAATACGGTAAAGTAGTGAGTTCGTGGTTCTTGAGTGCTGTGTAAAAAATGATATATTTTAATGGAATTTGTTGGAATTTGGAACTTTTTTGACGTTTGTGATGGTGACCGATGATAAGACTTGATGTCGGAACAAAATGTTGATCAAAATAGTGACTTATTGTCAAGGAAAAAGAGGAAAGTGAAACGGAAAGCTAAATCGCCATTGAATGACACGAGTACAAACAATGGCCATATACACAGTGGTACACAAGTGAGTTCACGGAAGGTGGCGCAAAGGGTAAACATGTGAGTTTTGCAAATAAAACCAATAGCAGTAACAGTAACAATAACAATAGCAGTTATAAAAACAGTAAAAGCCTAAATAGTTTAACTAGTTCGGCGAGTCCTGGCTTCTGCTTTCTGGACCCTAATAAAAACCCACCTATCATGAGTTTTTCCCAGGATCCTACAAGCCAACAGCAACCCGTAGGGGTTTCAGTTCTTAACCCAGGTGCATATAGTATGTCGCCGACTCAAACGTTATCAACGTTACCAACACAGCAGATATATAATGCGCCCCCGTTCCCAGCCGGTGGGCTGCCGGGTTGGGTGTCTGAGCTGATACAGGATGTTAAGCAGATAAAACTGTCAATGACAAAACTTGACCAGATAGAACGAACTGTGAACACAATCAACCTGAAAGTGTCTGATCTAGAAGTGAAAGTTAACTCTTTAGAGCCCAGGGTGTGCGAGGTAGAAAAATCATGTACATTTATCAGTGGTGAAAATGATGATCGTAAAAAGGAACTTGAATGGACAAAAGCTGAAGTTAATAAGTTGAGAACTGATCGTACTAACATGCAAACCAATGCTAACTATCTCAGAGCTAGAAACAATGTTTTAGAAGCGAAAGTTACAGACTTAGAATCGAGGTCAATGCGAGATAACTTGTTATTTTACGGTATAACAGAAAGAGGTCAGCATGAGAATTGTGAAGGGTTGGTAAAAGGAGTGTGCGTTGATACTCTGGGACTTGCGGAAGCCGATAGTATGACATTTGACAGGGTTCACAGGGTTGGAACATTTAGCAAAAACAAAGTCAGGCCCATAGTGGCAAAATTCCACTATTTCAGAGAAAGAGAGATTGTTCGACAAAAGGCGTACGAAAATAATGCAGCTTTGAAGAGAGAGAACCTAGGCATTGGTCAGCAGTGGCCGTCTGAAGTGAGGGAAACTAGAAAAGCACTGTTCCCTATAATGCAGCGTGAAAAGTCGCAGGGTAACGCTGTAAAGCTTGTTAAAGATAAACTCTTTGTAAACGATGTTGAGTATAGATTACCGTCGCAGGGGCAGCAACAGCCTCAAGCACCCATGGCAAACACGTACAGATTTATTCCGCCTCAACCACAGACATCTGGGTGGTATCAGGGTCAGGCTCAGCCTAATCAGTTTGGTTCTATGTCGCAACAGTCACCACCACGTCAGTGGGTACCACCACCGCCCCCGGTTCCACCGGGGCAGCCAGGATCGTTTCAGTGGACGTCACCGATTCAAAGAATGACGCCACCTATGCCACCTATGCAGCAGTCGTCTAATCCACCATTCATGGCGTCACAGCAGGTACGTCAAACGACACCAACGCAGCAGCAGAATCCAGTAATACAGCAGGGACCATCGCAACAGAATCAGCCGTCACAGCTAACGAACGAGACAGCGAATGACATGCAGCACGACGATCGATAAGGGTGTCAGGGGGAGCGAATTAAGATAGTGTCTTGGAACATTCATGGGTTAAAGCGGAAGCTAAGTGACGTTGATTTTATAGAATGCATATACGAGTACGATGCAGACGTATACATGTTTTCGGAGACATGGCTCTCAAATTCTGATCAACTAAATTTAGACATACAAGGTTACACTTGTGACCATATTTACGGTAATAAGTCGGTTGGAGCCAAGAAGGGCAGATATAGCGGTGGTATATCAATATACTATAAAAATTGTTTAAAAAATCATATTAAAATTGTCGAAAAAAATCAGTGTGGAATTTTGTGGGTCAAAATTCAGAGTGAGCTGTTTTCGTCTCAGGAAGACGTCTATATTTGCAATTTGTACATCCCACCCGCAAATTCCAAAGTGTTAAACCAAGACATCGATATCTATGAAATATTAGAACAAGGCGTTTTACGTTATAAAAAATTTAGGCAAAGTTTTATGTTTCTGGAGATTTTAACGGTCGCACGGCTACGGAAGCAGATATACTCGATTTTGACAAATACTTAGATGATGAAGCTTTTTCTGATTTAACGTATAAAAGTAACATTTCTGCAAGAATAAATCAGGATAGTGTAACTGACAGTTTTGGTCGGAGGCTATTGTTGTTCTGCCAGATGACTGATCTATTTATAGCAAATGGCCGGCACGGGGATTCCCGAAATACAAGCGGGTTCACTTTTGCCTCACACAATGGACTTAGTGTTGTTGATTACTTACTATGTAGTGTAGCAGATAGTCAGTTTGTAAATAATTTTTGTATTTTGAATTTCAATGAATTTTCTGATCACTCACCAATCATGTTCAGCCTTTCGTCAAAATATACTGTACAGCAGACGCAAAATAATCCAGAACAAAATACATGTTGCAAAACAAAATTATTTTACGACGAAGCGAACGTAACTATATTTAGAAATCAATTGAATACCTGTGATAGTGTATTGGGTCAGCTGATTGATAACGTAAACATTGGCCAGGTAGATAGTATTGTACAGTCATTCACAAAGTATGCTTATGATTGCGCGGTTTGTGCTTTTGGTAAAACGGGCAGGAGAAATACGAATTTTAAACCAAAAAATCTTTGGTTCGATTATAAATGTACCCAGGCTAGGGATGAATTTAAGCGAGCGAGAAATCAGTTTTTGAAAAATAAAAGCGATGCCAATAGACAGAATTTTGTCTTATTAAGATCGAAATATAATAAGATTAAAAATATAGCAAAGAAAAAATTCAAAATAAAGGAGGGTCAGGAGATCTGTAGTATGGCGAAGTCAAAACCAAATCAATTTTGGAAAACAATTAAGAAAAAATTCACAAATTCGAAAGTAGCGAAGTCAGATACATTGACCGTTACTGATTTGTTAGAGCATTTTAAGTCGATATATGGAAATGAGCCAGATCTTCCGAGCGAGCAACCGCCAGATCATACTTTGCATGACAGTCAGGCAAAAGATGATCTGGATGTTGAAATCTCGGAAAATGAACTAAAAACTGCCATTTTTTCGCAGAAAAATAATAAGAGCACGGGTACGGATCTATTATGTGCTGAACTATTTAAATCTTCTTTTGATATTATATGTCCGTTTCTTTTAAAGCTGTATAATAGATTATTCGCAAATGGCGAATACTCACGGTTGTGGGGAGAGGGGATCATAGTACCGATTTTTAAGGGTGGCAACCCAGATGAGGCTGGTAATTACAGGGGTATAACTTTAATCAATATCATGGGGAAAATATATTCGCAGATACTACTCAATCGTTTAAATAAATGGGCAGAAACAGAAGAAAAAATTCTAGATAGTCAATTTGGCTTTCAAAAGGGCAAATCTACGGTAGACTGCATTTTCACCTTTTATTCTGTTATTGTTAAAACATTGAGTCAGGGAGAAAAGTTATATTGCGTTTTTATAGATTACGAAAAAGCCTTCGATAAAATTAACAGATCCTTTCTATGGCAAAAACTCTTATCCGAAAATATCAGTAGTAAATTTGTCAGTGCTTTACGCTCCATGTATAATGTCGTCAAATCTTGTGTTAGATATCAGTCTTCTATTTCACGTTTTTTCAGCTCATATAATGGATTAAAACAGGGGGATCCGAGCTCGCCATTACTATTCATGCTTTTTATTAATTATATTGTGCAAAATATAAATGTTGGTTTAGATCAAATATTCACTATTGATGACATGCAGTTGTTTTTAATGTTATATGCTGATGATGCTGTAGTTTTTGCTAAATCACCGATAGTATTACAGTCTATTTTATACGACATCGAAACATACTGTACACTTTGGGGTTTAAAAATCAACACAGCAAAAACAAAAGCCATGATATTTGAGAAGGGAAGACATACAAATTTTGATTTCTATCTTAATAACGTTAAATTAGAAATGGTGACATCGTTTAAATATCTTGGTATGCATTTCTTTAAAAATGGGAATTGGAACAGGGCACAAAAAAGATTATCACAACATGCTGCTTTTGCTTTACATAAATTGTTTTCACTTTTTCGACAAATTGAATTTACGACTTCCCAAAAATGAAAATTATTTGATATACTTGTTGGATCAGTTTTGAATTATAGCGCTGAGGTGTGGGGTTATAACGAAGCAAAAGATATCGAAATTTTACATACTAAATTTTGTAGATGGGTTCTAAATGTTCGAAAATCAACAAATCTTTCTGGACTGTACGGAGAGTTAGGCAGATTTCCGTTAATAATATATAGAAAAATAAGTATGATCCGATATTGGATAAAGCTATTATCATCAAGGGATTCTTTTATTCCTAAGAAAATGTATAATGTATTAAAAAATGACATAGAAAATAACCGAACATATAATGGATTAAATTGGGCCCCTACCAAGTTAAAAATATATTAGATAATCTTGGACTTAGCAACATTTGGATACACCAAACTGATATTGATATTCCTTTTAATTTGATAAAACAACGCATAATTGACACATACAAGCAATCCTGGTATTCTTCAATAAATAATTCAAGAAGATTGGAAATGTACGCACGATATAAACATGACTTGGAATTAGAAAATTATCTTGATTTTATTACGGAAAAGAAATATAAAATAGCTTTGACACAATTTAGATTATCGTCACATGATTTAGCCATTGAACGCGGAAGATACGAAAACTTCAATAGTAAGAATTTGTAAATTATGTAATAGTAACTTTTTGGAAAACGAATATCATTTTCTATTAGTATGTCCCTTTTACCGAGAGTTAAGACAAAAATATTTGAAATCTTTTTACTGTCGTTGGCCAACACTTAATAAATTTGATGATTTGATGTCAACAACCAATAAAAAGGCTGTCTTAAATGTTGCTAAATTCATTTATCATGCATCGAATCTAAGAAAAATAGGTATTATATAGTATTATTACACAGTGATCCATTTGTTGCGCTCCTCGTAAATTTGTATGCATGTCCTCACTACTGTATATATGATTCGTAGGCTATAAGCATTGTGTTTTTGCTTTATGCTGAATAAAATTATGTTATGTTATGTTATGTAAACGAGACCCCATTCGTCACAGCCATTCATTGTCACTCTTTCATGGGCTACATATGGCTGAAATACTGTTGAAGGGATCGTAAAACCGTATCATCCATCCATCTGTGTCTACATTGAATATTTGCTAGGTTGGCTGATACTCTTATTGTTTTATTTTTATTTTGTTTTGTTTTTGTTTTGTTCAGTAAACTTGTTAATTTTATAAAGATCTAACAATCTTACAAACCTGCGACAGGATAATTAAGCCGCAGGTCTCGACAAAAATCTGATAAACTCGTCCAGCTAAAGCCTTTAGTTTGTTTGCTTCTGACAAACTCTTAGGGTCCAGAAGTGGAGAATGCACACAGCAAAGAATCGGACCAGAGTGTGCGGGCGCACCTTAAAGCCTGTACGCGAAAGGACGCTTTATGCGACTACCGACTAAAGCGCACATATTTAACCTTGTAAGAGTTAGATCCGATTAACATTATGGCCTCATATACATGTATTTGGTTAAGCTTCTGTTTTTATTTTAAGAAAAAGATCAGCTCTAACTTTGATTTGTGGCCAACAGCCAGCAATTCGCAGTACAGCACTGCCCAATTTGAAGAAGTACCATTTACACAGAATACTGTAAAAATTCTAAAAAATTGGACACCTAAAATAAATACCGAATTTGTCCTAAAGATGGAACAGTTTGGTTTAACAGTGCAGTAATGAGTCCAATAGATGAGGATGGAATGGCAAACAGTGTAGACCCGGATCAGACTGCTCCAGGAGCAGTCTGATCTGGGTTTGTTGGCTTTGCTCATATCCACCTGTCACATTACTAAGAATTTCCCGGTGCAGCCTTTTCATTAAGTTGGAATCTTCGTACGGGAGGAACAAAAAACAATTGTGCAGGGTACTTTTATTCATTTATTTGTTTATTGGCACTTTATCTTTATAAAACACAAAGCTTCGAACAATTACACATGTATTGGTCTATAGATGTATTTCATATTAATTTTAGCTCACTTGAGCCAAAGTCTCCGCAGGAGCTTAAAATAAAGGCAGGCTCCGTCGTCATGGCCAAATTTGCATGACTGCATTCAGTAGACGCTTCTCCAGACGTATTTATGGAGCTATTTGAAGACTCTAGCCCTTGTGCTTACTAATTAAAACAGGTGGATATTTCACAAAGGCGCGCGCACGCACACAAAAGGTACTAGTATTGCATAAGCCCGTCTTTGCTTCGCAAAGTCGCGCTAAAAATGAAAGAATTTGCTCCTAAAGGAGAAAAAAAATCTTCATTCAAGAGTATATCCCCTTTTTGAAGAGCTTCGTGCTCAAGGGAAGCAAAAAGGAAGTCACGCAAATTGTTTCCCTCTGTAAAAGCACAGGCGCTTGAAGTTCTATGCTTAAAAACAACAACTCAAAACCCTTTAAACTTGACGCAGTCTATAGTCCATTTCTTCAAAATAGCTCATAGTCTGGATATTTGGCGGCATCATTAGCATAAAACTTCAAGCGCCTGTGGTAAAAGTGACCAAACGTTGCATAGGTATATGGTCAAGTCAGGTAAATTCGGACAGCAGGTTAATTCAGAAAGTGACATTGTTTCCTTTATATGTAAGTTGTTTGGAAATAAAACAAAATTAACTGGACAAACAATGAAGATCCTGGTCTCATCTGGATTTTCACTATTTGCAATGGTGTGCCCGAATTCACCGCTGTCCGAAGTTACCATCCTCGACCCTACCCGTACACCTTAATTTGTCAGAAAAAGGGGTAAAAGTTCAATTAAAGTGCAAAAATAAAAATAACGTGATTTTTGCAAGAGAAAAGAAAGATAACGTGATTTTTGCAAGAGAAAAAAATCTTTACAGGAATCCGTCGTCATTATGAGTAAAAGTAGACTGATGGACTCGGTCTAGGAAAGGCGAAAGTCAATTCTCTTCTATCCCTGCTTTTGAACTTCCTGACACGGATTAAGAAACCAGTGTGATGTCATCATTTTAAAGAGGGACACAAAGCTGTCAGCTGTGGCTGAATAAACCACTATATTTGAAGTTTGTCACTTAAGGTATCTAGGAACATTCCACCGCCCCCCCCCCCCCCCCCCCCCCCACCGGCCACCACCCCACCACCCAATTCCTCCAAACTTGACTGTTTACCATTTTTACGAAGAGGAACAGCTTTTGCGACTTCCCGTTTGCTTTCATGAGGACAAAGCCCTTCAATCAAGGCATCTACTCTTAAAGCGGAAAAATTGGATTCTAGACGACCGAAATCTTTCCTTTAAGAGTTGACCCACTGGGCACACAAGGTTGAATCAATATTGATTCAACCTTGATTCAACGTCATGACGTTGAATCAAGGTTGAATCAATATTGATTGCATATTCAAATCAAATACTCCCAGGGCACATGACTTCCAAATGACGTGGTACTGACGTGTATGCGACGTCATCACGTCATCACGTGCACTGACCTTAAACTAGAATGCTCGTGCTTGATAAATATACATTATATTTCACTAGTAGGTCCAAAATCATGTCCGTTAAAAATTGAATATTATCGAGAAATCAACTGATGGTAATGTGCACAACGCGTGGTGAATGTAGAATAATCAGTTTGTGGTGCCTGCGGGTTGTGCAATAAGAAGTTTTGCATACCAGTGGCTGGGTACTGTTAAATTACATAAGTATACAAAATTTGAAGCAAATATACCAAGCGGTCCAAGAGTTATGAGCATTTTCAATAAAAGAGCTCGACCAGCCAAATTGATGCTCGGTGAAGCCTCGTCACTGTTTTGCATGCCGGTGGCTGGACTATGTTAAAATACATAAGCATACAAAATTTGAACCATATTTACCACGGTGTTCAAGAGTTATGAGCATTTTCAGTAGTTGGTCGTCAATTTTCAACTTGTGCTCAGCAAAGTCTCGTCCATCAAATAAGGTTGTTATGCATGCGAGTCGTTAGACAATGTTGACATGTATAAGTGTGCAAAATTTTGTCAAAATATCCCATGCGGTTCAAGAGTTATAAGCGTGTTTGCTAACTGATAACGGACGGGCGGACAAAATGGCTCAACCGGCCAAAATGATGCTCGGTGAAGCCTCGTCACCGTTTTGCATGCTGGTGGCTGGACAATGTTAAAATACATAAGTATACAAAATTTGAACCATATATACCACGGGGTTCAAGAGTTATGAGCATTTTCACTACTTGACCGTAAATTTTCAACTTGTGCTCAGCAAAGCCTCGTCCATCAAAAAAGACGGTTATGAATGCGAGTCGTTAGATAATGTTGACATGTATAAGGATGCAAAATTTTATCAAAATACGAGGGTCATTTCAGAAATAGTGTAAATGAGGCGGCCATTCCTAGGAATGTTGACCGATTTTTGAATTTATGTCGTAACTTTTAGGTTTACATATCACCCAATGGCATTCACTCAAAAAATTTGAGGCACAAGTATTTTCTTTAAAATATGCCTTGACAATTGTTGTGAGGGTAAGGACACTGAGTAGAAACAGACGGAATATTTATGAGAAGACAAATTCATATTTTCTATACTCTGGATACAAGCAGCTCTGGATTGATACCTATAATACCTGTTATACTGAAAATATTTCAGTATGAAAAGCATTGTGTCAGCCTTGCTAACACACAAGATTTACCTTGCAAGATAGGCTAATCATGGAACAATGCGCATTTTTGATGACGTCACTTTCTGCTCTAAATTAAAATGTATAGTAAGTTGTTTAAACTTCGATTTTGAGGTCAAATTAAGTGAAAATGAATGTTTGGTGACAGATATGAAACAAAAAAAACAAATAAAATTTAATTCGTCATGCTTGTTTTCTGTTATGAATAATCTTTTATGTCGCCTTATGCTCTTTTGTCAGTGGCCTATCTGATTTTTTAAGATAAGTTTCCCCACCCACCCACATATTTCAATGTCAGTATGTCATATTAAATAACAAGACTGTCAAGTCTTTATACACGAATTTTTCTATCAATATGTCCCTCTAATTTTTGACATTAAACAAAGTTAAATATATTGAGCCTGTGTCTTTTTATTTGAAGATAGTTTCATTTTGTTGTTTTGTATTTTACATAATATGCTGCTACTTTGCAACTTCCGGCGTGGGGTTTGCACACGTATCATCCAGTTTCACCAGTGATTTGATGCCAGTCGTAACAAAATATGGTGACCTAATCATTTCAGTAATAAAATGTCTGTCATTTGTTGAAATTGGATGTGATTAAGTAAAAAATCACAATTTTATTGATATAATGCATTTATGATAACTTCGCTTTTTTACCCACATAGCAGACAATAAATCTCGTTTATTATGTTACTTTTGTAGAATCTGGAAACGATTTCAGTATAACTTCCTTATTTTACATTGAAAGGACAGTATTTCGTGTTTCTTTATTACAATATATCATTTTCTCATTGAGCAAACAGCAAAAGAACACGAGAGACTGTCAGTGAAAATGTGTAGTTTCCAGTATCCACACCCTTATGACGTATAAGCACGTGCTGTCATGCATGGGTGACTTAGAAATTCTTTTTTGGCATACCATTCAAAAGTACTTGAATTTAGCTTTCCAATGATATATAACACCACTGCTAAATATCAGCCAATAGGCTACCCTGATATCATTTACATTATTTCTGAAATGCCCCTCGTATAGAATGCGGTTCAAGAGTAATAAGCGTTTTTGCTAACTGATAACGGACGGACGGACGGACTCACACAGTGATTATAGTGCAAACCTGCCGGTTGTGCAATCTATAAAAATGAAATGGGAGAATGGTATTACAAACACCAGCAAACAAAATGCTTGTAAAATATCAGATAGAAAGAAAACCGAAACGTGGTATATGCCTTTTGGCCTCTTCCATCTAACAGTTCCCAACATGAGTCTGAGTTGAGTTTTTTGTTGTTTTTTTTCTGTACGGAAATGTCTGTGCTTTATTAGTTTAACGCAAATGTATGTCCTGATTATATGTTGCATTTCGCAGCAATGGATCTGGGTTTACACTGTTTGCCAAGACTGCATAAGTTCAAGCAGGACATGCTCAGATCAGCAAGGGCATATAAGCTCAAACAAGGCAGGCTCAGATCAGCCTGCACGGGCATAAGTTAAAAAAGGACAAACTCAGATCAGCCTGCATGCCGACTGACTCATCAAACTGCCCCATCCACATATGAGCTGTGACATGAGAAAAACAACAAAGTAGTTGTAAGCCAAGCGCAGAATCAGATCAGCCTGGGCATCCACCCAGTCTGATCAGAGTCTCCGCTAAGCGCTTAAAGGGTAGCTAAGGGTCTATGCTACCTCCATGCGGACATCGAAGACTCTGATCGTTCTGGGCAGATGCCCGGGCTGATCTGAGTCTGCGCTGGGCGCATAACCACTTTGTTGGGTTTGTCGTGTCGCGGCTCATATGTGTATCTAACAAGAGAAGAAAGAATACACTGATCAGTTTGCGCAGAATGCACAAGCTACAATGAGTATTTATTCAAGATGCTTTTTATAATGTACACATAAAACAAATAGACCAGAATCATAGAGTGAGCCAGTGTCATATGGATAAATGGAAATATTCCAATTTTAAGGCATTTCTAACCATCTATAACTGTTCCATGGATAGATAGACATATATCATAACTGTTTCATAGATAGACATATATTACTCAGTTTGGTTGTGATTTTATCAACTTGCGTTATGTTACAGTAACCCTTATGTACTCGCTCCTGACGAATCAATTCTGACTGCAACATTTCTAACGTTGTCTTCACTTTGTCCTGCATCCCGATGGCCCTGTAAGAATCAGCAAGTGTTTCTAGGCACTCAGACATAAAAGAATTTGTTGGCATGTCCTTATTCGTCCTTTCCATCAATTTCAAAATCTTTTCCGAAAGTTTTATTGCAGTTTCATGGTTCCCTAGTCCATACTGAGCCTTAGCTAAATGCATCATACTTTCCACATGCGGTACGCCATTTTCACTGATTTCTTTGCGAATGTCAGCAGCCTTTGCAAACATAGTAACTGCTTCTTGGAATTTTCCTTGTGTCTGGTACACCTTCCCAAGAGTATCATATGTCAAACTTACTGCACCTTTATGTGGGAATTCTTCATTGTTTAATTTGTGCATCGCTTCCTCAAGCAATTCAATAGCTTTCGGACAATCATTCATACTACGGTATATATTGGCAATGTTGCTCATGGAATAAACTAGCGACCAGGTTGGTGCCGGTGACTTTTTCTTTATCTCAAACCCTGAAATATAAAGCATGATACTGGCAGCGAATTAAATGGCTGTAGAATATATTATAGGTTTCAAAAAAGCACACGCTTCCATTGTATGAATTCCAGTTAGCATCTCACTTATAATTCGAGTGGAGCATGGTATACATAGTATGCCACACTCCTCCCGAATTATGAGTGAGATGACCCCATAAATCTGTAATCATAGATCCTATGAAATCACAACTGTTGAGCTTAATACCTTAGCAGGACATCACTTAGACATCAATACGAACTCTTAGTTGCACTGGTGACGGATATATATAACGTCATTGGTTCCGGAGCATGGCAAACAGTGTATGCCATGCTCCGCCAATTTTTCGATAAAGCTTCAAACTGAAAATTTTCAACAGAAATTTCAGATTTTCTCAAACAAATACTTATTCCCAGGTCATTTAATTCCGTGTTATGTATGTTTATACTTATGACAGTTGTCGTCCTGCCTTAGACTAGCAGAAACCGAGACTTAGGTATGTCGTACAAGTAATGAGATATATATTATAGTTGTTTTTTTTGTCTTTTCAGGTACCGCCCAATGATGACGCTGTCAGGCTGAAAAGGGGACAAAGGATGACTAGACCATATATAAATCTGTTATTTATTTATTATTATTTTTTATTTGTTTATTTATTTTTATTATTTCTATTATTTCTTTTATCTCTTATCAATCTTTATTATCTATATGTTTATTTTTTCTATTATTATTATCATTATCATTTATTGATATTAGTTTGTTTCTATTATTTTACCATGCTGATTTAGTTATTACATTTTTACTGTTATTATTTCAGGTTTATTGATCTATATTACTTATTTGTCCTTCTCATTTTTTTTCATTTTTTTTTTTTTTTTTTTGCAAGCTTCTCCGGTGGATGAGATGATATGACAGACAGAGGATGAATTAATGGGTCGTATTGATGACGATATCCAATTTTCAAATTTATTCAAAGCTAACAATTTTTTTTTTCATTTATTATTTATTCACCATTAGTTCTTTTAAGAGACAAACTTAAAACATTTCTTTATGATGTTAAAGATGTGTTCTGAGTGTTAAAACGCTTTCCAACTCGTTTTTTCCCATTCTAATTGTCTTTTGGTTAGCAGTATCAGTAATTTCAAAATTATGTTATATGTATGTCATTGCCTATATCTGTTCTGTATAGCATTCTCATGGGGAGGACCGTAATTAATGTTGTTAGAACTTGTGGTCCGACCCATTTATCAGTTGTTTTTGGCAATAAAATATGTTTAAACTAAACTAACTTTAAACTTAGGTATCGCTTTTCCGGCGTTGGTGTCGGCGTTATCGTCGGTGGTGGCAGCGTATTTTTTTGCCGATAGTTCCTGTTTAACTCTGTAGTTTAGGACAAAGCGCAGACAACCGCGAAAAACTCACTTATTTCTTCAACTGATGATACATGTTGTCTTAAAAGTAATCAGCATCAGAAATAGGGGGTCGAGTCTGGTAACTTCGGACAGCGGGTAAATTCGGACATACCATTGCAAACAGTGAAAATCCAGATGAGATTAGGAGCCGTCTCATCAGGATTTTCACTGTTTGCCCTGTTATTTTTGTTTTAATTCCAAACAACTGACATATAAAGGAAACAATGTCATAGTCCGAATTTACCTGCTGTCCGAATTAACCTGACGACCCTACCATTCTGGCCAATAATCGCTATTTTGGACGCGCTGAAAATGAAATCTTATGACTTTCATGCCCTTGAAGTCCCTTTGAATTTATTTTATTATTATTTATTTGGGGTGGTTACGCTTCTTCTAAAAGTATTTTATATGGGTGTCTTTTTTGTGCGTGTGTATGAATATATCTGGATTTCGAAGTTAAAGGACGCGCTAGACATTTAAACAACCTCAAATATGTAGAAGTAAGCAAACCTTCTGTGTAGAACTTCAAAGCTTTTTCGTGCTCGCCCATTAAGTCATACATAAGACCGATATTATTCTTGGTAGCTCCCACTCCATAGTGGTCTTTCCCCTGAACAATTTCCCGTCTTCTTAGACTTTCAAAGAAATACCTTTCTGCTTCCTCAAAATTGCCTGAAACATTAAGAAACAAAAAAGTCTATAAGCTACTCTGTGTTCTAAGGCGGATACACTTATGCGGATTCTGTTTGTTGTACAGTAAACTCTCGATGTCTCAAAGTCAAAATTCACCCAAAATACAAATATCTCAAAGTAAATTTTCTGGTTCCAGAAAATTTACTTTGAGGTATTAGTAGTTTGAAATAACAGGAGTAGAAATGTAAATTGGAATATCAAATGTGTCCAAACTACAGCCATGTGTCAAAAGTTTTTTCCCCTAAATATTTTTCCATTGACTTTAGTGCATTTGCAATGTGCAAGAAAATTTACTGTATGACTTGTGTTGAACTATCTATAATAACTTTTGCATACTAATATCTTTCTAGAGAATCCAGTCTTATCCAATAGATTTTGTTCAGATAGAAGGGTCACCATCTTTAATTCTATTTGGTGATTTGAAACATACATTACTCGGTGTTAAACGTCTAATTAATGAAACTGTTAACGTACCCATTGCGTTATACACAATTCCAAGTGAACTAAACGTCTGGAATGCTAAAGGTGTCCTGTCGGTTTTCAAGAACAAGTGGATATCAAATGCTTCCTTTAAATGCCTAAAAATGCAAGGATATAGTATATCGTTATGCTTAGTCATTTTAAGGCAATTTGCTCTCCCAAAAAGACGTTTAAAAGCCGTAGAGAAATTCACAAATGTATATCATGGTAAACATAAAACTGGACATGTCATTCCAAAATACCGCTGACGTTTTTACACCTAAATGCTGAATACAAGTGCGGTACTTTACATCGCCATATATATATACTATGTATCATTTTTCTTTTCTAGATCTAACATGAGCCGCGACACGATAAAACCAACATATTGGGATGTGCGCACAGCGAAGACTCGGATCAGTCTGGGCGTCCGCCCAGTCTGATCAGAGTCAGCCCTGTTTGCTTAAAGGTTAGCTCAGGCTCTAAGCCACCTCCATGCCAACAGCAAAGACTCTGATAAGACTAGATGGATGTGGATCATCCTGGGCATCCATCTAGTCTTATCAGAGTCTTTGCTGTTGGCATGGAGGTGGCTTAGAGCCTGAGCCGACCTTTAAGCGCACAGCGTAGACTGGGCGCACATGCCACTTCGTTGTATCTGTCGTGTCGCGGTTCAATAGCCTCGCGGCCATCTGCTTGTAGGGTAAAGTCAGGTAAATTCGGACAGCAGGTAAATTCGGACAGCGGCATTGTTTCCTTTATATGTCAGTCATTTGGAATTAAAACAAAATTAAATGGGCTAACAGTGGAAATCCTGATGAGACGACTCATTATGAGCCGTCTCATCTGGACTTTCACTGTTTGCAATGGCATGTCCGTATTTACCTGCTGTCCGAATATACCTGAGTTGACCCTAACGAGCTGAATTTATGGTTTTTCGTTTGTCTTGTGTGCCGTCTTCAATGTTTTCTTTTTCTGTTTTGATGTTCGTGGATGAAACAGGTTTGGATATTCTGCAGATTTAAATTTTGTCGTCTGCTTCTTTAGCGTTTTAAGAATTCATTTATGGGTGTAATGCTAAAAGCTAGTTTCCGCTGTTGAAGCCGTTTCAGTGACCCTCGATTCCAGTCTGACATCGAAAATCACAGGCGATTATAGAAAGGAGGAAACATTCAAAACCGGAAACCATTTATACAGTGACTCTCGATTCCAGACTTCCCAGACCAGACTGACAATGAAAATTACAAGTGATCATATAGAAAGGAGGAAATACAAAACAACTGAGAAAACCGGAAAACATTTATTTGTAAACTCACTTAATAGCCATGTCATATAATCCCCTTGTGTAAAGGTTATAGCCAAGACGCTGATGTAATGTGGCCTTCAGGAATGTTCTGTCGCTATGTCGAAGAAGATCCAGGGCCTTTACATAGCTGTCTCCACCGGAGGCAAAGTCTCCCTTAAATTCATGAACAATTGGTGAATGAATACAAATTCCAAGAATCAGTAGCCAGTAATTTAGAATTGTATTTAAATAAAATACAAATATTTTGTTAAAATCTCACCTCATTAGATAACATTATATACAATAAAGTAACTTTCATAAATGACAGGCTCTGCGGGAGCTATCAGAGACTATACACACATGTTAAACAGTAGCCATATGAGACATATAAAGCATGCCTAGGTCACAGACGAACGAAAATAAAAAAGAATTTTGGCGAATTTCTAGGGCAAATTAATCTATATCTGCTGAAATGTTTGCAGCATTTATCTAGAAAATGATATGACCATGCCAAAAGTTTCAATAAAGAAATTTTTTAATGTTTTTGATACGGAGAAAAGTGTATTTGCGTTTGAAACAATTATAAGCTTTACCTTTGCATTGGTAAACAGGCTTCCAATCGCAATGTATACAATCGCCATATCTCTTTCTTGACCAAATGTTGTTGCCACCAATAATAACCTGTCATAGAACTTCTCACTCTCCTCTGAAAAGTACACGTGTATATTTGAGCCGCGACACGAGAAAACCAACAATGTGGTTGTGCGGCCAGCGCAGACTCAGATCAGCCTGGGCATCCGCCCAGTCTGATCAGAGTATTCGCTGTCCGCATGGAGGTAGCTTAGACCCTTAGCTACCCATTAAGCGCTTAGCGAAAAGTCTGACCGGACTAGGTAGATGCCCAGGCTGATCTGAGTCTGTGTTGGCCGCACAACCACATTGTTGGTTTTCTCGTGTCGCGGCTCATTTGTTAGTTTCAAGGACATTCTTGGTTATGCCAGTGACCTATATATATAGTGACTCGCATCTCCCGTTAAATATAGGTATTTTCCAATAGACGCTTGTCGCGCCGCTGGACAGGTGAGTGGCTGAAAAAATCGGTGCTCGGACATTTCGGCCACGGACGTTTCGGCCTAGGACATTTCGGCCTAGGACAGTTCGGCCATGGACATTTCGGCCACAGAAATTGTTAAGGGCGGACGTTTCGGCCTTTATCCAAAAATTACCTTTTATTATTAAATTTAGTGGTAACATGAGTATCTTAAGCTAGTCTTAATGAACACGAATGATTTGTTATTGTTGTCTTGATATTTTATGGACCTTCAACATCTTTAAGGTCATTGTGAGCATACCATGGCAAAAATACTGTGAACAATTGTCTCAATTACTTTAGCTAGGGCCCTATATGGCGTTTGAGTTTAGTGTTGTTTTTAGGTTTATGACTCATAAACACTTATAAGGTTATTTTGAGCATAGTCCGGCACTTTAGCCATCCCCACCCATGGACCATGTTAGCCTTTTTCAGTTATGTGATGCCTGTAGTATCTTGATGTGTAAACATAAGCCTTCAGCAATATCATCTGCTGTGCACTCATACTTTGGCCTTAAGGGATATTGTTGGAGTTATTTTAGCTCGGCCACACATTTTTGTGTCATGTGTGCCAAAAAACAAAGAAATCTTGAGTTGTTTTGATTGTTAAAGGTAGCATGGTTTCCTTCCCTTTTCTTTAACTTTGGCCGAAACGTCCGTTGGCCGAAATGTCCGTGGATGAAACGTCCATGGCCGAACTGTCCTAGGCCGAAATGTCCTAGGCCGAAACGTCCGTGGCCGAACTGTCCTACATTCGAAAAAATCGATAATTCTGTCGACCGCTTATTTCGCATCTAGAAATATTTTTATATTATCATTGTTTTATTTTATCTGTATAAATAATGTGTTCTTACAAACGTTTGCGTTAAATTGTGTACTTAATTTCCGAAATTTTGATACCAAACTTGCCAAGTTTTTATACGGTAGTTTTACTTGACGTAGTTAAAAAAAAACACACACGCAAAAACGGGCTGGAGGGCTTTTCAATATAAGTACAGGAAACTTTTTTATTTTGCATTTGGATGAGGATTTTGATCTTGGCTTACTCTTACTTAGGAGAATATGCATGCATTGAAAATTGAAGTAAGTCAGTGACATAGGTTTTAATTAAGCGGGGTGGGTTGGAATTTCTATCAGAAGTTATCGACGTGAATCGCCAATTTCATTAATGTTTACGTAATCAAAATATTATTCAACGTTAAGGTAAGCTTTGAATTTTATGATGATGTATTAGAATAGTAAGTTTTGTGATTACTAAGCTTGGTGTATTGATGTGAAATAAGAAACTTTGGTCGCTGACAAATTCTTCAATGCATAACTAACCAACCGTCTGAACTCATTGATGTATGGCGAAAACTGTGAAAAACAAGTTTTATTTTAAGATTATTTTGACCCATTAAATCGGCACGAAATTGCATAAAATAGCACTCAAACAATTTGTAAGGCATTCAACTTTATGAAAAATATCATCGCGAGGCTCAAAAATAGTTATTTTGGGAGCCTTATATAAAAACGGGGGAGTGGGGTTTTGAACATCCTGATTTGCCGGTTTTCGATACTTTCCTAAATAAGCCTTTTTCTATTCTGTCATAAGACCATCAAAATAGTAAAAAATTGTCATGAAAATGATATTAGACAACATTTTTGTCGTTCCCCTTTCGTTTTCTAATGCTAAAATATTACCTCAAACCTTATTAACGACGGAGTACATCGTAAAAGAAGGGTGGTTTTTACAGCGTCATCGCCATTTTGTTTCGAGTGACCAAAGTTTCTCAATTTACATCGTTAAAAATGAACTCCAAAACCGAGCAAAATCATCACATAACTTATATTCTAATACATCATTATAAAATTCAAAGCTTACCTTATCGTTGCATAATAATTTCACTATGAAAACACCGATAAAATAGGCGATGCGCGCCGTTAACTTTTGACAGAAATTCAAGCTTTTTCAGCTTGTATTAAAAATGGCGATCCTGTAGGAGGCGCTGCAGTCGCATGCGCGACACGCCTCTTTGGACCGAAAGGTGAAGACGCGAGTCACTGTATTTATAGGTCACTGGTTATGCTTTTAACTTTTGCATGCTGATTTGAAATATAAGCTGGCGGTATTTTGAAACAATTTTCTTATTTTTCGCAGAAACGAGAGCCTGACATTTGATATCTACTATTTCATATCCACCACTGACTGAAATAAAGGATATTATACGGGGTGTTAAGTCAGTCCCAACTGTCTGCTAAATAATGAATTGCGGCGGCAGCATGCTAAAGGTGTCAACGATTTTGTACTTTTTCATCTTTAAATTCTACATCTAAATGATCTACAAAGGAGATCCTTTGAAAGGAATACATTTCATGCTTCTATTTCTACTACATGCATTTTACAATCAACCCTGAGTAACACGTTTGTTTCGACATGTTTGCAGTACCACTGTACACATTTAAGTACAGACAAATTCAGATTTTACAGGCCCGGATCCAGACCACCACATAATGGTGGGGCTCTAGATAACTGGCGGGGCTTGGAGGTGCCGAGATGTATTTTGGATGGGAGACAGGCGGGGGAGGGCGGGGATTGAAAATATATGACATACTTAGGAATTAATTTGATGAGAATTTTCGACAATGTCTTTTTTACATTGACATATATGCTGTGATATCTCATTAGAATCGCCTCGGCGAGGCGATTCTAATGAGATGTCACAACATATATTTCAATCTAACCAGGCCCAGGTGGCGGGACTGAAGCCCCAAAACCCAACCCCTGGATCCGGGGCTGTTTTATGAGGCTGGGAGTTTCACAATTGTCATGTCAAATAAATATATTAGAAATGGTAATACCCAAGTTACATGAAGTCGCAATAATGAAAATAGTGAAATAAGGAAGAGTAAAGAAGATCTTACTTGACATAAATCTATCAATGAGTTCTGTACAGTCAGCCGCCACTTTAATAAAGAATGGGTAAGTCTCTTCTGTGGAATTGTACACCTCTGTCAAAAGTTTCTGCAAATTTGGTTGCTCTTGACTAAACTGAGACAGGGCTTTTGAGAACTCTTCTGTACCAAGCTGTGCGCACAACCTCTTCATCACCTTCACAAATGTCTCGCAGTACCGCCTTCGGATTTCTAAAGTTTAGATAAAAGATTCAGTTTGTTTTAAAATAAATGTAAGAGTTAGTGTAAATTTGGACCAAATATGATCTATTCTGCAGTATGAAATACGGTTTTCAGTTTTCAGTAAAACTCTAGTGTGCGTGTGTGTGTGCGTGCGTGTGTGTGAATATACACTAAATACTCTCTAGTCGTGTTATTCTATACGAATGGCATTTGAGAAGTGGTGACAACGGTCCTATAACATCCAATATTGCTATGTTACATGCAAGGACATGTATTTTAGTAAGGCACGTCACGTGCAGCATGGGTATTGATCTCTTTCCATATCAAAGTAGTCAGTCATCGTGGCCGAAACGGGTGACAAACTGGGATATAGCAAAGGGCATATATATTAACAACCCAAGATTGCTCGCGGAAGTAGAACTGTGCGGCGGGTTATCCCTTCGTTTTGACAGTGATTGAATCGTGAACATACCCCCTGTGGCTAAGCACTCTAGTGTCACTGGTATCGTTGAGCACAATGTTACGAAGTGTGTGGTATTCACTTGTTGGATGATGATACACCAGCTCAACGATCAGCCGTTGTTCTTGGCGACCGGTGTTTGAAGGAGTTATTCTTATATGCGCGGTCGTACGTTAAAGTACGTTCAAGTAGGTTATTTTTAAGATAGCCTGCCACGAACCATGGAGCTTCGGTAATGGAATGATGGAATGTGCAAAATCACGGATTTTTGTGATATTACTGCAGTAGACTGTCCTCATAGAGACATGTGTGGCCCCTTAATTTTTCTGCCCAAATCTCTACCGTTACCATGGCAACGGCTGCCAAAGTTTTTAACTGGTTAAACAGCAAGAAATCGACACCTTGTCCAGTTTGATTTATCTGGTAAGTACACAATAGTTTAATGCAATCAACTTTTATGATTATCACCCAGGGTAGATGTAAAATTACAGCTCTAAAGGGTTTTTTATACTCTGACTGCCCTTTAGAGCTGTAAGTGTAAGTCGTACCGTTCAGATTTTTGACAATATGGGCAGACAAAAGTCGCGACAAAATTTTACCTCTTTCTGAAGTCCTTTTCCATATGAATTTTAGTCCTCCATTTAGTTATTCCTCCATATTTTACACTTATCATAAAATATCAAAGCATCAACACACCACAAAGCAGTATGCAGACAAAATAAAAAGAAAATGCTGTTTGTTTACGCTCCATTATTATTGGGCCCCGGTTGACAAGAAATGTGCACGTGCCTGAGGTAAAATCCAGCACCTAACTTGGGTCCTACTAAACACTGCTAAAGCACAAAGACAATCCGGGCAATATTTGAATCACTTTCTAATACTATACTACTACTAAGAAATACTACTAAATGAAAGAACACCTTGAGTGACAACAACAAGCTTTGGAGGTGGTAGTGGTGCTGGTGTGTGTGTTTCCAGGGGGATGGGGGTGGAAGTTTACTAAAAGACAGAACACCCAGAATTAAACAATAGGCTGTGGAGGTGGGAGTTGTGGTGGTGTGTGTGTTTCAGGGGCAAATTCTAAATGAAAGAACAGCCAGAATTATGACGACAAGCTGTGGAGTTGGGAGTGGTGGTGTCTAAATGAAAGAACACCTGGAATTACAACGACAGGGGGTGGGGGGTTACTAAATGGAAGAACAAAGGCCACCTGGAATTACAACAACAAGCTGTGGAGGTGGAAGGAGTAGTGGTGAGCGTTTTAGGGGATGGGGCTTGGGGGTTCAATAAGACACGCAATAACAGGCCATGGAGGTGGAATATGGAGGTGGGAGTGGTGGTGGGGTAGGGCAGGAACTTTCCTGTCAAAATTAATGATAACAAGAGTGCCTGATTCTCAAGGTTAAAAAGAATCCTGACTCAAAACAATGTTAACATAAATAACCAGGGGTGAATGTGGTAGCTAATGCTGACTCAAAACATTGTTTACATAGTTAACCAGGGATGAATGTGGTAGCTAGTGCACAAATGAAGTTTGCATCAGAAGCTAGACTAAGTCAGTTGTTCCCTTTGGCATACAGGGCCGACTTGTATGCCACTATCTGGACACTTTGCGGACATTGAGGGTTGGTCCTCGTGCACCAGACGGAGAGATACTAACTCGGTCTAACTTATAATGCCTCATGGTGACAAAAGGTGGTTCCTAGTATGGGTTTTCACAATGCACCACCTTTACCCAGTACTTAGTCGGTCTGATGACACCTCCTTACCCTTTGCAGACTTCTCATGTTTCCTTTGGCCCCACCCCATAACCTCACCCCTAGCCTGAACCAGATGTCAAAGCCTGGTCTCCGTATTAACTATTTAATCAGATTCTGTGATCATTATGTCCAGTTTCTAACTCTCCATGGCAAGTAATGGTACCAGACTTATGATTTTATTCCCATTTTGCAAGCGTTTATATGATCTGTTATATATTCTGACACCTGGCCCCACCAAGGGGAACTCTACCACAAAGTCAAAGATGTTGGTCTGGGTAAGTATCATACTATATCTAAACTTTGTAGCATGCCATATAAGGTACTGAAGTTATGAGCTCCAAGAGAAATGCATATTCATATTGCATATTTATTAAATAGTGTTAAAGGTATCAGGCAAAATCACTCAACCATGAATAAAGATCAGGACACAAGAGTCTGCATGGATGCTTTGCTGCTGCTGTAACCCAATGCTCCAGGGAAGTTCCTGACCAAATACGAAGCAGATACCGCAAATGCGTTTGGCGGTACAAGCCTTAAACTTCAACAGAACTTTAACATCAAACTCATCCTAGATATTGACCTCTTGCCCCACCCTGGACAAGGATTCTTACTCATACTTGCGGATATGATGGTGGGTGGATGAAAGGGAGGCTGGCGGCGAGGAAAAGGGGGGGGGGTAGGGGTGTCATAGTGATCTATAAACAGTATGAGGTAATTCGCAATGTCAGGCTGATCCACTATGCCAGGTATAATGTTAATTTATCAAATGGTGTTAGAGATATAAGGCAAAATCAGTAGACGGTGAATAAAAGTCAAGGGCACAAGAGTTAGCATGGATGTTTTGCAGCAGCTGTAATAGTAGGGATATATTTTTTGTCCAAGTATCAACTCTCTCTTCTCTAAGGTATTATGAAAATTGAAAATATTGCCTTCAAAACAGTATGGATCTAACAGCAAAGTCAATCAACCGTAACATATAGAACCGTCAGGGACACACAATTATGTGATGCTGCTGCTGCAGTCATATGGATGTATATATGTACCAAGTATGATTACTGCAGAGTTAAACACCGAGTTAAATGCAAAAGTTAACATTTGTTAACCTGATCACGGACGCCGACGAGGACGCTGATGGAGATGCGGACGCTAACTGATACTCGGACTACGATGCCGGGGGGTATCGCATAAGCCCTCCTTTGCTTCGCAAAGACGCCCTAAAATCATTTGTTACTGTTACACAGAGGTTAAAATAAGCATTAATCTATTGGTCCGGGACCAGTGGATTTTGTGCTAAACCAGTTCAGTTTATGTGTACTTTGTCTTTAAAACCAGCCGATTTTTCTGCGTAAATGTGAATTGGGAATATTGGAGACCATGAGTCAAGGTGGCAGGACCAACTCCACCTGATATCGACTGATCCTGCGGACCAGTTCTGATTTAGGCTTAGTGAAACCCTGTTTGTAGCATAATATTTTATAACTTTAGACACCTCAGAGTGATTTTGTGAGTCTCTGTAGCATAAAAATGATAATTAATATAATTTACATACCAAGCATGCACCAACAACAAGATGAGGCTTATCAGAATATCAATGTAGACTTTGTGCAGATATGTATATGGTCTTTCATGGATCTCATACGTTGATGCCACAACAGAAAATACAAACAACAGCTAGCATGGCCGTCCATCTATCCAGTTTCCCTTAGTATTTTAAAGCTACAACACTGAGGACAGACCCGTCCTTGAGTATGCCACTTCAATATGATACCCACACAACATGTGTCCAGCAGTCGGAGGTGGTACAACTAAGAGCAGCCAGATTCTTCAAGGGTGGCTATCACATGGCAAATAGCACCTCCCAAGTGATAGATGACCTCAGCTGGCAAACACTCCAACAGCAGAATCCATTGTAGTGATGATGTACTGGATAACTTACGGTCTGGTGAGCATTCCTGCTTTTAGATTCTCCCACCCAGTTACATCAGTACCAGAGGGTATCGGTTTGAATAGGTACTTTAAACTTCTCACATGCTGACGTCTTCAAGTGTTTACCCTAATTACCCCTCACCCCAAAACTCTTCTTTTAAAACAGTTTTATAGACGCTCAATAAAGACATATACCAGACCCCTCTCTTGAAGCCCTCATGAAGCCTCATGGGTCTTTACATCGGAAATTGCTCCATAAGCTGGTTCCAAATTCATATGCCAAAGGGGAAGAACAAGTGCTGGTAGACCTGTATGTTACAGGTAAATAAGTAAATAACATAAGTCTATCATTGCAAAACACAATAATCTTATCAGCTAAGCCCATTTAAATCAAAATGTGTCAGCCACTGCACAAGTACCAAGTACTGTGCACAAATATCACTGATTGTACAACTGCATAACTGCATGCACAACATTTTATTTAAAAAAAAATCAGGTACTCTTTTATAAACAAATTGTACTATCTTGTGACTCAAAGTGTTTGTCTGATAATATGTATTATACAGTTTGGCCACCTAGTGTAACCCACAAGGACTTGTAACAATTTATACTTATTCATATAATAATATATACATCTATACCCTAGACTATAGAATAATAAGTCTCTTTTGTATATAAATATGAATTGTTACAAGTCCCTATGGTGTAACCTTGCAGTTTATATGCCACCTTGTGGAATTTAGTATGACCAGTTCTGCTATGGTAGGGGATTTTACCCCACTATGACCCCCATGAAAAGGTCACAGAAAAGCTCGTGTTTTGATTTCTGTTGTGAATTCAGGAAATGCTTAAAAAAAACGTTCTAAAACACATCATAATTGAGAGGAAGTGGTTTGATATTTATGTTTGGATAGGAAAATATTTCTTTAACAGCAAGAAACATGTCTAAATGAAGCCAGGTTTGTAATTAAGTGGAAATTTTGCAGAAATGCAACTCTGGCCTTTTGTTCATTTTTCAGGCCAAATAACCTAGAACTGATATGCAGTCATAAATATCAGTTCTAGTCCTAGAACAACACCCAGGGAAGAAGTCAAGGAATTGTAATACTACAAAAGTTCTCATATTTGCAACAGGTATATAAGATTTATTGCGTCTGAAAACCAATTTTGTGTTTGGTAAAAATGGTAATAGTGTGTAAAATCAATGCTCTGCTGTAGTCAAACCCAACTGGTTCATGACATACTGACCGAAAATTAAGAATGACAAAATATTATTATATTTAAATCTGCAATAAAATTGGCTAGCATTTTTACACAGCCTGCCTACAAGGTAGTCATATGAAGGCAGAATCCGAAATTTCCTAGATTTCAATTACCTCCCTTGAAAAACTCTCTAATTGGAAAACAATAACAGTGGTAGGAAACAACAATACATTGAGAAGAAATTGAAATTAAAAAATACCATCTGTGAGGACACAGTTTGCGATGACTCCTTCATATACACCCATAAGATCTATTTTACGGCGGTCTGTCTAAAAGGTACAGGTTGTTTGCCTATTTTTGTAGAGATAGTACTCACACCGGGTAGGCGGCAATCCTGAACATCACGGCAATCCAGAACGCGGTTCAAAAAAACTTAAGCGGCTGTTTAGCGTGGGCTGACAAAACCTCTCTTTTGAGCTAGAAGAATGGGTTAAAACTTAGGGTAACTATTTCACGATTTTTAGATATGTTCAAAGATATGCCTCGCGAATTTTGGTCGTTGAATCCTTTTTAATTTGCATGTAGTTTAGGCGTAAATGCTAACTTTGTGACTTTTAAACCCCACAAACAACAAAATAGACCAAAATCCTCAAGTCTGATACATGTTGTGATCGTTTTCGCGATAGTCAGATAAAATTGAATGTGTTCTGGATAGACTGTGCGTATTCAACTGACTCTGTCTTGTACACAAACGAAGTTACATCGATTTGAAAATGACAGGGTAGAAAACGATTGCAATCGAAAACGATGTTCATGGCAATCGCCTAACGTCAAACAACCATTTGACAGACAATCGATGAACATTTATACTTTCAGCAGTTTTGATTCGTCTTTTTTTCATACAAACGTAACCAAGAATCAGTAGAATGAGTTTATATATTTCTTAATTTATTTATTTATACAAAATGCTCCAGGCATTAAACATGCAACACATGTACACTTGGGATAAATACGACAGATGTCCTACTATTGTGGTAAATGTTGTTTCCTCTGGAATCAACACAATAAAACACCAAACGTATTCAACCATCAATATTTTGACACATTTGGCTAATACTCCTGTACTCCTGATAAATGGCCCTTGTAAGGTTCTCTCAAAACATAAGCTGTGGTACTCATCATAACTGCCCCATTGAGACCTTTAATGAGGACCAACCATGTATGCTTTTAGTGAAAATTATAGAAAATAATATTCAAATGTGCAAACCCCTACTTTCTCTGTACGTTACAGGAAAACGTGGGCTAGTTATTAATGTAATGTACTGTTTGTTTTGAAGGACAATCAATTCATTTGTATTCTCGTTTGAAATTCAAACTTTAAGAGACACGTATCATGTACCAGTGAATAGCATAGAATTCGCCATTCGACGTGTATGGTGTCGCCCAGTGTGGTACTGGCTAGTATGTGGTTTGCCATTTATGAGCCCCATGCATGGAATACAATTCCTACACGTAAATATGTCATTCCAAGGCATGATATTCTAAATTCAATCATCGTATTGCCAAGCATGTTACTGGGGTGCATGTTTTTTTTATTGTTGTTTGTTTTTCCTAAAATATTCGAATCACATGTATGGTATTGCCCACCATCGTATTTGCTAGCCTCTGATCACCATTTGACTACTTCAGTGCATAGTATTGGTCAGCATCGTATTGGCTAGCACAAGGTTTGTCATTCGACGAATCCCATGCATGGTATTCAAATACCATGCATGCAATTACCATCCATGGTATTCAGTAGCATGTGGTTCTTCATTCGGCAAATACCATGCATGTTATTCGATTCATGCATGACACTGCCTAGCATGGTATCGGTAAGCATGGGGTTTAAAGTTCAACGAACTCCATGCGTGTTATTTGAATCCCATTCTTGGTATAGCTATGCATGGTATTAGCTAGCATGAAGTCACTCACAATTTGACGAATCCCGTTATTGGCTTGCATGTGTTCCATGGTGGAATAATTATGCATAGGATGCTGGCCAATACCATGCATGTAAATCGTCAAATGGTGATCGTAGGCTAGCAAGTACAATGGGGGGCGGGCATAGGATGCTGGCCAATACCATGCATGTAAATCGTCAAATGGTGATCGTAGGCTAGCAAGTACGATGGGGGGGGGGGGGGGGGGGGGGGGGGGGGGGGAACACCATGCATGGTATTCGTCGTATGGAAAATCCCGTACTTCTAATACCATGCTGGGAAAACCATGCATGGGATTCGAATACTATATATGCACGGGATTCGTCGATTGCCAATTCCGTGCTAGCCAGTATCAAACTGGGCAATGTTATCCATGGCATTCGAATACCATATATGGGATTCGTCGAAAGGCAAACAAAATGCAAGACAATACCATACTTGGCAAACTCACCAATAGGACTTGAATAACATACCTGGGATTCGTGGAGAGGCAAATCCCATGCTAGCCAATACCATGATGGACAATATCATGTAAATGATTCGAATATCATGCGTGGAACTCGTCAAACTGCTATCTCAAGGCTAGTCTATGCACGGAATTGCCCAGCATGGTATGACTAGCATAGGATAATTTGTCAGTTGACGAATCCTATGCACAGAACCCAATCCCATGGGAAGTACTGCCCAGCAGAATTGTGGGTATCCCGGGGTTCGCCATTCGAGGAATGTCATGCATGGTATCCGAATAGCATACATGTATGTGTTATGCCCAGTATGGTATCGGGTTCGAATACCATGCATGGGTTTAATCAAATGGCTAATACCATGCTAGCCAATACCATGCTTCATGCTTGGCAATACTTTGCATGAGATTTAAATACCATACATAAGATTCGTCGAATTGCCAACACGTGCTTCCCAATAAGGCATTGAACAATTCCATTTTGGAATTCGAGTACATGTACCATGCATGGGATTCATCAAATGCCAAAAAGCAAACATACGACCCAATGTCATGCTGTTCATTTAAATTCCATGCATGGATTTCATCAAATGACGAATCCCGAGCTAGCCAATACCTTGCTAAGCAATACTACGCATGGGATTTGAATACTGGTATGCATGAGAGTTGTCGACTGGCAAACTCCATATTAGCCAATAACAAGCTGGGCAATACCATGCAGGGGATTCGTCGAATGGCGAACCCCATGTTATCGAATACTATGCTGGGCAATACTATGTATCAATTTCGAATACCATGAATAATGAGCCTCATGCTAGTAGACATCATGTTGTGCAATTTCATGCATGGGATTTGAATACCATTCCTGGTATTCATCGAATAGCGAATCCAATGCTATCCAATACAATGCATAAGATTCATAAATCATGCATTGGATTTGTCGAATGGCAAACCCTATGGTATTTGATACCAAGCTTGACAATACCATTCATGAGATTCGTCGTTTAATGGCATATCCCATGCTAGCAAACTGATGCAGGGACTTAGAATATTGATCGCTTTGTGTTTGTTTTTGGAGAGAGCCTGACAACAGCTATAACAATAATCGCAACAGCAACCATAGTAGACTCTGTTTGATATAGGAGAAAGATGGGTATTTACAGCAATAATACATGTACTGCGCTTCGTTGTGTTTTTCGAGAGTCTGATTTGGACAAATGCCGTAAACAAAGACAGCAATAATTACAACGGCTTCCACAACAAGTCAACACCAAGAACAACAATTTCAGCGACAAAAACAAGCAAAAGGCTTTTACCCATATAAAATGTATTTGAATATTTCCAGGCATAAATCTTCTTCAAGACATACATGGATTTCAATGCAATCTCGTGTCTGTTGGCAGAAACACTCAATCCTGAGGGTGTATGTCATTAAATGCAAAATAATGCAGCCTAGTTTAATCTAGAAACAGTTTGTTTTTACAGCGTTTTCGTCATCGATTGCCATGCCCTGCGTTAGTCGATTGCAACCGAGTTTAGGAAAAGCCGTTTTCGATTGCCAGAAATTTTCACCCTTGCATTTTCATCCCCCTCCCAGTATGGTCAAAATTTAACTTAGAACCTAGAACTTTCACAGGTGTTTAGGGAAGACATTCAAGTATATCAGAAGACTATGCTTTATTTAATTTGACCTTGAATAATTTAGAATATGAGTCAGAAAACCGAATTTGCCAGTCTAAAATTGCATGGTTAAAATGTAAGTAGGCACTACGACATTTAGTAAAGACCTTGTGATGTAAATTCTTTTTGAGGGAAATTTTCAGACATACTGCTTTAGATCCGTAGTAAATGTTTTACCAAAAACCTTTAGATTAAATGAAATAAAACATGTTAAACTGAGTTACCCTAAACAATCGCGTAAATTTTTGACCCGTGTTCAGGATTGCCGCGAGTGTTCAGGATTGCCGCCTACCCGGTGTGGTACTGAGTCAGATAAGAAGTGAACGTCAATTCGTCAGGTACCTAAGTTCATTAATTGCTGCATAGTCAATATCCATACATGTTATTTACTTAAATGGAACATTGAGGGAACTAAGATTTAAGTCAATAATTTGTATTTTAGGGATCGCCATCCATTTGTTATTTGATCTTGGTGGTGGTGTGTGTAAGGAGAGGGGAGGGGGGGGGGACCAAAATAAATTGGCCCAAAAAGGGAATGAAAATATTCTTGCAAGAAAAATAAGTAAAACAAAATAATTAAGCTCTGCCCCCAAATTTAGTAAAACTATAGTCTGCAGATTTGAATTGAATTGCAAAATGTAGCTGGCCAGTTGTTGTTTCTACTAATAAAGAGAGTGTATGCCAAACTGAATTGCTTGTACTGTTTGTAACCACTGATATTTTGTTTTCACTTTGTAAATAAAACTGCAACTTTTGAATATGGTATTAATTCAGTTATTTCATTGCCAGAAGTTTAAAGGAGACTTGCATTGCTATACGGTCTCTGAATTTTACGACCCTTCATATGGTACTTCAGTCATATTAAGCTGATGAAAGGGTGTGTGCAATGGAATGATTAGAACCCTGTTTACAGTTAAACTAATTTCCGCTGCAATAGATTCAAACCCTGACCGCTAGCTCAGCAGGCCAGTACTTTACCCACTGAGCAACTGAGGATTCATCATTCAGTAGAAACAACAATTTATGTTATTACAATCACTGCCATGTGATTATCATTGCAGAGCAACAAGCCACTGATGGAGAAACGACACCAACAAAGATCAGATCAACAATGTCTTGGCCGGTTGAGCCTCAACTGTTGAGGACCCTGGTTCTTCATGCAAGCTATGAAGAAAGATGTAAGTATTATCAGATCAGAATTTTAATTATGAAGAATATCAGATTTTAGGCATGACTTAAAGCATGGACTGAAACTGACAGTGGCCTGACCCAGACAGTCTACTCCATTGCATTCCATTGACTTTGTTTGGCTTCCTTACAGAAAATAATTTGCTCCCTCTAGGGACAGTCTAGCTATTCCATTGCATTGATTTTGGATGGCTCTCTTTCAGGAAAGAATTTGCCTCCCCTCTGAGGGAGCAAATTCTTTCCTGTAAGACCACACTCCTAGATTCTGGGAGCAAATTATAGCCACTGGTTATCTCATTCCATTCAAGTCCCTTCTAGGTTTTAAACTATGCCCAGGATCCGAAATTCTTCAGAATCCATATTATTGTATATGTAAAATGTTGGAGAAAGCTTAGATACTGGAAATGACTGTGAAACATCTCAAAAGTGGTCCAGAGACACCAGATGGCAGGTTGGTAGCGTTTTAATCAAATTTGGTTTGCTCAACATCTCAAAATACCCGTATTATACAGAGGCACAGATAAGATGAGTATCTGAAGATGATTCCAAGGAAGTTATTTATAAAAACAAATGTTGGGACCCCTCAATAGAACTGCAGTAAGACAGTTTTATTGGGGGGTCACAACATTTATGGAGAAATAAGGTAAATTATTGCAATTATCATAAAATACTCACCTTGTCTGTGCATTTGCCTGATACAACCTGAACTTGGGACAGGACCATTTTACAGTTTGCCACCCTGCAAGCAGTTGTTTGACTCATCCCCAGGTACCGTCAAAATTGGAACACAAACATAGGCACCATTAACTGTCCTAAGAATGGAGCAGTTTAGATTTTACAATGTAAAAATGTGTCCAAAAGACGCAGATGGAATGGCAAACATTTTCGATACCAAGTCTGATCTCAGACCTATCTGTCCTGATATTTAGATTTTTTACGGTACATTCGAAGCTAAAAAGGATGAGTAAACTATCACAATTTTTAGTGGTGAAGTCAGTAATTAAATTCTCTTTGTTCACAACTCAAGGGAGCTGATATTATATACCTGACAAAGTGTGAGTTTCAATACTGTATAATGTGCAAAAATGACAGTTTGCCATTGAAAAAGTTACTGTAGAATCGTATTGCCGAGACGGCTGTAATTAGGGTCACAACATAATGTTTTGGATGAGAAATAAAAAAAAAATTTCTGTGAATTATCCTTAATACTCTACCTTATCTGGAGCTCTTGGCCGTATATATATAGGAATGTTTATTTGTGTTTTCAGCAGCCATGTTTATTTCCCAAGTACAGAGCAGAGTTTAATGAGTGTGCCGCTGAGATCTCATGTTACATTGACCCAGTGAATGGTGGAAGTATCAAACTTAAAGGTCGTGAATGAATTACCTCACAAACATTAGGTCACAGTTTCCGGTAATACCAGTCTACCAAGGAATGATACCCACCCAGCTCCTACGTTCAGCTGTGGATATTTGATATTCGAATCTGGTAGCTCATTGGAACACATTTACATGTTTCCAGGTTTTATTCAGTGGCAAGTAGATAATGATAGACAAGCAGGTAGATAATGATAGACATGTGCAGTTTTTCGTGAACCATGAATGTGATGTCAGTATCTCCTGACAGACGGGTTCCCTCTTCATGTGATTCTGACAGTTAAGTGACAGCTCAGTACTAGCTCATGGAAGAAAATGGGAATTATTCTTAGCCCAGCTCTGGGCGGGAAAATACCTAGAAACAAGTTTCAATTTTCACTAAATTAGAAACCTAATTTGTTTCTGAAATAATTTGGGTCCAGCGCTGCATTGACTAGAATCATTCCCAAGTGAACAAATACAAATCTCCAATTCACAGAAGGATTTACTGAAAACGGAATCTCTTTCAATATACATGAGCAAACGTTCACAAGTACTTGGAAGGGGTATTGCTCCATATAAGAAGGGGCAAAAGGGATAATTTAGGGACAGTTTTCCATATTTCTCCATAAAACATATGTTGTGACCCCTCATTAGAACCATCTCACCAACAAAGTTCTAATGAAGGGTCACAATATGTTTTCACTGATGAATATTATGTCTCAGAATTATCTTCAATACCTCATCTTTACTGGAGCTCTGAAGGGGATCCTGTCTAATATCATATTGAACTCTAAAGTATATGGCTGAGAGATTTTCACTTTCTTTGCAATATAATTTTTTTTTACCTTGTTACATTTTCTTGTTATCTAAGATTCATTGCTGTACAAATAAAAATATGAATGCATTTTATTGTGTCCCTTTAACTGTGGCAGTGCTCCAGACAAAAGAGTAACATGGATAATTCAGGGATAATTTTCCTTATTTTGCATCTAAAACCTATGTTGTGACCACTGATTAGTTCTGTTTCAAACAGGCAGTTCTAATAAGTGGTCACAACATATGTTCTCTATGAGATTTAAGAGAAATTGTCCATAATTATCACCAAATACTTCCTCTTATCTGGACCACAGGCATTATAAAAAAAAAATTGTGATAACCCTCAATATTACTTCGTATACAAGGGCATCTTAGCTAATTAACTGCAAGTTATCATGGATTCAGAAACAGTATTCTAGAGTGCCAATATGGCACTTACCGCCACATCATCTCTTGTTTTCGGTCCAAATTCAGTGGACAGATGACTAACTTATGATTTTACATTCTTTTCAACAGTTTTTCAGTAATATCAGGATGAAGGGAGGGCGACTACTTGTCTAAGGAACAAAGTAAATAAGCACCTGAGACTAGCATCAAAATGTTGGAAGTGTCAGAGATGCTTCTGTTTGGAATGACATAGTTTAAAACCTGGAATGGAATGGGCACAATAATCTACATTCCATTGGTTACAGTTTGCTTCTAGAGCCTGAGATGGTACTCTTTCAGCAAAGAATTTGCTCTCTCTGAGGGAGCAAATTCTTTCCTGTAAGAGTGTCATCCCAAAAATCAATGGAATGAAGTGCGGAAGCTTATCAATGTCAGCCCATTCCATTCCACTCCATTATAATTTCTAACATCTGTCTATGTGCAACCATCTCCACCATCAATAGTCGATGAAAACATTAAAGCATAGTGGCCAAATAAATATACTAGATCATAAACATTGCCAGTATTGCCTGACAGGGCACATCAATTTTAGGTGCATGGGTTCACCTTCCTGAATTTTTTTTTTGCAATCTTTGCAAAACGGACAACTTTGGTGAGTCCTAATGATAAAGCCCTTCAAAAAGTGGTCTACTTTTAAATGCAAGCAGCAAAGTTTTCCCCTAAAGTGTGAAATTTAATGCTCAGTAGCTACCTAGAATTGCAGGGATGAAACCCTGGCACTTAAGCCCTGCTGTATCCCCAGCCCGACCCCATAGGGCCCACTTCTAAGACATTAATATGTACTGAAGCCACATTTTTGTAAATGAAAAAGATTTGACAAACTAGCTGCAGCGAGAGAGTGATAATGTAAATTTTTTCTTTTATTTTTATTATGATTTAATGGACAGTCTTAAGTTGCCATAGCAACCTAGGTGGTTGAGCAAAGGCTATAATGAGACGTATTATTTTAGTCTTGACTAATGCTGTGAACGTTCAGCAAGCATCAGAAGTTGATAAATCTCTGCAATGAAATCATTTTAATATTGATAAATGACAACTTGTATTTTTCTCATAATTCAGTGGACACTTTTAAGTTGCCATAGCAACCAAAGTGCTGGAGCAAAGGCAGTACTGAACAGTATTTTGGTTGACACTACTGCTATGAAAACTTTCAGAGTTAAAGTGCTATCCTGCTTGTAGCTTCTGAGGAGTTGATCTTTATTAGAATTATTGAGATACATTGAGCATTTTGGTTGCCATGGCAACCAAATAATTCGAGAGACTCCGACAAAAGTGATATGCTTGTTACAGGACTACTGCAAAACGTATTTGTATATCAAAATACTTTTGTATCTGCAAATAAGGCAGCTATAAATGCCAAGATTTGTTTTTCCCTTTGCCAGTCTGTTGAAAATCGCCTTGGCAACCTATATTCTGAGGCTACTTGGGCATTTAAAAGTATCATAATAGTTCTATTTTATTATTTTGAATATCCTTTATCTGTTCTTACCCTGTTTAAGCCATTAAAAGTTAAGCAATATCATAATTGTCAGTTTTAGCCTAGTTAGTATCATTTATACAGTGTTTATGTCCTCGTTGCTAGGTAAAAATTTGGTTGCTAGGATAATTTTACAAAGACATTTCAAGTTTCCAATGTTAAATTTTAGTTGAAAATTTTTGAAAAATCATACTCCATAGAATGATTTAGTTGCAAATGCTCGATTCATGTTATAGTTTCTTGGATGGAAAGCTGCTATTTTGAGTGAAAAACATGAAAATTCAACAATTTCAGATACCAATTTTTTTTTTCGTTTATGAAATGATAGCCAATTTTATTTTTGGGTTCTGTCAGACTATTATTCCACTTAACCATCTGATAGGCCATATGATTCTATCTGGTTGGGTTTAGATTTTATGAGCAGTTATGTTAGCATACTAAAATTCAGGTTTTCTCTTCACTTTAAAGGTATCAGTATTTGCGTTACCATAGCAACCAAATTCTTTCAGGTTTTCCACCAAATTTAAGTTTTTGATATTATACTGAGGATGCTTTATAATATGAAGAACACTTATATTGAACTGCTTGATTCAATATATGAAATTAATAGGGTCTATTTTGGCATAAAACTGTATTATTATAGCCCGAAATATTTGGATGTCACCATGGAAACAGATTTTGCCATTTTCTGGCTCTATTTGAACAAAAAAATTAAAATCCTTCTAGGATTTTACTTACATTGGTAAGGCCAATAAAGTGACAAAGTATTGATCGGAAATGAAATTTTCAAGTTTCCACTCAATGCTCCATGGTTCGTGGCAGGCTCTCTTAAGTACTTTAAAGTATGTTGTTTAACGCATGTGTGACCAGCCTTCTATCATGCCAACTTACAGCAACTTGACAATTCCAGCAGTTACGTTTTAATAGCTATGATATGCCGGTGGGATTGGAATTGCGCATTTACGAGGCGTGAGAATAACAAAGTCATACCAGGCAAGTCTTTTATTGTGAAATACACATCAAGACACTCTCTCAGGATTCCCTGTATGTTGAAGCGGCTAGTGGTGGGGTCATGGGTGATCATACTGTGTCCTCTGTAATAAATCAGGGATACAGCTTTTGCCACCGCCACTGTTTCATGGGCTGGAATAATATACTACATGTAGTTAAAATATGTTAAGCCACGTGTCAAATTTTTCCATAAGTACAATACTAAAATTGCAAAAGATAAAACATTAATTGCCAAATGAGAATCGACAACTGAAATCAAAAGAACGGCTTAATTTTGAAACAGTATTTCCACAGCAACTTTACATAATTTCAGCTGTATGTTTCCAGTATCTGGCGACTGCAGGAGTACCCATTTTTTCTCTGAATTTTACCATAGAAATGATATCATAGGACACTGGATACAACTTTATGGGAATTGTAGGATCTCAGGAGAAAATAAGTCAATAAACCTGAGACACAGGATGTTTGATGACATGTTTCTGCTCCCTTATAGAACATTCCAAAAGGAAATATATCTTCAGCTAAGGTTACGGTAAATCAAGCATAAGTGAATTTGTATCAAGTCTATCAGTCTATGGAGAAAACCAGGTGCTTTTCGCTAGTATAATAGATCCTATAAAAAAAACATACATGCACGCAATTCTACAAACTACAACGGATACTTCTAACGTTAGTACATGTAGTCAGACTTAGAAAGAAGACCATTTTATGGTACTTCGATAACTATATTTTCACAATTCTTGACTCGAATTGACAGGAGCAAATGTTAAAGAAAAGTAGTCTCACCTAGCAAAGCGGAGGTATAAAGAAAAAGTAATCTCACCCAGCATTGATCTGGCCTCCTCTGCATCAAATGACCCCGGAATATAACCAAGAACTGACAGCCGCTGCCTAAAAGGCTCAGATAATCGGTTAATAAACCTGGTGTAGACGTCAGCTGTTAAGAATTAAATGATATGAGTGATACTGTTGAGAAGCTTTTCTCACGGCAAAAAACAAGCACAGAAGTAACTAAAAATTGCATTCACTCTTCTTTGCGAAGTAACCTTGATTTGTGTCAGCGTCAACAGGAATCAGATAGGCATAATACTTACCGTAATCGACCCATTTACCGCACCGTGCGCTTAACTTTTTCAAAATTGCAACGAAAAGATGTGGTTAAAATGTATATAATAACCGCACACTCAGAACAATGAAATGCAGGGTGACTGGAAAGAGGCAACATGGGTAGGACTGGAAATACTTTGTGTTTATACTTTTCATGAGTTCCCTGTTAATTATTGGGTTTTGTGAGAGTTTCAAAGAAAAAGCAGTGTGCGCTTGTGCAGCTTGTCCGGAAATGGCCTTGGTGTGCGGTTATAGGGACATGTGCGGTAAATGGGTCGATTACGGTAGATACTTTGTTTTGTGGAAGACAATTCCCAGCGGGCACATAACGTCGAAATGACGTCGCACTGACGTCGCATCGACGTCAGTGTGACGTCATTACGACGTTATGTGCCTGCTGGGTTTATTTCTCATTAACAGAAATAAGCGAAAAATCTAGCCTTTTCGTTAATGAAAAATTTGTCTGAGCATTTCTATCACGGCAATATAAAGCGATGACAAGCTATAAGGTGAAAGGACACACTCCTCCGAAAATCACTTGGCTGGAAAAATGGCGCTACTCTTAAATGGTTCAGTTTACACTTGGAGGGGAGTAGTTCTTTCCTTTAAATTGTATCAAAAACCAGAGATATAAACTATTTCTGCTACATTGTCAGCTCTTTTGAAACGGAGCATAACATAATGATGTCATCTCTTTTATTTTTATTGGTTTACCCTAAGCACTGTAGGACATACCTACACGATCGTCTTGGGGATAATTCTCTCTGCTGAGAGCTTGTAGTCTACAGTCTGTTAAGAACTCCACCATATCCTTTGGTTGGATCAGTCCTTCCTCTGACGTCAGCTCGGAACCCACCATCAATATCACCAGCGGTAAACCTTGTGCACAAAATATAAAGACCATAAAATATGAATATATGCGCAGCGACACGAGAAAACTTTTAAAAGGGTTGGTCAAGATCAGGTGTCCATAGAATTTTTCTGCATGTTATAACCTCATATCTCTAATAAGAGAGCAGTTAGAGAGATTATTTTTATGCCCTTAAACTTGGCTAAGTATGTCAAAGTTGTCCAGCAAAAAAAGTTTTTGGTCCTGTTGTGCTAGAAATTATACTAGCAACTTTAAAAAATGGCGTTTTTCAGCGTTATATGTTTACAATTGAAATGTGCTTTATTTGCTAAGAAATATTCTATTAAGGAGCACAGAAACTCGCTTAATTTTAGGAACAGAAGTTTTAAGAGTAACCGCCCTTTTGAATGAAGGAAATCGGAATAATGAAACTCAAGTTATGGCAATTTGATTCAAACCACACATTCGTCATCCATTTTCTGTTTTGAACCATGAGTAATGAAGAGCTAGAGATTTTGAAGTAAGAACAACAATTTCATTTAAACAAAAAACAATTTTGAAATCGGGTAATATGAAGCTTTTCATTTACATCATTACTGAATCTCCCATATCTTCAAAATTAAAATACCAGGGGCTCAAAATCAGACTTTACAATTCAGCCAAATTTCTGTATATTCCGTGACAGTCAAGATATCTCTTTTTCTTTATGTTGATGTATGATCCTGGTTTCATCATTATGTTGTACTCCTGTATGGCTGTAATGATGCCTATTATGGAGCATCAAAACAGAAAAGAACTTCAGATACTTTGAATCAAAACATGATAATGAAGTGTCCGTGACGGTTGTAGGGTCCGTGACAAATATCTTGACATCTCTATAGAGTGGTGAGAACAGTTTGTAATATAAAAGTAACAGTATAATAGTAAATAGTGTATGAGGTAATGGTAAAAAATGACACCAAAATCTTGTCCTTCCTTGGCATAAATCTAGGTAGCGTCACGGACCCTACATAATCAGCTAGCAATTTCAGTATGCAAGCATATGCCCATTTTGTGATCAAATCAAATTCTAAAGTTTTAAAGTGATTAGAAATGAATATATTCATTATGACAATAAAATTTCATACACAATTAACTTGAATTAAGGTAAAATATGTTTCCTGGCAATCTTAATTGAAATGAGATTTTTTTCATACATGTAACGCCGCATAAATATCTAAACTGCTGGAGCAAAAATGCTAACATATTTCAAACAATGAATAAAAACATGAAAATACCATCCTGAGAAAAAGAATTGACTTCAGGAGCTTAAAACTGTATACAGTTTATTGCAAATTACAACCCTGTTTTGATATTTCAGCTTTGGTATTAGGTCTTCCCTTCTGTTTACCAGGTTCTTAACTTATAAGTGAAAGTGAACATATTTGATCGACCTAACTGAAGTAAAAACTGCACTCAGCATAGCTATTGAGCTTTTAAATTACTTTTAGAATGTACAAATACCTTTGCACAGAACTCACAGATGTTTATGTAGTGTCCGTGACGCTAATAAGGTCGTCACAAAAAAGGTGATAACTGTGGAGCCAGCGGCAACAGTATCCACAAAAATACCGGTTCCTTATAGATATGATAGTCAGTTTTAGAAACAAACATACAATTTATAGATCGAAGTTTATTATGTGGCGTTATCGAATATGATGGACCTAGTCCATTTTTACTATGATTTAGGTGTTTCAGGTATAATAATGCAAAACTGATAATTATTTAAGCTTTAGCATGCATATAATACACTGTAAACGTTCCACTGGTGCAATGGATATAGCACTGGATTCTTGATACTTTTGACTCATGTGGACATAGGTTCGAGTCCCATTCTATCTATCTTTTTTTCAATTACGCGAAGAATATATATCATAGAAACCTTCAGAACATTTTGTACGATTGATAATTTTGTGTCACTCATTTTGATATAAGACGTCTTTCTAACAGCGAGTAAAAGTTCGAAATGTTCATTTGGAAACTTTTTTTTATATAATACTCATTTAATACTCACTAAAATTTGCACAAAGAAATCAAGACATTTGTGAATAAACATTATCATATTAGATGCAAAACTAGACAATCACTAAAGGTGATGAATGCCCCCGCCATATGCCTCACTAGAAAAGCAATGTGTTAAAACATATTTGTGTGAAGTTACATCAAAATCTGTCAATAAATAAAGGTGCTAGAGGGATGACTGAGTTTTTCTTAAAAATAGCAACTGTGACCTTGACCTTGGAACTACAACCCTGAAAGGTTTACTTGTCCAAGATATTGTCATACTTAATATATGTGTGAAGTTCTATCAAAATCAGTTAAAAAATAAAAGCGCTAGAACCATGACAAAGATTTACATTTACCTATAATAGCATCTGTGACCTTGACCTTGGACCTACAATGATGAATTGGTTGGTTGATTTGATGCTTAACGTCCACGGTAAACAACTAAGGTCATGTCGGGACGGTCAGTTAACCTAACCACACTATTCCTGGGCAGGCTTAGACCTCCTAAGCGGTTAACCAGTACTAAGTGCACATACTTTCGCCAGTAACTGACAACTGCCCTTCTTGAATCAGCGGAAGGAGAAACGAAAGTATGTGGCCAGACCGGGATTCGTACAATGATGAAACGTAAATTTGTCCCAGATATTGTCAAGCTAAATATTTGTGTCAAGTTATGCCAAAATCATTCCAGAGGGATGACAGCATATTTTCTAAAATAGCAAATATGACCTTGACCTTTACCCTGAAATTCTGGATCACGAACTTGTCCAAGATATTGTCACACTAAACATATGAGTGACGTTACATCAAAATTGTCAATGAATAGAGGAGTAGAGGAATGATAAAGATTTTTTTCTAAAAATAGCAACTGTGACCTTGACCTTGGACCTGCTGTGCTGAAACAGTAATTTATTCAATATATTGTTATACTTAACATTTATGTGAAGTTACATCAAAATCGATCTATAAATGAAAGCGCTGGAGCAATGCCCTAGTTTTTTCTGAAAATAGCAACTGTGACCTTGACCTTTATCCTACAAACCTGAAACGCAAAGTTGTTCAAGGTTCTGTCATACCCAATAAAGCTGTGATGTAATGTCAAAATCTGTTAATAAATGAGGCCGCTAAAGCGACGATAAAAGGTGAGATTGTATTTAAGTTATGGAAATATGGTCAAAATATGTATGTTATTCAAAGTGACATAATTCTGCAATAAAGACCTGACTGAAAATTATGTTTCCTTTATGCTCATGTTCAATGCATGTCTGAACTGTGTTGCAAGTTTCAAATCCCTACATCAAATACTATTGGAGGAGTTGCAGAGACAAGAACAGTACTACAAAGTGTGAAATATGGTCAAAATATGCATGTCATTCAAGGGGATGTAATTCTGCCATAATGACCTGGATCAAAGTTTTGTTTCCTTTATGCACATGTTCAATGCATATCTGAACTGTGTTACAAGTTTCAAATCCCTACATAAAATACTATTGGAGGAGTTGCAGAGACAAGAACAGTACTACAAATGTGAAATATGGTCAAAATATTTATGTTATTCAAGGGGACATAATTCTGCAATAAAGACCTTAATCAAAGTTCTGTTTCCTTTATGCACATGTTCAATGCATGTCTGAACTGTGTTGCAAGTTTCAACTCCCTACATTAAATACTGTAGGAGGAGTTGCGGAGACAAGAACAGTACTCAAAAGTGAAATATGGTTATAATATGTATATTATTCAAGGGGACTTAATTCTGCAACCAAGACCTTAATCAAAGTTCTGTTTCCTTTATGCACATGTTCAATGCATGTCTGAACTGTGTTGCAAGTTTCAACTCCCTATATTAAATACTGTAGGAGGAGTTGCGGAGACAAGAACAGTACTCAAATGTGAAATATGGTTATAATATGTATATTATTCAAGGGGACATAATTCTGCAATAAAGATCTTAATCAAAGTTCTGTTTCCTTTATGCACATGTTCAATGCATATCTGAACTGTGTTGCAAGTTTCAACTCCCTATATCAAATACTGTAGGAGGAGTTGCGGAGACAAGAACAGTACTCAAATGTGAAATATGGTTAGAATATGTATATTATTCAGGGGGACATAATTCTGCAATAAAGATCTTAATCAAAGTTCTGTTTCCTTTATGCACATGTTCAATGCATGTCTGAACTGTGTTCCAAGTTTCAGCTCCCTGCATCGAATACTGTAGGAGGAGTTGCGGAGACAAGAACAGTACTACAAAGTGTGACGGACGGACGTATGTACGGACGTACGTACGTACGTATGCACGGACGGACAAGGGCAAAACTATATGCCCCTCCCCACTTCGTGGCGGGGGCATAAAAAAAAAAATAAAAAAAAAAACACACACACACAAAAAAAAAATGGTGAGACTCGAACCCATCACGTTACTGTTGAAACCTATCAAATGCTGTGCTGTATCCTTTCCGCCACTGCTTCTATAGTGATTATTATGTTTTTGATATATAAGTAGACAAACTTGACTAACTTTTACCTTTGGACGAGTCCATAAACCTGTTTCACCTTTGTGTGTTTATGTTATTGTTTGTTGAGCGTTCAAAATACCGTCGGCGATCTATTTTTTTTATAGACTACACTCCAAAGTTATCAACAAAAACAAAGTGGAATACGGTAGAAACTTGCTTCATCAAGAGTGCAGATTTTGTTCATTTTCATTTAATTCTCGCTAATTGTCAAAAATGTCAATTCATTTGAGGTGAGATCTATTTTAGCATCTGTTCCTACAATAGTTTCAATATCACAAGCATTAAATTTAATAACTAATTTCTTTTAGGTACTTTTTAGTCCTGGTAATTATGTGTAAAACAATTTTGTAGTGTCCGTGACGGCTGATGGGTGTGTATCTTTAAAAGGAAATTTTGTGGAAGCGGCTAAAGTTTAAGTCATGAAATTTTCAGAACATTTGTATGATGTGTGGTACAACAAAGTTTTGATCAAATTTTCAGGTTTTTTGAAACTTTAGTTTTTCACCTTAGTGTAAGGTTCTATGGACACCTGATCTTGACCCACCCGTAACAAAGTGGTTGTGTGCCCAACGCACCCTCAGACCAGCCTGGGCGTCCGCCCAGTCTGATCAGAGTCTTCGCTGTCCGCATGGAGGTGGCTTAGACCCTTATCTACCCTTTAAACGCTTAGGAAAGTCTGATCTTACGTATCAATTCTTACAATTCTTACGTATTCCCTTTACAGCTTCATCAGATTTTAATTTCATATTTCAAGGAGCAAACGCACTCGCTTACCACATCCTGAACACCAAATGGTAAAAGAAAAATAAAGACGGAACATAAAACAAAACAAGATAAGCGAAAAGCCAAGTGGCTGCTTCCTCCCTGCAGACGGAAATGAGGCCACTCTAAACATCTGTTTGGATGACTCTCATTTTCTTCTTCCTTGTTTAGCCGCGGACACGACAAAAACAACAAAGTGGCATGTGCGTCCAGCAAAGACTCAGACCAGTCTGGGCATTCGCTCAGTCTGATCAGAGTCTTCGCACTTAAAGAGTAGCCGAAACCCATGCCGGGTCTAACCTACCTCCATGCCAATAGCAAAAACTGGTCAGACTGAGCGGAGCCCCAGGCTGATCTCAGTCTTCCCTGGGCGCACATACCACTATGTTGGTTTTGTCGTGTCGCGGCTCGTATGTTTCTGTGGCCACACGCTGAGATATATCTTGTTTAGTGCATGTAATCTTGTTCATACCTTGTTAGCCATGTTATCATCTCACTGGAGGAAATGTGTAATAAGGGACGAGTCATTTATTGTCAGCTGGGGGGCCGGGTACATTTAGGGGGGGTCGGAATTTTTTTGGGTGATGCACTGGGGTGGGGGGGGGGGAGAGGTCGGAAATAAAAAATCCATGGAGCAGGGGCGGTCATATATTATATTTGGCATATTGGGGGGGGGGGGGGGTCAGAATTCTTCCATCGGTCTTCTTTTTTTAAAAAAATCTCTCAGCTTCTTTTGCCCCCCAGTCCCCCATTTCTTATATTCTTGTAGACTTAAACTCAAGCTTAGAGACATATATAGAAATGGCAAACAAAACTTTGGCACTTCATATCCAAAAAAGATATTTTTCATAAATTTGCTAGTAAGACAGTATGCAATTGTCTATAAAATCATGTCGAGCAGATGATTTTGTTCTGGATTAAATTTAATGAATGCATTTGTGATATCAGCTCTCCAGTTGCCTTGTCATGAGCAAAGCTATTGTGGCTGGTGAGGGCTCCATTACTATTCTTAACAGTTTTATTGAACATTCAACAACAGATCTCTGGATGGCCATATGCAGGAAGAAAAGTGCAGAATTTCAAAATATGCTGACAAAATTTAAAGACCATTAACCTGCATGATTTATCAACCTGTCAAAGTAAGAAAATGTTCTTTGTGTTTCATACAGGTTGGAATAAGGTCAGTCTGACTTATAAAAAGGTAATACAGTATGTGGGTGAAGGGTAGCTGGGGTGTTGGGATGGTGGGGGGTCATAAACTTTTTTGTCACCTATCTGGGGGGGTCGGAAAAAAAATTCTGGTGAGACTGGGGCGGTCGGAAAAATTTTGGGGACTCGAATGAAAATGTACCCGACCCCCCCCCCCCCCCCCCCCCCCACACCTGATAATAAATGACTCGTCCCTAAAACGGACTAAGCATACAAAACAAATCGAATGTTCGAACACTATAAAACCAAGCGTAATACAAAATCGCAGACAAACCACATCGGAAGCACCTCCCTGGAAAGGTCAATAATAAATCGCTGGGCCTCCAAATCGCCCAGGGCTCGAAATCGAAACATGTAATCTCAATAAATACGTTAAGCATATTCTGAGTATGTCTTGTACCTGTCCCAGAAATGCTTACCTTCACTCAGTCTTAAAATGCTGTCTTTGAATTCACCAAAGTCTATGTCGGGCGCTACCTGTTCAAGAAGCTCAGACGCCTCGTAGTCCGGCATGGGTTTCAGCTCGTGGCTATAATATGTTCTTTGCCTCTCAGCAAGCATGATCTTTGTTGTTGATGTGATGAGCAGTTTAACGTTCTTTAATTTTACAAGATGCGTAGATATTAAGGATAAGAACTCATCTTTAAGAGGACCATCCATTACATCCTCAGCATTGTCAAACAGTATGACATGTAGAATATTCTTTTGATTTGAAATTGTCTCAAAAATTTGTCTTTTCCACCTGTTGGTATATTTGGATTCATCTAATTCCTCAATAGGATCAACTCCTAAAGAAGCACACAAGTTTGCATGGAGAGTGTGTATATCTCGCATACCCTTCATATCAACAATAACTTTCTCTACTTTGTTAAACACATTCGCTTCTTTATCATCATGAACCAGCATGCTTTTCTTTTTCAGGAATTCTTTTACCGTTCTTGACTTTCCAATCGCTCGTAAACCATATATTCCGATAATTCTATGTTTCTCCCATGCTTTTGCCAGAAGATTGAGGCACGTTGTCCGGCCCACAAACGGGACGTCAACAATAATGTCTTCCTCATCATCCTCGTTATCCATTTTTTAAAATTATTCCAGTCCTGAGGAAATATAAATATAATAAATTAATGAACCGCGACACGACAAAACCAACAATGTGGTTGTGCGCCCAGCACAGACTCAGATCAGCCTGGGAATCCGCCCAGTCTGATCAGACTCTTTGCTAAGCACTTAAAGGGTGGCTAAGGGTCTAAGCTACCTCCATACGGACAGCGAAGACTCTGATCAGACTGGGCGGATGCCCAGGCTGATCTGAGTCTGCGCTGGGTGCACAACCACTCTGTTGGTTTTGTCGTGTCGCGGCTCAAATTATTATTTTATTGGAATAACCTTATCCTATCTGTGCAGATATACTAAGCAAAACTTCAAACCGACCACTTGCTTTTTCTGAAACATATCGTTTGTAAATGATATCCGGAGATATTTTTTATTTTCAATACAACCTATCTGTCATGGATTTGAGATCAAAATAAACAGAACGTTTTTTCCTGGCCGTGAGCAGAGGATGCACATGTACCCCCTTTTTTAAAAATCGCAAGTATTAGACCTGTGGTAGAGAAGTTTTTGACAATGTGAAATTTCGAATTCTGTATTAGAAATAAGTGGTCGGTTAAAAGTTGGTGTACGAGTGTCATTCTTTATTTAACCGGCCAGCATATCGCTGCAAGCTTTTCACATTATATCATGTATACTCGTTTATCATATGACGTCGCATCTGAGAGCGTAATAAAGCCATGCATTAAAAACGATAATCCACTAGTGGATTAAATATGCAAATTACGTCGTAACATTGTACGTTGACGTGCAAAATACGTCGCGTTTTCTAATGGAGAAATTATGACGTTTTAGTGCAAAATTTGCTAATAAAATGCGATTTTAGTGTCATATGATAAATAGAATCTTGCATTCGTGCTCATGTATTATTGAATTTATTAAACTCGTTGGGGAAAACCGATAAGTTGCTCGGCAAGGCCTCGCATCTTATCTTTTTCCCCAACTCGTTTAATAAATTCAATAATACATGGACACTCATGTAAGATCCTCTATTTAGTCAAAGTTTGGTTTTAAAAAACGCCCTTTAGATACACACACATGGTCCGAACACATGAAAGGGGTAAGGTTCGTCATTTTTTGTCCAAAGTTGAATATAGAACTGCTATTCAGCAGTAGTATTTAATCTGAAAATCTTTGAGGGCAATATCGAATTGTCAAATGTTAATGGTGACAATGCACCATCATAATATACAAGTCAAATACTGAGCTGCAGAATTCTAGCGTGGTGTAGTAATCTTGGAAGACGAGCAAGCGTGCGGCGCTATTTTCGAACGCCAAGTGCGTCTTTTATTGACACCTGCCACATGGCCGAACTCTACTAGAGAGCACTTCTTCATTTTCTCCCGTTGCTATCATTGCAAGCACCTGAGGTAATGATCAGAAAATGATCGTCTTCAGTATCGAGAGATAGATAGATAGAGCCGGAAAGGTTGCAAACAGGCCTGCCATTCCAACATGACAGTGCCGGAACGCATACTTGTCGACTTGCAATTGATACAGTGAAGCGGATTGGGTTTAAACTTATTCACCAGACCTGGCTCTTAGCAACTACTTTTTTCCCCAAACTTGGAAAAATATCTGCGTGGACGCCACATCCGGTTCGATAATACTCCCACCCCACCCGCCCCAACTCCCCAGACAGCCGCCGAGGGGTGGAAGGACGAACAACTTCCGTATTTCTACTAAAACGAACGTTTTGCCTCCGTTGATCAAAGTTCATCGACCTCAGTGGTGATTATTAGGGGAAAGAAGAAATGAGGGCTGACGGCAAACAGCTTATGTCGGTTTTACAGTGAATGATCCTCATACTATATAGCTATACATGTATTTTAACTCAATTTTTCTATTGTTCTATTGTACTCTGCTGTCACATTTTCATGAAACTAGGTTAAGGCATGCATAATATGCAATATAATAATACATGTACATCTAACATTCTGCAATTATTTCCATATGTACATTCACCATGTTCACTACGAGCTATGTACTACTTGGTAATTCACACACTGGTCTGGCATTCATCACAGGCAACGAAGGCAACGTACTAAAAACTTGATTTTTTTCGCTTATCTCTTAGATTAATTTCGAACTATTATTCTTACGGACCCGGCAGTTTGTTATACCTCTTAGTCAGACTAGATTTTTAAAGAAATTCCGTCTAGTATATATGCAGTGTTTGAATAAGTTTCATTACCGATTCGTTGCATAGACGTTGTAGCCCAAAAATTGTTTTCAAGCATTTCTTGAATATGCATACGAATTCAGTAAAACTTTTGATTCCTATTTCAAAAGCCGGGGATCGGATGGTCCGTGAGTATATACTTCTGAAACAAACTTATCCTGATGAGCGGAACAAGCAAGATTCATGTACGTTGTCTTCGTTACCTGTGTTGAATGCCAGACCAGTGATTCAAGTGATGTTAAAGTATCCATAGTCCTAAAAAACGCCTAAATTCAAATCATTGTAAAAAGCTGTTCAACCTTCACGTTTGGTAATAAAATGCGGGATGATGTGCATATATTGAATCATATAACTAGCAAAAAGTAGAGAAACAAGTTTTAGAAAAATAACAAATCGGTACACAAAATACAATATTCCTGTTCTGGTTTCCCGTCTAGCAATGCTAAATAAACATAGCGGGATAGTGATTGGGACTCCACGCCTGTACATTGTATTTTTACCATTTTATGAAATCGAAAGTAGGTCATTTTAGTTGCCAACTAAAATGACCCAAATAAGTTTTCAAACCCTTTTTATGTGAAACTGAAGGATGTTTTATTTGTTTAAAGCTGGCTAATCACGGTCATTTACAATGACGAAAGTATAGTGAGAAGCTTGCAGCGATACCTCATGATAAAAAAAAATCACGTTGATAGAGCAATGGGGCCTTTAATTCTAATTTATTTTGCGTTCTTACAAAAACGACGGAGCAAAGAAATTCATACCTACAAAAATGCTTTTGTATCGATAATCATGTCCCAACTTATGAGGGGGTGGTCGTAATCAGGCGATGTTGCTGGATATTTTTCAGTGTCGGGGCATTCTGCCAATGGATAATTGTACTGCAAGGGCCTGCTGTACTTGCAGTAGGTGCGGGTGGGTGTTGTTTGGATAGTCTTCTCTCCCTTATCACATCTCTTTCTTTTTCCTTCTCTCTGTAAGACGGCTCAATATTGACTGAAAGACTGTCTCAAAGAGCCGTTAAACCAAAAACAACCACTCGACCAACCTTCCAACTTATGAAATGAGCCGCGACACGACAAAACCAACAATGTGGTTGTGCGACCAGCGCAGACTCAGATCAGCTTGGGCATCCACCCAGTTTAAGCAGACTCTTTGTTAAGTGCTCAAAGGGTAACTAAGGGTCTAAGCTACCTCCATGCGGCCAGCGAAGACTGATCAGACTGGGCGGATGCCCAGGCTGATCTGAGTCTGCGCTGGGCGCACAACCACATTGTTGGTTTTGTCGTGTCGCGGCTCAAATGTTATTTTCAGTTCCATCATTTTCACAGCTCTTTAGTCTCCGTAGTTCTATCTCTGGTTAAAACGTCTAAACACAAATTATTATAAAAAGGTCTCAACTTTCACGTTTGGCGATACTGTGTGGATGATGTGCATATATTGGGTTATATAACTGACGAAAATAACGGGAAATGTTTTAAAAACTATTTGGGTTGTTTCAGTTGGCAACTCAAATGGGCTACTTTCGGTTCCATGCACGTGGATAAAATGGTAAAAATACAATGTACAGACTTGGAGCACCATTCATTGTCTCACTTTTGTAATTATATTCGTCGCTTGACCGGTAATGCCCCTATTCCACACAGACCACGAATCCCACGAATCGTCACGAATTGAAAAAGTTTGAAATTCGTGGCGATTGTAAAATTTCTGGTCCAATTCGTGATGTTCTACGATTCAGATACGATAAAAGTACGATAGGGTTACGAATATTCGTAGGATTCGACTGGATTCGGATGGACTCGCACGTATATTGTCAAGAATTCAGTACGATTTACAATAATCTCTTTGGACATACTGCACGAACGTTTAGAATTAGTTACGAATCAGTGAAGAATACGCCGAATGCAGTTACGAATCCGGTACGAATAAAACTAAATTCGTGACTGTTCTTGAAAATCCGTGGGATTTTCTCTCAAGATATGTATAAAAAGGCCCAAATTCTGATCAGACTCATATTAAAGATTTACTCCCTTTAGAATAATAACAAAAATGATTTCATGAAATATTTCGTGCAATACCTCCGACTATACATTTGAATTAGAGTTTAGATAATAATATTTGATAAAAGTGACTTTCAACAAAAAATAAGGGAATTTTTTATACAATCGCGGACCGCGGTTGGACAAAAATAATTTATTCATACGTCTCAATCACGTGCACGAATAAGAAAATACCTCCTCCTGATCACATGACACACGTGGTCAAAATCGATATTCTTACAGGCCGTGAGGAAATAGGTAATTTGCATTTTAATTTGAAGATTGTTTTTCATTCCATATTTATCGAATAAACATGCATTTTCTCAAAATTTTTACTGCTAATTATAAGACTAATAGATATTGTCTAACGAAATTTTGTTAAAATATTTGTTTCTGAAAACATGAAATAAACGAGGGAGACCATCTTTAAGTATGAGTCATCAGCAAACTATGGCCACAAAATGAAGTCTCTACCCAACAGGCACATGACCTCGTAACGACGTCGTAATAAGGGCACTGCAACGTAATGACGCCTCGTCGACGTCAGTAAGACGTCAGTTGCCCGCTGGGTAGATAAATGCATGCGTTCAGATTCTTCACTGAGCGCAAATGCATCAAGGTACGCATTCACGAATCCCCGAATGAGTTGAGAACACCTAAAAACGCATCCGAATCGATTTCGATTCAGTTACGATGCCTAAGAATGCACTAAGATTGTGTTACGAATTAACTACGAATTTTTGAAATCGGGAATTCGTGGCCAAAATTTTGAACAGCTCAAAACTTTTGTCACGAATTCCCGATTGCTCAAGAATTGCAAGAACTGACAACGAACATATACGATTCAGTTAAGAACTTCACGAAGTGATTACGATTCAGCTACGAACTCTAAAATTTCTCAATTCGTGGCGATTCGTGGGATTCGTGGTCTGTGTGGAATAGGGGCATAACCAGAAAAGAAAATCGTATTTGGTGGAACAATTTGTCATTTTCTTTAAAACAAATTCCCCCTATTTTTTGCCAGTTATGACCCAATACATGCACAGCAATTCACGTAATATCGTCAAACGTGAAAGTTGAGCCGCTTTTTATAATGATTTGTGCTTTCACGATTTTACCACTGGTAGGACTATGGTGACTTTCATATAACTGGTCAAATCAACTAATTGAAATGATAAAAAATTTAGACAAATTTTGTTGTACAACGAAAATTGTATCTGTGACATCGGGCTTCAGTTATATCTATGATATCCAGCGTCTATCGAAACGAGGAATTCCAGTCAAAGAAAACGGTGCAAACAAAATTTATATCATGGAAGATAAATACTTTTCTATTTATATTTTTTTATTTTGATACATTATTACTAGTCTGTTATTATTATTATTATCATCATTATTATCACGGTTACTACTACTATTATTACTATTACTTTCGTTACATTCGGACAGGGCCACCGAAAAAAAGTCGAAAAGTTAACGCAAAGGACAAATTTATAACGTGTCTGGAGTTATTAAACAACCCAGTTTAACAACACTTCAAAATTAGTATCGAAGTTCAGTGAAATTACACTTTGTTTGGTTTTGTTTGTCTTTGACTATGTGTTTTTTCCTCGAACAGGACTTGATTTGGCAATCTTTAGATAGCACTCAATGGCCGGAATTTCATCTGAAACGGTTGTATTAGGGAAGGTGGCTATACTGACAGAGGGAGTGGAATTCAGCTTGTCTGAGTTGCCGAGGAAGATGTCGGTGTGCCAGTCAGGCCGCGGATCTTTTCTGTTGCTTTGCGATACTAGCGCATAAAAATGATTATTATTATTATTATTATCATTATTATTATGCAGTAACTGGATACCTTGAAATTTCTTAAACTGGAACACCAAAATTGCAGAATCTGTCCTAAAAACTGGAGAGTTTGGCTTTTCTCTGCAGTATTGGGTCTAAAAGATGCAGATGGAATGGAAAACAGTGCAGACCCTAGTCAGAGTGATATCTTGGTAACAACTGTTTGCTCAGACCTACGTGTATCTATCCCAACACTCAGAATATTTTTACTGTGTAATATCTGTTGCGTAACTTGCACACAGATCGATTGCTGCAAACAATAGCAGGCCTACACGCCAGTCAGTCAAAACAAAATGGCGACATGTCTAGCCTTTTATGCAAATTCCGTGAGATTCATTTTACAGTTATAATATATCCAACCGTATTTTATTTCCTTAAATCATTGCAGTGACTGCTTAAAGCATCTGGTGTGCAGCTGCATAAAAACTTCTCCGCCAAATGCCATATAAAGCACCTATTGTGGCCTTTAAAATCGTCTTTTTATGGAGAAATAAGAATTATTCCTAAATTATCATACCGGGATCTCTGATTTTCCGTTTTCACTGGTTGTGCTCATCTTCAGACCATGTTCCACAGAGGTAGGATATTTCCATTGAAATTGTCTTATCTCATGACATGTCGCCTAATATTTCAGTTCATGTTGCCTTTACAATGTCTTAACAGCTGGTGTTTCGACTTGTCCTTGCTGAAACATATAGATCTTCAAAGAAGCGTCTACGAATTTCAAGTTTAACACACACTTTAATTGAAATATAAATTACTTACTCGCTTAAAACAATGATGCTCTAAGAGAACAAGAGAATTGAGATTACTTCCATTGATAATAATGATAATAATAATTATAAAAAATGGTAAACCTCTGACTTGTGTCTATTTTTAGGTATCCTTTAGAAATTGTAGTCATCCATCCAAAGTAATATAATATTTCAATGAGTGTTTTCCGATTCAGTAAGTTCTATACATGGGTCGATCAAAAAGCTATTTTAAACAGGCCTGTGTGGACATTAGGTCTCTCACCGCTGTGCGCACAATATCGTCCACCTCAGAGTCTGCTTAACGATCGGCTTGATATTGAGAGGGTCGTTATGTTTTACAGTTTGCTATGTCTGGTTTTCGGTTGGACTTCAATTATTTATTAGTTGTGTTGAGGCTTGCTTGGTGGCCACCTAGCGTTCACTTTTAGTGCTGTTCGGTGCCGTTTCGATACGTTTCCCATTTGTTGAAGGAGGGATTTGGAATTTGATTGTATCAGTTCCTGAGTGTACCAATTTGAAATAATGAGGCAATTTTTTACCGTGCTCCGCAGTACCGTCATAAGGTTACTATGACGACCCATATAGACTACTTCCCGAAGATTGACCGGTAAATTGAATACATCACTGGGTAAATGAAAGATGAAGTTGTCTTTACTGCAAATTTAATGGGTTTACTGTAAATGATAAAATTTCTAAAGCAAAGGTCCACGTATTTTTTATCATCCCTCGTACTTTTAAAACTTACCATAATAACCCTTTTCATTTCGGCCCATCTTTGCATTTGAACAATTTCGCTCCTAATATCAGCATAATACTCATCACTGAATGGCTGAAAAGTCCTCCCGAGACAAAGGCTCGACAGGGCACTTTGTCGAAGTCCCCGAGGAATTAGGGAAGCTTTGTTCCCCGCCAACATTAGACAGTTGTGGTTCCATGAAGAATCCCTCCATTTCGACTTCACCAAACGTCAGCCTAAGATAAAGATCCTGGGTTTTAAAGAATGTATAGAATTTAAAAGAAAATTCAACAAGGTACATGAGTTTGAATTTCAACATCAGTTTCTACTTTCTCTCATTAAATACCACAAAAATGCGAATGGCGGTGTCTCGCCTGTCTGCGAACTGTCACAAAATAGGATAAGGTCGGGTAATTTCGGACAGCGGGTAAATTAGGACATACCATTGCAAACAGTGAAAATCCAGATGAGACAGCTCATCATGAGCCGTCTCATCCGGATTTTCACTGTTTGCCCGGTTAGTTTTGTTTTAATTCCAAACGACTGACATATATAGGAAACAATGTCACTGTCCGAATTTACTCGCTGTCCGAATTCACCCGACTTTACCCTAGAGCTAAACGAAAAGACTCCACAAACGTTTACGCTGCTTACGCCGGCGTCGATGACACAGGGCCTATTTCTTACTTCTGCTAGTCGAAAGCGAGACATAAAAAGGGTCTTTCTGTTGCAATAGCAATAAAGTTGCCATCAGATTTCATACAAATGAAACAAGGTCTTTGGTAGGTAAAATCAGCAGCAACATATCTAAACAATTGTGCTAATGGTTATATATCGCCCATTAACTCGTTTCACTGAGAGCGGTGCAAGTTTGATTATAACTATACAAGACAAGAATTGTCGGAAGACAATAAATATGTTCTGAAAAAAAGATCCAAAAGGACCAGAAAATATAATTTCCACTATGATGATGTACGGGGAGACGATTTTGGCCGCCACACGGCACAAATACCAGTTGCAGTGAAGATAAATATGTTCTGAAAAGTAAGATCCTTGGAAGCAAGGAACACACCAAAGAATAGAAAATACCAGACTCGATTCAAAGCCGATTTATGGGAGCTTGGTGGAAAAAAAACCTTCAAGTGAAATGATATCAACTGAATTGTCAGATTAAAGAGTTATCCTAAGAATTATTCAGACACTTAATTAAAGTATTACCAGACGTGAAAATAATATGAAATAGGCGCCGCCTAAATTGCAACCAACCTACATTATGACTCCCGTAAAAAAAATGAAACAAGAAAGTTGTAACACAGCTGCATGGATAGCTCCTTTCTTAGTACTTTTATGCATCCGTCCTACAGCACGGAAAACCTGGACACTTTTTACAAGTAGTAAGAAAAAATATTATATACTGAAAGGATTTAAAAACTTCCACTTTTTATTGCTGGCTGCTGATCTGTTTACTCATGACAGTGTTGACTATTTAACGACAAAATGCCTGAAACTTATCAAATTTAAAGATTACGCACAGTTTATTTGTATCATTTACCTAAATGACGTCAGTAAAAGAGCGTAACGTTACTGAAATGCATAAGACAATGCCGGGGTTATCTTATGCAACACTCTTTCGACCACTTCTTACTGTCTTGATATTGTGACGTCATCAACGTTGATTTGCAAGTATCACTGCGGATGAAGCTGTCGCGCAAAGCCTATTACGGAGACGGCGTCGACGTTAGTTAACGTCATGTCCTCTGGTTTTCAATCTTGGTTAGGTGCTTTTCTGACGGTCTTTTTAGCTTCCTGTAAACAGTGCACGTCGTCTGAGATTGTAAATTGCCGTAATTAACGCATAAAATTGTACCGCGACGTCACTTTTTGAAATTTCAGCATTTATCTGGCCCAAAACTCTGCGCCTGTTTGCGATATTTAGGCGCGGTAGGCTAAATTAAGCCACTGACCGTGTTTAATTTTTTAAAATTCAATTTGATATCGTAAGAGAATTGTTTCATCAGAAAACTGTATACATGAAGCTATTCATCATTATGTAAACGGTACTAAGAACACGAGGAGCACGTGCTTGTTTCTGACCGATTCGGTTGAACGATTTCAAATTCCGTATATTGATAGAATCAGGTGTAATTATGAAATGAATGTTATTTTTTCAACGTTTACTGAAGTATAAACTACATTGGGTCACGAGCAAAGTAAGTGAACCCCGAAGGGGTTTACGTAAACTTTGCTCGTGACCCGATGTAGTTTATACTTCAGTAAACGTTCAAAAAATAACATTCATTCCTTATATTTATATTATTAAACGATGCTTTTGATCAATAAAAAAATAAACAAAAATAAGAAATACATATATAAGAATCGTTTTAAAAACATTACCGGCTGAATTTTGCAATAGTTTGGAACAGCCGCATTGTCACTGCCTACCAGTAAATTCCACCTCCTGTTGTAGATTGCACGTGCAAGTAGGCGTAGCGAGCTGTCACTCAATGTTTACTAGCCATTCAAGTACATGACATGTTGAAGATTGCACGTGCTATTTAGTGGGATGAGCTGTCACTCTGAAGCGCGTGACACAATGTAATTATTGACTTGTAAAAACATTGACTCCCGCATCACTTAATTGGGTTTACAGAGAGCTTTGCAGTGATAATGTAAATATTAGAATATATATGCTGTAAAATTTTGGTGGGCGTAGCTGCATTCATTTTTGAGATATTCAAAATTAATGAGTGGAAGTTTTTAAATCCTTTCAGTATATATCTCAAAATAAAATTACGACGCCCAAATGATGCAGACGGGATTAAATATTTTCCCTTTCATTGTAACAGTGTCTCTGTCGCCCCTACCTATACTCGGAGTATATTGCTTGCACCGTCTGATATGAGTATTCCTTATTCACATTCGTATATAATCGATTGAATATGGAGAATCTAAAAACTAAAAGTAAAGATTCTTGACTAATTTACCGAAATGCGCAGGCTGATTCGAGTATTCAATGTATTTACATACCTTAAAGCACCATTTCAGGCGACGCCAATCACTACCCAGTATCCAGTGGACACACGAGGTCGAAATGACTTCGTTTCGATGTCAGTTCGTCGTCATGATGTCCCAGAGATGCACATACGGCATCGTTTCGAGGTTGTGTGCCTCTCGTCGGTAGATCTATAGGATTACCAGCCTGATAGAGAAGGTGAAGAAATGTGGAAAAAATATATCAAAAAGCAATTTTGACATCGGTATCATTTATATGCTATGAGATTAATTAATTGATTGATTGATTGATTGATTGATTGATTGATTGATTGATTGATTTTACCAATTTCGGTCGACATCTGAACAACACATTCGTAACATTCGTATCACGAGATATTAAATAAATAATAATGAAAGGAGAATAAACAAGCAAGTTCAAAGAACGTATGTCCGCCGCCCTTATTGTTTATGACCAAAACACCTGTGAAGTTCCAAAGGCATCGGCATAAAACTGTTGGAGGAGTGGCGCACACAAGGTACCCACTATCTAGTCACTTTGATAGTAAAAACGCCTAAAAAATGACTAAGTTCAACTTGTGGAAAAAGTGACAAAAAATTATCTCAGGATTATATCCAAACCACATGCATATCTTCAGACCATGACAAAAACAGCTGTAAAGTTTCGAAAGAATCGGCATAAAACTGTAGGAGGAGTTGCGCACACAAGGTACCTACTACTTTAGGGGGACGGAAGGACGGAAATAAGGACGACGGAATGCCGAAAACTATGTCCCTCCGCTTTTCTTCGAAAAGGCGGAGGACAAAAAGTAGGCCTAGGCAAGAGACAGAACAGGGGACAGGTGTTTTGGAGAGAGAGAGACAGACAGACAGACAGACAGTCAGACAGAGACAGGCAGACAGAGAGAATGGCACAACTGGCAACCGTATAACCCTGCACAGTAACGGCAGCCAATGGTGCCATTGGCAACCATTGGCACCACTGGCAGCTGGTCGGCAATATTGGTTTCAATGGTAGAGCCAATGGTGAAACTCAGAGCGGCATTGGCATGCCAATGGTGACTCTGGCAGAATCCCGAACGCTACCGGTATTGGTTGTGACGTCACACATAAAAGAGGCGTCGTCACACTGGTGCTGCAACCAAAAGATTAGTAGATTATTTATATAACTAAGGGAAAACCGTTAGTGGAAGTCATAAGCTGTTTTCAAAGTTTGCAGAAAGACTCCGTCTCTCCGTCAGCCTTTGTCGTTTCTAGATACAGGGGTTTTATTAACCATAAGTCCGTTGGTCCTGGACCAGTGATTTTTGGGCATGACTATATACACACTATGCATACCAAAATCGATATTTTACTAACGCCAGAGGATCCTGTTGACGCCGAGGTACTCCTGATAGAAAAGGGATATGCTTTATTTATTCGAAGGATAAAAATGAAAAAATCAAGCTATCACATCAAAATTAGATATAAAATTGTATGTGCTGATACTGTACATGTAAGAAATTGCACTATAATGAATAAATTCATCGTTGGTGCGGCAAGAATTCCCGTGCGACCAGTTTCAAGTGATCTTACCCTAAATTATTCTTTATAAAGTATATCGATTGGAAGAAGTCTAGCTGTGATGTATTTTTCAATCCTACAAACACTTTCTTGCATAAGTAGCACAAAAAATGTACAGCTAAAGCATTGTTTTCCGCATCAAAAACTCGATCGTAGTCAGGTACTGTCTGTAACAAGATAAACGCCTGAGCAAGATACGACCACAGAGGACATCTGTCAACTGATACGACCAACAGCGAGGATACATATGATTTACTAGTAAAAATATATATAAAATGTTATCAGACTACATTGTTGTTGCGTTTTTGCCGCCAAATAACTGCCATGCATATGTAGGCTAATGAAGGCGGCGTTGGTGAAAAGGAGGGGGGGGGGTTTAAGAGGGTAATCTGTTTGATAGGCTGATAAATTACAAACCTGATAATGTCTAATCATTATCACAGAAAAACAATAACCCGTTGTATATGGAGAGCGGCAACCAAGTCGTAAAGGCAAGAAATGGAGCTAAAACAAACTAATGATATGGACTCGGTATCTATCAAACGTATAAGCATTATACAATACTACAAATAGATCTTAACAAAAAGAGGTAAGAGTTTGCACTGATCAGAGAGACACAGACTAAAGATAAACTTGAAGTAACTGTATTTACCAACAATATTACATCGTACCTGGTTATATACCGCTAAATGGAAGAACGTAAGTTTTGTTCTCTATCTCGTTCAGAACCTACATATACAGAGGTTTCTCATCTAGTTAAGTATAGCTAGGTAAAATCAGAGGTAGACAGACACAGACAGATTCTTTCACACTGACAGACAAAGACAGATATGCTTATAAGAGTGTGTGTGTATGGGGGGGAGGGGTGAAAACTAGGTCTAGTCACCTAGATATGTGTTTTCAGCGTGACGTCGGTTTCGCACCAAAAGCGCTAGCTGTAGACGTTACGTGCTCGGTGATCGGGGACTTGTGTAACAAGTAGGACTATCTAAAATTCTTTTACGCTGAAAAGAGGTGAACGCTGTCATCAGAAATACACGCACATATTCTGTTTACTAAGTGCACGTGTACATGGATGATGATGCCGTTTTACGGCCTTTTTCAACAGTATCACTGTCGAATTGACCCGTTTGATAATGAAAGACTATGTGCAATGGAAACCTCTTTACGGCGAAAAGAATTCCGCCTAAAACGGAATTCGAACCTGGACCGCTAGCTTAGCAGGCAAGCGCATAACCGGGGCTCCTATAACCTTTTTACAGTAATGCATAGAGACAGAAAAGCGCATGATATCAAGATTTTGTGAATTTGCTAATGGCAGCACAGGAGAATGGTTCAGAAAAACAGTTGGAGTTAGGCAAGGATGTCTTTTCTCACCACTCTCTTTAACAATTTTTCTCAAAAGGATTATGCCATGCTCTGGAGAACATGATGGAAAGGTTAGCATATGTGGCAGAAATACATGTATTACTAATCTGCGGTTTGCCGATGACGCTGTTGCTCTTCCTAAGGAAGACCAGGAACTAGTAGAAACCCTATCGAAACCTGCACAAGGTATAAAATGGAGATAAGTGCAGAGGAGACCAAACTAATGACAAATAGCGCCAGCGGCATCCAGAGGGAGATTAAGGTTAAAGGACAGATGCTTGGAACAGTCACAAGCTTCAAGTACCTTGAAGCAATTGTCTCTGATGAAAGCTCACAACCGGAGGCTCTTTTAAAGCTTGCACAAGCCACTGCAGCTCTGACAAAGCCAATATAGAGAGATAGGAATATATCTCTTGGATCAAAGATGAAATAGATGCGCTCCCTTTTATTATCCACTTTCTGTATGCCTGTGAGTCACGGACCTTGCCAGCAGTTAGAGAAAAGAACACAGGCCTTTGAGATGAGCTGTTACCAAAGGTTATTGAACATTTCGTACAATGACCATATAACGAATGAGAAGGTTCGCAGGAATAGCCAAGCAGCCATTGGAGATTATGACGAACTCCTGACCTTGGTCAAGAAACGGGAACTGAGGTTGTTTGGTCTAAAGGTCTTCTGGTTTAGCAAAGACAATTCTGCAGGTCATAGTGAAAGGAAAGAGAAAGAGACATAGACATAAGAAGAGGTCGGGAGACAATATTAAGGAATGGGCAGGGATGGTTTTAGCTAGCTCAACTAGAGCAGCTAAGACAAGACAAGGTGGAAAAGGGTTGTTTTAGAGTCACCTGTAATGGCCCAACGACCACACAAGGTTATGGGAAAGACTAGACTAGAATTTGCGTATGAATCTGACTCCATCTGTGTTCTCTCTCTCTCTCTCTCTCTCTAAGCTGATTTGCATAACAATACACAAAACATCTAAAGTAAAGACTAATGTGATGAAACTGTCTATAAAGTCTCCGCCTCAGAGAGTAATGGTTTCTGAAAAGATAATTTTTAAGGATATTTTTTTCTCCATTTTTTTGCATTTTGGCAACCAACAAAAGTGAGTAGTGTTCCATAAACATATATCTGATAGAAGATTACTCACGGAACTTTTCTATAAAAGGTTTATCAAATATCTGCAATGGCTTAGCAGTAAATGCCATTTTTTAATTTTTCCAATTATAAGTAAAGGGAAACTCTGAAGCTGCCATAGCAACTTAAAAGCCCATTTCACACACACACACACACACACACACACACACACACACACACACACACACACACACATATATATATATATATACACACACACACACACACACACACACACACATACACACACACACACACAGACCTTGAAAATTGAGTCAAGGTTATCGAAACCTAATCAGTTCTTTGCCATCTCTCAGTGATATATCTGTGCAAGTTTGGTTCAAATCCATCAATCTATACAGTAGATATGGTGCAGCCAAGGCATTTTTCAACACTCTTTGACCTGTGACCTTGAAATAGGGTCAAGGTCACCAAAATCTAATCAGTTCTTTGCCATCTCCCAATAATATATTTATGCCAGTTTGGTAAAAATCCATCAATTCCTTCAGGAGATATGGTGCAGACAATCTATTTTTCATCATTCTTTGACCTCCTGTGACCTTGAAAATAAGGTCAAGGTCACCAAAATCTAATCAGTCCGCCCCCTCTCCCTCTATCCAGTTATGTAGCTGTGGAAGTTTGGTCAAAATCCATACATCCCTTCTGGAGATAGAGTGCAGACAAGAAGCTACGCTGACGCCGACGCAGACGTCGACGGGATCCACACGAAAAAACAATATGTCACCCCTCCCTCCCTCCCCCATGGTGGGGGGATATAAAACACGGAAATAGATGCCGCTCAGCGCCACTGGTAGTAATTAAGACAGCTAACATCGGAAAATCTGTCCAGACTGCGTAATTCATACGCGTCCGATTGTTGATTGCATATTGTCTCGTGACGCGGCTCAATCACTGATCACGCAGGTCAGCATAACGACTGTTATTGCCATGCGTAACTGCAATACGCTGGACGTAGGAGTTGGCCACTTTGTTAAAAATTTCCGTAGATTTTACGGTAGAATACCTGGCAACCAGCAGTTATTTTTCCCGTTATTTTTACGGCCGTCAGCCTCTAACACATTTTTAGAAAATACCTTTATAGTGTTGAAGAGCAATAGGACCAAAACAATACCTGTCTTTTTCTACCCTACTCAGCGTGATGATTCCGCCAATGTTTACGGGCGCCGGTAAAAATAACGGGAAACGGACTGGCAGCTGGTTGCCAGGTATTCTACCGTAAAATCTTCATTTTTTTTACACTGCACCATGTTACAAGCGATGCCACTTTGAATGAATTACTGTGATGTTGTGTCCTTGGTATCGCTTTACGTACATCCAACCTTAAATGTAAAGCGAAGTGGGGAATTGGCCAAACGCTTGTATAAGCCTCAGACCTATGGTTCTGTTTCAAACACAGAAAATCAAGCTCAAGGCTGCAAGTATGCGGCTTTATGCCGTCATTTGAAAGCAGTATTAATTACTCTGACGTGTAGGATCTGCTGATGGAAAGAAATAAACATATAAAACTGTGCAAAATAAACATTTTATACGAAATCGTGATAAGGAAACTTTGTGCAAACTTTATCATTCTCAGGCGTTCGCCAAACCTTCACAGGAAATTTCTCCGGCGTAAAGTTATCATGCTTTGTTTGACCAACTGATTTGAACTCAGATTTATTGTCGGTATCTATCGTTTACCTGACATAAAACTGATTGTAATCTGAACAAAAAAGATACAACATACTTGCCAAATGATATAATTAACATATAATTCTACAATAATTAAATACGAGGAACTTTTATCAGCAAAAACCTGTTGTAAAAGGCTCCCTGGCGATTCCGTGTGAATCTACGCAAGAATCAGATAAATTCACAAATACTATACGATATAAATTTAAGCTTCAATATAAATACCTGCAAAAGCGACACAAACAACGCAGTATTCTATTGTACAAAAGAGAGTTTTGCCTCAAGAAATGATCCTGTCGCCACGAGGTTTCACCGGCGTAGTCCGTATCCTCGGCATGTATCGGGTCCTCCGCCGTACTTAAAAAAATCGATTATGGTATGCATAGTGTGATATAGTTGATGTCTGGTAGCTGGTCCTGCAGACCAACTGATTTTGAAATTAAATGAAAACACATGATAACAAAGAATAGCCAAAACATACGGAGGACCACTTAAATTGTGGATAAGTTGGACCTGTGGACCACCAGTCATTCAGTCCTTAGCGAAATCCCTGTAGACAGTTAGCTATATCACGTGTGCACTTGCCTGCTGCCGACCTAGAAATATAATGAGTGTCACCAATAAGCAGATGCCGAGAAGCCGCAGTGAAAAGGTATAAAGGGTTGTTTTTTTTCTTCGAGATGTACGGCCTTCTAGCCGAATATTCTGACGGCCATCATACAGTGGACTCGACAGTATCGGATCATCGACAGTATCGGATCACCCTTATGTTATCACCCATTTTCCTCACAAATGAAGCCAATATTTTTACCATTATATTACAGTCATCAAGTCAAACCAATGACAAAGTGCAGGGTAAAAATTCAATCGAAATGTGCGGCTGTGAAACAAATCAGAGTTGTTGAAAAGCTTGACCCCTCTTCAGCGGCGCTTACATTTTGTCTGTTGCTCGTTACTTCCAAAACAAATTTCGGTTGTTTTTACAATTTTAAAATTAGGCGATTGAAACCGATTCTGCTTTGTAATGTGTCCTGGCATCCCTCAAATTGCAGACAGTCATTATTTTCGTGACATCCCAGTATTTGATGAAGCTAGAGACTTGAAAATTTGGGTACCAATGTGCGACAATAACGGATCATTAAATAAGTTGAACTGAAATACAGGCATTAGCTGGAAAACATTATGTCAAATGCAGGCCTGATGCTGAAAGTATGTCATAAATCAACTACCAGAATGACTGCCGTGTCTTCTTTCAAAAAAGATCCGTATAAAAAATAATACAATATGCTTTTTGTAAAATATCCCCCATCTCACGCCCCACACACTACCGTCTGATAATGACGGTTATGCATCGCACATCTAAGCTTCCGCTAAACATTCTGAAGAAACATTGATATCGGCTCGCATGTTTGTGAACCCATTTATGTTTTGCGTTCATTACTGGTTATTTGTACACTGTGTAGACTCAGATTAATGCAACAGAACTCGTTGAATGATCATGTAGTGTTTTTACTCTGTTTGCATTGATATTCCAGCGCTAAGGCGGAAAATCACCATAAATTTCTTGATCCTGATCAGACGCTACGGTCTTATCAGGGTGTTTTCTTTGCTAAGTCAGATTATGGTCTATACTGTTTGAGTAGTAACGTGCTAAAGGAGCGCAGGGGATAATTTAATTAAGAATTATTGACATGCTTGTACATTTGTGTATACATTCAAATGTTAGCTAACGTTGCTGGTGACGGGTCACGTGAAAAATATCGTTGAAAGGCCGTAACAGTTTCCTCTCAGAGTTTAATAGATCCAACTGTTTATGTAGCCAAATTTTTGAAGCTAAGTAGTTTGGCAGAACACCTCGGAGGAACTGTCTTATAAAATAATATCATATGATCCGATACTGTCGCAACTGATTCGTTACTGTCGTAAGACCCTCCTGTAAGTCTTGATAGGTTATCTGCCCTGAAAGGAAAAGAAATCGTAAATATTTTGACATGGATAGATAGAAGGGATATCTTGCAATTGTTATGTGTAATAACATACATAATGTTAGCATTCAACAATATACAACAATACAGGAGTTTTATTGAACTTGATCCGATACTGTCGAGTCCACAGTAGGATTTTTTTTTGGAATTCAGCCGCGTGTTGCCAGGGAAGTGGCGGCGGAAGTTCAGGAATTTATTTTCGTCCAATAAAATTGCCTGCATCTCGTTTCTCCATAGAAAGAAAAACGCCGACCGGAAATTCAGTGACACAAAAATTTCGAAGCCTTAGTGGTACGGGACAGAATAGAACAGAACAGAAATACGCCTTATATCGTAAAGCAGCCAACACTCGTTGTTTGGTTGCTATTACTAAACTGTGAAATATAGATCACAGTGACCTATAAGAGATAATATGAAATTAAGGCACTACCTTTGTGCGAACACACTATTTACGGTCCTTAAAGATCGTGCTACCCTAGGCACCACCTTGTCATTGTAGTCTGGTTCAAACTGGCCCGAGTGGCACGCACCTGGATTAGCAAACTGTATATTAAGCTATAAAGGTAATGGTGACATCTTTGAGAGAACGGTGCAGCTCGTGTGACAGATTGGAATTACTTGGAAGATTCCATTATTTCTGCTGCTGAGTGTGCAGAGGATTCAGTTATCTTGTAAGGGCTAGGGACTAGTTCCCTGATTCACAGGTTCTGGTGAATGATTGCCCTTGGACGTATCACCAGTAAACAATTCTGATTCTGATCCATGCTGCACTAAAGTATGGCAACTATAGATATGTGCGCAAGTTTCTGCCATTTTTACAAAGGGGCGTCAACTTATGTGTCTTCTTGCATTTTCACCTTGGCACTCCAGTTGGCAGTGTGGCCTTTTTTTAAGTGTGTGGGGGTCCACTCTGAAGGGAGGAAATTTGTCTATAGGAAGCAAATTCTTTCCTTTAGGAGTTGGCCCCAGCTTTGAAGTCACATAGTCTGGGTTTGCCAACCCCTTTCCCTGAGGGTGTTCTCATTAACCTTATCGTTATCATTCAGATACTTTAACAGTAAAAAAAACACCAGCTTTTCAATGGAGTGTAGTAGTACGGCCAATGAGTTATGTGTAAATATGTATATAGGTATATAGAGTATATAACTGACCAGTCTAACTGCTCCGGACCTTGTAGCCTAGTGGTTGTGTGCTCGCTTTATAATCTTGGGGTTGTGAGATCGATCCCCGGTCGGGGCGCTCGACGAAATTTTCTTTACAGATTTATCTCCTCCTACTACAGGGGCAGCTAACTGTTTGGCAAAATAATGTTCAAGCTATGGTACAGTTCGGGTGTGTGGTGCACCTTCATATTTTTGCCACTTTTACAAAAGTAGGCAGCATTTAGGATTTCTTTTTTCTTTTTTTTTTTTTTTTTTTTTGCTTCCTCGGGTGGCATAACCCTTCCAGGTGGGTTTTCTATGGGGGAGAGCGTTTTTTCCAATGAATAGGGGCAAATTTTTTTCTTCGGGATCTGGTCTTGAGTTGGTGGGGGCGTAGAGATGGGATGGCTGAATTGCTTCCTCTGGAGATGTTTCACTTTCACAGTATATGTAGTAAGTAAACCATACACTGTCATGGTTAAAAACTACATTACTATACTTGCATGTACCGAATGTTTTTTATGTATTGTATGTTTTGTGCTATATACTTGGTTTCAGTCCTGTAACTGGATTTAAAAACTGTTAACTGATTTGATTTGATTTGAAGACGTTGCTAAGCCGCCAATATCCAAAAGCGACATGAGCCTCATTGTGCAGGAAAGGGCAACAGCAACGGGGTCATGCACTGGAGTAAAGCAAAATAGAAAAAAAAAAGATTAAGAAAAAAAAAAGAAAAATTAAGAAAGAACACCATGTAGGGTTTAATGCTGCTTTTGCAATCCTTAAGACGGGCTTGAACATCATGCCAGTATCGGTTAGAGTCTGTATTTAAATGTCAAAGAAGACATTCGCAGTGCCCATTAAGAAAGAACCACAGTAGACTTGTTCGGTATGCAGATAGAACGGAACTATATGTAGGCTCGCCTTTCTAAGATGTCCTTATGGTCTGCTGTCACAATATTAAGCTGCTTTGTGACAGTGGTGGAGTGCACTAATCATCTGGAAGTCCACACTTTCCTCAGTGATCTGCACCATTAAGAGGCAAGGATTCAACTGTCTTCAAAATAATATTATCGGAAGTCAATCCTGCTGCCCTCTCTCAGCAAACTTTATATTCCACAGCTGAGAGACACTTCAGATAATTAGTGTAACTCTGAGTATTAAATTATATGGTGTTTAAAATTGTACTCATGATGGTTGCTTTGATTAGCAAATCAGAGAATTTGTTTTTGTATCTGATTGTTATTTATTCAGTTCCAAACATAGTTGAAATGTGCTAAAATTTTACAAAGATAAATGGTTGAAATCAACTCTTTATTCAAAGTTTGTTAAAACTGGCTAAACACACCATTCTCGCTCCATTCTAACCTAGATGGGCTCTCTGGTGCGCTCTCGGGTGCGCCGTCATTTCCAATTCACATGACGCGCCACGGTACAGGGTTTTACCTAGGAACTTAGTTCCGGTCTAGACTAAGTTCCGGTCCCGAGCAGACGACGACAGAACCTTGAACGAAAACCGTTTAAAGTTTGATCTATTCTTTTTACGATTATATTTAGCAAAAACGAGAATTATATTTAATGTAAACTTTCTTTATAGCGAACACACGAAGTATGTTCGCTTTACTGTAATATGAAATAGGTGCTACCTAAAATGCAACCAACCAGTATTACCACTGCAACACTGAACTGAAAGGTTTTCAAACTAGAGCAAGTGAGCACAGTCTCACGTATATCTTGATCATTTTCATCGCCTAATGAAGCAGACGTTTAAAACAAACTTTTAATGCAAATCATATATACATGTACAAAATTATTTTGAGTCTGTGATCTTGACCTTAGATCAGCAGCAGCATCCATATGGTGTAAACAAGTATGAAATAAACCTATAAGCAAAAATAAATACAACAAACACCTATTGTCCTGGTACCTGACCCCTTGCCCCACCCACCAGCCTGACCTAAGGGCTTAGGCAGTCCATATCAAAAGGTATGCTACAGAGATAACATAAACCAAATGCAGAAGAAAAATCTGCAATATAATTACTGAGATATGAGTAATCAAAAAGATTTAATGCAATACTTTGAAAAAAATGAAAATGCCTAAGTCATATTTATTTACCTCTGGCCCCACCATGAGGCCCTGACCTATGGTCATACAATTATTCACATCTAATGTATTATATGCTACAGTGATATCAGGGATTAAATATGAAACGAATCTGGTGTGTCGCTGTAGTTACAGAGTTGTTAGTAATCATAAAGGTTTAATGCAAAACTTAGATGTAAAGTTGACAAAAACTATATACACCAACAAACTTCATTATGAGAAACACTTCTGTTATCCCTAACTAACTGCTGACTTTTCTCATCTGCAATCCTGGATGCAAGTTCATTAAAATTGTTCTAGTGTAAGCTAATCATAAATAAAAAAAGATAAGTTCAAATCTTATATGCAAATAAGCAAAGCCATGAGCCAGTAAAAATGTCAATATTAGGTCTTGCAACCACATTATGATACAGATACGCATGTATTGCTTTCATTATTTCAAGTGTTGCCTACCATTCTTCCAGATTTGTTATATTTTTTTGTTTTATGAAATATACTTTATTGCAATTTTATGCCATAAGTTGGCTATGGTTCAGGCCTGTGAAGCAAAAAAATTTGGAAAAAAATGTAAAATTTTATTCAGCAAGTGTGCATATCTGTATGTATACCGGTATACCTTCTCCTTGGTAAAACGATTTTAGCTGTATGACTATCGTATCATCCATCCATTGCAAAACTAGAGCAAGTGAGCAGGGGCTCAGGTATAAACCCAGCAAGTGCCACCACCTTATGACACTAAACTTTAAACTTAATACACAACACGGGCATGGGTTGGGGTGGTATAGAATAAAATTTTGGACATATAAACCAAACTGAACAAAAGGGTTGGATGGTATATGATCTTAAGCAACTGGCCCAAATTGCTCACCTGGCTATTTTGAATTGGGACAATTCTGACACAAAATTGGTCCAATTCCACTGAGATTTTCTCATTTTCCCATTTTGCTTCTTTTAGTAACAGAGGCCAACTTGCCTGGTCTTTGTATATTTACTTTTGAAATGCCTTAATGCAAGGATCATTTTGCCACAAATTTCATCAAAATCCATTCAGGGGTTAGTTTCATGTTTTGTGCTATTTTAGCAATGGCAGATGGCCGCCATCTTAGAATGACAAAATGCGAAAAATTGAAAAGTCTTCATGCAATGACCATTTTGACACAAAATTGGTCCAGTTCCATTGTAATTTTCTAATTTTCACATTTTGCTACTTTAAGTAACAGAGGCCAACTTGAAGGACCTATATTTGTTAAGATTTGAAACACCTCAAAGCAAGAATCATTTTGCCACAAATTTCGTCAAAATCCATTCGGTGGTTACTGAGATATTGACATTTTCTTGTTTTGTACTATTTTTAGTAATGGCAGATGGTGGCCATCTTGGAATGCCAAAATGCAAAAAAATCGAAAAAAGCTTAATGAAAGAGCAATTCTGACACAAAATTAGTCCAATTCCATTGAGATATATTGTATTTTCAATACGCTTGGATCAACCCTACTTTCATGTCTGTATTAAACAAGTATTGAGCAAGCTTACAGGACGAAATAGGGAGCCACTCACCTGGTCTCAGCCCTCAGAAGCATGTCCACCACAGCCGTGCGCTCTTTCTTGTCTGCCTAGCGCATGCGCCAACTTCACTTGGGGTCCCCCTACATCCCGGCAGAGCACTCTAATCCATGGGACCAATCCGGCGGTCGTGGATCAAGGACTCCCGTCACAACAGATATTTTAATTTTCACATTTTTCTATTTTTCATCAAAGAGGCCAATATCACTGGTCTATAGTTAGTTATTTTTGAAACATCTCAATGCAAGAATCATTTTCCACAAATTTCGTCAAAATCCATTCAGCGGTTACTGAAAATTGTCATTTTCATGCTTTGCGCTATTTTTAGTAACGGCAGATGGTGGCCATCTTGGAATGCCAAAATGCAAAAACTCGAAAAAGCTTAATGAAAGAACCATTCTGACACATAATTAGTCCAATTCCATTGAGATTTTCTAATCTTCACATTTTACTATTTTTAGTAACAGAGGCCAACATGCCTGGTCTATAGTTAGCTATTTTTGAAACATCTCAATGCGAGAGTCATTTGCCACAAATTTCGTCAAAATCCATTCAGCGGTTAGTGAGATATTGGAGTTTTCATGTTTTTGTGCTATTTTTAGTAACAGCAGATGGCGGCCAGTTTTGAATGCCAAATTGCAATTAATCGAAACAGCTCCATGAAAGGACCATTCTGACACAAAATTTTGTCCAATTCCATTCAGGGGTTCTTGCGTAATTGTCATTTTTATGGTTGTGCTATTTTTTGTAACGGCAGATGGCGGCCATCTTGGAATGGCAAATTGCAATTAATCAAAACAGCCTTATGCAATGAACATTCTGACACAAAATTGGTCCAATTCCATTCAAGGGTTCTTGAGTAATTGTCATTTTTATGTTTGTGCTATTTTTAGTAACAGCCCCCATGGTGGCCATCTTGGATAGAATACTGCCACAAAATTGAAATAATTCCATTCAAGGACCATTTCTGACCAAATCTGGCCAGAATCGGTTGCGCTTTTCGAGATATTGACATTTGAGCAGAATCTGTTTTGTAAACTCTAAGTAGGTCACTGTGACCTAATTCTGCTACAGATATTTTTGATTTTTTTAATTTTTAATTCCAAGGTCCCAATAATGTTCCACGCAAACTTTCAACCAAATACACCAAATGGTTCTGGAGAAGAAGTTGATTTTAATGTTTTTGCTATTTTTAGTAACAGCCGCCATCTTGCATTCTTCTACAATTTTGAAACCCTGCAGTCTGGTCATGCTACATGTGAAATATGAGACCCTAGGGTTCAGTGGTTTTAGAGAAGGTGTTTGAAGTTGTTTGAACAAGTCGTTTTTTTTACATTGGCATTTGAGCAAAATTACACTCGTAAACAGAAAGTAGGTCACTGTGACAAAACTACGCTACAGATTTTTTTCATTTTAAAATTTTGAATACCAAAGTTTCACTGATGTTCCATGCCAAAATACAGACAAATATACCCAGTGGTTCTGGAGAAGAAGTTGATTTTTTTTTTTTTTTGCTATTTTTTGAAATGGCGGCCATCTGGGATTTTCAACCTGACCCAATTTTACAATTCTGAGACCCTGGAGTCAGGTCATGCTCTATGTGAAATTTGAGAACCATGGGACCAGTAGTTTTACAGAAGAAGATGTTTGAAAATTTGTTTTAAGGTGTTGACAGACTACGCACGGGACGATGCACAACACACGCCTGACGCATTTGTATGACAATAGCTCACTATGGCCCTTCAGGCCAGGTGAGCTAAAAGTTAATTGAAAACTTGACATGAAAATCAAAGTCTGTGACCTTGACCTCTAGGTCACTGGCATGGATGGGGGTGTACAGAATTAAACTGGTCACTGGCATGGATGGGGGTGTACAGAATTAAACATTGGACCAACATCTATCATCATGCAAAACATCAATCCAACCCAAAAAAGAATTTGAATCATATAGAGATCTCAAAAACTTTAACGCAATAATTTAACATGAAAAGTCAAAGTTTCAATGTGACCTTGATCCTTTGTTTCCAGATGCTACTTCAGTTTTTCTTTGGCTTGAATTCTGTTGAATATTTGCAGCATAATTTAAACTTCAGCTGTATGTTTATGAAACACTGATCTTAACTACAATGCTTACATGCACATGCAGCTAACGTTTGGTGGTATTTCTTTGTTGATGATGTTCGAATTGCATCGCAAGAAGCTTGAAGCTCAACGATGATGTCGACAGGTAATCACAGGTAATGTTGCAATCCCATGTTGATTCTCCTGTGATGAAATTATCACTATCACTTACACTTGCATTAAAACCTTGTTTCTGACAAACATTATTTGGATTCAAAATTGTTCAGAACCAGAATTCTTAGCAAATTCTTCCCTGTGTGAGTCCCATCCCATATCAATGGAAGGATGTTGAGGAGATTCTTCCTGTCAGTCTTTTTTGATTCCACTTCCTTTTTTAATATATGCCCCTTAAGAGAGACTTGACTGTCCAGGGTAAAAAATTAACATAATGTGCACAACCACCTGTGTGAAAGTTAATTTTTTTGTTTGGCTTTAGCCGTATAACCTTAAGTATTGGCCTACATTTTTAGTATTTCGTTGGCCAATATATATATACCCGGTTTTTTTATGTAAGTAGCTTACTTTTGCTTTCTGTTTCTACTTTCAGTTTTATTTGACTGTTGGCCTATAAGCTGTGTTGTGATGAATCTAGATATTTCGGTCCAAATCGCTTTTTTGTCAAAGAACACATTTCGCCTGTTATTTCGCTCATGTAAAATATAAAATCAACAAGATAACTTGACAAAGAAATCGTAGACAAAATGAAGTAATTAATGCTGGCTTTGCAAAACTAGAGCAAGTGAGCAGGGGCTCAGGTATAAATACGGCCAGCGCCACCACCTTATGACATTAAACTTTAAACACAATACACAACACGGGCATGGGTTGGGGTGGTATATAATAAAACTTTGGACATATAAACCAAATTGAACAAAGGCTTTGGCTTGAAATCTGTTGAATATTTGCAGCATAATTTAAACACCAGCTGTATGTTTATGAAACACTGATCTTAACTACAATGCTTACATGCACATGCAGCTAACGTTTGGTGGTATTTCTTTGTTGATGATGTTCGAATTGCATCGCAAGAAGCTTGAAGCTCGATGATGTACATACAAAAGTTTAAACCAAAGTGTCTGTTGACCATTACGGACAAATGTCATATCCGAATCAATGCATGTGTGAACACAGACGCTTGAAGCTATATGCTATTAAATATAGTCCAATGTTGCCGCTAAATACCCAGGCTATGAGCCATTTTGGTTAGTTGAAGAAATAGCCAGGTGTGCAAGCTTGTGTTCGGACTCGATTATGGTCTCCAGTTTCCGGTGTATCAACGTCGCACAGCAACGTCAACAGGTTTTATTACGGGGAAAAAATGATGATTCTGTGGATAACGATCCTCTTAAATGTACGATTCCTTCTCTGTCCAACCTCTAAATAACAAAATCGCTGATCAGACTGTGCGTATGCGCAAGTTACTCTGCATTTTTGTTGTTCGGAAAGACAGTACATGTAGGCCTCAGTAAACAAAATTTAATGAAAATTTTACGCTAACTTTGACGTTGTTGACACGACCGTCATTTTCATCATGTTTGTTTCAAGCTTTCACTGGTAAGAAACGTTTTGACCGAAATTAGGACAAACAAAATATTGTAAATAACATGGAGACAGTGACTTAATGACATTGGTCATATCTAAACGAGTGCTTGAATGATTTTACTGATGTGTGATTTTCAAAGCATGCAAGCACATGTTCAACTTTGGCGCAATACAGTAAACGGAAAACTGGACACCATAATGGCGACGAGATTTTGTGGCAGATTTTGAATTCAGGTTAACAGCATGGCATAGACCATAACTGAAGAAATTTATCATGTTTAAAAATACATTTTAAAAGGATGTTTACAGGTAAGAAGTTTGCTTCTATTGGGGTATTTTTAACTGGCGGTTTTAGCAGTCCAAAAATCCAGGCATTTTTGCTTGCATATACCCTGCCGAAATGGCCTAAAAAATGAGTCAAATTTAAAGGGTTTCGAAGGTTTTTTTTTTTTTGGAGCATAGAACTTCACGCGCCTCTGGTGTAAGCAATCAGATACTTCGCATGAAGAGATTGGATTTAAGCAACATTACAATGGTTCGCAATAATCTACTCATTAAATTACCTTTTAAGACTTCATTAAATCTCTTATAAAACATACAAAGAAGACTCAGATACCGGATGAAACGCAGTAGAAATCGACTTTGCTTCTGTGAATGACTTTCGACGATAGTAAGGGCAGACAGTTTAGCTACAATGCTAATAACATGACAACCGTGAATGCAAACCGCCATGACTGGACACCAAGCCATCATCACCATAGTAGAATACCAAATGATTTGATTTTTAGCGAGAACTGCATGTCTGCCATTTTGCCGATTAAATTTGTGAAAAAAAAAAAGCAAAAAACATAGCAACGTCCAGCATCGCGAAGCATTTTCATTCGTCACATGAAGCCACTGACTCAATCGGAAACCTTGCTCATTTTCGTCAGAATCTTATCATTTGTCAGTTTAGAAATTTTTATTAGTTGGTCAGTACACAGAATTCTATATTCAACATTGGCGTTACTGTTTGAAGACACCATCATAGCTTTGGGCAGCCATCGGTGTCGCTATTAAATTTATCAAACAAGTTGAGGAAAAAGGCTAAAATGAAAAGACTTTGCCAAGCATTTTGTATCTTTTGCACAAGGTTTAAATAAATTCAGTAACGTAAAAACTGGGAAAGACAGACCTGTGCAAACAGTGAAGACCCAGATCAGATTGCAGTTTGATCAGGGTCTGCACTGATTGCCATTCCATATCCATCAGCTGGCAGTGTTCATACAGTTAAAATCAAACCATTCAAATATTAGGACAATTACAATAATTTCAGGCGTATCAAAACTTACAGTATTTACGGTAATACAGAAACACAAATTTATGCAAGATGCTAAAATTTATCATATGACGGAAATAAGCTAGTTTAGAGTTCCGAGTTTCCATTTGGCCTGGAGCACAAAAGTCAGGGGTCAAGTGTGGAAAAATCAGATAGGTCAGCATTACGTTTACCTGGTCAGTCGATATAAAACAGCTTTTTCATGATTAACAATCGTTGATATGACTGAAAATTGTTTTCAATTCAGAGAAAATGGATAGTCACATTACTTTAGCAAGATAGAATAGACAGGAAATATTTGAAAATTGAAATATTAGTCAATATGTTGTGCTACGCTGTGCGTATACCTTTTTTGGCATCGGTGACCTTTGACCTCCAAGAGCAAAGTCTGAGTTTGCACATGCGCAGTGCGGAACTCCGAGCTCGCTTATATCTATTCCACAATTATCGCATGAAAACGTCAACATTTTGCCTTAAGAAAATGTGATGTTATTGTTGATGTTGTCAATCATTAAATGTTACACAAACTTAAGCAGCTACTTACCAAATTTTTACATATGAAATAAGAATTTTTCGGCTGTAAAAATGAAAATTTCCAGGTGACGACTTGATAACTGAATATGCAGGTTATTTGTCTCAAGAAAGGTAACTCCGTATCGAGGAATCAATCGAACCGCCATCAAACTACCGAAAAAGAACTGAAAGAGGTGCCCGTAGCGATAAAAAAAAGCGGTATAAAACAATTTGGGTCGGGTGAAAAATTTAATTTTTTTTTCTTTTGTCTATAAAAATAGCAGAGTAGGGGTCTGAATCAGGATCGGTCGGGTTTGGAAACACACCTATTTTTTTTTTGCCTGATCTGTTCTAATCCCCCATGACCGATTGTTTTTGGACATATCACCAGTAAACAATTCTGATTCTTATTCTTACCCATTTCCGTAGATCATAAATAAGTCTGAATTGACTTATCCCTAAATTCAGACTAACACGAACGGGCTTTAAATACTAAAATCGGGCTGAACAACCCGCCCGAAATCAGGCTGAAACAACCAGTTGGAAAAAAGGCCGTAGCAATCCTGAATCTTCAGGGATAGAGGGACATAAATACTGTGGTTTACCTGAAGCATGGTCCCTTGGGCAGTGCATGTGTGGGGATTTTGATTGGCTGTCGAAATAGCTGGGGCAATGATCAGATGATATCATGATAGCGACCTCAACTGTTGAACATAGTCACGGGGTGGGGGCTTTTAACTGGGATTTAATCAGACATTTGTCCCCACAGTGCCAGGCATCATGCAGGACAAAAAGTCAAAGTATCCCCCACCCGGTACTCGGACAAAACGGACCATGGACAAAACGGACCATGGTTAGGACAAAACGGACCACGTTTCAGGACAAAACGGACCACGTTTCAGGACACAACGGACCACGTTTCAGGACTAGACAGACCACGCCAGGAAACAAACCAGACCATTAATTGGTGCCAGTTGAAAGATTATAGAACTTATATAATTACCAAAGACAATCTTAAATGGTCACAATCATTTGACTACTGTTCATGACCTCAACTACCTTTGGTTGTCGCAACTATCTAATTGATTTAACACGTTGATAAAGGGGTAATATTTATATCTTTTTAAGCATGCAAATTCCTTTATTATTGTTCCAACTAAAATTAAACAGTGCTTTCTCAAGCTAAAGGAAGTTCCGAACATGGTCCATTTTGACCTTAAACGTGGTCCGTTTTGTCCTGAACATGGTCCGTTTTGTCCCAAGCGTGGTCAATTTTGTCCATGGTCCGTTTTGTCCGTGGTCCATTATGTCCCTAATTCCCCCACCCCTCCCCCAGCCATGAGGTAGCTGGATTTGCAAATGACCAGGGCATAACAGGTATCGTACTTCTGCTGAGGGAAATGTACTAGTAATTTTGTGGACAGACTGAGACTGCCAAAATAAATTCAGCCATTCTTCTAAGAATAATTCTTAAGTATTCAGAGTAGGCCTATCGGCATGTTATTGTTCTATTGAGAAGCGCGGTGGCTCAGTGGTTAGTGCACTTGACTCTGACGCCAGAGGTCGTGGGTTCGAGCCTCACCAAGGGTGAAATCTTCCTATGTCCGAACGCGTTTTTCTAGCATCATTTGCAGGGATGATGCTAACAAGTGTACCGTCCTTCGGATCGGGACGTTAACTGGAGGCCCTCTGTGCAGGGAGAGTCATCCCCTGTGCAGGTTAAAGATCACTACTATAGCTACATGGCTATATGTAGGCTTTCATCCTGCAACACTGGAGTGTACAAAAGTACACCTGCTCATAATACTCTGAAAAGAGGGTGTAGCAGTAAATATAGAAAGAAATGTCAAATCTGACAGTGACATGATCGTTAGAGCTCTTAGAAATTTAGGCTAGCCTGGCATGATTTGCATCGGAACTTCGATAAGAGTAAACCACAGGCACCTGACGCGTTGTTTGGATCGAAAACATTAGAATTTAGGTTAATATTCTAAATATGAGACAAAAAATAAAAATTATTCAAAAAAAAAAAATCTGGTAGATATAATTATTATCAAGGTACATAACACCCAGCCCCCCAATTATTGGGTCTGTCTGTTCAGCTGGCCGAACCCAAAGAACTGGGTATGCCAAGAAGGACTACGCCATATGTACATCAACATCAGATAGCCCTTCAGTGATTTAAATGACTCATAGCATCTAAAACATGCTCAAAGTTTTTTTACGCTTCAAAACACACCGAATGTGTACACGTAGGACAACTCTCTGGCAAACCGAAAGTAAATAAACTTTCGCCTTTCCCTCTAATTCTAATCTAAATCCGTAAAAAGTCCATAAATGTCATCATTCCTAATCGAACTTTAACTAATTCTATCACCTACCATGAGAATTATCCACAATTAACAGTTCTGAGTAGCAGAAATTACATTCTTTCTTGAAGCGCTTCCGTGTTGATTACCAATACACGCGCCCTATGCATCTACACACGTTGTGTAAGATGGGAGCGCTAGTAAACAAAAAGTCGAGTCAACAAGAAAGAATGTAATTTCTGCTACTCAGAACTGTTAATTGTGGATAATTCTCATGGTAGGTGATAGAATTAGTTAAAGTTCGATTAGGAATGATGACATTTATGGACTTTTTACGGATTTAGATTAGAATTAGAGGGAAAGGCGAAAGTTTATTTACTTTCGGTTTGCCAGAGAGTTGTCCTACGTGTACACATTCGGTGTGTTTTGAAGCGTAAAAAAACTTTGAGCATGTTTTAGATGCTATGAGTTATTTAAATCACTGAAGGGCTATCTGATGTTGATGTACATATGGCGTAGTCCTTGGCATACCCAGTTTTTTGGGTTCGGCCAGCTGAACAGACAGACCCAATAATTGGGGGGCTGGGTGTTATGTACCTTGATAATAATTATATCTACCAGATTTTTTTTTTTGAATAATTTTTATTTTTTGTCTCATATTTAGAATATTAACCTAAATTCTAATGTTTTCGATCCAAACAACGCGTCAGGTGCCTGTGGAGTAAACAAGACCATTTACCGTCTGTCCTTTTGCTGAATTCTTCTTCATTTAATCCTAATCATTGAAATCCAATTTTCATTCATGATTTTATCACAGCTTCCGTAATCAAGTAAGGGAGGTAACTATATTTACCAAATATTAACTTATAATTTATTGTTTTCTGTTTGGATTATTTTTGATATTTCTATAATTGTAATATATGTAGAACTGAGCGAAAACATTGCTACTATTACACAGGTAAGTCAAAATAAATTTTGACAATTTTCCATCAGACTGAGTCGATCGGCATTGTGGATTGGTTGACATAATTTAAGTAGCAAAATATCAGTTTCTAAAGAAGAAAACAAAAAAATAGCAGACACTGTTTCTTCAAAAGGACAATCAAAATAATAAAGCTTGACCCATAAATTTTACTTTCAGTGAAGATTCTTTTTTAAGGGACCGACCATTTGATATTCTGGGGGGGGGCCTGGTATTCTTGATGGAGACACAACATTTTATTTCACTGGCCTCTGGAAACAATTTCTTTTTTTTTCACCTTGTGGAAGCTAATTTATTTTTTTTACAAACTAACTCAAACAGGTTATTTTTTTTTTATTATTTTATAGCTGAACTATCAGATCCTTGTTTACTTGATCTTAATATCCTTTTATTTTACCCACATCAGTATTTTTTACACCTTTTTTCTCACAAAAAGAACATGGTGCTGTCTTTAACCAGGTGAAGGGCATGGCTTAGCTTGCTTTTGCAAACCAGTGCCTGGAGCATGTTACTGTTTTCATCTAAGGTACAGATACAAACATCCTGTATGAGTTTGGCAAAAAATTAGACCTTAAATTAGGGATATTTTGGCCAAAATTTAGGGCTATTTTGGCAAAGTTTTAGGGCTAACATTAGGAATTTAAGTTTTTTTTCCATCCCAATATATGCCAAAACATGCTTTATTCGTCCTTTAAAAAGTTTGATAAATACTTACTGATAGAGTCACATTATACATGAATGGCAATCAATAAAATGGGTGAAAGTTATGTGTTAAGAAGTTAACAAAGGGGGGTCTGGGGGGCAACGCCCCCCAGAAGCTAAAGCAATTTCCCAATTTCAATGGCAATTTTAAGACTGGAAACAAGAGAAAAACTAGGAATGATGGTAAAAATAAGGGTTTTTATATTCAGACTTTTGCCTTTTAGAGTGTTTATTTTGCCATAATGATTTTGTCTCCCATAAGCTAGTGACTCTTTTGCAATTCAGTTTTAGTGGAACATTTACTTAGTAATGTGGCAGATCAATGATGCATGTATGTGAATGTTGTATAGGATTTTTTTTGTAAATGTATGCACATGCGGGCCCACTGGTGTAAACCAAGTGTAGATAATATTAAAATATAACTATAAATATGGGGGTCTGGGGGCGCAGCCCCCAGAAGCCAGAGAGATTATAAAAACTCAATTCCAATGGAATTATCTGCAGACTATATTTTTTTTTTTGAAATTTTGGGTGGAGACAGGTTATTTTTTTCTCTTACTTTTAAAGCCAGATTATTTTTTTGAACCCCCTTATGAGCCAGGTTATTTTTTTCTTGCATATCCAAAGACAGGGAATTTTTTTGATAAATATACCAGGCCCCCCCCCAGAATATCAAATGGTCGGTCCCTAAGTCCAATAAAAATGCCAGCGTCTCGTTTCTCCATAGAAAGAAAAACGCCGACCGGAAGTTCAGTGACACAAAAATTTCGAAGCCTTAGTGGTACGGGACAGAATAGAATAGAACAGAAATACGCCTATATCGTAAAGCAACCAACTCTCGTTGTTTGCCGCCTTTAAACAACTCGTTGGTTGGTTGCTATCAGTTTTTGTCTTATATACTTAGGCAGTTTAAATGTATGGTAACGATCATGGGAATTAGGGACATAACGGACCACGGACAAAACGGACCACGGACATAACGGACCAGGCTTAGGACAAAACGGACCACGTTTAGGACGAAACGGACCACGTTCAGGACAAACGGACCACGTTTAAGATCAAAACGGAGCACGTTCAGACCTTCCGTTAACCTTGAGAAAGCATGTTTTATTTTAGGTGCAACACTAATAAAGAAATTTGCATGCTTAAAAGATAAAAATCTTACCATTAAATTAATTTGATAGTTGCGACAACCACAGATAGTTGAGATCATGAACAGGAGTCAAACAATTGTGACCATTTAACATTGTGTTTGGTAATTATATACTCCTTAATCTTTTAATTGGCACCAATCAATGGTCTAGTTTGTCTTCCAGCGTGGCCCGTCTGGTCCTGAAACGTGGTCCGTTTTGTCCTGAAACGTGGTCCGTTTTGTCCTAACCGTGGTCCGTTTTGTCTGGTCCGTTTTGTCCATGGTCCGTTTTGTCCGAGTACCGATCATGGCTGCGGCAATCTTGAAGAACCGGAAGTTCGAAAGTTATCGCGAGACTAGTCACGAACCAAGTGCTCTTATCTCTTTCGAGTCATAAAAATTATTTTTACAATCACTCTATAAAGGAAGTTTACATTAAATATTTCTTGCTACAATAATTCTCGTTTTTGCTAAATATGTTCGTAAAAAGAATAGATCAAACTTTAAACGGTTTTCGTTCAAGGTTCTGTCGTCGTCTGCTCGGGACCGGAACTTAGTCTAGACCGGAACTAAGTTCCTAGGTAAAACCCCGTACCGTGGCGCGTCATGTGAATTGGAAATGACGGCGCACCCAAGAGCGCACCAGAGAGCCCATCTAGGTTAGAACGGAGCGAGAATGGTGTGTTTGGTCAGTTTTAACAAACTTTGAATAAAGAGTTGATTTCAACCATTTATCTTTGTAAAATTTTAGCACATTTCAACTATGTTTGGAACTGAATAAATAACAATCAGATACAAAAACAAATTCTTTGATTTGCTAATCAAAGCAACCATCATGAGTACAATTTTAAACACCATATAATTTAATACTCAGAATTACACTAAATATCTGAAGTGTCTCTCAGCTGTGGAATATAAGGTTTGCTGAGAGAGGGCAGCAGGATTGACTTCCGATAATATTATTTTGAAGACAGTTGAACCCCTGCCTCTTAATGGTGCAGATCGCTGAGGAAAGTGTGGACTTCCAGATGATTAGTGTACCTTACCACTGTCACAAAGCAGCTTAATATTGTGACAGCAGACCATAAGGACATCTTAGAAAGGCGAGCCTACATATAGTTCCGTTCTATCTGCATACCGAACAAGTCTACTGTGGTTCTTTCTTAATGGGCACTGCGAATGTCTTCTTTGACATTTAAATACAGACTCTAACCGATACTGGCATGATGTTCAAGCCCGTCTTAAGGATTGCAAAAGCAGCATTAAACCCTACATGGTGTTCTTTCTTTCTTTTTTTTTTCTTTTTTTTTTCTTAATCTTTTTTTTTTCTATTTTGCTTTACTCCAGTGCATGACCCCGTTGCTGTTGCCCTTTCCTGCACAATGAGGCTCATGTCGCTTTTGGATATTGGCGGCTTAGCAACGTCTTCAAATCAAATCAAATCAGTTAACAGTTTTTAAATCCAGTTACAGGACTGAAACCAAGTATAGCACAAAACATACAATACATAAAAACATTCGGTACATGCAAGTATAGTAATGTAGTTTTTAACCATGACAGTGTATGGTTTACTTACTACATATACTGTTAAAGTGAAACATCTCCAGAGGAAGCAATTCAGCCATCCCATCTCTACGCCCCCTCCAACTCAAGACCAGATCCCTAAGAAAAAAATTTGCCCCTATTCATTGGAAAAAACGCTCTCCCCCATAGAAAACCCACCTGGAAGGGTTATGCCACCCGAGGAAGCAAAAAAAAAGAAAAAAGAAATCATAAATGCTGCCTACTTTTGTAAAAGTGGCAAAAAATATGAAGGTGCACCACACACCCGAACTGTACCATAGCTTGAACATTATTTTGCCAAACAGTTAGCTGCCCCTGTAGTAGAAGGAGAAAAATCTGTAAAGAAAATTTCGTCGAGCGCCCCGACCGGGGATCGATCTCACAACCCCAAGATTATAAAGCGAGCACACAACCACTAGGCTACAAGGTCCGGAGCAGTTAGACTGGTCAGTTATATACTCTATATACCTATATACATATATATACATAACTCATTGGCCGTTCTACTACACTCCATTGAAAAGCTGATGTTTTTTTTACACCTTAACTGTTAAAGTATCTGAATGATAACGATAAGGTTAATGAGAACACCCTCAGGGAAAGGGGTTGGCAAACCCAGACTCTGTGACTTCAAAACTGGGGCCAACTCCCAAAGGAAAGAATTTGCTTCCTATAGACAAATTTCTTCCCTTCAGAGTGGACCCCCACACACTTAAAAAAGGCCACACTGCCAACTTGAGTGCCAAGGTGAAAATGCAAGAAGACACAGAAGTTGACCCCCCTTTGTAAAAATGGCAGAAACTTGCGCACATATCTATAGTTGCCATACTTTAGTGCAGCATGGATCAGAATCAGAATTGTTTACTGGTGATACGTCCAAGGACAATCATTCACCAGGACCTGTGAATCAGGGAACTAGACCCTAGCCCTTACAAGATAACTGAATCCTCTGCACACTCAGCAGCAGAAATAATGGAATCTTCCAAGGAATTCCAATCTGTCACACGAGCTGCACCGTTCTCTCAAAGATGTCACCATTACCTTTAAAGCTTAAGATACAGTTTGCTAATCCAGGTGCGTGCCACTCGGGCCAGTTTGAACCAGACTACAATGACAAGGTGGCGCCTAGGGTAGCACGATCTTTAAGGACCGTAAATAGTGTGTTCGCACAAAGGCAGTGCCTTAATTTCATATTAGAGTGATTGTAAAAATAATTTTTATGACTCGTAAGAGATAAGAGCACTTGGTTCGTGACTAGTCTCGCGATAACTTTCGAACTTCCGGTTCTTCAAGATGGCCGCAGCCATGATCGTTACCATACATTTAAACTGCCTAAGTATATAAGACCAAAACTGATACAGTAAAGCGAACATACTTCGTGTGTTCGCTATGAAGTCAACCACTAAATCTGAATGTACCATTCCACCAAGTATGATTCTTGTCCCTGAAACAGTGTTAGAGATATTAGCTAAATCACAATGACCAGGAATTAATACAATCAAATCCCCCACCCCGCTCTCAAAACCAATAGGGAAAGAAGCACACACATACGCAAAAATTGACACAAGTTAACGAAAGACACGCACGGTAAACCGAATAAGCAGCTCGTGCTCATAAAGTCTGCACTTAGTACCGGTTAGTCGCTACGAAAATCTAAGTCTACCACGAAGAAGTGTTGTTTGGTTAACTGACCGTCCCGACATGGCCATATGTGTTTACCGTGGATGTAAAGCAACAAAACAACAACAACAAACAACATGAAGTCTGTATCCCATTTGGTTTCTTAAACGGAGGTAAATACAGCAGGTGAACATGATTATTCTATGTTCAATAAACTGTAAATTGTAGGCCATGGCCCAGTATGAATTACTGGATTCAGTTGTTCTTGTACAAATATTTTTGTATAGCAATTGGAAGACTTTATCCCTGTTGGTTGCTGGAACACTAAGCTTAATGCAACTGGTGAACCGAAAGTGTCTATGTTCAATGACCATGAAATACAGACAGGGCCCAATATGCATCACTGCATTCAGCTTATATATATCTTCTCTAGATATTACTATGTAGCAAGTTTGAAGACTCTGGCTACTTAGAAACTGAGCTTAACGCAACAGGTGAATCAAAATTTTCTCTGATCAATGATCCAAGAATGTTTGGTCATGGCCCTATATGCATCAAAGCGTTCAGTAGATCTTTCCCAGATGTTTCTGTGTAGCAACTTGATGACTCTATCCCTTTTGGTTACTTGGAAACTGAGCTTAACGCAAATCGTGAACCAAGATTTTCTATATTCAATGATCCATGAAATATAGGTCATGGTCCGATATGTTTCATTGCATTTAGGAGAGCTTCTAAAGATGTTCCTATGTAATAAGTTTAAAGACTCTATCCCTTTTAATTAGTTACTTAGAAACTGAGCTAAATGCAAAAGGTGAATCTTTTGCTAAGACAATCAAAAGCACACATGCAAATGCAGTGCACATGCACGCACATGCGGACGCACATGGAGGATACCACAAAAGTACCCTTTTGCTTCTCAAAGGAACTCTAAAAAGGTAACCTCCCCTGTGTTCACAAGATGATACACAGCACTGTTCTGCTAAGTAAAGGCAATAACTTTGGCTTCAATAGTTTGCTTAGACCATAGTAAAACGTGCAAGTTAATATGGTTGCTCAAAACATGCAGTCTCCAATCAGTTCACAAGATGATACACAGCACTGTTCGTAATAATTTTTGTCAAGTTTCTCCAAGATTTCCAAATACTGTCTAGCGCATACCGCCAGCAAAATGTACAGATTTTGTAACCTTTGGTATTAGGACCACTTGCTATAGTACATGTCATGACCGGAACTAAGGGATCTCAGGATATTTGCTAGTCTGAATAGTAAGAAAATAAATCCAAAAACCAATTTTTGGGCATGCATATAGCTCTTAGCAGCGGAAGATAACCATGCCAGACAAAATTCTGACTGAAAAAGAAAGGTTACATTGTTCTTTCATTTCTCCAAAGTTTCATTGTGATATTCCAAATCGTAAAGAAACTACAGGCCAAAAATGACTTTCTGGACATGTACATAGCCTCCTGGCTGAGGCCACCAGACTCGTTAATCAAAATTTTGATTGCAACAGAAAGCTTATTTTAATTCGATCATGGCTGTACAGTTTCACCATGATATTCCAAATAGTAAAGGAGCTAAATATTAGAAGACACATGTAAGGCATTGACAAGTGCCATAACTCTGTCAGAAATTATTAGAATTTGCCTGTTTGCATTAATCCCAATTTAGCTATTCCCAAGACGCATCGATCAACTTAAAGTGTCCATATTTACCTTGAGAAGTAATTGATCAGAAACCAAGTTCGGCCAGACAGATAGATGGATGGATACACGAATGTCAAAGGCTACATGTACAACATCACACCCTGCCACTATCATGTGGCAGGTATAGCAAGTATCAAAGCATTTGGTAATTAAAATAAGACATACAGTGATAAGAATATTTTATTGTGTAATGAATCATCATCTCAAATAACCAATAAGTTATCGTGAAAATAGAATTTACCATGCCATGATCAGTCTAATTAATTGAACCGCGACACGAGAAAACCAACAAAGTGGTTGTGCGCCCAGCGCAGACTCAGATCAGCCTGGGCATCCGCCCAGTCTGATCAGAGTCTTCGCTGTCCGCATGGAGGTGGCCTAGACCCTTAACTACCTTTTAAGCGCTAAGCGAAGAGCCTGATCGGACTGGGCAGATGCCCAGGCTGATCTGAGTCTGCGCTGGGCGCACGACCGCTTTGTTGTTTTTCTCGTGTCACGACTCAATTATAGTGATAGCAATTTTGAGGTATAGCAGAGCAGTCCGATCAGGAATTGCTCTGTTTGTCATTCTGCCATTAATTTTGGATAATTGTCGTAATTGGCTAACGTATACACCATCAATGAATCTAATGCCTGGCCCACCGGCGTGCAATTAACGAGGGAAGCAGAGTTATTAAGGTAGAATAGGACAAATTTTTCAGTTTTCTATTTAAACGATATATCATCAAAAACTCAAGTTCTTTGTGAATCACTAAATGACTTTCTTGTGAACATGACGTCTTGAAATTGTGATGGTTTGACTTTTTTATGCAAAATAAATAGCTCTTAGATATTCTTATCAATCGACATCGCTCTGGGATCCGCCATGGTACTGAAATGAATTTCATACCATAGTATGTGCCATCAAGAGGTCCATAAAGCTGTGCTATACTTTCTGCTTACTCTCTAAGCATTACGAGTGAACTGATGCAAACAATACTGTTCATTAACTGTTAAAATATGCTGTTTGTTTGGGTTTTTTTGTTGTTGTTGTTTTTTCGTGTAAAAAGGGATAAAAAGAGAAAAACGTCTCCGAAAAATATATCTCAATTTTTTATATTTTTAATGCAATGTGATGTTAGGATTTTGATGAAATAATATTTAGATTTTACCGTGTAAAGACCAAAACAAATGCGAAAAATATGTATATTCAAGCGCTATTAATTTTGCATAAAAACGCCAAACCCTTACAGTACCTTTCGCGACGTCATGCAAAAGAAACCTTTGTTTCACACTCAAAATAAAATTCTTTCGTGGTTTAGAAAATGCTTACTATCTTGGTCATTATTCTTTTTACACGAATACTGAAATTTTGGTTCCTTAACCGCGATTTGGTTAACCACTAAGCATGCATACAGCAGCATTACATTCATGTTATATACAATCCGTTTGTAACGTATGGTATTTGCTGAACTGATCAGAAATATCATTCCTAATTACTTTCTCTCTTGTTTTGAATTTATGGACTTAGCCACCATAAAATTGTTTCCGATAGGCCCTGCTGCAATAGAGCTGTGAAACCGACATTGAATTTTGAAACAAATTCATAAGTAAGTAAGTAAGGTCTTTATTTAAAGAGGGTAACTCAACTGGCCAACCAATCTTCCTTGAGACCCTCTGATAAGACACATAAGCATACAATATATACAAAGTGCAATTTGAAACCAAAAAATTACAATACATCTACAGATACTAACAAAAGAAAACTCTCTCTCTCTCTCTCTCTCTCTCTCTCTCTCTCTCTCAAAGACATGTACAATATGCATGTAAATGATATAATGATATATCTATTAAGAAAATGTCTTCAGTATTTAAATATCATATAAGGTATAGCGGTGGGGAAGTAAACCCAATTGAGCTAATTATTCAATCATGCCGTGCATTTATTTACAAATGAATGTATAGTTGTCGCATTTTTAATATCTATAGGGATACTGTTCCAGATAAGTGCACCATAATAAGACAGACTGTTTTTAAATAGGGCTAAATTAGGATTAGGTATAGTGTCGGGAATGAAATTTTGGAAGACTTTTTCGAAGTTATCATACCGATGGCCCTGTTGGAGTTTAGCAGTTAAAATTTCATTGCGGGCTTAGAAACCAATTATATGACAAGACACTCTAGCGAACTATATAAGCTTAGAAAAGTTAACCCATTGAAAGGTAGAACGGGAAACGTCATCATTAAAAAAAGGAAAATTTACTTTGTCAAAATCAAAGGCATCGCGTTTATCATAAGTTTTGGATAAAGCAAATGCGATCGAAATAGATAAATGTTAATCCAAAACTGGGGTTTCGAAATCGGATGCATTACCTTTGTTCGACTGCAGCTCAGACGGATAAACTCGATTCGCCATGCTTCCAAATTAAGGACTGTCAATATTCAAAAGATCGTAGAGTTACCTGCTTCAATAATTTCAGCTTGTTTATCATCGGAAAAGGAGTCATGAAATCTCTTTCGTAGAAAAATAAAACAAGGGCTTCGCAAGCGGCGCATAATACGCCCGTTTCAATGTCCTAAAGGAGTTGCAGAATGAACAAAATTGTTTACAAAAGGATACACAGGCAGACAAACAGAGGCAACCACTCTATAATTAAGTAGAACTGTTGGCGAATCCGACTATACCCCCGCTTAACTGCTAGCATCAAATGGTGTTATTTTCGTAACAAAAAGCATAGAGAGAGAGAAATCATTGTTACCATGTAAACCAAATATGAATGGTTGCAGCGCCGGGCCGGGTAGCGCAATCGGTAGGGCACCTGACTCGTAAGTCAGAGGTCCTGGGTTCGAATCCCGGTCTGGCCACATACTTTCGTTTCTCCTTCCGCTGATTCAAGAAGGGCAGTTGTCAGTTACTGGCGAAAGTATGTGCACTTAGTACTGGTTAACCGCTTAGGAGGTCTAAGCCTGCCCAGGAATAGTGTGGTTAGGTTAACTGACCGTCCCGACATGACCATAGTTGTTTACCGTGGACGTTAAGCATCAAATCAATCAATCAATGAATGGTTGCTGTGAAATCTGTTACAAAAAATTACATTATTCAAAGTAAAGAGAGAAAGAAAATTGGACAAATACAGGGAAGAAAAGGAGGAGAAGGCTGGTTCTCAATCCCACGATACAGTAAGTAATAATTAACCTGCATACCAAATATGACTACTCTAGCTTGCAAGGCTGTGGAGAAATCTTTGACGAAAAAATTTATTATTCAAGGTATGGAAAGAAAGAATATTGGACAAATACAGGGAAGAATAAGCAGGAGAAGGCTGGTTCTCAATCCCACGATACAACATGTCGTCATCAACCTGCACACCAAATATGACTACTCTAGCTTGCAAGGTTGTAGAGAAATCTTTGACGTAAAATTTCATTATTCAAAGTATGGAAAGAAAGAAAATTGGACAAATACAGGGAAGAATAAGCAGGAGAAGGCTGGTTCTCAATCCCACAGTACAACATGTCGTCATCAACCTTTATGCCAAATATATCCAGTCTAGCTTGTATGGTTTTGAAGAAATCTTTGATGAAAAATTTGATTAAAAGGGGACGGAAGGACAGACGGACAGATGGAAGGACAGACGGACAGATGTAAACCTGTATACCCCCCCACTTTTTCAAAGCAGGGGTATAATGACTGCAACATTATTTAGATATTTAACACCTCAAATACTGTTGTTTAAGCTGCTTGTCAAAGCAGAACAATGGAAAGGGAAATAACCTAATTATACTAGATGAACCATTTTTTGTTCTACTATCCTCCCCTGAAAATATATTTTTTGTAATATACACAAAAAAGCCAATAAGATTAATGAAAGGGATTAACTCTAAGACAAAGAAAGGTAGAGCAGCCATTTTTAAACGCGACACATCGTTGGGACTCCATACACATTGCCATGAAGTTTCATGAAGATATCCCGAACGGTTATCTAGTTATGGCGCGCACAAGACTTGCAGGGAAAAAATTAATCAAAGGGGCATAACTTGGAAACTAATGAAGGGGGAGCAACCATTCTTGTACGCGACACGTTCCCCCAACCTAATACATATGCCTACCAAATTTCATGAAGATATCCCAAATGGTTACTGAGTTATGGCGCGCACAAGAATGTTTACGGACGGACGGACGGACAGACGGACGGACGGACGGACATCGCCACGACATAATACGTCCGTTTTTTCAAAACGGGCGTATAAAAAAGCTTCAAGAGAAGTACAATTAACCCATCAGAAAACCAACAATTCAATGTATAACTTAGCGCCAAATCTAATGTAAATATTACCTAAAAAGATATGTTAAAGCTTCACACATGTTTTGACACAACCAAAGTTCATATCGTCTTTGGTCTTCAGAATTGAGGCAAGCGTGTCTTTCGTTACAGGCAAGAGAAGGCAAACCTTCCTTTGAGAAAGTCCACTCAAATAAATCTAAAAGTTTTCTTTGATTGTTTTTTTGTGACAAAGTGGTTTTAAGCATAAGAAATTCATCTCAGTTGACAAAATGACTGTACGGAATCCTCTCAACTTCAATCTATTAATTACCTCACTATAATATAGACCAAAGGAAATTTTTACCTGACCTTTCATTAACATCCTCAGAATACCTTATGACATGATTTATGACAGTAGTTAGGCAAGAAGGTATTAATTTAGAAAGTTCAGTAGCAGCACAAGAATTCGAATATGCAACAATTCGTGCTTCATACGATTCTGTATGAAGCTTAGGGAACCCATATATCGTATGAAGTTTGTTTTGGTGCTCTTTAACATTTACAGAAAATTGTAGGGGTAAATGCCTGGGCTGCAATATTTTTTTTTCTGCAGATGTCTCTTTGTAGGGCCTTTTACCGCCAAGCTCCTGCTTTAAAATGCTAATGTAGTATAGCCGTCAAACAACAAAACATTGTTTGCGTTCTTTTCTGCTGGAACCATGACATACTTTCTATTAAATTCTGGGTAACCCGCTCTAGATGTCGAAAATTTGGTTTTGAAGTCATGACTATGTTGGAGAAGGATAAAAGATTAGTGTATTGCGAATAAAATCTAATATGTTACAACTATTTTGAAAATGCTTACTTTCAATATTTTTAAGGCCTGAGACTCAACATACTGTTTACACCATCAGTTACCAAAATTATTTAGTGCAGATGCTATTTCTTCCCTACATATATTTTTTTAAATCGGTATGGGAAGGAAATCGCTACTTTGGATTCGTAGAATCTACGTAACGAATTCCAGAATCTGAAATGATTTCAGTTTTCCAGTTATAACATGACCAGCTGTAGGATAAATAAATTTTAACTCTTGACAGTGACAAGAATTAGGGGTGTTAGCATGGATGTCAATGTCAGAAACAAGTTTATTGAGATTAAATATTGCGTTTCAAATGGATTTTTTACGACACGCTTTTTCCATTTGCCTTCTCCAATTTTCCACAAACCGTGAGATCTGGTTTACGTTTTCGAATATGCAAAAAAGGAAAACACATCAAAATCTGTAATTTTAGAAATATTACCTTCATGATAATTATTGCTATTAAACCCCAATGGTAAAAGTGTCTGTATTAATGTTATCCATTTTATGACAGCATCAATCTAAATCACTCTTAATTTCAAATTTTTGGCCCCCTGGCCAGGAGGTTAAAATTTGAGATAAATGTCAGGAAGCCGTAAATTTAAAATAAAGGGTATTATTCATTAATATTGTCATAGATAACCTCCTTTGTGAAGAAATGCAGAAGAAATCTTATCCATTTTAATTCAATCTCATGTCATTTGATGATTTTGATTCGCAAAGGAGAATTTTCATTATAGGTTAATTTCTCCACTGCTTGCATTGAAATTTCTTTCGGACAGTGGCCAATGCATTTAAAATGCTGATAAAGAAAAGTATCAATCAGAAAAAACTTTATTCTTTTTATTTATTCTACGATAGTGTTGGCAAAACTTTTTAAGAACACGACCGTTTTGAATCAACTATGTTCAGACTTCTTTGTTAAAAATTTGTGCGACACACTCTTGACAATGAGGACAATGAGGTATTCCCCGTGACTCAAATCCGTCATTAAAACCCAACGTGCACATAACGTTTCAAATACACCTCCATTTTTATCCACCAACAACTTCTGTGACTTCCTGTTTGCTTCGTTGGACGAAAAAGCCCTTCCAAAATGGCGTACGACGTTATCTTAAAGCAAATTTTAACGAATCTGCTCTGAGGAGAGATTTTTTTTCCTTTAAAGTTTACCCCCGTTGAAAAAGGAGACAAAAATGAAAATGACACAGTTGCCTCCCCTGCAGGCGTACTCATTCACCTTACAGTTGTGTGTCTCATGAAAAATGGTTTAAACAATTTTCTATTCACGATTATTTTACACCAATATCTACCTAAAACAAATCAATGAAGATTGATAGTAGGTTTGTGGCTAAAGGCTGAAAAGAAATGTTTTTATTTTAAGGCACACACTGACCACTCAAAACTGTTTAAGGGCTATATGTATATTACTCAGTCTCGCTTTTATTTTATCAACTTGTGGTGTGTTACAATAGCCCATGTGGACTAGTTCTTGGCGCATTAATTCCGACTGCAACATTTCTAACGTTGACCTCAGCTTCTCCCTCATCCCCACAGCCCTGTAAGAATCTACTAGAGTCTCCAGGCACTCAGACAACGAAATCGTTGGTATGTCCTTATTCGTCCTGTCCAGCAATGTTAGAATCTTTTCTGCAAGCTTTATGGCAGTTTTATAGTTCCCTTGTCTATGTTTGGCCTTGGCTAAATGTATCATACTCTCCATGTGCGACACGCCATTTTCACCGATTTCTTTTCGAATGTCAGCAGCCTTTGTAAACATACTAACTGCTTCTTCGAATTTCCCTTGTTTCTGATACACTTTTCCAAAAATATCATATGTTAAACCTACTGCTCCTTTGTGTGGAAATTCCTCCTTGTTTAATTTTTGCATCGCTTCCTCAAGCAATTCAATAGCTTTCGGACAATCATTCATGCTTTGGTATATATTTGCAATATTACCCATCGAGTACACTAGCGACCAGGTTGGTGTCGGTGACTTTTTCTTTATCTCAAGCCCTGAAATATGATGAAATAAATAATTTTACTTATCAAAATTTTGTCTCGACTGCCATGTCTCGCCTGCTATTAGCATCAGCGTCGTCGTCGTCGACGGCGGAGAAACATTTGTCAGGTTTTTCTATTTGGTTCTTTTTAGTAGTAGGTGTTACTTTGTTAAAATGTGCAGATAAGGAGACACAGCGTTCCTCTGGAATTATTGTTTTAATATAGGTATGACTATTAACATATCTGGTTGTTATATATTGGTATAGTAATAATATCCCTACTCTTCTGAAAATGAATATGTAAAGGTGGTTTCTTTACTTGTTTTCCTGATGGTGCTTATTGCCTTAAAAATGGCCAGCATCAGAGATTTCATTACGGCCAATATTTGCAGTTTTGAAAATGAAATCTCGTTACTGCTGCGCCTTTGAAATCCATTCAAAGTTATTTGGAGTGGTTAGGCTTTTTAGTATATCTTTAGGGTTTCTGATTTCTTCAAATATCTTTGCCGTAATCTTTTTGTGTGCGTATGTGTACTTTAGGTTCACGAAGATAAATAAGGACACGCAAGACATTTAAACAACCTCAAAAACATAAAAGTTAAACAGCTTGGCAAAACTGATTTTCAAGTCAAAACCCGTTCACGAAAGACACGCACGGTAAACCGAATGAACAACTCTTACCTAGACGGGTGGTCATTCAGCTATCCCTATTAAAACACCAATAACACAACAGATGAACAAAAACACCGACATGTAAAACCGGAACAAGTAACAGTAACACCTATTTTGAATTTTAAATTACAAAACAAAACAGAAAGCAATGTTGGCAGTTTTACAGGTGACCATAATTTTAGAAGACCACAGACAAACGAACATACGAACAAGTAACATTGAGGAAACTGCAAGGGACAGTAATATATCACTTTGGGGCTTCAACTACGTAGTTTTACTGGATCCAAACCCTCGCCGTTTACTACTGCAAAGGGTCAACCCAACCAAAACAATTTTCATCCACATCTCAGACCAATAAGAGCATCAATATGGACAACAAGAGAAGCTATACAAAACTCATGAACCATCTTTTTCTTTTACCTCTTTTCGATTTCGAATTATAAAACATAACAAGCAGACTGTATTTTAAGTTTGATGTAACAGAAAAGTAAGTGAACCTTCCGTATAAAACTTCAAAGCCTTTTCCAGCTCGCCCATTAAGTCATACATGAGACCGATATTGTTCTTGGTAGCCCCCACTCCATAGTGGTTCTTCCCCTGAGTAATTTCCCTTCGCCTTAGACCTTCCAATAGATATCTCTCTGCTTCTTTAAAGTTCCCTGAAATGTAAAATCATCAAAGTTTATAAAGATGAACGTTTAATACTCGCTGCAACAGCAGTTGCGGCGGACTCGGCTTTTCCCAGGGGTTATTCGTGTTAGTGTTAGCTTTTGCGTGCACACAATGTTAATTTTGTTTCGTATTTTAAGATTCTGGTATGATAAATGTTTACTTACTTCTTTTGTCTGTTCGACTGAAAGTTAAGCTCGTATTTCTTTGTTGATATGACTTAATTTGACAATAGGATATCTATAAAGCCATGTAGACCTATAACGCTGGATCACGAAAATTGCTCGGATTTAGAAAGTAGATAATAGATTAATCAATTTTTTTCAGTCAGACTATTTATTGTGCTCACGACTTTGAAGAAGTTAGTGGGGGGCATATTTCTTTTGGCCAGTGTGTCCGTTTATCCATCCAACCGTATGTCGCTCTTTTTATGCGTGCTCACCGAAAGGTGAGAAAATAGTTGCCTCTTTGTCCGTCCATGGTATCAGTTCTTGATCATTGTTAGTTCAGATGATTGATATTCGGTATTATTCAATATAGGGATCAAACATGTTTTTTCATGCATTAACGTTTGCAAGGTCACAAGTCATAAACATGTTCGTCAAAGTTTTCACTTGATGTCGTCTGCACTTTCATTTTTTATAATATCCGAATTCGTATAATTATTCCGTTAAAGTCTTTAATCGATATCTTCAACTACAGTCTTGCAGCTCGTTTCGTTTCTGTACTGACAAAGTAGATCTACTTGCATACGTAAAGTCGCTACCGTGATTATTACCGGCGCGTGAAAACCCATGTTAATACATGGTTTTATGTTCGTTAAAACATGCCTATTAATAGCGTGTGACTCCGATATTTATGCAATAATAGATTTTATTAAGACTTGCGATTAAATTTTGTTTTCTGATAGTATTGCAACTGTTTACGTACCCATTGCATTATACACAATCCCAAGTGAACTAAACGTCTGGAATGCTAATGGTGTCCTATCAGTTTTCAGGAACAAGTGGATATCAAATGCTTCTTTTAAGTGCCTAAAAGATTGCAAGAACACGTCAAAACATACGTATTGCTATGTCTACTCATTTTCAAGTAATTTGCTATCCGAAAGAGATTTGGAGGCCGTAAAAACATTGAGAAACGTCTGTTATAGTAAACACAAAACTGGAAACGACAATCCAAAATTCCATTAGCGTTGTTATCATCTTACCTAAATTTTGAATGTCAGTAAAAGCATGCCGTCATACATGCTTTGCATCATAAAAGCTTTTTAATTTAGATCTAAGCTATCTGATATTTAGCAGCGTAAAATACTAACCTGAGCAGGACCACTGAGTTTGCATCATAACATTTTATAGTATTACAAACATTTTTATCAAACGAGGGTCGACTGAAAAGAACACGCCCCACCATGTTAGTGGATTTTAGTTATTGATTTTAAATGGCCATTCTACCAAGCAACAATCATCAAATTTCGGAAATTTATCTTCAATATCAATCGGATGACACTTAACTTTTTACAGTTACCCCATGCGTGCAATGTATAACTCTTTGACCGACCATAACTTTAGCAGAGTTTTCAGTGACCCCCGAAACCAAACTGACAATGAACATTAGAGGTAGTTATAGAAGGGAAGAAAAACTTAATAAGAATTCCACGGAATGCAATAACTCAACTTTCAGCGTATTGTCACAAAACAGAGCTAAACTTGAAAATGCGACAAAAGTTTAAGCCGCCGACGACAGCGGAAAGTTAATTAAGAAATAGATCAGCTCTAGCAGTGAATTGTTGAGTAATAATTCATTGTTTGGAGGTCAGTTGTAAAGTAGATCATATCACGAGCGCGGAGCGCGGGTGACATATCTACTTACAGCTGACCGACAAACAGTGAATTATAACTCAACAATTCAATGCTAGAGCTGAACTATTTCGATTCTAACACTAAAAAATAAACGCTGAAAAGTATTCTTTTCACTCAAATTCTCCCAACCTTCCCGCCAGCGCGTTAATGTTCCCGCTAATATTCTTAACTATATCTAAGGTACATGAACGTGTTTATGGCGATTTTAGACAGAAAAAGAGACGTTACACCGTCTAACGTCTCAAAACGTCACAAAATTACGTTATTATTGCCAGTGACGTCAGAAATTAGGCCCAAGCGCTCCGAAACAGTGAATTGCTGTAGAATAAAAAAAGGAAACTTTCCATTGCTTCTATAGGCGCACTGTGTTAGAATACATAATACGTATGTCTCGCTTCTCGCAGGCGAGACCAAAACTGAAGAAAAATGTGGAAAAAACAACATAAAACGTTTGTTTCTAAACTCACTTAATAGCCATGGTATATAGGCCCCTTGTGTGAAGATTGTAGCCAAGGCGTTGATGTAATTTGGCCTTCAGCAATGTTCTTTCGCTATGTCGAAGAAGATCAAGGGCCTTTACATAGCTGTCTCCACCGGTGGCAAAGTCTCCCTTAAAATTATTTAACAAAAGTATAAATATTAACTCCAAGAATCAAATGGCAGCAATTCACAGCATACTTCCTATGTTTTGAATTCCCTGCTGGCTTTTGATTCTTAGGGGACATTCGAACGAATAAACTGAATCTAGGAGAATCTTTACGGTGTACCTATTAAAGAATTTATATCTGTTGAATGTTATATCGCAGTTATTTAGAACGATGGCTATGATCATATGATAATATCGAAAGAGCTTATGTTTCATAGAAAAATTCAAAATTTTAGAAAAGATGGATGAATAGTTGTTTCATGTATTTATAGACGACCAATCCCGATAAGGGCATATAGCGTCTGAACTGCTTCAAAGCACGTCAAGATTTATACACGGATAGTGATCCTCCTACAGAGATATAGAAAGCACGCTTCTGTCCTTTCGACTCCACCCTTCTGCCCTCCCTTTGTGGAGGGTAATTTAACATTATCAGTCTTTTTTATTTGCAACGCTCAGCGTTTTGCATGTAAAAGAGGCATATGCAGTCCCCTGTAAGAATTAGGTGTTTATCCTGTTAGAAGGTGTAAATAAACCTTTGAAAATAATTTCCGAAAAAAAAACTATATATTGCACTAAAAGTTCCCACTTATAAGACAAGGGGAACAATATACAATATACGGAAGTAAAGTGTATAGACGTTCCATCTGCGTTTGAAGCTAATCTAGGATTGGTAAACAAGCTTTGGTAAACAAGCGTCTCAATTGGTAAACAAGCGTCTCAACACGTTTTGGCTGTCGTGTCCTCATCCTTGCTTCGTCACGGTCTTTTCTTGATCATAATTGTTGACCGTGATGACTCTCTGATGAGTTTGGGGACCTCCATGCGAACCGAACTACTAACTAATTGTGTGCACCGTGGCGGAGGGTGAGGGTGAAGGTTTGGGCCCAGTAAAACCGGTTTAAACCCCCCCCCCCCCCAGTAGTTAATACTGACCGTCCCAAGGCGGTACTTTCGTTGCGGTTGCATTTGTTTTTGTTCGGTGCTGTTTAATTTATTATGTTCTCATTTTAACCCTTCTATAATAAAAATAGAAAATAGGTAAAAATAGTTGTTATATGTTTATCGTATAATTTGCTTAGTTTGTTGTGGCCCTTCTGTTGGTCTAAATTATTTAGTTCAGTAAAGATAGCTGAGTTGCCACCTATTTGGGAAAGAGCTGCTGACTCGGCTTATCACTTGTAATTTATTGTTTGTTGGGATGTCTTTGTCCATCTTTCCCTTTGATGTTGGGGATAGGGTTTGGGATCTGATTCAGTCAGTTCCTGAAGTATAGTTACTCTTTAAATTTCCAATTGCAATATATACATTCACCATATCTCTTTCTTGACCAAATGGTGTTTGACTGTATATACAATAAAATAACTTTCATAAATGAAAGGTTCCGAGTGAGCTGACAGAGACTATATACATGTGTATATAAACACATTTTAAACAGGAACTATATGGGACATACAAAAGTATGCCCAGGTCTAAGGCGAACGAAAAGAATCACCCTCAATTTTGGTGAATCTTAAGGGTGAAGCAGTTCATCTATATCCGCTAAAGTGTTTGCAACATTTGAGCCGCGACGCGAGAAAACCAACAATGTGGTTGTGCGCCCAGCGCAGACTCAGATCAGCCTGGGCATCCGCCCATTCTGATCAGACTCTTTGCTAAGCGCTTAAAGGGTAGCTAACAGCCTTAGCTACCTCCATGCGGACAGCGAAGACTCTGATCAAACTGGGCGGATGCCCAGGCTGATCTGAGTCTGCGCTGGGCGCACAACCACATTGTTGGTTTTGTCGCGTCGCGGCTCATTTATCTAGTAAATGCCAAGACCATGTCAAACAGGTTTCAATAGAGAAATTTTTCACTCTCTTTGATGTATGAATGCTCTACCTGCGTTTGAAACACTTGTAAGTTTTACCTTTGCATTGGTAAACAGGCTTCCAATCGCAATATACACAATCGCCATATCTCTTTCTTGACCAAATGCTGTTGCCACTTTTAATAACCTGTCATAGAACTTCTCACTCTCCTCTGAAAATTACATGTGTATATATTTAAGTTTCAAAGACCGTCTTCTTATGTCTTACTTTAGCATGCCGCATTGAAATATCTACAAACGGTATTTTCAAATAGTTTTCTTATCTTTCGCAGAAAGTAGGACCTAGGTTTTTTTATTTTAACTGTTCCCTTATTTTTCTTATTTCATATTGACCATTGATTGAAATAAAGAATAGTCGGTGTTGTGTCATGTCAAACCTGGCTGTCTGAAAAAAGTAATACTTAGGTTATTGATTTCTGTGTATTCTATGTCTGCCTAATCTGCAAAAGCGGGGTACTTTGGAAGTAAAAACATTTCATATCTATTTTTACTGTATGTATGTTTAACAAATCAATGTTTTCCATTAGGATTTATTTAGATTCGGAGGTTCGTTTAAACAATAATTATTCATTATAAATTACATATACAGAACACAGTACAAAACATAACATGGTACAGGATCTTGAAGGTAAGCGAATCGCTTATATGAAAGTCATCTCCTGAGATACGAAATGACTTACGACATGAGAATGGCTGAATTACAATACTGTAAACCGATAATTTCAACCACAAATGTGAAAACTAGACATACACAAAATTAACTAACAATAAACATACAAATATAAATAGAGAACAGATACAGAAGAAATAATAAGAAAGGAAGAAGTGAAAGAAGTAAAAGATATGGAAGTTGGCTTTGCTGCAATGCCATTGTGACGGTTTTTCTTCTAACGTTATAATACAGACAAAAAATTCGGCGAGGTTGGGAAACATCGGAAATGAGTTCCGGAGTTGCCATAGCGAATAAAAGCATAGAAATGATCGCAAATCGCATATAAAAGACGCGTGGAACGAGGAACATGACACGGACAAAATAGCCACGAAACGTACATGTTGAATAAAAAACCAAAGAGGAAATACATCAAAAATAACTAGCAACTGATAAGAGGCAAGACTACCGGGGTAATAAAGGCTTGATCCTCAGAGACACTTACCTCAATAAAATACAGTATGTATTTCATATATTCACGAAAACCCCAATCAACGACATGTACTTAGCAACTTCGTCTTTAAATTTTGTCCCGAAGCAGCCTTATTACTAAATTGATAGGCTCTACTTCATCAATGAAATTTCTTCTTGAACAAACAGGGGGGAGGTATATACTACTACTTTTTAAAGGTGACGGATTATATATGATGTACTCTCGGAGGAAGGGACTCAAATATTTTCATTTTGCCTTTTTCGCAAAAAGGATCAATTCTTTAAAAAGCTCATCTGTGAACAAAATCTTTACTTTCAGGGGAGGGTTAGATGTCCTCGGTGGAGGCAACAGGAAGTCCAAAATTCGTTTCCCTTTTTAAACAACGACGGAAAAAACATATAAGTATACCAATTCATCGCTAATTTTTAAAGTCTGGCCCGTGTTCTGCTGCAGATCCCATTTATTTCGATGGGATACCTAACCCATCAGTGAGATATCAGAGTAAATTACTTTTAAATACTGGACTGTATGATGACTCATTAGAAAATTTAAAGAATCGGGGAAATGCACTAGTTATACCACGATAAGCCCGGCTAGACAAACAATTATGTCAATCACGATATTTGCAAAACGTAAATTTCAACAAACGAATTTTCAGAGAAAAAATGGATGGAGGAATGATGTGCGGCTTTACGTACTTTCCAACAGTATTTCAGTCATATCGATATGTGTTTGATAATGAAAAGTTGTGTGATACAATCTTTATGTTAGATCTATGATAGATTTCCGCCGCCAGCGGGAATCGAACCCGGGACGCTAGATCAGCAGGCCAGCGCTTAACCCTCTGAACTACCGGGGCTCCTTTGAAAAATAAAACTTACTAGAGTAGTATAAGCTAGGTGGCCTGTCGAGGCTATCAAAACAGAAAATAATTCTGAAAAGATAGATCTTTTCAAAGCAAGGAACACACAAGATAAACAGATTCTTTAAAAACTGTTACATTTAAAGCATAAATCCTGTCCAGAGCCAGATGGAAGGGATAAGAAAAGCAAATAAGTGAAATCTGTAAAACAAGTAAGAAAGAACTTACTTGACATAAATCTATCAATGAGTTCTGTACAGTCAGCAGCCACTTTAATGAAGAATGGGTAGGTTTCTTCTGTGGAATTGTACACCTCTGTCAAAAGTTTCTGCAAATTTGGTTGCTCTTGACTAAACTGAGACAGAGCTTTTGAAAACTCTTCAGTTCCTAGCTGTGCACACAACCTCTTCATCACCTTCACAAATGTTTCGCAGTACCGTCGTCTAATTTCTAAAAAAAAAAGATTTTTATTTTCATATGACGTCGCATCTGTGAGTGTAATAAAGCCTTGCATTAAAAACGATAATCAGCTAGTGGCTTAATTATGCAAATTACGTCGTAACGTTATGCGTTGACGAAATCGTGACGTTTTAGTGCAATACTAATAAAACACGAGTCAGTGTCATATGATAAAAAGAATCTTGCATTCGTGCTCATGTATTATTAAATTAATTAACCTCGTTGGAGAAAACCGATAAGAGGCTCGGCATAGCCTCGCAGCTTACCCTTTTCCCCACCTCGTTTAATAAATTCAATAATACATGAGCACAGTATGTGGGTACATCAAGGGAGGTAGTCCTTCAAGTCTGACTTTTTAAACATAATCTGCTGCTCAGTGCAAAAATATACTTTGCTGTAAACTTGTTTTTTTCAGCCTTGTAAAACCTTAAAAAATATATTCCCTCCATATTCCTATTAACTTTCAAATTTCTCACGAAAAATTATATCCTAGGCATGATAATGATCGCCAGTAAAAGTACTAATATCTGCCAAATTTATGATTTGTGATGGTCACTGTAAGTAGGAGAATTTAAGAAAATAAATAAATTGACGGGAATAGCGGACCGCCATTCCCGCCAAAAATGAAGACTGAATCACGTTCAAAATATAACCACGGAAAGCAGAAAATAATTTTTGAAGTAACGTACAGTAAAGTGACGGACTTCAGTAACGTACTGTGACCTACTTCAACGTATAATGTACTTTGGCGTAGTGAGTACCCTACTGCAAAGTACTATTACGCAGTCATCACAATTAACAGAATGTAGGGCAAGCTACAGCAGTAAGTACGTCAAAGTACATTCAACTACGTTGAAGTACATTCAAATAGGTTATTTCTAAGTACGTTATGTTATTTATTGCATGTATGACCAGCCTCCTATCATGCCAACTTACAGCAACTTGACAATTCCAGCAGTTACTAAACCGGGGCTTTTTGACAGAACCCGATTGTTCAAAACTAATGACAACTGCAACGTAGGCAAAACCAAAGCTCTTCACTATTTTCCGCAAAAACTCTTTGCACATTTTATGCGTAGTAGAAAACTTTACGGAACCTTAACAAAGAATGGTGACCTACGGTTTAGTTTAGCTAACGACTTTTAATTCCGGTGGGAGTGGAACTTCGTGTTTATCAGGCGTGAGAAGAACAAAGTCATACCAGGCAAGTCTTTTATTGTGAAATACACATCAAGACACTCTCTCAGGATTCCCTGTATGTTGAAACGGCTAGTGGTGGGGTCATGGGTGATCATACTGTGTCCTCTGTAGTAAATTAGAGATTCAGCTTTTGCAACTGCCACTGTTTCATGGGCTGGAATAATAATAAATCGGTTCTCTGTAAGAAAATCCTCTGGAAGCAGAAAACCCACCAGAGCTCTATTTTCACAGTTACTCAGAATGGACCAAATGATCTCAGAGGAGTAGAACAAGAGGGCCATGAGGCCCTGAATCGCTCACCTGAACAATTGGCAAAGTGGCTTTTTCTTATGTTTTGAAATTGTCAAAATATGAGTCTTGGGTAAAAAGTCAAAGAATGACCATGACCTATTGTACTCATAAATCTTCATGTACTCATTAAGGCAACCATATATACCATTTTTTAGGCAAAACTTTCCACGAAATCTTATGTTCTAGCATTTTCCCATATTTGACCATGCCGCAAAAAAAGTTAAGGAAAAACCGAGGTCATCATTTGAACAGTCTTGGTAGTACTCTAGTACTCCATGCTACTTACCAAGTTTCAAGGCCATTGGTGTATTGGTTCTGGAGAAGAAAAAATATTTAAGGTTTATACCATAAATGGGTATGGTGGCCATGTTGGTCATGTGACCTGGACCGTTTGAACAAATTTTCGTTCAATCAACCCCTGGAGGCTCTATATGAAATGTGATTACAATTGGCCCTTTGCCTTTTGAGAAAATGTTTGAAAATGTCAAAATATGAGAGATCTGGGTCAAAGGTCAAAGAATGACCTTGACCTCTTGTACTCATAATTCTTCATGACCTCATTAAGACGACTGTATATACCAATTTTTAGGCCAAAAACTTCCCATGAAATCTTATGTTCTAGCATTTTCCCATATTTGACCTTGCTGTAAAAAGGTCAAGGTCAACCAAGGTCATAATTTGAACAATCTTGATAGTACTGGAGTACCCAATGCTACATACCAAGTTTCAAGGCCACTGATCAATTGGTTCTGGAGAAAAAGATTTTGAAAGGTTTTTACCATATATGGTCATGGTGGCCATGTTGGTCATGTAACCCAGACCATTTGAAGAAATTTTCATTTCCTCGACCCCTGAAGGCTCTATATAATATTTGGTTACAATTGCCGCATTGGCTTTTAAGGAGAAGTTTGAAATTGTCAAACTATTCGTAGAATTCAGGGTCAAAGGTCAAAGAACGACCTTGACCTCTTGTAGTCATGAATCTTGATGTACACATTAAGATGACTGTATTTACCAATTTTTAGGCCTAAATCTTCAAAACTTTCCATGAAATCTTATGTTCTAGCATTTTCCCATATTTGACCTTGCTGTAAAATGGCCAAGGTCACCCCAAGGTCATCATTTTGAACAATCTTGATAGTTCTGGAGTACCCAATGCTACATACCAAGTTTCAAGGCCATCAGTCAATTGGTTCTGGAGAAGATTTTTTTAGGTTTTTACCATATATGGGCATGGCGGCCATGTTGGTCATGTGACCTGAACCATTTGAACAAATTTTCATTCCCTCATACCCTGGAGGCTCTATATGAAATTTGGTTACAATAGGCCGAGTGGTTTTTGAGAAGATTGCTTGAAATTGACAAAATATGAGAGCTCAGGGTCAAAGGTCAAAGAATGACCTTGACCTCTTGTACTCACAAATCTTCATTGTACTCATTAAAGATGACTGCATATACCAACTTTTAGACCTTAATCTTCAAAACTTTCCCTGATATCTTAAGTTCAAGCATTTTCCCATATTTGACCTTGCCGTAAAAAGGTCAAGGTCAACCCAAGGTCATAATTTGAACAATCTTGATAGTACTCGAGTACCCAATGCTACATACCGAGTTTCAAGGCCATCGGTCAATTGGTTCAGGAGAAGAAGATTTTTCAAGGTTTTTACCATATATGGGCATTGGCGGCCATGTTGGTCATGTGACCTGAACCATTTGAACAAATTTTCATTCCCTCATTCCCTAGAGGCTCTATATGAAATTTGGTTTCAATTGGCCCAGTGGCTGTTGAGAAGATTGTTTGAAATTGTCAAAATATGAGAGTTCTGGGTCAAAGGTCAAAGAATGACCTTGACCTCTTGTACTCATAAATCTTCATGTACTCATGTAGATCACTGTAGATATCGATTTTTAGCCCAAAATCTTCAACGGTTTTCAAGATATCTTATGTTCTAGCATTTTCCCATATAAAAGCACAAGGAATCAAATTTGACCTTGCCGTAAAAAAGGTCAAGGTCAACCCAAGGTCATAATTTGAACAATCTTGGTAGTACTCATGTACCCGATGCTACATACCAAGTTTCAAGGCCATCGGCCTATTGGTTCTGGAGAAGAAGATTTTTTTAGGTTTTTACCATATATGGGCGTGGCGGCCATGTTGGTCATGTGACCAGGACGGTTTGAACAACTTTTCGTTCCCCCTTCCTCTGGAGGCCATATATGAAATTTGGTTACAATTGGCCTAGCGGTTTCAGAGGAGAAGTCGTTTGAAATTGTGGACGGACGGACGACGGACGACGACGGACGACGGACGACGACGGACGACGGAGCCTTACCATTCTATAAGCTCCCCCGGAGCCGCTGGCTCAGGTGAGCTAAAAAATATAGGGTCGAGTCAGGTAACTTCGGACAGCGGGTAAATTCGGACATACCATTTCAAACAGTGAAAATCCAGATGAGACGGCTCATCATGAGCCGTCTTATCAGGATTTTCACTGTTTGCCCAGTTGATTTTGTTATAGTTCCAAAACTGACATATAAAGGAAACAATGTCACTGTCTGATTTAATCTGCTATCCGAATTTACCCGACTTGACCTTAGTCTGCACTAGGATGAAGTATGTTAACACTTTTTTACGGTCGCCACACTTAACACCTGCTTCACTGTTCTGTAAGGATGAGTTTTGTAGTTCTTCCATAGATACACAGACGCAATTTTGAAAAAAATTTAAACAATTTTTAACGACTATAAAGTTACATTGTATTGTCTTCACTAATACTCTGAACTGGTGGGTCAACATGAAACTTGGATGGTAGGAGGAATTATTAAGAAAATTGGTCTTACCCAGCATTGATCTGGCCTCCTCTGCATCAAATGACGCTGGGATATAACCAAGAACTGCCAGCCGCTGCCTAAAGGGCTCAGATAATCGGTTAATAAACCTTGTATAGACGTCAGCTGTTTAGAAACAAAATGATATGAGTGGTACAGTAATGTTGAAAAGATTACGACAATGGCTGGAACTTTAGTAGGGACCCGATGAACTCAACTTACAGCTGAACAACTATGGTAAGTACCAAAATGACGTCACTGACCTACCTTAGTTCTACCCAACCATGGACTTGAGTTCCTTTGGTAAGGGCGGATTCAAGATGGCGGGTGAGGAAAAATTCGCGAGCTGTAAAAATACCAGAGGCATAACTATAATATATTTGTAAATAAACTGTTTACTTAAGATGTAAAACTTGTTTTCTATCATTTTTGGATGCCGAATAATATGAATAAGGTGTAAATTATGTTGCTATTGAAAAATTTTGTTCAAATAATTGAAAATTGGTCATGTTATTTTGTTTCATCGCTTGTCTAACTCTAAAACAGTGTATCAAAGGCATCAAAAATGGGTCTTCAAAATGTATTGCAGGTACTTTTTTCCGCCCTAGTGGTTTAGTTGGGGTGCGGTTGCCATTACGATCTTCTGTTTTAGCTACACTCGATGTTCTACTGGTAATGCCAATGCGCATGTCAATGGTGGCTACTATAGTTCCTACGTTAGCTCCAGTCGAAGTCGGCCCGAATACAGGCTCAATTTCGGGAGTCATGCCAATATTTCAACTGGTGTTACTGACACAGTCAGTCAGTTACCATACATTTACCATACGTACAAAAGTGATTGTCAACACAGACAGCCACTTTGAACAGTACAGGATCAGTCGACAGCATAGGTAAGCGAATTGGTATTACCCACTTGATTTTGCATGCAAAATTTTTGCAAACCAAAATTTCGGTTTGGCCACTTTCAGGGTTTTATGAGTAACTACAGCCAGTGTTTCTTTAAAAAGGCTGAAACTTTATATATGTTAGCCAGTAGCGTTGATATACTTTGGCAATTCATTTGCATAAGTTTGACCGTTTAGTTTCCAAGTAGGATGGTTGGTTGGTTGTTTCGGGTTTAACGGCCCTCTGAGACAGTATTTCAGTCTATATCGGGCCGTCTCCCGGAGAGAGGGAGAAAGAAAAGAGAAATGATAGACGAGAGAGTAAAAAATCCAAGCAACCCCCGCTCGCACCTACTGCAAGCACAGTAGGCTTTTTCCCTACTTTTATCCAAATAAGTAGGACGCCCCGACACTGGAAGTTGTTGCCAGCACCATCGCCCGACCACCATCCCTTCGAAGTAGGAAAAGTATCCCGTATTTATCAATGGTGATAGAGTAATGGAACGCCTTTAGGAGGACTGGATACACCAAATTGGAACGACTTAATTCTTTGAATATATATATATATATATATATATATATATATATATATATATATATATATATATATATATATATATATATATATATATATCCCATCTTATAAAGGCTTTCCTTAAGGAGAAAAAATTGCTCCTGGGCTGGAGTAATTCTTTCCTTCAAGATGAACGGATACACCTCCATGTTTTCTGCCATTTTTTTCAAAGGGAGATAACTTTTTTGACCTGCTAATTGCTGCCCTGGACGTTGAAGCCTTTCCAAAATTGAGTTAAATCATAAGTGTCAAGTTAGGTAAATTCGGACAGCAGGTAAATTCAGACAGTGACATTGTTTCCTTTATATGTCAGTTGTTTGGATTTAAAACGAAATTAACTGGACAAACAGTGAAAATCCTGATGAGCCGTCTCATCTGAATTTTCACTGTTTGCAATGGTATGTCCGAATTCACCCGCTGTCCGATTTTACCCGACTCGACCCTAGTTTACCCTGAACACTGTAGGACATACCTACTCGATCGCCTTGGACGTAATTTTCCCGGCTGAGAGCTTGTAGTCTACAGTCTGTTAAGAACTCAACCATATCCTTTGGTTGGATCAGTCCTTCCTCTGACGTCAGCTCGGAACCCACCATCAATATCACCAGCGGTAAACCTGGTGTACAAACAATAAGAATAATTATTTAGATGTCATTTGTAACAGGTGTTGAGCTCAGTGATGTTAGCACAAGCCTTCTCTCGCTCTTCTCTGTTCTCTGAAATGTTATCAAAAATCTTGAAATTATACAGATCTACCGATACAAGCTGAAAAGCTGTAAACATTCGGTTCTAAACAAAATCTTCCAATTTAGTATCTCAACAGAATGTCATGCTGTGGCGCCAAGCTTGCCAGTATTAATAGAAATGGATTCAAACTGTGCATATCTGTATATATAAATGCTAAAATCAATGCAAGATCGATCCCCCCGCTTCTCCGGTCTTTCGGATGAGACTTTAAACCGAGGTCCCGCCTCCGTATGACCTTGTTGTTGGTGGGACGTAACCCCGAGTTCACTCACTTACCCACGCTACAAATAAAGTGGACAGCTTTGCTAATATTTAGACAAGTTTTATACCTATAATGTTTATGACTTCAGAAGTTTGTAAGCCACTACGCAGACTCGCCGAGCACTATGTGTTTTTTTTCGGCCTGTTCCAGAAGGAAGTGTGATGTAAGTGTGGTGTTTAACTAGTTTAAGCTCCCACTAATCGTCTGTTAGCATATGGAATACATGTATATAGATCTGATAATTGTACTGCAGAATCCAAACTGTATATAATTGCTAACTTGCGCTTTTTCCCCTTCGTTCATTTTAGCTAGTTAAATTCCATGTTTGTGTTTGTCTTGGTACCAATCCTATGTTTGTAAGAATTTTACTAAATAAATTTGACTTGACTTGACTTGACTTGACTTGACTTGACTTGACTTAGTGTATGCTACTGTCTGTTCCAAGGCGGAAACTTCTAATGCGGATCCTGTTTCTTTTTCTTTTTTATATGCTTTTTGATGTTTGTTGTACTGATATATGGTTACTTTGTTGGACCATTATCGTAGACGCACTGTTCTATTCTGCCTTCCTCTTCTGTCGCTGTCATTCTGGCCTTTCATGCGTATTTTTTAATACATTTTTTTTCTTACTCTTCGTGCCATTGGAAGGCTATAGTCTTCCTGGATATTTTTGTTAGCAATTTGAAATCAAACCGAAACATCTGATCTTAACAAATATGAAAAGAATTCTCAGCGTGTGTCTTACAGGGGAGAGTCGGGTAACTTCGGACAGGCGGGTAAATTCGGACATACCATTGCAATACCATTGCAAACAGTGAAAATCCTGATGAGACGGCTCATAATGAGCCGTCGATGAGACGGCTCATAATGAGCCGTCTCATCAGGATTAGAGACGGCTCATTATGAGCCATCTCATCAGGATTTTCACTGTTTGGCCAGTTATTGTTTTGTTTTAGTTCCAGACAACTGACATATAAAGGGAAAAAATGTAACTGTCCGAATTTCCCCACTGTCCGAAGTTACCCGACTCTCCCCTACCTTCCATATCACAGTCTACTTTTGCTTACCTTCGCTCAGTCTTATAATGCTGTCTTTGAATTCACCAAAGTCTATGTCGGGTGCAACCTGTTCAAGTAGCTCAGAAGCCTCGTATTCCGGCATGGGTTTCAGCTCGTGGCTAAAGTACATCCTTTGTCTCTCAGCAAGCATGATCTTTGTTGTTGATGTAATGAGCATCTTTACATTCTTTAATTTTGCAAGATGCGTAGATATTAAGGATAAGAACTCATCTTTAAGAGGACCATCCATAACATCCTCAGCATTGTCAAACAGTAGGATATGTTGAATATTCTTTTGATTTGAAATTGTCTCAAAAATCTGCCATTTCCATCTGTTGGCATATTTGGATTCATCTAATTCCTCAATAGGATCAACTCCTAAAGAAGCACACAAGTTTGCATGGAGAGTGTGTATATCTCGCATACACTTCATATCAACAATAACTTTCTCTACTTTGTTAAATATATTCGCGGGGTTATCTTCGTGACTCAGCACGCTCTTCTTTTCCAGAAACTCTTTTACCGTTCTTGACTTGCCAATCGCTCGTAGACCATATATTCCGATAATTCTGTGTTTCTCCCATACCTTTGCCAGGAGATTAAGGCACGCAGTCCGGCCCACAAACGGGACATCAACAATAGTGTCTTCGTCATCATCAGTGAAATCCATTTTTGTCTTCTTGAAACTAGCCAAAACCTAAGCAAATATATACATATAGTCTCATTAGAGCGTATTTGGCACTGTTACTTATCCTGTCCTGTAGGTCTAGGAAATTGACAAAACGACGAATAATTTGTAGATCGACGATTCGTTTGTCATTTCACAAACCGTGCTATTTGTGAAATGACAAAAATCGTAGCCTTCAGTTCCCTTATTTTCATGAAGTAATCATGCAAAAAAGAATATTTTCTCCTTTGCTTCAGGCCAGGATCCAGGTGCGATGACTCGGGGCCAAGCTGGAACCAGCCTACAGTGTAACGAGCCCTTACCTTGGTTCTTATTAACATATGTAGCCTATTGACTGCCTGGAGCATGGTAGGTTGAGTCTGTGTATTTCCACTTTATGACAGGTGATAATTGGTCTGTTTTAATAGACTTTGTTGTTTTAACGCTAGTATCAAAGACAACATGTCTCGCCTTAAGAAGTGTATGTTGGGGATGGGGAGGGCGCTGGGACTGGAGATATTGTAGTGGGGCTGCATCTGTGTCATTAATTTGATCTAACTAGAATACATTATATGAAGCTGCGGTCGGAGGGATGATGGACGGGACTGACTGCACTTCAGCTGGTGTGTGTGTGTGTGTGGCGGAGGGCGGGGGCTGACAACCTTGCTGTTGCGGATGTTCGATATATAGAAACAGTAAGGCAGCTTAATCTGAGACAACTGTGAAGAGATAGGAGGGGAAAGGGCTGTTTTTTTGTGTTTGTTTTTCCCCTCTCAAAGTTTCTAAGCACCAAAATTACCTTACATATATAGTGCACAGTTAACACTAAAAGTTTTCGAAAACGTGTACATGTAATATCAATTTTATGATACATGAACACATTGTTTGTTCAAGCTTTATCTATTGACAAACAAGAAATGATAAATTGGTGCTAAGCAAATATTTTGAGACTGTGAAATGTTAGTCACGTAAGATCCCATCATGGGCAGATCTCGGGTCCCATCGGCTAATGATGCTCTGGATCCGGGTCTGTACATAAATATGATTTTTAAACAATATTTTGTAATATTATTATAATCAAGCTTTTTGGCAGGTATCTAATATTACTCTTGTAATCAAAACTCTATTCACGGTAATATTGGAGTTACAAGCACTTCTTTATAAAACATACTTAAAACTGCCACAAGATTAAGACAATTTAAAAGAAAAAGTTTTCCATCATAAAAACATGAAATCTGTCTCTAGTCTTCAAGAAATTTATATCTGTATGAATTTCAATATCGAAGTATTGAAATTACTTCAGTGTTTGTATAAGCTCTAATACTCTACTAGAATATTGAAAATGCATAAGCGATTGTGCTGCTTGTAAAGTACAAGAAAATGTGTGGATTTGCTCTTTCTAATTTGTAGCCAGTATAATCTTAATTTGCGTAAGGCTTTATTCTATGGAAAAAGAGACCGATTAGAAATTGTGTTCAGTGTATACATCAAAAAAAGAAAAAACACAACCAAAAGCTGTAAGATGCATCAAAAAGGTGAGATTTTTGTTGGCAGTTCTAAAAATATATATCCCTACTTTTACGAAAATTGCCCGATTACCCCGCCACACTACGCTAGATGAACAGAAATCTAGCAGCTGAACCCTGCACAGATTCGAGCCCAAACCAGCTTTATTCAAAGTTTTGCGCAGTAGAAAATAATTAAACCTGAGGTCCTACTCGCCGGCTGAACGGGCAGCCGAGTTGTTAACCCAAGACAGCAGGTGCTTGTTGTATTATATTTTACTTTCACTTTCGATTTCACTGATACCAAGTATTCGTTATACAAAGCTGACACATTCGTATCACTATCAGCATACTTAGGACGGGCGAACTATGGCTAAGGATAAGTTTCGCTGAGGTGCGTGGGGTACGAACGTCGTTACGAGAATTGAAATACACACACACACACACATCCAGTCAGCATACTTGACAGAATGGATGTGAGGGAAGTTATGTTTTCCGCCAGCGTTTGAGACATGACTAACGCAGAACTCCTCCATTTCGAATTCGCAAAGCCTCAACTCAAGAATAAATTTGCTTTCAACTGGCTCTGGAATTTAACCCATGAATGCAAAGTGGCCTCTTCTAATGTTTGGACAGGTCCATTTCCAATATTAAGGGTGTGATTTGCTGTATATATATTTTTTTCTTTAGGTATTCTCGTTTGAAATGCAAATGCAAAAAAAGTGTAGACTCTGTTCAGACGTCAGGTTCTGCGGCGTCTAGTCTGGATCTACACTGCTTGCCGAGATCCCTTTTTTTCATAGGTTATAATAAGCTAAAATATTCTATCATATAACCTTGCAAGGTCGTTGGGGCATCAAAGATGATTTTACAAGTTCTGTCTTCATCTGCCCTACACTGTAAAAAAAAATGCTGTAGATTTTACGGTAGAATAACTGGAAACCGGCTGCCAGTCGTTTTCCCGTTATTTTTTTACGGGCGTTTGCCTGTAAGACATTGTTGGAAATCACGAAATGGAAGTTTATGTTAACTTGGCGCTCTCGAAAATAACTTTGTATTGTTGAAGGGATATCTGACCAAAACGACACCTGCTCTATTCTGTCCCACCCTGCTTGATGATTCCTGCAATTTTACTGGCGGCCGTAAAAATAACGGTAAAAGGACTGGCAGCTGGTTGCCACTTATTTTACCGTAAAATCTACCGTTATTTTTTGCAGTGTTGGCAAAGTCTATCCATTTCCTTTCTTTGATATAAATTTCCCACCCTGTAATCCAAGCCTTCTCTGACTAACCGAAAAAACCTTCTGATTTTGATTGGCGGCAACGGACATAAGCATTAAAAGAATGAGTGACCGTATTTCAGCCTCAATTGGCATAATATTATGTGTTTTCTTCTATATAATAACCTTATTTCAATAGGAGAATAATCAATTGACTTGGTAGCATCCCACGTTTATAAAACCAATGAAGAACTTTTCTAGCAGTAAGCGAAATTTCTGACAGAAATATATTTTGGTGACAAGACTGATACTGACCCATCAATGTTTAGAATACTAGTTATTATTATTATTTTTTTCGTTTTTTATCCCATAACCTTACAAGTCGTTGGGGCACCACAGATGACTTCGAAACAATCCCTTTCCACCTTGTCGTTTTCAGCTGCTCTAGTAGAGCTGGCAAAGTCCATTCCTGTCCACTCTATCATACTGTCTTCTCACCTCTTCTGTCTACATCTTCTTTTCCTTTCACTGTGCCCTGTAGAATCGTCTTTGCTATACCAGAAGACCTTTAGACATGGCCAAACCACCTTAGTTTCTGTTTCTTGACCAGGGTCAGAAGTTCATGATATTCTCCAATAGCTGCTTGGAACTTTCTGCGAACCTCCTCATAGGTTATATGGTCCTTGAACGAAATTGTCAGTAACTTTCGGTAGCATCTCATCTCAAAGGCCTACCTGCGTCCTTATCTCTAACACTGCTGTCAAGGTCCACGATTCACAGGCACAGAGAAATATGGAAATGACAAGGGAGCGCATAAGTTTTACCTTTGACCCAAAAGATGTTGTTATCTCTCCAAACTGGCTTCAGCTTTGTAAGAGTTGGGCCGGGCCGCATAGCGCAATCGGCAGGGCACCTGACTCATAAGTCAGAGGTCCTGGGTTCCAAATCCGGTCTGGCCACATACTTTCGTTTCTCCTTCTGCTGATAAAGGCTATTGTCAGTTACTGGCGAAATTATGTGCACTTAGTACTACTTAACCGCTTAGGAGGTCTAAGCCTGCCCAGGAATAGTGTGGTTAGGTTAACTGACCGCTCCGACATGACCATAGCTGTTTACCGTGGACGTTAAGCATCAAATCAATCAATCAATTGTAAGAGTTGAAGTGGCTTGCGCAATCCTTGAGAGAACCTGCTGTTTAGAGCCATCATCTGAGACAACTGCTCCGAGGTATTTGAAGCTTGTTATGGTACCCAGCTTTTGCCCTTTTACCTTGATCTCCCTCTGGATTGGCGCTGTTTGTCATCAGTTTGGTCTTCTTAGCGCTGATTTCCATCTTATACCTTGTGCAGGTTTTGTCGAAACTGTCAACTAGGGCTTCTAGTTCCTGCTCTTCCTCAGCAAGAGCATCTATGTCATTGGAAAACCGCAGATTGGTAATATTTCTACCGCCTATGCTACCCTTTCCGTCATGTTCTTCCAGAGCATCAGACATGATCCATTTGAGAAAACTATTGAAGAGGGTGAGTGACAGAAGACATCCTTGCCTTGCTCCAACTGTTGTTCCGAACCGTTCTCCCATGCTGCCATTCATCAGGACTGCACTAGTAGCCTTGACGTAGAGCTGCTCAATGGTGCGCATTAGATTTGCACTGATATTGTATTTCTGCATGCCAGAGCCTGTCAAAAGATTTTTTGAAATCAATGACATGGTACAGAATTTTTGATGTTGCAGGTACTTTTTACACAGGATTCTAAGGTTGAAGATCTTTTCTGTGGTGCTCCTTCCAGCTCTGAACCCAGCCTATTCTTCAGCGATTACCTCTTCGGCTTCGGGTTTAAGCCTGTTCAAGATGACTTTCAGCATGACTGCTTGAATGACTGATGAGGCTGATGGTTCTGTAGTTCTGGCAAAGCTTTAGGTTGCCCTTTTTAGGGAGTGTAATAATCAGTGACTGACTCCATGGGGTATAGGCCATTCTCCTGTTCTCCAGATCCTATTATAGAATTCTGTTAAAACATCAATCATGGTCTCCCCTCCAGCTTGAACAAGTTCAGCTGGTAAATTATCAACTCTGGCAGACTTCCCCTTCTTCAGTGCTGCTACTGCAACCTCAACTTCCTCACAAAGGATCGGATGTAGATCTTCGTCTGGGGGCTAATTGCAGTCCAGAACACATTGTCAGCATCACTTTCATTGTTGTATAGTTCTGAGCAATATTCTGTCCATCTGCTGAGAATCACTTGTTCTTCTGTAAGACATTTCCCAGACCTGCCCTGAATAGCTATGGACCTACCCTGTTTCTCTAAGTTAGATCGTTCGCCAACTGGTATGCTCTCTTGCTGTTGTTTTTGTTCAGGCAAGTTCCGATCTCCTCGCACTGAGTACCTATCCAGTTATCATTCGCTGTCTTCATTGCCTTCTGAATCCTCTTATTAGCTTCCCTGTATTCTTTTGCTCCTTCTGCTTCATAGTGCCTCTTCTTCAAATCTCTCATCACAGAAGTCGAGAACATCACTGGTGACCCAGGGCTTTTTCCTGCGACGTTCCTTCCCAAGTAGCTCACTGGCTGCATCAGTTCATACATGGTTCATACAGGTAAATAAATCAGTTAAAACATGCAGCAGATAAGAAAAAATGCTGTTTTCATATGACAGAACTTTTTTTTGTTTTCAGTGACTGTGCGGTCGTGGCAAATTTGGGATTTTTCATACAACGCTAAGGCCCGGATACTGTGCCCTAAGTCAGAAGACTTTGAGATGTGGTCAAACCCCTTCAGTTTCCATTTCTTGACCATGGTCATGACTTAGTCATATTCTTGAATGGCTGCTTGGATCTCTTTGCGAACATCCTCATTAGTACATGGTCCTTGTACAAGACTTTCAGTACCTTATCTCATCTCAAATTCCTCTAAACTCTGCTGTCAAGGTCCATACTGAAATATGGATATGACAAGGGAGCTCATCAGTGCTGCAGTGGCTTGTGAAATCCTTGAGAGAACCTACGGTTTTGGCCATCATCTGAGACATTTGAAGCTTGTAACAGTTCCCAACTTCTGTCCTTTTACCTTGATCTCCTTCTGGATGCCATTGGTGCTTCATTAGTTTGGTCTTCTCAGCACTTCTCTCAATTTTATACCAATGCAGGTTTCCTTGAACCTTTCACCTAGGGCTGCTAATTCCTGCTCTTCCTCTGCAAGAGCTTCGATGTCATTGGAAAACCATAGGTTCATAATAGTTCTATGCTTGACAGGGCCAGATAACTCTGTCTGACAAAATTCTGGTTGTAACAGAAAAGTTACTTTAGTCCTACCATTTCTGTGAAGTTTGTTTCATCATGATACTTTAAAAAGGTCAAAAGCACCCTGGTAGCAAAGTGAGTACAGTGCTGACCTGTTAAGCTAGCAGCCTAAGTTGGAATCTTTCTCTAGGTAGAATTCTTTCCCAATGTATACAGGTTCATTAAAACCTTCCCATCGACTGGTGATTACCGAAATATTGTTGACAAGGCTATAAAAACATGTCATCCAGCCATCCAAATACTAAAAGAACCTCTGGCCAAATACAACTTTTTGAACATGTATACAGCTTCATGGAAGGGACATATAACCCCATCAGACAAAATTTTGGTTCTAACAGAAATGTTACCTAAAATTAATCATCTCTGTGATATTTTACAAAGAAGCATACAGCCCTGACAAAGGCAGATAACCCCTTCATTCAAAATTCTCATTGTAACAGAATTCTACCATTTCTGTGAAGTTTCACCATGCTATTCCACACAGTAAAAGAGCTACATTCCAAAAACCACTTGTAAGACACTGAAGAGTGCTATAACTGTCAGAACTATGATAATTTGCCCATGTGTAATACCCAACAAGCTATCCCCGAAATGTATCCATTAATCATGTTTAAAAAAAATGTGTCATTATTTACTAAAGTTATTGATCAGAAACTCAAGTGAGGTGGGACAGACAGATGGATGGATGGACACACAGATGAAGATGGGTATAACATATCTAAGCAGATGATGCTTAAAGTATGAAATACAATGATAGAAATCATTTTTCATCATTTAATGACTCAGAATGCCTAATACATGTAATCAGTCCGTCATTGTGATAAAAATAGAATCTACTATAACATAATGGGTCTAAAAAATGTAATAACCCTAAATATTTGGACAGACATGTCTGAGCAAACATTGCAGACCAAGATCTAACTGCTCCTGAAGGAGCAGTTTGATCAGGGTCTACAACGTTTGCCATTCACTAAGCATCATTTGGATGCAATTATGTGTGTAAAATTTAATTTCTAAGAATTTTCAGAAAAAATTGTCAGACTTTAGGGTGTCCGAAATTTTAGAGTTATTACGGTGGAGCAGTCTGATCAGGGTCAACACTGTTTTCCATTCCATCTGGATCCTGCAAATTTACATATTATTTGCCATTTACATATTATTTGCCATTTACATACTGCTGCATTGAAAAACCAAACTGTTCAATTTTAGGACAATAATAAGAGGATAAAACATTCTTTTCCATGTTTTAATGTTTGCCAAGCCAAGAGTGTCAAAGTGTTGCAGCCCAAACCGCGCAGCGGTGAGGGCTGCAACATTTTAATACACGAGGGCTTGGGCAAACGTTAAAACACAGGAAAAGAATGTTTTATCGTCATTGTTATATATCTTCTTACGGACCCCACCTTGATTCCACAGCTCTGCGGACGACACGAAATGGGCTTTATTAAATGGTGTTTAAACCCTGGTGCACCTGTGTTTTAACAGTGTTGAAACCCTGTGTCAGCAATTCTGTCGCATTGCTGTCGATTACAACACGGCTGTTTTCTATAGTTAAGTCTTATTAGGTAAATAACAATGGTAATTATTAAAGGCGTTCCATTTTTTAGAATTTTATAGAAGCCTGATCTGGGTCTGCACTGTTAGTCATTCTGCCATCAATTTTTGATACACACCCAAACCTATTGGGATAGTTACAGTAACAATGTGCCACAACTTAAGAGTTATTTCGGCAACCTTGCACATACATAGTTACCAGAGCTCCAGATAAGAGGGGGTATTGAGGATAATTCAAAGATAACTTTTCTTATTTCTCAATGAAAACATATGTTGTGACCCCTTATTAGAACCGTCTCGACGAGACGGTTCTAATGATGGGTCACAAAATATGTTTTTGTGGAGAAATATGGATAATTATCCCCTCTGTTACCCCTTCTTATCTGGAGCACTGGTTACCCATTAAAACATGGGCTTCTCCTAAGCACTTCAAATAGCTGGTACAATAAAATTCATAATAAGAAAGTTTTATCATATGAAGTCACTGTTATCCAGTGGATAAGGTCATGTCATTAAAATCATATGGCCACATGTGTAATAAGATTTTTGCACATACAAGTGAAGTCATTGACAATGTCCATGTCAACAATGCACTTTTATTGAAATGATGTAAATTTTGAAGCCATTTCAAAGGGTCATATTATAAAACAGAATGTTACACTCCTGGGCCCAGTTGTTCAAAGCATCGTTAGCCTAACGAGCTCGTTAAGAGGTAAACTTGTTATATGTTTTATGACTTTATAACCAAATACACTGATATTTTTTGTTGAAAAATTTTGAGCAGCTTTTGCAATGCAAAAGCTTTTCACAATTTTTCAACAAAAAATGTTGGCGTATTTGAGATATGAACGTTTGAAATTTTAACGAGAAGTTAACTAAAGACGTTGTTAGTTTTGAACAACTGGGCCCTGGTCATTTCATATGAAATTATGAAACTTGTTCTGTTTTTGTTCTGTTTCAGTTCTCATACAATGTTCCCCAAGTAGCTAAGCATGCATTATGTAACCATAGTTGCATATGAAACTCGCCTTCAAAATTAACATTATATATATGTGCAAGGTTGCCATAATAACTCTAAATTGTGGCACCTTGTTACTGTAACTATCTGAATAGGTTTGGGCTACTGTACAATTCAATATCAAGTTGGGCCTAGCTGTTCAAAACAAACAATGTGGTTAGTTTGTGTGGCATTACATTTTCAAGTGAAATGTACTAAAAAACCACTGCTATTTTTGCAAAAACAATGTGAGAAATTTTTGCACTTAAAGCTCCCAACATTTTCTCAGCAAATGAAAAATTATTAGTACACTTGATTTTAACAATGTGTGAACAACTTGGCCACCACACATAGTGCAGGCCCAGTTCAAACTGCTGTTTTAGGATCAGTTTGATCCCAGTCTATACTTTGTTTATGCAATTCATTCCTAATAAAAGTACAGTTATATCTGATGATAAAATATCTTGATTCAATAGCAAAGCTAGGAAAATAGTAATGGAAGAAATTCCATTTCCATGATTATTATTATTTTTATCATTCAATATTCATTTTTGGGAAGTCTGCAGCTATGTTGATAAATACATCCTTTTATTGCTACCATAATGCTACATATTTGCATTCAATATAATTTAAGGTGATTGGGTACACTGCCATTTTTTTTTCTGCCTCAGTTCCAAGGGTAACAACTTTCGTTACTCACGGTTTGTTTCCTTGGATGACAAAGCGCTTCCTAAAATGAGCCTAATCATAAAGGAAAGAATTTGCTTCTAAAGAAGCAAATTCTTTCCTCTAAGAGTTGATACCAACTGAGTAGGGGGACCAAAATGAAAGTGGTTGTGCTGTTTCCCCTGAAAGTGTGCCTTTTCAACTTAATCAAGAAGTAAAATTACCACAGGCACAATTAACAATCTATTGGTCTTGTCTTTAAGGTGTAATCTAAACATAATTATACTATAGTGTGCCCACAGAAGCAATGGAAAGTTACCGTGTTTTATTCTGCAACAATTCACTGTCTCGGAGGGTGTGATTCTACTTGCTGACGTCACTTGCATTACTGGCGTAATTTTGTGACGTTTTGAGGCGTTAGACGGTGTTAACATCTCTTATTCTTTCTAAACTCTCCATAAAAATGTATATTTACCTTAGATACAGTTTAGAATATTGGCGGGAGCATGAACACGCTGGCAGGAAGCTCGGGAGAGTTTGAATGAAAAGAATACTTTTTCAGCAATTTTGAGCGTTAGAATCAAATTAGTTCAGCTCTAGCATTGAAATGTTGAGTAATAATTCACTGTTTGTCTGTCAGTTTCTAAGTAGATATATCACCCGCGCTCCGTGCTTGTGATATGATCTACTTTACAACTGACCTACAAAACAGTGAAATATAACTCAACAATTCACTGCTAGAGCTGATCTATTTATTAAATAACCAACTGTTATTCCATGGAAAATACACAAGCTCTTTCTATTCTTTAAGGCCCTTTTCATATATTTTAAAACATCAAGACCTTTAAATATGCCTCATGAAAATATAAACAGTTAAAAACATAGCATGACAAACAAAACTATTTTCTTCAATAAAAAAAAAATCATAAAATCACTACAGACAATATTTCATTGCAGCAAAACATCTGAAGTTTTAAGCTGTTTTTGTTCATCAGTTTATGTCAACCTATTAATGAAACTGCAGTGAGTTTAATGGCAGTTATATGCACTCTTCTAATGCATATCACAAACAGCAAAGTTTACTATTAAAACCCATCTCATAAAATCTGTTGAAGTGCATAGTTAACAAAATACTATACATTAATAAGTTATACATTTGAAAGAGTATGCTAGATCCAGAGACAAAAATAAAACTTAAAACCATAGTTCAGTCAATAAATATGTATATTTACATATGGCAAAAAAATTGTTTCAAACTTCATCTGTATTTCACCAAATAAAAGAAGACGCAACACTAGAACATGTTGTTTATGGCATATAGAAACACGATAGATCAGTCTGCGCATCCAATCAAACTGATAAAATTCTCTGCTGTTCACTATAACAGATTAGCATACAGTAAAAAGGTACTGTACTGCATGTGCAAACAAGAAGACTTGGAGCAGCCTGTGGACCCAGTCTGATCCATGTTCCTGTTTTGAATATACAATCTTTGAAACCTGGGGCATCTAAAGAGTGAAAAAGAGGAATCTGGTCAGCTTGTGAAGCTGTGCAGGTTGACGTGAGCATTTATGGCATGCATATGGCCAAGGGTTCCCTTTGACAGAAACACCAATAAATTATAAGAGCTGCTACATGACAAAACCAACAAAGTCCTATGTGTACCAAGCAAAGACGCAGATCAGCCTGGGCATCCGCCCAGTCTAATCAGAGTCTCCATTATGCACTTACAGGGTAGCTAAGGGTCTAAACTAGCTCCAAGCACCCAGCGAAGACACTGATCAAACTTGGCGGATACCCAGGCTGATCTGAGTCTTTGCTGGACACAAATGCCACTTTGTTGGATTTGTTGTGTCACAGATCATATGTTCCTCAGGACCTCACAGACTGCTGACATGAACAGGGAAGACTGAGCAGACTATGAAAATGTACAAGCTGATCTAATTCTTCACTGTAATATATCACCTTTTCTCATGGTGTGACTATCAGAACATATATCTGAAGCAACCTTAGACCATGTTTGCAAGCGATTTCTCAAATTCTCAAATTAGCCCCTGCATCTGTGAAAACAGATGAGTCATTAGATTTCTCTAGCAACTGATTTTATACTGTATCAATTATAATAAATGTCCCCTCTAATAAATGCATCCACTCCTTCTCTGAACATATATGTATTTTGAGTGACTAAAATCCTCAAACATAGCGGACCCAGAATACATATCTAATGTGTATTCTGGGTCTACCACCACTGAGGATTTTGTACCTTGCCTCATTAACAACATCCTTACACATTTACAGGTCACGAAGTGTTTGTCCAAAGCACTTTGGCGTGTGGTTGATTTTTCACTCTTCAGTTCCTGAAAAGTGATCCTCTTGTTAACAAGAGGGCCAAGAGGCCCTGAATCGCTCACCTGAGCAAAAAGGTTAAAGGTCAAACTACGGTTATCATTTGAGCAAACGTGATAGTTTGCAACAATTTCCAAATGGTTCTGAAGAAGATTTGTGAATATTTTTCAATGTATTGCTATGATCCAAACCCAGGGTCCCCTGTGGCGAGGCCATTTTGGACCCTTGGGCCATCATTTGAATAATCTTGGTAGGGGACCACTAGGCAATGCTACATACTAAATTTCAAGCATCTCAGCCAAGTGGTTCTGAGAAAGAATATTTTTTAATATTTTTCTATGTATTTATATTGTTCAAACCCAGGTACCCCTGGAGCGGGGCAATTTTTTACCCTGGCACCATCATTTAGACAAACTTGGTAAAGGACCACTAGGCAATGCATCATACCAAATTTCAAGCATCTGCACTAAGGGGTTCTGGAGAAGAAGATTTTTTAGTATATTTTAATTTCGAACCCAAGACACCTCGCCCCAGGGCCATTTTGGACCCTGGGGCCACCATTTGAACAAACTTGGTAGAGGTCCACTAGACAATGCTTCATACCAAATATCAAAGCCCAAGGCCAAGTGTTTCAGAGAAGATGTCATTTAAAGCAAATTGTTGACGACGCACGACTGACGATGGACACTGGGTGATCACAATAGCCCACCCTGAGCCTATGGCTAAGGTGAGCTAAAAATGCAATACCCATAGGGCTTTTAATAGGAATAATATTGTTAGCACACAGGGAGGACTCTGAGCAACCTACATAGATGCACAGACTGATACAGGTATGCTCTGTTTGTATAAATCTAAAGGTATCTTTTCACATGAAGCCCTCCTAAAATGAAAACTGATTCTTCTATTCTACTCCCAATTGGATATGGTGTTATATGGTGTTTGGTCCTTGGGGATTGTTACAACAAACCTTGAAACAACAGTATATTCAATACTGAATAGATGGATGTACGGTTTATAAGAAAGTTTATAGCTCTTTCCATGGCATTTCAGCTTAAGGTGAATGGGTAAACTGCCATATTTCTCTGCCATTTTTTCAAAGAGGGACAATTTTGGTAACTTCCTGTTTCCTTTCTTGGCCCAAGAAACCCTTCAGTAAAGAAGTCTATGCTTAAGGAAAGAATTTGCTCCAAGAAGAGCAAATTCTTGCCTTTAAGAGTTGACCCATATTGTGAAGGGAGGCATAAATGGAAGTAGCAGAGTTGCTTTCCCTGAGAGTGTACCCATACACCTTAATACCAGGTAATGAGATGATGATGAGTATGAAATAATGAAAAGACTAGAGAAGAACCACAACCTTTACCAAATTCCAAGCCTCTGTATTATAATTCCACACATTATCCCCTCAATCAACATGACTGATCCAATACTGAAGACAGCAGCAGGTTTAACTTTAGATTTAACTTTTGAAATTACTAAATTTCCATGTATTCCTGAAAATTATCACAAAATGACATTCTGATATGAATTTACCAGTATGTTCTGTATTTCACACATCAGAATAGCACCCAGCCAAATCCCATTATAAAAGCATCTTGGTAGATATGTCATAATACTGGCATATGTATGCTGGGATGGCTTATGCCCAGTTCTGGCATACTATATATGCCAGTAGGGTCAAGTCTGGTCACTTCGGACAGCGGGTAAACTTAGACATACCACTGCAAACTGATGATCCAGATGAGACGGCTCATCATAAGCCGTCTCATCAGGATTTTCAGTGTTTGCCTAGTTATTTTTGTTTTAATTCCAAACAACTGACATATAAAGGAAACAATGTCACTGTCCCAATTTACCTGCTGTCCGAATTTACCTAACTTGACCCTATTGTGGTGTATCTACCAGAGCCTAGAAGTTCAAGGCATTCTCAAAATACAGCTTATCTGTACATGATAAACATAGATGAAGCAAGTTGGTCCTCTATATTCTCAGATTCTCCAAAATTTTATCTGTAAATTTACTCAACCACAACCACTAAAATGTTTAGTGAGCTGCGACAAACCAGATAGATTAATAGTGAAATTATTGTCAGAATGCATGTTCTAACTACATGACTTAAAAGCCAAGAAAAACCTAAGAGCAAAGAAAAAATGCACTTTCAATAATGTAGAGGTTTTAATATGAACAACAATATGAGGGCATCGTAAAGCCAATATAAACCTCATGCTTCTAAAATACTCTCCAAAATTCTTCCACATATTTTAAAAGCACTGTTGATTAGCTTACATATTACATTTAATATGCATTTTTTCATCCAAGAATTGCTTAGTTATAACAGCCTCAAGGAGTACTAAACAATGCCCTCCTATGAAATACCAGTACTATTGTACTTTATGCGAGTCATAATTGTTTAATGTCCATTTTTTTTGTTTTGTATTACATAAATATATCATGGCCAGAACACAAGCTAACAATCCAGTTTTAATACACTCTACACAAAACAGCAAACCAAAATACGCTAAGATTCTACTTTGATTCATAAACATGCAAATAAAAATCAGTTCTATTTCTTTATTACTACAGTACTCTATCAATCCAATACGCCACAAATCAGTTGGAAACTCTATAGTTCTCTGCAAATATTCTGCATAATATTGAGCCACATCATGTGATGACCAACAATGTAGTGTTGATTACAAGTAAAGGCTCTGATCAGACTGCAATGCAGAGCCTTTGCTTGTGTCACAGGGGAGGAAAAATCATCGCCCGACCGGGACTCGAACCCAGGGCCTCTCGCTTACTGCGTGAGCACTCTGCCAACTTAGCTACCGAGCCACTTGGTCGACCGTTGACATTTCCCCTTTTTTAATTAGATTCAACCCTGAATCTAGCTGGTACCACGGAATCTACGAGACATGCACTTTTTGATGCTCGCGGCCCTAGCCGTGGACCCACACTGAACCACCAAAAATCGTGGCCTGACTGGGACTCAAACCCAGGGCCCCGCTTAACGTGCAAGCACTCTGCAAACTGAGCTACCGAGCGACTTGGTCGACCTTTGACGTTTCACCCTGCTTAATTAGATTCCTCCGCAATTCTACCTGGTACCTCCAAGGAACCACATCAGTCTTCTATGGAAGAGGCCCAAGCCATAAATTCAACAGTGAGGTCTGTGATTACCCTGTGTGGAACAGGAAAATGTTCTTAATGTTATGAAATTGCCATATTGTTGGCAGTCACATGATGTGGCTCTCATATAAGTTGACACACACTAAGGAATTAAAGATGTACATATACATTTCCATGAAAGATCATTCTGGTCTGTCCATATTTGTCTCCCTTTTAATAGGGGGCTACTCCCAAATGAAAAAAATAATCAGAGGAGCAAAGACAATCCTTTCTTTCAGATTGACCTTATAGTTAAGAACAATTTTTTTACTGCTAATAGCATCATGTAGTATTTTTTTTTTGAGATCATGCTTTATATATGTTGTGTAAAAATAAGAATATCTATTCACAACATAATTTTGTATCAGCAACTTTGATTTTCTTTCTGGAATTTATTCACTCCTTTGTGTAGTTTGAGTGTCAGGTAATGGGAACAATTTTCAATAAAGATTTTTTTCTCACTGCTCCATAAAATGTATGATGTATCCCCCCTCTCTGGCATCTCTGGGTGTCATAAAACACTCCCATTCTCTGATGCACAGTCCAGACTCAGTCTCTCTCTCTATCCATATCACTATACAGGTCGGGGAGACAAATCTGTTTGATCTCGTTTCAACAGAGCACCAATAATATCTGCATAGAAGTTACCAAACACTGATCTATTATGGGATATAAGTCTGAGAAATTGTCCGCAGATCTGAGATAACTCTTGTTCCATCACGGACATCCCTGCCGGAACTTTTATTGGTTCCATGTGTCTATGAAATAATGCTTGCTGAATAAATGCAATCACTCGCTTAGCTGAAATAGACAAAACAAAGAGATTTTAAAAATCTAAAATCTTTCACAGCTGGAACCACAGCTGGAACCATGCAACAGCAACATGTTCCTTAATTCTATCACAGCAACATTAGCCCAACCAGAGTTCCAGATAAGGTGGGATGTTTAGGATAATTCTGATTTTTTTTTTCTTATTTCTCAATGAAAACATAATGCTATCTCTCATTAGGACTATCTCTGTCAGAGTTCTAATGAGGGGTCATAACACATGTTATAAAGTAAAATGGAAAATTATCCCTAAATTATTCCTGTTACCCATTCTTATCCAAAACAATGCATAATTCTTCAATGAACAGCTAAAACATGGCCTACCAATGTCTGTTTCAGTAAACTTTGCTATTTATAATCCTCAGGATCCACAGCTTTGATTCAATTGTCACTGAGTAGCAAGTGTTCAAAATCATATAAGTATGCAGGCAACTATACCATAAATGGTTATTTTTCTGTTTCAGAAATACTAGTGAATTTTTGAATTCATTACCAAATACTTGGCTACTGGCCAATTACATTTTTGTATCAAATGGTTAAAAATTGGTGAAATTTTTTAGACTGCAAAGCCAAAAGATGTGCAAACGTACACCAAAATAAGACTTTCATGACTAGAGCAATTTACAGTAATCAGTTTCACAGTGTTCAATAATATATCCAAATGGCTGTTATCTCTCATATTAAAATTAAGTTAGTCTCGGTTCACTACGTTCTAGGATAGAGTAGATTGAAAAGCCTTTATGCAGACTGACTTTCAGAAATGACTATTTTCAATACTCACACATCAGTGATATAATTGGCTGATCTTTTGTTGTCAAATCTTTGATCTGACCAATCAGCACCTTCTGTTGTGTTTCATCCCTAACAGGAAACCCATGTTCTTTGAGAAAGTCATTCACTTCTTTATTGACCTGTTCTCCAACATTCACCATAACATTGTCAACTTCACTGAAAAGATGATAAAATGCAATTTCTTTCTAATGAGCCGGGACACATGAATAGGGTGCTACATGCATTTACAAACAGCAAAGACTCAGACAAGCCTGCACATATATACAGTCTGGTCAGAGCCTTTGCCAGTCACACACATCATGTATGGACCCTGCAGAATCTACAGACACAAAATGAAGGCACTAGCTAGACTACACAGATCCATAAACTGGTCCAAATCTTTACTATTCTCAGATATGTTTAGCCTCTTGTTTGTGGGATGTCTCATTTTTTACTTTACTTAAAATATTCAGGTACCTACAGGTATACAATGTACATGTATTATGTTCCATCAACAATTTTGAAGTATATGATGTATTAGCAAAACTGCTGGCAAACAAAATAAGCCCTGATCAAACTTCTCCTCAAAGGCAGTCTAATCTGTCTCTACACTGTGCCCTTTACTATCTGTTCAAAATTGTAACCATTCAAATAATTATTGGTTGATAGCTACTGATGCATTTATACTTTATGTTGATGGATGCTTGCATGAATATGATTATCATGACCTCCTCTGATAGCACGCTGTTTCAGTAATTCTGAACCAATGAAAGTGTATATCTGATATTTCTCTCTGAAAGAAATACTAGCATGAGAAGAAGTAATCCAAAATTATTTTAAGCTCTATTGGAAGTTAAAATCCCGGACTCTTCACTCATATGGAGACTAAATGACCCACAAAATGAAAGACGCCTATTGGCTTACTTTTTGAGGTAAATGAATACATTCTGACATTTTTTCAAAGTGGACAATGTTAGAACATACTAAGACAAGAGGACCAATGGTCCTGTAGCTCACCTGACACTTGGTCCTGGTATATATTTTAATGCTTTTATACATGTATATAGCACCAGGGCAGGGGCTCCCTTGGGGATTAATGCTGAGTCCCAATTCTATATACCAAGCCACAAGGTCACTGGGCCTTTGTTTCTGGACAAAGATTTCTGAAGGGTTTTTATCATAAATGGGTGTGGCGGCCACCATGTTCATACGACCATGACCATCTGAACAAACTTTGATTCCTTTGACCCAGTATTAAAGCTCCATAATATATGAAACATAGTAATCATCTGTATAAACTATGATGGGCCTGAGTGCCCAATGCTACATACCAGTACCAAGTTTCAAGGTTATAGGCCTTTCAGTTCTCGAGAAAAAGACGTTTGAAGAGTTTTTACCATATATGGGCATGGTGGCCATCTTGGTCAAGTGACCAAGACCATCTGGACAAACAATGGTTCCTTTAAGCCGGTGAAGTTCCATATGAAATATGGCTTCAATTGACCCTAGTGGCCTCTGAGAAGATGTTTGAAAATGTTGACGGGTGACAGAATCTCAATGACCTTGTACAAAAGTCAAAGAATGACCTTGACCTTTAATGTCAAAATATCTTCATCTGGTCATTTAGGCAACCATATATACCAAATATTGCACCTTAGACTTAAATAGTTTCTGAAAAATCCACTGTTTTCCAGGGTTTTTACCATATATGGGCATGGTGGCCATCTTGGTCATGTGACCCAGACCCCGGGTATAAACTTTCGTTCCCCCATCCCACTGAGACTCCATATGAAATTTGGCTTCAATTGGCCCAGTGGTTTCAGAGGAGAAGATGTTTGAAAATCTTGACGACGGATGGTCCGACGGAATGACCTTGACCTTTAGTGACATAATATCTTCATCTGGTCATTTAGTCGACCATGTATACCAAGTATTGTACCTAATACTTAAATAATTTCTGAGAAATCCACTGTTTAAGTGTTTTCCAATATAAAAGCCTAACGTACCAAAGTTGACCATGACGTAAATTAGGTCAAGGTCAACGCAAGCTCATGATTTGTATAAACTATGATGGGCCCACATGCCCTATTATATGCTACACACCAACTTTCAAGGTCATAGGCCTTTTGGTTCTGGAGAAGAAGTTTTTTGAAGGGTTTTAACCATATATGGGCATGGCGGCCATCTTGGTCATGTGACCCAGACCCCGGGTATAAACTTTAGTTCCCCCATCCCACTGAGACTCCATATGAAATTTGGCTTCAATTGGCCCAGTGGTTTCAGAGGAGAAGATGTTTGAAAATCTTGACGACGGATGGTCCAACGGAATGACCTTGACCTTTAGTGACATATAATCTTCATCTGGTCATTTAGTCGACCATGTATACCAAGTATTGTACCTTAGACTTAAATAGTTTCTGAGAAATCCACTGTTTAAGCGTTTTCCCATATAAAAGCCTAACGTACCAAAGTTGACCATGCCGTAAATTAGGTCAAGGTCAACGCAAGGTCATAATTTATATAAAATATGATGGGCCCGCATGCCGGATGCCACATACCAAGTTTCAAGGTCATAGGCCTTTTGGTTCTGGAGAAGATTTTTGAAGGGTTTTTACCATATATGGGCATGGCGGCCATCTTGGTCATGTGACCTGGGCCAAATATATAAACTTTCGTTCCCCCATCCTGTTAAGGCTCCATATGAAATTTGGCTTCAATCCACCCAGTGGTTTCTGAGAAGAAGATGTTTAAAAGTGTGGACGCCGACGACGACGACGGACGACGGACCAAGGCTATACTATAAGCTCACCTTGACAGGTGAGCTAATAAGGGAGAAAGAATTCACTTCCCATGGAACATGTTCCTTCCTTCAAAGCTGACCCCTACTGGGAAAGTAGGTATAAATTAATGAAAGGTTAAATTTTTTCCACTCCTCACCCCCTCTCCCCCCCCCCCTCCCACATACACCCCAATCCCTCTTGGTACTGTATTCCATCCCTCCTGTAGTTTCAGACTGTGTGAAGACTGAGACACAATTTGTGGCCACCCACAAACCAATACATGGATGCTTCACTTTAAATAAGCTTTGGTCCACAAAATTTTGATTCTCTAAAGCTCTGTTAAAGTCTATGGATACACTCCCATTTTTGTCGCACCTGCTTTAGCAAGGTGCGATATAGGAGTTCACTTTTCCGTCCGTCAGTCATTCCATCCGTCCGTACGTCCGTCCGTCCATACGTCTGTCCGTCAACAATTACGTCGACCCTAGGCTCTCTAGCATTTATGTCCATTTCTCGCAAAGTATGATACCTACAATCATCAAACCTGGCATAAAGCTTCTTCTTAGAATGTTCTCGAGAGCTGTTGCTCTTATTTTTACCCTTACCCTATATTTTATGCTCTGTTGACTTTGTAAAACAGGCTAGCACAATTACGTCGACCCTAGCGTCAACCCTAGCATTTAAGTCCATTTATCGCAAACTATGATACATATAATCATCAAAATTGGCATAAAGCTTCTTCTTAGAGTGTTTTCGAGGACTGTTGCTCTTATTTTTACCTTGACCATTATTTTATGCTCTGCTGACTTTGTAAATTCGTCCCTCAACAATTACGTCAACCCTAGCGTTTAAGTAGATTTCTCACAAACTATGATACCTACAATCATCAAACCTGGCATAAAGCTTCTTCTAAGAATGTTTTCGAGGGCTGTTGCTCTTATTTGTACCTTGACCTATATTTCGTGCTTTGCGGACTTAGTAACATTTTATATTCAAAATTACGCCTACTTCAGCATTTAAGTCCATTTCTCACGAACTATGATACCTAAAATCATCAAACATTGCATCAAGTTTCTTCTTAGAATGTTCTTGAGGGCTGATGCAATTAATTTACCCTTGACATATATTACATGCTCTGCTGACTTAGCAAAAGTTTAAACCTCAATCGGCCCTAGGGTTTTAGTCCTTTCGTCTGAAAGTATGATACCTGTAGTCATCAGACCTGACATAAAGTTTCTTCTTAAAATGTTCACGAGGGATGTTGCAGTTACCTACCCTTGGCCTGTATTTCATGCTCTTATTAGTAAAATTTTACATCCAAAATTGTGTTGACCATAGCATTTTTGTCCATTTTTCATACAACTTCTTTTTACTATAGTCTTTACTACTGTGGATGCATAATGCAGGTGCGACATAGCATTCCGCGGAATTCTTGTTAAAACAGGAATTAGTTTAGAATAGCATATGTTTCCCTGTAAAACGGGTGCTTCACAAAAGGGTGCTTTTCTTGTTCAAAAGAATTTGTCCCCTTCAAGAGTACCTCCATCCGCCATAAGTGATACAAATAGATAAGTGATCTCCCTTGGAAGTGTACCCAAACACCTTAAAAGCTTTCATTATCCTACCTTTTCCCTACACCTTCTAACAGGGTACAAATCTGTTCTTTCAATTTAGTCTTGAGAGACTGGACTCCGGCTATAGCCTCTCCCACTGTGTTGTAGGTCACCAGTAGAACTGAGGTAACCAACGTCAGATGTGATGTCTCATCCCTCAACTCAAGAAATCTTCCTTGATCCAACACCAGTGTCTTTAAAAAAGAAACATAACATGTTCAACCTTTATAGAGCTATCTAATAGTGAAACTCAAACCAATGCACTGCAAAAGCTCCTCCATTTTTCAGCAATACATCCCACTATCGATTTTATGAGTACTAAAAGCCTGTCCCTTAATCAATCCTTGACCACTGACTTCATTAAACTAACAACGCTTTGAAGAATGGAGCCCTGGGCCCAGTTGTTCAAAACATCTTTAGCCTAACAAGCCTGTTAAGAGGTCAACTTGTTAAGTGTTTTACTACTTTATAGCCAAGTACACTGCTATATTTTGTTGAAAATATGTGACAAGCTTTTGCAGGCCAAACCGTCTCACATTTTTTCAACAAAAAATATTGGCATATTTGAGATATTAACAATTGAAATTTTAAAGTCTCATAAACTAACGATGTCGTTAGTTTTAAACAACCATGACCTGATTGCCATCTGCCCTGTTAGTACAAGTTTCAAATTCAGAGCTTCAGAGAAGCTGTCAGAGGTTTTTATGACAATAATTATTCTGAGAGAAGTTCTCTTATTTCTCCCCTTAAATGTTTATTGTGCTCTCTCACCAATGCAGTTCCAATGTCGTGACAGTGCTGAAAAGAAATCCCATAATTATCCTAAAAACCTGCCCACAGATGGACCTCTGATTCAGGTGGTGCATAAGTTGAAACATACAATTCAGCTTCGATGTTATGTAAGAAATATTTGTTCCTTACCCATGAATTGTCGCAGATTAACACGTTGTTGAATGGCAGATCATGAAATATTAATTCATGACGACTACAAGCCGGAGTGAATTAATATTTGTATCTGCCAGACAACACGTGTCAATCTGCGATAATTTACCTGTACGGAAAAATTATTTTGATTCTCACATGATATACGATCAGATTGCGTGGATATTGCGGCGTTTTTTAGGCGGATGTCACCAGAAGTTAAATGTTTACGTAAGACGTCATCAAGGCGCAAAATGTGATGCCGAGCATTAACAATGCAATTTATCACAAATTTTCACACAGCCCAGCTTCCTATAGGCTCAATGGGTAAAACATTTATGTCATGTTAGAATTTAATATTCACCCATGTTCCGAAGGACAGATAGTTTACCTCTGGAAATATGTGAGAGTCATCCCACAGTAATATCTCCATGTATGCCCCATTCAAGATGGTGGCTGGAGTAATTTGGTTGGCATCCGAGGCACCCTCTGCGGCTGTTTCTCCTCCTGGACGTTGTTTCTCAAAACTTCGGGACAACCAGAGTTTTGTTAGCTCCAAACCATCTGCTCCAGTTTCTGCAATATATTTCTAGATTATAAATAGGCACAGAACAGTTATAAACTTTCAGATGCTCAGTGTATGCATATTTGTGTGTCAGCATATGTATGCATTAGAATCTGCAACAAACAACTTGTTACAGAACATGATCAGATATCAAACAGCAAGGTTTTCTTTCGTTAATGAACCAGTTGGTTTGCAAATTATATTGGTGAAATTAAAACATGACAATATTAAGTTACTTACACCACAAAGAGAAGATTATTACTTGCCTATCACAAAAAATTACAGGTCTGTGACTATTTTAAAGGCATAGTTCTTCTGTTATACATTAAAACTAAAAATACCTTGTTGTGTCTTGAGAAATTCCTCAAATTTTTTCCTCTCATACTCAACTGACTGTTGTTGAATATATGGCCGTATCTGTTGTATAGTAAAGTTGGCCATGTCCATCCTCATCAAGTCTAGTACTTCAAATATTTCTCTGTAACGCACAAATATAATTATAAGTACAGTAGTTATCTTCTTTGAGCCACATCATGTGATTTCCAACAATGTGGCATTGGTGAAAAGCAAAGTGCTGTTTGACGATAGCCTTTGCTTGTCACATCAGCCTTCTATGAAAGTGACCCAAGCAAAACAGCCAACAGTTAGGTCTCTGATTATCCTGTGTGAAACAAAAGGATGATGTGAATATCACATGACAAAACTGCCACACTGTTGGAAGTCGCATGACATCATTCAATTTTCATTTTAACAATATTTTATGAAAAATTTGCAAGTCAATTACCTTGACATCGCAGTATATATGGTCATTTGGATGAAAGTGATTGAAAAATCTTATCATTTCAGAAATACATTGTAAATTCAATCAGTCAATAGCGCATTTGCATAAAACTATAATCTAATGACTGAAGTTCCAAAAAATATCACAGAAAATCTACACTTGTTAATACAGGCCAACTTCGTTGTGTCAAACTTGCTTATCTTGAAAACCCTGCTAGTGTCGAAGTGATCTCCCATTCCCGAACATTCCCCCCTATATAATATTGCATTTCGACCTCCGTTGTGTCGAACTCGCTTATAACGAAAACACTGCTGTATCGAAGTGATTTTTGATTCCCCTCCGACACCTTCCATGTCTGTGTCGAAGTCAAAATGTGTATTCAGAAAAAGATCGCAGAAACGTTGGAAAGAAAGAAAATGACGGCCATTTTGTGTAGACGTTTTGCGGTAATGAAAAACCTGCATATTTTTGTCTGTAAGCAAATTGGTACAAACATCGAACAATAACAATGAAAAAGAACGATTTACCGAACAATTGTCTTTAATTGAGCGCAGTTCAATCAATTATCCCAAATTATCCAATAATTATCCAATGATTGCGTGAAACGATGCAGACATTGTTTTGTTGATCAGCTGTTTTTGTGTGTAAGTTAATTGACCTTGAACCGCGTATACGTCACAGGTCAGGTGCGTTTGATTGTAAAGTTCGGTCAATTAGGCGCCTTTGAAATTTAATTGATTGAACAGTATTGAGCGGCGCTCTTTGATGCAGGCTATTAGTAACAATCCCGTTTTCAGTAGAAACAGTTTTACTACGTTCGTGCTGCACACGTTTTGTAGAAATACTGACTCTACGAAAGTTAAGATATTGTACATGTATAGAACAAAAATTTTGGTGACGTCACAATTTGCCTATCTCGAACTTCGGAAAACTCGAAGTGGGTTCTCCATTCCCTTGGAATTCGAGATATCGAAGTTGGCCTGTATGAATAAAGTTTTCCCTGACTGCTTGGCTATTATGTAAGAAAACTGAACTCAGTATCAGCAATCTCTGACAAAAACTAAACGTAAAAATGAATAGTATACAAATAGGACATACTTGAAAAGTGGAATCACATCTTTCATTTCTTTAAGTTTTGTTATTCTCTCATCTCTGGCTGGAGCACACAGTTTTGACATGATGTTGATGACATAGTCACTGTAGTAATAAATATCGAAGGCATCATTCTCTAATTTCTGTTCAATAAGCTCACTGTCAAGGACTTCATTCAACTGTGCCTTCAGTCGCATATGTTGAGGTAGTAGGATAGACATTAAACTCTGAAACGAAAAAAACAGTATATAACTGCTTGATTTCACTTGACAATATGGGGTCTAATTGTTTCAATAACTCAAAAATTAACAATAAAAATCCAGTAAAATTTTCTGAAATACTTGATAAAAGATAGCCTATAACAGGTTTGTAAAAATATACCTTATAACACTTAAATACATAACTTTCAATCACCCCTAAAGTTTACCCTGCATTTCTATATTCTTTCAGTATACAGAGAGGCGCAGTAGCCAAGTGGTTAGAGTGGCTCGGTTATTGTGCATAAAGTCGCAAAAAGGTTGTGAGTTTGCGGCTCACCGTCGCCATTCGACGACTGGAAAACTCTCTCTGTCAACCCAGCAGTAAATGGGTACCTTTTTCGAATTAGGGAAGGACAAGGCAGCGAAAGGAGAGAGATGGGCTCCACCTTTCATCAGCTGTGCCCAAGATACAGTGGGTCTCTAGCCCCCACTGCCCCTACGGCTATTAGGCTATGGGAAACCTTCACCTTTTTTATACTTTGTGGTCAATGGATGTATTTCTAAGCTTCTCTGCCACTTCTATGAATATGAAACAACATTTGTGACTATCTGTCTGCTTCTCTGTAAAAATAGGGGCTATTCTTAAAGAAAGGAATTTGCTTCCTCTAAGAGTAAATTATTCTGTTCAACAAAACTGGAGACAAATTCTTCAGGTCAGAGTTGTCTCCCCTGGAAGTGTTGCCATTCACCTTAATTAAGATGCCAGTGCTGGACGCTAGAGTGAACTCAATCTCTTCCTGTACTTTTGAAAACATATGAGCTGCTACATGACAAAACCAACAAAGTGGCATATGCACCCAGCAAAGACTCAGATCAGCCTTGGCATCCACCCAGTCTGGAGGTAGCTTAGACCCTTAAATAGCCTTAAAGTGCACAGCAAAGACTCTGATCAGATTGGACAGACTTTGCTGGGCGCATGTGCCACTTTTTTGGGTTTGTTGTGTGGTGGCTAATTTGTCTGATCAGAGTCTAAAGTGTTTGTCATTAAATCATACACCTGTAACTATTCTCTCTCATGATAAGCAGATTTCTTTAATTCTAACTGCAGAAAATTCATATTGCAAAGCTCTGCAGGTTAATGGTTAAACTAATATTTTTCTTTTTCAGAAAACCCTCTAAAATGAGGACATGGGTGTGAAAAGTATTTACATGGTCTATATAATAAAAGATAATTTTTTTCTTGTTCAGCCCAAGACCATTTCCTATTTTCACCCCAAAAACAAAGAATGACAAATATGGCCCAGTTCTAAAGCTGGGGCTTTTTAAATGAGGGATAATATTCTGTCTGACTGACCAGCAGGTTTAGCACTCACATAAGGTCCATAAATTCATCTACCAGTCTTTGGTCTCTGTAAATATTAAATTCTTTTTAATCTAGAGTTCTATAATATACCGTAGCGACCCTAAAATTTTGGACACGGGGGAGTTGGACAATTATTGTTCCAAAATTCTTAGAAAATGGATTTTACATATGCTAATGCATCCAAATGATGCTTAGTGAATGGCAAACGTTGTAGACCCTGATCAAACTGCTCCTCAAGGAGCAGTTTGATCTGGGTCTACAATGTTTGCTTAGACCTGTCTGTCCGAATATTTAGGGTCATTATGATACTGTGAATTACCTCTTTAACTTCCTGTATGAGGACCACTGCCTGGCTGAAATCTGGCGGATCTTCAGTTATCTTCTCTTGGAAAGCATCCCAGAATGCTCGGTGCACCACCTCTTTTACTGTCTTTGCAATACTGGAAGAGAATACAACTATTTATGAAGCTCCAGATTAAGTGGGGTTTAGCCGTTGATTTTCAGATAAATTTTCTTATTTCTCAATGAAAACATATGTTGTGACTCCACATTAGATACGTCTTGGTGAGACAGTTATACTCAGGAACCACAACAAATGTTTTCATGGGAGAAATACGGAAATTTATCTATATTACCCCTTCTTCCCTGGAGCACAGATTAGTTCTTTTATCATACAGCTGGTCTGGAGTTATGAAAAAAATCAGCTTTAACAGCGATTTGTAAATCACTGCTCGAAGGTCAGCAGGAAAGATCATATCTAGAGCTCAGAGTGGGAGTGATACATCTACTAGCAACTGACCAACAAACTGTAATAAGTTGTTCATCAATCACTATCAGAGCTAAATTATTTCAGTTTTATGAATAAGATCGAAATATAATTCATCATTTTCTGCAATTTTTTTTCCAGTACTCCCACCCAGTTTTCAGGCCCCAAGGTTATAATTATTTTCATGCTCTACTCAGCTGAGCATAAAAATGTCTTCGCTGATAAATATGAAAATGAAACTAATGTTGGCATTTTCATATTCTTAAGCAGAGAAAAATTCTCAGCTATACTGAGCAAGAAAACAACTGTACTTATCAGTAATTTGCTATTTATTAGCAGGTAAGATTTCATGCTCAGCTGAGTTGAGCATGAAAAAAGTTTTAAAACCTCGAGGCCTGGTGTGTAATCTTGCCAACAATGTTGATTGTACCATCTGTCTGTGCATTTCCTTCTCTTGTTTTTCTTCCAAAAATTTGATACAGCATGATAAACATTAAGTAAACACGGTCTGATGTCAAAGATTTTGGTAACAACATCATCAAATTAGCCTCACACATGACAAAATAGTGCTTTAATGCAGAATAAAGCACTGTGATTCTCCACCGCTTCTATAGATACTCAGTGTCAGAAACTATCATAAACTGAAGTTGGCTTCATTACATGCTTGTAAAATTCCTTACTCATAAGTAATAAACAAATTCATAATGCAACAGCAGTTAAAAGAAAACATATAAATCAAATTTGTGAACAAATCAACATACCATACACGAAAGTACACCTCAATACTGCAGTACTGTAAATATGACACTGGCTTTTATGCAGGCAACACATCAGTGAGATGACATGGTCAAAGGGTACAGCCAGCCAATATAATTGTTGAAGGTTGCAGGTTCAAACCTCACTCATGACTAATCCCTGAGTCTTGCATCCCTTCACAATTTGGGTCAACTCATAAGAATTTGCTCCTCTAAGAGCAAGTTCTTTCCTTTTAGAGCAGACTCCATTTTGAAAGGACTTCATCATCCATGGAGTAAACAGGAAGTCAAAAATGTTATTGTCCTTTACAAAAATGAAGGATTCAGGAAAAAATGGAAGTGTGCCCATTGCCATAAATCATATAATGATTATGGTACCTACCTCTTCTGTGGGGGCTCTATTTTCTCTAGTTTAAAGTTAGCATCTACAGCTATCTCATGTGCCAGGCTCATATTCTTCACACCATTGGCTGCAGACATTAAATCTTCAAATGTCACAAACTTTGGAGGAGAAGCTGAAGATTATACAAAAATACTTAAGTTATATAATGATTCTTGTCTTACAACATGCAATACATGTACATGTATCCATAGGCGGATAGCACAGATCATTTCTACATAATTACTTAATATAATTCAGAAAATTTTGGATGACAATTCTGGCTTTATTATTATTTTTTTTATCTCTAATAAAAGATATGTTGTTTGCCCTAACTAAACAGCATCAATGAGACAATTTTAATGAGGATTCACAAATATCTTTAGAATTAACTTGACAAGACACTTTTAATGTACAGAGATATCATGTTTAAAGATAGAATTTAACAGAAATCATCCAGAATCATGATCAAATATTCAAATACATGTACTCCTCTTCTCTTTTTTCTGAGGCTCTGGAAATTTCCATAAACAGAAATCAGAAATAAAATTAAACCCTGCCTGTCTGTTATGTCTGTTTAAATATACCCAGCTCTTACGGTAGCTTTTTATCACCAAAATTTTGACTCATCAGAACCCTTGAAATGACTGTCTGAAGATATACCTTGAACCATGAATGGCAGTGGACTTGGTTTAGGACTGGGAGTCTGCATTCTTTGTTTCTTGGCCCTAAACTCAGCCTCACTCCCTGAGGAAGCCCCAAGAAAATCATTGTCTGATTTAGCACCACTCTCTGCCCCACCATCACCAGACGTGAATTCTCTGTCAATGGAGTTGTCAAGGTTATCAGGAGTGTCCCTGTCTTCCTCTGACATTTTCTAGGAGTAGTTGGAAGACTGAAAGTAAATGAATCAAACAGTACAGTAAATAATTACCCTAAATATTTAGACAAGACATCTGAAGTATTTATTCTGCTATACAACTGGGCCCGGTTGTTCAAAGCATTGTTAGTTTAACAAAGTCATTAGTCAAGGAATTATTAAGTCTTGCAGTACTCACAAAATCAATTGCAGTAATATTTTTTTGCTAAAACATTGTGAGGAATTTTTGCACTGCAAAAGTTCCTCACATTTTGTTTTGCAAAAAATGGAAGCGTTTTTGCATATAATACTTTTGAAATTTGAACGTCTCGTTAACTAATGACATCATTAGTTTTGAGCATCTGGGCCCTGGACTTTTCCTCTCAGAAACAACCCAAAAAATATAGATCCGTCTTACAAGATTGAATGGGTTAGCTTAACAAAGTAGTTAGTCAAAGATTTGAAATAACAGTCCTTTAGCATACATCAAATCAAGTATTGTAATATCTTTAGCTAAAGAAAGAAAAGCTCCTCTTTAACAGCAAAGAATGACAGTACTGTCACTTGAAAAGGTAGCACCTCATTAACTTCAAATCAAGGAGGTACCTGAATTAATGGCCAACAACAGATCAGGGTAACATTTTATTATGGTTTACGCATTTTGGTCAAGTACTGACCTTTTTCAAGACCACTAACTTACATTAACATACAACATTGTTAGTATTGATCCACTGGGGCCAGACTGCACCTGAGAAGCTGTCTGATCTGGGTCTAGTATTCTACACTGTTTGTTCCAGTACTTTTCTTTCAATATTTAGGGTCATCATGAAATGTACTCAGGAAAAGAGAGACAGATCTTTAATACAGGTTTTATCATGCAAGTATACAGCCGTGAGCAGATAATCAAGGGCTTAGCTACCTATACGCAAATACGCAGGTGCGTATTGAAATTTTGTCAAAATGACAAAATTTCAACACACACCTGCGTATTTTCATGCTGAAATGTTCTTAATTGGGCATAATTTTAATACTCACTGCCACGAGACACGAACATTTGAAATATCTTAACGGCTTAACCCCCTATTATTGCCCTTAATGAGTATAAAATGTGATTGTGCATACTGTGTTATTGTCCCTAGCTACGCCCCTGTTAATCCCTAAGGAGTATGGAGCAAAGTTTTGAACGTCACAAGAGGCTAATGTTGTCTTTTCCCCACACAGTGTCTTGGGTGGGATCTGGGATTGAATTGTGTCAGTTCATGAGACTTTTCCTACTTACTTTTAAATTATTACTCAGATCATCTGCTTCCAACTCTGATTTTAAATAGACTTTTTGATAAGTTTTATATACATGTATTGCCCCAGGGCAGGGGCAAATAACCCAAGAGGACAACATTTCTATGGTAACAGAAAACTTTTGGACTTTGATCATTTCTGTGAAGTTTCACCACATGTGACTTTCCAAATACCATAGAAAAGTAACTGCCCTTACTCAGTTAGCAGCTCTATCAAAATTCTAAAATTTGCCCACTAACAATTCCTGGTACAAGTGCATATACAAAATTTGAAATAAGTCTGTTATTGAGATATCAAACAGAAATCTGTTTAAGATATCAAACGGAAATGAAGTGTGGACTGACAGGCGTATAAGACTATGACAGAAGGACACACAGAGGGCAAATGTGAAAACATAATATTCCACCACTAATGTATGGCATGGAAAAGACCTGCCCTAGGACAGAGGCTTGTGGAACAACATGAGTAAAGTCTATGAGCAGTGCTCCAAATAAGAAGGAGTAACAGGAATAATTTCTCTGGTAACAATTTTTCAAATTTCTCCATATAAACATGTGACCCCTCAATAGAACTGTCTCTACTAGATGGTTTTAATGAGGGACCACAACAAATTTTATGTTTTTGCTGGGAGATAAGAAAAGATATCCTTAAATTATGCCTGTTTATTAATACCCTTCTTATCTGGAGCACTGTATGAGAGGCCCTCAGTATCACCAACACCCCTGTAGTAGACTAGTAGTATGGCCAATATTTGACATGTAAATATGTATATAGAGCGTATAATTGACCAGTCTAATGGGTCCTGACCTTTTAGCCTAGTAATTGTGTGCTTGGTTTATAACCTTGGGTCGTGGGTTTGATCCCATCAATGCGTTCGACAAAATTTTCTTTACAGATTTTTTACCTTCTTCTACAGTGGTGTCTTTTACTGTTGGAGGCTGAGGGTGAAGCAATGGCTGCAGAGTCAAAAAGAATCTGGATACCTAAACATTTGATACAAATGTTCTTTGGTAGGATGGAGGAGTATAGTAGTATGGCCAATATGTGATGTGTAAATATGTATAGAGAGCATATAATTACTGACCAATCTAATTGGTCCGGACCTTGAAGCCTGGTGGTTGACTGGCTGTGTGCTTAGTAAAATGATCTTGGGTAGCCTAGTATTTGTCGGCTTGGTTTACAACCTTGGGGTCGAGGGCGGTCCATCGAATTACCCCAAACCACCCCAAAACACCCTAAACCACCCCAAACCGCCCACAAAAACACCCCAAACCAGATCACTTCAAACCAAATTTGGTATTCTGCAGGAACTCACACTGCTTTTTAAATGTTTGCTTATGCTAAAAATATTTATAATATGATAATTGATTTACATTTGCAGCTTTAGGGAAGAATTGTCACTTCCAATATGTAGGCTATATTTGCTTATCTGTGCTTCCATGAATCTGAATGGTATATAACATGCATATACTTACATGTGCATGTAAACATGCATGTGCTGTCAAACATATATATGCAGGCATGCAAGCATATTTAGTGTCTACTTATGTACATACGTACAAACGGCATACACACATATAATATATTATCAGCATATACCATATGAAAGTCATTGTTTCTGCATAAAAAGATAATAGGGGACCTACTTATTTTTTTTTTTTAATTTCCCAATTTTGAAATCATTAAAAGCATAAACAAAACGTTTAGAAGCTATTTTAACCTGAAACAGAATTAAGAAATGTGGTTTGGGGTGGTTTTCAGGCGGTTTGGGGTGGTTTGGGGTGGTTTGGGGTAATTCGATGGACCCGGTCGAGGGTTCGATCCCGTCAGTGCGCTCAACAAAATTTTCTTTACAGATTTTTCTCCAACTTCTACAGTGGTGTCTGGTCCAGAATGATTACCCTTGGAGCCTGAGGGTGAAGCAATGGCTGGGGAGTCAAAAAGAATCTGGATAACTAAACATCTGATACAAATGTTCTTTGCTAGAATGGAGGAGTGTAGTAGTATGGCAAATATGTGATGTGTAAATATGTACATAAAGTGTATAACTGATCAGTCTTACTGACTCTTATTAGTCTGGACCGTCAAGCCTAGTGGCTGTGAGCTTGGTTAAATGATCTTGGGAAGTTGGGGTTGTGGGTTCGATCCCCCGTCAGGGCACGAACAGCCCATTGACAGACCTATATCCTGTGATCCACAATATACAGAACTACTACACAGTGCGACTATGTCTATATTGGCCATGCACTAAATCGGTAGATGTAGACATACATGAGGCGCCGTACTCTAGTGGTTTATACAGCCGTGTCAGCAACTTGGTTAAGATGCAGAAGGTTGCTGGAAGGTTGTGAATTCAAACCCAGGCTTCGCCATCCAATGACCTGATGACTGGAAAACTCTCTCAAGGCATCAAAGGAGAGGGATGGGCTCTGCCTTTGATATGCTGTCAGAATCAGAATCAGAATCAGAATTGTTTACTGGTGATACGTCCAAGGACAATCATTCACCAGGACCTGTCTATCGGGGAAGCTAGTCCCTAGCCCTTATAAGAGAAGTAAACTTAGTAACTGAATCCTCTGCAGCCTCAGCAGCAGAAATAAGTGAATCTTCCAGGGAATTCCAATCTCTAATAGTCTGGGGGAAGAAACTGGACTTGTAAATGTCAGTCCCAGCCAATGGGGTTTGAAATGCCAGGGAATGATGATTCCTGGTACGCCTACTTGGGGGAACAAGGTCATTTATGGGTATACTGGCTGCACCCCTCAGACCTTTGTACAGCATTATGAGTCTACTATCTTTCCTTCTCTTTTTTAGGGATTCCCACTTAAGTTTCTCCAGAATGCCAGTCATACTCCCAGTTTCATATGTGTAATTTCCCGTTACAAATCTAGCTGCCCTTTTCTGCACCTTCTCAAGTTCATCTTGGAGAAGTATACTCTGAGGGTCCCAAACTGAACTGCCATACTCCAGGACTGGACGCACCAGTCCCTTGTATGCTGACTCTTTAACATCTTGTGGACATGCTGCCAAGTTACGCCTGAGGAAGCCGAGGGTCCTATTAGCCTTTGTGCAAATATTGCTGACGTGAGTGTTCCATTTCAAATCATTGGTAATGGTTATGCCGAGATACTTGATAGTTTCTACATTATTGAGGACCGTTCCCTCTAAGGTGTAGGAAGCATTGATCTTCTTGATCCGTTTCCTTGTAATTTGCATTATGTTGCATTTGACAGGTTGAAATCTCATGCCCCAACTGTATTTTGTGCCCAAAATACAGTGGGCCTCTAACCATTATTGACCCTATGGCCTCTACGGTACGGGAAACCTTTACCTTTTTTAACGAGTCTGAGAATAATATTTCCAAATTAGGTCAAACAGCTGATTGTAAACAAAGGAATCTGAGTGATTTTTCTTAATTTTTAAGGTGCTCATGCCATTATCACGATAACCTCAAGGCGAAGTAACTGCATATTTGAAGAATCGCGATTGTCAATTTGTAGTTCTGACTCAACATTGTGTCTTAAGATATGTTCAAAGTTCTCGAAAATTCCTAATTTGACTAAATTATTGTTTACGGAAGTGTGTCTTTCATGTGTCACATGACAGGAATAGCGGTCCTCCTAAACACGGTTGTTGTAGTTGCGGGTTACCCTAAAATGCGAAAAGGACTCCTTTTCGCGAAAAGGACTCCATTTCGCGAAAAGGACCTAGATTTCACGAAAAGGACCCAGAAAACAGGTAATGGGCTGGTTTTTATTACTTTTTCGCTTTAATTATTATTACTTTAAATTAAGCTGAACTTATTATTACTTTATTGTGTTAAAGCTGAAATAGTATTTTGATGTCAGTTAATTACCTTGGAGCTATATTGTTTGCAGAGATAATTCAGAAAAACGTGAAGTTTAATGCAGTGGTTGGGGCGGGGGAGGGTAGGGGGCGCAGACGAGTTTTTATTTATTTATTCATTTATTTTTATTTTATTATTTTATTTTTTTTTTTGTGAATCTGGTTGCGGCTCAGTGTTGGGGAGGCGGTGGGGGTAGGTGTAAATCTGATTGTAAAAAGAAAATTGCTAAAGTTAATAGTTAACGTGTTTGTTTTCTGATTGAAAACGGCCGATGTCAAGATACTAATATTTATTCAGGTTCTTTTTCTGTTCTGAAATGATGAGGTTCTGGGAGACTTGTATATTTCAGCAGAAAATTTTATCATTATACCAATACTTACAATTGAAACGGTAAGCCTATGTATACATGTCTATTGAATTGCTGTTGATGACGCCTGTAAAGCGATGAGTGAAGGTGTGATAATCCAATTAATGCCAGCTACCCATGTACCTTAATCTCTCCATAAAAGTGTGCCGATAAATTCAATCAACAGCTTGATAATACAGACTAGATAATCATATGATTTTGACATGAAATTAAATGTCGTTTGTGTGTGTGTGTGTGTGTGTGTGTGTGTGTGTGTGTGTGTATTTTCAAACGATTTAACTTGAAAACTTGATGAATTGAAATATAATATAAATGTTAAAACTCACACAGACCATATAGTCATCAGCGTAAGTGTTAATAAAGCAGAATACCATTTTTTTAAAATGTATATTTCTTTAAATGGGTGGTCTTAGATTAACGAATTCGAATCTCAAATATTTGCTCCAATGATCTTAATTTGTTCACGATTTGAACATGTATTTAGGAAAAGTTTATTTTCAGTGACTTGTCTACTCCATTTCAAGTAAGCCACTTTGCGGCTAGGATGCAGATTACATGGAATTATTTATTTATATTGATTTTTTTTCATTTCTTCCGAATGCATGAAGGTATTTGTATAGTATATTGATACGACAATCTTTGTTTTCGATACTAGGACCAAATGACATATCATCAGTTTAACATAAAAATAAATAAATAAATACATAAAATAAATCAAAAATAAATTACTTGTTTATACCGAGCTTTTTTCGCCAAAAAGGAATTCCTTTTCCACAAAAGAGCCTAAATTTTGAGTGAAATCCACACTCTTGTAGCTTAAAAGAAAACATTATTTTACATACTTCCGATATAGTAGAAAATATAAATAAAAATTGAGAAATTAAAGCAGTTCGAGTCCGTTTCGTTTCTGAGGCGTTAATCGAAAAGGACTTCTAGCTTTTCGTGCGGGTTACTAAAACTTGAAGCAAATACGCTTACTATGATTTGACTTGATTTTGTGCTTCTTATTAAAGAAATAATTTTATGTAAGGTAAGCATATTAGAGTACAAACCAATCAGTTAAAACATAAATATTTTGAGAAAAAAAGTTTATATTTGAGTCCTTTTCGTTTCTGAGGCATTTAAAGCGAAACGGACTTCTCAAGGGTTCTATAAGGGTTACTAAAACTACAAGCAAATATGCTCAAATTTAATTTTATTTTATGATTCATATTACGGAAACCACTTTGTCCAACGTAAGCATATTACAGCAGAAAACAGTCAATTGAAGAAAAAATATCTGAGTCCTTTTTTCGTTTGTCAGGCATTTAGCGAAAAGGACTTCTCAGGCAGTTTTCGTACCGGCTTCTAATACTTTAAACAAATATGCTAAAATTAAGTATTTTGACTTTGAGCTTGTTGGTAAGACAAAGTTAAAAAAATGTGTCATGTAAGTAAATGAGCGCATAAATCAATCAGAAAAATCATTTAGATTAAGGAAAAGAAAAAGAACAAGAACAAGAAAACATCTTTTTATCCTTGAAATAAATCAATAACAACATCGTAAACAATCTTCTATGAATATTTTCTAACCATTTGAGTTAAATTATATCAGCATTCCACATACTGATAATAAAGGAACTCCTTTTCGTGAAATTTAGGTCCTTTTCGCGAAAAGGAGTCCTTTTCGCGAAAAGGAGTCCTTTTCGCACTTTAGGGTAACCGGTAGTTGCTATTTCTATTCTATTCTATTCTATTCCATATTGAGGCACCACAGACTTCGCACAGCTACCCTAGCAGTGGCGCAGGAAGGTTATCAATATTGGGGATTAGGGGGACAAACCTTAGAAAACCTTTTTTTCTTTTTTTAGGGGGGGGGGGGGCATGGGGGTACCATGGGGGGAGGAGGGAGCTGCCCCCCTGGCACCCCCTCTTCCTACACCTATGCCTAGTTGTGCTGGCAGAATCCATCCTTGTCCACTATTTGTCTGTCTGTCTGTGTCTGTCTGTCTACCCACTCACCGACCCACTGATGTACCTACCTACCTACCCTACCTAAGCTATCCTACCTAACCTATCTACCTACCTACCTACATACTGCGAATTATGTGCAGGGCAATGATGCGCTTCTGGGGTCTGGATATCGATAGGCAGACCCGGCACCAGTGCAGTGAAAATTAAAGAATAAGATTATTTGCTTAAAAACAGGTGAAGGGTGAAAATGTTAAAAGTCTGTTGTAGAAAATTGACAGGGTAAAATATTAAGTTTCAAATAACTTGGAATAGTTCTCTCATAAGATGAATCAAATTGGAGTTTCTCTTAAGGATTGCACAAGTCACTGCAGGTCTTGCAAAGCTGAAACCACTTTGGAGAGATATCAGCATATCTCTTGGATCAAAGGTAAAGCTGATGCACTCCCTTGTCATATCTATTTCTGTATGCCCGTGAATCGTGGACATTGATACCATGGATATCAGAGTTAGAGAAATGAATGCAAGCCTTTGATTTTCTTCTATTGTACTGTATGTTGGAATGCCATCCATATTAGGCTCGCCCTCTGCAGTCCACGAGGTAAGAAGAGAGCTGGTGTATTGCTACATGACTAAGCACAAGACACGCTGCACCCTGTGACCAGCATATGGACAAAAATCTCTAAAAAACTTAAGGGCTTTAATGTAGTTTTCCTGTCTTTGACTTTCTATATATGAGCCGCGACACGACAAAACCAACAAAGTGGCATGTGCGCCCAGCGAAGACCTAACTCAGCTTGGGCATCCGCCCGGTCTGATCAGGTTCTTCGCTGTGTGATTTAAAGGTAGCTAAGGGTCTAAGCTACCCTCATTTTGACAGCGAAGAGTCTGATCAGGCTAGGCGGATGCCCAGTCTGATCTGACTCTTCGCAAGGCGCTCATGCCTTTTGGTTGGTTTTGTTATGTCGCGGCGTATAAAAGTTACAGTCGTCTCGTGGCCATCTGCTGGGAAAGAGCTGACATCTTGGCTTTTCTCTTGTGTTGTTTTGCTTTGTGTGCCGCCTTTGTTTTTCCTTTCCTATTTGGTGTTTAGGGCAGGATGTGGTAAACGATTTGCCGTTTCATGGCCCCGAGGTTATAAAACTTGAGGGCATTGTTCCATGGATCGGCCGTTAGGCCTAAAAAATAGTTGTGTTTCTACTAACATGCTGAAAAAAATCTGGTCGGTAGGTATAGGTAGGAAAAACTTTTTTTTTATTCTTTCTTTTTCTCCCGAAAACAAAAAATAGGGTCAGGCCTGTATTTTTTTTAATATATATAATTTTTGTTTTTTGTACATGTATTTCGTTGATTAAATTGTATGTTTGAGACTTGCACTGTATATGATAATTCATTTTTAGATCTTCGTCTATATTTTGGAAGGTACTAAATGCCAAAAACTCCAAAAGGTAGTGAAAAACCGAAATTACTATGGGAAAATGCAAAGACGAAACTGGGTAGGGTCGGAAATTGAATACATACAATACAATACAAATACTTTTATTTCTAAGGCTCAGATAACACAAGTTACGTATGAGCTAATAAAACATACTAAAAATAACATGGTAGCTGTTTAAACTGGTAACATGGTGGATAGGGAAACATAGAAAAATTGAACTATATATGAAAGCTTTTTGTAAACACAGATATAGCTTATAATACGTTTTGTTTCAATAATCTACTTATAACGGGGATAGCTGCCTATACCTCTTCACAAGGCCACGTCTGCGCGAGGCTTCATTCATCCAAGCTCACTTGTAGTCCGTGCAAGTCATGCGCTGGTATGTCACATTGTGAACTTTCATTCAGAAGAGGATATGAATGAAGCCTCGCGTAGACATGTGTGAAAGAAAGACCAGCATATTTCGGTGTGGAACACACAACTGGATTATTACTGCAACTCGAGGGTAAGTTCTTATTAAAAAAGACAAAATATCATTGTACCGTAAGTTTCCAGATAAGCAGGCTTTGCGTAGGCAGGTACGGCACAATGATATTTTTCATTTTTATGTTTTAACCATTTATGTAAATGTACAAAAACACGACTACTTAGTAGGAACATCAGTACAAACGATTTGCAAACCATGAACAGGTTGCTCGACAGGAGCAGCCGGATCATGATCTGCAACGTTTGTCTCATGTAAACATTTATGATAAACATATTTTATACATATATATAATTTCAAAGATACATATTAAGTTTGTATTTCTTGGGTACATACGGTAAGTAAAAAAAAAAGAAAGAAAAAAAAGGTTACATTTTCGGCATTTTTTTCTCAAAGTTCAACAGTATGGAATGGAAGGAATAGAGTCCAAAATATTAGACCGAACACCAACATTGAGCCTTGACCATCACTATGACAGCTAAGCCAAGGAGGGTCACAATAGGCCCTGGTCAGACCGCTCAAGCAGGAGCAGTCCGGTCAGGATCTATGGAGTCTGACCAACCATATCAAGTCAATGGGATTTTCTCCATATGGTATCCACAGATCTGAGGCAACTGTTGAACAATAAGTTTTATAACCCAAAAATATATAACCACACGCACAAAATAAAAATAAATAAATAAATAGATAAATAATAATAACAATAATAATAATAATGATAATAAAGACAGCGTGGCGGAGTCGCTTTCGCGGTCATGTCAGTCACGCCCGCGCGGAGTCGCTTTCGCGGTCATGTCAGTCACGCCCGCGCATCAGCCGCTTCTGCTGGGACAGAAGCATCCTGTTGACCGAGCGGAACTGCCAAATTTAGCGACAGCGAATACACCAGGCCACCTCTAGTTTATATACTTTTACACTATACATGTCATTACTACGATATAATGATATTCATGATATTCCAGTAAAATGCCAACACTAAGCTGGCGAAACAGTGTCAATCATCCCAACATGAAAGACTTTAACGATACACTACTAACCTAATTTTGCAGGTTTTTCATTACCGATGTTGTTAATACTATTTAGTGTCAATAATTATCAACATAAGTACACGTCGTAACTCATTAATATTATGCTAAAAACATGTACTTTATCGTTTAAATTCGTTCATTATGACGGAAACAAATTTACTTAAATTGGACAATTTGAGCATGGAGTTTGAGGTAAATAATGCTTTATATTTAAGAACGTTAGGACGTTGGTAGTAATACGGTTTAAGATATTTTTGACGCGATTCTTTAAAAGCTGGGCAAACAAGTAGGTAATGAAATTCATCGGCTAGGTCCTGTTTTTCACATAAGTTACATTTTCTGTCAGAGAGCTCAATTGATTCCCACCTTAAAGTTTCAATGGGTAAATAGTGGTTTGCTGTTCTATATTTTATTAGAGGTAAGTATTTATTTCGGGGTAATATATTAAGATAGTTCTCAAACGAAAAATCGGTTTTAAAAAGTCTGTAATTAAGTCCTTTTGACGAGCCGTAAAGGGACTGATGCCATTTTTGCACAAACTGCTTTTGAAGAATTGTCTTAACAATCTGGTTTATATATGAAGGTATATTTTCGTTCTGATTAATCCAAAAGTCATTTCTTCCTACTTCTTGCAAAATACTTTGTACGTTTCTCAGCCATTTGAAGTGGTGATCAGTAGATTGTAGGCAAATTTGATACATCAAATTTGCCAGTTTTAATTGATTTTCAGTGATAAGTCTCGTCCAGTATCCAATAATTCTGGCTTTGATAGAGATTTCTATAGGGTAACGGCCTATTTCTCCGTACAGCATATAAAGCGGCGTGCTATTTCGGCATTTTGTTATTGACCTTAGAAATGAATTTTGTATTCGCTCAAACATTTGCAAATTTTCATACCCCCAAACCTCGCAGCCATAAGTTATAATAGGCACAATAGTACTGTCAAAAAGCTTCAGTTGGAGGTCAAGAGGAAGATTCAAATTGTTTATACGCATATACAGCAGGTGCATGGCTTTATTTGCTTTATCGTATATACTTTTCCTAGCATTAAGAAAACTGCCATTATTAGACAAAAGAACCCCTAGATATCTAAAACTATTAACAATTTCAATTCTATTACCATCCATATGGAAAACGTGTTTGTCTAATTTTCTCGACCCGAATATAACGATTTTAGTTTTCTCATAATTTATTTTAAGTTTCCAACTATTGCAATACTGTAAAAAATCGTCTATGCATTTTTGCAGATTTTCGGGGGAATCAGCTATCAATACGGTGTCGTCTGCATAACGCAGCACGAGCAGTTTCGTGAAAAAATACAAATCGTCCGTACGGCATTCTATTTGGATTCCCGAGTTTCCTTTTGATTGTAAATGAGTTTCCAGGTCGTTTAGAAAAATAGAAAAAAGCACAGGCGACAGATTTTCACCCTGTCTTAGTCCACAACTGCTAGAAAAAAAGACCGAGACAGAATCATTAAGGATAACACATGATTTTATCTGTTGGTACAAATTATATATAACACGGAAGAATTTTCCATTAATAGAATTGTCCAAGAGTTTTTTCCACAGACCTATGCGCCAAACAGAATCAAAGGCTTTTGCAAAGTCGACGAATGCGCAATACATTTTTTTCTTTTGTGTTTTTAATAAATCGAATAAAGCATGTAAGACAAAAATATGATCAGTTGTAGAGTAATGTTTCCTAAATCCAGCTTGGTTTTCGAAGAGTACGTCGTTCTCTAACAAAAATACATTTATTCTTTCGTTCAGAATGGCAGTAAATAATTTAGCAAGGCAGCTTAACAAAGTGATTGGTCGATAATTTTCTGGGAGGGTGGGTCGCCTTTATTTTCATAGATCGGTTTAATCATACCTTCTACCCACTGTTGTGGTATAAGTCCCGAATCGAGTATTAAATTAAAAAGAGATGTATATATTGGTAACATTGCAGCTTCCGAATGTTTTATGTATTCGTTTATTATATGGTCTGGGCCTGGGGCCTTCGAGTTTTTTAACTTGGATATACATTTTGAGATTTCTGCCGTAGTTATAGGTGAGTTTAAAGACTCGTCATCATCTTCCAGATTTACTTGGTTCAAGCAATCATCTATCATTATATCAGGGTTAGAATTGTCACTGGCATTTAGGTTTTTATAAAACTCAAAAAGGTCCTCAATATTTGTTTGTTTTGTGTTTTTCTTTCGATTGATACTATTTAGATATTTCCAATATTCTTTTGGAGCATACTTATGCATTTTGCGCAGTTTCGCTTGTTGGTCTGCTTTGTATTTGTTAATGTATATATTCATAGTTTTCTTGTATTGCTTACTAGCATAAAGTAGGGACCGCCTATTTACACTGTTTCTATGAAGTTGAAATCTCTTCCTTGCCTTATTATATGCAAGTTTTGCTTTGTTGCACTGGTAACCAAACCAAGGCTTTTTGTTTTGAATTAAGTGCTTTTCGGGGTCATGCTTGAAAGTATTGCCTGGTGTATTTTGGGCAGCTTTTTGAAGGACTTGAGCAATTTGTTGTGCCACTTCATCTATTTTGTCCTGGGTTGGGTTTAACTTGGTTGTGGACAGATTTTCATTGATCTGCTCAATTAGAGGCAGATTTATATTTTCTTTAAAAATCGTAGTATTTTGTGGGTTCCATTTTGGACATTTCGTATCATTTTCGCGTGTTTGTCTTTCAGTTTGTAAAGTTCCATTATTTACGTCTGTTTGCGGTGTAAGTTTAAGTGTCATTACGAGCAACGAATGACCATCTGAGAATAGTCTGTCTAGATCGGTAATTTCAAAGTTTGATAGTAATTTGAAGCCTTTTTCTGAGGAAATGGAATAATCAATCACTGACTGTTCACGGAACGTATATTTACCTATATTTTTATCTTTACCGTATCTACCATTTAGCATTAACAAATTGTTATTTTTGCAAAGTTCAATAACTCTATAGCCGGTATTGTTTTTCTTTTTGTCCAACGAGGCACGATCGACTTGTATATAATTATTTACTAGAAATAATTCTTGGTCGTAAAAGGAGATAGTTTCTTGGTCTAAATCTAGGTATTTATCGAATAATCGATCCGAATGAGTATAGTCTTTCATATTAGCAGTTTGGGCGTTAAAATCACCTGTTAGGTACACATAGTCATATTTACTACATACTGACGTTGTCTCTTCTTCCAAGGCCACTAAGTCATCTCCATTATAATACCTTGAGCTTTGTGGGGGCACATAGACAATTCCAATCATAATGTCCTGCTCAGTATTAGAATAGGACTTTCTGATTTTAAGCCATGTAATATAATCAGAAGAAGACTCAACGTGAGAAACATAGTCATAAAGTTCATTTTTGACAAAGAAGCCAATGCCTCCAGACTTCCGAACATACTTTTGTTTCCGAGGCATACTAATGAATTGGTAGCCTGGAAGGGAGACAATATCAGTTTTATCTAGTTTAGTTTCAACGGTGCAAAACACGTCATATTTGCGTACGAGATCATAAAATTCTGGGTAAACAGATCTCATTTTCAAACCACATACATTTAGTGTTCCTATAAGTAAGTTTTACAACTTGGAATTCTATTTTGACCACTTTCAGCATAAATTCGATTGTTCCCTGTCTGACAATTTTCAGAAATTTGGGATTTTTGATTATTTGAATTTTGAATTTTGAATTGTTTATGTTGACTATCACATGCTTGGGCTGATCTTTTGCCGACTTGCTTTGATTTCTGGTAGTTTCCCCGGCGTGTCCCTAACGCTGCTGACTACTCGGTACACGTAGGTCTCCTGATATCTCACGAGAGTCTTTTGATATTCTCGTTTCACTTGACGATCGAGCTGCTCTGGAGCGGGTTTCTCTGACATTCGTAACATTTGCCAGGAGACGTTGTTTCTCCTCCTCAAATGTCTTGGAATGCCAGGCAAACGAGTTCCCAGCGCTCGTCGACTCTGCAGCGGCAGGCTTTTGGATGTTGCTTCCCTGTGCAGCCTTTACTTTACTCGATTTTTGGCCAGATTTGGGTTGACTGGCATTTAACATAGACTGACCATTTTTATCTTCGCGCACATTACTACTAGTAATGTCATTCGAATCACTGTTAGAAGATTTCTGTGACCTGGGCGACACACTTCGTGATCTCACACTAGATCTCACACTTTTCATAGAAGCAACCTCATCATCAGAAGAGACTTGATTTATCTCAGATTGTTCAATAATTTGGGTAGGGATAATGCTATTTATCTTATTTGCCGTCTGATTCTGGCTTTGCCTCAGAATTTGATCGGGAGCTGTTACGTCACCAGACTCTCTTGTTCTAGAACCCCTAAGTACCTCTCTCCAATTTGGAAACTTATCTGCCACAACTCGTCAATTAATAATCAGTTTTGCTGGGTACCCAATGGAAACATCTGCTCTTGGGTTGTTTGCCTTTGCTTGTTTATAGCTCGGCCATAAACTTGACCGAGCATTCACAATCTCCTTAGGATAATCTCTATGTATGCCAAATTGTGTATCTTTCAATTTGTAGGCATTTTGCAATATTAAGTCAATATCTTGAGCGTCCCGGAAGCATACAATTATAGGGCGCGGACGTGTGTCGTTCTTGCTCCCCAGTCCAGCCCGTCGGCGCCTAACGTTACCTAATCTATGTGCACGTTGGATATAAATATCTTTTTCTATACCCAACTTTTCCTCTAGGAATCGTCTGATAATACTGGCACAGTCGTCGTTTTCTACATTTTCAGGGTGCCCTCTGAATATAAGGTTAGTACGGCGGCTTCTGGCTTCAAGGTCCAGACTTTTATATTCAACCAGCTTTATACGCCTATCATGGACATCAGTTGTGGATCTTAAACTTTGTACTTTGGTTTCAACATCTTGGACCCTACCATATAACGACCCAATGTCGGTCATAACTTCAAACAATTTTACAAGTTTGTCGTCCGTAGACAGTTGCTTAAATTCTGTTTTGCTGAGTAAATTACCACTTACGCCTCTATCGCTCATATACTGCGAGCCCGAGGGCTGACAAGGTCCATATGAACCGCCTGTCGACCTTCTCCTGCGCTTTTTCCTTTCGCTAACTTGCCACGTGTTCCCGTCGTCGTCCTCGTCGAGTACATTATACATGTTCATTCCAGCAAAATTACCGGTTTTCGGCCTAGCTCCACTTCCAAAGTTCATTATTTCCTGTTGACTAGACATATTCAGGCACAGAAAACACTTACACACAGTTCTAAATCAAAATTTAGAGTCACTACCACTATAGTTAATATTTTTATCAAAGTTAGTTTTCCCAAGCCAAAAACGCGTGCTACCATGAGCTAAGTCCGATAACTCTCTGAAAATGGTAGGGTCGGTGATTTGATTTTGATGTTGTTCTTTTTGATATAAATAGCTGAGTCGGGGGGGGGGGGGGGGGGGGTCTGAAGCAGGGTCGGTCGGGTTAGTGGAAACACGGCTATTTTTTTAGGCCTTATAGTAGTACCTACTGGAGGAGCATTAACCACTTTAGAAACTCAATTAAAAAACTATTGAAACGAGTTTAACACAACTAAACATACAACTGTGTATATCTTTTCTTATACTTTACTTGGCACAAGGGCGTAGCTAGCCCACTGGGCACACAACCTTGAATCAACCTTGAATCAACGTCATGACGTTGAATCAAGGTTGATTCAAGGTTGTGTTCCTGCTGTGTAGGGATGCCACATTACATGATTACATGATACGAACACTCATGTTTTATACTCCTTGTGGAAAAGTTTAGGGGTTACAGCCCTTAAGATATTTCAATGTCGTGTCTGTTGGCAGTTGGTATTAAAATCTTGTCCATACAAAATTTCAGCATGCAAATACGCAGGTACGTGTTGAAATTTCGTCAGTTTGACAGAATTTTAATATGCACCTGCGTATTTGCGTATAGGCAGCTATATACTCCCTTGCCGCCTGCTGAAGCTATAAAACATAAAACGATACTTATCTTATATGGAAATATTTCGAGATTTTCGAATTCTGCTTTGACGTACCGTTTTGCCAGAAGACTTGAAATAACATTATTTGAGTCATAGTTGGTCAATTGTCGTGAAAAGATTCTCACTCATTATGTATGATTTACCAAGTGCGGAGTCACTTCTTGAAATCCAATGAAGAAATGAGCCGCGACACGACAAAACCAACAAAGTGGTATGTGCGCCCATCGTAGACTCAGATCACCCTGGGCATTCGCCCAGTCTGATCAGAGTCTTCGCTGTGCGCTCAAAGGGTAGTTAAAGATCTAAGCTAGCTACATCCGGACAGCGTAGACTCTGATAAGACTTGGCGGATGCCCAGGCTGACCCGAGTCTTTACTGGGCGCACATGCCAGTTTGTTGGTTTTGTCATGTCGCGGCTCAGATGTGCCTGGAAAAAGACCTTGCAATATTACTATTGATAAATAGTGACCAGAAAGGATTGTGTCACAGTCAACAGTGACCCTTCGTTGAGGTACCTGTTACAAAATTGTGTAGAAGGGAAGTGTCACCCTGCACCCAAGCCATTTTCGTTAAGTGACAGGAACTAATTGCAGAAACTGAGGGCGAAGATGGGATTCCGTCAAACTAGTTTAAACTAGTTCCAATGCGGTACTTCTGTTGCTTGTTCTTGTTGTCCATGTCGGTATTTCCGCTCACCTGTTGTGTGAGTTGATCTGTGGGTGTCTTTCGTGAACTGCTGTATACTTATGGTTAGCACATACATCTTTCCTTTTTGGTTTTGAGGACGGGATATGGGATCTGGCTGAACTAGTTTCTGATCATTGTCTTTTACTTTGTAGAATATTAAAAAAAGTTTCATCCAAGCTGTATCATATTGAGAATTCAAATACCAGAGGGTAAACAGCATATATCCCGATGAGGTGATGAGCCACCTCATCAAGATCTACGCTATTTAAAAATTCAGCTATTTTGTCACTGATGTTTAAAGTGTTAATCTCACCATGAAGACGACTAAACTTTTCGATCACTTTTAAAGCACCTGCAAAAGTTTAGAATCTGTGAAGGACTTTATTGATGTGCTTAGTGAACTGCTGGGTACTGTAACAAGCTTCAATTACCTTGGAGCAGTTGTCTCAGATGATGGCTCAAAACAGGAGGTTCTCTCAAGGACTGAACAAGCCACACCAGCTCTTACCAAGCTGAAACCACTTTGGAAAGATAACAATATATCTCTTGGATCAAAGGTGAAACTTATGCGCTCCATTGTCATTTCCATATTTCTGTATGCCTGTGAATCGTGGACCTTGACAGCCGAGTTAAAGAAACGCAGGCCTTTGAGATGAGATGCTACCGAAGGTTACTGAACATTACGTACAAGGACCATATAACCAATGAGGAGGTTCGCATAAAGATCCAAGCAGCCATTGGAGAACATGATGAACTCCCGACGCTGGTCAAGAAACGGAAACTAAGGTGGTTTGGCCACGTCTCAAGGTCTTCTAGTTTAGCAAAGACGATTCTACAGGGCACAGTGAAAGGAAAAAGAAGAAGTAGGGAGAATAGGTGGGAAGACAATGTTTAAGACTGGACAGGGATGTGCTATGGCAGCTGAAAATAGGACAAGGTGGAAAGGGATTGTTTCGAAGCCATCTGTGGGGCCCCAACGACCTAGTAAGGCTATGGGATAGAATAGAATAGTGACCTGCTTTGCTTTCTGTTTTGTTTTGTAATAGGTTAATGTCTGCTTGTTCAAGTAGGTGTTTTCGTTCACCTCAGTGTTGTGCGAGTGGCGTTTTAGTCTGGTATCTGAAAGATCGATCACATGTGGGAAAAGAGCTATTAATGCCGTATGTGCCTTTCGTGAACTGCCGTCAATTTATATACTTCTTTAACTTTCAATTTTAGAAGACCACAGAAAAGCGGGCATTAGCACAAGTAACACTGAGGGAATACAACAGAAGTACCGCCTTGGAACGGTCAGTAATTGATTACTGGGAGGGGGTGGAGGGGCTTAAGCTAGTTTTACTGGATCCAAACCCTCGCCCTCAGCTTAGAAATACAGTGGACTCGACAGTATCGGATCAAGTTGAACAAAACTCCTGTTTTGTTGTATGTGAATGCTAAAAGTATGTATGTTATGACACATAACAATTGCAAAATATCCCTTCTATCTATCCATGTCAAAATATTTACGAAATTTATTCCTTTAAGGACAGATAACCTATCCAGACTTACAGGGGGGTCTTACGACAGTAACAAATCATGTGCGACAGTATCGGATCATACGATACTATTTTATAGAAGAGTTTCTCGGGGGCATTCTGCCAAACTTTCTTAGCTTCAATAAATTTGCTACATAAACAGTTGGACCTATTAAACTCTCAGAGAAAACTTTTACGGCCTTTCAACGATATTTTTCATGTGGTCCTTCACCAGCAAGGGTTATGTCTGTTAAATAAAAGTTAAATGTATATAAATATACAAGGATGACAAAAACCCTTGACTCAGTAACCCCCTGCACCCCATAGCACGGAACTACTCAAACAGGAAAGATCACAATCTGCCTTTGCAAAGTGTAGACCCTGATAAGACCGTAGTGTCTGATCAGGATCAACAAATTTACGGTGATTTTCCGCCCTAATGATATTTCAGTGCAATCAGTGTATAAACACTACATGGTCATTCAACGAGTTCTCCGGCATTAATCTGAGTCTACACAGTGTATAGCTGTCCATCCGATGAACGCCAGTCATTATTGGGTTCACAACACACTCGAATGTTTCTTCAGAATGTTTAGCAGAAGCTTAGTTCTGCTACGCATAACCTTCATTATCATATGCCAGCCGCATGTGGAGCGTGGGAGGGGGTGTTTTAAAAAAGGGTGTTGTCTTAGTTTTATACTGATCTCCTTTGAAAGAAGACACAGCAGCCATTCAGATAGTTTATTTATGACTTGTTTTCAGCATCAGACCATACATCCAACATGCAGTTTTCCAGCTGAGGCCTGTATTTCAGTTCAACTTATATAATGATCCGTTACTGTCGCACATAAGTGCCCCACTTTTCAAGTCTGCAGTTTCATCAAATACTGGGATGTCACAAAAATAATGACTGTCTGCAATTTTAGGGATGCTAGGACACATTACAAAGCAAAATTGGTTTCAATCGCCTAAGAATAAAATTGTTTAAATAACCGAAATCTATTTTGGGGTTAACGAGCAACAGGCAAAATGCAAGCGCCGCTGAAGAGGGGCCAAGCTTTTCAACAACTCTGATTTGTTTCACAACCGCAGATTTCGATCGAATTTTTCACCCTGCACTTTGTCATTGGTCCAACTTGATGACTGTAATATAATGGTAACAAATATTTGCTTCATTTGTGAGGAAAATGGGTGATAACTTACGAGTGATCCGATACTGTCGATGATCCGATACTGTCGTGTCCACTGTAGTTCAAAACATTATCTGAACTGGCTGACACTGTAAAGTCTGAACTTGCTGACACTGTAAAGTCACAAAGATTTAAACTGTTGAGTAATTATTGCAGATCAATAATATTGAGCGAACAAGTATTATGGTACTGAGGATGACCCTTGCAGGCGCCCTTTGTTTATCTGTGTAATATAAATAAGTTGAAATGTCAATATCGAAGCCATACTGATTGAAAATTCGTCTTTGTTGGTATCCGTGACTAATGTCACCATGACAGGTGGAGCAGGTGCTTATGGCTTAATATTTAAGGGTGAAGTGTTCATATTGCTCTTTATCCATATTAAAAGTTCTATAAGCGGGAAAAAGTAACAAACGATCTGGAAAGAAAGGATCTGCATCACTGAACGGATAATGTTTTACAGAAAAAAGAGTTCCTGCATGAGCAAATACATTTTCGTGCTGTAAGATTCTTTCGTTATATCAGTACTGTAGTAAGCATGATATTGTGATTAAAAGACTTTCACATAGACCTGCATTTTAAACATGTCCATCTGGTTGAATCTACCAGTGGCAGATAGATAATCTGTATGTACATATTCGACTGCCCAGAGTCAATCTAGGAGATAAAGAAAAGAGCGACTATGCCAACTGGGTCAAAGCATCCGCCAAATAAGGAATTTAAAAAGATACAAGATACAAGATACAAGATAAAAAGAGATTAGACAGTCAGCTAACAACCTCTAATTCAGTTCCCAGTGAAAATCAATATGTCTTTGACCGCTACAGTATAAATCGGTCGTAGTCCTGTATTATTGCCATGGAAATAATTGACTTGTCTTTAAGTACTTTTCGGCTACCAAGGACATCTGCACCTCAAAAAGGACAAAGTCTGAGCTCAACATTCGCAGTTTGCTATAGCGATATGACATGCAGTTTGTCAAATTGACAGAAAAAGAAGCAAATGCTGGTGCGTAATGAAATTTTATAAATTTGAAAAAAAAAAAAAAAAAAAAACAGACCACCCTAACATTTCTACCAAATTGCTTTAAAAATCAGGCCATTGATTTTTTTGAGAAGAAGAGTTTTGATCACTTGCTTACCGTTTTCTATTATGTTGCCATTTTGAACAGCTTTCAGTCAATACAACCCAGGGACCATTCCTGTGAATTTGGTTGAAATTAGTCCAGTGGTTTAGGAGGAGATGTCGAATTTTAACACATGGACACCAGAGACTTGGCCATACTAAAAGATGACAGAGCACTTCATGCTCAGAGGAGCTAGTAAAGATACAACTTGGGTAATAAAGTCATTGCAATTTAAAAAAAAACGATATTGTACCTAAGTTTAAAAGATATGAGATCGCTATTTTAGATGATGTTAGACTCTTTTCAGCTACTTCAGTGACAAAGAACTAATAGGGTATCCATTTAAGCTTTTCAAAAGAAGGCGCAAATTAACTGTAAGGAAGCGTGTCTCGGTGGCACGCGAAAGGTCAGGCGCCTTACCTCAATCGTTTCACGAACCGTTTAAACAGACATTGGTTGGAGCACCAACTACATGTATTGTGAAATGAAAAAAAGCGTTTGGTCATGGTATCCAAGAAGTGCAAATGACTCTTAAGATGATCGACCTCGAGACTTCACGAGTATATGTTTCGTTAAGAAACTTTCTCTTAAGTTGTACAATTCATGTGATACTAGTGACAGACAAAAGCTACATTCGGGGTTCTGCCAATGGTGACATTGGCGATTTTGCCAACCATTGTTAACCGTACCATTGGAATCATTGTTAACCGTAGAACTCTGAACAGTATCGGCAGCCATTGGTACCATTGATAGAGCCAATCTGCTTTCAACATTTAGGAAAAAATGTTAATTCTCCTGTCTCAACTCGATCGTTTATGATGTATTCACTAAACCCCCATATTCAACGACGCAATTTTCCCGCGTTGGTAATTTTGCCCACGCCCTGAGTTGTTGGGTGCGTTCGGGGCTCTGCCTATACCAATGCAGTTCAGAACCACTGGCTCTACCATTGGTACCAATATTGCAACTTACGGCGTGGGCAAAATTTCCAACGCGGGAAAAATTGCGTTATTCAATAATCCATCATACTAGAAAAGAGCCCGCGCAAGCGCGGAAATATTTCATGATGGTCAAGTTTATATAAAAAAGTGAGTTTTAATTTTTCAATGTAAATGGCCTTAGGCCCAGGTGAAGATATGACCTTTACCATGAATACTCACTAAAGCTTCATTTACCTAATTAGTTGTCTGCATCTACAAACTTTCAGGTAGCAGACTGCATTGTTTCTAAAAAAATCAACTTTTTTCACTTTTTCCTACAGAAAAACCTAAGTGACTCAAAAGTTGACCTTGCCGCAAACAGATCAAGGTCATCCCAGGGTCATCATTTATATAAATTTTGTTGAGCTTTTGAGTCCTTGATGCGACATGCTAAGTTTCAAGATCATAGGATTTGTGGTTCTGGGGGAGAATTGGTTGATTTGATGCTTAACGTCCACGGTAAACAGCTAAGGTCATGTCGGGACGGTCAGTTAACCTAACCACACTATTCCTGGGCAGGCTTAGACCTCTTAAGCGGTTAACCAGTACTAAGTGCACATACTTTCGCCAGTAACTGACAACTGCCCTTCTTGAATCAGCGGAAGGAGAAACGAAAGTATGTGGCCAGACCGGGTTTCGAACCCAGGACCTCTGACTTATGTCAGGTGCCCTACCGATTGCGCTACGCGGCCCGGCGTGGTTCTGGGGGAGAAGATTTTTGAAATTTTTTACCATAATAAATGTTTGCCATCTTGGTTATGTGACCTGTCCTGGGTATTTTTTCTGAAACAATTGGGTCCTGGAACGTTTTTGGGGGGGGGGGGGGGGGGGGGGGGGGGAATATTCAAGCCCTCTGAAGACTAAAGGCTGAATCATTGAAATTGATTTGTCTGCTTCGCTGGAAAAAAATGCCCTTTCTTACCTGGCGCATGTGTGTTAACCTTAGACATTTTTAATTTTTGTCTTTTCGAAAGTTCAGTTCAGTTTGAATTATCCAAACGACGTTACCCAAGTGGCTCAGCGGTACGTAACCATAGCCGCACACACTTGGCGCCGTGTGTCCGTCCAACTTTTCGAAAGACCATGTGCGTTGAGCTTTATTCTTCAATGGGCGAGTTCGATTGGCTACTCGTACTGACTATCGTTCTGGAAGAAAATGGGTCGTTCCGAGCCAGGGCCGTCGGGACTATGACCATTTAGTTCTTCATCCGTTTATACATATGAGCAAAAATACAAAAATAAATCGTTATTTATGGGGAATGACGTACGTTCATGGGTCGGATTTTTGCATTAGAACCTGCTAAATTTGGACTTGCTAAGCAGCGCGCCGATATAACGACGCAGAACCGAAATAAAACGTGTATCTTATATGACATTTAACGGCAACTAAAAGTCCTTTTCGGTGCCCGAAAGTTCTTTTTGGTGGGGTAAGTCCTTTTCTGTTTTTAGTAGGACCGCGTGTATTCGAGTACACGATAATTTCACTCGAACGCACCCATTGTTGACAAAAAAAAATTCGACCAATAGTCGAAGTTTCTGGAAAAATACTTGGGAGAATTTAAAATGAAGGACGATTTTAATTCCCAAATTCTTTAAATCTACGTGAAACTAAAACACACGCTAACCGAAATTATCAATGATAGCAATATGCGAAAGAACCAGTATAGAAATTACGCTTGAAAATGCCACCAATTTTGCAGTTTATGCGTTACTTCGTTTATTTAGTATTATAGAAACGCTCGAGGAAGCAAATTAGAAAAACAAAATAAATATATATAATTGCAGAAAGGTATTGGCTCTGCAATGGTGCCATGGTCACCACTGGCTCTACCAATAGTGCAATTGGATCTGCCTATAGTTACAATTGCACCACTGCCTGCCGATACTATTCAGGATTCCACGGATTGGCAACCAATGGCACCATTGACAAAATCGCCAATGTCACCATTAGCAGAACCGCGAACGTAGCTGTTGTCTGCAGTATTGGCAGCTAATGGTCGGCAATATAGGTACCATTGGTGCCAGTAGTGAAAATCTGAACGGCATTGGCATGCCAATGCCATGGTGACATTAGCAGAACCCCGAACGCACCCTATAGTTCCGCTTCACGGGGTTTCTTTCATTTCAACAAATGGTACATTGCATGGCTACTTAAGGTACTTAGACCCAGGACAAATACAATACGTCAACGCAATCACTTTGGGAAAGACTTACTGGAAGATAGGTAATTTATGTGATGTGACAGCGGTGAAGTTGAAAATGAATGCCATTTTTTCCCTTGACTGTGATAAGTATACCGCCAAAAGACAATTGTTGCATGATTTAATTGGTGATCAGAGCTACCAGGCTTTAAAATTTTAAAAGAAATGAAAAGGATATAAACATGTTGCTACATAGTAAATACATAACATAACGCCGTGTATCTGACAGATTCTTTCTTTGGCCTCAGACCACAAAACTAGAGACCAGTGGCGGAACCTTCCAAAGATGAGTGCTTCGATCTGCTTCACATGCTTGACCAAGAACTTTTCAGATAGTTTTCAATTCCGTATTCAGTTTTGAAAGTAGTATTTGTATGTATAATTTGGGCTTTTTTGGCACAGTTCACATGAAACTTTCTAGAAAATGTTCGCACATGTCACATCTAATTATATTTTGGAAGAAATTAAGTTATTTTTTAGTAAGTGCCACTAAGTGGTACAACGACTATAGCATGAACCTGGTTTAAGGTCCTTCATCAAGCGACGCCAGTGAAACAGTACTTTGATAGAGACTTACGAAAAGAGAGCTTGACGTAGTAAGAGATTCTAACAGACAGACGTCTTCGTTTATTTGTGTCGAGATCAGGCGTCACGTCACGCCACGTCATGTCTCGTCAAGGAAGCAGCGAATCGTTGGATGTAAGGAAATATGCTATAATAAACATAAAAAAGAATAAAAACATTTATTTATTTCTCTTAATTGCGTCATTCTACATACATGTATGTTTAAAATCACGTTTGTTGTTGATGTACCGCTCTGACGAGAGACCTTGAATGGTAAAGTGCGTCAGTGCAACGCTCGCGGATTGGATATCGCCTACGCGACATCGTCTACGTAAACAAACTTCCGAAATGTCAGCGACATACTGGTTTCCAATTTCTTATTGCGCTTAGCTTATTCATACTATGCTCAACTGAGAACTAGCTTGTTTTCGCTGGTATCTGGGTTAAATATTTATGAATGAACGTAAAAATGCCAATATAGGTTATAATCCTTATATGGTATTATTACTCATATGAACTTTTAATAGTATGCGTACCGAGACACATTTTATTGGTATCAAATACTGTATGTTGAAGAATTTTGACAATGTTTACTCCGAGAAAAATGCAGTGATGAAAGATTTCTCCAGTCTATATAAATGTTACATCTTTTCAAGACCAGGCCCCGAGGTTATAAAACTTTTTTCATGCTCAACTCAGCTGAGCATGAAATTTTACTTGATGATAAATAGCAAATTACTGATAAGCACAGTTGTTTTCTTGCTCAGTTGAGCTGAGTATGACATTTTCTCTGCTTATAAATATGAAAATGCCAACATTAGTTGGCATTTTCATATTTATCAGCAGAGTAAATTTCATGCTCAGCTGAGTTGAGCATGAAAAAAGTTTTATAACCTCGGGGCCTGGCGTCAAAGACAAGAATCTGATATGACAGAGCCACTTCCCTTTCGATACACGGAATCAGTCTAGGTCTATTCTATTCTTTCTCAAGAAGCTATTTTAAAACTCTGCTTTTGGATGGCCAAAACGAGTTAATAGTGAACAGGACTTACAGATTTCAGCACGACAGAAATCCCACCCTGCTGCATTGTGGCATGTTAAGTGGAATTTTATTTGGATGCGGTCTTTGATATTTCTTTCCTGGCTTTTGATATTTCTTTTTTGGGGTGGAAACAAAACAGAAACAAGCAACTCATCTTTCCAGACTAATTGCTAAAGGAATCCATTTTCTGTACTTGCCCTGTCAGCAGATCTATGGGTTATAAAAGCGTTTGCTGAACAGAAACAGAAGCTGTTCCTCTAGTCCGATCTGGATGTACTGAGTGTTTGAGCTGTTAGGCTGTCCCATTTTACGGCAACTCGTATAATAATTAAGACATGACTATGTGACATGCATAGACGTGATTCGGGGCGTTTTATGTTAAGATGTCAAGGTCGGCTGTGGTTTTCTTTGTCATGGGTGTCACACGTAGACCGTGCTGGCGCCCTAAGGGTCATGCGGTTACCTGAATGATGTCATCTGCTACGGCAGTGCACACAGCAAATGGTCTCGTCATGACGTTGATTCGACGTTGATTCAACGTTGTGTGCCCAGTCTGATTGATGCTTGTTTGCGCCGCTGCTGGCACAGAGGGCAGTCAACGCCCGAGTGTCAACATCACTGATAAATGAGAAACGACAAAACGTGCGCCCAGCGAAGACTCAGATCAGCCTGGACATCTTCCCAGTCTAATCAGTCTTCACTGTGCGCTTAAAGAATAGCTAAGGATCTAAGCTACATTTGTGCGGACGGCGAAGGCTCTGATCAGACTGGGCGGATGCCCAGGCTGATCTGAGTCTTCGCTGGACGGACATGCCACTTTGTTGGTTTTGTCCTGTCGCGGTTCAACACGCCTACCAATCGCTCTCATGCGAAACCACGGTTCAGAACGCCAATCCATGAGAGGAGTTCCCGGTTTTGCAGGAGAGGAGCCAAAATCGTAAACAAATTTGACATCGGCACAAGGTTTGTCGTATTTATTTTCTCTGAAAACTATTTATGCAAAATGTAAGAATGCTATTTTGTCACATATTGATTGTTTCTTCGGCACATGAAAGGATTAGGCACGTGGTCTTGCATTTTTCCAGATATACATTTAGTACGACGGAGCATGTGTTCAAGGTCAGTCTCGGCGATATATACATGTAAGGAAAAGTCGCATTTTCTTGCTTGATTTTGAGTCTCTGACCTTGGCAGTCGCAAAGAAGTGAACAGAACTACTGTATGGGTGAATCCAAACGTTGGAAGTAAGCTTTCCGTGATGGACAGTTTAGAATTTAGAAAATATACGCAAAAACTTGGCATCGTCAGCCCGGTTCCGCATGAGATAATAGAAAATATAAGGAATTTGTATCAAACACAAAAACAGCTTCTGAACAATAATTGGATCAAAACTAATATGAACTCTGTGATAAATCATTATTTTCATACATTGCAGATGACTTTCTGGCCGTTTTTATTCCCCGTTTGTCTTTTTACGCCTTTTGCAAACCCTCTTTCAACCCCTTTTGCATGCCTCAGAAACAGACAAACGGGAATTAAAACAGTCAGAAAGTCATCTGCAATGTATAAAATAATGATATATCACAGAGTTCATGTTAGTTTTGATCCAATTATTGTTCAGAAGCTGTTTTTGTGTTTGATACAAATTCCTTATATTTTCTATTATCTCATGCGGAACCGGGCTGACGATGCCAAGGTATTGCGTATATTTTCTAAATTCTAAACTGTCCATCACGGAAAACTTAATTCCAACGTTTGGATTCACGTATACAGTAGTTCTGTTCGCTTCTTTGCGACTGCCAAGGTCAGAGACTCAATATCAAGCAAGAGAATGCGACTTTTCCCTACATGTATATATCGCCGAGACTGACCTTGAATACATGCTCCGCCGTACTAAATGCATATCTGGAATAATGCATGACCATGGGCCTAATCCTTTCATATGCCGAAGAAACAATCTATATGTGACAAAATAGCATTCTTATATTTTGCATAAATAGTTTTCAGAGAAAATAAATACCTCAAACCTTGTGCCGATGTCAAATTTGTTTACGATTTTGGCTCCTCTCCTGCAAAACCGGGAACTCCTCTCATGGATTGGCGTTCTGAACCGTGGTTTCGCATGAGAGCGATTGGTAGGCGTGTTCAAATTACTTTTGGAATGGAAAATAACTTGAACTCTGAGTAGCTCATGAGCTCTCTTCACGGGCCGCAGTTTTCAAATGCCGTTCTAACTGAGCACTCTTCACCTTCCGCCGTATTCAACCGTCGTTCTAATTGTGCAGACACACGGCTGATTGGAGTCTCCTGGTCAAAGGTATGCTTCCTCGTGGCTGCAGCGGTTCAAAAATGTTTGTTGCTTTTCATAGGTCCCAACTAAGTACAGCTTGTCTAGACCTTCTTCTGTGAGAGAACTTACTCACAGGAAAGTAGACAGATCCATTTTTGGACAGACGATGCCTATGGCATGTGTGAAAGGTGACAAGAACTCCCATTTCCTTGCACTTCTGTTGGCCATGCCATATCTGCATTGTTGGACCCTAGTCGTTTCCGTATCTAGGTGTATGCCTGTATGTACCAGCCTGTCTGAACACGTGATTTTCGCGGTATTATGTGCCAACATATGTGCATTATATGACCTAAACTTAGTGCACGGTCTTTGTTTAACTTGACATTCCATAGATTTTGGGTCATTTTCTAGTCTATTTGAAATCAATACAAAACTAATATCTTCCTTTACAAATTTTATAGCTCTTATCGTAAAATATGCGTCCTTTGTGTCCGATATTTGCTCAATAATAGTAGTTCTTTTTCGCATTGTCAGCCAATGGTTTTGGATCGGTTGCGACAAAAAAAACATACCTGCCAATTTTATACTGCCAAAAGATGCAGACAAACCTGAGAACTCTGATCAGAGTCTTTGCTGTGTGCCTACACAGTTTGTCGACATTTGGGAATCAGTGTAGCAGTGGAAAGTTTCCCGGCTGTGCAGTCAGACTGATATTTGTCTTTGTTCGTCTTGTACGCCTATCGTAGGTTGTAAATTATTGCAAGATTGTGCAAAATGGGTCTTGCATTAAAATGAATTATCTGATCAATGCCAAGGGCGTAGCTACATATACGGCAAATACGCAGGTGCGTATTGAAATTTTGTCAAATTGACAAAATTTCAAAACGCACCTGTATATTTTACAATTTAAACAAGATTTTCTATACCAAATGCCAAAGTGGCTGAAATACTACCTTTTCCTTCAAGGGGTAGAGTATGACACATGCTTGTGCGTATCATGAAATTGCTCCTAGTTACGCCGCTGAATACGATGGCTTATGTGTAAAAATAGCAGACTTAGCTTCCCTTTGCATACCGTATTAATCTTAATAACCGCCCCCTGCCTTTTTTCTGAAAATAATGTTCTATTAACTTGCATAAATTCCTGTTTGCTTCTCTTAATAAGGTAGCTGTTTGAAATGGGGTTTACTCTTAAAAGAATTTACTCCTAAAGGAGCAAACTCTTTCCTTTAAGGGTTGACCCTGCAAAACTAGTAGAGTTGCTTCCTCTGAAAGTATACCCATTCACCTTTATACTGCTAATTAGAGTTATTTTGTCAGTGGGCAATTTACTTTACTTTAAGCTATATATAACGCCCACCCACGCCCCTTTTGCAAAATGCAATGCCCCCGGGACTTTCATAGGATTCATACAGTATGCTTTTTTGAAGCTAGGGCTATGATCTCTCCACTGATGCATGATTAACACTTAGTCGGGGTTGGTCTTTCAAAGTCTGCATTTTCTTGGAGGTGTGATATAACGTAGGCCAGGACTCTCAGGCATATGAAAGGCCTCTTTTCATATATAATTTCATTAAAATTAAACATGCTAAAGCTATGGATTAGAAATACGATAAAGACATAAGATTCTGTACACATATTCATCTTTATTGTGGAAATGGTTACAAATGATATATGAATACCATGACAAAATTATGTCACATTCACTAAAATTAAGATCCATTGTCAGAATGAACACATTTAGTTATGTTTCTTAAAAATCTGTGATGAAATGATTTTATATAAGAATTCATGAAAATTTGACAGATGTTGCTATGCAGCATCCAATAATACGTAGCAACCAGAACCCATTCACTTCTTACATAGCCATGTAATCAAATTCCTAACAATCAGTCTCCATATTTTCTCCAGAACTTAACAAACATAACGGACCAAAACCAGGCCCGGAGGTTATAAAACTTGAGGACATTCTCAAACTCAAAATGAAACACACTGAGTGGCTGCTTCCGAGCACATGCTCGGAAGCAGCCAATCAGTGTGCTTTATTTTGAGTTTGAGATTGTACTCAAGTTTTATAATCTCTGACCCAGACTCTCTCCTCAGTGTCTGCCTGCACTGCTCACCAACAATTTCATCCCTAGGTAACGAACATCAACTTTCCACATTTAAAGATGGAAGAGAATTTAAAAAGAATCAAACTGAGTTCTCTTGATAATTATTGTAAATGCTTGTATGGTACTTTTTACTTATGGGCTTAGTTTCAACATTCAGAGAATGAAACAACTGACATTTTCACTTATCACTTTACATACATATGGGTCAAACAGAAATTTTACTTTGGCTATCATTTGCAGATGATAGAATTTTTAACTTCTTGGTGGAAATTGGATTGGGCATTTACCAGGAGTGATATATCACCTCAAGCTGAAGTTCCAAACTTGACGCACCATATTTTTCTTGTGTATATCTAATCTTTTCTTTTATAGTTATGTTGTATTCACATTATATCATAATCATATTCACAAGAGCATAGTGATACAATATATAACATGACTGTGTAAGATAAACAGATGAAATATGATGTTAATAAATAAATAAATAAATTTCTAAACACTCTAGGAACCTGAAAGAGTTTTTAACAAACTAAAAGAAACTCAAAAATCACAGTAATACTACATATGTTGGTGTGAATTTTTGATGATGAAAAGGCATATTAGATTGCTTTCAAAACCATTCCAAAGGATACACTTGCACACTATTTCCAAAGGATGTATTCAAAACAAATTTTGGGCATTTGGGCATCAAAACGAACATTTGGAACCACAAACTCACCACCTCAACACTTTTAAAAGCCTTTAATGTTAAAAACTCTTTCTAATACACCAAAATGCTTACATATAAATCTGGGGCCGTATTCATAAAACGACTTAAGTGGTTGCTATGCTGTTGCTAGGGCTAAAACTGTATGAAGGAGATTCCCTACAACTATGAAATTTGCTCTGGAGGAACAGTCTTCCAGAACAAATTTAATAGTTGTACGGAATCTCCTTTATAGATATTTAGCCTTAGCAACAGCATAGCAACGACTTAAGTGGTTTTATGAATATGGCCTCAGATACTCCAGGTACAGATGGGTTTTTGATGATAATTCCATTTCATAAAAACATGAGTTTCACTCCACCTTCCCCCTTATCATCTCTAATGTAGGGTCACAACAAAATGCTTCATGGAGAAAGAATAAAAAGTACTGTATTTATTCAGATATAAGACAGGGTTTTCCAAGACAAATATATATCTTTACATTGTTTTGGAAGAGAAAACCTACCTTATAGCTAAATAACACAAGACTTATTTACATACCCTGATAATCTTAGGTATTGAGAGGCCTAAAACCATGAATTTTCCATTTACCACTAATTTTCAATTCACCCATAATGGAAAATGCTTAAGTGCTGGGAGACCTAAAACCATTAATTTTCCATTCACCATTAATTTTCCATTTGACCTCAAAGGAAAATGCTTTAGTGCTGAGAGACCTAAAACCATTAATTTTCCATTTGTCCAAAATGTAAAATTAATGTTTTTAGGTGTCCCAATATTAAAGCACATTAGGGTAGCTGGGATAATTTTAGAAGGGGAAACCGGCCTTACAACAAAATCAAAATCCTACTGCAGAATTATCTTCAGATAATCCTCTGACCTGGAGCACTACAAAAGGAACAGTGTCTCTGTAATACATATAAACAATACTAATTACTTCAACTCAACAGTGAAACATCTAAACATACCAAACATGAACATTTACAATCCATTTTAAATTGTCAGAAAGGAAATATAAACACCAAACAAAACTACAAGGATGATAATAAATATCAAAGAAGAGCACAAGCTCTCTTCATGTATTATGATGATGAACCTGTCATAAGCATCTTGAATACTAACTCTGTATTTGAATGTTTACTGACATTGATTTTGTGTTCATAAAATAATTTTCTAATCCAATTCAAAGGAAACAGGATAATAAAGTTGGTATACACATAAGGTTATTTCCAAAAGAATGCATACACCTGTAAAGCTACCATACTTAAATTGAAAGATTTTCAGAAATTTATGAGCTGCAGCAATAGGGTCTCGTTGCAGCTGGGAAAAGTCAAGACTCAAAAAGGTTCTTCTATCAATACCCACCTAATACACCATTTGGTTGAGAATGATAGGTTGCATTTGCCAGAGGTATGATACCTGTTAAATACGACCTATCATCCACAATCAAATGGTCTTTTAGAAAGGTTTAATACTTTTTCACTGTACAGACCATACAATCAGTCACAACAAAATTGGTGGAAATCAGTACAGACCATACAATCAGTCACAACAAAATTGGTGGAAATCCGTACAGACCATACAATCAGTCACAACAAAATTGGTGGAAATCCGTATTATTGAAATCTCAATTTATATCGAGCCTTTTCACATTACACCGGTAGGTTTTCTTCCTCAGATTACAACTGCAAGTATTGATATTTACAGTGTTGTTATAGATAGTTACTGTTACCAGACAGATGCAAATGAAAAAAAGAGAAAAGAAAAGAAAACATTGAGATGCTTGAAAAACAGCCAAAACTCTATCTGCAAGATGCTGAATTAAAAGAACGAAAATAAAATTTGATTTTCTTCACTTCAATGTTTAATGAGTATCACAGTTATATACAAATATGGGTGTGTTTAAACTGCTCTTTCAACAATAACAATCATTTCTTTCAATCAAATGTATACTAATGTATACTGCTACTAACAGCACACTACACAAGTTTTAACACCCTTCCATTCAACAAATCACATGCAACGGTTACAAGAAATTGAGGCTTTGCTTCTTTGAGATTACTCCTTTTTTCTAGGATGCTTACCATCTTGGTTGCATCATATGATGATTATTTTGACTGCATTACAACTGGTGTGTATGAACACCTTCAAAATCAGCAAGACACCTGCCATAAGACGAAAAACTTTATATGGTCTACCTACTGGCAAAAATGATTTAAAAAAGTTTCAATGAAAAAGATATCAGTTATGGTATCTTGTACTAAAATGGTGAATCAGTACTTGCATTATCAAAGTTTCACTTAATTTCCACCTTCTTCAAACAAACCACCAACTATAACAATGCTGTGTGAATCATATGTATGTAAAACATACTTCTGCACATTTTTAACTTTTGAAGTAAAAGAACTGGTGCAAATATCATATAACTCCAGAAAGTGCCCAAACCAAAATTACAATTTGGCGGCTTTCAGAGCTTTCACAGTGACTCCACCCAATCTAAAGCCAAAATGTTGTACTGATTGACATTCTTGACACATATATGAGCCAAACAGTATTGTTATATATTGTCTATCCAGTTTGACAAAATTTCCCGGTGACAATGGAAAGGTGCGTTTACCAGGGCCCAACACATCATCAGTTTGATCAAGTTGTTAGCATAATGAAGCTGTTAGTCAAATTCGCTGAGTTTTCTAGAACAAGACTCAACGTTTAGGCGTTGCAGATATCAACATTCCATGGCATTTCAGATACCCACTGCTACTTTAGATGCATATAAATGTAGCTTCTTTCCCCAGACCATCAGGGACTGGAATGACCTCCATGATTCCCTGATTTCCTCTGCTGAAATGTCAGATGATTGTGTGTCAAAGTTCTCATCTCTCGTGAGAGCTAGGGACTAATTTTCCTCCAGTCACACCCCCTGGTGAATGATTGTCAATTTTGGCGTATCATCAGTAAAGAATTCAGATTCAGAACAAAAAAATCAAGTGTGCCTATATATTTTGCCAAGAACTGAGGAGCTTTTGCAGTGTAAAAGCTCCTCACTTTTTTTTCAGAAAAAATGACAGTGTTTTTGAAAATAGTGTATTTGTGTACAGATAGTTTGAACATTATACATCTCGTTAACTAACGATTTCCTTAGTTTCAAACAACTCGGCCCAGCAGATATGTCAGTAGCTATCCAGCTCACCCGCTTTCACACAAATGACAGAAATTAGTATTTTTTGTTTACAAACCAATAAAAATTATAACACTTATAGCATATAGCAGTAGAGACAGGAAAGACTAAATACAGATGTATCCTAAAACTGACGAATACAGTGAGGTATGCAACTGGCTGTTAAATATATATATATATCTGACAGATCAACACATATAAAGAAAACATTCTACTCTCTAACAACAATAAACTGTATAAATACCGTTTTGTGCATAAATATTGCGACACCTTAAATGATTAATTTTCCATTTGGGACAAATGGAAAATTAATCATTTAAGGTGTCGCAATATTTATGCACATTATAAATACATTCTGTACAAAGTAACTTTAGAGCAAGGTAGTTTGACTTAAAACTCCAGATAAAGATCTCTGTTGGAATGAAATTCTTCCCTTAACACAAAGATCCACTTTGGAAAGGCTTCATCTTCCAGAAAAGCAAACAGGGAAACCCAAAAGTTGTCCTCATTTAAAAATGGCAGGAAAACATGGGTTCCAGGTTATAAAACTGGAGTATAATCTCAAATTCAAAATAAAGCACACAGATTGGCTGCTTCCGAGCATGTGCTCGGAAGCAACCAATCAGTGTGCTTAATTTTGAGTTTGAGAATGTACTCAAGTTTTATAACCTCAAGGCAATGGTTATGTACCCATTCTCCTCAAGTTTTCTGATACAAAAATTTGAGTCTAAACATTTTTAAGGTAATTACAGAATCTGGAATAGATTTTTTCTTTTTGTTTTTGCTGTTACTGTGTTTTGATGGTTTTTACCACAACAATGACACTGAACATGTACAATTAGAGCACCAAATATCAGTGCATGGTCACATGATCATCATGTGATAATCATGTGACTTCCTGAATTAATGGTCATACTACCGCAAAAATTAAAAAAATTGGGACACCTAAAATAATTACTAAGTTTCCTTCAAATTAAGCAGCTCGGTTTTTCATTGCTGTAATGTGTCTAAAAAGATGCAACTGAAATGGCAAACAGTGTAGACCCTGAGCAGACTGCTCCTTCAGGAGCAGTCTGATTTGGGTCTGCATTGCTTGCTCAGATCTAAGTGTCCCAACATTTCGAATTTTTACCAGTAGCTATGGTTTTCAGCACCATTTCATGTAACACCAGACAGCTTTCATAAACATATCTTGATCAGGTTTGAATTTTAGAAAGTAACTGAGTCAGTTCTATACCACTATATACCACTTTTAGAGACATAGCTATTCTATAAAGAATGGACACAATGAAATCTTCAGCACCATTGTATATAACAGTTAGACAAACTTGGTATTTTAGGACAATAGTTATTTCCATGAGCTCAGTCACCAAATTTGCAAAATTTACAACTGAACACACTATTCTAGTTCCATGAAACTCTCCATTTAAACCATCTACCTGGTATGCTAGTAAGAGTTTTCAAACTTTCTTTCACCTCGTGTCACAAAGTTTGAATTAAACTGACTCATAAGCTTTTTAATTTCTCTACAGAACAAATATTCAATGAATTTCACATTTTGTCTACAAGAACAACAGCCATTTTACCATGAAGGAAATAAATAATCAGCTATTTACAAAAACTGATACTATGACCTATGTCATGAGAAAATCTGTCTGCCATCCTTAGTTTACTATGCATACCCAGACCAGCCTCCATTAGGCAAAATTCAGTTTAGCCAAGTCATCCAAAAAGATAGCTTTGCATAGTGTATTTGCAAACAGTAAAGACTCAAACCAGTCTATGATTGTGTGCACTCCAGCTAGTGCCTGCATTTGGGCCTGTTGACTCCTAGGGTCTATACATTTTGTGTGCATACAGTTCGGGTCTGATTAGACTGCACAGTTGCCCAGGCTTGTCTGAGGCTTTACTGGCCTTATAAGCACTATGTACATTTTTGGAGCATTGTGGCTCACTTTATAAAATCAACCAGGCTTGGTTTTATATAGTATGAGGAGTAACACATGAACACACTCAGGTCATAAGCCTTCACTAAACTATAGCCAAGCCTTGTGAATTAAATAAAGCAAACTGAACATAATGCACACAATCAGAGGCTGGTCTGGCCATTAGCACTTGGCATTTTCTCATGGCATGGCTCACATGTATTACACTAATCCTGTTTATAGCTTGAACCTTTTGAACACATATCACTGGGATACATCTGAGGTCTGACTTGGGAAAAGGACAGGACACTGCTAGACCACATGAGAGGAAACAAGAGTTGTCAGAAGGCAGAGTAGCATGCCTAGTGAATCACTGATTCTCACGGCTACAAAGGTATAGGTACAGGTACATTTATTATTATAAAATATAACAACTTTGACCAATGTAGGAAATAGAGAAACACATGAATTATGAAGTCACTGAACCATGAAATATATGTCAAGGTCAAGTGGATGCATAAAGGAAGCTCTTTCCTATTCACTAGTGGAGAAAAATAATGAATTACTAATGTCCTGATTAAGTGGTCACTGACCCATACTCGAGACTATGATGTGATGGGTAACTGTTTTATGCATTCTCCTTTACTTTTGCAAAAGCCCTGGCTGACTTAATTGTTACTATCCAACAAGCAAAGAAGACCTTGAGAGCTGTGTGTCATATTGTCCCTTTTCCCAGTCAGCCTCTAACCATTCTTATAAATAAGCAACACAAAGACAACTACATATATGTACATTATCTGGGTAGAATAATAACAATCAGTAGACCTTAGTTTGATTTTTAATGAACTCACAGTAGATTTATTTAAGGTGCATGGCTAGAGTTTGGCTGCCATTTTACATGGAAAGCAAAGTTTGCTTCGCTGATTGGTGAATCCTTTCTCAAAGGCGGCTACTCTTGAGGTAATGGGTATACCTCCATGTTATTCCGTCATTTTTAAGGAGGTGGTCAACTTCTGTGACTTCCTGTTTTCTTCCAAGGACATTGTAGCTCTTTCAAAATGGAGTCTGTTCTTAAATGGAGGAATTTGCTACTAAAGGAGCAAATTCTCTTTCCTTTAAGAGTTGATTTCACTTGAAATGGAATCAAAATACAAATGGGAGAGTTGTTTCCCCTGGAAGAGTACCCATTAACATAAAATGTTTGCCGAAGTAATCTCCCTTGGAAGTGTTATCCTTACATCTTAGAAGACTGTGAACAAGATGCCACAACCAGGAAAATGAATTACTCCTGATCAAAATCCAATTTACACCAATTTCCAGGCCCAGAGGTTATAAAATTTGAGTAAATTCTCCAATTCTATAACCTCGAACCCAGGTATTTACATAGTTCAGAAGAAGCACTTTACTGTAGTGAAATAATTAAGAAAAGAAAACTTGGAAAAATGAACTGACAAATTATTTAGTTAGAAGCACTTTCAATATGCATTTCGATCTGAGAAAGAGACTCAAAGTTTCCAGAGATTCAAACAATAGCATTCATGAGAATGAAACAAGAGCACAAGTAATGCACGAAAGTGCTCAAATTTTTTGCCAGTGAAAAGCACTAAGATAACAGATATAATGGTTACACTTTATTCTGACTGTAGAAACAGATACCGAATGAAACCAACTACATTCGCTCAATTCATATCAAATTTACCCTTCTCCTATTCATTTGTCTGTAGAATCTATTGTGCCATTGCAATTTGAGCTACTTCAGGATAACCTTTACGTTCAATTTTAAACAGTGTCTTAGATATAAATACACACCTTTTCATGAAAACAACTCTTTTAAAAATTCTTTGAAAAAGAATAATGTTTGTGATTAAATTGTGAACAATACTCTATACTTCACTTCAAGACATGACCTAAATAAATAGCACAAAAAGTTGTGTGTTTCATTTTATTTTTCCTGCTTCCTCCTTTGGAAAAAGTTAGAAAAAGCATCATATTTTGAGTTTTGACATTTGTATCTATATTGCTGTGTATCATTCATCTAAAGTCAGTTACTTACAAACAAATGAAGAAATAATATTGAGCCACATGTTGTGGCTCAATTATGAGTAAATGGAAGTATGAGACACAGCCAGAAGTACAAAATGAATTCATACAGAACACACTGAATTTCCTTGATATAGAACAGAAAAGACAGAAATTTCAGCCAGTTTTCATGCTTATCTGGTCTCAAAGACCACATATAAATATAACCATAAACCTCTTATGCAGATGTACTTTCCAATGAATTCTAGCAGTAGCAATTATACAACAGGACTTAATTTGAGCTGCGGCATGACAAAACCAACAAAGTGGCACGTGCACCCTGCTAAGATTCATGTCAACCTGGGCATCTGCCCAGTCTGACCAGAGTCTTTACTGTCCACATAGAGCCAGCTTTGATCTTTAGCTACCCATTAAAGGCACAGCAAAGACTCTGATTAGACTGGGTGGATGACCAGGCTAATCTGAGTCTTCACTGGGCGTACAAGCCACTTTGTTGCTTTTGTCATGTTGCAGCTCATTTATACTACACATTCAAGAACTATCTTATTCACAGAAAGAATTAACATTGGAACATAAATTTAGAGGGCAAAAATATCTATGAAAAAGACAGACAGAAACGAACACGTCATTAGCTGTACAAACATTCAGAGAGACAAACATTTAATAAAGATGAACTATCGTACACAAGGAGTAAAATAAGTTAAAATAAATAGATATTTACAGAATGTACAAAATCACACACCATGACCAGTCTAACTTTTCACAAGTCTCATTTAGCAAAGAATGATGAACAGTTAAATGATATTTTATGGAAGTCATGCCAACTTCATTTATATGGTATGTATGCCATGGACAAGGGAATCTGAAAAATACATGCAGCATTAGCTCATAAAATGGTGAAATGAAAAGGACAGATACGGTTGGGTTCTGAGGATAATTCTGGTAGTTTTTGAGGATAATTTAGTTAGTTTTTCTTTCTTCTCATCTTGAACATATGCTATTTAGTCAGTTCTAAATACATAATACCTCGCCAATAATGTGTGGCAGGGTATAATGATTGGTTACAACTTTTGTTGTTGAGGAATATAAAGGAATTATCTCAAAGTTATCAAAGCCAAATGCTAATTAAATGAACAATTATGCATGAATATGAATTGTGCAAAAAAACAAAACAAAAAACATCAGATCTAAGATTCTAAGAATTAGCAATGGAATAAAAAAAAATATTTGAGACAGCATATATGTCATGAAAAGAGAAAGGAAATCAGTATCACCTTATTTTAATGGAAATGGAAAATCTCACTGAATAAAAATGTTTATGATAAATCATATTTTGTCAAAAAAATTCATCTCTTCAAGGAAAAATAGCCATCAGAGGAGATGGCAAATCCCCCGACCGAAGACCCCCATGGGCCTTGGTAAAAAAGGTGCACTTCAAAACACATATAAGTAAGATATTGTCATTCTTTTCTGATTGACATTATCTGTTTAACAGATGCATGATTATCTAACACTCAGACTAAAATAGTATGCTTGACTGCTAAAAAGAAGTAATATCCCAAACAGCCGCCATATACATAAATATATAGCATATAATACATTAAACTTTCAAATGTGTGAATAACTTCTAAACTACAAGCCCTACAAACCTAATTTTGAGCTCTCTAGTAAGTGAATTTGGACAAAGAATCCAAATCTGGAAAAAAAAAAATTTTTTTTTGGTGGGGTGGGGTGGGGTGGGGGGGAGATGTGGAGGGGTCAGAGAGAGTTAAGAACACTGATAAGATATCACAGCATGTTCATCAATATTCTAAAAGGTATAAGGTTATTAAAATTGTGGAGCAGGCTAGGGTTATACAGATATGGAGCAGATACTCAAACAGCAGCTCAAAATACCAAAGAGAAATAACTCATAAAGTATGAATGCAAGAGTTGTCATTCATGTACGAGACAAATTGTCATAACCTGTTCTTCATATCTATGAAGTATCATGAAAATATTTCAAAAGGTATTCAAGCTATGGAGTGGACACCTAAAATCATCAAAGGGAAATAACTAAAAAAGTAAGAAAGCAAGAGTTGGCATTCTTGTTCGCGACACATCGTCATGACCTGTTCTACATATTTGTGAAGTATCATGAAAAAATTTCAAAAGGTATTCAAGTTATAGAGCGGACACGAAATCATACCTAAAAAAATTCAGGGGAAATAACTCAAAAAGTAAGAAAGCAAGAGTTGTCATTCTTGTTCGCGACACATCATCATGACCTGTTCTACATATCTGAGAAGTATCATGAAAATGTTTCAAAAGGTATATGAGTTATAGAGCGGACACGAAACCACACCTAAAATGATTAAGGGGAAATAACTCAAAAAGAAAGAAAGCAAGAGTTGGCATTCTTGTTAGCGACACATCTTTATGACCTGTTCTACATATCTATGAAGTATCATGAAAATATTCTAAAAGGTATTCAAGTTATAGAGCGGACACGAAATCACACCTAAAACGATCAAGGGGAAATAACTCAAAAAGTAAGAAAGCAAGAGTTGTCACTCTTGTTCGCGAAACATCGTCATGGCCTGTTCTACACATCTGTGAAGTATCATGAAAATATTCTAAAAGGTATTCAAGTTATAGAGCAGACACGAATCTGACAAACAATCACACCTAAAACCATCAAGGGGAAATAACTCAAAAAGTAAGAAAGCAAGAGTTGTCATTCTTGTTCGCGACACATCGTCATGACCTGTTCTACATATCTGTGAAGTATCATGAAAATATTCCAAAGGGTATTCAAGTTACAGAGCGGACACGAATCTGCAAAAAAACTCACCAAAGGGGAAATAACTCAAAAAGTACAATAGCAAGAGTTACCATTCTTGTACGCGACACATCGTCATGACCTGTTCTACATAACTGTGAAGTATCATGAAAATATTCCAAAAGGTATTCAAGATATAGAGCGGACAAGAAAATGTTTACGGACGGACGGACGGACGGCGGACGGACGGACGGACAGACGGACGGACGCCAGGCTCATCGCTATATCCCCCGAACCTTTCGGTCGGGGGATAAAAAGCACATAGGTACAAGTTTTTTTTGGCATGGAATCGAAATTAACCAGAGTGGTTGTCTAAACTCCAATCTTACCGCCAGCACTCTTAAACACTTTTCAACATTTTTATAAGATTGTTTCAATTTTATTGGTAAGTGTGGCAAATAACAGACACGAAAACATGTATCATGGCTACACAGAAAGTTATTGCTATGAATGTAGGTTAAACCACCAACAGTTTAGAATGATTCTTTGATAAACTTTTTGACAAAATATTTGAATAAATATGTTAAATGTAATTAAAAGGGAATGAAAAATTGAGATTAGAAATAAAAAGAGTATTTTTTTTACCATCACATGTACTTGAGATCTATACTTCTTTAGACAAAATTGTGACATTCATACACCTGGCTTTAACTATTTCGGCCATATCATTTGAAAACCTGTCATGAAACATTTTTGCAGTAAAAATCTGATGAATGGATGACTTGCTATTGTACATCCCTTTCAACTGAATTTTAGTAATATCAGGATGATGGGAGGGGAATAATGAAAGGCTGTGTGCCATTGAGCCCCAATTCAGTTGAAAAGATTTTGGCCTCTAGCAGAAATTGAACCTGGACCGCTAACTTAGCATGCCAACACTAAACCTACTCAGCTACCAGGGCTCTGAAATAAAGCCTCGACCAGATTGTGTAAATGTACAGTCTTACAGGGCAAGCACAGCTCACTTTCTGCAGTCTACAGGCTCCAACATTTTGTCATCAAAATGCATTGCACATGCTCAGAGCATATGTGTTAAAGTAACTGAGCACAGGTATACTTTCAGGGCATGCAACTCTGCCATTTCATTTTTCGCCTTCCATCACAATTGCATGGTCAACTTTTGAAGGAAAGGATTTGCTCCTCTATGAGCATGTTCTATCCTTTAAGAGTTGATCTCACTTTGGAAGGACTACATCCTCCAGGGAAGTACATGGGAAGTAATGAAAGTAGTTCCCCTTGGGAAAAACATGTGTACCAAAACACCTTAACCATGTGCATATGCCTCTTTTTCTTTCTTTTCTTCATAACTAGGGTTCTTTGAACTGTCATTCTGTCCTTTTTTTTTTGAAGCTTTGCTTCCAATGAAGTTATTTGCTATAAAATTATAAAAATACAAAACTGGAAGTTGCATAGTGAAGCACGAAACTTAGAAATTTCACATTCACAGAACAAATTTTCATTTTAGCAGATTTTCATCAGCTGAATAACTCACAAATATACATGCAACCCATGAAAAAATGAATTCTGCCCATTAAATGTGCTTTACTGAAATCTGATCTATGATGGATAAAATGCTTTTATGAAAGGACAATGAACTGACACATGAGTACACTCCACTCTGTAAAGTCTAGACGAACAAACCTGTCTTTCCTTGATCATGCTTCACATATCATGCTTCACAGAATTATTTAGGCGGGTGATTATCACAACATCTATTTTAGGACATGATATCTTGACTAAGACAAGACGAGTACTGAAAAACTTGTTTGAAACAGAGCTGATTATTATAAATATATTTCAGGAAGATAAAAATTACAGTCGTTTGGCAACATTATTTTTGGCCATACATGCATTATCCCTCCTTTGTTGAAAATATGAAATTGCATCTTCACTTATTTGGACAAACAAATGAATAAACAGCATTTAAAAAATTGTCAAGGAAATTGCTATTTTCCCTAGTTTAAACCATGACAGAAAAAAATAAATCATATCTTTCTTAAATCTTAAATTTTAAAATCATACTATTTTAAAATTAAACTGGCATTAACGACTAGATACACTATAATGAAACTTGTGACCTTCACTCGGTTATAGTCATAAAACCTATTTTATAACTGTTGCCACACAAAGTGCTCAAGATCAGGTGAGGTTTTCAGGATATTTCTGGGATTGTTTTTTCTTCTTATTTTTAAATTACTGTAATGTGCTCAAGTATTGGGACATCTAAAATACTTAATTTTCCATTTGTTCCAAATGGAAAATTAACTATTTTATGGTGTCCCAAAATTTAGGCACATTGCAATAAAACAAATTATGACCCCTTCGTTAGAATTTACTGTGGTGAGACAACTATTATAAGGATCACAGCATATTTTTTTTAATGGAGAAATATTGAAAATTATCCCTGAATAATCCCTGTAACCCCTTCCTATCTGAAGCACTGTACACATATCACATTGACTTTCCCACGTATGCAGCAACCATTCACATCTTTTCATGGGTGCTTGGCAATTTCTATGAGACAACAAGCAATTCTCATCCTGCAACCAGCAGAATTTCTCCCATTCATGAATTGCTTAGCAAATAAATACTGATGAAACGGACAAAAATCCTCATTTACTAAGTTGCTGCATCAAATACCTGGGCCTGGTTGATCCTAACTGAGCCCAGTTCTCCACAATCAAAACACCAGCACCATTGTTCATTTGTATATGGAAGCTTGCTTACACTAATAGACCTCTGTTTCTTTGTCTTCAGGTTAAAGAGCCATTTTGACAACAATAGGCATACTGTTATATGGCAAAACATTGACAAATTCTGTCAGCCATTGACAGCTTCTTTTAAACACCAGGGGCCATATTCATAAAGCCACTTAAGTCGTTGCTATGCTGTTGCTAAGGCTAAATATCTATAAAGGAGATTCCCTACAACTATGAAATTTGGTCTGGAGGAACAGTCTTTGTAAGACTGTTCCTCCAGAGCAAATTTCATAGTTGTAGGGAATCTCCTTCAAAGAAATTTAGCCTTAGCAACAGCATAGCAACGACTTAAGTCGTTTTATGAATACGGCGCCTGTGAGACACTAACAATCATGATGTTCAACCATTGCCAACAGTGTTCAACACCAGGGGCTGGTTATTCCAAGCATAGTTAGCTTAGCTAAGTCATTAGTCAAGAATTCATTATGTCTTCCAGTATACGTAACATCATGTGTGCTTTTTTTTGCTGAAAAAGTTTTTGCACTGCAAAAGCTCCTCATATTTTAGCAAAAAGTGGCATTGTTTTTGCATACAATGTGTTTGAAATTTTCACGTTTATTAATGACATTGTTTAGAACAGCCAGACTTGGCTTGCCATTATCAAAACAAAGATAGCAATGGCAAAACATGAGGTAATCTACTGATTTGCCTAAATTGGCAAAATGAGTCTAAGACCTTGACCTTCTATTTAGTATAAACCACAGCCCAGTTGTTCAAAACTATCAGCCTCATCAGATACTATATTTCCAAATATACAGTGAAAAACAATGTGAGAAGCTTTTGCACTATAAAAGCATTCTTTTTTTCTAGCAAAAAAAATCTTAGCACACATTACCTTATATGTACTAGCAGACTCATGGTAATGGCCGAATCAGTCCTTGACTAAGGTAACAATGAACAACTGGGCCTAGGTGTCATGAAAGCTGTAAAAGTCATGAACAAAATCAAATATATACTTATATACATGCATATATGAGTAGAATGCAGTCACCTATGCTTAACAGGTCTGAAAACCTTTTTAATATGCTAGGTTATTGTTTGACTTGATTACAATAATCCATGCTGGAAGCTTTCCTTTTCTTTAAATGATCATGAAGGAATGACCACCTGAATTGCAGGTTTTATTACTCCTGATATCATGCCTGTTTCTTTCTTCTTTTACACATAGCATAACACCTGTGATAAATATTATCTCCCTTCTTTTTAACTCCCCTGATGTAGACCACACTGAATAAACTATCACATAATGAACTTTATGAATGCAAAATAAACGGCAAGTATACTACTAATCTGTTAAACTTAATGGTATGAATGAGTCCCTGAATTTATATTTCATTGAGGCATAAATAAATAAAGATCACTTCTGTTTCTTTTTGATCAACATCATCCTGTATATTCAAATTTAGACTTAGTGATACCCTAATATGCTTAAGTATTGGGACACCTAAATTAGTAAATTTTCCATTTGTCCCAAATGAAAAATTCATTATTTTTAGGTGTCCCAGTATTACAGTAGCAATCAATTCTGTCCATTTATGAGAAATCATTAATACGATCCATGCCAGTCCTCTCATTGCACTGACATGAGTACTTTAAAAGGTTTTCTAAAACTGAAAGGGTACACTTTCAAGGGAAGCAACTCTTCCATTTTTTTCTTCCTCCTTTCCAACTCTTATTTGAAAGGAAAGCATTTCAAAGGAAAGCATTTCCTCCTCTAGGAGCAAAATAGGGTTCTTTGTCCTAAGACACAAACAGGAAGTCCCAACAGTTGTCTAATTTTGCAACAGTGGTGAAAAAATTCATGGAAGTGTACCCATTACCTTAAAATAGATTAGTATGATTTAGTATGATGCATATTATGACTACTGTGGACTGGATCCATATAGATTTAAATGTACAGGATGAATATTGGAACACCAGTCTAACATTCCATAGTTATTGTAATGGGTGGGGCGTAATCCATTTTTTGACTGGCACACTGTAATGAAGTGAGAGCAAGTGATGCCTCTTGTTCTGATACACTAGTGTCAATGGTTTCTGGACTTTCTGGCGGACTGTCAGGGGGTGTCTCTGTTTGAACTGGATTTGAATTGTAAAAGTCTATTCCCGCAAAACTTGTTGCACTGGCGTTACTGTCTGTGTCTTCTAGAGATGTGCTTCGTCTGAGCTCTGTTTGTCGGTTCTGTGTTGAAGGTTTACGGCATGACCAACAGGGCTTGAGTAGTTGCTGATCAACCAGCACTTCACCATTTAATCCCTTGAAGATAATGCCACAGCATATTTCTGTCCTGAAAAATAGGAAATATCCATAGAGAATATTATTTAAGGTGACTGAGTATACTTTCAGGGAGAGTACCTCTACCATTTTCATTTTAGCCTCCCTTCCCCACGGAAGTCAACTACTACAGGGAAGAATTTGCTCCTCTGAGAATACTTTCCTCTATGAGCTGACCCTATTTTGGAAGGGATTCTTCATCCATGGAAGCAATCAGGAAGTCAGAAAAATTGTTTCCCTTTGTAAAAAAAAAAAGACGCAAAACCATGAATTGTATCAATTCACCTCAAATTCCAATCAATACTGCAGATTTTCCTCTGCTTGTCAAAATAACACTGGGAAGCCTATTTCTATTGACAAGTGCAATTTGAATCTGGACCCTATCAAAAGATCCAAAATAAAATTGTTGACTGAATGGAAAAAACCTGCAGACCCTGATAATAGTTTATCTCTTTGACAGAAGTCTGATCAGTGTCTTCACTGCTGCATCCCCAATAAATCAACTCTTACAGATTCAAACATGAAATGCTTAGAGTGTCTGAACAATTACAGTAAATACACTACCCATAATGTGCTTAAATATTGGGACATCTAAACACCATTAATTTTCCATTTGAGACAAATGGAAAATTAATAGGTTTAGGTGTCCCAATACTTAAGCACTTTAGGGTAGGTAGTACAATAGATGGAGAAACGTAGTTATTTGTCTGTCCCTTCCAAAACAATCCCAAATATCTAGATTTGTCTTATAAGACTAGCTTATAAGACTGACCTAGATTTTTGGGAAAGTTTTGGAAGGAAAAGGAAAAACATCTTTTAGCAGAATTACACAAGACCAATCTTGACTATCTGATATTAAAGTTACCATATTCTTTGGTTCATTCACTGAATCAATACTGCCCTACTTTACCTTTCTAAATATGGGAAGAAACATTCTCATAACAGCTTATTTGCACATGATACACTAACCCCACCCATGTTACTGTCTAGACATGTTTTATTAAGCACACCTCTAATGAGTTCACACGAAGTTAAATCTTAAGATAAAAGTGTAAAGTAAGAAAACTTTATAAACACCCATTGACCGACCTGAGAAGCTCAACATTGTGAGGGCGGAAAAAAACAAACAATTGCTAATAACAAGACCTGTCACAGGGACAGGATAGCGCGCCTGACAGCGCCTTGCCCATCACATAAAAAACTTTAACGTAAAACTTTAACATTTTGCTAACGCCGAAGCCGCCGCCAACACCGACGCCGGGGGTAGTGCAATAGCTCTTCCTGAACTTTGTTCAGGCAAGCTAAAATGACTACAATATTAATCCTATTAAATGCCCCATGGACATTGCAATTTATGAAGGGGGCCGGGGTGGGGGTGTATTTAGGGCCTAAAATTGTAGTAAATCAACCACTGCCAAACTACCAGTATTAAAGTGAGTAGGTATACTTTCTGAGGAAGTAACTCTATTATGTTTTTTGCCTCCCTTCTCAGTAGAGGTTGGGACAACCTAAGTTACAAGAAAGAATTTGCTTAGAGGAGCAAAGCTTTCCTCTTTAAAAGTGCTATCTCATCCAGAGAAGCGAATAGGAATTCATGTAAGATAGTGTAACATTATTTTCGGGAAAAGAGGAAGGGGTGGTGTTTATTAGAGTAGGGGCATTGATTAAGATTAATATGGTGTTTTGAAATACAAGTAAGTGTGTGGTGTCAAGGGTTTGACTTTTAACTTAAAGTTGAGACCAAACACTTCTTTATCCTTAAGTAACTACATTTTCTGGTTCAATTCTACTCACACTTCTAAGGAAAACTTAAGAGCATTACTCCCGCACTTTAATGTGCATTACTGTGCTTTGCATATATGTGAACCTAGACTTTTAGATGCACAATGACAAAGTTCAGACGAAGTTCAACCATATAGGAGTTGTTGACTTGTTAATACACTTACTATTATATGACAAACTATTTAACTTTTCTCAAACTTGGCAACAGGTATTTTTGTCTTTCCAAACATAGTCATTGTAAATCATCATAACAAAATCTTAAACTCGTAGTTAATTTTGATGTAGTGATGCCAAAAGAAAAGATGATCATACTGTTCCTGAACATGCCTGCTTTTCAGACAATATCCAGAAAATGTTAATAGGACCGATGACTTGCAATTTTATGTCCTTTCCAACAGTTTTTCTTCATATTTGGACAATGGGAGAGTGATAACGCAAGGCTGCCACTACGGATCTGTAGGCGCCTGACAGAAAATGTTAAGGGCACAATTAAGGTGTAACTTTTGTGACTTCCTGTTTGCTTCCCCTTCAAAACTAGTCTACTCTTCAGGATACTACTTTGCTACCAGGGGAGCAAATTCTTTGCTAGAAGATATAAGAGTTGACCAAAAACTGAAACTGGCACAGAGTTGCTACCCCTGAAAGTGTACCTATACAACTTCATTAGCAATCTCTTTAAGGTGCCCCAGTATTTTGTACCCAATTACAGCAGGCATGTGACTCAGCAGTTAAATCATCTCAGTTTTTATATCAATGGTATTTTTTCTCAAATATTTGCAACAAATAGTCTGTTATGAATGAAACAGTATCCCAGAAATTTGAACAATGAAGGTATGTTGTACAGGTGGTGACCCAAATTCAGGTCTGTTTGTAAAGGTTTTGAGAGAAAGTCCCTGTATAAAGCTTTGAAATGTAGTTCTGTCAAGCGAAAAATTCTTCAAATATGAAGATGTCACAGGTCAGCCCACCTATGCTGATCTGTCCAGTAAATATCATTAAATAATGAAAGTGTATATCATGAACAACACAGAAGTACTTAAAGTTTGTCTACAAGACTAATCACTAAGACATTTTATGGCAAACCTTTCTGAAAGCTAATGTTGTATGAAGAGATCAGTCGGTTCCTTTCAAAAACTGAACAGATGAAAGCCAAACTAAGTTTCTGTATTCTACAGAAAATGGAAAATGTACTGTAAAGATCCTAAGTGCCTGAGTATGCCTATCACATTCCTCCCCAAGACCAGTTTGATCAGGTCTTCACTGTCTGCTACCCCTTCAGTAATTTTTACACTGCCAGATTCTAGAACCAGCTGATACAAGTTTTCGGATGATAAAAGTAACAGTTGACTGGACACACTGTCCCAATATTTAAATAAATTTTGGCAATCAATGGTAAGACCGGAGTGTGCAGCCAATCAATAGTCAGTCGGTTTCAACCAATTAGAAATGTCTGCCAGCACCGAGAACTCATTTGCATTCTGCAGACACTGGCAGATTTTTATGATTCTCTGGCAGAATGATACTGTTTACCAGCAGAAACCCAAAGTATCAGGACAGTCCTTACCAAATAACCTGTCAAGATTTAATTTGACAACTGGCCATTTGTCAAAACTGGCTATTTGTCTTAGCATGGTGACAAAAAGAGCAGACCCAGATCAGACTGCTCCTTCAAAGGAGCAGTCTGATCTTGGACTGCACTGTTTGCTCAAGAATATTCGTCCCAAAAATTTGGGTAACTATGGTAATGAATATTACATGTGCATGATTATTCCTGCATTCTTCAAGGCTTACTGTGTACTCAGTGCACTACTTTTCATTTGCCTCTTATTATGTAATGAGTACTTTCATCTTCCAGCATGGATTAGTCAAGCTAATTGGACAAGAATTTCATGAAAGGCAGTGTCTCGCCTGTACTGGCACTGTCAACCAGCTTACACCAAAATCAACACTTATATGGTAGCTTGATGTATGATACTAATTATAGCTAGTTACTGCTGGCTCCGTCAATGAATCACCCCGTGTTTCAAAAAGGGAGATAAATCAGACAAATCCAATTACAGACCAGTTTCTGTCCTCTCCTTACTTTCAAAAGTTATTGAAAGACATGTTGCTGACCACCTTAAGGCGTATCTCAGTACACATGATCTGCTGTATGAGCGCCAGTCAGGCTTCAGGAGCAATCATTCCTGTGAGACTGCCCTAACAGCCATCATTGACGACTGGCTGACTGCTATAGACAAAAATGAGGTAGTAGGAACAGTTTTGTTAGATCTTTCTAAAGCCTTTGACCTTGTTAATCACAAGATACTACTGCAGAAACTTCAAATTTACCAGTTTAGTGATTCATCACTTCACTGGTTTAAGTCTTACTTCCACCAAAGATCCCAGCAAGTCTCAATTTCAGGAAAATTGTCCAGCTCCAAACACATATCATCCGGTGTCCCTCAAGGATCAGTCCTTGGGCCACTTCTTTTCTTATTATATATCAATGATTTACCTCTTGAAATCAAAAAGTCAATTGTCGATAAATTTGCTGATGACACTACTTTGTCTAGATCTGGCAGTTCTGTTGAAGAAGTGGCAGAGGATCTCAATGAAGATGCTCAGAATGCTCTCAGCTGGTGCCAGAAAAACAAAATGGCAATTCACAGCTCCAAGACAAAAGCAATGTTTATTTCATCAGTCCAAAAACAGTCAATTATTCAAGAAAATCAACCAAATCTTAAAATCAACTCAACTTCCATAGACATTTCCAAACAGGAGAAACTACTAGGAGTCACAATAGATAATACACTTACCTGGTCTGCCCAGGTTGAGGCAACAATTAAAAAATGTAATTCTCTACTGTTTTTGCTTGGGCGCATAAAAATATTTTTAGATATCCCAACAAGAAAACTTTATTTCAATGCATACATACTCCCACATTTGGATTACTGTAGTACCATCTGGGGAAACTGCAGTAATGAACTGCTTGACAGACTTATAAAATTTCAAAAGAGAGCTGCAAGGCTAATTCTTGACAGAGATCCCAGCAGCCCTTCGACCGAGCTCTTTCAGCAGCTTGGCTGGATGCGGTTTGATGAGAGGGTGAAATACAGGAAATGTATGATAATGTATAAGTCTCTGCATAACTTGGCCCCAACATATCTATGCAACAAATTTACATACACACATGACATCCATAACCTCGACCTGAGATCAGTAAGAAACCAAACTCTCTATGTTCCAAAACCAAACCTCGAGATCTATAGAAAGTCACTGGCTTATTCTGGACCTAAAATATGGAACACCCTTCCTGCATCAGTTAGGAATGCACCAAATTTAGGGTCATTCAAACAGGAGTATTTGAGATGGAAAGATGTGAATACTTATTGAGAATTTTGTATAGATGTATATATTTAATGTTTAAATGTGTGGATACACCTCCATGTTTCTCCGCCAATTTTTTTGAAGGGGAACAACTTTTGTAACTTCCTGTTGGTTTCTCTGGGTGGTGAAACCCTTTCAAGAGTTAAGCTTTTTAATGAATTTCTCCTTAAGGTACATGATTCTTACCATGAGGGGTTGGCCCCCCAATGATCAGAGAGGCAAAAATGAAAATTGCAGAGTTGACTGCCCTGAAAGTGTATCCAGTCACCTTAAATGCCTATTTACTTTATGAATATAATGTCTCATACTATAAACTTTTCTTTTTTCCGTACGTGTTGTTGGAGTGTAAGTTGTGAAAGGTTATAGGTGTTTCGAATCATGTGTGTAGTTACCTTGATTTTAATGTGTAGTGACTTTTTTTTTTTATTATTATTATTATTTATCTACTTATTTATTTTGCATATTTAATTATTTATCTATTTGAATATTATAAAATAGCCCTATTCATACTAAGCCCTTTTGTGTCACTTTCATAAAGGTTTGCTCTGGTATGGGGTATTGCATTAAACTGTCACACAGAAGATTCCTGAGAATTGCCCATTTAACAATTGCTAATTATTAGGAGAAACTGAAAACTAAGTTTTATGCTCCAGACTTTATAACCATTTATGGTTTCAAGGGCATTGGCCTTACAATAGTTTCTCTTTATATAGACATACATGTTTAAAGTGTATATATGTACCTCTATATTGTTCTGCTATGTTTATAAAGGGGAACAACTTTTGTAATTTCCTGTTTGCTTAGCTATCCAAAAAAAGATCAACTCCTAAAGGAAAGTATTTGCTCCTAAAGGAGAATGATTCCTCCCTTCTGGGGTTGGTCCCTTGTGGAAAGAGGGACAAAAATGAAAACAGCAGAGTTGACTCCCCTGAAAGTGTATTCATTCACCTGAAAAATGGCCTGTATACTCAAACTTTTCTTTTCTCATATCTTGTTTGTGTGTCAGTTGCATAATATGTAGGTATTCTAATTCTGAGTGAATGGCTTGTGCAGTGAATGATTGGATGTGTATCAATCAACTTTATTATCGGTATTTATAGTCGTGGTGTATTACAGTTACAACTTTATCTTAGCTGGATAAGCTGTTGTATTGTCCTTAATTTTGATTGTGGAACAGTTACAATGCAATATAAAGAATGCAGTATCAGACACCAGGGTAGTCTGGGATCAGCAGGACATGAGTTACACACAAATCAAACTGTCTTTAAACCTATATTGTATAAATTTTATTGCCCCAAATTATAAATATGTTTTGTATCATTTTTATAGCAGAATACGTTTTTATCGCAAGAATCCTCTTACTGAAATTCTGTCTAAAATATTCATTAAAGTTTTAGTTTATTTGGTATAGATATGGTTTGAGAAGTGCTTTAGATAAAGCTCAGTTATGCATTTTCAAAACTGGTTTCAGTTTTGGGGCATTTAAATCTGAATGTATCTGAAACAAAATTTGACTCTCTATTTGTTAAAAAGTACATAAAACTAATTGAATTAGACAGAAATAGCAATACATAGTGATGTCTGAAATCTATCTATGTTTGTTTTGCAGCTTGATAAAGCTGATGTTTAAATATTAATCTTATTACAACCTTAAGTGTTTGGCAAGTCAAACAAATGACCATTAGTTGTTTTTATTGCTTGGTTGTATTTTAAATGTGCTGTTTTAAAGTACAGTGATGCACTTTATGTTCTATTTGTTACTAAACCCTTGGTCTGTTGATTCAGTCATCTGATTTTAAGCTAATCAGATTTCTTGCAGTGTCACTTCAAATATCATCACAACATTGTGTAGAACCTGATTACTTGGCTTTATCAGGATCTGCACCATTCATAAAAGCAAAGAATCTGGATCAGCAAAACAAGGGTCATAGTATATATGTAAATTGACAATGTCAAAAATATTGTAAATAACTGTCAAATATTAGAACTATATATGTTTAAATAACTATAGAGGGCCTCAGGGAAGATTGGTACTGCCAACTGTGTTTACCCTCTTTAAATAAAGACATTACTTACTTACTTACTTACTTACTATTCAAGGTGCTCCGCTTTGGGCAGTACTGCCCTTTCAACACTGTATTAGTCATTTCATCTGCTGATGCTGATGATGATATCATCCGATGGCTAGAAGAACACAACTCAAACCAGCAACAAGTCTGGCTGAAATCAGAGTGTACAGCCCCACAGCTAACACCACTGATCTCAGACTGCACCTTGAAAATACATACAGTCTGATCTGACGATTACCTGCTCTATTCTTCTCCAATGATCATTATAACGAACAGACAAATGAGCCTTGACACAACAAAACCAACAAAGTGGCATAAGCGCCCAGCAAAGAATCAGATCGGACTGGGCATCCACCCAGTCTGATCAGAGCCCTCGCAGTCCCCTTGGGGGTAGCTTAGACACTTAGCTACCCTTTAAGCTCACAGTGAAGACTCTGATCAGACTGGGGGGATGTCCAAACTGACCCAAGTCTTCACTGGGAACACAATTGCCACTTTCTTGGTTTGTCATGTTGTGGCTCAGTCATGATTAGACTGCACAGCTGTAAGGTCAGATCTAAGATTTTTGTTAAAAGATAGTTTTCTTCCAAAACAACCCCAAAAATCTAGATCCATGGTGGAAAAGTTGAATAAATATGGTAATTGAAAGTGCTGCATTCTTTTTAATCTGCTGATCTTAATGGCCCATGAAATAGCCCAATTGACCACATTGTTATGCAGGTCAAGGCTGGGTAAACTCTTCATTATGTGTCCCATGACAGTGGATTATGACAGTGGATTAGAATAGAGGTCACACAGCCACATGGATGGGTCATGTTTAGAGGTTTAAGACATTTCAGGCCAATGATGAAGGGTATAGGACCCAGAGGGTAGACAAGAATTATGACTTGGACCACACTTAAACTGGCAATTTATGAATAATGAGTCTAGACTGTTAAGAACCTCTCGCGAAAAACTGTCACAAACCCACATTCTCAGTACTCAAGTACTCACTAAAACATTCAAAGATGAATAGATGGATGATACTGAGTTTAGTGTCCCTCCCAACAGTATTTCAGTCCTATTGAGATGATGGTAGGATCATCATAAAAGGCTGTGTGCAGGTACCTAATTTACTATATGAAGAGTTAGTCCACTGGTAGGATTCAGATCTAGTACCACTAGCACAGTACCAACTGTGCTACTGAGGTTATAGGGTACCCTAATAGTGCTCCTGTATGGCCTCCCCAATTCTTATGATTTCTGTGGAACACATAGTTTTTCTATTCTTACACAGGTGTATGAATATCTGTGTAGTAAGTAAGGTGGTAACCTACCTGTAGGCAGAATGATATAGGTGTGACTGCCAACTGACTCACTGACCTACTTCTGCACTACTATGGGAAATATTTACAGGTGTATTCAATAAATGTATTGATTTCAGCCATAGTAATTCAAGTCTTTAATGAAGATTTAAGAGTACAAATTTGGCATATCAGCAACTTATCAGATCATATCATGTCAAAACAATTAGTCCTCTTTTTTACCCAGCCCTGGTGGAGGGAGGCTACTAATGACTAGGTCGTAAAGAAATGAATGATGTTCAATGCTCTAGAGCTATTTGAGAGAGAAGCTAGTACCAAGGATTCGAACCAAAGATTTCAGGGTTCGAGGTTATAAAACTTGAGAATAATCTCAAACTCATAATAAAGCACACTGATTGGCTGCTTCCGAGCACATTAATCTCAAACTCAAAATAAAACACACTGATTGGCTGCTTCCAAGCATATGCTCTGAAGCAGCCAATCAGTGTGCTTTATTTTGAGTTTGAGAATGTACTCAAGTTTTATAACCTCCGGGCCAGGCGTTCCAAAGAGCTTCAGCAGCAATTTTTGTGTCAAAGAACCTGAAAGATGTGAATGACCTACTGCCTTACAAACTCTGACCTTCAGAACTATTTCTATGGAAATGACACAAACACTATCAGTTTTTCAGCAGAATGTTGTTTTTTCATTGATTTTTCTTGCCATTATCAGCACAATGCCCCAGAATTACTGACAGGCAAAATTGGTCCTGGAGGCTGGGTCCCATCAATAATCCCTTACAATCAGGTCCCTTAGGGAATACTGAATCTTCCACATTTGGTTAGAAAATTACTTTTACAGCTAAATAATGAGGCTGACACATGTTGAGGGAGATCTCTGATACAACTCAGTTTATGACTAGTTAATTGGTTATGATTCATAACTAGTTAATCAGTATGGTTATGCTAGTGACCCATGAAATTCTATCCCATGCATCTTTAACACTGACATCTGACAGGCACTTGATAAATCAATATTAAAGTCCCTGGGCCTGTTGGCAACATGTTAGAATTTTAATAGGAGCCTGAAGAAATTCTCATTGAATTCTAACTGCCTGACTGAAATTCTGTGAGATTTTAAATTTTTCATAAATCACTTGATGTTATGTCTCATCCATTTTTGTATTTTAGCTTTACCCCTTAGAATCCCAGCAAAGCAAATGACAAAATATAAATCTGAAAATTTCAAACAAACAAAAAAAAAAAATTACCCATGCTATATTGTACTGAAAATTCAAAGATTCCAAGGCAAACAGTGTAGATTCAGATGAGGTGGCTCAAAAGAAGCCACCTCATCTGGAGTTAAACAGTTTGCAAATTCAACTATAATGTTATTTTTGCAAGATTTCATATTTTTTTTCACATGCTATGGTATCTTTACTGCAGGACATTTCAGAGAAATCAATCAATGTTGCAAAACATGACTGAGGTCACTGATCAAAAACAAAATACTGGTTTTATAACCTAAATACTTGGACACCTCAACCATTTATTGTATTTATCCTATTTATTCTATTTGAAAAGCTGATTTCGCTTGCTGGGACTCTATTGGAATAAAGACCAAATTGTAAATAATACAAACTCAGATCATACTGCTCCTTACAAGCAGTTTGACCTGAGTACAGTGTTGCCATCCAAATATTCAGAGTTCATACAGTACATGCAATCTTTTTCCATGCCACACATGAAAACACAGAAAAGCTTTTATATCAAAAGTATCAAAAGAACAGTTCAGGATGGAAGTTCTCTTTTATTCTCTTCTAAAGCTGCAGCAGTTTAATTAATTAATAACTGAATCAGTATGACATCTGCGATGGCAAGTCTCAACAGTCTGATCATGGCCTTATTTATTCATTCACTAGACTTGTACACTATTTCGAATATGGCTTTTAAGACATACAAAAGCACCACCATCTTTCTCTGCCATTTTTACAAAGGGGAACAACTGCTCTCCGGATGACAAAAAGCAATCCAAAATGGGTTCTACTCTTAAAGAAAAGAATTTGCTCCTCAGGGAGCAAATTCTTTCCTTTAAGAGTTGACCCCCGTGAGAAGGGAGGTAAAAATTAAACTGACAAAGCTGCTTCCTCTGAAAGTGCCCCTGATCACCTTAAAGTCCCTTTTCCCGTGACACGAATCACTCTTATACCAGTACCATTAAGGTAGAGGAATACTGAATAGAAATATTGGCGGGGCATTCAAACCATTATACCGTCTAAATAACCCAAAGAGCTATAAAACATTTGGGTAAGAAAAAAACAATTTTCACTGTTTTGTTTTCCTAAAAAACAATATTTTGTATTTCTACATACTTTTTTTTACACATTTTCCATTAAAATTCATATCTCTAGCACATGAATGCACTTTCATTTCAGCAAATCATATAATCTGTAATATAGGATATTTGAAACAAACTGATAGCAAAAAATTGCAGTTGGTTGGTTGGTTGATTTGATGCTTAACGTCCACGGTAAACAACTAGGGTCATGTCGGGACGGTCAGTTAACCTAACCACACTATTCCTGGGCAGGCTTAGACCTCCTAAGCGGTTAACCAGTACTAAGTGCACATACTTTCGCCAGTAACTGACAACTGCCCTTCTTGAATCAGCGGAAGGAGAAACGAAAGTATGTGGCCAGACCGGGATTCGAACCCAGGACCTCTGACTTACGAGTCAGGTGCCCTACCGATTGCGCTACCCAGCCCGGCAAAATTGCAGTTTTCTTGTTAATAAGTATACTTTTACGTTCTTTGAAAAAATGCAAGAAAATTGAATTTCATGAAAAACGTCATGAAAAATATCATCAATCGATGGGGCATGCTTATGCATAGTATTTTAGTAAAACTTACATCGTATGTTAAAGAATTAAACAAAAAAACAAACATTTCACGGTTTCGTTTCCTAGAAAAGCAATGTTTAAGTTCAAAATATCCCCAAAACAGACTGCCCAAATTCTGCACCTGCGGCAAGCACAGCCGGTCCTTGCCCTATTATTTATTTTCCTGTTATTCGGTTCTACCATAGAGTAATGTCGACAAAAATGCGCAGATGGAATGGAAACTGTGAAGATCTTGATCATTCAGGTTCCTAAGGAACAGTCTGATCTTAGTTTCCACTGTTTGTACAGACCTATGTGCCCGAAAACTTAGGATCTTTATGGTAGATATTGAACTGTATATACTCCACAGTTAGTTGATTTGATGATGAACAATAACTCTGTTTGTTTTTTAAACAAGCAAGAACAGAGTTCTTCCGGGATCGTCCACCTTAAATACCCAGACCAAGATCTGCTCCAGAAACACATGTTTTATTGCTTATCTTATGATACAGATGGAATGTTTTAATGCCACCACAGATCAGCAGATGCAGAAACAGCTGGTGAATAACAGAACAATGGTTACATCACTCCAGGTCATTAGGTACAATGATAACTCTTGGCTGGAGTCTAGTTCAAAATGAATAATGGTGGCAGGGTGTGAATAATGATAGCAGGGTGTGAATCCAGCTGAGGGGCAAACCATTTTCACTGCTTGTGACTTGGATCTGAGTTACACACTGAAACCCCTACGAAAATGGATGTGTGGTTGACCGTGGTTTTACACCCTTTTCATCAGTATTTTGGTCATATCAGGACATTGGGAGGGTGAATATTATGTTCAGAAAGAATCTCATCTCCAGCTGGACTTGAACCCACAACCTCTTGATCCTAAGTCTGGGACGCTAATCACCTGACCATGCTTCCCCCTTATAAGAACTGTCCTAATGAGAGCCACGACATTTTTTGTTTGTTTGAGAAACAAGGCAAATTCTGCCAGAATTATTATATTGGAAGAGATCGGACTCCAGTCAATATTCAAGAATTTGTGATCAATTAGAGGCTGTTGTGTAACATATGCTAGTAATTCACTGGAAAAAGATAAATGACCTCTCTCTTTTGCCATAAAAAAACACTTAAGATCAAACTATGAGGCGCAGTGTACTTTTAGTCATTACACACTGACCTACATTTCTCAACCATGAACAAAGATGATTGGGAGACAGATTTAGATCAGCTGGGAACAAAGAAATAAATTATTCTTGAGGCTAATGGATAGCAAAAGCATTTAAAACTGCAGTCAGAAAAAAATAAATCAATGTATGACCCATCAAATTTTTCAAAATAAGTGCAGGGGGCCATCTTATCACCTGCAAACAATGCAGTCCCAGGCCTTTCTGCCCTGTGCACAACCAGCACATTGGTATTCAAACACTTTTAGATTTTTAATTCTTTTTTGTGTGAAAACATTCTGGTAGCAAATTCTTCTTTCCTTTACCAGGTGACACCTTACTGAGAAGGGCATGAAAATGTAAATGGCTGAGTTATTTCCCCTGTAAAGTGTACCAAGTCACCTTAAACATTTGGTTTCCCAATATATAGGGCATTTAGGAAATTATGGTATACTTAACTAGACTAGTAAGTGCTAAAAAGCACTTTTATCTGATAAGAGAGTACATGTGCTGTAGGAGACAGTCATTCACATCCCAGCACCAATATAACTGAAGTGCTATTGATCTGTGTGGGCTCAGTAATGCCAATTAGAGGAGTTCCTGCACCTCTCACACCATAATTCCTCCAAATATTGAGACACTTTACCAATTACTGGAATTATAATGAAATTTTATCAAATTGACTGACTGTAGACCAAGTTTGAGCAGCTATGGTGCAGGGGTCACAAGATTTAAATCCCTATGGGCCAGTCAGTGACTGAAAAACTCTGTCAACCCAATTTTTTTTCAGACTCAGGGCAGGTTAAAGGCAGGGAGAGAAATAGGATCTACCTTTCATATGCTGTGCCCAAGATAATCTTATGGTCAGTCTCCAATTTCAGCTGCCCTTTCGGACACTTGGGTGCAGGGGAAACCTTTTCACTCTTTTTAAGACCAAGCTCAAAGCAGTGGGGTTTAAACTCAGGAGCGACTGATCTAATGCATGTGGCACAAGTTTATCAAAATCGGCATAAATGGCAATAGAGCTTTACATCAAGGGAGTGTTTGAGTTCTAAGGAGCCACTGCATGCAGCAGTGGCTCCTTAGAACTCAAACAATCCCTTTATCCAAACTAGCCTCAAATATCCTCCCTAATCTGAAACTCAGGCAATACAGAACTTGGAGCCCTGCAGAGAACCTAAATAAGGGCAAAGCTTCTGTAAACCACAACCCCTTTGAAACCTGATAGGCCCAGATAAGTAAGTAGCAGGAGTCTGCAGACAGCTGATAAGAATTAGGTTAGATAACTGAACAGATGGGGCATGATACACTGACCTGGAGTAAAGCACTCTTGCAATACACACTTCATACACACTTCCTGCTGTGCTTGGTAGTAAATATTCTTTGTACCTTTCCTATTGCTTCAGTAACAATATCCAGTCAACATATCTTTTATGAAGAAATATAAATTTGGCATTCTATATAACTCATATATGCATACGAGCAAACAGTATACACCCAGATCTGACTACTGCTAAAAGAGCAGTCTGATCAGGGTCAGAAGTGTTTGGTCGTCACTCAATGGTTTCCATGGAGAAAACGGGTTTGGATTGATTACAGAGTAGAATAGCAATGGTGTCCCAATACTAAAGGTTGCTATCATAGATCTACTGAAATCAGGAAATCTATGTACTATTGCTTCAGGTCAAACAAGAAGTAGGTGAGTAGAGTAAACCAATAAACTAAATAAAAATGATATGATGCCCATGTTTTCAGAAATAAGACTTTATCCCAGACTTGGTGACCTTGACCTCAAGGTCATCTTCAGAAATAGTGGATGGCTGGTTGAGAATCAGGTACAATTAATATTAGCAATACCCAAATACAAGTTCATGCCTTCACTAAATCCTTTCTGTTTTTTTTTTAAATCTATAGCCTTCAAAAATCTTTGTTAACCCATCTAACATTAGTCCATCAATCAAGCAAAAGAAAATAGTATGGGCCCTTAACAATCTTTAACCAAAGTACATGTCTGACACTTGATGGATCCAAAAATGGCAGCATATATTTTCAGTACTTCTATAAAAGGCAATTAAAACTTATTTTCTATTTATACTTCCTATGAACAGTTTCAGCCTTTATCTGTTTGAATGAAATTGTGCCTGCAATCTGTTTTATAAAATTAAATCAACTATTAAAAGTGCTGTTTTAATTAAGATCAAGTATTGATACATTATTCATGAATGAAAGAACATCTATAACGCATCATGTGATCCTATCACTGGGTGTGACACCATCAATAATATTTGCACCAAGTTCCATGATTACCCCTCATCTTTGGACACTTTAACCCTTTCATGCCTAGCGTCCCATAAATGGGACACAGGCAAACAGTGAAGACCCAGATCAGATGCCGCATAATACGGCGTCTGATCAGGGTCTCCAGTGTCTGCTAAAAATTTAAGCATTTCAGTTAAAGAATCAAGTGGAAATTTACCAGACACTCCTAAAATTGTGAATGGACTCGTCCACTTCATAAAGGTAGAAGAATCCATCTGTCATTAATGGGTTTACCAGGTTAACAGCAAGCATAATTATAGACTGCTCCTGTTGAGATCTTCACTTCTTCAGGGGCATATGTACCAAATAGGGTGCTTACGGTATAACTTGTACTGAATGATCAATCAGGATATTATAAACTCTTTAATGAACTAGCTGACTTTGATATCAAATACCTGTTTGACTTTTTAGAACAATCTACATTTTGAAAAAAAAGAGTGTTTTACAATACTGTCTGGCACATGACAAGGGGTGGCAAACCGTGCAGACTTTGATAAGACTGCTAACCGAGAGCTCGAAGGAGCATTCAGCACTGTTTCTACTGGGATTGTATGATCTAACTGTACTGTGAATCAATACCATAATCCCTATTTCAAACACATCTGAAAAATTGTCAATAACACAGAATGAGAATATTTTCAACTTAATAAGGACAAAGAATGGTACAGATGGTAATGGTATCTTGATGGAAGCATGCAATTTTCATGTGAGAAACATCTTTAAAATGGATTGGAGGACAATCCTAAGGTTAGCTGGACTTGAACCCACAACCACAAATACAAATCAGTTTTAATCCCTCTGCCAACAATGCCAAATAGATTGTATTTGAAAGGCAAACCTAATTAGAGCCAGGAGACATTTGAAATAGTACAGCCCAACATTTTTTGTTAGAAAGCCTTATTCAAGCTAGTTGACACTCTGTTGTTGACTTTATTGACTGAATTCCTCCCCCGTATAAACTGGCTACCTTATGTAGCCATGGTAGTTAACCCCACAATAACAACAACAACAATGTTAACCAGGTATTTTTGGCATCATTTTACAAGATGTCACATCACTTCAGCTATAAATGTTTTCCATTTATAACTGGATTCATTTAAATGATATATATTAAACATACCCTGTGTTGACAACAGCTGTCAGTCATAACTCATTAAACCTGACCTTAATGGGGAACATCCTGTTCTGACCTACTTGCATATATAATGCACATTACATCCAAAAATTATAGCTGTGTCTTCCCGTGTGATGGTCTATAAATATTTGATATACTTAACACTCAGACTGAAAAAGTAAGCTGATTTAATTTATGCGAGGCCAACAAACTTTGCTATGGGCCTTTGCACTTTTTCAGTTTTGTAGCAATTTGTGTCAATGTTCTAACAAAATGTATTCCCAAATCAAAAGGTGAAGTTATGTTCTATAATCACACAATGTTATCCAACACCGTTTTCTTCTAGGTTTCCGTTTCCTCTGGTCTCAAGCAGGGGGGGTGGGGGGTGAAAGATTTCATATGAGCCGGGCCGTGAGTCAAGTGATGACACCCAGGTCAGCCTGGGCAGCTGCCCAGACTGATCAGAGTTCTCGCTGTGTGCTTAAAAGGTAGCTAAGGCTCAAACCTACGTTCTTGCCAACAACAAAAGCTCTGATCTGATTGGGTGGCTACCCAGGCTGATATGAGTCTTTGCTGGGCACACATGCCACTTTGATGGTTTTGTCGCATTGTGGCTGATATGTTTTCCATACAACTCCAATATAAATTTCCAAAATACAGTAGGGAATAAAGCCTGAGTAGAAGGGGAAAACCCCCACCTCTCAGTGACACCCCTGCTGAAGACATACAAAATTTTCTGGAACAACAACCTGTGAGAACGTATAAAACTGGGTGTAGCAGAGAACCCATCAATTATATAGTAAAAGATTTTCGGAGAGCCAATAACTGAGGGATGTACAGCAATGTGGGCAGAGCACCTACATCTTTCAGCCCACCTTTGGCTGTTATAGTGAGGTTTATAGGTGACTGACCATTTATAGTGGTCCCTCTGTACCTTTTTTCCCCACAGCGCAACAAGAAAATATGTCATGTGACATCAGAATCTGTGGATAGCAATGATTCCAAACAGCCATCAAGTCCTCACAGACTGCATGGGAACCAATACAGAACTCTTGATAAGGGGCCTAAAAGATGACACTTCTCGAATAAATTTTGCGAATTCTCCATTCAAACACAGCAGATTGTGACCCTCATTACTGGTGCCTTGCTCAGGCAGTTCTAATGCGGGTTCAGAACCTATGTTTTTATGGAGAAACCCTAAAATTATTTTACAAAATCCACCACCTTCGTATCTGGAGCCTGTTTATCCAATGATAGTAACTTCTTCAAAAGATCTGACATCAGATCTAAAGAGGTGGGATAAGGGTAAACATGGATACATGTACTTTACTTACTTTTTCCAGTATGTGAGATCAAGGAATGGACTGATTTGTTGTTCAGGAATTTTCCGTCGACTGATATGTTTGTTGGATGTGTTTTGGCTGTTCTCATTGTCAGAGTCTTCACTGTCGGACATGTTACGTGAGAATAAATCTGACTTGTCCAAACTGTCTTCACAACCTGAAAATATACACCATGCTATTAACCTGGATGAGAAAAGGTGCTGGAAGCTTTCTGAAAACAGTTGAAATTGACCATTAGGTTCCCTGCCTGGTTGAAAGGTAGTGGTGCTTCCCACAGGGCCACAACTATTGATACTGATTGCTATTCCAGTTGCTATTCTATCAGCATTTCAGAAATTGTTCATGCTACACCTTCCTCCCCAAATCCCCACTAGAATAGTCACGTCACACTAACCACTGTTTTACTTAGAACATTCTTTGCAACATTCTTTGCTCAAGTGTTCTCTTCAAACATTTTGTGAAGATCTAGTACAGCCACTATAGTGATGACAATATTAATTCTTTCTAATAGACAAAACATGCATAAAAACAGACAGTTTACAGAGCAAGGCAGTCAGATTGTAATCTTTATTGTAATGTAGACTCCTACATAACTAGAACGAAAGCTTGAGCCCAAGCTATTGAACTTACTGGTAGCTTTTGTTGCTACTATGGCACACCTAAAACCACTAATTTTCCATTTGTTCCAAATGGAAAATTAATGATTTTTAGGTGTCCCAACAGTTAAGCACATTAGGGTTACAAATACTCTTGCCTATTTCTACCTGCAGCCAATTAGAACCAAAACTATGCTTAAGGTATCTGCAACTCTAAATTGCCAAGACTACCATAGACACTGTAGGCGGTGATGATTCAAACTGATGTAAGAATATAAATATCATGATACTAAGTTGTTTACTTATTCCACGGTTTCTCATTCATATTGTACTTTAACATTCTTTCTACTACTTGTACTGTTTCTCATTCATACTTGTCCAATATTTTATTTCACTATTTGTCGCTAGTAGTACTTAGCAAGTACAGGTCATGCTAGTAGCTAGTACAGATCATTTGCTGTCTCGGGTATGGCCATCAGAAACGATAATAGTCTTGTCAGTGTCTTGTGTAGAATTGCCCACCCACCCACTATGCACCCACCCTCTCTTCAGAAACACAGGAAACTGCAGTATAAAACCTACAAACGTTCCAAAGTACTGGAACTAGAGTACCAGTAACATTACCTTACAGGCTCTTGGCATGGTAAAAATAAAACAGCACAGAACATGGGCAGATTGCTGATCTATTGCTGGTAACTGGAAGAAGCCATCTGATAAGGGACTACACTGCCTGCTCAGTGCTTAGGCATCTTTGAGCCAATATTTAGTACCAATACACCATTCTGATAGTACTACAGAATATTGACTCCAGGAATACTTTTACAAGCTAAATATAGGCTAGTCTGGCTAAATTGATTTTCCCCTGGCTGGAAACTCTGAGCTGAGATGAAAAAAATGTAGGTCAAATTTCCCAGAGATTGTTTCAGGCAAAGAGGCTTAGGCAAAAGTTGCAATATTATGTTAATACTTCCTACAAGATCAGGGCCCTAACAATGTCAACAGGACTTTACTGTGTATAAAGAGGCGAAGGCTGCAATATTTTCAGTATCAAGATCAGAAACGATTCCAGATCAGAGTGACCTTCTGTACTATAACCAAGTAACTTTAAGCCTTTCACCACCTGACCAAGGTGCCTTTAAAAGTCTCATTGCAGAGCTGCTGTCCACAGAATCCAAAATCTTAACTGTAATTAGATATTGCATTTGGAGCTGGTTTTAGTGGTGTCTGGCTACAATTGTAAGGACATGGCCTGCTCTGGAGTGTGCCTCTCAAAAGAGCTTAGCTGTTAAACTGTCAAACCTAGTCCCAGGCACGATCAAAAACATTAAAGTTTCAAAAAAGTGGTATCAAGTAACTTTAATACTATTACTTTTCTACTGATTTTACAAAGATTAAACATGAAACCATGACAAAATTAATTGAGCCACAACACGACAAAACCAACAAAGTGGTTGTGCACCCAGTGCAGACTCAGATCAGCCTGGGCATCCGCCCAGTCCAATCAGACTCTTTGCTAACCGCATAAAGGGTAGCTGAGAGTCTAAGCTCCCTCCATGTAGACAGTGAAGACTCTGATCAGACTGGGTGGATGCCTGGGTGGATGCCCAGTCTGATCTGAGTCTGCGCTGGGCACTCAACCACTTTGTTGGTTTTGTCGTGTCGTGGCTCAATTTAGGGTAACTGTGACTGACATATATCTGCTATTATATCAATCAACTATCTGAGTAATAAAATTTCAATAAACTCTTTTTAATCAAACTCCCATCTACATATTTGCTCTGTTGTGGGTTAATGTGATTTGCTGCCCCAGCAACCAGGACAGATGCTGACCTCTAGGAAAAACATCATCTGGGGTCAGTTCAGGTCATCCCTAACCTCTGAGGGTCAGTAACCTGTGTGCAGTGAATGCAAATGAAATGCAGCCAATGTCCTCCACACAATAGTGTCTATTCGCCTGCAAGATGGCCAGACAAAAGATTGGAAGCTGTTTCAGCAAATATTTCTTTTCCCTAACCTGAAAATTGATGATATAATAGGCTTGAGAGGGATCATTATGATTATTAGCACTTTTTTCTATACCAAACAGTTCTTGTATTCCTCATACACAACACTGATTGATGGATGGATTGATAACCAGGGACATTAGTCCTCTTCATCAGTATTTCAGCCATATCACCACAATATTAAAGGCTGTGTGCGATGGAGCCCTAATACTGTTGAAAGGATTTTCACCTAAAAGCTGGATTCCAACCCAAGACCACTAGATCAGTAGACCAGCCCTTAACCAAAACAACAATGATGTACATGTACAGCATTCAAAGGTAAGGGCATGTGCAGTGTTTGCACTGAAAATACAGAAAATGGCAACAACCACAAAATATGCGAAGAATCTTATGTATACAGGTAAAACATAACTGTAACATCTATTGATAGTCCCCTTTCTGACAAATCATTACCCCAGTCAAATCTGAAAAGCTATTTTCAGTTTCTTACAGAAACTTTAGAACCAATTTCCAAGCTGGTTGCTATGGTTAACACAATTCCTGTAAATCCTCTTCCAGAGCAGAGAGAAGTTAATGAGTTTTCCAATTGGAATGGTGGGGGGCTCTTTCAGGAAATAATGACTGAGGTGCATTTTGGAATAATAAACCTTATGGCAACGGCATGGGAGCAGCCTGTCCTGCAGCTTGCGTTTCTGTACATTCTCAAGGTTGGAATGGCCAAATCAGGTGAAGCCTGATGCATGCAAGAAAAATCCTGATTAAGCAGTGAGAATATATATGCAAATGCACAAGATTTTACAGTAAATAGTAGGTTGCTTATTTTCCGGTGCATCATTTTAATTACCATAACGACCCTCCTTACTGGGACATCTAAACCCCTTTCTGGAGGTGACTCTGTCACCTTAAATTTGGACACATTCTTTTATCAAAGTTTGTGCAGGGAGTAAATAGCCAAATGCAAACAGTGCAGACCCTGATCAGACTGCTCCTTAGGAGCAGTCTGATTTGGGTCTACAATGTTTGCTCTGGAATTTTTGTCCCAATAATTCAGTTTTTTTTTTTTGTAATTGGAATAATCTGCATTTCTATACAGGCTCAGAAAAATAAGGGTATTGTCAGGAACATGGTTGTTTTCAAAATTGAATATCAATGACAAAATCAGATGATTTATGACTTCAATTTATCTAATTTTCTGGAAATCAATCAAAATGGAAATTAATTCCTTCAGAAAAGTTACTCAATTGGAAACTGACCAGATGCTTCAGGCTTGAAAAAGTCCAATGCCCTTTTTTAACTGAAGACTAATGCTTCAGGCTGGTAATAGGTCCAATGACCTTTTTTCAACAAGGGTAAGCAATTGCACAGTGTCATAGCAATGGCTGGTTATTTTCCAGCCAGTTAACTGAAAGATCGTACTTATGGAAGCCTGACTGTAAATATACAGAATGTTAATTTGCAGATTTAATCCCTGATCATCCAATCATTCAGATTAGACTTGAAAAATAGGACCTGTCTCCATATCACCTATGTGTTGGTGGGACATTAATCCCAAGTTCCCTCAGTCTTTCTTTATATGGTATTCTTTAATCTATTGAATGGCTGTTGGATTTACGTGGTGGAGTGAGATTTGGAGTGGAGTGGTGCCTTACGGAGTTAGCTACTGAGCAGAGTGGGAGCAGTCATTCCAAAACTCTATTCAGAACTCCACTCCCCCCACTACTCCACAGGGCACCATTCCAATCCATAACAGCACCGCACCACTATGTAGGAGGAGGGCTGTAACTAATGTTGTGAGAACTTGTAGCCCGACCCCATTGCTACTATTTGAGCAATAAAATATGTTTAAACTAAACCACTTTGTATAATAAATTACAGACATTTCAGTTCCGTTCAATTCTCCTATCAACGTTACCCAAGTGGCTCAATGGTACATAATCATACTTAGAAACCGCGAATATTAAAATCGCGAAAAAATGTCCTGTTTCTTACAAAGTATCATCAGTAGACACAGTGTCCATATATTTTGTTTCTGTCTGCTTCAGTAAAGTCTTGTACTTTTCATTTGAGCCAGTTCTTTCATTAACCAGCGGACGCAGGTTAATGAAAGAACTAGCTCAAATGAAAATCAAGCAATTTTGTTTTTTGCGCATGTCGTTAACCGCGAAAATTAAAAATCATAAAAATTGATGTTTATGTTTTTGCCCCTTAACAGCGAAAAATTTGAACCCGCGAAAATTACCGCGTATACGGTATGTCAGTATAGTGTAATTCAGCCAGAGTAAGAGTTGTTTTGCCTTCCAAGACAGATGTAGACAGTTGCCACTGTTTTGGCTTCCAAAACAATCCCAAAGATTAGATCCAACCTACAAGATGGATCTAGATCTTTCAGATTGTTTTGGAACGGGGGAAAAAACATCTTATAACTGAATAAATACAGTATTAACTTTACCTGACAGCTCATCTGGAGATGGACTGGGAATGGATCTGAAGGTTTGCGAGGATCTCTTGGACTTGAGCGGTGATTTGTACTTGTGCATGGAAGGACTTAGTTTGTTCTTGATTTTGAGGGTGGACTTTGTTCCTGGACCTGCCCTAGCATCCACAACCTGCAAGTAGAAAATGGTAGTCAAAATGATGAACATCATGCAGGAAAATTCTGCAAATCAAAAAATACCTAAGGATGGCCACCATCACTTACTCGTACAATTAATGAAGTTCTGCTGATAATTTCTAGATTAATTTCTGGGACAAATGTTTTTGGACACACAGACTGTGTTTGGTAACCTAAAAAGAACTTAGCTAACAAACTGAAATGGTATTTAGAGAAATGGTGATTGAAATAAATAAACAAGGAGAGCAGCAAGTAAACCATACAGTGCCCTATTAGGTGAACAAGGGCTCTTTTTCATCATCTATCAAGATAAAAGGAAACCACAGAAATATTGCAATTAAACTGTCAAATGAAGATCAAATTATGTATATATATAGAAACTGCTTCTGGCTAAAAACAACAATTAACTTTGTACTGATGATTCAGTAAAATGATTAAGAATATTACTGTTATAGTAATTGTCTTTCAGAATTCAGACTTTAATGCCAACATAAATGTAAAACACATAATAAATGAATGATTTTAATTACGACATATTTTCCTTATTGTAATTAATGTAAACAGTATAGGCCCTTATGATCTGGGTAAGCACTGTTCACAAAGGTCCCTAATTTGCGATCCATATACTGTCCTCGAAAAATGGCTTCCTGCTGAGACTGTCCGCGTGACTCTGCTTCCTGCCGAGAGGCTCGGCAGGAAGCAGAATCACGGGGAAGTCTCTGCAGGAAGCCATTTATCATGAACAGAAGTCTCGGCAGGAAGCAAAAGATCGCAGACAGTCTCTGCAGAAGCCAAATATGATGTACAGTCTCTGCAGGAAGCGAAAATTAGTGGAATCGATTATACCATGTGATGCATCCATAACATTTGACTTGTAGAAGGACTGTAAAGTGACTTATTACTACTTATTGTGTAATCTGATTCTCTACAATCTATGTTTAAAGCATACTGAAATTTTAGAACAAATCGGTCATGTGGTGGGTGGAGACTATAAGTATAGAGTGTTTCAATCTTTTAAGTTGATGATTCAGACAGTCTTCATAAGGTAATCTGAGCCACGACACAACAAAACCAACAATGTGGTTGTGCGCCCAGCGCAGACTCAGATCTGCCTGGGCATCCGACAAGTCTGATCAGACTCTTCACTAAGAGCCTAAACAGTAGCCAAGGGTCTAAGTTACCTCCATGCGGACAGCAATGACCGATCAGACTGGGCAGATGCGCAGGCTGATCTGAGTCTGCGCTGGGCGCACAACCACATTGTTGGTTTTGTCATGTCGCGGCTCAATTCTGTTAAAGCCAAATAGTTTCAATTTGTTTTACAACACCATTGATCTAACCTATAAATAGCAGCCCTGGGTCAATAACGTATGTACACTAAATAACCTAGTCAAATAATATTGGTTATTGCGTTATGTAATTCCGTGCACTTAGAAGTGCAGCAAGGCATTGCCTGAGGACTCTATTCTGCACTTTTGATTTATTTTACAGAAAAACTGACTGATCAACACTGACACCTTATCCATCTGACAATCAAGAAAGTGTTCCCACTCCCCCCCCCCCCCCCCCCCTAAACTTCAACAAATGGGTACTAAAACTGTTATTACCTTATTTTTTGCGCAATAAGATCGGGTTTCCCTTCTAAAATTTCCCCCAATATACAAATCAGTCTCTTCAGCTACAACTATAAAACGGAAAATTCAGGTGTGTGTGATTGTGTTGGGGTCACTGGGTTGAAAATGGTCTGATCAATTATCTGTAGCACTGCCCCGTCTTCTGTCCCCATGCCAGCCCTATCCGAAAATCCTGCTATACTTGCAACTAACCATTCCCCTTAATGAGCCCCCTGAACTGACCATAACTGACCAGTTGGCCTGGCATGGCAGTTCAACAGTTCACACACTTCTGTGCTTTTATGATATCATCAATACTAGAACAAGTGTAAATGACCATCAAATTAGTGTTATTTTAGACTTTGAAGTTGGTAAAGGTGATAGATCAGCCTATTACCCTAAATGTTGGGGCACATTGAAATTTGATCAATCTGCAGCACCTAACAATGCAGACCTCGATCAGACTGTTTGTTTTAACTTGAGAGGCACCATGGATTGAGCTGGATTATGGTACAGATGGTCGCGGGTTTGAATCTTGGTTCAGACTCAGCCAGCCAGCAACTGGAAAACTCTGTCAACCCAGCAGTAAATGGGTAGATTTTTCATTCCAGAGATGGATAAGGCAGCAAAAGGAGAGGGATGAGCTCCGCCTTTCATATGCTGTGCCCAGGATACAGTTAGCCTCTAACCCCCACTGCCTCTATCGCCACCATTTAGTTCATATAGGCGTTACTCGAAACTCTGACCCACATAAATTTTAAATTTGTTGGTCATAACAACAATTTACATGATGTAAACTTTAAAAATATCATTCCAAGATATGAGTTGCGTAATATGAAATGGAGCCTTATGGCAGCTGCAAAATGCAACATCTCCTATCAGCATTAAATTTTGTATGGGTGAAAAGTCATGAATCCGTTTTCACTGTTCACTTAAAGGTGAATCCACATTCCGAGGTAGTAACTTTTGCTGTCCCTTCTAATTTACCGGAAAGAATTTGCTCCCCTGGTAATTTCTTGCCTTTCAGAGAGACCCCATTTGTGAAGAGCTCCGTCATTCACAGATGCATCAGGAACTTTTTGCCTATATAACAAGAATTTGGCAGAATGCGGTGTCACAGCTGTCTGTGCACTGTTACAAACAGAGACTAACCTGAAACTTGATGAAGGTTTAGGCCACCAACGCAACCCCTGACACCAAAAAGTCTCACAGTGTACTAACTTTTAGTCAAAGGCGAGACAACAAGGAAGTGTTCCCATACACTTTAATTAACTGTTTAAGCGCCAAAAAGCAGACAACAAAAACTTCTGCAAAATTTCAAAAAATGCCTTTTCATATTGAGAATTCAAAGACTATATAGGGCAAACAGTGTAGATCTAGATGAAGTGCCTCATCATGAGCCGCCTCATTAAGATCTACACTGTTTGCAAATTCTGCTATTTTTATCTCTGGTTCTTCAAGTGTCAATGAAAGTCAGTGATGAAGGAATGGATCAACTAGACACATGACCAGGCACATTTTCTTGGTTCAGGTAAATTTTCTGGTTCACATTTCGAACATAATTGACACGAGAAAACCAACAAAGTGGTTGTGCGCCCAGCCGCCCAGTCTGATCAGTCTTCGCTGTCCGCATGGAGGTAGCTTAGACCCTTAGCTTCCCTTTGTGCACTTAACGAAGAGTCTGGTGAAACTGGGCAGATGCCCAGGCTGATCTGAGTCTTTGCTCGGCGCACAACCACTTTGGTTTTCTCGCGTCACGGCTCATATCTTGAACAAGGAAGGATATTTTTAGAACTTACAGGTGTATGCACTTGTACTTGTCACTATTTCAAAGGTAAACAATGTGACTTTGATAACACAGAAACCCTAAAAATTGGGACAGTGTAACCAACATATCAAATAATTTGATTTTATTATCCTGTGATGTGTTCAAAGTATTCTGGCAGACTGGCAAACATTAACCTTGATAAGACTGCTCTATAACTTCAGTAAAGCACTCCTGTACTGATTTTAAAGGCTATAAGCATATTATGTGACATGAAATACCTGCGCAAAAGCAGTTATTTTTATGGACATTGTGGGGGCAAGATTTCGACATGTCATCACCATACAAGGAAACATGATTCTTGTAAAATCAAAACCCTCAAAGTAATATCAAGTAAGTAGTATTTTTGTGTGTAAACTTACCCAACATGTCAGTTTTGTTCTGCCCACCATAATTATTATTATGTGTGTGGGTGGCCGGGCCTGGCTGAGCAACGAGACACTACCAACTGAATTTTAAGTCTCTTTTGTAGCGCCAGCAACCAGCAATATCAAACCTGAATTTGTCTAAGCCATTATTTTAATAGGGGATGACACTACTTTTCAGGGGATTAAGGTTTGAAATTCTTCATGTCTTACAGCCTTAGTAGGGAAGAAGTTGTTGCGACTGACATGAAGAAAATAGAAGCTCTACTGAAGATAACCTGTGCACATGACAACATTGAAAACTAATTCCAGTCCTTTGCTTCAATACCATTCTTTCAAGCCAGTAATTACAGCGAGGAATGTGCTGACCACAAGGTGCTGGATCAAAGTGAGAGTGTACCACAATAGCTGTATATACTGGGACACCATAAGGTTTATTGCTACACCTTTATGTTTTTCTGCCATTTTTACAAAAGGAATCATATTCTGTGACTTCCAGTTTGCTTCCCTGGAAGAAGACATCTTTCAAAAAACAGGTCTACCATTATAGAAACTTTTGTTCAGAGGGGTTTAAATTCCGAGATGTTTAGAACTCTTTTCACTTTCCAGAAATTATATGCTGAGGGACATAAACTTTTCTTTTCTTTGATTTTAATGGGCATGGCTGAATGCATATTTCAATAAAGAATTTTAACACAATTGCAAGCCTGTATGCACAAACGTGCAGATTGAGGCTCACATGTGACTAGACAAGGCAATCTGATCTGTCACTGAAGAAGTCATCCTTGTTACTGATCCATGACTAAATGATTCTAAACCAGGGCATTCTGCTTTTGCAGTTTGCAGTTATTGGGTTAGTAGGTCAGAGACTCAAATTCATTTAATATACACACTGGGTGCACATTTAGCACTATACTGTAATGAGTGTTGTCTCCAGTTCCCTTTTCCCTACTTATGCACCAGCCTTTTGCAACTATGGCCCCTATGGGGCCGGGGAAAGCAGGGGGCATAGCGGGGCTTAAGTACTCTGTTTTTACCTAAGAGGTGTCCCGGCAGTGCCGTGGATAACCGGCCTTTTGATTCCGGCCAAAACAGCAGGGAAAATAGTGGCATGTTACCGTGACACATTTTCAGAATATGGATTTTTATATTTATTGATCCTCTGGGGAACGGAGACCTTTACCAGCGATTTGTCATAAAAAATGTCCCCACAGTGCAGGGCAATTATACCAGGGCTTTGAGTGAAAAGTCAATATCCTTGCTATTCCCTGGCCCCAGGGTCGTGGTTGCAAATGACTGGTGCATTATATTCAGGCTGATCTTTGTATATAGCAGTGGCTCAAAATGACTAACAACGCTTTATGATCTGAGTCAACACTGTTTGCTGTCATTAAGGTTAATGAGTACATTTTCAGAGGGAAATAATTCTGCCATTTTCATTTTTGCCTCCTTAATAGAGTCAACTCTTAATGGAGAGAATTTGCTCCTTTGAAAGCAAATTCTTTCCATTAAGAGTAGACCCCTTTTGGAAAGGCTCCTTACTGCAGGAAACCAAACAAAGTTGATCCCCTTTGCAAAAATGACAGAAAAACATGGAGGCATCCAAAACTGTCCATATTAAATCTGAAGCAGGATCAGCCTGACCCCTGACAAAGGTCAAGGTTTCCTGGTCAACAATCCTTGAATACCACTGCCTTTTCATGTGACTGTTTACATATAAACTTACTGGCTAAATAACATGATTAATAAAGCTATAAATGGGTCAAATAATAAACAGTATTAGTTACCAAGCCCTGAGTCATTCAGTCAAATAGTTTAAGATACGGTTGGATTGAGATGCAGCCCAAAAAATAAACACATGTAATCATCTGAGCAAATGTTAAGTATATACATGTACAAGCAAGGATTTTTTTTTTTTAATTTATTGGACCAACCCCCTCCGCTGTTGCGGCCAGCAAAACAGATGGGCTGTCTGGTGTTTCCGAGATAACTGGTAGGATGAATGTCTTACTGGCTAAAGCTGGCAAAAATTCAAAAGCCAAGCCTTGTCTTGACTGAAATACTGTTCACCAGGACATAACCCACAACTCACTAACAAATTCATAGTGTATCAAATTACTTCAGTGCACCACGGTACAGACCCAATTCTATGACAACTATTTTACTAGCAAAATCAACAACATAAGTCACTGATGACTAACTTCACAGATGAACACCAGTACTTCAAGTTGACCTAATTAAGAATTCATGATGGGCGGATGACCTGTTGCACAGAATGTCAATGGTTTTGATAAGCCAATTACTATTGAAAACCCACAATAAGTTTCTGATGCTAAAGAACAATCATACTGTTTATGACCATTTTGATAACAATTTTGTCACCCATTTTGTACCAGTTGCACAAACTTCAGGATATGAAAAAATATGAAGTGAATGGGTATACTATACTCTTAAGGAAAAGCAACTCTGCAATTTTCATTTTTGCCTCCTTTCTCGAGTGGGATCAACTCTTTATAAATAAAAGAATTCTTAGGAGCCAATTCTTTCCTTTGTGGCAATGTCATACAAGGAAGCAAACAGAAAGTCACAAAAGTTGTTTCTCTTTGTTAAAATGGCAGGAAAACGGGTAAGTGTACCTATTCTGTAGCATCTTCATAGAAGATATAAGGGGAATGTAGATGTACATGTGAAATCTTTACTGTGTTGCCACTGGCACATCTCTTCCCACTTTGTATGTCTGTGTGAAATAGCTACCTGTACCGTAAAACCCCTAATATTGGTATGTTGATTACCGAATGGGGAGCTTATCCTTCCAAAATTATAGATATTGAAGTTTTCTGTAATTAAGCTATAAAATGTGTTGTTTTTCTTCCAAAACAAACACAAAGATCTAGATGGATCTAGATCTTTGAGATTGTTTTGGATTTGCGAAAACCCTGTCTTATAACTAAAGAAATCTGGTATTGCTTATGGAAATGGCAAACAGTGCAGACCCTTATCAAACTGCTCCCATGTATGACTGTATCATGAGAGATTTGAATATTTAATAGTATGACATGGGACATAAACTTGTTACATGGTTTCTCTAATATTTAGGGATCTTATGGTATTAACACGAATGTCGAATGTTGGTAACCATATAATCACCTAGACAACAAATTTCAGTGCAGCCCATGAGCTGTCAAGTCCAGGAGGCCTTAGGGTCAGTTTTTCAATGACAGCTGTCATACTGTTACCACTTATTAAGGAAATGGTGGCAGGGCAGAGCTACTGATGTTATGTAATCCTTTTACACATTTTGTGCATGTGGTGCTGATAGCTCACCTAGTTCAATTTCCCTTGCTAAGATACGATTTATTTAACACTTTAAGCACCAGTGATGAAAATAGCACAATATGCGAACAGTGTGATCCTGATGAGGTGGCTCATGATGAGCCGCCTCATCTAGATCTACACTGTTTGCCCTCTAGTCTTTGAATTCCTAATATGAAATGTCTTGGACAAAGCATTTTTTGAATTTTTGCACACGTAAATTTGTCTTGTTGTCTGATTTTTTGTGCATATTCAATCAACATAAGCTATTGACTGAGCTTTTGAACTGCACTTAATATTTTTCGGATGTATACTGAAACCTGGGTGACAACTATCTCTTCCTGCCTGATGAGCTAAAATTACCTAAAATCAAACAAAAATATGTTCTCTATTTTTACATTTAAAAACAGCAATCAAGCCTAGGACTCTCTTTCACTTAATTATTCAAGTATTGGGACGGATCTATAGGTCTAGACATAAGGCAAACTGTGCAGGCTCAGATTCTGATTAGACATTCAGGGTCTACACTGTTTGCCTTTCTATCTGAAGGTTTTTGGTTGCCAAACAAACTGTTTCATTTTAGGACAATTACGGTAATTATTTCAACTTGCCCCAATTTTTTTAATTCTTACAGTAAACAAACCTTTCAAACAGAATTAACACTGCAATTTAACATCCGCTAGCCACTTAAACTTACATGATTCCAGTGTCTGTTAGTTCCATCTGGTAATTTTTTCCATCTTTTCACAAGAAGAACACAAGCATTACATATTTCTCCAGATCTTCTTTCTCTTATCCGAAAACATTTTTCAAATTCCTCCTCATACTTTGTACTGTCTGTAAACCTGGAGCTTGAGGATTTAGCCCGACAAATACAACACCCATTTATGCTCCTGTATATCTTGGGTTTATGAAAACTGAACATTGTGTCTTCCTGTCAAATTATTCCCCAGTTCTGAAAAACAGTAAATTTAACAATATAAACCATGGATATTTTGAAAAGAATTGCAAATATTCCACAACAGCTGAGAAACACTCTTTACCGATTTTTACTATGATTCACATACTACGCCCACTCAATATTGGTATGAATACTACAAACACCATAGACACTGGCATGTGCGAAGTATTTCTAGGCTTGTAAGGTTTATGTGCACTGTTTGACATCATGGATCACTGACATTACGTCTGCACTGATTACAGGGAGGTTACTATTGAAAATATAAATATTCATAAGCAAGACCGGATATGTACATAATTTATGAAGGCCTATAGCTAGCTCCATCTTCCTACTGAACACTGATTACATCAAATGTGATATTATCAGGAAGTGGGAACAATCTGTTTATCTCACATGTTACAATTTACAGTATTAATCGTAATAACTGGCCCTGCTCTAATAAACACCCCCTGCATCTTTTCCGAAAATAATGTTATATCAACATGATGACTTCCGGTTTGCTTCTTCGGATGAGGTAGCTCTTTGAAATGGTGTCTGCTCTTAAAGGAAAGAATTTGCTCCAAGAGAAGCAAATACTGTCCTTAAAGGTAGGTTCCTGGACTAGCAGTAACAATTATGTTCACAAAATAATTTCGTCTTTTTCTGAGTAGTATTGAATTCTCCTATTTTTCTGAATTTGTTGCTACTGAGAAAATCATCAGATGTTGAAGAAAAAAGTCATTTTCCCTTTTGGTTTATTTTCTTTCGTTGGAATTCCAGTTCTAAAAATAACTATGTTTATTATGTCTATAAGTGTACGATTTCTGATGCCATTCTCCAAAGGTCAATTTTCTCTTGCTGCGAGCTCTCCTAGAGGTCCTGGCATGGCAGATGGGTTAAAACTATCCCAAAATGCAATGCAGCATGATGTCAGCTGTGTTATCTATTTTTGACGTGAACTAAAAATAGCGCTAACTGGTGTGCGAAGCAGAGTTAGGAAATCCCTTGCAAAACAACTTTTCTAATATTTTTCTATCTACACTTTTTAGTGAAACTTATTCATTCCCTTTTTATAAGTGCTTTCCAACAACTTGGATGAAAGAGCATCAAAATTATGATGCATTCCAAAGTACAGGAACCTACCTTTAAAGGGTTGACTCATACTGAGAAGGGAGGCATTCTCATTTATATGTGTGTACAGAGGACTGATTATCGATTATTTAACTGCAGCTGTTTTGTGCTATTAACTTTAGTGCATTTGAAAAGTTTTTGATCACTGTTAGATCTCAGTTTTTCCACACTGAAAAATAGAAATATAAAAACAAAGAAAAAAAAGCTTTTTATTCAACAAAAGTAACTATATATAGTACAGTCGTGTGTTATTGTCTTTTTTTTTTATATGTTTCTGATTTAATCGGTTCTGAAAAATGAAAACTACAATCGGAAATTTGACCAAAACGACAAATTTTTCACGGATTTCGCTAAGGACTGAATGGCTGGTGGTCCATAGGACCAACTTATCAGCAATTAAAGTGGTCCTCCAGATGTTTCGGCTATTCTTTGTTATCATGTGTTTTCATTTAATTTCAAAATCAGTTGGTCTGCAGGACCAGCTACCAAAGACATCAACTGGTCATGCCTAAAAATCACTGGTCCAGGCCCAGCAGACTTAATAGGGATAATAAAACCCCTGATTTTTTATTAAAATGATTAATCGTTCCATAGTAACACAGCATATGTATTTATATAGCATGTTTGTAGTGTTATATAGCATGTTATTATATTCTGATATACAGTAGAACTTCATTGGCTCGAACAGGCTTGGGGCCATGTAAATAAGTTCCAGCCAAGGGTAGTTCTAGCCATCCAGGGATAATTTCTATATAAAATGACCTCTAGGGACCTAGGAAAGAGTTCTAATGAGCCATCACGGTTCGAGTCATCGAAGTTCTACTGTATTCAGATTCTCTTATGGGTTTGAAAATTTGCATGTCTGACAGTGACAGGGTGATAATTTTGATTCTGATTATATTTTTTTCTTGTTAAATAATGGTTGTACAAATAATTATTTGTTCATTATAAATTAAAATAAAAAAAACAAGAAATGTTACAGTGTGTAACAAATGCCCCGGAAGGCCCCTTAAACTGACCCTTGAGCCCTGGCTGTGACCTGAACCTATGGAACCTGAGTCTCGCACATGACATACATTCTCATTTTGCTTTATTTTTCTGTGACGTTTAAATGCACTTCGGCAGTTTAAGAGGATTCATGGGGACTTAATTCAACCACTAACCTACCAAAATATGTTGTGTCCTTGACAGTGGATGTGGGAACCTAAATGTTGCACCTGATGTAACTTATCATTAAACTTTACTTTTCTTTCAGTTACCATTTTATCATGCTTTACCTTTCTGTGAAATTTGATGAAATTCGCTTCAGCAAGTTATGAGTCAGTTCAGAGATATGATTTGACCTCTGAGCCCTGAATGTGACCCTGATCATGGGAAACAGGATCTTAATTTGTTTGTGACATATCATCTCATTACTTTCTACCTTTTCATGAAGTTTAATTATGTTTGCTTCAGTAGTTTTTAAGTAATTGAGAATAAATGAGTTGATCTTAGACCTCTAGCTATGACCTTGACCCCAGGTGTGGGGAACTATGTCTGGTGCATGGTAAAGCTTCTCATTAGGCTGTATCTTTCTGTAACTAAGGGCTTCCTTTTTGTACTTTTCTGAGTAATTGCCGAGACATGATATGACCTCTGACCCCAGACTGTGACCTTGACCTAGGATTTGGGATCAAAAATATTGTGTGTGACATACCTTCTTATTATAAATGGTTTACCTTTCTGTGAAGTTTGAAGAAATTCTCTTAAGCTGGTTTTAAGATATGGCTGAGAAAATATTGACCTTTGACCACTGAATGTGACCTTGAGCTTGAATGTGGTAACCCAAATCTTATGAGCGACACACCTTCTCATTATGCTTTATCTTTCTGTGAAGTTTCATCATATTTGCTTCCGTAGTTTATAAGTTATCTACGAGACACGATTTTGAGACACAATTTGACCTCTGACCCAATTGTGGCCTTGAAATTGGGTGTAGGGACCACAGTCTTGTGGACAACACACCTTCTCATTATGCTATATATTTCTGTGAAGTTTCATTAAATTTGCTTCAGCAGTTTTTAAAATTATTGCTGAGACTTGTAATGGACAGAAGGTGGGATTTTAATATGCCATCCTAAGTTCCCTCAGGGGCATTAAAACAGTTACAACAGAAATACATGTAATAATTTTTTTTAAAATAATACGAAATCTTCAAGGAAGGCAACTAAGTTAATTGCATATTTGTTACATAATATTTTCATAATGTAAGTGAGCATTTTGATAATAATATTTTTATAATGTAAGTGAGCATTTTGAGAACATGGCAGTACCTGATCTCTTCTTAAGCTGTTCTTGAAACAGTGCTGCAGATAAGGCTGCGTACTGCGTATTTACGCATAATTTTATTGCCGGTACGCAGGAAATTCCGCGTCTGCCGAGTACAGAAAACCCCGTCAAAATTAGCGGTACGCATCCTTTCAACGAAATCATGCGTACCGGATAAACCGATTCAGAATATCCGGTGCCATAACACCGATCTGTGTTACCGAACGCTGATCAATAAAATTATTGATAAACAAGCATCTAGTGATATCAGACTAACGGTGTAGTGGTAAATATTATTTCAAGGAAATTGCGAGTCAGAAAATGATTTATACGTTTTTTAAAACAGAATCTGTCGAAATCGGCAGAAGCGTAGTGGTCCTAATTCTAAATGATCTGCTACAAACTGTTGTGAGGCTTTGCCTCAATAAGTCCGTCAAAGGTGTTGAATCTGCTGACAAAAAGAAGCTCTGCAAGCATCCTGAAGTACAGCAGTGACCTATAATATAGGTCACTGAGTACAGCCACTTCCATATCAAGCCATCTTCTTTTAAAAGATCTTTTTGGGTAAAGGTCAGGTCAACATTCAAACATAGATAAATGAAAATATGTATTCCCACCACTTTTTGAAAGTATTGGCAAAGGATATTGTCTCAAAAATTGAATGTTGATCAATTCTTTAGGTATGGCAGTAAAATGGGTGGGTAGCCTGTTTACTATGAAAACAAAGAGTTAAAAGTTGTTTCTGTGTCTGGCTTCACCTAGTAGGTCAAACCTGGCACAGCAACAACTTTTAGGTCAAGCCAGGCACAACAACAATTGTTAACTGTTTTCAAATTGAAAACAAAGTTAACAATTGAATCGGAGTAAACATTACCCTTCATAATGAAAGTTCCTTGGAATGAAAGGAAGAGAAAACAAGCTTTTTTATTCTTTTATTTTATTTTTCTAAGCACAGTTATTGAAGAATATTTGACTATTCTTTAGTCAGTCCAGGGCTCAGCCTAGAGCTCCAAAAGAGGGATAAGTTTTTAGACATTTTCTAACTCTCTGGAGAGGTTTTGTTCCAAATTTATGACTTCCCTATATGTTCAATACAGTTAAACTGTCTCCTCCTTGTTTTGAGCTAAGAGAGAAGTTAAAACTTTCAACTTTTCCCTTAGCTCAAAACAGGGAGAAGACAGCTAAGTAATGGAGAGTTTTTCTCTAAAATGCCCCCCCCCCCCCCTAGAATGAGCCCTGCTTCAGTGTCATGGATAGAAAAGTAACCAATGAGTCATTACTCTTCTAATCTGAAGCTCTTCAAGAAAGGAAAACAGTCTATCAAAATGTAATCTTTCTATTTCTCTAGGTCCAGTGGCTCATCTACTGATACTGTTTAATAATACTAAACAGAATCAGTTGATACACCATGTCCTACTATACGTAGACAAACATAAAGATACAAGATTCTTCATGTCAGCTGGATTGTGTACTCCACTAGCTTTCCTTGTACTCCTGTTTTCAGCATTTTGAGGAGTACAGTACTCCACTGTAAAAATAATTATCTGCAGCACTGTTGAAATATCCTCAAGAACAATGACTGAGCATTTCAGGAATACATTATGTTCAAGAAAAATCTCTGAAAAAATCAAGAACAAATTTAAGAACAGTTCAGCAACACCACAGGCTATGTGGTGTCCAAGAAACGTCAGTTCAAGAATAATCTATGGACTCAACAATTAAAGAACATCAGATTTTTAAAAATTCCTTGAACTGTTCCTACAAGCATGTTCTTGAACAGTTCAGGTACAACTATTCTTGAAATCCTTCATGCACAAATCAAGAGCTCTTACTTATTTCAAGAACTCCATTTCACAGGGGAACTCACCCCATACTGCTGACCTGCCAGGAGAAAAACTGCCCAATTTCATGAGACAAATTTGTCAGGTGTCTTATATTAATTAGTTATTATCGTACTATAGGTAGATTCAGGGACGTATCCAGGAATTTTGGACAGGGGGTTCAAATTATCTGGGGTGCGTGCGATTTGTGCTGTTTGACTGAAATTCCCATGAAAATGAAATAATTTAGGCTGGATCCACCAGAGGTGGGTGTCCATATAGAATTCACTTAGTTTGTAACAAAACCTCAGTGTTTTTTTTAGGTCTTTTTCATCAGATATCTATGTTGAAAAACACTGTTTTTGACATAAACGTCTGATAAAAAAAAACATGATGTTTTGTACAGAACTATAAAAGAATACACAGTGAGCAGAGCTACAGATAAGAGGGGGTAAAGGGTATTTCAGCATTGATTTTTTGAAAATCAGCATTGACAATGAAGCAGAGGGGGTAAAAATACTCTATGAAATATTGTAATTCAGCATTGAAATCAAATTTAGGGGGTAAATATTTTTAATGAGCTTTACACTTAAAACAACAAGACCTGTCCGCGTATAGGATAGCTCGCCTGCAGCGCATTGCCCATCACATAAAAAAACTTTAACCAAAACATCCATTTTGGCCACCGACGCGGACGCCAGGGTGACAACAATAGCTCTTCCTGAACTTTCGTTCAGGCGAGCTAAAAATGATAATTGTCAGAGTAACTAATTATCTTGCTCTTGGTGATTTCATAATGCATACTGAATTTCCTAGATGGCCAGCATCTACCCTGCATTGACAATTTCCCTTATAAAGCATCTTTGGGTACAGTACAAGTACAATTGTAACTCTATAAACACCAGTGACAAATGAAGCAAATGACAACCTGACAAATGACAACCTGTTTTTATTCTGAGAAAATAAAGCTTGGCATTTCCTCAGAATTGTCTCTGAAAAAACAACAACTACTGTAATTTTGTATGCTACAGTTTTGCCTGGTGCTAGTTAAGCAATGCAGATGTGCATTTCAGCATTAAGCTTTAAAGCAGGGGGTGAAATACTCATTGTACCAAAACCTTATCTGGATCAGAATCAGAATCAGAATTGTTTACTGGTGATACGTCCAAAGACAATCATTCACCAGGACCTGTGAATCAGGGAAGCTAGTCCCTAGCCCTTATAAGAGAAGTAAACTTAGTAACTGAATCCTCTGCACACTCAGCAGCAGAAATAAGTGAATCTTCCAGGGAATTCCAATCTCTAATAGTCTGGGGGAAGAAACTGGACTTGTAAATGTCAGTCCCAGCCAATGGGGTTTGAAATGTCAGGGAATGATGATTCCTGGTACGCCTATTTGGGGGAACAAGGTCATTTATGGGTATACTGGCTGCACCCCTCAGACCTTTGTAAAGCATTATAAGTCTACTATCTTTCCTTCTCTTTTTTAGGGATTCCCACTTAAGTTTCTCCAGAATGCCAGTCATACTCCCAGTTTCATATGTGTAATTTCCCGTTACAAATCTAGCTGCCCTTTTCTGCACCTTCTCAAGTTCATCTTGAAGAAGTATACTTTGAGGGTCCCAAACTGAACTGCCATACTCCAGGACTGGACGCACCAGTCCCTTGTATGCTGACTCCTTAACATCTTGTGGACATGCTGCCAAGTTACGTCTGAGGAAGCCGAGGGTCCTATTAGCCTTTGTGCAAATATTACTGACATGTGTGTTCCATTTCAAATCATTGGCAATGGTTATGCCCAGATACTTGATAGTTTCTACATTACTGAGGACCGTTCCCTCTAAAGTATAGGAAGCATTGATCTTCTTGATCCGTTTCCTTGTAATTTGCATTATATTGCATTTAACAGGTTGAAATCTCATGCCACTGGAGCACTGCTGTGAGTGAATAGTCTCTTTGCTGACAAATATATGTGACTACATGACATGACAGTTGTTTAAAAAGACAGTTAAGATGGGACAGCTTAACCCTTTAAGACGTCCTTCACTGTCATGGAGTCCATCAAGGTTCTTTGATCTCTTTTACTTTCCCTAATGTGAACAAAGGAACCTTTAGCGATTGGTCAATGATCAAGCTCTAACATGATGATGTGAAAAACAGCACATAGCAAAACACCTTTAATAAACACAAGTGACACCTTGAAATAATTATCACAATCCACTTTAATCACGTTTAGTCAAACCATATGACAAATATTCAATCAAACGATGAAAAATTTTCGCTCTACAAGTGTTTGACAGAAAATTCTTTTCTGGGGCCAACGACCTACTCATGGAAAATTCAGTCAAGAAATTGGGTCATTGAGAACAAATGTCTTGAAAATATCAACAGGCTGAATAACAACTCAAACAAAGCTACCACAGATGTTGATTACCTTGAAATATATCACTAAAACGAAAGATTTCAAACCTGTATAGATTAGTTTCTAAAATTCAGACAATTATTTTAGACGTCTGTTTCCTCTTCTGTCAATCTCGTTTTCTGAAGATCAATGAACACGCATGTGCGATGACGCTTTGATATGCAAATTTTTTTTGACGCACAGGGAAACGATTTTGCAAACACAAATAATCGGTAAACGAGAAGGGTTACGCTTTCGATCCATGGATAGAAAAATGTTCAAACAAAGTTACTAAAATTAATAATTTGAATACCTGTTGTCAATCCTCATAAAACACTCTTTTAAGCAAAAGATTAACCGCCGCGAATAAACAGACAGCCTGTGGCTAATTTTGGAAACGCGAACTCCCGCGAGATCTCGTAAAAGAATTGTGGGATGTCCATTTTCGATGTGTACGCCATATTGGACTGAATTTTGTCTATTCCCGCCCGTTGGAACAAATATTTCATTGTATTATTTGTGTTTAGACGTCCCCTAGTTTGTTAGGATCTTACTCCTATCCAGACTGAACATACTGATTCTATTGTTGATATAGCATAAATCAAAATGTCACCTTTCCAAACCGTTTATTGGTTCGGTTGAAGCAGTGGCTGCCGTCACTTGGGCAGTTGAAAAACGGAAGAATATTGTCACAAGATTATCAATGGATGCGAATAAATAAGACATTTATTGTCCATTTGATTCCATAGTGTACCATTAACCAGGTGAGAAAGCAATTGGTGTTGCCAACAGCAAAATTTTAATACCCAGTAAATCCCCAACTTCAGAAGAAATAGGTACCCCACCCCTTCCATTTCAAGGCACAGTTTGACGACTGACAATGAAACCATGTAACACTGCCCATTGCAGATTGGGTATTTTTGGATGTGATCCTGCTATCAGCTTTTTCAAAGAAGTATTTCAGTCATACTGCATTCCATGTTTATGTGTTGTTTTAACATATCATAGACTGCGATAGACATGATCATCAGGACTTCCATTGTTAGATGTCCATTGTGATTCACTTTTGGATAATTCACTGCCCTTTCAACAGTATTTTGGATATGCATAATGAGAATTTGGTGACATTTTGCTGTCAATAACAAAGAATTGGAACAGAGAGGGAGAGTATTTGTGATGATAACTTATCCCACGAATGAACGCTACTTTCAATTGCAATGTTTCCCACAAGGTCCTTGATGATTGACGATGCAGTGGAGAAATGAAACATCACATGCATTGATTACATCCATGATGATGTCATTTACTAAGAGTGTGGGATCTCTTAGATAGCCACTTATTTTGTTGTACTGAGCTCTGCTATTCGCTTTTTGTTTTCTGCCTGATGATTTAGCCATTTGTGTCTTTCTCCTCTCATGTGTTTACAGACCTATTGGTCAGACATCTGACTACATTTACTGCGCTTGACGTGGAGAACCAGTGCAAAAGTCGCAAAATTTCATGTGTAATCAGTTCCAATCTCGCAGGATAAAAACTGATAGGCTCTGGCAAATCACCGTATTGCGTACTGGAGATTTCGTTTGTGTTTCTGTACACTATAAATTGATTTTAATTGCCTTTTCAGACATTTAAATTGCGTAAATACGCGGATATGCTCCTTATCTAGGGTACTCTTGATAAGCTATATCCATAATCGATTTTCTGACTCCATTGATACATCAAACGATAGTAAGATTAATGGTTGCAGCACTGATTGTAGAAACTTCCGGTAATTGTACTATTTGCAGTGGGAAACAAAGCTGAATCGGCACAGAATCAGAAGTCTCTAGCCTTTGCATTTGTCAGATATTGAATCTCTAGCCAGTCTTTACGGAAATGGTGTAGGTCCAATAGCAGTACATAGTCATACTCATACACAGATACAGACAGCATGAAGGCCTGCAGACTTTGGGTTATTTGCTGTCATGGACATTTTCTCTGGATGTCTCGTGCATTGTTTTTTCCTTCCTGATTGCTTCATTGTTGACAGAAAAAAAGCAACCAAAATATAAAGAAAAAAAGAAAAAAAAAGATAAAGAATAACCATTTCCATTGAGATAAAGATAAAGACAAACAAGCTTTTACATCACATATTAGAAACAGACAACATAAGCTCTGTAGAGCTTTTATTGCGACAAACAAGGTACCCAGTAACACCTACCTGATGACTTAACTATATCTTCATAGGACTATCCTTTATAGGCGAGCATCAACCTAGGGAGCTCCTAGTACCATTTTTTTACGCCATATAAAAGGCGTGGCCGGGATTCGAACCTACAACCTCCCGTATCTGAAGCAGACCCTCTACCACTGAGCTGTTGGGGCTGGTAAAGCTATTGGGCAGCCTTGCTTATTAATTAAAATCAACAACAAGTTATAAGCATTGGGCAGTAGTGCTGGGTAACTTTCATTGCCTTTTAATTTGGGTAATAGTAGGGCAGTGCCTACTGTGCTTGCAGTAGGTGCGGGTAGGGTAGTTTCTATATATTTTTTTTCTGCTATCTTTCTCTTTTCTTTCTCCCTCTCCTTTGGCTCAATGTAGACTTAAAACTGTCTGAGAGAGCCGTTTATCTTAAACAGGGATTTTCTAGGCCCAAATATGGTGCAGAATTTGCGGAATATAGGCCCCTATTAGCTCGCCTGAACGAAAGTTCAGGAAGAGCTATTGTTGTCACCACGGCGTCGGCGTCTGCGTCCGCGTCCGGATTGGATGTTTTGGTTAAAGTTTTTTAAAGACCTATATCCAGTGATTTTTTTACAAATCTCCTTCTTTGAGTCCCAGGACTCACAAGACCTAAAATCTTTGCATCCCAAGCTCAAGGGTTTGCATCTTTACTGGGATGCAAAAGCAATATTTTCTCTGCATCCCAAACTTAAAGGGCTTCAAAGGACAAGCCCTATTTATATAAAAAAATAACCAACGTCAAGCTCCTGTGGTCACAGGAATGAAATAAATCACCTGTTGTCTCATTGTCAGACAGTGTATTGGATTTGGAGACATCCGTTGTCATTTCGGATTCGGAAGTTTGATCGGTCGCATCATGATCTGCAACATCTGGCCTTGCGTGTTTGTCTTGCCCAAGAAGACCAAATAAAGTTTGCTACTTTGAATCAGGTTTGATCTTTTTCTTGTTTTTCGGAGGCATGATTACTTATTGACCCGGTGTATTGATAAAAGTTTGCACTTAGGTAAAAGACATCACCGTGGTCGATAATACTATGTTCCTCCGGTACTGGACAACTACTATTGATTATTGGTATTACAGGTAGACTTCGGTATTTAGCGGGAGTAGGAAAGACTATGGTACTGTTTTTTACCAGTAATATAACAATCTGCTAATGCACCGTTGCTATATTCTTAAAACGAAAGTAGCTTTGTGAATGAAGCCAAAATCGGAAGTTGGACTACCGATCGGCTATTTTTATGCGTCCCGGAACGCAGCCAAGGAAATATTTTGCGTCCTCTGGGAAAACTATGCGTCTCAGACGCAGGACGCAGGGGTAAAAAAATCACTGTATATCTCCCTAACCCATTGATGGATTCTTTTGATACTTGCACTGTAGTTAGATATTGGTCCAAAGTTTAACATGGTACCACCCCCACCCCACTCCTTGACCTTGATGGCAAGGTCATGGACTTAGAAAATTGGGAGTTTTTTGGGACTGGATGTTTTGGTTAAAGTTTTCTAAAGCCCAGTATCTCCTTACCCATGGATGGATTCCTTTGATACTTGCACTGTAGTTAGATATTGGTCTAAAGTTTTCCAAGGTACTACCCCCTTCCCCCTCAGTGACCTTGATGTCAAGGTCATGGACTTAGAAAATTGTCTTTTTATTGATTGGATGTTTTGGTTAAAGTTTTTTAATGACACATATCTCCTGAAACCATAGATGAATTCTTTTTATATTTGCACTGTAGTTAGATATTAGTCCAAAGTTTTACAGAGTACTACCCCAGCCCTGCTCGGTGACCTTGATGTCAAGGTCAGGGACTTAGGAAATTTGGTCTTTATTAAAGTTTTTTAATTGCGTACTGATTCATAATGCTTGGCAGAGATTTAGTTTACACTTGAACTGATGTTAGACACTTTTTTGAGTTTTTACAAAACACTATATACTTACCCGACTGGATGACCTTGATGTCAAGGTCATGGACTTTGAGTTTTGTCTTAAAGATTTTGATTAGTTTTATATTAATGAAGACATAATTTCACAGTGCCACAATGGACTCAGTTGATACTAATACTTGGACTGATGTTAGATAACGGTTAAAGGCTTTGATACATCCTAGCCCTGCCCTCCTCCCCCCTACCCCTTAGTTCTTTGACTTCAAGCTGATGGACTTTGAAATTTCATGTGGATTTTTTTATTTTTATTTTAAGACATTTCTGAGATAGCTTTTGTTTATAAATGTGTTGTCATTATGGACATGCTTGCCTGAAGTTTTATACATAGCAGTCCACACCACCATAGCGACTGTGTGATGGGCAAGCACCTATTCAGGCGAGCTATGCTGTCAGGCGACAGCTCTTGTTTTTCTCAATTTTGAGTTGAAATATACCAAAATGAAGAGAATATTTCCCAATTTCTCAAGGATAAAGAAAAGTGAAGGGACTTAGAAAGTGTTACTGGGGTGGGGTGGGAGACAGGGTGCAGAATTTGCTCCCAGGCGGGATTAATTCTATAACCCTCCGTTGTCATATGATAACTTTAGCACTGTTCAAGTAAAGATTACACATTATGATTAAATGCCATGTCTTTAACATCTAGAGCTCTGTGTTTTACTGCAGTATTTCTTTTATTTTCCAGACAACACACAAAAATGTTTTGGAAATTTAACTTGCTGACTACGTCACGTATTGAGACGTTGCTTGATAAAGAGGTAGGTGCTAGGGTAGAGTTGGGTAACTTCAGACAGCGGGTAAATTTGGATAGTGACATTGTTTCCTTTATATGTCAGTTGTTTGGAACTGGAAAAAAAAAATAACTGGCCAAACAGTGAAAATCCTGATGAGACGGCTCATTGTGAGCTGTCTCATCTGGATTTTCACTGTTTGCAATGGTATGTCTGAATTTACCCCCATGTCCGAACAGTGTTCTCCCCAGAAATTTCAGAAGGCATGTTGCTTTTAGCACAAAAAACAGATATGACTTGTTGATCAATTTTTAAAATCCTTAATATAGCAATGTTTTGTCAAAATTAGCCTAAATTTACATTATAAATAATCTAGTGATGATCCTTAATGCATTTAAAACAACTATACTGGCTGAGAATGGAAATAATAGCAGTGCTGGAAACGGCCAGTGGCCCTGTGGCCAAATGCACCTAATTTTTGTTTTGGACCACCAGAAATTTCCAAAATAGGACCTTTAGTGGCCCAAATTTATCTTTCTGGCAATACTAAATGAATGGAAACTTTAGCTAGTGGATAATTTGGGCCACTAAAAGTTAGGCCTGCTAAGCTTTTGGGCCACCACATTAAACTTGTGAGTTTCCAGCACTGTAATAGCACTTTAATAAATTTTCATTGGAAATTAAGGCATGTTGCAAAGGCAATTTGAAGAGGAAGGCATGTTGCAAGCGACATGCCTTAATGGTCTGGGGAGATCCCTGCCGAAGTTACCTGACTCTACCCTAAGTGTTAGCCTTTTCTTTTTCCAGTAAGAACTCATGTTATGTCAACTGTTTATTGAATGATAAGAGATATTTTATCATACTGAGGAAATTATAAGAAAACCTTTTGTTATGCATGTAAGAATTGTTCATGCTAATACCCTGCAGTCTGGTCATAACTTGCAATTTACATAATAGCCTATTATTAGGCAATAATGACACATGCAAAACTTTAAAGTTTTAAATATCGCACCAGTCATTTGTAACTCAAGCTACCCCAGGGCCGGAGAATTGCAGGGATTTTCACTTTTCTCTTTGCAGACTAAATGGTGTTGCAAATGACTGTTGCATCATGTATCATAAATTAGCAAAGTGAAGATTTTATGAAGAAATTAAAACAAAAGTTACAGAGTATGGCATTCATCATATTCTTAGACGTACATGTATATTACAGTATGACCTGAGCCTATTTGAATTCAAATGAGGTTCCTTGCCATTTAAGATGAGCAGTTGGCATTTCCAGTGTACCAAAAAGCAGATGTTACCAAAGCTGGACTACATATAGGTCAAACTGATAATTTTTCTGAAAATTATCATCAAAACAGCTGGGCATGTTCAAAAAAAATGTGACCAAAGCATTTCAGAGAATTTTAAAGAAAACAGGGCTATATTAGTACATTATTTTTGTTGCTGAAGGTGTATCATGTGGTCTTGAAGATACCTGCCAAATTTCATTGAAATACAATGAGTAATAAAAAAGTTATGGTAAAAAATATAGCCAAAAAACTCAGGAGTGTAACCAGGGCTCTCGATCACCAAAATTTGGGGCCGAAATTCGGCCCCATTCCCAATGCCAAAAAGTATGTTTTTTTCCCAATTCCAGACGAAAAATTCCCAATCTGACTAAGCCTGTTTGGTCCAAGAATACTGCAGTTGCATCAATGCAAAATGTATTAAAAACCACCTAAAACTAATAATGTAACCATAATTTATAACTTTAATAATCGGGAAGAGATTACATTTTCAATCACGATCGTCATGTTTTGTTACTGGAAAGTGGTACCGGGTTTTATCGTACTCTTAGAGTTACTTCCCTTCCATTAGAGGGCGAATAGCCTAGCGATTTTTGCTGCAATATTTTAATATTTTCTTTGCTTCAAGGGCCAATATTGTGGTGGTGAACAATATTTTGACTTATTCTTTAATTTAAAGCCTTCCAATCTTAAAATTTGACCGGAGTTTTCACCTATTGTGGATGATTCTGCTGTATTTGAGTTTCGTACCTGAATCGATTTTTACAGACATTTTCGGCCATATCCAAAATCATAAACAGGATTACCGGGACATCCAAGAGTTAGTATAGTGATAGTGACATACTATGGGGTGTTTTGTACTTGCAGGACTGAAAGTTTTGTCATGTTCTGCATTGTGACAGTCCACTTTCTCTCAAATTCACATTATGCTTAAGTTCACAGATGCTTCAAACCTAGAGTGTTATACTGTTGTTATATTGAAACATTTTTTTGCTAGGTCCCAGTCTTGTCTCCAGTTTGAGAGTGGCAAGATAGGGAAGTTGCCAGTTCAAAGGAAAGAAAGAAAAACTCAAAACACAAAAATAGTTTTGTTATTATCTAATATCCCAATTATTTGATAAAGTTTATTATGATTCACTATCTGCTAGATCTATGTCTGCTTATACTGACTGGATTCCTCTGAAAATATAACAATACCATATGTAAGTTGTGTTGGTCTGACAATGAAAACTTCACGCATGAAACAATGAAAATTTTCCCAATTTTTGACAATACAACGCTATTTTTCCCAATTCTAAAGGCCCCGGCCCCATTCCCAAAAAGGGGTGTGAGAGCCCTGGTAACGCTTTTTGTGTGACATTTTTTTGATAACTGAATTTTCAGCATGCAATTTTACAAAACTGTGCCGGTTACCATACCTATTAGCCATCTTTTTGACTTTCCAGTCCTTTGGGCTGCATGAAAATGTAAGATTAATGTCCTTTAATCATCACCCATGGAATTAGTAATGCTAAACTCAACTGCACTATGCTGAATTTCTGGTGCACCAAAAAAGAAGAGGTTCCCATCTAAATGGATGTCATTTTTATATTTGATGCTTCTAATCTCTATAACATGGTCTGAAACATTGTATAAAGATGGTATATTGTATTTTGCAAATTTTCCAGTTGCTTTACCAGCATCCATCTCAGAATGTAAACAACTTCTTCTCAAGTACCCCTTGAACTCAGGAGTGTAACATTTGACATTTGGAACCCCAGAACTTTTTTCAGGGGTAGCTTTAGTAAACTTTCATGCCTTGTATGAAAAGTCTTTGACCTATCATAGTAAGTGGTACACAGGCAGTCTTCTTCTTGGCTTTTATTTTCTTCACATGTACCATTTGAGCCACTCAGGAGTGTAACACTTTTTTGAAAAAAGACAAAAATAGCTTATTTCTTTACCACAAGCAGTATAATTTTCATTTACTGTGCTCATAAAGGAAGACCAAGCCCCCCTCAAGCCATTTTGGAACATATAGTTAACTTCTAAATGTAAATAAAGCTGCACTGCCATGAAATCGACCAAAAGTTGAAGATTTTGAAATTCCATTTTCTTCATATCTATCACTATGAGGCATTCTAAATAGTAACCATACATGGCTATCAAGTGTTTTGTGAGAAATAATAAGATAAGAATGACCAATATAATGATATTTTGTGGCTAAATTTTGGTTTTGCTATGGCATGTATAGTGCAAGGTGTTACACTCCTGAGTTTTTTAAGTTTAATGCCATTTTGGACACTTTGTCTTCCCTTACATCAACATGTTTGGATAAATTCACACTAAATATATGTTTCCAACATCTGAAAATGTTTTTTGATGCAGTGCCATCTGTTTTGATAAGATTTTAAGGTTAATGATATTTTATTTTCTACTGATTTATAATGTGACCATCAACTTCTGAAACTGGTATGGAACTTCACTTCTATAATGTCTTTTGTTAACAGGTAATGATAGTCTGAAGTCAGGTAAAGAAAACTGTTCAACTACCAAAAGAAAGAGTGAAGTAGAAATACATTAAATTCAGTTTACTTCTGTTTGATTTTTGTGCATTTAGATAGCCGAAATAGCAAATATATTGTGGCACACCCAAGCGTGAGCTGAGAGATATGGTTTTGGTTTTGCTATAGCAATGATTGCAAGTTGCTTTTAAAGAGAAGACAACAAAATAATGAAATTTAAAGGCAGAATATTCAACCTGTTTTTACAATACAACAAATGGCTGTAAAGTGTTACACTCCTGAGCATCAGAACAAGTTTTCTTGTTAAAGATACCAATAAACTTGGAAAAAATGATGCAACAACATGCAGTTGGTGTTACTTTATTACATGGAATGCTTAATCATTGACTTAAATCTTTAGATGCAAATTAGAGCAGTTTGGAAATAATACTCAGGAGTGTAACACTTTCCTTGAAACTTTTTGCACATTTTTGACATGGCATCACCACTACCTATATCACGTTATATGAACAATCTTTTTCTAGAATAGTTCTATACTCATATGGCATCATTCCAATGCACATGATATTGAGGTACAGTCAAGTAAATAAAAGATATGAAAGTTTTTAGAACTCTACATCTAAAAAGTGTGTCAAAATGAAGTTAAAATTTGAGTTTTTATATCATTCAGCAGTTACTGACAGAAAATAGCTCTTATTTACATAATTTGGAAGCACTCTGCATCAAATAATAGAAACTAAAAGTGATAGGATCATGATTTTAGCCTTCCAAAGCTTTCATAAAATTTGGTCATTTTAACAGATTTTAAGTGTAAATTTCTTCACAAAAATTGTCATAAAAGTTTTATTAGTAATGCTGTATTTAAAATTTATACAGTTTTGTAAACTGGAAGCACTGTAGATAAGTCTGAAATAAAACTTAAAACTATGGCTTAGTGTTTATTTTTGACCTCCAATGTCACACTTTGGTCACATTTTTTTTGAACATGCCCAGCTATTAAATTTTGGGAATTCAATTGTCATCACAGTCCACACAACACTGTATTGAATTGAGAATAATTGTTTGTCTGACAGCTTTTGACTGAGAAAACTTTTTTTTTACTATGCTTTGTATTTATTCTACTATAAGATGGGTTTTTCTTTTCCAAAACAGTTCCAAAAATCTTTAAAGACAGATCTAGATTTTAAGGATTGTTTTAGAAGAGAAATTCATGTAACAGCTGAATTCCACAAGACTGGTTTAGGAATTTGGGGGGTATTCTGAAGTGAAAAACCTCGTCATATAGCCGATTACCGGGCATTCCATGCCTACCATTGCTGGTACAGTAGCAAATAAGATTGGCAAATTCAAACAGAAAAAAATTCTCTGTTCTGTTTCACATGTGGACCTAAGACAGGTTCTTTTCCCCTTCCAAACCTATCCTGAAAATCTGCATCTGTCTCACAAGGTGGATCTAGATTTTTGAGATTGTTCTTGAAGGGAAAAAACTGCTACTAAGCAGAATTACACTACTGGGCCAGGTTGTACATTAAATTTTCAAAGGTAATATAAGTAAAAATGCATTAATTATTTTCGCCAAAAAAATGTGAGAAGCTTTTGCACTGCAAAAGCTTCTCACAATATTTTTTGGCAAAAACACAATTTTTGGAAAATAATATTACAGCAATTGATTTTGTGAGTCCTGTAAGACTTAAGGAATCCTCAATTAATGACTTCGTTAATGCTATGTTCACACTACCACGATTCGCGACACGATTGAAATCGTGGTCCTAATCGTGGACTGATCGCGGTGATCCTATCACATCTTATCAGATCTTAACAGATCTTGAGGACAGTCGTGGCAATCGTGTTGATCGTAGAACAATTTTTGGCAGTTAAAAAATTTTCTACGATCAACACGATTAATTTCCAAGCGTGATAATCGCATCAGATCGTATTGGATTTCAACAAAGCGCGACAGATCGCATCTAATTGTGCTTCTTAATCGGGATGATCGGGATCAATCTTGGACAAGACAAACACCACGCTCTGTTGAGATTTGCTGCGATTTCATACGATCTGCCACGCTATGTTGGGTCCTATTGCTCACGACCTGAAACAGATGACTCACGAGCAGACACGAGTTGATACAAGAAGATGCAGGTAAATGCGATTAAAGCCATGGCTGCATCCCAAACTGTCTGACTGCAGCTCTCCTGGCCCTTTGTGGTTGGGGATTGAGGACGTTCTGGCGACTGCTCATCTTTTTATTCTCTAGCGATAATGTAAGTATACAGTAATAACGCAGGTTTCCCGTTGTCATCATTCTCAACTCCTGCCATTATCGATGGTTCTGGGTTCTTGTGTTAATTCAATAATGCAAGGTCAAGAAACAATCAAGTCCAAGGTCAATCGGGCTGTATATAACCCGTCGGGTTCCAGTCGTAGCTCAAATCGTGATTATCCTCGATCCTGATCGTTAAACACATCGCGACCACAATCGCATCTCATTGCAACACAACGCATTAGTTCGCGATGAATGTATCAGATCGTCCCAAACAGGGGAACCCGATCGTGATGATCGTGTTAGATCGAGACCCAGTCGTGGACTCCATCGGGACAATCCTATCGGAACGTATATGATCGTAACTAAAGGGAGATCAGATCGTGACAGATCGTGTAACCTCAAATTGACCAGTCGTGACCATATCGCATCCAAGCGCAACAAAATAGTACCATAGCGTATCGACTCGCATTTCCTCGTATCCAAACCTGAAATTTCATAGAAGTTGCACGATAAGCTACGAATGGCCTATGGTGGCGTTCGTAACGGATCTCACGCCAGTGGGAACATAGCATAAGCTAACTATGATTTGGAAAAACAAGGCCCTGCTGTAGGTATATTGGGTCATTCTAGAGAGGGCCCCTCATCTTATGGCGGAATAAATATGGTAAATCCTTTATTTCAGGATGTGACATTGCATGAATTGATGGATGAAGATGACATTCTTCAAGAATGCAAGGCACAGAACAGGAAGCTTATCACTTTGTATGTAATACCATAATGTCTTTGTATATTGGGCCATCATGACGGAACTGGGAACAATTTCGGAGAAGCAACTCTGCTACTTTCTGTTTTGCTGTGCTTCTTGTCGGGGGTTCATTACCGTGATATTTTAGAGGAAAGAATTTGCTGTCCCAAGAGCATATTCTCTCCTTTAAAAAAAGACCCCATTTTGGAAGGAGTTCTTTGTCCAAGGATGCAAACAGAAAGTTAGAACGGTTGTTTTTGTAAAAATGACAGAAAAACATGGTGGTGTACCCATTCTCCTTAACTTAAAATTACCTAGGCTTAGTGTGTTTAAATATTTGTACATGGAAAAACCATTAATTTTCCATTAGGACAAATGGAAAATTAATTGTTTTAGTTGTCCCAATACTTCAGCAAATTAGAGTAATTTATGTAATGAACATTTCTATCATTTGCTGTAGATCTTATGCAGTAAAACTTTGATATTGAAGGTTGACACTAAACCATGTAATGAACATTTCGGTCAAGTCATGTTCCTGTAATTAACAGTTATCATATGATGGCATCTGAGAATGTGATAAAGCCATGCATTAAAAACGATAATCAACAAGTGGATTAAATATGCAGGTTATGCTGTGACGTTATGCGTTGACGTCCATAAAAATGTTGCGTTTTCTTATGGGGAAATTGTGACAGTTTAAAATTTGCTAATACAATGCGAGTTAGTGTCATATGTTAAATAGAATCTTGCATTGGTGCTCCTATATTATTGAATTTATTACACACATTAGGGAAAACCGATAAGATGCTCGGCATAGCCTCGTATCTTATCGTTATCCCCAACTTGTTTAATAAATTCAATGATACATGAGCATATTGAGCGGTGGTGGAATGGAGAGCAGTGCAGAATCTCTCGAGGAGCAGTCTTATCATACAAGCTAGGCCGGCATAAAGGCAGGGCCTGACAAATCCATTGTCCGGCTGCCCGGGACAAGTTAAAATTTTTGCTGGGCAAGTAAACTATTTTCTTACTTGCCCAGAAAAATGTATAGAATATAAAGGAAAACCTAAGGATTTCAGAGTTCTGTTGCAGAATCTGTGTACCGGACAAGTTGTTCAAATTTTGATTTGTCAGCCCCTGATAAAGGGCTTTTATGGACCTTGCACCATAGCCAAGCAGTAAGAGATAATTAAGAAAAAAGTATTCCAGAATTCTCATCAAAATACATCTTTTCTAATATTCATATATATGTTAATACTCTTTTTCTAGACTTGTTTGATGATTAGCTCTGATTAATTATGAGTGGCTGTGATTATTATGGTGATTTTTTTTGTCTTCAGTCTGGTTCTGCCCGAGAACATGGATGAGATGGTAAAGCTGATTACACAGGAACCTGAAGATGAGATGGAAGACAAAGTCAAATACAAGTTAGTCACTCAGAAGTCCAAATGATAAAGAGAGTTCAGTGAAAATTTGAAGATGATTTATGATTATTCTTCATGAAACATGTTGTGGTCCCTTATTAGAAGCAGCTTGATGAGGTGGTTCTAATGAGAGACCACATCATGTTTTCAATGAAACATATAAGATGCATAATGATGGAATTATTGTCAGTTGCTCTCTTTACCTTGGGCTCTGGAAAAATCTGAAGAAAGCTAAAATTTGGACAGTAAAAATAGACATTTTTGCTGCCCTTAACATTAACATGATAAAAAAGGCTTTTAATGTTCCGAAATGTGGGTATGTGCTGTTAAGGTAACATGATCTAATAAATAACCGTTTAAGACACTTCTTTTTTTTTATGCCCCCGTGACGATAGTCAGGGGGCATTAAGAGTTGCTCCTGTCTGTCCATTCGACTGTCTGTCTGTCCATCCGTACGTTCATCACACTTTAGAGTACAGAGTTTGTGTAATCAACTTCTCCCACAGTTTTCAATGGATCTTTTTCAAACTTTGCAGTCATGTTGTGGACATATTGAAGATGTGCATGTGGATTTTTGATGGGGCTACAGTTAATTTTGACAAAATTACGGCCTTTTGAACTTAGTCATTTAAGGCAAATTTTTGCATTGTAGGGTATGGAGTTTGTGTAATCAACTCCTCCCACAGTTTTCAATGGATCTTTTCCAAATCTTGTATACATGCTGTGGACATATTGTAGATGTGCATGTGGGTTCTTCTTTGAGCTAGATATAATTTTGACAGAATTACGGCCTTTTGAACCTAGTCATTTTAGGCAATTTTTTGCATTTTAGGGTATGGAGTTTGTGTAATCAACTCCTCCCACAGTTTTCAATGGATCTATTTCAAACCTTGCATACATGCTGTGGACATATTGAAGATTTGCATGTGGGTTTTTGTTAGAGCTAGAATTAATTTGACAGAATTATAGCCTTTTCAACTTACCGTAATCGACCCATTTACCGCACCGTGCGCTTAACTTTTTCAAAATTGCAACAAAAAGATGTGGTTAAAATGTATTTAATAACCGCACACTCAGAACAATGAAATGCAGGGTGACTGGAAAGAGGCAACATGGGTAGGACTGGAAATACTTTGTGTTTATACTTTTCATGAGTTCCCTGTTAATTATTGGGTTTTGTGAGAGTGTCAAAGAAAAAGCAGTGTGCGCTTGTGCAGTTTGTCCGGAAATGGCCTTGGTGTGCGGTTATAGGGGCATGTGCGGTAAATGGGTCGAGTACGGTAGTCATTTTAGGCTTATGTTTGCATTGTAGGGTAAGTACTTTGTGTAATCAACTCCTCCCACAATTTTCCGTGGCTGTTTTTCAGACATAGTATACTTATTGTGGACATAATAAAGATGTGCATGTTGGTTTTTGATTAAAAAAATTAATGATTTTAACGGAATTACAGCCTTTCAAACTTATTCATTTTAGGCTGCATTTTTGCACTGTAGGGTATGGAGTTTGTGTAATATTTTTAGTGGATTCTTTTTAGATATTGTTTGGTGCTTAAAAGATGCCTTAGGGATGTACACATATCCTGTGACAGGTGCTGCACGGGGGCATCATAAGTGTCTTACAGACACAATTTTCTAGTTTTAAATAAAGAACTTAAGAGATAGTGATCAGTGTTTAGTGATTGAGCAGTTGCTTGCCTGGATTCCCGTGCTGTTGCTGCACAGTGATTTATATGAACTGGGTCTTGTTTTTAGAAAATTGAGTTTAACAAAGTAAGAGTGACCCTTCAAAAACAGCTATTGCCATGGAGTAAATAGTTTACTAGGGTCCATTTGTCCATCCATCTGCAGTTGTCTGCACTGGCCAGGAATGCATATGAGACCCTGCTCACTTTCTCTTGTTAAAAGAGTTTTCCTTTTTCTGCAGATTCCCCAACACAGCGTGTGAGCTGTTAACCTCTGACGTTTCACAGATTAATGATGCCCTCGCTGGCAGTGATGAACTTATAAGAAAACTATATGGTTTCTTGGATGCAGACATTGAACTGAATCCTCTCCTTGCCAGCTTCTTCAGTAAAGTCATGGGGCTTTTAATAACAAGAAAAAGTGAAATGGTAAGAATTGGCTTTTTCATTGTAATTGAATCTGCTTACTGTATAATAAATTTCAATTGACATTTACATATAACACACCTTAGACGATTTTTGTCGGGCTTGGGACTAGCAGAAGAGTCACGGGTACTACTTTTTAGCTCGCCTGAACGAAACTTCAGGAAGAGCTATTGTTGTCACCACGGCGTCCGAGTCCGCGTCCGCGTCGTCGTCTGGATAGGATGTTTTGGTTAAAGTTTTTAAAGACCTATATCTCCTTAACCCATGGATGGATTCTTTTGATACTTGCACTGTAGTTAGATATTGGTCTAAAGTTTAACAGGGTATCACCCACACCCCACTCAGTGACCTTCATGTCAAGGTCATGGACTTAGAAAATTGGGAGTTTTCTTGGACTGGATGTTTTGGTTAAAGTTTTATAAAGCCCAATATCTCCTTAACACATGAATGGATTCCTTTGATACTTGCACTGAAATTAGATATTGGTCTAAAGTTTTCGAAGGTACTGCCTCAATCCCCCTCAGTGACCTTGATGTCAAGGTCATGGACTTAGAAAATTGTCTTTTTATTGATTGGATGTTTTGGTTAAAGTTTTTTAAAGACACATATCTCCTGAACCCATTGATGAATTCTTTTTATATTTGCACTGTAGTTGGATCTACAGAGTACTACCCCAACCCCGCTCAGTGATCTTGATGTCAAGGTCAGGGACTATGGAAATTTTGGTCTTTATTAAAGTTTTGTAATTGCATACTGATTCATAATGCTTTGCAGAGATTTAGTTTATACTTGAACTGATGTTAGACACTTTTTTGAGTTTTTACAAAACACCATATACATACCCCAACTGGATGACCTTGAAGTCAAGGTCATCGACATAGAATTTTGGCTTAAAGATTTTGGTTAAAGTTTTATATTAATGATGACATAATTTCACAGTGCCACGATGATGGACTCAGTTGATACTAATACTTGGACTGATACTGATGCTAGATAATGGTTCAGGGTTTTGATACATCCTAGCCCCCCACCCCTCAGTTTTTTTACCTCAAGCTCATGGACTTTGAAATTTCATTTCATTTTTAGCTCGCCTGAACGAAAGTTCAGGAAGAGCTATTGTTGTCACCACGGCGTCCGCGTCCGCATCAGCGTCCGCGTCGGCGTCGGCGTCCGGATTGGATGTTTTGGTTAAAGTTTTTTAAAGACCTATATCTCCCTAACCCATGGATGGATTCTTTTGATACTTGCACTGTAGTTAGATATTGGTCCAAAGTTTAACATGGTACCACCCCCACCCCATTCCTTGACCTTGATGTCAAGGTCATGGACTTAGAAAATTGGGAGTTTTTTGGGACTGGATGTTTTGGTTAAAGTTTTCTAAAGCCCAGTATCTCCTTAACCCATGGATGGATTCCTTTGATGCTTGCACTGTAGTTAGATATTGGTCCAAAGTTTTCCAAGGTACCACCCCCACCCCCCTCAGTGACCTTGATGTCAAGGTCATGGACTTAGAAAATTGTCTTTTTATTAATTGGATGTTTTGGTTAAAGTTTTTTTAATGACACAGATCTCCTGAACCCATAGATGAATTCTTTTTATATTTGCACTGTAGTTAGATATTAGTCCAAAGTTTTACAGAGTACTACCCCAGCCCTGCTGGGTGACCTTGATGTCAAGGTCAGGGACTTAGGAAATTTGGTCTTTATTAAAGTTTTCTAATTGCGTACTGATTCATAATGCTTGGCAGAGATTTAGTTTACACTTGAACTGATGTTAGACACTTTCTTGAGTTTTTAACAAAACACTATATACTTACCCGACTGGATGACCTTGATGTCAAGGTCATGGACTTTGAGTTTTGTCTTAAAGATTTTGATTAGTTTTATATTAATGAAGACATAATTTCACAGTGCCACAATGGACTCAGTTGATACTAATACTTGGACTGATGTTAGATTAAGGTTAAAGGCTTTGATACATCCTAGCCCTGCCCTCCTCCCCCCTACCCCTTAGTTCTTTGACCTCAAGCTCATGGACTTTGAAATTTCATGTTTTTTTTTTTGTTTTTTTTAAAGACATTTCTGAGATAGCTTTTGTTTATAAATGTGTTGTCATTATGGACATGCTTGCCTGAAGTTTTATACATAGCAGTCCACACCACCATAGCAACTGTGTGATGGGCAAGCACCTATTCAGGCGAGCTATGCTGTCAGGCGACAGCTCTTGTTTTTATTATTTTGATATTATTTTAAGACTTATTTTTTAGATAGCTTTTGTTTATAAATGTGTTTTCATTATGGACATGCTTGCCTGAAGTTTTATGCATAGCAGTCCACACCACCATAGCGGCTGTGTGATGGGCAAGCACCAATTCAGGCGAGCTATGCTGTCAGGTGACAGCTCTTGTTGGTGTTGTTGTCGGCGGCGTAAACATTGCCTCAGGTTTCCTGGTTAAGCTTTGTTTTGTGATAATACCCAGACAGGTGAAACAGAGCATTCTGCAGAATTCTTATTGTCTCACTTGCAATTAGAAGAAGTGAGACGTAGGTATAACTTGTCTGGCGGGGCTGCAGCTGCATAGATTTTTGTCAAATTTTCTGGAGTAGCTGTTTTGTGACCATGCACACACAGGGGAGACACTGCCTTCCACAGAATTCTTGCTCTATTGTATGCTGATCAGGGCAAGAGCAAATACATATTCATTTCTTCCTTTGAAGGTGATCAGATCATTTGAGCCCTGACATGACAAAACCCACAAACAGGCATGTGCGCCCAGCGAAGACTTCGATCAGTTTTGGCATCAACTCAGTCTGATCAGAGTCTTCGCTGTTCACTTTAAAGGTAGCTAAGGGTGTAAGCTAGCTCTGTGTTGACAGTGAAGACTCTGATCAGGCTGGGCTGATGCCAGGCTGATCGAAGTCTTCCCTGGGCGTACATGCCTCTTTGTTGGTTTTGTCATGTAGCGACTCATTTAGTATGTCCAGCTTTGAAAAAGTTGCCTTAAGGTGAATGGAATACACTTACAGGAGAAGCACCCATTCCAATTAAACTTATCGCCGGGCCGGGTAGCGCAATAGTTAGGGCACCTGACTCGTAAGTCAGAGGTCCTGGGTTCGAATCCCGGTCTGGCCACATACTTTCGTTTCTCCTTCCCCTGATTCAAGATGGGCAGTTGTCAGTTACTGGCGAAAGTATGTGCACTTAGTACTGGTTAACCGCTTAGGAGGTCTAAGCCTGCCCAGGAATAGTGTGGTTAGGTTAACTGACCGTCCCGACATGACCTTAGTTGTTTACCATGGACGTTAAGCATCAAATCAACCAACCAACCAATTAAACTTTTGCGTCCCAGCCATTAATAAGAAAAATTTTGCCGCTATAGGAGTCATGTTTTGCACATGTCTGTCATAAGGTACCCTTTCATACAACATCATTTACATGTACATGTAGTCAGACATTGTGGCTTTTGAAAAAAATTCTATATACAAAATATGAGCCGTGACATAACATAATCATCAAAGTGGCTTGTGGGCCCAGCAAAGACTCAGCTCAGTCTGATCAAAGTCTTTACTGACCGCACAGAGGTAGCTTAGACCCATAGCTTCCCTTTAAGTGCACAGCGAAGACTCTGATTAGACTGGGCTGATGGCCATGCTAATCAGTCTTTGCTGGGTGCACATGCCTCTTCGTTGGTTTTGTCATGTCGCGACTCATTTATGTTTTATGGGTATGTACAGAATTTATCTCACAGTGACTATCAAAACACAGCCTACCTGGAGTCCTGAATGTATTCTATTTCAGATATTAGAATTTTTAAAGTCGAGAGAAGACTTTGTCGGCACACTTCTACGTCACATAGGAACTTCAGCAATCATGGATTTGCTGTTACGTTTGCTCACATGTATAGAGTCTCCAGAAATCAGGCGTGCCATGGTCGAGGTAAGCTTGATGTCTAGAATGCCCCAAACTGTCTAACTCCAGTCTTATGTTACTGCTGTTAGATGGATTTTTCCCTTCCAAAACAATTCCAGAAATCTTAATCCATCTTACAAAGATTATAAGATTTCTGGGTTGTTTTGGAGGGGGGATGGGGAAACCTCTTATAACCAAGACTTACAGTAAATAATGAGACTTGAGTTCCTAGCAGTTGTATCTGATCAGGGCCTGCAGTCATTGTCATTCCACCAGCCAGACAGTACCATGGTTGGAGTGGAGTGAGGATAGATAAAAATAAGGTTGTCCAACATTGGCTTTAGGATGGGTACTACCTTCGCTATCTCTTCTCTACAAAACAGTACCACACAATACAAACTTTATAGTCAGAGGGTTACAACATATAAAACATTAGCTATGAATGGCTTTTTACCAACCTCTCTCCTCTCTGGGACATGGCATTATTGAGACAGAAATATTGCCTCAGAGGCCATTACACCTTAATGAGGTTCAGTAAACTAGATAGAACAGGTAGAGTAATGTGTGAAGATAAATGGATACTCTTTTCAGGGGAAGCAACTGTCACATTTCTTTGGGATTCTTTAAAGAAAGAATTTTCTTCTGTAAGAGCAGTTTCTTTCCTTTAAGAGTAGACTGATTTTTGGAAGACCTTCACTGTCTAAGCAAGAAACACAAGTCACAAAAGTTATGTTCTTTCAAAAAAAACATGGAGGTCTGCTGTTACACAGGGTTGCCATAATCAGGGAAAAACATCTGGAAAATGAATTATATCCAGATTAGGGAAGTCGCGGAATTTTGTGGTTGGTTAGGGAAATTTGGAAAGGATTTGAAAAGTCAGGGAATATTTGAAAATTAAGGGCTATGGCAGTGTTATGGAAATATACTTTTTCTTTATGGAGAAAGAATGTACTTTCTAGAGACAAAGTCCAGGCACATGCCCCCCCCCCCCCCCCCCCCCCATATGTTAGTGGGATATTCTTTAAGGAAAGAATTTGATCCCTGGGAGAAAATTCTTATGAGTTTTCTCCCTGGGAGCAAATTCCTTCCTTTAAGAGTAACTCGAATTTGCACTTGGGGAGAACTTCTTTCCTTTCAGCGTAACTGCTAATTTAGAAGTGATAGAGTTAACACTGTTGAAGTAAAGATTAAAATTTACTTATGGATAAGTAAACTGTAAAATGTCAGGGAGAAGGGAGGAAAATTTGAAGTGGAGGATCAGTGACAACCCTGAATTATACCTTCAAGTGTCCTGATATTTAGGCTTATAATTCCTGTAATAACACATTTAACTGACATGTGATATGACTTAGTTAGGAGTTACCTGAAAGACTAATTGGTAATGTATTACACAATCAATACATCATATCATGAAGCAATGTGAAATGAGCTATTCCCAGTTGAAAGGGACATTATGCCAATACTGACCAATACTTATTTGGAAAAATGCAATATAAAGGCAGAGTAATATGGGATGATTTCCTTTTAACTGATCCCTCTGACTTACACATCATAGCACTGATTATGGGCGGTGTTTGATACTTAAACAGAGACAAATTCCTTAAAAGTGAATTGATATTCATTCAGGGGTCAGAACTCTGAGAACTCTGCTGTCTTCAATTTTACCATCCTTCCCATTGGAAGTCAACTCTGCAAGAGTAGACCCCTTTTTGTAAGGGCTACATAATCCAGGAGAAGCAATCAGGAAGTTACAAAAGTTGTTTCTGTTTGTGTAGGTGTACCCATAATTGTCTGAAGAATAACATGCTGTAGCAATGTAGCCCCTAAGCAAAAATTTGGGAGATGGGGAACAAGAAATTCTTCAGCAGACATTTAGATGGATTATGGGGACATGATTTCCAGAAGTGGATAGATTTGATTTTAAAACATTTTCAAGGGATTGTGTGCTCTAAAAATTTCAGTCACTGCTGAAGTTGTTAACACATATCCCAGTAAAATTTCTGTCTTCTCAGATTGCTTACTCTGTAAATCAAGTAGGTAGTGACCCATAATGGTTGTCTGTTTGAAAAAAAATATTGAAACATTTTTTTTCAAACCAACAAAGTTTTGTAATTTTTTTTATATACAAATGGCGCCAAAATACATAAAGCATGAGCTTGCTGTCACTGCTTATCACTGCTCATGATGGGGTTATGCTTCAGTTGTATTTGTTTTCTTTTTTCAGTGGTTAAATGAAGAAAGTATAGTGAAAAAACTAGTCAACAGTATAACAGTAGCATATGATGAAGACGTAAGTCAAGTTTTAACAACCTTTCTAATGCTCTGGACAGGGACATTACAGGGATAATTTTCCGTAAAATCATATTTATGATGTGAGTTCTTATTAGAATTGCCTTGGCAGGCAGTTCTATATGTACTCAAAACATATATTCATGAAGACTTAGAGAAAACAAGGATTCAGCCCACAAATTCAGATTTTGGTAAACTTTTCAGCATGAAAATATTTGCACTGAAGTCTAATAAGCAGTTGGAACTGCTACTTTTAAAAGAAGGATCCTGCTGTGATGCACTGGTCAGACTGTTCGAAGTTGAAGTTTTTACAAACTCTATGAGTTTTCTCTTTTCTTATGCTATTAGAGTGCAGTAAAACAAATATCCATAGCAATTTTATTAGATCTTTCAGACAACAGACGTAGGCTCTGGCATTTAGTAGGCAGATTATTAATCAAATGTTCTCCTTAGCTAACTCACTGAGTCTTCAATGGAAGATATGTTGTGTGTGGTTCTAGACCAGCTCATTTCTTAGTAAATATACATATTCTGCTCCAGGGGAAGTATAAACTGTCAGGAAAGATACCGTTTTAATCCTGTTAAACGCCCCAGGGGTGTTGCATTTTATGAAAGGAGAGAGGGTGGGAGGGGTGTTATTTAGAGCCTAAAGCATAGTAAATCAGCCACTGCCAAAATACTTCTAATTAACAGTATTAAGGTGACTGGAGATGTTTTCAGAGGAAGCAGTTCTACTTCTTTGCCTCCCTTCTCAGTAGGGGCCAGTTGTAGAGGGAAGAATTTGCTCATCTAGGAGCAAATTCTTTAAGAGTAGACCTGATTTCAAAGAGCTACAGGAATTCATGCAAGTAAATATAACAGAATTTTCAGAAAAGAGGCAGGGCATGTTCATTAGAGCTGGGGCATTTATTAGGATTGATAAGTAAATGTTACAATAGAAGTATTTACCTCCTTTTTCATTTTGCGGGGTACTCTTTAAGAATTTGCTCCCAAGCAACCATATCAGGTTTGTAAGATATTGTCATTATATTTCAGATTCATTGTAATGCTGCTCAAAGTCTCTGTGACATTATACGCCTCGGTAGAGAGCAAGTATTACAGTTACAAGACAGAGCAGAACCAGACCCTCTTCTTACAGCAGTCGAAAAGTAAGTTTAGACAATAACGTTGCCTTTAAGAAACGGCAAAAAACTGTTTATGACAATATCTGGTGTAACTCTTATATTGATATAGAAGGGAAATATAAAAAGTCTAAAAGTTGGGACACCTAAAATACTCACTGTAATTGTCCTAAAAATTGAACAGTCTGGTTTTACAGTGCAATGATGCATCTTAAAAATACAGATGGAACGGCAAACAGTGTAGACATTGATCAGATTGCTCCTTAATGACCCTTTAGGTTCTGAACTGTTTGCTCAGACCCATAAAAAAGGTAAAGGTTTCCCATAGCCTAATAGCTGTAGGGTGAGTGGGGGTTAGAGACCCACTTTATCTTTGAGTGAGTGGGGGTTAGAGACCCACTTTATCTTTGGCACAGCAGATGAAAGGCAGAGCTCCCCCCCCCCCCCCCCCCCCCCCCCCCCCACCCCACCCCTTCGCTGCCTTTTCCTTCCCTGATTCGAAAAAGGTACACATTTACTGCTGGTTGACAGAGTTTTCCAGTTGTCAGGTTTTGCAGTCCAACAAGTTGTTGGATTGCAAAACCTGGGCGCAATATCTAGCGATCTCGCAACTTTCCAGCGGCTTTCTGCACCACAACCAAGTCACCACTGCATGCGTCAGTCAGTGAGTTACATTTTCATACGTATTATATGCAAACACTGCCATTTGTTTGCCAAAAAATGTGAGCAGTATGTATGCTCTTCACATTTTTTAGCTCGCCTGAGCACGAAGTGCTCAGGGTGAGCTTTTGGGATACCCTGATGTCCGTCGTCCGTCGTACGTCCGGACGTCCGTCCGTCAACTTTTGCTTGTGTACACTCTAGCAGGCACAGTTTTGATCCAATCTTTCTGAAACTTTGTCAGAATGTTTATCTCCATAAAATCTAGGCCAAGTTCGAAACTGGGTCATGTCGGGTCAAAAACTAGGTCACTAGGTCAAATCTTAGAAAAACCTTGTGTACACTCTATAAGGCACAGTTTTCATCCAAAGTTCATGAAACTTTGTCAGAATGTTTATCTTAATAATATCTAGGATAAGTTCGAAACTGGATCACGTCGGGTCAAAAACTAGGTCACCAGGTCAAATCTTAGAAAAACCTTGTGTACGCTCTAGAAGACACAGTTTTCATCCAAAGTTCATGAAACTTAGTCAGAATGTTTATCCTCATTATATCTAGGTTAAGTTTGAAACTGGGTCACGTCGGGTCAAAAACTAGGTCACTAGGTCAAATCATAGAAAAACCTTGTGTACGCTCTAGAGGACACAGTTTTGATCCAATCTATATGAAACGTTGTCAGAATATATATCTCCATAAACTCTAGGCCAAGTTTGAAACTGGGTCATGTAGGGTCAAAAACTAGGTCACTAGGTCAAATCTTAGAAAAACCTTGTGTACACTCTAGAAGGCACAGTTTTCATCCAAAGTTCATGAAACTTTGTCAGAATGTTTATCTTAATAATATCTAGGACAACTTCGAAACTGGCTCACGTCGGGTCAAAAACTAGGTCACCAGGTCAAATCTTAGAAAAACCTTGTGTACGCTCTAGAAGACACAGTTTTCATCCAAAGTTCATGAAACTTAGTCAGAATGTTTATCCTCATAATATCTAGGACAAGTTTGAAACTGGGTCATGTCGGGTCAAAAACTAGGTCACTAGGTCAAATCATAGAAAAACCTTGTGTACGCTCTAGAGGACACAGTTTTGATCCAATCTATATGAAACGTTGTCAGAATATATATCTCTCCATAAACTCTAGGCCAAGTTCGAAACTGGGTCATGTCGGGTCAAAAACTAGGTCACTAGGTCAAATCTTAGAAAAACCTTGTGTACACTCTAGAAGGCACAGTTTTCATCCAAAGTTCATGAAACTTTGTCAGAATGTTTATCTTTATAATATCTAGGACAAGTTCGAAACTGGGTCACGTCGGGTCAAAAACTAGGTCACTAGGTCAAATCTTAGAAAAACCTTGTGTACGCTCTAGAAGGCACAGTTTTCATCCAAAGTTCATGAAACTTAGTCAGAATGTTTATCCTCATAATATCTAGGATAAGTTTGAAACTGGGTCACGTCGGGTCAAAAACTAGGTCACTAGGTCAAATCATAGAAAAACCTTTTGTATGCTCTACAGGACACAGTTTTGATCCAATCTATTTGAAACATTGTCAGAATATATATCTCCATAAACTCTAGGCCAAGTTTGAAACTGGGTCATGTAGGGTCAAAAACTAGGTCACTAGGTCAAATCATAGAAAAACCTTGTGTACGCTCTAGAGGACACAGTTTTGATCCAATCTATATGAAACGTTGTCAGAATGTTTATCTTTATAATATCTAGGACAAGTACGAAACTGGGTCATGTTGGGTCAAAAACTAGGTCACTAGGTCAAATCATAGAAAAACCTTGTGTACACTCTAGAAGGCACAGTTTTCATCCAAAGTTCATGAAACTTTGTCAGAATGTTTATCTTAATAATATCTAGGATAATTTGAAACTGGGTCACGTCGGGTCAAAAACTAGGTCACCAGGTCAAATCTTAGAAAAACCTTGTGTACGCTCTAAAAGACACAGTTTTCATCCAAAGTTCATGAAACTTAGTCAGAATGTTTATCCTCATAATATCTAGGACAAGTTTGAAACTGGGTCACGTCGGGTCAAAAACTAGGCCACTAGGTCAAATCATAGAAAAACCTTGTGTACGCTCTACAGGACACAGTTTTGATCCAATCTATATGAAACATTGTCAGAACATATATCTCCATAAACTCTAGGCCAAGTTTGAAACTGGGTCATGTAGGGTCAAAAACTAGGTCACTAGGTCAAATCTTAGAAAAACCTTGTGTACACTCTAGAAGGCACAGTTTTCATCCAAAGTTCATGAAACTTTGTCAGAATGTTTATCTTTATAATATCTAGGACAAGTTTGAAACTGGGTCACGTCGGGTCAAAAACTAGGCCACTAGGTCAAATCATAGAAAAACCTTGTGTACGCTCTAGAGGACACAGTTTTGATCCAATCTATATGAAACATTGTCAGAATATATATCTCCATAAACTCTAGGCCAAGTTCGAAACTGGGTCATGTCGGGTCAAAAACTAGGTCACTAGGTCAAATCTTAGAAAAACCTTGTGTACACTCTAGAAGGCACAGTTTTCATCCAAAGTTCATGAAACTTTGTCAGAATGTTAATCTTAATAATATCTAGGATAAGTTTGAAACTGGATCATGTCGGGTCAAAAACTAGGTCACTAGGTCAAATCTTAGAAAAACCTTGTGTACGCTCGAGAAGGCACAGTTTTCATCCAAAGTTCATGAAACTTAGTCAGAATGTTTATCCTCATAATATCTAGGACAAGTTTGAAACTGGGTCACGTCGGGTCAAATATTAGGTCACTAGGTCAAATCATAGAAAAACCTTTTGTATGCTCTACAGGACACAGTTTTGATCCAATCTATATGAAACATTGTCAGAACATATATCTCCATAAACTCTAGGCCAAGTTTGAAACTGGGTCATGTAGGGTCAAAAACTAGGTCACTAGGTCAAATCTTAGAAAAACCTTGTGTACACTCTAGAAGGCACAGTTTTCATCCAAAGTTCATGAAACTTTGTCAGAATGTTTATCTTTATAATATCTAGGACAAGTTTGAAACTGGGTCACGTCGGGTCAAAAACTAGGCCACTAGGTCAAATCATAGAAAAACCTTGTGTACGCTCTAGAGGACACAGTTTTGATCCAATCTATATGAAACATTGTCAGAATATATATCTCCATAAACTCTAGGCCAAGTTCGAAACTGGGTCATGTCGGGTCAAAAACTAGGTCACTAGGTCAAATCTTAGAAAAACCTTGTGTACACTCTAGAAGGCACAGTTTTCATCCAAAGTTCATGAAACTTTGTCAGAATGTTAATCTTAATAATATCTAGGATAAGTTTGAAACTGGATCATGTCGGGTCAAAAACTAGGTCACTAGGTCAAATCTTAGAAAAACCTTGTGTACGCTCGAGAAGGCACAGTTTTCATCCAAAGTTCATGAAACTTAGTCAGAATGTTTATCCTCATAATATCTAGGACAAGTTTGAAACTGGGTCACGTCGGGTCAAATATTAGGTCACTAGGTCAAATCATAGAAAAACCTTTTGTATGCTCTACAGGACACAGTTTTGATCCAATCTATATGAAACATTGTCAGAACATATATCTCCATAAACTCTAGGCCAAGTTTGAAACTGGGTCATGTAGGGTCAAAAACTAGGTCACTAGGTCAAATCATAGAAAAACATTGTGTACGCTCTAGAGGACACAGTTTTGATCCAATCTTTATAAAACATTGTCAGAATGTTTATCTCCATAAACTCTAGGCCAAGTTCGAAACTGGATCATGTCAGGTCAAAAACTAGGTCACTAGGTCAAATCTTAGAAAAACATTGTGTACGCTCTAGAGTACACTGTTTTGATCCAATCTTTATAAAACATTTTCAGAATGTTTATCTCCATAAACTCTAGGCCAAGTACGAAATTGGGTCATGTCGGGTCAAAAACTAGGTCACTAGGTCAAATCTTAGAAAAACCTTGTGTACGCTGTAGAAGGCACAGTTTCGATCCAAAGTTCATGAAACTTTATTAGAATGTTTATCCTCATAATATGAAGAATAAATTTGAAACTGGGTCATGTAGGGTCAAAAACTAGGTCACAAGGTCAAATTATAGAAAAACCGTTTGTATGCTCTAGAGGACACAGTTTTGATCCAATGTTTATCTCCATAAACTCTAGGCCAAGTTTGAAAGTAGGTCATGTCAGGTCAAAAACTAGGTCACTAGGTCAAATCTTAGAAAAACCTCGTGTACGCACTTGAAGGAACAGTTTTGATCCAATCTTCATGAAACTATGTCAAAATGTTTATTGTCCATATATATATGCCCCTTATGAAACTGAGTCACGTCAGATCAGAAACTAGGTCACTAGGTCAAATCTAAGAAAAACTTTGTGTACACCCTAGAGGGCACAGTTTTGATCCAATCTTCATGAAACTCTGTCAGAATGTTTACCTTTATGAAATCTAGGTAAGTTTGAAACTGGTTTGTGTCGGATCAAAAACTAGGTCACTAGGTCAAATATAAGAACGACCTTGTATACGCTCCAGAGGGCACAGTTTTGATCCAATCTCAATGAAACTTTGTCAGAATGTTTATTCTTACAATATCCGGTTTGAAACTGGATCATGTCGGGTCAAAAGCTAGGTCACTAGGTCAAATTTAAATTAAGTTATGTTGCAAGAATCAGAACTAACATTGCAATGATGCCAGCCACAAACTCCTTGGAATACATTAGTTTCACCACAGTGAGATAATGATGCTACCATTCTATCATCTGTGTTTGCCTAGTTAAGTCTAGTTGAAATCCATCAAAGGAACTCAACATGAACGGGAACTTTTCGGAGAAGCGACTCTGCCATTTTCAGCTCACCTGATCGAGCCTTACAGTATTGGTGTTAGCTGCCTCTTTCATCCATCCATAAACATTTTCAAACATCTCTGAAACCACTGGGCAGATCAAATTTCATCCTAAACCAATCAGATTTCTTCTTAGAAATTACTTTACTCTCTCAAAATGTCGGACAAGAAAGTCATTGCCGGCGTAAAACACAAAACAGATAGAACAATTCTGAGCGTTTTTCCGAAGCGTCAGCGTATTTCTACCGATGAAAACAACAATAATAGCACAGCTCCTATTGAGATCAGTAATCAATCGAAGGCCAATGCCTCGGAAAGTGGTCAGTCGCAGGGGGGTGGGGGCTCTGAAAAGTTGAAAACAAACATGACAAACGATCTTTCCAGTCTGCGTGGCTCTGAGACTTTTCATTCAGTTTTAATGAAGTTCAAGTTGTATGAATGTTAATCAGAGTTTAGTTTGAAATTTTCAACTTTTGATGTTCTGTTGGAAGTTTAGTGTTTGATTGTTATGTTGACTTGAGCTAGTGATTCCTGTACTTGAGAGAGACATTATTATCTACCAAAGCAGGCCCAACAAGGGAAAGGCAAAACATTGCTCAAGGTGAGTCGTAAATTTAGGGCCCACAATTTTTTGTAATGTCCCCACTTTTTTACCTGACAGGGGCCCTTGGGCCCCAGTTTTGAAATTTCTAGAATGAACACTGTGGCCGCCATTCCCATGTATGGTAAAAACTCTTATAAATCCTCACCAGAGCCAGTGAACTGATTAATGCTCAGGTGAGCGATTTAGGGCCACCATGGCCCTCTTGTTTTCAGCAATAATATATTAGCACATCTGATTTTATTTATACACACTGGAAGACTTAAATCCTTGATTTGAGACTTTCTTAATCTAACAATGTTTTGAACAACTAGTCCTTGATAAAGGATTTATTCAGCATTGAGGTAGAACATTACTTGACAATATTATGCATTGACTGGTTCAAGCCATTTGAAATTCAAATTTCAAATGGCTTGAACCAGTCAATGCATAATAATGTCACAGAAACATGCTTAACCAGAAATTTGATAAGAGTGCACAATGCTTCCGGGAAGCAGATGACAGTGTCTATTCTAGGATGCCCGATTGCGGGATTCACGCTAATTTTTCTCATATCCCGCATGAATTCAGACCGAATGCGTGACAGTCCCGCGTAAAAAATAAACAATGAAAACGTCCCAAAACAAAGAATTTACTCTTGCCTTGCAGGAAATACCGCTGTTTTGAATAAAACAGCATTAAACCATCACTGCCTATGTTATTTTCGCCATATTATGTTCATTAGAGTAGCTTCCCTTGACTTCACTGGTCAGACGAAATACCGGAACAAATTTCATTAGGGAGTGGGTAAGATGCGTAACCCGCTGCCGCACCTACGTTAGCATACCCGCGGTGGAAATTTATAAATCGCTGAAAAACTATGTATCAGCAAAAACATCACTGTAAACCCATTGAAATACTTAGATATAAGACTAAAACCTTCAAATCAACTCAGAAAATATGTAACTGGAATGTGATAGGGATTTAGAACAGAAAAATTGATCTCTAACTGGGTGAAACAGGTCAGTTAAGATATTACTGTATAGTCTTGGACAGGAATAAATGTCTAATGTCTAAAGTCAGTTCAGATTACTGTATAGTCTTAGACAGGAATAAATGTGTAAATGTCTGTTTTATGAGCTAAATGTTTTCTGTCTGTTCGAAAATTGTCCCCCCTATTTTTTGAAAATCCCCCCTAATTTTGAGATGAAGGGGGGAAAATCCCCCCTCATTTTCAGTTTCTAGATTAGACACTGAGATGATATAAATCATAAATATAGGGTTTCTAATAAATAAAAGCTTCTGAACTTATTATATCAGTGCTTCAGATAAAAAGAGGAACAGGAATAATTTTCCATATTTCTCCATAAAAACATACATATTATAGAACCGTCTCACTGAGATGGGTCTAATGAATAGTAACAACAAGGGTTTGGTGGAGGAAGTAAATGAAAACATCACAGAATTATCCTCAAAATCCCACCATGTCTGGAACTCTGGACTCGGGGGCACAGGGTATAATCGATTTCGCGAATTTTCGCTTCCTGCAGAGACTGTACATCATATCTGGCTTCCGCCGAGATTGTCCGCGAACTTTTGCTTCCTGCCGAGACTTCTGTACATGATAAATGGCTTCCTGCAGAGACTGTCAGCGTGATTCTGCTTCCTGCCGAGAGCCTCGGCAGGAAGCAGAATCACGCGGACAGTCTTGGCAGGAAGCCATTTCTCGAGGACAGTAGTCTCTGCAGGAAGCAAGAGTTCGTGGACAGTCTTGGCGAAAGCCAAATATGACGGACAGTCTCGGCAGGAAGCGAAAATTGGCGGAATAGATTATACCCTGTGTGGGGGGAAAATGTCATGATTGTGCCTTTCTGACTGCATGGCTTACCTATAGGTGGTGGACAATACATTGCATTCCAAGGCATGTTTATTTGTATTTAATATTTTCAGGGAAGAGACAGTGTCGCAGTTGTTAGATAATATGTTGTCAGGAGAAAAGAATGAGTCTGTTATAGTCAATGGTTTGTCTGTCATACAGACGTTGTTAGAGTTTAATAATAAACAAGGGTAAGTGTAACAGGCATGTTAAAAAATTTTCACATGTTCTTCTGTGGAGCTTCAGAGCTCTACAGAAGACCAAGTGAAAATTTTGGGGTTGTAATTTTTAGCTTGCTTGTACGAAAGTACAGGGAGCTATTGTTGTTACTCTGACGTGGGCAGGGCGTGGGTGTTGGCGTCACACTTTAAAGTGTTACGTTAAAGTTTTTTATGTGATGGGCAAGGCACTGCTGGCGAGCTATCCTGTACGCGGACAGGTCTCGTTTACTGAAGCTCCAGCCGGGCCGGGTAGCGCAATCGGTAGGGCACCTGACTCGTAAGTCAGAGGTCCTGGGTTCGAATCCCGGTCTGGCCACATACTTTTGTTTCTCCTTCCGCTGATTCAAGAAGGGCAGTTGTCAGTTACTGGGGAAAGTATGTGCACTTAGTACTGGTTAACCTCTTAGGAGGTCTAAGCCTGCCCAGGAATGGTGTGGTTAGGTTAACTGTCCATCCCGACATGACCTTAGTTGTTTACCGTGGACGTTAAGCATCAAATCAACCAACCAACCAACTGAAGCTCCACAGAAGACCAAGTGAAAATTTTGGGTTTGTAATTTTTTTTTGTTAAGCATCCGGACGTCCGTCAACTTTTGCTTGTGTACACTCTAGCGGGCACAGTTTTGATCCAATCTTTCTGAAACTTTGTCAGAATGTTTATCTCCATAAAATCTAGGCCAAGTTCGAAACTGGGTCATGTCGGGTCAAAAACTAGGTCACTAGGTCAAATCTTAGAAAAACCTTGTGTACACTCTAGAAGGCACAGTTTTCATCCAAAGTTCATGAAACTTTGTCAGAATGTTTATCTTAATAATATCTAGGACAAGATCGAAACTGGGTCACGTCGGGTCAAAAACTAGGTCACCAGGTCAAATCTTAGAAAAACCTTGTGTACGCTCTAGAGGGCACAGTTTTCATCCAAAGTTCATGAAACTTTGTCAGAATGTTTATCTTTATAATATCTAGGACAAGTTCGAAACTGGGTCACGTTGGGTCAAAAACTAGGTCACTAGGTCAAATCTTAGAAAAACCTTGTGTACGCTCTAGAAGGCACAGTTTTCATCCAAAGTTCATGAAACTTAGTCAGAATGTTTATCCTCATAATATCTAGGACTAGTTTGAAACTGGGTCATGTCGGGTCAAAAACTAGGTCACTAGGTCAAATCATAGAAAAACCTTGTGTATGCTCTACAGGACACAGTTTTGATCCAATCTATATGAAACATTGTCAGAATATATATCTCCATAAACACTAGGCCAAGTTTGAAACTGGGTCATGTAGGGTCAAAAACTAGGTCACTAGGTCAAATCTTAGAAAAACCTTGTGTACGCTCTAGAAGGCACAGTTTTCATCCAATGTTCATGAAACTTAGTCAGAATGTTTATCCTTATAATATCTAGGACAAGTTTGAAACTGGGTCACGTTGGGTCAAAAACTAGGTCACTAGGTCAAATCATAGAAAAACCTTGTGTACCCTCTAGAGGACGCAGTTTTGATCCAATCTATATGAAACGTTGTCAGAATATATATCTCCATAAACTCTAGGCCAAGTTTGAAACTGGGTCATGTTGGGTCAAAAACTAGGTCACTAGGTCAAATCTTAGAAAAACCTTGTGTACACTCTAGAAGACACAGTTTTCATCCAAAGTTCATGAAACTTTGTCAGAATGTTTATCTTTATAATATCTAGGACAAGTACGAAACTGGGTCATGTTGGGTCAAAAACTAGGTCACTAGGTCAAATCATAGAATAACATTGTGTACGCTCTAGAGGACACAGTTTTGATCCAATCTTTATAAAACATTGTCAGAATGTTTATCTTCATAAACTCTAGGCCAAGTTCGAAATTGGGTCATGTCAGGTCAAAAACTAGGTCACTAGGTCAAATCTTAGAAAAACCTTGTGTACGCTCTAGAAGGCACAGTTTTGATCCAAAGTTCATGAAACTTTATCAGAATGTTTATCCTTATAATATGAAGGACAAATTTGAAACTGGGTCTTGTAGGGTCAAAAACTAGGTCACTTGGTCAAATCATAGAAAACCGTGTGTACGCTCTAGAGGACACAGTTTTGATCCAATCTTTATGAAACTTTGTCAGAATGTTTATCTCCATAAACTCTAGGCCAAGTTTGAAAGTAGGTCATGTCAGGTCAAAAACTAGGTCACTAGGTCAAATCTTAGAAAAACCTCGTGTACGCACTAGAAAGAATAGTTTTGATCCAATCTTCATGATACTATGTCAAAATGTTTATTGTCCATATATCTATGCCCCTTATGAAACTGAGTCACGTCAGATCAGAAACTAGGTCACTAGGTCAAATCTAAGAAAAACTTTGTGTACACCCAAGAGGGCACAGTTTTGATCCAATCTTCATGAAACTCTGTCAGAATGTTTACCTTTATGAAATCTAGGTAAGTTTGAAACTGGTTTGTGTCGGATCAAAACCTAGGTCACTAGGTCAAATATAAGAACGACCTTGTATACGCGCCAGAGGGCACAGTTTTGATCCAATCTCAATGAAACTTTGTCAGAATGTTTATTCTTACAATATCCGGTTTGAAACTGGGTCATGTCAGGTCAAAAGCTAGGTCACTAGGTCAAATCTAAATTAAGTTATGTTGCAAGAATCAGAACTAACATTGCAATGATGCCAGCCACAAACACCTTGGAATACATTAGTTTCACCACAGTGAGATAATGATGCTACCATTCTATCATCTGTGTTTGCCTAGTTAAGTCTAGTTCAAATCCATCAAAGGAACTCAACATAAACCGGAACTTTTCGGAGAAGCGACTCTGCCATTTTCAGCTCACCTGGGCCTTACAGTATTGGTGTTAGCTGCCTCTTTCATCCTTCCATAAACATTTTCAAACATCTCTGAAACCACTGGGCAGATCAGATTTCATATGGAGCCTGCACATGAGTCAAAGGATTGAAAGTTCTTCAAATGATCTTGGTCACATGACCAAGGTGGCCGCCATTCCCATGTATGGTAAAAACTCTTATAAATCTTCACCAGAGCCAGTGAGCTGATTAATGCTCAGGTGAGCGATTCAGGGCCACCATGGCCCTCTTGTTTACCACAGCGCCTCTCTACAAATGAGACTGTGTTTTTAGCTCACCTGAGCACGAAGTGCTCAAGGTGAGCTTTTGGGATACCCTGATGTCCGTCGTACGTCCGGACGGACGTCCGTATGGACGTCCGTCAACTTTTGCTTGTGTACACTCTAGCGAGCACAGTTTTGATCCAATCTTTATGAAACTTTGTCAGAATGTTAGTCTTTATAAAATCTAGGCCAAGTTTGAAACTGGGTCATGTCGGGTCAAAAACTAGGTCACTAGGTCAAATCATAGAAAAAGCTTGTGTACGCTCTAGAGGGCACAGTTTTCATCCAAAGTTCATGAAACTTTGTCAGAATGTTTATCGTCATAATATCTAGGACAAGTTCGAAACTGGGTCATGTCGGGTCTAAAACTAGGTCACTAGGTCAAATCATAGAAAAACCATGTGTACGCTCTAGAGGACATAGTTTTGATCCAATCTTTATGAAACTTTGTCAGAATGTTTATCTCCATAAACTCTAAGCCAAGTTTGAAACTGGGTCATGTCGGGCAAAATCTAGGTCACTAGGTCAAATCATGGAAAAACCTTGTGTACACTGTAGAAGGCACAGATTTTATCCAAAGTTCATGAAACTTTGTCAGAATGTTTGTCCTTATAATATCTAGAACACATTCGAAACTGATTCATGTCGGGTCAAAAACTAGGTCACTAGGTCAAATCATAGATAAACCTTATGTACGCTGTAGAGGTCACAGTTTTGATCCAATCTGTATGAAACATTGTCAGAATGTTTATCTCCATAAACTCTAGGTTAAGTTCAAAACTGGGTCATGTCGGGTCAAAAACTAGGTCACCAGGTCAAATCTTAGGAAAACCTTGTGTACGCTCTAGAAGGCACAGTTTTGATCCAAAATTCATGAAACTTTGTCAGAATGTTTATCCTCATAATATGTAGGATAAATGTGAAACTGGGTCATGTCGGGTCAAAAACTAGGTCACTAGGTCAAATCATAGAGAAACCTTGTGTATGCTCTAGAGGACACAGTTTTGATCCAATCTTTATGAAACTTTGTCAGAATGTTAATCTGCATAAACTCTAGGACGAATTTGAAACTGGGTCATGTCGGGTCAAAAACTAGGTCACTAGGTCAAATCTTAGAAAAACCTTGTGTAGGCTCTAGAAGGCACAGTTTTGATCCAAAGTTCATGAAACTATGTCAGAATGTTCATCCTCATAATATGTAGGACAAATTTGAAACTGGTTCATGGCATGTCGAAAACTAGGTCACTAGGTCAAATCTTAGAAAAACCTTGCATACGCATTTGAAGGCATAGTTTTGACCCAATTTTCATGTAACTATGTCAAAATGTTAATTGTCCATATATCTAAGCCCCCTACGAAACTGAGTCACGTCGGGTCTAAAACTAGGTCACTAGGTCAAATCTTAGAAAAAAACTTTGTGTACACCCTAGAGGGCACAGTTTTGATCCAATCTTCATGAAACTCTGTCAGAATGTTTATCTTTATGAAATCTAGGTAAAGTTTGAAACTGGGTGGTGTCGGGTCAAAAACTAGGTCACTAGGTCAACTATAAGAACGGCCTTGTATACGCTTCAGAGGGCACAGTTTTGATCCAATCTCAATGAAACTTTGTCAGAATGTTTATTCTTACAATATCCAGGCCAAGTTTGAAACTGGGTCATGTCGGGTCAAAAACTAGGTCAAATATTAGGAAAACCGTGTGTACGCTTTAGAGGTCACAGTTTTGATCCAAACCTAATGAAATTTTGTCAGAATGTTTATCCTCACAATATCTAGGCCAAGGTTGAAACTGGGTCATGTCGGGTCAAAAACTAGGTCAGATCTTAGAAAAACCTTGTGTACGCTCTAGAGGACACAGTTTTGATCCAATCTTTTTGAAACTTTGTCAGAATATTTATCATCACAATATTTAGGCTAAGTTTGAAAGTAGATCATGCCGGGTCAAAAACTACGTCACTAGGTCTGATATAAGAACGACCTTGTGTACACAGTACACAGTTTTGACACAGAGGGCACAGTTTTGATCCAATCTTCATGAACCTTTGTCAGAATGTTTATCCTCACAATATCCAGGCCAAGTTTGAAACTGGGTCATGTCAGGTCAAAAACTAGGTCACTAGGTCAAATCTTAGAAAAACTTTGTGCACACCCTAGAGGGCACAGTTTTGATCCAATCTTCATGAAACTTTGTCAGATTGTTTATCTCCATAAAATCTGTGTCAAGTTTGAAACTGGGTCATGTCGGGTCAAAAGCTAGGTCACCAGGTCAAATCTAAATTAAGTTAACTCCTTGGAATACATTAGCTTCACCACAGTGAGATAATGATGCTACCATTCTATCATCTGTGTTTGCCTAATTCAGTCTAAATCAAATCCATCAAAGGAACTCAACATGAACAGGAACTTTTCGGAGAAGCGACTCTGCCATTTTCAGCTCACCTGAGCCTTACAGTATTTGTGTTAGCTGCCTCTGTCATCCATCCATAAACATTTTCAAACATCTCTGAAACCACTGGGCAGACTAAACTCAAATTTTATATGGAGCCTGCACATGGGTCAAAGGATTGAAAGTTCTTCAAATGATCTTGGTCACATGACCATGGTGGCTGCCATTCCCGTTTATGGTAAAAACTCTTATAAATCTTCACCAGAGCCAGTGAACTGATTAATGCTCAGGTGAGCGATTCAGGGCCACCATGGCCCTCTTGTTTTATTTGTGTGCTCTGTGTATACCTGTTTTTCATCCCTTTTAAGTTGGATAATACAAAATGTAGAAAACTTCCTATGTCTAAAATATTCCTACAACTTGGTTTTATGATGGACAGAGTTGCAAGCTTATGTTCATTTGAAACTCACCATCGGCTTGTTTAATTTATTTCTTATCAAATATTAATTTCTTATCAAATGACCACTTGTTAAAGATTACATTTGCTTGATTTGTTATTCTCAGAAAACAAAGACTTTATTGATATCATTCTAACTTACAAAACAAAAGCTTCTTGTCTTGATTGCAATCAGCAGCTTCGTCAACAGAGTTATGGATACAAAATGTATCTGATGCTGATAAATTAGAAGGATTTTCTAGTATTTATGAAAGAAATATATTTAAAAAATCAACATTTTCATGACACTTCATATCAGTTTAACTGATTTTGTTCATCTTATTTTCAGTCCTGAAGATTCAGTTGAACAGATAACAGTGTCAGTGGACCCCGAAAGAATGTTTAATGGTGTAAAGAATGTTTTAACTGCAATTTGCCCTAGGTTGAAAGATTTTCACAGTATACTAGTAGAACCACCAAAGGTAAGCAGACTCAGTCCAGGCCCCGAGGTTATAAAACTTTTTTCATGCTCAACTCAGCTGAGCATGAAATTTTACCTGCTAAAAAATAGTAAATTACACATAAGTACAGTTGTTTTCATGCTCAGTTTAGCTGAGCATGAAAAAAGTTTATGACCTCAGGGCCTGTTCTTTGATCTGTAGAAAAAAAAACAATAAATAACAATTCTTATTCTGGTTTTGTTGAAGAAAAAAAGAAAAACTGTTGAGTATGATTGCATATTTTAATATAATTTGGAATAGATTACAAAAGCAAACTTATTTTTGATTCCAAAGACCTTTAAGGTTTTACCATAAATATGCTTCGGGCTCCTCCAAGAACAAGTGCTTTTCTGGGCTGGACATGCCTGAAAGAAACTTAAAGTTCTAATGATAAGGGATAAATGGTAATAAAAACTTCTTATTTTTAGATAGATAATGGATGGTACCCTTGAAACAATGTTGAGATCCTGTCCATAAGATCCCTGTCTATTACAACTAAAGTAGTGCTACTTTTGATTTCAGCAACGGTTTGAAGTGATGCCTACGACGGCCGGTAGCCTTGATCCTCCACTAGGGAACACAAGATTACAGACGTGTAGATTAATATCTTCTTTATTATCAAGAAATAATCATGAAATAAATATAGAATTAGCACAATTGGGGACCATAGGGCTTTTGTTGGTAAGTCCATTTTAGCCGCTCCATGCAGTTTGTGTGTACCAGAGTTGCCATGGTCAGGAAAAAATGGATTTTTTTTCCATGTGGGGGAAAATATTGGAATTTTGTGATTGAGCAGGGAAATTGGGAAAGGACTTGAAAAGGCAGGGATTTTAAAATCAGTGAGAACAACAACCCTTAGAAAATACATGAGCCGCGACACGAGAAAACCAACAATGTGGTTGTGCGCCCAGCGCAGACTCAGATCAGCCTGGGCATTCGCCCAGTCTGACCAGAGTCTTGGCTGTTCTCATGAAAGTAGCTTAATCCCTTGGCTACCCTTTAAGCGCATAGCAAAGACTCTGATCAGACTGGGCGGATGCCCAGGCTGATCTGAGTCTGTGCTGTACGCACAACCACATTGTTGGTTTTCTCGTGTCGCGGCTCACATGTATTCCCCTCAAAAGGAAAGGATATACCACAAAAAATCTCCCTCCTTATTAGGGGCCTCTCTTAAAGGAAAGACTTTGCTTCCATGGGGAGCATATTCTTTACCTCAGTTTTCCTTTCAGAGTGATCTCCAGTTTTTAAGTTTTAAGGGATACCTTTACCTCTGTTACAGTTTAGATTATAATCAACTTTTGGATTGGTAAAAGGGGATGTAAAATTGAAATACTTAGGGAAAAGCCAGGGAATTTTGAAGTTAGGATGATTGGCAACCCCGGTGTACTGTGAAAACTCTTATCAGCTGGAGCACCCAGGCAGACTGACCACAGAGCTCCAGATGGCATTAGGGCTCGGAGGCTGGTTCTGAGATGAATAAAAACATAAGTGAAGCTGCGACACAACAAATTGCGCCCAGCAAAACAACAAAGTGCGCCCAGAAAAGATTCTTGTCAGCCTGGGCATCTGCCCAGTCTGATCATTGTCTTTGCTGAGCACTAAAAGGGTAGCTAAGGGTCTAAGCAACCTCCATGCAGACAGTGAATACTCAGACCAGACTAGATAGATGTCCAGGCTGATCTGAGTCTTTGTTGGTCACACATGCCACTTTGTTGGCTTTGTAGTGTCATGGCTCAAGTACTTTGTGATCTCTCATTGAAGTTGCCTCATCAAGGGGTAGTTCTAATGATCAGCATCAGTCATAAGGACCTCTGACGGTTGTAATGTAAATTTGCCTATAAAAATAGTCAAGATTAAATTTTTGATATCCCCAAGAATTTCTCTTGAAATTTGTTGCTCTCAACTTCCCCTAACTGGCCATGAATTTAATTTTTGATTATTTTGCACATAGACTTCAATTTTTGGTGGAAAAAGCCAAATTTTGTAATTAAACGGAAACAGGAAAAGTTTTTTAAAGATATTTTTCCCCCCGTGCCTCAGCTAGCCACTTTGCATGGATGTGTGTACTATCATAATACACATTATATGTGAGTGGCTTGCTGAGGCACGGGGGGAAACAATAGTCTACAGCTGAAAAACTGAAAAAGTGGGTGGGGTACTTACACCCTTTATATCTAAAAATAGGCTAAAGTCCTTAGTACTGAAAAAATATTGCATAATATCAGTAACAGTAGTGTGTATGTCAGTTTTAGCATAGTTATCAATTAAGATTTCGATATCTTAGAAAACCAAATAAATGGACTTATTTTCAGAGACTGAAAAATTAACATACCCCTCTTGATAAAATTGGTCTATGTTAGTCTAGAGGCATGATAATTTTTCAAAATCACTGTTAAAATGTCTTTATAGTACACAAGGCTACATATTAATGCCAAATATTTCAACTTTTGTTGCCCGAGGAAGGTGCAGTAATTTGTCGAAAAATGGGCAAATATGCATTGATACTGTCAGAGGTCCTTTATGTTCTGTTCTAATTATGCTCAAAAACTACCTGTAAGCCCTTCCAAAAATAGATGCTCAAAAACTACCCGTAAGCTCCTCCAAAAATAGGCCTGCTCTTAAGTCTCGCCTGTGAAGCAGAAGCGAGACATAAGTATTGCTTTTCCGGTGTTGTCGGCAGCTTAAACTTTTTTTCGGGTTTTTGCATTTGGGTCAGTTTCACAAAGCGCTGACAGGCGAGACACCACGGAATTCTTGTTTTTCCAATTAAGAGTTGACCTCAATTGGAAAGTTACTCAGAAATAAAGATTGCAGAGTTGCTCCCTCTGAAAATGTAACCACGAGCATTCACCTAAGTCTTTATAGAGCTACAAAAAAACTGTAACAGAAATGCCTTTAATATTGGGAGTTCTGCATCAGATTTAAATACAGCTACATAAACCTACTCAGTGATAGAATCATTGTTTATTTTCACCTTATTAATGGCCAGGCCGTGTAGCGCAATCGGGCAAGGCACTGCTGGCGAGCTATCCTGTACGCGGACAGGTCTCGTTTACTGAAGCTCCAGCCGGGCCGGGTAGCGCAATCGGTAGGGCACCTGACTCGTAAGTCAGAGGTCCTGGGTTCGAATCCCGGTCTGGCCACATACTTTCGTTTCTCCTTCCGCTGATTCAAGAAGGGCAGTTGTCAGTTACTGGGGAAAGTATGTGCACTTAGTACTGGTTAACCGCGTAGGAGGTCTAAGCCTGCCCAGGAATAGTGTGGTTAGGTTAACTGACCGCCCCGACATGACCTTAGCTGTTTACCGTGGACGTTAAGCATCAAATCAATCCAATCCAAAAAAAAAACAACTTATTAATGATAATTGTTAACTTCAAAGTCATGTCTAATAATGTAAATGGATGATGGAAGTATGACTTGTGATTTTACGTCCTTTTCAACAGTATTTCAGTCATATGAGGATGATGGGCAGATGATAATGAAAGGCTTGTGCAATGGATCCCCATTTACGGCAGGAAAGATCCTCGCCTCAAATGGGGCTAGAACCCGGGAATAATGTTTATGTTATTTGTCATGCAGAGCTCTAGATAAGAGGGGTATTTGATGATAATTGAGAGATAATTTTCTTTATTTCTCATTGAAACCATGTGTTGTGACCCCCTCATCTGAACCGTCTCGTCGAGACGGTTCAGATGAGGGTCACAACATATGTTTTTATCCAGAATTAACAAAAATTATCCCTAATTATCACTAAATACTCCCTCTTATCTAGGGCTCTGGTCATGTTTTACTTACCTGGTGTTTTCTTTTCTTTTTCAGGAATTATATTTTAAATATACTTTGAATAATTTTTTACATACCCATGTAGCAGTGTGTTTATATACAATACTCAATAATCCTCCTATAGATGTAGAAGATAAAAAAGAATGTCCACTTTTAGATCAGGTGAGACCCAGTTTACATGTCTATACAAAGCCAGAGCTCCAGATAAGATGGGTTTTGAAGATAATTCTGAGATAATTTTTCTTATTTCTCAAATGAAAACATACGTTGTGACCCCTCATTAGAACCGTCTCGGTGAGACGGTTCTAATAAAGGGTCACAATATATGTTTTAATGGAGAAATAAGGAAAATTATCCCTAAATTATCCCTGTTACCCCTTCTTTTCTGCAGCACTGAAAGCATCATGTAACTATTTGAATGCTGAAATAATAAGTGATTAGATCATGTGTGTGTGAACATGGAAGACTCTGATCAGCCTACACATCTGTGCAGTCTGATCAGAGTCTTCCCTTTTCACATACACTGTTTGTGAATACTGAGGAAGGTAACCATGAAATTTGAGCTGATGCACAGGCCGATTTGAGTAGTTACAATTAACACATAACTTAAGGTCCCTTTCATATGACACCGTACATAAATATTAGAAATTGACTCCTTCCAGCTTTGAGTTTCGACAAGTCTGTGGTTTGGAGGAGTGGGACTTGAAAAACAAAGATTTGGAGAGCCAGATTAGACTCACCGTCTGGATTAGATTTAAAAATAGTAGGGTTGAAAGGGTTATACAATGTACATCAAACATGTCTAGATATCTTGCATTAAATAACGACATATATAAACAATTAACGTTAAATAGTGACAGAGAGCTCCAGACAAGACTTCTGATGATAATTTTTGAACATTAAAGAGTTTGAGGAGACATTGTCACTAAAAGCAACTCTAGGTCATTGTGACAGCATTCCTTCACATACATATTTTTTGTCGTGCAATGATGCTGACATTTAGAAAACAGTTAAATGGCCATCTCATGAACCTATATAAAGATAATTGCATTCTGCCAAACTGCCATCCATGTCAGGTATAGTGAGTCCATATGGGCCTGTTGTCAGGAGTTGAAATGTTAGTTGTGATACTGTATTAGAACTGTTTCGGGAGATGAGTAGAAATGCGTCACACAGACACACACAGAAAAAAAAGCTGTAACTGGATGTATGAAGTACTCTGCGCCAAACATAGAGGCTACTATGCCAAAGTTTTGACATCTTGCTCTATTGCTTTCTGATATAAAATATTTTCATCTTTTGTCTTTCAGTTATTTTCTGATATCAAAATTATACAGAAAATTTTAGATGAATGGGAAATAAATGACCAAGAACAGTGAGTAGTTTTGTTATAATTCATGCTAGTTACATCAAGCTTTCCTGATCATCACCTTAGTCCCGTTTATACTGTGCCCTGAGCCTATGAAGTTTGCCAGCCAGCTTAAGGTTATTTATTAAAGAGCTATTTGTTGCTATTTGGCTTTTAACACACTTACATTCTGAGCTCTAGATAAGAGGGAGTATTTGATGATAATTAAGGATAATTTTTCTTATTTCTCATCAAAATCATATGTTTTCAAGACGGTTCAGATGAGGGGTCACAACATACGTTTTTATGCAGAATTAACAAAAATTATCCCTAATTATCACCAAATACTCCCTCTTATCTATAGCTCTGATGTTGGATGCAAACCTCAAAGTACAATAACTGAATACGTTTGTGTATTATGTCTGCCAGTTCAAATGATTAGAAACTGAACTAAGTTAATTTTCAGAAAATATTTGGCAGAGAGATAGTTATGACTATTAAAATAAAACATTGAAGACCTAGAAAAGGAATTGACCAAAGTAGATAGATCTATTCAATAGATCCATTTTTGATGAAACTTCACATGCCATGAGTAATATCTCGGACAAGTGACAAGGATGGGTTTATTTTTCTAGCAAGAGGTTAAAATAAACCCCTAGATTTGGGACAGCATGAGGTCCTGGGTTCGAATCCCGGTCTGGCCACATACTTTCGTTTCTCCTTCCGCTGATTCAAGAAGGGCAGTTGTCAGTTACTGGGTTCGAATCCCGGTCTGGCCACATACTTTCGTTTCTCCTTCTGCTGATTCAAGAAGGGCAGTTGTCAGTTACTGGCGAAAGTATGTGCACTTAGTACTGGTTAACCGCTTAGGAGGTCTAAGCCTGCCCAGGAATAGTGTGGTTAGGTTAACTGACCGTCCCGACATGACCTTAGTTGTTTACCGTGGACGTTAAGCATCAAATCAACCAACCAACCTGAGCAAACAGTGTAGACCTGGATCAGACTGTGTCTAGAGGAACAGTCTGAGCAGGATCTTCACTGTTAACATTCTGTCAGCAGTATTTTGATGCAAGGCTGTCAAGTGACATTAACTTTCAAATTTGAACCCTTAATGTGCCAAAAGCAGACGACAAAATTTACGTCTGCAGAATTTCAAAAAATGTCTCGTCCAAGCAATATCATATTGAGAAATCGAACACTAGAGGGCAAACATGTAGATTCAGATGAGGTGGCTCATTATGAGCCACCTCATCTGGATCTACACTGTTTGCCAATTCAACAATTTTAATTTTTGGCGCTTTAAGGGCTAAGCTAATGACAGTAATTGGGTAGGGTTGCATAGTGTATAGGCTTACTTCCAGTGGAACCGCCTTTGTCAACAATTATAGCATTGCAACCTGGGGAGAGGGTTTGAAGGCTGTTGATTTTGGTTGAAGTAATCTTCATATTAAGCAAAAAGTGGTACATGTACATGAGAATTTTACTTTGGTATTTTGACCTTTGCAGAATTAGACACAGAATTTTGTCTGGGAGATTGTAGTAAATGTTTATGTTTCTGTTTCAGGAGTAAAGATGGGGGTGGTCACAGACGAGGGTATATGGGGCATCTAACCAAGTCTGCTAATGATATAGTGAATGCCATAGAAAAATTAGACCATGTTAAAGAACTTACAAATGGTAAGTTGGTTAGTGTGGATAATTGATTTAAACATTAATTTCAAAATCAAATCAGCCTGTTCCACTAAGAGTAGAGTTATATCATTGATTTACTCCTTGGATGACCTTTGTGGGGCACTGCAATTTGATGCACACACACACATACACCCATATACTACGGTTACAACTAGCTGGTGCATAGTGAGCTTTAAAATAAATGTTGGTGTAACAAGATCACAGTATTTTTAGCCAGAAGAAAAATATATATATGTTTTTACTTACAACCAGAGCTCCAAAATTAATATTGTTACCCTATGCCTAGAGCATAGTAAATAGCACTTATGAATACATCAGCCTCAAAATTTCCCAGGTGGTGTTACTGTTCTTTGTTTCTTTAAGGTACCATTGTGTTGTTGGAGTAGTTGATTGCATATTTACTCCCTTTGTGATGGCACCAGAGCTGCTTCTTGGCTTCTTTTATTTGAATGTCTCAATTTCTCTCTTCTTTTCAGATTTACCGAAAGATGTGAAAGAAAGATGGGAAAACTTTGTAGCAAATTCTCTGGCAGACATGAACAAGAAAAATACAGTAGAATTAGTAAGAATTTCACATCAACTGATGGCTTGCACAGAAGTATATTGTGTTGAACTAAATTAGTACTCAGTCTTTTGTTTATAAATAGTGGTAAAAATTAGGAAAATTGACTTGAGAAGATGTGTAAGGTAACATTACATTCAATATTAGCTAACACTGGATAGGGCCCAGCCAAATGTTTAAAATAAATATAAAAAGTATTAAAATATCAAAATATTTCATATGCTTTAATATTTCAGCATATAAGATTATGGATCTCTTGGAAGCAAAAAAAAAAAAAAAAAAAATATCACCCTCCAAGTTTGAGCATAATGGAATAATGCATGGCTATACATCAGACAGTGCTCTAAGTGGAAAAGTTTTTGTCTCTCTCTCTTTCAATTTGGTTGTCATTCTAGCAGAAAATAAATTATTTTCATATATTTCAATCTCTTCTCGTAGGTCCTACTCATAAAGGAAAGAATTTGCTCTTTTGGGAGCAAATTCTTTCATTTTCAGAGCAGCACCATATGGAAAGGGAATCAGATACTTGTAGATTAGAGTAATCTGCTTTGGAGGTACAGGCATATACATTCATCTTAAAATGTTACCACAGGTCCGAGGTGGACACCCATTGGCTTCCAGCAGTGAGGACGATGACGCTGATTTCCGAGACATTCCATTCCCACAAGATACAGCTATGCAACAGGTACGCCTTGCTAGAATCCTTCCCGCTTTGTAAAATATGAGACTGAACTTTTTGTTACCTAAATGTGGCTTGATATAGAAAAATTTAGCCAGACAGCAAAGCTTTTGTTTTAAATTTTATGAAACAAACTGCACATGCCCCAACCAGACTATGTTCACAGACTGGTCTGAGTATGAGCCATGACAGCGCTTGGGGCAAAGTTCCTTAGATACAACTCACATATGGTGAGAACCATTGGTGAAGGGTTGCACTGTATAGACTTTCTGGAAAACATACAGTGAATAGGAAATGCTCAGGTCAGACATAGCTGAGGTATTTTGACTGGTCCTCTGCCGAGGCTGCCTTGGCTTGCTAGTCTCAATTGAGATACTATATTCACCAAAAATGTTCGAATGCTCAATCATGGCTGTAACTGACTCTTCATTTTTTTTGCAAATCTGGCCATGTTGTTGTAATTTTTTTATGCTGAGGACTTGTTCATCTCTTCATTTTATGCTTTGTTGTCTGCATCTCACCATTGAAGATGGTGTGTATGGCTTAATTCTTTGGTTTCATGTCTGGTAGCTGTCTTTAGTGTTTTAATCCTGAAATTTACTAAAATAGTTTATTGACAAGAAGTTCTAATTTTAGCAAAGGTTAGTGGATGAGATGCTGTGCTTACCAGTTTAAAAACCCATGGAACACTGAAGGCGTTCCTTAAACTGAAGGCGTTCCTTAATGTCTGCACAAGTCAGCTCTTTCAGCCTCTCTGACATAAACCTTTGCAGAATATTTCATGTGAATTCTTGATGCCATCTTAATTTGCTGTATTTCTATGTATGTCCCTGTCTAACATTGACAATGGAATTCAGACTGTACATATGAGCCGCAACACCACATAACCAAAAAAGTGGCATGTGCGCCCAGCGAAGACGCAGATCAGCCTTGGCATCCCCCTCAGTCTGATCAGTCTTTGCTGCCAGCATGGAGATAGCTTAGACCTTAGCTACCCTTTAAGAGCGCAGCAGATCAGACTTATCAGACTGGGCGGATGCCTAGGGTGATCTGAGTCTTTGCTGGGCGCACATGCCACTTTGTTGGCTGGTTTTGTTGTGTTGTGGCTCATATGTATGTCTGATTATTCTCTGCTCCCTGCCATTTTTACAAAGGGCAACAACATGTGACTGTACATTTACTTCCCTAGGTGATGAAACCAATCCAAAAAGGGGTCTACTCTTAAAGGGAGGAGCAACTTTTTTCCTTTAAGAGTTTACCCCTATTAGGAAGGGAGGCAAGAATGAAAATGGCAGAGTTGCTTCCCTTGAAGGTGTAGGCATTCACCTTAAGCACTGAATTGTATGAAATATTTATGTTAAACATTTGTTCAGTTACTTTAGAGCTGCAGATAGGGGGATTATCTGATGATAATTCTTGGTTAACCTAATCATATAGAACCACATTCAGGGTTTCCATGGTCAGGGAAAAAAGATCTGAAAAACAAGAAATTATTCCAGGTCAGGGAAAAGTCAGGGCATTTTGTGATTGGTTATTCTGTTCAAGGGGAAAGGATGTACTTTCTCTCTAGTGAAATAGTCTCCCTCCTTATTGGGGGCTACTCTTAAAGGAAAGAACTTCCTGCCTGTAGGGAGCAAATTCATTCCCTTAAAGAGTAACCCCCAGTATTCAAGCGATACAAATAGCACTGCTAAAGAGGAAAACCAACTTTTGGATCCGTAAAAGGGTTTGGAAAACTAAAATGCGAGGGAAAAATCAGGGAAAAGTCAGGGAATTTTGAAGTGGAGGATAAGTGGCAACCCTGAGTCCTTGCAGAGGTAGTTCTAATGAGGATCATATACCAGACATGTTAGATATTAATCCCTGTCACCACAGCTCTGTATTTCATATTATTATTAGTGGACCAGTCACCAAGTATTTAACTTGCTTTAAGTTTGTGTGTTAGTTTTTTAGTATGTTTGAATGTGTTTTAGTTGCTTTACTTTGACCCTTTTAAGAGCTCCAGATCAGTGGAGGGGTGGGAGGCAGTTGGCATTAAGTTTGAATTATTTTTTGATTATTTTGAATGAAGGTATATGGGTACAGGTTATGGGTACACCTTTTTTTTAAACATTTTCACTTTAGTGACTTCTTGATTGCTTCCTGGTTAATAAAATCTCTCCAGTAAAGGGTGTACTCTTCGAGGAAAGAATTTGCTCCTAGAGGAGCAAATTCTTTCCTCTAAAAGTTGACCCCATTGAGAAGGGAGGCAAAAATGAAAATTGCTTTATTTCTGTTCCTCCTTAAAATGTGTTAAAACCTTTCAGCAGCTTGAGTCAGTAGGGGCACGAGTTACTTTTTTATGAAAAAAAAAAGGGTCAAGAGTCTCCCAACCTAACATCATCTGGAACTTTACTTAGGGAAGCAAACTTTATCTGCTAGAAAAGTTGTTTTTAGGCACTTGTTTGTAATTAGAGGCTCCAGATAAGCTGAATTTTAGGAACTAAAAATTTTTGCCCTTTGTTTTTCAACTAAACAAAGGTAGAGTATATGTTTAAATATGGAACATATTTTGTTATAAAAATACGTAGGCAGCCATTGCAGACCTGAATCAGGCTGTTGCTTCTGTCTGGTCAGGGACTTTCAGGGCAAAAATAACCAAAAAAAAATGTTTTGAGGAGCAGTTGCTGTCTGTAGTGGTATCTGGTTCCAATTGCAGTCATTTGATGATTCTAAGATTGTACAGTATATATTTTCATGAGAGAAGCAAGAAGGAAAAGCATTGATTTAGTTCCTAAACTGGTCTTACTTGAAGCTGTTAAAAATAAGATGTTGGAAAGAGATGCAGGCCACTTGATGTGCACAAGCTTTTAACCTCGCATTGTTATTTAACAAATGGTGGTGGAGTTGGATGCTACACAAACAAGGGTTCAAATTTATTTAAAGTAAATGGATATATCTTCATGGCCATTTTTACAAAGGGAAACAACTCTTGTGAATTTCTGTTTGCTTTTCTGAATATTCTCTAAGGATAGCAAAATCTTCCCTTTAAGAGTTGAGGCAAAAAGAGAAAATTGTAAAAATGGCGGGAAAACATAGAGGTAGACTCATTCATCTGAATGGCATTTTCCTCCTTCTATATTAGAAAGACACTTTGTTGAACAAACTAAATGCCTGGCATTTGCAAAAGTTGTCAGCTTAAAGCAAAATTGTTTTGTTGCTTTTACTGTTGTACCTTGGAGCAGATATCTTTTCGAGATCCCATGTTGTCATATGCTGAAGGCCAGTCAGCCTTAAGTTCACTGAACCAAGCTCTTTTCCTACACACACGCAAAAGTACAATTATGTCCCCCAACCAAAGTTTAGGGTGGACATGTTGTTTTCAGTGCGGATCCCAGGCGTGACAGTTTCTTGCGTGCGCGATATCTATTGAACCAATGAATGGAATTTCACCAAACTTGCATGGCTACATCATTGGGACAAGTTTAAAAGCTCATTAGATTTTGGTGAACTTGACCTCTTTTTCAAGGTCACTGGAGGACTTGAATGACAATTTCTTGTACCCGCTATATCTCCTGAACCAATGGATTGAATTTCATCAAACTTGCATGGATACAACATTGGGACAAGTTTAAGAGCTGATTAGATTTTGGTGACCTTGACCTCATTTTCAAGGTCACTGGAGGACTTAGATGACAATTTCTTGTACCCGCTATATCTCCTGAACCAATGGATGGAATTTCACCAAACTTGCATGGATTCATCATTGGGACAAGTTTAAGAGCTGAATAGATTTTGGTGACCTTGACCTCATTTTCAAAGTCACCGGAGGACTTAAATGACAATTTCTTGTACCCACTATATCTCCTGAACCAATGGATGGAATTTCATCTAACTTGCATGGATACACCATTGGTACAAGTTTAAGAGCTGATTAGATTTTGGTGACCTTGGCCTCATTTTCAAGGTCATAATCATCTATGTTGGATATCTTTAAAACTAGTGGATGGATTTTCTCCAAACTTGCCTTGATATTTTACTTGTACAGGCTTTTTATTCATTAGAGCGGATTGGAAATGGGCTGGTGGGGGGGACATCAGCTTTTCTCTGAAAAACATTTCTAGTTATAGACAATGGTTTGATTGAAGACCAGTGCTTATTTTAACCACAGCTAAGGCCTGGATGTGCATGTGGCCTGATGCTCATAATCATAAATTGTCCTTTCATCTGTATAGGGCATCGTTAATGTGTATAAAGTTGTGAATGCTTGTGTTTTAACAAGTTGGTAGCAGTAACAAATTAAAATACCAATAATTATTGTAAAATATCTAAGTATTGGGACATATAGGTCTGAGCAAACTGTGCACCCAGATCGGATAGAACCTATATGAGCAGTCTGATCAGGGTCTGTTCTCTTTGCCATAGCATCTGCATCTTTTAGATGCATTTACTGAAAAGAAAAAAAAAACAACAAAATTTTCCATTTTAACCCTATTGCACTTAGAACGGCCCTTTGTTAGTGCAAAAGGGTTAAAGACAAATCATGATAATTATTTTAAATGTCCAAATGTTTAGAATTTTTATGGTAAAACTCATTGCTGTTACTAATACTGAATTAGTGATAAAAGAGGGAATGGTTGGGATGGAACATTAACCATCCCAGAATTTCAACACGCCAGAATTTTTGGGGATAAAAATCTTATTTTCATGTCGCCACAAAACATTATGTAGTGGAATTCTGTAACAACAGTCTTGGTGAAACAGTTCTTAACAACCTTCGGATGAGACAAGTCTCAGATTATCTTTAAAAAAAAAAATTTAGAATGTAAGTAGGAAAATTCGCAGGATCTGACACAGTTCAGAACCAAATCCCACTACAGATCAGATGTGTTAAGTTCGTACAAGCATACATTGTGACTGGTCATTAGAACCTTCTCTCTGAGGTGGTTCTAATGAGGAGTCACAACCTATGCTCCTATCAAGGCAGTACACATTCTTTATGGAATGTTATGGCTAAGGAAAATACCAAACAAGACTTATAAAAAAAAAGAGAGATACAAAAAATAAGAATTTTTATCCACAAAATTTTGGCTTCAGCTCTGTTCCCATTGTATTAACTTCACTGGAGCAGCACTCAGTTGTAATGTCACCAGAATATGCCATGCTTTTCTACACCCTTCTCCTAATTGTCACCTCAATTAACAGCATGTATAAGAGAAAATTCCCATATCCAGTCCAGTATAGTCCCTTTGTTACACTGGTGTCAATAAAAAGGCTTATCAGCAGAGCACCAGATAAGAGGGAGTATTGAGGATAATTCAAAGATAATTTTTCTTATTTCTTAACGAAAACATATGTTGTGACCCCTCATTAGAACCGTCTCAACGAGACGGTTCTAATGATGGGTCACAAAATATGTTTTTATGGAGAAATATGAATAATTATCCCTAACTTATCTCTGTTACCCCTTCTTATCTGGAGCACTGCTTATCAGTGAATGTTATATTGTGGCTAAACTACAAAGGACTATAAAACAAATGAACATTTCCTAAACTACAAAGGGATGTAAGACAAATGAGCATTTTGTCTTCTTTGCCTTTGTTCTTTATTAATCAAAACTGTAACATGATATTGTTATATTCCAAAAAGCGTTGTAATGCTTGGCATTTAAAAGTGGCTGTTCTGGAATTATATTTCCCGCATGTTTTATTTTCAGCCCTAAACCCTGATAAATGCATGATATTATTTGCTGACATTAACTCCCTTTGTATCACAACCATAATAAGCCTAGATATTGGGACAGCTTTGGCAGAGCAGAGCACAGAGCGTGTAGAGATGGCTCAGACTGCTCAGTGTATGCACTGTTTCTCATGCCTTCGTGAGCTTCGGGGTGTCAGTAGGTTAAGCCCTGGTGTGATGATCTGGCGGTTCTGGGTTAGATCCCAGCTTCTTTTCAGATGTAAACGGGGTTCCATTGCATGCAGCCTTTTGTTATCACTCACCCATCATCCTGATATGACAGAAATACTGTTGAAAAGGACATAAAATGGCAAGTCATCCATCTGTCCATCCATCCATCCATCTATCTCATGCCTCTGGCAGTTAATGACACATCAACAGGACCCAGTTGTTCATGACTAACTATGTTAAAGAGACATTACATTGTCAAATACTCTGTAACCAAAAACAACAACAAAAAAAAAAAAAAAAAAAACACTGCAATTTTTTGCTGAAAAAAATTTGAGGAGCTTTGCAGTGCACAAGTTGCTCACATTTTTCCAGCCCAAAGTATCAGTACCTTAGATTTATGTGTTCAAGAAGACTAAAGAATGATGCTTTGAACAACTGGACCTATTGCATGAAGTCAGCTTACTGTAAAAGCTGTCCCGATATTCTAGGTAATTTAGGTATGCATGATATGCTGTCATTATCTCCCCTTTTTGTCTCTGGTCAATATTGCTGCAGGCTGGGTCAGTCAGTGTTACATCCTGTAAAGCTGACAAAACAAAAAAAAAAAACCAAAAAAAAAAAAAAAAAAATAAGACTGTTAGAAAACCTGGAAGAACTCAAAAATATCCACATCAAAGTGAACCTTGATGAAATCTGGTAATAAGAGGAATAGGAGCTGAGAATATTCATTAATTACTTGCTTTGGGAAGAAAATAACAGGGAAGATGAATAAAAAAGCCAGTGACAAACCAATTCTAAACATAACCTTTGGAATTATGAAGCAGAATTTTTTTTATAATTAGAACATAAAAAAATTGAAGCCCATTGTATGGCTCAGAAGCATATTTCTTTTATGTTCATTTAAATAAGATGGGTAAAACATTCACAGCAATGCAGCAGTATTCCCTCCCTCCTCTCTTTGGTTTAGTTCATTACCCGGCACTATTAGCTTGCTTCTCGTTTCCGTTGTGTCTATCCTTTATTTGGTATGTACGTGGCATTAGCTGGTGACGTTATGCCTGGCTGGTTTATTCATCAGGCGTTCTCTGATTATCAGCTGCAACAGATGACCTCCAACTTTATTGACCAGTTCGGCTTCAATGAAGAGGAGTTTGGAGAACAGGAGGAGAAGACCGAGTGAGTTTATTTTTTAGGCTTTTAAGCAGGATGCATAAGAGGGAGTATTTGATGCTAATTCAGAGCTATAGATAAGAGGGAGTATTTGATGATAATTAAGGATAATTTTTCTTATTTCTCATTCAAACCATATGTTGTGACCCCTCATCTGAACCGTCTTGACGAGACGGTTCAGATGAGGGGGTCACAACATACGTTTTTATGCAGAATTAACAAAAATTATCCCTGATTATCACCAAATACTCCCTCTTATCTAGAGCTCTGCTAATTGTAGAATAATTATCCATATCATAAAAATTAAAAAAATTGGGATACCTAAAATATTTACAGTTGCTGTCTGTCCTCAGAATTGAGCAATTTGGTTTTTCAGTGCAGAAATGCATGTAAAAGATGCAGTGGAATGACAAACAATGTAGACCCTGATCAGACTGCTCCTTGAGGAGCAGTCCTATCCGAGTCTCCACTGTTTGCTCAGATCTATCTGGTCCCAATATTTAGAACTTCTGTGGTACTTCCTATTGAAAACATGTTGTGACCTCGCACCTGAACTGCCTTGATGAGGCAGTTCAGGTGAGGATGTTACGTTTTTATGTAGATTTTTGAAAATTATCACAGATTATCACTGAATACTCCCTTTTATGTAGAGCTCTGCATCCTGTAAAAAGGGACCATGACTTGAAGATTCCTCTATACATGACTTCACCCAATTATAAAATTTACAAAGTTTCAGATAAACTTAGATTTTGAAGGGAAAAATCGAGATATTTTTTCTTAAAAACAACAACAACAAAAAAGTTATTGAAAATTGCATCAGCCTGTTACTAAGAACTTTGTTGAGTTAGTAAAATAAACTACTGGATGAAAATTTTCCATAATGTTTGTAACCACATCCATTGTATTTAGTAATAAGACAGAGAATCTATAAGAGGGATTCTTCTCTTCCAAAACAATCCCAAAACCTACATCGTCTTGCACAAAAAATGCCGTCTTATAACAAAAATATAGCGCGTCTGACTGAAAGAGCCAGAGGTACCGGGTTCGATACCCTGTCCAGCCACATTCTTTCGTTTCCCCTTCCACTGATTCAAGAAGGGCAGTTGTCAGTTACTGTCGAAAGTATGTGCACTTAGTACTGGTTAACCGCTTAGGAGGTCTAAGGCTGCCCAGGAATAGTGTGGTTAGGTTAACTGACAGTCCCGACATGACCATAGCTGTTTAATGTGGACGTAAAGCAATAACACCACACACAAATGGTACTTCTCTCAGTCGAGATGCAAAAACACAGGTTGGCAAGTCAGTTTATTTATGCTGTCAGATTGCACCTTGGCTCATCCATTTGAGCAAAAAAATAAAGAAATGGCAAAACTGTACCAATTTGGATATAAGAAGGGGGTTTCCTTATCCAGAATTGCCGCAAATTTGTTAAATGGTCTTGTGTAATTCAGCTATAAGGTGGGATTTCTCTTCTAAAACAGTCAAAAAAAAGTAGATCCATCTTGTAAGATGGATCTAGATCTTTTGGATTGTTTTGGGAGTGAAAACCTGTCTTATAACAAAATATTTATGGTCAAAACTATAACAAAATTTATATGGTCAAAACTGTAACTGTCAGGACATAGAGTTGTTATACCCATATTAGCCTGCTACTAAAGTGAGCTTTACTCTTTGCTTGTTCACCAGCAGTAATTAGTTATGGTGTTCCAATACATGTACTTAGTTTAATTTCTTTTTCTTGTAGTTCACCATTTGGAGAGAGAATATCAAGCATTGATTTCAGTGTTAGTGTCAATGATGATACGGTAAGTGGGATACAATCAAGAGATTAAGGAACTCAGAACATATGCAGATAGCAAACACATACCTCCCTGCCTATCAGGGCCCAGCTGTTCAAAGTATTGAAAAACACACGTATTTGGCGGTAACTGAATTTTAAAATTTCACCAAGCAATTATTTGATGTAAAATAAATTTACATGTAGTTTAAATTGGGCTCAGGTAGCAAGCAGTAGGAGTTTAGTATTTGAGATGTTTACTATACCAATCCATTAACTGTATATCGCCTCTGACCCATGTCATATATTTTGAAGGAATTACCAAAGAATTCTTTATACTTTCATCTGGATTTCTGTGAATTTCAATGCTCCAGATAAGAAGGGGTTCTGGCGATTTTTTGATTTTTTTTTCTTTGGGGTAATTTTTTGTTTCTTCATAAAAACCAAGAGACAGTTCTGTTGAGGAGCAAAACATATGGTTTCACTAAGAAATAAGAAAAACCCTTTCTGAATCATCCCTTAAACTCCACCCTATCTGAGGGGTGGTCGGGTGGTGGGATGGTGCTGTGTGTAACTTTCAGTGCCGGGACGTCCTACTGATTTGAATTATAGTAGGGCAAGGGCCTACTGTGCTTGCAGTAGGTGTGGGTGGGGGTTTAATTGGACTTTTCTCTATCAATTCTCTCCTCTTTCTCCCTCTCTTTGGGAGACGGCCCGATATAGGCTGAAATACTGTCTCAAAGGGCCGTTAAACCCCCCCAAATCAACCAACCAATCCACCCTATCTGGAATTCTGTTAATTATTATAATTCAACAATTTCAGCGGCCAAATACTTCCATGTTTGAACAGTCTTGCAATGAGCGACTACAGCAGTTTGATAATGATAGTGATGAGGATATATGGGAGGAGAAAGAAATCACATTCTCACCATCCACACCACCCAAAAGACAAGAGTAAGTTTATTATGCCTTTTGGTTTGGGGAAAAAAAAAATTAAAGAAAAAGAAAGAAAGAGTTTAAGTTCAGTCAGTAAATGAGTCTTGATTAGATCCTGTGTTTGGGGCAAAGTTAGATTGGAGTCAGGGTGTAGACATGGTAATTTTCGCTCGATAATGATTGCACTTAGTTGTGGTTTTGAAAATGATTGAAGATGATTGTTTTGGGCTGTACTAGTAGATAAAGGAGGGCTACAGATGGCAAATTACAGATAGGGGTAGAGTTGATAAGGTTTGCATGATAATACTGTTGTTCTAAAGAGTGACAGTGATATTGCTTTTCTGACATTAGCAGCACCAGCTGGGTAAACTTAAGTCAAGTTTCTGGTATAGGTCTGTTTTGTGACAATGTGCTGACAGGTGAGATACCGCCTTCCATGAATTTAGGTTAAAGGTTCATATACTTAGAACAGAAGTTCTGCACGGATGTTAATTTAACATCCGTGCAGAACTTTTGTCCTTAAGTATATGTACACTTCCCAGGGAAGTGACTCAGCCACCTTCTTTTTTCCTCCCTTCTCATTGGGCATCAGACTCTTAAAGGAAAGAGTTTTCTCTCTTATGAACAAATTCTTTCCTTTAAGAGTAGACCCCTTTTCGAAAGAGTTTCATTATTCAGGGAAGCAAACAGGAAGTCAGAAAAGTTGTCTTGCTATGAAAAAAGGCAATAAAAAATATGAAATAAAAAAAAGTATGGTTGTGTATCCATGCAGCTTTATAAAGACATGTTCATTACCATCAAAGCACTTCCTGGGCTTGAACTATACACACTGTGAAAATGCTTACTATGGTGAGAATAAGAATACATGTTACACTGGAGCGCCGTTATACCGCGGACCGATATACCGCGAAAATCAATATAACGCGGTTGTCCTGTGTCGCCCATTTTTTTTTTAACACATCGCGGATTTTTCAACGGTTTTTGTCGGTGTTCACGACATGGGAATAGAAAATAACCATTAAAAGTTAATTTGGTTGTTTACATAATTTTAATCAACAGCGTGTCAAAAGTTATTACAAGCAATCAAAGCATCAGTTGTCTTGCCAAGGTGTGAACAGTGGTCAGGTTTTTAGAAGACTTCGATAATTAGTGCATATCAGGTGTCACCAATTTGGCAAGCGGGGAAGGTCACCTCATATACACAATACACGGGCCGACGCTGGGAAAAAGGCTGTGTGAAGTAGTCACTGATTACTTCCAAAGAAAACATTATAAAAGAATTTTACAAATGGAAAAAAAACAACAACAAAAAAGCTTAAACCCAATTTGATTATCTGTAGGCTGGTTAGAGTTTTTAAGGGGACGTCAGTACTCGCGCAAATAAGTATTTTTTTTTATTCGTCCGAAGGTACTTTTTTTCAAGTGTATATACAAGGGAATTAACTCAAACAAGTCTACTTTCACTCAATCGGACATCCTCATCGATATAGGTTTAATTCAGGATACGGAATTGGCCTAAGTGTTACGATTGTTCTTCCGCTTTGTAAATGGTTTTCAACCGTTTTGCAGCGCATTTTTCACAATAAGTAAGAACATAGGGACTGAAAGGCTACTTCAGCGATGACTTTCGTTGTGTCAGGTAAGCAGTAAACATGTCTATCTACCTCGCTAGGGCTAAATAAGTGCTACGAGCATGTAAACATGGGGTTTTTCATTAGTGGGTGGGGTATTTCCGCGAAGATCGTTATACCGCATGATCACTCATACCACGGTTCGATTTTATGTCTCCCGGCACCCGCGTTATATAACAGCGCTCCAGTGTATGTGATTGCAAGGCAGAAAAAAATGTAGGGCATTTAATTAATAAAAATGTAGGAAAAAATATAACAAAAATAGGAAAAATCTGTGATCAGGAAAAAAAAGAAATTGCTGTATGCTTGCTTGTCCATTACGGTGTATCAGACACTGATTCATCTTTAAATGAGGGTTTGAAACTAAATAATTTTGAGACTGAATTTACTGCTTATGTATTTGTTTATTCAGTAATATACTGGTATAGAAAAATGTTGGGAATTGCCATGGCTACATGTGTTGTCTCTTTAAGAAGACTCCATGTGGCAAGAAGTAGTCATGACAGTGATGACAGCACAGACTCGGAGGAGGAATTAGACTCACCGAAACGTATAGTACAACAACCAGCTCAGGGAGAACATATGGATGTTGACTCCTCGGAAGGTATAAACATAACGTATTCACTCCTATTTTCTTGTTGCACCTTTTTGGATAGACATAAATGCAGACAGCTATCTGGCGCCTGCTTGTACGGACGGATATCGAGATAGCTGTACTACACCTGCTTGCTAGAACCAGGTGTAAAGTAGCTAACTGAATTTCTTCATTTAAGGCCCAGTTGTCCAAAACTAATCACATTGTTGCTTAACGAGATGTAAAATTTTCAAACGTAATGTGTGCAAAATTACCGTCATTTTTCTGAGTAGCACTAAAGGCGGCATGCATGCGTATCCTTTGTAAGCTGGACTATTGGCGCCCACAAAACTAGATCTGTATTCTTTCATGATTACCATGTCTAGTTTTCAAGCTTGGCACTGTTCCTTGGCTTCCAGAAGCCCCAGGCCTTTGAAACATCATCAGTGCATGCACTCAGTAGCTCCAGATAAACTATCACATAACTAGGTCACTGACCTACTTTAGTGAAAATTGGTTGTGTTTTGTTTTCCAGCTAGAACCTGCATCTCAGCTCCGATAAACTTCAATCCTTTAAAACTGCATCAGTGCACACACCCAATAACTGAGAACACCTGCAACAAATTTGGGTCAGGGGGTAACCTTCTTTAAAAAAAAAAAAATCAAAACCATATCAGGTTTTCAAGCAAAGCCAAGTACCTCATCTTCATCTGAAACTCCATCAGCATATTTGTTCAAGAGCTTCCAGGTCATCTGTTGCAAAACAAGGTCACACTGACATACCAATATACCAAAGTGGTTGGTAAGTCTGACTGATGAATTAGTTAACCTGTGAATAGTATATACAAAAGCTAAGCCTTGTCTGAAAACTTAATAGACTACACAGATACATTGTACATAAATATTTGCTTTTATATGAAGTCAGTGGCTTTTCTTTCTTGTTTTAATGGATTATTTGCTAATAACTTGGGGAAAAGTTTGATTTAATCTGCATAAAAATACACATTGTGATTTCTCATCAGAATAGCCTGAATGAGGCTAAAACACATTTTCAAGGAGAAATAAGAATAATGAATAAGAATTACACCAGTTATCATACATGTAAACACTCTTTCTTACATAGATTTCTAAGTTTTGTTGGTATATGAAATTATTAGAATTTGTTTCAACTTTACAGCTGGATGGGCTGCCAATTTTGAAGATGCAAATCCTGAAGGTGGTCCCGTTGCCATGGATACATCACCATGGGATACAAGTGCCAAAGAGCCCCAAGAGAAATGGGCAGAGTTGACCAACAAGGTCCCAGAGGGGGATAACAAAGATAACTGGGCTGATTTTAGTAGTTTTTCCAATATAAGTAGGTAGGTGACTTCACATGGATGAATGGATGACTTGGGATTTAACTTCCTCTTCAGCAGTATTTTAGTTTATCAGGATGGGGGAGGGGGAGGAGGGGAGTTGATAATGAAAGGCTTTGTCGATGGAACCCTGTTTAAGGTGGAAAGATTCCAGCATCTAAGGGGAATCAAATCCAAGACCGCTAGATATCAGCAAACCAGCACTTAACCGACTGCACTACTGTAGATCTAGGTGACAATACATTTCATAGTGTAGATAAGCAGGAGATTTTGTTGATAATTAGGTCAATCAGTATAATTTTTGCAGAATGTGAAACAGAGGTATTACTTTTACGCGGCAGAGGTATGCACTTTGGATCAAGTTTTCTGGTTTAGATTTATTTTTGTGACAATGCGCGGACAGGCAGACACTGTCTTCCGTGGAATTCTTGTTACTAAATCAGCATAAAAAAGGTACATTTTGACAATTGAGATGGCTCATTTGAACTACTTCATCAAGGAGGTCAGATGAGTTGTCACAAGATATATAAAAGGGGAAATAAGAATAAGTATCCTCAGATATCATCAGATGGTCCGTATTGCTCGAAGATCTGACACTAGTATGAATTTCAGTGCATTCTGGCATAGTAAAGTAAATACGTGCACTTCCAGTTGAAGCAACGCTGCCATTTTCATTTTGCCACCCTTCCCTGTTAGGGTCAATTCTTAAAGGAAAGAATTAGCTCCTGCAGGAGCCAATTCTTTCCTTTAAGAGTAGACCCTTTTTGGAAGGGCTTTGTTCCTCAAGGAAGCAAAATTGGTAGTTTCAAAAGTTATTCCCTTTGTGAAAATAGCTTAATCATTGAAGGTGATCCCATTCATTTTAAGAGTGAAAATAAACAAAATTCAGCCACATTGTGGGAAAGTTTGACAACAAACTAAGTCATGTGTAACTTGTGATCTATTTTCGTCTCCCTTGGCACTAGCAGAAGTGAGACATTATTATTACTAATTGCTTGGAAATTGATGTGGTTAAGTGTTTGTGGAGTTTTGTAGATTATCTCTGTTTTGTGACAATGCAAAGGAGAGACACTGCATTTCAGGGAATTCGTGTAATATTATTTTGTGTTATGGGGTTTGTTTTATGATAATAATTTCTTTGCAGTGTTGAGACTAACCCTAGAAGCAGTTCTCCAGTTGACATGGATACCACAGAGGAAAGCTCAAGAACAAATGCCTATTGTAAGTTATATGGTCTGTGTTTTCAGAAAAGCTAGCTTAATACATAGAGAAATGAGCATGCCAGGACCTCACAGTCTGCTTAGGACATTTATAGTTCATTAAAAATCAGCGAGCAAAGTTAAGTATTTTTTCTTGTTCAACCTACCATATTCAAGCCTAGCTGCATGAGTGCTGGTCTAGGTCCTGTCTCTATTAAACATTGTCTTTATCACAGCAAATACACATTAAGCAAAGTCCAACCTTCTGTCAAAGATATTCTTCCTCACTGTAGATGTGAATTCAAAATATTCCATTACATGTTAAACAATGCACAATTTTCCAGAACTCATTCATATGCTTCTTCTTAACTGCTTCTCATATTTCCTTAGCCAGGGGCCGTATTCATAAAACGACTTAAGTGGTTGCTATGCTGTTGCTAAGGCTAAATTTCTTTGAAGGAGATTCCCTACAACTATTAAATTTGCTCTTACAAAGACTGTTCCTCCAGAGCAAATTTCATAGTTGTAGGGAATCTCCTTTATAGATATTTAGCCTTAGCAACAGCATAGCAACGACTTAAGTGGCTTTATGAATATGGCCCTAGGTTATTGGAAACTGTCTTAATAAACAGATGCTCAGTTTTGTAAACTTGATAACATATGAAAGGATTCACTGAAAGTAGTAGATCAAGTAAATTATACTGTGGGTAGGATAGTAATGTCTGTGTGTGAAAAATTACCGGCTTAATGTTCAGGGTCTGTGTCCAGATCATGTCTATGCATGTGTAAGGTCTAATCATTGACCTAATACTGAAGAAGCATTAAGGTGCATTGGTACACCTCCATTTTTTCTGCCATTTTTACAGTGGGAAACATTTTTCTCTTTCCTGGAGGAAGAAGCCCTTCAAAAATGGAGTTTGATCTTAATGAAAAGAATTTACCATTTTTTTCCTTTAAAAGTTGACTCCCATTGGAAGGGAGGTAAAAATAGCAGTTGCTTCCCCAGAAAGTGTACCCGTTCAGCTTAAGTATTTGGAAAGGCATGCTTAAGCAAACCATGTGTATCGCAATCAGGCTTCTCTACGAGAGCTGTTTGTTGACTGTCTGCACAGAACAGCATCTTACATAGCAAGCAGACTTGCTCTGTTTCAAATATGGTAAACAATTACAAAAATAGTAGGTTAATGGTAGAATGTTACTACACAACAAAACCAACAAAGTGGCATGTGCACCCAGCCAAGACCCAGATCAGCGTGGGCATCCACCCAGTTCAACCAGAGTCTTTGCTGTCTGCATTGAGCTAGCTTGGACCTTCTCTACCCTTTAAGCGCACAGCAAAGGCTCTGATCAGACTGGGCAGATGCCCAGGCTGATCTGAGTCTTTTCTGGGCGCATATGTCATTCCGTTGGAATATTCTGTATTTCAGTGGCAGATAAGAAAGAACCAGACTTAACTGTACAAAGTATAGACAGTACTGACACTTTAGACATTGATAATAAAACCCCAGAAACTAGCATAAATACCGAGGCTTCCTCCGACCAGCAAAATTCCGAGGTATCTTCAACTACAGACAGTACAACAGAGAACCAGGCTAAAGATAACCGAGAGAACCAGTCAGTAGAGTCACCAGTGAAGGAAAGTATGGAAGGAACGCCTGTGAATGGTGCCAGTGGCCAGTCACCAAAACCAGAGCCTTCTAGCAGGTACTGTGCTTAAGTAAAATTCCAGCAGCCTCTCCTTGGCACAAAATCTGAACAAATGATTGGCTGACAACATCTGCAGGGAGTCGTTTATACATCAATAAATCCTGTTGACGTTGTAGTCATAGGTGGATTCTGTTCCGATAATTTTTTTTCACATTTTTCCATAAGAATCAGCAATTTTGCATCTTCAAATTGTAATTCAGATGGAAGAACAAAATCTGTATTGAGATGACAAAAGCAAGCGCGTGTATGACATAATGTCATTTGGTAAGGTTTTCAAACTGGCGGCGCGCTCGACTGTGTTTTTTGTTGAATCATTGGTGTTTCAGACTTTTCATGCAAGGAAACGGGTTAAAAATGAAATTGTAGAAAAAAGCTGTAATTTCAAATAAATTCCATAATTTCAAAGGGAATTATGCTTGAACTGCTTATGTCTCTGACTTTGTCAAACACTGTTCACCTAAACCAGTCAGTGTAGTAAACTGATGGGCAATGCACCCAAAGAACTACTCAAGAGCAGTCTGAACTGCTTTTGCACTGTTCGCAATTTCAGTGACAGTATTGTGGCATTGGGATATAAATAGTAAGATATCTGCAATAACTTGCTAATTTTGCTACTATGACCTTCATAACAATTTGGTTGTTTGAATGAGTAAAAAAACAAGGAAACTTATTAAAAAGGGTGCCAAGAAAGAGACATAATCTGATCAGAGCTATAAGGAATATTGTGGTATTGGCTTTTGCAGCAATTTGCTTTGGATAGATTTATGAGATTTGAGCAGAATTATTGGTAAGAAGAAATAACAGATCTGCACAAATAATCTTTGTTTATATATGCTGAAAAAAAAAGAAAGAAAGAAATGAAATAAGTACATAATCTGGAACTTAATTCCTTATGCTATGATTACTTGGTCTCTCAACTTCTTGATTATGTGTTTCAGTCCTCCAGATAAACCTCCAGCACCCCCATCAGAGCCTCCACCCCTTGACCTTGATGACCTTCCACAGTCAGCCAGCAGTCCTTCCAGCACCCCTAGCAGTACCTCAGTAACATCATCAAGTTCCAACACAGACTGTGATTCCACAACAGACACTGCCAGCCTTAAACTGGGGCAGGGAGATGGGTACGTATACTGTGTTACTACAGACCTTCAGTACTGAATGTAAATTTCTGTGTTATCAAGTAAAATTTAGGTGGGCTTTGACTTAGCACTGGGACAGATTTTTGATCAGGGGCAATAGCCAAGTCATGGGTAAAGGTGCCTTTTGGTATGTGAAAACTGCAAGGTCTCCAATCGACCTGTGTAGCTGCAGTCTGCATAACAGTTAGAGAGCGAAACAAAAGCAAACAACAAAATTGCATCTGCAAAATTTTGAATAATGTTTTGTCCATGCTATATTTCATTGAGAACTCAAAGAATAGAGGGTCAAACAGTGTAGATCCAGATGAGGTGGCTCTTATGAGCCTCCTCATATGGATTTATTCTTTTTGCAAATTGAATTTATTTCATGTGTTACTCTGTGCTACCTGAGGAGTCTGTTGAACAAATAGCAAAAGATGAAGACCATAAAAGTTCTAGGTGTTGGGATAGACAGAGCAGACCCAGACTCTGCAGTCTGATCAGGGTCTACACTGTTCGCCCTTCCATCTGCATCTTTTGGATGCATTTCTACATTGTAAAACTAAATCGTTCCATTTGCAGGACAATAGGCGCCCCAATTTTAAGCATTAGTATTATACACTGAGTGGATGCACTGGCTGATCTGAGCCTTAGCAGTATTCATATGCCCTAATGACAGAGAACGGAAGGATCAGATTCAGTACGCAGATACTGACCTTTGTCCTTATTGTTTGCAATTCTTCAAAGACACCTTTACCCATGAGGCACTTCAATTGGTTATGTTGTCATGCACACGGGGAAGGCTGTGTGTTTTTGCACACCAATGTTTAAGTTGAATGGGAGGTGGTGGGACAGTTAAAGGATGAACAACAAGAGGTGAACACACTTGCTGTGGAATTTACTTTGTCATTCATTTTTGTCTACATTCCTAAATGGGGGTCAACTTTTAAAAGAAAAAATATCCAAGAGTGCAGGCTTTTCAAGCAAATACTAAAACCCACATATTGTCTGTCTTTCAAAGAGAATGAAAATGATAAATATACAAAGCATCATGTTCAGCATTTCCAAACACAATTTACATTGGCATGACTGACTTTGTTTTTAAAATGTTTTTTGCATGAGCATGATGGAATTGAATTGAATTTCACAATCTGTAATGATGGTATGACACTCATGCTTCTTTAGTTTTTAAAATAGAGTGTGTCTTAGATACTTTATTAATTTGTTCAACTAGACTGTTAGATTCAGTGCATGTAAGGTTTGAATGACCGATGGTAGGTTGTATTGACAAATAAAAATGTTGCCTATGTAAGTGGCAAATGCATTGGTTTCTATGACATCTTCCAAAGGACTTACATAGCTAAAATGGTGAAAAATAATCTTTGAATTTGTTCACAGGGAATGTATTTTTTCTTGCTTAATGTGATGTTTGCTTTACTGTGTTTGTTTGTTATGTATGTTGCACTGTTCAGAGCTCCTGATAGATAAAAAATTTTAATGATAATTCCAGGACAGGCTTTCTTGTTCTCCATAAAAACATAAGGTTGTATCAGCTTAACTGAACTGACATGGTGAGGTAATCTGATATAATGAGTTACGTGGCCTAAGGTCTGCATTTCATGCAGCATTAACCATGTAGCGGCTTCATATGAAACTGGTTCTTTAAGATGACACAACTATGTTTTGGTGGAGGATTTAGAAAAAAAGATCGCAGAATTATGTTAGAAATTCTGTTTATGGAGCTATGACTGTTTATTAAAGGTTTGATCAGGGGTTACCTGATGCAGTGTCGGAGGAGTCAGATGATCTTAATTCTAACTTTAAGTGAGTGATAGTTGCTGTGGCTACCAGTATTGATGGCTTGTGTTAACTTTCTTGTTCTAACCTAATCCCACCACTGTATTAGCAGTGCCTTGTTCTCGGTTTGGTAAAGGACCATGATAAACATTTCCTTCTAAAATATACAAAGTAGCAGAACATAACATGAAGTGTTTTCCTAACAATATTGATCAAAAATCGCAACATTACTAAACCAACAAAGTGGCATGTGGGCCCAGGGAAGACTCAGAACTCAGATCAGACTGGGGATCTGCCCAGTCTGAGCCGTCTTTGCTGTGCACTTAAAGGGTAACCAAGGGTATAAGCTACCTTTCTGTCGACAGCAAAGACCCTGATCAGACTGGGTGAATGCCTAGGTTGATCTGAGTCTTTGCATGTATGTAATATGGGAAGTAGCTTTTATACTCAGTGAATACTGTGGATAATAAATTGAGCTGCTAGGAAGCTGTGTCGTTGCTATCACTATACCCACCAGAGGATACCATTTTCAGTGTCAAGGGAAGATCTAGATTAAAAGCATTAACCAGCTGGTTTATTTTAGTCTTCCCTGTAACATTTGATATGCAGATCAGAGATTGAGCCATAAAGGGACAAAAAAAAATCTTTGCCCAGATATGCTTATTTCGGAAAAGATAATGCACTAAAAAGATCTTTTGCTGCTGATTTTCTAAAATTTTCCTGTCCAGCAATTTCCTCACTCAAACTGTAACATGATATGGCTCAGGGATACAGATAGTCACAAGTGTTTGCTGATAATTCTGGGATAGCTTCTTTCTCATTGTATAGAAACATAGTCAAGATATCTCATTAGAATGGTTTCAGAGGAGTTGATTCCACTGAGTAACCACAACAAACTGTTCAGAAAAAATGGATTATCACCAAATGCTAAGTTTATTTTTGTCACAGGTTGGGTGGTCATTTTATAGAAATATTATACGAGCTGAGACATGAAAAACCAACAAAGTGGCATTTGTGCCATTGACTCAGATCAGCCTGGGCATCCACCCAGTCTGAGCAGTCATTGCTGTCAGCATGGAGGTAGCTTAGACCTGCAGTTACCTTTTAAGGGCACAGCGAAGACTCTGATCAGACAGGGCAGATGCTCAGGGTCATCTGAATCTTTGCATGACATACATGCCACTTTGTTTGTTTTGTCATGTCAAGGCTCAGTTATAAAGATTCATAGTAGAATAGACAGAAAATGTCATATGATTATATCCTAGCACCTTGCACTGCATTTTATTTTGTCACTATTTTTAGTCACTTTTCTTTTCTGCCATTTCGGTCAGTTTGTAATAAAACCTGAACACTGAAGTAATGGTTATATTGTTCGGTAAAGTTTCTCGTGACAAGGCACTGCGTGTACTAGAGGATAAGGTATTGTTTGTTGCTCTTTCGTTTTCTTTACCTGTATAGATGTCAGTTTCAGCAAAATATAATTACTGGAGATAAGTAAGGCTAGCATTTTGAAAGAACAGCTTATGCTTGAATTTTAAAATAGTGAGCCCAAGAAGAATTGCCTGACCTGTATTTAAGGGGCCTGTTGATAATGGGAAGTTTTGATGATTCATTTGAGATAATTTACCTTATATTTTTATTCTATTATAAGGCAAGGTTTTTTTCCCTTCCAAAACAATCCCGAAGATCTAGATCTGTTTTGTAAGACAGATCTAGATCTTTGGGATTGTTTTGGAAGAGAAAAACACAGTTTATAGCTCAATTACACAAGACAAATCATCTAATTTCTTCCTTAGCTGCAGTATTTGTTTAAATGTTTTCTTTTGAAGATATTGTAGGTTGTTTTTGTTCCCCAGGCTGCATGAGCATGTTTCTTAAATGCTTTTATGAGAATTTTTAGAGCTTTCAGTAAAATTTTATCTGTGATAATTTTGCTTATTCATAGTTTAAAGTAGACTTGGAACTCAGAGCTAGCTCTTGATATAGTTAATAAGTTCCATTTTTTCATCATAAATGCAGACGTGTAGGCTCACCAGAACTCGTATCCTTAAAAACAAAAACAAAAAAAAAAAACATCAGTTGCTATTATATGGAGCTTCATATTAAGGCAGATGCATACACCACCATTGTTTGTCATAGGCCCTAAGAGAAACAATTTTGCGACTTCCTGTTTGCTTCCATTTCTACAATGGAATCTACTCTTAAAGGAAAGGATTTTCATTTTGGGGAGCAAATTCTTTCCTCAGAGACCTGACTCCTTTATAGAAGAGAGGCAGAAATGAAAAGGCACAGTTGCTGCCCTTTAATGTTTGTCCATTTACTATAATATTATTTTGAAAGAATTTTATATGTAAAATAGTATGTACAGTGTTCAGATGTATTGTTATGAAATCAGGGAGTATATAATGACATAGGCAGGAGACCCAGTGCAGTTAGCTTGTGCTGCGATCTTGCAAAAAATTTCTGATGGGTAAAATATAGGATGGGTTATAACACACTGTTAGGTATGAATTCTTTGGTAGACGATGTTGATAATAACTCGTAAACTTTATTCATATTGATGAATGAGACATTGGTAAGGTTTTCCCTCCCACCTCTAACCACTCAATTATTTGAAACGTGTGAGCATTATTGTATGAAAAGGGGCCTTATGGCATGTGCAACTGAGAAAGACTGAGCTTAGCCAGCACAGCGGTAGTCTGATCACTCATCGTCATCCCTGTTCGCTGAAAAATGTATCACTAAAATGAATAATTAAAACCAATCTTTTTGCATGGACTGTCAGCCTGGCACTGAGATTAGAAAACATTTTTTCGTGCTCAACTCAGTTGAGAATGAAATTTTCTCTGCTGATAAATTTGAAAATGCCAACTAATGTTGGCATTTTCATATTCATAAGCAGAGAAAATTTCATATTCAGCTAAACTGAGCAAGAAAACAGCTGTACTTATCAGTAATTTGCTATTTATTATCAGGTAAAATTTCATACTCATCTCAGTTGAGCATGGAAAAAAGTTTTATAACCTTGGGACCTGATTTGATCCTTTAGTATTTTCACATGGCATATTGGCCCTTTTTCACTCAATGTAAATGAATTACTTCTAGTGACGTAATCTGTTGTAGTGCTCCCAGTTCCTACCCATACATCTCTAAATGTGTGTGTGTGTGTTTTGCATTTAGACTGAGAGTAGCTGTTGAATTTTACCTAAGTATTCAAACGGCAGTGCTTGAGCAAATGGTATTGACCCAGGGTTCGAGATTATAAATTTTGAGAATAATCTCAAACTCAAAATAAAGCACACTGATTGGCTGCTTCCGAGCATGTGCTCGGAAGCTGCCAATCATTGTGCTTTATGTTGAGTTTGAGAATGTACTCAAGTTTTAAAACCACTGGGCCAGATCAACCTAGAAGCAGTCTGATCAGGGTCCACACTGTTTGCCAACATTTCATGAAAAAAGGACTTGTCCAAGTTGAAAGTCTGAAGGGTCCTTACAGAACTAGTTGAGATGTCTGAATAGATATGGGCAATATGATATGTACATAAGATGAATGGGTACAATTTCAAGGGAAGCATCTCCGCCACTTTCATTTTTGTCTCTCTTTTTGATGGGAGTCTTCCATTATGAAAAGATATTTGCTCCCAGAAGAGTAAATTCTGTAAGAGTAGACCCATTTTGGAAGGCTACATTGCCAGGGAAGCAACTGGGAAAGTACAAAAGTTGTTTCCCGTGGTAAAAATGGCAGAGAAAACATAGAGTGCACCCATGCACCTATCTAAGACCTGACAAAAGCCCCATTGGATGTGTGACTGCGATAGCAAATGATCAGTATTCATGTACATCTTTATGATTTTCCCTGTTTGCCTCATAGGTTCCTCAAAATCTGAAAATGGTTTTACAATTAGTAAATTTCTGATCAGACTGCACAGATACATCAGCTTATCTTGAATCATTATTAAGCATGCCCAAAGGGGCCTTCAGCTGGCAACCAGGGCCCAGTAAACGACTTAAAGAGACATTACATAACAACACAACAATTTTTTGCCAAAAAAAATGTGAGGAGCATTGCAAAAGCTCCTCACAAGTTTTCAGCAAAAATACTACTGCAGTTGATTTTGTGAATACTATAAGATTATCAAAAACTTGAATAACGGCTTCGTTAAGCTAACGATGCTTTGGACAACTGCACCCAGGTGGCAGTAAACGGTTAGTAGTGATAGCCTGACTTAGATTGACTACTTCCTTTTGTATAGTCTAAATTTATTCGTGGTTGAAAATTTTCTTTAAATTCTGTGAATATGATGGCTTACCCGCTGTAGCAAAGTGATGGAATGGGTGCATTTAAGTGGGAGAGTGACTGCCATTTTGGTTTTTGCCTTTCTATGCAGCAATCTCCTTTAAACAACAGGACACAGGAGGCTAGATTGTAGTAAAAGATCTATTGACATATTAAATTTCTGTATTTGCAGCTTCCTTACAAAGGCGGGTCTGATGAGATCAGCTGCCCCTCCAAACTGTAAACCACCCGAGTCTATAGACACCCTGTCAGAGATTCAGGGCAATGGACCAACGAATGACAACACTGCGGCTCTTGACAGCAGTAAGATGTCTCAGGTTGAAGAAATTAGGTATGTCTACAAATTTTGGGAAATATGTCTCAGGTTGAAGAAATTAGGTATGTCTACAAATTTTGGGAAATAGGTTTACTTTGTTCTTCATTTGATTGCTCAGTACTGCTGCCAGAGAAGACATGTGGGGCCGTATTCATAAAACGACTTAAGTGGTTGCTATGCTGTTGCTAAGGCTAAATATCTATAAAGGAGATTCTCTACAACTATGAAATTTGCTCTGGAGGAACAGTCTTTGTAAGACTGTTCCTCCAGAGCAAACTTCATAGTTGTAGGGAATCTCCTTCAAAGAAATTTAGCCTTAGCAACCACATAGCAACCACTTAAGTCGTTTTATGAATACGGCCCTAGATAACATATGCATAAGTTGGTCTGGACTAGAAGTTGGTGATATCATGTCTTGGCATTTATTATTAAATATTTGCCAGTTAGTTTTGTCCAGTCATGTTGACGGGGTTAACCTCTGGTCTCGTTATCCAGAGATTGTGATTCAGTTCAGACTTTCAGTGAGTCAGGGATAAATATCTGGAAAATGAGATAAAAGTCAGGGAATTTTGTGATGGGTCAGGGAAATTTGGAAATGATTTGAAAGTCAGGGAATTTGAAAATAAATGGCTACAGCAGTCTTCGAATATACTTTTAAATATATATTGTTCAGTGGGAAAGTATGTACCTTCCTCCTTATTGGGAGCTACTCTTCAAGGAATGAATTTGCTCCCTATTCTCTTTTTAAGAGTAACCCCCAATTTTCAAGTGATATAATTAGCACTGTTAAAGAGTAAAATCGACTTTCAGGTCCGCAGGGTGAGGAAAACTGAAAAATGTCAGGGAAAATCAAGGAAGTTGGGGAATTTTGAAGTGGAGGATAAGTAGCAATTCGAGTAAGGTTGGGAGTTTTCTGTAGCATGCGGATTATTGCATCACCAGATGTTCATTTCCCCATCAGCCCAGTATGACTTCAATACGGTTCAAAGAGCTGGAAAGCCCAAATTGTCCCTCCATGTGGTGGGCTTTATCGTTTATTGAAACGTGACACAATATATAATGACTTAAACAAGATACGTGATTCAAACTTTTCAATTGTAGCCTATTTTACATGGATATAAGACATTTTTTATCCACCTCTAGAATGACCCCAAATACCTAAACAAGTCTTATAAAATTATGCTTTGAGTTGGAGTTTTCCCTCCAAAAACAATGGCAGAAATCTAGATCTGTCTTATAAGGTGGAAATAGATTTTGGGGATTGTTTTGCAACGGGGGAAAAAGTGTTGTCTTATAAGTGAATAAATAAGATACCATAATGACCCTAAATATTCGGACAGACAGGTCTGAGCAAACATTGTAGACCCAGATCAAACTGCTCCTGAGTTTGATCAGGGTCTACAATAATTGCCATTCACTAAGCATCATTTGGATGCATTCGTGTAAAGTCCACTTTCTAAGAATTTTCGAACAATAATTATCTGACTTTCGGGTGTCCGAAATTTTTGGGCCATCACAGTATTCTTAGTTATTTCTCTGTATTTTCAGGGCTCAAGCCAAAGACGCTTTAGAATCCTATGATAATGCAATAGTATCCGGTGCCTCAGTACAGAACGGCCCCGTGTGATAACTGGAATCCCTGACTAGGGTCAAAACTTAACAATCTGTGATGTGCTGTAGCTGATAAACCTAGAAATCAGCTGCTCGAAAAACACAGGTCAAACACTACAGCCCCGGGATTAGTATTAATTCAGTTATCCCCTTTAAAGTCAAAGTAAATAATATGTAAAACAGATTAACCATAAAATCCCAGGAAATAGCTGGAAAATGTGAATGATTTTAGTCAGATGCATCAAACACATAGAATTGTGATTTTTGTGGAAAAGATTGTTGTTGACTTATTTAACTCTAACAATAAATTTGTAGGCCTATGAACGATGTGATGTATTTAGGTTTTTATTATATGCACTATATTTGTGATAAAACCTGACTTAGGGTACAAGATGCCGATTTATCTCCCTTGCATTTGAATATTGGCCAAATGAGATTTATGCATAAAAATGTGTTATGAATATTTATATACTGCTATGAATATTCATATATTTCATTAATTGTGGGACCTCATATAATCTGCAGGGAATTAACAGTACAAGTTTTAATCCTGTCCAATGTTATGTTGAAAACAGCACAGTGTTTGAAAGTGATAGGCATTGTGGAGGAAAAGAAAAAGATGGAATACTAGATCAGTGTTCACGGTAAGGAGTAATAGGGATAATTAAGGGATGATTTTCCATATTACTGTATAAAAACATGTGACCCATCATTAGAACCATCTCGCCAAGACAGTTCTAATAAGGGGTCACAATTGAGCCGCAACACGACAAAACCAATAAAGTTTTTAACCTAGCAAAGATCCCAGTCAGCCTGGGCATCCACCCAGTCTAATCAAAGTCTTTGCTGTCCGCATGGAGTTAGCTGAGACCCTGAGCTACCCTTTAAGAGCAAAGGGAGAGTCTGATCAGTTTGGGCAGGTACCCTGGCTGATCTGAGTCTTTGCTGGGTGCACATGCCACTTTGATGGTTTTGTCGTGTCGTGGCTCAATTACGTTTTTGTGGAGAAAAACATAATTGTCCCCAAATTATCCTCAAAAACTCACTTTATCTGGAGCTCTGATTTACACAGTAATTGAAAGTGATTGGCATCGTTGACAATATTGGAAGGAGGAAAAGAAAAAGATGGAATGTTAGAAGGAGGAGAAGAAAAGATAGAATGCTTTAAGTGATTTGGAAAGGTGGAGAATGCACACAAAGAAAGACATGGAAGGATTTGAAAACGTAAAATGGCACAGGAATAGAATTCCATAACATAATTTGGAGTACTGCCATAGGCTTAATGAACTGTATATATTGAACAGAAAATTTGATGGACTACAAAAAGTAGCCTCTGAAGTGTATTGAGAAGATGTGTTATTTTAAAATAGGCTGAGCTTGAGAGATAAAAGTAAAACAAAATTTTTAGGGTAAAATAGATATTTTTCTCATTTATCCATGAAAACGTGCTAGTATTCTATTGGAATTGTGATGGCCATTTTGGCTGTTCTAAGATTTCACATTACCTTAAGGTGGTTGGTACACTTTCGGGGGAAGCAACTTTACTATTTTGACCCCCTTCCCAGTGGGACTTATAGAGGTGCAACGATTCACTTCGATGCATCGAAAATCCGGTTCACAAGGGCCGATTCGATTCCGATAACAACTCCACTAATTTCGATTCGATTCAAAACCCCCCGCATGGGCCCTCAATTAAAACGGAAGTCCGTATTTTAGACCCGCTCTTAATATTATAACGCTGTTTATAACGTAGCGTACGATTGGTCAGTAATAATTAGGTCATCCAATCAATACGGGTGTTTCGTTTCCTTATTGGTAGGGTTATCAAAATGGCGTCTAACGATGAATCGCAGGAACCTGTGCCCAAAGATGCACCCCTAAAAGGGTTCAAATTTAGACTCGCATTCTCGCAAAATGCGACCAAAATTTACAGACTGCGAGTCCAAGAAACCACCACTTGCTTTTCTTTGCGAGTGTAGTTTTCTCGGCGCAAAGAACTAATCCGGAAGTGTAAAGTTTTTGTTTATGTGCAGAACAAGATGCGCAGTCGCAAACTCGTCTTGATCACCCAGGTGCTTGCCTTATATTGATTCCCCAATACAGTGCCCCTCGTCAAGCGTCTGTGACAACCCGCATCTGCAAGCGTCTGTTTTCAGTTTGATCAAAAAGCACATGTTCTCAAATCAATAAACATGGACAGAACGGCAAAACGGGGGATCAGGAAGAAAAACCTTCTGAAAATAAACCCATCAAGACTGACACTATGGGCCCAAAACCCCAAACTGTCCCTATAAAAACTGCACAGAAGTGGGAGAAAGAGCTCAGAGTTGCTCTAACACTCTTTATCGCACTGTACAAACTCATTTCACACACTTTCCTATACATTTGTTCCAGCTAACCCCCTTCAGCACTTGGTTCGCCGGAACCCGTCTGTTGTCCCCCTCGGGGGTTAAGACGTAACGGAAGATAGATAGATAGCTTTGGAATATGAAACTAGTAGCTGTGAAGAGAACCTGGTAGGGTGTGTAGGCATGGCCCTTGTGAGGTAAAGCCTCATTGGTAATTAAGATACTTTATATTGTCTCTCAGATAGGGAAAAAGGGAGTATAATGAATGAGAATCACTAGGTCAATATGCCCTATTTTTTAAGCTAAAAAGACAGCCCACCCAGCTGGGATACATTACTAATTGCATAAACTAACAATACAGGGTATTTACTGGTACAATTACATAAAATTATGGCATTCAGAGAAAAAGCAAGTGGACTTCCTGTTTTAGCAAGTAGAAAAATTGACACTTGCTAAATTTAGCAAGTGAGAAAAAAAAGTTAATTTCAAACCCTGCCTAAGATAAATAGAAGTGTAAATATAACAAAATAAAGTGATAAACATGATGAATTAAGGTAGCATAAAATCAATCATGAATCGAATCGAATTAATCGAATCGAGGTGTCTGAAATCGAAATCGAATCGAATCGGTCGTTGGGTGAATCGTTGCAGCTCTAGGGACTTAGCCCTTAAAAGAAAGAATTTGTGCCCTCAGAGCAAATTCTTTAATAATAGACCTATTCTGGGGTTTCACCACCTTACTGGTGCAAAGAGTTGATTTGGATAATGTTCTTATTAGAAATAGAAAAATAGCTCAATTTTATCCAAACAATTTTGGCATATCTTTATTGCTGAACTGAAACTGTATTTATTTGTTTATCAGACTGGGTTTTGTAGAATGACCGCAAATAACTGACATGTCCTTTCAGATTGGGGTTTCTCTTCCAAAAAGGATCTAAAAAATCTAGATCCGTCTTACAGGATATATCTAGACTTTTAGGGTTATCCATCTTATAAGTCAGATATAGACTTTGCTTCTTTGAGCCACAACAGGACAAAACCACCAAAGTGGCATGTGCGTGCAGTGTAGACTCAGATCAGCCTGGGAATTTGCCCAGTCTGATCAGAGTCTTTGCTGTCCGCATGGAGCTAGATTAGACCCTTAGCTACCCTTTAAGCACACAGTGAAGACTGATCAGACTGGCTCTTTGCCTAGGAGATCTGAGTCTTCAATGGGCGGACATGCCAGTTTGTTGTTTTTGTCGTGTCGCAGCTCATTTCTTTTTGGAATGGAAAAAACCCTGTCGTTTAACCAAACAAATACAGAAGTATAGTTAATTGTACATCATGAACAAACCAAATAAAATGTCACATTGCATCTCATGTATTTTAAATGAAAATGAAACAATTTATAGCAAAGATTGATAGTTGAATATGTGGAACCAAATCTTGTACATTTTTGGCAGTTGAGATATTGCAGAGTGAAAGTGGAAGATATTTAAATGTTGCTACACTGATCAACTGGATTTCAAGTTTCCATTATTTTCATGCACATTTTTAGCACGACTTTGCGAAGCAAAGATGTGGTTATGTTATACCCTTTGTGTGCGCGTGGACAAAAATATTCACCTGTTGGGTTAAGCTCAGTTTCTAAGTGACCACAAAAGACAGAGTCTTCAAACTTGTTCCATAGATACATCTAGGGAAGGTCTACTGAAAGAAGCGATGTATATTGGGCCATGAGCTGTATGTCACAGAACATAGATAAAACATTCATCTGTTGGATTTAGCTCAGTTTCTAAATAGTTAAAAGGAATAGAGTTTTCAGACTTGCTCTATATGTACATCTGGGGAAGATCTACTGAATGCATCGATTAGGTCATTACCTATATTTCACAGCTAAATTGAACATTGAAAAAATATTCACCTGTTGCCATAAGTGGTGTTTTATTGTCTGCTGACAATTCTTGTTATATGAAAGAATTAAATTTAATGTGTTACATCAGTTTCTTCAAAGGGATTTCCCCTTTCCATTTACATGGTGCTGCATTTTGAAAATAAACATGTTTAAACAGTAAACGTTTAAACATTCAATGAGCCATATTGGCTCAGTTCAAAGCTCCAGGTAAGATGGGGGTTTGAAGATAATCCGAGATAATTTTTCTTGTTTGTTTATGTAAACATATATTTTGACCCTCATTAGTAATGTCTCAGGGGAGACCGTTCTAACGAATGGTCACAATATTTGTTTTATGCAGAAATATGGGAAATCATCCATGTTACTCCTTATCTGGAACACTGGGTTTTGTAATGATAATTTATATAGGTAATTTCTATTCCTTCTCAGTTAAGGTGAATGGGTTCACTCCCAGAGGCATCATCTCTAGCAGGTTCTTTTTACCATATTCAGCTAATAGACAGGATTTCCCCTCTCTAGAATGATCCCAAATATCCAAATTGATCTTATAAAATTCTGCGTAGATCTAGACTTTTGGGATTGTTTTGGAAGAGAAAAACCTCTATCTTATAGCCAAAAACATGGTGCCTTCTTGATAAGGATTAAGCCTATAAGGAGCAACTTCTGTTCCTTTTAGAGTGAAGAATTTCTTTGTCCAAAGAAGCCAACAAAGTCACAGAAGTTATTTCCTTTGGTAAAAATGATGGAAATACATGGTTTATCCCTCCACCTTAAAAACATGATATGAGACACGACACAACAAAACAAAGTGGCATGTACACCCAGCCAAGATTCAGATCAGCCTGGGTATCCGCCCAGTCTGATCAGAATCTTGGCTGTCTGCATGGACCTTGCTTAGACCCTTAGCTACCCTGTAAGCACACAGTGAAGACTCTTAATCAGACTGGGTGGATGTCCAGGCTGATCTGAGCCTGCACTGGGAGCACAATCACTTTGTTGGTTTTGTCATGTTGCGGCTCTGTGGTGTTGCTCCTCATCAGAACAGCCTGGTGTCTTGGCCGGGCAGTTCCATGAAGTGCCACAACATAACATGATTATGGAGTATAAGAAAATTATCTACAGTTTATTGTCAAAACAAACCTCTTTTTCTGGAGCCCTATCAGATTCTGTGATTACTCCCTTCTAGATTTTCATCCCATGATAACTTACATTTATGAGATGTGATGATAGTCGGTATTGTTGCTGTCATATATTCAAATACCATGAACTTACTAGAGGCATATGCAGAATTTTTAACTGTTAATACAAAGGAGTTTTGGTGATTATTCTGAGAAAAAAAAAATTATCTCAGAAGAATCATCAAATCCCAATCTTAAATTGTCCCCCTTAGCTTGAAACTAACACAGATGTGTTTATCAGTGTTCAAAGTTTAAACCTGATCTGAATTAAGAATTACAAAATTAGATTGATTTATTTGCTCAGATTTTTTTCATTTTGAATGTTCAAAGCTCATTGTATATTAAAGAGAAACGAAATTTGTTATGATATTGACTTGTTCAACTCTTGCCAGTATAGTAATATTGCTAAAACATAATTGAGCTACAACCCACAAGAAAAGGTGCTTAAGGCATATGTAAAAAATAAATGCACATTTGCACAGTCTGATTAGAGCCATTTCAGTTCCCTCACTATGTATGGACTGAGAGCACTTAAGGCTCGGACTAGACTTCCCGGAATCTCTGACTAGATTGAGTCTTTGCTGTTAGCAGATACATAATGCAAGCTTTAAGTGTGACAGTTTGTTGCTATCAGTGTTAAAGTTTGACAGGCGTGTGAGAAAATGAGACATGATCAGACAGAGAGATTTAACAAAAGTAGAACACTGCTGCAAGATATTCACTATAAAGCACATTATCTTTCATAGGATTCCTCCTTTGAAGCTAAACTTTACGGAAACAAAATATGTAAGACTTGATGTGATCTGCCAAAACACTTTCTTAAGTGGGTAGAGGTTTTCCCCTTTACAGACAAACTTTCCTAGTTGATCACTTGGCGAATGAGCTGCAACACAACAAAACCAGCAAAGTGGCATGTCTGATCATAGTCTCTGGTGTCTGCATGCAATCCCCATGGAGCTAGCTGAGACCCTTAGCTACCCTTTAAGTGAAAAGAGAAGACTGATGAGACTGGACAGATGCCCAGACTGAACTGGCTCACATGCCACTTTGTTGGTTTTGTCATGTTGGGGCTCAAATTAAGTTGAATAGTTACAAATAGGGAAGATATTGGAGAAAGAACGAATTTGCCAAAATTAGACAACAAAAAACTTTTTGACAATATAATCTCTGATGACCTAACTTTTGCTAAGTGTTGCCATAAGAAATAAGACGTTAATTATTACTGAAAAAAAAATTGTTCCAGAGCTTTCCTTTCAATACAGTAGCTCTAGTAGCTCCTTAAGTATTTCTCCAAATGGATATTGAGAGAACTTTTTAAACCTTTGTCCGCAAGGCAGATCTGAAGCAAAATCAGCAGGCCAGATGTGAAAGATGTTGAATGAGGCTGTAAAAAGGGTTGTCATATTGTTTATGATCTCTTCCTGTTAACATATTTATAGTGTATATTATGATGAATTTCATTTGTTGTATATTAAGATAGACCTGAAACTTCTGTGTTTGCATGGAAATCATTTCTGTATTTAATTTCATCTGTATGTTTTGATTTGGAATAACTTTCTCGAAGGCACATCTTAATAATGCAAAACTAGATACTTGTATGAAGTGTCACATGCATAAAGGTTCATCGTTACATAACCCAGAGCACTGGATAAGAGGGAGTGTTCAGTGATAATTAGGGATAATTTTTGTTAATTCTGCTTTAAAAAATATGTTGTGACCCCACAGCTGAACCGTCTCGACGAGACGATTCAGATGAGGGGTCACAACGTATGGTTTCTATGAGAAATAAGAAAAAATATCCCAAATTATCACCAAATTCTCCCTCTTATCCAGAGCCATGTATCCTCATGCCAGTCTCCAAATCCATGTGGCCTGTCTGGTCAGAGCTAATTCTCTTCCTACTCCATTTGTGCTCTATGGAATCTGCAAGGTGAAATAAGGCGCTGGCTAAACTGCATGGCAGTGCAGCCCTGTCAGAAGGTGAAGGGGTATACTTGTAAGGGAAAAACAACTTTGTCAATTTCAATTTTGCTTCCCTTATCAATGATTGGGGTGGGTGGGGATGGTGGAGGTCAACTTCAGAAACAATGGCTTTGCTCCCCTTGGAGAAATTCTTACTTTGAGAATACAAGCTGTTTTTGAATGGCCAGCAGCTAAGTTTTCCAGGCAAGCAAACAATAAGTCACAAAAGTTGTTTATACTTGGTAAAATCGAAGAAAAATGTTGGAGTGTACTCGCTCAACTTAAAAGTGAAAAGCATTAAAAGTCAAGACTGGGTTTGTGCATTTCTCTTTGGAAGCTGGTAAGTATATGAGCCGCGACACAAGAAAATCAACAATGTGGTTGTGCGCCCAACGCAGACACAGATCAGCCTGGGCATCCGCCCAGTCTGGTCAGAGTCTTCGCTGGCCGCATGGAGGTAGCTCAGTCCCTTAGCTACCATTTAAGTGCTTAGCGAAGAGTCTGACCAGACTGGGTGGATGCCCAGGCTGATTTGAGTTTGCGTAGGGCAAACAACCACTTTGTTGGTTTTCTCGTGTCGCGCCTCATATATCTGTTCAGCGTTGCCTTAGAGGTGACCGCAAACCATGTAAGTACATCACTAAGATCAGCCTGAGGACTGAAAAGCCATTAGTGTTTAAATAATCTTTTCATAAAACAGATTTGTTAGGATTTATAGATTGTATCCAGGGTTCGAGGTTTATAAAACTTGAGAATATTCTCAAACTCAAAATAAAGCACACTGATTGGCTGCTTCCGAGCATGTGCTCGGAAGCAGCCAATCAGTGTGCTTTATTTTGAGTTTGAGAATGTACTCAAGTTTTATAACCTCGGGGCCAGCTTGAATAGCTTGAGATCCTGCTTGTCAGACTGACCAGCTAACGGTTGACTGTTTGGGGCTAGGAAAGATGTGCATGTGCAAAAATTATGTCAGGACTATGCTGATGTGTATATTCAAGTTCTACAAATTTTTAGAAAATATGTCACAAAATTGCCAAATATATGTAGATATTGATAGTAAATGTTTATCTTAGCAAAAGGAAACCAAATGCTGTTTTGTTCCATTTTGCATTGTTTCATGCATCTTAACTTGTTTTAAGGGGTATGACTACACCTGCATGGTTTTCTGTCATTTTTGCAAAGGGGAATTGCAAACTTGGTGACTTCCTGTTTGCTTCATTAGAAGGCATAGCCCTCTCAAAATGGGGTCTTCTCTTGAAAGAAAGAATTTGCTCCTTTAGGAGCAAATTCTTTCCTTCAAAGGATAACCCTAATTGAGAAGGGAGGCAAAAATGAAATGGCAGAGTTGCTTCCCTGAAGGAAAGTGTGAAAGACTTGAGGGGTTCATCTTGCTGTATTTCTTATCTGTCACTACTAGTATTGCACAGGTCATAAACTTGATACTACAAAAGGCATATGCTTAACCCTTAGAGTGCCAAAAATGAAAATAGCTGACTTTTGCAAACAGCGTAGATCCAGATGAAGTAGAATTGGTCGTGTCATCTGGATCTACACTCTTTGTCCTTCTAGTATTCAAATTCTCAATATCAAATAGCCTGGACGAAACACATTGAAATTGTGCAGACGTAAATTTTGTTGTCTGCTTTTTGGGGCCTTAAGGGTTAACACTTTTATGGTCTCAGGATGGTTTCACAACTGCAGGGCTGATTCTAAACTGATTCTAAACTGATTCTTTCTGGACAACACATAAAATCGGCAGTAGATCACAAGAACACTTAACATATTTTTGTTCTTAATATATGTGCCAGGCATGGGTAATAGGGTCAGAGGTGTGCCCTTATTATGGTCAGTTTTGCCTACTTGGTTGTTCTGTATGATGCCAGTTCTGATAAAAGTTCACAGAGCTCTAGATAAGAGGGCGTATTTGATGATAATTAAGGATAATTTTTCTTATTATCCATCGAAACCATATGTTGTGACCCCTCACCTGAACTGTCTCGTCGAGACGGTTTAGATGAGGGGTCACAACATATGTTTTTATGCAGAATTAACAAAAATTATCCCTAATTATCACCAAATATGCCCTCTTATCTAGAGCTCTGGTTCATTGGTGTGTCACGTTTTAGATTTCTTCTAAAAAATAAAGAAAATACAGCCCATTCTTTATTAGACCAAATATACTGCATTTCTTCGGTTATAATACATGGGTTTCTCCTCCAAACCAACCCCACTTTAGGGGAAGCAATTCTGTCATTTTCATGTTTGCTTTCTCAGTAGGGGTCTACTCTCCAAGGAAAGAAGATTAGACACCATGTTGAAAGGATTTGTCCCTCTGGGAAGCAAACAGGAAGTTATGAAAGTTGTTTCTCATTGTAAAAAAGGCTATAAAACATGCTGTTTCCATACACCTTAATTTGAATGACTTGCATAGCTCACTATGAGCCGCGATACGAGAAAACCAGTTAAGTGGCATATGTGCCCAATAAAGACTCAGATCAGCCTGGGCATCCACCCCAGTCTGATAAGTCATTGCTGTTGGCATGGAGGTAGCTCAGACCCTTAGCAATCCTTAGCTGCCCAGGCTGATCTGAGTCTTCCTGTGGCCCATATGCCACTTTGTTGATTTTGTTGTGTCACGACTTATTTGTCATTCAGTACAGGAAATATTTTTATTATTTATACACCTGATAGGGAAAGATCAAATTGGCGTTGCAAAAATTGAGTATTATATTACCAAAATGTATCTATCATTTGCAGGTGCATACTGTCAGGAAAGTGCAAAATATAAAAAGTCGCTTTTTTTAAGTCTCCATAAAGACATGCACCATATTTGTTTGGCTATAAAAGGTTGTTTTTCCCATCTTTGTAATCACCCCAAATATCTAAAACAGTGTTAAGAAATTCAGCTATGAGATGGGGTTTTCTTTGAAAAAAAAAACAATCAGCTATAAGATGGGGTTTTCTCTTCAAAAACAGTCCCCAAAATCAAGACCCATCTTATAAGGTGGATCTAGATTTTTGAGATACTTTTGGAAGGTAAAGATACCCTTTTTATTTCCAAAGAAATGCTGTCCTTATCAAAAAAAAAAAAAAAAAAATGACCTACATATAAGTGTTACGCATACTGTCAGATCCTGTGCTCCACTGTGTTATTGATACGTATGTATAAATTATTTGAATGGAATATTATTCAAACTGACAAAAAGAATGAAAGAAATGTGACATACGAATCACTTAAAAGTTTATTTGGTTATTTTAAGTGAATATACCCTGTTCAGAGCTCCAGGTTAGGTTGGATATTGAGGATAATTAGGGGTTGATTTTTTCTAATCTCTAAATAGAAACATACGTTATAACCATCATTCTAATGAGGCATCACAACATTATTTTTTTAGAAGGATAGAAAATTATCCCTGAATTATCCCTGTCAACCCCCTTCGTATATGGAGCACAGCAGGCTGTTAAAACAAATGTTATCATTGTTGATTATGTTACAGTTGTGTTGTTTCAACATGGTGGGGCCATTGGGAATTTAACAGAGCTCCAGATTAGAAGGGGTAACAAGGATAATTTATGGATAATTTGTAATATTTCTGCATTAAACATGTTGTGACCCCTCATTAGAACCGTCTCACCGAGATGGTTCTAATAAGAGTCACAATATATGTTACTATGGAGCAATAAGGAAAACTATCCAAAAATTCTCCCTGTGACCCCCTCATAATCTGAAGCACTTAGAGTAACAGAATTTGGGGTTTCTGTATTTTGGGCGTGTGTATACATGGAAATCTCATTAAGTCTCCGTTCTAAGGGCTTTAAAAAAATGAATATGTTTTTCATCTGTAGACGATGGTTTCATTGAACTTGCAAGTGTTTCTGTTAAAACTTGTTGGATGTAGTGGCTTTTTAACATTATTTAAAACATATGCCTGCTGATTTATAGTTTTTGTTGCAAGAATATGCAAATTCATGTGTTTTAAAAATAGGGCTACTTCATTGTGTAAAGGTCTTTTTAATTTTTATCTGTTTCCATTTTATGCTGAACTCATGACTTGTCCTTTAGATTGTTTATGTGTGAGCTAAGTAGATGGTGTAGACACTACTAAAACTGTCTGCATATTTCAAGTACTGTGTCTAAGCACAAATTGATTTTAGGTGTGTGTATGGCCTCCATGTTCTAGCCACCATTTTTATATGGGCAAAAACTAATAAATAGGAAGCTGAATCCTTTTCATTAAAAGGGGTGATGCTTAAAGGAAAGAATTTGCTCTGGGAGCAAATTCTTTACTTCAAGAGTTACCCCTTGTAAGAAGGTAGGCAAATATCCACTGGCCAGTTATCTCCCTTGGAAGTGTGTCCATACATCTTGATTTTAATCTCTCTAAAAATTTCCTCATTTGATAGAAGTTAAAATGCAACAATGTGTTCATGCGGATTCAGTTCCATTTAGCATTTAATCATATAGTACAGCTACTAAACAGTGTTTTATTTGCAGTGTACCAGAAGAATTTGAAGAACTTTAAAACCTTATGTTAATGGGTGGCAAAAGTCTGCAGATGTATTTAATGACAACATTGTTCTGTGTTGTTGTGCCATAACTAGATATGTATATATTCTGTCACTTCATGCTCATATCTGTTACTGTCATACTACAGTCATTATCATCACAATTCCTGGAAAAAAGGTCAAACTTCTGAATTTAAATACAGGTAATGGGTGTCAAAGGGAGGTCACTGAATTGAAGTTGTTGCCTCTCTTGTCACAAGGCACATGGTCTCAGAAAGAAAAATGTTCCTTGTAAAAAGGGATTCTGAAGTAAACACTATTCTGTTACATGTATTTCACTTACCAAAATAGTGACCAAACGAAGTGTTTTGGTGCCAGAAGCTCAGAAAAGTAAATTTTACAGCCAGTTAAGTTGAACAGGTGTACTTTCAAGGGAAGCAACTACGCCATATTCAAAATTTTTGCCTCCCTTTTCAATAGGGCTCTATTGTTAAGAGGAAGGAAATGCTGTCTAGGAGCACATTCTTTTAAGAGTAGACCCCTTTTTGGAATTGTTCAGTCACCCATGGAAGCAACCAGAAGTCACATAAGTTGTTCCCTCTTGGGGAAAAGGAGAAAAAATGACCGAAAAACATGCAGGACTGGTGTAGCGTTCACCTTAATGATAATATGTGATGTCAGAGTACTTTCAGTATAAAATGGAAACAAGACTTTCAGTGCTCCATATAAGAAGGGATAACAGGGATAATTTAGGGATAATTTTCCATCTTTTTCCCCAAAAACATACCCTAATGTGCTTAAGTATTGGGACACCTAAAATAATAAACTTTCCATTTGTCCCAAATGGAAAGTTCATAATTTTAATGAGTCCCAATATATATGCACATTATGGTATAACCCCACAGAACTGTCTCAACAAGATGGTTCTAACAAGGGGTACAACATGTTTTTTTCTACAATAATTTTTTTATTTCTCAATAAATTTTATTGAGAAATAAGAAAAATTATTGTAGAATTATCCTCAAAACCCCACCTTATAGAGAGCTCTGGCCTAGAGGTTATAAAACTTTAGTACATTCTCAAATTCAAAATAAAGATCACTGATTGGCTGCTTCCGAGCACATGCTCTGAAGCTGCCAATCAGTGTGCTTTATTTTGAGTTTTAGGTTATTCTCAAGTTTTATAACCTCGAACCCTGAACTGTATATATTGTAAAGCTGTTCGGAAGGTCACAAGAATGAAGTACCCTTTTGTTGTATTTATTGCAGAAAACTATGTAGATACTGTTATTTTATGTGTGAATCAAACAAAATGCTGTAAAATAAGAGTGTTTATTTTGTCTCGATCGATCATAGATTTCCACATAATTGTACCTGTATCATAAAAAGAATTATTAAAATGCTGATACAGATTAAAGACTAATTGTTGCTCTGGGCCAACCCTTGCTATCTCTCCCTGAACTGGAACTGATAATATGGCAAACCATTCCTACAGAAGGCTTGCTGTATCGTAATCTCACCAAGATCATTTGTTAACTATTCCAAACAACTACCAGACTGATTATACCAAATTAAATCTGAAGCATTCGGTAAAGCTTGTGTGTGTAGGGGAGGGGGGGGGGATGAAAAAAATGTTTGAACTTTGCAGCAGGTTCTCTGTTACTGAAGTTCAATGGAAACATAAAGTTGAAAATAGCACCCCACCTCCCCACCACCCACCATCTAAACCAAAAAGAAAAAAAAAAGGAACAGGGAAAATGCATAAATACAAGAAAGAATATATGCAAAGAACTGGATTCTCAATTATACTTACATATAACAAGTATAACAAAAGTTGTCAGAAGACAACAAAGCCCACCTTAAAGATGCTTGACTCTCACAGCGATGGAGATATTGAAAGGCTCTTTTCCAAATGTATGTGAGTGTCAACTACAATTAGGGACTGAGAAATATGACTGAGTCCATGAAGCATTAAAATCCATACATGGATGTTAAAATCTCGTTCATATGTAAATATGTGCCAACTATCATGGCTCTAACCTATACAGGGACAGAGAAATATCACAAAGTCAGTGAAGCATATCATAAAGTCAATGAAGCATAAAGGTTGAATCCCCATAAATGGATGATGGTGTTAAAATGCTCCTGTCCATATGTAGGTGTGTGCCAAGTATCATGGCTCTAACCAATATAGGGACTGAGAAATATCACAAAGTCAGTGAAGTATATTAGGTCAATGAAGCATAAAATTTAGCTCCAATCCATACATGGATGGCAGTGGTGAAATGATCTTGTCCATATATAAGTATGTGCTAAGTATCATGGCCCTGATCCATATAGAGACTAAGAAATATCATAAAATCAGTGAAGCGTATCACAGTCAATGAAGCAAAGAATATAGGTCAAATTCGTATACAGAGGATGATGTTGAAATGATCTTGTCCATGTGTGTGTGCAAAGTATCATAACAGTAGGCCATATAGGGACTGAGAAATATCAAGTCAGTGAAGTGTAAAATGCAGGTCAGTGTCCGACATTGTTTCACTCTGATGCCCTAGTCCAGATGCAAGTGCTGACCAAATTTCGTGATTCTAACCCTTACAGCTAAGCTTACTTTGACTTAAACACAAATGCTTAACATACATTAACCAAAATTTTTTCAAAGTCAGTAGACCATGACCAGTAGGTCAATGTCATACATGCTGCATACATTCAGGTGATCATGTGCTGATGTGTGTACCAAGTTTCATTACTCTAGCCCTTATATTTTGTGAGAAAAAGACCTAAATGCAAATGGTTAATATTGGTTAAACTGGTCACAGAACCAAACTTCACAGATATATCACTGGGGGATGGAAAAGAACTGATTAGATTTTCGTTACCTTGACCTCATTTTCCAGGTCACAGAAGGTCAAATAGTGTTGAAAAATGGCTTGTCTGCACCATATCTCCTGAATGAATGGATGGATTTGAACCGAACTTGCACAAATATATTATTGGGAGATGCAAACAAAATATTAGATTTTGGTGACTGACCCTATTTTCAAGGTCACAGGAGGCCAAAGAATGTTGTAAAATGCCTTGTTTGCACACTATCTCCTGAATGGCTGGATGGATTTGAACCAAAATCTCACAGATATATCAATAGGAGATGGAAAAGAATTGATAAGATTTTGGTGACCTTGATCTCATTTTCAAGGACACAGAAGGTCAACGAATGTTGAAAAATGGCTTGTCTGCACCATATCTTCTGAAGGGATTGACGGATTATGACCAAACATAAACAATCGGGAAGTAACTGATTAAATTTCGGTGACCTAGACCCTGTTTTCAAGGTCAAAGGAGGTCTTAACTTGGCAATATTTAGGGAAAATGACCCTGATGGAAAAGAGCAGGTGAGGGGACATCTGTTTTTGTCGAAAAACATTTCTAGTCATGATAAATTTGGTTGCTATATATGCATATTATTTACGGATTAACATGCATTTTTTACTTCCCATGTCAATTTATACATTAACACTGCGAATTATCCCGTAAAATGTTTGTTTCATTCTGTTCCATTTCGCAAAATACCAATATCATATGTATGTATACTAAGTCGAAGATTATAGCTTGCACTGTTCATGAGAAATCATCTCAAAATTTTGTCTCAGCCATAACTTAAACTTCTGAAGCAAGTTGAATGAAACTTCACAGAAAGATGAAGCATAATGAGAAGGTGTGTCGCGCATAAGATTTGGGTAACCGCGTGCAAGGTCAAGGCCACAATCGGGTCAAATGTCATATCTCACCCACCTCAGCGATAACTGAAAACCTGCTGTTGCGAATTTCATCAAACTTCACAGAAAGGTAAACCATAATGAGAAGGTACGTAACACACAATATTTACGATCCCAAATCCAAGGTCAAGGTCACAATTTGGGATCAGAGGTCAAATCATGTCTTGGCAATTACACAGAAAGTACCAAAGCAAACCTTACATAAAGATAAAGCCTACTGAGAAGATTGCCATGCACAAGACATAGGCTCCCACACCCAAGGCCAAGGTCATAGCCAGAGGTCAAAGGTCAACTCATTTATCCTCAATTTCTCAAAAAGTACTGAAGCAAGCGGAGCGGCTGTAGCGTAGTGGATAACACTCCAGACTACCAATCCAGGGGTCGCAAGTTCGATCCCCCGCTTCTCCGGTCTTTCGGATGAGACTTTAAACCGAGGTCCCATCTCCATATGACCTCGTTGTTGGTGGGACGTTAAACCCGAGTTCACTCACTCACTGAAGCAAGCTTCATTAAACTTCATGAAAAGATAAAAAAAAATAATGAGATGATGTGTCACAAACAAATTACAGTTCTGTTGCCCAAGGTCAGGGTCAGAGTCAGGGCTCAGAGGTCAGATCCTGTCTCTGAATTGACTCAAAACTGCTGAAGCAAGTTTCATCAAATTTCACTGAAAGGTAAATCATGATAAAATGATAACTTAAAGAAGTGGTGTAAAGTATAATGATAAGTTATGTAAGGTACGACAGTTAGGTTCTCACACACAATGTCAAGTTTGGTTAATGCGTTGAATGATGAATCCTCTTAAACTTTCAAAGTGCATTTAAACGTCGCTGAAAAAGGAAAAAGAAATGAGAATGTATGTCATGTGCGAAACTCGGGTTCCATGCCCAGGGTCAAGATCACAACCAAGGCTCAAAGGTCGTTTTGAGGGGCCTTCGGGGGCATTTGTTACACACTGTACATAACATTTCTTGTTTTCAGTCTGGCACCAGAGTACGTTGTGCAAACAGAGTGCGCTGCCATTGAAAAGCGTAAATGAACGTTATCTCTCCCCGCACTCCTCCCGACCCCACCGAATAAAAATAAAAATCATACTTTGGACCTGCTTATAATTTGAAACAACAACCCCCCTCCCCCTCCACCCACCCACCCACCAAATATAAATTAAAATCATACTTTGGACCTGCTTACAATTTGAAACAAATATAGGATCACATTATTACCGATCACAAGACACGCGTTTTATCTGTATACTGCCCAAAATAAACACCTTTGAATGAAATGCTTGTGCAGGATCTACTCGGTAAGGGAAGTAGATTCTAAGCTTAAATCTTTGGTTCTAAGCTTAAATCGTGCATCAGCACTGAGGCAAGGATTTCTGATCGTCCGTGGCTAAGATGACAAGTAACAGAATGATGCTTTTAATTGTAAATGCTTAACGTTTTTCCATGATACTAGTAGAGCCCGAAAATCACGAACAGATTACTAAGAATCCGATACGGTTGTGGACTGTGCCATCTGGAGGTAACATTTTTGGAGGAAGCATAAACAAACTTTGCACTATGTTTATGTCTGCAAGATCAGCCAACTTTGACAATGGGCAAAATCGAACCATTAGCAGTTATTGCCCATGACCTAGTGAAATAGCTTTCTAACATCTTGTGATACAGTGGATGAGCAAAGCGAACTTGCAAAGTACGTTTATGGCTACAAGATCAAGGTCAGGTTTGAAACTGACCAACTTGTCGATCAAACATAAACTCTAGAATTACTCACTGCAGGGCTGCCTCTTATCCTCCACTCGAAATTTCCCCAAGTTTTCCCTGACATTTTACAGTTTTCCATACCCTTTTTATCGATCCGAAAGCTAGTTTTAATCTTGAATTCAACAGTGCTAACTTTCTCTCTTAGAAATCGGGAGCTACTCTTAAGGGAAAGAATTTGCTCATTGGGAGAGCAAATTCTTTCCTTTAAGAGTAGCCCCCAATGGGAATGGAGATGCGCCTGGACTATCTCTCTAGAAAGTATATCTTTTCCTGGAACAGAATAATATATTTTCAGAAGGCCCATAGCCGTTAATGTTTTATATCCTGCCATTTCAAGTCCTTTCAAAATTTTCCTGACCAAAAACAAACTTTCCTGACCTTGAAAAATTCAATCCTCTGGGGCCGTATTCATAAAGCCACTTAAGTCGATGCTATGCGGTTGCTAAGGCTAAATATCTATAAAGGAGATTCCCTACAACTATGAAATTTGGTCTGGAGGAACAGTCTTTGTAAGACTGTTCCTCCAGAGCAAATTTCATAGTTGTAGGGAATCTCCTTCAAAGAAATTTAGCCTTAGCAACAGCATAGCAACCACTTAAGTCGTTTTATGAATACGGCCCCAGATAATATATGCATAAGCATGCTTTTATTACTACACGCTTACCCAATTTTCGTCGGCGGTCAATTTGAACACCATGAGAACAATTTGACTAATAGAGATTAACATGGAAAATTTTAATCAGCTAAAAAGAAAAATAAAACTGCTGAATTTACTTTTCAGAAGCTAGGTAGCAACGGATTGAAAGCATGTTTTCGTACTTCTAAAGAACATCAGATAATATTGCACATGTAACATTGTCTTCTTTATCGTGAAATAGTAGCACAATAGTGCTTTAAATTTTTTTCTTTTGTTGTAAAACCAGACCTGTGACTCTGATTTGTTTGTAAACATAGCACGGACCGATGCAGGTTAATATGTGCAATTGAAACCAAATTCACTGTTCATAATTATATTATATTAGAAAAGTTTTGACATTGTGGTCAATTTGAAAAGCGTGAGGTCAGTTTGATTCCATTTCATCCCGGGAAAATAATGCTTGTTCTGCAAAGTATGGTGGCTGGTTTGTGCCATTTCGTCTTTTCGTCTTTTCGCCGCGAAAAGACGCCACGCGAAAAGACGAAAAGACGAAAAGACGCCATGCGAAAAGACGAAAAGACGAAAAAACGCCAGGCGAAAAGACGAAAAGACGAAATAACGACATGCGAAAAGACGAAAAGACGAAACCCGCCACGCGAAAAGACGAAATTTCAGCGCGAAAAGACGAAAAAACGCCATGCGAAAAGACGCCATTTGAAACTCTTAATTTGTCGTCTTTTCGCGTGGCGTCTTTTCTTCTTTTCGTCTTTTCGCCTGGCGTCTTTTCGTCTTTTCGTCTTTTCGCATGGCGTTCTTTCGTCTTTTCGCATGGCGTTATTTCGTCTTTTCGTCTTTTCGCATGGTGTTATTTCGTCTTTTCGCGTGGCGTTATTTCGTCTTTTCGTCTTTTCGCGTGGCGTTATTTCGTCTTTTCGTCTTTTCGCATGGCGTCTTTTCGTCTTTTCGGCGCGAAAAGACGAAATAACGAAATGCGAAAAGACGAAAAGACGAAATAACGCCACGCGAAAAGACGAAATAACGCCATGCGAAAAGACGAAAAGACGCCAGGCGAAAAGACGAAATAACGACACACAAATACCCTTCTATTGATAACTGTATTGATTCCTGTATTGATTCCTAATACTAAGACAGTTTGTCTGAGTAACCAATATAGACTCATATTAGACTACTGCAAACGCAGCTACAGAAGCAATCTGATCACAGAATTTGCCACTGAAATGCTTTTTTTAATATATAAAATATATCTTTTTGACAGCTAAAATTTGTAAGGATAGACTATAAAATTAACGTGCACTGGGGTCGGCAACATTTTCGGTCAGTATGGTACCGTTTAGATTGAATAACAAATTTGTGCCTTGTTGACTGAGATCAAAGACAGATATAATCAAGATAATCAGTCAAGTCAAGCAGCAGTCTTATGAAAATTAGAAGGGATTTGCCACTGAAACTCTATTTTATCCGACAGAAAAATAAAACTTGTTAAAAGTGAAAAGGATAGCTATAAGTATTAGTATGGGGTCGGCAATAATTACAGTTATTGATTAAAAAATCTGGGCCATGTTGACTTAAAAATTAGCAGACGCAAATTTGCGCATTTAGGAGCATAGGCAGACCTAGTACATTGTTGTCGCAAGCATTTTTGAGAAATACCGTCAAACCTGTCTTAAGGGGTCACCCAAGGGAAGGACAAAAAGTGGCTACTTAAGACAGTTGACCCCTTAATACATTTCATTTGCACTGTATTTTGGTTCAAAGGACCAAGAAAAGGTGGCTGCTTAAGCGAGGTGATCCCTTAATAGAGGTGACCACATAAGCAGGTTTGACTGTATAGCTGACCATAAGCAGGTTTGACTGTATAGCTGAATGTATGCCGGGCCGCGTAGAGCAATCGGTAGGGCACCTGACTCATATGTCAGAGGTTCTGGGTTCGTTCTGGGTTCGATACCTGGTCTGGCCACATACTTTCGTTTCTCCTTCCGCTGATTCAAAAAGGGCAGTTGTCAGTTACTGGCGAAAGTATGTGCACTTAGTACTGGTTAACCGCTTAGGAGGTCTAAGCCTGCCCAGGAATAGTGTGGTTAGGTTAACTGACCGTCCCGACATGACCATAGATGTTTACTGCGGACGTTAAAGATTTACGCCCTCAATATTTCTATTAACTTTTAAATTTTTCACAAAACATTATATCCTAGGCATAATAATGATTGCTATTAAAAAGTACATTTATCTGCCAAATTTATGATTTGTGATGGTCACTGAAAATAGGAGAATTTAACATCATACCCAAAAAGGCGCCAATAGCGGACCGCCATTCCCGCCAAAAATGAAGAATGGATACGCCCAGCAATCATAGTTAATCAGGTTAAAGTTACATCATGAATAATTTTAAGCCCTTTCTTTAATCGACTTCAGACAGTTATTGGCTGAAAAGAACTCACGTGCAAAGATTAGAGGTTAATGCTATTGTAAAGTTATTTACTCCACCTATCATAAAATTCAAAACGTGCTTGCAGAAACGCCTGTGGGAGTCGGTTAATTTATGACGACAAAATATTCGTGAATATTCAAGAAAGGTACGCATTGATATATCGTCTCTGCCTCCGTAGCAAAGATGTTTTCGCTGAAGATTTTTTTAACGAATCTTATTTATGTTGCATACAACTTACCAGACTCATAATTTTGTGATTATTTCGTAATGAAATACGAGGGAGTATACCTTTAAGCAATAAATCAATCAATCAATCAATAGCTGAATGTATACACCTCCAAGAAAGATCTCTCTAATATTGAACATTTTGTCCCCTTCTGTCATATTTACAAAGAGGAACAACTTTTGTGACATTCTCTTTGCTCCCCAAGATAGGAAAGTGAAGCAAACAGAAAGTTAGATTCTTAAATAGGTCTACTCTTCAAGGAAAGAATTTGCTCCTAGAAGACCAAATTCTACTTTCAAGAGCTGACCCTCCTTAAGAAAGGAAGCAAAAATGCAAAATTGCTTCCCATTGAGAGTGGTCCCGTTCAACTTAGGCACAGATACAAATATGTTGAAGCCTGTGTCTCCATGCATCCTACGTAAAAATAACCGTTTTTCTTTTTTTTTTTTTTTTTTTTTTTAAATTTGAACAAGTAGATTTTAATATCTCGAGCTGTATCATAACATACGCAGAATGGTTACCAATGCAGAGCCTGACCAGACCACTGTTTTCCTAGGACACATATGTCCTAGGATTTAGGATCATAATGGTAACATGGTCCAAATTTATTACTTAATGCTAGCACCTAATCTACTACTTAATGTATTTTCTGAGTAAACTGTGTTACAATATTATTGTTCAAACTGAGAGATCGAGAGAATTGGGTAAAATGTCCCACCAATGCTAAGGTCATATGAAGACATGACCTCGCGGTTTAGAGTCACATCTGAAGGACCAGTGTGTGTGTGTGTGTGTGTGTGTGTGTGTGTGTGTGTGTGTGTAGAGGGGGCGGGGGGGTCGAACTGACTGCAACCGCTAGTCTAGTCTAGTCTATCCCATAATCTTGTGAGGTCGTTGGGGCACCACAGATGACTCTACAACACTCCTTTTCCACCTAGTCCTGTCTTCAGCTGCCCCAGTTGAGCTAGCAAAATCCATCCCTGTCGTTTAAAGAAGACTTGTAGAGGAAGTAACGGTAGTTGTGCCCCTTTGTAAAAATGGCGGAAGGGGGCACATTTTCAATATAAAATTCTTATATATTGGGGCACATATGCGAAAGCCAAAGAGAAGTCTAATCAGGCTCTGCTCTGTCTGCGACTGGCACGTCTTTAGAAAACTATAAACTTGTTCAAATTTTGGGTTAGCTGCAGTTAAATGTATGTCAAATTAGGGAAAATACTGTATCATTATTTTTTCATATCATAACACTTACAGCGAAGTGCATGTTTGTATAGACACCTTCGTCTTCCATAGTTTGAGAGAGATTACATGGTCAACAAGTGGTTAATCTTTTAGGCAGTTTAAGATCAAAATTAAGATATGTTGAAATTTGTTTGGAGTATTTTACTCCAAAACATTAGGACGGCTCATTTTCTTTTCTGCCCGTTCAGTAGAAATACCATAATGACTTCTTTCCTCATATTTTTGGTAATGTTTTTAAAAGAACAGTTTAGGGGCAAAAACTGCAAACCGTGATTAGTACACTTCTTTACAGATTGCATTCTGTTCAGGGTCTACACAGTTTAAAAAAGAAACACCTGTCTAAGTTTTCAAAGTATTAACTGCATTTAGAATAGGATTTATTGATACATCTTAATGCAAAACACGTGATGCGAAAAGACGAAAAGACGAAAAGACGCCATGCGAAAAGACGAAAAGACGAAATAACGCCACGCGAAAAGACGAAAAGACGAAATAACGCCACGCGAAAAGACGAAAAGACGAAATAACGCCATGCGAAAAGACGAAAGAACGCCATGCGAAAAGACGAAAAGACGAAAAGACGCCAGGCGAAAAGACGAAAAGACGCCACGCGAAAAGACGACAAATTAAGAGTTTCAAATGGCGTCTTTTCGCATGGCGTTTTTTCGTCTTTTCGCGCTGAAATTTCGTCTTTTCGCGTGGCGGGTTTCGTCTTTTCGTCTTTTCGCATGTCGTTATTTCGTCTTTTCGTCTTTTCGCCTGGCGTTTTTTCGTCTTTTCGCATGGCGTCTTTTCGTCTTTTCGTCTTTTCGCGTGGCGTCTTTTCGCGGCGAAAAGACGAAAAGACGAAATGGCACAAACCAGCCACCATAGCAAAGCCAGTCTGTTATTTTTTGTTTCAATGCATATATAATAAGTGTTTGTTTTAATGAAGTCAAAATGAAGACTCTGTAGCAAACTTCACTCTGATGTGAAAACATAAAAACTGAATAAAACTATTCAATTTTACCAACTGCTTTTTACATGGAAATCCCATTTTGTAGGAAGAACTCACTAGTGTATTACTGGTTAAGGTTTTGTGATCAATTACTCGGCTCTTTCGACTTCAGCTCACTAAAGGGAGCAGGCTCAACTCCTGATTGGGTTTCAGCGACTTTGTATAGTACAGAGTAGAAAGAAAGGTAGAAGTTATGAACAAACATTATCGAAAACATAGTAAAACGATAAAAGAACAGCTTTTCACAGCAGAGGGCCACAAGGAAACAATAACTAAAGCAAAGCGGCAATTTTTTAAACCATCGGCAGCCAGATAAAACAAAAGAGGAATGGGGACAATAATAACGCGCACATAACCCTGGCCCTAGGGTCTGCTGTGGTTAATTCACATATAGCTAATTAATAAATACTTGTAGAGAGCAATATTGAAAGTACATGTACGTCGTCAAACCAATTTTGCCGGAGATGAACGATGTCACTGTAAAGAAAAAACGAATATTAAACTGAGCCTACCGTTGATTTTTTTTGCATCACATCCTTCACAGGTCATTCTAAAGCGGTCGTAATGATGTTGTTATTGTTTCATGTTGATTACCCGTGTTTCTATGTAACGGCCACTTCAGGAGTGTACATAATCACCTCGCAGCGGGGGGGGGGGGGGGGGGGGGGGGGGAGCATGCGGGTATGTTTGCTTGATATCTTCTTATGGGTTCACTCTAAATTGTTTGAATATCGGTTCTCTTTTCTGCAAATATTAGTCTGGATGGGTTAGTTTTATTTTACAAACAAATGATAGCCACAGGTCTGCTTTTACAACAAAGAAAGTGATAAAACACTATTGTACTACCATTTCACGATAAAAAAGAGAATGTTACGTGAGCAATATTATCTGGTGTACTTAAGACGTATAAAATCATGCATTCAAATCATGTGATATCTGGCTCCTGAAAACTCAGCACGCATTTTCTTCTTTTTAGCTGATTAAATTTTTCCCTGTTAATCTCCATTAGTCAAATTGTTCTCATGGTGTTCAAATTGACCGCCGAGAAAAAATTAGGTAAGCATGTAGTAACAAAAGCATGTTTATTCTTGAAAATATGTTTAGAACGAAGCTATACAAGCTACGTGTCTTACTGCATCGGTAAGATTTTACAGAAAGCCTGCAAATGCACTCAAAAAGCTGATTTAACTGCGCAGGACTCCTTCCTAGTTTCGTTTTCGGTACTGAACCTGGAGGACAAAAGTAATTTAAAAACACCGCTTCAAACTGCTCCATGTCATTTGGTCTCAATATACAGCTGTAAAATATATATAGCATGACATTCTCCGATTTTTGGAATACCTTTTCTGGCGAGAAAAATCTTGTCTGAACCCTGTCAGTGAACTGCGAAAATTCATGACAAAATATATTCAAATTGCCTACCGGAAAATAGTCAAATTGTTTTTCAACAGACCTCCGCGGAGGTCAGTTTGAAACTTTACCACCCGTGCTGTTTATCTGGACACACTGACGTAAAGTAAACCTCCTTGCCCAAATATAGATACCGATAACTCCAACTAAGACTGGATTCTGTAAAAACACACACAAAAACTGGAGGTGCCTGTGACGACATGGAGGTGCCTGTGATGTAAGAAAATATAGTGAAAACCTGAAGGTTAATTGCGTTTGCAACTACATCCTGCTCTTAAACCCAAGATGGAAGTAATTATATAGATACATTGACAATAGTTCAATAAAGACACGCATGGTAAACCGAATCAACAGCTCTTTGCCAGACAGGTGGTCATTCACCACCTCAAATGAAAACAACTTTAACTTCTGTGTTTACCTATTTTATATTTTTAATTACAAAACAAAACAGAAAGCAAAGTGGGCAGCTGTACAGGCGACATTGCTAAAAGGCTACAGACAAGCTGACATGAGAGCACGTAACATTGATGCTTCACAACAGACATCCAAAATCCAATAAAAATCTGCTCGTTAGAAATTTGAATATCATCTCAAAAACTTATTGCCCGTTTTGTTTCCATATCTGTTAGTCAAACACTGACGACTTGTACATAGCTGTTGAAAATTTACTACTTAAGTCAGTGTTAGAATTGTTACGAAATGCGCTTAAATAAGAGTCAACGTTTTTTGTGAATGGTGATGGCTGTGATCGGGAGGTGCTGCCTGTTAGTCATTCCAACTCGTTAGAAATTGCCGAGGTCACACGCCATGCCATTCACAAACACTTTGACTCTTATCTAACACTTAATTATGCAGTTAAATTTCAACAACTATGTGCAATTCGTCAATGTTCGACTAACAGAAGCGGAACCAAAATAGGCAATAACTCTTTGAGATGGTGTTTTAGGAATTTTAACATGGAATTTTATGATATACTGTACGCATTATGACAGCTTATTGGGGCATTGAATGAATGATTCTTTCCAGGCAGTGGTCTAGAGAAGTATGCTGCAATAAATATTCAGATTTTCACTATATTTTCTTACATCACAGGCACCTCCACGCCAATGCAAGCACCTCAAGCTAATGTTTTGAAAAATCAAGCCTTATTTGTAGTTATTCGACATTTATATTTGGGCAAGGAGATTAACTTAACATCAGTGTGTCGAGAAAAACATATTCATATGCCAGATCACTGCATTTAAGACCAAAAACGGCCGATTTTTATGTTTTGAGTACTGTGGGCTGACATCAAAGCCACTTCAAAAGTTGTATCTTTGGTAAATATGTAAAGTTCTGGGGGATATGACGCGTGACAAAACTTTATATCTATAAGGGTCGAATAGCACTTTTTGATTTTTAATAAACTCCCCGGTTATTTTGTATTTTGTCAAAAAAATGAGAAATACCTACCGGTTATTGTCATTTTTTGACAGTCACAGGCAGCTCCAGTACCTCCGCCGGAGGTACCTGTATAGAGTAAGTAAGTAAGTAAGTAAGTAAGTAAGTAATTTATTTATTGAAGTGTCATATATATCAATATATACATATTATACATAATTTATTTTAAAACTTAAAACATATTGATATCCAGCCGAGTTCGGCTTATAAGACACTGCAGTCCTAATCTAAAATCTAACTCTGTAATAATACTTCCTGCTAAAATATGTACTAGCTAATAGATTAGCAGTCGTGTATCACTTTCCGTCGACGCTCTTTTGGCTGGATACGCAAATCTTATAGCTTTATTTCTGAAAAAAAATAGGGTATTGATCATGGACAATAACTGCTTTTTTGTGAATGAAAAAAAAATAAAAAAAAATAAAATAAAATAAAAATGAATCGCTGTTTGAAGGACAGCAAAAATTCCTTTGAGGAAAACAAATCAATGATGCAGCCCCTAATACATGCATGCAGATGTGCTCCTATTTCTGGACGAAAACAAAATCTAAAAAAAAATACCATGGCCGTTTTTCTGTACTTTCCAGATGTCCCAGTATCAAATTCAACAGTTCGATGCTAAGTAAGTAAAGTACATAACACTGTTTCATTGTTTGTATTATTGTCAATGTGTTAAAATCTGTTTTACAACAAAGGCATGTTTTATGTCTCTCTTTTTCTTCCCTTCTTGTAGTAAATGGAGAAATCCATATATCAAATACATAAAAAATTATGTTTGTTTTGGATGGAGAGAAATGTATTTTGCAAAGTGATATATCTATGCTACAATCAGTCCTAAGCATCTTTAGAATAAAGAAATTATGTTTATGTTAGATAGAGGTATATGTAATTATGATGCTGAATTTGAATGCCATCTATAAAGATTTCTACATTTTGGGACACAAGACAGCACCCTTTTCTTTTAATTTCAAAACATATCACAGACAATCCTACATTTTATTAATGACAAATAAACATTACTTTACGTAATGTGCTTTGGTAGCCATTTTTAATGTCCCAACTTACACCGTGTTCCAAATATCCCGAGCCCGGTCTCCAATAAATGCGGCGTTTTATTATATATAATCATTATTTATAATAATTTTAAGTATTACTACTACTACTTCTACTACTACTAGTACTAGTACTATTATTTGTGACAGTGCCTGGGATTTTGAGCCTTGTGGAGGTGCGACGTTGACGTCACGAAACGTGAAATGAAAGTGACGTCACGAAATTCGCACGTAAAGTTAATTGGATTGCCGCGCACTGACTAATACATTTCAAAGCGTCACCTGAAAAGAGTGATTAAACATTTCTATCGGCATCTTTAATTTTCTACATCTACACTCTTTTGAGAATGTTCGCATTACAGGTCTTTGAAAAGGGATGTCACAAACCAGAATTATAAACGTTTATCCAGCTACTATGTAAATTGTATCCAATCAGTGAAACGAAAACAAAAATCGGGGTGGTGTGAATTTCGTTTGCTTTTGCAGTAAACATTAGCGCTATTGCTTTGTGCTTCTCGAAATCTCTTCTAGAAGCACTAACAAATATGAAAATGTTAAAAACAAAATTTCCGAATTCCGCTCCATAAGGCTCAAAATGCCAGACACTGTCACAAAATTTTATTAAGTATTGAATAAAGATAGTCACTGCCAATGGACGAACGACCATTTAATCACATCTCTTTCAACAGAAGATGTGATTTCAAGGCGTCTTGGTGCTTAAGTCCTGTCACATTGACTATATTAAGTCCTGTCACATTGCTTATATCATCCCCGCCACAATAACTGTTCATCCCAAGCTGTATAAAGAGCGACCCAGCAGGCACAAGACGTTGAAATGACGTCGTACTGACGTCGATGCGACGTAATGACGTCACATCGCCGTCAGTATGACGTCATTTTGACGTCATGTGCCTGCTGGGGAGTTGCCTTGTGGTACAACGAACTTGAGTACCGTACGTTTCGAGCGGGATTCAAACTCGATAAACATCGGTTGAATGCCGTTGGTGGACAGACTGACGGACAAACGCTAACACAAGAGCAGCATGTTTCTGCTACTGACAAACATCCATGAAACCATAGCAAAGCGCTCAAGTATGACTCTTGCATGCATATCCGATTGTGGCATATAAAGATATATGTCGGTGGGGTTAAGTAGTGTTGGATCATGCAGAATCTGTAACTAATATTTTATAACCTTTTGTTTGTTTCGGGGCCAAGTTGTTCAAAGCATCGTTTGTTTAATGAATTCTTTTAGTACACAGAAAATCAAATGTGCTAATATTTTTGCGAAAGAAATAAGAGGAGCTTTGGCGCTAAAGCAAAAATTGGCAGATCTTTTTTTTACGTATAATATATCTGGAAAATTTAAGGTCTCTTTAACTATAACGACATCGTTAGCTTTGAACAACTTTGACTGTGTAAGACAGTATAAATTTTCGTGCGGTTTTCAGTGATTTTTTTTCTTTTCACGTACACTTTTTATACTATTGCATTTCATATGTATTTTATCAGTCCTGGCCCCGAGGTTATACAACTTTTTTCATGCTCAACTCAGCTGAGCGTGAAATTTTACCAGCTAATAAATAGCAAATTACTGACAAGTCCAGTTGTTTTCTTGCTCAGTTTAGCTGAGTATGAAATTTTCTCTGCTTATAAATATAAAAATGCCAACATTAGTCGGCATTTTCATATTTATCAGCAAAGAAAATTTCATGCTCAGCTGAGTTGAGCACGAAAAAAGTTTTATAACCTCGGGGCCTGATCCTCTTTGAAATTGTCCTGCAGGAGTCTCCAAGAAGGTACTTCAAGCATGGATAGCCACAATGTGGAGGTTTCTACAACCCATGAAATAAGAAGGGAAGAGACAATAAAGTTTCCGAGAACCAATCTGTTTATATTCTTGACAGTTCTAGCTATTGCTGTTGGAACAGGCCTCGGAATCGGTCTCTCAGGTAATAAATGTCAACCCAGTAGTTATATGACGTCAAAATGACGTTCTTGCGTAAGTGCGAGGTAATGACGCCGCATTGACGTTAGTTGGACGCCACAGATCAGCGACAGATCGACGCCATTTCGACGTCATGTAACCGCTGAGAAGTTACAACTTCTTTCTCTGCTTACCCTTTTCTATTTCTAAACTATGAGCATTGATACGGAATTTAGCGAAACAGGATATATTTGACTTTGGCAAATTACAAGCTACACTATAGATTATTGTTCTTGTAAGATTTTATAGTTCATATTTGCGCAGTATGTTGAATAAAATATTGTTTACTCTAAACACATTTCTCGTTCATAATCAAACTTTTAATAAAAGGTTCTGTAAGTTCTTAGCTTATTATACCATTGGCTGAATGCTTGCCACATCAAAAATACAGGATTTCCAATAATGAGAATAAGAATCTTTCAACTTATTGAAAACAGTGTGTACTAATAAGATTTTTGGAAAAAGGTACATTGGTTTATTCAAACATGGTCAAGGCCAATAATATGCAAACACACCTTATACATTTACTTGCAAAACTCTTGAAAAATGACATGCTATATAGCTTTAACAGCAAATTTATTTTCTCTTGAATTTACAAGATGTATTCCAATAATTCAATAAGTTTTTTTAAAAGGAAAAATGCCAAATTCTGATCTCACTGCATTATCAGTAGCAGATTTATGGACACCCATAACAGACTTTTGAAAAAACGTAGTTGAAGTTTTTCAGGAAAAAAACAAATCATATCTTTGAGCAATAATTTCAGTTTGGTAAGTTTTGTTTATAAGAAAATCTATCGACCATTTCATTGCAGTATAACAGTATAGGCTTTACACACTGTTCGTAGATGGTTAAGTACAATTCAATGTTAGCATTTTCTGCCTGCCTTAAGCGCTCGTCTCATACAAAACATTGCTTTCAAGGCTTTATTATACGAATATTTGACCGCATGCGTGAATACACCAGAGGGTTTGAATATAATGCCTAAATACTTGTATTGTTGAATAATTTCAAGATCATCCATTTGCATACAGGTAAAGCTAAATCCATTTAGAAGCTTACCAGATATATTGAAAACAATCACTTTAGTTTTAGCAATATCACACCGGGTAGGCGGCACTCGAAGCCGCTCTTAACAATCGATTAACGCGGATCAAAAACAGCGTTTTCGATTGCAAATTGCCGCCAATTTGCAATCGAGAAAGGCTGAAACGCTGTTTCAGCGTTTTCGATTGCAAAACAGCGTTTTCGATTGCAATCGAAAACGCTGTTTCTAACTGCTTTTGATCCTCGTTCGTCGATTGCACGAGCGTTTTCGATTGCCGCCTACCCGGTGTGAATATTAACCTTCAAGTTCCAGGAGATGATTGTATAAGTGGTTATCGCTTGTTATCAGATCCTGTTTTCCAGTTATTTATTGTATGTGCTATGTGTGTAAATGAGTTGAAATAAATATTGTTTAAACCAAAGCTAAATCCATTTAGAAGCTTACCAGATATATTGAAAACAATCACTTTAGTTTTAGCAATATCACACCGGGTAGGCGGCAATCGAAGCCACTCTTAACAATCGATTAACGCGGATCAAAAACAGCGTTTTCGATTGCAAATTGCCGCCAATTTGCAATCGAGAAAGGCTGAAACGCTGTTTCAGCGTTTTCGATTGCAAAACAGCGTTTTCGATTGCAAATTGTCGCCAATTTGCAATCGAAAACGCTGTTTCTAACTGCTTTTGATCCTCGTTCGTCGATTGCACGAGCGTTTTCGATTGCCGCCTACCCGGTGTGAATATTAACCTTCAAGTTCCATGTGTCACGAAAAATCCCCAACTTATTGAAAGTATCCAGCAATCCTTCTGCCGTATTCGAGAGGAGAACGATGTCATCCGCATAGAGTAAACTTGAGACTTTAGTTGCATCAGTGGCTACTGGATCACAAGAGATGTCACATAGAAAATAATGTGGGACTTAGGATGCAGCCCTGCTTAACCGCAATCTTGGTGTCAAAGCTTGAACTCAGCCCATGTTCTGTTTTCACTGAATATAATAACGATGCGTACATATCAATTAAATCTTCTTTAACACAATCTTTAGTCCTGAAAGCGGCAAACAAAAAATTCGTTTGAACATAAAAAAATCGTAGGCTAATAAGGGTAGGCTGAGCTTAAGAAAACTCACGGAACTATGAATAATTTACAAGTCCACTTAGCTACATTATATAATCTGTACGTATCTAGTCTGAGAGGATTGAGGTCGGTGAAAAGTATGTGACAATAGAAATGCATTTTTGTTGAGAAACGTGTCGGAATTTAGACTGCAATGCCGTTTCCACTTATTTTCTACTCTTCAAGTCAAATTTAAGACACGTATTGAGTTATTTTCTACTCCCCCAAAAAACTTGTCAAATTAAGGCCGCGCATTGAGTTGAGTTATTTTTACCTTTTTATAATCAAAGCCACTCATTGACAAAGATGAGAAGTACATGCATTGCGGTATTATTTTCCGTCTTCAAATCAAAGACACGTATTCCTCGCCAAAAGTTTAGCATATTTTCAAAGTAAATTTACCAGGATTATTAGAAATAATAGTACTTTAGTTAAAACTTCCAGTATGTAGATAAAATCCATTCCTTAAGCATTGTAAAAACACCAAATCTAAATTGATTTGAGTAAGCACTGCAGAAAACGAGCACAGAAACGAATCCTCTAAAAATGCACATTTTGGAAAGAAAATAATGTCCCGTTTTAATGATTATAAAAGCAGTAATTTCGTATTTGCCAAAAAAATTTACCGTTACAGAATGCTACAGTGGTGTGAAAGAAAAGTCACTCACAGCGCTTACAACGATATTTTTTTCTTCTAAAATGTGTTTTTTGGACATATACGTCTGTGCTGGCTTTGTGTAGTGGTTATTCAAATTCAAATCAAAGTTGCTAATTTTGCCATGATTAATCATTGGTGTTGATGATGGACAACATTTACTTCCACCGAAAGTTAAAATTCAGTTGTTATTATCTCCAATAATCTTGTTATATTTGTTTTGACATTATGCTAAACTTTTGGCGAGGAGTATATTTGCTACTCTTCAAGTCAAGTCAAAGACACGTATTGAGTTATTTTCGACAACTCAAAGCCAGGAATTGAGTTATTTTCAACTCTTCCGATCAAAGACAAGTATTGTGAGTTTTGTTGAAAAAAACCTCTCCCACTGAGTTCATGTTTCTCTCTACAGATCTGTACGAGGCTGGGACTACTATCAGAGACAAAAGCTATTTTATCTTCGTTTCCCTGGTGATCTTTTAATCAACATGCAGAAAATGATGATATTGCCTTTGGTTCTTTCAAGTCTTATATCGTCTTTTGCAAGCTTGAAGGGCAAGGCCTCAGGTAAAACTCTGCTGAATGCTGAGCAGAAATGACCCTGAAAACTTTGTAACTGGTTGTGTGGGCCGAGAAGGAAACGCTTGAGCAGGTTCCTACAACTATGAAATTTGCTCTGGAGGAACAGTCTTTTTAGACTGTTTCGTAGTTCTAGGGAATCTACTTCATAGAAATTCAGCCCTAGCAGCAGCATAGCAACCACTTAAGTCGTTCTATAAATACGGCCCCTGGAATTCTCGCAAGTTGATTAAGTTGACTCAAGTCGTGAACAGTGTTCGAGTGTCCAAGGTATGCTCAACTCAGTTGACTCAATAAATTATGAAGGCAGATCCTCTAGAATTCTTACAAGTTGGCTCAGTTGACCCAAGTCATGCACAATGCTGCAATGTTCGAGGCATGCTAAGCTGACTCGTCATGCTGAACGTTCGAGTGGCCTGCTAACCTCAGCTGAACATACCCCGAACACTCGAGATTTGAGCATGGCTTCAGTCAACTGAATTGATTTGGAATTCAGCTCAGTCTGTTAGATATGAGCTAGTTTTGAGCCAGATCAGCTGAGCATACCTCCGACTATGGTAACTTGGGCTTGTATACCGAATGTGCTCACACTTTGAAATGTGACATAGAGCACAGTCTGGGTCACTGACGAGGCTTTATTAGCAGAAACTACGTAGTCTGGCCCATGTTCCTACTTCTGTATGTATTCTCTGCTCTTGAAGGAACTTTTCAAGATTTTAATTATAACAGTAGGTATATGATTATCTTAAGTTTAAATTAAGTAATTTTTTTAGAAAACCGCATCATTCAGCGCATGACATGACAATCGTGATGGCCGCCACTGGTATAGGGCATTCGTGTTTTTCTGCTTGTTGGTACCTATTTCGAGGCACATGTTACAGTCTACTTCAAACAAGAAAAATCTTTTAGAAAGATAATCAGCGCAGATTAAATGGAACTGTGTTTTGTCATACGTCTCTATAGTTGAAGATTTGACAATAACTTTCATGAATAAGTAAGCTATGTCGGTAGGCACCCACAACCGTAATTTTGACACATGTTGATAATATTTTGAAATCAGGTCAATTCCAAAATGGACCGCGGTCAATCTTGAAATTGACCTGATTTCAAAATATTATCAACATGTTGCACTGTTTGTTTGTTTGTGTGTATTAAACCGAAAGTAGAAATCGAAAGTAGATCTACGACGAAAAAAAGAAAGTTTTAAATATCTGCGTCTGTTTTCGATAACATTTCTATTGTAAAATATAAGACAGAGTGCTTGTAATCACAGTGCAGTACGACGAGAAAAAAAAACGAAGATTAAATATTCATTGACCTTTGATATTATTGGCTTCATTTTGACATACGCGTTATTTGACCAATGGAATCTTGTGAAATGTGGAACAATATCGAAATTATACGAGGCTGCGCCTCGAAAAAATAAATCTGTATAGCAACGACTGTCACAGTCACGCCTACACTGTGGTCATTCTACACCGGCACTTTTTGTTTAGTCATATCTGTCGGTGCTACAGTAAACACTTTTGTTTCACCATAGAGTTAAAAGATAATGAGTTTCTGACACACTTAAGTCCATAAATGTTATCATTTGCGTCTGAAAAGGACACACATTCTAAGCGTTTCAAACAAGAATGCATAAAAATAACGGAGTGGCTATTTACAGTCAACTGTCAATAGCCAAAAAACGTTAAAATGGCTACTTACAGTTAATCTCTCAAAGGAAAGAATTTGACCTGAGACCCCGCTTTGGAAGAGCTGCGTCATCCAGGAAGTCACAAAAAAATATTTCTCTATGTAAAACTGGCAGAAAACTTTGAGGTTTACACATACATATTTAAAACGGATATGGAGACACAGTTAGCTAGAGATTGTTGATTCCGGCGACAGTGCTGTATAACTTTCAGTGTCAAGGCGTCCTACTAATTTGGATAAAAACAAGGCAAGCCGGGCCGCGTAGCGCAGTCGGTATCGCGTCAGACTTCATACAGAGGCCCCGGGTTCCATACCGTGCCCGGTCACTTACTTTCGTTTCTCCTTTCTCTGATTCAAGAAAGACAGTTGTCAGTTGTCAGTTTCTGGCAAAATACGTGCACTACATACTGCTTAACCGCTTAGGAGGTCTAAGCCCTGTCCAGGAATAGTGTGATTGGATTAACTGACCGTCGCGACATGACCATATCTTGATTGCCGTGGACGTAAAGCAACAAAATAAGGCAAGGGCCGGCTATGCTTGCACCAGGTGCGGGATGTATGAGTGCGTTGTTTGGATATTTTGGCTCTCTCTCTCTCTCTCTCTCTCTCTCTCTCTCTCTCTCTCTCTCTCTGGAAAACGGCTTGATATGTATTGAAATACTGTCTAAAAGGACCCTAAAACCCAAAACAACCAACCAGCCAACCAACAACTAATAGTAATTTGAAGTAGCACGGACCTCATAGCAGAATTTCTGGTTGAACTCGCCATTGGTGTGAAAGAAAGGTCACTCACAGCGCATTATAACGATATTTTTTCTTCTAAAAATGTGTTGTTTTTTTTGGAACATTTACGTCTGTGCTGGCTTTGTGCGGTGGTTATTCAAATTCAAATCAAAGTTGCTAATTTTACCATGATTAATCATTGGTGTTGATGATGGACAACATTTACTTCCACCGAAAGTTAAAATTCAGTTGTTATTATCTCCAATAATCTTGTTATATTTGTTTTGACAATATGCTAAACTTTTGGCGAGGAGTATATTTGCTACTCTTCAAGTCAAGTCAAAGACACGTATTGAGTTATTTTCGACAACTCAAAGCCAGGAATTGAGTTATTTTCAACTCTTCCGATCAAAGACAAGTATTGTGAGTTTTGTTGAAAAAAAAACTCTCCCACTGAATTCGTGTTTCTCTCTCTACAGATCTGCACGAGGCTGGGACTACTATAAGAGACAAAAGCTATTTTATCTTCGTTTCCCTGGTGATCTTTTAATCAACATGCAGAAAATGATGATATTGCCTTTGGTTCTTTCAAGTCTTATATCGTCTCTTGCAAGCTTGAAGGGCAAGGCCTCAGGTAAAACTCTGCTGAGTGCTGAGCAGAAATGACTCTGAAAACTTTGTAACTGGTTGTGTAAGCCGAGAAAAAAAACGCTCGAGCAGGCCCCGAGGTTATAAAACTTTTTTTTATGCTCAACTCAACTGGCATGAAATTTTCTCTGCTGATAAACATGAAAATGCCAACTAATGTTGGCATTTTCATATTTATAAGCAGAGAAAATGTCATACTCAGCTAAACTGAGCAAGTAAACAACCGTACTTATCAATAATTTGCTATTTATTAGCAGGTGAAATTTCATGCTCAGCTGAGTTGAGCACGGAAAAAGTTTTATAACCTTGGGACCAGGCTACGCGCAACTCAATAAATTCTGAAGGAAGACCCTCTGGAATTCTCGCAAATTGATTAAGTTGACTCAAGTCGGGAACAGTGTTCGAGTGTCCAAGGTATGCTCAACTCAGTTGACTCAATAAATTATGAAGGCAGATCCTCTAGAATTCTTACAAGTTGGCTCAGTTGACCCAAGTCATGCACAATGCTGCAATGTTCGAGGCATGCTAAGCTGACTCGTCATGCTGAACGTTCGAGTGGCCTGCTAACCTCAGCTGAACATACCCCGAACACTCGAGATTTGAGCATGGCTTCAGTCAACTGAATTGATTTGGAATTCAGCTCAGTCTGTTAGATATGAGCTAGTTTTGAGCCAGATCAGCTGAGCATACCTCCGACTATGGTAACTTGGGCTTGTATACCGAATGTGCTCACACTTTGAAATGTGACATAGAGCACAGTCTGGGTCACTGACGAGGCTTTATTAGCAGAAACTACGTAGTCTGGCCCATGTTCCTACTTCTGTATGTATTCTCTGCTCTTGAAGGAACTTTTCAAGATTTTAATTATAACAGTAGGTATATGATTATCTTAAGTTTAAATTAAGTAATTTTTTTAGAAAACCGCATCATTCAGCGCATGACATGACAATCGTGATGGCCGCCACTGGTATAGGGCATTCGTGTTTTTCTGCTTGTTGGTACCTATTTCGAGGCACATGTTACAGTCTACTTCAAACAAGAAAAATCTTTTAGAAAGATAATCAGCGCAGATTAAATGGAACTGTGTTTTGTCATACGTCTCTATAGTTGAAGATTTGACAATAACTTTCATGAATAAGTAAGCTATGTCGGTAGGCACCCACAACCGTAATTTTGACACATGTTGATAATATTTTGAAATCAGGTCAATTCCAAAATGGACCGCGGTCAATCTTGAAATTGACCTGATTTCAAAATATTATCAACATGTTGCACTGTTTGTTTGTTTGTGTGTATTAAACCGAAAGTAGAAATCGAAAGTAGATCTACGACGAAAAAAAGAAAGTTTTAAATATCTGCGTCTGTTTTCGATAACATTTCTATTGTAAAATATAAGACAGAGTGCTTGTAATCACAGTGCAGTACGACGAGAAAAAAAAAAACGAAGATTAAATATTCATTGACCTTTGATATTATTGGCTTCATTTTGACATACGCGTTATTTGACCAATGGAATCTTGTGAAATGTGGAACAATATCGAAATTATACGAGGCTGCGCCTCGAAAAAATAAATCTGTATAACAACGACTGTCACAGTCACGCCTACACTGGTCATTCTACACCGGCACTTTTTGTTTAGTCATATCTGTCGGTGCTACAGTAAACACTTTTGTTTCACCATAGAGTTAAAAGATAATGAGTTTCTGACACACTTAAGTCCATAAATGTTATCATTTGCGTCTGAAAAGGACACACATTCTAAGCGTTTCAAACAAGAATGCATAAAAATAACGGAGTGGCTATTTACAGTCAACTGTCAATAGCCAAAAAACGTTAAAATGGCTACTTACAGTTAATCTCTCAAAGGAAAGAATTTGACCTGAGACCCCGCTTTGGAAGAGCTGCGTCATCCAGGAAGTCACAAAAAAATATTTCTCTATGTAAAACTGGCAGAAAACTTTGAGGTTTACACATACATATTTAAAACGGATATGGAGACACAGTTAGCTAGAGATTGTTGATTCCGGCGACAGTGCTGTATAACTTTCAGTGTCAAGGCGTCCTACTAATTTGGATAAAAACAAGGCAAGCCGGGCCGCGTAGCGCAGTCGGTATCGCGTCAGACTTCATACAGAGGCCCCGGGTTCCATACCGTGCCCGGTCACTTACTTTCGTTTCTCCTTTCTCTGATTCAAGAAAGACAGTTGTCAGTTGTCAGTTTCTGGCAAAATACGTGCACTACATACTGCTTAACCGCTTAGGAGGTCTAAGCCCTGTCCAGGAATAGTGTGATTAGATTAACTGACCGTCGCGACATGACCATATCTTGATTGCCGTGGACGTAAAGCAACAAAATAAGGCAAGGGCCGGCTATGCTTGCACCAGGTGCGGGATGTATGAGTGCGTTGTTTGGATATTTTGGCTCTCTCTCTCTCTCTCTCTCTCTCTGGAAAACGGCTTGATATGTATTGAAATACTGTCTAAAAGGACCCTAAAACCCAAAACAACCAACCAGCCAACCAACAACTAATAGTAATTTGAAGTAGCACGGACCTCATAGCAGAATTTCTGGTTGAACTCGCCATTGGTGTGAAAGAAAGGTCACTCACAGCGCATTATAACGATATTTTTTCTTCTAAAAATGTGTTGTTTTTTTTGGAACATTTACGTCTGTGCTGGCTTTGTGCGGTGGTTATTCAAATTCAAATCAAAGTTGCTAATTTTACCATGATTAATCATTGGTGTTGATGATGGACAACATTTACTTCCACCGAAAGTTAAAATTCAATTGTTATTATCTCCAATAATCTTGTTATATTTGTTTTGACAATATGCTAAACTTTTGGCGAGGAGTATATTTGCTACTCTTCAAGTCAAGTCAAAGACACGTATTGAGTTATTTTCGACAACTCAAAGCCAGGAATTGAGTTATTTCAACTCTTCCGATCAAAGACAAGTATTGTGAGTTTTGTTGAAAAAAAACTCTCCCACTGAATTCGTGTTTCTCTCTCTACAGATCTGCACGAGGCTGGGACTACTATAAGAGACAAAAGCTATTTTATCTTCGTTTCCCTTGTGATCTTTTAATCAACATGCAGAAAATGATGATATTGCCTTTGGTTCTTTCAAGTCTTATATCGTCTCTTGCAAGCTTGAAGGGCAAGGCCTCAGGTAAAACTCTGCTGAATGCTCCAGCAGATATGACTCTGAAAACTTTGTAACTGGTTGTGTTAGCCGAGAAGATAGCGCTCGAGCAGGCTACACTCAACTCAATAAATTCTGAAGGAACACTATCTGGAACTCTCGCAAGTTGATTAAGTCACAGGTGCTTGAAGTTCTATGCTCAAAAAAACATTCGGCACCCTTTATTCTATTGGCCATTTCGGAAGAAATGGTGGCCATTTCTTCTGCCAACCAAAATGGCTCATAGCATGGATATTTAGCGGCATCATTAAAACATATCTAATAGCGTAAAAACTTCAAGCGCCTGTGATTAAGTTTATTCTATGGTGGCTGGTTTGTGCCATTTCGTCTTTTCGTCTTGTCGCCGCGAAAAGACGCCACGCGAAAAGACGAAACGACGAAAAGACGCCATGCGAAAAGACGAAAAGACGAAAAAACGCCAGGCGAAAAGACGAAAAGACGAAATAACGCCAGGCGAAAAGACGAAACCCGCCACGCGAAAAGACGAAATTTCAGTGCGAAAAGACGAAAAAACGCCATGCGAAAAGACGCCATTTGAAACTCTTAAATTGTCGTCTTTTCGCGTGGCGTCTTTTCGTCTTTTCGTCTTTTCGCCTGGCGTCTTTTCGTCTTTTTGCATGGCGTTATTTCGTCTTTTCGTCTTTTCGCGTGGCGTTATTTCGTCTTTTCGCGTGGCGTTATTTCGTCTTTTCGTCTTTTCGCGTGGCGTTATTTCGTCTTTTCGTCTTTTCGCCTGGCGTCTTTTCGTCTTTTCGTCTTTTCGCATGGCGTTATTTCGTCTTTTCGTCTTTTCGCATGGCGTCTTGTCGTCTTTTCGCATCACATGTTTTGCATTAAGATGTATTAGTATATCCTATTTTAAATGGAGTTAATACTTTGAATACTTAGACAGGTGTTTCTTTTTTAAACTGTGTAGACCCTGATCAGAATGCAATCTGTAAAGAAGTGTACTAAACACGGTTTGCAGTTTTTGCCGCTAAACTGTTCTTTTAAAAACATTACCAAAAATATGAGGAAAGAAGTCATTATGGTATTTCTACTGAACGGACAGAAAAGAAAATGAGCCGTCCTAATGTTTTGGAGTAAAATACTCCAAACAATTTTCATCCTATCTTAATGTTGATCTTAAACTGCCTAACAGATTAACAACTTGTTGACCATGTAATCTCTCTCAAACTATGGAAGACGAAGGTGTCTATACAAACATTGAAACATTGTTGTACTTCGCTGCAAGTGTTATGATATGAAAAAATAATGATACGGTAATTTCTCTAATTTGACATACATTTAACTGCAGCTAACCAAAAATTTGAAGTTTATAGTTTTCTAAAGACGTGCCAATCGCAGACAGAGCAGAGCCTGATTAGACTTCTCTTTGGCTTACGCATGTGTGTCCCAATATTTAAAGCTGCAAAGTCTGTAACTTTTGATCTTTAATTTTTAGAATTAATGTTTCTAATTTTCAAGAATTCAGTAATATAGCTAAAATTTGGGTATACATTTTGCCAGATCCGTAAACCTTAACAAATTATCACTATTAAAACAACAGCATTTATGTTAAAAATCAACTGTCTAGAATTTCTAGAGGGATGTAAATAAATACCAACAAGAGGAAAACTGTTACACATGTTTTTATAAAAATTATTCACTTTTCCATGCAGTTTTCAGCTGTAGTGAACAGATTTATTGTGACTGCATAACTTAAATCTACTTTTACAAATGATTTAAAAAGAAAACAAAAAAATTACGGAAAATGGTCATAATTGCAGACTTAGTCACTTTAGAATATTATGGTTATCATTGAGCTTCAGCTCAAGCCGTAATACAATTTCTTATAGGAAGTATTTTTAATCCGAATGCACCTCTGTGAGAGATCCATTTTATATTGAAAATGTGCCCCCTTCCGTCATTTTACAAAGGGGCACAACTACTGTTACTTCCTCTTCAAGTCTTCTTTAAACGGCAGGGATGGATTTTGCTAGCTCAACTATAGGGCAGCTGAAGACAGGACTAGGTGGAAAAGGAGTGTTGTAGAGTCATCTGTTGTGCCCCAACGACCTCACAAAATTATGGGATAGACTAGACTAGACCAGCGGTTGCAGTCAGTTCGACCCCCCCCCCTTCCACACACACACACACACCCTCGCCTCAGCGGTCATTCAGATGTGACGCTAAACCGCGAGGTCCTGTCTTCATTGACCTTAACATTGGTGGGACGTTTTACCCAATTCTCTCGATCTCTCAGTTTAAACAATAATATTGTAACACCGTTTACTGGGAAAATTCATTAAGTAGTACATTAAGTGCTAGCATTAAGTAATAAATTTGGCCCATGTTACCATTATGATCCTAAATCCTAGGACATATGTGTCCTGGGAAAACAGTGACCAATAATATTGTAACACAGTTTACTAAAAAAAAATACATTACATGTAAATAGTAGATTAGGTGCTAGCATTAAGTAATAAATTTGGACCATGTTACCATTATGATCCTAAATCCCAGGACATATGTGTCCTGGGAAAAGAGTGGTCTGGTCAGGCTCTGCATTGGTAACCATTCTGCGTATGTTATGATATAGCTCGAGATATGAAAATCTAATTGTTCAAATTAAAAAAAAAAAAAATAAAAAAATAAAACGAAAAAAAAAAAAAAAAAAAACGAAAAAAAAAAAAAAAAAAACGAAAAAAAAAAAAAAAAAAAAAAAAACGGTTATTTTTATGTAGGATGCATGGAGACACAGGCTTCAGGGCTTCAACATATTTGCATCTGTGCTTAAGGTAAACGGGATCACTCTCAGGGGAAGCAATTTTGCATTTTTGCCTCCTTTCTTAAGGAGGGTCAGCTCTTGAAAGTAGAATTTGGTCCTCTAGGAGCAAATTCTTTCCTTTAAGAGAAGACCTATTTAAGAAAGGCCTTTTAAGAATCTATTTTTTCTGTTTGCTTCACTTCCCTATCTTGGGAAGCAAAAAGAATGTCACAAAAGTTGTCCCCCTTTGTAAATATGACAGAAGGGGACAGAATGTTCAGTATCAGAGAGATCTTTCTTGGAGGTGTATACATTCAGCTATACAGTCAAACCTGCTTATGTGGTGACCTCTATTAAGGGATCACCTGTCTTGAGCAGCCACCTTTTCTTGGTCCTTTGTAAATGAAATGTATTATGGGGTCACCTGTCTTAAGTAGCCACTCTTTGTCCTTCCCTTGGGTGACCCCTTAAGACAGGTTTGACTGTATTTCTCAAAAATGCTTGCAGGTCTGCCTACGCTCCTGAATGAGTAAATTTGCGTCTGCTAATTTTTAAGTCAACATGGCCCAGATTATTTTAATCAATAACTGTAATTATTGCCGACCCCATACTAATACTTATAGCTATCCTTTTCACTTTTAACAAGTTTTATTTTTCTGTCGGATAAAATAGAGTTTTAGAGGCAAATCCATTCTAATTTTCATAAGACAGCTGCTTGATACTGATTATCTTGATTATATCTGTGTTTGATCTCAGTCAACAAGGCACAAATTTGTTATTCAATCTAAACAGTACCATACTGACCGAATATGTTGCCGACCCCACGTTAATTTTATAGTCTATCCTTACAAATTTTAGCTGTCAAAAAGATATATTAAAAAGCATTTCAGTGGCAAATTCTGTGATCAGACTGCTTCTGTAGCTGCATTTGCAGTAGTCTGATATGAGTCTATATTGTTTACTCAGACAAATCTGTCTTAATATTAGGAGTCAATACAGTTATCAATAAAAGGGTATTTGTGTGTCGTTATTTCGTCTTTTCGTCTGGCGTCTTTTCGTCTTTTCGCATGGCGTTATTTCGTCTTTTCGCGTGGCGTTATTTCGTCTTTTCGTCTTTTCGTCTTTTCGGCGCGAAAAGACGAAAAGACGCCAGGCGAAAAGACGAAAAGACGAAATAACGCCACGCGAAAAGACGAAAAGACGAAATAACGCCACGCGAAAAGACGAAAAGACGAAATAACGCCACGCGAAAAGACGAAAAGACGAAATAACGCCACGCGAAAAGACGAAAAGACGAAATAACGCCATGCGAAAAGACGAAATAACGCCATGCGAAAAGACGAAAAGACGCCAGGCGAAAAGACGAAAAGACGAAAAGACGCCACGCGAAAAGACGACAAATTAAGAGTTTCAAATGGCGTCTTTTCGCATGGCGTTTTTTCGTCTTTTCGCGCTGAAATCTCGTCTTTTCGCGTGGCGGGTTTCGTCTTTTCGTCTTTTCGCCTGGCGTTATTTTGTCTTTTCGTCTTTTCGCCTGGCGTTTTTTCGTCTTTTCGCATGGCGTCTTTTCGTCTTTTCGTCTTTTCGCGTGGCGTCTTTTCGCGGCGAAAAGACGAAAAGACGAAATGGCACAAACCAGCCACCATATTATTCAAGTCGTGAACAGTGATCGAGTGTCCAAGGTATGCTAAACTCAATTGACTCAATAAATCATGAAGGGAGATCGTCTAGAATTCTCACAAGTTGACTCAGTTGACCCAAGTCATGCTCAATGCTCGGATGTTCGAGGCATGCTCAGCTGACTCGTCATGCTGAACGTTCCAGTGGCCTGCTAACCTCAGCTGAACATACCTCAAACACTCGAGATTTGAGCATGGCTTCAGTCAACTGAATTGATTTAGATTTCAGCTCAGTCTGTTAGGCTTGGTCATTCTACACCGGCACTTTTTGTTTAGTCATATCTGTGTTACAGTAAATATTTTGTTTCACCATGGACTTAAAACATAATGAGTTTTTGACACACTTCAGTTATACTTTGCGTCTGAAAAGGACACACAGTCTAAGTGTTTCAAACAAGAATGCATAAAAATGAAACAGTCATTGACAGGCAAAAAAGTGTTGATTCCGGTTTAGTCATGATATTTGAATAGCCTACTAAACGAATTCGTAAATTTCACTCTTAGGTTTGAGATATCAGTAGTTTGGGACGAACTTTGAATTCAAGATATCGAGAGTTGACTGTGTGTCAACCTTATAATAAAAATATTTCAGCTCTATTTATTTTTCAGGAAAGATGGGGTTTCGGGCTGTTGTATATTATTTGTCAGCCTGTCTTTTGGGCGTGATAGTTGGAGTAACTCTCATAATAAATACGACCAGGAGAAAGAGGAGACCCGATGTTAAGCAGTATAAAATTTCCTTTTAAAAGGAAAGCTTGCACAGCTAAAACTGAAATTTTCATGAGTTGTTATTGAAGTGAACCCGATTGTTAGTGCACTTTCTGTTGCTTACTTTTATTTAGCAAAGTATTTAATTTCTAACTTCTTGAATGGAGGCATTATCCACGGGTGTAAGGTAAAAACAAGTGTAGAATTTATTCGAAAAACAAATTGAGGAAATACACACACACACACACACACACACACACACACACACACACACACACACACACACACACACACACACACACACATGTATAGGTTCATCTAAGGAAATCGTCGACGAGTGTAAATATTTCTCTGTACATTTGTATAGCTGAACTAAGAAGGCAACAGTAGAGAGTGTTATTAAAGCAAGAAAAATGTCCACACACCCCAACCCGCACCTACTGCAAGCACGGTAGGCCCTTGTTCTACTATAATCCAAATACGTAGGACGCCCCGGCACTGAAAGTTGAAGATATACCCAGCATCATCGCACCAACCAACCAACCCCTCCGTTGTCATAAAGCTGTCAATGAATCCCTAACAGTTTCAAATTTCAACAATTCTGAGTTTCAAATGTTAATTCTGAATTGTCCCCTTTTTCTGTATCATTGTTCAGGCTATTCATGAACATGTTGATGGCCAAAAGGAAATTTAAATGTGAACATAATATATCGCTTTGTGCCATGGAAAGGCCTGATGCAATGCGTAAGCGTTAAGTACTCACCGGCATTACCGACTTTTACATACATAACACGGTCAGTTCTACATATAAGCAAGCCACACACATAGATAGATGGAATAATTTTTTTTCAGTTAATGTGAAAAGGGAAGAAAATCGTCAAAAGCGCTTGTTTCTAAATTTAAACAATAAATTTGAACTCTGCTCTTTCAGTTTTTACAGATACACAGATCAGCCCTCTTCGGCATAAGCGCAGTCTTATCAGTCTATCCTCAGCATAAAAGATGTCTTCATCATGGATCATCATGAAGAATATATATGCCGAAAAAGACTGATCAAATCCCATGAATGCACCGGCGCTGGACAGTGTGCCGGCTGCGCTGACTAGTCAGATTATGCGATACCCTAGGGCCTATTTTTCGCGACGCCGCTGCATGATTTTTGGAAAAGCTAATGTTTTGCGCTATTGCTATATATAAACACTGTTTCTTACACAGGTTTTGGTATATTTCTTAGGATGCAAAGCCAAATACTTTACATTAAATTCAGAGTTTCATTTTTAATGCAATCAGTTTATAAAAAGCAAAAGAAATGTGGCCAAGTTCCAGGCACTTGTAAAAGATAAACGTGCTTTTTAACGGAAATATTAAAAAAAGTACATGTACTATCAAAAATAGAATAAAGTTTCCATCTTTATTTTTAGCAGATGAGGTAAATCGGATATGGATAAAAATAGACAAAATCGGACGAAGTCTTTGTTTGTTATGTCTGTGAAGAAAATAATGAAGAAATGCAGTCTCAAACCGGAACGAGCTTTCCAAACTCTTTGTCTTAATATTGCGGCCCTAAAAAAGTTTTGAACGAATCGTTGTAGTACACACTCTCCAGGTATTTTCCGACTAAGTGTGACGTATCGTTTCTTCCGAAAATAACTCGGTATCACTAAACCACTTGAATACTGGCTTGCCGCCGAAACGGCAAGCCAAAAAGCAAGTCGAAGAAACAAGAGCCTCTTTATGCCATTTTTGACCTCATAAGGTCAGTATCATGATATGAGCCGCGACACGAGAAAACCAACAAAGTGGTTGTGTACCCAGTGCAGACTCAGATCAGCTTGGACATCGGCCCAGTCCGATCAAACTCTTCGCAAATGGCTTAAAGGGTAGCTAAGTGTCTAAGCTACTGTCGTGCGGACACCAAATACTCTGATCAGATTGGGCGGATGCCCAGGCTGATCTGAGTCTGTGCTGGGCGCACGACCACTTTGTTGGTTTTCTTGTGCCGTGGCTCATATAGTCTTTTAGAAAATGCTTTGACTGATATGCCAAGTCGTCTCACACTTTATTGCTTTTATCTCTGTTAAAGCATACAATATTTTGGCTGTCATAAAGTTTTCCTGCGTAGGCCTATGTACGTAACATTTTATATGCTGGGATAGTTTCGTCTTTTTATAAGGAATGGTAGATAGTGATAAAAACATTAAAGTGAACTTTTGGGTAAAATGTCGCACATCTGTCGGTATTTTCCAAACGATAGAGACTTTTTAATTTCGACCTTTTAACCAGATTGTTCAGTAACATGTATTTGAACAATCCTAGCAACAACGACAAGAAAGATTTGACCAAATACCAAATTTAAAGCTGCATTTATCGTCGGAAATGTAAATGTAAGTGCTCTCGCCCAGTTTCAGCATTTACATTTACAAACTATGGATTCATAACTATTAATTACACTCGTAAAGGTTTCCTTAAATGGTATTGTGGTCTCGGTGAGTGGCCTCGGGTGGATACTTGATTCATTGGTGTGGTCTGTTTAAGTCACGTGACTATGGCAAAACACTGACCTGCCAGATTTGGTCATATGACTTAAATTTTATTGGACAGTTTAGTAAATCTACTAGCTGGCGCGAAACTTCGCGCACTGGAAATAAAGTGATCGACACGCTCAGTCGAAGTGTTTTCAGAAAAATTTGGCAATTGTTATTATTGACAAATTTATTCGAAATTAATTTACCCTGCCCACCCACCCTTCACAGACAAAGCTGTTATAACGAATAGCAGAGCGTGGTTATTCTGTTTCGTATATAGTAATTTGTGGGCGTTTTCTGCCCTGCATTTTTAATATATTTTTTTCAGAAACTATTTGATTTCACGTGATTATGATGGGCTTTTCTAGTCCTGCAATTTTAAGGTTGCAGACACATAAATATGTTTTTGTTTAAGCCTATCGTGTTGAAGCAAATGTAAATTAAACTAGCCGCAAAAAATTAAAAAATGTATTTTTATCAAGCTTGTTTTTTCTGATAATTCTACTTTTCACTCCGAGCGTATATAATTATCACTGATATGAAGCATTACGGTAACGACTTATTGCATTCGACATAATACAATGGTTTACCACTGCGTCACCAGGTCATGTGATTTGCTAGATTTGTCCATTCAAAGTTGTATTGGATCTACGTTGTGACGCGTCATGGCTACTGACAGCGTGGTTATGTTTAGAAAAATGTTTTTGTCATAGAAAACATTATAATATCACATGTTATATTTGTATTAGACCCAAGTAATATTGTAGCTGCGAAAACTTAATATCAGTTAGTTTGTTTTGCTTTTATTTATGTTTTTTCGCTTGCTATTTACGGGAAGGAGATAAGTAAACAAATAGGAGTATAAATTTTCATCCTGGAGGATTGTAATGCATCATATAAGGCAGTTCAGTCTTGACAAACGCGATGATTTTGATTTCGACATTGTTAATTTTCCGTTTTTGGATGGTGATGTTCTTATGGTGTTAACATTTCTCAGATTATTCGCTTCGCTAGGGTGTCTTGTCATTTGGCTGATTTCAATGCTCGTAATAAAAGCTTGACTGCAAAGCTTTTACAGCTGGGGAATCGGTATCATGAACTGATGAAAGCTTTTTTCTAAATTTTATCGTAGCCACTTTGAATTGGTTTCTAAATATGATACAGGGTTAGGGTCACTTCTGCAACAAGGCCTATCAGAACCTGAATTTTATGGTGACTTAGTATATAAATTACTCAAAATCGTAGGGAAAACAGAATTTCCTGATCAATTTAAGAAAATTATCATGCGATTTAAACGCATTGGCTATAACATAGATGTAATGCGACAGTCTGCATGCTTAGTGGTTAACCCAATCACGGTTGACAATTTTGCTGTCCTCTTTAATTGCACGCCGGTGGGTCGGGGTTCAGACTCTGTGATAGCCCCTACATAAAGCTATATATTAGTTGGTTGGGGCCGGATGTTTGTCTGTATTTGGCCGGCCGGGTTTCAACTGGTGATCTTCTTTTGTTCCAGTGTTCCAGTGGTGTTGCTGACGCCCCAGGGATCTCCAGGTGTCTCAACACGTTTTGGCTGTCGAGTCCTCATCCTTGCTTCATCATGGTCTTCTCTTGATTTTAATTGTTGTCCGTAATGACTCTCTGATGAGTTAGGGGACCTCCATACGAACCGAACTACCAACTTGTTGTGTGCACCGCGGCGGAGGGTGAGGGTGAAGGTTTGGTATTACTGACCGTCCCAAGGCGGTACTTTCGTTGCGGTTTCATTTGTTTTGTGTTCGGTGCTGTATTGTGTTCTCATTTTAACCCTTCTATAATAAAAATAGAAAATAAGTAAAAAAAAAAGTTGTTAAATGTTTTTCGTATAATTTGCTTAGTCTATTGTAACCCTTCTGTCGGTCTAAATTATTTAGTTCAGTAAAGATAGCTGAGTTGCCACCTATTTGGGAAAGAGCTGCTGACTCGGCTTATCACTTGTAATTTGTTGTTTGTTGGGATGTCTTTGTCAATCTTTCCCTTTGATGTTGGGGATAGGGTTTGGGATCTGATTCAGCCAGTTCCTGAAGTGTATTTACTCTTTAAATTTGAAGAATATGACATGCGCAAGGCCATGCAGTTTCAGAACAGAAATTAACAAGAAACTATTATCAATGGAATGAACTTTAATTATACACGAATACATAGCCTATATGATTTTTTTTAAAGTAAACCATACACTTTCATAGTTAAGAATACAACACCGAATCAAGAACTGACTCATGGAAACACCTGTAGGAGAACTAACTCTAATCAGGAAGTATTTCGCTCCCTGCTCACTGCTGGGTACTCTAAAAAGAAATTTTGAGGTCAGTGGGAAAAAAACTTTCCTATAAGATTATCCACTGACTACGACCTCATAGTTTATTCTGTTGAATATGCCTGCCATGTAACTGCGGCGATTAAGCCATGGCGGTGTTATCCTATGGACGTTCATATACGACTTCTTCCGTTTAACTCTACCGTTTAACTTTTCCGTTTAACTTTTACAGTGTACTGCCTGCTGCTTTAATGACTTTTGTGCATGTTCAAGAGCAAGTGCATGTACTGACACTATGTTATTTTGTTTGTGCGTAAAACGAATGCAAAATCGCAAAGTCTTTTGGGTTTAATCTCTGCATCAATCCATTCTGCTATGTTGTATACTGCTTTGTTTTCAGAAACTGTTTTCCTGATAATCTCATCGCAGCGTGCTTCCAAAGGGTAACTACATTTTCATTAGATATGAGGTTTTAAAGAAGCTGAAAACAAGTAACGACTTTGCAGAATTGTTAAAAGGCTTCAGACGAGAGGTTTATTCTATAGATCTTATATATAATATTCAATCAAATTACATTTGTATTTGGAAAACAATAGTCTGTTTGAGAAAACTTTAGTTTTAGACATATAGTTTTAGTCATAATATTTTTGTCAATTTCATTAAAGGCCTCTAGCACCAGCTTAAGAACAACTGTATTTTCTAAATAATTGTAAATGAACTCAATGATTATAAATGACTAAACAACAACTTCTCTGCAATGAAGTATAGAAAGGCTTTCTACGGCCGCCGTTCGGCACTACATGAACACAAGCTGATGTTCTGAAATGTTAGGTACTTTGTAAACATGGAACTGACCAAAGAAAAAAAAATCAAATAGCGAACTCGGTTTGATTGAATTTGATCATAATAAAAAATAAAGTGTTCCATACTTAGGATTCGTTTCGGAATGAAAAAAATTCCGATTTCGTTTCATCATTTGTAAGTCGATGAAAAATAGCCGGACAGTTTTTCATTCCAAACGGCATACCGTTGACCTTTTTACGGTTTTAGTCAGTTTGGAGTACTTTATGCCATTCTCTGTGTGAGGAACCTGCCTGTATCGTTTTAGAAGATCATACTGGGGACATATTTTGGCACACCCTGCGTCATCTATTCAATTCTAGGAATGAGATACGAATCTTTATGTGCTATTGTTGATATATATATATAGTCTGTGCAAATGCAATTTGGCACAAGAGCAAGTGGTAGCTCCATTCCAGTTTGATCGTTATTAAACTTAATGGACTTCAGTCTTTTAATAACGATATTTCTGTTGTAGGATGATGTTTAATACAGTCTCCAAGTCAACTTTATAAAATATGTTTCTGTCCTAGTTACACCCGGAAATGAATGTTTATTCTCGTATAATAAGCTATTGATTCATTGCCTCTCTATGGATTCTTTTGAATAGCTGAATTCTATATTTTCCAAAAAAGACGAGTTACTGTTGTCTACTTGCTCATAACCCAAATACAATTCAACGCTGCCCATAATAATCTGTTGTGAGACAGGACCAACAAGTGAAACCTCTTGATCGTGGATACCTTTTCTCTTTTAACAAGTTATTATGAAAAATTGACTGTCTGTTATTGCCTTCCAGAAGAGTTACTGTGAATTCTGACATGACGTTAACGTTTTCCCCTATTGAGTCTATAGGAGGCGGCGCCGTGTGATTTGTTATAAACACGTTGTTAACGCTCGGCATTCACATTTCGCGCCTTGATGATGTCGGACTTAAACATTTAACTTCTGGCGACGTCCGCCTCAAAAGAGTCCAATAGAAGTAAAAAGTATGTAAAGACCAGGAACTGAAACAATCAAAATCCAAATCCAGCCCTCAAACCATAGTTGGAAACAACTAAGATTACAAATAATCAAGATACAAAGAACATATGGCCAACCGAGTGAGCAGCTTGTTCCCGAAAGGTGGCCACTCAGCAACCCAAACCGAACCAAAAATAATAAGAACATACATAAGGTAAAAGATCACAGAAACTCTGACACCAAAAACAGGCAACAGAGAACCACAACAGAACTACCGCCTTGGAACGGTCAGTAATGAATTACTGGGGGGCTTAAATCGATTTTACAGGCCCAACCTCACCCCCAGTTTCTGAAGTGGTACAAAACATTTAGTTGGTTGTTCGGTTCGCATGATAACCCTCTAACTCTTCAATGAATCATCACGGTAAACACATAAATCAAATTTCAACACCATGAAGAAGCAAAGACGAGGACTCAACAGATACAACGGGCCGTCTGACAGGTGGAGATCCCTGGCCTGCCAAACAACCCCACTGGAAATCTGAAGCAAAAGAAGGTCACCAGTTGGGCCCCGGTGGACCAAGCAACAGAAAACAGAAAACGTCGCAATATCCATGCAATTTGATCACGTATAGAGTAAGAATCGAAATATTTTTTCCTTACCAGTAAATTATCGCAGATTAATACATATGCTATCGGGCAGATACGAATATTAATTCACTCCGGCCTGCGACCGTCGTGAATTAATATTTCGTGCTCTGCTCTCCAACAACATGTGTTAATCTTTAATAATTCACGGGTAAAAAAATAGTGTTTCTTTTATCAACATCCTTACACTTAATTGTATATATGGCTTGTATGGGACAGTCAGGAATAGGAACTACAGCTTACATCATATCGCTTGGTTTAAAAGTTCTTCTGTAACTATGCTATCATACCAAGTTTTCATTTTCTCCGAGAGCCAAGAGTTGGGCTAAGACGAGTTTTATTGTTGTATAACAACATATAATAATACAGCTCACGTGTCTGGCTTCTATTTCAAGACAATTTTTACATCGTATTATTATATCGAAGATCATTTATGATGTTTTCAATTATGCTGTGTTTATAGCAAACAACAGTTGTGAGCAATTTTACTTATCAGATACGGACAACAGAGCAGACAGAGAAAAATAAAACCCCAGCTCGATCATCCACCGGTCACAATATTAGTACATCCGCTACAGGTAATATTTTTCAGCTGTGTGAAATTACTGTGATTTAACAGACCATTTGGGACTAACGTATCTAAGCAAGCGGTGTAAAGACAAATCAGACTCAAATGGAACAGTTTGAGCTAACTCTACACTGCTTACAAAAAGTGCAGTCTCAGTTGTATGTAGACATAATTCAATCTTAACAATAGTGAATGGAATCAGAAAATCCAACCGCTCTTTATTTCATCTTCCGTCGCTTCGTCACCATTATGCAATGCATTGTCCTTTAAAAAACTTGCGAAATTTTTGCAGAGAAGACAGAATATTACCGTGACGTCATTTTGACGACACTCATTCTGACGTCACTTTTAGTCTGGAAGTAATTATTGATTATTGATCGTATCGTGAATAAAAGGTCCATATAAGACTTTATCATACAAAGATATTCAGACGAACCTTTTTATCTTTTTTTGAAAGTTTGTTAGATGCACTAGGCTTCATGGCAAGAGGGAACATTTCAATTCTCCCATGATTAATAGCTATTGAGTTGCAAAATTCCTGCGGCATCTGTAGCGACGTTGTTGATAGAAAGAAGCTATTCACTGGTAAATTGTTGTTCTAGGGTTGTCACAGGGCGAAGCTTGTGTAATCACATAAAAAAGTTCTAAGGGCGGCACCATGAACTCGTTGATCCCTACAATTTGGCCGTTTAAAATTAAAACTGGCTTGTCATAGCGCCATGAATCTCAGCGGAGTTTGGTTTCCATTATTTTGAATCATTTTTGGCATGGTTCAGTTTCTTTCTGCATCGGGCATTTCCTTCGTGATGCCCTTTCTTGTCGTGTCTTCTTTCTCGGGCCATATGGGTTAATGTGGCTTGTTGGTTGGACGTCTGCGCTTGCGACTTAATACATAGGCGTCTCTTACCTGATGTCTGCAGCTGCTTTGCCTCGCAGGTGGTTTAAAAAGGGTAGGGTAAGGTCGGGTAAATTCGGACAGCAGATAAATTCGTACAGTGACATAGTTTCCTTTATATGCCAGTTGTTTGTAATGAAAAAAATAATAACCGGGCAAACAGTGAAAATCCTGATGAGACGGCTCATAATAAGCCGTCTCATCTGGATATTTACTGTTTGCAATGATATGTCCGATTTAACCCACTGTCCGAAGTTGCCCGACTCTACCCTAGTTTTGAAAAAAAAGATGGCGGGTTGTTTAGAAAAGATGGACGGCCATTTGATGACTAACGAAGATATAGTTCTTGAAATTTTCTGTTTCATTATTCACTGGTGAATTATAGATCCCAACCGCTTATTTTTTATGTAACGGACATCTGTTATTTTATTACATTGCCATTTTGCTAAGATGCATCGGGTTTACTCAGTATCACATGGTCAGCATCGCATAGAACTTGAAAGTGGCCACAAAACCAGAATCATATAAGTCCGAACTCATAAATCATAGAAACATTGAGAAATATTTAGATACAGATATACGAAGGTCGTTCGAAAAGTTTCCGGCCCAACCGTGTTCTAAAATGTTGAAAATACATTTGAATAGCTGAGTATAAAAAGGTATAACATAGGGCAATAAGCGATTCTAGTATTACATTTGAGTTATTGTTTCAGACACGAATGTCACATACATAACCGAAGCTCCATCAGTTGTATCGACTGAAGGAATGAATGTGTTAGGCCTAGTAGTGTTCTCTATCTTCTTTGGCGCTACCATCTCTAATATGGGACAGTCAGGAAAGCCACTTGTAGACATCTTTGATGCTCTACATCAAGCTGCGTTGAGAATGATGATGATCATTATATGGTAACATAGTGGGAATCATGTGGTGTTTGTTTTAATATGCTGTACGGAAAATTGTTAGTTAATATTTCATTAATGTCAAGATAAATTATCTCTCGTTTAATATATACATTCAATGAATTATATGTTACTTTCCAGTCCATATCCTCATGACCTTTCAGATTCTAATAACACTTTGATGGAACCGTAAAGATTCACACTTTAGGCAAGAACTCAGTCAGGAAATACCGGAACTAAAATGGCGGCGTAACCTGCACGGAAGGCAGTTAAAATTCAATGGCAGAGTCCTTGCCCAAAGTACGAATCTTTGCACATATTCATTTGTAGTTCAACCAAAGAGTCGTCAGAAAAGAAATGGACTGGAAAGTGATGCAAAGCTCAACGAGTGGAAACTATTTGAAAGAGAATGAAGATCCTAACATAAATCCTAAAATAAACCAAGAGTCACTCACCGCATCGCCATTTTTCGTGCACCTTATCGAAACAAAAACCACGTGACCCCTGCCCACACACCCCATCCCAAACCCACCCATAAACACGCACACATTCTGGGTAAACTATAATACAGTTGCTAGCCTAAGGTGCCTGAGTATAATTTCAGGGTAGAAACTCTACCATTTTCAACTCTGAAAGGAAACAATTTAATTCCGTAGGAATATAAAGATCAACAGCAGCAACAGGTTTTTCAGCGGCGGGGCCTCATGCAGTCGATTGCGATGCTGTTATACATGTCCATAACTATAAGGAAATAACAATAAACAAACGGACAAAAAACAAAACATTTTTCAACGTCGTTAGCTATGGAGACGCCAGAAAGTCAGCAAAAGGCCTTTTTATAACCAAATCTAGGACATCCAGGTTGGCTGATAAAACCATCGACTTAATAGCGATTATATATAAAATCTAGACTAGCGAGTATTGCCTCATGCAGACCACAATATGAAAACACTAACACCAATATCCTGTTGGTTTCTTTTGATGGAAAATGTTTGTTGTCCATTTGGCACACTGTGCAACTGTACCTATGCAAAACTGCATTGCTATGCGGCAATTTTTAAGTAACGAATTGCAACCATTCTAGTGCACTGAGAAGTGGTGCATGTACGGGATCAAATGCAAGCACTGGTTGTAAAGTATTATGAATCAGTCTCTAACATAGATTTACTTAGGTACTTGGTCAGAATGTTTTGCTATCTGTTGTATATCTTTACAGGTATTCTCCTATAGGCATTATATTTCTGATCGCAACGAAACTTATTGAGATAGAGAGTCTTGAGACAATCTTCGTTCAGCTAGGATACTATATTGTTACAGTTCTTGTTGCGATTGTTGTACATGCTTTCGTCGGTCTTCCACTTTTCTTCTATGTAATTACAAAGAAGAACCCGTTCCTGTTCATGTTCAACATGTCGCAAGCCCTCCTTACATCATGGGTCACATCATCCAGGTAAACTTGTAGTCTGAAACTGATACAATCTATTGCTCGTTTAGATCCCTTCCTGACTTTTTTAGTTCATCATTTATCTCAACAAGGTCGGGTTTCTTGTCTACATGGACTGTAAAGTAGTATAAGAAATATATTGCAGTAAAATGCACAAGAAGGAAGTTCATCATCGGAATATCAAATCTTGGAATGCATTGTTCCCAAAGCAGCTTTTGAATACTTTAACTGTTTTACCACGTCAGACACAGACAGCACTCCTACTTTTGAACATCATTCTGTAGCAATATATTTATATTCAGACAACTCTTTAAAAACAAAATACTTTGATTTATACAAACTCAAACTGACTGTTTGTTCAACCAGCAGCATAACTCTTGTTGTCTAAGATTTATCGCTAGAAGTGGGTTAATTCTCCTGATTTTATCTTTCAAGCAACATTAATAGTATAGTTCAGGTTTCATAAAATTTTAAATGGCTTATTATTACCTGACTTTGTTTCTATTTTGACGTTTGATTTGACATTTGAACTGCAACAGCGATAATAATAATTGAGCCGCGACACGACAAAACCAACAATGTGGTTGTTTGTCCAGCGCAGACTCAGATCAGCCTGGGCATCTGCCCAGTCTGATCAGAGTCTTCGCTGTCCGCATGGAGGTAGCTTAGACCCTTAGCTACCTTTTGAGCACTTAAAAGAGTCTGGTCGAACTGGGTGGATGCCCAGGACGATCTGAGTCTTCGCTGGGCACACAACCACATTGTTGGTTTTGTCGTGTCGCGGCTCAATTATTATATATTTTACTTTTCAGCATTGATATTGTGGTAATATATTTATGTCAAAAAGTGTGTTTATCCCATTATATTCTGCAGTTTAGCCACACTTCCTATCACAATGGAATGCCTTCAAGTCAAGGTCAAAGCGGATATGAGTGTGACTAAATTTGTGACGCCTATCGGGGCCACCGTTAATATTGCAGGCGCTGGAGTATATAAGGTGATCGCCGCGCTCTTCATCTCTCAGATAAATGGTATGTCTTATGATGTGGGACAGTTGGTCACAATTAGGTATGTTGATGCTAGGTTTTATCATGCATGTGCTGATAACAGGGGTATGATAACATAATGTGATATCATGTCACTGTAGAACTTCGCTTGCGCGAATTTTATCATGCGATGCATTTAGAAACGATCTCTGAAGACGATTGGCTGTATACTGACGTTGGCCGTGATAACAGCGTTCGATTGGTTGAATGACGTCACCGACTCACTTCATAACGCAAGTTCGAACGAAAATGTGTTTGCTTTTCACTTGTTTGAGTCTCTTAACCTTAAAACCTTCTAATGGTACAGAAAACCATGTAAGCGTCTTTTGATATCAAGCTTATCAGGCTCGACTATAAACACGTCGGACTGGCTCGGCAAGCCTCGCCATTCCCATTCTCAAGAAGCAAAGTATCTATTGCCTCGAAACTTGATATGTAGCACTGAGTACTCTAGTACTATAAAAAAAAATTCAAATAATGACCTTTGGTTGACCTTGACGTTTTTTTCCCGGCAAGGTCAACTTTGCTTTCTGGCGCTTATATCATAGAAATCCTAGAACATGATATTTAACTAAAAATGTTGAAAAGTTTGGCCTAAAATTGATATATACAGTCAATTAAACGAGTACATGAAGATTTAGTAGTACAAGAGGTCAAGTCCATTCTTTAACATATGACCCAGGTCTTTCATATTTCGACAGTTTCAAACATCGTCTCAAAAGCTACTGGCCAGTTGTAACCAATTTTCATATAGGGCCCCCAGGGATTGAGGGAAAAAAGAATTTGTTCAAACGGTCCAGGTCATACGAACAACACGGCCGTCACGCCCATATTTGATAAAAACCTTTGAAAATAAAGTAAATACCAAAAATGGTAAATCCTTGCTATGCATGGAAAATTTATCTATTAGCATGTCGAAGGTAAAACATTTCTTTCGTATAGTTAGTCCTTATATATTAATTTGCGCCGTAAAACCATTGGTTTAAAATTTATATCTAAGTCTATATATACGTTCGCATGCAAAACGATTTAATCAAAAAATGATTTTTATTTCTTGCTGGCTCATGTTAGCTCGTAAACACCTTTGCACACACCTATCCCTAATTTTCGGGACTACAAGATAAACAAGAAAAATCTTTAAAAAAAGATAATCGGTTCAGATTAAATTGAAGTGTGTTTTGTTATATGTCTCTAGTTGAAGATTTGACAATACCTTTCATGAATAAGTAAGATGTGTCGGTAGGCACCCACAACCGTCGTAATTTTGACACTGGGTAGCGACAACGACCTATCTCATAATTGAGCTGTCTAATTTGGAATTCCAAAATGGGCCGCGGTCAATCTTGAAATTGACCTGATTTCAAAATAGTTATCAACATGTTGCACTGTTTGTTTGTTTGTGTGTATTAAATCGAAAGTAGACATCGAAAGTAGACGAAGAAAAGAAAGTTTTGAATATCTGCATCTGTTTTCCATAACATATAAGACAGAGTGCTAGTATTCACAGTGCAGTACGACGAGAAAAAGCCAAGATTAGATATTCATTGACCTTTGATATTATTGGCTAAATTTTGATATACGCGTTATTTGACCAATGGAATCTTGTGAAATGTGGATCAATATCGAAATTATACGAGGCTGTGCCTCGAAAAATTTATACGTACAGTTGTTATCTACAACAGTTAATCCCCGGTACACAGGTCGATTTTTTAGTATTTCGACCCTCTGTCGGACCGATTGCGGTGCGGGCCGTTTGCTTGCAAGTTTTTATCCCCGAATGGTTGCCAATGACGGCACTGGAACACATGGACGATTTCTCTCACTCCTTGCTTTTACCTAGGAATTTCAAAGTGGTTTTCATACGACATAAGAAGAAACAATCAAAATCTTGATGTAACTTGGAACATATGTTTTAATGAGTATTTTATAGATGGATTTATGCTTAGCACTGGAATAAAAACTGGACTATACGGAAGCCCTTGAGGGACATTTACAGCTTAATTATCATTAACTATTACTTTTGTAACTCTGGAAAATAGAACTGTTTAATGGAATACCCCCATTTCACAGAGCCACATACCTATGCGCACAATCATGAACTTACATACTTTCCTAGCAGACACGAATACTGAATCTGTGTTGTCTATTCAACCTAGGATCATCAAACCAAGGATAGCTTTATTCGGAGGAAATCAGGTCATGCTCCCAATACAGATTCTCTTCAGCACAATAGAGATTACGAAGGAATATAGATATAAACTATGGTTTGAGGGCTGGATTTGGATTTTGATTGTTTCAGTTCCTGGTCTTTGCATACTTTTTACTATTACGAAGGAATATAGATACTGCACGGCTCTATCCATTGGCTTCCTCCGAATAGAGCTAACGGAATGGCTGTATTCGACTTAGCCCCATACGTTACATCAAAGCACTCTGTCGAGTGGTATGCCCAGGATAATTTGCCGCTCAGTCTGATCCGTGCCTAATTCTGCTCAAATCCAACCAACAAGACAGACCCCTTGATGTTCGTAGCATAAACACAAACCCATACTGAGCTGATAAATGTCACCAGGGAGAAAGCGGACCGTGGTTCGTCCCAGAAACCATCATACACGTGTCGGAAACCCTGTCAGCAGAGTTACCACGCTCGTATAACCGCCATTCGAATAATCATTAATATATCATATTTAATAAGTAATATTTAAATATTAAGTTATAATATTTTTAAATAAAGTATAAATAATGAGTTTTGATAATTAATATTATAAATTTTATTTATTATTATAATAAATATTAAGTTATGATATTTAAGTTTCAAAACTATAACTTGGCTTGATCGAGGAACAGCTGATAATGATTTGCTCTTAAATGGGTTCAATTTATATCGTCGTGATCGTATCGGAGATAGTCATGGAGGAATCTGCGTTCATGTTAAGCAAAATATTTTTTCTCGTCGTAGACAAGATCTTGAGCTACCAGCAGTTGAATGTATTTGGGTAGAAAATTTTGTTACACCATAAAAAATATCTCATAGGAACATTCTATAGACCTCCAAATTCAACATCTGCCATTCTTACAGCAATAGAAGATTCTATATCTCTCGCCTTTGATACTGATATACAAAATGTACTTATCACAGGTGACTTTAACCTTGATACTTCAAAGCAGGTTTCAAATAAGAAAATATTAGATATATGTCAACATTTTAATCTTAACCAGCTTATGACAGAACCAACGCATATTACGGAAACGTCCTCCTCTATTATTGATCTATTTCTAATATCAAATATAAATCATGTCCTCATAAGTGGTTTTGGTGAACCGTTCCTGGAACAAAATATGCGATATCACTGTCCGATCTACTGCATCCTTCACTTTGATAAATATGTATCTCCTATTTATACTAGACAAATTTGGTTGTATGAAAGGGGTGACTTCCTTTCCTTATCACGTGAGCTAGAACAGACAGATTGGAACGTATTACAGAATACTGCTATAGATATTTATGCAAAAAAATTTAACTGATAAAATCATCCAGAGTGCTAGTAAACAAATACCTAACAAATCAATACATGTACGAAATTCGGATCCACCCTGGCTTACAAATACAATACAACGGTTAATGAGAAAAAGAAAGCGCTTGTACGATAAGTTTAAGAAATCTCGTAATATAACTAATTTTGACAATTACAAACACATACGTAATAGAGTTACATGCGAAATTCGTAAATCTAAAAAAGCAAACATTGACAAACTAGCCGATAAACTTAAAACAAATGATAATTGTCCGAAAGACTGGTGGAAAACCCTGAAAACTTTTATCAAACCCGAGCAGTCCTCCGCACTACCGCCTTTAAAACATGATGGAAAAGTATATACTGGTGATGAAGATAAAGCTAATATTTTAAATAAGTTCTTTGTCGAACAAACAATTCTCGATGAAAGTAATTGCACTTTACCTGCAGATCCCACTCCCTTTACTCATAAACTAGAAACGATATCCATTACAGTTCAAGAAGTTGAATCAACTCTAAAAGCTTTGAAGCAAGGTAAGGCTGCCGGGCCAGATAGTGTTAATAATAGGCTTCTAAAAGAACTCTCTCAACCTTTGCCAGTCCCTTTAACCGACCTGTTCAAATATACTCTTGCTATTGGAAAGATCCCTTCTGTATGGAAACAGGCTAATGTAACTCCGGTCTTTAAAAAGGATGATCCTCAGAGGTGACTAACTACAGACCTATCTCTCTTCTTAGTACAATAAGTAAAGTTCTTGAAAAAATTATACACAAACATGTCTTTAATTACTTTCGTGATCATACTATTATAACAACCCTACAGTTGGGGGTTTGTTCCTGGTGATTCAACTGTAAATCAGCTGGTTGACATTTATAATACATTTTGCAAAGCTCTTGATGAAGGAAAAGAAGTTCGCGCAATATTCTGTGACATAAGCAAAGCTTTCGATAGGGTATGGCATAAAGGTCTCCTCTTCAAACTCCGTTCAGTTGGTATTTCTGGTCCTCTTCTCCTTTGGTTCACCGATTACTTAGAAAATAGAAAACAAAGAGTTGTTTACCTGGAGTCAGCTCAGATTGGATGTCCATTAAAGCTGGTGTTCCTCCAAGGTTTTATACTTCTTTTTCTTTTATACATCAATGATATAGTCGAAAACATAAATAGTAATATTAGACTTTTTGCAGATGATACTAGTCTTTACATTATAGTAGATAATCAAATAGACGCAGCAAACCAGCTTAGCCAAGATCTTTCTGCATTACACCAATGGGCCACTAACTGGCTAGTTACGTTTAATCCCTCAAAATCTGAAACAATAACTTTTACTAGGAAAATTAACAGACCTCAACATCCCCAACTTTCAATGAATCAACAACACGAGCTAAATAAAAATATTCCTTTACCGCCTAAATTTTACTTTGAAGGAAAAAGGCTTGGTCAAATATATCATGCTAGATTGAGGACCAACTGTAGCTCCTTGCACCAACATCTCTTTTCTAAAAATATAATTGATAACCCACTCTGTGGTTGCGGTGCCGTGGAAAATACTAATCATTATTTATTTGTATGTGATCAATTCAATGATTTAAGACAGGAACTCATGGATAAAGTTAATCAAATTTGCCAGCCTACACTAAATATTCTTCTCTATGGTAACCACGAGCTTTCAGATACAGAAAACAAACATATATTTTTAGCCGTTCATGAGTACATCTTAAAATCGAAACGTTTTCAAATGATGTAATACTTTATTACTAAGTACTAAATCTTGCTATAATTATCTTTATTTTTGAAGGAAAATATTCATTAGTAAGCTTCAGTATTAACATATAAAACTGTGTAAAACTTGACGACTAGCTTTGAAAGTTTGAATCACTTAGCACCTATGTATACTCCTGGATTGTACTTCATTTTCCATTCCCCATGGAGCTCGTACTTTAGATAGAATTTGACAATTTAGATTGATAAACCAACAATGCATAACAATATGATCTCTTCTAGAAACATTTAGATATTTAGTTTGAGGTTATGAATTTTGGTGAATAAGAGTTTGGAACCGAATGACAGGATTCTCGGTAATCGAGAATCCTGCCATTGGGTATTAGCTCTTTTCTTTTTCTTACTGAAATGTATAACCAATGTAGTAAGGTATTGTACTTTGAATTTGATATTCAAATCACATTTTATTAGAGTGCCTTAGATTGATACAATGGGATACAGACTTGTATAAGTCTAACGACTTCCTTCTGAATCCCATTTGTATAACATAGATGATACTGTAATTTCTGTTATTTCTATTTTGTAATATATGTTTATACAAATAAACTATAGTTTAAACCAAAGCTATAAGAAACAAGTAAAATATTCAAGTAAGAAAAGCCACTCCAGGGCTTCCGTAGGACTATGCGTGTTTTTGTAATTTTCTATTTTTGTTTCACGAAATATATACACATTCTGACAACTTGTGTTGCCCTTTTTCCAGCTTTTATGGCGCATTTAAAATTACTACAAGTCAAGTATCTACTGCAACCAACGTCCTTCTAAAGGCGATGGTAATCTGTTTCGGTCAACTGTCAGATAAAATATTCCGCCGAAAAACTGATTTCTTTTGATCCAATTATAACGGTATTAAAACCGCTCAGCTAAAGTCGCGGTAACTAGATTTGTGACGTCAGAGTCTCGCTGTACTCTGTCAACCTCGCGCTAAAATGTACCGCCACGGAAGTCGTTGATAATGTAGCTGACAGGTACCGTTTAGATAAATTTTGTGACTAGGATCAACTGAGCCGACGTCTATGAAGAAACGACTTTGATTGTCTGTCTTTTTAATATTTTGAGATAACGGAACGTTTCTGAACCTGCTCCAACAACGACATGTTGCAGTAGTGGATTGACGCGTTGTACTTAAGAGGTGATCTTTCTGTTTTTACTACTCATTATTTTCAGCCTAGCAGGTGTGATATCTTCGATCGGTTCAGGTTTACCATCCGATATTCTAATTACGATGTCAGTGGCGCTGACAGCAGCCGGACTTCCGGTGGAGGATATTGCCGTTGTTGTTGCAGTCGACTGGCTCTTGTAAGCACTTTCATATTATCTATAGGGAAATAATGTTCCATTCTGTTTTATTTTGATCGTGTAATCGTTTCTTGTAAAGTACATGTACCTTCTTGCGGATGATCAAAAGCCAAACATATCGAGGCGTACTACTGTCTTCTAGAAAAAAAAGTGGAAAAGAAGTATTTTCTAGAAAAACAAGCAAAACAAAACAAAACAAAAAAGCGCCTATTATGCTAATGTGCTTTTACTACAGAATTGTCTTTTCTTTGCCAGGGATCGTTTCAGCACCCCTGTCAACGTTCTCGCCAGTGCGTTTGGTGTTGGGATTGTTGAACATTTGTCCAAAAATGATCTTCAACCTCTGGAGGACCGCAACTCAAACGGATTCACACCACATATGATCAACATAAAAGAGGACGATATCGCAAGAGACGACTGTGACAGCCCAATTTTCACAACTACATTGTAACCAATTAACACTTAAAGTCCCAAAACCAAAACTAGTTTTATATACAAACAGCGAAGATCTAGATGTCGCGGCTCATGATGAGCCGCCTCTTCTGGATCTACACTGTTTGCCCTCTAGTCTTTGAATTCTTAATACGATATAGTATGGGTAAAACTTTTTTAGCTCACCTGAGCCGAAGGCTCAGAGGTGAGCTTATAGGATGGGAGTCGAGCCGTCGTCCGTCCGTCCGTGGGTGGGTGCGTGCGTCAACACTTTCAAACATAAATATCTCAGAGACCAGTGGGCCGATCGCAATCAAATTTTATCTGAAGCATCATTTGGGTGGGGGAAAGGTTGCATTAGGTTTTGGTGCCGATCAGCTCAGAACTCTGGTTTCCATGGCAACAGATAGCCCCCATAGGGTTATAATGGGGAAAACGGCGTCATCACGTTTTCTCGACTGTTTTTGATTAGATCCTTATCATACTTGCAGGTAATGATGACATACACAAGAGCTTGGATGAGTTCGAAATTTGGTCGGATTCGAGCACACACTACGGAGTTAGCTGCCCTTGAGCGTTTGAAAAAAATCCCATAGTGTTATAATGGGGAAAATGGCGTCATCACGTTTTCTCAACTGTTTTTGCTTAGATCCTTATCATACTTGCAGGTAATGATGACATACATAAGAGCTTGGATGAGTTCGAAATTTGGCCGGATTCGAGCACAGACTACGGAGTTAGCTGCCCTTGAGCGTTTGAAAAAAATCCCATAGTGTTATAATGGAGAAAACAACGTCATCACATATTTTTAGAAAAACTTTGTCATCGCTCTATTGCCTACATTTCTCAACGGATTTTAAAATAACTTCACACAAATGTAGGGCGTGACAATATCTCGAGCAAGTTCGACTTTCAGGATGCTGCGCCCAAGGTCAAGGTCACTGTGGCTAATTTTAGAAAAACTTTGTCAGCGCTCTAGCACCTACATTTCTCAATGGATTTTAAAATAACTTCACACAAATGTAGGGCATGACAATATCTCAAGCAAGTTTGACTTTCAGGGTGCTGTGCCCAAGGTCAAGGTCACTTTGGCTATTTTTAGAAAATCTTTGTCATCGCTCTAGCGCCTACATTTCTCAATGGATTTTGAAATAACTTCACACAAATGTAGGGCATGACAATATCTCGAGCAAGTTTGACTTTCAGGGTGCTGCGCCCAAGGTCAAGGTCACTGTGGCTATTTTTAGAAAATCTTTGTCATCGCTCTAAGGCCTACATTTCTCAACGGATTTTGAAATAACTTCACACAAATGTAGGGCATGACAATATCTCGAGCAAGTTTGACTTTCAGGGTGCTGCGCCCAAGGTCAAGGTCACTGGGGCTATTTTTAGAAAAACTTTGTCATCGCTCTAGCGCCTACATTTCTCAATGGATTTTAAAATAACTTCACACAAATGTAGGGCATGACAATATCTCAAGCAAGTTCGACTTTCAGGGTGCTGCACCCAAGGTCAAGGTCACTGTGGCTAATTTTAGAAAAACTTTGTCATGGCTCTAGCACCTACATTTCTCCATGGATTTTGAAATAGCGTCACACAAATGTAGGGTATGACAATATCTCGAGCAAGTTCGACTTTCAGGGTGCTGCGCCCAAGGTCAAGGTCACTGTGGCTTTTTAGCTCACCTGAGCAAAAGGCTCAGAGGTGAGCTTATAGGATGGGAGTCGAGCCGTCGTCCTTCCGTGCGTGGGTGGGTGCGTCAACACTTTCAAACATAAATATCTCAGAAACCAGTTGGCTGATCGCAATCATATTTTATCTGAAGCATCATTGGGGTAGGGGAAAGGCTGCATTAGGTTTTGGTGCCGATCAGCTCAGAACTCTGGTTTCCATGGCAACAGATAGCCCCCATAGGGTTATAATGGGGAAAATGGCGTCATCACGTTTTATCAACTGTTTTTGATTAGATTCTTATCATACTTGCAGGTAATGATGACATACACACGAGCTTGGATGAGTTCGAAATTTGGCCGGATTCGAGCATAGACTACGGAGTTAGCTGCCCTTGAGCGTTTGAAAAAAATCCCATAGGGTTATAATGGGGGAAATGGCGTCATCACGTTTTCTCAACTGTTTTTGATTAGATCCTTATCATACTTGCAGGTAATGATGACATACATAAGAGCTTGGATGAGTTCAAAATTTGGCCGGATTCGAGCACAGACTACGGAGTTAGCTGCCCTTGAGCGTTTGAAAAAATCCCATAGTGTTATAATGGAGAAAACAGCATCTTCACATATTTTTAGAAAAACTTTGTCATCGCTCTATTGCCTACATTTCTCGACGGATTTTAAAATAGCTTCACACAAATGTAGGGCATGACAATATCTAGATCAAGTTCAACTTTCAGGATGCTGCGCCCAAGGTCAAGGTCACTGTGGCCATTTTTAGAAAAACTTTCGTCAGCGCTCTAGCACCTACATTTCTCAGCAGATTTTAAAATAACTTCACACAAATGTAGGGCATGACAATATCTCGAGCAAGTTTGACTTTCTGGGTGCTGCACCCAAGGTCAAGGTCACTGTGGCTATTTTTAGAAAAACTTGGTCATCGCTCTAGCGCCTACATTTCTCAACGGATTTTAAATCAACTTCACACAAATGTAGGGCATGACAATATCTCAAACAAGTTTGACTTCCAGGGTGCTGTGCCCAAGGTCAAGGTCACTGTGGCTATTTTTAGAAAAACTTTGTCAGCGCTCTAGCACCTACATTTCTCCATGGATTTTAAAATAAATTCACACAAATGTAGGGCATGACAATATCTCAAGCAAGTTTGACTTTCAGGATGCTGTGCCCAAGGTCAAGGTCACTGTGGCTATTTTTAGAAAAGCTTTGTCATCGCCCTAGCACCTTCATTTCTCCATGGATTTTCAAATAACTTCACACAAATGTAGGGTATGACAATATCTCAAGCAAATTCGACTTTCAGGATGCCATGCCCAAGGTCAAGGTCACTGTGGCTTTTTTTAGAAAAACTTTGTCATCGCTCTAGCACCTGCATTTCTCAACGGATTTTAAAATAAATTCACACAAATGTAGGGCATGACAATATCTCAAACAAGTTTGACTTCCAGGGTGCTGTGCCCAAGGTCAAGGTCACTGTGGCTATTTTTAGAAAAACTTTGTCAGCGCTCTAGCACCTACATTTCTCCATGGATTTTAAAATAAATTCACTCAAATGTAGGGCATGACAATATCTCAAGCAAGTTTGACTTTCAGGGTGCTGTGCCCAAGGTCAAGGTCACTGTGGCTATTTTTAGAAAAGCTTTGTCATCGCCCTAGCACCTTCATTTCTCCATGGATTTTGAAATAACTTCACACAAATGTAGGGTATGACAATATCTCAAGCAAATTCGACTTTCAGGATGCCATGCCCAAGGTCAAGGTCACTGTGGCTTTTTTTAGAAAAACTTTGTCATCGCTCTAGCACCTGCATTTCTCAACGGATTTTAAAATAAATTCACACAAATGTAGGGCATGACAATATCTCGAGCAAGTTTGACTTTCAGGGTGCTGCAGTCAAGGTTTCTGATTAGATCCATATCATACTTGCAGGTAATGATGACATACGTAAGAGCTTGGATGAGTTCGAAATTTGGCCGGATTTGAGCACAGACTACGGAGTTAGCTGCCCTTGAGCGTTTGAAAAAAATCCAATAGTCTTATAATGGAGAAAACAACGTCATCACATTTTCATTTTTCTTTGGATCCTCTTTATACTTGCAGGTAATGAGGATATGCATAAAAGCTTGGATTAGTTAGCATTTCGGCTAGATCCCACCACTGACTATGGAGTACCTGCCCTGAGCATCCAAAAAATCAATGTCGCCACTTTTTCTTGGTTTCTACTGATCTGATCCTTTTCAGACTTGCAGGTAATGAGGAAATGCATAATATCTTAAACAAGTTCAAATTTTGGCCAGATCAGGCCAACCACTACGAAGTTAGCTGCCCTTGAGCGTTTGAAAAAAATCCCATAGTGTTATAATGGAGAAAACAACATATCAGGCCAAGATCAGGCCAACCACTACGAAGTTAGCTGCCCTTGACAGCTCTGTCTATTGTGCCTTTGATCGGATACTTTTTAAACTTGCATATATTAAATGAAGGCATACATGTACATAATGTTTTGGATGAGTTTAATTTTCAGCCTGATTGGACCACTGACTGTGGAGTTAGCTGCCCTTGAGCATCTTAAATATCCCTATAGGTTTACAATGTCTCTCAGGTGAGCAATTGTTGCCCTTTGGGCTACTTGTTTTAAAAAATTCGCAGACGTAAAAACATGTCTCATCCAAGCAAAATCATATCGGGAATTCAAATACTAGATACAAGAGGGCAAAACGTACAGATCCAGATCGACGTTCTAAGTATTTATTGCCTCCTTCCTCTCTGGAGGTAAGCTCTTAACAGAAGAGTTTTACACACACACACACACACACACACACACACACACACACACACACACACACACACAGAGTGTAATTTATGGAGGCAGTGTTAGAACGGAAACAGAAGTCTGCACACACACAGAGAGAGAGAGAGAGAGAGAGAGAGAGAGAGAGAGAGAGAGAGAGAGAGAGAGAGAGAGTTTGTAACTTATGGAGGCAGTGGTAGAACGGAAACCTGTTTTGGCATTGGGACTTCTTGTTGACACTTGCTTCAAATTAGTACATGCGGACGGAGGTTGGTTGTTCCATTTCTGCTATTGTCAAAGCATAAACCCGGCTATCTAGTCATCTGATAAACCAGGTTCAAAAGAGGGAAAAAACTACCCCAAAAAAAACCAGTTTTGTTCTTCTCAATGACCTCGCCCGCCTCTCGCCCATGTCCTCTACTCCCCCGCCCCCTCCCTCCACCACACACACGAAAGAAAATGATAAATAAAGTAAATAAATTTAAAAAAAATCTAGATGTGCGAGGTTGGTGTCAGTCTGTAGTGTTGTGAAAATTCTTGTTTGGAAAATAATTACTTGACCATTAAACACTGACTGTCGCAGTTACTTTGCAAAAGACAGATAACTATTTATTCTGTTCCTTTTAAAACTTTTTTTCAAGCATTTCTAGTTGTAATAAACTTACAGCATGAGGCCAAAATATTGATCTTATCGAAACCTATTGCAAGTTTGACGGAATGCGATACAAGCCACGCTTTTCCTAAACACGCTTAAATAAATTACAGATCCTCAAAAAAAACTCACAGACGTTTCGTCAGAAAAGGAAAATTTAAGAGTGTCTCATCCGTAGAAGTCGTATGAAACATTTAATTAATTTGAAATGAATACGTTATACAATTTTTAAATAAATCCGATTAAGCATTTACATGTAAGGTTTGCAAATTGGGTTAAAAAGTTAGGCTGCGAAACTATCCGTATGAAGCTCACATATTTTATGATAATGCTACACTTCAGTTGTTATAGAAATATTGAAATGATATAACTTCAGTTTCAAAAACGATTATTTTTACAAAAGTAATGTGTAATGTAAACCACGTTTGGTGTAAGTTACCGAACCAAAATACCTGAAACTGATGACCGGAATACAATTTTGGTTTTCAAGATTAAAAGTGTATCAACCATAATAATAAACTATGAACGTATCACTGTGTGATACTGGACAGTCCTTTCGATCGGAATCTGCTATTGCTGTCCGTCAACACTTGCTAGTGTTATTTTGCAGTTACTTGTATACAAATTTCATTTCTCGAAGAACAAGCAGGATGTCTAGATATTGTGTGTTTTGTGCTTGTGAAAGAATACGTTTAAACGCCTTTTGAAGGACAGTGAGCAAAAAACAAATCAGTGATGCATCGCCTAATTATCTGTTCTACCACAGAAGTCGCTGGTTCAAAATTTCAATTGCCTTCTAAACTGCATGCATCTGGCAGTTTGACGACGAGAAATGAATTAACAGCTCGTGAAAAAAAATCGCGAATCCAGCAAACTGATTATTAGTAGAGCAGACGGAGCCCCAAAAGTGCTCTCCTTAAGGACTTTACTGGTAAGGTTCTGCAAACATCAAGTGTTATATACCAAATTGTTTGTCAGCATGTCTAGTGTATGGATCCGGCTGATGACATCGCCGCAGCTGAGTACTAACAGAGTTATGACCCTTGAAACTTACGTAGCCATAAACAGCAAAATTACACAATTTTTGTCGGTGTACGTCAAAAATGTCCATTTATTTCACTTAAGACAAGTTTTTGTCATTTTCCAGTTGTACGTTCGGAAAACAAATGGAATGAGCTAAACATAGAAGCTATTAACGAATATGGCTTTTTAACAGTGTTTGTCCGTGCGTCTGTTTGTTAATTACCGTTGATTACCAAAGGTTGACAATTTTCGACAACAATATTAGAATTTGTCTGTTTTATTACCATGACAATAAATATGTCAAGTCTTATGCAGAAACTAATTTACAAGGTATTTCATTGTTGAATGAATTATCTAGATATATTTCAACATGTACAAAAGGTCAAGGTCACGATCAAACAGAAAACGTACATAAATGATGAAAATTACTTAAATTATTACTTTAAGACCAGCTAAATGGGCTAAATATTTGGGAAAACAGTATATATGTGTAACTTCAATTAACTCGCACTCATTTAGATAATATGTGCTCTATATATTTATTTTTCCATCCGTCCGTACGTCGGTTTGTCATTGGCATGTGTTCACCACTGTTTTGGCAGTCGACTTCTCAAACATGACAAGCTTAACAGTGGTCAAAACTAGCCGCTGATTATACATGCGTTGTAGTTGCATACTCTGGTGACATTTTCAGTCCAATCCGGTACTTTAAGATTGTCTTCGGGCCGTCTGTCCTTGTCAGTTCATCCATTTGTTCGTCCGTCCGTCCATCTGTCAGCTGAAATTGATCGAATGATACATTAATAAAGGCTAGTAGATTTTTCAGCTCCAATATCTCCCTCTCCTTTTATGAGATACTTTTTCAACGTGTTCTTTTTTCTGAAAGCCCAACGTCTACAAAGTATTTCCCTGCTTTCTGCTGTCTGAGTTTTTGGCAGTTTGGCTGTTTGTCCCATATTATATACGTGACCGTATCATTTTAATGACATTTGCATATTCTCATCCAAATGAACACAAAAACAGACATAGATCTTCGTGTTGTAGAAAATATGCTTGCTTGGAAGCCTCTGAATTAAATCAATATTGTCTTCTGAAGCGTTATAAACCGTACTGTTGTCTACGTTACCAAGAATGGACAAACTACTTAATCTGATTAGAATGAGCATGTAAGTACAATATATATATTATAAAGATAGTAATTAAATGGTTGCCTAGAGGACTTGGAGTAGTCTGAAACTGTACCACTGTCACACAAGGAGTTACTGATCAGAGGATGTACACTATTTATATATGGATGAAGGGGTAGAAGCTAATTTAAGGATAATTTTGGGATTTTGCTCTCTCTCTCTCTCAATTCTTCATAAAATGATATACTGTGAATGTACATTAGAACTGCCTCTCAGTTTTTATGAGCAATCAGGATAACTTTTGTCAGAATGTGTCACCACATACTCTCCCCTATACTAGTCTCGCTTAACGTATATTACATCAAATATTGTAAGACTGATACATATATAATGTGTTACTGTCGTGTTTGAACTCTGAATTACACCAATGCCATTTTTGAGTCAAAGGAACATCAGTTACTTAAAACTGTCGCCAGACAGTTTTCAGTTTCATGACTTGAGTGTATAGATTTAATATTATAAGACGAAACAAGAAAAGTAACTCACAGCATGCTCATAAATATTTTATGCGTGAAACACATTGTAAAAGTGTTGATGTCATAATCTTGTCATTATCTCCAGTTTATTCTACATTTTAAAAAGGCTAGAGAAAAATATTATCATATACATTTAGGTTGTATGGTTATCAAATGATACTATTTTTCTTTAACTGTAACAGTGAAAAAAATCCCGGGTGCATATACAGCTTTAGTGAGCAAACTACATAAATCTGAATAATCTCAGCTTTAGTGAGCAAACTAGATACACCTGAGTAATTTGTTTTCTGTTTCATGTTTTTTGTCATTATTTTAACAAATTTCCCTATTTATGTGTCAAAATTATTTCACACATTAAGGTGACTACGAAACTGCATTAGAATTCATGCAACAACTCTGAAAAGTTTCTGTCTCGTAGTCTTCACAAGATAAATCACACCTACCTTTTCTTCATAAAAGCTGTGCTACAATTATACCCTAAAATGGTTGAAAGTGTACTTTATTTTCCAATTCTGACTTGTTAGTTATTGTTTCATGTGGTGTAAGTCTTGTTCTCTATAATAACATAAATCACAGTCTCATAAGCTACATATTACTATTTACATAAGTTACATCAATTTGATTAATATCAATTCCGTAAGATACTCTTAGAGTGCCATACTTTGAGAATTTTTTTTAATCTCAACATATAAGCGCCATTTCAAATCAATATAATGTTTTTGAATATTGCATTAAAATTATATTACACGTATTAAACAGTTTCTGTATGGTAAACTACAAAATTTAATCAAACCATTTTTTCCGCTATAAAGCTTGCCTCTAGACCTAAATAGTAATATACTAATACTAATGCAATTTATCAACTTTAATTTTGTCTTGTATAGTTTTATTTGTCTGAAATTCGTATCTAATGGTAACATAGATTACAGCTTTATAAACTGTAGAAAAATTAAGCCATGATAATAAAAGTTTAGAATTTAAAAATGTTTTTACATCACTTAATATAAAAATAAATAATTTATATCGATTTATACATAGATTACTGACTTTCATTTTTATTTAAAAATATAGTATTTTTGTAAACTTTCTATTGGTAACGTATTTAACAGTCTGAACTCTCAATCGCCTCATTAAGTAGGTAGCAAGAAAGAGGCAAATATTCTGCATATACAGGACACTTAAAAAATGAGGTTTACACAACTTCGTCGGGTGGCCGGGTAACATCGTACTGGTCTGGCCTACATTTATTTAGCGGGTGTTATAACTAAGATGCAGGTTCTAATGCATTTTAGTGAGTTGGTAATTTTTCTTTTTATTCTGTTTTAAGACAAACTGTTCTTTTGCAATGTCTTGAATCTTGAAGATGTCACAACTATGCCAGTAGTTCATCAAAACATCAATGAATATGTATACGCTTGCAAAGAAAAATAACAAAGTAACAAAGTGTTGCATACAGTATGGTCACTTGAAATGTAAATAACAAATAAATAAGTTATAAAGTAAACAATCACTTATTTACTACATCTTGCGATATATTTTGAATTTCCATTGCTAGTTAGAAGTGTTGCAAAAAAATGGTATGTGATAAAATATTGTGAACATGTCCTCTGTGTAAGTAGATTTGTACAAGTACTGTCTGTATAATACTGTTTCAAGTAAATTAATCCTTGCTCACTGAAGCGTGAAGGATTGCTAGAAGTAATTTCATTTGCACTAGCATAGATGTGCAGCCCTGTAATGTCACGTATATTATGTTACAATATGACCTAACCATACTTTTTTGAACCGCAAGAGCCTGAAAGATTTCCAGTTTTGCAATGCATATTTAGATGGGTGGGGTATTTACTCATGTTTCTCAGAGTTTCTTTGTCTCTGTACTGAAATCTTGAGTTCTGATAATCTATGCATAAAGCAACGGTTCTAGACTTGCTATTTTATTGCAAATATTGTTACAAAATCTTGACTGATGGAGTCAACATTAAAAATTGTAAGCCTGAAATTCAAAAAATTATTTTCAAAACAAATTCCAACATAAACGCGATATCACAACGTCACAAAATGAAAACTTAAGTAAATAATAAGTACCACATATACGGTAAATAAGCTACAAACTGAATACAAATAAAATATCGTACAAAGTACCATCTCATAAATGATTTTTTTACTCTTTTTCATTTAAGCCTCATTTTACCCAATTAAATGGGCGGGGTAATTCAAGGGGAGATAACTCCCTTAGTACTCAGAACCAGAGGTGTCATCAGCCTTTTTTGTAAAGTAGAGATTCTAACGATTAATCTGATATATAACTCGAGATGTTTGCAGAACCTTACCAGTAGCACCTTCTCATAGGCTGCCTATCTGCCGTACTATATCGACGGATAGTGATAACAGCTTTGTCCGGTTGAACACAGTATTTATTCACAGAATTTCGATGGTTCGGCGGACTAGCAAAACAGGTAAGAAGAATGTTTGTACACGTTTTCCCCATGTTCTTGAACGGTACTTCTTTCATTTCGGCAATACAACAGATGAATAAATGAATTGGATTTTATGAATCTTTCTTTCAACAATATTTCAGAAGTCTCGGACTAATTAGGTAGCGGTTAAAATGATGAAGAGGAAACCTAGGGGGAAAAGGAGAATCATGACCTTTGTTGGACTCCACCGTCGACTTTTAGCATGAATCCAATGTGTTAACCTTACGGTCAGCACGACCTTTCTACACTCAGCTGTCATGCAATATTAAAGTGTCACGCAAAAATTAACGTAAACCTGCGAGCAACGAAGTCTCTAGCCAGTGTGATACTGATTCCGCGCAGTGCAGCTAAAGTGCTAGTAGATTTCACATGATCCATGCAGGACATATGCGAACAACAAAGACATTGATCAGACTGCGCGGGTGCACAGGTCTGAGCATTAATGTTCGTTTATGTCATAAGCACCGTTTCGTGTGCTGCGGCTTATTGAATTTGTTAAAATAGATGTGATATGCCACATTTTTTACGAAACAAGATCCCTTGATAGAATGATTAGTCGACATACACAGTAATGAAGAAAAGGCGGTATTTTATTACTTCGAAATTTTTAATATAAGGATATTTTTAGTTGAAACACAACGCTGGATAATAATAATATTAATGATAAAAATGATAACTAACTAAATAAATAAAGAAAATTAAAATAAACTGATACTGAAAAAAAACAAAGTCGTACCTACTCGTATGTCGATTATCGGCGGATTGCTTTAAGAAATGTTTTTATTTACTAATCATTTCACCAGTAATCTTTACCGCAGGTCTGTATACTAAATTGCAGCTATCGCCAAATGCACATCCATGATATACATGTACCTAGTCCAGGAGCTTGAGGGTGAGAGAATGAGTGGGTTATTTCGAGTTTAACGTCCCACCAACGCTTAGACCTGTCGGAGACGGAACGTCGGTTTCAAGTATCATCCGAAAGACCGGTGGATCTAACTGGTGTGCGATCCCTAAACCACTACACTGAGGCCGCTCCTAGGAGCCTGAGGCCAAAGACAGAAAAGACAGAAAATGAAAATGATAATAATAATAAAAATACTAACAAAAATATGTGTTATACGTTTCCGTTCTTCATATGGATCAACTCTAAAGGGGGCAAAATGCTCCCTAGGAACATTTTCCTTTAAGAGCCGACCCCATATTGTAATAGCTACTTCATCCAGGGAAGCAATCCAGGAGTCACTTAAGTTATTTTCCCATATAAAAAGGCGGGAACACGTACAGCCTCAAGGGCGTAACTGCCTATACGCAAATACGCAGGTGCGTATTGAAATTTTATCAGTAGACAAAATTTCAACACACACCTGTATATTTGATGCTGTCGAAATTTCGTTAATTGGACAAGATTTCGTTAGCACATGTAACTGCAAACAGACACGACTGCATGAAATATCTTTGGGGCTGAACTCTTAATTCTTGCCCTCAAGGGGTATAAAACATTATTGTGCTTAACATGTAGGTAACCCTAGAACTTTACGGCCCTGACCTTAGTTTGTCTTGCAGGAGCCCCTGAGAGTCTTGAAGCATGGCCAGAAAGGATGAGGACGAGGCTGTTGATGCCTCCAGCGGAATAAAAAGAGAAGAGCCGATAAAGTTTCCAAGAACCAATCTATTTATATTCTTGACAGTTCTAGCAATTGCTGTTGGAGTTGGCCTTGGAATCGGTCTCAGGTAATGAACGCCAAGTTGGCATTGAGCACTCACCACTTACCGTCAGCAGTCACAGCTCACCCGCTAGCAGTGGCAGTTTTAGTGACTGCTAGCGGTGAGCTTTGGCCGCTTAGTGATTATTTGATCAGCTTGACAGATTTTCATTTAGTACTACTGACAAAAAGTATGTGAACAACAGAAGTAAAAAGAAATACAAAATAATACACGAAAACTTCTGTTATGAGAAACGCGTCAGCATTTGTTCGACATTGCCGTTTTCAGTTATTTTCTGCTCTTTGAATCAAAGACGTGGCGATGCAATTGAACCAAATTATTCAAATACCCGTGTACAGAGACCACATAAAGGAGTTTTTATGGGCAGATAACCTTTGCCCAGAGACTCAAACTTTCTTATGTTAATCATTCGGCTAAATGTTTAACTGGTCTCTATCAGTTCAAAAATTGTTGTTAGCGCAGGTTGACATTTTTCCAAAAATAATAGTGTTTGGTATAAAAGCAGGCATTCTGTTCCAAAATACATGTATTACATACACATGCAAACCATACGTACTCTTCCATTAGATTATATACGCACCTTTGGTTGCAATCATTGTTTGCCAGAGATTGTTGGCTACGCGTTTCTTTCTTTCTTTCTTCTTTGAGTTCTGGCGTTGTAATTTTATCTTTCACTGGTATGTCATTTGTATGTTGTTATTTTTTTTTTTGAGCGGGTCACATGGTTAACGTATAGGTACATAAATAGAAATTAGGAGGTCATCTAAATAAGCCGTTGTCTTCCATTCAGATCCCTTTGCTATTGTATACTATTTGTAACTTGTACATGACTTATATAAAATTGAAATAAAGTATGTTTACACTAAATAGAAAATAAATAATTTTGATTGTATTCAAGTGATGAGAGACATTAACCGACCAAGGCAAGGGAAGAACATGTAAATATGTTGCCAAAAGAGGCAACTCTTTTGCATAAGGGATCAATTTAATTGCCTCTTAAATTGTCTCCCTTCGTAAAATATATGTTTTCCAACTTATCCCGTCGATTTTGTATTTGTGTTTATCTGCACAGATCTTAGTCTGGTTGCCAAAAGAAGATTTTGGGGGCAACCCAAAAAAATAGTCCGCACAAAATGTTTTTGCACAAATGTGTTCACCAACATGTCCGTACACTGAAAGTGAATGATGCCACCTTGGCATCATTGGGGAAATTAAAATATTCAAGATGGCGTCCAAGATGGCTGCCAAGGCATAAAATCCTCAATATCTTCTTAAGTATGTGGGCTAGAAACATACTTTTGGTGACTACTTATAGGTTTTCGAGGTCGAGGAATCGATTAAGAATGTCAAAAATTATTTTAGACAAATCAGTTACAAAATGGTGGACAAGATGGCCGCCAAAGCATAAAATCTCCATATCTTCTTTAGTATACGGGCTAGAAAAATGATTTTGGTGTCTGCATATAGACATTCGGGGTCAAGGAATCCATAAAGAATGTTAGAATTTACTTTTAGGCACTAACTTACACAAAATGGCGGACAAGATGGCGGACGAAGCATCGATTACGGAGCTGAATGTCTTTATTGATAGCAGAATTCAGGCTTTAGAAAGTCTTTTAACCCGGATTTTCGAAATTATAAGATCTTTGAATTGAAAAAAAAACGAAGTCAAAAAGACCTCATTTTGCATCTGATAGTTTATTACCAAGAAGACCTTGGTGATCCATAAGAGCCCAGTCCAGGTATGGGCAGACAGCCCCGTTTAGAAAATTTCAGTCGCAACCGAAAGACATTGACAGCTCGATAATTCATTATTATTTTAAGATTGTTGTTTTTAATGGCTTTTTATATTCATAATTGCATGCATGTTCGTACCTTTTGGTAAAGTAAAATGATAGACAGAGATCAAGAACTAATACAATCAGACCCCACATTCCGCCCTCAAAACCAAAATACAAAAAAGACAAATAGTCGCGAAAGACAAGCATAGTAAATCGAATGAACAGCCCTCTCAGACATTCAGTTACCCCGACTGAAAATAACAGTAACATTTATTTTACCTATTTTTATCAGTGTTTCAAATAGGACAAAACAGAAAGCAAACTGGGCAGCTATAAGGTAACCATATTGCTAGAAGACCACAGACAAACGGACACAAGAAAACGTAACAATAAGGAAAACCAAAAGGGAAGTTAACTAGTTTTACTTGGTCCAAACCCATTCCTTCTGCTTCTGCAGTGGTTCAAAACATTTAGTTAGCATTTGGTCTGCATGAAGGGTACCCAACCCATCAATGAATCATCACAGACAGCAAATCAATCACGGATAAAACCTGTGATGAATCAAATATGAGGACTCGACAGATACAACGTATTGCCACACCTGGAGATCCCTCCGAAATAACACCAATAAAATCCTGGAGCAAAAGAAAAGCACCAGTAGAACCCCGAAAGGCCAAGCAGTGGGAAAAATTTTGATCTTGGCACAAAAGGTTATTTTACTTTGATTGCTTAGCTGGATTTAAGTTTTGTACGAAAAGTCCTTTTTTTCCCTGACTTTATAGATTTACTTCTTTTTCTGTATATTAGCCTTTAAGCAGGGGTAAATAACCCAGAAGGAAAAAATTCCAGTCGTAACAGAAAAAAATATCTTTACTTTGATCTTTTGTCAGGAGCTTAATAAAAATTCAGGTCTTTGATTTTATGCTGACATTATCTCAGTGTTACGCTTATAGCATATGGTTAGTTAACGTATGGGCTAGAAGCAGGAATAAACAACTTTTGGCGACACAGTTTTAATCTGCCAGGAAACTGTATTGCAGTTTTGGAAAATCCCTTTTAGAGATGGTTCTAACTCTACTTGTAGATCTACCTTTTCTTTTCCAAATGCAAAGTCAACGTTTACAGATTTAAAACATTTGAGCAATGTGAAATATTACATGAAAATACGAACTTATGTGTACTTCAGTGGTTCAGGAGAAGAGGACTTTTTAGATGAAACGGTGACATCTTGGGCCGCAAGCATTCATACCAAACTTTCGTTCTCTCAAACAAATAGATGTATAGCTATATATCAAATTATCCCAGTAGCCTTTGTGCCGTTGGAGCATTGGGTTGTTAGATTCTCATTGTGTCTTTGGCATAGCGCTATTATGAAAGATCGGGCTTTAATCCTATCCTTGTGCCGTCTTTTGACCATCTTTGATTCTAGTCCGGTACGAGTACATATTTTTTGCTAAGTCGACAGATAGCAGTTTTCAGTTGTCGTCAGAGATAGGATTCAATCCCCCTGTTTTCAGTAACTCAAAAAGTGATTTTGGTCTGTCTAGCAGCTTTGGAGAAGAATCTGTTTGAATGTTATGGTGGTCTAAGCTGACGGGTCTATGAAGCCAGTTTATGCTATTAACTTTCCCGTGGCATTGCTCGGTCTATGAAGTCAGTTTATGCAATTAACTTTCATGTAGCATTGCTCGGAGGATTTAGTCAGGTAAGAATGCTTGCACAAACTGGCATGAGAATTATGCACTTTTGAAGCTAAGACATTTTAAATATGCATATGCAATTTGTAGTCAACTGTCTATAATCATGGGTAGTACTGTCTTCTTTATACTTGAAAGAACTGGGAAAATACAAAAAAAAAAAAAGCTGTTTACAAAATTTGTTACTACTTTGAAGTAAGTATGGTCTTTTCTGACATGTAAATTTCCCATACCGGCCAGATGCTAAAAATCTGGCTGTGGCATGGCACGAACCTGCGACACTCACACCACTAGTGGCGACCATGAGCTATAATTTAACGACGCAAGCAACCAACAAATATTTTGTAAATTTTCCATACCGCCCAGATGCTAAAAATCTGGCTGTGGCATGGCACGAACTTCCGACACTCACACCACTCACTGATTGCCGACCATAAGCTGTAATTTTAAACGACGCAAGCAACCAACAAATATATATCAGAGTTTCTTAACCTGAATTTTAATTGAAGAAAGTACAATAGATAATAGAGTATAACAAATTTCTTGTAACCTTTAGATTGTTACTCGTAACAACGACTTTCTGTAATGACTAAAGCTTTGTTAACGGGTTATCTGCCCTTGCTGCACTAGGTTCTTGTGAACCATCTTGGCCCTCTTGTTAAAACACTGTTGGAATGGGACTTTTATAACTTCATTTTTATATTTAATAATCTTATACATATAAAATCCGGGTTTCTAATACACAAACCAGAAATTTGCTATCGGAAAGTGCATTTCTCCGACAATTAGTGCCGTGATCGTTGTTTTGTCCGCCATCTTGTCCGCTATTTTGTGTAACCGGTTTGCTTTTAAGTTAATTTCAACATATTAAACCAATTCCTTGGCCCCAAAAACCCTTGTGTAGACACCAAAACTATGTTTCTAGCCTGTATACTAACGAAGATATATAGATTTTTATGATTTGGCGGCCATCTTGTTCGCCATTTTGTAACTGATTTGTCTGAAATAATCTTTATCATGCTTAATCGATTCCTCGACCTCAAAAACCTATATGTAGCCACCAAAAGTATGTTTCTAGCCCTTATATTTAAGAAGATATTATGAATTTTATCCCTCGGCGGCCATCTTGGACGCCATCTTGAATATTTTAATTTCCCCAAGGATGCCAAGGTGGCATCATTTTGTTTCTGGTTAAGGACATCCTAAATAATAAGAATCTGCACCAAACATTTGTGCGGACTATTTTTTCGGGTTCCCGTCCCGGCACCCAGACTATCTGTACCAGGCTGGGACTACTATAAGAGACAGAAACTATTTTATCTTCGTTTCCCTGGTGACCTGTTAATCAACATGCAGAAAATGATGATATTGCCTTTGGTTGTCTCGAGTATGGTTTCTTCTCTGGCAAGCTTGAAGGGCAAGGCATCAGGTAAATCTAAGCTCACTGCCGAGCAGAAGTAACTTTGATTACTTTCTAACTGGTCATGAGGGCCGAGGTGAAAACGTTCATAAAACCTTTCTGTACGCAATTCATACATTCCCAATAATTTACTTTTCAGCTTTGGACTGGTCTCGGTCTGCATTGCGAATTAATTTCTGCTGAATTTTCATGTCCGGTTGAGAAAACTCGGGGCTTGGACTCATACATGTTATTAGCTCAGAGACTGTGGGTTTGGATCCGACCTACCTCATGATTCTAAGGCTCTGGATGAATAGATTCTCGTCATCTTTCGCCAGTAACTAATCCCTCAAAATAAATGACACATGAGATTTAAAAGCAATCAAGAAAATTCGATACAAAGACAGCATCCAAAACATTCATTGTGATTCGACAATATGATTCGAGAATATGGATATACAGCTGAAATGATAGCGATCCACAATCATCTACCCAGCCACCTATAAGCCTTTATAGCTCACCTGAGCCTCTTTTATGAGCTAACAGTATAGCCATGGGCCATCGACCTTCGTCTGTCAGCCACCATTTTCAAATATCTTTTCCATACAGCTCATTATTTGACCTTTTGTCGACGTCACTGAGGTTTTAATATTAAAATATGCACTCTTCTAAAGCCACTGGAATGAGTGACGTTACAAATCGTGTTTGTTTACAGTAAGGTCTCAGCTGTGCTGCAGGAACATTGATTCTCTGCTCTCTTTCCCAATACGCATGATTTAGAAAACTAAATTCGGTGAAAACAGTTTTTTCTTTTCGGTTTCAGAGTAGAGATAAGATGGGGGTTTGGTGATAATTTTGAAGCATTTGTTCTGATTTCTCCATTTAAATCTATACCACCAGTATCTTATACTGATAAAAAACAAAACCATCGGAGTTTCAGAAAACCAACATAATAACATGAGCCTTGACACGACAAAACCAGCAGAACGGCATGTGCGCCACGCGAAGACTCAGATCAGCTTGAGCATTTGCCCAGTCTGATCAGTCTTTGTTTTTGGCATGGATGTAGCTTAGACCCTTAACTACCCTGCAAGTGCACAGCAAAGCCTAGGCGGATGCCCAGGCTGATATGAGTCTTGGCTGGGCGCACATATCACTTTATTGGTTTTGTCGTGTCGCAGCTCATTATTGTTTGCTTAGCGATGTTTGATATGCGATCCGTGTTTATGATCAATGTCAAACGAGTCTAGCTACAAAAGATATGCCAGTGGAGAGTAAAGTTTGGAGCCTGGAAACCCACCAGAATACCTGACACCCCCCCCCCCCCTCCCCATTTTCGACTAAATTTGCCAAATATTGCAAAACATGCATGAATCAGGTCTTTCTGGCGAAAGGCAAGCAGCTGTTTATAATTATTTTAGCCCTTTATCTAAACATAATTACCCTTCCCCCCCCCCCCACCCCCATTTTCTACTAAATTTGCCAAATATGGCAAAACATGTATGAATTAAGTCTTTCCGGCGAAGGGCAAGCAGCTGTTTATAACTATTTTAGCCCTTTATCTATACATAATTAACCTAATTTTGTTTATCTTTTAGGAAAGATGGGGTTTCGGGCTGTTGTGTATTATTTGTCGGTTTCTCTTTGCGGTGTGATAATTGGGGTAACTCTTGTATTAACAATACGACCTGGAGAAAGAGGAGACCCGATGTTGAACACTGATAACCAACCAAAGAAGCAGGAACCTCTTAATGCTATTTTTGATCTCATAAGGTCTTTATTACGATATCAAAATGTGTCTGTTTTAAGAAATGTTTTGACTACTGCACTGTCGACTCATTCTTTATTGAACAACGTGTTATTATCGCCATTAATTTAAGCATACGATATTTTAGAGCTCTCCTGCTTGGAAATATTATTTTATGCTGGATTTCTTATGATGTGATTTTCGTCATTTGAAAAAGAATGTCAACAGTAATAAAGCCGTTCAACTGGACATTTGGGTAACATGTCACATAACGGTCGTTATTAGTGGCTGCATCTTCATAAGAAAATATAAAAGTCAATGCTCTCACCCTAGTCCGGGATTCTAACACAACATTCCGAGCCACACAAAGAATGTCACTCAAAAGAAAGCGTTTTATGCAAAGCGAGTACCGAGTCAGGGGTACACCTCTAAGCAGATACCCCTTTATCGTATCAGGAAGTATTTGTCTGGTTTCTCACTGCGAGGCAGTCTGAAAAAAAGACGTCAGAGAGAAAGAGCGAATTATTTACTGTAAGAGTATTCACCAACCTCAGAAGTAAATAATGGCATATTGAAATTACGTCTCACGTAAAAGGAGCGGTAAAACCATAGAGTGCCCGTACATTTGGAATTACAAATATGACTTCTCGTCAACTTTTAACTGCTACACTGAATTTTGGGCATGACCGAGAGCATACGCATAATAATAATGACACTGCATCCTGTTTACTTTGTACTGCCTACTGGAACAATGACTGCACATGTGCCAGAGCATGAACAAAAGCTAGATAAACAGAAAACAGAACGCAGCAGTGGACAGAACCCAATATAAATAAAAAGTATACAGAAAAGAGAAGCTACCCGGCAGCAAACAGCAGAGATTAGACAGTATATAGCAAACATTTGCGCGTGCTCTTGGGCATATGCGAAATTGTCGCAGTAGATAGCACACACGAAACCGTAGACAGGAGGAGTTGTTTATGGAATTCTATAATGTCCATACACCTCATACCGTTTGTCGCAACACCTCATACCGTTTGTTGCAGTCGTAAACGGGTGTTCCATTGCTCACAGCCTTCCATTGTCATCAACCAATCGTCCTATGACTTGAATGTTGTTGAAAAGGACGTAAAATCGCAAGTCACAGAATTACCCGTTTGCTGCAAAACATTTAGAATTGACATAAGCAAACTTTGTGGTACTCACTCTATCATTGCTATATGCTCTATACTGGTTTGTTTTCAGAAACTGTTTTCCTGATAATCTCATCGCAGCATGCTTCCAAAGGGTAACTATATTTTCCTTGGATATGAGGTTTTAAAGAAGCTGACAACAATTTACTACTTTGAAGACTTGTAAAACACCTTGTTGCAAGTGCTTTATGATGAGAGGTCAGGTCTATAGATCTTACATAAATAGTACTGAATTATAATATTTGAGCTGCAACACGACAAACCAACAAAGTGGCGTTTGCGCCCAACGAAGACTCTGAACAGTCTAGACATCCGCCCAGTGTGATAAGACTCTTTGCTGTGCGCTTAAAGGGTTGCTAAAGGTCTAAGCTACCTCGTAGCGGGCAGCAAAGACTCTGATCGGACTGGGCGAATGCCACTTTGTTGTCACCCGACGTAGGCAGAGGGGGACTATAGAAATGACCCTCGTCCGTCCTTCCGTCCGTCCTTCCGTCCGTCCGTCCGTCCGAAATCTTGTCCCCGCAACTCCTCCTACGTCTTTCATCGGATCGATTTGAAATTTTATAGATTATATTCTTATGATATGAAGATGTGCATGTGGTTTTCGATTTTTGTTTCGGCCATTTTTGATGGAGTTACAGCCCTTGCTGACTCAGACCTTCTGAAATCTTATCCCCGCAACTCCTCCTACATCTTTCATCGGATTGATTTGAAATTTTACAGATTTTATTCTAACGATATGAAGATGTGCATGTGTTTTTTTTTATTTTTGTTTCGGCCAATTTTAATGGAGTTACGGCCCTTGCTGACTTAGACCTTGTCCCCGCAACTCCTGCAACATCTTGTATCAGATTGACTTGAAATTGTGCAAAATGTTTCATCATGATCTGAAGATGTGCATGTGATTTTGGAATTTTAATTATCCTTTTTTTTACAAAGTTATGGCCCTTTGTCGTTTTTTGGCATTTTTCCAACTTCTGAACCGTTTGACCGAGAGAGCTGAAATTTGGTATGCTATTAGCATTTGGTAAATTGATTATTCTGATTATTGTTAGGATGTGCTTAATTATAAATGACAGAGTTATTCCCCTTTCATAGATAATAGCCATTCACTTAAACGTAAAGGGATAACTCCAGAACTATTCATATTAATGGGCTGAATTTTCATAAATGCATTGTTCATTTTTCATCAGATTCACATCAGCAGGATTATGGCTCTTGTTATCTTGTTACTGGGTTACAGTCTTGATGCTTTGGTCATTTTGTAAACCCTTGCCTATAGTTGTAGACACATATATGCCCCGTTCTGAACTTAAGTATTTTATAAAGAGGCCCAGTAATTGGGTATATGTCTTTGCTTATGTTCAGTTATCATTTGCTTACCAGGTTCTGTAATATATATATTTTCTGTTTTTGGCCATACATTTACTCTGAAACAGAATAAAGGGCTGAAGTTTGTGACACATTTCAAACGTCGGGTGACACTTGGCCGATGGCCTTTTATTATTTTTGTCATGTCGCGGCTCAGTTTTGAGAAAATCTGTTTGTTTTAGAAAACTTCAGTTTTCGGACATAAATGTCATGTTAGTAATTCATTGTCAATTCTATCCAATGCCTATTAGCACCGATTTAAGAAGAAATGTTTTTCCTATATGACTCTAAATGAACTCAGTGACTCCAAATATAAAAATATATATATATAAACTACTTAACAGTGAAGTACATGGCGGTTTTCTACGGCCGTCACATGACACTGAATAACAGCTGCATTGAAGGTAAACAAACCCTGAAATGCGACATTCTTTGGAAATAAGCAACAGACTCAAAAGATCAAACTCGGTTTTACTGAATCCGTTCATGACCAGCAACGTAAAATATTTAATTTTTATAAGCATTGTTGGAATGAAGAACAGTCCGGCTAGGTTTAAACATTAATAAGTCTTTGAAATGTAGCCGGACCGTTTTTTTATTCCAAATGGCATGTCATTGTACTGTCATAGTCAGTTTGGAACAAACTAATGCAGACACGTTTTGCCTTTTGTGTGAGTGGAACCTACCAATATCGTTTAAGAAGATCAAATTTAGTGACATTTTGGTAGACTCTGTTTGATCTGTGCACTCGAACATTCTAGGTATAGGAAAAAGAATCTGTTTTGTGATAGTGTTTGCTTTCTGTAGTTGTGCGCATGTAATTGGTTGATGCATAGCTGGCTGAAAGATTCTAGACATCAAATTTGATGTTTGGTCATACCGTACAGATGTAGAAAGACAGACGAATGTAAAATGAAATAACGTGTACTTTCACAGTATAGTAAAAATGATTCAGATAATTTCATGCGTTAAGTCTGGAACATTCGCAGGAAAATTAACCTATGGGTAGTGCAGCTTATTTAGCTGTGCACACATTGTTTTAGAACGTTGGATGCAGTCATATGGCTAGACATCATGGATGTAGCTCCGCTTTGGATGCCTTGGGCTTTGAAACTTTCGTTTGTTGTCAACGACGGGCGCAAATTAGTTTCCCTTTTGAATCTTTTTCTTTCAAACTTTTGGGGTTTTGCGACACTAAAGAAGTTAAATATAGAAATACACATCTGTTGTTTTGAATTAGGTGAAGGTACTATTACACTTTATCCTTGATATGCGACGTATGTTCAATGTGCGTGTTCTTCATGTGCGTAACTACTTTTAACCGAATTATTTACACTTAATGAACTTCCTTCGCAAGACCTATTTGATCGATGTATAACCACATAGTGTAATTACATCGGCAGCTAACGTGTTTGTCTACAGTTCCAAAACATTTTTGTTTCATTGTATTTTATATGAATGCCCAGTAGCTATGTTTGTCCATTATGCTCTCTAATTTTTCAGCAAACAACAGTTGTGAGCAATTTCACTTACCAATTACCTACGACAGAGCAGGCAGAGGAAAATAAAATCTCAGCTTCACCATCCACCGGTCACAATAGCAGTACACCCGCTACAGGTAGTATTTGCCTAAGTCATGTGAAATTACTGTACCCTGGAGGTAAATCAGACCCATAGGAACGGTTTGATATGGCTCTACACTAATCACAAAAAGTAAACAGTCAGTTGTATGCAAATCAGTCTCAACGGTATTTGATGAAATCAGGAAATCCAAACGCTGTTAGTGTCATCTTTTTTCACTCACATAACATTGCGAACGATTTGAACAGGTAATAGGATATGAAAGACAAAACAGGATATAAAATACAAAAGATTTTAACCGCCGTTCTTGCACAAACAACTAAACAACCCCGTTGTCTGTCGACGTCACTTTTACTCTTTTGTTTTACGTTTTGTCTTGTTTTATGATCCGATTTAATTATTGAATTACATCATGTACCAGAGGTTCGCGTTTCACCTGCTAACATTCAGTAGAAACGCCATGTGACTAAGTCGACCTGTCAAAAGTGGTATATGTAATCAAATGATTAAATCCGTCAAACAATGAATAATCGCTGGAATTTACAATTCACCAGTACATAATGAGAAGATACTAGTATTACATTTGGGCTATCATTTCAGATAAGGACAGTTATATCACATACGTAACTGAATCCCCGTCAGTTGAAGCAACTGGAGGTATGAATGTATTAGGCCTAGCAATCTTCTCCATCTTCTTTGGCGCTACCATCTCTAACATGGGACAGTCAGGAAAGCCACTTGTAGACATCTTTGATGCTCTACATCAAGCCACGTTGAGAATGATGATGATCATCATATGGTAAACTAAAACATATATTGGTATCTTAAAACCGTTCTCTGGTAGTAACACTTAGAGTACCAGAAAGCTAATTTCAAAAAGTGTTTCTTCCAAGCTTTATCATACTGAGAATTCAAAATCTAGAAGGCAAACATTGTAACCCAAATAAGGCGGCTCTTCACACTTGTCATACGTTTATTCGTTCGTCCTTCGGACGTGTTTAATATGTCCGTCCACTTCGTTTGTGCTCGATATCGTAAGTATTAATAAGCGGATTTTGTTCAAATTCAGCGTCTGCTTCTGTATCGAGAATATCCCGCTAGTGATAATTAATGGGCAAATTTCGATTATTTCTGATAGCGTAATAGCACTTCTCAATGTCCAAAAATAGATTCTAGCCTGTTTGGTCAGAATAGGTTTATTACCAACAGGCTCGGGATCCAGACCACTACGTACTGATGGGGCTCTGGATAACTGGTAGGGCTGGGAGATGCCGAGATGTATGTGTATGTGGAGGAGGGGTATGAGATTGAAATTTGGGATCTGATTCAGCCAGTTCCTGAAGTGTAGTTACTCTTTAAATTTATATGAGATGATAAGGGCTCAATTTGATGAGAATTTTTGAGAATGTCTTTTTTTTTGCCATGAAATATATGTTGCGATATCTTATTAGAATCGCCTCGCCGTGGCAATTCTAATGAGATGTAACAACATATATATTACTTTAGTCACAAGAATAAATTATCTCAAACTGTCATCAGATACTCCTTATTATCTGGAGGCCTACATACTTTACATAACACAGAGGCCCGGATGGCGGGGCTGAAGCTCCAAAGCCCACCCCCCTGCATCCGGGTCTGACCGAACAAGGGATGGAACAAGCTCCGGAGTAACGAAATTAATTAAGCGACCCTGTGGAAAAATGACCCTTGTCATTATTCTATAGACGTCTTGTTACGAAATATTGACCCCGTTATACAATAATGAACCATTTAATAATATATCTATAAAATGTTGACCCCTGGTCAGTAGTCTTTAAAGAAAAGTGAACCCCTGTCATAATTTTATGACCCCCGGACATAATGACTTCCAGTGAAAGGGAAGATTCTGATGAACTGCAATACGATATTTCTAGAACTTTCAGATGAGCTGAGGTCTGGGAGATGTTCTTCAACAATACGAAATGTCATCATTTACACATAGGAAGAATTTTTTGCAAACACGCATAAGCTGGATGTGGGTAGAGATGAACCAATTAAAAAAGTCATCAGCGAAAAGGACCTAGGATATTTTAGGGATCATGTATCATCCAAAGGCCAGTCAAAACCTCGGCAAAATATTTAGAACGTTTACTTATATAGACAAAAATATCTATACGCCACTAGTAAGGTCCCATTTGGAATACGCTTCTATAATATGGTCACCTTTTCATAAAGAAAGGTCAAAGTACTATTGAAAATGTGCAGAGGAGAGCAACGAAATTGATGAAAGCAATTACTCATTTATCTTATCTCATTTAGATTTCTCATTTATCCGGAGAGAATGAAAGATTTTGGCTAGCAGCACTTGAGTATCGAAGAGTACGTGCGGTTGACATTCAAATATACAAAATCATAAACAATAAAGGTTTAGCTAATAAGGATATCCTAATTAGATTAAGTACCAGCTAACAAACAACAAACCATGGGCCACTCATTAAAATTATCCAAAATAAGAACCTGAATAAATACAAGGGCTAATAGCTTCAGTGTTAGAGGGTTGGATATATGGAAAAGTCTTCTAAATTCAGTGGTAACGGCACCTCCTTAAATTCGTTCAATTTGAAATTTTGAATTCGTTCAAATCAAGAGCAGAGAACACATCCAAAGACGAAACATGGGCCATACTTCGAAGTTTCGGCTATTCAAATTTTATGAGTAACTACACTTCAGACCCTGACTGAATCAGATCCCAAACTCAATCCCCAACATCAAAGGAAAAGATTGACAAAGACATCCCAACAAACAATAAATTACAAGTGATAAGCCGAGTCAGCAGCTCTTTCCCAAATAGGTGGCAACTCAGCTATCTTTATTGACCTGAATAATCTAGACCAACAGAAGAGTAAAACAGACTAAGCACATTTAACAACTATTTTTACCTATTTTCTATTTTTATTATAGATGGGTTAAAATGAGACCACAATAAATTAAACAGCACCGAACATAAAACAAATGCAACCGCAACGAATGTACCGCCTTGGGAAGGTCAGTTATAACTACTGGGGGGTTTAAACCGGTTTTACTGGGCCCAAACCTTCACCCTCACCCTCCACCGCGATGCACACAATTAGTTTGTAGTTCAGTTCGTATGGAGGTCCCGTAACGCATCAGAGAGTCATCACGGTCAACAATCAAAATCAAGAAAAGACCGTGATGAAGCAAGGATGAGGACTCGAAGACTTTTCCATATATCCAATTACTCATTGTAATAGGTAAGACATTAGCCTAAACGTGTTGAGACATCTGGAGATCCCTGGGGCGTCAGCAACACCACTGGAGCACTGGAGCAAAAGAAGACCACCAGGTGAACCCCGGTGGGCCAAGAAACAGACAAACATCCGGCCGCAACCAACTAATATATAGCTTTATGTAGGGGCTATCATAGAGTCTGAACCCCGACCCACCGGCGTGTAATTAAAGAGGACAGCAAAGTTGTCAACCGTGATTGGGTTAACCACTAAGCATGCAGACTGTCGCATTACATCTATGTTATAGCCAATGCGTTTAAATCGTATGATAATTTTCTTAAATTGATCAGGAAATTCTGTTTTCAAGCCTCATTAGTGACCCTGACAACATCTGGCGACGAAAGCCAGAGATAAGCATGCTGTAATTTCTCAATTTTGATAAGGCAGTCGATTCAAAGACTGATTGGTATCGAAAAGGGTCCAAATGATTAAAAAGCGATTGTCTAGACCGAGAGTCTAAACCTATCTAACATTTCTAATTTCTCAGAATATATCCTCTGATCTCAAAGGACAAAAGTAAAACATAATCTACATAATGGATAATATACGGTAAGACGTTTTACGGCCGCCACACGGCAAAACACCAGAGTTCCTTCAAGAGCAGAGAACAGCGACTAAACAAACACTGGGCTGGTCATCCCAGTAAGTTCCATGCTGCGTGCTACAAAGCCGGTCTGTCATCAAGACAGGAAAAACAATAAAAATGCATCTAGAGATTTGCAAAGGTACATTTGTATAATATTTTCCACTGTTTTTATAGTACAAAACTGTAGAATGAAAATCAATGTTACGTCTAACCTATAAAATTACTCATTGTAATAGGTAAGACATTATATTGTTCAGACTAAAATTACTCAGATGAATCACAAGGTTTCCAGAGTTTGCAAGAGTGCTGTAATTCTGAAAAGAACTATCTGTCCAAATAATGAAAGAAGAGAGATGTACTCTTAATTCTACAATCATAATGATGCGAGCTAGAATAACGTAGGGTCGGTGCCATCGGGGCTACTTGTTCGCAAAAAACAACCGAGCCTTTCTATCTGAGTTAAAAGCTTACCGTGCTGAATATCTTAAGCGTCATCCTGAAATTCATGAATTATGAACCATAGCTGCGTACAATAAACCCGGAGTGACAATTTTTGAGGGACAGGGAGGTGGGGAGGGAACCGTGGGGCGTCGTTATTTTCTTATTCGCAAATCATCTTTGAACTTCGTGTAGAGTGGTCATAATATAATGTTATTACCAGGTGTCACTTCTCCTTAAAATAATGACCGGGGGAGGTGGGGATCATTATTCTATTGGGGTCACAATTTTTTATGAAGAGTCCCTATTCTTTATAGAATATTGACCGAGGGTCGTTATTCTTTCGGGGTCACTTAACTTCGTAACACTGGCCCCAACCAACTAAAAATAGTTTTATGTGAGTCTGATGCCCGACACACCGCCGTGCAATTAAGGTGGTGATTTGTGGTATATACAAAAATCTCAATAAAACCATAAAAAATTATCGTATCTCCCTGAAAGTTACCAGACTTCTTATTTTTGTTGTTCTCTACAGTTTAGAATACAAAATAGAGGGACATGCTGTTTAGAAAAGTGTTTTTATATGAAAAGATCAAAGGGTAATTTTGTGCGAATAAATCTAAAAAATGACCATCATTATTGAAAATGTAACTAGGTATGAACTTAAATTAATCCATTAAAAAGAGCGTCCTAGCAATTATTTGTTCCAACTCTTTCTCAAATTGTAAGGTAGGCCAGATAAAACAGTAGCTTTTTCTCAAATGTCTGACCATGTATATAAGTGCATGTATAGTGATTGCATTCATTAATACAGGTAGGTCAGTTATACCTATATCATACTCACAGTATAGATATTACATTACAATGACCAAACCAGGCGTGTTATTGTAATTATTCAACCTCGAAAATCATGAAAATAGACTGTACTGTGTATTTTAAGACAAATAATTTGGACACAGGCCACACCTTTTTTTTATCTGCGCAGCCTGATAACGCGCAGCAAAAACGGAAAAAATAATTGCTAGGACGCTCTTCATAATACATTAATTTAAGTTCAGACCTAGTTACATTTTCAATAATGATGGTCATTTTTTAGATTTATTCGCACAAAATTACCCTTTGATCTTTCCTTATATAAATACCTTTTAACATCAATAAGTCCTGCATTTGGGGATTCTGAATTGTGAGAAACAACATAAAGAAGGCATATGCTAAGTTTTGGGAAGATCCGTTGTATTTTCAGCATTTTATGCAGATTTTTGTCTTTGCCCCAAATCAGTGATAATCACCACCTTAAAGCGGGAAGCAAAGTTAGTAACCATGATTAGGTTAACTACTGTAACGTACGTGGCCCTAAGGTCGTCAGGGTCCTAAGGTCGTCATCATTCTTTTAACTTTATTCTTTTCCACCTGTGTCACAGAAATGTTTCGATGAGGGCGAAATTCAGAAGATAAATATCTTAATTTTGTTATTCAGTTTACATTTAAAGCTTGTTTTAAACGTTCTTCCAACTAACGAAGAGGAAACAAGGCAACCCACTTTTACTTACAATTCCATGTTTGTCGACAGAGCAAGCTGGTTTTGATATCGATCTGGCGAACCAAGATTGTCACGCTAGATTCAAGTTTCAGATGTATATTTGCATTCGCCCACTGCACTATACATTAAACTATCAAGATTTTTTTACCTTTGACGGTCAGAGAGGAAATTAAACGAAAAAGACATCAAAGAACAGCGATGACGACTTTAGGTCATACCTGTCGACTCTACTATTAAGCAACAAAATTCATTTCTCCATTTCTTATATGCTCTTCTTTCACTCCAATTCGACAGGCATATCTTGTGATTATTACCATATAAATTTACAATTTGTTGTTAGTTTGTCTTCATATAAGCAAATGAAACAAAAATGACCTAAAGTTAAAGGCAGAGCATGGTAGCAAAGTTGTCTATAAAAACAGGCACAGTTTCAGTTGTGCCGGATTTGGTGTTAAATGTTCCAGAAATACAGCTTTTACCCGTTTACTGTCACTTTTTAACCTCATGTAAAAATACGAAAACACATTTTTTTTCTTTATGCAACTCAAGTATTTTGTTAATGAAAATAGAAAAATAAAATAAAAGAATCGTCGATGCCATGAGACCCCAAATAGTTCAGTTGGTCAGCCACATCCCAATAATTTTCATATTCCATTTCCGCTGACAACAATGTTAACTGTCAAATGATGAAGAACTTTTGACATGTAGGTAACCCAAAACAAAAGAACACGTGTGCAGTCTTATTGGGATCTTCAATGATCATATTTTTGACATCTTAAAGCATATACCTATACACTACCATTGCAACAGGAAAACTACTGACCAGAACCCTGACCAGACTCTGTGTTTGCATTGGCCAATCTGGTTTTTATAGCAACAGTGTTATAAGATTCTTTCTGTTTGATGATCATTTAACGGCAAAATTAATAAATATTTGTTAAGTTGGTTCTTGACATAAACTATTTCTTTAAAAACGTAAAACAAAGACAATACGCCCCAATGACGACACTAGGGCCGCACTGATGACGACTCAAGGTCCCATAGGTCCCAAGGTCGTCAGGGGCGACCCTTCCTCTGGAAACAGCCTGTTTTTCGATGTTTTCTGCATTAAATTTACCAGTTTCTTTACTGAACATCCCTTCAGAATGGCTTGTCTTGCCGGTACCATAACGCAACTATAAATAGCTGTCCCCATATGCATGAGATATTCGTTTAACTGCACTGAGATGACGACCTTAGGGCCACGTGCGTTAGCATTAAATTTATGTTAATTCCAATACTCTTGTAACGTATTATATTTTTTCTGAACTGATGAAAAAATCCTATGTATCATGATATCTCAGTCAGTGGTAGAGCTGCTAGGGTATTGTTTAAACTTGACTGTTTTACAAATTTATTATATTTTCTACAGGTACTCTCCTATAGGCATCATATTTCTGATTGCAACGAAACTTATTGAGATACAGAATCTGGAGACAATCTTTGTTCAACTAGGCTACTATATCATTACAGTTCTTGTTGGGATTGCTGCTCACATTTTCATTGTTATGCCACTTGTCTTTTGTGTGATTACAAAGAAGAACCCGTTTCTGTTCATGTTCAACATGTTGAAGGCCCTCCTTACAGCATGGGTCACATCGTCCAGGTAAAACTGTCAGCTGAAACTAATACATACTATTGTTCATTTATTTCCCAGTCTAGCAAATATCAAGTAGGTCCGATTTTTTGTCTTCAGGGACAATTAAGTAGTACATTAAATAGATTATTTGATCTCAATCATAAATGTACTTTTACAAAAATAATCGTTGTAATTAAAGTAGGCGATTTGCCAGTAAACAACTTCAAATTTTCTTTTAGTGTAACCACGGCATTTAAATTAAATGCTAACGCCATTCTATGACAATATATTCATAATAGCAACAAGACACTTCATTTATATTGTATATGAATTTTACAAACCTACAAGCGGCGTAACACGTGACGCCTAAATTTGGTTTATTCTCTCATTTTTCCCTCTAGTAGCATTATTGAACGACCTGACTTTAAAGTATTTAGACGTTTTATTCATTGTTTTTTTTTTCAACTGTTGTTGGAACTTTCAGAGAGATACATAGACCTTGAGCTGACCATAGACCCCCCTCCCCTCCCCAGGAGGAGTTTTGTACCCTATAATTTTCTAAAACTACATTATATAAGAAACAAAATGACACATGTTAGCCCTCTGTACGTTGGGGCGTTAACGTATGACGTCAACATCAATTACACTACCCAAATTTACATATTCACGTTATAATAGAAGATACGCATTGTTGTACACATGCTAGTATTTGCCCTAAATAATGTTGGGTTTTGTCTGCTAGTACATAAATCACTGTTTCAAAGTTATTGACATTGTCATGGATAAGTTGACTAGCCTGTATAACGTAGTTTACATTGCATTTGACGTTTTTTCCCCTTCAGTGTCTAAATACATATAATATGAGGAGCAAATTTTAAGAATTTAAGTGTAGCGAAAAGTTAATGTCATATATATGCCTGTTTCAATATTCTATTATAAAAAAGAAATAATCTAAAGTCTTATACTCTTCAGCAGTCACAATAAATATGTAACGTATATAACAACAAAAATACGGAAAAAAAAACAGAATCAGACTAAATCGCTGAATTGGTAGACTGAAGTTTATAAGTGCTCCATCAATCTTCTTTTATTCGTGCCCAGCTTAGATAATTTAGGCAGCAGTTAAATTAGCAGTGGATACATTAAATGGGGACAGAAACTATCTTATTTTTGAAGAATTTAACCTACAAAATGACCAGAAAAGCTACGAAAGCCAACATTAGCTGCATTTTATATTTCAATGCTATCTTTAATTTGTCTTCAGTAGATACTGTTGTATATGTAAATATGAAGAAATGTCAATGTTATGTGTCCTCAAACTATAAAAAAAACTTCTAATAGTGGATATTTGAAAAACAATCTAACAGTAACATTACGTTACATAATTGTAATATGTCGAGGACTAAGATTTGTGAGTCATCTGTTATCAAAATTTAGTTCCCTGGCGGCATGAAGTATTTATTGCTGTAGTATAAGCTTACCACTGGTAGTCAGATGGCAAATTTAGCTCTTTGAAATACACAAGAGTTCAGCAAGACGCACATAGATTGTTACAGCTGAAGCAGTTCGACCTTGCCTTCAATTCAGTCTCCCTTAAAAGTGACTTCATAAAAATGTTTTTTTTTTAATTTTATGCATTAAATGATAATACTGATAAATATTTAGGTTCTCGTTATGATTGGGATAAAACCAGTTTCGCTACCTGTGCTGTTGGCTGAGCCATTCAATTACCATTCATACAAATATGCAACTGTGACTACCAGCCGAGGCAATCAAAAGCAGTACCAACTCTGCCAGCATGCATTAACACTATTTTTCTATGCTGTCAGCCACGAGCCTCTTTGCACAGTAACTGTTTTACATGGGTTAGCAAATATGTGTGGCTCCCGTGATCATAACTTATATGTCAATTTGTGATCTACGTGATCTGTTTATGCAGCACCCGGCCATCAAATACATTATAAAATGTTAACAATGTGAAAATTTAAGGATTATAGAAAGTGACATACTTTATAACGCATACAACATTCTGTTTTCAGCCTGTTCAGGAGTTCTATTTTTCATTATTTTGTTACAAATATTCAAATGGTCCGGTAATTTTGCAAACCCCATGGTTTTATTCCCACTTGTTGATACTATCAAGGACTAAAGGTGTTACAAAATACAAATTTCAGTCAGACAATTTTCAGTAATGTAACAACTAAAATTCAGGGGCTTTATACTCTAACAGTATTTAACATATTTGGACAAGGATTATTTGATAAGCAGTAATATATCATAAATAGGCAGTTTACAACCATATTTATTGCTAAAAAGTAAACAATATGGTAATACAAGGTCACGGCGATCAAATGCAGAAATTTACTTAGGTTAGCCCTTACTTGGCACTTATAGGTATGCACTATTTCTATTGTTTGATTATTTGCTCTTCAGAAGTACTGTATTACTAGTTAAGGATATCGGAAATGAAGAATTCATAAACTCTGAATAAATACGTTGTATACGTTACTTGTTTGGTCTTTTTTTCCCCAATATTATGCTGCAAAGCATATAACTACAGTGTAGGCAAATACATTCTGAAGGAGAACAACTAAGATTTGCTCATAAATATCTAAATAGCGATGACCAACATTAATATATTTGTCATTTTCATTTGCCATATTATTATGTGTGCAGAGCTACTGGAACACTGTCGCTGGAAAACAAAAACAAAAACACTTTTGTCCAACTAAACGTGTCTTCTTTAGTGAATAGATTCTTTAAGAGATGATTGAATGTAGTTAGATTCTTTAGGAGATGGTTGAATGTAGTTAGACTTTAAAGAGCAAGAAACAAAAGCATAGAAATATATATCATCTTAAACATAGCATTTATAGATAGCTACAGTATACTAGTTAACTGCCAGAGTCTCTTTTCAGTATTAAATATTTCTGATACTTTTCTCCCAAACTCCTGGTTGACACATAATTGTTAGTTACATAAATGAACTAAGTAAAGCAATGTATTGACACCACTAGTTTTAAATATTTTCAAAAGTTTGTTTTGTTTCTTAAACTGTAACTCAGCAATGTTGTTTTCTCTGGTAACGTAAAATATACAATAGTCTTACAAAAGTAAGTATACGCTGCCAGCAAATATCTACATTAGCTTTGAAGCAGAACTGTATTTGGCTTAAGCCTTTAAACTTCAGGTTACTGTTCTGCTTTAAAGTTTTTCAGTGTGCACGTAAAAGCTATAACAAATCATGTCAATAAACAAGGTGGAACTCCTGTTTCCATTGTTGATTACTGATTTTTTTTATAGTTTTAAACTAAACACGTCAAAACCGCTTAGCTTTTAATGGTATCAAACTGATTGCATATCATTTTATTCGAGCCCTGTATGCAAAATCAATGCTGGCTTTTAATAGCTGCGGCTTTATCTTTTCTGAAGTATTTTTTATTTTATTTGTTTATTTATTTTTTTTTTTTGGATTTTTTGGAGTTTTCAGCTGTATATAACAAAATTTCAGGTATGTTACTGTGTTTAGAACCCAAATGTTCAATTTGTAAAAGAAATTAACTGGGCAATGCCATTATGACATACTTTTATTTTTGATATGATAACAAAGTAAACAGCAAAACCCGTTTTACATGTGCAGAATATGTCAATGCCCTTAACATTACAATTTGAAGTATACTGTGTTTAATCACGTATAAAACACACCTCATGAATCCCTAAAAGTAATAACTGAGATAAATGTTGATAGGTCCAAGTACACAATATATTAGAATATCACTCAGACTTATATGTGCAATTTTTTTTAATGTGACAGTGGAAAAAAACCCGATTAAAGGTATTATAATGAAATATTTTAAATGTTAATGTTATTTACGTTACTACTAGTAATAGCTTATCATAGAAAATAAACCAGAATGAATTTTTCTCTTATATTAAAAGATTGTTTTATGAAGAAACTGCTACCAAAGAAAATAAAATGATTCTATCTTCAAATTCTACGATTTTAACAAAAGTGGCCCTAGGTAACGTATATAATCGATCATTATGGACGACTAATAGCATTCAAAATATTGTTGAACTGCTCCTTGCTATTTAAATAGGCTGGCATATTCAATATTACTGTTTACCGTTGTTTTCCATTCCAATAGTGTAGTCCAAGCGCTTGAATTATACGGAAAGTGATAATTGTAATATGGAACATTCATAAGGGGTTACTGTGTTAAACATCCTATTTTTCCCAAAGTATACAAGATAGGATAATAATTTTTGCAGATCTGAAAAGATCAATAAATTTTCTTTAACACATAAACAAACATTTGGTCTAATATTAAAGGAATAACTTACAAAAAGAAAGTATTTTGGATGGAAATTGCAATTTTAATGGAGAGTAAAGAAAAACGTCACGTATACTACACCACGTAGGCTAAAGTGTCATTTCAAACATCATAACTTTTAGCTATTGGATGGTTCTATTAGACTCCATTATAATTTTAAACATAGGAAAGTGAATTCTATTTTTTTTTTATAATTTTTGATAATTCTTATTTTATGTTTATTATTTTAATGGGTAACGTAATGTAACAGGCTGTTACAGCTTAACGCCCCACTCGCCAGAGGGCTTACATGCTGCAAAATACTTCTAAGATGCTGGTCTTTAAGAAAAGTAAGGTCTACAAAACTCCCCCTGGGGGGTGGAGGTAAACCATATCTGGCTCATGGCCTAACAAGTTTTACTTTCCAGCGTTAATATTGTGGCCGCCTGCCATTTTGATGACAAAACCATGTACTGTATTAATCCCATTATTTTCTGCAGTTTAGCCACACTACCAATCACAATGGAATGTCTTGAAGTCAAGAATAAAGCCGATATGCGTGTTGCTAAATTTATGACGCCTATTGGAGCCACTGTTAATATCGCAAGTGCGGGAGTGTATGAGATGATTCCGCTCTCTTCATTTCTCAGATAAACGGCATGACTCTTGATATGGGACAGTTGGTCACAATTTGGTGAGTTAAGCAAAGCAGTTAAAATACCAATTCAAGTCTTATCTAACATCAGTTTCAATCGAGCCTCATTTCATTTTAAGGAGAAATATCCATTTGTCTTATGCAAAGAGACGCGCCTTCATCGAGTAGTTAGAGTGACTCATTTGTGGTGCAGAAAGTCGCCGGAAGGTCGTGAGATCGAACCCTCGCTTCGCCATCCGACGACTGGAAAACTCTCTCTGTCAACCCACAGTAAATGGGTACCTTTTTCGAATCAGGGAAGGATAAGTCAGTGAAAGGTGAGGGATTGGCTCCGCCTTTCATCTGCTGTGCCCAAGATACAGTGTGCCCCTAGCCCCCACTGCCTCTACGGCTATTAGGCTGTGGAAAACCTTTACCTTTACCTTTTTTAAAATTTTACCTGATGCAAAAAGTGAAGATCCTCATCAGACGCCGCGTGTTGCGGCGTCTGATTTGGGTATGCACTGTTTGCCATTGTCTTATTGATTGGACGCTAGGCATTAATGGGTTAAATGACGCATTTGCAATTGTTGATTACGTGATTATGGTGATGACCGTTTTGTTTTTATTTCTTTTTTTTTTCAGCCTGGCATCTGTGATAGCTACTATTGGTACAGGTTTACCATCTGATATTCTTATTTCGATGTCGGTAGCGCTGACAGCAGCCGGACTTCCGGTTGAGGATATTGGCGTTGTTGTTGCAGTTGACTGGTTCTTGTATGTATATTCATATCTAATGAGAAATAAAGCTCCACACCACCTCGGTTTAATCATGTTATCATTGCATGTATTGTTTTCTTTCTAATGATCGAATCCGTAATTGAACCTCCATGTTTATACCTGAAAATACACACTGCATAATAATAATTGTCGTCCACAAAAGAAGAAATGCTTTTTATTTTCTAAAATAAAAGTGCTTCTTACGTCCATGTAGCTTAACTTCAGAATTTGATTGTCTATGAAGTTAAAACATAGGAAGATATTTTTAAATCTTCATTAATTAGTAAATTGTAATGCGTGGCATTTAAGAAAACGACTCTGTCCCTCTTTCTCTCTCTCTCTCTCTCTCTTTCTTTGTTGGTATATCTTACATAACGAGATGCTTCATTGCAGTGCAAATAACGAAGTGCCAAAATCTACTGAGATACTTTTCCCATTATCTTGGTATTTTATTCCGCCAAACGATTGTATATTATTTAGTGAACAGTTTTATGATGGAAACGGATAAATCTCTTAATACAAGAATTAAAGCAGATCTGCATACGCCGGGCCACGTAGCGCAGTCGGTAGGGCACCTGACTCATAACCCGGTCTGGCCACATTCTTTCATTGTTTCAAAAAGGGCAGTTGTCAGTTACTGGCGAAAGTATGTGCACTTATTACTAGTACTGGTAAACCGCTGATAGTGTGGTTAGGTTAACTGACCGTCCCGACATGACCATGGCTGTTTACCGTGGACGTAAAGCAACAAATCAATCAGTCAAGATCTGCATACTGAAAATAAATTAAAATTGGAGAAAAAAAACTATAACTATAGGAATTTGGATACAGAAGGAACAAAGCTCTAAGTGTGATATTTCATACTTAGACATGGAATTCATACGCAAGGAGATGAACTATATAAGCTTTAAATAGCTTTCGTTCAAATCCTTAAACTGCTTGTTTGTATATGTACATTTGACTGAAATATAATATGTTTAAACCAATTCATACGCAAGGCAGAAGAAATGCATTTTTTATGTTAAAACAACTTGTCTCCTCTTTACCAGGGATCGTTTCAGCACCCCTGTCAACGTACTTGCCAGTGCGTTTGGTGTTGGGATTGTTGAACATCTGTCCAGAAATGATCTGCAACCTCTGGAGGACCGCAAATCGAACGGATTCACAATACAAACAATCATCGTTAAAGAGGATACCGATTTAGAACGGTGTGCGAGACCAACTTTCACAACAAAATTGTAACCGATACTAAGAGCTTGACGAAGCTATGGTGTGTGTGTGTGTGGGGGGGTGGGGGGGGGGGGGGGGGGGGGGGGAACAGGCCCTACGGAAGTTAACCTGCACGTCCATGCAGTTTTAAAATGTTTATATCTGCAGATCACTGTTCTTGAGAAATCTATAAGACTCTATTCAGACTGTGTAGGCTGATCTGTGCTCTAATGTTGTCATATGCTTCAAGACCAATCCATTGTCGCTTCGCAAGGCTCAGTAGCAGTCGATTGGAAACAAGTTATGACTTCTTGACTACACCCATGGGCGTAGACCTTGTAATTGCTGCGGAAGCAATTGAGTTACAACGCTATGTGCTACTTGAAACGTTTGTATCATTAGCTCAAGTGACTTGAATGAATACCGAGACACTAATGATCTGCACGTGGTATCCTAAACTGAATGCGAAACAAAGTGTATTGTTAGACCTCTGAATCGAGTCCTGGACATTTTCTATAAATGTACTTTGTAGGCTACTACATGTATAATTGAAGGAATAAAAAATCGCTTTAACCAAATTGTAATGATTTGCCTGCCATGTTTTTATTTTGTTTTGTTTTTCATCGCATTTCAAAGATTTATAAGTTCATGGCTTTTTTCTTATTTGTGGATCCTTATTACCGATAAGAACATGTTACCAGTATAAGACATTGAAATATGTAGCTGTTGCTATTTATATACCCCAAGTGGTTCAGTCAAATTATAAAGCTGACCACTGGCCATTGACAATGAATCAATGCAAAACCTTCAAAGACCTGAAAAACAGGTTATTGTATATAGCAAGCATGCTACATTATTTATTGCAAGCTTACTATATACAGTGTTTTAGGCATTTGCTTGGTTTTGTATTGAACATATGGATAGTGCGTCAATGTTCTGTGAGTTGACAAAATGCCCGGGACAAAATGCGTGTTCTGGTGGGTTTCTAGATTTTGGAGACTTTTGGATACTAATCAGTCTTTGAATCGACTGCATCATTATAATTAAGAAATTATAGTATATTATCTCTGGCTTTCGTTGCCGCATCATTCTGATGGGGCTTGGTGGCCGAGGCTTCAAAGTGTTGCCCATTCTCCTTCTTTTGAATGTGTACTCAGCTTTTGAATGCACTGTTCTAGAGTTTAATTTCACAAGCCATTGACAACGTGATGCTTGTTTTGTTTACCGTTGCGTATTGATAGTTTGCCTAATTTTGTCTAGCTGACAGCCTGAACTAGTGTAAAATTGTACAGGCAGCTACGGTCTTATCTGTTGCATAACCATTGGGTGTTATTCTGTGGTTTACTTCAGTGGTGTTGTTTGACACCCCAGGGGCCGTATTCATAAAACGACTTAAGTGGTTGCTATGCTGTTGCTAAGGCTAAATTTCTATAAAGGAGATTCCCTACAACTATGAAATTTGGTCTGGAGGAACAGTCTTTGTAAGACTGTTCCTCCAGAGCAAATTTCATAGTTGTAGGGAATCTCCTTCAAAGAAATTTAGCCTTAGCAACAGCATAGCAACGACTTAAGTCGTTTTATGAATACGGCCCCAGGGATCTCGAGGTATCGCATTATGTCGGTTCTGTCGAGTCATCATCTTTGATTCATCATAGTCTTTTATCTCGGAATTCCAGTTACTTGTTTAAGTCCGCATGCCTGTGGTCTTGAAGCAATTTGGTCACCTGTATAGCGCCCATTTTGCTTTCTGTTTTGTTATGCAATTTAAAATTTTGATATTGCTCATATATAACTTCCGTGATCACCATCATAACAACGACTAAAACAATGAATTTGGTTATTTTTAAGCTAATATACTGCGGAAGACATAACACATAATACCTTATGCCCCAGTCACACACACACACACACATTACGGATTGGGCGGATAGTTTCGGACTTTAAATCCCCACAATTTGTGGGCGTGGTCTCTCTCCATATCGAATCCGTATCATATCTGTATGGTATCCGCAAGGTCCGCAGGATAAGTCACCAAATTTTGAAAAGTTTAAATATTCAGGCGCGGACGAGTTAACCATAATGATCCGTAACTGAAGGCATTTATCCGCATTTATGCGTATCTAATACGTATCTAATCCGTATCTCGACCTATCAATAATTTGTTATAATGTATAGTTGCACATTTTAATTGGATTCTCAGATTTAATTTGGAATTTCTTATATATACGATGGTAAATATGCACAAATATCAGACTGTTTCAGTCTAGTGAACTTCTTCAGGAGGGGAGGTGTCTCCCCGGGGGTCAGTTGTCTGGACGCGTCTTTTCCCGTTCGCCCGTGCCATTGCGGATTCTATGAGTTGACACACTCCTAGAGTTCGCCCGAATTTTGAAGGCCGCGAAGACTGGACCGCCAGCCGACTGACATCGCGGAGATGCATCCCTTTGATGGTCGCAAATTAGAAGCTGATGATTTAATCCACTAACGGCAAAATAATTTACTTCACCCCCCCCCCCCCCCCCCCATCATTATTTTTCGATTTGTCTGTTGTTAAAACGTGCGGCAGGGTAGAAATATATAGTAAATACCCGGTGGGCACGCGGCGTTGAGTCAGCCTTGATTCAACGTCTTGGAATTGACTCAAGGTTGAGTCATCTGCGTGCCCGCAGGGTAAACTTTAGCAACATCCACCATATATGTTGTTATTATTACAAGATGTTTAGTAACTATCATGTCCGAGTAAATGTAATGTATTTATTTCCTCATATATCTGTACAGATCTGAGAGTAATAAAGTGTATGTTCGTTCGTTCGTTCGTTCCGCGGTCCACCCAAAATTTGTGGACAAATACGGTTTCATGCGGATTGTTACGGTTAGTTACGGGTCTCGTTCTGCGTTTTGTTACGGATTAATGCCCCAGTCACATTAGCTGATCGCAATTATCCTCACCAATACGTATCTGTCAGTATTGAAGTGTAAGTTATCCGTATAGAAACGTATCTGAAGGTAAAAGTCCGTGAAAAATCTCCGAACGAGACCCGTTACTAACCGTAATTGAAGGTAACGATCTGCGCGAAACCGTATCAGTCCACAACTTGGGGTTGGGTTGCGGAATGATAGGTTTATATACGGATTAGATACGGATGAGATACGGATTAGATACGGATTATATATGGATAAATGCGAATGAATGCCTTCAGTTACCTTTTGTTACGGATCGATACGGTTTACTTGTCCGCGCCTGAATTTTGAAAATTTTCAAAATTTGGAATCGGATCCTGCGGACCCTACGGATACGATACGGACAGTTACAGACTCTGCGGATGCGATACGAACATTTACGAATAACACCGGACAGATACGGATGGGCCATCCGCAGATGCGATACGGACCATTACGAATAAAACCGGACATATACAAACGGGCAATCCGTAGCATCAACAACATCTTTCCGCATCTAGAAATAACAGAAGGTAATGGAAGGTAAGTAGTACGTATACATTCGTATCATCTCTCATAGTATTGATTCAAAGGGAAACTATCTGACCGCAGACATCCGCATTTATCATTAATCATACGCATCTATAGGTAACTGTATCCGTAAATTAATCAAGAAAATAAGCCACGCCCACAAATTCTGCGGATTATTGTGGAGTTTTATCCACAACTATCCGCCCAGTCCGTTATGTGTGTGTGTGACTGGGGCATTAGATGTAAGACATTATATATAATACGGATAATATCATACGTAAGACATAGTTATTTCATTATTTTAGTTGTTGGTATGAGGGTGATCACGGAAGACACATTTGAGCCAAATTAAATCCTCTTATGTTTATCAAGAGATCGGTTTCACATATTGCTTATCAATAAAATTAATGTCTACAAAGATGCAGTGACTCACTATGAATTAAACTCAGGGCACTATATAGCTATCTACTTTATTCCAAAACATCATGCGATAAGGCGCACTTTTAGTGCTTCATTCCAAAATATCATGTGATAAGTCGCACTTTTAGTGATAGACTGACTGATCTTCAAAAAATGGCTCTGAATGAAAATCTTGAAGCAGCCATTGTTTTTCGGTCCTGACTGGAAATTGGCACTTAAACGCTTTATTGCAACTATTCTGACACGCAACATGCCGTCTCCACCTCATACATGCCGTCTTAACCTCGTACACATAACTATAAAGTTCGATCAATATGTTTTAAACGATTACTTACTTTTTGCGTGCATAAAATAATTGGTTATCCCTTCGTGGATTACTTTAGCAAATCGTCATTCCATTTTGCTAAAGGTGGTCCTACTATTTCCGGGTACTTGCTCCTGCCATCTGCAAGGTCCTCCCCTGGTGTATATAGCATGTCGCAAGCGACATATGCCTTCAATTAAGAGTCAGTAAATTGCGAAATTGCCATTTCATCTCTGAGGATCTTTCAACTCTGTCGATTTCCCTTAATTACAAAACAGTAAATGAGCCGCGACACGAGAAAACCAACAATGTGGTTGTGCGGCCAGCGCAGACTCAGATCAGCCTGGGCATTCACCCAGTCTGATCAGACTCTTTGCTAAGCGCTTAAAGGGTAGCTGAGGGACTAAGCTACCTTCATGCGGAAAGCGAAGACTCTGATCAGACTGGGCGGATGCCCAGGCTGATCTGAGTCTGCGCTGGACGCACGACCACATTGTTGGTTTTCTCACGTCGCGGCTCAAATCATTCCTTAATTGTAATGCAAGTTCGATTTATTGCCAGAATGTGCGTGGTGAAGCACAAGTGGCTCTAGGCTGTTCCTTAGACAACATTCCCACCATGTGTCACACTTTAGATGGGACACGGTCGATTTCTTTGAAGTGCCCTATCACTCATGAATAGCATGCATCTGCAGTCGTCTTTTCAGACAAACGTTTTGGTCAGCTATACTGCATCCTTGTCTGCTGACCTGAGTGTTTTCTTCACATAGTTCGTTAGCGCACCGGAATATTCAACGTAAAGTAAGACATTTGCTTACATAAGTATGATGTACAAATACCAGCCGCACATGGACCTTAGTTGCTTACCTTTGCACCTACTGTAAATTACATAAATTACACAGACAAGTACATTTGAAGGTTGGGTTTGTGTATGTGAGAGGCAGAAAAATGATGCTTTCCGTAAAGATGAATTATCTACCTTTATAAGAAAATAATAGACATAGATTCTGCTGCATGTAGACATGAAGTAAAGAAAAGATAAGAATTTTTGACAATACCGTTATCCGTCCGTGCGCGATTTATCAGTTCGGCTCTGACAATATGCCTTCAGAAATCTTCAACTGTATACGAGGCAATGCCTGGTATTTCAAGCGACTTTTGAACACTTAGAGCTACCTTATACCTGCAATCGCCAGATAGTTCAGTACACTTATCTAGAACCGCCACTAAACAGTACAAGCTAACAACTTAGCGCCATTTCCAGACAACAAAAACTTTCGTCAGACACTAAAGCTGGTTGATCAACAGCTATCACCAGACAGAATGGCATATCTAATGAGAACTGTTGCTTAAAATTTAGTCCACTAAATAAATGTAGCCGTAGTTAAGTGTATTTTTCTTCTTCTGGAGATCCCGCCGTGCATCTAGATATAGTCTCGGCCTCGCTAAAGCATGACTTTTGAACTCATGTTATATTTCGGCTAGCTATTGAAACAAGAAACCCCGAGACATACACTGATTAATAGATCCACTGAACGAAAGTAGTCGTCAGTCTTTCATTACCTGTTGTCCAGTTTTGGACATCAACATGACCGAGGAAGCCCAGGTTAGTCGCCATCAAAGAATGCGGTCTGTTCTGATTTTTGATGGATAGTATCAAGGAGCGCTTACGATGTGTCACCCGAGAAGTACGTTTGACTGATAGAACCATACAATATATAGCTCACTCAACTAAAGCGATCATCAGTGTAGACGTAAATAGGAAAATTCTTAGGAACTGACACAATTCGATCTCAGTTGCCACCAAAGACACCTTGTTCACCTTACAATAACAGTCGTCAACATAATAGGACACATTAAAATAGCTCTCACTAGAATATATATCTCCAGTAACAACAACTGTTACCGACTGTCACTCGAAATAATAGCACAATGAACAAACAGTGTGGGGTTGCGGTCGATCGATGGTGCTGGGTAACTTTCAGTGCCGGGCGTCCTACTAGTTTGGATAATAGTCAGTGGGGCAAGGACCTTCTCTGTTTTACATTTTTAGCGACATTGTAGCAGCTTCCATCTCACACTTATGTGCATCTCGGATTATGTGCAGTACTGTAACAAAATCTCTAAATACTATCATCTTTTGACTTTTGGGCAGGTACTTACTTTAAAGAATTTTAGAAAATACTATGTTTCCGCCTTCCATTGATTGTGCAGTAGAAGGCTTTCTCTGAGCCTGTTGCATGCTTACAGAGCTTTAATACCTTCAATGCCGCGGCCTACGAGCTGCTAAAGACGAAAAATCCTGGAAAGCTTGTGATTACCTGTGGTTAGCTAGTCTATTATTAACTATTTTATCTTACACTATCACACAGTTGTCCTATTATATGCGTGTCCCCATTTTGTGTTTGATACTAATATCGGACGCTGCGTATACAGAATGTCCGGAAAGACATAGAATTATTGCCATTAAATGTAGCCAAATACCATTCTATGAGGATGAGAATTCAATCCCCCTTCAAATAATCTGGATACAACTATATCTTTACATTATAAGACAATAATTAACAAGTTCAATCCCTTTAGGAGCGGCTGTAGTGTAGTGGATAACACTCCAGACTACCAACCTAGGGGTCGCAGGATCGATCCCCCGCTTCTCCGGTCTTTCGGATGAGACTTTAAACCGAGGTCCCGTCTCCATATGACCTCGTTGTTGGTGGGACGTTAAACCCGAGTTCACTCACTCAATCCCTTAAGTACTAATGGATCACTGTCTTAGATATCTTGCTTTTGGGGTCAACTTTAATTGAAATTACATCCAAAGCAGCCGAAAGAAAAAAAAATGACGGAATTTAGCTCAGGCACTTTGAGAAGCCAAGAAGCTGCATATAAAAAATCGAATTATGGATATCCGTAAATCAAAATTAATGTTTGATACCCAATAGTCGGGAATAGATGGGAAAGGGGTCCTTATACAGATAAAACGCTTGATGGTTCGTTCAAACTTGGAATATACAGCATTAGCTTCGAACCATTACGCCAAAGCATAGAAATGCATAGGACTGCAGCCCGATGGACTTGGAGAGGAACACAAGTCGCTTGATAAGTTCCGATCTCGACAACTGTAAGAACAGTAAGTATATAAGAATTTATAACGACGATATTCATGTGAAATGGAACTGGAAGCGTTCGACTGGAATGGCGCACCTCAAACCTTAATTTGCAATATACAATTGATAGTTCCTACTTCAGTTTGAGTTGCTTCCCTTGCAAATATAGGTCAGCCATCTTGTAGGTCAAAAATCAATAAGACAAATAGAGAAAACCTACAAATATTTAATTATTGAAAAATTCGTTAACCTCTCCACTGCGACAGTTGCACTGATTCCCAACATCAATATATTTACTAATAAATACTTGGAATAATAGCTGAAAATGTGCTACTGTGAGAGAAATTTTAAAATTTCAATTATTTTCTTATTTATCTTATTGATTTTTGACCTACAAGATGGCTGACCAATATTTGCAAGGGAGGCAACTCCAACTGATGTAGGAACTATCAATTGTCGCCCTAAAACAATCAGTCTTTCCCACTACCATTCCCTTGTGGAATGGTCTACCTTGGCGTATGAGATCGCAGAGCAGTTTGAAGTTCTCAGCTAAGTCCCCGCATCATAGATAAAATAAGATATGATTAGTATTGTGTTTCCCCCCTTTAAAACTATACAATTCCCTTGTAGATTAGAAGCAAGGCAAGAGGGATGGAAGTTTAGACCTCTGTCTGTCACCGCTCTGGTTTCGAACAAGGCGCTCAGCTATAATTCACCGTAAAACGCATGACTGGCGGAAGTAGTTAATTATCGCCCCTTCATTTGCTTCAAGTGCTACTAGTCCCCGGGTACTAACATCTGTACATCTGGACCCGGTAGTCAGGCCAAGACGATGCCTCGCTACACTCTTCCCAACTTTATGATGAAAGGCTCCACCCAGGCTGGGAAGCCGAAATGAGATGCGCTAGCCATTGGCCCACACACAATACCTTACCTCTTTGATGTAGCTTACATCAACCAGGACTCTGTTGTGAACTACAAGCTCACGGGAATCTTCTTGACAGACCATTGGCTCGTTGGTAACGTCCGAACAGACAACATGTCCGCTCTTCTGTTTAGCTGTTGGCATACTACAGGTTTGTCGTTGACTTCTGTCGACAAACTACAAGTATGTCGTTGACTTCTGTTGACAAACTACGAAGGTTGATCCAGAAGTAATGTCACTGCAGCTATAAAATCGTGTAGAATGAAGAGAGACCAACAAAATTTCGTATCCAAGTACCTTAATCTATTTGCATTATGGGCTGAAAATATCATAGAAAAACAGCGCACAGTAACTGAGATATCGAGTTAGACAGAAGGCATGGTAACGAAACGCGCCGCACGTCAATGACGTTGTTGACATACCATACGAAGTTTCGATATCGTGTCATGTCCAAAGTAGCATATTCGTTGTTCTAGCATAGCACTTATGTCTCTTCACCCACGTCTGTTTCATATTTTAATATTACTTGAACAGCCCCGCAGCTCAATTTTAAGAATTTACACAATATTCGAACTGCAGAACATTGATTTTCATACATGGGGTCCAAACATGAGTGGGTTTTTGTCTGACATTGCACATAAAGGTCTCCCGGTTTTCAGACTATCCTCTAGCGACTCATCTGCACGCGTATCGCACTGATTGCACCTTTAAACAAGCCTCATTATAACTGTTATATCACCAAATGCCTAACTAAACAGCTCTAGAGTCTCTTATGGTGATATTCCAAATTTGAGGCAAAATCGCGTATATCCGCTGACGCGTTTGTTTCAGAAACCAACATTTTTTACTCTCGGCAGTAACAATCATTAGCACCAGCTAGCGAACTTCAAACTGCAGTAACGATATTGAAATTTCAACAGTGGGCGACAGAAATATATTTCGTCATTGTATCAAATTTTCATCTGATTTGGCATGTTAGTTTGATTTTGATTTTGTGATTGCCTTTCAAAATTATATTCATGTAATTAACGTTATTCTGACGTGCGGCGCGATGGCGTCGGTGGCATACTTTGAACGTCTATATAATTGTAACGGAAAAAGATTCAAATTATATATTTATTCTTTAAATCAGAACTGAATTACAGTGCAGCTTGATATGATTTTTATTATAATGCTTCAATGAATAAGCGCGCAATAGACACAGTGACATTACTTCTGGACCAACCCTTGTACAAGTCTGTCGTTGACTTCTGTTGACATGAGCGAGCTACAAGCCCCAATCAGCTGGAAGTTGACATGAGCGAGCTACAAGACCCACTCAGCTGGAACTTGACATGAGCGAGCTACAAGCCCAGCTCAATTGGATGTTGACATGACCGCAACATGGAACTCACGAGCGAGCTACAAGCCCAGACCACCTGGATGTTGACTTAACCACATCAAGGAATTCATGAGCGAGCTACAAGCCCAGCTCAACTGGATGTTGACATGACCATAACATGGAACTCACGAGCGAGCTACAAGCCAAGATCACCTGGATGTTGACTTAACCGCATTATGGAATTCATGAGCGAGCTACAAGCCCAGCTCAACTGGATGTTGACATGACCGCAACACGGAACTCATGAGCGATCGACAAGCCCAGCTCACTTGGATGTTGACTTGACCGCAACATGGAACTCATGAACGAGCTACAAGTCCAGCTTACCTGGATGTTGACTTGACCGCAAAATGGAACTCATGAGCGACCTACAAGCCCAGCTCACCCGGATGTTGACATGACTACTCTCTTGAGCGAGCTACAAGCCCAACTCAAATGGAATGGATTACTGCTGTCCACGAAGCTTTCTTTTAAATCTTTTCTTCGCCTGAATACAAGTCTCGGCTTGGACAGATCTGGTGGATAGCAGAGTAACCTCTCTCTGTGGGGATCTCTTTCCCTGACTACAAGTCCGGAAGCAAGCATCCATCTGTCGTGACTGTTGAAGTTCTTTTCTTGGGGATCTATTTCCCTGACTACCTCTTTTGAGGTTCTTTTCTTGTGGATTTCCTATCCTGACTACAAGTCTGGGAGCGAGCATCCATCCATCCATCATGGCAGAGTAGTCTTGATATCCGGATGTAGCATTCTGTGCAGGTTCCACAGGTAATTCCTGACACCGGTGACCTCTGAAGGTATTTTCTGACACCGGTAACCTCTTTCCTGAGCTTCTAACATCACAGTCTTATCACCCTGGTTGAAGTCCTTGGGCGATTCTTGGACAGGTTCCAAAGGTAATTCCTAACACCGGTAACCTCTGAAGGTATTTCCTGACACCGGTAACCTTCTTTCCTGAGCTTCAACAACCGAGTTAAATCTTGAGTGATCTGGCTGGACTGTGAAGATTCAACCTAACATTTTCACCTGATGTACCTGTACTCTTTCCTCCCATGTTTACTTTAAAGGCCTAATTTTCTGTACTTGAGTTCTACAAGAACCCGAGTATCGCCAACTTCTTTTGCTTTCGCCTTACTCTGAATATTATAAAATTGGTGAGCAACATGCCCTGCCAATCTCTCCACTAATTGTTATCATTCTGGGGACCACTTATCTCTACTGTGACGTCTTTCTATCCCGACCTTGATCCTCGGAATCTTCAGACTTGCTCCCTTGTTTTACTAAGCCATGCTTCAGAATCAGAATCAGAATCAGAATTGTTTACTGGTGAAACGTCCAAAGACAATCATTCATCAGGACCTGTGAATCAGGGAAGCTAGTCCCTAGCCCTTATAAGAGAAGTAAACTTAGTAACTGAATCCTCTGCACACTCAGCAGCAGAAATAAGTGAATCTTCCAGGGAATTCCAATCTCTAATAGTCTGGGGGAAGAAACTGGACTTGTAAATGTCAGTCCCAGCCAATGGGGTTTGAAATGCTTGATAGACTCTGCAATCTTTCTTCATATGTCCGAATTTCTTACAGAAAAAAAACACTGAATGGAACATTTCTTCCTAGCATCTGAATTCTGTTCTGTGTCTGAAGAAGATTGAGAACTGTTTTTGGAGCTCGTCTGTAGTTTTGCTGCGCAGTCTTTTAATGCTGATGCAATAAGTTGTTCAATCCTAGCTTCCGATGGGGATTGCACAGCATTCACTGAAGCTTCATTTTCTTTCTTCGCCTTCTTTCCACCAACGGCCTGTGAAATATATTTATGGTGTTTTACCAAATTTAATGCCTCTTCCATGGTTTTAGGATGTTTGCAACAAGCGCGTTTAGCAGCATCCCTGTCACTACAACCCTGGCAAAATCTAGCAATTGCTTCATCTTTCAAGTGCTCTTCTGATAAATCTACAAATGCTGGAGTAGGGAGAGTCATTACACGGTCGGCACAGTCTTCCAATGATTCATCCTACTTCTGGAAAGCTTGACGAAATATTGCCTTCGAGGTTTCTGTCAACTCTTTTACGCCAAACCTAGCCTCTAACTTCTTCATTATTTTTCGGCAAGAATATTTTTTCATTTCATATGTTGTTATTGTGAAAAAATCAAGGACGTTTCCTTCAAGACTCCACATAAGATAATCTTTGCTTTCTGTCTCCGACCATTTCATCACTTTACTGTAGCTATCAAACTTCTTTTTAAAGGATAACCAATTGCCTTCAATCGCCACTTTACCGTTTTTAGGTACACCGCCTGCCAGCGACACGGCGATCGTGTTAATTGAACTCCATGACACGATAACTGTACTAACAGCTATTCAATAACAAATACACGTGCTTCCGGTGTTGCAAAAAGTCTCACTCTGTAACTTACTCATAAAAAATAAAAGGATCAGCTTATCAAAAAGCTGTTATGTGATCAACTCACAGAATAACTAAACAGACACAAATGGAGGGATCAGTATGGAGTTGGAATGTGTTCCCTGCTCTAGAATCCATTTGTAAACAAAGTTCTAAGGCTTCGAAAGAACTGTCAAAATATTTGCATAAACAGGTATTAAACAAATACACATGAAACAGACACTTCAAACTTCTTTCGCGGTTGGAAGTTATTCAATTTGCAGTAACCTACAGCTTATATTTAATGTAGGAGCATTAGGTAGGTGGAGTCGGTGGGGGTGGCTGGGAGAACTGTTAGCCTTGAAGGTGGTATAATCGTGGATATAAGAACTAAATCACGTGACAGTCACATGTCAAATAATTTCTTGATACTTTCTTATGACATAATTAGACCACAACACCAGATGAATAAACGGATATAGTTTCATTGATTTTTTTCATTATTTAGGGAATGGTGCCGGTGCCCACAGAATCAAGGAAAAATTGCGTTACACATATTCTCGTAAAATTTGGAATTTCAGAAACACCTTTATTTAGTCTTATTAAGTGGTGGGATAGAGGACATGATACTGAATATATAATATTTACATGCAGTTATAGCTATATATCTGCCAGTTCTCTAAGCAAGCAAGTAAATTTAAGCTTGTAAGATGGTCCCTAGAACAATTCTTCCTGCAATTGTGAATTTTTCAACTTGCAGTACGGAAAAAAAAATTACTCAGGATGTGCATTGCAGGCGAAGTTGGGCGATAACTTCGCCTTGGGGCTCAAAACTTCGCCCTAGGTTTCCCGAAAAGCGAAGTTCAAGTCGCCCTGTTTTTCTGGGTCGTAAGATCAATAATTCGTCAAAATGACTGGCGCCAGTATATCAAATTTCAACGCCAATTAACAAAGCCCCCTGTCATTTATCAGCGTTAATCCCCTCACCGACCCTGATTGAGCTTTGATCTCGATAGGTGTTGCCGACATCAAGTCGTTAAAATCAACACCTCGGCAAAGCCAACGGTAGAACAATCCACTAAGTGACGAGCGAAAGAGCTTTGAAACCGCTACATTTTGCCGACTTAATCTATCCATCTGCTTTGGCGGCAGGTTTAAAGCGCATCCTGGTCATGGTCTTCACTGATTACTTACATTATATAAATTTTCTTATCTTTCGACTAGGGCGATAACGAGCAGAGTAGATATGTCATGACAGTAGGCTTAGAATGATCGTCGCAATCTTCGAAGTTCAGAATGTTAATCAGTGATTCTTGAAAAAAGGGTACAATTGTGAAAAAACTATGTCGCTGATGTTCAACAGACACACACACGAACATGCTTTAGACTAAATAGGTGACGTATTGTTATTTTGGCAGTGTAATATATATATGCAAACCTTGTAGTATTCCCATTAGGATTTAAGACGCTAAGCCTTGAATTTTTTACGATGCTTTTGTGTTGGGGTATGCTTTTTTCGACTGTCGCAAGCAGAGTAGCTATAATAAACACCTATGATAAACCAGGTTATTGCTAAAAGCAAGATCATATTTCTTTACCATTTAGAAATCCCAGGTTGACGGATGTCTCGTGTAGTTCCATTCAGTTTCTAATCCGTTCATTTACAGAAATAATTGAAAAAGTTCCTTGTCGCCAAAATGCTACTCACCTACCGTAACGATTTCTAAGCCCGGCCTATAAACAACAGTGAATGGATATCGTGATGGAAAATGAGTTCATTTTAGTACCAGGATATCCATTGAAATAAAAAGGATAAGAACCAATTCACTTGTTACACTAAAATCTGAGTAAGCAGCTTTAAGTTCACATTTTCATTTGTCACTTTTCACAGCGTCCCCTCCGTAACGGTACTTTTCTGGAACATTAGGTCTTTTGCAAAATGTTCTCTATTAGTTTGCGAATGTGTAACAAGGATGTGGTTTATAAAAAACAATTTCATCCTTTTGTGATGCATAACTTATTGTTCACTACCTGATTTGTCTCATGTCCTCTCCCCTCCGTAACCGCTCCCCTCCGTAACTAAATCTTTGACCCAATCCACCGTGGTGATTTTGAAGTAAGTATCACAGCCAAATGAAATATACGTTTCTTTAGAACAACAGAAAGCAGAAAAGAACGATTTCTGTCATTTGAATTTCAGAATTTATCAGATATTTAATCGACTCCAGGTAATATATTTTGTCCAATATATCTACTAAGCGTGCGATCAACGGAAAAATATACATTTAGTTCCCGATTTTTGTATACTCTAGTTAGTATAGATAGGAGGTAGGGATAAAACATATAACATGTGAACTTGCGGTCATTCAGTGCAGAAATGACCGACCAAATTGTGTCGTTACGGAGGGGAGAAAAACTCTATAAACTGACAGTTCACAAACGAAATGCATTCTTATGGTAACTGATAGGTGGAAAGTCCAAGTAAACACGTTCTGGTATTGAACCTGCTATGCTTAAATAGATAAAATCGTTTTTGAATAAATAATTATGAAAATTAGTTTGGTTGCTCCGTTACGGAGGGGAGCTGGTTAATTCAATTGTTCGATATGCGAAAAAATCAGATTTGGTAACTGGTCCTGGAATAAGCTGGTGGAATAAGTCAGACTTCCTGTAAGATAAACGTCTTTACAAATTATACAGATGAGGCATGGACACTTTTTAGTAAACAAGTACGTTACGGAGGGTAGAAAATCGTTACGGAGAGGAATTCAGGTGCTTAAAACAGCGGTTATAAGAGTCCAGTTGCATGGGCAGTTATAAACATGTTCTGTCTGAGTGTTTACTATGAAACTGTAATTTTGTTCTTAAAATACGTCAACTATATGTTAAAAAAGCCCCTTCTAGTGTCATGGTGGAAAAGCTGCAAATTTTAATAAAAGGCAGCTAAATGCTATTAAAGTAAAATGTATCCCAGAACTTACCTCGGGAATGTTATTTTAAGATCCATAAATTTAAGCATCACAGACAGTTTATAAGAACGAAAATAAAGCCGATTCGATTCGTGACAAAGCCAAGAACGTTGTCTGTTGCGCAAACAAAGACTCAGATCTGCTTCATAAGGCCTGAAAAAAGCGATTTTATTTATGTCCTTTATAATAGTATTTCAGTCATATCAGGACGGTGGAAGGGTGATATTGATAAGCTTGTGCAATGGAACCCCTTTTACGGTTTGGAAGATTTTCGCCTCCAGGGGGTTTCGAGCAAGTTCCACTAGAACAGCAGGCCAGCACGTAACCTACTGAGTTATAGGAGCTCCTCTCCTGCCCCCGCCCTCTCTCCCCCCCCCCCCCCCCCCCCCCGCCCTGTCGTCTTCTCCTCCCACACCCGTCACTACATAACCATCCCTCCCCACCCCCTACCACACCCGCAAAAAAGTACAAAAAACGACAGAAGAGAACAGGTCTAAGGGAAGCAACCTTAGAGATAACAGATAACAACAATTCAATATTGCACATTATGTAAAGCCAGACAAAATAAAGCTTTTTCTGCATGAATACACGGGCAAACCAGAGCAACACGTAGACTTTCCAGAGGCCACCCAGAGATATACATAAATGTATACATGTCCTCAAGTAGCCCAAGGAGCACCCGGGCACCACCCGAGTTCACACTTAAGCGGTCATGCCGAAAGTGTTCATACTAAATCCATACGAGGTTTGTAAAGATGCCATATTTCAGTAGACCATTCGAACCACATATTTCTTAATATTATCACTGTGATATCCAAAACAGGAATTACTGCATGACAACTCCAAGAATGCATATCAATAATGACTTTTCAAAGTGACCGAAATTTACGAAGTCAGGAAAGATACTTGAATTACAACTTGTCTTGTGCCCTTAAAGAGTTATCGGTAATAAATAAGATAACGTATGACGCACGTTAAACTTTCTATCCTCCGTAACGAAAATCATTGTCGAAGAAAATGACAACAGAATGGTAGAAAGGCCAGATTATGATTAGGTACTATCTGTAGGTGTTCAATATGTCTACAGCACGGACCAGCTATGGATATTTTTTGGTTTTCATGATTTACTTTTTTACCTATGATGGAGGGTCATATTTCGAATTCATTGCTCTTAATGATATATAATTTGCTTAAAATAGCAGCGTCATTGTATTAATATAATATCAACTGATCTGTATTTCGAAGAAAAAGGTAGGAATTAAGAAGATACGCCCCACTTCTGAGGAATTTTTGTGAAATTGAAAATGCATATTGTGCAAATGCTAAATGCACTCCCCTCCGTAACGAAAACGGTAGTTTGAAAAAATGTTCACAATACACTTACAAATACCATATATAACTAAAAGTGTCATGTAAAGTTACCATTGATAGGTTCGTGAGCTGTTTCCGTCACTGGCGCTTTTTATGGCTTGGCTAATTTGTTTATTGCTTGGAAAGCAAATAGGGTAGTTTTATTAAATTGTTCGTTTAAAGAAAGCCTCCTGTTTTCATTTTAATGAAATATTTATATAGGATACTTAAAGTGATCAATGCCATATAGAAATTACAGTTTTAGGTCAACACTGCGAAAAGAGTAGCTATCCTGCAAACTACATACATTTTAGACCTGCCAATTCTGCGGCTATATGCCTTGTGTGGTTATATCTCACCTCCGTAACGACGATTTTAACGCCATATTTTGACCTAAAACCACTTTTTTACTGTTAACTTGGTGTGGGTAATATTTTGCATACACAAACAAGGGCCTGTCTACTGTCAAAAATTCATATTTTTGAAACGATGCAACGAAGTTCATTTTTTAGATTTTTTTCATCCACAATTGTACCCTTTTTTCAAGAATCACTGTAATGCTGGCGGTGTAGACAAGTGCAGGACAGCGCATCAGGTTATGTTCTACATTGTTGTTCATAGAATTTTATGACTGCGAAAGTTCTGCGAACAGTGTAACCCCCACGCCCGGCTGCACTTTTCGCAAATGCATTACCCGAGACTTACTCATTCTCGTCGAATCGTAGTCTACATTGTTGTCACATATTCAGTATCGTTTACGGGATGAACCGGCAAATGAACAATCTTCTGTCTCAAAAAAAAAAAAACATGCAAAAATTGGCGACCAGTGTGAGTTACGCATTTAGATCAATGCAAACACGATTACCGAGCGTAAAACCGGTAGTACAGTGGTTAAAGACGGTAACCATTGCTCGTTAATAGGTCAGACACGTTTGTCCAATCCCACTTGTTGATTTCAGCTTCAGATCAAAGGACGCCGCCTCTGACACGTGCAACTCAACTCAATGTGTCAGATTGAACCGAGAGACGGGAGAAAGTATCTTAACCCAGACATACGCTGATAGCAAAAACTCGTATCAGCCTGCGCAATATTGTAATGCTATTTGTTTTTCCTGACCGCTTATAAGGCCTTTGTGATATGAGCGTCACCTTTACCCTTTGAAAAGCGAATACTTCCGAAGAAGCTTATCAGTCTGCACTCTTCGCATGTTCCATAAGATACATTTTATGTGGTACGGGTCATGAGTTCACCGGACTTCCCATGCAGCGACTGTCCGCTGTGACTAAAAATATTTTCTATGTGTCGGGTAAAATAAGACCACACGCCATCTGAAACTAAAGTTAATCAGAGTCTTCCTTTAATAGATTGGTCATCGAGTTAGTTTTCATCAGACTATGCGAGTGCGCATGCTTATCTGGGTCATATGCACACAACGTTAAGTACCTTTTAAAAGTAGCCTTCGAAGTGGCGAGATCGCTTCCAAGCATTTGGCATTGTGGATGTGCAAACGTCCATACCAGCCTGCGCTGTAATGTCCTAAAGGTAAGGTTTTGTTTCAATATACAACTAGTTGTCTCGGAACAAGACTGCGCTAAGTACGGTGCTGGTATAGAATTAACTTGAGAAAACTCAGACCGGCATTGAGCCGACGACCGAAATCGCGACTTCTGATCAAAGTTTTTCCGTACAAAAAAGCTATGGATCGGCGGAAGTTATCTTATAGAGGAGCAAGACTTGGACCAGCCTGCGTATCCGCGCTATCAGAATCTTGTCTTTTCGCATCAATATCTATGGCTGCTGAGAAATATCTAGCCAAGACATACACTCCGAACAGTCTCTGCAGATGCGCAAGCTGTCGGAGACTTCAATGCTACATTCAGTGTCGCAACACACTGATCCTAAGCAAACTTCAAAGACACCGCTAGACACTGATAATCGATCAGTGGCACGTGCAGATATGTACAGGTGTGTCAGGAAGAAAGATACTTGATGCTTATGCAAAGAAAACTGGCAAAGATCAGCCTGCAAGTCCACGCAGTCTTATCGGAGTCTTCTGTGCTCACATTAAACGTGCATGAATGAACAACGATCAGTCTGCGCTGATGTGCAAATTTATTACGAATGGGACCGGGAACAAAGTTACTGACAAGGTCATAACTTGTACTTTCAGTTTTGCGTTTTTACTCCAATAGGACATGAAAAAATTACAAACGTCCCACTTCGCCTTGTTTCTTTTGAAGTCGCTTGGCTTCAGCTGGAAGGCGACTTGATGTCGCTCGTTTTCTGGGGCCCAGTGCACATCCTGATTACTATTTTGAATTGGGACTGGTTCCTTTTATGGGCACCACTTATATAGAGAAAAAAATCAGTGAGTTTCGATGCAAAGCAGTATTGTTTCAATGTCAGAAAATTCATCCGCATGTGACTGGGTGATCTACTTATAGCAAATGTCACTGGGTTGTAAATTCATGGATGTGTTCTGCTGCATGATTAAAAATCGACATACCCAAGTCAAGTCACTTGTTTATTATTTTCTGTTGCATAGATGCTTTTGGAAACTTTTTAGTCTTAAATAGATTATAGATAATCAAATCTGTATCAGATATTAATGATTAAAGGAAGATACCCATCCATTTAAACAGGTTTCAAAAAGCTCTTCATTGACTTTCCTACAACTAACACATTTTTAACTGTAGCTTCATAGCCCTTTAACAGAATGAGTTGAAATTCTCTGTAGCACTGTATGGGTATATCCACTTAAATACAAAATAACAGTATGCACACACTATTTTCTTTGAAAAAAAAAATACAAGCCTGGATTCAGCCCTACTCTTAAAACATTTATAAGACTTTCTTTTTTTCAGAAAAAGCAGATAAGGACCCCCGGTATAATAATCAAATAAGAGAACAATTTTGCCATAAGTTTTTGCACCCATACTAGGACCAGCTGTTCACCGGAAGGTACAAAATCAGTAATCATTCCAATGTTTTCTCAGGCTAATATCTGAGATTAGAAAATGGCAGCTTTTCAGGTATGCAAAAAAGAAATAGCAAAAGAACGCATAAAAGCAATTGGTTAAACTTTTTAAAAAGTTTATTCCCTATATAGGCTCAAGGCATTTGATTTTGTTATGAAATAAAACCTTTATGCATACTTAAATGTTGGGAGAATAAACACTTAGCGAAACTTCTTTTGCGCATGAATTTTATGCAAATTACTGACACCCACAAATTTACAACTCCCATGATTTTACAACCTCCATGATACATCTACTTTGCTGAGAAATGAGTATCCACATAACAATCAGCACACACTTAAGTCAAATTTTTTTCAACTTCTGTAAGCCATCAAAGACTGACACTCATCACAGTTCTCTGGTAAACTGCTTGACCTTTTTTCACTGACAACAGAACTGGTGAATGCAGGTGCCAGTACCAACCTGTTGCTACCTGCAGAGCCCTAGATAAGAGGGAGTATTTGGTGATAATTAGGGATAATTTTTGTTAATTCTGAATGAAAACATATGTTGTGACCCCTCATCTGAACCGTCTCGCCGAGACGGTTCAGATGAGGGGTCACAACATATGATTTCAATGTGAAATAAAGAAAATTATCCCTCAATTATCATCAAATACCCCTCTTATCTAGGGCTCTGTACCTGTCAGTGAAATGTGGTGATGACCAGTCAAAGAAGGTAAAAACAATGCATTTGCATTTTAAATTTTTTGTCTCAAAGTCTTTTTTTTTTTTTTTAAATATAGATCTACTTAGGCAAGATAACCATATTCATGTATGGTCAATTCCGGGTACTGGTGTCCACGAAGCCATATATGTGGAATCTAGCCTGTTGCATATGAAAATCAAGACACCAACACGCCAACAATTGAAAGCAGACTGTATAAGAGAAGAACTGCAGGCATACCAGGAGAACTTCAAGTTCTTGGGAATTTTTTTTTGTTCATTTGTCCAAACCCATCTACTATAAAAACCTACTTGCCCTTAGGCATATTAGCACTGAGGGCTGGGAGATACTTACTTTTCTGTGAAATTTGACTGTGTGCCATGCTCCTCTTGAATTATAAGTGAGATGATGTCGTAGATCTGTTACCATAGCAACTATGGAATTTACAACTGTTGCATGTAGTACGTACCTTGCCAGAATGACATCACTTTGATATCACAGTGAACTCTTAGTTGCTATAGTAACAGATTTATGACATCACTGGCATCATATATTACCCAATTTTTCAGTGACATTGCAAACTAAAATTCTTTTAACAGAAACATCATATTTTTTCAAACAAACAATTATTTTCAAGTCATTTAATTCCATGTTAACAGTCAATCAGTTCTTTTTGTGTCTTATTTGTGAGTCGGTAAATAGCTATACATAGCTAATGCTTTCACTATTATAACATGTCTGACTATAAATAAAATTTGTATTTGTATTTGTTTCAGATCTGGAGTCCGACAGACAGGCATGATCTATTGGAATGTTTGAGTAGATTGTTTCTGGAAGAGACAGATGTGGATATTGGCCAGTCTTTCAGACCACTCTTAATTGACATAGTCTCCAGGTGTAGGAATAGAGTCACACATGGGAAGGCAACTAAGGATGGACTGCAGCATCAGAAGTTCTCAATAGCTCTGAGCAAGTGCTTACACTGGCCAGACTTGAAGAGGTGAGCAATAATTATGCAAAGTATTCCGACAAAACGCCCAAGAACACATTGTAGATTCAGTTCATACTTTTCGTCATTAAGGGTCTGCATTGGTCACAAATTTGCCAGCACTTTTTGAGACATTTCCTTTGTCATTTTGTTGCAATGGGAGCCATGAGGTGATAGCATTGTGTCTAAAAAAAGAGTTTATAATTAGGGGATAACTGTACTCAAAATTGTCATTTGGGGAGGGAAATCATAGGTGTTATGGTCGGAAATTGCGTTTTATGGTGACGCAATAGTGGAGCCATAGAACACATTTTTGCGACCATAAAAACGAAGATTTGCCTCCCCAATTGACAATTTTCAATGCAGTTATCCCCATTCTAATACACTTTTCACATATTCTCCTTTAAAGTGTGCTACTCAGGGCTCGAAATTTACACTCGTCCGCTCGTATTTACGAGTAGCTGATCGGTAAGGACGAGTGGAAATTGTCACTGACTTGCCCTGCTGGACGAGTAGGTTTTTCCTCCATGAAAATTGTCTAATCATGCCGTTCAGGAAAAGCACTTTACAAATCGATCAAATTACAGCAAACAAATATTGACTGTAACGCAAAAAGCATGAAATCCCGCATCGTGTAATCTAAAAATGAAAACGGAAATGGCAAACTGTAAATAAATGGTGCGCCTGCGCATATCGAACATAGACCCGATGAGGATTCGCACCAACGCGGTTTCACCTAAGTTGTTTGCGCTCTATAACTGCATGATTACAAATGCATAATCCAACTCAAATAGTTGTATAGGACATTATTTTCACGTCCTCTCTTGAATAAAGCAGAAAAAATCTACTTTGGTGCAGAAATCTTTATTAACGAAACCTCTTTGGCAAAACCTGAATTGGGACGAAACCATATACCTACGGAAAGTACCGGAAATAACCGAGTGAAAATGAAACTGAAAGTAGAATACATTCGAGGGAAAAATGAGTGATATCAGACAGTTTTTAAGGACGAGTAGATTTTTGAAAGGACAAGTAAAAAATTGAAAGCACTTGCCCTGCAGGACAAGTATGTTCACAAAAAAATTTCGAGCCCTGCTACTTTGCGCCCATAGCAAACGCTCTCAGTGACGTAAAAAGGGACATTACGTAATGGCAGCGAGTTTTCGACAGTATATCGCAGGATATACTGTTGCAAACTTTTGACGTTATCCAATCAGACGTCGCGTTACATACATAAGTGCATTAGAATGAGTGGTATACATGTTTTTTTTCACCTCACTCAGGGTAATACAATATTCATGCAAACCCAATGCAGGTTCTCTGTTTATTTAGTGATACTGTGAATTTTAGTTTCTTGTTTACAGGTATGCATTAGACTATGTCCAGGAACATGGCGGTTTTCTGGGTAGTACAGCTGATGATCAAGCTGACACACAGACATACAGACAAGAGGAACCCAGGAAAAAGAGACAAAAGAAAATACTGGTATGAGGAATTATAAGAATATAAAATAAAAAAAAACTCTGTGTATAAAACACCTTAAAACTCAAAGTGCAGAAAATATTAATTTTTGATGGCTATTAATGCTATAGAACTGTTGCAAAAATCACCTGTGGTCGTATTTATAAAACGACTTAAGTGGTTGCTATGCTGTTGCTAAGGCTAAATTTCTAAGAAGGAGATTCCCTATACAACTATGAAATTTGCTCTGGAGGAACAGTCTTTTTCAGACTGTTCCTCCAGAGCAAATTTCATAGTTCTAGGGAATCTCCTTTATGGAAATCCAGCCTTAGCAACAGCATAGCAACCACGTAAGTCGTTTTATAAATACAACCCCTGCATTCTGAAGGAAAAAATGGATTCTATTGGTTCCTGTTCATTGCCTTCTCATCTACTTTGAATATTTTGTTTTGACTGCTAGCCTAGCATGCTGAATTTAAATACCAGCCAATGGCATTTCAAATATGAGCTGCAGCACCACAAACCCAACAACATTGCATGTGTGCCCAGCGAGGACTCAGATCATCCAACAAGTCTTCTCAGACTTTTCTGTCCACATGGAGCTACATGTAGGATGGACACTTAGCTACCCTTTAAGCGCATAGCAAAGACTCTGATCAGACTGGGCGGATGCCCAGGCTGATCTGAGTCTTCACGTGGCCCACATGCCACTTTGTTGGTTTTTGTCCTGCAGTGGCTCTTTGTTCACAGAAAATAGTTCTTGGAATTTGATACAAATTGTCCAGCAAAGGAACTGTTGGTCCAACAAGGAGACAATTTGAATGCAACATCAGGCCTAGCTAATGAGTTCTACTTTTTATCCACGGAAAGTAGTTTTTGACATTTGATTAAAATTTTCCCACGAGACAATATGAATGCAAATATGAATGCAGTTCAGACCCTACTTTCTCTGAAAAATGACAAAAATATAGTACATTTGTCATTTTTAGCTCACCTGGCCCAAAGGGCCATAGTGAGCTATTGTCATACCAATGCGTGCGTCGTGCGTCGTCACGGAATTTGTCCGTCAACACCTAAAAACAAATATTCAAACATCTTCTTCTGTAAAACTACTGGTCCCATGGTTCTCAAATTTCACATGGAGCATGACCTGACTCCAGGGTCTCAGAATTGTAAAATTGGGTCAGGTTGAAATCCAAGATGGCCACCGTTACTAAAAATAGCAAAAACAACAAAATAAACTTCTTCTCCAGAACCACTGGGTATATTTGTCTGAATTTTGGCGTGGAACATCAGTGAAACCTTGGTATTCAAAATTGTAAAAATGAAAAAAATCTGTAGCGGAGTTTTGTCACAGTGACCTACTTTCTGTTTACGTGTGTAATTTTGCTCAAATGCCAATGTCAAAAAATGACCTATTTAAACAACTTCAAACAACTTCTTCTCTAAAACCACTGAGCCCATGGATCTCAAATTTCACATGGAGCATGACCAGACTGCAGGGTTTCAAAATTGTAAAATTGGGTCAGGTCAAGAATCCAGGATGGCTGCTGTTACTAAAAATAGCAAAAACAACAAAATCAACTTCTTCTCCAGAACCATTTGGTATATTTGGTTGAAAGTTTGCATGGAACATAAGTGGGACCTTGGTATTAAAAATTGTAAAAATAAAAAAAATCTATAGCAGAATTAGGTCACAGTGACCTACTTAGCGTTTACAAGGCCGATTTTGCTCAAATGTCAATATCTAAAGAAAATGCAACCAATTGTGACCAGATTTGGTCAGAATTGGTTCTTGAATGGAATTATTTCAATTTTGTGTCAGCTGACTATCCAAGATGGCCACCATGGGGGCCGTTACTAAAAATAGCACAAACATAAAAATGACAATTACTCAAGAACCCTTGAATGGAATTGGACTAATTTTGTGTCAGAATGTTCCTTGCATGAAGCCGTTTCGATTAATTGCAATTTGGCGTTCCAAGATGGCCGCCATCTGGTGTTACTAAAAATATCACAAACATAAAAATGACAATTGCTCAAGAACCCTTGAATGGAATTGGACCAATTTCATACATGTGATGAACTCCCGATGACCATGTGGGAGATTTGGATTTTATTTCAGGGAGATTGAGTTCTCCATCAGGGAGACTTTTTGACGGCAACTTTGATGCGTCGTTTCACATACTTTACTGTATTTTTTTCTTATTTTAAAACAGAACATGAACTTTAGTACAGTTTGTTTAGTTTACTTTTGAGTTACTCCCCCCAGCCCCTCCCCCCCCCCCCCCCCCCCCCCCCCCAGCCTCTCCCCCCACGAAAAAACACCTCCTTTCTTTAATTATTATAATTATTCATTTATCATTATATTACTGTTATTTGTATCATTAGTTTGGTATCTGTCTGGCACAGAATCTAGCCTTTGCAAAAGGGTATACTTGAGATTTCATACAGATTTGCCTCCCTTGAAATTTCTATTTTAGTTTTATCTACTTATCTTCTTTCATAAACAAATAAGTTTTGTTTAAAGGTACTCAGAGCTGTAAAAACTGATAAAAATGTATATAACAATGTTCAAATTCTGTTTTTGACACAAACTATACCCATGCACAAGACAGAAATATCAAAACTTTCATGCATAACTTTTACACCATTAACGATCAAAGTTATCGGCCATATATAATAAATTCAGATATCATTTGCCATTCGGGAGAAAAAGTACCTTACGGAGTGAGCGACAAGTGAAGACACCGATCAGCCTGCACCTCTGTGCAGCCTAAACAGAGTTTTGCATTTGTTGCCTATGCGTCTAAGGGAATCTAAGCCGTGAAAACAACTCTCCGACTGTATTGCGCATGTTTATTTTGTGTAGTTGTGAAACAGGGCTATCGGCTTCTTTTCACGTGACATATCTTCTTAAACACACTTGGTTGGTAATTCTTACACGGGTCAGTGAGTTTATTAGTGACCTGATTAATGGGATTAATGTCAACAGACATGACGGTTTGTTTATTGCACAGTCAAAACAATATTTGATGCTGTGAATACAGGTCAATACACATGTGGATATCTCCTTACTGGCAGGGAAAAAGGGCATGGCATTGGAAAAGGGGTATCAGAAAAAAATTATGAAGGGAAAACTCAGCATCCGGGAGATTCTGAAGGCTTTCCGGGAGCGCGGGAGATGGACTTCATTTCCGGGAGACTCCTGGATGATCCGGGAGACATCACATGCAGGGCTCGGGAAAACCAGTTTTCTTTAGGTCCCAGACCGAAATTCAGAAATTGGGACCGATTGGAAACAGCCCAAAGCCCCAAAAAATCGGTCCTATACTGGCCCAATACTAAGGAAATTTTCTCCGATTCTGTCAGATATACTTATCTAGCTCAGATGTCAATCCTTTAATCCAATAATCGCCTCGGGTGAATGACCAGAGATCTCATAGTTCATCTCGTTATCTAGAATCTCGGGAGATTACAGTGGCCGTCTGAAAGTAATTAGCTTTGGGCGCTATTACTGAAGTTTAAAGACTCTTTGATGTGTTATACAGTCGAATCTCAGTAGTTCGGACGCCGATTTTTCGAAACTACAGGATTTTTCGAAGTTGAAACACGGTCCCGATTGTAAGCCCATTAATTCTATGCAAAAACACTTCAGCAAATTCGAATTTCGATTTTGCGAAAAATCGGATTTTTTGAAAGAAAAATAAGGTCCCGATGGAGTCAATTTACTACAAATATCCCTCTATTATTCGAAATCAAAAAATGCATGCTCCAGTTTCATGTTGGAAAATAACACCTATTATCATAGATGGGATAAATATTTACAGCCTCAGGTCATCACTGCCACCTGTACAGGTAATTATCACTTCACGACCACTAACCTTTTATGGCTCAGTGTACAGTTGAGCAAAAGGTGTCGGTCTAATTGCATAAATGACAGGGATTATCTTGTTTGAAGTTAGTAAATTTAAAGGTTAAATGTGATGGCTTTTGAAGTCAGCAAAGGCTTGGACTAGATGTGCATCCGAACGGTTTGCACACGGCACTAAACAGAGTCTCTAGCTACACTTCATGTCCCGGAGTCTCCCTGTAATTATACTCTCAGCCATATCAGGTTGTCTCCCCTGTCCACCTGTCAATCAAGTATGAAGTCTTCTATCACGTCCGCTCTGCCTACGAACACGTTCTAGTCTTGTATTTGCCTTAACATGCGTAGTTAAACGTCATAAAATGTTTGAAACCAAGAACTCAACCAAACACAATAATGTACGGCCATTGTACGGAAATCGGGATTAACTCATAGGACTTCGCTTATTGCCATTAGTTTTCATGACAGGTATCAAATTTTTTTCCTATGGAAATTAGTTAGGTGATGATGTCATCGGCTGGACCGATTCATTTTTCAATATTTCCCGAGCCCTGATCACATGTATGCAGTTTTGTGACAGAATGTTCCTTGCATGAAGTCGTTTTGATTAATTGCAATTTGGCATCCAAGATGGCCGCCATCTGCCGTTACTAAAAATAGCACAAAACATGAAAATGACAAAATCTCAGTAACCTCTGAATGGATTTTGACGAAATTTGTGTTAAAATGATTCTTGCATTGAGATGTTTCAAAAATATCTAACTGTAGACCATTCATATTGGCCTCTGTTACTAAAAATAGAAAAATGTGAAAATTAGAAAATCTCAATGGAGTTGGATTAATTTTGTGTCAGAATGGTCCTTTCATTAAGCTTTTTCGATGTTTTGCATTTTGGCATTCCAAGATGGCCCCCATTTGCAGTTACTAAAAATAGCACAAAACATAAAAATGACAATATCTCAGTAACCGCTGAATGGATTTTGACGAAATTTGTGTCAAAATGATTCTTGCGTTGAGATGTTTCAAAAATATCTAACTGTAAGACCAGTCATATTGGCCTCTGTTACTAAAAATAGAAAAATGTGAAAATCAGAAAATCTCAATGGAATTGGACCAAATTTGTGTCAAAATGGTCCCTGCATGAAGGTTTTTGATTTTTTGCATTTTAGCAATCCAAGATGGCCGCCATCTGCCGTTACTAAAAATAGCACAAAACATGAAACTGGCAATATCTCAGTAACCCCTGAATGGATTTTGATGAAATTTGTGGCAAAATTATTCTTGCATTGAGATGTTTCAAAAGTGAATATATAAAGACCAGGCAAGTTGGCCTCTGTTACTAAAAGTAGCAAAATGTGAAAATGAGAAATTCTCAGTGGAATTGGACCAATTTTGTATCAGAATGGTTCCGTTGCACAATAGCCAGGTGAGCGATATCAGGCCCATTTGGGCCTCTTGTTATTTTTCGGTTCGGGGGGATATAGCAATGAGCCTGGCATCCGTCCGTCCGTAAACATTTTCTTATCCGCTCTATATCTTGAATACCCTTTGGAATATTTTCATGATACTTCACAGTTACGTAGAACAGGTCATGACGATGTGTGGCGTACAAGAATGGTAACTCTTGCTATTGTACTTTTTGAGTTATTTCCCCTTTGGTGAGTTTTTTGGCAGATTCGTGTCTGCTCTGTAACTTGAATACCCTTTGGAATATTTTCATGATACTTCACAGATATGTAGGACAGGTCATGACGATGTGTCGCGAACAAGAATGACAACTCTTGCTTTCTTACTTTTTAAGTTATTTCCCCTTGATGGTTTTAGGTGTGATTTTTTGGCAGATTCGTGTCCACTCTATAACTTGAATACCTTTTAGAATATTTTCATGATACGTCACAGATATGTAGAACAAGCCATGACCATCTGTCGCAAACAAAAGTGACAACTCTTGCTTTCTTACTTTTTGAGTTATTTCCCCTTGATCAATTTAGGTTTGATTTCGTGTCCGCTCTATAACTCATATACCTTTTGAAACATTTTCATGATACTTCACAGATATGTATAGGTCGGTCGCGCTATAGTGGCAATGTTTTGTTTACATTTTTAATGTCAACAGTACCTGTACTATCATTACGGTGCAGTTCATGTAACCTCTTGACCTATGGTCATAATGGCACATTACGGTTAACTAGCAGTTCTAACTTATCTAAATGACAATATTTAAAAGCTTAAAGACAGGAACTGTCTCTTGTTTAAGAATATCATTGATAACAAAATTGATAGTAACAAAATTATTCAAATTTATTCTTTCATTCCCGTGAGTTGGATAAGCTGAACTCTGCTATATAGCCAATCAGTCACCAAATCAAAATAAACACAAAACAATAACATTGCCAACTTATCGCGACCGGACTATAGAACAGGTCATGATGATGTGTTGCGAACAAGAATGACAACTCTTGCTTTCTTACTTTTTGAGTTATTACCCCTTGATTGTTTTAGGTATGATTTTGTGTCCGCTCTATAACTTGAATAGCTTTTGAAATTTTTTCATGAAACTTCACAAATATGTAGAACAGGTCATGACGATGTGTTGCGAACAAGAATGACAACTCTGTCTTTCTTACTTTTTTAGTTATTTCCCATTGATGATTTTAGGTGTCTGCTCCATAGCTTGAATACCTTTTGAAATATTTTCATGATACTTCACAGATATGAAGAACAGGTCATGACGATTTGTCTCATACATGAATTACAACTCTTGCATTCACACTTTGTGAGCTATTTCCCTTTGGTATTTTGAGCTGCTGTTTGAGTCTCTGCTCCATATCTGTATAAGCCTGGCCTGCTCCACAATTTTAATAACCTTATACCTATTAGAATATTGATGAACATACTGTGACATCTTATCAGTGTTCCTAACTCTCTCTCTGACCCCTCCACGTCCCCCCCCCCTCCACCCCACCCCACCCCACCAAATTTTTTTTTCTCCAGATTTGGATTCTTTGTCCAAATTCACTTACTAGAGAGCTCAAAATTAGGTTTGTATGGCTTGTAGATTAGAAGTTATTCACACATTTTGAAAGTTTAATGTATCATATGCTATACATTTGTATATTTATGTAAATGGTGGCTGTTTGAGATATTACTTCTTTTTAGTAGTCAAGCATACTATTTTAGTCTGAGTGTTAGATAATCATGCGTCTGTTAAACAGATTATGTAAATCAGAAGCATAAAAAAATGACAATGTATTACTAATATGTGTTTTGAAGTGCACCCTTTTTAACAAGGCCCATGGGAGTCTTCGGTCGGGGGATTTGCCATCTCCTCTGATGGCTATTTTTATATGCCCGTTTTGAAAAAAAACGGACGTATTATGGCATGGCGCTGTCCGTCCGTCCGTCTGTCTGTCCGTCTGTCCGTCCGTCAACATTCTTGTGTGCACCATATCTCAGAAACGGTTTGAGATATCTTCATGAAATTTTGTAGGCATATATATTAGGATGAGGCAAAGTGTCGCGTATAGTAATGGTTGCTCCCCCTTTCTTAATTTCAAAGTTATGCCCCTTTGATTATTTTTTACCCTACTGGTCTTGTGCGCGCCATAACTAGATAACCGTTTGGGATATCTTAATGAAACTTCATAGCAATGTGTATGAGGGTGTGATGATGTGTCGCGTATAACAATGGTTGCTCTCCCCTTCTTCGTTTTGGAGTTGCATCCATTTGATTAGATTTTAGGGTATTTTTGTGTATACTAATCTTGTGCATTCTATAACTAAGTACCCATTTGGTATATCTTGATGAAACTTTATAGCAATGTGCATGATCACAAGATGGTGTGTCGCATATAAGAATGGTTGTTCCCCCTTACTTAATTTTGGAGTAACCTCCCTTTGATTAGTTTTTTAGGCCAACCCATTCCCCCATAACTCCTTAACCCTTTGAAATATTTCAATGAAACTTTGTAGGAATGTGTATAATAATTGGGTAATGTATCATGCGCATGAACCATAACTCTTGCTTACCTCCTGAATTATCTGCCCTTGCATCAATTTCCGTTTTACTCTGTATCTCCTTAACCGTTGGAAATATTTTAACGAAACTTGTTGGTGATGTGTATATTGTCAAGGGAAAGTATTGCGACTAAGAGTTTATGAATTATCTCCCTTGTTTGACTTTGGCGTTTCACAACATCTGAGCTGCTTCACCCTGGATCCTGATTTTTGGTGTACTAATAGTATTTGATGTGTTGTTTTAATAACATTGCAGTCATTAATTACAGAGTTGTTTCCCCTGTTTTGTCTGCCTGTCCATCCTTCTACAAACAATCTTGTTCATTCTGTAACTCCTTCATGACACTGAAACGGGCGTATTATGCGCCGCTTGCGAAGCCCTTGTTTCATTTTGCTTTAGGAATGCTTATGTTTAATGTGTTAATCTTTCTTGTGTTCTTTCAGCCAAGTGAAGAATCGGTCTGTCATGCAGCCTGGTTATTTGCATATCACCTTGAAGATACAGCCAAATCTGTGATTCCATTGGACAACTTGTTACCTTACCTGGCTAGTGGTAAAGACACTGTAAGATGGTAAGTTCAAACTCAAGGTGTGGCTTTTTGAGGGGTTTTCTTACTGCAAAATTTTAACCCTTTCATTCCAGCATATTGGAAATCAACCCTTTGGTTTAAACTGTAGCTTATTTGTATAAACACATATTACAAAACAGAGGTAAGAGAAATTGCAATATTACCTATGTTACACAAATGAGATTCAGAAGGAAGTCATTAGACTCATACAAGTCTGTATCCCATAATACATGATATAATACATAATATTCCATCAATTCTTTGAGAATAGCAAAGCTTGTGTAAAATTTGGGGAGTAAATTCTTCCTTTTATGAGTTAATCTCCATTGAGAAGAGAGGCAAAAATGGAAACGACTGTGTGGTATCCCATGAAAATGAATCCACCCACGTTTATATGTAGAGCATACTTACTACAAACATTTGGAGGCCTCATACAGTTCTGGAGTGGACTCTTTCATCTTGGAATGCTCCTTGTTGGCAGACAGATATGTGTCTATACAGATTGTATAGGCAATTCCAGGGATAATTCTGGCTCAGAATTTTACGAGAGAAAATACCTCATTTAGCCATTTTTCATGAGAAATTCTCCATTTTCAGTGAGATGTTTTGGTACTATCCATTATAGATTTGCATTTCGGATGAGATTTTTTCCCACTGAACAGATTTCAGTAAGATTTTTAGCAAAAAATAGAGCAAGTCTCTCACAATCTTGCCGGAAAATGATCCCTGCAATTCTGTCTAAAATTTAGGGTAAAAGTGGTATAGATTTTAAATCAGTCCATTGATAGAATTTAAGATGAGTAGGTACCTTTTCATTGGAAGCAACTATACCAGTTTCTTTTTTGTCTAACTTCTCACTGGTCTATTCTATTCTTTAGAGGTTTAGTGCTTCCACATCTCATTGGTGTCAACTCTTAAAGGAAAGAATGTGCTCCCCCTAGGAGCTAATTCTTTCCTTTATGAGTAGACCCCATTTGGTTTAAACATATTTATTTAGCTTATTCAGTTAACATATATATATACATAGTAACATACATGTACATAAACAAGTAACATGTCAGTACAAGCTATGGGATTAGAACGGAAGCAATACATTTATTGAGTTCTTCTCCCTAGACCCTATTTCGGAAAGCCTACATCATCCAGGAAGGCAAATGAAAGTCATAAAATTATTTCCCTTTGTAAATATAGTAGAAAGACATAGAAGTATACTGAAACTCCTTAAACTGTATTTTTAAACTGTTTACAGGTATGCCTGTCATGCAGTGATGCAGCTTCAGAGCATGTCGTCTGCTGCTAGGGAGATATTCCTTCATAATCACTTCAGTGAACAAGACTGTCTCAAATTGAAACTGAGGTTTGTATATTATATTTGATGGGTGTTTTCAAGTACATTTTGTATGCATGAAAGATAAATTAAAAGCCAATACGTATTTGCTGTCTCCTTAAGGGGTAGGTGTGGCTCCAAGTGAGGGGAAGAAGAGTTTGAAGATATTTCTGGAATAAAGTGTTTTCTTTAAAAACATGTTTTCACCATTGCTAGAACTGCTCCAGGAGGTAAATTTTTCTGTTTCGTAAAAAAAAAGTTGTGGCCCTTCACTATGACTACTTGATCGAGGCTGTAAGGTACCGTTTTACAGTAATCATATATACATGTAGTCAACTCTTGATATCTCAAAGTCAAACTTCATTTCAAAGTTTCAAACTACTGATATCTCAAAGTGAATTTTCTGGTCCCAGTTTGAGATAACAGGAGTTGTAATGTAAAAAAAAGTAGTAAATTCTTATATATAAGAGGGGACTTTGAAATATCATTGACTGACCCAGCAAGATTATTTTGCTGCATTTACAACATTTCAGATACAATATGAAGCCTAGCAGAATATCACCACCGTCTAGTGTTTTATGTACACAAGAAAAAGTTCCTCCACAAACCCATACTATGAAGTTAATCCTAGAAACAAATCTCAGTGACTGTGTGACATGTATTGGGGGAATACTACTTACAAAGTTTCAATCTTCAGCAGAAATTGTGGTAAGCTAATGGAGAGATGGTATCAGATGGTATGGGAGTTAATCTATATCTGTGGTCACATGCAATGAAGATTTTACACTTTTAGTGATAATGTCTCTGTTTGTCCATCTAAGCGTGCTTTCAAGTTACCTCATCTCCACTGTGTATGCCAGATTTGCTTCAAACTTCATTAGTTAGATCATAGTAACCTGCTGAAAACAATAAATGAGCCACATCATGTGATTTCAAACGATGTGGCATTGGTGACACGCAGAGGCTATAATCAGACTGCACATAAGTAGTGCAGTCTAATCAGAGCCTTCGCTTGTTACATCAGCCATCTATAGACTGACCCAAGCTATAGAACCAACAGTCGGGTCTCTGATTACTAGGGCTGGGACGGGTAGAGATTTTGTACCTGAATCCCTATTACCTGCGGGTACCCGTTACCTTAGCATTTTGAGCATGTTCACAGTTGGAAAATTTATCTTTAGATCAAATAATAACTAAGGTATTTGTCATGAGCACATGTGTGCATGGTACGAAAATGTAGAAATCTCCCTGTTATAATATGCAAAAATGGTTTGGCAATATGTAATTGAATTTATACAAGACATGCAGTCATTCTAAACGTTGCTCTAGTTGTTTGAAATTCCATTAAATAGAATAATTATACATTTTATAATAGACGCAATAAGCATTCGGATAACGGGTAGTTAATACACCCCGTCCAATCGAAACGCCGGAAAAATGGTACGAACGCCGGATATGCGGTATTTTCACGCCGAATTGTGGTCTTTTTGTCAGAATCACCGCCATTAAATTTGACAGCGGGTTACAAAAGTCGGATGAATTGATAGTTAAAAACGGTAAGTGAGTATAATGAATTAGCCTATCTGGATATACATAGCTTTTACTAACTATCGGGACTTCATTTAGTTTAGAAACTACGTTTGTTTGTCGTAACATTGAAAGTGATTTTTGTCTTATATGTTCGGCCTTTCGCTTAGACCTTATTCACGTCCTCAAGTTTCGTACTTTTATAATTTTCATTGAAAAGGGTCACAACGAGTTGGCTAAAGTAGAATTTTAAACATCCTCATACCATTATCGGGAACCGAGTGATGCATTTTCCACCGAGGAAACCGAACTGGAAGCACAGTCTTTAAAATTAAAAGTAACGCCGGATAAACTGGTAACAGTTTCTTTGGAAAATGCTTATTTTTCATCAGACAAATAAATAAGTACACAATCAGCATATTTCCAGGTGTAAGATGTAGTAGCATTGACGTTCCTCAGACCATTTTAGTAGCTGCTGCTCTAAGTCTGTAAACCTGCCTATAAAATTGTGAAAAATGAACGCCAAATCAAAAGTTGTCATTATTACACTTGATGCTATGTTCGATTCTGAATGTTTTATCAATAATGCAAGCAAAATGTCTTAACGGTGGTATATAAAACTAAAGTTCGTAAGAGAATGACTACTTTTTTAACAGACAGCAAATGCAAATTCCTCGGTACAAATTTGTTGCCATCTGTGACATGGGACACAATGTAAGAATAATTTAAGTATAAAATGAGGCTGCTATATTTTGCTGTTATACTATTTGAGCTGTACGAGTTGGCCCTTGTGTCACTATGTTTCTGGAACCCAGAATTAGTAGGCTGCCTAACTGGAGCCCACTGCTTATGTGCTGGTATACTTTCATTTTCATTGGAACCCAGCCACGTACACATAGTTGCTTTCTCATTTTTATAGTTTTATGCATTAATTTACATGTTATTTTGTTATTTGTAAATATATTCAATATTCATATATACATGTATATAACCTAACATACGCATTTTTATACCCCACCACAGGTTAGTGGCGGGGTATTATGTTTTCACTTTGGCCGTCCATGTGTCCGTCCGTCCGTCCGTCCGTAGAACGTCCGTCCATCCGTCCGTCTGTCTGTCTGTCTGTCCGTCCGTCCGTCCGCACTTCGTTTCCGTCCGATAACTTGAGTATCTATGAACGGATTTTTTTTCTTCAAATTTTGCATCTGCATTTGTACCAAGGATGTTTCGTTTGGGATTGTTAATGGGCAGATTTCGATTGTTTTTGACCCAGTTATGGCACTTGTCAATGTACTAAAAATGTGTTTTCGCCTCTACTTCCATTATTGTGTGGAACATCATGGTGAAACTTCACAAAAATGATCAAAGCAACAACAGCTTTGTGTTACCATAGAAATTTTGTCCTCAGGGGTTACCTGCCCCAGCCCGGGGGCGGGGGGTGGGGGTATATACACATGTGTAGAATCCTAAAAAAATCAATATAAAATCAGAATCAGAGAAGTTACAGCAAATGATCACAGTAATAAAAGCATCCTGTGACTCTCACAATTTACCCCATCGGGGTTATCTGCCCCTGCCCCCGGGTTATATACCCATAAAATGATGATAAAACCTGTATAAAATCATAATTTAGATAGATTTTTCTGAAACTTGTAGCTAATGATAGGAGAGATAAAACCTTCTGGTGATGATCAAATTTTAACCATAAGGGGGATATCTGCCCCTGCCGTGTGGCCACATACATTTATAAAATTACTAAATGTATGTGTTCAGAGCAGACAGGGATTTTTCAGAAGCTTACATCAAGTGGTCAGAGAAATGGAAGTGTCTTCTTATGGCAAAAATTTAGTTCCATGTGGTTGGCTGCTCCTGTCTTAATAAAATAAATCAGCAAAAAGTCAAGGAGTGCAATAGGTTTGCAGTGGCGGGGTATCACGCAGTCGTTTGCGATGCTTTTATTTCAAATCGCCAGGATACGGATGTGTTGTAACGGTTATACAGGTAAGTCGTGTTTGTTTCATTTTCGATTAGACTGCTATGTCAGGGGTTTCTTGGCATTGCCTCGTGACCCAAAGTATTCCCACTAGGCACGCAAAAGCGAAACAACGTTAAATCAACATCGATTCAACGTCATAACGACAGAAGTATCCGAGCAAACAGTGTCGACCAAGATCAAAGCATTAGCCTAATCAGGATCTACACTGTTTTGTTGATGGTAAAATCTAATTTGTTCGATTTTTAGGATACTGAATTAATGTGTCCCAGCAGGCACAGAACATTGAAACATTAAAACAATGCTGGGTCAGTCATGACGCCAGTTCAATGTTGATTTAACGTTTTGTGCCCAGTTGGTGTCCCAATATTAGGTAAATACATATTAAATAAAATAATAGATTCCCGGCTATTATCCCAATAATAAGGATAAAAGACGTTATGAATAAAGTTTGGTTACTTGAGTTTTTTCCTTCGTACACAATATATATGCATTTGTGAATGGATATATTTCACCCTAGCAGAACACATCGTTGAACATGATCAGCACTGATTCAACGTCACCACATGGATTGGTTTTTGTCCAGTGTGACTATTTTCACGAAACAATAGGTCTTTCAACATATGCACATCTGCATTTTCAGAGTCAGGTCGTTTTGGACAATGGGTTAACACCTTTGATTTAAATTTCCTCCGAACTAGGATTCAAGTTTGTTCTTCTCTAGCCTTTGCGCCCCTTCTTTACTAAGTAACCCTATTGACCTGATATGATAAAAGACCGTAAATCCCCAAATAATTCATCCATCAATTCACCCATCCATCAGCACAGATCAATCTTCGCCTCTCACTAGGATTCGTAGATTTTTCATGCGAGCAGGGATGAGTGACCTGACTATAAAGATGTGCTGATTGTATACACATTTATTTGTCTAATGGAAAAAATAAGCAGCTTCAAAACGAACTGATACCATTTTATCCGGCGATATTTTCAATTTTTGTGACTGTGCCTCCAATTCCGTTTCCTCGGTGAAAAATGCATCACTCGGTTCCCAATAATGGTATGAGGATGTTTAAAATTCTACTTTAGCCAACTCATTGTGACCCTTTTCAATGAAAATTAAAAAAGTACGAAACTTGAGGACGTGAATAAGGTCTAAGCGAAAGGCCGAACATATAAGACAAAAATCGCTTCGAATGTTACGACAAACAAACGTAGTTTCTAAACTAAATGAAGTCTCGACAATCAGTAAAATCTATGTAGATCCAGATAGGCTAATTCGTTATACTCACTTACCGTTTTTAACTATTAATTCATCCGATTTTTGTAGCCCGCTGTCAAATTTAATGGCGGCGATTCTGACAAAAAGACCACAATTCGGCGTGAAAATACCGCATATCCGGCGTTCGTACCACTTTTCCGGCGTTTCGATTGGACGGGGTGTAATATGTACCAGGGTAATTGCTCCACCCGACCCAAATACGAGTATGTGGGTACTCGTCCCAGCCCTTCCGATTACCCTGTATAAATGAGACAGATGATCTGAATATCACATTACAAAGTTGCCACATTGTTGGAAATCACATGATCTGACTCAAATGGTCTGCAGCTCCAAGTCTCTTTACAAGTTACATAAGTTTATAATTTTGTATTTACATTAAACATTTGGAGTTCCTGTGTGAGTAAATGCTGTAGATCCAGATCAGACTGCTCTTAATGAGCAGTCTGATAAGCAGTCTGATTAGGATCTACACTGTTAACCAACAGTTCCGATAGGAAAAAAATCAGTCCGTCCTAATTCATAGATGAAAAGGTCCAATATATAAATGGATTACATGTCTGAAAGTATTTATTGTAACTAAATTCAGTTATAAGACGGGAGTTCACCCTTCCAAAATTACCACAATTATGTAAATTAGTTTTGTGTTAGTCAGCTTTGAAATACATAGAGGATCTTACACGAGTGGTCATTTCATATGAAATTTATGAAACGAGCCTTTGGCGAGTTTCATAAATTTCATATGAAATGACCTCAAGTGTAAGATTCTGTTTATCAAATGACCTTTTAAACGTCTTTAAACTGAACAGTATTTATACCCCCGGTATACGAAGTATATAGGGGGTATATAGTTTTTGGTCTTTCCGTTAATATGTTTGTGTGTATGTTAACATTTTTTCTGTCACAGATTTCTCAGGAACCACTAAAGCTAGGACTTTGAAATTTGGTACATACGTTGGGTATGATTAGTTGTACCGTGTAAGAGAGAATCAGCCTCCTGCTGCTTATCATTCCCTTTATTTATCCTTTTTTTTCTTTCTCTCCAATTAATTTTCTGTCAAAGATATCTCAAAAATTTCTACAGTAAGGGTATTTAATATTTGGTAGAAACGTTGGGTATGACTAGTTGTACCGTGTAAGAGATAATTTTCTGTCAAAGATATCTCAAAAATTTCTACAGTAAGGGTATTTAATATTTGGTAGAAACGTTGGGTATGACTAGTTGTACCGTGTAAGAGAGAATCAGCATTCTCCTGCTTATCAGTCCCTTTGTTTATCCATTTTTATCCCCCGACCGAAAGGTTCGGGGGATATAGCGATGAGCCTGGCGTCCGTCCGTCCGTCCGTCCGTCCGTCCGTCCGTCTGTCCGTCCGTCCGTAAACACTTTCTTGTCCGCTCTATATCTTGAATACCCTTTGGAATATTTTCATGATACTCCACAGTTATGTAGAACAGGTCATGACAATGTGTCGCGTACAAGAATGGTAACTCTTGCTATTGTACTTTTTGAATTATCTCCCCTTTGGTATTTTTTTAGCAGATTCGTGTCCGCTCTGTAACTTGAATACCCTTTGGAATATTTTCATGATGCTTCACAGAAATGTAGAACAGGTCATGACGATGTGTCGCGAACAAGAATGACAACTCTTGCTTTCTTACTTTTTGAGTTATTTCCCCTTGATAATTTTAGGTGTGATTTTTTGGCAGATTCGTGTCCGCTCTATAACTAGAATACCCTTTGGAATATTCTCATGATACTTCACAGATATGTAGAACAGGTCATGACGGTGTGTCGCGAACAAGAATGACAACTCTTGCTTTCTTACTTTTTGAGTTATTTCCCCTTGATCATTTTAGGTCTGATTTCGTGTCCGCTCTATAACTTTTGGAATATTTTCATGATACTTCACAGATATGTAGAACAGGTCATGACGATGTGTCGCGAACAAGAATGACAACTCCTGCTTTCTTATTTTTTTAGTTATTTCCCCTTGATGGTTTTAGGTCTGATTTCGTGTCCGCTCTATAACTTGAATACCTTTTGGAATATTTTCATGATATTTCACAGATATGTAGAACAGGTCATGAAGATGTGTCACGAATAAGAATGACAACTCTTGCTTTCTTACTTTTGGAGTTATTTCCCTTTGATGATTTTAGGTGTCCGCTCCATAGCTTGAATACATTTTGAAATATTTTCATGATTCTTCACAGATATGCAGAACAGGTCATGACAATTTGTCTCATACATGAATGATAACTCTTGCTTTTAGACTCAGTGAATTATCTCCCTTTGGTAGTTTGAGCTGCTGTTTGAGTCTCTGCTCCATAACTATATAACCCTGGCAAGCTCCAGAATTTGAATAACCGTGTACCTTTTAGAATATTGATGATCATGCTGTGATATCTTATCAATGTTCCTAACTCTCTCTTACCCCTCCACATTCCCGTGACCCCTCCTGCACCCCCCCCCCCCCCCCCCCCAAATTTTTTTTTTTTTTTTTTCCAGATTTGGATTCTTTGTCCAAATTCACTTACTAGAGAGCTCAAAATTAGATTTGTAGGGCTTGTACTTTAGAAGTTATTCACACATTTTGAAAGTTGAATGTATCGTATGCTATACATTTGTGTATATGGTGGCTGTTTGAGATATTACCTCTTTTTAGCAGTCAAGCATACTGTTTTAGTCTGAGTGTTAGATAATCATGCATCTGTTAACAGTTAATGTCAATCAGAAGCATAAAAGAACGACAATATATTACTAATATGTGTTTTGAAGTGCACCCTTTTTACCAAGGTCCATGGGGGTCTTCGGTCGGGGGATTTGCCATCTCCTCTGATGGCTATTTTTTCTTTCTCTCCAATATTTTTTTTGTCACAGATTTCTCAGGAACCACTATAGCTAGGACTTTGAAATTTGGTACAAACGTTGGGTATGACGAGTTGTACTGTGTAAGAGAATATTAGCCTTCTCCTGCTTATCAGTCCCTTTGTCCATTTTTTTCTTTCTCTCCAATGAAAGTTTTGTCCCAGATTTCTCGGGAACCTCTACTGCCAGGACTTTGAAATTTGGTACAAATGTTGGGTATGACTAGTTGTACTGTATAAGAGAGAATCAGCCTTCTCCTGCTTATCATTATGTCTCCCCCCTTCAGGGTCGGGAGACATATTGTTTTTCCCCGGGCGTCTGTCCGTCTGTCTGTCTGTCCGTCCGTCTGTCTGTCTGTCCGTCTGTCTGTCACAAATCGTGTCCGTTCTATAACTTCAAAACCGCTCAAGCTATATTCGCGAAACTTCATATAAATATCAATCAACATGAGACGACGTGCAGAGTGCAAGAATGGTAACTCTGGCATTTACACTTTTTGAGTTATTTCCCTTGGAACTTAGTCCATCACAAAATTGTGTTTCAATCGTGTCCGTTCTATAACTTGAAAACCGCTCAAGCTATATTCGCGAAACTTCATATAAATATCAATCAACATGAGACGACGTGCAGAGTGCAAGAATGGTAACTCTGGCATTTATACTTTTTGAGTTATTTCCCTTGGAACTTAGTCCATCACAAAATTGTGTTTCAATCGTGTCCGTTCTATAACTTGAAAACCGCTCAAGCTATATTCGCAAACTTTCATATAAATATCAATCAACATGAGGCGACGTGCAGAGTGCAAGAATGGTAACTCTGGCATTTATACTTTTTGAGTTATTTCCCTTGGAACTTATTCCATCACAAAATTGTGTTTCAAATGTGTCCGCTCTGTAACTTGAAAACTGCTCAAGCTATATTCGCAAAACTTCATAATATTATCAATCAACATGAGGCGATGTGCAGAGTGCACAAATGGTAACTGTGGCATTTATACTTTTTGAGTTATTTCCCTTGGAACTTTGTCCATCACAAAATTGCGTCTCAGTCGAGTCCGTCTATAACTTTAAAACCATTCAAGCTATATTCATGAAAGTTCATACAAATATCAGTCAACATCAGACGACGTGCAGAATGCACTCTGGCGTTTATACTTTTTGAGTTATTTCCCTTGAAACTTTGTCCATCACAAAATTGCGTCTCAGTCGAGTCCGTCTATAACTTTAAAACCATTCAAGCTATATTCATGAAAGTTCATACAAATATCAATCAACATCAGTTGACGTGTAGAATGCAAGAACCATAACTTTAGCATTTATACTATTTGAGTTATTTCCCTTAGAACTTTGTCAGTCACAAAATTGTGTCTCAGTTGTGTCTGCTCTATAACTTGAAAACCATTCAAGCTATATTCACGAAACTTCATACAAATATCAATGAACATTAGAAGAATTGCATAGTGCAAGAACCATAACTCTTGCATTTATACTTCTTGAGTTATTTCCCTTGGACCTTTGTCAGTCACAAAATCGTGTCTCAATTGCTTTATTACTTGAAAACCGGACAAGCTATATTCACGAAACTTCATACAAATGTCAGTCAACACTAGACAACCTGCAGAGCACAGCATTTATACTATTTGAGTTATTTCCCTTGGAACTTTGTCATTCACAAAAGCGTGTCTCAATCGTCTAAGCTCTATAACCTGAAAACCGTTTAAGCTATATTCATGAAACTTCATACAAATATCAGTCAACATATAAATAGACGATGTGCAGAGCACTGTAACTCTTGCATTTATATTTTTTGACAAAAACTAAATATGAATATTAGTCAACATTACATGACATGCAGAGCATAACAACTATAACTCTTGCATTTATACGTTTTACTTATTATGAATCCCTGCTTCAGGGTACGGAAACATATTGTTTTTTCCTTGGCGTCTTAATGACTGATCCTTTTGACATCATAAAGGGGGGAGACATCTGTTTTTTCGTAGGAAAACAATTCTAGTTCCCTTTGTTTGTCCATTTTTTCTTTCTCTCCAATTAAATTTTTGTCACAGACTTCTCAGGAGCCACTTAAGCTAGGACTTTGAAATTTGGTACAAACATTGGGTATGACTAGTTGTACAGTGTAAATGAGAATCAGCCGTCTGCTTATCAGTCCCTTTGTTTGTCCATTTTTTCTTTCTCTCCAATTAATTTTTTGTCACAGATTTCTCAGGAACCACTACAGCTAGGACTTTGAAATTTGATACAACGTTGGGTATGACTAGTTGTACCGTGTAAGAGAGCATCAGCCTTCTCCTGCTTATCAGTCCCTTTGTTCATTTTTTCTTTCTCTCCAATTAAATTTTTGTCACTGACTTCTCAGGAACCACTACAGCTAGGACTTTGAAATTTGGTACAAACATTGGGTATGACTAGTTGTACAGTGTAAGAGAGCATCAGCCTTCTCCCTCTTATCAGTCCCTTTGTTTGTCCATTTTTTCTTTCTCTCCAATTAAAGTTTTGTCACAGACTTCTCAGGAACCACTACAGCTAGGACTTTGAAATTTGGTACAAACCTTGGGTATGACTAGTTGTATGGTGTAAGAGAGAATCAGCCTCCTCCTGCTTATCAGTCCCTTTGTTTGTCCATTTTTCTTTCTCTCCAATTAAATTTTTGTCACAGATTTCTCAGGCACTACTACAGCTAGTAATTTGAAATTCGGTACAAATGTTGAGTGTGAATAGCTGAATCATGTAAGAGAGAATCAGCCTCTTCCTGCTTATCATTCTCTTTGTTTGTCCATTTTTTCTTTCTCTCCAATAAAATTTCTGTCAAAGATTTCTTAGGAACCACTTTAGCTTGGATTTTGAAATTTGGTTTAAACGTTGTGTATGACAAGTTGTACTGTGTAAGAGAGAATCAGCCTCCTCCTGCTTCTCATTCCCTTTGTCCTTTTTTTCTTTCTCTCTAATTTTTTGTCACAGATTTCTCTGTTCTCATGAATCCACAGTCTTCAAATTTTGTATACATCATGAGAATGGCCATACATATTGGTGGAAAGAAAATCAAGATACTAAGATTTCTTTTGGCCTTCTTTTTCTTTTTCCTTTTTCCCATCTCTCACTCCAATGCAATAAATGGGAAAATTTATGTCAAAATTTCTCAGATTGCTATGTTATTAGGTTTACATCTAGCTTTAAACTGATTAGTTGACATCATTTGGATGCTGCTGCTGACTTTAGGTCAAGGTCCCAGACATAGAAGTTGATGTAAACTTACGTTGAAATTTTAATAACATAATTTGCATTTATTTTAATGGAACCTTTTGGTATTTGTTTATAGGCCTTTCACTGGATTTGTAATAGATTGTCCATCTGTCTGTCTGTCTGTTAGTTAACATTTGCTTGTATAAAATGTGTTTTTATTTTGCGGTGGCGCTGGCCGGGGGTATACGTGAGCCCCTGCTCACATGCTCTAGTTCCTCAAGAAATGCATTGTTGACATAGACGTTGTCAATGACTTTACATGTATGCACCAATTTGTTATTACACGTGTGGTCATACGATTTTTATGACACAAAGTTATCCACTGAATAACAGCGACGTCATATGATAATATGTCTCATAAGATGGATCTAGATTTTTGGGATTGTTTTTGAAGGGAAAAATCTTCTTCTTATAACCAAAGAAATACAGTGATGATACATACTTATCTAATTTCTCAGGTGACAGATCTACTGCCAGTACCTTCTAATGAGGCCAATCTCTACAGCCTCGCTCTGGCTGTGTCCTCTGGTAGCCCAGTGTTGTTACAAGGTGTGGTGGGGTCTGGGAAGACATCTCTGGTGGAACATCTTGCCAAGTTGACAGGTCGGGTTGGTGCCCCTAAGTTGATGAAAATACAACTTGGAGATCAGATGGATAGTAAGGTGAGTTAGTGGGCTTTATCATTTCTCTGTTTTGAAATGTTTTTTTTAAAACTGAAATAATACTTATTTTCACTGGTAGGTCTTGTTTATTTCCTTGTGATTCTGTATAAATAAAAAGTGCTTATTCAATACTTTACTGTAAAAATTCTGAAATTTGGGACACATAAAATAATTGTTGTAATTGTTCTAGAAATTAAACAGTTTGGTATTACAATGCACTAATGCCTTCAAAAGGTGCAGCTGGAAATGGCAAACAGTGTAGGTCTTGATTTGACAGCTCCTTTAGGAGCAATCTGATTTGGCTTTATCTGTTTGCTCAGACATGTCTGTCCCAGTACTTAGAATTTTTACAGTATGTCTGAACATATTCTTTTCTTTTCACAGGCTTTACTTGGAACATATCGCTGCACTGAGGTTCCTGGTGAGTTTGTGTGGCAGCCGGGAGTTCTCACTCAGGCCGTAACCAATGGTTACTGGGTATTACTAGAGGACATAGACTATGCCCCTATGGAGGTTGTGTCAGTTCTTCTGCCCCTGCTGGAGACAAGATGTCTGTCTGTCCCAGGACATGGAGATAACATCACTGCTGCTCCAGGATTTCATCTTTTTGCCACTCAGAGGTATTGTGTTAAAGGCTTATTTAAAAGTTACCTGAGAAACTTCCCAGGGAGATCACTCTGATCTGGAATATTTTATATCATGAAGAGAATCCGTGTAGGGATAAGAAACATTATATACTCTGAACAGTCACTCTTTATTTATGACGTTTCGGCATACTGCCTTTATCAAAATTATGAAATTTGTACAAGACTACATTTTGAGCATTTACATTCCTCTCAGGAATCATGTTTGAATGCTAAGAGGAATGTAAACACTCAAAATGTAGTCTTGTACAAATTTCATAATCTTGATAAAGGCAGTATGCCGAAACGTCATAAATAAAGAGTGACTGTTCAGAGTATGGAATATTTTAGCCGCTACATGCGAAAACCAACAAAGTGGCATGTGTGCCCAGCGAAGACTCGGATCAGCCTGGACATCCACCCAGTCTGATCAGAGTCTTCTCTGTCAGCATGGACTGGAGCTAGCTTAGACCCTTAGTTACCCTTTAAGCACACAGTGAAGAGTCAGATCCAGAGTTGCTTCTAGGGCGTGGGAGTCTGATAATCCCGCTTATTTTACATTATTGGCCCGAAATTTTGAATTGGCTGTGTAGTAAATCCCGCAAAGTGCCGAGGTGCGGCACAGTTTTGGTATTTCGGTGCGTATTGGGGTTCTTTCATGGAACATTTGGTTCCTTTAAATCATCGTCTATTTCCGTTTTTTCCCGCTAATTTCCGGGGATTTCGTCTTCTGAGATTTGCCTGAGACTATAATTCTATTGGCCCAGACGGATCACATGATGAAAAATTGGATTTTCCCCACTGCGCGCACATACCTTTGTACTTTCATTTCGTCTCGGAGATAGAAAAATGTCGCAGAAGTCGATTCGGTCTTGGGTTGTGATCGAACAAACGGATAAATCGGCCAAATCTGATTCAGAGGAGGTTCCTACATTGGCCTCTGAAAACGCATCGGATCCACCAAAAAAGAAGCAGAAATTTGAACACTCATTCCAACAGAAATAGCTGGAGAAATGGCCGTTTCTTCGCAAAACGGATAAAGGAATGTTTTGCCAGACTTGTATCGATCAGAAAAAACTGAACACACTCACAGAGGGCTGTACGAATTACCGTACTAGTACGATAGAACGTCATGTTTCAACCCAAGATCATAAGGACGCCTGACTGGGCAGATGCTCAGGCTGATCTGATTCTTTGCCAGGTGCACATGCCACTTTGTTGGTTTTGTCATGTTGCAGCTCATATGCCATTCTTCTTGCAGGGGCTAGTCTTGGAGGAAAAAATTGTAGAAGAGTTCCGAGAAAGATACATGCTTAACACTATTTTATAGTATGATATCATGTTTAAGAGTGTTTTATAGTGTCATGCATTAAATGTTATAAGCCATTGGTAGATTGAATTTGTAAATAACTTTGATACATTGAGTAGCAATGTGGTGATGTCTGTAACAATTCCATATAATGAAATGGCAAAATCTTGACATTTTGAGGCAAAAATAGCAAATAAAATGTGCTTTCAGTATTTTAAGGATGAATAGAATATGCTGTCATGCTCCTGTATTATTAAATTTATAAAACTCTTATGAGGAATAGGGAAAATGCTTTGCAGAGCCTCCTTTCTTATCTTTTCCCCCTTTTTGTTCAATGAATTCAGTAGTACTTGAGCACTTTTAAGATCCTTCGTGTAATAAGAATTTTAAATGAAATAATAGAAGCAGCTAAATTAAATGTGTTCATCTGCTATGCTTGCATTTTTCAAAATTACATTTTATCTTTGTTTAACTGAATGTAAGACAAAAGGGAGTTTTTTTCGCTTGATATATATACTGTGGGTTAAAAGTTATATGCTGTTTCCATTAAAATTCAGAATATTTTTCAATTCGTTGCAGATGCCTTAAAATCAGGCGAAGGCAAAATATTTTTTATATAAGAAAACATTTATAATAAATAAATAAAACCTCTAAAATAGACTCTACATAGTATTTGAAATCTTCCTGACTATTCCGCTACTATTTTCAGACTACTAGGGGGCAGTTCAGGCTGGCATCGACAGCAGTCAGGCAGTAGTGTCCTACTTGAAAAACTTTGGACTAGGATTCTTGTTGAACCCCTGTCTAGGATGGAACTATCACAGGTACACTGCAGTTTTAGATAAGCTAAATGGTTGGGGTAAAAAAATAAATTATTTATTTTATTTGTACAGTAAATGGTATCTTGTATATCTCATTTAGACCACCTCATTATTAATATCATATGTGAAAATGTGTTTGGGTTTTATAGCACAGGCCACACATTATAAGAATTAAATTATTTAGACAATACAAAAAAGTTAGAAGTAATGCTCATTACATTAATTAGTACCTCACAAGATGCAGACATCACTATCTATATGATCACTTCAAAGGCCAATAAGGATTCTAGAAAGGAAAATACAATGTCTCGCATGACAGGTCTCGCATGACAGGTCTGTTGTTATTCATTGCAGGTTATGTGTTCCAAATATCCTCAGCTAGCCACAGTAGTTGACAAATTACTGGATATCTACTTCCTGTTATCAGCTGGGAACCATTCTGGTGCAGATGATGTTACTATAGAGACAGAAGCAGAGAACGTTGGGAAGTTCCTGTCACATGATGGTAGATTGATTTCAACCAGGTATTCTTATACTGTATACATTTCTTAATTCAGATAAAGGAAAAAATATTAATAGATTTTAATGTGAATGGCTACTCCTCCATGTTTTTCTGCTTCTTTAGAAGAAGAAGCCTTACCAAAATGGGATCACAGGGATACAGACTAACTAATTTTTCATAGGAGCAAGCTGGGCCCCTAAAAACTGAAACTTAGTTGCCCAGCCAGAAATTTAGGGGCCCACATTTAAAACGTGGGAATCTTTTATTCAGAATCTGAGCGAGAATTGCACCGTTTCCATAGGCTTTGTAGTAAACCCTCCTTTCTTCATTGTTTTGTTTCCTTTTAGCAACTGTGTGTGAAACACCAGCGATGTATCGCCATATTAAGATTTTTAGCTGTCAAATCGGTCTATCTATCTATCTTCCATTACGAGGAGGCGACCATGTTGTTTCTCAATAGTGAGTAAAATCCAACACACAAGTATGACGGAACACTGAATATTCATAGCCGATATCGGCACGGAAGTTAGCAATACCCTTAGAGGTGGCGGATTTTACTACAAGCCGAAAACACCCCAGACACACGCCGACAGCTGAAGATCTCAAACTGGGCGACTATCTTTTTAATTTTAGGCGCCCACCTGATTTTTTACTCGCAGTGGGCGAGTGGGGGACCGCTAGTCTGTATCCCTGGATCAGTTCTTAAAGGAAAGAATTTGCTCCTAGGCGAATTTTATCCATTCACTGTAAGATCACCTTTTGAATAACTTCCATGGTTATACAAGTTTTCAATGCTTCTCTACTCTTGTGCAAAGGTTAAGTAATTGCTCTTATTATTGATGTACCTATTATTAACCTATAATGTGTGGGCCTTATTACATGGCCATGTGTCATATAATTGCTAACAGACTGGTGGTGAATAGTTTTTTTTTCAACACTGATTTGCTGCTATAGAAGTAGTCTAATCTTGGCCTGCTCTGGCCCTTCTGTCGTATTGTTTAGTTTAGTAATTTAATTAGGTATTGTTTAGTTTAGTAATTTAATTAGGTTAATATTCTGACAATTAACAAAGGAACAAATACTTGTTTGTAGAGACCTGATGAACTGGTGCCACAGAATTGCCTTGGACTTTGATGTTTCCTCCTCTGCCTCCAGTAACCTTGTCTTTCAAGAGGCACTCGATTGTTTTGTTGCCTGTTTATCGAAGCCTGACAAGAGAATGCCCCTGGCTGAAGCCATTGGAGCAAAACTGAATCTGACTAAAGTTAAAGTAAGTAACAGCCATCTGAAATCTTGTTTTGATTTGCTTTTTTTCCTAATGATTTGCTGTGCTGTGGTTTCAGGTGATCGGGTTCACTTTCATGAGAAGCAACTCCACCATTAACATTCTTGCCTCCCTTCTCAATATAGATCAACTCATAAAGGAAAAATGGAGCAAATTCTTTCCTTGAAGAGCAGATGCCATTATGGAAGGGCCACATGGTCCAAGGAAGCAAATAGGAAGTCTCAAAAGTTATTGCCCTTTATTAAAAATTGCAAAAATCATGGAGACGTACCCATAGACTGTAAGAAGCTCCAGATAATTTGAGATTTTCATGATACTGCTAAGATTGTATTCATTTGATCTCCCATATACTGCGATACCCTGATAAGAACCGTCCCTCTAATAACATCATTACAAAGAGGGGTAACAATGTAGGATTTTGTAGGGTAATATGAAAAAAAACAAAAACAGTGAACCTTTCTCTTTTTTTTCTGTAGGTTCGAAATATTGTGGATTCATTCAGACTCAGGGTCTCCATGGGCAGGGAAAACCATCTAGAAAATTAATTTTTATCCATGTATAAAGGGAAAAATCTGGGAATTTTGTGATTGGTCTGTGAAATTTGGAAAGGAATGGAAAAGTCAGGGAAAAGTCATGGTATTTGAAAATTAATGACTACAACAATCCTTTAAAATGTAAGTACTCTGCCCAAGGGGAAAGGATATATATTCAGAAATGATAATCCATGCACAGAAGTAATAACCCTCCTGGTTTGGGGCCACACTTAACATGCTTAAAGAAAAGAATTAGCTCCTATACAGAGCAGATTCTTTCTGTTGATAGTAACTATTCGTTTTCAAGTGATACCTTTTGAACTGTTAAAGTAAAATATAGAAAGAACCTTTGGAGCTATAAAGATATATGGAAGATTGGAAAACATAATTATGGGAAAAGTCAGGGAATTTAGTAGTGGAGCAAAAGTGGCAACCCTGAGACTATAACAATCCATCATGAGTGTCCATGTAGGATAGGGAAATCTCACCAGAGGGATCAGAATTTCAACCAGGGATGAGGTTTGCCGAGTCCCTGGTTGAAATTCCGACCCCGAGGGTGAGATTTACCAATCCTACATGGACTGGCTCATGATGGATTATTTTTCTCCCACTGTTGGCGGATTTCAAACCTCAAGTTGGATTAGGCTTCAGAACAGGAAAATTTTAACTTTTTAACAGTGATCTAAGTAAATTTTGAGCATCCCAGTGTGTTTATCGGGTCCTAAAAAGGATGTAAACACAGTTTGCACCTTAAAAATAGGTGGAAAACACAATATGTGGACTATTTTATCTTCCAGAGGGTGAAAACAAAATGCAACTTAGCCTTTCACGTCATGCACGTCAAGTTTGCTAGCGGCGTTTTATAACAGGGTTTAGTGACGTCATTAAAATTGAGTGATGTCACAAACCTATGATCTGCTATCAGACATCATCGGACATGCTTGCTGTCCATTTTGTTCATCTAAAATTAAAATATTAGTCAAAAATTGAAAAGGTCTGGTTGCTAATATAAGAAAGATGTTGCCAGGTGTAAGATAGAAGTTTCTTATATGAGCTGAGGGCCTACCTTATATATGCAAAGGTGGGAGAATATGTAAACCCACAGATACCATGGACTCTCTCAATCTTGTTTGGAGTTGCCAGTAAAAATATTGCTTATAGTGTAGATAATTTATGCAGCTGTTGTGCTAGATTATACAGCTTTCAGGATTTGAGTTACGTAGTTTATGATGTGTCTTTAACTTTATCCAAAGGTTTTTGTTAGTTTCTGTTTGTGTGGTTATGACAAACTTGGTTACTTGTTAGTTCTCTAGGCAGGCTTCAAGGTTCCATATTTATTTGGCTATAAAACAGTGTTTTTCCATCTCTAGAATGACCCCAAATACCTTAATCAGTCTTAATAAGACTCTTATGTTAATTCTGCTTTTAGGTGGGTTTTTCCTTCCTAAAATAATCATTAAAACCAACAGAGCTCTAGATAAGAGAGAGTATTTGATGATGATTAAGGATAATTTTTTTATTTCGCATCGAAATCATATGTTGTGACCCCTCATCTGAACAGTCTTGTATAGATGGTTCAGATGAGGGGTCTCAACATATGTTTTTATGCAGAATCAACAAAAATTATCCCTAATTATCACCAAATACTCCCTCTTATCTAGAGCTCTGAACCAAGATCTGTCTTATAAGATGGATCTGGATTTTGGGATTGTTTTGGAATGGATCTGGATTTTGGGATTGTTTTGGAATGGATCTGGATTTTGGGATTGTTTTGGAATTGATCTGGATTTTGGGATTGTTTTGGATGGGAAAACCTCCTGTCTTATAACCAAAGAAATACTGTTATAAGAAATATTGTAATAAGAAATATTGTAATATGTTCTCTGTTTCAGGCTGAGTATTTTTGCCTGACGTACAAACCCGAGGTCAAGATTACCACTAAATCTTTGTCCGTGGGGCGAGCAACTTTACCTGTGAAAAAGGATATTTCATCTCTTTTGACCAGGTGGGTGTAGAATGGAGAATGGGAGCTTTTTAAGAGCTCTATACAAGAGAGAGTATTGACAATAATTTTGAGATAAGTTTTGCTAATTTTCCAAGAAATCTTATGTTGTGACTCCTCATTAAAATTGCCTCAGTGAGTAGTTCTAATGAAGCTATTGCAGCAGGATGTTAAGGTGAAATATGAAAAATTAACCTAGAATTGGTGTCAGTACTCCAGCTTATCTGCAGGTCAGTCATAAGTAGATGAAAATATTGTAAATCCATTTCAGTAGCCCAAGATTATTACCGTAATTTGTTTTGACAAAAGTGAGCCGCAACACATGAAAATAAACAAAGTCATGCACCCAGGGCAGACTCAGATCAGCCTGGGCATTCACCCAGTCTGATCAGTCTTCGCTGTCCCTATGGAGGTAGCTTAGATCCTTAGCTACCCTTTAAGGGCTAAGGGAAGAGTTTGATCAGACTGGGCAGATGCCCAGGCTTATCTGAGTCTGCACTTGTGCACAACCACTTTGTTGCTTTTCTTGTGTCTTGGCTCAAATATACCTCAAATGGAGATCACTCTAAATTGAAAGAATTTGCCTGCTGTCTCACTGAAGGTTACTCAGGAAGGAAGTGCTGTCATTAAGGAGAAAGTGTTGAGTAGCTTCACATGGAGAAGAAATTCATCTGTCAGGGAAACAAATGCTAATGCTAAGTTGTTGCCCTTGTAAAAATGTTGCCAAAACCATGGTAGGCTAATCTTAACCTATGTGTACAAGGTCAAATATGACCAGATGTTTTATGGGTGTGAAACAGGACTGGAATAAGTTTCTGCCTCTTTCATTGTTCAGCATCAAAATGAGCCAGGACATGAGAAAACCAACAAAGTGGCATGTGGGCCAAGGGAGCACTCATATCAGCCTGGACAGCTGCTCAGCCTGATCAAAGTGTTTGCTGTGTGCATAAAGGATAGGTAAGGGTCTAAGCTACCTCCATTGCGACAGCAAAGAATATGACTAAGGTGAAAATATAACAGCTTTTTGGATATTCATATCAACAGGATAGGAAAGGGAAATGTTATAGGACATACAAAAGCTAATATTGGAAACTTATTTTTGTTGCTGTGAAGTCACTCAATATGTATTTTTCCACAGCAGAAAGAGAAGTACATTTTCATTCACTCGTCAGTCTAGTGCTCTGTTGGAGAGAGTAGCAGTCTGTGTGTCTAACAGTGAACCAGTCTTATTGGTAGGGGAGACAGGAACCGGTAAAACTTCATCAGTCCAGTACCTTGCAGAACAACTTGGTAAGATAGGGCTCCAGGCAAGGAATTTCATAGTGGTTTTAAAATATCTTTTCATTAAATTTTGATATATTTAGATTAAGGTATATGGGTAAATTGCCATGTTTTTCCCCCATCTTTGCAAAGGGGGACAAGTTCAGTGATATTCTGTTTGCTTCCTTAGGGGACAAAATCTTCAAAAATGGGAACTACTCTTGGGAGCAAATTTTTTTCCCTTAACAGTTGACCCTCAATGGAAAAAGAGACATGAAGGAAAATTGTATAGGCTCATTCTCTGAAAGCTAGTCACCATAAGCATTTCACTAGAATGATTCAAATATGTTGCCACAACTGACATCTCTGCATGAAAAGTAAAGTTTTGGCAGTTAACACTGGGAATTAAACCCGCTGCTCTTCAGGTACAGATCAGGGGCCAGTTGTTTCGTCAGTTAATGTTTTCGTTAAATTTCAAATGTTAGTATCTCAAATACACCAATATTTATTGTTGAAAAAAAATTCGAGCAGCTTTTGCATTGCAAAAACTTCTCACATTTTTTAACAAAAAAAATTCAGTGTCTTTGGTTATAAAGTCATAAAACACTTAACAAGTTGACTTTTTAACAAGCTCATCAGGCTAACAATGCTATGAAGAAGTGGGCCTAGACATTTACGTATCTGAGCAAGTTGTGTCAAGCTTTTGCATAATCATTTAAAATATGGGATGATTTATAATAGTCATTCCATGTGACTGCTACAAATATTATTTACCATAAAAACACCCCCTTTTTACCACCATTTTCTCAATGAGAGACAAGTTTTGTGACAGCCCATTTGCTTTCCTGGGTGACAAAACCCTTTCAAAGGAGCAAATTATTTCCTTTAAGAGAAGATACGCATTGAGACTGTGGCAAAAAGAGTAAATGTTTGAATTGGTTCCCCTGTAAGTGTACCCATTCACTTTAATACTTTTAAGATGTCTCAATACCTAGATGTATTCAAATTCTCAATTTACATTGGCGTAAGTTGAGGGCATCCATATCTTTCTTTCAGGCCACAAGCTACATGTAATCAACATGAACCAACAGAGTGATAGTGCTGACCTTCTTGGAGGGTAAGATTACCTGTTAATCTCCTAAATATTGGCTAAATATTCGCAGTTACTCTTCTGTCTGAATTTGAACAGGTATTTTATTTCTAAAAAAAAATCTTTAAATGCAGGACCCATATGAGAGGCTCGTAAGGTGAAAATGTACACTTTCATGTTTTGCCACCAGTTATACAAAGAACAACAATTTTTGCGTCTGTCGATCCCATTACCAAACGGGGTCTGGTGTTAAGGGAAAGAAAATGTTCTTTTTTAAAGTTTTTTGCATTTTTTTTCCTTGAAGTACTGACCCACATTGAGAGGCATGGGAAGCAAAAATGAAAATGGAAGAGTTGCTCTCCTTGAAATTGTGTCCCTTCACCTTAAACTTTTTAGAATTATGTTGCTTGTGGTGCAAAGCATGAATCTGTATGTTGCTGCATAATTCTTATGGATCATGATAACACTTTCATATTTACCTTCCCATTTTCTTGAAATGACTGAAATCTGTCAAAAATTGAGCTATGAAATGAGAGTGGACTCTTATCACATGTGCACACAGTAGAGACTCAGGTCAGCTTGCTCATCTATGCAGTATGACCAGTCTGTCCTGTTTGCATAAACACAATCATAAAGAATTTTCAGAGCAGATGTTGAGGACCTATCAGATTGCACTGATGTTCAGGCTGACCAGACCTGGGTTCGAGGTTATAAAACTTGAGAATAATCTCGAACTCAAAATGAAACACACTGATTGGCTGCTTCCGAGCATGTGCTCGGAAGCAGCCAGTCAGTGTGCTTTATTTTGAGTTTGAGAATGTACTCAGGTTTTATAACCTTGGGACCTGCTTCTTTGATGTTTGTACTTGCTACAAGGTACAAAAGTAGGACTAAAACAAGAGTTTATTTTTATTATGCCCCCAATTTCGGAGAAATTGTGGGGGCATATTGGTTTGGGCCTGTCCGTCTGTCCGTCTGTCTGTCTGTCCGTCTGTCATATCAAGAACCGTAAGAGCTAGGAGCTTGAAACTTTATACACATGATCAGTATGAAAAATAAGCGAACACGTGTTTTTTCTTTTTTCCGCGGGTCACATATTTCAAGAGTTATGCCCCTTTTTCGACTTAGCCTGCGGAACCTTGTGAACAAAATATCTCAAGAACCCCTGATGCTAGGATCATGAGGTTTTGCAAGATGAGAATGCCCAAGGTGTAGATGACCTGATTAACTTTTGAAACAAATTCGTGAATTTTTGACCGAGTTATGCCCCTTTTTCGACTTAGTGCATTGTAAGCCTATGGAACCTTGTGAACAAAATATCTCAAGAACCCCTGATGTTAGGAGCATGATTTTTTGCAGGAAGATACTGCCTGTGGTGTAGATGACCTGATTAACTTTTGAAAAAAATTCGTGAATATTTGATCGAGTTATTCCCCTTTTTCGACTAAGTGCATTGAGGCCTATGGTACAAAGGTACCCTTACATATAGTCAAGAACAATAAGAGCTAGGAACTTGAAAACTTTATACACATGATCAGTATGGAAAATAAGCAGACCTGTATTTTTTTATTTTTCCGCCGGCAATGTATTTCCAGAGTTATGCCCCTTTTTCGACTTAGCCTGTGGAACCTTGTGAACAAAATATCTCAAGAACCCCTGATGCTAGGATCATGAGGTTTTGCAAGATGAGAATGCCCAAGGTGTAGATGACCTGATTAACTTTTGAAACCAATTTGTGAATTTTTGACCGAGTTATGCCCCTTTTTCGACTTAGTGCATTGTAAGCCTATGGAACCTTGTGAACAAAATATCTCAAGAACCCCTGAAGCTAGGAGCATGATTTTTTGCAGGAAGATACTGCCTGTGGTGTAGATGACCTGATTAACTTTTGAAAAAAATTCGTAAATTTTCGATTGAGTTATTCCCCTTTTTTGACTTAGTGCATTGAGGCCTGTGGTACAAAGGTACCTTTACATATAGTCAAGAACAATAAGAGCTAGGAACTTGAAACTTTATACACATGATCAGTATGGAAAATAAGCAGACCCGTATTTTTTTATTTTTCCGCTGGCAATGTATTTCCAGAGTAATGCCCCTTTTTCGACTTAGCCTGTGAAACCTTGTAAACAAAATATCTCAAGAACCCCTGATGCTAGGATCATGAGGCTTTGCAAGATGAGAATGCCCAAGGTGTAGATGACCTGATTAACTTTTGAAACAAATTCTTGAATTTTTGACAGAGTTATGCCCCTTTTTCGACTTAGTGCATTGTAAGCCTATGGAACCTTGTGAACAAAATATCTCAAGAACCCCTGAAGCTAGGAGCATGATTTTTTGCAGGAAGATACTGCCTGTGGTGTAGATGACCTGATTAACTTTTGAAAAAAAATCGTGAATTTTTGATTGAGTTATTCCCCTTTTTTGACTTAGTGCATTGAGGCCTATCGTACAAAGGTACCCTTACATATAGTCAAGAACAATAAGAGCTAAGAACTTGAAACTTTATACACATGATCAGTATGGAAAATAAGCAGACCCGTATTTTTTTTATTTTTCTGCCGGCAATGTATTTCCAGAGTTATGCCCCTTTTTCAACTTAGCCTGTGGAACCTTGTGAACAAAATATCTCAAGAACCCCTGATGCTAGGATCATGAGGCTTTGCAAGATGAGAATGCCCAAGGTGTAGATGACCTGATTAACTTTTGAAACAAATTCGTGAATTTTTGACCGAGTTATGCCCCTTTTTCGACTTAGTGCATTGTAAGCCGATGGAACCTTGTGAACAAAATATCTCAAGAACCCCTGAAGCTAGGAGCATGATTATTTGCAGGAAGATACTGCCTGCGATGTAGATGACCTGATTAACTTTTGAAAAAAAATCGTGAATTTTTGATTGAGTTATGCCCCTTTTTCCACTTAGTGCATTGAGGCCTATGGTACAAAGGTACCCTTACATATAGTCAAGAACAATAAGAGCTAGGAACTTGAAACTTTATACACATGATCAGTATGGAAAATAAGCAGACCCGTATTTTTTTATTTTTCCGCTGGCAATGTATTTCCAGAGTTATGTCCCTTTTTCGACTTAGCCTGTGGAAACTTGTGAACAAAATATCTCAAGAACCCCTGATGCTAGGATCATGAGGTTTTGCAGGATGAGAATGCCCAAGGTGTTGATGACCTGATTAACTTTTGAAACAAATTCTTGAATTCTTGACAAAGTTATGCCCCTTTTTTGACTTAGTGCATTGTAAGCCTATGGAACCTTGTGAACAAAATATCTCAAGAACCCCTGATGTTAGGAGCATGATCTTTTGCAGGAAGATACTGCCTGTGGTGTAGATGACCTGATTAACTTTTGAAAAGAAATCATGAATTTTTGATTGAGTTATGCCCCTTTTTCGACTTAGTGCATTGTAAGCCTATGGAACCTTGTGAACAAAATATCTCAAGAACCCCTGATGCTAGGAGCATGAGTTTATGCAGGAAGATACTGCCTGTGGTGTAGATGACCTGATTAACTTTTGAAAATAATTTGTAAATTTTGGATTGAGTTATGCCCCTTTTTCAACTTAGTGCATTTTTTGCCTATGGAAGCTTGTGAACAAAATATCTGGAGAACCCCTGATGCTAGGATCATGATTTTTGCAGGTTGATATTGCCCAAGGTGTAGATGACCTGATTAACTTTCAAAAACAATTCGTAAATTTTTGACTGAGTTAAGCCCCTTTTTCGACTTAGTGCATTGTAAGCCTATGGTACAAAGGTACAAGCATTATTGGATGAACCTTCTCTAGAGACAAGCATATGGTTGGGGGCATAGTGTTTCATAAACACATTTTCTAGTTGTTTTCAGGTTCAAGCCCGTGGATTTGAGGTTTATCATCAAGCCATTCTTTGAAGATTTTGAAATCTTGTTTATACACAGCTTTTCTCAGAAACAGAATGCCAAATTCCAGGGTCATCTGCAGGTATGTCAGAATAAAAAACTTACCTAACTCTTGCAGTTTTATAAAAGAACTGATTGTTGGGAGTGTTGAGTACACACATAAGAACGGAAACAGAAGGACAGCATTCAATATGCTGTGGGCCATACTGACTGTGAAAAAAGGAAAGAAGATAGAAGATGAAACAAAGCTGTAGGTGTGGAGAAGAATATAAGATTTCTAACTTGTGGTTTTAATAGTAACTGTTTTAGGATCTATATAGGACCCTACTTGACAAAGACAGGACTAGCGTATTTTCACCTTCAGCATATGCATCTAAATAAATCTTTGTGCTAGAAAAAAATTGTTTCCCAGTTTTATTGTGGTCTTTCCTGAGGATTTTTCCTACCTACTTCCTAAGTACAAACATGCTTATCAAACTTTTGATGCATACATTGAAGACTTTGATGCCTCATTTGGATCTGCCCTGTTCACTATAAAACATAGTCCAAATGTTTGAAGTTAATATTGCTTGGTCCCCTCCATGTTTCAGGATTGTTTTTCCAACAGGAAGTGGGACACTCTATTTTCTCTGATGGACCACACCACCACATCAGCTCTGAAGAAATTTGACAAAGGTAGGACTGAAGCAGTGGTTCACTTACTGGATAGAGAATAGAATGTTACATCTGTTTCATTTAGTATTATGTTTATCTGGCAAGATCAGAAAATATGTTGATATGGCAAGGCATTTGGGCAAACTTACGGTCCCACTGACGTGGTATCATCAACATTTTCCAGGCTCTTATCATTGGTTACTTTTTACAATAGTTGTATGGTATGTGGGATGATCATTAAATAATGGAAAACCTTTGTAGATTAGTTGATTACATACAGAAATGAGTAACTTTCATGTAACACCAACAATTGTCTTTAGAGCTTTCCAATCCATGTTTGAAATTGAAATTTTAACATATTACCGTAGCGATATATTACGTCACGTGCATGCGGGGTAACACGTGTGATTTTTTCCGACGTCATTTTGGTAAAGAGGTGCTCGTATTATGCTTATTATGTGCGATATGTAAGAAGAAATTGAAATCTTAGGAACACCTTCCGTTTAAGTCAGGTTTTGACTTTTGAAACACACATATAATGGTTGTCTATGGAAACGCTCTGAAATCTGGCATGAATTAAAGCTAAAGCAAGGGTTGAAATAATTGATTTTTAGGGAGTTTGACATCTTATTCCGTGATTTCCAGTATTGTGCTAAAGTATACTGATCGATTATCAAGTACAGGATAATTTTGGTACTTTCTGCTATACAAATCTCCCAAGACTCTGCTTGTTAAAGTGCAATGACGTCACTTTTCTGGTTCCGCCGGCTTAAATTCAGCGAAAAACGTCAAATTTTGCTCGATCAAAAGTGTTTCACTTTGTATTTCTGCCAGGTTAGAGAAAAAGTCATGAATAACAACATATTTCTTTTAGTATCCGAGACTTGCATCAAGCCATCACACCATCACAAACTTTTATCCATTCTTTGTTACTAATCAGCAGCAAATATACATGAAAATATGCAAAAATTTAGAGACTAAACCCTTATAAGTTTAAGGAATGGTTGCCATGGCAACGATATGATATTCCTATGCAGTACTTGAAGACTTAATTATATGTCATATGCTTGCATCTTAGGTATTAAATACCTGATATACTATTTTTGACACATATCTAATGAAATAAATCCTAGTTTCCATTACTTAATGATCACCCCTCGTAAAGTAATTATTTTTCATGAGAGAAGTCTTAAACTCAAGACCTGGATAAAAGACCTTGTTTGCCAGTTTGATGCTTCTATCCTAACTTATTCTTTCATAATACTGCCATGTCTGATTATGAGAGGTATCTAAAGATGATAGCAATTTCGTCTGATAAACAAAAGCAAATTACAGTGAGTTGCAGTCATGGTACCTTTGAATAACACTTTTCATCAATTAAGAAATAACATTTGATTTTTCAGCGTTCATCGTGTGATGACCCAGTGGGCAGAGCTAAAATTCCATGAAGTACAAAGCGCTTCTTGTAGAATTTCAGCGATGAAATCTTGCTACTTCACATGATAAACACTGAAAAATCGTATTTCAATTCTTATATTTACACTTTATTTTTAGACCCTTTCTATGTCGTTTTGGTGGTAATTTAGTTTAGAGTATGCAAAATATGGGGCTAAGAAAAGTTAGTAACGACGTGTTCAGCCATTACGTTAAACAACTGTTGCCATGACATGGCATTAATCGAATGTTATGTGGACCAACCAATACATTCTGTTACCTTAGACGCTGCTTGACGACAACATCACATTATCAATTGTCATTCATCTGTGTATGAAGCTAGTTGCTCTGAAAGGTTTACCTAATGGAAGTCAGTGGCAAGTGTAAATATCAAGGAATGGTAGCTGAAGCAAAATTTGAAAGTGTCATCCCCTAACACCATGACCAGATACTGGAATTATACTAAAATTTGATCAAAGTTGGCAAAGTTGATGTATCTGCCCAGAAATTTGTCAAAAATGCTGTCTTAATGGCAGATAGTGCTGACCCCAATCAATTTTACTTTGTCCATTGCAGTAACTTGTATCTGTGTATTCCAGGATCTGATGTTAGACAGAAGTGGAAGTCTGTTTCTCGCAGACTAAAACAACTAAAGATTCAAGTTCAGCAGACACAGAATGCTCTGGCTTTTAGCTTTATTGAGGTAAGGGAGGGATGGAGGGAATGGAATAGTATTTTACTTTTTTTGTGTGCAGCTGAATTGCTACGGCCATATTGATGAAACAGCTGTTTATGTTCTGTATATAGGTTTTAGATAATCTTTCATATGTTGTAAAAAAATAAGGTAAATTGGTGAATCTCCATTTTTTTTAGCCATTTTTACAATTGGGGACAACTTTTGTGACTTCCTGTTTGCTTGGCTTGAGAATGAAGGCCTTACAAAAGGGGGTCTGCTCCTAAAGGACAAAAAATGCTTCTAGATGAGCAAATTCTTTGCTTTAAGAATTGACCCACATTGATAAAGGAGGCAAAAATGAAAATGGCAGAGTCGCTTCCCCTGAAAGTATACCAATTCACCTTAAAGTGTATGATACATTATCATTTTTACTTTGGAGTCAACTTCATCAGAGTAGTGTTTTCTTCCTTTGTGGTGTAATTCCTTCTCTAAAGGTGCTAGGCTCATGAAAATAATTTGCTGTCTTCATACTCTCCAAGAAAAGAATTTGTTTTATTGGAGCAAATCTTTTCATTTAAGAGAAGAGTGTCAAATATTTCCATGTCAGAGTAATAGCCCATGGAGGTGTATCCTTTACCTCAGGTGAATTGATACACCTTTCAGGTGAAGCAACTCTGCCAATTTCTTCTTTGCTGCCCTTGTAATGTGGGTCAGGGGAAGCAGCTCAGTGACTCTAATTTTTGCCTCATTTTGAAGGGGGTTCAACTTGTATAGGAAAAAAATTGGAGCAATTTCTTTCCCTTAAGAGCAGACCCCATTCTTGAAGGGTTTCATCACCCAGGGAATCAAACAGGAAGTCAAAGGTGTTCCTCTTTTTTAAAAAATGGCAGGTGTTGTACCCATACACATTAGTTATCCTAAAACTTGAACAAGAGGATTGTACTACCTGGTGATGTGATGTGTCAGAATGTTCTGTGTGCTGGGAAAGAGTGCTGACCCAATCAGACTGCTCCCAATATAGGTCTGCAGTGTTTGCTGAGGGACTCTACCCCAATTTTAATTAATCCTTATAGTACCAAAAATGCACACAACAAAATTTACATCTGCTCAATTTCAAAAAGTATTCTGTCCAAGCTGTATCATATTAAGAAAATAAAGATTAGAGGACAAACCTTGTAAACACAGATGTGGCAGTTCATTATGACCCACCTTGTCCGCATCTGCTCTGTTTGCAAATTCAACATTTTTTCATTCTGTGCTTAAGGGTTAAGGGATTTTTTTTTATCTTGGTAATAGGGTTCCCTGGTTCATGCAATACGAAATGGTGAGTGGATTCTGTTAGACGAGATCAACTTGGCTGCCATGGAAACCTTGGAATGTTTGAGTGGACTGTTGGAGAGTACTGCTGGATCAGTTCTGCTAATGGAGAGAGGGTCAGTATAATATGTAGGTGATACAGTGCTATGGAACATTATGTATCAATGTTAGGATAAATGAAGCATAATATACGTTATGAGAAAGGCCAGGTATATATAAATTCACAGGCTATAGTGTATCCCCATAGATGTCAGTATTTATGTGATATTCAAGGGAAATAAGAAAACATGTCTTCAGATATGCTGAAAGTGAAGACTGGGTTACCTATACATCTTTGCAGTCTGATCAAAGTCATAATGAATGGCATCAACAGTCTGTAGACCTTGAGAAACCAGTATTGCAAAAAATTAAAACTAGTCAGTCTTGATGTATACAAAAGCTGATTTGGGTGCAGTAGGGCTCATTTGGCTATAGTGATAGTACTGTAAAAATTCTAATTATTGGGACAGATGGATCTGAGCAAACGGTGCAGTCTGATCTGGGTCTGCACTGTTTGCTGTTTGTCATTCCATTTGCAAACTTTGGAAGCATTATTATGTTGTAAAACCAAACTTTTTTAGGACAATTACAGTGATTATTTCTAGTGTCCCAATTTTTGTCACCCGAGTAGGCGGAGGGAGACTACAGAAATGACGCTGGTCTGTGTGTGTGTCCTTCCATCCATCCATCCGTTCTTCTGTCCGAAATCTTGTCCTTGCAACTCTTCCTATGTCTTTCATTGGATTGATTTGAAATTTTACAGGTTGTATTCTTATGATATGAAGGATGTGCATGTGGGTTTTGATTTTTGTTTCGGCCATTTTTGATGGAGTTACGGCCCTTGCTGACTCTGACCTTGTCCCCGCAACTGCTGCCACATCTTGTATCAGATTTACCTGAAATTGTGCAGAATGTTTCATCATGATCTGAAGATGAGCATGTGGTTTTGGAATTTCAGTTGTCCTATATTTTACAAAGTTATGGCCTTTTGGCATTTTTGGCATTTTTTCAACTTTTGAACCGTTTGACTGAGAGAGCTGACATTTGGTGTGCTATTAGCATTTGGTAAATTGATTATTCTGATTATTATTAGGAAGTGCTGAATTGATAAGGGACAGAGTTATTCCCCTTCCATAGATAATAAACATTCACACCTTGTTTGTTTGTTATTTGGTATACAGTCTTGATGTTTTGGGCATTTTGTAAGGGCCTAAAGTTTCAGTAACCTGATTTTACACATATTATGCCCCTTTCTGAACTTAAGTATTTTATAACCTCATAGAGGCCCAGTAATTGGGCGTATGTCTTTGCTGATGCTTCAGTTATTATTTGCCTACCAGGTTCTGTAATACACATATTTTCTGTTTTTGGCCATTCAGTTACTCTGAAACCAAATAAAGGGCTGCAGTTTGTGACACATTTCAAATGTCGGGGTGACACTTGGCCAGTGGCCTTTTATTAGAATTTTTATGGTAAGGCAGGACAATACAAACTGTTCGTTCAAGAAGGGATCAAATGGAGTAAGATCAGTTACTTATAATTACAGATTCAGTACTTTCATATATTTCCTTGGATGTTATATTTTCCATAGATGGATGGCCAAACATAATTATTAAATGATATATGTTGTCAAAATATGTTGTTTCATTCAGAAATGAAAGGGAATCTGTGCTGTCTAACAGCTTAAATGATATTGTGATTCAGTCCATTATTTCTGGTGACAGAGTTTTTTTGAAACGTCAACTATAATTTTATTGACGTATGCTGTTACTTCAGAGATATGGAGCCAGTGGTACGTCATCCCGACTTCTGTCTGTTTGCCTGCATGAATCCTGCCACTGATGTTGGCAAGAAAGATCTCTCTCCTGGCATAAGAAACAGGTTGGTGCCTTTGAGTATTTTCTCTTTGCTCTCATTGATAGGTTTTTTTGAAGTCTTGTATAGGATCATACAGGTAGACTTTACTATAATAAGGCATGTTCTGTTCTAACTATGGAATTTTTGTGTCAAAGACTATTGTCAATGCGTAGAGACTTCTGTTTGTGAAATTTTAAATTTTAAATATTCTTTGATCCTACATTCTAATACAAGTCACAATTAGCTCACAGGTCTAAATTTACATCCATAGTATCAAAGCAGCTTTCCCCATAATCCTCTTCGGAGGTCTGTATCTGTATCTGACTGAACCTGTAGGCCGTTGAAATGCTCTGGTATATGAAAATGGCTGGAATTTCTTTCAGGTTTACAGAGCTGTTTGTTGATGAGCTTGAAGACAGACAGGACCTGAAGATTCTAGTCGGTGACTATCTCGAAGGTCTGTCATTGTCATCTGCTCAAGTTGACGGAATTGTCAAGTTTTATCTGCTAGTCAGGAATGAGGCTGTGAAGAAACTGACAGATGGGACCGGTCATCAGCCTCATTTTAGTTTGAGGACCCTTTGTAGAGCGCTCAGATTTGCAGCAACAAATTCTTGTGGTTCGGTGGCAAGATCTTTATATGAGGTTTGTTATTTATGTTTTCACCTTTTATGCATGCTGATTCTTAGATTACAGTAGGCAGAGCTCCAGATAAGAGGGGGTTACAGGGATAATTTAGGGATAATTTTAGATAGTTGTCCATAAAAACATATGTTGTGACCCCTCATTAGAACCGTCTTGCCGAGACAGTTCTAATGAGTGGTCACATCATATGTTTTCATTGAGAAATAAAAAACATATTCACAGAAATATCTTCAAAAACCCACCTTATCTGGAGTTCTTAGTAGGTGTCTAGTTTCTTTGAAAATAGATAATAAAAGCTAAGATTTTTTTGAATTCTATTGTTTTATACATTCAAGTTTGTGAAAACATTTTTGTCTCACCTGGAACTAGCAGAAGTGAGCATAGGTATTGCTTTTCAGTAGCTGAGTACGCTCTGGATGAGTTTCTTGGTTTAGGGTAAAGTCGGGTAAATTCTGACAGGAGGTAAATTCTGAGTGACATTGTTTCCTTTATATGTCAGTTGTTTGAAATTAAAACAAAAATAACTGGGCAAACAGTGAAAATCCTGATGAGATGGCTATGAGCCATCTCATCAAGATTTTCACTGTTTGCAATGGTATGTCCGAATTTACTCGCTGTCCAAATTTACCCAACTTTACCCTAGCTCTGTTTTGTGACAAAGTGCAGACAGGTGAGACACTGCCTTCTGGGAAATTCTTGTTATTTATGTACACGTAGGTTGCAAAATAAAATGAGCCGCAACACAACAAAACCAACAGAGTGGCATGTGCGCCCAGCAAGATTCAGGTCAGCCTGGGCATCCACCAAGTTTGATCAGAGTCTTCCCTGTGCACTTTAATAATGGCCAAGGGTCTAAGCTAGCTAGCTCCATGCAGACAGCAAAGACTCTGATCAGACTGGGCGGATGCCCAGGCTGATCTGAGTCTTCGCTGTGCGCACATGCCACTTCGTTGGTTTTGTCATGTCGCGGTTCAAATATGGATGGATAGATTCTTTGGAAGCAAGGCATACACTGAAAGACTGATGTCATTGTATGTATATTTCAGTTTAATGTTCAAGCCAAATATGATGTTGAGATATTTATATTTTTCAGGGGTTTTGTCTGAGTTTTCTCACCCAGTTAGACAGATCCTCTCATCCTGTGGTGGAACAATTGATCTGTCAACATATAATAGGAAAGTCCAACATCAAATCTGTCCTGAAACAAGCTCTTCCAATGCCTAGCGGTGGAAAGTGGTTGAAGTTTGAAGGTTACTGGGTCTCCGTGGCGGAATTGGAACCAAAAACTCCAGAAAATTACATCTTGACACCATCTGTCAGAGCCAACCTGAGAGATTTAGCAAGGATTGTATCTGCAGGGTAAGTTGAGATGTATGGAATTTTTTCCCTGGGAGGTCCCTTTTATTTCTAGACGTAGACATTTTATTTCATGTTTGAGTAGTCCTATAAATTTAGTTGCAACAAGATAAAGCCTACAATGGTGACAACTACAGTCAGACCTGCTTTAAAGACCACCTCTATTAAGCAAACACCTGCCAAAATTTTTCATCACCAAGTAGCATTTTCAAATTGACCTGTATTAAGCAAGCACCTGTGTTAAGCAAGCAATATCTGTCCTTCCCTTGGATACATGTACTGGCTTAAGGCAGGTTTGACTGTACTTGAAGAAAAAGCAGAAGAAAAAAAATATAAGTAATCTGCGGAAATACTTTGATATGTTTTAAGAGTATGTCAGATGATAACTTTATTGGAATAAGTTAGTTTTATGCTCAGTCTGATAGGCTTCTCATTGTTTAATAAATGATTTGGGATTAAGTTAGAAAAACAAAGCCTGATTGTATGATTGGTGCCAGAAATTGTTGACTTAAATTATAATTCATTATTCTTTTCTGCTTGTTCTCTTCTACTCTGTTCTGTGCTATTCTATTCTATCGTTTAATTTATACCAGGCAACATCCAGTTTTGCTCCAAGGAGAGACATCAGTTGGTAAAACCAGCCTGATCACCTGGCTGGCCCAGTCTAGCGGCAATGTTTGTGTACGTGTAAACAACCATGAACATACTGACCTTCAGGAATATGTTGGCTGTTACGCAGCAGATGAGAAGGGAAAACTGGTTTTTAGAGAAGGTAAATAGGAACACTGATACCATGGTAGTAGATAAATGTACAGTTAAAACTGACAGTGTACAGGTACATGAGGTAAACCATGTTTTTTTGCAATTTTGCAAAGGGAAATATTTTTATTTCATGGTTGCCTCACTGGGCTATAAAAGCCCTTCCAGAAGGTGTCTACTCTATAAGAAAAGACTTTAAACCATGTTTTTTTGCAATTTTGCAAAGGGAAATATATTTATTTCATGGTTGCCTCACTGGGCTATAAAAGCCCTTCCAAAAGGTGTCTACTCTTGAAGAAAAGACTTTACTGCTGTGGGAACAAATTCTTATACCCCTGACATACGAAGTATGTCGAGGGGTATATAGTTTTCGTCTTTCCATCCGTTTGTCTGTCTGTCCGTCCCATCTGTTCGTCTGTGCATCTGTTTTTCCATCCATTCTTAAACATTTGCGTTAAAGTTTTGCGTTAAGTTTTTAATGTTTGCTTATGTTTCAAATATCCTTACATGAAGCCTGTGCCTAGATTTACTTACAGGTTCAAGCAGAATACTTATCATCATCTGGATGCTGCTGCTGGCCTAAGGTCAAGGCCACAGACTTAAACATTTACGTTAAAGTTTTGTGTTAAGTTTTTGATTTTGCTTATGTTTCTAAGATGAAGCCCGTTGGTATGTGCCTAGATTTACTTACAGGTTCAAGCAGAATACTTATCATCATCTGTATGCTGCTGCTGACCTAAGGTCAATGTCTTAGACTTAAAGTTTTGCGTTAAGTTTGTCTTCTTTTATATTTCTTATATCCTTCGATGGAACCTTTTGATATTTGACTAGGGTGGCTAAGTTTACTTCTTGGTTCAAACCATGTATAAGATTGGTTTCATTAGGCAGTAGTTTCATAAGACGGTGGTTTCATTAGGCGGTGGCACTGGTTGGGGGTATACGTGAGCCCCTGCTCACTTGCTCTAGTTTTCTTTAAAAGCAGATCCCCTTGAGAAAGGAAGCAAACTGAAAATGGCAGAGTTTTGTTTCCCTAAAAGTGAATCCAGACACGGTAATACAGGGTTCTGGATAGGATGGATTTTGATGCTCACTTGGATCATTCTTAATTGCTTGTTTTATTATACCCCCGGCATACGAAGTATGTCGAGGGGTATATAGTTTTTGTCTTTCCGTCCTTTTGTCCGTTCGTCCGTCTGTTCGTCCGTCCGTCCGTCCATTCGTCCGTACGTAATTTAACATTTGCGTTAAAGTTTTGCGTTAAGTTTTTTTCTTTTGCTTCTGTTATCCAGAGCTTGTTCATAATTGCTTAGTGTTACTACAGGATAGATACTGATCAGTATGCATCACCTTGATGCTGCTGCTAGCCAAAGGTCAAGGTCACAGACTTAGAAATTTGTATAACATTTGCGTTGAAGTTTTGCGTTAAGTTTTTTTTTCTTTTACTTCTGTTATCCAGAGCTTGTTCATAGGTGCTTAGTGTTACTACAGGATGGATACTGATCAGTGTGCATCGGCTTGGTGCTGCTGCTGACCAAAGGTCAAGGTCACAGACTTAGAAATTTGTATAACAGTTGCGTTAAAGTTTTGCGTTAAGTTTTTGCTTTTGCTCTGTTTGCATGAAAGTCTTTACTGGAACTTGTTAATATGTGCTTAGTGGTACTACAGGACGGATACTGATCAGTTTGCACCACTGGATACTTCTGCAGGCCTAAGGTCAAGGTCTCAGACTTAGAAATTTGTACAGCAGTTGTGTTAAAGTTTTGTGTTAAGATTTTGCTTTTGCCCTATTTTTTGGAAAGCTTCTATAGAAATTTGTTCAGATGTGCATAGTGTTACTACAGGATGGACACATATTAGTACCTAAGGGCAAGGTCAGAGACTTGGAAATTTATATAACATTAGTGTTAAAGTTGTGTATTAAGTTGTATCTGTTTGCTTATGTTTTTGATATACTTGAATGGAACCTTTTGATGTGTGACTAGGTTTACTGCAAGGTTGAAACAGTTTTGTTGACATCATCTGACTGCTGCTGCTGATTGTAGGTCAGGGTCACAAACTTTGAAATTTATATAACCTTTTGTGTTAAAAGTGAACTTTAAGTTTGTTTTGTTTTGATTATTGTGAAATCTTGAGATGTAGCCTAGTGGTATGTGCCTACATGGGCATGTAAAGTTTATTTCCTATAGGCGGTGGCGCTGGCCGGGGGTATACGTGAGCCCCTGCTCACTTGCTCTAGTTGTATATAAGCTTTTTCTAAAATATGTTAAAACCAAGTAGTGTTGTCCACAGTTTCAGTATTTTGAGATGAGAGGTAGGATATCAGTATATGTAAATCACCTTATTTTCATTCTAGGTGTTTTAGTAGAAGCCATGAGAAAAGGTCATTGGATTATTCTGGATGAGTTAAATCTCGCCCCTACAGATGTTTTAGAGGCCCTCAATAGGGTATGTAGTGCTCACATGTTTTGAAAACAATTTTATAGAATTTGGTATGTTTTGTAGATATCTTGTGAAAGCTTTAAAAGTATGCAACTATAAGGGAAAGTGTTTCTTTATTGGAGGACATAATAAGTTTGGCTAGATGGTGTTTTGATGATGATTCTTGGAAAATCGGCGCTGAATTTTCCAGGAGCTCATGCACTATAGAGAATGACGTGACTCACATTGGTTAATATGTGCCGTTGCTCCAAAATGGTCATAAAAATAGATTATTACATTAATACTAAATAAATTTTCATATAATAAAGTCCAGATTTATAGTCCAGATTCCTTGTTATTTGCAGAAAGTGATATCTAAGAGCTATTTCTGAATACTGTGTAGTTTTCAACATTGCCACAAGAAAGAGACTTCAAAATTTTTTGCCTTTGCTCAAGTCAGTGTTGAAAACTAATGTGTAGCAGAAAAGACTCAGTCATTTGCTGCTAAAACGGACCAGGGGCTGTATTTATAAAACAAGTTAAGTGGTTGCTATGCTGTTGCTAGGGCTGAATTTTAAAGAAAGAGATTCCCTACAACTACGAAATTTACTCTGGAGGAAGAATCTACAAAGACTGTTTCTCCAGAGCAAATTTCATAGTTGTAGGGAATCTCCTTCATAGAAGTGTCACCTTAGCAACAGCATAGCAACCCCTTGAGTTGTTTTATAAATACGGCCCCAGGTATCTGCATTCCTAGAAAATGTATCCATCCTTCTTAACGGACATTGGATACCATAAAGACCAAAAAACTGGGACACCTGAAATGATAACTGTAATTATCACAAAATATTTACATTCTTGGTGTATTTACTGAAAAGCCCTATAGTAAACCATTGGAACGTAATGTAGTTTACATTCCAATAATTACATTGAGACACGCGACGTCAATGACGTCAAAATAAACAATAGCTCGCTACAACCTGATTGGACGTCATGACGTCATGCATGCCATTCTGCTGTTAGCAGAAGATACTGCGTGTACATGTTTTACTGCTTCAATTTTAGCGCTTATAGAAGATTTTTCATGAAAGAGTAGATTCAAACGCATGTAAATATAAGCAATGAACTTAATTTTTCTGATGTTTATCGAAGTGTAAACTACTTTGGGTCACTAGCAAAGTTTACAGGAACCCCTTCGGGGTTCATTCACTTTGCACGTGACCCAATGTAGTTTACACTTCGATAAACCTCAGAAAAATGAAATTCATTCCTTAAATAGAACAGTTCTGTTTTACAATGCAGCAGTACCTCCAAAAGATGCAGATGGAATGGCAAACATTGTAGACCCTGATCAGATTGCTCCTTTTGGTACAGTCTGGTCTGGGTCTGCACTGTTTGCTCAGATATATTTTTCAGAGCTTTCAAAAATGTCATTTTAGCTTCTGGATGATAATAGAGAGCTGTACATTCCTGAGACACAAGAGACAATAAAGGCTCACCCCAAGTTCATGTTGTTTGCTACCCAGAATCCTCCAGGACATTATGGCGGGAGAAAGGTAATGCTTTTTGTCGCACCTGCTTTAGCAAGGTGCTATATAGGCGTCCGGTTTTCCGTCCATCCATCCGTCCGTCCGTGCGTGCGTCCATGCGTTAGTCCATTCACAATTTATATCAACCCTGGCGTTAAGATTTGCGAAGTTAATTTCTCCAAAACCACTGCACCCATGGTTCTCAAATTTCATTTAGAATATAACCAGACTACACGGCTTCAGTTTAGAGAAATTTAGCCTGGTTGAGAATTCAAGATGGCTGCCATTGCTAAAAATAGCAAAACAATAAAATCAACAATTTCTCTGGAACCACTAGGTATAATTGGCTGAAATTTGGCATGGACCATTAGTTTTTTAAAATAATAAAAATGAAAAAAATTGTAGTGGAATTAGGTCACAGTGACCTGCTTTTGGTTAACAAGTCCAACTTTTGCTGGAATGCCAATAAATTCAAGACCACTAAATGGATTTTGCTCAGATTTAATCTGAATGATTCCTGAAGTTTTTTTTCAAATTTGTGAGAACATACCATCCAAGATGGCTGCCAGCTGTTGTTACTAAAAATAGCAAAAACATGCAAATGACAATATCTCAGGAACCCATGAATGGATTTGGACCACTCTTGTGTCAGAATGATCCTTGCATAAAGCTATTACAATTTTTTTAGATGGAAAATCGGCCATCCAAGATGGCTGCCATCTACCGTTACTAAAATAGCGCAAACATGAAAATGGTAGGCATCATTCAAAAGATCCACTAGATGGATTTTGACAAAATCTGTGTCAGATTAATCCTTGCATGAAACTATTTAGGTTTTCTAATTTTCAGTTTTTGCTTTCACTTTCTTCTCACCATGACCTCTGTTTCTTCTCTCCATGACCTCTGGTACTGTAGAAGCACAATGCAGGTGCGACATAGCATTCTGCGGAATTCTTGTGTATGACCTGGATGTGAAAAACTTGCTTGTGCAAACTGTGGATACCCAGACCAGACTGTGCTTATTTGCAGTCTGCTCAGGACATAAAAAGTTTGCTATCAGTATTTTGCCAGATCCAGTTATTGTTTGGGCACACTGCAAGATACTAATACTGTATTAGGCTTGTACAGTATACATGTACCTATGACAATTTTACAGTTGATACAATTTGGAATATAGCTTAGGTGAAATTCAGTCGGATCAGGTCATAGACTGGTATCAGGATGAAATTCAGTCAGGTTAGGCCATTGACTGGTATCAGGATGAGATTCAGTCAGGTTAGGTCATACACTGTAATCAGGATGAAAGTTAGTCAGATTAGGTCATAGACTGGTATGAGGGTGAATTTTGGTCTGATAGAGTCAACGGTTGGTGTCAGTTTGAATTTTAATCAACAGCAAATCAGCGTATAATGGAGAGCATGACTAGCCAACAAAATTGGAGAGTAAGGTTTCTTTGTTCTTCAAAGCTGCAGGCATCAGTTAAATGTTTTGCTAAATGTAATAAAACTTGTTCAAGACAGACAATTCAAAACTTACAAAAAGGGGAAAAAGACACAAAGAAACAAGAAAAAAATGAGGAAGAAAAGAAAACCAGAGTAAACTAAGTACAGACAGGGGTTTAGATAAATTTGAATGTTGCAGTATTAGTTGAAAGAGAAGAATAGTGCTGAATACATTGTGTTACAGATACTGTCCAGGGCATTTAGGAACCGGTTTGTTGAGCTTCATTTTGATGAGATTCCTAGTCAGGAGCTGGAAACAATCTTACACCAACGCTGTGATCTACCATTGTCATATGCTAAGAGACTGGTAGCTGTGATGCTAGAGCTTCAGGTAAGAAGTACAAATGGTCAGTGTTTGCAAGAAAAGGTACCTTAATTTATGTGCATACCGTCGTCACTGAAATGCATAAAATGAGCAGACTTAACTTTTCACATTTTATATTCCACAGAATTCATGGATTGTATGCGTGAGAACTGAAGACTGATTCTACTGCATGGATGTATTCTTATATTTACATTTTATTTTTAGATCCACTCTGTGCTGTTTTGTGGTAATTTAATGTTGAATATGCCAAATATGGGTAAAAAAAAAGGATAATGACGTGTTCTACCATCACGTCAGTGACGTGGCATCATTCAAAAGTTACTTGGACCAATCAAGATGTTCGATCTCATGATCAGTTGTCATTCATTGGTGTATGAAGCTAGTTGCTCTTATAGGTTTATCTGTGGGAGGTCTGTGGCAAGTGTAAATATTAGCACTACGGTGTAGAATGGAGCTTTAGTAGTTCAAGGTCATTGTCAGCTTAATGTAAAGTTATTGCTCTTTAAACCTGCTTTTCCATTAAACTTTTTTTTCACTAACTCTTGAAAGCATTAAGAATGATGATTTGCGGTACATTTCACCATAAAAATTTAAGTATTGGGACAGATAGGTCTTAGCAAAAATTGCAGACCTAGATCATACTCCTCTTTGGAGCAGTCTGATCACTGCCATTCCTTCTGCAGCTTTTGGATGCAGTACTACGTACTCTTACATTGTAAATAAGCCGGGCCGTGTAGCGCAGTTGGTAGGGCACCTGGCTTGTAAGCCAGAGGTCCTGGGTTCGATACCCGGTCCGACCACTTACTTTCATTTTCTCTTCTACTGATTCAAGAAGGGCAGTTGTCAGTTACTGGTGAAAGTAAGAGCACTTAGTACTGGTTAACCGCTTTGGAGGTCTAAGCCTGCCCAGGAATAGTGTGTTAGGTTAACTGACTGTCCCGACGTGACCATAGCTGTTTACCGTGGAAGTTAAACAATAACACAACAATAACAATAACATTGTAAATATAACTATTACATTCTTATACACAAAAATGTTCTATTGTTTAATGTTTAGGTATATATTAAATTTTTAGACCAGGCGGCGTGGATCAGGAGTGTTTGCTGGTAAATTGGGTTTTATGACTTTACGTGACCTGTTCCGTTGGGCAGAGAGATACAAATGCTTTGAAATGGAAAATGTCAAGTTTTATGATTGGGACAAGCACCTAGCAGATCAAGGTAATTGGTAATTTTCTGTGACAACATGTAGACTTGAATGATTATTTGTGAATCAGCTTTATTTTAAATACTAAGACTTCTCAACTATTTCTGTGATGGATTTTTCATATGAGCTGCAAGATGAGGAAACCAACAAAGTGGCATGAGCGCCCAGCAAAGACACAGATCAGCCTGGGCATCTGCCCAGTCTGATCAGAGTCTTGGCTGTGGGCTTAATGGGTACCTAAGGGTCTCAGGTACCTTCATGCCGACAGGGAAGTCTCTGGAATTTTTGTCCAACTGTTAGCTGCTGTTCACAAGTCATATTCATGTTCCTCAAAGTTTTAACACGATGTTGGCTGCACTTCCATTTTTACCATATCCAAATTTATATACAGTAGAACTTCAATGGCTCGAACTCTGATGGCTAGTTAACCCTGCCTGCTTAGAACTCTTTCCTGCGTCCCGAGAGGTCACTATATAGAAACTAACCCTTGATGGTTAGAATTACCCTTGGCTGGAACTAATTTCTATGGTCCCAAGCCTGTTTGAGCCATTGAAGTTCTACTGTAACTCTTCCGTACAGGTCTTTTATGGATAGCTATAACTGCAAACTTGCTGCTTTATTCTGTACTGACAGAGTATTGCCCTGAAACTTGCATACAAAAAGTCGCAAACCGAGTCATTATTGCATGTGCAACTCCTTGTATATACATGGTTTTGTGTTCATTAAAACATGCCTGTCAGTAGCATGTAACACTGATATTTATGCAATAATAATGAATAAAACATCATCTCAGAATCATAATCATCTGGAACTTGAATGGGTATTCTTTCTGTAGACGCACAGGGGCCATCCTAGAGTTCTCAGACAGGGAGAAGTTTCTGAATTTCAGGGAGAAGTTTTATCCTAAATTTGAGATTTTCTATATGTTTTATACATTTTAACTTCTCCCTCATCTCAAAGTACAAATGTAGGTAGAAGTCAGTCAGCTTTGGGAGACTATTTCTCCCACTTCTCCCTCTAGGCTAACCCCTGAAGCAATTCCCACGGTTTCTTGTTGTCCTCCATTCTCAAATGGGATTGGGTGTAAAAGGATTCTTCCCTTTAAGAGTAGACCCTTTTTGGAAGGGTTTTATCGTCCAGGAAAACAAACAGATTGCAAAATGTGCTTCTCTTCATAAAAATTGGACAGTACTGAGACTCAGAAATTTATGCAAAACAGAAAAAAGATGAAAAGATATCTCATTTATTATTTTGGAATTCCCTAGGTTACATGCTGTTGGCTGGCAGAGTAAGAAAACCAGAAGAAGCACATGTTATTCAAGAAGTGATACAGAAACATTTCAAATGTAAGGTGAACTTTGATGACCTTTTCACCTTGACCAAATCTACCTCCTTGACAACCAAGAGCTTGCTGGAGAACATCCTCAGCCAATCAGCAGAGGGCTTTGATCACATTGTATGGACCCAGAGTATGAGAAGACTGGCTGTTCTGATTGGTCAGGCCATGAAATACAAGGAACCAATCCTCTTGGTTGGAGAGACAGGGTGAGTACTTACTAGACTAAAAATGTTACCTAGAGTTTGGAAGAATAAATCATGAGAATGACAAATTAGATACATTAAATATTGTTTGGGAATCTTTATTTACTAATCAATATAAGTTAAAGTTCATTTTGAGATGACAAGACATACAAAATAGTGAATTGAGTTAAGATTTTTTTGTGTATATGTACTTTTGTATTTGTACAGATATTTTGTTATACCAATATTTTCAAGTTTTGGGCATATCAAGGTAATGCAAACTTAAACCTCTGATGCAGTTGTATTTTTGAGAGAAAAAAAAAGCAAAATAAAAAAAAATGAACAAACATTTGAGCCACAACATGACAAAACCAACAAAATGGCATGTGCGGCCAACGAAGACTCAGATCAGCCTGGGGACAAAACCAACAAAATGGCATGTGCGGCCAGTTAAGACTCAGATTAGCCTGGGCATCCACCCAGTCTGATCAGAGCCTTCACTTTGTGCTTAAAGGGTAGCTAAGGGTCAAAGCTAGCTCCATGCAGACAGAGACGACTTTGATCAGACTGGATGGACGCCAAGGCTTATCTGAGTCTGCTCTGGGCGCTCATAATATTTGGTTGGCTTTTCTCATATCACGGCTCATATATTTTGTATTCAGGTGTGGGAAGACTACAATGTGTCAGCTATATGCGGCCATACACAACAGTCAGTTGTACAGTGTCAACTGTCATTTACATACAGAGAGTGCAGACTTCCTTGGTGGACTGAGACCAGTCAGGTCACATACTGAGGTTTGTTACAGTGTATTGTCCCTAGTAAATTGGGTTATGGCTCTACCCTGGATGGCTTTTACCACATATATCTTTATGATGAGGGGCTTCAGACCTTCTTAATAAGAGCTTTATACCAAGGTACAGTTAACTGGTGAAAACACACATACGTTATTATTACGAGTTAAGATAACTCTTGGGATGATGGTTAACTTTTGATTGACAACACTTTAAGTGTGTTTTATAGTAGTAGCTAGTTAGTGTTGGTGCTAGGACTTTTGGGTTCCTCATTTTACTGTTTTTTAACAGGCCTTCAGTCTTCTTAGGCTTTAAAGTAACATTTGTTTAGGTCTGACCTAACAGTGGTTTTGTTACAAGGGAGACAACTCTAACAGAATAGAATTTGCTTTCCTGGTACATGAGTACCTTTTTCAATGGTGGCAACTCTTAAAGGAAAGAATTTGCTCATTGAGAGCAAATTCTTTCCTTTAAGAGTTGCTCCTTGTGAAAAAAGACCCAAACACTTTCACAGTTATTTCTCATGGATTTTTGATAGATGAATATCCATACTCTGTAAGGAGGTGACTGGATATTCTTTCAGGGGAAGAACTCTGCTATTTTCATTTTTGCCTCCCCCCCCCCCCCCTTCTCAGTTCGGGTCAACTCTTGAAGGAAAGAATTTGCTTCTGTAGGTTCAAATTCTTTCCTTAGAGAATTGACCCTCTTTGGAAGGGTTTTGTTGCCAAGGGATGCAAACAGGAAGTAACAAAAGTTGTTCCCCTTTCTAAAAATGGCAAATAACATACATGTGTACTCAGATACCTTAAAATAAATTCTTTCTTTAATGTGCCCCCTCCCCCTTTGTGAGATGGGAGACAATCACTTTGGGTCAAAGTGATTTCCTTTGGAGGAGTATCAATACACTTTAAGTCAGGCGATTCTGATTTCAGGAGGATTCTAAAGACAAATTATTTGAGTGGGTTGATGGTCCCCTGGTCAAGGCTATGAAAGAAGGAGCCATGTTTCTTATTGATGAAATCTCATTGGCTGATGACTCTGTCCTTGAAAGGTTAAACAGTGTCCTTGAACCTGAACGAGCTGTCCTATTGGCTGAGAAGGGAGGTGGCCTAGGAGATGACAGTGATGTAGAACAGATTGTTGCTGGGGAAGGATTCCATGTTTTTGCTACCATGAATCCTGGAGGAGACTTTGGAAAGAAAGAGGTAGGTATTATTTATTCATAAGTACTTTTTTGCCAGATCTCAACATATGTATACCCTAGGACTTTGAAATGAAGTGAGTGAGTGAACTCGGGTTTAACGTCCCACCAACAACGAGGTCATATGGAGACGGGACCTCGGTTTAAAGTCTCATCCGAAAGACCGGAGAAGCGGGGGATCGATCTTGCGACCCCTGTGTTGGTAGTCTGGAGTGTTATCCACTACACTACAGCCGCTCCTTTGAAATGAAGTACTAATGGATGAAATGCCCTCAAGTCATATTTAAAGAGTGCAGAATTAGCATTCTTGTTTAATGTTAATGAATAATGCAAAGTTTTATAAGAAACAAGCACATATATTTTTTCTTTTGGTTTGAGAAACTGTAGGTGCAGGAATGATATGGATTTGCACAAAAATGTCATGGCCATAACAGAACCCCTAGAAATGATATAAGCTGTTGTATGATTAAACAAATATTTCATTTACAGCTGTCTCCAGCCCTTCGTAACAGATTCACAGAGATTTGGTGTCCACCATCCACTAAGAGACAAGATTTGATTGACATCATAGAACACAACTTGAATTGTGGGATACACCTTAGTAATCAGGAGGACGGCACCAGCGGTGTTGGGAGAGCTATTATGGAGTTTGTGGACTGGTTTACTAATAATGAATTGGGGAAAAGGTACTGTCAAATTTTTTCTCCAGCCTGTATTTAAAGACAACATGAGAAAGCAGATTATCTAAAGTTGCTGTAACTTCAGAACAGCAAACCATCAACATAATGCCTCTATGTTATTCTGCCATCTTGCTTTTCTAGACAATGCAGCCTTTGAAATCCTCTAAGAGTTGTCCCTGATTGAGAAGAGAGGCAAACATGAAAAGGCCAGAGTTTGTACCCCCTGAAATTATATTTATTATTTATTCACCTTGAAAGAAAGTTGGCAATAGGAGTATCAGATATTGATAAAGTTTCAGTTTGTTCTCTATTGCAGAGCTTCAGATAAGAGGGGGTATTGAGGATAATTGGAAGATAACTTTTCTTATTTCTCAACAAAAACATATGTTGTGACCCCTCATTAGAACCGTCTCATCGGATGGGTCACAAAATATGTTTTTTTGGAGAAATATGGACAATTATCTCTAAATTATCTCTGATACCCCTTCTTATCTGGAGCACTGCTATTGGCCAGTTAGATCATGAAGCAGTGTCTACAGATGCATATGATGTGTGATCGCACATTCACACTGAAGGCATTTTTAAGAGCCATATCTGAAATATGAATATTTTCCAGCACCCCCAGAATTATTGCATTTGAAATTATGTTGTTATTTTGTATCTTGATGATTTGCATGCTAGACTACTTAATATCCAGGGGTTGAGGTTCGATGCCTCGCTCCTCCAGTCTTTCAGATGAGACTTTTAAACCAAGGTGCCCATCTCCCTATAACCTATGTGTTGGCGGGATGTTAAACCCAAGTTCACTCACACAGTAATGTGTGTCTTTACAGGTGTACTGTGAGTATTAGAGACATCTTGTCCTGGGTACAATTCATCAACACATGTTCCAAGACTGTAGAGGTGGACCAAATGGAGACAGAATCCAGTTACAACCAGTTAGAACCAGCTGTTGCTTATATACATGGTGCCTGCCTGGTGTTCTTAGATGGACTTGGTGCAGGTGAGTTTGAGTTAATTTACTTTTGTTTGGTGGTAAGGTAAAGGTTTTCCATAGCCTAGTAGCTGTAGGAGCAGTGGGGGTTAGAGGCCCACTGTGTCCTGGGCACAGCAGATGAAAAGCGGAGCCCATCCCTCTCCTTCGCTGCCTTTTCCTTCCCTGATTCGAAGCAGGTACCCATTTACTGCTGGGTTGACAGAGAGGGTTTTCCAGTCATCGGATGACGAAATCTGGGTGTGATCTCACGACCTTCTGGCCACTTCTGCACCATAACAAAGCGCCTCTAACTATTCGACCAGGGCGGCTTGGTGGAACTGATTGAAATTCTACTGCTAATTAAAGTTTCCTTTAGACAAAGAGGAGGGTTCATTTTGAAGTCTTTTCATTTTTACTGTTTCATAGGCCTGAAACATTGTAAAATGACAAAATTATTTGTCTTTTGATATTATCATGTTATAGCATCAGAAAAGTAAATACTTAAATTTGTTAGATGAGTAGCCTAGCCTCAACTTGATCAACAATGTTTGCCGTTTAGTGTATGAATTCTCAGTATTGAGCTTGTACAAAACAGTTTAAGAAATTTTACAGAGGTAAATTTTGTGGTCTGCGTTTTTGGAACTCTATTGGTAAGTTGTATGTAATTCCTCTGCTAATGAAGAAACTATGTAGTTAAGCCTCAGTCTGCATTTATAAAAAACAACAACACGATATTGCCTTGTCCATAGCAACTGACCTATCGCAACCTGTCAGTCAAAACATGCATTGACCAATCAAATAAGGTAAAAACCGCCAACAAAAAAAAATGCACATTTGTTTTTATGACAACAGTTTCTGTTGTAAAATATGTTCAATTTTGAAAGGTGGAGCATATGTACATTCATACATTCGTTTAATGTCGGTTGAGAGTTGATATGGATATTACATGAAAAATGCCATCTGATCATCGGTGTTACTTATATCTCAGCTCTATCTCATGTTGCTTCAGGAACAACCAGCCAGGGGAGTGATCTTATCATATCTCAACTTAGAACCATCTGCCTGAAATACCTACTGAAGCAGGTCAACACCATTACACACCAATCATATGCTATGGCTGACCTTTATCTCCTTGGAGACGGTTGTCATGTGATCAGTAATGCTGTCATGGCAACTGAGGAATACTTCTGCATACCACCATTTAGCATAGTAAGAGGTAAAGTGTTGTTTGAATGTTTTCTACTTAATGTACAGCAGCATACAATTTAGTGCCCATTTAAGGTGAATGGATACACTTTGAGGGGAAGCAACTCTACCATTTGAGCTGTGACTTGAGAAAACCAACAAAGTGGTTGTGCACCCAGCGCAGACTCACATCAGCCTGAGCATCCGCCCAATCTGATCAGAGTCTTTGCTAAGCACTAAAGGGTAGCTAGGGGTCTAAGGTACCTCCATGGGGACAGTGAAGACTGATCAGTCTGATCAGAGTCTTTGCTAAGCACTTAAAGGGTAGCTAGGGGTCTAAGGTACCTCCAGGGGACAGTGAAGACTCTGATCAGACTGGGCGGATGCCCAGGCTGATCTGAGTCTACGCTGGGCGCACAATCACTTTGTTGGTTTTGTCGTGTCAAAATTTTTGACTTTCTTCTCAATGGGGGCCAGTCTTATAGGAAATAGTTTGCTCTTCAAAGAGTAGTCCACATTTTTGGAAGGGCTTTGTTATCTAGGGATGCAAACAGGAAGCCACCAAAATTGTTCCCCATTGTGAAAACAAAATAAAAAAATGAACATGTACCCATACACATTAAGTGTACCATATTTACAGGGCAGTTATGGTTGATTGGATTGATCAGGTGCAAGTGATGATCAGAGGCCCATCATAGTTTGTACTAATCATGACCTTGCGTTGACCTTGACCTAATTTACGGCATGGTCAACTATGGTACGTTAGGCTGTTATATGGGAAAACGCTTAAACAGTGGCTTTCTCAGAAACTATTTAAGTCTAAGGTACAATACTTGGTATACATGGTCGACTAAATGACCAGATGAAGATATTATGTCACTAAAGGTCAAGGTCATTCCGTCGGACCATCGGTCGTCAAGATTTTCAAACATCTTCTCCTCTGAAGCCACAGGGCCGATTGAAGCCAAATTTCATATGGAGTCTCAGTGGGATGGGGGAACGAAAGTTCTGGGGTCTGGGTCACATGACCAAGATGGCCGCTATGCCCATATATGGTAAAAACCCTTCAAAAATCTTCTTCTCCAGAACCAAAAGGCCTATAGACCTTGAAACTTGGTATGTAGCATTGGGCATGCAGGCCTATCATAGTTTGTACAAATCATGACCTTGCGTTGACCTTGACCAAATTTACGGCATGGTCAACTTTGGTATGTTAGGCTTTTATATGGGAAAACGCTTAAACAGTGGATTTCTCAGAAACTATTTAAGCAATACTTGGTATACATGGTCGACTAAATGACCAGATGAAGATATTATGTCACTAAAGGTCAAGGTCATTCCGTCGGACCATCCGTCGTCAAGATTTTCAAACATCTTCTCCTCTGAAACCACAGGGCCGATTGAAGCCAATTTTCATATGGAGTCTCAGTGGGATGGGGGAACGAAAGTTTGTACCAGGGGTCTGGGTCACATGACCAAGATGGCCGCCATGCCCATATATGGTAAAAACCCTTCAAAAATCTTCTTCTCCAGAACCAAAAGGCCTATGACCTTTAAACTTGGTTTGTAGCATCGGGCATGTGGGCTTATCGTAGTTTATTCAAATCATGACCTTGCGTTGACCTTGACCTAATTTACGGCATGGTCAACTTTGGTACGTTAGGCTTTTATATCGGAAAATGCTTAAACAGTGGATTTCTCAGAATTGATTTAAGTCTAAGGTACAATATGTTGTATACATGGTCGACCAAATGAAGATATCATGATTATAAAGGTCAAGGTCATTTTGTCAGACCATCCGTCATCAAGATTTTCAAACATCTTCTCATCTGAAACCACTGGGGAGATTGAAGCCAAATTTCATATGGAGTCTCAGTTGGATGGGGGAACGAAAGTTTTTACCCAGGGTCTTGGTCACATGACCAAGATGGCCACCATGCCCATATATGGTAAAAAACTTTAAAAAATCTTCTGCTCCAGAACCAAAAGGCCTATGACCTTGAAACTTGGTATGTAGCATCGGGCATGCGGGCCCATGGTAGTTTATACAAATGATGACCTTGCGTTGACCTTGACCTAATTTACGACATTGTCAACTTTGGTACATTAGGCGTTTATATGGGAAAACGCTTATACAGTAGATTTCTCAGAAACTGTTTAAGTCTAAGGTACAATACATGGTATATACGGTCAACTAAATGACCAGATAAAGATATTATGTCACTGAAGGTCAATGTCATTTTGTCGGACCATCCGTCATCAAGATTTTCAAACATCTTCTCATCTGAAACCACTGGGGAGATTGAAGCCAAATTTCATATGGAGTCTCAGTGGGATGGGGGAACTAAAGTTTGTACCCGGGGTCTTGGTCACATGACCAAGATGGCCGCCATGCCCATATATGGTAAAAAACTTTAAAAAATCTTCTTCTCCAGAACCAAAAGGCGTATGACCTTGAAACTTGGTATGTAGCATCGGGCATGCGGGCCCATCATAGTTTATACAAATGATGACCTTGCGTTGACCTTGACCTAATTTACGACATTGTCAACTTTGGTACATTAGGCGTTTATATGGGAAAACGCTTATACAGTAGATTTCTCAGAAACTGTTTAAGTCTAAGGTACAATACATGGTATATACGGTCAACTAAATGACCAGATGAAGATATTATGTCACTGAAGGTCAATGTCATTTTGTCGGTCTGTCCGTCATCAAGATTTTCAAAACATCTTCTCCTCTGAAACCACTGGTCTGATTGAAGCAAAATTTCATATGGAGTCTAAGTGTGATCGGGGAATAAAAGTTTGTTCTAAGGGTCTTGTCCAAGATGGCCGCCATGCCCGTATATGGTAAAATCCCTTCAAAATCTTCTTCTCCAGAACCAAAAGGCGTATGACCTTGAAACTTGGTATGTAGCTTTGGGCACTCAAGCCCATCATAGTTTATACAAATGATGGTGCATTGACCTTGACCTAATTTATGACACTGTCAACTTTGGTACATTATGTAGGCTTTTATATGGGAAAATGCTTAAACAGTGGATTTTTCAGAAACTACTGAAGTCTAAGGTGCAATATTTGGTATATATGGTTAACTAAATGACCAGATGAAGATATGGTGAAGGTCATTCTTTGACTTTTGTACAAGGTCATAGAGATTCTGTCACCCGTCAACATTTTCAAACATCTTCTCAGAGGCCACTAGGGTCAATTGAAGCCATATTTCATATGGAGCTTCACCGGCTTAAAGGAACCATAGTTTGTTCAGATGTATAAAAGCATTAAAATATATACCAGGACCAAAAGTCAGGTGAGCTGCAGGACCATTGGTCCTCTGGTTTCTTTTTTCCGTGGGTCACATATTTTCAGAGTTATGCCCCTTTTTCGACTTAGCCTGTGGAACCCTGTGAACAAATTATGTCAAGAACCCCTGATGCTAGGAGCATGATTTTTTTGCAGGAAGATACTGCCTGTGGTGTAGATGACCTGATTAACTTTTGAAAAAAATTCGTGAATTTTTGATCGAGTTATGCCCCTTTTTCAACTTAGTGCATTAATTGCCTATGGAACCTTGTGAACAAAATATCTGGAGAACCCCTGATGCTAGGATCATGATTTTTGCAGGTTGATATTGCCCAAGGTGTAGATGACCTGATTAACTTTCGAAAACAATTCGTAAATTTTTGACTGAGTTAAGCCCCATTTTCGACTTAGTGCATTGAAGCCTATGGTACAAAGGTACAAGCATTATTGGACGAACCTTCTTTAGAGGAAAGCATATGGTTGGGGGCATAGTGTTTCATAAACACATTTTCTAGTTTCTTCTTTGTAACACAGGTATCTGACATAGCAAGAGGAAATATGAAGCTGAACATCAATATTATTTTTTTTTTAAAACATACACTACAGCTTTTCCTAAGGGCCTTTACTATTTGCCTAGTGATTCTATCATGGCTGTTTCAGCCTTCCAATCACAGAGACCATAACATGCCCTAAGAAGAGATGTAACTTAGAGCTTTTTATCTGAATTTTCTACAATGCAGACGCTGATCAGACTGCTCCTGTAGGAGCAGTCTGATCTGGGTCTACACTGTTTGACTAGGCCTGTCAGTCCTAACTCCGAGATGGGTCTCCGTCACCTAATGGATAAGAATGCTGACTCTTAAGCATTAGGTCTCTCACCACGTGTGTCCAAGCCTCGGTGGTGCATATGTGAGAAGGCCAAGTTCTGCTTACGGAAGGTCAGATAGTTTCTCCCCAGAAGCTTCGGTTTTCGCCCACCTCTGCTTAAGGATTGGCTCGATGTAAGTGAAATATTCATGAAAGGGCTGTAAAACACGCTTAAAATAAAAAAGAAAAAGAAAAAAAAAGTCCTAGCTCTAAAAGTGTTCATGGCATCTTCAGATGCAGAAACTTACTTTTCATTTTATTTTTCTAGGTGACAGAATTCCATCAGAAGCCAGTAGATATGCTCTGAATGCTCCAGGGACTTGCTTGAATGCCCAGAGAGTTCTGAGGGCTCTACAGCTGCCCCGACCCCTTCTTTTGGAGGGATCCCCAGGGGTTGGGAAGACAAGTTTAGTTGGGGCTATAGCAAAGGCTGCTGGGAGAGAACTCGTCAGGATAAACTTATCAGAGCAAACTGTAAGTTTTGATTTACTGCAACAAGAATTTTATTTTCAACAAGATTGAAATATGCACAAGTCTTACATGACATAACACTTTTTACGTTTAAGATGTTAAACAAGTAATCTTGAGACTTTCTTAAGCTAAGAATGTAATTTGTGAAATGAAATTAATTTTCAGTGTGGATTTGTGTGAACTGAATTTGTTAACTTTGATATTTGTAAACTAAATTGGTCGGTGCTGATTTCAGGATGTAACAGATCTTTTTGGAGCAGATTTACCTGTAGAAGGGGCTGAGGGTGGGGTATTTGCCTGGAGAGATGGACCATTATTGCAGGCATTGAAAGCTGGAAGTTGGATAGTCTTAGATGAGGTATGTAGATGATAAGTTTTGTTGCCTGCCTTTAAGCTTTAAGGTGTCTATCTTCTTCAAAGGGAAACAACTTCCTGTTTGCTGCCAAGAACAATGAAACCCTTCCAAAAGGGGTGCACTTCTTAAGGAAAGAATTTGCTCCTAGGGGGCAAAGTAATTCCCTTTTGAAAAGTCTCCCATTGAGAAGGGAAGCAAAACAGGAAATGGCAGGGTTGGTTCCCATGAAAGGGTACTCATTCACCATAATACAAGCAGTGGCATAGTTGTGCTTCTACGAGTTTGTAGAGACATTGAATCAACATTTATCTTGCATCTGTTGCAAAAATCACCTGATAACAGGGGTATGATAACATGATGTGATATCATCTCACTGTAGATCTGCACGAGTGCGAAGGTTATCAGGGGATGTCTTTAGAAGCAAATTCTGAAGAAGATTGGTTATATACTGACGTTGGCCGTGATAACAACTTTCGATTAGTTAAATGACATCACCGACTTAGGTCATAACACATTCACGACGTCAGCATTCACGACGTCAGCAAATTTAAAAAAATCTGTGTTTGCTTTTCATTTGTTTGACTCTCTTAACGCCTTAAAATCTTTTAACGATGCAAGATAAATAGAAAACCATGTAAGTGTCTTTTGATATCAAGTTTATTAGGCTCGACCAGAAAAACGTCGGATTGGCTCGGCAAGCCTTGCCTTTCCTATGCTGTTTCTGGTCTCGCCTGATAAACTTGATATCAAAATACACTAATATGGTATTCTCTATATTCAACATTTTTGCTCAAAATTCAGGCAGGCAAGCATCATTAAACCCTAGATGACAATTAGTCCTACTGGATTTCACTTGACAATTAGCCAGCAGAAGTAGTATTAAATTAAAATGTTATGTTACTGAAACTAATTACAGTCAAACTTCGGTAGTTCGAAGTGCCAGGGACTCCCGATTTTACTTCGAACTATCCGGATTTCGAAGTTACCGAGTCGGCTTTTTCTGTAAATAACGGAAATGTCCAAACTCTACCGTGACCTTGTGATCGCATTGAATGTGTGATACGCACCTGTATTGTTGTAATAAGGCGTAAAAGAAGATGCAAAAAGATAACTTGACTGTCATCTTCCCTTATGCCTTCAAAAATCGGACTGTTAATGACAAAAAAGAAATGAAATAACCTGTTTAGCTGGAATTCTAATGACCGATAATTTGGACAGTTTGATAAAAAGAAGTGGGCTTTGCTGTCACAAACAAACAATGAACAAATTAAAGTGGCACATAGATTTTCGTTCATATTAAATTCAATTTACATTAATCATAAGTCACGGCGCTGTATCTTTTGATCACCCCCAGTTCAAACACAGATAAAAGATTAACGACGTCTTCTACCCAAATTCAATCTTAATCGCATGCAAAAAACATCTTTAATTAAGTCTCAAAAGAAGAGCATTTACCTGTATGATATGTCGTAATACCTCGTTAACGCAAGATTAACTGCTATTGAAACATGATTAGCATCGTCAAGCGTCATCAGGTTTGTGCGTGATCTTTCAGCATGGCTGATGGTAGCTTGCAGCGATAATTGCCACTTCGAATTTTAAGAGGTATTTCTAATGGAAATGGCAGTTTGGGACCGAATTTTTCTTTCGAAATATCCAGTTTTTCGAACTATCAACGTTCGAAGTTACCGAGGCAAATTTGTATAGAATGCATAGCAAAAAATTCGGGACCTTAGGAAGTATTTGAAGTTTCCGATGGATTCGTAGAATTGACTTTACACTACCAAAGTTTGACTGTATGGTACTAAAACTTGAAAAAAACTTATTTTCCTCTGTATTGCAGGTGGAATGGCAAACAGTATAGCTCTGATAAGCCTGCTCTTAGGAGCACTCCTATTAGGTTCTACACTGTTTGTCAAGTCTTCTGCCCCTGAATTACAAAATCTCTTTTCTTTTTTTCTGTAATTACGAATAGTCTTGTATTTATTTACCTTTGTATTTCAGTTAAACTTAGCCTCTCAGTCAGTGCTGGAAGGCCTAAATGCCTGCCTGGACCACAGGGCAGAGGTGTATGTTCCAGAATTGGGCAAAACATTCCATATTCAGCATGAGAAGACACGGCTGTTTGCCTGTCAGAACCCTCTGAACCAGGGAGGTGGACGGAAGGGCCTGCCGAGATCATTCCTAAATAGATTTACTCAGGTACACAGTTTATGGTTTTCTCAAAATTAAAAATAAAATCCAAATGGTGCAGAATCTGATAGTTTAAGGACAGAAAGGTATCAATGAGATTCTATGATATAGTGAAGAAAATGAAAAATATGCCACAACATGACAAAAGCAACAAAGTGGTTGTGCCCCCAGTGCAGACTCATATCAGGATGGGTATCCGCCAAGTCTGAACAGACTCTTTGCTAAGCCTGTAAAGGATAGCTAAGGGTGGAAGCGACCTCCATGCGGACAGTGATGCTCTGATCAGACTAGGTGGATGCCCAGGCTGATCTCTGTCTGCACTGGACGCAAACCACTTAGTCTGTTTTCTCGTGTCCCTGGGACGTCCAGGAGAAGCAACCCTACCATTTTCTTTTTTGCCTTCCTTCTCAATGGGTGTCAACTCTTAAAGGAAAGAATTTGCTCCGCTAGGAGCAAATTCTGTCCTTTCAGAGTAGACTCCATTTTGGTAGGGCCACTTCATTCTGGGAGCAAACAGGAAGACAGGAAAGTTGTTCCCCTTTGTAAAAACAGCAGAAAAAATGGAAGTATACCCACACACTTTAAAGTATGATTTGCTTTGTAGGCAGTTTTGGATATATGTCAGAGTTCAGGTGATTGATTGGATTAAAACTAAGAGAACTGTAGCTTTACCATCTGCTTGCATCTGTTTAATCTCAGCCTGTTCAAGCTTATTTGGGCTCAAACTAGTCACCATGCACCCCATTTATCCAGACATCCGTGAACTTCAAAAGCAAAACTCAGTCTTATATAACATATTTAAAATATGAAATGGAAAACAGAAAGGAGTCGTGACACGACAAAACTAACAAAGTGGCATGTGCACCCAGCCGGGATTCTGAGCAGCTTGGGCATCCACCCAGTATGATCAGCATCTTCACTGTAAGCATGGAGGTAGCTGAGACCTTTAGCTACCCTGTTAGCTTACAGCAAAGACTGATCAGACTAAATGGGTGCCCAGGTTGATCTGATTCTTCATTTGGTTTAAACATATTTATTTCACTTATTTTACAACATACATAGATAATACAACATATAAGTTTATAGGATTAGAACGAAAGCATGTTGCTTATTTAGTTCTTCTCCTGATTTTTCATTTGGTGCACATGCCATTTTGTTAGTTTTGTCGAGACCGGCTCAAATTGATAAAAAGCATGAAATACTTAAACAATCATCTCCTGCTAATATGTGCGTATTCACTTCAAGAATTATATTTTTTCAGGTGTATGTGGAGCCACTGTCTGAGAATGATCTGATGTTTATAGCATCAACAATGTATCCCAGCATTTCTCTAGAGGTGCTCTCTCTCATGGTGCTCTTCAATTTGAGGGTAAATATTGTAATTAGAAATTTTGACATTTTATGAAGAGATATTATAAAGAGTTACATGATAACATGATAACAATACAAATACAAACTATAATAGTTTTATGTTTATAGATTTTATTTACTAGTCATTGACACCCCTGGTTAACTATATATATACACAAGGGCTGTTACAAAACAAAAAAGAGCTGTTACCAAACGAAAAAGTGTCATAGTTACCAAATGACCTGATGACCAGGTCGTTTGGTAACTATGACTCTTTTGTTTCATATCAGCAGCTCTTTTTCATTTTATAACATCCTTGAAAACATAGTTAACCAGGTGTGATTAACCCCTCAGTGAAATCTATTTCAGAAATGTAAATGGCATACTAATATTGCTTTTGTTTACAGATTAGGTTTGCACATATTTAATTATCGTAAAAACTATGGCTACTTGTGAATATCTATACATTAATTTATGACAGATTTATGAAGAAACAGTGTTGCGGGGAGAGTGGGGCCAGAGAGGAAGCCCCTGGGAGTTTAACTTGAGGGATCTCTTCAGATGGTGTGATCTCTTGTTACAGAACCAGGTAATGTGGAAATTTTTTTTTTCTTAAACTTCATTTAAGGTCTGGTAAAAGTGATATGTATTGGGACAAATATACTTGAGTAAACAGTGCAGACCCAGTTTGGACCATGTCTGGAGTAGCTGTCTAACCTGGGTTTGCACTGTTTAGGTGATAACTGTTTTCAAAATGGTCATTTTAACCTCGCCTGTATCAATGCACAGAAAACTGTTGCACTAACCCCAGCATTGGCATTGGCCGCAGCATTAGATAAATGCTAAAGTTTTACCTTAAAGTTTTTATGTGATCAGCAAGGCACTTTCAAGCAAGCTATCTTGTACGAGGACAGGCCATGTGAGAGACATATTGTCAGTTTTACTGACACAAATTTCGTTCTACAGAGATGCATCAGCATAGTGGTCAAACACATTTTCGACCATAGACAGTGCTACAGATAAGAAGGGGTAACAGGGATAATTTAGGGATTTAAATGTCTGCATAAAAACATACTTTGTGACCCCTCATTAGAACCGTCTCGCTGAGACAGTTCTAATGAAGGATCACAATGTATGTTTTCATTGAGAAATAAGAAAAATTATCTTTGAATTATCCTCAATACCCCTCTTATCTGGAGCTCTGCATAGAACCGACAGTTTATTTGCCTAAATGACAATTCTCAATACAGTTATCCCCATTGTAATGCACTTTATCACATCTCAAAGTCTTCTACTTTGCACCCATAGCAAGTGTTTTTAGAAACATAAAACCAGACGTCTGCCAATGAGAAACACAATTCTGTAATGTCTTCAAGTATATTACTGTTGCATATTTTTGAAGTAATCCAGTTTTATCATATGACGTCACATCTGAGAGTGTAATAAAGCCATGATAATCAGCTAGTGGATTAAATATGCAAATTACGTCGTAACATTACGTGTTGACGCCCATCCCATAAAAACCTTGCATTTTCTAATGGCTAAATTGTGGCGTTTTAGTGCAAAATTTACTAATAAAATGGGATTTCAGTGTCATATGATAAATAGAAGCTTGCATTCGTTCTCCTGTTTTATTGAATTTATTTAACTCATTGGGGAAAACCAGTAAGATGCTCGGCATAGCATCACATTTTATCTTTTACCCCAACTCGTTTAATAAACTCAATAATACAGGAGCACTCATGTAAGATCCTCAATTTACATTGTGTTATATTTGTAAGTGCATTTGAATAGGCATTGGTATATACAGCATTTCATGATGTGGCAAACAGATGTGACAGATTTGGGAAGCTTTAGGTGTATGCAATGTTGGGTAAAGTCTGGTAAATTTGGACAGCGGGTAAATTCTGACAGTGACATTGTTTCCTTTATTTGTCAGTTGTTTGGAATTAAAACAAAATTAACTGGGCAAACAGTGACAATCCTGATGAGACCGGTGATTATGAGCTGTCTCATCTGGATTCTCAGTGTTTGCAATGGTATGTCCGAATTTACTCGCTGTCCGGAGTTCCCCGACTTGACCCAATAAAATTATTATGGTAACATTTAGCCTGTCAACTCAGTTGGCTTAGTTAGAAATCTTCTTAGCAGTACGGATCTTGGTCATCAGGCCCCGAGGTTATAAAACTTTTTGTGTGCTCAACTCATCCAAGCATGAAATTTTCTCTGCTGATAAATATGAAAATGCCAGCTAATGTTGTCATTTTCATATTCATTAGCAGAGAAAATTCATTTCATACTCAGCTAAACTGAGCAAGAAAACAGCTGTACCTATCAGAAATTTGCTATTTATTAGCAAGTAAAATTTCATGCTCCGCTGAGTTGAGCACAAAAAAAGTTTTATAACCTTGGGGGCCTGGTTTGTAATGAAAGACCTCTTCTGGATCAACATTCAGGTGTTTGCCATTCAGTTTGTGTTTTGTGTCTTGCCTGTGACTATCAGAAGCAAGATATATGTATTACTTTTCTGACGTCATTGACATCTGCTGTGTAAACTATTGTTGAGTTATCAGGTTTTGTGACAGTGTGACAGGCGAGACACCCTGTTTCACAGAATTCTTGTATTTATTTTGGTCAAATACCCAGGCCCAGAGGTTATAAAACATATTTCGTGCTCAACTTAGCTGAGCATGAAATTTTCTCTGCTGATAAATATGAAAATTCCAACTAATGTTGGGAATTTTACATTCATAAGCAGAGAAAATTTCATACTCAGCTAAACTGAGCAAGAAAACAGTTGTACTTATCAGTAATTTGCTATTCATTAGCAAGTAAAATTTCATGCTTAACCTTGGGGCCTGGTCTCTGCATAATTATACAGATTTATGATGTCAAAGAGGAGATCTTGATTAGACTGTGGCTGTGCAGGTAATTCTGTTCACACAATTCTTAAGGCACCTGAACTTGCGGCAGTGCTCAGATATATTCTAAGGTGATTGAGTACATTTCCATTATTTTTTCAAGCATTTTTACCAAGGGAGACCACTTTTGTGACTTCCTGTATGCTTCTCTAGACAATGTAACCCTTTCAAGATGGGTCTTCTTTTAAAGGAAAGAATTTGCTCCTTAGGGAGCAAATTCTTTCCTTAAGAGTTGATCCTATTGTGAAGGGAGGCAAAAAAGAAAATGGTCTAGTCGCTTTACCTAAAATATACTCTTTCAGCTGTATTCAAATCTTTCTTAATATGTCTTTCAGACAAAAAAAGCAAAAACAAAACATACAGATATTCATGTACTAACAAATTATATATTCACTAAACTATGAAGTTCTGTATTTCAAATTTTCCAGCAACCTGACTATATTAATCCAGGAGAGTATGTGCAACTAATTTATGCTGACAGAATGAGAACATTGACTGATAGAGAAAAGGTAGGTCTCTGGTTTTGCTTTTGACTTGTTAAACTTAATTCTAGTCCCGACAAGCTCATTTTACTCTGACGCGATCATTTTAATTTATTGTTTAGCATTTTTAACAAACACACAATCACATTTTGGTTGCTCAATACCATGTTTGTAACTCACCTGACTTAATTTTGCCCCTCTGGGTACCAGTTTTCAAAAGATTTTTTGAAATTTTACTTATTTTACAGCATGCAGGTCTGGTTTAGTTTTTCTTTAAAATGTAAACTTCATCTTCTTGATGGAATTATACCATATAGGTTGAAGCTTTTAAACACATTCCAGAGTCATTACAGCAGTTAACAGATTTTAATGTTATTTTTAAGGTCTATGAGTTGTACCAGAAGATTTTCCCATCAAACCACGAAGCTTACAGTCCTTCAGGTGTGTTTCACTGTGGGACAAAGTCAGTCCAAGTGGGTCATTCTTTTCTGACCATAGAAAGTCAAGGCCACCGTCATAGTGACAGTTCTGTTGCTATGGAGATATTGCATCATTGTTTAGAGCCTCTTGAATCCTTGATGAAATGTGTAGAAATGAATTGGATGGCTATATTGGTGAGTTTTAGTTTAGTTTTAGGCTTATAGAATCAGAACTGCTGACAAGTTAAGGCAAATGTGTACACTTTCAGGGGAAGCAACTCTGCCATTTTTATTTTCCCCATTTTTCTCAATAGGGATCAACCCTTATAAGAAAGAATTTGCTCCCATTTGGAGCAAATTCTTACCTTTAAGAGTAGCCTCCATTTGGAAGGGCTTCATTTTCATTGTTCAGTGAAACAAACAGTCACAAAGTTGTAAAGTTGGTAGAAAAACATGGAAATGTAACCATTCACTTTAATATCTTGGTTTGTGAAAGAACAAGCTATATGGTGGTTATAGATGTTTTTTTTATTTTTTTATAAAAAAAGTATTTGAACAAATTGTAAAATTTCAATGTGAACAGTTGGAAAAAGTGCAGACTGTGGCTGATCAGCATTATGAGAATATCTGTCTTTTGTAATATGTGAAGTAGACCAGTCTTGGCATTGGAAATAATGGTTTTGATGAGTAATAAGAAAAGTGGTCTCAGAATTTTCCTCAAAAACAGCCTTATATGGAGTTCTGCTGCTTAAGTACACAGGCTGGTTCAAGCAAGCATGGTTTTATTGCTAATGGCAGGTTTGCTCATGAAATGGTTGAAATGTGTTAAAAATAAATAATAAAAAAAGGAAAAAAAATTGTTAAAGATCAACTGGTATCCTCCGACATAAAAACTAGTTATTGGAGCTGAAATTTATTTTAAAATTCAGGTTGGTTCTCAGTCCTGTGGAAAGTCCAGTATTGTACAGATGTTAGCATCATTAACTGGGAACCAGCTGAATGTTCTTGCCATGAACAGTGCCATGGATACCACAGAACTTCTTGGTGGATTTGAACAGGTACAGTAAACTCCCGTTATTATGTCATGCTTGGGATCTGTAGAAAGGCATAACATTATAAAACAGAGAATTAGATTATTTGAGATTCAAAGGTTTGCTAAAATAACACTTTTCCATTGGTTGTATGAATTTCAGGTATTATCTCACTTACAAATCAATAGAAACATGGCATACACTGTATGCCATGCTTCTTTCGAGTTATCAGTGAGATGACGCCATAGATCTGTTACCATAGCAATGATTAAATTATCATCTGTTGCGCTTGGTACCTTTGCAGAATGTTTCGATAACGTCACTTTGACATCAGTATGGATTTTTAGTTAGTATGGTAACAGGTCTATGATATCATTGGTATCCAAGCATGGCATACAATGTGTGCCAATGCCATGACTGTATGCCATGCTTCGCTTTTTCAATTCATTACAAACTGAAATTATTTCAACAGAAACTTCAAATTTTCTCAAAAAAATAATTATGCTCAAGTCATTTAATTCCGTGTTATAAGTGAATAACTTCATATTCAGACCAAATTACAGAGGAGTATATGGCAAATGAGCATTAAATGTTTTTTATAGTTTAGTCTCTGACAGTTGGAACAATCAAATGATATTGTTATGGCTTTATGATAAGTAAAAGTATAATCACACACAGCTCCAGATAGTGGGACTTATGATTTGCAGTCTAACTTTTCTTTGTCTATCAGTAGAACCACCTTACTTCAGTTGTCATTCATTTTGACTGACTTGTTGAGGCAGTTGTTTTTGAAAGGCTAGAGTTTGGGTAATTTAGGTACTCTTATGTAACACATTTTGGCTCATCAGCAGAGCTACCTCACTACTGTGGCCCATCACTAGTAATGAGGTGATTCTTTCCAAGGCCACAATATCAATATATGCTTTTCTGGAAAATGGACTGGCTACTTTAGAATAATTACCAATAAATGGTAATATTAGCTTCCTTTCCTCCTGCCCTTCCTTGCCAACCTGGGGTTGTATTAATTTTATAAAACAACTTAAGTCCTTGCTATGCTGTTGCTAAGGCTAAATTTCTATGAAGGAGATTCCCTACAACTATGAAATTTGCTCTGGAGGAAGTCTCATTCAGACTGTTCCTCCAGAGCAAAGTTCATAGCTGTTGGGAATCTCCTTTATAGAAAATCAGCCATAGCAACACCATAGCAACCTCTTTAGCCATTTTATAAATACATCCCCTGAGCTTCAACCTTTACACATTTGTTAGTATCAATAAATCCATTTTTAAAATTCTTATTCATATTTCATCCATTCATTTGTCTTTGCGTCTTTTTCCTGGACTTGTGGGAGAGCTGTCCCATTGCTCAATTTTGACTTCCTGGGGTTCAATGTTTAGTTTTGCTCTCTGATCATTTGATACTCCATCTGATGCAGTATGAATGGGATTCGTTGCCTCCTCGGTTCCTGGATCACCCAACAGGGGACCATCTTGTCCAAAATAGGAATTATATATCCCAGAATCCACTGTTTCCCATGGCTTTCCAGCCAGCGAATGATTGTAGAATTGCATCATGGGATATATGTTGGAATATAGTCTTCTCATTAATCCATCTTTCTTACACATATCATAAAGAATATAGAAAGTAAACAATGGGGTTGTTGCTGGGTGACACCAGGTTACAAGAGTTAAAATTTTATACACTGAAATTGGTTGTTGGAATCTGTGATCAACTAAAGTAAGAGTGAACAGAGGATACCAAAACACTATAAAGGTTATGACCATTAGAAGCAACACTCCTATTCTTCTAATGTACAGGTGATCATAGAGGTTATTTTGACCTCTGATATTCTGGAATGTCTCAAGGTCAAGGTCTTCTGAAGTTCTCATCTGTATGTCTTGAATAAGTTTCAGGTCATTGTTTTTATACCTAATCCTGCGGAACATAGTTATAAAGTGCCAGAATGCCAAAACTATTGCTATTGTAATAAGAAGCATCCATAATATACGTAATACTAAGTTACTAGCAGAACCATATGCAAACGTACATGTTCCAAGTTCAGGTAGATATTTAGTACCTTTTGGTAGAAACACAACTCCCATATTTAGCAGTAGACATGTAAACCAGATAAGAGATAATCCAAACATGATGCAGTACTGATGTTTCTCTGTACTTCTTGGGGGACATTGAAGTTCATATTCTTCATTTACAGCAATTGCAATTAAATTATAGGCAGACACAGTCACGAGAAGCAGATATGAAACTCCAACCATATTACAGAATGAAATCTCTATTCCATAAAGTAAATGATAACCATATAAAAAACTGTAGAATCCTTTCACAAGATCCAGCAAACAGTGATGACAGATAAATGCTGTTGATGACTTCCGGAACTTCTTGCAGATTACTATCATTGCTATAGCAACACAGTTTCCAAGGCAACCAATGGCTGTCACAGCAAAGAGTATTGATACTTCTATGATATTTTTGTTATTGGAGCTAGCAGATGTCGCCTGTACTGTTGTTATTGTAAAATTTTCCATGTCTATCTGAAATAGAAATAAACAGTCAATAGGTTTGGTTGGCCAGTGGGATTACCGCAACTACCCTAATGTGCTTAAGTATTGGGACACCTAAAATAATAAGAGTTATTGGTTATACAATAGCTCTGTTTAATTTTGAACAAATATCGGTGTTAAAGTGGTACTGGTTGGAACCGGGTTTACCCACTATCCGTGATGTTGCAATTTTTGCAATGAACATGCCTCTGTTGCCATTCTGGTTGACAACCGAAAACCGATATATCTGCGAGTTTACCCTAATATGCTTAAGTATTGGGACACCTAAAATATTAAATTTTCCATTTGTCCCAAATAGAAAATTCATTATTTTTAGGTGTCCCAATATATACGCATATTATGAAGCAACTCAGCCATTTTCATTCTTGCCTCCCTCAAGAGTCAGAAGGCCCGGGTTTGATACCCAGTCCGGCCACTTACCCCCATGGAGATTGAGTCTTCCCACTGATTCAAGAATGGCAGTTGTCAGTTACTGGTGAAATTATGTGCACTTAGTACTGGTTAATCACTTAGGAAGTCTAAGCCTGCCCATAAATAGTGTGGTTAGGGTAACTGACCGTCCGGACAGGACGATAGCTATTTACAGTGGACGTATAGCAATAAAACAACAACAACAATTATCAAGTTTTAGACTCATTTCAGTAGAGTTTGATCGATTTCAAAACTCTTGTGCTATGTGTTTCAAATTTACTGCAGGCTGATACAAGCAGACACATAGAAGAAGTAGCAGCAGATGTCAGCAAACTTGTTCAGACACTGTGCCAGGCTTGTTTACTAAACCAAGATGGAGGACAAGCTATGACAACTGTTGCTAAGTTACAAGAGTTGTGGAGAGGGTACCTGAGTGTTGCTAGGCAAGGAGAAAAGAAGTCAAATGTAGAGGAACTCGACATGATGAAAGATCAAGTTGGTAGATTGTTAGAAACTATCATGTTGGCGAGGAAAATTTCAAAGAAAATGGATGGATGTAAAGGTAATGAAGAAATGCATTTCAAGAAAATGAATTCATGTTTTTTCTTGTTTGTTTTATATTAAGTTTGTCAGATAATACTGAATAGATTATTATTCTGTGTTGCTGCCTATATTTGTAAACACTGTTTCAGTATGAAACTAAAGCTAACACTTAGGTTGGTTGGTTGTTTTGGGATTAACTGCCCTTTGAGACAGTATTTCAGTCTATATCGGGCCGTCTCCCAAAGAGAGGGAGAAAGAAGAGAGGTGATAGATGAGAGAAAAAATGTCCAAACAACCCCCGACCGCACCTACTACAAGCACAGTAGGCCCTTGCCCTATTATCCAAATCATTAGGATGCCTCAGCACTGGAAGTTATACCAAACATCATTGCGCCACCCAACCACCCTAACACTTAGGACCTAATGTAAAAAGGAAATATTACAAAATGGTCTTTATATCAAGTATAGTGAAAATTCTATTTTACAAGGCTTTATGAAAACCAAAATGTTGTATATCTCCCCAAAAGAGACCATGTTTTGTTTTTTTTTCTCTAGAATTTCATTGCCAAAGCAATACTGGTGAGAATTGTGTGTTTGTCGGTAGAGAAAAAAAGAAACTTAACACTTGGTAAACTCAAGAAAATGAATGTAGGTGAATTTACAAACAGCATATAACTAACTGAGGTAGCTCAAGATGAGCTGCCTTATCTAGATCTGCACTGTTGGCCTTCATTTCTTTGAAATCTCAATATGATATGAGCCACGACATGAGAAAACCAATAAAGTGGTTGTGCGCCCAGTGCACTCAGATCAGCCTGGGCATTCGCCTAGGCTGTTCAGACACATTGCTTTGTGCTTAAAGGGTAGCTAAGGGGCGAAGCTATCTCCATGTGGACAGGGAAGACTCTGATCAGACTGGGCAGATGCCCAGGCTGATCTGAGTCTGCACTATGCGATCAACCACTTTGTTGGTTTTGTTGTGTAGCGGCTCATACAATTGGACAAAACATTTTTGAGATTTTGCAGAATTTTGGGATTTAAAATTCAATTCATGGAAAGCATTTCTTCATAAACAGATAGAGGAGGAAAAACAATATGTACTCAATATGAAAGTAATAGAACTCGTCCACATATTTAAGTCTATTTAAAAATATTTTTGTTTTAAAGGCAATCTTCAAGTTATCGCTAAATTAAAGCAGAAACTGAAGTTGCTGATTGACAAGTTGACATCAACAAAACCTGGAACAGGGGGCGGAGCCTTTGAATGGATTGACAGTCTGTTGGTCAGGTCTTTACAGACAGGGGAGTGGCTACTGGTGGATAATGTTAACTTTTGCAGGTAATGTGGAATAGATAGACTTAGAGCCTCAGGTGCTGTCAGTTATGGATATGTTCCACTGATCTGAAATAGGACTAGGCGGATCTTTGTGGTTACATTTTAGCATCCTTATATGAGCCGTGACACGACAAAACCAACAAAGTGGCATGCGCGCCCAGCGAAGATCAGATCAGCCTGGGCATCCGCCCAGTCTGATCAGAGTCTTAGCTGTCCGCATGAAGGTAGCGTAGATCCTCATCTTCGCTTTAAGCACAAAGCGATGACACTGATCAGAATGGGTGGATGCCCAGGCTGATCTAAGTTTTTGCTGGTGCACATGCCACTTTGTTGGTTTTGTCGTGTCGTGTGGCTCATATGTTTAGGTTATGTTCCCTTACGAAATTAGCAAACACAAAGGTGCACACACACATTTTCTGGGGTTTGCAACTCTGCCAGTTTTATTTTTGCTTCCTTTGTCAATGGGGATCAACTCTTAATGTAAAAAGTTTGCTCCCCTGAAAGCAAATTCTTTATTTTAAGGGTAGGCCCAGTTTTGGAAGGGCCTTGTTCTCCAGAGAAGCAAACAGGGCCCAGCTATTCAAAGCATTATAGCTTAACTCTTTAAGCACCAAACAGCAGACGACAAAATTTACGTCTGCAAAAATTAAAAAAATGCCTTGTCCAAGACATTTCATATTGAGAATTCAAAGACTAGAGGGCAAACTGTGTAGATCTAGATGAGGCAGCTCATTATGAGCTGCCTCATCAGGATCTACGCTGTTTGCAAATTTTGCTAATTTCGCCACTGGAGCTTAAAGAGCTAACAATGTCGTTAGTTAAAGAATCATCAAGTCTTCTAGTACACATACAATCAAGTGTGCTTATATTTGAGCCTTGACATGAAAAAAACAACAAAGTGGCTATGCACCAAGTGCAGACCCATCAGCCGAGTCTGATCAGAGTCTTCGCTGTCCGCATGGTGATAGCTTAGACTCTTAGCCACCTTTAAGCACTTAGTGAGGAGTCTGATCAGACTGGGCCGTTGCCCAGGCTGACCTGAGTCTGCGCTGGGCACACAACCACTTTGTTGGTTTTCTAGTGTGCTTATATTTTTTGCTGATAAAATGAGGAAGCTTTTGCACTGCAAAAGATTCTCACATTTTTTTCAGCAAAAATGTGGCAGTTCTTAGACATATAATTCATTTGAAATTAAACATTTTGTTGACAAACAAAGTTGTTAGTTTTGGACAACAGGACCCAGGTATTTACAGAAAATGATCCACATTGTAAATGACAGAAAAACAGGGAGGTGTTCCATACATCTTAATGACTCAGACTTGCCGATACTTGCTCATTTTCCTTTTCCATAGACTACTTAGGCTCTTTAGATTCAGACCGGGAGAAAGGAAGCTAACAAATGTTGCAGAAACTTCTTTTATCAGCAGAATTTTCGAAGATGCAGGCAGAGCTCTAGATAAGTGGGAGAATGTGATGGTACATGTAACTAAGGATAATTTTTTCATATTTCTCATCAAAATCATATGTTGATACTCCTCATCTGAATCGTCTTATTGGAACAGTTCAGATGAGGGGTCACAACATATGTTTTTTATGCAGAATTAAAAACAATTATCCCTAATTATCACCAAATACTCCCTTTTATCTAGAGCTCTGTGCAGGGAAGCATTTGGTACTTTTTGATTAAGTAAATGAGTAAAAAAGAACAAGAAGCAGTAATGTCACCCTTGTGTCCAAGTCTAACCTCCCTTGGTCAAGGTCATGAACATAGATGTTTTATCTGAAAGTTTCTGTTATACAGTCTCGAATTCAAAGGTCATCTCAAACTACTGATATCTTAAAGTAAATTTTCTGGTCCCAGAAAATTTACCTTGAGATACCAGGAGTTGGAAATATCAGAAGTTATGATTTAAAGAAAAATAGCAAATATTATGTCCAAACTATATTCTTCAATAGAAGAAGGTACTTTGACATATCAGTGTTTGAGATAACAAGAGTCAGCTGTAGTTTGTTTGAAGGCATTTGAGCTCATATTGCATACAGATTTAGTTATGTGAGCCGCGACACGACAAAACCAACAATGCGGTTGTGAGCCCAGCGCAGACTCAGATCAGTTTGGGCATTCATCCAGTCTGATCAGACCCTTTGCTAAACGCTTAAAGGGTAGCTGAATGTCTAAGCTACCTCCATGCAGACAGCGAAGACTCTGATCAGACTGGGCGGATGCCCAGGCTGATCTGAGTCTGTGCTGGCCGCACAACCACATTGTTGGTTTTGTCGTGTCGCGGCTCATGTATAGGCTCACTCTACAGGTACAACATTTGCAAAATGTTAATGTTTTGCAAGCCACATACTCTACATTGACATTCAGGGTATCACAGACTCAGAACTTGGCCTATGTGATAGACAAACACATAGTCAGATGAGCAATATTGACTGGCAAATAACACAAAGCTTTTAGAGACAATTTTGGTACCTCGCTACACTGACATTTCTGAATGATAGTTTGATGTTCTCAAAGTAAAATAAGCAAATGTTTGATTTGTTGAAATCTGCTGTCATTGCAGTGCTGCATTCATTCTAAGGCAAAAATAATACAATTTATTGTCGTTTCTTTTTCTCAGTGCCTCTGTATTGGATAGACTGAATGCCCTGCTGGAACCTAATGGTGTACTGAGTATAAACGAAAGAGGAGTCATAGATGGACAAATACCCACCATTAAACCACACCCGAACTTCAGGTAAGAAGTTCAGACAACAAGATAGAGGAAGCAAACTTACAAAGTCCATTGCATGAAAACATATTTTTGTCGTGCCTGCAACTAGCAGAATGCAAGACCTGGGTGTTACTTTAACTCTTTCGGCGCCAAAGTCGCAAAAATTCGACTTTGCAAACAGCGTATATACAGATCAGCCGGCTCTTAAAAGAGCCGTCTGATCAGGATCTACACTGTTTGCCATTCAAATATGAACTTAAAAAGCCTGATTTTATGAAAAATGTCTTTAGATTGTTAAAATTTCCAATTACAAATCTGTCGTCTGATGATTTGAGCAGACGAAAATTTGTCGTCTGAAAAATTTGGCGCCGAAAGAGTTAAACAGGAATTCTTGCAAACTGTTACCTGATAACTGGGGTATGATTTCATATTGCGATACGATGTCACTTTTGAAATGCACTTTCGCAAATGATATTAAACAGTGCCTTAGAAGTTACATTTGAAGACTATTGGCTACATACTGAAGTTGGATGTGATATTGGCTGTGATAACAACATTGGATTGGATAAATGATATCACCGAGTTAAGTCATAACATATTTGCAACATCAGCAAGTTTGAACAAAACTGCATTGTGTTTCATTTGTTTGGTGCTCTTTTTGTCATAAAATCTTGTAATGTTGCATGAGAAATAGAAAACCATGTAAGTGTTTTTCGGTATCAAGTTTATCAGGCTTGAGGGATAAAAACAACAGAATTTCGCAGTTTGACATAACAGTATAGCACATGGAGATTACCACCTCCGTTGCTAATTTATATGACGTCATTAATGTTTGCAGAAAGTTAGATGCCATGAAAGTTTGGTGTAAATAGAATCTATCATTGGTCTCCGATGCGGACAGGGAAATCCCAACCCGAGGGCATACGGGGTGTGTCGGAAACGAGGCTTGCCGAGTTTCAGACACAACCCGTGTGCCCGAGGTTTGGGATTTCCCTGTCCGCATCGGAGACCAATGATTGATTATTTTTCTTACCTACGATAATATTTACTTCAAATTGAACAGGGAACTAACAGGCCTATTTCATGCGAACGTGTACACAACCGTGTCACCCTCATGGCTGATGTAGTGAACAAACAAGTAAAAAATAGGTCCTTGACAAATTCGCATTTTTAGATTTTCTAATTGAAATTTATATTAAAGAACAAAATATCTATTGAGACGACTACAGAAAGCGTGTGTATGACGTTAATTGTGACGTAACGTCAACGTCATTTTAAACGTCATTTGGTAACGTCTTCAAAATGGCGGCCTCCTCGACAGTGTTTGTCACGGTGAAACATTAACTATTTTGGATCTTTTTCCGACTTAAAGACCTTGAAACAGGCTATAATGGGATTATAAAGAATGAATAACCTTTCATGGGTTGGATTTTATCGATGTGGCAATTCATTCCTATGAAAGAATAATGCATAAAGTATGGAATCGCGAAGCTGGGTGCACCGTATTTCAAGGAGCGCGTAGTGGTACACAGAATTCAAGCTCGTGTGAGCTGTCCCAGCCCATGGGCAAGACAGAATTTTCCAGCACCGCTAAAAATAGAACAAACTCTGTCTCGTAGGTAAGAAAAAAATGTCTCTGTTTCTCAAATCTACAAAGCAATTATTTAACAGCATCAAATATTGTAACTTTAGTCCCTAAAAATGACAAGAAATCTGATCTTAGATAGTAATGTTGCATGGGAAAAATGCAGGCCAGTAGGCATATTGGATGTCTAGAGGTATTATTCATGCTCTGCACCAGTGAAACTTGGTTTATTTTTAGATGATAAAATGAAATGTCCTAGCGATTACAATACTAGAAGGAGTATCTTCAAATTAAAAGTAAATTTGTTTCACTAAACATACTTTTGTGACTTCTTATATGCTTCCCTGGAAAAACACTTTCAAAAGGGGATCTACTCTTTATGTTTTGCAGATTATTTCTGTCAATGGACCCTAAACATGGTGAGATATCACGAGCTATGAGGAACCGAGGTGTTGAAATATATATTCCAGGAGAGGTGAGTTGTGGTCCATGCCACTGATTTGGGGTACTGACAATTCACGAACACAGCCACTGATCAGTGGCTGTGTTCGTGAATTGTCAGTACCACAATAGGAATTAAACCTTTATACTCCAGAGACTTTTATCCTCTTTTTGTGCTGTTTGATGTTTGAAATTTAGCTCACAGCTGCAAAAACAGAGGAAGAGCTAAAGCAATCTTTGCAGCATCAGGATCGATTTCCTGCCTAAGGTTAAAGTTTTGCAGTTTAAAGTTTTCATTTGATGAGCAAGCTCGAGTCAGATACACTATAAGGAGCCCAGGTAGCTCAGTGGGTTATGCACTGGCCTGACTAGGTAGCAGTTCAGCTTTGTTTCCGTGGGAGGCCGAAATCTTATCAACCATAGACAGGGTTCCATTGTACACAGCTTTTGTTATTAACCTCCCATCTTTCTGATATGCTTGAAATACTGTTGAAAAGGATGTAAAATCACAAGTCAGCCATCCATCCAAGTAAGCTATCCTTTACAAGCAGATAGGTCTTGTTATCAGTTATACATGTTGAAAAGAAAAGTTTTTCTTGAAATAATGATATTAATGAAAAAAAGGAATAAATAGATAGATTAAACATACAGTCAACCCTCTTTACAACGGCACTCATTACAACAGCAAAATTCTTTATAACGTCATTTTGATTTGCACGGAATGGCTAAATTGTTCTAAATATGCATTCTTCACAACGGCAAATTCAGTTTAACGTCAAAATTTTTGGGAACAAATGCCGTCGTTGTAAAGAGGGTCCACTGTAATTGCATAAAACGTCAGAATGAAATGTCTTCAATTTATATTTATATAGGATGATGGAAAGAATTTCTCAGAGACAGATTTACGTCTGATCAGTACCAGCCTTGGTTTACAGTCCAAACCTGTGTTTGATTGGCTGAACACTTTTCATGACTCTCTGAAGGAGAGCTTGCCAAGGGGAGATAAGCCAACTATTCAGAGTCTGTTGGAAGTTTGCAAAATAACCAGAAAGCAGCTAGACCATGGATTTCCGTTAGAGAAGTCCTTGTACTCAGCATGTCACAGTGTTCTGGTGCAGTCACAGAGGAATAAGGCATCCAAACAGGTGATTGTTTCAAATAAAAGCCAGCCCTCAAGGTTATAAATCTTTTTGCATGCTCAACTCAGCTGTGCATGAAATTTTATCTGCTTATAAGTAGCAAATTACTGATAAGTACAGTTGCTTTCTTGCTCAGTTTAGCTGAGTATGATATTTTCTCTGCTTATGAATATGAAAATGCCAACATTAGTTGGCATTTTCATATTTATGAGCTGACAAAATTTCATGCTCAGCGGAGTTGAGCACGAAAAAAGTTTTATAACCTTGGGTCCTGACTGCATACAAGCACTGGTGGATCTTGGTAAGCTCCTAATTTGCTTCCATTTGCTAGTATGTTGATACATATTGTGTATAATTGTTCAGGATTATGTTTTTCTCAAACCAGTGTGATTCTTAGAGCATACAAGAGTACAAATTATGAATGGCCATGTTCAGCTGCAGTGTTTATGCTGATGTCATAAAAGTCTAAGGAATTTGCTCCAAAATATTTATTACTTTGGGCATGATGTCGATATTGTGCCACATCATTTGATTGATTGTACATACCCTTGGTTTAAACATATTTTATTTTCAAAACATATCCAGTCATGGTTACAGCAATGATGAGATATGAACATAATAGGATCAAAACAAAGGCATAAGCTTAATGAACTCTCCTTAAAACCCTTGCATCTTGGAAACTACAAACTACATGTAACTGTAATAGTCTGCCAAACTTTTAATACAGTTCATTTTAAGTAGTAGAATATGGCATATATTGTAACCTATGTAAAGTTTGATCTATACATGTGCAGTTTGCTGTGAGCAAGATCTAATTATTTTTTCACCAAGCTACAGACCTGTTCAGACTGAACACATGCTTGTCCGCCAAGCCTTTTAGGTGTATAATACACTTTCAAGGCAAGCAGTTCTTTTGTTTCCCTTCCAATTTGGGTCAGCTGTTAAATAAAAAAATGTTTTTGCCCCTTTAGGAGCAATTTCTTTCCTTTAAGAGTAGACCCCATTTAGGTAGTGTTTTGTTGCGTGGCAGGCATATAGGATGTCACAAAAGTTGCTCCGCTTTGTAAAGTAGCAGAAAAATGATGTATACGCATGCAGCTTAAGTTGAGATTTTATACTTTTAAAATGATTTAAACTAGTTTGAATTAATTACATATTTCCATTTACAGGTGGCTCTAGAGTTATTGAAAGACCATTTTGAGAGGCTAGATACCTCATCTTCTGACAGTGCAGCAGTTCCAGAGCTTGGCATTACCCCAGCCAGACTACCAGGTGTGGAAGCCTATCAGCTAGACCCTAGACTAGCTAGTGCAACGAAAAATATCACAGTGCTCACCCACTTATTAGACATCAGTCAGAAAAGAAAGTGAGTAATCAGAGCTACAGAGAAGTCTAATTGGTGGGATGAAATTTTTTCATATTTTTTTTTCTTCAAAAATACATGTACTATGTTGTGGGGTAACGAACTGTTGTTTGAATCAGTTGTGTGAAATAACACATTTAGGATCCCATTTAAATTGCTTCAGTGAGATGCAGATGTGATGATTCACTCTTTTGATTCCTTTTCCAAAGAATTGACTTGTGAAAATTCAAAGATGAAAAATAACAAATTCAGAAATTAAGATTACTGTTATTTAGTACACTGAGTTCTTACAGTGTTTTTGATGTTGTTACTTTCTCTTTTACAGGCAGGGAATTTCTGACATGTCAAAACTAAGTCTTCAAATAAAGCATTCTTTAACCATTGTGCTGAATTCTGTGTCACAAGAAGATTGCAGTTTGACAGTAAGACTGGCTCAAAACTATTTCAAACAAAGTCAGTCTGATGTGAGCAAAAGTTACAGAAATGTGGTAGACAGTCTAGAAGAAATAACACAGCATATATTCCATGCTTTGCCAGTAATGGGTCATGAAGAGTCAGTAGCAGCATTGTCTTCAGAAAATGATGGTAAGAATATAGCTACAGACAAGACAAGTTTGGGGGAATGAAAAGTTTAATGCTTTTTTTTGTTATTTTTCTTGACCTATTGGATAAAAATTACCTTACTGGTTTTTCTTTTATTTTATATAAAAATAGAGAAATGTCTTTTCCAAAGTTTTGACCTATTTTATTAATGAAGGATGTCAAGTGTATGACACCAATATGAAATCTAAATTGATGGCTGCAATAGATGCATTTATCGAGAATAGAAGTTTCTGCATCTATTACTGTTCAAAATAGTGTCAGCTTTCTAATTGGCTGATAACACATGCATTTTGTAGAATAAATATTTTTAGTTGTTGATCATTTGTTCTATCTCCCCTTTTGCTTTAGAAATATTTTTAGTCTTACATTTGATTGCCTTCTTCTGGAGCTGATTTGATAGCAGACATGGCTAAACACTCTTTGTGAAGCAGTGTGAACATTGATATTAACCCAAACATAAGAAAACCCACAAAGTGGCATGTGCACCCATTGAAGACTCAGATCAGCCTAGGCAGTTGCCCAGTCTGATCAGAATCTTTGCTTGCCTTTAAAGGGTAGCTGAGGGTCTAAGCTTCATGTAGACAGTGGAGACTTCAGACTGGGCGGATGCCCAGGCTGATATGAGTCTTCACTGGGCACACATACCATTTTGTTGGTTTTGTTTTGTCAGGGCTCATATAGTTTCTAGCATAGCTAATGGAGCCCTAGTAGCTCATTAGGTTAAGGGCTGGCCTGGTGATCTAGTGGTCATGGGTTCAAGCCCCACTGTAGGCATGGATCTTTGCAATCGTAAACGTGTTTTCATTGCACACAGCCTTTCATTATCACCCAACCATCGTCCTGATATGACTGAAATACTGTTAAAAAGGACCTAAACTCGCAAGTCATCCATCTAGCATAGCCGATAGTGTAATTTTTCTGTCCAGTACGCCAGCAATCCTCTTCCACTACATCTAGCCATTTTGAATCCATGTGTTGTGAAAAAAATTCTGAGAACCATCTTTTCAGCAAATATTTTGCCAGGTTGTGTGAACAGACAACATCAGAATGCTTCTCAGAAGCACTTTCAACAAAACACTAGGTGCCCTTTAAAAATTAGCAAACATTTGGGCACTCAATTTTGCCCTCAGGGCATTTAAAAGGTTTAAAATGCTTTATGGTATTTTTGGTATTTCTTACAGAGTTGATGTCAGAATATCCAGTAGATGTAAGGTGGAAAGTTCAAGCCCTTGATAGGGTGCTGATGAAGTCTGGTGCCACAGATAGCATGACAAGAGACTGTATTATGTGTTTTAACAGGTAAGCCAAAGAATTTTTAAAATAACTCTGTACTTATTGAATACAAACCTTCTAGAGATTACACATTTAACAATTGCCGAGCCCCATAGAGCAGTGGATAGCATGTCTGACTCAAGAGCCAGAGGTCCCGGGTTCAATACCTGGTCCGGACACTTACTTGTGTTGAGATTGATTCTTCCCCTTCTGTTGATTCAAGAAGGGCAGTTGTCAATTGCTGGCAAAAGTTTGTGCACTTATTATTTGTTAACAGCTTAGGCAGTCTAAGCCTGTTCAGGAATATTGTGGTTAGGTTAAATGACCATCCTGACATGCCCATAGCTGTTTACCATGGATGTAAAGCAACAACACTGCAACATATTCAACATTTGCACTGGGTGGTTGACCAGCCATGCTTTCTTGAATTCAGTCTTTGAAATCTAATGTATTGATAATTTGGGGCTTTGAGGTCTTTCTGCAGTATTTTAGGGCTGATAGGGGAAACATTTTCTTTCAATTAGCAACATCTCTCTTCTGTTAGCAACATATCATAGTCATTATCTGCCTGAAATTTCAATTTGGAATGAAAAAATTGTTGTTTAAGCAGCCAGCATGAGGTTTAACAGTTGATCATGCATTTTGAAGTGACTGGATTCTAATGTCGTCATTAACGATGCACTGCACTGTTACCTCAGGTTTTTCTGTACAGTAAATCTTTTATTTGTTGTTTTCAGAATCCATGTTCTACAACATGTTATGATGGAATTATCTTTCTTGAACAATGCCATAGAAAGTCTTCAAGTAGCAGTTGAGAAAGGTACGGATTTTTTTATTTGTAGAAAAAGTTTTCAGGATTAATTCTGAAATGCAGCCTTATGGGCTACCATGCGGAAGTACAATATCTGTGCAAATCTAGTTCTCACCGTTGAATGACAAGGCAACAAGTGCAGTCCTGATGAATGGCAGCATGGGTGAATGGTTCAGAACAACAGTTGGAGTAAGGCAAGGATGTCCTCTGTCACCCACCCTCTTCAGCATTTTTCTCGTCTGATGCTCTGGAAGATCATGATGGGAAGGTTAGCATAGGTGGCAGAAATATTACCAGTCTCGGGTTTGCCGATGATATAGATGCTCTAGCTGAGAAAGAGCAGGAATTAGAAGCCTTAGTTGACAGTCTCGATAAAATGTGCACAAGGTATAAGATGAAGATTAGTGCTGAGAAGACCAAACTGATGACAAAGAGCGCCAATGGCATCCAGAGGGAGATCAAGGTAAACGGGCAGAAACTTGATACTGTAACAAGCTTCAAATACCATGGAGCAATTGTCTCAGATGATGGCTCTATAAAGGAGGCTCTCTTATGGATTGCACAAGCCACTTCAGCTCTCACAAAGCTGAAGCCAGTTTGGAGAGATAACAACACATCTCCTGGATCAAAGGTGAAACTTATGCACTCCCTTGTCATTTCCATATTTCTGTATGTGAATCGTGGACCTTGTCAGCACAGTAAGAGAAAAAAACACAGGCCTTTGAGGTGAGATGCTACCGAAGGTTACTGAACACTTTGTACAAGGACCATATAACAAATGAAGAGGTTTGCAGAAAGATCCAAGCAGCCATTGGAGAGTATAAAGAACTCCTGACCCTGGTCAAAAATGGAAACTAAGGTGGTTTGGCCATGTCTCAAGGTCTTCTGGTTTGGCAAAGATGATTCTACAGGGCACAGTGAAAGGAAAAAGAAGAAGAGGTAAACAGAAGAAGAGGTGGGAAGACATTATTAAAGACGAGACAGGAATGGACTTTTGCCAGCTCAACTAGGGCAGGTGAAAACAGGACAAGGTGGAGAAGGATCATTGCAAAGTCATCTGTGATGCCCCGGCGACCTTGTAAGGTTATGGGATTGAATAGAATAGAATGTTCTTGTATAATGTACCAGCAAATTTTAATTTTCAGGGCCCAGTTGTTCAAAGCATCGCTAGCTTAACGAGCTCGTTAAGAGGTCAACTCGTTAAGTGTTTTATGACTTTATAACTAAATAAACTGATATTTTTTGTTGTAAAAATGTGAGAAGCTTTTGCAATGCAAAAGCTGCTCACATTTTTTCAACAAAAAATATTGGTGTATTTGAGATTTTAACATTTGAAATTTTAACGAAACGTTAACTAACGACGTCGTTAGTTTTGAACAACTGGGCCCAGGATTAGAAATTTTGTATTTCATTTCAGTTTTTAGCTCACCTGAGCCAGCGGCTCCGGGGGAGCTTATAGGATGGTAAGGCTCCGTCGTCCGTCGTCGTCCGTCCGTCCGTCGTCCGTCCGTCCGTCCACAATTTCAAACGACTTCTCCTCTGAAACCGCTGGGTCAATTGTAACCAAATTTCATATAGAGCCTCATGGGACCTTAGGAACGAAAAGTTGTTCAAACGGTCCTGGTCACATGACCAACATGGCCGCCATGCCCATATATGGTAAAAACTTGAAAAAATCTTCTTCTCCAGAACCAATAGGCCGATGGACTTGAAACTTGGTATGTAGCATCGGGTACGCAAGTACTACCAAGATTGTTCAAATTATGACCTTGGGTTGACCTTGACCTTTTTTACGGTAAGGTCAAATTTGCTTCCTTATACTTTTATATGGCAAGATGCTACAACATAAGATATCTTGGAAACTGTTGAAGATTTTGGGCTAAAAATTGGTATCTACTGTCATCTTAATGACAACATGAAGATTTACAAGTATAAGAGGTCAAGGTCATCCTTTGACCTTTGACCCTGAACTCTTATATTTTGACAAGTTCTAACAATCTACTCAAAAGCCACTTAACCAATTGAAACCAAATTTCATATAGAGCCTCCAGGGGTTGAGGGAACAAAAATTTATTCATACCGTCCAGGTCACATGACCAACATGGCTACCACGCCCGTATATGGTAAAAACCTTTAAAAATCTTCTTCTCCAGAACCAGTTGGCCGATGGCCTTGAGTTTTGATATGTAGCATTGGGTACTTGAGTACTATGAAGATTGTTCAAATTATGACCTTGTGTTGACCTTGACCTTTTTTACGGCAAGGTCAAATTTGGGAAAATGCTAGAACATGAGATTTCATGATTAAGTTTTTAAGATTTTAGCCTAAAAATTGGTATATACAGTCATCTTAATGAGTACATGAAGATTTGTGATTACAAGAGGTCAAGGTCATTCTTTGACCTTTGACCCAAAACTCTCATATTTTGACAATTTCAAACAATCTCCTCAAAAACCACTGGGCCAAATGTGACCAAATTTAATATAGAGCCTCCAGGGGTTGAGGGAACAAAAATTTATTCTAACGGTCATGATCACATGACTAACATGGCCACTATGCCCATATATGGTAAAAACTTTTAAAAACCTTCTTCTCCAGAACCAATTAACTGATGGCCTTGAGACTTGGTATGCAGCATTGGGTACTTGAGTACTATCAAGATTATTCAAATTATGACCTTGTGTTGACCTTGACCTTTTTGACGGCAAGGTCAAATATGGGAAAATCCTAGAACGTAAGATTTCATGGAAAGTTTTGAAGATTTTGGCCTAAAAATTGGTATATACAGTTGTCTTAATGAGGTCATGAAGAATTATGAGTACAAGAGGTCAAGGTCATTTCTTGACCTTTGATCCAGATCGCTCATATTTTGGCTCTCGTAACCATTTCCTCAACAGTCAAAGGGCCAGTTGTAAACACATTTCATATAGAGCCTCCAGGGGTTGATATGATAAGAAAAAGCCACCTTGCCAATTGCCCAGGTGAGCGATTCAGGGCCTCATGGCCCTCTTGTTTTTGTATCTTATGGCTTTCCAGCATGCTTTTAGGGCATAAATAGTGAATCTGCTTTTAAAAGCAGATACATACACAGACCAGCATTGTGTACTAAACAGTGCTCCATCTTCATTATGGGGGTACATTTCCATGATCTCATTAGTTTTGTTCCTCTTATTGTGTAACGCCCTATAGAGAGTCTCTTCATTTTTCGGATGCATAGAAAATTTGTTGGGGAGGGATGGGGGTATGGGGTGGTGGATTTTAAATCCCAAATGAAATGTTATGACATTTGATTTCAGGAACATTCTTAAACCAAAGCCATTGCAAAAGGGTTCTAATGAGGAGTCACAATCGTATTGTCTTTAAAGAAATAAGAAATGTAATGCTGAAAATGTTACCAAGACTCACACTAGGGTTCCATTATAACATTCTATAAATTGCTAAATATTTGCAATAGTTCTATTTTTGTTATAACCCCCTCACTTAGTTTTAAAGCTACATACATTAGATTAGTTTTTACAGACTATTCATGTGCACACACAAGTACTTCCTGTGTGTGAGCTAAATGTCAGGGCTATAGATCTGCCCAGGGGTACTGACAAGGAGGCTGTAGATCGGCCTGAGCATCCCGGGAGGCTACAGATTTGCCTGAGGGTACTGACTAGGACTTAAAGAGGCTTATATTGCCCCATATGCAGTACTTTTGAGACACATGGAAACAAGATTCATCACTTCCTATTGGCTTCTCTGGGTGACTATGCTCTTTCAAAATGGGATCTGATCTTAGAGTAAAGAACTAGCTTCGGGAAGAAATAAATTCATTTATCTGGAAAATGATTTTCCAGGTCAGGGAAAAAAAGGGAATTTTGTATTTGATCAGGGAACTTTTGAAAGGACTTGAAAAGTCAGGGAATGTCAGGGAATGAGAAAATTAATGGCTCTGGCAGTCTTAGACACTATACACTTTCTAGAGAAATGGTCCAAGCAAACCTCCCTCCTTAGTGGGGCTACTCTTAAAGGAAAAAGGAAAGAATTTGCTTCCTGGAGGAACAAATTTTTACCTTTAAGAGTAGCTGACAATTTCTAGTGATACAGCTAGCGCTGTTAAAGTAAAGTGAAAATCAACGTTTGGATCCATAAAAGGGTACTGGTATGTAAAACTATGAAATGTCAGGGAAAATCAGGGAAAAATCTGGGAATTTTGAAGTGGTGAATAAGTGGCAGCCCTGTTTGAGAGAAGCCTCTAATGCAGTGGGATATAAATTATCCTTGGTGAGAGTTACCTCCCCTGGAATTTTTCCCATTTACCTTCAGTACTGAGTCACAACAAATTGTTCCTACAAATGGATGGATTTTTTAAGCCCATTCAACAGTATTTCAGTCATTTTGGGATGATTGAGTAATGGCTGAAATATAGAGGATGTAACAGCAAACCCTCAACCTTTAAGGCCCAGAGTGTCAATACATCAGCCAGCCCAACTATATTTTTCATGGAATGATTTTGACTTATTTCAACTGAGATCTGATAAATCTCTGATTTAGCATACTATGAAACTATAAGAAAGCTTACAGGGTACTTAGGCTATAGGCTCATGACAGCATGACAAAGCACCTTGTTGCAAGCAGTCTTATACCATGGCATAATACAGCGTGGTATAAGGTACGATGAAAAAGCTAACATGATCAATAATTTACAACCAAATATTTGAGAAACTTTATTGCACTACATTAATTCTGACAGGCATTTGCACATACAAATCAGTTGCATTATTGTTCCACAGTAACTGACAGCCATGCATTAAAAAGCTTCTTACTTCAATTAGTCTTAACCCATTGCATTCTGGGTATTTTTGTCATCTGCTGAAATTGTTATCTGCATCAAAAATCAAGAATATTATGACAATATTGGTCTAACTAACTCTTGTAGAAATGATGTCTAGGCAGCAAACAGTTTGGATCTCAGATCAGGCCCCACGTTTGTGGGGCCTGATCTGGATCCAAAATGTTCGCCCAGATACCCCTAAAGGGGTATCCTGAATGGAATGGGCTAATGGCACATCAGGAGATGTTCAATGTAACGAGTTCATGGCTGCACCTCCTTTTTGTCCGAAGTCTGTCCATGTGTCTGGAGCACTATTAGATAGATATAGGTTATATTTGAGATAATGGATCAGTCACATAGTTGCAAATGGTTTGATAGTGACTGAGTCGCCTGAGCTCTAGATAAGCAGGGTATTTGATGATAATTGAGGGATAATTTTCTTTATTTCTCATTGAAACCATATGTTGTGACCCCTCATCTGAACTGTCTCATTGAGACGGTTCAGATGGGAGGTTACAACATATGTTTTTATCCAGAATTAATAAAAATTATCCCTAATTGTCACCAAATATTTCCTCTTATCTAGGGCTCTGAATACTATTTGAAAATAATTGTGATACACCTTCAAAGAAAATTTCTATGATATGGAAGTCTTTGTTTCCTTCTTGGGGGAAATGGGGGTGGGGGTAGGACTACTTTAAAAAAAAAATTGCTGGAGAAAGGATCCACCTACTAGGCAATTTAATACTACAGTTAACTTGCAATATTTCAAAGTCAGAGTTCATCTCAAGCTACTGATATCACATAGTAAATCCTACCAGGCAGTTTAATACTACAGTTAACTTGCAATATTTCAAAGTCAGAGTTCATCTCAAGCTACTGATATCTCAAAGTAAATTTTCTGTCCCAGAAAATTTACTTTGAAATACCAGTAGTTTGAAATAACAGGAGTTTAAATGTAAAGAAAAAAGGAAATGTGTCCAAACAGTATTCCTTGGTATAAGTGGGCACTTTGGGATATCAGTGTTTGAGGTAACAAGGGCCAACTGTATTTTCATAAACTTATCCCCCTTATAAAATGGCAGCCAAACCAGGAAGCATGTCCAGACACATTAAATTTCTTTACAATTCCCAATAGAGGTAATATGGCAGAAGTTTATATTTATTGGCAGACTAATATTTCCATGTAAAAATTGATATTATTGCAGTCAAATCTAAATCTCAAGAGCTCATGGTGTGAGCCGAGCTCATAAAGAACATTGAATTTTCCTGCATTTGAGACAGCAAATCATATTAAGACATAACAACACGGCTTAATGGAATTTTAACTGCCAAAACTGTTCAGTACGATAAAGTTGGAAATGTATTGAATTGGAATGGCTTGAATTGGGAACAGAATGATTTTTCTTAGATGAATGTTACAAAAATGCATTAAGTTAATTTTGATAACTTAAAGTTTACTCTTCAGTGTGTAACCGATTATGGTAGATCCAAAATTATATATTTTGTATTGAAGTTTCAAAAGGTGCAAATGATTGTATTTATATAGTTCTCTAAATGGTAGATGTTACAAAATTTTTTTTTTTTTTTTGTGCATTTTGATGGCCCCTATAGATCAGAGTTATAGGATTGAAAGCTAGTGTTGATATTGTAAGGTGCACCTTATGCAAACATGTTTGTAGATAAATTTGTCTCTCCCCCCCCCCCCCCCCCCCCTCACACACACACACACCCTTACGCTCCCCACCTATGAGGCAGACATATTGTTCTTCCAATAGTTGTCTGGCCTTTGTTTGGCCATCTGTATGTCTATCAGTCTGTCTGTTCATCAAAAGTCGTTTCTGCTCCATAACTCTGAAACCATTGAAGATAATTTTACAAAATCTTTTGCAAATATAAACCGTCATCAGACTGTGAGCAGGAAACAAAACCATAACTACATCTGCATTTTTGATGGAATTATGCCCCTTTGTGATTTTGAATATTCATTTTATATCTGCTCTGACTAATAATTTTGTTAAACTAACAATGCTTTGAAAAACCAGTCCCTGAAGATTTACGAGGTGTGTAGTTTAATTTCACTCCAGTTGTGCATTGTGGGCTCAAAAGCACCTTGTGTCAATAGAGTATTCACTAAAGGGTATCATAGGAAAAAATTTCGCTCACAACTTCACTGACCTTTGTACAGAGTACATTTCTTTATAGCATATTCATTACACTTTACACAAAATGACTGGAAAAAGAGCTAACAACGTGCTTGAAATTAGGGCCTATATTAAAGGTAGATAGATAGATAGATCTTTTATTTTCCTCCTATACAGGAGAGCATACATATTACAAACGAACATATATACAATTACAAAGACAAAAGACAAGAACACAAAATGCAAAAAGAAAGGAAAAACATACATGGTAAATACACTATCATACAAACACGATACCCATGATACCCGTAATGCATACTATATGATGCTTGAATGCATTCCACGCCGATGTGAGTAACAGCCTAGACTACAGCGAGTCCAGACTGTCACTCAAATCAGCATAGCCACACAAGCATGATATCCATGACACTTATAATGGATACTATTAATACCACCTATATTAGCTTTTCACGATGTTTGGATGCATTCCACGCTGATGCGAGTAACAGCCTAGACTAGAGTGAGTCCAGACTGTCACTCACATCAGCATAGCCATACAAACACGATACCTATGATACTTATAATTCATATTATTTATTACTGACTATATTACCATTACACGATGTTTAAATGCATTCCATGCTGATGCAAGTGACAGCCCTGACTGCAGCGAGACGAGATTGTCACTCAACATCAGCATGGACATGCAGACACGATACCTATGCATATTATTTATTACTGACTATATTACCATTATATCCACGATGTGTAAATGCATTCCATGCTGATGCAAGTGACAGCCCTGACTGCGGCGAGACCAGATTGTCACTCAGCATCAGCATGGACATACAAGTACGATACCTATGATATTTATAATTCACATTATTTATTACTGACTATATTACCATTATATACACGATGTTTAAATGCATTCCACGCTGATGCGAGTGACAGCCCTGACTGCGGCGAGACCAGATTGTCACTCAACATCAGCATGGACATACAAACATGATACCTAGGATATTTATAATTCATATTATTTGTTACTGACTATATTACCATTACACGATGTTTAAATGCATTCCATGCTGATGCAAGTGACAGCCCTGACTGCAGCGAGACCAGATTGTCACTCAACATCAGCATGGACATGCAGATACGATACCTATGCATATTATTTATTACTGACTATATTACCATTATATACACGATGTGTAAATGCATTCAATGCTGATGCAAGTGACAGCCCTGACTGCGGCGAGACCAGATTGTCACTCAGCATCAGCATGGACATACAAGTACGATACCTATGATATTTATAATTCACATTATTTATTACTGACTATATTACCATTATATACACGATGTTTCAATGCATTCCATGCTGATGCGAGTGACAGCCCTGACTGCGGCGTCACCAGATTGTCACTCAACATCAGCATGGACATACAAACATGATACCTAGGATATTTATAATTCATATTATTTGTTACTGACTGTATTACCATTACACGATGTTTAAATGCATTCCATGCCGATGCAAGTGACAGCCCTGACTGCGGCGAGACCAGATTGTCACTCAACATCAGCATGGACATGCAGACACGATACCTATGCATATTATTTATTACTGACTATATTACCATTACACGATGTGTAAATGCATTCCATGCTGATGCAAGTGACAGCCCTGACTGCGGCGAGACCAGATTGTCACTCAGCATCAGCATGGACATACAAGTACGATACCTATAATATTTATAATTCACAATATTCATTACTGACTATATAACCATTATATACACGATGTTTAAATGCATTCCATGCTGATGCGAGTGACAGCCCTGACTGCGGCGAGACCAGAGTGTCACTCACATCAGCATAGCCATATAAGCACGATACCTATGATTATGATTCATATTATTCATTACTGACTATATTACCATTACACGATGTTTAAATGCATTCCATGCTGATGCGAGTGACAACCCTGAGTGCAGCGAGACCAGATTGTCACTCAACATCAGCATGGAGATATGAGTATGATACTCATGATACTACTAAACATAACGTGAATTTCTAGCGTATCCTAAAGTAATAGCCCATGTCCCATGTCCCATACCTTACCGAAACGAAATATAAGGTATGGGAAGAGAGACATATCATGTTTAGATCATATATTTTTCTTGTTAAAACCAAAAACGAAGACAATTAGTACTGTTCCAGCAGGCGCATGACGTCGCACTGACGTCGACTGACGCGACGTGGTCGCCAGTACGTCACCACGATGCCACGCGCCCGCTGGGATACTGTCACGTTGTCGAGAAATAGCCAAAGCAAAGTCGTGGCAAGGAGAACCAATGGAAGATAGCCTCGGGCAGTCTCGCTTACTTTGCACACAGACATACAGCAACTCATCATCAGAACCACATTTGTTTGATAAAGTACATGTACTACAAAGCCCGCCACCCCAAAACAGGGCTTAAGCACCTCAACTCTTGCATGGTGATTCTCCCGCTCACAAGGCACACCTTGTGACAGAGTTTTTGGAGTCAGAGAAGGTCACTGTCCTACCACATCTTTATTTTTGCCAGACTTGGCTCCCTGAGACTATTTTCTGTTTTCCAAAACTCAAATATCAACTATCTGGAAAGATATAATCGAGAAATGCCCTTGGTTCTGCAGTATATCAGTATTTGATGGGTGTCCCCATATCTGATGGGTGTCCCCATTGAAGAGTATGAAAACTGCTTCCAAAAGCTGATTGACCGGCTAAAGGTGTATTCAGGTAGATAGAGAGTATTTTGAAGGGCAGAGCAAGTCAAAATGATTGAACATTTGCAGTAAAGGAGAAACAATGCAAGTGACATTAATTTTGGAACACCCCTTGAAAGTTAAAGTTTTTGACAAAATTTTGATGAAGATTAACATTCTTCTGAGCAAAGGCCAACACCCAGCCAAAAATCACAAAAAATGAATCATGGATTAGAATGGTTGTCAAACAAATAAAACTCTGTAAGGCGCGCCTTTCAGTTATGGCAAGCATGTAGGATTGTGTTATTAGCTTGCCTGAACAAAGTTCAGGAAGAGCTATTGCACTACCCCCGGCGTCGGCGTCAGCGTCGGCGTTGGCGTTGGCGTCGGCTTGGCAAAATGTTAAAGTTTTACGTTAAAGTTTTTTATGTGATGGGCAAGGCGCTGTCAGGCGAGCTATCCTGTCCCTGTGACAGGTCTTGTTTTTAAGTTAAAAGTTAGAATGTTGTTCAACTTTGTAAACAAAACTTTAGTCCATTCTCATGCAATGGACTTGAACTACCAGTAGTTCATGAATTGTAGATCAAGGGCTTTATCTTAAACTTCAGTCCCTTGTAAAATTTATGTACTACTTGAAAAATTTACCTGGGCCCAGTTGTTCAAAACTAACAATGTTGCTAATTCAAGAAATGTGAGAAACTTTTATACCACTTTATTCATTTGATAAAGTTTGAAATGTCCACTAGCTGGGCATAAATTGGTTAGTATATATCAGCATAAATTAAGATTAACTCTTTAAGCCCCAGTGACGAAATTAGCAAAATTTGAAAACAGCATAGATCTTGATGAGGTGGCTCATGATGATCTACACTGTTTGCCCTCTAGGCATTGAATTCTCAATCTGAAAAGCCATGGAAAAGGCATTTTTTTAATTTTTGCAGACGTAAATTTCGTCATCTGTTTTTTGGTGCGTAAAGAGTTTATGGGAAGACATCCAGGGTAAGCAATTCTGCTATTTTCCATTTCGCTTCACTTCCCAAGTCAGCTCTTAAAAGAATGAATTTGCTCCCCTTTGTAGGGCTTTGTTGTCCAGGAAAGCAAACAGGAAGTCACAAAAGTTGTTCCCCCTGTATAAAAAATGGCAGAAACAGATGCATATGTCGGAAATTTTTACCATTAAAATTAGTATGAAAACATGAAAAAGAATAAAAAGCAAAAATGACCCCACAGTAATCTTTAAAGAAAAAAAAAAAAAAAAAAAAAAGCGATGGAAAAAAAGTAAGACATGATATTGATGATTTGTTGAAGTAATATAGTTTACTTACAAGTTACAGTATTATTTCCAATATTGTCCGAGACCAGTTGGCAGAAAACTACCAGCAATAATGAACTGCACAAAACAATATCTGTCAATCAGAAATATCAATAGACAACAGGCAACGCAGAAAAGCTGTCTTAATGCATTGTAAATATAATCAGAGAGAAGTGCCTTGCAAAAAATGAGCATTATGGCAAGGAGCAAATTGCAACTACTCGGATAAACCAGTGTGTTAGCACAGACTGATCAGTCTTAATTTTTTCGTCATTCTATGAATCTGTAAATGACAGTTGCTCTCAGAAAAAAAGATAGTTTAGAATTGTATGGGTACACCTCCATGTTTTTATGCCCCTGTGACAATAGTCAGGGGGCATTTAGATTTGCTCCTGTATGTATGTCTGTCTGTCCATCTGTCTGTCCATCCATTTGTCACTCTTTAGGGTATAGAGTTTGTGTAATCAACTCCTCCCACAGTTTTGAATGGATCTATTTCAAACTTTGCATACATGTTTTGGACATATTGAAGATGTGCATGTGGATTTTTGATGGAGCTAGAATTAATTTTGACAGAAAAACAACCTTTTGAACTTAGTCATTTTAGGCAAATTGTTGCATTGTAGGGTATGGAGTTTGTGTAATCAACTCCTCTCACAGTTTTCAATGGATCTTTTCCAAAGCTTGCATACATGCTGTGGACATATTGTAGATGTGCATGTGGGTTTTTGTTAGAGCTAGAATTAATTTTGACAGAATTATGGCCTTTTGGACTTAGTCATTTTAGGCAAATTTTGGCATAGGGTATGGAGTTTGTGTAGTCAACTCTTCCCACAATTTTCATTGGATCTTTTTCAAACCTTGCATACATGTTGTGGACATATTGAAGATGTGCATGTGGCTTTTTGATGGAGTTAGAATTAATTTTGACAGAGTTATGGCCTTTGAACTTAGTCATTTTAGGTGCCAGGCCGCGTAGGGCAATCAGTAGGGCATCTGACTCATGAGTCAGAGGGCCTGGGTTCGATACTTGGTCTGGCCACAAACATTCGTTTCTCCTTCTGCTGATTCAAGAAGGGTAGTTGTCAGTTACTGGCTAAAGTATGTGCACTTAGTCCTGGTTAACCGCTTAGGCGGTCTAAGCCTGCCCAGGAATAGTGTGGTTAGGTTAACTGACCGTCCCGACATGACCATAGTTGTTTACTGTGGTGTAAAGCAACAAATCATTCATAGTCATTTTAGGCAAATTGTTGCATTGTAGAGTATGGAGTTTGTGTAATCAACTCCTCTCACGGTTTTAAATGGAACATTTTCAAACCTTGCATACATGCTGTGGACCTATTGAAGATGTACATGTGGGTTTTTGTTGGCGCTAGATTTAATTTTGACAGAATTATAGCCTTTTAGACTTAGTCATTTTAGGCATATGTTTGCATTGTAGGGTAAGTACTTTGTGTAATCAACTCCCACAATTTTCAGTGGCTGTTTTTTCAGACATTGTATACTGGTACTTGTTGTTGACATACTGAAGATGTGCATGTTGGTTTTTAATTAAAAAAGATACTAATTTTGACAGAATTATGGCCTTTTAAACTTAGTTTTTTATTAGGCTGCATTTTTGCAGTAGAGGGTATGGAGTTTGTATGATGCTTTTGGTGGATTTTTTGTAGATAGTGTTTGTGCTTAAAAGGTGCTTTTGGGATGTACACATCCTGTGACAGGCACTGCACGGGGGCATCATTAGTGTCTTACAGACACAATTTTCTAGTTTTTGCCATGTTTTCAAACAGGAACATCTTATCTGACTTCCTGTTTGCTTCCATGGATAAGAAAACTCCTTCAAAATAGGGTCTACTCTAAAAGGAAATAATTTGCTTTTGGGAGAGCATATTCTTTCCCTTAACCCATTCCATTTGGGATCTGGGCAAACAGTTTGGATCCAGATCAGGCCCCACAAACTGAGATCTGAGATCCAAACTGTTTGCTGCCAGACATCATTTCTACAAGAGTTAGTTAGACCAATATTGTCAAAATATTCTTGAGTTTTGATGCGGACGACAATTTCAGCAGACGACAAAAAATACCCAGAATGCAATGGGTCAAGAGTTGATATCCATTGAGAAGGTAGGCAAAAAAGGAAACAGCAAAGCTGCTTTGCCTGAAAGGGTAATTAGCTATTGCAGTGTAAATTATGGATAAATGGCCATGCAGGAAGAAAAAAAGTGTCTTGTGTCAGATGCAAGATCAACCTGCATATCAATACAGTCTGGTTTGTTGACCTTCAGCCAGTTTCAAAGTCACATTAGAACTCTCATAAACCAGTGAGTAGACTAGCCCCAAACCATTGACATGTCATTGGGACAATTAAGCCAGAAGCGCTGATTAGGTTTAGGTGACCTTGACCCATTTTCAAGACAACACTGGGCTTAGACTGTTAAATTGTTCCAAATATATCCTGTCAGCCCTGTCTCTTGAATGTATCAAGTGATTCAATCATGCTCTGTAGATTCTTTGGAGATGCCCATGAGTTGGTTAGATTTTCATTGACCTTTGACCTTTGTTTCATTTTCAAGGTCGAGTCATCATGTTTGACTTAACAAGTCAGTGAAGATTGCATTGGTGGTGGGGTCTCAACAAGGAGTGGGGAGTAAGGGCATCTGTTGTTATCAAACTTATCTTTGTCAAGGTCATATTTCCCTTTTTAGCTCGCCTGAACGAAAGTTCAGGAAGAGCTATTGTTTCCACCCTGGCGTCAGCGTCCGCGTCAGTGTCGGCTTCCAGATTGGATGTTTTGGTTAAATTTTTTTATAGACATATACCTTCTTAACCCTTGGATGGATTCTTTTGATACTTGCACTGTAGTTAGATATTGGTCCAAAGTTTAACAGGGTACCACCCCCACCCCACACAGTGACCTTGATATCAAGGTCATGGACTCAGAAAATTGGGAGTTTTTTTTTGACTGGATGTTTTGGTTAAAGTTTTTTTTAAAGACAAATATCTCCTTAACCCATAGATGGATTCCTTTGATACTTGCACTGTAGTTGGATATTGGTCCAAAGTTTTCCAGGGTACTACCCCCACCCCCCTCAGTGACGTTGATATCAAGGTCATGGACTTAGAATTATTGATTGGATGTTTTGGTTAAAGTTTTTCAAAGACCCATATCTCCTGAACCCATGGATGGTCAGGGACTTAGGAAATTTTAGGCTTTCTTAAAGTTTTCTAATTGCATACTGATTCATAATGCTTGGCAGAGATTTAGTTTACACTTGAACTGATGTAAGACACTTTTTTGAGTTTTTACAAAACACTATATACTTACCTTACCTTGAAGTCAAGGTCATTGACTTAGAATTTTGTCTTAAAGATTTTGGTTAAACTTCTATATTTATGAAGACATAATTTCACAGTGCCACAATGGACTCAGTTGATACTAATACTTGGACTGATGTAAAATAATGGTTCAGGGTTTTGATACATCCTGCCCCCTCTCCCCCACCCCCACCCCTGCCCCTCAGTTCTTTGAGCTAAAGCTCATAGACTTTGAATTTTTTTAATTTTGATTTTATTTTAAAGGTAGGTTCCTGTACTTTGGAATGCATCATAATCTTGGTGAACTTTCATCCAAGTTGTTGGAAAGCACTTATAAAAGGGAATTAATAAGTTTCACTTAAAAGTGTACCGTAATCGCCCCATTTACCGCACATGCCCCTATAACCGCACACCAAGGCCATTTCCGGAAAAAATGCACAAGCGCACACTGCTTTTTCCTTTTGAAACTCACAAAACGCATCAAGTTCAACTTACCATTACTGTTTCAACAGCGACAGTATTTTTTCAGTTTTGTTTTCCCGACGCAATGTGCGAAGAGAGCAACTCTATCGGTCTAAATGTCAATTGGGCATCCTCGCCGATATTTTTTAAGTTTACGGAGTTGGCTGAAGTGTTATGATGTGTACGAGTGCGAACAGCTGACTTGGATCAGCTTACACACCTGTGCTGTCTGATTAGCGTATTCTCTGGCTGCATCAACAATGGGAATGTACATGTTTATCCAAGAAGGATCGAGCTTAAGAAGTTATGAGGTTGCGGGGGTGCGCAGGCTGAACTGAGTCTTTGCCTTTCGTACATGCGAAAAGGCGCCATTTCTCAAGAGCAGTTCTTGTCATATATAGCGATAATGTGCACGTGCGCCAAAGTGCGTTGGGAAAGATACATGAACGACAGATGAGAAACCTGGGTTGCAAAAGAAATAAATTATCATAACGACAAACTCTTGTTTCCTGACAAAATCAGTCTGAATACATGCGCAAACTGAACGAAGCGACCAGCCTGCGCATATGCATGGTCTGTGCATTTAAACAAAGTTCGCGGTAGCCACAGGATAGGTTTATCATTGGCATAGCTGGCCCGTGGGCCTCAAAAGGGCCTCAGGACACATTCGATCAGCAAACACCCGCATACAGTGCATTTAGCTGAGTACTGTGTAGCATTGTTTTCACTCATGATTTGTTTGTTTGCTGTATCGGAGGACGCTTGCACTGTTTGGGAGCCACTTTATCACATTTATCACTTTCATTTTTTTTTTGCTGTTTTTCTCATTACGTTTCCTTCCTTTGTTATAATTGTGTACAGTTTGTGCTGTGTTCATCATTCGCCATTGTATCTTTATATTAGTATTGTTAAAATGTTAAGGAGAAGATGATCTAATGTGTCTGATCCTTTTGTAATTTATGCAATAACTACAGTGCATTTGCGAACACTGACCAGTGTAACAAATCTCCAGGATTCGCCGATAGTTTGCAAAATAATTGTTTTTAAGATGCGCAGACTGGTCTAAGGCTTTGCTGTTTGCACATGTAATACGGTACCTTTCTCATGACACATTGCCAATATTTCTGCACCCTTGGACGTAATATAGGACAAACAGAAATAGGAAAGATCAAAAGGACCGCATCTTCCAGAATTAGAATGTGTGTGTTATTAATAGAAGCCCGTGAATTTAAAGCAGACTGGAATACCCGGAGCACTGACAAACTTACCTGACGTGTTTAAACAATCACATATTAGGTCATCGTAAATGTGTTGAAATACCGTACTTTCCTTTCTTTGGAATATTGAAGAAGGATGAAGAGAATGCATAATGAGGACATATTTAATACTGAGAGGTATGAGATATAATTTGCGACTTGACATGAGATCGTTTTTCTCCCGGAAATTGGCAATTTAAATAGTTCGAACACTAAATATTTTCATGACACTTCGAACACCCCGATCAGTATTGCCGACTATTTCGACTGTTCGTTTGTTGTTTTTTCGTTCTGAGTGTGCGGTTATTAGAAACGTATTTAACTACACCTTTTTGTTGCAATTTTGAAAAAGTTAAGCGCACCGTGCGGTAAATGGGGCGAATACGGTAAATCAAAAAAATATTAGAAAAGTTGTTTTGCATGGGATTTCCTAACTCTGCTTCGCACACCAGTTTGCGCTATTTTTAGTTCGCGCCAAAAACAGATAACGCAGCTGATGTCATGCTGCATTGCATTTTGGGATAGTTTTAACCCATCCGTCCTGCCAGGGCCTCTAGGAGAGCTCATGTCAAGGGACAATTGACCTTTGGAGAATGGCATCAGAAATCACGCACTTATAGACATAATAAACATAGTTATTTTTAGAACTGGAATTCCAACGAAAGAAAATAAACCAAAAGGGAAAACGACTGTTTTCTTCAACATCTGACGAGTTTCTCAGTAGCAACAAATTAAGAAAAATAAGAGAATTCAATACTGCTCAGAAAAAGACGAAATTATTTTGTGGACATAATTGACATCGCTGTGTTGTCATTATGGACATGCTTGCCTGAAGTTTTATGCATAGCAGTCCACACCACCATAGTGACTGTGCGATGGGCAAGCACCAATTCAGGCAAGCTATGCTGTCAGGTGACAGCTCTTGTTCTTTAGGCAGTTTGTTATGACCTGGCCTGATTGGTTTTCACAGGATAAGGCCCATATTACAGTATTAATTAACAACTACAACTGTAGAACCACTTCTGTAGAGAAACCAGATCTGGCTTAAACACTTCAGTTTATTCTGAATGTGCTTTTCATTAAAGGAAATCAATCAAATTTTATGGACTTTTTAACACTGGATTGGCAGTTAATTTGTTCTTTTTAATTATTTACACAGTCTTATATTAAATTGGTGTACTTAAGACATTTATCATGCAATCCCTGATATTTCATTTTCTGACAATATTTTTTTCATTTGAAGTTTCTGAAACTTAATTTTAACTTACTTCTGGAATTTGAAGGCAGTGTTTCCTTGACCCAGTATCGGAATACATGATTTTACAGTGTACTGAAAGACCCAAATATTGGGACTTATGTTTGAATAAGAAACCACACTTATTAATTAAGATCAAAATTAAGGAATATGGGCACAGCATTATGTTCTTTAGCATTTTTAGTGGGAGACATTTTTTTGTTTTCCTGTTCATGTCCTTGGATGTCAGACCAAATTGGGGTCTGCTCTGAAATGCAAACAAATTCTTTATTCACTAGTTTTTTTGGCTCCTTAGAGAGCCAATTCTTTCAAGAGTTCACCTCCATTGAATGAAAATGACAGAGTTGCTCCTCATGGAAGCATATCCATTTACTTAAACAGTCTCTGGTCTCACTCACACACTCACTCCAGAGAAGAGCCCAAGTAGCTATTTTGGTCAAGTGCTAACAACTAGCTGGCGACATGCTAAGCTAGTGGTTTGGGTTCCAACTCAAGTGGAATTCTGTTAACCATAAATGGGGTTCATGGCACACAGCCTTTCCTCATCACCCTTTCATCAACTTAAAATGACTGGAATACTGTTGAAAGGACAGTTAAATCACAACTCAACAGAATTCATAGATTGTTGATGCAAACAGGGAAGTTTCAGATCAGCCTGCATGGTTGTGCAGGCTGATCTGAATTTTCACTGTTTGCATACATCATATGGTACCTTTTTCAAGGACGCCACTCATATCATCTGTATAATCACCATTTTTTTCCCCATCAACGGCTCTTAAACTAATCATGATATTGTTATCCTATATTCGGCCTCATCGAGCAGCGATTTATTGGTTGGGACATTTGATTGGCTGATGAGTCCATTTTTGCAGTGATGACACTTGATGTGGTTTTCATTTCTGGAGAGCTCTTGATTTGTCCAGTGCAGAATCTTGATCGGCTAAGTGATAACATTGGCCAGAATTATAAGCTGCATAATGAATTTTACCAACGTGACCCAATGCCATGGAACACGAAATGCTGTAAATTCTGAAATGGAGTTTTCTGTCTTTGATTTCAGACAAGTTCACATGCTGTGGCAAAGACCTTATGTGAAGCTGTTGGCTGATAGCAAACAGTGCAGACCCTGCTCAGACTGCGGAGCAGTCTGATCTGAGTCTGCACTGTTTGCTTTTGAGTTCCATCACAGTGCATAGGATTCTTACAATCTATTGCTCACTTTGCTACGTTTGATGTAGAATTAGCATTGATTGTCTGTTTAGGGAAATAGCAATTATCAGAGTCCATTATTTTACATAGTATTATAAACACTTTGCCTTCCATTAGCATGCTTATTGCATACTGTAAGTATTTACCCTAAATATTGGTATGGCTTAATTAGCTATTTACTGACCTTATCCATAGTGTAGGATAAATTTGGTATATGGCTTAGATGTACCAATATCTTGGGTAATCACTGAACAGTAAACAAAAAGCACGGACTTAGACAAGTTAATTCCACTTTGTCAAAATAAAAAAATAATAAAAAAAACTACGAAAAAAGAAAACAATAACAAATGCTGGCAGAGTAAAAAGGGTAAAGGTAAAGGTTTCCCATAGCTTAATAGCCGTAGGGGCAGTGGGGGTTAGAGACCCACTGTTTCTTGGGCACAGCTGATGAAAGGCGGAGCCCATCCCTCTCCTTTGGCTGCCTTATCCTTCCCTGATTCGGCCGGGCCGGGTAGCGCAATCGGTAGGGCACCTGACTCGTAAGTCAGAGGTCCTGAGTTCGAATCCCGGTCTGGCCACATACTTTTCGTTTCTCCTTCCACTGATTCAAGAAGGGCAGTTGTCAGTTACTGGCGAAAGTATGTGCACTTAGTACTGGTTAACCGCTTAGGAGGTCTAAGCCTGCCCAGGAATAGTGTGGTTAGGTTTAACTGACCGTCCCGACATGACCTTAGTTGTTTACCGTGGACGTTAAGCATCAAATCAACCAACCAACCAACCTTCCCTGATTCGAAAAAGGTACCCATTTACTGCTGGGTTGACAGAGAGAGTTTTCCAGTCATCGTATGGCGACAGTGAGCAGCGAACTCACGACCTTACGGTGACTTTCTGCACAATAGCCGAGCCACTCTAATCACTCGGCTACCGCGCCGCGCTGGCAGAGTGGCCGACAGCAAAGAGATGATCAGTATCAGCCTGATGGGGATCTACACTGCTGCCTTTTTTACATCTATCCCAATTTTAATTGTCATTAGGGTCAGTGTTAAGATGTTTCACATATCATGTAATGGACATGTGGATACTGTGCCAAGTTTTGGGCTGTTGTTTTAAAGGGAAACAACTAATGTGACTTTTTGTTTGCTTCCTTTGACAAGGAAGTCCTTTCAGAATGAGATCCTGTGTGAGCAAATTCTTTCTTTTAAGAGATGACTCCCATTGACAAGGGAACCAAAAAAGTGAAAATGGCAGAGTTGCTTTCCCTGAAAGTGTACCGATTCACCTTAATATGAAGATGTCCACTTGCTCTATCAGGTGATGACCTATTAAAAAATATCCACTGGGTGAGAAATGGTGTAGACTTTGACTGGTCTGATCTGGGCCTACATTGTTTTGCTCAGTTATGTTTTTTCTGATACTTTGGAAAAATGTTGCAATTGCTATTTGTTTTTTATGCGTAGGACCCTATTCTTTTGTCATATTTTGATGCATAAGATATTTCTTACCCACTTAGCAATATATAGAGATTATTTAATATAGATTTGTGTGTCTCAATATCAAAACTTCTATTTTCAGATAAAGAGAGAGTGAAGCCAGTTCCCCATCCAGCCATTGCTCACATAGTGTTAATGTTTCCTCTCCTGAGAGAACTTGTTACACAGTCTGTACCCACAATGCAATTGCTAGACTATCAGGATGTGGCCAAGGTATTCTTGCATTGATTAGCCTGTTTACACTGGTGAAATATTTAATGTTTGCTCTCCTGAGAGAACTAGTGACACAATCTGTACCCACAGTGCAGTTGCTAGACTATCAGGATGTGGCCAAGGTATTCTTGCATTTTATTAGCCTTTTTACACTGGTGAAATATCTAAATTGCACTTCTCTGTCATTAAACAACATCTAATTTATTGAGAAATAATGGAATTTAAAACAAAAATCATGCCAGAATTATCATTAAAACTTCTTCTTGACTAGAGCTCTGAGTCTGTAAAGCTTTTAATGTTATGCATTAATGTCCACATGTTATTAGAAATTTGTCTGCAGATTGCAGAACGAATTGAAGCCTCAGCATGGCTGAGTGTTTAGAGCTGTCAATCCCGATCATGGTTCACCAGGTTGGGTCCTGCCGGAGGCAAGATTCTGCATGAATGTAAACTGCACTCTATTTTACAAAACCGTCCATATTCACTGTCCAATCGTCCAGATATGAATGAAACACTGTTGAACAGGGTGTAAAATCGCAAGTCATCCATCCATCCATGCAGAAGGGAATTGTATTACAGGCAAAAGGAGTACTAGTGGTCAATAATTGTTATGCAAATCTTTATAACTGCATAAAGGTATGTACTAGAGTAATTCGGGGGGGGGGGGGGGGGGGTTGTCCCTGTAGAATGACCCCAAATACATAAATCATTCGTGTATAATACGACAAATGTAGATTTTTTCAGATTGTTTTGGAGGGGGTAGAAACCTATCCCATAACCAAAGAATTATATTAAAAGGTTGATTCATAGGAGATGGTTTGCTGTCTTCTATGAAATAACCCTTTGATATTACTTATACTAGGTTCTGGAAGACTTGCACTGGCTGGGCAGGTTATTGGATGCTGCTGACAGACTGGTACAAGACAATTCAGACAACAGGGCAGGACAGCTGTGTCTACACTGGAGGTGGTTCTGTAATAAAACTCTGCCAGGCTATGGTGTGGAACTAAGGTAGGAATATGTTTCTTCTTAAATTGCATATACTGTTGGCTACAGCATGTGAAAACTATTGTGAGTAAGAAAAGAAAAACGTTCCTCACCAGAAACAAGTATAATCCCATTATTTTTTGCACACTGGATAAGGATATGCACATGCTTCACCTGTACCTATAAATCTTATTTCACCCATCTTATCTCACCCAGGACGGTATAAAAATCATGAGCATTCAATGCATTGGTAGTATATGAGGTCACATACCTGCGTCGTCAAGTGACATTGGCTTTTGAGATGATGATGTCATGAAGATGGCAAAAATGACGTCAGTTTATGCACGCAAGACATTGACGTAAACAACCAAACTGGTGGTTGTTGAAAGCACGCCTTTTTCAAAATCAAAAAGAAACCTCTCAAGCACTAAAATTACGCAATTTAACAAGTTCTAAAGTTAAAACAAAACATGGTGTGCAAGAAAAGTATCTATCATGGGTGCGAGGTGCGGATAGAAAAAATCCGACACTCGGGATCACTGTTCGGCATCACTTGGCAAGCCTCGTGATGCCAAACAGTGACCCTCGTGACGGATTTTTCTATCCACACCTCACACCCATGAAAAATACTTATAATCTATATAGTTACACAAAGACAGTTACAAAAGTTTAAGTTTCTGATCATGAACCAAACAGGTGTAGGCTGAACATGCTGTACACATGAATATGCTACGGCCGTCTAAAGGATATGTAAACGCTCTAAAAATGGTATAAATGGGAGCTAAAACGCCATAAATCACAGTTTCTTGTCAATTTAAGTTGAAATATGGGCAAATCCAGGCTAAAAAGCAACTTTTCACTTTCATACCATATCCTTTTGACGACCAGAGGTTTAAAGAAAATCGTTATAAAAGGGGATGGGGTAGAATATTTGACCGTAAATTTTGACTTGCTTACTTGATGAGTAAAATCGAAAGTACAATTGATAGGAGACATATTTAGCTTCACAATAAATGACACTTGTTTTTCTCATGACATCAGAGGTCACGGCGCAGGGGTCACCCTACCAAGAAACATGCGCACGGACTTTTTTTTTTTTTTTTCGATTTTGCTACAAATCTTACCTTCTTTTCTTCTCTTTTCCTTTGTCTGCTTATTTTCCCTTTTATTGCGCGTTTATCCCATATATTTGTTTTGGCCCTGCTTGTTTGGTAAGATTAGCAGGGCGGGTACAAAAAGTCAAGGTAATAGCCGAATTTCAGAAGTGAATTTTCAAGTTTTTTTCGGCATTTGAAAGCGTCTAGTTTCCTCACAGTATGCATTTTAGAACTGATACTAAGAGCGTGCAAGGCCATGTTTCTGGCATATACAGAGAAATCAAAATTAATAAGATGCCTGCTTATATGAGGTTGTGAGGGTTGCTCAAAAAGTCATTGTCAGCAATTACGCATGAATACGCTACGGCCGTTGAAAGGATATGTAAACGCTCTAAAAATGGTATAAATGGGAGCTAAAACGCCATAAATCACCGTTTTTTGTCAATTTAAGTTGAAATATGGGCAAATCCAGGCTGAAAAGCCACTTTCACTTTCATACCCTATCCTTTCGACGACCAGAAGTTTCAAGAAAATCGTTATAAAAGGGGGTGGGGTAGAATATGTGACCCTAAATTTTGACTTGCTTACTTGATGAGTAAAATCGAAAGTACAATTGATAGGAGACATATTTAGCTTCACAATAAATGACACTTGTTTTTCTCATGATGTCAGAGGTCACAGCGCAGGGGTCACCCTACCAAGAAACATGCACACAGACTTGTTTTTTTAGCTCACCTGTGGTGAGCTTATAGTATAGACTTGGTCCGTCGTCCGTCGTCGTCGTCGTCGGCGTCGTCGTCGTCGTCGGCGTCCACAATTTTAAACATCTTCTTCTCAGAAACCACTGGGTGGATTGAAGCCAAATTTCATATGGAGCCTTAACAGGATGGGGGAACGAAAGTTTATATATTTGGTCCAGGTCACATGACCAAGATGGCCGCCACGCCCATATATGGTAAAAACCCTTCAAAAATCTTCTTCTCCAGAACCAAAAGGCCTATGACCTTGAATCTTGGTATGTAGCATCGGGCATGCGGGCCCATCATAATTTATATAAATCATGACCTTGTGATGACCTTGACCTAATTTATGACATGGTCAACTTTGGTATGTTAGGCTTTTATATGGGAAAATGCTTAAACGGTGGATTTCTCAGAAACTATTTAAGTCTAAGGTACAATACTTGGTATACATGGTTGACTAAATGACCAGATGAAGATATTATGTCACTAAAGGTCAAGGTCATTCCGTCGGACCATCCGTTGTCAAGATTTTCAAACATCTTCTCCTCTGAAACCACTGGGCCGATTGAAGCCAAATTTCATATGGAGTCTCAGTGGGCTGGGGGAATGAAAGTTTGTATATTTGGTCCAGGTCACATGACCAAGATGGCCGACATGCCCATATTTGGTAAAAACGCTTCAAAAATCTTCTTCTCCAGAACCAAAAGGCCTATGACCTTGAAACTTGGTGTGTAGCATCGGGCATGCGGGCCCATCAAAGTTTATACAAATCATGACCTTGCGTTGACCTTGACCTAATTTACTGCATGGGCAACTTTGGTATGTTAGGCTTTTATATTGGAAAACGCTTAAACAGTGGATTTCTCAGAAACTGTTTAAGTCTAAGGTACAATACTTGGTATATATGGTTGACTAAATGACCAGATGAAGATATTCTGTCACTGAAAGGTCAAGGTCATTCCGTCGGACCATCCGTCGTCAAGATTTTCAAACATCTTCTCCTCTGAAACACTGGGCCGATTGAAGCCAAATTTCATATGGAGTCTCAGTGGGATGTGGGAACGAAAGTTTATACCCGGGGTCTGGGTCACATGACCAAGATGGCCGCCACGCCCATATATGGTAAAAACCCTTCAAAAATCTTCTTCTCCAGAACCAAAAGGCCTATGACCTTGAAACTTGGTATGTAGCATTGGGCATGTGGGCTTATCATATTTTATACAAATCATGATCTTGCGTTGACCTTGACCTAATTTATGGGCTGGTCAACTTTGGTACGTTAGGCTTTTATATAGGAAAACGCTTAAACAGTGGATTTCTCAGAAACTATTTAAGTATTAGGTACAATACTTGGTATACATGGTCGACTAAATGACCAGATGAAGATATTATGTTACTAAAGGTCTAGGTCGTTCCGTCAGACCATCCGTAGTCAAGATTTTCAAACATCTTCTCCTCTGAAACCACTGGGCCGATTGAAGCCAAATTTCATATGGAGTCTCAGTAGGATTGGGGAACGAAAGTTTATACCCGGGGTCTGGGTCACTTGACCAAGATGGCCACCATGCCCATATATGGTAAAAACCCTTCAAAAATCTTCTTCTCTAGAACCAAAAGGCCTATGACCTTGAAACTTGGTATGTAGCATCGGGCATGCTGGCCCATCATAGTTTATACAAATGATGACCATGTGTTGACCTTGAATTAATTGACGACATGGTCAACTTTGGTATGTTAGGCTTTTATATGGGAAAACGCTTATACAGTGGATTTCTCAGAAACTATTTAAGTCTTAGGTACAATACATGGTATATATGGTCAACTAAATGACCAGATGAAGATATTATGTCACTGAAAGGTCAAGGTCATTTTGTCGGTCTGTCCGTCATCAAGATTTTCAAAACATCTACTCCTCTGAAACCACTGGTCTGATTGAAGTGAAATTTCATATGGAGTTTAAGTGTGATCAGGGAATAAAAGTTTGTTCTCAGGGTCTTGACCAAGATGGCCGTCATGCCGTATATGGTAAAAACCCTTCAAAATCTTCTTCTCCAGAACCAAAAGGTGTATGACCTTGAAACTTGGTATGTAGCTTTGGGGACTCAAGCCCATCATAGTTTATACAAATGATCGTGCGTTGACCTTGACCTAATTTATGACACTGTCAACTTTGGTACTTTATGTAGGCTTTTATATGGGAAAATGCTTAAACAGTGGATTTTTCAGAAACTGTTTAAGTCTAAGGTGCAATATTTGGTATATATGGTTGACTAAATGACCAGATGAAGATATTGTGTCGTTAAAGGTCAAGGTCATTCTTTGACTTTTGTACAAGGTCATTGAGATTCTGTCACCCGTCAACATTTTCAAACATCTTCTCAGTGGCCACTAGGGTCAATTGAAGCCATATTTCATATGGAGCTTCACCGGCTTAAAGGAACCATAGTTTGTTCAGATGATCTTGGTCACTTGACCAAGATGGCCACCATGCCCATATATGGTAAAAACTCTTCAAACGTCTTTTTCTCGAGAACCGAAAGGCCTATAACCTTGAAACTTGGTACCGGTATGTAGCATTGGGCACTTAGGCCCATCATAGTTTATACAAATGATTACTGTGTTTCATATATTATGGAGCTTTAATACTGGGTCAAAGGAATCAAAGTTTGTTCAGATGGTCATGGTCGTATGAACATGGTGGCCGCCACACCCATTTATGATAAAAACCCTCCAGAAATCTTTGTCCAGAAACAAAGGCCCAGTGACCTTGTGGCTTGGTATATAGAATTGGGACTCAACATTAATCCCCAAGGGAGGGGGGTTATCTGCCCCTGCCCTGGTGCTATATACATGTATAAAAGCATTAAAATATATATCAGGACCAAGTGTCAGGTGAGCTACAGGACCATTGGTCCTCTTGTTTTTATTTTGCTACAGATCTTACCCTCTTTTCTTCTCTTTTTCTTTGTCTTCTTATTTTCCCTTTTATTGCGCGTTTATCCCATATATTTGTTTTGGCCCTGCTTGTTTGGTAAGATTAGCAGGGCGGGTACAAAAAGTCAAGGTAATAGCCGAATTTCAGAAGTGAATTTTTCAAATTTTTTTCGGCATTTGAAAGCGTCTAGTTTCCTCACAGTATGCATTTTAGAACTGATACTAAGAGCATGCAAGGCCATGTTTCTGGCATATACAGAGAAATCAAAATTAATAAGATGCCTGCATATATGAGGTTATGAGGGTCACTCAAAAAGTCATTGTCAGCAATTACGCATGAATACGCTACGGCCGTTGAAAGGATATGTAAACGCTCTAAAAATGGTATAAATGGGAGCTAAAACGCCATAAATCACCGTTTTTTGTCAATTTAAGTTGAAATATGGGCAAATCCAGGCTAAAAAGCCACTTTCACTTTCATACCCTATCCTTTCGACGACCAGAAGTTTCAAGAAAATCGTTATAAAAGGGGGTGGGGTAGAATATGTGACCCTAAATTTTGACTTGCTTACTTGATGAGTAAAATCGAAAGTACAATTGATAGGAGACATATTTAGCTTCACAATAAATGACACTTGTTTTTCTCATGATGTCAGAGGTCACGGCGCAGGGGTCACCCTACCAAGAAACATGCGCACAGACTTGTTTTTTTTTATTTTGCTACAGATCTTACCCTCTTTTCTTCTCTTTTTCTTTGTCTTCTTATTTTCCCTTTTATTGCGTGTTTATCCCATATATTTGTTTTGGCCCAGCTTGTTTGGTAAGATTAGCAGGGCGGATACAAAAAGTCAAGGTAATAGCCTAATTTCAGAAGTGAATTTTTCAATTTTTTTTCGGCATTTGAAAGCGTCTAGTTTCCTCACAGTATGCATTTTAGAACTGATACTAAGAGCGTGCAAGGCCATGTTTCTGGCATATACAAAGAAATCAAAATTAATAAGATGCCTGCATATATGAGGTTGTGAGGGTCGCTCAAAAAGTCATTGTCAGCAATTATGCATGAATATGCTACGGCCGTCGAAAGGATATGAGCCCAGGGAAGACTCAAACCAGCCTGGACATCTGCCCAGTCAGATCAGAGTCTTTGCTGTCCACACAGAGGTAGCTTAGACCCTTAGATACTGTTAAAGTGCACAGCAAAGACTCTGATTAGACTGGGCAGATACCCAGGCTGGTCTGAGTCTTCGCTGGGTGCTCATGCCACATTGTTGGTCTTGTCATATCGTGGCTCATATTTTATTGTCTTGCCTGCCACTAGCTGAAAGTGAGACAAGTATTGCTTTTCTGGAGGTGGTGGCATCAGCTGGGTAGCTTTTATCAAATTGTCTAGTTTAGCTTTGTAAGAGTTGGGGCCTTTATATATAAATGCACAGACAGTTGAGACATAGCATTCCGTGGAATTCTTGGTATGGTTGTAGTAAAGCCAAACCTGCAATTAGCTGATACATAGGTATTACTTTTCCAGCGGCAGCATTGGTGATATAAACTTATTAAGTTTTCTGGTTTGGCTGTGCTTTGTAACAATATTGGTTATGTGATGGACTCTCTTATGCCTTTGAAATGGACTAACCCATTAATCATAAAGTATTTTTCACTAGGAAAACAAAATGACATACAGTGCAGAACTTGTTCATGCTGAAGGGGTCAGGGTGAAGTGGCAATAAAGAACTTTCAGTTACTTATTTGCCGATTTTTAAATACACAAGACACACACAGCCTGGGGGTGGTCGGGTGGTGCAATGGTGCTGTGTATAACTTCCAGTACCAGGGCATCCTACTGATTTGGAACATTGTAGGGCAAGGGCCTACTGTGCTTGCAGTGGGTGCGGGTGGGGGTTGTTTGGACATTATTTTCTCTGGTCTAGCATTTCTCTATTCTTTCTCCCTCTCTCTGGGAGACGGCCCGATATAGACTGAAATACTTTCTCAAAGGGCCGTTAAACCCTAAACGATCAATCAATCAACACACAGCCTTTATAACAGATGTACATGTAACTAGTAATTGTTTTTAAAAATTATATGACTACATGTATCTATATTGTTAAGATCTTCAATTTTATTTAATATTTTAGGGACCAGCAGTTGTGCACCATTCTCCAGCTTCTGGAGAGCATGCTTGGAACAGATGATAGCAGGAGAAAACTATTTGTCAGATTCTGGTCAAGTTACGGCTATCCAAGGCCATATATGGTAAAATCAGAAGCTGAAAATCACATGTTGTTGTTAAAACTACTGAGGGCTATTGATATTACCCAAGATTCCTCTGATCTCATGACTTCTCACAAGGTCAAGGCCATTCTCAGCAGACGACAATTTATCTTACAGAAATTTGAACTGTTGTTCAGTAATGTCAGCAACATAGAACAACAAGGTAAAACTCAACTTGCTTTATTTTTAAATGTATTTTGATAGTTCTTCTTTTCAATTGACATAAATACATTACATATGAGTCGTGACACGACAAAACCAACAATGTGGTTGTGCACCCAACGCAGGCTCAGATCAGCCTGGACATCTGCCCAGTCTGATCAGACTCTTCGCTAAGCGCTTAATAGGTAGGTAAGAGTCTAAGCTACCTTCATGCGGACAGCAAAGACTGATCAGACTGGGCAGATGCCCAGGCTGATGTGAGTCTGCACTGGGCACACAACCACATTGTTGGTTTTCCCATGTCGCTGCTCAATTATTAATAGTACATTCTTTGAGATTTGAAGGAAAACAGAATGCTTCTGCAGTCTTTGATCCAAGCAAAGATACAAAGTATATTTTGGGGGTATGCATACAGGGAAGAAGGTCTGCATGCCATTCGCACAGTATGCTTAGGTTCTTGTTCACATTTACAATCAAATATGGCAGTATCTTGGACGACTTCATTTCAGTGTTGTATGTTCAAGTCAAGGTCACAGTGGCTATTTTTAGAAAAACTTTTGTTATCGCTCTAACAACTTTATTTATGGACTGATTTTGATATTACATAGGTAAACTTTGTCATTGCTCTAGCAAGCTCTTTATGGACCATGTCCAGTGGATTGTATCCCTTGCAATGCCTTGTTTTCCAGGGATTTGAACAAGAAGTCACAAAAGTTGCCTCTATATTATAAATTGGTGGAAAAGTGGCAGTATATCCACACATCTAAATAATGGAAACAATTAGATTGTTTTTTGTTTTACAAGGCAGATCTGAGTCTTTGAGAACATATGAGCGGTGACAAGACAAAAGCAACAGTGGCATGTGTGCCCAGCAAAGATTCTGATCAGCCTCGGCATCTGAGGAGATGCCCTGTCATGTTGTGGCTCATATGAATCATGCCATGAGAAAAGGTACCTTATGGCTTGTGTAAACAGTTAAGTCTCAGATCAGACTGTTCAAATGTCATACAGATTTCTCTGGATTGAGAGATTGGTATTATTAACAAGGAAGACTTGTACGACTGAACATGTACTGTAAGATATCAGGCAAACTAAAATCTTAACATCTGTCAGACAACATTCATTTACTTTGTACTTCATAAATTTTGGTTGACTAGGAATTTTTTTACTTAAAATTGTATATCTGCTCTTGTTTTGTGGCTTGTCTTTTTCGATGAGCAAAAGACGGGAATTACTTTATGGTATTGGCACAGATTCAGCTTTGTTTCTGTGGCATCATGGAGACTAACTAGACATAGCATTCTACAAAATTCTTTAATTCTTTTTATTTCAGAATCTTTTGAACAGAGCTTATTTGCCGTGGCAACATACTTCCAAAGCTTTGGTATCCATGTCTTTCATGAAACAAAGATGGATGTTGATGATTCAGATCATGTGATGGACATAGACCAATCAGGAGACCACAAGTCAGTTACATCACTTCCTGTTAGGCATGTGCAGCTGTGGCCACTCGCTGAGTATATTAGCATCACGGCTGAATGGAAGTTTGTGAACAGTATGTTAATGTCAGAACTTCATGCTGCAGAGTGTTCCAGTTTATTAGATTATATGACCTACTACACTCCAGTTAGTCCTTCAGAGTTGCAACTGTTTCAGACTATCACAGAGGAGAATAGACAGGTTGGTATCATACATGTGATGAGCTCTTGAGGACCATGTGGGAGATTTGGATTTCATTTCAGGGAGATTGAGTTCTCCATCAGGGAGACTTTTTGACGGCAACTTTGACGCGTCGTTTCACGTACTTTACTGTTTTTTTTTTTTTCTTCTTATTTTAAAATAAAACATGAATTATAGTATAGTTTAACTTCTTTACTTTTGTTTACCCAATACTTCAAATATAACCTCAAAAGTATGTCATTTCAGTGCAGTAACACAACCATCCTAAGTTTAATATTTAGTGTAATTCAGCAGTACTGTTTATAGTGTAAAGTGCTGACCAATCCATTGCTGAATTGCTAAATAATAAACAAGCTGCTTATTTGGCATTCTCAAACCATCACCCCTCCCCGTTTTTCCCTAACTCTCAATATAAACATCAAAAATTGTTCCTTGGATGATGGGTCTGATTTGGTCCAGTTATTTTGGTGAAAGCTGATACTTGTTTAAAACCTCAAAATCTGTCTATCTCAAAACCGAGTTATATTCTACACTTTAATGAACATACCTGTCATTAGACCTGCTTATTTTCGTTGAATATTAGATTGAGAACAAATATAGCTGCATATTTGGGTCAGTAAACGTGTACGATGGCATATTTCCGTCTCAGTCAGATGCAATCGTAACACTTCGGCCAATTCCGTATCCTGAATTAAACTTTTCTATATCGAAGATATCGGCGAGGATGTCCGATTGAGTCAGATGCTGAGGATCGCGGATTTCCCATGTTTTATTTATAAAATTCACTGGTTCTCGTTTCACATACGATGCATACGATGCGTCTGAATCGGCGGGAACTGGATAGATACACGCGGGAAATTATTCTTAAAGTGAACGAACCGACTTGAAACAAAAACAAAACAAAAAAAATTCTGGCCCCCGTGAAGATTTCATGAAAGAATGATCTGATCAGCCTGCGCAAATTTTGCATAATCGATATTTATGATGACTGTACATTACGTATCTGACATGTTTACTGAAAAAAATCGATATTGAATCATTGTCGATTGGCGGCACTTGCAATCAGGTGCAAATCCATGACAAGCAATGACCGGACTCATAACCATAAAGCCGTGACGCAATGAAAGTCATTTCCTATCCGTAAAAGTTACCTGTTAATTACAGTGAGAACAGGTACCTTTACTGATGCGCTAGCCAGTTTAACACCTCGCTGCGTCTTATCAGAATACCCCTCGGAATGACACGACCAATATTGCACCCTGTTAGATAATTAGGTCACGGACAGTTAATCCTTTGACTAGCCGCCGGGTAAGTAGTTACCGCAAAATGGATGGTTCAGAAAAAATTATGACAGGAAAATTCAGCATCCGGGAGATTCTGAATACTTTCCGGGAGCGCGGGAGATGGGCTTCATTTCCGGGAGACTCCCGGATGATCCGGGAGACATCACATGTATGTGGTATAATGCAGGTGTTATGATGTTACTCTTTCCCTCTCCATACAAGCTCACCAAGTCACTGGTGTTTACATGTTTTTAGCTTATCTGCTTTTTATACGCCCGTTTTTGAAAAAACGGACGTATTATGTCGTGGCGCTGTCCGTCCGTCCATCCGTCTGTCCGTCCGTAAACATTCTTGTATGCTCCATAACTAAGTAACCGTTTGGGATATCTTCATGAAATTTTGTAGGCATATGTATTAGGTAGGGGGAATGTGTCGCATACAAGAATGGTTGCTCCCCCTTCCTTAGTTTCCAAGTTATGCCCCTTTGATTGTTTTTTTCCCTGCAAGTCTTGTACGCCATAACTAGATAACTGTTTGGGATATCTTCTTGAAACTATGAAGGCCCAACGATGTGTTGCGTACAACAGTGGTTGCTGTCCATTTCTTCCTTTCATAGTTACATCCCCTTTATTAGTTGTTTTAGGCTATTTTTGTGTATACTTATCTTGTGCATACCATAACTTGGTAACTGTTTGGAATATCATGATGAAACTTTATAGCAATGTGCATGAACAGAAGATGATGTGTTGCATATAAGAATGGTTGCTCCCTCTTTCTTAAGTTTGGAGTTATCTCCCTTTGATTAGTATTTTGAGACATTTTCATTCACTCCATATCTCCTTGACCTTTTGAAATATTAGAATGAAACTTTGTAGGAATGCGCATAATAATAGGGCAATGTATCCAGAGCAAGAACCACAACTCTGGCTTATGTACTGAATTATCTGCCCTTGCATAAATTTCCTGTTTACTCTGTAACTCCTTAACTGTTTAGAATATTTTAACACAACTTTATGATGATATTTATATTGTCAAGGGAATGTATTAAAACCAAGAATGGTATAACTAGTATATTTAGTTTATGAATTATCTCTCTTGTTGGAGTTTGGCATTACTCACTTCTGAGCCACTTCACCTTGGAAGCTGATTTTTGGTATACTAATAGTATTTGATGTGTTAAATATTTAAATAATGTTGTCGTCATTAATTATAGAGTGGTTTCCCCTGTTTGTCTGCCCTGTCTATCCTTTTGTAAACAATCTTGTTCATTCTGAAACTCCTGTATGACATTAAAACGGGCGTATTATGTGCCGCTTGCGAAGCCCTTGTTAGGATCTCCCACAGTAAAATCGCCAGTAACAGTACAGGCCCTTTATACCATTCTGTCAAAGCTTAGATGCCATGTTGTGTTTTATGAAAAGCATTATATTGAGAATAAAGTTCAAAGGAATATAAAGCAAATGAGCATTTAATGCTCATTTTCCGTAATATTCCTGTGTACTTTAGTATAAATGGGAGCCATTTATTTTATTTTCAGGAGTATGTGCCAGTGGTACTGAGATCTGTATACTGGAAGTTAAGAAGAAGTCCAGCTTTTCACAATTCTCAGAAATGGCTGAATTTTAAAGACATGAAAAATCAAGACACTGATATAGTAGAAACTATTAGTAAGGTATGTAGTAGGTTATGTTTTGAGTTAAGAAACACTGTATTTGTTCTAATTACTGAACATATCCTAATAAGTGCATGCAAGGGCAGTTCTGTGGCATAAGATCATAAGCTCACGATTTTGCTAGTTTATCTCTTAGCTTTCTTGTGTACAAAGCTGAATAAACTGTAGAATCTTCCAGGCTCACTTGCAAAGTTTCTATGGCAGTAAGCAGCTTTTCTTGTGTGCTTTTACCATTGAAGTAAATTCTGCTTGCTTTCATACAGGATCATTTTTTGAATGTGTGCTTTTGTGGGGAAAGTTTCTGCAGGTTTTGGCGGTCATTTTGATAGTGCTCACCACACTTATGAGGTCAGATACAATATATCTGTACTTTGGAGAAATCACATGGTAGGCACGGAAATCCTTCCTTAATAAGAAAAATTGTCTCCAAATTATCCCTGTTGCCCCTTCTGGGAACACTGGATAGGGAGGTGTATCCAATTATTATAATATGTCAGCATCAGAATTTGGCAGTGAGAATTTAAGTTTGGTACATTTCTGATTAGGTGTAGGTATATAAATGAGCTGTGATATGTGCACCCAGGGAAGACTCAGATCAGCCTGGGCATCAATCCAGTCTGATCAGAGTCTTCACTGTCCACATGGAGGCAGCTTAAACTCATAGCTATCCTTTAAGAGCATGGCAGAGACTGATCAGACAGGGCGGATGCCTAGGTTGATCTGAGTCTGCGCTGGGAGCACATGCCACTTTGTTGGTTTTGTTGTGTCGCAGCTCAAATGTATTGAATACAAAATATTTGAGGACTGTTTTTTTTTGGCAGTTGTCTTATATGTATGAATAAAAATCATAATAATTAATTGATTGTTTTGTAGAAAAACAGATGTGTCCATGAACCTAATGTTACTTTTGTGATGTTCAACTTGTTGTCAAGGGCTAACAATAGCAGCCTGATGGAACCAGCCAATGTGAAACTTGATGCTGCATTATCAGGGTACAAACAGGAACTCAGCCAGCTGTCAGAGATTGGCAGCCATATTTGGTCCAACATGGCTACCTATGCTTCAGAAAAGCTTAGTCCAAGGTAAAATAACTTGTATCTGTGTTATGAGAAACAGTTTTTCAGAGCATGCACAAACAGGAAAGACTCAGGTCAACATTACATACATATGTGCAATCTGATCTGAGTCTGGCTTGTTTGCATGAACACCCAGCAGATGTTGAAAGCAAAGATACAGAGCTGTCCAGCCTGTGATGATGTGCATGCTGATTGAAATCTACAAGGCACCATTTGAAGGCTTTCTTAAAGTGGCTCAAAGGTTGTGTTGTTTTATGATGTTTTGTCAAAGCAATAGGCAATAATGGCAGCTGTTTTATTCACACATAGTCACATCATGAGTGTAAAACAGAAACATTATTTTTAAAGCATTCAATTGTGCATGTATATACTGTTCATAGACAAGCCATATTATGCTTTGAAGAAGAAGCATTATGAGCATTAAGCAAGATGATTATATTTGAACTTTCTGAAATGTATAAACTGAATAGACAAGCCATGTTAAGCTTTGAGGAGGTTCAAAAGACTCATAATCTGCTTTATATGAAAAAGAGTATAGTACTGTGTTTGATAACATACTGATCAAATAAGATCCCGAGCTAACAGTGCAGAGTATATTGAACTGATAAGGTACTAGTTTGGTCAGGATCTGTACTATTTGTAATTTGTCCAAGAATATTCTGACATGTTGGTAGGTAGAAAAGCAATCAGTGGTTATGCTGTCAGAGTATTTAAGGTGATTATGATACTAGTTACAATACTCTGAATATTTTGTAGACATTTAGACAGAACCAACTTAATGGTGTCATTCCATCATCTGCTGTCTTGTTTAAAGCCACTATATGACCAAGACATGTTGAGTGACCTTGACACTTGCCTAGAGGAGTTTAAACCATCAAGTTTGATGGAAATTACACCAGAACTGATTGAGAAAATACAGGATAAGCTATTAGAAGCAGTGAAAGGCTGTGGCTCAGAGCTACAGAAATTGATAACGTCATGTATTGAAAGTGTGTCAGCTGTTGCCATGGATACTCAAGGGGATGTTGCTAAGCTAGGGGAAGCCTGGGTACATCTAGGTTATCTACAGATGACCTTGTTGGCCCCTAAAGGTCCTGTGGATCCTATTGAGAGACAAGCTATCAAACTGAAGATTTTGAAGCAGGAGGTGAGACTAAAATTCACAATAGTATCTTAAAATATTTGGCATACATGTACATGAGTAGATAGTGTAGGAGTAGCATTAACCTGGCCCTGAGGTTATAAAACTTTTTTCATGCTCAACTTAGCTGAGCATGAAATTTTACCTGCTAATAAACAGCAAATTACTGATTAAATACATTTGTTTTTTTGCTCAACTGGGGCTGTTGGAATTTTAGTTCATTTTCAGGGCAGATGTGAGCCCATTAGAGTGTATCTTTCTTGGCTATGACTCCCACCAAATTGTGGGGTTTGGTAGATGGCATATAATATTACCTTACCATTTTAAAGTTTTCCAGGCTAGTGCAGACCGACAGGATCTGAATCTATTAAAGGCAATAGTTTCCGCAATATTCTACCAATGAACCCATGGAAATAGTCATTTAACAATAATTGATCATAATTTCAAGAACACAAAACCAAAACAAAACACCTTCCACGCCAAACCAGAATGTCACTCATAAGTCACGCGATAGTGTATAACTGACCAATGCAACAACAACTGCATATGTGACATAGCCCCACAAATAAAATTGCATGTGTTGAATGTCCCACAATAAATCTGTGATAATGCCTTACAGTTAAATAAAGACACACACCTGTTTAAAGTAGGCGTGGCTTGGGAAAGATGAATCGGGATACAGAACATGCAAAAATAGAGTAATTTACAGTAAGGCAAAAGAGCTTTTAATGCACATTGCCCTTATATACCTTTGAATTTTAGTGCCAGTGGGAACCATGACATGATAGTGTTGTATCCAAAATAGCATTCTAAAGAAAATCAATATACAAAGCAAATTGTTGTTTAGTACTAGCTCATATATTGTAGTTGCTAGAAGCAGATACGGAACTGGAAGTGAGGTCCATGAATCACAAACTACTGACAGGACATGACATCACTGATGTTTCACCCAGCCTGGTTCACCCTCGTATCCCATACCTCCTAAGGAAGATAAGGGAGACCACTATGAAGATAGAGGAACTCTCCAGTAAAGTTGCCTACAGGCCAGAACCTTCACAGGTAAGTAGAATATTAGCAACCTGCAGAGCTGCAGATTAAGCTTGATTTTGTGACAGCGTATAGACAGACGAAACTCTGCATTTTTGGTGTCATGGAAAAAACTGTAAAAAAGAGATTTTATAGAATTTATAAGAAACAACGATAGGATTCTTGTGACTTTAATTTTGCATATTATTTGCTGGAAATTGGGAAGACGCCCATAAAATACTGATACACAATGGCTTTTTTAAAGAGAAATTGTCCTGTAAGGACAAGGATTTGTTTCTTTGATTCTGTCTCTCATCTCTTTTATTTCTCAGTATGGGCAACTGGTAAAAGATACGGAAAACTACCTACAGACTGTGATGTCTGCTCGCAACGTAGAAAATTTGCTGAAGAAACTGAGAAACTGCAAGCAGAAGACAAACCTGGCTCTGAACATACTACAGGAAGTGGAATTATGGGAAAGATCACATGACAAGTTTGTGGCTATGCTAGAAGAGGAATATCCCTTGTATAGAGATGTCATCACTCCATATATTGTTGCAGTTTTCCAGGTACATTTCTGATAATATATAGAAATCAATCGATTGCAGAATGATAAACATTGTACATAGAATCATCCCCAGAGGCATTAATGCCTAAAGCGCTAAAATAGCAGAAGACAAAATTTACATTTGCAGAATTTAAAAAAATGTTTTGTCTAAGCTATATTATATTGAGAATTGAAAGACCAGAGGACAAATAGAAGATATACTTGGAATTCAGCTACTTTTGGGCTTAGCGCTATAAGTATCATTCTAGTAAAAGCAGAATGGAAGTGTGAGAAATTACTTCCTGTTAGGAAATTTTACTTTTTCTTTTTCTAGAAATAACTGACAATTTAACATTGGATGTATCTGTCATTTCTGTATTTATATTTCTTAAAGACTTTAGGTGATATGAAAGTGAGTGAAGGCCATGACATCAGCATTTATTATGGTAGATGCAAATACAGTAGAATTTCGATGGCTTGAACCGTGATGGCTCGTTTACCTTGCCTCACTAGAACTCGCTCTTGGGTCCCTAGAGGTCAATTGATATAGAAACTAACCCTGGATGGCTGGAGCTACCTTTGGCTGGAACTAATTTTCATGGTCCCAAACCTGTTTGAGCCATTGATGTTCTACTGTATACTGTAAATTCACTTGGATTTGTTCCCTTGTAGGTTGTGCATGGATTTAGACTTTTGGTTCATTGCACTGAGCAGAAACATGGACTGAACCAGATAATGAGGGTCCAAGGAAATAAATACGTGTCTGTATACAAGGTAAGGTATCTGCTACAGAAGTCCAGATGATATGGGGGTTTGAGGATAATTTTGGGTTAAATTTTATATTTTTCATCCAAACCATAGTGTAATATGTTGTGCCCTTCTCCCTGTTTGGAGCGGTGGTGGTCTAGTGGCTAGGGCACCAGTCCAGGGGTTGCCTGTTTGATCCCCTTCTTCTCCAGCTTTTTGGTTGAGACTTTAAATTGAGGTCACTTACTCAGTATGACCTATGTGTTGGTGGGATGTTAAACCCCAGCCCCGGATCCAAGGGGTGAGCCTTGGGGCTTAAGCCCCACCACCTGGGGCTCTGTGTCCAATATAATGCAGGAATATAGATAACAAGGAGCACCTGATGTTAATTAAAGATGATATATTCCATAAGGTTAGATTGAAATATATATATATTGTGACATCTTATTGGAATCGCCTTGCCGAGGCAGTTCAGATAAGATGCCATAACATATTTTTAAAAGTAAGCATGATATTATCTTGATTTTTCATTGAATACTCTATTTCATCTGGAACCCTGATTATAGCCTCTCTCTTTGGGTCCTAAGCCCCACCAGTTGTCCAGAGAGAGCCCTGCCAGCTGGTTGTGGTCTAGATCCAGGCCTGTGTTCTTTCACATCTTCCCGTTATTAGAATCATCCTGACAAAGGGGTAGGTCACAAAATGTATACAATAGAATTAGATAGGGAAACTGCCCAAGGAGGTGTAATGGATTTAGACAAATGTATTCAATGGTCATCAAACTGAAAAAAATAAAATCTGATACACCTCTCCAAATAGGTCTCCAAAAGTGTAACGAAGGTGAAGAGGGAGGATTTGCGGAGTCCATGGTGGACTAACATTTCGTTTAAAAGAAGAAATTTTGGTTCAGCCTTCTATGCAATTTAAAGCCAAACCATGTATTTTTTGACATTCTAAATTGATGAAAAATATATGGACTTCATAATAGATATGCTAGCCATATTTCTTGATTGTTTAAATTCTGTGAATTGAAACGACCATGAAACATATTAAAGGACAGCATTGAAACTCCTGCTAATAAAAATACAGGCTATTTTTAGGAAGCAATTTTTAGCTCGCCTGAACGAAGTTCAGGAAGAGCTATTGCACTACCACCGGCGTTGGCGTTAGCAGTGTCATTGGCGTTGGCATTGGTGTTAGCAAAATGTTAAAGATTTACGTTAAAGTTTTTTATGTGATGGGCAAGGCGCTGTCAGGCGAGCTATCCTGTTCCTGTGGCAGGTCTTGTTTGTTGACTTGTGAATACCAGAGCCCAGTTGTTCAGCACTAATAATGTCATTAGTTATGGAGTTGTTATAGTTTTAAACATACTCTACCGTAATGAGCCTAAATATTCGGACAGAAAGATCTGAGCAAACATTGTTGACCCAGCTCAAACTGCTCCTTCAGGAGCAGTTGATCAGGGTCTACATTGTTTGCCATTTTTAGCTCGCCTGAACGAAAGTTCAGGAAGAGCTATTGTTGTCACCACGGCGTCGGCGTCAGCGTCCGCGTCCGCGTCCGCGTCGGCGTTCGGATTGGATGTTTTGGTTAAAGTTTTTTAAAGACCTATATCTCCTTAACCCATGGATGGATTCTTTTGATACTTGCACTGTAGTTAGATATTGGTCTAAGGTTTAACAGGGTACCACCCCCACCCCACTCCGGGACCTTGATGTCAAGGTCATGGACTTAGAAAATTGGTATTTTTTTTTGACTGGATGTTTTGGTTAAAGTTTTATAAAGCCCAATATCTCCTTAACCCATGGATGGATTCCTTTGATACTTGCACTAAAGTTAGATATTGGTCTAAAGTTTTCGAAGGTACTACCCCCACCCCCCTCTGTGACCTTGATGTCAAGGTCATGGACTTAGAATATTGTCTTTTTATTGATTGGATGTTTTGGTTAAAGTTTTTTAAAGACACATATCTCCTGAACCCATAGATGAATTCTTTTTATATTTGCACTGTTGTTAGATCTACAGAGTACTACCCCAACCCCGCTCAGTGATCTTGATGTCAAGGTCAGGGACTTGGGAATTTTTTGTCTTTTTTAAAGTTTTGTAATTGCATACTGATTCATAATGCTTTGCAGAGATTTAGTTTATACTTGAACTGATGTTAGACTCTTTTTTGAGTTTTTACAAAACACCTTATACTTACCCCACTGGATGACCTTGAAGTCAAGGTCATCAACTTAGAATTTTGTCTTAAAGATTTTGGTTAAAGTTTTATATTTATGAAGACATAATTTCACAGTGCCACGATGATGGACTCAGTTGATACTAATACTTGGACTGATGTTAGATAATGGTTCAGGGTTTTGATACATCCTAGTAGCCCCCCTCCCCCCCTCCCCCTTCCCCCTACCCGTCAGTTTTTTTACCTCAAGCTCATGGACTTTGAAATTTCATTTCATTTTCTTTTTATTTTAATTTTATTTTTAAGACTTATTTCTGAGATAGCTTTTGTTTATAAATGTGTTTTCATTATGGACATGCTTGCCTGAAGTTTTATGCATAGCAGTCCACATAGCCCCCCCCTCCCCCCCCTCCCCCTACCCGTCAGTTGTTTTTACCTCAAGCCCCCCCCCCCCCTCCCCCTACCCGTCAGTTTTTTTACCTCAAGCTTGTCGACTTTGAAATTTCATTTCATTTTTTTATTAGCTCACCAGAGCCGAAGGCTCCGGGGGAGCTTATAGGATAGGCAGTTGTCCGTCGTCGTCGTCGTCGTCTGTCGTATGTCGTCGTATGTCGTCGTCTGTCGTCCGTCAACACTTTCAAACAACATCTCCTCTGAAGCCACTGAGTTGATTGGGCCCAAATTTTATCTGTAGCATCCTTGGGCTGGGGGATTGAAAGTTTGTGTTTTTTATGAAAATCGGCTTATTAGTTTGGTTGCTATGGCAACTTAGAGTTCCTATAGGCTTATAATGGGGAAAATCCAAAAATGGCATTTACTGCCAAGCCATTGCAGATATTTTGACAAAACTTTTATAGAAATGTTCCTTAAGAAGTCTTCCATCAGCCATATGTTTTTAGGCCCACTGCTCTTTTTATTGGTTGCCATGGAAACCAAAATGCGAAAAAGAACAAAAACAGATACTTAAAAATTATCTTCTCTGAAACCGTTAGGCTGATTGGGCCAAGATTTCATCTGTAGCATCTTTGGGCTTGGGGATTGAAAGTTTGTGTTTTTTATGAAAATCTGCTTTTTAGTGTGGTTGCTATGGTAACTTAGAGTTCCCATAGACTTACAATCGGGAAAATGGTAAACTGGCATTTACTGCTAAGCCATCAAATGTATTTTGATAAATCTTTCATAGAAATGTTCCTTGAGAAGACTTTTATCAGGTTTATGTTTTTTAGCCCACTGCGCTTTATATTGGTTGCCATGGAAACCAAAATGCAAAAACAGAGAAAAAAATATTTAAAAAATTACCTGCTCTGAAGCCAATGGGCCAATTGGGCCCAGATTTTATCTGTAGCATCCTTGGGCTAGGGGATTGAAATTTTATGTTCATTATGAAAATCGGTTTCTTAGTTTGGTTGCTATGGCAACTTAGTTTCATTGACTTATAATGGTGAAAATCAAAAATGGCATTTACTGCCAAGCCATTGCAGATATTTTGACAAAACTTTCATAGAAATGTTCCTTGAGAAGTCTTTATAAGCTATATGTTTTTTGGCCCACTGCTCTTTTTATTGGTTACCAAAATGAAAAAATAGAAGAAAAAAAATACCTTAAATTATCATGTCGGAAACCATTTGCTCTATGAGGCAGAGACTTCATAGACATACAGATCATATTAGCCTTTACAGATTTCATGTTTTCCATTGTCACTGTTCAAAGGACATGGTTGGTATGGCAAATTACTTATAATGGAAAAGAACAATAAATGGGATTCATTGCTAAGTCATTGCAGATACATGTATTCAGAACTTACATTTTCAGAAATATTCCTAGAGTGGTCTTCAATTAGTCCTATACTTTTTCTGCACACTGCTCATTTTGATCATGGCAACCAAAGGCGGAAAATAATCACAAAAAATTCTTAGAAAGTTATCCTTTTTTGTTGCCAGGGCAATCAAAATGTGGAAGATAGTTATATATTTTGTTATCAACACAACAGACTGTCAGACTGAGACTTTGTAGTTATATATTTTGTATTCACCATTACAAATGTGACAGCAATCTTGAGCCTATATTAATGTGACAGCAATTTTGAGCTAGAGATCTGGTGAGCTTTGTGGCCCCTGGGCCTCTTGTTTCATTTTTATCTTAAGAGTTATTTCTGAGATAGCTTTTGTTTATAAATGTGTTTTCATTATGGACATGCTTGCCTGAAGTTTTATGCATAGAGTGCACACCACCATAGCGGCTGTGTGATGGGCAAGCACCAATTCAGGCGAGCTATGCTGTCAGGTGACAGCTCTTGTTTAAGTTTCAGTTGGATACATTTGCATGTGTAAAATTTACTTTCTAAGAATTTTGGAACAATAATTGTCAGACTTCTGGGTGTCCGAAATTTTAGGGTCATTACAGTATGCAAAAACACTGCCATGTTTTCGGCAGTAAATGTTAGCACCCTTGATTTTATTTGTGCAACAAAACTTAACAAAATCTGGACTGATGACTTTGTGAAGCTAATGTTGCTTTGAACAACTTTAAGAAATACCAGTTAGTATTGACTTTTACCGTATTTTTTGACAGGAGTTGCAGGCATCTTTAGAACAAGTGCTGATAGGTGTGGGTAAATTTCCAACATTGTCTAGACTATTTCCAAGCTGCCTGAGACTAGTGAGGTCCATAACCTCTGACAGTAATATGACCTTGATGAAAAATGTGATAGCAACTTGCTGGAATGAGACAAAAGGTGACAGACAGGTTGTATCTCAAAGGTAAGAAATATGCATGTACTTGTGAAACTGTGGTAAAATTTCTTGGTAGCCTTTTATATGGTATTTAGCCCATGGCCTGCTGATTGTCCCCCACCTTTTTGGAGAAAAGAAGGCTATGTATGTTTTGTTTTCTGTGGTTCCATGGTTCCCTGGTACATGTATGGCAAGCCAAATGCACAATAAGAACCTAAACCTATTGTGCACATGCCATACATAATTTTGTAGAAACATAGGTTTGAAAGTTAAATCACGGGTTTAAAATGTCAAATTATGAAACCTATGATAGTTTTAAAACCATAAACCAATGATAGTGATTTTCAGACACAGGCATAAACCAATGATAGTGATTTTCAGACACAGGTTAGAAGTTCAAACATAGGTTTGTAATTCACAAACTTTGTAATTCACAAACCTATGTTTGTAGACTTATTGTGCTTTTGGCATGCCATACCCTGCTTGCAATTCTGTTTCCATGATATAGTTTCCAATCCTTTAATTTTGCCTAGTCCATTCATCATTTAAGTGTGTGCCAGCCAGCTTTGATGGATGATATCTTCATGTTTAGCTTACTATGAAATTCCTTCAAATAATCTGAATAATTCAAAGCAGAGCAATTTAGGAATAAGCATATTTTTTTTTTTTTTTATCTCTTTAAGTTTACTTAACTGCTGCTTACTGCACATTGAAAATGAGGCTATGGTGAGAGGGCAGATGACATCTGACCTGAGGGCAGCCTTGATGCAGATACTGGAAATGTTTGTGGTTTCATGGCAACAAGAGGAACAGCGAAGGAAGACAGCAGAAGAAGAGGAAGCCAGTCTATACCGGTTTAAATCGCAAGTTCATGGTGATGAACGTAGTGAAGATGAGAGGTTGGAGGTGGAGTTCCGAGAAAACTTTCCACTTTTTGAAAAGGTTTGTTACTATGATACTGTCACAGGTCACATTTCTGCTAGTAAGGTAAGTCCTGTATTTGTGCAATCCTATTTTTTATGAAGTGGGTTATTGCAAAATGTGTTTTGAAGATTGCTAAGCATTTGAATTCAGTGAATGAACTTGTGGTGAAAAATAAGCCCACCTTTTCTCAATTTCATAAGTAAGTCTCTTACAGTTTTGCATGTTTAGTGTCTCAGATTGTGTAATGATTGTTTTAAATATTTGAAATACTAATGTTAAAACAACAGAGTTATTGCTTGCTAACAGGCTCTGCCTTTAAACTACACAACACCAATATTCAAAGGACCTGTTAATAAATGGTTTCTTTTTTTGTTTTCAGGAATTTATGGACTTTGTGGAACCTACCTCACTAGATGACAGCCCAGTTACCTCCTCAGAGAGTCATACAGAGCAAAATAATGCAGAGCTGGCTGTAAATGAAGCTCAGATGGCTAAAATATCTTCCATTCACCATAAACTGCACAAGCACCTTACAAACACTGACTGGCTGAGTCCAGCAGAAGCTGTAACTAGGAGCATGTCAGACTGGGTTCAACCAGTTCTGACTGGTTATACTGCGGCTTCAAATCTTGGTCTATGCCTTGCTGATGTTTTAGGTTAGTCTTAAGAACCTATGGGTGAATGGCTTGTCTTTAAGTGTAAGCAAACCTGCCATTTACATGTTTCCCTCCCTTCTAAATGGGGGTCAAATGTTAAAGGAAGGATTTACTCCCTTAGGAGGAAACTCTTTTTTAAGAGTATATAGACATACCCTTTTTGGAAGGCTTTTTCTTGTCCTGTCCAAGGAAGCTAACAAGAATTCACTAATGTTGTGTCTTTTGTTCTTCTGCACAAATGCTCCCCCCACCCACCCACAAAAAAAAACAAGAATGGTGTACTCATTCACCTTGATACTGGTCAGGTCTGCAGGTAATAGGCCAGTGTCATTTGTGTCAACACTCTGGACTGTCAATTATTTTTGCTTTTTACATGCAGATTTCACACAGCCAGCCCTGTTTGTTGATGTGGGGCATAATACATGAGTACATGTACTTCACTAAAATTCAAGTGTACATGTTTAGTCTAATAGACAAATCATAAATTTTCAAAGAAAGTTTAAAGTTCGATTCTATTCTATCCCATGATCTTACAAGGTCATTGGGGCACCACAGATGACTGTGGAACGATCCCTTTCCACCTTGTCCTGTTTTCAGCTGCCCAGAAAGTTAACCCCTTCTATAATTTAAAAAGATCATCACCATGTTTCAGTCTCTTATGACTTGTTAATGCTAATTTCTTTGGAGTTTCTGTTAACCCTTTTTTGACCAGTGGACTTGTCCATTCTCATCATTCAGATAATCCCATTACTAGTTTTAGGGGTTTCTGGTGAATATTTTCACTTTTATTGTACTTTGCATAGAAATTCCTGTAAGCAAACAATGTAGACCCTGATCAGACGCCGCATTTTGCGGCGTCTGAACTGGGTCTGCACTGTTTGCATAATGTCCCCAAAACGGGTATCCGGTCTAAAAAGGGATAAAGTAAGAGTAAACCTTAGATATTTCTGTGGTATTCTTTATGTTTAATTTTTCACATTTATCTTGTATTTCAGACAGCAGTGTAGACTGGCAATTACTGGGAGGACATTTTGTGGTCTGTACACTTCAGCAGTTGTATGTCACAGAGGGCTCTGTAAGTTAATTATCCCGTAAAAGGGAGGCCAAAAATATATAAAAACTGGAACTCTTTTAAGGTGAATAGTTACACTTTCAAAGGAACCCACTTTGTCATTTTCATTTTTGAATACCTTTTAAATGGGTCTACTCTTAAAGGAGAGAATTTGCTCCACTGGAGCAAATTCTTTCCTTTAAGAGTAGACCTCTTTTTGGAAAGGGTTTGTCACCTAGGAAAGCAAACAGGAAGTCAAAAAAATTGTGCTTTGAAAAAAAGCTTCGAGCTGTAAGTATTTACCATAGGCAGTTCCTCAGATTATCCTTAAATGGGAACAAGCAGAAAAATGCTGGGAGAATGACAAATGGTGCAAATTTTCATTCTGGTCGGGATATTGAAAATATTCTGTCTCCTATGCCTTCAAATCTCACTATTAAAGATATATGACCAAAATATATCTGTTTGACTGGTTTTCAAATTTTACATTATGTAGGTGAAGAATAGGCAGTGATTAGCAAAGTTTCCACAGTTGGATTAAAAAAAATAATAAAAATAAGACAATGATGTAGGCTCAGTTTCATATAAATAAATGAGCCGCGACGCGAGAAAACCAACAATGTGGTTGTGCGCCCAGCGCAGACTCAGATCAGCCTGGGCATCTGCCCAGTCTGATCAGAGTCTTCGCTGTCCACATGGAGGTAGCTTAGACCCTTAGCTACCCTTTAAGCGCAAAGCGAAGAGTCTGATCTGACGGGGCGAATGCCCAGGCTGATCAGAGTCTGCGCTGGGCGCACAACCACTTTGTTGGTTTTCTCGTGTCGCGGCTCAAATGTCACTTGGTATAGGTATGTCAGGGCGGTATGTCATATACTTGCACTGCCTCACAGCAAGAGCTGGCATTTATAGTAATGTGGTAGTATTTGCCTTTAGATTGAGGGAACCCCTGTTTGATCTTCTTTAGGTATTGGCATTTCACACTTTATGTGTTTCTCTTTTTTGATGTCAGAGTCAACAAAAACATCAAGTATTACTTCCGCCAAGAGAGAGTTACAATATTTACCAGGATGCCAATGTTCCAGAGGTTATTAAATGTGTTCCAGTATTCCGCAGCCTCTTGACCAGAGTTCATCAGCTTCAGGAGGAGTGGCCTGACCACCCAACATTGAAACAGGTAGGTCAAGGTAAAGCTAGCCAACTTTAAGTGAATTCATAGTTGCAATATGAGCCATGACACGAGAAAACCAACAAAGTGGCAAGCGTCCAGTCTGTTCAGACTCTTCGTTAAGTGCTTAGAGGGTAGCTAAGGGTCAAAACTACCTTCATGCCGACAGGGAAGACTCTGATCAGACTGGGCGGATGCCCAGGCTGATCTGAGTCTGCGCTTTGTGCTCATACCTTTTTAGTGTTTTTTTCGTGTCACAGCTCATATATAGAATCTAAATACTGGTCATCTAACCTTGAACCATCATCTGTTTTTACCTCGTCTGCATGAAATATAGGAAGAGCTATTGTTGTCGGCCCATAACCCTTACAGAGGTTGATGATTTGGGCAACTACATACTAAATATGATAACAGGGTGTCTTGTCTTGCCTGAAACATGATACCAAAAGGAACTTATTCTCTTTTATTTGTCATGAGCATATTGTAGAAAAGAATAATTTTCACTAATTCACAAATTGAACAAAAGCTTTTGCAGAGGTTTCCCATCTTACTGTATACTGCTGGTCACAGTCATAGGGCTGATCAAAGACTTGTTTCATATGCCATGTCTTACATCATACTTTTAATTTCAGCTGTGTGATATAGTGTCAAGAATTGAGAGTTTCCCAATCACCAGCCCAGTGATGAAATTCCTCACAGGAATAGAACTTCTGGTACAGAAAGCCCAGGTATGTTTAATATGGAGGGTTCCAAGAATTTAAGTTTAAATCAGTCATCGGAAAGAAATTAAAAGAAAATGAGAAAAAAAGAGTAGGAAAGAAAATCAACCAGAAATATGTAAGCTTTTCCAAGCATTTGTAGCATATGTGAATTTGAAAAAGATAATAGGTACATGTGGTGTAAGGATACATGTTATTACCATAAGTTTATTGGTTATAGAAGAAAACATAAAATGTTTTTCTAGGTTAGCAAGTAATGTTTTTAGGTTCGGAAGAGAGGCAGAAATGAAAAAGGCAGGCAGAGAGTTGCAATCAGGAGCAGGTTATACAGGAATGGAAAAATCTGCTTCTCTAGGCGCAGATTCTTTCCTTTGATAGAATACCCCATTTTGAAAGGGCTTCATCATCCAGGGAGGGAAATAGGTTCTTCAACATAGCAAAAATCAGGGCTCCAGATAAGAGGGAGTATTTGGTGATAATTATGGATAATTGTCATTTTTTCTGCTTAAAAACATATTTTGTGACTCCTCATCTGAACGGTCTTGATGAGACAGTTCAGATGAGGGGTCGCAACATATGGTTTCAATGAGAAATAAGAATAATTATCCCTATTTATCATCAAATTCTCCCTCTTATCTAGAGCCTTGGCAAAAATGGCAGAATAACATGCAAGCATGCCCATACACTTTAAATCTGTTTCCATTACAGGATTGGGAGAGCAATGCATCCCAGCATGTTTCTATGGTAACCCAGTTAGGAGAGTTATCTGCTCTTATAGTGGAGTGGAGAAAACTGGAATTAAGGTTAGTTGTATTGTGTATAAAAACAGTTAAATATAATTGTTAAAAGCAGTATTTTACTTAATATTTATACCCCCCCGCAAACTTGTTTGAGGGGGGTATACTGTTTTCACGTTGTCCGTCCGTCTGTCCATCTGGTCGTCCGTCCGCAACATTTGCTCCGATTTGTTTCAAATTTTGTCCATGGATGCAGCATGTGAAAAGAGTTGATACATATTTTTCAGTTTTTCCCGGAAGTGTTTTCCTGCTGAGTTATGCCCCTTTATATTTTTCGTAAAAAAAGTTTGTTATCGCAACTCCTCCTAGACCGCTTGACCGATTTTCTTGAAATTAAGTATGTGAACACATATTGGTATGAAGATGTGCATTAAGGTTTCCATTTTGAAATCTAACCCCTATTTTTTGAGTTATGCCCCTTTTTGATATTTTTGGCCCTAATTTTGGGGGGTTTTAGTCGTCTTTGCTTTGATTTTATTCAAATTTGGTTCATTGATGCATCATAAGAAAATAGTTGACACGTGTTTTCCAGTTTTTCCCGAAAGTGTTATCCTGCTGAGTTATGCCCCTTTATTTTTTTGGTAAAAAAAGTTTGTCGTCGCAACTCCTCCTAGACCGCTTGACCGATTTTCTTGAAATTAAGTATGTGAACACATATTGGTATGAAGATGTGCGTTAAGGTTTCCACTGTGAAATCTGACCCCTATTTCTTGAGTAATGCCCCTTTTTTGATATTTTTTATCTAAATTTTTTTTGGGGGATGGGCGGATTTAGTCATTTTTGCTTTGATTGTATTCAAATTTGGTTCGAAAAAAGCTGACCCGTGTTTCCCATTTCTTCCCAGAAGTGTTTGCCTGCTGAGTTATTCCCCTTCGTATTTTTTGTAATAAAAGTTTGTTATCACTACTCCTTCTAGACTGCTCAACCGATTTTCTTGATTTTTCTACAAGGTTTTTCCAGCTTTGCTCTCGAGAGCCAATATTAGATAAAAGTAGACATGTTCAGTTACTTTGATAGGATTATAGGATGAGCTATGATTGTTTGTAGTTGTCATAACATGTATGCTTTGTATAGCTTTGTAAAACTTAGATGACGAAGGTCCATGATTAACTGTTAAATGCGGGGGGTATTTAGTAAGCCATGCTTACTGCCATCTCTAGTTATTGTTAAAGATGAACAAACCATATCAAATTGAAAATGAGAATTCTGCTTTTTGGCCATTTAATAAAATGCATAGAAATAAAATGTGTAATGAAATTTTTTTTTCAGTACAAACAAAAAAGAAAAAAAAATAGATAAATAGATATATGAAAAAAAAAGAAGCAAAGGAAAAAAAAATACAACTAAGATATTCCATTTTTATGCCCCCCAACTTTGGTGAAGTTGCGGGGGCATATTGGTTGGGGCCTGTCCATCCGTCTGTCCATCCGTCCGTCTGTCCATCCATAACACTTTTAAGCAGCTTGGAAACTCAAGAACCCCTAATGCTAGGAACTTGAAATTTTATATGTGGCATCCACATGAAAAATAAGCAGACACATATTTTTTCTTTTTTTCCACTGGTCATATATTTCTAGAGTTATGCCTCTTTTTTGACTTAGTGCATTGTAAGCCTATGGAACCTTGTTAGCAAAATATTTCAAGAACCCCTGATGCTAGGATCATGATTTTTTGCAGGAAGGCATTGCCTATGAAGTAGATGAAGTGATTAACTTTTGAAAAAATATCATGAATTTTTTACCGAGTTATGCCCCTTTTTCAACTTAGCCCATTATAAGCCTATGGAACTTGTTAGCAAAATATCTCGAGAACTCCTGATGCGAGGATCATGATTTTTTGCAGGAAGACATTGTCTATGAAGTAGATGAACTGATTAACTTTTGAAAAAATATCGTGAATTTTTTACCGAGTTATGCCCCTTTTTCAACTTAGCCCATTATAAGCCTATGGAACTTGTTAGCAAAATATCTCGAGAACTCCTGATGCGAGGATCATGATTTTTTGCAGGAAGACATTGTCCAAGGTGTAGATGACCTGATCAACTGTTGAAAAAAATTTGTTAATTTTTGACCGAGTTAAGCCCCTTTTTTGACTTAGTGCATTGAAGCCTATGGTATAAAAGTACCTGTACATTCCGTCAAGAACCGTTAGAGATAGGGACTTGAAATTTTATATGTGGCATGTACATGAAAAAATAAGCGAGCTTGTGAACAAAACATCCAAACAACTGCTCAAGCTTTGTTCCTTGTATTTGGCATACAGTTACAGACTAAGATGTAGATGAACCGATTAATACCCCTTTCTGACTTATAAATTATGGGATGAACCGTCTTTAGAGGCAAGCATAAGGTTGGGGGCATAGTGTTTCATAAACTCATTTTCTAGTTAATTACAGATGCAAAATTGATATGCTTTGTTTAATTTATAACAGTAAAGTCAGGATTACTAGAAATTATCATGAACAACCACTCAGTCTAATTAAAGGTCTTTGCTGAGAGACTGACTAATATGAACTGTTATAAAGACATGGCCAAGACCTGGCTCCATGGATGTGCAGGCTATTCAGATTCTTTGCTGATTGCCAATACTAACTTGTAGATCTTCCCCATGCTGCATGCTTTTACCATGTCTTGTGATTGTAATTATGCTGCCAAATACATGTACATGGCTGAGGGTGTCACAGACAAGCATGTAGTTCCAAACACACATGCTTGTCTGTGACCCATTAACTGTGGGTCAAAAATGTATTCAAAACTGAAAACTGACACTATTTTATGAGCATTTCATTTATACTGCTAACAGCACCAAAATTCAGTTATGTCTAATATAAGTGTTTTGCATTATCTGATGTGCTCAGGACACATTCCTGGTTCCCATTGGTCTATGATATTACCTGTGCATTGTAGTTTTCATCATATGTTTGTTATTATTCAGCTGTTGGTCTAATGCCCTGGACACAGAAGTCAACAGATGTAGACAGAATGCTAGCAAGTGGTGGTTCCACCTCTATCAGCTGATACAGTCTGTCACACACTCTCAGGTAACCTTCATAGAAGGGTATCATTAGGGTCAAGTCAGGTAAATTTGGACAGCAGGTTAATCCGGACAGTGGCATTGTTTCCTTTATATGACAGTTGTTTGGAATTAAAACAAAATTAACTGAGCAAACAGTGAAAATCCTGATGAGCCGTCTCATCTGGATTTTCCCTGTTTGCAATGGTATGTCCGAATTTACCCGCTGTCGGAAGTTACTGGACTCGGCCCTATAGAGATTAGCATGGTAATGAAATTGCTACTGAATTCAACTAGTCTCATTGATATACACTGACAGTTATAGAAGATAGTTTGAAACAATTGTATATTTCATGAATAGGAAGTGGTTAGGCCCTCAAAGACAAAAGAGTGTTGTGTAAGAAAGATAGAGGAGAAAATGTTTGTTGTATTTTTAATCAGTTAAAAAGGGCAGTTGTTAATTTCTCTTAGCTGGTTGTGCCTTCGTGTGTATGTCTCTGATGTAGCTACACATGTATATGTCTGTAATACATACCTGTTAAATTTGTTGAAGATTTGGTTAGTTAGTTGTTTTGGGTTGCCCAGCGAGATAGTATTTCAGTCTATATTGAGCTGTCTCCCAGAGAGAGGGAGAGTACAAAGTGATACAATAGGGGAGAGAGCAAATGTGCAAAGAACCCCTACTTACACCTGCTGCAAGTGTAGAAGACCCTTGCAGTAGTATTTCAGTTCTCCTATCGACGTTCCCCCCGCACCTCAGTGGAATGAATCCATAGCCGCAGTAAAGGGGCACCGATCGTCCGTCCATTATTGTCTATCGTTAGTCTGAGAGAAGACCCTTGCCCAACTATTATCCAAATTAGTAGAACGCCCTGTTAATTTGGGCTGCATGATATGATTTCCATTTGCTGTTTATTAACTTAATAGAATAAAACAGTTGCATTAATTCATTTGGTTAATAGACATTTCCACCTGATTGAAACTTAATATTGTAAAGTTTGATATTTTGTTGCTCTGTACAGATACTGTGGTTATCCTAACTATCAGGGTACCTGATCCCCGCACTGTTACTGTTTTAGGGTGAGTAGGTACACTTTCAGGGGAAGCAATTCTTCTGTTTTATGATGTTTATCCCTATTAATGGGGGTCAGCTCATTTTAGAAAGGACTATATCTTTCAGAGAAGCAAACAGGAGGTCACAATAGTTGTTCCCCCATGTAAAAATGGTACAAAATATACAGGTGTATCCAGACACCATAAAACTTGAATAAGTTGATATAAATATCCTAAAAGATGTCATGAGGAACAGTAAAGACCTTGCTCAGACTGCTGCACAATCTGATCTGAGCTGACATGGTTTGCCTAGCCAATTTAGTCATGTATGATATTTTCCAGGAGGAAGATACAAGTTCAGAGTCAGTTGCTATGGAGACAGAAGACAGCATGAAGACTGACGCTGACATCATCAAGACTTTCAAACAGTTCATGGAGCAGTCAAGTCTGGGAGAGTTTCATGCTCGCTTGGATATGCTGCTGGCATTTCATTGCCACGTGGTTGCTATGGAAACAAGTCCAAAACAGGGTACGTGTTGATAAGAATATTATGTATCAATTATCCAGTATGATGCTCAGGAATGGCTGGGCATAGGGAGTTTAAAAGTTTAAATCTCATCTATGAAATGACCATGAAAACTAATGATAATATGAGCCGCAGCACAACAAAACCAACAAAGTGGCATGTGCGCCCAGGGAAGACTCTGATCAGCAATCTGCCCAGTCTGATCAGACTCTTCACTGTGGGCTTAAAGGGTATCTAAGGGTTTAAGCTGGCACCTTAAGGACAGGGAAGACTGACCAGACTGGGCGGCTGCCTAGGCTGATCTGCGTCTTCACATGGCACTTATTTCACTTTGTTGGTTTTGTCATATAGCAACTCAAATTAATTTTCATATCATGAAGTAGTACCCCACTTTAGAAAGCTCTTGTTCACATTAATGCAAAACATTTCACAGAATATCTCCGCTCTGGGTCTATTCTGAATTCACAAACAAAACATAGTAGAAAACATGGTCCTTGTTTTACATCAGCTACACAATGACGGAAGTGCAGGACCCTTTACCATAGCATTCCAAGTGAGTTTGAGCTTACTGTCAAATATTTTCAATCCATGTGTATTAGGAGTTTTGAAATCACATTTAGAATCAGTGCTCCAGATCAGGGCTGGACCCACAGCACCTCAAAACGGAGGGGAGGGGGGAGGGGGGGTGGGCACAGAATGCCAAAGGCATGATTCAAGCAGTGTGAGCCGCGAGGGGGGGGGAGGTATGAGAGGAGGGAAACCCCCCTCTCATTGGGGGTTCTGGGGGCCTCCCCCGGAAAACTTTTTGAAAATTGTAGTGCCGAAGAAGATTTTTTATACCCCCCCCCCCCCCCCCCCCCCCCGCAAACTTGTTTGAGGGGGGTATACTGTTTTCACATTGTCCTTCCGTCCGTCTGTCCGTCCATCCATCCGTCTGTCCGTCCGCAACATATGCTCCTATTGTTTCAAATTTTGTCCATGGATGCAGCATGTGAAAAGAGTTGATACGTATTTTTTAGTTTTTTTTCCGGAAGTGTTTTCCTGCTGAGTTATGCCCCTTTGTATTTTTTGTAAAAAAAAGTTTATCGCAAGTCCTCATAGACTGCTTGACCGATTTTCTTGGAATTAAGTATGTGAACACACATTGGTATGAAGATGTGCATTAAGGTTTCCATTTTGAAATCTGACCCCTATTTCCTGAGTTATGCCCCATTTCCATATTTTTGACCCAAATTTTGGGGTTTTTTAGTCGTTTTTGCTTTGATTTTATTCAAATTTGGTTCATAGATGCATCATAAGAAACTAGTTGACATGTGTTTTCCAGTTTTTCCCGGAAGTGTTTTCCTGCTGAGTTATGCCCCTTTATATTTTTCGTAAAAAAAAGTTTGTTATCGCAACTCTTGGTAGACCGCTTGACCGATTTTCTTGAAATTAAGTATTTGAACACATATTGGTATGAAGATGTGCATTAAGGTTTCCATTTTGAAATCTGACCCCTCTTTTCTGAGTTGTGCCCCTTTTTGATATTTTTGGCCCTAATTTTGGGGGTTTTTAGTCGTTTTTGCTTTGATATTATGCAACTAGAAAGTAGTGACTGGTGACTCAGGCCTGGGTCCTCGTCGTGGTGCTTATATGCATTCATAAGGCTGTGCAACGTTTCTGACCAGTTTCGTCAGATTATTCTGACTCCTCAGAGATTTTCGTTTTTGAAATAGCCTGTTGCTGGCTTGTTTATATTGTCCCGCGCGCCGCTCACGTGATCCGCGCTGAAATCTCTAAAAAATCTCTTTGATTTTATTCAAATTTGGTTCATTGATGCATCATAAGAAACTAGCTGACACGTGTTTTCCAGTTTTTCTCGGAATTGTTTTCCTGCTGAGTTATGCCCCTTATTATTTTTTCGTAAAAAAGTTTGTTATCGCAACTCCTTGTCTGCTTGGCCAATTTTCTTGAAATTAAGTATGTGAACACATATTGGTATGAAGATGTGCATTAAGGTTTCCACTTTGAAATCTGAGCCCTCTTGCTTGAGTTATGCCCCTTTTTGATTTTTTTATCCTGACTTTTGGGGGGTTTTTAGTTGTTTTTGCTTTGATTTTATTCAAATTTGGTTCATAGATGCATCATAAGATGCATCATAAGATAATAGTTGACCTGTGTTTTCCATTTGTTCAGGGATGTGTTTTCCTGCTGAGTCATGCCCCTTTATATTTTTTGTAAAAAAAGTTTGTTATCCCAACTCCTCCTAGAGGGCTTGACCGATTTTCTTGAAATTAAGTATGTGAACTCATATTGGTATGAAGATGTGCATTAAGGTTTCCACTTTGAAATCTGACCCCTCTTTCTTGAGTAATGCCCCTTTTTGATATTTTTTATCTAAATTTTTTTGGGGGATGGGCGGATTTAGTCATTTTTGCTTTGATTGTATTCAAATTTGGTTCGAAAAATGTTGACCTGTGTTTTCCATTTTTTCCCAGAAGTGTTTGCCTACTTTGTAAAACTTAGATGACGAAGGTCCATGCTTAACTGTTAAATGCGGGGGTATTTAGTAAGCCATGCTTACTGCCATCTCTAGTTAAGCCTGTTTTTGGTCAAAATTTCAGATTTCAAACTTGATTTTGAAAGTCAGTTTGACATACTTTATGCAATATTTTGCTTCAATTTCAGCTAATACTGGTACTGCACCTGGCATGCAAATATTTATTCAGAAGATTGTACAGGGCTTCCATTAACTTCCAGATTCAGGAAGTCCCTTTCTACCCCTCATATTTGGAATTCCTGCAGGAAAATCTAGGCAGTCCAACTGTTTTCCACGCAACGGCTGTCAAAAGTTATGGAAGAAATAAATTACTGTTTTTTTGTTGTTGTTTTTTTTTCACCTTCAGTTTCAGAGCTCTAGTCAAGGGGAGTATTCAGAGGATGATTTTTTATTATTTACTAAATGCTTGCCAGACTGTTAGCTACGTCCGAAATTGCGTAACTACTATAGGCACTTTCCACGCTTACAAAATGGTCTGATAAATTGTTTTAATGCTTCCAACCTTTACATATTCTTGACGAATATTTTGTTTAACATTCGATTTGTCTTTACTGCAAGTAGCTGCGACGATCAGAAAGAAATTGGTCAACTTGTTAGATCAAAGTGGCACTGACGCATTTCATACCCTTCTAATTTCGCCGATAGAATTTACCGTAATGATCATGAAAGTAGGACAGAAGTGCCACTGTGGTTACCGAGATAAAATGTGATATATATAAATTAACCGGAGTTGGAAAAATTACGACGTACTGAAATAAACTATTTCAGTAATATCTAGTTTGCACTTCTGTTTGGCATCCCCATTTTTTGGCAAGCGCAAGTATTATTTACAGTCAGACAGTGGTGCATCAAAGCAGCCGCCAAGATCAAAAGATTACTTAAAACTGTCAATTTATGTTTACTTACACGGTTGCATTAATTTACACCCAGCAGTGTCATTTCTAAATAAGGGCGGAGCTTAGGCTGTCGCTGTAATTTTAATACTTCCAATTGGACAATAGGCGGAGCTAAATACATAGTCACGGTTCTCACTGACAAGAGTCGGTAAAACGGTAAATCACAAAGCTCACAGGACGCATGTCGAAGGTAATACCAATAAAATGTTTATTGAAGGATGATATAACTTCTGAACATTGGCGTGCGCCGGAACACCTGACTTGAAATTATCAGGCAACAAATTGGCGTACTTTTACGCGCTGAAAATGGGCAAAACTGTTGAGAATTTCTTTTTTAACAGGGGGTCAAGGTATGACTCGCGGTCCCTTCGGGGGGCACGTGCCCCTTTTGCCCCCCTTGGGTCCGGCACTGCCAGATAACAAGGGGTAATAGGGATAATTAAGGGATAATTTTTCCATATTTGTCCATATGTTTTTGTTGAGAAATAATTAAAATTATCTTAGAATTATCCTCAAAACTCCATCTTATCTTGAGCCGGGCTGTGGTAGGTAGGCAATCGGCAGGGCACCTGACTCATAAGTCAGAGGTCCTGGGTTCAATACCCAGTCTGGCCGCATACTTTCATTTCTCCTTCCACTGATTCAAGAAGGGCAGTTGTCAGCTACTGGCGAAAGTATGTGCACTTAGTACTGGTTAACTGCTAAATCAGTCAATCATAAAAACCATCTTATCTGGAGCTCTGTAGAACTTGCACCACTTGCATCAGCCTGACTTGATATAGTGGCTATGGAATGAACATAGTTTCAGATATTAGCTCCAAAATCAAGAATAATTGAATTCACAAATAGTGTAAATTCAGATAAAGTGACTCATAATGAGCTGCTGTCTCTGGATCTACACTGTTTACACTGTAGTTGTTGCATTCTCAATCTGATGCGGCTTGGATTAAGCATTTTAATAATTTTGCAGACCTAAATTTTGGTGTCTGCTAATTTGGGACTTTCAGGTTTATTTGATAAAAAAGGTAGTGGGAAGAATTCATATTTACCTTTGTATGCTGAAGGCCTTTCACAAAACAATGGATGCAGTCCTTGTCAACCCCTATGAATACTAGAGGTCAAGGTCATTTGTCTGTTGTGTGTCAACATTTTCAAAGGACTTCTCCTCTGAAACTACTGGGCCAATTTCAATTAAATTTCACATGCAGCCTTTAGGAAAAGCGGGAAAGAAATTTTATATATTTGGCCCAGGTCACATGGCGGAGATGGCCGCCCTGCCCATATATGGTAAAAACCTTAAAAAAATCTCCTCCGGAACCACTGGGCCAATTGCCTTGAAACTTAGTATGTAGCATCTTGGACTCTAGTACCACCAATTTTATATAAATGGTGATCTTGGGTTGACCTTGACATATTTTATGGCAAGGTCAAATTTGGTCTCTTAGGCTTTTGAATGGGAAAAGCTGAAAAGGTGCATTTTTCTGTTGCTATTGTGCTCTGTGATATTAAAATGCAGTCAACTTCAACCCCTATGAATACCAGAGGTCAAGGTCATTTAATGACCTTTGCCAAAGGTCATTTGTATGTTGGGTGTCAACATTTTCAAAGGACTTCTCCTCTAAAACTACTAGGCCAATTTAATAAAATTTCACATGCAGCCTTCAGGAAAAGCGGGAAAGAAAGTTTATATATTTGGTCCAGATCATGGTCCATGCCAAAGGTCACTTGTCCATTGTGTGTCAACATGTTCAAAGGACTTCTCTTCTGAAACTACTATTTCAGTTAAATTTCATATGCAGCCTTCAGGCAAAAAATTGGATTCACCTGATCTATTTTATGGCAAGGTCAAATTTTTTCTGTAAGGCTTTTGAATGGGAAAAGCTGAAAAAGTGCATTTTCTGTTGCTATGAGACTCTTTGATATGGAAATGCTGTCGACAAGCATAAAAATCTCAGATGCTTTTGACATTAGACCACATTGTACAATTTGCCTTAGAGTAACTTACTATAGAGTACTGAGACTGAATGGACTCAGGTGAGCTACAGGACCAATGTTCCTCTTGTCTTAAACTAAGCTGTATATTTCAGAGCTGTTGAGGAATGTCCTGTGGAATCTGTATCAGTTTTACTCCCGGTTCTCCAAGACTGTCTCTGATGAGACGTCAAGGCTTCGAGCTCCAATTGAAAAGGAGTTAAAGGTAGGAATAGTATTCTGAGGTACCTAATTATTATGTAAGTAGATACAAATATGGGAGCTTTATATTAGGGGAATATTTATATAGAAATTATCATCAGATTCTACTCTTATGTATAGAGCTGCCACTCCAAGCCATGCTTCATTTACCGCTACTAATACTTCTTGAAATGACTATACTAGTATAATAAATACTTTTGTAAACTTTATATCAGCAATTAAAAATGAAGGATGTTTAGCTTGCTTTTGTTCAAGGAATGAAATAGTCATCCAGAAATCTTTTCTTTTCGGAAGTAATCTGCAAGATTCTGTTCAAATTTTATTAAAAGTTTGTCATACAGTTAATTTGTAAATATGCCACTGCAACTACTTATGTACAGAGGAAGATTTTGTGACCATGGCATTACAAAATGTACTTTCGTTCTGTTTGTACAAGTCACCTTGAAGTAAACTATTCTGTTTTCTGATACAAGCTTAATTCCATCTAAAGTTGCTCAAGATAAGAAGGGAAAAAGATGGATTCCAGTTTAGGAGGAGCAGGGATTGTATTAAAAAAATATAATACTTTGCAGGGGTTTGTGAAGATAGCAAGATGGTCAGACATCAACTACTGGGCCTTGAAACAGACCACAGAGAAGACACACAGAACACTACACAAGTTTATCAAACAGTTCCAGGTAAATGGGAGCACATTTTCATCCTTATAAGTATTTATGATAAGTATTTACTAAAAAAATAAATAAACTTTGCATGTTTTTGAGAAAGAGATTCACTATATATAGTATAAAATATTATCGTGCTTTTTGAATGTCGATATGGAACATTTCTAAATCATTCCCAATATGTGTTTCAGGTTGTTCTTCAGCAGCCAGTACAGAGGATTCTGGGAGATGTAGAGAGCACTAGTGTTGGTGTAGCAGAGGACAGCTGGAGCAGTAGTGTGAAACAACATGAGGAAATTGTGCTTCAGAAACTCACATCATTCCAGGTATAACATATTGCATAATTACCCTAGATATTGGCACAGAATAGTCATCTTGTCAGAAACCTTGAATTTGAACAAGTTGATTTTTTCTAACTGACGATTTGTTAAAATATTACTTGTAGAACTGCAAAACGGTGCAGAACCTGATTATCTCTGAAGAACAGAGCCTAGTTGTACAAACCTAATGGCATCATTAGCTAATGAGATTTTTTACCACTGTGCCAAAGCTTCTTGCATGTTTTTCAGCAGAAAATATTTGAACTTTGATTTTTGGGTGCTAAAAGACTGCATAATTTCTTGACTTACTAATTTGTTAAGCTAACAAAGTTTTGAACTGTCAGACCCAGCCACTCATATAGAGCAGTCTGATCTTGCTACTTATTAACTCAATGTCCAAGAGACCTGAAGTTTGAGGTAACAAGAGCTAAAATATAAAGAATGTATAAAAAATCCAAACTTTTCATCAATTGCACTGGCATATTAAGGATACTTTGAGATGACAGTGTTGGAGAACACTGAAAAATATTCTTTTTGATTTATCAGCAGTAACTTCTCGTTGAAATTTTCTGAGTCTGGTTGTTCAAAGTAGCGTTAGCCAAACAAGCTTGTTCAGAGGTCAGCTCGTTATGTGTCTTACGACTTTATAATCAATTACACATATTTTTTGTTGAAAAAATGTCACAAATTTTTCAACAAAAAATATTGGCATATTTGAGATACTAACATTTGAAATTTTAATGAATCGGTAAAAAATGACGTCATTAGTTTTGAACAACCAAGCACTGCTGTTTTGTTACAGATTGCTGACTCCTTACCTCTTCCTGCTCTGTTGTTGCATCACCAAGAAAAAGTTCCACTACAATGTCGTCTGCCCAGACTGAGGGTGAAGTTTAATAAGCATTGGAAACATACTGTGATTAATGCAAGATACAGTGATCTTGTGATAGCTTTGGATCAGTTTACAGGTGGGTGACTTGTTGAAAAACTGTCACATGTATAGTTAGGATATAAGAAATTTGAAACTTCTAGGTTTCTTTTTAGCTCGCCTGAACGAAAGTTCAGGAAGAGCTATTGTTGTCACCACGGCGTCGGCGTCCGCGTCCGCGTCAGCGTCAGCGTCGGCGTCCGGATTGGATGTTTTGGTTAAAGTTTTTTAAAGACCTATATCTCCCTAACCCATGGATGGATTCTTTTGATACTTGCACTGTAGTTAGATATTGGTCCAAAGTTTAACATGGTACCACCCCCATCCCCTCCTTGACCTTGATGTCAAGGTCATGGACTTAGAAAATTGGGAGTTTTTTGGGACTGGATGTTTTGGTTAAAGTTTTCTAAAGCCCAGTAGCTCCTTAACCCATGGATGGATTCCTTTGATACTTGCACTGTAGTTAGATATTGGTCCGAAGTTTTCCAAGGTACTACCCCCACCCCCCTCAGTGACCTTGATGTCAAGGTCATGGACTTAGAAAATTGTCTTTTTATTGATTGGATGTTTTGGTTAAAGTTTTTTAATGACACATATCTCCTGAACCCATAGATGAATTCTTTTTATATTTGCACTGTAGTTAGGTATTAGTCCAAAGTTTTACAGAGTACTACCCCAGCCCTGCTCGGTGACCTTGATGTCAAGGTCAGGGACTTAGGAAATTTGGTCTTTATTAAAGTTTTCTAATTGCGTACTGATTCATAATGCTTGGCAGAGATTTAGTTTACACTTGAACTGATGTTAGACACTTTTTTGAGTTTTTACAAAACACTATATACTTACTCGACTGGAATACCTTGATGTCAAGGTCATGGACTTTGAGTTTTGTCTTAAAGATTTTGATTAGTTTTATATTAATGAAGACATAATTTCACAGTGCCACAATGGACTCAGTTGATACTAATACTTGGACTGATGTTAGATAACGGTTAAAGGCTTTGATACATCCTAGCCCTGCCCTCCTCCCCCCTACCCCTTAGTTCTTTGACCTCAAGCTCATGGACTTTTAAATTTTATGTGGATTTTTTTATTTATTTTAAGACATTTCTGAGATAGCTTTTGTTCATAAATGTGTTGTCATAATGGAATGCTTGCCTGAAGTTTTATACATAGCAGTCCACACCACCATAGCGACAGTGTGATGGGCAAGCACCTATTCAGGCAAGCTATGCTGTCAGGCGACAGCTCTTGTTATTACTGATACTGTTTTGGTTGTAGATAGATTTTTTTATTGTGTGTGGCATGTCTAACTAGCTATCAAAATAGTTTTGCTTGAAATGTTTATTTTATTTCAACATAATACAGCTAAAGGCTTGCCCAAATATGAGTATCAGAATCAGATATTAAATATATTAAGGTCTGCACCTCCATTTCTCTCAACTTTGACCTGGCCCCGCTTTGAGCCTTTGCTGTTCCAATGTGCATTAAGCTCATTTATTGCATGTCACATCACTTTTTTTGACACTTGCAAAGGACCTGGTATGATAAGGGCCGTTTTTGGCCCCCATTCATTTTCGCTTAAAATTACAATGTTTCTATTGCTTATTATTTGTGCGTATGGAAACAAGCAGAAATAATATGTTTCGTGTTTGTAATTCTCAGACTAACATGATTTCTGGCATGCCTATGTTGTTTCAATAAATTGAAGGAAAATTGCAAGAAAAACTGAGTTTAATACATTTTCCTTTAAAGAAACAAGTCATTTACAATAGCTTTTAAAAGCTCGTAATAATAGGCTTTTGATGAAATGCTTGTACATAAGATAGCACTGCTAATTACTTGTGCACTGCACAAGGCCTCTCCAGGTACCCCACCCACTCAAGTTTGCAAGTCCAGAGATACTAACCAAAAAAATGCAACAAATCAAAATGAAATGTGTACCAAATTATTCCTTGTGTTCTAACTAAGAAAATGAATACCCACAACATAGGTTTATTTTGCCTATGAGCAGAGATATAGGCATTTTAAGGTTGAGAAGACAGGGAAAATGTTCCAGACTTTGCCAGTTTGGTAACAAAAAGGTTAGAAATAAACATAGAGCCCGGTCTCCAGCACATTTAATATTTTCATGGCATATGAATACATTAAAACTTTGTATACAAAATATAAAATGTGCTGGAAGCTGCAAAGGCTACCAAATTCATCTTAATTTTGTGTTTGCTGTTACATCCAAGGTTTGAACTTTGCTATGAAAACATTTTTATTATCGAAATACAATACAATACAATACAATGTATTGTATTTTATTGTATTGTATTATCGAAATAGGACTTTTGAAAAATGAATTTTCTGGGGGACCAAATATGGGCCTTATCATACCTGAGGTCCTTTCAAACTTCATGAATAGTTTGTTTACTTCCGACTCAATAAACAATCATTTCCTAGCATGTCTTTGTTTACATTATTCATATTGTCGCTGAAACTGATAGCTGTTGAACAGAATTTTGGTTTGCTTACTTTATAGTTAATTTACCATTCTTTGCAGGAGAGTTGATAGAAGAAGTGCATGAGTTGCAAACCTTAGATGTTAGCAAGGTAAGAGTTACGTTAAAGGTGTTTAGATACACCTTTATATTTTTACAAGGGGGAAACAGCTATTGTGGCTTCCTGGTAGCTGCTGTGGATGACAAAACCCTTCAGTAGGGGTCTACTTTTAAAGGAAAGAATTTGCTCCCACTGGAGCAAATTCTTTCATTCAAGAGCTGATCCATATTTAGGGGTGTGGCAAAAATAAAAATGGCATAGTTGCTTCCCCTGACAGGACCAGTGTCAGAGTGTGATCATCTGATCAGAAGTGATTGAACATTAGACCGTCCCAGCAGTATTTGGGGTAAGCAATGCTTTGAATACATATGAGAGATGGCTACTTTTTGGGAGCAAATTCTTTCCTTTAAAAGTAACCACTCTGCAAATAATTCATATAATAATTAAACAGTATACTTGAAAATGCAAGTTTCCAATTACTATAATAGTAGCTTTTTTTTATAAAAAGTTTTTACAAAGATTTTTATATGCTGTATATATTTTATTTTGCTGTTTTAGGGAGCAGATAAAGAAAAGCAGAAATCAGAGGCTAAACACATCAACCTGAGAAAAAGAAAAGCACTGAGTGACCTCTTCAGATACCTCACCAAGCTTGGTATGTATATATAAAAGGATATGTAAGGGTTTAAGGCCTTTTTCAATTTTTCAGTTGCAGTCAGTTTTGTACCTAAAAGAGGAGGGATGTGTGGTGTGTGTATTAGAGAAGGGGCATTTATTGGAAAAATACAGTAATCATATCAGCCACAACACAACTTAACCAACAACGTGGCATGTGCCCCCAGGGAAGACTCAGATCAGCTTGTCTGCCCTGATCAGAGTGTTTGCTGTCTTGATGAAGCTGTCAAAGACCCATAGCTACAGTGTAAGTGCACAGCCAAGACTGGTCAGACTGGGAAGATGCCCAGGCTGATCTGAGTCTTCGCTGGGTGCACATGCCACTTCGTTGGTTTTGTCATGTAGTGTAAATGTATTTGTCGGATCTAGAGATCCTTGTGGATCAGTCTGCACAGTCAGGCAGTCTGACATGTCTTTAATTATCACATTCTAGAATTCTCCGGAGTCTATTTTTGATGCAGACAGAGAAAACTCTGATCAGACCATGCAGATCTGAATTGTCAGTGTTCCCACCTTTTCCAGTAACATAACTCATCTATAAAAAAAACCAAGGCCCAGTTGTTTCAGGCCTTATTAGCTTGATGAAGATGTTAGTCGAAGATTCATATGTCTGCTAGTGCACATAAAAGTTTCTTAGTATTGTTTAACAGAAAAAATCTGCAAAAGCTTCACACATTTTGTCAGCAAAACTTGGCAGTGTTTTGCATAATTATGAAGAACTGAAAATGTAACATCATAGTGACTAATGACCTCATCAGTATTGAACAAACAGACCTAGATCTTTATCAATTAAATACCTTATATATTGGGAAGGGAGACAAATGCTTAATACCAGAGTGATCTCCTATGGAGGTACATCCATTCACCATATGAGCTGGGACACAATAAAAAAAAACAGCAAAGTAGCATCAGCACCCAGCAAATTCCACATACTCCGACCAGAGTCTTTGCTGTTGGCAGTAGCTTAGAGCCTGAGCTAACTCTTAAGCACACTGCATAGACTCTGATCAAATGCCCAGATGCCCAGGCTGATTTGAGACCTGGCTTGGTGCATATGCCACTTGGTTGGTTTTGTTGTGTGTGGCTCATTTTATTATGTAATGGTATTTTTTCCAGGTCTTTCCTACAGAAAGGGTCTAGCCTTGAGTGATGGTACAGCAGATGAGCCCCTTTTGGTACCCCCTCTGGATATCAGTGTCTGTGCTTCAGCCTTAGAGGATGCTGGGTAAGCTCTATATATTCTATATTTAGCAAACTTTTACCCAGTGAACTTCTTCTTATGTCTGGCAGGCAGTTTATTTCAGCTGCTTCTGTGGCAGAGCTGCTACTAGTAGCTTTGGCAAAAACTGAGTGCATTATTTATCTCTGGATGGGTAAAAATACCAAATATTCAGAGGCCCCATTTTGACATGACTGAAATATTATTGGTTGGGATGTGAAACCACAACCCATTCACTTTCATGGAGAGTGTCCAGAAATTATCTGACAAGTATTATCAAGCCCTTTTATATTACTGGACAACTTTATAATAATTTCTAAACTCATGACCCATATTTTGATATCAGCTGAGTTTTAAGACTGTTTGTTTCTTCACCTAGACGGCTAAAGTCAAAATTTAAAGACAGTTTATAATAACTAAAATTTGAGCTGAGGTACAACATAACCAACAAAGTGGCATGAGCATCCAGAGAAGACTCAGATCAGACTGGGCAGCTAATCAGAATCGTCGCTGTGGGCTTAAAGGGTAGCTGAGGGTCTAAGCCAGCTCCATACTGATAGCAAAAACTCTGATCAGACTGGGCAGATGCCCATGCTGATCTGAGTCTTTGCTGGGCGCACATGCCACTTTGTTATGCCCCCAACTTCGAAGAAGTTGAGGGGGCATATTGGTTTGGGCCTGACTGTCCGTCCGTCCGTCCGTCCGTCTGTACGTAACATTTTAGGGGTGGTCTATTATTCAAGAACCGTAACTCCTAGGCCCTCAATATTTTATGGGTGGGTAGACCATTAAAAACTAGCAGACCCGTATTTTTTTTCTTGTCCGTCGGCCTTATACTTACAGAGTTATGCCCCTTTTTCGAAAAATTAAATGAAAGTTTGTTCCAAAAATCCTGGGAGAATTGTTGGAGCTAGGATACTCATATTTGGCATACAGCTAGGGGCTAAGGTGTAGATCACCTGATTAACTTTTGGGCTGATTTCGTAAATATTTGACTGAATTATGCCCCTTTGTTAACTTTGGCATTTTTCCAACTTTTGAACCATTTGACCTAGAGACCTGATTTTTGGTATACAGATAGTATTTGATGTGTCAATCATTCTGATGATGGTTACGTTTTGTTTTATTCATTATTGACAGAGTTATGCCCCTTTTCTTATTTGTACAAAACATTTAAAGGGTTGTCTATTATTCAAGAACCGTAACTCCTAGGCCCTCAATATTTTATGGGTGGGTAGACCATTAAAAATTAGCAGACCCGTATTTTTTTCTTGTCTGTCGGCCTTGTACTTACAGAGTTATGCCCCTTTTTCGAAAAATTAGATTAAAGTTTGTTCCTAAAATCCTGGGAGAACCATTGAAGCTAGGATACTCATATTCGGCATGCAGGTAGGGGCTAAGGTGTAGATCACTTGATTAACTTTTGCGCTGATTTCGTAAATATTTGACTGAATTATGCCCCTTTGTTAACTTTGGCATTTTTCCAACTTTTGAACCATTTGACCTAGAGACATGATTTTTGGTATACAGATAGTATTTGATGTGTCGATCATTCTGATGATGGTTACGTTTTGTTTTATTCATTATTGACAGAGTTATGCCCCTTTTCTTATTTGTACAAAACATTTAAAGGGTTGTCTATTATTCAAGAACCGTAACTCCTAGGCCCTCAATATTTTATGGGTTGGTAGACCATCAAAAATTAGCAGACCCGTATTTTTTTTCTTGTCTGTCGGCCTTGTACTTACAGAGTTATGCCCCTTTTTCGAAAAATTAAATGAAAGTTTGTCTCCAAAATCCTGGGAGAACCATTGGAGCTAGGATACTCATATTTGGCATACAGGTAGGGGCTATGGTTTAGATCACCTGATTAACTTTTGGGCTGATTTCGTAAATATTTGACTGAATTATGCCCCTTTGTTAACTTTGGCATTTTCCCAACTTTTGAACCATTTGACCTAGAGACCTGATTTTTGGTATACAGATAGAATTTGATGTGTCAATCATTCTGATGATGGTTACGTTTTGTTGTATTCATTATTGACAGAGTTATGCCCTTTTTCTTATTTGTACAAAACATTTTAGGGTGGTCTATTATTCAAGAACCGTAACTCCTGGGCCCTCAATATTTTATGGGTTGGTAGACCATTAAAAATTAGCGGACCCGTATTTTTTTCTTGTCTGTCACCCTTGTACTTACAGAGTTATGCCCCTTTTTCGAAAAATTAAATTAAAGTTTATTCCCAAAATTCTGGGAGAATTGTTGGAGCTAGGATACTCATATTCGGCATGCAGGTAGGGGCTAAGGTGTAGATCACCTGATTAACTTTTGGGCTGATTTCATAAATATTTGACTGAATTATGCCCCTTTATTAACTTTGGCATTTTTCCAACTTTTGAACCTTTTGAGCCAGAGACCTCATCTATGGTGTACTTAAAGTAATTTATGTGTTAATCATTCTGATGAAGGTAAGGTTATGTATACATTTTTAACTGACCTTGTTAGGGTCAGGCATTTAGTTGGGGGCATAGTGTTTTACAAACACATTTTCTAGTTGGTTTTGTCATGGCAATTCACTGTCGGCTAAAACAAGATCAGATAGGGAAAGTTTGTTTCACTTTTGGCCAAAAATAAAGTCTAAGGAATCACAGAATAAGCATTTTCCTTATGTAGTTTCATATATCGAGCATTTAATTCTAGAAGATTTTTGTTGCATTCAATTGCATTAAAAAGTTACAGCCTTTGGATCATTCCTAGGTGGCAGATCTACGGACACTACCGGCTAAAGCATAACATTAGAGTATCTTTTTAATTATTGGTGTAGAACAATGATTATACCATGCAGAGCTTTGCACAAGAATTGGTGCGCTTGGATATCACTTAATATTTAATTTAAACAAATAATTTTTTAGATTCTAGCACAAAAGAAACAATGCTATGAAAATGCTTATATTAATTCAACATTCTAAATTTTATTTTTCAAGGAATTGGACTTTCAGGAACAAATAAACCCCTTAACTGTATCAAATGATTTCAAATTTAAACAATACAGTAGCTTATAAGAGCCTCTGTCTTCAAGTTTTGTAGAAATCAAGTTAAGTCTTAAGTGTATAATATTTTCTACGGACACTACAACATGTGTGATAAATGAAAAAGAACAATTTGAAGGTGACGATTGTAATGCTCCTCTAATTAATTATTTTTGGATACACTGTGGGTCCTTAAAATATGTGAAAAAACTTACTATGACTTTAAATCTTACATATTTGCCTGATAAATTACTAATGGAGTAACTTTTTATATCAATATACAATATGCATGCTAATCTAGGCCAAAAAGCTGCATAAAAATGTTTTAATCAAAATAATTGATTCTTTAGAAGAAAACATTTTTTCAAACAATATATTGTAATATTCAAAATAATGTAAGAACAGCAGCAACATTCAAATGAATAGGATTTACATTTTCTACGGACACTACTGAATGGACATGTAGTTCAAAACAGCACTATATACTAAATTGCTTGTGATTCTTTGGAAAAAAATTGTTGTTTGTCATGACCATTTACTAAAAGAGAAGCAAATAGGAAGTCTCAAGAGTTGTTTCCCTTTGCAAAAACGGCAGAAAAATATGGTGGTATACCCATTCATTTTAAACTGTTTTAAATCAATTTGGTTAAAAAATAAGAACTAGAAATGTGTCCATAATGCATTGAGAAAGATCGCAGCTTGATTAAGGCACTGGCACTTGTAGGATAACTAGATTCATAGAGAAAGACTTGTATAATATAAAAGACCATCTGCAAAGCATCTCTTGACGTTTGAAATGTGACATACACTTGCAGCCAAATTTATACAGTTTCAGAGTCACTGTATGGCCAGAGTAGAAAATATTGTGTACTTCAGAACCTGGTTACAAACAAAGTCAGTGGATTGAGATGTATGGGTCATCATGACCTGATTCTTTTATATTCCTGTTTTACTCATAAATATAGGTACTCACAGTGCTGGAAACTCGCAAGTTAAATGTGGTGGCCCAAAAGATTAGCAGGCTAAACTTTTAGTGGCCCAAATCATCCAATAGCTAAAGTTTCCATTCATTTAGTATTGCCAGAAAGATAAATTTGGGCCACTTAAGGTCATATATTGGAGATTTCTGGTGGCCCGACACAAAAATTAGGAGCATTTGGCCACCGGGCCACTGGCCATTTCCAGCACTGTACTCATACAAACTTTCAAGTTGCTACAATAATGGGAACCCTAAATTTTACCTCTTACGAAATCTTAAACTTGCAAAACTAGCCTAAGTCCAAAGTCAGTGGACTGTGACATATGGCTCATCATGACCTGATTCTTGTATGTTCCTGTTGTACTTAGAGATATTTTATCCTCCTACAAAATTTCAAGTTGCTACAATAATATAGGAATCCTAAAATCTTCCTCTTACAAAAACTTTAACCTAGCAACATTAGCCTAATAAGTCTGAAGTCAGTGAACTGTGACATATGGATCATCATGACCTGATTCTTGTAGATTCCTGTTAAACTTATAGATATAAATCCCCATGCAAAATTTCAAGTTGCTACAATGATAGGAACCCTGAAAATTACCTCTTACAAAAGTCTTAACCTTGCAAAATTAGCCTAGTCTGAAGTCAGTGGACCGTGACTTAAGGATCATCATACCCTGATTCTTGTATATTCCTGTTGTACTTATAGATATTAATCCTTATACAAAATTTCCAGACACTACAATAATAGGAACCCTGAAAATTACCTCTTACAAAAATCTTAACCTGAGTCTAACAGGATCAGGTACATACTGATGTATGTACAGACGGTTTAGAAATGCCCTGTTTGGTAGTGTCTGTAGATCACATATTTTGTACCTTGCATGTTGCTGTACTAGAATATTAATTAACAGACTCCTTATTCTTAGTTTTTTCATGTTCAGCCCTCTTTCTTATTTTGTGTTTTTCTTTCAATTGGTTTTCAACAGCCTTTTTTTCTGTTTGTCATATTGTTCAACATTTTTGTCGCACCTGCTTTAGCAAGGTGCGATATAGGAGTTCACTTTTCCGTCCGTCCGTCAGTCCATCCGTCCGTCCGTCCACAATTACGTCGACCCTAGCGTTCGGGTCCATTATTCTCAATCTATGATACCTACATTCATCAAACCTGGTAAAGTTTCTACTTAGAATGGTCTCGAGGAACCTTGAACTTATTTTGACCTTTGACCTATTTTTCATGCTCTAATGACTTCGTAAAATTCTGTGCCGTCCGTCCATCCACAACTACGTCGACCCTAGCGTTCGGGTCCATTATTCTCAATCTATGATACCTACGTTCATCAAACCTGGTATAAAGTTTCTTCTTAGAATGGTCTCAAGGAACCTTGCACTTATTTTGACCTTTGACCTATTTTTCATGCTCTGATGACTTCACAAAATTCTATGCCAAAAATTAAGTCAACCCTAGTGTTTAAGTACATTTCTCTCCATCTATGATACCTGCAATCTTCAAACCTGGTATAAAGTTTTTTCTTAGGATGGTCTAGAGAAGTGTTGCCTTTGTTTTGACCTTTGACCTATATTTTATGCTCTGCTGACTTAGTAAAATTTTACGTCAAAAATTATGTCAACCCTAGCATACTGGTCCATTTCTCTCAATCTATGATACCTACGGTCATCAAACCTGGTATAAAGTTTCTATTTAGGTTGATCTAGAGGATTGTTGCACTTATGTTGACCCATATTTCATGCTGTGCTGCCTTCGTAAAATTTTACTTACAAAATTAAATTGACCCTATCATTGAAGTCCATTTCTCTCTGACAATCTATGAGAGCTAGAATCATCAAACCTGGTATAGAATGAACTCGAGGATTAATGCACTTGTTTCAGCCCTTGATATATATTTCACATGCTACTGATTTTGTAAAATTTCACATCCAAAATTGTGTCAACCTTAGGGTTTGAGTCCATCTCTCTTTAAATACAATGGGTGTAATCATCAAACCTGGCTTGAAGATTGTCCTGGGATGCTGCTATTATTTGTACCCTTGACCTTTATATCATGCTCTATTAACCTTATAAATTTTATGTCAACCTGGTATCCATGATTATATGGACAAGAGCATTCAAGTCAATTTCTCACTAACTATACCACCTACAATCGTCAGACATGGCATAAAATGTTTTCTTAAGCTGATGTCCTCTATTCTTTGACTGCTTTATACCTTTAACCTATATTATTAACTCTGTTGACTGCCTGTAGAGCTTTATGTATAGAACTGCATCTTTTCTAGTTTGTCAGTCCAATTTGCTCAAATTTCTACATAAATTCATCAGACCTAGTGTACACTTTCCTCTAACCATGGTAATACGTACTACTGAGAAAGCATAAGGCAGGTGTGACATAGCATTCCGCGGAATTCTTGTGTTGCTTCAGTTTTGCCCTGTATTTTTTTCATGGCTAGAGCTTTTCCTCTTTTATTTTGTCATTTTCTGTTGAAAATTCAAAAGTTTCTTTAGATGTTTTTATGTTTCTTTTGGTTCTCATTATTGTTTAATGCTTACACTTAGGTAAACTGCAAAATGAAGACTATAATTCTCATTCTACACTTGACTAGTGTTTTTGTAGTGTCCGTAGATCACAAAACTGTTACTTTCAACATCTACTACAGAATGTTTTTGTTATCTTCTGAGATGAAATAAAAAGGATTTCTGTTTATGGAGTTATAAGGTAGAATTTTGTAAAATTTTAATAAACACAACATGTGTTTCTCCCTCATTCTGCAAGATTTTCGTAAAGCTAAATATGTATACACGGGTGGTAATCAGTGGAACTAGCTCCAAAATGAGTCAATGGAATTTCGTTCCCTCGTCACATCCGGGAACCCGCGAGCTAGTGCTGTCGACAGAAAATCAGTAAACAAAGGTAGGTCTTGAAGAATTTTATCAATTTTTATTTCTTTATTAGCGATCCCAGGAAACAACTGCCGATGCTATTGTGTATAGATATGATTCAACTTTATTCCCCGTCGGAGTTCCCCGCAGAAATGTGCAGGGCTTGAACTAACTTGTGGCAAATGTTTGAAACACCGAACTAAAAATCCACCAATTTCTGTCAATATGGAGATTTGGGTACACGATTTTTTTCATTTTCCGTCCAAACTATAGCGTTCAGACCCTCTAAAGCACCATCCCTGGTAAATTCAAGTATGAAAAGTCACAAATAAGCAAAAAAGTGTGGATGGAGATTACGTACCTGGACAATATTGACAAAATTTCTGCCTGAGCTAGAGCGCTCGACATGGAGCTAGTGCGTTCAACAAGGAGCTAGTGCGCTCATCCACACCTAAGATAAGGCAGAATTGTTGATTTATTGTTGATAGATGATTTTAACCGTTTTTTTTAGGTTTTGCTCTGTACCCCTTTGAAACCACTAAGAGATGACTTAATGTACATAGTTAAGTCCATCGTCATTCATCGGATGAGTATAGTATTCATGACTGATTATGGCGATTTTGGTAATACTCTTCTGTAACATGGATATTGTCCTGTTATTTCATGCCTGTTTGGTAAATAGTCCAAATTATGCCTCGAGGTACCGTGAACAGCTCCACCCACTGTTGCCCGAAGCCACAAGGCCTCAGGTAGTAGTGCATTGACCTGTCCATGGTAATGAGTAACATAGTATTGACTATTCTGCCAAACAGCAATGAAATAGCTTTCGTATTACTCAACCAAACCTGTAACCAACCAATGGTGTATCAGGCCACCCAAGGTGCCGAGGGACAATAACTTTTAATATTACCCAACCTACTTTTATACCTTTTATTATCCAACCCACTATATACAGATAATGGTATATGCTTTGCAAAGTCACTGGTTGGCCTCCACAACGCATTTCACTGAATTATTAACCAACCAACAGCTTAGACTATGCCATGCTTATGATGCCACTCATGTAAATGTAATGAGAAAACAGCGTGGTATGGTTTTGTCTATATGCCATGTCGTCAAGCGTCACGAGAATGACTTGGAAAATCACGAGCTTGCCGAATTCGAGTACCTGTCATGCAATTGATTGCTAGTAGAATATGGTTGGTTACAGGTTCGGTTGAGTAATACGAAAGCTATTTCATTGCTGTTTGGCAGAATAGTCAATACTATGTTACTCATTACCATGGACAGGTCAATGCACTACTACCTGAGGCCTTGTGGCTTCGGGCAACAGTGAATGGAGCTGTTCACGGTACCTCGAGGCATAATTTTGACTATTTACCTAACAGGCATGAAATAACAGGACAATATCCATGTTACAGAAGAGTATTACCAAAATCGCCATAATCAGTCATGAATACTACACTCATCCGATGAATGACGATGGAATTATCTATGTACATTAAGTCATCTCTTAGTGGTTTCAAAGGGGTACAGAGCAAAACCTAAAAAAACGGTTAAAATCATCTATCAACAATAAATCAACAATTCTGCCTTATCTTAGGTGTGGATGAGCGCACTAGCTCCTTGTTGAACGCACTAGCTCCATGTCGAGCGCTCTAGCTCAGGCAGAAATTTTGTCAATATTGTCCAGGTACGTAATCTCCACCCACACTTTTTTGCTTATTTGTGACTTTTCATGCTTGAATTTACCAGGGATGGTGCTTTAGAGGGTCTGAACGCTATAGTTTGGACGGAAAATGAAAAAATCGTGTACCCAAATCTCCATATTGACAGAAATTGGTGGATTTTTAGTTCGGTATTTCAAACATTTGCCACAAGTTAGTTCAAGCCCTGCACATTTCTGCGGCGAACTCCGACGGGGAATAAAGTTGAATCATATCTATACACAATAGCATCGGCAGTTGTTTCCTGGGATCGCTAATAAAGAAATAAAAATTGATAAAATTCTTCAAGACCTACCTTTGTTTACTGATTTTCTGTCGACAGCACTAGCTCGCGGGTTCCCGGATGTGACGAGGGAACGAAATTCCATTGACTCATTTTGGAGCTAGTTCCACTGATTACCGCCCGTGGTATAGAACCACATGTACCTCTTTTATTCACACATCAGGCAAAAATGGCACAAGTATTGATTTTGATACTATTTATTTAGTTGAAAGTAATAAATATAATGTAAAAACAGGGGCCATTATGACATATTCTTGAAATTTTATGACATTAAAAAATGTGATCTACGGACACTACGTTCTACGGACAGACTTTGGTCACTTGTATCAAAAGTGCTGCTGAAAGCCAATTGAAGTGGCACTGCATTTCTTAATCAGTGCCACTCTCTGAAACAGAAAATAGCAGAAACATGTTAATTAATATTCTAGTACAGCATATGCAAGGTACAAAATATGTGATCTACGGACACTACCAAAAAGTGCAATTCTAAACTCATGCGCAAACTACTAGGGAAGACAACTCATCTATATTTTGTTGTATCTGTTATTGAGAAATGTGCCCATAGTTTCAATAAATTGCTATATAAATATTTATTGATGACTGAACAAGTGCCAACAGTGTAGCAAAGTTGAGATTTAAAAAAAGCCAAAATGCATAAAGATTTGAGCATTTTTTTATAAACTGCTTAAAATTAAAGTCTCCTGTCTGTGCATGTTTAGTGTTTATTTTTCATTAGCTAATATGTGAAATTTAATTTTTTATTTTTAAAAATTAACATTCTAACACATATTTTTTAAATACATATTTTCTAAATTTAAGAGATTTAAAATGAAACAGCATAACGTTGAAAAATGTCTAATTTTTAGCTGTATTTAGGATTGTAGTTTTGCTATATGAAATGGAAACATAGTAATATTATACATTTTCGGAAAGCTTGGAGCAAGCTCTAAACAGTGGTTTTTATTGTATTTTAATTCCTCTAAGCAGGAAAATGTTTTAGGGACATAACACAAGCTAATTTCACTTTCCCTATCTGATCTTGTTTTAGCCGTGTGCAAATTTTTTCAGGCAAACTGATGTGTTGGCTGTATGGCAGGGTTGTCAAGAGTACTACTACAGATGTATCTCAAGAAAGGCCCAGTTAACAGTGGCAATGTCATCCCCATCTAAGGTAACTTCTGTGATATACATATCAACATTCGTCTCAACCTCCCAGTACCAGCAGTTCAGATGTATGGGTACATTGCTATGTTTTTCAACCATTTCTGAAAGGGAGACTATTTTATGACTTCCTGCTTGTTTCACTGGACAATAAACCCTTCCTTAAGGGGTTTACTCTTAAAAGAAAGAATTTGCTCTCAGGGGAGCAAATTCTTTCCTTTAAGAGTTGACCCCAATTGAGAAGACAAAAATGAAAATGAGAGAGTTGCTTGCCTTGGAAGTGTAATGATTCTTTGTAATAAATCCAAGCTGGTGGGCCTGTAGACTGAACCATTTTATACAGGGTAGATATCGACAGTTTCTGGAAGAGTGCTTAAGAAAACATGTGAAAGTTTTCAGGCCTGTCCAGGGGGTCTTGAGGTTGGAAATGGAGCTAAAAGTTTGAGTTGAATTTCAGTGAGATGTCCTGCTGTCAGCTGAGGTAAAGTATTGATGGATATATTACTCTAAGGGCTGATTCAGGCTATAGATGTGCTTGCTTAGAACAGTTTGCTTTCTGTCATGATATTGGAATGAATTGATAACACACAGTCTGTATCAAATTGTACTACTCTGGATGCTTGGATGGGCATCAATATTAGAGCCACTTCACACAAAAACGTGCCTACTGCTTTTGTGAACAGTGAAGATGCATACCATTCTGTTAGTTCATCCCTCCATTTTGTGCCTGTAGATTTCGTGGGGTCCTTTCATGGTGTGGGTGAACACTAGATACTTAGATCAGACTGCATAGATGTGCAGGCTGGTCTGAGCTTTTGCTAGCTTCTGAGCTTTTGCTAGTTGCAGTTGCATTGAGCAATATTTTTCTTGTCGAGGTTCATTTGCAAACATGTTAATCTGTTTGGGCCCAGTTGTTGAAAGCATTGTTAGCCTAACAAGCTCGTTAAGAGGTTGACTTGTTAAGTGTTTTGTGACTTTATAGCCAAATACACTGATGTTTTTGTTGAAAATATGTGAGAAGCTTTTGTAATTCAAAACTTCTCACATTATTCAAAACTTCTCACATTTTTTCAACAAAAAACTAGAGAAAAACTGATGTCCCCCCACCAGCCCATTTCCCATCCTCTCTAATGAATAAAAAGCCTGAACAAGTAAAATATCTAGGCAAGTTTGGAGAAAATCCATCCACTGGTTCTTAAGATATTTTTCATAGATGACTATGACCTTGAAAATTAGGTCAAGGTCACCAAAATCAAATCACCTCTTAAACTTGTCCAAATGATGTATCCATGCAAATTTGGTGAAATTCCATCCATTGGTTCAGGAGATATAGTGGTTACAAAAAAATGTAATGTTAGTCCTCCAGTGACCTTGAATGAGATCAAGGTCACCAAAATCTGATCAGCTCTTAAATTTGTCGCAATGATGTATCCCTGAAAATTTGGAGAAATTCCATTCATGAGATATAGTGGTTTCAAGAAACTGTCATCTAAGTCCTCCAATGACCTTGAAAATAAGGTCAAGGTCACCAAAATCTGAAAACCTCTTAAACTTGTCCCAATGATGTATCCATGCAAATTTGGTGAAATTCCATCCATTGGTTCAAGAGATATCACTGGTACAAGAAATTGTCATCTAAGTCATCCAGGGACCTTGAAAATGAGGTCAAGGTCACCAAAACCTAATCAGCTATTAAACTTGTCCCAATGATGTATCCATGCAAGTTTGGTAAAATTCCATCCATTGGTTCAGGAGATATAGTGGGTACAAGAAATGGTCATCAAAGTCCTCCAGTGACCTTGTAAATGAGGTCAAGGTCACCAAAATCGGATCAGCTCTTTAACTTTTTCCAATGATGTATCCATGCAAGTTTGGTGAAATTCCATCCATTGGTTCAAGAGATATCACTGGTACTAGAAATTGTCATCTAAGTCTTCCAGTGACCTTGAAAATGAGATCAAGGTCACCAAAACCTAATCACCTCTTAAACTTGTCCCAATGATGTATCCATGCCAGTTTGATGAAATTCCATCAATTGGTTCAGGAGATATAGTGGGTACAAGAAATTGTCATCTATGTCCTCCAGTGACCTTGAAAATGAGGTCAAGGTCACCAAAATCTAATCAGCTCTTAAACTTGTCCCAATAATGTATTCCTGCAAGTTTGGCGAAATTGCATCCATTGGTTCAAGAGATATCCCGCATACAAGAAATCTGTCACAGGGATGCCGACGCCGACGCCCGGGATCCGCACTGAAAACTGAAATATGTCCCCCCTCATCTTTGGTGGGGGGACATAAATATTGGCATATTTGAGATATTAACATTTAAAATATTTTAATGAAATGTTAATTAACACCATTGTTGGTTTTGAACAAAGACCCCTGTTTGATAAGGGTTTGAATTTTTCCATGCAATAACTTATATAATCCTGACTTTATGTTTGCTTGTTTTAGGAACTGGGTGTAGGAAACTTGGAAAGATGTAAAGGTTTTACAGAACACCTGCTAAAGTTAGTTGTACAACAGTATCAAGCAGTAGCAGACTTGTCTCAACAGTGGCTACAGTTCAGGTTAGCCTAGTTTAATAGGTTTTAGGGACTAGTTATTGTATTGGACAGAAAAGCACAGCACCAAGGTTATAAAACATTTTTTTGCTCAACTCAGCTGAGCATGAAATTTTCTCTGCTGATAAATATGAAAATGCCAACTAATGTTGGCATTTTCATATTCATTATAAGCAGAGAAAATTTCATACTCAGCTAATCTGAGTAAGAAAACAACTGTACTCATCAATAATTTGCTATTTATTGGCATGTAAAATTTCATGCTCAGCTGAGTTGAGCATGACAAAAGTTTTTTTAATTTTGGGGCTTGACTATACTGACTCAGAATACACTGCTTCCAAAGAACCCTCCCCCCGCCCCCTCCCACCCCACCATAAAAGCAACCCATAAACCTGTGCCAGAAATAAAACAGATCTAGATATTTTGGGTTGTTCTTGAAGACAAACACCATCTTATAGCAGAATTATTCAAGGCTGATTTAGACATTTGGGGTCAAACTGAAGGGACGGGGAAGCCCTTCTTATAAATGAATTATTGCCTTAGTTTTGCACATTTGCCAAAGTCTTTGCGAAATGGCCCCAGAAAAATCGATGTAAATTTCAAATTGTACAAAAAATTGAAGATGAAAGATAGCATTGTGTTACGGATATGTATATACGGTAAATAGTATGAGTATATATATACATGTACTGTATTTTCATATATTATAAAATCAGTTGTATTTGTCCTTTACAGAGGAAAGCTAAAGAACTTGGAAAGCCTAAGAAATGAAACAAGACCATTGGTACCACAGGTGGAAGCCAGACACTGGGTGGTAGGTAGATATTATATGCCGTGTCATGAGAAACCTGAAAGCATGTTCATTCAGATGATTTTACCCATTTATTGTATGCTGTGAGTACTGGAGGGTTACTGATCTGTGTATGGAGAACTACTTGTCCAACCTTGCAGCTCATAGTCTATCGTTAGTTAAATGGGTTTTCAGCTATTTTTACAAAGATTGACAACTTTTATGACTTCCTATTTGCTTTCCTTGACTATAGAGCCTTCCAAAATGGGACTGCTCTTAGAATAAAGAAGGGGAGCAATTTTTTTTGCACCATTGATAAAGGGAGCTAAAATAAAAATGCAGGCATCTTTCCCTTGTAAGTATACTCAGTCACCTTGAAAGTAGTTGATTTATAAATTTTCAGCAATAAAACTGATCTCCTTAATGACTAATATTTTTGATACTGAAATTCTTGGCCAAACAGTGTATATCCAGTCAGAAAAAAGTCTTATCAGGGTATGCATTGCTTGCATTTCTTTGAGCAGTAATTTGATCGGATGACGGGTAATAAAATCTACTTGCTAAAATTTTAGGATAATACTGCCATTGCAAGGCAGTATTATCCTAAAATTTTAAAAAGTTCATTTTTACAATAATTGATAATTACGGTATATTTTACAGAACCTTCTGAACGAGCTTACAGTGCAGATGACTGAGGGCTTGAACCAGTTCCTTGTGATACTTCACTGTTGTCCACGCCAACAAGAGGAGATAACTTCACACCCATCACCATTTCCTGTCAACCAGCTACACCAGATGGCGTTAGTGAGATCAAGTGACCAGTTGGTAGAGGAGCTGATAACTGATATAGAGGTAAGGTATAAGATGTGACGTTTTATATGTTACAAGAAATGAACAACATGATACTCTGTAACTTTGGGTTGCTAAAATTGTTGAAGGACCAAAATGAAATTGTCCCAATATGCCCTTAACATGCAACTGCCAAAATTTTATACCTCAGATATTAGTGTTTTATGGTATAAAAAGTATATGGACTGATTAAGTGAGTGTGTGAACTTAAGTGTAATGTCCCACCAGTTAGGGACTGGACTCTGATTTAAAGTCTCATCTGAAGTCAGTAGGAAGTGGGAATTGAACCTGCGACCCCTGGAGTAGTAGCTTGGCATGTTATTCACTACACTGCCGCCACTCCTTGTACTCTTCAAACAGGATATTTAGAAATATACATCACAGCATGTGCCACATCATTCAGGTTAAGTTGTGTCTTGTGCGTTCTGAGTTTTAGATGATTTTTTTACTGTTTTCCATATTAGATGCCACCTAATATAATAACAGTATGATGTTGCTGTCAAGATATCTTATATGAACAGCACATGTATATGTAATAGTTGTACTGTTCATACAAGATATCTGTAATAGTTGTAGGCTTTAGTTGCATCTGTAATTGTTGCAAGCTTTACTTTCGTTAATGTTACACAAAATCTGAAGAGTCTTCTGTTTTATGTATATATTTTACTCAGTTTACTTTTCCTTTATTTTTATTTAGACAATGATAAAGGAAACAGAACAGGTCCGGAGGAACATGCCTTCCGCAGATATATCTTCAGTATATACATGGTAAACTTGTTTGATTTTAAAATGGTTGGATTTTGATAATTGGGTAATGTTTTATCTCAGTTCTCTGTAAGGAATTGTCTCTGGTTTGGAGAGGAGAATGGATATTTGGGGGTGGGGGGGGGGGGGGGGTTGTGTCTTTGGGATTACACAGTTTAGCATGGAGAGCAAAGAAACAAGAGACAATTGTGTCAAAGCTCTGTAGACCTTTTATTGCAACAAACAAGGTATCCTCTAACAAATTCTACTTACCTGTTGACTTCACTTTATAGGTGAGCGTCAGCCAAGGAAGCTCCCCTCCCAGTACCATTACGATGATTGTTACCATTGTTTTTACCATTTTGCCTTTGATACTCCCCCCCCCCCCCCCCCCCCCCCCCCCCCCCCCCCCCCCCCCCCCCCAACCCCTTCTTCTCGAAGCAGACACTTTACCACTAGAGCTATCAGGGCCGGTAATCAGAGCATCGTTGAAATCCCAGCTGTCTGATGTTCTGCTATATATCTTACAGTTGAGTGGCATCATGCTAAATGTGCCTGGCAGCTTTGCAAACAGCAAAAACTTAAACCAATAAATGAATGTGTGCAGTATAGCTAGAGCCTTCATTCTGTGTTTGTAGGTTCCTTAGGGACCAGACATATTGTGTGTGAGCTGCAAAGGCTCTGACTAGACTGTGGTGTACAAGGTGGCCTTAGTCTATGCTCCTTGCAGATGCATTAGTTCATATTTTTTGCATGCCACGGCTTAGTTATAGTGGTTCTCAGGTTTTTTTCAAGCTTCAAATATGAATTAACAATTTCTAATTATAGAAAAAAGTTCTGGTTAACATTTTGATTATTTTGTTGTGAAAAGCAGTTCCATTAGTTTGGAGGTAACTTAAGTGGTTTCTTCGTAGATATGCTAGTATTTAATTAGATGAAAACTGAGCTTGCTTTGCTTATTTCTCAAGAAAAGCTATTATCACATAGTTCCACTAAGCTCTGTTCCTGTGATTCAAAAGTCAGATTTTTTTTATGTTTAGGATGTGTTTATGGCAAGTTAAAGACCGTAGTGTTCAGTGTCAGACTCTTTATGACTTATATTGCAGGTCTCAACTGGAGAATGTAAGAAAGTCATTTGACGGTCTTGTCTCCAGAGTTCCCATGATGCAGCACATTGCCAAGCTCTTCTGTGATCCAGGATCAGATCAACCAAATGCTTTCAATGAAGTTCTCTTCTTCTTGTCACAAGAGATCACCCAGAGGTCTTCCGACTTTAAGACTTGGGTGGAGACTTGTTTACCTGCAAGAACAGAAGTTATACTGGATGATTGCGACACTGAATCAGTCCAGGAATTTTCAGAGGAAGTCGAAGAGCTGACATCTGCTGTTCTTTTGGTGATACAAAAACTGAGGAAACAGCATGTCAGAGACAGTGAAGGAGTTGATGATAAATCTTTAGATGAAGGTACACTTGGTGTCCAATAGACTGCCATATGTTTTCATGTTTCAATATTATTTTTAGCTCACCTGAGCCGAAGGCTCACAAGGTGAGCTTATAGTATAAGCTTGGTCCGTCGTCCGTCCACACTTTTAAACATTAATATCTGCTAAAGTAGTTGGCCAATCTTGATCAAATTTTATGTGTAGCATGTTTGGGGTGGGGGATTGATTGCATATAGTTTTGGGACAGATTGGTTGTAAACTGTGGTTACCATGGCAACAAAAAGGTCCCATAGACTTATAATTTGGGAAAATGTTGTCCGGGCTCTAGCTTGTTCATTTTTGATCGCAACTTTTTGTTACTTGCAGGTATCTAGGACAGTCGAAATATCTCGGACCAGTTCGAATTTGGGCCAGGTTGGATCATTATTTTCAGAGTTACTTGCCCCTGTGCGATAAAATATTTTCCCATTTACTTATAATGGGAAAATGTTGTCCGGGCCCTAGCTTCATCATTTTTGATCGCAAGTTCTTGTTACTTGCAGGTAATCAGGACAGTTAAAACATCTCGGACCAGTTCGAATATGAGCCAGGTTGGATCATTCTTTTTAGAGTTACTTGCCCTTGAGCGATAAAATATTTTCCCATAGACTGATATGGAGAAAATGTTGTCCGGGTCTTAGCTTCTTCATTTTTGATTGCAACTTCTTCAAACTTGCAGGTATCCAGGACAGCCAAAACATCTCAGACCAGTTCGAATTTGGGCTAGGTTGGATCATTCTTTTTAGAGTTACTTGCCCCTGTGCGATAAAATATTTTCCCATAGACTGATATGGAGAAAATGTTGTCCGGGTCTTAGCTTCTTCATTTTTGATTGCAACTTCTTCAAACTTGCAGGTATCCAGGACAGTCAAAACATCTCAGACCAGTTCGAATTTGGGCCTGGTTGGATCATTCATTTTAGAGTTACTTGCCCTTGAGCGATAAAATATTTTCCCATAAACTTACCATGGAGAAAATGTTGTCCGGGCCCTAGTTTCTTCATTTTTGATTGCAACTTCTTCAAACTTGCATGTATCCAGGACAGTCAAAACATCTCGGACCAGTTCGAATTTGGGCCAGGTTGGATCAATCATTTCCAAGTTACTTGCCCTTGAGCGATAAATATTTTCCCATAGACTTTTAATGGGGATTATGTTGTCCAGGCCCTAGCTTCTTCATTTATGATCACAACTTCTTCAAACTTGCAGGTATTCAAGACAGCCAAAACATCTCAGACCAGTTCGAATTTGGGCTAGGTTGGATCATTCTTTTTAGAGTTACTTGCCCTTGAAAGATAAAATATTTTCCCTTAGACTTATAATGGGGAAAATATTGTCTGGGCCATAGCTCCTTCATTTTTGATTGCAGCTCCTTGAAACTTGCAGGTATTCAGGATGGCCAAAACATCTCGCACCTTTTCGAATGTGGGCCAGGTTGGATTATTATCCACTCGTACAACGAAGTTGTGGAGGGGATATAGGGTCTGTCCCGTATGTATGTTTGTATGTATGCAAGTATGTTCATCTTTTGTCATCGCTCTAGCTAGCTCATTTATTATATAATTTTGATATAAGTTCACACAAATATTGGGTATGACATTACCTCGAACGAGTTCGCATTTCAGCAAGATGGGGTCAAGGTCAAGGTCACAGTGGCTATTTTTAGAAGAACTTTGTTATCACTCTAGCGCCTTCATTTGTGGACGGATTTCGATTCAACTTCACACAAGTGATAAGTATGGCAATATCTTAGGCAAGTTTGCATTTCAGTGTTCTGGGTTCAAGGTCAAGGTCACAGTGGCTATTTTCAGAAAAAACATTGTCATTGCATTAGCGCCTTTATTTATGGACCAAATTCGATTTAATTTCACACAAGTGATTGGTATTACAATATCTTGGACAAGTTTGCATTTCAGCGTTCTGAGGTCAAGGTCAAGGTCACAGTGGCTATTTTAAGAAAACTTTGTCATCGCTCTAGCCCCTTCATTTATGGGCCGATTTTGATTAAAACTTCACAAAAATGTTTAGTATGACAATATCTTGAATAAGTTTGCATTTCAGCATCCTAAGGTCAATGTCAAGGTCACAGTGGCTATTTTGAGAAAAACTCTGTCATCATTTTAATGCCTTCATTTATGGAATGATTTCGATTGTACTTCACAAAAGTGATAAGTATGATAATATCTTGGACAAGAACGGGTTTTAGCGTTCTGGGGTCAAGGTGAAGGACACAGTGGCTATTTTAAGAAAAACTTTGTCATCGCTGTAGCATCTTCATTTACGGACCAAATTTGATTTAATTTCACACAAGTGATTGGTATTACAATATCTTGGACAAGTTCGTGTTTCAGCATTCTGAGGTCAAGGTCAAGGTCACAGTGGCTGTTTTTAGAAAAACTCTGTCATCCCTCTAGCTCTTTCATTTATGGACCGATTTTGATTAAAACTTCACACAAGTGTTTAGTATGACAATATCTAGAACAAGCTCGCATTTCAGCATCCAAAGATGAATGTCAAGGTCACAGTGGCTATTAATAGAAAAACTTTTTCATCGCTCTAGTGCTTTCATTTATGGACCATTTTCGATTTAACCTCACACAAGTGATAAGTATAGCAATATCTTGGACAAGTTTGCGTTTCAGCATTCTGGGGTCAAGATCAAGGTCACAGTGGCTATTTTTAGAAAAACTTTGTCATCGCTCAAGTGCCTTCATTTATGGACAGGTTTTTTTTATGCCCCCGTGACGATAGTCAGGGGGCATTAAGATTTGGCCCTGTCTGCCGTCTGACCAACTGTCCATCCTTTTGTCACACTTTGTGGTATAGAGTTTGTGTAATCAACTTCTACAGTTTTCAATGGATCTTTTTCTAACTTTGCATGCATGTTGTGGACATATTTGACAGTTTCAAACTATCAGGTTTGTTCAGTTGATAATCCAAATTTTACCTTTAACCTTTTACTCAGGTGAGTGGCTCAGGGCCTAATGGCCCTCTTGTTTTTTTCCTACTGAACTTTTTTTTTATCATTTCTTTTGTAATTATGAAAAACTGAATTGTTTCTGCTGATCTACTATAATTATAACTATTCATATCAATTATTTCCTGAACATATTCTTCCATTTTCAAATTGGGTAGAACACTTGACAAAGATTCACTGGGTAAAATAAAAGGGATCTTATGGTATGCTAACAGCAAAGGGTCGAATCACACAAGGTTCAAACCTGCCAAAATATCACCACAGACCTGCAGGCAGATGTGATCTTCCTGCAGATTTGTGCTAATATGGAGGTAAAGTTGAATTTTGTCTGCATTTTCCTGTTTGCACATGCCTCAGGGTACCATGGCTTTCCTATGAATTCTACATGTGATAACTGAGGTAAATTTCATAATTCTCCATAATCACTTTTTTTTTTGTGGTTCTTGTATTAATGAAAGGCCTTAAGGTGTGTTCTGAGGGAGAAAGCAGGAAAAATGTCCAAATTTACTTGGATTCTCTCCTATATCTCGCTCTGCTTGTTTTGCTGGTTATCAGAAACTGTTGGTTTTAATTCCTAGAAATACTATAAAAAAATCCATTTGTGGCTGTGTTATTTCTTCTTAAGTTCTTATAGCCCAAATACAATACCAGCAACACATAGTTACGCTCTTATAGTATGCACTACATGTGTTTCAGTGCCAGAAGCAACAAAATAAAAATGCCTCAGTATGTATAGTCCTCTTTTTATGTTTCAGCTGATGATGAGTCTATCAAAGATGGGCACCTTGTGAAGCATATAGTTGAAAGTTTAAACCAGGATGTTTCTTTTACTGATAGTGCCAAGGTAGGGTGCTGAGCAAAGGGGATCAAAAATAGAAAACACAGTTTAAGATAAGCAAGTCAAATTGTAATACAGGGACCTGATCATTAAGAAAATGCACTTGAAGTATCACATTGTTTTAAATTGTAACAATTAAGGTATGAAATATGTACAGAATAGTTCAACCAGTAATATTCTATGGGAGAAAAATATATGTTTGCAAATAGTGTAGATCCAGATCAGACTGCCAAGCCATGAAGCGCAGTCGGTAGCATGTCTGACTCATGAGCCAGAGGTCCTGAGTTTGATACCCGGTCCTGCCACTTACTTTTGTTTCCACTTCTGCTGATTCAAGAAGGGCAGTCAGTTACTAGCGAAAGTATGTGCACTTAGTACTGGTTAACCGCTTAGGAGGTCTAAGCTTGCCCAGGAATAGTGTGGTTAGGTTCACTGACCGTCCTGACATGACCATAGTTGTTTAAGGTGGATGTAAAGCAATAACACAAAAACAAAAACAGATCAGACTAATGAATAGGAACATTTTCAGGGGAAGCAACTCTACCATTTTCTATTTGGCCCCCATTCTCAATGGAGATCAACCTTCAAAGAAAAGAATTTTCTCCCAGGGGAGCAAATTCTTTCCTTTAAGATTTAAACTCATTTTGGAAGGTCTGTATTGTCCAGGGGCCGTATTCATAAAACGACTTAAGTCGTTGCTATGCTGTTGCTAAGGCTAAATATCTATAAAGGAGATTCCATACAACTATGAAATTTGTTCTGGAGGAACAGTCTTTGTAAGACTGTTCCTCCAGAGCAAATTTCATAGTTGTAGGGAATCTCCTTCTAAGAAACTTAGCCTTAGCAACAGCATAGCAACGACTTAAGTTGTTTTATGAATACAGCCCCTGGGGAACAAACATGAAGTCACAAAAGTTATCTGAGTTCTTCTGAGAAAAGGCAGAAATAGAGTTTATCCAGAAATCTTAAGGTGCATCTAATCACCATCTTCAGTACTTGCTGTAAAGATTAAGACCAGACTTCTCTGGCAGAATCTGGTTCCCAGCAGAAAGCAGATATTACCTTCTTGTAAATGTGTGAAAATTTATTCCACCAATGAGTGGACTAGAGTTATCAGTGGCCATTATTTCATTGGCTGACTGGAGGTGTTGACACTAGGCAAGCAAGAGACAGAATGAAACATTTATTTTTGTTTTGATTCTCATAACAATGTTTCCCAGGAGACTCGGGGGAACGTTTCCATAGTGGCACACTACTGGCAACCATGCAACCATCCATGAATGACACTATGGAAGTTAGTACTCCTCATTTAGTACCACCCGTCTTCAACTATGATGTTTAAGACTTGTATTGCAGTCAGTTATTACCCACTCAATACTCAATGATTTCACCTTTAGCTTTTCATTTTTAATTTCAGATTTTCAACATGCTGAATGGACTGTTTTCAAAGCTTTTCAATGAGGAAGTCCCCATACTAACCAGAACAGCATATTTATCTGTCCTTCACAACTGTCAACCATTACTGGAGCAATACTATCAGGTTCTACAGTTCCACCTGGTCAGTGCCATAGCAACAGAGAGAATTATGGGAAAATTATTATCTGTTCTGCTGGGAATATTCACTGAACTGGCATTGAAGGTGAGATAATTCTTCTTACGATTATTAACACTCATGCACCTCAGAAATTATTGATTTAAATCAAATTGAAAACATAGGTCTGAGCAGACAGTGTAGGTCCAGATAAGACTGCCCTTCCCCTAAAGGAGGACTATGGTCAGTGCTCTCTCTGTTACCATTTGATCTGCATCTTGTAGATGCATTAACTTTATTAAAACCCCATGCTGTCCAATTTTTAGGCAATAATGATAATTAATGTAGATATCCCAATTTTTAGAATTTTTACAACAGCTTTAGAGTATAAAATGGTATTCATGTAATATGTCTTTTGTTGTCCACAGCACCTCATTTCATTGCAGCTATAAAACAAGGATTAAAAATATGGTTGGCAAGTTACAAGATGTCCCTTTGTTTGTCCGTATCTAGTATTTGTGAGAGTTTTGAGACTCTCAAATTTGCCAGTAAAAAGATGATAGTCCTTAAAGTGCTAAAAATGAAAATAGTTGACTTTGCAAATAGTGTACATCCAGACGGGGCAGCTCATTATGAGCTGCCTCGTCTTGGTCTACATAGTTTGCCATCTAGTATTTAAATTCTTAGTATGATATAGCTTTTATTGAAATTTTGCAGACTGAATTTTTTTATATGTTTTTGGGTGCTTTAAGGGTTAGTACCACAATTGTCTGTACTTGCATATTTCAGTATTTTTGTTTCTTGTAGGGCTTCTGTATCCCACCAGAGTTCTCTGATGAAGTTGAGGGTGAAGGAGCTACAGAGTTCAAGGACATTGAAGGAGGAGGATTAGGAGAAGGTGAAGGGGTCAAGGACGTTAGTGACCAGATTGAATCAGAAGATCAGGTATGAGTTCAGGCAAATTGGAGGTGGGGAGGGTTAGGGGAGAGTGAAGGGGTCAAGGACGCTAGTGACCAGATTGAATCAGAAGATCAGGTATGAGTTCAGGCAAATTGGAGGTGGGGAGGGTTAGGGGAGAGTGAAGGGGTCAAGGACGCTAGTGACCAGATTGAATCAGAAGATCAGGTATGAGTTCAGGAATATTGAAGGTGGAGGCTAGGGGAAGGTGAAGGGTTCAAGGATGTTAGTTACCATATTTAATCAGATCACGTCTGAGGTCAAGGACATTGAAGGAGTAGGGTAAGGGGAAGGTGAAGAGTTAAGGATGTTAGTTAACCTATTGAATCAGAGAATCAGGTATGAGGTCAAAGATTTTGAGGAAGGAGGGTTAGGGAAGGTGAAGGAGTTGAGAATGTTAGTGACAAGATTGAAACTGAAGATCAGGTATGATGTAATGGACATTGTAGGAGAGTTGTGGGAAGGTGAAGGATGTAAGTTATTAGATTGCATCAGAAGATCAGGTATGAGGTCAAGGACATTGAAGGAGGAGGGTTAGGGGAAGGTGAAGGGGTCAAGGATGTTAGTGACTAGATTGATTCAGAAGGTCAGGTATGGGGTCAAGGACATTGGAGACAGAGGGTAAGGGGAAGATGAAGGAGTGAAAGACAAATAGTTACTGAATTGAATCTGAGAGTCAGGTGTGGGCCAAGGAGGCTAGTGAAAGGATCATGAGGTCAAAAAGATTGGAGGAGGAGGTTTACTGAAAGGTAAAGGTTATAGTGCCCTAAATGAATCAGAGGATTAGATATTGGCTGTGAAAGTGGCTTCTGGCTTGTGGCTTATCAGGGTTCGCGCTACCGCTCGCCAAAGTCGCCAGATGCGATAAAATATTTTTTTTGGCTCCAAAAATATTGATTTGGCGAAAACAAGTGGCGAAAAAAAATAATAATAAAAAAAAACAACCAATAAAAACGTATGGCAAAGTATTACGGTATCAGAGACGATCTCCACAATCATTAATCAACACCTTCAATTACCGTTAATCTGCTCCTCAAATAGCCTAGTCCACAGTGACGGGACACCAAGCAGACGCTTCATGCCTCAAGGCTCGATGTTATGTAACCTTCAACCACGTATGTCTATCAATGGCATTATATTTGATTGCTCAGGTAAACACATCATTGACACCTTACGAGCTAATAAACTCACTGATCTGTGAAAATACAGGGGGCTTTTGATTGTCGATTAGAAAACGGTACAAAAAGATCAAACGACATACCGACGAGTGTTGACCATGTGAAAAGGCGCTAAGCCACGTCTCACTATTATACAAATCAGCGCGTGCAATACATTTAAGAGACTTTTATTATCACTTTCCAGATCATAGAGTTCAAAGATTGTCTATGCGAGTCTTGTATGACTGCATGAATGCGCAGGCTGATCAATGTTTTCGCTTGTTGCAAACTCCGTAAAGTAGTTTTTTTGGGTCATTTATCCGAACTTTAATAGATTATGGTGCAAAACTTATACATAATTAAATATATAAGTTTTGATTCTGCTGTTTTACACATACCGATTTTTTATGTCAAAATGATCAGAATTTGAACATTGTTATATATTTTTTAGTCTACAACAACTCTCAATTACTGAAACAAAACTCGTATGCAAGAGGAGGATGAAAAACTGAGACCGATAATAAGGGGAGACAACACAGCATAACTCTAAAGTACTAGCTTTTGCAAAGCTTCTCAAGTACTAGCTTTTGCAAAACAAAATTCCTGGGTCAGATTGTCTCACAATAATAATAGCTAATTATCATAAATAAATAATAATAATAAAAGAACAGTGATAATAAACAATTAGAAATAAATAATCATTAGGCTATATAAAATGGTTTAGGCTATTTGTAATAGGTTCTTAAAAAAACAGAACAGGCAAAACAGACTACAATTCATGAAAAACAGAGGGCAGATAAAAGATTTAATTAAAAGATTGTAAGCTTTATTAGCAGTGTTAACCTCTTTCAACTGTCAGAGGAAAATGATTATGTCATGTAATAGACTCAAACCAGTCTAAACAACCATATTAAACTGCAAGTTAAGGAATATGTGTGTGTGTGGGAGGGGTGGGGGGAGGGGGGGGGAAGAAAGATATTTTCAAAGAATTCTTAATATTGCGAAAAACTGGCTTAAGTTCAAAGAATCTGGCACAAACAATATCAATTTGGCGAAAGTGGTGGCGAAAGAAAAAAATATCCAAGCGCTAACCCTGCTTATGTAGATTCATTGCTGAGCAGTGCTGTTGATTTGTAACTTTTATACTTCAGCTATCAGTATGGCCGGCCAAACTGAAAAGCATGAAGGGATGGATTGATGCCTTGGAAATTTACGTCCTTTCAACAGTATTTCAGTCATATCAGGACAATGGGTGGGTGATAATGAAAGGCTGTGTGCTATGGAACCCCCCTTTAGGAGTAAAAAGATTCTAGCCTACAGGGGGCTCGAACCGCTAGATCAGCAGGCCAGTGCTTAACCTACTGAGCTGCCAGGGCTCGGAATAGTGTGAAGGGCTTAATGTGAAGTGTGAATGATTTATCAGGGTTTACACAGCAATAAATTTCATTTTTATAATTCCAAGTTGCTAAGTTGTCCATACACCTTAATATGTGAGCCGCGAAGCGACAAAACCAACAAAGTGGTTGTGCCCCCAGCGCAGACTCAGATCAGCCTGGGCATCCGCCCAGTCTGATCAGAGTCTTTGTTGTCGGCATGGATGTAGCATAGACCCTTCGCTACCCTTTAAGTGCCTAGCCAAGGGTCTGATCAGACTGGGCGGATGCCCAGGCTGATCTGAGTCTGCGTTGGGTGCACATCCACTTTGTTGATTTTCTCGTATCGCGGCTCATGTGAATATTTTCATACACAGCTGGAAGATGCAAAGAGACCAGAAGATCAGAAACAAGAAGAAAGTGGTGACCAGCCAGACATTAAATCAGAGGACAATGCCATAGAGATGTCAGATGACCTTGAGGGCAAACTACATGACCTTGAGAAAAGTGAAGGTGATGAGGAAGAGGAGGAAGGTGGAAATGAAGAGGAAGAATTAGATAGACAGATGGGAGAAGTGGATGAACAAGATACAGAGAAATTGGATGAACAGATGTGGGGCAGTGACGATGAAGAAGGTCCAGATAGTGAGGTAACCATAGTAACCCTTAAGGTTAATAGATACGTATGCAGGAGAAACATCTATGCCATTTTCACTTGTCTCCCTTTCTACTGGCTGATAAATATATTTTCAAGTTGAATTGGATATATATGACAATGTGTGCAAAAAACAAATATGATCCTAGTATATAAGGTTGTTAGTTAATAGTTGTAATTTTCTACTTTTGTATTTTCCAGTTTTAACTGCAGTTACAGATTACAATAGTTGATAATGTAAGGTTTGCTACAACTTCAGATTTAAGAATACCAAAACATCAACTTACCACAGACATTGAGTGTGATTAGTAACTTGTTTATGCCATGGGATACCATGGTTTCAAAGCAAGATGCTTAATACGTTTTAGAATTGGAATATGCAAGAGTCAAATGTAAGTGAAAGCCATAGTTTAAGTAGAATTCAAACAAATATGGAGAATTAGAGATATATTCCCTCTCATGAGGGGCTGGCTGAGTTTGCTCTCAGTGGCTGCAAGTTCTGTGATAGGGGATTAAAACACCAATGAATCAAATTCTTTCATGCTAGAGTTGTCTCCTTTGAAATATGAGTTTAAATCGTCCAGTTTTAATAGAGAGTTTCTCTGTTAACATAATGAGAGTAATGATATACATACTTTGTTTAGGAGACAAGAGAAGAATCTGGTCCTGGTGATGGGAAGCAGAGTGAGCCAGAGTTAGTCGCTGCAGACGATAATAAAGACAAGTCTCTGGATGACACAGATCAGGAAAGAAAAGATAACTCTGAGGAGGAGGGTGACAATGATGAGGAAAAGAAACCACATAATTTAGACCAACTTGATCAGGTGAAAACCATGTTTGTACCCTTAATATGGGAGACTATAACTAATTAATCATGATGTTCGAAGATTTAAGATGAATTGGTACACCTGCTAATTTTTCCACCATCTTTTCAAAGAGAGACAGCTTTTGTGACTTTCCATTCATTTTCATGGATGACAAATGCCTTTCAGAAAGGTCTACTTTGCTAGTAAGCAAAATAAGGGCTTGTTGAATGGCAAGTGATGCCATTTCAGATTAAGCACTCTATTCTTTTCCAAAAAGAAGGACATTAAAAGTAGATATATTGACAGTTAGTGGAAAAAATAGAATTACTTCAAAGTATGCAGAAAGACACCGTTAACAGAATATAGATTTAAATAGTTTGATCTCCGTATAACATTATTCACGTATAACACCATGTTTTTCTAGGCCACCAGATACAATACGATTTCTGCCACAATTTCTGTGAGTTCAAATTTTTGCAGCTTCAGATCCAAAATTGGAGCAGGAATTATTAAGTTTTTTTTTTTATTTTAAGGTCCTCAGTATGCACAAAAATTAAAATGTCTGTAATTTGCAAGAAAAGAATTTTAGGAGACACTGCATCAGAGAGAGGAAAGTATTTGCTGTTTTCAGTTTTTGCAGTTCCATAGTCCCATAGTGGCATGAAATACATGTACTGCATGGGAAATCTCCACATTTGAGTTTTAATAACAGGATGACTGCGCTGTATTTCTAAGTCCAATTGAACTATTACAGGACAATTATGATGATGACCAGATAGATCCCTATCATGGTGATGACACCAAAGAGCAGCAAGCGCCTGATGACCTGGATCTTCCAGATGACCTGAAGCTTGATGATGACAATGATGTAGCAGGAAAAGAGGAGGAACAAACACAGGAAGATGCTGGTATTTTTAATCTATTACAGTTAACTCTCAAAGTCAAAGCCCATCTCAACCTATTGATATCTCAAAGTAAATGTTCTGGATCCAGAAAATTTACTTTGAGGTAACACTAGTTTGAGATAAAATGAATTGAAATGTAAAAATAAAATATAGGAAATTAGTCGAAATTATGTTCTTTCATAAAAGAGGGTACTTTGAGATATCAGCGTTCGAGACACAGAGAGTTAACTGTATACAGTGGTACCCTAAAAATAATGATGTGTCCGAATTGATGTATTTATTAACTGTACTAATCAGTTTTGAAGATACCTCATACCACATGGTATCCTGCCTAGAATCAACAGATTTATATTTTTATTCTGAAAAATAAGTGAATAAATCTGTGTCAACCGGTCCATTGTAGGATCATCCATAATTATGTGGACATTGTCTGTTAACTTGGCTCAAAACAAAACATTTGTGGTAGCAGCTAGGAAAGTCCTGTTGTTTAATTTTTGCCAATGACACACCTTTTTGAATGTTTTAAATAAAAAACAACCCGTTAAAATGTCCTTGTAACAGTTGCATCCAGCTATACTGATTTTTAAAACTCAATTTGCTAATGTAAGGGTGATACGGTCATATTTCAGGAGTAACCTTTTCTGGCAGTATAATGCAAAAGTATTTTTGTCCCAGTGTTTATAGTCACTATACTTGTACATGATTGGTTAAAAATAAGATCCATGAATCCATTGAAGAATGTTTACAGCTCTGTGCCACAAGAAGACATTATTTATATAGACAGCAAAAAAGATAATGACTGAAAGATGCACTCACTGTTAATTGTAATTAACATCATTTTTACGTACTGAAGAAGAGTTAGACATCAGTGAAGCAGATCGGCAAAGAAATGACAGAAAGATGTAATATTACACAGTTTTGATTATATTTAGTATTGTTACTAGGTACTGAGGAGGATTCAACAGCTCTGCCACCAGAAGATATTATAGAAGCAGATGATAAAGACAAACAAGATGAAGAGAAGAAAGAAGAAGAAAGTGAAGATAAGGTAATATACAATAGTTAGCAAGTCCTGGTGAGGTTGTTGGATTTAAGGTGCATGGAATCACCTTCATGTTTATCTGCCATTTTTGTCTCGCCTCTGACTAGCAGACCTGTAATTGCAAAAGCAAGACATAGATATTACTTTTATGGTTTCATCAAATTTAAAGAGTAACTTCACTTCAGGAACAGACTGAATCAGATCCCAAACCCTATCCCCAACATCAAAGGGAAAGACCGACAAAGACATCCGAACAAACAATAAATTACAAGTGAAAAGCCGAGTCAGCAGCTCTTTCCCAAATAGGTGGCAACTCAGCTATCTTTATTGAACCAAACAACCCAGACCAACAGAAGGGCCACAACAGACCAAGCAAACTATACGAAAAACATTTAACAACTATTTCAAGTTCTCATTTAACAACTATCAAGTTCTCTAATTTGGCTTTGTTTTGTTACAATGCGCAGACTGATGAGACACCACAGTGTGTGGATTTTTTTGTTACAAAGGGGAACAACTTTTGTGATTACCTTTTTGCTTCTCTGGAAGACAAAACCCTTCCAAAAAGGGTCTAAAAGGAAAGAATTTGCTCCAGGAGGTCTGGGTATGTCTGTGGGCTCAAAGCTCTTTTTGCAGTGCTGCCCAATCACATTATCAGAGGCCACGATAAGATGGGTATTGGGTGATAATTCTGAGATAATTTTTCTTATTTCTCCATAAAAATGTATATGTATGTTGTGACATATTATTAGAACCATCTCACTGAGATGATTCTAATAACACATCACAACATATGCTATTATGTAGAATTGTCAGAAATTATCTAGAGTTATCTTCAAATTACTTACCTTGACAGGCTCTCAGGCAAATTGATTTGTTGTTATACCCAGTTTATAAAGACTTTTGACACCAGGAATGTCAGGTGCCTACTGTCAGTAGCCTTTCCCCCTCCCTCCCCCCCCCCCCTCCCCCTCCATGTCAGGTGCCTACTGACTGGCAAAAAATGATGGCAGTGTTTTTTGCATACAATACATTTGAAAATTTAAAGTCTCCTTAACTTATGCTGTCTTTAGTTTTTTAGTTTTCAACAGCTGGGCCCAGACCTTGATTAGGGTCTATACTGCTTGTTTAGACAGTTTGGATGACTATTTTAGGTGCATTGATACACTTCCATGTTTTTCACCATTTTTACAAAGGGAAACAACTTTGAGTGACTTCCTGTTCCTGTAAGACAACAAAGCCCTACCGAAAGGGTGCTACTTGTCTAGAAAATAATTTGCTCCTTGGCGAGCAAATTCTTTCTCTTAAGAGTTGACCCCTTTGTAAAGGGGGGCAGAGTTGCTTACCCCGAAAGTATAGCTTTTAGTCTTAAGGGCAGATATGACATTAACTGTTGCAATGTTGATCTATACTTAGCAGGAAGATTTGGACAGTAAGACAGAAGAAGACAGGAATGAAGAAGAAATGGAAACTGATGGAAAAGAAAGACAAGAAGAAGAAAAAGAGAATGATCCTGGTTTTAATCCTCAGGTAATGTTTGGAATGTTTTTTTTTGTTCATAATCATTTTCAAGAATGCATAGCTCATCTGTCCAAATGCCTAGTGAGCAATGGTAATAAAAAAGATCTATCAGACATACAGTGTTGACAGTTCAATAAATAAGTCAAAAGATTTTTAGGTGAGACTAATACATCTGTGGTCTCATCGCCTGCAGAGCTAGACAGGGCTGTTGACTTTTAAGTTCCACAAAACATCCTTTCTCACCAGATGATCAGAGTCTGTAGTGTTAAGTTATTAGGATCATTGTCCCAGTTTATCTTATCCCTGTACAGCTTTCCTGGTAACAATGATGCAGTGTGTATGGCTGTTTACAGTACTTATCCTGTTATTCTGTACACTAATGTTATTTTCTAGGATCAAGAGAAAGATTCAAAAGAGGAAGAAGACCAGTCTAAGGAAACAGAGGACATGCCAATAGCAGCAGAGAATTATGGGAAGACATCACATGACACAGAGACTGTAGAACAGAGTGATACAGCTCACGATCAGGCTGGTCAGGCAGATAACAGTCAAGAAGAGGTGAAAATTCAAATATCAGTTTTATATAATAGATTTTGATCCTGCATTAATATAGATTTCAGGGGTCGTATTTATAAAACGACTTAAGTCGTTGCTATGCTGTTGCTAAGGCTAAATTTCTATGGAGGAGATTCCTTACAACTATGAAATTTGTTCGGGAGGAACAGTCTGAAAAAGACTGTTCCTCCAGAGCAAATTTCATAGATGTAAGAAATCTCCTTGATAGAAATTAAGCCTTAGCAACAGCATAGCAACGACTTAAGTGCTTTTATAAATACGACCCCAGAGATATTTCTTAAAGTGTATTATTCAAGAATTATATGCTGCACCCATAGGAAACCTGAGTTCAAGACTGGTTGCATTACCTCTTTCATAGGTTCGAGACCAGTGCATTTTTAATATGACTGATGATTTGTGATTGAGCAATGCAGACCCTGATCAGACTGGCCTCAAAGGAGCAGTCTGACCTCTGTCTGCTGTTTTTCTCAAGCAGGTCTGACCTAGTTTAGTTTTACACTAATAGCAGAACTGCACTGAAGTTTTGGTATTGTTAATGTTCCAAAGTTTAGTTCTAAAAATTACAGAAAATATAGATTGTCGAACCATCAGATTTAGATGGAAAAAGGACTGTGCTGAACAGATGTTGTCTTAAAGTAGACTTAAGATTCATGCCCATACAGTTTGAATTCGGGCTGTCTTATCAAGGGACCTTGATTTTGAATTAAAAAAAACCCCAGAAGACCAGTCTGTCGTAATTCGGATCATCTTGTATTGTATTTATGCAATTTTGCAGAGTATGATGCAGTGTATTTTCCTGCAGTAGAGATCTTTCAGATATACTTCTACTTTTCCAGGTTGATGGATCTGGTCAGGCCAGTTCTGAACAGCTGGAAGGTCATCAAGGTCAAATGTCAACTCGGATAGCAGATGCGTCAACTAATGGTAAAAGGAAAAAGGTGAAAAGAAAAATTGAATAAAAATAGAAAAATGATGTGTTTTTTTATCTAGGCATAGATGCTAATGAGAGACGGGATACATTTTTGGGAAAAACAGGTCTGCCATTTACTTGTTTGCTGCCCTCTTCAAATGGAGGTTAATTCTGAAAGGAAAGACCTTGCTCTCATAGGAGCGGATTCTTTCCTGTAAAAGTAGATGCAATTTTAGAAAGACTTAATCATTCAGGGAAGCAAACAGGAAGCTAAAGAATGTATTGCTCTTTTTAAAACATGGCAGACAAACATGGATGTATACCCATATACCTTAATATATGTGGATCAATAGATCTGTGCAGGGTAAGCTGAGCCGTTGTCATTCCCATTTGATACTAGGTTGTGTTGAAGAAAGAAGATGGGGCAAAATAAGGCTTTTGAATGATTTGTGCTCCCAAGCTGCATAGTTAATTATTTTTGTATAATCCCAGCAAATAACGTGGAAGTAAAGGTCCCTTTTTGTAAAAGAATGGTAATGTTTCGGATCAGATTGCAGAATATGCAACCTGTGCCTTGGCTGTATTATGCCAATTGTGAATGTCCTTCTGGTTATTTCTTAGACTGTTTTTGTGTGTGTCATTACCCAGGTATGTTTTCTTCCCACATTTGTCTGCTCCGAGCACGCGTTAACAATCCAGTTTTGGTCACCCAGAGCATACTCCAGCCTCCAGGGTGCTCCGAGCGATTTTCTAAATCATGCTCGGGAACCACATAAATTGGAAAGAAGATAGATAAAGTATGGGCGTGCTCGCAAAAAATACATAACGGTGCGCGGAGCAACCACTGCTCAAAGTATATATAACTAGGATTGTGCATGTGTGCTGGGATTCCCCAAATGCAATAGAAGTGTACTTAGAATAAGTGTCACAGATTATATACTGCTAGACTATACAGGTGTTGACTATATACAGAAACTCTTGCCCTAAAATTCAATTTTCGTCTATAGCGAGCATACTCGGAGTGACCATAATTGGGCAGTTAACATGTGCTCGGAGCAGCCATATGTGGTATAAAAACATAGCTCCATTACCAGGTAATTGTTGAAGATCTTGATGACACTTTACAGCAATGTGCATTAGCTTAAGACTGTGGGTTGGGTATAGGAATGTATGCTTCCCCTTTCTTCCTTTGATTAGTGCTTACAGACAATTCTTGTGCACACATCTGTACCTATTTGTGGCTTATTGTCAGGGCTATAGATCTGCCCGAGGTACTGACTGGGGCTGAAACTTACTCAGAAATGGGCAGATATTTCCAGGCTTGTGGTGCTCTTGCTTTTGTATTCAAATTGGAAATGGCACTGGCCCATGAGCCCATTCTAACTTTTGTAATGTTAGTTGTTTGAATCTTAAACTTGTTCTATTGTTCTATAGCATGAGAGGGAGCCAGGAAAGTCCAGCTCTGACAGATCACTGGGGTCAGCTGACCAGAAATATAAGAAGCTGAAGACAACAGACACAAGACCAAATGTGGAAGATTCTGTAAGTATGGCAATACACTTGAATTCCGGTGCAACTCGAATTTCGGTGCAATGTTTACATCTCGTAATTTCTCAGCTTACGCGAAGCTATTTTAGTTGAAGTAGGTCACCACTTATTCCAGCTAAAAATTAGGCCGGATTATCTGTTTCAGGTGCCATTTATAGAAATCAGCAGCTTATTAGTTGTTGGGGTTCAAATTTTTCATTCATCTTTTTCAGCATAAAATGTCATAAAATTCCAAATGAATAGTCCAAAGAAAGGAAATTCTACCTGCATAACAGTCTGTTTGTCTGCAGACAATATTTAATGACGTCAGAAACGACATTTCTAAGTCACGTGACTGCCTAATTTACAAGTAATAAGGTGAAACATAGTCCCACAATTTCCCGCCATTTTCATTCTGGTGTTATATTAGATTGTTCCACTGACAATTTATCCTAAGCATGCATAAGATTTTTCTAAAAATGATGTTCATACTTCTATCCAAGAATATGTATACATACCAGAAACTAATATTGCTGCATTAAAATGATTATGATCATGTATCTTCAAATGAAATTTCACAAAAATACCTTTTTTCTAATAGATAAATGATAAAGGTAAATTTTCTGACCAAGTCTCTTCTTTATTGTCAAAATCCAACTCCTCTTTTCTGTAGATGACTTCTATCCCAATTTGTTTATCAGTGTCAGACTGCCAAATAATCCCAGACATTTTTGCTTTTATCAATGTTTACATATACACCGAAATTTGAGGGGAAATCTATGTACGTTTTGAACTCTGACCTGACCTACTTTGAACTGAATATTTATCCCAGAGCCAGCCCGGAGAACCACTGTTGTATTATTATTTGGAAGTATAAAAGTTAAATTGGTTATACCCAAAAATGGTTACATGTTTAAATTTCAGACAAATATTTCTAAGCTGTTGAAATTTAAATACACCGGAATTCGAGGGTACCAGTATACTATAGATATGTCTTGCAGTTTATGATTAAGTTCTGAAAAGTTAGATTCTTTAAAAGCATTTAATATTTTTCAGCCCAGCAGATCATTTTAGATACAGTTTGTACCTTTTACTTCAAAAACTGAAATTTCCGGAAAAGCTTTATTTCAAACCTTAGTGATATTGATCTAGAAAACATAAGTATTTTATTGCTGAATAAATATGGTAAATTGTGTTACTTGTTCTGTAGCAGACTGACAGTGAAGAGAAGAAGTCTGACCTGTATGAGCACATCAAAGATTCCACAGCCCACTATGATGCCCAGACACTAGATGTGGCCACCTCAGAGCAGCAGGAACAACAACCTGTGATCAGACCAGAAGATGAAGAGGCTGAATCTGATGTTGATGATAATGTTAAGATGGATGATAACGATGATAATGATAGGATGGAGGTATACTATGAGTTCAATTAAATTATGTTATTTCAAAGGGAATCTGGAACAGTGTTTCTCGTTTCTCAAAACTACCAGGGCCCAGTTGTTCAAAGCATTGTTAACAAAGTCATTAGTCAGAGATTCTTAAAGTTTTCTAGCACACATAAAATCAAGTGTGGTAATATTTTGGGCTGAAAAAATATGAGCTTTTGCACTGCATTGTTTTTGCTTACAATAGATATGAAATATAATGTCTCATTAACTAATGACATTATTAGTTTTGAACAACCCCTCCCAGGAGTTGTGTCATGTGAAACCAGTATATACCTTACAGCATGTGCTAACAGTAAAGAGCTCAGATCAGACTGTACTTCCATGCAGTCTCATTAAAGTTTTGACCCCAGTAATCAGTCCTTGTGTGTGCAGATTGGTTTTTGCGGAGGTGAATGTACCTGTGTACCCCTGTGTGCTCACCCAATGGTTTTTAGGTCAGTTTCCTCATAAGCAAGTTTCTTTGTCTAGAAGATGTACCTCATTGTCTCCTGACATTGTTGTCATGAACAGAACATCATTCTGTATTATTTGCAGGTGGCATATAAGAAAAAGATATACATATCTCAAGTACAATAATTTTAAACTAAACATACATGGTGGCAAAAACAGCATCAAACTGTAAATAATATGCATGAGAAAAGAAAAAGGAGGGAAAGAGAAAAGAGTGGACATTACATGTATATGGTGCAGTACAAATAATGTGTGATTTCATTGTTACTCTTTCCATATGATTTAGAATCCAGATGACATTGAAACTCTTCCAAATGCCCAACTGAAGAAATCTAAACAAGATAAGAACTCCAGACTTGATGGTGATGTTGATGAGAATATTGATGATGATGTTGATGATCAGAAAGTGGAGGTTCCTGGGGAGAGGATTACCACAGATACTGTTGAGAGAGGTCCTGAGTCCACTATACATACTGCACTAGAAAACTTGCACCTTGATAATAAGGTAGGTAGGCTAGGATTGATTGAGACTTGCATTACGCTAGCAGAGACAGATTCTACAGTGGAAAGTCTGCACCTTGATTGTAAGGTAGGTTGGCTAGGATTGATTGAGACTTATACTTTGCTGGTAGCAACTCTGGGTCTGATATAGTGTACTGAAGAATTTTCACCTTGATAGTAGGTATGTAGGATAGAATTGATAGAAAAGGTAAGAGTCTGTACACTTATGGGTACACCGTTAGTTTGCCTTCCACTTTTGCTATAGGAAACAATTTTGTAATTTCCTGTTTTCTTCTTTTGACAACATAGCCCTTCCAATATGGGATCCACTCTTAATGGAAATTGCTTCTCTAGGAGCAAGCTCTTTAACATTGATCTACACTTAAAGGGAGGCAAAATGCAAATGGCAAGTTGCTGCCCCTGAAATTGTTCCCATTTACTTTATGCCTTTTCTCAGGGTTTAGATCATGTAAATATAGAAATGTTTTCAGGCTGTTGATTTGGAGCAGCTCCGATCAGAGTTAGAAGACCAACTAGGGGCCTGGAGTCATAGCAACATAACCCCATCGGAGACAGAATCTGCGGCCAGTGAACTTTGGCACAGATATGAGACCTTAACCTCTAGCCTGTCTCAAGAACTCTGTGAACAGTTACGGCTGGTGTTGGAACCTTCACAAGCTACAAAACTCAAGTATGTAGCTTATTCTCATTGATTTAATAGTTTTCCAACAGGGAGAGAACTAAAGCTTAAGCAATGCTGAAGACCACTCCATTATTTTTAAAGGAAAATAAAATTTGTTACTTCCTGTTTGCTTTCCTGGAAAAACCTCCCCTTCCAAAATGAGGTCTGCTCTGATAGGGAAGAACTTGCTTCTAGGGGAGCAAATCATTTTTATAAGAACTGACCCCATTACAATACCGAGAACATCTAGGCCCACCTGTTCAAAGCATCATAATTGTTAGCTGAATGAAGTCGTTAATTAGCAATTTGATAAGTTTTTTATAAAGTTACACAAAAGATCAAGTGTGTAAGTATCTTTTGCTAAACATGTGAGGAGCTTTGAGCAAAAATGACAGTGTGTTTGCATTTGAAAATGTTAGCATCTTGTTAACTAATGACATTATAAGTGTTGAATAAATGGGTTCAAATTTAAAGTATTTATGTTTTATAGGGGAGACTACCGCACTGGCAAGAGATTAAATATGAGGAAAGTTATACCATATATTGCTAGTCAGTTCCGTAAAGATAAGATCTGGCTACGGAGAACTAAACCTAGCAAGAGACATTACCAAGTGATGCTTGCAATAGATGATTCTTCAAGTATGGTTGATAACCACTCAAAACAGGTAGGCTGGCAGAGGGTTAAAGTTTCTCTTTGCCAGTATGCACTTATCAAGTATATCTGGAATTGAATTGTGTCAGTTCCTGAGAATTTTCCGTCTTACTTTTGCATCAGAATCAAAACATATATGTACATGTAAACTTGCTTCTTTTGATTTTAAGAGTTTGCCACAAATGTGGCCTATTGTCACCTGCTGACATATATTGAAGATTATGTGCTATGTGTATAATGACATATCTAAGGTGAGAGGGAAAGGGGATTGGGATGGGGGGCTGTGAGGTATTAAAGAAAGTTTAGTTTGTACAGGTGTTAATACAGCACAGTTCCTAATTTTGCCACGTTTGGGAGTGATAGCAAAACGGTTATATAAAAATGTTATGAGTTGTTACAAAGAAGCTGTAGAGTAAATGTTTAATTCACTTTGATATTTATTAAAATTGTTTAATGGAAAAAATTTACATTTTTTTTTAGATCAGATTTTCCTTTTAACTATATGCATTTACATTCCAGCTTGCCTTTGAGTCACTGGCTCTAGTAGCTAATGCTCTCACCTTGTTAGAGGCAGGTGAACTCTCAATATGCAGGTAAGTATTGTCTGCTTCAGTACATGAAAATAATGTATATGTGAATATTTTTGTTAAGTGCATCATCATTTAGTTTATAAGTCTAAAAACAAGTCTGAATGAAGAAGCTATCTAATCAGGAACTGTTCTTTTTGCATTCCACAAAACAGTTTTATGAAACATTCCTGATTCTGGTATTACTGGGTGGGTAAACCAGATTTATTTGATGAGAGTCTGTGCTGTGGAAATTAGAAAGGTTATGGTGAAAAGTGTCTGAATAGATGGGTACCGTAAAAATTCTAAATATTTGGATGCTAAAAATAATTACCATAATTGTCCTAAAATTGGAACAGTTTGGTTCTACAGTGCAGTAATGTGACCAAAATGCAAATGGGATGGCAAATAGTGTAAACCCTGATCAGACTGCTCCTCAAGGACCTTAATGTCCCAATATGTAGAATTTTTATGGTAGTAATCATAATGGTCCTTGACATTGAGACTGAAGTGCTTGGCAAACTTGTAGACCTTAATTAGGTTGCTCTGAGCAGTCTGATAAGGGTCTACACTGTTTGCACCAGCAGATAGTGGAGATGGCTGTCTTTGGCAAGATCAACAAATTCATATTTTAGGAGAACTGCAGTTAAATGTGTCCCAATACATTGAGAAATTTCGATAATTGTAATGCTGCTAGAGGGACTGTTTATAAACAGGATATAATATTGTTTTTTTTTTTTTTTCAGTTTTGGTGAGAGTGTTAGTGTATTACATCCTTTCACAGAACAGTTTACTAGTCAGTCTGGTGCCCGGTTGCTACAGTACTTCACTTTTGAACAGAAGAAAACCAAAATTGCTCAGGTAACATACTGCAGTGTACATGTATGTGTTCACACAACAGCTCAAGCTTACTTGGTGTACTTTAAAAAAAATCTTGTATCAGCACCATCATTAGACCTTAAAGCGCCATAAATTAAAATTGTTAAATTGGCAAACAGTGTAGATCCAGACGAGGTGGCTCATAATGAGCCACCTCATCTGAAGCTACACTGTTTGCCCTCTAGTGTTCAAATTCTCAATATGATATAGCTTGGACGAAACATTTTTTGAAATTCTGCAGACGTAAATTTTGTTGTCTGCTTTTTGGCGCATTAAGGGTTAAAATTGTATGATGCAATGAATAATTGTTTTCCCTTGCCAAATCTTGACTGATCAAAATGGACCCCATTGGAAATAAGCTGTAAGGCTTCATGGGCATTCCATGGGTGTTTTAAGATCAAATTTTATATATGAAAAAAGGTTGTGGGTGCTTGTTTCTAGTAATTTAGCTGCCACTTGCACCCTAGCCCTTTTCCGAAATTTTATATGTCTGTTCATTTGCTATACTATATGTGATATGAAAAATTTTAAATACTATTATTATGCAAGTGTGCTCTTAATATTTGACTTTTCTTAATTTCTTTCTTTCATTTTTAATATACACCGGAGCGCCGTTATAACGTGGGTGCCGGGAGACATAATGTCGAACCGCGTTATAAGTGATCTCGCTGTATAACAAGCTTCACTGAATACCCCCACCCACTAATGAAAATCCCCATGTTTACATATTTGTAGCGCTTGCTTAGCCTTAACCAGGTGAATAGACATGTTTACTGCTTACCTGACACAACAAAAATCATCGCTGAAGTAGCCATTTAATCCCTATATGTGACTATTTTGAACAGCCTTTTTCCCGAGCATCGGCCTGTGTATTGTGTATATGAGGTGACCTTCCCAGCTGGCCAAATCGGTGACACGTGACATGCGCTGATTATCTAAGTCTTCTAAAAACATGACCACTGTTCACACTTTGGCAAGACAATCGACGCTTTGATTATCTGTGATAACTTTTGACACGTTGTTGATTAAATTTATGTAAACAACCCAATGATTTTTTGATGGTTATTTTCTATTCCAATGTCGTGAAAACCGCCGAAACATCCGCGACAAAAAAAGGAAAAATGGGCTACACAGGGCAACCGAGTTATACCTGTTTCCGCGGTATATCGGTCCACGGTATAACGGTGCGCCAGTGTATTGTGCATTTCTTGATCATAATTCCTGAATAAAATCATATCCATTCCTTGGAATCCACCCTGAGGCCCGAATAATTTATTGTTGAAGAATTGATTGATGATACATTAAACAAAAGCACAAGTTTATATGCATATGAGAAGTTGTTAAAATGCAATTTTTGCTGTTAAAGCACTCAAGGTCTTAAAGCTTTGGAAGAGTGTTACCTGAATGGCCTTTAATATTGGTACAGAAGTGCCTTAGCAGACAGTGTTGACCCAGATCAGAATGCCACCAAAGAAGCAGACAGATAGAGGGTCTACACTTTTTGCCATCTGGCCAACAGGCCAACAAGGGTGACCGTTTCCGTATGAGCCGCAACACGAGAAAACCAACAAAGTGGCATGTACTCCCAGCAAAGACTCAGATCAGCCTGGGCATCTGCCCAGCCTGATCAGAGTTTTTGCTGTCCTAATGGAGATAGCTTAGACCCTTAGCTTCCCTTAAAATGCACAGTGAAGACTTTGATCAGACTGGGCTGTTACAGTTAGTGGTTAAGATGTGCTCTTGTTTTGAGGTATCATATCTACTTCGGACTTGAGAGAATTGTTAAACTTCCTAGCACACAATTTTCATGTCTATTAAATGGAGTTAATTAATGATTGAAATGTTACATTTTCAGCTTCTGAAACATGTCACCAGTATAATGTTAGAGGCAAGACAGAGGCAGCATGGCAGTTCAGGAAATCCTGACACCTCCCAGTTATTACTGATTGTCTCTGATGGGCGGGGCCTGTTTCTAGAGGGGATGGAGGTTGTGAAGACAGCAGTGAGACAGGCTAGGGAGGCTAATGTGTTCTTGGTGTTTGTTGTACTTGACAATCCACTGAATAAGGTGAGGATATCTGGGTTTGAGGTTATAAAACTTGAGAATAATCTCAAACTCAAAATAAAGCACACTGATTGGCTGCTTCCGAGCACATGCTCGGAAGCAGCCAATCAATGTGCTTTATTTTGAGTTTGAGAATGTACTCAAGTTTAATAACCTCTGGGCCTGACTAATACTTGTAGAGGCTCTTTATGTGAATGTGAATGTGGTGCAATTGAATCTGTTCAGCACATCCTTCTTGAATGTGATGTGTATGAAACGGAATGTCAATATATGTATAGAAACCTTCATAATCTGCTCCGCATTATTTCTCTTGACTTGAACCTACTTCTCGGCTATGACGATGATACCAATCACTACAACTGGAGAGAAACCATATTAAGAGAGCTTGGAGAATTCATAAGCAAAACCAGTCGCCTCACGAACAAAACCGTTGTTCGTGGCAACCATCCATGAACCATATCAAACCACTATCTTATCTAAGTACATTTTAGTAAGCTACATTTGAGGCATCTGAATACACCGTTGAGAGGTCTGTAATCACACTGAGAAGATTCATGCCACAAGGCCAGATACGGAAATACGGAAATATGTGCCTGAAATTACATTTGGCTCGTAATGCTAGGAGATAAAAAAATTATTAGATTTAGCTACTCTCTACCCATTTACTATCAAAATAATAATTCTATTTAAGATAAATTGGTACAGCTCCATGTTTTGTGCCATTTATACAAAAAGAAACAATTTTTTGTGACTCCCTGGATAATGTCACCCTTCCAAATAGGGTCTATCCTTACAGAGAGAAATTACCTCCCTCCAAGCAATTTTTATACACCCGTTTTGAAAAAACGGACGTATTATGGCATGGTGCTGTACATCCGTCCATCCGTCAATATTCTTGTGTGCGCCATAACTCAGTAACCGTTTGAGATATCTTCATGAAATTTTGTAGGAATATGTATTAGGTTGTGGGAACGTGCCTGGTTCAAGAATGGTTGCTCCCCCTTTCTTAGTTTCAAAGTTATGCCCCTTTGATGATTTTCCCTGACTAGTCTTGTACGCGCCATAACTACATGTAGATAACCGTTTGGGATATCTCGATGAAACTTCATAGCAATGTGTATGAAGGTCTGACGACATGTGGCCTATAACACTGGTTGCTCTCGCTTTCTTCGTTTTCAAGTTGCGTCCCTTTGATTAGATTTTTATACCCCTGGCATATGTCAGGGGGCATATAGTGTTTGTCATTCCGTCAGTTCATCCGTGTGTTTGTTCATTTGTTCATTAGTCTGTCCGTTCGTCAACTTTACGTCAAAGTTTTGCGTTAAACCTTTTTGGGTTGCTTATATCTCTGTTACCACTCATTAGATTCTTTTCATATTTGTTTCATGATATCTCTATAGCATTACCTTCGATGTGAATAGCTAAGCCCCTGGGTCAGGTCCCAGGGTGGAGCCAGGGGTCAATAATTAGGACTTAGGCATTTTCATTATGTCAGAGTTTTGCGTTAAACCTTTCTGACTGCTCATATCTATGTAACTGCATTGAAGATTTCTTCCATATTTGGTTCATGATATCTCTACATCATTGTTTTTGTTATGGACTACCTTAGCTGCAGGGTCAGGCTCATGGGTGGGGCCAGGGGTCAATAACTAGGACTCAGCCATATGCTGTAGTTTTTTTGGCGTATAGTTCCAATATACTTCAATGGAGCCTAATGATACATGACTAGGTTTATTTCATACTGGTTTACATCATATGGATGCTGCTGCTGTCTTAAGGTCAAGGTCACAGACTTAGAATTTTGTACATGTATGACATTTGCATTGAAGTTGTGTGTTAAAGTATGCTTTCATTAGGCGGTGGCACTGGTCGGGGGTATACGTGAGCCCCAGCTCACTTGCTCCAGTCTAGGTTTCTTTTGTGTATACTTATCTTGTGCATACCATAACTTTGTAACCATTTGGAATATCTTGATGAAACTTTATAGCAATGTGCATGCTCACAAGACAGTGTGTCACATATAAGAATGGTTGCTCCACCTTACTTAATTTTGTAGTAACCTTCCTTTGATTAGTTTTTAGGCTAGTCCATTCACTACATAACTCCTTAACTCTTTGAAATATTTTAATGAAACTTTGTAGAAATATGTATAATAATGGGACAATGTTTCATAAGCATGAACCGTAACCCTGGCTTACTTACTTCCTCAATTATCTGCCCTTGCATCAATTTCCATTTTCCTCTAACTCCTTAACAGCTGGAAATATTTTAACAAAACTTTATGGTGAAGGGAATATATATTAGGACCAAGAATGGTAACTCTAGTTTACTTAACTTGTGCTTTTCTACCGAATTATGATATTTTTCTCATCAATGGAGGCGACACTTGTCTTTTCAACCACAATGGAGACATAATTCGTAGTAAATATTTTACATGTGGCTGGCAGGGTTTGAACCCTCACAGATGCGGCGACAGGGTAATGGTTAAAGCTGATACACATTGCAGTGCTAGGCGCTGTCGCCGCATCTGTGAGGGTTCAAACCCTGCCAGCCACATCTAGTTTACTTAGTTTATGGATTATCTCCCATGTTTGACTTTGGCATTTCTCAGCTTCTGAGCTGCTCACCTTAAAATCTGGTTTTTGGTATAGTAATAGTAGATGATGTGTTAGATGTTTTAATAACATTGAGAACATTTATTACAGATTTGTTTCCCCCTGTTTGTCTGCCTGCCATCCTTCTATAACCAATCTTGTTCATTCTGTACCTCCTTCATGAAACTGAAACGGGCATATTATGCGCCGCTTACGAAGCTCTTGTTTATAGTTTAAGAGTAGTCTCCCATTGCAAAGGGAGATGAAAAAAAAGATATAGCTGCTTTCCCTGAAAGTATTCCATCCATCTAATGTATATGACAGAAGAAATTCCATGGTTTGTTGGCTAGACCGTATGAAGCAAAATAATTGAATAGTTTTGATGCAATAAATGTTTAAAACACAGTGTTAGATAAAGTACCTTATTGCTGATCTGAGTTTATCTTTTACAGGACTCTATTCTTGACATAAAGGTCCCAATTTTCAAGCAGCTAGGTCAGGTATGTTGTAACCTTTATTTCCAGTTTTCAGATGATTTTAGCTTATTCTAATTGGAAGGCAAATACTGATGTTGCTTTGTGTTAAAGAAATTATCTGTAGACAAATCTTTCAAATCAGGATACTTGGTGGTGTTTACACTGCCTATACATGTGTCCATTTGGGCTGACTAATAATATCTCTCATGTTAGGTGAAGCCTGAAGCTCACAGCCTAAAGTATTGCTATAGGTATATTTTGGTTATTTTTAGCTCACCTGAGCCGAAGGCTCACAAGGTGAGCTTATAGTATAGGCTTGGTTCGTCGTCAGCCGTCCGTCGTACGTTCACACTTTTAAGCATTAATATCTGCTAAAGTAGCAGGCCAATCTTGATCAAATTTTATGTGTAGCATTGTTGGGGTGGGGGATTGATTGCATATAGTTTTGGGACAAATTGGTTGAAAACTGTGATTACCATGGCAACAAAAAGGTCCCATAGACTTATAATGGGGAAAATGTTGTCCGGGTCCTAGCTTCTTCATTTTTGATCCCAACTTCTTGTAACTTCCAGGTATCCAGGACAGTCAAAACATCGGACCAGTTCGAATTTGGGCCAGGTTGGATCATTTTTTTCAGAGTTACCTGCCCTTGAGCGATAAAATATTTTCCCATAGACTTATAATGGGGAAAATGTTTTCCGGGCCCTAGCTTCTTTTTTGATCGCAACTTCTTGTAACTTGCAGGTATTCAGGACAGCTAAAACATCTCGGACCAGTTCGAATTTGAGCCAGGTTGAATCATTCTTGTTAGAGTTACTTGCCCTTGAGCGATGAAATATATGAAAGGGAAAATGTTGTCTGGGCTCTAGCCTCTTCATTTTTGATCGCAACTTCTTGTAACTTCCAGGTATCCATGACAGTCAAAACATCTCGGACCAGTTCGAATTTGGGCCAGGTTGGATCATTCTTTTCAGAGTTACCTGCCCTTAAGCGATAAAATATTTTCCCATAGACTTATAATGGGGAAAATGTTGTCCGGGCCCTAGCTTCTTCTTTTTTGATCACAACTTCTTGTTACTTGCAGGTATTCAGGACAGCCAAAACATCTCAGACCAGTTCGAATTTAAGCCAGGTTGGATCATTCTTTTTGGAGTTACTTGCCCTTGAGCGATAAAATATTTTTCCATAGACTTTGTCATCGCTTTAGCACCTTGATTTGCGGACCAAATTTGATTTACTTCCACACAAGTGATAAGTATGACAATATCTTGGACAAGTTTGCGTTTCAGCGTTCTGGGGTCAGGGTCAAGGTCACATTGGCTATTTTTAGAAAAACTTTGTCATCGCTCTGGCACCTTCATTTATGGACTGATTTTGATTAAAACTTCACACAAATGTTTAGTATGACAATATCTTGAATAAGTTTGCGTTTCAACATCCTAAGGTCAAGATCAAGGTCACAGTGGCTATTTTTAGAGAAACTTTGTCATCCCTGTAGCACCTTCATTTGTGGACCAAATTCAATTTAATTTCACACATTTGATAAGTATGATAATATCTTGGACAAGTTCGTGTTTCAGCATTCTGGGGTCAAGGTCACAGTAGCTATTTTTAGAAAAACTTTGTCATCCCTCTAGTGCCTTCATTTATGGTGGGATTTTGATTAAAACTGCACACAAATGTTAAGTATGACAATATCTAGAACAAGCTCGCGTTTCAGTGTCCTAAGGTCAATGTCAAGGTCACAGTGGCTATTTTTTGAGAAACTTAGTCATTACTCTAGCGCCTTCATTTATAGACCAATTTCGATTTAACTTCACACAAGTGATAGGTATGGCAATATCTTGGGCAACCTCTAAAACTAGTTGCCAATTATGATGAAACAGTATTCTTGTATAATATGTACTTGATATTGGTTTGCATAAGAATACGCAGAATATAGGATATGAAGATTTAGATGTTTCCAAGGATGCCGTCAAGTACATTAAAATAGACTACTACTGACGACTCTAAGATATTTCTCTATGTTGGGGGTCTACCATGTGTTCAAGTTCGGTTAAACGATATGTAAATTTTGTAAACCTTTACCACATATACACGAAACGTTACCGTTTATTCGTGTACATGTAGAAGCCCTAGGTGTAAGAAGCAGCGCCATTCAGATTAAAGCGGTGCAGGTAAAAAATTAGATCACTACGTCAAATCTTAGAAAACCTTAAAAAAATCTTGTGTACACTCTAGAGGGCACTGTTTTTATCCAATTCATGAAACTTAGTCAGACTGTTTATTTTTATGAAATCTAGGGCAGGTTTGTAAGTGGGTCATGTCAGGTCAAAAAGTAGGTCACTAAATCAGATATGAGAAAAATCTTGAGTACACTCTAGAGGGCACAACCGAACAACCAACTAAATGTTTTGTACCACTTCAGAAACTGAGGGTGAGGTTGGGCCTGTAAAATCGATTTAAGCCCCCCAGTAATTCATTACTGACCGTTCCAAGGCGGTAGTTCTGTTGTGGTTCTTTGTTGCCTGTTTTTGGTGTCAGAGTTTCTGTGATGTTTTACCTTATGTATGTTATTATTATTTTTGGTTCGGTTTGGGTTGCTGAGTGGCCACCTTTTGGGAACAAGCTGCTCACTCGGTTGGCCATATGTTCTCTGTATCTTGATTATTTGTAATCTTAGTTGCCAACTATGGTTTGAGGGCTGGATTTGGATATTGATTGTTTCAGTTCCTGGTCTTTGCATACTTTTTACTTTGATCCAGTCTTTGCTCAGAACGTTTATTTCTATGTAATTTAGTACAAGGTGCTCTAGTGACCTCCTTTATTAAACAGTTTTGTTACCTAAAAAAACTTCACAGCTGTATTGGATTTGTTTGACGTCAAAATCTGCACTCTTCTAAAACCACTGGTTTAAGATTTGTAACAAATGAGTGAAGTAACAAAATGTGTCTGTTCACAGTAAGATCTCAGGGGAGCTACAGGACCATTGGTCCTCTTGTTATTAGTATTACTGTACTTTCTCATGGAGAAATAATAATGATAAAAAACAACAATAACAACAACAACTAAAAACACTTAAAGGTTTGGGCATTTCTAAAGCTTTATTTCATATATATTTTCAGGTTCCAGAGATCAAGTCATACATGGACTCATTTCCATTTCCGTTCTACATTATACTACGAGATATTAACAGTCTGCCATCAGTGCTAAGTGATGCTCTTAGACAGTGGTTTGAATTGGTCACTGCTACAGAGAGATGATGACCATCACATTTTTAGATACAGACCAAAAACAATTTATTTTTAAGCCATGACACGACAAAACCAACAAAATAGCATGTGCACCCAGCATAGGCTCAATCAGCCTGGGCATCCACCCAGTCTGATCAGAGTCTTACCTGTGTGCTTTAAGGGTAGCTAAGGGTCATAGCTACCTCCATGCCAGCAAGAAAGACTCTGAGATCACACTGGGTGGATGTCCAGGCTGATCTGAACCTTCGCTGGGTGCACATGCCATTTTGTTGGTTTTGACGTTTTTGAATCAACAGGCATCAAGACAGTCAACCACACTGACCCTAATTATTGAGACTCTTTAATTGAATGGGTACACTTCATGTTTTTAGCTCACCAGAGCCGAAGGCTCCGGGGGAGCTTATAGGATAGGCAGTGGTCCGTCGTCGTCATCGTATGTAGTCGTCTGTCGTCCGTCAACACTTTTAAACGACATCCCTTCTGAAGCCACTAGGGCTATTGAACCCAAATTTCATCTATGGCATCCTTGGGATGGGGGATTGAAAGTTTGTGTTTTTTATGAAAATTGGCTTTTTAGTTTGGTTGCTATGGCAACTTAGAGTTCCCATTGACTTATAATGGGGAAAATTGAAAAATGGCATTTTCTGCCAAGCCATTACAGATATGTTGATAAAACTTTTATAGAAATGTTCCTTAAGATGTCTTCTATCAGCTATATGTTTTTTTGCCCACTGCTCCTTTTATTGGTTGCCATGGAAACCGAAATGCAAATAAAAAGGAAAAAATACTTAAAAAGTTATCTCCTCTGAAGCCACTGGGCCGATAAGGCCCAGATTTCATCTGTGGCATCCTTGGGCTGGGCAATTGAAAGTTTGTGTCTTTTATGATCATGGGCCCTTTAGTTTGGTTGCTATGGCAACTTAGAGTTCCCATTGACTTATAATGGGGAACATTGAAAAATGGCATTATCTATCAAGCCATTTCAGATAATGTTGATAAAACTTTTATAGAAATGTTCCTTCAGATGTCTTCTATCAGCTATATGTTTTTTGGCCCACTGCTCCTTTTATTGGTTGCCATGGAAACAGAAATGTAAAAAAAAAAATGGAAAAAATACTTCAAAAATTATCTTCTCTTAAGCCACTGGGCCAGTAAGGTTCAGGTTTGGTCTGTGGCATCCTTGGGCTGGGGGATTGAAAGTTTGTGTTTTTTATGAAAATCAGCCCTTTAGTTTGGTTGCCATAGCAACTTAGAGTTCCATTGACTTATAATGGGGAAAATTGAAAAAATGGCATTTACTGCCAAGCCATTGCATATATTTTGACAAAACTTTTATAGATTGTTCCTTGAGAAGTCTCTTATTAGCTATGTGTTTTTTTTGCCCACTGCTCCTTTTATTGGTTGCCATGGAAACCAAAATGCAAAAAAAATTGGAAAAAAACCCTTAAAAAAATGATCTCCTCAGAAGCCACTGGGCCGATAAGGCCCAGATTTCATCTGTAGTATCCTTAGGCAGAATGATTGAAAACTTATGTTTTTTTTTACAAAATCGGCTCCTTGGTTTGGTTGCTATGGCGACTTTGGGTTGCATTGACTTGCAATGGGGAAAATTAAAAAATGGCATTTACTGCAATCAATATATGGAAAATAGTTATATATTTTGTTATCAACTCAACAGACTGTCAGACTGAGACATTGTAGTTGTATATTTTGTATTAGCCTGTACGAATTGACAGCAATTTTGAGCCTATACAAATTTGATAGCAATTTTGAGCTAGAGATCTGGTGAGCTTTGTGGCCCGTGGGCCTCTTGTTTCATCATTTGAGCTGCAACATGACAAAACCAGCAAAGTGTCATGTGTGCCCAACAAAGACTCATATAAGACTTGGCATTCACTCACTGTGATCAGAGTCTTTGCTGTTGGCATGGAGGTAGCTAAGACCCTTAGTTACACTTTATGTGCGCAGCAAATTCTCTGATCAGACAGTGGATGCCCAGGCTGATCTGAGTCTTGGCTGGAGGCACCTACTAGCAACTTTCCGAGCAGGCACAGAACGTTGAATCCATATTGAATCCACATAGATTCATCATCATCATCAAGTTGTCTCCCTTGTCAAAATGGTGGTCAAATAATGAACTTTTGGTTAACTGTACTCAGAGTTGTCATTTGGCAAGGTAAATTATTGGTTTTATGGTCGGAAATTTTGTTTCATGGTGACACATCCGTGGTGATTTACTTCCCCAGATGACAATTTTTAAATCCTCATTCTAATGCACTTATCACGTTTTCACTTTTCAAATTTTACTGCTTCACACAGAAAGCAAGCACTTACAGCTCCATAAAACCAGATGTTAGCCAAGGAGAAGCAAGGTTAAGCCCCAGTCACACATTCATGGATCAGGCTACGGTTCATCACGATTTGTCACGGTTAGAACTGGACGGCAAAACCGGGATGAACCGTAGAAAATCCAGCATCACTACTGTTTGCCAGGGTTCCATTAGGGTTTCTCACGGTATTTATACGGTGTCTGTACGGATCATCTAGGAATTCACGACGGTGCAAGGCGGCAGCACTACGGACAACAAGGGTATTCCACGTTCGTGTTACGGACGCTTACGATGCTACTAGGGTACGATACGGTGCTAGCACGCCTCAAGCCGGTAGCGCCACGGCTTCTGCGATTGTATACGGTTTGACGGTGGTCATGATAATGATTTTTGTTGATGATGATTAATTCATTTGTAGCAAGAAAAGTATTTTATTACGTAATATAGCACTGAATTTTTCGTAAAATGTGTAGCAAAAATTTTGAAAATCGGTTTACAAATAAAAGATTTTAACTAAAAATTAATTTTGAGCAGACATTTTGTATTGACACGGAAATTAATCCAAGATCATAAACTTTCGAGTCTGGGAACTTTTTTCTCTTGAATAAAAAGTGAGTTTCCAGAGTGACAAAACTGCTACGGTTGCCTACGAATGCCGACGGAAAGCCAGGGATAATCAGGGATACACCTACGGTAGCGCTACGAATGAGCACGATTCTGTTACGGTTGTCCTACGGTTAAGGCCATGCCCACCACCCACCACGGTTCACCACGGAAGTTTTAAACTGGTTAAAATTTCCGTAGCCACTCCCGGATCACCACGGTTCTTCAGGGATCATTACGGAACACAACGGATGCATCTACGGTGCTACTACGAATCACGACAGTGTGCTACGGTTTGTGAAACCGCGGTGAACCGTGGCCTGAACCGTGAATGTGTGACTGGGGCTTTACCTAATGATGTTGGGTTTCCAACAGTATATCACAGGATATACTGTTGTAAATTTTTAGCTCACCTGGCCCGAAGGGCCATAGTGAGCTATTGTCATACCAATGCGTCCACCTTGCGTCGTGCGTCGTCACGGAATTTGTCCGTCAACACCTAAAAACAAATATTCAAACATCTTCTTCTGTAAAACTACTGGTCCCTTGGTTCTCAAATTTCACATGGAGCATGACCTGACTCCAGGGTCTCAGAATTGTAAAATTGGGTCAGGTTGAAAATCCAAGATGGCCGCCTTACTAAAAATAGCAAAAACAACAAAATAAACTTCTTCTCCAGAACCACTGGGTATATTTGTCTGAATTTTGGCATGGAACATCAGTGAAACCTTGGTATTCAAAATTGTAAAAATGAAAAAAATCTGTAGCGGAGTTTTGTCACAGTGACCTACTTTCTGTTTACGTGTGTAATTTTGCTCAAATGCCAATGTCAAAAATGACCTATTTAAACAACTTCAAACAACTTCTTCTCTAAAACTACTGGTCCCATGGTTCTCAAATTTCACATGGAGCATGACCTGACTCCAGGGTCTCAGAATTGTAAAATTGGGTCAGGTTGAAAATCCAAGATGGCCGCCGTTACTAAAAATAGCAAAAACAACAAAATCAACTTCTTCTCCAGAACCATTTGGTATATTTGGTTGAAAGTTTGCATGGAACATAAGTGGGACCTTGATATTAAAAATTGTAAAAATAAAAAAAATCTATTACGGAATTAGGTCACAGTGACCTACTTAGCGTTTACAAGGCCGATTTTGCTCAAATATCAGTATCTAAAGAAAATGCAACCAATTCTGACAAGATTTGGTCAGAAATGGTTCTTGAATGGAATTATTTCAATTTTGTGCCAGTTGACTATCCAAGATGGCCACCATGGGGGCCGTTACTATAAATAGCACAAACATAAAAATGACGATTACTCAAGAACCCTTGAATGGCATTGGACCAATTTTGTGTCAGAATGGTCCTTGCATGAAGCCGTTTCGATTAATTGCAATTCGGCATTCCAAGATGGCCGCCATCTGGTGTTACTAAAAATAGCACTAACATAAAAGTGACAATTACTCAAGAACCCTTTAATGGAATTGGACCAATTTTGTGTCAGAATGTTCCTTGCATGAAGTCGTTTTGATTAATTGCAATTTGGCATTCCAAGATGGCCGCCATCTGCCGTTACTAAAAATAGCACAAAACATGAAAATGACAATATCTCAGTAACCGCTGAATGGATTTTGACGAAATTTGTGTCAAAATGATTCTTGCATTGAGATGTTTCAAAAATATCTAACTGTAGACCATTCATATTGGCCTCTGTTACTAAAAATAGAAAAATGTGAAAATTAGTAAATCTCAATGGAGTTGGATTAATTTTGTGTCAGAATGGTCCTTTAATTAAGCTTTTTCGATTTTTTGCATTTTGGCATTCCAAGATGGCCGCCATTTGCCGTTACTAAAAATAGCACAAAACATGAAAATGACAATATCTCAGTGACCCCTGAATGGAATGATTCTTGCATTGAGATGTTTCAAAAATATCTTACTTGTAGACCAGTCATATTGGCCTCTGTTACTAAAAATAGAAAAATGTGAAAATCAGAAAATCTCAATGGAACTGGACCAAATTTGTGTCAAAATGGTCCTTGCATGAAGGCTTTTCGATTTTTGCATTTTAGCAATCCAAGAAGCCGCCATCTGCCGTTACTAAAAATAGCACAAAACATGAAACTGGCAATATCTCAGTAACCCCTGAATGGATTTTGATGAAATTTGTGGCAAAATGATTCTTGCATTGAGATGTTTCAAAAGTAAATATATAAAGACCAGGCAAGTTGGCCTCTGTTACTAAAAGTAGCAACATGTGAAAATGAGAAATTCTCAGTGGAATTGGACCAATTTTGTATCAGAATGGTCCCGTTGCACAATAGCCAGGTGAGCGATATCAGGCCCATTTGGGCCTCTTGTTGAAGTTATCCAATCAGACATCACATTTCTTACATTAGTGCATTAGAATTGTGGCTATACCCTTTAAGAGACTGGATATATGTGCTTTAGTGGAGAATTGATCAATCGGTTTGTTCAGTGAATATTATTTGAAAAGGAGATGTTATATTCTTCAAGATGAATATGACAAATATTCTGAAAGCATTTCTTGTCTTTGTTTTATTTTCATCCTGCTACTTTGCCATACATGCCAGTCTGAAGCTCTGAACTGCTATACACCATTAATAAAGGCCTTCCGGCTGTGAGAGCTGATTTGATGAGTTTTGAATAAGATTGGATATGGAAAAGAGATCATGTGAAAATAAACATGCAAATATACTGGTAAGAGCTTGCATGCTGTGCATACTAAAATGATGGTAAAAGGATGCATACTTCTGAAAGTAAAAAAACATTTCTGAAAGTCTGTACATTTCTTAAACAGGCCCAGAGGTTATAAAACTTGAGTACATTCTCAAACTCTAAATAAAGCACACTGATTGGCTGCTTCTGAGCACATGCTCGGAAGCAGCCAATCAGTATGGCATATTTTGAGTTTGAAATTATTTTCAAGTTTTATAACCTCGAACCCAGTTTACAATTTTTTTTTATCTCCCTTGTGACTAGCAGAAGCAACACATTTCCAGTTACAGTGGCATTGGCAGCCAAGTCTCGTCAATTTTCTGATTTGGCTCTGCTTTGTGACTGAACAAACAGACAAGATGTCTTTTGTGCAGTTCTTGTGTTTTATTGGTGTTGGAATCAATAGTATTTCCTTGGGATGAATTAACCCTTAATGCGCCAAAAAGCAGACAACAAAATTTACGTCTGCAGAATTTCAAAAAATGTCTCTTCCAAGCAATATCATATTGAGAATTCAAACACTAGAGGGCAAACAGTGTAGATTCAGATGAGGTGGCTCATGATGAGCCTATCCAACTCAAGGGAATGAAAGAATAAAGTTCAATAATTTCCTTACTCAGGTATAGGAACAGCCATACTTTTGCTGTAGAAGAGGCTATTTGGCTCTAATACCCCATGGGGTGATAATAGTTCTGAAGTGGCAATAAAACCACCAGAGTCTTAATCATTTGCTGACCACAAATTACACAATCTAGTTATCTGCAGATAATGTCTACACAATCAGAACAGATTGTAAAATATATATTGTTAGTAAGTGAAAGAGGTACTAGTTTAGGTTGATAAAAAGGAAAAAAAAATATTATTCATTAATATTGTTATATTTATTTGTCATATGGCTGTAAAACTTCAATAGCAGTTGACTAACTAGACACCTGATCAGCCTGTATGCCAGCCGTGTGTCTGTAGATCAGCCTGCACACACATGCTGATGTGCAAGACAGATTTTGAAAACTGTAGATAAGCAGACTTTATTAAAAAAAAAACTGGAAATAATGGTTATCCAAAAACTGAACAAGGGGTATCAAATGAAGAATGATTTTTATTTATCAAAAATCTGGTATTCAAAAAAAGGTTAAAGAATAATTCTAACACAGTGCGCCTATAGAAGCAATGGAAAGTTTCCGTGTTTTATTCTGCAACAATTCACTGTTTCGGAGCGCGGGAGTCTAATTATTGACGTCACTGGCAATACTGACGTAATTTTGTGACGTTTTGAGACGTTAGACGGTGTAACGTCGCTTTTTCTTTCTAAAAGTGCCATAAAAATGTACATTTATCTTAGATGCAGTTTAGAATGTTAGCGGGAACGTGAACGCGCTGGAAAGATGGTTGGGAGAACTTGAATGAAAATAATAATTTTTCAGCGTTTTTGAGTGTTAGAATTGAAACTGTTTGTAGGTCAGTTGTATGTAGATATATCACTCGCGCTCCGCGCTCGTGATATGATCTACTTTACAACTGACCTCCAAACAGTGAATTATTACTCAACAATTCACTGCTAGAGCTATCTAATTCTTAAATAAAAAATCAAACTATGAATATCAAATTAAAAAAAAAAAAAAACTAGAAAATTGTGTCTGTAAGACACTAATGATGCCCCCGTGCAGCGCCTGTCACATGATATGTATATATCCATAAAGCACCTACAAAGAATCCATTGAAAACATAACCTGCCATGAAAAAAACTGCCCAAAATGACTAAGTTAAAAAGGCTGTGATTCTGTCAAAATTAATTCTAGACCTATCAATATGCCTCATCATATCTTCAAATATGTTCACCATATGTAGACAAGGTTTGAAAAAGATCCATTGAAAACTGTGGAGCGAGTTAATAACACACAATGCAAAATTTCTCTAGAATGACCAAGTTCAAAAGGCCATAATTCTGTTAAAATTAATTCTAGTGCCATCAAAAACCCACATGCACATCTTCAATATGTTCATAACATGTATGAAAGGTTTGAAAAAGATCCATTGAAAACTGTGAGAGAAGTTGATTACACAAACTCTATACCCTACAATGCAAAAATTTGCCTAAAATGACTAAGTTCAAAAGGCCGTAATTCTGTCAAAATTAATTCTAGGTCCAACAAAAATCCACATGCACATCTTCAATATGTCCACAACATGTATGCAAGGTTTGAAAAAGATCCATTGAAAACTGTGGGAGGAGTTGATTACACAAACTCTATACCATACAATGCAAAAATTTGCCTAAAATGACTAAGTTCAAAAGGCCGTAATTCTGTCAAAATTAATTCTAGGTCCAACAAAAATCCACATGCACATATCTTCAATATGTCCCCAACATGTATGCAAAGTTTGAAACAGATCCATTGAAAACTGTGGGAGGAGTTGATTACACAAACTCTATACCATAAAGCGTGACGAACAGACAGACGGATGGACAGACGGACAGACAGACAGGGGCAAATCTTAATGCCCCCTGACTATCGTCACGGGGGCAAAAAAAAATTGGATAATTTTTTTTTTTTTTTTTCATATTAAAAATTCAGAAAGATGTTTAATATGATATTAATTTCAGATGACCATTTTCCATTATAGGGTAGACATTTTTAAGAAGCAATATTGCACAACCAAAAGTCAAAATTGATATCCTAAACTTGATGTTTGATATCAACTCATTCTTCTTTTTATTATTAATGTCCATAATTTCATTTTGTGCATTCAAAATATAACTTTATGTACAAATACCAAAAAGTCAAATTGTATCAATTAATGAATGTAAAAAATACGTATCTTTCTCATTAACTCTTCCTAAAGCTGGCATATTGAACCAAGAAATTCTTTCTCTGTCTCTTACCAAACAAAACTAGTGTGTTAAGATTATCAGAATAACAGGTCATAACAACACAGTCAGAGAAAATAAGCAATTAAGAAGGGGCCAGTAGCAATCCCCTGCTGTTATATGGTTCCAGCTGCATCTGGAGACTAATTGACTGCGAAGTTTAATGATGAATCAAATTGAGCTATTCTACTATGGCTGTTCCTATACCTGTACTAACACTATTGCTATGGATGATACTCTTAGATTAGAAGCAGTTCCTGAGTTGAAGCTTTCAAATGGTATCATTAAGATAAATTAGAACTGCCAATATACCGTAGTTTTTCATCATGAACACACATCAAGAAGTTACATGAACTGCACTGTAAGGATAGTACAGGTACTGTTGACATTAAAAGTATAAACAAAACACTGCCACTATAGCACGACTGACCTATAGGCAAAATTATTTATTAAGAGAGACATTATGGTCCTGAATCGCTCTTCTGATCCCAAGATGACATTGTCCTAAGTCAGCATCATTGCTCAGATTTCTTGATTTTAAACTTCAACATACTTTTTCCCCAAATAACTAGGGTCAAGTCGGGTAACTTCAAACAGCAGGTAAATTTGGAAATCCCATTGCAAAAAGTAAAACTCCAGATGAGACGGCTCATAATTTTTCTCCTTTATTACTCTGCACTTGGACAATTGTTTGCGCTGTTATTTGCCCCAGGCATGTACCTATGTAATTACCATTTACAGTGTCAAGATGGATGTTATCGGCTGTCCTCTCATCAGGACTTTCACTGCTTGCCCAGTTAATTTTGTTTTAATTCCAAACAACTGACATATAAAGGAAACAATGTCATTGTCCGAATTTACCTGCTGTCCGAATTTACCCACCTTTACCCTATACATACGAAGGGCAGTTGCTATCCAAATGAAATTTCTTGCTAGTTTGAGGTGCCTATAGTGGGCTTCTACAAATTGTCAGTCAGCCGTTATGGAAGATGTCATTTGATTGATTTTCACCAGATTTTGGCATGGTGGCCATCATGAATTTTGAAGGACAAGCTTTATAGCTTTTTATCCTCTGACCAAAGGGTTCAGGGGATAAAGCAATGAGCTTGGCATCTGTCCATCTGTAAACATTTTCTTGTCTGCTCTATATCTTAAATACCCTTTGGAATATTTTCATGAAACTTCACTGTAATGTAGAACAGGTCATGACAATGTGTCCTATAAAGAATGGTAACTCTTGCTATTGCACTTTTTGAGTTATTTCCCCTTTGAAGATTTTTTGGCAGATTAATGTCTGCTCTATAATTTGAACACCTTTTGAAATATTTTCATGATACTTAACAGATATGTAGAACAGGTCATGATGATGTGTTGCGAACAAGAATGGCAACCTTGCTTTCTTAGTTCCTGAGTTATTTCCCCTTTGATGGTTTTAGCTGTGGTTTTGGGTTCACTATAACTTGAATACGTTTTGAAATATTTTCATGATACTTCACAGATATGTAGAACAGGTCATGAAGGTGTGTCCCATACAAGAATGACAACACTTGCTTTCTTACTTTTTGAGTTATTTCCCCTTGATGGTTTTAGGTGTGATATTGTGTCTGCTCTATAACTTGAACATCTTGTGAAATACTGTCATGATACTTCAAAGATATGTAGAACAGGTCATGACTATGTGTCCTATAAAAGAATGACAACTGTTGCTTTCTTACTTTTAGAGTTATTTCCTCTTGATGGTTTTAGGTGTTATTTCTTGTCTGCTCTTTAACTTGAATACCTTTTGAAATATTTTCATGATAATTCACAGATATTTAGAACAGGTCATGATGATGTGTTGCAATCAAGGATGACAACTCTTGCTTTCTTACTTTTTGAGTTATTTCTCCTTGATGGTTATATGTGTGATTTCGTGTGAACTCTATAACTTGAATACCTTTTGAAATATTTTCATGATTCTTCACAGATATAAAGAACAGGTCATGACGATGTGTCCCATACAAGAATGACAACTCTTGCTTTCTTTCTGTTTGATATTTACCCTTGATGATTTTTTGTGTGATTTCTTGTCCGCTTTATAACTTAAACATCTTTTGAAATATTGTCATGATACTTCACAGATATGTAGAAGAGGTCATGACAATGTGTCACAAACAAAAATGACAACTTGTGCTTTCTTATTTTTTTGAGTTATTACCCCTTGATGGTTTTAGCTGTGATTTTGGGTTTGCTCCATAACGAATACCTTTTGAAATATTTTCATGATACCTCACAGATATGTAGAACAGGTCATGACGATGTGTTGGAACAAGAATGACAAATCTTGCTTTCTTACTTTTTGAGTTATTTCCCCTTGATGGTTTGAGGTGTGATTTCGCGTCCGCTCTTTAACTTGAACATCTTTTGAAATATTTTCATGATACTTCACAGGTATGTAGAACAGGTCATGACGATGTGTTGCGAACAAGAATGACAACGTTGCTTTCTTAGTTCCTGAGTTATTTCCCCTTGATGGTTTTAGCTGTGGTTTTGGGTTTGCTCAATAACTTGAATACGTTTTGAAATATTTTCATGATACTTCATAGATATGTAGAACAGGTCATGATGATGTGTCCCATACAAGAATGACAACACTTGCTTTCTTACTTTTAAAGTTTTTTCCCTTGATGGTTTTAGGAGTGATATTGTGTCCATTCTATAACTTGAACATTTTTTGAAATATTTTCATGATACTTCACAGATATGTAGAACAGGTCATGACAATGTTTCCCATAAAAGAATGACAAATCTTGCTTTCTTACTTTTTGAGCTATTTTCCTTTGATGGTTTTGTGTGTGATCTGTGTCCGCTCTATAACTTAAACATCTTTTGAAATATTGTCATGATACTTCACAGATATGTAGAAGAGGTCATGACAATGCGTCACAAACAAGAATGACAACTTGTGCTTCCTTATTTTTTTGAGTTATTACCCCTTGATGGTTTTAGCTGTGATTTTGGGTTTTCACCATAACTTGAATACCTTTAGAAATATTTCCATGATACCTCACAGATATGTAGAACAGGTCATGACGATGTTTTGGAACAAGAATGACAACTCTTGCTTTCTTACTTTTTGAGTTATTTCCCCTTGATGGTTTGAGGTGTGATTTCGTGTCCGCTCTTTAACTTGAACTTCTTTTGAAATATTTTCATGATACTTCACAGATATGTAGAACAGGTCATGACGATGTGTTGCGAACAAGAATGACAACCTTGCTTTCTTAGTTCCTGAGTTATTTCCCCTTGATGGTTTTAGCTGTGGTTTTGGGTTCACTATAACTTGAATACGTTTTGAAATAGTTCCATGATACTCATAGATATATAGAACAGGTCATTGATGATGTGTCCCATTCAAGAATGACAACACTTGCTTTCTTACTTTTTAAGTTTTTTACCTTGATGGTTTTAGGAGTGATATTGTGTCCATTCTAAAACTTGAATACCTTATGAAAGATTTTCATGATACTTCACAGATATTATGTAGAACAGGTCATGACAATGTTTCCCATACAAGAATGACAACACTTGCTTTCTTACCTTTTAAGTTTTTTACCTTGATGGTTTTAGGTGTGATTTTGTGTCCGCTCTATAACTTGAACATCTTTTGAAATATTGTCATGATACTTCACTGATATGTAGTAGAGGTCATGACAATGTGTTGCAAACAAGAACGTTTTGAAATAGTTTCATGATACTCGTAGATATGTAGAACAGGTCATGACGATATACAAGAATAACAACACTTGCTTTCTTACTTTTTAAGTTTTTTTCCCTTGATGGTTTTAGGAGTGATATTGTGTCCATTCTATAACTTGAACATCTTTTGAAATATTTTCATGATACTTCACAGATATGTAGAACAGGTCATGACTATGTGTCCCATTAAAAGAATGACAACTCTTGCTTTCTTACTTTTTGAGTTATTTCCCCTTGATTCTTTTAGGTTAGATTTCCTGTCTGCTCTATAACTTAAATACCTTTTGAAATATTTCATAGAATATAAGCAACTGTCAGAAACGGACTTTAAAACTCTGACGTAGTCATTTCGTAGGCGCACGCTATATGACGTCGAAAACAAACATAAATAATGGTTACACGTCTACACTGTTTGCTTACTGGAAATTCTTTGCATAGTTCAACAAAAATTAAAAGATCTACCAGTAACCCCTTAAACCACAAATGGAGTCATCCAAAATAATAAGGATGGACAATTCCACTAATCAAAATGGCTAATTTGTATTATTTACCGTTAGAATCACGTGACCGTGACGTAGGTTGGCTACTGTGAAACTTATTACTTTGACAGGACTTCCGTCATTAGATATCTTTGGCTACTTTTTGTTCAGTCATATTAAATGAAATAATGCTCAAACGAAAAATACTTCCTTCTGTCAGAGAATACGAATTCCTTCATTATTGGTTTTTGAATTTGAAAAGCCCATTTACCTGAGCTCAAAATAATCAAACTTTTGAAGGCGGCTTTTTTGTCAATATTCATGAAAGATAATACGACAATCATGTAAAGAAAAGCATAAACAAATAATAGAACAATTCATCTTCAATATATCGATATTTCTTTGTAAACTACATGTATATTGTATCGTGCTGATTTTTCTTTCTTTTTTTTTTTTTTGATAATTACATTGTATCTCCTCCATGAAATTAAATTTTGTGGGTGTTTGGAAGAATCGCCTGGGCGACGTTTTAAAGAGAAATGTGGAAAATTATCACTAGTTTATCCTTATATATGGGTTTTACGGCCCTTTCAAGAATATTTTACGCATGTTGAGCCAATAGTTAAGCAAAGGTGGACAAAATCTACCCCGCCTTGGGAAAAAACCTGACCTTCCGTAAACAAAACTTGTTTTTCTCACTTGTGCGCCGGCCGAGGTTCGAACTGTCTAATGTTTAATAGTCAGTTAGGCCACGGAGTCCCGTCACACTTTAAATAAAGCTTGGCTTAGTTTTCTTCAGGTGTATGGGTACACCTCAATGTTTTTTTGCTGCCAATTTTACAAAGGGAAATAACTGTTGTAACTTCCTGTTTGCTTCCCTGGATGACGTAGCCCTTTCAAAATGGGATCGTCTAATTTGCTCCTACAAGGAGCAAATTCTTTCCGTTAAGAATTGACCCCAATGAGAAGGGAAGCATAAAGGATAATGAGTGAACTGCTTCCTTTAACAGTGTACCCATCCACGGTGTACATGCAGGTTGTTGCCGCGATGATTTCTTTGTCTTTATTATTCGCAAGGCATAAAGCATTATTTCTCCTCTCGCGGATTAATTATGATTTTTCTTTATTGTTCAGCTATAAATTTCAATACGTCTATTATTATCTATTGAACACTACAAACGGTTGATTTATTTTGGAATTCCCAGGTTCACAGAATTTGTCATTTTCGAAATTAAAATATGTTCTTCCTGATTTATACAATTTTAGAGACCATGCACAGACACTGAAGAAATGAAACTGTTACAATTTTATTTAATTGGAATACTTATTGTTTTATATGCCAATTATAATAAAGGTAATTTCTTTCCATAGTTTCAAATTTAAGCAAATCCGTGTGCGAAGACTTAAACTTTCAACGAGGAAGTATTTCGGGATACGGTAGGGTGCTATGAAAGTCTGTGGGAGAATGATTAGCAATATAATAATAATATCAATAAATAATAATAATAATAATAACTATTATAATGATAATGATAATAATAATAACAATAATAATAATAAAATTTGCCATTGATAAAAATAATGATAATAGCAAATCATATTAATACTAGAAATAATACTGATAATGGTAACTTATAATATTAAAAATGAAATCAGAATAAAACAGAAAACAGTCAGAGCTGACACATACCGTGAAACCTCTTAAACCTGGGGCACCTAAAGTAATTACCGTAACTTTCTAAAAAATTGAAAAGTTTGGGGTTTCAATGCAGCAATACGTCTAAAAGATGTAGCTGGAATAACAAATGACAGATCATATCAGAAACAAAAAGACGGACATGCACACTTATGAAATACAACTACAGTTTGAGGTGAAAGGGCACACTTTCGTGGGGACAAACTTTGTCATCTAGACAGCTGCCTCTCCTCCCAAAGCCTATCCCCTCATATGGGAAGAATTTGGCCCCCTTGGAACAAACTCCTCCACCGAGAGCAGACCCCACGCCCACCTGGGAAGGGCTGCGACAATTACGGAAACAGACAGAAAGTCACAATAAGTCACCCTCTTTAAAAAGGCAGAAGAAAAGATATGGAAGCGCACCCTTCTACCTTAGATGCCATGACGCGGCAACGACAGACCTCCCCATTTCCATAAGTATCCACGCTGTCTGACCATAGAAAATCCTATTTGCATAAATTTATGCAGCTCTGAGCCGCACAGCTCATCTTCGTTGCACGTGTATTGCAACACATTTTCTCTTGCGGCAAACGCAATGCCTATTTCATAATAAAAGGAAGTAATACAATTCTTTAGTTTAATTCTTTCAGATAAAAGAAGTAGGCAAAAAAGAAATATGTAGGTGAAATATGAGCGATTTTATAAGTACCATAAACAAACGTACTATACTAAATTTGTAATGTGGGAATTGTGCGAATATCTTATTGGCTGGTGACTACACATTCTAAACTTTTAAACAACCTGACCTCGACATAAATGAACAAAAACTATTCATACCATGCAAAACTCCGTCTCTCGGGTCACAGATTAAAGATTGAAAATATGCTGGTACAAAAATATCTAGTCTAGTCTATCTCATATCCTTGTTACGCCGATGACTCTACAACAATTCATTTCCAACTAGTCCTGTCTTCAGCTGCCCTGGTTTAGCTAGCAAAATCCATCCGGGCCTGTCAATTCAGGATATTGTCCTCCCACCTCTTCTTCTGTCTACATCTCCTTCTCTTTTGTTTTTCACTGTGCCCTGCAGAATTATCTTTGCTAAACAGGAAGACATTGAGGCGTAGCCAAACCACCTCAGTTTCCGTTTCTTGACCAAGGTCAGGAGTTCGTAATAATCTCCAATGGCTGCTCGAATCTTCCTGCAAACCTCCTCAATGGTTATATGGTTCTTGTAAGAAATGTTCACTAACCTTCGGTAGCATCTGATCTCATAGGCCTGCGTTCTTTTCTATAACTCTGCTGTCAAGGTCCATGACTTACTGGCATACAGAAAAATATGGATACGACAAGGGAGCGCATCAGTTTCACCTTTGATACAAGAGATATGTCGCTATCTCCCCATATTGGCTTCAGCTTAGTCAGAGCTGCAGTGGCTTGTGCAATCCTTGAGAGACCCTCCAATTTTGAGCCTTCACCTGAAACAATTGCTCCAAGATTCTAGAAGCTTGTAACTGTTGCAAGCTTGTGTCCTTTAACCTTGATCTCCCCCTGGATGCCATTGGCGCTGTTTGTAATTGTAATTTAAGCTTGATCTTATCAGCACTTATCTCCATTTTATACCTTGTGCAGGTTTTGTTAAGACTTTGTACTAGGGCTTCTAGTTCCTGCTCTTCGTCAGTCAGAGCATCATTGTCATCGGCTAACCGCAGATTGGAAATATTTCTGCCACCTATACTTACCTTTCCAACATCTTCTTCTAGAGCATCAGACATGATCCTTTCGAGAAAAATGTTTAAGAGGGTGGATGAGAGAAGGCCTCCATGCCTTACTCCAATTATAGTTCCGAACCATTATTCTGTGCTGCCATTCATCTGAACTGAACTTATAGCCTTGTCAAAGAGGTGTTCAATGGCGCGAACTAGATTCGCATTGATATTGCTATTCCGCATGGTGGCCCATAAGGCTGCGAGCCATTTCCTGTCAAATGCTCTAGAAAATGGTCTATACAAGCCATGAGCTTTCAACCAAATCCTTTTCATGAAAATTGTACTCTGAATGTAAAATGTCATGGTTGAATAGAATATTGTTTAAGGTGAGGTGGGAGTAATTCAGCCCGGCAGTTTGTGGGTACAGTCCACTAAATATTCATGAGGATAGCCCGGCCTTTTTCGGGGAGAGCATTAGGTTTACATTGTAAGAGAGTTGACGTCATCTGTCAGTCATGCATGTTAGACTTCTTGTAGTATAAAATAAAAAAAAGACCAACAAATGATAGTTACAAAAAGGCATGTTTAATTGAGAAATATTTTACCAGAAGGAGATGGGGTTGATTTTGGTAACTTACCCCCTGGTAAAAAGATATGCTATTTTGGGTACGAGTTGATGGTTGCAATACTCAATCTAGCTTAGCGACTTTATGAGTTGGGGAGGCAGTGGATGGTTTTGTCTCAAATTGATAGGCTAGGATGACACTTTAAAGCAAGGCGGGTTTGGAAAATTTGTTTGTACAATTTTGTAATAAAATGACCATATGTTATTGTCGTCTATGGAATATTGATGGTGGAATGCAACCTAAAGCGCAGTGAGTCAGATTGGCTATGGCTGTCTTTCTTACTTTCGGTTTCACTTTCGCAGCATATCTGGAGAATTGTGTCCCCTTGACCATTTGAAGTGCATTCTTGTGTGTGCTGACCCATAGAGAGATAGTTGTTGTAATTGATGATTTGATGCTCTTGGCCCAGGATCATTAGCAGAAAAGAAAACAATTTTTTTCTTTTTTTTTCTTCAGGTAGAATCCAGGTGGGGGAAGGGGTGGGGGTGGGGGGGGGGGGGTAGGAAATGCTTCTTTATTTTCGTACTATAAGTTTCGATTGTAAATTATTTCACATTAGTCAAATTTAACGTTATGCGGTTAAAGAAAAAGCATCCGGAACACTTGGAAACATTTAAAAGCCCATGAAAGCATGATATATATGCTACTCTGCGAAATACAGAAAGCGGCGCTTTTCGGAGACTTTTGCATGTAAAAAGGTGTTTTTTGAGGAAATATATAATTTCAACCAACCATTTATCTTGAATTCATATCAACTTTGTTTCTCTGCTCCTTGTGGTATGCAGATTTGGACTATTAAACCAGTTTTACTGCCTTTGTGTCTTAAATAGCCTCAAAATACCAAGATTTTAATCAAATTTAGGGGGTATATGTAGAAAATTGCCAATAAATGCTTATGTATAACAGATTCAACCACATTTTCTTGTTTAGTATTAAGGTTCCTATGAAAATATAAATATTTCCATATATATAAAAGAATAGCAGCAGAATCATTATTAATTTTCATTAATCCTCAAAATCATTAGTTTCAGTCATTTCGCTACAGAAACCTCGACCGACATAGTGAAAGTGTCATAAATGGAACAGTTCTTTACGGATTCATTTGAAACTTGGAGATCACAATGAAACTGTATCAAACTAACATTCAAACTGTTCAGTTTATGGTATATTGGAAAATAATAGTTTGGTTTAGGTACAGTCCACTAAATATTCATGAGGATAGCCCCGCCTTTTTCGGGGCAAGCATTAGAGAGGAGACGTCATCTGTCAGTCATGCATGTTAGACTTCTTGTAGTATAAAATAAAAAAAGACCAACAAATGATAGTTACAAAAAGGCATGTTTAATTGAGAAATATTTTACCAGAAGGAGATGGGGTTGATTTTGGTAACTTACCCCCTGGTAAAAAAATATGCTATTTTTTGGGGTACGAGTTGGTGGTTGCAATACTTAATCTAGCTTAGCGACTATATGAGTTGGGAAGGCAGTGGATGTTTTTGTCTCAAACTGATAAGCTAGGATGACACTTTAAAGTAAGGCGGGTTTGGAAAACTTTGTATGTACAGTTTTGTAATAAAATGACCAGATGTTAACATTGTCGTCTATGGAAAATTAATGGTGGATTCTAACACAGTGCGCCTATAGAAGCAATGGGAAGTTTCCGTGTTTTATTCTGCAACAATTCACTGTTTAGGAGCGCGTGAGTCTAATTGCTGACGTCACTGGCATTACTGAAGTAATTTGTGACGTTTAGAGACGTTAGACGGTGTAACGTATCTTTTTCTGTCTAAAATTGCCATAAAAACGTACATTTATCTTAGATACCGTTAAGAAAATTGGCGGGAGCATGAACGCGCTGGCAGGAAGGTTGGGAGAGTTTGAATGAAAAGAATACTTTTTCAGCGTTTTTGAGAGTTAGAATCGAAATAGTTCAGCTCTAGCATTGAATTGTTGAGTAATAATTCACTGTTTGTCGGTCAGTTGTAAGTAGATATATCACTCGCGCTCCGCGCTCGTGATATGATCTACTTTACAACTGACCTCCAAACAGTGAATTATTACGCAACAATTCACTGCTAGAGCTGATCTATTTCTTAAATGCAACCTTCTGTCGCTACGTTACTTAATGACGTCAAACCTTCACTTTGATAAAAACAAGATGGTGTCAACGTTAGCCGCTTCTGTGATTACTACATGGTCTGCTCGCAAAATGCATGGAGGTTGAGCGCTGGATGAAATTTAAAGGAAATAGAAAGTACCACAGAGAGGAAACTGAAAAAAGTATGGCTAGTTGTCCGTGGGAAGAAAGCTGTTCTCTGACAGTTTCTCATCAGTTTGTTAGACGGAGCTCGCAACTGTTGAGCTGCAATAATTTTATTACAAATTTTCAGACGACAACAAAACCTCATGAAATTAAATCCAGAATCAACTGATGGTAATGTGCACAACTCGTGGTGAATGTAGAATAATCAGTTTCTGGTGCCAGAAGGAATGTATGGAAATGAAATTGGCCATTTCTTGTAGAATGATGCATATTTTTTTTATCAAACTACACCATGTGGTTAAGAGTTATGAGCAATATCACTCACTCACTACAGCGGAAGGACAAACAGACTGATGGACTTGCACAGCGATTAAAGAGCACACCTGCGGGTCGTGCAATACTGTTATGAGCAATATCACTCACTCACTACAGCGGAAGGACAAACAGACTGATGGAATTGCACAGCGATTAAAGAGCACACCTGCGGGTCGTGCAATACTGTTTAGACTTTCGTCACAGTTTTGCATGCCGGTGGCTGGACAATGTTAAAATACATAAGTATACAAAATTTGAACCATATATACCACGGGGCTCAAGAGTAATGAGCATTTTCACTACTTGACCGTAAATTTTCAACTTGTGCTCAGCAAAGCCTCGTCCATCAAAAAAGACGGTTATGCATGCGAGTCGTTAGATAATGTTGACATGTATAAGTATGCAAAATTTTATCAAAATATAGAATGCGTATCAAGCGATATAAGCGTTTTCGCTAACTGATAATGGACGGACGGACGGACTCACACAGTGATTTTAGTGCAAACCTGCGGGTTGTGCAATAAGAAGTTTTGCATACCAGTGGCTGGGCAATGTTAAATTACATAAGTACACAAAATTGGAATTAAATATACCAAGCTGTCCAAGAGTTATGAGCATTTTCAATCAAAGAGCTCGACCGGCCAAATTAATGCTCGGTGAAGCCTCATCACTGTTTTGCATACCAGTGGCTGGGCAATGTTAAATTACATAAGTATACAAAATTTGAAGCAAAAAGACCAAGCGGTCCAAGAGTTATGAGCATTTTCAATAAAAGAGTTCGACCGGCCAAATTGATGCTCGGTGAAGCCTCGTCACTGGTTTGCATACCAGTGGCTGGGCAATGTTAAATTACATAAGTATACAAATTTTAAGCAAATATACCAAGCGGTCCAAGAGTTATGAGCATTTTCAATAAAAGAGCTCGACCGGCCAAATTGATGCTCGGGGAAGCCTCGTCACTGTTTTGCATGCCGGTGGCTGGACTATGGTAAAATACATAAGCATACAAAATTTGAACCATATTTACCACGGTGTTCAAGAGTTATGAGCAAGAGTTATGAGCATTTTCAATAAAAGAGCTCGACCGGCCAAATTGATGCTCGGTGAAGCCTCGTCACTGTTTTGCATACCAGTGGCTGGGCAGTGTTTTCGCTAACTGATAACGGACGGACGGACGCACACAGTGATTATAGTGCAAACCTGCGGGTTGTGCAATCGAGCAATGAGTAGTCAGATCACTGCCTACACTTTGACCACGCACTTAACAGTTAACATGGTAGCTGCCATAGACACTCGTTTTCATACCATTCTAATCAGCAAAAGTTATGCAAAATTTCAGTTATATTAGAAATTCACAGACTGTCCCTAGCATTTGAACAACGCCAGACAGCCGTCAGAATCTTTTATCGACGTTGATATCGACGTTCAACAATCTGTTCTGTCAATAAGCTAAAACAATATGGCGTTTCTTTTTCCTCAAGACTTTCTTTCACTTTTCTGTCTTTCAATTCTTGTTTCTGTTTCAAGAATCGTTTTATTGTATCTCTTAGACACTAAAGTGAATCCAGTCTGCCTATCATTTTTACAGAGAGAGAGAGAGAGAGAGAGAGAGAGTCGCTGAAGGCCAGTCGTTGGAACGCTAAGTTATAGTGCAGAACATTATAGGTTCTTTCTTGGATCGGGCAAGGAACTGGAAAACTTGACTCGCTTACACTGTACAAACAATAAGTGAACAAGAGAATCAGCGTTCAAATGTCATAACACGTGGAAGCCCGCCCCTAACGTTGTTGTTTCTGAGGGTTTGTCAACTCGTGTGCGCGTCAACTGGGTTGGGAGGGCATAATGGCAATGTTTTCGATTTTTTTTTAATTAAAAATATAGTTAAGACGGCTTATGCAGAGATGGAGAGAAAAGTATTACATCTGCTTCATCCTGCACTTTCCCGACGATGACAATCATGAGTGATGAAACTCCCGGACAAATTTTGCTGGTAGCCTACAAAAGCAATAGTTGGTAGTTTTAAGTAACGTTAGCATCATCATGCGCAAGGTTAACATTCAGTCTAAAGAGACGTCAAGCCGGGCATTTTATGCACATTAGCTCGAAAGTTAAGTCGGCGACCTACTATTTTTATTGCTTTAATAAAAACTTCTCTCATTGCGCCATACTGTGTTAGTTTTTGAAGAAAAACAATGTGTTTTGTTTTCTCAGAATGAAGGTTTTTATCCAGGAATGACGAGCAAAAAAGTGCGTTTTCCATAAAACGCAATTGTAACGTCGCGTTGAAAAAGTGAAAAAAAATGACGTTTTCGAGGTCAGATATCTTGAAAACTACATCGGCGACACCCATTTTTTATTACATTTTCTGAAAAAGGGACTGAAAATGAACAATGTAAGGAAGTATGAATAAAATCATGTGTTTTGTCAAATTCTCCCACCTCACCTTAAATTAAAGGCTTTTTTTTGAAATCTATGAAGACATGGTACAGATTCTGTTGAAATATTTGATGATACTACATTTATGTCTGTAGAAACCTACTTTTATTTTGTATGTAAAGCATTATAAAGTTCATATGTTCAAGACTATGTTGTAATACCCAGAAAAATAAGGATATTGCATGGCAAACGTTGCATTACATTTTTATATTTGTATTTAATTTTGACTGCTAAAGGTTCCAGTAACTAGAATCTAGACATACCGAATTTTTCTTAGCCAATGAAATACCGTGTTACAACTTCAACAAACAAAATATTTTTGACAAGGATTGCCATGGGACTCACGAGTAATCCGTTCACCTCTATTAATGTTGCACTGCACATTTTGTTTTTGATCACACAGGGAGTCGGCTAAACAAAGTGACATTCCAGTCTGATTGAATGAATAAATCATTCTTTTTTCTCTTTGAATGTGCTTTACAAATGCCAAAATACATTTTAAAGCCATTTACAAACCTTACAAGGCCCTCATATGAATATTGTTGCAGAGAAAACGACACTCAAGCACTTTTTGGGACCAGAAAGTGTCTTCAAACAATGGCATAATCATCCATGCTCTACTCAATTTTGCAGAGGTAAATAATCAACCCATAGCCTTTACAGGCGTGCTGTGTACTAACACGCAATCAAAACAAAAAGAAAAAAAATGGGGTAAATGTACAATATACTTTGCAAAAGCAAATCAATATGCTTACTGTTTCAGGCCAGCTTTTGCTGGAAGGCTCGGCGAATCGTGTCACTGAATGTGAGGGAACTGAGCTTCGTGGATCATGCCCCCCAAACCAAGTAATAGCAGTTAAAGACATACAGTATGGGACAACCAACTGTGCATTAAATTCCGAAGCCCCTGGGTGTTGTGATTACGACCCCACTGATTGTTTGATTGACTACACAGGTACGGCCCAGCAGGCTGCCTGCTCAGGAAGAGGGCTGTGTGATGATGTAATAATCGGCGAAGAGGATACCAGCAGTTGTGGTTCTCCTTATCCTGATCTAAACCACTACCTCACTATGGAATATTATTGCATTCCTGGTAAGTTGCCTCGTAATGAGTTATCTATCCTTAGCATAAGGCATAAGGAACGTGTACACTCAGTTTTGCAATGCAATGTCGTTTCCTCTTGATTTTAGAAATAACTGCCTCGAGCTTTATTTTTTTGTCTGTAAGATAGTACATTAATACATCTGAAATGTTTTCGTAAAATGGAATAGTATACCTTTGACACACGCACGCACACGCACGTACACACACACACACACACACACACACGCACACACACACACACACACACACACACACACACACACACACACACACACACACAAACACGAGCGTCATCAGGTGATTTCCAACGATGTGTCAGTTTCGTCATGCGATAGTCAGATCATTCCTATTGCCTTCACTGTGTCTATTGATGCCCCTTTGTTGGCTGTATGGTTTTGGCAAGTTCCGTAAATGAGGATGGTGCCGCTGGAGTGCTTTATTCACTGATTCTCATGAAAGTGGTATTTTTGGGTGGTTATGAAAAATCGAAAAAGTAAACAAGTCATATAGAGATCGCTCACGGTCATTTCACAACTTTGGTATCTCACGAAGCTAAATCTAAAGTATTGCACAGTAAATATCGGTGAATTCAGAATACGAGAGACAACGTGAAGGCACTACAACTTCTCTTAAGTATTCTACGAGACGTATATACCAATAGACTTGAAGCAATTGCTAGAAGTATAAGGGTATTATCCACCGTAGAGGCAGGTGATTTTGTTTAGGACGAAGTTGAGCTTTAGAAATCTTCACTTTGTTATTTCTGAACAAGCAAAATGCTCTTCTTCTACCAAAAAGAAGCACTACGATCTCATTGTACTTAACTAACATGAAAGAAAACTATTCCTGCAAAACACATAAAGTTAAAGATTTGAAATTCTCAAAGAAAACTCCTGTTTTAAACTTTAAAACTTCAACCTGTCTGTATAAAACCCAATTGCTTTATAGAGCTTCTAGAAAGCTTACACTGCTATTCATGTCTTCTGTACTGTCCCGTAAAATACATGATCTTAAAATGTGACAGTGAATTGTTTGTGTTTAGATACAAATATTAACATAAATGGCTAAATGCGGTGTTGTTACATGAACAAGTTCTATGTTTAACCACAGAGAAGTGTTTGCGTTACAATTTGCCAGTCTGTTTGCTTTTTTATATCAGCAGTACTGCTTTGCATTTCAAGTTCTTTTTCTCAGTTCTTAAATAGAAAAAAAACTTGGAATCTCAAAAGTTGTAATATGAGACTTTCCGACAAGAATATGTCAAGATACACGCATCTAAAAGTCAAGCATTTTTGACTTGTGTACACTACGTTGTTATATGACAAAATATTACCATAAATAATCATATTAAGGCAGTGAAATTTGTTTTGAATTTGTATTTTACGGGGCATTAGTGTTGTATTTGATCGCACGATTTCTCCAGTCTTCCCAGTAAGAAAATATCCAATTTAAATGACAATAACACTTATATAACACTTATAGATAAATAAACCGCAGAAGAACATCATCTCTAGCGCCATATAAATTGCGAATTTTAGGCAATTTATTTGTGTAGACTTGAAATTTGACCAACCTTTCCAAGAAAACAAATTAAAATTACAGATAAAGAGCAGAGAATAAATACACATATATTATAGCTAATTTAAAACATAATTTCTAATTATCAGGTTTGTCGGAACGATTTTTTCTTTAAAGAACTGCTATCAAATGTAACTGTATTTTAGGGGACGGATTCTGTATTATACGGGACTGCTCGAACGTCGATTCATTGCCTAAAAATAGACCACAGTGCATCAGTGTTTCATTTTAATTGTCCATTACAATCAGTGGAAAATATTTAGCGCATACATGAACATATCAAATTCAGTTTAAGAAGTAGGTAAATACTAAACGACTATTTTGTTGAATCATGAAATCATAATATGAAAAATTCAAAAACTGAAAATTTGTTTCATGTTTTCAATCCTTTTCAGCTTCCGATTGGCCGTTCATGTGTTCATTTTTAAATGAATAAGACAATGTGCCCCTTTTAAGAGTGTATCAGCTTCTTGCTGAGTCCATTCCTGTACTACTCAGAATTACTGTCCCGTATAATAGAGTATGTCAGATTTTACATACGCAGTTCACAAGAATTTAGTACAATAATTTTATGAAACGTGAAACTTATTTTCTACGAAGCAGATTCGTTAAGGGTTACGATCGTTGTCCATGAACTGAATTATTTCAATAATCAATGTAACAGCAGGTTTTGTAGGTTACATTACTGACATTACTAGTTAGTCCCTCATTTTATATTTATTTATATTAAAATTTGATTGTCACTTGATTGAATCCTCTACATAAAACAATTTTCACAGCACCATTAGTTTTATTTCCCTTGGTGTAATATCTTCTCTATCTCTCAATTTCTCTGTTTATTAGAGTCTAAAAGTCACGTTTGTTAGTGTCATGACAAGTGTAGCAAAAAAAAAAAAAAAAAAAAAAAAAAAAAACTGTTGACTACCTTAATTTGTTCCTTGCTATGTTGTTACAGCGTATTTATTAGATATGCATGCAGACCCAAGTTTAAGTATATGAGATGTAGAAAACATACATAGAAAAATATAAATAAAATTACCCAGGAAAAGCCAAAATGACAAAACACAGTCCACCCAAGACACCGAAAGAAGATGGAAAACATGCATACGACAAAAAGGAACAGCAAATCTTTGGTAACAGACACTCCATTCCAACCCAGAAGCACTGTACATAACTACAGCACCAAAAACAATGCAAAATACATTCAAACATATAAAATATATTTTTAACCTATTTTCTGTTTGAAACAACAAAAATAGAAAGTACAGAGGACAGCTATGCAGGTGACCACAAGGCAAGAAAACCAACCAGCAGGATTCGCATGTAGAAGTATACATATTTGTATAGACAGTTGTATATAATCTACCAGTGGCTTAAACTATGTTTATGCCCGCAACCTCGCACTTCCTTCTGATGCAGCTCCAATAACACGTAAGTGTTGAGTTATAAACATGAACCTTTTCAGACATTTGAATACGCTGTACGCCATATAGATTGGAAAGCTCGTTCCGGTTTGAGACTGCATTTGTTCATGTTTTTCTTCGCAAATACGAACGTTTCATCGCAACAAGCGGAGAACTCGTCCGACTTTGTCTATTTATATCCATATCTGGTTTACCGCATCTGATAAAAATAACAGTTGGAATTTTATTCTATTTTTGGTCGCATTGTCGCCAACGGTCGGCACTTTCCGTACACATGACGCTTATCAAACAAGTATTAGCTTTTCCAAAAAGCTTGCTGTTTTTAGCATACGGCGGCGTTGGGCGAAAAAAGGCCTTAGGGTATTCTGTAATGTAACTACGTGGAGCAGACACCACGCTCGAGCTGGAGCATCCGTGCAGACTGATCAGGGTCTTTTTTACATTATTCCTATTCTCCATGATCCAGGAATACGTCATGCTGAGGATGGATTGATCAGACTGCGCCGATGCGTGTGGAGATTTGTGTAACTGGAAACCCTGTCAAAGCAGAAAAAATCAATGTTCAAATTTATTGTTTAAATTCAACTAGCAGGCGCTTCTGAAGATTTTTCCTCATCACTCATCACATTTTACCAGAAAAAAGTATCCCATCTATCTCTGGGTGTGTGGCTAATATGCACAGTGATTTGTTAATATATGCAAAATACGGTAACGCCGGTGTATAAGTAACGTGTATTCATTGTAAAGGCCATGTCGATGGCAAGCAGCGATGTAATGTACACAATTCAACATCTAATACAATAGCGTTTGACCATTCATGAATAGTCTGTCCTGGAAACCTCTTGTAGGGATACAGGTAACGAAAAGAGTGGACAGTTTCAGAACCGTTGAGATTTTAATCTCTCTGAGGGATTCATTGACAGTTTTGAGACAATGGACGAGGCACTGGTCTATCTCTCTCAGCCAGAGCCGAACCAACACTCGAAACTATGGAAACATGTCACAACGTCTCGCCATGTCTCCAAAGAAGGCAATGACTATGCCTTCAGCTGACAAAGTGATCGCTTCAGTCATTCAGGATTCATAAACTGTTTGCATGTTAACCCCCTGTTTAGGGATAGGTAAATAGTGGGATATGCGAGGTCAAACTGAAGCAGCTGAGACAGAAAATTAAGATCCATCGCCGAGAAATGTTATAAAAGGCGTGTTGTCCATGCATTTCTGTTGATTACTTCCACCGTTTTCAAGAATTGGCTGGGAAGCAGTTTGCAAGTGATTATGACGTCATTTTGGTTGTAGATGAATTTCTTGACATGCAAGAAGAACCTTTTTATGCAACTGGAATCTAAACACTGCAGAATCGCTGGCCTAAAAGGGGATTTAGTTAAAAAATAAATCGTAACGAGAAGTGTACGACAACAACTTCATAATTAGGCTAAATTCCTTTCGTTTAGTCCTCATACGCTAGTTCTCGTAATTCCCGTTCCATTGGTATTAACCCAGCGGGCACATAACGTCAAAATGACGTCGATGCGACGTGTTTACATCGCAGAACGACGTCAGTAAAAACTCGGCAAGCCTTTCCTTTTAAAAGGAAACTTTATTCATTTCCCGATTGGAATGGTTTACACCTCACTGAAGTTCCTGTCGGGAAATAAAACAAATCTTCTATTCTATTCTGTCCCACAGCCATGCAAGGTCTTTGACTTCGCAACAATCTCTTTCCACCTTGTCCTGTTTGTAGTTGCCCTAGTTGTGCTGGCAAAGTCCATCACTGTCCACACTTTAATATTGTTTTATCACAGCGTCCTTCTGTCTACCTCTTCTTCTTTTTCCTTTCACTGTACCCTGTATAATCGTCTTTGCTACGCCAGACGACCTTGAGATGCGACTAAACATCTATACTTTCCATTTCCTAATCACGGATACAAGTTCTCCATATTCTCTCCCATTGGACAAGAATATCCCTTTCTAGAGCAGTCTGAGATGTTTCTATCCCAGCTTGGTGTTTCAGCCTAGGCTCTGAAAGGCCTAGGGTCGATAAGCATCAATTTCGGCATCAAAATTTCATAGAAAATAAAATTTGAATATTGGCCTTAAAATTCTTTTATATGAATATGTTATGGTACGTTATTTTCAAATCAAATGTCTATTTTAAGTTCTGTTCATGACGTTGCCATGGTAACGCTCCAAAAATGCTACATTTTCGTTTTTTTTTTTTTTGCACTTTTTAGCCAATTTTAATGTATTCAGACAAATATTCTAATGCCTCCACATTCGACAAACAACTTCATACTTTAGCAAACGATTTTGTTACCAAAAAGAAACTTTGACAAAAAATTTCTTGTTGTTTGTTGCATGTGGAGGGGTTTTTAAAAATAAAATATGTCCTCCAGCCACGTGCGCCTTGCAACATTGATAATGTATCTAAGGCTGGCAAAAAACGTTTTGAACTTGACATAACTCAGAGGGTTCGATGAAGTAAAACAGTATGTAATTAGATTTATGTGAGTCACTTCTATAATAAAGTTCGTTTCCATTGTAACAGTAATTGTGCCGTTGTCATGGTAACCATGATCATTCCACGTGTGTTTAGACAATCAGTTTAATTTGTAAAACATTCAAAAACGGCATTTTTGAATGTTTTAATTTGTTTCTTGTCGTTGGAGAATTGAGGATTGAAAAATCAAATAGCAAAGCGTATTCCTCTTGCACTAATGTCGTTTTCATGGAAACCAAGGACAAATCCTCGTTTCTTGGTCAGCAAAAATCAATGAAACACCTTTGAGTATGGCCACTTCTCAAGGTTTTATGTTGTTTCTTCTTGCTCCTGAATTGAAACAAATAACATGGATCCACTTCTATTGCTTTTATGCTGTTGCCATGGTAACCAAGAGAAATTTATCGCCTTTTTTGACCAATATTGTCAGTTATAAACCTTTCAATGTGTATTTTTAGTTTTCATGTTCTTTCTTCTTGCTCGAGACCTGAGGGTTAATATCATCATCTGTCTTCTTTTGCATATATTTTCTCACTGGTAAAAGTATTATTCCGTCAGGGCTCCACCATAATTTAATAAATCGACTATTTACATAAAAGTATACATATTTCACTTAAAAGAATGAGCAGAGAGAGGCTTATGATGCTTAATTGTCAACATGAACCATTTTCTTACCTCTCGTGTATGATGTAAACATTTGATCTTTCTGTCGTAACCGTGCATGTATTTTGTACATGTTGAGAGAGAGAGAGAGGGAGAGAGAGAATTGATGAATGGCTTGTTTGCAAATTTACGTCCTTTTCAACAGCATTTCAGTCACCGTCATACCAGGACTATGGGAGCGTGATAATGAAAGGCAGTGGTGTGCAATGGATTCCCGTTTACAGTTTAAAAGATTGCCGCTTCCAGCCTCCATCGTTAGTCGAACCCGGGACAAGTAGATCAGCAAGCTAGCGCTTAACCCGATGAGCTATCGACCAGAGAGAGAGAGAGAGAGAGAGAGAGAGAGAGAGAGAGAGAGAGAGAGAGAGATGAACACATTTTCGCTTATACGTACTGCAGCAACTTCAGTGCTAATCGTTTCAAATGATTATTCTGTACCCAAACTTTATTCTTCCGCTAGTATCGTAAGAAAACCTCCTTTTCTAGAGCCAAGTATTATTAAGGCGGTGGTTATCACTGATCCGTGGTGAGAATCTTCCAGCGATACCTCGCGATAAAACATTTTATACATTTATACCACTGAAATACTGTAGCAGTGGAACTTTAAGCCAATACCTGTAGAATGTCCCAAAACCGAACGTTTCTTGGCATCCTAGCGTATCCAGCCACCACCAACTGAAGTTTAACGCATGTCTTCTTCAGAACTGGTTGTCATTGCAACGCTCGCTAATGTTGTATTATGATGGCACTATTAATATTATTCTTATCTTTAATCACGATTTTTTAAATGATTTTGTTAACCCTCCCGGGCTTGACCTTAAAGTGTAAGTTCGCTTGTATTCTTTTCTATTTCTGCCAGCTAACATTACCCTTCCGTCATTATGGTTGGTTGGCTGTTTTGGGTTTAACGGCCCTTTGAAACAGTATTTCAGTCTATGCCGTCTCCCAAAGAGAGGGAGAAAGAAGAGAAAAATATGTCCAAACAAACCCCACCCGCACTTACTGCAAGCACAGTATGCCCTTGCCCTACTATTATCCAAATGAGTAGGACGCCCGGGCACTGGAAGTTATACCCAGCACCACTGCACCACCCAACCACCCCTTCGTCATTATGAATGAAGCTTTAACACAAAATACTCGTAGAAACTATTGCCTGATATAAACTTTAATATATAGTATAAATACAATGTACAGGACGAGGATCCCGCTCCTTGTTTCGCTTTTGTTTATATTTTGGTATTCGATGGAAAACCAGACGAAAATCCTTTTTTTAGAACATATTTGTCAGGTTTCAAACATTCTGACCACCTCCCCTCATCCCCCCTCCCAATTCAAGAACCAGAACATAATCGTTTTTTGAGGACAGATTTTCCAGGTTTCAAAGATTTTGACCACCTGCCCTCCTCCCCCCCCCCTCCCCATTCAAAACATATACACCACACACAAGCGTGTTTTATTGTATGTATATAAGCCAATATACAGGCTTTGCAAAGAAAATTACCATGCTTTTCGTCGTTTATGATGATATATTTTCACGGGATTTACACCACTCGTGGTGGATCGTTTTATGATTAGTTTTGCAGTTTTTATTTGACTTTAACGTGCGCTAGCCTTATATACTGAGGGCAACTGATGAATGTCGTATTTGTTTCTTTAAGGATGCTAAATATAGAATGAATAGTTGGTGTTTCATTTAAAAAGTAAAAGTAAAAGCAATAAAAATGATTCAAAATAGTCCTTTTGAATAATAGATTTGATAGATTGTTCGCAAACTAGTATGAACCAGCTAGTGTAATTTTCTCTCTGTCATATGGGCGGTTATGTAACAGATTTGGTCAGACAAGCTCGATCCGAGATTCGTGCATAGCTAAGCTTCTATGAGAACATCCTTACGCATTATCTTTCTTCCTTTGGCGTCGATGACGTCAGAAATCAACCTTGTTCGCCTACATGACGTCACAGAGATTTTTATTCACAAACAACGTATAAAAAGGGCAAAATTTTGAAATAAAATAAGGATTTGTTTGAGTCAGCTGAATCGTGACGGTATTTTCTATTTTTTTTCAAAATCTAAACAAACATAAGGGTAAAAGGATAGAAAAGGGATAAAAACCCAACTAAACCAACTTTTCAGATCGTTGCTAAGGATGTCCACGTGTTACTAAGGAGCGGTTATTACCGTTCGCCACTTTATAATGTCGATTAACCATAATACAGTGATATGCAACTGAAATCACTTTAAGCAAATCAAAAGAGGGTTTCATGTAATCACAACGGTAGACAACCGTATAAAAATGAAAGAAAATAGCCCATGCTCTTGTAAAACTCGTTGCCATGGCAACATGCCTTAGATAACAAAACAATGCCCGTAATAGTAATCCCAAATGACTATACAATAACTTTACAGCGTAAAACTTATTTTGGACATGGGGCCAAAAACACCCCTTATCGACCCTAGGCCTTTGTCTCAACATGTTAATCATTGCTTTTTTAGCCCAGTCTGGTTAATTTCAACAACTCCACTTGTCAACAAAAAAGGCGTATTAATGACAAAAACTATTTTCTACATCTCATTTGTTACAAGTGGGTGCTGTAATGGTTCCGTGTTACCTCACCCACTACTTTGGCCATTTTCTGGGTAAAATGATGAAAGAGAAAATGGCAACAACTATTTTTTAACTTCTTAAAGACTGCCTGCCCTAAGTGACTATTTAAAAGGATAAAATTAACATTCAGGCTCATGGGACCCCATTTTTGTCGAGCCCGCTTGCGGAGAGCGAGACATAGTTGTTACAACTTCAGTTCGGTGTATGTGCGTGCGTAAGTAGGTGCGTGCGTTAGTGCGTGCGCGCGTGCGTCCGTCCGGATTTGCCCGGGCCATAACTTCTACATTTACAAATGGGTTTTCAAATAATTTGGCTCAATTGTTCTCCTTGATGAGTAAAAGTGCCATTTGAAACATTTGGTTTAAACATATTTATTTCGCTTTTCAAATGACATTCATATATACATACATGTACAAATAGCATATGAGTACAAGCTATGGGATTAGAACGGAAGCTGTGTGCTTATAGAGTTCTTCTCCCTATTATGAAACATTTGTACAAATTATGGCGGATCTCTAAATGTTATAGAATATAGGTTACATTGGTAAACCAAAATTAAAACAGCATTCAGTGTTTGAAAGAAGAAATAAACAAAGAAAGCCAACATTTGTTCAGGTAGGTCCAAGGTCAAGATCACACTTGAAGGTCAAATGATAAAATGGTCATCAATTGGGCTTGTCATGGCCATAACTTCTACATTTATGGATGGATTTCAAAATAATTTGGCACAGTTGTTCGTCTTGATAAGTTAAAAGTGACATTTGAAACATTTGATCAGGTAGGGCCAAGGTCAAGGTCACACTTGAAGGTCAAATTATAAAATTGTCATAAATTGAGCTTGTCCGGGCCATTACAGCTACACTAATGCATGGATTTCAAAATAATTAGATAAAGTTTTATCTCCTTGATGAGTAGAAGTGCCATTTTAAACATTCGTTAAAAGGTCCAAGGTCAAGGTCACACCTAAAGGTCAAATGAAAAAAGTGGTCATAAATAGAGCCTGTCCGGGCCATATCTTCTTTATTTGCAGATGTATTTCAAAACAGTTTGGCACAATTGTTCTCCTTGATGGATGGAAGTGTCATTTGAAACATTTTTTCAGGTTGGTCCGAGGTCAATGCCACACTTGAAGGTCAAATGATAAAACTATCATACGTAGAGCTTGTCCAAGCCCTTTCTTCTACATTTATGCATGGATTTCAGAATAATTTGGCACAATTTATCTCCTTGATGAGTATAAATGTTTGTTCAGGTTGGTCCAAGGTCAAGGACACTAAAAGATCAGATGATAAAATTGTCATAAATTGAACTTGTAATGGCCATTAGTTCTACTTGTTTTCCTTAATGAAAAATTCTAAAAAGAAAAATGCTGTATAACCATGATATTGTTTGGCTTCTTTCTAGATTGAAGCAGTTAGTTTCGACATACTTATAGGTCACTAAAGTAAACAGCAGGCTCGACAAGTTGTCCCTGGACAACCAATCTAGTTACTACATATGCCCCTGGACTATGTTACCTGTCATGTAAATGCGGATTATGTTATTGACAGCCAATGATTTACTAGAAATGTCACCATAGATTCCTGATAAGCTGCCAGTCATGATAAATGTATGCAAAAGGTGAAATTAACACACACGTTAATAAACCTATTCTATTCTATTCTTTTCGTCTATTCTATTTTATTTCATTCTATTCTATCCAATAATCACGGGGGTAATACCAATTTCCATACTTGTACTTTCGACCAAGTCAGTCAATTATTACCATACATGCAAAAGTTGCTGTCGTCCAAGACAATCGACAGCCGTATCAGCTCGGTCGACAGCCATTAATTATTTGCCGTTATGGTCATGCTTACGATCGTATTCTCGGTCGAAAGCCACTTTGTATAGTACAGACTAGGTCGATAGCACAGGTAGCTAAATTGTGATAATGAGATATTTTTAGAATAACCCAGATAGAGAAAAGAAAATTGAACTAAACTGCTCCCTTCACTTCTATTTATAGAAAATTAGCTTGGAATTTATATCTGGAATTAACAAGAAGATAAGAATTCAATGAATATTCTTTTTTATGAAGTATAACGGGTGTGAAAAGAAATAGATGATGGGATTTAGGCCTTGACAAGGAAATCTCAGGCTTGTTTTCAGAAAAGTCTTATGCTCGGCAAGACTAAACATCTGATTACTGGCATGACATTTCCTTGTCTCGGCCTCGACTCCACCATAGATTATATTATTCTCCAGTGGTTGCTTAGATTTTTTGCGAACAAGGCCATTAGTTACATGGTCCATGCACGAGATTTTCACTAACCTTCGGTAGCATCTCATGTCAAATCAAAGGCCGGTGTTCTTTTCTCATACTCTGCTGTCAAGATAACGATCCACAGGCACAATGAAAAGCGGATATGGCAAGGGAGCGCATCGGTTTCATCTTTTATCCAAGAGGTATTTTCTTATGTCTCCGCATGGGCTTCAGCTTTGAAACCCAACTTCTATCATTTTACCTTGATATCATTTTGGATGCCATAGGCGCTGTTTGTCATCAGTTTGGTTTTCTCAGCACTTATCTCAGTCGTATGCTTTGTGCAGATTTTGTGGAGACTTTTAACTAGGCTTCAACTTGCTGTTCCGCTGCAAGTCGCATGTTGGTAAATTTCTGCCGCTTATGCAAACCTTTCATTCATCTTCTTCGAGAGCATCAGGCATACCGTAATTATTTCAAGAAAATTGTAAAGAGGGTGGGTGACAGATTACATCCTTGCCTAACTTCTACTGTCGTTCTGAACCATTCTCTTGTGCTGCCATTCATCTGCGCTGCACTTGTAGCCATGTCGTAGAGGTCTTCATTGCTGCAAACTGGATTTGCATTGATAAAGTACTTCCGAGTGGTGGCCCATTAAGCTTATGCCATACTCTGTCAAAGGCTCTTAATTAATCACTAGACATGCTAAAGATTTTGCTGATGCTGAAGATGCTTTTCAGTTAGCAGCCTGAGGTTAAAGATATGTTCTGTGGGGCCCCTTCTAGCTCTGCACCCAGTCTGCACTTTGGGTTCTTCGGCGATTAACTCTTCAGCATGGGGGTTAAGCCTGTTCAAGATGACTTTCGGGATGACTTTACTCGGATGTCTGATGAGGCCTATGCTACTGTAACTGTTGCTCTGGAAAACTTTTGAATTCCTTATTATGGAGTGTAATGATCAGCGATTGAGTCCATGGGGTAGAATATGCTGCTGTCCAGATCCTGATATATTATCTTTGTCATAAGATATCAGTCATGGCCCCCGCCATCCCCAGCTGGCTTAAACAAGTTTTGCTGGTATATCATCAGATCCGGCAGATTTTACCTCCCCTTTTATGCCCCCATCCTTTTATGCTTCCCAGAGGATAAGCACATAGTCGTCACTGTGTCCGTTCATCTGGTCGGCCGTTCGTCTTTCCGTCCGCCCTTCCGTCACACTTTTGTCCGGAACATATCTCTGAAAGTATTAAAGGAACTAAACGAATCTTCACACCTTGATAAAGAGCAATGAGAGGAAGTGCAGAGCACAAGAACCATAACCCTGCCACATGTAATTACTGAGTTATTTTCTTAATTCGTTTTTTCATTATTTTGCTTGTCCGGAGCATATCTTTGAAATTATTGAAATGAAATGATTAAACTTCATACATTGATAGAGGGCAATGAGAGAAAGAGAGACCTCAGGAACCATAACCTTGTCATAAGTAATTATGAAGTTATTTCCCTCTTTTCAATATTTTGCTTGTCTGGAGCATAGCTCTGAAAGTTTTAAAGGGAACTGAATCAAAATTCACACATTGTTAGAGGGCAATAAGAAAAAGTACAGAGCAAAAGAACCTTAATCCTGTGACAAGTAATTACGAAATTATCGCTCTTCTTATCTTTATTTCAGTATTGCGCGCGAAGAATATCTCTGAAAATGTTAAAGGCAAATAAATGAAAAAGACCTCTGACAGTCGATGCATATTTGCCTATTTTTCGACAAATTAAGGCACCTTCCTCAGGCAGCAAAAGTTGAGATAGTTGGCATTAATGTGTAGACTTATGTACTATGAAGGTATTTCAACAGTGATTTTGAAAAATTATCATGCTCAAGAGTGGTACGTGAAATTTTCAGTCTCTGAAATTTTCTTTGGCTTTTCTAATATATAGCCTATATATGAATCGCGACATGACAAAACCAACAGAGTGGCATGTGCGTCCCGCGCAGACTCAGATCAGCCTTGGCAACTCAGAGTCTTCGCTATGCTCTTAAAAGGTATATAACTAAGCGTCCACGCTACCCTATGCCGACAATGAAGACGCAGATCAGATTGGGCGGATGCCTTGGCTGATCTGAGTCTTCGCTAGGCGCACGGTTTTGTTGTGTCGAGGCTCATATCAAAGACTGTTTTCCGACAATGTGAAGTAAAGCCTTTAGTGGGCACTTATAACTTCTGAAATCTTGTGCAGTAAACACAAAACTTCAGAAAGTTGCTTAACCAAAATTTCGGCTTGAGCGGTCTCAGGATTTGCGCGTAAAATTTTCCGAAGACGCCACCTTAGTTAAGGTGATGTTTAAGGTGATGTACAGACGCACTTTTAAAGACACTCCTTTGTAAATGTATGACTTGGACCTTGAATATTTAAGTTCTACGTTAAATTAAGGCATGATTGTGAACCTGGGCCCTGATGTGATACAGTAGTCTACTTGTAGGACTGTTCCACGGAGGCCTTTGTTTTATTTAGCATGTGCGTTTCTGGCAATTTCCAGAACTCGTTAAAGAGGTTCTATTAAACACTTCCCGTCGATACCAGGCAGGAAGAGCGAGGGAAACAAAACAATTGCGAAAATAGAAACAATCGTACAAACGCGGATAATTTGGCGTGCTTCCTCGGTTCATTGCAGTTGCATACTCTGATGGTTAGTTGGCCCTAAGTCATTCACAATTAATTATACCTGTTGTGATCGTTCATTTTCGCAACCCATCTATCGGTATGTAAGTAGACTCCACACTGTCTTTTCTCGCTAATCTCACTACTAACATGACTAAAATGGTGTAAATCAATTTTTACATGTATTTCGTAATAACATTTAAGCTAAAGATTTTGGAATACATTATTTCAGAGACCAGGATTGGTTTAATAACATCGGCCGACCTCCAGGAGACAGGCGAGCTTCTATATCTCCAGAACTCAGATTATCCCAATGCTCCAATCAGGGCCGCTGTAACCACCGCTTTATGTTCTGTAGAGACAACGAGTTGTTCATCACAAGTCAACGTTTATTTCGTACACTTTGAACTTGCTGATGGTGGAGGATCCTGTACAGATACCCAAAATCTTCAAGTTGATGACAAAGGCGTCACTCACACATACACATGTTCCGACAATACATATTACACAATCAATCTGAAACTTACAAGTGCCTCGAATTATTTGAAAGTAACATTAAATAACCCCGATGGAACAAATGAAGGAAAGTTCGTGATAGGATTTGCAGGTATGTTTATCACGGTGGGTAATCTCAACAGGAGATAACGGGAATCACCGCAGTGACGCCATCGGATGATCACGTGGGTAGCCTGAGCACCAGGCAGTGTTTTTCTATAGGATATAGTCTGAAGTGTAATCGTACACTGTAAAATGCGTAAAAGATAATTAAAATAAGTGCGAATAAATAGCTACCGATTTAAAACAATTGGAAATGAGGTCTGTCATATGAAAAAAGAAATAATTTATAGATAAAATAATTGTAATTGAATTCATCTAGTAAAACGCGTGTTTGGGTATACCCACCAACTTAAATGGACTGTTTTTCTTAATAACTACGACTGAAAAAATATTAACAGAATAAAATGAAAATACTGCAGATCAGTATCTTAGTCTTTTCCACTTTAAAGTATATTTACTAGTATAAATAGGATATGATAAAAATGAAATAAAATAAAAAAGTAGAATATTATACCTAAGAAAACTTAAGCGGAATTACTGTGAAATGACGATCGGATTTAGGGAAAAGAAAATTAAAAACAAAAAATAATAGAAATATATAATATCTATGGATGGTTGCGATTTCTTAAAATTTTATAAACAATAAAGAAAGAAAGAAAAAATAAACAAAATATAAGAAGCCATACAGTTGCGCTAACGGATAATTAGCCGTACTTGTCGCACAAACAGTTTATTTTGAATACACGTTTATTTCCAATTGTCACCACAGGAAACCAGCAGCGTTTTTGATCTATGATAAGACATCGTTGATCAAAGTATCAACTGAAGATAGCGAAGATACTATTATACAACAGAAAACAAATTATTTTAATTCAGAAAATTAACATAGAATATAGACTCAGATACTTTTTATTTGAGTTTCTATGATAAAAAGTATATATTGTATTTTGTGAATGCGAGATCTAACAAGTTAAGAACAATTTAATGCTAACTATAATTCAATGATAAAATTGAATTTCGCATTTCATCTCGTTTCATTGTAAGCTTTTAGCTGTACCCTAAAACAAGCAAATGCCATCTAAAATATTGATTTCAAACAATTTATAAAATTCCATAATAGAGCGAAGCCAACAGCACTTTTTGAAAGTTACATGACGTTCAAAAGCTTGAACTAAGAAATATAAAAGAAAAAGATATGCATCTGAGTTATTCATCAACGATTCACTGCCATTTATACAGTCATTCATTCTTTCTATGGTTTGTCTGCTCGTTCATTCGTTGTAATTTTTCGTTTCCCTATTTACACGCTACATCATCTAGACATTTACAAATCTGCGCTATTAACATGTATGATAGAAAGGGAAAAAATATTTTCGGAGCATCTTAGCATGCAAATAAATCATGAAATTCAATTTCATTAAAGAAAATATAGGCCTGAAATATTATCTGTCTAAAACAATGAAATTTTGCTGTTTTAAATTCATATTTTACACGAACAATCACGCGCATTAGCTGTATGCTATAATACTGTATCAATCTTTCTGCCAACCATACTCGGGGAGTCCCCCAGGTGTCTTATCAGTGACGTCACGCTTTAATCTCCTATATACGGAGACACTGGCTCCGCACCTTAAATTTTATGGATAACTTCCGCGTCACGTGCGGCTCTAAAGCTGTAACTGGGAAAAAAGATACCACAAGATGCTGTTCTGGCGTTTCTTGATTTTTATCTGTCGTTTCACGGATGAACTGTATAGAAAAAAATGAAAAGCAGAACACTATTAGATGGCTATAGCATTGACGCTACGATCAAAGAAGGGTGTATAAATGTCACTTGGCATTCTTTGAAAATATTTGTGCCGAGGCGAGTCTGATATTTCAGCGGCACAGAGTGCGAGAAATGTCACTACATTTTTCCATAAACGGGAGAGCTTTATGGACTTGAAAGGCGACGTTAACGTCTATGATTGGTAAATACAGTTCCCCAATTACCCCGATCAATTTTCTGACCGAAAACGCGCGGAACTGCACTAAGTCTGCACCAAAAGGGCATGACTCCGCTTATGTAGTGTGGCTCCGTTTATGGAATGCGGGTCTGAAGTTGTAGACTCAGTTTCATCTAGACCACAATGGCTCGCTCTTACCTCGCACTTCGAGACTTAACAGACTATCAAAGTCAGTCACGTGCAGACTCGACACGCGCAGACTCGCGAACATACATGTACAGAAGTTAATACCCGAATAAAACAACATTGGAGTACTGAGTCATTTTGTTCGTGGCATCTTTGCTTGAACTCTAAATACAAGTCTATCACAGTTCAGAAACATAAATTTGCTTGTGCATGTGTGTGTGTGTGTGTGTGTGTGTGTGTGTGTGCGTTCGATCGTTTTTGTTAAACGTCGCTTTCAAGAATCTTTCTGTCATATCACGACGGTTTCTGGTTGTGACAGAGAGAGAGAGAGCTCAATGTTCAATTTAAGAGTGCTGCCTCCCTGAACTACTATACTTAGGACACTTAATGCAGGGGTCAGTCTAGAGTTCTCAGCGAGAAGTTATGCGACATTTTCTGAATTTCAGAGAGAAATTTTAATCCTAAGTTTGGATTTTCTATATGTTTTATACATTTTGACTTCTCCCTCAGCTCAAAATAGGGAGGTCAGTCAGCCTAGTGAGACTATTTCTCCGATTTCTCCCTCTAGGCTGGCCCCTGCAATAATATGATACCACGCCCAGTCGCATTATTCGGTACCTGGTCGACCAGCACTAGCTCTTCCCCATAAATCTGTGTGCCAAGTGCGAAGCAGCTTGTAACATTTTGAAAGACTTTTTTTTTTAAATTTACATCATCAATAGTGCATATATTATTTTATTTTTGTCCTAACAACATGGTGAACATTCCAATAATCAGTTCGTTCCGGCGACATACCAAGTCTTCAAAATTGGTACAACCTTCTTCTCACTTAGCACACGTATATACGGGGTAGAGCTAGTACTGATCGACCAGGTTCAGGATAATGTGCCTGGGTGTGGTATAATGTCATGGAGTGTCCTGGTTACAGTATTTCAGTAAGGCAGAACTCTAAAAGAGAACATTGAGCTCCCCATGTCATGCTATGTCAACACCAAAAACCGTCGTGATATCTATCATCCTTTACGTCTTAACCCCCGAGTGGGACGTCAGACGGGTTCCGACAAACCAAGTGCTGAAGGTGTTAGCCGAAACAAAAGTATAGGAAAAGTATACATGTATAATGAATATTTTCAGTGCTAAGAGGGTAAGTGACATCACCATTTCCCAGGTGTTTCAGAACACATTCCCCACCCACACTAAAGACAGCAGAAGCTGCTGCAGTTTTTCTGCAGTTCTCTACTAGCAATTTTCTGCTTCTCACTGTTAGTGACTGACTCTAACATTCATGCTGATCAATCAGATGCTGAGACCCTTTATCCATGTGCCAGTGCTTGTCCCCCGCCACATATGATCATAAAGGGCTTCAATGTTATACCTGCAACAAGTGGTTTCATTCACCCTGTCAGAGAGTGGGTAAATCAGTGTATGATTACCTCTCAAATTCTAGCTGTTCATGGCACTGCACCACATGTAACAGTATAAACTACTCTGTCGGATCCTCCAAGGATCAGAGTTCCTTTGCGATTGACAATCATTTCAGTGCGTTTGGTTCTTTTACAGACAACGATATGATTGAAAGATTGTTGAACGCGATATTTAACAAAAAAAGAACGAACGAACACACGCGCATACATACACAAGCAAAATTTCTGTTTCTGAACTGTGATAGACTTGTATTTGGAGGTCATGTAAAGATGCCAAAAATGACACAATACTCTAATAATACTTTATTGGTGTTAGCTGCTGTACATGTATGTGACTTCAGAGCCGCTTTCCATAAACGGAGCCACACTACATACTCGAAGCCATATATTTTTGGTAATTGGGGAATTATTTTTACAAATAATAGACGTTAATGTCACCTTTCGGTTCCACATAGCTTGTCCCTTTATGGGAAAACTGTAGTGACTTTTCTCGCAATGATTAAGGTAAAGGTAAAGGTTTCCCATAGCCTAATAGCCGTAGGGGCAGTGGGGGTTAGAGACCCACTGTATCTTGGGCTCAGCTGATGAAAGGCGGAGCCCATCCCTCTCCTTTCGCTGCCTTATCCTTCCCTAATTCGAAAAAGGTACCCATTTACTGCTGGGTTGACAGAGAGAGTTTTCCAGTCATCGTATGGCGACAGTGAGCCGCGAACTCACGACCTTACGGTGACTTTCTGCTCAATAGCCGAGCCACTCTAACCACTCGACTACCGCGCCTCTCTCTAATCGCAATGATTAGACTCGCCTAAGAGCAAATATTTTTTTTAAAAAAGGCAAGTGGCTTTTATACAACATTCTCTGGACCTAACGTCAGTTAAAGACATGGCCATCTAAAAGTATTCTGCCTTTTTCGTTTCGTCCCTGAAACAACAGATAAAAGTCGAGAAACGCCAGACCTACCTCTTACTGTCACACTTTTCGCAGCTACAATTCAGAACCGCACGTAACGCGGAAGTTCTCCATATCTTTATAGTGCGGAGCCAGTAGCTCCGTTTATCGATATTCCCGACCATGTTATTGTAGTCATACTGTAATTGTATTTTTTCGGGGGTTGAGGTGCGGGTGCAGAGTTGCTCGTTTTGACAATTTTGTCCATTTTGCATGTATAAATGTTTGCGCTTTCATTTATTTAAGAAATGATTTTTCCTTAACCGTGAATCAACGCTGTTTAACACATGCTATTGGTGGGTAGATCACGCAATATTAATTCACGACGGCGAAGCTGAAGTGAATTTATAATCGTATCTGCCCGACAACACGGGCTTTCATTTGTTTAAGCTATAATTTTTCTTTACCCGTTAATTTTCGCTGATTAACACATGTTCTAGCACTAATTCATGCCAGTTTTGCCATCTGACTTAATTGCATTAATACCCAACATATTTTATTGCTAAACGCTTGGCTAAACAGGAGGAGGTTGGAGTTGACACAATATCAGAGTGTGTCAGATCCATAACAGACGTATTTGTATCTTATGGTGGTCATATTAATCACTGATTTTGGGCAAAGACAAAAACCTGCATAAAACGCTGAAAATACAGCAAATCTTCACCAAACTTAGCAGGTGCATTCTTTATATTTTTTCACGATTGAGAATCCATACATGCAGGATTTGTTGATGTTAAAATTATTTTCATAAGAAAAGATCAAAGGGAAATTTCTGCGCAGAAATCTGATAAAAAGTAGTATCATTATTGAAAAATAAACTTAATGCTGTGGGTACCTTATTGCATTATAAAGAGCGTCCTAGTAATTATTTTTTTACAACTCACATATTATCAGGCTGAGCAGATAACAAAAGACGTAGCCTGTGTCCATTTTTTTTGTCAAAACACACATGTAGGTCTATTTTAACAAGATTGAACAATTTCATTTACAGACCTGTCTTAGTATCAGCAGTTTATTATTCATCTTGTAGGTGTTACATAGGTTTGCTTGCCTATTTTATTCTATCCCATAATCTTACTAGGTCGAAACAATCCCTTTCCACCTTGTCCTGTCTTCAGCTGCCCTAATTAAGCTGACAAAATCCATCCCTGTCCATTCCTTAATATTGTCTTCCTACCTCTTCTTCTGTCTACCTCTTCTTCTTTTTCCTTTCACTGTGCCCTGTCGAATCGTCTTTGCTAAACCAGAAGACCTTGAGACGTGGCCAAACCACCTTAGTTTCCGTCTCTTGACCAGCGTCAGGAGTTTATCATATTCTCCAATGGCTGCTGGATCTTCCTGCGAACCTCCTCTTTAGTTATATGGTCCTTGTACAATATGTTCGGTAACCTTCGGTAGCAACTCATCTCAAAGGCCTGCGTTCTTTTCTCTAACTCTGCATCAAGGTCCACGATTCACAGGCATACAGAAATATGGAAATGACAAGGAAGCGCATAAGTTTCACCTTTGATCCAAGAGATGTGTTGTTATCTCTCCAAAATGCTTGCCTACCCTATATTTAATGAATGAATTTAGTGTACATACACCATATACATGGTTGAACATTTTAAAATAAGCTACCGTTTTCATCTGGTCTACCTTACAATTTGAGAAAGTGTTGTAACAAATAATTTGTTAGGACGCTCTTTAATAATGTACCTTCAGCGCTACGAAAATTTTCAATAACGATTTTATATTTTTAGATTTCTGCGCAGAAAATTACCCTTTGATCTTTCTTTAAAAGCACAATTTTTTAAGCAATTCAATTCTTTATTCACTCTAGGTTAACATAGTTAACAACAAGAGGCCATGCAATGATATAAATTCAAACTATCGACATCGTGGCAATCATACATACATGTTATAGATGTTATAGCTACTTCTAATAACTGAATTGCTATGTTATAATACTGGGTACACAACAGATGCAGTTTCAGAACACAGATACAATAATGGTAGGGGAGAAGAAGAAAAAAAATAAATAAATACAAAAAATAAAAAAGTTGTACTTGAAACCTTGCGAAATATTAAATCAGCAACTCGTCGAATAAAGAAATAAGTATATGGCAGCTACCCGCTGGTCACACGACACCGAATCAACATTGAATCAACCCTGATTCAACGTCATGACGGTTGAATCAGGGTCGATTCAAGGCCAATCCAATGCTGCGCGCCTGCAGGTAGGTAAAGGCAGACATACTAACCGTAAAGAAAGTCATCCTATGTAACTAACAAAAATATACTACTTGTACCTTCTGAATATATACATGACCTGAAATTTTCAAGATTGGTTAGAAACATAAATAGATAGACGTTGCAATGGTGGTGATAAATAGTTCTGTACTATTTACTGTAACCATAACTAAACGGCAAAGCTAGAAGTTTGTAAATTTTCCCCATTGTTACCAAATATTACCGTATCATCCGCATACAACAAAATAAACAATTTAAAGTAAATAAGTATTTCATCATCATTGAATTCGCAGTTGATGCCTGGTACTGATTTCTGACTAAAATAATATTCTAAGTCGTTCAAATAAATTGAAAAAAGAAATGGCGAAAGACTTTCGCCTTGTCGAACACCTATACTACATGGGAAAAAGATCGACGAACATTCAGATGTTGTAATCCGTGATTTAATATTATTATAAAGATTTTGTATAAGACTAAAACATTTTCCACTAATGTGATACGCTTTAAGTTTCTGCCACAGTCCGTCCCTCGATACTGTGTCAAACGCTTGTTTGAAGTCTACAAAAGCCAGAAATAATTTTTCACGTCTTGATTTGAATATCTCTATAAGGCTATTAATGAAAAATAAATTATCCACGGTCGAATGTCCCTTTCTGAAGCCTGCCTGACAATCAGTCAATACATTACATGTTTCTGCATACTTAGACAATCTATTGTTTAAAATTGATGTAAATAATTTCCCTAGACAACTAAGAAGAGAGATAGGGCGATAATTTTCAGGGCTTTGTATATCTCCTTTGTTCTTATAAATTGGTAAAATATTACCAAGTAGCCAATTTTCTGGAATATTGCTATGATCAAAAATTATATTGAATAATTTGACGTACACTGGGAGTAGAAAATTCAGCGTGTTTATTATATGTTCGTTCATAATATCATCAATACCAGGAGATTTGTTGCGTTTTAAGGATTTAACGGCTTCTATTATTTCGCCTTCCGATATAGGTAAGTTTATTTCTTGATTAACGGGATGGTTTTGCTCATCCTGAAAATAAGTTTGTGTCTCGTCTTCCCCAGATGGTGGGTTATTGACAGTTTGAAAATGTTCGTATAGATCGTTCAAAGTTGCAGCGCATTTTTTGGGTTTACCATCATTTATTATTCGCCAGTATTCCTTCGGGTTTTTATTTTTTAGAGATCGGATTTTTTCAATTTTATTGTTATTAAAACGTTTTATATTCCTGTTTATAGTTTGTTTATAATCTTTACTTACTGTTTTAAGAATATTTTTATAATGATTGGTTTTGTATTTATTATATAATCTTCGTGCTTTATGGTACACGTTTCTCGCAATTCTACATTCTTGACTAAACCAGGGCTTATGTTTTTTATTTTCGTCACATTTTTTCTGTTTATGATAACCAAAAGTATCCACGCAGGTAGTTTTGTATAACAGTACGATATCGCCAACTACTCGATCTATATCAGAGTTCGATACTTCTGTTTGTTCACAAATAGTTTCTAAATAATCATTAACGCGTTTAAGTGCCACAAAATCAAAATTTTGCGTAAATTCTTCATCTTTTCCTTGACTCCATAGTTTAACATTTGGGTCTTCTTTCGTAATAAGTTTCGGTGAATCCGGATTTAACGAATATTTTTTTTGTTTCAAAAGTTAAGGAAACTCCACAGTGAGCATCAGAAAATAAGCTTGAAAAATCGTCAATTTCAAAATTATTTATATGTTCAAGTAATGCTGGACTGGAAATAAAATAGTCCACCGTACTACGGTCTTTACATGTCAACTTCGGTCTAGTTGCGTCTGTCCCCATTCTTCCATTCAAAATGAACAAATCATTACTTTTGCAGAATTCAAGCATCTGATTTCCGTATGCATTGGTTGTTAAATCTGCTGAGTCTCTGTCGATGGAAACATTACATTTTAGCAAACACTGAATTGCGCTCATACTTTCGTCAAATATCAAACCATTATCGTACATTTCTGAAATAAATTCATCGGCAATGACATAATCGGGAAGTTTACCCGTTCGCGAATTAAAATCGCCGAATAAGATAACATATTTTGAATTACCACAATGATTGTCAATTTCACATTGTATCTCAAAGTACGGGTCTTCGGACGCATATTTTGAACCAGCTGGTGGTATGTATACTATACCACAACATATGTTTGCTTCCGTGTTAGCAATCTCGGTTGTTATACTGAACCACTGTATTAATTTAGAATTACTTTGCTCTAACTTTAGATATGGTAATATGGAATTTTTAGCAATCAATGCCGTTCCACCAGACCTGTACCTTGAGATTGTCTGCCTATTATGATAAATAATAGTATAGCCTGGTATTTCTAGAAAATCAGCATCGTCAAGCTTCGTCTCTTGGACACCAACTAAATCATACGAATTAATTAGTTCGATGAATTCTGGGTATCGTAACTTATTTCGCAGTCCACAAACGTTTATTGATAAAAATTTTAACTCAGGAATAGTAAGTGTATCGTTCCTTACATCTGATTGTATTTTATTCGGCGCATTCGACGGACTGTCCGCCGTAGTACTGTTGTGTCCCACACATCCCTAATGCGCACTGTTATTGACCGAGTTTCTCTCTACAGGTGAGCTGTCACGTGACCCAGTTGGTCCACTTATCGTACCGCTACCTGACCCATTCATGTTTATGACTGGGCCATCTATTAAAACTGCATTACTCTGTCCAATTGGTGATTCAGTAAATTCACACGATTGTAGCGTTTGTGTATCCATGGGCTCCTGCGGGGTAATATCCGGAATTTGTTCCAATGCACACTCATATGTAGCCTCATCGCGAGGTTTTTTCGAAAAGTCATTTTCCAATGGCGCGGATGCTGGTTGCTTCCGCGTAGTTGATGTTTTTGGCTGTGGCGTCGGGGTGCTGTCAAGATTTGCCAAACTTTCATATCTGTTTGACGTTTGTACGCCATAAGACGTGTAACCTTGGTCATTACGTGACCTTGACGCATATATATTACGTGACGTAAACGTTCTTGTGGCATTTTGATTTTGTCTATTTGTTGTTGAACGTTGATTTTGTCTGTTTTGTTGTGTATATGTATAGGCCTTCGGCCTTGCACCTTGGTCCGTTACATCTTTGGGGCCTGGCACATACTCTATATTGTTAATGAATAATTTATCTCGTACTAGACGTACTTTATTGTCTTTATTTTCACGAGCTTTCTTCACAATCGGATATAACACTTTACGTTTGTTTTCTATTTCGGCCGGAAATTGTTCTCGTACACCGTATTTTGTGCCTTTGAGTGTCTCAGGGGCAGCAAAGCAAACCCTTTCCCGGTCTCAGAATCTATGAAATTTGGCAATAATTGGCCTCGGGAACGATTGTTGACCTTTATATTTGCCAAGACGATGCAACCGGTCCAAAGGCATTTCGTCGTGTATGTTAAGTTTTGAGGAAAAAAATTCGCATAACTTTTCCTCACAATTTTCGTTATAAACGTCAGTTTCATCTTCGTCTATTCCCGTAAAAATAAGGTTCTCGCGCATGGAGCGCCACTGTATATCCGTTAACTTTTCTTCTGTTTGTTGTTGTTTTGATTTGATATTCTCCTATTGTGTCTCAATGGTGGCAATTCGTTTGCTGAGATTGTCAATGCTTTTCTTATTTTCAGTATTTTCAAAGATAACATCGTCACATAGTTCACTATATGTCGAAATACTTTGATCATAATTAATTATTTGGGATTGAACATAATCAACTTGGTTGTCCAACTCAGAAACATTAATTTTGACTTGTGCTATTGACTGCTTCACTTCGTTAATTTGAGTTAGTTTTTGTTCCATGTTTACCATTCTTGAATTCTGGTTTTGTAACTGAGTATCAATTTGCTGCCATTTTGAGTTTTGGTTCAGAAGTTGTGCTTCAATATTTTGTAGCCGAGCATCAAATCTTTCCAACATAAAATTTACCCATGGAGGTGCCTCAGATAGTACACATTGCTCAGTATTACTATTCGTGTACATAGATTGTTTACGTTGAATATCACTTTGTAACACACTGGCTTGGATATTTTGTTGTAGCTGCGACGACTGTTGGGCGGCCACGTTTTGGATTTGCTGCTGGGACTGATTGGAATGAACAGGTTGGCTGCAAAGGCCACTATGCAGTGTCGTATAAAATTGGGTCATACTCGGTTGTTGTTGTTGTTGATGCTGTTGACAGGGCGACGCGGTCTGTAAACGCTCATTCGAGATTTGCTGAGACTGCAATTGGTGAAAATTATGCAGCTGTGCAGCTGTATCAACTTGCCCATATAAGGTGTCTCTTGCTTGACCAAGAATTGTTCCGATTTGAGGGCTTTGATTGTTCATGTTTAAGTTCTGAGAGTTCGTGGGCGCCGCCATGTTTATTGGTTGATCTGTGTTGGGTGGGGTAGCTGTCATACCTATATTTTCAGAATTTCAACTTTTCCGCTGAGAATTTCCACTTTGTTTACCCTTTTTATGTGATCCCGTCATAGTTCCAATTGTTTACAACCAAATGTCAACAAAATAAGCTCGTAGGGCCAAATAAACATAAATTTTTTCCGGGATCGTTGAAGACGCACAGCTTACCGCCACGATGTCACATGATCAAAAAAAATGGTCCTTGTACGAAATGTTCGGTAACCTTCGGTAGCAACTCATCTCAAAGGCCTGCGTTCTTTTCTCTAACTCTGCATCAAGGTCCACGATTCACAGGCATACAGAAATATGGAAATGACAAGGAAGCGCATAAGTTTCACCTTTGATCCAAGAGATGTGTTGTTATCTCTCCAAAATGCTTGCCTACCCTATATTTAATGAACGAATTTAGTGTACATACACCATATACATGGTTGAACATTTTAAAATAAGCTACCGTTTTCATCTGGTCTACCTTACAATTTGAGAAAGTGTTGTAACAAATAATTTGTTAGAAGCTATTTAATAATGTACCTTCAGCGCTACGAAAATTTTCAATAACGATTTTATATTTTTAGATTTCTGCGCAGAAAATTACCCTTTGATCTTTCTTTAAAAGCACAATTTTTTAAGCAGCATGGACCTCTTTTTTGTATTCTAAACTGTAGAGAACAACAAAAATAAGAAATCTGCTAACTTTCAGGGAGATACGTTATTTTTCTGGTTTTATGCAGATTTTCGCATTCACCACAAATCTCCACCTTAAGCACGACATGTCATCCCGATGTAAAACGGTTTCTGACATTCCTGCGGTGGTTGCTCCATGATAAATATGTCGTTGTTCTTGCTGTCATGACATCTAACAATATTGAGTTGTTTGTAAAACATACTACCTCAACTGCTTGAGAGAGGAGCTTGGTTTGATCACTTCGGAAGGAAACCCTGCATATACATGCACTTCGTTGACAAAGAAGGAAATTCTTAGAACCACAAGACGGCTGTGCTTTCCTGTGTGGTGTTACAGACAGACAGGAAAGCAGTCTGTGTATCTAAATATTTCGCATTTGTCGATGTTTATATGGATTATACGAGTTCAGACTTATGATTTCGGTACTTTGACCGCTCTGCTTGAAACTATACATGCCAAAATCCCGTAATAAATCAAATATTGGGATAGTTATGTCTAAACAAGCAGTGAAAATCCAGCTCAAACTGCTAGGGAGCAGACTGATCCGGGTACACTGGTTGCCATTCAATCTGCATTGGTTGCATGAATGCATTTGATCCGCGACACGAGAACACCAACAAAGTGGTTGTGCGCCCATCGCAGACTCAAATCAGCCTGGGCATCCGCCCAGTCTAATCAGAGTTTTGCTGTTCGCATGTAGTTAACTTAGACCCTTAGCTACCCTTTAAGCGCTTAGCGAAGACTCTGATCAGAATGGGCGGATGCCCAAGCTGATCTGAGTCTGCGCTGGGCGCACAACCACTGTTTCTTTACTCGTGTCGCGGCTCATTTGTAAAACCAGACTATTTTATTTTTTTAGGACAATCAAGGCAATTACACTCTTCGAAGAAAGTTTAGCATATCTGAGCCACGACATGACAAAACTAACAAAGTGGTTTGTACACCCAGCAGAGACTCAGATCAGCCTAGGCATACGCCCAGTCTGGTCAGAGTCTTCGCTGTCCGCATGAAGGTAGCTTAGACTCTTGGCTACATTTTAAGCACCAGCAAAGACTCAGATCAGACTGGGCGGATACCCAGGCCGATCCGAGTCTTCACTTGGCGCACATGCCACTTTGTTGGTTTTCTCGTGTCGCGGCTCATTTCAGTTTCACGGTGGTTCTGTTACACATCCTGCAGATTAATTGCAACATATTAAACAACGGTATAATGATTGACTTGGAAAGACAGTATGCATAGGCATGTGTCTGTTGATATTTTGGTCCAAACATATCAGTTTTATGAACTTTGAACTGTGTAGTTGTAATATATGTTTCTAGTTAATTCATTTTTTCGCGGCGCAGCCGCGTATAATTTCAGTTTTGTTCCACAATTCACAAGATTTCATTGGTCAAATGACGCGTATGTCAAAGTTTAACCAATAATATCAAGGTCAATGAATATTTTACCTTCGTTTTTCCCGTCTTACTGCTCTGCGTAAATGCTAGCACTCTGTCGGAAATTAATTCAAATTGTTTCTCTTGTTTGTAAATTTATAATAGACATTTTATCTAAAACAGACTCAGATATTCAAAATTTTTTTTTCGTTGTAGATCTACTGTCGATTTCTACTTTTGGTTTAATACACACAAATAGACAGTGCACCAGGTTGGTAACTGTTCTGGAATCAGGTCAATCTCAGGATTTACCGCGGTCCATTTTGGAAATCCGAATTGGACAGCTCAGTCTTGCGACAGGTCCTGTCGCTACCCAGTGTCAAAATTTACGGTTTCGGGTGCCGAACGGCATAGCTCACTTGAGTCATATTCATCAAAGTTATTGTCAACTCTCCACATAGAGATATATTACAATACACACTTCCATTCAATCTGCGGTGTTTATCTCTGTTTAAAAGATTTTTCTTGTTTATTATACGTGGCAAAAGAAGTTAGGGATATTTGTATGTACGGTGAAATAAAAGGAAACTAAGACATATCTAAAATCTGAAATTGATATATTTGATTACATCATTTCATTTACAGACAAAAATCCATCCGTTGGAGTCTGTAGCACTAGACGTGAATGAGAAAATTTGTATGGAAGATCACTAGGGTCATCAATAAAACCTCACAAATCTGACAATATCGCGTATGTCCCCCTGTTGCATCTATGCAGGCCACACAACGACGACGCATACTCCTGATGAGTCTGGCAAGCTGTAGCTGGGGTATCCTCCTCCACTCCTCCTGTAAGGCTGCGCCCAAAGCTTGGAGCGTTATTGGTCGTGGAACTCTCTGTCGTACACGCTGGCCGAAAATGTCCCAAACATGCTCGGCTGGCGACAAGTTGGGGATCGAGCAGGTCAATTGAGATGATCCACATTGTTCTGCTGCAGGAACTGCTGTACTATCCTCGCCCGATGAGGTCTTGCGTTGTCATCCTGCAGCACTACGTCGTGTTGTTAAACAAAAGGCAGAACAACCGGCTATAGCACTTCACTGATGTAGCATTGGCCTGTCAGAGTTTTGTTAAGCACAAGCAGCTCTGTGCGGGAACGAACAGATATGCCGCCCCATACCGTAAGACTTCCTCCTCTATACCGGTCATGTTCAACAATGACACAGTTCGCGCACCTCTCACCCCTGCGACGCCAAACGCGACGTCGTCTGTCAAGCGATCCAGCAGAAACCATGACTTGTTGGTAAAGAGTATAGTCGCCCATTGTTGGTTAGTCCATCGACGATGCTGCCTTGTCCATGCTAGCCTGGCTTGTCTATGTCTCTGGGAAAGTGGCACCCCAACGTAAGGTCGTCGAGCTCTAAGTCCAGCGCTGTGAAGTCGATCCACACGGTTTGAACAGACACTCTTGTTCGAGTTCTTGAGAGACGTTCGCGCAGTTGTTCGGCGCTTACTGATCGTGATCTCAAGGCTGACGTACGCAGGAACTGATTCTGGTCTTGCGACGTGGACCTCGGGCGCCCACTTCGACGTCGATCTAACGTGCTGTTGGTTTGTGCCTACCGAGTTCGCAGGCGGCTGATCACACTCTGTGAAACACCCAAACGTCTAGCAACTTCGACTTGCCTCATGCCAGCTTCGAGCATTCCAATAGCGCGTAAGCACGCGTCGTTTGGCAGATGTCGACGTTGTGGCATTTTAACGCTAGTAGAACAGATGTTGTCAATAGTAAAGCAATAGATTTGTTAACCAGAAATTTGTTCACTTTTGAAATGATTAGCGCTCAAATTCAGGTGATGAGCAAAGCTCACCGGTGAAAATTGAGCATTGTGTATTTGTGATGTTTTTCACTTAACCCTACTGTTGTATTGTGCATGTTTTTTTCTGTACAAGAATGTGAACTGATTTCAGTTCTACAAAATTTATTGTTATTGAATAAACTTTATTATTAGACCATAATATAATAGAATGGATTAATACCTGTCATACATTTCACTCTAGAATAAAAATATCCTTAACGTTTTCTTCCATGTATATAATTTTCTGCATACAAAGAAGTCGCGCGTGTAAAATGTGTTACATCAGATGAGAGACCATGTAACAGATATGCTTCATAAAAAGTTTGAAGTTCCAGTATCAAAGACTGCAAATAGGATACGAACGATCTGTCATTTTGGAAACAAGTTTTGACAATTTTGCCTCTAATATCCGAACTTGAAATGACATTACACAATCAATGTCACACTTTACAACTAAATATTTCTATAGACCATGCTAGTTTGGTGAAGATGAAGTTAAATTTGGTGATGTTTCGGACACAATTTTAAATCGTTGAAATTCGGTGGTTTTAACTATTGTGTATCAAAAAAGTTGCCGAGTTTAAAAATTCCAGTTCCTCGGCATCTTCTGTTAACTTTATGAAATCCGATAAGAACAGCGATGGCAAACTAATTGACATATTAGAAGTCCAATATATCAGTTATATCTGCTGCATAGTTCACCATTAATTATGCTAAATTTTTGGTGAGCCTCCCATTTGTTTTTAATTTTTGTAATAATATACATGTATTTTGAAGCGTCATATCACGATCGAGTCACCATAAAGAGATAGACAGTCCTGTAAAATTTATATTAGTCTATTTGTGAAGAAAATGTTAATGTTGAAACAACGTCGTATGAGATTCAAGGTGTCGCATCGGCGTTGATATGACGGTTTTCACATCGCTGACCCACTGGGCGTATCATAAAAGTCTGAAAATAAGTACAGGCAGTTTTTGTGAAGTAGACCTCCATGTCATTTTGGGTTATTGAATTGGATGTAGATCCTTCTATAAATCAGTTGTTTTTCTGTTTGAGATAATGACGTTGTATAATCATAACAGGATGGCCTAAACTCAGCTGAACGAGTCGTGGCTTCTTACCGGCGACTGAACTGACCTGTGCCGTCTAATAAAGAATAAATATGTATATTTCTTCGGCTTTAGCCGTATAAGCTTACTATTGACCTGTATTTTAAATATTTCATTGGCCAATATAAATACACTCAGTATTTTGATGTAAGTAGCTTACTTTCGCTTTCTCTTTCTACTTTCAGTTTTATTTGACTGCTGGCCTATAAACCGTGTCGTGATGAATCTAGATATTTCGGTCCAAATCGCTTTTTGCCAAAGAACATTTCGCCTGTTATATTGCTCATGTAAAATATGAAACCAACAAAATAACTTGACACAGAAATCGAAGACGAAATCAAGTAATTGTTGCTGGCTTAGTTGTTGATGTTGTGTTGGAACGGCGACATTTTTAAGGTTATCGGTGGGGCGGTCAGAAACTAATCCTCATTGTTATGTGCAACATAGACAGACTCTAATCAGAATTCAACAACCATTCCGAAATCTAAACCCCAACACAAACAATAAATATGCATATCAACATGTGCATCCGTACAGTTCGATCAGCACATTCGATATCTCACATGTACCTGACTCATGTATATTACAATACACACTTCTATTTAATCTTAGCCGATCATCTTTTTTTAAAGATATTTTTTGTTATGATTTCAGCAACAGACAGTACTTCTCCACTTGAGGTATCATGCCCTGCCAAAGAGCAAACGAATTGTGGAGGTAAGATTTATTTTTAGGTTACCTGAACACAAAATGCTCAAGTTGAGGTATTGTGATCGGCCTTTGTCATTCCGTCGTCCGTCTTACGTTGTGCGTCCGTCCGTACGTCCGTCGTTAATTTAGTGCTTTTGAACGACTCTCCTATACTGCTGGAGGGATTTTAAAATCATTCCACACGAATGTTTCTAGGGTGACCCTGTACCAAAATTGCCCTAACAGTTCCGCCGCGCTAAACAAGATGACCGCCAGAGCTAAATAGAAAAACCTTTGAACAACTTTTTCTCCTAACCAGCTAGACAGATATCACAGGGATGTTCCTTGGGTGAGCCTCTACCAAAATTTATCAAACCGTTTCGGTCCGCTGAACGAAACGACCGCCACAGCTAAAAATAGAATAAACAAAACTTCAAACAACTACTCCTGCTAAATATGTGGACGGATTTTAAAGTAATCTGACAGGAATGTTGCGTAGGTGACCCTCTACCAAAATTGCTTATAGCGTTTTACTCCGCAGAAAAATAGTTGAACGATTACTCCTTCAAAATTGGTGGACAAATTTTCAAGTAATCTCTCAATGATATTGCTTGAGTAACCCTCCACTAAAAGTGTTCAAACCGTTCCTCTCCGCTGAACTTAACGGCGGCCAGAATTGAAAATATGACAACCTTTAAACGTTGTCTCCTCCTAAACGGGTAGACTGTTTTTGAAATATTTTTACAAGAATATTATTGGGCGACCCTGCACTAACATTGCCCAAAATTATTCCGCTGAACAAGATAATCACCAGAGCTAAAGTTGAATACCCTTGAAAAACCTCTGCTCGTAAACTGTTGGACAGATTTTCAAATAACTTCTCAGGAATATTGCTTGGTTACCCTCCATCAAACTTGCCTAAACCGTTCTGTTCTTCTTAACAAGATGGCCGCCAGAGATAAAAATAGAAAAAAATCGTTAAGCTACTTCTCCTCCTAAACCGATAGACAGATTTTGAAAAAAATCACAGGATTAATCATAGGATGACCTTCTGCCAAAACTGCTAACACTGTTTCACCCCACTAAACAATGTCCGCCACAGCTGAAAATAGAAAAAAAACAACGTTTAAACGACTTTTTTTCAAAACGGGTGGACGGATTTTAAAATGATTTCTCATGAATGTTGCTTAGGTGACCCTCTACCAAATTGCTCGAATAGTTCCGCTCCGGTGAACAAAATGACCGCCAAAGCTATCAATAGAAAAAGGCAATTTTTAAACGACTTCTCTTCCTAAACGTGTAGGTGGATTTTAGAATGATTTCACAGGAATGTTGCTGGGGCGACCCGCTACCAAAATTGCTAAAACCGTTGGCCATCAGAGCTTAAAATAGAAAAAAAACCTTCTACTCATAAAAGGGTAGATAGATTTTAAGGAATGGCATAACAAGCTTACTAATAATAAATATAATAGAAAAAAAAAACGTATATAGTACAATATTTTGCCGACTGAAGTTCTTGTATTACTATTGATCTTTCAAATTATTAACTTCTTACCTCACTGCCGTCAAACATCATGTTATAAGGGTACTGTGAGAAAGTTTATGAAAGGTCAGGTGAAAATTTTCTGGTCTATTAAAATTTTGGTGAGGTAATTAATAAATTGAAGGCGAGAGGATTCTGTGCGACCGGTTTGTCAACTTATGACTTTTCTACACTCTATACCACTTTGCCACATAGTTTGATCAAAGGAAAACAAACTTATAAATTTAATTGACTTTCCAAAAGTACGATTCGCATTTTCTTGCCTGTAATGAAAGAAATGCTTTCTTTACTTCTGAACACCAAAACTTATATAAACTTTGGTCATGTCAAAATAAGTGCGAGGCCTTAACATATCTTTCAGATTATATTTACATTAGATTTTGTACCTGGTTATATAGACTTATTGTTGGTATTTCGATGGGTGCTTATTATGCTACCCTTGTAGGGATTTTGTTTTTATTTTGCTATGAAAGGGATTTCATTGGTTCCTTTTCTAATGATACACATATTGAAATTGTTGAGGTATTTAACTCTACATCTAGATAGCTAGACGATCTTTTGATATTGATAATCCTTATTTTGAAGGCATGGCGAATCGAATTTATCCAACTGAGCTGCATTTAAACAAATCTAATGCAGCCGATACCGAAGCTCCATTTTTTACTTACATTAATATTTCACTTCAAAAGAAAGTTAAAATGGTTATTTATGGAGTTTTATATCCAATAATTACCAGATGCCAGATGGGTCCATATTTCCGTATCTGGCCTTGTGGCACGAATCTACTAAATGTGGTGGTTCCTCAACGGGGTTTTCAGATGCCTCAAATGTAAATTCCTCAAATGTACTTAGATAAGATAGTGGTTTGATACGGTTTACGGGTGGTTGCCGAAACAACTGATTTAATAGTAAGGCGACCAGTTTTGCTTATAAATTCTCCAAGTTCTCTTAATATGGTTTATCTCCAGTTATATTGACTGGTATCATCGGTATAGCTGAGAAGCAAGCTCAGGTTAAGTGAAATAATGCCAAGCAGGTTGTGCTGGTTTCTATACATACACTGACGTTCTGTTTCATGTAAATTACATTCAAGAAGAAAGTGCTGAACAGATTTAATTGCACCACATTCAAATTCAGCGGTATCTACCTGATTTAGTTTATACCCACAAAAACTTTAGTAGGTAGCTATTTAGAGGTATTATCTGCGGCGCAATTACGTTATCAGGTAATTAACAGATAATTCCGAGTTGAACAGGCTGTCATTTTTTCGCTTGATTAATGGTTCGTTGTACCTAATTATGCAAGTAAAACTGAACAATATCCATTCTCTCAAATGCTCGCGTATTTTAGTTGACTACTTACTTTTTTGGTGAAAAGGGATGGGTTTTCTTCCAAATGCAAAATGAGCGATACTATCTTTACATGCTTAACAAATGTGTTCATATTAAAGTTGATATCAGTAACTTTACATTTCTCTCACCTTGTGCAACTTGATTTTTCAGTCTTACAAATAATTTTTGCGGGGCAAACACAATTTCTATTTCGCGGATATTCGCATCGGCGAAAATTTAAAACCGCGAAAATGTATCCTTATGATTTTGGGACAAAACCGCGAAAATTTGACGACGCGAAAATGTTCCACTATACGGTATATCCAGTTCTGAGACTAGGAATAGTAGTAGATGATTCCTTTGAATGAGTGTCTAGGTAAGTCTTACCCTCCCCAGATGATTTGAAAGAATAAAAAATTCACTCACATTCAGAAATATCCCAGAGCTGTTGCCATTTGGATAAGACAGATTTCTTGGCTGCTAATTTGACATCCTGATTTGTCACTACTGAAGTGTCTTCCGGGATTTCTGAAGCTTGCTGGGCTGCATCATTTGCAAGCCTGTCTGCGATTTCATTTCCTTTTATTGTGGCAAGACCAGGAGTCCAAGACATAGTGGTTTCCAAGCCCAAGTCTTTCAGTTTCTGAAGATAGGAACTGATTTTCCTGACAACATCTGTATAATTGTTAGTGGTCCAAAAACGTGAGAGAATACCATGATAATGGAGGGCTGTGCGCTATGGAGACCCCGTTTAAAATTGAAAAGATATCAATCTCCAGCAAAAATCGAAACCGAAAATTGACAGAAATTCTCCTAGTATTACCCCTGCTTGTCTGAATTGCTGATAAATCTGTTATTAGATTGCCCAGTCCTGACGCCTCCTTCCAGTGGCAGCCTGTCTACCACAGATGTAACGACCGGAACAAGTGTCGATATTTCATGTAATAGTGGGCATACTTTGTTTGGAGAGGTTACGTTTGACTGTCAAACAAACGGAACATGGTCTGCAGAGGTTGGAACTTGTCTACGAGGTACGAACCGTCACAAATGTTGATAATATGAAAACCAGGCATTTGTAAACTTCATTGCCTTCATTCAGCTGAGCAAAACACGTTGTGCATCTCTTACAATCTCGTTGCGTAAACCTGCCGTCTTAAAGTTATCAATGGCAACTGACTGTCATTCCGTCCAATCAGCTGTAGACAGATGAAGCGTCAAGGTGAGGTAGAATATCACTGTAAGACAAGATCGTATAAGTCGTTTTTTGATGGAAATTTTGTTCTTCATACTGCAACAAGAATGCAAAGTTCAGGCTGCGTCGTCTTCGTATCGGTGCCTTTCTACTTTAAAACATAATCCAAGTAGTTAGCTTTTCCACATCATGACATATCAAACCTTGATCATTGTTTCTTTACTCCAATTATCAAACAGTCGAGATTTTGACAAAATGAAGGTTCATACAAATCCCCTATTTAAAAACCAATGCCTTTTGTGTAACCGGTCGCGTTCCTGGTGTTTTTCATCCATGCATAATATTATAATAGATAATTATCCGTCTCCAGCGGAATAGAACCCGAAATTTAATGGAAATCCTCACAGATTTATCCCCGCTTATCTGGAGGCCTTATAAATTTGTTTTTAGATTGCCCAATCCTGACGCCTCCTTCCAGTGGCAGCCTGTCAACCACTGATGTAACGACCGGAACCAGTGTCGATGTTTCATGTGATAGTGGGCATACTTTGTTTGGAGAGGTAACGCTTGACTGTCAGTCAAACGGAACATGGTCAGCAGAGGTTGGAACTTGTCTGCGAGGTACGAACTGTTACAAATGTTGATAATATGAATATCAGGCATATGCGACCTACATGGCCGTCATAGAGCTAAACAAACACTACATTTGGTATCTTTTGCAATCTCAAAACTCAATGACGTCTCAAGGTCATCATAAGGTTATCAAAAGTATTTGACTGGCATTCCGTCCAATCAGCTAGAGCTAGACTAGAGCTAAACAAACAACCATTTGATATCTCTTACAATTTCGTTGCTCAACCTACCGTCGTGAAGTTATCAATGGCAACTGACTGTCATTCCGTCCAATCAGCTGTAGACAGATGAAGCGTCAAGGTGAGGTAGAATATCACTGTAAGACAAGATGGTGTAAGTCGTTTTTTGATGGAAATTTTGTTCTTCATACTGCAACAAGAATGCAAAGTTCAGGCTGCGTCGTCTTCGTATCGGTGCCTTTCTACTTTAAAACATAATCCAAGTAGTTAGCTTTTCCACATCATGACATATCAAACCTTGATCATTGTTTCATTACTCCAATTATCAAACAGTCGAGATTTTGACAAAATGAAGGCTACATACAAATCCCGTACTTAAAAACCAATGCCTTTTGTGTAGCCGGTCGCGTTCCTAGTTTTTCATCCATGCATAATATTATAATAGATAATTATCCGTCTCCAGCGGAATAGAACCCGAAATTTGACAGAAATCCTAACAGATTTATCCCCGCTTATCTGGAGGTCTTATAAATTTGTTATTAGATTGCCCAATCCTGACGCCACCTTCCAGTGGCAGCCTATCAACTACTGATGTAACGACCGGAACCAGTGTCGATGTTTCATGTGATAGTGGGCATACTTTGTTTGGAGAGATAACGCTTGACTGTCAGTCAAACGGAACATGGTCTGCAGAGGTTGGAACTTGTCTGCAAGGTACAAACTGTTACAAATGTTGATAATATGAAAATCAGGCATATGTGTTCCACAGGGCCGTCATAGAGCTAAACAAACACACAATTTGAAATCTCTTCCAATGTCGTTGCGTACATCTGCCGTCCCAAGGTCATCAATGGTAATTGAATGGCATTCCGTGCAAACAGCTGTAGACAGATGAAGCGTCAAGGTGAGGTAGAATATCACTGTAAGACAAGGTGGTGTAAGTCCTTTTTCTGATGGAAATATTGTTCTTCATACTGCAACAAGTATGCAAAGCTCAGGCTGCACTGTCTTCGAATCGTTGCCTTTCTTCTTTAAAACATATTCCGTCGTTAGCTTTTCCACGTCAAGGCATATCAAACCGTCATCATTGTTTCATTACTCAAATTATCAAATAGTCAAGTTTTTTTACAAAATGAAGGCTTTATACAAATCCCTTTCTTAAAAATCAACGCCTTTTGTGTAGCCAGTCGTGTTCGCAGAGTTTTTCATCCATGCATAATATTATAACGAATCTAGTCCGTCTCCAGCGGAAATCGAACCCGATATTTTACAGTATTTTTCTCAGAATTACCCCCGATTACCTGGAGCTCTGATTAATCTTTTTTAGATTGCCCAGTCCTGACGCCGCCTTCGAGTGGCAGCCTGTCTACCACAGGTGTAACGACCGGAACCAGTGTCGATGTTACATGTAATAGTGGGCATACTTTGTTTGGAGAGGTAACGCTGGACTGTCAAGCAAACGGAACATGGTCTGCAGATGTTGGAACTTGTCTGCCAGGTACGAACTGTTACAAATGTTGATAATATGAAAATCCGGCATATGCAACCTACATGGCCGCACTAGAGCTAAACAAACAACCATTTGATATCTCTTACAATCTCGTTGCGTAAACCTGCCGTCTCAAAGTTATCAAAGGTAACCGACTGTCATTCCGTCCAATTAGCTGTAGACAGATGAATCGTCAAGTAGATCATGACTATCAAACCTTGATCATTGTTTCAATACTCCAATTATCAAACAGTCGAGCTTTTGACAAAACGAAGGCTTTATACAAATCCTCTCCTTAAAAATCAATGCCTTTTGTGTAGCCAGTCGCGTTCCAAGTGTTTTTCATCCATGCATAATATTGTAATAGATAATTGGCCATCTCCAGCGAAACAAAACCCGAAATTCAATCAAAATCCTCCCAGAATTATCCCCCCTTATCTGGAGGTCTTATAAATCTGTTATAAGAATGCCCAATCCTGACGCCTCCTTCCAGTGGCAGCCTGTCTACCACAAAGGTAACGACCAGAACCAGTGTCGATGTTTCATGTGATAGCAGGCATACTTTGTTTGGAGAGGTAACGCTTGACTGTCAGGCATATCAAAAAGTAAAAAGTATGCAAAGACCAGGAACTGAAACAATCAAAATCCAAATCCAGCCCTCAAACCATAGTTGGAAACAACTAAGATTACAAATAATCAAGATACAGAGAACATATGGCCAACCGAGTGAGCAGCTTGTTCCCAAAAGGTGGCCACTCAGCAACCCAACCGAACCAAAAATAATAAGAACATACATAAGGTAAAACATCACAGAAACTCTGACACCAAAAACAGGCAACAGAGAACCACAACAGAACTACCGCCTTGGAACGGTCAGTAATGAATTACTGGGGGGGCTTAAATCGATTTTACAGGCCCAACCTCACCCTCAGTTTCTGAAGTGGTACAAAACATTTAGTTGGTTGTTCGTTCGCATGATAACCCTCTAACTCGTCAATGAATCATCACGGTAAACACATAAATCAAATTTCAACACCATGAAGAAGCAAAGACGAGGACTCAACAGATACAACGGGCCGTCTGACAGGTGGAGATCCCTGTCCTGCCAAACAACCCCACTGGAAATCTGAAGCAAAAGAAGGTCACCAGTTGAGCCCCGGTGGACCAAGCAACAGACAAAAAGGCTCCGGTCCCAACCAACTAAAATATATAGCTTTAGGTCGGGGCCATCATGGAGTCTGACGACCGATCCCCCGGTGTGCAATTAAAGAGTGCAGCAAAGTTATCAACCGTGATTGGGTTAATCACTAAGCATGCAGACTGTCGCATAACATTTAAATTATAGCCAATACGTTTGTGACGTATTATTATTTTTCGGAATTGATCAGAAAAATCAGTCCTACCCTTAATTTTTTTGAATTTGTATACTAAGTCACCATAAAATTCTGGTTCCGATAGGCCTTGGTGTAAAAGAAATTTTAATCCGACATCAAATTTTGAAACCAATTCATGGTGTCTGCGATAGAATTTAGAAAAAGCCTTTGTAAGCTTATGATACCGATAGCCCTGTTGAAGAAGTTTAGCAGTTAAACATTTATTACGAGCATTAAAGTCATCTACATGACTACACACTCTAGCAAATCTTATAAGTTGAAAAATCAAACCGTCATCATTGTTTCATTGCTCCAATTATCAAATAGTCGAGTAGTTGACAAAATGAAGGCTTTATACAAATCCCGTTTTTTAAAAATCAACGCCTTTTGTGTAGCCAGTCGTGTTTGCAGAGTTTTTCATCCATGCATAATATTATAACGAATCTAGTCCGTCTCCAGCGGAAATCGAACCCGATATTTTGCAGAAATTTTCTTAGAATTACCCCCGTTTATCTGGAGCTCTGATTAATCTTTTTTAGATTGCCCAGTCCTGACGCCTCCTTCCAGTGGCAGCCTGTCTACCACAGGTGTAACAACCGGAACCAGTGTCGATGTTTCATGTAATAGTGGGCATACTTTGTTTGGAGAGGTAACGCTTGACTGTCAGTCAAACGGAACATGGTCAGCAGAGGTTGGAACTTGTCTGCGAGGTACGAACTGTTACAAATGTTGATAATATGAATATCAGGCATATGCGACCTACATGGCCGTCATAGAGCTAAACAAACACTACATTTGGTATCTTTTGCAATCTCAAAACTCAATGACGTCTCAAGGTCATCATAATGTTATCAAAAGTATTTGACTGGCATATCGTCCAATCAGCTAGAGCTAGACTAGAGCTAAACAAACAACCATTTGATATATCTTACAATTTCGTTGCTCAACCTTACGTCGTAAAGTTATCAATGGCAACTGACTGTCATTCCGTCCAATCAGCTGTAGACAGATGAAGCGTCAAGGTGAGGTAGAATATCACTGTAAGACAAGATGGTGTAAGTCGTTTTTTGATGGAAATTTTGTTCTTCATACTGCAACAAGAATGCAAAGTTCAGGCTGCGTCGTCTTCGTATCGGTGCATTTCTACTTTAAAACATAATCCAAGTAGTTAGCTTTTCCACATCATGACATATCAAACCTTGATCATTGTTTCATTACTCCAATTATCAAACAGTCGAGATTTTGACAAAATGAAGGCTACATACAAATCCCGTACTTAAAAACCAATGCCTTTTGTGTAGCCGGTCGCGTTCCTAGTTTTTCATCCATGCATAATATTATAATAGATAATTATCCGTCTCCAGCGGAATAGAACCCGAAATTTGACAGAAATCCTAACAGATTTATCCCCGCTTATCTGGAGGTCTTATAAATTTGTTATTAGATTGCCCAATCCTGACGCCACCTTCCAGTGGCAGCCTATCAACTACTGATGTAACGACCGGAACCAGTGTCGATATTTCATGTGATAGTGGGCATACTTTGTTTGGAGAGATAACGCTTGACTGTCAGTCAAACGGAACATGGTCTGCAGAGGTTGGAACTTGTCTGCAAGGTACAAACTGTTACAAATGTTGATAATATGAAAATCAGGCATATGTGTTCCACAGGGCCGTCATAGAGCTAAACAAACACACAATTTGAAATCTCTTCCAATGTCGTTGCGTACATCTGCCGTCCCAAGGTCATCAATGGTAATTGAATGGCATTCCGTGCAAACAGCTGTAGACAGATGAAGCGTCAAGGTGAGGTAGAATATCACTGTAAGACAAGGTGGTGTAAGTCCTTTTTCTGATGGAAATATTGTTCTTCATACTGCAACAAGTATGCAAAGCTCAGGCTGCATTGTCTTCGTATCGTTGCCTTTCTTCTTTCAAACATATTCCGTCGTTAGCTTTTCCACATCAAGGCATATCAAACCGTCATCATTGTTTCATTACTCAAATTATCAAATAGTCAAGTTTTTTTACAAAATGAAGGCTTTATACAAATCCCTTTCTTAAAAATCAACGCCTTTTGTGTAGCCAGTCGTGTTCGCAGAGTTTTTCATCCATGCATAATATTATAACGAATCTAGTCCGTCTCCAGCGGAAATCGAACCCGATATTTTACAGTATTTTTCTCAGAATTACCCCCGATTACCTGGAGCTCTGATTAATCTTTTTTAGATTGCCCAGTCCTGACGCCGCCTTCGAGTGGCAGCCTGTCTACCACAGGTGTAACGACCGGAACCAGTGTCGATGTTACATGTAATAGTGGGCATACTTTGTTTGGAGAGGTAACGCTGGACTGTCAAGCAAACGGAACATGGTCTGCAGATGTTGGAACTTGTCTGCCAGGTACGAACTGTTACAAATGTTGATAATATAAAAATCAGGCATATTTGACCTACATGGCCGCACTAGATCTAAACAACCAACCATTTGATATCTCTTACAATCTCGTTGCGTAAACCTGCTGTCTGAAAGTCATCAAAGGTAACTGACTGTTATTCCGTCCAATCAGCTGTAGACAGATGAAGAGTCACGGTGAGGTATAATAGCACTGTAAGACAAGGTGGTGTAAATCGTTTTTCGATGGAAATTTTGTTCTTCATACTGCAACAAGAATACAAAGTTCAGGCTTCGTCGTATCGGTGCCATTCTGCTATAATACATAATTCAAGTAGTTAAATTTTCCACATTATGACTATCAAACCTTGATCATTGTTTCAATACTCCAATTATCAATCAGTCGAGCTTTTGACAAAACGAAGGTTTTATACAAACCCCCTTCTTAAAAATCGATGCCTTTTGTGTAGCCTGTCCCGTTCCTAGTGTTTTTCATCCATGCATAATATTAGAATAGATAATTCTCTGTCTCCAGCGGAACACAACCCGAAATTTGATCCAAATCCTCCAAGAAGTATCCCCCCTTATCTGGAGGTCTTATAAATTTGTTATTAGATTGCCCAATCCTGACGCTTCCTTCCAGTGGCAGCCTGTCAACCACAAATGTAACGACCTGAACCAGTGTCGATGTTTCATGTGATAGTGGGTATACTTTGTTTTGAGAGGTAACGCTTCACTGTCAGTCAAACGGAACATGGTCTGCAGAGGTTGGAACTTGTCTGCAAGGCACAAACTGTTACAAATGTTAAAAATATGAAACTCAGGCATGTTTGACCTACATGGCCGTCATAGAGCTAAACAAACACTATATTTGGTATCTTTTGCAATCTCAAAACTCAATGACCTCTCAAGGTCATCATAAGGTTATCAAAAGTAACTGACTGGCATTCCGTCCAATCAGCTGTAGACAGCTGAAGCATCAAGATGAGGCAGAATATCACTGCAAGACAAGATGGTGTAAGTCCTTTTTATGTACATTTTGTTCTTCATACCGCAAGAAGAATGCAAATCTCCGACCTATTCGTCTTCGTATCGGTGCCTTTCTACTTATAAACATATTCCAAGTCGTTAGCTTTTGACACATTATGATATGCCAAATCTTGAAATTTTTTCTTGGCTTTATTATCCAACAGTGGAGCTTCGGACAAAGTGAAGGCTTTTTCCAAATCCCCTACTTAAAAATCGAATAATATTAAAACAAAATACACAACTTTATTACTTAATTGTTTTGATAATTATTTCATGTGCGGTACTGTGATGCCTCACTGTTGCAGGCTATATATAGGTAAACGCATAGTGTCATCTCACCTGCATAAGGGTCAAGGACGAGGAAGCGTTTGGAGATGTAACTACATTTAAATTAGGTGTCTTGTTGAAAGGCGCTTCCTGTTTGTTCGTGTCTTTGGATGTTTGAAAGTTGAGTTTTATTTTGTTTTTCATTTCTACATAGCTCTTTGGGCATGGCATTTGTGAAATTTCCATACTTTTTTATATTTGCGAATAGAATGTGCAAAATAAGGGTCGAGGAAAAATTTGTAACGATGTATTCGGCCATTACATTAAACAACCGTCGTCATCACGTGACATTAATCGAACGTAACATCGACCAGTCAAGACGTTCGTTTATCTTAGACGTCGCATGACACCAACGTCACATGATCAATTGTCGTCCATCGGTGTATATAGCTGGTTACCCTTAAAGGTTTATCTAAAAGAAAGAAGTGGCAAGTGTAAGTATTAGTTTTCTATTAGTTTTGGAGAGACAGATTTAAAAAAAAGTCAATACGACTTTCTTCTGAATCCCTTTTGTATGAGTAGTTTATTTCCATGAACTGTATTTATATGTATCTGTATTATTTGTACTAATAAATAAAGTTTAAACTAAGTGTAAGTATTCTTTTATTCTTTGTATAATCTATCTTTCAGGATTGGGAGATAGCTGTTCTAGTCCGGACGACTGTTCTGCAGTAGCGGACGCCACCTGTATAAATAATGCCTGCACATGTGTTGACGGTTATATAGAGAATAATAATGAGTGCACGGCGGTGAGCACCGGAGGTAGGAAATAAGATCTGAGAAACTGTAGTACAAAAATCCTATTTCGTTTTATCGTATGACCATTATGTTTGGCAGTGACATACCATCATAACATATTTTTTTATATTTTCCATAAAAAGGTAGGGACAGATGAGTCTGAGCTAATAGTTCAGAACTAGCTCAGATGACCTTACTAGCTTTTATGACATTATTGTTGGAGTGATAATGCTTCTGTGCCTAAAAACCTATGAAAAAAGGTCGAATGATTGAAAAAATATCATGAAATGAAATGACCAATGTTTAAAGAACCCTTTTCTGCCTTCCATCTAGTGATTCTAGCTTGATTTATACTTAAACTGATATACTGATTGAAATACTTCTGTACAAGCCGAATAATTACATGCATATATAGTAAGAACGGCACTGTTAGAATGTATAAACAACTTGAAGATTTTTTTCTATTGACCGCTTAAAGGCTGCGGTTCTGATCTTGCCAACTTCCGTCTTTTCTATCCTCCTTTTCTTGTTTCCTTTTTCTTGGAAACAGGTTAATATAAACTGAAATACTGACACAAAGGGCAGATGAATTCCAAAGTATGCAAGCAATAAACCCCCAAACCAACAAACCAACCAACAACCTTCACAATATTAGTATAGTGATTCATTCAGCCTTCGAGCTCAGCTTCTGAATTGGTTACATTGTTTTTCTCAGAAGGCGATGGTTTTACTCTTTCTTTGTATAATCTTTCTCTCAGGATTGGGAGATAGCTGTTCTAGTCCAAGCGACTGTTCTGCAGTAGCGGACGCCACCTGTATAAATAATGTCTGCACATGTGTTGATGGTTATACAGAGAGCAACAATGCATGCACGATAGCGAGCAGTGGAGGTAGGGAAATAAGATTTTAGAAACTGAAATACATTTAAACAAATTGCGATTTACATATGACAGTCATGTTTGGCGGTGACATATCGCCATAGCAATTTTTTGTTTTGTTTTTACAAAACACATTTCATATCACAAAGCTACGTTGTGTTACGTTACGTCGCCGTTAATGACTGCCCTGTTCGTAGAAATCAGGACAATTTTGATAACTACCATGCTTGGTCTAACAATGGATCAGTTTGGCTTTACATTGCAGTTATAAGTCCAACGTTTCAGATGGAACGGAAAACGGTGTAAACCCATTTCAGACTGTCAGACTGTTCTTGTGTAACTTGATCAGATGGCTGCTCTTGGATCAGTCTGATCTGCAAAGTTAGCTGCTTTTTTGAGACCTATATTTCAAAACATCTATTGCTGAAAATGCAAAATAGCTTTCTGTGCCCACAGCCCCTTAAACTAGTCATATTATAATCACAATTGAGAACGTGTTGTTATTTGTTTTTAAAAATATCTTATTTCATAAATTTGATATCAAAGGACAACTCGTTTAAAGTCCCAGCAATACTGGGTAGTTTTAAGTGCCGGAGCGTCCTATTTAGCAGGTGCGTGGTGAAGCTTGTTTAAACCATTAATGCCTAGCGCCCCAAAATTTTGATATAGGCAAACAGCGCAGACCCAGTTTGCGGCGTCTGATCTGGGTATACACTTTTTGCATACAACAAATGGGTATTTTTCCTAAAAATGAAACAAAAAAATCGAAAAATAAACTCAATCTTACACCCCTTAAATGACAAATGGATTCGTCCAATATATACAAATAGAAACTAGGCATTAATGGGTTAAGTCTGTTCTGTTTTCTTTCTCCCTGAGACACCTTTAGAGAGCTTTCTATAGGCTTAAATACTGACATTAAATGCACTTAAATAAGAAACCAACTAACCAAACAACCATTTTTTATACTTTCGCCTGTTCTATCCCCTTTATCTTTTCTCCTCTTCCTGAGAGACAGTTATAGTATAGAACAGAATACTGGCATAAAAGACCCTTTAATCCGAAAGCGACCTCCTAACCAACCATGTATTTTACTTTCGTCTGTTCTATCTTCTGTTTTTGTTTGCCTCTTTCCAGGACACAGCTTAACAAAGGCTGAAATACTGACACAAAGGGCTCTTTAATTTCAACCAACCAACCAACCAAGAAACAATATATACTAGCCAAGAGCTCTAACTGGCTGCTTACATTTTATCGATTTTCTTCAAAGGCCCAAACAACCTTACAGTTCTATGTACATCCCCAAATAGTCCAGGATGCGCCGATGAACACAAGTACCCCCCTTTTTAAAATTCACAAAACTCAGCATTTCGTCACAATTTGTGAAAAATCACTTTTTAAAACATTCAATTTACGTGAGCAAAACCACCTCATTACTACAGCAAATGACTGAAGAAACAGATTTATGCAGAAATTAACACTCTTCCTGCATGACAGTGGTCGCTTTGGGTCAAAATGTTAAAACTTACCCCACCACTCAATGCAAATTCGTGTTAATTTTGAAAATGGGGTACCCATATTCATCTATGCCTCCTGGATACAGTGAACTGAATATTGGTAAACCTTTTAGTGATATGGTTTACCGATATATTCACCTATCTATGATTGTTAATTGAACTGCGAGACCGCTAACAACACTGAGGAAAATTGATAAAAAGTATGTGGCCGGTTAGAACTTTTGACTAGTATATTAGTATAAAAGTTGAGTTGGACTTCTAGCTCAATTTCTGAATCGTTTTCTCAGTTTTCTCTCAGTAGGGAAAAGCTTAAGAAAACATTTCTTTGTATTATTTTTCAGGATTGGGAGACAGTTGTACTATACCAAGCGATTGTTCTGCAGTAGAGGACGCTACCTGTATAAATAATGTCTGCGCATGTGTTGATGGTTATACAGAGAGCAACAATGCATGCACGGCAGCGAGCAGTGGAGGTAGGGAAATAAGATTCTAGGAACTGAAATACATTTAAACAAATTTCATTTTAGCATATGACAGTCATGTTTAGCAGTGATCTAACGTCAAAACTGAAATTTTGATATTTTCTAAAAATTTCTAGAGGTCTGAGCAAACTGTGCAGAACTAGATAAGACTGCTTAGAACGAGAGTTTGATCAGGGCCTACACTCTTTGCCAACCCACCTTACGTTTTGGACGCGTTACCGCATTGCAGAACCAAAGTTTTCCATTTTGAGGACAATTAGGATCATCATTTAGATGTCCAAATTCTCAGAATTGTTTTAGTGCGTTATACTTTACATTATCAGTTAGTTACGGCGACGTGATGTTATGACACCGAACGTGCAATCTTTGAATGTGATAAAGCTGCGTTGCCTAAAAAACTCTTAAAATGGTAGAACTATTGATAAATTCCTGAACTGAAATGACGGATTGTTTAAGAACCCTTGTCTGCCTTCCATCACACTGATTCTAACTTGATTTTTGCCGTTGTTGGTGGTGTGATTTGTTGCCTTAACAGCTATGTCATGTCGGGACGATCAGTAAGCCTTACCTAACTTTTCCTGGGTAGGCTCAGACTACCACAGCGGTTAACCAGTACTAAATGCACATACTCTCGCCAGTTAATGACAACTGCCTTTCGTGAATCAGCGAAAGGGGAAAAATCAGTTTCCACGAAAGTAAGTGGCCTGACCGGATATCGAACCTGGGACATATGGCTCTAAAGTCAGACGCGCTACAGACTGCGCTTAACTGGCACGACATGACAACATAAACAAAGTGGCATGTGCGCCAAGCGATGACTCAGTTTCATCTGGACATCCGCCCAGTCAGATGAGTTTTCGCTGACGGCATGGCGGTAGCTTAGTTCGTTAGCTACCGATTTAAACGCTCAGCGAAGACTCTGATCAGACTGGTAGGATGCTAAGGCTGATCTTAGTCTTCACTAGGCGCAAATGCCACTCCCTTATTTTTGTCTTATCACGGCTCATTTATTTTTTATGCTGTTACACTGATTAAATTAAAGAATCCCTGTGCAAGCTGAATATATATGCATAGTTAGAAAAGCACAATTGAAGGTATAAACCTCTCGATGGATTTTCTTCTACTGACCGTTTAAAAGCGGCGGTTCTGATGTTTTCCGTATTTGTATGTTCCACTGTGTTAGGCTACATATTATTTTTGGCATTTTATGGTACTTTTCTTGTTTTTTTTATATCATAGTAATCATTTTGATTTTTATGACGTCGCTATGGAGTTTCTGATTGAGTTAGGAGGGCATTAGGCAAACTGAACCTTCCATGTATTTGTTTTATGAATTACATCGGGAAAATCCCCCGCAAGTCTAATGCTGCTTGCGGTTATAAAGTGGCAGTCCCGATCTTATTGTTACTTTATATTTCTTTGTGGTATATACCATGGGGAGCTTTGTGTTTGTAAAGTCTTCTTTTGCGCTTTAGTCACGTTTTTGCGTTTTTTAAGCATTCTGATCACCTCGATCGGGGCAGCGGGAGCTGGTTTTCTGTTTCTCGTGCATTTGTTTGTTTTGCGCGTATGTGTTTGTCCTTTTTCTCCTTTTTTTTCGTGTCGTGGTTTGGATAGGTTCATACCCTGGACCTTTCTATTAACTTTTTGTAGCTCTCGTCTGTTGTGTTTGTTTATTGTGGAAAACTGGAAAAGGAAACCTAAAAAGTCCCACCTTACATTCAATGGCAACGTTATTTCAAGTGCCACGACTTGCACTTTACAATTATTTTTGCATTTCCTTCCGTTGGATACCACTTATTACATGTACGTGTTGAAGGTCAGGTATTTACCGGTATTCTTATCCCGTTTAAAGTAATTGCTTGCCTTTTGTTACTTCGTACTTGTATCATTCTTATTTATGTACTGTGCGCCTTTGTTATAGTCCTTTACAGTGCGACCGTTCTGTTGTCTTTGTGCACAGCTGGCGGCTGCTTATAATAACCAACATGAATACCGCTTTTAATCTAATATTTTAGTCCATAACTAACAATTTGCCAATTACAAAATAGATAAATATCACAATTTCTCCTCTGCGGTTGCATTCTGCTTCTTCTGTACAGATTCCTCATGCTAGTTTTGAACCCAATAATGGCTGATGACTATGCTTCACTCTTTAATTCATGGCGTGGTTCGGACCTCAGATTCTATGACTGTCTCTTCGTTAAGCTTTGACATGTAGGTTGGGGTTTAATGATTGGTCTTTGACTTAGTTCTCCGTGTTTTAACTAATGATTTTCTTTAACTCTTACTGACAGTGGAGTTGGGTTTAGCCTAGAGTACTTAGTTTTGTTTTATCATAGTGATTAATAGGTTTTTATATCGTTGCTATGGGGTACCGATTTAGAGAGCCATTACGCGAATGGAACCTTTTAAGTATTTTTGTATTATGAATTACATCGGGGCCAAAGATGAAGATTGTCGCCAGATAAAAAAGTTTTTCCATCCCCGGGTAGTCTATGCTGCTGACAGTTCTATGGCAACAGTCCCAATGTTATTCTTGATTCTATGTTGCTTTGTTGTTTATATCATAGAAAGGCGTTATGTTTAGAGTCTTCTATTGATATCATCTACCTATGTCAACTCGAAATTAATGATACTACAGAGTCTAGTTTATCTGCCTCAAACCAAGATTTTTATTTCTATATTTACAATTGAAAGCTTGTTACTAGGCTTTATGACAAGAGAGACGACTTCAATTTTTCCACAGTAAACTTTCCAATTCTGAGTAGCTACGTTCCTTCGGAACCTGAGTTCGACATTTATGTCTTTCACGTAGTCCGCCATGCTAAAACCTGTTTCAGCTATCAAGACTTAGGGAAGCTACTCAACAGCAAATCGTTGTCACAAGGTTATCCCAGAGCAAAATTTGTGTCAACTCTTAAAAAGGTCTATGGGAGACACTACGACCTCGTTGATGCCTACAAGTTGACCGTTACTTAACTTATTTTTGACTTGATGGCCACGGCCGAAACATAATATGGCTTCTTATTACCGGTCATTCATTTTCACTGACTTTTCGATCAGGTATAAAGATATGGCGGGTGTTTTATTATAGGAAGGTGATGCATACTACCCTCAAGCACCTTATCACACTTCCTTTTGTGGGCCCATGTCTGTGTATCTAAATGTTTCGGATATGTTTTGTTATTTAAAATTAGATCAGTTCGAACTTCTGCTTTTGGTACTTTGACCTCTCTATGTTCCACCTTGTAACGTTTCTGCATTTGTTTTGGCAGTCTGGTCACCTCATTGGAGAAAGACGGAGCTGTTTTTTTTCTCGAGCATTTGTTTGTTTAGTGCGTGCGTCCTTTTTCTCGTCCTCATGGTGTCGAGGGTTGGCTGCGATTTGTGATTGTGAAATACCCTGGACTTTGCTATGAACGTTTTTGGTAACTATGCTTAACTCATAAATGACTAGCGTCCCATAAAAGGACAAACAGTGTAGACTGAGATCAGACGCAGCAGAACGCGGCGTCTGATCAGGGTCTACACTTTTTGCATAAAATTTACAACAATGAATAAACCAGACACACCTAAAATGATAATCAAACCCATGTAATTTGTTAGAAAATAAAAGTCCACTTGGCATAAATGGGTTAATTTTACGTTTGTATTGTCGTGTCTAGTAACGTAATCATGTAATAATGGGGAAGCGCAACTTAGTCTCTTCTGCTTGTGTGCGTAACCATTTAATTGTTTAACAAACCTTCTCCTTGGTGCCAGAGTAGGATTGCAATCTTTGATAAAGCATTTCCTTTGAATCATTCTATTTTGTTTGTAAACTTAGTGTCGCCTCTTTTCCCCACGTAATGCCGAGAATGAGTGTGAAATTTATTGTTTCCGAGTTCCAGAGCATTCTTGTTCCGGAGCATTCTTTAATTTACATTTTCAATAACAGGTGTGGAGGCGTATGGGTATACTTTTGCTCCTGTTTCCATGTTTTGCCTCCTTTTTCATACCTGGTTAACTATGGTTCCAAGGCTGTTACGAAACGAACAAGAGCTGTTAGGAAATAAAGAATGTCATAGTCCCAAAACAACTTGGTCATCGTGGCTAAACAAATTTGTTTTGTAACTAGGACTCTTTTTCGTTTGGTAACAGCCCTTGTATATATACAGACAAATAGGGGTATTCTTTGTAGGGTCAACCCTTAAGATTGGAAAGGACACTTGCAAAATTTTCCCATTTCGTGTAACATAACTATTATCAAGAAGGTCAGCGTTTTCTATAGCTCGGAATAATTATTTGCTATTTAAAATTGCCTATTTGAACTGATCGTTACAGAACATGGAATCAGATATTTATTCAATTATTTCGTTTCTCATTTTGATAGTTCTTGAGTAGCTCGTCATTTTTTATCGATTATGAAAGGTATGCCGATACCCGCTCTCCGCGCCCCACTCAGTTTGACGGTGAAAGAAGCGACGTTATCTGAGCAGGGGCAGAGTTTTTGAAGAATCCACCTTGAGACATATTTAGACAGTCTATATCTTTATATTATATGACCAATATTCTGATATCACATTTCATTACATACATATCATAATTTGAGATATATTTTTCGGAGACCTTTTTTCTGTATTTCATTTTACGTGAAAAAATCAAAGAATAGCAGATAATGAAAATTACAATTTGCACAAGGTCACTCGTAATTCGTAGAGATTCATAAACGGCTCAATGGCAAGTACTTTGGTCTGTAATTTATTTCAATACCTAACGGATTGCTAAGCGATGACGATTAATAATGTCACAGGGGAGGAAAAAATCGTGGCCCGACCGGGACTCGAACCCAGGGCCTCTCGCTTACCGTGCGAGCACTCTGTCAACTGAGCTACCGAGCCACTTGGTCGACCTTTGACATTTTCCCCCTGCTTAATTAGATTCGTCCCCGAATCTACACGGTACCACGGAGGAACCAACGAGACATGCACTATTTGATGCTCGAGGCCCTAGCCGTGGACCCACACTGAACCACCAAATGTCACAGGGGAGGAAAAAATCGTGGCCCGACCGGGACTCGAACGCAGGGCCTCTCGCTTACCGTGCGAGCACTCTGCCAACTGAGCTACCGAGCAACATGGTCGACCTTTGACATTTTCCCCCTGCTAGCTCAGTCGGTAGAGCACATTTGTCACGGACTCTTAAAACATCTCACGCCCGGGCCGAGGACCGAACCCGGGACCTTTCGATCTAAAGTTTCGCACTCTACCACGTCGCTATAAAAGCCGGCTTGTACCGCAAGGCAGTACAAGTGTTTACATACCTAATTACCTACACCCTGTGACATTCTCCCCCACCAAATTGGACTTCGTCCCCGAAGTTCCAGGCTAAAGAGCTGCATATAGAAATAGGCTCGAGGAATTACTGCACAGGGGTCAGGCTGGATTTTACGTTGGGCGCCATTTGTCACGGACTCTTAAAAAATCTCACGCCCGGGCCGAGGACCGAACCCGGGACCTTTCGATCTAAAGTCTCGCACTCTACCACGTCGCTATAAAAGCCGGCTTGTACCGCAAGGCAGTACAAGTGTTTATATACCTAATTACCTACACCCTGTGACAATAATAAGGGTCTCTGAGAGTTATTAATTTTGCGCGAAAAAAAACGTTTAACAATCCGTTTTCACGGCGTCATTGAAAAAGGAAATTCTGTTTAATGCTCAAAATAAACTCATTTAGTGATTCACAAAGGACTGAAGTTTTGATGATGCAATGTTTGACTAAAGAAACTAAAAACAAATGTTTTTTTCCTTTCCCTTTTAGAGAAAAGCATTTGATCCTATGGGAGAAGGAAATAATTCTTTCCTTCAAGAGTTAATTTATTTTTGGAAGGGCTTTGTCCTTCAGGAAAGCAAAGAGGAAGGAAAAATTGCAGAAAACCTGAAAGTGTATCCATTTGTCTTAAAAAGAATCTTACTTGAAAATTCAGGACAAAGAGGACTATCGATTGGTGTAATAGTGGGCATCGTGGTTGGAGCTTTGGTCTTCGCCTTATCATTCTGCCTGGTTATATTTTGTTTCTGGAAACGGGTAGGTAATATTTTAAAACTATTTATATACCATGCAAAACAACCATTACCAAAATTACGAAGATATTTGCAATATTCAACGCACCCCAAAAACACTACCAAAAACTAGGATATCCTACCGCATTTCAATTGTCTATAACAAAAGTGCGAAAATAACATCGCAAAATCAGTGCTGATCCTGGATGTAGAATAAGTGAACGCTTAAAAGCTGTTGTAGCAGGCGAATAATTTTTTTGCAGAGTTATAGGGCCGATATGGCAGGCTGGCGACCTATCTCTTTGGAATAGATGAGACGGTTCTAATAAGGTTTTCGTTGAGAATTATTTCTTTTACCTCTTTTTAACAGAAACACTCGATGGTACTTGATTTTGGCATGAATACTTGAAACTGAAAAATAATAGTTATTAAGAAATAAATTCCCGGAAATTTTTCTGAGAACAAAATATTCTGTCACAAAACACTTCTAGTCAGAATGTGATTTGTTTTTCAAGAGTTACGTTTTTAAGCATTTACTGCATTAACTTTCAGAAACTCAGGCGTGACGTAAACCAATTCATCCGTCAGCTGATGTGTTTGTTTGTATTTCTGTAATATAAAAATGATACACTGTCATTTTCTGTTTCCCAGGCACAGCCATCTCAGAAAGAGGAAAGACACTCAGTAGAGGTTTGTATATTTATGTTGTTCCTTTCTGACAATATGTGTCTAAGCACCTATGCAAACAGCTTTCTTATTCCAACTCAACCATTACATTTTCGCTTCCCTTTTTAAGACGCGTCTACCCTTAAAAGAAATAATATGCTCCTTAAAGAATAAAAAAGCCTTTGTAGAGGGTTTCCTGGTCCAGGAAAGCAAACAAAAGGTATCAAAAAAGTGATTCCGTTTGCAAAATTGACCGAAATGTATGGCAGTTTACTCATACTTGATAAAACGATCAGCAAATTTAAAGAGTAACTACACTTCAGGAACTGACTGAATCAGATCCCAAACCTATCCCCAACATCAAAGGGCAAGATTGACAAAGACATCTCAACAAACAATAAATAACAAGTGATAAGCCGAGTCAGCAGCTCTTTCCCAAATAGGTGGCATTTCAGCTATCTTTATTGAACTTAATAATTTAGACCAACAGAAGGGTTACAACAGACTAAGCAAATTATACGAAAAACATATAACAATTATTTTTACCTATTTTCTATTTTTATTATAGTAGGGTTAACTTGGCGCTTCGGCTTTAAAATACATTATTGCAGCATCGTATAAATCCCCGATTGTTCCAACAAAGGTTTTTCGCTTCATTTGTCAGCGGGGTCTACTCTTAAATGAATTTGTTCCTTTGGGAGCAAATTTTTCTTTAAGCCTTGACACTATACGGGTTTAGTGTCCAGGAACATTGTCACAAGCATTGTCTAGCTATGAAAAATTGGAAGAAAAAGATGATGGTTTACCCATATACCTCAATGATTTAGAGCATTGTACATGTAATACTAAGTTGATAATTGTTGTTTTACCTTTATAGCGTGAATTTTAAAGTACAAAGTGAAATAATTTAAAATACTTTTTTTACAGAATGGTGCTATTTCGAGTAAGTCGGCTGACAACTCACCGGTAAATACATTTGTTCAACAATTTGTTTAGGGCTTAGGAAACCGAAAAAAGTTGAGAACAGAAAAGCTCATCTGTTGCACTAGGTTTGGTAAAAGCTGATTAATTTTGAACTAAATGCTATAGCCGATGATAACAGGGATTGTAAGGTTTAAAACACTTTTTTACAGAATGGTGTTATTTCGAGCAAGTCGGCTGAAAACTCACTGGTAAATACATTTGTTCAACAATTTGTTTAGGGCTTACGAAACCGAAACCAGATGGCCAATGGCCCAATATCGCTCGTCGGAGCACTTAGGTTATGTTGGAAAAACAGCAACAAAACAACATGCCCTACAGCAATTGAAAAAAATGAAAATCTGGCCTTTCGTTGCCACGGCAACCAATCAAATCAGGGAGTTAGGCAAAATTCATATGGCTGGTAGAGGACTACTCCAGAAACATTTCTGTAAAGCTTTTATCAAAATATCTGCAGTAACACAGAAACAAATGCAATATTTCAAATTTCCCCATTGTAAGTCTGTGGAAACTCTAAGTTGCCATAGCAACAAATTCACATCAGCAACGGTAAAATAAAACATAATTTAGGGAGAGGCTAATGTAATTGACATGTATGCAAAGTATCACCTTCATCCCTTTGCTGGCTTCTGAGGAGAAGATTTTGTAATATTTTTAAAAAATTTACCTTTAATTTTGCCATGGCGACCATTCAAATTCAACAAAATTCATATGAATTATAGAGGACTACCCAAGAAACATTTTTATAGAAAAAAAATCTAAATAAATGGAGTGAGCCAGCAAAAATTGCCAATTTTCACTTTCCCCATTATAAGTCAATAGAAACTATAAGTTGCCATAGCAACCAAAATTCTTATGGGATTGGAAGAAAAAAAATATGTAGAGGCTAATGTCATTTACACGTATGCAAAGTATCAGCTTCATATCTTTTATGCCTTCTGAAGAGAAGACTTTTTGAATATTTTTTTCTAAAATTTACCCTTTATTTTGCCATTGCAACCAATCAAAGTCAGCGATTTGGTCAAAACTCAAACGAATCGTAGAAGACGACTCAAGAAACATTTCTGTGGAAAAAAATCCAAATAACTGCAGTAACAAAGCAAAAAATTGCCAATTTCCATTTTCCACATTATAAGTCAATGGAAAATATAAGTTCCTATAGCAACCAAACTGCGAGAGCAATTGCCATGAAAAACAGTAATTCTATATGCTAGTACTAAGATCATTTCTGTAAACTTTGAGCTTAATTGGCCACACAGTTTCTGCGGAGATGATTTTTTAATATTTTTCTATTTTTAACTATTCAGTTGCTATGGCAACCAGTCAAATTGAACAATTTGCTGTAATTTAATACGCTTGGTTTTGGACTACTCATGGGGTATTTCAATGAAAGTTCTGTCAAAATATCTGCAGTGACATAGCAATAAATGCAAAGTTTCCATTTTGCCATTGTAAGTCAATGGCAACTTTAAGTTCCCATAGCAACCCAAACTGCTAAAGCAATTGCCCAGAAAAACAGTACTTTTATAGAGGCTTGTACCAAGATTCTTTCTGTGAAGTTTGAGCTTTATTGTTTGCATAGTTTCTGAGGAGATGTATTTTTGAAGATTTTTCTATCTTTAACCATTCGGTTGCCATGGCAACCAGCCAAATTGTGCACTTTACATTAATTCCATATGGTTAATAGAGGACTACTTAAAACATTTCTATAAAAGTTTTGTCAAAATATCTGCAGTGACATAGCAATAAATGCAAATTTTCAATTTTTCCCATACAAGTCAATGGCATCTTTAAGTTGCCATAGCAACCAAAGTTCCAAAGCGATTTGGATAAAAGACAGTATTATTGGTTCCCTCTGCCTATAGATGCTACACATGAAATTTTGTAACAATGGGCCTTGTAGTTTCAGAGGAGATAACGTTTGAAAATGTTGACGGACGGACGGACGGACGGACGACGGATGCCTGCCTATATTATAAGCTCACCTGTGAGCCTTCAGCTCAGGTGAGCTAAAAAGTTGATAACAGAAAAGCACATCTGTTGCACTAGGTTTGTTAAAATCTGATTAATTTTGAACTAAATGCTGTAACCCATGGTAACAGGGATTGTAAGGTTTTGTTTAAAAAACAGAAAACAAAAAAAAAAAACAAAAAAAAACAACAGTACCAGACAGATGAATCATTGTTGATTTACTCAGCTCATTATGGCATTGTACATTATTTACTCTGCTGAATACATACATACACACAATTATAGTGTTAACACCAGCTTGATACTTTAAGGATATAATTTGTTGGAATCGCTTCAACAGGAAATGTGCTTGAAAATGTTTGCAACCAGTTTTTTTTCTTGCAGAACGGTTTACTTCCGACGAAGTCTGATGACAACCCGCTGGTAAATAAATTGTAGATAAAATAGTTTCGCCATCAGCAATTTTCGACGTTATGTATTTACAGTTCACCCCTGCTAAAACTTGGTAGTGCTGATACAGGCTATCAATTATTGAATTTCAATCGTAATATTTTTTTTTTCAATTTAAATAGCAAAACTTTAATTATTTATTCGTAATTTGTCATGATAATTAGACTCTCATGGTTAACTGAGTTATGAAATGTGTTTCTAATAATACAATAATACATACTCCTCTTAGGTTAAAGGTTTCCAATAGCCTGGTTGCAGTAATGGCAGAGGGGGTTAAAGGCCCACTGTATCTTGGGGACAGCATATGAAAGGCCCAGGCCGGCTCTTTATCCTTTTCTGGGTAGAAAACATACCCATTTACAGCGTGTTTGACAGAGAGAGAGAGAGAGAGAGAGAGAGAGAGAGAGAGAGTTTCCCATTTGCAAGTTGATCCAATCCGGAATCCAAAGTAAAGAGATGGGCAATGATCTGGAATTAATACAATCAAATCCCACATTCCTCTCTCAAAACCAATAGGGACAGAAGCACATACACACAGAAAGTGACACAAGTTTACGAAAGACACGCACAGTAAACCGAATGAGCAGCTCTTTCCCAAACAGATGGTCATTCAGCTATCCTAATAACAGCATCAACATCTATTTTTACTTATTTTTTATTTAAGTACAAAACAAAACAGAAGGCAGATTGGATAGCAATACGGCTGACCAAACCACCAGAGACCATAGACAAGCGGACACAGCACAATATAACATCAATGGACCACAACAGAAGTACCGCCTTAGAACAGTCAGCAAAAGATTAATGGGGGGCTTAAACATGTTTTACTGGGCTCAAACCTTGCCCTCTGCTTTTGCAGTGGTTTGAAACATTGAGTTAGCTGTTTGGTCCGCATGAAGGTTTCCTAACTCATCAATGAATCATCACCGGAAACAAACAAATCACGCATAAGGCCTATGATGAATCAGAGATGAGGACTCAACGGAAAGAACGTATTGCGACACCAGGACACCAAGCCGGCAACCTTCTGCACCAAAACGGAGTCGCTGTAACCAATCGACCACGGCGACAGTCTGTTAGGCTTCATTAGGAAAATTTGATTTTTACAAGTTATATATGTTCTTAGTGTATTTCCATTTAACCTCCTTTCTTTCTCAAATTAATCAATGCTGGTGAATATGCTTTCCCTGATAGACTCTACCTATATACTAAACAACTAAATCTCAATTTGTTTCTAATGATCTAAACTAGTTTGTTTCAGGATATATGTCTTGCTTCTAATACTTATCAAGCAAGGTAGTTATAAACAATCGTGGAAAGGTTTTGTAATATCTTATCAGTTAACCTACTGACAAAAATTAATCATCGATATGGAACTTTCATCCATATGCCATTTGTTTCGTGCAAAATTATGAAATAGAGCGTTACATATTAATGCATGGGCCCTCAAAGTAATAGCAAGTATCATAACTTGGTGCAATTCAAGTTACGTTTATTTATTCAAATTTCATATGCTGATGCATACCATAAAATCTGGACCTTATCATAAGACTCATAATAAACTATGCATACATTTAGCTGACTAATATAACAATAAGTAATTTTAGAAGCTGCTAAAGTAAACAGGTATTGGTAAGAAGGGATAGGAAAAATTATCCAGACTTTTGAGTCTTGTCGTTAATAGTATGGGCAGAAGGCAAGACAGTGACTTGTCGGGAGAGAACATCCCACCACAAAACATTGACACATATGGCCAGTAATTAAAAGAAAACCCGGTAGCTCAGTGGGTTAAGCACTGACCTGCTGATCTAAGTGTCCCAAATTCGAGACCGGCTTGAAGCGAAAGTCTTTCCAAGTGTAAGCAAGGTTCCTTTGCACACAACCTTTTTTTTTTATCTTCCTCCCATAGTCCGAAAATACTGTTCAACAGGACGCAAAATCGAATGATAGCCATCTATCCATCCGTCTATCCATCCAGTAATTAAATGTCTGAAGTTAAAATTGCAGTAGCAACACTGAGAGTCGGAAATCCGAAGGAGTAGAAACCCGTTTAAGCAGCAGAGGAAACCTCAATTATAAAGCTTTGTAATAGGATTTGGGAAATAACATATCACACGGAATCACTCAGTGATTGCTGAACTCCCTAATATGGTTGTCCCAATCTACTCAAGAACTGTAGAACCACAAGCTTCATCAGCCGTGCCTTGTTTCTCTCATAAGTTATCATGAACAGGCTGATATCTCACGCGGAAAAGACAATCGCTGAAGGATATGCTAGGCTCAGAGCTTGAGGAAGCACCACAAACAAGATCTTTAACCTGTATAAAACATGATTTCATCGACAGCAGAATCTACACTATGTTCGAATGAATTTCATCAAGGCCATGGCCGAAGTACAGAAGATAACTTTCCATGTGGTAAATATAATCGAGGAAACCTAGTCTGTGCAATGGAGAAGTGTGCGACAGAGCTATAAGGACAGTACAGATGAATAGGGGCACGACGTGAGATAGATTTAGAACACCAGCTAAGTTTCAACTTATCTCTTTGCAACATCTTTCTTGAAAGGCTAATCTCTGATGCAGGAAGAACATGGTGAAACGGTTAAAATGGCGGCAGAACTACATATACTATCAAGTACCTTCTAAGCTCTTCTTTTGCATGTCTGTAATTTTTTCTCTCTCGATCTTGAGATGCAGCTAGACCACTACAATGTTTTATGTGTTGACCATGGTTAGGGGTTCGTTGTGATCTCCAATGGTTGCTCAGAACTTTCTGTAAACACTCTTATCAATTACATCCTTAAGATATTCTGTTTTTCTCAGTGTTTTCTCACCAAGCAAAATCATGGAATTACGCCTTATTACGTCGGTCCCGTCCACCACAGTCGGGATCCGACGAGGTATTTCTCGATTAGGGTGCTTTATTATCTGGCAAAGAAAGTTCTGTGGTCACTAAAGCTGACAGTCTATCCAAGCGAACTGAATAGGTCGTCCATTGTTCTTTCTTCTCTTCTGAAGCGTATCAAAAATGACGCCGACATGTGCATTCGTATAATGCCGTGTACCGATAATATGGCAGATGTTTGCAATAATAGACTAAAGGTTTAGTCCTTTTACTTCCTGCTTCAAAATGCAGCAGCTTCAAAGACTTATCTTACTCTCACTCACTTTCTGGAATGCCTCGTCTAAACGATATTAATTCTATCAGAGCCGATAATTTAATTCTGATTACTGGTTAAAACCTTTGGAAATAAGAAGAAACCCTTAAGAAACGAAAAAAGACTAAATTGAAGTGAGTCTCTAAATACCCAGTTATGAATGTGTTACACCATACCTTAGCGGAACTGTGTTTTAAAAGTGAGTGCGAATTCACCAAATGGTCCCGGGAAATTAGAAATTATATAATGTGCACTATGATTGTTTAATGGCCGCCAAACGGCACAACACAAGTTGCAGGCAAGATCAATTAGTCGTGAATAGATGCTTAGGAAAACCTTTCAAGGAAAACTCAGAAGAAACGTTAATAGCAGTCTTGATTTATTTAAGTCTGTTCAGCCTGAAATATCGACGACAGAAACAACAGTACGGATTGAGGGAAAGTATTAGTTGCACACATATGTTAACATTCGTAATCGTAAGATGTTGTGTGAACTTGTAGCCCGACCCCATTATTTGAGCAATAAAATATTTTAAACTAAATAAGGGTTGACCGCAACCCTTGTATTAAATGATTTAATGATATGAATTAATTAGTTCTTATCTATATGCATGATTCCCTTTCACTTAGAATGACTTTAATAAACCCACTGCAAATGGTGCATGATTCTGTTCCAACTCATAAACATTTTCACGTTGTTTCATTTTTCTACTTTTCTAGCCTGAGGACAGGGGAGGTAATCTTTTCAGATACAGTTCTGATTGTAACTAGTTCTTTCTTTAATTTGTTTTTGAGAAAGCTTTCAAGGTTCATAAACAAATTAATATCCATTGAAATAGATTTAGGCCCACTTTCATGTCGACGATTTATTTCTTGTTGATTTAACTGCGATAGCGACTTCGCTAAGCTGTCTATTAGACCGCGGTTTAAATCGATTTCGCGTGCGCAAAATTTACATAATTCAGCAAAATCATGGTTTGCTAAGCTGGTTATTCTTTCATGTAAAACAACAATATCGGTGAATCTGGATGCTTCCCGAAGGTGTGCAGTAGTGGAACGGGTATCCTGGCAAAAGTGTGAATTTCAGTGTAAACGATGCAATCAAACGTGTCAAAAAAAGTAGGAAAAAATAAGATGATGTGAGGTAAAGAATTGCGAAGCCGTTCAATCTGTGTAATGGCTGATCATTGTAAACATCAAAACTACTTGTGTTAGGGTAATAGTTATTGCCACACTTCTGAGGGTAGTGTTTTCTGAAGTAGCCCTTGTTCGCACCGCTATTTAAAGGGTGATGTGTTTTGCAGTAGTGGTATTTCTGCTGGGCTTCTAAAGGCAGCAAGCCTACTTCCGCTGTTGTGTAACAGGTGTACTTCACCTGAAGTAGCACTTTTTATGATGCTGCCCTACTAGCTTTGTTCTGAAGTGAATGTACACTTTGCCTATCCGCCAGCTCTCTTTCCGTAATCAGGGTGGATGAACACATGTTTCCTTGCGTCATTTTCTTACATCATTTTGAACGAAAAAAACCCGAGAGGCTTTAGTGTTCTGGATCTTCGTGAATGTTGTTTTTGTTCCAAACCTGTTTGGATGGGGAGCGGAGGTGGGTGGCGGGGTCCATGTGTGTGATGGGGTGAAGGTTAGGGTTGGGCTTGAGTTAAACATGAAAACCTTTAAATTCTCAGTAAAGACAAGTGCCAGTTTACAGTACTTACAAGTACGCAGTCTCTGCACGATATTGAATAAGACTGTATTCGGAAATAAAGAAACTCTATAGAAAAAAATTAACTACCCAGCTGATCGTTTTATTGGAATTCCCAGCAGTTCTTGAGACTTAAAAACCACGTGATCATACAACATGAAAATGACTTACATGAAACATGGACCACCAAGATAGTATTCCGAATTCCGCCTAAAATACAGGTCATCGCTTATAAGAATGACCAGTCTGCTCCCCTTAACATAGTTTGTTAGACAAATGGCAAAGCGTGTTAATTTTTGTCTTATGGAAAACCAGTTCTATTGGCAAGAGTGACTGAATATGCTAACTGATCAAGCAAAAACGGGTAGACAAACAGAAACATGGGAGACATTACTGGACGAATTTACTGCGCAGTCGGTGTGCAGGAAACAACTCGAAAGTTGTTTGAAATTTTTTAAATCGGAAGACATGTCCGTTACAAAGTGTGTTATAGTAACAAGAAGTTATTCCATTGGTGTAATGTTATTTCCACTTTTCAGCTGAAGGTCCTTCATCCAATGTCTTATGGGCCACTCCAGCCTTCGCAGATTTGTCCGTTTGAAACGCAGCCGTCCTACAAACTACCTAACATCGCAATTTTTAAAAAAGATTAAGTATTTTAAAATGATGTACCGGGGCTCTTTCAAACATTTGTGCATCACGAATATTATTTATGTTAACCAAATCATCATAGTCATTCATTTTCCGCACAGAATCAAGGTTTGCCGTCCTTAATCTTGCATTTTTCGACGCTCAAAATTATCTGTAGTTTTATTCACAATTAAAAATAAACTTTGAACGTGAAATTTATTCCGAGGATTATCTGAGTAAAAAAGCATCCAACAGCGTTAATTCTCGGTTAATGGGCAACGTGAAATGTGGCCTTAAAAGTATTTGGTTTAACCCAGAAAGTTGCTTTGTAAAAGCTCTACGTGTATTTCTCATTTAAGTATTGCCTCCATTAATTTAATTTAGATTTATTTTCATTTGTTATCTATTTATATACTCTCTCCATACAAATGAGTTTTGTTTCAGTGTACCGAATCCCATAAATATTGAAAACTATCAATTTTGAAAGTAACTCAATGTTTAATATGTACTTATACAGCAAAAAGCGAAATAATTAGTATGCATATTATACTATATTTTATTAATGTTAAATTTGGCGCGAAATAGCCGGCTTAGTACTGATGTGCCGTAAAAAACCCATATCACTCACTCACTTAAACTTAACAAATGAAACGTATATATCAAACTCCTTGCGAGAAAATGCACCTTGTGGGCGACTGTGCAAACATTGAACACTGGGATCTGCCGACGCATCTGTAGAGTCAAATAAGAGTCTCTCCTTTTGGCATATGCATTGTAGGAATCAAAGAGACTCTAAAAGAGAAAACAGAAAAGTGGATTGCTGATCTGAGTGGATGTGTTACACATTTAGCGTAAGACCCCTTTCATGCAACCACACATGTGATTTTTGTCAAACGCCCATCTGGCCAAAGTAACTATCTGATATAAACTTTCCCTACTATTCAAGTCTTTTAGGTGTAGTTGTGCATGCACGCCTGTTTGGTTGGTTAAAATAATTCTAGAAAATGATGTCTATAAACCCAGATGAAGTCGCCGTACTATGTCTGTCGCCTACTTCTCTCCGTGTTTTCCCTTTACCGCCACCAATTTCCTTCTCTAAGAATGAAATAAAACACATCAAATACATGTCTTTAATTAAACAGACCTTCAAAAGTTATACGTTTAAAATTGTCATAATTTTATCAAATTGAGTTTGTATTTCTAGGAAGCACTACTTTTCCCTTTACCCCCACCGATTTCCCTATCTAAAAAATGAAATGAAAACGTCAAATGCATGTCTTCAATTAAACATACCGAAAACATTTCTACGTTTAGAAATGTCTTAATTTTATCAAAATTGAGTTTCCTTTTCTAACAAGCACTACATATCTTCAGTTTGTCTGAAGCATGATTAGTATCTGTAAAAAGTCTGAAATCGATTGCGCTGAAACATTGAAAGAAGTTAATTATTAAACTAGTCATCCTGTGTACTATTAGCCATTTCCAGAAAAAATCTGAGGTGAGAATTGCACGATTTTATAAAAACTCGTTCGTTTTCTCTCCAAAAAAGCAGGAGCACATCTACAGTATGTCTGTCAAACCTATACAAATAAAATCTTAGAGAATTCCTTTAAAAGCAAATTACTTATTCAAGAGAAAGAACATGGGTCATACTTGTTTCAAATTGATTGCTCAAAAACTGTGCAGGGAGTCAAGTATACAAATGTGTAATCCTGTACCATTTCTCAGAAACATTTTTAAGTTTTAAATGGTCGCAATTTTGTCGAAAATTTTAATTTTCCTTCCTAAAAGGCAGATGCAAATTTACAGTATGTCTGTGACATCTGTGCAAAGTGTCAAATTGATATTGCTCAAAAATTGTTGAAGAATCCGATTACACAAACTTGTCATCCTGTAATAGAAATCCCTCATGAAACACCAAATATGCAGGAATAGTAATACCTGTTGTAACGCCACAATATTCTCACCAAATTTGATTTAAAACAAAATAAACACTGCAATGTTAAGGTCATATCTCATATTATACGTAATTATGAGAACACCACAAACAAAAAAGATTTATGCAAGCATCTGGAATAATAGATGTTATTCTTATTGTAAGACTGAATTACAGCAGCAAGTGCTCCAATCTTGATATCAACGACACTTTTGCAATAGTTAAAGTAAAACTATGGCATTGTGATAAAAGCAGTATTTAAATACTTAACTAAAGCGATATGTGTAAAACAGAAATAGAAAGTATAAACGGGGACGACTTCTTTTCAGGGTGAAATACAGGAACTGTCCCAACTTGAAAAAGAACGGGTACATACGGAAAAACAAATATACGACGTAAACATGGTGACATATGATGAAACTCACAAAATAGTAGAAAACATGTTTCCTGACAACGAAGCCAGTGTACGTAATTAAACTGCATTCTATAAGGACTTCTCAATAATGAATATTAATCAGAATTCCGGTGCATATCGGTCATGTTATTTTAAAATATAAGAGAAAAAGAGTATTAAACTTGAAGCGCTGTTAAAACTTTTAATATAAATATTGTCATGTGTTTTATTGTTTTACTGTTTGCTTATTTCAAAAATTATCATTTTTTCAGCTTGACATAGTTTTTCGACCAACACAGATACCATCCTGTGACTTGAATGAAATTCAGGTTCCAGAACGAGCAAGCCAATATAATATGTATCGAGATGATACTGCCTATGCTAGCTCTTTGAGTTGTCTAACCATGGAAAACGGGATACCTGATAAAACAAATGAAGAAAATAAGATACCTCATGAAACTCTTGAAAAAGAAGAACACGTGACCCGTTTTGAAGCACCAAAGAGCAACCAAATAACAACACCTGATACAGCCATGGACTATAGAGGATCTGTAATACCTAACGAAACGTTTATGAATGAAGAAATGTTGAAGCGTGATGATACGTTCGTAGTTGAAAAATCACTTTTTCCTTCTAAAACGATACAATCAGAAGAAGTGCCGCCCGATGACATGCTAAAGAATGACGAAAACGTGATACCTGATAAAGCAAGTAAAGAAAATAGGACAACAACCGATACTCTTGAAAATGAAGACGTTACAAATTTCAAAACACCAGTGAGCAACCAGATACCAACACCTGATAAAGCCCTGGAATATAGAGGTCCAGTATTACCAAATGAAACGACCATGAACAAAGAAACTTTGAAAAGTGATGAAACATTTAAAGCTGAAAAATTCCAAGCTGAAAAATCAGTACTTTCTGATAATATGCTACAAACAGAAGAAATGACACCTGATGATACGCTAAATAATAAAGAAACAAATTTAATACCGGACGAAATCCAAAAAACTGTGGACAAAGGGATACTAAGTAAAACGCACCAAAATGAGGATAGCTCAACCCTTGACGGACCGCTGAAACATTCAGGGAAAGAAATGCCTGATGAAACACTCAGATATGCAGCAATAGTTATACCTGTTGTAACGCCACAAACGGAAGATCGGTCAAAACCGGTAATAGCGTCACCAAGAGATCAACCATCAAGACAGCCTCCGGTAAATTATATTAGCAGAGCAAAACAATTTAACACGTTATAGCTTTTTGAGGCCTAATAGCAGAATTTAACGTGTATTTAAAGATTAGTATCGATACTTTCAGTAACTTGGGTAATGTCCGGAAAGTTGGTTAAACATTTGCATAAGAAAACACAATGAACAGACGAGAAACAGAATAATTTATAATGAGAAGAAAATAAAATAAATTCAAAGGCCCTGTTGTTCAAAGCAACTCTAGTTTGATGAAGTCGTTAGACAAGAATTTGTGAAATATTCTAGTACAAATAAAATCAAATTAGCTGATAAGTTGTTGAAAAAAATGTAAGGTGCACTGCAAAGGCTCTTCACAGTATTTAACAGTGACAATGATCGTGCTTTTCTACATTGCATTTGAAAATGTACAGTCCCATTAACTAGCGATATCATTAGTTTTTTTACAATCAGATCTAGATTTTGTCACAATATATTGACATAGAGGACAGAATGCATATCGCATGTTCTGTCTTTGATCTACTGTTATTTTAACATTTAATCTAATGGTAACCACGACATTTCTGGTAGACTGGTTGCATTTTAAGTAGGTATATTTCAAGTATTAATTATTCATTTGATAGTTCTTGGTGAGACATATCGCAAGATTAGAACAAAATTATTGCCTTTTGAAATAATTCTGAAGCGTTTGATACTGGTTTCTTAAATGCTATCTAAATGATAAACTCTGTATCTGTAAGGCACTAATACACTATTACACATGTTGGCATATCAGTAAACTGGCACATGAGCTGACAGTCAGTCGTACCACAAAATAAAATAGGAAAACCGGTACTCAGTAATCAAGATTATAATCACTTCTGTTAATATAATATTTCTATCTAACATATTCTAGTAAAGCTTTTATAAACAATATTGAATAATACTGCTACTAACGTGACTAATAATAATAGTTTTAAACTAATTCTGACTTAACTGCTACTTAAATAATAATAGTAATATAATTGAAACAAAGAAAAAAAAACATGTGACTATGGAACTTTCATAAGTCCTCTTGCATCCTTTCAGAGCTTGACGACGGAATCACCTGACAATGAGGTGCTGTTGACAGCCCAGGTCAAAGAACCAGTGCGAGTCTTAGAAACACATCAAGAGAAAATCGACAGAGGGCGACCACCGGTAACTATTTTCAGTAAACAAAAGAATTGAAACAAATGATCCAATATGCTCTTTTAATACTATCGTAACTTTACTGAATTTTGAGCGACACATGTGCCGTTCTGGACTTTACTCATTAAGTGTCGAGACATTGTAGGTGCAGACATCAGGTAGGAGGCGCCTACGTATTAACTCGCGAGCGCAGGCGTCCCCCTCCGAGCCACTTCGACCTTTGTGTCTAGAGAAACGAGAAAGACAAGGGCATCAGAACGGGGACTACTGGTGCAGCAAGAACCTATAAAGGGCCAAACAAGAAATGGTTTGACATAAACAGAAGTTTCTCCACGTTTGCTTTCCCAACAATATCATTTTCTCTAAATGTTGCCAAGTTTAGACCTCCTGGGACCTTGAAAATAAGGTAAATTTCACCAAAAGTTAAACAGTTTTTCTCCACTTCCCGATTTAACACTTAATTATGTTCGGTATTAATCCATCAATCCATTCAGGAGATATGGTGCAGAAAAGCTGTTTTTCAAAATTCTCTGACCTTCTGTGACCGTAAAGGTGAGGTCATTGCCACCAAAATGCAATCGTTTTTTTCCATGTCACAGTGATATATCTCTGCGGGTTTGGTAAAAATCCAGCCATCCGTTCAGGAGATATGGTGCAGACAAGCCACTTTTCAATATGCTTTGAGATCCTGTGAAATTGAATATATTATCAAGGTTACCAAAATATAACCAGTTCTTTTGCATCTTCCAGTAAGACATCTGTGAAAGTTTGGCTTAAGTTCATCCATCCATTCAGGAGACAGAGTGCAGACAAGGCATTTTAAACTTTCATGGACCACCTGTGACCTTGAAAATGGGGACGATGGCACCAAATTCTAATCAGTTCTTTTCGATAAATAATATATCTGTAGATTTTTAGTTAAATAAATCTGTTCATTCAGGAGACAGAGTGCATACAAACTTTTTTCACCACTCTTTGACCTTCTGTGACCTTGAAAATAGGGTCAAGGTCACCAGAATGAAATATTTCATTTTGTTCTCCAAAGTGATTAATCTATGCAAATTTGGTTAAAGTGTATCCAGCCTTTCAGGATAAAGAGTGCAAACAAGCCATTGTTCAACATTTTTGACCTCCTGTGTCCTTGAAAATAGGGTCAAGGTTCCCAAAATCTATTCAGTTCTTTTCCTTTACCCAATAATGTGTCTGTGCACAATTGCTTAAAATCAGTACATCCCTTCAGGAGATAGAGTGCAGACACGAAGATACGCAGACGCAGAAAGGGACGCCGACGCCGACGGGAGCCACACCATAACAATATGTGCCCCTCCCCATCCCCCTTGGTTGGGAGATATAGTAATAAGTTCATGTCGCTATTACAATTTCGTTTTTAGAAGAGTTTAGAAATTTTACATGAAATAAGTAAGTTAATAAGGTAATTTGAAATCTTTATGTAAGAAGTGACCCCAATGGTAAAGAACCAGAATCCACACTGAAACACTGAAAACGTTATCCGTATGCTACGAGTGCTCATGCTATACCCCAAACCTTAATGCCACCACCTTAGCTATCACAGTGACCTGACATCTGTATGTAAGAAGTGACCCCAACGGTAAAGAACCAGAATCCACACTGAAACACTGAAAACGTTTTCCGTATGCTACGAGTGCTCATGCTATACCCCAAGCCTTAATGCCACCACCTTAGCTATCACAGTAACCTACAAGCATTATGTATATCCATAAAAAAGTGTTTGGGATATAAGTCCTATACATACAGGTCACAGTAGCTTATGAGTATAACCAGGTTCAAAACTAAGTTTACAGGAGTTTAGGATACAGGTGTTATTTATGGTCAAATTTGAATTTTCTGACAGTTAAATTACGTATTTATCAAATACACACCGGAAATACGGGAAAATGGTGTGAACGCAGTCATGATCCCATTCAGATAACTGTAATATAGAGTTGTGCATGTAAATTGTCTATGACATTAGATCTTTTTCACATTGTTATCTCCCCTAGTCTGACAAGCTGTTACCAGGCGAGATTACACGTAACTTCTCACTCATGGTGCAAACATTAGATTTTTTTTATAATAATCTAATTAAATATTGATAATGATAAAGTGATTTCAGATTGTTAGTGTCCAAATCGTTTACTATTTCATATCCATTCGTTGTTATTTATAAGTTGTAAATGCGATCTGATGTTTTAAAACATCTATTTTCCGACAAAATTAATTGACAAATAGTGTTAACTTGTCCTCATTTAATGATCAACAGTTCCATCACTGAAATCATCAAAAGATGTTTAACAGTCTTTTTTACCTGACAATCAAAAAGTTTAAGAAAATAAATTGCGGTTTCCGATTTAAAGGTTACCTTTGTGTGATGATTATCGTAAAATACCAACTTTATTTTCAGTTTCTGGAAATGAGATGCAGTTGAATGACTCTTTCAAAAATATATTTTTGATAGCACTTATTATAAGAGTAATCGAAGTTTTGTCCACTTTAGAACAACGAAATAAAAATTTAACTATACGCGTTGCCATGAAATGAAAATCCTCAGTCCTCACATGAATTAACCGCTCTCAGTTTCATAATACATGCAATCCGTATTTATGTATTTCAGTTAATCTTTCAATAATAATTGAAGATGTCAGTGTATAACATGTTTAATCAATTGCGTTAATTTGTGTCATTCAGACCCGGGATGGGGGAATATCTTCCTATAGTGAGTATGGTAAAAATGAACCACTGGAATAGCCCCTATTTTTCCGGCTGGCTATACATAAATAGGCTATCAAATTCAAAACTTTCATACATTACATCAGTTGACTATTACTTATAGCAAACTGACATCTGTTGAAACTACCTATTTATTACATACTATATTAATTGCATTAATTGTCAGTAGAATAGTTAGGTGATAATACGTGTGTCAGTCTTTCAGATATTTCTAAAGAAATAGGTACGGAAGCGTATATACGCCACCACTTGCTACATAAATATGCTAGCAAAATTAAAGTTTTTTGCGCTTAATATTTTATTTGTTCTCTGCATATTATCTATCTTTGTGAAATGTTTAATTGAAAATGATCATAAAATGTATGACAATGCGTTTAAATATATTGTCATTTGCCATTATTATCTCGAGAAGTCTTGATGTTATCTTTCATTGCTATATATTTAATATTTTTTCCAAAATATTTATGCACAAATATTTACGAACCGCACCGCACTGGGGTAAAATAATGTACCGCAACGCCGAAGATTTTCGACCCCCTACCAAACTTGACGGACGCTACCGTTATCGAACTGCTTCCGAGAATGTATTGATTCGAATATGACATATCTTATTTAATGTTAGAGTATCTGAAGTATAAAAAATATGATTTCAGGCTAAAACTTAAACTTCCCAGCCACACAAAGGATTTCTGTATAGGATCCATCCATTCAAATTTAGGGTAACATACACAAAGTAATCCTTTTTTTATCTTATTTCATTTCGCAGATGTAACTTAATTAAACTAATGCCACTAGACATCTATATATGTCTCGGTAATTAGGAATATATCGGAGAACAATAAATTCAGTCAGAGAAGATGTGGTTGAAGACCGGCCTACCTTAAAGAATAGTTTTGTCTCGGTCGGACAAATGCAATGTTCCCTGTAATTTATGATATTATTTACTGTTCGCTCAAAGGCGGTGCTTTTGATATATGTTATTTCTACTGTACGTTTTGTGTGTTTAAATGTTCTTTTGATATGGGTTATAATTTCTCATGCACGTTTTGTGTGTTTAAATGTTATTATTCAATTATTAGTAGTTAGTTCAAAGTTAACTTGATAAAAACTTCTGCTGTTGAGTGAGGGGGGAAGGGCCGGTACTCCCATATTAAGTCAATTTGGGTATATACCGCGGAAATGAACACACACATACACACACACACACACACACACACTATTTTTGTGTTGTCCAGCCACTTAACTTTAGTCAAGTTTGATAATGATACATTCTCTCCCTTCTGCTAATTCAAGATTAGTGGCGGAAGTATATGTACGCAGTACTCTTTAACTGCTTAGGGTGTCTTGGCCGACACAGGAACTGACCGGCTCGACTTGAGTTCAGTTGTTTACTGGGCCTTTAAACCTCAACAAAGTCAACTTAACCCACCGTTTTGTCAGTGACAGGTCGCTCCCTAAGATTTAAATCTTACGCAGCACATATACGTATACCACTTTTATATATGAGTACCCCCTTCCCCACCCACCTCGGGGTATTGTTCCAAGCTAACAGTCCAATAAATTTCAATGTAGTGAGACACTGCAGCAGGTATATATGGAAAGCCGTTTTACTATTTATAATGCATAGTAGATATTTTATATAGTATATTAGATCTCTAATATGCCGATTAAGATATCTTATATGCCATATAAGATATCTAATATAACATATGAGACATCTTATAATTCTATATAAGAAATCTGATATAAGATATAAAATATCTTATATCGAATATGACATATCTTATTTAATTTTTCATTTAACCTTTCTTATATAATATATCAGATATCTTTTATACTATATTACATATCTTATATGGCATATAAGATATCTTATAAAGGATATAAGATATCTAATATGGGATATGAGATCTTATATAATATTCCAGGTAACTGATATAGCATATAAGATATCTGATATGCTATAGAAGATATCATATATTATCTAATATAGCATATAAGATATCTTATATGTAAAATTAAATGAGATATCTCATATCCTATATAAGATATATCTATATAAAATATCTTATATCCGATATAAGATATACATGATATAAGATATCTCCTATGTTTTATTAGATATCTTAAATGTTATTTAAGATAACATATATTTTATAAAATATCTTATTATGTAAGATATCTTATAAATAAAAGATATCGTATACAAAAAATAAGATATTTTATATAATATATAAGATATCTGATATAATAAATGAGATATCTACATTCGAGAATAAATAGTAAAATGGCTTGCCATAGTTATAGTTTATTTTCATGGAAGTTATTCTGTGACACATAAACATTTCTTGGATACCATGTGCCTCCTCGGCCACTGCTAAAACGTCTTTTCCGAGTGGCCGTGTAGCTCCTTTTTGATACCGTCTCATGACACTATATAGGACTGGACATTTCAAGTGAAAATTTAAGTGTTTAAACTGTTAATATACAGTTGATTTTACCTCATTGCAGCTAGTGTTGTGTCGTGTGGCGGCCATAAGCCCGTACATCATCTATAGTGCAGATTATATTTTGTTTTCGTACTTTGAGATTTAAGAGGTAATATTTTGAGAAATCTGAAAATTTAGATTGTTTTAAAGTCTTAATCTAGATCATCGTCTCTTGTATCATTTGGACCCTTTTTGATAATAATCAGTCATTGAATCGACTGTCGTATTAAAATTAAGAAAATACAGTATGCTTTTCTCTGGTTTCGTCTCCAGATATTGTCAGGGTCACTGATGAGGCTTTATTAGCCGAAACGACGTAGTCTCGCCCAAGTAACTTCTTCTGAATGTGTTCCCTGCTCTTGAAGGAACTCTTACAGATTTTGATTTTATTCCTACCGTTCTACTGGTACGCAAACTGCCATTGAACTGTGGTCGAACAGTAGTTATTAGTTTAAACAAACAGCGAACTTTTATTGTTTAAGGAAATGATTTCTGAATACAGAAAAAAATATTGATATTCTTTCGTCCTATTGCGTATAATTTAATCGACTAAACGGAAGAGACATTTCGCATGCTCCTTTTTCTTCGTTTATGACAATAAATTTATTAATCTGAATGAGATAATGAGTAGCAAGTGGGCAAAAATATTAGAATCGCTCCTTACATATATATCATGATGCATATTTCAAAATGCAACTGGCAAAAATAGTGTCATAAAATGAAAAATATTAGTAATACTCGTTATTTTTTCAACAAAGGCCATTAATATTGTTTCAAAAGAAAAAATGTCTCGAACTGACATATATGAATTTATCGATACGACATATTCAATTATCTGAACGAAATATGATTTTCTCTTGATTGATATTTTACATTTTTGAAGGAAATAATACAATCATTCTACCCCGAAGACAGAAAGTGATCTGTGAAGACGCAAAATGTTTTCGTGCAAAATGGTAGTATTTAATTAAAGGCAAAAATATTGCCACAACACATATATGGCTATATACTTTTTGATCATAGTGAAATACTTATTTATCAAAATCAGATAATCATTTGCCAAACAAGAAAAAGTTAGACACACTGTATTATTTTATTTGTCTGTCAGCATTTAATTGAGACTTACCGAGAAAATAATGATCTAAACACACTATGTTTTAACATTATTAATATTATTGCAGTCAAGCCACTTATTTCTGGCATTTTCGTGAGAAAAACATATTTTTCTGGCAGTTTTATGTAGCAAGTGGTGGCGTATATACGCTTCCGTAAATAGGATACAAAAGACAACTTATACTGTGATTTAAGGATCAGTTCATTATTTGAATGTTTATATCGCGCGTGAAATTTCAAACCAAACAAAACCATTTACTTATAGCTTATACTTCAGTAAAAAAATTGATAAATTAAAAATTTTTTAATAAATAAAAAATAATTATGAAATAAATAAAGGTAAGGGCAAATGAATGTCACAAGTAAATAAATAATTACAAAAAAAGGAAATAAACAAATATTCTGTTTTTGATATCTTAAATTCAAACTAAATGAATAAATATTGTATATTTTAATCTCTGCATTATAAATGATTTCATTTTCTTTTCCGCGATCTGACCTTTACATCAGAACTCATTACCTGTTTCTGAGTTTTTTGTCCTTACAATTTTTTTCAAGCCATTCACCTTATCTATTTAAGTTTAAAGAAATACTGCATTTAGAATGTGGCTGTGTAAATTGATAATCCGTATTTTATGGCCATCAGCTAAAATAATTTTGGTAATCTAAATACAAGTCTTGAAAAACTTTGATGTATAAGATTGTAGCAAATAAAGATATCAAATTTGATTTTATAATTAATTGGAAGATAAATGATTTAAGCAGTTTCAGTGGTGTTAATCTGTTTGCCCCATGTGTGTGAAGTGTCGCCGATTATCGAGACAACGCATAACCTGAGCTGTACGCGCATTGCCAGAAACAATGTGAAACATATCTATTTACAAATATCAGTTGTATGAATAAAACAACCTTTATGCTAAGTAATACCAGGTTCGCACCGATGTCAGAAAGATCCCTGACTCAAATACGAGGTAAATGAGTTAAAACGTATCGGAGATATAAGGTCATTACATTTGAACATGAAATATAGGTCAGAGTGACCAAACTTTGTCTGAGGTAATTTGCAGTGTCAGATTGTACAATTATTTCAAGTATGATGCATGTATATAACATGTAAATACCGAAATTCATGTATGTATGTATGTATGTATGTATGTATGTATGTATGTATGTATGTATGTATAGTCATTCACAAAATAATTGAGACCTTTTTCTAAGCGAAAATTCAGAATTATGACATTTTTGCCTTAACGTATCGATAAATATTTTACCAGACTTTTCAGAGTAAAACATTAAAGTAATATAATACAATATGCTCATTAAGGATGCTAACAGTTGTTTATGTGGTAACCTAAAATGTGCTATACATAACGGTAAAATGTCCGCTAGCGTAACGAAGGGGTCTATGACCGTAACTTTGGATGTCTATTGGTTTTATAGCCATTTCTGGTTAGGAAAACTATATTACTGATTTATTATCGGAAACAACAGTTAGCCTAACAAAAGGCAATATTGGCTGGAACTTTAATAAGAATACAATTAGAATATAAAAGAGTTCCTTTAATAGCATAGAACATGGGCCATACTACGTAGTTTCGGCTAATAAAGCCTCATCAGTGACCCTGACAACATCTGGTGGCAAAACCAGTGAAAAGAATACAGAAATTTCTTAATTTTAATTGGGTAGTCGATGCAAAGACTGACTAGCATCAAAAGGGGATCCAAATAATATACACTGAACGAATGTTATAACCGTCCACTTTTCCCATTGCATTTTTTCTGTCTAAACGCGATAGTATCAAAATGCACAAAATTAGAAATCATGTGCATGGTAATTAACTTTAGGTTAGCGATATTTTGAAATGTCTGTGATGCTTTGGCACAGTTTTTGGAAGAAAAATCCAAAAATGTGATTTTTGAGATAATACGTTGCTCAGACGCAATTTTCATGCAGGTTTTAGTGCGAATGTGAACAGCGTGGTCTACAAAACCAATTAACACATGAAAAGTATAGATTTCTTAAGAGACTTAGCTTTTACGCAATTTTTAAAAAAATGCATTTTTCGAGTAATGACATCAGATTTCGAAAATCGTCTAAAACATCAAGTTGTAATCAATGTCAGTACCTTTTTAGATCTTGGCCTACAAGAACATACTTTATAGGACCTGGTGACTCCATATTGCAACCGGAAATTCTCACCCGCTTTGCACACTTCCGGTTTCTGAATAAAATTTACAATTTCAATTATATGGTATTTCTGGGATGAATTTCATTCTACGAAATGTTACCGAAGACATCCAGTAAAGATGCTTTATCGCCAAAAATTTCAGTGCCGCTCGGCCGATAATTACGTCTACAAAGCAGCGCGAACTTTGTACCTGAAGTATGTGCTTACAGCTGAACCTCACGGATTTAACTGGAGACAGTGCATTTCTTCGCGTTATTGCGTGCACCTAACGGCAAGTATGATCGCATCAAATCTTTCATTACTTTTGAATCTTTAATGAAGGCATTTGGTTACCTCTGGGGGATAGGATTTGTCCTCAAAAACTACGATATTTGAAATAATTTTTACCGTAGCAAAATTTGTGACTTTTGAAACGAGGGTACCTTTGTTCGGACTGTGCCTTTGTGAGAAGTAATAAAGTAATTTGAAGAGTTTTGGCAAGTGGCCTACTGATGTATGCAGCTAATACTTTTGACCACCAAGCTTTTTTTTTCAGAACCAGTCGCCAAAATGCAGGGTGGACGGTTATAAGTTTCGTTTAGTGTAAAAGACAATATCTGCATATTCATTCCTTAAGAAATGTGTTTTTACCAGTTTCGTCATAACGGAGTCTGTGCTTTTTAGGACTTTTGTAAAATTCTGGCGACAGACAGGTTAGACTGCCTCTCTCTTAAGAATTCATCAGTTTCCAATTTAATTTGTAACGGAATGGATAACTTTTACGACATCGACAACAATAACATCTCGAGGGGCATCTCGGCAGGTAATACTGTTTCACTTAGAAATCATTTCATGCCGACCCAATGGCCAAAACTATGAAGCACAATACATGTATGCTTTTCAGCCTAATCATGTTTGTTACTATGGTGTTATGCTCGATAAATGCATAGTAGTAGTGCGACCACGGAGGATAGGAAGAGAGAGCGGATTCTAAGGGAAGCCATTGCGCGAACTAAACATTTTATATATTTTTGTATTATGAACTGCATCGGGACTAGGATGAAGTTTGTCGATAGTAAAAAAATACATTTACCCCCCCCCCCCCTGTAGTCTATGTTGCTGGCCGTTGTAAGGCGGCAGTCCTGATGTTGCTTTCATGAGGCGCTTTATAAAGTCTTCTTCTGCTCTTTGTCCTCATTTCTATGTTTGTTTAAGCATTCTGACCAACTGGCTTGGGGAAGAGGAGCTGTTTTTTTCTGCTTCTTGTGTATTTGTTTGTTTTGCGCGTGTATGTTTGTCCGTTTTCTCTTCCTCTTGGTGTCGTGGGCTGGCTGCAGTTTGTGATTGTGGCACACCCTGGACCTCTTTATTAACTTTTTCATTACTTCGATTCCTATATACTGTTAACTGTTTATTTTTCCTTTATGGCCATGAATGATGTTAGTGGCAGATACTAGTAAGTGAGTGATTGAACTCGGATTTAACGCCCCACGACAGCTACAGCATTTGCTGTGAGACGTTAATTCCGAGTTCGATCACTGGTACCTGGTACCGAACATCCTCCTTAGTATACAGTTATCATAATTATATGGCTCGTGATTTCCATTGAATTATGAGCGTCTGGATATGATATAATATTAAACTCATCCCTGTTTTTCAGCTAGACACTGTATTCCGACCCCCACAGTTTATACCTTGTGATTTGAACAATATTCACATGCCAGAACGAACAACTCCAAATCTCATCTACCAGGACGACGGTGGCTATCTTAGCATTGTAGGTTTTCTAATATTTTTCAGTCAGAGTTACCCAGATAAAGTAATACCGCAATTATTTATCAACACTAATAGTGTTTAAGGGTATACATGTACTTTCAGGTGAAGCGGTTCTGTCATTTTCTATTTGTTTTCCTCATTAATTGGCCGATCTTTTGAAGGAAGATACTGTCTCCTTATGAGCAACTTTTCTCTCATAGGTTCTCGTATTTTCTTTAAAAGTTTATATATTTTGGGTCTACTCTTATAGGAAAGACTTTGTCCTCTAATTTTGTAAGCATATATCTCATATGGAAGAAAATATGTCGTCAAGGAAAGCGGCAAACGAGACGTTATTGAAGTTTCCCTTTTTTGAAATAATAATAATAATAATAATATTAATAATAATAATGATAATAATAATAATAAAATAAATAAATAAATGAAAAAATGGGGAATATGTGCTGTTTGCAGCCTTATACCTTGATACAACGAATATTTAGGTATATCACTACTACCTCTATAATTTTTTGACCATCTTTCTTCGGGCCCTCTTGGGTTTAGTTGTTCGATTTACTGTATTACTTTAATTATCAGGATGTGTTTCCCTTTCAAAACAATCTCGAAGAACTAGATCCTGTGTAAAACTTGAGAGAAATATGGAGGTTTACCAAACACATATTATTACATTTCAGGCAGACACAGAATTTCGACCACCACAGTTTACGCCTTGTAGTTTCAATGATATTCACATTCCGGAGCGAGCGTCTCCTGACCACATGTATCGGGATGACAGTGCTTACGATAGCTTTGTAGAGTCTCTTACTCCAGTTGAAACTACGTGACCCAACGATTGTGTTAGGAAAGATAACTTTGTAAAGATTATGTTTCCGGGATTATTTCTATCACCTATCTATAAAAACATACGTTGCAATCAACGCTTGTCTATAAATAAATTGAAAACAGCAAGTAATAACACGAAACGAAACGAACGCAGAACTGCGTTGACTGAGTCTGTTAATGACTATTAATTAATTGTGCGACGTCGGTCTGTTCTCTAGAGCCACTAATAAGAGCCGTTTCTTCGAGGCGGTTCAAATAAGAGAGAGAATAATAAGGGTGTTATAGGTTAATAAGAAAAAAAATATCGTGAGTAGTTCCCCTTATCCAGATCTCTTGATATATAAGGCAAACAGAGGAACAGGCGATATGTGCATTTTGTCCATACGTTTTATACAAAATTTTAGTATTGCTTTTGTGCTTATGTGTACATATACAATTTAGATATAACATACAATACAGAGAATATTTTCTCAGTTGCGCAGAATACCTTAAATATTTATATTTTCATCGAGCGTGAAGAAAAAATTTGACATAATTTGACGAGTGCTAAGCATGTGTGGGAATGGACCGTACATTTTAATAGACGAAAGCGTGTATTTTAATCAATGTTTGTAATTTTTAGTTCCATTTGTATCATTCTTCTCATTTTAAAAGTATTAGGATAGAGGTACATTGTGCTTAAACTCGGTAAAGAATCGAATTATTGTTGTTGATATGATGAAAGAACAGAAATCAAAATTAACTGTAAAATAGAGTAAGGGAGGGATATAAATAAGGTGGATTTTCTGCATCCTACCAAATTTTTCTTTTTATACCCCGCAACACTTTAGTGGCCGGGTATTATGATATACCTTTCGGTGTCCGTCCGTCCGTCCGTCCGTCCATCCGTCCGTGCTCACAATTTCCAATCGATAACTTGAGTATTTATTCACGGATTTTTTTCAATATTACATATTTACATATTGTTATCGGCAATGAGTGGTATGGGATTGTTAATGGGCAAAATCCGTCCATTTTAAACAGAGTTACAGCCCTTGATCAAATTGGAAAAATGGTTTCTGGCCTGTTATTCCTTTACTGTTTACGATATCTAATTGAAACTTTACAGATATGTTGAACACAAAAAGTTACAATTTGTGACTAGGGGCCGTCACTCTGACCTTTCAAGTTCATGAGCTATCCGCCCTTGACAGGTCTGAAAAATGGATTTTGACCTGTAGTTCCTTTACTATAAGGAATATCTGAACTTAACTTCACAGAATGTTAACCTTTTAAGTTTGGACATCAAAGGTTACATATTGTGACTAAGGACCGTCACTCTGACCTTTCCAGTTCATGAGTTATCCGCCCTTGATAGCTCTGAAAAATGTTTTTTTTATATGTAGCTTCTTAACTATATGGATTATCTGAATGAAACTTCACAGATATTTTATACATCAAAGGTTACATTTTGTGACTAAGGACCGTCACTCTGACCTTTCCAGTTCATGAGTTATCTGCAATTGATATATCTGAAAATTGGATTTTGACCTGTAGTTCCTGTACTCTATGGAACATCTGAATGAAACCTCACGGATATGTTGTACATCAAAGGGTACATATTGTGACTAAGAACTGTCACTCTGATCTTTCCAGCTCGTGTGATATCCGCCCTGACAAGTCTGAAAAATGTTTTTTGACCTGCAGTTCCTTTACTATAAGGAATATTTGAATGAAACTTCACAGATATGTTAAACATCACAGATTACATGTTGTGATTAAGGAACGTCACTCTGACCTTTCCAGTTCATGGGTTATTCGCCCTTGATTTTTCTGAAAACTGGTTTTTGACCTGTAGTTCCTTCATTATATGGAATATCTGAAACTTCACAGATATGTTATACATCAAAGATTACATATTGTGACTAAGGACAGTCACTCTGACCTTTCCAGTTTATGAGTTATCTGCCCTTGATAGGTCTGAAAATGGGATTTTGACCTGTAGTTCCTGTACTATATGAAACATCTGAATGAAACATCACAGATATGTCGAACAACAAAAGTTACATATTGTGACTAAGAACTGTCACTCTGTCCTTTCTAGTTCGTGAGTTATCCGCCCTTGACAAGTCTGAAAAATGGTTTTTAACCCTAGTTCCTTTACTATAAGGAATATTTGAATGAAACTTCACAGATATGTTGAACATCAAAGGTTATATATTGTGATTAAGTACTGTCACTCTTACGTTTCCAGTTCATGAGTTTTCTGCCCCTGATTGATCTGATGTTTTTGACCTGTCGTTCCTTTACTATAATTAATATCCGAATGAAATTTAACAGTTATGTCGAACATCAAAGTTACATATTGTGATCAAGAACGGTCACTCTTACCTTTCCAGTTCATTAGTCATTTGCCCTTGATAGATCTGAAAATGTTTTATGACCTGTTCCTTTTCTGTATGGAATATCTAAATGATACTTCACAGATAGGTTTAACATCAAAGCTTACATATTGTAAATAAGAATGATCACTCTGACCTTTCCATTCCATGAGATATTTACCTTTGATATTTCTTCTACTATAAGTAATATCTAAATGAAACTTTACAGATATGTTTAACATTATAGATTAAGAAACGGAGTTTCTCAGCTCAAAGAAATGCTTTACTGCCTGATTTAAGTCTACACTGGTCAGAGTGCCCCACATTGTTAGAAATCTCACAATAATGCACATGTATGAGTGGTTTATACTAATATCTATTTACAGGTAGGACAGCATATCTCTGTCTGTCCCTTTTCTGTGGCTATTTAGCTATTATATATCTCAAAAAATAAGTTACGATGCCCAGCGGTGGCGGGGTATCATGCAGTGCCTGCGGCGCTTTTTTTAGCTGATGGTATACTCTATTGTTCCTAGTTTATTGAAGCATATGTAACTTTGGTCCGAAAGCCCTAATTACCGAGCTATGATTCCACAGAAGTGGGTGGGGTAATTCAACATGGTTTTAGCATGTCTTGTCAAAATATTATCATTTGGTAAAAGAGCATGACAGACAGACAACTTTTGATAAAATGATGAACAGAATGTCTTAAATCTATTTCCTTATCATTTTATTTGCTTTCACTTTAATATATGATATCAAAAATAATTCCTTTGACATCCAGTATTTTTTTGATATTTTTGTCCTGTATTTTCAACATTTCTTGGCATAATTGCGAAATAAATTTATCAGTTATCATCAAATGCATATCAAAACAGTACCTTGACCAGGAAAATTGAGTGAGTTGACCAAAATATTACAATGACCTACTTTTCATGGTTGACTGAACACATATACTTGCTTGAAAGATTGCTTTTGAAGGAACTCTTTAAGATTTTAATTTATTCAATTTTATTACCTTGAAGTTCCAAACTTTCGTCAAATTAAGATTTTGATGGCTAAATGATTGCCCCACCACCACTAAAGACGAGGAAAGACGTACTGGTTTCAGTGCACGTCTCATTGGCGTCTGTGTCGGCGTCAGCGTCTGCGTCAGCGTGCCAGTTTGTACCAACTATATCGCTTCAGTCAACGGGTGGAATTTTGCCAAACTTGCATCGATGAAATTCGACCAAACTTGCATGGATACATAACTGGAACAAGACAAAGAGTCGTTTACGTTTGGTTAAATTTACCCTTTTTACAAGACCACAGGAGGTCTTGCAATGTGCAATTTTTTGAGTCGGCGTCGGCATGACAATTTCTTGTTCCAACAATATCACTTGAACCAATGAGTGGAATTTCACCAAACGTGCATGGAAATATCATTGGGACAAGCATAAGAGCTGATCAGATTTTGGTGAACTTGACCTCATTTTCAAGGTCACAGAATGACTTAATATGTAAACTTTTTACTAAAAATGAGATAACACGATGATATCATCTCTTCAGCTTGTCATTGTTGTATACCTATACTCCATGCCATGCAAGTCTGATTGAATTGCACACATTGTTTCAAGAAATATACTCGTGGTAAACATTGCTGAGAGCTCCTATGATCTTAAGTGGGGTCAAGGTCGTCAAAATCTAATCAACTCTTTAGTTAGTCTGCCTCTAAAATATATCTATGTGATTTTGAAGAAAACCCGTTTCCTGGTTCAAAAACAATCCTACAAACAAGGGTATGACATTAAATGAGGTCAAGGTCAATACAAATAAACATGTCTTAACCTGTAACAATGATTATCAATGAAAGTCTGATGAATGTCCATCCATTTGTTTCAGAAAATGTTTAGTTTTCGTGAAAATTTTACATATTAATTAATTTCTTCGGTGACCATGAAAATGAGGTCAAGGCCACCAAAATCTGATCAGTTTCTATACTTGTCCTAACGTTACCAGATCCGCACTGAAACCAATATGTATCCCGTCACCTTTAGTGGTGGGAATTGTGGGGCATAATTTAGCATTTAACATTAATTTGACCAAAGTTCCGTCATTGTAGGTCATAAAGTTGAATGAAACCGGTGTTCCAAGCATGTATATGTGTTCAATCAACCATGAAAACTAGGTTATGGTGATATCCTGGTCACATTGTTCGATTGTCTTGGTCAGGGTACTGTCTTGACATGTGTTTGATGATTAATGGCGAATTTTGTAGCAATTATGCCAAGAAATATAACAAATAGAGGACAGAAATCTTGCAAAATGATGTTTGTCAATGGAATTAATTTTTGACTGTATATATGAAAGTGAAACCAAATAAAATGATATGGGAATACAGTTATCATTTTATCAAGCATTGTCTGTATGTCATACTCTTTTGCCAAGTGGAAATATTTTTACATGACATGCTAACACCAAGTTGAATTACTCCACTCACATCTGTGGACCCATAGCTCGGTACCTAGGGCTTTCTTACCAAAGTTACATATCATCCAATAAACTAGACACACTGGAGTATACCATCAGCTAATACAACAAATTGGTAGGATGCAGAGAACCCATCTGATTGATACCCCTTCCTTCTTTTTTAGCATATTTTTGTCAGTTGCAGTAAATTAAATCATAGCAACTGTAAGATGGATGGATGGATGGCTTGCGATTTTGCATGCTTTTTAACAGTATTTCAGTCATATGAGGACAATGTAAGGAAGATAGTGAAACTGTTGTGTGCAATGGAACCCTGTTTACGGAAGGAAAGATTCTCGCCTGAAGCAGGGCTCGAACCCGGGTCCACTAGACAAGTAGGCCAGCGCCTAATCCACTGAGCTACCGGGGCTCCTGCAACACTAAGAAGACATATACTTGTATAATATTGTCAAGAATATAGACCTAGTTACCTTTTTAGACCTAGTTACCTTTTTAAAAATTCTTACATCAGAAATATTCTCTCTCCTCCCAAAGTTAAATTACGTCCCAAAGATACATTAATGCTACAGTTTGAAAATATGCATATGGTGTTACATTAAAAAAACCTATTCGTATTATCATTTTGTACAAGTTGTCTCCCTCTTTGGAGTTAAGGCCTTCTGAAACCGATCAAAATGAAATCTTGTCAGCAAGATATGGTGAACAGCATGTGGTTTAGGGGTCTGAAAGTTTATCAGCTGATTTGAGATGATATGTTAATGAACTGATTAACTTTCAAAGGAATTCCGTCCATTTTGTCCTATGACCCTTTGGAAACTTCAGCATTTTATACTTGTCGGCCAGATATCTTAAAAATTATAAGAACTTGAAATTTGAACAGCTGATTTTAAATGATGAGTTAATGAACAAATTAACTTTTGAATGAATTCCATCAATTTGATTAAGTGTTATGACCCTTTGTTAATTTTGGCATTATTATCTTTCTCAGTAAGATATCTGAAAACGCATAAGAGATAGGAACTAAAATCTTCATAAGCTGATTTGAGATTATGAGTATATGAACTGATTCACTTTCGAATGAATTCCGTCATTTTTTTTAGTTATGGCCCTTTAAAAACTTTCGCATTTTAAACCCGTCAGCAAGGTATCTGGAAAAATATTTGAGCTAGAGACTTAAACTTTCACAGCTGATTGGAGCTTATTAGTAGATTAACTGAATAATTTTTGAACGAATTCCGGCTTTTTATACAGACCATTCCCTTCAGTGACCTATCCCCTATAGGGTCAGGCACATGGTTGGGGGCATAGAGGTTTACAAACACATTTTCTAGATTTTTAGTTCATCTTATTAAGAAAGTCTTAGCTTTATTTCTGATTAAAATGTTGCAGGTAATTAAAGTTTTCAGGTGAGGACATAAACTAAAAAGGACAGAAGTTATATAACAAATAAAACCATCCCTAACGAGTGTATGATACTGCAAACCACATGCATGAATAAAGCCGCAGAGCAGTGGCAGAAACAGCATTACTTGCAGTAAGTTTGAAACAAATATTACAATATACAAAATGCATTAATAAAATGCAAAAATACGATTGTCATCTGATAAATTTTTGCCGCCACATTAAGCTGTTATTACTTATATTACTTGCAGTAAGTTTGAAACAAATATTACAATATACAAAATGCATTAATAAAATGCAAAAATACGATTGTCATCTGATAAATAGTGAGAGTTGCTTAATTTCTAAAATATGATCAAATGTACTTACATTTTGTGTTTACATTCGCTCAATATAATCTCCCGCCGATTCAATCGTTGAATTCCATCTCTGTGTAGGCCTCTTAACGAGCTCGTTAAGCTAACGATGTTTTGAACAACTGGGCCCAGGTTTGTATACAGGGGACCACAATTTTCGAAGTCCTTACCAACAGTTTCCGCCTTGGAGTGGACAGTAGCATAAACTACTTTGGCCTTAAATCGGTTCTGTGCACGCAACCGGTAAAAGATGATCCTAAGTGTAAAGTTGAAAAAAGGGCAATGCTCAGGAACGGATTCAGTCCAATTTCACATTCCTTCCCTAAACACTTTACGAGTAAGGGAAATCTACGGCTAAAACGGCTCTGAAATTGAATAGGATATGCTTTTGATAAAACCATTTCGATTATCGTCAGATCCTGTACCGTGTTATATAGTACTTTTCTAGTAACTATGAAACTTACCTTGAATAAATATTGTTTAAACCAAATAAAACAGCACAAGCGAAAAGCCAACAGAACATCTCATATGCAATAGATGGCCACAGTAGGAGCTATCTCAAATGAATTGAACAACTGAATCAAAGACACCAGAAAACGGATGAACAATTACAGTTAGAATGAACCACAACAAAAGCAACGCCTTGAAAAATTCAGTGATAAGCTACTTGAGGGCTTAAAGGGTTTTACGCACGAGCAACATCACCCTAGTTTCTACAGTGGTTCAGGTACAAATAAAACTCAAATAAGATAATGTGAAAAAATACTTGAAACCATTTAAACGCAACTATTTACTTGTCATATTTTCGGATTACAAGTAACTCAACAAGGTTTTAATATACTTAATGCAATTTGCCTATCACCTGGCAAGGTTATAGCAACAAGTTAAGCTTAGGTTTATTTGTCTGAGAAAGAAAATATGAGAAAAATGTTAAAATCAACTAATTTCAATTTCAAGCATTCAAGAAATTAAGATTCAGTCTTATTTCATTGAAACGATCTTCAGTATGATGCCTGAAATGGGAAAAACCCCGCAAAACCTAAAATTACACTACGCGTGCGGTTTTAAAGGTTTTGACATTAAACCATTTTTTCGTAAAAGAATCTTGTAAAAGTTCATCTGAATTCCAAATAATAGGTTTTTGAGAAAAAATGAATCTTGAAATCTTGCCGACCACATTACACTGAGCCACTTTAATATTAATATGCACCACTTTTTCAATGCCCATAGTTTAAGCCAATGACTGCATGCGATAAAAAATTCTAGCAGAATACAATCGTTGATAAATTGTCTAAATGATTACAGTAAAAATTTTGCAAAATCGCAGGAGTGTATCCGAACATTTTGCTGAGAGCATATTTTGGCAATAATGCAGGTGCAGCAGAAACGGCCGTTCTCTTCGTCTGGAATTAGCATTGGACTTCATCGTTGGGGATAGTCGCTTTCGAAAAATTCATCTAAGGTTTGGTGAGTTCAAGTTGCGAACCAATTTTATTATAGCAGATTTACAACACACGTTCTCTTTTAAAAATAATCTTACTTCTGACGTCATTTTAACGTCAGTTTCGATCACCAATAAATTTTTCTTATCACGAATTGTGATGGCCGTTTTGCCGTTGTCAACATCAAAATCGATAAAACTACAACACAATTGATGATTGACTCATTTCTAAACCCTTTGGGTACCAACGTCAAGACTAACGTAGAATTCTCAACAATGTCTGCATAAAAAATAACAAAGAACATGTGTTTGTTTACAAGGAAGTTATTGTAGAAGTATTTTGATCACTTGTTTACAAAACAACATTAACTTTCACAGTAGCTTTTGAAAACAAGAAAAATAAACTTGCGTTTTTAACGTGCCACCGCAAAGTAAGCAGCGGATATTGACAGTGAAAAGTATAGAAATAGTCACAGCAATATAGCGGTCTTTCATATCATAGAAAGTAAAAATGTTCCAACGGAACACTGTGCGAAACATTGGTGTTGAAAATATCCCCTCGCGATGGGAATTCAGGTTAAGTTTGTAGCGTTGCGAATTCTAATTTGGTTGGTACCGCTCTTTTTCGTAAGACTACCCTTTTGTTTGGTTTCCGACACGCATCATTTTTACAGGATTTATGCACAAATAAGTGCTTTCTCAGTTTGTACTTTTGAATTTAAAAAGAAATCGATTGTTTATTTACAATTCAGGGTTTTATAAGTGGTGCGTAACTAAAGTGACTCAGTGTACATTGATATCAGTATTTGTCAAACAAATTGCACCCTTTACAAGCAATTCCGGTTTGAAGGCGCTTTCTTTCATCGGCATTTACATGGATGATAGTCCGGTAATTTTTAGGAAAACAACATGCGTCCAGTGACTTTAGGCCATTATTGAAAACATCGAGAAATTCAGCCGAAACGAGCCAGTGTAAACGTTCAATGAAAACATTTAAACGTCAATATCGCTTTGGACTCTATAAAAGTCGGAATTACGTCCCTTTATATACAAATGCAGTCCTCATTAATTGGACCGTTGTCAGCATTCCGACAAAACTGTTGTTAAAAACTAGGGTAATAAACACCCTGATTCCCGTAATAAAGAAGCGTTACTGTCATAATTTTTTTACGTGGGCCAAAACCAGAAAGTTGCGTTTTTACTGGCTTCAAGTGTATATATACGTGTATGTTGACCCGGAGTGACCCCATATTTGGGGTGTTAGCGTGTGTGAGAGAAGATTAGAACAGCAAAAGTGTAAATGCTGATAATCCTCGAAGAAAGAAACTACTGCAATGGTACAGTCGTGGATTTTAAACAAGAATGAAATCATTCGATGTCTAAACAAAAACTGAAAGAAGCTTCATCTATCCAGCGCATCCAAAGCAGGGAAATAAAAAAAAGAAAAGAAATAAGAACAATAAATGTGTCCACAGCACACGGATGCCCCCGCCTAGTGCCTTGAATAAGATGACGCCTTGATTAAAACACCGGCACTTGTAGGATAACTAGGTTCGTAGAGGCAGACTTGTATAAAAGCCATAGGCAAAGCATTGCCTAACATTTAAAATGTTACATGAACTGCAGCCTTAAACAGTTTCAGAGTCATTGTATATATAGAAAATATTGACTATTACAGAACCTGGTCAGAAACGAAATCAGTTGACCATAATATATGAATCATCAGGTCCTGATTCTTGTTAATTTAAGTTGTAATGATAGATATAAATCCCCATACAAAATTTCAAGTTGCTACAATAATAACAATCCTAGAATAGACTTCTTACAAAAATCTTTACCTTGCAAAAGTTGCTTAAGTTGGAAGTCAGTGAACCGTGACAAAAGGCTCATCATGACCTGATTCTTCTATATTCCTGTTGTACTTATAGATGTTAATTCTCAAGCAAAATTTCAAGTTGCTACAATAATCAGAATCCTAAAATCTACCTCTTACAAAAATCTTAACCTTGCAAAATTTGCCTAAGTCCAAAGTCCGTGGACCGTGACATATGGACCATTATGCCCCAAATTCTTTTGTATTCCTGTTTTACTTAAAGCTATAAACCTTTATACAAAATTTCAAGGTGCAACATTCTAGAAACTCTTAAATTTACCCCTTACAAAAATCTTAACCTTGCAATATTAGCCTAAGTCCGAAGTCAGTAAACCGTGACATATGGATCATATAATACACTGATTCTTGTGAATTCCTGTTGTACTAATATATATACAAAATTTCAAGTTGCTACAATAAAAGGAACCCAGAAATCTACTTCTTACAAAAATCATAACCTGAGTCCAACAGAATCACGTACGTACGGACGTACGTACGGATAGGCGTACGTACCTACGTCCGTACGTATGTACGTAGTAACGTACACACGTACGCACGACCGAAACATTATTTGCCCCTGGCATCAAATAATTCAAGAACATGAAAGAACTGATAACAATTATATAAAACTACAAATGTGCCCATAGTACACAGATGCCCTCGCCTAGTGCCTTGAGTAAGTTGGTGCCTTGATTAAGGTACTGGAACTTGTAGTATAAGTAGGTTAATTGAGGCAGCCTTGTATAATATAAAAGGCCACAGGCAAATCATTGCCCAACGTTTGAAATGTGACACAAACTTCAACCCTTTATATGGTTTAAGAGTCACTGTACGGCCAAAATAGTAAATATTTTGTATTACAGAAAATGGTTAGAAACCAAGTCAGTAATCCGTGACATATGGATCATCATGACCTGATTCTTGTAAATTCCTGTTGTACTTATAGATATTAATCCTTGTACAAAATTTCAAGTTGCTACAATAATAGAAACTCTAAAATCCATCTTTTACAAAAAATCTTAACTTTGCAAATTTGGCTGAAGTCTAAAGTCAGTGAAGCGTGACATATGGATCAACATGACCTGATTCTTGTTTATTCCTGTTTTTCTTATAGATATTAATTCTCATACAAAATTTCAGGCTGCTACAATAAAATGCACCCTTAAATCTACCTCTTACAAACTTCTTAACCTTCCAGAATTAGCCTAAGTCCGAAGTCAGAGGACCGTGACATATGGATCTTTTTGTCCTAATTTCTGTGTATTCCTTTTGTACTTATAGACATAAGCCCACATACAAAATTTCAAGGCATTACAAAAATAGGAACCATGAAATCTACCTCTTACAAAAAACTTAAACTTGCAAAATTAGGCTAAGTCCGAAGTCAGTTGACCGTGACATATGGATCATCATACCCTTTTTTTATGTATTCCTGTTGTACGTATTGATATATATCCTCATATAAAATTACAGATTGCTACAATAATAAGAACCTGAAATCTACCTGATACATAAATTTTAACCTGAGTCTAACAGGATCACGTACGGTCGGACCTACAGACGGACGTACAGACGGACGTACGTAATAACGTACACACGTACGCATGCACGCACAACCGAAACACAAAATTAGCCACCACCAAAGCCATCATCCGCGACAGCCATATGATAGTTAGTCATCGGGCTAGCCTTAACATCACAAACAATATATCAATATTACGCCGAACGTTTTACTCACTAGTGTCACGGGTGTAGAGCCTTATGCGTCGCCAGGATGGCGGAGGGTGACTTCCGGATAAAGGTGTTATCGACCAGTGTACTACATTAACAAGGAAACTCTAACAACGTTAGAATTTTTTAAGTTTTCATATATGATAATGTTAGTTCTATTTACAAACAATACAATTTACAACTGTCACAACTGCAATAATTCACAACACATATCAGTTCATGTCGCTGGCCCAAGTAAGGTGTTTGTTCCAAATCTGTAATCGATCTGCATATGTTACGCTAATCGATTACCGTCTGACGTCAACACCGTACTCGGCTCAGCGCCATGAACTTAAAGGAAAATACAAAGAACAAAGACGTTAACTGAGCTCACAACAAAAAATAAGATCTTTATACAGTTGCCGGCTATATTCAACTGGTCATTCCCTGGATTATACCAGGGACCAGTCTATACATTTCCATATCGCGCACTTATAAACTGAACACTCCCCGGATTGTACCAGGAACCAGTCTATATATTGTGAGAAACACCTACTTATTCCATATCGCGCACTTTATGGACAATTATTAGCGAGTACACTTGACTCGCTAATACACTAGTGGACGAACACTACTGGTTATAGGCCATTTGCTGTCTATAAAACATGTCATTTTGCTAAATATCTCTAAAACTGCCACAACTATCAATGTGAAGTAAAGCGCATCTTTAATGTCTATCTTATACATAACTAATCTATATTTTTCCTCAAAATTATATTTTGAAACTAAAAAGTTTCTTTTGAAAACTGCCCATTTTTAGAAGACATTTTAACTGTATTTTACAAGGGAGTAAGTTTATTCATGGAACAGCCTTAGAATGGCCAATATTTACCTATGCCAACTGTTAGCTAATCGTACAGAGTTACTCAATGGCACCTACATACCTGTTAATCTTTTCATCTGAGTAAGAATGAATTCACTTATTTATTTGTTGCGAAGATAACTGATTGGTGATGAATAGGATTAATTTATCTATAGAAACAGGTCTTGTTTGCGATGCATATATGGGCATTGCCTATAGCTATTACCTCTACTTAAGCTGAACATTTTGTAAATTTTTGTACAGGATTGAATAGACAAAAGCAAAAAATTGACATGATAAAATTCTGAAAGTCAGTTTCCAGTTATGTATTAGTTTGACAATACCAGTGGAGAAAAAAAAATAAATTTTATCACCAATAGTAAAAGAGAAAATGTGCAAAATGACCTGTTTTATAGACAGCAAATGGCCTATAACACCGTCCCACTTTCTATTCAGCAGCCAATCACCTCGACGACAGCGGCCGACTTCGCCTAGTTTTCACGCATCCCGCCTTGGCAAGGAATCTTGCGCAAGTGGCGTTGTAATTGTGCCTCTACCCGGGTTAGTATTAACCTGGAAATGTATTTGCTATCTCCAGGTGAGACGTAGCTTTAAGCCCAAACAGCTGACTGCCGGACTTGAAGTGCCTAAAAATAACGAACTTACACTTAATACATTATAACAACATAATTACAATACGTAAGACCTGGGCCTGTCTTGGAAATACCATACAACGCCCTCGGCGAATGCCGAGCATATCGAGCACACGGCAGCCGTGTTACTAGACACATCTCGCGCTTACGATGTAAAGCCAAAACTGTGCTTACCAATTCCGCCAATGAAGAAACGTAGATCCTACCACACATGTGAGTCGAAGGATCTGACGTCAAACATCGTCAAGAAGTATACTGACGTCAACAGGTATCACCATGACATATCGCTCATAAAACATGAATGATCAAAACAATGATCTTTTTACATTAAATTGAATTACCAAAAATCTAACTTGCACATGTATTAATTCACTTCTTTAAACTAAGCGTATCACCATTTGCCATAGAATATCTCCTTTGAATAGCTTAATAAGTGTTTCTAACACATTTGGGGTCATTACGTTCGAACTGACATCATGACGCCAATGATGTCATATCATATGACGTCATCTAGTGAGGGCAAATCAAACGCATGACGACCAAATGTTACCGTTATAACATATGGAAAAACCTTAATGTATCTAAATTATTTCCATTACAAATCAATCTAATTTTATAGGCCACGTATTCATGAAACTTATATAAAAAGTGCTGACGTCGCAATAACATTAATGCAACTGACGTCACTCGACGTCAAATATACGCACACCAGTGCAACCTCCATCAGTGTTACAAACTATTTCCGTGATTTACAAAACTTCCTAAAATACAAATTCCATGCGCAGCATGATCATTATCATCGTAATCAGTCGATACATTTTAATCATACCATATCAATCAGAAGTCACATTTTTCATTCTTAGCCAAATCTATTTTGAATAAATATAATAAAACTTTACCTCTCAGGTCTTAACAACTGAATCCAGGCACTATATAATATCCTTTCATGTTGAATTTCAAGCCACGTCGAAATTTCAATAATAATCAACGATTATAAATAGTAAATTAAAAGCTTGGTAATCTCACCTTAAAATCATGCGACTCGCTTTTACAGTGAATATGCCATGTGGGTATTCATAAATAAGTAATGCGTGACAAATAGCCACAATTTCCGTAAATGTTTGACTACCACAGTTACCCTAAAAAGCTGTAGCCTAATGATTGAAAGAATTAAAAGGAATTTCAACTTGACATAGTCGACGATCCAATTTATTTCGTAACAATCAATATCACACATAGCAACAAACAAAACATTAAATAACCGAGAAGAACCAAAACAGAAGTTCCGCCTTGCTGCTGACTCGGCTTATCACTTGTAATTTATTGTTTGTTGGGATGTCTTTGTCAATCATTCCCTTTGATGTTTGGGATAGGGTTTGGGATCTGATTCAGTTTGTTCCTGAAGTGTAGTTACTCTTTAAAATTTGAACGGCCAGTTTTGAACTTAATGGGGGCTTAACCGGTTTGTGCTTGACCAACCCTCGCCCTCACCCTTGGTTCTGCCTTGGTTCATCAGATACAAAGTTGTTCAACCCAACAAAAACAATTACCACCCACACAGCATCCACTATGACAACAAGACGAATTCGTACGTAAACATTTAACAATTATCTTCTATTATTATTTGTTATTTAAGGATTAGCCTAAGTAGCTTCATTTAACAATTATCTTCTATTATTATTTGTTATTTAAGGATTAGCCTAAGTAGCTTGAACATCACACATACAATATTAATGACAGACAACCAACACACAAAACAACCAGAAGGAACCAAAACAGAAGTGTCACCTTGGAACGACCAGCAATGAAATTACTGGGGGGGGGGGGGGGGGGGGGGTAGGTTACTTCATTCGCGTTCGAGCTTGATTCTGCTATGGCTCATCGGACACTTAGTTGTACGGTTCGCGTGGAAGATTCCTAGCTCATAAGTGTAATATCTCAGGAATACAAATCAAAAACAAGATAAAACAAACATAAGGACTCACAAAAATAGTAACACTGAAAACCTGGAACAGAAGAAACCTACAAGTTAAACCTCGGTGGGCCAGGACGCGGTGATAGGCACGGGTGATAGGGTCAACCGTCTGTGTTACCATTAATTAGGTTAAGGTCAGCGCCTTCATAAAGTCTCAGGCACGACCCACCATCGTACAATCGAAGAGGTAAGCAAAGCTGTTAACCTTGATTGGGTTAACCACCAAGCTTGGAGTTTGTCGCAAAAAATCTATATTATAACCAATCTTTTTAAATGGAATTATTTTCTTCTAAGAATGATAAGGAAAGTCATGTTTACCATTTTTTCTACTGATTTTAAACACCAAGTCGCCATAAAATTCAGATTCCGAAAGGCCTTGCAGAAAATGTGTTTTCAATCCGACATTATATTTAGACACTAAGTTGAAATGCCGTCGATATAATTTTGGAAACGCTTCTAGATGTTTATGCCATATATAACCTTGATTGAGAAGTTTTGCTGTCAAAACTTTATTACAATATTAAAGTCAACAGTATGATTTGACACTCGAGTACAACGAATACGTTGAGAAAAATGAACACCATAGGGCGTAGGACGAGGTACATCACCATTTATAAATGGAAAATTAACAATATCGAACTCAAAATCATCTCGTTTATCATAAATTTTAGTTGAAACAAAACCATCCGATATAGATAAATTTATATCCAGAAAAGAGACCTCGGTATCTGAGACGCTCGCCTTATTTAACTGAAGTTCAGAACGGTAAATTTGATGGACCATGCTATCAAAGAAGTTATTGTCACTATTCAGTAGGTCATCCAGATACCAAGAGGCGGAATTGAAAGCTCTAATAACTTAACACTGGGTATCCTCTGAAAGAGACAGCATGAAGTCTCTCTCATAACAGAACAAAAACAGATCTGCTACAAGAGGGACACAATTAGTAGCCATAGGAATATCTACAATTTGTCTATATAATTTGAAGACAAATCAACTGTAGATATTGTCCAAGAGAAAGGTTAGACTTTCAAACACTTTCTGACAACACCATGAATTATAATTCCTGACCGCTTCAGACGTGAAGAAAGCTCGCCTATCATTGCATGCACTATAAAAAGAGCCTTCCCTTTTGAAAAGTCTTTCAGTTATATCCCCTAGTTTATTCTTAACACGATTGAGGGACAAAGTAGTATTTTATATCGCAAAAGCATATGCTGACAAAACCTGGCGATTTCAGCTTATTTAATACCTTACATGAATTTAAAATTGACCGAAAACGTTTTTTTACCTGACCTGTCATAGTCAAATCTTGAGATTAAGCGACACTGAAGAAGTTAAATACAGAAACCCGCAAACGTCACACTATATTTGCTATTGTCACGTTTGTATTCTAATGAAGCTATGACGGACCAACGGTTGGGCCCACTGCGGTTTAACTGGTAAGTTTCTTCTGCTCCGGATCAGTGTTGTTATTTCTGTGAGTCTTCATGTTTCCTTTATTTTGGTTTTTATACTGATTTCTATTTTCCCGAGATATTACACGTATGAGTTAGGAATTTTCAGCGCAAACAGAACAACTAAGAGTCTGATGAACCAAGGTAGGACCAAGGGTTCAACCGAAAACCGGTTAAGCCCCCCCCCCCCCCCCAGTAATTTTATTGATGGCCGTCCCACCCCACACCCCCATTATTTTATTGATGGCCGTCCGAAGGTGGCACTTTCACTTTTGTTTTTGGCTATTGTTTGTTGTTTCATCCTTTTGTATTTGTCGCTGTGACTGCTTTGATATATGGTTTGTTATGTTAAGGCTAGCCCTGACATTACAGAATGGAAAATAGGTAGAAACAGATGTTAAATGTTTAACGTGTCTTTTGTTCTCATTGTTAGGGTTGGTACTTTTTGTAAGACTGTTCTGTGGGCGATTGTTGTTTTTTGTTTGGTTGAACCATTAAGTATCTGATGAACCAAAGCGAATAAATGGCGAGGGTTGGTCGACCAGAAACCGGTTAACCTCCCCCCTCACCCCAATAACTTTATTACTGGCCGTCCCAAGGCGGAAGTTCTGTTTTGGTTCTTCTTGGTTGTTTTATGTGTTGTTAGTTGCTATGTCTGTTGTTGATATATTGTTTGTGATGTTGTTTAGGCTAGCCCGTTGACCACCTACATGGGACATTGCTATTCACATGGCTGCTGCTGGCATTGTTTTTGGTGGTGACTAATTGCGTATTGTCTTTTTCCCAGATGGTGTCTTGGATTGGATCCGGAATAGAATTGTGTCAGTTACTGAGAATTTTTCTACTTACTTATGAAGTGAAAGTTTGAAGGAATTAAAATCGTCTTCGAGGGAATAAAATTATCCAGAAAACCTTGTAATAGTTTGCATTATACAGGGCAGGTCATTAGATCAGCAATCAATTCGAACAGTTAAAACCAAAGATGACAATGATTTAATAATCTACATAAGCATGCATAACCCCGGGAACAAGAAGTTTTCGTTCGTATTCAGACTAACCTGTGGGTACATAAACGGGAGGAACATATGAATGAGGTTTTAGAACCATTAACACTTATCAAAAGTTTCTAACAAGCGAAATAAATACATGTTCAAGTCAGCCCAAAATCGACAAAACTGGGAATTTTGTAATCATTACATTGAAGATGAAGAATTTACATTTAAATATAGCAGAATAATCCAAAGTGATAGTAAAACTTTCATGTGATGCAATAACCACTGTGATTTATGTGATAGTTTGGGTTGGATGCGACAAGGAGTACATTGGTGAGATCGGCGACTTGCGCAAACGGGTAGCGGTTTTAAATCAGCAATTAGGGACATAATAACTACAAGGCTGCAAGTAAGCATACATACAGATAATTGTGCGCAGTCTACGGCGCCGAAATATCATATATACCCGTTTTCTAAAATGGATACAGACATCATAGTGAGCAGAAACCAAAGGGAATCATATAACATTAGAATATTAAAGCCAAAACTTAACCCAGAACGTACCCGAAAGTAACCTGTGAAGTGACTCTACGTTATAACCAATTACAACATCGCCATATTATTTTAAACCACTGGGTACTTCTTTATTTCTCGACCATGCACTTTTTTCGGATGTACTTGCACCAGCAAAATGATCCTGGGTCGGATGGTAAATCTTAAATTAAATCATATATTAATTTCAAGCTTCGGTATTATATAATCCAAATATTTCATGTATATACCTGATTGTGTTTACACAACTGAATTGAGTAAGGTAAAGGTAAAGGTTTCCCATAGCCTAATAGCAGTAGGGGCAGTGGGGGTTAGAGACCCACTGTATCTTGGGCACAGCTGATGAAAGGCGGAGCCCATCCCTCTCCTTTCGCTGCCTTAGCCTTCCCTGATTCGAAAAAGGTACCCATTTACTGCTGGGTTGACAGAGAGAGTTTTCCAGTCATCGCATGGCGACAGTGAGCCGCGAACTCACGACCTTACGGTGACTTTCTGCACAATAGCCGAGCCACTCTAACCACTCGACTACCGCGCCTCTCCTAGTTAAACATTTTTCCAAGAGACTTCTTTTTAAGGAGCATAGTGGCGCAAATGGTGAAGCTGGTGTGTCTGAATGGCTAGGCGGAGTTGCCGTTGTCGGCATGAGTTCGAACCCTTGCTGCCCAGTGGGTACTTCTTTATTTCTCAACGATATGTCTGAATGACTGGTGGTATAAAAGTGGTGACAAATACGAGACGTAAGGTGGAACTATTGTTTCTTTTATAATTTAGAAATCTGAAACTTGAAATGCTAAGACACAAAATAAGGAATTCCCATAATATTTTGGCTGTAGATGCAATGGGTGTAAAATGTCAACCGTATCTTGGGTATAGCATATTAAAATACGAGGCCCCTTCCTCTCCACCCTCCTTTTTTTGCCTTTAAGCTATCCTGGTGAGGAAGGAATTTACTGATTATGCCCCCGCCATGTTTAATGGGGGCATATAGTATCACCGCTGTCCGTACGTCCGTTCGTCCTGTACGTACGTCCCGTGCAAATGGTTTCCGTTCATTATTTTTTGATAAGATCAGTGTATTGGATTCAAATTTTATTCTCAGGTATATAACCATAAAACACTCGTCAAGTTTGATTTAGGGTAAAATCTGTCAATTATTATGGGAGTTATGGCTCTTTTTACTCCATTTTGTACGAAAAATGGTTTCCGGTCATTATCTTTTGAAAAGAAAAGTTTATTGGATTCATTTTTATACACTGGTATATAATCATAAAATACAGGTCAAGTTTGATTTAGTGTAAAATCTGTCAATTATTATGGGAGTTATGACCCTTTTTTTTACTTCATTTTGTACGAAAAAAAGATTTCCGTTCATTATCTTTCGAAAAGCTAAATGTATTGGATTCATATTTTAAACACAGGTATATAATTATTTAATACAGGACAATTTCGATTTACGGTAAAATCCGTCCATTATTATTGGAGTTATGGCCCTTTTTCGACTTCCTTTGTATGAAAAAATGGTTTCTGTTGTTTTCTTTTGAAAGATAAGTGTATTGGATTTATATTCTATACCCAGGCATATACGAGTAGGTCAGGTTTAAAATAGGGTAAAATTTCGACAATTATTTTGGGAGTTATAGCCCTTTTTCAGCTTCATTTTGTACAAAAAATTGTTTCATTTGTTAATTTTTTATGTTAATGGCATCCATTTCTATGGTAAGATACGGAATGTTATCACATACCACAGTCGTGCCGCACCCACCCACCCTCTTCCAACCCTCATCCACCCTCATACATCTGCCTTAGGTAAACAATAAACCATGTACCACACAAGTCTGCCGCTTGGAACCTAGTTATCCTACAAGTGCCAGTACCTTGAACAAGGCGCCATCTTACTTAAGGCACTAGGCGGAAGCATTCGTGTCAAATGGACACATTTCTAGTTGGTTCACAGAGAGAGTTTCACAACCATTTGCAGACCCGTTTGCGGATTCGAACCTACCGTCTTTTACATCATTACAGAGCGCCTATAACGTCTCGATCTCGGCGCCCCTCTATCACTACTTTTATAATAGTTACGTTCTACCTTAATTACCTTTAGTTTAAGGGCACCTTCTAACCGGCATATTTGAAACAAAATCTTACTTCTCAGAGACGTGTCAAGCGTTGCTGCCAAATTTGCATAAGGTGCAGACTCTGACCAGTCTGCTCCTTCAGGCGGACTCTGGTCTGGGTCTTCACTCTTTGCCCCATTCATTTCCGTCTCAATACTACGGGTCATTGCAATAGTTTTTACTTTTATTGATTTCAAATTCACTTCCGGGTTGTTGGTATATATAGCTGTTGCTTATTATGAAACTGACAACTATTAAACAGGCAAAAAATAATTAAAAAATGTGTCACTGGAGCGTTAAATAGCAGTTCTATGGTAGTCATGAAATGGCAAAAGCGTATATTCTTCTATTAGGGTTTCTTCTAAGATTTCTATCTTTTAAAGGTAAGATTTACTTTTTATTGAATTTTGAAACCGTTTGTTTACTTATATCGCATAATGTTTGTTTACAATAGCAACATCGCGTAATGGTATGATACTAAAATTAAGTGCAAGGGAATGTAGTTAGATAGTTTGTATCTAAAGAATGGAGGCTTTCTATTCCATGGTTTAATATATGTAACTTTTAGGGTCTTATTTTACGAGAAAGACCTGTTAAACCCGATTTTTATAGTCATAAATACTAGCGTCAGATTTGTTTATCGCTGCAGCTGGTGCTGTGCCGTGTGGCGGCCGTCAAATATCTCCCCGTATGTTATCCATATGAAAGTTTATATTTTACCTTTGGTGCTTTGAGATCAGCGGGAATATTCTGAGAAATCGGAATTAACTACGCTGTATTAGTTAAGGCTCATTATCTTGACATATTTTTTTTATCGTTTGTACCCCTTAATGGTATATACTAGTCTTTGAATATAACTTCATATATAAACATTGTACCCCATGTTTGTGCTGAATGACCTATTCGTATTCGAATAGACTTCGTACATTACCTTTTAAAATTACAGTACGTTTTCCCCTGGCTGTTGTTGTCAGGTCACTTAAGGGTCACTGATGGCTTTATTAGCCAAAACTTATTGTCTAATCCACATTCTTTCTTATGAGTGTTTTCATTGCTCTTAGGAACCTATGCATGATTTTTATGATTATTACGTCCAAGACTTAACTGGCAGAGACGTGCAGCTGTCCGTGCAAAACATTTATACATCTGTCTCAACTGTCCACGTATATATCTATTAAATAAGTCATTCAAACACAAAGAAAGAGAGCAGACGCATTAGACATAAATTAATATTTCGAATATGCTTGATTGTAAAAATAAAAGGTAATATAAAAAAAACACTATGTAACATATGTATCTATCTATTTATCAACCTTATCTATCTAATCTATCTATCTAGAAAGAGAGTAAACGCAAAAGATTTCAAGAAAAGGCAGGCGTTTTTTTTTAAAGAAAATAATTGGTATTCTCAAATAAACATGATTATATCGTAACGTTAACACACTATGTCATAACGTTTTATATGTCAATAGTAAATGAAACCTATGTAAAACTATAGACAGGTCAATTGTTCCGATAGAATAGGCCTTAGTAAAAAGATAGGATTACTTAGATTTGGTAAAATAAGTATATGAATATCGATATCTGGACTGTCCCTTGTTAGTACGAAACTATAAAAGCTAAAAAGTGTAATTACACATATTCGTCATATGACGTCAGCTACGAGAACATGAAGGTATAGAGATTCATCTCCATGTTTGAACCAAATTTACAAAGTGTAAAAAATGTGATTTCTTTTTTGTTCCCCTGAAGGACAAAGTCCTTTCGTCCTTTCTGAAAGGGATCTACTCTTAAGGAAAAAGTCTGCTACATGAGATCAAATTATTTTCTTTACTAGCTGAAGCCAAATAGGAAATGGGAGAGTTTACAGGAATAAAAGTGATGCAGTTGTCCCCCTCCCCATGAAATTGTATCCATTTATTTATTTAATACCTCTAGTAATTGTTATTATTCATTTATTACCTCTAGTAATTGCTGGTAGTTTTAATCATTATACTTAGAAAGGTAAACGAAACTGAAGCACTTGCTCCACGTCACACAGTGAAATACAGTAGACAAATACAATGGTACGGTTCGGCATAATTACTTGGCAAACCCGAGCAGTAAATCCCAGTACCCAGGTATAACTCGGGCCACTCAAAAATATATATGCATACATATCTTCAAGTACCCTAAGGGTATACCTGGGTAGTTCTAGAGTATTAGCCTGTGCATCCGCCCAGTCTTATCAGAGTCTTCGCTTTGCGCTTATCTAAGCTACCTCCATGCGGTGCCCAAGCTGATTTGAGTCTGCGCTGGGCGCACAACCACTTTGTTGGTTTCCTCGTTTTGTGGCTTATATGTAGAACATATCTTGGAGTAGCCCAATTGATTGATTGATTGATTGATTGATTGATTTGGGTTTAACGGCCCTTCGAGACAGTATTTCAGTCTATATCGGACCGTCTTTCAGAGAGAGGGAAAAAGAAAAGAGAAATGATAGACGAGAGAAAAAATGTCCAAACAACCCCAACCCGCACCCACTGCAAGCACAGTAGGCCCTTGTCCTACTATTATCCAAATCAGTAGGACGCCCCGGCACTGGAAGCTACACACAGCACCATCGCACCACCCGACCACCCCAGAGTAGCCCAATGAATACCTGGGTATTGCTCGAGTTTACTCAAGTACCTATGCCGAACCTGCCTACTGTATCGCTTAATTGCATTGATTCGCGTGGGGCTCACTCAAGGACTAAATATTACTTCTCAAACATTCTGGGCCCGATGTTCTAGACTAACGACGTCGTTTGTAAACGAGACCATAATATTCTCTGCCATTTTTGCCAAAAAATGGAGAAGTTTTGCAATGAAAAGCTTCTCTCATTTTTTCCAGTAGAAATATTAGAATAATAGATTTTATGTGTGCTAAAAGTCTAAACAAATCACTAACCAACAACTTCGTCAAGCTTACGATATTTCGAACAACTGAGCCCCGGTGTGTGTTTCTAAAAATTCATTTCCTACATTAGTCACAAGACAGATAAGTTAAAACACGCTAGAACAAGTTTTGGTGTACATATAAGACATAAAGTTGATTCAATCGTTATGGCATGCGCACGGTCTGCAGTAACTAGATGAAGACGAATGTATGGCATCGCACGTTTTATTTTGAGGCCGCTCCAAATAACAAAAACCAACCGACAGTTGACAACAGATGAAAGTACGAGCAGAAAGAGAAAATATTAATAAATCACACACCCCTCCCCCCCCCCCCCCCACACACACAGAAGAAACAATAATGCACAACTGGCCATGTGAATGAGCGTTTTTGAGTAGCATCTTTATATGCTCGTCAAGTAAAGGTTATGGTTTAGATTTTGAAAGCGTAACACTCTAGCAAATTTTAATTTGTTAAACTTTCAATTCTGAACTATAACCGGACTAAAATTTCAGCCAGCCCAAATTTCTGTATTTTGTTGTTACGACCACTTCAAAGCCACTTTGGCAATTATTCCCTATTGTGAAGACTTTGCGGCTTTCAGAATATGTCAGCACGGCCTCTAGCAAATTTTGTATTTTGTATACGGACAAAATTTTGGTATGTTGATATGCCATGAATATATTAGATTTTATGGAGACGGAGCTCAGTGTTTGTTTTTAATACTTCTATACCAAACAAGCAATTTTTGGAACAAATTTCCACTGCGGCTATATCAACATATAAATGCTCATATCTCAAACATATATTCTGCGTATTCAGTTTCTTAGTAAGAACTGTCCCAAGGAATCATTTGGTACACATTTCGATTTGATACGTTGAAATATTTTGTTAAGCGTCTTTTAACAGGCACTTTCGAGTGGGTGGGTTAGCGCATGGTGCAGTGCTTTTTCAATCATTTGCTTAATAAAAAAAATATAATAAAGTGCGTTTAAAGATTACTATTATTTGAATTCAAATGCGTTCGTACAAGTCAGATGACTTTCTACGACGTCGACTACGTGAGTATTATATATATATATTCGTTTAAAGGAAGAGATCTTTATTTGCAGTTTTCTTTAAAATTTCCGAAACAACGCAGTATGTCAGAAATCATGTTATTCTGAAAACATATATAGAAGAGACATTTATCATCTGAGAGTGTAATAAAACCTTGCATTAAAACCGATAATCCACTAGTGGATTAAATATGCAAATTACGTCGTAACGCTATGCGTTGACGTCCATAAAAACGACGCCTTTTCACATGGCGAAATCGTGGCTTTAATTAATTGCAAAATTTGCTAATGAAATGAGATTTTTAAAGCATATGATAAATAGAATCTTGCATTCTGGCTTCTGTATTACTGAATTTATTAAACTCGTTGGGGAAAACCGATAAGATGCTCGGCATAGTCTCGCATCTTATCTTTTCCCCAACTCGTTTAATAAATTCAATAATACATGAGCACACATGTAAGATTCTCTATATAACTTCTGAATGACCACATTAACTCAGTTGATAAGCGATATAAACTATGAAATTTTAAGTAAAATTGAACGAGAGCCAAAACAGGCCCTTATCATACGAGGAACTTTAATAGAATTAGTAGAAATCAAAATGTATATAGATAAATTTCTCGTCATTCGCTTAGTAAACGGGCTGAAATGAAAAATGATTTAAGTAGTTGGTAATCTATTTTTTGTGTGTTAAACCTGAGAACGAGTGGTACTTCGTCGATTTATAATCAGGGGTCGTTACAGCCAAAGTTGGCATGCGTTTGAAAATAAACGAATGACAAGAAAACTAATAATTGTTACTATTCCGAATCGATGCTGAGCAAAAGTGAACATCTGCAAAAGAGCACCACAGGGCACAAGCCATCACCCATACCGGGCCCAGTTGTTGAAAGCATCGCTAGCTTAAGAAGCTCGTTAAGAGGTCAACTCGTTAAGTGTTGTACATGTATGACTTTATAAACTTTATTTTTGTAGACAAAATCAGTGCAAAATCTTTCCACATTTTTTACTAAAAATATTGTTGTTTGTTTTTAGATATTAACGTTTGAAATTTTAAACAGACGTTAACTAACGATGTCGCTATTTTTGAACAACCGGGTCTTGATATTTTATTTCAAATCTTGATGGGAAATTTCTACAAATGATTAGTTAATTGATTAAAGCTATCTCAGTATTATATTCTCGCGTTATTGTTTCAGATTTTAAGCCACATTTACTTTCATTGAAAGCGTTTAAATAATCCCATTGTTGACATTTTACGTTTATTGTTTCAAAAATATCGATTAACAATTTGTTCGATTACGCGCTAACTCGCGACAGGGTCCTAACCGAGACCTCAGACCAGCATGTGTTCCCACGCGCTTCAGTTCCAGCATCTTTGTTGTGCAGTAAAATTGCACAGAGCCCATAATTGGATTATATGAACAAACAAGGCTTAACCATTCCCCGAGGATGCGCAGGCTGGTAAAATATTTATTGTGAACATGCTCAAAGGACCGTTTAATTGTGGCTAGTCTTGTATATAAATGGTTGATAGTGCTCTTCATACTTGAATGTTGCCAAATAAAACGAAGTGAAAGGAAATTAATCAGTGGAAAGAAATCAGACGGTATACCATGATCAAATGAGATATAACACTAAACTTGTTGCTTGCGTAAGATATACATGTAGTCTTATCAAAAGAAGTTTACCCAGCCCATACCCTTCAAAAATCATCAGCTCTATGGCTAAGTGTTACTTGTTAACACATGAAAGTGAACTTTAAAGCGAGAGTATCTTTGAATTTTAGGCGATTCCTTATCACAAAACTATTCTTTTTTATGTTGACAAACGAGAAATAAGTAACAAAGTGGGTACTCATGTAATAGAAATATGAAAAAGAGAAATGAGCTGCGACACGACAAAACCAACAATGTGGCTGTGCGCCCAGCGCAGACTCAGATCAGCCTGGGCATCCGCCCAGTCGTATCAGAGTCTTCGCTGTCCGCATGGATGCAGCTCGGACCCTTAGCTATCTTTTAAGCTCTTAACGAAGAGTCTAATCATACAGGGCAGATGCCTAAACTGATCTGAGTCTGCACTAGGCGCACAACCACCTTGTTGGTTTTCCCGTGTCGCCGCTCAAATGTGTAGCGGTATCGGGTTATTGGAGTACAGTCACGCAAGCACCCAAGGGAAGGGTCAAAACTGCTTGGTTAAGACAGGAGCTGGCTAAATACAGGTCAGCTTACATTGAAAATAGTACTATGGGATATGAGACTCTGGCCTTTCAAGGCAGGTTTTGCTTGATAGAGGTGGCTTTTAAGACAGGTTTGACTGTATGTGTGAGCCGCGCGACACGACAAAAGCAACAAAGCGGAAAGTGCACCAAGCGAAGTCTTAGATAAGATCATTCTCCTGGAAACCCAGACAGCATTCTAAGCAACAACGTAACTACAACTTTGCTGATGAGCGTGTGAATCGACCGCTAAATTTTATTCAACACTTCAAACATACAAAACAATACTTCATAACACCATAACAATCTAAATATTCCTACTTAACACTAACGACCCTCGATGCATGATATCAACTGCTGTCAGCAACATTACCAATATAACAATCAGTCATTAAATTATATTTAGTAACAACAGCCATGTTACATGGCCAAACCCTCAAAAAATTAAAGCAATGTATATGAAACGATGTGTCTAGTTGTCGATTCACCGCTAGATTGAAAATTTCAAGCTAACTGACCGTAACAAGCACCTGGTTACCTCTACATGAGAAACAAACCACATACGAATGCTTAACTGGACCAGGAGAAAATACTTAATTTCTATTTCAATTCTTTCAGCCGAAATTAATTATATGAGTCCTTGCTGTCCACGTGGAGCTAGCTTTGTCATTTAGCTACCCTTTAAGCGCACAGCGCCGGATGGATAGATGGATGACTTGCGACTTAACGTCCTTTCCAACAGTATTTCAGTCTTTCAGGACGATGGAAGGGTGATAATGAAAGGCTATGTGCAATGAAACCCCGAAGCGCACAGCGAGGACTCTGATTAGAGTAGGTTGATGTCCAGGCCGATCTGAGTCTACCCTGAGTCTGCCTGGGCAAATGCTACTTTGTTGGTTTTCTCGTGTCGCGGCTCATGTTATGTTGTAACACGGCCAGTACGACATGCAATGTTTTAATGAAGTGTTGCAGTATGGACAATACGAGCACCCTAAAGCACCGGCTTCAGCGGAAATCTGTTTTCAAAACTGACCTAGAATGAGTTCAATTATCCCCAAAGGACTAGCAAATACAAAATCTTCACTATGGTGAAATACCGGCAGACATTTCACCCGCCGCATAGCAGTTTACATAGGTACAGTGCGGATACAATTGTTTGTAAAGAAAAAATACTCAGAAAAAGTGGCAAGAGAAAAGATCTTTTTTAGATGCCATATTACAAAATACAACGTGGTTCAGATTTCACTTTTATCTCAGATTTTGAGAACGAACGCAAAAATAACTGATATCGGAGCAGTAACTTTATGCTAAGAATAACAGTACGGGGCTTTACTACAGCTTATTATGCCTACATTTCTTGCTGGTCATTGGACAAGCTTTAAGCAGTTATTGCGTTAAATGTGACATGATGTTTTCAGCTTAAATGGTTTCATTGATAATCTCATCCAGTGGGACCAGACAGCGTGTTTGAATCAGAAAGTTTCAGACGACTTTGTGCGTCTGCGCATTAGAAATAGGGTCTACCTTGTGCGAATAAAATCGGTTAATACTATTCTATTTTATTCTATTCTATTTTATTTCCATAACCTTACTAGGTCGTTGGGGCACCACAAATGACTTCGAAACAATCCCTTTCCACCTTGTCCTGTCTTCAGCTGCCCTAGTTGTACTGGCAAAGTCCGTCCCTGCCCACTCCTTAATATTGTCTTCGCACCTCTTCTTCTGTCTACCTCTTCTTCTTTTTTCCCTTCACGGTGCCCTGTAGAATCGTCTTTGCTAAACCAGAAGACCTTTAGACGTGGCCAAACCACCTTAGTTTCCGTTTCATAATCAGCGTCAGAAGTTCATCATATTCTCCGATGGCTCCTTGGATCTTCCTGCGAATCTCCTCATTGGTTATATAGTCCTTGTACGAAATGTTCAGTAACCTTCGGTAGCATCTCATCTCAAAGGCCTGCGTTCTTTTCTCTAACTCTGTTGCCAAGGTCCACGATTCACAGGCATATAGAAGTATGGAAACGACAAGGGAGCGCATAAGTTTTACCTTTGATCCAAAAGATATGTTTTTATCTCTCCAAATTGGTTTCAGCTCGGTAAGAGCTGAAGTGGCTTGTGCAATCCTGGAGAGAACCTCCTGTTTTGAGCCATCATCTGAGACAACTGCTCCAAGGTACTTGAAGCTTGTTACGGTACCCAGCTTCTGCCCTTTTACCTTGATCTCCCTCTGGATGCCATTTGCGCTGTTCGAAATCAGTTTGGTCTTTTCAGCACTAATCCTCATCTTTTACCTTGTACAGGTTTGGTCCAGACTTTCAACTAGAGCTTCTAGTTTCTGCTCTTTCTCAGCTAGAGCGTCTATGTCATCGGCAAACCGCAGATTTGTAATGTTTCTGTCGCCTATGCTAACCTTTCCGTCATGTTCTTCCAGAGCATCAGACATGATCCGTTCGAGAAAAATGTTGGAGAGGGTGGGTGACAGAAGACATCCTTTTCTTACTCCAACTGAAGTTCTGAACCATTCTCCCATGCTGCCATTCATCAGGACTGCACTTGTAGCACTCGTATAGCTGCTCAATGGTGCGAACTAGATATGCACTGATATTGTACTTCCGCATGGTAGCCCATAAGGCTGCATTTCATACCCTTTCAAAGTTGTTTTTTTTTTAAATCAATGAAGACATGGTACAGATTCTGCTGATGTTGGAGATACTTTTCACACAGGATTCTGTGGTTGAAGATCTGTTCTGTGGTGCTCCTTCCTGCTCGGAACCCAGCCTGTTCCTCAGCGATTATCTCTTCTGATTGTGGTTTAAGCCTGTTCAAGATGACTTTCAGCATGACTTTGCTTGAATGACTGATGAGGCTGATGGTTCTGTAGCTCTGTAGAGCTGTAGGTTGCCCGTTTTAGGGAGCTTAATAACCAGCGACTGAGTCCGTGGAGTAGGCCATTCTCCTGATCCTATTACAGATATCTGTTAAAACATCAATCATGGTCTCCCCGCCAGCTTGAACAAAGTCTGCTAGTATATTATCAACTCCGGCAGAGTCCATGGAGTTAATACTGGAGAATGTAAAAATATGTAAAAGGTATTCCTGTCATTTGAGCAGCTGCGCTGGTTGAGTTTATTATTTGTGAGAAAAAAAGTGGCATGTGCGCCCAGCGAAGACTCGGATCAGCCTGGGTATCCGCCCAGTCAGACCAGAGTCTTCGTTGTCCGTATGGAGCTAGCTTAGACACTTAGCTACCTTTCAAGCGCACAGCGAAGAGTCTGATTAGATTGGGAGGATACCAAAGCTGAGCTGAGTCTTAGCAGGGCACACATGCCACTTTGTTGGTTTTGTCAAGTTGCGACTCATTTGCCGTCAGCATGTGCATAGACACTTATTTAAGGTGCATAGGTACACCTCCATGTCTTCCTGCCATTTTCATGAAAGGGAACAATATAAGGACATGTTTGCTTCCCTCGGCGATGAACCCCATTTTAAAGCAGGTGTACATTTGAAGGAAAGAAAGTGCTTCTACTAGGGTAGTCTATTGTTAAAGCAAAGATTTGCTTCTCCTGGTGTAGTCTATTGTTAAAGGAAATAATTTGCTCCTACTGGAGTACTCTATTGTTAAAGGAAATAATTGGCTCCTTGTGGAGTAGTCTATTGTTAAAGGAAATAATTTGCTGCTACTGGAGTTGTCTATTGTTAAAGGAAATAATTGGCTCCTAGTGGAGTAGTCTATTGTTAAAGGAAATAACTTGCTGCTACTGGAGTAGTCTATTGTTAAAGGAAATAATTGGCTCCTAGTGGAGTAGTCTATTGTTAAAGGAAATAATTTGCTGCTACTGGAGTTGTCTATTGTTAAAGGAAATAATTGGCTCCTAGTGGAGTAGTCTATTGTTAAAGGAAATAATTTGCTCCTAGTGGAGTAGTCTATTGTTAAAGGAAATAATTTGCTGCTACTGGAGTTGTCTATTGTTAAAGGAAATAATTGGCTCATAGTGGAGTAGTCTATTGTTAAAGGAAATAATTGGCTCCTAGTGGAGTAGTCTATTGTTAAAGGAAATAATTTGCTGCTACTGGAGTTGTCTATTGTTAAAGGAAATAATTGGCTTCTAGTGGAGTAGTCTATTGTTAAAGGAAATAATTTGCTGCTACTGGAGTAGTCTATTGTTAAAGGAAATAATTTGCCCTAGTGGAGTAGTCTATTGTTAAAGGAAATAATTTGCTCCTAGTGGAGTATTTTTTTATGAGTCTTTAAGAGTCGAACACCACATATAAGGAACTAAAACTCTAAAGGCGAAGTTGCTTCCCCCTGAACGTAAGTTTATACACCTTTTACTACGCGGTTCTAATGTTTCAGGCCAAACGCTACCGGAGGGCGGTACAGATAGGACGACTGTGTGTGCGGGCGTTTTTCTTCGTGGATCATGTCCTACTGGTGAATATATAGCTGTCAAAGGTGTGAAGTATGGCACTAAACTGACCAGTACATGTCCTCTGTCTAGCACTACTGCTGGATGCTGTGACTATGATGCAACAGATTGTTTTGACCCGCCACATACTGGCACAACCCAGCAGGCAGCATGCTCAGGCAGAGAGTTATGTAATGATGTATCAGTTGGTCAAGAGGACACTAGTGTTTGTGGTGCTACATATCCCGGACTAAATCATTATCTTACAATGGAGTATTACTGCATTCCAGGTAAGCATGTATCATGTATGAATTTAAACTAACAAATAACATGGGTACTCATTATGCTTCTTTTGTTACTGTTACCGTATTTATAAAACAACTTAAGTGGTTGCTATGCTGTTGCTGAAGAGGAATTTCTATGAAGGAGATTTCCTACAACTATGAACTTTGCTCTGGAGGAACAGTCTGAAACAGACTGTTCCTCCAGAGCAAATTTCATAGCTGTAGGGAACCTCCTTCATAGAAATTCAGCCGTAGCAACCGCATAGCAACCACTTACATTGTTTTATAAATACGGCCCCTGATTTGCTTTTGTTTTGCTAAGTGACCCAGTGGACAAGAAACGATTCGACTCCGTTAGAAATATTCACGTATTTTTAACATCCCTTGTACGTTTGCAGAATTGGTTTCGGCAACAAAGTTATTTAGAAGGCAATGAACAAGAACCGTCACAGTTGTTAACAACACCTAATGGGAAAAGAAAAAACAAACAAAAAAAAAAAAAAACAACAACAACAACAAAAAAAAAACAAAAAACAAAGACGACACCTAAAAATGGAATGTTTAATACATCAAAGTCATGTCGTTTATCACAAAGATTTGAAGAAACAACACAACCTGAAATATACAATGCAACGCTGACTATACCAAAAGCGTTGTCAAATGACACCAATTATCTCAAAGGATCAGAAACTGTAACCTACAATGTATTAAAGAACAGGCATATAATACTTAACGCTAGCCGTAGGGAAGACAAAATAATCTGAGTGACAGGTCCTTCAAAGGCAGAAAACATAATACAGAATTTAAATTATGGGACTCGAATTAGGAGAAGCCGCTTAATAGTTTATTGTAATATTGCCCACATTCATTAGAGGTTGCAAAGTAAAGTAAAAAAAATGAAAAGGCAATGATCGGGAACGGAAAAAATCGTTTAGCACTTTATGCCTAAAAACCAAAAGGGAAAGAATAATATTAAGGCGGCACACAAAGCAAACAAGACAAGAGGAAGGCCAAGAGGTCATCTCCTTCCCGGCAGAGGGCCACTAGGCTAGGGTTTTCAAAGGAGTTGAAATAAGCCTACAATCCAGTACCTAATTATCTCAGGATACTAGTTACAGTAAAGGGTAATCTTAATAAGCTACATATGATTAAGTGTAAAAGGCATATCTTGGGTTCTTTCTTTTACTTTGAACAAAGTCTGTGTGTTACGCAGAAGGTTTTACACACGGTCGACACGGGTGTAGAGCTTTATGCGTCGCCAGGACGGCGGAGGGTGACTTCCGGTTAAAGGGTTATCTACTAGTGTAATACACTAACAAGGAAACTCTAACAACGTTAGAATTTTTTAAGTTTATATATAATGTAAATTCTATATACAACAATACAATTTACAACTGTCACAATTACAATAATATACAACACATATCAGTTCATGTCGCTGGCCCAAGTAAGGTGTTTGTTTCAAATCTGTAATCGATTTGCGTACAATACGCAAATAGATTACCGTCTGACGTCAACACCGTACTCGGCTCAGCGCCATGAACTAAAGGAAAACACAAAGGACAAAAAACGTTAGTTTGAGCTCATACAAAAAAACAAGGCCTTATGTTGGTAGACTTCAATTCGTCGTTCCCTGGATCATGTCATGGGCCAGTCCATATATCATGAGGAACACCAACTCTTATTAACACGTGCACGATTATATACTGGTCGCTCCCTGGATCGTACCAGGGACCAGTCTATATATATTAAAACACCTTAGTGGACGAACACTGTCCCACACTTGATGTGACCTTCAGATCTTATCACAGAATCTGGCAAAACTGTGCTAACCACTTCCGCCTACATTTTGTGCTTCCCGCCTCTGCTTAGGAACCTTGCACAAACGGCGTTGTAACTGCCTCTACCCGGGTTGGTATTAACCTGGAGACGTAAATCGAATCTCCAGGTGAGACGTGGCTCTAAGCCCTAACAGCTGACTTCCGGACTTGATGTGCCTAAAAATAACGAACTTACACTTAATACATTGTAACTACATAATAACAATACGTAAGACTTGGGCCTGTCTTGGAAATACCATACAACGCCCTCGGCGAATGCCGAGCATAACGTGCACACGCCAGCCGTGTCACTAGACAAGACTCGCGCTCACGATGTAAAGCTAAAAGTGTGCTTACCACTTCCGCCAATGAAGAAACGTAGATCCTACTACGCATGTGCGTCGAAGGATCTGACGTCAAACATTGTCAAGAAGTATACTGACGTCAACAGGCATTACCATGACATACCCCACATAAAACATGAATAATCTAAACAATGACCTATTTACATTAAATTGATTGACCAAAATCTAACTCGCCTATGTATTAATTCATTTCTTTAAACTAAGCGTAATACCATTTGCCATAGAATATAATAGCTGAATAAGCGTTTCTCACACATTTGGGATCATAACGTTTGATCTGACATCATGACATCAATGATGTTATACCATATGACGCCGTCTAATGAAGGCAAATCAAACGCATGATGACCAAATGTTACCATTATAACTTATGGAAAAAACCCTTAATGCGGTGCATGCTATGGCGTCAGTTGACGTCACGAGTATATAAATTAGTTCCATTACAAATCAATCTACTTCTATAGGCCACGTATACGTGAAACTAATATAAAAAGTGCTGACGTCGCAATAACATGATGCAACTGACTTCATATGAATAACATGAATGCACCTGACGTCACATGAATAATATGAATGCAATTGACGTCACTGGACACCAGTGAAACTAATATAAAAGTGCTGACGTCGCAATAACATGAATGCAACTGACGTCACATGAATAACATGAATGCAATTGACGTCACTGGACGTCAAATAGACGCACACCATTGCAACCAACATCAGTGATATTAACTATTTCCGAAATTTACAAAACTTCCTAATATACAAATATTATGCGCAGCATGCTTACTAACAAAATCGGTCGACACATGCGCAGCCTGATCACTGCCAACAAAATCAAATCAGTCGACACATATAATCATACCATATCAATCAGAAGTCACATTTTTCATTCTTAGCCAAACTATTCTAAATAAATATAATAAAATCTTACCCTTCTAGGTCTTAACACAGAATCTGGGCACACAACAATATAACATCCATCAAGAATTAAACAGCCACGTCTAACTTTTCATTAAAAGATAGGCGTATAAATACTATGCGTCTCACATTAAAATCATGCAACACGCTTTCCACAATCAAAAGACTCGTGCAGGTATTCACCTTAAAATCATGCAATACGCTGTCCACGAGAGGTATTCACAAACAACCCATGCATAACGTAGCCACAATTTCCGTAAATGTTTTATTACCACAGTTACCCTAAAAAGTGTAGCCTTACTGATTGAAAGGATTAAAATAATCTCGACGACATAGTGGACGATTAGATCCATTTCGTAACATAGGTTTCCCCTTAGGGAGAAAAAAACATAACAATGTTTCTTTTCTGAAATAGTACGAAATGCGATCGAATCGTAGGCTATGTCAAAACTGGAAAACTAGCTATATACACAATAACGGTGCGATGCATAACGTGGCCAAACTATCTACTAAGGTAGTCCGCCCCCAAATTATCTTGGCCGCGGATAGCAACGATCCTGAATCTGTACGGCTGTAATTTCATGGCCCAACGCATGATTCGGGGATTGAGCACCTTAGCTGTCTGCATATAAGACAAAGGTTTGTGGTCAGTTTCAAGTAGGAACTCCGCCCCATACAGGTACTTACGAAATTTCTCAACACCCCAGATAACACCCAAACATTCCTTCTCAATTACAGAGTAGTTCTTTTCCCGAGGTAACAATTTCTTGCTAGCATAAGCAATCGGCAAACGACCTTCACCTTCGAACTCCTGAAGCAAAATAGCTCCAAGACCAACGTCTGAAGCGTCTGTTCGAAGTACAAACGGGTTACCTTCTTGAAAAACAGGTAAGCGAAGAATAGGACTAGACGTGAGCCTACTCTTCAGGGTTTGAAATGCCCTTTCATGCTGATCTTGCCAATCTTTGATAGAATTAGGTCTATCCCGTTTAGTTAAATCAGTCAGGGGAGAAGCTATGGATGAGAAATTTGGGATAAAACGACGGTAAAACCCAGCTAATCCAAGAAAAGATTTAATTTGCCTTTTCGTACATGGACGAGGAGCATCTCTGATAGCCTGTATCTTGTCCTCTTGCGGTCGTACCGTCTGTCCGACGATATTGTGACCAAGGCACTCGATACTGCCATAACCGATCATGCATTTAGATGGTTTTGCCGTCAATTTGGCCGACCTGAGCCGATCTAACACTTGACGTAATGACGTCACATGATCCTTCCATGTTTCAGTAAATATCCACATGTCATCAACAAAGCTGTCAACATTTGGGAGATTGGACAATATGATTCTCATTAACCTACAAAAAGAGGCTCCCGAATTGACCAAACCGAAGGGCATAGTTTTAAACTGGAATAAACCTTTAGGCGTTTCAAATGCTGTCAAAGGTTTAGACCTTTCAGTAAGACTGACTTGCCAATAACCCTTACTCAGGTCCATCTTTGTAAAGAATCTATGTCCCGACATTTTATTGATAACCTCCTCAATATTTGGCCTAGGTTCTGCATCGAATTCCGTCACTTTGTTAAGCTTCCGGAAGTCGATACAGAATCTAACTGATCCGTCTTTCTTCGGAACTAGGACAACAGGAGATGAATACGGTGAAATCGACGGCTCGATTACCCCTAAATCTAACATATCCTGTATCTCCGTCTCCATGACGTTACGCGTCTTATACGGGATAGAATAACCTTTCGTCCGTATGGGTTCTGAAGTGAGTAGTTTGATATCGTGCTGTATTTGATCAGTTCGACCGTGTAAACTTGATAGTACATCCGGGTACTGTTTAATCAACGCTTCAACCTCCATACGTTGTTCTGACGTTAACGTATCTGAAATACTGACGTCGTTATAAGTTTCCGGCTCTTTAGCTGTCGGAAAAGCACAATCATCAAGAGAAAATTCATCACTACCATCGTCATCAACCGACTCTGTAGTCTCAGTCGACAATAAAACAATGTGACGGCACAGTACGACGTTCGACATACTGTTTCAGCATATTAGCATGATATGTACTCACGACACCATTGACGTCGATTTTATAGTCCATTCTATTCACCACCTCTACTACTTCATATGGACCCTTCCACTGCAATAACAGTTTATTACTGTCAGTTGGCAGTAATAACAGTACTTTATCTCCCACGTTAAATTTACGCGACCTAGCGCGTTTGTCATAATAAGCCTTTTGCTTTACCTGTACTTTCCGTAAATTATCATGTGCTAATTTACACGTCTGCTCTAACCGTTCTCTCAACTCAATTACGTACTGGTACGTAGACAGAACCTGCTCATCCTGTACCTCTTCAGACCATAATTCACGTAATATTGCCATAGGGCCCTTAACGTTACGTCCGTATAACAGTTCGAACGGAGAAAACCCTAATGACTCCTGCGGAACCTCCCTTATTGCAAACAGTAGTGCTGGGAGATATTTATCCCAGTCTTTTGGACGTTCTGCGCACATCCTACGTAGCATTTGCTTCAACGTCGCGTGAAAACGCTCTACGAGACCGTTGCAGATAGGATGATACGGCGTCGTGGTTAACTGCTGGAGTGATAACAGCCTGCTTACTTCTTTCATAACTTCAGCAGTAAACTGACTTCCGCAATCTGTTAACATTTCATCAGGTATGCCAACTCTACTAAACATCTCAACTAACGCTTCGGCAACGCGTTCTGTCTCAATGCCGGGTAACGCTACCGCTTCGGGATATCTCGTCGCATAGTCTATCATTGTTAAAATATAGCGGGATTTCCTGTCAGAACGAGGTTCTATCGGTCCGACTATATCAACCGCGACTCGTTTAAATGGTGTGTCAATTTGTGGCAACTTTCCTAAAGGAACCTTAGTGACACGACCTTTTTGAATAGTCCTTTGACATATGTCACAAGATTTACAAAACCTTGCCACATCACCACAAATTCCAGGCCAAAAGAACTCAGTTAACACTCTATCCATAGTTTTCTTTATGCCCAAATGACCTGACATCAAGGTTTCGTGCGCCAATCTTAACACCTTTTCACGAAAACCTTCAGGGATAATAAGTTGCAAAGTGACCTTGTTTCCCTTAGTAAACTGCCTATACAATAAATCTTTCTTTCGGATAAACTTAGTTTCACCTCGGTTCAATCCACGACTAATAGTCACATTCCCAGATTCCACTCTTTGCCTTATGCCATTCAATTTAGGGTCAACAACTTGGGCCTGCTTCAATGCCTCCTTATCACTAGCAATAATTTGATCAGGAACTTTAAGTTTCCTATAGACCTCTTCACCTTGCTTAGCTTGTGACCTAGTCACTGCCGCCATTGCAAAATGGGACATATCGGGAAGTTTTGACCCGTCAATATTTCCAATAACCAGGTCATACAATGTATCTTCCATGCACAATGCCTCAGTTTTTCCTGTGAAAAATGGACAATCTATGTCAACCATTGCTAAGGGATACCTTTGGGTAGATTCATCAATCAAAGTTACATCAGATTCTCTACCAAGTAGCTGATCATTAGAAACCAAGTTTCTACGAACGACACACCCAGTACAACCTGTGTCCCTTAAAACTACAACAGTCTTACCATTAACCGTACCCTGCGCTGTTGGTAATCGCGACCTTAAAAAGTAACAGACACCTTCCCTATCCACGTTATCATTGATTAGTGGACTTTCTTCCTTACTCTTATAGAGACCTTCAATTTCATGAGACCTATTCATTGTAGTTTTACAAAAACTCATTTGATGTCCGCCACCCCGACCACGTCCGCGGGAATAACCCCGACCACGGCCACGATCTGAATTACTACCCTTCGACTGTACAGTATCGCTCTTACTCTGTGATCTTTGTGTCTCATCTTTCGGTGCATAACTACTCCCCTTACTTCCGCTATACCCGCTTGCACTTGCACCTACCTCCGCACTATATGCTTGCTTCTTATCGGGATTCTTAAAACATTTATATGTTAAATGTCCCTTACCACAAATACTACATTTTATCTCTGGCTTCGCACTCGGCTTATTATCAGATCTACTCTGAGTTACGCCCTTACTATCACGCTGCCCCTTATTAACACAAGCGTAGACACCGCCACGTGCTTCTGCAAATAAATCTGCTTCCCTAGCCATCTCACCTAGATTCGTGAATGTTTTCGGTTTCAAATGAACATATAGTTCTTTACTACAGGATTCTAAAAACTGATCCCTAGCGAAAAAATCGCAAACAGCTTCGTAAGACTGGTCTACTTTCGCCATTTTCAACCATTTATTAAGATACGACCTAAGTCTACTACTAAACTGAATAAACGTTTCGGACTTTTCAGGCCTATCATAGCGAAATTTCTTCCTAAATCCGCGTTCAGTCATATCAAAATTCTTTAACAACGCATCTTTCAACTTGTCATAATCCGCTGCATCATCTACAGACAATCTATCATAGACATCAAGCGCGCGACCTTTAAGTAATGCGCTTAAATATGCAGCCCAAACGTTTTTATCCCATTTATTCGCCGTCGCGTATTTCTCAAACCTTGATAAGTAACTATCCATTTTGTCCTTACTTTCATCAAAATATGGTAATTTGGGATCTCGCGCATGCGCTAACTTTTCAGCCTTCTGTTTTTCTAATTCAACTCTAAACGTTACCTTCTGCAAATCTATCTGATTCTTCAACTCGCGTTGCTGCAATTCAAAACTGTACTTCAACTTTTCTAACTCAACTTCGCTCGACAACTTCGCTTCCTTATCGCTTTCGACTTGAGACAACTTAGCTTCCCTATCTTTCTCGGCTTGCCGCTCTATACTTTCAATTCGCGCCATCTCGATTTCCCTATCCGCCGCAATCTTAGCTTCTTCCGTCGCCCTATCCGCCGCAATCTTAGCTAATTCAATTTCCCGATCTTTTTCGGCCTGCGCGATCCTAGCTAACTCAATTTCCCTGTCTTTATCGGCCTGCGCAATCTTTTCTTTATCAAGTGCCCTTACCGCGTGCCTTTCTGCCCTCTCAGTCTCTTGCTGTTGCCTTACAAATTCCTGCAGCGCCTGCCCTTCATAACCTAACTCCCTTCCCGTCTTAACTAACTGATCCATGACGCTTAACGTAATGCTCACGTTAACCTAACTGAAACCGACGTTCACTTATAGTCACACACGTTAACTAAAACGTTAACAAAAATAATAACAAACTAATCCAACTAAAACGTTGATTAATTAGTATACTCGCGATCTAGACGTAGCTATTAAAGTTACGTTCATAACAGACCAGAAATGACGTCATAAACTGACGTTGACTTTGCCGAGAATTACTTTTCACTATTAGATGACGTAATTAGATGACGTAAATAACCCACATTACAATTACGCCCAACTTGATCTAGCGTATCGGATATACAAACGTAACGTATGTAACGCAACGTATTAACACTGACACGACAACTGTACGTCCTACATTACCAAACCATATAAGATACCAACGGTAAATCAAACTTAAGATTCCGCTATTAGGTTTAATTCATTGTAACGATATTATATAACGTTACGAGTGACCTACGTTACTAAATCAGGACATAAAATGGACCTCAGTAACGGTTACGACACAACGTACAAAACGTTTAGGTTAATAAACTTACAGATTGTCATGCAACAGCAGTGCCAAGGTACTCAACCGGACCTTAAAACTAAATATGTATCATCCGTGCCAAGACAATTCAGGTCTATATAACCTCAGTTTCCCCACTCAGATATGCAACCTGTTACATTTTATCACAAATTAATGCATGGGCTATCGCACTTCATCACGCAGGGAATAAGGATAGTTGACCTTAATTGAGTGTAGGTTACATTTACAAAGAATTTAGTGGCAAAATTGCTCCCCTAAAATTCACAGCCTTACGTCACCTTAGAAAAGAACAATCAGAAAGTCAATAATAATAAAAAAAATGACTGACAAAATTGTGCCTAGATTCTGTATATATTGTCAATGTGTTACACTGGCAGATATTAACCGGAAATCAAATCCCGTTACTTCATGACACCATGTTACGCAGAAGGTTTTGCACACGGTCGACACGGGTGTAGAGCTTTATGCGTCGCCAGGACGGCGGAGGGTGACTTCCGGTTAAAGGGTTATCTACTAGTGTAATACACTAACAAGGAAACTCTAACAACGTTAGAATTTTTTAAGTTTATATATAATGTAAATTCTATATACAACAATACAATTTACAACTGTCACAATTACAATAATATACAACACATATCAGTTCATGTCGCTGGCCCAAGTAAGGTGTTTGTTTCAAATCTGTAATCGATTTGCGTACAATACGCAAATAGATTACCGTCTGACGTCAACACCGTACTCGGCTCAGCGCCATGAACTAAAGGAAAACACAAAGGACAAAAAACGTTAGTTTGAGCTCATACAAAAAAACAAGGCCTTATGTTGGTAGACTTCAATTCGTCGTTCCCTGGATCATGTCATGGGCCAGTCCATATATCATGAGGAACACCAACTCTTATTAACACGTGCACGATTATATACTGGTCGCTCCCTGGATCGTACCAGGGACCAGTCTATATATATTAAAACACCTTAGTGGACCCACTTCCGCCTACATTTTGTGCTTCCCGCCTCTGCTTAGGAACCTTGCACAAACGGCGTTGTAACTGCCTCTACCCGGGTTGGTATTAACCTGGAGACGTAAATCGAATCTCCAGGTGAGACGTGGCTCTAAGCCCTAACAGCTGACTGCCGGACTTGATGTGCCTAAAAATAACGAACTTACACTTAATACATTGTAACTACATAATAACAATACGTAAGACTTGGGCCTGTCTTGGAAATACCATACAACGCCCTCGGCGAATGCCGAGCATAACGTGCACACGCCAGCCGTGTCACTAGACAAGACTCGCGCTCACGATGTAAAGCTAAAAGTGTGCTTACCACTTCCGCCAATGAAGAAACGTAGATCCTACTACGCATGTGCGTCGAAGGATCTGACGTCAAACATTGTCAAGAAGTATACTGACGTCAACAGGCATTACCATGACATACCCCACATAAAACATGAATAATCTAAACAATGACCTATTTACATTAAATTGATTGACCAAAATCTAACTCGCCTATGTATTAATTCATTTCTTTAAACTAAGCGTAATACCATTCGCCATAGAATATAATAGCTGAATAAGCGTTTCTCACACATTTGGGATCATAACGTTTGATCTGACATCATGACATCAATGATGTTATACCATATGACGCCGTCTAATGAAGGCAAATCAAACGCATGATGACCAAATGTTACCATTATAACTTATGGAAAAAAACCTTAATGCGGTGCATGCTATGGCGTCAATTGACGTCACGAGTATATAAATTAGTTCCATTACAAATCAATCTACTTCTATAGGCCACGTATACGTGAAACTAATATAAAAAGTGCTGACGTCGCAATAACATGATGCAACTGACTTCATATGAATAACATGAATGCAACTGACGTCACATGAATAATATGAATGCAATTGACGTCACTTGACACCAGTGAAACTAATATAAAAGTGCTGACGTCGCAATAACATGAATGCAACTGACGTCACATGAATAACATGAATGCAATTGACGTCACTGGACGTCAAATAGACGCACACCATTGCAACCAACATCAGTGATATAAACTATTTCCGAAATTTACAAAACTTCCTAATATACAAATATTATGCGCAGCATGCTTACTAACAAAATCGGTCGACACATGCACAGCCTGATCACTGCCAACAAAATCAAATCAGTCGACACATATAATCATACCATATCAATCAGAAGTCACATTTTTCATTCTTAGCCAAACTATTCTAAATAAATATAATAAAATCTTACCCTTCTAGGTCTTAACACAGAATCTGGGCACACAACAATATAACATCCATCAAGAATTAAACAGCCACGTCTAACTTTTCATTAAAAGATAGGCGTATAAATACTATGCGTCTCACATTAAAATCATGCAACACGCTTTCCACAATCAAAAGACTCGTGCAGGTATTCACCTTAAAATCATGCAATACGCTGTCCACGAGAGGTATTCACAAACAACCCATGCATAACGTAGCCACAATTTCCGTAAATGTTTTATTACCACAGTTACCCTAAAAAGTGTAGCCTTACTGATTGAAAGGATTAAAATAATCTCGACGACATAGTGGACGATTAGATCCATTTCGTAACACTGTGGTATTTTCTTTCACAACATTGAGTTTATTCAAAGCATATGCTACAACAGCTCCACCGAAATATATTTTCTAGTCCGACTTTCCGGATTCACAGAATAGCAGAGGATCTAGGGTTACGAACGACCTGGCAAGTTTATGGGATTATAATAGACTAGACTAGCCTCTAGCTCTGCATTTGAATTAAAAAAATCTATTTCTGCACCGAACTCCAATGGGGCAATCACTGTTTATAACCTTCCTCAAATCAGTGAGCTAGAAAATAGAATTTCAGTAAAAGATTTGATTACCATTACTATTACCGTCATTTCTGTCGTTTTTAAGTATGTTATAAATCATAAAATCAAATATTCTGAACCAATGTTAGCTCGAATTTGATATAATTCTTTCATTGATAGTAAAATTATTTCATCTAGAGATGCTTGACAGTTTTTTTTTTTGCTTGGTTGTTTATATTTCTTCTCTCCACGATATAAATTCAGAATAACAAGAGAAAGAGTAGCAGATATCCACCTTGAAAGATGCTTGACATGCTCGGGTGTCAGTCGCAGTTGTGTGTCTTACATCGTAATACAATATGATCTGTGTTTTTCTTTAAATGACAATAATTTATAAATAACAGTGTGTTTTAACATTGTACTCCTTTTTCAGATTCGAGAATTGGTTCATCATCGTCGGCTGCACTCGAAGAGACAGGAAATCTTGTTTATCTAAAGAACACAGATTATCCAGGAGGCACAATCAGAGCATCTGAAACAAGCAGTTCTTGTTCAGTAGAGACAACGACTTGCACATCACAAGTCAGTATTTATTTTGTACATTTTGAACTCTCTGATGGAGGCTCTTGTACAGATACCCAAAATCTTCAGATTGTCGACAAAGGCGTAACGCAGACATACACATGTTCGGACAATACGGATTATGCTATAACTCAGAAATTGACAAGTACATCGAATTATTTGAGCATAACATTAAATAATCCGGGTGGAACAGCAAGTGGAAAGTTCTGGATAGGATTTGAAGGTATGTTCGGGATTTCTTATAAACTTAAAAGAAGAATGAGCCACGACATGACCAAACCAACAAAGTGGCATGTGCGCTCAGCGCAGACTCAGATCAGCCTGGGAATCCGCCCAAGGACCCCTGACAGTTTCCATGCAAATTTGCCTATTTTTCGGCAAATTACTGCAGCTTTCTTGGGCAGCCAATAATGAAAACTTTAGCATTAACTGGTAGATTTATCCATTATAAAGAGGTTTTAATATTGATTTTCAACAACTCTTGCATCTGCACACTAACTCTCACTCATTCTGGCAAGGGTAAGTGAAATTTTCAGTCATCCTGAATTCATAAAATTTTAGCTTCTTCTAATCTACTGAATTTTATTTGTTAAATGTTATTTGTTAAATATGCTGAAACTGAAGTTAAGACTGGAGCTGCTCATAGTATGCAATAATTATTATTATGTGTGAACAAAAAGTATGCTAGCCTTATTTAAGTCACGAAGGGTCTAATTACCCTACCCACTTTTCAGTTTTTTAGATGTAGATGTAGACTATCTCCCCCCCCCCCCCCGTGCCTCAGCTTGTCACTCATATATAATGTGTATATTAACAATACACATATGCATGCAAAGTGGCTTGCTGAGGCACGGGGAAGGGGGAAAAGCATCTTTATATAACTTTTCCCATTTTCCATACGTTCAATTATAAAAAAACTTACTTTTACACCAAAAAATCTAAGTCTGAGTGTAATATAATAGAAAAATTATTTTTGTGCCAATTATAGGGCTTTCAGAGCAACACAATTCAATAAAAAATTTAATGTATAGCGAAAGCCGGGAATAATGACGTTTCATTATAAATTAGGTATAGAACGTTTTAAAATATAGAAATTACGGGTAATGTGTTTACCTCCAACTGTTCTTTGTTTCCATGAATATAACACCTCTAATCTTCAAAAATAATTGAGCCGCGACACGAGAAAACAAACAAAATGGTTGAGCGCAAAGCGCATACTCAGATCAGCCTGGGCAACCGCCCAGTCTGATCAGAATCTTCGCTTTGCGTTTAAATGGTAGATAAGGGTCTAAGGTACCTCTGTGCGGCCTGCGAAGACTCTGATCAGACTGGGCGGATGACCAGGCTGATCTGAGTCGGCGCTGGGCGCACAAGCAGTTTTGTTGGTTTTCTCGTGTCGCGGCTCAATTATCAGAACACAATGGTTTCAAATAAAATAAAGTTATAAGTATGACGAATGTTGCCATGCCAACGCTACACCTAGGTTAACCAAAGCCATAAAAACAAATGGTATGAAACCACAAAGACTTATAAGAGTCATTCTCTGTAAGCACCAAAAATTGCAATAGGGGGTGAAAATGACATATCTCAGATTTTGATGGAAATTAGTGTCTCTTTTGCTTATGTCAAGTGATAAACAAAAATACAATTTTTTCTCCAATCAAACTGTCCGTTTCCATGGCAACGAGGATTTTCTGTTTTTTTGCCTAATTTGGTGATTTTTCATATAAAAAATGCCAGATTTGACACCAGTTGTATTGATGGTATTTCTCAACAAATGTTATTGACTTTCATGTCTTTTAAGAGACCCACGTGAGTGCTGTGTACGGATAGAAATTTTTTTCTTAATATTGCTATGGTCAAGGAGTTGGTGACCTTGACTTCTATCTAGTAAAGCATCCCTTTAAAAATATCAAAAATTGGCCAATTTTGAAAGCACTTTGTTAGAAAATGCGGCTATAGATTTTTTTCATTCTCTTGGTACAGAGAGTATAACACCTAGCTCTTAATATATCAAAAAATTGGAGATGGTATATTTTTTAAATTGAAAATATTTTTCTTTGAATTAAGTCACCGTCAGGAAAATCAGAAGAAACTGTGATAGCAGAAAATCTGTTATAAGAGATAATATCTGGAGAATGTTAAGCAAATATGAGCAGAAATACAAATAAATACATTGAATACAGTGGAGGGAAGTTACATAAATACTATTTTCATTCAGAAGTATGCTTAAAATTTACAATTTGGGGTGCAATTACCCCACCCACTTCCACTAAATATGAAATGAATGCAAAAGTTACATGCCATGGATAATATATCTCAAGTTTCCATAATTGTGAGTAAACTGAAACATTTTTAAAAGATCACCACATGTTTGCTGTCAATGTTTTTACATTGTCTATCATTTGGTAACCATGGTAACTGTTATTCTATTATGGGTCAGTGTTCATTGACACGGATATTTACAGAAAATCGTTTCAATGCTGATGAAATGTATTCCTTGTTATTTACTTTTTACATATGCATACGCATTCTAAGTGTTGATTTTGTTAAATAATATACGATAAATCGGTATTTTTATAGTTGCTATGACAAAAAACACTCATTCCTTCAACAAAGAAATCAGTCAATCTGAGTGTATGTAGTACAATGTAGAGAAAGGACAGCAATTGAGCATAAATAGAGACATGCATTGGAGAAGAAATAAACCACAAATACAATGTTTATACTTTTTCATTCCTTAATATGTTTAATATGTATATCTAGGGGGTGAGTTACCCCACCCACCTCATTTAGTTATACAACAAATTCATAAGTTACATACTATGAGTTTTGATGGTAAAATAGCACCTGGTACACTTGTTTTAAAGTTGCTCATCACATGTCTGGTCTGCATAAGCTTTCTTGTCTATTGTCCTTTGTTTTTGTAAAAGTTCTTGATGAGGCACGCATGCATATATGCATGCACATACACCAAACTGAAGTTTTGTCGACTGTCTCGCTTACGGCAAGCGGGTTCGACAAAATACTCCTGTGACCTTGAAAATGGCATCAAGTTCGCCAAGTTCTAAGTCTTTGTCTTGCCTAAAAGGTTGATCTTTGCAAGTTTGGTAAAAATGAATCTACTGGTTAAAGATACATCTTCGTTTTTCAGGACAAATCAACAAATGACCCTTAAGAATAGGGTCAAAGTCACTAAAACTTAACTAGAAACATGGTAACTAACAGGGCCCCGCCTTTATGAGACTGGTGATGGAATTTTAGTCGTATGTCCCCGACCAGAAAATACATTAACAGCTTTCTGTTACCATGTTGTTTGACTTCATGTTGTTTGGAATTAAGCCTCTGGTAGAGTAATTAAGATACGGGCAAAAAACAAAATTATGACTGATTAAAACAAAGGCAACCACTCTGTAAAGCAGGAAACTGGAGTTACCATTCTTGCACTCTACACACCTTCAGATATTCTGATGATGCTTTATATTTGTACCAAGTTTTGTGAAAATATCTTCAAAGGCTTTAAAGTTATAGATTGGACAAGGTCTCAATACCAAAAATTACAAAGGTATATAACTCTGCCTAACATAAATGAAGGTGCAGTTATGGTTCTTTTTCTCTACAAATTGTTTGATGATGCTTTACATTTGTGTCAATTTATAAGAAAACATCTTCTACAGTTTTAAAGTTAGAGCATGGAATGATTTCTATACTGAATATTACAAAAGGGCATAATTCTGTAGAAAATGTAGATGAAGTTACAGTTTTAATTCTCTTTACACCATCTGATAATGCTTTATATTTGTACAAAATTCCAAGAAAATATCTTTGACGGTTTAAAAGCTGAATAGCAGACAAAATTTCTATACTTTAAATTACAAAGGGAAATAATTCAGTACAAAAGTACATCGTCTAACAATGTTTTCTACATAGTTTCATGAAACTATCTTTACGAGTTTTAAAGTTATAGAGCTGATAAGATTTCCGAACTGAAAATAACAAAGGGGCATCATTCAGTAAAAACATAGGTAGAGTTATGGTTTTTATTGTCTGCAAATCTTCTGATGATGTTTTCCTTTCGTACCAAGTTTTGTGAAAATATCTAAAAAGGGCTTAGAGTTATGGAGCAGACACAATTTCCATTCTGAAATTACACAGGGGTATAATTCAGTGAAAAATGTAGAAAGAGTTACACTTTTTGTTCTCAGCACATCGTCTGATAATGCTTTACATTTGTACCAAGTTTCGTGAAAATATCTCAAACAGTTTCAAACTTATGGAGGGGACACGATTTCCGTACCAAAAAATTACAAAGGGGCATATTTCAGTAAACAGTGTAGGTGGAGTTAAGGTTCTTTCTCGCCGCATATTGTCTGATGCATTATATTTGTACCAAGTTTCATGAAAATATCACAAAGAGTTTCAGAGTTATGGAGTGGACACGATTACCGTACCAAAAAAAATTACAAAATTACAAATTACTTCGTCTGGCGGGGCCCTAATAATCAGTTATTAATCATCTCCAAATGATCATTTAGGGCTAGTTTAATATAATTCCAACAAATGCTTCGTAATATAGGATATAGATAAGCCATTTTAAACATTTTAAGACCATCTTTGACCTTCAAAACAGAATAAAGGTCAAACAATCCATTTAGCAGCTTTCTATGACTTCCTGGGACATTTAAAACTTCTATATTTATGGATAAATTTCAAAATAATTGTGCACAGCTGTTCTCTTTGATGAGCAGAAGTGTCATTTGAAACATTCGTTCAGGTAGGTCCAAGGTCAAGGTCACACTCAAAGGTCAAATGGTAAAATGGTCATATATTGAGTTTGTCTGAGCCATTACTTCTACATTTATAGATGGATTTCAAAATAATTTGGCACAATTGTTCTCTTTTATGAGTAAAAGTGCCATTCGGAACATTTGGTCAGGTAGGGCTAAGATCAAGGTCGCATTCGAAGGTCAAATGATAAAAAATGTCATAAATTGAGCTTGTCCGGGCCATAACAGCTACATTTATGCATGGATTAAAAAAAAAGGCACATTTGTTTTCCTTGATGATTTTAAGTACCATTTGAAATATCTGCAGATATATCCAAGGTCAAGGCTACACTTGAAGGTCAAATGATAAAAATAGTCATAAATGGGGCTTGTCCTGTCCATTATTTCTACATTTATGGATGAATTTCAAAACAGTTTGGCACAATTGTTCTCCTTGATGAGTAGAAGTGGCATGTGGAATTTATTAAAGTTTGTCCAAGGTCAAGGTCACATTTGAAGGTCAAATGATAAAAAAATGTCATAAACTGAGCTTGTCCGGGCCATATAATTTATACAGTTAAGCATGAATTTCAAAAGTATTTGGCACAATTGTTCTCCTTGACGAGTAGAAATGTTTGTTCAGGTTTGTCCAAGGTCAAGGTCACACTTCAAGGTCAAATAATAAAATTGTCATAATGTGTGCTTGTCATGGCTATAGTTCCACTTGTTTTCCTTCATAAGAAAAAAAAAAGAAATATGCTGTATCATGATATTGTTTGGATTCATTCTTATAAGTAATAAATGAAGGTGTTAGTCTTGACATACTTATAGGTCACTATAGCAAACAGTGGGCTCAACAAGTTGTCCCTGGACAACCATCTAATTAATTTTTTCCCATGTTCCAATGGTGTGGCTGTGCAAGTTTGGTCACACTCGATCTGTTCATTCCGGAGATATGGTACAAGCAAGCCATTTTTAACACTGTAAGTCCTCATGTGACCTTGAATATAAGGTCAATGTCACCAAAGTCTAACAGTGTCTCCCCACCTCCTTATGATATACCTGTGCAAGTTTGATCAAACTTCATAAATCCCTTCAGAAGATATGGTGCATACAAACCATTTTCACTGTTTTTGACCTCCTGTGACCTGAAAATATTTTCAAGGTCACCAACTTTTTTTCAGTTCTTTTCCACTTCCCTGTGATATATTTGTGCAAGTTTGATCTAAATCTATCTACCCCTTCAGGACATATGGCGCCAACAAGCCATTCAGATACCTCATATGACCTTGAAATGTGGTCAACGTCACCAAAATCTAATTAGCTCTTTTTCCCCACCCAAAGATGTATCTTTGCAAGTTTGGTGAAAATACATTTATCCCTTCAAGAAATAGAGTGCAGACATGAGGTTATGCTGACACACAGACACCGACACCAATGCAGGCGGGATCTGCATCAAAACAACATACCCGCCTTCCCTTTCCTCTTTCCCATACTCCCCTCCCCCCAATGAAGGGGGGACATAAATATGCTTATCAATATGATAAATATATAAGCAAATTTTTTTCGCCATTATGAAATATTTAAATGTATTTCTGCTCATTTAATGTTCTTTATTTGCTTGCTACCAGATGCCCTCAAATTGTCAACTGCTGTTTTGATGGAACATCTGGTTGTATCCATAGCAACTAAAATATACCGAATTATTGTCCAAGGTGAGAATTATTTGGTCAATAGAAAGTGTATACATAGATAGAAAATCACAATGAACACTTTTCAACTAAATTTGAATGTTTTTTTTTAAATATCCCGGAGCCCCGGTAGCTCAGTGGGTTAAGCGCTGGCCAACCGAGGTAGCAGACTGGGTTTGAAACCCGCTTGAGATGAGAATATTTGCTACCGTAAACGGGGTTCCATTGCACACAGCCTTTCATTATCACAGTCCCATTGTCCTGATATGACTGAAATACTGTTGAAAAGGACAAAAAATCGCAAGTCATCCATCCATCCATTTTAAATATTCATTTCCAACAGAAACAGACTAGTGATAGAAAATCGGTTGCCATGGTTACTATGTGATAAATAAAATAAACTAGAAATTTTTCTTTCACAAAAACAGATGAACCCCCTCCTATCCTTTCTCAGCTGTATCATTTTCCCTAAATATTGCAAATTTAGGATCTCTTGTAAATCTTGAAATTTGGGTCCAGGTAACCACCATCTAATCAGTACTTTTCCATCTCCCGATTATAAACCTATTTATGTTTGGTCGCAATCCATCAATCCCGTTAGGAGTTATCATGCAGACAAGCCATATTTCAACACCCTACAACCTGTGACCTCGAAAATGAGGTCAAGGTTACCAATATCTTATCAGTTTCTTTTCCATCTCCCAGTGATATGTTTATGCAAGTTTGGTTAAAACCCATCCATCCATTCAGAAGATATGGTTCAGACAAGCCATTTTTCAACATTTCTGACCTCCTGTGACCTTGAAAGTAGGGTCAAGGTCACCAAAATCTAATCAATTTGTTTTCATTTCAGAGTGATATATCTTTGCAGATTTGCTTTAAATCCATCCATCCATTCAGTTCAGAAGATAGCGTGCTGACAAGCCATTTTTTCCAGCACTCAGTGACCTTCCATGACCTTGAAAATAAGGTCAAGGTCAGAAAATATAGCCAGTTCTTTTCCATTTCACAATGATATATTTGTGCAAGTATGGTAAAAATCAATTTATCCATTTAGGAGATACGGTGCAGAAAATCCATTTTTCATCATTCTTTGACCATCTGTGACCTTGAAAATAGGGTCAATGTCAGCAAAGTCTAGTTAGTTCTTTACCCCTACCCAATTAGGTATGCATGCAAGTATGGTCATAATCCATTTATTCCTACAGGACATAGAGTGCAGGCAAGGGCTACACAGACTCTGATGGGATCCGCACCAAAAAAAAAAATATGTCCCCCCCCCCGCCCCCCCCCCACCCACCAACCACTGTGGGAATATTATGAAAAAAAGAAAGACTACAGAAATAATGAGCTTGTAGAAGCCCCCTAGACCATTCAAAATCAGCAAATACTGAGATATGTTCATTGTAGAATGCAACTTTTAATTTGGTTTTGCATTGAAAGAAAGTGGGTGGGGTAATTTAACCCCAAATTGTAAGGTACTAACGTATTTTTGAGGGTGAAAACTCTCTATGTAGTTTTCTTTAGTTGTTAATCATGTATCAACTTGTATTTTGGCTCATATTGTTTGAAAATGTTCAAGGTATTGTATTTTATCTCAGAATTTCAATTATGAAAGTTTCTTCTGATTTTTCTGACGGTCACTAAATTCAAAGAAAAATATTTTCAATTTAAAAAATATACCATCTCCAATTTTTTGATATATCAACAACTAGGCTTTGTACTCTCTGCACCAAGAGAAAGAAAAAAATCTATAGCCGCATTTTTTAGTAAAACGTCTTAAAAATTTGCTAATTTTTGATGTTTTGAAATAGACGCCTTACTAGGTGGAAGTCAAGGTCACTGACTGCTTGACCATAGCAATATGAAGAAATTTTTCTGTATTTGTAAGCAGCACTTACATGGTTCTCTTGTAAAATGTAAGTATCAATACCATTTGTTGTGAATTACTACCAGAACAATTGGAGTCAAATCTTGCATTTTTCATTTGAAAAATCACCAGATTAAACTGAAAAACACAAAATCCTGGTTGCCATGGAAACGGATAGTTTGATCGAAGAAAAACTTTTATTTTTGTTCATCACTTGACATAAGCAAAAAAGACACTGAGTTTTGCGAAAATCTGAGACATGTCATTTTCACCTGATTTTGGTGCTTACAGAGAATGACTCTTAATATCTAACCTGTTATAGTCTCCATAGTCCTTGCAGATACTTGCAGCTATACCTCACGATAAGATATTTTCAAGCTGATAGAACAATGGGACCTTTGAAAAGTGCAATGTGTTAAATGTGTGCCATCACACAATCATTAAACCTGACAAAACACACCTTTTCGAGTTATTTTGCATCCAGTTACATAAATATGGACCTATAAAGGGGTGTGATAGTATGGACCTATCAAGGGATGTGATATTAGTAGAACTTGAAAAAAAACTGAACCCCCCTTCCTACTTTCTCCTTAAAAGTGTTGTATGGCCTGTTTATTGTGATATTTAATGTTCTTTTCCGGAAAGCTGTGACTAGCCTAGTAAAATGAATTCTCGCTTGATCATGTAGATTCAAAGGACTTGAATTCGATTTAAGCCGCAAATTTGATGTATATTAAGCCAAACCGCCATCGCAGTTTAACCTACATTGAAATAAATTACAAACCTGACATCAGCCCCGACAGTCTGAATTCGGAACGACATATAACAGATAATTTATCAAAAGCTACTAAAATCTTGTTCTTATCGGGCATTCAGCCCTTTTCCGAGCAAAAGTAGATCTATCAACGTAACTATACCGAATTTATTGCGACAGACGCGCGTTTCTGTAATGAACTTTCCCAGTTTCGGTAAGCACCAAAAACCAAGTTTGCAGCATATAAAAAGCGAGGTTAAAAATATTGACTGTTGAACATGTTTATGACAGTTAAAATAACACATTTGGGTTTCGGTCTTGTCGCCAGTGACATAAAGATCTGAATCAATAATTGAGCCGCCACACGAGGAAACAAACAAAGTGGCATGTACGTCCAGTGAAAACTCAGATCAGCCTCGGCATTCGACCAGTCTGATCTGAGTCTTCACTGTCAGCATGGAGGTAGCTTAGACCCGTACCTTTCCTTTAAGCGCACAGCGAAGACTCTGATCAGACTGGGCAGATGCCCAGGCTGATCTGAGTGTTCACTGGGCGCACATGCCACTTTGTTGTTTTTCTCGTATCACGGCTAAATTTATTTTGCTCTATTTTAGCAACGGATGGCACAGCACGAATCAAATTATCGTGCCCCGCAGAGTCACAGACAGTTTGTATGGGTAAGTTATATTTCCTATACATACACTGATCAAAATGCGAAAATAATGAAGATTTGTAATTATACTTATACGAGAGAGGAGCGTATTACTGGACTACCTTTTAGTATTTCTACAAATTATTTTGCAGTTCGCTATCAGCAATTAGCCAACGAATTTCAGTTTCATGAAAAGTAACCCACTTGAAAAGTACAATTTAATTTTTAGCGTCTGATTTCTTGTACTGCGGTGATTTTGACTAATTTCAGATTGTCCTGCGTTATCCCATCCCGCCAATGGTCAGGTCTCGCCTACAACCCCCGTGTCATTTGGACAATCTGCCACATATTCTTGTAATATGGGATACACACTGGTAGGGGACACTACCCGGACATGCCAGATGGACGGATCTTGGACAGGCAGCGAACCCACGTGTGGAAGTTAGTATCAATTACCGTGTTCACAGCAGTATTATTATTTGTATGCTTTAAATGGGATAAATTGAAATCTGAAAGAGTTCCTTCGAGAGCAGAGAACACATTCGAAAGAAGGAACATGGGCCATACTTCGAAGTTTCGGCTATTCAATCCTCATCAGTGACACTGACTATACGAGTATCTGGCGATGAAAGCCAGAGAAAAGCATACTGTAATTTCTAAATTTTAATAAGGCAGTCGGTTGAAAGAGTGATAAGTGTTGAAAGAAGTCCAAATGATTAAAAAGCGATGATCTAGAAATAGAGTCTAAATTAATAAAAACAAATCTGATTTCTCAGAATATATCTTCTGATCTCAAAGGACAAAATAAATATACTGAAGGGATTTAAAAATTTCCACCCTTTAATTTTGAATCTCAAAGATAAACGCAGCTACGTCAACCAAAATTTCACAACGTATATCTGATTATGTCCGTATCCCGAATTTGAAATCATTCAAGCGAATCGGTCAGGAATGAGCACGTGCTCCTCGTGTTCTTAGTATAGTTTATATACAGACGAATCAATTCATGTATAAACTTTCCTGACGAAACATTTCTCATACAATATCAAATTGAATTTTAAAAGTTTGAAGTTGGTATGTGGCCTTCTTTGGCATACCGCGCCAAAAATCGCAAACAGGAGCAGATTCTCGGGCCAGGCAAATGACGAAATTTCGAAAAGTGGCGTCGCGAGACAATTTTATGAGTTAATTACGGCAACTAACAGAGTGTTGCGTAAGATGAAAACGCCATATCCCTACGCGTTTCATATACGTAACGCTCTTTTACTGACGTCATTTAAGTAAATGATTCGAATGACGTAACGTTGCAACGCACTCTCAATGCAAATTAGTTATTGCAGCTTAAATTGAAAACCGGAGCTCAAAAACCAACAAAATGTTCACCGTAGATGCGAGTGCAGTAATGTAAACTGGCGTCGGAACGCCAACAAGTTAAGCCTTTCCGTCTAGAAGAAAATCTAGTATTTAGCGATTCAAGGCAAGGGTAAACTTCAGATTTTTGGCACTAAAAAGCGACATCCGACGAAGCTCAAGGTGCCACTAAAGAACAATACGAAGCCGAAGAAGTTGGAAAATTTACTGACATACAATACCTTCTTGGAATTGTTTTACAGTGAAATCAGACTTCGGAATGTATGATCCGATTTAAAGAAATACCAAATTTTCCAAATCTAGCGGTTTTGTCCACAACGCCAGATTTGTTTATTTTGCATACTGGGTGGTATTTTCTGAGCATAAATATCATATCAAAGTTATATGTAAATAAAATTTAAATCAGGCGGACATGAAATACCTGTTCCGAATAGTTCTTTACTTGGAATGATTTTGGAATTTATTTCTGAGAGCCGATGTAAAATACGAATAAGCAAATCTAGCGGTTTTGTCCGCAACTGTATTTGTACGTTGGTAACGTTTTATTGAAATCAATGAATGGATGGATGACTTGCGATTTTACATCCTTTTCAACAGTATTTCAGTCATATCAGGACGATGAGAGGTTGATAATGAAAGGCTGCGTGCAATGGAACCCCGTTTACATTTGAACAGATTCTCGCCTCAAGCGGGGATCGAACCCAGGACGGCTAGGTCAGCAGGCCAGCGCTTAACCTACTGAGCTACCGGGGCTCCCTATTGAAATCGAGCAAAATCGCAAGTTGTCCCGAAAATCAGTGTCTTCCGAATATATTCTGCTAGCAGTTGCAGTTGGATATTCAATTCACATTTAATGAGTATTTATTTAGGAAAATATTTAAAGAAATGCGCTGTGGCCGTTGCAGTGAACTGACAACAGAACTAAAAATCTAACGTTTTCTAACGTTACGCTTATTGTCACCAACATCTGACGTTACGTCAATAAACTATGCAATCTTTAAATTTGATAAGTTTCAAGCATTTTCTCATAAAATGTTAGAAACTGTCACGAATAAATGGACCATAAGGCAACAATAAAACGTAGAAGTTTCTAAATCCTCGCAGTATATAATCTGCACTATGGAAGATGTACAACCACGGGGAGACGTTTTACGGCCGCCACACGGCACAACACTACCTGCAGTAAACTAGACTTCTGTACTTCATAGGGAAGATTCATTTTCCATCAAAATTCTATTCAATGAATTTTCCATATCTTGAAGTAGTTATCTCTAGGAATATAAGTAAATGGCGACACGGCAGTGACGTCATTTCTGGCTGTAAGAATGATAGCCGATGTGAAGCATTAGCACTTAAACAACAATGAAGTAAACAGTTTTGTTTTCGTGCGGCACATTTTGTGCAAAATTAATTCTGAAGTAAGACCACCTGGGCAGAAGGAACTCATCGGATAAGCGAAAACAGCTGATCTAGTTTTAATCACTCCTAGGTGTGCAGTAATATAATCTTGCAATGCTTCACACAGCCTCAGTACCAGCATTAGCTCAAATTATTTTGCAAATTGACTCAGACCGAGTTTATTAGCCCCAAATGACCTGAAAATATAATAAAGTGCAGAGAGTTTTCAAGGTCGACACAGGGAACTCAACACCAGCTGCAGTGAAGATAAAATGAGCCGTGACACGACAAAACAAACAAACAAAGTGGCCCAGTCTCATAAGAGTCTTCGCTGTCCGCATGGAGGTAGCTTAGACCCTTGGCTACCTTTAAAGGCTTTAGCAAAGAGTCTGATCAGACTGGGCGGATGCCCAGGCTGATCTGAGTCTGCGCTTGGCGCACAACGACTTAGTTGGTTTTCTCGTGTCGCGGCTCAAATACACTCTGACGGAAGATCCTCTGAAAGTAAGGGGCACCATCAGACACACGAAAACAACAAACCACATATAAATGACTTTGTTTATATGCAGTAAATTATGCATCACTGCAGACATCCCCATTCATTGGTTTAGCCGTTCTCAATTTTCAGCCTGAATCGGAATGAGCTGAATGAGTCCAAGCGACCTAAAATATAAAACAGTTCTCAGACGAAGAGATATAACATGAAGCTTTTTATTCCATCAGGTTGCCCTGTATTATCCAATCCAAATAATGGAGCAGTTTCAGTCATGGGAAACACAGTTGGTGATACGGCTACATACACGTGTTCAACAGGGTACTTGCTGACCGGTACTGCTACAAGAACATGTCAGGCAGGTAGCACTTGGAGTGGAAATGAACCCACATGCGCAGCTAGAGGTAGGATATTAGTGTAACGATTTCTAAGCGAACAGCAACAGATAAGTGTAGCTCTTGGTGGCTAAAATTTTCTGATTATAAGACTGTGTTACTTAGCACCTTTATGGATTGGTTAGAACTAGCTTTGTGACCGACTACCAAGGGAAATGGAAATAGAGAATCTTACATGAGTGCTCATGTATTATTGAATTTATTAAACGAGTTGGGGTAAAGGATAAGATGCGAGGCTTTGCCGAGCATCTTATCGGTTTTCCCCAACGAGTTAAATAAATTCAATAATACAGGAGCACGGATGCAAGATTCGATTTATCATATGATACTAAAATCGCATTTTATCAGCAAAATTTGCACTAAAACGTCACGATTGCGCCATTAGAAAACGCAACGTTTTTATGGACGTCAACGTATAACGTTACGACGTAATTTGCATATTTAATCCACTTGTGGATTATCGCATTTAATGCATGGCTTTATTACACTCTCAGATGCGACGTCATATGATAATAGCTCTTTATTTTGCTTTCCATTCAGTATTTCCTACTACTGGTGTTGTTTCGTCATTTACTATTTTTCCTTTAATGTCGTAGGTTTCATGAGGAATTTGATCGTATCAGTTTCTGATCATAGCCGTTTTGGACACTGTAAAAGAAGGATATAATTATTATCTTGCTGTCTGATTAGTAAAGAAATAACCTATACAGCTATAGGTATAATCTGCTTTTCCTGACTTATATGATTCTAGATTTGATCAAGTGGTGGGTTTGGAGTGTTTAACAAGGCCGAATATTTTGCATTTACGAGCAATAGTGTAACCCATAGCGAGAGTCATGTGCATGTAAAGCAGGTTTAATTGTCCAAGTGATTCATTGTTAATATATTTTTATGATGGTCTAGCAGTCATCTGCTGGGAAAGAGTTGACATCTCGGCATTTCTCATGTCTTGTTTTGCTCTGTGTGCCGCCTTTATTATGGTCCTTTCCCATTAATGCTTTGGATAGGATGTGGCAAAGTGATGATTGTATCGGTTTCTGATCATTGCCTCCTCAATTATCTATCATTTCTAGACCTAAGTTAGATTTGGCCGTTGTAATTTCACATGTTCCATAATTCTGTCATCTTTGCGTCAGAGGTATGCGTTTACTTATCGATTAAGCATTTTTATTTCATTATTTGTATGTTTCTATTTAGGTTAGTCCTTGCCAGTTCCTTTTTAGGTTGCGAGTTTGGAACAAATTCTTATCGAGCTGCCATAGTTTAGGTTAAAGCCTCATAAAGGTCAACTATTCCCTTTTTACATTTTCGTCAACCGTCAGAATTTCCTCCGCTTATTTTTATCATATACTTTTGAACGTAAAGAAAAGACGCCCATTCACTTTTATAAGCTCTAAATCATTTATGCATATCACACTTACGTCAGTAATATCACTTTTCTACCTGCTGTAAAACTTATAACTATTTCCTGTTACCGTTGCACAGCGTTGAATGACAGTTGTATGGTGCCTGCAGACTGTTCTGCGGTCATCAGCGATTCAACATGTGACTCCAACAAATGTGTTTGTGCAAGTGGCTACCGGGAAGAGAACAATGAATGCGTGGCAGCAACAAGTGAGAAGCCAGGTAAGCAGCTTAGCCTGTTATTATCAGATTAAACTAAATGAATCTAAATGATCTAACTTTCTAGATCATGATGCTACATTTGATATTTTAATTATTATTTATAATATAGTCATCAACAGTAAATCTAAGTTAAGATCTATTCGGTATCTTTCATTTACAAAACAACAAATCCGCAGAAAGCGGTGTCGCACCTGCGGGGGTTAATTCACGCGAGTTCTAATTGGTGGTGAAAACTATATTGCCCATGCTAACGCAGGTGTGACAAAAGCAGGTGTGACAAATATGACAACATTAAACATGTAAAAAAGTGGCAAAAATTAATCTGGGAATTATGTGCAAACAATGTGCACATTTTTAGACCATGATAAAACACCTGTAAAGTTTCAAAATGATTGATCAAAAGTTGTAGGAGGAGAGGTGCTCACAAGACACCCACTATGCAAGGTATTATGGTATGTAAAATATTGACTAAGTTAAACATGTAAAAAAGTGGCAATAATTAATCTGGGAATTTTGTGCATATAATATGCACATCTACAGACCATGGCCAAAACATCTGTGAAGTTTCAAAATGATTGGCCAAAAAAGATAGGAGGAATTGTGCTCACAAGATACCCACTATGGAAGGTATTATGTCAAACTTGGCTAAGTTAAACATGTGAAAAAAGTGGTAGAAATTAATCTGGGAATTATGTGCATATAATATGCACATCTACAGGCCATGGCCTAAACATCTGAGAAGTTTTAAAATGATTGGCCAAAAAGTGTAGGAGAAGTTGCGCTCGCAAGACACTCACAATGGAAGGTATTGTGTAAAACATTGACTAATTTAAATCTTCGATAGTTCCTTCAAGAGCAGAGATGCAATCAGAAGAAGAAACATGGACCAGACTACGTAGTTTCGGCTAATTAAGCCTCGTCAGAGACCCTGAGAATATCTGGTGACAAAACCAGAGAAAAGCATACTGTAATTTCTTAATTTTGATTGGGCAGTCTATTCTAAGACTGGTTACTATAAAAAAGGATCAAAATAATAGAAAAAAACCATCTAGAATAGTAGTCTAAATCAATCACATTTTAGATTTCTCAGAATATATCCTCTGATCCAAAGGACGAAAATAAAATATAATCTGCACTATGGATGATGTTCAGATCTGCACTATTGATAAATGCAACATGTAAAAAAGTGGTATAAAATTAATCTGGGAATTATGTGCAAACAATATGCACATTTACAGACCATGGCCAAAACATCTGTGAAGTTTCAAAGTGATTGGCCAAAAAGCGTAGGAGGAGTTGCGCTCACAAGACACCTACTGCGAATTGTTGACGAACGGACGGACGGACGGTCGAACGGACGGACAAACGGACGAAAGTACGAACGGACAAACGGACGTGTAGGCCTATATCGCCCCAGCTAACGCAGGTGCTACAAAACAGATTTCCATAATGACTTCATGGTACGCGTTTGAGGATTATTTAATTATTACGCTATTCAGCCAGAAACATTTTTCAACGCACAACCACAACAATAAGGATGTAAGCCTCCCCTATCTCCCTTACATCCCATACCCCAACACTCAAACAGTTCGCAATAATCAGGCCGAATTAAGACAAAATATTTACTGATACATTGCTTGACTTTCTCGATTTATGTATACCAAATAAGGAAGTAACTATAAGGCCGAAAGATAAGTCCTGGTATGATTCAGAAATACGTAGTACACTTTCCGGGAAACGTGAAAGACAAAAGGCAATAGCCGTTAGATAAAACAATTCAAATGATTGGTTGAAATATAAGCAGTATAGAAATGAAGTTTATAATATGAAAAAGCATGCAAAAGAAATGTATTTTGATAATATTGAAGATGTTATTTCTGAATCACGTACTAACAATCCTAAACTGTATTGGAAACTTCTTAAGCAGTTGGTATAATCAAATAGTAATTCCGACACAATGCCGCCTTTAAAAACTTCTACGAATAACGGACAGGATTATTATTTTACGAATGAAGAAAAGGCAAATTGTTTTAATGATTCTAATGTTCCACTCCCTATTTTTACGGCAAAAACAGCTAAGACAATAACAAATGTAACAATAACTGAATCGGAAATTATTGACACAATTGAAATTTTGGATCCAAATAAAGCGGTTGGAGAGGATTTAATTAGTCATAAAGTTCTTAGAGCAACAAAGCAGTCAATAAGTAAACCTTTATGTGCATATTGAACAGATCATTGGACGAATGCATTTATTCTTCTCAGTGGAAATCGGCACTCGTTGTGCCTTTGTACAAAAAAGGAGTGTCTGATTTATCATCAAATTATCGGCCAATTTCTCTTTTACTTTGTATTTGTCAGTTAATGGAGAGATTAGCTAATAAACATATTAATAACAACTTAATCGTAAATAATCTTATATATATAAATCAATCGGGTTCCTTGGGTGGCCAATAAACAGTTTATCAATTAATCGATATAGTTCATCAAATGTGCCAATTATAAAGAGTAAAAGTAAAAAGTATGCAAAGACCAGGAACTGAAACAATCAAAATCCAAATCCAGCCCTCAAACCATAGTTGGAAACAACTAAGATTACAAATAATCAAGATACAGGGAACATATGGCCAACCGAGTGAGCAGCTTGTTCCAAAAGGTGGCCACTCAGCAACCCAAACCGAACCAAAAATAATAAGAACATACATAAGGTAAAACATCACAGAAACTCTGACACCAAAAACAGGCAACAGAGAACCACAACAGAACTACCGCCTTGGAACGGTCAGTAATGAATTACTGGGGGGCTTAAATCGATTTTACAGGCCCAACCTCACCCTCAGTTTCTGAAGTGGTACAAAACATTTAGTTGGTTGTTCGGTTCGCATGATAACCCTCTAACTCGTCAATGAATCATCACGGTAAACACATAAATCAAATTTCAACACCATGAAGAAGCAGAGACGAGGACTCAACAGATACAACGGGCCGTCTGACAGGTGGAGATCCCTGTCCTGCCAAACAACCCCACTGGAAATCTGAAGCAAAAGAAGGTCACCAGTTGAGCCCCGGTGGACCAAGCAACAGACAAAAAGGTTCCGGTCCCAACCAACTACACTTCAGGAACTGACTGAATCAGATCGCAAACCCTATCCCCAACATCAAAGGGAAAGATTGACAAAGACATCCTAACAAACAATAAATTACAAGTGATAAGCCGAGTCAGCAGCTCTTTCCCAAATAGGTGGCAACTCAGCTATCTTTACCAAACTAAATAATTTAGACCAACAGAAGGGTTACAACAGACTAAGCAAATTATACGAAAAACATTCAACAACTATTTTTACCTATTTTCAATTTTTATCACAGAAGGGTTAAAATGAAAACACAATAAACCAAACAGCACCGAACATAAAACAAATGCAACCGCAACGAAAGTACTGCCTTGGGACGGTCAGTAATAACTACTGGGGGATTTAAAACGGTTTCACTGGGCCCAAACCTTCACCCTCACCCTCCGCCGCGGTGCACACCATTAGTTGGTAGTTCGGTTCGTATGGAGGTCCCCTAACTCATCAAAGAGTCATGATGGCAACAATTAAAAGCAAGAAAAGTAAAAAGTATGCAAAGACCAGGAACTGAAACAATCAAAATCCAAATCCAGCCCTTAAACCATAGTTGGAAACAACTAAGATTACAAATAATCAAGATACAGAGAACATATGGCCAACCGAGTGAGCAGCTTGTTCCCAAAAGGTGGCCACTCAGCAACCCAAACCGAACCAAAAATAATAAGAACATACATAAGGTAAAACATCACAAAAACTCTGACTCCAAAAACAGGCAACAGAGAACCACAACAGAACTACCGCCTTGGAACGGTCAGTAATGAATTACTGGGGGGGGGGGGGGGGGGGGGCTTAAATCGATTTTACGGGCCCAACCTCACCCTCAGTTTCTGAAGTGGTACAAAATATTTAGTTAGTTGTTCGGTTCGCATGATAACCCTCTAACTCGTCAATGAATCATCACGGTAAACACATAAATCAAATTTCAACACCATGAAGAAGCAAAGACGAGGACTCAACAGATACAACGGGCCGTCTGACAGGTGGAGATCCCTGGCCTGCCAAACAACCCCACTGGAAATCTGAAGCAAAAGAAGGTCACCAGTTGAGCCCCGGTGGACCAAGCAACAGACAAAAAGGTTCCGGTCCCAACCAACTAAAATATATAGCTTTAGGTCGGGGCCATCATAGAGTCTGACGCCCGATGTGATGAAGCAAGGATGAGGACTCGACAGCAAAAACGTGTTGAGACACCTGGAGATCCCTGGGGCGTCAGCAACACCACTGGAACACTGGAGCAAAAGAAGACCATCAGTTGAACCCCGGTGGGCCAAGAAACAGACAATCATCCGGCCCCAACCAACTAATATATAGCTTTATGAAGGGGCTATCATAGAGTCTGAACCCCGACCCACCGGCGTGCAATTAAAGAGGACAGCAAAGTTGTCAACCGTGATTGGGTTAACCACTAAGCATGCAGACTGTCGCATTACATTTATGTTATAGCCAATGCGTTTAAATCGCATGATAATTTTCTTAAATTGATCAGGAAATTCTGTTTTCCCTACGATTTTGCGTAATTTATATACTAAGTCACCATAAAATTCAGGTTCCGATAGCCCTTGTTGCAAAAGTGACCTTAACCCTGTATTATATTTAGAAACCAATTCAAAGTGTCTACGATAAAATTTAGAAAAAGCTTTCCAAAGTTTATGATACCGATACCCCTGCTGTAACAGCTTGCAGTCAACTTTTTTAATTTATTGTGTTCTCGTTTTAACCCTTCTTTGATAAAAATAGAAAATAGGTAAAACTAATTGTTAAATGCTTTTCGTATAATTTGTTTAGTCTGTTGTAACCCTTCTGTTGGTCTAAATCATTTAGCTCAATAAAGATAGCTGAGTTGCCACCTATTTGGGAAAGAGCTGCTGACTCGGCTTATCACTTGTAATTTATTGTTTGTTGGGATGTTTTTGTCAATCTATTCCTTTGATGTTGGGTATAGGGTTTGGGATCTGATTCAGTCAGTTCCTGGAGTGTAGTTACTCTTTAAATTTTATTACGAGCATTGAAATCAGCCAAATGACTAGACACCCTAGCGAAGCGAATAAGTTGAGAAATGTAAACACCATAAGAAGTGGTGCGGGGATCATCACCATCCAAAAACGGAAAATTAACAATGTCGAAATCAAAAGTATCGCGTTTGTCATAAATTTTAGATGAAACAAATCCGTTTAAAATTGATAAATGTAAATCCAAAAATGGGGCCTCTGTATCAGAAGTATTTGCTTTATTTAACTGCAGTTCAGCAGGATAAATTTGACTAACCATTCCTTCAAAATAAGCATTGTCAATATTTAAAAGGTCGTCCAAGTATCTAGACGGTGAGTTGAATGCTTCAATGACATGAGCTTGGCATAGACTCTAAGATGTATACTTGCATGATTTTTGTGTCATTTCAAAGGCATTTGATAAGAGTTTGGCATCGAGGTTTGAATTTCAAGTTAAAACAAAATGGTATAGACGGAGCGCTACTAAACTGTCTCGAAAATTATTTGTTTGACAGAAATCAGTATGTTTTTATAGAATCGTCAATGTCTACTTCAAAACAAACAGCAGCAGGTATTCCGCAAGTTTCGGTTTTGAGTCCGCTGTGTTTTCTTGTGTATGTGAACGATATAGTTGAAAATCGTTTAAGTTTAACCAGACTTTTTGCAGATGACACTTCAATGGCATTTACTTAATCGAACTTAACAGATCTAGAAGGTATATGTAATCACAATCTAATAATTATTTCTTCCTTGGAAAAGCAATGGCTGGTTGATTTTAACCCGAATGAAACGGAAGCTCTGGAACAAAAACATGAATAATCCTACGCTTATGTTTAACAATGTTCCTGTTAACTTTGTAGATCATCATCAACATCTTGGTATTACCTTAAGTCATTACGCAAAATAGCATGGGCATTAATATTATATTATCTTCTGCCGCAAAGATTTTAGGTATGATGAGAAAAATGAAATATAGTATTAGCCGGAAGAGTTTAAATCATATTATATAATTTCTTATGTTAGTTTTAGAGTATTCTGCAGTAGTAGTTTGGGATGGTTGTACTATGAGAAAGATAGCCCTGACAAGATACAACATGAAGCGGCACTGATAGTAACAGGTTTAACAAAATCAGTTTCTATTTATAGAATTAACTCGGAAATCAGATAGACGTAAATATCAAAATCTAATAATAACATTTCAATGCTACTTAGTTATTTAAGTCATATATTTCCTCAAAAAGCTCTAGGTATAATCTGAGAAATGCATCCGATTTTGTAGTGATTAATTAGAGAACAGAACTTTTTTTCGCGATCATTCATTCCTCTGTCCATAGAATTATGGAATAGTTTACACGAAGGAATTGGAAATCTGCATAGTCACGTTTATAGGTTTATCAGGGGCACTCATCTGTTTAATAATTCATAAGTAGACGGTAAGACCTGACCGTAAGTATCATTTGTATGGAAACTTTTCTGTGAGTAGGTATCTTGGACAAGCTCTCATCCTCTCTCTCTCTCTCTATTCATTAAGGAGGTTTGTTGTTGAGAGAAATAAGCGTATAAGTGATCTGGAATGAAATCATGCCGAGATAGTTTCATTCTGTACTTTAAATCGTCGCCCCGTACATCACCATAGTGCAGATTATATTTTCTGGTCCTTTGGAATCATTGAGTTCATTTGAGTTATTTATAAGTTCCGCTTAAGCCGGTGCTAGGGGGCGTGGCTGGTGTCGCACATTTTATTACTAGTCTTGAACAGACTCATTTAAACCGAGATTGCTATTTCCTGTTCTTTGATGTGTTCCTTGCTTCCAAAGGATCTTACTTTTCCGAACATATTTTAGGTAAAACAAAGTAAATTCAGTATAATGGTTAGAATAGCATTTGCTTTTCACGGTGTAGATAAAAGAGTAATTAGAATTCACGCCTAAAACTAAGCTTTTCGCTGTATCTATTGGGCAACGAGGATGGTTACATTGTGGACCCCAAAAAAAGAAATGACAACCTTATTATCTTAAAATGGGATACATGAAGGCCTAGAACAAGCATGGCCCTCCATAATGTTTTCTGAATTTAGTAATAGTTTTTTTATGCCCCCGTGACGATAGTCGGGGGGGGGGGGGGTGCGGGCATTAAGATTTGCCACTGTCTGTCTATCTGTCCGTCCGTCCGTGCGTCACACTTTATGGTATAGAAGTTTAGTAATTAACTCGTCTTACAATTTTCAATGGATATCTCTCACACTTTACATACGTATTGATGGCATATTGCAAAAGTGTTTGAGGGTTTTCGATGGAGCTAGACTAAATTTTGACAGAATTACGGCCTTTTAAATTAAGTCACTTTAGGCAAATATTTGCAATGTAGGGTATGGAGATTGTGGGATCAACTTCTTTCAAAGTTTTCAACGGATCTATTTCAAACCTTGCATACGTATTGTAGACATATTTAAACGTGCATGTGGATTTTTGATGGGGGTAGAATTAATTTTGACAGAATTACGGTCTTTTGAAACTTAGTGATTTTTGGCAAATTTTTGTATTGTAGGTTATGGAGATTGTGTAATTAACTCCTTCTTTACTTTTCAATGGATCTCTTTCAAATCTTGCATACGTATTGTGGACATATTAAAATTGTGCATGTGGGTTTTTGATGGAGCTAAAATTAATTCTGACAGAGTTGCGGCATTGTAAACTTAGTCATTTCGGGCAAATGTTTGCATTGGACAGTATGGAGATTGAGTTATCAACTCTTCCCAGTTTTCAATGGATCTCTTTTAAACCTTGTTTGCATAATGTACACATATTGAAGATGTGCATGTGGGATTTTGTTGGAGTTAGAGTTGATTTTGACAGAATTGTGGCATTGTAAACGTAGTCATTTTTTGGCAGCAATTTTGAACTATAGGGTATGGAGTTTGCGTAACGGTTTCAATAGTATTTGTGCTTAAAATATAAAAATATCCATACCAAGTTTAGTGCGACAAACGCGCGTTTTAAGCTCACCTGAGCCGAAGGCTCACAAGATGAGCTTATAGTATAGGCTTGGTCCGTCGTCCGTTGTCCGTCGTCCGTTGTACGTCGTACGTCCACACTTTTAAACATTAATATCTGCTAAAGTAGCTGGCTAAACTTGATAAAATTTTATGTGTAGCATTGGAGGGGTCGGGGATTGACTGCATATAGTTTTGGTACAGATTGGTTCAAAACTGTGGTTACCATGGCAACAAAAAGGTCCCATAGACTTATAATGGAGAAACTGTTGTCCGGGCCCTAGCTTCTTCATTTTTGATCGCAACTTCGTGTAACCAGGACAGCCAAAACATCTCGGACCAGTTCGAATTTGGGCTAGGCTGGACGATTCTTTACAGAGTTACTTGCCCTTGAGCGATAAAATATTTTTCCATAGACTTATAATAGGGAAAATGTATTCCGGGCCCTAGCTTCATCATTTTTGATCGCAACTTCTCGCAACTTGCAGGTATCCAGAACAGCCAAAACATCTTGGACCAGTTCGAATTTGAGCCAGGTTGAATCATTCTTTTTAGAGATACTTGCCCTTGAGCGATAAAATATATAATGGGAAAAATGTTGCCCGGGCCGTAGCTTCTTCATTTTTGATCGCAACTTCTTGTTACTTGCAGGTATCCAGGCCAGTCAAAACATCTCGGACTAGTTCAAATTTGGGCAAGGTTGGATCATTCTTTTAAGAGTTACTTGCCCTTGAGCGATAAAATATTTTCCCATAGACTTATAATCGGGAAAATGTTGTTCGGGCCCTAACTTCATCATTTTTTATTGCAAGTTCTTTTAACTTGCAGGTAATCAGGACAGCTAAAACATCTCGGACCAGTTCGAATTTGAGCCAGGTTGAATCGTTCTTCTTAGAGTTACTTGCCCTCGAGTGATGAACTATATAATGTTGAAAATGTTGTCCGGGCCCTAGTTTCTTCATTTTGATCACAACTTCTTGTAACTTGCAGGTATCCAGGACAGTCAAAACATCTCAGACCAGTTCGAATTTGGGCCAGGTTGGATAATTCTTTTCAGAGTTATTTGCCCTTGAGCGATAAAATATTTTCCCATAGACCTATAATGGGGAAAATGTTGTCCGGGCTCTAGCTTCTTCATTTTTGATCGCAACTTCTTGTAAGTTGCAGATATTGAGAACAGCCAAAACATCTTGGACCAGTTTGAAATTGTGCCAGGTTGGATCATTCTTTACAGAGTTACTTGCCCTTGAGCGATAAAATATTTTCACATAGGCTTTTGTAATCGCTCTAGCGCCTTGATTTGTGGACCAAATTCGATTTAATTTCATACAAGTGATTAGTATGACAATATCTTGAACAAGTTCGCGTTTCAGCATTCTTGGGTCAAGGTCAAGGTCACAGAGGCTTTTTTTAGAAAAACTTTGGCATACCTCTGGCACCTTCATTTATGGACTGATTTTGATTAAAACTTCACACAAATGTTTAGTATGACAATATCTTGAATAAGTTTGCAATTCAGCATCCTTAGGTCAAGGTCACAGTGGCTATTTTAGAAAAACTTTGTCATCGCTCAAGCACATTCATTTGTGGACCGAACTCAATTTAATTTCACACAAGTGATTAGTATGGCAATATCTTGGACAAGTTCGCTTTTCAGCGTTCTGGAATCAAGACCAAGGTCACAGTGGCTATTTTAAGAAAACATTGTCATCCCTCTAGCGCCTTCATTTATGGACTGATTTTGATTAAAACTTCACACAAATGTTTAGTATGACAATATCTTACACAAGCTCGGGTTTTAGTTTCGTAAGGTCAATGTCAAGGTCACAGTGGCTATTTTTAGAAAAACTTTGTCATCGCTCTAGTGCCTTCATTTATGGACCAATTTCAATTTAACTTCACACAAGTGAAAAGTATGGCAATACCTTGGGCAAGTTTGCATTTCAGCATTCTGGGTCAAGGTCAAGGTCACAGGGGCTATTTTTGGAAAAAAAAACTTTGTCATCGCTCTAGCGCCTGAATTTTCGGACAGATTTTGATTTCACTTCACACAAATGATTAGTACGACAGTATCAGGAACAAGTTTGCGTTTCAGCATTCTAAGGTCAAGGTCACAGTTGCTACTTTTAAAAAAAATTGTCATCGCTCTGGCAACTTCATTTATGGACCGATTACACAAATGTTTAGTATGACACTATATTGAACAAGTTCGCGTTTCAGCGTTCTATGGTCAAGGTCACAGTTGCTATTTTTAGAAAACCTTTGTCATCGCTCTGGCGACTTCATTTATGGTCCGATTTTGATTGAACTTCACACAAATGTTAAAAAAAAACCTTGAGTACTCTCTAGAGGGCACAGTTGTGATCCGATCTTTGTTCAGAATGTTTATTTCTATGTAATTTATGACAAGGTGCTCTAGTGAACTCTTTTATTAACCAGTTTTGTAACCAGTATAACTTCACAGCTGTATTGGATTTGTTTGCGCTCTTCTAAAACCATTGGTTTAAGGTTTGTACAAAATGAGTGAAGTGACAAAATGCGTCTGTTGACAGTAGGAGCTCCGGTGAGCTACAAGAACATTGGTCCTCTTATTGTTTTTAACCTCTTCAGTGTCGCTAAACCCCAAAAGTTTGAAAGAAAAGAGATGATGGGCAGTTCTCGGAAGGCAACGAGCCCTCTCCGAGCCACACTCATGGTCGCGTTCCGCTGGACACATTCGCTGCAGAAATCAGGTAAAAGACGCCTACGTATTTACTCGCGAGCGCAGGCGTCTCCCATCAAGCCACCTCAGCCCCTTTGCCTAGAGAAATGCGACAGACAAGGACATCAGGAAAGAGATGCTCGATGCAGCAAGAGCCCGCAAAAAGCCAAAACAGTTCAAAGTAATTGAAGCCAAACTAAGCTAAGATTCTTGTCGCTATGACAAGTTTGTCTTAGTTTTAGAATAATTTAGAAATTTTACCAGATATACATATAATGGATTAAGGTTGCTTTAAATCAGTATTTCAATAGTGACCCCAATGCTAGAGAATCAGAATCAAAACTGAAACACTGACTAACTAGGTTAAAGATATCCTCGGGGACAAATTGTCCACCAGCACAGATATCGGCCCAGTGGTTCTAATGTAAACGTATCCATACCAAATTCAGTGTGACAGACGCGTTTCTGTATTTAACTTCTTCAGTGTCGCTAAACCCCAAAACTGTGAAAGACAAGAAATGATGGGCAGGTTTCGGTAGGCAACGAGCATCGCTCTCCAAGCCACGCTTATTGTCGCATTCCGCAGACATCAGGTACGAGACGCCTACGTATTAACTCGCGAGCGCAGGCGTCCCCCTTTAAGCCACCTCAGCCGCTGTGTCTCGATAAATGCGACAGACAAGGGCGTCAGGAAAGAGATGTTCGATGCAGCAGGAACCTGCAAAAAGCCAAAACAGTTCAAAAGAATGGAAGACAAACTCAGCTAAGATTCTTGTGGCTCTGACAAGTTTGGTTTAGTTTTAGAATAATTTAGAAATTTTACCAGATATACATAAAATGGATTAAGGTTACTTTAAATCAGTATTGGCGCCGTAGTCGAGTGGTTAGAGTGGCTCGGCTATTGTGCAGAAAGTCACCGTAAGGTCGTGAGTTCGCGGCTCACTGTCGCCATGCGATGACTGGAAAACTCTCTCTGTCGACCCAGCAGTAAATGGGTACCTTTTTCGAATCAGGGAAGGCTAAGGCAGCGAAAGGAGAGGGATGGGCTCCGCCTTTCATCAGCTGTGCCCAAGATACAGTGGGTCTCTAACCCCCACTGCCCCTACGGCTATTAGGCTATGGGAAACCTTTACCTTTTTAAATCAGTATTTCAACAGTGACTCCAATTCTAGAGAACCTGAATCAAAACTGAAACACTGACTAACTGGGTTGTGTATCCTCGGGGAAAATTGTCCACCAGCAGCGATACCGGCCCAGTGGGTCTAATATAATCATGTCCATACCAATGTTAGAGCTTTAGGTATGTACACTTGCTTTGACAGGCGCTGCACGGGGGCATCATTAGTGTCTTACAGACACAATTTTCTAGTTTTTATGATGACTGGCGTTAGAGCCTTTTTCTCGTAATCCATGGCTTGGTAACTATGTATGGTTTTATGTTTACTTTGTTCTGTCTAGCGTGTAATCACTTCAATAGGAGAAGAAAGTTGGTCACTTTGCTCGCCGTCTCTAATGGTATAACTGTCTGTGGTCTCACGTTAACCACTATTTGGAAAACAAACATTCAATTTTTAAACCTTAAACTTGAGTCCAACATAAGTAAACTGCTTGTTAGCTTACATCTTAATCCTGAACTAAGTTGAGAAATACATTGAATTACAAATTCTCTTCCATATTACTTGGTCGGTTCTACAATTTTTTTCAGTCTTACTCGCCACAGTTACTTAAGGTATCACGAAACAAAACAAAATCTAAGACCAGCCTATGCATCCGCACATTCTGGTCATAGCCTTTGCTGTTAGGAAATATCATGTTACGATCCTGAGCAGTCTTTAGGATTTAAACGAAATATGTAATTACACTGCCCCGACGGGTGACAGTTCTCAGTGTTTACAGATACGTAAGCATTTTTTTCACTGGAGGTGACTCAAAATAATTTGCCGCAAACATATTGATATTGCACATTTATTTTCTTTTCAGATGATGGCTTGCCTGCCGGGGCTATTGCTGGAATTGTAATAGGCTGTTTAGTTGGCATCGCAATAGTAGCTGGCATTCTTATCTATTGCCTGAAATGTTCAAAAGTAGGTCCAGGATGACAAAGGGAAATATTGTGATTTGACTGCACTCTTCTTGTATGAGTATAGCTTGCCGTTTGTGTACTTGACTCGGGAACTTTTCTACCTGTTTACGCATTGAGGCATCCAAAGTATCATACGATCTCCGCTTTGTAACAAATTGTACCTAAATTAATCAAATTAAAGTAAAAAGTATGCAAAGACCAGGAACTGAAACAATCAAAATCCAAATCCAGTTGTTTTCCAGTTAAAGTTGTTTTCATTAAATATTATGATAGAAAACAATGCAGAGCATCCTCAATTAATCAAGTCGACGATTTGCTGTCTGCCTTAGACCCTTCTCTGAAGAAAGCACTGCACAGCAAATTTAGAGTGTATTGTGATAATAACATTGAAAAAAAAGAATGCGGTTTAGCTTCATTTTGAATACTTATAGCTATGAAGGAAAATAGAGAAAGTACTCTATTCACTTCCATACAACTGATTTAGCGTTAGTTTAAATGTCAAAGGATAAACACATAATAAAGCTAGTACCACCATTAGTTCTGACTTGCTTTCGAACTAATGTACTGTTTCCGGAAGTACAAAGTCTCCGAAAGCGTTACATGTCTGCGGGATCTCCATACGAACCGAACTACCAACTAATTGTGTGCACCGCGGCGGAGGGTGAGGATGAAGGTCTGGGCCCAGTAAAACCGGTTTAAATCCCCAGTAGTTATTACTGACCGTCCCAAGGCGGTACTTTCGTTGCGGTTGCATTTGTTTTATGTTCGGTGCTGTATAATTTATTGTGCTTTCATTTTAACCCTTCTATAATAAAAATTGAAAATAGGTTAAAATAGTTGTTAAATGTTTTTCGTATAACAGTCTGTTGTAACCATTCTGTTGGTCTAAATTATTTAGTTCAGTAAAAATAGCTGAGTTGCAACCTATTTGGGAAAGAGCTGCTGACTCGGCTTATCACTTGTAATTTATTGTGTGTTGAGATGTCTTTGTCAGTCTTTCCCTTTGATGTTGGGGATAGGGTTTGGGATCTGATTCAGTCAGTTCCTGAAGTGTAGTTACTCTTTAAATTTCTTTATCGTTAACTGATAACATAATTTCACGCCTGAACTCCAGTGCAGAGCTATCCCAGTACTAGTTCAAGGCTGCTATCTGTTGAACAATGTTTTCAGGTCATAGCTACGTGGCGGAAAGTGGCTTTTGTACCAATATCATATAGCATGGCAATATATCATATTTTAACAGTCATGGCACCGGTTTTCCGACCACATATTGACAGTCCGATATGTATGTTCATCGCTTATATGAGCCATGAGCCAGTTGCCCCTTTCATTATTTCTACGTACTTGTCAGCACTGAGGTACCTTAAAGTTTGTAAAATGTATGGCCATCAGAGGAAACCTCAACATGATGTGTCTCTAAACTAATAGCTGAAATATAATCGACAGCTCAAAGTTTTGTTTCGCACGGGTTATTCTTAACCAAATGATCGCAGACAGTTTTATTAGCTTCTTACCTTTATCCAAGAATCGGGGACTGTATTGAGGAGAAATCAGTAGTTGATATATTACAAAATACCAGACACACTTCTGGTATTATAAGCCTTATTCCTCTGGAGGTCTTTGCGCTTTAAATTTTAACTGTATTCCGCCGGAGCTTTGTATGGTTTCAATTTATAAAAGAAATTACTCCGGAGCTGTTTATGCATTAAATTTTAGTGACAGTACATTTTTATCGAATTCGAGTTTTGTACTATCAAGAGTATTCTGAAATTAAGAGGATTGAAGGGGAGAAGGAATTAAGCACAGTGACCTGCTTTTCTGGGAGTATGCACAGCAGCAGACCGGTGCTAGTAGTTTGTAACCTCGATATATCGTGCTTTTACCTGGTAGGTGCTACTTTCTGACGCGCAAGTCAGATCATTTCCTATTCTGCATCAACTGAAAAACAGTAAGGGAAGAGGGTCCTGCCTTAAAGAATCTTTTATGTTGTAGATTACGTACGGACTGATGCATTTACGGTATTACACATCAAATCGACTCTACTGAATTCAAACTTCAAATGTTCTTATTACTTCAGAAAGCTAACATTTTTCTGTGCTTCGTTCATCAGCTATTTAATGCTGGTTGGGAGAAGGGGAAACGTCGCCCGTACTTTGATATAATTTTGATTTTGTTAAAGTGTGTGTTTGGGACCTGACAGGTAAAAATGAAATTCCATTTTCATCTGGAAGGTAAAACATGACGGCTCTGCAAATAGTTAGCCATTGATTTGTAAAGAAATATGTGAGTACATGTATATAGATTGTAAATTAAAATAGACAATAACCTTTATACTTCAGAGTGTTGCTTCATTTCTTCTATTTCTTAGGCTAGTTTGTCTAGCACTGCACAGGTTTTGGGTACGACAATGCACATTTGTTGGCAGAACAACTTGTTGTTTGACTTGGTAAGGGTGTGCTGCTTTGTAAGTGATTATGGCATTTTTCATTTTTGTACAATCGATGTCTCAGTACTAAGGAAATAATACACAGTCGGTCTATAATTGTGTAACAGACAGATGCACATGTAATACGTTTCAGTGTATTACGTTAAGTACTGTATCTCCAAATACAAGGCAGACGATTGTTTTATCTAAAGTGTAAGAAAAACCCTATCACCTAAATAGCATTGAAATGCTTATAACACTGCACAATCGTAACACTGCCACATTTTATCAGTACTTTACGGGAAGCAGAATGAAAAAGGCAAAGTTAACATAAGGTAGGTATTATTTTTTCTTTGACTAATTGTGTATATAGATTGTGGGCTTCTTCAATACTTGTATTCTCTGCATGGCTTATATTACTGATCTCTCTACTGTATTGCATATACATGTTTTGTAACCAGATAAAGATATCTGCGAGTTTCACCTGTACCGACAATTCTTATCTCACCAATGTTATCTCATCCAGGATCGGATGAAAACATGCACAATAAATGCATTCGCCATGTAGCGTTCACGCACCTGCGTCTTCAAGTGACGTTGTTTTTTAATTTAATGATGACATATCGAAAGCAACAATGCCTGTTTATGTCACGCCGGACATTTACGTAAAGCCATTGATGGCGTGGGTTTCTTTAAAATCAAATAAAAAGATATTTCTATTATATTTTAATCTATCCCATAACCTTGCATGGTCGTCGGGGCACTACTGATGACTTCGCAACAATCCGTTTCTTTAAGCTGTCCTAGCTGAGCTGGCAAAGTCTATCCCTGTCCACTCTTTAATATAGTTTCTGCCCATCGTGCATTTTCCTTTAAATGTGACCTGTAGAAACGTCTTTGCCAAACCAGAAAGTCTTGAGACGTAGACAAATTACCTTAATTCTGTTTCTTGACTTATCATATTCTTCAATGGTTGCTTGGGTCTGTCAGTGGACACCCTCATTGATTTATGTGGCCTTTTTACAAAATGTAGCATCTCATCTCAAAGGCCTACGTTCTTCTCTATTACTCTGCTGTCACGGTCCAGGATTTACAGGCACAAAAGAGGAAGTGACAGGGGAGCGTATCAATTTTGACAAAAGAGATATATTGTTATTTTTCCAAATTGTTTCAGCTTTGTAAGAGCTGCAGTGACTTGCGCAGTCCTTTAGAGAACCCCTAGTATATTGAGTCATCATCTGAGTCAACTGCTTCAAAGTCTCTAAACTTGTTACCGTACCCAGCGATTGTCTTTATGAGTTGATCTACCCCTGGATACCAATGACACTGTTTGTCATCAATTTGGTTTTCTCAGCACTTATCTCCATCTTATACCTTGTGCAGGTTTTGTCGTGATTTTCAGCTAGGGCTTCTAGTTCCTGCTCTTCCTCAACAAGAGCGTCAATGTCATCGGCAGACCACAGATTGGTAATATTTCTGCCGCTGATGCTGACCTTTCCATCATGTTCTTCCAGAGCATCAGACATAATCCGTTCTAGAAATGGGTGACAGAGGACAACGTTGCCGAACTCGAACTGTTGATCTGTACCAGTCTCGCGCGCCTCCATTTATCTGGACTACACTTCTAGGCTTGTCGTAGAGGTGCACAGTGGTGCGTACTAGATTTGATATTATACGTCCGCATTGAGACTCATGAGGCTGCATGCCAAACTCTGTCAGTGGCTTGTGTGAAATCAATGAAGAGATAATCTAGATTTTGCTTTGTTGGAGGTACTTTCACACAGGATTCGGAAGTTGAAAATCTGTTATTTGTGCTCTTTCCGGCTCTAAACACAGCCTGTTCTTAGTTCACCGGCGATTATCCCTTCAGCTTGTTCTTTAGCCTGTTTAAATGACTTTCAACATGACTTAGCTTAGAGTGCTGATGAGGCTGATGGTTCTGAAATGTGTGACTGAAATCTATCAGCCACTAAAACTTTATATTTTAAGAAGTTTTACGTTTAAAATCAAACGTTAAAGTAAAAGATTATGGAAGAAAAAGTATCTATCTTGGGTTTGAGGAATGGATAGGAAAATCCGTGACTCGGGGTCATTGTTCAGCATCATTAGGCTTTCCGCGTGATGCCGAACATCCTAGTGACTGATTTGTCTTTCTCTACATCACACCCACGATATTAATAATCTTGCCTTGTTATATCCACAAAGTTCAATTTAGACTTTTTCAGAGATACTGTTTCGCAATTTCGTAAGAGCTTTGTCCCACTGTTAAAATTACGAGTGAAAATTTGGAGGACTAAAACTGCTAAAGCCCCAGCTGAACAACTTAAATAAAACGGAGGGTAGTGGTCGCCCGTCAGAGGTCGGTGGGTTTCTCCGGGTACTTCGGTTTCCTCCACCAGTATAGGATCACAAACGCGCCAAACATCCGTGCTATCGAGAGTATTTAAAGAAGTTTGCGTGAGCTTTCAATGCAATTGATGTAAAATAAATAAAGTTTACATATTTTTTAAAACGTAGCTGTAGCAGGTCAATATAATAATGACATGCTTTACTACTTGGGCTTGACTAGTTACTCAAAGAGTAAATGTTGATACAAATTTATGCACGGTGATATGACGATAATTATATCTTTTTTATGTCAAGGTAAATTTCTTTTGACTTTCCGATTTGAATAGATTTCATTCAGTGCACTACGAGTATGCACCACTTTCCATGTCTTATTTGCCTGATAATTACCAAACAGTGATGGGACTACGAACGGTCTTAGTTTAGGCAGGGACTGTGGCACAAATTTATATTTACCTCAGTGCAGATAACATCACCTTTTAGTGTTAGTATTCCCAGATTCTAAGTTTGTTATGGAATCATTGTCCAACGTATGAATCTCCGTGGAGCGATAAGAGTGTCGCAAGAATCGATAGCTTGGCGAATGAGACAGTCAATGTTTCCGCACAACGTATCGAAATATAAACCACATAATCTTGGACCTTAAGATCCTGTGCCATGATACAATAACTCATGGTCTACTAGTATATCAAGTTTAAGGTTGGTGCTGAGAAAATATTACACAAAATTTCACTGTAGGAGAAAGGAAAATCAAGAAAAAAGCGACTGAGAATGCTAGGTTCTGTATGCAACATTTTCCAATGTGCATGCTTAAAAGCTACATTTTTATCAATTTTGGAGAAATAAGCCACAGTCAAAATTTCTCGGAACAAAACCTCAGGGTCTATTTGTGTATCAAGTTTGAAAGCTACGATTATATTAAAAAGCTACACAAAATTTCTAGAAACATAAAGAAGATAAAGAAAAATGAAGAATTAAGAGAAAATGAGGGCTATGAGCCGGTTCCTAAATTCCATAATACACACAAAGTACGATCACAGTCTACTATTGTATCGTCGTCGAAGATTCATCGATATCTTGTTATTTAGGAAGGACTACATGGAATTTGAATATTAAGAATATGGGAACAATTTAACATAAAGGCATACATAAAAGCATAATTGAGCCGCGATGCGACAAAACCAACAAAGTGGTTGTGCACCCAGCGTAGACTCAGATCAGTCTAGGCATCGATCGCCACCAAGTCTGATCATACCCTTCGCCAAGCACTTAAAGGATAGCTAAGGGTCACAGCTACCTTCATGCGGACAGCAAAGACTTTGATCAGACTGGGCGGTTGCCCAGGCTGACTAATGATCAGAGTGTGCGGATGCTCAGGCTGAACTAAGTCTGCGCTAGGCGCACAATCACTTTGTTGGTTTTGTCGTGTTGCGGCTCAATTATAGTCTTTACCTCAATCCCGAGACAAGGTCTCCTTGTGTACGAAGTTTGAACATGACAAACATTTCTGTGACATTAGTAATTTTTGTGCAGTGGCACAAAAATAATCGATGTAAAAAGATAGTTAACGATAAGGAACTAATATGGTATAATCAGATACCTATCAAAAGAAAAAGAAGCATATGTTGTTCACGAAAGGCAGTAATGGTTAACCAAATGCGGAAAAGTGCAGACCAAAATTCTCTTTAGACATCATCAAATTCTTACAATTAACAAGGCAGCTGTTCTTAAATGCCGTACGGCGGCCGTAAAACATCTCCCCTATAGGGTCAAGTCAGATAAATTCGGACAGCAGGTAAATACGGACAGTGACAATGTTTCCTTAATATATCATTTGTTTAAAATTAAAACAAAAGAAACTAGGCAAACAGTGAAAATCCTGATGAGACGACTCATACTGGTTGCAATGGTATGACTGAATTTACCCGTTGTCCGATGTTACCCGACTCGACTATACTATTTTCAGGTCCCTTGAAATCACTGATTTCGACAGATGATTGTTTTGAAAACAGAGTTCTGCTTGTGAAATTACCAGAGGACGTGGCCTGTGTCACACATTTCACTGACTAATATAAACGTATCTATAACAAATTTAGTGTGACAGGCGCGCGTTTCGGAATTTAACCTCTTCAGTGTCGCTTAACCTCAAAAGTTTGAAAGATAAGAAATCAAACCAAGTTAACTATTTTCGTTTCTGTGGAAAAATCATGGTTGCAAAGGATCTGACTTTACAGCCAGTATGTCTGTTCTGTGAATGCCTTTTCAGGTTGAACATAATTTTATATTAGTTTCAGATAGTTCCGGCTACAAACCCTGCGGTTTCGACTGATTAAAGAAAACATGAGGTATGTACATAAATTCATTTTAATTTAAACATATTTGATGCTGTAATAGAATAAACATGAAAGTGCCTTGCTAATTTTGAGAATAGAAACGGCGCTTACATTATGGGTACACCTCCGTGCTTTTCTGTCAGTACTACAAAGGAAAGAGTGGGGAACGGAGCCTTTGTGGCTTCCCAATTCCCTATCCAATATAATAATGTCCCTTCTACCTTTAAAAGAGAAGAATTTGCTGCTACTGGATAAAATTCTTTTCTTTGAAGACTAGACCGTCATTAATAAGGCAGGCTTGAACCAAGTTCGGTCGACCACGAACCGGTTAAAGCACCCCAACCCCTCAGTAGTTCTATTACTGGCCGTCCAAAGGCTGCAGTTCTGTTTTGGTTCTTCTTGGTTGTTTTATGTGTTTGTTAGTTGCTATGTCTGTTATTGATATATTGTTTGTGATGTTAAAGCTAGCCCACTGACCACCTACATGGGAAATGGCTGTCGATGGTGTTGTCTTTGGTGATGATTAGTTTTGTGTTGTCTCTTACCCACATGGTGTCTTGGGTTCGATCTCAAATTGAATTGTGTCAGTTACTGAAAATTTTCCTACTTACTTTTGAAAAAAAAGAAAGAAAAAAAAGCAGAGTTGCTTTCTCAAAGAGAAAACCAGTTTGCTTCTAATCTATAAAATGGTTTAAAGAAAAAGTATGAAACAGTAAACGAAAGGACATGTCCACCATACTAGATAAACTCAGTTTACTAACCAGAAGCGGTGACGAATTAAACGTCTCGAACCGATCAGTACTATACATATATATCACGTTAACCCTCTTATTCATTGGTTGTTTAGCAGTTTTCAAATGTTGAAATATCATCAAGTAGAACAGTTTGATTTTCAGGTACCTCAACACGATGCTTTTGCAAGGATCAGAGAAAATACTCTAACTGAGCAAAGAGAAACACAGACACCGCCGGTCAGTTTTCGTTTTTTTACAGCCACAGTTACCTGGTGTCTGATATGGGACGTTAAACCCGATTTCGTTCACACAATCACGATTATCGGAGAGCATGTTCGGCATTATTACTTTGGTAAATCCGAGCATACCCAGGTATTCATGCGGCTAACCGAATATATATTTCGGGCTACTCGAAGATATGTATGCATATCTTCGAGTATCTCGAAGAATTCAGAATATTGCCCGGGTTCCCTCAAGTGCTCATGCCGAATGTGCCGGAAGATGTTTTGATCAGGCTCTCCAACCTTCTTTTGTGTATTCGCAGACATACCTTTATCGCACAAACTGTATAACGATTGCATTACTGTCACCAACACAAGTGTTTAAATAAAATTATTCACCATTGTCAAAAATAGACTGATCTGCGTTTTCTTCATAATTTTGTCCAAATAGGGATCAGGCTACTTCTTTGAATATCTGCCCAGCCTGACAACTTGTGAAAAAGTGGAATAAGATAATTGCTAGGATGCTTTCATCAGTGCATTTAAGATTTTTCAGACCTTACAATGTCTCCAATGATGATGTTTTTATTTTATTTTTATCTAGTTTTTTTTTTTGATTTTCGGGCTGCAAATTACCCTTTGATCTTTTCTTAAATAAATCCTATTTACCATCAATGAATCGGGCCTTTTTGTATTCTAAATTGGGAAAAGTAGCATAAAGAAGACATCTGCAAAGTCTTGGAAAGATATTGTGTGTTTTCAGTATTTTATACAGATTTTTGTATTTGCCACAAATCAGTGATTAAAATGACCTTAAAATATTTCCTTTCAGATTGATACTCACATTAATACTGGTGACATCCTTAACGGCACAGAACATAATCATCAGTTGTATGTATAGAACACGAACGGGAGTCATTTAATGAGTTTGGTAATGTCCTAAAGGCGTTTGTGTGATAAACTCGCGTTTGGAGTATTTCTATACATGACAAGCGGCGGAAAATCTTGTTTGCATCCTCCTGCTATACACGGAATATTAAATATCTGTCACAGTAACTGTGATTCGATAGTCCTTATGATATATTGCTGTATTTAATGTAGCGAACAAGTTTAGAGTCGTTGAATATGTTACAAGTAATATTTGTAACAACGTCGTGGCAATACGAGTAATCACAAGAACAATCATCATGATGATATAACAATGTGAAACTTTATTTGGGACAATTATAATGCCAAATACCTAAGAAAAGGACTGGAATATTATCCACTGTGTCACTCTAAACTAAAAGTTAATGCGGTACCATAATCAAACTTCCGTACTTATAAATCGTAGAATATGAAACTGTAAAATGCGAATTATTGGATCAATGTTTCTGGCGTAGCTTCATTCGTCATTTTTGTACTATCTAAGCCGAGACACGAAAAAATGTGATTTTGGTTATCATGCTGTCTGATAAGAGTAAATGCTGTCCGCATTTACAGAATACTTAAAGAATAATCAGGCACAAAATACCTGTTTAACATGTTGTTATAATGCGCGGAGTCTCAGCTAGTTTGAGTCTTTGTCGTTTGCAGATAGTTTAAGCTACATTTTTGCGTGACGCGGCTTTTCAATATTTGAGCCGGAACACGACAAAACCAACACAAAGTGACGCGTGCGCCCAGCAAAAAGTAAGATCAGCCTGGGCATCCGCCCAGTCTGATCAGAGTCTTCGCTGTGCGCTTAGAGGATAGCTAAGCTAGCTCCTAGCTGACAAGCGAAGACGTCGATCAGACTGGGCGAATGCCCAAGCTAATCTGAATTTTCGCCGGGTCCATACGTGTATATCACTTTGCTAGTTTTGTCGTGTCGCAGCACATTTCTAGTTTAGTCTTTGAAATGTTTTTCACAGAAAGTTTATTTAATGTATATCCTAGTGCGGAAACTTTCTAACAGTCTATGCAAGATTCTCAAACTCGAGTGATAAAAGTTAACCAAAATCAACAGAATCTTTAGTTTGCGGTCGTAAACGTTCCAGGTGGACCACGTTTTCTCACTTTTCAAAACCTATGTCACCAGAAATTTGTCGGTTCAGCCTGCGACTCAATGTGTTATTAAGTTGCACTAATCAGATGAGAATGTCTTTTGTAAATTTATTCCTCACTCATCAGTAAAAACATCATAGAAAACATATGAGCCGACACATGAGAAAACCACCAAAGTGGTTGTGCGCCCAGCGCAGACTCAGATATGCCCAGTCTGATCAGAGTCTTTGCTGTCCGCATGAAAATAGCTTTGACCCTTAGCTACCCTTAAGCTCTTAGGGAAGACTCTGATCAGACTGGGCGGATCTCCAAGCTGATCTGAGTCTGCGCTTGGCGCACAACCACTTTGTTAGTTTTCTCGTGTTGCAGCTCATATAAGTCATAAGGAAACCTATGGAGAAGCAAAGCTGAGGAATCCAGAGCAATTCGCAAATAGAATAAAATTCAGTGTTCCTCCTTCGTAGAACTGAGTGTTTGTCATATTTCATTTTATCATTCCATATGTCATGAGTCTGGTTTATTATACACAAAAATGATGAAAAGAGATGGATGGAACACTTTTGATTTTACGTCCTTTTCAACAGTATTTCAGTCATATCAGGCCGATGGTAAGGTGATAATGACAGGCTGTGTGCCATGGAACCATGCAACAATTGGAAACATTTCCGCCTAAAGCAGGCTCGAGCCCGGGACCGCTAGATCAGTAAGCCAACACTTAAACCACTAAGGTACCGAGGCTCCTATGAAAAGGGAAGAATCTCAGGTACATTTCGGCAGTATAGTATTGAAAACAAAGACATAGAGGATATTTGACTTTTTCAATGTAAGATCGATTTTTATTTCACCCAATGAACACAAAAAGCAGTATTTTCACGAGTGGCAAAGCCACAAGTGAAAATACCACTTTTGATGTTCATGAGTGAAATAAAAATTCATCTTAAACAGAAAAAGTCAAATTTTCTATTTCTTTTATGCTTGAAAATCGCAATAATTCTGTTTATTCAAGAGCGTCAGCCATCACGACAGAAACACAACTTTTTTTCTAGCCGTTTTGCGTTAAATTTGATGCTTTCATCGTGTTTATCGGGTATGATATTGGTTGGATACATAGTTTACAACTGAAAAATAGCTTCAAATATTATTTTGATAAACTGATCACAAAAGAATTGCCAAGAAAGAATGCCTTCAGGAGATTTAGGCGGCCTGACGTCGCGTGCAGTAACAATGTTATGTTGGCGCTTTAATAGACGTCATTAACAGCGTAATGACGTCATACATGCGTGACGTAAGTTTGTCAAGCAAGATAAGATTAAGCCAATTAATCAAACCTGTGTTTTGAACAGTTTGGTGTGTGATCTGTCAAGTATGTATTTATCATTTCAAATTATTTTGTTTCCACAGAGTATATTATTTCATTTTAGTTTCACTAATAATAGCGAATTCGGATTGTGAAAAAGGATAAATATGAACTTTAGATTTTGCAAACATTACGAGAATATATGTATCTAAAATGTTTTTCTACATCAGATGTGTAGGTATACTAATGCCAGAAGTATCTGTAATTGATTTCCCCCGCTTTTGAGCCTTTCAGAAAGGCTGATGGGGCTATCTATTCTATCCCATAACCTTACTAGGTCGTTGGGGCACCACGGATAGCTTCGAAACAATTTCTTTCCATCGTGTCCTTCTTTTCTGCTACCCTAGTTGAGCTGGCTAAATCCATCCATGTCCACTCTTTAAAATTATCTTCCCACCCTTTCTTCTGTCTACATCTTCTTTTTCCTTTCACTGTGCCCTGTACAATCGTCTCTGCTAAACCAGAAGACATTGAGACATGGCCAAACCACCTTAGTTTCCGTTTCTTGACCAGCGTCAGGAGTTCATCATAGTCTCCAATGGCTGCTTGGATCTTTCTGCGAACATCCCCATTGGTGTCTGGCCCTCGTACGAAACGTTTAAGGGACATTGATGGGGCGCTGGTCTACAAAAGACAGCTTAGCCAGAGAAAAAACTGTTTATTGGATAAGATAAGAACTACATAAACTTAAAAATGATAACAATAATACAGGGGTCAATACCTCGAAACTTTAGCAAAATCGTAAGTTAAGGTGATATTTACGACAATGTTACGAGCTTGTTAAGAGCGGGCTACTTTATTACCTCGAAGAACCTTTACGTTCTCGTAGCGGTCTCGCTACTTACGACATCGTAAGAGTGTAAGGTGGTCCTGTGTAGAAAAAAAGACAGATGTGTTTTGTATATGATGACTGAGTTTACTATCAGCAAGCGTAGAAGGCGCTAAATTTTTGTTTTGAAGGGTTAGAAGTACTTGCTGAAGAGGTAAGGGTTCATAAGAACCTAAAAATGCGAGGACCATAATTTTGCCTTTCATATGGATGATAAAAGTACCGCGCCATCAGGAAAAGCCTGCAAAAATTGTGCAAAAGAATAGGCTTAATTACTGAATGTCTCTCCCGTCCCTCCACATGCTACCATTTGCACGTTGTCACTGGGAAAAGTTTACCTCAACTCTTTTGTGCTCTACCCAAAACTTCCCTGACTAACCCCTGCATACCCACCTAACCATATCCAGATTTTCTCCAAACCTAGCCCTTACACAGTCTAACATATCCTACCCTACCATATCCTAACCTAATGCCCCTACCCAAGCCTGTACCTACCCAATACCGACTTTACATTATCAATTCCTGTCCGAAACTTATCCAACGTATCCTGTCTCCACCTAACCTTACCCTATCGCACCTCAACCTACCCTATCCTGCCGTACCCAAACTTATTGTTCACTTGAGTTGCTTACTAATTCTATCCTACAGTACCAAGTTATATATAGGAAGTTAATTCGATTTTTGAGGTGGATGAGTACACTTTCAGGGGAAGCACTCCACACTATACTTATATGCTTCCCTTCTTAGTAGAAGTCAACTCCTAAAATTTGCTCCCCTAGGAGCAAATTCTTTCCTGTAAGGATAGATCCCTTTTAATCAGGGCTTCTCTGTCCAGGTGAGCAAACAGGAAGTCACTAAAGTTGTTTCCCTTTGTAAAAATGGTGGAAAAATGGATGTTTACCAACTCAGTCTAATTTTGCCAATCCCAAACTATATAATATTTAAGAGATGTCTGAAATCAAATTAAATCATGACTAAAATAACTAGAAACATGGTAACTAATCGGGGCCCTGCCTTTATGAAACTGTTGACGACATTTAAGTCATATGTACCCAACAATATAAAATAACAATAACAGCTTTCTATCATCATAGTGTTCCTTCATATTCAATATGTTGTTTGAAATTGAGCCTCTGGTAGTTTCATTAAGATATGGGCAAAATACAAAATCGTGATTGATTAAAACATGGGCAACAACTCTGTGAAGCAGGAAACTGATGTTACCATTCTTGCATTCTGCACACCTTCAGATCATCTAAGGCTTTATACTTGTACCAAGCTTTATAAAAATCTCTTCAAAGGCTTTAAAGTTATAGAGCGAACAAGATCCTCATACCTAAAATAACAAAGGATTATAATTCTGTTAAAAAAGAAAGGTTCTTTTTCTCTACACATTGTCTGATGATGTTAATAGTTGTACCAAGTTTTGTCAAAATATCTTCAACAGCTTTAAAGTTAGAGAGTGAACAAGTTTTCTAGACTGTAAACTACAAAGGGGACTAATTCTGTACCAAGTCTCATGAAAATATCTCCAACGGTTTCAGCGTAATGAAGCGGACACGATTTCTGTACTCCAAATTACAAATGGGCATAATTCAATAAATAATGTAGAGAGAGTTATGGTTTTTGTTCTCTGCACATTGTCTGATGATGTTTTACATTTGTACCAAATCTCGTGAAAATATCTTTAACGGTTTCAGAGTTATGGAGCGGACATGATTTCTGTACTCAAAATTTCAAAGGGGCATAATTCAGTAAAAACTGTAGGCAGAGTTATGCTTTTTGTTCTCTGCACATCGTCTGATGATGCTTTACATTTGTACCAAGTCTCGTGAAAATATCTCTAACGGTTTCAGAGTTATGAAGCGGACATGATTTCTGTACTCAAAATTTCAAAGGGGCATAATTCAGTAAAATTGTAGGCAGAGTTATGGTTCTTGTTCTCTGCACATCGTCTGGTGATGCTTTACATTTGTACAAAGTCTCGTGAAAATATCTCTAACGGTTTCAGAGTTATTGAGCGGACACAAAATGATGATGGACGGACAGATGGACAGACAGACGGACAAGGTGATTATAATAGCGCCTACGCAGACATCGTCGGGCGGGGCCCTAATACCAAGTCTCGTGAGAATATCTCTAACGGTTTCAAAGTTATGGAGTGGACACGATTTCTGTACTCAAATTTCAAAGGGGCATAATTAAGTAAAAATGTAGGCAGAGTTATGGTTCTTGTTCTCTGCACATCGTCTGATGATGCTTTACATTCGTATCAAGTCTCGTGAAAATATTTCTAACGGTTTAAGAGTATGAGCGGACACGAAATGATAACGGACGGACGGACAGACAGACAGACGGACATGGTGATTACTATAGGGCCTCCGCAGACTTCGTCTGGCGGGGTCCTAATTAACGCATTCCTGAAATATTTTTATCAGGGTATTATAAACGGTATTCGATAGGGTTGTGTCATTTTTTCTGACAAAAAAGTTGACAATAAAGTTCCCCGAAGTGCAGGTAAAATAGGGTGTCCGAATATTTGTGATAGAGCTATGCATAAAAAAACGATTCACTGTTGACGAATTATATATATTCCTGCAGCTGTGCGGCCAGTGGTCTTCAATCATTGCAAATGAAGACACAGTTAAAATCATCTAAAGTACGCATCACCCAAAACTAGAGAAAATAATTATGCAAATATTAATTAATCCCTTTACTTACCATATATTTCTGCTGCTCTTTTCATTGTAAAATGGAACATAGTGACTTACGATGCAGTTAAGAGGTCGATTTGATCATCGTAAACTACGACAGACTTACGGGGACCTCTTAAACTGCGAGGCGGTCGAGGTATTGCCAAAAACCACTACGAGCGTCTTACGATGACTTTACGATCACCTTAAGGCTTACGATGCCTTCGAGGTATTAACCCCTGGTCTTTAAGTAGCAACATTAGGTTTGAAAGCGTCTTTAAGTAGCAACATTAGGTTTGTTAGATAAAACGTGCATGTTAGTCTCAATACTTTTTTATGTAAATGTTTTAAACGAACTTACCCTATATCAAACCAGTGTAAGAAAATCAAAATGCGGAGGCTTTTGTATGTTTATGTTGTCATTAAATGATAAAAAAAAATCATAGGCTGTTTGTTAATAGTTTCCATACATGAAGAATGCACACACATTACCATAGCACATGCCAACAGATGACAAATTTTAACAGCAGGGAGAAATATATCCATTGTTTAATATTTTATAAAAGTCACTTTAATAATAGTTCTACATGCCTATCAAGAATATTTCACTTTAAAGCCATGTGCAAGTGTGGATTTTCCTTCAGTTATGTTCTTTTATCTAATTGCATTTAACAACAAATGATGCATATAAATTAAGTCAAAGAAACATGTTTCGCATATTCAATTACGTAAAAATAATTCGGTTCTCACTTTAAACAAATCATAACGCTGTCAACCTCTTTGTAAAGCAAGGACTGGTTTATACACCCGCGGCTCAGCTGTGACAATGACCTTAAAATGTATGGGTACACCCCCATGTACGTCTGCCATTTTTAAAAGGGAACAAATTTTATGTCACCTTGTTTGTTTTTTGTCCTAGTCGGAAACGCCTTCCGAAATGAGGTATTCTCTTAAAAGATTTCTCTTTGAAGCAATCCTTAAAGAAAAAATGGTTTTGAGCAGGTAAGCATTTTCTTTGGAGACAAGGAAATGTTTGATACAAATTCAATAAAAACTGACCTGTAGTCATAAATTATCAGCAACAATATATGCATAACTTACTACAATGCCAACATAGAACCAGAATGTACTTTTAGACATAATTTCACCTAGCTAGAAAGACTTCAAAGTATGATTAAATTCATACCAGCGAGGAGTTCAACGAAATCGGAGACAACATATTGCTTTGAAGTGGACAATTGTTGACTTGACGTTAAATCATTTATTGAAACACCCACTGATTGATTCCTCACTCATTCGATCACACACTCAGCAAAAAATGGAAGCACAATGCATTTGCAATGTAAAATCTCATTCACTAAGACACTGTTAGACTAGTTTTGAACAACTGAACCGTTTGCTGTCCAATACTTTATCCCATGTAAGTTGGTGCTAAAAAATGCTCTTACAGAGATTCAGATCTGGTAAAATCAGGGGACATAATTCTAGCCTGTTTCCTTGTCTCTCCATGAAATTGTATGTAGTGGATTCTTATAAGAACAAACTCAGTGATGCAATCCTAACAAAAATCCATCAGAGCTCTAGATAAGAGGGAGTATTTGGTGATAATTAGGGATAATTTTTGTTAAATCTGCATAAAAACATATGCTGTGACCCCTCATCTGAACCGTCTCGACGAGACGGTTCAGATAAGGGGTCACAACATATGGTTTCGATGAGAAATAAAAACAAGAATTCCGCGGAATGCTATGTCGCACCTGTATAGCACTTCCACAGTAGCAGAGGTCATGGCCCACTGATATTCCATGCAATATTTCAACCAAATATACCAAGTGGTTTTTAAATAGAAGCTGATTTTGTTGTTTTTGCCATTATTAGTAAATGTAGCCATCTTGGATTCTCGACCTGGCTGAATTTTACCTTTATATGAAGTCTTGCAGTCTGGTCATGCTCCATATGGAATTTGAGAACAATAGATGCAGTGTTTTTTTGCATTAAATAGAATTTAACGCCAGAGTTAATGTAAAATTAATGTGAACGGAAATTTGTTGCAATGGCGGCCATCTTGGATTCTCGACCTGGCTGATTTTTATCATTCTGAGGTCGTGCAGTCTGGTCATGCTCCGTGTAAAATTTAAGAACAATGGGTACAGTGGTTTTTAATTTAATAGAATTTAACGCCAGGGTTAACGTAAAATTAATGTGAACGGAAATTTGTTGCAATGGCGGCCAACTTGGATTCTGGACCTGGCTGATTTTCTACATTCTGAGGTCTTGCAGTCTGGTCATGGTCCATATGAAATTTGAGAACCATGGGTGCAGTGGTTTTGGAGAAATTTAAATTTAACGCCAGGGTTGACGTAAATGTGAACGGACTGACGGACGGACGGACGGACGGACGGACGGAATGACGGACGGAAAACCGGACGCCTATATCGCACCTTGCTAAAGCAGGTGCGACAAAAATTATCCTTAATTATCATCAAATATGCCCTCTTATCTAGAGCTCTGTCCATTACATTCACTTCCAAGCACAACAATAAATTTTTCTGATTTTGACTGGCAGTCACTAAAACACCAAGATATTGACACTTATACAAACAATATAGCAGATTTTATAATCAACACGTCTAAGAAGCATATTCCAAATAAAACTGTACATGTAAGAAAATCTGACCCTCCCTGGTTAAGCAGTAAAATAAAAAGAATGATGCGAAAAAGAAAAAGATTATATGACAAATATAAACGAACAAATAATGACAATGATCATACTAATTACAAAACATATAGAAATAAAGTAACGAACGAGATAAGACAATCTAAAAAAACTCATTAACGAAAAACTAGCAAATAAACTACTAAACAGTGACCTGCGCCCCAAAGACTACTGGAAAACACTAAAACATTTCATTACCAAAGACCAATCTTTTTCTATACCACCACTTAAAGTTGACGGAATTATTGTTGAAGAGGATTTGGAAAAGGCAACCGCGCTATGACTATTTTGCAGAACAAACAGTTTTGGATGACACACATGCATCTCTTTCTGCAACCCCATTTGCTGACTTTCCTTCCCTGAGCTCTATCGCCATTACCTCGGATGAAGTACAATCAACTCTCCAGTCATTAACTATCAGTAAAGCAGCTGGGCCAGACTCTATCAGCAACAGACTCTTAAAAGAACTAGCAATTCCGCTTTCCGCACCATTATGTGACCTGTTTAATTTCTCCCTTCAGTCAGGCCAAGTCCCATCCACTTGGAAAGAAGCTAATATATCGCCTGTTCACAAGAAGGATGACCCTTCAGTTGTCTCGAATTATCGCCCTATTTCTCTTTTAAATACTGTTGGTAAAGTCATGGAAAAGATTGTACATAAGCACGTCTTCAACTTCTGTAGAGAGAAAAGTATTATAACTGCATTACAATCAGGGTTTGTTCCAGGGGATTCCACTGTCAACCAACTAATAGATCTATATAATACATTTTGTAAAGCGCTTGATGAGGGTAAAGAAGTGCGCGCTGTCTTTTGTGACATTAGTAAAGCTTTTGATAGAGTCTGGCACAGAGGTTTACTTTATAAACTAAGACGTATAGGCATTTCTGGTTCTCTTCTCTCTTGCTTTGCTGATTATCTTAAAGATAGAAAGCAACGGGTTGTCCTACCGGGGGCGTCCTCAAACTGGTCTATTATAAATGCTGGAGTTCCTCAAGGCTCCATTCTCGGTCCTCTCCTTTTTCTTATCTACATAAATGACATTGTTGAGAATATAAACTCATCTGTCAGGCTCTTTGCTGATGACACTAGTCTCTATATAATAGTAGATGATCCAACAGATGCAGCTACTACTTTAAACTCTGATCTTCTAACAGTCCATAGATGGGCAGCTGATTGGCTAGTCTCGTTTAATCCTTCAAAGTCAGAGTCACTTATTTTTTCTAGAAAAGTAAATAAACCCTATCACCCGCCTATATTTATGAATTACCAACAAGTTAATGAAATGTCTTCTCATAAACACCTAGGTCTATACCTTTCTAACAACTGTTCTTGGCATGAACATATTGACTATATTAAAGTTAAAGCGTGGCAACGTATCAATACCATGAGGCGGCTAAAATTTGTCCTCGACCGCAAATCTTTACAAATAATTTACTTCTCTTTTATAAGGCCGCTGTTGGAATATGCTGATATTGTGTGGAACAACTGCACACAGTATGAGTCATATGAACTTGAAAAGATTCAGTACGAAGCTGCACGTATTGTTACGGGTGCGACAAGACTTGCTTCTATTAATTCACTTCTAACTGAAACAGGTTGGGAAACCCTATCTTCTAGGAGGAAAAACCATAAGCTTGTAATGTTTTACAAAATGCGAAATAACCTATGCCCTGCTTACTTATCTTCACTCGCTCCTCGAACTGTTGGATCATCTGTCGGCTATAACTTACGCAATGCAGGTGATATACAAACTGTCAATTCTAATACTCAGCTCTATTACTCTTCATTTTTACCTTCTGCTATTAGAGATTGGAATGACCTTCCTGGAGAAATTCAAAATGTAAATAGTTTAGCTGCCTTCAAATATAACCTAAAGCGAATGTCAAATATTATCTCACCCCCATTGTATTATTCATCTGGAAACCGTACTTGTCAGGTTTATCATACACGGTTAAGAACTGATTGCAGTTCCCTCAACCAGCATTTATTCTCTAAACATATCGTCCTAGACCCACACTGTGCGTGCGGTGAGGTAGAAGATTCTCGTCACTATCTGCTTGAGTGTAACCTTTACCAAAATATTCGTAATGATATGTTAACTGCTGTTTCAAGAATATGTTTACCTACATTGAACTCATTGTTGTATGGAAGTACCGCCGTCTCTATTAATGACAACATAATGGTTTTCAAAGCTATTCAAACTTTTATACTTAAGTCCAAACGATTCCATCAATAAATAATATTACTATCTAAACCATGCACTACTCTCATGATGTTGACTAAATTAACTTTTGCCTAAAAAATGTATTTGTTGTTGCCTACTGCAAATCTATACGTGTTTACTACATAAATATCATCCGATAATTTATGAAATGCTTCTCCTTTCCCCGTGGAGGCAACCATAGCTATCAAACATATGTTTCTCTTTACAGTTTAGGTTTCCGTTGTTATATTCCTTTTTTTTCCTGTTCATACTCAATTTCTTGTCTATGTCTTTTTTTTCTTTCTTTCTTTTTCTTCTGTATAGTGTGAATGTATATAATTATCTGACTAATGTTATATGTAACTTCGGCTTATCATGGGTCTGAAATTTACAATGTAAATTATGGGAGACAGATTTAAAAAAGTCATTGTGACTTTCTTCTGAATCCCTTTTGTATGAATAGTTTATGTCCATGAAATGTATTTGTATGTATGTGAGAAATTTGTACAAATAAATAAAGTTTAAACTAATAAAAAGGCAAATATAATTATCAACCCTGTTTTGACAAATCCAGACCTCTTGCTTTAAGTATTAATGGGTGGGAGCAAAACAAAATATCACATAGTTTAACTCAAAATAAACAGTACAAACCACCTTTTCAGAGAATAGGTTATGATGTGATTTCAAAGACCATAAATATTTTTCCTCCATAGAAAGTTATTTGGCATCATGTACTTAGAATAAATGGCATCGCGGCAGGGGTTTCTAAATCAGGACCACAGCACAGACATTATCTTGAATAATATAAACATAAGTCATGGTCCGTCATTAGAAATAAGTCTTATGCAAGGCCATAATATACAGAATTCACATACAGTCACCTCTCCATATCTCGAACACAGATATCTCAAAGTAACCACTTACATAAAAGAATACAGTTTGGAAACATTTCCTCTATTTCTTTACATTTCAACATCGGATATCTCAAACTACTGGTATCTCAAAGTAGATTTTCTCGGACCAGAAAATTTACTTTGAAATATCAGTGGTTTAAGTTGAACTTTGACTTTGAGATATTGGAGACTTCACTGTATATAATATCAGAATTATCTTCAAAACCTCATATTACCTTGATCTCTGCTAAGCTTGCAAAATAATAAAATATGCACAATATTTGGCCCGCGAACAAAATTGCACTTTGGGAGCTTTAGTAAAGCAAACATTTTGGGTTTACAAGAGAGCATTTCTAATAAAGATTTTGCCCAGTGTTGCATAAACTTTCATATGCTGCTTAAAAAAATTGTAGCTTGATCTCAATAAAATCACTCACTGACTTATTGACAAAATTCTTATGAGATCTAACTGTATTATTTCCATAGGCAACTTAAAAGAAAGCTTCTGAAACCCAAAATTGTGTCTTCTATGCAGCTCTGTTCTGTAACAATTCCCCTGTTAAAGCTGTTATCTTGAGATTTCACTAACAGATCTTTATATAACATTAAATGCGTTTCTATATCAACATATTACTGCAGATTCAAAACTACTCGATGTTCACTAACAGATCTTTATATAACAAAAAATGCGTTTCTAAATCTACATGTTTCTGCAGAATCAAAAATACTCAAGTTTCATTTTTGTAAATATGTTGTTGCAAAGTTTCACAAAAATATAACAATGTACTCATACAAATTAAAACTATCAGAGCGCTAGATATAAGAGGTGTATTTGGTGGCAATAAGAGATAATTTTTGTTAATTCTGCATAAAAATATATGTTGTGACCCCTCATCTGAACCGTCTCGACGAGACGGTTTAGATGAGGGGTCACAACATATGGTTTCAATGAGAAATAAGAAAAATTATCCCACAAGTATCCTGCAATTATCATTAAATACTCCCTCTGATCTACAGCTCTGACTATGCAACGGCTCCCATAACTCTTATTCATAAAATAAATATTCAAGGGACTTTCCCGTACATTGTGAGTTTGTAATAAAAATCCAGCTGTTAATCTACCGTAATAACTCTATATATTGGGACAGTTAGGTCAGAGCAAAAAGTGCAAACCCAGATCAGACTACTCCTCAAGGAGCAGTCTGATGAAGGTTTACACTATTTGCCATCTCATTTGAATTTTTGGACACATTACTGCACTGTAAAACCAAACTGTTCCAATTTCAGGAATTTGTGCAGTACAAGAAAATCTTACATAACTATACAGGCACTAAAGGTTTATATAAAGTCATCTCTAAACTCTGAGGCTTCTTTGCATTAACAGTGGACCTGATATAAACTTGTACTTTGCACTTAGCAAGCAGCTCACCTTAAGAATTTTTGTATACTCTAGTACATAACATGAGATCTAATCTCATGAAATCTACTTCCCATTTTAATTGCCTCAAAATGTATGGTGTAGGCAATGCATTAGCCTCATCAAGGCAGTCATGGTTAAGGCAAATTTTATAATAACATCAAAATAGCTTCCTTTTCAGCCAAAACATAGTCAGCCAAAACATAGTTATTTTTTCAGCTTTAATTTTGTTAACTTTTCAGCCTAAAAGAAACTGCATAGGGCACTGACTTTGATTTGTATTTAATACAAATCAGAGCTCCAGGTTAGGGGAAATTTTGAAGGTAATGATGTTTTAATAGTTCTCAATAAATACATATATTGTGGCCCCTGATTCAAATGAAGAGTCACAATGTACGCTTTGAAGGAGAAGTCAGGAAAAAAGTCCAAAATTAACTGAAAAGTTCCTCTTATCATGAGCTCCGAGAAACTGCTGCTTGACTTTATAACATATGTTGTGTTTAATGCAGTGTATGGTAGTTCCTCTCTGTTCTTGCCTTGTAAAACTTCAGACCAAAGAAAATAATGGCCACGATTCCTGCAAACAGGAAAATTCCTCCGATAAAAGATGCTGCATCAAATCCCTGTCTTTTACCCTTGTCCCCACCTTTAGAAGGCTGTGGGGCCCCACCTGTTGGACTTGGTGTAGAACTGGAAGATGGAGCTTGGGTTGAGCCAGGGGCTGAAACGAAAGAATCTTGATTATATACAGGCAAGCCAGATTTAAGGGATCTCTCCTGGGGAACATACAACTACCGTAATGACCCTAAATATTTGGACAGACAGCAGTTTGATCATGTTCTACAACATTTACCATTCACTAAGCATCAACTGGAAGCATAAACATGCGTAAAATCCACTTCCTAACAATTGTCTGACTCTAGGGTGTCTGAAATGTTAGGGTTATTAGGGTAATAGCTATAGCCGGCTCACTTGCACAGTATTTTCTGGTTCACACGATTTTGATGTACGGCTGCTACAGACAGGCTATAAACAGACCATCCTTGTTATATGAAGCAGGTTTGACAGCAATGTAAATTCTCAAAAAGCCTCAGCCAGTTTCCAAAGCTGCTGATAAGAAGGGGTAACAGGAATAATTTAGAATTTTCCATATTTCTCCAGAAATTCTCCTTTAAGAAACATATGTTGTGACCCCTCATTAAAGCCGTCTTGCTGAGATGCTTCTAATGAGGGGTCACAACATATTTTCGAGAAATAAGAAACATTATTTTTGAATTATCCTAAATATCCCCTCCTATCTGAAGCGTTGAGTGTGTACACTCAATTTTACACAGCTGTCTTCAGTTTAAACTAAGACATAAAATGGCTATCAGTACACTCCAGTTTAAACTAAGACATGAAATGGCTATCAGTACACTCCAGTTTAAACTAAGACATGAAATGGCTATCAGTACAGTCACCTCTATTAGTCTACGAGCCGAATTCACTTACAGGAACATGAGGTTTTAATGCATAAGCACGGACCGACATTTACATGGAAGTTATCAGAAGTCGGTTCATATTTGTCAAATGAGCAAAATTACAATTTGCCATCTTCTTATAAATCAACTACTACCCAGGTTGGACACAGCCAAGATACCATGTTGTGTTACCTGAGCAGGGAAATGATTTTACTGTAAGAGGAAATTGGAGGTCCTGGTGCCATATTTATAAAACGACTTAAGTGGTTGCTATGCTGTTGCTAAGGCTGAAGTTTTATGAAGGAGATTCACTATAACTATGAAATTTGCTCTGGAGGAACAGTCTTTTCAGACTGTTCCTCCAGAGAGACTGTTCCTCCAGAGCAAATTTCATAGTTGTAGGGAATCTCCTTCATAGAAATTTCACCTTAGCAACAGCATAGCAACGACTAAAGTCGTTTTACAAAAACGGCCCCTGTACTTTCAGTAAACACCAGATGCAGAGACATACAATCAGGTAAGGTTTATTATAATTATTTAAATATATAGCAAACAACATAGACCACGAGCAGTCTGAAAGATGAGAGGATGGTATGATTAAGTAGTCTGATTAAAGTCTGCAATTGTGGCTATTTTCCCCACATTTGGTGACACATTCCAAGTCAGTGAAATTAACTCATTCAAACTTTAGGCTGGAGTACATTGATCAGCATGGCTCTGGTGACATATTCTAAAAGTCCTTGGATTTCAATCCAGTGCTCCACATAAGAAGGAGCAACAGGAATAATTTAGGGATAATTTTACTTATTTCTCCCTAAAAGACATACGTTGAGCCCATGGTCCTAATGAGGGGTCAAAACATATGTTTTCATGATTCATCTTTAGCACCATACCCACTGGTCATTGTCAGCACTGCTTAGCATTCTGCCAGCAATTCCTGACACAACCTCTGGTTGTAACATCAACTTGTTAAAATCTTAGGTACTTAAAAGAATTCTGCAGAATGATGTGTTTGGCCTGTCCTTGGGTTGTCACAAAGAGGACAGAGCTCGTAAACTAGATAACAAAACCTAAAGCCACACAGACAATACATGTACCTATATCTCGCTTTCTACTAGTTGCACATGACAATTAAGGGATCAACTTTTGTGACTTCTTAGTACCTTTCCTGGTTCACAAAGTCCTTCTAAATTGTAGGCTGCTCTTAAAGGTAAGAAGCCCCAAATAAAATGAGAGGCAAATTCTTCCTGGTAAGAATTAGCTCCCCTGACAGTATCCCATTCACTTTAAGGCAGTGACGGTACTTACCTGTTGCACAAAGATCTGTCCACGTATTATTGACACAATATTTTGTTAGATCTTCATCTTTACTATGGCATCCTACAAAATGTGAAAGTTTAATAGAGCAGATCTGACAGGAGTTGTCATTTCATATAAAATTTATGAGAAATTTCTTTTGGTATAGGTTTTATGGTCCTTCAAAGATTCCTTCGCTTTTGTGTCGCTGATCCTTAGGCAGCAGTGAACTCCTGGGAAAAAAGCACCTTACAAGGCTTTCTCACATAAGCGGGGCCTGAGCTTGAACACACAGGGGTCAAATACCAAATGTTTAATAGCCAGTGCTTTTATCCATCAGGTCAGCTGAAATCTTATGAAATGAGCCTTTGGTCAGTAAGAACAGTCCATGAATGTAAGGTTTTGTTTATCATATGAGCCAGGACACTAGAAAACCAACAAAGTGGTTGTGCGCCCAGCGCAGACTCAGATCAGCCTTGGCATCCGCCCAGTCTGATCAGAGTCTTCGCTGTCCGCATGGAGGTAGTTTAGACCCTTAGCTAAACTTTATTAAATGTTTAGCGAAGAGTCTGATCACACTGGGTGGATGCCCAGGGTGATCGGAGTCTGCCCTGGGCGCACAGCCACATTGTTTGTTTTCTCGCGTCGCGGCTCATATGAATTTTTTAAAACCTGGGTTCAGTTGTTCAAAGCATTGTTAGCTTATCAAAGTCGTTAGATGAGGATTCGTCTTACAATACTCACAAAATCAATTGGGGTATTATTTTCTGAAGAAAAATTGTGAGAAGCTTTTGCACATTTTTTTGGCAAAAAAATGGCAGTGTTTTTACCTACAACATGTTTGAAAATTAAACGTCTAGTTTACTAACAACATTGTTAGTTTTAAACAACTGGGCCCTGACCATCTATTATGACATGGCAGTGGTATCTAAAAACTCCAAAATACCTTGGTGGACTTTTGTTGCATCAGTCAGATCTGTGCAGTTCACAAACTGACAAGTGGCCTTAGCTGCACAACAATCTGTCTGATTTTTACTGTCACAGGTGGGTGGGGCTTGTGTAGTGGTCCCGTTGTTTGTTGTGGAATCTGGTTTTGTGGGTGCTGTTGCTGGGCTTACTGTAGTGGTGGTTGCTGCAGCTGCAAATTTAACAAAAATGTAGAAACGTGTGGGGATTGATAAGAATTCTCACACAAACAAGGTGCAAGTTACATAATTTCTGTTCAGTCTTCATAAATTATCCTAATGACCCTAAATATTCAGACAGACAGGCCTGAGCAAACACTGAAGACCTAGATCAAACTGCTCCACAAGGAGCAGTTTGATCAGGGTCTACAATGTTTGCCGTTCACTAAGCATCAATTGGATGCATAAATGTGCGCAAAATCCACTTTCTAAGAATTTTTGAACAATAATTGTCTGTCCGAAATTTTAGGGTCATTACGGTTATATACTGTATTTATTTAGTTAGAAATTCCATCTCCTTCCCTCCCCCCTTCCAAAACAACCAGGAGCCCCAGTTGGATCAAGTGGTGCTCTGCTATGCTAGCAGTCCTGGGTTCAATTCTTGCTGGAGACAGAAATCTTTTCAATGACAAAGTGGTTCCACTGCACACAGCCTTTCTTTATCATCCCTCCATCATCCTGATATGACTGAAATACTGTAGATAAGGACATAAAATCACAAGCCATCCATCACCCATCCCATTCTACGAAACAGAGCTTAACCAGAAAACTTGACATAAATTTATTGTCACTGAAGTGTATAATATACGAGGGGTGATCAAAAAAATATGTGGACTATTGCTGTGGCGGTAAGGGTAATGCATTTACAGTAATTTTTGTCAAACCGCGGAAAAGTTCTATCTTTTAGCTATGTAATGTGAGATTTTTAAGAAATTTCAATGAAAAATAAGTATTTTTTTCCATTTTATATTAGGTAGGTACAGCAACAGCAGAGCACCACATTAATGACCTTTGAGTTTTGTCTCGTTTGAATATTTTGTGGGTTCTTTTGTTTCTCTGTTTTCTAAAACTAACATCCTTTTTCAGAGCTCCAGATAACTTTTTTTCAGCAGGGAGTTGCTGAATCCTCACTTTGTGACAAGGGAGCTTTCTGCAATATCTGGAAGTTTTTTCACTCCCAGTTTTTTTTTTCAGGCAGTTTTTTGTGGTTTGACTGCCATTAGATATTACAATAAAGTCAAATTTTTAAAACAGAGATCCAGATGCAACATGTCTGGGGTTTTTAATACGTTTCTCAACAATGTCAACGCACGAACTCAGCAGGCCAAGAATAATGGGTTTTAACAGCTCCGCTGATAATATCTCTGGCAGATCAGATCAATGGAAAAACTTAAAAAGCAACTTCTGAACTGATTCTGACTCGGGTGCGAGCAGCCATGATGAAATTGCCCGAAATAAATATTGAAGCTGTGTCTCAATCTATTAAGTGTAAAATGTAGCAGTCTGTCTATTTGCTCTGTAACCCTTCAATGACGCCAAAACACGGACTGAGTCATCCACTTTTTAGTCCGGTTATGTACTTTTTTTTCAGATATGTAGTTACCCGTCTACCGGATGCTGAATTACGTCAAACAGCACTTTCTGCACCGAACTGTCGCATTAATCGCGGGTAAAGCTGGGAAATTTCATGCGAATAAGTTCAGCAGTTTTCGTTCACGCTTTTGCAGACATACCCATATGGCCATGTGCAAAATACCAGGCCTTATTGACGCTTCTGTTTCACAAACGATGCGTCAACCAGTATTTTAAAAACGTTTTTTCTGGCGCATCAAACAGGAATGGAATGTGTTTTTACCCTTTATTCATGCGTCAAAAATGCAAAAACACCCTTTATCTGGGGCTCAGCCTTTTTGCTTATTTTCATGATTTTGACCAATTTTAGACACATCTGCATGCAATATGATTGTTTTCAAGAATTTTATAGCATACTCTTCTCATCTTCATTGGTTCATAAATCCAGACACAACTTTTGCTTTCAGTATCGTTTCCATGTACAAGACTTCTGCGGTGTGTGTCTAAATGCAGCTCTACAACCCTCAAATCAGTGCCAGCATCAGACAACACAAACATACAAGGATCAAATAATATCAAAGTTGATCAATTAATATATTTCTTTGATTCTGCCCTCATTTTTCTTACAATTATAAACAAAACCTGGAACTTGGGTTAAACACACGGTATAATGGATGACATCATTTTGTCACCCTTGTAATACCCAAAGACCATATTTTACGCTGCTTATACAATAACAATTACTGACGGCAAAAATTTCCTCACAGTAAAAAGCGGAAACCATCACGAAATAGCATACCAAATGTCAAGCATTTTACTCTAGTGCAAATATTAGACATAGCCAAAGATAAACAAACAATTCGAAATAATAATGCAAATTTTTCCGTGCTCCGCAAAACCGTTATAGGGTTACTATGACGACCCATATATGCAACATCCCGAACTTAGAATTTAGAATTTAGATTAAATATATCGCTGGATAAAGGAAAGATGAATCTATATCTACTGCAAATTTAATGAGTTTACTATCAATAATAAAATTTCTACAGCAAAAGTCCTGACTCTAGCCCTTGCAGTTCCTCAGAAACAAAAGCTGAACAAGGTAACTTGACATACTTTGTAAAGTCAATGAAGCATGAAATATAGGGCAGTGATTATATTGCCCGTTTTGGGATACAGCCTGTGCTTTTTAAATCTGGGAATAAATCCAAATAGAATCCTTACAAAAGTTGTCAGAAGACAACAAAGCGCGCCTTACAGGAGCTTGGCTCTCACAGCCCTGGTGGTATTGAAAGGCTCTTGTCCAAATGTATGTGAGTGTCAAGTGTAATGATTGCCAGCCATATAGGGTCTGAGAAATATGATTGAGTCAGTGAAGCATAAAACACATGTCAAATCCATACATGGATGGCGATGCTAAAACGTTCTTGTCTATATGTAAGTGTGTGCCAAGTATAATGGCTCTAACCCATATAGGGACTGAGCAATATCACCAAGTCAGTGAAGCGTATCATAAAGTCAGTAAAGCAAAAATATAAGTCAAATCCATATATGGATGATGGTATTCAAATGGTCCTGTCCATATGTAGGTGTGTGCCAAGTATCAAGGCCCTAACCCATACAGGAACTGAGAAATATCACAAAGTCAGTGAAGCGTATCATAAAGTCAAATGAAGCATAAAATATACTCAAATCCATACAAAGAGGATGCTGCTGAAATGATCTTGTCCATGTGTAAGTATGTGCAAAGTATCATAAGTGTAACCCATATAGGGACTGAGAAATATCATAAAGTCAGTGAAGCGTAAAAATGTAGGTCAGTGTCCTAAATGGTTGGTTACACTCACATGCCCTCATCCAGATGCAAGTTATGACCAAATATCATGACTCTAACCCTTATAACTACTTTGAAACTGACTTCAATACAAATGCTTAACATACATTAACCTAATTTTTTTCAAAGTCAGCAGACCGTGACCAGTAAGTCAAGGTCATACATTGTGCATATATTTAGGTGATCATGTGCTGATGTCAGTGTGTACCAAGTTTCATTGCTCTAGCCCTTATACTTTGTGAGAAAAACACCTAAACGCAAATGGTTAACATAGGTTAAACTACATTAACCCGTATTTTTTCAAAGTCAGTAGACCATGACCAGTATGTCAGGGTCATACATGGTGCATATATTCAAGTGCTTATGTTCTGATGTAAGTGTGTACCAAGTTTCATTACTCTAGCCCTAAACTTTTTGAGAAAAAGACCTAAACGCAAATGGTTAACATAGGCTAAACTGCTCACAAACATGGACGCCAACGCGAACATGAACGCGAACACGAATGTGACCGCGAACACGAACGCTGTCGCATACTCAGACTACAATGCCAGGGGTATAGCATAAGCTCTCTTTTGCTTCGCAAAGGTGTGCTAAAAATGGGAAGACAATATCATGCATTGGGAAAATAAAGGCCATTTTGGGATTGGGAGGCAGCATTGTATTAGGCTGTAAAAAAGACCAAATAAAATCACTGTAGGTCATGATCTCATAGTGATGGGTGCAGTCAGCTATCCTCTACTAGATGTAAACATGTACCAAGTTTCGTGGCTCTAATTTCTGAGAAACTGCGCTTTACCAGAAAATTCGACAAAAGTTTATGCTGCAAACACCAACCAAAATGCAGAAAATGCCAATACCTATGTCTCGCTTCTGCTATCGCAGTCTAGACAAATACTATCTTGTAGCAGATTTCATATGATATATATATAGAGGATCTTACATGAGTGCTCATATATTATTGAATTTATTAAACGAGTTGGGGAAAAAGATAAGATGCGAGGAGTTGACCATATATACCACATATTGTACCTTAGACTTAAATAGTTTCTGAGAAATCCACTATTTAAGCAATTTCCCATATAAAAGCGTAACATACCAAAGTTGACCATGTCGTAAATTAGGTCAAGGCCAACACAAGGTCATCATTTGTATAAACTATGATGGGCCTGCACGCCCAAAGCTACATACCAAGTTTCAAGGTCATAGGCCTTTTGGTTCTGGAGAAGAAGATTTTTGAAAGTTTGTTACCATATATGGGCATGGCGGCCATCTTGGTCATGTGACCCAGACCCCGGGTATAAACTTTCTTTAAATTATGACCATGCGTTTGAAAATCTTGACGACGGATGGTCAGACGGAATGACCTTGACCTTTAGTGACATAATATCTTCATCTGGTCATTTAGTCCACCATGTATACCAAATATTGTACCTTAGACTTAAATAGTTTCTGAGAAATCCACTGTTTAAGCGTTTTCCCATATAAAAGCCTAACGTACCAAAGTTGACCATGCCGTAAGGTCAAAGCAAGGTCATCATTTGTATAAACTATGATGGGCCCGCATGCCCGATGCTACATACCAAGTTTCAAGGTCATAGGCCTTTTGGTTCTGGAGAAGCAGATTTTTGAAGTTTTTTTTTACATATATGGGCATGGTGGCCATCTTGGTCATGTGACCCAGACCCCGGGTATAAAATTTTGTTCCCCTATGCCACTTAGACTCCATATGAAATTTGGCTTCAATCGGCCCAGTGGTTTCAGAGGAGAAGATGTTTGAAAATCTTGATGACGGCTGGTCCGACGGAATGACCTTGACCTTTAGTGACATAATATCTTCATCTGATCATTTAGTTGACCATGTATACCAAGTATTGTACCTTAGACTTAAATAGTTTCTGAGAAATCCACTGTTTCAGCGTTTTCCCGTATAAAAGCCTAACGTACCAAAGTTGACCATGCCGTAAATTTGGTCAAGGTCAATGCATCCTCATGATTTGTATAAACTATGATGGGCACGCATGCCCAATGCTACATACCAAGATTCAAGGTCATAGGCCTCTTGGTTCTGGAGAAGAAGATTTTTGAAGGGTTTTTACCATATATGGGCATGGCGGCCAATTTGGTCATGTGACCCAAACCCCGGGTATAAACTTTCGTTCTCCCATCCTACTGAGACTCCCTATGAAATTTGGCTTCAATCGGCCCAGTGGTTTCAGAGGAGAAGATGTTTGAAAATCTTGACGACGGATGGTCCGACGGAATGACCTTGACCTTTAGTGACATAATATCTTCATCTGGTCATTTAGTCGACCATGTATACCAAGTATTGTTCCTTTAACTTAAATAATTTCAGAGAAATCCACTGTTTAAGCGTTTTCCCATATTACTTCCTAACTTACCAAAGTTGACCATGCCGTAAATTAGGTCAAGGTCAACGCAAGGTCATGATTTGTACAAGCTATGATGGGTCCGCATGCCCAATGCTACATACCAAGTTTCAAGGTCATAGGCCTATTGGTTCTGGAGAAGAAGATTTACCTAACCCATGGAGGCTCCATATAAAATTTGGCTTTGATCGGCCCAGGGTTTTGGAGAAGAAGATCTTTGAAAATGGTGGACGGACGACGGACGACGGACGGACTACGGAGCATTGCCATACTAAAAGCTCACATTTGAGCCTTCGGCTCAGGTGAGCTAAAAATCTTCTGTTTCAATATTAGTTTTGAAAGCAAAGTTCCAAAATAATTTGTACATTTTAGCATATTTCGTTTTCCTGTGCAGCTGTTCTGCTTTTACACCTTGTCGTATATTCGCTCTTTTGCCAAAATATTGCAGGAAATTTTCACATTTTTGTCCATTTCGTTTATATTTTGGCATTGGCAGGAAATTTAGAGCAAAACAAACAGAGGAGCAGAAAAAAGACTAGAATGCGATCATTTGTTGACTATATTGCATGCCATTTTATATTACACAGTCGTTCTGAATTTATCCGTTTTGAAGTATTCTCTTCGAAAGACCCATAAACTGGCAAAGGTTAACATCAAAAGAACAAACAGCAGGCTCTTTGCATCATGCAGTCTGATCCATGTCCTGATTTCACAACAGTGGTTCTGAATAAAGAAACGCTAATTAGCCTTCTTAAGTCAGCAGAGCTTTAGCTGGCTTTTAATATTGACTATTTCCCATCTTAGGCAGGTATGTGTTGTAAATTTAAAGAGCAACCACACCCCAGGAACCGACCGAATCAGATCCCAAACCCCACCCCCAACACCAAAGGGAAAGACCGACAAAGACATCCCAACAAACAATAAATTACAAGTGACAAGCCGAGTCAGCAGCTCCCTCCCAAACAGGCGGCAACCCAGTCACCCCACTGAACCAAACAACCCAGACCAACAGAAGGGCCACAACAGACTAAGCAAATTATACGAAAAACATTAAACAACTATTTTTACCTATTTTCTGTTTTTATTATAGAAGGGTCAAAATGAGAACACAATAAATCAAACAGCACCGAACATAAAACAAATGCAACCGCAATGAAAGTACCGCCTTGGGACGGTTAGTAATAACTGCTGGGGGGGGGGGGGTTAAACCGGTTTTACTGGGCCCAAACCTTCACCCTCACTCTTCGCTGCGGTGCACACAATTAGTTGGTAGTTCGGTTCGTATGGAGGTCCCCTAACTCATCAGAGAGTTATCACGGTCAACAATTAAAATCAAGAAAAGACCGTGATGAAGCAAGGATGAGGACTCGACAGCCAAACCGTGCTGAGATACCTGGAGATCCCTGGGGCGTCAGCAACACCACTGGAGCACTAAAGCAAAAGAAGACCACCAGTTGAACCCCGGTGGGCCAAAAAAAACAGACTTTTTTTGATGTCTTTCCATTAAATGTATTTTAGTGGTTTCGTGAATCATTACGTAAGTAACAAAAAACCATTGCAAGAAGAGTGAAAAGTAATTATTAAAACGAAAACAGAAATAGAAGAATGAAAAAACACAGAAAAATACATGGGATGTGATCCACTGATCTGTGACTATTATTCTAACATACGGATGGCGATAGCTGAACCACTGGACTACACTGTAACATATCACAAGAGCTATTTTGGCTATTGTATGAGGGTGTTATGGGGTACGGGAAGAGCAGAATTTCCCCAAAACAAACTCCTCAACCTTCTCTGTGGTTCAGTCAAATATAAAGAGTACACTGACATGACAGTAAACAAATTATGATCTATCCGGCACATACATCAGCGTCATAAATACGAGTGTCATTTGATATTAGGAGAAACTAAATGAAAGAGATAAAAACATCTCAAGTATCCTTCCATTAAATACATAAATATATAAACAAATCGTCGATTCGTCAAGTATCCATCCATTAAATGCATAAATAAATAAACAAATCGTCGATTCGTCAAGTATCCTTCCATTAAATGCATAAATATATAAACAAATAATTCTGACTCGATACCGCACAAAATTGAGTCTTAAGTAGAAAGATTGTATAAGGATTTCGGCAATTGAATGCCATTATATTATACTTGTATATATTTGTTTTATGACGCACACACTGTCATAAAACCTACATCATGCACTATACAATTTTATCATATTAAATAAAGTCGTTCGGGATATAAAATGTGATTGAAGCGGTAAGCTCTGTAGAGTATTTACAATGAACAGTATAATCGGCTGAACGTGGTAAGGATTCACTTTGGATTATATCCCCTTTAATGGAAGGGAAAAATATTTAGACACATTAAGAATATTTCATATTTCGTCACATCCTTCAATGATGTTTCGATTGATCACAAGAATTTTGCAGAATACGATGTTTCGCCTGCCGGTGCTTTGTCACAAAACACAGCCGATTCAGTAAACACACTGCAAATTTTGAATGGTCAGTGGACCCTTCGTTAGGTCAAGATGCTACATTAATGGCAGTTTTGCATTTTCACTGTCCCCAGTGTATGCTTATCCTACATTACATGGCTCTAACCGTTGTTATTTCTAAGACACAATAGCTTAACTTAAGGCAAATGTGCAAAGTTGAAAAACGTTAAAATTTTGGTCGTTCCCATGGTGACTTTGAGCTATACTCTTCCAGATCTTTGCATGACTTATGTTTCATGGCTCTAGCACTCATAGTTCTTCAGAAACAGAGCTAAACACAAAGACTTGAAAAAATGCATAGTTGGTAAACCATAAAAGGTAGGTCAAGACTTACCATCAATGTTGGGTTTGAGTTTTACTTTTCCCGATGTATGCATGACCCAAGTTGAATGGCTCTAGCCTTTATAACTCTTGAGAAACAAAGCTGGGCCCAGATTCACAATCATTCTTAAAGTTAAGGACCACCTTAAAGTTAAGGTGGAAATTTTCGCCCTTTGGAAATCTTTATTTTGTATTGAAAATCGCTGTTTTGCGTGATCCCACAGACAACAATCATTGAAATATAATACGAAAGAAAAATCAAATACATTTAGTTTTTATAAGCTTCTTTTTACGCATGAAATTTCAGACCTTAACTTTAAGGTTATCCTTAAGTTTAAGGAATGATTGTGAACCTGGGCCCAGAACCTCAAAATTTGACAAACAAATTACCAAGTCAGTGAACCATACAAAGTCGGTCAAGACTCAGTATGGATGAAAGCTTTGAGTTATACTTGGCCAGATGTATGCAAGGCCCATGTTTCATGGCTCTAGCCCTTATGACTTCTGAGAAACAGAGCTAAACGCAAATACTTGGCAAAAACTTTCTAAGTCGGTGAACGCAAACAGGAAGGTGAAGACTCACTTTTGATGGTAGCTTTGAACTTTACTCTCCCAGATGTATGCAAGACCCAAGATTCATGACTCTAGCCCTTATACTACTTGAGAAACAGACCCAAACGCGAAAACTCGACAAAAAGTTGCAAAGTCAGTGAACCATACAATGTAGTTCAAGACTTTATATTGATGATGGCTTTGACTTTAACTTTTCCAAATGTATGCATGACCCATTTGCATGGCTCTAGCCGTTATAGCTCTTGAGAAAAAGACCTTAAAGCGAAAACTCGACAAAAAATTACGAAGTTAGTGAACCGTAAAATGTAGTCATGACTCAATATCGATGGCTTTACTCTTCCAGGTGTATACATGACCCAAGTTTCATGGTTATAGCCCTTATAGTTTCTGAGGAAATGACCTAAACGCAAAACTCGACAAAAGTTAACACCGCCGACGCCATCACCGGAACAGAAATACTTACGTGTCGCCTCTGCTTCGCAGGCGAGACAAAAACTGGATGACTAAATGCCAAACTGAATATCATAATGGTATTTTCTCTAAACTTTGTCAGCAGAACGTCAGTCCAAGCAGTCAGTCAGTCAGAACTGAGTCAGTCCAAATATTTACTGACGTTCTACTTGACAAAAGTAAGTGCTAAATGACTGGTCCGAAAGTACATAGAAAACAATTTCTCATTTCAACACTAGACCCGCGTGGTAGAAACACTCCTTAAAGCTAAAGGCACGCACTGACTATGCATGCTCAAATCAGCCTGCCCATGTAGCCATCTGAGGTTGGTTGTTCAATATAATCAATTTGACCTTTTCCGACGCACGTTTCAGTCGACCGTGCTTACTACATGTGTATCTGACAAATAAATATGAAAGTTATTACCTAAAAATCAGTTCGCTTCTAGCTGGTTTCGTTGCAGAGAAAGAAACAGGATACACCGGAATAGGTGAATCCGCCGGAATAGGTCAAATGAGTGTACTAACGACATCGTTAGTTAAGGTGACTTTAAAGTTTCAAATGTTTTGCCCGCAAAAACACTGCCATTTTTTTGCCGAAAACGTGCGAAGAGCTTCTCCTTTTTTATAGTAAATAAGCGACAGCCTGTGCACAAAATTGGAAAAAGGACCAAAATGTTTTTATTTCACGTCCTCAAAAATTATGCACAATAACGCAGAATTAAAATGTGCATATAATCCCATAAGCGCCTTAAAATAATTCTTTATTATTTACATACAATCATTGATTAAACACAGAAAAAATCATTCCAAGACTGACATTCACATACAAACACATTTGAGCTATGGTAGTGTCCTTCGTCTTTAAAAATAGACTAATTTGTCATAAAAATAAAATGATGAAAAAAATGCCATCTGAAAAGCTGAAAAATTTTCTTTTTAAAATCTATAAGCACTTTAAAGGCCTAGATTTTGTTTTATTATTCTGACCCCCCCCCCCCACCCCAATCTAATCCCCTCCAATAGACAAGTGATAAGAAAATCAAAGGCACCTCCTAATCACCTCATTATTAGGGTCATAAAACAATGCAGTGCTAAAACCACTGCCTGCCTGTGGGGCCCCAGCGGGATAAATTCATGGAAGAGATCAGAAATATATATTCTATAATTTGTAAAATATAATTTGCAGATTAGCAGTCAAAGAATACTCAAATATTAATTTAGAAAAAAAGGAAGAAAAAAAAAAAAAAAAAAAAAAAAAAAAAAAAGAACAAATTGAAATAAGAAAGGACTTAAGGAAGAAAGAAAAAAGCAGATGATTGAAAATTGAATATATTTTACAAATATTTTCTTGTATTATCATAACTACTATAACTTTTTTATATGTTTTAAAAATGTTATTTTTAATTCTACTTTCTCAATTTTTATTCACTTATTTTTACAATTTCTTTATATTTATTTATTTACATTTTTGTGAATTCAGCCTAATGCTCTGTAATTTAATACATTAGCTATTATAATAATCTCAAGAGGAAAAACATATGTAAGATTTGAAGATGAGATTTGGTTTCAAGGATCACTGCAGAGACCCAAAATATTTCAATTTAATTTGATTGCGAAACCTGTGTTTTAAGCAGTTTGGTAAACATGTTGTTGACACCTTTTGAAAACAGTAAATTGATTAGAGTTCATTTTTTTACTAGACACTGTAGTTCTGTTGGTTTTAGACTATGGATTTATCATTATCAATTTTTGTTTCAACAGTGTATATTATTTTATTTTGGCATCTCTAATAATGAATTTGTGAAAAGGGATAGATGTGAACTTAAGGACTTTGTCAACATTACCACAACATATGTATCTAAAATGTTTTTCTACATCAAACTTTGATGAATACTAATGCCAGAAATTAAATCAAGGTACTTCTATCATTGATTTCCCCCCATCTTGGGTCTCCCAAAGAGACTGCTGGGACACTGGTCTAGAGAAGACAGGCTAGCCAAGACTGTTTATTGGATTAGATAAGGATTACATAACTTACTAATGACATAAATCCAGGTCTTTAACGATAAAACAAGAAATATTGTTAATATAAATTCCCCATTAGCGCCAATTCAAAATCATTCATCGGTCATTCGGATAGTCCAGAAATTCATTGTTTCCTATGCCTGATCTTCACCTATGCAGAAACCATATACCTATGGACCATTTTCTTATGATTCAGATAAATTATGTATTCGGAATTTCCAAGCCAAAATTTTAACAGTTAAACAGTCCCGACACTTTATAAACACTTAATATCACGCCCCTTCGAACTCATAAAATGGTTCCTTCGCAAAACAGTGAAGGACTTTACTGTTTTGCATACTTTCGTTTTTTCTTCGATTTTATTGATACAAATGTTCAATTTCACCTTCATACAATACCCTTCTTTATGAATGTGCCGCAGTGTGGTGTATGAATGATATCAACTTTATTGACGTCAGAACGTCAATAATGTTCACGTTATGCCACGACACGACAAATACCAACTAAGTAACATGTGCGCCAAGCAAAGACTAAGATCAGCCTGGGCATCCGCCCAGACTGCTTAAAGTCTTCGCTGTCCGCACGGAGGTACCTTTGACCCTCAAGTACCCTTTAAGTACACAGCAAAGACTCTGATCAGACTTGGTGAATGTCTAGACTGATCCAGGTTTTAGTGTGGCGCACTTACTATACTGACGTCAACAAGAAACGCATCAGTCTTGTTTAAGGGGCCATAATTTTCAAACGACAACTTTTATTCAAAAAATTATTTCAGTGTAATCAAGACAAAATTATTGCAGTCTAGAAAACGTCAACAAAATTTATCCATCGAAATTTACAGTGTAGCTATCGAGCTTTATAGACTTTCACCCTCTTCAAAATGTCAGTAACGAGTGTGCCACCTCGATTAGCCACCACAGCATCCAGTCTGCGCCTCATGGAACCAAACAGATTGCGCAAAAGGTATTGAGGAATCCGGGCCCACTCCTCCCGAAGTGCAACTGCCAACTCCTGAAAGTTATTAGGCTGACGTTTACGTCGCCCAAGGACATCCTACATGTGCTCTATCGGAATATGCCGGAAATGGTAGAGTATTAATGTTGTTGTTTGCCAGATAGTCTCTTGTAAGACGTGCCACGTGGAGACGGGCATTATCCTGGAGAAATGTGAGGCCTGGACGTTGGCAAAACATTGGAACGGCCACGGGTCGAAGAATTTGGTCGATATACTGTCTTGCTGTTAAATTATCGTTAAAAATCACAAGTTTAGACCTGAAAGTATGTTTTTTTGCAGCCCACACCATTACACTACCTCCACCAAAGCGGGTATGCTACAGGACACAATTATTAGTGTAACGTTCATGACGACGTCGATAGATGCGAATGCGACCATCTGCGTTAGACAGGTTAAATCGAGATTCGTCACTAAAACGACATTACGCCACGGTCTTCCTCTGTTTTGTACTGTCCACTGCTGACGTTCTAGGCGATGACGTTGATTCAAAACAGGTCCACGGTAGGGTCTACGGCAGCTTATTCCATTTTCCCTAAGTCGACATCCTATTGTGTTACGACTTATGGTTCGTCCACGATTCCCAATCATTATTGACGCCGTGGATTGTGCAGTCACATACCGGTCACGTAAGTGACGTAGCCGTAAAACGTTATCCTGCCGCACAGACGTTACACATGGCGCACCAGGACGAGGTCTGTCTGATAAACTCCCGGTGGCATTTACACACTGAACTAAAAGAGTAATGGTAGAACGTGACACGTTAAAACGTCTAGCGACGTTATCCTGTGATTGACCATATTCTAACATCCCTAACGCGCGAGCACGATCCTCATTATTTAGCCGTGGCATCACCAAATTTCAGAATATTCCAAGTTGTCGTATGTTTCTGACTAGCAAATCAAGATTTAAAGACACGTCTAATTCCGCTTCAGAAAACGATGTATAGTAGACGCATGGGGTACTCGAGTGAATTGTGACCGCACCCATGTTTTCATGTACACGATGTAATGAACCGAAACTTTATCGTATCAGTAAGTGTAAAGGAGGCTTTAACTACGATAGACCACAGTTTCCGCGACGTAAAATGCCAATCAGAAAAGTTACGCTCAATTTTAGCAGAAGCGTTTTTTCTTGACGTCAGTTTATTTTGTAGGTTTTGTCGTTACGTAATGCGCTCGCTTACCTGGTTTTGTACAAGAAGGTTCAACTCCACTCCACGTATAATTATCCTGACAAACTCTTGCTGTGTTGGGGCTTATGATAAATCCCTTCGAACAGGTGTAAGTTGCTTCGCTTCCAATCATGTTACCATCAGAAGATACCTGTCCGTTTTCAGGACTAGTTAAAAGAGGACAAGGTTCTGAAAGAATATAGTGGAACTTACCGTAAAAATGTTAAATATTGGGATAGATAGGAATAAGCAAACTTTGCTGAAGGAGCAGTTGTGAGAACTTGTGGTCCGACCCAATAGCTTGCACTTTTTGTGGTAATAACATATGTTCAAACTAAAAAGGAGCAGTCTGATCAGAGCCTGCACTACTTGCCACCCTGTCGGCATCTTTTAGACTTCGGTATTAAAAATAAACGCATTTTCCAAATGTTGGACAAAGACGGCAATCATTTTGTGTCCCAATTTTAGAATTTTTACCTTTGTTGTAGTTACTGATTTTTTTCCCAATTTTTCGTTCTGATGTATAGTCATGTGTTGTAATTTCGCCTGCCCCGGTACTTTGCCAGCCTTTTTTGTGCAAGCTATTGTGTATATATAGTAGCCGTGTGGCAAAGGTAATCACTCTGTTGGTTGCTTCTTAAATGACGTTGTTTGTACTATCTACCGATTTACAGATGATTGCTCATCTACTGCATTGGTACTGTTTACATCTTTTGTTTCTGATTGCAAAAGAAACATGTTTGATCCTGTTATATATGCATTAAGAATTTTTGTAGAAACGGAGCAGACTGAAAACAAAAGTTATAAGCATAGTGGTACACACTATTTTTTTAAGTTGATAATATTTAGCACATTTGTTAACATGAATGAAAAAGAACGAAACAGGTAGTTACAGGCGTGTAGGTGATTAACCTGTATCTATCATCATGGTAACGAAAGCCTATCCCTCTTAAATTTTGGTTTGATTTCATAAAGAAGCTTGTTATCTTAACTGTGTATTATTTGCATTTCTCTGTGTTCGTAACAGCTTTAGTTAACTTGCTAATATACCGTAATTTGATCTGAGCCCTATTTTAATTGTTAGTAACAAAGTTGTCATATACATTAGTAAGTTTAATTTAATTTCATATAAGTTTATGTCTGTCATCATGACAAACTTTGTATAGATGCCAAAGACAGCTTTCTTCCGTATGAAAAAGCAATACTTTTTGTTTGAACCACAATTTGACTGGATTAGCAGACCACGAAACCACCGATTTGTGTGTTCTCTTTTCAAATTAAGCTTGATGTACGTATTTCCTTTGATTACCATTATAATAAGATATTTTCCACATCGTGGCAACAAAATCACTGGCCTTCATAAACTCTATGGTCTTTATCAATGCAATATTGACAAAACACATAGCATTGCACTCACCTGAAATTAAGGCTCGAAAAGACACGGTAACGAAATCACTTATGACAACTGGAGCTTAAGTCTTCAAGGCGCGCTAAGTAGTGTAATCGGTTATCTGTTACCTGGAGCGAGTATTAATGTGAATGCAGTTATTTCCCTTAGACCTGCGGAGCGATAGGCATTAATCGGTTTTAGGAATGTCACATCGATGTCCATATCCCCGGATCTGTACAGGTGTTGAACTTCTCTGAAGCCGGTTTTGTCATCACTGTGTTTGATATTTTATCAGCACATTAACAATACGCAGGAGCTGGATTGAAACATTTCTGATTTTCAACAATATGGATATTCTTTTTCTCAGATCATATAAATTTACTCTTCTCAGTTGCTCACTTTTGTTGTTATAAGTCTCTTTTTTTTCTTATATTTAGGTCAATTTCCTGAGGACTGGCGAGAAAAATAGATCTGATTATTGGTTACAAAAGCATAGAATAATAATACTTATAATATTGAAATTATGATATTTCGATCCCTCTTTGACGGTCTCATCTTTATGAAAAGATAACGTGATACAGATACCCATCCACCCACATAGTTTTTCTCGTTTCTTTCTTTTATTTTTTCTTTTGCCCCCGCCCCCGCCCCCCCCCCCCCCCCCCCCCCCCAAAAAAAAAAAAAAAAATCGGGGCTCGCGAAATAATATATTGGCTGCATGGTGCTTCTACGGCAGCGGCTGCTAGACCTGAGTGTCATTAATCGCAGGCCGAGTAATTCTAGTAGTCCCACAAATTCAGAGGCATTATCTCAACATGACTAAAATATTGTTTACTGGGACGTTAAACTCAACAGCAACGACAACCTTTTTCTTTTGACTTTCTGTTTTGACAAAACTGTGTTCAAAAGTTTTATACAAATGTCGTCTTTCGGCATGTTTCTAAGCTGCGCTATTTAAAACATTTAAGATTAAATATTCACGATAAGTATTTAAAAGCTGCCGATAATTTATATGTTTTTCTGCGAAAAAAAAATAAAATAACTGCTTTTATAGTTAAAAATCATCAGAAGACGATCTTTAATACATATCGGATTAAATATCGATTTCTGACATTCATTGCCGTTAGCAGATGTTTATTTAGAAATTGTATTGTTTTGACAAGACATGCGACAGTAATTGTTCACACCTTTCAAGAGCTGGCGTGTCGATCACAGCGACTCAATCGACTACTCAGTCGATGACTTGAGCAAACAATTAATTGAGCCGCGACATGAAACAATAAACACATGCGCACGTGCGCCCAGCGAAGACTCAGATCAGCCTGGGCATCCGCCTTATCTGATCAGAGGTTTCAATGTCAGCATGGAGGTAGCTTAGAGTATTAGCAACCCTTTAATTGCAGAGCAAAGACTGGGTGGCTGCCTCGGCTGATCTGCGTCTTCGCTGGGCGCTCATTCCACTTTGCTTATTTATCGTATCGCAGCTCATATGAGGAAAATTATGAAAAATGACCAGAAAAAAGCGAACTTGCCTTGGCCATACCAGCCGGACCGCTGACAAGTTGCCTTGTATCTATTCATTGTTCGTTTCGAATTTCTTATTTTAATTATAACTAAATTTAATTACAACATGAGCACAGCTTGCAAATTTTAAATGGTTTGCATACAGGCACAGTCTGATTGGATCACACATGTTTAAAATATTTTGATCAGAAATTTGGATCAGTTTGGTTTGTGCATAAACACGGGTTGTACAAACTAATACAAAAATTGACAAATTACTTTAATGATCATAGACTCAGACCAGTGTTTCGCAAGTGCATAAGCTGGTCTGAGTCAGTTTGCATATTATCAATTTATATTGTGATGAATAATAACAATTTATATTGCGTAAACTAAAATGTATATTATAAGTCATGTCCGAAACTGATAATAACTAATTCCATAAATCGAATATTGCGGCATTATATTTCTAAGCATTTATCTTTGTTTATTTCATGATGAGTTTATAACAATCTTTAACGAGCTGTCAATTACGATAAATGTTAGAAGGAAATATCGGATTTTATGATCGATAATCGATTAATGCATAGCGTATTATCAACGTATCATTATCAATGTATTTCGATCAGCTTGCGCAAACTGGTCAGACACTGTTCGGTCTAATCAGTTTGCACATATCAGAGGCTGATCACATTGCGCAGATGTACAGACTTATTATCGTAGGTACTCATATTAGCAGAAATACCGAAAATAGCACAAACATTTTATCTTTAAATATTCCTTTCTAGCTTCACTAAAACAGTCATATATTGAAGAGACAAAGTTTCATTATGAACTGAAATATTGCAAATAAAGTTAAACATAAAAAAAAAATATTTGTTTTCATAGCTAAGTCTCTCCATGTCTCCTAATTATAAATGAGCAAATCGGCCTGTTAGTTAGTCAATAAATATACGTTTCTGTGGCTTCTAAGATTCTACCCTGTGATAGACAAAACATATTTCGGCATCTTTATTGATAAATACGCCCCACCACACTCAAATAGATTTCAATCAAAACTGTTAGCACAAACTTTAGAAATTATAAAATAACTAATAGATTGAATTAACATTACCATAAAATATTTAATTATTTGTTTACACAATTGATTTTTTAGCTTATTAAGATCTTTATTTTAAAACTACAATTAGTCGATTTACTGTCTTTTCATGTTTGATTGTCACGTGTAAAAGTTTAGTGACTTCTTTCTCTTTCTTCCTTTCTTGCGTTCTTTCTTTTGTTCTTTCTTTCTTCAGACTATATAAATTTTGACCTTTCTTAATTAGATCATAAAAAACACAGTGTCACGTGAAATACATAAACAAGAAAGGATGTGGATTAAGCCTTTGCGCAATATAGGCGGATTTGGACTTAGACTATTTGAGACAATTACGAGCGAGATTTTATCGAAACGCGACTTTCTGAATGTTTAGAGATCCAAGGAAGATACTTATAGTGTACTAATTTTATAATGAATTACATCAACGTAAACCTTATGAAAATCTCTCGATGGTGATAACTTATAAAAGTTTAATAGAAAATTCGATCATTTTCAAATTTTAGGCTGACCATAGCTTCTTGGACATTTTCGGCATGGTTCATATATAATTCTAAGTGATTGAAGCTTCAAACTTCAAAAGCCGATGGAAGAATCAAAACATGAAGTTATTTTATATATTTTTACACCATATTAACGGACAAAGACTGAAGTTCATGTTCATAACTTATAAAAAATTGTCGTAATATCATATATGTGTTTAATTTCACATTTTACATTATATTCCATTGTAATTGCATATAGCACTCGACAGGATTTCAACAGGTAAGCTCTCGGATAAACCCGTAAGTCGCTATCGGTTATTTCCGCCGTATTGAAGCATAAAGTTCCCTATGAGACCAACCGTCACCAAACAACAGTGCAAGTGTCCTAAAGTATCATTTAATTTGTTATTATGTAGATGCGGCATGAAAGGAGTGTAGTTTGGCTGTAGGGTTTTCACCTACTGGCCGAGCCGTAATCAAAGTAACGAAAGTATTGCTAACGGAGGTATTAACGCTGTATTTTACGCCACTCTGTGTGTGTTTGTCGAACTGCAGTTGCAAACGATGTTGTCAGCTCAAGTATCTATGGTAAATACTATAAAGTTAGAAGACTATCTAGTGTAAACTATATACTACCAAGAGATTGGTTGGTTGCGTTATTGTTTGGCGTCCACGGTAAACAGCTAAGGTCATGTCGGGACGGTCAGTTAGCCTAACCACACTATTCCTGGCCAGGCATAGACCTCCTAAGCGGTTAACCAGTACTAAGTGCACATACTTTCACCAGTAACTGACAACTGTCCTTCTTGAATCAGCGGAAGGAGAAATGAAAGTAAGTAGCCGGACCGGGTATCGAACCCAGGACCTCTGGCTTACAAGTCAGGGCTACCAAGAGGTTGTTTTACAGCTGTAACGAACGTATCGCATTTTACAGCCAGTCAAGTACTTGTAGACTGAGCTATGTGTCTAGGTAACGACCTGTCCGATAAACTACTGAAGACTTTCTTTCAAAACATATCATTTAACAAGAGTTTTAAGTACTGATATTCTTTCAATTCTTCGAAAGAAAACCTTAAAACAAGCATCAGGACTTTGCTAATTTAGCGAATGCATGTAAGTCATGGTTAGAAACCGCAATAAATTTGCCTGTGTGCATCTAAATATCTCACAAATAAGCTGAAAAAAGGACAGATATAGGTCCGTTCGACTGGGAATAAGACCAAAAAAAGGTCCTTTCTGGTCCGATCCGATAATAAGGCCTATTCTGGTCCGTTTCGCTAAATTTGCTAACCGTATGGTGACCAATAAAAAAGGAAGATTTATATAACTGACCAATAACTAGATGTTTTAAACAGACGATAAAAGTCGGCTTATATATAGAGCACTGATCAAAATTTGCCTAAATATATATAGACGGGCTAGCTTTGTCAAAATCTTAAAATACTCTCTAATTTCTTTGAAAGAAAACCTAAAAACAAGAATCAGGGTTTGCTAATTTAGAGAAATCATGTAAGCCATGGATAGAAACCGCAATCAATCTGCCTGTATGTATCTAAATATCTCAAGAATTGGCTGGAAATAAGACAAAAATAGACCCGTTGCCTGGAAGTAGGACAGAAATAGGTTCGTTCTAGTCCGATCCGGTAATAAGGCACATTTCGATCCGTTTCGATAAATCTACACACCGTATAATGACCAATGAAAAACCGAGATTTATGTAACTGACTAATAACTAGATGTTTAAAAAAAACGGCTTGAATATAGAGCACTTATTAAAATTATTGTCCTACCGACCAACATTGACGGGCCGTGCAATGAGGGGTGTACGATAACTTCCTTGGGAAAACTGCAAGTTTTTTTTTCAGTGTTTTTTTACTAACTGTTTATTAAACAGTCTGGGGTTTATAGTCAAGTGCCGGGATATACGTGTGACTGCTTCGAGCAAACCAATCAAATCTGAGAACATACTCCAATGCCAGGTACTGGAGTCAGTCACTAGTGCTAGGTACTTGTGAAAGGATATATCCAACAACCTGAGCTGAAACACGCATGTATCCAGAGTTGCAGAAAATGGAAACATGGCTTACAGTTTTATGAAAAGAAATGTCAAACCTCAGTCACGTGGTACGTTTTGAGAATGTCTTCCGTAGAGAACCTAATTTTTCGGACAGATAGGTCTGGGAAAACATTGCACTCCCAGACCAGACTGCTCCTTAGCAACTGTTTGACCAACGTCTACACAGTTTGCCATTCCATCTGCAAATTTGTTTTGGCACTAATCTATGGTAGAACCACTTAATTTAAATCTTAGGATGATTGCAATATATTTTTTTTGAGTGTCTGAAAAATTAGAAATTTAGTTTTAACTTTGCAAACTAATAATGTTAAGATGATCCAAGACACTCAAAATTAGCCTTTTTTGCATTGAAATTGGAATACCTACTTTCAGGAAAATTACCTCCAAAATTACTAAATCTGCCGATTGCTAGATTTTTTGGGTATTCTTGAACTTTAATCTTGTTTTGCCGGCATGGCTCATTCTCCATCTTTGAATATGTTCTGTGCTCTTGAAGGAACTCTTTGAGATTATTATTTTACTAAAATATTATGCCTAAGCATGCCCCATCGATTAGATATAATTTTTTCAATGATATTTTTTCATAAATTCCAATTTTCTTGCATTAAAAGATTGAAAAATTATCATCAAGATATCTGCATATCCGCTTTTCCTTTACCGTTTTTTTAATAAATATCCTGTGATATTGAACGCCCTAATTTTGGTCGATAAACCAATTTGATGTAGTGCTCTATATTTAAGCAAAGTTTGTATCGGTATTGAAAAGACATTCAGTTGTTTGTCAGTTCCCAAATCTCTGCTTTTCATTGGTCACAAAGGACCACACCCCAAGTCTGGCACCCTAACCAGAATAATACCGTTCTTCTATAACGGAAACCTAGATTAACGTCGGGAACCAGGATACACACCAAGGTAAAAAATCTGTTTTTCTTTGCTGACTATGCACTTCACCCCAAAACTTCGGCCCATAGAATAACCGAAATGCATGAAACACCCGATCAAACCTGATTTTACCGAAACGCACTTAAAATTTTCTTTACCTTTGCCTCTAGGGTAGACTGTGCCGGCCGTGCATAGCTGCAATTGCTGGTTTGATTTGCAGAAATGAAAGTGCTATTATATGCTAGAGATATGGATTTATTTAGAAAAAGTGTAAATAATATGTGTAGAAATACTTGGTTTTTCAGAAACAAACCGGTGATTTTTTTATTTCTTATCCAAAAGTTATTTTTAGCCTTATGGATTATTTTTTTTGTAAAACGATTTGAATACCCCATCAATTGTTCTTCAATCTTTGTACCCTAAGCGTTATACTACAGGTGACGTTTGGGAACATTTGATGGCACCAGAAGCCTAAACCATAATAGCATGTTAAGATCTTAATTTCTATATTTACAGCTCTTTGCTAATTCAACTCAACATTATTAAGTACACAGGTACAAATCGGCGATGTGTAATTTATGGAATCATACAGTCTCCCCGTACTTCATCATAGTGTAGACAATTAACTTTCTAGCCGTCTGAGTCACTTGAAGATAAAGTTCTCATTAAAAGTGGTGCTAGGGTCATCGGCAGTTTTGAGACACAATATTACTGCTAATTAACAGCTTCAGTTAAACTGGAACTGTTGTTTTTGTTCCTTTTATGCGTTCCTTGCTTCAGCAGAATCTTCTTTCAGGATATATTTCATCTTTACTGTCACTTGTATTAAGTGCCGTGTCATGGCCGTACATAAGTCCTACCGTATCTCATCCTAGTGCAACGTCTATAGTTTTGTTCTTTTTGGACCATTTTGCTCATTCTGGAAATAGCGTTTCCATGAAGTCGCTGCTAAAGGGGAAATGGTGGGGGCGTGTGCAATGTTGCAACATTACATCACTGCGCGAAAACATATTCAAGTAAACCGCGTCTGCTGGTTTCATTTCTCTGCTGCGTTTCTTTTTTTCAGATCTTCCATCATAATCTATTTTACATACAATTTCCGTCCAGAATCAAATATTACGGTGGATTGACAGTTATATTTGCATCACTTAAGTGATGTAGCTGTGCATCATATTTAGTATCACAAAAGTGATGCAGCTGTGCACCTGCCATCATTCTGACCGGCAGAAAATGCAATGCTATGATGATTTCGTTTTCTATTATTATACTTACATATTCTCTTCCACTTATTATTTGACCACAAATTTGGATTCGGGGCTACAGTTAAAGCAGAAACAACATTCATACGCAGTTCTTCTACTCAAAGCGGAACAGCGTCAACGACGTAACAACGACGTCATTGTGTCACATACGTCGAATCAGATTGGATAATCATGGCTTATTTGGCGTCACTTAACGTCATGTAGCGTCGCGTGAACCGATATAGTTATTGAAGTATAAACTATATTACGTTTTTATGGTTTACCATAAGGCTTTTCAATAAATGCACGGATAATGTAAATATACTACTCTCACTTCCACATGTGGGTTCGCTGCCTGACCAAGTTCCGCCTTGCTGGCATGTTCGAGTACTGTCCCCTATCAGAGTGTATCCCTTAGCACAGGTATAGATGGCAGATTGTCCAAATGGCACGGTGGTTGTCGGAGTTACCTGACCATAGGCGGGATGTGACAATCCAGAACAATCTGAAATACATGTATTGTCAAAATGACGGCAGTCCAAGAGATCAATTTGAACAAATGGTTTATTTAAATGAAATAGAAATTCCTTAAACCTATGACTGTTGTATCAGCAAAATACAACGTAAATTTTCGGCCATATCAACAAAAATCCTGTAATACGCTTGTATAGATATACTCATAAAACTTTATTACAAGAGAAGAACTAAACGTCTTCGAATTTGCTTTGATGTTACTCGAGCTTGCATGCTTATGTTTATGTGATATTTTACTAAAGATTTTGCAGGCTACTGCGCATTAGATTAGAAAAAAATCAATTTCGTTTACGAGCCAATATGAATGAAATATATGCAGTTTCGGTTTCAGATACATAGTTTACTTGAGTAACTTAAGATATTGTGTTTTATACGCTCAAAGCGCAACACATGTCAACACATGTAAATTTATGAATTTAAAGCCTCCATCCATCAGCTAGAACAATTAGAAAAACATGTATACAACTAGTCAATAGTGTTCAGATTTTAAGTCGAACTGCAACTATCATACATCAATAGTATCAATCATGTTGATTCTGTGTTTCTAGCTGTAATAATAATTAGTTGCAGTTTAATCAGTATACCTACCCACACATGTTGTTTGAGACTCCGCGGGACATGATAATTTGATGCGTGCCATGCTGTCCGTTGCTAAAACAAAAACATGATATGGTTTTAAGCATATTCCATGCCCACTAGTGACAACGGCAGAAAACCGAATTTACTGTTTTAACTCCTATAAATATACTATGCACAATAAATATAGCATTTATTTTTGTATGTGTCAGATCCACCATATTAGGATTTTATTGTCACTTTATCTTCATAAAGATATAAAAGCCGATCATTCGAGATGGACAAGCAGGTTAAAGAATCAAGATTGCTCAAACTGTAGCGTTTGAACTATCGTGACGTCAGTTTTTATGACCATTGTATCTGAAGGACATTTAAGATCACGTACAAAACCCACAACCATAATGAGGTGGCTAGTTTGCTGTTAAAAAAAGGAACACGCTCTAAAACATTTGAATATGCTACGGGTATGAGGTTTACAAAGTTCGAAAAATGGCGTTTTCCCTTGTTTTTACGTTGTCGTCTTAAAAACTTCTTTCTAATCGGTATTTCTTGAATTCCTTTTGAGTGTATGATTGTTTGGTAGCTAACAATACGATAATGTAAACAATTCAGAAAGAAAATTCTTCCCGGTTACTGAGCATAAGTCAAAAGTCTCAAACTAACGTCTTCATTTTCTCACAGTTACGTTATACTTCAATGAAGAAACTTCACAGTTAAATTAATCATGGTGTGACCTTTAATTTTAGCCTATTGTTTTTCTCGGGTTTTGATTCTGCATTGAACTGAAGCACCCGTGAATCATTGAACATTGGACCGAATTAACACGTTTTAACGTCAATGGCGCATATACTTATAACGATATTGGTGTAAACAAATAGGCTTAGATTATAGGACATAGGTAATACAATGATGATAGCTGCACCAGTTTTCGGTGTGTAACAATTGTTCACCACACAAAAAGCGTAGGAGTAAACTCTGACAATTTTTGTGTGTTCAATACATATGTTCAGTAACATGTAACTTACATTTCATGTCTGCATGTCTCCGTGTTTACAGACTTGATCCGATGAATACAAATGCTGGGCAGACTCTTCACCCAGAAACTGCTCGATTTTTCGGGGGCACATTAAGAGACCCGCTGATAGAGTGTATGAGCTGCAGACACTGGTCATAAAATCTGCTTTTATGAAACCTGCAATTTTTGACTTTGTAGAAATGATATTTGAATTGTTATAAGAAACGTTCAAAATATTATAAAACGCCAAATCATTTCCATAGGCTTTTTCCATATACTTTGCAGTGTTTTGAATATAGCCGCTTCTTCAGTCTCCAAAGACTACGTCACAGATGACGTCGATACCATCGTGCTCTCGTGCGTTTATCAGTCTATGCTGAAACAATGTGATTTAACTTTCTGTTGGCAAAAGGAAATCGTCTTTTGTCATTCTTGAGAGTAGTATTATTTATTAGAATACCCCGAACTCTGGAGTACCCCGAAAACAGGAACATCAACCATATTTTCTGTTATACAATATAATAGTTAAGCATTCACAGCTGTACTATACTTTTTGCAATATCGGCTGCTTATCTGTCTTATCGTATTTTTCTTCTCAATATCTATCTCTTGATGGCGAGTCGATCAAATCTGTAAGCACTGTCCTAAAATACAAGACTCATCATAGGACCTTAATGAAGGGCATTAAACTCCTGGATGGTTTCAGCAGAGACCACATCAGAAGGTAATCTGTTCTACTACAGAATAGTCGTAGGAAGAATAAATTCTAACAGGTTGCACTATAGGAAGGATTCTTGTAAAACCCAAAAATGATTATGTGCGTCTGTCCGAGGGTTTTATACGTGCATAAATTGGTGAAAAAAATATAGCAGGGAGAAACACTTAAGAAAATAAAAGGAAACTGTTTTGTATTGGCAGGATTTCACGTAGTCGTTATCTCTGTACACCTGATTTCAGCTCATATCGATTATTTGAGCAAGTTTGTTCAAGTTTGATTTAAAAAAAAGGTTCATGAAGGGAGAAAAAAAAAATGCTGGAAAATAAATGAGTCAAATACCACTCACGGTGCCGAAAGATATTTGATTATGCCTTTTATTTTGTTTAATTTTATTTTCTTCTATAAAACGTATGTTGTTCCTCTTAAGGACTCACTAGTCGCTACTGATTGGGTATCAAATATCTTTCACGCTATCTACTGGGTCGCATGTGAGACCACGATTTGTACGACCAATTTATTAGGAGACAAGGGAAATTAAACATTTGAATGCTTTTTCTGATTAAAAGCCAGGATCACGTCCCCAGGGAAACACATATTTGTTCCATAATTAGATTATTGGCTTATAATTATTACTTATTACCAGCTCAGTATCTACCACCTTGTCCAGATAAGGACTGAACACATTTTCTAATTGGAACTATTTGCTTGTCTGATAAGAATTAGGAAAAGGATATCATTGAGAGTTTGGTACTCAAAATATTGGGTACCAATATAGAACAGAACAGAACAAAACTTTACTGAAGTCAGACAAAACCCGTGTCACTGTGTTGAAAATACTTGCTTACCTGTCTGAGCTTGACAATTGCGTGCTTGTGGGGTACATGAAAGAAAGATTCAATCCAAGAACAAATTAGACCTTGTATCTGTACCATACTTACTGAAGAAAAGTTCAAGTTTTCACTATTTGAAACAGCATTTTAATCTTAAGGTGGTGATTTGTGGTAAATAAAAAATATAAATAAAAGTATAAAACATTATCGTATCTCCCTTAAAGTTAGCAGACTTCTTATTTTTGTTGTTCTCAACAGTTTAGAATGCAAAATAGAGTGACATGCTGTTTTAAAAGGTGTTTTATATGGAAAGGTCAAAGGGTAATTCTGTGCGCAGAAATCTAAAAAAATAGTTTTGTAATTGAAAATGTACTCAGCTCTGAAGGTACTTGAATGCATTGAAAAGAGCGTCCTAGTAATTATTTGTTCCAACTCTTTCTCAAATTGTAAGGTTGACCAGTTGAAAACAGTATCCTTTTCTCAAATATCTGACCAAGTGTACAGTGCATGTATACTTGATGCATTAGTTAAATACAGGAAGTGCAGTTATACCTATATCATACTCATAGTATAAATATTAGATTATTGTGACTATAATAGGTGTGTGAATGAAATTGTTCAACCTTGAAAATAGACTCTTCTGTGTCGACAAATAATTGGACAGAGGCTTCATTTGTTGTTTTACCTCCACAGCCTGATAATGTGTCAAAAAACTGAAAAAAATGATAGGACGCTCTTTTTAATGCACTGATGAAACTTCAGACCTACTAACATTTTTAATAACGATGGTTATTTTTTAGATTTTGCGTACAAAATTATTCTTTGACCTTTTCTTATGTAGACCCTTTTCAGCATCAACAAGTTTTGCATTTTGGGATTCTGAATTGTGAGAAACATCACAAAGAAGGCATCTGCTATGTTTTGGAAAGATCTGTTGTATTGTCACCTTTTTATGCAGGTTTTTGTCTTCGCCCCAAATCAGTGAATATCACCACCTTAAAATGATAAGTCTCGGGCTACCAAATAGTCACAGCTATTTCTCCATTTTTAAACTATAAAAATGCCCATGACCTTTATGCGTGTTATCAAAGAATTAATTCGCTAATCTATAACGCTGAACGTTTGTCACACTTTGTCAAAATATCAATCGCTAAAGATGTCATATGATAAATTAAAAAAAAAAATGTACATATATCAAAATATAAAACTTTGGTCTGTTTGATATCTGATTCACTTAAACAGCTGCAAAATGAAATTTGTAAATGACAAACTTGCCGGAGTCCTCTTTAGTCGTGTCACTGTGTTGAAATATACTTTTAGTAGCAGATTTTTTTGTAAATGTATTATACTTTGGCCAAAGTTTGGCATAAAATGCAAAGAAAAAATGACTTCCACGATTTACAGAATCGTATGACCGCTTGACTCAAACAACTGTCAAAATAACACAAAGGCTGAAGGTTTCAAAACTTTTTAAAGCCGCCCCACTTAATGATTGACTCAGCTAAAAATGAGTGAAATAATCTTGACGGCCCGTAAAACACCAAACAAACACATTTATGTCACGGATCGAGAGCTTAGTAATCCAGGTGAAAAAGAACGGCAAATGAGGAAATCTCTATTTAGCCGTATACAAGCCGAAGTTTAGTTCCAGCCATATAACTGAGATGGATAACAGAGAAACAAATAAAAAAGAATACACTTTCTTGACGCCAAAAGGCACCTTATACATAAATGATGACCAGGGACGCCCAGCACTATTAAAATATCTTGCATTGTCACAAAATGTTTATTCCACGTTCAGTGTCAAACTTCTTTTTTTCATTTGGATCCCATGGCCCTTCAAGATTACTCAGCTCATTTTGAGCCAGGTAAGGAAACAGCACAATTTGACTGGTTTACAGTGGACAAATGTTACTATCTTGCGCAAGGTTTTTTGTCAGAATTTGTTTGTAACTCTCTCTCTCTCTCTCTCTTTCTCTCTCACACACATAGACCATGAAAGTATGAGACACATGTCTCTTGCAATTCCCTGCAAACACCCCCCACACACACACCCGCGCGCGAGCGCGCGTGTTACAAGCAGGCATATTCCAAGAAAAACTCTCTCTCTATGTTGCACCTACATGGAATTAATTATTAAAAGGCAAAGAGCAGGAGTACATGCAAGCCCTGTAAATATTATATCAATTATCAAAACTTGAAAAGTCAAAGGATTAACCTCAGCAGGATGTCTCTTACAGATACGCAAAAATTTTCATGCTGGTTTGCATTGTTCATCTTGGTTTGAAGCATGTGTTTCGAATATCAATACTATATGCTAATTCCTCGCAATATTAAATTGCTTTATTTGTAACGGTAGAAAGTGATATTCAAAGATAAATAACAAATTTATATATTTACAAACATAAAGAAAAATATGTGCAACTACTGTACTTGGTTAACTCATTAGAATGACATCTGCACGTGGTTATGATATGTATAATTTTGTTGCACTTCAGAAGTAAAAGTGATAATATTCTGATTGTCTCCTCGCCCATACAATGTTGAAAAAGTACAGATAATTTTTTCTATGTTTTTCTATTTTAGTTGGCACTTGCAGAAAAAAATGCAACAAGGCTTTCTAAATAGTCCCGACTCTCTACCACTCTTCACGTATTACAGTTACTGTATTAAATGATAAATTGTATCATATATGATGACAGAAAACAAATATTCTATATTAGCTGGATATGCTTCATAAAAGCAGAAAGTTAGAATTTCAATCTTCATAGAGAAAAAATGCCCCAAAACAGAAAAAAACTACTATATAATATCAACACAAAAATGTGTAATTTACTTGTAATCTTATTAATTTTGCTGAATTCTGTGTTGAACAGACAACATACTTATCACCAGTAGCAGATGGTTAACCTTGGTGGGAAGTAATGAAACAATTATGAATGATAAACTATTGAATTGGTGATAATATGGACCCCCGATGTGCCCGATCCTGGCCTTTAAAGATTGTCTCCCTCGTTTATTTCATGTTTTCAGAAACAAATATTTTAACAAAATTTCGTTAGACAATATGTAATAGTCTCATAATTAGCCGTAAAAGTTTTGAGAAAATGCATGTTTATTCGATAAATGTGGAACGAAAAATAATCTTCAAATTAAAATGCAAATTACCTATTTCCTCACGGCCTGTAAGAATATCGATTTTGACCACGTGTATCATGTGATCATGTAGAAGTATTTTTCTTATTCGTGCACGTGATTGTGACCTATGAATAAATTATTTTTGTCCAATAATGCGATTTCAACTGCGGTCCGCGATTGTATAAAGATGTATCTTATTCTTTGTTTAAAGTCACTTTTATCAAATATTATTATCTAAACTCTATTTCAAATGTATAGTTACACCATGTCGGAGGTATTGCATGAAATATTTCATCAAATAATTTTTGTTATTATTATAAAGGGAGTAAATCTTTAAAGGAACATATTATTTATAATAAAATGATAAAAATAGTAAATTTCTCATGTTGTACACCGAAGCATTTGATAAAGCATCGTCTAATTCCCTAAATATTCGTTCACTCCTCCGAAACACGTTTAAAAACTAGGGACACTCATAAAGTAGCCAATGGGTTGTGAACTGATCCCAGACAAGAAACATCTTTAAAAAAGATAATTGTCGAAGATGAAATTCGTTTTTAAACAACAACTTTTTACTCATGTCAGGACAGATCCACCGCTTCCTGGGTATTATCAATACTTTTTGGTTATCCCGAGGGGATAACCATATTAAGATAGAAATTCGTACTCGATTGTACGCCGTTTCCTTTTGCTTTGCTTTCGCCGTTTCCTACAGGTCCCACTATCTCCCGGTACTTCTAAATTTGGTACACCCTACAACAGGGTTCTCGCCAGCATCGCTAATGCATGATCTTTATAGCTTATATCTTAAAACCCTTAATATCATCTTATACAAACAGTTACCTGAAAGTTCAGTTAGCACTTTACAGTGCAGATCAATAACAAGTTCTACTTGATTAACGCTAAATGCAGGTTCCACTATTTACCGGTACTTGCTACCATAGTTTGGCGCACCCAGCTGCCTGTTACAAGCAATCACTAGACAAAAAGAAAAAGCTGTCAAACTCGCCACTTACCTACAGCTTCAACAAATCCAAGAATACAATAAAATTAACTTGTATTGCTGCCATTTTTCTGCTTTACCACTTGCATCCTATAGATTCATTTGCTAAGGGATAACCTCTCAAGCTTTTTCAAAAGCTAAACTTGTGTAAAGATAATGTAGCCTTGGTCGAGTTCGATTACAACTATTGTCATGGCAGAAGCGGGTCAACTCGGCCTGCTTTCTGTAAGCCTGGGGTCTTCACGGCTCCTGGGTCAACTCGGCCTCTATTCAACTCGTCCGGGTCAATTCGGCCTGCTGTCATTTGCATCCTCGCCCCAACCTACGAAGATGGGCTGCGCCAGGAAATAACGGAAACACAATAAACGAATAGAGTTTGTTGGGTTGTTGATTTAATAAGTCCTTCAAAATGGTGGACAAAACATGAATTAATATAAAGGGCAACCCAATAATCTCTCAACGGATAACTGCAACTGCAGCTAGACTATGGTAACGGGACGTTCCGGGCCTACAATGGCGCTGGGATAGCCGGACCAAGGTGCAGGGCAATTATATTTTAATTGTTTCCATAGTGCCGGACTTTTAAGATTGGGGTCCTTTACCCTGTGAGATTTTCTCTAGTATAGGGTCGAAATAAGAGCAATATTGTTACCATCAGCTAATCATCACAGGTCTCTGAAATGTAAAAATTCCATTTCTGTAGTTGGGAATTGTGGATACAAATGACTGACGCATAGATATATAACCATGCGGCACCATGGCCAAAACTGATGTTTTCCTTACTCATTTTCATACAACTTCGATATCCTAGTTTATTTGCCACCAGTACGATTTAATGGCATGACTGAACTGCAAAAATACCGATACCTCACCAGGAGCTAGCTGTAACCGGGGGAACACTTATTAAAAGTCTATTTCTTAGCTTTTTCTGCCTCATATTTCATGATTTTCCCTGACTTCGTTTGGCCCAATTGCTAAGGGAGTGAATTCGTGAGTTTGTGAGTGAGTGAGCGTGTGTGCAATTGAGCGAATGAGTATCAAGATAAGCCTGCATCGAAATAATTCCTTATCTAGAAAATCTTATCGCCGATGCAATGAATTGGTTTCAAAACTCAATGTCAGGTTAAAATCACTTTCACATGAAGGCCTATCGGAACCAGAATTTTATGGTGACTTAGTATACAAATTTTTGTTCAGCTTCGAACGGTAGTTTTTTGTTCTCATTGTATTTTGTTCAGTGCTAGCACTAACCATCAAAATCAGGAAGCCATATGACTTCCAAAGTTTGTCATTTGGAAGTCATGCTGAAGGATAGACTTGGTTTCTTCCAGAATGTCCTTATTTATATTGCTTTCTCCTTCATTAATGGGTGAAATACCATTTTTACAACAAATTTAACTATTATTTAAGTCAATATTCACCTTATAAATGGTAGTTTATGATAAAAATTGGAAGTCACTGACTTCCTGGCATTCAGTTTTGGAAGTCACAGACCAATTCTTGGGAGTCTCTGACTCCCAGACTTCCACTAGTGGAAGCACTGTTTGTTTCCTTGTAATTTTAGTTAGAAATACATCAGTTGTTGATGAAAGAAAACTGATTTCTGGCGCGGCAGATCGGAAGCGCGGTGCGGTTATGGCTTTCATACTAGACCTTTAAAAACACGATTGGAAAACTCGAATGCGCCTGATCTACGGCTGCTCAAACGGGTCATGAAATTTGCAAATACACTTTTCGTCATTCGTTATTATTGAATAAAACACGTCTATCCGCAAATAACGGAGATTAAATTAAAAAGGAAACGAAGCCAAAATAAAGTTTATATTCAAAAACGTAATTTTAAAATTGTTTCTTTTCACAAATGGTAGATTGTGTTTATTATCCCCCATACAATAAAAACCCGAATGCATGTCATGCATGCTCTGATATGTCTACGACAAACAAGTACGATCAATATAAATTATTTTGATAAGTATATTCTGTGGTCGAAACATTGTTTTGATCAACATATACCGTGCATGCCGAATCCTAGCCTTCAGTATCAGAGTTCGCATCCGATGACAGAAAATATGAAAAAAAAAACTAGAAAATTGTGTCTGTAAGACACTAATGATGCCCCCGTGCAGCGTCTGTCACAGGACATGTGAAAATCCCTAAAGCACCTTTTAAGTGCAAACACCATCTACAATGAATCCACTAAAAACGTACATAAACTTCATACCCTATAGTGCAAAAATGTAGCCCAAAATGACTAAGTTTAAAAGACCTTAATTACGTTATTTTTTTTTTATAAAAAATCCAACATGCACGTCTTCTCATCATGTCCACAACAAGTTTATAATGCCCGAAAAACAGCGGCTGAAAATTGTGGGAAGAGTTGACCAAACAAAGTACTTACCTGACAATGCAAACATATGCCTAAAATGACTAAGTTCAAAAGGCCGTAATTCTGTCAAACTTAAAGCTAGCTCCAAAAAAACCCTAATACACATCTTCAATATGTTCACAGCATGTACGCAAGGGTTGAAAAGGGTCCATTGAAAACTGTGGGAGGAGTTGATTACACAAAATCCATATCCTACAATGCAAAAATTTGCCTAAAACGACTAAGTTCAAAAGCGCGTAATTCTTTCAAAATTAATTCTAGCTCCAACAAAAATTCACATGCACATCTCATATATGTCTACGGCATGTACGCAGGGTCTGAAAAAGATCCATTGAAAACTGTGGGAGAAGTTGATTAGACAAACTCCATATCCTACAATGCAAAAATTTGCAGAAAATGACTAAGTTCAAAAGGCCGTTATTCTATCAAAATTAATTCTAGCTCTATCAAAAATCCACATGCACATTTCCAATATGTCCACAAGATGTATGCAAAGTTTGAAAAAGATCCTTGAAAACTGTGGGGGATGTTGATTACACAATCTCCATACCCTACAATGCCAAATTTTGCCGAAAATGACTAAGTTCAAAAGGCTGTATTTCTGTTAAAATTAATTCTAGCTACATCAAAAATCCACATGCACATCTTCAATATGTCTAAAAATGTGTATTCAAAGTCAAAAATGATCCATTGAAAACTGTGGGAGGAGTTGATTACACAAACTCTATCTTAATGCCCCCTGACTATCGTCACGGGGGCATAAAAACTAGAAAATTGTGTCTGTAAGACACTAATGATGCCCCCGTGCAGCGCTTGTCACAGAACATATGTACATCTATAAAGCACCTTTTAAGCACAAATTTACGAAGAATCCACTGAAAATATTTCACAAACTTCATACTCTTTTATGCAAAAATGCAGCCAAAATGAATTAGTTTATAGGCCATTGTTCCTTTTTTTCATCAAAAAACCAACATGGAATTCTTTATTTATTATGTCCACAACAAGTCTACAATGTCTGACAAACAGCCACTGAAAGTTGTGCGAGATGTTGATTAGTACACAAAGTACTTATGCTTATGCAAACTTATACCTAAAATGACTAAGTTCAAAAGGCCATATTTCTGTCAAAATTTATTCTAGCTCCAACAAAAACATATATGCATATTTTCAATTTAACCACAGCATGTATGCAAGGTTTGAAAATGATCCATTGAAAACTGTGGGAGGAGTTGATTACACAAACTCCGTAGCCTAAGATGCAAAAATTTGCATAAAATGACTAAGTTTAAAAAACCGTAGTCCTGTCAAAAGTAATTCTAGCCCCAATAAAAGCCAACATGCACATTTGCAATATGTCCATAGCCTGAGTGCAAGGTTTACAAAAGATCCATTGAAAATTGTGGAAGGGGATGATTACACAAACTCAATACCCTACAATGCAAAAATTTGCCTAAAATGACTAAGTTGAAAAGGCCGTAATTCTGTCAAAATTAATTTTAGCGCCATCAAAAACCCACATGCACATCTTCGATATGTCAGCAAGAATTGTAAAAGATCCATTGAAAACTGTGGAAGGAGTTGATTACACAAACTCTATAACCTACAATGCAAAAATTTGCCTAAAATGACAAAGTTCGAAAGGCCGTCATTTTGTCAAAATTAGTTCTAGCTTCATCAAAATTCCACATGTACATTTTCTATATATCCACAACATGTATGCGAAGTTTGAGAAAGATCCATTGAAAACTGGGGGAGGAGTTGATTACACAAACTCTATTCCATAAAGTGTGACGAACGGACGGACGGACAGACGACCGGACGGACAGACAGCAGCAAATCTTAATGCCCCTGATTACCGTCAAGGGGGCATAAAAAACCACTCCAAATGCAGGTTTGAAGTTCGAGGAATGAAAAGGAGATTTGCTGATTAATTATTTACCATTTACAGTGTGCATTTCTTGTATATTTTGCCCCTCTGCATACAAACTAAATCTAGGTAGGTCTTCTTGTGATCAACCGTATTAATAAGTAATAGGTGAAATTACTGGTATGCTGTCGTTTAGAGTATCAAGTGTTGATCAGTTGATTCATTCGACGTAAATGTGTGTACGTTATAAACAGAACGGGTATACGTCATAAAGTGACCACCTTTAGAAAGGGAAACAACATGTTTGACTTCCATTTTTTTTTCTCGGCTTACATAGCCCTTCCGATGAAAGAGGAATGTTGCGATGAAATTCGGAGGTAGTTAATATCTCTTTTATTTTGTTTAGATGTATTTATTTATTTCTATTTGTCAAACATTTATGACGGTTTAAACAATATTGTAATCATATATATTCACAAAGCTGCTTATCACAGTCTTTTCTTGAATTTAATTGTTGCCCATGATGACTCTCTGATGAGTTAGGGGACCTCCATACGAACCAAACTACCAACTAAATGTGTGTACCGCGGCGGAGGGTGAGGGTGAATGCTTCGGCCCAGTAAAACCGGTTTAACCCCCCGCAGTTAATACTGACCGTCCCAAGGCGGTACTTTCGTTGCGGTTGCATTTGTTTTATGTTCGGTGCTGTTTTTAACTTATTGTATTTTCACTTTAAGTCTTTTATAATAAAAACTAGAAAATAGGTAAAAGTGGTTGTTAAATGTTTTCTGTATAATGTGTTTAGGCTGTTGTGTAGTACATGTGTGCACCGCGGCGGAGGGTGAGGGTGAAGGTTTGGGCCCAGTAAAACCGGTTTAAACCCCCCAGTCCCAAGGCGGTATTTTCGTTGCGGTTGCATTTGTTTTATGTTCGGCGCTGTTTAATTTATTGTGTTCTTATTTTAACCATTCTGTAATAAAAATAGAAAATAGGTAAAACTAGTTGTTAAATGGTTTTCGTATAATTTTCTTAGTCTGTTGTAACCCTTCTGTTGGTCTAAATTATTCAGTTCAGTAAAGATAGCTGAGTTGCCACCTATTTAGGAAAGTACTGCTGACTCGGCTTATCACTTGTAATTTATTGTTTGTTGGGATGTCTTTGTCAATCTTTCCCTTTGATGTTGGGAATAGGGTTTGGGATCTGATTCAGTCAGTTCCTGAAGTGTAGTTACTCTTTAAATTATCACTGATAATTATAGGACAGTACAAGTATGAACGGAATTCAATTAGGTCATTATCTACAGACAAAAATATAATATTGAAGGAAGCTGATAAGGGTGAGTCGGTTATCATAATGGATACTGAGCATTATAAAAAGATGATTAAAACATTTTGATGGATGAATCTTATATAGTCGCAGGTACAGCGTGTCAGACGCACAGAATCATCAACCTTTAAGCCATATTGCTTAAACCCTTTATTGAACATGTACCGAGTTTTCTGAGATACAACAGGTATTTTGAATATTTTACCAAACAGAATACGCAAAGAAACAATTCTAGCAACATTTGGCGTCGAATCGTTATACTCAAATATACTTCATAGTCTGGGAATAGATGTTATTAACCTTTGGATAGAGCAGTTTTCTGAAAAGCCTGAACGATTTTCAAAAGAATTTGTAACTGAATCATAACGTTTTGTCTTAGAAAATAATACATTTCAATTAACGATGAATTTTTCAGACGAAAGAAAGTTATAGCGATGGGCAAGAAAGCTACTTATGCTACTTTAACAATTGGTTACCTTAAACAAAAAACTTGATAATCAGAAAGCTTCAGATTTCGGACCACATTTATCAAAGAATATGAAAATACATGGAAAAAATCTGGACGATTGTTTTATTCTATGGTTTAAGACTAAAGACGACCTCGAAAAACTTCAATCAATACTGAATAATTTACATGAAGATATTAACTTCAAAATAGAAATCAGTGAAAAAGAATTACCATTCTTGGATGTGAAGATAAAAACATAGACTGACTAGTTGAAACGGACATATTCTATAAACCTACTGACAGCAAGTTATATCTTTCATTTTATTCTTGCCATTCTAAACATATTAAAACAAGCATACCCTTTTCTTTGGCAAGACGTTTACGTTGTATTGTTTCCAACGAAAGTGTTTTAAATGATCGCTTTTTTTAATTGAAATCTTTTTTGACCAGACAAAAGTACCCAGAAAAATTAATTACAGCTGTCATTGAAAAGGCTAAAGCCTTAGATCTGAAAAAACTGTTCGAACAGTTAAAAGTAAAAACGAGCAAGACATAATTACTTACGTCAGCACACACAAATCCAAACATACAGAGATTTTTGGCGATATTCGGAACGATTTACAGGGTCTAATGACATATGAACTTATGAAAGAAGTTTTGGCAAACGTCAACCAAAGAACTTAAAAAAGCTTGTCCCCAAACAGGTGGTTATTCAGCTACCCTTATTGAAAAACAGCAGCAACATCCACTTTTACCTATTTTTATTTGAACGTACAAAACAAAATAAAACAGAAATCAGATTGGGCAGCTATTTAGGTTACCACACTGCTAGAGACAATAGACAAGCAGACCTTACAACATGTAACATTGAGGAACCACAATATAAATACTGCCTTGGAACGGTAAGTAAACGGTTACTTGGAGGCTTAAACTAGTTGTTCTGCACTAACCCATCACCTTTTGCTTCTGCGGTAGTTCGAAACATTAAGTTAGCTGTGTTGTCCGCAATTAGGTTGCAAAACCCGTCAATAAATCATCACAGGAAACACACAAATCACGGGTGAGACCTATGATGAAGCAGAGATGAGGACTCGACAGGAACAACGTATTACATCACCTGGAGATCCCTGGGTGTCTGACAAACTCAATTAAATTTTGGTTCCAGCAGACAAGGCCGCATACAACGCTGTTGTTTTTTGACGACTACATTACATTAACACTTTAAACCCGGAACTTGGCGCTACAAGAGCCTACAAAGAGACGTCTGCAGAAGAGAGTTCTGTAGTTAATTGAAACTGTAGCCATTTACCCCTTACGTTTTCTGTTAATGTCAAGGAACGCCAACATAGGCTTCCTACGGTGTATTGGTTACCAAAGCTTCATTAAAACCGTATAAAGCACGATTAATTGCCAATTCTAGTTCTTGTTCTACAACTGAACCTTCTACATCATTTACCTCTTGCCTCAATGCTGTTAAAAATCCTTGACAATCCTTACTTTGAAGGCATGTTGAATCAAATGTATCTACCTGAGCTGCAGTTAAACAAAGCTAATGCAGCCGATACTGAAGCCCCATTTTCGGATTTACATTTATCTGTTTCAAATGGATTTGTTTCAACCAAAATTTATGATAAACGCGATGACTTTGATTTTTACATGGTAAATAAATTTCCGTTTTTGGATGGTGATGTTCCCCGTTCTACCTCTTACGGGGTTTAGGTTTCGTCACCAGGGTCACTGACGAGGCTTTATTAGCCGAAAATACGTAGTCTGGCCCATGTTCCTACTTCTGTATGTATTCTCTGCTCTTGAAGGAACTTTTTAAGATTTTAATTTTACCTCACTGCAGCTGGTGTTGTGCCGTGTGGCGGCCGTAAAACGTCTCCCCGTACATCATCAATAGTGCAGATTATATTTTATTTACATCCTTTGAGATAAGAGAATAGGTTCTGAGTATCTGAAATTTGAGATCGATTTAGACTATTATTCTAGATCATCTTTTTTTCTTATTTTTTGGATCCTTTTGAAACTAATCAGTCTTTGAATCGACTGCCCATTTAAAATAAGATATTACAGTATGCTTTTTTCTGGTTTCGTCACCAGATTTTGTCAGGATCACTGCCGAGGTTTTATTAGCCGAAACTACGTAGTCTGGCCGATGTTCCTACTTTTGTATGTATTCTCTGCTCTTGAAGGAACTTTTCAAGATTTTAATTTTACATTTCTCAACTTATTCGACTTGCAAGAGTGTCTAGTCATGTGACTGACTTCAATGCCCGTAATAAAATTTTAACTGCTAAGTTTCTCCAACAGGGCTTCGAAAGGCATTTACAAAATACTTTCGCCGACATTATAAATTGGTTTCTAAATTCAGTGTCGGATTAAAACAACTTTTGCAACAGGGCCTATCGGAGCCAGAATTTTATGATGACTTAGTCTATAAATTCAAAAAAATTGTAGGTAAGTCTGATTTTTTCCGATCGGTTCAGGAAAATTATCGTTCGTTACAAATGTATTGGATATAATATAAATGTAATGCTACAGTCTGCATATTTGTGGGTTGACGCAATCATGACTAAAAACTTTGCTCCCCTCTTAAATTGCACGCCGGTTGGTCAGGCATCAGACTCAATGATGGGCCCGACATAAAGCTACTTAATATAGCTGGTTGGGGCTGGAGTTTGCCATGTCTGTTGCTTGGTTTTTCGGGGTTCAACTGATAGTTTTCTTTTTCTCCGGTATGTCAGTGGTGTTGTCTGACTTTCCAGGAGTCTCCAAGTATCGCAATACGTTCTTTCCGTTGAGTCCTCATCTCTGATTCATCATAGGCCTTATCCGTGATTTGTTTGTTTCCGGTGTTGATTCATTGATGAGTTAGGAACCCTTCATGCGAGCCAAACAGCTTATTCAATGTTTCAAACCACTGCAGAAGCAGAGGGCGAGGCTTGGGCCCAGTAAAACATGTTTAAGCCCTCCAGTAATCTTTTGCTGACTGTTCCAAGGCGGTAATTTTGTTGCGGTTCCTTGATGTTATATTGTGCTGTGTCCGCTTGTCTAAGGTCTCTGACGGGTTGGTCGTCTGTATTGCTGCCCAATCTGCCTTCTGTTTTTTGTTTTGTAAATAAAATAAACAAATAAGTAAAAATAGATGTTGATGCAGTTATGGGGGTAGCTGAATGACCATCTGTGTGGGAAAGAGCTGCTCATTCGGTTTACCGTGCGTGTCTTTCGTAGACTTGTGTCAATTTTTATTTGTATGTGCTTCTTTCCCTATTGATTTTGAGAGCGGAATGTGGGAATTGATTATATTAATTCCTGATCATTGCCTATCGTTTTACTCGCCATTAGCGCATTAGTACTTTATGACGGTTGAATGAACGTTTGATACAACCGGACTGAATGCCGTCATTAACTAATTTGTTATTAGGAATTTAAAGACAGTGAGCGATTACTTTGTCATTAAATTGACGGTTTGAATATACAGTTAACTATTCAAGTTAAGTCGTATGGATTTCCTTGCCTGCTGTGGCATTCGCAGCAGACAAGTGTGCCAAGAACGGCTTCTATCGGGTGGTCAGTGAATATTTCGTTGTGTTTATAAACAATTCTACCGCCATTTTTTGTGTGTGTACTTAGACTCTTTTGTTGTTTACAATTTTATATAAACCTATTGAATGAAATTTGGAAATCGGATACAACCGGCTGCAGTACGTTCAAAATGCTTACAGAAATGTACCCATCAGTTTAGGCTGTTTAATTCTACGGTAGTGCTGGCCAAAACGATGTTTAAGAACACGACCTGTTTGCCCAACATTTGTTTGTTTCGGGCCCAAATGCAAGTCCATGTACATCAATCTTATCTTATTTAATAGAGCGCATTGATCTGTTTAATTGATTCTGACATAAAACATTTAAATTTATTTTTTTTATCTTTTTATGTTTTATCATCCTTTTATATACAATAAACATGTCTTAAGGGGTCACCGGATTGCCCTTTAGCAACCTAGTTTATTGTATCCCTTGCACAAAAACACGGTACGAGTAGGGATGTATTAAGGAATGATTCATCTTAAGCAAGCTGTGTTTGTGTGTCCTCTTGTCTTAAAGACAGCTTTGGCTTTTGCAATTCACTTTACGAAGTTACTTTATTTTCTAAACGTACAGAAATTCTTAACATACCTTGAAATCCCATGAAGAATCTCCCGCCCGTTGTTCTGTCTGGATTATATAATAGTAGGCTCAGATAATTCGACGCGCTTGTCAATTTTAGGTTTATTGAGTAATTCGTGTTGTTCGAACATGTGTATGTCTAAGTAACACCTCTGTCCTTAATCTGAAGATATTGGATACTTGTGCAGGAATCGCCGTCAGAAAGTTCAAAGTGGACGAAATAGACTCTGATTTGTGATAGGCAACTTATTGTCTCTACCGAACAAGACATGTTTGTTTCAGACGCTCTTATTGGGTTGGGATAATCTGTATTTTTGATATAAAGCAGTTTGCCTGTCTCCTGCAGTGTGGCTGACGATAATGAACCAGTTCTTGAATCTAGAAAAAAAGTAATAAAAGTTAAGATATACATGATTGTATTGTTATTCCGAATCTATTGCCATCGTACAAAGAGCACGCGAATGAGTCACATCTGGAACTGCAAACGGGAACTTCTAAATAGACATGTTATTCTCATTTATGATATGTTCTTTACGGTTCGTTAGACTGGTTTATTTTTCTTTGCTCTCTACATCTAGACGGAATCGAGAACGAGTTTAAGATTTGCATAATCATGATAAAATGCTGTTTACTTTTTGAAATACTTTGCCAATTCTTGGAAATTATACACGCATTGATAAACAATGTTCTAGAATTTGATTTCATGATTTTAAACATACTGAAAACACCGTAAATAAAGTATTAGTAATACGAATTCCGACGAAAGATCCTCCGAAAGCAAGGGACACATCAAACAGGAAATTGCAGACTCGGTTTCACTGACTCGGCCGCTCACGCCCTCTTAAACCAGCGTCAACAGATTTTATTTTCGAACTGACTTAGAATGTGCCAAATGAGCCCAAAGGACCAGAATAATATATAGTTTGCCCTGTGCTGATGAACGGGGAGACATTTACGGCCATCACATGGCATAACTGAAGCTTAACTGAAGATAAAATAAGTTCTGAAGAAAGGTCCCCTTGAAGCAATGAAAACATCAAAGAAACGAAAATAGCAGATTTGGTCCAACTTTATTAGCTCATGGGCAGCAGCGTGATGTTACATTACTGCACACCTCACGTACCGCCAGTTTTAGTCGAATAGTCCAAAAAAAGAAAAAAAAAGAAAAAAAAAGAAAAAAAAAAAAAAAAAAAAAAAGAAAGAAAGAAAAAAACATGCGACTGAAATTCTATTTTCTAGCTCATTGATTGTATTGAGATTATGTGGTGACTGTCCCTTTGGAGTTCGGTGCAGACAAAGACTAAATTAAAATTAAATCGAGCCTACTGTTTTCGTTTGATTGGCATATTCTGTCTTTGAAAATGATCTAATCCTTCAGAAAATGTTTCTTTAGTTTTACAAGGACACGCCTACATTTAAAGACTAGTCTAGTCTTTCATTTCTTGGAATGCTGACAAGTCGTCAGCAGACTGGCCTCAATTCGACTGCCAGCAGCTCATTTCAATGCTACCATCATACAGGTATATGCAACAACAGCTAGGCATGGTAGCAATGAGATCGACCACTTTTACCAGCAACTTCAGGAAAGCATAGACCAAGCGCCAAAGAAGGGCATTCTTGTTGTACAAGGGGATTGGAAATCTTAAGTTGGTAAGGACGTACAGGCAGACTAGGGAGGCGTTTGTGAACCCTACTGCAATGTCGAGACGAATGAGGAAGGTCTTAGATTTCTAGCGTTTGCAATCTTAAACAGCTAGTACTTACAAACAACCATGTCCCTCACAAACCATCCAGAAGATGGACGTTGCACAGCCCAGATGAGAAACATCACAATCAAATCAATTACATTTTGGTGGGAAGCGCTTCCGAGCAGGAATTAACATCCACAGGACAATGAGCTTTCCTAGAGCAGACATAGGAAGTGACAATGACCTGGTGATGATGACATTCAGAGTTCGTCTGAAGAAGGCGAGAAAAACCAACGCAGTCAATACTGAAGCTTAATCTTGAGAAGTTAAGAGACCAAGACGTGGCATGCATTTTTCAAACAAAATTAGGTGGGAAGTTTGCACCACTCATAGGTCTGAGGGAAGATATCATGGTCATAGATACCATAATTACCAGCTAAATACAGCAGTGACTGATGCAGCCACTTTAATACCTGGGAAGGAACTCGCGGAAAAAAAACCTTGGTCACCAGAAATGATCTCGACCTCTGTGATGAAAGAAAAGATTTGAAAAAGAGGCGTAAGAAAGCAGCCGGAGCAAAAGAATACAGGGGAGCTAACAAGAGGATTCAGAAAGCAATAAAGAAAGCTGAGAAGGTCTGGATAGGTATTCAGTGCGAGGAGATAGAAACTTGCCTATAAGAGAGTAAACCAGCTGGTGAAGGATATAACCAGAGAAACAGGGCATGTTCACAACTATGAAGGACAGGTCTAGGTAATGTCTTAGATTCTCAGCAGATAGACAGAATATTGATCACAACTGTACAGCCATAACACTAATGGTGACAATGTAATTTTGACTGCAGTCAGTTTCCAGAAGAAGATATATAGACTATCCTTCGCGAGGAAGTTGAGATTGCAGTAGAAGCACTGCAGATGGGGAAGTCTGCCAAAGTTGATAATATAGATGCAGAACTTGTTCGAACTAGCAGGAAGACCCTGATTGATGATATCTGTAACAAGATCTTGAGAAAAGGAGACTGGCCTACCTCGTAGACTCCGTCGCTGATCAGTACATCCCCCTCTGAAAGGGCAACCTACAGCTCTGCCAGAACTATAGAACCATCAGACTCTTCACTTTTTCAAGCAAAGTCATGCTGCAGCTCATCTTGAACTGGCTCAAACCCAAAGGTAAAGACATAATTGCTGAATAATAAAGGTGGTTTCAGAGCCAGAAGGAGCACCGCACAACATATCTTCAACATTAAAATCCTTTGTGTAAAATGTCTTCAATATCAGCAAAATCTGTACCATGCCTCCTACGATTTCTAAAACGCCTTTGACAGGATATAGCATGTAGTTTTACCAGTGCAAATCTAGTTCACACCACTGAGCAGCTATACGACAAGGTTACAAGTGCATTTCTGATTAATGACAGAACGGGAAAAATTGTTCAGAACAACAGTTAGAGAAAGGCAATTATGTCCCCTGGGTCCAACCCTCTTCAAAATAGTTTCTCGAACGGATCATGTCTGATGCTCTGGAAGAACATGACGGAAAGGTTAGCAAAGACGTCAGAAATATTACCAACTTGCGGTTTGCCGATCACAGACACGCTCCAGCTAAGGACAAATTGGAAATAAAAGCCCTAGTTCAAAGTCTCGACAAAATCTGCACAAGATACAAGATGGGGACCAGTGCAAAGAAGACCAAATCGATGACAAACTGCGCCAGAGGCATCCACAGGGAAATCAATGTTAAAGAGCGGAAGCTGGGTACCGTAACAAGCTTGAAAGCCGTAGTAGCAGGTGTCTCAAATAATGGCTCAAAACAGGAGGTTCTCTCCAGGATTGCACGAACCAGTTGAGCTCTTACTAAGCTGCAACCAATTTAGAGAGATAACAACATATCTCTTGGATCAAAGACCAAACTTATGTACTCCCTTTTCATTTTCATATTTCTGCATGCCTGTGAATCGTGGACCTTGACAGCAGAGTTAGAGAAAAGAACGAAGGCCTACTGTGCATTAATCTCTGATTTTTGTGGATTATAAAACATTTTCTGGAAATTCAGACTAGAAAATTTATTTCCGTGCAGTTGCTGAAACGTACGTATTGAATAATCTCAGTTGTGTGATAGATTGTATAAGGAACTTGGAAGATACTTCTTTTATGACTTCATCATATGAGCCGCGACACGACAAAACCAACAAAGTGTTTGTGCGCCCAGCGCAGACTTAGATCAGCCTGGGCATCCGCCCAGTCTAATCCGAGTCGTCGCTGTCCGCATGGAGCTAGCTCAGACCTTTCGCTACCTTCAAAACGCACAGCGAAGACTCTGCTCAGACTGAGTGGATGCCCAGACTGATCTGAGTCTGCGATGGGCGCACAACCACTTTGTTGGTTTTCTCGTGGTGCGGCTCATATGTAGTTGTTTGAAGATGCCACTTTATTGTAGTAAGCATCCTGAGATAATCAAAGTGAAAAGATAGGCAATTACCAGAAACTGAAACAGTCAGATACCCCGACTGAAAATACCACCCATATAACAGAAAAATAGAAACATCGGCATGAACAACAAAAACAAGTAACAGTAAGGAACCATAAAAGAAGTACCGCCTTGAAACTGTCAGTTACAAATTACCGGGGGCTCTTTAACTTGTTTAACTAGATCCAAACGATAGCCTCATGTTTCTGAAATGGTTCGAAACATTTAGTTAGCTGGTCAGTCCACGTGAAAGTTTCCTAAGCCATCAATGAATCATGACAGGAAACAAAAAAAACATCACGGATAAATACTCAGATGAACTAAATGTGATATTCGACAGATTCAACCTATTGCGAAACTTGGAGATCCTTTCAATGTCACAAAATACCACGCAAATACAGGAGCAAATGCAAACACAAGCTGAAACACAGTACACCATGCAACAGACACGAAATGCTCCAGCCCCAGCCAACAAAAATATAAATGACTTTTTATCGGATCCGCCATTTAGTATGATGCCGACCATCTGTGTGGCTGTAAAGATTAAAGCAAAGCTATTAACCATAACTGGGTTTGCCAATACGCATAAGGGCTGTAGTATTGCATTTATGTTAAAGCTAAACGTCTGATAATTTTTTCTAAACTGACCAGAAAAATCAGCCCTGCTTACATTATTTTATGGTGATTTATAGAATAAGTCATCGTAAAATTCTGGTTCTACTGCGAAGAGTAGTATGATCCGACATTGAACTGAGAAACCGAAAAAACTTTTCGATATTATTGAGACGGATAGCCCTGTTGGAGCAGTTAAACTTTAATACGGGCGTTAAAGTCAGTCACATGATTAGACATTCAAGCAAAGCAAACAAAATAAGGTGAACAACATTTTCTTTAAACCATTTTGGATTAAGCGATACTGAAGAAGTTACATACAGAAACGTGCGTGTTTCGCACTAAAATTGGTAAAGGTACGTTTTTGTTGAGAAAAGTAAATTGCGTAAAGGGTAGAAAGGATAACTCACCTTCTAAATTTTTTTTATCAAAAACAAAGTCGATATCATAAATTTCGATCGAAACATGTTTGTATGAAATAGATAAATGAAATTTAAAACAAACAAACAAATTCAGATCATGTGGATAAATCTCTGTTGGATGTCGGCAACATTAAACATTACATTTCAACTATTTAGCAGGTATAATTAAATCGGGTCCTGTATTTTCAATTATATTTTCTGATCTCTTCTTTCAGAGGACTCGTCATAAAGATTATTTTATCGTCACTACAGCTTGATTAAGCTATTAAATGGTGGCCGCAGAAAGTCACTACCCGTAGTTTATTTTATTGTAGGTTATTATGTCTGGTCATTTGAGACTATTGGAGTCACTTTACCAATAGAGTTTGGCAGAAGTTAATACTACGGACATGGTCATTGTTTGACATTTCATATATATCTTTGCAGATTAAGCTAGTAAGCTGTGCTTAATACTGAAATAATGTCCAAAACATCTACCGGTACCACATCGATTAGATATTAGATTGTGCCAGAGTTTGCAACATCTTAATCATGCAAAATATTTACCTTATTTACGCCAAGATAGACAGGCACTGTGGTCGAATGGTTAGAAACGCTCGGTTATGGTGAAGAAGGTCGTGAGAACAATCCAGCTTGGGTCAACTCGCGACTGAAAAATTCTCTCTGTCAAACCAGCAGTAATGGGTACCTTTTTCGATCAGGGAAGGATAAGGCATCTAAAAAGAGGGATGGGTTCTGCCTTTCTTATGCTGTCACCAAGATACAGTGGGCCTCTAACCCCACTGCCCCAACGGCCACTAGGTTATGGAAAACCTTTATCTTTACGTTTTATGCCAAAATTTCCGCCCAAAGAATCGGACCGATATCAATGCTATGACTCAAGCTCTCATGGCCCACGTTCTTTCTTTTGAATGTGATCTCTGCTCTTGAAGGCACGGTTTAAGATTTTAATTTCAGCTTTGAGTTTGTATATAATATATAAAATGTATATTATAAAAATACACACATACATGTTAAGTGGCTAACTGAGGAAGGGAGGAAAGTAGTTTTTTTTTAAACTTTTCCTATTTTCAATATCTTTCAACCGAAAGTTAAGTCTATTTACTAATAAAAGCATCGTAAACGACTGCGTAATACCCCGCCACTGCAAACCAAAACCCCTTCTTCAACCTTTTATACATTTGTTACTCGATTTTTATTATCATTTTATACATGTATATAGCCCCGATGCAGGGGTAGATAACCTCAGGGGCAAAAATTTTGATCATGACATGAAGCTCATATTACCTACTAGTAGATAATGTGTTGCAAGTTTCAGGAAAATCCTGTTCATCTTTAATTTTATACAGATTTTTTTTATAATTTTGTACTTGTATATAGCCCCGGGGCAGGGGCAGGTAACCCAGGTGAACTAAATTCTGCTTGTAACAGAAAGCTTGTGTAATTTCAATCCTTTCTCAGGAATTTCACCCAGATATACCAAAAGTCTGATTTAATATAGATTTTTTTTCATGATTTCATACATGTATATAGCTTGTGTCAGGGGCAGGTAACCAGTGGGGAACAACTGTTTTTATCAAGACGGAAAGCTTATTTTAATATAATAATTTGTTACAAGTTTCAGAAAAATCCCTTTCAACTCTGATTTTATACGTTTTTTTTTTTCTCGTTATTTAATACATGTTTATAGCCCCATGCCAGGTGCAGATAACCCAGGTGGACAAAAATCCGCTTGTACCAGAAAGCTTATGTTACTTCAATCCTTTCTGTGAAATTTCATCTAGATATTTCAAAGTGTAAAGGAACTACCGACCAAAAATCTATTTTTAAGACCCTGACAAGGGCAATAACTCCATCAGAAGATATCGAAATTTGCCCATTATCAATTCCAACCGAGATATTACCAAGACCAATGCACATGTCAAGTTTGAAGAAAATCCGTTAGTAAATACTCAAGTTATCGAACGGAAACGAAATGCTCACGGACGGACGTCCGTCCGTCCTTGAGCACTTTGTTTCCGTTCGACGTCCGTCCGTGAGCACTTCGTTTCCGTTCGATCCCAATTGTTCAATATGGTCACTACAATAGTTCTCCATCCCGCTTTCTGTTTAGTTTTGTTTGAAATTAAAAAAAAAATATACGAGGGGTGATAAAAAATACATGGACTATTGATATGGCGGTAAGGGTAATGCAGTTATAATACATTTTCTCAAACCGCAGATAAGTTCGATCTGTTAGCTACATTATGTGAAGTTTTACAGATATTTCATTGAAAAATTAATATATTCTTCCCTTTTATTTTAGATAGGTACAGCTACAGCGGAGCACCACATTAATGACGTTTGACGTTTTGCCCCGTTCAAACATTGTTCGGGTTCTTTTGAGTCTCTGTTTTCAAAAACTAACTCCCTATTTTGCAGAATTTCATGATGTTGACCAATTTTAGACACTGCGGCACGCAATATGATTGCTTTCAAGATTTTTATAACATAGTATTCTCATCTTAATTGGTTCATAAATTCGAGCCTAACTTTTGCTTTCAGTAACGTTTCCACGTACAAGACTTTTGCGGTGTGTGTCTAAATGCAGGGTGACCACCCTTAAATTAGTGCCAACATCAGACAAAACTAACATACAAGGATCAAATAATATTAAATTTGATCTTTTAAAACATTCTTTGATTCTGCCCTCATTTCTCTTACAATTATACACAAAACCTTGAACTTGTACTGAATACACCGTGTAATGGTAGACGTTATTTTGTCGCCCTTGTATGACCCACAGACCATATTTTACGCTGCTTATGCAAGCATAACAATTGTTGATGGCAATAATTCTCTCACAATAAAAAGCGGTAACCATAACACAGTAGCATACCAAATGTCCAGCATTTTACTCAACTGCAAATAATAGATATAGCAAAAGATAAAACAAACACTTCGAAATAATAAGGCATTTTTACCGTGCTCTGCAGAACCGTCATAAGGTTACTGTGACGTCCCATATAGACAATATCCCGAAGATATACTGGTAAATTAAATACATCACTGGATAAAGGGAAAATGAATGTATATTTACTGCAAATTTAATGGGTTCACCATCAGTAATAAAATTTCTACAGCAAAGTCCACGAATGTTTTATCATCCCTCGTAGGTCAAAAATGTTGCTACTGTTTTTATTTAGGATAACTGAAAGACCACATACTAGTGAAAAAAAGCTTTTCATTCGGTTTACTGTGCGTGCCTTTCGTGAACGTATGTCAGTGTGTGTGTGTGTCATTTTTCCCCCTTTTGGTTTTCAGTGCGTAATGCGTGATATGATTGTATTAATTAGGGGATAACTGTCTTGAAAATTGTCATTTGGGGAGGTAAATCATCAGTTTTATGGTCGGAAATTTCGTTTTACGGCGACTAAATTGTCCTCTTACACTTTACAATACATTACACTGCATCACCTCAAAATTCAATCAAAGAAATACATATTGATTTGAATTAAAGAACATTTCACACAGAAGAATGATTTTACCTTGCTTGTAAGGACAGAAATTATTTTTTGTTCATTTAAAGATCATAAAAGGTATACGTGATGGCCTTACCAATTTTGACAATACTTACTGTAGATTTTGCACTAAGATATATAGATAGATAGAGGGTATTTCGACGGCCACTAACTGTTGTTACTTTGCTGTTGAGAATACATACAATAGATGTGTCACTAAGATATACAGACAAATAGTAGGTATTCCGACGGGCACTAACTGTTTTCCCCTTGTGTTTACTTTGCTGCTGGACCTTTTTTGCTCTCGAGTTTCAGTGCTATGATAGCTGTTTTGGTCCATTGACGGGTTAGACGTACTAAAAACGAAAATAATAACTTGTATATTTATGAACAACAACTGAATCAAGGGCGAGGGTTAATGCCCATGTAAATTTGATTTCAGCCGGTGCTAGGGGGAGGGAGGGGGGTTGGGGGCGTGGTCAGTTTCGGACATTTCCTTACTCGTCATGGATAGACTAAATTTAACCGACTCTGTTATGTTGTTTGTTTGGTGTACTCCTTGTTTCCAAAGGATCTGTTTTTGAGAACGTATTCATGATGTCTCTTTCTTGGGATAAAGAAGCCGACACCATTGACGATTTCATGTCTTCGTCTAATTATTAAAACATAGATAATACCTATTTTGGCGGTAGGTTCAATCAAGTCTACCCGTCAGAACCTAAGCTGGTCGATTTAAAAATAAATTACTGTTACAAAAGGAGCGTATACGACATAAATGTAATACAACCTACTGTATGATTGGTGGTTGGCAATTTTGTAATGGCTTCGACCTAAAACGTTCTACTAAATTGGTTTATGAGCTGTTTCGGGTTTATGATTTATCAATGGTAGGACCCATTCAGGTTTAACTGCTGGACCTTTTTGCTCCCGCGTTTCAGTGCAACGATAGCTGTTTTGGTCCATTGACGGGTTAGACGTACTAAACACGAAAAGAATAACGTGTATGTTTATGAACAACTGAATCTAGAGCGAGGGTTAATATCCATGTAAATTCGTTTTTATCCCCCCCCCCGCAACCCCCAAGTAATTTCTAACTGGCCAGTTCCTGTTCTGGCTCACTGTTATTTTCATTGATTGTTTGTTTTTTGTAAGTCTGAAATTTTGTACAATATTAGAATAGCCTCGTGTATATGGACATAAATGTTTCAAAGCCTCGCGGCCTTGTGCTTAGAAGGAGCCGGTCTTTGACTTTATGTTGTATGTTTTGCTTTGTGTGCCGTTTTTACTGTTTTTTCCATAGGTTTATAGGGCAGAATGTGGTAAACTATTGTGATCTTGATCATTGCCTTAATATTAAGTTTGTTGTATCAGTACCCATGATAATTGTAATTTTAAATCAATACTTATATACGCTTACCCGGAATACAGTAATACTCCATGGTAAAATAATGAGTCCGTCCAGGATACGAATCACCACAAGCACTTGGGTCCGCTGGGCCAATTCTTACATCTCCATATGACGATCTCCCTGAACAAGCAACTTGCTGCGCTGTGCCAGTATATGGTGGTTCAAAACAATCGATGGGATCATAGTCACAGCATCCAGAAACAGTGTTATAGAGAGAACATTTACGGGTGAGTTTAGAACCATAATTTCACATCTTTGACAGCAATAACTTCGTTAGCAGGACATCGTCTCTCGAAGTATAATACCTGCACAGACAGTAGTCCTTTCTGTGCTGCCCTCGGGTAGCGTTTGGCCTGAAACATATACGAACAGCATTGTGTTACACAAGTGTAATGGATTCAGGTTTTCATGTTCTTTTGCTATGGTTTACTATTATTGTCATTGTTTTTTCTATCGGCCAGCTTACAGCTTGGGTTTATGTTTGTCTTAATTCGTTTTGTGTGTCAGCTTTATTGTTTTACTTTTTCTTTCGTAACTTAATGTTTAGGACCAAATGTGGTAAACGACTGTCACGGTGTCGGATTCAGATCTTTGCCTTTTCATCTACTTTCCTTTTTACGTTTTGTGAATTATGAATAAAATATTTGTAATATTCGCGAGCCGCGACACGAGAAAATCAATAAAGTGGATATGCGTCCCAGCGCAGACTCAATTCAACCTGGGAATCCACCAAGTCTGATCAGACATTTTGTTAGCGGCTTAAAGGATAGCCTAGGATCGCAGCTACCTTTATGCGGACAGCGAAAAGTCTGATCAGACTGAGCGGATGCCCAGGCTCATTTGAGTCTGCGCTGGGCGCACAACCATTTTGTTGGTTTTGTCGTGTCGCGGCTCATTAATGTATTTGTCATACCATTCTACAGAGGAAATGGAACTTCAGATTTGTTTGAACCTGAAGGAAGAATATCTATTTCAAACTTAGTTCATGTTTTGACTAGAATAAGCGCGACTTACGGACATTTGACTTTAACAAGCGCAAGCTTGAGGGTTATCATGCGAACCGAACAACCAACTAAATGTTTTGTACCACTTCAGATACTGAGGGTGAAGTTGGGCCTGTAAAATCGATTTAAGCCCCCCAGTAATTCATTACTGACCGTTCCAAGGCGGTTGTTCTGTTGTGGTTCTCTGTTGCCTGTTTTTGGTGTCAGAGTTTTTGTGATGTTTTACCTAATGTATGTTCTTATTATTTTTGGTTCGGTTTGGGTTGCTGAGTGGCCACCTTTTGGGAACAAGCTGCTCACTCGGTTGGCCTTATGTTCTCTGTATCTTGATTATTTGTAATCTTAGTTGTTTCCAACTATGGTTTGAGGGCTGGATTTGGATTTTGATTGTTTCAGTTCCTGGTCTTTGCATACTTTTTACTTTTGATATGAACAATACCGGCCAAGTGAGATGAGACCAGCTACAGTTCAGAATAAACATTTCTCATGAGACTATATCAGACCTCTAAAATATTGGAAGATATATAACTATATTAATGTAATGTTGAATATAAGTCACAGTGACCTAGAACAGGCATGAGGCCAATCACTGTATCTGAAGGTACAATCACACAGTACAATGCCAGTCAATGAAATGGTTTAAGAGATATTGTCTTAAATCAGTGGAGCATGAAGTATAGGTCACACCTAGTATGAGGCCACTCATACTGAAAACCCAATGCATCAACCCAAGTATGATGCAAATCATTAAAACGTTGTTAGAGATATTGAATGAAATCACTGGACCATGAAATATAGGTGAAACTGATCTAAAATAAGTGTGATATCACTCACAGTATCAACATAAGCAATGAACCAAAGTATAATGCAAATCCATGAAAAAGTGTTAAAACTACGAGGCAAAACCACTGACCATGAAATAAAGGTTACTGTGGCATACTGCTAGTTTGAGGTTAAACATCGGGTCATATTGGATCATTATCACAAGCAATCATGTTCGTACATTAAATAGTCTTCGAGACAAGTTGCAAAATCACTTGACTAAGAAATCACTGTGACTTTCTGTTAGATTTAGGTCAATCATCATGTCATACACAGTCATTTTCCCCAGACTCATGTTTGTACATCAAAAAATCTTCAAGATAAATTGCAAGAGCACTGGACCATGAAATATGGGTCACTGTGCCACATTGTTAATTTGTTAGTTGAGGTCAAACAGTAGGTCATACTGAGTCATTATCACAAGCAATCATGTTCGTACTTAATACAGTCTTCAAGACATAAGGCAAAACCACTGGTCCATGAAATATAGGTTACTGTGACCTACTGTTATTTTGAGCTCAAACATTTGGTCATACTGAGGCATTATGCCTAGCAGTTATGTTCATACATCAAATAGTTTTTAAGATATAAGGTATAATCACTGGACCATGAAATAGCTTATGGCACAATATGCATAAGTGCCTTCGGTAGGTATTCCACAGACGTACCTATGGGTAGCTTTGAAAACTTTTTCCCTTGTAGTTACTTAGAAACTGGTTGAACGCAACAGGTGCATATTTATTATGTACAATCAACCATGAAATATAGGTCATGGCTCAAAACGTATCCTTGCTTTCAGTAGATCTTCCCAAGATCTATACATGGAAATTTAAAGAGTAACTACACTTCAGGAACTGACTGAAATAGATCCCAAACCCTTTTCCCAACATCAAAGGGAAAGATTGACAAAGACATTCCAACAAACAATAAATTACAAGTGATAAACCGAGTCAGCAGCTATTTCCCAAAAAGGTGGCAACTCAGCTATCTTTACGAAACTAAATAATTTAGACCAACAGAAGGGTAACAACAGACTAAGTAATTTATACGAAAAATATTTAACAACTATTTTTACCTATTTTCAAGTTTTATCACAGAAGGGTTAAAATGATAACACAATAAACCAAACAGCACCGAACATAAAACAAATGCAACCGCAACGATGACACCGCCTTGGGACGGTCAGTAATAACTACTGGAGGGTTTACACCGGTTTTTACTGGGGCCAAACCTTCACCCTCACCCTCCGCCGAGGTGCACACAATTAGTTGGTAGTTCGGTTTGTATGGAGGTCCCCTAACTCATCAGAGAGTCATCACGGGCAACAATTAAAATCAAGAAAATACTGTGATGAAGCAAGGATGAGGACTCGACAGCCAAAACGTGTTGAGACACCTGGAGATCTCTGGGGCGTCAGCAACACCACTAGAACACTGGAGCAAAAGAAGACCACCAGTTGAACCCCGGTGGGCCAAGAAACAGACAAACATCCGGCCCCAACCAACTAATATATAGCTTTAAGTAGGGGCTATCATAGAGTCTGAACCCCGACCCGTCGGCATGCAATTAAAGAGGACAGCAAAGTTGTCAACCGTGATTGGGTTAACCATTAAGCATGCAGACTGTCGCATTACATCTATGTTATAGCCAATGCGTTTAAATCGCATGATAATTTTGTTAAATTGATCAGGAAATTGTGTTTTCCCTACTATTTTGCGTAATTTATATACTAAATCACCATAAGATTCAGGTTCCGATAGGCCTTGTTGCAAAAGTGACACTAACCCTGTATTATATTAAGAAACCAATTCAAAGTGTCCACGATAAAATTTAGAAAAAGGTTTCCGAAGTTTATGATACCGATACCCCTGCTGTAACAGCTTGGCAGTCAAACTTTTAATACGAGCTTTGAAATCAGCCAAATAACTAGACACCCTAGCGAAGCGAATAAGTTGAGAAATGTAAACACGAAAAAATGTGGTGTGGGGAACATCACCATCCAAAAACGGAAAATTAGCATTGTCGAAATCAAAATCATTGCGTTTGGCATAAATTTTAGATGAAACAAATCCGTCTAAAATTGATAAATGTAAACCCAAAAATGGGGCCTCGGTATCAGAAGTATTTGCTTTATTTAACTTCAGTTCAGCAGGATAAATTTGACTAACCATTCCATAAGGATTGTCAATATTTAAAAGGTCGTCCAAGTATCTACACGTCGAGTTGAATGCTTCAATGACATGAGCTTGAGTATCATCTGAAAGAGACTTCATAAAGTCTCTTTCATAGCAAAATAAAAACAAATCTGCTACAAGAGGAGCGCAGTTAGTACCCATCGGAATTCCTACAATTTGTCTGTGTAACTTAGTACCAAACCTGATGAAAATGTTATCTAGAAGATATACTAAAGCATCACAAACATTTTGGCAAGACCACATTTTAAACCTTTTTTGGTCATCGGAAGTAAAAAAATCATGTTTATCATTACAAGCAAGATAAAGAGCACCCTCTCTCTGAAAAGTAGTCTCAATTAATTGTTTTAGTTTCTTTTTTATTAGATTATGGGGCAAAGTTGTATAGAGTGTAGAAAAATCGTATGTAGACAAACTAGACGCGCGATATCCTCCAGACTTTAGTTTATCAAGAACCTCAGTTGAATTTTTAAAGTGACCAAAACAAATTTTTGCCTGACCGTTCGTAAACTTTTTTGCAGTACCTAATTACATGAATTTTGATAGCGGTAAGGCAAGAAGTTAAAGGCCTAGATTTTGTTCTATAATTTTGACCCCCGCAATTTAATCCCCTCCAATAAACAAGTGATAAGAAAATCAAAGGCACCTCCTAATCACCTCATTATTAGGGTCATAAAACAATGCTGTACTGAAACCACTGCCTGCCTGTGGGGCCCCAGTGGGATAAATTCATGCATCAGTCAAAATGTTAGAGATCATAACAATATATTCTATAATTTGTTAAATATAATTTGCTGATTAGCAGTCAAAGAATACTCACATACTAATTTAAAAAAGACGAAGAAGATGAAAAAAGGGGAAAAAAGGGAAAAAATGAAAAAAAAAAAAAAAAAGAACTTCAGGAAGACAGAAAAAATAATGGAATATTTATTTTACAAATATTTTCTTCTATTATCACTTACTACTTTAACTTTTTTATATATATTTTTAATATGTTATTTTTAATTTCACTTTCTTAAATTTTATTTACTTTTTATAATTGTATATTTTTTGTATTCTATCTAGTTATTCATTTTATTATTATTTGTTTTTGTGAAGTAAGTCAAATGCTCTGTAATTTAATATATTGCCATTATAATAATCTCAAGAAGAAAAAAATATGCAGGGTTTAAAGATGAAATTTATTTCAAAGATCACTTCAAAGACCCAAAAGGATCCAATTTAATTAGATTGTGAAACCTGTGTTTGAGTAGTTTGGTGACATTAAACTTGTTTTTGACACCTTTTGACAACAGTGAATTGGTCAAAGTTCATTTGTTTTTACACGACCTGACACTGTGGTTTGAGACTGCATTTTGTCAATTATGGATATATCAAATATCAATAGTTTGTTTCCACAGAGTATATTATTTTATTTTGGCTTCTCTCATAATGAATTTTGATTGTGAAAAAGGATAGATGTGAACTTAAAGATTTTGTAAACATTACCAGAATATATGTATCTAAAATGTTTTTCTACACCAAACTTTGATGAATACTAATGCCAGGTATCTCTGTTATTAATTTCCCCCAATTTTGAGCCTCCGAAAGGAACTGCTGGGACACTGGTCTAGAGAAGACATGCTAGCCAGAGGAGGCTGTTTATTGGATTAGATAAGGATAACGTAACTTACTAATGACAAAAAAGGTCTTTAATAATTTGGAAAGTTCAGTAGTGGTACAAACACTAGAATTAGCAATAAATCTGGCTTTATATGGTCGTTTATGAAGTTTAGGTGACCAGTACATCGTAGGAAGCTTGTCCTGCCGTTCCTCTACCTTTACAGAAAACTTGAGGGCTATATCATTACAGTGCCTAAAGACAACAGACGTTTTGTCTTGTGAAGTCTCTTCATTGGCCTTAGTGCCGCTAAGCTCTTGGTTTAATGTGTTAATATAGTGTAACCGTCAAACAACGACAACATTATTTGCAGCCTTGTCTGCTGGAACCAAACCAAACTTACTATGAAACTGATGGATACCCAACTTCAGGTGACGGAATGTTGATTTAGGTTTAGGCGGCAAAAGATTTGTGTTATGGGAATAAAATTTAATACGTTTATCCATTACTTTAAACATGTTCACCTTCCAGTCCTTTAAGGCATCAGACTCAACATGCTCCCGCTTGCACCGTCGATTACCAAAATCACTTGAAGAACAGGCTATATCTTCCCTACATTTTTTGAAATCAATACGGTTAGGAAATCTATATTTTGGTCCGTTCGAAATAGTGTTACGAATTTTGAATCTGAAATAACATTAAGATTCCCTGTAATGACATGGCCAGCGTCAGGATAGATAAATTTGAAGTCTATACAATCTCATTTATCAGAGGTATTTGTGTGAATATCAAGATCTGAGACCAGTTTATTAAAGTTAAATATAGTGTTTCTAATTGGTTTGTTATATTTATAACATATGATAGGTGGCTCCTTAGTCACGAAATAATTCGGGATCGATGCAGTTACAGACCGATCCTTAAAAACACTTTGTAGGTCAATAAATGATAGTGGTCAAGGTACCCAAATCATAAGTCCGAACTCGTAAGTCATTTAAACATAGACAATTCCGGAATATTTTAGATACACAGACATGGACCCCAAAACAGAGGTGTGATCAGGTGCCCGCGGGATAGTAAGCATCAACTGCCTATTATAATACACCCGCCATATCTATGTATCTGTGGAAAAAGTCAGTGAAAATGAAAGTCCGGTATTTGAAAGCTTAACTAAGCTTCGGCTGAGGCCATCAAATCGGAAATTAGTTTAGAAACGGCCACATTGTAGGGGTCAACAAGGTCATGGTGTCTCCCATAAAACTTTTTAACTGTCGACACAAGCTTTGCTTTATGATAACCCTGCTTCAACAGTTTCTGAGTGAGTAGCTTCCCTCTTTCAACAAAGTCTTGATATTTGAAACAGGCCCTAGCATAGCGGACAAGTTGAGAAACATAAACTCCGTATGCAGGTGCCGAAGGGATATTACTACTCAGAAATGGAAAGTTAACTATGGGAAAGTTGAAGTCGTCCCTCTTGTCATAAAAGTAAAAAGTATGCAAAGACCAGGAACTGAAACAATCAAAATCCAAATCCAGCCCTCAAACCATAGTTGGAAACAACTAAGATTACAAATAATCAAGATACATAAAGCCTAGTAACAAGCTTTCCATTGTCAATATAGAGATAGCAATCTAAGTATGAAGCAGATGAACTGGACTCTGTGGTATCTTTAATTTCAAGTTCACATGGATAGATGAGGTCAATATACTCTGAAAAATCAATTTCTTTATTTATAAAAGGAATTTTGAGAAAATGTCTTTTATGGTTGATCATAGATTCGATTAGTGGACGAAGAGCATGTTGAGTATAACATATTGTCAGGAGTGCGGCCTCGTAGAGTTGCTGACCCTTATCGTAGAACTTATTAGCCTCATCATCTAAAATACATTTAACAGAAACCGGAAGGGAACATAAAAATGAGAGCATAGAATGTCGACCTTTTTTTTTTAAGTATTTCAGACAAATTTTAAGGGAAGCATTGGTTTTCTTAATAGCAGTATTTCTTCGTTTTATATTACCGTTTTTTCTTAAACCATGACTTCTATGCTTGCGTTTTGGAGTATCAAAAAGAGAAAATACATCAAAATTAGGCATTTTCGAAATGTTACCTTCTTGATAAATGTTGTCATTAAACCCTAATGGAAATGCAGTTTGTAACAATATTATCCATTTTAACTCAACCTCATGTCTCTTTATATTTTTGAAACGCGAGGACGAATTAGTGTCATAAATTATGTTCTCTACTGGCTGTATAGATACGTCAGCAGGAAAATGGCCTGTACGTTTAAAATGTTGATAAAGAAAAAGTATCATTTTTTTAGGCTTTTTAATTCTACGATAATGTTCACCAAGTCGTTTCTTAAATGCACGACTAGGTTGTCCAACATATTGCATGTTGCAATTTTGTGTTTTTCAGGTTAAAACGCATATCAGATCAGTCGATCTACAGTCCAGTTCAGAATTATTGACGACTGAAAATGTTCTACCATTGACAGATGATGTAATGGTAGATCTGGTACATAAATATTTACAACAATTATACCTCTTGGCATTGCACTTAGAGATATTAGGATACATTCCAGGCCTTTTGAAGGGATTGGAATACTTGTGAAGTATTGGTGACTTTATTGAAGATAATCTAACATGCGAGTTGTTACGAAGAACGTTAAAATCTGATGAGCCATTGAGGTTGACTGAAAAGGCCGAATATAAATTTAAAGGCCTTATTCTTACTGAAGGTTGGAAAGTTTTGAAATCATTTACGGAATTAGGAATCCGTACAGAAGCCTTATGGGAGTTATTTTAATTTTAAGTCTGTTAGTAATACTCATGGTTGTTTGATTGGTGGGGATACCGTCAAGAGAGAAGCAACACTCATGTTTGATGACTCTAGCCCTTGTGGTTACATAGAAACTGAGCTAAATGCAACAAATACATAGTGTTTCTAAGAGTAATCAGGTGTGGCATATAGGTCATGACCGGATAGGCATCGCTCCTTTCAAAAGGTCTTCCCAGACGTATCTAGGGAGTAATTTTTAAGACTCGTTTCATTGTGGTTACTTAGAAACTGAGCTAAACGCAACAGGTGAAAATTTTATTTATGTTCAATCAACCGTGAAATATAGGTCATGGCCCAATATGTATCTGTGTTCTTAGTAGATCTTTTCCAAGTCGTATCCATGGAGCAAGTTTGAAGACTTTAGCCCTTGTGGTTATTTATAAACCGAGCTAAATGCAACAGATAAATATATATTCTCTGTTCAGTCAACTTTGAAATATAGGTCATGACCTGATTTGCATCACTGCTTTCCGAAGATCTTCCCCAGATATATCTTGGAGCAAGATTGAAGATTCTAGCCCTTAGGCTTACTTAGAAATTGAGCTAATTATATATTTTTTCTATGTTCAATCAGCCATGAAATGTAGGTCATGGCCCAATATGCCTCGGTGATTTCAATAGATCTTTTCCAGACGTATCTATGGGCCAATTTTGAAGGCGCTAGCGCTTGCGGAAACTTAGAAACTGAGCTAAACGCAACAGGTGAATATATTTACAAAGGCGCACGCACCTTAGCACAAGCATGCGCATGCACACAAAGGGTATTCCACAAACACGTCTTTGCTTCGCAAATCGCGCTAAAATGGAAGTAAGTCTGTTAAGACTGTGCGTCTTTTCAATTAATTAAATCATATAGTTAGAAACTTCAAAATGATTGTTTTGAATGGCTTTTAGAATAGAATATCTCAAGTTGTAATTATTGAAGAACGGACAAATTTTCTACAGTGTATTTTTGTATCATGATTTTTATGTTCCCCGACGGGTGAGCATATAGTGGGTGCTTTGTCCGTCCATCTGTCCGTCTGTTCGCCCGTCACACTTTTGTCCGAAGCGTATCCCTGAAAGATCTGTGTATTTGAAAAAAATACTTTTGTACACGCCTAAACATCATAAAATTTGAAGAATTGAAGACTCAAGTGCAAACATGAGTTGAAAAGTTTATGCAAATTTATTAATATTATCATAAAAAATGTATCTCTATAAAAGAATCTTATACGGTCGAAGTAAGCTTATCTACTTTTATCTGTCATTTTTTTTCAAGATTTTATAAACTGAGTTTTCTGGTGCGTGTGGGATCAATTAGGATCGCGTGTGTGTTGCGTCTGAGTGCGAGATGCCCGAGAGGGGAATGGATCAGGAATACAATGAGGAGACGTTTGTTCCGCCACATGTTCCCTGTTACCTAGTCTCTTTTCTCAGTGCATATATTAAATATATCAGGCGTGCCTGGCGCGGACATATGCAGCAGCCTTGATTATGGTGCAATGGTGTTCTTCCTCTGGTACTACATGTTGTACGTATATTGATTGACATCTATCGTATATTGCTTTAGAAGCTGTATATTTGTAACTGTTTTGACAGCGTAAAACATGTTGTTAGCCGTGTTCACTCTGTGTCAGTTATACTTATTTTTAGTCATAATCGGAGAGACTGAGTGCAGGTGCATGATGTTCGAATATTGGATCCGCCAGATGTTCCCTGCGTCTCCGGTTTTGGAGTGAATAGTTCAGTTTGCGCAGACGAATTCACTAATTAGTGTGTCTGTCTCACAAGCATATTAGGCAACGGATTGTAATCGACTTGAAGAAATTTGAAGAAATTTCAAACATGTAAACACCGAATCGTTATGTACAGATATTCTCCGCAGCTTCAACAGTTTGTACCATATGACTTTTTGCTGCTGACGGATACAAACCTGGTTCTGTGTTTGCTCTGTGACACGCAAATGGTGTTAATGACGGAACTGGGCGCGGGGATATGATGTCTGGACATCGGCCCAGGCACATATTACCCGCATCGTTGTCCTTGATTTAAGAAGCACGATATGCTTGGCGCAGGTGAGCACAAGTCTAACTTTGTTTCATATCGATTCAGATTAGTGCCTATCTCCTAGAAATCATAAGCTTTGTCAATGCATTCTGTCGAGTAAATATACTGCTCACAAAAAGTAGGGGACATTTTGACACGGAAGCGAGTGAAATAATTAATAATCGTGACTGGGTTAGATAAGTATTGTACATTGAAAGAGCACTATTTAAGTGAAAATATTCAGCTAAAACAAATAGTCACAACAGGTCACGTGACATTTAGCAACACATAGAGGACGATGGGGTCTCGACCTTATTTTCGCATCGGCGAAAAGAATTCCTTTACATCCTAAAGCTATATAATTATTTAAGGTTGTCATACTGTTACATACTGAAACCGCCCACTTTGGTAGTTTTTTTTGCATTATTTAAAGGGTAGGGCTCAAGCAAATGTCATCATTGTTGAAACGATACCCACTCAATGGTATCGTGCACACTTGCCGTTTCGTCTTTTGGTTAAACAGCATGGAAAAAGCACCTGTATCTTATATACCGAATCATTAGGGGCTTGTCTTGATAAAGTTTGCATAAACAAATATAAGTCACTAGTCTTGTGTCGATCCGTGGTGTACTCCGGATTTACTGTAGGTAACGTGACATATTAAAACGTATCAATATTCATACTGAAAGTCTCTATGAATATTTGTTTTACGAATTACTTCAATGCTCAATCTTTTATTTTTTCTTCATTCTGCTGTCTTAAATGTCTTAATATTCCGTACTTTTTGTGGGCAGTATATATAACAGCTACCGTCATTGCTTAGAAAATCTCTTTTGTATTTTGTGATTCTCTTGTTGATTACATATGTTGTAAACCAGTAAGTATGAAGTTGAAAGCTGGAATTGAATAAACTTTATAAATTAGATAACAATGAGAGGAATTGCAGAGCCTTGTCACAAGTATTTATAAATATAGCTCTCTTCCTAGATTTTTAAGTATTTTGCTCATCGGAAACATATCAACGAAAGTACAAAAAGAACCAAAGGAAACTAGACACATTGAAAGTGGGCAATTAGAGGAAGTACACAGCGTTAGAACCATAGCCCTGTCACAAGTATTTATGAAGTTAGCTACCTTCTAAAATTTTGCAGTTTTTTCTGGTCTGAAGTATATCTTCTGAAGTATTAAAGGGAACTAAATGACTCTTCACACATTGATAGATGACAATAGTAAGAGGAAGCGCAGACTACTATAACGATAATCCTACCAAATGTAATTACAGAGTTAGCTCCCTATTTTTTCAGTATTATGCTTGACCGGATGATATCTCTAGAAGTATTTAAGGAAACTAAAGGAAACACTAAACATTAATAGAGGGCAATTAGAGAAAGTGCAGAGCACCAGAAGCATAACCCTACCCTAAGTAATTACAGAGTAAGCTCCGTTCCTAGTTTTATCAAGTATATCACTTGTCCGGAGCATATTTCTAGGAGTTAAAGGGACTAATTGAAACTTCAAACACTAACAGAGAGCAATGACGGAAAGTGCAGAGCACAAAAACCATATTTTTATCCGTTATTTTGGAGTCACTTCCTTTCTTATTTTTCTTAGTTGTATGCTTGTCCAGAGCCTATCTCTGAAAGTGCTGAAAAGAATTAAATGAAATTTGACACATTGAAAGAGGGCATAGACAAAAAGTGCAGATTTGAGAACCATAATCCTATCACAAGCAGTTTGGGAGTTATCTTTAGTCTTTAGTCCTACATTTTCCTGCTTATTCGGAACAGATTTCTAATTATTAAGCAGAATCAAATAAAAGGCGGAATACTGTTACCTGGCAATGACAGAAAAATCAGAGAGCTAGAGCCATTACACTACCACAATCGGTTTTGTGTTTATAATGTTCATCCGTTACGGACTGCCATTTCACAAATACCGTGATGGCTAAACATTATTATGCTCTGTGCTCGTTTCTCATAAATTGCAAGAAAGCTGTGTTACTGAGTATATTTGTATATTCTCATTCCGTTACCGCTACTGTTTCCACTTTTAAAAGAAATCGACAGGATTTTCATAAGAACTCATATTATGTTGCTGTAACGTAACACCTCAATCTCATAACTCTTCATGTATTTAGTTCCATGTAATGCAATGACAGTACAAACCAACCGAACTATCCAGTTTAACATGTCTTGGTTACCCCGCAAGACCCTCACTCGGAGCTTCCTCGTGGAGTCTTCCTTTTCTGTCCCTCTCTTTTTTATATTTATATTTATTTATTTTAGTATTTCTTTGTACTGTCTCGTTCATAGCTGTTAACAAGGGTGGGTTTGGATACCGTGACTTTGACATATATTCTATTTCCTTAATCAATTTCCTATCATTGCAACGTGTGTGGTGACGTCCATGAGAACCGCTTTGGTGAGGCGGTTCTACTATTGGCCACGGTTCATCTCTATGATAAAAATAGAAAATAGGTAATAATAGTGGTTAAATGTTTTTCTTATAATTTGCTTAGTCTGTTGTAACCCTTCTGTTAGTCGAAATTATTGAGTTCAATAAAGATAGCTGAGTTGCAACCCATTTGGGAAAAAGCTGCTGACTCGTCTTATCACTTGTAATTTATTGTTTGTTGGGATGTCTTCGTCAATCTTTCCCTTTGATGTTGGGGATAGGGTTTGGATCTGATTCAGTCAGTTCCTGAAGTGTAGTTACTCTTTAAATATGTATTCTCTATATGTATTGTCATATGTATTGTACTTATATTATCAGTTTATGCAAATGAAATAATGTTTCTACTAAATATTTAGTGGTATAAACTTAAAATAATTGGATAATGTGGTAAACCCTTGTGTTAAAATTAACAAATTCTTAATTACACATTGAAAGCCACAACACATAAGCCAGTTCTGGAGCACTGGAGCAGAGATCTTTCAGAAAAGAAAACATATGTATTACTTAAAAGGCTGTGTGTGTAAGTGGGCGGGGGGGTCTCTAAAGGCAAAATACTTCCAAGACCCCTTTTTTCTATATTTTGCTGATGAACAGTTTAATATGCCCGCTTTATCCTGACATATCTGTGATCGCGCGTTAAGAGCTATTTTCCGAGACAGAAGCGTTTTAAAACTGTTGGGGTAACTATAGGGCCTGGCAGTGCATTTTTAACAGCATTTCGATTAGACAGAGCTACCAAATTTCTGTAAAAGAAAAATGTTGCTTAAATCGAAAGTTGAATGCACTAAAAGATGTTTGGAACATATTTTTTATTTCTAAAATGTAGGATTTCTTCCAAAATATGGACCCTGTTAACACCTGCCTGATTTTTAATTTTTTGGCATAAAATTAAAATGCATGGGGGTTCTTGGAAACTATAAAAGTAAAAAGTATGCAAAGACCAGGAACTGAAACAATCAAACTCCAAATCCAGCCCTAAAACTATAAAGTCTTGGAAACTATAAAGCCTAGAGATGTTAAACTTGAGCCCCTATTACATTTTGTGTTGAAATTCCGAATGCATTGTTCTGAAAATGGTGTTATCACTTGTAATTTATTGTGTGTTGGGATGTCTTTGTCAATCGTTCCCTTTGATGTTGGGGATAGCGTCAGGGATCTGATTCAGACAGTTCCTGACCTACTTTTCATGGTTCACTGAACACAACATTTTATATTCACTTCAATTCTCTAATGCAAATACACAATCCAGACGTAAAAGCTTGTCACCGCAGAATTTTTCTTTCCTTGTCTTTTTCCTGAAATAACTGTTGTTTCATATATAAAACCATAGAACAACACGTCCCTATTCATTAAATACAAGCTATCTAGCGACACTCGTTTACATTTGAACTTAGTATCAGACCATTACGTGATAAGAAGCATTATATCAAGTAAGTATTTAAACGGTTTAATTCATCAATAAAGTAAATCTTACCTTTTAAACACAGAAAATTAAGAAGAAACCCTCCGAAAAAGATATACGTTTTTGCCATTAGGACTGGCAGTTAAATCTGCAGTGTCACTTTTACAAAACTCAAAGAAAAATGTAAAATAATATGTTTGAAGAGTCTAAAAATATTTTTTTCTAAAGCACTATTGCAAGGGATACGCTTTTTGAATAGCATTACATTTAGGTACTTATCTTTATTAATTTTCGATATATAGTACAAGTGACAAATACATTTGTATGGTCCTCGCAGGTGGTTGTCAATCTCATAAAAACAACTTTATTAGCAACAACAATGTATTTGAAATCAATAAATTTAATGACCCTTATTGATTTCAAATTTATGTGCCAGTTCGTTATTTCATATTTGTAACAACATAGGAGCAAACAATATATGCATTATAAAATAACTTTATGGCGCACAGTTTCACATAAATTCATACTCACATGTTTGAGGGCAAAATCGTAGGTATAACTTATGCTTTATACACAAAACCAGATTCAGCAAATTTCAAAAAAATTATTTTGCAAATAAAATAATTAATATAATTTGGCTCTCAAATGGGGGCTGCTCACATCTGGCAGAGGAGCTAGGTTGTTACTAGTCCTAAACCGAGGAGACAGACAGGGGCGGTAGGTCCCAGCCCCAATGTAGCTATTGTAGCGTAAACAAAAAAGGGGTGGTAGAGCCCGACCCCAATGCACACCTCAAATCCGGGGGCGGTAGAACCGATCCCCACTACACATAGATCTGGGGCGGTAGATCCCAGTCCGAGTGCACAGAACCTTTACATACAAAATTACGTATAAATTAATTAAGTATCCGACTTTGGAGGGCGTAAAAAGGGCACAAACAAATTATGTAATCAAGCGAATAAGTGAATTCAGCATCCGAATCTGGAGGGTGTTAAAATGGCAACCTCTTTATATGGCGAGATGGCAGAACCCGACCTTTTGATATGGCGAGGTTGTAGAACCCGACCTGTTTATGGTGGGGTTGTAGAACCCGACCCTTGAACTGACGAGGTGGAAGAACCCGACCTCTGTAAGGCGGGGTGGTAGAACCGACCCTTTGATATGACGAGGTGGTAGACCCTCACCTCTTTATAAAGCGGGTCGGTAGAACCCGATCCCATGATATGACAAGGTGGTAGAACCCGACCTCTTGAAATGGCGAGGTGGTAGAACCCACTCCTTGATATGACGAGGTGGTAGAATCCGATCGTTTTTAATTTGCGGGGTGGTGGAACCCAACCCCTTGATATGGTGAGGTGGTAGAACCGAAGCCATTTATTTTCGAAAGCAGAAGGCGGGATGGTGGAACCCGACCCTTTGATATGGCGGGGTGGTAGAGCCCGACCCCTTGATATGGCGAGGTGGAAAATTCCGATTATTTGGTATTGCGAGCTGGTAGAACCCGACCTCTTTATACGGCGAGGTGGTAGAACCCGACCTCTAAATGACGGGGTGGTAAAACCCACCCCTTGATATGACGAAGTGGTGGAACCCGACCGATTTAAATAGTGGGGTGGTAGAACCCGACCCCATGATATTGCGAGTTGGTATAATGCGACCACCTGATATGTCGAGGTGGCAGGACCCTACCTCTTGATTTAGATAGCAAAAGGCGGGATGGTGGAACCCGACCCTTTGATATGGCGGGGTGGTAGAGCCCGACCTCTGGATATGGCGAGGTGGAAAAACCCGATCTTTGATATGCCGAGGTGGTAGAACCCGACCTCTTGATATATAAATGAAAAAGTCGGGATGATAGCACCCAGCTCCGTGCGTGCAGATGAGCAAACGGTGACCCTGAGCTAAGCAGACGAAAAGGCTGTGTGTAAGCATATAGCCCCACAAGTGCGAACGAGTACACGAGTTAGTATTAATACAGAAAAGAAATTGCAATGCAGACGAATAAAACGGGGCGGTAGATCCCGACCCTTTCAGGAGAAACATAAAGATCTCGACACTTGAAAATTATAAGGAAAGACGACAGATTGGGCTAGCAGATTTTTGCCACTTGGGCGCAGAATCTTTAGAGTAGAAGAATGGATGGGATGGTAGAACCCAACCCCCGACCACACAAGTGGCAGCGTCTACTGCGGTGCTAGAAATATATAGGCATTACATAATACTGAATTATTGCGCAGCAATGCCAAATGTGAACAACCCCAAACAGCATGTATTCTTAAAACAATTAAGATACATAAAACAAATATAAACACCCGAAACTGAACAAAGCATTTAACATGTCACAAACTGATGTTAATTGAAAATTGTAATCGCAAAATTTCTCACTACTGTTAAGTACAAAAGGAAAACAAATATATAAACTGAAATAAATAATTAACTCAGGCTGTTGAAATCGTAAACAGAAAATATCACACCTAGTAAAGGAGGAGCTGGGGTGGTGGTGGGTTAGCCTTAGTAATTCTGCAAGAAACAACTATTAGATACATCCTATCAGGAAGAAGTCTCAGAATACATTGACGGTTTTAAAAACAAGCGATCATGACCTTTAACACACATATACGTTTGATACTGCACTCCCATATTACCGTATATATGTATATTACAGATTGTAAAACTGAACCAGTTGATGTATGAATACAATGGTAATAATAATAGTGATAATAATAAAATAACCTTGTGTATAAATCACGATTATTAAATTCGTCAATTTATACACAAAACCAGATTCAGCAAATTTCAAAAAAAAATATTTTTCAAATAAAATAATTAATATAATTTGGCTCTCAAATGAGGGCTGCCTACATCTGACAGAGAAGCTAGGTTGTTACTAGTCCTAGACCGAGGAGACAGACCAGGGGCGGTAGATCCCAGCCCCAATGTAGCTATTGAAGCGTAAACAAAACAGGGGTGGTAGAGCCCGACCCCAATGCACACCTCAAATGCGGGAGCGGTAGAACCGATCCCCATTACACACAGACCTGGGACGGTAGATCCCAGCCCGAGTGCACAGAACCTTTACATACAGAATGACCTATAATTGAATTCAGTATCCGACTTTGGAGAGCGTTAAAAGGGCCAAACGAATTTGATTGAAAATCAAATGAGAGCCCCCAAAAGAGGATGCCTTTGACGCTAATATTTGCAAACGTTGAAGATAAAGATTAAGCGGTTTGAGATTAGTGCCTCTGCAACTATAAAAATAATAGTATTTTTCAATCAGTACATCACACTTTTAGGCTTATGTGAAACCATTTGTTATCGCTGATAATTGGCATTTGAGAAAGCAGGTCACTATTGTAGTTTAAATCTTTCAACATGCGTTTGCATAGCGTTAATAACATCCAGACACAGCATTGTTTTAATATTAAGGAATTTCTTTCAACAACATGGGAAAAGATATACTCCCCTGTAAACTGGCATGTTCAATGAAAAGCACTAATTGCAGTGAAATAATACAATGATAGCACCAGGTTTAGTGCAAGTTAACTAACTAATTTCCTGCTGCTCAGATATGATAACGAATGAGGTGAGTTATGCTCCAATAACAGACTAGCAGTCCTTATATATACATGCATGATAGTCGACTACGCACTCCTGTCAGAGCGAAACAGCAAGCAAATATCTATACCTATGCTTACGCAAACAGTGCCTTCAACTTGTTTCCTTTCTTCCTTTTTTTTTTAAATTACCTTAGTTTCCTAGGTTGAACATGCATACTGACTGATAAGAGCTGTATCAGACTGCATTATTAAGCATTCTGTTTTATGCAGGGAAAATAACTGTATGTAATTATTAAAACAAACATATATCTGACAAAACATGAAACCGAAATCCACATATAAGAAGACGAAACAATCACAAGCACTATAACGATCCGAAAGAGGCAAAAACAAGATACGACCGTTCACAAGGAATAGTCCAATCTGAAACCCGACAGTGCAACGGTTCACTGGGACTGTGTTGAAATACATAGGCATTGCAATTTTACATGTGACATAACATTTAGGGCCGATGCGGTATCCAAATTAAATATTGCATATAAGAAATATACATATTTCTAACACCGTGTGCCTGTAGAGGCTGAGCAACATTTTTAGTATTATATTCCACTACAATTCAGTGTTTCAGAGCGCATGAGTCTGAATGTCATGACACTGGCAATTGGTATCGATTTTCAGACGTTGAGATGACTGTCCTTTAAATACTTGGTGTTATGTCTATCTCCAATGATAGAATCGTCACAAAAACGTAGAATCATTTAAGTATGTTACAGAGTTGGAAGAAAATTGAAAATGATTTGTATTTGTAGAGCCTTTTGAAGTGTAAAGATCGAATTAGTTAAGCTCCAGCAGCGAAAAGTCGAGAGTAATATAGGAACTACCCTCAGCTCCATTATTTGTTGCTGTTGCTCGCCGCCATCTTGGATGACGTCATTTCCGACCGCCATCTTGGATGATGTCACTGACGGTCGGCATGTTGGATGTCGCACCATCCGGTCGGCCATCTTAAATGACGCAACATCCGGACGTCCATCTTGGATGATGACATAGCGCGTGACTCTTACGAAATGGGGCTCGCCCTATTGTCTTTTCATTACCCTCCTCTTGTGGGTTAAAGAATGTGTTATTCGATATTTCTTATCTGTTTTCCCCAACGAGTTAAATAAAGATTCGATTTATCATATGATACTAAAATCGCATTTTATCAGCAAAATTTGCACTAAAACGTCACGATTGCGCCATTAGAAAACGCAACGTTTTTATGGACGTCAACGTATAACGTTACGACGTAATTTGCATATTTAATCCACTTGTGGATTATTGCATTTAATGCATGGCTTTATTACACTCTCAGATGCGACGTCATATGATAATAGCTCTTTATTTTGCTTTCCATTCAGTATTTCCTACTACTGCTGTTGTTTCGTCATTTACTATTTTTCCTTTAATGTCGTAGGTTTCATGAGGAATTTGATCGTATCAGTTTCTGATCAAAGCCGTTTTGGACACTGTAGAAGAAGGATATAATTATTATCTTGCTCTCTGATTAGTAAGGAAGAACCTGGCGCCGGAGAGAAACATCTGGTTTTCCTGGCTCATATGATTCTAGATTTGATCAAGTGGTGGGTTTGGAGTGATTAACAAGGCCGAATATTTTGTGATTATGAACAATAGTATAATCCATAGCGGGAGTCATGTGCATGTAAAGCAGGTTTAATTGTCCATCCATGTGATTCATTGTTAATATATTTTAGGATGGTCTAGCAGTTGCCTGCTGGGAAAGAGTTGACATCTCGGCATTTCTCATGTCTTGTTTTGCTTTGTGTGCCGCCTTTATTATGGTCCTTTCCCATTAATGCTTTGGATAGGATGTGGCAAAGTGACGATTATATCGGTTCCTGAATATTGCCTTCTCAGCTACCTATCATTTCTAGACCTAAGTCAGCTTTGGCCGTTGTAAATTCACACGTTCCATAATTCTGCTATCCTTGCGGTCAGAGGTGTGCGTTCGCTTTTCGATTAAGCCTTTTTATTTCATTATTTGTATGTTTCTATTTAGGTTAGTCCTTGCCAGTTCCTTTTCAGGTTGCGAGTTTGGAACAAATTCTTATCGAGCTGCCATAGTTTAGGTTAAAGCCTCATCTGGCCTTTATCTGATTTCTATTACGTCACAGTGCAGTGATATAAATTTAACACATCCTACACATAAAGTTTGTGTTTATGGTGGGGAAATGATCTCTTAGGTATCTTTGTGATAAAATCTTAGCACCAGCAGTAGTTTCCTTACTGCCAGCTATATGTATGATATAAAATATACCACTGACATTTTATATACCCTAGTCCGATATGATCAGATGTTCATTACGAACGCTCTACCACGACATTTAGTAGTGGCGACGAGTGTCTTATATGAAGAAAACGGTAGACAATACGAGAGTAAAAACTTCCATTTTGCGTAAATTGTAGACATTAAGGATCTGTTCGTTTCTTTTCTTGTTTTGATGTTTTCTATAGTGGATTCTATGGTATTATTGCTTTTAACGTCTGAAGTATCACTCACTTAAATGCGCAGTTCCAGTTTATGCTGTATTTCATGTTGGATTCTTGTACGTCTAGAAGATGTATGTTATATGATTTGTGTTGTTATTAGCAATTGTATATGTGTAACAACGTGATAATAAGCCTAATCCGCGATTGCTGGGTCGAGTCGGAGGAAGTCTGAGCCGACCTGACAGCCTCAGCTACCTTTGGTACTGCTCACTCTCATTTGCGTGTCGTGGAATCAATGCAAACTCTTTAAGTATGTTGACTAAAGGAGATCTGTTCATACTCATCACTTCGACACATGTTAGAGAGGTCGAGCTCGAGACATTTTAGATCCGCACATCGTACATTGTCTTTGTGTCAAAGGCATTTTCACTAATACAACATAAAGTTCAACTATTCCCTATGGAACGCCGCAACTATCTTACATTCGGACGTGTCATTACGTTCTTTTAACAAACACTATTATATTGTTCATTTCTATAACGTTTTGTCTGAAAACTGTGACCTCTTGTCAGTTTGATATGCTGTCGGGTTAACTCGTTATTGTATACTGCTGATTTTCATAATTGCTTGTCAGAAAACCATAATGTCATGCCACCATGACATGTTGTCTGGTTGACTCGTGAGTATATGCTGTTCTCTTCTGTTATGTACTGTCAGAAAACCATTATGTCTTGTTAGGAAACCATAATGCCTTGTCAGAAACCATCGTGCTTTATTAGTTTGTCATTCGGTCTTTTTAACATGCAGCTGTACGCTGTTCGTTTTCATTATGTTTTCAGAACCCCATTTCATCTAGTCGTTTTTCATACTGTCTTTTTTATTTCTTATTTGATGCTGTTACTCTCCATTATGTTTTATCAGAAAGCCATTATGTTTTGTCAATCTGTCATGTTGTCTTGTTAAGTGGCTGATTTTTTTGCATTGACTTGCCGTTATGTAAAGTTAAAGAATCATTCTATGCTATGAAATCCACATAGTTCATTCACAGAGTATCATTTCAACTTATCTTAACCTGTTGTTAAGTCATCATTATATGTTGTTGTGTTAAAACGTTATGTTGTTGTCTGATAAAACCCTGTACCAGAAATCGATAAAACCCTGTACAAGAAGTCCGGTAACTGTTAGGGAGTCCGGTAGTACAGTACCTACACGGAATATTCACTAGACAATATAATAGTGTTTGAAAGTCGTCCGTCCAGCATTCCATCCATCCGCCCGTCAATCATTCGGGGTTTTGGCGCAGTGCAGAGGCATACATGCGTCTCTCCGTCTGTCCATCTGATTATATATGTGTGTGTATTTCTGTAGGTCTATCAATTCATCTTTCCGATCGCCCATTTGCCTGTCTGTTGTGTGTGTGTGTGTATGTCTGCAAGTCCATCTGTCCATCCGTACATATGCGCATCCATCTGATCGGCCATTTGTCTGTCAGCTCATCACTTTCCTTTTATTCTTCCCGAGATCCATACATTCATCTTTCTGTGTGCCGTTGCTCGTGTATTAAACAGTAGATTAGGGCGGGAGCATTTGGAGTCAGGGTATGCTAAGTAATACATAGGGCAGGGGCTAGGACGTGGGATTGTGTGGTGTGAATGGGTGGGTAAGTAGGGTAGAAGAATGGGCTGGGATTGATGGGATGGGTGGAGTATATGCTGGGAGTTTTGGGGATGATATGGGTATGGTAGAAAAAGTACGGTAAGTATAGGTATGGGTAGACTTTTGTCAGCCCAAGATGTAAGATATTTACATTAAATTTCACTTGCCTCTCTGATCCCTTTATACCTCCCTCAAACCCTCAAACGAAGATGTTAGAGTATGAAGTCTGACAAATAATAAAATAAAAAAGAAAAAAGAGACGTAAAACATTTAGGGACCGACCATTTGATATTCCGAGGGTGGGGGGGGGGGGGGGGGGGGGGAGGGGGTTATAATAAAATTAAAAGAAAAAAAAGAGAAGTAAAACATTTAGGGACCGACCATTTGATATTCCGAGCGGTGGGGGGTATGCTGGTACATTTTTCAAAATAAATCTCTGTCAGTGGATGTGCAAGAAAAAATAATTTGGCTCATAAGGGGATTTAGATAAATATTCTTGCCTCAAAAATAAGTGAAAAAAAAATAATCTGGCTCCACCCAAAATTTCCAAAACAAAAAAAAAATAGTCTGCAGTTGTGGGAGTTGTGGGGATAAAGTTGGTAGGGTAAAAAGGATAGGGCAAGGAAGGATATGGGTAGTGAGAGGGGTAAGAATGGGTGTGAGGAGTGGTGGTGGGGTGGTGGTGAGTGTGTAGACTTCGGAAGGATAGGTGAATGAGTTTGGCTGGCGTTGTGTATAGAACCGTTAGTGGCGGGAATAGGGGTCTGGATGGGAGTGGGTTCGGGCGGGTAACCATCAGGAGTAGAGGTTTGGTTGTGGTAGTTATAGACTGGGAGGGTGTCGTAAGTAGGGTAGGGTGAGTGAAGAGGTTTGGATGGCACGGTGTGGGAAAGAACAAGTGGTGACATTGGGATTAGGGTGGAGCCCGGAGCATGTTCGTAAGATAGTGTAGTGTATGATAGGATATGGTATAGGAGGGTATGGGTTGGACGGGCGTAAATGGGGTAGAGTGAGGAGGGGAAGAGTAGGTAAGGTAAGCTATGTGAAGGGGTTTGGATTGCATGGCATGGGGAAGAACAAAAGGTGGGATGGATATCTGGGTAAGGCTGGGAGCATTTGGGTATGGTAATGTAGGGTAGGACGGGATATGGGAAGAGGACTGGGTGGGATTGGGATGGAAGAGGTTTTTTTGTGGGATTGTAAGGGTAGGTGGAAGCATTTGGTTGAATATGTGTGGGCATAGGCATAGGCGTTAGCATAATGAATAGTAGGATAGAGAAGGGTAGGGGTAGGGAAAGAGGTTGGGATATTGGTGCGTATAGAGGAGGTAGGCGTAAAGATGGGGCTTGGTTTGGATATTGTTGGGTGTATGTAGGGTAGAGTAAAATGGAGTAAAGCAGAACAGATCATGGGAGGGGAGGGAATGGTATGTGGTGGTGGTTAGATGGGACTGAGGCTTGTGGAGTGCCTCTTTATACTTTCAGTAACTGTCTTACTTAAGAGTTTCGAATTTAATAAGCATTTGTCATTTTTGACTTTGTGTATGAGGGTATGGTGAGAATGGTTTGGTGGAAAATGTGAGTTAGGGTAGGGAAGAGTATGGCTAGGGAAGAGGTAGGGTGGGGTCCTGGGAGAGGGTTCAGGGCAGATAAGATGTTAGAGGTTAAGTATTCTATTCCTGTTTGTCCTGCCAACCGGCATGTCTCACCCCACAACACCCTACAACACAAGACTTGACAAGAGAACATGTCAAACAAACAAGACATAATAGTTTTGACAAGGCATAATGAAAATATACAACACACAACAATAAGTGGACAAGACAAAATGTCCAACTGACAAGACATTATGTGATTTTAACAAGAGATAGTGAAAATAAAACAGCATATAATAACGACTGAAAAAAACAGCGTGTCGAACTGACGAGACACAATCAAAATGAACAGCACATAAAAACGAGTGAAGATGACAGCATGTAAAACTGACAGGATATAATGGTTTTCAGACATGACATAAAGGCTTTCTAACAAGATAAAATGAAAAATGAACTGCATATAATAACGAGTGGAGAAGACATCCTGTTAAGCTGACTAATAAAGACTTTACGACAATACATAATGAAAATGAACAACATATAATAACGAGTGAAGAAGACACATTGTCAAATTGACAAGGTAAAATGATTTTCAGACAATACATAATGAAAATAAACAACATATAATGACGCGTGAAGAAGACATTATGTTAAACCGAGATGATATTATAGCTTTTAGACAAGACAAATTGAAAATGAACAGTATATAATAACGAATGAGAAACACAGCATGTCAAACTGACGAAACATAATGTAACTGAACAGCATATAATGCTTGTCCATATAACATACTGACATGTCCGAATATAAGACAGTTGTGGCGTTCCATAATTCCCTTTTACATTTTCGACAACCGTCAGAATTTCCTCCGCTTATTTTTGTCAGATACTTTTGAACGTAAAGAAAAGACGCCCCTTCACTTTTATAAGCTCTGAATCATTTATGCATATCACACTTACGTCAGTAATATCACTTTTCTACCTGCTGTAAAACTTATAACTATTTCCTGTTACCGTTGCACAGCATTGAATGACAGTTGTATGATGCCTGCAGACTGCTCTGCGGTCATCAGCGATTCAACATGTGACTCCAACAAATGTGTTTGTGCAAGTGGCTACCGGGAAGAGAACAATGAGTGCGTGGCAGCAACAAGTGAGGCGCCAGGTAAGCAGCTTAGCCTGTTATTATCAGATTAAACTATATGAATCTAAATGATCTAACTTTCTAGATTATGATGCTACATTTGATATTTTAATTATTATTTATAATATAGTCATCAACAGTAAATCTAAGTTAAGATCTATTCGGTATCTTTCATTTACAAAACAACAAATCCGCAGAAAGCGGTGTCGCACCTGCGGGGGTTAAGTCACGCGAGTTCTAATTGGTGGTGAAAACTATATTTCCCATGCTAACGCAGGTGTGACAAAAGCAGGTGTGACAAATATGACAACATTAAACATGTAAAAAAGTGGCAAAAATTAATCTGGGAAGTATGTGCAAACAATGTGCACATTTTTAGACCATGATAAAACACCTGTAAAGTTTCAAAATGATTGATAAAAAGTGTAGGAGGAGAGGTGCTCACAAGACACCCACTATGCAAGGTATTATGGTATGTAAAATATTGACTAAGTTAAACATGTAAAAAAAGTAACAAAAATTAATCTGGGAATTTTGTGCATATAATATACTTGCCCTTGAGCGATAAAATATATAATGGGGAAAATGTTGTCCGGGCCCTAGCTTCTTCATTTTTGATCGCAACTTCTTGTAACTTGCAGGTATCCAGGACAGTCAAAACATCTCGGATCAATTTGAATTTGGGCCAGGTTGGATCATACTTTTCAGAGTTACTTGCCCTTGAGCGATGAAATATTTTCCCATAGACTTATAATGGGGAAAATGTTGTCCGGGCTCTAGCTTCATCATTTTTTATTGCAAGTTCTTGTAACTTGCAGGTAATCAGACCAGCTTAAACATCTCAGACCAGTTCGAATTTGAGCCAGGTTGAATCATTCTTTTTCTAGTTACTTGCCCTTGAGCGATGAAATATATAATGTTGAAAATGTTGTCCGGGCCCTAGTTTCTTCATTTTTGATCACAACTTCTTGTAACTCTGCAGGTATCCAGGACAGTCAAAACATCTCAGACCAGTTCGAATTAGGGCCAGGTTGGATCATTCTTTTGAGAGTTACTTGCCTTTGAGCGATAAAATATTTTCCCATAGAATATTTTCCCATAGACCTATAGTGGGGAAATGTTTTCCGGGCTCTAGCTTCTTCATTTTTGATCGCAACTTCTTGTAAGTTGCAGATATTGTGGACAGCCAAAACATCTTGGACCAGTTTGAAATTGCGCCAGGTTGGATCATTTTTTTCAGAGTTACTTGCCCTTGAGCGATAAAATATTTTCACGTAGACTTTTGTCATCGCGCTAGCGCCTTGATTTGTGGACCAAATTCGATTTAATTCCATACAAGTGATTAGTATGACAATATCTTGGACAAGTTCGCGTTTCAGCATTCTTGGGTCAAGGTCAAGGTCACAGAGACTATTTTTAGAAAAAACTTTGGCATCCCTCTAGCACCTTCATTGATGGACTGATTTTGATTAAAACTTCACACAAATGTTTAGTATGACAGTATCTTGAATAAGTTTGCAATTCAGCATCCTTAGGTCAAGGTCACAGTCGCTATTTTTAGAAAAATTTTGACATCGCTCAAGCACCTTCATTTAATTTCACACAAGTGATAAGTATGGCAATATCTTGGACAAGTTCGCTTTTCAGCGTTCTGGATTCAAGGCCAAAGTCACAGTGGCTATTTTAAGAAAACATTGTTATCCCTCTAGCGCCTTCATTTATGGGCCGATTTTGATTAAAACTTCACACAAATGTTTAGTATGACAATATCTTGAATAGGCTCGGGTTTCAGTTTTCTAAGGTCAATGTCAAGGTCACAGTGGCTATTTTTAGAAAAAAACACTTTGTCATCGCTCTGGTGCCTTCATTTATGGACCAATTTCGATGTAACTTCACACAAGTGAAAAAAATGGCAATACCGTGACCAAGTTTGCATTTCAGCATTCTGGGTCAACGTCAAGGTCACAGTGGCTATTTTTGGAAAAACTTTGTCGTCGCTCTAGCGGCTTCATTTACGGACAGATTTTGAATTAGCTTCACATAAATGTTAAGTATGACAGTATCATGAACAAGTTTGCGTTTCGGCATTCTTTTGTCAAGGTCACAGTTGCTACTTTTAGAAAAACTTTGTCATCGCTCTGGCAACTTCATTTATGGACCGATTACACAAATATTTAGTATGACATTATATTGAACAAGTTCGCGTTTCAGCGTTCTATGGTCAAGGTCATAGTTGCTATTTTTAGAAAACCTTTGTCATCGCTCTGGCGACTTCATTTATGGACCGATTTTGATTGAACTTCACACAAATGTTAAAAAAATCCTTGAGTACTCTCTAGAGGGCACAGTTTTGATCCAATCTTTGTTCAGAATGTTTATTTCTATGTAATTTATGACAAGTTGTTCTAGTGACCTCCTTTATTAACCAGTTTTGTAACCAGTATAACTTCACAGCTGTATTGAATTTGTTTGCACTCTTCTAAAACCATTGGTTTAAGGTTTTAAACAAATGAGTGAAGTTTCAAAATGTGTCTGTTGACAGTAGGAGCTCCGGTTAGCTACAGGACCATTGGTTGTATTTAACTTCTTCAGTGTCGCTAAACCCCAAAACTTTGAAAGTAAAGAAATGATGGGCAGTTCTCGGAAGGCAACGAGCCCTCTCCCAGCCACACTTATTGTCGCGTTCCGCTGGACACATTCGCTGCAGACATCAGGTAAAAGACGCCTACGTATTTACTCGCGAGCGCAGGCGTCTCCCATCAAGCCACCTCAGCCCCCTTGCCTAGAGAAATGCGACAGACAAGGACATCACGAAAGAGATGTTCGATGCAGCAAGAACCCGCAAAAAGCCAAAACAGTTCAAAGGAATTGAAGCCAAACTCAGCTAAGATTCTTGTCGCTATGACAAGTTTGTCTTAGTTTTAGAATAATTTAGAATTTTTACCAGATATATATAAAAGGGATTAAGGTTACTTTAAATCAGTATTTCAATAGTGACCCCAAGGCTAGAGAACCAGAATCAAAACTGAAACACTGACTAACTGGGTTGATGATATCCTCGGGGACAAATTGTCCACCAGCAGCGATACCGACGCAGTGGTTCTAGTATAATCGTATCCATGCCAATTTTAGTGCGACAGACGCGCGTTTTTGTATTTAACTTCTTCAGTGCCGCTAAACACCAAAAGTTTGAAAGAAAAGAGATGATGGGCAGTTCTCGGAAGGCAACGAGCCCTCTCCCAGCCACACTTATTGTCGCGTTCCGCGGGAGACATTAGCTGCAGACATCAGGTGAAAGACGCCTACATATTAACTCGCGAGCGAGGCGTCCCCCATCAAGCCAACTCAGCCCCTTTGTCTCGAGAAATGCGACAGATTAAGGTTGCTTTAAATCAGTATTTCAATAGTGACCCCAATGCTTGAGAATCAGAATAAAAACTGAAACACTGACTAACTGGGTTGATGATATCCTCGGGGACAAATTGACCACTAGCAGCGATACCGGCCCAGTGGTTCTAATATAGACGTATTCATACCCATATTAGTGCGACAGGCGCGCGTTTTTGTATTTAACTTCTTCAGTGTCGCTAAACCCCACTCCAAAAGTTTGAAAGACAAGGGATGATGGGCAGGTCTCGGCAGGCAACAAGCATCGCTCTCCAAGCCACGCTTATTGTCACATTCCGCATCAGCTGCAGAAATTAGGCACGAGACGCGTACGTATTAACTCGCGAGCACAGGCGTCCCACTTCAAGCCACCTCAGTCCCTGTGTCTCGAGAAATGCGACAGACAAGGGCATCAGGAAAGAGATGTTCGATGCAGCAAGAACCCGCAAAAAGCCAAAACAGTTCAAAAGAATGGAAGACAAACTCAGCTAAGATTCTTGTGGCTATGACAAGTTTGTCTTAGTTTTAGAATAATTTAGAAATTTTACCAGATATACATAGAATGGATTAAGGTCGCTTTAAATCAGTATTTCAATAGTGACCCCAAATGCTAGAGAATCAGAATCAAAACTGAAACACTGACTAACTGGTTGAAAGATATCCTCGGGGACAAATTGTCCACCAGCAGAGATACCGGCCCAGTGGTTCTAATATAAACGTATCCATATCAATTTTAGTGCGACAGACGCGCGTTTCAGTATTTAACTTCTTCAGTGTCGCTAGACCCCAAAAGTTTGAAAGACAAGGAATGATGGGCAGGTCTCGGTAGGCAACGAGCATCGCTTTCCAAGCCACGCTTTTTGTCGCATTCCGCATTAACTGCAGACATCAGGTACGAGACGCCTACGTTTAACTCGCGAGCGCAGGCGTCCCCCTTCAAGCCACCTCAGCCCCTGTGTCTCGAGAAATGCGACAGACAAGGGCGTCAGGAAAGAGATGTTCGATGCAGCAGGAAGCTGCAAAAAGCCAAAACAGTTCAAAAGAATGGAAGACAAACTCAGCTAAGATTCTTGTCGCTATGACAAGTTTGGTTTAGTTTTAGAATAATTTAGAAATTTTACCAGATATACATAAAATGGATTAAGGTTACTCTAAATCAGTATTTCAATAGTGACTCCAATTCTGGAGAACCTGAATCAAAACTGAAACACTGACTAACTGGGTTGTGTATCCTCGGGGACAAATTGTCCACCAGCAGCGATACCGGCCCAGTGGGTCTAATATAATCATATCCATACCAATATTAGTGCTTTAGGTATGTACACTTGCTTTGACAGGCGCTGCACGGGGGCATCATTAGTGTCTTACAGACACAATTTTCTAGTTTTTATGATGACTGGCGTTAGAGCCTTTATCTCGTAATCCATGACTTGGTAACTATGTATGGTTTTATGTTTACTCTGTTCTGTCTAGCGTGTAATCACTTCATTAGGAGAAGAAAGTTGGTCACTTTGCTTGCCGTCTCTAATGGTATAACTGTCTGTGATCTCACGTTAACCACTATTTGGAAAACAAACATTCAACTTTTAAACCTTAAACTTGAGTCCAACATAAGTAAACTGCTTGTTAGCTTACATCTTAATCCTGAACTAAGTTGAGGATACATTGAATTACAAATTCTCTTCCATATTACTTGGCCGGTTCTACAATTTTTTATAGTCTTACTCGCCACAGTTACTTAAGGTGTCACGAAACAAAACAAAATCTAAGACCAGCCTGTGCATCCGCACATTCTGTTCACAGCCTTTGCCGTTAGGAAATATCATGTTACGATCCTGAGCAGTCTATAGGATTTAAACGAAATATGTAATTACACTGCCCAGACGGTTGACAGTTCTCAGTGTTTACAGATACGTAAGCATTTTTTTCACGGGAGGTGACTCAAAATATTATGCCGCAAACATATTAATATTGCACATTTATTTTCTTTTCAGATGATGGCTTGCCTGCCGGGGCTATTGCTGGAATTGTAATAGGCTGTTTAGTTGGCATCACAATAGTAGCTGGCATTCTTATCTATTGCCTGAAACGTTCAAAAGTAGGTCCAGGATGACAAAGGGAAATATTGTGATTTGACTGCACTCTTCTTGTATGAGTATAGCTTGCCGTTTGTGTACTTGACTCGGAAACTTTTCTACCTGTTTACGCATTGAGGCATCCTAAGTATCATACGATCTCCGCTTTGTAACAAATTGCACCTAAATTAATCAAATTAAAGTTGTTTTCATTAAATATTATGATAGAAAACAATGCAGAGCATCCTCAATTAATCAGGTCGACGATTTGCTGTCTGCATTAGACCCTTCTCTGAAGAAAGCACTGCACAGCAAATTTAGTGTGTATTGTGATAATAACATTGAAAAAAAAAAGAATGCAGTTTAGCTTCATTTTGAATACTTATAGCTATGAAGGAAAATAGAAAAAGTACTCTATTCACTTCCTTACAACTGATTTAGCGTTAGTTTAAATGTCAAAGGATAAACACATAATAAAGCTAGTACCACCATTAGTTCTGACTTGCTTTCGCACTAATGTACTGTTTCCGGCAGTACAAAGTCTTCGAAAGCGTTACATGCCTGCGGGATCTCCATACGAACCGAACTACCAACTAATTGTGTACACCGCGGCGGAGGGTGAGGATGAAGGTTTGGGCCCAGTAAAACCGGTTTAAACCCCCAGTAGTTATTGCTGTCCGTCCCAAGGCGGTACTTTCGTTGCGGTTGCATTTGTTTTATGTTCGGTGCTGTTTAATTTATTGTGCTTTCATTTTAACCCTTCTATAATAAAAATTGAAAATAGGTTAAAATAGTTGTTAAATGTTTCTCGTATAACAGTCTGTTGTAACCATTCTGTTGGTCTAAATTATTTAGTTCAGTGAAGATAGCTGAGTTGCAACCTATTTGGGAAAGAGCTGCTGACTCGGCTTATCACTTGTAATTTATTCTTTTTTGAGATGTCTTTGTCAATCTTTCCCTTTGATGTTGGTGATAGGGTTTGGGATCTGATTCAGTCAGTTCCTGAAGTGTAGTTACTCTTTAAATTTCTTTATCGTTAACTGATAACATAATTTCACGCCTGAACTCCAGTGCAGAGCTATCCCAGTACTAGTTCAAGGCTGCTATCTGTTGAACAATGTTTTCAGGTCATAGCTACATGGCGGAAAGTGGCTTTTGTACCAATATCATATAGCATGGCAATACATCATAGTTTAATAGTCATGACACCGGTTTTCCGACCACATATTGACAGTCCGATATGTATGTTCATCGCTTATATGAGCCATGAGCCAGTTGCCCCTTTCATTATTTCTACGTACTTGTCAGCACTGAGGTACCTTAAAGTTTGTAAAATGTATGGCCATCAGAGGAAACCTCAACATGATGTGCCTCTAAACTAAAAGCTGAAATATACTCAACAGATCTAAGTTTTGTTTCGCACGGGTTATTCTTAACTAAATGATCGCAGACAGTTTTATTAGCGTCTTACCTTTATCCAAGAATCGGGGACTGTATTGAGGAGAAATCAGTAGTTGATATATTACAAAATACCAGACACACTTCTGGCATTATAAGCCTTATTCCTCTGGAGGTCTTTGCGCTTTAAATTTTAACTGTAGTCCGCCGGAGCTTTTTATGGTTTAAATTTATAAAAAGAAATTACTCCAGAGCTGTTTATGCATTAAATTTTAGTGACGGTACATTTTTATCGAAATCGAGTTTTGTACTATCAAGAGTATTCTGAAATTAAGAGGATTGAAGGGGAGAAGGAATTGAGCACAGTGACCTGCTTTTCTGGGAGTATGCACAGCAGCAGACCGGTGCTAGTTGTTTGTAACCTCGATATATCGTGCTTTAACCTGGTAGGTGCTACTTTCTGACGCGCAAGTCAGATCATTTCCTATTCTGCATCAACTGAAAAATAGTAAGGGAGGAGGGTCCTGCCTTAAAGAATCTTTTATGTTGTAGATTACGTACGGACAGATGCATTTACGGTATTACTCATCAAATCGACTCTACTGAACTCAAACTTTGAATGTTCTTATTACTTCAGAAAGCTAACATTTTTCTGTGCTTCGTTCATCAGCTATTTAATGCTTGTTGGGAGAAGGGGAAACGTCGCCCGTACTTTGATATAATTTTGATTTTGTTAAAGTGTGTGTTTTGGACCTGACAGGTAAAAATGAAATTCCATTTTCATCTGGAAGGTAAAACATGACGGCTCTGCAAATAGTTAGCCATTGATTTGTAAAGAAATATGTGAGTACCTGTATATAGATTGTAAATTAAAATAGACAATAACCTTTATACTTCAGAGAGTTGCTTCATTTCTTCTATTTCTTAGGCTAGTTTGTCTAGCACTGCACAGGTTTTGGGTACGAGAATGCACGTTTGTTGGCAGAACAACTTGTTGTTTGACTTGGTAAGGGTGTGCTGCTTTGTAAGTGATTATGGCATTTTTCATTTTTGTACAGTCGATGTCTCAGTACTAAGGAAATAATACACAGTCGGTCTATAATTGTGTAACAGACAGATGCATATGTAATACGTTTCAGTGTATTACGTTAAGTACTGTATCTCCATATACAAGGCAGACTGACGATTGTTTTATCTAAAGTGTAAGAAAACCCCTATCACCTAAATAGCATTGAAATACCTATAACACTGCACAATCGTAACACTGCCACATTTTATCAGTACTTTACGGGAAGCAGAATGAAAAAGGCAAAGTTTACATAAGGTAGGTATTATTTTTTCTTTGACTAATTATGTATATAGATTATGGGCTTCTTCAATACTTGTATTCTCTGCATGGCGTATATTACTGATCTCTCTACTGTATTGCATATACATGTTTTGTAACCAGATAAAGATATCCGCGAGTTTCACCTGTACCGACAATTCTTATCTCACCAATGTTATCTCATCCAGGATCGGATGAAAACATGCACAATAAATGCATTCGCCATGTAGCGTTCACGCATCTGCGTCTTCAAGTGACGTTGTTTTTTAATTTAATGATGACATCACGAAAGCGGCATAACAATGCCTGTTTATGTCACGCCGGACATTTACGTAAAGCCATTGATGGCGTGGGTTTCTTTAAAATCAAATAAAAACCTATTTCTATTATATTTTAATCTATCCCATAGCCTTGCATGGTCGTCGGGGCACCACTGATGACTTCGCAACAATCCATTTATTTAAGCTGTCCTAGCTGAGCTGGCAAAGTCCATCCCTGTCCACTCTTTAATATAGTTTACCCTACTCTTTTTCTGCCCATCGTGCCCTTTCCTTTCAATGTGACCTGTAGAAACGTCTTTGCCAAACCAGAAAGTCTTAAGACGTGGACAAATTACCTTAGTTCTGTTTCTTGACTTATCATATTCTTCAATGGTTGCTTGGGTCTGTCAGTGGACACCCTCATTGTTTTTATGTGGCCTTTTTATAAAAAGTAGCATCTCATCTCAAAGGCCTACGTTCTTCTCTATTACTCTGCTGTCACGGTCCAGGATTTACAGGCACAAAAGAGGAAGTGACAGGGGAGCGTATAAATTTTGACAAAAGAGATATATTGTTATTTCTCCACTCCAAATTGCTTCAGCTTTGTAAGAGCTGCAGTGACTTGCGCAGTCCTTTAGAGAATCTCTAGTATTGAGTCATCATCTGAGTCAACTGCTTCAAAGTATCTAAACTTGTTACCGTACCCAGCGATTGTCTTTATGAGTTGATCTACCCCTGGATACCAATGAAACTGTTTGTCATCAATTTGGTTTTCTCAGCACTTATCTCCATCTTATACCTTGTGCAGGTTTTGTCGTGATTTTTAGCTAGGGCTTCTAGTTCCTGCTCTTCCTCAGCAAGAGCGTGAATGTCATCGGCAGACCACAGATGGGTAATATTTCTGCCGCTTATGCTGACCTTCCATCATGTTCTATCAGAGCATCAGACATAATCCGTTCTAGAAATGGGTGACAGAGGACATCGTTGCCAAACTCCAACTCTTGATCTGTACCAGTCTCGCGCGCCTCCATTTATCTGGACTACACTTCTAGGCTTGTCGTAGAGGTGCACAGTGGTGCGTACCAGATTTGATATTATACGTCCGCATTGAGACTCACGAGGCTGCATGCCATACTCTGTCGGTGGCTTGTGTGAAATCAATGAAGAGATAATTATGATTTTGCTTTGTTGGAGGTTCTTTCACAAAGGATTCGGAAGTTGAAAATATGTTATTTGTGCTCCTTCCAGCTCTAAACACAGCCTGTTCTTAGTTCACCGGCGTTTATCCCTTCAGGTTGTTCTTTAGCCTGTTTAAAATGACTTTCAACATGACTTAGCTTGGAGTGCTGATGAGGCTGATGGTTCTGAAATGTGTGACAGAAATCTATCAGCCACTAAAACTTTACATTTTAAGAAGTTTTACGTTTAAAATCAAACTTTAAAGTAAAAGATTATGGAAGAAAAAGTATCTATCTTGGGTTTGAGGGACGGATAGGAAAATCCGTCACTCGGGGTCATTGTTCAGCATCATTAGGCTTTCCGCGTGATGCCGAACATCCTCGTGACTGATTTGTCTTTCTCTACCTCACACCCACGATATTTATAATCTTGCCTTGTTATATCCACAAAGTTCAATTTAGACTTTTTCAGAGATACTGTGTCGCAATTTCGTAAGAGCTTTGTCCCACTGTTAAAATTACGAGTGAACATTTGTAGGACTAAAACTGCTAAAGTCCCAGCTGAACAACTTAAATGAAACGGAGGGTAGTGGTCGCCCGTCAGAGGTCGGTGGGTTTCTCCGGGTACTCCGGTCTCCTCCACCTGTATAGGACCACAAACGCGCCAACATCCGTGCTATCGAGAGTATTTAAATAAGTTCGCGTGAGCTTTCAATGCAATTGATGTAAAATAAATAAAGTTAACATTTTTTTAAAACGTAGCTGTAGGTGGTCAAAATAATAATGACATGCTTTACTACTTGGGCTTGACTAGTTACTCAACGAGTAAATGTTGATACAAATTTATGCACGGTGATAGGACGATAATTATATCTCTTTTATGTCAAGGTAAATTTCTTTTGACTTTCCGATTTGAATAGATTTCATTCAGTGCACTACGAGTAAGCACCACTTTCCATGTCTTATTTGCCTGATAATTACCAAACAGTGATGGGACTACGAACGGTCTTAGTTTAGGCAGGGACTGTGGCACAAATTTGTATTGACCTCAGTGCAGATAACATCACCTTTTAGTGTTAGTATTCCCAGATTCTAAGTTTGTTATGGAATCATTGTCCAACGTATGAATCTCCGTGGAGCGATAAGAGTGTCGCAAGAATCGATATCTTGGCGAATGAGACAGTCAATGTTTCCGCGCAACGTATCGAAATACAAACCACATAATCTTGCACCTTAAGATCCTGTGCCATGATACAATAACTCATGGTCTACTAGTATATCAAGTTTAAGGTTGGTGCTGAGAAAATATTACACAAAATTTCACTGTAGGAGAAAGGAAAATCAAGAAAAAAGCGACTGAGAATGCTAGGTTCTGTATGCAACATTTTCCAAAGTGCATGCTTAAAACCTACATTTTTATCAATTTTGGAGAAATAAGCCACAGTCAAAATTTCTCGGAACAAAACCTCAGGGTCTATTTGTGTATCAAGTTTGAAAGCTACGATTATATTAAAAAGCTACACAAAATTTCTAGAAACATAAAGAAGATAAAGAAAAATGAAGAATTAAGAGAAAATGAGGGCTATGAGCCGGTTCCTAAATTCCATAATACACACAAAGTACGATCACAGTCTACTATTGTATCGTCGTCGAAGATTCATCGATATCTTGTTATTTAGGAAGGACTACATGGAATTTGAATATGAAGAATATGGGAACAATTTAACATAAAGGCATACATAAAAGCATAATTGAGCCGCGATGCGACAAAACCAACAAAGTGGTTGTGCACCCAGCGTAGACTCAGATCAGTCTAGGCATCGATCGCCACCAAGTCTGATCATACCCTTCGCCAAGCACTTAAAGGATAGCTAAGGGTCACAGCTACCTTCATGCGGACAGCAAAGACTTTGATCAGACTGGGCGGTTGCCCAGGCTGACTAATGATCAGAGTGTGCGGATGCTCAGGCTGAACTAAGTCTGCGCTAGGCGCACAATCACTTTGTTGGTTTTGTCGTGTTGCGGCTCAATTATAGTCTTTACCTCAATCCCGAGACAAGGTCTCCTTGTGTACGAAGTTTGAACATGACAAACATTTCTGTGACATTAGTAATTTTTGTGCAGTGGCACAAAAATAATCGATGTAAAAAGATAGTTAACGATAAGGAACTAATATGGTATAATCAGATACCTATCAAAAGAAAAAGAAGCATATGTTGTTCACGAAAGGCAGTAATGGTTAACCAAATGCGGAAAAGTGCAGACCAAAATTCTCTTTAGACATCATCAAATTCTTACAATTAACAAGGCAGCTGTTCTTAAATGCCGTACGGCGGCCGTAAAACATCTCCCCTATAGGGTCAAGTCAGATAAATTCGGACAGCAGGTAAATACGGACAGTGACAATGTTTCCTTAATTTATCATTTGTTTAAAATTAAAACAAAAGAAACTAGGCAAACAGTGAAAATCCTGATGAGACGACTCATACTGGTTGCAATGGTATGACTGAATTTACCCGTTGTCCGATGTTACCCGACTCGACTATACTATTTTCAGGTCCCTTGAAATCACTGATTTCGACAGATGATTGTTTTGAAAACAGAGTTCTGCTTGTGAAATTACCAGAGGACGTGGCCTGTGTCACACATTTCACTGACTAATATAAACGTATCTATAACAAATTTAGTGTGACAGGCGCGCGTTTCGGAATTTAACACTTTCAGTGTCGCTTAACCTCAAAAGTTTGAAAGAAAAGAAATCAAACCAAGCCAACTATATTCGTTTCTGTGGTGTATATCTTGGTTGCAAAGGATATGACTTGACAGCCAGTATGTCTGTACTGTGAATGTCATTTCAGGTTGAACATACATTTGTTTCAGATATTTCCGGCTAAAACCCCTCAGGTTTCAACTGATTAAAGAACCGTTGAGGTATGTAAATAAATTCATTTTGTTCTCATCTATGTGGAACATTGATGCTGTAATTGAATTATTATGAAATTGAGTCGCTAATTTTGGCGCTTACATTATTGGTACACCTACTTGTTTTGTTGTCAAGACTACAAAAGAAAGAGTATGGAAAGGAACCTTTGTGGCTTTCCTATTCCCTTTCTAATATGATAAAATCCCTATCTTTAAAGAGAAGAATTTCCTGCTACTGGATTAAATTCCCTTCTTTTTAGAGTTGACCGTCATTAAAACGGCAGGCTTGAAACCGGTTTGGTCGACCACAAACCGGTTAAAGCAGCCCCACCCCTCAGTAATTCTATGCCTGGCCGGCCAAAGGCGGCAGTTCTGTTTTGGTTCTTCTTAGTTGTTTTATGTGTTTGTTAGTTGCTATGTCTTTTATTGATATATTGTTTGTGATGTTAAGGCTAGCCCACTGACCACCTACATGGGAAATTGCTGTCGCTGATGTTGTCTCTGGTAATGATTAGTTTTGTGTTTTCTCTTTCCCACATGGTGTCTTGGGTTTGATCTGGAATTAAATTGTGTCAGTTCCTGAAAATTTTCCTACTTACTTTTTTTTTTAAAACAAGAGAGAAAATAAATGGCAGAGTTGCTTTCCCAAGGAGAAAACCAGTTTGCCTCTAATCTTTAAAATCGTTTAAAGAAAAAGTATGAAACGGTAAACGAAAGGACATGTCGGCCATACTAGATAAATTCAGTTTACTAAACAGAAGCGGTGACATATTAAACGTCTTGGATCGATCAGTACTATCAAGAAAACCCTCTTATTCATTGGTTGTTTAGCAGTTTTCAAATGTTGAACTATCATCAAGTAGAACTGTTTGATTTTCAGGTTCTTCAACATAATACTTTGGCAAGGGTCAGAGAAAATACTGTAATTGAGCGAAGAGAAGCACAGACACCGCCGGTCAGTTTTCGAGTTTTTTACAGACACAGTTATTGGGCGTTAAGCCCGATTTCGCTCACTCAATTACAATTATCGGAGAACATGTGCGGCATAACTTCTTTGATAAATCCAAGCATACCAAGGTATTTATCCGGCTAATCGAATATATATTTCGGGCTACTCGAAGATATGTGAGCCGCGACACGACAACACCAACGATGTGGTTATGCGCCCGGCGCAGACTCAGATCAACCTGGGCATCCTCCCAGTTTGGTCAGACTCTTCATTAAGTGCTCAAAGGTAGCTAAGGGTATGAGCTATCCCCTTGCGGACAGCGAAGACATTGATCAGACTGGGCGGATGTCCAGGCTGATCTGAGTCTGCACTGGGCGCACAACCACATTGTTGGTTTTGTCGTGTCGCGGCTCATGTATGCATATCTTCGAGTGTCCCGACGAATTCTGAATATTGCTCGGGTTCCCTCAAGTGCTTATGCCGAACGTGCCCGAAGATGTTTTGATCAGGCTCTCCAACCTTCTTTTAGTGTATTCGCAGTCATACCTATATCGCACATACTGTATAACGATTTCATTACTGTCACCAAGACAGGTGTTTAAATAAAATTATTCACCATTGTCAAAAGTAGACTGATCTGCGTTTTCTTCATAATTTTGTCCAAATATGGATCAGGTTACTTCTTTTAATATCGGCCCACCCTGACAACTTGTCAAAAAGTGGAAAAAGATAATTGCTAGGATGTTTTCATCAGTGCTTTTAAGATTTTTCAGTCTTAACAATGTTTCCAATGATGACGTTCTTTTTTTCATCTTTTTATTTATCTATTTATTTAGATTTTCGAGCAGCAAATTAGCCTTTGATCTTTTCTTAAATAAATCCTATCTATCGTCAAGAAATCGGGCCTTTTTGGATTCTAAATTGGGAAAAGTAGCATAAAGAAGACATCTGCAAAGTTTTGGAAAGATATTGTGTGTTTTCAGTTTTTTATACAGATTTGGATTTTGATTGTTTCAGTTCCTGGTCTTTGCATACTTTTTACTTATGTATTTACCACAAATCAGTGATTAAAATAACCTTAAAATATTTCGTTTCAGATTGATACTCACATTAATACTGGTGACATCCTTAACGGCACAGAACATAATCATCAGTTGTATGTATAGAACACGAATGGGAGTCATCGAATGAGTTTTGGGTAATGTCCTAAAGGTGTTTGTGTGATAAACTCGCGTTTGGAGTATTTCATTACATGACAAGCGGCGGATAATCTTGTTTGCATCCTCCTGTTATACACAGAATATAAGATATCTGTCACAGTAACTGTGATTCTATAGTCCTTATGATGTATGGGTGTATTTAATGTAGCGGAAAAGTTTCGAGCCGTTGAACATGTTACAAGTAATATTCGTAACAACGCCGTGGCAAAACGAGTATTCACAAGAACAATCATCATGATGATATAACAATGTGAAACTTTATTTGAGACTATTATAATTCGAAAGACCTAAGAAAAGGATTGGAATATTATCCACTATGTCAGTCGGAAGTAAAAGTTAATGAGGTACCATAATCAGACTTCCGAACTCATATATCGTAGAATATTTTATAAAATTGTAAAACGCGAAAAGGTTGCATCAATTTGTCGGCGTAGCTTCATTCATCATTACTGTACCATTTAAGCGGTGACACGCAAAACGTGTTTTTGTGATTATGATTATGAAGCAGTCTGATGAGAGTCAATGCTGTTCGCATTCATTATACTTTAAGAATCTTCAGACACAAATACAGGCTGTACATGCAGCTAGTTTGCGTCTTCACCGTTTGCAAATTGGTTAAGCTACATTTTTTGCATGACGCAGCTTTTCAATGTTTGAGCTGGGACACGACAAAACCAACACTAAGTTGCATGTGCGCACAGCGAAGACTCAGATCAGCCTGGGCATCCGCCCAGTCTGATCAGAGTCTTTGCTGTATGCTTAGAGGATGGCTTAGGGTCTAAGCTAGCTCCAAGTTGACAGCGAAGACTTTGATCAGGCTGGGCGGATGCCCGAACCTATCTGACTTTTCGCTGGGTGCATATATCACTTTGCTGGTTTTGTAGTGTCGCAGCTCATTTTTAATTTATATAGATTGAGAAATACTTTGTTTAATGTACAGAAAGTTATTGAATTTATATCCTAGTGCGGAAACTTTCTAATAATCTATGCAAACTTCTCAAACTAGAGTGATAAACAGCTAACCAAAATCAACAGAATCTTGTAGTTTGCGATCGTAAACGTTCCAGGTGGACCACGTTTTCTCACTTATCAAAACCTATCTCATCGAAAATTTGTCGGTTCACCCTGCGACTCGAGGTGTTGTTAAGTTTCACTAATCAGATGAGAATGGCTTGTGTAGATTTATTCCTCACTCATCAGTAAAACATCACAGAAAACATATGACTTACATGAGCCGCAAAATGAACCAAAATGGTTGTGCGCCCAGCGCAGACTCAGATCAGCCTGGGCATACGCCCAGTCTGATCAGAGTATTCGCTGTCCGCATGAAGATAGCTTTGACCCTTAGCTACCCTTAAGCTCTTAGGGAAGATTCTGATCAGACTCGGTGGATCTCCAAGTTGATCTGAGTCTGCGCTGGGCGCACAACCACTTTGTTAGTTTTCTCGTGCTGCGGCTCACATAAGTCATAAGAAAAACTATGGAGAAGCAAAGCTGAAGAATCCAGAGCAATTCGCAAATAGAATAAAATGCAGTGTTCCTCCTTCGTAGAACTGAGTGTTTGTCATATTTCATTTTATCATTCAATATATCATGAGTCTGATTTATTATACACAAAAATGATGAAAAGATATGGATGGAACACTTTTGATTTAACGTCCTTTTCAACAGTATTTCAGGCACATCAGGCCGATGGTAAGGTGATAATGAAAGGCTGTGTGCCGTGGAACCATGCAAGAATTGGAAACAATTCCGCCTAAAGCAGGCTCGAACCCGGGACAGCTAGATCAGTAAGCCAACACTCAAACCACTAAGGTACCGGGGCTCCTATGAAAAGGGAAGAATCTCAGGTACATTTCGGCAGTATAGTACTGAAAACAAAGACATAGAGGATATTTGACATTTTCAATGTAAGATTGATTTTTATTTCACCCAATGAACACCAAAAGCAGTATGTTCACGAGTGGCAACGCCACAAGTGAAAATACCACTTTTGGTGTTCATGAGTGAAATAAAAATTCATCTTACACAGAAAAAGTCAAATTTTCTATTTCTTTTATGCTTGAAAATCGCAATAATTCTGTTTATTCAAGAGCGTCAGCCATCACGACAGTAACACAACTTTTTTTTCTAGCCGTTTTGCGTTAAATTTGATGCTTTCAGCGTGTTTATCGGGTATGATATTAGTTGGATACATAGTGTACAACTGAAAAATAGCTTCAAATATTATTTTGATAAACTGATCTCAAAAGAATTGCCAAGAAAGAATGCCTTCAGGAGACTTACGTCGCGTGCAGTAACAATGTTATGTTGGCGCTTTAATAGACGTCATTAACAGCGTAATGACGTCATACATGCGTGACGTAATTTTGTCAAGCAAGATAAGATTAAGCCAATTAATCAAACCTGTGTTTTGAACAGTTTGGTGTGTGATCTGTCAAGTATGTATTCATCATTTCAAATTATTTTGTTTCCACAGAGTATATTATTTTATTTTAGTTTCACTAATAATAGCGAATTCGGATTGTGAAAAAGGATAAATATGAACTTTAGATTTTGCAAATCGTGTCCTTCTTTTCAGCTACCCTAGTTGAGCTGGCTAAATCCATCCATGTCCACTCTTTAAAATTATCTTCCCACCTTTTCTTCTGTCTACATCTTCTTTTTCCTTTCACTGTGCCCTGTACAATCGTCTCTGCTAAACCAGAAGACATTGAGGCATGGCCAAACCACCTTAGTTTCCGTTTCTTGACCAGCGTCAGGAGTTCATTATAGTCTCCAATGGCTGCTTGGATCTTTCTGCGAACATCCTCATTGGTATCTGGCCCTCGTACGAAACGTTTAAGGGACATTGATGGGGCGCTGGTCTACAAAAGACAGCTTAGCCAGAGAAAAAAAACTGTTTATTGGATAAGATAAGAACTACATAAACTTAAAAATGATGACAATAATACAGGTCTTTAAGTAGCAATATTAGGTTTGAAAGCGCCATCCTGTTTGTTAGATAAAACGTGCATGTTAGTCTCAATACTTTTTTATGTAACTGTTTTAAACGAACTTACCCTATATCAAACGAGTGTAAGAAAATCAAAATGCGGAGGCTTTTGTGTGTTTATGTTGTCATTAAATGATAAAAAAAATCATAGGCTGTTTGTTAATAGTTTCCATACATGAAGAATGCACACACATTACCATAGCACATGCCAACAGATGACAAATTTTAACAGCAGGGAGAAACACATTCATTGTTTAATATTTTATAAAAGTCGCTTAAATAATAGTTCTACATGCCTATCAAGAATATTTCACTTTCAAGTGCCATGTGCAAGTGTGGATTTTCCTTCAGTTATGTTCTTTTATCTAATTGCATTTAACCACAAATGATGCATATAACTTAAGTCAAAGAAACATGTTTCGCATATTCAATTACGTAAAAATAATTCGGTTCTTACTTTAAACAAATCATAACGCTCTCAACATCTTTGTTAAGCAAGAACTGGTTTATATACCCGCGGTTCAGCTGTGACAATGAAGAAAATGACCTTAAAATGTATAGGTACACCCCCATGTACGTCTACCATTTTTCAAAAGGGAGCAAAGTTTACGTCCTCTTGTTTGTTTTTTCTCCTAGACGGGAACGCCTTCCGAAATGAGGTATTCTCTTAAAAGATTTCTCTTTGAAGCAATCATTTAAGAAAAAAATCCCATAGATGACAAGCGAGGCAGAAATAAAAATGATAGATTCGGTTCACCTGAAAGTGTACCCTTTACTTTAAGTTGCGCTATGTCATTCTTTTTTTTATCCTATGAACACCTTTGAACACACATGCCAACTTGTAGCAATGTTTTTATCTAACATAACACAAATAAATCTTGAGTTTGTAATACGATAGGGGTACTACTTAATGCTCACCTCTGTCATTTTAGGTCCCTGTCCTTTGTGGTCCGAAAAATAGAATGGCTGTATAATGCTTCTTGGACAGTAGACAGCTGCTTGTACTTTTAGACATAATTTCGAAAAAGCTAGAAAGACTTCAAAGTATGATTAAATTCATACCAGCAAGGAGTTCAACGAAATCGGAGACAACATATTGCTTTGAAATGGACAATTGTTGACTTAACGTTAAATCATTTATTCAAACACCAACTGATTGATTCGCTCACTCATTCAATCACACATTCATCACTTGACATAAAGAATATAACACGGGAGACACTTTCAATAACTTTCTTAATTAATTCTGTATTAACGTGTTTCTGCAATTTTATTTAGCTCAGCTAAACAACGTATATTAATTATAAAACATGTATATTACATATAAGGGTATTTCATAAATAATAACAACATGATGCTGTACATCAGTTCATGCTATTTATCGTGCCGAATCTTCCAGTTCTGTTTATAGTTTAAGTAATATGCAACCTTCATGACGCAAATGACCCAGTGGGTTGACGCGTCGTTATATTTTAAATCATCATCATCATCATGCTATTTATCGTCGCTAAGCGACTCCTCAGTACTGAGGTGTCGCCTAAATGGTACCAGATAGTTCAAAGGTGGGTTCTTTTGAATCCTGCAATATCGCCTATAACACCTTTGACTCCTGAGAACAGGCGTTATCGGGAATATTGCGGGATACAGAAAAAAACATATTCACGCCTCTGTAGCGCTTTAACGTGCAAAGTATAAAGCACTGATAAATGGAACTACGATTTGTGTCTTTCCCGAAAGACGATGAAACAATTACAAGGTCTCAAGAGCATGTCACATTCATAGAAAATGACAACTCTAAGGTCCGATTTCGCGTCGCTTTAAGGCATGTTTAAGCACTAATCAAACTACGGTAATGGTAAAACATTCGATAATATATTTTAAGCCGACGTGAAATCGGGCCTTAGGTTGTGTGGCCAGTGTCTTAACAATGGCCACTTAGCTTTTTGTTTTTAAAGTATTCATTTATTTGGAAATGAAGTGACAATTACAATCCAATATTTTGTGAATGCAGCTCGAGTGACAGTCAAAATGTGATAAAGTATAATTTTAAGACCAACATTCTTTATTAAATGCGTCTCATTGTGTAAATAAAAATAAATAACACTGCGTCGCGTGAAACTATACCATAAACCAACTGCGAAAAGGAATGCTTGAATCAGCCGTGGTATCAGAGTATTCCATTTCTGGATAGATCGCCTATGAATCCTTTCATATTAAGAATGTGATATACGCCAGTGAATTAAGTTTATACTGTACACAAACGGCATAAGACCCATCTTCAGGTGATACCAATCACACTTAATTTGACAAGTCTCAGAATCGATCGCATTGTCAAAAGTAGACTGATCTGCGTTTTCTTCATAATTTTGTCCAAATATGGATCAGGTTACTTCTTTTAATATCGGCCCACCCTGACAACTTGTCAAAAAGTGGAAAAAGATAATTGCTAGGATGTTTTCATCAGTGCTTTTAAGATTTTTCAGTCTTAACAATGTTTCCAATGATGACGTTCTTTTTTTTCATCTTTTTATTTATCTATTTATTTAGATTTTCGAGCAGCAAATTACCCTTTGATCTTTTCTTAAATAAATCCTATCTATCGTCAAGAAATCGGGCCTTTTTGGATTCTAAATTGGGAAAAGTAGCATAAAGAAGACATCTGCAAAGTTTTGGAAAGATATTGTGTGTTTTCAGTTTTTTATACAGATTTGGATTTTGATTGTTTCAGTTCCTGGTCTTTGCATACTTTTTACTTATGTATTTACCACAAATCAGTGATTAAAATAACCTTAAAATATTTCGTTTCAGATTGATACTCACATTAATACTGGTGACATCCTTAACGGCACAGAACATAATCATCAGTTGTATGTATAGAACACGAATGGGAGTCATCGAATGAGTTTTGGGTAATGTCCTAAAGGTGTTTGTGTGATAAACTCGCGTTTGGAGTATTTCATTACATGACAAGCGGCGGATAATCTTGTTTGCATCCTCCTGCTATACACAGAATATAAGATATCTGTCACAGTAACTGTGATTCTATAGTCCTTATGATGTATGGGTGTATTTAATGTAGCGGAAAAGTTTCGAGCCGTTGAACATGTTACAAGTAATATTCGTAACAACGCCGTGGCAAAACGAGTATTCACAAGAACAATCATCATGATGATATAACAATGTGAAACTTTATTTGAGACTATTATAATTCGAAAGACCTAAGAAAAGGATTGGAATATTATCCACTATGTCAGTCGGAAGTAAAAGTTAATGAGGTACCATAATCAGACTTCCGAACTCATATATCGTAGAATATTTTATAAAATTGTAAAACGCGAAAAGGTTGCATCAATTTGTCGGCGTAGCTTCATTCATCATTACTGTACCATTTAAGCGGTGACACGCAAAACGTGTTTTTGTGATTATGATTATGAAGCAGTCTGATGAGAGTCAATGCTGTTCGCATTCATTATACTTTAAGAATCTTCAGACACAAATACAGGCTGTACATGCAGCTAGTTTGCGTCTTCACCGTTTGCAAATTGGTTAAGCTACATTTTTTGCATGACGCAGCTTTTCAATGTTTGAGCTGGGACACGACAAAACCAACACTAAGTTGCATGTGCGCACAGCGAAGACTCAGATCAGCCTGGGCATCCGCCCAGTCTGATCAGAGTCTTTGCTGTATGCTTAGAGGATGGCTTAGGGTCTAAGCTAGCTCCAAGTTGACAGCGAAGACTTTGATCAGGCTGGGCGGATGCCCGAACCTATCTGACTTTTCGCTGGGTGCATATATCACTTTGCTGGTTTTGTAGTGTCGCAGCTCATTTTTAATTTATATAGATTGAGAAATACTTTGTTTAATGTACAGAAAGTTATTGAATTTATATCCTAGTGCGGAAACTTTCTAATAATCTATGCAAACTTCTCAAACTAGAGTGATAAACAGCTAACCAAAATCAACAGAATCTTGTAGTTTGCGATCGTAAACGTTCCAGGTGGACCACGTTTTCTCACTTATCAAAACCTATCTCATCGAAAATTTGTCGGTTCACCCTGCGACTCGAGGTGTTGTTAAGTTTCACTAATCAGATGAGAATGGCTTGTGTAGATTTATTCCTCACTCATCAGTAAAACATCACAGAAAACATATGACTTACATGAGCCGCAAAATGAACCAAAATGGTTGTGCGCCCAGCGCAGACTCAGATCAGCCTGGGCATACGCCCAGTCTGATCAGAGTATTCGCTGTCCGCATGAAGATAGCTTTGACCCTTAGCTACCTTAAGCTCTTAGGGAAGATTCTGATCAGACTCGGTGGATCTCCAAGTTGATCTGAGTCTGCGCTGGGCGCACAACCACTTTGTTAGTTTTCTCGTGCTGCGGCTCACATAAGTCATAAGAAAAACTATGGAGAAGCAAAGCTGAAGAATCCAGAGCAATTCGCAAATAGAATAAAATGCAGTGTTCCTCCTTCGTAGAACTGAGTGTTTGTCATATTTCATTTTATCATTCAATATATCATGAGTCTGATTTATTATACACAAAAATGATGAAAAGATATGGATGGAACACTTTTGATTTAACGTCCTTTTCAACAGTATTTCAGGCACATCAGGCCGATGGTAAGGTGATAATGAAAGGCTGTGTGCCGTGGAACCATGCAAGAATTGGAAACAATTCCGCCTAAAGCAGGCTCGAACCCGGGACAGCTAGATCAGTAAGCCAACACTCAAACCACTAAGGTACCGGGGCTCCTATGAAAAGGGAAGAATCTCAGGTACATTTCGGCAGTATAGTACTGAAAACAAAGACATAGAGGATATTTGACATTTTCAATGTAAGATTGATTTTTATTTCACCCAATGAACACCAAAAGCAGTATGTTCACGAGTGGCAACGCCACAAGTGAAAATACCACTTTTGGTGTTCATGAGTGAAATAAAAATTCATCTTACACAGAAAAAGTCAAATTTTCTATTTCTTTTATGCTTGAAAATCGCAATAATTCTGTTTATTCAAGAGCGTCAGCCATCACGACAGTAACACAACTTTTTTTTCTAGCCGTTTTGCGTTAAATTTGATGCTTTCAGCGTGTTTATCGGGTATGATATTAGTTGGATACATAGTGTACAACTGAAAAATAGCTTCAAATATTATTTTGATAAACTGATCTCAAAAGAATTGCCAAGAAAGAATGCCTTCAGGAGACTTACGTCGCGTGCAGTAACAATGTTATGTTGGCGCTTTAATAGACGTCATTAACAGCGTAATGACGTCATACATGCGTGACGTAATTTTGTCAAGCAAGATAAGATTAAGCCAATTAATCAAACCTGTGTTTTGAACAGTTTGGTGTGTGATCTGTCAAGTATGTATTCATCATTTCAAATTATTTTGTTTCCACAGAGTATATTATTTTATTTTAGTTTCACTAATAATAGCGAATTCGGATTGTGAAAAAGGATAAATATGAACTTTAGATTTTGCAAATCGTGTCCTTCTTTTCAGCTACCCTAGTTGAGCTGGCTAAATCCATCCATGTCCACTCTTTAAAATTATCTTCCCACCTTTTCTTCTGTCTACATCTTCTTTTTCCTTTCACTGTGCCCTGTACAATCGTCTCTGCTAAACCAGAAGACATTGAGGCATGGCCAAACCACCTTAGTTTCCGTTTCTTGACCAGCGTCAGGAGTTCATTATAGTCTCCAATGGCTGCTTGGATCTTTCTGCGAACATCCTCATTGGTATCTGGCCCTCGTACGAAACGTTTAAGGGACATTGATGGGGCGCTGGTCTACAAAAGACAGCTTAGCCAGAGAAAAAAAACTGTTTATTGGATAAGATAAGAACTACATAAACTTAAAAATGATGACAATAATACAGGTCTTTAAGTAGCAATATTAGGTTTGAAAGCGCCATCCTGTTTGTTAGATAAAACGTGCATGTTAGTCTCAATACTTTTTTATGTAACTGTTTTAAACGAACTTACCCTATATCAAACGAGTGTAAGAAAATCAAAATGCGGAGGCTTTTGTGTGTTTATGTTGTCATTAAATGATAAAAAAAATCATAGGCTGTTTGTTAATAGTTTCCATACATGAAGAATGCACACACATTACCATAGCACATGCCAACAGATGACAAATTTTAACAGCAGGGAGAAACACATTCATTGTTTAATATTTTATAAAAGTCGCTTAAATAATAGTTCTACATGCCTATCAAGAATATTTCACTTTAAAGTGCCATGTGCAAGTGTGGATTTTCCTTCAGTTATGTTCTTTTATCTAATTGCATTTAACCACAAATGATGCATATAACTTAAGTCAAAGAAACATGTTTCGCATATTCAATTACGTAAAAATAATTCGGTTCTTACTTTAAACAAATCATAACGCTCTCAACATCTTTGTTAAGCAAGAACTGGTTTATATACCCGCGGTTCAGCTGTGACAATGAAGAAAATGACCTTAAAATGTATAGGTACACCCCCATGTACGTCTACCATTTTTCAAAAGGGAGCAAAGTTTACGTCCTCTTGTTTGTTTTTTCTCCTAGACGGGAACGCCTTCCGAAATGAGGTATTCTCTTAAAAGATTTCTCTTTGAAGCAATCATTTAAGAAAAAAATCCCATAGATGACAAGCGAGGCAGAAATAAAAATGATAGATTCGGTTCACCTGAAAGTGTACCCTTTACTTTAAGTTGCGCTATGTCATTCTTTTTTTTATCCTATGAACACCTTTGAACACACATGCCAACTTGTAGCAATGTTTTTATCTAACATAACACAAATAAATCTTGAGTTTGTAATACGATAGGGGTACTACTTAATGCTCACCTCTGTCATTTTAGGTCCCTGTCCTTTGTGGTCCGAAAAATAGAATGGCTGTATAATGCTTCTTGGACAGTAGACAGCTGCTTGTACTTTTAGACATAATTTCGAAAAAGCTAGAAAGACTTCAAAGTATGATTAAATTCATACCAGCAAGGAGTTCAACGAAATCGGAGACAACATATTGCTTTGAAATGGACAATTGTTGACTTAACGTTAAATCATTTATTCAAACACCAACTGATTGATTCGCTCACTCATTCAATCACACATTCATCACTTGACATAAAGAATATAACACGGGAGACACTTTCAATAACTTTCTTAATTAATTCTGTATTAACGTGTTTCTGCAATTTTATTTAGCTCAGCTAAACAACGTATATTAATTATAAAACATGTATATTACATATAAGGGTATTTCATAAATAATAACAACATGATGCTGTACATCAGTTCATGCTATTTATCGTGCCGAATCTTCCAGTTCTGTTTATAGTTTAAGTAATATGCAACCTTCATGACGCAAATGACCCAGTGGGTTGACGCGTCGTTATATTTTAAATCATCATCATCATCATGCTATTTATCGTCGCTAAGCGACTCCTCAGTACTGAGGTGTCGCCTAAATGGTACCAGATAGTTCAAAGGTGGGTTCTTTTGAATCCTGCAATATCGCCTATAACACCTTTGACTCCTGAGAACAGGCGTTATCGGGAATATTGCGGGATACAGAAAAAAACATATTCACGCCTCTGTAGCGCTTTAACGTGCAAAGTATAAAGCACTGATAAATGGAACTACGATTTGTGTCTTTCCCGAAAGACGATGAAACAATTACAAGGTCTCAAGAGCATGTCACATTCATAGAAAATGACAACTCTAAGGTCCGATTTCGCGTCGCTTTAAGGCATGTTTAAGCACTAATCAAACTACGGTAATGGTAAAACATTCGATAATATATTTTAAGCCGACGTGAAATCGGGCCTTAGGTTGTGTGGCCAGTGTCTTAACAATGGCCACTTAGCTTTTTGTTTTTAAAGTATTCATTTATTTGGAAATGAAGTGACAATTACAATCCAATATTTTGTGAATGCAGCTCGAGTGACAGTCAAAATGTGATAAAGTATAATTTTAAGACCAACATTCTTTATTAAATGCGTCTCATTGTGTAAATAAAAATAAATAACACTGCGTCGCGTGAAACTATACCATAAACCAACTGCGAAAAGGAATGCTTGAATCAGCCGTGGTATCAGAGTATTCCATTTCTGGATAGATCGCCTATGAATCCTTTCATATTAAGAATGTGATATACGCCAGTGAATTAAGTTTATACTGTACACAAACGGCATAAGAACCATCTTCAGGTGATACCAATCACACTTAATTTGACAAGTCTCAGAATCGATCGCAGAAATGGGGCATAGGTCTTATGCAAACTACCGGTGCAGCAATTGAGGCTCTAGGTAGGCCGGGCGGTGGCATAGCCAGGTTGTAGACTTGTTGTTTGCTTATCTGTCGAGCATACTCATTTACCATAACAGCTTACCTCATAATAATAAAAAAAAAATAAAAAACCTCGGTCAATTTGATCATTGTAATGTTTACTTGTAGTGGACCCATTAGAACTGAACATTGCCAGTTTTTAATAGAATCACCATTTTTAAAATTGAATAGGTGAAATGTTGTATTTGTAAATAAAAGAACTCGTTGCTACTAAATATTACCTTTTTCTAATAAATACTCGATTTCTCCCATTTTATACAGTAATGCGATTTATGCTAACGACAATTTATATTGCATTTTATAAACACCATAGGACATAAGGCTTCATTTCTCTCTTGATTTGAACAAAATTGAAGATATTTGTGAAATCAAGTAATCGTGCATACCATACTGTACGTGACAAATGATTCGTTTACACTATTATTGCATGTTAGTTCATTAACATATTAATGCCTAGCGTACCATAAATAGGAAATGGGCAAATAGTGCAGATCCAGATCAGACGCCGCAAAACGCGGTGGCTGAACAGGGTCTACACTTAACAAAATTTCTTATTGGCCAGTTTTATACCCTACAGAAATATGACTTTTAAACAGTATTTTTGCATATTAATGTAATCAAAAACTGAGCTTGATTCTACTTACTGAAAGTGAATGTTGTAATCAAAACTGTATTGACAATTAGAGTTATGACCCCAGCTTTGTTAACCACAGAATGTTTTGAAAACGCATTAAAACTGGAGAAATCTGGCATCTGGATCAGGACATTTCAGAAATAAACTAGAAAATTATGACTGTAAGACACAAATGATGCCCCCGTGCAGCGCCTGTCATAAGCCGTGTACATTCCTAAAGCACCTTTTAAGCACAAACATTGTTTACAAAGAATCCATTGAAAACATTACACAAATTTCATACCCTACAGTGCAAAAATGAAGCCCAAAATGACAGTTTAAAAAGCCATAATTCCTTCAATTTTTTTTTTAATTATGTGGGAGCAGTTGTTTATTACACAAAATACCTATCCTACAATGCAAACATGCCTAAAATGACTAAGTTCAAAAGACCATAATTTGTCAAAATTAATTTTAGCTCAAACATAAACCCACATGAACAGTTTCAATCTGTCTACAGCATGTATGCAAGGTTTGAAAAAGATCCACGGAACACTGTAGGAGATGTTGATTAAACAAACTCCATACCCTACTATGCAAAACTTTGCCTAAAATGACTAAGTTCAAAAGACCATAATTCTGTCAAAACTACTTCTAGCTCAACAAAAACCACATGCTCATTTTCAATATGGTCACAACATGTATGCTAGGTTTGAAAAAGATCCATAAAAAATTATGGGAGAAGTCGATTACACAAACACCATACCCTAGGAAGCAAAAAGTTCAAAAGACCATAATTCTGTCAAAATTAATTCTAGCTCCATCAAACATCCACATGCACATTTTCAGTATGTTCACAACATGTATGCAAAATTTCAAAAAGATTCACTGAAAACTGTAGGAGAAGTTGATTACACAAACTCTATACCATAAATTGTGACGAACGGACAGACGGGCGGACAGACAGACAGGAGCAAATCTTAACGCCCACTGACTATCGTCACGGGGCATAAAAAGTTTTTTTATTATAAAAACACAGAATTTTGTACTCAGTCATCATGAAAGTTTTGTCTGTATCAATTTGAACCCTGATGTATTCAAATTACCTCCCTTTGAATGTTTGTGTAGATATGAATAGGCGCCTTAAATTGTAATGAACGCTTTGGCAAATGCATAAGCAATTGTGCTGCCTTCATAATACAAGAACAATTGTGCATTTGTTTTTTTCCAGAATGTACTCAGAATTAGCTAAACTTGCATGAGGCTTGATTTTATAGAAAAAGTGACCAATTAGAAATATTTGTTCAGTGTCTACTATTTTGAAAAGACAAATGATTATCTCTCCTAACAACGGAAAAAGAATTATAAAAATAAACTCAGCCAGACACCCCTAAGTGAAAAAAAAAGTATTCGTCCATGTGATAGGTCTAGAACAATCCACTCGGCATCAATGGGTTAATTGGACATCGTGTCGGAAAACAGTGCGAGCTTGATGAAAATGGTGATAAAATCTGTATTCGAGCAATTAGCATAGGCGACCTGAGGAAAAAGACTTCGGAATGACAGAATTATATTTAAAGCAATTATGTAGTACATTTTGTGTGTAAACGCACTGCTAGGCGCTAGAACGATTACTGTAGCAATAAAGTGTTGGTGGGACGTTACCGAGTTCACTCACTTGCCTAGTAATACTTGATATGAAACAGCAATCAGGGTAAATGTTAAAATAAAAATGATGCTTTGAAAAATATTAATATATAAACGTATCTGTTTGAGATGAGTCAGTTCAGAAATGCATTCATATCTTTACGAGTGCTTAGCACATTTTAACTTTCGAGACTTCCTGGTTGCTTTCCTCGCCGCCCAAGCCCTTCAAAAAAGAAACTACCATTTAAAGGAAGAATGTTTCTTCTACTTTGCTACAAGAGAAGTAAACGTTGTCCCCATTACTGCCATGAATTTGCTGAATTTAAAGTTCAGTGGTTTCAGTGGTTTCTGTTTCAATTTTTTTCTGTTCTTCGTTTATTAATGCTTTAGCCCTCTGAGCTTCTTCTAATTCTTTCTGTTTTCGCATAACAGTTTCTTGAGCTTCAATACGCTTCATCGCTTTCTGAACTTCGCTACTGTCAAGTGCAATGCTCTTTTTCTTGACAGACTTTTGTTCAGACTCTGTGTTATATTTTGAAGATGCCGAGATAAGGAGGGACGCAGCAGCTTCGATTACTTCATCACATGCGGTCTGAAAGAAATACAAAATACAGTTTTGAGTATGACTGTTGAAAGTACTTAAACGCCCATTTATGCCTTTTGGCCGCTTCAAACTAAGTTTGAAGGGTCCCTTTCTAGTACAAAGGGCTCTGACTTGAGCCGAAAATTTCATTAAATCCAGTAATAAATGCAAATTGTGTAGGTCCTAGTCGGACATCTGCATTCTGCAGGAACATCTGATCTTGATCTGCATTAGAGCACTAGGCATAAATGGGTTTCGATAGCTCTGTATACAAATTGAATACTCAAAGTACATATTAACCATAACATAGGCTTGGCCAAGAGTAGACAACAAGTTCAGACATTGAAGGTAGATCCGTATTTCTGTTTAATCACGTCTAAGTTGATTGGATAAAGGAATTGATCAGGAACCGATACAACTGTTAGCACATCTGTCCTAAATACAGACTGGGAAAGGAAAAGGAAAAACGTAAAGGCAGAAGAGAACAAAATAAGACCAGCGAATTACCACCAGGTCATCTCTTTCTCGGCAGCTGGCAGAGAGGCTATTCTTAATAATGTAAAATAAGTCAAAGTCTTCTAGCGAGTGAGTGAGTGATATGGGTTTTACGGCACATCAGCACCAAAGGGCTATTTCGCGCCGAAAACGCTATAAAGGAATACGTGTTATATGCATAAGGTCAGAAATAAATGCACAGTATAAAAATGAATCAAGTCGGGTATGTGGTAAAACACGCCGATCAACGGCTATCTTAAGACTGATAACATAAAACGAACTCTTGACCAGCAAGATGAGTAAACACAAATTTAAATCAACTTTTGTAAAAATACCTCGACTCAACTAAACTATATTTTACTATATATGCCGATCTCTTTCAGAAATGAGAAGATTTTTGCTGGTTCAACCGTGTCAAACAGTTGTTTCATACTGTTGACACGGAAAAACCTAGAACGCGTAATACGAAAATCCAGGCAATCTAAAAGAAAATGTTTAACACTAAAAGGTTCCTGGCAAGGAATGCAAAAAGGCGGATCCTCACCTTTCAACAGAAACGAATGAGTAATAAAAGTATGGCCGATTCTGAGTCGAGCCAAAGTTACTTCTTCCTTACGATCAATTCTATAACAAGGTTGCCATTCACCAAGTGAAGGCTTGATAGAATGTAGTTTGTTAAAGACAGCAGCATTCCATGATACCTGCCACTTATCATGAAGATAGGTATTTATGCAAGGTTTGATATCAGTGTAAGGAATTTTAAGATCAGAAATATGAAGAGCTAATGCCGATTTCGCAGCAATGTCGGCCGTTTCGTTGCCTTTAATTCCAACGTGACTGGGAAGCCAACAAAATACAATATTGTTTAGCTCAGCTAAGTCATTATGTTTCAAGAGGATATCCAAAAGAAGAGAGTTTTCAATATGGCGATAATTTAGGGATTGCAGAACAGAGAGAGAATCAGAAAAGATGATAAAATCTGTATTCCTAGACTGTTCAATATGATCCAAGGCTAAATCAATAGCTTTGATCTCCGCTGAAAAGATAGAGGCATTAGTAGGTAATCTACATTTGTATGTTTCGGATGGAGCAACGCAAGCAGAGCCAGCTTTGTCTCCATCCTTTGAACCATCAGTATATAAAGTCTCATAGTTAGGAAAGTCAGACAGCATTTCATTAAATTTAGCTCGAAATACAAGAGGATCAGTTTGAGTGTTCTTATCAGTATGCAAAGAAAATAAAACACATGGCTGAGTAAAGGTCCATGGTGGCACATCCGGAACCCTAAACTGTTCAATTGTGTCTAAATCTAAATTCATATTTTCAAATTCTGAAGAGATTCTAATGTCAAAAGACGGAATCATATTTGGTTTATTCTCAAATAATGTTTTATATTGTGGCCGAAAAACAGTTTCATACGTTGGATTTGATGGATTTTACTTTAGTTTAAGGGCATACTGCAGGGAGAGTTTTTGACGTCTATTATAAAGTGATGGTTCATTTGCCTCTGCTAAAAGACTCTCCGAGGGAGACGTTCTGAAAGCTCCCAAGGCGAGCCGGAGTCCCTGATGATGAATGGGATCAAGCATTTCCAGGTAAGATTTTCTAGCGGATCCATATATTATTGAGCCATAGTCTAGTTTGGACCGTATAATAGTTCTATACAGATTAAGTAAAACTTTACGATCTGCTCCCCAGTCAGTATGGGCAACAACTCGTAGTAGGTTCAACGCTTTTTGACATTTTGCTTTAAGCTGTTTAATGTGTGGAATAAAGGAAAGCTTTTTATCAAATATAACGCCTAGAAATTTATTTTCTTCTACTACAGGAATGGGTGTCCCGTCCAAGGTGAGCACTGGGTCATCATGCGCTTTTCGAAGATCACTGAAATGCATGCAAACTGTCTTAGATTTTGCCCACGTTTGAATTTATTTAGATTTTGTTGAAGCTGGTGTTCAATAGTATGCATATGTTTAGACCTATAACAAATCAAAAAGTCATTTACATATAAGGAACGGTCAACACCAGGATTAAGACATTTAACAATATTGTTTATTTTTAGACTGAAAAGAGTAACAGACAAAATACTACCTTGAGGCACACCTTGTTCTTGATCATGTGCCTCAGACAAAGTTGAACCTACACGTACTTTGAATTCTCTATTGGATAAGAAGTTTTGAACAAATAGTGGCAATCGGCCTTTTAGGCCTATTTCATGTAAATCATTCATTATGCCATACTTCCAAGTTGTATCGTAAGCCTTCTCTAAATCAAAGAAGACAGCAACTAAGTGCTCCTTCTTGATGAAGGCTTCGCGTATAAAGGTTTCTAATCTAACCAAGTGATCATTAGTACTGCGTTGGTGCCTGAAACCACTCTGAAATTCTGTAATAATATTATTTGTTTCAAGGTACCAAACGAGTCTTTCATTGATCATTCTTTCCAATGTTTTACATATGCAGCTCGTTAAAGCAATAGGACGGTAGTTGTTTGGGTTCGTATTATCTTTTCCAGGTTTTGGTATGGGGATTATCGTAGCTTCTTTCCAAGACTTTGGCACATTACCAGTTTCCCAAATGTCATTAAATGTTTTCAAAAGAACCGAAAGAGAAGAGTCTGGAAGATGTTTCAAAAACTGGTAATGGATATCATCAGGCCCCGGAGATGAATCATGAGCCTTTGAAAGAGCATCTTTAAGTTCCGAAAGAGAAAAAGATTGATTATAAGTTTCTGTGTTGTTGGATGAAAATTTTATGTTCTGTTTTTCCTTCTGCTTTTTAATATTCTTGAATTTTGGACTATAATTTTCAGAAGAAGAATTTTTCGAGAAAGCGTCAGCGAGGGTATTAGAAATATCTTTTTTGGAAGTAACTTTAGAATTATTTACATTTAAGTGTCCCAGTGAGCTAGATTTTCCTTTTCCCTGAATTTTACGAACCATGTCCCATACTTTCTTTATTGAAGTTCGAGAATTTAATTTGGAAACATACTGTTTCCAAGATTTTTTCTTTGATTCTTTAATTGTTCGACGAGCTTTTGCACGGAAAACACGATAATTATTTAAATTATCATGTGTTGGGCGATTATTGAATTGTCGCAGTGCTCGTTTACGTTGTTTTATAGCAGTTTTACAGTCATCTGTAAACCAAGGCTTTTTAATCTTTTTTGATTTCGTTGATGTTTTTGGAACGGTTTCTTCTGCTATATTAATCAGAATGGATGCAAATGACTCAATCGGATCATCAGCCTCCTGGACTGTGTCTTCAAGAAGTCGAGTTTCACAAAGAGTTTGAAATTGGGCTCAGTTAGCTTTATTTAGTTTCCACCTTGAAACCGGCTCATCAATATCTGGACCAATGTTATTTAGAAAAACAGGAAGGTGATCACTACCGCAGAGATCATCATGAACTTTCCAGTCATAGTCCAAAAGAAGGATGGGAGTGCAAATAGAGAGGTCTAAAGAAGTGTATGTACCAGTTGCTGGATGGAGATACGTAGGAGTTTTAGTGTTATACAGACAAAGTCCATTGTTGTCGATAAAATTTTCAATTACTCTGCCTTTGTCATTAATATCTTTGGAACCCCAAAGAATATTATGACCATTAAAATCTCCCAACAATATGAAGGGAGAAGGGAGTTGCGGAACAAGATCATCAAGCTCTTTTAAAGACAATCTCGAACTGGGGGGAATATATATAGAACAAATAGTTACTACGCGATGGAGAGTTATACTAACTGCAACTGCTTGTAAATTCGTATGTAATGGTGCCTGACTATGAGGAGCGTTATTATTGACAAATATAGAGACACCGCCAGCGGCTCTCTCATTATTTGTGCAAAAGGTATGAAAAGAGCTATAATTTCTGATGGACATGTTATCTGTATCTTTTAGATGTGTTTCTTGAAGACATAGAGCAGCAGGCTCATAATCCTTGAGGAGGAGCAATGTTTCTTCATAGTTGGCTTTTAAGCCTGGACAATTCCATTGTATAATTCTATTTTTCAATAGAATTAATTATGAATATAATTGGAGCAAAAAAGTTAGATCTATTCTTAGGAAGTTGGTATTCTGTTAAGTGTTCCCCTTGGGAGACAGGATGAGGATTCCTCCGCATCCATGTCCTCCAAGGCGGCCCACCTATTATGCTGCCTAATCGGATCATTAGATCATTTCGGCTGTCTATCTGATTCAGGTACAGGTTTCTCCTTTCCCTTTGGTTTCGGGTCAGGAGTCCTGTCTGAAGAGTTCTTGTTTGTTCTGTCTTGTTTTGTAAAAGTGTCGTGAACAATGTTTTACATATGCAGCTCGTTAAAGCAATAGAACGGTAGTTGTTTGGGTTCGTATTATCTTTTCCAGGTTTTGGTATGGGGATTATCGTAGCTTCTTTCCAAGACTTTGGCTCATTACCAGTTTCCCAAATGTCATTAAATGTTTTCAAACTGACTGTTTTGTAAAAGTGTCGTGAACATCTTTTGTAATTTCTTGTCTGCTTTTTGTTGTTTTTCTTTTTCTTTTTGGCTTAGTCTTTCCAACGAGTCTCGTTTTGCTTCGGCAGATGCTTCAGTTGCTGTAACATTGTAAGACGAAGACTGGGGGGCTCCTGTGATAAGTACAGGGTCTGTTTGTGTCGTAGCATCGACTAATGATACCGTGACACCTGCAGTCTTCGTAATGCTAGCATAACTTTTACCTGGTGCTGCCGTGTAGCTGTCAACGATTTTCCGCGCTTCTGGAAACGATATATTCCTGGTGTACTTGACTTTGAGAATTTCTTTCTCAGTGTGCCAGGCCTGGCATTTCCGCGAATTGGCGGGGTGGTCTTCTTTACAGTTGAAACATTTGGCTTGACGTTTACAATCTGTTTCATCCGCACAATGCTGCGGCTGACCACAGTTAGCACATATCGTTTCCTTTCTGCATCTGTCTTCGTGATGCCCAAATACTTGGCACCGATAACATCGCAGTGGATTTGGAATGTAGGGATCAACGGAGACACGAAGAAAAGCGACTTTTAATTGTTTGGGCAAAACTGATGTGTTGAAGGTGAATACGAAAGTGTTGGTGTCTTTAAGGGTCTCGTCTCGACGAACTTTAATACGACGGACTCCGACTACACCTTGCTCCCTCATATTTTCAAGGATCTCTTGATCGCCGACCCCTTTTAAATCGGGGCAGCGAACAACGCCCTTGCAAGTATTGAGGGAGCTGTGCAGTGCAACTTTCACTTCAAGGTCGAAAAACTTGTTAATACGCAACAGATTTTCTACAGATTTCTTGTTGACGTATTTGACCAGAAGGTCACCTGAACGTAGCTTCTTTATGCTCTTAGGCACACCAGCGATGCCATGAAGCGCTTTTTTGATGACAAATGGAGACAAGCTCAACATTTGTCTTTCTTCTTTCGATGAGATTACTAAGAAGCGCGGAGTTGGAATAGACGTTGCAGTTTGACTAAATTCGTTCTCTGATGGATTATCAGAGTCGGTGTCACGTGGCCGTTTCGAATTATGTTGAGAAGCTTTGGGGTTTGAAGTTGGGGGGCCATGAGAAGATAAAGAAAATAATTCATCTCCGGTGCTCTCCACCCGCCGTGGAGCCCAACAAGGGAGCACTTATATAAAGTGGATATCCTAAACTCCAAGTGCTAGAGATACACTGAAGATATACTCGGATAGGACAAAATGCCTACACGATTGACCCATCAGCCGCCGCCTTCTAGGAATGGAAAAAGATGAGAAAAAGGGTTCATGGGCACACGGTCAGTATCAGAATGATACAAAGATAGGAAGAAAAAGTAAACGTTGATTCCCAGGGCATGGCACGACAAAGCCGATTGATCATATTCGGGCCCATATGACCTCCCGTCTAGTTGAAATCCGGGCCAAAGTGATGTGTTGGAGACTGACTGCGTCGCAGGCAGTCTACTCAATCACCAGGATCCCTTCTTCCAACGACACGGGTCGCAGCTCACGGCAAACGAGCCGCCCCCTTTTAGACTGCCTTTTACGTCACCCAGAGGGATACGTCTGGCCTATTCTATCCCGGGACCAGCACGGGGGTCAAAGTCTTCTAGAAAGGTAGAAAGCTGACAAACAAATCGTTTGACGTCTATTTTCGGTCTATTTTTAACTTATCAACAGTAATAGTATTAAACCAGAAACACCACCTTTGAACAGTCAGTAATAAATTATTAGGGTGGGTTGAGTTGTTAGATCGATTTTATGTGAGCAGAATCATTCCGCTGAAGTACTTATTAAATATACACGTTATTCAGTTTGTGTGAAGGACTTTATTAATGAACCAAAACAGTAAACATACAAATCTGGAAAATTTATTTGCACTCTCTTCTCAGCCACCCCCCCCCCTCCTTAAAATATCGGCAACATTTTCTCCCTTTTCACCTCTAACTGTATTGGTAGATCAACACTTAATGTCAGTGATAAGGCCTCAATGAACAATGAAAGGTGGACACTTGAATCTGAATGTGCTGCTGTGATATCTGTAACATATACACTTAAAATTCTGATTAACGAATGAACATATATTAGAAGTTTGACCTTTTGCGGAGATGATGATAGGTGCTTATTAGACTAGTTTAAATAGCGCTCGACTATCAACTATAACTATACTAAGAACTAAGACTATCGGGTGGCGGATTCACACCGGCTATATTTTGAATTCTAATAACATAGGTAGTCTATGGTTTATTTAGTTTCACTTCATTTATGTGCCTTGTGTGGAGACAATTTGTAAAATCCGAAGAATTCATTGAATAATAATCAAATTTATAAACCAATTCTTTAATACCAAACGATGATGAAAACTGAATCCGCCCATTTTAGATAGTCAGTCACTCAAGCGCATCAAAAGCGTGCGCATTTCACTCTTGTGAAGAGATGAGATATTCTGCGAAACTTTTAAAAGAATAGCATACCATGAGTTGGTGGGTTGATAGTTTGGGTCTTAGTTTAAACATATTTTATTTCCCTTTTTTCGTAACATATAATATTGAGCCGCGACGCGAGAAAACCAGCAATGTGGTTGTGCGCAGAGCGCAGACAGATCAGCCTGGGCACCCACCCAGTCTGATCAGACCATTCCCTTAGCACTTAAAGGGTAGGTCGGGGTCTAAGCTACCTCTATGCGGACAGCGAAGACTCTGATCAGACTGGGCGGCTGATCTGAGTCTGCGCTGGGCGCACAACCATTTTGTTGGTTTTGTCGCGTCGCGGCTCATATATATATATATATATATATATATTACAACATACAAAAAAAAAACTAGGATTGCAACAAAATCAAATTGCTTATTTGGTTCTCCTCCAAAAGGGGCTTGACAACCTTTAGACAGTATTTCAGTCTATATGGAGCCGTCTCACAAAGAAAACGACAAAGAAAAAGAAGATAACAGGGTTTAAATACGGTCCAAAAAAATCCCAGCCCACACCTGCTGCAAGTGCAGCCGGTCCTTGCCATAATGTTTTCCAAATGACATGTAGTAGGGCGCTCCGACACTGAAACTTCACCGTCGCACGAATCGACGATCCCGATTTACGTTTAGCAAAAACAGCTAACTCTCCAGTGCGAAGCGTCTTCTATACGGACATACCAATCTGTCTTTGCATTCATTTTATCTGATTCCTATTCATTATATCGGGCCATCGACTAGCTGCCTGGAACGAGAACTGACAAGACAGCCTATTCCGTGGCTACATCCGCAGTTTGCAGTCGGTTTAAGCTGCAGTGTGCAAGTATCAGCCTGCTCAATATTTTATCTTATCAGGGCTCATTTCGAGCAACCATATATCTTAAAAGGCTGATCAAGATGTTAGACGAGTAACTTGAATGTTCACTTTTTTTGAATTACATATACGGGCCTCTGTGGCTTAAACATGCTGTGTGTTCAAGCCTCGGCCGCGTACATGCAGAAAGCCAAGTTCAGTCTACGGAAGGTGAGGTGGTTTTTCGCCGGATGCTCCGGTTTTCACCCATCTCTGCTTAACTGCTTGACAGAAGTGAAATATTCTTGAAGAGCCATAAAACCCTCGTCCTATCCTCTGTACAAATAGATAAATTCTTTCGAAGCAATGACAATGACGTGGCGAGACTTTATCTTTGAAGACTCACAGAGACACTAGCACCGTACATGGAATAGAAGGATTGTCCTCCTACCTCGTATAATTATCTTCAACAGTTCTGATATTGATTAACGTAAAAGGTAAAGGTTCCCATAGCCTATTAGCCGTAGGGGCATTGGGGGTTAAAGGCCCACTGTATCTTGGGCACAGTAAATAAAAGGCGGAGCCCTTTCCCCTCCATTCGCTGCCTTATCCTTCCCTAATTCAAAAAATGTATCTATTTACTGCTTGGTTGACAGAGAGTGTCTTCAGTCGTCGCATAGCAAAACCAGGGCGCGATCTCACGACTTTGCGGCGACTTTCTGCACCATAACCGAGCATCCCTACCTACTCGACCACGGCGCCCACGGACAGACAAGAGTGTAACGGAGGAGTCATTTATAGGCATAACAGAAACAAGTTTAGCTTTTGAAAAAGCTTGAGAGGTTATCCCTTAGCAATGAATCTATTGTATGCGAGTGGTAAAGTAGAAAATTGGCCGCTATACAAGTTAATTTTATTGTATTCTTGGACTTTGTTGAATCTGTAGGTAAGGGGCGAGTAGTTTGACAGCTTTTTTCCTTTTGTCTAGTGATTGCTTGTAACAGGTGAGCTTCAGTGCTATTAACTTTTGTTAGGTGACCTGTACTGTTTTAAAAATTAGTGACAGCTCTTCCTAAGTGGAATGTACTCTCTGGTTATTGCTTGTATTAGGTGAGATGCTTGTAGTATGTGAGATGAAGTGTCAGGACAAGTTTTATAGCTCATGCCTTTGCGATGCTGGGAGGGGGCCTGCAGCTGGGTGCGCCAAAATATGGGAGTAAATTCCGGAAAAGAGTGGGACCCGCATTTAGCGAAACGAAACGGCGCATAATCGAGTACAACTTGTCATTGATCTGTACTCTTAAGTGACAACTCTTGGTAGCTGAACTGAACTCTCGGGTAATTGTTTGTATAGGGTGAAATAAAGTATTCAAGATAAGCTATAAAGATCATGCATTAGCGATGCTGGCGAGAATCTTGCAGCAGGGTGCGCCAAATATAGGAGTATCGGGAAGTAGTGGGACCCTATTTCAGCAAAAGGAAACGGCGTACAATCGAGTACGAATTTCTAACCTAATATGGTTATCCCAGAGGGGATAACCAATAACATATGAGGAAATATGTATTAAACTAAAGCTGGGCTTGTAAATAAGCTGTGTATAGTTAGGTTCTTTGGGAGAAAGGAATACACCAGAGAAACGAACAGAGCAGACTCGGTCTAATTGAACCTGCTCATTACCAGCAATGAAATTTGCACACCGGTCACTCTCCCAGCACCCGCTTAAGCAGAATACTATTTTCAACATCTTTCGAAACGAACTCAGTGATCCCAAAGGACCAGAAAATATAAGTTTCCAATATGATGTACGACACAACACTAGCTGCAGTGAATATGAACGACTTTTGAACAGTATAATATGGAAGGACACTCGAAGGCGTGTGCAACTATAGTTACGTACAGCTGAGCCACCCGGGGAACGTCGTTATGAGAACTGAAAAACTCAACATGAGCAGTTACATCCTTTGGAAGCAAGGGATACACCAAAGAATTGAAAATAGCAGACTCGGTATGACCACAGTATGTCCACAATCATAACATTGTCTTTGACCATGACAACGTGTAAAATGCTGAGAAGGCAACACAAAAGGCAAACAGTCCAAGGACGTTTTATTTAAAAAGTTGATAAGGTTATCTACCCCTTTACCCAGAATTTGTCGGCTCGGAATGTGAGTCGGTCGGATCAGGATAAATGCAAACTAAAAAGTATTAAGTATACTTTCATGAGTCACAGTTTATCCTTCACAACTTATAGTTGGTTGGTAATTGTACCATACAAAGTGGAAAGTATAAAAGTCTCTATAGTCCTGCTTGTGGTAAAACGTCTGAACACAAACCATTATGAAAAAACGCATCAACAATAACGTTTAATGATAAAGTGTGGGTTGATTTGCATATATTGAGTAAAGTAGTGAACTGTGTGAAATATGAACAGGAACGTATGCAATTTGTTTGTGAGTTCACGTCTCATATTGTATACTTCATATTTCACAGCTCAACATTAAGGCTTGATTCCTCACACCTTGTTTCATAAAGAATGAGGTATGATATGGGAATACATTAAAGGTTTCCAACAGACTTGTGATTGTAGTGGCAGTGAGTGGGTGTTAAAGAGCTCGTCTGTCTATATTCGTTGTCAAAAATTGTTTTAAGCCAGAAATGTAAACTGTAAAAAATGCAAACTGAATTATCAAATAACTACGCACCTGCAATACACGAGACTTCAAATAACGCTGTTACTACTTCACACCTTATACTTCATTTTACATTTTATATTGCAAGCTGCGATATCTGACGCTTAAATAGTGGAGTATGACGTGTACGTTATGACTGTTAAATTCGACGATAAAAGTTCAAGTTTCCATATATGAGTAGGGCTCCACGCTTATACATTGTAATTTTACCATTTTTTCAAGTTTATGATAACGACAGTAGGTCATTTTAGTTGCCAACTTAAATAGCCCAGATCAGCCCTCAAACCTTAAAAGTGAACTCAAGGATGTTTTATTAGTTTAAAAAATGGCTAATCATGGTCATTTAATGACGAGGCTATTGTGAGAAGCTTGCAGCTATACCTCACGATAAAATATTTCATGATGATAGAGCAATTGGGCGTTTAAATCCAAAATGTTTAATAAAGTGCTGTATGAATTTCTTCTCAGAACTGTGAAACGTAAAGTAGCAAAAATGCGGTCAACGAAAGTGTAAAATTGATTGCCAAGAAAGAATTGTAAAGATCAGTATTCCACGTCACCATTTTATGTTTCTTCATTTTTATCACCACGAATTACTATAAACATATGATCCACGTATGTCCCCATTTTTGTCATATTAATCTAATTAATCTAGAATTTTTTCTCCTTTGTCCCTGGACGATTGTTTTGACACCTCCAGATAATTTAAGATATCTTTGAAGTCAGTCATCTGTGGTACACCTTCCTTTATAGGAATGCGTTATGGCCTTAAGCGTTACCCTAATTATGATGTTATTACATTTTTCTGGTGTTTATCGAAGTATAAACTAGATTGGGTCGCGTGCAAATTCAGTGAACCCCTAAGGAGTTCATGTAAATTTTGCTAGCGACCCAGTGTAGTTTATACTTCGATAAACACCAGAAAAATTAAGTTCATTGCTTATATTTACAGTCTTTTCAATCCATTAATTGACCACAAATTTGCGTTAACGGCTACAGTTGGAACAGAAAAAATATACGCAGTTTTTCTACTTACAGCGGAACAGCGTCGCCTAACGTCGCCCACGTCCAATCAGACGGTTTATTTTGACGTCACTTTACTCATGTAACGTGGCGTGAACCGATGTAGTTGTTGAAGTGTAAGCTACATTACGTTCTTACGTTAAATTAGGGCTTTCCCATAAATGAACTGAGAATGTAAACGCCTGTCACTACGCTCTTGTTGGTATTCTTTTTGCCGTACTTCATTTCGAACAGTGTTCACCGATAGTTTTTAGTATAGTCGGATAGTCGATAGTTTGAGCTTATTTAAACTAGTCTATTAGAGGGTTTAATATTTCGAAGAAGGCGTCCAGTCTAAAAGTGCAGTGTATTGTCGTTAAAGCCGCCATCTGGTTACTGATAAAAAGAAAATGTCAGCAAGTGATACAATAGTTATGATACTAGTAATACATTTCTTCTCTCGGTGTCTTCATAGATATCAAAGAATAATCGATTAATATGACAATTATCATTCCATATGACCACTTATATCGTTTGGTTATCTTTAACACCAGTATCCACTAGATGGTATTTATTAAAAGCTGACAAGTTTTGCCAAATATGTAAAAAAAGATTGGCATACCGATAATGTTTTGATGGAATCACACTCCGAATAACCGTCTACGTAGAAGGATAATAGTAGTCCAAGTGTAGCCCGTCTCACCTCCCCTGTGGCTGCGTTAATCTTCCCTTTACTAGCTTTCTCTTCTACCATTTCATTAGCAATGGTACACAAGCTGATTATTGCTAAAAGAACCGATTTGGCCTGAAAAAAAGATATAGTTAAAATTTACTTAGACGTTATCAGAAGTATTGGAGTGTAATTGTTTTGTTAATCCTCGGATTTAAAGTTCTCAAAAACCCTTTCAACAGCGTAAAAAATATTTGTTTGACTTTTTTGGAGGTGTAACACCGTCAGTAGGAGACTTCTTTAAAATTGAGAGCATACTCCTAAAGGAGATAACTCTTTCCTCAAAGAAAGGGACACGGGCCTTTTCTGAAAGGGATGTTTTCCGCCAGTGAAGCAATCATGAACTCATGGAAGTTGTTCTCCTTTATAAACATGACGAACAACTGTGGATGTGTACACATACACCTTCATATTTCAAAGCAGAGAAAAAGGTAATGATCAGGAATGGAATCAGTCTAATGCAACATTCTGCCCTGAACACCAAACGGGAAAGGAACATCTACAATTAAGACGGCACTAAAATAAACAGCACCAGCGAAAATCTATCCAGAAAGATGGCCACACGGCTAATAGTATCCAAAAAAATGAACAATTAAGTCATAGACGAAAAGTTAACATTAGAATGACCCACAACAGAAGCAACACTTAGAATGCTTAATAATGAAATACCGCGGTGGGGGTGTTTGAACCGGTTTTAAGCTTGAGCGACGTCTTCCTAGTTTCTTATTTGCTAAAGCACATGGTGTCTTCAAAATATCTACAATAACGAGGTACTGATTCAACAAGAACATTTTTACAGTGACTGACCTGACAGTTTTCCTTCTGCATTTTGTTACATGTTAGGGATTTTTTCGAAATCTGTCGGTCGGAGCTAATGATTTGTATCCTTATATATGTCACAATAAGCCATGGGTGAGGAATAAATGTGTAAAACTGGTTAAATATCTCAGTAATTGATTACAGTGCGTGTCATTGTATTGCTTAATATGTTGTTCATTCTACTAATATTTCATCCTTTTTCTCAGGAGCTGACTATCATATAGGCATAATGCATGTTTATATGTACATACATACACGTAATACGTCACGAATGAAATACTCGTATCCGAGTAGTTCTCGTCATTTTTTTCTAACAATTTCCTGTTTTCTCCCAAACAAGCAGGTTTTCGTTCAGTTTGCGGTAGTTGTGTATTACGTACCTAATAACTCTGGTTTCTACACACACGTCATGAATTTATTTATAGAATTGAACCTCAGGGAGCGATCATTATTTGATATGCTATCACGCACAGACAACGTCACGTCCAGAAGCAGTTCTCGTCATGTTGCTTCTGAGCTCGATTTTAAAATGAATATAAAACCCATTTTGCTGTTGTTCCTATACAATGAGTTTTGACATCTTATTCATGTAACAAAGTCCGTTCGTATGCCGAATGCGCTCAATTTTTTAATGAGGCCACAGCAGACGAAAACAAACACAAAACTGAGATGAAAAGTCTGTCTTATTCACGAGGCTGCTGAAAACGATAAATGATGACTGGGTCAGGTTTGCTATTTAAATATTTTTGTGTTTTTCCTGCAATGTTGACTTACATTCGGAATTCGTTTGCAAAGTAGACACAATATTGGAAAACCTGACCCAATTAAGAGAGGTCAGCACGTGGCTTGAACGTGCTCACGTGAATGCTCCTGACGTAATCACGCGACTTTGCGAATCCAAAAGAAAAAAAACGGCATTTATATATACACAGCTCGATATATTGATGAGTTTTTGCACTAGTTTGACCAAATGTATTATAAAACTTAGGATTAAGGCAGTTGAAGTGAAGAAAAAATACGCGAAAAACTCGTTTTAAGCAGAATGACGAGAACTACTAGCTGACGAGATCTACTCGGATACGAGTACTGTTTAAACCAACCCACTCAACCCCCAACCACCACCACCATGCCCACACAGTATTCTTATTGACCGGTTCAAAGCAGTGCTTCAGTACTTTTGATAGGCTTTGACTCTTCGTACATTATTCAGGATAGCCTGACGCCCATCTGCTGGGAACAAGCTATTTTTCTTTTTCGCTTTTTGCTTGTCTTGTTTTGATTTGTGTGCCGTCTTTATCGGTTTCTTTTCCCCGTCCGATGTGCAGGTCTGGAAGTTAAACCAATTGTATGAGTTCAAGATTATTGCCTTACAATCTAAGTTCAAAGAAGTTTTGCAGTTTACAGTGATCATGTACATGTATCAAAAAAAAAATCATGTGGGGTGACAAATCAAGTGTACATTCCTGAAACTCCAAAGCTGAACTCATAGGATGCCTCAAAAAGATAAAAAGCAAAACAAACTGATGATTTATGATACTTTATAGTGCACCAATAACAGCAGGTAAACGTGCAAATGCCACTCATTCATCTATATAATACTGTTTAAATAAAACTTTATATTTCAATGGTTCTTCAAGAATACCTACGGCTGAAATTAGGCCTTTCGACCACTCTCCGTCTTCAGTTGTATCAAATGATAATCCAGCAAGACTAGCCTGAAAAGAAAGCCTGGAGCGTCCAGTTTAAATAGCCTGTTGTAAAGTGTAGGTAGAAAGTAGCGTAACAATGAAATAATCAAATATTAACTATTTTGGCTTGTCTATCGCTTGATCCTCAAGGGTTTTACTGTTTGACTCGTTTGCTCCAGAGTTAAATTGCTGCTCTTTGTATTGAGTGTTCATCGTGTTTCATCTCAGTACTTAATTTGCTGTTTTGGTCCATGGTAAGGAGTCGCTCACACGGTCCGAATAACTTTTATGTATATGAACCACAAAGAATACAAAGCGACGGCTGTAATCACGAAACAAAATTAATGGAAGCGTCCTAGTATTCACTGACCATCTACAGGCAGTGCTTGTGGTTTGGTTAGGACTACATTGCCATTGTTTGTCAGCTTTGTATTAGTTTTTGACAACTGAACATTGATTAGAATTGGCTCGTGGGCATCTGCCGGGAAAATGCCAACTTCTTTTTCATTTTTTGTTTTTGTTTTGTTTTGTTTTGTTTTGTGTGGCGTCTCTACTTAACCATGCTAACAGGACTGATATTACAAATGCATTTATATATAAGATAAATTCATTGTAAAAGTAATGTCATCAGAGCGCGTGGTAGCCAAACATCATTTACCTTTGCCACAAAGTCTCTCTTTGCTATTGAAGCTGACCTAAACAGCGCAGTAGTTACATCTTTTATAAGTTCACCGGCTTCCAAAAATCTGTCATCCAAGTTAACTGCATCCTAAATAAACACCAAATCAGTACATGAATTAAAGATAGGTTCATTGATGTCGAACAGAATTATAGATATACAATTGCTACTCCATCATGGTATTTATTTCGACACATTCATGCTGTTTTGTGTTTTGTTGTTTTCCATTTGTTTTGCGTAAAGAACAGTTGTGACTTCCAATATGCTTCAGTAGACAGTATAGTCCATCCAAAGGGTCTACTGTAAAATTTACAATTTGTTCCTAGAAGAACGAATTCATTTCTTTAAGAGCTCTTCGCCGTGGGAAAGGGCGGCAATAATGAAATTGATAGAGTTGCTTCCCCCAGCAATGTATCCATTCATCATAATGCTGAGTACAACAGGCCTAACAGTAATGATGCATGCGTTGAACTGATTAAACGGCCATTAACCTTACCACATACGATTGCGAGGCGACTGGCTTGTAGTTGTCCCTCACTATAAAAATTCTGAACGCTTAATATTTATTTCGCAATGTGCTGATACAATTTTCTACGTGTTCTTTTCTTGGCTTTGGCTTTGGCATCTTGTGTATTGTGTTTTGCGATCATGATGTTTTTGTGTATCTTCATTTTTAATTTCGTGACTCTGAATTTAAACTTTTATTGCAGAAATGAAATTAGTTTAGGTCAGTTTTCTTTAGCAAAAGAGCAGCAGTTTTACAAAAGGCAAGTCAAAGGTATGCATGTTAATTCTCCAACTAAATGAATAAACAACAGTAGAGTAAACATAGGGGTTTTACAATATACTATTAATAGTTAAGCCAGTACAAACCAAGACCAGGCTTAATTTCACAATATATGGTACATATGTTTTATGATTAAGCCAGTAGAGACCAAGACCAGGTCTTATTTCAATAGTATATCGTACATATGTTTATAATTAATCCAGTACAAACCAAGACTAGGTCTTATTTCACAATATATCGAGCCAAGGCTCTGTATATTGAAAAAACTAAACAAGCACAACCCTTGACTAGGCCTAATTCTTCAACTCATGCAAATCCGGATATGAAAGTTTGAAGGTTGAAAATTAATATGAACAAAACAGCCCAGTACAAACCCAGATTGGGTTTAATTTTGCTTATACTGAGCTGGGGTTGTGTAAAAAAAGCATCAGTGTACTTTTAAAGGGACTATTTTAGACCAAAGTCTGATTTTTTCAGCACCCAGCCTTTGAGGGACTATTTTTAGCCAGTCATACAGCCATTGAGGGGCATCAGAGGCTTATAACTACTCACATTTCATAAGCCTCTGGGGGCATAAAATCACCAATCGCCCATCTCATAAAAAAAAGCAAAAGCCACGTCTGACACACAGTACTTTTAACCCCAATACCGGGTAGAATTCATTACACACCGCGCCCGGCATTGGGGTGGACCACCTGCCATTTCTTAAGCCATCATGCCTGTGGGTTCGTCACGTTTCATGATTCGCAGCCAGCATTTGTCTCAAAGGGTCGCCTTTAACCTCTTTGACGTGACCTACTTCTTCCCCTCGAAATCATAGGCCAGGTCGAGGTAAGGCAAGCCAAGTACGATTGATTTTCAAAATTATAGGGAGAATTCTATTATGCGGCAACCTATAATTCTGTCCATCAATCATACTGAAACCATACCAACTCCGAACAAGAGACGTAACTGCCCTTAAACAGACACAACAGGCGTCATACTCTGTCAGGTAGAACATAGCATGTGTCAGCCGTGACCAATTATTATTGCTTTTAAGTGCTATATATACCTATACTTGTTCACTGATGCAAATAATTTTTTTGTAATTAGCATAAGTGTAAATTGATTAAAAACATTGGATTATATGTCCCTCTATAAACTTAGTACAAATATACATTGTCACTTTTATATTTTCTATAAAAAAATAAATACATAACAAAAAATAACAATATTTAGCTTGTTTATTCTTTAATTTTGACTTACTTGTTTCCATAGCCACAAAAAGAGGTCATAAAAATAAAACCTGAAATCCAGAATCTATTTTTAAAGACTGAAATCCCGAATCTATTTTAAAAACTGAAATCCCTCAAATTTATTTTAAAAATAACACTAGAATCCTGTATTGAATCCAAAACTCAGTTTTCTCTAATTTTTTGTATCCGTTTTCGATGTATTATTTTCAAACAGTGCAGACCCAGTTCAGACGAACAGAGTCCACACTGAATTACAAGTACGCCCACTTTACAATGCCTCGAGTAATAACTGCCCAAACTTTGATAAAATATACGTTATCAATGTTTACTTAATACAAGGGAGGGGAAACACTGCGGAGCTCAAGATAAACTCAACTTTTGAAGTTTTTATACTGGGGCCCAATTTATGACAGCTGAGATAAATAAGCCCGAATAAAAACCTGCGCGGGTTAATTACATGAGTGGAATTAAATAATTTTAATTAGAGGGGAAAAAATACTACAATATATATAATAAAAAAATGTCTGACTCTGTCAAAACACTGTTACAGTTGTATGAAAATGGAGTAATCGACGGTAGTGCCTTAAACAAGGCATTAAATGCATTAGAAATGCCTAAAACGCCTTCCCCAGTGGCAGGCACCAAAAAAACGTCGGAAAATCTGCGGAAAAAACGGCGTATACGAAAGAAACATAAACGGGAAATCCAAAAAAACAAAAAGTCACACAAAAACGTCATGAATGAACTCCATCAATTCTTTATGACAAAAGAATCTGAGCCTGATTTAAAACTTGTGGACAAAACCAAATGTGGCTATCTCAGAGCGCATGAAATTTCCGTTAAACGATACAAAGACCCCATAAAAATGTTTCAAGATAAGAAAACTATTATAAAAAACAAGCTCACCGCTGAATTGCAAGAACTATCCGGTCTGAAATGGCAATTTGGGCTTATTGTTGACTTTTTCAAGGATAAAAAGAATATACAGGGAACATTTTACAGCAATCAATATGCCACATTGTCTCCTCAAGAAATTCTAGCTTTTTACCACGAGGCAGTCTCGGCAATTGAGCAGAAAATCGAAAAATTCACTAAGGAAGGCTCAGGCTGGATGATTGATAGATGCAATACATTGTACCTTAACATCGCTAAATATGAGCCACTCAAGGGCTCATCATATTTTCCACTTCCTGAGGTCTTGGCTAATAAAAAGGCAATAATTAATGTGAAAAATCAAGATCAAGAATGCCTTAGATGGGCCTTAAGGTCAGCTTTATTTCCAGCTAAAAATAATCGCAACAACCCATACAGCTATCCAAAACAAGACAATTTAAACATGCAAAGAATTGACTTTCCTACACCAGTATCACAAATTTACAAAGTAGAGAAACAAAACAATCTCGCCATCAATGTATATGGCTATGAGCAGACAGTTGTCCCATATCATATTTCCGGGCAGCCGAGTGAAATGCCACGGATCAACCTGCTGTTGCTCCATGACAAAAAAGACAATTACCATTATTGTTGGGTAAAATACCTGTCCAGGATGCTATACGACCAGAACAAATACAAAGGTAAAACATACTTCTGCGACCGCTGTCTCTACGGGTTTTCCCGTGAAGACCTACTAATCAGCCACAAAGATGAATGTTACGGTATCAACGGCAGAGCAACTAAGATTGTAATGCCAGCCTCAGGGGAAAAAATAAAGTTTAAAAATTACCATAAACAGATGCAGGCGCCTTTCGTCATATATGCCGATTTTGAAAGCATAATAAAACCGCATCAAGTGGCAGCTGAGGATAAATCTGAAATCAAAAGCAAACACCAAGCATGCGGTTACGGATATCAGGTTGTTAGATATGATGGTGCATCATCTGGTGTAAGAATTTACAGAGGTGAAGACGCTGTAGAGCAGTTCTTGAAATCCCTGAAACGGGAAGTAGTCGGAATTAATGCAAGATTTGCAAAGCCGAAGCCCCTACACATGTCGGAGAAAAATGAGATGGATTTCCAGTCTGCAACGCAATGCTGGATCTGCCAGAAAGAATTCAACGATGAAAAAAATCCCAAAGTACGCGATCATTGTAGGATACTAGGCCACTTTAGAGCTGCTGCTCATAAACTCTGCAACCTTAAACTTGCTATAAAACCGTGGGTAACACCCATCCCTGTTGTTTTGCACAATCTCAAAGGATATGACAGCCATTTAATCATGCAAGAGATTGATAAAATCTCGGGCAGATTATCGTGCATTCCAAACAACACAGAAAAATACATCTCTTTCAGCGTTGGTCAACTTAAATTTCTGGACAGCTTTCAGTTTATGGCATCATCTTTGGCAAAGTTAGTTGATGCAACTGACAAAAATGACTTTAAAATCACCCAGAAGACATTTAATCCCCAGCCAATCAAGAAAAGACTTTACGGCAGCTTTAGTTCTGAAGATAGTCGACCCATCGTTCTGCGGGAGTGTGTCGACAGGCGTAAGCTAGCCTACATATTAGATCACAGCAACCAGTTTGACCTCGGCAGCAGTTTCCAGGATGGACAAAATACTGACAAGGAAACTCAGCTGAGCTTGCTTCGTAATTATCTCTCCATGTTAAACCAGAATGGAGAACGACCAATGTCATACCGGCAGCGACATGGGTTTGGTCGATACTGGACAGCTGAAAAGCTAGGCATTCAAAATATGAGCCGGAAAATCCGTCATACAATATGCAAGGACAGCATGTTTGACATCGACATGAAAAATGCGCACCCAACGCTACTTTCCTGGTACTGTCACAAACACGGGATAAACTGCGCAGCCCTGGATGCTTACATCAAGCACCGTGATTCCATGTTGCAGGATATCATGAAGAACCGCGGCATCACCCGGGATGAAGCAAAAAAAATTCTCTTAGCAATAATGAATGGCAAGCAAGAAAATCTGTAGCCAGATGATCCACGGTGGTTCATCGATTATTATACTGGAATGCGCAGTATCATAAACGCTGTTGTCCAGCTTAATCCGGAGATGTATGAACATGCACAGAAAACAAAACATACAAATTACAATATGGAAGGATCCACGATTAACCACATACTGTGCCGGTTGGAAAACAAAGCGTTGATGGCTGCTTTCGATTACTTAAATGGAAAAGGCATCGAGGTTGCTTCTCTTGTTTTTGATGGACTTATGATTTACAAGACTAATGTGTCCGATATTGCCGGTATTCTTAAAGGTTGCTCATCAAGTGTTGGCCATGTGTTAGAAGGTTGCGGCATCGAGTTCACCTTAAAAGAAATGGATAAAGGTTATGATATTCCAAGCCCAACCGGAAACCACCAGTCAACAGACATTGATATATTATTACAAAAGGGCGTTTACCCATACGAATATATGGATTCATTTGACCGGTTCCTGGAGACTCAGCTGCCGCCTATTGAGAAATTCCACAGCAGCCTAACAGATGAGGGTATATCCGAGAAAGATTACGAACATGCCCAGAAAGTATGGGAAACTTTCAGCTGCGAGACGCTGGGAGATTACCATGATCTCTATCTAAAAACAGATGTGACTCTGCTGGCAGACGTATTCCAAACATTCCGTAGAACTTGTATAAATGCATACAAACTGGATCCGCTGCATTATTATACAGCCCCCGGCTTATCCTGGGACGCTTTACTCAAATACACCGGTACTGAACTGGAGCTCCTGACTGACTACGATCAGCATCTATTCATAGAAAAAGGGATGCGTGGCGGTGTCAGCATGATTTCAAAAAGACACGCTAAGGCTAATAACCCTGGCGTGCCTGGATATAATCCAAACGAACAGCACAACCACATCATGTATTACGATGCAAATAATCTCTATGGCTGGGCTATGAGTCAGCCCCTACCTTATTCTGGTTTTAAATGGGTTGATAAACCGCCGCATGAACCAGGTAAGGGCTGCATCTTAGAAGTAGACCTAGAGTATCCAGCCGAGCTCCATGACTTGCATAATGACTACCCACTTGCCCCGGAGCGATTAAAAGTAAAAAAAGAATGGTTGTCTGATTACCAGTCATACCTTCTTGAAAATAACAGTATGCTCAACACCGAGAAGCTGGTCCCAAATCTCAGAGACAAAAATAAATATGTTTTGCATTACAGAAATCTGCAGCTATACCTGTCCCTCGGAATGAAACTCAAGAAAATCCACAGAATATTAGAATTCAACGAGGCGCCGTGGATGGAACCATATATTCGCATGAACACAGAATTCAGAAAAAAAGCCAAATCACCCTTTGAGAAAGACTTCTACAAATTCATGAACAATTCGGTATTTGGTAAAACTTGCGAAAACCTCCGGAAGCGAGTTGATATAAAAATTGTCCGAACAAATGGCGGTGATAAAGAAAAAGAGCAGATAAGAAAAATAATCGCTAAACCCAATTACAACCGGGCTGTCATATTTTCTGATGAATTATCAGCCCTGCATACACACACGACTCGCTTGAAACTAAACAAACCAGTATATGTTGGCATGTGTGTCTTGGACTTATCCAAGCATCTGATGTATGACTGGTATTACAATACACTGAAACAGAAGTATGACAGCAACTGTACTTTGCTGTACACCGACACAGACAGCCTGCTGGTCGACCTAAAAACGCCAGATGTATATGCTGATATGGCAACCATGAGGACCCAGTATGACTTCTCAGATTACCCCAAGGATCACCCGCTCTATAGTGAGCAAAACAAAAAACTAATTGGAAAGTGGAAGGATAAATGTCAAGGTACCCCAATAGCTGAGTATGTCGGGCTGCGTCCCAAGATGTACTCAATTCTGCTGGCTGATGAGCAGCTGATAAAAATAGCAAAGGGTGTTAAGAAATATGTCATCAATAAACTAATCAACTTTGCAAACTACAAAGATGCACTATTCAACCGGAAAACATACAGCCACGAAATGAATATGCTAAGAAGCCAAAAGCACCAGATCTACGGCCTTACAATTAACAAAACAACACTCTCGCCGCTGGACACAAAACGCTGGATAGCCCCAGACGGCATCACGACATACGCGTTTGGGTATCAGCAGGAACAATAAGCAGTTCTTCTGTTACGAAACCTCTCTGCGGAGCTGGCGGCATTAAATAATAAACCCTGATGCCCTGCAGAACAATGTGATGACTTATCTTATGAATACTGACACTCCATATTGGGTCCGTGGCACGGCGTACGCCCCCTTCTTGTTCTCCAGGTTGATATAAATATCTTACAGTGGCATCAGGACAAATAGGGTTCCCTACAGTCCGTTTCTGTTTCACTGGAGGGGTTTTTTTCGTCTCCGCATTTATGGCTTTGATCACTTCCGGTAATCTTTTTACCCATTCTCTGTTGCGTTTGTGCGGATTTTCCAATTCCTTCGCATACTGATAACCAAAAAGCCTTTCAGCCAGTGTCCTGTTGAACCTCTCAACCAAAGCTTGGTCTCTGTGGATCTCTTTCCTGCCACGTCTGATACTTACGTTGTGTTTCGCCATCAGCTGTGTCACAGAGCCCATGAACTCCCTGCCCGGATCTACCTGTAGAAGCTTGGGAAAGTTCAGCTTTCGCTTGTAAATATTTTCAAACGCCTTCGCAACTTCTTTGCTGTCTTTTGAAGTCAGAGGCTCCGCCTCTTTATATCTGCTTTCAATATCAACGACTGGCAGCGCATATTTGTATGTCTTGCGGTTGACTGTATCATGCGGCAAAAACAACAAATCTGCCTGATGAATTTCATTTGGGGTGGACGCATCAAACCTGGGCCGTATTATTTTCTTTGGTGCGGGTAAATATATTTGCCACACCGCCTGCTTTTTTAAAAATTCAAGCGCCTGCTTTTTACTGACTTTTGCTTCTTTTGCTAGTTTCTCTACTGCGGGGAGCCCTTTCCAGAACCCCTTTGGGCTGTAGTAAATCTTTTCCATTATTTTTTTATTCCAATTTTAAGACTAAAAAAAATAATAAATTTATATCAACTTATAAGCCAAAAACCCGGTTGCTGCCATCCCCGCAACAATAAACAACAATTCACGGTTTTGCTGATCTGGGGATGGTGCATAATAATCACTCAACTTTGGCTCCTGAGGAAGTGGGTCAAGTTTTTTGCCAGTAATGTAATAGTATTGTTTCATAGCCTGATCAACATTGTCAAACGTCTGCTCAGCATGATGTTCTTTTTGTATTTCCTCATTGATAAAATCCAATCTCTGGGTTCTTTTTTTGCTCCAAGCTGCTTGAGCCGCTTCTAATTGTTCGACTGCTTTATCATGCCTTTCTCTTTCCGCCTCAGCATCGTTGTTTTTTCCCAATTTTGAGAATAAAAAATTACTTCCTGTGAACGCCAAGGCATTGACCACGGCACCTCCTAACATCATCGCTACTGCACTAGCCATTTTGTTTATCGTGATAAAAAGTTTAAAACAGAAATTATTTCATAATATCCGCTGGAATAATACCCTGCTTAATCAACATATCGCGTGTGGCCATCGCCAGCAGTATATCAATAGAAAGCATTCCAATATCATCCATATTAAAATCCACTTTTGGTGCAGGTCTTCTCAAGAGTTTCTTGCCAAGTTCTGAGTACCCAACAGTGAGAAGAGTTTCTACTCCGGCATGATAAAGCATGTTTGCAATTTGTTTACCGTCAATGGCTGCCATTTTTTTGTGAAAATATAGTTTTTTTAATTTCAATTATCTCATTTCAAAAGGGTCTATCGACGTTTGTATCTCAGGTATTTTAGGTTTTGATTTAGGTTGTGATTGAGGTAGTTTTATTTCAGTTTTACTGTAAATCATGTAAATACCAACGCCTTCAGCTCCGATCATCACACAGAGCGGAATATAGTTCTTATAAACAGTCACTGTTGGTTGCCGCTCTGGTAGCTGTGGCTCTCTTGTTATTTTGATTGGTTCAGCTTCCAGGGTTTGGGCTTGTTTTTGTTTCCATCTGGCTTCAGCGCCTTTTTTATCAGCCGCGACACGTTTTTGGTTTTTTTCTTTTAGGGGTTCTTCACGTTTTTGTGGACCTTCACTTTTCTGGGGTTCACTCTGGGGTTCACTCTGGGGTTCTTGAGTTTTCTGAGCTTCCTGAATTTCCTGATTCATTTTTTTCTATGGCATTTTTATTTGCAGTTGTTAGCATTGCCGTAAATGGAGCCAGGTACATCCCATACTTATAATACAGCTCACAGCAAACGCTTGTCAGAGCATGATTGATAAATGGGTCTTCTTCTAGATCTTCTAATAGCTTGGGTGGGTTTTCCACATGGAAATACTTTAACACCCCCATGACATATAAATTAATAAAAGAATTGCCCAACGTCTTAGTCATACTTGCACCAAGCCTGGCTTTATATCTACAGTAAAGCTTATCAACTTCTTGGGGCGTCATTTCATCTATGTCTGAGAGTTGCAACTCACGCCCTAAATATTGCCGACTTCCACCTCCGGCTATAATGGCTGAAAGTCTCTCTCGTTTTGGCACATCTTGGCGTTCAGCTGGTGTATCTAGTGAAATATTTTCTAATAGATCTTCAGCGTTCATTTTTATATTTTGGAAAATATATTTTAACTTAAAATAAATGAAAAAAATCAAACATCCGACTGAGATATTAACAGCGGCAGAAGCAATTGTTATTAGTTCGAGTATGATTTTTAGTATTGCTATTTTTGTTTTAAGCATTGCTTTTTGCTTAAAGCATTGCTATTTTTGCGCTATATTTTGCTTTAAGCATTGTTATATTTGCTTTTAGCTAATCCATTAACCAATACCCAGTTGGTTGGTCAGTTTTTAATATTAATTTACGGTGTTTAACCTCAGATAGTTCTTTTTTTATTTTCTGCCTTTCATCCGCAGGAACAACATCATTTTCCCTCAAGCAATGTTCAAAACTATCTCTGTCCTTGGTGTAAAACATACAGACCCATTTTGCCTGCTCTCGAAGGTCTTTCAAGACAGAAATATATCTTTGAGAAATGACCCAGACGCTTTGCTCTGCGTGTCTGCCGGAAAATGCTAGCTGTGAGAGCATGTCTTTTTTCTTTGTAAGTTCTTTTGTTGCAGAGCAGTCATCGATGATGTACAATGTAGGTCGGCCAGCAAAATTATCAAAAAAATAACGCAGCAGTTCTTGGAGTCTTTCTGTTCCATCTGACATCACAGGATTTACTATAATTATGCTTTTGTCTTTTGGACGCCGCACGTCACCAATCCAGCTCCTGGTTTTGTAGGCCTTGTTCCACTCAATGGTGGGGCAAAGTATGACTATCTTTTCAAACACACCTCTGTATTCTTTTTCAAGTAAATCTAGGACAAACAAACTCTTACCACATCCCGTTTGACCCGAGATGACAGCTGAGTGTGGATATTTTGGAAACTCAATATTTGACTTCACTTAATCTTCCATCTTCAAAATGGATTTGCGCATCTTGTATTATAAAAAGGTAGATATTTAAATTTTCATCTGCTCCTTGTTCTTTTTCAATTTGTATTGTTATCCCTTCACTGGCATTTTCAATCCTTCTGCCGCTGCCGTGCAAGGTGTTGTCATCCGTGGAACGCAAGTCAAGCCATAAAGCGAATCTTTTGGTGAGATATTTTTCAATGTTAGTGTCGCTGAAGTATAAGTCTTTTGCAACTTTATCGGTTTCTTTGTCGCGTTTGGATGTCAGCGCAAAGTATTTATTGATTTCGTCCCACTGTTGGTACTGCCGCATGCCTTGGCTGTACAGTTGATTCGGTATGCCTTCTATTGTCATTTCAACTTTTGTGATTTTAGGATTGTAAAAATCTTCAGTGGTTGTCCTGTCCGGGTCTTCAAACAACATTAAAATCCCCTTCATGCTTCTTGCTGGGACATTCAAGTTGATATTCCACAGAGTATCAGACTTTTTCTTTGTGATTTTTCTGTGCCGCAAAATACGGTCATACAATATCGCCATTCTGCCACTGACCTGTTGTCTGATTGTTCGTGCAAGTTCTGAGTCGGTTACCATGTCGAATTCTAAACAGATATTGCTGATGGCATAACTGCTGTCGGCATCCGTTGAGCTGATTACTTTGTAATAGTCATTAAATGTTAATTCATACTCTAGCCTATCACCGAGCCCGGCCTGGTAAAAAGGCATATGCGTCTCTAGCAGTTCAAAGTCCAGTGGGATGCAAAACCTGTTCTTGAAGGCGCCAGCAATGGCCTGGTCTTCAGCGTGAGCTGTTGCGTTTCCTGCCCCGACTCTGTGTTTTAACATGTTTGATTTGCCGATGCCTTGGTAGGCCATGTTTATCCGCTCAGATGGGGATTTCCATAAGTCAACATAACAGTGAAATATGTCGCTGTCATCTATTGACATGACTTCATTGCCGCTTATTTTAATGGTTGTTTTTTTCACGATGGCTCTACCAAGATTTTGAAAGATTGTCGCATTGGGATCTTTGCTGGTCAGTTCAATAGTGAAAGCGAGACGTGCAGTTCTTGGGACGATGACATCATTATTACTTAGATTTGGAAATCTCACAAGCAACTGCTGGTTTTGGTCGATAGTGCTGGGGTTGTTAGTGATTACTACGCTTTGTCGAATTCCTTTCGCACCAAAAGGTTCTCGTAGTTTTCTATAAGGATCCAGTTTACTTCCGTAGGCTGACATTTTTATTTGATAAAAATATATTTTTACTCAATAAATTAATAATGGCCGAAGGTTACGATTTTGAGAATCCTACATTCGACGATGATTATGATGATGACATAGATGACAGATTACCGATGGTGCCGGATGAAACCGATCAGCGAATTATTTTGAATCAAAGTGGGGCAATTGATGATTTAAGGGGTGAACTCCAAAAGTCTGCAGTTGAAGACCACAAAAAACGACTTGTTAAAACATTTTATGATGAAATAGGAAAGCGATACAAAATGGCCCCGAGCAAGATAGATTACAACCAGTTTAGGATATCAAATGATGGCAAGACACTGTTATGGAGTGTTGGTGACAAAGAAATCAGAATTACTGCAAAACAAGGTGGTGCACAGTTTCTTTCTCTTGGTACTCTGGCAAATGAGTATAATAAGGTTGTTGGCTCAGGAGGCACATTAGCAGTGCGTCAGTATTTGAATTTACCAGATTACAGGAGTTAAACACAGCTATCTCAGCAAGTACGGCAGGCTTTGGAAAGCACACGAAATGACATGGATCTAGAGATGTCAGGTGGCACTGAACTGCAAGATTTAACAAATACGGTAATTGGTGCAGAGACGGCCGTTAAGTCACTGGAAACATCTCTTACTGATTGGGTACACACTGACACACAAACAGAGGGTCTAACACTGCGGGAACTTCAAGGATTAGACAAGGCATTGAAACGCACTCGCGGTGAGCTTACAAATAATTTGGCAAAACTGACCGAGCTTGATAAAGACATTGCAAAAGAAAACAGGAAATTACAAGAGGCTGAGGATGAAATCAGTAAAAATGATATAAAGGCTCGTTTAAAAAACTTAGAAGATGAAAGAGCCGCAAGACTGGAGGCTGCCAGTGCAAACAAAGAAGCGTTGCGGGGTCAAATAAACAGGATAAAAGAAACAATTGACAAAGTCTTAAAAAAAGATACGACATTGCGTGAGCGGTTGAAAACATTATTCAAAGAGCAAGGTATAACGATAGTTAGTATTTTGACGGCTCTTGGCATGATTATTGGTGTTATAGTTGAAGCTGTAATTCCAACTTCTGGAGGCGGTGGTACAACACCCAAACCATCGCAAGGTGGAGCGAAAGAATGGGTTAAAAAACAACTTCATAATCTTGCTAGACTACTTGCAAATCTTGCTGGAAAAGCGGCTGCTGCGTTGCCGGGTATAATTGGACCAATTGTGTCTTGGCTGCTGTCTGCAACCGGTAAGGTTGTAAACTGGTTTGGTAATAATCTGTGGGCTGTTGTTGTGCTTGTTGCTGGGTTGGTATATGCGGCAGCTAAAGAATGGATTTTGAAAAAAAAAATAAGTAGGCCAACCGGAAGTGTTTAATTTTGATATTTTGGTGGTGGATCATTCACAAACACAAATTTGTTGAACAAAATTATGTGGTGCTTATCTTTTTTTTGATTAGCTCTAGCGCTTTGGCTTCTCCTTTGTCTATCAAAGCTTGTTTTTCTTGCTCACTCAGACCAGACTGTTTAGTGTGTGTTTTATCTTTTAAATCATTATATCTGTCCAGCTCATCAAGAACAATCTTAAATTCTTGTTCTGATATCTGTCCATCATTCAAGGCTTTGGAAATCAAATTTTTAATATAATTCAACTTACTTTCTCCAAGAGTTTTAATCTCATAGTGCTTTTGTGCCTTTGACATTAATTTACGTCTCACCAATTTCACGCAGGCGCCCATGCATCCGCAGACAATTGCAACAATTTCTAAAGGCAGCATCACTGGCACTGCCAGGCCTATCCCAGCCATAACGACACTTGCAGAAATCAATGCAGTATCAACGCCGTCTGTGAGGTTGACTCCGCGTTTATATTTTTTATATAACGCCTTTCTAGCATCTTTTTCTCTTATTAATTGCTTTTCTATTTCTGAAATTTTTTGTAAGCGATAGTTTTGACAGTCTTTAGACAAATCCGGATAAATTTTCTCATCTCCCAAATCCTGATAAGGAGCCGTTGGCGGTTTCATTTTTTATTGTTTTATATTTTTTTCCAAATTATTAATACGTTTATTAAACTCGTTTAGTAAATTCGTTATGGTCTGCAACCTCGATGTAATATAGGCTTGATTTACTGCATCATCAGGATTAACAGGACTCGCAAGACCAGAAATTCGATGCTGGGTCATATCTAATCTACCATTCATAACATTATCAGTATGACGTTGTAACACTTCGTGTAGCAAATGTTTCCTTAAATCATTTAAAGCCTTGCTGTTACCACGTCACCGTTAAACGCCGCATTTTCATCTGGATCTCGAGGGTAAGCTACATTGACTATGCGTTTACCATCCATATTTAGAGTTGTTTCTAAAACATCTTCTCTCTGTTTTCCAAAAATGCTCATTATTATATAAACTGAAATTTAAATTATTTCTAAAACACAACTCATGGGCAAACCATGATTGTCTACCGTGTTTTTATTTTCATCTTTAACAACTAGTTTCAATTCAGATAAGACCCCTGTCTTTAACGGCTTGAGTTCTGGGTGTTCAAAGCGGACAGTGATAATATCACCAAAGCTTTTATTTTCAATGGGAATGACTGCTAATACATCACTCGGTGAGCCATTAAAGTAATTATATGATGAATTTATTTCCGACAAATGAACATACAAAGATTTTATAACAGCAAAGTCCAGCGGCTTTTCACCTTGATAAATGTGTTTTGGAAACAAGAGGCCCAAATGGGCCTGATATCGCTCACCTGGCTATTGTGCAACGGGACCATTCTGATACAAAATTGGTCCAATTCCACTGAGAATTTCTGATTTTCACATTTTGCTACTTTTAGTAACAGAGGCCAACTTGCCTGGTCTTTATATATTTACTTTTGAAACATCTCAATGCAAGAATCATTTTGCCACAAATTTCATCAAAATCCATTCAGGGGTTACTGAGATATTGCCAGTTTCATGTTTTGTGTTATTTTTAGTAACGGCAGATGGCGGCCATCTTGGATTGCTAAAATGCAAAAAATCGAAAAGCCTTCATGCAAGGACCATTTTGACACAAATTTGGTCCAGTTCCATTGAGATTTTCTGATTTTCACATTTTTCTATTTTAGTAACAGAGGCCAATATGACTGGTCTACAGTTAGATATTTTTGAAACATCTCAACGCAAGAATCATTTTGACACAAATTTCGTCAAAATCCATTCAGCGGTGACTGAGATATTGGCATTTGCATATTTTGTGCTATTTTTAGTAACGGCAAATGGCGGCCATCTTGGAATGCCAAAATGCAAAAAATCGAAAAAGCTTAATTACAGGACCATTCTGACACAAAATTAATCCAACTCCATTGAGATTTTCTAATTTTTACATTTTTCTATTTTTAATAACAGAGGCCAATATGAATGGTCTACAGTTAGATATTTTTGAAACATCTCAATGCAAGAATCATTTTGACACAAATTTCGTCAAAATCCATTCAGCGGTTACTGAAATATTGTCATTTTCATGTTTTGTGCTATTTTTAGTAACGGCAGATGGCGGCCATCTTGGAATGCCAAATTGCAATTAATCAAAACGACTTCATGCAAGGAACATTCTGACATAAAATTGGTCCAATTCCATTCAAGGGTTCTTGAGTAATTGTCATTTTTATGTTTGTGCTATTTTTAGTAACACCAGATGGCGGCCATCTTGGAATGCCAAATCGCAATTAATCGAAACGGCTTCATGCAAGGAACATTCTGACACAAATTTGGTCCAAATCCATTCAAGGGTTCGTGAGTAATTGTCATTTTTATATTTGTGCTATTTTTAGTAAGGCCCCCATGGTGGCCATCTTGGATAGTCAACTGGAACAAAATTGAAATAATTCCATTCAAGAACCATTTCTGACCAAATCTGGTCAGAATTGGTTGCATTTTGTTTAGATATTGACATTTGAGCAAAATCGGCCTTGTAAACGCTAAGTAGGTCACTGTGACCTAATTCCGCTATAGATTTTTTTTATTTTTATAATTTTTAATACCAAGGTCCCACTTATGTTCCATGCAAACTTTCAACCAAATATACCACATGGTTATGGAGAAAAAGTTGATTTTGTTGTTTTTGCTATTTTTAGTAACGGCGGCCATCTTGGATTTTCAACCTGACCCAATTTTACAATTCTGAGACCCTGGAGTTAGGTCATGCTCCATGTGAAATTTGAGAACCATGGGACCAGTAGTTTTAGAGAAGAAGTTGTTTGAAGTTGTTTAAATAAGTCGTTTTTTGACATTGGCAATCAAGCAAAATTACACACGTAAACAGAAAGTAGGTCACTGTGACAAAACTCCGCTACAGATTTTTTTCATTTTTACAATTTTGAATACCAAGGTTTCACTGATGTTCCATGCCAAAATTCAGACAAATATACCCAGTGGTTCTGGAGAAGAAGTTTATTTTGTTGTTTTTGCTATTTTTAGTACCGGCGGCCATCTTGGATTTTCAACCTGACCCAATTTTACAATTCTGAGACCCTGGAGTCAGGTCATGCTCCATGTGAAATTTGAGAACCATGGGACCAGTAGTTTTACAGAAGAAGATGTTTAAATATTTGTTTTTAGGTGTTGACGGACAAATTGTGTGACGACGCACGACGCACGACGCACGCCGGACGCATTGGTATGACAATAGCTCACTATGGCCCTTCGGGCCAGGTGAGCTAAAAAACGGCCTTTAATCTGGAGTCCAAGCATTGTCTTGAGTCTTTTGCTTATTTTTAACTCAATAGGTGTAGTCAAAGTCACTATTCCGTTGGTTTCATCTACAGACATACTGATTTTATGGCTGCGAAATATATCTGCTAACTGCTGAAAACTATAATACCCAGGCGTTATGCGAACAGGAGTCTCGCCTTGTTTTTGAATGACTTCATTATGAACATTATACCAACCCAAACAGTATGTAAAACTGTTTAATCCCACCCGCTTGAATCCATCTCTGTTGTCAATATACTGTTGCAGGATTACAGGATTCCTCATATCAGAAATTATGAGATGCATTTTTTTATTTGATAATATAAAAAATCATTGTTATAAAAATGGTGCAAATCAAAGCATTTTCATACAACCCCAACGCACAATATCAACCATCTGGAGTTTACAACACTAAAGATCTGAACATCATTAACCTAACAATAGAAGTCAAACAGGCCTCAGACAGTCCAAGCGGCTTTGATGTGAAATTCCCTGACATCTTCGCAAAATACGTGCTGCCCTACGTTGAAAGTGATGCCATCGTCCATAATTGGCGTTCACGCCAAATGCAGTTTTGGCAAAACCAGATAAATTTTGCTTTGTGGTGCGCAACTACAGGATGTGGTGTTTCTATGCAAGACCACCTGACAGGCACTATTCCACTGTTTGCACGTTCATTGTTTTTGTTTCATGTGTATTATCAAACGCGAAGAATATTATTAGCTCACCTGAGCCGAAGGCTCACAGGTGAGCTTATAGTATAGGCAGGCATCCGTCGTCCGTCGTCCGTCGTCCGTCCGTCGTCCGTCCGTCCGTCGTCCGTCCGTCAATATTTTCAAACGACATCTCCTCTGAAACTACAAGGCCCATTGTTACCAAATTTCATATATAGCATCTATAGGCAGGGGGAACCAATAATACTGTTTTTTATCCAAATCGCTTCAGAACTTTGGTTGCTATGGCAACTTAAAGTTTCCATTGACTTGTATGGGAAAAATTGAAAATTTGCATTTATTGCTACGTCACTGCAGATATTTTGACAAAACTTTTACAGAAATGTTCCTTGAGTATTCCTCTATCAACCACATGAACTTTATGTAAATTGCACAATTTGGCTGGTTGCCATGGCAACCGAATGGTTAAAAAATAGAAGAAATATTCAAAAATCATCTCCTCAGAAACTATGCAACCAATAAAGCTCAAACTTCACTGAAAGGATCTTAGTACTAGCTTCTATAAAAGTTCTGTTTTTCTTGGCAATTGCTCTAGCAGTTTGGTTGCTATGGGAACTGAAAGTTGCCAATGACTTATAATGGCAAAATGGAAAATTTGCATTTATTGCTATGTCACTGCAGATATTTTGACAAAACTTTTACAGAAATATTCCTTGAGTATTCCTCTATCAACCACATGAACTTTATGTAAATTGCACAATTTGGCTGGTTGCCATGGCAACCGAATGGTTAAAAAATAGAAAAAATATTCAAAAATCATCTCCTCAGAAACTATGCAACCAATAAAGCTCAAACTTCACAGAAAGGATCTTAGTACTAGCTTCTATAAAAGTACTGTTTTTCTTGGCAATTGCTCTAGCAGTTTGGTTGCTATGGGAACTGAAAGTTGCCAATGACTTATAATGGCAAAATGGAAAATTTGCATTTATTGCTATGCCACTGCGGATATTTTGACAAAACTTTCATAGAAATGTACCTTGAGTAGTCTTTAACCAGCCATGTTAAATTTATGCAAATTGCGCAATTTGGCTGGTTGCCATTGCAACCAAATGGTTAAAAATAGAAAAATATTAAAAAATCATCTTCGCAGAAACTGTATGGCCCAATAAAGCTCAAACTTTACAGAAAGAACCTTAGTACTAGCCTCTATAGAATTATTGTTTTTCATGGCAATTGCTCCAGCAGTTTGGTTGCTATGGCAACAAAGAGTTTCCATTGACTTATAATGAGGAAAATGGAAATTGGCAATTTTTGCTGTCTAACTAACTGCAGTTATTTAAACTTTTTTCACGGAAATGTTTCTTGAGTAGTCCTCTACGATTCATATGAATTTTCTCCAAATCGCTGAATTTGATTGGTTGCCATGGCAAAATATAGTGTAAATTTCGAAAAAAAAAAAAATCTTCTGCTCAGAAGCCATATAGGGGATGAAGCTGATATTGTGCAAACATGTTGATGACAGTAGTTTCTACATAAATTTTTTTCTTTTTCTTCCAATCCCATAAGAACTTTGGTTGCTATGGCGACTTATAGTTTCCATTGACTCATAATGGGAAAAGTGAAGCCATGAGGGGGATGAAGCTGATACTTAGCATACATATTAATAATTTTAACCTCTACCTAAAGTATGTTTTATATTATCATTGCCCATGTGAATTTGTTGCTATGGCAGTTTAAAGTTGCCATAGACTTATAATGAGGAAAGTGGACATTTGCTATTTATTTCTGTGTTACTGCAGATATTTTGACAAAAATTCACAGAAATGTTCCTGGAGTAGTCCTCTACCAGCCATATGAATTTTTCCCAATTACCCGATTTTGATTGGTTGCCATTGCACCTGAAAGGCCAAATTTTCACCTTTTTTTTTGCCAAAGATCTTCTGAGAAGCCATTAATGGGGGATAAAGCTTATTTTTTTTGCATAAATGTTTGTGATATTATCCTCTACATAAATGGTGTTTTTTATTGCTGTTGTGCATGGTGTTTTGTTGCTGTAACCTCAGTGCCTCAGTGCTCAGGTGAGCGATATAGGGCCATTGGCCCTCTGGTTCGAAATGAAAGTGGCATTACCAACAGATGACAGCTGGAATGCGTTTGACAACAGTTATGACAAGAAGGCCTATGAGAGGATCTGTGACGAGTTTGGAGTCTCAGTGCATACCGACTGGAGGCAAAACCAAGATGACAATGGCGGATTAGGGACTACATACTGGTATGTAACAAACACTGGGTACCAGGCGATCAAAGGTGTAGGTGAATATGATAATAAAATATATTCATTCTCAAGGAATCATCCTGATAACGTTTATCACATTGACTACATTGCACAAAGTTTTCCCAAGGCCTGGACTACATTTATTCTCGACAAATCAGATGGCTTTACAAGACCCGGCGTTGAACGAATAAATGACTCAATAAGGACTTACTGTTGGGCCATTCTTGGCTCTCAGTCTCAGATTAAATCTGACATACTAGGGATAGGCTCAGCTTTTGATGTCCAGAAGGAATTCCTTGCAAACGTTGAAGATGGAGTCCAAAGGCCAATAGACTTACCAAGTCAAATTACCCGTTATCAAAATACTTTGAAGTACACCCGGAGCAAGGTTGACTATGTTTTTGGCTATGGCCTTTACATGGCTCCAAGCAATATGGAATTGCAAATCGGGACAATAAAAAATTACAACAACGAGATTGTACTCTCTACTCATAATCAAAAGTTATGGTGGAACAAAACCGTAAACCTTCCTGCCAATGCCACATCTTACACTGATGTGAGTGGGACCCCAACACACAAACCAAAGGTTGGTGTAGAACCTGGATCAATCCCTTTAGCTGCCCAGGGTAAAACCATAATAGGAGCACTTGGAATGCCAATAACGATACCCACCGAGAAACAGGCACAGAAGATATATAAAACAAAACATGAGGCTATCACAAAAAATGTCACGACTGACTCACATCAAATGTCATTGAAAAAACCTGACCTACATCAAATACCAAAACCTGACACACATCCAGTACTGAGTTCCACACCAAAAACTGTTGCTGAAGAACATGAAAACCACAAAACAGCACTGATTGTCGGGGGCGTCGTTGTAGGACTAGTTGCTCTACTTGTGTACGAGATTTATTAATCCATTCAAATTTTGATATCCATATTCGCGAACCTTAAAAATTACGATATACTATGAAATTAGACCTAGTCTTGGTTTGTACTGGATTAATTATAAACACATGTACGATATACTATTGAAATAAGGCCTGGTCTTGGTCTCTACTGGCTTAATCATAAAACATATGTACCATATATTGTGAAATTAAGCCTGGTCTTGGTTTGTACTGGCTTAACTATTAATAGTATATTGTAAAACCCCTATTTCTACTCTACTACAACAGAGGAAAGAGCAAACTTAAGATACATTTTCAAAATACCAGCGTTCGATTCATAACACGAAGTTTATAAACTACAGTTTAAAAGAGTAGTATAGGGGTCTCGATGGCCCAAAACAAGATGACGTAACATTATGTAACATGACTTAATCTGATCTAATTTCCGCCATGTTGTTACTATATATAGTAACTCATTTGCATATGGATAGTACGCATGCGCGGCGGCCATCTTGGATGACGAATGGGTATAAGGGATAAGTTTTTGTGTGTCAAGGTGGAGTCTGATCGGGTCTGCACTGTTTGCTCTGAACAATGTTTAGAAAATTTTACGGAAACGTTACGCTACCTGTTGACTCGATCGCTTTGTTCAAATATCGTTTTTCCTTCGCGAGTGTACCTTCTATTGTCATTTATAGGTAAATAGACTTGGATTAGGATTAAAATCCATTTCTATAAAACTCTGGCCAATGTTTGCATAAGTATTTTCAATCACCGTAGTAACGGAACAAAATGTTCACTTAATACGCGGCTTAAAGCGAATCATGAAAAAAGGAGTCTATGAACATATTTCTTTAACGAGATACCCATACACTGTCGTTCAATACAAATTATAACTTTGCGCATCAGTTTTCCGACTATTTTCGACTCTGTGTCCCAATGTTTAGAATTTTTAACGACATCGTTATGTTGACTTAATCGCTTTATTCAAATATCGTTTTTTTGTTTGTACCTTCTATTGTCATTTATAGGTAAATAGACTTGGATATGAATTAAAATCACTTTCTATAGAACCCTGGCCAATGTTTACCTAAGTATTTTCAATCACCGTAGTAACGGATTAAAATGTTACAAAATTGTCAACTTATAGAGAAAACAGAGTCATGAACAGATTTCTGAGATACCCATACACTTTCATCGTTATTAAAATACTCTAGTACAAATTATAACGTTGGGCATAAGTTTTTCGACTTTTACGCTGACACTTTTCTAATTACCTGATCTTCACGAAATAAGTCAATCGTATAAAAATAGCCTACTCTATGTTTTCTCCTCGGCGTCTCATTTGCATTCTCCCTTCATGCGCATTTATTTTTTGAATGAACTAGGTAATGTGCATCAAACCTTATCGCCATGTGTGTTGATTTAATACAAAGTAAACATGTCAAAGTTAAGCCCCTTTAGAAGTCGCCACCACGTCTGGCCTGTGTTGATTTAGGGACGGAAATGTGAACAATACCGTGTCTATTTTTAGCTCCTTATCAAAATCGTTATTGGTCGTACGTTTATCCAGTCAATAACCTGATCTTCACGAAATAAGTCAATTGTTTAAGATAACCTACTCTATGTTTTCTCCTCGGCGTCTCATTCACATTCTCCCTTCATGCGCATTAACTTTCAGAATGAACTAGGTAATGTGCATCAAACCTGATCGCCATGTGTGTTGATTTCGTACAAAGTAAACATGTCAAAGTTAATCCCTTTAAAGTCGCCACCACGTCTGGCCTGTGTTGGTTTAAGGACGGAAATGTGAATAATACCGTGTCTATTTTTAGCTCTTTATCAATAGAGGTGTTGATATGAGGCCGGCTGGACGCACAATAAAAAGTAAACATAATCCCTTTAAAGGTTTGGATGTGTTAATTTAAGACAGGACTCGGGATAATGGATATTGATTTTATCGATAAAGGTATTGACATAAAGATTCAATCTTCTAACAAATGGCATTGTAATTAATATCAACGTGTGGCAGTTCAGTTATGACTAGTTTAAATCGGAATAGCTATTTTTAATCATCCAATCAAAATTGAGAACGATGACGTTGTTGCTGAAATTAGACTGCCTCATTTGGAGGGTATGTAAGAGCGTGCACAGACGCTAGTCTTCATTCTGCTTTCAGAATTTCAACTATCAACACGGAAAATTCACCTAACTCTTACGAAAATCATGGATATTGCTCTCGAATATGTAAGAACTGAAGAAGAATTAGAAGAATTCATCCGTGCTTTGTTATTCGAGGAAGAAATGGAAGAAGTGGCAAACGCATGTATCAAAGATGGAGAGTGGAGCCCCCAGTCACCAGTGATGATTGGGGGTGGGGATGCGCCTCAACCGGGTCCGTCTCATAGACCAGACACCCCACCCTCGCAGGGACTTCGATACAGTATGCGACAAAAGTCCGAGAGGACCTACGCAAAAAAAGCTGTGGACAGAACACATCTAGGTCAAGCCCGGGGCCATTTAGCAGGGAACGATTTGGGTCGTGTGGTCATAGACCACGAAGGTTTGCATGACCCTATTGTTGTTCCCCATCCAGCCCTGGGACGAGTTAGACGCCGAGAAAGTGATGGGGACCATCGAGAAAGTCCTCAACAGCAACTTAAATTTATCGATGGACGACAGTTTGGATACCGCCATCGGCACGGTGGACTTACCCAAAGGTGGAGCACGACGCCGAATTACAAAAATCAAAGGCAAGAACAATTCCTTAGAGTTGAAGAAATCCATAGTAACAATCGAAAATAAAGATCAAATTTGTATGGCCAGAGCGATCGGGGTCAGCTGGGCAAAACTCAATCGTTGTAGTCCGGAAGAATGGACATACATTTAAAAAAACAGGCAAAAGAAATCTAATCTCCAACTCCTATTAGAACACAGTAAAGTGCCAGAAAGTTACTTTAAGAAATTACGAACAAAATAAAAAGATGAACAAAGACAGTTAGCGGTAGCCATTAGTGAATTGGCGGGAGTACCAACGGATCGTCCTGCGAGCCTCAACGATATAGAAGCGTTCGAGGAAGTGTTGGATGTACGCGTGATGGTGGTCAGCGCTCGACTAGGGAACAGGTTCATTACTAGTCCCTGTACAGACAAACGGCCCTGTGTATACGTGTACTACGTGCACGACGACCATTATCACGCCATCACCAGCATAACTGGCTTTTTCACTGCCATCTACTTCTGTAACAAATGTTTAAAGCATTACAACAATAAAGAGAGACACGAACGTGACACTTCGTGTATTGTGTGTAAGCAAGACGATTGCCCAAAAATGGATAAACTAGTGAAATGCAAGGAGTGTAATATGGACTGTCGATCGGACAATTGTTATAAGAAATACAAACAAGTACCAGTACACAAAAAAGGAAAATTTAAAGGAAAACGGAGCGGACCATCCCAGTGCCAAAAATATTGGAAGTGTCCTACCTGTTTTAAAGTCGTTAGGACAGATGAAAGGAAGAAAGACGAACACGAGTGCGGGTAATATTTATGTGCCTCCTGTGATACACCTGCGGAAGAAAATCCGTTTATTTTGTCATGACAATCACATGGAGTATTCGTGTGTCGTCATACTTTAATTTTGACTGACGCTCGGTTCAAACCAAAGGCTTGCAGTAACGATCGATATTATTGGATAGCACTTCAATTTTGCTGCAATCAGTGCTCCGCCCCCATTTTTGTAGTCAGCCCTCGCTATACTGTTCGTTGTCAGACATATACCATACACACTTCATGACCTTGCCGAATGCGGGTGTCCAAAATTTCGTAGCACAGTATTATGTCCGTCGCTAGAAAGTATATTTCTGAGTGTTTTTTTTTTGTTTTTTTTTATAATTTTAGCTGATATGATACATGTTTTCGGCCATTTTTACAAAGGGTAACAACTTTCGTAGTGACTACCTGTTTGCTTCCCTGCACGACATAGCCCTTCCAAACGATTAAAAAAAGGTCGCTAGTGAAATATTTTTGTGTTCTAGAGGAATTGAGTTTGGGAAGAATTAGGGACCGACCATTTGATATTCTGGGGGAGGGGGGGGGGGGAGGGCTGGTATTCTTGATGGAGACAGAACATTTTAGTTCACTGGTCTCTGGAAACAATTTCTTTTTTTTCACCTTGAGTGAGCTAATTTCTTTTTTTAACAAACTAACTCAAACAGGTTATTATTTTTTTAATTTTATAGGCTGAACTATCGGCTAGATCCTTGACATGACCTTAACATCCTTTTATTTTACCCACATCAGTATTTTTACACCTTTTTTTTCTCACAAAAAGAACATGGTGCTGTCTTTAACCAGGCTAAGGGCATGGCTTAGCTTGCTTTTGCAAACCAGTGCCTGGAGCATGTTACTCTCTTCATCTAAGGTACAGATACAAACATCCCTGTATGAGTTTGGCAAAAAATTAGGCCTTAAATTAGAGATATTTTGGCCAAAAATTAGGGCTATTTTGGCAAAGTTTTAGGGCCAACATTAGGAATTTAAGGGTCTTTTCTAGCCCAATCGTATGCCCAAACATGCTTTATTTGCATTTTAGAAAGTTTTATAAATACTTACTGATAGAGTCATAGGATGTTTTTGTAAAGTATGCACATGCTGGCCCACTGGTGTAAGAAAATTGTAGATAATATTAATATTTTACTATAAAGACGGGGGTATGGGGGCGCAGCCCCCAGAAGCCAGAGACATTATAAAAACTCAATTCAAATGGAATTATCTGCAGACAATATTTTTTTATGAAATTTTAGGTGGAGCCAGGTTATTTTTTTCACTTACTTTTGAGGCCAGATTATTTTTTTAAACCCCCTTATGAGCCAGGTTATTTTTTTCTTGCATATCCAAAGACAGGGATTTTTTTGATAAATATACCAGCCCCCCCCCCCCCCCCCCCCAGAATATCAAATGGTCGGTCCCTTAAAAACCGGGAATGCATTCGGCTGATCCAGAAAACTTGCCAAAAGAGTTATGTGGCCAACAACGAAGCCGCCTATGTTTTATGGTTCACTTCTGCTAGTCGCAGACCAGACACAAACTGAAGATTTGTTTAAAATCTAAGATACACCTTAAAATACTGACCGTTATACAGTCAGTCAAATTTGAATTATACAGATAGTCTTTCATCTGTACGTGTGTACGTCACCTTTTTTCGTCATAATTTGTCTTTTTCCCGCGATCTAGTTTAAAAAAAAAGCAAAGACAAAACTAACCACCCCTGTTTACCTACTCCCATAATATGAGATATCAGGTATTCTGACGCCCATATTTTATGTTTTTATGCTGATATTTACATTTTTACTTTCATTGAATACCCGATCTCGTCACTCTCTCCAAGAAATGAAAATGAAAGTAGAAATGAAAATGTCGAAACGAAAATAGGAATGAGAAAATGAAATATTAAATAAGAGATTGACAAGTTTTATGTTATAGAACTACTGTTTACCATACCTCAAACTCCTGAATAAACAGCAAAGACCCATATCAGACTGCTACAAGGAAGAACCTTATCCTGCACTATTCCCGATTCACATGGCTCAGTACTTTGCGTTTTATTTATTTTATCTTTACTTTTTTATTTGATTTTTAGTTTGATAATTAACATCAAGAATAAACTATGTGTAAGTAAAAAGCGGCAAAACCCAAGAATAACGTAAATTATTTTCTTTACGATCAGTCTGCACACATGCGCAGAGTACACGCAAAAATAAACTGAATATTGCACATATTTAGGTGACTGAGTACACGTTAATCCCTTTTCAATTTTGCCATCGGGTCAAATTTTAAAGGAAAGAATTTGATCCTCAAACAGCCAATTTTTGCATAAAGAGTAGACACATTTAAGAAGTGTTTCATCGCCCAAGGCAGCAAAGAAGTAGTCAACACTGAATAAAGCTAATAGCATCGCAAAGGTCTCCAGTAATTAGTATTAGTATTAGGAGAGAGAATGACCGCCCTTTGGGCATGGTTTGATTTTATTTTGTGAGCATTTCGACGGAACGTTTGTTAATTGTTTGACATTGCTGGGACAGGGATTGGACATTTGGACATTGAAATGTAGGTCTGCGGGTGTTTAGGGACAGTGTTGTGGAAGTTCAAGGAAGTTTCATTTGCAGAAATTGGAAAAATTGGAATGTTAAATGTCGATACGTGAATTGATATACATGATTACCGGTATATATGAGTATTGTTTACCTGTAAATTTACCTGTGAAAGATTGACTACCGTAATAACCGCTGGTATATGAACATGGGTGTGGATATAATTGCCTGGCGTTGCCGTAAAGGTTGCTTTAGTCAGCCAATAAAGACCAAGACTCCTATAAAAACGTTACGTTTAAGGAACATTTCATTGTGCGTACGTTTATGCTTAATTCTTATGCTTGTCATTAGTGGCATCGAGTCAAACCCTGGTCCAGGTAGTGGTTATAGAAGGAGTCAGGGTGCCTGTGGGTCAAATGGATCTCGGTTATCTTCGGATGGTTCGGGTTTGGGTGGTTACAGATCGACTGGCAGTGGTGGGAGAGGTAGAGGATCTGCAGATACGGGACGTGGAACAAGTAGGCGAGCATCTTGCTCCAGTAGTATTTTTCCAGATTCGGACAGGGTGTTACGGAGCTCGGACTCAAGCCAAGGGATGATGAGTTCTTGGCTTAACAGTGAGAGATATAATACTGATCTTGAGCGTGGTGGTCGACAGAGTAATGTACGAGCAGAAGCAGTGTTTTCTAGTGCAAGTGCACTTACGGAGAGTACATGTGACAATGATGGCAGTGGAGTCGGGGACGACGAACTTGATTTGAAAACAGTTTTACTCGATATTAGAAAGAAGGTAAAGGAAACCAATAAGAAGTTTGATAGACTTGAACGTTCTTTAGATGATCTTAAGGCCAGTCATGACGATATGCAAGCTGAAAATAAAATGCTCAGTGCGAAAGTAGAAACTCTTACAAAAAAGGTTGACCAGCTGGAAAACCAGTCAAGGCGAGAGAATCTTGTTTTTCATGGACTGAATGATTCGGACGTTGAATCGTGGGATGAATCCGAGGTAAAAGTGCGGAAATTTTTGGCCGAAAATTTGGAACTAGACGAAACCAGTACATCGATTGAGAGAGCCCATCGCCTAAACGCGCGTAAATCACCGAGGCCCGTGATTGTGAAATTTTCACGGTATAAAGATAAAGAGAAAGTATTGCGTACGTACCGGGAAAAAAAGTCGAATCATGATGAAAATGACCTTCCTGGTGGCCATGAGCAAAGTCAAGGGCAACAAAATGAACAGAGTGTTGGATCACTGTTATCTGGTGTTAGGGTTGCTGAGGACTTTTCGGCTCGAGTGCGTAGTGCACGAGCGTCGCTGCGGCCATTCTTGCGAGACTTTCTTAAGCAGAAGAGAAACGCCCATATCAGATTTGATTGTAGACGGAGTTGCTTATGTCACGATGTCCATAAGAAATTTATTAGTGATTAGGGGTGTGGCCCTGGCTTGAATGGCAAACATTGTGACAAAAGTGAAAGTGTGATGCAAAGGTCAGATCAGTTTTTACATGCGGATAAGTCGAACCCTTATAATCCGATATATAAGCAACTGTCGTCTGTAAAGAATGGTGTACAGAATGATGTGGATTTACATATTTTGTCAGCCGACATGCAGGCTGATAGCTGTAATAAATGTCTAGTTTCTATTAGTAAGGAAATGGGCACCCATAAATGCTCAGCTGGTAATATAAGCTCTAATCCTAGGGAGTTGATACAGCAGTCTAATAATATTAGTCAGCCTGAATGCCGGCGGGCAGTTAATGTAGCTCGACACACGTTTCAGCGTGCAGGTTCAGATAAAAACGAAGATTTTCTTCCTCAAATGGACTTCTTTATAGTTAACTTTAAAATAGGGGTCTGGAATATCTCAGGATTGCGTTTGAAACTCTATGAACAAAATCATGGTTTTAACACTTTTATTAATACATTTGATATACTATGTTTTGTTGAGACTTGGGCGGAAAAGTTTGACCAGTTTCACGTCGAAGGGTATATGCCGCCGTTTGTGGTAAATAGAGTCAAACATCCGAATGCATGGAGGAATTCTGGGGACATCGCAGTTTTTGTCAAGGAGAGCATGACTAGATATTGTACAATTACGAAACTCAATTCTTTAAGTTCCACCAACAATCTTTTATGGTTGAATTTGATTTTATTGATATCAGTAAAGGGGCTTCGTTCATATGCGGGTTTATATACATGTCTCCCGAAAATTCATCAGTGCATTCGGACGAAGATCTTTTTGTTATTATTAAAGACGACATTGCTTCTCACAAATCTCTTTTCATAAACCATAACTTTATCATTACAGGCGATTTTAATGCATTTACATCTACTGATGCCGATTTCGTACAGCACGACAAATCTTTTGATTTGCTAGATGATCTTGGTTATGTCGAGGATGTAGAACCACCTCTGAGGTGTAACCAGGATGATCATGAACCAAACGCTTATGGTAGAAACCTTCTAAGTTTATGTAAAAATACTGGTTTAAGGATTGCAAATGGTCGTTTTGGGACAGACGCTGGCATTGGCAAGTGTACATGTATTACAGATACATCAGCTAGTACTATTGATTACATTCTTGTTGAAAACAGCTTCAGTAGATTTGTTATAGACTTTAATGTTCATGATAGACTAGAATCAATTCATATGCCACTGTCACTTGATTTTCAATTTAAGTTTACATGGGATAAGAATCACATTACTGTAAATAAAATAGCAGTTCCTAGCCGGCCTAAGTTTATTTGGGACATAAATAAGCAAGTGAATTATAATCATAGCATTAGTGCTTATTTAAATAGCATATCTAAAATCTTTATGATGCTTTAGCGAACAATGATTGTGAGCTGTCGCTGAAAATATTAATGCAAGCGATTAATAAGGCAGCAGATGTTATGAAAAAACGCATTTTCAATTTTTCCAGAGGGTCATTTATTAAAAAAGATACGAAACAATGGTTTGACCCAGAGTGTCAAAAGTCACGTATGAAAGCCACATGGACTCTAAGAAGTTTACGACATGTTAAAACACAGGATGCACTTAATCAGTATAAAGAAAGCAAGTCTGAGTATAAAGAGTTAATAAAGATAAAGAAAGCTGATTATTTCGAAAAACAAAGTGTGCTTTTGTCACAAGCGGCTAATGGCAAAAATTCTAAAAAAATTTGGAACATGTTGAAATCAGGTCGAAAGCCGTTAAATACTGAAATTACCTCTGACGCATGGTATACGCATTTTTTTGATGTATTCAATCCCCCATCAGCGGGTAATATTACTAACCACGCTGACAATGAAGAAATGAATATTACAGATGAATATTTGGATAAGGATATTACCGAATCGGAAGTATCCCGAGCACTTAAGACTGGGAAGTCGCCTGGAATAGACGGAATTCCCATCCAGTTTATAAAGTCATGTACTGATCAAATTGTTCCCCTTCTTACCGTTTTATTTAATAAATGTTTTGAGCAGAGTTATTTCCCGCCTAAATGGTCAACTTCGATTATCACACCGATACATAAGAAGGGAAATACCGACGATCCGAATAATTACCGTGGTGTTAGTCTTTTGCCTGAAATAAGTAAAATTTTTACGAGTATCATTAACACACGACTGAAAATTTGGAGTAACAGCCATAATATTATAGGTCAAGAACAAGCAGGTTTCCGTGCACAGTTTTCAACAACCGATAATGTGTTTGATTTACATACATTAATAACAAAATATATTCGTAGAAAAGGTGGGCGCTTCTATGCGCTTTTTGTAGACTTCGAAAAGGCATTTGATCGTGTGGATCGAAGTGCACTTTGGTATAAGTTGTTAACTCAAATTGTAAGCTCTAAAATGGTCCGAATGTTAAAGGCTATTTACGCCGATGTTAAAGCATGTATTAAAACCTCAACAGATCTCACCGAAATATTTTCTTGTCCGCTCGGGGTCCGCCAGGGATGTATAATATCGCCAGTTTTGTTTACTTTCTTTCTAAACGATCTTATAGACCATATATCAATAGGAAGTCACGGCATTGATGTTGAATTTGTTACATTATTTATTTTGCTTTTTGCCGATGATTTAGTTTGTTCTCGGAAACTGTGTTTGAACTTCAACGATTAATTAACCGCTTGCGGGAATATTGCGATGCCTGGCGTTTGAAGATAAATCTTGAAAAAACAAAAATAATTGTTTTCAGAAATGGGGGACCATTGCGCGAGAACGAAAGATGGAAATACGGCGACATGAATATTGAAACCGTGACATATTATAAATATCTAGGTATTCTTTTTTCTTCAAGGAACGTTTAGTTAATGTGTCAGAAAACTTTAGCTAGCCAAGCATCTAAAGCACTGTATTCTGTTAAGTCAAACTTATTACAATACGGTGATTTCAGTGTAAATGTTTTGTTTAAAATATTGATAGCAAAATATTACCAGTACTTTTGTATGGCTCAGAAGTTTGGTTTAACCATATCGCACCGGACATTGAACAGGTTCACAATCAGTTTTGCAAGTATGTTTTGCATCTACCTTTGTACGCACCAAATGCATTGGTTCGTAGCGAACTAGGAAGATGCAGTCTTGATGTTTTTAAACGTATCAAAGCAATCAAATATTGGCTCAGAATTATTTCATTGCCAGATTTTTGACTACCTAAATTATGTTATAAAATGCAGTTGCGATGGCTGGTAAATGATACCGACTGCTGGGCATTTAATATCAAGCACTTATTATTTAGGCTGGGATTTGGCGAAGTTTGGTTGAACCAGGGGGTGGGGCAAGCAAATGTATTTTTGAAAATACTGAAACAAAGATTGACTGATATGAACATACAAACGCTTAATTCAGACTTACAAGCTATGGACAGGTTAAGGACATACAAACTTATCAAATATAAGTTTGGTTGCGAGCAGTTTCTTTTCAGTAAACAGAGTAGGATTTTTAAAATTTTATTTACGAAATTTAGAGGTGGATTGTTGAAACTGCAGTGTAATGTAGGTCGATTTAATAATATCCCCTTTAATGATAGGTTGTGTCCACTTTGTAAGACAGATATTGAAACGGAATTTCATTTTCTGCTTGTTTGTCCAATGATAAAGGCAGTAAGAATTAAATATTTTTCAGCAATCTGGTATACATACCCATCAGTTGATAAATTTATTCAATTATGTACCTCAAACAATGATAAACTTATATTGAATATATCAAGATATATATTTTCAGCTCTGAAAGTTCGAGAAAAAAATTATACTCGACGATGTAAATTAGTGATCATTAGTCCCGTTCGGCGCACAGCGTTGAGTCGACATTGAATGGACGTTGATCCAAGGTTCTGACGTTGAATCAGCGTTGATTCAGTGTTGATTCGACGCTGTGCGACCGCTTAGATAATGCTCAAAATGTATCAATATGTGATTGGTAGAGCGTGAAGTGGGACCTTTGGGTAAGTGCTCGAGGTGAAAGCTGTGATCAGTCTGTGCATTTGCGCAGTATGATCGCAGTCCTTTGATTTTATCTTTGTAAACTCTCTGTGTTCCAAGAGTTGGGTGTTTGAAGATGAAGGGCTCGGGTTGCGCGGATGCCCAGGCTGATCTGGATCTTTTATCTTCGCAGATCGTGGGGCACCATTTTGCGTGACACCAATCAGATATATTTTCTGTTAAAATGCGTAACATATTTTGGTCATTCTTTTTGATGTATTATGTAAATGCATATATGTAATTTGGGCCAGCGGCCTATGTTACTAAAGAATAAACTATACTATACTATACTATTAGTATTTTTTTACCTTACATTAAGTAATTCCGATTTTGTGCTAATCCGAGTCTTCTCTGGCGTCATGGTTGATATTCTTTATTTTGGCACTAACAAGCCACGTCGATAAGTTGTTTCCAGAAGCAATTATCAATTTTGATTAACTTTATTAATATTAGCAGTAGTTGTAGTATTTCTCCACAACACATCTGCTAATTCACTCTCTATGAAAACACATGTCGTGGCATCTCAGATACAAATCTAGCGATTCCTCAACGTATGTTTTGTAAAAATGAGATAAATTACCTCAGAATTACTATTTCTTATTACAGGTCTAAAATTCACAAATGATAGCACGTTTTAATACTAAATTAATGCAAAATGTTAATGAGCAGTTTAAAGTACCTTTATGCCTTTGATCTTTGGAAGATTACAGTTTCTTTGATGTTTCAGTAACTGCTGCGTAATCGAGATTTATTATTTAAGATCTATTTTCTTCGGGTAGTAAATATGATTGAAACACTTGACCTCCAACAGATTTCCTAATCTCGATATCTACAATACTTATTGACTTTGGTTGTGATTATTTGAAGAGTCGGATGTAAATTTCTTATGACATAATTATGCAAGGCTTCATTTTAAAGAAAGCCAAGAATTATTATTTTTATGGTTACTTAATCTTTGGTGTGAAAAATGTCTTGCGAAAAGGTATGAGAAGCATCCCTCGCTTTTGCGTACTGATATTTTAATAGATTGTTCATGCGAGTGGAGAAGGCTCCGATCAGACTGCGCGAATGGTCAGGCTGATCTGAGTCTCTGTCGTTCGCACTTTCCGTAGTATAGTTGAAATTATATACTACACGATTTCAGAACACTTTTGTCAACAAGCTCATCACCGAAAAAAATGCGCACATATACTTTTCATATTTTTAGACAGAGCAGTGTCTGGAAAGTCACGTGCTACTTGTGAATGACAAGGTTATTTTTGGGTTTTTGTAAAACCACTAACGATTGGCTAAAGCTTTTGTTTCATCTACCCGTTACTTGTCTGGGTTGACAGACGCTAGCGGTAAAATAACACATGTCTTGTCGTGTAAACTCGATGCGATCTACATGACAAAATAAACGGTATTTCTTCCGCAGGATTAATTACGTGATGGACGATCACTTGAATTTGCTATTTGAGATCGACGCCACCTAAAGAGGACTTTATACCTAAATTTATATTTTTTGATTTCGAATGTAGTCAGGATGAAAGAGCGGAGTGTGAGAAAGGTTATAAACCATTAACAAAAGAAAATTGTAAAGAGTCAATCGCAGCAGGTATGTAAATCTTGCTTTAAATGACAACATTGTAAAACGTCATGGTGCGGGAATGCTACGCATCGTCTCAACTTTGTCGTGGCCCATTCCGTCTGTCCTAAAAGTATCGATAAGCCCCAGACCCCCAATCTGTATGTAAAAAGTGCGGTACCCGTTGCGAAGAATGTGACTACACTGGTTTGTGGGACAATGAAGACAAAGGTCCATTTCCGGGCAAACGTGGATTTAGAGAAGTCACCTTCCAAGGAGCGGATACCGCCGAAAAGTTCGGACAGTGGTTATTTACAGATCAGCACCAACATTTCAAAATCGTCGCTCATAACATGAAAGGCTATGATGGCTATATTCTTTGGAATACCTCATAGACCAATCCCAACGCCCCGATAAAATCATTTACAACGGCTCAAAAATTATGTATATGACGGTTGAGCGAGATTTACATATCAAAGTGATTGACAATCTCAACTTCTTACACATGAAATTGTCAGCCATCCCTAAAACCTTTGGATTGGACGAGTTGAAAAAAAGGATGGTTCCCCCATCATTTAAATACCAAAGACAATCAAAATTATGTGGGACCTTACCCCGATGCAACGTATTACGGGCACGATTTCACGGGTGAGAAGGAAAGAAAAGAATTGTTAGCGTGGTTGAGCGAGAGAAAGGATGAGGTGTTTGATTTTAGAAAAGAAATGTTAGAATATTGCAGAAGCGATGTAGATATTTTAAGGCAAGCGTGTTTGAAATTTAGAGAATTGTTGATGAGTGCTACGGGTAAAAAAAGAAGGTAGTGAACAAAAAAGGGAAAGAAGAAGAAAAGTGGTTCGGTGCCGTCGATCCATTCGACTCTATCACGATAGCGTTCGTATGCATGAATGTGTTTAGAACAACGTTTTTAGGAGAAGAATGGCGAGTCAAATTGGAAGGTCAGAACGATCTGATCCACGAAACCAAACTAACGAGTGAGAGTGTGAGTGAGAAAGAGTTTGTACACCTATCGCAAAAATCCCTCCCAATGGTTACAATGATCAATACAGTAAAGCAACAATACAATGGTTAGAATGGATGGCACGTGTTACATGTAATTGTGAATGTTTGCCATAAAGTGCTAATAGAACCACCTACCTTTATATCTTCTTCTGTTATCTCTATGGAATTCTGTGAAAAGATAAGTTTAACGAATAGAAACAAGATATACACAAAATAAAAGATTAAAAAGTTAAGAGTTTAAATTGACCTGCGACGATAATTTAACAAGTTTCTAAATCAATGAAAGTGCTTAACAATAAAGAACGCTATTTACAAACGAATATAAAATTAATGCATTTCACGAAATGCGCCACTGTTAAAATAATTTACACAAAAAGTGCTACTTTCTAAAGTTTTTAAATATAATCCTTATACCCTTACAAAGCGCATGTAAAGCTTTGATACTGTTCAGACACTCCTCTGTTAAGTGTGATGGCAGATAACTAGCCGTTGGAAAACAAGAAAGAGATGCCGGCAGCTGTGCAATAAGCAGCTGGTCGCAAAGATGGTCTTGACAGGATAAGAAAGACTTATAAAATTATCGATTGCACACTAATGTGGTCTTGCTGTAGTGGCTTTTATAGTATAGTCATTTTTGTTTAAATAGACATAGCACTTCGAAAACTAGCTAAATTTGCTGATAAAATAAAGCAACTGGCTGCTTAAAACCTTTAATATCAGCGGCACATACTATTAACTATCAGTTTGAAAAATGAATTATAAAAAGTACTTTCACATGCCATTATGTCTTGGTGGCTAAAGTATACGGGTGCTTTGTATTTCGAGGTGTAACAAGAATCATATGCACTCCTGTTCTGATTTACAGAAATAATCATAAGATATGCATTTCTCATTCAAAAACAAAAAGATAAACTATAAAATGCATAATTATTAAATAAGTCATATACTACATCGGCCAATTCTGGAAACACAGAACTCTTTTTTTTTCCTTTGTCAATATATATAAAGAGAGACTGAATCATTAAACAGTATGAATTTGTTCATAACGACTAGCGCTTTCGGTTTTCCACCTTCAAAAGAGTTCAAACACACACACACACACATACATACTATATTATGAATATGGTGTTTAATTTGGTGCAAATATTTTCTTTTACCATGATTTTGCAGTTTTTAGATGTTTACTAGGGTTGAAATAAACAAGTTGTTTACATTGTACTTTAGAACATTCTGGAAAATTGGGGAATCTTTAGAATGTTCCTGAAACAGAAAGAATTGTCTAGAAAGTTCTGGAATTTGCTCCCCATTGTCAAAAGAATGTTGTGGAAGCTTCAGGAAACTTTGAGAACTTTCAAGATGTTTCGAGAATTTTCTAGAATATCTAATTTTAGTAATATAGAAAATAATAGAAATTTCTGTTGTAAACTTTAAGAATCTTCTGGTATAAAATTATATCAGAATTGAGAACTGTCTGGTAAAATCTATCACTGGTTAATTCCTGAATGTTCCTAGCTAATATATAAAGACCACACATTTTCCTTTAGTCATCTTTGTAAACACTTTCACCAGTCTATAGTTAAATAAGTTATATTGGAATTTAAATATATTGGATTACTTTTGTGACTTTCTTTCTGGGATTATTGGAAATATTCTGCTGAGTTTAATATTTGGGATCAGAAACTGCGAAAGGACTTGTGTTTTAAACAGGACATTTTGAGGGACAGTCAGGATAATTTAAGGTATCTCGTAAATTACATATTTTCTTGATTGATTAATGACTGTTTTAATTTTGATATACATGTAAATAAATTTTGTTAAATTTTAAAACAGGCTTGTTGCTGGTTTACTTCCATCTTTTTTGTTACCTCCGCCAGGTCGTAACAAATTGAGGGCTCGAGTCCGGGATTGAAATTTCTTGTGCACCAAATAATTTAAAAAAAAGTTTTCACTGTTTGCTAATCAAATAAGCAAATAAGTAAAGCCAGCAAAAAGCAATCATGTTTTTTGATCTTGATAAATTTATTGCTGCGCCTTCTCAGGAGCTGTTGAACTTGGCCAAAAAGACAGATTTATTGGATATTGCAGCACATTATGAATTATCTTCAGTCAAAAGGTCTATGTTAAAACATGAAATTAAGAATATTTTGATTCAGTTCTTTGTTGATGAAGAAATTTTTGATTCCTCTGCAACCTCTCACATTCTTGTCACTCAGACAGATTTGCAGATGAGAGAATTAGAAATTCAGAGACAAATTGAAATAGAAAATTAAGGTAAAAGCATGAAGAAAGAATTCGGCTTGAAACATTAGACAGAGAAGAAAGGTTGCAGAGGCAAAAATTAGAACAAGAAAAAGAAAGACTAGCACATGAAAAATTGAAGTTAGAAAAGGAAGAACGAGTTGAAATAGAAAAAGAGAAATTAAAATTTGAAAAAGAAGAAAAAGAAAGAGAAAGACAATTTCAAATTAGAATGAAAGAAATGGAAATGCAAGATAAGACCACATCAAAATCTCTACCTTTGGACTCTTCAAAAGTTTTTGACGTTACTAAACACATCAGACTCGTTCCTCCATTTCAAGAAAAAGAGGTTGACAAATATTTTCTTCACTTTGAAAAAGTTGCAGAAAATTTAAAATGGCCAAAAGAGCATTGGACTTTGCTTCTGCAGAGCGTTGTGATCGGCAAGGCTCGCGAAATTTATACTCAACTTTCTCTTGAGCAGAGCTCAGATTATGACAAAGTAAAAGAGCTTATTCTTAAAGCTTATGAGTTGGTCCCTGAGGCTTACAGGCAGAAATTTAGGAACTGCAGAAAAGAAAATGACCAGACTTATGTTGAATTTTCTAGGACAAAAGAGCAGTTATTCGATAGGTGGAGCTCGTCAAAGAAAGTAGGCTCTGATCACGGTAAACTTAGACAGCTCATGCTTGTTGAAGAGTTTAAAAGGTGCATTAATTCTGATATCAAATCAGTTTTAGACGAAAAGCAAGTTGAAACTTTAGAGGCAGCAGCTCGTTTGGCTGATGATTATTCTTTAACTCATAAGACTTCTTTTGTGCACAAGCTTTTCCTAAAAAGACCTTTTCCCCTCAGTCAGGTCCAAAATTGAGTCCCAGTAATCAATCTGGCAATTCCAGTCCCTCATATACTCCAAAACTAAAACCCCCTGGTGAAAACAAAGGTCAAAATCCCTTATCTCAGCCTATTTGTAATTATTGTAAGCAATCAGGACATATAATTTCTGAATGTTTACTTTTAAAGAGGAAGAGAGAAAAGCAAGAGGGCCAAAAACCCACAGGCCTTACCTCTTTACGGTCAACACCACAGTCTTGGGTGCAGGAACAAATTCCTATTCAGGCCAAAATTTCTGAGACTGATTCTGTTATGGAGATTTATGAACCATTCTTATCAGAAGGTTTTGTGTCACTAAATTGTGACTTTGCCCAGTCTACCCCTATTACTATCTTACGAGATACTGGAGCTTCTCAATCCCTTATTTTGGCAGATACCCTGCCATTTTCCGAGAAGACTTCTTCTGGGACAAGTGTCCTTATTCAGGGTGTAGAATGTGGATTTGTTAGTGTACCGCTTCATAACATTTATTTGTCCTCAGACTTAATTTCTGGTCCAGCGGCTGTTGGTATTAGACCTTCATTACCTTTTAAAGGTGTTCACTTATTGTTAGGCAATGACCTAGCAGGAGATAAGGTTGTGGTTAATCCACTTTTGACCAACACACCTTGTGTTGATCAACCGCCTGACCCCATTGAGCAGGAAATTCCTGACCTTTACCCTTCGTGTGCTGTCACTAGGGCTATGGCAAAGAAAACCATATTGAATGATGGGAATCTGGACATTGATTTAACTGATACTTTTATAGGTCAGTCTTTTAATGATGAGATTTCAAAATCTCTTTCACCCAGCCTGTCTGACATTCAGACAGACTTAACTTCCAACTCGTCAGTGACAAATACCGACCATTCTCCTTCATTTTCAAATGACCAAGGTCATGACCTTCTGTCAAGGTCACAACTTTGCAAAGAACAACACAGTGATCCTGAGATCTCATCTTTATTTGAAAGGGTTTTAGATGAAAACGAAATGTCCCAGGTTCCTGTTTGCTATTATGTCAAAAATGACATTTTGATGAGAAAATGGCGTCCTCCTGATGTCTCAGCAGAAGACGAGTGGACTGTTAACCACCAAATTGTGGTTCCAAGGGTTTATTGTCCTGAAATTTTAAACTTGGCCCATGAAACTCCCATGTCCGGTCATTTAGGTGTAAACAAGACCTATCACAAGATTCTTAATCATTTCTGCTGGCCAGGGTTAAAATCTGATGTTTCTAAACATTGCAAATCTTGCCATACATGTCAAATGGTAGAAAACCTAATCAAACTATCCCTAAAGCCCATTTGCAGCCCATTCCTGTATTTGAGGAACCTTTTAGTAGAATAATTATCGATTTCGTAGGTCCTTTACCCAAAACAAAGTCAGGTTCTGAATATCTTTTGACTATAATGTGTGCCTCCACGCGTTTCCCAGAAGCCATTCCACTTAGGAATATCAAGGCAAAGACCATAGTTAAGGCTCTTGTGAAGTTTTTCACATTTGTAGGTCTCCCTAAATCTGTCCAGTCAGATCAAGGATCTAATTTTATGTCAGGAATATTTCAGCAAGTAATGCATGAATTAGGCATTAAGCAATATCGGTCATCAGCATATCATCCTGAAAGTCAAGGTGCCTTAGAACGATTTCATCAAACGTTGAAAAACATGATCAGGTCTTACTGCTTTGACACTGAAAAGGATTGGGATGAAGGCATTCATTTACTATTATTTGCTGCTAGGGAATCTGTACAAGAATCTCTTGGTTTTAACCCATTTGAGCTTGTATTTGGTCACACAGTGCGTGGGCCACTGAAACTTTTGAAAGAGAAATTTTTTTCTGACGATAACAATTCTTTAAATTTGCTTCAGTATGTTTCTGACTTCAATAACAGACTGTCAAAAGCCTGTGAAGCTGCTCGGTCCAATCTCAAATCAGCTCAAAACAAAATGAAATTTCACTATGATGAAAATGCCAGGGAAAGAAATTTTAAACCTGGAGAGAAGGTACTTGCTCTTTTGCCAATTCCTGGCAGACCTCTGCAGGCCAGATATTATGTCCCTTACACTGTTGACAAAAAGCTCAGTGATGTAAATTATATTATCAACACACCTGGGAGGCGCAAGCAAAAACAATTAAGTCATATTAATATGTTTAAAAAGTTCATTGATAGGGATAATTCAGTTGTTTCACCAATAAGTGTAGTAAATTCTGTCCCTCAAGAACAATCTGAAATGGACTCTGAGGAAGTGAACTTTATAAAATCTGATCCCTCATCATCAAAACTCCAGAATTCTGACATCTTAAAGGATCTCGACCAGAAACTGTCACACCTGGATCCAGTCAAGAGACTTGAACTAAAACAGTTAATTCTTGAATATGAGCACTTATTTCCGGACATTCCAACAAGGACTGACAAGATCTTTCATGATGTTGACATTGATGGCGCAAAGCCTGTGAAGCAACATTCATATCGAATGAACCCTGTGAAACAACAATATCTCAGGGAAGAGATTCAATATTTGCTGGACAATGATTTTATTGAACCAAGTCAAAGTGACTGGAGTTCTCCTTGTATTCTTGTGCCAAAACCTGATGGAACTTTTCGCATGTGTACAGACTATCGAAAAGTAAATTCTGTGACAAAAACAGATACATTTCCAATCCCACGTATTGATGATTGTATTGATCAAATTGGAAAAGCAAAATATGTTACTAAATTTGATCTCCAGAAAGGATTTTGGCAAATTCCTTTGACAGACAGAGCTAAGGAGATTTCAGCATTTGTTACACCAGATGGACTTTACCAGTATAAGGTTATGCCATTTGGTATGAAAAACTCTCCAGCAACGTTTCAGAGACTTATAAATAGCTTGACATCTGATCTGGGTGGCGGTAAACCATACATCGACGATGCAATCATCTTCAACGATGAATGGAAACCACATCTACAGACTATCAGAGATTTCTTTCAAAAACTTAGTGATGCAAAATTGACAATCAATTTAGCAAAAAGTGAATTCTGTAACGTAAATTTGACATTTCTAGGGCATGTTGTGGGTCAAGGTCAGGTAAAACCTGTAGAAGCTAAAGTGGAGGCTATCTCGGATTTTCCTGTTCCTATATGCAAGAGACAACTGATGCGCTTTCTAGGTATGGCAGGATATTATAGGAAGTTCTGTAATAACTTCTCTGTAATTGCAGAACCCTTGACAAATTTGCTGTGTAAAGGGAAGAAATATATTTGGAATGAAGACTGTCAAAAGTCCTTTGATAAGCTAAAGGCCATACTAAAGAGTGCTCCAGTTCTCTTAGCACCGAACTTTAATAAATCATTTAAGATGGCGGTAGATGCCAGTGATGTTGGCGCAAGCAGTATCTTGATTCAAGAAGACGATAATGGTGTGGATCACCCTGTTTGTTACTTTTCTAAAATGTTTAACAAACATCAGAGAAATAACTCCACTATTGAGAAAGAGTGTTTATCTCTCATCCTTGCACTTCAGCAATTTGAAGTGTACTTATCTTCTTCAGCCACACCGATTGTTGTCTTTAGTGATCACAATCCACTGACCTTCATTCATAAAATGAAGAACAAGAATCAGCGGTTACTCAGGTGGAGTCTCATGTTGCAGGAGTACAATCTTGACATCAGACATATCAGAGGAAAACATAATATTATCCCAGATGCACTTTCAAGAGCCTAAATTTGGCTATTACTACATGATGTCAGGATTGGTACTGATATATGTACAGTGTATAAGCATTAAACTTAATTTTGTTTCATAATAATTGGTTATTGGCAAAAGAAAGCTTTATTTCATAAAACTTTCTTTTCCTTGAAGAGGGGAAGTATTATGAATATGGTGTTTAATTTGGTGCAAATATTTTCTTTTACCATGATTTTGCAGTTTTTAGATGTTTACTAGGTTTGAAATAAACAAGTTGTTTACATTGTACTTTAGAACATTCTGGAAAATTGGGGAATCTTTAGAATGTTCCTGAAACAGAAAGAATTGTCTAGAAAGTTCTGGAATTTGCTCCCCATTGTCAAAAGAATGTTGTGGAAGCTTCAGGAAACTTTGAGAACTTTCAAGATGTTTCGAGAATTTTCTAGAATATCTAATTTTAGTAATGTAGAAAATAATAGAAATTTCTGTTGTAAACATTAAGAATCTTCTGGTATAAAATTATGTCAGAATTGAGAACTGTCTGGTAAAATCTATCACTGGTTAATTCCTGAATGTTCCTAGCTAATATATAAAGACCACACATTTTCCTTTAGTCATCTTTGTAAACACTTTCACCAGTCTATAGTTAAATAAGTTATATTGGAATTTAAATATATTGGATTACTTTTGTGACTTTCTTTCTGGGATTATTGGAAATATTCTGCTGAGTTTAATATTTGGGATCAGAAACTGCGAAAGGACTTGTGTTTTAAACAGGACATTTTGAGGGACAGTCAGGATAATTTAAGGTATCTCGTAAATTACATATTTTCTTGATTGATTAATGACTGTTTTAATTTTGATATACATGTAAATAAATTTTGTTAAATTTTAAAACAGGCTTGTTGCTGGTTTACTTCCATCTTTTTTGTTACCTCCGCCAGGTCGTAACAACTAAAGCAAAAACTATACAGGTACAGCATACAAACTAATGAAAATAAAATTTCCTTTTAAAAGGAAGGCTTGCACAGCTAAAACAGTGAAATTTTCATGAGTTGTTATTGAAGTGAATCTGATTGTTAGTGCACTTTCTGTAGCTTACTTTTATTTAGCAAAGTATTTAATTTCTAACTTCTTGAAGTGTGGCATTATCCACGGGTGTAAGGTAAAAACAAGTGTAGAATTTATTTGAAAAACAAATTGAGGAAACACACACACACACACACACACACACACAGACACACACACACACACACACAACAACAACAACAACAAAAACAGTTTTCCAACGTTTCGGCCGGCCGTTTTAGGCATGCCTCATGTTAAATAACTATATGGACCTATTTCAAGTCTTTTCTTTACGGCTGTCACATTTAGTCTGAATCAAAATTTTAGGAAAGACTGTTTCAAACCCATGTCTATGGAATCTTGGCACATCTGAACTTGGCATCAAAAGAAAAAATAAATTAATATTTACTGAAGTTTATTTTTGGTGTAAGTGGCATCAGTGGCAGTGACTGGAACAAAACTTTGACACTCTGAGAAGAAAATGCATGCTGTTATTGTTTTGACATAACTTGCTTTACACCATTTGGGAACAACAAAGCACGGAACCTATGGCGTTCGTAGTTTCATGAGCTCTCGACAAATGAAATTTATCTTATATATTTATTCTATGTTTTTTACATCAATTTTGTTTACTCATTCGTGAAGTTCTGACTAATTAAACGCCAAGCAAATGACGAATAATAGTTACGTGTTTGGTAATGAAGTACAGCAGCCGTCACTATGACATGACGTATATCAATCGTTACGTCGGCCAATCATCTATTTGAACTATCCGTGCCGTTGCTTACGCGTAAGATTGCATGAATGTGTGTTATTCGTGGATGTATGAACATCGTCAGCCCAGTATAGGTTCATCTAAGGAAATCGTCGTTGAGTGTAAATATTTCTCTGTACATTTGTATAGCTGAACTAAGAAGGCAACATTAGAGATTATTATAAAAGTAAGAAAAATGTCCACACACCCCAACCCGCACCTACCGCAAGCACAGTAGGCCCTTGTTCTACTATAATCCAAATAAGTAGGACGCCCCGGCACTGGAAGTTATACCCAGCATCATCGCACCAACCAACCAACCAACCCCTCCCTTGTCATAAAGCTGTCAATGAATCCCTAACAGTTTCAAATTTTAACAATTCTGAGTTTCAAATGTCAACAACTCTGAATTGTCCCCTTTTTCTGTATTATTGTTCAGGCTATTCATGAACATGTTGATTGCCAAAAGGAAATTTATCAGATGCTAAAACTGTGTACATAATATATCGCTTTGCGCCATGGAAAGGCCTGTTGCAATGCGTAAGCGTTAAGTACTCACAGACATTACCGACTTTTACATACATAACACGGTCAGTTCTACATACAAGCAATTAAGCCACACATTTATTGCAATGCGTATCTTTGATGCACACGGCGGAAATTCTGTTTGCTTCCAGCATATTTATTCGTTTAACTGTCTGATTTTTTCCCACATAGTAGACTTTTTTTTCAAATGTGTTTCCCCTTCTCGGAGCATGTATTACGGTGCACAAAGTCGGTGCAGGGGGGGGGGGCATGCTGTTTGGACATTGGTTTCCGCCACATGTTTCTCTGTACCTGACTGTGCCGCTTTTGGTAAATTCATGCGCCGTGTGGCTGAGGAGGGGGAAACCATTGATTCCAGTGTGTAGTTTTTAGGAAGTGACTGTACTCTGGCACCATGGATGCAGTGCCACGTAAGTGGAAAAAAATATACAATATTCGCTGTATTTTTATTATTATTATTATTATTTTTACCTCTGTGGAGCCTTTATCCGCGGTGATAAGATAAATCTATATGCAATGCATGATGTGCATAGTCTCTTACAATTCTGTACAGAATGGTTTGGTGTATTTTTATATGTCTGTATATAAACATGTATGAACCGTGATGTTGTACACCAAAATGAGACTTTAATAAACTATAAACTCTAGATAGATGGAATACATTTTTTCAGTTAATGTGATAAGAGAAGAAAATCGTCAAAAGCGCCTGTTTCTAAATCTAAACAATAAATTTGGACTCTGCTCTTTCAGGTTTTACAGATACACATATCAGCCCACTCCGGCATAAGCGCAGTCTTATCAGTCTATCCTCAGCATGAAAGATGTCTGCATCATGGATCATCATGAAGAATATTTATGCCGAAAAAGACTGATCAGATCCCATGAAGGCACCGGCGCTGTACAGTGTGCCGGCTGCTCTGACCAGTCAGATTATGCGATGTCCTAAGGCCTATTTTTCGCGACCCCGCTGCATGATTTTTGGAAAAGCTAATGCTTTGCACTATTGCTATATATAAACACTGCAGTACACACTCTCCAGGTATTTTCCGACTAAGTGTGACGTATCGTTTCTTCCGAAAATAACTCGGTATCACTAAACCACTTGAATACTGGCTTGCCGCCGAGACGGCAAGCCAAAAATCACTAAAATGCCTAGAATGCTCAACACAGTATTTGCAAAACAAAACTACATAATAACAATGATTACACTATAATAAAATATTTACATAAAAAGGATTTGAAATGCCCTTATCGGGCGCATAGACACAAAAGTCTGTCAACGAGAAAATGGCGTCGCTGTCTTCAATGCTTAGGTTGCCATTCACAGTTTCGCATTTGTGGCAGTGGTCAAAAATGCTAATATTTGGGGGTAGGCTTGTATCTTGGGCTATAAATTCTTTTTGCCCCTTATGCAGGAAACTTTTCCTCCCTTTGAGTGAGCATGTATCAGGAAAGTAAAAACTGAATTTATTTCCAACTCGAAAACCATCCAATCACTGCGCGGCATGGATGCGAAACTATGGCTGCACTGATAAAGCGGGAAATATAAATTGTCAAAATGATGGTGCTCATTTTCAATTAAGAATAGCAGAAAATCTAAACGGCTGGCAGGTATTCAGTTGCAGCTGACAGTGATCATCTGTAAGCCCTCTAGGCAAATCTGTAAGCTTTAGGTGACAACAATTGTCCTGGTCTTGAGTAGAGCATGGATAATTATGCCATTTTTGAAGAAATTTTCTGGCCTCAAAAAGTGGGTGGGGTGTCATTTTCTCTGCAACAGTATTCATATGAGGGCCTTGTAGGGTTTGTAAATGGCTATAAAGTGTATTTTGGCATATGTACAGCAAATTCAAAGAGAAAAAAGAATGATTTATTCGTTCAGTCAGGCTGGAATGTGTCTTTGTTTAGATGACCCCCTGTGGGGTCACCGAGCGATAAAAAAAAACTGTGGAGTGCAACCTTATGTAACTGAATACAATAAACACATCGCTACAAATGGAAGAGTATGGCGCATTGAGCTAAACGTTTGCGTACGGAATATTGCCCTAATGAAATTTGATATACACACCGCTACAATACAAAAATCAAGTTAGGCAATTATATCTAAATTAAAAGTAAATGGATAAACGGAACTGATGTCACAGATGGTGTAAATTGCTGTACAGGTAGGGCATGCAAATGGACAAATAATCACAAAAAGCACATCATGGCAAAATAATATTTGCCAAACAGTGCTACATATGCGACATAACTACATGAAAAACAAACAAATCTGCCGCACCTACTGCAACCACAGCGGGGCCTTGCCCCATTATTATCCAAATAAGTTTGCTGTCCCAGCGGTGACAGTTACTTAGTTCCATCGCCAAAGATTTGCGAACGAGCATCCGGCCCTTGAAATTGAAACTGATTGCAATTGGAAATCGTGCAGTAAAGTGAATAGAGAAACTGAATCGATGTCAAAATCACAAAAAGCACGCCATGGACAAAACAATATTTGCCAAACATAAATATATGTATATATAAACGGAGAGATAATCGTCAACAGTGCAAGGACGGACGCTCGGCGCCCCGTTACTGCAGCTATGGATTCGTTTCGCTGAAGTGCGGGGGCAACGTCGATATGAGAATTGAAATACTACTACTACTCAACAGTGCAATTCTCAATTTTTACCTAAGCGCTTTCGCCTTCTTCGGTGGTTTCAAACAATAAAAAAGATAGAATCAATAATCACAAATATTTACATTTCGAGAAAAAATATCTAAACATAAAAAAGATAAGCTCATTGAAGCAAATAACACCAAAAAATTCCCCTTATCGGGGACCATGCAGTTCAAATTATGAAAACAAAATGGCTGCCCACACTAGATGTTATACAATTGTGTTGCATATACATAATAGTAAACACAACGCTACAAAAATCATTGTATAAAACATGGGTATGTACAATAGTCAAGTCTCACTGTGTTGCAGTTTGTGAAACCGTGAAACTTCATAAAAACTTAAGTAATGTTTGATGGGTTGTCGGTTGTATTTGATTTGATGGTCCCCAGGGACGGCGCATCCGTTCTTACGAAGTTTAACAGTATATGGGAATAGAAACAAAAAAAGGAACCCGCACCTACTGCAAGCGCTGCAGCCCCTCCACTATCTTATCTGTGAAGCAATGTTCATGGCACCTACGTCCAGAGCAAAGCGCATTTTGTCCCTACGAAGTTTAACAGTGTATCGGAATAGAAACAAAACGCAATGCCGCACCTACTGTAAGCGCAGCAGGCTGTCCACTATCTAATTGGTTAGGCCATGTTCGTGGCACCTACGTCTAAAAACGAAATCCAAAAAGGGGACAAAAGAGGCGTCCCGTACCTACTGAAAGCACAGCAGGCACTTGTCAGTCTATAGTCTATATAATTCGCTACAAGCAAAAGCCAGAACCGTCAAACGCTTTGATCCCCTTTGTACTGACAAATCATCCAGAGCTACCTAAAGTCAAGGAGATTGTCAACAAACATTGGCCGATCATCGAGTCTTCCATAAGGTTTTCCCTCAGAAGCCAATAATGGCATACAAAAGGCCAAAAAGTCTGAGAGATATTCTTGTTTGCGCAAAGCTAAACCCAGACCCTAGTGATGATGGGCCCTTAGGGGAGTCAAAGACTTGCGGTAACAAAAGATGCTTTACTTGTAAACTGATGACACCAACTCAAATAGTCAAATCATTATCAGGGGCGTCAGTTAAACTCAGGAAACAGACAAACTGCCAATCTGCAAATGCCATCTACCTCATCACATGTACTCAGTGTTGCAAACAGTACGTTGGCAAAACAAAGCGTGCACTTAATGAGCACTTAATGAGCGCATGAATGGCCACCGCTCTGACTGGACAAAACGAAGATTTCAGAGGTCACCTGTCGCCGAGCACTTCCACTTACACGACCACGACTTTAACAGCCATGACTCCCTTTGCTGCATCGAACATGATACTCAGTGGTCGGATGATACCAGAAAAGCCCGTGAGAGCTACTGGATCCGACGACTGAATACCATACAACCTCATGGTATCAACAAGGGTGACTAGGACTAAAATGATTGTATCAGCGCGTGGGGGCGATTGACCTCTAGTCGTCCTCGTATCCTCCACCACCACACTCAAACTTAAAGGTCAAAGTTACATCGAACTTTACTCTAATTACAAGCAGCCATCTGTGCAAGCGGGCTTTGCTCTCAGGTGACAGTTGTTTCCAGCTCAGCTAACTCATTATATCTCCCCACAATCTGATGGGCATATTGTTTTGGGCGTGGATATATATGGTAAAGTTTCCTCGATAAATTAGATTTGTTCATGTAAACGGAGAACTTTGCTAAAGATAATATAACAAAGAACTTTGATATAAGCGTGGAAAATATGACAAAGATGTTGTTTCATTGCTGCAGGTAACGTTGGCGAATAATATTTGGTCGTGTGAATACTGCAGCAAATATTTCATTGCCAAAGTTTATTTGACAAAGCTTCTATGTCACATTTTCTTAAACAAATAATTTGCTTCTAGTGAACGCAAAATGCTTGGCATACTTTCCTTGTTAAAGTTTCTGTGACATAGAAACTTTGCTCGTATGAACGCGGCCTTATAGACAGCAAATAGCCTATAATAGGAACGTTAAACGGAACTTGCACATGTACAGCTTTGTCAAATCATACCGTCATGAACTCCATGTTGTGACCTGTTTCATCTTTCCATGCATGTTTTACCTTTTTAGTTTCTCCGAAGACTAGTTGCTTTCTAAAGCTGTTTTCTGGCACAGGGCATTGGCTGTCAATCTTGGTACCGCGTTTGGCAACTTCTGCATTAACCATCGTCAGAATTTGCGACATGTCTTTCCTGAAAATTTAATTGAAGCTTTACGCCAGATTTTGTCCCTTTCTGACTCAAACAGCAACTTGCACTTTCTACAGAGATAATTTGACTTAACATTACTGAGTCGGAATCAAGACCAAACGAACCAGTCACCCAATGCTATATATGTACCCTCTGGTGATATGAATTTTATGACTTGACGTTATCACACGAAGTCACACGAAAAAAAAGAGGTCTTTGACAGTTTACACCATCCAGGTAAGTCATGTAATAATCCCCAGCTTTGAACTTTTAGAAGAGATGTCGGATATGGCAAAAATAATCCAGCGGCTGAACGATAGACGTCAGAGAGTACGCAAATCGAAATAATGCCGCCCCAAAGGCCGAACGGTAAAGACCACTTGCATCTAGTGCTCTAAATCGCTCGATCATGTCACCGCTGTGGGTTCGAGTCTGGCTCAGGTCGCCCCGTACCCGCCCCGGTAATTGTGAGATTAGGCTGGACAACCCCGCCATTTGCGGTGTCAATAGAAACAAAGTGAGTAGAAAAGTCAAGGACATGATACAATCACAAGCCGCGGCCAAGCCTTAGTACCAAAAGGAAGAGGAAAATGATGATAATATACATGCGCAAAACAATCAAGCAAATGCACGAGAAGCACAAAGACCAACTCACTCTTTCCATAGTGAGACCAGAATACTACAACAAACAGAGAAACGAGGAAAGCAGAAAGAGCGGGGCCAAAAGAGGTGTCACCTGTTTCCCGTGGGTGAGGTTCCGCAAGCTGGAGATAATGGTCCTGTCCTGCAGGTTGAGGGACACCTCAGGGATCTCAAGGTCTCAACACGCTTCTTTGGCCTCGAAATATGTGTAGCCGGTTGGCCGTTGGACCTGACACGATCAGTCTGCTGCCGTGCCAAGCCCTCAGATTTATTATGTCGTACTTCAACCGTCATTAATACCATTGTGATACTTATCGTGATCAGAGATTCTTCATAATCTCATTATTTGCACATCCCAGAAGCCCGTGGCTAGAGTCAGTCGTAGAGCATGTATTTCAGTATTTCCTTTAGCTACTCTTGAGTGTTAGCACGTGCGTGGTGGGGACGACTGATAAAGGACCTCTGACGATAACAATGCATATTTGCTTATTTTTCGAAAAATTATTGCACCTTACTCGGGCAGCCAAAGTGGAAATATTTGGCATTAATATGTAGACTTGTGTACTATAAAGACATTTTAATAGTGATTTTGAAAAATTATCATGCCTCTAGACTAAATTAAACCGTTTTTATCAAGAGGGGTACGTGAATTTTTTGGTCTCTAAAAATAGTGTCCATTTTTTTTGTTTTCTAATATATCAAAATTTTAATTGATAACTATGCTAAAACTGATGTACACTCTACTGTCACTGATATTATGCAATATTTTTTCAATAATTAGGATTTAAGTCTATTTATAGATATAAAGAGTGTAAGTACCTCACCCACTTTTTCAGTTTTTCAGCTGTAGACTATCTTTCCCCCCCCCCCCCGTGCCTCAGCAAGCCACTCACATATAATGTGTATAATGATAGTACTCTTATACATGCAAAGTGGCTAGCTGAGGCACGGGGGGGGGGGGGGGCGGAAGTATCTTTAAAAACCTTTTCCTGTTTCCATTATGTTTAATTATAAAATTAGGCTTTTTCCACCAAATATTGAAGTCTATGTGCTAAAAAACAGAAATTAAATTCATAGCCAGTTAGGGGAAGTTGAGAGCAACAAATTCAGGAGAAAATCTTGGGTATATCAGAAATTTAATTTTGACTAATTTTATAGGCAAATTAACATTACAGCCGTCAGAGGTCCTTTCTTTTTTTTCTAATCAGAAATATATGGTTATTTTCATTAGTCGTAAATTTTGAGTGGTGTCGAGATACTTTGGGATCATTGTTACACGTCTACACTTTTAAACACCAATATCTCCTAAACCATCAGGCCACTCTTAATCAGATGTTATGTGTTGCATTGTTGGGAAAGGGGAATTGGTTGTTTTATGTATAAAGGCAGATTGGATTGGAACTCTGGTTGCCATGGCAACATATAGCCCTCATAGACTTAAAATGGGAAAAACTTCAAAGATCTTCTTCTATGAAACCAGGAGACCCAGAGCTTACATATTAAGTATGTAGCAATGTCTAGTGGTCCCCTACATAAATCCTGCCAACCATGTCCATGGTGCCCAAATTGGCCACGCCCCGGGGTCATTAGCTCCCATAGACTTACAATGGGAAAATTTTCAAAAATCTTCTTCTCTGAAACCATGAGGCCCATAGCTTATATATATAGCATGTATCAATGTCTAGTACTCCCCTACTAAAATCCTGCCATGCATGCCCCTGGAGCTAAAATTGGCCACGCCAAAATAGGGTCATTTGTTTATATATAGCTATATAGCGTAAGAACCTACAAAAATCTTCTTCTCTGGAACCATGAGGCCCAGAGCTTATATATATCGTATGTAGCAATTTTAGTAGTCCCCTACATAAATCCTGCTAACCAAGCCCCTGGGGTCCAAATTGGCCACGCCCGAGGGATCATAAGCTCTCATAGACTCAAAATGGGAAAAACTAAAAAATCTTCTTCTCTTAAACCATGAGGCCCAGAGCTAAATTCTGTAGTATGTTGAAACGTTTAGTGGTCTTCAACTTAAATCCTGCCGACCATGCCTCCTGGGGTCCAAATTGGCCTTGCTGCTCCCATAGAGTTATAATGAGAATACTTCAAAAATCTTCTTTTCTGAAACCATGCGGCTCAGAGCTTACATATTTAGTACGCAGCAATGTCTAGTGATCATTTGCATAAATTCTGCCAATCAAGCACCTGAGGTCTAAACTGGTCACACCCCAGGGGGTCGTTTGTTTATATAGAGCTATATAGCTAAAGAACCTTCAAAAATCTTCTTCTATGAAACCATAAGGCCAGGAGCTTATGTAATTAGTATGTAGCAATGTATAGCGGTCCTCTACATAAATTCTGCCAATCAAGCCCCTGGGGGTCCAACTTGCAACACCCCATGGGGTCATAGAATCCTATAGAATTGCAGCCTGTTTATTAGCTTACCTGAGCTGGAAGCTTACATTTTAGAACTCAGGTGAGCGGTCGTTGCCTTTTGGGCTACTTGTTTCGAAAAAGGGGCATAATTCTGTAAGTGCATGGCAGACGGAAAAAGAAAAAAATACGGGTCTGCTTATTTCTTATGTTCTGCCCACTTATGAAATATCAAGGTCTCAGTAGTTATTGTTCTTGAGAAATAGACCCCCATAATAATTTTTTATACAGATGAGAAAAGGGGAATAACTCCTTAATAGTGAATGTATCATAACGCAGCCAACATCAGAATAATTAGAACATCAAATACTAATAGTATACCAAAATTTAGGTTTTCTACGCTAAACGGTTCAAAAGTTGGAAAAATGCCAAATTCAACAAAGGGGCATCATTCAGTCATTTTTGACCGAATTTGCCCAAAAGTTAATCAGGTGGTCTACACCTTAGCCCCTAGCAGTATGCGAATTATGAGCATCCTAGCTTAAACGGTATTCCCAGGCTTTTGAGAACAAACTTTTATGTATTTTCCGAAAAGAGGCATAATTCTGTAAGTACAAGGCAGACAGAAAAAAAATATACGGGTCTGCTTATTTTTTATGGTCCGCCCGTCTGTGAAATAGCAAGGCCCCAGCCTTATTTGTTCTTGAGAAATAGACCAGCCATAATTATGTTTTATACATATGAGAAAAGGGAAATAACTCTGTAAATAGTGAATGTATCAAAACACAGCTGACATCAGAATAATCAGCACATCAAATACTAATAGTATACCAAAAACTAGGGTTCTAAATCAAACTTTTCAAAAGTTGGAAAAATGCCAAATTCAACAAAGGGACATCATTCAGTCGTTTTATCGCGGAATTCGCCCAAAAGTTAATCAGGTGATCTACTTCTTAGCCCCTAGCAGTATGCCAAATATGAGCAGCCTAGCTCAAACGGTATTTCCAGGATTTGGGGAACAAACTTTCATTTATTGTTTTGAAAAAGGGGCATAACTCTGCAAGTACAAGGCTGATGGACAAAAAAACAAATACGTGTCTTCTAGTTTTTAATAGTCTATCTACCTATAAAGTTGCGGATAGGATTTGGGATCTGATTCAGTGAGTTCCTGAAGTGTTGTTACTCTTTAAATTTTCATTTGCTATAGTCATATTTTATGAATGCAGAATTAGGTAAGAAGATTGTTATGAGTCTTTTTAAAAGTTTATTTAGTTTTGTTAGTTTGGGTTTAAAAGCTTATGATTTTCAACAAAGAATTTAAGTGAAAATGTTTTTCATGTCAGGCAGGGAGATTCCCTAAGAATGGATGAATTATCTATTTCACCTGACAATGTAATATCTGTGAACTGAAACTTTTTAAGTGTGCACAAAGAAAACAAAAGATATTAGCAATTAAAATAATTTTAATTTACTTTTAGATATAAGATCAACAGATTTTCAGTTTTCTAGCTGTCATGTATGAAGGGAGTGATACTTCCTGGAATACATGATTTGCATTTGGCAGTTAAGGCTACTGAACTATATTTCTGAGGCTCAGACAATTTGTGATTTTAAATTCCTTTTTATACAATTTACATGATGCTGCTCCTAGCTCATGAAGGGAGAGGTTCTTCCAAAAGTAATGTGTTGTAATGTAAGGTTGGTTGGTTGATTTGATGCTTAACGTCCACGGTAAACAACTAAGGTCATGTCGGGACGGTCAGTTAACCTAACCGCACTATTCCTGGGCAGGCTTAGACCTCCTAAGCGGTTAACCAGTACTAAGTGCACATACTTTCGCCAGTAACTGACAACTGCCCTTCTTGAATCAGCGGAAGGAGAAACGAAAGTATGTGGCCAGACCGGGATTCGAACCCAGGACCTCTGACTTACGAGTCAGGTACCCTACCGATTGCGCTACCCGGCCCGGCAATGTAAGCATTGTAATGTAGATTTTAACATCATTTAATTCTATCAGTGAAAATTTAGTGTACCCGTTTGTCTTATGTCACTGCACTATGAAAGGAGAGATCGTCATTGATACAAAGTCAGCAATTGAGTCGTTGGTTATTATCAAAAATAATATAAAAAATCAAAAGATACCACGAAATTCAAAGCAAACAAAGAAAGTCCAGATCCCCTGACTTTCTTTCTAACTGTGTATAACTCTCCAGAACCCGATTTCATTAATTACAAGCTATATATAAGAAATTTTAAATCCCTCCGTCATTTTAAGGTCCATACTGCCCTACAATATAAGGTTGGCATTAGTTAGATTTCTGTATACTTTGTATTTTTTTTTCATTTATTTAGCTGGTTGGTTTTATTAGATATATGCTTTGTATATTATATATTATTTAGAATTTGATAAAAGATTAACTGCAAACCACTCTTCGTCTTTATTTCTTTTACCAAAGTACTAGTGCTTGATTTATATCTTGGGGTGTTACGAAGAAGATTATCCGTTTGCCCGATTGTACGGTTAAACAATCAGTGGTGTCATCCTGGCAGATATTTTTCAGTATTGTTAAAGAAGGTATTGTAGTCACCAGGCCTGCAGACTTGCTTAAATCTGAGACTCATACTCCACAGGAATAAACCAAGTAAAAAGATAGGCAATGATCAGAAATTAATAGAATCAAATCCCACATCCTACCCTGAAAATCAACAGGGAGAGAAGCACACACACACGGAAAAAATGACTATGAATAATACGAATTCACGAAAGACACGTACGGAAAACCGAATGAGCAGCTTTTTCCAAATAGGTGGCCATTCAGCTACCCTATTCAAAAAAGCATCAACATCTATTTTCATCTATTATATTTTTAACTTACAAAACAAAACAAAAGGCAGATTGGATAGCAAAACAGGTAACCAAACCGCCAACGAACTTAGACAAGTGGACATAGCACAATGTAGCATCAAGGTACAACAAAAGTACCGCCTTGGAACGGCCAGCAAAAGATTACTGGGGAGGGGGGGGGGGGGTTAAACATGTTTCACTGGGCCCAAACCTTGCCCTTTGCTTCTGCAGTGGTTCGAAATATTTAGTTTCTGTTTGGTCCGTATGAAGGTTTCCTTACTCATCCATGAATCATCATCGGAAACAAACAAATCACGTATAAGACCTATGATGAATTAGAGATGAGAACTCGACGGAAATAACTTGTTGGACTACAGGAGACCCCTGGGAAGTCAGACATCACCACTGAAATATCGAAGCAAAAGAAAACCATCAGTTAGAACCCGAATAAGCAAGCAACAGACAAGGCAAACTCCGGCCCCCAACCAACTAAACTAAGTAGCTTTACGTCGGACCCATCATTGAGTCTGATACCTGACCAACCGGCGTGCAATTAAAAAGGGAAGGAACGATATAAACCATGATAGGGTTCACTACTAAACATGCAGACTGTAGCAATACATTTATGTTATATCCAGTACGTTTGTTACGAACGAGTATTTTTTTCTTAACTGATGAGAAAAATCAGAGCTACCTACAATTCGTTTGAATTTATAAACTGAGTCTACATAAAATTCTGGTTTCGATAGGCCCTGTTGCAATAGACTTTTTAATTCGACCTTGAATTTAGAAATCAATTCATAGTGTCGACGATAGAAGGTTGAATAAAAAGCTTTTCGAACCTTACGATACCGATAGCCCTATTGGAGAAGCTCAGCAGTGGGCATTCAAGGCAGTCACATGACTAGACACTCTAGCAAACCGCATAAGTTGAGAAATGTAAACCCCGTAAGAGGTAGAACGGGAAACATCACCATCCAAAAATGGAAAATTCACTATGACAAAATCAAGGTCATCGAGTTTATTATACATTTTGGTTAAAACTAATCCTTTTGAAATAGATAAATGTAAATCCAAAAATGGGGTTTCAGTATCGGCTGCATTAGCTCTGTTTAACTGCAGCTCAGGTTGATAAATTCTATTTACCATGCCTTCAAAGTAAGGATTGTAAATATTTAAGTGATTATCTAGATATCTAGATGTAAAAATTGAAAGCGTCAATAATTTCAGATTGTAATCATTAAAACCGTTTTATTTTGTAAAAAGTAACAACCAATGCCGTTATGTGTTGAAAGGAAATGTCATCTTATCTCTTAATGTTATGTAGACGTACGTTTCCGCTACACAAACTGTTACATATTCTTACAAAGCATTTCCTGAACATAGAACATAAAACTACCAAACAAGTCTATGTCTCAAAAAATGCAGAAAACAGATGGTGGAATTGTGCGGTGTACCTTAATGCGAAGCGTATCAATCCCACTAAACAAGAGAAAAATACAATTCGTCTCTCAAGATAAACATGCTTGGTAACATATAAGTAAGGTTGTCACATAACCACTCGCCAAGCATATTCTAAATAAGAATATTTCACGTACCTTTCTAATCTGTCTAACTAGGCATCAGACATAAGTAATACAATATTACTCATCTCAATTGATATACGAGGGATGCTAAAGACAACGTGGATTTTTATGTAGAAATGTTATCATTGACAGAAACCCATTAAATTTGCAGTCAATACAGACTCATTTTTCATTAATCCAGTGGTGTGTTTAATGAACTGGACAGTTTTCGGGGAATAGTCAGTATGGGTCGCCATATTAACCTTATCACGGTATTGTGGAGCACGGCAAAAATTGCCTTACTATTTCGATTTTTTTTTTATCTTTTGCTATGTCTAATATTTGCATCAGAGTGAAATGTCGGATATTTGGTATGCTTTTTGTTATAGCTTTTCATACTTAAAGACAGGACTTCTCTGCCGAGGGATTTGGTTCCCAGCACAAAACAATATTACTTGTATAGGTGAAAGTGTGAAAATTATGTCAAGCAATCAGTGGACCAGAATTAACAGTTATGGTGATTTAACTGGCTGACTTGAGGTGCTGACACTATTGGATCGGGAGACAGAATGGCACTGTAGATGTTAATACTCCTTATATATCCAATCCTTTTTATCCCCTCGCTCCACGAGTTTTGTCCCGTACGTAAGTACGTACATACGAACGTATGTATGTTCACCTTTTGTCATCGCTCTAACGCCTACATTTCTCAACGGATTTTTAAATAACTTCACACAAATGTAGGGCATGACAATATCTCGGGCAAGTTCGACTTTCAGGATGCTGCGCCCAAGGTCAAGGTCACTGCAGCAATTTGTAGAAAAACTTTGTCAGCGTTCTAGCGCCTATATTTCTCGATGGACTTTCAGATAAGTTTACATAAATGTAGGGCATGACAATATCTCAAGCAGGATTGACTTTCAGGGTGCTGCGCATAAGGTCAAAGTCACTGTGGCTATTTTATGAAAACACTTCTCAGCGTTCTAGCGCCTACATTTCTCAATGGGTTTTCAAATAAGTTCACATAAATGTAGGGCATGACAATATCTCGAGCAGGATTGACTTTCAGGATGCTGCGCCCAAGGTCAAGGTCACTGTGGCTATTTTTTTTTAAAAAAAACCTTTCCATCGCTCTAGCGCCTACATTTTTCAATGGATTTAAAAATAACTTCAAATAAATGTAGGGCATGACAATATCTCGAGCAAGTTTGAGTTTCAGGGTGCTGCGCTCAAGGTCAAGGTCACTGTGGCTATTTTTAGAAAAACTTTGTCAGCGCTCTAGCGCCTACATTTCTCAATGGATTTTAAAATAACTTCACACAAATGTAGAATATGACAATATCTCGAGCAAGTTTGACTTTCAGGGTGCTGGGCTTAAAGTCAAGGTCGCTGTGGCTATTTTTAGAAAAACTTTGTCATCGCTCTAGCGCCTACATTTATCAATGGATTCTCATATAACTTCACAATATATCATTATATTAAAGGTGAACATCATAGAGATAGATTCAATAGGTGCAAAAGTGCTGGTACCTGTCAGCATTCTAATGCTTGTCATGACTGAAATATTTTCTATCATGTGAGATCTAATCCCCCGAATGCTTACAATACTGTAGCTTAAAATCTTCCTGCATAAAATCATGCTCCTAGCATCAGGTGTTCTTGAGATATTTTGTTCACAAGGTTCCATAGGCTTACAATGCACTAAGTCGAAAAAGGGAAATAACTTGATCAAAAATTCATGATTTCTTTTCAAAAGTTAATGAGGTCATCTACACCACAGGCAGTATCTTCCTGCAAAAAATCATGCTCCTAACATCAGGGGTTCTTGAGATATTTTGTTCATAAGTTTTCATAGGCTTACAATGCACTAAGTCGAAAAAGGGGCATAACTTTGTCAAAAACTCACGAATTTGTTTCAAAAGTTAATCAGGTCATCTACACCTTGGGCATTCTCATCCTGCAAAACCTCATGATCCTAGCATCAGGGGTTCTTGAGATATTTTGTTCACAAGTTTCCACAGGCTAAGTCGAAAAAGGGGCATAACTCCGGAAATACATGACCGGCGGAAAAATAAAAAAAAATACGGGTCTGCTTATTTTCCATATGATCATGTGTATAAAGTTTCAAGTTCCTAGCTCTTATTGTTCTTGACTATATGTAAGGGTACCTTTATACCATAGGCATCAATGCACTAAGTCGAAAAAGGGGAATAACTCGATCAAAAATTCACGATTTTTTTTTTCAAAAGTTAATCAGGTCATCTGCACCACAGGCAGTATCTTCCTGCAAAAAATCATGCTCCTAGCTTTAGGGGTTCTTGAGATATTTTGTTCATAAGGTTTCATAGGATTACAATGCACTAAGTCGAAAAAGGGGCATAACTCGGTCACAAATTCACGAATTTGTTTCAAAAGTTAATAAGGTCATTTACACCTTGGGCAGTCTCATCTTGCAAAGCCTCATGATCCTAGCATCAGGGGTTCTTGAGATATTTTGTTCACAAGGTTCCACAGGCTAAGTCGAAAAAGGGGCATAACTCTGGAAATACATTGCCGGCGGAAAAATAAAAAAATACGGGTCTGCTTATTTTCCATACTGATCATGTGTATAAAGTTTCAAGTTCCTAGCTCTTATTGTTCTTGACTATATGTAAGGGTACCTTTGTACCATAGGCCTCAATGCACTAAGTCGAAAAAGGGGAATAACTCGATCAAAAATTCACGATTTTTTTCAAAATTAATCAAGTCATCTACACCACAGGCAGTATCTTCATGCAAAAAAATCATGCTCCTAGCTTCAGGGGTTCTTGAGATATTTTGTTCACAAGGTTCCATAGGCTTACAATGCACTCAGTCGAAAAAGGGGCATAACTCGGTCAAAAATTCACGAATTTGTTTCAATAGTTCATCAGGTCATCTACACCTTGGGCATTCTCATCTTGCAAAGCCTCATGATCCTAGCATCAGGGGTTCTTGAGATATTTTGTTCTGTTTCCACAGGCTAAGTCGAAAAAGGGGCATAACTCTGGAAATACATTGCCGGCGGAAAAATAAAAAAAATACGGGTCTGCTTATTTTCCAAACTGATCATGTGTATAAAGTTTCAAGTTCATAGCTGTTATTCTTCTCGACTATATGTAAGGGTACCTTTGTACCATAGGCCTCAATGCACTAAGTCGAAAAAGGGGAATAACTCGATTATTTAATATAAAATTTAAATGAAATCAGTTCAAAAGAATCCGTTCTTATATTTATAGCAGTTACTTTCATAAGAAATATGTTTTGGGAAAACAAAAAGACGCGTAAGTATAGCTGACACTGCAATCAACCTTTAGTGAAATGATCAAATTCTAAAACGACCAGGTGATTAGTGATGACATCATTTCTATTGTGATTGCATAATAGGTAGTTCCCAGCTTAATAAAAATCAAAATAAACCTCATGAAATGCTGGAGACCAGAAGGGATATTTTTTACTATTGGAAAACCCACCTCCAAACAATATATGATACAAATAGACAAGAGAGGTCATTTAAAATGTTGCAAGTCAGTTTTTAGCTTCGAGAAATGTTTTGGGTATGGAAAACCTAAAATTTTGATACTTAAGCATATTTAAAGAAAAAAGTTCCACTTGCTGGAGTGGGTCAACAAGAGAGTAGTAGTTTTATCCACTCTTGTTTTTTTAAGGTTGCAGACCACCATTTAGACATACACCGCAAAAGTTATGCACGTTGACACGATACTGAAAGCATAAGATCGGCCTGGATTTCATGAAGTAATAAATATGTAAAGAGTAAGCTATGAAATGTTTCAACACAATCATATTGCATACTGATGTTGTGTCTAAAATTTGTCATAATAATGAAACAATAAAACATGCAAGGGGTGTTAGTGTGTGAAAACTGAGGAACAAAACAGCCACTGTAATATTATAACTGGTCAAAAAGCCAAACGACATTGATGTGGTGCTCCGCTGTCGCTGTATCTACCTAACGTAAAATAACAGAAAATACCGATGTTTCTTTGAAATTTCTTCACGTTTTATATCACGTAGCTAAAAGAATGAACTATAGGCAAAAAGATATTCTTTTTGAAATAAGTAAACACTAAATGTTCATAGCTTCCACAGCTGCCGTGGCGACATAAGGAATTTCATGTTTCGGAACATTTTTTACCTAGTATACACTCTATTACTGTAAGAATTACAAAGTGGCATAACTCTTGCAATGCTTACCCTTCCTACCTTTGCAATACTGACTCTTCCCGACACATCTGTGCTAACTTATAGTTATGATGTGATGTACATTTGAGCAATATATGGCAAAGGCTATCAAACTTGTGTTAATGTTGACAGAAAGACGAAAAGACCGACATGCTGAAAACTATGTTTTACAGGGTGGTGAATAATAATTCGATACTATAAGCAGTCGCAGGGAGGGGTGGTAACTCGACTCGGTTATTGTGCAGAAGATCTCCGGAAGGACGTGAAGTCGAACGCGGGCTTTGCCATCCTACGACTGGAAAACTCTGTCAGCCAAGCAGGAAAAATACCTTTTTCGAATCAGGGACGGATAATGCAGCGAAAGGATAGTGGTGGCCTCCGCCTATTATATGATGTGCCCAAGATACAGTAGGCCTCTTCTTCCACTGCCCCTACTGCTACTAGGCTATTGGAAAATTACCTTTTTACTACAAGCGGACGGCCCTGTCCAGCATTCCACAACTACCATCCTGATATTTCAACTATAACAATTCCACAAAGCCCGACAAAACGACCAAAAAAATCAAACTTTGTCAAATGATGATTGTAAAAATAGATCCTTTTTAAATACACTATGCAAAAGTTTGAAAACGGCAGGCGTGGCTTTATTGTGCATTTTCATGACAGGTATAGGCAGATGATTAAGATTTATTCAGGTATTATGATCATGTAACAAAGTAACATGTATTATCCAAGAGCAATTTTTGAAATTAAATTTGAAAAAAATTAATCAACAAGCAAAGTATTTAAGAGCGCGCTAAAGTGATATTCAATGAATTTAATTTAAGAAAAATAAAATTATTACAGTGAATTTGACTAGAACTTAACGAGTTTTCGAATGGGTTAGGCTGCTAGAAGTAAAAGCTAACACCCACACCTATTTTCACTGATTCGAAAGATTCGATTTTAATCCCCATGGATAGCCCATAAAGCCTAAATGGCTTATTTCCAATGGGTCCAGTAAGGTATAAACAAGACTTTGGTACGGAAAAGTATGACATATTACACAGGTTTACACTGGAAGCTCTATAAAAGGAATAATTTTTATCACCGACGAGTGCTAAAACCAATGTTCATAACTGTCACACACACGTGGACCAAGGTAACGAACCCACAGGCCATCAAATACTGACCCGTCGAGGAACTGGAACCGTTATGTCACTTTAAGCTTCTCTACAAACCACCCCCGTATCTCGAGGAACAATGTGCCCAAAGTATACGGTGGCCAAGTGTGTATGCTGCAGGCATGATAGCACTATAAATGATCACTGGGCTGTTAGCACTGCGTTTGAGTCTTCGTACTGTTAATGATATGTAAGATGTATTTTAAAATCATTTAAGCAACAGTAACTACGATGTCATGCCCGTATTTACTGATGTTGTTTTTAGACAGTAACATCATTAAATGTGCCTTATGAAGATCTACACACTTGGTAGGAAAATGCGTTTAAATTAAAATTTTGCCCCAAATGGAAGTAATCTTGTGCGTTTACTTACTCTTGATAGTGTTGTTCTAGAACGTCACATAAGGCACGTATAAACCACGAGCCATTCTCCTCGTTACAGAGAGAAACTGTACCTTCCCAAGTTGCCCAAGCACGTAATATATCAAAGTGTTCGTTTAGATAATCACCCTTTTCCTCAACAGCCAGATCTCCTGTCCAATTAGAATAATGCAATTTATTAAACGTGTGATTCCCAGTACGGTGTTACAAGCCAACTATTCCCGACGCAACTACCAATTCCTTTGTGAAAGTTTCAAGCAAAATCGAAAAGCAAGACTTTATCTAAGTACTAAAGTTGCAGATCATTTAGTTTAAATAATATTTTATTCAACTATCTACATTTAGTATATTCAAAGTACAATTTTCATGAAAAGGATTTTGTCGAAAACTCATAGCTTGCATAGACCATTTCCAGATCATTTAAACTGACTGTGCGAGTAATATTATTACAAGAACAAAAGTTAAGAAAATACTGCGATAAGATAAACGAAATATTCAATTACAACAGCAAATAATACGTGACAAGTTATTTGACTCGAATAAATTTTTGCAAATGTAACATTAGTATACTTGTTTATTTTATTTATTCATTTTTTTCCTATGATGCATACGGATGCTAGCCCTGGTCAAACGTGTAATATGCTCTTTTAATCTAACGCATAAACAGTAGTTTTCATGTCCTTACCAGAGGACCAAGGGTCCTGTACCTCACCTGAGCCGTTACTGTCTGGCAACAGACACAATTTGCCATTGTCCTCATCTGTTGCCAATTTTAAATCAGTGGTTTTAGAGGAGTGCATTTTGTTTTTAAAACCTCAGTAACCGTTGCAAAGTTCAAGGAATGTCCTTTACCTTTGCTAGCCTTATGTCTTTCTGTTTTTTTAGTAAACCATAATTTACAATTATCATATCTGGGCTAAAAATCAATGAAATACAATGCTTTACAACTTTCTCATATAAAAACATAAGGAAAAAATACCTCACCATGAAATAAATCAAGGTCGATGCAGGGTCATCATTTGTAAAAAATGTAGGCTCGAGTTCATAATGGTACACACAAATTTTAAGGTCATTTGCCTTTGGCATGGAGGCCATCTTGCTAATGTGAACAAGACCATCTGAACAAATTTTGTCCCCCTGACCAAGTGGGGCTCCATATAAAACATGGCTTCAATTGGCCCAGAGGCTTCAGAAAAGATGTTTGAAAATGTAGACGGGCAACAGAATCTCAGTGACCTTAAAGAAAGGCCGAAGAATGACCTTTACCTTTGGCATCATAATCTTTGCATCTGCTCATTTAACTAATATGTAAACCAACTTTTATATCGAAAACTAAACTAGTTTTTGACATCAACTATTTATGCTTTTTACGAATCAATAGTAAATTATTTATAGCAAATCGTCCCAAAATAGTCAGGACCAACGCAAGGTTGTTGTTGTTGTGTTTTTGTTTAACGTCCACGTGAAAAACTATGGTCATTTGGGGACGGTCATTAATTACCATACTATTCCTTGGCAGTCTTAGAACTCCCAAGCGGTTAACCAGTACTAAGTGTTTTTTTTATCAACGGTAACTGACAACTGACCTTTAGGCTTCTTGAATCAGCGGAAGGAAAAATGGAAGTAATAGGTGGTCGAACCGGGTATCAAACCCAGGACCTCTGGCTTATAAGTCAGTCACCCTTAAGACAGCGCTAAGCGACCCTGCTTCAGCGCACGACCATCATTTGTACAAACTATAAGGGACTAGACTCCCAAATGCTATATACCAGGCCAAAAGGTCATTGACCTTTCAGTTCTGGAGTAAAAGACTTTTAAAATGCGCTTTTTGTAATATTTGGACATGGTGGCCATCTTGTCATGTGACCAAGACCATCTGAAATACCATTGATTCTGCTGACCCAGTGAAGCTCAAAATTAATATGGCTTCAATCTGCCCAGTGGCATCAAAGAAGAAGATGTTTAAAAATGTTGTCGGGCGACAAAATCTTAGTGGCCTTGAACAAATATCAAAGAATGACATTGACCTTTAAACAACATTATGTCTATATCTGTCATAAACATATAAACCAAGTATGATGTCTTTGACTTAAATAGTTTCTGAGACGTCAAGTGTTTAAGATTTGTCCAATACAAAAGGATAACATTCCAAAGTTGATCATGCCATAAATTAGGTCAAGGTCAACGGACGGTCATAATTTGCGTAAGCTTTGTAGGGCCTAATTCCTTAATGTTACACTAAAAGTGTTAAGGCTTTTTGATCTGGAGGAGAAGATTTTTGAAATGTTTTACGTCTTTATGGGCATAGCACCCATCTTAGTCATGTGAACAAGAGCATCTGAACAAATTTGTCACCCTTGCCCTGTTAAAGCTCCCTACGAAATATGGCTTTAATCTACTCAGTGGCTTCAGAGGCGAAAATGATTGAAAATGTAGACGGGCGACAGAATCTCAGTGATCTTGATGAAGACCAAAGAATGGTTTTGACCTGAAACAATACTAGGTCTAAATATGCTCATTTTGTTAGCCACATTTACGATTTTATTGTATGTAAGACAAATAGTTTCTGAGAAATCCACTGTTTAAGCAATTTGCAATATAAAACCATAATAACAATAGATATTGACCTTGCAATAAAGTAAGTCATGGGCAACGCAAAGTCATTTTCGTATAAATTATAAAGGACCCTGAGACCCCAATAATACATACCAAGCCACAATGTCATTGGGCCTATGGTTCTGAACAAAAAATGTTTTAGTATATAGGGGCATGGCGGCCAGCTTAGTCATGTTACCAAGATTATCTTAACACACTTTGTTTCTTTTGTCCCAGTAAAGCTCCAAACAGGGCTTCAGTCAGCCCAGTTGCCTCAGAAGAGAAGATGACTTAAAATGTTGATGGGCGACAGAATATTAATAATCTGGAACAAAGTTCAAAGTATGACCTTATATTTACATAATATTTTATTAACTCATTTTGTTAACAATATAAACCACAAAATATACCTTAAACTTAAATTGTTTCAGAATCTTTCCATTCTATTATACTATTCTATCTCATAATCTTACAAGGTAGTTGAGGCACCAAGGATGGCTAGAATCGATCATTCTCCACCTTGACCTGTTTTCAGCTGCCATAATTGAGCTGGCAAAGTCCATTCCTTTCCACTCTTTAATATTGCCTATCCACATTTTCTTCTCTCTATCTCTCCTTTTGCCTTTCACTGTACCCTGTAGAATCATAGTTGCTAAACTAGAAAATCTTGAGACGAGGCTAAACCACCTTAGTTTCCATTTCTTGACCAGAGTCAGAAGTTCGTAATACTTTCCAATGCTTGCTCCGAGCCTTTTTGCGAACCTCCTCATTGGTTACATAGTCCTTGTACGAAATGTTCAGTAACCTTCAGTAGCATCTCATCTCAAAGGCATGCGTTCTTTCCTCTAACTCTGCTGCCAAGATCCACGATTCCAAGGCTTACAGAAATATGTAATTGACAAGGGAGCGCATTAGTTTCACCTTTGATCCCAGATATATGTTATTGTCTCTCCAAATTGGTTTCAGCTTTGTAAGAGCTAAAGTGGCTTCTGCAATCATTTAGAAAACCTCCTGTTTAGAGCCATCATCTGAGACTTTAGCTCTGAGACGACTGCTGCGAAGGTATTTGAAGCTTGTTACGGGACCCAGCTTCTGCCTTTTTCCTTGATCTCCCTATGTATGCCACTTGCAATGTTTGTCATCAGTTTGGTCTTATCAACACTGCTCTTCATCTAATACATTGTGCAGATTTTGCCGAGATTTTAAATTGGGGGCTTCTAGTTCCTGCTCTTCCTCAGACAGAGTGTCTATAACATCGGCAAACCGCAAATTAGTGATATTTCTGCCGCCTATGCTAACCTTCCCGTCATGTTCTTTCAGAACATTAGGCATAATCCGTTCGAGAAAAATGTTGAAGTGAGTGTGTGTGTGACAGAAGAGATCCTTGCCTTATTCCGACTGTTGTTCTGAAGCACTGACCCATGCTGCCATTTACCTGGACTGCACTAAATAGCCCTGTCGTAGAGCTGCTCAATAGTGCAAACAAAAATTGCACTGATATTGTACTTTGATGTTGGGGATAGGGTTTGGGATCAGATTCAGTCAGTTCCTGAAGTGTAGTTACTCTTTAAATTTCCCTAAGGTGGCCTATAAGGCAGCACGCCAGACCATGTAAAAGGCGTTTTTAAAATTAATGAAGATATGGTACAAATTTTGCTGATGTTGGAGATACTTTCAACACAGGGTTCTAAGATTAAAGATCTGTTCTGTGGTGTTCCTTCCGACTCTTAATCCAGCCTGTTCTACAGCGATTGTCTCTTCGGTTAGGGTTTTAACCCTGTTTAAGATGACTTTCAGCCTGCATTTGCTTGAATCACTGATTAGGCTCATGGTTCTGTAGTTCTGACAAAGCTGTAGGTTGCCCGTTTTAGGGAGTATAATAATCAGCGACTGAGTCGTTGGTTTTTGCCATTCTCCATTACCTGAGATGCCGTTGCAGATCTCTGATAAAAAAATCAATCATGGTCTTACCGCCATAGAAAATATGGTGTCAATCAGCCCAGTGCCTTCAGAGAGAAAGGTATTTGAACATTTAGACGAGCGACATAATCTGAGAGACCATGAACAAAGGTCAACGATGACCTTGACCTTAGACTTTGTTGTCAGGGTCATTTATGAGGCTTTATTAGCCGAAACTATGTAGTTTGGCCCTTGTTCCTTCTTTTGAATCTATGATCTGCTCTTGAAGGAACTCTTTAAGATTGTAATTTTATTTGTTTCTTAGAGTTCCACTGTTTTAGCATTTTTCCAAATAAAAACACAACGTACAACGCACCAAAATTGGCCTTACCATAAATTCGGTCAGTGTCAACGCACGGTCATGCTGTGTATAAAATGAGATGGGCCCTAATCCTTAATACTGCAAAACAAGGTGAGTGTCATGGTTAAAATAAAATATACAAAAGTTTTTTTTCTTTGTTATGTTTATTATCCCCATATTTCTCAGCAAACCTCCCTTGTCGTAATGCGACATACTTTTCCTTTCCCTCTATCATCCCCTTTGTCCCGTTACCTGTACAGGTAGAATAGTGTAGCTATGCGTACAGTGTTATGTATAGTACTTCATAGTAAAACAAACACACAATCATAAGGCTCACTATTTACATTCCGTGGTCAGTTCAACGCTTCAGTGCATTTGCCATTGAATCGTTGAATTGTTGACATCTTTCATGTAACTTGTACATGTAAACTCATCCTAACCATATTTATATAATATATTTCCAGGTATCATAATTTTACAGTATCATTGTAATTTTGTACATTCACCATTTTGTAATAGATGTTAAGCTTTCCTATTATCCCAAAGTGACCTTACTGGTCAAAAGTCAAATGTCATGCCATGAGCGCCATTTTGGTCTGTTAGAAAGGTGGAGTAACTAGGAGCAGCAGTGGGGGGGGGGGGGGGGGGGGTGATCGGACTTTTTTGTTTAGCAGTGGGAGGCGTTATTGCAGTAAGGGGGGGGGGGGGTAACGGCAGCAGGGTGATCGAAGTTTTTTAGGGAGGGTGATCGGAGTTTTTTGTTAGCCGTGGGAGGCGTTATTTCTCGATTTAAAACCCCCGCCCCCATTTCTGGCGTCACCGCCACAAAAAATCGGGGGGCTGGGGGAGAGGGAGGGTGAGCATACCACTTATTTGGGGCCGCCGGGGGCCCCCAGGCCCCGTTTGGACCCATATACATGCATAAAAGTGAGAGCCCCGGGGACGGCCCACCACCCCCGCCGGCCCGGGGACTCATAGGGTGATCATACTTTTCAGATCGGCAGCTTCGCCAGTAGTATACAGAGTGGGGGTTCTGGGGCAAAACCCCTGGGGGCCCGCCCCACCCCTTTGTGGGGCCCAGGGGTACCACCGAGGCCGCCGGGGATTCTGGCACAAAACCCCTTGGGTCCGCCCCACCCCCCTGGCCAGCCCTTAGGGGCGTCACCTGATTGGGTACCTCTGAGGATTTTTCATTCCGAATGGACAATGGATCTGTGTGAACGAAACTCGAAATGACTAGATATTAATTTCCTTTACTTGCGTTACGTGGGTGGAATCGTCTTGAAGGTACCCAGTGGGGAGCGTGCGCGGCGGGGATGGGGAATTGAGGAGGAGGCGTTCGCGGAGTTCGGGCGTTCACATAGCTGTTTCTGAAGAGTATCCGTCTGAATACTCTTGTAGTAGGTACGGTATTAGGGATTGGTGAAGTTCTTTGTTCGTTGAAGGTCGTTGCGGCTTGGAACTGGAGTGTCCTGGGATATTGGCTGGTAAGGTAACTTGGAATGAAGAGCGCTTCTGTTAATATGGTGAGGATGTGTTCACAAAGGAAAGCAAGGTCGGTTGACAATTGGGGGGAAATGCGGCTATGTAGTTTGTCAAAGTCGGTTTCGGAGGAATACCGTTCTAAAAATTCGTATGGTTCGGTTAGGGTTTCATGCGGGATGTCCTGGGGAAGTGTAATGGTGCTGAACCGTTCGAGTCCGCTCACAACCTTGGTTGATGTACAAAAGACGAGTTTGTGAAGGTCGGGTGCATTTACTTGAAAGGGCAGCATTTTTACTTTTATTTTGTGGTTATAAAAAGGTATGATGAATGATATAAAAAGTATTTATGAAAAAAAAGAACTCTCCTCCAATGAAACGCAAATAGCTTCGCAAATGCTATATGTAGCCTAACCTCATGCCTCTAAGTGGTGAAACAGGTCAGCCTCTTGTGCTGCAGCGCCTGGTTGTCGCCGCAACAGAACGCCCTTGGAAAAAAATTATGACTTGCTCTTTCTGCTTTTTAAGCTCGCCAGCAAGAAATACTCAGGTGCCACTGGTTCCAGCTTGGATCAAGCCACCGCTTTGCTTTTGACGCCCACGGATCTCGGTCTTTAACTGGTTGAATTTGTCAACCTCAGACAGGATCAGACGAAATTCCTCTTCGGTCATTTTGTCGTCGTTCAGGGCAACTGAAATGCGGACTGCGATTGAGTTCAGCTTAGACTCAGCCAGGACGCAAATCTCGTCCTGTTTCTTTGCCTTTGCCTGGAGCCTCTGGCCTATTAGTTTACTGCCATCCCCAAGCAGCCCGCACACAATAGCTCCGGCATGCATGCCTATGGCGATTTGCACCGCGAGAACTGTTGACAAGAGCCCTATGCCAGAAGCAGTCAAGCCAACGCTGGTCACCGAAAGCGCGGTGTCAATTCCGTCTGCACATTGGCTCCACGTCGGTACTTTTTATACATCGAAGCTCTGAAGTCCCGTTCTTTTTCGAGACGGAATCTCACCTCAACCGCATGCTGGAGGCGGTGAGTTTCTCCGCTCTCAAGTGGCGGGTAGAGGGTCATCATGCAATAAGGTCAAACCTGATCACTCTTAAAATGGGTAACTGGCCAATGATGACAGCGGTTCGATCGAATGAGAGCTCACCCGGCGTAAATCGAAGCCTTTTAAGGGAGACCAGACCGATGAAAAGCTTGTCAAGGTTCAACAGGCTAAAATACGCCTCATGCTAAAAATCTTTAATCGTGAACAGCACCTGAGGTGTCTCCTGAACGATGACGCGAACTCCAACCTCTTGATTTGCGTGTTTTTGTAACCACTTGAGCTTGAAGCCGGGTAAGACATCAACGAAGTCGTCAGGCCTATCTCCTAGAACGATCTAAGAATGATCGTCGACACAGATAACCCTAAACCGATGATTCCCGCTGGGGTGATTCGGAGACCATCTTAAGACTTCCCCGTCTGCCGTTTCTAGTTTTTAGCACGTAGCTTAGGCCTGGTGCCTCTTGGATCACAACATTTGTCGTCTCGGGGATGTATGAGCATAGCCGTGTACCGCTATTCACCACCTTTCCAAGTTTATGGTCTTTTCCGGTCACGACGAACGGAGACGAGATTTTCAAGTCGATGAGTCAACCAGTTTGTTGGACGGGGTCTGCAAAGGCAACCCATTCGCTCCCAGTAAACACAAGGCTATGAAGCCGCTTTGGGATGGCATGTGAGATATCAACGTCGCTCAACTCTTCGAATTTTAGCGACGGGATCTCTTCAGAGGGGGTGAACTTTTTTCTTTTGTAGACCCCATCAGACAACTAGAAGGCGTAAAGCTGGTCTTCCTCTCCGCTTCTATCGTACCCTTCAACGTCACCAAGCTTCTATCGAACCCTTCAACGTCACCAAAGCCACCCCAGGACATTTCCTGATGCTCGCAGGGCCACCCGCGTCAACCATTTCTGATATGCAACGTCGCGCTCAAGTACTCGAAGCTTAGCCTTCTTCCGTTCGTGTCTCTAAGTGAGATGGTCAGCTGTGAAACAGGACCAGACGAAAGCCTCTTATACTGCAAGACAGGTAATGTCTCTGTCCGGCCACTCCCGCACATTTCGTTCTCGACGGGGACAGACCTAAGCAACGTAGATGGGTGGCCGTTATGCAGGTTATTATGAAGAGCTCACCTCAACGAGGTGCACACAGATCTCTCGATAGACAGGTCGTCTGCGATGTACGCTTTGCCGGGTTCGAATCTGTCTCGAGAAAACCCAAGAAGTTTGGTCAGCCCGCTATTTAAGACCAGACGTTTCTTTGTAGACAGCTGTAAGCGACCCGTTGGTGCATTCAAATTAAGTTCGGCTCCCAAAGGCTGGAACACGTCTTCGCTCAGCTCGCAAACGTTGTAATAGCCATCAAGTACCGTCGTGGTGTGTCCATTTGAGACGTGATTATTTTTTAGCGCGGCGCTGATGTTGCGCCACTGGTGATAGTACGTCAACTCACAAAGAGCAACCTCCAGCCCACCTGCGGGAGCTAAAAGGGGCCTGACGAGATAAGCCGGTTCGCCGTTTTGAAGGTCGGTTAGCGTCACATGCATGATACAGTATAGTATAGTATAGTTTATTCTTTAGTACCATAGGCCGCTGGCCCAAATTACATATATGAATTTACATAATACATCGAAAAGAGTGACCAAAATATGTTACGCATTTGACCAGAAAATATATCTGATTGGTGTCACGCAAAATGGTGCCCCACGATGTGCGAAGATAAAAGATCCAGATCAGCCTGGGCATCCGCGTTACCCGAGCCCTTCATCTTCAAACACCCAACTCTTGGAACCCAGAGAGTTTACAAAGATAAAATCAAAAGACTGCGATCTTACTGCGCAAATGCACAGACTGATCACAGCTTTCGCCTCCGAAGCATAACGCGGCATGGACACAAAGGCGTTTTAGTTTAATAGCCAGGCAAAATATCGGACAGGCGGCCATTTTGAAGAAAAGGCAGGGTCTCTCTCTTTGGCCAATCAAAAAATAATGGTCGACGATAAGGGGAGTCAATTTAAGGCCATGTTCTCGGACATCTTTGCCACCTATCAGAAACCTCCGCTCACTGGAGACGTTGCAATGGCAAACAAGGCATGGCAAATCTGGCAAAACACTCCCTTCAACTGGTGGCAGTGCCAGCTTAACTTCGCCCTCTGGTGTGCCTCTGCCGGTTGTGGGGTTTCATTTGAGGACCACCTCCAAGCGGAGAAGCGCCCCCTTCTTGCCGGGCTGTACCGCTTCCACGTCTACCATACGACCAGGCGCCTGCTTGAAGAGCAGCGTGTCGCCCTCCCAGGGGATAAATCTTATTCATGGTACGAGAATGCATACGACTCCAGAGCCTATAAGCGGCTTTGTGCTGAGTTCAGTGTGTCACCAGACACAGACTGGCGGCAGAAGGTGGACCACGGAAATCAAGGCCTCGGATCTTGGAGTATCTTTATGACCCCGTCTGGGTCATATAGGCATGCGCATGCAGCGCAAGGTCCTTTCTTCCACCCGAAGGATGCCATGCGTCATAACCGTGATATCTCAGGAGCCTGGACGACGTTTGTTCTTGACAGATCAGAGGGCTTCACGCAAGCGGGTGTGGAGCGTCTTAATGAATAGATCCGCACATATGTTTGGGCAATCTTGGGAGCGCAAGCCCAGACGCGGTCGAATATTCTCAAGACCGGGACGGGATTTGATGCCCAGAAATAATTTTGGCTAATATCGAAGACGCGATTGCCTCGACTGTTGACATCCCCAGTAGCATCGCCCGCTACCAGAAAACACTTGGATATGCGTCCACATTCGTGTGCGGAATAGGGCTCTATCTGATGCCGAGTGACATGACACTCCACCCGGGGAATGTCCAGGGGTACAACAACGAGATCCAGATTGCCGGATCGGACGCGGCTATCGGACACAACCCTGAGATAAACGAGGCAGAGCCGATCACCTCCAAAGGCGATAAGGCATTCCAAGGGAAGACCGCCTCACCAGTCGGGACCATTCACAAGGGACCGCAGTTCCTCCGGAACAAGACGAATGGCGACGGCACGTCACCTGCTCCGGAGAAACGGCAGAGCGGACCGGGCTCGCCCGTCAGGCAGGCGACGGTACACGAAGAAGTGGCCATTGGGATAGCAGTTGGCCTAGTGGTGTTTTGGTTATCATCTCGCTAGCCAGTCCCGAGCAGCCACGAGAAACAGGTTTCCCGCAGCAATGGCCAAGGCCCACAAATTTTCTGCGAGCCAAGTCGCGGTCTTTCCCAACGTGCCCAGGAGCCAAGAGACAATTCAGCCAATGATACCGGGCAGCCTTGCCAGCCAAATTACCCAGGGCACGCCCAAGGACCTGCAGGTGTATTTTAAACTCTTTTTCTAACCGCTCTTATCAGGTGGCTTGGGAGCCGGCGCCGGCACGCTCTCCCCGCTGAGCGCAAGCACAATGGTCGAGATCGCCATGCCGATGGCTGTGAGAATCGATGCGATAGTAATTCCATGCTCACGAAACAGGGTGCGAATGCGCTCAGCCAGTGTGGTGTCTTCATGGAGGAGCCGCCTGAATGTCTCGCGAATTCTGTTAATCTGGGACCGGAGGGTTGCTCTGTTCGTGGACAGGGCTTCGAGCCTGTCCTGTTTTTCAGGCTCGATGTCAGAGAGTACACTCTCGAGCTTTCTGATTCTGTAACGAAACTCTTTCTGTATCTTAGTTTCGTCTGTTTCCGTCAGTTTTCGATGCTCCCGGCGAGGTATCTTTCGACCTCGGATTTTCGGTCGTCGATACTCGTCAGCTTTGCCAGGTTGTTTGCCAACTCATCTCTCACTCCTGTCATTGCCTTTTCGAGCCCGGCCAGCTCTCTTATGGCCCGGGCGACCCACGCGGTGTCGATTGGCTGATTATCGATCGTCGTCAGGGTGGTCTCAACTTGTTCTGCGCTACGACGTGCGCTATCGGCTATGCCGGGGAGGTCCTCGACTTCGATGTTTTCAAGGTTGCTAGGGAGGGTTTTATCCGCTTGCTGGAGTGCCTTTACAGCACAGTTACTTAGACCTTTCCGCGAAGTCCCCGATGTGTAACCGGTGAGCCCCAGCGATTAGTGCCACCCTCTCCGTACCTCGAGGCCAATGTTCGTAGCGCCAGAAACCGCAATTTTCCCCTAGTCGCGGTGATAGGGATTTTTTTACCATCGTAAGGGGTCCAGAAGAGCGTTTTGCCGTCGGCGTCAATCCCAAACTGCTTATAGTCGATCTTGTCTTCGGGGCGCAACCCATAAGCACGGTTCACTTCCTTATATAGGGTATCAACAAGGCGCTTCTTCTGGTCCTCAAGCTCTGACTCTCTAATCTCACCCCGCAGGCTCTGGATACGGTCCATGGACGTGTTAAGCTCTTGCTGGACATCCAGCGGTGGATCCATAAAGGCATCTGGGAGATCATCGTCTATTCCAGGCCCGTCGGGGTCGAACGTGGGATTTTCAAAATCATAGTCAGCCATGTGCACTCATTTAAAGGTGTCGCGCCAGTTCAAAAAAGGCTCCACGGACCAGTTACACCATGGCTTCGAGCAAATTTGGGCACAGGCTTAATCCGTATAGGTCACTCCGCGAGCCCTTGGGTGTCAAAGGAGTTCGGCAATCTGTGGGCATCACCAACGATCCTAGCAACATCGAAAAGAACCAGCAGCTGCTTGTCCGGTTCCCAAACCTTGGCGCGCATGACGTGATTGTCCCTGGGACCGCGAGGCTGGCCTTCACGATCACGCTGACCAGCGAAGATGTCAACAGGACTGTGGTTCAGAACCTGGGCCGTACCATCGTGAAGAAGTTGACCATCAAAATTAGCGGCAACGAAGTGATGTCCATCGACGACTCTGATGTCTTCCACTGTTACAATGATCTCTGGAAGACAGCCCCAGAGAGGGCAAATGGTCATTATCAGCGGGTCGATGCCTCCGATAACGGAAAAACGACAAGGATTCGAGTCGGTGCTGGGAACGGAGATTCAAGAGTTGTTGCCAATAAGGCCATCGCAGATGCTTTAGGTAATCGCTTCTTCATCCCACTCGACTTCGAGCTGATTGAGAGTCATATGCCATTCTGCCATAGCGCACTGGGCGACCGGCTCGAGTATGAACTCACGTTTAACGACTACGGCCCTCTGTTCCAGGCCACAGACGGTGCCTCATACAACATTGGAGGCATATCTCTCGAGTATAACATGGTCACTCACCCCGAGCTGGCTCGAATGACCATCAGCCAGTACAAAGGCCGCCTTGCGATCCTGTATGACCGGGTACTGCGGCACCGGAAGTTGACAATGGAAAAGTCTAACACCCTCTGGAACATCAACCTAAACGTGCCCGCCCGCAGCATGAAGGGAATCCTATTGCTGTTCGAGGAAGCGGCAGCGCAACAACCCTATGATCGCGAGACTGAGGCCTTTTATAACCCTAAGATCACAAAAGTGGAGATCACTATCGAGGGTGTACCCAATCAACTCTTCAGCCAAGGGATGCGCGCTTATCAGATGTGGCAGTAAACGTCTCCCCGAAGTAGGAACGGTCGCTAAAGACCTGGCCCTGGCAGACGTCAACCTGGGAGAATTTTTGACCAGCAAGTACTCCCTCTGGCTTGACCTCAGGACAAGCGATGATGACCGCCTTCATGACAACGGCTGCCGCATAGAAAATGCCAGCGAAGGCATTTCGATCCAGATCACAAAGAAGGAAGAGGCGTCCGGCGCTTTGAACATCTATCTTTTTATCGTCATGGATTCGCAACTCAATATTGAAGATGGCCGGTTCGTGTCAGCGGTCTATTAACCTCTTGCCGCAGCCGGCTCATTCGGCGACGATATGCGGGCATACGGGATGTTGAAAAACAGTTTTCACCTTGGATCTGCTCGAAGGCCCCTACAGGGGGTTCTGTCAACATATCGTGGTCCTGTGCCCACCCGTACGGCATAACAAGACCTATCAGCAGTGCCCCTGGATCTGGACGGACCCCGAGGTCTACCTTCTTGACCCCGGCGAGCGCCTCCACGGTTACTTGCGAGCGTTTTACCATGTTTTTATGGGCGAACCAACGTTGTATATCATCGATGACTGTTCAGCTTTGACAGCGTTAACGAAAAAAAAAAGATATGCTGTCTATGCCCGTTTTCTCGGGCCGCTATGCAGAGCAATCTGTCTGGGTCCTCACGCAGAAGTACAACTCTGTCCTGAAGGACTTGCGCGAGCAGACGCGCTGGGTCTGTTTGTTCCATTGCAAGGATCGCGATTCATTCGAAGAATGTCTGCGCGAAAATGACGTGATCCCCTCACGAGAACAGCGGGCGTCGGTGGGGCAGCAGCTTGCCGAGACGAAGCATGCTAAACTCCTGCTGAAGACTGATCTGCCTGTTTGTTATACAGTACTTAGCGATGTTTAGCAATAACGAAGTAACTGAAGGGCTGCTGATCGCCGTGCTTGGCGCAAATTTTGTGCTGCTGTTTTTTATCGCGTGTCATGTTGCCACAGCCTGCCTCTATTTTAGACAGGTCCGCCGACTCGCAATAGCGATAACTGGAACAGTTAGAAAAACAAATGGACTGTGACGAACTGATTGATGAGATTCTGGCTTGTTCCGGAGCAACGGCAGAGAAACAGCGTTACGAAGCTGATGATAGTCTTGCCTCCCCAGACGCTTGTTCCGGAGGGCACGAAGTAACTGGTCAGAAAGCGCCTGACAGGGTGCAAAAATACCGTGAAAGGCTCGCCTCGGTTGCAGCGGGGGGTCAAGCAGGGCGGTATGGGCTAATTGCTCACGGAAAAGCATTAACCGCCAGCCATATCGAAGAGCTTGATGATTCTGAAATAGAGAGGCTGTACGCCCGGTACGAGGCGATACTAGGGGCGGCGATGACGAAGACACTGGGGTCTGCAGCGCTCCAGCTTTATGCTGGGGTGGTATCTATGTTTCTCCCGATCCCGGCAGAAAACCAACCAGGGCTTATTGCTGACCTCGAGGGCGACTCGTTTGTCGGGCACGCACTTAGCAGTGCCACCTGCGAGCTATACCATCGTCATGGCATGTTCTTAGCACAGCTGACGGCAGCGTTGACCACAATGAAGCACTGTCAATTTGGACATCGATGCACTGCTGTCATCAATGATGACGGAAGTTGTTCCGGAGGAACGGCAGGTGGCGGAGAGCCGAGAGACAGTGTCAACGCGGGCTTTGCCCACACAGAATCCTGTTGAAAGGGTAACGGAGAAGAAAGCGAAGGATCCACAAAAGGTGGCAGCCGGGCGTGCAGGCGCTGCCGCCCAAAAGCAGCGCAAAAACGACTGCTCGAACAGCTTCAGGCAGCCAAGGAATCATTACGTCCGGACGACAGCACGTTTGCTCCTCCAAAGGAAGCGATGCCGCCGGAACGCACAGACGAACGGCCAGAACATAACCGTAACTGGATCCCATGGATCATCGGGTTTGTCTAGCGGGGGGTTTACTTGCGTATGTCATGCGCTTGCGGGCCTGACCTGCGGCAGGCCCCGCGCTCAAAGTCCAGGATGTGCCTCCCAGCTCAACGCTATTAGAGGCTTGGTCAAACCCCCCTATATGCAATAGCAGCCATAACAACCCAAGCTACCGACGGTAAAATGCTCTTTAACGCGCTGTATCATAGCGCGGTAGTCTCTGGCCTCGCAGCGGGATACGCCAGGCTTAGCAAGATGGCGATTGGGGGTAGCCCTCCGAAGCTAGACTTTACACCCCGAGATGTGGGCATGGTCGTGGTAGACGTCGCTCTCGCCATGGCGACCAAGGACATGCTAATTAAACAGAGGCTAATTCCAGCTGATATCCTGAAGTAATGGCGAGCATAGCAATGCTTGTTGGTGGCGCCCTGGTGAGCGCCCTGGCGTTCTCGGGGAGCAACTGGCTCTTCTCCGTGTTGAAGATCTCTGGCCTCGACGAAGAGCGCAAGCGTCACGATAAAGCAGTAGAACAGCTACAGGCCGCAGAGGTAGATTGGTCTCGAAAAGGACAGAGCGCCAAGACCGGATCACCGACGAACTTCGCCGGCAGCGACTCCTTTCGGGATGTCGACGTCGCAATGCGCGAGTACTCGCAGGTCACCGGGCAAAACATTGACGCCCTGGGGCCCGAACCTCAACTCTCCGACTTCTACGTGCCAAGCAGCGACCAAAAAGACCTCGAGATCGCCTTCATTGACTTGGGAATGGTCACGACCGGCCTGGTGGTCTACAAACTCGCTAAGTAATCAGCTGTTTCATAAACACAGTTTCATCCAAAAAATTCAAACCCGCCCCACAACTAAGGTCGGGTTTGACTTTTTTCGGATGCTGGTCCCGCCTCGTTTGTTCCGGAGGAACAACGCACAAGAGAAACAACAGCAGTTGTTCCTTTTTTCGTGTTGGAGCCTGATCGATGTGATGGGATATCTCGATGGAGCTAGATAGGAAGCTATCTTCTCGCCTTGCTAGCATTTACTACAGCCCCCGAGGCTACTGGAAGGGACTGGCGGCCATCAAAAACCTCTCAGCCGCAGCCAAGGTATCTGAAGATGTGGCCCGAGCTTGGTTGAAGAAGCAGGTCATCTGGCAGATCTACCTTCCTGCCCCACGACATATCCCGCGGCCAAAGATTGACATCGCCACGCCAAACGAGGTCCATCAAGCTGACCTCTTCTTTCTGCCACACATCCGATGTGGGTAGCGCACATTCAAATATGCCCTCACCGTGGTTGATGTCGCCGGCCGCTACAAAGAGGCTGAGCCTCTGATCACGAAAGAGGCTAAAGAGGTTGCTGAAGCTTTGTCTCGCATCTACAGACGAGGCCTGTTGAGGTGGCCCAAATTGCTCCAGGTTGATCCCGGCGGCGAGTTCATGGGCTCTGTCCGCCAGCTGCTGGCAAAACACTCTGTCCAGGGTCGGCGCAGTCGGGTTGACATCCACCGGGACCAAGGGATCGTGGAACGCTGGAACAGGACCCTGGCTGAGCGGTTGTTTTGGCGCAAGTATGCTCAGGAGATGAAGCTCCCTTCAGGTCAAAGGTCGACTGAGTGGGTGGCTCGACTGCCCGCTGTTGTTCGGGTATTGAATGGAGAAGTGACGCGGCTAACTGGCAAAAAGCTCTCTGCTGCCATCAAGGCCATGACTGTGGCACAAACGCCCTCCTCTGTGGTTCATGGCCGCCCTGTTGGTCTCAAGGAGCAGAAGCTCCCTTCTGGGGTCGGAATGCGCTACTTATACCAGCCAGGAGAGCTGGAAGGTGGCCGTCGACGCGCTACAGACCCTGTGTGGTCTCTTGAGGTGTACCGGCTGGGACGCTCGGTGACCAAGCCCGACGAGCCCGTTTTGTATTACTTGCAGGACGGGCCGCCGCGTGGCTTTGTCAGGGAAAAACTTAGTGGTGCCCCCAGACACCCAACTACCGCCGGATGGCGTGCTTATGCGTTGATGGTCGCAGCCCCTCTTTTTCGGTTGCACTCGAGACAGGTCAGCCTTATGTTGTCACGGGTGTGACCTCTGGTATTGTCCAGCCGGTCGACGCTGAATTGCTGCATGTCTTTGGTTTGGGCTGGTTACTCCAGAGCATCTCGATGTTGCATGCAGCACAGCGGTTGTTTTGGGCTTCCTTGAGCTCCAAGACATGATTGACCTTGAAGTTGAAGTGCCGCCCCTTGGCTTGATCCTGGCCCTTGTAGGCCACCAGTTTCTTTTGGATGGTTTTGCGGAGCTGCTGCCCCGTGAGTTGCTTGACCTCAGAACCCTCCTCTAGGCGACAGACTACCCTCTCGAGCTGGTGCATGTACTCCAGCCTTGACACTACCAAATATGCGATATTGGACCACTGAAGATAATCATCGATAATCCAGACCTTTTTTGGGTCATGGATAGTGAGGCCCTGGCTGGCGTGGACAGTCATGGCATAACCGAGAGCCCAGGCTCGTCCCCAAATACCGTCCATAACCTCTTGGGCATTTTTATGGGCACCTCGACGGTGTCTTTGAGGACGAGCTCTGCCCGGTCCGCCCTGCCAGGGATTGTGACCATGATATTTTGTTTCCGCGTGTCCTGTGGGCGGTAGAGCAGTGGGACAGGTTCCTGCGGAGCTGCTAGGGAGGTTCTTTTCTTGTTTTTGGTATTCAGGCTTGGGAAGGTAGGCAGCATGCTCTTGCGGCATGTACAGCTCTTCATCCTTATCGCGCCACTGGGCCGGGGCGACTGGGGGGAGGAACTCCACACCCAGGAGGCTGGGTACGCACAAGACCTCCCCGCAGTTGCATCTTTGGGGGCCACATACGCCTCCACCTCTTGTAGCCTGAACAGTGCAGTTTTCTGAACGTAAATGCTGTCCGTGGCTACTCGAACGGCCTCCTATTGGGTGAATCTAGAAAGCATAGAGAAGAGGTTGATGTGGGCGTAGGCTAGCATAGAGGCCCTCAGATGTGTGTACTGGGGCTGAGAGTCATCATAATAGGTGAGGACGTGGCCCAGCGGGCACCTTTGTGGTGCTCCCACCAGGGTGCCACTTTGTCGCGTGTCACGGACCAAGAAATCGAGTTCCCCCTGGTCTGTCACCAGCCTCCTTGTCAGCCTTTTTCCGCCAGCCGCGCTGCCCTGGGTGAATTTGCCGATAACAGAGCAGGCCTGGTCCCAACTTTCGGGCAGCCAAACATCGGTCTGCTTCTTGAGAGAGACAATGGCCTCGATGACTTTGAGAGACTTCAGGAGACCAGTCTCTACCAGGTATGCGAGGAGTGGCGACGGGGCCCAGCCCTTTTCCGCGAAGTGCCTCCCGAGCCATGTGGGGATAACGGGGTGGCAGCTGGCTACGAACTCCCACACCTGGACCTCGGCAAAGCCTGTGCCGATGTCTTCAGGGAGAGCGCCGTTGATGGCTACGCGCGTCATCCGGTGGGTGGGGTGACCAAAGCGCTCGAAATACGGCTTGGCCTCGCCCATGCCTTTGAAAGAGGCTGGGTAGCAGGCCTTCATGTCTATGCTGACGATGTCCCTCGTGTCATAGTCCATCGAATTCCACAGGCCGCCGTGGCCATGCTCCACGCAAGCCTTCTCGATGTCATCGATGAGGCTGGCGGCTGGGGTCGGTTTCCAGCTGTTCTGATCCTTCGCCATGATGCTTGCGGCGTGGTTCTCGCCGAAGGCTCCTTCAGCGAGTTAAGGGTTGCCCAGTTTGGTGCAGATCCCTTGGAGTCTTGCGTAGACCTCTTGTGTCCTGAAGGTGCGGCCGTCCTGAAGAACGAACTGATCGACTGAGAGCTGTCGGTCTTGGCCGCCCAGGAGCCAGACCGCTAATGGCTCGCCACGGGTTGCTTCCCGAATAGCCTGCCAGACGTCGCCCTCGAAGATGTGGACTTCTCTTGACTTGGGGAAGTGGAGGTCTTTGGACCAAGCATGGCCGTTTTGACAGACGAGTTCTACGGACCTATGCCACACCTGGTATTTCCCACTGTTGTAGATGTCTTCTCCAGCAACGTCCCTCAGGATGATTGCTCTTTTGAGGATCTTTTCCAACTCAGCTACGTCATCGACCGTGGCGCCGGTTTCGTGGACTCTCTCCTCCCATTCTTGTATTTTCCGACGGCGCGCTGACGTTAGCCCCTGGCCCCTCAGGGCACCTTTAAAGTGCTCCACGACTCTCTGGGCCACACAGTTGAGGTAGCCATCTCTTAGTGGGGCCAAGTTGGCAGGGTCCGGGTCTCTGATGGGGTAGAGTCCATACAAAACTGTGGTCACGGGGTAGGCGTTCTGATAGAACACACTGTCGATCCCAGTCAGCGCGCCCGGCTTTGTGTCTTGAGAGACCCCAATGATGCCCTCCCCCCTTTTTCTCTCAGCACGGACCGGGTCAAACTTGTCTTCTATGAACCAATCACCTTCAGCCCCCTCCCTCAGGAACATGATTTTCAGGATGTACTCACCCTCAGGAAGCGCAGCAAGTAGCCGTGCTGCCCTCGCGTCTGTCATGCGGGCGTTCAGGGCCAGTCGGCCGGCCCTGGCACGCATACCATCAGCGATCTGAATATCACCAATCTCAAGCGGGTCCTCTGCTTCCACCCTCCATGTAGAGAAGACGGCGGTGGCGCCGTCGACTTCAAACTCATCCTTGGCGTCGTTCAATATCTCAACCCTATCGTCAGCTGGGAGCTGTACTGGGGGAGAGACCTGGTCCAGGTCGATAATTTCTTGGCCCTCCGGAGCAGGGTCAGGGAGTTCTGCAAGAATTTCTTCGATCAGGTCGTCCATAGTGGGTATACCCTTTGTATCACAGCCTCCAAATGGGGATGGGCGGTGGGCATACCCTATGTATCACAGCCTTTAAATGGGATCTCGGTGGGTATACCCTTTGTATCGCAACTTCTAAATAGGGAGATCTCGATGGTAGTGGGTATACCCTTTGTATCGCAACCTCTAAATGGGGACCTCGATGGCGGCCAGACGCGCAAATTCCTTCTGCACAGCTCTTGTTGCACGACGCCATTCACTTCTATACCCGCACTGGCAACAGAGACATTGCTTATTAGTATCCCAACCCCACAACCCCGGCAGGGCTGAGTGTGTGAGCCTTCACGAAGTCTCGCCAGATGAATTTTACAAAAGCTCGTCAGGCAGCTTTTACCACAGAGCTCCGTTGAGCTCAAAGTCAGCTATTTGCATGCGTTGTGTCCTTTAGGCATGTTAATTCTGCGGTATACCAATAGTCACCCACTTCTTCAATAGATGAGTCGCTTGGCCGGGCTATGAATTAAGTCGTCCCATGGGTGTCACCCCACAGGTCGGGACCTGGGCTGAAAAGAAAAAAAATCCGCCGCCGGGATTCGAACCCACGTGGGAAAAATCAGTTAAACTCTCCTGCCTCTGGTCGCTTTTTGGAAACAAATCTCAAAGAGATTTTTTTCTCGGTCGTGCATCTATCTTATTTTGCGACCAGAGGCATTATACGCACTCACTTGCAAGCCACCCCTTTCTTCTGAGCCTAGCGATGCTCAAAATTCTAGAAACCTACTAGAGGTGCAAGCAACGGGCGTTATGTGTGTGTATTATGTGTGTGATCGGTACCGATTCATGAGATATGCATTGCCCTGTGGGGCGATAACGTAGATGAATTTTTTCAATGGTATCATTTTCGAACGATTGAGTAATTACCTAATGCCTGCTTCGAATAAAAAACTTTACTGTACCATCTTATCAGACCTTTTTCGTTCGAAAATGATCTTTCCCGTGGTTAAAAGTGAAAAATAAATTAATTGATAAAACAAGTTGATCTGGCGCGGCAGGGAAGAAGGGATGACATCTGCGCGTGCCGAACTGTTAAAAGAGCTCCACCAAGCTGCAAAAACTGGCTTAAAAGAGCGCAGGCCGATCAGGACTTTGGCGGGGCGGCTCCCAATGAGCTGCTCCAAGCACAAACCCTTCTGTTCGAAAAGGTTCTTCCAGGTCGTTAAGAGCCCTTTGATTTTGCCCGAGCTAGTAGTCTATTTATAAATATCGTTTCACAACTTCCTGGTGGGTTAACACACTTCCATAGGTCACACATATAGTGTGTGGTATTACACACGAAAACATATTGTATTAATGAATTCACATCAAACATATTCTTCATTGGATTTTCCTTGCGCAGTGTTGCGAAATATTCGGTGTTCGGCGGGATACAGCAGAGAGTCCCAAGAGTGGCGAAGCTGCCGATCTGAAAAGTATGATCACCCTTTGAGCCCCCGAGCCGCCGGGGGGTGAGTCGTCCCCGGGGCTCTCAATTTTTTGCATGTATATGGGTCCAAACGGGGGCCAGGGGCCCCCGGCTGCCCAAAATAAGTAGTATGCTCACCCTCCTTCTCCCCCAGCCCCAGATGGCGGCATTATGTGCCGGCGCCACAAGGAGACTGGGCCGGTGAGGGTGGCGGACCGTCCCAGGGGCTCCAAAAGCTGCGGCTGCAGCATGTTTTTTGTGGCGGTGACGCCAGAAATGGGGGCGGGGGTTTTAAATCGAGAAATAACGCCTCCCACGGCTAACAAATAATTCCGATCACCCTCCCTAAAAAACTCCGATCACCCCCCTGCCGTTACCGCCCCCCCCCCCACCCTTACTGCAATAACGCCTCCCACGGCTTAACAAAAAAGTCCGATCGCCCCCCCCCCCCGCTGCTGCTCTAGGTCATTGTGTATTTAATCCATCCATCCAATCTTTGCTTGTTTCCAATTTCAGGGCATTTACCATTGAAACTTTGAACTGTTTACATCTTTCATGAACCTTGTACATGTAAACTCATCCTAAATATATTTATATAATATATTTCCAGGCTCGTCTTAGTCATTTGGTGGAGCGGCTGTAGCGTAGTGGATAACACTCCAGACTATCAATCCAGGGGTCGCAAGTCCGATCCCCCGCTTCTCCGGTCTTTCGGATGAGACTATAAACCGAGGTCCGTCTCCATATGACCTCGTTGTTGGTGAGACGTTAAACCCGAGTTCACTCACTCACTAGTCATTTGGTATAAGAACCTTCGGTGCGTGAGAGGGGCTACAAACATAAATTGACCCCAAATATACGTCCGATGATTAAGCCTTTGGTTCTGGATAAGAAGATTTTTGAAAGGTTTTACCATATATGAGCGGGGCTGCATTTTTGGTTATCTGTAAAATCCTTTAGGTTCCTTGACCCAGTGACTCACATATGAAATATAGCTGCAATCGGACCAGAGGCTTCAGAGGAAATGTTTGAAAATGTTGACGGGCGACATAATCTCAGAGACCTTGAACAAAGGTCAAAGAATGAACTTGACCTAAAGCAACATACTGTTCTCATTTGCTCATTTCGTTTACCATATATTGCAAATTTAAAACCTTAGACTTAATAGTTCCGTGGCGGCCATTTTAGACTTTAATACACTGTTAAAGCATTTTCCCACATAAAGCATAATGCATCAACTTTGACCTTGTTATAAATTAGGTCAAGGATTCCAGCATTAAAGTTTAGGTTTATTTCCCATTTAAAGAATAATGCACCAACATTGGCCTTGCTAAAAATTAGGTCATTGTCAACCCACGGCCCTGATTCGTACAAATTATAACGTAGCTGAGTCCACAATGCTACATACCAAGCCACGTGGTCATTGGGGCTTTGTTTCTTGACAAGGGGATTTTTTAACGATTTTTTAACGGTTGGCGGCCATCTGGAATATGTGAGCTAGATACCGCAAATAAACTTTTGTTCCCCCTATCCAACTGAAATATGGCTTCAACTGGCTCAACTATGAGCCTTAAGGCTCAGGTGGGCTAATAATAAACTGACGTCTTTTTAGCAAATTGAAAAGTGAAACAGCTGGTAAGAAACGTATTGTGTCCATCATTTGTAGGGTCGAAAATGAAGAGGTTAAAAAAGGCACGTGAAATTTGCAAAACTTAACTCGAGATTCAAAGCAAAAAGACAGATGAATATTTTATTAGAATGACCAAATAGGTACGAAATCACTTGGCTACCCAATGACCTGGATACGAAATAACCGGTTCCCAAATAAACAAGATATCGTTACGCGTTTCGCAAATATATCAAATGTAAAGAGTAACTACACTTCAGGAACTGACTGAATCAGATCCTAACCCTTTCCCCAACATCAAAGGGAAAGATTGACAAAGACATCCCAACAAACAATAAATTACAAGTGATAAGCCGAGTCAGCAGCTCTTTCCCAAATAGGTGGCAACTCAGCTATCTTTATTGAACTAAATAATTTAGACCAACTAAAGGGTTACAACAGACTAGGCAAATTATACGAAAAATACGCTATGCAGATTGGAGTAAATATCAGCAAAAAGCAGGCCGCGTTTATGTAGATATATCGATCCTATTCTTTCTTTCTTTCTTTCCTTTTTTCATGAGATCTGATTAATTTTGGCCTTTATTTTATACCTCTTAGTGATATACCCTTTGAACCGCTTGTTTTCTGCCCATCTGATACAGAAGGCCGTATCAAACTGACGTTTTCTGAATCCGTATCACTATCCCTTAAAATGAGGCTACGACTGAGTTTCAGCTTCAGGCGCGTCATTTTATAACGTGCATCTTTGAAACGAGAACCAGAAAAACGAGAGCAGTGACGTAGCTTCAACAAACACGTCAAATGGCGCGATTTAATAGTTCAATCGGTAGCGTTTGCCTCATGACTAGCTAAATACTTCTGTCGCACAATTTCAAATCCGGGTCGATGCATTATGGCTGCTTGGCTTTCGTTAAGGTATATAATAAACAAATCATTACAATAGTAGCTTGATCTGGCGTACTGTATCACGTCTCGTGGATGAGCTCATACCATCGGATCACCCTCGACGCAAGCGTTTCGGGTGATCCGATGGTATGAGCTCATCCAATCGACGTGATACAGTACGCGAGATCAACCTACTATTATAATAATGTGTATTTACTAACTGCCCAGGTGATGATATCGTGAACATGCAATTAACACCGCAATTATTCATATTTGTAGGCTGAAAACAATAGAAAAACTCAAAAAGTAAAAAAAAAAAAGCTAGAAAGGTGTCTACAGGACACGAACGATCTCATCGAGTGACTTGAGTAAGATGGCGCCTTGTTTAAGGTACTTGTGCTTGAACGATAACTGGGTTCACAGAGGCAGACTCGTATAATATGAAGACGAATTAGTGTGCAAAGACAAGGTTTATTGTTTTTTCTTTGGCAAATGGATCGTTCGTGGATCAAGAGCAGGGTGAGTGGCTGGGTGGGGAAAGCGCTGGGTTCGGGGACGAGTTGGCTTCTGTGTTATGTGATACGGATAAAATTCTGTATTCACTATTGAAATTGATATCATGCCGCAATTTTGTAGAAACATAGCCCAGAAACATTTTTTCAAGAGATCCTGTAATCAAGTTTTCTGCCGAAAAGCTGAAAAAGGGCGATAATTTCCATAACAATAGGTGAATTTCTCCCGAAATCTAACATCTGTATATCAAAAATGTTCCAATCCATGCACCATGTCAAGCATTCGCACCAAAAAAGTTAAAAAAAAGGGTTATAATCCCAATAATAATTGTGGATTTAACCCTAAATAGATCTTGACCTATAATTGATAATTGTATACCTGTGTATAAAATATGAATAAAATACAATAACCGTTTCAATAGATAAGGTATGGAAATCATTTTCTTTGCACAAAATGAAGTTGAAAAAGAGCCATAACTCCAGTAATCATTGGAGGAATATACCCTTAATCGGACTTGAACCACATTGTATAATTATGTCTTTGTGTATACAATATGAATCCAATATACTAATCGTTTCAAAAGGTAACGAACGAAGTCCATTTTTTGCATAACGAGAAGCTGGAAAGGGCCATAACTCCTATAAAAATTGATAAATTTTTACCCTAATCTAACTTAACCAATATTAGATGTTTACATAACTGTGTATTGAGTTACTATGTATCCAATACACCAATCTTTTCCAAAGATAATGGACGAACATCATTTTTTGCGCTAAACAAAGAAGTACAAAGGCATCAACTTCGATAATAATTAGTAAATTCGACCATACCATAACTTGATACGTATATCGTTGATAGATACTGTGTAAAAATATGAATCCAGTACACTTATGTTTTCAGAACGAAAACTACTTTTCGCACGGAAGGAACGCATTGTCAAACGTTCGTACGGACGGACTTACGGACGTACGTATGGACAGCGTTAATACTATATGCACCTCAATGAAATGGCGGGGGCATAAAAAAGAGACAGTAATAAACATGCCACTGCTTGCTAAAGTACAATCTTACTATCAAGTCGATATGATATTAGCCAACCCATTGCCCAAACCCGTTTTGTATGTTTGCTACCAACTAAGACTGTCACAACGTAGCCAAATAAAGCTAGGTTGAATCTTTAAAGCATCTTTATATGCCAAATCAATATCCCAGTGTTATCGCACCAAAATTCAACTGTCGAAAACAATGAAGATTCTTATCCACAAAACACAGCAGTCATGATGCGTCTATTTCTCGGTGATTACATACCTTTTATTGGCCACTCTCTGCATGCCGATCATGACAACAATCATTTCAGTTAATGGTAACGAAACAATGACATAAGGCAATAAAGCGCGACTTACGGGAGGGTGACTTTAACAAGCTAAAGTTTAAAATGGACAATTCCAGTCTAGTGAAATAGGGAAAGAAGTACATACACACAGAAATTGACACCAGTTTACGAAAGGCATGCACAGTAAACCGAATGAGCAGCTCTTTCCCAAACAGATGGTCATTTAGCTATCGCAATAACAGCAGCAACATCTATTTTTACTTATTTTCTATTTTAATTACAAAACAAAACAAAACTAAAGGCAGATTGGGCAGCAATACAGGTGACCAAACCGCCAGAGGCGATAGCAAGCGGAGACAGCACACTATAACATCAAGGAACCGCAACAGAAGAACCGCCTTGGAACGGTCAGCGAAATCCATTAAAAATGTGAAAGAGATACTGCCTAATATCACTTGAAAAAGAAATAAAGGAAATACTGACCTAAAATAAGTATGAGGATACTCACAGTGTCAGCATAAGTCATATACCTAAAGATGAGCCAAGGTATAATGTAGATCCATAAGACAGTGAAAGAAATCTGAGATAAAACCACTGGATCGTTACCATATAGGTCACTTTGACTGTTGTTAGTTTGAGATCAAACATTGGGTCATACTGAGTCATTATCTTAAGCTATCATGTTCCTACATTAAATAGTTGTCAAGATATGTCAAAATCACTGGACTGTGAAATATATGTCACTGTGATCTATTGTTAGTTTTTGGTTTAATATCCGATTATATATACTAAGTCATCATTTCAAGCATTAAGTTTGTGCATCAAACGGTGTTCAACAGTTTCTGATTCATCAAGGGCCTTATTTGTGATTTGTTTGTTTCCGGTGATGATTCATTGATGAGTTAGAAAACCTTCATGCGGACAAAACAGCTAACTTAATGTTTCAAACCACTGCAGAAGCAGAAATCGCGGTTTGAGCCCAGTAAAACATGTTTAAGACCCCCAGTAATCTTTTACTGACCGTTCCAAGGCGGTACTTCTGTTGCGGTTCCTTGATGTTATAGTGTGCTGTGTCCGCTTGTCTACGGTCTCTGGCGGTTTGGTCACGCGTATTGCAGCCCAATCTGCCTTCTGTTTTGTTTTGGAATTAAAATACAAAATAAGTTAGTTCTGTGTTAGTTTAAGGTCAAACTTCGGGTAATACTGAGTCATTATCCCAAGCAATCATGTGCGCACATCAAAATGTCTTCAAGATATGAGGCAAAATCACTGGACCATGAAATATAGATTATTTTGTTCTACTGTTAGTTTTAGGTCAGACATCAGGTCAAACTGAGTCATTTGCCCAAGCAGTCATGGTCCTACATCAGAAAGTCATCGAGATGTTAGATAAAATCACTGGATTATGAAATAAAGGTCAGTTTGAGGTTATTCATTCTGACATATCTTCATGAGATTTTCCCGAGACGTATCTAATGAGAAAGTGTGAAGACACTTTTTTTCTTATGGTTTCTTTAAAAATGAGATAAACGCAACAGGTTAATATTTTTCCTATGTTCAGTAAACCGTGAAGTATATGTCATGGCCAGCTGTCTGTAGATCTTCCTCAGACGTATCTGTGGAGCAAGATCAAAGACTCTAGCCGTTGTGGTTACTTAGAAACTGTCATGGAAATCGATGCTTTCAGTAGATCTTCTCCTGATGTATCTACGGAGGAAGTTTAATACTCGAGTTCTCGTGTTTCCTTAGGAAATAATTGCCAGAAGACAATAAAGCGCGACTTACGGGAGCTTGACTTTAACAAACGCAAGTTTAATATGGACAATACCGGCTGAGTGAAATGAGATCAAAACAGTTTCTCTAAGAATAAATTAAACCCCTAAAATATTGCCAGAGATAAGACAATATCAGTAAAATGCGAAATGTATGTCATTGTGACTTATATATTTTGCGTGACTATAATGATCAAGTATTGTCAGAAGACATAAATAGAGATTCGATTGAAATTTGGTCGTATGATTATATTGGTATGATTTTAAAGATTTTTGCTCTATATGTTACGACATTATTGGTACTGAATACTGTCATGTTAACATTTTGCCTACACTGTACTAATTATTCCTAAAAAATCATTCCCAGCCCTTAGAATAGAAAGAGTAATTACCTCCGCCTTTCTGTATTTCCCGATGTACTCTACACATATCGAAGAAAAAGAGTTTCGGTTTCCCTCTCAAGCTTTTGCAGTTTTCACCATTGAATCTATCAACTATCTCGTTTAGTCGAATTTCGTCTCCTTCAATATCGTACATAATCCCCAAGGATCCATGCGACAGACATACACAGACAAAGCAATCATAGGAATCATGGTTCGCAGCTGCGTACTTTTGTAAGATATCGTTTGTCTCTTTTTTTGTCTTGTCTCGTTCAACCACCACTTCGAACTCCAGTAACGTTTTGAAGACGTGTTTCAGTCTTTCTGCAGTAAGAAGTAAACATAAAAAATATCAATTCATTTAAAGGTATACTCCTGCGCATTTTATTGTGGGATAATCACAAACGCATTCAGCTGATTTAAGGTATGTTACAAAATAAAGACTTGTGAAAATAATCTTCAGCCGAAACATATTTGTTACAAAGGCAGAGACGATATATGAGGAAATACTCTTCTTGAATATCCACGAATATAATGTTGTCATAAATTGATTGATTCGCAACATAGATATAATCTGTGTTTCTAACAGCATGTTTTAAAATTTGTGAAGAACGTAGTTAATCACTTAAAGACATATTTACCCCTATTTGAGAGTGGTACTACAAATGATTGCTTCCAATAAACACTATTTAAGTTCATCGTTCACATCAGAGGCTTATCTTGTCTTGGTGATTATGAGGGGATTAAGCAAGAGATAAAACCGTACACGGGAGGTGCAGGGGGGGGCTTATATGGGGAAACTGCTATTATCCTATTTATGCATCTACATTGAGAAGAATTAAGACAAAAAATAAGTTACATGTATTCATGATAAGCGATAAGCGAAACCTCTATTTTTAATATTAGATTTTTCTGGTCTGATTTAACCTAGTTGTTGCCGTGCTTTTCCCGATTATGGATTGGCAAACAAAATATACAAAACTTCGATAGTAAGTTTCACAATTCTTTTAATAACGTCCCTGCACATTAATTTCGCCCGAAGCGATACAATATGGCGACGACTCTTTTTGCTACTTGGCAACTAACGTTGTTATAACGTTTTAGTAGCGTTACGTCTATTACGCAACGTTCAATAAAGTGTGGTAATACATACAGGAGAAGAGCCTTATATCCATTCTTCCCCTCCCGAAATGTCTTACATTTTGATAAAGTTCTTGTCTGAATAAGTCGCCTTTTCCAACTCTGCTGCATTAAAACAAAACTAGAACTAAACATTTCCAAATTACGATAAAATACTACCACAATTAACACATAGCTTAAACTAATAAAATAAGGCTTCTCGCAAGTATGAATTTATCTAAAATATTATAAGGAAAAATGGTGTATCATCTCCAGCATGGATAAGTTAATTGCTAATAACAGTTCCTTTTTAGACTTTTGCTACATCTCTGCTTCCAAAGGACACAGCTTCGAAATCGATCGTATCAAGGTGCCCTGCCCGACCTGCACCTTGACAACGCGAACACGTCCATCGTCTCCCGGATAGACCTCTACTACTCTTCCCAGAGGCCAGCTTCCCCGCGGTGTATCTGGCGAAATGAGTAGAACCACCTCGCCCGTCTGTATGTTTCGTCTTTCCCGGTGCCACTTTTTCCGCGCACTCAGTCCTGGCAACCATTCCCGCAGCCATCTATGCCAAAAATGGCGGACCAGTTCTTGAACACGTCGCCATCGTTTCCGCGGACTGAACTGCGTTTCGTCCACGGATGTAGGAGCGAACTGACCTCCGATCTGGCCGTGTAGGAAATGGTTCGGGGTCAGTGGAACATCATCTACATGGTTCGCTGACTGATATGTTAACGGTCGAGAGTTGATCAGCCCTTCAGCGCCGATGATGGCCGTCATTAACAACTCATCGTTGATATCCGCCTGTCCAAGTATAGCTTTTATCGCCTTTTTCGCTGATTTCACCATGGATTTATGAGCTCCCCCGAAATGTGGCGCCAATGGCGGATTAAAATGCCACTTAACTCCCTTGTTCGCGACCGATTCTTGAATCTTGTGACTGTCTACCTGAGAAAGTAGTTCCTGAAGTTCTCTGTCAGCACCTATAAAATTGGTGCCATTGTCAGAATAGACCTCGTCTGGAAGACCTCTGCGACTTGCCATTCTGTAGAAAGCATTTAGAAATGAGTCTGTGGTAAGACCAAAAGCTATTTCTAAATGCACAGCTCTGGTGGCAAGACATGTAAACAAACATAAATATCGTTTCTCACGACGTTTGCCTCTCCCCTGTATGGTAATAAATGGACCTCCAAAATCCACTGATGTCCTGGTAAAAGCCCTTAGCGACGTTTGGACTCTCGCCAAAGGCAATGGAGCCATTATCTGCTGTCTGGCTTTAGCTTTACGACGACGACACTCGGCACATTCTCGCTCCCATTCTCGTATAGCTACGCGTGCCGAGATAATCCAATAGCGAGCCGATAATGTCGCTAATGTTTGGTTGGTCCCGAATGCGTGATGTCCTTTCTGATGGGCATCTTTTATTATCAATTTTGTGACCCAACTTTTGCGTGGTAAAATCACTGGATGTCGAACGTCATAGGAAAGGAATTTAGCATTTGTAAGCCGTCCATCCGATCGTATAAGCCCATCATCGTCGAGTTGGGGCTTAAGAGCAAGTAGTTTGCTGTTTGATTGCAACGGTTGGCTGTTAACTAAAGCCTTCCATTCGTCATGGAATTCAGACCGCTGCGCCTGTCTAATAAGCTGAACTTCGGATTTCTTAAGTTCATCAGCAGTCAACTCACCAGTCATCCTAATAGCCGCGTTCCTCTTACAGTTTTCAGTAAATCGATTAACCCAAGCTAAGATTCGTCTTAATTTCAACCAACTGGAATACTGAGCAGGATCAAATTGACAATTTTCTCCTTCTGTTAATGTTACAAAGGTACGGCGAAAGTTGTGACCGATCACAGGTTCTGGACGACTAGCTTTTATTCCACGTGGTGTAGAATGTTTGACTTCAGCATCTCCAATGGGGTTTTCAAAGGCTTTGTTTTGAGGCCATGCATCTTCTGACTCTTGCAGGAAATAGGGTCCTCTCCACCATGAATCACATTCGGCTAGATCGATTGCATGCATCCCTCTACTTAACATGTCCGCTGGATTTACCTTAGTAGGAACATACCGCCATTGCGTTGGCTGTGTACTTGTTTGAATTTCCCCGACTCTGTTGGCAACGAAAGGCTTGAACTCACGGCTTCGCCCTCTAACCCACCACAGAACGTTAACACTGTCAGACCAGAAAGTAACTTTGTCCATTTTCACTCCAAGTACGGCCAAAATTTTCGTGGTGAGTCGCGTGCCGACTATCGCACCCATCAATTCAAGTCTGGGGATACTGGTTGCAATGTTCGGTGAAACACTTGTCTTTGCAGCAACAATGTTTGTGGAAAAAGTACCATCATGATTTTGACATCTTGCGTAGACAACAGCCCCGTATGCGTTTTCAGATGCATCTACAAACGTATGCAGTGACATAGTATCAGCAAGAGTACCTTCATTCCATAAACATCTTGAAACCTGGATCTTCTGTAGCTGAAGCAGTTCGGTGAACCACGCACGTGCAGAAATGGCTAGCGATTCGGTAAGCTCGTCATCCCAATCTATGCCAGCTGTCCACATATCTTGGAGCATCATTTTTGCACGGACTGTGTAAGGAGCCAAAAAACCTATTGGATCGAAGAGGGTTGCAATTTTCTTCAGAAAATTCCTTTTTGTGTACGCCATATTCTCCTCTGGAACGTTCTCTTTGAATGTGAAGACGTCAGTATCGGCACGCCACCATACCCCGAGAGTCTTTGCACTCGGTAACTGACTGCGGTCCAAGTCAACTTCGGCCTTCCGATCTTCGAGTGGTATTTCGCCTAATACTTCAGATGAGTTCGAAAGCCATTTCCGAGCATGCATCCCGGCTTTTGACAACAAAGCGGACAGTTGGTGATAGAGCTGAATTCCTTGTTCTTCAGACTGTACGGAGTCCATGGAATCGTCCATATACGTTGATTTGTCAATTGTTTCTGCAGCCAATGGGAAGTCGGTTTTGTAGCTCGTGGCGTGGTGTTGTAGCACGAATTGGGCAAGGAATGGTGATGAATTCATTCCGAACACAACTCGGTCAAATTCGTAAACATCTGGCCTACGATCCTGCTCTGTTCCCCTCCACAGAAATCTGTGATATGGCTGGTCCTTATGTGATATACCGATTCGAAGGTACATCTCCGCTATGTCACAAACGACAGCTACTGGGAAACGTCTAAATCTCATGAGTACGTCAAAGAGGTCTCGTTGGAGTTTAGGCCCCTGGTTTATCGCGTCATTCAGTGATATCCCTTGACACTTTGCTGAGGCGTCAAACACTATTCTGATCATCGTCGTGTCTTTGTCAGGCCTTAAGACTGGGAAGTGTGGCAAGTACCACTTCGATTTGTTTATTTCATTTTCTGCTACCTTTCTCACGTAACCTTTAGCGACATATTGCTCTATAATGTCACTGTATGACTGCCTGATATTTGGTGACTTGCGCAGTCTCTTCTCTGTATTCTGTAGCCGTTGTAATGCCATGTTATAATTCTCCGGTAACCTAGGCTCATCTTCTCTCCATGGTACACTAACTCGATACATGTTCTGATCATAATGGAGTGAGCCTTTGACTTTTTTCATAGCTAGCTGCTCCTGAACCTGTACTATTGGAGTAGGCTTGCCAGGCGATGCTTCTTCAATTTCCCAGAAACGTTTCAAAGTCGAGTTAAGTTCATCCATCCCAAACTGATCTCTGACAAAATATGTACGGGCAAAGTGTGTAACTAGTTTCGTTGTGTTAGCTGAGTAGGGACTGCCGATGCACGTCCAGCCCAGTGGTGTCAGTCTTGCGACTGGCTCGCCTGGTTGACCTCGGACTTCTTCAATGGAGCAATGTATATCAAGACAATCCAAACCAATCAAAACATCGACTATCGGCTTCTTGGCGTTAAGCGGAAATCTTATACTTCTCAGATGTGGCCACTTCATGCGAAATTCATTCCAGTCAATCACATTCATGTCCCCTGTCACCCGATTTGCCGTATATGCATTTACATCGAAGCTCACTTTTCCATCGACGCTCTGTATTTTGAAACTGACAGGTTTTGTTTCAAACGTTTCAATTTGACCATTAAGTACATTAACGGTTGCCTTTTCCGTCTTTCCTTCCAGACCGAGTTCTGCAGCGACATCTGAATTAACGTAGCTCTTAGTGCTGGCCTCATCTAGCAGCGCATTTACTCGTAGCGACCTGTCACCGTTTTTCAAAATGATTGGCACTGTACGTAGAGCAATGTAATCCACTTTGGAGTAGTTCTGTGTAATCAGGGTGGTCTGCTGTGAGTGTTCATGTGCCTTCCCCTCCGTGACAGAAGAAGTTAGATCCGCCGAGGGAGGCCCGAGTTCTTGTGGTGTATGCTCTGTCAAACCAATGCGCTTCGGTTCGGTATGCTCCGGTCCACTTGATGCCGGTGGCGTGGCGTTCTGGTGCAGTAACCTATGATGAAGTTCCTGGCACCCACTGGAACCGCATGGCCGACTGTTTGGACATTTACTTCCGTAATGTCCGGTGGACAAACACCGATAACATAGCTGTGCCCGCTTAGCTATTCTCCATCGCTCAGTTGGACTTTTCTTTGAAAAGGTCCGGCATCTCCAGATTGCATGTGGTCCTTTACACGCCTGACACGGCGTTTTTTCTACAGCGCGATCTTTCCGTGATTCTCCAAAGAACGTCCTTTGATTTTTATGTCTAGGCGGCGGTAGTTCTTGATTCTGACTGTTAGCTGATTTGCCTGCCAAGCCATGCATTGTTTCAGATGCAATGGTTTGAAATTCAGCTTCTTGTATAACCCATTTCCTCAAGGTAGCTACGCCCTCAGTTACGTTGTTTTCAAACACCCATCGATGGTAGCGCGCCAACATTGGTTCTGACAACTTTCGCTGGAGCTTATTATATAGCGACCCGTCCCCTAGTTCGTGAATATGCCCTGCTTCTTTTAAGTTAATGATAGCAATGTCTAGTAAGTCCGCTAATTTCTCAAGATCTTTAGCATTTCCAGATCTCACTTGCTTAAAATTTTCCAGATCTTCCAAATAAACTGCTATCTGCCGTCGTTTGCCCCCATACTTCCGTTCAAGTCTCTCCTTGGCCGCTTCATACGCTGTTTCAGAGTGACCCAAGTTCTCGATTGCTTGTAGAGCTTCACCAGACAGATACTGCCGCAGTTGTAACAGCTTATATTCGGCCGTAGCCGGGGCGCAGTCAATACAAGCTATGAAGGCCGCTTTCCAGCTTTGATATTTTCTTTTATCCCCGGAGAACACTGGAATTTCGACGCGCTTAAGTTGACGCCACAGATCTTGCCCGATAGAGGGAGCTTGTGTATGGGTTGGTGCTGGTTCGAACGAACTTGCGAGCGCATTCAAAACCGGAACTACACTCCGGCCTCGCGAGACTGTCCATACTTGATTTTTCAACTCGGAACTGATTTTCGTGCCCAACTGTAGGCAGGTGGTCTTGTCTTTCACCAGTATTTGCAGCCTGGATAGTTCTATTGTGAAGTCGGTCTTCAACGAATGTTTGGGCGTGGTATGCTGGTGAAATTTCCGAAATTGGCATCGTGTTACAATTACCACTGTTCGATAATATAGCTCCTACCTCTACATTTTTATGCGGCTCCATCCGTTCTTTTTTATTGGTTTCTGAAGGTTCCGAAATGTTCATTCTGTCCAGTAACTCAATGTTTAAAATGTCTGAAGCAGTACTTGATCTGTCGTCCTGGTGCGATTCAAGGTACTCCGTTGCTTTATCACTTGCTGAATGGTATTCATCTTCTATCTTCTCCATCTCCCCGGATAAGCGCATGCTTTTTTGTATTTCATTGTTTTTGATGTACATGTCAGAGAAATTTGTGAAAATGTCCACCGCTATCCCGAATGAAGTGTCCATTTTATCGCATGCCTCAAGAACTTCCCTACGACTCGGTAGCTCCTGTTTCTCTAGCAATAAAACCAGTTTGTTCCTGGAACGAGTGAAATTGGACTTTGCCCGAAACTTGTCCTTCTTAAATTCCGCCTCTAATCTCGAAATGTCGACTGAGCCGCTCCGTCCGTCCATATTTTCCGATGATGTATGTTCTATTTTATATGTTTTCCGATGTAAAACCTCGCTCTGCTACCAGTTTTGTTGCCGTGCTTTTCCCGATTATGGATTGGCAAACAAAATATACAAAACTTCGATAGTAAGTTTCACAATTCTTTTAATAACGTCCCTGCACATTAATTTCGCCCGAAGCGATACAATATGGCGACGACTCTTTTTGCTACTTGGCAACTAACGTTGTTATAACGTTTTAGTAGCGTTACGTCTATTACGCAACGTTCAATAAAGTGTGGTAATACATACAGGAGAAGAGCCTTATATCCACTAGTGGATGGACATGTTATTTGATTTATTCAGTTTATTATTTGTTAATGTAAATGCAAACAAAACTACGTTAAATTGTGTAGCAGTTTAACATTTTGAAGTTTCTGTCATTTCTAAACAGTAACATGCATTTCTGTGAAAAGCAAAAATGAAGACTAATCAGTCAGTGCAGATGAGCATATTTTTCAAATACTCTTTGATGACACATTTTTATTTGACCAGTTTATTTATTAAAATCGGTTGTTATATCAGTATAGGTTGATCAAGGTCTTCACTTTTGCTTTATAGCTATACAGGCTTATTTGAATATGAACATTAAATATTCAAATCACGTATGCATTAACTTATTAGAGTCTTTTTTGCTGTTTAGCTGTGCAGGCTAATATGAATACTCAATGCTGATAAAACTTTTATGAGAACCATTATTAATATTCAAATCAGTCGTGATAGCTTTGTTGAGTGTCCAAGGTCTTCATTTCTGCGTTTTAATTTTTAAGGAATCACAGACTGTTCGTATGAACAGTAGATATTTAAATCGACCATCATATCTGTGTAGACTGTTCCTGGTTTTCATTTTTTGAGCAGTAGATATTCAAATCAGCCGTCACATATGTGTAGACCGATCTGGATCACCAGTGTTACTATTTTAAAATCCCGGGATTCTCATACTTATCATGCAAACAGGGAAAACTCTGATAAGACTGCACAGGCTGATAAAAATCGTCTGTGTGCGCAAATGTTATAATGTTCGAGTACCTATTTACATGGCCCTATTTATATCATCTCTTCCTCTTAAACCCATAGATCTTTTAGCATATAATGGTATTAACACAATTCCACGTGTGTCTTCAACAACACAGTCTTTTCCATTTATAATTTGGTTATAACCATATTGTCTTTTTTTCTTTGAGCTTTGATTTCCACTTATCTCGCCCCTACCTGTACTTCAGTCCCAAGTCTCCCAGAAGGTCTTATCTCTGAGCAGCATGTTTCAATAAACAGTTATTAGGGTATTATGCAATCAAAAATATGTCTTTAGCAATAGTTTTAATCTCTAATCGGTGCACGTGAATTATTTTCAGTCAATACCTCTCCGAGGTCGATTAGAGAAAGGTCTAAAATATAATTCATGATATAATTTTGCCCAAACGTAAGAGTAAATTGCTATTCTTATTCTGTCGACGTCATTTTAGTGGAAATCGCGGTCTTCAATTCCAGCGCATTCATATATTTTTCTTGAATATTCTTACTTGAAGTAATCTTGACAAATCATATATTTGGAAGGCAAAATGCTTTTAACATCGATCAATAGTATGCATCTACTATAACTGTTCGTAAGAAATATAAAATTTATCATAAATATATGCGGGCGTATATCTTGAGACATATTATCAAGTCGTCTGAGAAATACTATCAGTTAAGGAAACATGATGGAGCCGACTGTTAAAAATTAGCATTAGTGTATTTTTTATGTCATTGGTAATCCCAACCCTTGGACACAATGGGAGTGTCGGCAAGCCTCGTTTCCGACACACCCCTTATGTCCTCGGGTTAAGATCTCCCTGTCTGCATCGGAGACCAACGATAGATTCTATTTATCCATAAAGCGCTTAGGGATTAAGATTGCCCAGCCAGTGCTCAACACGTGCAGATGTCTAGGCTGATCTGAGTCTTCGGACGGTGCGGTATTCTCCGACACTTTTGGTAGCTTGTGAGGATGTAAAAAATAAGACGGACGGGCGATAATCATTTAATACTTGTTTTGTCATTCCGTCTCGAAATGAAAAAGAAGGGCTCCACCATCTGATACTCTTTGTGGGATCTGCCTTTTCTCTTTTGAAATCAAAATGAAAGTTGATAATGACATTAATACCAATAATGGGAATGGTCGTGATCGGGCGTTGGTGCTGGGACCATGCGTCATACGAACTGGGATAACGGTAGGACTAAGGCTACTGTGCATGCAGTAGGTGCGGGTTGGGGTGTTTGAAAATTTTCTCTGACTTATCAAATCTCTTTTCTTTCTCCCTCTCTTTGGGAGACGGGCCTCTCAAAAAGTGTCCCAAGAACCGTTGTACACAAACCAAGCAACCAACTATTATGTAGTGTGTCCTGTTAAATGGCTACTGCGTCCTGTCTACTGTACGCTGAGTACTGTAAGCTGCAACATTGATTTTTGCACACAGGTAAACAAAAACGCGTGCAAAAGCTAGATATGTGTGCGCATGTTCTCGTAGTGGCAAAAAACTATTTTGCAGTAGGCAGAAGACAATAAACAGGAAAAAGACAACAGTACACTGAAGACTGTTAACAGTACACAGTTTCCAGTACATAGCAAATAGTATACTGTCAGTATGTGAGCATGCTCAGGTATGTATAAATTTCTTTCGTAAAGGACAATGCAAGGAAACAGTTCCGTGAAAGGACTTTTTATAACATATGAAATTACATATATCACTGCCACAGATAAATTGCTAAGGTGGTTACGACACCGAAATTTTAACGACGCCACCAGGAAAATGGAGTTGAAACGCCCTTTCAGATGCTATATTTGAGCATTTAACTGCAAAATGTTTAGTGTTTGAGTCATAATGTTGGTCGGTTGCATTATAGGTTGCGCCTATTTCATATTTGAGACGTTCTCAGTTTAGCTGGGCCATTAGCTATTTATTTTGTCCTTCGTATTGCCTTTCTTTAAATTACAAAATAACGGTACTGTTTACCCTTTTACAAGTTGCCCTCTGTCTAAAGAAGTAGATAAAAGTACCAAAAAAAAAATGCATGCGTTTTGTTAGACATTTTTAACACTGGTTCGAATAATGATATCCTGGTTTAAAATGCGACGTTTTTAAATGTCACAATTTTGCCGTTGCATAGATATAAACGCCGCATGGATAAAAGGGATAAATCACTGCTAAAATCGAGTTCCATTATTAAATTCAGGTTATTTCTTACATATTTCCCCGCTTAAACAATATCTGAAGCGTAGTTTTTGCTACGAAATGAGACTGGGAACTAATGTCGCAAATTTTATGTAACCTACGTCACAGCGGTAAGTTCATGAAACATGTATTAACTAGAATGGCCCGACATCGTAAACTTACAAGATCACACGAAGGAATATGTGTTCCTCAAAATATTTGTATCATTTGTGCAAATTTGCTCCATTTTGTATATTTTACTCGACTTCAAAATACATTACCCCAGCATTTTTCTGTAAAAATGTAACCTTACGTCACGGGCTTTTCTTAAAACTGAGCAAAGCAATCGCTCTGAAACTCATGTGCGAAATCCTGCCTAGTAACAGCTACAAGATGGTGTGCTTAGATTCCATGCACTGAAACATTAAATGGTATAAAAACGTTAAACTGAATGCACTGTAACATACGTCACACGTAACCTACGTCACAACGTCACAAAGACCACGTTTTGAAAGCGTTGACGTCATTTGATTCAGAAGCGCTTCATAGAAAACCCCTTTCTTCCAAAAAAGCAAAGAGAAAGATTTTAAATTGAAACCAGCCAAAATTATCAAATGTCAGTAGATTAGTAAATGTGCAGTGCTACGCATGTAATAGAAATCGCATGCGACATCGTCTTTCAACGTATCTAAATAACGTCATAAAATACGCCATTTCTAATTGTTAGGGTATGTCTCTAAACGTGGCTGGTATCTAAAACTATTATTTGATTTGTTTTAAAGCTTTGAAGCAGATATAATGAGCATTATGGTGGTGGGTTTTTCTTGAATTCTGGAATGGTTGTATATGTGGCCATTTTTGTCCGCGAATGGCCCAGCTTAACTGAGAACGTCTCATTTATGGGGACTTTCGTAAGAGATACAAAAGGTAAGCCTGGAAAATGCCACCGGATTCTCATTAACGCAGCGTTTGTTTACTGACTTCACGTCCGATACCGAACCGTCGTTTTCACTTTCGCGCTGTTTGGCGTGGTTTGAGGATACATGAAGACGATGAAGACACCAAATTGCATAATGCAATTTCAAATTTAAAGCAATTTTGGGGTAGATTTAACGAAATTATATTTTAATTTCTTACCCAGAGAGTATTGATGAAACTAGCAGATAAATATTAAAGGAATAATAAAAAGTTCATTGAATTAATCTTGTGAAATATTCGGCACTCGTTCATATGGCGAAGATGCACTCGCAAGCTCATGCGTCCTTCGCCATGGCTGAGCGCAAAACTGACGTAACTACATATTTTTGTTAAAATGACTTTTTCACACTGTTTAATTGAAAGTAGGTGATACATCTTCTGTAAATTAATCAACCTCATATTATTAATATTTTTCCTGTTTTTTGCTAAAATGTAAAAGGTAGCTAATTCAGAGCAGTCAACGAGTTCCCACAAAACTGACTAAGTCCACTCACATCCATTTTGCGGGATAAAATCAGCTAATTCCATTTTGTCTGCAAAAGGGTTGTAACTCATGTGACTGATTTCTTTTTAAGGATAAATATTATGGAACAAATACCACAACGACAATATATTGTAACAGCCTGGAAACATAGTGAAACAAACTCTGTTTCTATTTCAAAATCACTTTCTTTACATAATAAAACAAGATAGAAATAAGTATGAACAGATATTTGAAACACAAAGATCATATACAGTTAGTAACAGTTTGGAAACAGTGAAATGGTTGAAACAGAACATTGCTTTTGTTTCAAAATAATATAATAATATAAATAATAATAATAATAAAGACTGTTACATACTGAACAAAGATATGATCCTTTTCAGGGAGAGTTACTGAGATTACTATGTTGAACTATATAAAACAACAAGAATACATAGCAACATTTGGGAAACACGGTGAAATGGTTTGACTCTAAACATGTTTCTTGTTTAAAAATCACAAAATCAATTTGTATATTTGCATAGTAACACTGTGTTGGGCGGTCATCATTATGATGATTGGAGCACATACACAAACACATGGAAACATAGTGAAATGGTTTGAAACTAGAACATCTATATGTAATGACATTATACAGCTCCTAAATTGGAAATCAACTGGGACATTTTTTTTTAACATATTGCAACATTTTTGAAACACAGTGTTTATTGAAACACATCCTGTCTCTGTTAATATATAGTTCATTTCTATAACAAAACCAAGGTAAATGTACAACCTATTAATATGAAACCATGTGGGGCAAATGTTTTGAAACTAATGGAACAAGAATATGTGTGTATAGTAAGATTTTGGAAAGAGAATACATTTTAATATAGTCAGATTTTGGAAACACAGTGAAATGAACAAACCAAAATGTGTACTTTCTTTCTGTAACTATACCCGATACAACATCTCTATAGGAAATCAACTAGGAGAAATATTTTGAAACGAATGAAAGAATGAAAATTCATACCTGGTATGGATGGCTGGCTGACCTGCAAATTTACACTTGTTTCAACAGTATTTCTGGTAAATAGTTTGACGGAAACCATGTTCCTGTTTCTGTTTCAAAATCACTTTTGTCAGTGTTTGAAATATATGGCTGCACTATATGAAAAACAGTCTGCAGGGATCCTGGGGCATCTTTATTGAAAGGAAAAAGAAGAATGGATGGATGGATGCTTGCGGGTTAACTGCCCTTTCAACAATATTTCAGTAACGAACCAGTAGAACCAGTAGAAGGATGATAATGGAAGGATGTGTGCAGTGTAACTCAATTAAAAGGATTAAAAATTTTCAATCTATAGCGGGAATCAAACCCAAACCCTTAGTTTAGCAGGCCAGCGCTTAACCCAAATGAGCTTCTGGAGCACCTAAAGGGGGAAGAGATACTGATAGTAAATTCACACTGAAAATCTTCCAGTTTCCCCTTCTTTAAAGCTACCATAACGAAAACTAGATCACGTTTGATTAAACATGTTGAAACATGTTAAAATATGTTTCCTACAACTTGGATCATGTTAGCTGATCATATTAAAAGAAATGTCTGATCATCAAATATGTTTCACAGTAAATTAACCTTCTGCACTAAAACGACAATGACAAATTCTCCAATTGCTCGAAAAAGTTGGAAGTACCATACAAAGATACCAATTATTACTTTGTTTTTCAAAATTATGCTTAAAAAATTAAACATATTTAAACACGATTGAACATGATGGATTTATTGTTTAGTTTTTAACATTAACTGCTGCGTAAGAAGGTTCTTACTCAAGTTCAAACATGTGTAAAAATATTCTGTTAATCCTTGACCCCATGGCATTATAGAATACAAGGTTGTAACATAGAAGCGGAATATCTAGAAGACAAACAAGCATTGTTGAATAATTTGGTAAACACTGTGGAAAAATGAACATTTGCTTGTTATGTCAGAGAAAATGCTCCTTCTCTCACAATATGTGAAAAGATCCATGGTCAAACATAATATATTGGTGCATGTAGCCTGCTTGAACATCATGTGACACTTGATGATGTCATAACTAGATGGATGATTGGAAAAAACATGGCTGCCAGACATGGAGAGAATTTGAAGGCTGTGGTAAAAAATTAATTGTGAAGCAATTTCTACACGGCAAACATGATAGCAAGTTAGCTGACATACTGAGTACACCTGAAGCCACAATTTCTAAAGTTTTAAAGTATAACTTTTGCTGGGGTTGTGCAGAAATGGAGCAATAATGGTGACTGTCATGCAATTTTCCAAAGGCAACAAATATCTGCAGGAGGTATGTGTGGGTTAACTGGTGTTGGTGTTAGTATGTCCTATAATAACAAAAGGATACATTAGAAATAAGTACTTTTGAGTTTTCATTTTTTTAGCAAATGTAAGACAATCTTTTGAAATGGATGGGGTAAAAGGGTGGCATGTCACTATAATGAAAAGGTAGCATGGTTATTTTGCACAGAGGTTGAGCAGTTAGCATTCATTATAATATATAACTATGATCGTTGTTTATTCTTAATTGTCAGTGATATTTCAGTGATATTTCACTGGATTTCAGTGAAATATCACTCGAATTTCATAGAAATATCACTGGAGTATTTCAGAGAAATATTAATGAAACTTTTGAAATGTCTGAGAATTATTTCCTTGAAATTTCTCTGACATTGGTGCATATAACATGTTTGGACATGTTAAATGCCAGGAACATAAGTGCATGTAACATGTTTGAACATGCTATATGCAGGCGTATTGGTGCATTTAACATGTTTGAACATATAACATGCCAGACTTAAACATGTTTAGCCACGATTATGCATGTCTGAATGATGTTGAACCCACTTTCAAGAACATGTTTCATCGTTTTTAGTCATTGTATAACTGATTGTCAAACATGGCTTAACACGGTCAATATCTGATCATGTTTGACCATGGTGCCATTACTGCACATGTTTAAACATTTCCTAACGTGTTCATAACATTTTCAAAACATGTTCAAACATGTCCAAATAACACGTTTAAACATTTTTAAACACGTTCCAATCATAAAACTTTCGCTATGGTGTTCACCTGGGAGTGGGGGCATAGTTACAAAACATGAAACAGGTACAGACCTCCATTGGTCATTTGTCTAAGCATTCCCTCTGTCCTAAAGAGTCAAATGTAAAATTTAGAAAGCTTTAATCATGCAAACCAAATGAAAACGGTGCATATGAATACAGTAATGACCGTGTTACAGGGAATCGTGTTAACTATTAAGATGCAAAATAAGAACTGAAGAGAAGGTGGCTAATACTACTTGAAACAAAGCAACAAAATTTTCCAGGATAACCCTATACTTAAATGTATAGAGCCTACTACATAGTGTCTCATAAAATTATTCACAGAACATTCAATTTAAATTCAGTTCAGATGTTACAAAATGGATAAGGTTTGAATCATGATTGTGAACATTTTACAAAATGGTTTCAGGTTGCGTATGGGGAGACCCTTGTCTCCCTATACTGTTTTTTTTTTGTATAAAAGTTACTCGAATAAGGTAAATTAAGGAATAACTGTACATATAATTGTTATTTGGGGAGATAAAGCATTAATTTAAACTCTGCAGACATGACTTAAAAACATGAGTTAGCAAACATTAATCCGAAGATTCGCTTCTCTGAATAATAAGTTTCATTAAAGAAAAAAAATAGTTATGTTTCCGACGACATGCCAAAAAATTAGGGTCAGTAGGTCAGCAAAATTTTTTTTTAATTCATTTATTATAATTATTTTCATTTCATCCCACGCAGTCCCAACTACCTTCTCTCATTCTTCAAAATTGCAACAATAATACTAATAAAGTCTTAGTCAGCAAGCCTCCAGGCACTATCACTAAAATTAGTGCGCTATAGTCTTATTTCTGTCAACTAAATGAAAGAAAAGACAATTTAATGTTAATTTGGCTGCCTTGCAGTCGAGCACTTGTGTCACCGTTGTTGTAATTGTTAAAAGATACTGCTAATTACCGAAAAAGATTGGATCGGCCATAATAAATCAAAACTGATTACGTTTTCGAGCTCCAACTGGACAAGAAAGTTTTAAGGTCAGTGCAAAATTATAATGGTCGGTTGGGTCCACTGAAACACTGTAATTATAAGTTTGGCCTTATCCCCATTCTTTCATCTTTCAAAGCCTACTACACTGCAGCCTATCTTTGAAAACAGGCACTTTCAGCAAAGTAAACCCTTGCGTCAGCCAATGAGAAGCAACCTATCATAATACTGTGGCATTTGCAACAGTATATGTCAGGATATTCTGTCACACATTTTAAAGTTATCCAATCAAATGTGTTCTTTTTCTCGCCGCAGCCGAGTTTAATTTTACTTTTGTTCCACATTTCACAAGATTTCATTGGTCAAATAACGCGTATGTCAAAATTTAGCCAATAATATCAAAGGTCAATGAATATCTAATCTTTGTTTTGTTACCATTGTACTGCACTGCATGAATACTAGCATTCTGTCAGATGTTAATTCAAGATGTTTCTCTTATTTGTAAATTTACAATGGAAATTTTATAGAAAAACAGACGCAGGTATTCCAAGCTTTCTTTTTGTCCCTGTAGAACTACTTTCGATTAATACACACAAACAAACATTGCATCATGTTTTGGAATCAGATCAATCTCAAGATTGACAGCGGTTTATTTTTAAATTCCGAATTGGACAGCTCAGACTTGAGATAGGACATTGTCACTACCCAGTGTCAAACTTACGGTTGCGGGTGCCTATCGACATAGCTCACTTTTGAGTCATATTCATGAAAGATATTGTCAACTCTTCACCTAGAGACATGTTACAAAACACTTCCATTTAGTCTACACCAATAAGTACATTAGAATAAACAATAAAGAGTTAACACTTAGTCATTAAAACAACCATTATGTATTTGAGAATTTTTTTTTATAATATACCGGGTTTAAAAATAAAGAAAACCGGTTTGAATATAGGTTCAGGGAGTGTGATTGGGAACAAAAATAAGTATACGCCTTAGTTTAAACAAAAAACATACAAATAACCTCAGAAAAATAAAAAGGGCAAATGGCTAAAACAGTTAGTATAAGCTTTATCTGTTTTACTTTGATGACACAAAAAGCTCAATGAACATATAAATGCATAAACAGGACACATACGCTCGGGTCCTATGGTCTAAAATGTCTCCAAAGTATTTTTGAAAAACAGTTTTAAGTCATTTTAGCTGCTTAGCTGTAAGATTTGACTTTCAGACACCTAATAAATATAAAGTAACAGTTTATAAGTCAGTTACATCTGTTTTGCAGTAAGCTTTTATTTCTTTTCGATTACAGAAAAATGACACCAAAAAAAGGTTGTTAGTCAACTTACCGCTGTTTTGCGGTAAGATTTTATTTTTTAAAAACTGAAAAATGTGCCAAAAGAGGTTGTAACTCAAAGTGTTACCTAAAAACAAATGTCAATAAAGCTATCACAAAAAAGGCTTCTTTGTACTTGAGAGATCTAAAGTATTTAGACTTTAGACTTTTATTCTAGATCATCGTCTTTTATATTATTTGGATCCTTATTTATACTAATCAGTCACTGAATCGACTGTCCAATTAAAATTAAGAAATTACAGTATGCTTTTCTCTGGTTTCGTCACCAGATATTGTTAGGGTCACCGATGAGACTTTATTAGCCGAAACTACGTAGTCTGGCCCATGTTCCTTCTTCTGAATGTATTCTCTGCTCTTGAAGGAATTGTTTAAGATTTTAATTCCTTGTACTTGCTAGCATTTGTATGGAAGTCTTTATACAGAAGGGCAATTTGAAACAAGACCTGTTGGTCACAGGAAAATGTATCTTTGCTTCTCCTGAATTTTTTTGTAAAATGTAGTTACGTCAGTTTTGCGCTCAGCCATTGATATGAACTCGTGCAGAATTTTTCACAATACAAATTCAAAAATTAGAGCTGGCAGAAGATCTGACTATAGCCTCTCTACCAAGTTTGAACAGCATAGCTTGAATAGTTGCAATAAAAACTGTAACACAAAGTTTCAACATTCTAAATATGAAAAGAAAGAAGAAAAATGTTAAAAAAAAAAAGATAATCGGCGCAGATTAAGTGTAAGTGTGTTTTGCAATATGTCCCTAGGTGAAAAGTTGACAGTATAGCTCATGAATATGACTAAAGTGGGCTATTGCAGTAAGCACCCGCAACCGTAATTTTGACATTGGATAGCGACAATGACTTCTATCCAGATTGAACTGTCCTATTCGGAATTTCAAAATGGACCGCGTTTAATATTTAGATCTACCTGATTCCAAAACAGTTACCAACATGATGCAATGTTTGTGTGTGTGTATTAAACCAAATGTAGAAATCAAAAGTAGATCTACACTGAAAAGAGAACGTTTTGAATATCTGCGTCTGTTTTCGATAAAATTTCCAATGTAAATTTACAACAAGAGAAACACTTTTTAATTAATGTATTACAGAAAGCTAGTATTCACGCAGTGCATTACAAATGGAGAAATTAAGAAGATTTAACATTCATCGACCTTTGATATTTTTGGCTAAATTTTGACATACACATTATTTGACCAATGGAATCTTGTGAAATGTAGAACAGAATGGAAATTATACTCGGCTTGGCCGAAAAAAAGAGGGCAATGAGACCCTGACTCGTTCAACTGAGCAATTGGCAAAGTGGCTTTTTCTTATGTCTGAAAAATGTCAAAATATGAGACTTGCGTCAAAAGTCAAAGAATGACCTTGACCACTTGTACTCATAAATCTTCATGTACTCATAAAGATAACCATACATACCATTTTTTTAAGGCAAATACCTTCAAAACTTTCGAGGAAATCTTATGTGCTAGCATTTTCCCATATTTGACCATGCCACAAAAAACGTAAGGTACACCCAAGGCCATCATTTGAACAGTCTTGGCAGTACTCTAGTAGTCAATGCTACTTATCAAGTTTCAAGGCCATAGGTTTGTTGGTTCTGGAGAAGAAACAAATTAAAGGTTTATACCATAAATGGGTATGGCGGCCATGTTTGTCACGTGTCCTGGACCGTTTGAACAAATTTTTGTTCCATCAGCCACTGGAAGTTCTATATGAAATGTGTTTACAATTGGTCCTTTGGCTTTTGAAGACCATTTGAAGAAATTTTTGTTCCCTCAACCCCTGAAAGCTTTATAAGTTTTTTTTGCTACAGTTTGCTCAGTGGCTTTTAAGAAGAAGTTTGAAATTGTCAAAATATGAGGATTCAGGGTCAAAGAAACTAGAAATGTTTTTTAACAAAAACAGATGCCCCCCCCCCACCAGTGCTTTTCCAGCAGTACCATTTTCCCTAAGTGCTGCCAAGCTAAAACCTCCTGTGAGTTTGAAACATGGTCAAGGTCACATTCTGCGACCTTGAAAAAGAGGTCAAATTTAAATCTTAAAGAGTTCCTTCAAGACCACAGAATACATTCAGAAGAAGGAACTTGGGTCAGCTTACATAGTTTCGGCTAATGAAGCCTCTTCAGCGACCCTGACAATATCTGGTGACGAAACCAGAGAAAAGCAAACTGTAATTTCTTAATCTTAATTGGACAGTCGACTCAAGACCAAATATTATAAAAATGATGGTTTAGAATATGAGTATAAACCAATCTAAGTTTTCAGATTTCTCAGAGGATATCCTCTGATCCCAGAGGTCGAAAATAAAATATAATCTGCACCATGGATGATGTACGGGGAGGCGTTTTACGGCCGCCACACGGCACAAGGTCACCAAAATTTAATCACTTTTTTCCGTTTCCCAGTGATGTATCTGTGACAGTTTGGTTCAAATCCTTCCATCCATTCAGGAGAAATGGTGCAGATTAGCAATTTTTCAACATTCTTTGACCTCCTGTGACCTTGAAAATAGGGTCAAGGTCACCAAAATATAATCAATACTTTTGCATTTCCCAATTATATATCGGTGCATGTTTGGTTAAAATCCATCCATCCATTCAGGAGATATGGTGCAGACAAGGCATTTTTCAACACTCTTTTACCTCCTGTGACATTGAAAATGAGGTCATGGTCACCAAAATGTAATCAGTTCTTTGCCATCTCCCATTAATATATCTGTGCCAGTTTGGTAAAAATCCATCAATTCCTTCAGGAGATATGGTGCAGACAAGCTATTTTTTTTATCAATCTTTGACCTCCTGTCATCTTGAAAATAAGATCACCAAAATCTAATTATTTTTCCCCCCTTACCCAGTCATGTATCTGTGCAAGTTCGGTCGATTTCCATAAATTCCTTCAGGAGATAGAATGCAGACAAGAAGCTTCACTGTCGCCGACGCCGAGGCCGACGCCGACGGGATCCACACCGAAAACAATATGTCCCCCCATGGGGGGGGGGGTTCATAATGCCCTTGACCTCTTGTACTCATGGATCTTCATATACTCATTAAGATGACTTTATTTGCCCATTTTTAGGCCTTAATCATTAAACTTTCAATGACATCATCTGTTCTAGCATTTTCTCATATTTGACCTTGCTGTAAAATGGTCAAGGTCAACCCAAGGTCATCATTTCGAACAATCTTGATAGTATTGGAGTTACCAATTCTAGATCCCAAGTGTCAAGGCCATCAGTCAATTGGTTCTGGAGAAGAAGATTTTTAAATGCTTTTACTATATACATGTATGGGCGTGGCGGCCATGTTAGTCATGTGACCTGGCCTGTTTGAACAAATTTTTATTCACTCCACCCCTGGAGGCTCTATTTGATTGATTGATTTGTTGCTTTACATTCAGGGTTATCAGCTATGTCATGTCGGGACGGTCAGTTAACCTACACACACTGTTCCTGGGCAGGCTCAGACCACCTAAGCGGTTACCCAGTGCAAAGTTCACATACTTCCGCCAGTAACTGACAACTCCCTTCTTGAATCAGCGGAAGGAGACAAGGAGGCTCTATGTGAAATTTGGTTACAATTGGCCCAGTGGTTTTTGAGGAGAGTGTTTGAAATTGTGAAAATATGAGAGTTCAGACTCAAAGGTTAAAGAACAACCTTTGACCTCATGTACCCACAAATCTTCATGTACTCATAAAGATGACTGCATATACCAATTTTTAGGCCTAAATCTTCAAAACTTTTAATGAAATCTTATGGTATAGCATTTTTCCATATTTGACCTTGCCGTAGAAAAGGTCAATGTCAACCTAAGGTCATAATTTGAATAATCGTGAAAGTACTTGAGTACCCAATGCTACATACCAAGTTTCAAGGCCATCGGTCAATTGGTTCTGGAGAAGATTTTCAAAGGTTCTTACGTTATATGGGCATGGCGGCCATGTTGGTCATGTGACCTGGATCGTATGAATGAAGTTTCGTTTCCTCAAGCCCTGATGGCTTGATATGAAATTTGGTTTCTATTGGCCCAGTGGCTTTTGAGGATTGTTTGCATTTGTCATGAATGGATGGATGACTTGCGATTTTACGTCCTTTTCAACAGTATTTCAGTCATATCAGGACGATTGGAGGATGATAATGAAAGGCTGTGTGCAATGGAACCCCGTTTACGGTAGAGATAATTCTCGCCTCAAGCGGAGCTCGAACAATTTGCTGCCTTGTGGTTTTATGTGGCAAAATACTAGAACATAAGATATCTTGGAAACTTGAAGATTTTTGGCTAAAATTGGTATTTACAGTCATCTTAATGAATACATGAAGATTATGAGTACAAGAGGTCAGGGTCATTCTTAGACCTTTGACCCAGAACTGTTACATTTGTCAATTTCTGCGATTTTTTCGAAATTTTTATTTGCGAAACCTATACGAATGCGCGCCTTTTTAGCCTATGAAAACGTGACTTTTTCCCCTACGAAAGCGCGACGTTTTTCCTACTAATGCACGACTCGGATTAAACCTCAGATATTTCGATGCTCTGAAGTGTAACTGTTTCGTTTGCCAGATAAAACATACTTTATCTACATGTATTGAGAAAATATATCTATCTGTTGATTTAGTAATGACTCATATCTATCTGTTAGCCTAAAAATGGCTTTTGCTTTTATTTCACAGGGGTCTACTGCAGCTTTCTGCTTACGACTTGCCCTCAGTTTTTGTCTGTCTTATCCCTTGAATAAATATGCTCAAATTTCCCTTCTTATTATGTCCCCCACTAAGGTGAGGGGGAACATATTGTTTTCAATGCGGATCCCGTCGGCGTCAAGGTCGGCGTCGGCGTCAGCGTCGGCGTGACAGTTTCTTGTATGCGCAATATCTCTTACACCAATAGATGGAATTTCACCAAACTTGCATAGATATATCATTGGGACAAACTTAAGAGCTGCGTAGATTTTGGTGACCTTGACCTTATTTTCAAGGTCACAGGGGGACTTAGATGACAATTTCTTGTATGCGCAATATCTCTTGAACCGATGAATGGAATTTTACAAACATGCATGGATAAATTATTGGGTCAAACTTAAGAGCTTATAACATTTTGGTGACCCTGACCTCATTTTAAAGGTCACTGGAGGACTACGGTGACAATTTCTTAGATGTGCAATATCTCTTGAACCAATGGATGGAATTTTATCTCTTGAACCATTGAATGGAATTTCACCAAATTTGCATAGATATATCATTGGGACAAACTTAAGAGCTGATTACATTTTGGTGACCTTGACCTCATTTTCAAGGTCACAGGGGGACTTACATGTTCTTGTATGCGCGATATCTCTTAAACCGATTAATGGAATTTCACCAAACTTGCATGGATATATTATTGGGACAAACTTAATAGGTGATTAGATTTTGGTGACCTTGACCTCATTTTCAAGGTCACTGGAAGACTAAGATGACAATTTCTTGTACCTATTATATCTCCTGAACCAATAGGTGGAATGTCACCAAACTTTCCTGGATACATGATTCGGAGTAGTCAATGAACTACTCAGACTTTGGTGACCTTGACCTCATTTTGAAGGTCACTGGAGGACTCAGATGACAATTTCTTGTACCCACAATATCTCCTGAACCAATTAATTGAATTTGGCCAAACTTTCATGGATACATCATTTGGACAAGTCTAAGAGCTCTTTTGAGATTTTGGTGACCTGGACCTCATTTTCAAGTCACTGGAGGACTTAGATGACAATATCTTGATCCTATGATATCTCGTAAACTAATAGATGGAATTTCACAAAACTTGCATGGATATATCATTGGGACACATTTAATAGCTGATTAGATTTTGGTGACCTTTATCTTATTTTCAAGGTCACTGGAGGATATAGATGACAATATCTTATACCCACGATGTCACTTAAACTAATGGATGGAATTTCACAAAACTTTCATGGATACATCATTGGGACAAGTTTACGAGCTGTTTAGATTTTGGTGACCTTAACCTTATTTGAAAGGTCACTAGAGGACTTAGATGACAGGTTCTTGTACCCATGATATCTCTTGAACCAGTAGATGGAATTTTACTAAACTTGCATGGATACGTTACTGGGACTAGCTTAAGAGCTGATCAGATTTTGGTGACCTTGACCTCATTTTCTAGATAACAGGAGGAGTTAGATATGTTAAATTTCACTTAAATTAATATGCCTCATTAGCCGCTTGATTTCCACTTTACTTTCATAGATATACCTTTGGGACAACCTCAAGAGTCTACTATGTTTAAATGACCTTGACCCCATTTTCAAGGTCAAAAGCTAACTTACAAATGCTTTTTTTTTTCTCTCTCTTAAAATGAGTTATACCTTGAACCAAATGACGGATATTCATCAGGCTTGCATGAATATATCATTTTGACAGGTGTAAGACATTTTAGCAGTTGGTGACCCTGACCAATTTTACAAGAACATAGTCTTATATGTAGGATATCTTTAGAACCAGTGGATGGATTTTCTCCAAACTTGCATAGATATTTTATTTGTACAAGCTTTTTATTCATTAAAGGGGAAGGGAAATGGGCTGGTGGGGGACATCAGTTTTTCTCTGAAAAACAGTTCTAGTATAATCTTAGTTTCCAAGTCAGTTCTACATCTTGAACCACAGTTCTTTCCACTCAAAATTATCAATTTTCAAATTACCAGGTCTGCCGTAATTAGTTAAAATACTGCCATTTCAAATATTTAACGAGAAGTGAACTTTATTAAACACCAAACTTGTGTGAATAACAATCAGTTTGAGTAAAGCATTGACTCTGGCTGATGTGGGCAACATTCCGACTTATCCGGCCTATCCGCGAACCTAGGTAAAGTCACGCAAACGTAGGCATATTTTGGAGAAAAAGTCGCGTTAACGTATGCTATAAAAAGTCGCGCAAACGTAGGACATTTTCAGGTATAGTCGCGCAAGCGTGCTGCTTCCGTTTCAAAAAATATATGCCCCGAGAGTTCAGCAGAGTCCAATAACACCCGCTTAGTCTTGCGAGTTTTGTTGTTCCTATGTGTACATGGACGTATTCTATTATACGATGTTAGTTGGTTGATTTGATGCTTAACGTCCACGGTAAACAACTAAGGTCATGTCGGGACGGTCAGTTAACCTAACCACACTATTCCTGGGCAGGCTTAGACCTCCTAAGCGGTTAACCAGTACTAAGTGCACATACTTTCGCCAGTAACTGACAACTGCCCTTCTTGAATCAGCGGAAGGAGAAACGAAAGTATGAGGCCAGACCGGGATTCGAACCCAGGACCTCTGACTTACGAGTCAGGTGCCCTACCGATTGCGCTACCCGGCCCGGCTCTATTATACGAATAACTGTGTGCAGTTATGTTGATTTTTTATCAATACTTATTTATTTATTCCTTTTTGGGGGGTGAGTGGGGGGCGGGGGTAGGTAGTTCGGGAGAACTAATTATCAGTTCTTACGGGATCAATTTCTCTTTATCTCGATCACATGATTGTCATGTTAAATCAGACTTGCGAGGAACCAAGAGGCAGAAAACCTCACTGTCTTCATATCAAACTCGTTATTTCAGCCCATATGCTTTTTTCAGTAATGACAGATTAAAAACTTGCCTGGACCGTTTAATTCCTTTTCATTCACTTATGTATTTATTTATTTATTCATTTATTTATTTATTTTATGTTAATATTAAATTCCATGATTTTCCATTACTTGAAGACATACGTTCTTAAGATTTAACTTCAAAGGTAAAGATTGTTGATGCACGTAACTGCAATGCTTTCATAATTTGAGACCAAAAGGGTATGATACACTACTACATGCGCAGCATCTTCAGGTTTGCTAATTTTCGCAAATCGAATTAAAATTCTCGCCAGTGTTGGACAAATTAACTTCCAAACAGACAATGGTATCTTGAAAGCCATATTACTGCAAATGATAATAATAGTAATAATAATAAAACGCGAACTAAATAGCGAGTTATTGTAACTAAAGTTTAAACCAGTAAGTGTGTTTGTGAAACACTATGCCCCAACCATATGCTTGCCACTAAAGGTGTCAAACTTTAGATGTCTGGCATAACTTGCTGATTTTGTCACGGAATTTGCCCAAAAGTTAATCACGTGATCTACGCCTTAGCCCCTGGGAGTATGCCAAATATGAGCATCCTAGCTCTAACGGTATTCCCAGGATTTTGGGAACAAACTTTCATGTATTTTTTACAAAGCGGCATAATTCTGTAAATACATGGCAGACAAAAAAGATGAAAAATACGGGTCTGCTCATTTTTTATGGTCTACCCATTTCATAAATATCAAGGCCCCAAAAAGTTATTGTTCTTGAGAAATGGACCACCCATAATTATGTTTTATACAGATGACAAAAGGGAATAGCTCTGTCCATAATGAATGCATCATAACGCATTCAGCATCAGAATGATCAGCACCATAAATACTAATAGTATACCAAAAATTAGGGTTCTAGGTCAAACGGTTCAGAAGTTGGAAAAATGCCAAATTCAATAAAGGGACATTATTCAGTCATTTTTCACGGAATTTGCCCCAAATTAATCAGGTAATGTACACCTTAGCCCCTAGCAGTATGCCAAATATGAGCATCCTATCTCAAAGGGTATTCCCAGGATTTTGGGAACAAACTTTCATGTAATTTTTTGAAAAGGGGCATTATTCTGTAAGTACATGGCAGACGGAAAAGAAACAATGCTCATTTTTTATGGTCTATCAAGGCCTCAGCAGTTATAGTTCTTGAGAAATAGACCACCCATAATTATGTTTTATACAGATGAGAAAAGGGGAATAACTCTGTCCATAATGTATGTGTCATAACGCAGCCAGCATCAGAATGATCAGCTTCATAAATACTAATAGTATACCAAAAATTAGGGTTCTAGGTCTAACGGTTCAAAAGTTGGAAAAATGCTAAATTCAATAAAGGGGCATAATTCAGTCATTTTTTCACGGAATTTGCCCAAAAGTTAACCAGGTAATTTATATCTTAGCCCCTAGCAGTATGCCAAATATGAGCATCTAGCTCAAACGTAATTCTCAGGATTTTGGGAACAAACTTTTATGTATTTTTTTGAAAAAAGGGGCATAATTGTGTAAGTACATGACAGACGGAAAAGAAAAAAATATGGGTCTGCTCATTTTTTATGGTCTATCCATTTTATAAATATCAAGGCCCCAGCAGTAATTGTTCTTGAGAAATAGACCACCCATACTTATGTTTTATACAGATGAGAAAAGGGGAATAACTATGTCCATAATGAATGCGTCATAATGCAACTAGCATCAGAATGATCAGCATCATAAATACTAATAGTATACCAAAAATTAGGGTTCGTGGTCTGACGGTTCAGAAGTTGGAAAAATGCCAAATTCAATAAAGGGGCATAATTCAGTCATTTTTTCACGGGATTTGCCCAAAAGTTAACCAGGTGATCTCCACCTTAGCCCCTAGCAGTATGCCAAATATGAGCATCCTAGCTGGAACGGTATTCTCAGGATTTTGGGAACAAACTTTCATGTAATTTTTTTAAAAAGGGGCATAATTCTGTAAGTACATGGCAGACAGAAAAGAAAAAAATACTGGTCTGCTCATTTTTTACGGTCTATCCATTTTATAAATATCAAGGCCTCAGCCGTTATTGTTCTTGAGATATAGACCACCCATAATTATGTTTTATACAGATGAGAAAAGGGGAATAACTCTGTCCATAATGAATGCGTCATAACGCAGCCAGCATCAGAATGATCAGCACCATAAATACTAATAGTATACCAAAAGTTAGGGTTCTATGTCAAACGGTTCAAAAGTTGAAAAAATCCAAAATTCAATAAAGGGGCATAATTCAGTCATTTTTTCACGGAATTTGCCCTAAAGTTAATCGGGTAATCTACACCTTAGCCTTAGCAGTATGCCAAATATGAGTATCCTAGCTCAAACGGTATTCTCAGGATTTTGGGAAAAACTTTCATGTAATTGTTTGAAAAAGGGGCATAATTCTGTAAGTACATGGCAGACGGAAAAGAAAAAAATATGGGTCTGCTCATTTTTTATGGTCTATCCATTTTATAAATATCAAGGCCCCAGCAGTTATTGTTCTTGAGAAATAGACCACCCATAATTATGTTTTATATTTTGAAGAAAGGGGCATAACTCTGCAAGTACAAGGCTGATGGACAAGAAAAAATATATATCCTCTAGTTTTTGATAGTCTACCCACCTATGAAATATCAAGGCCCCAGCGGTTACGGTTCTTGAGAAAATGAGGCGTTACGTACGTATGGACGGACGGACGGTCAGGCCCAAACCAATATGCCCCCTCAACTTCTTCGAAGTTGGGGGCATAATTAAAGTTGAGCTTCTAATCTTCAGGTTCATAAATGAAATTTCAGTTTTGACAATCTATCTATCTATCTATCTATCTATCTATCTATCTATCTATCTATCTATCTTTTCGCCCGGTCGTCCCTGTCTATCTATCTAAAACCTAAAGTCCAGGTAAGCAGCGGTATCAATTAATCGTGACACGCGACATCGATTAGTGAATAATCACGATAACTTAGGTTTGATATTTATCGATGAGTAATAAACGAATGCACATGAGCAAGACAAGGCGTCTTTAATCATGTTGGTTGGTTATACTTAAAGATAGTGTTTATATTTGAGATGTTTAAGATGCAGGTATACTGAGAGGATTTAAAAACTTCCACTTTTTATTGTGGCTGCTGATCTGTTCACTCATGACAGTGTTTAATATTTAACGACAAAAAGCTTGAAACTTATCAAATTTAAAGATTACGCAGTTTATTCGTATCATTTACTTAAATGCCGTCATTAAAAGAGCGTTACGTCACTGAAATGTATAAGGCGATGACGGCGTTATCCTATGCAACACTCTTTTTGATCATTTCTTACTGTCTTACTATTGTTACGTCATCTACGTTAATATTCAAGTATCATTGTGGATGATGCTGTCTCAAACATTCTATTACTCAGACGGCGTCGACGTAAGATAATGACATGATCTCTGGTTTATATCTCGGTTAGGCGCTTTTCTTGCGATCTTTTGAGCTTCCTGTAAACCGTGCACGTCGTTTGAGATATTAAATTGCCGTAATCAACACATAAAATTGTCTCGCGACGCTATTGTTTGAAATTTCAGCATTTATCTGGCCCAATACTCTGCACCTGTTTGCGATATTTAGTGTCTTACCTATTAAGGCACGGGTAGGCCAATTAAAGCCATAGATCGCATTCAAACCTATAAAATTCAATTTGATATTGTAAGAGAAATGTTTCATCAGAAAACTGTATACATAAAGTTATTCATCCGTATGTAAAAGGTACTAAGAACACGAGGAGCACGTGCTTATTCCTGACTGATTCGGTTGAACGATTTCAAATTCGGTATATTGATATAATCAGATTTAAGAGAATATATATGTTGTAAAATTTCGGTGGACGTAGCTGCAGTCATTTTTGAGATTTTCAATATTAACGGGTGGAAGTTATTAAATCCCTCAGTATATATATTGTAATTAAAATACGAAACCAAAAGGATGGTAATTATTTTATGCAATACATAAATTAAGAAAACCAATGATAAGGAAAAGGACAAATATGACAGGACTTTGAAAAAAAAAATGGAAAATAAGAAAGAAAATCTTTTCCATATGTAAATGAAAAAACTGTATACTAAAACAAACGTTCCATACAACATACCAAAGTACAAACTCACTGTGTTTGAAAAAGCCGATCTATAATGAGTCTTAAAAGAATTGCGGAATTACATTTACCCCTTGCTAAACTATGTACAATGTATAAGAAATATATATACACACACACACATGACAACTCAGTTCAAACTGAATATTAGCCATCGGTTTAGGACATAATATTACGACAGAATATATGTAATAAAAAAAAATAAAACACTTGAAGAAATCCTGTGACTGGTTCAAATGCGGTAATAATCACGTGCGCGAATGAGAAGATTATGTTTGTATCATCGCATGATTGAGGAATCTAATATTAATTTCCTTACTGGCTGATGGTTTTGTAAATTTGCATAATTTACTAATGAATTTTTTAAGCCGAATTTAATTATGATGATATAATGGCTACCGAAATTTAGTACAAGAAAAATGTTTGGAAATTGTTAAATGACTAATTTATTTTTTAACTGTCATGCACAAGTCATTTGCAACCCGAGGATAGCGGGGGTGGGGGAAAGAGGAGCTTAAGTACCGTGTTCTACCAAAGAGTGTCCCTGCAGTGCCGTGGATACGCCGGGCTTTTGATTCCCGCCAAAACAGCGGGGAAAATAGTGGAGTGTTAGACGAAATTTACTGCGACACGTTGTCAGATTATGGATTTATAGAGCGAAAAGAGAGCTTATGCTACATACCCCCGGCGTCGTAGTCCAATTACGTGCTAGCGTTTGCGTGAGCGTTAGCGTCAGTGTCCTTGTCAGCGTCTGTGATTAGGTTAATCAATGCAAACTATTTAACCTGTCGCATGTACTAATTGCGAAGACTCAGATAGGCCTTTGCAGCCACGCAATCTTGGATAGACCTCTCCATCTTCACATGTACAACTGCAAAGACTCAGATAGGCCTTTGCAGCCCCGCAATCTTGGATAGACCTCTCCATCTTCACATGTACAAACTGCGAAGACTCAGATAGGCCTTTGCAACCACGCAATCTTGGATAGACCCCTCCATCTTCACATGTACAAACTGCGAAGACTCAGACAGGCCTTTGCAGCCACGCAATCTTGGAAAGACCCCTCCATCTTCGCAACAATCTAGTCAGTCTGAACTGATGCGCCAAATAGTTCAAACAAATACCTTAAGCATGTTCATGAAACATACGCATGTTATTGGTGCGAAAGCAAAGTAATTCTAACTAGCATCCTTAACATGTGCACTATGGCTAAACGATCCAGAAAATTATTGTCAAATCTTTTCGGCTGACAGACAGACAGACAGACAGATAGACAGATAGATAGATAGATAGATCCTAAATAACTTCAGCCCAACAATGCGATTGCGATATAGCCAATGCTAGAACTTGTGGCCCAACCCATTTGCTTGTATTTGACTTTATGAGCAATAAAAATGTTTAAACCTACTAAACGTGCGACAGGTTATATGTTTTTGAGATAAAATAGAAAAAAAACGTATGCCGTAGAATTCTGAGTTGACAGCAATTACTCGAAGCATGTAGTTTGTAGACTTTAGATACCTAACCAGTTCGTTTATTTTTTATTTTTTTGTTTCAAAAAATTAATTCATCAGACAGCCGAAACAAATGAATTCATCAGGATTTCAAAACAACTATTTCGACCCCTGTGCAATTTACTCATCAAACAGGTAAACTGGCAATGGGTTGCACAAGAAGTGTGACCGATTCCTTACTAGTCAGTTGCACTGTTATCCACGTGTTGTTGATAAGTAAGATAGCTGGTTGTTGCAGACTATTTCAGTTTATGGTCGTCCGCTTACCAGGGTCCGAATAGTCTTGGGGCCGAAACGTCCCTGGGTCCGTAACGCCTTGGCTCCGAAGAGGTCTGGGTCCGAAACGTCCAAAATATTTGGATCCGAAACGTCTTGGGTCCGAAACGCCCGGCTACCTCCTATAAGCTCCCCCATGAGTCTCTGGCGAAGGTGAGCTAAAAACTGGATTGAACAGAGGATGAACGGATTGCAAATGCCACAATATAGCAACTCACTGTTTATCTGTGTACCAAATATGAAGTGCCAAACTAAATAGTTCTTGAAACAAAAAGTGAGACAAAGTCATATAAAAGACAGTAAAATGGATAATCAGCAGGAACAATATATGCAATGAGCAAACTTCTCAATTCCACAATGCAACAAGTTATTCTTCTAAACAAGTTTAAACATCCTTACGTGAATGGTTCTTGGCAACATGTGAAACAAAACTTCAATATTCAAAACAAGAAAATAAAGAAAAATAGAATAAATAAAGGAAGAATAAAAGCAATGAGCCTGAGTCTCAATCCTATTATATAACAGCTTATTTTGCATGTGTATACCATATTTGAAGACTCTCGTTTGCACAGTTTCTGTGAAAAATGTGACACAATTTTACCTTGAAAAGACAGAAAATTTGACAAATAAATGGGAAAATAAGAGCAATGAGTCCCATTCTCAATCCTACTATACAAAAACTCATTGTGTCAATTGTTCATGAGAAAATTTTAATATTTATTAACATGCCAAGAAGGAAATAAAGAGACAAAAAAAAAAAAAAGGATAAATATGGAAGAATAAAAGCAATGACCCCGAAGTCTCTTTTCAGTTCCAAATCCAAACACAATTACTCATTACCCATTATGTATATCATGTTTAAAGATCCTAGCTCACAGAGTTCCTGAGAAAACTGTGACACAAATTTACCTTGAAAAGAAAGAAACAAATGAAAAAAAAAAAAGAAAGGGAATAATAAGAGTCACGAGCCCGATTCTCAATCCGACACTGTCCATTATGTATACCAAGTCTGAAGATTCTAACTGAAATAGTTAATAAGAACTCTATGACACAAATTGTCACAACAAAATCTTACGAAATTACGGATTTACAGAATTACAGGCAAAGCAAATCCAGTATAGCTTCACTTTTTAAAACAGGCTATAATAAAGCCTCAAACATGTTTCCACAAACATGCCAAAAACTAAGGGTCAGTAGATCGGAAAATCAATCTAATATATGTGTATTTTTATTTTTTTTATAAAGCTCAAAAATCTTTATTGGGGCCATCTTTCATCAGCTGAACCAGAAAAACATACACGTAATAAAGTTTAGAACATCTACGTGGGTAAAGATTATGATTTCAAAACAGCAAGTAGAAAGATCCAGAGCATGCCACAATCACAAACCGCAGCCAACCACCAACACCAAGAAGAAGAGAGTGCAGACAAAACCCAGCACGTGTAAAACAAACACAAGTACGATGAGCACAAAGACCGGCTCTCTCTTCCGCATGCAAGGTGATCAGAATGCTAAAATGAACAAAGAAATGATGACAAAGAGAAAGACAAGACATCGAAGCACCAAACCCCCCATGTAGTCCTTGAAATGACAGAGCTAAATGTTCCTTGGCTGCATCCCAGAGGGGACAACAGTTTTATGGTGTCTTTTTGAAGGTACTGGTGACAGCTTTTAGAATCAGCATGACTATTACTCCTTGAGGATTTCGGTTTGGTGTAGACACGTTTTTGTGAAAGTACCATCTGTCACTTTTTGCCTTCAATATAACTAATAGCAAAGTTGTAAATAATGATCAGAGCCCGTTTCACGTATATATGAAGCGGCTGAAGTGGACATAGTCCAGTCTCTATGACTGAGCTTTCGAAATTAGTACAAGTACAAAATGGTTTATTAGAACTAAACACCAAACAGTGTTTCTCGTCCTCATACCAAGCAACAAGCACGAGAAGAGCATGACAAATACAAACGTATATACAAAATAGATATGCAAAACATACTAATATACCATGACAATATTACAATGAGACATAAGGTTAAGCAACCTGAAGGTCTGACATTTCCGAAGTATTTTTGCAGTTACACCAAAGCATAGAGATGCCTTGGTGTAACCGCAAAGACACTTCAGAAGAGGAGTGCGTCAATAATTCTAAACGTTAACATTATTTAATAGTAACTTTTCTGCTATATAAATAATTTACATGTACATTATAGAGGGGATTTTCTGTGTTCAAAAGCCAAATACACATATTTTGCAAGATTTATGATATTTCGGCTACGAGAATCAGTTAGTAGCTGTATGAATTTAGTGACTGATGGTCATCTGCAATAATAAGCAGGTAAGCATGCTGTTCGCAGTGCTCTGAAAGCAGGACAGACAAGTAAGAAATGAAATTCGCTTTCTATCGTGCCCATGTTACAAAACTGACATAACCTCATATTTCGCTCTATATTACGATATCTCCCTTCCTCTATCATTAACTTATGTGCTGATCATCTTAAGCGTGAAAGGGTTACCTTGTGCTTATTATTCAGCACGCAAGATAAATATTTTTCACAACAGAATTGAGTTTTCACTGTTTTGTATGTAGATAGTTTAGAGGAATCATTTACATAACTATACCAATTTTGTATGTATTAATCATATAACCTTTGTATAACTAGCTGTAATTGTAAATTAGTTATACTTTGACTATTCCATAAATATGCAAAACCAAGATCACACAAGAGATTTTTAACTTGATCAACCCATGGTAGGATGCCATTGGAATTTAACCTTAAAACTTGTCATTAAAGGGTTCTTCCAAGAAGGGTACAATCAAGTACCAACCCATGCCTGCAAAAACTGCCTCGCAAAAATACTTGATGACAAGAGGTCCATGATGGACCTAAATCGCTCACCTGAGTTATGATGAAATAACATGGAAGTTTATCTATTTGATGTGATTCAATTGGAGCTGTTTGGCACTTTCCAATCTATATTCTGACAAAGATTCATGAAGATTGGATCAAAACTGTGCCCTCTAGAGTGTACATAACGTTTTTCTAAGATCTGACTGGCGATCTAGTTCTTGATCAGACATTATTCAGTTTCAAACTTGGCCTACATTTCATGAAGATAAATATTCTGACAAACTTTCATGAATATTCAATGCAAAATAAAGCCACAATTGTGTACACAAGGTTTTTCTATGATTTGACCTAGTGACCTAGTTTTTGACCCAACAAGACCCATTTTCAAACTTGGCCTAGATTTTATTAAGATAATCATTCTGACAAAGTTTCATGAAAATTGAACCAAAACTGTGCCCTGTAGAGTATACACAATGTTTTTCATAGGTTTGACCTAGTAACCTAGTTTTTTTTATCCAACATGACCCAGTTGCACCCTTGGTCTAGATTTGTTGAAGATAAATTTTTTGGCAAAGTTTCATAAAGATTGGAACGAAACTGTGCTCTCTAGAGCATTCACATGGTTCTTCTAAGATCTGACCTAGAGACCTAGTTTTTGACCCGACATGGCCCAGTGTCAAATTTGGTCTAGATTTCATAAAGATAAGCATTCTGACAAAGTTTCATAAAGATTGGATCATAACTGTGCCCTCTAGAGTGTACACAAGGTTTTTCTAATATTTGACCTAGTGACCTAGTTTTTGACGCCACATGACTCAGTTTCAATCCTGGCCTAGATTGTATAAGGATAAACATTCTGACAAAGTTTCATCAAGATTGGATTATAACTGTGCCCTCTAGATGGTACACAAGGTTTTTCTAAGATTTGACCTAGTGACCTAGTTTTTAAGCCCACATGACCCAGTTTCAACTTGGTCCAGATTTTATTAAGATAAACATTCTGACAAAGTTTCATGATGATTGGATCAAAACTGTGCCCTCTGTGTCATTCTACGATTTATTTCTATTTTTAGCTCTGGCGGACATTTTGTTCAGCGGATCGGAGCCGTTTTAGCAATTTTGGTTCAGGGTCATGAGTCAAACATTTCTATGAAATTATTTTGAAATCGAGCCATTGGCTTCATAGAAGATGTCATTTAAAGGTTTTTCTATTTTTAGATTTCTATTTTTAGCTTTGGCAGCCATTTTGTTCAGCGGAGTGAAACCGTTTTAGCAATTTGGTTTAGGGCCAAGAGTCAAACATTTATGTGAAATTATTTTGAAATCAAGCCATTGGCTTCAGAGGAGATGTCGTTTAAATGTTTTCTATTTTTAGCTCTGGCAGCCATTTTGTTCAGCTGAGCGGAACCATTTTAGCAATTTTGGTTCAGGGCTATAACAGAAACATTTGTGTGAAATTATTTTGAAATTGGCTCACTGGTCTAGGAGGAGTTGTTGTTTGAAGAAATTGTTGACGGACGTACGTACAGACGGACGGACGGACAGACGGGCAGACGACGGACGACGGACAAATATCGATCATATCGATCGACTTCGTGCTCAGGTGAGCTAAAAATACATTTGTCTGCAAACAGAGAGGCGTCTTGGTCGAGTGGTTAGAGCGACCCGGTTATGGTGCAGACGGTTGCCGGAAGATCGTGAGTTAAACCCTCTGCTCCATCCGACGACTGGAATTCTTTTTCTATCCACAGGCAGTAAAAGGGTACCTGTTTCATATCAGGAAATGATAAGACAGCAGAGGGACGGGTTCCGCCTTTCATATGTTGTACCCAAGATACAATGGGCCTCTAACCCCACAGCCCCTACGGCCTCTACGCTGGGGAAAACCTTAATCTTTACCAAACCAAGTGAAATACGACCACTGTAACATCATAAAAAGAAAGAAAGTACTCAGAAACTATGTGCGCCTCATAACACGTAAAGAATCCGTCTACATATTAACTCAGGTGTGTGCTTATAAGGGCATGGCGCTAATTACGACGAATACGGTATTATTGATTGAAAAACTCTGTCAGCAAATTTCACTGAGCGTACACATGGTGCAAAATACTCATGTGCAAATTTCGAATATATGCAAAAAGGGACTTGCACTCCATCTCCACCAAGTGCAGAGTCTCCACCAAGTGCAGAATTAGGAATTGCGTAAGGCGTAAAGTTTACTCACGTGAGAAAAATCGTACACATGCGCCAATTTGCATACGTAAGCACATTTGCGAATACGCAAATAAATACTCACGGGAGCAACTCGATCCATGTGTACAGGGCTTTTATCATTTTGTTTTCTTTCTTGTTAGCATTTTCCCATCGCGCTATCTTCAGAAATTGAAATAATTATTATCTGCTTGACTTTTTGTTACGGAGGTCACGTAAATAACAATATTCATATTAGTTCATTACAGTACCACAAATCAACTTTCTTAACTGGTTTTAAACAGCCCTTAAGAATATGACATTCTGCACATTTTCAAAAAAAATGTTGCTTGAGACTTGTTTGCACTTTTACAATTTATGTTTACGGATACTTTGGGTATGTGTTATATGTAACAAAACTGGAATACGCCAATCTTAAACTGATTCTAAACTGAACAAATTCTTTACACACTCAGTCTTTTTTGCCGTGTTCTTCATTCTTGCGGCATAAATCAACAATTTTAATGATGAACTCCCTCAGTATACATTGCTGTTTCACGTCAGCATTGTTTGTGTATGGATCATATCAAATGAAAAACAGTAAGAAGTTTGACTGGTAAGGAAACTGCCTCATCAGTTTCGTATTTTCCGTATAAAACTGCTTAGCTTGATCAGTTTTTCATTTAATACATGATTTAAAATTTTCTGTTCTGTTTCAAATCTCGTAATGCATGATAGTGAATGTTAAGTGAGAATCCAAACTATATGCCTTCCAAAGTAAATAGGAAAATTCTCATGAACTGACATAATTCAGTCCCAGATCCAACCCTAAACACCATGTGGGAAACAGACAACAAAAAACTAGTCACCACCAAAGACATCATCAGCGGCAGTCATGTAAACAGCCATTTCCCATGTAGGTGGTCACCCGGCTAGCCTTAACATCACAAACGAGATATCAATGACAAACACAGCAACAACAAAAAATAAAATAACCAAGAAAAACCAAACCAGAAGTGCTGCCTTTGGACGGTCAGTAATGAAATTACTGAGCGTGAGGGAGAGGGGGAGGGGGGCTTAATCGGTTTGCGGTCGCGACCAATCCTCGCCCTTTAATCTGTTTTGTTTCATCAGACACTTAGTTGTTCGGTTTGCGTGGAAGATTTCTAGTTCACAAGTGTTATATCTCAGAAACATAGAATTCAAAATTAAAACTAAGATAAAGCAAACGTAAGGATTCACAGAAATAGCAACACTGAAATTCCAGAGAAGCCTACTAGTTTAACTACGGTGGGGCCGACCCAAAGCGTCCCAATGCGGGTATAGTAGCCAGCCGTCTGTGTTACTGTTAAGTAAGGCTAAGGTTGGCGCTTTCATAAAATCCGAGGCCCGACCCACCGTCCCACAATCGAAGAAATAAGCAAAGCTGTTCACCTTGATTGGATTAATTGATTTGGTTGGCTTGATTGGTTGAATTTCAAACACAGAGTTATTAAGATTCGGTCGATTTTTATTCATTTTTTTTTTTGTTACGGCTGTCCGCGTCACACATTTAATATCATTGCTTATACTTTTAAAAAATCAACATATTGCTTAATGTATCAAAATGATAGAAAATACCGGATATAATAATGTTTTTTACATCTCTTATAGCTAAGTTGGTTGGTTGGTTTGGGGTTTACGGATCTCTCTAGACAATATTTCAGTCTATATTGCGATGTCTCATAGAAAGAGAACGAAAGCCAAAAGACCAATGTTCATGTAGTTCACCTGAGACCTTATTGTACGCATACACAATTTTTCAATTTGCTGATTTGTTACAAATTTTAAACCAGTGGCCTTAATAGCTTATAGGATGATAAGGCTCCGTCATCCGTCGTCCGTCCGTCCGTCCGTTCGTCAATATTTTTAAACATTTGAAACCGCTTGGCCGATGGTAACCGAATTTCATGTAGAGCCTGCAGGGGGCGGGAAACGAAAAGTTGTTAAAACAGTTCTGGTCACATGACCAACATGGTCGCCACGCCCAAGTATGGTAAAACTTTTAAAATTCTTCTTCTCCAGAACCAATGGGCCGATGGCCCTTAACTTGGTATATTGCATCGGGTATGCGAATACTACCAAGATTTTTCAAATTATGACCTTGGTGTGAGCTTGACCTTTTTTACGGTAAGGTCAAATGTGTTTTCTGTAGCTTTGATTTTTGGAAAATACAAGAACATAAGATTTCTTGAAAACTGTTGAAGATTTTGTTCTGACAATTGGTAAATACAGCAATCTTAATGAGTAAATAAAATGTTTTGCGTACAAGACGTCAAAGTCATTCTTCGGCCTTTGATCCTGGTCTCTCATATTTTGACAATTCCAAACATCTCCTTAAAAGCCACTAGGCCAATTGTAAACAAATTTCATGTAGAGCCTCTAGGGGGCGGGAAAATGGAAATTTATTCAAACGGACCTGGTCACGTGACCAACATGGCCGCCGTGCCCATATATGGTAAACATATTTTTCTCCAGAATAAATAGGCCGATGGCCTTTAAACTTAGTATGTAGAATTTGGTACAGGAGTGCTACCAAGATTGTTCAAATTTTGACATTGGGTTGACCTATACTTTAACAGGAGTGCATTTTTAAATTTATAATCTAAGTGCGACCTTAAGCAAAGTTAAAAAAATGATCGTGACCGATGGTGACCTTATGTCTTCATGTATTCATTTAGCAAACCTATTTTCAAATTATTATATCTAGGGTTAAAAAGATTCTGTGAAATCCATGAAGCATTTTCCATATAAAAGCGTAACATTCCAAAGTTGACCTGGCAATAAATTAGGCCAGCGTCAACACACGTTCATGATTTGATCAAATTATGATGGGCCTGAGTCCCAAATGCAACATACCAAGCCAAAAGGGCATAGGGCCTTTGGTCCTAGAGAAGAAGATTTCTGAAGTGTTTAAACATATATGGCGATGGCGGCCACACTGGTCATGTGACCATAACCATCTCAACAACTTTTGTTTCCTTGACCCAGTAAAGCTCATATGAAAAATAACTTAAGTCTGCCCAGTGGCTTCAGAGGAGAAGATGTTTGAAAATGTTGACGGGCGACAGAATTCCAGTCTCCTTCAACAAAATTCAAAGAATGACCCGAATTTTTAGCAACACAATATCTTCATTTGCTCATTTAGTTAACCATATAAAACAGCACATATCATAACTAAGACCTAAATAGTTTCAAAAAAATCCACTGTTTAAGCAGTTTTCCATATAAAAGCATAACGTAAAAAAGTTGTCCTTGCCATAAATTAGGTCGAGGTCAACGCACGGTCATGATTTGTACAAACAATTTTAGGCCAGAGTCCCCAATGCCCCATACTAAGCCACAAGGTCATTGGTCTTTTGGTTCTGGAGTAGAAGATTTTGAAGGGTTTTTGGGTCAAGTGAGCAAGCGGCTACGGGGAGCTTATAGGATGGTAAGGCTCCGTTGTCCATCATCCGTCGTCCGTCCGTCAACATTTTCAAACGACAACTCCTCTGAAACCGCTTGGCCAATAGTAACCAAATTTCATGAAGAACCTATAAGGGGCGGGGAAACGAAAAATTGTTCAAACGGTCCTGGTCACATGACCAACATGGTCGCCACGCCCATCTATGGTAAAACATTTAAAAATCTTCTTCTCAAGAACCAATAGGCTGATGGCCTTAAACTTGGTTTGATGCATTGGGTACGCAAATATACCAATGTTGTTCAAATTGTGACCTTGGTGTGGCCTTGACCCTGTTTACGGTAAGGTCAAATTTGCTTTCTGTAGCTTGTATATGGAAAAATGCTAGAATATAAGATTTCTTGAAAACTGTTAAAGATTTTGATCTGAAAATTGGTATATACAGTCATCTTAGTAAGCAAATGAAAATTTTTGCGTAAAAGAGGTCAAGGTCATCCTTTGGCCTTTGATCCTGGTCTCTCATATTTTGACAATTTCAAACATCTCCTCAAAAGCCACTTGGCCAATTGTAACTATTTTTTTTATTTTTTTTTGATTTAGAATAAACATTGTTCAATAATACATATGCAAACATATTCATACAACATTGTGATAGGAGCATATAGATAAGAATATCATTTAACAGCAAATACTATTCCTGAACTATTTGAGAGAAAAGAAAAGAGAGGTGAGCAGGCAAAGAGCCTGAGAGTAAATAAAATGGTATATGCAGGTGTTTTTTGTGTGTGTTTTACCTCAACGATTTTAAATAGACAGCATGAAGTTTGTCAAGTACCAGATCTCAGAAAGAGTAACTGAAATATCCTATACAAGAGAACTGAAGCTATGTATGTGGCTGAATATCCACGCATAACTCCTGTTCTGAAGTATGCTAGCCATTCTGGTAGAAGGCCGGCGTGGGAATCAAAACCCATCAGGGAAATCGAAACTCACTCAAAATCACTATTGGATAAGAAATAATTATTTACGAAGGAAATATATCTCTCACTTAGCATTATTTTCTTTTAAAGGCTTATAAAGCCTTGAATATTAATGTTTCTAGATGTAAATTTATTTTGGAAGATAGAATATTTTGCTAACACATATATGTAATTTACGAGTTCTTTTTACCAGTATATGAAAAAAGTATTTCCCTATCTTCTAGAGAGATTTCTATTTTTTTAACGTTCGTATATAGCCATACTTTAAGTTCGTTCCAAAATACTCTTACCGTTGGACATGAGAAAACAGGTGGTATTTTTTTCTGGGTGTTCCTTACAAAAAGAACATACTTCACTATCAATTTTATTAATTTTAGAGAGAAAAGAATTTGTAACTAGAATTTTATTGTTTATTTTATATTGAAAATCCCGAAGTTTAACTTCATGCCATTGTTTTATATTTAGAAAATATACTTTTCATTCATTTTCATTAATGTCACCTATTTCTGCTTGCCATTTACCCTGTGAAATATATTCATTTACACCTACAAAAGTGTCATAGAATTTTCTACTTCCTTTTTTAGCCTTAATCAGTTTCTTAACATAAATATTACACATGACGTTTCTTTTGTTTTCTAAAATAAAAACGAAGTTATCATTTATTAGAGTTTTCCATGATTGGGCTATATTGTTTATAAGATGTTGATAATCTAAAACAGGTACCTTTTATATAATACATTGCTTTCAATTGTTCAAAAGAATAAAACTCGCCATTTTCAGCTACAATATCATAGACTACTCTAATGCCTTTTTCGTGCCAATCTTAAAAAACACTTTTCCTTGTCCTATATTTTCAATATACCATAGCGGGGATTCAAGAATTTGACCTATATTCTCAACAGGTATAATTTTACAAAATTCTACCCAAGTGTGCATAAGGTCCTTCCAAAATAGTTTTTGTAGGCCTCAACTTAGTTTAACTGCATCGACACCACCTATAGAGAAAAGTTTATGGAAACTGATAAGAGATAAGTGTGTCCATTCATTTGGTTTCGACTGTTGGATTATTCTTCTAAGCCAATATTCCTTTAAAGCTTAAATAAATTCTGAGACCAGCGTAAGCAATATTTTTAACTATAAAATTTCTTTTTATACTTTCGGGACCAAAATTCCATAAAAAAAATAAAATAGATTTTCTTATTCCTTTATTAGTCCATTCGGCGGGGCTGGCAACGAAGTAAAAAAGTTGGACAAACTTAGACACTGCAACGAATTTAATAATTACAATTCTTCAAGAAAGACTTAGTCTTCTTTGTAACCAAATTTCATGTAGAGCCTCTAGGGGGCGGGAAAATGTAAATTTATTCAAACGGTCTTGGTCACATCACCAACATGGCAAACATGACCTTGGGTTGACCTTGACTTTTTTACGGTAAGGTCAAATTTGCTTTCTATAGCTTTTATATGGGAAAATGCTAGAACATAAGATTTCTTGGAAACCGTTGAAGATTTTGACCTGAAAATTGGTATATACAGTCATTTTAATTAGTCCATAAAAAATTTTGCGTACAAGAGGTCAAGGTCATTCTTTGACCTTTGGTCCTGGTCTCTCATATTTTGACAATTTCTCACATCTCCTCAAAAGCCAATGAAATTTCATATAGAGCCTCTAAGGGCTGAGGGAATGGAAATTCGTTAAAACGGTCTGGGTCACATTACCAACATGCCGGTCATGCCCATATATGGCAAAAACCTTTAAAAATCTTCTTCTCCAGAACCAAATGATCGATGGCCTTGAAATTTGGTATATAGCAGCTGATTCAGGTAATTGAGTACTATCAAGATTGTTCAAATGATGACCTTGGGCTGACCTTGACCTTTTTTAAGGTAAGCTCAAGTATGGGAAAATGCTAGAACATAAGATGTCATGGCAAGTTTAATAGATTTTGGCCTCAAATTTAGTATATACAGTCGGCTTCATTAGTACTTGGAAGATTTGCGGGTACAAGCGGTCAAGATCATTCTATGACCTCTGACCCATGTCTCTCATATTTTGACAACTTTAGACATCTCCTCAAAAGCCACTGGGCTAATTGTTATCAAATTTTATACACAGCCTCCAGAGACTGAGGGAATGAATATTTATCCAAGCGGTCAATGTCACATGACCAACATGGCCACCATACTCAGATGAGCGATTCAGGGCCTCATGGCCCTCTTGTTTAACATATATGGGTAGCCATTTTGACCATGTGTCCTTTACCAGAAGAACAAACTCTGGTTCATTTGATGTAGTTAAGCTCCATATGAAATATGACTTCAATCGGCCCAGTAGCTTCAGAGGAGAAAATGATTGAAAATTTTGACGATCTACAGAATCTCAGTGACCTTGAGCGAAGGTCAGAGAAAGACCTTAAGCAGCACAATATCTTCATCTGTTTATTTACCATGTGTACCAAATATTAAACCTTGGCCTTAAATAGTTTCTGAAAAATCCACTGTTAAAGGATATTCCAAAATCAAATCATAACCTACCAAAGTTGACATTGCAATAATTTAGCTCAAGTTCAATTACGGTCATGATTTGTATAATTATGATGGGCGTGAGTCCTCAATGCAACTGACCAATTCACAAGGTCATGCCCTTTGCTTCTTGAGCAGCAGATTTTGAAGGGTTTTTACCATATATGGTTGTGGTGGCTAGCTTGGTCATGTGACCAAATCATCTGTACAAACCCAGGTTCCTCTGAACCGGCAAACCTCCATAGAAATATGACTTCAATCGGCCCAGAGGTTTCAGAGGAGAAAATGTTGAAAATGTTGAAGGGCGAAAGAATCTCAGTGACCTTGAACAAAGGACAAAATATAACCTTGACCGTTAGCAACATCATACCTTTATTTGCTCATTAAGTTAACCATATATACCAAACATTATACCTTAGGCTAAATTGTTTCTAAGAAATTCACTGATTCAGAATTTCCATATACAAGCATAGTCTACTAAGGTTAACTTTGCCTTAAATTAGGTCGAGGTCTATGCACGGTCATGATTTGTATAAACTATGATGGGCCCGAGTCCCCAATGCTCAAATGAAGCCACAAGGACATTGGACATTTGGTTCTGGAGAAGATTTTTTTCAGGGGTTTATTATATATGGGCATGGAGGACATCTGGGTCGTCTGACCCAGACGATCTGAAAAAAAGTTCTTTTAACCTATTTAAGCTTCATCTGAAATATGGTTTCAATCGATCAGTGGCTGATCTTGATCAAATGTCAAAAGATGGCACTGAACTCTAGCAACAAAACATCTTCATTTGCCTATCTAGTTAACCATATATACCAAATGTTAAACCTTAGACTTGCATAGTTTTTGAGAAATCCACTGATTAAGCATTTTCCCATATAACAGTATACCGTACCAAAGTTGTTAGGTCATGGTCGACCTACGGTCTTCATTTGTATGAACTATAATGGGCTTAAGAGTCTAATGCTACATCCAAGTTTCAAGGTCATAGGCTTTTCGGCTCTGCAGAAGAAAATTTTTGAAGGGATTTTACCATATATGGGCGTGGCAGTCTCGGTCATGTGACGCAGACCCTGTGAACAAACTTTCATTCCCCCATTCCACTGAGACTCCATATGAAATTTGGTTTCAATCGGCCCTGTGGTTTCAGAGGAGATGTTTGAAAATGTTGACGGTCGACGACGGACCGAAGGACGACTGAACCTGCCTATAATATAAGCTCACCCATGAGCCTAAAGGCTCAGGTGAGCTAAAAGGGACGGTGGACGATTGGAAAAATATAAAAAACAACCCTCACATGCACCTACCGGAGGCACAGTAGGCCATTTCCGTACTATACCTCAAATTAATAGGACGTACTGGCACTTATCGCCCGACCCGACCGCCTGATCTTGTGAACCAGGCATGAATAAAGCTACGCACGCAACATGTTATACAATAACAATGTAACAGCTTAAACATTTGCTGTTGCTATCCTGTAAATAAGTTTTCTTTACTGTAGAAACAGTTTATGTTGCAAAACTTTAAGTTTTGTCCACAATGTGGTGGGGCAAAGTCAGTCACTACACTCTGTACCTATTAAGGTAGACCATTGGTGAATTGTATTGCATTTGCCCAAACAAAACAGAGGTATTGTTCGCTCAACCTTTGAGTAGATTACCACTAAATATTCATGAACCGCCTCTTTCGAGGAGAAACGTCAGTCAAGAAGAGAATGGTTAGAATGGCCGCCATTAGTAAGGTAACTTATGTAAAACATCGTTAAATAAAATAACAGACCTAGATGAATAATATTAAATAGCAAACTTGATTTTTTTGCTGTAAACCACTAAGTATCAGATAGTTTTATAACTTCACTCAGTACTAAATTGACGCGCCAAAACTGCACGCGCTTGGGTTACGTGTTCTAGTTAAAATAGCGGCCTCAAGAGCAGGGAAACATGTGTTTTTTTCTTCTTTAAACCATCGGCTAGTGTCGTTCTTCAGAATGCGGTATTTATTTTGAGTTTTCAAGTGCTAGCTTAAATGGTATTTCTGTTGCCTATGTACGATAATACACAGTTCCGAGAATAGCTGCTAAGCGCCGCCTGCTTAGTTACTGTTACTACGTCTCACAAGCTTCCACAAAGATGGCGGAAAAACAAATGACAAATGCAAGTGCCTGCTAAATGTTGGCGATCTATGGCGAAGAATCAGCCTCCTCATGGCCTACACATGGTAGTTGGTGCATCATGCATTTCCGATGCGTTCTGTTCTTGCAAAGCAGGGTAAATTTATCAAAAGTGGTGTTAGTTTGTTTTCTTTAAACAGGTATATATCCCTTCATTAACTGAAAGGTAAAATAACGGACTTATGTTGGTATTGACCACGTGCGATTTGTTTGTGAGACTATGTCACGTGCTAAGTTGTCGTTGCATTGGCCAGGTATACGATATCATGTGATTTTGTGTGACATTCTGGGTGTGGCTCGGAACTGTGTATTGGTGGTAAGTTACTTATACAAATGACACTAACTACCGTGAAGATCCTAAGCTTTTGGGCAGATAGGCTTATACAAAAAGTCGAAACTGAGATCAGACTGCTTCTTAGAAACCGTTTTGATTTGCCATTCCGTCTGCACATTTGTGGTGGTATTACGAGGGGTGATCATTAAATAATGGAAACTAGCATCTATTGCATTAGCTATGTATAAAAACAATACTCCAGATATATAAGCAAGCATATAACATAAAATTTAGTTCTAAAGTAGTTTTAGGAATATCGTTGCCATGGCAACGATGCCTTAAACGTCTAAGTGTTTAGTCTCTAATTATTTGCATATTTCCATGTGTATTTCCTGCTGATAAGTAACAAAGAATGGATAAAGGTTTGTTGTGGTGTGATGGCTTGATTCAAGTCTCAGATATTTAAAGAAAAATATATTATTATTCACGCCTTGCACTCAAACATGGCAAAATACAGACCGTAAAAGACTTTTGATCAAGCAAAAATTAACGTTTTCGCCGATTTTAAGCCATAGGGACAAGAATTGTGACGTCATTGCACTTTAACAAGCAGGGCCTTGGGAGAATTATATAGCAGAAAGAACCAAAATTATCCTGTATTTATTTATTTATTTATATTTGGTATCACAGCTTAGCATATAAATAAAACAATACAATGTGATGTTAAATATACATATAAAACATACATATAAAACAACAACACATGCAAAGTTCTATGACTTGCCTGCCAGATACCAAGGATAACACAAGAAAGAGAAAGGAATTTCTCTTATTTCTATTGTGGTCCTTGTATAGTGAGGCACTATTAAATTTAAACCAAGATAAGAGCATAATTAGGAATCTAAAACTGACAAAACATTTTAGCCTAAAAACACTATGTCTCAAACAAGCTTCGATAAAACAGAGAATAATATATGTTGATATCTTAATAAAATCCCTTACATACTGAGTGTATTTAAAATGAGAGTTTTAACAGGTTTAACTGTACTTGATAACCGATCAATTAACTTTAGCATAGTTCTAGAAATTACGGAATAAAATGTCAAATTCCATAAAAATCAATTATTTAAACCCCTGCTTTAGCTTTAATTAATACCAGATTTCAGAACATTTTCATGAACAATCATTATATGCGTGTTTCTTAATCTAAAACCTAACTATAACGGCAGGTGTTCCTAAATTTTGAATATCTCTTTACATATCGTACATAATGAACATAATAAAAACACCTCCTCATCAAAATGACGTCGAAAAATTTCACATGTGGTACCCGGTATGAACGTGACGTCATATGTTGCTATGGTAAAACGTTAAAATTTCGATTTGGACTCGAAAGCTCAAAAGACACTTTTTGGTGTTACATGAAGGATACTTATTTCTGTATAAAATCAAGTAATCTACGAAGGTGTTTCCATTACTTAATAATCACCCCACGTATTTTATGATAAAACCGAAATAATAGGGAAATAAATAGTAGGTCAAGGGCCTACTTTGGTTGCAGCAGGTGCGAAATGGCGGTTGTCTGTTTATTTGAGTTTCTCAGATTTTGGGGTATTTTTTAACTTTAACATTGTTTTGCAAGGAAACGAAACGGTGAAAAATTGGTGTTTTTATCTTATTATATAACATACAATGTAAGTATTTCTGAAATAATATGCATAAGCTTGCCCCATCGATCAAATATATTTTCATGAACTTTTTCATGACATTAAACTTTCTTGCATTTTAAAACAAAATGTAAAAAAGTACTTATTATCAAGATAAGTATATTGTTTTTTCAACAGTTTGTTTTAAATATCCTATATTATAGAGTATATGAATCGCAGAAATGAAACTGCATTCATATGCTAGAAATATGAATTTGAATATAAACTGTGTAAAAAAGTATGTAGATATACAAAATTTTGATATTTTGAAAACGAAACGGTAAAAATATTTTTTCTTATCCAAATGTTTTATAGCCCTGTGGGTTATTAGACTGTTAAAGTGGTTTGAATGAATATTTTTATTAAGTATACAACTGCCTTAAACCAATAATTATTAATCTCTGTCATGTTTACACCCATCAGCATAGATCACAAAAACTTAATTGGCAAACAAAAGTAAGTGCATCATGCTAAAGATAAGATAAACCTGTATAGTTACATAAAACTGACATTTTTGATCATCTCTAATTGTGTTTGCAATAGAATACAGTATTACTAATGGCCAGTTTGAAAGTCAAGATACAGCCGCTAGGAACAAATTTTTCTACTTTGCATCGACCTTTAATATGCTTTGGATATTTGTCTAGCATTGTGCTATATTTCTCGCTGTTATAAAAAAGTGTACTTTTTTCACATATCTGCCCTGCTGGGGTGTCAGTTTTATGGTTAACAAAATCGACGTTTGTTGGCCGGAGGGAAGGTCTGTTCCCGGTTGTCTAAAATGGAAACGGACACATGAATAAGCGGATGACAAACAGAATCGCAATTTGCAGATTCTAAGATTTTAAATGAGACTAAGTAAACTTTGCCTAGCCTGGGTGCAGCCAGATCGAGTCTTAAGTGACTTTTACATACTAATGGCATAACCACAAAGCTTCATAGGATTAAGAATAACACCGAGACAACCATTTTAGCTTTACTGCCTTTTTTGTTTTTGTTTTTATATTCTATATCCTATTTTCGTTAAAACTATTAGGGTCGATACTATGAACATCCCTTCATTGTTTATCTGGGAGGCAGAAAAAATGTAAGTGCAGGGTTTACACCAAAATCAAACAGGGTTGATCGGGTTAGAAAAAAAAACCCCGGGTGATTCTTATGGCTCATGTCCCTTCTTCCGAATAAGTTAACTGCTCTTGAAGGAATTGTTTTAGATTTTAATTAGGTCTAAAACCAAAACCGTGACTACATACCAATCAAGCAGAAAATAAGCTGATACAGATACGATCTGGCGTACAACAGGTAAAATGTGGGACTTACCTTCATCTATCTTATGAGCTTTTGTCAAGTCAGTGAGTCCAACGCCCGTGAATTTAGCATTGATTAGCAAAAGGCAATGTCCTACAAAATGAAGATAAATAGGGGTTAATTAAGGAATGAATTTCATTTTTCTGAGGTTTATCGAAGTGTAAACTACATTGGGTCACGCGCAAAGTAAATGAACCCCGAATGGGTTCATGTAAACTTTGCTAGTGATCCAATGTAGTTTACACTTCGATAAACATCAGAAAAATTAAGTTCGTTGCTTATATTTACATCTGTTGCAATCAAATCTTTCGTGAAAAAATCTTATAAAAGCGCTAAAATTGAAGCAGTAAAACATGTACACGCAGTTTTTTTACTAACAGCAGAACGGCATGCATGACGTCATGACGTTGCTGACGTCCAATCATGTTGTAGAGAGCCATTGTTTATTTTTACGTCATTGACGTCGCATTTCTCAATGTGATTATTGGAATGTAAACTACATTACGTTCCAATGGTTTACTATAGGGCTTTTCAGTAAATACACCAATAATGTAAATATTAGGGTTTCCGAATATGAACATCAGTTTAAGAGCATTGTTTTACGTGTTGGTAAACAATATTACAACCGTAACGAACAGTCGCCAATGATGGTGGCAGAGAGCTTGTGGGATCGGACAGACAATAACTTCAGAAATTCATATGTGGGATCCGAAAGCTCTGCTACATATATGTTATATATATTTATAAGTATTTAATAGCACCTTTAATTCAATAGACCTCTGTTACATTGTTATCTCTCCTAGTTTTATGGCCCGTGATTTGGCGAGATTTCGTGTTACATCACACGCGGTGAGGTGGGGGTGCATTTATTAGACACAGCAACACATATCGTAGGCTTTTTTATATAATCGATTAAGATAAATAAAATGATTTAAAAGGCGATTTTTAATTATATAATGATTTCAAATTATTTAAAGCGCACTTGAAAAACTGATTCAATCCCCGTGTCAAGCATCGGTTGTCATTTACAAATCGATTTTGTTTGTTCTTTTTCCTTTTTCCTCCAAATGTCTTACATGTTTTGATATAAATTTATAGCTTTATATTTTATATAGAGAGGCGCCGTGATCGATTGGCTAGAGACACTCGGTTATAGTGCAAAAGTCGCCGGAAAGTCGTGTGTTCGCGGCTCACCGTCGCCATCCGACGACTGGAAAACTCTGTCAACTTAGCAGTAAATGGGTACTTTTAAATAAGGGTGATGGGCTCCGCATTTCATATGCTGTGCCAAAGATGAAAATAAGGTTAATGTTACCAAACCCTAATCAGTTCATTTTCCATTTCTCAGTGAATATATGTGCAAGTTTGGTTTAAATCCATCCATCCATTCAGGAAATATGGTGCAGACAAGGCTTTTTTTGAACACTCTTTGACCTCTTGTGACCTTGAAAATGGGGTCAAGGTCACCGAAATCTAACCTATTTTTTTGCCATCTCCCGATGTTATGTCTGTACCAGTTTGGTAAAAATCCATCGATTCCTTCAGAAGATATGGTGCAGAAAAGCTATTTTCATCATTCTTTGACCCCCTGTTACCTTGAAAATGATGTATCTGTGCAAGTTTGGTCAAAATCCATACATCCCTTCAGGAGATAGAGTGCAGACAAGAAGCTACGCTGACGCCGACGCTGACGCCGACGCTGACGCTGACGCCGACGCCGACGGGATACACACCAAAAACAATATGTCCCCCCATGGTTGGGGACATAATAATAATAATTATAAAATTAATAGAAAAAAATATTATTATTATTTCTACTTTTTATAATTATTATTAATATTATTATTATTATTATTGCAAAAGCAATGGTAATTGCAGGTAAACTTGCTCTGGATAAATGGAATCTATCATTGGTCTCCGATGCGGACAGGGAAATCCTAACCCGAGGGCATACGGGGTGTGTCGAAAACGAGGCCTACACACCCCTTGTGCCAGAGGGTTGGGATTTCTCTGTCAGCATCGGAGACCAATGATCGATAATTTTTTTACCTACGAAAACATTTTGTTTTTTTTTAAAATGAACAGGGAAGTATTATTTCATGCGAACATGTACAAACATAAGTAGTACAACCGCATCAGCCACGTGGCTTCTGAAGTGAACAAATATGTTAGAACTAGGTCCTTGTGAAATTCATATTGAAGAACAAAAATTGTATTGCGACGACTACAGTTAGCCCGTGTTTGACGTTAATTGTGATTTAACTTCAACGTAATTTCATAAGTCAGTGGGTGTTACGAAATGGATCCGATCGTCGACTATGTCGTCGAAATTATTTTAATCCTTTCAATCAGTAGGGCTACAGTTTTTAGGGCAACTGTGGTAATAAAACATTTACGGAAATTGTGGCTACGTTATGCATGGGTTGTTTGTGAATACCTCTCGTGGACAGCGTATTGCATGATTTTAAGGCGAATACCTGCACGAGTCTCTTGATTGTGGTCGACGTGGTGCATGATTTTAAGGTGAATACCTGCACGCTTAGATTCGTGTCGCATGATTTAAAAGTGAGACGCATAGTATTTATACTCCTATTCTTTAGTGAAAAATTAGACGTGGCTGTTTAATTCTTATACTGAGGACGTTATATTGACGTGTGTCTAGTTTCTGTGTTAAGACCTGAAGGGTAAGATTTTATTATATTTATTTAGTATAGTTTGGCTAAGAATGAAAATTCTGACTTCTGATTGATATGGTATGATTATATGTGTCGACTGATTTGATTTTGTTGACAGTGATCAGGCTGCGCTTGTGTCGACTGATTTTGTTAATAATCATGCTGCGCATAATATTTGTATATTAGGATTATCGACTGATTTTGTCGGTAGTGATCATGCTGCGCATAATATTTGTATATTAGGAAGTTTTGTAAACTACGGAAATAGTTTATATCACTGATGTTGGTTACAATGGTGTGCGTCTATTTGACGTCCAGTGACGTCAGTTGCATTCATGTTATTCATGTGACGTCAGTTGCATTCATGGTATTGCGACGTCAGCACTTTTTATATTAGTTTCACTGGTGTGCGTCTAATTGACGTCCAGTGACGTCAATTACATTATGTTATTCATGTTACGTCAGTTGCATTCATGTTATTCATGTGACGTCAGTTGCATCATGTTATTGCGACGTCAGCACTTTTTATGTTAGTTTCACGTATACGTGGTCTATAGAAGTAGATTGATTTGTAATGGAACTATTTTACATACTCGCGACGTCAAGTGACGTCATAGCATGCACCGCATTAAGGGTTTTTTCCATACATTATATTGGTAACATTTGGTCATCATGCGTTTGATTTGCCTTCACTAGACGGCGTCATATGGTATAACATCATTGATGTCATGATGTCAGGTCAAACGTTATGATCCCAAATGTGTTAGAAACGTTTATTCAGTTATTATATTCTATGGCAAATGGTATTACGCTTAGTTTAAAGAAATGAATTAATACATATGCGAGTTAGATTTTGGTCAATCAATTTAATGTAAATAGGTCATTGTTTAGATTCATTCATGTTTTATGTGGGATATGTCATGGTAATACCTGTTGGCGTCAGTATACTTCTTGACAATGTTTGGCGTCAGATCCTTCGACGCACATGCGTGGTAGGATCTACGTTTCTTCATTGGCGGAAGTGGTAAGCACAATTTTGGCTTTACATCGTGAGCGCGTGTCGTGTCTAGTGACACGGCTGGCGTGTGTACGTTATGCTCGGCATTTGCCGAGGGCATTGTATGGTATTTCCAAGACAGGCCCAAGTCTTACGTATTGTTATTATGTAGTTACAATATATTAAGTGTAAGTTCGTTATTGTTAGGCACATCAAGTCCGGCAGTCAGCTGTTAGGGCTTAGAGCCACGTCTCACCTGGAGATCCTATACCCATCTCCAGGTAAATACCAACCCGGGTAGAGGCAGTTACAACGCCGCTTGTGCATGTTTCTCAAGCAGAGGCGGGAAGCACAAAATGTAGGCGAAGTCCATGATATTACTGCGGAAGTGAAAGTGGGACTGTGTTCGTCCACTAAAGTGTCTTATTATATATAGACTGGTCCCTGGTACGATCCAGGGAGCGACCAGTATATAAGCGTGCGCGTATTAATATAAGTTGGTGTTCCTCATGTTATATGGACTGGCCCATGATATGATCCAAGGAACGACAAATTGAAGTCTACCAACATAAGGCCTTGTTTTGTTTTTGTATGAGCTCAAACTAACGTTTCTTTGTTCTTTGTGTTTTCCTTTAGTTCATGGCGCTGAGCCGAGTACGGTGTTGACGTCAGACGGTAATCTATTTGCGTATTGTTCGCAAATCGATTGCAGATTTGAAACAAACACCTTACTTGGGCCAGCGACATGAACTGATATGTGTTGTATATTATTGTAATTGTGACAGTTGTAAATTGTATTTTTGTATATAGAATTTACATTATATATAAACTTCAAAAAATTCTAACGTTGTTAGAGTTTCCTTGTTAGTGTTATACACTGGTCGATAACCCTTTAACCGGAAGTCACCCTCCGCCGTCCTGGCGACGCATAAGGCTCTACACCCGTGTCAACCGTGTGTAAAACCTTCTGCGTAACAGTGGGTAACGGCTACAAAATGGCAGTATCCTCGACAGTGTTTGTCACGATGAAACATTTAGGCCCGATTACAGGTCACAGCTAGAACACATTTTAATAAGTCCGTGGTTTATTTTACCGAAAGGCCCAATGTAAACTTTTGGTGTTCCGAATGCTAAACCGTGTACTAAGTTCGACGTGAAATCGGGCCTTAGTATTTCGGATTTGTTTCCGACTTTAACACATAGGAACAGATAATAATGGAATGATAAGGAACGAAATGCCTTTTTAGTATTTTATTGATGTGGAAACTCTGGCGAATCCCTCACAGAATCGCTAGGCCGGGCGCATCGGAATTCAATAAGCGCGTATTGATTTACAGAATTCAAGCTCATGTGGGCTGACACAGCCCATGGGCAAGACAGAATTTTCCAACACCGCTTAAAATAGAACAAACTCAGTCCAGTAGATAAGAAAATCAAAGGTATGATATGCCGTCAAAAATTAAAATAAGAAAACAACAACAACAACAAACAATTAAAAGTAATTAGTGAGACAAGACAGTGATTAAGGGATAATTTCATGATTTGAATATTTACTTCCCCTTTTTTATTTGGTATAATTATAATTATAATAGTTCAGACTTCATTGATAGAGATGGAGAGTAGATGTCGGGTAACAGATAGACAGATTATAAATAAATATTCAGTCTGTAGTTTATCGCTTAATTGCAAATTCAACATTTCGATATTTGGACGTATTTATATATCTAAGTTTTTTGTGTACATTGTATTTAATTTATACACAAGCATTTCTATCTTTTCTTAATAAAATTATGGAAAATAAAAGTATTAAATAAGCAATCATTAGGACTAAAAGATCTCAGAAATGATTAAAACAATCGATTTCCATCGATTACATAGAAAGTCTCACTGCATTAAAATCCGATTGCCTCATGCGTGTAAAGTCTCGCCGATTGTCCAGGAATATCGCGTCACCTAGGCGGAACATGCATAAGCAGAAACAATGTAGAAAAGAAATCCATGTCACAATAAAATGCCGTTATATCACTATACTAAGTCATTCTTTCCTTATCAGTCATTAATGAAAAATAGCAATTCATTTTGAAAATCCTTCCACAACTGAAGTTGCAAGACCTTTCCCTGCTAATATACCCCCTGCATAATCTAAGACAATTTTATAGGAATTATGTTTTTTCCGAACGCCCATTCGGATACGTGTAAATAAGACATGCAAGCATTGTGGCCGTTGGAGCGTAAAGATTTGGCGACCGACTAAGTGCGATACCTACATGCTTATTTTTGAAGTTCACTTATACTAATATTTAGATTTCATTGTTATATTGAGCACTGAATCATCCCTGGTATCTTAGTCAATGTCCCAGCTAAGACTGTGTTTGGCTAAGATGGTAAAGTGTTACGTAAACAAGAGGGCCATGAGACCCTGAATCTCTCACCTGGGCGATTGGCAAGGTGGCTTTTTCTTATCATGTCTGAAACTGTCAAAATATGAGTCTTGGGTCAAAAGTCAAAGAATGACCATGACCGCTTGTACTCACAAATCTTCATGTACTCATTAAGACAACCATATATACCATTTTTAGGCCAAAATCTTCAAAATTTTCCACGAAATCTTATGTTCTAGCATTTTCCCATATTTGACCATGCTGCAAAAAAGGTCAAGGTAAACCCAAGTCACCATTTGAACAGTCTTGGTGGTACTCTAGTACTCCATGCTACTTACCAAGTCTCCAGGCCATAGGTGTTTTGGTTCTGGAGAAGAAAAATATTAAAGAATTATACCATAAGTGGTAATGGTGGCCATGTTGGTCATGTGACCTAGATCGTTTGAACATTTTTTTATGCAATAAACCCCTGGAGGCTCTATATGAAATGTGTTTACAATTGGCCCTTTGGCTTTTGAGGAAATGGTTAAAAAAGTCAAAATATGAGCGATCTGGATCAAAGGTCAAGAAATGACCTTGACCTCTTGTACTCATAATTCTTCATGATCTCATTAAGACAACTGTATATACCAATTTTTAGGCCAAAATCTTCAAAACTTTCGATGAAATCTTTATGTTCCGCTTTTTCCCATATTTGACCTTGCTGTAAAAAAAAGGTCAACACAAGTTCATAATTTGAACAATCTTGATAGCACTCAAGTACCCAATGCTACATACCAAGTCTGGAGGCCATCAGTCAATTGGTTCTGGAGAAGAAGATTTTTAAAGGTTTCTACCATATATGGGCATAGTGGCCATGTTGGTCATGTGACCAGGACCGTTAGAAAATTTTCTCATTCCCTCAACCCCTGGCGGCTCTAAATATAAATTTTGTCACAATTGGCTTGCTGGTTTTTGAGGAGATTGTTTGAAATTGTCAAAATATGAGAGTTCTGGGTCAAAGGTCAAAGAATGACCTTGACCTCTTGTACTCACAAATCTTCATGTACTCATTAAGATGACTGTATATACCAATTTTTAGGCCAAAATCTTCAAAACTTATCATGAAATTTCCTGTTCTAACATTTTCCCATATTTGACCTTGCCGTAAAAAAGGTCAAGGTCAACACAAGGTCATAATTTGAACCATCTTGATAGTACTCAAGTACCCAATACTACATACCAAGTCTCAAGGCCATCCGTCAACTGGTTCTGGAGAAGAAGATTTTTAAATGTTTTTACCATATATGGGCGTGGTGGCCATGTTGGTCATGTGACTTGGACGGTATAAATACATTTTTGTTCTCTCAACCCCTGAAGGCTCTATATGAAATTTGGTTTCAATTGGCCCAGTGGCTTTTGAGGAGATTGTTAGAACTTATCAAAATATGAGATTTCTGGGTCAAAGGCCAAAGAATGACCTTGACCTCTTGTACTCGTAAATCTTCATGTAGTCATTAAGATGACTGTAGATACCAATTTTTAGACCAAAATCTCTAAAAGTTTCCAAGATATCTTATGTTGTAGCATCTTGCCATATAAAAGCATAAGGAAGCAAATTTGTCCTTACCGTAAAAAAGGTCAAGGTCAACCCAAGGTCATATTTTGAACAATCAGGGTAGTACTTGCGTACACGATGCTACATATCAAGTTTCAAGGCCATCGGCTTATTGGTTCTGGAGAAGAAGATTTTTGTTTAGGTTATTACCATATATGGGCATGGCAGCCATGTTGGTCATGTGACCAGGACCGTTTGAACAACTTTTCGTTCCTAAGGTCCCAGGAGGCTCTATATGAAATTTGGTTACAATCGGCCCAGCGGTTTCAGAGGAGAAGTCATTTGAAATTGTGGACGGACGGACGACGGAGCCTTACCAACCTATAAGCTCCCCCGGAGCCGCTGGCTCAGGTGAGCTAAAAATCTAGATTCTGTTTATGTAATTTAAGTAAACATTTTGTAAATTTCTGAGCTTTGACCTTTACGATGGCCCAAGATCATTTATGTTGTAAATGTGTTGAACGTATACGTTTCAATATCATGGTGCATAACCATATCGGACGCTATCTGTGGAAATCTGCGTTACTTGACTCTATCTGCGAGTGCTACGGACTCTATTTGTTACTTGCAATGGACGCTTCGGCGATTTAGTCGAAGAAAAAGGGACAAAACGTGTAATTACTGGGTTTCATGGTTTCCACGGAACACATATCTTATTTTTCCTAATATTTCTGTCGATATTATTCAGCCAGCGATGTTCAGTGCTTATCATCAGTGAAATCAAATGCAGCGTGATAGTGCAGGAGCGTACATGGCCCATGAAAACAAGGAAAAACTCAGTGTTTTTATTTATGGGTAATGAATTTTGTCCTTAATTTACGAAGATGATTATGTTATTGATAATTTACACATGTTGTTAGGTGTATAAATAAAATCTTTACTTTAATATCAATGTTTAAAGGTCACCACCCGTTATTTTCAATGTTCCGGATTCTATTTGTGTCTCCGAAATAATGTAATTTTATGCCAACGGACAGATGTTGTCCTCAAGGCAACGGACTATACTTGTGAACAGCGGACCTTACTTGTGATGCTTGTTTTCTTTTTTTCAGCCAAAAACGTTTGAAAGATAGCTCTATTCTATTTGATCGTTTTTGAATTTGTCTTATAGAAACGTTTTAAATTGCTGACGTTTAGACGCTATATGCCCTTACCAGGGTTGAGCGTCTATAAATAACTTAAACATTCATTCATTCATTCTATTCTATTCTGTTCTATCCCATAACCTTACAAGGTCGTTGGGGCACCACAGATGACTTTGAAACGACCCCTTTCCACCTTGTCCTGTTTTCAGCTGCCGTACTTGAACTGGCAAAGTCCATTCCTGTCCACTCTTTATTATTGTCTTCCCACCTCTTCTCCTGTCTACCTCTTCTTCTTTTTTTCCTTTCACTGTGCCCTGCAGAATAGTCTTAGTTCTATATTCATTGTTTTAAAGATTACCTTTCCTCTTCTTACACATCGGACCAGGAAATTTAAGAACTGATAGCAACTCTTTTCTTGCCCAGGTGCTGCAGTGTGGGGAAATTGTAAGTGCTAAGCTGAAGACAAGGACACAACACAAGGCACCTCTCTTAGAGATCGAACTCGCGACCCTTCGATCTCAAGTCAGACACGCTACCAATTGCAACACTGTTTATGAAGAGCTTTCCTGGGTATTGTAGAGCAAAATCTATGGAAACCACATCGTTTTTTTTTTCTCAGTTAAAAGGAAATATTTTCAAGGGAGGGAACTTTTGTGTCTTTATTGTTTGTTGTTTTGATAGTATAACGTTCGTAAAAGGCACATACAAGCATGGTTACACTGATTTATGGCTACGCTAATCAAAACGTCTGAAAGCCAAGTTTTCTTGAGGCCCGGCAGATTGACGGAACACAGACCAGACAGACCAATAGACAGACCAGTGACAGACATACAAACTGACAGACAGAGCGGTGGATACGTGCGTTTTTGTGGACTGCGTCATGACAAAACATGCTCTGTGCACATGCTGACATCAAAGCCTGCACATCAGCCTGCACATCCGCGCAGTCTGATCAGCGTAATTCTGTTCGCCGCATGAATAACAACAGGTTTGATAGCTTCCAACCAGCTTGGGTGACTCCGTAGACAGTTGTGTGAATAGGCTAGTCAGAGCTCACAAAAACACGTTTACTCAGGCGCTGCAAAAGAGTAAGTCCTAACATCCTCCGAGAATGCAAATAGATTTTGAATTATCTAATACGGCCCTTCAACCGTGTTTGCATGGTAAAGACACCCGGTGCAACTTTGCACCCAGTTTGCACTCTGGGCGTATTTTGTCCATATAAAAAGGTGTTTCAAGCAAAATCAGGGCTATCTGTTAACAACTTGGCCACCTGATCAAACCTCTGCCCCTGCAACTTGGCCACCTGATCAAACCTCTGCCCCTGTTTGTCATAATGTAATCGTATTGGTTAATAACCAAAACTTCCGAGGTTATTGTTCCGCAACACAAGACTCTGGCGTGGCTCTGTTTTCCTTTCCTTACATAAGCCTAATGCAGGCATCTGACGTGAATAGCACGTCATATCATCGACTTGACACAATAAAGACTTCAATGCATAGTAGTGTTATTGTATGGTGTTTCATCCAACGCCGTGTTACCGCTGTGGAGCAATGGTTGATTGATTTGTTGCTTAACGTCCACGGTAAACAACTATGGTCATGTCGGGACGGTCAGTTAACCTAACCACACTATTCTTGGGCAGGCTTAGACCTCCTAAGCGGTTATCCAGTACAATGAAGCGCCTCGTTTGTTCTTCATTCAGGTTTTCGTGTGTGTCAGAATGAAACTCAATTCAGCGTAGGCCTACATGTCGAATATAGTTCATGGACGGATATTGATACATGTCAGAAACCTGTTGTAGGCAGAAGGGTTACCGGGAACAATAACAAAATATGGACTACCCTCTGTCTATCTTTATATGCCCTTTAAACATTTTAAAAAAGGTTTACTTTTAATATTCAAATAAAAAATATATTTTACCGGCTTACCTTACACCTTTAGGAGGACTAAATGTCTAGGGCGAAAAATACTTTAAGTCGGAACACGCACTCCCAACGACCGACGACGGTATGGCTCTGGCTTTTTGATAACTGATATCTTTCGTTTTATGGATAACTTTGTATATATTTCCTGTTAAAGACCATCTCTACATTTAAAGATAACGGTTCACTCAAAAGATGTAAAGGAAGTTGACAGTGCTCTCTATTTATGGGTTTCTTTGGCCTAATACTATGCATGTAGTTACACCAACCTATAGATGTTGTTCATAATAAACCGCGACTCTAGGTGTCCACCACCGTTTGTACTTATAACTATTCTATTCATTCTATTCTATCCCATAACCTTACTAGGTCGTTGGGCACCACAGATGACTTCGAAAAAATCCCTTGCCACCTTGTTCCGTCTTCAGCTGCCATAGCCGAGCTGGCAAATCCATTCCTGTCCACTTTGTCTTCCCACCTCCTCCTCCGTCCACACCCCCGCCTCCCCTTTCACTGTGCCCTGAAGAATTATCTTTGCTCAACCAGAAGACCTTGAGACGTGGCCAAACCACCCGGTCTTCGCCTCCCGACCAGCGTCAGGAGCCCATCATATTCTCCTATGGCTGCTTGGATCTTCCTGCGAACCTCCTCAGTGGTTATATGGTCCTTGTACGAAATGTTCAGTAACCTTCGGTAGCATCTCATTTAAAAGGCCTGCGTTCTTTTCTCTACCTCTGCTGTAAAGGCCGACGATTCACAGGCACACAGAAGTATAGAAATGACAAGAACCTCCTGCTTTTAGCCATCATGCAAGACAACTGACACAAGGCATTTGAAGCTGCTTACAGTACCCAGCTTCTGCCCTTTTACCTTGATCTTCCTCTGGATGCCATCTGCGCTGTTCGTCATCAGTTTGGTCTTCTCAGCACTGATCTCCATCTTACACCTTGTGCAGGTTTGGTCGAGACTTTCAACTAGAGCTTCTAGTTCCTGCTCTTCCTCAGCTTGAGCGTCTATGCCATCGGCAAACCGCAGATTGGCTATGTCTCTGTCGCCCATGCCAACCCTCCCTCCCCCGCCACGTTCTTCCAGAGTATCAGACATGATCCCTTCGAGAAAAATATCGAAAAGGGTGGGTGACAGAAGACATCCTTGTCTTACTCCAACTGTTGTTCTGAACCATTCTCCTGTGCTGTCATTGTTCAGGACTGCACTTGTAGCCTTGTCGTACAGTTGCTCAATTGTGCGAACCAGACCTGCACCGACATTGCATCTCCGCATGGTGGCCCAAATCAATGAAGACACGGCACAGATTCAGCTGATGTTGGAGATACTTTTTACACAGGACTCTAAGGCTGACAATCTGTTCTGTGGTGCTTCTTCCCGCTCGGAACCCAGCCTGTTCCTCAGCGATTATCTCATCGGCTTGTGGTTTAAGCCTGTTCAAGATGACTTTCAGCATGACTTATAACTGCAACTGCAAAACCATGTATACTCGCGTATTAAAACGTTGATTCATTTCTTCGGCTTTGAGGTGACCAAAACCCTCTGAAAAGTTTTAAAATGTGTGCAAGAAGAGGAATCAATCAATCATGAACGATATCTAAATAGAAATCTGCCTCGTGTTGATACCATTTTCGGATCACTAGACAAATGTAGGCCCATGCTTCTGAAGCACAGTTAGTTTCCGATGATATTGGCAGATAGAGTCCTGTGTGAAGCACGATTAGCCGCTGATAGAGTCTGGTGCTAGGCGCATATAGCATCCGCTGCCATTGTAAAAGGTAAAAAAGTCCAATTTTCTTCAAAAAGGACATATTCTTTCAACTAAGAGCCTTACAAAATTTTAAATTCATTCATTAGGATCAAACTTATCCAACCGATCTGTTTTCTTTCCATTGCGTTCGCAACTGATCGACGTTCAAAGTGGACACACTCTTCAAATTTGTCAAATCTTGACCTTCATTCCAGCTTGTAGACTCGAAAGTAAAACGAATTAGGCATAACAGCTATAGATACCGGAAGACACGGATGTCTGATGTTCCGTGCACCTTATGCCCCATAAGAAAATGTGTTGTTTACAATTATATTAGAGTTTATAAACACCCACCCTTATCTCGTTTTCCATTTTGGGACAGATAGAATCCTAAACTAACGCAAATAGACTCCGAAATACACAGATAGCGTCCAATATGGTTATGCACCGTGAATATACTGTAGTGATATGCCAATGCAAACTATACATGGATAAAATGTTCTTTACTTCTATACTGTAGTTCATTATCATTCGATAGTCCCCTGAACATTCACAGTAAATAGCAATAGTGGTTTTATAAGTACACCGCTGAATATGTGGTACATGTTTTCTATGAAGCGAATAAAAATATATCTGACAGCGAATACTATATCTGTAAACTACATAACCCCTGAAGGGACATTTCCTTTCCAATATTTATCAGAAAAGAAGTTCAAACAAGAAAATTAGAAAGGAAATCGAAACAACAAATATCTAGTTTAAACGACTTTTTATATCGTTCAAACGACATAACATGTCGTTTAAACGATATAAAATAGAATGGAAATTAAAACAAGAAAACCAGAAATGAAATGAACTCAAGAAAAACAGAAAAAAAAATTGAAACAAAAATAAACGACTTATTATCCAATTCCATTCCGATATATACGAGAAAAGAAATCGAAACAAGAAAATTAGAACGGAAAACAATACATCAAGTATCTCGTTTAAACGACTTAATATATCGTTTAAACGATATAATAAGTCGTTCAAACGAGGTATTTGTTGTTTTTATTTCCGTTCTAATTTGATATGTCGTTTAAACGATATAGTAAGTCGTTTAAACGAGATACTTGAGATATCTGATGTTTTTCTTTCCGTTCTAACTTTCTTTTTTTCACTTTCTATTCTTATAAAGAAAATGATAAGTCGTTTAAACGACATATTTTTGTTTCAATTTCTTTTGTTTTTGTTGAAATAATTTCCACTCTGGTTTCTTGTTTTAATTTCTATTCCATTTTATATCGTTCAAACGACATAATATGTCGTTTAAACGATATAATAAGTCGTTTAACGAGATATCTGTTGTTTTCATTTCCGTTCTAATGTTCTTGTTTCAATTTCTATTCTGATAAATATCGGAAAAGAAATGTCCCTTCAAGGGTTCCGTAGTAAACAGTATGTATGTTTATTATTTATAAATGATATGCATCTACTACAATTTATCATACGATGCGCAAGGCAGCAAAAGGGCCCTTAACGTCGCTGACGTTATTTTGAGTAAATGACGTCGGAAGTCAGCGAAACGTTTTCGTGCATATTCCTATGTGAAAGACAAAATGAAGTGATAGTTTCAATGAAGAAAACGATCCATTCCAGCACAAATGAATCGAGATGAATAAAGCGATCTAAGATTAAAGAAGAAAAATGTCTGGCGGTTCACTCTTATCCAAAGAGTTTCCGATTAAACAGAAAAATATTAGGCCCTATTATTTTTTCAGCAATGCCTCTTTCCGTGCCAACACCAGAGTAAATTAGATAGATCACTCTACTTTGCTATTGCCCACGGTGCTAAAACTTTGACAAGCTTTTATAGCAATGACGTCAAAACCCAACGTCACAATAACAGTTCGGCACGCGCACTTTAAGGTTGCTATCGCCAGACAAGACAAGACTAGATTCTACGGAACCCCTGAAGGGACTTTTCATTTCCGATATTTATCAAAATAGAAATTGAAACAAGAAAATTAGAATGGAAATCAAAACAACAAATATCTTGTTTAAACTTCTTATTATATCGTTTAAACGATATATTATGTCGTTTGAACGATATAAAATAGAATAGAAATTTAAACAAGAAAACCAGAGTGGAAATTATATCAAGAAAAACAGAAAAGAAATTGAAACAAAAATATATCGTTTAAACGACTTATTATCTTCTTTCCTTTCCGATATTTATAAGAATAGAAATTGAAACAATAAAAACTGAATGGAAATTAAAACAAAAGTTAGAAAAGAAATCAAAACAAGAAAATCAGAAAGGAATTTAAAGCAAGCAAAATGGAATGGATATTTATACCACAAGTTTAAAAAGAAAATGAAACAAGTTTAACAGAAAAGAAATTGGAACAAGACAATAGAATAGAAGTTTAAACAAGACACACGATCTCGTGTGAATTCAGATAACGAGGGACAACGTGAAGGCACTAAAACTTCGTCTGAGTATTCTACGAGTCGTATATACCAATTGACTTGAAGCAATTGCTAGAAGTATAAGGGTATAATTCACCGTAGAGGCAAGTGATTTTGTTTAGGACGAAGTTGAGCTTTAGAAATCTTCACTATGTTATTTCTGAAAAAGCACAATGCTCTTCTTCTACCAAAAAGAAGCAATACGATCTCATTGTACTTAACTAACATGAAAGAAAACTATTCCTGCAAAACACATAAAGTTAAAGATTTGAAACCCTCAAGGAAAACTCCTGTTTTAAACTTTAAAACTTTAACCTGTCGGTATAAAACGCATATGCTTTATAGAGCATCTAGAAATTTTACACTGCCATTCATGTCTTCTGTACTGTCCGTAAAATACACCGTCTTAAAATGTGACAGTGAATTGTTTGCATTTAGATACAAATATTAGCATAAATGGCTAAATGCGGTTTCGTTACATGGACAAGTTCTATGTTTAATCACAGAGAAGTGTTTGCGTTACAATTTGACAACCTGTTTGTTTTGTTTTATGTCAGCAGTACTGCTTTGCATTTCAAGTTCTTTTTCTCAGTTCTTAAATAAAAAAACTTGAAATCTCAATAGTTGTAATATGAGATTTTCCGACAAGAATATTTCAAGATACTTGCATCTTAAAGTCAAACATCTTTGTATACTATTTTGTAATATGACAAAATATTACCATAAAATTATCTTATTAAGGCAGTGAAACTTGTTTTATATTTGTAATTTACGGTTCATTAATGTTGTATTTGATCACACGAATTCTCCAGTCTTCCCACTAAGAAAATATCCAATTTTTGATGACACTAACACTTATATAACACTTATAGATAACTAAACCACAGAAGAACATCATTTCTAGCGCCAAATAAATTGCGAATTATGCAATTTCTTTTTGCAGACTTGAAATTTGACAAAATTTTCCAAGAAAACAATTTAAAATTACAAATAAAGTGAGCAGACTACTCAGTCTAGGGCAGAGAATAAAGACACATATACACTCAACAGCAAAAGAAACGCATATTTTTGGGTGTCTTGTTTTGCCTCCTTAAATGTAATGATATTTTACTTTTAATTAGTACTGGGATTTGCCTATACGTGGCCATAAAGTTCACAGCATTTTCTTGTCACAGTGCAATTCTTCGAAAAAAATATGAAGATTTTTGTCAAAAAGGCAAAAATCACAAAATTCTGGCTCACAGTGGCAAGAAATAAATTACCAATATGATTTTGTTGCATGTGAGTTTAGCATGATGTAAGCAACTGGAAAACGGTATCAAACTTAAAAGAATTTGATCCTTATACAGTTAAAGCCAACATGCAAAAATCTGCATTTTCCAAAGTTTTTCTAATTGTTTGAAAATCATCTGAATCATCAAATTATTAAAAAAATCTGGTAATTTGGGCTTCAAAATGAGTAATACTATAGGCACAGGACCCGTTTAAAACAAATTTTGGTTTGAGCACGTATTTTGCTCACTTCCGGTTTGAGTTACGAAGTTTAAAAGCCGATAAAATGTGTTCCTGAAAAAAAATCTTGGATCCCGATTCGCTTACCATAAACTGCCCTTCATGCTAAAGATGCAATATGATTTTCGTTTAATTTTGTCAAGTGATTTCACTGATCCAGCACCCAAAAGTTCAATCATTGGTTGAATTATTGGAAGGACGTAAGAGTTACTTCCCTTTGTTAGCATAGTCCATTTGATTGTGACCACGTACCCTTTTACTTAACCTGAATTGAAATCCATTTCTAGTTCAGTTTGCTGAAAAATCCACAAAATTTTCTTTTGCTATCGAAAACTTGCTTATTTTACGGGGTTTGCATAAAGGTGTATAACTTTGTTTGTAACAAGTAACCAATGCTGAATTATTTTTGATGATGTTTTTGAGACATTATAGCGTCCTAGATACAAAGGGAGTCAGTTTTGGAGCCAGGTACACCTCAGTTCAAGACACTGAGTTAACAGATCAGTATTTATGAATTTTGAACTTAAACCCTTGATTGTTTACGCTTTCGTAAGGCATGAATAAACAAATACAATTTCAATAAGTTTTCGACGAAGTGTACTCCATGCATTGATAATATCTTCCCTGCTTTGTCAATTTCGGTAGATTTTTATTTTGACCTCAAAACACCAAGAAGAAAAAGTATGCGTTATTTTTGCTTTTGAGTATATAATAATTAATTTAAAATATAATTTCAAATCCTCAGGTTTGTTGGAACGATTTTTTCTTTAAAGAACTGCAGCTATTAAATGTAACTGTATTTTACGGGACACATTTCTGTATTATACGGGACTGCTCGAACGTCGAAGTATTGCCTAACAATAGACCACAGTGTAAATACTAAACGAATATTTTGTTGAATCATGAAATCCTTATTTGAAAAATTCAGAAACTGAAAATTTCTCCCATGTTTTCAAACTTTTGCAGCTTCCGATTGGCCGTTCATGTGTACATTTTAAAATAAATAAATGAATAAGACAATGTGCTCTTTTTAAGAGTGTATCAACTTCTTGCTGGGTCCATTCCTGTATTACTGTGAATTACTGTCCCGTATAATACGTCCCGTAAAATAATTTTATGAAACGTGAAACTTATTTTCTACGAAGCATATTCGTTATGGGTTACGATAGTTGTCCAATGACCAGTAGGGGTTGTCTCCCTTCCACGGCAGGGAATATGTTTCTTTCTTGTTTATATACTGGATGACTTTGGCTTGACTCGTTAATTACACTTGAAAAATTACGTTTTTTTTTCAGAATACTACTGGCGTGCAACCAGTGGTGACCGCGTGCCAGTGATGGACATTTGATTTCTGCACTCGCAATTACGTATTTGTTATGTCTCAGATTCGGCCATTTTGTAAAAGGAAACAAAACAAACGCCCGCAAAAAAGATAGGTAAAATTTAATGCCTGGGAGGCAAAAGGTAAACAATTTCCCACAGCTACCCTCATATCAACGTCATTGCCTTTCCGGAGAACTACACCACGTGACACGAACAAAAATAAATACAGAAATAAGCATGTACAAATTGCTGTATTAATGTTCACCTATCACGAAAAAAGGTATAACCTGCAACCAACCAACGTCGTGTTTTCGACGTAAGATGTAGCGTGTGCCTACGAAATGGCTACGTAACAGTTTTAAAGTCCGTTTCTGATAGCTGTTTCTGTTGCTCACATGCTGTGTACATGCTCTTAGAGAATTGACACCGACCGACCCGACTTACTGCTATATAAACTCGGGTTACTTGGGGTATCGATTTCACATGTGTTTCTAACGAATCTGGTCGTATAATCCTCCGGTATACCAATAAATGATACAGAATTATGCAATTTCGCAGCAGCGTCCCAGGTGGTGAAGATAACGCTGATAACCGATTTTCTCTAGTTAATAGTAAAACATAAATATCCCGCATCCTAATATTGATATAAACTAGAAAATCGAAATCCTCCTAAAATGTTATTTTGTTTAGGCGTTTTGACCGGGTTTCTTCGTTAAAATTTAAGCGTTTTGTAATATAACAATTTTGTAATGGCACGGGAACCAGCGAAACGGTATTCCCTGTTTTACAGCCTTTATAAAAAATAGTTCCAGTTGTATTGCAAACTTATTTTCGTGTGATACTTTAAAAATATGTCTTCAAACACACTGACTGTATTTAGAATAAAAGTAGACAAAAATTTATCATTGGATATGCGATTTTTTAGCGTCTTTTATGAGAGGGTTCTTTAAGCGGGGCACTAAAAGTAAAAAGTATGCAAAGACCAGGAACTGAAACAATCAAAATCCAAATCCAGCCCTCAAACCATAGTTGGAAACAACTAAGATTACAAATAATCAAGATACAGAGAACATATGGCCAACCGAGTGAGCAGCTTGTTCCCAAAAGGTGAATCAGGTTTCAGTAGCATCGCTGATAAAAATGTTATATGCCTGATTTACCTGTATTATTAACCGGGAACCAGAGTTAATGGCAAAAGTAGTTCACAGAGCATGTTTAGCTGATACCTGCAGATAATTAGGGGATGGCTAAAACATCTGGTCTGATTATAAGTTAGGTATGAAATTTAGGTTATTTTATTCTAAGAGGATGTACACATCATGTATTCTGCCTCTGCCAAACGCGCTTAAACTATTAAAATGTGAAAAAGACCACAGACGAACAACAACATATCATCAAAGTTTAAACCCACAACAAGTTTTTGAAAAATGCATTATTCAACACAGGGCAATCCTGATGGCCATCTCTGGTACGCTACGTTCGTATTTTAATGCTCGTTGGTGACCTAGTTTGAGGGTCTGTCACAGGCACATGTTATATTCTATTTAAAATAATAAATCAATTTATAGCGACAAGAACTTCTAGTTTATTGAATCAAAATATAGAATCACTAAACACAATATGTCGGTAACAAGATACAAAAGTGCAATAAAAAACGGCGACCACTGGTAGCCTGCCAGTAAGGACGCGTCAGAACAAAATTTGAGTTTAATAGATAGTAAAAAAATATTCATGGCCTCTCAGGATACTGATTATGACCTCCTTGGTGAAAAAACAAACCTTGTTAGCCTCATCCGAAACTTTGGAATGCATTGTTAATGCTTGGACTTGTAGAATACACAGAACTCAGTGACAGTTAAACAAAGCACTGTGTTCCAAAGTGTACCCATTAATCACTTGTCGAAAGGACTCGATAAAAGCAACCTTTCCAAGTCAAGACTATTTGCTTCACGCCGAAAGTCTTCAAAAGAAATGAAAGTAAATATTGATATCTTTAATTATGACATGCAAAAACATAGGGTGAGTCCTTCAGTATCAGGTATGACCATGTGAGTATTTTCCGTGTATTTGAATCAATAGTATAACTTAAATGTTTTAGGTGGTGGCAGAAACTTCAGAGCATGCATTAATTTGATTTAAAAGACAACTCGAAACAAAATTATACATGAGTTTAAAGCCATCACACCATTCGTTACTTTTTCTTGAGAATCAGTGCTACCAGTGAAAAAAGCATCGAACACCAAAAGTAGTTTCTTCTTGTAAAATGATGGATAAACATTGACGTGTACTTACACAGCTTTCTTGCTTGTGTTGATTTTATTGCATGCTGTTTGTAAATATTTTATTTGTATATATGTTTTACATGTTTCAGAGAGGGCCACATGGTAGACTAGCTATGTAGCTAAATGTGTTAACCATCTTAAAATAATGTAGATAAATAAAATAAATAAATTGATAAATAAAGGCCTAGCGAGCTAGGTTTGGGCCAGTATTTCAAAAGAGTTTTAAGTGGTATCAAATTTTCACAGGACGCCTTTGAAAAGGTATGGGCACATCTCGATGTTTTTTTCAGTCTTTTGTGACTTTCTGTTTACATCATTGACGATGTAACTTGCTCTTAAAGAAACGACTTTACTCCGAGAGAGGTATTTTTTTTCTTTACGAGTTGAACCTATTGAGAGGGGAGACAAAAATTAAAGCAACATACTTACTTCCCTTGAACATGTTGATAGTATTATCTAGCAATCGTTCCATTATTGTAACTTTGCAATATGCGATAGCATATGCGTAAGCATACGCGCGCGAGGAGAGATGTATATATAGATACAGAGAATGCGCGTGCGAGAGAGAGAGAGAGAGAGAGAGAGAGTGAGTGAGTGAGTGAGTGAGTGAACTCTGGTTTAACGTCCCACCAACAACGAGGTCATATGGAGACGGGAGCTCGGTTTAAAGTCTCATCCGAAAGACCCGCGGAGAAGCGGGAGATCGATCTTGCGACCCCTGGATTGGTGGTCTGGAGAGAGAGAGAGAGAGAGAGAGAGAGAGTGAGAGAGAGAGAGATCTATCCATCATATCAATGTGAGAAAAGTCAAAAACCGAATTTGAATACTTTGTCATTTTTGTTTTTCTTTCTTTCTATACTAAGTCTTGCGCATCAGAAAAGAATCATCGAGTTTTTCCCCAGATACGAGGTGTCCAAATATCCGCGGTAACAATGATCCAAAGGTTTGAAAATAAATAAATAAATGAAAATCTAGAAAATTGTGACTTCAAGACACGAATGATGCCCTCGCGCAGTATCTGTAGCAGGGCTGTGTACATCACAAAATTGTCGACTATCAGCAAATATTGTTTTTAAACCACATGCATATTAGCGTTATGTCCACTATTGTATGCAAATGTTCTAAACATTTCTATTGAAATCTTTGAAATGAGTTGAATAGACAAGCTCTAAACCCCAAAATATAAAATATGTTGCCCAGACGACTAGGTTCACAATGCCGCAATTCTGTCAAACTTATATTTACCTCCATCAACAAGTCACAAGTACATTTTCACTGTCTACACAAGATGTCTACAAAGTTTTAAAAGAATCTACTGAAAATCATAGGAGCTGTTAATTACACAACCTCCATACCTTGTTGTGCAAAAAAAGCTGCCAAAATGATTTCAATCAGTAGGCCTCAATTCTGCCAATATCAATTTTATCGCCATTAAAAAGCCACATGCTCAATTTTATTATGTCTACAGCATATGTATAAAGTTTGAAAAGAATCCACAGAAAAAAGTCGAAAACGTTGATTTCACAAACTCTATACGCTATAGTGCAAACAGCTGCCCAAAACGACTAAGTTTAAAAGGCTGTAATTCTGTCAAAATTAGTATGCACATATCCATTGTATCCAAATATATGCCAAAGATCCGTTGAAACTAGTACTGTGGGAAGAGTTGATTACACAAACTCTATATCCTAACGTGTGGCGAACGGACGGACATGAGTCCTCTGACTATTGTCACGGAGAAAAAATAAAGGTAAAAAGTATGAACAACATAATGAACATAAACTTTCCTTACAATATTGCCCAGACTGGGGCTTCAATATTTTTATTTTTGTGTTAATAAAATAATAAGATAAGTTCGGAAGGATGGACTTCCGATTTTAAGTCCTTTTTAATAGTATTTCAGTCATATCTGGACGATGGGCGGGTTATAATGAAAGGCTGTGTCCAAGAAACCCCGTTTATGATTGTAAAGATTCCCCGCCTACAGCGGGGCTCGGACCCGGTACCACTAGATCAGAAGGCCAGCGCTACCGGGGCTCCTAGTTCGAATGGAAATGTGTTAAGGAAAAGTCACTTTATAAACAAAATCTTTATCTCGCCACGCTCTTTTGCAGTAAACGAGGGCGAGCGAGGTTCAAAACAGAGAGAGAGAGAGAGAAAGACACACGCACACACACACGCACACCACACACACACACACACACACATAGGGAAGGTGTATGTCACGTCGCTAAAAAAATGAGAAAAAAAAACGCGCGTAACGTTACGTTTGACGCACTGCCCCACTGTTAACGTCAGCCAGTGTACTGGCAGGCGACCAGTGGTGGCCGTTTTTTTGTTACTCTTTTTTGTATCTTGTAACGGACATATAGTGATTAGTGATTCTATATTTTGGTTTAATGAACTAGGGGTAACTGTCGTTATAATACTGATTTATTTTTTGAAATAGACTATAACATGTGCCTGTGACAGGTCCTCAAACTAGGTCACCAAAACGCATTGAAATACGAGCGTAGCGTACCAGTGATGGCCGCCACGATTGCCATGCGTTGAATGATGCATTTTTCAAAACCTTGTTGTGGATTTAAACTTTGATGATAATCATTGTAAGTTTGTGGTCTTCGTCAGAATTTTATAGCTTAAGCGTTCAGCACAGATAGAATATAAACAACAGTCAGAAACGGACTTTAAAACTCTGACGTAGTCATTTCGTAGGTACACGCTATATTACGTCGAAAACAAACACATAAATAATAGTTACTACACGTGTGTTGTCATTTACAAGAATTTAGATGCATTTTTGTATGATGGTTGCAGATTATATCTTTTTTGTCATAGGTAATCATTAATAAAGCATTTTTTCATGTTTATTTCTGTATTTAGTTATGTGTGTATCGAGGGTTGTGATCCCTGGTAAAGCAATACTGTTGGCATGAGGGTAGCTTTGGGAAATTGTTAACCTTTTGCCTTCCGGGGAGATAATTTAACCAGTCTTTTTTGTGGGGGTTTCTTTTATTTCCTTTTACGAAATGGCCAAATCTGAGACGGACCAAATGCGTAATTGCGCGTGCAAAATGCAAACGGCCACCGCTGGTACGCGGCCACCACTGGTCGCACGCCAGTAGCATATGTTTTTCGACGACGTCGACGTTATGGAAAATTGGTAGGCAATTGAAAATTGAAAAATGGCTTGGCAGCGAAAGGGTTAAACAAAAATCAGTAAGTTAAACAAACGATATAATAAGTCGTTTAAAAGAGATACTGTGTTGTTTTAATTTCCATCCTATTTGCTTGTTTTAAATTCCTTTCTAATTCACTCGTCTTGATTTCTCTTCTAACTTTTGTTTTAATCCTTTCAGTGCCAGACGTCATTTCAGGCCGCGGAGACGTCGGACAAATTACGCTTGTTTATGTTTACTTTACCAAAATAACGTTGCGCGTCTGCCGTAACGTCATTTGTATAAGTGCGCAAATACCGTGGGCTGATAAACAAGAGGGCCATGAGGCCCTGAATCGCTCACCTGAAAAATCGGCAAGGTGTCTTTTACTTATCATGTCTGAAATTGTCAAAATATGAGTTTTTTGGGGTCAAAGTCAAAGAATGACCATGACCACTTGTACTCATAAATCTTCATGTACTCATTAAGACAACCATATTTACCATTTTTAGGCCAAAATCTTCAAAATTTTCCATTAAATCTCATGTTCTAGCATTTTCCGATATTTGACCTTGCCGTAAAAAAGGTCAAGGTCAACCCAGGGTCATAATTTGAATAATCTTGATAGTACTTGAGTACCCAATGCTATTTACCAAGTTTCAAGGCCATAGGTGTATTGGTTCTGGAGAAGAAAAATATTAAAGATTTATACCATAAGTGGTAATGGCGGCCATGTTGGTCATGTGACCTGGACCGTTTGAACAAATTTTCATTCAATCAACCCCCGGAGGCTCTATATGAAATGTGTTCACAATTTGCCCTTTGGCTTTTGAGGAAATGGTTGAAAATGTCAAAATATGAGCGATCTGGATCAAAGGTAAAAAAAGACCTTGACCCTCTTGTACTCACAAGTCTTCATGAACTCATTAAGACAACTGTATATACCAATTTTTTAGGCCAAAATCTTCAAAACTTTCCATGAAATCTTATGTTCTACCATTTTCCCATATCTGACCTTGCTGTAAAAAGGTCAAGGTCAACACAAGGTCATAATTTGAACAAACTCGATAGTACTCAAGTACCAAATGCTACATACAAAGTCTCAAGGCCATCGGTCAATTGGTTCTGGAGAAGAAGATTTTAAAAGGTATTTACCATATATGGGCATGGCAGGCATGTTGGTCATGTGACGTGGACCGTATGAACAAATTTTCAATCCCTCAGCCCCTGGAGGGTCTACATGAAATTTGGTTACAATTGGCCTAGCTGTTTTAGAGCAGATTGTTTGAAATTGTCAAAATCTGAGATTTCTGGGTGAAAGGTCAAAGAATGACCTTCACCTCTTGTACTAATAAATCTTCATGTACTCATTAAGATGATTGTATATACCAATTTTTAGGCCAAAATCTTCAAAACTTACCATGAAATCTCATGTTCTAGCATTTTCCGATATTTGACCTTGCCGTAAAAAAGGTCAAGGTCAACCCAGGGTCATAATTTGAACAATCTTGATAGTACTTGAGTACCCAATGCTACATACCGAGTTTCAAGACCATCGGTCTACTGGTTCTGGAGAAGAAGATTTTTAAAGGTTTTTACCATATATGGGCATGGTGGCCATGTTGGTCATGTGACCTGGACCGTATGAACAAATTTTCATTCCCCATTTCATTCTCAAGTACCCAATGCTACATACAAAGTCTCAAGGCCATCGGTCAATTGGTTCTGGAGAATAAGATTTAAAAGGTATTTACCATATATGGGCATGGCAGGCATGTTGGTCATTTGACCTGGACCGTATGAACAAATTTTCATTCCCTCAACCCCTGGAGGATCTATATGAAATTTGGTTACAATTGGCCTAGTTGTTTTTGAGGAGATTGTTGGATATTGTCAAAATATGAGAGTTCTGGGTCAAAGGTCAAAGAATGACATTGACCCCTTGTACTCATAAATCTTCATGTAGTCATTTAGATGACTGTATGTACCAATTTTTAGGCCAAAATCTTCAACAGTTTCCAAGATATCTAATGTTTCAGCATTTTGCCATATAAAAGCATAAGGAAGTAAATTTGACCTTACCGTAAAAAAGGTCAAGGTCAACCCAAGGTAATAATTTGAACATTCTTGGTAGTACTCGTGTACTCAATGCTAAATACACTGTTTCAAAGCCATCGACCTATTGGTTCTGGAGAAGAAGATTGTTTCTGTTTTTACCATATATGGGCATGGCGGCCATGTTGGTCATGTGACCAGGACCGTTTGAACAACTTTTCGTTCCTAAGGTCCCAGGAGGCTCTACATGAAATTTGGTTACAATCGGCCCAGCGGTTTCAGAGGAGAAGTCGTTTGAAAGTGTGGACGGACGACGGACGACGGACGAACGACGGACGACGGACAACGGAGCCTTACCATCCTAAATGCTCCCACGGAACCGCTGGCTAAGATGAGCTAAAAAGTTACAAAAATGTTGTAGGTATAAAAATGTTTAGGTACAAAAGTGTTGTAGGTATAAACAGCATGTCCAAGATCACTGCCAAACATACGACATGATGAAATGTTTATGATGAGTTTCTCTTTCCAGACAGAGTAGCTTACGCGCGTCGTCGAGTGGTTTGAGGCGCTCGGCTATTGCTCATAATGCGGGTTCGAATCTTCGTTGGTCTAACCAGGCCTGACAAACTCTTTCACCTAAGCAGAAAATTTGAGAAAAAGTCATGTAATTTCGAATCAGAGAATGACGAATGCAGCGAAAGGAGAGGAATCGCTCTGTCTTTCATAGTTTGTGCCCATGATACAGTGTGCATCTGACACCCACTGCTCCTACGATCACTAGGCTACAGGAAACGCTGTTTATGTTTTTCAGGCATTTGCATCATCAAACTTGCATGTTGCTTCTAAATCCGTCGCCAAACGGCTCAAAACTTTGTTACAAAGCATCTGCTCTTATCTGGCTGGACAAAAGACTTGCGATTTCATCTACTTTAAACAGTACTTCAGTCATTTCAGGATGATAGGAGAGTGATAATGAAAAGCTGTGTGTACTGGAACCCCGTTTGCGGTTTGAGAGAATGCCGCCTTCGATCGGATTTAGGACCACTAGATTTTAGATCAGCAGGCCAGGGCTTAGTCTATTGAGCTTCCGGGTCTCGACATCTGCTATTAGACAGTGAGACATAGTGCATGAAACATATCGAGTCATCGGGTGAATTATAGGTCGTTTGGTAACTATGACTCATTTTTGTTTCGTAACAGCTCTTTTTCGTTTCGTAACATCCTTAAAACATAGTTTACCAGGTGTGATTTTCCGTCTGTGTTTAGTGTGAATGGTAACACGTTCATGGCAAGAGACTCTGCAGTTGTCTTTTTGCCTCGCTTTTCACCGGGTATATAAACACTTAGAGGAACAAATGTCTTCTCCAGGCGCAGATTTTTTCCTTTGCGATCAGGCCCCTATACCAGAAAGGGCTCTTTTTTTTCAGGGCGGCCTGGAGGAAGTTTCAAAAGAGCTGTTTCCCTTTGTAAAAACTGTGGAAGAACATGTGATTTGTTTATGTGTATGGCACTTGTATACCACTAGTGTTTGTCGGGTATTTTAGATAATTTTAGCAGAAAACTATATGCGCCTGCCCCTACCCCATTCCCAAACCCTCTCCGTTGTGTGAACCCATTTTCTATGAGAATTTTTGTGGAGTGGGAAGTAGTCTGGATAGGGCAATTCTTTTAGAAAATATTTTTCAGTAGAGAATGTCAGAAACTAGAAAATTGTGTCTGTAAGACACTAATGATGCCCCCGTGTAGCGCCTGTCACAGGGCATGTGTGCATCCCTAAATCACCTTTTAAGCACAACTAAATCACCTTTTAAGCACAAACTCTATTTACAAAGCATCCGCTGAAAACAATTTACACAAACTTCATACCCTATAGTGCAAACATGCAGCCCAAAAAGACTAAAAGGCCATAACTCTTTCAAATTTATCTTTTTATCAAAAACCAACATGCACATCTTCGTTATGTCCACATCAAGTTTGCAATGTCTGAAAAACAGCCACAGAAAATTGTGTGAGGAGTTGATTATTACATGAAGTACCTACCCTACAATGCAAACATATGCCTAACATGACTAAGTTCAAAAGGCCATAATTCTGTCAAAATTAATTCTAGCTCGAACAAAAAACCCAGAAGCACATCTTCAACATGGTCATAGCATGCATGCAAGGTCTGAAAAAGATCCATCTGAAACTTGGGGAAAGGTTGTTTACACAAACTCCATACCCTACAATGCAAACATATGCCTAAAATGACTAAGTTCAAAAGGACGTTATTCTGTCAAAATTAATTCTAGCTCCATTAAAAACCCACATGCAAATTTTCAATATGTCAACAACATGTATGCAAGGTTTGAAAAAGATCCATGAAAACTGTGGGAGATGTTGATTACACAAACTCCATACCCTACAATGCAAAAATTTGCCAAAATGATTAAGTTCAAAAAGCCGTAATTCTGTCAAAATTAATTCTAGTTCCATCGAATGTCGACATAAACATTTTCACTATGTTCTCAACATGTATGCAAAGTTTGAAAAAGATCCGTTAAAAACTGTGGGAGGAGTTAATTACACAAACTCTATACCATAAAGTGTGACGAACGGACGGACAGACAGGAGCAAATCTTAATGCCCCCTGGCTATCGTCACGGGGGCATAAAATCATTTAGTTAAAAGACTAAATCTATCCATCCGATCAATATGCGAATTGGGCACTTACTTCCAGTTTAAAGTGATCTCCCTTGGACACGTATGCATTCAGCAATATATCCTAAGCGAAGAGGTGAGGAAGAATTTTATAATTGGGTGTGGGTTAGAGGGGGTGGTGGCAGTTGCAGAATATTGAGAATTGCACACGCGTGAAGTGCGTGTGTCGATCGAGCAAAGTTCGGTAGTCTTTCAGAAGGGTCCAGAGCAGATTATTGCACCCCCGCCGCCCCCGCCCCCCCGCCCCCCCCCCCCCGCCAACTCACACACAACTCCTGTATTTGCTCCTTGTCGAAATGTTGATCTGTTAATGGCTTGCGGTGAATGGATGACTTGCGATTTTACGTCCTTTTCAACAATATTTCAGTCATATCAAGATGATGGGTGGCTGATAATGAAGGCCGTGAGCAACGGAAACGCGTTTACGATTGAAAAAATTCCTGCCTACAGCGGGACTCGAACCCGTGATCGCTAGATCAGCTGGCAGCGCTGAACCTTCTGAGCTACCGGGGCTCGTCTAGTCATGGCAGAATGATTCCTGGATCAGACTAATCACGTGCAGCTCGAAGAAGTTATTTCCTAGGATGCGCCTAACAGCATGCGTCCACAACTAGTATCACTTTTCCGAAAACAGACTGTGTGGAACTTTGGCGTGACCCCATTCATTGATACTGAAATCCAGTGCAAATTTGCAAAACGAATACACAAATAAATAAAATGGATAAATAAGAATAAAAAAATATATATATTTTTCCCCTGAAGCCTTGTGGTCGTTCCGCAGATGGCGACAAGACCCATAGTTTGTTAGGTACAGCAGTCAATAGACGAAACTCTTTCTTCCGATATCTTTTACCTTCTCTGATTCGAAATAAGTATATGTACTGCTAGGTTGATCAGCCGTTAGGTGCATTGTAGCAGACACCTTTGACTTGAGGGGTGGTACATGTACCACTCTTGCTCTTTTCCGTGTTTGTCTTTCAAAGGCCTTGTAACAGACACCTTTGATTTTAGGGGTGGTACATGTACCACTTTTACTCATTTCCGAATTTTTCTTTCAGATGCGTTGTAGCAGATACCTTTAATTTGAGGGGTGGTACATGTATCACTCTTGCTCATATCCGAGTTTGTCTTTCAGATGCCTTGTTGCAGATACCTTTGATTTGAGGGGTGGTACATGTTCCACTCTTGCAAATTTCCGAGTTTGTCTTTCAGATGCCTTGTGGCAGACACCTTTGATTTGTGGAGTGGAAAAAATACCAGTTTTGCACATTTCCGAGTTGCCTTTCATATGCGTTGTTGCAGACACGTACCATTTGCTTATTTCCGAGTTTGTCTTTCAGTTGCCTTTTAGCAAACACTTTGATGTTTGGGGTGGTACATGTACCACTCTTGGACATTTCCGAGTTTATTTTTCAGATGCATTGTAGCAGACACGTTTGGTTTGCTGTGTGGTACATGTGCCACTCTTGCTCATTTCCGAATTATTATATTCAGCTGCGTTGCAGCAAATGCATTTGATTTGAGGGGCAGTACATGTACCACTCTTGCTCATTTCCGAAATTGTTTTTCAGGCGCGCTGTAGCAGACTCCTTTGATTTTAGGGGTGGTACATGTACCACTCTTGGTTAATTCCGAGTTTGTCTTTCAGTTACGTTGTAGCAAACGCTTTAATTTGAGGGGTGGTACATGAACCACTCTTGCACATTTCCGAGTTTCTCTTTCAGATGCGCTGTAGCAAACACCTTTGATTTGGGGGGTAGTACATGTACCATTCTTGCATATTTCAGAGTTTGTCTTTCAGTTGCCTTGTAGTAAACACTTTGATTTGAGGGGTGGTACATGTACCACTCTTGCACACTTCCGAGTTTGTCTTTCAGATACCTTGTTGCAGATACCTTTGATTTGAGGGGTGGTACATGTGCCACTCTTGCACATTTCCGAGTTTGTCTTTCAGATGCCTTGTGGCAGACACCTTTGATTTGTGGAGTGGAAAAGATACCAGTTTTGCACATTTCCGAGTTGCCTTTCATATGCGTTGTTGCAGACACGTACCATTTGCTTATTTCCGAGTTTGTCTTTCAGTTGCCTTGTAGCAAATACTTTAATGTTTGGGGTGGTACATGTACCACTCTTGGACATTTCCGAGTTTATTTTTCAGATGCATTGTAGCAGTCACTTTTGGTTTACTGGGTGGTACATGTACCACTCTTGCTCATATCTGAATTATTCTATTCAGATGCGTTGCACTAAACACATTTGATTTTAGGGGTGGTACATATATATAAAATGAGAATTTAATGATAAAAAAACCCCATCAGGAGTGGTACATGTATCACTCTCGCTCATTTTCAAATTTATCTATTCAGATTAGATGTAGCAAGTATCCTTGATTATAGCGGTGGTACATGTTCCACTCTGACCAGTTTTAAAAACGTTATAGGCAAGAAATTTGATTTGAGGGGTGGTATATGTACCCCTCTTGCACATTTCCTAGTTTCTCTTTCAGGTGCGCTGTAGCAGACACCTTTGATTTGAGGGGTGGTACATGTACCATTCTTGCATACTTCCGAGTCTATCTTTCAGTTGCATTGTATCAAACACTTTGATATGAGGGGTGGTACATGTACCACTTTGACCAAAGTCGTATATAAAATGAGAATTTAATTCTGAAAAAAATCAGGAGTGGTACATGTACAACTCTTGCTCATTTTCAAATTTATCTATTCAAATTAGATGTAGCAAGTATCCTTGATTATAGGCTGGTACATGTACCACTCTGACCAGTTTTAAGAACGTTATAGGCAAGAAATTTGACTTGAGGGGTGGTACATGTACCACTCTTGCTCATTTCGGAATTCGTCTGTTCAGATGCGCTGTAGCAGACACCTTTGATTTGAGGGGTGGTACATGTACTACTTTGACCAAATTTGTAGTAAATTAAGACTCCCCTGTTTGTAGGAGTGGTACATGTACCACTCTGACGACAGACGCAATTTATGAGAAAGTATTTAGTTTTATGAAAAAGTGGTACATGTACCACCCCTAGCTCCATCCCTAATGATGGCTCGGTGGCGTTGTTGCAAACATTATTTTTGATGAATATGAAGATGATTGAGGTGTGGTACATGTACCACTATGCTCATGAATGGAGAATTTGAGCACATAGCAGGTTAAAAAATCGGCAAAAGTGGTACATGATCCACTCTTGTGAAAGTCATTTTTCAGGGCAAGTTGCCTAGGAGTTTTTATTAGTTAAAAAAGAACACCGTTTATATAAAAACAGCCAAAAAATGACCCGAAAAGAGTACTTAATTGTAAAATTATCATTAGTTATTTACTGCTAGGTTGATCAGCCGTTGGCCCGATGGGAAAGTGATTTGGTAAACATATTTACTGCTAGGTTGATCAGCCGTTGGCCCGATGGGAAGTGATTCCGCGACCTCCTGTGCCATAGCAGATAACCTATAACCACTACAGCGACTTTCTAACCGCTAATATTAACATGTTCTGTGCCAAAATGGACCATTTATGGTCCATTTCTAGTGTGAGTGATTCGGTCCCAAAATTCCGTAAAACTAATTGAAAACATAATGTTTTTTTTATAAAATAGTCTGTCGTTTCATAAAAATATAAATTGTTGCTTTTATAGACGCTAAAATCGACTTTTGAAGGGTTGTTATTTTTTATAACGTCATGTGAGGAGAGTAAAATGAAACGTTTGGCGCCACTAACGTCACGTAACGTCGCGCCAAATGCGGGGGATGTTCAAACGTTTACACTTGAACGGTGTAATTGTTTTAATTGCATTGTTTCGCCGTTTCATCTGTTTATCCTTTATGAGCATTTTCAGAAAAAAAAAACTGATGAAAATTTTTCAGGACAGACTGGCAAGACAGACTACCTATCTCGATCTTTTGTTTTCGATATTCTCCTCAAAACAAAACTAAAAAAAGAAATAAATACAAATAAAGATATCTTTGACGGAAAGAAGGAAGACACCTTCTTTTTTTATCGTGCGGTATTTTTTTCGTTCAAATGTTTTTTTTTTTATTTCTGTTTTAACATTGGACAACCCTTCTATGACATGCACGGGAGCAAAGTCTAGACATATATCGCCGGGGTAAATCCACTAAAAGGTTAAGACGGCTATGCTAAAATAGGTCTAGGAGATCTTTTTCTGCGGGAATTTCCTTTATAGTCCATATTTCTGGGGCAGTCGGGGTATGTGTATGTGTATGTGTGTGTGTGGGGGGGGGGAGGCGGGGGGGGTACTTTATAGTAATATTTCCGGAAGTAATATTTCCGGAAAAGCAGTGGTGGTGGAACTTTATCACGAAAAATCAAAGAGAATTACTATAATTATAATTTTCTTGCATTTCCTATACGTTTTGTGCTCTGGATGACCTGTCAGAGAGTTCAGAAAGTAGTTCCCCCCACCCTCCTCTCTCTCTCTCCCCCCCCCCCCCCCCACACACACCTTGAAATATGGCTATAGAAAGAAAGACAATGTAGTGTGTTGTTCGAACCTTTTAGAGGCAATTTTTTCATAGTTTTCTCTCCACGCCACCACCCTACCAGAAATTGGCTGTTAGAAAATTTGGTATATTGTGGGATTTCAAGTTCTGATCATAGCTGAAAACACACACACACACACACACACACACACACACACACACACACACACACACACACAGATTTATATATATATACACACACGACTTACACGCCCACTGAGTATAACGACAAGGACATATTGTCACTCTCTTGCGTAGCAATAGCTGCAGAAGAAAGGACCAAAATCACTTTTGACCATTTCTTCATTCTTATTTCTTCCCAGACAGACCGTGGCAGACTGACACGTATACACATGGAAATATGCATAGCTTGAAATTTGATAATTTCCGTGTTATTTCTCGGCATCGGCATCGCTATACATGCGTACATGTACAGTACGTATTGCAAATTATCACATACGCATTCCAGCTTACAAGAAGACCAACAAACACGCAGATGAACGCAGATGAAAGCGCGTTTTGTTCAGTCGCCACAGTCCCTGCATGGGTACGAAACCTTAACAGACACATTACGGTGTCGTAAGGTACACTGTCGCCGCTTCCATAAGACTGACCCCATCGCACTGCTATCACCAACTACCACCCTGAGCCCATGACACGCTGCGCGGAATTTCTTATATAGATTAAAAATAATAATCGGACATGTGTCCCGATGGGAGTTGAGCCCACGACTCCCTGCATGGGGGTGGTAATGGTCGGGCGATGGTTCTGGGTGACTTTCAGTGCCAGGAGGTCCTACTAATTTGGATAATAGAAGGGCTAGGGCCTATTGTTCTTGCAGAAAGTGCGGGTGGGTGTGGTTTAATCATTTTTTCTCTTCTAGATATCATTATCTATTTTCTTCCTGCATGGGAGACGGCTCGAAATAGACTGAAATACTGTGTCAAAGATCCGTTAAATCCAAAATAACCAACAAAACGCTGCGCGCATGCATAAATGAACGCTTGCACAAACTTACAAATACATGTTTAAAAAGGTATGCGCATGACCACGTATGCACGCTGACACGGAAAGACAAAGTTTCCAGCCTTTTCTCTCCGACGGACTGATAAGCACATGTACATGTATGCCTTTCAAGCATGTATTATCCGGCGGTATTTAGCGGACAGGTTCTCGCCCTTCTGTGTCAGATTTGAACCTCACTATTATGAGTGTGGAGGGAGCAAATTCAACTACACTGTAAAAAAAGGACGTGGATTTTAGGGTAGAATACCCGGCAACCAGCTGTCAGTCTAGTTCCAGTTATTTTTACGGGCGCCCGTAAACATTTGCGGAATCATCACGCAGAGTAGGGTAAAATAAGACGGGTATTGTTTTGGTCAGATAGCCCTTCAACACTATTTTTGAGTGCGGCCAGTCAACATAACTCTACCATATCGAGATTTCAAAAAATGTTCCACAGGCAGACACCCGTAAAAATAACGGGAAATGAACTGGCAGCTGGTCGCCAGGTATTCAGCTGTAAAATCTATGTGTGTTTTTAACAGTGTTTGTAGTATACGTTTTTTCCTGCATACGTATTACCAGGTGAGTATCCAGTTTGGCGCGGGGGTGGGGTGGGTGGGGGGGGGGGTGGGGGGAGAACGGCTATGCAAAAACACATATAGTAGATTTATCCCAGGGAAATAGTCATATTTCTCGTGGGGGTGGGTAAGGTGTGGGTGGAGGGGGATGGATTCTACTCATAAAAAAATCATAGCCATTTTTCCGTGGGTAAAGGTATTAGAGTGGGGAAAAGGGGTTTGGGTGGTGGTAAAAGCTACTCTCTGGCATCACAGCTTAGACAGGAGTGAGTTTTGTCCCTAGACTAGCAGGTTCAAATCCGTTATTGGCTAACACTTTCAAATTGGCAGGCAAATAATTTATACGCCTGATTATAAGAAATAATTTTGATAATTGTGACATTTATTGCATGATCTCCCGGCTAATCAGTCACAAACGGAATAAAGCCGGTATTACGTTTACTTTAACACTGTAAAAAAAAAATCCGTAGATTCTACACTGTAAAAAATCCGTAGATTTTACGGTAGAATAACTGGCAACCAGCTGCAAGTCCATTTGTCGTTATTTTTACGGGTGTTTGCCTGCAGATAACGATATGGCAGTGTTATGTTTTATTACTGGCCGCACTAGAAATGCCTTTATCTTGTTAAAGGGCAATAGGACTGAAGCAACACCTGCTCCATTCTATCCTACTCTGCTTGATAATTCCTGCCAATTTTTACGGGCTCTCGTAAAAATAACGGGGAATGGACTGGCAGCTGGTTTCCAGTTATTCTACCGTAAAATCTATGCATTTTTTGACAGTGTGCGGTAAAATAATTGGCGCCCGTAAACTTCAAGTTTGCAGGAAAAATCAGGCAGAATAGGATAGAATAGGACAGGTATTCTTCTTGTCATGTAACCCTTCAATTATAAATGTATTTCCGAGTGCGGTCATTTACAATAACCTTACCACATCGTTATTTCCACAAATGTTCTACAGGCAGACGCCCGTAAAAACAACAGTTAATGAACTGGCAGCCAGATTCCGGGTATTTTACCGTAAAATCTGCGGATTTTTTTTTTTACAATGTACTTCTAGAAGTCTTATGATTGCTTGGTATGGCGTTGTTTACACATCCATGAAATCCAAAAAAAAATCAAATTCATTTCTTTATTCCAACTCGCCCAGTTTCACTTCAGAATTTTCTGTCATACTGAGTCAGTGCTGTGCTCCAAGTACTTCCAGGTTTCTGGTTAGGGGATAAATCAAAATATCAACTACGTTTCCTGTCCGCCCTTGAGCGATCAAATTTGCGCCAAATTATCAATAGAAAGTTGAGTTGGGATTATAGTTTGCTATGGAGCTGCGCTAAGTCATCTAAATATGCACAATAATACAAATTCACCTACAAATGAACAAACAAAGTACAGTAAATGTTTCCAAACATAGAATAACTCGATCTGTTTCTTTTATCATTATTATTTATTATTATTATCATCATTATTTTAATTTTGCAAACAAACTTATCGCTCATATCAAAATATAGCTACAAATATCTAGTGGTATGTTACTTGTGTATTAAAACATGTGTATACTTATTCAGCGTTTTTTCCAATAACTGTTACTTACAGACCGACCCTCACAGCTGTGCGCCGTCAGACTGACCATGCATTGACCGTGACCTAATTTATGGCAATGCCAACTTTGGTATGCTATGCTATTATATGGGAAAATGCTTAAACAATTGGTCGCATGGAACATTTTTAAGCCTAGATATAATAATAAAAAATACTGTTAACTAAATGAATACATGAAGACATAATGTCATCAAAGTTCAAGGTCATTTTTTTAACTGTACTAAGGGTCATTGAGATCTTAAAATTAAATATGCACTTCTTATAAACCACTGGCTTCAAAATTGTAACAAATGAGTCAAATGACAAATTGTGTCTGTTGACAGAATGTTTCAGGTGAGCTACATGACCATTGGTCCTCTGGTTTTATAGATGTTATCATAATTTTATGCATGTATATAGGCGGGGACAGCGGGAAATAAACCCAGAGTGACAGTTTTGAACCTCAAAGGCAGCTTTTGGTACACTGATCATTTGCTGTAAGGTTTTGTAAATCTGCTTCAATCTCTGATATTGTAGAATGTTTCATGATTTTGATCATGCATATAGCCCCTTCTTTTAGCTATGTTTATACATGTATGTGGCGGGGGGGGGGGGGGGGGGGCAGGGCAAATTACCCCATTTGTGCAAACTTAAACCATTTCTACAGGAAGCTTTTATTGCTTTTATGAACAAACTTCGACCAGTGTCTACAAGAAACTTTTATTACCTTTACTGCTATCGGTATGTTTAAGAAAAATCTGTTAAAATTATGATTTTAAAGACTTTACTATATTTTTATTCATGTATATAGGTGGGGGAGGGAGAATAACTCTCATGAGAAAAAGTTTGGGAAATCACATGCAGCTTTTATTACCCCGGCTATTTGCTGTAAGTTTCAGAAAAAAACTGCTTTCAAGTCCGTTTTTATTTAGTTGTTTTTCCGTGATTTATACACGTACATAGGCCCGGGGCAGAGACAGTGAGGACAATTTTTTTTTAGTATCGCGCCAAGTGTTTGTTACCATGATCATTTTTGAGACGTTTCATCCCGGTATTCCAGATAGTAATGAGCTAGAGACCAAGAACTATAATGTGGGCACTGACAAGTGCCGTAACTCTGTCATTTAAGAATTGAAATTTGATTTTTCAGCGTTCATCGTGTAATGAAGCCAGTGGACGGAGCTACAATTCCATGAAGCGCGAAGCGCTTCTTGTAGAATTTTAGCGACGACCACTGGCTTCATTTAAGAATTAAAATTTGATTTTTCAGCGTTCATCGTGTGATGAAGCCAGTGGGCGGAGCTAAAATTCCATGAAGCGCGAAGCGCTTCTTGTAGAATTTTAGCGACGACCTCTGGCTTCTTCACACGATGAACGCTGAAAAATCAAATTTTTATTCTTATATTTACACTTTATTTGTGAACCTCTCTGTGCCGTTTTCGTGGTAATTTGGTGTAGAAAAGGCAAAATATGAGTCGAAGAAAATTTAGTAACGACGTGTTCGGCCACGACGTTAAACAGCCGTCGCCCTGACGTGGCGTCAATCGAACGTTACAAGAACCAATCAAGACGTTTGTTTACACACGACGTCGCTTGACGACAACGTCACATGGTCAATTGTCCTTCATCGGTGTATGAAGCTAGTTGCTCTAATGGGTTCACCTATGGAAAGTCAGTGGCAAGTGTAAATATTACACGATGAACGCTGAAAAATCAAATTTTTATTTTTATATTTACACTTTATTTGTGAACCTCTCTGGACCGTTTTCGAGGTAATTTGGTGTAGAAAAAGCAAACTATGGGTCGAAGAAAAGTTAGTAACGACTTGTTCGGCCATGACGTTAAACAGCCGTCGCCCTGACGTGGCGTCAATTGAACGTTACAAGAACCAATCAAGACGTTTGTTTACATACGACGTCGCTTGACGACAACGTCACATGGTCAATTGTCCTTCATCGGTGTATGAAGCTAGTTGCTCTAATGGGTTCATCTATGGGAAGTCAGTGGCAAGTGTAAATATTAATTATTGAAATTCGCCTACCAACATTGTGGGCATTGACAAGTGCCGTAACTCTGTCATTAATTATTGAAATTCGCCTACTAACAATCTCAAGCGAGACATTTTTGGTACTAATGCAAATGCAAATTTTTAAAGAAATTCTTTGAAAAATACTCAAGTTACCGACTGGAAACGTGGTGCAGACGGAAGTACGACGGTCGGACGGACAGACACATTGACGGCCAAGGTGAAAACATAATAACCTACCACTAACTTGTAACGAGCGAAGCTCGTATCCTGAGCTTATAATTGACTGTGAAGTTTGAATAATGAGCTATGAATTATGAGTTATGAAGTATGAACTGTAAAGTATGAAATTATGGACTATGTTTTTGTGAAGTGTGAAGTATGAACTGTTAAGTATGAACTATGAACTGTGAAGTATGAGTGAGTAAGTGAGTAAACTCGGGTTTAATGAACCACCAACAACGAGGTCATATGGAGACGGGACCTCAGTTTAAAGTCTGATCCGGAAGACCGGAGAAGCAGGGGATCGATCTTGCGACCCCTGGATTGGTAGTCCGGAGTGTTATCCACTACACTACAGCCGCTCCCGTGAAGTATAAACTGTGAAGTGTGAAGTCTGAACTATGAAGTCTGAACTATGAAGTTTGAACCGTAAAGTATCAACAGTAAAGTATGAAGTGTGAAGTTGAATTGTGAAATATGAACTTTGAACTGTGAAGTATGAACTATGAAGTATGAACTGTGAAGTATGAACTATGAAGTTTGAAGTGTGAAGTATGAAGTGTGAAGTTTGAAGTACGAACTGTGAAGTATGAATTGTGAAGTATGAACTGTGAAGTTTGAATTGTGAAGTGTAAAGTCTGAACTTCGAAGTATGAATTATGAAGTATGAACTGGAAACTATGAACTATGAAGTTTGAATTGTGAAGTATGAACAGTAAAAATATTAGTTACTATGAATTGTGAAGTATGTAATGTCTCTTTCCGTTGGCTAGTGCATTTAACATAACCGTTAAAATTAGGAATAATGAACACTGAAGTGTGAAGTTGGACTATGAATTGTGAAGTACCCACCGGTCTTTCGTAAATCAGTGAACACATTCTCACGTTATTCCATAAATATATATTCAGGCCCAGTGTGTGCACCAGTCACATCCCTTTAAACGACTATTTGTTTAGTTTCTGTTTATTCGTTATAATTACTGCTGTTAATGTTTTTATGTTTACTTTTTATGCAGCTTCGTTGCCTTGCAGCTGCCGGCAAAGGAGGGGTGGTGATACTAAGCGTGTATGGTCAAACTGCCTGTCATATTTTAGGCTTTCTAATTTCGTGGGTACTACCGGCTTTTAATCCTGGATACCACCGTGTTACTTGGTTGTACGACCATTAGGTTTGCAAATGGTTTTGTGAGTTGTGAAATGCTTAAACTTTATGTACTTTCGTGGTTTTATAATGGTGGTTTTAGACAGGACGATTAACATGTCTCTATCCGAGGGTATTTTCGAAAAATGCGTGTTGTGCAGTTTAAAAATGGCTGATCTTTCAAGTGATCAGCGTCTAAGAACACAAACTGCATGTTTCACATTAATATGCTTACCTCGTGGTATGTTATTCATAGGGTATGTGTCCAACACGATCTGCTCTGAACCCTCTGAAACAGAGAAACAAGAGAATAATCGGTACTGTATCGCCCACGAAAGTGCAAAGGATATGCTGCATTAGAGCACAAATACATGACTGTGTTAGCCGTCTCATGAGATTGTACTTCGTTTCGTCCTCCGTAAACTGCCTCTTCCAACGCGCATGCGCAGCTGTCCAGTCTGCTAGGTGTCTATGTTTTGATTCAACCCTTATCTTTTTCCAAATTTCAAGTCTTTGAAAGGTGAAGGCTCTAGCAAGATTGCAGGTATGCGTAGGCTCGGGTTGGCTTTCGCCGGTCGCCCTTGTGATAAGAAGTATAATCACGTGCATATATACTGATGAAGATTTCAATCATATAAACAAAATTGACTATGTCATAACAATAACTAGACAGGCCCGATCAGTACGCGGACACTTTTAAGGGTGTTTTACCTAATGTTTAAGACTCCAACGTGTTCCAGATTACCAGATGGGCACACAATTTAGGAAAATCCTTGTGCTAAATATAGACAAAAGGAACACTTGAAAAAAATTATCTGCGCATGCGCAAAGTAACGCTATTGAGGCCATGCTATTTGCTGTATCAAACTGGCTTATCATACCAGTACGCGGACACCTTAGAATCTGAGTAAACTGTTATGACATTTATACGCTGCAATACTAAATTAAATTATTGATACATGTTGTTACCAAAAACTGATTAACATCGTAAAAGGCTGTTCTTAATTCATATTGACACATGGCTGTTTACTTTGCCTGTTTCAGCGTTTGCCGCAGTCAAACTGAAGCATCGATCGTGATACCGGTCTGCATCAGCCCTGCAAATTCGTGAATGTGTTGTGTAAATGTAAACGTGAATGACAAAACGATAAAGAAATGGTGCCTTGAAAAAATATCACAAAGTCAGTTGAATCTAAAAAGTACCTTAGAGTTTATTTGACGCCAAACACAAAAGTGTCCGCGTACTGGTAGTGTCCGCGTACTGGTCGGGTCTGTCTAAATTAAACCCATTATCATCATATTAACGAATTTGACATATTTTGAGTACCCGTTGCAGCGTACGAAGTTTCATAGTGATTGGCTATTGGTTGCAAAAAGGAGAGGTTTGAAAGTTTTTCTAGAGTACCCGGTATATTGACCTGGAAATCATCTTTGTCCTGTGACATAGAATATTTGAATAAATCTGCATTCCAACATCCTAAGGAGACGCATATGATTGGCTTCAAACGGTTTTGTACGTTTTGAGCGAAAGAAGCTTGAACATTTGTAAAGGATAGGAAAACGTAACAAATATAAACTTTAGAATCTTGCTATATCCTTCAATATAACGAAAAAATGCACCATTAATTTCATTGGTGTCATCCACTTTATTTCGGAAAACTCGGCTTTAGCGAAGGACACATGTGCATGTGCATCATTCTGATGATAACACAAACAGTGTACGAGTTCCTTTCAGCAGCCTGGATTCAGATCAATCTTTCAGATTACTCAGAGATTACAACAACACAGAGAAAAAGACTAATATGAAAATAGGCACAGCCTACAGGCGAGCACATCGCTCTTTACAATGTGTGGGTGGTATGATAAAAACCTACCTATGGCTGCTACCATGTTAGCTCTAAAGGTTTGGACAAAAATACGCGATCGAAGTGTAGACCCTGATCTAACTACTCATTGTAAGATTCTGGATTCATGTTCACAATGCTTATTTTTTGTCTTTTGAAAGGGGGAGTTTCACCCTATAGGAAATTTACATAGGATTCTGCCCACGCACCGAATTCCATAATTTTATGCATAGTGATTGTCTAGGACATTACTATTGCCTTTGTGAAATATTTGCTGATCCAAGTATTTTAATTGTTAAATTACAACATTTTAATTGGATGGGATGCAAAAAAAAGGGGCACCGTAATTTCAAGCAGCCCAAAGCTGTAGAAATTTTTAATTTCTGACCCGTTTTATTCTCGAAATGATTCCTAGTAATTCTTGATTATGTATATTCCACGATAAACGTTAAGTACGTTCCCGGTTCCTTGTTCCCGGTTCCCCGTTCCCGGTTCCCGGTTCCTGGTTCCCGGTTCCCGGTTCCCGATTCCCGGTTCCCGGTTCCTGGTCCCCGGTTCCTGGTGCCCGGTTCCCGGTTCCTGGTTCCCGGTGCCCCGTTCCCGGTTCCTGGTTCCCGGTTCCTTATTCCCGGTTCCCGGTTCCTGATTCCTACTTCCTTGTTCCCGATGACAGGTTCCTGGTTCTCGGTTCCTTCATCCCGGTTCCTGAATTGCCGTTTTCAAACGATGGTGGATAAAAAAATTAGGAACAAGGAACAAGTTCGCAGTTTCAGATTCTCATTTACCGATTAGTATTTGTTTTTTCCCTTAGTTAGAAAGAAGCATTGATAACAAATGCTTTATCACATTTACCCGATTGCAAGATCATTATATGCCTTACACAATGTTACATGTCAGATCAAAAATTATCGTGCCAACTATACTGGACAAAAAAAGTTAAGGATCAAACATTAGACTGAAATTTTTATATTGAAAAAAGTATTTCTCAGAAAAGCATTTTCCTCTGTTGAATACATCTAACAATGCTGCATAACATTGCATGACACATATTGGAATCTGATCACGTGACACACCAGCAGAAATGAATAAATAGACATACCCCTAAAATCAAAGTGAAAACTGGCATTAACACAAAACTGAATGTCCATTATTTTTGGCTTTATCAATGCAAAATCATTTTCAGATCTCAATGTGACCTCCAAGGGCCTGAATAACAGCATGACAGCCATTCGGTATGCTTTTGGTAAATTTCGAGAGGCCCATTTAGGGACTCGTTTGCCATTTTTCACGAAAGGCCTGAATGAGCTCTCCTCGAGTTTCAGGTAGGCTCTCGTGATCAGGATTGGCGGTGGAACATGTCCAAAGAATGCTCAGTTGGATTTGAAACTTTGGACCAGATTGACGTGTAAATGCGGGCGATTGTTTCTGTCGCTAGGTACTGGTCCACCACATTTGCCCAGTGATTTGATGATGTCATCGCCAAAAACTTCAGCAAATGGTCTCGCAATTGGATAAAACGTGTCATTCCTAGCTCGAACACCAATCAGAGCGCCTCTGTCTGGCATGCGCAAGTCCACACAGCTGCCAATCCAGATGCCGCACCATACCATCACCCAGCCTCCTCGAGCCATGTCATATTCCGCAACACGATTTAATTCATAGTCCACACGACGTGTACCTGGCAGGCGTTACACCCTTCTCCCATTATATTGGATATCTACATACAAATCTGGGCTCATCTGTGAAAAGGATATGGGCCCAGTGACCCTGCTGCCAATTTGTATCATTTTTTGCCGACCGTCGCCTCCCATTTCTATGGAATCGCATCAACCCTGGCCTCATTACCAGCATGCAAGTGCGGAAATTAGCTGTGTAAAGACTGTTTCTAACCATTTTTGCTGAAATTGGCCGATTAAATCATTTAATGGACAAAAAATGCGCATCCTCACAGTGTTATTGTGATGAGCCAGTAGCTTGGGACAGAGACCATCGTCCGTATGGACAAGTCTAGTTAATCGAAAGTTTTAAATCTGACTGAAAATGCTTGACAGATGTTACAACACAACAATTCGAATCACCAGGGACTTCAGGAAACTCCTGGAGGGCTAATTCTGGCCTTTCATGAAAAATGGCAAACAAGTCCCCAAATGAGCCTCTAGCCCTTTACCAAAAGAACACCGAGTAGCTGTCATGCAGTTATTCAGACCTTCAGAGATATCGATGAGCACTGACAATGGTTTTGCACGGATAAAGCCAAGAATCACGGACATTCAATTTTGTTGTGATGCCTATTTTCATTTCAGTTTTAGGGGTATATCTGCTTATTTATTTCTACTGGTGTATCACGTGATCCGATTCCAATTTTTTTCATGAAGTTCTGAGCCGCTTTGTCAGCTATATTGAACAAAAGAAAATTATTTTTGGATAATTTATTTTTCATAATTTAAGCTTCAGTCAAATATTTGATCCCTAACTTTTTTTGTCCAGTATATTTTAAAATAAGAATTGTTCAAAAAGGAACCGGGAACTCTTATCCGATTATTTTGTGCTTTCATTTCTTACTTACAAAGTTGAATTCATTGTAATTAAAACATAACATTAAGTTGGTGGCGACATCATCTTATGCCTAATAACATGTCATATTTGAAAAACAATATTCATGCAACTTTATTTAAACCGCTTTTTGTTCTATAAGGAACCAGGAACTGGTTCCTTGTTGCCGATTGGACATTTTCAAGCAATGGTGATGGATATACAAATAAGGAACAGGCAACTAGTTCCCGGTTCCCGATTCCGAGTTCCCGATTAGTATTTGTGTTTTCTTTGAGTTACAAAGAAACTTTTATAAGAACAAATGACTTGTCACATTTACCCGATTGCAACATGTTATATGTCAGAACAAATATAAGTGTGCCAACTACATAATAATCAGTATTGTTGATAAAAAACCGGGAGCTGGTTCCTTGTTGGCATTATGCAGTTCTCTCAGATTGATGAATTTTTCCAAATAAGGAAGAAGAAACTAGTTTCCGGTTCCCGGTTCCCGATTCCCGATGCCACGTTTGTATTCAAATGTATACCATAAAACTTTCCATATTAACTTATGTTTGCAGATGCCCCCAAATTTCAGCTCGATAAATTTTTTTGAACAAATTAAATTTTCGATTTGACTATGTTGCAGTTCTTCTCAACCTGTCTAATTAATAAGAAATTAGGCTATACATGTGTAAATCATAATTATAAATTTTCTTAAAAATTGAAAAACGGAACATGATTTTTTGGAATGCTGAATGTTAACAGTTGAAAAAACACAAAATTTAAGAATGCATATACATGTAGTTTTGTGATTATTTTTATGCTAAATATTTTTAGGTTTTGTGAATTTTATCATCTTTTTGCATCGCCAAATCTTTTATTGCCGACCCCATTTGTCATGAGCGATACATAGTTGTTACAACTTCAGTTCGATGTATGTGCGAATGTACGTTAGTGTGTGCGTGCGTTTGTGCATCCGTCCGGATTTTTCCAGGCCATTACTTTAACATTTACGGATGGAGTTCAAAATAATTTGGCACAATTGTTCTCCTTGATAAGTAGAAGTGTCATTTGAAACATTTGGTCAAGTAGGTCCTAGGTCAAGGTAACACTTGAAGGTCAAATGATAAAATTGTCATACTGAGCTTGTCCGGGCCATAAATTCTACATTTATGGATGGATTTCAAAATAATTTGGCACAATTGTTCTCCTTGATGCGTTAAAAATGCCATTTGAAACATTTTATCAGGTAGGTAGGTTTAAGGTCAAGGTTACACGTGAAGGTCAAATGATAGAATTGTCATAAATTGAGCTTGTCTGGCCCATAACTTCTACACTTATGGATGGATTTCAAAATAATTCGTCACAATTGTTCCTCTTGATGAGTAAAAGTTCCATTTGAAACATTTGGTCAGTACAGGTAGGTCCAAAGTCAAGTTCACACTTGAAGGTCAAATGATAAAATTGTCATAAATTGAGCTTGTCCGGGCCATAACTTCTACACTTATGTATTGATTTTAAAATGATTGGGCACAAGTGTTCTCCTTGATGAGTAGAAGTGCCATTTGTAATATTTAGTCAGGTAGGTCCAAGGTCAAGGTCACACTTGAAGGTCAAATGATATAATGGTCATAAATTGAGCTTGTCCAGGGCATCTCTGCTACATTTATGCATGGATTTTAAAATATTTGGGTACAGTTGTTCCCCTTCTTAATGAGTAGAAGTGATATTTGAAACCTTTGTTCAGGTAGGTTGAAGTTTAAGGTCATTTTTGAAGGTCAAATGATACAATGGTCATAAATAGAGCTTGTCCAGACCATATCTTCTATATTTATGGATGGATTTCAAAATAATTTGGCACAGTTGTCCTCCTTAATGAGTAAAAGTGTCATTTGAAGCATTTATTCTGGTAGGTTTAAGGTCAAGGTCACACTAGAAGGTTAAATGATAAAACTGTTGAGCTTGTCCCAGCTATCACTTCTACATTTATGCATGGATTTGGAAATAATTTGGCACAATTGGTCTCCTTGATGAATAAAAATGTCATGTGAAATATTTATTCTAGTAGGTCCAATGTTGTATTTATTTTTCTTTATACACTGTCGAGTGGTCGGAGTTTATTTAGTTTTCCATTTATTTCCCAGACAAAATAGATCAATATATCTGCATATGGAGCTTTTTATTATGATTGTAGTTTAGGTTACTATTATTATTACTAGAAAATGAAGTGTTTCTATGAACAAATTAACACTTGAATGTGACATGCATGTTTGTCTAACAAATCACCTTCATCTATATCATGCATTATGTGACAATGTTACCGGGTTTCAAATTTCATGAAATTCCTCTGGTATAAAGAGGAAACATATGGCCTATTTTTCAGGAAATTTCATAGGTTAACACTGACTCGAACATACATAAATTGTGGGATGCTTTTTGTTTTTTAATAGTTTTAGTGTCGCTTTTAGCCATATTTTCTGACTTAATGTTTTAAAAAAAGTTTAGTTTGCATGTTTGCATTAGCATAAATGGAATCAAAGATATCCATATGGAGCCCTTTTACTCTTTTAGTTCACACTTTATGAAATTGAATCAAGCTGATGATTTACGATTGATTAATTATAAGGCAGGTATCACAACAAAATGGGAGTACTTCAAGGTGCTCTCATGAGACCTTAAAGCCTAAACTGAGATAAATAAATGCATATATGCTGTTGTTAGGTTCAAGATATTAAACATGCAAAGTAACAAGAAAATCCATGCGTGGGCAGATTTGGAACCCCCCACCCCCCTTTGTAATGAAAGCGGTGCAACTGCACAGCTGCGAACTCCGTCTACGAACTGATGACAAACTCTCAGAACACAGATTTCCCCATAGTAATCTATCCCGTCAGAAAACGGGCTAAAGTTTGTTTCAGTTCCTTCTCTACGGCGCTTTATTTCCTTTGAATTTCACCGTAACGGGTCCGCCACCTTGCATTTTGTTTGATCACAGAAGCGGTTAACGTTGACGCCATCTTGTTTGTCTCAAATGGAACGTTTGACGTCACTATGTACCGTATCGATAGAAAGACTGTAAGGCCTATATTTCTTATTTTCTTCGTTGATTTCTATTCGAACCAGTCTAATTTAAACTTCCGTTTGGTGTCGTTACGAAAGAAATTGTATTGAAAGTAATGCATCTTACAGCTAAAAATATGCCTTACACTGGCGCTCACGTATTTGAACACCAAAACGCGTTCGTACCGCGTTGCATGCGCGTGCTGCGTGCGTATCACCTAGAACCGCTCATCAGACACGTCTAGACGCGTCTCGACGCGGGAGACGCAAACAATGATAAAATGAAATTTCATGACTTGTTCAATACGCGTACAAGTCGCAGATTGTACGTTGGCCTATATAAAAATGGTTTTAAGATAGCTTAAAACAATAAAACTCTTCACTGATAAGATACTGTGTAATTTAATATTTATTGCCTCGATACCTCTGCCGGAAATCTGACCGAACCGATGCGCAGTCCAGTAATTTCTATTGATTACATCGTATTGTGCATGACCACTGCTGTAGCGGATTGCGCAAGGTTTTACGCACTAGTTCTACAGGCTACTAAGAAAGTTCGTAGACATTATTTAAACTTATACTGAACTCTGAATAATGTTGTGATTTTGGCAAAACTTTGTCAGTGTGATATAGGAAGCACTACAAAAGATGTGCAACATCTAAATACTTTTTTCAATTTCAAAATGAGGAGAAAATCTGAATTGCCATGGACACACCCTCTACAGGGCTGACATTGGTGAAGGCAAAATTTTGATTTGCATTAGAGTTTGGCATCTTAAGAGCTTGCTTTTTCAAAACTAATTGAAATATCTGAGATGTAAAAATATTGGTATTGCAGGGAATATTTTCGAGATTTTTTCATTTAGTTTTATTATTTTCCGACAGTTTACTACGGAATTTCTGATTAACTCGAAAGGGTACCCCCATTCTCAATTGACACTTTCAATTTTAGGGGGTAGGGATAGAATCTGTATCAATATTTGTAAACAGAGAGGCATTTTGCAGATTCATTTTAGTCTCTTGTTATTAGATTTGTTCTCACATCGAGCATAAACATTTGATCTGATTTTTCTTTTCATATTCTTTTTGCAAAATCACTCTTAACAAATTACTCTTTAGATTTCACTTCATAATCATTTTACATTAAATTTTGCACGGAAATCTTATTGTTTTGAAACGAATTAGGTAAGAATATGACATTGTTTAGAAAACTCTTGAAATATTTTATACTGGGGTAAATCCCTCTGTAATTCACAAATTTCTAGTCATTTAGATGCATTATTGTAATAGAAATGCTGTTTTATCAACACATTTGCATAATTTGACCTTTTGGTGGTAAAATTTCAAATATATGATAATTTACAGATACACCACAAATATTCCGAAATTTTATTCTTGTCTCCCTTATCTCTAAGACCCACTCCATGATATAAATGATGTTATGTCAACTTTTGATTTCAAGTTTCGTTTCAGATGTTAATTCATTACACCCTCTCCCTTTGCAAAATATTAATGCCTCATCTGCTCTTTCGTGTCAGTGAATCATCTGTCAAAATGTGCATGTTGTCTGTGATTCCTTACAAGCTGTAACTAATAAGATTTTTTTTGGTTAGTCTCTATCATTTAAGATAATTCTAAAATGATGAATCACTGAGGGATAAGAATAAATAACAGTTTGATATGCCACACCTTTATGCGTAAAATCCATGATAAATAGCAGGCCACTTTGACACCTTGGGTATGAACTGCTAATTTTATTACAGTAAAGTGCCGTTGTAAAAGTTGTAACATTGTGGGTCTTTTGATATTGTATAGTTCTTGAAACCTGTAAAGTTTAAAGATTTTATGAATGTAACTTCTGAAGTGATAAGCAATATTGTAATGTCTTCGAACTTTCTTAATACCCTGTACATGTAGTTTATACGAAAATAGTTTCCGTCTAATGGCGTCTACGGTAAAGAATTCCCAGCAAAAGCAAAAAAAAAAAAAAAAAAAAAAAAAAAAAAAAAACTAAAAGGCAAAATGACCCTCGATTTAGTCACAACTTATCTGGATCAGCACGGATTTAGTCACAACTTATCTGGGCCAGCACGGACAAGCACACGGTAACCCTCACTAAGAATTTAACTAACCAGTGACATTTGGACCCAGACTATTATATTGAGTTGAATGGTCACACTGAACAATACTGGCATATTTTTATAACATTTAAGAGTTTCATAGCCAATTCAAGAGTATTTCAAGGGGGTCAGTGGTCAGCGCACTCACTTCTTACCTCTGCAGTGACAGGTTCGATCCCTGGCAGCAGCTTATAGAATGACAGTGATCGCCCACCAAAGGTTGGTGGTATTTTTCAGGTACTCCAGCTTTCTCCAGAACCAAGGCCACAAATAGAACATTATTCTTGCCTTTGAGAGAATGTAAAAACATTTGCGTGCGTGAATTTTCTATACCGTCAATTACCCTGTTTAGACTAGAGTTTTAATCCGAATCGAATCCGAATCTGCTTCGAATTAACTGTTTAAACTAGCAATCTTATTCGAAATAAAATCTTAATTCGGAGTAAACTAACCCTTACAGAGTACCTTGGATCGAATCCGAATTAACTTTTACTTCAGATTAAAAGTTGTGTCTAAACAACAAACCGAAGCGAATCCGCATTAAAATTTATTTCCCTTGGCATGTTTAGGTAATGCTAACATTGGAGCAGGCTGCATTTACTTTATTGCAAAGTAACTTACACCGAATCGAAAACAGTATAGTCTGAACAGACAAGTGGGTTCGCTTCGGATTACCTTATTGCAGAGCAATCTGTTCCGAATCGAAACAGGTATCCTCTACACAGAGTAAAAGGAAAAAAAATAAAGTTTAAGAATATTTCATTTGTAGCATGTAGTTTTGGCTGAATGCAGAAATACATGTACATTCCAAGATAAACCTTGATTTCCAGAAAGCAATTTAATGCTGCAAAAATTTCCAGCATATGGGGCTAAAGTTGACTGATCATCAAGGTGACTGAAAACCGGCAACCCTGGCAAGGAAAAACCACCTGACTCTCTACAAGCAGAGCTTGGTTTTGTGACCGATGTTAGACCCAAGCTGGAACAAGCCCCCCTAACCTGGCTAGGTCCAGGGCAGGTCTATGGAGAAAAAAGGGAGTGGAGGAGGCGGGAACAAGGAGCAAATTCTTGGGTGAAGTGCAAATTCTTTGGTGGGGAGGGGGGAGCAAAAGACTGCCAAGATTCATGTGTAAGTGAGGTTGCACTGAAGTGGACCTGTGTTGGGTCCCGGGCAGGTCTCGGAAAAAGGGAGAAGAAAATTCTTTGGTGGGGAGCAAAACCTTACAAGAAACAAGTAGCAATGGGATTGAACCCAAATTGGACTTGTGCGGAGATACGCATTAATCACTTCCAATGCACACAGCTTTGTTAGTTCTGCTGGAACAAGTCCTCTGTCCTGACTAGGCCCAGGGCAGGTCTAGGGGAAAAATGGGGAGCAAATTCTAAGGTGGGGAACAAATTCCCTTATTAACTAATGCAATGGGTAGTGGGGTTAAGAGTTTTAGGGTGATCTGGGATGTAGTTGTCTCATGTTTTTGTGGCCCTCATGTGTCATTGAGGTTGCCTGGGCTACATGGAATTGCGCCTGTTCAGGTCTGTTGCATATTTAAAGTTTTAGGGGCCTGTATTTTCATGGGAGTTTTGCTGTGTTCTAATATTTTGGGAAATTGAGAATATTATTAATCGACAAAGGGACTGTAGCTAATTTCTTATTGCGAATTGTTGGGAGGGGGGGGGGGCAGTTTCTTTTGGCTGTTTTTAGAAAGCAAATGTGTTGAACCTTATAATGGTTCAGTTGGTTTCTCGGTAACTAAGCCTGGGTGTGAGATTCAGGAGGTTGGATATACATTATTTTGTGGGGGGAAATGGAGAATATTATTAATGGACAAAAGGACTGTAGCTTATTTCTTATTGCGGGTCGTTGGAAAAGGACAGCGGTTTCTTTTGGCTGTTTCTACAGAGATAATGTGTTGAACCTTATAATGATTTAGTTGGTTTCCAGGTAACTAAGCCTGGGTGTGAGATTAAGGAGGTTGGATACACATTATTTTTACGGAGGAAATGGAGAATATTATTAATGGACAATAGAACTGTAGCTTATTTCTTATTGCAGGTTGTTAGAAAAGGACGACGGTTTCTTTTGGCTGTTTCTAGGTTGTTTCTAGGGAGCAATTGTGTTGAACCTTATAATGGTTCATTAAGTTTTCAGGTAACACAGGATACACATTCATTTGGAGTGGGGGTGAAAATGAAGAATATTATTAATGGACAAGTGGACTGTAGCTTATTTCTTATTGCGGATTGTTAGGACAAGAGGGCAGTTTCGGCTGTTTCTAGGGAGCAAATGTGCTGAACCTTATAATGGTTTATTTAGTTTCCAGGTAACTAAGCCTGGGTGTGGGGTTAAGGAGGTTGGATACACATTAATTTTAGCCTTTATTGTCAATAGACAAAAGTTATTTATACGACCGTAGGGAAAGTCATTTTGTGGTTGTACAGATGGGTTTTGGGCTTTTTACTGGGTTGGGATTTTTTGTCACGAGCATTGTACTTAGTAGGGGATTAATGCGGATCCTGGGATTTTGGGAAATAGGCTTGGTAGGTGGTTAGCAACAGGGGCTCGAATTAGAGAAAATATGGAGGATTTTTTCCCTATTGTATTGGAATCTATCTTTATCCTGGCAATGATATTGGTTTTGTCCAGGTATTCAAAGACTGCCTTCTGTACTGTATTTGCATATTTCTTTGGATAAGACAGGATCAGTCTCAGGTCTATTGTGTGATAGCCTAACTTGAATATGGTGGATTCTAAGGTCTTGCCTTTGATTGTTATGGCCACACAGTCAAAGAAGATATAGTCGAGATCTTCTGCATCATTGCAGTGGGGGCATAGGGCAGACTGGTTGCCGTAGTGAAGGCAGCCCAGCCCGCAGTCTCCTAGCCTGAGTCGGGAATAGGCTATGTCGAAACGTCTATTGGGACTAAATATAGGTCATATTAAAGTTTAACCTTTGGTTTGACGAAATGGAAGGTGTGGCCCTTGTTGCTATTGTTCCATTGGGATTGCCATATTTGGGTTACTGCTTCATTTATTAGGGGATAAACGTCCAGTTTTGAGGGTTTGGTCTGGTTGTAAGTGCCAGTGGTCATAGCCTCATCGGCCATCTTATTGCTGTCAATTTCTACATGGGCAGGGATCCATTCCATGGAAATATTGAAGTTTACGGCAGCGGCTAGATTAAGTAAGGATAATTTTTCTGTTTACCTTATCGGGTCTCGTTTTTGATTTACCCGATTGCAGAGCCTGTATAGAGCTAAGGGAGTCAGTAAGGATAACTGAGTTTGGGATCCTGCTCTCAAGGATTTAGATAATGGCGCGACACGAGTCAGGTGCTCACCGATTCTGCTACGCGGCCCGGCGCCCTGAGCTGTAGGGATTTAATTCCACATTCAAATTCTAAAGGATTAATGGGGTGGAGAGGTATGCCCTCGTAGCAATACGGAGTGCTAAATTGTTTTGGACGAGGTCTTGAGCTTTGAGAGTAGATGTTTGGGTGCCGTGTTATAAGCTTGTGCACCATAATCGATTTTACTGAGGATTAGGGCCTTATATATTGTCAATAGGATTTTTTATCTGCTCCATAGGAGGTGCCTGAAACCATCCTCATGAGGTTTAGGTCTTTATTACATTTTTCAATCAAATTTTTAATATCAATTCTCTGTAAAAATCAGATAATTGCCATAGGGGTCCGGCACGCTGCGTCTCAGATTTTTTTCATTCTTGGTGTATGAATCAGAAATGACCCCCAAACTACAAAAAAATAGTGAAATTTCCGTGTGTCATCCTGTTGCCATGGTAACCAAGACAATGTGAGTCAAACAAGAGAGTCCAAAAATTAGGAGGAAAAATATGAAAAATAGCATATTGGTGTGGTCTATTCATCCATAGGTAATACCTAGATCCCTAATACAGATATTTTAACATATAATACCAACTTAGCTCTGTATACAGAAACAAATAATAAACAAGTATGTCTCACACTTAGGCCACACTGGGGGCTCGAAGGGGACACAAATCGGCAAATTCCAAAATGTGGAAAAACTGGGATTTTGACGTTCTTCGGAACAAGTTTTGGTTAGTTTCGCAGAAGATGTTCAGAAAGCCACTAGTATATTTATAACCAGTAATATACCAAAGTATATAATATAATAAAACTGGATGGAGAAATTAATATTTGAAGGTCACGGTCAAATTAAGCAAAGCTCCTATTTCTAGACATGAAAAAACTTGGAATTTTTCATTTTTGTCCCAATTTCTGTAAGGTTAACTGAATATGATAAAAATACCACTGCTACATTTGAAAAGAGCAACATGTCATTTAATGAAGCAAAACATGAAACAGATCAACTAAATCAAATATGAAGGTCAAGGTCACACACAGCAAAGCTCCAATTTCAAAATGTTGAAAAACGGGTAATTTCTCATTTTATGTCCCAATTTTTGTAAAGGTTAACTGAATATCATAAAAAAGCCATTACTATATTCTAAAAGAACAATATATCATTTAATGAAGCAAAACATAAAACAGACCCAGAAATTCAAATATGAAGGTCAAGGTCAGGCACAACAGAACTCCAATTTCAAAATGTTGAAAAACTGGTTATTTCTCATTTTATGTCCCATTTTTTGTAAAGGTTAACTGAATATCATAAGAAAGCCATTACTATATTTTAAAACAACAATATATCATTTAATGAAGCAAAACATAAAACAGACCCAGAAATTCAAATATGAAGGTCAAGGTCAGGCACAACAGAACTCCAATTTCAAAATGTTGAAAAACTGGTTATTTCTCATTTTATGTCCCAATTTTTGTAAAGGTTAACTGAATATCATAAGAAAGCCATTAGTATATTTTAAAAGAACAATATATCATTTAATGAAGCAAAACATAAAACAGACCCAGAAATTCAAATATGAAGGTCAAGGTCAGGCACAACAGAACTCCAATTTCAAAATGTTGAAAAACTGGTTATTTCCCATTTTATGTCCCAATTTTTGTAAAGGTTAACTGAATATCATAAGAAAGCCATTACTATATTTTAAAAGAACAATATATCATTTAATGAAGCAAAACATAAAACAGACCCAGAAATTCAAATATGAAGGTCAAGGTCAGGCACAACAGAAATCCAATTTCAAAATGTTGAAAAACTGGTTATTTCTCATTTTATGTCCCAATTTTTGTAAAGGTTAACTGAATATCATAAGAAAGCCATTAGTATATTTTAAAAGAACAATATATCATTTAATAAAGCGAAACATAAAACAGACCCAGAAATTCAAATATGAAGGTCAAGGTCAGGCACAACAGAACTCCAATTTACAAATGTTGAAAAACTGGTTATTTCTCATTTTATGTTCCAATTTTTGTAAAGGTTAACTGAATATCATAAGAAAGCCATTACTATATTTTAAAAGAACAATATATCATTTAATGAAGCAAAACATAAAACAGAAATTCAAATATGAAGGTCAAGGTCAGGCACAACAGAACTCCAATTTCAAAATGTTGAAAAACTGGGAATTTCTCATTTTTGTCCTAATTTCTGTACAGGTTAACGGAATATGATAAGAAAACCACTGCTACATTTGAAAAGAGCAACATGTCATTTAATGCAGTAAAACATAAAACAGATCAACAAAATCAAATACGAAGGTCAAGGTCAAGCACAACAAAACTCCAATTTCAAAATTTTGAAAAACTGGGAATTTCTCATTTTATGTCCCAATTTTTGTAAAGGTTAACTGAATATGATAAGAAAACCATTGCTAAATTTGACTGAGCAATATATCGTGTAATGAAGCAAAGCATAACACATATTGAAAAATTCAAATACAAAGGTCAAGGTCAAAATCAGCGAAACACCTATTTCCAAGCATGGAAGTTTTTGGATTTTCTCATTTTTCGTCCCAATTTTTGTAAAGGTTACCTGGATATGATAAGAAAGTCATTGAAAGGAAAAATATATCATTTAATGAAGCAACACACAAAACAGATCCAGAAATTCAAATATCAAGGTCAAGGTCAAGCACAACAAAGGCTCCATTTTCAAAATGTTGAAAAAGTGGGTATTTCTCATTTTTTGTCCCAATTTTTGTAAAGGTTAACTGATAATCATAAGAAAACATATTGCACTTGCTATATTTGAAAAGTGCAATATATCATTTAATGAAGCAAAACACACAAAAAAGATCAATAAATGCAAATATGAAGGTCAAGGTCAAGCACAACGCTCAAATTTCAAAATGTTGAAAAAAATTGGAATTTACGTTTTTCTGTTCTGTTTTTCTGTTTTTGTGTTTACGTTTTTCTGTTCTGTTTTTCTGTTTTTGTGTTTACGTTTTTCTGTTCTGTTTTTCTGTTGTGGTTCTCTGTTGCCTGTTTTTGGTGTCAGAGTTTCTGTGATGTTTTACCTTATGTATGTTCCTATTATTTTTGGTTCGGTTTGGGTTGCTGAGTGGCCACCTTTTGGGAACAAGCTGCTCACTCGGTTGGCCATATGTTCTCTGTATCTTGATTATTTGTAATCTTAGTTGTTTCCAACTATGGTTTGAGGGCTGGATTTGGATTTGGATTGTTTCAGTTCCTGGTCTTTGCATACTTTTTACTTTTACGTTTTTGTCCCAATTTTTGTAAAGGTTTACTGCATATAGAAGAAAACCATTTCTATATCTGAAGAGAGCAACATATTCAATGTGGCAATACATAAAACAGATCAACAAATTCAAAAATAAAGGTCAAGGTCAAGCACATCAAAGCTCAAATTTCAAAATGTCGAAAAAGAGGAATTTCTCATGATTTATTTATACCAATGTTTGTAATGATTAAATGGACGTGATAAAACCATTGCTATATTTGAAAAGAGTAATATATGATTTAATGAAGCACAAGATAAATCAGATTGAAAAATTCAAATACAAAGGTCAAGGTCAAGAAAATCACAGCTTCCTGTCAAATTTTGGAAAAAGTGGAATTTTCTCATACTTTGTACTAAGTTTGTCAATTGATTTTTGGAATATGAGATGAACCATATGCTGTATTTTAGAAGAGTCACATATCAACTAATGAAATATTCTACACACAAGAGTGAATCACACAACTTGCCTAATTCCCACAATTTTGATCGATTTTGATATGACTTCACATAAAATGTTAAGTATGACAATATTTTGAATAAATTACCATATCAGCACTGCAGGTTCAAGGTCAAGGTCAAGGTCACAGTTGCTATTTTTAGAAAAATCTTTATCGTCCCTATAGCCCCTTTATTATGTCTCCCCACCAAAGGTAGTTTTCAGTGCGGATCGCGTCGGCGTCAGTGTGACAGTTTCTTGTATGCGCGATATCTCTTGAACCAATGGATGGAATTTCACCAAACTTGCATGGATACATTATTGGAACAAACTTAAGAGCTGATTAGATTTTGGTGACCTTGACCTTATTTTCAAGGTCACTGAAGGATGACTTAGATGACAATTTCTTGTATGTGCGGTATCTCTTGAACCGATGGATGGAATTCCACCAAACTTGAATGGATATATTATTTGGACAACTTTAAGAGCTGATTTGATTTTGGTGACCTTGAGTTATTTTCAGTTAGAATAGTTTTTCCTGTATGCTGTTTTCTGGAAGTGTTTTGTAGAATTGTTACTTATCAGATTCGAAAGAAAAAGTTAACTCAATTTGGCTGGTACTGTATATATAGGTCTCACACAATATTTCTCTTGTTCTAACTGAAAATGATTTCCTTTCAATTATAAGCTTTCTGTTTTGATAAATTTGCACTTGCCCAGCGAGTAATTCCAATGTGATTAGATTTAGGGTCGAGTGGCGGGATTGAAAATATCTTTAATGATTATTAAGCTCTATCGGTTTCCGCCATGATAGGATTTTTTATGCCCCCGAAGGAACTTAAGGGTGGCATATTAAAATTGCACCGTCAGTCCGTCCGTCTGTCCGTCCGTCAGTCCGTCTTTCCGTTCGTCCGTTACAAATCGTGTCTCAGCTATAACTTTAAAACTACTCGAGCAAATTTAATGAAACTTCACAGATAGATAAAGGATAAGGTGAAGGTGTGTCGCGCATAAGACTTGCGTCCCTTTGCCCAAGGTCAAGGCCACAATTGGGTCAGAGGTCAAATTGTGTTTTAAAATCGTGTCTCAGCGATAACTTTAAAACTACTGAAGCAAATTTGATGAAACTTTACAGATAGATAAAACATGATGAGAAGGTGTGTCGCGCATAAGACTTAGGTCTCTACACCTAAGGTCAAGGCCAGGGTTGGGTCAGAGGTCAAATTGTGTCTCAAAATCGTGTCTCAGCAATAACTTATAAACTACTGAAGCACATTGAAAGAAACTTTACAGAAAGATGAAGCATAATGAGAAGGTGTGTCACACGTAAGATTTAAGTAATTACCACATTCAAGGTCAAGGTCACAATCAGGGGACAAACGTCAAATCTTGCCTCGGCGATAACTTGAAACCTGCTGAAGCGACTTTCAACAAACTTCACAGAAAGGTAAACCATAATAAGGAGGTGTATTTTACATAATATTTATGATCCCAAATCCAAGGTCAAGGTCACAACCAGGACTCAGAGATCAGTTAAGGGGGGCCTACGGGGGTATTTGTTACACACTGTAACATTTCTTGTTTCCAGTAGACATTCACGTGTTGCCCTATCTTCTGTTTTGTTTTCCGGGCATGCGAGTCTAGCGGCATTGTGTATTGGTTGAACTAATTTACGTAGCAAAGGGTCAATTTCTATAATGAAAACAGGAAAATAGTAAACAAAGTTTATTCCAAAGGACAATAAAAATTTTAAAGCTTGGCCAATAAATTTTACTTTCAGTGAAAATTCTTTCTTGTGTCCCATAAAATGACAGCGTCTCATTTTCTCCCCAAAAAATCTCCGATCGGAAATTCAGTGACAGAAAAAAAATCGAAGCCTTAGTGGTATGGGACAGTATAGAATAGAACCGAAACACGTGGTATATCGTACAGCAACAACACTCGAAGTTCGGTTGCAATAATATTAGTGGATTTGCTTTGCTTGTGTCACAAAATATGCTCCCGTGTCCACTTTTTGTTAATCAGGGTTTATATTTCAAAATGTTTGTCAATCCGAGTAGAGTCAGAAACGGTTCCTGCTATTTTTTCCATGACCTTTTTAAGGTCAAGGTCAAATGCACGGCACTATCATTTTTCACCTTTACATCATTTCTCTCCATTTTAAAAATATATGTTGTGTTTCAAAGGCGTAAATGCATTTAGTTTTGCGGAAATTGTCATTTGATGGACGAAATCAGGAAAACAATATACCGAACACAGTTGTTGCCATGGCTACAAGTATTTTCGGCCTGCAAACCTTTTTAAAGAATCGGATTTCTATATCTGCCATGCGCTAGCTGGTTTGTTTTATGATTAACCGTTCGAAGCGGAGAAACAATACGCAGAATATCCGTAAGCTGGTTACACTAAACACCCTATTTGTAGGTAAGCGGAAATACCGTATTTTGTTGGTCACACTAAACATCGTATCAACTGACATACTTGGCGCAGATGTGTAGTTTCGGAGTGAGTCAAGGATCCACAGAAGCTTGCTGTACATATCTGCTTGCTCTTTCAAAAAAAGTACTTAATTGTAGTTTAAGAGATTCACAAGCAGGTAAATATAAGAAACGAGGACTGAGCTTGCAAAGAAATCATCTTGCCAACTAGGAAAAAGCCTTTATAGTCCAAGTCGAGCATACCAAATAAGCGAATATGACTAAGATTTCTCGCCATGCTGTTATATTAAGTAGTCTAAAATGTTAAAGAAAATAATACCAAAAGTAAAAACAAATGTGCTGTCTATATCGTGCCGTGCGCACTACTGCAGGGAACGCAGGTTTGTGTTCATTATAAATATGAGTCCAGAAGCAATCAAGAGACATAATTTCACATGCAAAAAGGACGAGTTACATTTTACTATTGCAATGTGCCCACTGAAAAGGCCGATTTTCGAAGGTAGGCAGATCACCACAAAACATGCAGAAATGTTAGCTATGTGTTTCTAGTTTATTCTGTACGATTTCATTTTCCCGTATTTTAATGCCTTTTAGGTTAATTTTGCGGTTGAATACATGTACTGTCTGCAGCAGTTAACATTGAGCCTATGGGAATTTGAACTACCAACGTCCACTATGCATCCAAATTGCACTTCATCCTACCCTCGTAACCACTACAATTTTTATATATAATTATTCCGCATATAAATATTAATCATATTCGGGTTATATTAGAGTGGTTACGAGGGTAGGAGTAAACGAAAAATAAAGTTTTTGGTTAAATTTTCATGTATCCAACACTAGGACTAAAGGAGTTATATCAAAATCGCAGTAATATATTTTGTAACTGATAGAAAATAGTGACATTATTCGACATAACACATCTTTCTCAAAGTGTTCATTTATGTAGTATGTGTTCCTAATGCCCCCACCAAGGATTCCGTGTATGTATGTGTGTGTGTGCGGGGGGGGGGGGGCGCAGCGCTGGGCATACGTATCGGTATGGCGTAGTATGCGTATGTAAGGCGTTAGACTGAATGTCCTCCATCATCATGCTGTGATCACAGTGTCCGAACTCACTGTACCATCTCTTCCGGTTTTCATAGCGTTGAATCGAGATTACAAAGTTCGCTTATAGCCAGTAGTCGGAAATCGTTATGTTTTGTGATTTTATCCGGAATCTGCTGCGTCATTTATAGTTATTCAGCTTGGAAAATGTAAAGAGGTAAGTTTAATTTAATTTGCTCTTCGGTCTTTTACTTTGTTACCCTGTACAATGAAAACCTCATGGCCGTCACAGAAATTTTATTCCGAACAGCTTAATTTAACAAGAGTTTGTGTCGTGCAAAACCTAGCTATCATCCTATTACCAAAACTAACAAACTGTAGATTGATAACGCCTTCCGTTTATCTTAAAGATCTTTTATAAAACATGTAAGAAAAGGCTCAAACAGGTTGTAGAATCAGGCCAAGGGCAATTTGAATACTGTACCGTTTACATCCGCCCATACACAACATTGTACAGGGCAATAAAGTAAAAGACCGAAGAGCAAATTATATTAAACTTACCTCTTTACATTTTCGAAGCTGAATAACTATAAATGACGCAGCAAATTCCGGATAAAATCTCAAAACATAATGATTTCCGACTACTGGTTATAAGCGAATGTTTGTACTCTCGATACGACGCTATGAAAACCAGAAGAGCTGGTACAGAGCGTTCGGATACTGTGGTGATATAAACTCTAATGGTGTAATGTTGCGACGTGGTCAGATGATGTATCTCTCTGCTTGAAGCTGATGCATTGTAAAATTCTGTTACCTTGAACTTTGGTCCACTAACTTTGCATGAAAAGTTACTTGGATGAGCTTTTTCCTTACCTCTTTTGATATCTTTGCATTGGGGTAAGAGTGCTGATATTTGATCAGATCATATCCATTAAATGTAGGAACTGCAAAGCATCCATGCACACTTCGTCTTTAAATTTTATGCATGGACGAAGATTTTCACTTATTTCTCAACACGGTTTTTGGATTCGCAACAAATAGTTGGTCAGTCAAACGATGCAAAAAAAATCCTCATACTATTTGTAGGTTACTGTGACATATATTTAAAAGTTCACTGTTCTTTTCTGATATATTCAAATTATATATAAATCATACTAAAGACAATGGTTCAGTCAGACATTGCAAATGACGTCATACTATGTGTAGGTCATTGTGACTTGTATTTCAGGATCCATTGAACAAATGATTTATTTCAAACTAATATTTAACTGAATCTTCCTCGGACTCGGATTAGTAAGTCACTTCAGCGCTGCGTCTCATTTGGTACTACATGTAGGTCCCGGTGACCTGAATTTCTTGGTTCACTGATTTTGTCTAATATTTTAAACATCTGTACCTGTGTAGCATTCATAAATACGTAATATTTCATACGTGTTTATTAATATTTGATATGGTGAAGCTTTCATTATATATATAAGTGGTGAATAATGCTTAAGAAAAGAAGAAGGTTGATGACCTTTTCATGCACTTGCCAGAGCACAAGCGTGCAAAGCGTTTCGCCAAGAATACATTTGCTTAAAGGTAGGTTCCTGTACTTTGGAATGCATCATAATTTTGATGATCTTTCATCCAAGTTGTTGGAAAGCACTTATAAAAGGGAATGAATAAGTTTCACTAAAAAGTGTAAATCAAATAAAGTATTAGAAAAGTTGTTTTGCAAGGGATTTCCTAACTCTGCTTCGCACACCGGTTAGCGCTATTTTTAGTTCGCGCCAAAAATAGATAACGCAGCTGACGTCATGCTGCATTGCATTCTGGGATAGTTTTAACCCATCTGCCATGCCAGGACCTCTAGGAGAGCTCACGGCAAGGGAAAATTGACCTTTGGAGAACGGCATCAGAAATCGCGCACTTACAGACATAATAAACAGTTATTTATAGAACTGGAATTCCAACGAAAGAAAATAAACCAAAAGGGAAAACGACTATTTCTTCAAAATCTGACGAGTTTCTCAGAAGCAACAAATTCAGAAAAATAAGAGAATTGAATACCCCTCAGAAAAAGACGAAATTATTTTGTGGACATAATTGTTATCGCTAGTCCAGGAACCTACCTTTAACCTTATCGGTCGGTTATAATCGACTTCCTGTTCATTTGTTTCATTATTTTCACAAAAACAAACGCGTTACATGCTTCTTATTGTGTTAAGAAACACTTGTAAAATCTACTGTTCTGAGGTTTCGTAAAAATTCAAATAAAATTTCTCCCTACTAGATGTTTTGAACGAATACATCTCTTTTAGACTGTGGATAAGAACAAATGTATTATATCTGTCAGTTTGTAGGTGTGATATGTCAGCGGAATCGCTGATTATATCGAAAAACCGCAGGTAGTTAGTGTACCCCGTTCAGCACCCCATATGCAATAAAACGGAAGTCACGTGATTATTTATGAAACCGCAAACTTAAAAATGTACTTATGTAAACTGCCAAGTGCCAAGCTTTTATTAACATAGATTTTATCAAGATCGGTCGTGGGCACAAAAACGGCCAAAGTGTAACCCGTCCTTTGTTTTTGCAATTGCTTGTAAAATCTCTCATTACTATTCCATTGTTCTAGGGGATATACCTGTTCCACATTGCCTGAATATTTCCGTACCTAACCAAAACATTCTATGTTCTAACAATCGAATACGAAAATTTGTTCTGACTGAAAATTATTATTTATATATTATATACATAATCCTCTATTATACCTGCAGACCTTTCAAGTTTAGGGTTTATTTCTTCAAACTGTAATAGCTGTATTGTCAATGATCAGATCCTCGGCATGTAGGTATCGCAATATCTTTTAATTAAAACGATAACAGATTAAGACCGATTATCCTGTCTGTAATTGTTTCCAAATTATCAGCAATGTGCACTAATTTCATTTCTGTATGGAGATATTATATCTACATTCCTGCAATTATAATTTCTTATAGACAATGTTTTGAATATACACAAATATGTAAAGAGTTTGTTAGTTCACATGTGCTACGCATAATACATATTACAAGCACCGAATTCGCGAAATTAAGCATAGAACGTATAATAACTTGGAAGATTCTGTAGTTCTAGAATTACATGCACTACTCCTACTTCATTTTCCACACTGGTATCAGGCATATCGATATGGTGTGGTTTGATATGGTGCAAGGTTAGAAAAGTCTCGAAAACTTGCGCCAGATAGCACAAAACACAACATAAATCCAAGTGGAAGCTATCATGTAGGCTGTTTATCTCTACATAAGAAATACTCAATTAGTGTTGTGGGGAGTAAGTTAATAAAAGTGAAAAAAAAATCTGAATTGGAATGTTCATGCTCACAAAAGAGTCAAACAATCATTACGCTCCATGCAGTTCAGGACAACATCCATTACCAAGATAACTGTGTCGAACCCCATCCAGAGAGCTGTCCCACAAAAAAGATTTTACCGCACAGATCGTTGATAAAAAGCTGTGAAAATCATGTAACGTTTTCATGGTACAATAGAAAGATAACATTTCGGTACATATCCTCTTACAAACAGCGACATATACCACCCCGACCGAATGGAAAAGGGTAGGAGGAGGTGTGGGGGTAAGAAAGAGACTGTGGATTGACAACCACCTGAGATCTGGGTACCGTTTCACAAAACTTCGTAAGTCTAAGATTTTCTTAACTTCTATCGTACGAAAATCTTAGCCAAAAATTGCGTTTCACTAACGTCAAGATCGTAAGAAAATCCTTAAGACTTTCTTAAGTTTTGTCGTAACTTTAAGAGAGGGTGGTGACTGTCTTAACTTCAAGAAAATTTCGTAAGTGTCATGGCGGCCTCCATGTTCAACACTCGCTTCAGATGAAAAATCTGTGTTTACGCGTGCCACGAACATTATTTGTGGAAATTAACAATCCGTTTGTTTGTATCTAACTGTAAATTAGGTTTTGGAAGCGATTAATGGGATGGTACTGTACCTGACGTAGCGAGGCAATCGATTTTGATCGATGTAAACAAAACGCGGTAAGCATCCCAAAAATAACTAAATTAGCTCTGTTGATGCATTTTTGTACAATATTTAGAATGCTTTAAGTTTTCTCAACGTCGCTTGCAGTTTAATTTATGCATTTCCGACGATGTACAGAGGTCAGTGCAAAATATGGAGAAGTGGGTTGGGGAACTGTAGTGGTGTTACATGAAAAGGGCACCTTAACCGTGTGTATACTGAGAAAAGATTGTAGTAAGTACATAAAGCAGCCTGCACATTTGCGCGTGAAACGAATCAGAGCTGCCCTGTTTCATTTAGAGGCCTCTCCATAGGCGTAGGAAGGGGGACAGGCCCTCCCAGTATTTTGAAATGCATGGCTGCCCCCGCATCCCCGCCCCCATTGCCCTAAAAAGAAAAATAAATATGTTGCCCTAAGGTTTGCTTCCCCCACCCTCCAAAGAGATGTTATTTATTATCAGGTGTGTGTTGGGGTAGGTGGGGTAGGGGGGGGGGGGGTCAGAATATTTATGGGTGATGTACTCAGGGGGATGGCCAAAAAGCTTAGAGCAGGGGGTCATAATATATTTACATATATAGGGACCCCCTCCCCCCACATTGAGTACCTTGCTAGCCCTACGCCACTGCTCTAGAATTCGATAGATCTATCACTGACAATGATGAAAGATGTGCAGGCTGATCTGACTATTCCCAGTCTTTACACAGTCTTGCTGGGCCTCAGGTTCCAGTTCATATAGGCATAATGGAAAAGTGTTTTATGCAGCTAAGGATACTAAGAAATCGTATCATGCGGCTAAATAGCAAGAGTTCTTTGAGGAGCAGGGTCATCCTTAAAAGTTGTGTTTGTTTGCAATTGTCTACTCGGGTATGGCTAGGTTGGAAATATTTTTAAGTGTGTGTTACTAAGGTAAGATTGTTTAAAGTTATCTTTTCTACATTGAAGAGTGATTTGTAATTACTATGGTAGCCTTCAAAAACAGTTAATGTCAAGGACAACCATTTGGATCCAAAACCTTTTTTTTTCATTTTAAGTGAACAAGGTATTTCAGACTCAAACTTTACTGGCAAAAAAATACGACAAAGATAATAATAAGTTGTAAAAAAGCAGAAAAAGTAAGAGTGGGTAGGTTTAAGGCAAGTGCTAACAATTAAAATTTGATTTTAGGCCTTGTGTTTTGACATTTTAACCTCTGACCTCAATTAGGATATATTTGAAGGCAAATTCTTGTAAATTTTACAAATATCTACTTAGCCTGAAGCATTCAGAGCCATATTGCCAGGCATATCATACTAATATTGGCATTATTGATATTTTTAGCCAAAATGTAGAAAACAAAACAAAAAAAAAAAAAACAAAAAAAAAACAAAAAAAAAAAACAGAAGTCATAAATCCTTGTAAACCTGCAAATAGCTAAAGAAAAACATTTTGATAAAATCTGGCAGGAACCCATTAATATCAATACTGGCAGCATTGAACACGTTTTCACATAGCCAGACTGTAGGCGCTGTTCATTGGCAGATCCAAGATATGGGTTATGGGGTTTTCCTAGGTTACAAATCTGAGGAGTCCTTGCAGTGGGACCCTCAGTTTTGTAATTCAGTGTTCCATTCGGAAAATTGAGGGTCCTGTTTTCATATTATCTTAATTACTTCAAAGCTCTACAAGAATATTTTTTAACAAATATTTTGAGATTTATTCTGGAAAAAAAGATTCTTCAGGTATTCCCAGTAACTGTATCCATTCTGATGCCAGAATTAATATCTGTCTGTTTATGCTGTAGTCTTACTTTGAGAGTCCCAGAAAATCCCACTTTTCTTCTGGGAGCCTGGGAATAATTTGGAGAGTTTACAAATGATACAAAATCTTGTTTCAGGAAAAGCATAGGGCATGAATTCTGAGAATGAAGTTACTAAAGTATTTTAGGTCTGACTAGTCTGAAGTATAATTTTCCCCATTGTGTTATAAATTAAAGTCATTTGAATGAAGATACAGCATGGTCTTGAACGAGCATACAGCACAATATGAAACACAGGCTCAGAACTGCAGTGAATGAAGTCTGATAAAGTTTGCAATGACATTTTATGGAGTAAAGTGAGGCTCCTGACCTACTTTTGCAAAAATATGTGATATATATTATTTTTCTATTTTATTGTTATGTAATCATTTTGAAAGAAGCATGACTGTGCTGGTCTTGTCACAAGTCTTTTTTTGTGGTTGGATGGATTAAAAAATAAGTGAGATTGTAAGTGAGTGGGAAAATTTGGTGAGGATATAAAGCTAGCATCTGTATGCCACTATATAAAATTTTTTTTGTGTAGATATGGAGAATTACAAATAGAATTTTTTTTTCTAAGACTTTTCTTAAACTGGTCCCAATAAGACTTGTAATGTTGATTTCTTTTATATCTGTCAACGCTCAAATGTATATGGTGGCATGTTCATTTGAACTGTTCTGATGACAGAGCTGCTTGTAAGAAGATTGATACTAACACTTTTTCTTATTTCACCATAGAAAATGTACCTGAGGACTCTTTACTTGCATAATTCGTGTAAAAAACAACAACAACAATTACAAAAATAATAAAAATAAAGAACCAGTAATCACTTTTTTACAGGCCTTATACTGGCAAGGCTTTTTCAAGCATGAAAAAATTTCAGTGACTGAAAATAGATTTTAAAATAAAAAATAATGAGACAATTCAAACCCTTAAGGCCTGAAATCAGGCTCGGACCTGACAAATATGAGGACTGTTTTCAGTACATAACTTTGGCAGAATCAACAATATTACAAGGTAAATGTTTAAAGAGATGGGTAATCGTTAATCTAACTGAAACAGATGCTACGTTAGTAACACAACAGTTAGATTTTCTGTATATTTGAGAATAATCTCTCTCTCTGTGTTATTTGCGCTAGTGTTCAAAGGCAGCAGAACTTGATTAACTTTCTTCTACCACAGACATTAATTTTGTAAGTACTGAGACTATTTTTTGGTTGTTTGTTGATGAAATTCCGTAAAAAAGTTCTTGTTTAGCTTGAACCATTGCACAATTTCTCAGTGTCCAGGATATTTTCATGGGAATTGGTTAGGATTATATATCATCAGCTTGATATGACTGACACTGAATAAATCATTTTAAAGTTCTTTCAGTGATTAAATTGCTTGTTTTTGACAAAATTTGGATTTAAGATATTGGTAACGAGTATCAAATTACCATAAAATTTCTGAGTATTGGGACAGATACATGTAGGGCTGATATTTAAACAGTGCAGTCTCTGATCATACTGCTGAGCCATTTGCCTTTCCAACTGTATCTTTTGGTTTCATTCTTGCACTGTAAAACTGTACTGTTCCATTTTTAGTATAAAATGCAATGTTTATTTTAGATGTCCTAATTTTTAGACGCTTTTTGGTATATATTTAAGTGTGTTTTCTGGCCAGTAGTACCTTTACTATTTGGATTATCTGAGGGAAAGCCCACACAAATGATCACATTGAGATAAGCTCTCTGTTACTATCAGCATTTTGACTGACAATTTTATCTGCCCTTGCCACAAGGGCTACTAATAGATGCCAAAAACTTACTTTTTGGCTTGTAGTTCCTTTCGTTACTATGTTGAATATCTTGGTTCTTGTTTAACTTGAACCAAAGCACATTTTTTTCTTCATGAGAAAGCATAAGGATAGTTATTGACTGACACTGAAAAACATTCTTACCTTTGATTTGAGTATACAGTCAAACCTGTCTTAAGGAGTCACTGTATTAAGGGGTCACCTGTCTTTAGCAGCCACTTTTTGAGAGTTCCTTAGACCAAAATACAGTGCAAATGAACCTGTATTAAGGGGTCACCTGTCTTAAGCAGCCAATTTTTGTGGGTCCCATGGGATGACCCCTTAAGACAGGTTTGACTGTATTATAATTTGTATGTGTAGCATTGTTATGGTATTTCATAACCCATGAGCATCAAATTACCGTAAAAGTTATTAGCACTGGGACAGATAGGACTGTGCTAACTGTACAGACCCTGATCAGATAGGTACTTCAGGAGCTACTTGCCTTCTCATGAAATGCATCTTTTGCTTGTAATGCTGCATTGGAAAATCAAACAGTTTCATTTTAGGACAACTGCAGTATTTTATTGAGGTGTCCCAATTTTTAGAATTTTAATGGTATATTTTAAGTGTTTTTTGGGTGTAGTTCCTTTACTATTTGGAATATTTGGTTGAAAGTTTCCAGAAGTGATCACATTTAAGTAAGCTCTCTCTTAATATCAGCATTTTGATGACTGGGGTTATCTGCCCATTCCACAGCGGCTATATACATGTCCATAAATTAGGTTTAGGCTTCTGTCTCCTTTATTATTTGGAATATCTTCCTAAAATTTCACACAAATGATAAAAAAATAACTAGACTTTCTGGTACAATCAGAATTTTGTCCAACATGGCAGCTATCCTCTCCCCCTGGTAAGAGCCCCAGTAGCTGACTGGGTTAAGAGCTGGTCTGTTCTGATCTAGTAGTCCCTGGTTCAAGTCTCCCCTGTGAGGAATTCAAGAAATCATTCTTGAACAGTTCTTGAACTAGTTCTAGAATTGTTCTTGAACATTAAATGGCCATTCTAGAACGAGGTTTTAGAATGTATTCTGTCAGGCTAGAAAAAGTTCATGAACAATTCTAGGTTTTGTTCTAGAATATTTTTCTGAAGTTCTAAATTTCAAGTTCTAGAACAATCTGCCCGTCTGTATAAAGTCCAAGGACATTGTTCGGCTGGAGTTTTGGAACGAGGGTTCTTGGACAAATATTATGTCCTCTGAGACCATCGACATTGTCCAGTCACTCCTGGGTGTCCATGGACATTGTCCACTCAGTCCCTGGATATTTCTTCCCTATATTTTATTTAGTAATGAATTATAGCAATCCAACCAAATTGAATGCATACATCCAGTTCACGATGCATGTCATTTATATTTTCATGACATACAATGCCAATTGTCCATCTGTAATGATAGACAGAATGTCTATATTGTTTTGATATAATCCTGTTGTATTCTGTTTATAATATTCTGAAAAATCATAACTAATTGAGTAATTGGCGTTCAACGTCTTGTTGTCAAATTATAATTGAAATTGCCAGTTTAGCCAATTGAAATAGTAAGTTCTATATAGGTGGAAACCTAGATGGTGTTTATTGTTTTCTTGTCTACTTAGATATTTTGAATAATTAATTGCTTGGAAGTAATATATTCAAATAACTAGAATTTTTTTAACTTAAACTTAAAGGGAAGCTTCTTTAACTTCTGTTCTGGTACAGTTCTAGAACCAGGGTTTTCAGAGCATCCAGTCAGGTCATATAACCTCAGGTGATGAAGATTGAATTTAAATTTGTATAAAAGGACAACAGTTCTAGAACCCACAAGTCAGTGCAAGAACTGTGGTAGTTCTAGAATTTTTGTTCTTTCACTTTTGTGATTTTGTGACAAGTGTTCAAGAACCAATTGAATGTTGGCCAAAAGTTCAATAACTTACAAATCAGTTCAAGAACTGGTTTAGTTCTAGAATAAATGCTCTTCAGATCTCGTAGTTTTAGAACCAGTGTTCAAGAACGATTCAGGTTCCAGAACCACAGTTCAAGAACTGCTTTATCAGTTCAAGAACATTTTTATAGGTTCAATGAAAGTTCTTGAACGTTCAAGAACTTCATGTTAGTTCTAGAACAAATTGCGCAGGGGCTTGCTGGAGGTGGAATTCCTTCCAGACATAAATGAGAGTCCATTGCTCACATTCTTTGATTATGATCTTCAATTTATCTTGATATGACTGAAATACTGTTGAAAAGGATATATAACATGTCCATATGGTCCTGTTTTCAGCTGCCCTGTTGCTTTGGCAAGTCCATGCCTGTCCACTCTTTAATATAATTGTCTTTTCACCTTTTATACTGTGTACCGCTTAATCTTTTTGCCTTTCACTGTGCCCTGTAGAGCCAGAAGACCTAGGGATGTGGCCAGATCACCTTGGTTTCCCTTTTCTGACCATGGTTGGGTCAGAGCTCCAGATAAGAGAGGATATTCAGAGGATGATATTTCTCTTATTTTTCAACAAAAATGTATGTTGTAGAATTAGAACTGTCTTGGCGAGATGGTTCTAATGAAGTGTCACACAATATGATTTTATGGAGAAATATGGAAAATTATTCCTAAGTTATCCCCTCAGCCCAATTTTTATGTGGAGCACATGCATTGTGTCAATATTCTCAAATGGCTGCTTGGATCTTTCTGAGAATTAATCCCCATTAGTTATGATGTGGTCTTGACAGATCGCAGCTAGTTGTTCAGGCAGTAATCTTTGGTAGCATTTTATATCAATTAAGACCTGTGTTCTTTTCTCTAACCCTGCTGTCCAAGTCCATGATTTACAGGCATACAGAAATACAACAAAACACTCACCAGTGTATCCGATTCATCAAGCTCTGGGAATCATCTTCAGCTGTGTTAGAACTGCAGTTACTCGTGCAATCTTTGAGAGGACATCTGGTTTTAAGCCATCAACTCCCAAAACTGGGGTTTGGCCTGTAATTCTTTCACTTTTTAGAATGTCTTGGTGAAACTTTGCAGATATGGTCAAAGAAAGATTTTTGTTACATTCAGTCTTTTGTCTGATGGGATTATTTGCCCTTTGCTGTGTAGCAGGCCAGAGAACATTTGGTGAAACTTTACAGAAATGATTGAAGTAAGATGAAGTAAGGTAAGCATACTGTTACAATCAGCATTTTGTCTAATATGATTATCTGTACCAGCTATGGGGCTCTCTGCATGTCCCAAAAGTGATGTTTGGCCTATATCTTTAATGCTTGGAATATCTTGAAGAAACATCTGTAAAATTAGCTTTATGTTCCACAGTTAGCATTTTGTCAGACTAGGTTCTCTGCCTGTCTTGGAGGATATTTCTGCAAAATATTTTCTCATTTCTCAATATACCATATTAATCCTATTAAATGCCCAAGGGGCATTGCATTTTACAAACAGAGGGACACTGTTAAGAGATTGAAGAGTGGCCAAAAATGGTTTCAATAAACAGGTTTAAGTAAGAATATTAGCTTACAGTGTCATTACTGATAAATGCGTGAAATACCTGATGGGCAACTACGATTGTTTTTCTATGAAAAAAAAAACAGATGTCTCCCCCCTTTCTGATGTCAAAAGGATCAGTCATTAAATACAATTTCAAACGGAAACTTTAAGGCGGTAAGGCGTTCCAAGGCGGTAGTTCTGTTGTGGTTCTCTGTTGCCTGTTTTTGGTGTCAGAGTTTCTGTGATGTTTTACCTTATGTATGTTCTTATTATTTTTGGTTCGGTTTGGGTTGCTGAGTGACCACCTTTTGGGAACAAGCTGCTCACTCGGTTGGCCATATGTTCTCTGTATCTTGATTATTTGTAATCTTAGTTGTTTCCAACTATGGTTTGAGGGCTGGATTTGGATTTGGATTGTTTCAGTTCCTGGTCTTTGCATACTTTTTACTTTTAAATACAATTTCTAATGCAAATACTGGTCATTTTTCATGCAAACAATGAGCTCGTATCCAGTAAAGATATTGTGTGATAGACTAATAGAAAGACGCCAAGGGAAAAACAATATGTTTCCCTACCCTGAAGCAGGGATTCATAATAAGTAAACAGTATAAATGCAAGAGTTATAGTTGTTATGCTCTGCATGTCATGTAATGTTGACTGATATTCATATTTAGTTATTGTCAAAAATAAAAATGCAAGAGTTACAGTGCTCTGCACGTCGTCTACTTATATGTTGACTGATATTTGTATGAAGTTTCATGAATATAGCTTAAACGGTTTTCAAGTTATAGAGCTTAGACGATTGAGACACGATTTTGTGAATGACAAAGTTTCAAGGAAAATAACTCAAATTGTATTTATGCTTTGCTCTGCAGGTTAGTCCAGGCAAACTTGCGATTTTTTCCCTAAACCCAAAACAAATTGCAACAAAAGCTTTTTTTGCACTTTTGTTGAGGACTAACATTCACATATGGTATATCAAAAGTAGGATAAAATCGGATAATGCAAAATATATTTTTTTTCTGCATTTTACATGCGCCTGTTTGCGTGTAAAATATACCAATTATTTGTAAAGTTTTATATGACATAACATTATTGCTATGAGTTTTATTTCTAAGAACCTATTCTGCCTCTGTCAGAATTGAATCTAGAAGCTTAAGATTGAATTTGACACATTTTGTTGTTGAATGTAAAGCCATCTAGGTCTTAATAAGTTATAGATACCCCACCCACTTTATTCTGCCTTAAAATCTGAAGTGAATTTTTGAAGGTCAGTAACTGAACTGCAGCAAGAAATATGTCATACTTATGACTAAGCTTAGCATAAACATGCTTCAATTTAGAATACTGATCTCTAAGGCATGAGAAGCCCGAAACAAAGGCACAAAGAGCAGAATACTACATGCACAATAACACAAACAGTGCAACATACTTATGAATAGTCTTTGTAATGCATCCGATGCATAATGACAAGGAAGGACCGAGCTCGTTTGAGGTAGCAAATGACAAAAGACACGTTTCTCGTGGAAATGTCATTAATATCATAAATGACGATATTGAAGTAAGAAAACAATGACAAAATCAATATATAAATATTTCCATGATTAGAATAAAGTTAGACCAAACACATTTTGATTTCTCAACCTACATCAACCGAAAAGTTGGGCATACAAAGCGCCACTACATCATTTACACACATATCATAAGCAAATTAGACAATCTCTTAAAACACACATATGCAATGCTGCTCGGTGCAAGGGGTGAGTGGTGGGTAATCATGAAATACACTTCCCCTCTTTTCGGTTGCTAAATATCAACTGACGACTAAAATCAATATAAAGTCAGTACAGGTAAATTTACTACATATCCCTTAAAAAATTAGACCTGCAATAAAACTCAACTTATGGAGCATTACAAAAATGCTTATCTACAATAAGCACCCTTTGTAAATCTTCACGGCAGGATTTATGACCACTTAACATTGCTACGTACTAAATATGTAAGGTCTGGGCCTCATGGTTTCAGGGAAGATGAATTTATAAGATTTTTCCCCATTATAAGTCTATGGGAGCTAATGACCCCTGGGGCATGGCCAATTTGGACCCAAGGCATGCTTGGCAGGATTTGTGAACGTGACAACTAAACATTGCTAAATACTAAGTATGTAAGTTCTGGGCCTCATGGTATCAGAGAAGAAGAGTTTTGAAGGTTCTTTGCGATATAGCTCTATATAAACAAATGAGCCCCTGGGGTGGGGCCTGTTTGAGCCCCAGGGGCTTGGTTGGCAGGAGTTATGGGACTCTAAACATTGCTACATACTAAATAAATATATAAGCTCTGGTCGTCATGGTTTCAGAGAAGAAGATATTTTAAGTATTTCCTAGTATCAGTCTATGGAAGCCAATGATTGATACCGGGGGGGTGGGGTGGGGGGAGGAGGAGGCAATTTGGAATTCAGATCCCAGGCGCATGGTTGGCAGGATTTATGTACGTGACCACTAACCATTGCTAACCATTGCTACATACTAAATAATATGTAAGCTCTGGGCCTGATGGTTTCGGAGATAAGATTTTTGAAGGTTCTCAGCAATACAGCCCTATATTATTAAATGACCCCTGGGGTGGGGCCAGTTTGGACCACATGGGCATGGTTGACAGGATTTATGCAGGGGACCACTATACATTGCTACATACTAAATGTTTAAGCTATTGGCCTCATGGTTTAAGAGATTTTTTTTTAAATGTTTCACTTCATAAGACTATGGGAGCCAATGCCTCTGAGGCGTGGCCAATTTGGACCCTAGGGGCATGGTTGGCAGGTTTTATGTATGTTACGCAGAAGGTTTTACACTCGGTCGACACGGGTGTAGAGCCTTATGCGTCGCCAGGACGGCGGAGGGTGACTTCCGGTTAAAGGGTTATCTACTAGTGTAATACACTGACAAGGAAACTCTAACAACGTTAGAATTTTTTAAGTTTATATATAATGTAAATTCTATATACAACAATACAATTTACAACTGTCACAATTACAATAATATACAACACATATTAGTTCATGTCGCTGGCCCAAGTAAGGTGTTTGTTTCAAATCTGTAATCGATTTGCGTACAATACGCAAATAGATTACCGTATGACGTCAACACCGTACTCGGCTCAGCGCCATGAACTAAAGGAAAACACAAAGAACAAAAGACGTCAGTTTGAGCTCATACAAAAAAAACCAAGGCCTTATGTTGGTAGACTTCACTTTGTCGTTCCCTGGATCATGTCATGGGCCAGTCCATATATCATGAGGAACACCAACTCTTATTAACACGTGCACGATTATATACTGGTCGCTCCCTGGATCGTACCAGGGACCAGTCTATATATATTAACACACCTTAGTGGACGAACACTGTCCCACACTTGATGTGACCTTCAGATCTTATCACAGAATCTGGCAAAACTGTGCTAACCACTTCCGCCTACATTTTGTGCTTCCCGCCTCTGCTTAGGAACCATGCACAAACGGCGTTGTAACTGCCTCTACCCGGGTTGGTATTAACCTGGAGACATATCGAATCTCCAGGTGAGACGTGGCTCTAAGCCCTAACAGCTGACTGCCGGACTTGATGTGCCTAAAAATAACGAACTTACACTTAATACATTGTAACTACATAATAAAAATACGTAAGACTTGGGCCTGTCTTGGAAATACCATACAACGCCCTCGGCGAATGCCGAGCATAACGTGCACACGCCAGCCGTGTCACTAGACACGACTCGCGCTCACGATGTAAAGCTAAAAGTGTGCTTACCACTTCCGCCAATGAAGAAACGTAGATCCTACTACGCATGTGCGTCGAAGGATCTGACGTCAAACATTGTCAAGAAGTATACTGACGTCAACAGGCATTACCATGACATACCCCACATAAAACATGAATAATCTAAACAATGACCTATTTACATTAAATTGATTGACCAAAATCTAACTCGCATATGTATTAATTCATTTCTTTAAACTAAGCGTAATACCATTTGCCATAGAATATAATAGCTGAATAAGCGTTTCTCACACATTTGGGATCATAACATTTGATCTGACATCATGACATCAATGATGTTATACCATATGACGCCGTCTAATGAAGGCAAATCAAACGCATGATGACCAAATGTTACCATTATAACTTATGGAAAAAACCCTTAATGCGGTGCATGCTATGGCGTCAATTGACGTCACGAGTATATAAATTAGTTCCATTACAAATCAATCTACTTCTATAGGCCACGTATACGTGAAACTAATATAAAAAGTGCTGACGTCGCATGAATAACATGAATACAACTGACGTCACTGGACGTCAAATAGACGCGCACCAGTGAAACTAATGTAAAAAGTGCTGACGTCGCAATAACATGAATGCAACTGACGTCACATGAATAACATGAATGCAACTGACGTCACTGGATGTCAAATAGACGCACACCATTGCAACCAACATCAGTGATATAAACTATTTCCGTAATTTACAAAACTTCCTAATATACAAATACCATTCGCAGCATGGTCAGTATAAACAAAATTGGTCGACATATGCACAGCCTGATCACTGTCAACAAAATCAAATCAGTCGACACATATAATCATACCATATCAATCAGAAGTCACATTTTTCATTCTTAGCCAAACTATTCTAAATAAATATAATAAGATCTTACCGTTCTGGTCTAAACTCAGAATCTGGGCACACAACAATATAACATCCTCAGTATAAGAATTAAACAGCCACGTCTAACTTTTCAATAAAAGATAGGCGTATAAATAGTATGCGTCTCACATTTAAATCATGGGACTCGAATATAAGCGTGCAGGTACTCACATTAAAATCATGCAACACGCTGTCCACAATCAAAAGACTCGTGCAGGTATTCACCTTAAAATCATGCAATACGCTGTCCACGAGAGGTATTCACAAACAACCCATGCATAACGTATTCACAATTTCCGTAAACGTTTTATTACCACAGTTACCCTAAAAACTGTAGCCTTACTGATTGAAAGGATTAAAATAATCTCGACGACATAGTGGACGATTAGATCCATTTCGTAACATAGGTTTCCCCTTAGGGAGAAAAAAACATAACAATGTTTCTTTTCTGAAATAGTACGAAATGCGATCGAATCGTAGGCTATGTCAAAACTGGAAAACTAGCTATATACACAACAATGGTGCGATGCATAACGTGGCCAAACTATCTACTAAGGTAGTCCGCCCCCAAATTATCTTGGCCGCGGATAGCAACGATCCTGAATCTGTACGGCTGTAATTTCATGGCCCAACGCATGATTCGGGGATTGAGCACCTTAGCTGTCTGCATATAAGACAAAGGTTTGTGGTCAGTTTCAAGTAGGAACTCCGCCCCATACAGGTACTTACGAAATTTCTCAACACCCCAGATAATACCCAAACACTCCTTCTCAATTACAGAGTAGTTCTTTTCCCGAGGTAACAATTTCTTGCTAGCATAAGCAATCGGCAAACGACCTTCACCTTCGAATTCCTGAAGCAAAATAGCTCCAAGACCAACGTCTGAAGCGTCTGTTCGAAGTACAAACGGGTTACCTTCTTGAAAAACAGGTAAGCGAAGAATAGGACTAGACGTGAGCCTACTCTTCAGGGTTTGAAATGCCCTTTCATGCTGATCTTGCCAATCTTTGATAGAATTAGGTCTATCCCGTTTAGTTAAATCAGTCAGAGGAGAAGCTATGGTTGAGAAATTTGGGATAAAACGACGGTAAAACCCAGCTAATCCCAGAAAAGATTTAATTTGCCTTTTCGTACATGGACGAGGAGCATCTCTGATAGCCTGTATCTTGTCCTCTTGCGGTCGTACCGTCTGTCCGACGATATTGTGACCAAGGCACTCGATACTGCCATATCCGATCATGCATTTAGATGGTTTTGCCGTCAATTTGGCCGACCTGAGCCGATCTAACACTTGACGTAATGACGTCACATGATCTTTCCATGTTTCAGTAAATATCCACATGTCATCAACAAAGCTGTCAACATTTGGGAGATTGGACAATATGATTCTCATTAACCTACAAAATGAGGCTCCCGAATTGACCAAACCGAAGGGCATAGTTTTAAACTGGAATAAACCCTTAGGCGTTTCAAATGCCGTTAAAGGTTTAGACCTTTCAGTAAGACTGACTTGCCAATAACCCTTACTCAGGTCCATCTTTGTAAAGAATCTATGTCCCGACATTTTATTGATAACCTCCTCCATATTTGGCATAGGTTCTGCATCGAATTCCGTCACTTTGTTAAGCTTCCGGAAGTCGATACAGAATCTAACTGATCCGTCTTTCTTCGGAACTAGGACAACAGGAGATGAATACGGTGAAATCGACGGCTCGATTACCCCTAAATCTAACATATCCTGTATCTCCGTCTCCATGACGTTACGCGTCTTATACGGGATAGAATAACCTTTCGTCCGTATGGGTTCTGACGTGAGTAGTTTGATATCGTGCTGTATTTGATCAGTTCGACCGGGTAAACTTGATAGTACATCCGGGTACTGTTTAATCAACGCTTCAACCTCCATACGTTGTTCTGACGTTAACGTATCTGAAATACTGACGTCATTATAAGTTTCCGGCTCTTTAGCTGTCGGAAAAGCACAGTCATCAAGAGAAAATTCATCACTACCATCGTCATCAACCGACTCTGTAGTCTCAGTCGACAATAAACAATGTGACGGCACAGTACGACGTTCGACATACTGTTTCAGCATATTAGCATGATATGTACTCACGACACCATTGACGTCGATTTTATAGTCCATTCTATTCACCACCTCTACTACTTCATATGGACCCTTCCACTGCAATAACAGTTTATTACTGTCAGTTGGCAGTAATAACAGTACTTTATCTCCCACGTTAAATTTACGCGACCTAGCGCGTTTGTCATAATAAGCCTTTGCTTTACTTGTACTTTCCGTAAATTATCATGTGCTAACTTACACGTCTGCTCTAACCGTTCTCTCAACTCAATTACGTACTGGTACGTAGACAGAACCTGCTCATCCTGTACCTCTTCAGACCATAATTCACGTAATATTGCCATAGGGCCCTTAACGTTACGTCCGTATAACAATTCGAACGGAGAAAACCCTAATGACTCTTGCGGAACCTCCCTTATTGCAAACAGTAGTGCTGGGAGATATTTATCCCAGTCTTTTGGACGTTCTGCGCACATCCTACGTAGCATTTGCTTCAACGTCGCGTGAAAACGCTCTACAAGACCGTTACAGATAGGATGATACGGCGTCGTGGTTAACTGCTGGAGTGATAACAGCCTGCTTACTTCTTTCATAACTTCAGCAGTAAACTGACTTCCGCAATCTGTTAACATTTCATCAGGTATGCCAACTCTACTAAACATCTCAACTAACGCTTCGGCTACGCGTTCCGTCTCAATGCCGAGTAACGCTACCGCCTCGGGATATCTCGTCGCATAGTCTATCATTGTTAAAATATAGCGGGATTTCCTGTCAGAACGAGGTTCTATCGGTCCAACTATATCAACAGCGAATCGTTAAAATGGTGTGTCAATCTGTGGCAACTTTCCTAAAGGAACCTTAGTGACACGACCTTTTTGAATAGTCCTTTGACATATGTCACAAGATTTACAAAACCTTGCCACATCACCACAAATTCCAGGCCAAAAGAACTCAGTTAACACTCTATCCATAGTTTTCTTTATGCCCAAATGACCTGACATCAAGGTTTCGTGCGCCAATCTTAACACCTTTTCACGAAAACCTTCAGGGATAATAAGTTGCAAAGTGACCTTGTTTCCCTTAGTAAACTGCCTATACAATAAATCTTTCTTTCGGATAAACTTAGTTTCACCTCGGTTCAATCCATGACTAATAGTCACATTCCCAGATTCCACTCTTTGCCTTATGCCATTCAATTTCGGGTCAACAACTTGGGCCTGCCTCAACGCCTCCTTATCACTAGCAATAATTTGATCAGGAACTTTAAGTTTCTTATAGACCTCTTCACCTTGCTTTGCTTGTGACCTAGTCACTGCCGCCATTGCAAAATGGGACATATCGGGAAGTTTTGACCCGTCAATATTTCCAATAACCAGGTCATACAATGTATCTTCCATGCACAATGCCTCAGTTTTTCCTGTGAAAAATGGACAATCTATGTCAACCATTGCTAAGGGATACCTTTGTGTAGATTCATCAATCAAAGTTACATCAGATTCTCTACCAAGTAACTGATCATTAGAAACCAAGTTTCTACGAACGACACACCCAGTACAACCTGTGTCCCTTAAAACTACAACAGTCTTACCATTAACCGTACCCTGCGCTGTTGGTAATCGCGACCTTAAAAAGTAACAGACACCTTCCCTATCCACGTTATTATCGATTAATGGACTTTCTTCCTTACTCTTATAGAGACCTTCAATTTCATGAGACCTATTCATTGTAGTTTTACAAAAGCTCATTTGATGTCCGCCACCCCGACCACGTCCGCGGGAATAACCCCGACCACGGCCACGATCTGAATTACTACTCTTCGTCTGTACAGTATCGCTCTTACTCTGTGATCTTTGTGTCTCATCTTTCGGTGCATAACTACTCCCCTTACTTCCGCTATACCCGCTTGCACTTGCACCTACCTCCGCACTATATGCTTGCTTCCTATCGGGATTCTTAAAACATTTATATGTTAAATGTCCCTTACCACAAATACTACATTTTATCTCTGGCTTCGCACTCGGCTTATTATCAGATCTACTCTGAGTTACGCCCTTACTATCACGCTGCCCCTTATTAACACAAGCGTAGACACCGCCACGTGCTTCTGCAAATAAATCTGCTTCCCTAGCCATCTCACCTAGATTCATGAATGTTTTCGGTTTCAAATGAACATATAGTTCTTTACTACAGGATTCTAAAAACTGATCTCTAGCGAAAAAATCGCAAACAGCTTCGTAAGACTGGTCTACTTTCGCCATTTTCAACCATTTATTAAGATACGACCTAAGTCTACTACTAAACTGAATAAACGTTTCGGACTTTTCAGGCCTATCATAGCGAAATTTCTTCCTAAATCCGCGTTCAGTCATATCAAAATTCTTTAACAACGCATCTTTCAACTTGTCATAATCCGCTGCATCATCTACAGACAATCTATCATAGACATCAAGCGCGCGACCTTTAAGTAATGCGCTTAAATATGCAGCCCAAACGTTTTTATCCCATTTATTCGCCGTCGCGTATTTCTCAAACCTTGATAAGTAACTATCCATTTTGTCCTTACTTTCATCAAAATACGGTAACTTGGGATCTCGCGCATGCGCTAACTTTTCAGCCTTCTGTTTTTCTAATTCAACTCTAAACGTTACCTTCTGCAAATCTATCTGATTTTTCAACTCGCGTTGCTGCAATTCAAAACTATACTTCAACTTTTCTAACTCGACCTCGCTCGACAACTTCGCTTCCTTATCGCTTTCGACTTGAGACAACTTAGCTTCCCTATCTTTCTCGGCTTGCCGCTCTATGCTTTCAATTCGCGCCATCTCGATTTCCCTATCCGCCGCAATCTTAGCCAATTCAATTTCCCTATCTTTTTCGGCCTGCGCGATCCTAGCTAACTCAATTTCCCTGTCTTTATCGGCTTGCGCGATCCTAGCTAACTCAATTTCCCGGTCTTTATCGGCCTGCGCAAGCTTTTCTTTCTCCGCCGCGATCTTCTCTTTATCAAGTTCCCTTACCGCGTGCCTTTCTGCCCTCTCAGTCTCTTGCTGTTGCTTTACAAATTCCTGCAATGCCTGCCCCTCATAACCTCACTCCTTTCCCGTCTTAACTAACTGATCCATGACGCTTAACGTAATGCTCACGTTAACTTAACTGAAACCGACGTTCACTTAAAGTCACACACGTTAACTAAAACGTTAACAATAATAATAACAAACTAATCCAACTAAAACGTTGATTAATTAGTATACTCGCGATCTGGACGTATCCATTAAAGTTACGTTCATAACAGACCGGAAATGACGTCATAAACTGACGTTGACTTTGCCGAGAATTACTTTTCACTTTCAAATGACACAATTAGATGACGTAAATAACCCACATACAATTACGCCCAACTTGATCTAGCGTATCGGATATACAAACGTAACGTATGTAACGCAACGTATTAACACTGACACGACAACTGTACGTCCTACATTACAAAACCATATAAGATACCAACGGTAAATCAAACTTAAGATTCCGCTATTAGGTTTAATTCATTGTAACGATATTATATAACGTTACGAGTGACCTACGTTACTAAATCAGGACATAAAATGGACCTCAGTAACGGTTACGACACTACGTACAAACGTTTGAATTAATGAACTAACAGATTGTCATGCAACAGCAGTGCCAAGGTACTCAAACGGACCTTAAAACTAAATATGTATCATCCGTGCCAAGACAATTCAGGTCTATATACCTCAGTTTCCCCACTCAGATATGCAACCTGTTACATTCTATCACAAATTAATGCATGGGCTATCGCACTTCATCACGCAGGGAATAAGGATAGTTGACCTTAATTGAGTGTAGGTTACTTTTACAAAGAATTTAGTGGCAAAATTGCTCCCCTAAAATTCATAGCCTTACGTCACCTTAGAAAAGAACAATCAGAAAGTCACTAATAATAAAAAAATGTCTGACAAAATTGTGCCTAGATTCTGTATATATTGTCAATGTGTTACACTGGCAGATATTAACCAGAAGTCAAATCCCACTTCTGACACCATGTTACGCAGAAGGTTTTACACTCGGTCGACACGGGTGTAGAGCCTTATGCGTCGCCAGGACGGCGGAGGGTGACTTCCGGTTAAAGGGTTATCTACTAGTGTAATACACTGACAAGGAAACTCTAACAACGTTAGAATTTTTTAAGTTTATATATAATGTAAATTCTATATACAACAATACAATTTACAACTGTCACAATTACAATAATATACAACACATATTAGTTCATGTCGCTGGCCCAAGTAAGGTGTTTGTTTCAAATCTGTAATCGATTTGCGTACAATACGCAAATAGATTACCGTATGACGTCAACACCGTACTCGGCTCAGCGCCATGAACTAAAGGAAAACACAAAGAACAAAAGACGTCAGTTTGAGCTCATACAAAAAAAACCAAGGCCTTATGTTGGTAGACTTCACTTTGTCGTTCCCTGGATCATGTCATGGGCCAGTCCATATATCATGAGGAACACCAACTCTTATTAACACGTGCACGATTATATACTGGTCGCTCCCTGGATCGTACCAGGGACCAGTCTATATATATTAACACACCTTAGTGGACGAACACTGTCCCACACTTGATGTGACCTTCAGATCTTATCACAGAATCTGGCAAAACTGTGCTAACCACTTCCGCCTACATTTTGTGCTTCCCGCCTCTGCTTAGGAACCATGCACAAACGGCGTTGTAACTGCCTCTACCCGGGTTGGTATTAACCTGGAGACATATCGAATCTCCAGGTCAGACGTGGCTCTAAGCCCTAACAGCTGACTGCCGGACTTGATGTGCCTAAAAATAACGAACTTACACTTAATACATTGTAACTACATAATAAAAATACGTAAGACTTGGGCCTGTCTTGGAAATACCATACAACGCCCTCGGCGAATGCCGAGCATAACGTGCACACGCCAGCCGTGTCACTAGACACGACTCGCGCTCACGATGTAAAGCTAAAAGTGTGCTTACCACTTCCGCCAATGAAGAAACGTAGATCCTACTACGCATGTGCGTCGAAGGATCTGACGTCAAACATTGTCAAGAAGTATACTGACGTCAACAGGCATTACCATGACATACCCCACATAAAACATGAATAATCTAAACAATGACCTATTTACATTAAATTGATTGACCAAAATCTAACTCGCATATGTATTAATTCATTTCTTTAAACTAAGCGTAATACCATTTGCCATAGAATATAATAGCTGAATAAGCGTTTCTCACACATTTGGGATCATAACGTTTGATCTGACATCATGACATCAATGATGTTATACCATATGACGCCGTCTAATGAAGGCAAATCAAACGCATGATGACCAAATGTTACCATTATAACTTATGGAAAAAACCCTTAATGCGGTGCATGCTATGGCGTCAATTGACGGCACGAGTATATAAATTAGTTCCATTACAAATCAATCTACTTCTATAGGCCACGTATACGTGAAACTAATATAAAAAATGCTGACGTCGCAATAACATGAATGCAACTGACGTCACATGAATAACATGAATGCAACTAACGTCACATGAATAACATGAATACAACTGACGTCACTGGACGTCAAATAGACGCGTACCAGTGAAACTAATGTAAAAAGTGCTGACGTCGCAATAACATGAATGCAACTGACGTCACATGAATAACATGAATGCAACTGACGTCACTGGACGTCAAATAGACGCACACCATTGCAACCAACATCAGTGATATAAACTATTTCCGTAATTTACAAAACTTCCTAATATACAAATACCATTCGCAGCATGGTCAGTATAAACAAAATTGGTCGACATATGCACAGCCTGATCACTGTCAACAAAATCAAATCAGTCGACACATATAATCATACCATATCAATCAGAAGTCACATTTTTCATTCTTAGCCAAACTATTCTAAATAAATATAATAAGATCTTACCGTTCTGGTCTAAACTCAGAATCTGGGCACACAACAATATAACATCTTCAGTATAAGAATTAAACAGCCACGTCTAACTTTTCAATAAAAGATAGGCGTATAAATAGTATGCGTCTCACATTTAAATCATGGGACTCGAATATAAGCGTGCAGGTACTCACATTAAAATCATGCAACACGCTGTCCACAATCAAAAGACTCGTGCAGGTTTTCACCTTAAAATCATGCAATACGCTGTCCACGAGAGGTATTCACAAACAGCCCATGCATAACGTAGTCACAATTTCCGTAAACGTTTTATTACCACAGTTACCCTAAAAACTGTAGCCTTACTGATTGAAAGGATTAAAATAATCTCGACGACATAGTGGACGATTAGATCCATTTCGTAACATAGGTTTCCCCTTAGGGAGAAAAAAACATAACAATGTTTCTTTTCTGAAATAGTACGAAATGCGATCGAATCGTAGGCTATGTCAAAACTGGAAAACTAGCTATATACACAACAATGGTGCGATGCATAACGTGGCCAAACTATCTACTAAGGTAGTCCGCCCCCAAATTATCTTGGCCGCGGATAGCAACGATCCTGAATCTGTACGGCTGTAATTTCATGGCCCAACGCATGATTCGGGGATTGAGCACCTTAGCTGTCTGCATATAAGACAAAGGTTTGTGGTCAGTTTCAAGTAGGAACTCCGCCCCATACAGGTACTTACGAAATTTCTCAACACCCCAGATAATACCCAAACATTCCTTCTCAATTACAGAGTAGTTCTTTTCCCGAGGTAACAATTTCTTGCTAGCATAAGCAATCGGCAAACGACCTTCACCTTCGAATTCCTGAAGCAAAATAGCTCCAAGACCAACGTCTGAAGCGTCTGTTCGAAGTACAAACGGGTTACCTTCTTGAAAAACAGGTAAGCGAAGAATAGGACTAGACGTGAGCCTACTCTTCAGGGTTTGAAATGCCCTTTCATGCTGATCTTGCCAATCTTTGATAGAATTAGGTCTATCCCGTTTAGTTAAATCAGTCAGAGGAGAAGCTATGGTTGAGAAATTTGGGATAAAACGACGGTAAAACCCAGCTAATCCCAGAAAAGATTTAATTTGCCTTTTCGTACATGGACGAGGAGCATCTCTGATAGCCTGTATCTTGTCCTCTTGCGGTCGTACCGTCTGTCCGACGATATTGTGACCAAGGCACTCGATACTGCCATATCCGATCATGCATTTAGATGGTTTTGCCGTCAATTTGGCCGACCTGAGCCGATCTAACACTTGACGTAATGACGTCACATGATCTTTCCATGTTTCAGTAAATATCCACATGTCATCAACAAAGCTGTCAACATTTGGGAGATTGGACAATATGATTCTCATTAACCTACAAAATGAGGCTCCCGAATTGACCAAACCGAAGGGCATAGTTTTAAACTGGAATAAACCCTTAGGCGTTTCAAATGCCGTTAAAGGTTTAGACCTTTCAGTAAGACTGACTTGCCAATAACCCTTACTCAGGTCCATCTTTGTAAAGAATCTATGTCCCGACATTTTATTGATAACCTCCTCCATATTTGGCATAGGTTCTGCATCGAATTCCGTCACTTTGTTAAGCTTCCGGAAGTCGATACAGAATCTAACTGATCCGTCTTTCTTCGGAACTAGGACAACAGGAGATGAATACGGTGAAATCGACGGCTCGATTACCCCTAAATCTAACATATCCTGTATCTCCGTCTCCATGACGTTACGCGTCTTATACGGGATAGAATAACCTTTCGTCCGTATGGGTTCTGACGTGAGTAGTTTGATATCGTGCTGTATTTGATCAGTTCGACCGGGTAAACTTGATAATACATCCGGGTACTGTTTAATCAACGCTTCAACCTCCATACGTTGTTCTGACGTTAACGTATCTGAAATACTGACGTCATTATAAGTTTCCGGCTCTTTAGCTGTCGGAAAAGCACAGTCATCAAGAGAAAATTCATCACTACCATCGTCATCAACCGACTCTGTAGTCTCAGTCGACAATAAACAATGTGACGGCACAGTACGACGTTCGACATACTGTTTCAGCATATTAGCATGATATGTACTCACGACACCATTGACGTCGATTTTATAGTCCATTCTATTCACCACCTCTACTACTTCATATGGACCCTTCCACTGCAATGACAGTTTATTACTGTCAGTTGGCAGTAATAACAGTACTTTATCTCCCACGTTAAATTTACGCGACCTAGCGCGTTTGTCATAATAAGCCTTTTGCTTTACTTGTACTTTCCGTAAATTATCATGTGCTAACTTACACGTCTGCTCTAACCGTTCTCTCAACTCAATTACGTACTGGTACGTAGACAGAACCTGCTCATCCTGTACCTCTTCAGACCATAATTCACGTAATATTGCCATAGGGCCCTTAACGTTACGTCCGTATAACAATTCGAACGGAGAAACCCCTAATGACTCTTGCGGAACCTCCCTTATTGCAAACAGTAGTGCTGGGAGATATTTATCCCAGTCTTTTGGACGTTCTGCGCACATCCTACGTAGCATTTGCTTCAACGTCGCGTGAAAACGCTCTACAAGACCGTTACAGATAGGATGATACGGCGTCGTGGTTAACTGCTGGAGTGATAACAGCCTGCTTACTTCTTTCATAACTTCAGCAGTAAACTGACTTCCGCAATCTGTTAACATTTCATCAGGTATGCCAACTCTACTAAACATCTCAACTAACGCTTCGGCTACGCGTTCCGTCTCAATGCCGGGTAACGCTACCGCCTCGGGATATCTCGTCGCATAGTCTATCATTGTTAAAATATAGCGGGATTTCCTGTCAGAACGAGGTTCTATCGGTCCAACTATATCAACAGCGACTCGTTTAAATGGTGTGTCAATCTGTGGCAACTTTCCTAAAGGAACCTTAGTGACACGACCTTTTTGAATAGTCCTTTGACATATGTCACAAGATTTACAAAACCTTGCCACATCACCACAAATTCCAGGCCAAAAGAACTCAGTTAACACTCTATCCATAGTTTTCTTTATGCCCAAATGACCTGACATCAAGGTTTCGTGCGCCAATCTTAACACCTTTTCACGAAAACCTTCAGGGATAATAAGTTGCAAAGTGACCTTGTTTCCCTTAGTAAACTGCCTATACAATAAATCTTTCTTTCGGATAAACTTAGTTTCACCTCGGTTCAATCCATGACTAATAGTCACATTCCCAGATTCCACTCTTTGCCTTATGCCATTCAATTTCGGGTCAACAACTTGGGCCTGCCTCAACGCCTCCTTATCACTAGCAATAATTTGATCAGGAACTTTAAGTTTCTTATAGACCTCTTCACCTTGCTTAGCTTGTGACCTAGTCACTGCCGCCATTGCAAAATGGGACATATCGGGAAGTTTTGACCCGTCAATATTTCCAATAACCAGGTCATACAATGTATCTTCCATGCACAATGCCTCAGTTTTTCCTGTGAAAAATGGACAATCTATGTCAACCATTGCTAAGGGATACCTTTGTGTAGATTCATCAATCAAAGTTACATCAGATTGTCTACCAAGTAACTGATCATTAGAAACCAAGTTTCTACGAACGACACACCCAGTACAACCTGTGTCCCTTAAAACTACAACAGTCTTACCATTAACCGTACCCTGCGCTGTTGGTAATCGCGACCTTAAAAAGTAACAGACACCTTCCCTATCCACGTTATTATCGATTAATGGACTTTCTTCCTTACTCTTATAGAGACCTTCAATTTCATGAGACCTATTCATTGTAGTTTTACAAAAGCTCATTTGATGTCCGCCACCCCGACCACGTCCGCGGGAATAACCCCGACCACGGCCACGATCTGAATTACTACCCTTCGTCTGTACAGTATCGCTCTTACTCTGTGATCTTTGTGTCTCATCTTTCGGTGCATAACTACTCCCCTTACTTCCGCTATACCCGCTTGCACTTGCACCTACCTCCGCACTATATGCTTGCTTCTTATCGGGATTCTTAAAACATTTATATGTTAAATGTCCCTTACCACAAATACTACATTTTATCTCTGGCTTCGCACTCGGCTTATTATCAGATCTACTCTGAGTTACGCCCTTACTATCACGCTGCCCCTTATTAACACAAGCGTAGACACCGCCACGTGCTTCTGCAAATAAATCTGCTTCCCTAGCCATCTCACCTAGATTCATGAATGTTTTCGGTTTCAAATGAACATATAGTTCTTTACTACAGGATTCTAAAAACTGATCTCTAGCGAAAAAATCGCAAACAGCTTCGTAAGACTGGTCTACTTTCGCCATTTTCAACCATTTATTAAGATACGACCTAAGTCTACTACTAAACTGAATAAACGTTTCGGACTTTTCAGGCCTATCATAGCGAGATTTCTTCCTAAATCCGCGTTCAGTCATATCAAAATTCTTTAACAACGCATCTTTCAACTTGTCATAATCCGCTGCATCATCTACAGACAATCTATCATAGACATCAAGCGCGCGACCTTTAAGTAATGCGCTTAAATATGCAGCCCAAACGTTTTTATCCCATTTATTCGCCGTCGCGTATTTCTCAAACCTTGATAAGTAACTATCCATTTTGTCCTTACGTTCATCAAAATACGGTAACTTGGGATCTCGCGCATGCGCTAACTTTTCAGCCTTCTGTTTTTCTAATTCAACTCTAAACGTTACCTTCTGCAAATCTATCTGATTTTTCAACTCGCGTTGCTGCAATTCAAAACTATACTTCAACTTTTCTAACTCGACCTCGCTCGACAACTTCGCTTCCTTATCGCTTTCGACTTGAGACAACTTAGCTTCCCTATCTTTCTCGGCTTGCCGCTCTATGCTTTCAATTCGCGCCATCTCGATTTCCCTATCCGCCGCAATCTTAGCCAATTCAATTTCCCTATCTTTTTCGGCCTGCGCGATCCTAGCTAACTCAATTTCCCTGTCTTTATCGGCTTGCGCGATCCTAGCTAACTCAATTTCCCGGTCTTTATCGGCCTGCGCAAGCTTTTCTTTCTCCGCCGCGATCTTCTCTTTATCAAGTTCCCTTACCGCGTGCCTTTCTGCCCTCTCAGTCTCTTGCTGTTGCTTTACAAATTCCTGCAATGCCTGCCCCTCATAACCTAACTCCTTTCCCGTCTTAACTAACTGATCCATGACGCTTAACGTAATGCTCACGTTAACTTAACTGAAACCGACGTTCACTTAAAGTCACACACGTTAACTAAAACGTTAACAATAATAATAACAAACTAATCCAACTAAAACGTTGATTAATTAGTATACTCGCGATCTGGACGTATCCATTAAAGTTACGTTCATAACAGACCGGAAATGACGTCATAAACTGACGTTGACTTTGCCGAGAATTACTTTTCACTTTCAAATGACACAATTAGATGACGTAAATAACCCACATACAAATACGCCCAACTTGATCTAGCGTATCGGATATACAAACGTAACGTATGTAACGCAACGTATTAACACTGACACGACAACTGTACGTCCTACATTACAAAACCATATAAGATACCAACGGTAAATCAAACTTAAGATTCTGCTATTAGGTTTAATTCATTGTAACGATATTATATAACGTTACGAGTGACCTACGTTACTAAATCAGGACATAAAATGGACCTCAGTAACGGTTACGACACTACGTACAAACGTTTGAATTAATGAACTAACAGATTGTCATGCAACAGCAGTGCCAAGGTACTCAAACGGACCTTAAAACTAAATATGTATCATCCGTGCCAAGACAATTCAGGTCTATATACCTCAGTTTCCCCACTCAGATATGCAACCTGTTACATTCTATCACAAATTAATGCATGGGCTATCGCACTTCATCACGCAGGGAATAAGGATAGTTGACCTTAATTGAGTGTAGGTTACTTTTACAAAGAATTTAGTGGCAAAATTGCTCCCCTAAAATTCATAGCCTTACGTCACCTTAGAAAAGAACAATCAGAAAGTCACTAATAATAAAAAAAATGTCTGACAAAATTGTGCCTAGATTCTGTATATATTGTCAATGTGTTACACTGGCAGATATTAACCAGAAGTCAAATCCCACTTCTGACACCATGTTACGCAGAAGGTTTTACACTCGGTCGACACGGGTGTAGAGCCTTATGCGTCGCCAGGACGGCGGAGGGTGACTTCCGGTTAAAGGGTTATCTACTAGTGTAATACACTGACAAGGAAACTCTAACAACGTTAGAATTTTTTAAGTTTATATATAATGTAAATTCTATATACAACAATACAATTTACAACTGTCACAATTACAATAATATACAACACATATTAGTTCATGTCGCTGGCCCAAGTAAGGTGTTTGTTTCAAATCTGTAATCGATTTGCGTACAATACGCAAATAGATTACCGTATGACGTCAACACCGTACTCGGCTCAGCGCCATGAACTAAAGGAAAACACAAAGAACAAAAGACGTCAGTTTGAGCTCATACAAAAAAAACCAAGGCCTTATGTTGGTAGACTTCACTTTGTCGTTCCCTGGATCATGTCATGGGCCAGTCCATATATCATGAGGAACACCAACTCTTATTAACACGTGCACGATTATATACTGGTCGCTCCCTGGATCGTACCAGGGACCAGTCTATATATATTAACACACCTTAGTGGACGAACACTGTCCCACACTTGATGTGACCTTCAGATCTTATCACAGAATCTGGCAAAACTGTGCTAACCACTTCCGCCTACATTTTGTGCTTCCCGCCTCTGCTTAGGAACCATGCACAAACGGCGTTGTAACTGCCTCTACCCGGGTTGGTATTAACCTGGAGACATATCGAATCTCCAGGTCAGACGTGGCTCTAAGCCCTAACAGCTGACTGCCGGACTTGATGTGCCTAAAAATAACGAACTTACACTTAATACATTGTAACTACATAATAAAAATACGTAAGACTTGGGCCTGTCTTGGAAATACCATACAACGCCCTCGGCGAATGCCGAGCATAACGTGCACACGCCAGCCGTGTCACTAGACACGACTCGCGCTCACGATGTAAAGCTAAAAGTGTGCTTACCACTTCCGCCAATGAAGAAACGTAGATCCTACTACGCATGTGCGTCGAAGGATCTGACGTCAAACATTGTCAAGAAGTATACTGACGTCAACAGGCATTACCATGACATACCCCACATAAAACATGAATAATCTAAACAATGACCTATTTACATTAAATTGATTGACCAAAATCTAACTCGCATATGTATTAATTCATTTCTTTAAACTAAGCGTAATACCATTTGCCATAGAATATAATAGCTGAATAAGCGTTTCTCACACATTTGGGATCATAACGTTTGATCTGACATCATGACATCAATGATGTTATACCATATGACGCCGTCTAATGAAGGCAAATCAAACGCATGATGACCAAATGTTACCATTATAACTTATGGGAAAAACCCTTAATGCGGTGCATGCTATGGCGTCAATTGACGGCACGAGTATATAAATTAGTTCCATTACAAATCAATCTACTTCTATAGGCCACGTATACGTGAAACTAATATAAAAAATGCTGACGTCGCAATAACATGAATGCAACTGACGTCACATGAATAACATGAATGCAACTAACGTCACATGAATAACATGAATACAACTGACGTCACTGGACGTCAAATAGACGCGCACCAGTGAAACTAATGTAAAAAGTGCTGACGTCGCAATAACATGAATTCAACTGACGTCACATGAATAACATGAATGCAACTGACGTCACTGGACGTCAAATAGACGCACACCATTGCAACCAACATCAGTGATATAAACTATTTCCGTAATTTACAAAACTTCCTAATATACAAATACCATTCGCAGCATGGTCAGTATAAACAAAATTGGTCGACATATGCACAGCCTGATCACTGTCAACAAAATCAAATCAGTCGACACATATAATCATACCATATCAATCAGAAGTCACATTTTTCATTCTTAGCCAAACTATTCTAAATAAATATAATAAGATCTTACCGTTCTGGTCTAAACTCAGAATCTGGGCACACAACAATATAACATCCTCAGTATAAGAATTAAACAGCCACGTCTAACTTTTCAATAAAAGATAGGCGTATAAATAGTATGCGTCTCACATTTAAATCATGGGACTCGAATATAAGCGTGCAGGTACTCACATTAAAATCATGCAACACGCTGTCCACAATCAAAAGACTCGTGCAGGTATTCACCTTAAAATCATGCAATACGCTGTCCACGAGAGGTATTCACAAACAACCCATGCATAACGTAGTCACAATTTCCGTAAACGTTTTATTACCACAGTTACCCTAAAAACTGTAGCCTTACTGATTGACAGGATTAAAATAATCTCGACGACATAGTGGACGATTAGATCCATTTCGTAACAATGTAGGTGACCCCTAATCATTGCTACATACTAAGTATGTAAGCTCTGGGCCTCATGGTTTCAGGCGTAGTGCGTAGGTCGCGTAGTGCTATCGGTAGGGCACCAGGCTCATAAGTCCTGGGTTCGATACCCGGTCTGGCCACATACTTTCGTTTCTCCTTCCGCTGATTCAAGAAGGGCAGTTGTCAGTTACTGGCGAAAGTATGTGAACTAAGTACTGGTTAACCGCTTAGGAGGTCTAAGCCTGCCCAGGAATAGTGTGGTAAGGTTAACTGACCATCTCGACATGACCATAGCTGTTTACCGTGGACGTAAAGCTACAAATCAATCAATCATGGTTTCAGAGAGGACAATTTTTGAAGGTTCTTTAGCTATATAGCCCTATATAAAAATAACCTCCCTGGGATGGGGCCAGTTTGGACCCCAGGGGCATGGTTGGCAGAATTTATGTAGGGGACCACTTAACACGGCTATATGCTAAATGTATCAGATCTTGGCCTCATGGTCTCAAAAAAGAAGATTTTTTTAAGTTTTTCTGGTCATAACTCGATGGGAGCTAATGACCCCTGGGGGTGGCAAATTTGGATCCCAGAGGCATGTTTGGCAGGATTTATGTACGTGACCACTTACCCTTGCTACATACTAAATATGTAAGCTCTGGATCTCATGGTTACATAGTGGAAAATGTTTGAAGGTTCTTTAGCTATATAGCCATATATAAAGCAGTGGGCCCCCAAGGGTGGGGCCAGTTTGGACCCCAGGGGATGGATTGGCAGGAGTGATGTAGGGGACCACAAAACATTCCTAAACACTAAATATATAAGCTCTGGGCGTCAAGGTTTCAGAGAAAAAGATTATATAAGTTTTTCACATTATAAGTCTATGGGAGCTTTATGTTGCCATGGCAACCAGAGTTCCGATCTGATCTGGCCTTTAACCTTATGAAGTCATTCCCCCACCCCAACAATGCCACACATAAAATTTGATCAAGATTGGGCTGATGGTTTAGGAGGTATGTTTTAAAGTGTGGAAGACGACGACGGACTACGAACCAAGGCTATACTATAAGCGCACCCTGACAGATGAGATACAACATGAAAGAACATCCCATATTTTAACATGAAATTTCCAATTCCATGACCTTGACCTCAATGTCACTGAGGGGCAATGGTGTAAAACGTAAGACCATTATCTAGCATAAGTGAAAGTATCAACTGAGGCTATCAATGGATTAAAGAGATATGGGTGTTTAATATAACCCTTAACACCCAAAAGGTGGATATGGACGCAGGTGCAAACGCGGAGGCCGACACCGAAGGTCGTTCAGGCAAGCTGAAATAATAATTTCTTTCCAGAGGAGTGGGCGGGGTCTGGAGGTGGCTGTTAAACGGCAAGGAGGTATAATTTGTAAATTTTGAACCAGAAAAGTAAACCGGCCTAAGAACAGTGTCATAACGTTAACTGCCCGTCTCGACATGACCATGGCCGCAACAAAACAACACTCTCAGATGTCCCATCATTTGATAATTTGGAGTTATATCAAGCTGTTTTCTTCTATTGTTCTGTCACAGTCTTCATTTAAAAACATTGATTCTGTTTACTATCTTTATTACCATCCATATGGTCATCTGAATAGAGGTTATGGTAAAAGCAAAATTTGCACTAGTGGGTGGGGTAATCCAATAGTAATATACTATATGATCGACCAGTTATGCATAATCAGCAAATTTAATGGTAGACAAAAGCTAAGGAACAGTATATAACTGCCTTATCAACAATTTCTATGGATTTAACTTGTCTAGAAATGATGTTTAGAAGTGGCGTTCCGACCAAAAGTAGCTGTGCAGTGGTTTAAAACCTTCGAAAACAAGACATATGAAAAAAATCAAGTGTCGCATTTTGCGATTTTATCCTACTTTTAGTATGTTAAAAATGTAGGTCTTAGAAGCTTATTACTGCAAAGAAACCTTTTGTTGCAATTTGTTTTAGGTTCTCCCACAATTTGACTGGACTAGGTTGTCTAGTGTTGACTGACATTTGTATGAAGTTTCGTGTATATAGCTTGTCCGGTTTTCAAGTAATAAAGCGATTGAGACACGATTTTGTGACTGACAAAGGTCCAAGGGAAATAACTCAAGAAGTATAAATGCAAGAGTTATGGTTCTTGCACTATGCAATTTTTCTAATGTTGATTGATATTTGTATGAAGTTTCGTGAATATAGCTTGAATGGTTTTCAAGTTATAGAGCAGACACGACTGAGACACAATTTTGTGACTGACCAAGTTCTAAGGGAAATAACTCAAATAGTATAAATGCTAAAGTTATGGTTCTTGCATTCTGCACGTCGTCTGATGTTGATTGATATTTGTATGAACTTTCATGAATATAGCTTGAATGGTTTTAAAGTTATAGACGGACTCGACTGAGACGCAATTTTGTGATGGACAAAGTTCTAAGGGAAATAACTCAAAAAGGATAAACGCCAGCGTGCATTCTGCACGTCGTCTGATGTTGATTGATATTTGTATGAACTTTCATGAATATAGCTTGAATGGTTTTAAAGGTATTGACGGACTCGACTGAGACGCAATTTTGTGATGGACAAAGTTCCAAGGGAAATAACTCAAAAAGTATAAATGCCAGAGTTACCATTTGTGCACTCTGCACATCGCCTCATGTTGATTGATATTTGTATGAAGTTTCGTGAATAAAGATTGAGCAGTTTTCAAGTTATAGAGCGGACACAATTGAAACACAATTTTGTGATGGACTAAGTTCCAAGGGAAATAACTCAAAAAGTATAAATGCCAGAGTTACCATTCTTGCACTCTGCACGTTGTGTCATGTTGATTGCGCGAATATAGCTTGAGCGGTTTTCAAGTTATAGAACGGACACGATTTGTGACAGACCGACGGACAGACGGACGGACAGACGCCCGGGGAAAAACAATGTCTCCCGACCCTTAAGGGGGGAGACATAATGATGGTCTGAACATAAAAGACAAAGTCTTCCCTTTGCCTAGTGGCCATAGGGGCTGTGGGGGTTAAAGGCCCTTTGTATCTTGGAGCCCATCTCTCTCCTTTCGGTGTGAACATATGAGCATGTTTAAAACTCTGGTAGTGAAGATTCTTATGAAAGTTTGCAGTTTTGGTAAGCCAATATTATACTACTATAAATAAAATTTCTAGCCTGTCGTGTCAAAAGGTCGCCGATTCCATTCGAACCTCGTAAATGGGTAACCACGACTATATCTGTAGCAAAACAACCATCCGCCTTTCTCCGTAATGTACCCGAATGCACTCGTCATTATCCGTCAGCAAAGTGCATGGTATAACTTGAGTAATAATGCCAAAAAAATACACTGTCCGCTGTGGCGAAATGGGTAAAGCAATAAGCACTACGAGTATAAAATAAGTTGTGCATGGGCATACCGTTGGGTCAGTTTTTTTTTTTTTTTTTTTTTTTCAGCAGCAGGGGCGGTGGATGGGTATTTTTCCCCGATATAGCATCATGGGAAGATTTTTTTAACTGTTTATGGGTCTCAATGGCATTGAGCAATTTATAATATCGAGCTACTGTGTCGTTGCCCTGGTTTTCCGTTCCTCCTACATTTCGGACAAAGTTGGGATAACGCGTGGCGAATCTTCTACGAGAATTGAACCAAATACTGTTGAACTCATACATAATATGTCTGGACGATTGCCTGTTATGTAGATTTAGGTACTATTTCGAGCTGTTTTGTCTGGCAAAAACGTGCATAATCAATCTGTTTAAAAAGTCTCTTTTAGAGGACTCATGAACATGCCTGTCCAACAAAGAAAGAGCGAAACACAGCCTCAAGGCAGCATGCAGACTGACCAGGATATAGCAGAAAATTTAGCTCAAAATGTTGGTTGGTTGATTGTCAGAGAGAGGGAGAAAGAAAAGAGATGTGATAGGCAAGAGAAAAATATCCAAACAACCCCATCCGCACCTACTGCAAGTACAGTAGGCCCTTGCCCTACTATTATCCAAATTAGTTGGACGCTCCGGCACGACCGCAACCAATCCCCCGCTGCTCACAATGACAAAATTTGCTTTCCCAAGGTCAGACAGAGATTCGGTTTTGTCACAGTCGAGCGTTATTTTTGGAGTTGCAGTTGATGCTGAAGCGTCCGCGTAGCCAAGTGGTTAGCGCTCCCGACTTTGGATCATTGGGTCGTTGAGAGTTCGAGTCCAGATGGCAGGCAAGGCTCTGTTTAAACCTAACTGGTGCTTAACTGCACATAGTCCTTCACAATCACCCTTGAATCGTCCTGGTATGACCTAAATATTGTTGAATAGACGTTAAGCCGCCATTTATCCATTCATCCTGTGAATTCTCGTTTTGATACAAGAAAACCCTTTGCATTATATAAACCCTAGCTATTTAATGTAGTTCCACACAATTTGTATTAAAACAAGAAGAGGGGAATTCGTTATTAGAAGTGGAGAACTTAAAATAAAATGAAATTGACAAAAAATACATAAGTAAACAAAAAAGCCAAAAAAAGGGGGCGAGGCGAGGGGGAGGGGCAAAAAGAAAAAAGAAAAGGGAAATACGAGATTCGAACAACTGACTCAAGATATTTAGTCCATAAGACTACTAGCTGAACCTCTAGACCACATTTACATGTACCGAACTTGTTTTAAATGGTTATATATTAAAGTGTTCTGACTGATACGGAAAGAGCCGACTTTTTCCGTGACAAGCTGCTCAACCTATTTCAAGGTTTGGTCCAAAATTAAAAGTGCATTGACACGACAGTAAACAAAATTTTATCTGTACTAGGAAACTGCTGTTTAGTTAGAGTGGGATATTTATGAGGATTAATAGAGTACCCGTAAAAACTCTAAATACTAGGACACCTAAAATGATTACTCTTTAAATTGTCCTAAAACTTCAACAGTTTGGTTTTTCAATTAATCAATACATCTTAAAGATGCAAAATGGAATGACAAACAGTGTAGAGCCTGATCAGACTGCTCCTCGTCGAGCAGTCTGATCAGGGTCTACACTGGTTGTTCAGACCTATCTGTCCCAATATTTAGAACTTTTATGGTAAATTTAATTTATAGTGTCACACCACACTGCCTCTTTGCTGATGCAGTTCGAATGAGATGTTGACTGAATCAAGCCCTGCTTTTGGAAAAATGGGATTATTAAAGTGGATGGGGTAAATCAGCATGAACTAGGGGAGTCATATTATAAGCTATATTTCTCCTTGAAATTTAAGGGTATTCATATGTACCTTCCTTTATAATTTGAAATAATGTTTCTTGTGACATCTTTTATAACCTTCTACCTTTCTAAGTAAAATCTTGTGTGCAGAATTTTTTTGCAGACACTGTCCATTTCCATTAATTCTGGTTCTTTAAACTCATTATATTATACCTTATCTCTAGAACCAATGGAAAGCGCTTCTTTCTATGAAACCACTGTGGGTTTTATCCATGGGAGAGTGTAAAATGTTGATAAAATTTTGGTGACATTGACCTCTGTTTCAAGGTCAATAAAGTCAAATTTGAGTCAAGTTTTGAACATTGTAATTACACATTGGCTCCTGAATTGTTATGAAATTATGACCAAGTGGCCGAAAATAAAAATTATGAACAGTTAGAGCACTGATTGTGATTAAATGTCCTTGACATCAATGTCAAGGTCAAGGTTAGGCTATACAGAGTTCAATCATTAATAAGATTTCACACAGCAAGTCAGCAGAAATGTGCCAAATCTGTGTGTTTCCATTTGTAAATCAATGTTTAATATGCATATAATAACCGTGACCTTGGTCTGAAAGTCAACATTTCCCAGACACAATGAATCAGTACTAGGTTCAATTTTAAGTTTAAAGACAAGTCTGTGGTATGAAATACTGAGCTTCTGAATCTACTGCCGACCTTGAGAAACAAGAACAAGGCCAGTATATGTGTATTAAGCATTGACTGGCAATAATTGGAAGCTTACATATTTGTTACATTTCTGCTTACTGGGTGTGTGTGTGTGAGATCTTTGATCAAACTCTGTTTAGTCTAACCTTGACCTTAATCTTGAAGACGATTTTATGGCCATTTAACCATAACTAATACTCTAACTTGGAAATTTTTAATTTAGGCCTCTTTGGTCATAATTTCATAACAATTCAGTAGCTAATGTGTTGACAATTGTCAAAACTTGACTTGAGTTTGACTTAATTTGTCTTACTGTGACCTTGAAACAAAGATCAAGGTCACTAAACTTTATCACTAGTTTGCACTCTCCAAGTGGTGAATCCATGTAAGTTTGATAATAATCCATCATTTGGTTCAAGAGATAGGGTAGAATATATTGACTCAAAAGTATCAAAATTACTGAAAAACAGACAGTTCCTCTGAAAGAGATACTTTAGAAATAACAATTTACTTTGAAGGGTAGAAATTGAGAAAATATTTCAACCAAGACATTATGTTAACTTAAAAAAGTATGTATGTATGCCTGTCGTAAAATCTGAAGGAGAAATAGAGCTGATGATATGACTCCCGTGGTTCATGCTGATTTACCCCACACGCTTTATTAATCCTATTGTTCCAAAAGTAGCGCTTACGAAGCTTAACCACTATCAATTCAGTATAGCGGACACTGTAGGCTAATTATCAGCTCTTGGGCAGCGAAAGGGTCATATAGCCCGACACCCGTCCACCATCCCACCCCTTTTGGAAAATCATATAGATACTATTTCCAGCATGCTGGGCATTTTACTGTCTTGATTTTATCTGAATCTGCTCTATTGCTTGGATAATATATATCATATATCAAGCATAGCTAGATCTATTTTCTTTTTCCTCCCCCACCCCCCACCCCACCATCCCTTTCTAGTTTATTTATTTATTTTTTAATTTATTAATTACCTTTATTCTATTTATTTTTTGGCAGGCTGGGGGATTGGAGTGGGTGCTCACCTAGTTCTACCCCTGTGATATGATCTGACACGCATCCTGCAATCTAGAAGACCGGGACAAGCGTCCGGGATAAGTTTGGGGTTTCTTTGTGACATTTTTTTTGAGCATATACTGTAGTATCGATTGATTATGACGCAAAAATAATCCGTTGTGCGGGGCTATCTACAATGATTTTACGGTATTGAAGAAACTCTTGTATAAAAAAGTCATTGATGAAATGAAAATTCCAGCATGAACAACATCGGTATCGTTTGATCACGGCTGGACGTCCCTGAACTTTAGCATCGCAGAATGAGAGACATTTCTCTTATGTTGTTTTCTGTCGCGTCCGATGTATATTTATTTTTATCATGTTTTAAGCGACTGTTTACGCTGCTGTGCGTTTTTTCTGTCTTCGTCGATTGAAGAGTAGCTAAGAATTCGTAACTTAGACGTTCTTACGAAAATCGCTTACGATGACGTTAGTGAAACGGTCTTAAGAATTTCTTAAGATTTTCGTAAGTTTAAATCTTAAGCTTATGAAAATCGTAAATCTACGAAGTTTAGTGAAACGGTGCCCTGGTTCCTATCATGTGCGTGATTGATTAACTTTTTTCTTAAGAAATGAAAGTATTTTATATTGATAACATATGCTAAAAGTGAAATCGTTACTTGCGAGTACAACTGTCTTCATAGTTTGCTGAGCATAAAAGATCTCTGTGTGTGTTTAGAATTCATTCAGAAACCTCAAGTCAGTTAAGAGTTGGTTGCTGAGGGTTTAAACTGGTTGCTAAGGTCAAATAAAAACACACGTTCCTTTCTTCAAGAGACTTAAAAATAATACCGCTGTACTTCAAACATGCTATCTAGTTCATTGCACATATAGGATATTCGGTTTGAAATTCAGTTTAGGTTTAAGAGCTCTTAAAAGTTGGTTGCGTAAGGCTCATATAAACAGCTAAGGGGGATATAAAGAGGTTTTCAACGTATTTTATAATTCTGCCAACTTTATTTTGTCTACATAGTCTGTAGGGCATAAAATATAATTTAAGTGGAATAGAACCAAAAATTTTAAAATTCTTAAGAGTTCGTTGCTAAGGGCTCCAAACGGTTGCTAAGCACACAATTTTCATTAAATTGTAGACGTCCGACAGTTGTGATTCAAACATTTCTAACAACACTCTCTTCATATTTTGTTGTAGGTAGAATATATCCCGGATGGATTTCAGTCTCGAATTTTCTTACAGCGAGTTGCTTAAGACAGGTTGCTAAGAATGCTAAGGATAAGTGTATAAATAGTTGTTCTAAAACAAGTCTATATTAAATAGTGTTTTTTTTTTTGTTTTTTTTTTCAACAAATTGTTAAAGTCCTATACATACGCTTCAAAATTATATACAACTGTTAATATAATTCATTGTAAATATAAGCTAATGTGTTTGGAATTCTCCCAATAGCTCTAAATCTGTTAGAAGGTGGTTGTCAAGTGCTTAAATCGGTTGCTACGGACAATTGTATACCCACAATTTTTTTACAAATTTCAAAGTTAGACAGCAATACTCCGAATTGTCTTCATAGCTTGTTGCACATAAAATACATCCCTGATGAAGTTCAGTCAAATTTCATAACTTGTTTATAGAAAGTTGCTAAGTGCTAAGGATCGTTGCTAAGGCTAAAAATATACGCATTTTTACATATAATTACTATTCTCAGTGGAATGAAGTCAAAGGTTTGAAATCTGTTTAAGGTTGGTTGCTAAGGGCTGAAACTGGTTGCTAAGAACAACCTCCTTAAAGAATAACAGAAGTCAACCACATAGGCTCAAAACAAACCGTTTCGCGTATAATAATCAAGATTTACTACACACAAAACTCATCGGGTTTGCAGAACGAACTCCAATGCTTATCTTTTAAATGCCCTGTTTTCAAAAATATGCTAGCATAAGTCTGATGCCATGAAAACGGATTTGGTAATGAAGACATTATCTTGAATGTAATGGCCTGCTATACTATTCCAACCTTAAGAATGGTCTGATTAATGCAATATCCAATTCACGCTTAACCAAACAATAATCATAGTGAATATATGAGCCGCGACCAACAAAACCAACAATGTGGTTGTGCGCCCAGCGCAGACTCAGATCAGCCTGGGCATCCGCCCAGTCTTTTCAGAGTTTTCACTGTCCGCATGAAGGTAGCATAGACCCTTAGCTACCCTTTCAGCACTTAGTGAAGAGTCTGATCAGACTGGGTGGATGCCCAGGCTGATCTGAGTCTGCACAGGGCGCACATCCACATTGTTGGTTTTGTCGTGTTGCGTCTCATATCTATATATTTTCATTCGACCTTTAATGAAATGATATTGACCTTGCCACAATAGTGGTCAAAGTCAGTTGTAAAATTCATGTTTGATTACTAAGATTTATTTTCTTTCAATAATACCAAGATTAAGTCCAATATATTACATTGTGCCCACTATAAATCACGACTTTTAAAGTTTTCCTTATTATTTTGAAGCGTTGACCTTTGACCTTGACATTGAAAAGTTTTTATATTCACAATTCCATGGCTACACATATATAAAAATACATACATGAGCCAATGGATTGGACGTAGGCACTGCCTATATTTGTCCTCTCCAGTTGGTGAAGCAGTGCAGATACATATATTTGATGTCATGAATATCAAAGTGCTATACAAGAATTCTGTGACTAAAGTGTACATACACTTGAACTAGAACTAATTGATATAAACATGAGTATAACTTAACATTTTAGCAAGAAGTAATATCAGATCATATCAATGTTTGTAACTACCTATACATAATCCTATACGAGTTTAAAAATCCAGCCCACTGGGCACACAACGTTGAATCAACACTAAGTAAACGCCGACTCAACGTAATGACGTTTTAGTTTAGCCATGCCTAACGGTACTTCTGTTTTGAAACGTCATGACGCTGAATCACCGCTGATTCAATGTCGATTAAACGCCGCGCGCCTGCTGGGGCTGACAGCTTTTATAGTCACATGTTTCTCAATGTACAATTTTTGATAATAATAATAGTAGTAATAATAAGAATAATAAAAAATAATAATAACAAAGTATTGTACTAAAATAAAAGTAATAGCTGGATCACAAAGCGGGACCTTGAAAAAAGATAGAAGAAAATTCGCAGTAACCATTTTCGAAAACTACTCGTCAAAACAAACATTTTGGTATATAACATTCCTGATTAACAAAAAGTTGCCACGGGATTACATAAGCAACTCCTCTATATGAGCTGCGACACGACGAAACCAACAAAGTAGCATGTGCGCGAAACTAAGACTCAGATCAGCCTGCGCATTCAGTTTGATCAGAGTCTTCGCTGATCTGAGACTGCGCTGGGCGCACAGCCACTTTGTCGCGGCTCCTATTGGCTACCACAAAAAAGAAGCAGAAAAAATGTTTTTTAAAAGTGCTGCTTCTATAGAGTGGGAGTAAATTGTGAATGGGTTTTAATTTTGAATTGAATGGGTAAAGGAAATGACGCTGGCATTTTCCTTCATCCCTGTTAATTGTTCAATGATTGTTGCCTTACCTTCTCAACCGTAGCATGGTCAAGGTTCAAATCACATTGGATGCAAAATTCTTTTCCACTATAGACGGTGTTCTATCGCAAATTTCACCAGCAATGTCATTTTGACGACGTTGTCAAACAGTCCCCATTTAATATCTGCAGTGTTGAATATGAAGATTGTTTTTCTTGATGGCAGCAAGGGTGCAAGCATGTGCATTCATCCACTTTTTTCATGGGACTCCACGTACCGCAGGGTAAGCTTTAGGAAGCAAAACAGGATAAGTTATCCACACAATGTTGACATTTGGTAGATTGAGTTATATTGTGTTCTGACTCTTCTTTGTTTTGGTAATTGATCATAAAGGCTGGGCCACTGTGCCTTGGTCTGGCAGTAGCCGCTTAATACGTAAACAAATGTACAACAATGTTTATGGGATGCTTTGTTGGTATTTAGTGCGTAAATTTAAGCTGCCTTCATTGCATGTTCACGATTTTTTTACATTTGTTTCAAATTATCCAGGGAATGCCATTAGCCTAGGCATTTCACTGCATATAGCAGAACGCATTTTACAGACCAACGCAACACTCCTGGCAAACTACGAAAGAGATTATCACTGCATATAGCAGAACGCATTTTACAGACGAACGCAACACTCCTGGCAAACTACGAAAGAGATTACGCTGACTCCTAACGATAAAAGAGCGACAATAGTCTGTCTAAACTGGTAAAATGCTGACTGCAGTCACTCTGCAAAAGACTAAATATCAAATGCATCGATCTGCAAAAGATCACTTTTAACTGCATTCTTCTGAAAAATATAAAATGATGACTGCTGTCTTTTTCTTGTTCAGTTTTATTAGTCATACATTATAAGAACAAAGTCGCCAAAGCCTAAAGTAATCTCATCCTTCAAATTGCCTTAATGTGTATGGGTACAGCTCCATGTATTTCTACCATTTTGCAAAGGACATCACATTTGTCATACCCTGGACGACATAGCCCTTCCAAAATGGTGTCTACCTTCAAAGTAAAGAATTTGCTTTCAAGGAGCAAATTTGTTTTTGAGAATTGACTCTTATAGGGAGACAAAACTAAAGTTGGCAGCGCTGCTTCCCCTGAAAGTGTACTCAGTTACTTTTCACTGCTGTGACCCATATTCCCAGTGCAGTAATGATGAGGACCATTTTAGGATTGAAATACCCAAGCCTCCTTTGCTTAGAAGTGCTTTTTGAAACCAGCGCGACCCAGTGGGCAGCCATAAACATACATTTAGATAGAGAACTGTACCGTAGTAGCCTAAGAATTTAGCTACTGCAGAAGAGCACGTTGATTGCATTGTTTTGTTCAGTTCTCATAACAATGTCCCCGAGGAGGAACAAGAGAACAAATCCATAACTCTCACCTCAGAGAGTTATTCTGATTGACTGCGATCAATCTATATAAATGTTAATTAATTATAGCGATAAGTTTTGTCTGATATGTCTAATTGCTACAGTCAATCTGTTGAGGATTCAATACGATTATAAACGTTGGTTGGTCAACCACCATCTGCACCCGCACCTGTGCTTGAAGCGGAGATATAAACAAACGTTTTATTCCAGATTATTGTAGTTATACATGTAATGGTTCTTTTGATAAGCGTCAACCATGAATGGTTGCTAAGAGCTGACCAAGCTTTTTGTGAAAGCTTTACTTGTCGAATGGTAGGTAATGCATATTATTGTAATTGTAATTGTGACGGCGTGAGTTTAATGCAATTGAGATGAGTCGAAATCAAACCTTTATCCCTTCTGTGTATAGTTTTCAAGAGGATGCATTCATGAATGTGGCTTCAGTCGCGTGAACTAGTTTTCCAAATAAAAGCCTATGTAGCCTTTAAGTTCCATCAGAACAGTCTACTCCAAAACTGTTCGCAGTTAATTTCCAACCCCAGAGCTGCTGCATATGGCATTTAGTTCAAATTGGTTAGAGGCAACAGGTATTTTAGAAAGTTTTCTTTACGGACGACGACTGACAACGACGGACGATGGATAATGTCTGTTTCATAAGTACCACAGAAAGCTAAAGCTTAAGACGGCGTAATGTAGCTGTAACATTTCGACTTAGCAAAGTCATCAGACAAAGTCATCATAGAGAGGCGCCGTAGTCGAGTGGTTAGAGTGGCTAGGTTATTGTGCATGCAGAAAATTACCGGAAGGTCGTGAGTTCGCGGCTCATCGTCGTCATCCGACGACTGGAAAACTCTCTCTGTTAACCCAGCAGTAAATGGGTACCTTTTTCGAATCAGGGAAGGATAAGGCAGAGAAAGGAGAGAGATGGGCTCCGCCTTTCATCAGCTGTGCCCAAGATACAGTGGGTCTCTAACCCCCACCGCTATTAGGCTATGGGAAATCTTTACCTTTTTTACCTTTCCAAAGTGTGGTCCTTTCTTTATTTCTAGTCTTGTCAAGTTTTCATAAGTCAAAATAACCATTATCATTAACATAACGCAAACAGTGGAAGCACTGATATACGAAGCGTATCGGCACGGAAGCGTATTGGTGGTGCCTTCCCTTCCGTTCTAAGCATATGCTATATATAATATTCTTACATTTCCATTTCGAGGTATCCCATGCGAGTTGTTATCGTGAACTTCGTGCTATTATCCATGTTGTCCAAATCAAAACAAAACAAACAAACAAAAATAAAAAACAAAAAAAAAAACTTTCGCGGATTGAAACTTTGCATGTAATGTGGGCCTCGATTGGGGAGTATCTATAATTATGATATATATTAATTTGATTTCAACGTTTTGAACGGAGTAAGTATAGCATTCGGCATCAGGAACAGCTCATGCTAGTTTTCTGTCCGCAGGAGGAGGTAGTGGGGCGGGGGAGACTTTTGTTCCCTGAACTCTTTACTGGACACTTTAGTCCTTGGATCCCTAATATAAAGGACCCCTACTCCGCTCTTCCCACCACTTAATCTCTGCGGAAGCCGAATAAGGAATCGAGTACTCCGAACCGGCTTCCCGAGTCCCCTGCTTGGTTCCCGTTGCAATCCTTCTATAGACTGACCGTAGAGCATGCACTGGCAGAAATGAAACTTTAAAGGGTTATATCGTCCAGAGAGACGCCGTGGGCGAGTGGTTAGAGATGCTCAGTTATGGTGGAGAAAATCGCCGGAAGGACATAAGATTGAATCTGGGCTTCGCCATCCGACATCTAGAAGGAGCATCTTCTCCAAATCAGGGAAGGATAAGGCAACGCAAGGAGAGGGATGGGTTCCGCCATTAATATGCTGTGACCAAAACACAGTGGGCCCGCTAAATTCTAGTGACCCTATGGCTACGAGGCTATGAGAAACTTTAACCTATCGCCCATCTGGCAACATATTATACAACTGCTTTCACATGAGTGACAAAATATACAGGACATACATGTATATGGAGGAAGAGATTTTGAAAAAACAACCCCAGCAGCCACATGACGTCGTAATGACGTCGATGTGACGAAATGAAGTTGCACCGACGTCAGTACAACGAGTTTGTGACGTTATGTGCCCGCTGGGCCCAAAATTTTACACTAAGGCCAGCAGGTATAATGCGTTGAAATGACGTCAAACCGACGTCGATATGACGTCATCAAGTCGCATCGACGTCAATAGTTTGTCATTTCGACGTCATGTGCCCGCTTGAAGGCCTGTTCAACAACGTGGTCACTCACATTTCTTTTTTGCATATCTACCAAATTGTACATACTATTTTATACTTTTGAGAACATCCCCACGAATCCGATTAAATTGGAATTGTCAACTACTAGCAACACTCAACAAGAAGAGTATATTAACAACCACAACAGCAAAAACAAGCATTTAGACTCACCAAAGGTGTGAACCCATATTTGAGCAGTCCGACCTGAGACCATAATATTTGTCATTTATCCAACAGCCACAAGAACAGTATCGTCTACACAATTACATGTTGTTGTCTTTTTATTTTGTTTTTAGTTAAGCCGCAAGACGGCTTGACTTTATATTAATATGAGTCCAAGTTTTTTATGTGATGCATTTGGTGTTTTAGTTGCTTACGGATGAATAAAGAATCAATTATACGAGAAAGAAAACTTAAAACCTGTCTGTTAACAGTCTCATGTAGATAACAATTATTAATTGAAACGTGGGACTAGATCTAGATGCGCAAGTATTAAAGGAAATGAGTACTTTGTATTCGGTCCGTAGAAATACCGGAACGAGAATGGAGAATAGATCAGAAGTGTAACCCGCATCCGCAATCGCGTAAACCGCATTGGAATTTTATGAATGGCTAAACATGTATGTAGCAGCAAAATAAATAATGTTAAGGCATTGAAATAGTTACATATAGGACTAATCATTTCAAACCCACTAAGAAAATACGTAAGTCTGATCTAGTTGAGACTATAAACACAAAAAGTCGAATTCAAAGTAGGTAAAATGTGTAATCCGTACCAGCAATACAATACCCGCGTTGGTAGTTAAAATCCCATAAATGCCCTCTTAGCGGTAGAAAGTACGTCTAAAGATGAAGACAAATGAAATATAATACGCAATGTCAAATCGCACTAACAAAATATGTAAAAAACACGAAAATACGGGAACGCACCAGAATGCACGTGTTTTACCGAAACGAACTATATATGTATATAAATAAATATGGTTTTCCAACACAGATACTCCATTTTTGGGGTTTTAACATGAAGTGCTTATTTGGCGAAAATCATTATTTGAGCCATATACTATTACTGTGCAGAAGAATAACATACACGATACCCTTTAGTAGCTCCTAAAAGAAAATGCATGTTCGGGAATTCTAGTCAACTGATTGAATTTTTTCCATAGTTTTACCTGTACAGCACTTGTTTCATATAAACACATCCCCACTATTATTGCCTCTCTTGCAACACAAAATGCCCTTACTCTCTTGATTAACAAGTGCCTGTGCTGTACAGGAAATCTGATTTGATCAGGGTATCATACCTCACCCTTTGCGGTGAAGTTTTATAATATAAATACACTTTCCTCTGTACGCAACTTTTAAGAAGTGTTTAGACGATCATTTTCTGTTGTACGTCATTTTGATGAAATTTTCATATGAAACTCAAACTAAAAAGTCAAATTCCTGTGTTCTGATCAAATGCTTAAAACATATTAGGCATATTCCGTGCCACCCAGGTGCACATGGAAATTCCCGGAAATTCTGCATTTTCTTGTCTAAAGACAGAGTGGTACTACAAAAGAATGATTAACGCCCATTATCTAATTAGCTAATCGCTACGTGCCTCTAGTGCCCGATTACCCTAAAATTCTAGTCAGTCACTGTGTATTGAGATAGTCTGCGTATGTGTACTTGATTGTGTGCGTATGTACGTCCCCAGTCTTGTTAGACTCGGGTATAGATTTTTGTAAAAGACAGATGAATAGATTGCCTGTTACGGTAGCAACTTGATACTTTAGTACATCAGCAATTTGCAATTACCGATATTTCTAGGTTATTTTGACCCATATCTCAATGTCCACTGATTTCGCATTTTTGCTACTTTTATACAGTTAATATAATTGTAACTATTCAGTTCACTGCATTATAGTTTTTAGAATGTGGCCAAAATCTGAAAATTTTGGCCATAAAATCCCCATCAATAGACCAATATAAATAATAATAATAATAAAGGACTTTTAAAAAGTATTTGTCTCGACTGTAACAAGTATTAGCTCTCTGAAAACTAACGACTTCATCTCTAAGAACAGCCCAAGCAGTGCAATGTTTTACATTGCTGATACATAAATGTCGTCCCAGAGATGGACTGTCACAATGTGGCTTGACTTCTCTGACGGCATTTCGTCAGAACTAGCTTGTTTTTTACAAATGTTTATGTCGTAGTGCACGAATTTAAGTGAATGGAGGGTCCCAATACTTGCAGCTCAACAAATTTTATGTATTGTACCCTCTTAAACATAAGCACTCTGTCACATCAAATGAACTATACTCAACATAGTGATTCACCATACATTTAGAAGGCAAATAAAATCACCAGTATGTCCTAGTAACACCAGAATCACAACAGATATGCAACTCCTAATGCAAGTCATATACCTTGCATAAAAGTTTCAGCTGTAACCCCAAATAATGTGACAAAGTTGCCTGAATAGACGAGAGAGATCCTGCAACTAGCCTAGCAGTCTGTGCAGGGTCTGTCTTTAAATGTTGCTCTGCCACAAGATAGCATAACATTATATATCCTTTATTTTCACTCTGGTCAAATCAAATAAGAGGTTAATACACATACACATCAAGCCTAACAGCTGTATATAGATTTCAAGTGTAGTTATACAAATATACTACAAAATATTATGAGAAAATGTTATGGGAATGTTAAATACCGGACGTTCCCCCCACCCCACACTCCCTACCATCATAAAAAAGACAAAATCCCAACACTCTAGGGGACCCTTAAGAACTCTCGGGCGCACAGAGCTTGTCCTGTCTTGTCAAACTTTGAACGAGTGCGGAACGATTAGTGGACGTGCTTTGAGTGTACGGGTAGCGTAGACTAAGACTGTGATTCACACAATCGCATATCCAAATGTCAAAATGTCTCTAGGACATGCCTGGTACGTTTATCTAGCGCTAGCCTTGCGTATTTGCTTGCTTTGGAAGAGCTTTAGGCGTGTTCGTAACGTGTTTGGGATATGTTTTTGGCCGGTTGCTGGCATCACCAGCGGGTAAAAAGGGCAGGCCGATCAGTCGCCATTTGTGTTTTGTCGTCTATCAAAGCCGTGAGTGTATCCGCCCCCAGAGAACAGGAAGGAAGACCGATAACCAGAAATTGACTGCTGCAGTTACTCAGCAAGTTTTCTGCTTATCATCATGAGACTCAAACGAAGACATCATCCAAGAAACGTCTCAGCAGTTTGGTGATCAGCAGTACCCAAAGTCAATCCTCCAAAACGCCCTGTTAGTCCTGTGGATAATCTTTCAATTTTAAGCAGTCGGTCTGACGAACAGAAGTCTCCAAATCCAGCGGCCAATCCATACTCAAGACATTCTACCTGCAGCGCTATTATCGTACTTAGGCACTCGAAATGTCAAAATACGTTTCCGATACGCCACAGGCAAGTAATAAGCAGGTTGCACATGCAGGTTGTACGTTACTCTCGCGTTTGATGCTCGTTAGTGGCACGTCACATGCGGGTCACGCAAACGCCCGATCCAAGTTCGTTAGAAATCGTGACGACCATGCAGCGTACCTCAAACGCACTCAAACGCGTCCGTAACGTATTTGACGCGTTTGTCACGTCTCGTATAAATGCCTTCTTTACTGTATAAAAAATCAAAGACAGTGTCGTTTGTGGTGGTTTCTAGTTAGCAGGATTACTTGGTGGATTCTTATGGAACTTAAAAAATTGAACATTTAGACAAGCTCAAGAAATGACTGTTGCCCTCCCATCCTTACTCACTCAAGCACTCAATTACTGATATGGTGGCGTTTTCTCGCTCGCTCCTGTTGCCACCATATTACATGTTCTTGTATGTATAATATATTAAATCGTCTAATGTCAGATTGACCTGAGTGATATGAAGGATATGTAATGTTATGATAACAACTGAACATGCTCACGTGACCTAGGCATGCGCAAATTCAAACAGTAATAGAATAAAATATTTTTTCGTCGACAATGTAAATAAATCGTGTTACCGTCTTTGCGGTCTCCTTTTTACACTAAGAAAGAAAAAGAAAGAAAGGAATCACCTTTACCACTTCTATATGTGAAAAGATTCGATTTTAACAGTTATGCCGTGTCCAGCTTATGCACATGAACAGCCACGGTAGCCGTTTTAATAAAAAATCCGAGTAAGCTTCGAATACCGTGACCAGCCGGCTCATATTTGTAGGTTTGTCTGTCATGTGCAATTAGAATATGGCTTAAGCCAAACTTCTAATAACTTTAAAAAAAAGATCAGACACATCCGAAATGGCGAAAACCAGCTTGTTCGGCTTAAGATCGCATACAAGCATGTAACATTCTATAAAAACGTAATTCTGAGTATTATCTGATTCCTTTAGATCAGCATTTTATACGTATTTTATACCAGAATTTTATGGTGACTTAGTATACAAATTCAAAACGATTAAGGGTAGGACTGATTTTTCTGATCAATTCCGAAAAATAATAATACGTCACAAACGTATTGGCTATAATTTAAATGTTATGCGACAGTCTGCATGCTTAGTGGTTAACCCAATCACGGTTGATAACTTTGCTGCACTCTTTAATTGCACACCGGGGGATCGCGTCGTCAGACTCTATGATGGCCCCGACCTAAAGCTATATATTTTAGTTGGTTGGGACCGGAGTCTTTTTGTCTGTTGCTTGGTCCACCGGGGCTCAACTGGTGACCTTCTTTTGCTTCAGATTTCCAGTGGGGTTGTTTGGCAGGACAGGGATCTCCACCTGTCAGACGGCCCGTTGTATCTGTTGAGTCCTCGTCTTTGCTTCTTCATGGTGTTGAAATTTGATTTATGTGTTTACCGTGATGATTCATTGACGAGTTAGAGGGTTATCATGCGAACCGAACAACCAACTAAATGTTTTGTACCACTTCAGAAACTGAGGGTGAGGTTGGGCCTGTAAAATCGATTTAAGCCCCCCAGTAATTCATTACTGACCGTTCCAAGGCGGTAGTTCTGTTGTGGTTCTCTGTTGCCTGTTTTTGGTGTCAGAGTTTCTGTGATGTTTTACCTTATGTATGTTCTTATTATTTTTGGTTCGGTTTGGGTTGCTGAGTGGCCACCTTTTGGGAACAAGCTGCTCACTCGGTTGGCCATATGTTCTCTGTATCTTGATTATTTGTAATCTTAGTTGTTTCCAACTATGGTTTGAGGGCTGGATTTGGATTTTGATTGTTTCAGTTCCTGGTCTTTGCATACTTTTTACTTTTACAAAGTGTACAAGAGAGTTTTGCTATATTTTCATATTTCGGCAAAATCAGTGTTTATATGGTTCAGAGTGTCAATAGTGGAATAGTGTGCCTAATCTCATTCTCTCTGTATAATCTGCACTGCAGTGAAATATTGCCTTTTTCGATAATGAATTCTATAACGTATAACGTATACCTGTTATCGCGGATTTGTCTATTAAAGATTATAAGGGTGGAGGTTTTTTTAATCTATTCGCCCAATGCCACAACCACTGTTCCAGGATACTGAAGTAAATTACACTGCTAAACTATCGTTCCTTAAGTGTAACTTATTTGTGCTTTTATTTTGCCTTTGTGAGTCAAAATCTGCAACAAATTTATACCTACTCGTTTCATAACGGCTTTGTACAAAGGTCCGTTGGTCCAAATGTGTATCCAGGTCTTTTGAGGTATATCTCTTTTCCATTTCGCTCTGTTCAGAAATCTGCAATTTCTTAGAACCCTGCAAGAGAAAAGTACAAAGTGATAAAATTTATTTGATTTACCTTACGCGCAAGCTGCAAACTAAAATCCTAAGTCGGTGAGGAAACAGTTTCTGTATTTTAGCCCATGAAAAGGAGGATTATAGTTCGTTTGCTCACAGGTGCAAACGGGGTTTTGCTTATTTTCTCGAAAACGATGAAAGTTTCATCAAATGTTCTATTGTCCTAATGAATCCTATAACTATACATAACAGAATACTGGAAGTCCAAATTTTTGGATGCTTTTGTAAAATATTTTCCATTGACAGTAATGCAAAAACTACGCAGTTTCAGATTTAAGCCTCCCCCCCCCCCAGTAATTCATTACTGACCGTTCCAAGGCGGAAGTTCTGTTGTGGTTCTCTGTTGCCTGTTTTTGGTGTCAGAGTTTCTGTGATGTTTTACCTTATGTATGTTCTTATTATTTTTGGTTCGGTTTGGGTTGCTGAGTGGCCACCTTTTGGGAACAAGCTGCTCACTTGGTTGGCCATATGTTCTCTGTATCTTGATTATTTGTAATCTTAGTGTTTCCAACTATGGTTTGAGGGCTGGATTTGGATTTTGATTGTTTCAGTTCCTGGTCTTTGCATACTTTTTACTTTCACTAAAGGGCGTCCTGTGCTTGTTAGAACAGCCAAAATATTGTTGATAGGCAATAGCGTAAACTCGTTGTTTACTACAGCTGTGGGCGTATATGAATGAAATAGTAAAACGTTCTCACCTGTCCGCACGCGTAATGCATGGTATCACTAGTCAGGTGATACTATGTTGTAAATAAACATTGAATTATTATATTATTTAGCGAGTAAAAATTGTATGGTTTAAAATTTGATAATATATGGGTGAAACAAAAAGTAGAAAAAATGGATTCAGAATAAAATTTCAATTAATTATGCAAATTTTGTTCTAGGGATAGCATACATTGGTCATATGCTCTAACACGTTAAACTAAATGGGAATTCCAACAGCCAACTTTTACTCCCTTGTAATTAAGAGGTGAAAATGACATATTTCAGGTCCTTTTTTTTGTATAGAAACTTTCTTATGCAATACCTCACATTTCTGCAAAATTATAATTTTTTTATGTATAGGACGAAAATTAAGAATGAGCAATACGAAAATCTCCTACTTCTTACCAATTTTGAGAAAATATTGGGGATGCCGTTTGCATTTGGGAGTAAACGGACTATACTAGTTTGTAACCGCCATATACAGTTTTCATCAATACTGAAAGCAATAGCGTGTTCAAACTAATGTTTATGTCATTTCCATTGAGATCAAAGTTTACAAAGACAAAATATGAAGAGAAAAACAAATCTCTAACACAAGCAGAACAAGACTAGGAAACGAATCTTTAGTATGACAAAACAGTATGAGTAAGCAAATATTTCACCAGGCAAACAAGGCAGGTAAAATTATCTTTAGACAGACTAAACAAGACGAGACATCAAATTTATAGACATACAAAGCAAGGCAATATAGAAAAGCTTTCGGCAGACAAAACACGGGATGGAAGCAAATCTCTAGAATCTCTAAATAGACCAAACAGGCCAAGAAAACAATTTTTAGACAGAAAATATAGACAAAAAAGTCTTTAGTCAGACGAAACAAAACAAGAAAACAAGTATTTCGGTAGTCAAACAAGACAAGAAAAAACTATAAGGAAGACAATACAAGACATTAAAAACAAATCTCTAAACAGGCAAATCAAGACAAGAAAAAAATGGTTTAGACAGACTTTACAAGACAAAAACAATCTTTAGTTGGACAAAACAAAACAAGAAATCAAATTTTAAGACAGACAAATCCGTGGGTCTGTGTACCCACGTGTAATAAAAGTATATAATATTTTACTCTGATTATAATAGACGAAAAAATCTTCTGCTTGACTCGAAAGCTAGGATAAAGTTTACTGAAAATTACAATCAGTTACGAGGCGGAAGCATCTGGGTTCTGTGGAAGACTGCTTAACAGTGACCGTAAGGGACTTCTAATTGCACTAGAGGGAAATCAGGCAGGCTATAATTATTACCCTATAAAGGCAAAGGGGGGTATTACAAGAGTTTTCAGAAGACAATAAAGCGCGAATTACGGGAGTTTGACTTTAACAAGCGCATCTTGAATATGGACAATACCTGCCAAGTGAAATGAGATCAACTGCAGTGACTACGTCAGAATAAACAGTTCTCCTGAGAATATTTCAAACCTCTAAAATATTGCCAGGGATAAAAAATATCAATGTAGTTTTAATATAGGTCACAGTGACCAAAAAATTGAAATGAGGTCAATCACTGTATCGGCTTGTACCATTACACCAAGTATAATGCAAGTCGATGAAAAAGTTTAAGATATATTGGCTAAATGACTGGGTCATGAAGTATAGGTTACATTGACCTAAATTTATTGAGGTCACTCATAGTGTTAGCTCAAAGCATTAACCCAAGTATGATGCAAATCCATGAAATAGTGATAGAGATATCGACTAAAATTACCTGACCTTGAAATATAGGTCACACTGACCTTAAGTATGTATGATGTCACTCACAGTGTCAGCCTCAACCATGGGCCCAAATATAATGCAAGACCATCAAAAGTGTTAGAAATTAGAGGAAAATCACTGGACCATGAAATACATGTCATTGAGACCTACTGGTAGATTGAATTCAAACATCTGGTCATACTAATAGACTGGGAGCAGAATCGAAATAAACACAGTTACGCTAAACTATTTGGGTACATGTACAAGCTGGAAACCGGTTTTAACGAAAATTGAAATTCTAACTAGACCCAGAGGGTTTGCCAGCTCGAATTGATTTATTTAAATTGTGCACGAAGTCAAAGAAAATAGGTCCTGCTTTTTATCATTTGGGAATCCGTAAGCTTACATTGCACATATTATGTGAGCCCCGTGGCCAAAATAGCCTAGCAGTTTTATTCATTTTGATAAAATAAATGACTGTAGACGTGACAAATATTAAGTTAATGAATGTTTGGAAATAATAAAATGCAAAAACATTGTTTTATTATGCTTAAACCTGTATTTACCCCACCCATTATAGATTACAGTTATCACTTAAGTCTAAAATCTTTTTATACGGAAAATATACCACATGAGTCTGAAAATCATTTTATGGACCTTTCATTTTTTTATCATTAATGACTTATAATAACCTCTATAAAACTCATTTTTCGTTCATCTAGAATCAATTGTAGAATTGAAGTAACTGTGCTTTTTAACCATATCCTGCATATCAGCTTTGGTTTGTAGCGCTTTAATGAAGAATCTATTAAGTGTAAGAAACAAAATGACAAAGAAATGTCGGCAGTACAATACTGGCAAACATTGGGATACATCAAACCATAATTTCCAACTCACAATAAAGCATTTTGATCCAACAATTATAACGTAAACTACCATATTAATGACTTGGAATTAAGGCAACAAATATACAGATCCAAACAAATTTATACGCTCAGACGTTTCTACTAAATGATCGAGAACACCCCTGTAACTAGCAAATTTTGTACCGTCGAGTGAATATGATGGTTCGCGTTGTGGGATCGCATATTTTTGGTGTTATTATTCATTTATTACAATACCCTACAAAGCATTTTAGATAATTGGAAAAAAAGTTAGAGCCGTTTAAAATATATACGGACTTAAAGAAGTTACGATACCAACTTCTGACTACATTTTAGGGTCACTTGATAATTATTGAACATAAACAAGGCCATTGGCGCATCAAACAGACATTCAGCTACGAAGAGCGCAAAAAATCGTTAAACCAGTCTTATCCGTTAGAGTTATTTTGCAATATTCTTGTGGAGTGATTTGGCATGTAAGCTAGCAATGCGCACGCGTACATGCAGAACTAACCCTGAGAGTAAAAGATCATTATGCGATGACCTCATAAATGATCTCAAATTTACTGTTTCCTGTCATCAAAACTACAAAAGATTGAGTGAAATTATTATCTCCGTTTGAATTCAGAATATTTAGGATTTCAAGCTGCTGTTTTAGTCTATGCCTGTTAAGTTTTTAATGTGATTCCTTCAAAATCGCGTTATCATCATTATCTCCGTTTTGCATCATGGTAAATATTGAAGAAAAGCCATGCACCTTAAACTTTCCCCTATTTTAGTTGTCTATAGAGTTTCAATTGAAAGTGACAATGAAGGCAATTTTTTTCTGAAATGAAGGACGTTATGTATTTTTTAATACTTGTACATGAAGCGGCCAAATTTTCCTAATTGTTTTTCGGTCCGACGACCAAACTGTCTTATTTAATGCAGCACTGGACAATGTGGGAAAAGTATTTGTTGCAGTGAATTCTAACGCATTTAATTCTAACAATTTTAAAGATTTTATTCTGCAAAAACGATAAATGACCCCTGTGTTTAATGCAATTTTTGTATCATGCTGAGTCATGCTAAATCAAATCAAATCGGACTGTTGCACTGACTTATAAATACTCCTTTTTTCTAAAATATAAGTCTGAGCGCCTTACTTCTACAGTAACCATGGAAACAAACAATATACCATGTATAGGAACCTTTTAAGTCAGTATTTTTAATGCATGACTGAAGCAAAATGAAGTTTAGAAATTGTCAATCAATAGTCATATGAGTAACGTACACAACAAATTCATAAAAAAGAACAAACAATCAGAATACAAATAAAACAGTGACAAGAAGACAAATGTATGCATGTGGCCTTGCTGAAATACGCTGTCATTTATTTTCAAGTCAGCATATAAGGCACGTCTTAGGAAGACTGCTTGTAACTTCTTAGTTAAGTGTATGTAGTTGTGTCGTTATCAGCTAAAGAGAGAAGGAAGCTTATTTTATAGGAATTTAAACAAATTTGACAAAGACTTGAAAAACAAGAGAAAAAAAAAGCTGTAGCAGTTGCAGCTATACGGTGTAATCTGTAAATTGCGTTAATCTAAAGTAGTCAGGTGGACATTATACTTAAAAGAAACATCTTTGTTATACAGTTAGGTCTTCAAATTATAATAATGTAAATCCTCACATTCTATGTTATTTAATCGGATTGTGAATGAGCTGATTCAAAGAATCAGTTCCTGTCTGGATTCAGTCTTTGTGCCTGAGTATAAATTTTCTCACCTGCGGTGATATAGTATACTAGTAAACTGAGACGTCAGTCCTGAAGCAGAATTTTCTTGTTTGTGGAATATTTCGTAATCTTATCCCATATAAACCTTTCTGTAAAGCATCAGCACAATACATGTACTAAATTTCTAAAATGATATACAAGTATTAATATGTCATAGCACTTGGTTTAACTGATCAGTAGTATAGTGCCAGTGTAACCCCGCTGAAATGTAACCAACGTCACTCGTCTATCTAGTTCTAATGCAATATGTTATTGTTATAAGGATGTAACACCAGAAAATATTATTTTGTGAGACTTTCGACACAGAGTATTCCATCATAATTCTGTTGCAGGGTTGCATTATTAGCTGTAACGTTATCAATCTAGTCTAACGCAGACAATATCAATCAACACCCCCAGTGATTTTTCAGACATATTTTTAGCACTAATACGATGTCACGAAAAAACATTTCAAGTCATTTCAATCAGAAAACCTTAAATGTATATATTTCTTCAGTAGTTCTTTGGACAATGTTTCTGTTGTATATTATTTATTTGTCAGCGAGGATAGTTTGGTGAGCAGTAAACACCCCTGTAGTTATTACTGACCGTCCCAAGACGGTACTTTCGTTGCGGTTGCATTTGTTTTATGTTCGGTGCTGTTTAATTTATTGTGTTCTCATTTTAACCCTTCTATAATAAAAATAGAAAATATTAGGTAAAAATAATTGCTAAATGTTTTTTCGTACAATTTGCTTAGTCTGTTGTAACCCTTCTGTTGGTCTAAATTATTTAGTTCAATAAAGATAGCTGAGCTGAGTTGCCACCTATTTGGGAAAGAACTGCTGAATCAGCGTATCACTTGGAATTTATTGTTTGTTGGGATGGGGATGTTTTTGTCAGTCTTTCCCTTTGATGTTGGGGATAGGGTTTGGGATCTGATTCAGTCAGTTCCTGAAGTGTAGTTACTCTTTAAATTTGCATATCAGAGTTCTTGTGGCTGTGCTGTTGTGGATGGCTCTAAACAGTATCCCCGTACAATCATTTAATGCTCTTATTATTTCAAATGGTGAGGGATTGTTTTGCAATCAGTTGCCATTCTCTTGTCCCTTTGCATCAATCCTTTTCGATACCGTATTGAAGATTAGGAGCTGACCAGCATTCGTATCTTGTTGTATAGCGGTTCCTTGCTTTTCGTTCTGTGGACTTGAATTAGACATAGATATGAAACGCGGGTATTTGTTATATCATTCCTTTTTCAAAAGGAAATTTTTATAAGCATATTTTCATTATCCTTGTCTGATAACCGGTATGAGTGTTGCTTCTCTCTTGACGGTATCACCTGCAATCAAACAACTATGAGTATCACTAACAGACTTAGAATTAATTAAACTCCCATTAGGCTGCATTCCGCGTCTTCTGTACGGATTCCTAATTCCGTAAATGATTTTAAAACTTTCCAACCTTCAGTAAGAATAAGGCCTTTAAATTTGTATTCGGCCTTTTCAGTCAACCTCAATGGATTATCAAATTTTAACGTTCTTCGCAACAACTCGCATGCTAGATTATCTCCAAGTAAGTCACCAATACTTCACAAGTATTCCAATACCTTCAAAAGACCTGGAATGTATCCTAATACTAAGTGCAATGCCAAGAGGTGTAATTGTTGTAAACATTTATGTACCAAATCTACCATTACATCATCTGTCAATGGTAGAACATTTTCAGTCGTCAATAATTCTGAACTAGACTGTAAATCGACTGATCTGATATACGTTTTAACCTGAAAAACACAAAATTGCAACATGCAATATGTTGGACAAACTAGTCGTGCCCTTAAGAAACGATTTGGTGAACATTATCGTAGAATTAAAAAGCCTAAAAAAATTGATACTTTTCTTTATCAACATTTTAAACGTACAGGCCATTCCCCTGCTGACGTGTCTATACAGCCAGTAGAGAAAATAATTTATGACACTAAATCGTCCTCGCGTTTCAAATATATAAAGAGACACGAGGTTGAATTAAAATGGACAAAATTGTTACAAAATGCATTTGCATTAGGATTTAATGACAACTTTTATCAAGAAGGTAACATTTCGAAAATGCCTAATTTTGTTGTATTTTCTCTTTTCGATATTCCAAACGCAAGCATAGAAGTTATGGTTTAAGAAAAATACTGCTATTAAGAAACCCAATGCTTCCCTTAAAATTTTGTCGGAAATACTAAACCAGAGGACCAATGGTCCTGTAGCTCATCTGACATTTTCTGTCAACAGACACAATTTGTCAATTCGCTCATTTGTTACAAATTTGAAACCAGTAGCTTAAAAGGTGTGCATATTTTAATTTTAAAATCTCAGTGACCTTGAGCAAAGTTAAAAAATGACATTGACCTTTGATGACCTTGTCTTCATGTATTCATTTAGTTAACCGTATTTTCCAATTATTATATCTAGGCTTAAAAAAATTCCGTAACATCAACTGTTTAAGCATTTTCCCACATAAAAGCACAACGTTCCAAATTTGACCTTGCCATAAATTAGGTCAAGGTCAATGCGCCGTCATGATTTGTACAAACTATGATGGGCCCCGAGTCTTCAATGCTACATATCATGCCACGAGGTCGTTGTTGTGCCTTTGGTTCAGCAGAAGTAGATTTTTGAAGGAGTTTTACCATATATGTTGTAGAATTGAATGGTTTCTGAGAAATCAACTGCTTAAGCATTTTCCAATGCATCAAAATTGACCTTGCCATAAATTAGGTCATAGTCGATGCACAGTCCTGATTTGTATATGATGGGCCTAACTTCCAAATGCTACATACCAAGTTTCAAGGTCATAGGCCTTTTAGTTCTGGAGAAGAAGATTTTTGAAGGGATTTTACCATATATGGACATGGCAGCCATCTTGGTCAGGTGACCTATACTCCTGGGAACCTACTTTCATTCCCCCATCCCACTAAGAATCCATATAAAATTTGGCTTCAATCGGGGAAGTGGTTTCAGAGGGGAAGATGTTTGAAAATCTTGACAACAGATGGACGGGCTGACAGAATGACCTTGACCTTTATCTTCATCTAGTCATTCAGTTAACCATATATTCCAAATTTTGTACCTTGGACTTGAATACTTTCTGAAAAGTCCACTGTTTACGCATTTACCCTTATAAAAGCCTGACATACCAAAGTTGACAGTGTCATAAATTAGGTCAAGGTCAACGCACGGTCATCATTTGTATAAACTATGATCGGCCCGAGTGCCCAATGCTACGTACCAAGTTTCAAGGTCATAGGCCTTCTGGTTCTGAAGAAGAAGATTTTTGAAAGGTTTTTACCATATATGGGCGTGGTGGCCATCTTGGTAATGTGACCCAGACCCTGGAAACAAACTTTCGTTCCCCCATCCCACTGAGACTCCATATGAAATTTCGCTTCAATCAGCCCAGTGGTTTCTGAGGAGATGTTCGAAAATCTTGACTAAGGACGGGCTGACAGAATGACATTTACCTTTAGTGATATAATATCTTCAGCTGTTCATTTAGTTGACCTTATATACCAAATATTGTACCTAAGACTTTAATAGTGTCTGAGAAATCCACTGTTTAGGCGTTTTCCCATATAAAAGCCTAAGGTACCGAAGTTGGTCCTGTCATAAATTAGGTCAGGGTCACAGCACTGTCATCATTTGTACAAACTATGATGGGCCTGAATCAAGGTCATAGGCCTTTAGGTTCTGGAGAAGAAGATTTTTGAAGGGTTTTTACCATATATGGCATGGCGGCCATCTTGGTTGTGACCCGACTACCCCGAACAAACTTCATTCCTCCAACCTAGGTAGGCTCCATATGAAATTTGACTTGAATCAGCCCAGTGGTTTCGGAGGAGAAGATGTTTGAAAATTTTGACGAGGGACGGGCTGAAAGAATGACCTCGACCTTAAGTGACATCATAGCTTCAACCTTTAGTTGACCATATATACCAAATATTTTACCTTAGACTTAAACAGAGTCTGAGAAATCCACTGTTTAAGCGTTCCTATGGTACCGAGGCTGACCGTCTCATAAATTAGGTCAAGGTCACCGCACGGTCATCATTTGTATATATTATGATGGGCCGGAATGCCCGATGCTACATACTAAGTTTCAAGGTCATAGGCCTTTTGGTTCTGGAGAAGAAGATTTGTGAAGGGTTTTTACCATATATGGGCGTGGCGGCCATCTTGGTCATGTGACCTAGATACCCCTAACAATCTTTCGTTCCCCTGACCTAGGTAGGCTCCATATAAAACATTGCTTCAATCGGCCCAGTGGTTTCAGAGGAGAGGATGTTTGAAAATCTTGACAATGGACGGGCTGACAAAATGACGTTGACCTTGAGTGACATAATATCTTCAGCTGTGTATTTAGTTGACCATTTATACCAAATATTGTACCTTAGACTTAAACTGTGTCTGAGAAATCCACTGTTTAGGCGTTTTCCCATATAAAAGACTAAAGTACCAAAGTTGACCGTGTCATAAATTAGGTCAAGGTCACCACACGGTCATAATTTGTACAAACTATGATGCGCCCGAATGCCAAATGCTACAAACCAAGTTTCAAGGTCATAGGCCTTTTGGTTCTGGAGAAGAAGATTTTTGAAGGGTTTTTACCATATATGGGTGTGGCGGCCATTTTGGTCATGTGACCCACACCCCGGGTATAAACTTTCGTTCCCCCACCCCACTGAGACGTACTCCATATGAAAGTTGGCTTCAATCGGCCCGGTGGTTTCATAGGAGAAGATGTTTGAAAATCTTGACGACCGATGGACCGACGGAATGACCTTGACCTTTAGTGACATAATATCTTCATTTGATCATTTAGTTGACCATGTATACATAGTATTGTACCTTAGACTTAAATAGTTTCAGAGAAATCCACTGTTTAATTGTTTTCCCATATAAAAGCCTAAAAACTAAAAAGTTGACCGTTTCATAAATTAGGTCAAGGTCAACGCAAGGTCATCATTTGTACAAACTGTGATGGGCCCCCATGCCCCATGCTACATACCAAGTTTCAATGTCATAGGTTTTTTTAGTTCTGGAAAAGAAGATTTTTGAAGGTTTTTACCATATATGAACGTGGCAGCCATCTTGGTCATGTGACCCAGATACCCGGAACAACCTTTTGGTTCCCCCGACCTAGGTAGGCTCCATATGAAATATGGCATCAATCGGCCCAGTGGTTTCAGAGGAGAAGTTGTTTGAAAATGTTGACGACGGACGGACGGACGACGGACGGACGACGGACGAACGGACGGACGGACGGACGACGGATGCCTGGCTATACTATAAGCTCACCTATGAGCCTGAAGGCTCAGGTGAGCTAAAAACCAAGTTCGACATTCTATGCTGTCATTTTTATGTACTCTTTCAGTTTCTGTTAAATGCATTTTAGATGATGAGGCTAATAAGTTCTACGATAAGGGCCATCAACTGTACGAGGCCGCACTCCTGACAAGATGTTATACTCAACATGCTCTTCGTCCACTAATCGAATCTGAGATCAACCATAAAAGACATTTTCTCAAAATTCCTTTTATAAATAAAGCATTTGATTTTCCTATTGACCTACAAAGTATTTTTAAGGATCGGTCTGTAACTGCATCGATCCCGGATTATTTCGTGAATAAGGAGCCACCTATCATATGTTATAAATATAGCAAACAAATTAGCAGCACTATATTTAACTTTTAATTAATAAACTGGTCTCAGATCTTGATATTCACACAAATACCCCTGAAACATGAGATTGTATAGACTCCAAATTTATCTATCTTGACGCTGGACATGTCATTACAGGGACTCTTAATATTATTTCAGATTCAAGAATTCGGAACATTATTTCGAAGGGACCAAAATATAGATTTCCTAACCGTATTGATTTCAAAACATGTAGGGAAGATATAGCCTGTTCTTTTAGTGATTTTGGTAATCGATGGTGCTAGTGGGAGCATGTCGAGTATGATGCCAAGCGGGAGGAATGGAAGTTGAGCATTGTTAAAGTAATGCATAAACGTATTAAATTCTATTCCCAAAACACAAATCTTTTGCCGCCTAAACCTAAATAAACATTCCGTCACATGAAGTTGGGTATCCAGCAGTTTCATAGTAAGTATGTGTTGGTTCCAGCAGACTAGGCTGCAAATAACGTTGTCGTTGTTTGACGGTTACACTATATTAACACATTAAAACAAGAACTTAGCGGCACTAAGGCCTATGAAGAGACTTCAGAAGACGAAAAGTCTGTTGTCTTTAGGCACTGTAAAGATATAGCCCTCAAGTTGTCTGTAAATGTACAGGAACGGCAGGACAAGCTTCTTACAATGTACTGGTTACCTAAACTTCATAAACGACCATATAAAGCCAGGTTTATTGCTAATTCTAGTGCTTGTACCACTACTGGACTTTCAAAATTATTAACTTTTTGCCTTACCGCTATCAAAATTCATGTAATTAGGTACTGTGAAAAAGTTTACGAACGGTCGGGCGAAAATTTGTTTTGGTCAATTAAAGATTCTACTGAGGTTCTTGATAAACTGAATTCTAGAGGATACTGCGCGTCTGGTTTGTCTACATACGATTTTTCTACACTTTATACAACTTTGCCCTATAATTTAATAAAAAAGAAACTAATAAATTTAATTGAGACTACTTTTCAGAGAGAGGGTGCTCTTTATCTTGCTTGTAATGATAAACATGCATTTTTTTACTTCCGATGACCAAAAAAGGTTTAAAATGTGGTCTTGCCAAAATGTTTGTGATGCTTTAGTATATCTTCTAGATAACGTTTTCATCAGATTTGGTACTAAGTTACACAGACAGATTGTAGGAATTCCGATGGGGACTATCTGCGCTCCTCTTGTAGCAGATTTGTTTCTTTTTTGCTATGAAAGAGACTTCATGGTGTCTCTTTATGATGATACTCAAGCTCATGTCATCGAAGCATTGAACTCAACGTCTAGATACTTGGACGATCCTTTAAATATTGTCAATCCTTATTTTGAAGGAATGGTAAGTCAAATTTATCTTGATAAATTGCAGTTAAATAAAGCAAATACTTCTGGTACCGAGGCCCCGTCTTTGGATTTACATTTATCAATTTTAGACGGATTGTTTCATCTAAAATTTATGACAAACGCGATGATTTCGACATTGTTAAATTTCCGTTTTAGGATGGCGATGTTCCCCGCACCACTTCTTATGGTGTTTACATTTCTCAGCCTATTCGCTTCGCTAGGGTGTCTAGTCATTTGGCTGATGTCAATGCTCGTAATGAAAGCTTGACTGCCAAGATTTTACAGCAGGGGTATCGGTATCATAAACTTCGGAAAGCTTTTTCTAAATTCTATCGTAGACACTTTGAATTGGTTTCTAAATATAAAACAGGGTTAAGGTCACTTTTGCAACAAGGTCTATCGGAACCTGACTTTTATGGTGACTTAGTAAATAAATTACGCAAAATCGTAGGGAAAACAGAATTTCCTGATCAAATTTAAGAAAATTATCATGCGATTTAATCGCATTGGCTATAACATAGATGTAATGCGACAGTCTGCATGCTTAGTGGTTAACCCAATCACGGTTGACAACTTTGCTGTCTTCTTTAATTGCACGCCGGTGGGTCGGGGTTCAGACTCTATGATATCCCCTACAGTTGGTTAGTTGATTGGGCCGGATGTTTGTCTGTTTCTTGGCCCACCGGGGTTCAACTGGTGGTCTTCTTTTGCTCTAGTGTTCCAGTGGTGTTGCTGACGCCCTAGAGATCTCCAGGTGTCTCAACACGTTTTGGCAGTCGAGTCCTCACCCTTGCTTTTTTGATCACGGTCTTTTCTTGATTTTAATTGTTGACCGTGATGACTCTCTGATGAATTAGGGGACCTCCATACGAACAGAACTACCAACTAATTGTGTGCACTGCGGCGGAGGGTCAGGTAGAAGGTTTGGGTCCAGTAAAACCGGTTTACTCCCCCCCCCCCCCCCCAGTAGTTATTACTGACCGTCCCAAGGCGATGCTTTCGTTGCGGTTGCATTTGTTTTATGTTCTGTGCTGTTTAATTTATTGTGTTCTCATTTTAACCCTTCTATAATAAAAATAGAAAGTTGGTAAAATAGTTGTTGAATGTTTTTCGTATAATTTGCTTAGTCTGTTGTAACCCTTCTGTTGGTCTAAATCAGTTAGTTCAATAAAGATAGCTGAGCTGAGTTGCCACCTATTTCGGAAAGAGCTGCTGACTCGGCGTATCACTTGGAATTTATTGTTTGTTGGGATGTCTTTGTCAATCTTTCCTTTTGATGTTGGGGATAGGGTTTGGGATCTGATTCAGTCAGTTCCTGAATTGTAGTTTCTCTTTAAATTTATTAAAAAGTATAATTTACGCAAGGAACAACTGCAACACAATAAGATTGGGTGTGCAAAACGTTTGTAATGAACTTAATTAAACACATATTAAATTACTCCTCAACATATATTTTATACGATATCAATACTATCTATTTATAACGAGGTCAGGAATAATTCATTATTATTTTCGAATATTTGGTTTGTCTGGTCAACGGTTTGCATAATGGATTGTTTTGTGCGTTACTTTATTCCCTTTTACTGCTGTTTCCCCTACTATATGATACTATTTTTAACAATTTAAATGTATACCAAAAGATTCTCTATACAGCATTGTTATACATTAATATAATTTGTCAGTTTCTATTAATCTTTTTATTAAGTGGAAAATAGGTCTGTGGAACTCTGTAATTTGCAAAATAAGATACTTTGTCAATTAAAAATTACTCCATGATTTAGGGTTTAAAGGGACGCCATAAGAAACTGCTTGATAAGGGACTCCATAAGAAATTGCTGTCAGATCGAAAAGAGACAAGAACAACAAATGGAGGCAATGATGATCATGAAACAAACTATACGCCTAACAGATTCAAGGTAGGGCAAAAGCCGGTCAATCTGAGTACTGACCAGGCCAGCGGTCAATACTGGTTTAACCGGTATTTACTGATCTATTGGTCGATTGAAGTGGTCGATTGGGTCATTGATATATCTGTATCTGTTTTGAAGCCAGACAGTTCTCAAGTGTTAAAAAACACTATCATATCAGATATTAGATTGTTTTTCAAATTAGTTTTTTTTATTTGAAATTTGAAAATATGTTTAAAAAGAACATTTTGATACAATATGATCTATTGTAGAAAATGAGACTGGTCTGAGTTTTACTGCACAGGGAAATTTAGACATGTCATTTGACTAAGTTTGTTTCATAAATATTGTATCAGTACCATGAGACACAATTTTAGACTTACACGTTAATAATTATCAACATTTTTTTTCTTCTTATCTTTTCTTTTTAATTAAATAAAGTGATCAAACTCAACAAAGTGTAACAAAGCGACAAACTTCAGTATCATGTTTTTGCAAATAACACAGAACAAAACAGTATCAAAGAAAGCACCTGTCATTAATTAGCATATCCTGAGTGACGATGACTTATGTTTGAATTATCATTTGATGCCTTTGAATTGTGTCCTTTGGTAAACTGCAACTAGCAATTATGCAAACTTTGAAATTGCTATCCAAACAAATTAGGAAGTGAAGAACAGTTTCAATGGGCAAATTCCCCTTGTCTTCAGAGTGAGGAGGTGTGGTCTACCTGTTGATGGAAACTGACCAATCACATGTTTCTGATAGGAGTATCATTCTAATCTATGACACAACAGTTAACACAAGGATGATGTAAGTCCATAAAAATGTTAGGAACTCTGACTTAAATCACTGGACCATGAATTATTGGCCACGCTGACCTACAATTAGTATAAAGTCACTCGCAGTGTCAGCCCAAACCATTAACCCAATTTGATTCAAATCCACGAAATAGTGTTAGAGATAGTGACTAAACTCACTTGACCCTGAAATCTAGGTCACACTGACCTACACTTATTATGATGTTTCTTAAATTATCAGCCCAAACCATTATCCCAAGTTTGATGCAATTCCATAAAAAAGTATTAGTTAATGTGACTAAAATCTCTTGACCATAAACTATAGGGCACACTGACATCACATTGGTATTGGGCCAAAGATAGTGTCAGTCAGTCTATACCATTCACCTGAGTATGATGCAAATCCGTAAAATGTGTTAGAAATATAAGACAAAAATCCACTGAATCACACTTACCTGCGATTAGTATGAGGTCACTCGCAGTGTTAGCCCAAATCATTAACCCAAGTATAAGGAAAATCCATAAAAAGTGTTAGAAATATGAGGCAAAATCACTGGACCATGAAATAGATGTCATTATAACCTTCTTTTATTCTCAGATCAAACACCGGGTTACGGGTATCCTGCATCATTATCCCAAGCAATCATGTTCATACATCAAATAGTTTTCAAGATACATGGCAAATCATTGGACCATGAAATATAGCTCACTATGGCATAGTTTTAGTCTTAGGTCAAACATCCGGTCATGCTGACTTATCATCCAAAGCAATCATGTTCACTCATCAAATAGTATTCAAGACATAAGGCAAAATCACTGATCCATAACTGATAGGTCATGACCCGACATGAATCACTGCCTTCAATAGATTTAATGTTTTCACTAAAGCCAAAGTTTACGTGCCATAATTTATTGTACATTGACAAGGTTGCACCACATTTTATTGTCATTATTGTTAGTTTTGGGGGATAATTTTGAAATCCCACCATGCCAAACAATGATATGGACCGGACACGAACATGTTTTCACTAAATCCTATGCACAAAGTGTAAACGCACAGTGTGACCCTGACCTTTCAGCTGGACATATTGTCTTATCAGGATTATTATTTGTGTCAAATAATTTTCAATTTTCACCATCCAGCACAAAATTATGGGTCGGATACGATTCTGGTAACTGACAAAGGCATACATACATAAATACACGCACGAACGGACAGAGTAAACACTTTATATCCTTCAGCAATATAATGGCTGGGGCATCAATAATTTTGAAATCCTGCCATGTAGGGCAATGTTTTAGGCCGGATACAAAGTTCAACATGTTTTCACGTAGCCTATGCTCAAACTTTACGTGCACAATGTGACCTTGACCTTCAAGCTAGCGATATGGTTCTCACAAGTGACGCATTGTCATTTCATGGTGACTATTCATGCCAAATAATTTTGAACAAATTTTAAACAACTATGAGATTTATAGTGACAATACAGTTCTGAGCTGCACTCAGCACCAAATGATCTACAGCCAATCCTTAGCGAGGAAGTTGAGCTGGCAGTAGCTGCACTGAAAAAGGGAAAGTCTGCCAAGATTGATAATATTCCAGCAGAATTTGTGCAAGTAGGCATGAATGATGTTATGACAAATATCTATAACAAGAGGGCCATGAGGCCCTGAATCGCTCACCTGAACAATTGGCAAAGTGGCTTTTTCTTATGTTTTGAAATTGTCAAAATCTGAGTCTTGGGTCAAAAGTCAAAGAATGACCATGACCTATTGTACTCATAAATCTTCATGTACTCATTAAGGCAACCATATATACCATTTTTTAGGCAAAACTTTCCATGAGATCTTATGTTCTAGCATTTTCCCATATTTGACAATGCCGCAAAAAAAAGTTAAGGAAAAACTGAGGTCATCATTTGAACAGTCTTGGTAGTACTCTAGTACTCCATGCTACTTACCAAGTTTCAAGGCCATTGGTGTATTGGTTCTGGAGAAGAAAAAATATTCAAGGTTAATACCATAAATGGGTATGGTGGCCATGTTGGTCATGTGACCTGGACCGTTTGAACAAATTTTCGTTCAATCAACCCCTGGAGGCTCTATATGAAATGTGATTACAATTGGCCCTTTGCCCTTTGAGAAAATGTTTGAAAATGTCAAAATATGAGAGATCTGGGTCAAAGGTCAAAGAATGACCTTGACCTCTTGTACTCATAATTCTTCATGACCTCATTAAGACGACTGTATATACCAATTTTTAGGCCAAAAACTTCCCATGAAATTTTATGTTCTAGCATTTTCCCATATTTGACCTTGCTGTAAAAAAGGTCAAGGTCAACCAAGGTCATAATTTGAACAATCTTGATAGTACTGGAGTACCCAATGCTACATACCAAGTTTCAAGGCCATCGGTCAATTGGCTCTGGAGAAGAAGATTTTTCAAGGTTTTTACCATATATGGGCATTGGCGGCCATGTTGGTCATGTGACCTAAACCGTTTGAACAAATTTTCATTCCCTCATCCCCTGGAGGCTCTATATGAAATTTGGTTTCAATTGGCCCAGTGGCTCTTGAGAAGATTGTTTGAAATTGTCAAAATATGAGAGTTCTGGGTCAAAGGTCAAAGAATGACCATGACCTTTTGTACTCATAAATCTTCATGTACTCATTTAGATGACTGTAGATATCGATTTTTAGCCCAAAATCTTCAACAGTTTTCAAGATATCTTATGTTCTAGCATTTTCCCATATAAAAGCACAAGGAAGCAAATTTGACTTTGCCGTAAAAAAGGTCAAGGTCAACCCAAGGTCATAATTTGAACAATCTTGGTAGTACTCATGTACCCAATGCTACATACCAAGTTTCAAGGCCATCGGCCTATTGGTTCTGGAGAAGAAGATTTTTTTAGGTTTTTACAATATATGGGCGTGGCGGCCATGTTGGTCATGTGACCAGGCCGGTTTGAACAACTTTTCGTTCCCCCTTCCTCTGGAGGCCATATATGAAATTTGGTTACAATTGGCCCAGCGGTTTCAGAGGAGAAGTCGTTTGAAATTGTGGACGGACGGACGACGACGGACGACGGACGACGACGGACGACGGAGCCTTACCATCCTATAAGCTCCCCCGGAGCCGCTGGCTCAGGTGAGCTAATGAAAAAAGGCGAACAGGCTATAGCTGACCCCATTGAATCAGTCCTGATTATTCGCTCCCTAGAAAGGGCAATCTATAGCTCTACCAGAACTAAAGAACCATCGGCCTCATCAGCCATCCGTGTAAAGTCATGTCATCTGGAATAGTGTCAAACCCCAAGTTGAAGGTATTATCGTTGAATAGCAGGCTGGGTTCATCGCCAGAAGAAGCACCACATAACATATCATTAACCTAAGTAGCTTGTGTGAAAACGCCTTCAACATCAGCAGAATTTGTACCATGTCCTCATAGATTTAAAAAAGTATTCGACAGGGTATGGCATGCAGCCTTATGGCCCACCCTGTAGAAGTACAATATCAATACAATCTACTTTATGCCATTGAGCACTTCTTTTAAAAGGCGATAAATGTACTTCAGATGATTGGCAGCACAGGAGAGGTTCGGAACTGCAGTTGGTGTAAGGCAATGATGTCTTCTATCACCCACCATCTTCAACATATTTCTCAAAAAGATTACGTCTGATGCTCTGAAAGAACATGGTGGAAAGTGTAAGAATAGGCGGCAGAACTATTACCAATCTGAGGTTTGCCGATGTCATGTTCTTGCTTAGGAAGAGCAGGAATTATCAGCCCTAGCTGAAAGCCTGCACAAAACCTGCAAAAAGTATAAAATGGATTTAAGTGCTGAGAAGACAAAACTAATGACAAGCAGCGCCAATGGCATTCAGAGGGAGATCAAGCTTGAAGTATCTTGGAGCACTTATCGCAGATGAAGGCTCAAAACCGGAGGTTCTCTCTTGGATTGCACAAGCCACCAGGCTGAAGCCAGTATGGAGAGAGAACAACAATTTCTTGGATTAAATGTAAAAGTGAAGCGCTCCGTTGTCAGATCCATATTTCTTTATGCCTGTGAGACACGGACTTTAATAGCAGAGTAAGAAAAAAGATCGCGGGCTTTTTAGACGAGATTCTACCGAAAGTTACTGAACATCTCGTACAAACAAACTGATGTTACTAATGCGGATGTTTGCAGAAGGATCAAAGCAGCACCGGAGATTATTAAAAAAATCCCGATAAATGGCGGCAAATTGATTAAAAGCTAGAAATGTGCTTTTAAAACATTTAACACCAACCATATGCCTGATCTTAAAAGAGGCAGGTCGCAGAAAGGAATGATCTGTACTAAAACAAACTGGCGGAGTTTTTTTCAAAAGTGAATCAGTCACTCATCATGTTGATTCAGCGGACCAAGATGCAAGTCTCTAGCTCAAACAATTTTCGAGATATCTAGCTGTCAGGTCTAAACTGCTGAATTTATGAAAGGGCCATAACGCCGGACAAATATTTAGGAAAGGGGGTTCCTATAATGCCCTTTTTCTGCCCAAGAGCAAAATGTTTCATTTTCAGCTGATATTAGCCTATAGTGTCCGCTATACTGAATCAATAGTGGTTAAGCTCCGTAAGCGCTACTTTTGGAATAATGGGGTTACCAAAGTGGAGGGGTAAAGCGACATGAACCAGAGAAGTCATATTATAAGCCATATATCTCCTTCAAATTTTATGGCATTCATGTAGACCTTCTTTTATAAGTTGAAGTAATGTCTTTAGTGACATCTTACCTGAATTTCTACCTTCGAAACAAAACGTTATGTCTGCAGAATTTCTTTTAGAGACACTGTCAATTTTCATTAATTTTGGTATTTTGAATTCAATTTATTCTACCATATCTCAAACCAGAGGACCAATAGTCCTGTAGCTCACCTGACACTTGGTCCTGGTATATATTTTAATGCTTTTATACATGTATATAGCACCAGGGCAGGGGCAGATAACCCCCTCCCTTGGGGATTAATGTTGAGTCCCAATTCTATATACCAAGCCACAAGGTCACTGGGCCTTTGTTTCTGGACAAAGATTTCTGAAGGGTTTTTATCATAAATGGGTGTGGCGGCCACCATGTTCATAGGACCATGACCATCTGAACAAACTTTGATTCCAAAGTTCTGGAGAAGAAGATTTTGAAGGGTTTTTACCATATACGGGCATGGCGGCCATCTTGGTCACGACCCTGAGAACAAACTTTTATTCCCTGATCACACTTAGACTCCATATGAAATTTTGCTTCAATCAGACCAGTGGTTTCAGAGGAGTAGATGTTTTGAAAATCTTGATGACGGACAGACCGACAAAATGACCTTGACCTTCAGTGACATAATATCTTCATCTGGTCATTTAGTTGACCAGATATACCATGAATTGTACCTTAGACTTAAATAGTTTCTGAGAAATCCACTGTTTAAGCGTTTTCCCATACAAAAGCCTAACGTACCAAAGTTGACCATGTCGTAAATTAATTCAAGGTCAACGCATGGTCATCATTTGTATAAACTATGATGGGCCCGCATGCCCGATGCTACATACCAAGTTTCAAGGTCATAGGCCTTTTGGTTCTAGAAAAGAAGATTTTCGAAGGGTTTTTACCATATATGGGTATGGTGGCCATCTTGGTCATGTAGCCCAGCCCCCCGGTATAAACTTTCGTTCCCCTATCCCACTGAGACACCAAATCGTGGGTTTAACGCAACACTGTCGTAACTTCATATTTTTCTGAAATAGACTTTTCTGCAGTTTTGACATCCCAAAACATATCTACATAATTGGTAAAAATATCCCACATGATTTGTGGATATTTGTCTAGCAAAAGGAAATTTGGCATTTTGCAGTATCTCACAAAGGCTAGTTCTGCCAACGTAACACTGTCGTAACTTAACTTACGACATTGTTAAGTTAAAGATAATGATAAAGTATAATGACTTCTCTCAGCGCAACACTGACGTAACTGCAATAACGTCAGTTACGACGGTGTTGCATTAAATATCAATACCTGATCTTATTAATTCATCAATGCAAAACTGTCCTATATAGCTATTTGTTTCTTTTTACAACATCATTACTATTAAAATGATATCTTTAAGGTATGCCTCAATTGGGGTAGCCAACTTAGCATCCTCATCGCAAATGGGAAGTAATTTTTTCGCGAAAATAGAGCTGCATAGGCTTCAGGACACAGAGAGTATGGAGTTTAAGCTAAGTATAACTCAGGGTGGAAAAGATGCATCGAGATCACATGATTATCCCATATTCTAGGAAGAAAAAAATTCTCGAACCAAGTAAGAAACTTGTTAAATCTAAAAAAAGCGAGTATCGGGCTAACAAAAGCAAGTATCAAGTTAAAAAATGGGAGAACTGAGTTAAGAAAAACAAGTATCGAGTAAAAAAAAAAAAGAATATTGAATCAACAAAAGAGAATATCAAGTTAACAAAGCCAGAACCGAGTATATGTCTAAAAGTGTAATTACCTAACTTGAAACTCACTTTTTTCAACTTGAGTATCCAGTTAAAAAAAACCCAAATATCGAGCTAACAAAAGCGAGTATCAGGACAACAAAAGAGAGTAAAAAGTTAGCAAAAGCGAGTATCGAGTAAATGTCTTAAGTGTTGTTCCCTAACATGATATTCATTGTTTTCAGCTCGATACTCAGCTTTTGTTATCGCTATACTGGCTTTTGTTAACTGTATACTCGCCTTTTCTAAGTCGATACTTGCTTTTTCTAACCCAATACTTGTTACGTACCAAAAGCAAAACTCTTCCAACACTCGGTTAGGGGACACCGCAGAAAAGCATGTACGTCGAATCACTGGGACAAATCATTTAACAGGATAGCCACTGGACAGGAAAACAACAATTTTTCAAGTTCATGGAATTATGAAAGTTGGTCAGGAAAATTTGAATAACAGAAAGTTAGGGAATACCATAATTTCTGTCCAAAAATATTTGAGAAGTTCTTTATTTGCAGCAACCGTTCTGTGATAAAATGCTGATTTTTTTTCCTAACTCAGGGTGACGATCCTGTCTCACATGACTCATAAATCTGTCTTTCAGTCATACAGTTTTCCAATGTCCAACAGTTTTCTGTTAAGAAAATGTCAATTAACTTTTTCTGATCCCTTTGTCTCCATCATATATAGTGATATCTGACATGGCAAAATAACATATTTTGTTTTGAGATAACCTGTGCTATATGTTTCTCAACAAATATTCAGAGGCAGAACACACAATCTTGTCATCAAAGCTGACAGTTCTACAAAGCAACAAAAATTTTCAAAACTCTTGTGTTACTTTTTAAAGTGATGGAGACAGTTTAATGTGAATCTAAAACATGAGACTTGGCACAGATAAATGCATAGATAGACCATTATGATAAATAATTAACACTTTTCTCCTACTAGTGGTGGGATGCTGGGTAATTGTCAGTGTTGGGGAATCCTAAATATTTGGGTTGTAGTTTGGAAAGGGCCTGCTTTTAATTTCAAGCAGCAGGTAAAAGGGCTTTATTTTTCTCCAGTGGATCCTAACATTCTTTTCTCTCTCTCTCTCTCTCTCCACCTCCGACGGGGAAACAACTCAACATGACTGCAGTATTGCTGACTTGGCACTTAAGTCTAGAGAAAGATCAGCCGACCACTCAACTTCACTCCCATTAAATTCAGTGCAGTATCTTAGAGGTATTGTGGTCGAATGGTTTGAGTGACTCGGTTATGGTGCAGAAGGTCTCAGGTTCAAACCCAGATTGGGCCTCCGGCCACTGGAGAACTCTCTCTGTCAACCCAGCAGTAAATGGGTATCTGTTTCGAATTAGTGAAGGATAAGACAGTGAAAAGAGATGGGCTCTGTCTTTAATATGATGTGCCCAAGATACAGTGGGCCTCTATCCCCCACTGCCCCTACGGCCCATAGGCTTTTGTACCTTTACCTTTTATCTCAACTTGCTCCTGCTAGTCATTTCCTAAGCAGACAAGTGCCTTTCGGATAATTTTTAAGCCAGAATGTCCATTAAGTTCTTATGTCATGTTAATTAAGTTGCTTATAGGGATCATACATATAGTTTCATGCATTAACATTTGCCAGGTCCTGGGAAAGTCGTTTGAGTTTGATGTCTAAGCCGAGAGTTTAAACTTCTTCTGAGGGACCTGGCAAAATGTTAATGCAATGAGATAAACATGTATGATCCCTATTCTTGCATTTTAGGGTAGGATTCAATTGTAAATCTTGTTGAAACTGTCTGGAAAATAAAAAAAAATTGTCGTTTATAGTGCCATGTATGTCGTAACATCATTCTGCAAAAAAAACTGAACTTTGCTTTGACATGAACAAAACAGGAAACAAAAATGCTTTATCCCAGGGTGGGAATTTTATGTCAGGTAACATAATGTAAACAAATTACCACCCGCACTGGGATTATAAGCATGCCTAAAAATGATGTTCGAATTGCACATGAATTCCAATGTTAATGCATGGGTTGAGCTTCGTTAATGCATGGCATTTAATAGCCATATGCAAGAGGTTTTATGCAAGAATATTATACAGTTAGTAAAAATTTCCAAAATCATATACTACTCAAAATTTACTATGCATAAGGCATTAATTGTCACATTAATATTCCTTTCATAGCAGCACAAATTGACTTTTCTCTCAAAATATTTGGCAGCAGTTATGTACCAGCTTGCCACTGGGTCTCTGCCCTATGAACGGTCAATTGTTTTGCGTATACCCTAGGTACGAGCAAGTTTTTCAGGATAGAATTCATATTTTTGTAAAACTGCCCAAGCAGATTGATTTTTAACTAACACGGAAAAGCAAAAGAAACATTATTTCAGCTGATGTTCGTTAAATTAATCTTGTTGGGGATTGTTGTAACAACTTTAATACATTTGTGCTTTGAAAATAAATCTGACAAACTTGCTGTTAGGCATTATTAAAATATGGCTTTTCTTCTGGTTGACATCGTAACAGAATCACTAATATGGTCATCCAAAAAACGTGTGCGAGCTAGCAGCAATTGCCCGTTTACAACCTGCCCCTGATACAGCCAGCTCAGATCTCCCCTACCCACTCTGTTGACACTTACTACGGCATAGAATGGTCACATGTAGTTTATCCTTATTACACAGTAAATTTAGAGCTGTTACAGAAGGCTTTTGATGTTAAAACTTTATGGTTTCAAAACAGAGTTAAAAAATAAATTCACATGCCTCAATGCTATTAGGAGCGGCTGTAGAGTAGTGGATAACACCCCAGACTACCAATTCAGGGGTCGCAAGATCGATCCCCCGCTTCTCCGGTCTTTCGGATGAGACTTTAAAACGAGGTCCCGTCTTCATATGACCTCGCTGTTGATGAGACATTAAACCTGAGTTCACTCACTGTTATTTTTTTACTTATTTATTTTTCTTTCATTATGTGGAATTTGCTGTAAATTTGGAATAAAAATGGGGAAGTTTCCGTTAAAAAAGAATATCACAAATATAGTATATATTTGTCCTTTTTAGTGAACTGTGTGCTTAGCTCTTTCAAAAATGTCAGCAAATATTTGTAGTAACCTTTTCATCCTAATAAGTGCATAATTCAAAGAATTACATGTATTATGTACAAAAGGAAACAGAACTGAATGGCTAAATCATCAAAGGAAAGCTACCCGTTACTTAAAGTCATAGAAGCATGGAGTAACCTCTCAAGTGACATCTGAAAAACTGCTTTTAATTAGTATTTCAGCTCTGTTAAACAAGGGTCAGAACAGTAAAAATATGTGTGATTACCATCATATGCCTCAGAAGTTCCCACAATCATGATAATGTGGGCTTATCAGATTATGTGCACTAATTAGGTCAAATAAGGTATTAGAAGAATAAAACATCTTAAATAATTAGATATTTTTCTAGTTTCATAAATATTTCGGGAGGTTGATAGATCAAATTATGTGTCTACATCATAATGAATATAGTAATATAAATTTTGTCTGCCTTTGAAATATGAAAGGCGAAGGCCAGAATTTTTGGCTTCTCAAAGCACCCCTCCAATATATTATCACAAAAATTACTGATCCTCTTTGAGGGGTTTAGAGTTAAAGTAGTCAAAGTACCCAAATCATAAGTCCGAACTTGTAAATCATATAAACATCATATAAACATCCGACAATTCTGAAATATTTTAGATACACAGACATGGACCCCAAATTTGAGAGGTGTGATCAGGTGCTCGCGAGTAGTAAGCATCACCTGCCTATTATAATAAACTCCCCATGTCTATGCACTTGTCTGATTTAACACAGGCAACGAAGACAACATATAGGAAACTTGCTTTTTCTTTTAATCAGTTTCAGTTTGCTTGAGAAGTAAAGTCTCACGTACTGTCCGATCCCGGATTCTTGAAATGGGAATCAAAGTTTTACTGAATTGATATGCATATTTAAAAAGTCTTAAAAACAATTTTTGGGCTACAACAACCATGCCAGTGAATTGGTGACAAACTTAATTTTTGCACTGTATTTATACCAGATGGCATATACATGTATACGAAAAACTGATCTGACGAAGAGGTCTAACAAACTGCCAGGTCCGTAAGAATGATAGTTTGAAACTAAATTAAGAAGCATGCGAAAGAATTTGGGTTTTAAGGTCAGAAATGTTAGTTGGCATGGACGTTGCTTTTGTTGCCTGTGTTGACTGCCAGACCAGTCTGATCTATGTATGCGTGGAAAAAGTCAACTTGAAAGTGAAAGTCCAGTAATTGAAAGCCTTAATTTCCATGCTTTGGCCATCAAATCAGAAATAAGGAATGGGCAAGTTTAGAAACAACCACATTGTAGGGATCAACGAGTTCATGATGTCTTCCATACCTGTCAACACAAGCTTGGCTCTGCCATAACCCTGTTACAACAGTTTACTGTTGAGCAGCCTCCCTCCTCTATCAACAAAGTATTGATATTTGAAACCGGCTCTAGCATAGCGGACTAGGTGCCGAAGGAATATTGCTACTCAAAAATGGGAAGTAAACTATGGGGAAATTGAAGTCTTCTCTCTTGTCAGAAAGCCTAGTAAATAGCTTTCCATTGTCTATATAGTCCAGCTGGGTTTAGAGTACAATAATCCTATTTCCCCTTTTCAAAGAAAGTACCAGAAGTGGCAAGAGCAAGACGGTAATTCTTGAGAAGGGGGTAGGGGTTGGGTGGGGAGGAGAGCAAGGGCTTCAGAAACACTAAAGTTACCCACAAAATGTATCCATTGGATACAGTTGAACAAGATGATCAAAATTTAGCTTTTGTGTTTAATTTACAATACAAAATTGATGGTAATCAAAACCTTCTACACATACAATATGCAAAAATAAATGGCGCATATTTAAGATTTACAGTACATGTATTCTTTATCCTGCATACTGACGCAATATTGTTGAATATTGTGTTCTGCCTCAACATCTTGCATACAAGTTTTATTAGGTCCAAGATAGTATATAAGGTGGTTTTTTTATGACATTTCTTAAACATCCCTGTGTTTAAGCAAGGTATTTCTTCTAATAACAGCCTTGCAATGTGCAAGTCCTAGGAAGGGCTTCTCAAGACAAAATCTCGGCAATATATAGCAAATATTGGTGGTTTAAAGCCCATGGTGGTGGAACTGGGTCATTTATTAATATAGATAACATAAGGGGGTGTTTATTAGAGAGGGGGCATTTATTACAAGAAATATAGTATGTAAAGCATAACAGTTATTTAAGCATAGTGTGAATCTACTCATTCTGTTGTCATTATTATATAAACTGACATAGTATTTGAGTAATAAGTGTAAGATAAGACAGTTTTGCATTTTCTGTCATAGAACATATTTTCACTGAATTTAAAGCAACACTGCAATAACTCAGATCAAGTGAGTTACAACAGTATTGCACTGAATCTAAACTGAATGAAACACTTAAGAGTCACTGCAACACTGTCGTAACTTAAGTTACGACAATGTTGCGTTGAAATCTTTAAACCTAAATCGTGATATACAGTGGGAAAACTGTCGTAAGTCAAATAATTACAAATATCTTCTTTTATAATAAATGTATCTTAAAACTAGCAAAAGTCAGCATAACCAACTGTTTTTTGGCAGTTATTAAACATTATGTTGAAAAAAATGGTATAAAGGTTTTGAAGAATAAAAGTTTTTTCTTGTTCCTGAAAAGTTTCTTGAAAACAAGATACGACAGTGTTGCGCTGAACCCTCGAAATGAAAGTTGGCTTCAATCTCCCCAGTGGTTTCAGAAGAGAAGATGTTTGAGAATCTTGATGACGGACAGACCGACAAAATGACCTTGACCTCTAGTTGCATAATATCATCATCTGGTCATTTAGTTGACCATATATACCACATATTGTACCTTAGACTTAAATAGTTTCTGAGAAATCCACTATATAAGCATTTTCCCATATAAAAGCCTAACATACCAAAGTTGACCATGTCGTAAATTAGGTCAAGGTCAACGCAAGGTCATCATTTGTATAAACTATGATGGGCCCGCGTGCCCAAAGCTACATTCCAAGTTTCAAGGTCATAGGCCTTTTATTTCTGGAGCAGAAGATTTTGGAAAGTTGTTTTACCATATATGGGCATGGCGGCCATCTTGGTCTTGTGACCCAGACCCCCGGTACAAACTTTCGTTCCTCCATCCCACTTAGACTCCATATGAAATTTGGCTTCAATCGGCCCAGGGGTTTCAGAGGAGAAGATGTTTGAAAATCTTGACGACAGATGGTCCGACGGAATGACCTTGACCTTTAGTGACATAACATCTTCATCTGGTCATCTAGTCGACCATGTATACCAAGTATTGTTCCTTAAACTTAAGAAGTTTCTGAGAAATCCACTGTTTAAGCGTTTTCCCATATAAAAGCCTAACATACCAAAGTTGACCATTCCGTAAATTAGGTCAAGGTCAACGCAAGGTCATCATTTATATAAACTATGTTGGGCCGGCATGCCCGATGCTACATACCAAGTTTCAAGGTCATAGGCCTTTTGGTTCTGGAGAAGAAGATTTTTGAAGGGTTTTTACCATATATGGGCATGGCGGCCATCTTGGTCATGTGACCCACACCCCGGGTATAAACTTTCTTTCCCCCATCCCAATGAGACTCCAAATGAAATTTTGCTTCAATCAGACCAGTGGTTTCAGAGGAGAGGATGTATGAAAATCTTGACGACGGAATGACCTTGACCTTTAGTGACATAATATCTTCATCTGGTCATTTAGTCGACCATGTATACCAAGTATTGTACCTTAGACCTAAATAGTTTCTGAGAAATCCACTGTTTAAGTGTTTTCCCATATATAAGCCTAACTTACCAGAGTTGACCATGTCGTAAATTAGGTCAAGGTCAATGCAAGGTCATGATTTGTATAAACTATGAAGGGCTCGCATGCCCAAACTATGATGGGCTCGCATGCCCGATGTTACATACCAAGTTTCAAGGTCATAGGCCTCTTGGTTCTGGAGAAGAAGATTTTTGAAGGGTTTTTACCATATATGGGCATGGCGGCCATCTTGGTCATGTGACCCAGACCATGGGTATAAAATTTCGTTCCCCTATCCCACTGAGACACCATATGAAAGTTGGCTGCAATCTCCCCAGTGGTTTCAGAGGAGAAGATGTTTGAAAATCTTGATGACGGACAGACCGACAAAATGACCTTGACCATTAGTGGCATGATATCTTCATCTGGTCATTTAGTCGACCATGTATACCAAGTATTGTACCTTAGACTTAAATAGTTTCTGAGAAATCCACTGTTTAAGCATTTTCCAATATAAAAGCCTAAAATACCAAAGTTGACCATTCCGTAAATTCGGTCAAGGTCAACGCAAGGTCATGATTTGTATAAACTATGATGGGCAGGCATGCCCGATGCTACATACCAAGTTTCAAGGTCATAGGCCTTTTGGTTCTGGAGAAGAAGATTTTCGAAGGGTTTTTACCATATATGGGCATGGCAGCCATCTTGGTCATGTGACCCAGACCCCGGGTACAAAATTTCGTTCCCCTATCCCACTGAGACTCCATATGAAATGTGGCTTCAATCGGCCCACTGGTTTCAGAGAAGAAAATGTTTGAAAATCTTGACGACGGATGGTCCGACGGAATGACCTTGACCTTTAGTGACATAATATCTTCATCTGGTCATTTAGTCGACCGTGTATACCAAGTATTTTTCCTTAAACTTCAATATTTTCTGAGAAATCCACTCTTTAAGCGTTTTCCCATATAAAAGCCTAACGTACCAAAGTTGACCATGCCGTAAATTAGGTCAAGGTCAACGCAAGGTCATCATTTGTACAAACTTTGATGGGCCCGCATGCCCAATGCTACATACCAAGTTTCAAGGTCATAGGCCTTTTGGTTCTGGAGAAGAAGATTTTTGAAGGGTTTTCACCATATATGTGCATGGAGGCCATCTTGGTCATGTGACCCAGACCCCGGGTATAAACTTTCGTTCCCCTATCCCACTGAGACTCCATATGAAATTTGGCTTCAATCGGCACAGTGGTTTCAGAGGAGAAGATGTTTGAAAATCTTGACGACGGATGGTCCGACGGAATGACCTTGACCTTTAGTGACATAATATCTTCATCTGGTCATTTAGTCGACCATGTATACCAAGTATTGTTCGTTAAGGTTAAATAGTTTCTGAGAAATCCACTGTTTAAGCGTTTTCCCATATAAAAGCCTAACGTACCAAAGTTGACCATGCCGTAAATAAGGTCAAGGTCAACGCAAGGTCATGATTTGGATAACTATGATGAGCCCGCATGCCCAATGCTACATACCAAGTTTCAAGGTCATAGGCCTTTTGGTTCTGGAGTAGAAGAGTTTTGAAGGGTTTTTACCATATATGGGCTAGGCGGCCATCTTGGTCATGTGACCTAGATACCCGGAAAAAACTTTCGTTCCCCCGGCCTAGGTAGGCTCCATATGAAATATGGCTTCAATCGGCCCAGTGGTTTCAGAGGAAAAGATGTTTGAAAATGTTGACGACGGACGGACGGACGGACAACGGACGGACGGACGGACGACGGATGCCACTTTAATAACCGCATTATTCCAAAAGTAGCGATTACGGAGCTTTACCACTATTAATTCAGTATAGCGGAAATTATAGGCTAATTATCAGCTGAAAATAAAACATTTTGCTCTTGGGCAGAAAAGGGTCTTATAGGCACCCCCTTTCCTCAAAAGTTAATCAGGTCACCCATGCCTTATGTCCAAACAGTATACCAAATATCATAAACCTACCACGAAGAGTTTTTGCTATATTTTGTTCACATCATTCAGTTTAATAAACTACACAACATTTAAATTGATCATGAACGGAATTTTCTAAAACAACAACCAGGTCAATTTCATCTTAGGCACTAACTGTATGCCAAATATCACGACCCTAGCTCAAGTGGTTACCAAAAAAGGACAAGGTGCGTTAGTGTATTGCTAGCGGCCCTAAAATTTCGGGAAACATGAAACTCGACACAGCAAATTACCATCACCGTCACTGATCGTAACTAAATGAGGAATATCGCGTGCGCGCACCAAATTGACGTCATGACATTACGTGACGTCATTTTACAGCGTCAAAATTAAAATTTCCTGTTCTGGTTTCCCGTCTAGCAATGCCTTATAAACATAAGCGGGATAGTTATCGGGACTTCACGCCTGTACATTGTGTTTTTACCATTTTATTCAACTTAATGAAATCAAAAGTAGGTGATTTTAGTTGCCAACAAAAATGACCCAAATAAATTTTCAAACCTTTCTTTATGTGAAACTCAATGGTGTTTTATTTGTTTAAAACTGGCTTATGACAGTCATTTACACTGACGAAACTATACTGGGAAGCTTGCAGCGATACATCATGATAAAATTATTTTCACGCTGCTAGAGCAATGGGGCCTTTAAGGCCGGATATCGTCACCAGAATGTATAGATGAGTACTCCGGCAAAAACTGCGTGCACTCCGACGTACGAAGTATGTCAGTGGATATATAGGTTTTGTCATTCCGTCCGTTCGTCCGTTCGTCCGTCCTTCCGTCCTCCATCCGTTCGTCAACCTTACGTCAAAGTTTTGCGTTAGACCTTTTGTAGTAGCTCGTATTTCTGTAACCTTATATTAGATTCTCTCCATATGTGGTTCATTATATCTCTATAACATAACCTTTGATCTAAAATATCTAGGTTCCTAGGACAGGCCCCTGGGTGGAGGTTCTCAATAATCAGGACTTAGTCATTATCACTATGTCAAAGTTGTGAGTTTGACCTTTTGTAATTGCTCATATTTCAGTAACCACATGTCAGATTCTTTTCATATTTGGTTCATTATATCTCTTGAGCATTACTTTTGATGTGAAGTGTCTATGCCCCTGAGTCAGGCCCCTGAATGGGGCCAAGGTCAATCATAAGGACATTGGCATTTTCATTACGTAAAAGTTTTGGGTTAAACCTTTTTGATTGCTAATATCTCTGTAAATGTATTCTCAATATCTTCCATATTGTATTCATGATATCTCTATAGCACTGATTTTGATACAGACTCCTGGGTCAGGCTCATGGGTGGGGCCATGAGTCCATAACTAGGACTCAGCCATTCGTTGTATTTTTTGCTGGTTCTGATATATTAAAACTGAGTCTAGTGATGTATTGTTAATTTTATTTAGTCTAGTGATGTATGACTAATTTTGTTTTACACTAATTTTAATTTTAGTACTATGTGGATGCTGCTGCTGACAGTAGGTCAAGGTCACAGAAGTAGTAAAGGGCGGCACTCTGGCCACGCCCGGCCGGAGACTAAGTCCGCACGCTGGGCCTGGGGCGTGGCCAGAGATGCCACCGCATTAGTAAGCTTGAAAAGGCTAGTTTGAAATAATTTAGTCTTTTTTCAGGGGGAAAGTCTATGTAATATGGCATAGGAGATGTCGTAGGAGGCTATACAGCAATATGCGTCTGCTATGAGTCTCTTTGCCTTGTATCTCAAGACCTCACTATACCAGAGGCATAACTCTATAGCGTCAGTTGATGGTGTGAGTTGCTGTGGCATACTCTTGTTCATTCTGTTCAATTTCTGAGGCTTTACAGTAATATGCGTCTGCTATGAGTCTCTTGACCCTGTATCTCAGGACCTCACTATACCAGAGGCATAACTCTATAGCGTCAGTACTTATTCCTTGGGGATTAATAAAATCTGGTATCTCAAGATTTTAATGTTCTGGACTGAAATTATTTCTTACTAGCCTTCTAAAGCCTGACTTCTACATTTGATGACGAGAAGATCTCTGCTCCCAGTGTGCTTGAACTTGTGGATATCAAGTGGAAGGTCCACATTTCCACATTGAAATTGTGGAGCTGATGTGGATGTCAAGTGGAAGGTCCACATATCCACATTGAAATTGTGGAGCTGATGTGGATGATGTGGACTTGATGTGTATGCAATGTGGAGGTTATGTGGATGATGTGGATCCACAATGTGGAGTTTCCACATGTCCACATCTACACATTAAACAAATCGGCTTACCCTGTCCCATGTCTGACAGACTGACACAATGCATCTCAAAACCTCACTGTTACAATGCCAACTGCCCAGGGGTTCACTTGTTCCTCATACATCCTAATTCTGAGTTATATCTGGTTCCTACCTTCTATTCTGTACATGCATATTGTGGTTTATTATTTTGAAACAAAATTTGGTAGGTGTTGACTTGTTCTTTCAAATAAAAGAAAAAATTTGAAAATCCATTGAGGCAATTTGGAGTTATTATAGTTTCCATACCCTTCATATTCCGCGCATGCGCAGTGTGACAATTATTTTAAGAGTATTTGGTAGGTTTTGACTTGCTCTTTCCAATAAAAAAAGAATTATGAAAATCCATGAAGGCAATCTGGAGTTATTTCAGTTTTCTTACCCTCCATATTCCGCGCATGCGCGGTATGACAATTTATTTTAAGAGTATTTGGTAGGTGTTGACTTGCTCTTTCAAATAAAAAAGAATTATGAAAATCCATCAAGGCAATGTGGAGTTATTACAGTTTTCTTACCCTCCAAATTCCGCGCATGCGCACTCCACATGCCTGGCAAAACATGCTTCTTTTATTTTAGAGCTAGTAGTTAACACAAAATATACTCATAACTGAAGTGATACATACATACAGGTATTCACTTTTCATTTGTATCATTGTTTCTGAAAGCTATTACTTGTATTGTCTATTAATAGAATTAACAAAGTCAATACAGATTTACCTCCCTTGTAATAACATCATAATATGAAAAAATTGAATAACTTCGTTATTTTTCAGCCGATTTTGATAAAATAAACACCAAAATGTAGATTTTATTATTCTCTAATTATTTTTTTATATTCTAAAATGTGTTACTATAAATAGTAACATGACCTAATTCAAATAACATATACATGATATGCAAATTTTTAACTTGTTTCCAGTTAACTGGGTTTATGTTTAGGTATATATATTGGAAACTAACATATTAATATTGCTGGTTTGCCGGTCACCACTGGACTGGAACTGGTGTGCACAACGGTTATACCGCCTGGGCCCGCAGATGCGAAGTCTATCGAGTACATGTGAAACAGTAGAAGCCTATGGCTTAAGGGGTCGGAACGCCGCGGTTCCGTAAAAGGTACCTCCGCTGGCAGGTCTCTGGTCCATAGCGACATTCAGGACTTGTGATCATGGCTTCAAATCGCCAGGGCTTCCCAGGCATAGGGTAACCGACCGGGTAAGAAATAGTGCTGTACAGCACACTCTTCTTGCTAAATTTTTAAGTGCATATTTTTTGTCTTTACTGGCATGCAAGAAATAAAGATTGTATTTTTTGTCGCACTATAATATTGATGAGAATTGTGTGAAATAATATATGAAACTCAAAATGCTATCAGGTATATAAGTGTGATGTTCAGATATGAATTCATTCTAGTTTTGAACAGAGAGAAGTAAGAAGCAAGAGAAAAAAACAAAGCACTTAAAGATATTTGATGAGTTATAATTCATCTCCTGATCATGAAGGACTTCTATCTAACACTTCTGAGTGATGGTTCTCTAAAAACTTTCCCTCAAAACACACAAAGCTCTTTTACTGTGAGACTAGATCACCCGATAAATATCGAAAGCGAAAATTGGGAAGTTGCTTTGGTGGAATTAATTACACCATCTCGAGTCAATTCTTTTTGTCATTTCTGGACCAAGCGGTATTAAATGCTCAAGGAATAGATACGACAAAGGATTTGTGTGCTAGTGGAGAGGGCTGTCATGAATATAAATTATTTCTTCCTGAAGGAAATTACAACTCTCCACAGCATTTGGTGGATGAGATGCAATCTGTAATAGATACAAAACATGGATCTTTAATGAAACAAATAAATGCTTCTATCAGCACTACTTATGTTAAAAGCACAAATCGTCTAAAAGTTGTTGCACAAAATCCAAACCAGGTCAGGATTCGCTTTCCAGCTTCACTCGGACAAGCTCTTGGAGTTAATCCGGATATGTCAGAAACCCCCATTGGAAACGAATCATATGCTTTCAAATATGGAGTAGACCTAAATATATTGCATAATCGCTTGTACGTGTACTCAGATGTAGTTGATTATACATACCTTGGTGACATGACGGCCCCTATTTTGAGAGTCGTACCATTTGAGAATTCAAAACGCTCTCAGCAGTCACACAGAGAATTTGTCAACATGCACTACGTTCCAGTAGGAAAATCTTATATTGATCAAGTTCATATCAGTATCAAAGGTGATACCGGTAAAAAAAAAAGTTCAGCTCTGGAAAGACTTTAATTAAGTTACATTTCAGGCGGCGAATTAAATAATAAAAAAAAAAATTGTTTGATTTCTTGTTGAATAAGAAACAGGAAATAAGTATAAATATAACAAACTGTTACAAGCGTCACCATTTCAAGTAAAATCTTGAGAGAAAGCAGAATGTCTGGTAGTTCCAATAACCTAACAAAAGCACACTGTGGGCTAACTTTTGAATCTTCAGGCTTGCCTGTCATTCCTGTTGTACAGGAAAGAAAAAGAAATCCTTCTACCTTTAGACAGATTCGATATCTCATGCAACGATTGTCAACTGCTTTAGACAAAAGGCTCAGAGAGGGTAGACCTTTAATGTATTGCCGACTATGCAGAGCGGAAATTCGTTCATTATGTCGTGAGGAGAAAGAAAAACAACACAAACTCAAAGGATACATACACAAGAAGAATAAACATTTAAGACGTTCCAGACGCACAAAGAATGAATCTGGGGGTCAGAAATGTCATAGACGTAGTGAAGCTAAAGAGGATATCAACAGACAGACAGGGAACAAGCCGGAGTTAAAAACAATGAAATAAAGTGTTAGTCACTTTTTTAAATGCTATGACGATTGAGTAACATTGGAAACTTGTATCAGTTTTCTAAATGTAGGTTTGTTAGAATTCAGTTGGTATTTAAATTATTGACAGAATTAATAAAACAAAACTGATTTTAAATTATACACATTTTTTCACAATTTACTACATCATTTAGTTCACAAAAGTGCATGCAATTGGTGAAAATGTAAGAATTGCAGTGGTTTACCAAACTTAACACAAGTTCTTCAATATCTATTGCAGACTATAAAAGAAAGAGTCAAAGGATATAACTTCATTCTTCAACCAGTCGTTAAAGGGTCGATACCAGTGCAAGCAGTGCTTCCGTGAATTTGCTCGATCAGACAGCCTGAGAAGACATACGTCCAGTGGTGTTTGTAAAGCAACTACAACTATGTCTGACAGCGAAGAAAGTACTATCTCAGAAGTGTCAGATGTAACTACAAACAGAAAATATTTGAAGGGAATGAAAGGACATGATATCTTTGGAGAATATGATTATAGTAAACTCTCAGACGATCCAGATACAGAACCGTCAGAAGTCGAGACAGACAGTGAGTCTGCAAGTAAAGAGGAAAAACAGAAAGCCAAACGCAGGAAAATTCAAAAGACAAGTCCTTGGGATAGACTAATGAGAAGCACTTACAGAGACAATCAAGATCAGTTCGATGAAACAGTGGAAAATACCATGCAGGAGACACCTAACATCGATGTTGAATCAGCTGAGGAAATGGCATATGAAGAACTGAAACCAAAATACAGATCAACGCTGGTTACCAAGTATCAAGACCTCGTGGCACTCGGGTCTGCTTTGAGAAAAGATCCTATCCACAAGAAAGTAATATCAACAGCTCACAGATTGAAAGAAGATGAATACTATGATGAAGAAGAGGCGATGCAGTATGCAGTGAAAAAGAAGATATCTACTTGAACGAAAACTTGACGAATATGAAAGACCAACTTCAACTGTTGAAGAGGAAACCCAGTGACATTGATTCTTGATAGGTCTCTGAAATTAACCATTTCAGCGATGGCAAAGAATTGAGATCATTTAAATAATAGTAGACCTGCAGTGGAACCTATCAAAAGAGTTTTATTTACTATGAAAGACTAATGATCATTATGTAAACGAAGACGGTCCTAATCCTCTGTCTGTCGTAATGCATAAGTGAGCGGGACAAATAAAGTTGTTCTGAATTTAAACTGTTGTTAATTGTTCTTTTCTTATAGATCTTATTATTGTAACAGTGAGGTTTTGAGATGCATTGTGTCAGTCTGTCAGAAATGGGACAGGGTAAGCCGATTTGTCTAATGTGTAGATGTGGACATGTGGAAACTCCACATTGTGGATCCACATCATCCACATAACCTCCACATTGCATACACATCAAGTCCACATCATCCACATCAGCTCCACAATTTCAATGTGGATATGTGGACCTTCCACTTGACATCCACATCAGCTCCACAATTTCAATGTGGATATGTGGACCTTCCACTTGATATCCACAAGTTCAAGCACACTGGGAGCAGAGATCTTCTTGTCATCAAATGTAGAAGTCAGGCTTTGGAAGGCTAGTAAGAAATAATTTCAGTCCAGAACATTAAAATCTTGAGATACCAGATTTTATTAATCCCCAAGGAATAAGTACTGACGCTATAGAGTTATGCCTCTGGTATAGTGAGGTCCTGAGATACAGGGTCAAGAGACTCATAACAGACACATATTATTGTAAAGCCTCAGAAATTGAACAGAATGAACAAGAGTATGCCACAGCAACTCACACCATCAACTGACGCTATAGAGTTATGCCTCTGGTATAGTGAGGTCTTGAGATACAAGGCCAAGAGACTCATAGCAGACGCATATTGCAGTATAGCCTCCTACGACATCTCCTATGCCATATTACATAGACTTTCCCCCTGAAAAAAGACTGAATTATTTCAAACTAGCCTTTTCAAGCTTACTGATGCGGTGGCATCTCTGGCCACGCCCCAGGCCCAGCGTGCGGACTTAATCTCCGGCCGGGCGTGGCCAGAGTGCCGCCCTTTACTACTTCTGTGACCTTGACCTACTGTCAGCAGCAGCATCCACATAGTACTAAAATTAAAATTAGTGTAAAACAAAATTAGTCATACATCACTAGACTAAATAAAATTAACAATACATCACTAGACTCAGTTTAAATATATCAGAACCAGCAAAAAATACAACGAATGGCTGAGTCCTAGTTATGGACTCATGGCCCCACCCATGAGCCTGACCCAGGAGTCTGTATCAAAATCAGTGCTATAGAGATATCATGAATACAATATGGAAGATATTGAGAATACATTTACAGAGATATTAGCAATCAAAAAGGTTTAACCCAAAACTTTTACGTAATGAAAATGCCAATGTCCTTATGATTGACCTTGGCCCCATTCAGGGGCCTGACTCAGGGGCATAGACACTTCACATCAAAAGTAATGCTCAAGAGATATAATGAACCAAATATGAAAAGAATCTGACATGTGGTTACTGAAATATGAGCAATTACAAAAGGTCAAACTCACAACTTTGACATAGTGATAATGACTAAGTCCTGATTATTGAGAACCTCCACCCAGGGGCCTGTCCTAGGAACCTAGATATTTTAGATCAAAGGTTATGTTATAGAGATATAATGAACCACATATGGAGAGAATCTAATATAAGGTTACAGAAATACGAGCTACTACAAAAGGTTTAACGCAAAACTTTGACGTAAGGTTGACGAACGGATGGAGGACGGAAGGACGGACGAACGGACGAACGGACGGAATGACAAAACCTATATATCCACTGACATACTTCGTACGTCGGGGTGCACGCAGTTTTTGCCGGAGTACTCATCTGTACATTCTGGTCACGATATCCGGCCTTAAAGGCCCCATTGCTCTAGCAGCGTGAAAATAATTTTATCATGATGTATCGCTGCAAGCTTCCCAGTATAGTTTCGTCAGTGTAAATGACTGTCATAAGCCAGCTTTAAACAAATAAAACACCATTGAATTTCACATAAAGAAAGGTTTGAAAATTTATTTGGGTCATTTTTGTTGGCAACTAAAATCACCTACTTTTGATTTCATTAAGTTGAATAAAATGGTAAAAATACAATGTACAGGCGTGAAGTCCCAATAACTATCCCGCTTATGTTTATAAAGCATTACTAGACGGGAAACCAGAACAGGAAATTTTAATTTGTGGAGCGATTTGTTACTTTCAAAACCTTGTTTTCTCTACTTTTTGCTAGTTTTATGACTCGATATATGCACATCAACCCACATTTTCTTACCAAAAGTAAAGGTTGAACCGCCTTTTACAAAGATTTCAGTTTAGACGTTTATACCACTGATAGGACTATGGAGACTTTAAGATAGAACTGCTATTAACTGCAAGTATTGGACAGCACATTGTTAAAGCTTACTAATTCGGTGGCATCTCTGGCCACGCCCCAGGCCCAGCGTGTTGACTTAGTCTCCGGCCGGGCGTGGCCAGAGTGCCGCCCTTTACTACTCACAGACTTTGAATTTGCAATAAATTTTGTGTTAAAAGTTCGCTTTCATTAGGTGGTGGCACTGGTCGGGGGTATACGTGAGCCCCTGCACACTTGCTCTGTATTTTAAGAGAATGTTTTTTGAGGGGATGAGCGAGGGGAGGGGGTATGTGAAAGAGGAAGCGAGTGTGAGAGAGAGTGGAGCGCCAGAGAGATAGAGAAAGAGAAGATCCTCAGAGAGAGAGAGAGAGAGAGAGAGAGAGAGAGAGAGAGAGAAAGAGAGAGAGAGAATTCACATATCAGATCAGAAATATTTTGCTCACAAGGTTGCTCGTAATGGCCTTCATATTAATCTATTTTATTCTGTTTCAACGTCTAAAAGGGGAGGGGAGGTTAAGAAAAAAAGTGTAATAAATCTGCAACGAGCTAAGCCTGACGGTAAAACGTAAACGCTCAGTTTGCAAATACATTCTGCAATAATCACATTCCCACTTATATCAACATAAAGGGAGAAATCATGTGCAAAAGAAAACAATACAAAAACTTTTTTTTATCAATTCAACATGTATGTTGAACAACATTGTGTATGTAATAAATGATATACACATGTAAATAGGAAAATGCTCAGGAACTGACAAAATTTAATCCCAGATACCACCCAAAACACAATTCAGGAAAAAGACAACGCAAAATAAGTCACCACCGAAGACGTCATCAGCGGCAGCCATGTGAACAGCCAATACCCAGGCAGGTGATCATCGGACTAGCCTTTACGTCACAAACAATGTATCAATAACAGACACTGCAACAAACGAGACATAAAACAACCAAGAAGAACCAAAACAGAAATACCGCCTTGGACGGCCAGTAATGAAATTATTGGGGATGTGGGGGGGGGGGGGGGGGGTAGGGGTGCGTGTGTGGGGTTGGGGGTGGGGGGGGGGCTTGACTTAACCAGTTTGCGGTCGCCTTGTCACAGTTTGTCACCTTTACAATATATTTGATTTTTGGTCCTAAGAATTGGTCATTGATCATACTAACAAACACGACCTGTCTGACCAAAAATAGATTCTAATGTGTTTTTTTGTATAGCAAACTTTCACAGGCTTGAAATGGATGAGAGGGAGGCGAGTCTGCAGCATCCTAGACCACTATTTACATACATGTAGGTATATATACAATAAACATTAAATAGGATTACAATAAAAATATACCGAAATAATGATGAAGATATTAATAAAAAAAGAAACGTAAAGAAAACTATATTTTTATACTTTTACATCAAATTAAAGTTTCACACATTTCGTTCACTAGCCTAAAATAATCTTCCTTTACAGAAACCAAACTTAGAGAAATTGGTCAGGAAAAGATGACCGAGTATTGCTGCTCATAATTAGTAATGCTAGACTTACCTGATGTATTGCTCAGCCCATAAAGTTGGTAATACGTTATAACCAGTAATGTCCCTTACTCTATAATTTGCATAATACGTACCCTAAAGATTTATTATAAAACCGTACTTATTTGATCCTGTACATTAAATAAATAGTAATCCTCGGCCTATATCTGGCTGGCCTCTGAAAAAGCAAACAGCAAACTAAGTTTTAAAATAGTCATTAGACTCTCACCTTGCGTGGTACACACAAATATACACGAAACGTTATGGCGCGCCTGCCCAAGTATTCTGTTTTTCTACTTTGATATTTAGGGTCGCCTTATTGTAAACTTTTCTAGGTATTTTATCTCACCCGATAACTATGTTAGGTAAAGTGTCATTTGCTACAGTTCACTGCTTAAAAAATGCTCCGTATTGAAAAAAACAACAGCAAAACATTTATTGAATTTTACATGCAAACCCAGTCGTCTTAGTGCAAGTTTAACAATACATTATCCGGTTAAAGACACAAAACTCCGAAAATCTTACCAAAAGTTTAGCATATTTCAGCTCTATAGAACATTTGTTACAAATTCTGCAGAAACTTCGCCAACTATTAAACAACGATATAATCTATGGATTTGAAAAGAAGGATTACTTAAGCATATGCCTGATGACATTTTTTCCCAAATTACAAGGTTAAAGACTTTTGGCAGGGCGACTTTTTCATGTAAAACAATAGTTTTTATAAAAAAAAAAATCTGGATAGATAAATGTCGTGTTATAATAAACATGTCTCACGTCAGACAGGAGACCATAGAACAAGTAAGCTGGATGTAACATAAGTTAGCTGGATGTAACATGTTTTCTAACATAGTGACGTGGGTGGGATATTGGTTTGAAATGTGTCAGTTCCTGAGAGTTTTCCTTCTAACTTTTAGACAATGCTTACTTCCAAACGCAATACTGCTCTTACCGAACAAACAGTAACCAAAACAAAAATATTGGATAAATGCGCATAAAAGGCAAATCAGAAGAGATATAAAGTCCGTGCGCTTATTTCTTTGTGGCGTGACCCATGCGCTGTGACCTCTGATGTCATCAAAGAGCATTATTGTAATATACGGAGTAGCTAATTAAATTTCCTATCGATTGCAATTTCGATTTGAGAGATCAAGTAGGCAAGTCAAAATTTAGGGTCAACTATTCAGTTCCACCCCCTGTAAAATCGATTTTCTTGAGCCCTCCGGCCGTCTAAACAATATGGTATGAATGATGTGGTCAATATATCAGAGGACGTTTCTGTGGTGGAAAAGGTCAGAAGTAGTTCTCATCTGTATAGGGGCTGGGATACACGCTGTGAAACCACGCGACACTAAAGGTAACAGCCAATAATACATGAATCCATTCAGGTTAGAGGTACGTATGTAGCTAGTTTAGAGACAAACTTCGCTACCGACTGAGCAAGGGCGACACCTTTATCAGGTAAAGACGGTATTGATTGGCGGCTCCATGGAGTGACCGGGGGTTGTGGTCGGGCGATGGAGCTGTTTATAACTTCCAGTACCGGGGCATCCTACTTATTTGGATAAAAGTAGGGGGAAGGGCCGTCTGTGATTGCAGCAGGTGCGGGTGGGGTTGTTTGGATATTTTCTTGTCTATCATTTCAAAGAGACGTTAAACCCAAAGGAACCAATCAATCAAACTCCATGGGTTGACCCTTTATCGTTTTAGTGAATTGATGATCGGTTCGCTTTCTGATCTGACTAGGCTCATGATAGCTTAATTTTGAAAACTGTCACCTCTCTTGGGAAATATTTATATTAGATTTGGCTCTAAATTGCCCAGTAATTGTATTGCTGGCCGTCCAAAGGTGGCACTTCTGTTTTGGTTGTTCTTAATCGTTTTATGTGTTGTTTGTTGATTTCAAATTGGCCATTTTGATATTGTTTGTGATGTAAAGGCTAGCTTTGACATAAAAAGAAAATAGGTAAAACAGATGTTTAATGTTTTTCGTATAATTTATTCTTTTTGTCAGGGTTGGTGTTTTATGTCAGTCTGATGTGTGGGCGATGGTTGTTATTACTGGGTTAAACATTTAGGTATCTGATAAACCAAAGCAGAACAAAGGGCGAGAGTTGTCGACCACAAACCTGATAAGCCCCCCTCCCGCCACCCCCTCACACACACACACGCACATACACAGTTATTAAGACTAGCCCGTCGACCACTTACATAGGAAATGGCTATTCACATAACTGACGCTGATTGTTTCTTTCTTTCATGGTGTCTTGGGTGGGATCTGCGATTGAATTGAGACAGTTCCTGCGACATTTCCTACTTCCTTTTACATATCAAGCTTGATAACCCTTCCAGGCATCAACTATTTCTCATCAAGAAAAGAAATGTTTATCCTCTCAGTTAAAAGGCGAGCGATTTCTGTCATGTGTGTGCTTCCTAACAAAAAGGTCCGATAGAAAATTATTAAAGTCTTCGGAGGATCATCCTGAAACTGTTTGTGTGCAGCCAACAACAGATTTTAATACACGAGGGATCTTTATAAAGTATTGTTCGTTACGTCTTGTTTTGGTAGACATCATAAAAGACAGAAGTTCTTGATAGCGAAACTTTATTCTGCTGATATGAAATAGTCGCCACCTGAATTGTAATCAATCTACATAATGACTCCAATAAATAAACTGAAATCTGAAATTGCAGCACAGTTGCGAAAACACAGTTCCCTTTATGGTCTAGTATTTCTTTATTTTTTATGCATTTCTGTCCTACAGCGCAGAAATCCTGGCTAACTAAAATACAGTCAACAAGAAAAAAAAAAATATTAAGACACCTTAATTAATAACGACGCCCAAAGGATGAGCTTTTCCCCTTCCCTTTTATAGAAACAGTCCCCACCTATTCTCTATATAGCTCGCGTCGTTTGATATGAGTATTCCCTTTTCACATTCGTTTATGATCAGTGATATCTGGAGAATTCGAAAACCAAAAGTAAAGACTTTGAACATATTTACTAAAATGCTCAGGCTGATCCGTGTATTCGATGTATTCATATGGCTTAAGGTACCGTTTCAGACGACGCTGATCAGTACCCAGTGGACACACAACGTCGAAATGATGTCGTTTCGATGTCAGTGCGACATTATGGTGTCCTAAAGGCACGTATACGTTATCGTATTGAGGTTGTGTGCCTCTCGTTGGAAGACACCATCCTGATAGAGAATGTGAAGAAATGTGGCAAAAAGAAAACACAAAACAATTCTGATTTCGGTATCATTTATTTATTCATTCAGTTAAATTTATTTAGATTCTATTCATTTGTGTATTTATATAAATTCAAATTCAAATTTATTTTATTTTGAAAACCTCTGTTAACAAGGTATAATTCGAAACGACAGAAACAGGAAGAATTATAAAAAGAAAAAAAAAAAAAAACTATTCTATTCTATTCTAAGGGAGACAACCTAAGCAAAGCCATTTTCCATTTACTGTTCCAGTTAATGCCCATAAAGCCAGACAATAAGAAGCGCATTCGCCTTTTTCACTCAGATAAGCATGAGCAATACCTACACTGCTCCAGATAAGGGAAGTAACGGGGACAACTCTGTGACAAACCTCAACACCGTGGAACCTAAACACATAGATTGCGACCCCTCACCAGAACCACCTTGTGAAGAGGGTTCAAATGAGGGACCACAACAAGTTTCCACACATATCGTGACCCCTCATCGGAACAGTCTTGTTGAGACGGTTCCAATGAGGGACCACAACATATGTTTATGAAAAAAAAAAAAAAAAAAAAAAAAACGCAATCATCCCCGTCACTCCTCCCACCTGCAGCCCTGGTATAGAGACCCTGGGCCACCCAAAGACAAGTATGCATACATATCCATGTATGCATACATATCCCTGAGTAGCCCAAGCCACCATAACGAAAAATGCCCAAAGTTAATTCATATAAGAGTTTATAAGAATACCATATTACTGCACATAAGACAATCTTAACCGTCTACCATATCAATCCCAACAAATGCCCTGGCTCTCTTTTTGGGAAAAAAAAAAAAAAAAAATTATATTGACTGATATGTATTCCTGTTTACTTCCCTGGATGAGGTACCTCTCTGAGTTTGGGTTTACTCTCAAAGGAGAGAATCCCGCTCCCGCAGGAGCAAACTTTGAAGGGAATTTGCTTCCGCAGGAGCAAACTCTCTCCAAGGAAAGAATCTGCCCTCAAGGGAGCAAATTCTTTCCTCCAAAGGATCAACCCAAGAAAGGAGGAAAAAAAAAAAAAAAAAAAAAAAAAAAAAAAAAAAAAAAAAAAATTACTAATAATAAAAAGGCACTCAGTTAGATCAACACGGTACTCTACAAACTAATTCCTAATCTCAGCACCCCAAATAGGAGGGAGTATCTGTTGCAAACAAATGCAACCAAAAAAAAAAAAAAAAAAAAAAAAAAAAAATGTTGGAACCCCTCACCATGTCAGTAAGACTGTTCAAATGATCAAATGAGGGGTCACAACATATGTGAAAGAAAAACAAAAAAATTGTCCCTGCCACCTCCTCCCATCTAGGGCACTGCAATCTGCATGAATACTTGCCAAGTAGCATGATAGTGCCATACAATATGGATAGGCAATAAGCACACACTAACCAAACATATATAGACATTGGGCCAATTCATATTTGTCATGTGAAGCAATTACAAAATACTAAATAGCTGAATGTGCATAGCGACACTGAATCAACGATGTCTCAACGTCTCAACACTGAGTCAACGCCAACCCACTATCACTCCAAGGCGGCGTGCCCACTGAGTTATTACCTGTCTCTAAGTGACAGGCATGATGTAACGAATCTAGCTATATCTTTTAACAGATGCTCATCCTCATTACTCATTAGCCACAAAAATTTTGATGAAATAGAGTAGTTATTTATGTTTACATTATTGCTTAGATGTTTACAAATGAGGAAATTTCTATGATCTGTGTATTTTGGACATACCATAAGAAAATGTGTCTCATCCTCCACATTATTCATTGAGCACTGATTGCACAGCCTATCTGTAACTGGTGTCTTTGGAATAGTATACCTACCAACTTCAATATGTAATTTATGGGAACTAGTTCTAAACCGAGACAAATTTCGACGGTCAGAATCATTACCTACACACGATAAATATTTCTCATACATAAAAACTGACTTAAACTGTCTGTATGTTCTTAATTTTTCACTCTTCTTAAGTTCTAAGGTCCAATCATTTACAAACTTTCCTTGGAGTGATCTTTTTAAGATTACTAGATGCTTATTAGTGAATTCAAGTGGCTGATGAAAAAGATGAACCAAATTGAATTCTTTAAGAACATCGTAGACGCATGTAAGCCAGCAATCCTTACCACTGCTCATCATATTAATGTTGTCCTGTAATGCATCTTTTAACAACTTATCGTTTAGAGACTCTTTATAAAGACGGATCCAATACTTTATCATGGTGATAATAATATCTATATATATAGGAAATCTACCTAGTTCTCCATAAACGGCAATATTAGAAGTCTTTTTGTTAACGCCAAGTAAATATTTACACATATGAACATTCAGCTTCTCAAGAGGTGATTTAACATACATATCACTCACAGACTTTCCTTTTGACTTACTGAGTTTGCTACTGCTAAACATACCGACAACCTCTGCTCCATACATCAAAACAGGTTTCACAGTGTGATCAAAAAGATAGAGAAATTTATCAGCCCTACATGCAACATGCTTAAAAAGACCTGTAAGCTTGAAGAATGCTTTTTGACCTCTTTGATAAAGGTCGTTTAAGGCTTTGGTAAATGAGCCATTTAAGCTAAAAACAATACCAAGGTACTTCCACTCCCGTACACATTCAAGCTGAATGTTATTTATGCTGAGGGTCAAGTTATAAACTTTACTAGATTTGTTAAAGACCATCACTTTTGATTTACTGTAATTAATGTTCAATCCCCATTTGGAGCAAAAGCAGCCAGTAGCACTCAAGCAGTTTTGCAAACCTGTTGCTGTCTCAGATAGTAACACTAAGTCATCGGCATACATTAAACAATTCAGTTTACTGGTACCCAAAGACACAGGCATACATAAGTTATCAAAACATTTAGGTATGTCATTTATGAACAAATTAAATAGGCTAGGGCTTAAGTTATCTCCCTGAAACACCCCAAGCTGGGACGAGAATCCTTCTGACAAGCCACGAGACCCAATTTTTACTTGAAGGTCTATATTAGAGTACATTTCACGTAGAACGGAAAGGAATTTACCACCAAGACCACAAGCTATTAACTATACTTATTTGTCACTTTCGGCCGACATCTGTTCAACACATCCATATCATCGATATAGTTATCAATTCTCTGTAACCACCAGAAAATGTTGGCCAAGCTATGTCTTGGATTTTAGTAATTTTTTGTCTACATATTTGATGCGTTGAAATCTTCATTTTATATTTCGTTGCCATAGAAATGAAGAATGTTTGTTCTGGGAGGAAGCCAGAAAAATTGAAAATAAAAAAATTGGGATATTGACAAAATTGTTTGTTATTTTCCCATCTCTACAGAAATGTTTTGGAAAAGAAATGTTTTTGACATCAAAGCACTAAGTAGGCATAGCACAATGATATAAAGTTGTTGGCACAATTTCGCATGGATTTCTAACACTAGAGGCCCGAAAAGGGGAAAATTGGCATTGTATCAAATTTGTGAAAAATGCAATATTACACTTTTTCGGCGGAGATTTTGGACAGTTTAACAGAAGATGTCCAGACAATGACTTGTATGGTCATAAAGAACACTATATGTAAAAGTAAAATATAAAAAAGCTGGATTGAGAAATTCAGATCAAAAGGTCAAGGTCAATGTTAAAAAAGCTAAAAAATGCTATTTTAATGCATTTTTTCAACATTTATAGGTGTAAATAATTTTAATGTTTTAAAGGCTGTTTTAAAGCGCAAAGAACTATTATATATTATAAATCTGATCATCACACCAACAGTAGTTTATCCAGAAGCAACAAGTTTTTAAGGTCAAGGTCACCAAAATCGAGATATTTTAATAAATTACATGTTTTACATGAAAATTATGATCTTTTCCTCCTTCGATTAAAGTATTTAATTATTGCAAACAGTCTAGATACAACTTACAGTAACCGTGTTTCAATTTCTGACATAATTTGGGTTGAAGGAACTTGCAGTGGCAAGGTCAAAGTCACAAACATCCACGAAATTATGATACAAATGAACTCTGTATCATGTATTATGTTCATTTACAAACTCTGGCAATTCTTGATTACATTATAAATTGGTCATGCATAAATTGCATTTAATGATATGATACATCATATGAATCAGAGGGACCATTCAAGGTCAAGGTCATTTATTCATTTATTCTATCTATTTAAACATTATTTAAGGAGGGTGACACATTCAGCTGAGAAAGCTAGTCTACATTGCGGCCCTCCACAAATATATAAAACACGCATCAACAAAACATATGAGATTTCTTGACAACAAAGGCTTCCAGCTGAAGCTAGAGTGCAAGTGGGGGTATGCTTAGATTTATGGAAAATTTGCGTAGGTATAAAATAAATGCAACGCATCTGTATAGCATAACACTATCTTAAGAGCATATAAAATGACAGTTGGGCAAACCTAGGTAAAATATTGTCACAATGTGTTTTCATAAAACAGCGAATTAGAAAGCGAAAAATAAATGAAGCACATTTCGCTGGGCATATAAAATACGTCTATCTCAGATAAATTTCAGATAAAAATACTTGTCATTTTCACTGAATAGTAAAATCCATTGGCATTGCCGACAAGATTGTTATTATAACTGCAAAGGTGTAACAAATGAAAACTCCGACTCCCACTTATTTTCAGTCCGAGCTCTCTGTCAATATTTAGGGATTTTCGTCGATTATAAGCAATTTTCGTAGTCTTTATGCAGTGTTTGCTTAAGCTTGCTGGGTCAATTCATTTAGTATTTGCGAATAATTTATACCACTCATACCATTTACATTGCATGTTTCATCGAGGCCAAGGCAATCCGAAATCAAGATATTCCAGGACCTGTGTCTACAAGACAATTCATATAAAATAGCTGCATTTTAATCGTCAGACTAGAAATACTGAAATGCTTACATGCATGTATTTTGTTTTTCTACTCCCGCATGGCAGTTAGAGGAGAAAAGAAATAACCTGTGGGAATTAAATTTTTAAAGATTTACACCCTCAATATTTATATTAACTTTTAAATTGCTCACAAACAATTATATTCTTGGCATGACAATTATTGCTATTAAAAGTACAAATTAATCTGCCAAATTTATTATTTGTGATGGTCACTGAAAAAAGGAGAATTTAAGACAATACACAAAAAGAGCGGCAATAGCGGACCGCCATTCCCGCCAAAAATTAAGACTGGATACGCACAGTAATCATAGTTAATCGGGTTAAAGTTATATCATGAATAATTTTACGCCCTTTCTTTAATTGACTTCAGACAGTTATTGGCTGAAAAGAACTCACGTGCACAGATTAGAGGTCAATGCTATTGTAAAGTTATTTACTCCACCAATCATAAAATTCAAAACATGCTTGCAGAAACGCATGTGGGAGTCAATCAATTTATGATGACAAATATTCGTAAATATTCAAGAAGGGTGCGCAATTTGATATATCGTCTCTGCCTCTGTATCAAAGATGCTTTCGCTGAAGATTTTTTGAACAAATCTTAATTATGTTGTATACAACTAACCAGTTTCATAATTTTGTGATTATTTCGTAATGAAATACGAGGGAGTATACCTATAAAGGATCTCTGTAAATCCTGTTTTAAACGTTTTGGTACATTGTTTGAAAAGCCGGTAGTTGACGACGTAATTAATCTGAAGTTGTTTCCCCTTAAAACTCTTGTTTGGGAGAGCAGTGCACCAAAATGTGATTATGTGATTCAGTGCTGATTTTGAGGAAAACAAGTTAAGCTTTCACAAAAAGCTTTGTCTACGCATAGCAACCATTAATAGTTGATGCTTATCAAATAAACCATTGCAACCAAAAAATCTAAAATAAAACTTTTGTTTATATCTAAAAAGCTGACCTAAAATCTTTATCGGTGGCTGTCAAGCAAGGGTGCGAGTGGTAGGTATCATGCCATTCTATGGTTGAAAGATAGTTTAAAAATCCGTAAAATCACAAGTCATTCGTTTATTTGTACCTTGTGATACTTTCTGCTAACTTGTGATACCATATGTGCGGAATTTCATATGACCTCTTCGACATCTGTGCGAATAGCACTCACAACATATTTGCGAACAGCTTATGGACGCTCATGACATCTATTCGAATAGCGCTAACGTCACATATGCGAGCAGTTGCATAAAGGTCAAGCTGCATGGTGGGTATCTAATGGCTGTACTTTCCATGTCAAAAGCGATTTCTAGATAGTCTACGCCCATAGGCCTATAGGCGTAGACAATAAGATATGTAGAACGAAGAATATTCGTCGAAATTATTCTTTTGAGATGAGAATTCGCTTCCTTGTAAAATTCTACTGATTATCATAAAAAAATAATTGTTTTGCTTATACTCCGTTTTAGCTCACCTGAATGAAAGTTCGAGAAAAGCTATTGTTGTCAATCTGGCATCAGTGTCAGCACGAGATGTAGAATAAAGATTATTCGTAGAAAGTATTCATTTGAGATGGGAAATCGCTTTCTTGTAAAATTCTACTGATTATCATGCAAGAAAATTGATTGTTTTGCTTCTCCTCAGTTTTTAGCTCACCTGAGTGAAAGTTCAGGAAAAGCTATTGTTGTCAATCTGGCATCAGTGTCAGCAAGAGATGTAGAATAAAGATTATTGGTAGAAATTATTCTTTTGAGATGAGAAATGGTTTCCTTGTAAAATTATACTGATTATCATGCAAGAAAATTCATTGTTTTGCTTCTCCTCAGTTTTTAGCTCACCTGAATGAAAGTTCAGGAAAAACTATTGTTGTCAATCTGGCATCAGTGTCAGCAAGAGATGTAGAATAAAATTATTGGTAGAAATTATTCTTTTGAGATGAGAAATTGCCGCCTTGTAAAATTTTACTGATTATCATGCAAGAAAATTGATTGTTTTGCTTCTCCTCAGTTTTTAGCTCACCTGAATGAAAGTTCAGGAAAAGCTATTGTTGTCAATCTGGCATCAGTGTCAGCAAGAGATGTAGAATAAAGATTATTGGTAGAAATTATTTTTTTGAGATGAAAATGCGCTTCCTTGTAAAATTCTACTGATTACCATGCAAGAAAATTGATTGCTTTGCATCTATGTCCACGTGCTGTCGGCATCCAGATTGGATGTTTTGGTTTAATTTTTTTTAAGACTCATATCTCCTTAACCCATGGATGGATTGTTTTAAAACTTGCACTGTCCTTGGATATTGAACCAAAGGTTTTGAAAATACCAACACCATTCTGCCCAGTGACCTTACTGTCAAGGTCATGGACTCCATGGACTCAGAAATTTGGTGTTTTATATCCACTTTGGAAGTCTCAGAGTTTTTGTAAAATTCGTATTTCCTTGATTAATGGATTCTTTTGATACTTGCACTGTAGATAGATATTGGTTTTAAGTTATATGGAGTGCCATCAGTGACCTTGCTGTCCAGGTCATAAACTAAAATAATTGGTGTTTTATTTTCCGTTTGGGATGCAGTTTTTTGAAGACCCATATCTCCTTAATTCATAAATGGATTCCTTTGATACTTGCACTGTAGTTAGACATTGAGCAAAAATTATACAGCGTCTACTCTCACCTTTCTAAGAGACCTGTAAGAAGTCAAGGTGACAAATTTAGAAATTCGGAGTTTACTGTTCCATACTGCTTTGGATGAATTGAGTTTATACTTGACCTGATGTTGGATACTGGCTTCAGGGTTTACAAAATACTTCCCCACCCCACTGGGTGACCGTGAAGTCAAGGTCATTGATATTTAATTTTATCTTAAAGCTTTGGTTTATAAATATGTTGAAAATACATGTACATGCTTGCATGAAGTTTTATGTAGTGCAACCACACCCAAGTATAGATACCTTCAAGGCAATGTCACATTATAACAATGCCTGTGAGATGGGCAAGCATTAGCTTAGGTGAGCTATACTGTCAAGCGACAGCCGTTGTTGTTCAAGGTCATTTATGGCTTCTTATAGAGACATGGCTGAGTGATTAATGCTCTCAGCTTTTAGGTCAACAGTCTGAGTTTGGCTGAAGCGAGATTCTGTCTGAAACAAAATGACACTGTATTGCTTTTCATAATCGCCCTTCTATCACCTGGGTATTACTGAAAAACTGTTTAAAAGAATGTAAAACTCTGATGTCTCGGGTACTGCGCAAAAGGATCCGAAATCACACAATCATCCATCTGTAGTGAATCATCAGAAATTGTAGAAGTCTGTAATGTAAGCAATGTCAAGAAATGTTGTATGTAGTAAATTCTATGAATACATGACGACCTAAGGTTATCACAGGGGATTATCCAGTACCACTTCAGAGATCTGCTCCAATGCCACAGTGCTGATTTATTATGTCCCCCCACCCCCACCATGTGGGGGGTGGGAGATATTGTTTTTGGTGTGGAACCTGTCGGCGTAGCTTCTTGTCTGCACTCTATCTCCTGAAATGATGCATGAATTTTTACCACACTTGCACAGATACATCACTGGCCGGGAAAAACTTGAACAGATTTTGTTGACCATGACCTTATTTTCACGTTCACAGAAGGTCAAAAATGATGACAAATAGCTTGTCTGCACCATATCTCCTGACGGTATTGATGGATTTTTACCAAAGTAGCACAGCTATATAACTGGGAAATGGCAAAGACCTGATTAGATTTTGCTTACCAAGACTCTATTTTTAAGGTCACAGGAGGTAATAGAGTGTTAAAAGATGCCTTGTCTGCACCATATCTCCTGAATGTATGAATGGATTTGAACCAAACTGTCACAGATATATAATCGGGAAATGCAAAGGAATTGATTATTATTTGGTGACCATGACTCTATTTTCAAGGTCACAGGAGGTCGAAGAATGTTGAAAAATGGTTTGTCTGCAGCATATCTGCTGAATGGATAAATGGATTTAAACCAAACCGCCACAGATACATCACTGGTAGATGGAAAAGAAGTGATTAAATTTTGCTTACCTTGACTTCATTTTCAAGGTCACAGACGGTCAAAGGATGTTTAAAAATGGCTTCTCTGCACCATAACTCCTGAATGGATGGATGGATTATGACCAAAGATAGATGTGTATAATCAGGAGGTGAGTAAGAACTGATTAAATTGTGGTGATATTGGTCCTATTTCAAGATTAAAGGGGGCAGGAAGTCTGAACTTGGCAGCACTTAGGGAAGATGATACTGCTATGTAAGCGCAGTTGAGGGAACATCTGTTTTTGTCAAAAAAAATCTAGTTTAGCCAAATTTCATGTGGAGCCCCTATGGGTCACTTTTTCAACTTGGATATTTAATGATCTTGACCTTGACCTTCATATTTATGGTTTCCCATCTGTTTTTATGATTTATTTCATTAAATGATATAAGACTAGTCCAATACTTATCAGATTCAGTTAGCGTTTCAAACATTACAAACTAGGAGAAAATCAATATTTTTTTAACATTTTGAAATTGGAGCTTTGATGATCTTGACCTGGACCTTCTTATTCATATTGCTGTTTTATTTTAGTAAATGAAAAATGCTTCTCCTCAAACTTGGCATATTATTTCTTAAATTTACAAAAAAGGATACAATGTATAAAAAGATTTTTTTTTATCACTTTCAAACTGGAGCTTTGCTATGCTTGACCTTGACCATCATTTTAAGCTTTCCTATCTGTGTTTTGATTTATTTCATTCATCGAGAAATGTTTTATGACTAAAAAACAGATGTCCCCCCACCTGCGCTTTCTCAGGAGTATAATTCTCCTTAAATGCTGCCAAGGTAAGACCGCCTGTAACCTTGAAATAAGGTCAAGGTCAGCAAATTTTAATCACTTCTTTTCCGCCTCCCGCTGATGTATCTACGAGAGTTTGCTTCAAATCCATCCATCATTTCAAAAGTTATGGTGCAGACAAGCCATTTTTTCAACATTCTGTGACCTTCTGTGACCTTGATAATAGGATCAAGGTCACCAATATAAAATCAGCCCTTTTGCATTTCCCATTTATATATCTGTGCAAGTGTGGGTTAAATCTTTCCATGCATTAATGAGATATGGTGCAGACAAGGCATTTTTAAACACTCTTTGACCTCCTGTGACCTTGAAAATGGGGTCAAGAGTACCAAAACCAAGCCGCTTATTCGCCATCTCCCACGCCATATATCTGTGCAAGTTTGGTTTAAATCCATCTATCCATTCAGGAGATATGGTGCAGCAGACAAGGCATTTTTCTACACTCTTTGACTACCTGTGACCTTGAAAATGAGGTTAAGGTCAATACATTTTTCTAATTACTTCTGTGTCATCTCTATTCTATTCTTCTATTCTATCCTTCTATTCTTTCAGGAGATATGGTGCAGACAAACTATTTTACATCATTCTGTGAACTGTGAACTTGAAAACATGGTCACGGACACCAAAATCAAATCACTTCATTGCCATTTCCAAGTAATATGCCTGTGCCCGTTTAGTGAAATCCATCAATTCCTTCAGGAGATATGATACAAACAAGATATTTTTCATCATTCTTTGACCTCCTGTGACCTTGAAAATAAGGTCAAGGTCACCAAATCTAATCAGTCCCCCCCACCCAGTGATGTATCTGTGAAAGTTTGATCAAAATCCATGCATTTCTTTAGGAGAAAGAGTGCAGACAAGAGATGCCAAGTTAAGACCTCCTCAAGTTTGGTATCACTGTAGAGGCGACATAAAGCGCTCTACATGCATTGCATTTGTTCCCAGCATATCTCGAACCGAATTATGTGGCGAGAAACAGAACTTTCTGAACGCCTCTTATACGAGTCAATTACTTCTTATACTACTACGCGCCTTCTCAAAAATGAAAAAAAAGGAAATTTTTCTTGATTGATGAAGTTTCGAAGTTAGTAGTACAGTTCAATTGCATCCGTTTGACGGACTCTATGCCATTATAATTGTTGATCCAGCACTTGGTTTTATGGCCTTGTGCAATGATTGTACTCCCAAGAAATCTTAAATCACGCTTGAAATAGGTCATATAAAACATTCAGATAAAAGTCCTATCGCTTCAAAGCTTGAGGAAGGATGCCCCAAAGAACAGCCATGAGGCGAACCTTTAACTCCGAAATTCTTAATGTTGGTTGGTTGAAACTTCGTATATATCCGCTACACCGGTGTGTCCGTTTGCACCCTTTGGACACAGAGAAACCAATACACATATGGGCAGATTCCAGTATATTTCTGAAGAAGCATCATATTCGCGCAGACAATTTCAGGTACATGTAAAGCAAACGTTCCATACAAGAAAGCGGTTGATTCCATACCTCTAGCCAGGTTTACCTAGTTTCTAACAAAGATAAATTTCGCGCACGAAATCTTAGTAATCGGTAATCAACCATTTTCTTACTTAAAACTTTTCATGTCCGCGACATGTGAAGTATGTCCTGGGGTATATTGCTTTTGTCACGCTGTTTATTCGTCTGTTCATCCGTTTGTTCGTCTGTCCGTTCATTAGCCAAATATCGTTTAAAATCCAACCATGCAGGATGATAAGCGCAGCTTCTATGGCGACCAACGTCTTGTTTACTTCGGCTAGAAATAACTGACGTCATAAACGTTCAAACATAACGTCACAACTGGCCAAAGACGTCGCGTGATCCCGCAAAGTATTCTTGTAGGATCCTACAGTTCCTACAGACTTCCTATAACATAACGTCACAACTGGCCAAAGACGTCGCGTGATCCCGCAAAGTTTTCCTGTGGGATCCTACAGATTCTACGAATTTCCTACAACGTCCCGCAAAGTTGAGTGCATGATCCTACGACTATTCTTGTTGGAAAATGGCACTGAATCCCCATAAGAACAGCTCTGAGAGCCTAATAACAGGGGCAAGTAACTATGTAGAGCATATTGTTTTGAGTCCCGAGGCTCACTAGCCTGAGGAACTTAACTCATGGATTGACATCTTTGGACACGGCCATGTATTTTTACACTTGGCGATCGTGCGGACTTAGTTTTCTTCAGGCCGTGAGTCTATATAAAATTACATGGGAAAATCAGTGTCCAAAGTGTCTGTCCTTACTACTTGCGCAGTGTGACCTAAACCTTTCAGCTAGCAAAAATTTCTTGCTCGCGACTTGTCATCTTCTCATGATGATCATACGAGCCAAATGATTTTTAAATTCCATCATGGAGGACAAAGTTATGGCCCGGACACGATTCTGGTAGCACACAAACACACATACAAACACACACGCACACACGGACAGAGTTAACTCTACATGCCCTTCCGCCATTTCCTGGCGGGGGCATAATTTGGTCATAAGTTTTCTTCCTTCTGATCGGGTAGAGGAAAATGTATGACCGAGTTCTAAAGTACAAGGCTAGTGAAAAGCTGCCAGTGGTTTCAAGAGATATCATACACACAATAAAACATCGCAAACAGAAAGACAGGTGGCACTTTAAGTGCTGTATTGTGTTTGTGCTCTCAGATGTTAACGGTTTTCTTTCTTCCAAACTGGCGAGAGAGCCTAAATTAGCAATTTCCTCATTCTTGATTTTTATGATTAACATAACAAAATTATGTGAGAACATCAAATTCGAACTACGCTGGCTCCTGTAGACTGAGTGCTAAGACAATAATAAATTTAATAGATTTCACAGAATACAAGTCTCGGATTATCTCTTACAATATATTTTAGAAGATGTAATTTTCTGAGAGCTGTCATCATAATGTAAAATGTCTGTACGATAATTTTAATGTCCTTGATTTAAATAGCGAGGTCAGAACATACTCTACTGTGTTGGGTTTTGATGCATAGTCGTTTTCAGCAAAAGAGCGACATGTCCATTCCATTAGTAATGACTTGATTTGTAAGTTTGAAGTCACTATAAAATTGCACACACACACACATGAGCTAAGAGAACTCTTCAGTAGGACTGGAACAATGAACAGCTTGTTTGAATCAGAAGTAAACAGTAGAAAGCACACAGCGAATTATGTACAGTCAATAAACGGGCACGCTCCTGTAGACGTTCTACATGTATAAATTCAATATTGAAGTAGCCAGTACACAATAATGAGTTTTGCAGAACTCGTATTTTGTAACCTACTTAATTTAATTTTCAAACTAATCCTGTTTTCTGGGTACTGTCAGCTGCGGCATTAACTTTGAACATGCGCCGCTTACTTTCTCCTGCACTCTTTCTACTATTTACCTTGCAAAACCTTTTATCACATCCAAAAATTTTATGACCAGAACTTGGTATACAGTATACAGTCAGCAGGAAAAACTCATTAACTTAGTTGTAAGGAAAAACCTTAACATTTTAAAATCATTTCTTCGTTGGTTTTCAGACGTTAGTTCAAAGAGAAAAGGCTGAACTTGCTCATGCAGAGTGTCAGAAACAATGTGATTGTGAAAAATCTCTAGAAATACTGGAAGTCAGATTTTAAGTTAAACTAATAATTTCGTCTGGGTGATAAAATATGAAGGCAGGAAAGAAATACGATTGTTGGAATAAATTGTCCTACCGGGAGAAAGCAACCACCCTGAGGATTTTATCAAGTGACGTGTCAAAACCCTGACCAAGTCATTTTCAGACCCAATGCCCACTGGGCCCACGACATTGAATTAACATTGAATCAGCGTTTATTCAACTTAGATTCAACGTCACAACGTTGTATCACGACGTTGGGTCAACTTTGATTCATTGTTGTTTCAACGTTGCGTGCTGCTGCGAGACGCCTCTTGTGCTCACTCTATACAATAATTAATACAGTCGCCGGCTCAAATGCTCAGTTAGAGCTTATGCTGCAAAGTTACCGGTCCTAAAATAAAAATTGTCTTGCACAGGCAGATTAAAGATAGCACAGTTTTGCATGTCCGGGGACAAATTAATTCAGGTCATAACACGTCTCAATGCATATGTGGCCTGCACAAATCATTCGTCTCAAAACAAAGTCATCACAAGGTGACCTAGTTGAGATACACCCGTCTGAAAAACCCGAACAAGGAAGTTTTGAAAACAAATGGATAGGTATATAAGGATAGATAGATAAACAGTTTCTAGTCAATATCAAGTACAACGTACATTTTATTGCAACGGGACCGCCTGGTCGAGCTATCAGTGAAATTGTCTTGAAATGTCAGAATTGGTAATCACCTATCACAATACTTCTGTTCGACCTGTGTCGTGCCAAAAGTTTGGTGGAAGTGAATAGATACCGAGACATTGGTTCAGTTTTTAAATTTATTTTTTATGCCCTTGACAAATGAATTGTGTGATATTATATATATGACTTATAAATGTACACCAAGTAGACACATGAAGTATTACTATGATTTCACCTGCTAATCTTTCAGAAATCTGCAGTCGCAGCTATAAATTCCTATATCCGCAGCTATAGGTATAGATCAACATGTATCAAAATATCCGCAATTGCAGCAAAACATTCCAATACCTGCAGTCGCAGTTATAGGTGAAAATATCCGCAATTAAAGTTCTGAATACTTATGAAACAGACGTATGACTCGACATTGATGCAAAAGACCTACGAGAAATCTTAGATCATTCTTAAACAGCCAGTCATATAAAGTGTACAATTGCATAAATATTAACTTGCATTTATGGAAACATGCAGTTGCAGGTGTTACGACCTGGCGGAGGTAACAAAAAAGATGGAAGTAAACCAGCAACAAGCCTGTTTTAAAACTTAACAAAATTTATTTACATGTATATCCAAATTAAAACAGTCATTAATCAATCAAGAAAATATGTTATTTACGATACCTTATATTATCCTGAATGTCCCTCAAAATGCCCTGTTTAAAACACAAGTCCTTTCACAGTTTCTGATCCCAAATATTAAAGTCAGCAGAATATTTCCAATAATCCCAGAATGAAAGTCACAAAGTAATTCTTTATATTTAAATTCCAGTATAACTTATATAACTTTAGACTGGTGAAAGTGTTTACCAAGATGACTAAAGGAAAATGTGTGGTCTTTATATATTAGCTAGGAACATTCAGGAATTAACCAATTATAGATTTTACCAGACAGTTCTCAATTCTGACATAATTTAATACCAGAAGATTCTTAATGTTTACAACAGAAATTTCTATTATTTTCTACATTACTAAAATTAGATATTCTAGAAAATTCTCGAAACATTTTGAAAGTTCTCAAAGTTTCCTGAAGCTTCCACAACATTCTTTTGACAATGGGGAGCAAATTCCAGAACTTTCTAGACAATTCTTTCTGTTTCAGGAACATTCTAAAGATTCCCCAATTTTCCAGAATGTTCTAAAGTACAATGTAAACAGCTTGTTTATTTCAAACCTAGTAAACATCTAAAAACTGCAAAATCATGGTAGAAGAAAATATTTGCACCAAATTAAACACCATATTCATAACACAGGTATATCTAATTATGTGATAAACTTTTAATAATTGCGGTTAGTTGTATAACTCAATCTCCTTAAGATCAATATAACTTAAATCAGTCCCTAACTCTTGCAGTTACACAACCCAGTCCATTGCGATGACCAATAAAACACAGTAATGGCTTCCCATTAAATCTACGTTTGATTGAATGAACACTCTGAATGAAAGAAATAAGTCTACTATATAAGACCTTCACATTAAGGATACATTACATTGTGCCTTTGAATTAATCTTTAAGGTATGACAGTTTCGCCTAGGTAGATGGAGTTTCTTCTAGGTAGGTGTAGCTTCGCCTAGCAAGGTGAAGCTTTGCCCAGGTTGGTGAAATTTCCAATTATAAGGTTGTAATAATAAATACACGATTGTTGTAGAGCTGTCACCTCAACTGACTATCAGAAGGTTACAACTGAACTCATACAACACTTGTATAATAGTGCTGATCCACAGTAATATATTCACCTAGATTGGTGGACAACACCAACTTTGGTGGACAACGCCTTACTAGGTGCAACGCACACTTATTGTAAAAACTACTCGAACAGACAATATTTTATGCTTAGAGTGGTCATTAAATAATACAAGTGCTCTTCACATAGGTATACATCAACTACATTGTGAAGAGCACTTTTATTATTTAATGACCCTCTAAGCATAAAATATTGTCTGTTCGAGTAGTTTTTACAATAAGTGTCAACTTCGCTTAAATAAAGAACGAAAGAGATAAGAGAATGATTTCCGCCAAGCTATGCGCACAGTTTAGAGTAGTATGGTGGGGTAATGTAAATAAACATTAAGATTTTAAGACCCCTTCAGGCACGGCTGGGACTTCTAGCAGTCTACCTCAAGCTAGGTAACCAACGGTATTGGGCTATTAAGGTGGTGATTTATGGTAAATGTAAAAATCTGCATAAAACCATAAAAAGTAAGGTATCTCCCTGAAAGTTAGCAGACTTCTTATTTTTGTTGTTCTTTACAGTTTAGAATACAAAATAGACGTACATGCTGCTTAAAAAAGTGTTTTTATAAGGAAAAATAAAAGGGTATTTTTCTGCGCAATAGTGAAAAAAATTAAAATCGTTATTGAAAATTTACGTAGTACTGAAGGTGCGTTATTGCATAATGAAGAGCGACCTAGCAATTATTTATTCCAACTCTTTCTCAAATTGTAATATAGACCAGATGAAAACGGTAGCTTTATCTCAAATGTTCAACCATGTACAAGGTAATGTACACTGGATGCATTTATTAAATATAGGGTAGGCAAGCATACCTGTGTAACACCTACAGTATAAATAATACATAACTTACATGATCACTGGTGTGTAGATGAAATTGTTCAACCTTGTTAAAATAGTCTCACCTGTTTCACCTGCGTGTTTTGACAAAAAAATTTGGACACAGACTGCATCTTTTTTCATCTGCTCAGCCTGATAATGTGTGAAAGAGTTTGAAAAAATAATTGCTAGCTCGCTCTCCATTATGCAACAAGGAACTCTCAGCACTAAGTATATTTTCAATAACAATATTATTTTTTCAGATTATTGCGCACAAAATTACCCTTTGATCTTTCCTTATAAAAACACTTTTTAACATTAACAAATGCTGCATTTTGGGAGTCTGAATTGTCAGAAACAACATAAAGAAGGCATATGCTAAGTTTTGGAAAGATGAGTGGTATTTTGAGTGTTTTATGCAGATTTAGAGCCTTTTTGTCTGTTGCTTGGTCCACCGGGGCTCAACTGGTGACATTCTTTTGCTTCAGATTTCCAGTGGGGTTGTTTGGCAGGACAGGGATCTCCACCTGTCAGACGGCCCGTTGTATCTGTTGAGTCCTCGTCTTTGCTTATTCATGGTGTTGAAATTTGATTTATGTGTTTACCGTGATGATTCATTGACGAGTTAGAGGGTTATCATGCGAACCGAACAACCAACTAAATGTTTTGTACCACTTCAGAAACTGAGGGTGAGGTTGGGCCTGTAAAATCGATTTAAGCCCCCCAGTAATTCAGTACTGACCGTTCCAAGGCGGTAGTTCTGTTGTGGTTCTTTGTTGCCTGTTTTTGGTGTCAGAGTTTCTGTGATGTTTTACCTTATGTATGTTATTATTATTTTTGGTTCGGTTTGGGTTGCTGAGTGGCCACCTTTTGGGAACAAGCTGCTCACTCGGTTGGCCATATGTTCTCTGTATCTTGATTATTTGTAATCTTAGTTGTTTCCAACTATGGTTTGAGGGCTGGATTTGGATTTTGATTGTTTCAGTTCCTGGTCTTTGCATACTTTTTACTTTTTGTCTTTGCCCCAAATCAGTGATTATCACCACCTTAAGCTTCAGCTTTAGGCAAGAGCCCACAGCAGGTTGAAGAACATTCAGCAACAGGTTTGGAACGCCTGCGCTGCGGTATTTATAGTGTAGAGGGGTTTCAAGGTATTCTTGCGCCTACTGTGCAAAAATATATGGAATCGGAAACCAGAGTACGCTAGCGCGCGCTTAGCAACTTAGGCGGGATAACTCGGCACTTATGTTTCAGTCAATATGGAAGCAAAACAAGCGCGAATGACAGCTCAGAAATCAATGTTATTATAGTATAATCATTGTAATTATAATGTTTGTTTTGCAAATAGTGTGTTGAGCATTCTAAGCATTTTAGTGATTTTTTTCGCCATTTGCTTGTATGCTGTACCTGCATAGTTTTTGCTTTAGTATGTATGTGTGAGTGTGTTTGAACTCTAATGAAGGCGTAAAGCCGAAAGCGCTTAGTTCTTATAAACAAATTCACACTGTTTAATGATTTAGTCTCTCTTTATAATTACGTTAAATCATTTATGTATCCTTTTCGGATCCAGTGTTACGTAAGAGACTTTTGTTAGGTGTTTTGCCCCATATCTTTCTCTCTCTATATATATATAACGACATTTAAAGAAACCTCACTTCATGTGTGCTTCTTACGTCGATATCTTCGTATTACATAATGGTAACTCTCTAAACTTTTCAGGAAAGGTTTAGAAAAGGTAAGACTTTCAAGTGGTGTAATTATCTAATTTTTTGTTTTATGTCATAAAGCCCGGTTTTCACAGAGGCTTGCTCATATATTATTTACTATTTGAAAAAAAGTAAAAAGTATGCAAAGACCAGGAACTGAAACAATCAAAATCCAAATCCAGCCCTCAAACCATAGTTGGAAACAACTAAGATTACAAATAATCAAGATACAGAGAACATATGGCCAACCGAGTGAGCAGCTTGTTCCCAAAAGGTGGCCACTCAGCAACCCAAACCGAACCAAAAATAATAATAACATACATAAGGTAAAACATCACAGAACCCGTATTGTGGAGAATTCTTCATATTTATAACTATATGAGCCAGTCTCTGTGAAAACTGGGCTTAATGACATGAAAATAAAACAGTAATTAACTGCATCACTGAAAAGTATAAGCTTTTCTAAACATGTCCTGAAAATTTGAGATTTTGGGGTACCGTAGAATAAGCGTTGTCATGGCAACATATGTCATATTTATAACTGGATTTTGTCTGAATTCATTGGCTTTCTGTTATATATCAACGCCTAACGTATTTTCTAGGAAATAAAGAGAGGTCCGAAAAATCATTAATTTTGGTGTTTTTCATACGTTCACAACGTAATTAATAAGGAATGTCATTAAGCCCGGTTTTCACAGAGAACGGCTCATATATATATAAAAAATATATATACAGTCCAACCTCGGTAGTTCGAACGCCGATTTTTCGAAACTACCGGATTTTTCGAAGTTGAAACATGGTCCCGATCGTTAGCCCATTAATTCTATGCAAAAACACCTCCGCACATTCGCATTTCGATTATTCGAAAAATCGGATTTAGAAAGAAAAATTAGGTTCCGATGGAGTAAATCCATTATAAATATCCCTCTATTATTCGAAATCAAAATTCATGCTCCAATTTCATACCGGAAAATAGCACCTTTTTGTCATGGATGTGATAAGTAGTAACAGCCTCAGGCCATCACTGCCACCTGCAAAGGTAATTATCGCTAAGTTTTGATGGCTAAGTCATTGAGTGAAAGGTGTCTGTCTAATTGCATAATTGACGGGGATTATCTTGTTTGAATTATGTAAATGTAAAGACCAAAATTAATGTGATCAGCAAAGGATCGGACAAGCATGCGCATCCGAACTATGGTTTCGTTAGTCTGTTAGTACGGTTTGCACACGGAACATAAGGTTTGCACACGGCACTTAACACAGTCTTCCGCTACACTGCGCAAACTGACAGGTTGGTTTGAGTATTAGTTCCCAAAAACATTGACTCCGAATGACTAAGAAGCCTTTTTCGTGACACGGCTCAGATGACCGGTTGAGTCGTTTTCTGAAAACGAAAGTAGCCCAGTTCTCGGAAACATAACGGGAAAGAGAACGTACAGTAGGCGTTGAGCGGCTAGCCTGTTTCCGTTTCAGTCTGTCTTTGACCTTTGCCGGCGCTGCATTGTCATAAACAGTTGATTTGCAGAGCTGAGAAAATGTTCGGCAGCTTTGCCTCTTTCGGACAATACACATGTACATGTGCCAAATACGAGTGGTGTCTCGCGATTTTAAATGATCGTGGATATTTTGGATGTTTCCGGTATGCAATGCTAATTATTCTCCGTTCTGATTTTGTTTTCATTGATTTGTAAATCCATGATAGAGAAATAAAATATCGGACTCTGAAACCGCCGTAATAACGAATTCTGGAAATGTACGGAAATAAACGGGAAAGGCCGAATTCGAAAATTCGAACTACGGATAATTCGAATGAAATAGTGAGATCCCTGTCAGTTCGAATTATCGAGGTTTGACTGTATGGTCGTGCGCAGAAATAGGGCCTTAGAGACCCCCTCCTTCGTATGTGTGTGTGTGTGGGTGTGTCTGTGTGGGTGTGTGTGTATTTTTTCTTTGTGTGTGTGTGTGTATGTTTTTCATTGAAAACCATGGAACTTTAAAATTCACCTTCACTCAGGTTTATTATTTCATAAATGTTGTTTCTTTACATATACATCTATTGACAGAATGTTAACTTAGTTTGCTTGTATACTATGTGTTTTCTAGGTAGCTCATAAATCATAGTTCTAACAAGGGCTCTATATTACCATTCATGTAACACCAATATTTATTATTGGACTATCTTTGCTTGATTCCTGTATGAAACAAGAAATGTTACAGTATGTAACAAATGCCCCCGAAGGCCCCTTAAACTGACCTTTCACCCCAACTATGACCTAGTCCTTGGGCAAGGAATCCCAAATCTTGCAACTGAACCACCTTGTTATCATGCTTTACCTGTCTGCAAAGTTTGATGAAATTCACTTTAGCAGTCTCTAGTCAGTTTGAAGATATACATATATTAATCTGGCCTATGACCCGTGATTGCGACCTTGACCTTGGGAATGGGAACCTTAATTTTGTATGTGACATAGCACGTCATTATGTTTTACCATTTTAAGAAGTTTAATCCATACAGTTTGCTTAAGAAAGTTTTTTTTCTAAATTGGGGAGAAACAACTTGACCTTTGACCTCTGACTGTGACCTTGTACTTGTGTGTGGAAGCCTATGTCTTGTGTGTGCATTACCTTCTTATTAAGCTTTATCTTTCTGTGAAGTTGAAGGAAATTTGCTTTGGTACATTTTTGAGCAATTGTTGAAACCTGATTTGACATCTGACCCCAGAATGTGATCTTGACCTTGGGTTTGGGTATATAAAAAGTATATGTGACAAACCTTCTCATTATGCTAAACCTTTCTGTGAAATTTGATGAAATTCAGTAATGTAGTTTTAAAGTTATTGCAGAGACACTATTTGACCTCTAACCCCCGACAGTGACCTTGACCTTGGAAAACAAAATCTTGTGCGCGGCACATCATCTGATTATGTTTTATCTTTCTGTTAAGTTTAATCAAATTTGCTTCAGCAGTTTGTTAGTTATAGCTGAGCCATAATTTAAGACATGATTTGACCTTTTGACCCAATTGTGACCTTGACCTTGGGTGTGGGAACCAAAATCTTATGCGCGACACACCTTCTTATTATGCTTTATATTTCTGTGAGCTTTCATCAACTTTGCTTCGGTAGTTTGTAAGTTATCGCTGAGACACGATTTGTTACGGACGGACGGTACGATTTTAATATGCCACCCGAAGTCCCTTCGGGGGCAAAACCAAACTCCAGAAAACAACTTTATTTCTTTATTTTTCTTGTTTCTGTATGCGAACCAAACGGTTGACAATATGTTTCGAACCACCGCAGATTGCCAAATTGAAGAAGAGGGCGATGTATGGATCCAGTAAAATTGGTTCAAGCGCCCCCTCCCACCTCCGTCCCCCAGTTATCTTTTGCTGACGGTTCAAAGGCGGTACTTCTGATGTGGTTCTTCAGTGTTACTCGTTGTTATGTCCGCTTGTCTACGGTTTTGAGTTGTCTGGTCACTTGAATAAATACCCATTTTGCTATTGTTATGTTTTGTTTTGTAATTATAAAATAAAAAAAAAACGTAGGTAAAAACAGATGTCGCTGATGTTTTTATTTAGATAGCTGAATGACCACCTGCTAGGGAAAGAGTTGCACGTTCGGTTTACCGTACGCGTCTTTCATGAACTTCTGTCAAGTTTTCTGTGTGTGCTTCTTTCCCTTTTAAATTTGAAGCCGGTTGTCGTATTTGATTTAATTAATTCCTGAACTTTGCCTATATTTTTACTTTATTTAACAGCATAATGTAAATAAATAGCACACGCCAGCTTTTATTGAATTTTATACGTCTTCCCTCTTTCTATTTGAGTCACTTCTAAATAGATAAATAGATAGATAGATAGATAGATAGAGAGATAGATATTGGCAGCTTGTTAGACACGGGCAGCTGAACATGTTTGCTATTGAATTATTGCATGTTACAATCATTCACAATCCTGACGTAAGTACTTGTCACCACAGAGTTCGGCTTTCACTTGCCTTTCTCTTAAAATTTCTGTTAGTTACATTTAGTATATACCTATCAATGATACACCCGTTGAACTGTCTGTTTTCTGGCCATCTGATACAGCCAGTCGTATCGACTGACGTTTTCACTATCTTTTAAAACGAGGCTATGTCTGAGTTCTAGCTTCAGGCAAGTCATGTTTTAACGTGCATCGTAGAATCGAGGGCCAGAGAACCGGGACTAGTGACGTTACGTCAACAAGCACGTCAAAAGGAGGCGCGCCTCCATAGCTCAGTCAGTAGCATTTGTCTCACAACTAGCTATATGCCTGTGCCGCGCAGGTTTTAACCCGTGTCGATGCATTAGCGCTGGCAAGTATAAATGGTTGGCTGTTCCCTAAGGTATATAATAAACAATTATTATAATAGTAACTTGATCTGGCGTACTGTATCACGTCTCGTGGATGAGCTAGCTCATCCACTCGACGTGATACATAAATACAAGCTGTCTAACGACATTCCTTTACATTTGAACATAGTATCAGACCATTACCTGATATTGCTTTTGTAAAGAAGCATTGTATCAAGTAAGTAATCAAGGGGTTTCATTGGTCAATTAAAGTAAATCTTACCTTTTAACCACAGAAAATTAAGAAGAACCCCACCGAAAAAGATATACGTTTTGCCATTAGGACTGGTATTTAAAACTTCAGTGTCACTTTTTCTATTTTCATTTTTTCCGAGGGTCACCCAAACAGTACTGTCACTAGTCTCATAACTTTTTTCACAGACGTGCTGGCCTATCCTAGAGAACATCAGTAGAAAGGAAACTTAATAAAAACAAAAGATGGTTGGTAAACGCGATCAGAATATATGTTTGTCATAGAAGTAAAAAGTATGCAAAGACCAGGAACTGAAACAATCAAAATCCAAATCCAGCCCTCAAACCATAGTTGGAAACAACTAAGATTACAAATAATCAAGATACAGAGAACATATGGTCAACCGAGTGAGCAGCTTGTACCCGAAAGGTGGCCACTCAGCAACCCAAACCGAACCAAAAATAATAAGAACATACATAATGTAAAACATCACAGAAACTCTGACACCAAAAACAGGCAACAGAGAACCACAACAGAACTACCCTTTTATTGTGTTTTGTGTGTCTGCTTGTGAGTGGATCATGCTTTATATTTCAATATACGCATATCACAGGTGACTGAAATTTTAAGGGTTGTTGCCTGCGAAATTCAGAGAGAAAATATAGAAAACTGAATGAATACAGTGAACTGTATGCAATATCAACAATTATGGATATCTAAGATATCGCTGACTTTACTATCCACGTGAACTGTAACGCCATTTTAATAGGGTTCTTTTTATACCTTTGATTTAGAGTAAATTTCAATGGTGAACTTCAATAAATATCTAATTTTGAAAGCTCAAAAACTTTACATTTATCACGACAAAGCACTTTAATCAAAACTTGAGTGATTTCCTTAAGCTAGGCACCAACCTATGATAATTTGCATAGTCTATGTAGGATTTTCTACACTTTTCAAATAAGCGTTCTGCAAGTTATACCTTTTTCAAAGTAGAATGTAAAAGAATGCTTTTGAATAGTCAAAAAATATTTTTCTAAAGCTCTATTCCAAAGGATACGCTTTTTGAAGGATTTGCATTGAGGTTAATATTTTTTATTGATTTTCGAGATATAGAACAAGTGACAGAATAATTTTGGATGATCCTCGTAGTTGTCGATCTCATAAAACAGCTTTATTTAGCCACAACACGGAAGTTTATTTGAAATCAATAAATCCAATGACCCTTATTGATTTCAAATTAAAATTCAAGTATTTTATTTCACTAAGGTTATATATTTGTAACAACACAGGGGCCAAACAATATATGCATGTCAAAACAACATTATGGCGCACATTTTCGCATAAATTCATACTCACATGCTTGAGGGCAAAGTCGTAGGTATAACATGAGAGCTAAAAGTAAAGCACAGCTGTTCAGAGAGAGAGAGAGAGAGAGAGAGAGAGAGAGAGAGAGAGATTATTTCAATTATTCATCAAATACAAGAGGTGATAAAAAATACGCAAACTTTTGGTATGGCGGTAGAGCTAATGCAGTTATGGTAGTTTTACTCATACCGCAGAAATGCTCCATCTTTTAGCTACGTTATGTGGAATTTTGAAAAATGTCAATGAAAAATAAGTATTTTCTTTTTTTATACGATGTTATAAGGTAGGCACAGGTACAACGGAGCACCGCATTAATGACGTTAGACGTTTTGTGCTATTTTACTATTGCAATAGTTCATTTGCTTCTCCAGTTTTCTTAACCTAACATCCCCTTTGCAGGTTTTCCATGACTAATTTTAGACACATCTGCATGGAACTTTATTATTTTGAACAATTCAAATCATACATTTTACATATTTATGTTTACATAAATCCAAATAAACATTTGTTTTCAATATCGTTCTAACATACATTAATTTTGCGGTGTACGACAGATGATAAAAAAATACATGGACTTATGGAGTAGAAATTTTATTATTAAAAGCAACCCCATTAAATTTGAAGTATATACAAATTCTTCCTTTTGTTATCCAGTGATGTTTTTAATTTGCCGGTCAAGCTTTGGGAAGTAGTCTGTATGTGTCGTCATAGTAACCTTATGACGGTACTGCGGGGCACGGTAAAAATTTGCCTTTTTATTTCACATTGATTGTTTTATCTTTGGTTATATCTGATATTTCTAGTAGAGTAGTGTGCTTGACATTTGGTTTGCTATTTTGTTATGGTTTCCGCTTTTCACTGTAAAAAAATTATTGAAGTCAGCAATTGTTATGCTTACATAAGCAGCTTTAATATGGTATGTTGGTCAGACAAGGGTGACAAAATGACGTCAAATATAATAGGTATTTTAAGAAAGTTTCAGTTTTTATATGGAGAACAGCATTAGGTAAGAATGAATCGAAAAATATATAACAAATAAACTAAGTAAAGTGGGTAAGACAGGAGAAAAAATGGAGAGAGAGAGAGAAAGAGAGAGGGGGGGGGGAAACAACACATGTTCCATTCAACCCCGTGTCCCAACTGCTTTTTGACAAATAAGTACCCCTATCAGCATAGCAGCGAAAACAGGTCAATTGCGTATGAGGAGTGCTGAGCCTTCTGGACTTGATTATATATTTGTGCACGCAATCAAAAATTGCGTGTTCTCAATGTCGGAAAGGGCTGGGTCGACATTAGTCAGTGTCTTTACTGGAAGATTAATTACGGTCTATAGTACTCGTTTTCGTAGTTGCAGATAATTTGAACAATCATACAGTACATGTTGAACTGTTTCTGTACGACCACCAGAACACGTTGAGTTGTCAATTACATTTTTCTTATGAAGATATGATCGTAGAGAGCTGCATTCAAGGCGTAGGCGTAAGTGTGTGTGATATATTTTTACTGTTCTATTTCCGTAGTAATAGTAGCTTATTTCTAACCTCATGTACACTGAGCCACTTTAGTTTTGCACCACTTAAAAACCCTTAAATGTAAATAAAAAACCGATTTAATTTCAGACTACCAGTTAAGAAAGCAATAATTTGTGCACAAACCTTGTAAAAATGGTACCTGTCGAAAACCGAACAAAAGCGTGGATGACCGCAAAAGAGCGGTACCAACCAAATTAGAGCTCGCAGCGCTACCAACGTAACATGAATTCTCTCCGCGAGGGGATATTTTCAAAATTAATTTCTCGCATAGTTATCTCTTGGAACGTCTTCACTTCCTATGATATGAAAGTCCGCTTTTTTGCTGTAAATATTGGCATACTTTTCCTTCTCAAAATATATTGTTTACTTTGCCGTGACTTGTTAATAACGCAAGTTTATTTTTGTTTGTTTCAAATGCTACTGTGACAGTTGATGTTTTTTTGTAAACAAGCGGTCGAAATACTTATACAATACCTTCCTTGTAAACAAACACATGTTCTTGGTTCATTTTCATGCAAACATTGTTGAGAGTCAATCTTCAATTATGTTTTGGGCCTTTTGGCTTTGATGTTGTCAACGGTTTTACGGCCATCACAATTCGTGATATATTATTTTATTGATGATCGAAACTGACGTTTTAATGAAGTCAAAAGTAAAATCAATCTTTAAAGTGAAAGTGTGTTGTAAATCCGCCGTAATAAAATTGGCTCACCACTTGAAATAACTAGACCTTAGGTGTTTTTCCAAAGCGACCATCCCCAAAGATGAAGTTCAACGCTAATGCGAGAGGAAAATAACGGCCGTTTACACTGCACGTTCATTTTTGCCAAAATAAGCTTTCAGCGAAGTGTGCGGATACACTCCAGCGATTTTGTAAAATTTTGTTCGTCATCAATTAGACAAGTCATTAATGATTGTACTTTGTCAGAAATTTTAAATTTTAGGAGTTATATGGGCTAAAATATAGGCAGGTAAAAAGCGGTGCGTAACTAAAGTGGCTCAGCGTACGTTTTTTTTTTATTAAAGTCAGTAAGAGAAACGCTTTTCCTGATTAACATGGGAAAGTTAATCTTGGCTCTAACGGCTGATTAGAGAAATGAATTATAGAACAAAGTAGAGTTAGCATAAATTGTAGAGATATCGTTAGAATTTCGAAGAGAGTATTGTGACTGATAGTGTACAGGACCTGGTACTTAATGGTTAAGATAGGCAGGTGCAAGTCCACTAACCATTTTGTAAAAGATTGTATTAACCAAAAGATTATAGGCTTCTGTTTCTCGCGTCTGATATAACTTTTTTTTGTGCAATTTGTGTACAGCGCCGTGCGGCGGTCATAAAACATCTATCCTACTATTATGTTCATGTCCTTTGAGAGATTATTCTTTTGAAACTAGAGTTCTGCTCTGAGCCGTTACCAGAGGAAATGACGAAGACACGTTGTACTGAAAAAATCGAACCGAATCAAGTATTTTCGTTTTTGTGCTGTATTCATTGCTTGTATCTAAAATGTCTCGGTATTGTCAATGTTTATATTACGTACGAGTTTGGTCTTATATTTGGGTCCTTAACTTGCACATGATCTAACCTTAACGTCAGTACGTCTGTATTCTGAATATTTATACCGGTTGAATGTAGAAACGGTCAAAACTCATTAACAATTGAAACATTTGACAAATCCGAAATATTATGGACCCCCAAAATGTAGTGTAATCAGGTGCTTGCGAGTATGTTGAACATGTTTCTGTTTCAAATTTTCGTTGCTGAAAACCCTCTGGTTTCAACCGACTCAAGTAGCCATGAGGTATGTGCATACATTAATTTAAAAACAACAATGCAGAACACTGGGTTTAAAGAAGTAGCTCGCATATATGCTTTTGCAAATAGAAATGGCGAACACCTATTCTTTTCCAGAATAATGAAGCCCTTCCAAACTGAATTGTACTTTTAAAAAAAGAATTCGCTCCTATGGGATTATACTGTTTGTTTAAGAGCTTATCCTCATAAAGACGGGAAGTTAAAATGAACTAGAGCAGACCAAGTTGCTTTCCCTGAAGTATACCCATTCCCTTAAATGAATAAAATCGTTTAGCATGTCCAACAGGTCAACGTAACTTAAGAAAGACAATTAAAAAGTTCGTAGCCTTCTCTAGGCACCTTAAGAATGAGTATGAACCACTAAACAAAATGTCATATCCTCAATACCAGATAAACTTAGTTTGCTAAACAGATACAAAAGAACGGTCATTGATCGGCCAGCAGTATCAAGAAAAGTATACAATCAGATCCAAACCCCAAAATGGTAAGAAGTATATACACGTGTTGACTGATTGACAACAGTTCACAAAAGACACAAACAGTAAAAGGAATAAACAGCTTTTTCTCAGACAGGCGGTCATTCAGCTACCCCCATTGAAACAACAGTAACATCCATTTTATTTATTAAGTATCAAAACAAAAAAACAGAAAGCAAAGTGGGCAGCTATATAGGTGACCATATTGATAGAAGACCACAGACAAGCAGACATAAGAAAACTTAACAGCACTCCTCTTACAATTATATGATTGTGAGCCAAACTGCGTTTGCGGTGTGACAGTTTAATTCAAATAAATTATATAAATTCATTTTGAAATCTATTATTTATTGGTCGTATAGCAATTCTCAAATTTTGAAGTATTATCAAGTAGAATTGGTTTATTTTCATGTGCTTTTATACGTTGGTTCGATAATATCTTAACTGAATGAAAAGGATCACAAACTACGTCGGTCAGTTTCCGTTTCGATACAGATATCATTACCATCAAAGGGCACTTTCAGCATAATTACTTTGGTAAATCAGAGCTATATCCAGGTATTCTCGAGCTACATGAGACATTCATACGCTTCTTTAAGGGGTATTGCTCGGGTTCACCCAAGTAATTATGCTAAAAGTGCCCTAATATGTACTGCTCCGTTTTCTCATTTTCGTTTCTCCATTTTCCTTTCAATGTCCTGGGTGTGTTGGATTTTGTGATTTAGGCCTTTCCTGGATTGCTTCATTGATATATTCTGTGAGTCTCATCAATACACACTCACTTGCATTTCCTCGTAACAATAAAATATTTGAAAAAAAAATGCATACTGGCGGGCTACCTGTGGTGGCCGTTTTTTAATACACTTTTTTATCTTGTAACCGACATATTGTTTTTAGTGATTCTATATTTTGATTCAATAAACTAGGGGTTCTTATCGCTATAATACTGATTAATATTGTTTGAAATAGACTATAGCATGTGCCTGTGACAGACCCTCAAACTAGGTTACAAATGAGCATTAAAATACGAACGTAGCGTACCAGTGGTGGCCATCAGGATTGCCCTATGTTGAATAAAGCACTTTCCAAAAACTTGTTGTGAGTTTAAACTTTTATGATATGTTGTTGTTAGCCTGTGGTCTTTGTCACATTTTAATAGTTTTAGCGCGATCGGCAGAGGCGAAATATGTGCAAAAGAAAGTTATCAGAATCGGATTTTAAAATTGTGACGTAGCCATTTCGTAGGCACACGCTACATATTACGTCGAAAACAATCATAACTAACGGTACACGTGTGCTGTGATTGACAAAAATTGATGTTTTTTGTGCTGGTTGGTAGCAGGTTATACCTTTTTGTGATAGGTGAACATTAATACAGCAATTTGTACATGTTTATTTCTCTATTTATGTATGTGCGTGTCTAGTGTTGTAGTCCCCTGGAAAGGCAATGATTTAGGTTTGAAGGTAGCTTGAGAAAATTGTTTACTTTCTTCCTCCTAGGCAGAGAACTTTACCAATCGTTTTTTGTGGGCGTTTATTTTGTTTTCTGTCACCAAATGGCCGAATCTGAAACACAACAAATACGTAACTGCGAGTGCAGACCGCAAATGGACACCACTGTTACGCGGCCACCACTGGTCGCATGCCAGTACTGATCACTTGTCCTAGAAGCTTAATGTGGTCTGCCGACACGTAAGATATTACAAAGAAACAGAACACAGGCCAATTTGACAAAACTAAATGTGTTTTTAATCTATGGTGAATGGATACACCTCTACGTTTTTTTCCACAACCTATTTAAAAGGGAGACATGTTTTACAGGTTTTCATATAAGCTTTACTGAAAAGGAAAGAAAACAAAACTAAATAAAACACTGAAAAATGTCAACACATCAAGGAAAGAATTCGCTTCTAGAAGAGCAAAGAATTTGCTTTTGAGTTGATAACCATTAACCTTGAACTGACACAACTGAATCCCAGATTCAACTGTAGTCACCATGTGGGAAAAAGACAACACACAATTGGTCCCCACAAAAGACACCAGCAGCGGCAGCGATGTAAACAGCCATTTCCTGCCCTGTAGATGTCAACGGGCAAGCCGGAACCTCAAAAACAATATATCAATAACAGAGACAGCAACTAACAACACAAAAAAACAACAACCAAGAAGAACCAAAACAGAACTGCCACCTTGGGACGGTCAGTAATGAAATTACTGGGGATTGGGGTGGGCTTAACCGATTTGCGGTCGACCAACCCAAGCTCTTTGTTCTGCCTTGGTTATCAGATACTTAGTTGTTCAACCCAGTAAGAACAACCTCCACCAACATAACAGTCTTACAAAAAGCACTAAACCTGACACTAAGAAAACAAAATATACGCTAAATATTAAACATCTAATTTTACCTGTTTTCAGTGTTTTTAATGTCATTGCTAGCCTTATCATAACGAACGATATATGTCAAAAACAGTCAAAGCAAAACAAATGAAACAACGTAGAAGAACCAAAACAGAAATGCCGCATTGGGGCGGCCAGCAAAGAAATTGCTGAGGGAAGAGGGGGGGGGGGGGGTGTGCATAACCGGTTTACAGTCGAGCCTTTGGCCCTGCTTTGGTTCATCAGACACTTAGTAGTTCCGTTTCCGGGGGTGATTCCTAACTCAAAAGTGTAATAGCTTAGAAACATAAAATTCAAAATTAAAACTCAGATAAAACAAACATAAGGACTCACAGAAATAGCAACACTGAAATAAAAGAGCAGAAGAAACCTTGCAGTTAAACCACGGTGGGCCCGACCCGAGCCGTCCCGGAACGGATGTCAGGCGCCGGCCGTCTGTGTTACTATTAAGTTAGGTTTAGGTTGGCGCCTTAATAAACTCCTAGGTTCGACCCACCATCGTGTAATCGAAGAGGTAAGCAAAGCTGTTAACCTTACCAAGACTGCAGTTTGTCGCAAAACATTCATATCATAATCAATCTATTTATATCGAATTAGTATCTTCTTAAAATGATAAGAAAAGTCGTCTTCACCGATTATTTTTCAGAATTTATACACCAAGTCGCCGTAAAATACAGGTTTCGAAAGGCCTTGCTGAAGAAGTGTTATCAAAACAACATTATGTTTAGACACTTAGTCAAAATGCCCTCGATAAAATTTCGAACCCGCTTTACGCAGTATATGATGTCTATAACATCTTGATTGAGAAGTTTTGCTGTCAAACCTTAATTACGGATATTAAAGTCATTAACATGACTGGGCACTCGAGCAAAATGAATAAGCTGAGAAATACAACCTCCATAAGATGTATACTGAACGCCAAAAGAAACGCATACAAGTTTAGGTTTAGTTTTCTTCTGTCAACTGATTTATGGTTTTAAATCATATATAGCAGAAAGCACTACTGACATCTGACAACAATATAAACTTATCTTCTTGCAAAATTAAACTTGGATTAGAGAGTTATTTTAATTTATCGTGAAACATTCAAAGTTGTTGTAAGGGTTGTCTTTCCGTTGGCAGTATAACAAATTGTTTCCAAAACACGTCTCTGATGTGTGGTTTTGAAAAAAAAACGTCGGTGTTTTACCATGGTATTCTTTTTAGGAACATGTCAGCAATTTGAAGTTGAACACTAGTCAAATTATCTCCCTTGCAATTAGACAAAGAGCAAAATGGGAAGTCTTATAATATCAAAAGTTATGCAGTGCTACGAAAAATTTCTTTGCAAATTTTTTTATTTTACTCTTGTTAATTCATTTAACCTCTTCGTGTGAATGGTTTCTGTTCTTTTCAAGAAATACAGGGTGTTAAAAGGTCTATTGAAATCCAATGGTAAGCCAGTGTACTGCCAACTTTCACCTGATTATTTCTCGAAAACGCAAAGCTCGACTGCTTTGATTTTTTCGCTGTTTCTTACCCTTGCCGCGGACATTACGTCTGGAGAAAATAATTAGCTGAGCATTATATGCAATTTGAAATTCAGCTTCTGAAAGTATGGTGACTTTAAGTTTAACCCCCATCACAAAAGCAAGCGTTCTGGTCTCTAAAGTTTATGGAATACCGATGCGTTTAGGTGCTCATTCTGTCGGAATAACATAAAAAAGTAATTTAAAATGTCTAAATAAGAGCATATACCTATACCTTCAAATCAACTGGGCGTATACATTGTAGGCGTTTCGTTTGGCGTTCAGTAAAGTTTAAACTAGTTTAAGCTCCCCTCTCCTCCCCACCCACAGGTAATCTGCGCAGAAGCAGTGGGTGAGGGTTTGGATCCAGTAAAACGAGTTAAATGTCCTTCCCCCGCTTTTACTGATCGTTTCAAGATGGTACGTCTGTTATGGTTCCTCAATGCTATATGTTATTGACTCCGTTTTTCTATGGTCACTAGCAGTGTGATCACCTTGATAACTGCCCATTCGGCTTTTGTTTTGTTTTGTAATTTAAAATAGAAAACAAGTAAACATAGATGTTGCTGCTGGTTCAAACTAGGGTACCTGAATGACAACCTGTTTGGAAAGAGCTGCTCATTCGGTATGCCGTGCGTGACTTTTCATTTTGATAATGAGGGCGGAATGTGAGATTTGATTGTATTAATTCCTGATCATTGCCTATCTTTATACTAGAAAACGAAGTGCTGTACATGTATCTAAAATTCGTGATTTAACTTTGAGATTTTTGTGCTTCATGTATACTTATATTTGCCTGGAAAGTTATAGGCACCTGCCTGCGATAAATCACATTGCTTAACTGAGCTCCACTGCATCTGGAAGGGCATGCTATGCCCGTTTGGTAAGAGTGTACAATTGTCGAAACAGATTGTGAAGTTTAGTAGTTAACCCAAACATAATTTATAACTTTGCTTCTCTCTTTAATTGCACGCCGGTTGGTCAGGTATCAGACTCAATGATGAGCCCGACAAAAATCTGCTTTCTTGGGTTGGTTTAGGCTGGAGTATGCCTTGTATGTTGCTCGATTATTCGAGGTCTAACCGATGGTTTTCTTTTGCTCCGGTATTTCAGTGGTGTTGTTTGACTTCCCAAGGGTCTCCGGTGTTGCAATACGTTATTGACGTCGAGTCCTTATCTCCAGCTCATCGTAGGTCTTGTGCGTGATTTTTTTGTTTCCGGTGATGATTCGTTGGTGGAATGGGTAACATTCATGCTCACCGAACGGCTGACTAGGAATTTGAAACCACTGCGAGGTTTAGATCCAGTAAAACTAGTCCAAGCCAGCCCCCCCCCCCCCACCCCACCCCGTAATCTTTTGCTGACTGTTCCAGGGCAGTACTTCTATTGTGGTTCCTTTGTGTTGCATTGTGCTACGTCCGCTTGCCTATGTTCTTTGGCGGTTTGGTCACCTGTTTTGCTACCCAATCAGACTTTCGTTTTGTTTTGTAAGTTAAAAATAAAATAGCTAAAAATAGATGCTGTTGCTGTTTTTGATTGTTGTGGCTGTGTGGCCGCCTGTTTTGGAGGGGACTGCTCGTTCGGTTTGCCGTGCGTGTCTATCGTTGGCTTGTGTCAGTTTTTCCGTCTGCCTGTGCTTCTTTTTTCCTGCTTATTCTGAGAGCGGGATTAGGGATTTGGTTTTAGTAATTCCTGATCATTGCCTTCTTTTTTAACTTTACTTGTGAAGATACATAACTAGTTACCCACATCGATATGACAAATAACAGGTTTTCCTTTGAAATGGCTTTTATTTTATGTTAATATCATTATCGGTTTTCGAGATATACTTAAACTAGTGAAAACCGTTTTGGGCAGTACCCGTTTTGTCCAAATATCTGTATAGAGAAGAGTTGTTTATACAGCCGCGGTACACCTGTGACTTTGGAGGAAATGGTCGTAGACGAACGGACACACCTCTTTTATCTGTCTTTTTTGCAAAGGGCAACAAATTTGTCACTTACTGGTTGCTTCCCTGAACGACGAACTCCTTCTAAAACGAGAAAAAAATCGTTTGCTCCTCGGAAAGTTCTTCTATTAAGAACGAGCCCCATTGATGAGGGAGGCAAGAATAAAACTGACAGTTAGTTCCCCTGAAAGTTTATCCATTACCTTAAGCTGTGCTTTGTTATTCTTTATTGACCCTATGTACACAATGGATAATATAAGATATGTTATAACACTGGTTTTCTCCTATATTATACAAATAAATATTGACTTTTAATAAGTCTATGGTGACATTGAAACGTTACTCACCAATTTTGGGTTTCTATCGGTCAGAGCCTGCAACATAGACAGGCTGCCAGTTGCTTCTGCAACATCTTTAGAATGACCAACGTTTGAATGCATTCCAAGTTGGTAAAAGTTCAATAAAGGCCTAGGGTCGATAAGGGGTGTTTTTGGCCCCATGTCCAAAATAAGTTTTACGCTGTAAAGTTATTGTATAGTCATTTGGGATTACTATTACGGGCATTGTTTTGTTATCTAAGGCATGTTGCCATGGCAACGAGTTTTACAAGAGCATAGGCTAATTCCTTCATTTTTATACGGTTGTCTACCGTTGTGATTACATGAAACCCTCTTTTGATTCGCTTGAAGCTATTTCAGTTGCATATCACTGTATTATGGTCAATCGACATTATAAAGTGGCGAACGGTAATTTTCGCTCCTTAGTAACACGTGGACATCCTTAGCAACGATCTGAAAAGTTGGTTTAGTGTTTTTTTCCCCTCCTCTATCCCTTTACCCTAGGCTTATGTTTGTTTAGATTTGAAAAAAATAATAAAAATAATTGCAAATATAATACCGTCACGGTTCAGCTGACACAAACAAATCCTTATCCTATTTCAAAATTTTGTCCTTTTTATACGTTCGTTGTGAATAAAATTCTCTGTGACGTCATGTAGGCGAACAAGGTTGATTTCTGACGTCATCAACGCCAAAGAAAAAAGACAGTGCGTAAGGATGTTCTCATAGAAGATTAGCTTTGCACGAATCTCGGATCGAGCTTGTCTGACCAAATCTGTCACACAACCGCCCATATCACAGAGAGAAAATTACACTAGCTGGTTCATACTAGTTTGCGAACAATCTATTAAATCTATTATTCAAATGACTCTTTTGAGTCATTTTTATTGCTTTTACTTTTACTTTTTAAATGAAACACCAACTATTCATTCTGTTTTTAACATCCTTAAAGAAACAAATACGACATTCATCAGTTGCCCTCTGTATATAAGGCTAGCGCACGTTAAAGTCAAATATAAACTGCAAAACTAGTCATAAAACGATCCACCACGAGTAGTGTAAATCCCGTGAAAATATATCATCATAAACGACGGAAAGCATGGTACTTTTCTTTGCAAACCTGTATATTGGCTAATATACATACAATAAAACACGCTTGTGTGTGGTGTATATGTGTGTGAATGGGGTGTGGGGGAGGAGGGCAGGTGGTCAAAATATTTGAAACCTGGAAAATCTGTCCTCAAAAAACGATTTTGTCCTGGTTCTTGAATGGGGGAGGGGGGATGACGGGAAGTGGGCAGAATGTTTGAAACCTGACAAATATGTCCTCAAAAAACGATTTTCGTCTGGTTCTCCATCGAATACTAAACTACGAAGGAGCGGGATCCTCGTCCTGTACATTGTATTTATACAGTATATTAAAGTTTATAATAATTGGGCATGAGTTTTCCAACAGAAAATATTCAGTTAATTTTAGCTCGCCTGTACGAAAGTACAGGGAGAGCTATTGTTGTCACTCTGACGTCGGCGTTGGCGTGGGCGTGGGTGTTGGCGTCACACTTTAAAGTTTTACGTCAAAGTTTTTTTTAAAGTTTCAAATCTCAACAACCACTGGCCAGAACCTTTTGATATTTGTAATATAATCATATCATAGCATATCCTTTTATTCTGTAACACCATACCCCTGGGTGAGGTCTTGTGGTGGGGCATAGGGGTCAAAATATTGGTCACATCTACTTTAAAGTTTCATGACAAAGTTTTTTAAACATTCATTACTCAGCAACTACTAAAAAGAACCCTTTTATATTTGGAACATAATCATATCATAGCAAAAACTTTCATCACATAACACTGTACCCCTGGGTGAGGCCCTGGGGTGGGGCTTAGGGTCAAGAATTAGGTCACACTCACTTTAAAGTTTTACGACAAAGTTAATTAAACATTCATAGCTCAGCAATCACAGGCAAGAACCCTTCCATATTTGGAACATAATCATATCATAGCATAACCATTCATAACATAAGACTATGCCCCAGGGTCAGACCCTGGGGTGGGGCTTAGGGGTCAGAAATTAGGTCACACTCACTTTAAAGTTTTACATTTAAGTATATCTCCCTTTTTCATGAATGGATTTTTTTATATTTGTACTGTAGTTAGATGATGGTCCAAAGTTTTACAGAGTACCCCCCCTCCCCCCCCCCCACACACACACACTCAGTGACCTTGAGGTCAAGGCCATGGACCTAGAAATTTAGGATTTTGTTGAAGTATTCAAGTATTCTAATAGCATACTGTTCCATAGCGGATGGATTTAGTTTCTTGAACTTATGTTAGATACTGGCTTGAATTTTCACAAAATACTACCCACACCCTGCTGGATGACCCTGAAGTCAAGATCATTGATATAGAACAGAATTTTATCTTTAAGGTTTTTGTTTAGAAATACATTGATAATACTTGGACATGCTTGCATGAAGTTTTATGTAGTACAAGGCATAGGAAAAAATGCCTGTGAGATGGGCAAGCGAGCTATGCTGCCAGGCGACAGCTCTTGTTTAACACTTCTTATCGGGCAATAGTTTCTATTTTGTGTTAAAGCTTCATCCATAATGACGAAGGTGTGGTTGGGTGGTGCAGTGGTGCTGGGTATAACTTCCAGTGCCCGGGCGTTCTACTCATTTGGATAATAGTAGGACAAGGGCATACTGTGCTTGCAGTAAGTGCGGGTGGGGGTTGTTTGGACATTTTTCTCTCGTCTATTTTTCCCTCTCTTTGGGAGACGGCATAGACTGAAATACTGTTTCAAAGGGCCGTTAAACCCAAAACAGCCAACCAACCATAATGACGGAAGGGTAATGAAAGCTGGCAGAAATAGAAAAGAATACTAGCGAACTTACACTTTAACGTCAGGCCCGGGTGGGGTTAACAAAATCATTTAAAAAATCGTGATGAAAGATAAGAATAATATTAATAGTGCCATCATAATACAACATTAGCGTGCAATGACAACCAGTTCTGAAGAAGACATGCGTTAAACTTCAGTTGGTGGTGGTTGGATATGCTAAGATGCCACGAAACGTTCGGTTTTGGGACATTCTACAGGTATTGGCTTAAAGTTCCACTGCTCTTATCAGTGGTATAAATACATAAAATATTTTATCGCGAAGGAATCGCTGGAAGATTCTCACCACGGATCAGTGATTACCACCGCCTTAATAATACTTGGCTCTAGAAAAAGAGGTTTTCTTACGATACTAGCGGAAGAATAAAGTTTGGGTACAGAATAATCATTTGAAGCGATTAGCACTGAAGTTGATGCAGTACGTATAAGCGAAAACGTGTTCATCTCTCTCTCTCTCTCTCTCTCTCTGGTCGATAGCTCATTGGGTTAAGCGCTAGCTAGCTGATCTACCTCTCCCGGGTTCGACTCCCGATGGAGGCTGGAAGCGGCAATCGTTTAAACTGTAAACGGGAATCCATTGCACACCACTGCCTTTCATTATCACGCTCCCATAGTCCTGGTATGACGGTGATTGAAATGCTGTTGAAAAGGACGTAAATTTGCAAACAAGTCATTCATCAATTCTCTCTCTCTCTCTCTCTCTCTCTCTCTCTCTCTCAACGTGTACAAAATACATGCACGGTTACGACAGAAAGATCAAATGTTTACATCATACACGAGAGGTAAGAAAATGGTTCATGTTGACATTTAAGCATCACAAGCCCCTCTCTGCTCATTCTTTTAAGTGAAATATGTATACCTTTATGTAAATAGTCGATTTATGAAATTATGGTTGAGCCCCGACGGAATAATACTTTTACCAGTGAGAAAATATATGCAAAAGAAGACAGATGATGATATTAACCCTCAGGTCTCGAGCAAGAAGAAAGAACATGAAAGCTAAAAATATACTTTGAAAGGTTTATAACTGACAATATTGGTCAAAAAAGCGAGAAATTTCTCTTGGTTACCATGGCAACAGCATAAAAGCAATAGAAGTGGATCCATTTTATTTGTTTCAATTCAGGAGCAAGAAGAAACGACATAAAACCTTGAAAAGTAGCCATACTCAAAGGTGTTTCATTGATTTTTGCTGACCAAGAAACGAGGATTTGTCCTTGGTTTCCATGACAACGACATTAGTGCAAGAGGAATACGCTTTGCTATTTGATTTTTCAATCCTGAGTTCTCCAACAACAAGAAACAAATTAAAACATTCAAAAAGGCCGTTTCTGAATGTTTTACATGTAAATTAAACTGATTGCCTAAACACACGTGGAATGATCATGGTTACCATGACAACCGCACAATTACTGTTACAATGGAAACGAACTTTATTATAGGAGTGACTCACATAAATATAATTACATACTGTCTTACTTCATCGAACTCTCTGAGTTATGTCAAGCTCAAAACGGCTTTTGCCAGCCTTAGATACATTATCCAGGTTGCAAGGCGCACGTGGCAGGAGGACATATTTTATTTTTAAAAACACCTCCACATGCAACAAACAACAAGAATGTTTTTGTCAAAGTTCCTTTTTGGTAACAAAATCGTTTGCTAAAGTATGAAGTTGTTTGTCGAATGTGGAGGCATTAGAATTTTTGTCTGAATACATTAAAATTGGCTAAAAAGTGCAAAAAAGCGAAAATGTAGCATTTTTGGAGCGTTACCATGGCAACGTCATGAACAGAACTTAAAAACAGACATTTGATTTGAAAATAACGTACCAAAACATATTCATTTAAAAGAATTTTAAGGCCAATATTCAAATTTTATTTTCTATGAAATTTTGAGGCCGAAATTGATGCTTATCGACCCTAGGCCTTTTCATGCAATATCTGGTTATGACTGGGTCCATACATCTCCCATTTACTCCCTCACTCTCTTCCTCGCCCACTAGGCACAATAAAAATAAACCTGATGCCAATTTCAATACGTTTCTTGTTTACTTTTGTATTAACGTGTTCTGCAATTTTAAAGTTCAGCTTTACTACGTTTATTAATCATAATTTACACACATTTACATATAAAGGCATGCCATAAACACTAGCGATATACCAGTGTATCTCTTTTCATGTAATACTTTTATTACATGTACCATGTAGGCGAATCCCCGAAACTAAGGGACCGACCATTTGATATTCTGGTGGGGGGGAGGGGGGGAGGGGGGGACTGGTATTCTTGGGTGGTGCAAGGTTATATTTTTCATTGCCTCTGGAAACAGTTTCTTTTTTTTCACCTATTTTTTACATATTAACCCGAGCAAGTTGTTTGTTGTTTATTTTAATTTTATAGGCTGAACTATCAGATCCTTATTTGTTTGACCTTAACATCCTTTTATTTTACCCACATCATTACCTTTAACATCTTATGTTCTCACAAAAAGAACATGGTGGTGTCTGTAACCAGCCTAAGGGCATAGTTTAGCTTGCTCAGGTTACTCTCTTCATCTATGGTACAGATGCAAACATCCTTGTATGAGCTTGGCAAAAACTTGGCCTTAAATTAGGGTTATTTTGATCAAAGATTAGCGCTATTTTCTCAAAGTTTTAGGGCTAACATTAGAGGAATTTAAGTTTTTTTTTCATGCCAAAACATGTTTTTATTTGCGCTCTAGAAAGTTTGATAAATACTTATTGATAGAGGTACATTATAAATGAATGCAAGTTAATAAATTGCTAACAATTCTTTGCTAAGAAGTTAACAGAGGGGAGTCTGAGGGGCAACGCCTCCCCCCCCCCCGTCCCCGCCAGAAGTCAAAGCAATATCCCAATAATTTTAATGGCAATTTTAAGACTCGAAACAATAGAGGAAAACTAGGGATGATAAACTTTAGAGTGTTTACTTTGCCATAATGGCTTTGTCTCCCATAAGCTAGTGACACTTTTGCAATTCAGATTTAGTGGAAACATTCACTTAGTAATGCGGCAGATCAATAATATAAGTAAATGTATGTGAATGTTGTATAGGATGTGTTTGTAAATGTATGCACATGGGGGAGGGTGGCTGCTGGTGTCAACAATAATTGTAGATAATATCAAAATTTTACTATAAATATAAGGGTGTGGGGGCCGCAACCCTCCAGGAGCCAGGGACACTTATAAAGCTCAATTCAAATGGAATTATCTGCAGCTTTTTTTTTAATTTTGGGTGGACCCAGATAAAAAAATTCACTTATTTTTGAAGCAGGATTATTTTTTTCAATCCCTTTTAAGCCAATTTAGGTTTTTCTTGCATATCCAAAGACAGGTAAGTTTTTAAAAATATATATACCAGCCCCCAACCCCCCCCCCCCCCCCCTCCTCCCGAATATCAAATGGTCGGTCCATAAAGCTATCAAGGACAGTCCAGGAAACAGATAAATCAATCTTTAACCCTTTTTTGACAAGTGGACTTGTGCATCCTTATGATATGGATGAGTTCATTTCTAGTTTTAGGGATCTGTATGAACGTTTTCACTTTTGTCGTAGTTGGAATAGAAATTCCTGTAAGTATACAACGTAGATCCTTATCAGACGCCGCGATCTGTGTCGTCTGAACTGGGTCTGCACTATTTTCATATGTCCACAAAACGGGATTCCAGTCGTAAAAGGGTTAAGCCTATGTGGTTTTTTACTGCCCTTGGTGTAAAGTACCGATACATATGACTTTTTTAAATCTCTACCTGAGGACATGTACACAATGACAAAATCTCGTGGACTAACTTTGAAAGTAATGATTTATTCCGTCATGGTGAATACAAAAAATGAATATATGAGTAAATGAAGTGATATTCACAGTCTAATATAAATCAAATGCAACTCGACTCAAAATTTGATAAAATAAAATCTTAAAGATATTCTTCGAAAGCAGAGCACACATTCAAAAGAAGGAACATGGGCCATACTTCGAAGTTTCGGCTATCGAGCCTCACCAGTGACCCTGAAAATACATGCTTTCCTCCGCCCTTACCTGTCTGATATCGATAGTGTACTACACAATGGCGCGAGATAGGAAATCGTAAAATAATGCTTCGTCAAACTGCTGCTGATAAAGGCACATATGATTCCCTGATATATTTTGAAAGTCTGGTCTTTCACCGAATTTGTCAGATTGTTTTCTTGTTTTTCATAAAAAATATTTATTGCTTCAAAACACCGATTTCATAATGACATGCCCCAAAAGTCCTTTTCCCTTTGGGGTTATGTTGGAATGTCGTATATGTAATAACCGTAAACATGGGAATTAACGTGACGTCGCTCTAAACAATCTTTCAGACGAATCGCGACGACGCCTAGTTGTGACATGGGGTTCACATTGATTGACTTCAATTCTTAGCTTCGCCAATGTTTGCTATAGTATTTTATTATCCAACTGAGAAGCGAACTCCAGGCCTATAAACGTCTCTACATTTATCTATGTTCATCTTCCCTGGCTAAGGGTAGCAAGTCCACTTTGTACCATACTTACTATTGGCCGACGGCCTACTTGAAAGTCGGCCACCTTTTGGCTGCATCAAGATGTTCCCTTGTTATTAGACCAAAGCACCTGTTGTAAAACACAGTTGTATAACAACTTCGCATGTTCAAAAACATTGATTTACTAGTTAAATCTTGACCCTCTACTCTGTTTATTTATTTTTTTTTTGGCTTATAGTTCACGGTTAACACGATATTTTTCTATCGACAAGAACGTCTGTTATGCAGATGTTTTTTACGAATAATTTAACTGGATGCGATGGAACTTGCTCGCATCCAAAGAAATGGCGCAAGGGAAAAATTGATTTACGCATAGGCTGTCGGCTAAGGGGTTACGTAAGGAACAAAGTGTACTTTGTAGCCTTGGTCTGCGTCATTCTTTCTATCTATATTTCCAGTGTTGAAAATTTTATAATGTAGACACGCTTCAGGCAAACAGATAACGCATTTCCGAACAGCACAATTGTTAATATGCGTTGTCTTTAGAAATCTTTATTATATGCAAGCGGATTCCTATTTACCGGTGTATATTGATGTGTGTGTGTGTGTGTGTGTGTGTTTGTGTGTGTGTGAGAGAGGATGGATGGATATCTTATGTCCTTTTGAAATATCAGGCCAATGAGAGAGTGATGATGAAAGGCTGTGCGCAATGATACTCCGTTTACGATTGAAAAAAAAAATCCGACTCCAGTGGGAGGGGGAAAAGAGAGAGAGAGAGAGAGAGAAAGAGAGAAAGAGAGAGAAGTTGTAATGCGTTAGATAGGTGCATGGGCTGGTCGTTGTAACTTTATTAGGAGGTCAAATAAAACTTCAAATTTTAAGTCATACTAGGTTGGTCGAGAATTATTCTTGGAAAGAGGAAGTCATAGACTACATCAACTGTGGATTTGTAAAGTTCTGTAACCAGCTTGACCACAACATTGTTTGTTTTAGGATCATCTTAAGTAACACAGGTATAAATTTCATTTCTAAACCCTTTAACAGTATCAATGAACGGTGCTTTATGCTTGCAACTGGTGTAGACATGGATTGAAGTTTTCCTATGCTTGTTTTAAATTTAGCTAAAAATGTCTCTTGATCTTTGAATTTCAATCTCAATTAGGCAGTTCTTTGCACATTGGGATTTCACTCAATTATGACATATTTCATTTTGTACCAGGTTGTGAAGATTTTTGGGTGACCCTAATCCCTGTTTGATTGGGATTAACTCAGGCATATGAAAAACTACACCTAAAAAAATTCATCTTATCATTGCATTCTGAAAGAGCTTTGCTAGTTAGTCGTTATATATATTATCAATTCAGACGGGTTTGTAGATGTAATAAAATCCAAATAATATAACAGTTTTTGGCATTTATGTTACAGACAGTGCACAACGCTGTCAGCGTTCAGACAGCGGTTGGAATAAAAATTGTGGTTTATTTTTCCAAGCCACATTATATAAATATCATTAATCATTTAGTGTAGTAAAATAATACATGAGCAAAAGGGGCTCATAGCAAAACGTTTTATTTATTTATTTATTTATTTTTCCTACAGATAATAGGAACTCAGAACATATTGTTATTGTGTTTTACCAAGCCCTTATTAGAGCAGACTAAGTGGTATTACCAGAAAGGAGGTCTTGAAATCGCGCCTATGAAGATAGTATACTACTATTTGACACACTTACACTTATATTCACAAACCGTAACAGGTTAGATGAAAATTTTCTGATAGATAAAAAAGCCTGTCGAGTCGTTCCGCATATAAACGTCTCTACATTTATCTATGTTCATCTTCCCTGGCTAAGGGTAGCAAGTCCACTTTGTACCATACATACTATTGGCCGACGGCCTACTTGAAAGTCGGCCACCTTTTGGCTGCATCAAGATGTTCCCTTGTTATTAGACCAAAACACCTGTTGTAAAACACAGTTGTATAACAACTTCGCATGTTCAAAAACATTGATTTACTAGTTAAATCTTGACCCTCTACTCTGTTTATTTATTTATTTTTTTTTTGGCTTATAGTTCACGGTTAACACGATATTTTTCTATCGACAAGAACGTCTGTTATGCAGATGTTTTTTACGAATAATTTAACTGGATGCGATGGAACTTGCTCGCATCCAAAGAAATGGCGCAAGGGAAAAATTGATTTACGCATAAGCTGTCGGCTAAGGGGTTACGTAAGGAACAAAGTGTACTTTGTAGCCTTGGTCTGCGTCATTCTTTCTATCTATATTTCCAGTGTTGAAAATTTTATAATGTAGACACGCTTCAGGCAAACAGATAACGCATTTGCGAACAGCACAATTGTTAATATGCGTTGTCTTTAGAAACCTTTATTATATGCCAGCGGATTCCTATTTACCGGTGTATATTGATGTGTGTGTGTGTGTGTGTGTGTGTGTGTGTGTGTGTGTGTGTGTGTGTGAGAGAGAGAGAGGATGGATGGATATCTTATGTCCTTTTGAAATAATATCAGGCCAATGAGAGAGTGATGATGAAAGGCTGTGCGCAATGATACTCCGTTTACGATTGAAAAAAAAAATCCGACTCCAGTGGGAGGGGGAAAAGAGAGAGAGAGAGAGAGAGAGAGAAAGAGAGAAAGAGAGAGAAGTTGTAATAGGTTAGATAGGTGCATGGGCTTGTCGTTGTAACTTTATTAGGAGGTCAAATAAAACTTCAAATTTTAAGTCACACTAGGTTGATCGAGAATTATTCTTGGAAAGAGGAAGTCATAGACTACATCAACTGTGGATTTGTAAAGTTCTGTAACCAGCTTGACCACAACATTGTTTGTTTTAGGATCATCTTAAGTAACACAGGTATAAATTTCATTTCTAAACCCTTTAACAGTATCAATGAACGGTGCTTTATGCTTGCAACTGGTGTAGACATGGATTGAAGTTTTCCTATGCTTGTTTTAAACTTAGCTAAACATGTCTCTTGATCTTTGAATTTCAATCTCAATTAGGCAGTTCTTTGCACATAGGGATTTCATTCAATTATGACATATTTCATTTTGTACCAGGTTGTGAAGATTTTTGGGTGACCCTAATCCCTGTTTGATTGGGATTAACTCAGGCATATGAAAAACTACACCTAAAAAAGTTCATCTTTTCATTGCATTCTGAAAGAGCTTTGCTAGTTAGTCGTTATATTTATTATCAATTCAGACGGGTTTGTAGATGTAATAAAATCCAAATAATATAACAGTTTTTGCCATTTATGTTACAGATAGTGCACAACGCTGTCAGCGTTCAGACAGCGGTTGGAATAAAAATTGTGGTTTATTTTTCCAAGCCACATTATATAATAATCATTAATCATTTAGTGTAGTAAAATAATACATGAGCAAAAGGGGCTCATAGCAAAACGTTTTATTTATTTATTTATTTATTTTTCTTACAGATAATAGGAACTCAGAACATATTGTTATTGTGGTTTACCAAGCCCTTATTAGAGCAGACTAAGTGGTATTACCAGAAAGGAGGTCTTGAAATCGCGCCTATGAAGATAGTATACTACTAGACTAGTTTAAATAGCGCTCGACTATCACTATAACTATACTAAGAACTAAGACTATCGGGTGGCGGATTCACACCGAATATACTTTGATCTTCAATGACATAGGTAGCATATGGTTTAATCAGTTTCACTTCATTTATGTGCCATTTGTGGAGACAAATTTGTAAAAACCCGAAGAATTCATTGAATAATAATTGAATTTATGAACTAATTATTTAATACCAAACGATGATGAAAACTAAATCCGCCCATTCAGATAGTCAGTTACTCAAGCGCATCAAAAGCGTGCGCATTTCACTTTCACCCTTGTGAATAGATATTCTACGAAACTCTAAAGAATGGTATACCATGAGTTGGTTGGTTGAGTGTTTGGGGCTTCGTTTAAACATTTTATTTCTCTGTTTTCGTAACATCTATATATATATACATGTATATTACAACATACAAAATAAACTAGGATTGACACGAAATCGAATTGCTTATTTGATGCTCCTCCTAAAGGGGCTAAACAACCTTTAAGACAGCATTTCAGTCTTTATAGAGCCGTCTCACAAAGAAAAAGACAAAGAAAAAGAAGATACCAGGGTTTAGATACGGTCAAAACACTTCAAGCCCACACCTGCTGCAAGTGCAGCCGGTACTTGCCATTCCATTTTCCAAATTACACGCAGTAGGGCGCTCCGACACTGAAACTTACTTATCACCGTCGCACGTATCAATGGCCCCGATTTACGATTAGCAAAAGCAGCTAACTTTCAAGTGCGAAGCGTCTTTTATACGGACATACCAATCTCTGAAAGTGGCATAACATACTTGCATTCATTTTATTTGATTCCCATTCTCTCTATCGGGCCATCCACTAACTGCCTGGCATGAGAACTGGAAAGATAGCCTATTCCGTGGCTACATCCGCAGTTTGCTGTCGGTTTAAGCTGCAGTGTGCAAGTGCAGCCTGCTAAATACTTTGTCTTATTAGGGCTCGTTTCGAGCAACTTGATATCTCAAAAGGCTGATCAAGATGTTGGACGAGTAACTTGATTGTTTACTCTTTTGAAATACAGATACGGGCCTCTGTGGCTCAAACATTAGGTATCTCACCGCTGTGTGTTCAAGCCTCGGCAGCGTAAATGGAGAAGGCCAAGTTCTGCCTACGGAAGGTTAGGTGGTTTTTCGCCGGACTCTCCGTTTTTCACCCACCTCTGATTAACTGCTTGATAGAAGTGAAATATTCTTGAAGAGCCATAAAACCCATGTCCTATCCTGTGTACAAATAGATACATTCCTTTTTATTCTTTCGAAGCAATTACAAAGACATGACGAGACTTTATCTTTGAACCCACACAGAGACACCAGCACCGTACATGGAATCGAATGATTGTCCTCCTACCCCGTATAATTATCTTCAACCGTTCTGACGTTTGATTAACGTAAAGGGTAAAGGTTCCAATAGCCTATTAGCCGTTGGGGTTAGAGGCCCACTGTATCGTAGGCACAGCAAATGAAAGGCGGAGCCCATTCCCCTCCTTTCGCTCCCTTATCCTTCCCTAATTCGAAGCCGTTACCTATTTACTGCTGGGTTGCCAGAGAGTGTCTTTCAGTCGTCGCATAGCAAAACCAGGACGCGATCTCACGACCTTGCGGCGATTTTCTGAACCATAAAAAGCACTCGACCATGGACACACAAGAGTCTAACGGAGGAGTCATTTGTAGGCATAAGAGAAATAACATATGAGGAAATATGTGTAAAACTAAAGCTGGGCTTGTAAATAAGCTGTGTATAGTTAGATCCTTTGGAATCCAAGGAATACACAAAAGAAATGAAAAGAGCAGACTCGGTCTAACTGAATCTGTTCATTACCAGTAACGAAATTTGCACACCGGTCACTCTCCCTAGCACCGGCTTAAGCAGAACTCTATTTTCAACATGTTTCGAAACGAATTCAATGATCCCAAAGGACCAGAAAATATAAGCTTCCAATATGATGATGTACGAGGAGACGTTTTACGGCCGCCACACGACACAACGCCAGCTGCAGTGAATATGAACGACTTCTGTACAGTTAGATATGGACGGACACTCGGCGGCGGGTGTGTGCAACTATGGTTACGTATGGCTGAGCAACCCGGGGAACGTCGTTACGAGAATTGCACTGTTTGCCTGGACCTGTCTCATTCTGTCCGAAAACTGGGCTGGTTTGGGGTGTTATGTGAGTGGTTTGGGGTGGTAAGTGGGTGGCTTGGGTGTGTTTTGGGGCGATTCCACGGACCCCATAATCTGTAGCTGAACATGAACAGTCACGGAAGCTTTTTTCGGAAGATTAGTCCCTCTCGAACAATAGCCTTAACTGATGAGAAGCAAGCAAGTTATAACTGCGAATATAGCGTGAAATCTATGATAATCAACACAGGCATTATACAAACATTATACATTAAGTGCAAGAAATACGAACTTGACTGAAACAAACGAAATATTGCGATGTTATTCCCTTCTCTTCTCCAACTTTCCGACAGGAAATTTTATCCGCCACACCGGTTCCAGCTTACTTGCACATGGCCGCATGTAAACAACTCGTATGAGTTCTCTCTGATGGCTTTAAAATCGGCTTTTGAGTCGATGAAATATAACATAATTGTGCCGATATTGAATCTGGTTATGACTGTCGGTAGCCTCGCTGAAGAATATGCCTCCTTCAGCTCCAAAAATGAGGTCAAATTTGGTTGACACGCGGTTGGTGAAGCTGCTGCCGCTTCCATTGAAAAATGATTGTTTTCCGCCAACGAATGATTGGTCAATTCGATCACGTGGTCGAGATCCACGTGACATAATTCCGATCAGGTCTACGGAAAGTGACGGAACCGCTATGAAATTGACTATTCGACGATAAATGTTCAAGTTTCCATACTCTACTAGTGGTAAAAATGTCTAAATACAATCATTGTGAAAAACGCTTTAACCTTAACGTCTGGTGATAAAATGTGGGTTGATGTGCATATACTGAGTCAAAAAACTGCCTCAAGGCAGAAGGAACATGTTTTTGTGAAACGTCATATTGCTCTTCAACATATAATTTTCGTTTTCTGGTTCCCGTCGAGCTACGGGACAATGAGTGGGGGTCCACGCTTATACATTGTAATTTTACCATTTTTTTCAAGTTTATGATAACGACAGTATATCATTTTAGTTGCCAACTTAAATGACCCACATCGGTCCTCAAACCTTTAAAGTGAACTCAAGGATGTTTTATTACTTTAAAAAAATGCTAATCACGGCCATTTAATGACGAGACTATTGTGAGAAGCTTGCAGCTATACCTCACGATAAAATATTTCTTGCTGATAGAGCGATGGGGCTTTTAAATGCAAAATGTTTAATAAAGTGTTATATGAATTCTGTGAAACGTGAAGTAGCAAAAATGCGGCAAACGAAAGTGTCAAATTGATTGCCAAGACAGAATTGTAAAGATCAGCATTCCAAGACACCTTGTAATGTTTCTTCATTTTTATCACCACGAATTATCCACGTATGCCCCCATTTGTTGTCATATTAATCTAGAATATTTTTCTTCTTTCTTCCTGGACGATTGTTCTGACATCTCCAGATAATTGAGATATCTTTGAAGTCAGTCATCTATGGTACAGCTTCCTTTATACAAATGCGTTATGGCCTTGAGTGTTACCCTAATTATGATGTTATTACTTCAGGAATGAATATCATTTTTTCTGAAGTTTATCGAAGTATAGACTACAATGGGTCGCGTGCAAAGTCAATGAACCCCTTCGGGGTTCATGAAAATTTGCTACCGACCCAATGTAGTTTATACTTCGATAAACACCAGAAAAATTAAGTTCATTTCTTATATTTACATTCTTTTCTATCTATTAATTGACCACAAATTTGTGTTGTTTTTAATCGCTACAGTTGGAGCAGAAAACAAAACAAACAAAAAAATACATTTATACGCAGATTTTCTACTCACAACAGAACAGCGTCATAACGTCGCCTACGTCCAATCAGATTGAAGAGAACCATGGTTTATTTTGACGTCACTTAACTCATGTAACGTCGCGTGAACCGATGTAGTTGTTGAAGTATAAACTACATTACGTTCTAATGGTTTATCATAGGGCTTTCCAATAAATGCACTGAAAATGTAAATACCAGTCAACACGCTCTTGTTGGTATTCTTTCTGCCGTACTTCATTACAAACAGTGTTCACCGATAGTTTTTAGTATAGTTGGATAGTCGATAGTTTGGGCTTATTTAAACTAGTCTACTATTTGACACACTTACACTTATATTCACAAACCGTAACAGGTTAGATGAAAATTTTCTGATAGATAAAAAAACCTGTCGAGTCGTTCCGCATGTTTTGGTCAGAAAGTTTTCATGAAGGTGTTTTAATTTATTTATATAATAGTGTTTAAAATAGAACCGAAATAGGCAAGAAGTAAGCAAAATAACTCGTATTTAAATCAGCTGAAATAAAATGAAACTTAAGGTGGTGATTTATGGTAAATGTAAAAATCTGCATAAAACCATAAATAAGTAACGTATCTCCCTGAAAGTTAGCAGACTTCTTATTTTTGTTGTTCTTTACAGTCTAGAATACAAAATAGACGTACATGCTGCTTAAAAAAGTGTTAAAATGGCACGTGTATTTCTTATTGCTCATGCGTGTCTTATATTATTGCAAGCAGTTGTCGTAAATCCTGCTGAACGTACATGTATTGTTTCTGCGATGTTTCAACTTTAGTTCGCCTTAAACCTTTTTTTAAAAACTGTACAGGGTTCGCTACCATAAAGTATACCTAGCTAAGCAGATGACGTATGCCAACATCTGAAATTTTGCGACAATGCCAGAGCAAGATTATACATTTATATGAATACTTTTTTTAATCTTTGTTGTACTTATTGCATGTTTGTCATGATCTGTTATTGTGAAATTTTTGCCAGTAAGTGCTAATAGAATCACCTACCTTTATTTCTTCTTCTGTTGCCTCTATGGAATCTTTGCTTGCTGTTTCAGGATATTTAGATTCGTCGATGGATTCATTATGTACTTTTAAATTCTGTGAAAATATAATCTTAACAAATACAAACAAGAAATACACAAAATAAAAGTTTAAAAAGTTCAGAGTTTTGGTTGACCTGCGATGATAATTTAACAAATTTCTGAATCAATGAAAGTGCTTGGCAACAAAAAACGATATTTACAAACAAATGTCAAATTTATGCATTCATGAAATGCGTCACTGTTAAAATAGTTTACACAAAAAAGTGCTATTTATATAGTTTGTTTGTAAATATATCCTTATAGCCTTACAAAGTGCTTATTAAACTTTGATATTGTACATACACTCCTCTGTTAAGTGCAATGGAAGATACCTATTCGATTGGAAAACATGAAGAAGATGCCGGCAGCTGTGCAATAAAAGCTGATCGCAAATATGTTCTTGACAAGATTAAAATAACACTTAAATGATTATCAATGCACGCAAATATGGTCTCTCTGTAGTAGTCGCGTTTATAGTATATTTATTCTTGTTTACATAGACATAGCACTTCGAAAACTAGCTGAAATTCGCATACTAATAAAATACAACAATTTAAAATCTTTAATATCGGCTGCACGTATTATTAATTATCAGTCTAATAAATTAATTATTTAAGGTACTTCAAAATGTCAATATGTATTGGTGGGTAAAATATACGGATGCTTTGTATTTTGACGTGTAACAAGACTCATGTGAACTCCTATTCGGAGTTACAGAAAAAATCATAAGCTATGCATTTTATAGTTTATACTTTTGTTGTTGAATGCAAAATGCATAATTATTGAATTAATCAAACACTTTCTTGAACTCGGCCAATTTTGGAAACGTAGAACTCCTTTTTTCCTTTGTCAGATATACATATATATTTGCACCAATATGTAGCATAATTTATGAATTTCAGAAGTCGGAATGTATTTTTCACCAAAAGGTCACTAAAAACCAAGGTTTATGATTTAAAGAACCGTGCCTAACTTGTTAATACAACGAAAAGTGACAGTCTGGTGTACATGATATTGACCTATGTAAAGTTGCCTGTAAAGCAACCCCTCATGTATATACTTGTCAGATACGATCGTATGAGTGCTGGGTGCTATTAATTAAGTAGAAATGGTAAGCTTGTATAATCAATTTTGGAAGTTTCACATTCCGATTTATTTAATGCACGGATTACACTATATGTTGGTGCAAAAAATATATTTTTGAAGAAAGAAATGGAATTCTGCATTTTCAAAATTTGGCAAAGTTCAAGGTTATATGTGACATATTTACAGATGTTTATTTTTTATTCAACAACAAAAAATATATATCATGATATGCATATTTTATGATGATTTCTATTTTTCAGAATATTGTATATTTATTTGTTCTTGATACACCTCAAAATTCAAAGCACCCGTATATTTTAGCCATCAAGTCATATCTACTTGTAGAACTACCTTAATGACAACATAAATGTCCGTATGTATTATCGCAATTTAAACTTTTATGACCAGTTGAATTGTCCATTCGTATGATTGGGATGAGTTAATTTGATAATTTTAGGGGTTTATAGTTGATTTTTTCATCTATTGTTCTTTGTATAGAAATCATGTGAGCAAACAGTGTAGGTCCTGATCAGACGCCGCGTTCTGCGGCGGGTGTCCAATTTTGAAAGAGTTAAGTAGGACAAAACTGGTTTTCAACACTAGAAACCCGTTTACAGGACTAATACAAACCATGCAAAAACGGGGCGTCTGATCAAGATCTACACTCTTGGCTTACAGTAATTTCTTTGCAAAGAATACTAAATGGAAATATCAACCAGAAACTCCTAAGAATTGAAATTAACTCATCCCAATAGTAAATATGACAAGTCCACCGGTCAAAAATGATTACATTTTGTGGAATCCATTGAATCAGTTATAGTTATTCACCATTGCCCTTTTATACTAGTTGCTTCTGTCGGCCCAATGTGATGTGAAACCGCACTTGTCTGTACCAAAATGAAAGTGCTCATTCGACAAAACAGTTATCCTTGAGTACCTCGTATTTTATAGTGTCTTCTCATGAATCAGGTCTTTCAGAAAGTGGGTCCGTATCTTCGTCTTATTGAATGCCTACTTCATGTTTCGGAAGTTCGTTCTGTTCTTCACCAGTGTGCTCTGTGGTATTATTTGGGATGCTGTTGAACTCCTGATCATCTTTATAATCGTGCTCGGAATTTTGACCAAACGTAAAGGACTCGGATTCTTTATCCACTGGAGGGTCGATTGTCTTGCTCACTTGCTCTTCAGTCTTCTATAAAACATTTTATCCGATAATTAATATTTAATCTAAAAAAGATAGGCAATAATCAGGAATAAAAAAAAACACAAAACAAACAAATCACATATATTGGTTATAGAAATAAACAGACAGACCATCATATATGCCAATTCTCTTTGACAAAAGAAAAAGACAGACCAGTGCTTATTCTTCTCCACTGCGCTACCGTGGCTCCTCCTTAGTAGTTACTATATACCTAGTTATTACCTTTGGCTTTACATTGCCCTGAGCTATTTCAGTTCCTTTATTATCTAGATTGGTATTTGAATTTTCTTGAAGTCCTCTATTTGTGTCAAATGCAGTTTGGTCTTGATCAGGAGTGTCTGTGTGTTGATATGGAAGTCTGTTAAATCGTTCGACACCTTTGTCATTGCGATTTGTTGTCTCTTTAAACATAACCGGTTCTGCGTCTTTGTCAACCGGAGGTTTAATTTCGCCGTTTGACTGTTTTCCAGCTTTCTAAAAGTAAAAGTAATATATCAGTAAGTAATGCAATTTAAAAGAAGGCATTTATTACTACATTTTTTTCTGACGATACTTAGTCAATTATATCAGCTTTAAAGTAAACATATTGAAATTCAGTAAAAATATTTCCCCAAAAGATCGAATGTCCCAATACTGAAGATTTCTTGCATAAATATCTTTTCAATAAAATCTGAAAATGAAGGATAAAATTATGAGCATAAAATAATTAATGTTTTCCCCCAAAGACCTTACTTAATTTTGCATTACCTTTATCTTGCAAGACATTAGAATTTAATTTTCTTCGCAAGCTTTGCGCGTGAAACGGCCGAGGGAATGGCGTATTAAGGATTCGTTTATCAGATTACAACACAGAGTGTAATCCATCTAAACTTACTTACAAAAATCATGGTTGAATCAAAAGTACGATCAGGGTCTTAGCCACAATCAGCGTCCATAAGAAAAGTTTTCTTAACTTGCAGATGCAAATGCAAGCCTTAAATCATGAACGCAAAATATGTCTAAGATTCTAAGTTGTTGTTTTTTTGTTTTTTTTTTTGATTATACTAAAAATTTGCAGGACGTATTTTCCGAGCTGCTAACGGAAATAAGTATGTCAATATATACTTGTAGTCTTTCGCAAATATCTAAGTATAATTCATGAGTCGCAAGACCTTTGGCAGAAGCCAACGTTTAAACACTAAATACAAAATAAAAGACTGTTAAGGCATGCAATCGCATAAGCAAGAGCATACAATACATTTAATATCAATATAAATTTACAATGAAAGTAGAACATGAGCAATGATTAGGAATTAATATAATCAAAGCCCACACCCCGCTCTCAAAACCAATAGGGAAAGAAACACACGCACACGGACAACTTGACACAAGTACAAGAAAGACACTCACGGTAAACCGAATGAGCAGCTCTTTTCCAGATAGGTGGTCATTCAGCTACCCTAAGCAAAAGCAGCATCAACATCTATTTTGATCTATTTTATTTTAACTTACAAAACAAAACAAAACAAAAGGCAGATTGGGTAGTAAAACAGGTGACCAAACCGCCTAGGAACATAGACAAGCGGACATAGCACAACATAACATCAAGGAACCACAACAGAAGTACCGCCTTGGAACGGTCAGCAAAATATTACTGAGGGGGGAGGGGCCTTAAACATGTTTTACCGGTACCAAACCTCGCCCTCTGCTTCTGCAGTGGTTTGAAACATTTAGTGAGCTGTTTGGTCTGCACGAAGGTTTCCTAACCGTCAATGAAACATCATCGGAAACAAACAAATCACGTAAAAGTCCTATGATGAATCAGAAATGAGGCTCGACGGAAATAACGTATTGCGACACTAGGAGACCCCTGGAAAGTCAAACAACGCTACTCAAACACCGGAGGAACCTCTGTTTAATCAGTATTTTGCCCTTGCCTTTAATATGATAGAAAAAAGATATATAGGCAAGTAAGTGCATTTTGAATTGGAATCCTGGAATACCAAAACGAGAGCTGTACACGAAATGTAATGCTTCGTGAGCTTGCTTACTTTTTCCAGTGTTCTACAGAATGCATGAAACCTTTTTAAGCGCTGAAACTTATTCATTTAGTTACTGTTATAGTTTCTGCTACTCCGCTATTTTTGTCACTGTTCTAGCATATACAAATTTACAGGATACATTTTAACTATGCTAGGCTTGCTAATTGTTTGTTTCTAATGAAGCTTTAAAGTAAAAGGAGCCAAAGTACCCAAACCATAAGTACGACCTTGTAAACCATAGAAACATTAACAAATTCGAAATATGTACAGAAGACTCGACAGTATCGGATCAAGTTCAATAAAAATCCTGTTTCATGGTATATGAAGGCTTGAATAACGTTTGTCATGACACATAATAATTGCATATTATCCATTCTATCTGTCCATGTGAAAATATTTACCAAACGTTTCCCTTTAAGAGCAAAAACCTATCCAGACTTATAGGAAGGTATTACGACAGTGACGAATTAAGTGCGACTGTTTCGGATCATGTGATATTACTAAATGGCAGAGTTTGTAGAGGGGTTCTGCCACAATTCTCAGCATCAGTAATTCGGGTAAATAATCAGATAGTCATACCAAATCTCAGTGAAAACATGTACGGCCTTTCACTGATATTTTTCACATGGTCCTTCACCTGTAAGGGTTATATCTGTGTAATGATCTTTGCACATATTATATCTGAAATTTGTAACTCATGAATCCCCTACGCCCCATAGCACGGACTGTAATTCTTAACTCATGAATCCCCTACACCCCATCGGACGGACCCTCTTAAACAGCGAAGACAATAATCTACCTAGGAAATTATTGTGGAACCTTCTAAGACCGTAGCTTGTGATCAAAATCAACCAATTACGATGATTTTCAACCTAAACTAGTCTAGTCTAGTATATCATATCACTTTGTGATATCGTTAAGGCAACGACTCTACAACAATCCCTTTCCATCTTTTCTATTTTTAGCTGCCCAAGCTGAGCCAGTAAAAGCTATCCCCGTCCATTCATAATATTGTCTCCCCACCTCTTCTTCTGTCTACCTCTCTTTCACTTTCGTGTAAGTGTGCCCAGCAGAATTGTCTTTGCTAAACCAGAAGACCTTGAGACATACCACCTCTTTTTTCGTTCCTTGACAAAGGTCAGGAGTTCGTCATAATCTTCAATGGCTGCTTGGATCTTCCTGCGAACCTTCATATTGGTTACTTAGTCTTTTTACGAAATGTTCAGTAACCTTGGCATTCAACTGGTGGTCTTCTTTTGCTCCAGTACTCCAGTGGTGTTGCTGACGCCCCAGGGATCTCCGGGTGTCTCAACACGTTTTGGCTGTCGAGTCCTCATCCTTGCTTCATCACGGTCTTTTCTTGATCTTAATTGTTGACCGTGATGACTCTCTGATGAGTTAGGGGACCTCCATACGAACCGAATTACCAACTAATTGTGTGCACCGCAGCGGAGGGTGAGGGTGAAGGTTTGGGCCCAGTAAACCGGTTTAAACCCCCCAGTAGTTATTACTGACCGTCCCAAGGCGGTACTTTTGTTGCGGTTGCATTTGTTTTATGTTCGATGCTGTTTAATTTATTGTGTTCTCAGTTTAATCCTTCTATCATAAAAATAGAAAATAGGTAAAAATAATTGTTAAATGTTTTCCATATAGTTTGCTTAGTCCGTTGTAACCCGTCTGTTGGTCTAAATTATTTAGTTCAATAAAGATAGCTGAGCTGAGTTGCCATCTATTTGGGAAAGAGCTGCTGACTCGGCTTATCACTTGTAATTTATTGTTTGTTGGGATGTCTTTGTCTATCTTTCCCTTTGATGTTGGGGATAGGGTTTGGGATCTGATTCAGTCAGTTCCTGAAGTGTAGTTACTCTTTAAATTTGGGTAGCATCTCATCTCAGAGGTCTGCGTTTTTTTTTTCCTAACTCTGCTATCAAGATCCATGACTCACAGGCATACAGAAAAAATGGATATGGCAAGGGAGCGCATGTTTCACCTTTGATCCAAGAGATATGTTGCTATCTCTCTATATTGGCTCCAGCTTTGTCCGAGCTGCAGTGGCTTGTGGTATCCTTTAGAGAACCTCTGGTTTTTGCGCCGCTCTTTGGTACTTTAAGCTAGTTACTATCACAAGCTTCTATTCTTAGACCTTGGTCTCCCTATGGGTCCACTGGTGCAGTTTGTCATTATTTTTGTCTACTCAGCACTTATTTCCATTTTATACCTTGTACAGATTTTGTCAAGACTTTTGACTAGGGCTTCTAGTACCAGAAATTCCTCAGCAAGAGCATCAATGCTATCGGCACCCCGCAAATTGGTAATATTTCTGGCATCTATGCTTACCTTTCTATCATGTTCTTCCAGGGCATTAGACATGCTCTTTTCGTGAAAAATATTGAAGAGGGTGGGTGAGAGAAGACATCTTTGCCTAACTCTAATTGTTGTTCTGAACTATTTTCCTGTGCTGCCATTCATCTGAATTCGCTAATAGCCTTGTCATATAGGTGCTCAAAGCGCGAACTAGATTTGCATTGATATTGTCCTTCCACATGATGGCCTATAAGGCTCATGCCATACCAATCAAATGCTTTTTTTGAAATCTCTGAAGACATGGTACAGATTCTGTTGATATTGCAACCTTTAACAATTAAATAACATCTCTGCCTTAACATTGGTGTTTAAATTGCATAAAAATGCAACAAGCGGCGGTTCTAATCTGCGTCTTCACAGTGTACAAATGGTCATGTCATGAACGCTTGTCATTAATAGCCTCGTATGCATGCGAGTCCAACTCGAATGTATATTCAGAATGTAATCAGAAACTTAGTTGTGCTATGCATAACCTAAATTATCATATGCTTGTACGTGACGCGTGGGTGGTGGATGTTTTACGACTGACGTGTTTTATTATTTTAATCCTGTGGTCTAGGCGCACCAGCCACTAAGGTAGTTGAATATGGCTTGTTTTCAGCAGCGGACCATGCATCCAATATAACGCTTTCCAGTTGATGCACGTATTTCATTTTAAACTACCTACTGATCCGTAAGTGTCACACATTGGTTGCTCACTTTTCAAGTCTATAAATTCGTGAAATACTGGGATGTCATCAAAATACTGACTGTCTGCAATTTCAGGGATGCCAGAACACACAGGAAAGCAGGCTTGGTATCAATCGCCTGATGATAATACAGTATCATAACCGAAATCTTTTGTGCGGGTAACGAGCAACAGACAAAATGCAAGCGCTGCTGACGAGACGACAAGCTTTTCAGCAACTCTGATTTGTTTCGCAGCTGGACATTTTGATCTACTGTTTTACCCTGCAAATTGTTACTGGACTAGTTTGATGACTGCAATGTAATGGTAAAACATATTTTCTTTATTTATGTAAAAACTGGAGAAGAAGTTATAAGTGATCCGATACTGTCGCTGATACTGTCGAGTTCATTGTATATAGATACTCAAACATAGACCCCACAACAGCCACTCTTTATAAAGTGTATATGATTCTTTATAAATCATATTGATAGAAAGGGGCAATATACTGGATCTAAAGTCTGAACATGTATGGCAATATACTGGATCTAAAGTCTGAACATGTATATCATAGAAACATTGGCAAATTCAAAGCCCGAACTTAATAAGAAAGACGTGTGAGCAGATATTCGTTCTTGGTCAGCATCCCCTACCTCTAAACTGCATCAGTTATGCGTGATTAGTCTGTAAAATTGAAATCGAGATGGTAAAATGAGACTCAAGGCTAGAGAATTGGTTATTTCAATCAGAAACAAAGGAACTGCTAGTGATGTAGGGGTACAAGCCAATGCAAATAAAAATAAAAGTAAATTAAATACAGTAGATAAATATGATATACATTTACCTCGTTAATCAGCATATGGTTGCTCTGGACTCTTTCTTGCTGAAACAAAAAAAAATGTTCCTCAAAACTTAATTGTCTAGTAATACAACAAATTTATTGACCTTATACAGCAAATTGCATTTATTAGTAATGTAATGCGTCTTTGTCGCATAACATTACAGCTTCCTCGAAGTAACATACACTGATATCTTTTGATAGCAATTCAAACGTAATTCAAATTTAAAGAGTAACTACACTTCAGGAACTGACTGAATCGGATCCCAAACCTATCCCCAACATCAAAGAGAAAGATTGACAAAGACATCCCAACAAATAATAAATTACAAGTGATAAGCCGAGTCAGCAGCTCTTTCCCAAATAGGTGGCAACTCAGCTATCTATACTGAACTAAATAATTTAGACCAACAGAAGGGTTACAACAGACTAAGCAAATTATACGAAAAACATTTAACACTTATTTTTACATATTTTCTATTTTTATTATAGAAGGGTTTAAACGAGAACACAATAAATTAAACAGCACCGAACATAAAACAAATCCAACCGCAACGAAAGTACCGCCTTGGGACGGTGGGGGTTTAAACCGGTTATACTTGGCCCAAACCTTCACCCTCAGCCTCCGCCGCGGTGCACACAATTTGTTGGTAGTTCGGTTTGTATGGAGTTTCCCTAACTCATCAGAGAGTCAAAATCGTCAAATCCATGATATAAGGCTGTGCTGTACATCTGAGAGTAATTAACATTTGACAGTCCTCGATTTCCGTTCCTTAACGGGGTGGTGCTTATTTCCGGCAATTCCATCGACGAGTATTTTTTTAAAAAGGTGTAATGGGGTAATGTAGTTGTGCTCACTCTCGTAGAACAAATTTAAAGAGTAACTACACTTCAGGAACTGACTGAATCTGATCCGAAACCCTATCCCCAACATCAAAGAGCAAGATTGACACAGGCATCCCAACAAACAACAAAGCTCACTTTTACAAAAGCCATGCATGAAATGATCGGATATCGCACAACTGTGTTCTTTTTTTTGTTTCAACCCAGCATACATACAAGGGTTGATAATTAAATAACATAAACTAGCATTTATTTCATAAGTTTAGTGTCAAAATAGTATTTCAGATATATAATACCTAAGTAGCAGGCATATGACATTTAATTAACTCCTAAAGTTCTGTTTAAGAATATCGTTTCCATGGCAACGATGCCTTAAACTTATAAAGGTTTAGTCTCTAAAATTGAGCATACTTTTATGTATATTTGCTGCTGGTTAGTAACAAAATATCGCACAAAATAAGCATAAGACAAGCAACTCCATACATAAATGACGTCAGAAAAATTCACATGAGGTTCCCAGCATGAACGTGACGTCATATTCTGCAATAGTAACACGTTGAAATTTCAAATTCGACCATGAATTCGAAAGCTCAAAAGACACTCGTTGGTGATACAAGAAAGATACTCATTTCTGTATACAATCTACAAATCTACAAAGGTGTTTCCATTATTTAATTATCGACCTACGTACATCGTCTAAACAACATAGTAACGACGTCGATGCAACATTAAAGGTAGGTACCTGTACTTTGGAATGCATCATAATTTTGATGATTTTTTATCCAAGTCGTTGGAAAGCACTTATAAAGAGGAAATGAATAAATTTCACTAAAAAGTGTAAATCAAAAAATCGTAGAAAAGTCGTTTTGCAAGGGATTTCCTAACTCTGCTTCGCACACCAGTTAGCGCTATTTTTAGTTCGCGCCAAAAATAGATAACATAGCTGACGTTATGCTGCATTGCATTTCGGGATAGTTTTAACCCATCCACCATGCCAGGACCTCTGGAAGAGCTCACCGCAAGAGAAAGTTAAACGTTGGCAAATGACATCAGAAACTGCAGACTTGTAGACATATATACATATTTATTTTTAGAACTGGAATTCCAACAAAAGAAAATAAACAAAAGGGAAAACGACTATTTTCTACAACATCTGACGATTTTCTAAGTAGCAACAGTTTCAGAAAAATAAGACAATTCAATACTATCCAGAAAAAGACAAAATTATTTTGTGAACAAAATTGTTATCGCTAGGCCAGGAACCTACCTTTAATATGCCGAAACAAGCTTTTATATACGCCAACAAAGCGTCGTAACGTTGTTTCGACGTTCGTCCGATGTTGTTTCAACGTATTGTGCCTGTATAAGCTGTCTCACCATCATTATAAAAAGCGCTTCAGCCTTCAAGTTTAGTGATAAAGTATGGGTTCATGTGCATATATTGATACATATACCTGGCAAAAGTGTGGGGAACGTGTTTTTGAAAAACGGCAAATCGATCTATAAAATACATTTTTTCCTTCCTGGTTACCCGTTGAGCGATGCAATGTAAACAAGTGCGGTACAGTGAATGGGACTCCTGGGATGTACATTTTATTTTTACCAGTTTTATTGAATCGAACGTAGATCATCTTAGTTGGCAACTAAAATGACCCAAATCAATTTTCGAGCCCTTTTTATGTGAAAGTCATTGGTGTTTTGTTGGTTTAAAGCTAGCTAATCGCCGTCATTTACAGGTGAGAAGCTTGCAGCGATACCTCACGATAAAAGTTTTCAAGCTGATAGAGCAATGTGACCTTTAAAAAGAGCAATGTGTTACATTATCTTTAGATCTGAGAAAACGCACATTTTTTCAAGTTATTTTGCATCCAAATACATAACTTTAGACCTATCAAGGGATGTAATATCAGTAGAACTTCAAACGGGAATACCACCACCCCCCCCCCACCACACACACACACACTTCCAACTTCCTCCTTAAAAGTGTTGTATGGCCTGTTTATTGTGATAATTAATGTTCTTTTCTGGAAGGCTATGACTTGCCTAGTAAAACGAAATTTCGATTGATCATGGAGATTAAAAGGACTTGAATTCGATTTAAGCCGCAACTTTGATGTATGTTAAGCCAAACCGCCATGGCATTTAACCTACATTGAAATAAATTACGAACCTGACATCAGCCCCGACAGTCTGGTTCTTTTCCGGCATTTAGCCCTTGTCCAAGCCAAAGTATAAACGTAACTATACCGAATTTAGTGCGACAGACGCGCGTTTCTGTAATTACCTTTCTCAGTGTCGGTAAGCACCAAAAACCAAGTTTGCAGCATACAAAAAGCAAGGTTAAAAATGTTGACTGTTGAACATGTTTATCACAGTAAAAACAGCACATTCGGATTTCGGCTGTTGTCACACGTTACATAGAGATCTGAATTAATAATTGAGCCTCGATACGAGAAAACCAACAAAGTGGCATGTGCGTCCAGCGAAAACTCAGATCAGCCTGGTCATCCGCCCAGTCTGATCTGAGGCTTCACTGTCGGCATGGAGGTAGCTTAGACACTGACATTCCCTTAAAGCGCACAGCGAAGACTGATCAGACTGGGTGGATGCCCAGGCTGATCTGAGTGTTCGCTGGGAGCACATGCCACTTTGTTGGTTTTCTCGTATCGCGGCTCAATTACTTTTGCTCTATTTTAGCAACTGATGGTACAGCACAAATCAAATTATCATGCCCCGCAGAGTCACAGACAGTTTGTATGGGTAAGTTACATCTCTTGTGCACTGATCAAAATGAGAAAAAATGAAGATTTATGATTATACCTATACGGGAGAGGAGCTTATTACTGGACTACCTTTTGGTATTTCTACAAATTATTTTGCATTTTACTATAATATCAGCCATTAGCCAAAGAGTTTCAGTTTCATGAAAAGTAACACACTTTTACATTTTAGAGTCTGATTTCTTGTAAAAAAGGTAAAGGCGCAGTGGTGGTGGGGTGGGGGGGGGGGGTGGGGGCGGGGCGGGGTAGAGACCCTCTGTATCTTGGTCACAGCTGATGAAAAGCGGAGCCCATCTCTATCCTTTCGCTGCCTTATCCTTCCCTGATTCGAAAAAGGTATCCATTTACTGCTGGGTTGACAGAGAGAGTTATCCAGTCGTCGGATGGCGACGGTGAGCCGCGAACTCACGACCTTCCGGTGTACTATAGGATACTCTCTGGTAGGGGACAGTACTCGAACATGCCAGATGGACGGAACTTGGTCAGGCAGCGAACCCACATGTGGAAGTGAGTTTTTATTACCATTTTTCACAGAAGTATTATTTATGTACAATGTGTTTCATATGGGATGAACTAGGCCAATGTACTTCGTAGGGGAGATTCACTTTCCCGTCTAAATTCTATACAATGACTTTCGACATTTCGGCACTTCGACTTAGTTTGGTTGTTGGAAAAACATAATGTTGGCCTGAGGAAACTTTTACAACAAGGAATATCGGAAACACAATTCTATGGTGACTTGGTATAAAGAATAAGAAAAATTGTGGGCAATCTATTTATTCTGAACAATTTCGAAAACTTATTAATCGGTTATATTATTTGGATTCTTTTAAAACTAATCAGTCTTTGAGTCGACTGCCCAATTAAAATTAAGAAATTACAGTATGCTTTTTTCTGGTTTCGTCACCAGATATTGTCAGGGTCACTGACGAGGCTTTATTAGCCGAAACTACGTAGTCTGGCCCATGTTCCTACTTCTGTATGTATTCTCTGCTCTTGAAGGAACTTTTTAAGATTTTAATTAAAAGATAAGAATATAACTCGTATGTTATGCGGCAGACTGCATGCCTAGTTTTCGTTTTCGTTTGTAATTGCATGACGATGGTTCGGGCCTCAGACTCTATGACGGCCTCTTCATAAAGCTAAATAAGGAGTGGGTTGGGGCTTGATGATTTGTCTTTGGTTTGGCCCCCTGTGGTTAAACTAATGGTTTCCTTTAACTCTGGCTTAAAGTGGAAGTCGGTTTAGCCAAGAGTACTTTTCTTTGTTTTATCATAGTGAACAATTTGGTTTGTATGTCGTCGCTATTGTGCATTGATTGAGTTAGGGAGCCATTACGCGAACTAAACCTACTATGTATTTTTGTATTATTAATTGAATCTCGGGACAAGGATGAAGTTTGTCGACAGTAAAAAAAAAATATCTCCCCGGTAGTCTATGCTGCTGGCCGTTCCATGGTCGCAGTCCCGGTGCTATTCTTAATTCTATGTTGCTTTGTAGTTTTTGACTACTTAGTTTTTGCTTTGACCTAAAGCTATATATTTTAGTTGGTTGGGACCGGAGCCTTTTTGTCTGTTGCTTGGTCCACCGGGGCTCAACTGGTGACCTTCTTTTGCTTCAGATTTCCAGTGGGGTTGTTTGGCAGGCCAGGGATCTCCACCTGTCAGACGGCCCGTTGAATCTGTTGAGTCCTCGTCTTTGCTTCTTCATGGTGTTGAAATTTGATTTATGTGTTTACCGTGATGATTCATTGACGAGTTAGAGGGTTATCATGCGAACCGAACAACCAACTGAATATTTTGTACCACTTCAGAAACTGAGGGTGAGGTTGGGCCCGTAAATCGATTTAAGCCCCCAGTAATTCATTACTGACCGTTCCAAGGCAGTAGTTCTGTTGTGGTTCTCTGTTGCCTGTTTTTGGTGTCAGAGTTTCTGTGATGTTTTACCTTATGTGTGTTCTTATTATTTTTGGTTCGGTTTGGGTTGCTGAGTGGCCACCTTTTGGGAACAAGCTGCTCACTCGGTTGGCCATATGTTCTCTGTATCTTGATTATTTGTAATCTTAGTTGTTTCCAACTATGGTTTGAGGGCTGGATTTGGATTTTGATTGTTTCAGTTCCTGGTCTTTGCATACTTTTTACTTTTACCATGAGGCGCTTTATGTTATAAAGTCTTCTGCTCTTTGTCCTCGTTTTTATACGCCCGTTTGAAAAAACGGGACGTATTATGTTATGGCGCTGGCGTCCGTCCGTCCGTCGTAAACTTTTTCGTTTCCGGATATTTTCTCCTACAGTTTAGATCCGATCAAGCTGAAACTTGGTATAGAGTAAGACTATGAAGTGGACCAGCGCATATTGTTTCGAGGTTACGCTTCAATGATTTTTAACGGAGTTACAGCCCTTTACTTAGAATTTTTTGGGTGTTCGTTTCCGGATAACGCCTCCTATAGTTTTCACCCAATTAAGCTGAAACTTTGTAAATAGTAAGACTACGATGTGGAGTAGCGCATATTATATGGAAATTTTGCTCCGATGATTTTTAGCGGACTTACAGCCCTTTTAAAAAAAACTCGTCTATGGCCGTTTGTATGGCAATTCTTTAGCATTCCATAACTTGGTTACTCTTTGGAATATCATGATGAAACTTTATAACAATGTATATGAGGTTACGACAACATGTCTCATACAAGAACGGTTACTCCCCTTTACTTAGTGTTTGAATTACCCCCTTTGATTATTTTGTTAGACTATATGTGTATACCTCATATCTAACTAACCCTTAGGACTTAATAGTAATGTATATTAGGTTTACATGATATGCCCCATATAAGAACAATTGCCTCCCCTTACTTATTTTTGGAGCAACCTCCCTTTGAATATTTTCTAAGGCTATTCTTGTGCAAGCTGTAAGTAGGCAACCATACAGAATATCTTGATTAAAATTTATAGCAATGTGTATTAGGTTGAGGCTGTGTGTCTTATATAAGAATTATTGCTCCCTCTTCCTTATTCATGGAGTTACATCCGTTTGATTAATTTCTATGACTATTTTTGGGCAATTCATTACTAGGTAACGGTATGGAATATCTTGACGAAACTTTATAGCAATGTGTATTAGATTGAGACAGTATGTCTAATTAAGAATAATTGCTTCCCCTTCCTTATTTTCTTTGTTGAGTTACATCCGTTTGATTACTCTTTAAGGCTTTTCTTTTGAGAATCCTAATGTTTGGACTATCTTGATAAACTTAATAGCAATGTAGACAAGGATGAAACGGTGCAAACAATCAGAAACGGGCGTATATTGCCCCGCTTGCGGAGCTCTTGTTGTGTTTGTTTAAGCATTCTGATCACCTCGCTTGAGGAAGAAAGAGTTGATTTTTCTGCTTCTTGTGCATTTGTTTGTTTTGCGCGTGTATGTGCTTGCCCTTCTTCTTTTCCTGTTGGCGTCGGGGGTTGGCTGCGGTTTATGATGATGGCATACCCTGGACCTTTCTATTAACTTTTTTTAGTGTCTCAATATAATGTCGAATTGAAAACACTTCTCGGAATCTGAATTTTATGGCGACTTGGCGTATAAATTCAGACAAATAATTGGTAAAACTGATTTTCCTTATCGTTTAAAGAGATTAATAATTCGATATAAAATGGTTACAACAAAGATGTTTTGCGACAAATGGCATGCTCGGTGGTTAACCCAATCAAGGTTAACAACTTTGCTTACCTCTTCGATTGCACGACGGTGGACCGGGCCTCAGAATTTATGAAGGTACCAGCCTAAACCTAAAAATAGTAACATAGTCTGTTGCGCATGACACCTGTTTCGGGACGTCTCGCGTCGGGCCACTGTGGTTTAAATTGGTGGATTTCTATTGCAGCGGAATTTCAGTGTTGCTATTTCTGTGAGGCCTCTTAGTTTTTACTTTGATTTCTAAATTTCTGAGATATTACACCTTTGAGCTAAGAGTCTTCCACGCACACCGAACAGCTTAGTGTCTATTGAACCAAAGCAGAATCAAGGGGGAGGGTTAGTCGAAATCAAACCAGTTAAAGCCCCTCCCCCTCCCCCCACCACACACATACAGTAACTTCATTGCTGGCCGTTCCAAGGCGGCACTTCCGTTTTGGGTCTTCTTGGTTGTTTATATGTTGTGTGTTGCTATATCTGTTATTGATATATTGTTTGTGATGTTAAGGCTAGCCCGATGACCGTCTATCTGGGAAATAAATGGCTGTTCACCTGGCTGTCGCTGGTGATGTTTTTGGTGGTGTCTGCTTTTGTGTTGCCTTTCCCACATGGTGTATTGGGTGTGATCTGGGAGGGATGGAGTCTGTTCTTGAGGATTTTCCTATTTACTTTTCCATATACCTTTAAAGAAGTAATCTCTATGTATGTTAGTAAAAGACGACACCATAAAAAATTGGACATTGATTCCATTTCTGGCTATTAAAATGATAACAGATGTAAAACTTTAGCACTTAAACAACATTATGATAAACAGTTTTCGGGTGGCACATTTCATGTAAAATCAATTCTGAAGGAACTTAGATCATCTGGACAAAAGGAACTCGTCAGAGATACGAAACCAGCTGATCCAGTTTCATTCACTCAGTTTGTGTGCAGTAATAATAATGAGCCGCGACACGAGAAGACCAACAAAGTGGTTGTGCGCCCTGCGCAGACTCAGATCAGCCTGGGCATCTACATGGAGGTAGCTGAGACCATTGGCTACCTTTAAAGTTCTTTGCAAAAGGTCTGATCAGACTGGGCTAATGCCCAGGCTGATCTGAGTGTTCGCTGGGCGCACAACCACTTTGTTGGTTTTCTCGTGTCGCGGCTCAAATACTTTCTGACGGAAGATCCTCTGAAAATAAGGGGCACCATCAGACACACAAAAAACAAAAGACCGCATATAAATGACTTATTTTATATGCAGTAAATGTTTCAACACTGCAGATATCCCCATGCATCGGTTTTAGCCGTTCTCAATTTTCAGCCTGAACCGGAATGAGCCGAATGAGTCCAAGCGACCTAAAATATAAAATCAGTTCTCAGATGAAGAACGGAGTTATAACATGTAGTTCTTTATCTCATCAGGTTGCCCTGTATTATCCAGTCCAAATAATGGAGGAGTTTCAGTCATGGGATACACAGTTGGTGATACAGCTACATACACGTGTTCAACAGGGTACTTGCTGAGCCGTACTGCTACAAGAACATGTCAGGCAGGCAATAGTAGGGGTGGAAGTGAACCAACATGCACAGCTAGAGGTAAGATATTAGTGTAACGATTTCTACACGAACAGCAATAGATTTGTGTAGCTCTTGGTGGATTAGATTTTCCGATTATAAGACTGTGTTACTTAACACCTTTACGGATGGGTTAGAACTAGCTTTGTGACCGACTACCAAGGGAATGGCTCTTTGTTTTGCTTTCCATTCTGTATGGCCTACTACTGGTGTTGTTTCTTCATATAACTACTTTTTCTTCGATGTGTCGTGGGTTCCAATATGGAATTTGTGGAATTTGATCGTATCCGTTTCTGATCAAAGCCGTTTTGGACACTTTAAAGGATGGATATAATTATTATCGTGCTCTCTGATTGGTAAGGAATCCTGGCACCGGAGAGAAACAACCTATACAACTATAGGTATAACCTGGTTTTCCTGACTGATATGATTGTTGATTAGATCTAGTGCTGGGTAGGAGTGCTCCACAAAACCCGAATATATCGTGCATATATAAAGCAGGTTTAATTGTTCAAATGATTCATCGTTTACATTTTCAAGGCGATGCTTCCGTTGGTTTATACTGGCATTGTATTTTTGTCGGCAGTCGCAATCTGTAACATTTATATATAATAGAAGATCTTACAGAAGTGCTTATGTATTATTGAATTTATCAAACGAGTTGGGGGAAAAAGATAAATTGCGAGGCTATAATATCGTTTTTCTCCAACGAGTTTAATAAATTCAATAATACAGGGATTCTATCTATCAAATGACACTGATATGGCATCTCGTTAGCAAATGTTGCACTTAAACGTCACAAGTTCGCCAAAAGAAAACGACATGTTTTATTGACCTCAACGCATAACCTTACAACTTAATTTGCATATTTTATCCTAGCTGACATTCGTTTTTAGTGCATGGTTTTATTATACTCTCAGATGCGACGTCATATAAAAGGGTAACTCGCCCTTAAGTCGAACTTGCCCTTAAGTCGAAAAATTTAAACTGATGACATTAACATTTCAACTTGGTGGGTTATTACCTGTTAGGATACTAGAGGTTACCTTAATCTATGAACAATATGCATAAAAGACTCTCAAATATAAAGCCCACATTATTATACGACTAGCAGTTGTCGCAACTCATCCCTCTCGAGCTGTTACTAAATTTCATAATTTTGATTTTTTATAAATTTTGTAAAATACTTAATATTATGTAGCAAAAAGGGTCATAGTTTACGAAATTTAAAATTTTTGTTACACTAATCCATGACTTCTCAATGATTGAAAAGATAACTATTTATTAGTCAAAATAAGTAAAATTAACAAAACATTCCACGATTAACACAAACCTATGCCCCGTCATTGAGTCGAACACCGATTCGCCCTAAAGTCGAACACGGGCATATAGTTTCAGAGCCGGTTTACTCACTGGATCACTAGCAAATACATTTAGTCACAGTCTAATTGCACAAACACATCTTCCTCTTTTCTTTTATGCACGCATTAAGGGTGTACGTTTCTCATAAACGAAATAGCACACATGATAACTGAGCCCCTTAAACGAATGTTTTCTTCATGCACCAGGAGTCACAGGGTGGATTTATCTGCATTTACGTACATTGCTGTGTGTCTCATTATCTCCTAAAGAGTGCTTTAAAATGACATCAAATAAAAATGATTTAAAAATATGTAATTTAAAAAAGATTTTCTGGATATCACAGACCCTACATAAGATTGTCCTATAATGGCTGGATCAGTATATCTGTTCGAGTCAGGGGCAAGTCTGTTCGACTTAAGGGCTAATTTGGGTAGGTGGATAAAACCCCTTATTATTTCCTTAATTCATGAAGTATGGCTTAACGGTTGCAGCATTTTGGTGCTTGGAAAGCTGCGCTAGCTCTTGCATGACCCAAACACGTTGTGGGTCAATAGCTAGGGTCTGTAAGCGCAAGACTATGCAAAAGGTATTCGACTCAAGGGCGAACTACCCTACATGTATACATTATTTAGGATGGTCTAGCAGTCATATACTGGGAAAGAGCTGGCCTCTTGGCATTTCGCTTGTCTTATTTTGCTTTGTGTGCCTCCTTTATTATTTTCTTTCCAATTTTATGCTTTGGATAGGATGTGGCAAAGTGACGATAATATCGGTTTCTGATCATTGCCTTCTTAATAACCTATAGTTTCAAGACCTAAGTTATCTTTGGCAGTTGTAATTTCACGCGTTACATAATTCCGCTATCTTTATGGTCATAGATACGCGTTCGCTTATAGATTAAGCCTTTTTCTTTAATTTTGTGTATGTTTCGTTTTGCAAGTTCCTTGTTAGGTTGGTCCAAGTTTGGACCGTTTAAACAAATTTTCGTTCCTCTGCCCCCTAAAGGCTCTTTGGTTAAAATTGGCCCAGTGTCTTTTGAGGAATTTTGTGAAAATGTCAAAATATGAGAGACCAGGGTCAAAGGTCAAAGAATGGCCTTGACTTCTTGTACGCAGTAATTTTCATGTACTCATTAAGATGACTGTAAATGCCAATTTTCAGATCAAAATCCTCGTTTCCAAGAAATCCTATGTTCTAGCATTTCCTGTATAAAAGCTACAGAACGCAAATTTGACTTTACCGTTAAAAGGTCAAGGTCAACCAAAGGTCAAAGTTTGATCAAATTTGGTAGTACTCGCGTACCCGATGCAACATACCATGTTTCAAGGCCATCGGCCTATTGGTTCTGGAGAAGAAGATTTTTAAGGTTTTTATCATATATGGGCGTGGCGGCCATGTTGGTCATGTGACTAGGATCGTTTGAACAAATGTTCGTGCCCACACCCCATAGAGGCTCCACATGAAATTTATTTACTATTGGCACAGCAGTTTCACTGGGTGGTTGCTTAGTCCCGGTAGGCGGTGATTTTTTCTAACAATCGTCAACGATTTTTTTCTGACAATTTATGTCTCATAAGCATGATGTAGCAATAAGGTAGGTAAACAAACTTATTTTCAATACTTTCTTGGGATCTTTCGCAATCAGGCTGTTTGCTGGAGCATTTTATAGGCGCATTTAGGCGTTTGTCATACTTTTCTATGTGAAATAGCCTCGTCAAACCAAGGACGAAAATTATTACAAATGTCAAGGATTTTTTCCTACAGCGGCTTTAGTGTCCCGGATTTTTTCCTACCAATTATACTGCATTTCAGAGTCTAAAACTAGCAGTATAGTAACAGCAATCAGATTTTTTTCAGTGTGGGAACTAATTTCATATCACCGAATTTCAGTCATATCGGGCCGATGGGAGGATGATAATGAAAGGCTATATCCAGTGGAACCCCGTTTACGTTTGAAAAGATTCTCGCCTCAAGTGGGTATCGATCCCGGAAACGCTAGATCAGCAGGCCAGCGCTTAGCCTACTGAGTTACCGGGGCTCCAGCACCGGCTGGACATGTGCACTGCTTGCAGAATTATCAAGCCTCAGATAAACTACGCTCTAACTAGAAATGTTTTTTGTCAAAAACAGATGTCCCCCACCTGCGCTTTCCTAGCAGCTTCATTTTCCCTAAATGGTGCCAAGTTAAGACGTCCTGTGACCTTGAAATAGGGTCAATATCACCTGTGACCTTGAAAAAGCGTGGTCAAGGTCACCAAAATTTATTCACTTCTTTTCCATCACCCAGTGATGCATCTATAACAGTTTGGTTTAAATCCATCCATCCACTCAGGAGATATGGTGCAGACAAGCAATTTTTCAACATTCTTTGACCTCCTGTGACCTTGAAAATATGGGCAAGGCTGCCAAAATATAATCAGTTCTTTTGCATTTCCCATTTATATATATGTGTAAGTTTGGTTCAAATCCATTTATCTTTTTAGGAGATATGGTGCAGACAAGCCATTTTTTCAACATTCTTTGACCTCCTGTGACCTTGAAGATGGGGTCAAGGTTACCAAAACAATATCAGATCTTTGCCATCTCCCAACGATATATCTGTGCAAGTTTGGTTTAGATCCATCCATCCAATCAGGAAATAATGTGCAGACAAGGCATTTTTCAACACTCTTTGACCTCCTGCGATGTTGAAAATGGGGTCAAGGTCACCAAAATATAATCAGTTCTTTTGCATTTCCCAATGATATATCTATGCCAGTTTGGTAAAAATTCATCATTTCCTTCAGGAGATATAGTGCAGACAAACTATTTTTCAACATTCTTTGACCTCCTGTGACCTTGAAAATAAAGTAAAGGTCACCAAAATCTAATCAGTTTCCCCCCACCCAGTGATGTATCTGTGCAAGTTTGGTCAAAATTCATGTATCTCTTCAGGAGATAGAGTGCAGACAAGAAGCTACGCCGACGCTGACGCCGACGGAATCCACATCAAAAACAAGATGATATTGCCCCCTCCCCCATGGTGGGGGGACATAATGAGGAACAGGTAGCTGTTGTATACCAATGATAGCACAAATGGAAAGATTGATGCTTTTGAATCACCCCCCCCCCCTCCACACACACCCACACACCCAAACCCACACACACATGCATGCACGCACGCACGCATAATTTTGAAGAAAAAATAAATCATCTATACCGCCTAAGCGAGAAAAATACCCTGGCCGAGGCGAAACTCGAATCTTCAACCTTCTCGGAACTACTGAGACTGCTCTGCCAACTGAGCTATCCTAGCACTGGACGACCATGTGGCCACGTCGTTCAGTTGGTAGAGTTAGTACAGCAGTCTCGCCTGTATTGGGAAGGCCACTGGATATTGTTGAAATCTTACTAAGGTTACTCAGCTCTTGACTTCATGATATTCCATTGTAAATTTTATATATGGTGCAAAAGAATGGTCTGTATATAACGAAAAGGCTGGTCTTTAATGACCAACAAGTATTTCATCTCCCATTTATGCACCACAATAAAGGTTTGAGGCATGCTTTAATCTTGCTATTCAATCTATGCGCAATAAAGTATCGTACTGACTTCTCAATTTGTAGTTTGCGTTGTCAGAAAAAATCAGGCGCTTAAAATTTATTGTAGGAGCGAATCCGGGACTTGTAGGAAAAAATCCGGAATTTACGAAAGACTGACCCATTTATATTATTGTAAAGTGTCAAAAAGTAATATAATGTGTTTCCCAACAACGGTTTATGGTCTAAAAAGGCTTTTCCCTATGGTAAACTTCGGAGACATGGACATAGCCGACAGGCCATTAAGATTTACCCGAAATTAACCATTCCGGGTTAATTTGTCTGTTGACAACGTTGAACATTTGTATTGTATCTAATCTGCATAAGATCAACCAGAAATACGCTTAAGATTCGTAAATTAATGGTTTAATCGACAAAATTCACCTTTTTCTCGCATCAGTTTTCTGTTATGACGTCACTGAGAAAAAAATCATTGAAAATTTGGAAAAAATCCGGTACCATTGTAAGAAAAAATCGTTGACGATTGTCAGAAAAAAATCACCGCCTACCGGGACTAAGCAACCACCCAGTGAGTTTCGGAGGAGAAGTCGTTTGAAAATATTGACGTACGGACGACGGACGGAAGAAGGACGACGGTCGATGGAACCTGCCTATCCTATAAGCTCCTCGGAGCCGCTGGCTCAGGTGAGCTAAAAATGTTCAACTATTCCCTTTTTACTTTTCGTCAAACGTCAGAACTTTCTTCGCTTATTTGTGTCGTATATTTTTTGAACGTAAAGAAAAGGCGCACCTTCCATTTTATATTCTCTGAAACAATTCGTGTCTATCATACTTACATCAGTAACGCCACTTTACAATCTGATCTTTGTTGTTCAAAACCAACGACGTCATAACTTAACATTTCATTAAATTTCAAACGTTATTATTTCAAATTCGCCAATATTTCATTGAAAAAAAAACGTGAGAAGCTTTTGCGTTGAAAAGCACAAGCTTGTGCATTGCAAAAGCGTCTCACATATTTTAAACCAAACCCGTACATCATCCATAGTGCAGATTATATTTGATTTACATCCTTTGAGATCAGAGGATAGATTCTGAGAAATCTAATATTTGAGGTCGATGAAGACTATTATTCTAGATCATCGTCTTTTATATTATTTGGATCCTTTTGAAACTAATCAGTCTTTGAATCGACTGCCCAATTAAATTAAGAAATTACAGTATGCTTTTGTCTGGTTTCGTCACCAGATATTGTCGGGGTCACTGACGAGGCATTACTAGCCGAAACTACGTAGTCTGGCCCATGTTTACTTCTGTATGTATTCTCTGCTCTTGAAGGAACTTTTTAAGATTTTAATTTTACCTCACTGCAGCTGGTGTTGTGCCGTGTGGAGGCCGTAAAAAAAGTCTCCCCGTACATCATCCATAGTGCAGATTATATTTGATTTACATCCTTTGAGATCAGAGGATAGATTCTGAGAAATCTAAAATTTGAGGTCGATGAAGACTATTATTCTAGATCATAGTCTTTTATATTATTTGGATCCTTTTGAAACTAATCAGTCTTTGAATCGACTACCCAATTAAATTAAGAAATTACAGTATGCTTTTTTTCTGGTTTCGTCACCAGATATTGTCAGGGTCACTGACGAGGCATTATTAGCCGAAACTACGTAGTCTGGCCCATGTTCCTACTTCTGTATGTATTCTCTGCTCTTGAGGGAACTTTTTAAGATTTTAATTATCAGTGTATTTGGCTATCCTAAAACACTTAACGTGTTGATCTCTTGAGGAGCTCGTTAGCATAGCGATGCTTTGAACAACTGGGTCCTGATGTTTAACTTATGATGTTTCCCTACTTCCTTTACAAAGAATTGGATGACAGTTGTATGGTGGCAGCAGACTGTTCCATAGTTATCAGTCATTCCACATGTGACTCCAACAAATGTGTTTGTGCCAGTGGCTACCGTAAAGAGAACAATGCATGCGTGGCAGCAACAAGTGAGGAGCCTGGTAAGCAACTAAGCGTGTTATACATAGATTAAACTAAATAAATCTATAATCTACTTGGCTAGATTATTGCAATTAGTCATGTTTTACTTATTATTTATAATACAGTCATCGACAACAAAATTATGTTATTTTCTGTCCGGTAGCTTTCGTTAACAGAAACCAAGGCTTCCTTGATGACCTAATTTTACGCGTTCGAGGATAATATAGTAATTACAGTACTCAGCAAGATACCTTTTTCATCGCACAAAAATAAGGGTGTTCCCCTCGGACTGTCCATTACACCCCAACATTCAAACAGTTCGCAATATTCAGGTCGAATTTAGACAATGCAATTATAAACTTTCGTTGCGGTTGCATTTGTTTTATGTTCGGTGCTGTTTGGTTTATTGTGTTATCATGTTAATCCTTCTGTGATAAAAATTGAAAATAGGTAAAAATAGTTGTTAAATGTTTTTCGTATAATTTGCTTAGTCTGTTGTAACCCTTCTGTTGGTCTAAATTATTTAGTTTGGTAAAGATAGCTGAGTTGCCACCTATTTGGGAAAGAGCTGCTGACTCGGCTTATCACTTGTAATTTATTGTTTGTTAGGATGTCTTTCTCAATCTTTCCCTTTGATGTTGGGGATGGGGTTTGGGATCTGATTCAGTCAGTTCCTGAAGTGTAGTTACTCTTTAAATTTGCAGTGACACGTTATGCAGTATTTACGGTATTCTGGTTAAATAACATTTGCTATTCACGGTGAAGTTTATAGAGTATTTAGTATTCACGCCCAAAATAAAGCGTTGCGAGTCGCAGTATTTACTGGGCAAAGAGGACGGTTACACCCCAAAAATAGAAATTGCAACCATATAGTCTCGAAATTGGGTAGAAGAAAGTGTGGGTCAAACATGGCAGAGAATCAATATGTAGACAGTACTTTTGTCATACTTACAATACGCTAGGAAACACTGCAGTCTTCAAAAGTACTGGAACTTTTCTGACTTTCACAAACAGAAGGAAATCATCATTTTTACTGATTTTGTTAAATGTCTGCGTTGTCGAAAAAAGACACTGCGGTCATTCATTATGTTGTTCGAATTTTATACTGAACGCCAAAAGAAACGCATACAAGTTTAGGTTCAGTTTTCTTCTGTCAACTGATTTATGGTTTTAAATCATATATAGCAGAAAACACTACAGACGTCTGCCAACAATATAAACTTATCTTCTTGCAAAATTAAACTTGGATTAAAGAGTAATCTGAATTTATCATGAAACATTCAAAGTTGTTGTAAGAGTTGTCTTTGCTTTGGCGGCATAACAAATTGTTTCCAAAACGCTACTCTAATGTGTGGTTATGAAAAAACCGTCGGTTTTATTACCATGGTATTCTTCTTAGAGACATGACAGTAGTTTGAAGTCGAACACTTCTCAAATTATCTCCCTTGCAAATAAACAAATGGCAAAATGGGAAGTCCAATAACACAAAAAGTTCTGCAGTGCCGCGAAAAATTTCTTTGCATACCTTTTTATTTTACTCTTGTTAACTCATTTAACCTCTTCGTATAAATGGTTTCTGTTCTTTTCAAGAAATACAGGGTATTAAAAGGTCTATGGAAATCCAATGGTAAGCCAGTGTTACTGTGTCTACTGCCAACTTTCACCTGATTGTGTCTTTAAAACGCAAGGCTCGACTGCTTTGATTTTTTCGCTGTTTCTTACCCTTGCCGCGGACATTATGTCTTGAGAAATAATCAGCTGAGCATTATAAGCAAATTAAAATTCAGCTTCTGAAAGTATGGTGACTTTAAGTTTAACCCAATCACAAAAGCAAGCGTTCTGGTCTCTAAAGTTTATGGAATATCGATACGTAAAGGTGCTCATTCTGTCGGAATATCATAAAACAAAGAAACTCAAAATGTCTAAATAAGAGTATATACCTATACCTTCAAATAAATTAGGCGTATACATTGTATGCGTTTCTTTTGACGTTCAGTATATAATAGTTTTGTGGTGACTGACCTTAGAGCCTTTTCCTGATAATCCATAGGTTTGTAAATAATTATGAGCCACGATAGGAGAAAAGAAACAAAGTGGTTGTGCGCCCAGCGCAGACTCAGATCAGCCTGGGCATCCGCCCAGTCCGATCAGAGTCTTCGCTGTCCGGATGGAGGTAGGTTAGACCCTTAGCTACCCTTTAAGTGCTTAGCAAAGAGTCTGATCAGACTGGGCGGATGCACAGGCTGATCTGAGTCTGTGCTAGGCGCACTACCACTTTGTTGGTTTTGTCGTGTCGCCGCTCATGTATGGTTTTGTATTTAACACGTGCCAAAATAAAAGAGGATTTGCCATTAAAATCCTCTTTTCCCGCATAAAAGTGAGCTTTTCGGGGGATCTATTTCTTTACTTCAGGGGGGTTACCATTTAATAACTAACAAATGTTGAAATATGGTACCTTTATTTTCAACTTTCTGGTGAGGATTAATCCTCATTGGATGTCGATATCGAAATGCGAATTCAATATAAACAGCATTTTAGGGGGTTACCATTTAATAAGTAACAGATGTTGAAATATGGTACCTTTATTTTCAACTTTCTGGTGAGGATTAATCCCCATTGGTTGTCGATATCGAAATGAGAATTGAAAATAAACAGCATTTTGCGGGGTTACCATTTAATATCTAACAGCAATAAAGACATGTTTGCTGTATTTTTAATTTTGTCGTGAGGATTAATCCCCGTTGGCTGACAATATCAAAATAAGCTCAACGTCAACCACGTATTACCTGGGGGCACACTCCTCGGTCAGCCAGAAAATTGTGTTTGAGTTTCGGCTTGAAGGTCTTATTTTTTTAAATTCAAGCTAGTATATTTTTGACATTATCATTCTGAGGACTAATCCTCAGCTGTCGTCATTTTCTTTTTCGCTGTACCAGTAGCTCTGTCACGGAGGCCCAATGCAGCCCATACACTTTGGCCGGTCCAGAAGTAAAAAGAAGAACTAGGTTTTCTGGGGATTAATCCTCAGTCTACCTGAAAATAAAGGTTCGTATTAGTCAGAAATACTTGACATTCAATGCAGTCTGTATCTAAAAGTCCAACTCCACTAAAAATGATGCCACATGAAATGGGTACTGGTGGTTGAGGATTAATCCTCATTCAGCTACGAGTGCAAATGATTTCAGCTTACGTTCTGACATTATCATTCTGAGGATTAATCCTCAGCTGTTTTCTTTTTACGTTGTTTTTCTAATATAGCTACCAGCAGCTCTGTCATAGAGGCCCCGTTTATGAATAGAACTTTACGACCAGGCTAACTGAGGATTAATCCTCAATCCGTCCGGAAAGTTCAATTTCTTGATGGTTCAATACAGTCAATGTCTAAAGTCAAACTCCACTTAAGATGATACCACATGAAATGGGTGCTGGTTGAGGATTAATCCTCATTCAGCTATCAGTACAAATGAGTTTAGCTTATAATTTTGACATTATCGTTCTAAGGGTTAATCATCAGCTATTTCCTTTTACTTTTTCAATCATAAGCTACCTGCAGCTTTGCCACAGAGGCCCCAATTATAAGAAGAACTGGACATTCTGGTTACTTGAGGATTAATCCTCATTTCATCCAGATAGTAAAGTTTCTTATTGATCAGGTGTACTTGACATTCACTAAATTCAAGGATTTCCTTCATCGTCTCAAAGTTCAATTGCACTAAAAATGCGGATTAATCCTCAGTGAGCTAATAATGCAAATTGATTTCAGTGTGTACCTTTATAAGTTGTTCAATGTTAGGCCCAATGCAGCCCATCCACTTTGGTCGGCTCAGAAGTAAAAAAAACAACTAGGTTTCTTGAGGATTAATCCTCAACTTACCTGAATAAGAATAGTTCATACTAGTCAGAAATACTTGACATTCAATGCCGTCTGTATCTAAAAGTCCAACTCCACTGAAAATGATGCTACATGAAATGGGTACTAGTGGTTGAGGATTTATCCTCATTCAGCTACGAGTGCAAATGATTTCAGCTTACCTTCTGACATTATCATTCTGAGGATTAATCCTCAGCTGTTTTCTTTTTGCGTTTTTTTTCTAATATAGCTATCAGCAGCTCTGCCATTGAGGCCCCGTTTAAGAGAAGAACTTTTCGACCAGGCTACCTGAGGATAAATCCTCAATCCATCCAGAAAGTTCAATTTCTTGATGGTTAGATGCACCTGATATTCAATAAAGTCTCCGGTTTTCTTTCATTCTTTTAGAGTCCAACTCCACTAAAACTTATGCTGACATGAAACAGGTGAGGAAATTGAGGATTTATCCTCAGTCAGCTACAAACGCATATGTATTGCAGTGTATATAAATTGGTAGAGGTTCAGTATTGTATTTTTGACATCATCATTGTGAGGATTAATCCTCAGTTGTTGTCTTTTTAAATATTCGTTGATAAAACTTGACAACCAGGTAACTTGAGGATTAATCCTCAACGCTGTAGTCCTTTTATTTTTTTATTATTTTCTATTTTTATTTTATATAATGCTCCCGTGACGATAGTCAGGGGCATTAAGATTTGCCCCTGTCTGTCTGTCCGTCCGTCCGTCTGTTTGTCCGTCCGTTAGTCAAACTTTAGGGTATAGAGTTTGTGTAATCAACTCCTCCCACAGTTTTCAGTGGATCTTTTTCAAACTTTGCATACATCTTGTGGACATATTGAAAAATTACATGTGGATATCTGATGGAGCTTAAATTAATTTCATAATTTCAACCTTTTGAACTTAGTCATTTTAGGCAGCTTTTTTGCATTGTAGGGTACGGGGGGGGGAGGGGGGTTTTCTCAAAGGTGTAAAATAGTGTGTACAGCTTGGTACATATACATGAAACAGCTGCAAGTGCTCACGCTGTCGAACAGGCCTCCCATCGTGCAAATGACGTCCAAATGACATCGTTTGAAGTTCATGCGACGTGGTGACGTCCCATCGATGTCAGTATGTCGTCATTTCAACGTAATGTGCCTGCTTGGCTCAGTCTAAAATGTTAAGTCCCAGTGGGCACATAACATCAAAACGACGTTGTACTAACGTTGATGCAACTTCATTTCGTCGCAGAAATGCTGAAAAATATTTTTTAGGCCCGTGCGGGATTCGAACTCACGACCTAGACAACTCCGCCTAGCACTGCACCATCTGTCACCGCTACAAACTGCGCTACTGGGACAACCCCAATAAAGATTGCTAGAGTAGCACTGATATAGGTAGGGAATAATGCCGTAATGTCGTATATTGAGTTCTTCTCAATACGTCGCATTTGTTTCGTTCGCCAATGAAAGCCTACCGGATCTAGAGGATACAAGTGATATTAGATAAGTATTAAGTGTTAGAAAAAAATTTCATACAACAGTACTTTCGAGCTACATAGGATCGAAACTCATACAGATTTATAATTCATATTAATTTAGAGAGCTATAATAAATCAACTTTGCCGGTAAATGCTGAAAAATATTTTTATAGACCCGTGCGGGATTCGAACTTACGACCTCGACAACTCAGCCTAGCACTGCACCATCCGTCAACGCTAATAACTGCGCTACCGAGACAATGCCAAAAAAGATTACTCGAGTAGCACTGATATAGATAGCGGAGAATATAGTACACGTTTGGTGAAAATCCATTTGTTCAAGAAACATCGTGGTAACAAGAAATTATCACGACGCCGTCTTAGAAAATCTAACACTGTCCAAACAATGCATCCATGCAAGTTTGGTAAATTTCAAACCATTTATTCAAGAGATATAGTGGTTAAAACCTTTCATGCCAACGCCGACATGGACGCCGACACCAAGCAGATCCGAAAGGGGCAATAAGTAAAAATCTAAAAAAGCAAGAGCTGTCATTCGCGACTTATTGTCATAACCCATTCTACATATCTTAAAATTATCATGAAAATATATTAAAGGGTAATCAAGTTATGGAGCGTACACGAAATCATAGCCATAATCATTAAGGAGGAATTAACTGAAAAAGTATAAAAGCAAGAGTTGCAATATATTTGTGAAGTATCATGAATATTTTAAAGGATATTCAAATTATAGACTAAGCACAAAATCACAGACAAAACCATCGAGGGGAAATAACTCAAAAAGTAAGTAAGAAAGAGTTGTCATTCTTGTTCGCAACATATCGTCATCATCTGTGTTATGTATCTTTGAAGTATCATGAAAATATTTTAAAGGGTATACAAGTAACAGAGTGTACACAAATCTGCAAAATGGGCCCAAAAGGGGAGATAACTCAGAAAATATTATGTCAAGAGTTACCATTCTTATACGCGAAACATCGTAACGACATTTTCTATATAACTGTGAGGTTTAATGAAAATATTCCAAAGGGTATTTAAGATATCGAGCTGACAAGAAAATTTTTACGGACAGACGAACAGAAGGCGGGCGGATGGACGGACAGACGAATGCCATGTTCATCGCTATATCCCAGAACCTTTCGGTCGGGGATAAAAATGACTAAAACAAAAAAGGGACATAACTCGTCAATTACATTTAATTTAACGTAAGTAAAAAAAGTACGATCCACTTATATTAAAGGCCCCGTTGCTCTATCAGCATGAATTATTTTATCGTGAAGTATCGCTGCAAGCTTCTCTCTGCAGTTACTTCATTGTATATGATCGTGATTGGCCGGCTTTGAAAATTTTAAACGTCCTTGAGTTTCTCATAAAAACGATTTAAAAAATATCTAGGTCATGGCAACTAAAATGACCTACTTTCGATTTCGAAAGTTTCATTACATGGTAAAAATACAAGGTACAAGAGGTAACAATACAAGGTACAGGAGATAAAAATACAATGTACAGTCGTTTAATGGTTGATAAAAATAAAATGTACTGCAATAATCTCATTCCTTGACTCACTGTTGTGCGAGTTAATTGCCCAACGGGGAACCAGAAAGGAAAAGCGTATTTTTACGGAGAGTCTGGTCATTTTTTTCTCAAAAATACCTTATACTGTCCTTTTTGCCAGTTATATGACACAAAAAGCACAACAACCTACATATTATCATCAATTCTGAAGGCTGTACCGATTTTATAAGAATTTGTGCTTCGACGATTTTTACCACTGATAGGACTATGGAGACTTTAATGCCCATTCCTTATGAGCCGCAACACAAGAAAACTAACAAAGTGGCTGTGCGTACAGCGAAGATTAAGATCAGCCTGGGCATCCGCCCAGTCCGATCAGACTCTTTGCTGAGTGCTTAAAGCATAGCCGAGGGTCTAAGCTACATTCATGCGGACAACACAGACTCTGATCAGACTGGGTGGATCCGAGTCTTTGCTGGGCGCACAACCACTTTATTTGGTTTTCTCGTGTCGCGGCGGCGCCGTGATCGGGTGGATAGAAAGACTCGTTTATGGTGCAGATGGATGGTCGCCGGTTTGGGCCAACTGGCGCCTGGAAAACTCTCTCTCTGCCTAGAAGGCACGTCGAAATGATATCAAGTCGACGTCACATCGACGTCGGAACGATGTCATATCCACTTAGTCTGCCCGATGGGAGTCAACCCCGCAGTAAATAGGTACCTTTTTCGAATCTGGGAATGAAAAGGATGCGAAATAAGAGGCATGGGCTCCTCTTTGCATGTGTTGTGCCCAAGACACAGTGGGCCTCGAACCCCATTTATCCCAACGGCCACGAGGTAATAGGAGTTATGAGACACCTTTAGCTTTATGTACATTAAACTTCAAGATTCTACCTAAGGGACGAGTCATTTATTGCCAGGTGGGGGGGCCGGGTACATTTAGGGGGGGTCAGAATTTTTTTTTGTGATATACTGGGGGGTCAGAAATGAAAAAGCCATGGAGTAGGGGGGGGGTCATATATTTTATTCGGCATATTGGGGGGGTCAGAATTCTTCCATCAGTCTTCTTTTTTTTAAAAAATCTCTCAGCTTCTGGGGGGCAAAAAGACCCCAGACCCCCCATTACTTATATTCTTGTAAACTTAAACTCAAGCTTAGAGACATTTATAGAAATGACACACAGAACTTTGGCACTTCATATCCGACAAAAGATATTTTTCATAAATTGGCTAGTAAGACAGTATGCTATTGTCTATAAAATCATGTTGAGCAGATGATTTTGTTCTGGATTAAATTTAATGCATGCATTTGTGATATCAGCTCTCCAGTTGCCTTGTCATGAGCAAAGCTATTGTGGCTTCTGGGGGCTGCGCCCCCAGACCCCCCTCCATAACTATTATAATAATAGTTTTATTGAACATTCAACAACAGATCTCTGGATGGCCATATGCAGGAAGAAAAAGTGCAAAATATGCTGACAAAATTTAAAGACCATTCACCTGCATGATTTATCAACCTGTCAAAGTAAGAAAATGTTATTTGTGTTTCATACACATTGGATTAAGGTCAGTCTGACTTAAAAAAGGTAATACAGTATGTGGGCGAAGGGTAGCTGGGGTGTTGGGATGGTGGGGGGGTCATAAACTTTTTTGTTACCTATCTGCGGGGGTCGAAAAAAAAATTCTGGTGAGACTGGGGGGGTCGGAAAAATTTTGGGGACTCGAATGAAAATGTACCCGACCCCCCCACCTGATAATAAATGACTCGTCCCTAAAACCATTATTGAGTGCCACAGCCGCTAAATGATAATGGTCGGACAAACAAACAAGTAAACGGAAGGAGAAGCAAATGCGGACAGACAGTACCAAATCTAAATGCCCCTCAACTTTGAACTCGGCTACTTTGCAGTTGAAGGTATAAGAAATACAAAAATAAAAATAACTCTGACTATTTTATATCTGTAACTGCAACGTTCCCAGTAACGATCAAAATGTGCCCAGCAGTGATCAAACGTGAATAACGTTATCAACACTTTGAAAAAACGTGAATAACGTTATCAACACTGTGAAAAAAGTTTGATGGTGCGCTTCTACCGCCTTTTCACCAGTATGTCAGTCACATTGAACCGATGGAAGGAGGATAATGAAAGACTGTGTACAAGAGAACGCCATTTACGATTATAAAGGACTTCACCTGCAGCGGGATTCGAACCTGGACTGCTGGTTTAGCACGTCGGAGTCTAACCTAGTGAGTTACCACGACGTCGAGACTATGGGTCATGGCAAGAGCAAACAACTCAGCTGATTCAGCTGGCTTAGCAGGCCAGTGCTTAACCTAATGAGCTCCCACGACGTGACATTATGGACCACGGCAAGAGCAAACAACTCTGAATAGCCATGATGCATCTGTGTGACCCCAAACTGGTCACTTACTTTCGTACTTGTCAAGCTTTTTAAACTCGATGCTAATGGCCCCATTGCTCTATCAGCGTAAAATTTTTTATCATGAAGTATTACTGTAAGCTTCTCAGTATACTTTTGTCAGTGTAAATAACCGTGATTAGCCAGCTTTAAACAAATAAAACGTCATTGAGTTTCACATAAAAAAGGGTTGAAAACTTATTTGGGTCATTTGAGTTGGCACTCGAAATGACCTACTTTCGATTTTATTGAGTTAAATAAAATGGTACAAATGTAATGTCCCAGTCACTATCCCTCCGGTGTTTATATAACATTGCTAGAAGCGAAACCAGAGCAGGAAATTTTAATCTGTGGAGCGATTTATTATTTTTCAAACACTTGTTTTCTCTAGGTTTTGCCAGTTAAATGACTCAATATATGAACATCAACCCATATCTTATTTCCAAAACGTGAAGGCTGAACCGCCTTTTACAATGATTTGAACTTAGACATTTTACCACTGATATGACTTTGGCCCTATTGCTCTATCAGCATGAAATAATTATCGTGAGGCCTCACCATTGTTTTGTCATTGTACATGACTGCGAACAGTCAATTTTAAACAAATAAAATATCATTCAGCTTCACGTGAAAAAGTTTGGGTTATTTTAGTTGGCAAAGAAAAGAATCTTCTTTCGATATCAAAACTTTAACAAAATGGTAAAAATACAATGCACAAGCGTTGTGTGTCCCGCGTTCTGTTTCTATTCCATCGCTTGACGGGTAACAAGAAAAGGAAAATTGTATTTTGTGGAGAGATTTGTCGTTTTTTCAAAAACATGCCCCCACTCCTCCCCCCACCCACCCCAAGGAGTGCAACTCCCAAACGAAGTAAGGAAGAGCAACCTTTTTTATACGCGACACATCCTTGGACTCTCATACACATTGCTTTGAAGTTTCATCCAGATATCTCGAATGGTTATCTAGTTATGGTGCGCACAAGACTAGTAGGACGAAAATAACCAAAGGGGCATAACTTGGAAACTAAGAAAGTGGGGGCAACCATTCTGTACGCGACACTTTGCCTCGTCCTAATATATATGCCTAAAAATGTCATGAAGATATCTCAAAGGGTTACTGAGATATGCTGCGCACAAGAATGTTGACAGACGGACGGACAGACAGATGGACAGACAGACGAACGGACGGACAGCGCCATGCTTCGAAACGGGCGTATAAAAACTAAAAGCCATAAACATATATAAAACAAGAACGCCTATCTTCTCCAAACTAACATTTGATGGCATTATATAGATATGTTTAAAAGTTGCATTACTGACTTCTCCCTCTCCGATACGTCCCGATGCGGCTACTTATACAGCTACGTCTTATTCGAAAGAACTCTAACAGGAGGCAAAAATGAAAATTACTTCTCTTGATAATGTATGCCTTTTTTCAAGGACAGAGGGTGCAGATCATTCTGTCGAACTTTGTTTCCTTAGGCCACAGAACTTTGGATCAAGCCGTGCTAGTGGCTTTGGAAGGATATGTACACTAGCAAATCTTACTCCAACCATGACATGATCAACACCAGTCCGATCAATCAACAAACCCCCATACCCCTTATATCAGTCGGAACATTTAAAAATCAAAGGACCAATTGCCCTGGAATGACAGATTCTATCAGAATAAAGTCATGGTACGTCGGTTCAAAAGTTCAAACTGCAGCCCTAGTATTGTCTAACTTTGTATACGCTATTCAGCCTAAATCACTTCATGCACCTGCCAGGATACCATCTCCTGTATGCAAGAAATTTCTTAATTCCGGCAACTATAATTAAATTCATAAAAAGTTTCTTCAAGAGCAGAGAATACATTCAGAAGAAGGAACTAGTTTTCACTGACTTTTAATCACTCAGTGTTCGCGGTATTTCGCATTACCGATGGCCCAAGAGGATGTCCACTCCAATGTTTCCAAAATGGCACATTGTGCGTATTGGTCTACAAATAGCCAGCGGTAAACATACAAATACCGTAAGATGTCCAGTAAAACACTCGCGAGAGACATGGCTATAACCCTGAAGAATTACTTGTACAATAAATTCTCTGCAATGATTGACGCACTCCGAATACTGCACTGTAGAAAAATCCATAGATTTTACGGTGAAATAACTGGCAACTAGCTGCCAGTCCTTTTACCATTATTTTTACGGGCGCCCGTAAAAATTGCAGGAACCATCAGGGACAGAATAAAGCAGGTGTCGTTTTGGTCAGATAGCCCTTCAACAATACAAGTTTCCAATACTTCCATTTCGTGATTTCCAAAAATGCCTTACAGGCAAAAGCCCATAAAAATAACGGGGAAAGGACTGGCAGCTGGTTTCCAGTTATTTTACCGTAAAGTCTACAGAATTTTACAGTGTGTTTTAGGTAAGTTTTACACTGTATAACAGTATTTTAAGCGGCAGCTAAAATACACTATATTTTACTAGAAAAAGTATAAGGAGTGCTTAAAGGGACGGATGCGCTTAAAAGGATGAATACGGTAATTGGCGGAATGATTTTTATATGCCTTGTTATGTTTCTGGCCGCTGAACCCATTCTTCGAATATGTATTTATCATTTTACAGAACTACATAAATAATTTAATATACATGCACAAAAAATGTGTTCTATAAGTTCTCATAAGCTTATTTGTAAATCTAGACGGTTTTTTAGTTAGATGAACTTACGATCACTTCATTTCGGAGCGACAGAATACAGTTGTGAAAGTCACTTTCTAACATACGCTTGTGACAGCCTTGAACGACTGATAGAATCAGTCATTAAAAACCATCCACCACGGAGGTAATACCAATTTGGCTACATGTGCTTTCGACCGAGTCTGTAGTAGTCAAAGTGGCTTTTGACCGAGAATACGATCTTAAGCATTACCGATAATAGTAAATGGTACTTTTGTTAATGGCTGGAGACCGAGCTGATACTGCTGTCGATTATCTCGGTCGACAGCCACTAACTGACTGACTCGACCGAAAGCACAGGTAGCCGAATTGGTATTAGCCCCGTGTCCACTCCAAGGCTCTTCTCCGGCAAAGGTTGAACCCACTTCATGGTTTAGTATATGCCTCATGAACGACTGTCTTATCAGAGTCTCCCTTATTTTTATCTGCAGACTAAGCACCATGAAGACTATACCTCGCCAGTTTCTGCTACATACTCGTATCTTCTGCATTCAGAAACCTTGATTTTGGGTAGCCCATCATTTAGATAAGAATGGTGGTTTCTCTCTTATCGGTTAAGAAAGGAAGCAGACAGCATTGAGGGATGGTATATATGGTTTTGCCATTATGCAATGTTTGACCCTATCAAATGCCGATTAAGTAACTTATTCGGCCAAAGGTCAGAAAATGGTGCAATTCTGGTTAGATTCTCCAATATAAGAGGTCTTTAATTTGATTTTTATTTTTCTTCAGAATTTCCTGTAATAAAGGCCATCAGTGTATGACTAACTAGACGCTGTTTTCTCTGACGTCTGATCTTGGTATACGCGTATTCCTCAAGACTTCTGTTTGACGATATGCGTAAATTTTACGAGTGCTTTTAGCCTACTGCGAACAAGTTCAGTTACCGTAATGACCCGAAATGCTGGACAGCCGGTGTAGACCCAGATCTGAGCAGGGGGCTTTTAGCCTACTGCGCACAAGTGACCCAAAATGCTGGAACAGCCAGCGAAGACCCAAATTAGTTTTTAGAATACTGCACACAAGTTCAGTTACCGTAAAGACAAAAAATGCTGGAACAGCTGGTGCAGACCCAGATCCGAGCAGAGTTTGCATTTGTACATTGCTTTGTCAATGTATCAGTGTATACCTTGAAGGATGAGATTGATAGAGAGTGGAGATCCAGATCAGATTTCATGAAATGAAAACTCTAGAAAGCTAAAAATGAAATTATTACAGTTTTTCCTCTGTTGAATATTGTCTTTGGCGTATATTGAACACAGGGTAGTATATATGGCATTCAGTGTTATCATAACTGGCGTAGTGATATACGCAAATTTATGCTGCACTATATTTCATTTCGGATGTACACGTATACTTGGCGGTGAAAGCCAGTTCCAATATTTGGCCTACGTCTGCTAGAAATGACAGATAGAATCTGTCATTAAAAACTAGCTCGGGCCGTACTACAAACGGCATTGCTCAGACCCGTAATGCTCGAATGCATAACGCGAATACAATACAGGTTTCAGAGTACTTGTACATGACAATAAGGAAGAAAAAAATAACCTTTTTAGTTTCAGATAAACCTTAGCATTAGACAATATGAGATCAATATTCCTGTAAGTTAATTTGAGCCGCGACACGACAAAAAACAACAACATGGCATGTGCGCCCAGCGAAGACTCAGACCAGCCTGGGCATCCGCCAAGTCTGATCGGAGTCTTCACTGTCCGCGTGGAACTAGCTCAGACCTTGAGCTGCTCTTTAAGCATACTGCAAAAACTCTGATCAGACTGGGCGAACGCCTAGTGTCTGCTTGTCCCCCAGTACGATCAGAGTATTTGCAGTGTGCTTATAGAGTAGCTCAGGGTCTGAGCTAGCTCCATGCGGACATCGAAGACTGATCAGACTTAGTTCAAGGTCTGAGCTAGCTCCATGCGGACAGCGAAGAGTGCCCAGGCCGGTCTGAGTCTTCGCTGGGCGCGTGTGCCGCTGTTTGTTTTGCTGTGTCCCGGCTCAATTTTGTTTGACAATTGCGAATGCATTTGTTGATGCGCAGACTGGCCTTACTACGGTAATGAGATAAGACGTTTTCTGTTCAAATGAATCGCATTAACACGGACAGTTTTGTGCAAAGAAACTGAGGGGCAGGCTCAGTATGTGTGTCCAAATTTTCACCTCTACCATTTCTGTTCAGCGTTGACTAGCATCAATTGTCTGTGGACCATAATCTAAAGGTCTCTCCCAGACTTCGTTCAAAACATTTTCCTTCTTTTCTGAATCAGTTGCTGTCGAGAAAACCGCCGGATTATTAAAAACTAGTAGTGTTTTAAAGAAGCTTTCTGGCTCTTACGCCACCTGTGTGAGGCCTGAGTTTTAATTGAATAAAGTTTCTGCTCTGTTCTGTTCTGTTCTGTTCTGTACAGCGAAAACAACATGTTGTAATCTGGAAATATATTTTGTTGCATGTCCATAAGTGTACGCCCATTTACTTCATTCTTCACACATTTTCTCTGTAGTGGTGAGCTCTCGTGAAGGCGCCGGAATAGCGGATGGATAAGCCGGGGATAAAAGTAAGCATAGCAAAAGACCTGGAATCGAGTGGAGAGGAATAGATGGATGAGATATTCTACATTCCGTTAGCTAAGATTTGCTCCCAGAGCCTGGGAAGGTATTCTTACGGGAAAGACTTTGCTCCCTCAGGGGCAACAAACCCTTTCCTGTAAGAGTGCCATCCGAAATCCGTGGAAAGAAGTGGGTGACAGTAACCAAGCCAGTCATCCACTGCATTCCAGGCCATTTCATTGCATTCCAGGCCATTCCAAGTTTTAAGCTACACCCAAAACTGCAGTGCAGCACGACGTCAGATGCGTAGCCAGCTTTTTTTTCTTTTTCTATTTCCTTTTTTTGCGAAATGAAAAAAGGAAGCGCTAGCCGATGTAAGAACATCAGTCTTTAACTTTAGACTTTTCGGTGAAACTCCACCTAGTGGACTTTTCTATTCTTATACACTAGCTGATTCCATTTGTCGTTTTCTGGGGTATCTGGTTTAGTGTATATTTATTAGTTACTTTTCTTTTTAAGAAGAGTGCCAATTTTCGCATGCAAAAAGTGAAAATCCTTGTCAGATTCTGCAGATCTGATCTGGGTCTGCATTATACATATTTGCCAAAGTCCCTTTAAATGGGACAAAAAGCGAAATAGGTTAATTTCATTGCTTTAAGAGCTTTTCGACAAGTTCTAGCGTCCCGGTGCCGTGTCCCCTAAGAAATGCCTTGATCTGTATTGTGCACACGTAGAGTCTGATTGATCAGCGCTGTTCGTTATAAGGATCTCTCGGGTCTCATAATATATGCAAATAGTGCAAAGAAAAAGAACTTTTTCGACTGCGCCAGTGCGTAGGCTTGCTGATCTGCCAATAAGGCCCACTTTCTAATGGAATGGCTCAGTCACAGCCAAACAGCTAACATTCGCGGGCATGGTGCTGGGTGAAAGTCAGTGATGGGGCGTCCAACTAATTTGAATAATAGTAGGGCAAGGGCGAGCTATACTTGCAGCAGGTGCGGGACGGGGCTGTTTGGATTTCGTTTATTCACATCTGTTCTGTCTGCCCTTCTTCCTACCTCTTTTTGAAAGGCTCGATATAAACGGTAATACTGCCTCAAAAAGCCGTTAAACCCCAAACACCCAACCATCTAACATCCACCGCTGATCACCTGGCGGTCAAATAGTTTTTCTTTCTTTAACCTTAATATTTGGACAGCGCAGTTCATACTGCTTTAAAAGTTCAGGACTGTTTGTCATCAGTTTTATAGCCAGTCTAAGCCAAAGTTAACCGTATATGGTTTACAAGAGGCTGTCTGAATTGGCCAATATTTCGTACTATAAGCGTGATTTTGTGTATCTCATTACTGTACATAAAATTCAAGTAACGAGCATGAAAGATTTCAAATAACACATGTTACAAGTAGGGAAGGCAGGTAAATGGTCTGTTTGGAATCTACGACCCTTTCAACAGCGATTAAGTCATTTCGGTCCATGGGTGAATGAATGAATATTTGAATAAGATAAATCAACTATACCACTTTTCCCAAATTAATATACTGCTGACTTTTTATCAGTTCATTATCATTATTTAAGAATTATTTAAAAATATTATTATCATTGGTAGTTAAGATTATTGTTATACTTATGATTATCTTATGATTATCATCATTTAATATTACCATTATTATTATGGTTATTTATTATTATAATTATTATTATTATTATTTAAGAATATTTTCTAAAATACATTTTATCTGTTTTGAATGGGTGCGGTTTATCTAACAGGTTCAACCCGTTAAGATTACTATTTGCTCCAACCTGTGAAATGGGCGTGGCATTTGTTACGGACAGCGATTTCAGCAGTCCCTTTGTTCTGATTGGTTGACAGAATAAACGAGTCAGAAGAATATTTAGTTTGAAATCTCTTGGGTCTCTGAAGTGATCCTTTAAACAAAATTTCATCTTCAAATCTTCCATTTTTTCTTGGGATTATTAAAATGGCTAATATATTAACTTACGGAGCATTTGACTTACTTCACACACACACACACACACACACACACACACACACAATGAATAAATAAATAGAAATTATGAAAATAGGTTAATAAAATTTAAGAAAGTAAAATTAAAAATCACATAATAAAATAGATATAAATAAAAGTGAATCCAAAATAAAAAGGACATCTCCACGAGATGTCCTTTTATGCACTCAAAATGCAGGTTTTTGGACTGTAAAAAGTGCAAAATAGCAAGTACAAAATTGAGCATCATTGAAAATGGTTACCTAGAAGCCTTGTTTTGGGGTGGTCAAAATCACACTTCACCAGCCATGGTTTTGCTATGGCTCAACTGATATCATCAAATTGTAGGAATATTCCTACAATTTGATTCATTCATGAACCATCAACTTCTTTCAAAATGAATAGCTAGTCCTATATTTTGAAGAACTTAATTCAATCCAATTTCAACACAGATCTTTCAGATTGTAGGAATATTCCTACTTTTTCCGAGATGGTATATTTTCAATAAATGAAAGATCCTACCAAATCATTGGAATATTCTCACGATTTGATTCATGCATGAACCATCACCACCTTTTAAAACGAAAGGCTATTCCTATATTTCGAAGAATTAAGTTAAATCCAAATCTTACGCAGATCTTTCAGATTCTAGAAATATTCCTACATTTTCAGAGATATTTTAAATAAATGAAAGATCAAACTAAATCGTAGGAGTATTCCTACATTTAGGAGAAAATCCATTTGCACGGATGAAGGTAAGTTCCATCATAATTCAAACCACATCTCTCAGAATGTAGGAATATTCCTACAATTTCCCCTTTGTTCAATCATCAGTTTTTTCTAACTGCAAAATGCAAAAAGGAAATGATAACTTTATCTATATTTTACAAATCGTAGGAATATTCCTACAATTTGGAAATGGCTCATTTTTGACATATAAAACAAAACTGGGTTCAATCCGAATTCATCCAACATGTTGCAGATTGTAGAGATAGTGTTATATTCTAGAGATTACAACCGATTTTGTTCAACCTATTTCAACATAGATCTTTCAGATTGTAGGAATTTTCCCACATTTTGGGAGATGGCATATTTTCAATAAATAAAAAAGTCTGAAATTGTTGGAATATTTCTATCCATTTTCAAGGCATGAAGGTTAGTTTAATCAGAATTCAAACCACATCTCTCAGATTGTAGGAATATTCCTACAATTTACTTTTTGTTCCATCATCATTTTTAAAACTACAGAAAAATGCAAAAAGAAAATGATTGCTTTATCTTTATTTTACGAATCGTAGGAATATTCCTACGATTTTGAAGATGACCCATTTTCAAGGAAGGAAGGTAAGTTAAATCGTAATTCAAACCATCTTGGAAACTCCTCATTTGTGAGGAATGAAGGTAAGATCTCGGTTTGATAAAACCAAAATTCAAGCCACATCTTCTGGATTGTAGGAATATTCCTACATTTTGAAAATTGCTCATTTACAAGAACGTAACAACCAGATTTAGCTTAATTGAACCTCAAGCCGCATCTCTAATATTGTAGGAATATTCCTACAATTTATATTTTCATTATATCATCATTTTATTTTGTTTCCATCCATATAAAACAAATTGTAGGAATATTCTTACGTTAGGAAAAATTCCTCATTTGCAAGGAATGAAAGTAACAACCCAGTTGGATCAAATACAAATTTCAAGTCACATCTTCTGGATTGTGGGAAAATACCTACTTTCTTGAGATCACTCGTAAGCAAGAATTATTCTTTATTAAAAATATCCCTTCATTTTGAAAATAGCTCATTTACAAGGAATGAAGTTAACAACCAGATTTAACTAAATCAAAAATCATAACACATCTTTCAGATTGTAGGAATATTCCTACAATTTATCTATTCATTTGTAATGAATGCAATAGATGACCAAATTAACTTGAGCACATTTTCCATTCACACCTTTCAGAACATTGGAATATTTTTAAACCTCCATTTGAGCCGCGACACGAGAAAACCAACACTGTGGTTGTGCGCGCAGCGCAGACAGATCAGCCTGGGCATCCGCCCAGTCTGATCAGAGTCTTCGCTGTCCGCATGGCAGTAGCTTAGACCCTTAGCTACCCTTTGAGCTCTTAACGAAGAGTCTGATCAGACTGGGCAGAAGTCCAAGCTGATCTGAGTCTCCACTGGGCGCACAACCACATTGTTGGTTTTATCGTGTCGCGACTCATTTGATGTTCGCTTATTCGATAAGAAAGTGTTTCTAAGGAAAACGTTATCAATGGCATAGATGGATGAATTGCAATTCTTCAGTATTTCAGTCAAATCAGGATGATGGGAGGACGACTATAAAAGGCTGTGCCAAATGGAATCCCGTTTGCAGTTGAAAAGATTTCCGCCTCCAGCGGGACTCGAATTCGAGACCCCCAGATCAGTAAGCCGGGATTTAACCCGCTGTATATGCACAGTTTTGCCGGATGGATAACCGGATGCCTCCACTGACGTTTGGCTACATTGCAACGCCCAAACGCCACCCTAATATCCTTTTCCAGCTCAGGGCACACTAAGTGTAAAGGCTAGCACTCATTCCACTGGGCGGGTCCCTCAGCTAAAAATATTCTAATTTCAACTGGGGCAGTATGTTTATAGCGCCTCATTTTTCGATACCGTCAATTCAGATAGATGAGCAGCGCCAAGAGGAAAGATTTCATGTGGAAAATGCGAACAGCGATGAGTCAGATTAGTTTGCTTATTCGTGCTGTCTTTCTCAGCATTCGTAGATTGTTTACTCTGAGCAGACTGTATACTTGCACTGACTTGGGAAATAATAATTACCCACTGGGTACACAAAGTTGAATCAACACTGAATCAACGTTGATCCAACGTTGTGACGTTCAAACAATGTTTTACAAGGTGCCTGCTGGGTAGGCACTTTTTGCAAAAACTATATGGAATAACGTCGAGTGAAAATGTATGCCATCTGCGTACTGTCAATTCCCGCACAGATGACATATGCAAACTAATCAGAGTCTACACTTTTCGAGTTTAACCTGCGCATGATTTATAGATAGCATACACAAACGAGGATGACGCGGTTGCGCTAGTTGAACTCGCATCTTATCGAGTAATGCCCTCTTCATCTTGACCTTCCAAGACTAAACAGATAAACATAGTTTACTGAAGATGAGTATATTCCGACACCGCAGAGGCAAGATTGAAGAATGACCACACAAGTTAATATGTGCTAAGAAGCATTTTGTAAAAGCTAATTCTTGAATTGAATAAATATTGTTCAGTTCAGTACAAAGATTATATATAACTCGATTTTAATCGTTCATAATGAAGCAGAAACCGTATAATTCCACAGTGCTGTCCGAGAATAGCCTACTATTAATGTCTACCAAAGGCGTAACTGCCTATACGCAAATATGCAGGTGCGTATTGAAAATTGATGATGATGAAATTTTGTAAATTGGACAAGAGTTCTGTAGTAACTGCAACAGACGCAACTACATGAAATGCTTTGAGGACTAAAACTCTTATTTTTGTCATAAAGGGGTATAAAACATAATTGTGCGTAACATGTAATTACCCCTATTTACGTCCCTGTCTACCGTAAAGATCCTATTTTTTTCGGACAGATCTGTCAGGAAAAACAGTGCAAACCGAGATCTTTAAGAGCAGTCAGAGTCTACACAGTTGGCATTTCTTTCGCAAATTTTTGTAGACATTACTCTCTCTACCACTTAGTTTCAATTATAATATGATTACGGTAATTTTACGGGTATTTGAAAAATTAGGATAATTGCGGTATATGCTCTTTTTAATGCTTTCAGTCTCAAAGTTGCAAACAAACCAAAGCAGTTAAAAGTAACTTCTTGTACTAACATAGCAATACCTACTTTCATGAGAATGATTAAGGGAGCGGGGGGGGGGGGTGAATCAACGCTTATATTACACTCTAGCCATACAGGACATGACATATGAGGAAAATAGAAATGATGTACAATTACATGCGTGGAGGTGAAGCACAAACAAAATTCACACGAGTTAGCAAAGCACAGGAGGATCGCTAATATTTAGAACTGCTTCAAATATTTATAATACATATGCGTGTGCCATATGTGAACAATACCAAATCATGAAGGACTGCATAGGCTGGTGGCGCAGGAACACGTGGCGGAGCTGATGCTCCCCGCCACCAGCCGCGGCAGTATAATTACCTGCAGAGACACAAAGGGCACACACTCCGGCATTCAAACTACATTTCTACACAAAAATTGCAGTATATAACCACTGATACAGGTCATGTAGAAAACTTCTGACTTACTAGCTAGCAATTCACAGTGTTAGTAAAACTTTCATATTTCTGATATTATGCGATGAGCTTCTGTGGTGGTACACATCCGTATTTTTGCCATTTTGAAAAGGGAATTAACTTTTGTGACCTTTTGCTTGCCTTCTTTCTGGAACGGTAATACCTTTCCGAAAAGATTTTACATGAGGGTACTCGCTCCCAAGGGAGCAAATTCCTTCCTGTACGAGTTGACCTCTAAATTAAACAAAAACTGAGGCGTTGCCTCCCCTTAGGGTGTACCGTAATTGTATCGGTAGACAATATTGTCGCAAGAAGGAAGATGCCTCGTGGCATGTGTGAATGGGGAGGATAACAATTGGTCTGCGCATCCGCGAACCGATCAGTGTCCACCCCATTCGCACATGCAACTTCAAGAATCCCGAGGGGTCCCTAAGATCCGATCAGTCTACGCTTGCGCGGCGGCTGACCAGGGAATTCTCAGTAAACAAGAGGCTTATGGGCTCTTCTCACACGCATCGACGCCCATATTCGTGCGTACAAGGTATACTACTGTAAAACAGTTATATTTGACGGTCACTTTATTTTGGCGATATTTGCGGAAAAGAAGAAAACCGCCAAATTAAAACGCCGCCAATTTAAACTATATCATAAAAGGAAGGGCTGCAGTCAGTATAAACATGATAAAGTTTAGTCCCTCCGCTTTTCCATAATATCAAGGCTAATCCATATTATATTGCGTAAAATGAAACAGAAGATCTCAAACAAACACGCCAGGGGAAAGGGAGTGAAAAATGCTTAATTGACATGTCATGCTACTTAGTACCCATGCCGGGTTGATTAACTCAGAAGCAACACAATATATTTTCGCTATAAACATTTCATTTATAACAAGAAATAGAGAACAATATGCATTCACAAGCATAAAAGAAGAAATAACAATGTACAACCTGGTCTCAGTTTGAACTTTCGATAACGGTAGCAATCACCGATTGATTATTATTTATTGTTATTACAATTATTACTATTACATGTATTATTTTCAGAAATCACAAATCCGCCAAAATAAAAATCCGCCAAAAGGGCCATTTATAGAAACCGCCAAATTTTGCTGCCGCAAAATATAAGTATTTTACAGTAATCACGTGTTCCCGTAAACATTCCAATTATTGGGGCACCTGCAACAAAAACCGTTCCAGCGGGTATACATTGAGTCAACATTGAAAGAACGCTGATCCAACGTCTTTCCGTTGAATCAACGGTGGATCAATGTTGATTCCACGCTGCTTTCCCAGTTTGGTGGTTAATGAGACTGTACAGCTTTGATTTACAACATATCAATGCGATAACACGGTGCAGAAGGAATGGCCAAGCTGTGCAGGCCTCGACCAGATTGCTCCTTTTAGGTGCAGTCTGATCTCGGTGTGCACCGCTTACTCAAACCTATCCGTCCCTAAATTTAGAGCTCAGGGCCCAGTTGTTCAAAACTAACGACGTCGCTAGTCATTGTGACGCTAAAATTTCAAATGTAAATACCTCAAATATGCCAATATTTCCCGTTGCAAAAATGTGAGAAGCTTTTGCACATACTCTAAACAAAAATATCAGGTGAATTAACTCCAACATTAAGAAATCTGCCAGTTTCTAGAAATTGGAGTATTGGCGTATTTCGGAACTTTTTAACATTGTTTTACCAGCAAACGAAAAGGTGAAACTTTTAATTTTTGCCTTATTCTGTAACATTCTCTGTAAGTTTTACTGAAAGAATATGCATAATTATGTCTCGTAGATTAAACAATTTTTTTCGTGTTTTTCGTGTTTTTTCATGGATTTCTATTTTCTTGCACTTTCAAAACAAATAAAAAAATACTTATTATCAAGATATACGCATTTTTACCAGTTTGTTTTAAATATCCTATAATTTCTGTGATTTGCAAAAATGAAAGTGCATTTATATGCTACAGATGTGAATTTAAACAGAAATATGTAAAAATACCATTGTTTATTGTGTGTGTGACTTTTTTTCTTTCTTATGCAATATTTTTTAGCTCTGTGAATTATTTATCTGTATCTTGGATTGAATACCCAACAAGTATTTCTATGATGGATAGGTCTCACCAGGGGAAAATGTACCTTATGAGAATTTCAAATAGTGCAGACCCACTCAGAATCTGAAAGGAATCCTCTCTGTCGACGGAACCACACGATCAGGAATACGAATAAGCTGGCTGCTCCGGGCCTTCACCGTTCACTGACAATACATAAGGCACCACCCCCATGACGCTGCTGATTATTTAGCTGCACGTGAGACCAATCATGCAGAAACACAGGCGGCGTCCAACATTAGAGTCATTTCTAGTGACAACTGTTTTTAAAATTTGTAGAAGACCTTTATAAATGTTGTCAACTGATTTCTTTCTTCTTCCTTTATCTACCATGTGCCATTTCCGCATTCACCATGAACATTTTTCCAGCTAACAGTGCAGAGTTGGTCGGACTGCCCTCTAAAATCCGGCGGCCATACGATGTGGAATCAGCATTGAATCAGCGTTGATTCAACGTCATGACATTGAAGCGCCGTTGATTCAATGTTGACTTGGGGTAGTATGCCCGGTTGGAAGGAGGCACTCCGATCTGTATCTACCATGTTTCGCAATCCAGTTAATTGTATCACATCTTCACAGAAAAAAATAAAATAAAATGAAAGAACAGGTGTTATGATGAAAGCACCTATAAGAAGGGTTGCATTTTGAATTTTTATATGAAGATTTTGTTGCAAAACTGAGGGTAAAAGTAAAATAATAAAGTCTAATGAGGGGCCACAACCATTGTCTCCATGCCGTACGAATCGAAACTACCTCAATCCTATCTGAACTCCTTGACCTTAATAAAATGGTGCCGAGAATCACAAAGACAGCTAACTAGGCGAATAACGCGAAAATGGCGTTGCATCAACGTCGGCGTAACATCGCATCGGCGTCGAAACGACGCCACTTCAACGATCTATCTATACGGAAAAGCGCCTGCATTGTAGATGGACGCATTGGACGGATGACTTGAGATTTTACGTCCTTTTCAACAGTATGTCAGTCATATAAGGACGCTGAGACGGTGAAAGTGAAAGGCTGTGTGCAATGGAACCCCGTTTATGGTATGAAAGATTCTCGCCTCTAGCGGGGCTCGAACCCGATCCGCTAGACCAGTAGGCCAGCGCTTAACTCACTGAACTACCGGGGCTCTTGCGCCCGCCTTACTAAATGTTTCCAGGATCAAGATTATATTAACCTCTTGCGTGTAATAAATAAATAAATAAAAGCAACATTACTGCTTTATGCGCCAAGAAACAAAGTAATTTTCCTTATTTAAACTTGTGGGTGAGGTGGATAGAGTCTGTTGATAGAAAACATTAATGAGAGAGAGAGAGAGAGAGAGAGAGAGAGAGAAGTTTAAAGACATCATCCTATCAAATTTTTTTCACAACAGTTAATCCAGATTTGTTTCCCTTTCACTCTGTAAATAAATCCTTGTTCCTCACTTCTGAAGAAACTGATTTGCATCATATTCGGAAGTTTGAAGTCACCATCTTTATTCTTTGAATCTTTATTAGGGACGAGTCATTTATTGTCAGCTGGGGGGCCGGGTACATTTAGGGGGGGTCAGAATAATTTTTGGTGATGTACTGGGGGGTCGGAAATAAAAAAGCCTTGGAGCAGGGGGGCTCATATATTTTATTAGGCATATTGGGGGAGTCAGAATTCTTCCATCAGTCTTCATTTTTGAAAATGTCTCAGCTTCTGGGGGGCTTTGCCCCCCAGACCCCCTCATTACTCCTAATATTTCAGACTCTTTTCTTTCAAACTCACAAACTTAAAAAAAACTTAAAAGACTTTATGGACAAGACATAAAAAAAAATGGGCCAGCTTCATATCAACATTCAAAACTTTTCATTGATTTGCTAGAACAGCCTGCATTTCTGATATCAGCTCTCCACGTGCCTTTTCATCAGCAAAAACACTGGCTTCTACCACCACCACCCAGCGGCCCAATTAATATTATTTACAGTTATAATTATTAAGCATTCGACAAACATTCGATGGCCATTAGCAGAAGAAAAAGTGCAAGAAATGCAGACCAAGTTTAAACAGACCATGATTACATGTAATTAACCTGTTAGAATAAGAAAATCTTCTTTGTGTTTCATACAGCTAGGTTTTGATTTAGGTCAGTCTGACATAAAATAGGTAATATGGTATGTATGTGTGAAGGGTAGCTGGCACTGGGCATGGGGGGGGGGGGTCATAAAATATTTTTTTACCTATCTGGGGGGGGGGGGTCGGAAATATAATTCTGGTGAGACTGGGGGGGTCGGAAAAGTTTTGGTGAACCATATGAAAATGTACCCGGCCCCCCCCCCCCCCCCCCCCCACCTGATAATAAATGACTCGTCCCTTATCAGAAGAAAAAAACGTAACAAGAACACCTACAAGCTTTGCAAATCCTGAATAGACCTGGTTGAAGTCTGTTCTGTCTGCTCCCGCGAGTCTGTCCGAATAATAGGGATGCCTATGGTAAAAGTATTTTCGTATTGTTTATTGCAAGTGACAGGTGACAGACACGGTGATTACGCAATACAGGTCATCTGTTTTGGCCAAGTTTAACACTTGAAAGTGAATTTACATAAATCCGTTTTTTCTTGGTTTGATTTTTATTTATTTATTTATGTTTATTTATTTAATACGTTATACGTATACAAAACTGACAAAATGCACTCAGAATAAAAAATGCCTAATGATTTGCAACATTTGCCAAAAATACTAGAAAATTTGAATCATCCTTTCCATCTTTGAGTTTGGGTATGTCCATTTGTATCATCAAAAACTCCCGATACCATTGCAAACTCTGATCAAACCGAACGATCAGTTTTGAAGCTGGTCCTGCTTATCTGTCCGACCTGTTATCGCAAACTGGGATGTGCACGGTAAAAGTCAATCAACAAAAAGAAACTATTTACCGTAATTCTTCGGTTACAAAACAGGTATTTTCTCGCCTCTAAAATAATCTCAAATATATAGATCCGTTTTATAAGACAAGACGGGTCTAGACTTTGGGATTGTTTTGGAAGAGAAAAACACCTTCTATAGCTGAATTACTGCAGGCTGATTTACATATTTGCGGTAAATTTGTGAAGGTTTACTCCCGTCTTATAACCGAATAACTACGGTATTGGCAGATACGATCATTACGCAAAATCTGGCCCGGCGGACTTGAAAGGCGAAATCCATAGGTCTGTCAGGCGCTGCAATATTTTCAAAAATGTTTGCCCCTTTTCAGATCAGTATTTCTCCGTTGTAATAAGATATTTTGATTTCTTTATTTCTTTCCTTTTTTTATATAGTACTGACGAAAATGTAGGCAGAATAAGAAAACAAGTCTCCATGACAAAAGTCTTGAATTAAAAAGTAATTATTTCAGATTTATTTAGTTTATTATTTGTAAAATTTAATGCAAATAAAAAGCTGTTTAATTGTCTTGAAGTTTAACAATAAAAAAACCCCAGTAAAATGTTGTTTTGTTTTTCTGTGAAAAGCCAAAATGAAGACTAATCAGTCAGTGCAGATGAGCATTCTGTTTCGAATACTCTTTGATGACACTTTTTCAATCTGATCAGTTTATGTTTTAAAATCAGTTGTTACATCTGTGTAGGCTGATCAAGGTCTTCACTTTTGCGGTTTAGCTATGCAGATTGATTTGAATACAAACAGTAAATATTCAAATCACATATATGCATAGACTTATCGGGGTCTTTTTCGCTGTTTAGCTGTGCAGGCTGATATGAATACTCACTGCTGACAAAATTGTTATGAGAACAATTAATATTCAATCAGTCTAGACAGCTTTGTAGACTGACCAGGGTCTTCATTTCTGTGCTATGAATTTCAAGGAAAGACAGACTGCTATATTCAAATGAGCTGTCATATCTGTGTAGACTGATCCGAATTTTTCATTTTCTGAGCAGTTGATATTCAAATCAGCCGTCACATATGTGTAGACTGATCTGGATTATCAGTTTTGCTGTTTTAAATTTCCAGGAATCTCATACTGTTCAAGCAAACAGGGAAGGCACTGACGAGACTGCACAGGCTGATCAAATTCCTCTGTGTGCACGAATGGTATAATGTACTAGTTCCTATTTACATGGCCCTCTCCTATTAAAAACATAAGTCTTTGAGCAAATAATGGTATTTTTTACACAGTTTTATGTGGTTTTCAATAACGCAGTCTGATCCAATTATAATTTGTTTATAGCCATATTTTCTCTTTTCCTTTGACATCTGATTTCCCTTTACCTGGCCCCTACCTGTACTAGCAGCATGTTTCGATAAACAGTCAGTAGGGTATTGTGTCTTTAAACTCCGATGTGTTAGCTGATTTTAAATCTGCGCAGTCGACTAAAAAATTAAGGTAGTTTCACTGACGCCGCGTGAACTTGCATACTCATATCAGCCTGTGCATTTTTGCAAATGTGGGAGCCTTCATCTCTCACTTTACAAAGTGTTTACGTCATAATAATTAGCCGCGACTCGACAAAACCAACATAGTGGTTGTGCGCCCAGGCAGACGCGGATCAGCTTGGGCATCCACCCAGTCTGATCAGAGTCTTCGCTGTCCGCATGGAGGTAGCTTTTACTCTTTGCCACCTCTCAAACGCTTGGTGGAGAGTCTGATCAGAATGGGCAGATGCCAAGGTTGGACGCTCAACCATTTTGTTTGTTTTCTCGTGTCGCGGCTCAATAATATTGTTTGTGCAAGGATGGAAACCTGATCAGACTGCGTTCATGTGCACGCTAACAGTAATATTTCCCGTTCGCGCATGCGTAAAGTACCTTTATACGCGATACCAATCATAGTGATATTCTGCACACATCGGTACAAGCGTGGACGAATGTAGGACATTTCGGCCATGGACGTTTCGGCCACGGACATTTCGGCCTAGGACAGTTCGGCCACGGACATTTCGGCCATGGACGTTTCGGCCAAATCTGAAAAAAAATGGGGAAATGAAAATATGCTACTGTAAACCGTTTAAAGTTACATAGATGGTTTTCTGCACACATGGCACAAAAATGTGTGATTGGGCTCATAATAACTCCAATCATATCTCTTAAAGTCAAAAATGGGTGGACCACAGAGACATCAGCCATATGTTTGCATATAAAGTTATTATAGGCATCATATCAATGATAAAGGCCATACTGGGGATGGCATATGTGCCAGATTATGCTCAAAATGACTTTAAAAGTATTTAAGGGCAATAACCTAACAAAACACCTAACCAAATATCACATAAGGCCCTAGTTAAAGTAGCTGAAATAGTTGTTCACAGTGTTTTTTGCCTCGAAATGCTCAAAATGACCTAAAAGATGCTGAAGGTCCATAAAACATCAAGAGAACAACAACAAATCATTGGACTTCATTAAGACTAGCTTTAAGTTACTCATATGAGTACTTAATTTAATTATAATAAAAGCATCGCAAACGACTGCGTGATACCCCGCCACTGCAAACCTTTCCACTCACAGATTTTTCCAGATTTATGCATGTATATAGCCGGGGGCAGGGGAGATAACTCCCATTGGGTAAATTTGATCATCACTGGAGGCTTTCATCACTCTGATCATTTGCTGAAAGTTTCTGAAAAATTGCTTCAAACTCTGATTTTATATGGAATTTTTCATGATTTTATACATGTATATAGCCCCAGGGTAGGGGCAGATAACCCCCAATGATAAAAGTTTGGTGCTCATAAAAAAGCTTTCGTTACTTCGATCATGTTTTGTGAAGTTTCATCCTGATACTCAAAGTAGTAAAGGAACTAGAGGCCAGAAACCATTTTTTGTACATTGACAAGTGCCATAACTCTGTCAGAAATCAACAAAATTTGCCCATTAACAATCCCAAGCGAGACATTCTCGGTACAAATGCATATGCAAAATTTGAAGGAAATCCATTAATAAATATTTAAGTTATCGAACGGAAACGAAGTATTTCATTTTATTTATAATTTCATTTTATTGGCAACCCGGATAGAAAATTTTACAGCACACTGCTCATACTAATAGATAAAAGATGTCCCAACTTCCATACTCTTTTGGCCCTGCTACTCTGAATCTGCTCTGCTCGGCGTTTTATTACACAACGCTTGACTTTTCGAGTTTATCAGAATCAAATTGTTTCAGGCGCCTCAACATTTCGGGCATACTTTCTCGCCTGAATCAACGCCATAGGCTCGTCCTAAAGTTGTTTAAAACTGAATACTTTCGTTTTCAGCCCATATTCTCATCATATATTAAATATTTCTTTCATAGAATGGAAAATCTGAATCTGGAGTTAACATGATCTGCGTTAATATTAGGCTTATCGCTTTTTCGTTTTTATTTAAATTTATTTATTCAAATATTTTTTTTTTATTATTTTTCTTCCTTACCCCATTAAAATCCATTGAAAACAATCGACAAATATCACTTCGCCATTATAAATATTCTGGTAGCTATGACTACTGCTTCCGCGTCGTGATCAGTCGCACCAGACTATCGAGATTACGTAACAGGTGGCCATCTGTTTTCGGCAATCTGTTTTATCTAATAAACAACGGATTTGCGGGATCTAGCAAACATGACTGTGTTATCAATTATGTGTGTACGGAATAATTGTGAGTGGATAAATATAATTTTTACGATATTTATACAATTATTCAAACATAAATTTGTTGACATTTTCGAACCATTGTTATTATTATTATTATTATTAGTAGTAGTAGTAGTATATCTTGATCATTTTTTCTTCTTCTTCTTCTTGTTTTCTTTTCTTCAATTATTATTATAATTATTATTATAGTTATTATTATAATTTACATCTATTATTATTATTAATATAAATATTATTATTATTATTATTATTATTATTATTATTATTATTATTATAGTCTTACTGAATAAAAAAAATCTCAGAACTTTATGTGTTCGAAAAATATTGGCGCTCATTAAATTGTCAAACCCTCATTTTGTTATTAAGTAAACATTTCTGTGATAATCGAAATGTTTTACACCATTTCTGACAAATGAAGTCACATTTTTTTAATCTATAGAAAAATCCAAAACACAACTTTTCCTATTCATAAGCGGTTGGCTTTTAAAATGTAATGCCGTTGCGAGATGATATTTTATAATAGCGACTGTTACCGACGTGCGTAAAGAGGACTGCTAAAATTCGAATGCTAATCAGTCTTCGCTGTTCTTTTGTGCAAAGAAAGGGAGGCAAATTGAACATTTCCTCTTGACTAACTGACCCTGTTTGTTCAGTCGTGCTTGTTCAGCGAGGGATCTGCTGGACTGAAGAACCTGATCAGACATGTGCGCCCATAAGGAGTCGAATCCACAACGCGTGAAAGGCGAGCACTGAGTCCACAATGTGATCAGGAAATGAGCCGCGACACGAGAAAACAAACAATGTGGTTGTGCACCCAGCGCAGACTCAGATCAGTCTGGGCATCGACCCAGTCTGATTAGAGTCTTCGCTGTCCGCATGAAGATAGCCTAGTACCTTAGCTACCCTTTAAGCGCTTAGCGAAGAGTCTGATCAGCCTGGGTGGATGCCCAGGCTGATCTGAGTCTGCGCTGGGCGCACAACCACATTGTTGGTTTTCTCGTGTCGCGGCTCAAATCAAGATTTTATAATTCACGTAAATAGTGCTTTATGCGTGTGAACAAAAATAAAATAAATAAATGAACAACAACGTTGGCACATGCCCTTCCTAATCGGAATTTTCCACACAAAAAAAAACAAAAAAAACGCAGACCGACTGGACAGACCGATATAAATCTATGGTCTTTGCTCAGGCAGCAGGATACATTCGCATACTATTCGAATAGAGCCGTGCTTATACAAATAGTTTTTGCCCAGAGGACTGTTAATTGAGCCCGTGTATCAGTGTTCTACACATTAGCCCAGACCCAAGGAAAAAAATCCAGGTTATTTTTCATTAGATTCATACAGCTAGTCTACTCTAAAATAGGAGGAGCAGATTTTATTTTTATAGACTGGGTCAGAGAAAAGAGGTAAAACATTTTCAAACTTCGCCCTCTCCGCCTCCCCTCTCTCCCAACTCTCCTATGGGGCCTTCTTCAGCAGTTTGCTCCATTTTAAAGATGGAAGAGTGACAGAGTTTCTTCCCCTACTTTCTATATAAACAATGCCGAGACTCTAGCTAGGTTATATATAGCTGTGCAGTGTGTGTAGGGGGGGGGGGAGAGACTATGGGGGGGAAAATGGCTCTATGAGGTCCGGACACTCCACTATATCGACGTCCTTCCTATCCATTTTTCCGGGGGTGGTAGATGGGGCGATAGCGCTGGTTATAACTTCTAATGCCGGAGCGTCCTACTTATTAGGATAAAAGTAGGGCAAGGGCCACTGTCCTTTCAGTAGGTGCGGGCAGGGGATTGTTTAGACATTTTTTTCCTCTCGTCTATCATTTCTCTTTTCTTTCTCCCTCTCTCTGGGAGACGGTCCGATATAGACCGAAATCTTGTCTCAAAGGGCCATTACACCCAAACCAATCAACCAACCCAAACCAACCAACCATACAATCAAGGCTCCCACTGTATCCTGCGCATAACCACACAGTTCCCCAAATAGAGCCCCACTGAATAACAGACTGTTTCCCAAATGGAGCTCCATTGAATAAAAGACAATAATATACAAAGCGGCCAGTGAGCTTGACACGAGAAAACAAACAAAGTGGCATGTTCACCCAAGGAGGACCCAGATCAGCCTGGATGTCCGCTCAGTCTGCTCAGAGACTTCGCGTGTGCTTATTCAAGGGCAGCTATGGGTCTAAGCTACCTCAATGCCGACAGCGAAGGCTATGATCAGACTGGACGGATGCCCAGGCTAATCGGAGTCTTCGCTGAGCGCACATGCCACTGTGTTGGCTTTCGCGTGGCGCGGCTCATTTCTGTCATCTAGTGTCAAAACGTACTGTAAACACTAGGACATATTTACCCTAAATCTGACATGTTTTTTTTTTTTTTTTTTTTTTGTAACAGTATTCCAGTCATATCGGAACTACGTGAGGCTTATTATAAAAAAATGTATGCAATGGATTCCATGTACGGTCGGTCAGAATCCCGCATCCAGCCAGATTCGAGCCCGGGACCGGTAGATCACCAGGTCGACGCTTACCCTGTCCGATACCGTGCCTCGCCTAAAAAATCGTGCAAATTAAAGATGTTCCAGAAACATATCCTAGGTGACTGACAAGCGTTGTAGACCCTGATCCGGCCCTTCCTTTTTGACCAGTCTAACGTGTTTTTTCGCTGTGTTTTGTGCATACATATGGCCTAGGTTCCAGTCATGTATTTTTTTTTGTATTGTCAAATATGACAATACAAATACATGTATAACTAAAGATTTATTCTTTTATATTCTAGCAGTCTCTAGCAGTCCCGGGTTTGAGCCCCGCTGGTGTCGGAAATCTTTCCAGCCGTAAATCGGGTTCCACTGCACACAGCCTTTCATAATCACTCTCCCATCGTCCTGGTATGACTAAAATACGGTTGAAAGAAAGTAAAATGCCAAGCCATCCACTCATCCATTCATAACGGAAAAAAATCAAAATAATACTGACAACTGGGCTGCTCAATTTGGAAGTTTTCCTGTGTATCCTAAAGCTCTAACCCTGAGGTCGGTCTGGGCTTGTACAACTCACAATTCCCTGCATTTCATAACGATTTTCTAGTGTTGCGCAGGCGGTTTTAACGTCCTTTTAATCAGTTTTTCAGTCATTTCCAGACGATGGCAGAATGCTTATGAAGAAGCGTCCTTTAGATTCTAACAGAATCTCGCCTCCAGCGGGACGTGAACGTGTGACCCCCGGTTATCCGAATTCGAAGGCATGAATAGCTCGGCCATGCTCACTTTCGGGCCGATGGGAGAGAATAAGTAAGATGGAGATTATGTACGAAAAACCCAGGTCCATGGGAATCGAACCCGTTACCTGTAAATCATGAGGACAGCTTTTATCCCCCTCGGCCAACAGTCAACACGACAGCTTTGAAATAGAGCTATTAATAACAATATTGCTGAAGGGGGAGGGGCGGGGTTAAGGGGCCGCGCGCGCGCGCGTGTGTGTGTGTGTGTGTGTGTGTGTGTGTTGGGGTCGGGAAGGGGGTGGAAAAAGGGGCTACATACAATGAAGCCAATTTGTTTTCGTATTAAATGCATTGACGGTCCTTGCAACAACGGCAGAATTACTTCGGGTCAGAACTGCATTTGAGTTTCACGAGAAAATTCTGATCACACAGTGCAGTTGCGCCAACTGATCAGCTTATTATTAATGCACCGTAATACCCTAAATTTCTTGACAGAAGTGATAAATCAAAAGCGTATACCCAATTTTGTAGCGGGAGTCTGATAAGGGTTTACACACTGTTTTGATAAATCGGCGAATGTCCGAATTTCGAAATAATTACGTTAATCGATAATTGGTGTCCCAACATTTTTAAGCTAGTCACCCCTATCAGTGTTAATATACTGTGTCAAAAAGTTCCCATATACACAGATACATGAAATTCTATGCTGCCATGGCAACAAGAGGAGTTATGAACATTTAAGTTTTATTGACATTAGAAGAGTATCCATGGGCTTGCCTATTGAACAGATTTGTTCGTGTTGGTTTCTTAGGACAACCAAAAGGTCTCAAGGTCTCTACCTAAGGTGTATGGAGATATAGGCTAAGCGGGGGGGAGGGGGGAGGGGGGCTGGGGTGGAAGGGTGCGTGAGTGGAGAGGTGTAGTGGGAGATCCAATGTTGAAACAACTTTGAGAGGCTTGGGGGTGTGCGTGACTGGGTAGGTGATGTGTGAGATCTAATGTTGAAACAACTTTTATCCAACGTTGTTATTTTTGTATCAACTTTGATTTACCTTAATGTGGTTAAACTAACGTGGATACAACGTTTACACGCTTAAACGCTGTGTGCTTCCTGGGTTGCAGATCTATGAGACTATGAATACTGCAGTAAGTCTGAATGAACAAAATGAAGAAACAAATGAATTTGCACCATGCTGTCCGCGCATGCGTAGGACGGTCAACGCATGCGCTGTCTTGAGTCGATAAACGACATGAATCAGGCCGGTGCATGCGCAGTCCATTCAGCGCATGCGCATTTCGATGCGCACATGCAGTCTGATCAGCACATGCGCAATCTATTCAGGCCATGACAAATTGGCAGTAGAAAATGTTTAATAACACTTTTCTTGGAGATTGACGCGTCCTGGCCATCGTAAGTGTAGTCTCTTCAGGAGAACTTAGTCAGTGCATGCCCCTTCCAATCCGCACATGCGCTGTACGGTCAACGCATGCGTAGTCTTCGGTTGTCGACAAATAGCATGCAGCCTAGCCAGCCATGCGCAGTCCATTCAGCGCATGTAAAATTTGATCTGCACCAGTCTGGTCAGCGCATACGTTTTGGCCATGACTGAAATCGGCTGTAGAAAATGTCTATCAGTTAGGGTAAACTGTTTATTCCAAGCTTAGTGCGCATTGTCTGATCAGGTCATGTGCAATTTGCAACTTGCCCGGGCATCCTGTTCAAAAGCGCGGAGTGATCTTAGCCTTCATGGGCCATTTAAGTATTTTTGTAGCATCCAAGGAGACCGTCTGAAGGAATGCAAAGATTTGAACCCCAGTCAACAATGCTAAGAATAACAAACTAACAATTTCGAAAAAAAAAAAAAAACGCAGCGTCATGCCTTGTGGTAGACATTTAAGTGGCAAGAAAGTGAGGTATAAACGCATTTATTAAGGTCTTTATGCCGGTACAACTTCATGTTTTCCACAACTTTCGAGTCTTCCTGTTTTCACTTTTTTTACTCCCGAAGGAAGGCTCCCTTTTCCTTAGGGAGCAAATTCTATCCTTAGAGTTAGAAATGGTAGTTATCTCCCCGTAAAATGTACCCAATTAGCTTAATACATCTTTGTTGCAAAAAAAACGAATTAAGAGTAAAAAGCTAAGGGAAACCTCTACATGGAAAGACTGTGTACCATGGGTGTATGTTATGAGGTATGGATTTGTCCCTTGAGCCTTCTTCGAAACATTTATATAAAATTGGATCCCTTAAATGGTTCTGCAGTGTAAAACTAGACCAAATGCGACGGGATGCGTAGCATAGTTTTGTATTTTTGTATATTGTTGGTTAAAGAACTAATTGCCAATACGCTGGGCATCAACGACCCTGAAAATGCCATAAACGCCAGCTCCCTCCCCCCTCTCCCTCATGAACTATGATTATCAAGCCAGCTACGCACAGGCCTTCCACCCCTGAAGACCCCTCCTTCCACCCCCCCGTAGGCGTAGCTGGCTTGAAGACCCCTCCTTCCACCCCCCAAACGCACACACTTTAATGGCAAATGGATTGCGTACACAGTATCTAATGGAATGCAGTTTCCCCAACTGGGGCCTCAATTTCAAAAAATGCAACTCAACAGACGGTTACCGGTGACCAACACTTCCTCTAAATATTGGGTCATTTTCTCTAAAAATTATATCACATGTTTTATGTGCGTGTGTATTTTTTTTTTTAAGAAAAAAAAACGCCTACTCACCCAGGCTGGTCATTCAGGTACAGTCTGATCTGGATCTCACATCTGAGCCGATCTGTACATTTGTATAGGCTGGTCAGGGCGTGTGTTGCCTAACATGCGTTCTTCTCACGGCAGGTCAGAGGTTCTGCACAATGTTAAAACTGCCTGAGGCATATGTGGACTCCGCATTCTACAACCAGTCTCAGGAGCTCCGGTAGCTCAGTAGGTTAAGCGCTGGCCTGCTGACCTAGCAGTCGCGGTTTCGATACCCGATTGAGGTGAGAATCTCTTCGTAAACGGGGCTCCATCGCACACAGCCTTATATTAACATCCTCCCATCGTCCTGATATGACTGAAATACAGTCGAAAAGGACGTAAAATCACAAGTCATCTATCTATCCATACGACCAGCATCTGTATTGGCGTTGATATGGCAGAAAGAGACTGCAAGGGTAACGATCGACATAAAAATGCCAAACTTTATTTTCATTTGAAATTCTTACTACTCGTAAGCTTAAAAGAAATATGTCATTTATTTCATACACACGTGTGCGTTAGAACGTTGTTATATACTTCCCAAATTGCGAGCGTGCGTATGTGCGTATGTGTATTTTAAAGCTATATATTGCACCATATAATTAAGTACTCAGATTACTGAATTCCGGGGAGTAGGTTGGGCGCTAGCCTGCTGATCTAGCGATGTTCGAGACCCGCTGGAGACGGAAATTTTCCAACCGTAAACGGAGACCAACTGCACACGGTCTGTCATTTTCATCCCCCCTATGGCCTTACATGACTGAAATGTCGTAAATCGCAATTCTAGACTGGGAGCGATGGGGCGGGTTGGGGTTCGTAGTGGCTCTCTGAGATCGGAATATTCCACTGCATTGTCGTCTCTTTTTGACGTCGCGCACGGTATTGGGTAACAAAACGTAACGTCAAACTGTCAACTGCTACTCCTTGTGAGAATGTTAACCGCGGGGTTCGACTGTCTTATTCCGACAGTAGTGGAACAAAACCAAACACGCCACTGCAACAAAAGAAAACCAGTCCGATCATATAAACATTTTGTAAGGACGACATCAATGAGAATTTATTTACAGTTTTGCTGATTCATTTGCTTTTTCAGTATTGGACGGATCTATTTGTATTTATAAACACGATATGAATTGAGTTTGTTGTACAACTTCTATCGGAAGCTGCAAGTATAAACCACACTATATCCCTGTACGGTAGCTTTTACCCGTTTCACAACAATTTATCTATCCTCTGTTTTCGCGTAGAACGAATTATATCTCTTGCGTCACCATTCCCGTTTCTTTTTTTCTGCTAGTCATCTTGTCACGGGAAAGACTTTTTATACTGGCGAAGTATCATATACATGTATTTATATATTTATGGGCATCAAACTTTGAGAAAATTTTTCTCCGATGGCAAGAGGAAGTATTGCTGTATAGTCAAACCTGCCTTAAGCCAGCACCCAAGGGAGGTGCAAAAACCGCTTGCTTAAGACAGGTGCTTGCTAGATACAGGTCGATTTGTAAAGAAAATGGTACTTTTGGAAATGAAATTTTTGCCTTTTAATACAGTTATTTGCTTCATGGAGCTGACCTTTAAGACGTGTTGGACTATAATGACGCAGACCTGAAAATTGCTAGACAGCCGCTTAGAGCTATAAGGTTTCATATACGTGTAACGTTTGATTTTCTTTATTTGTCACCGCGTTACAAAATTTAAGACCGATGTAAATGCGCATAACAATTTTATTGTTCAAGAGCTTAAATCCCAATTTAGCACATAATACAAACAGACAATGTACATTTTGGAAATTTGCTTTTTGCACAGATTGCTGTAAGTATTTTGTCCAAATTAGCTTAATAACACAGAAAGGTGTAAGAGTTTGGTGTCAAATTTGAAATTTGTTACAAAAATTAAGACCGCGGATTTTTAAATTTCTTTCCGTATCCGTAGATAAAAATTAATTATTTTTAAATAACTCACAAGTGATGCATAAGTACATTTGAATCATATACAAATATTTTCAAAATTTGTTTATTCCGATACAATAAATACTCTCCGAAGAAACCAGCCCTGCAATTTTGACGTTAATTTGAGCGTGAGTTACACAATTTTACTTTTAACAATAAATTCTTAAGATGGCGATTATTGAAGAATATACAATAAACTGAATATGGAGTTAATCTAGAAAATTTCCTCTTTTTCGTAAGCAAATTTCCACAAAAATTCACATCGACATTTCTGTGTAGCATTCCTTCGAGTAAGCTCACCATGCCGACTTTGTTACAGAGTTACACGCATTTTAGCGCAAAAACCAACCGTTTTGCGCCCGCAATAGGATCTGCATCGTCTCAAAACCAAATATTATTGACCCGAAAATAAATTAAATACCAATGCACGATTTTAAAACAGTTTATGGCATAAAATCCGAAAAAGCATTGCTTCCGTGGGGCCCATTTCATATCTGTCCGTGAATGTACCCCAATACCGTGCGCGACGAATTTTCGAATAGCCATTTCCCTGGAAAAGGGGCGAGAACAACTTTCTGACAGATTATGATGCAATGAGAGAGAGAGAGAGAGAGAGAGAGAGAGAGAGAGAGAGAGAGTAGGGCAATGCCTGACTGGACTATTCTGGATCTCTGGATCGTGAAGCATTGTATCTTGTCATAAAGACAGAAAAAAAACTTGATTAGTTTCTATGATAATTATGCCCATTTTGGTAAATTTACAAAAGAAAAAGCTAATGTAAATAATAATAAAAATGATAATCATAATAATGATAATGGAGCACTGTCTCTGTTTGATAAAGATAGAAAAATAATTATTTTTTTTTTATGATAATTTTGCCCGTTTGGTAAATTGAAAAACGAGAAAAAGATGTATCAGCGACAACACCACCACCAACAACAATAACAATAACAATAACAATAATAATAATAATAATATGATAATAATTTCATAATAAGATCTTTATAGAAAAATAAAAAGGTGCATGTTGTCGCGAGGGGTCAGGTGATTAAATCCGATTGGATTCTGTAATACCCTAAAATTGATTTAACAGCCACATCCTGCAAATTGAACCGACATAGATAAAATATCCTGATGAATATTTATATGGAAAAGATATCAAACAACAAAGTTTTCAAGAAAGTAGCAGAAGAAAAATAGGAGAAAATCGATTAAGCTGAAAAAAGATAAAATAAAATATAGATAAAAGACAAACTCTTGAAACTAATGACACATAGATGAATAGGATATAAAATACGACAGAAAAATAAATGAATAAATTCGTCCAATAATTGTCGCTCCGCTTTTACAAGTTACCATTCCATTTAACGATGATAACTGGAATGGAATGGTCTGAAATATCGGTGCGTTCCACGGCGTTCCCGCGTCATTCAAAGGGCATTACCGTGGCGGTACCATTCCATTTACGTGGCGGTAGCGGTGCACTCGACTGGGAAGCTTTAATGTTGCCTGTAGTGTAATTTTGTACTGTCATTTCCTCCCTTGAGACCAATGATGGAACACGAATTAAATTGTAGGAATATTCCTACGATTTGGCCTGATCTTTCACTTATTCAAAAGATGTCATCTTCGATCAAATGTAGGAATATTCCTACAATCTGAAAGATCTGTGTTGAAATTGAATTGAACTAAATTGGGCGTAATCTCAAGAATGTAGGAATATTCCTACAATCTAAGTGAGTGAACTCGGGGTTAACGTCCCACCAACAACGAGGCCATATGGAGACGGGACCTCGGTTTAAAGTCTCATCCGAAAGACCGGAGAAGCGGGGGATCGATCTTGCAACCCCTGGATTGGTAGTCCAGAGTGTTTTCCACTACACTACAGCCGCTCCTCCTACAATCTGAATGATGTGGAATGTATGTGGATTGAACTCAAATTTGGTCGTATGTTTTTAACCTTGGAAAATGAGCAATTACCAAATTGTAGGAATATTCCTACGTTTTGTAAAATATAAGTAGAAACATTATTCCCTCATTGCATTTTCTGCAGTTTGAAAAAAATCAATGATGGAACAAAGAATAAATTGTAGGAATATTCCTACAATCTGACAGATGTGGGTTGAATTATTATTAAACTTAACCTTTTTCCTTGAAAAAAGATATTCTTCAAAATGTAGGAGTATTTCTACGATTTGTTTGGATCTTCATTTATTGAAAATAAGCATTTGGTCAGATCTTTCATTTATTGAAAATATACCATCTCCAAAAAATGTAGGAATATTCCTACAATTTGTTTGGATCTCTCATTTATTAAAAATATGCATTTGGTCAGATCTTTCATTTATTGAAAAAATACCATCTCCAAAAAAAAAATGTAGGAATATTCCTACAATCTGAAAGGTCTATGTTGAAATATGAATGAACAAAATTGGTCGTAATCTCAAAAATGTAGGAATATTCCTACAATCCGTAAAACGTGGGAAGAATTTGAATTGAGCTCAGTTGTGTCTAATTTTTTTTTATAAATGAGCAATTTCCAAATTATAGGAATATTCCTATGATTTGTAATATAGTGTTAAAGCAATTATGTCCTATTTGCATTTTTTTCTGCAGTTAGAAAAAAAATGATGATGAATCAATATAGTAATAGCTGTTCATTTTAAAAGAAGTTGATGGTTCATGAATGAATGAAATTGTAGGAATATTCCTACAATTTGATGATATCAGTTGAGCCATAGCAAAACCAGGGCTGGTAAAGTGTGATTTCGGCCACCCCAAAACAAGGCTTTTAGGTAACTATTTTCAATGATGCTCAATTTTGCACTTGCTATTTAGCACTTTTTACAGTCCAAAAACCTGCATTTTCAGTGCATAAAAGGACATCTCGTGGAGATGTCCTTTTTATTTTGGATTCACTTATAAGTCATAGCTGTTAGTGATAATACAAGAAAACATTTGTAAAATATATTCATTTTTTTTTTCATCTTTCGTCCTTTTTTAAACATTTTTCCCTTTTCATTTTTTTTTAAATAATCTTTGAGTATTTTTAGACTGCTTATCAGCAAAATATATTTTACAAATCATAGAATTACATTTTGCCTGATGCGTGAATTTATCCCCCTAGGGCCCCACAGCCAGTCAGTGGTTTCAGAACTGCATTGTTTCATGACCCTTATATTGAGGAGATTAGGAGGTGCCTTTGATTTTCTTATCACTTGTTTATTGGAGGGTATTAGATTGGGGAGGGGGAGGAGGTGGTGGTTCAAAATGATATTCTGGTAATCATTTCCTCCCCACTTGCTTTTTTAGACTAATACTTTAATGTCATATTTTATTGTTTATTATATCTTATATCTTATTGTGTATTATGGTACAACTAAATATATTAACTTAAAGATTATTTCAGAAAACACATTTTTAAATAAATAAATAAATGCAAACTGAAGAGCATTTCACATGCCTGGTAGAAGCGCAATTTCATTTCACGCCTGATTTTCTACAAAGAGTTAGCCAAAACTGAGCAATGCTATTCTCCTCGAATGTATGACTTCTGTATTTATGCACATTTTTTTTACAAAGTGAAAGAACTGGTGGACATGTGGAGTGATCTCAAGATTCCTGAAAGTGGCCTAACCAAACTCTGGACCCATCTGCAAAATCTCTTTGTGTATCAATAAGATAATTGAAAGTATCACAAATACATTGGGCGTTTGAGCAGTAGACAGCCGATGTGTACTGTGCATGGTCGACAGAATACTTTGAACGTTCAGAGATAGGTACTTTGGATAAGTTAGATTTATCTCAAGTGTCTGCGGACGGGAAAGGGTCTACAACGCATTCAATTTGTTTTCTTTAAGAAGAAAACGTTCCTTTCAGTGCCGGGTGATTTATTTCGGGGTGAGGGTGGGTGGAGGGAGGGCCTTTAACGCACTCAACTTGTTTTCTATAAGGAGAAACCGTTCCTTCCTTTGCCGGGTGAATTCGAAGGCGAGAGAACGGGCGGGGGGGGGGGGGGGGGTGGAGAGAATACGTAATTTATTTCAATGTCCTGTGATTTTTTTCGGGACACCTTTAGAATAGAAAAATGTACGATACATTGAGAATTATGATGAGAAATAGATCAAAGACTAGAAAGAATCAGATTCGAACCTGCGACCAATGAACGAGTGCAGAGATCCGAATCCCGGGCCGAAATACCAAGCATAAACTGTTCTGGAAAATAAAAACGCATTGTCAGGCCCTGAGTTAGGTTTTAAAGTGATATCTGTGCACATTGTCTAAGGTGTATGGGTACATATTCAGACACCTCCCCGCACCCCTCGCACTCTCCGCGCCACACTTTCACTAAATATAAAATACTTTCTGATTGTTCTCCCTAAGGAAGAAGATCTTTCAAAGAGTGTCTACTCTTAAAGTAAATGTATTTGCTCCTGTTGGAGCAAATTCTTTACTTTAAGAGTTAAGATGGTAGTTATCTTTTTTATGAAAAAGGCCTCCTTTATCTTAATGCATCTTTGCTTCAAACAAACGAGAATTGCGAATTGCAAAGAATATTCTACACGGACAAACTGGGTGCCAGTAAATGAATTTGCTCCTGTGGGAGCAAATTCTTTACTTTAAGAGTTAAGATTGTAGTTATCTTTTTCATGAAAAAGGCCTTCATCTTAATGCATCTTTGCTTCAAACAAACGAAAATTGCGAATTGCAAAGAATATTCTACACGGACAAACTGGGTGCCAGGCGGTGCATGTTATGGATTCGCTCCCTTGCGCCTCCTGGGGAGCGTCTTTATGATAATATGGCGAGAAACCATCCTGCAGAGTAAAACCAGATAAGACGCGACGGGATGAGCATCATAATCGGGGTTTTGCGTATTTTATAGTATATATAGGCATCAATGACCATGAACAGTCCCGGATCCAGACCACCACTTACTGGTGGGGCTGGGGGGGGGGGGGAGGGGGAGTGGGGCTGGGCTTAAAATATATGACATAATTAGGGATCAATTTGATGAGAATTTTGCTAATGTCTTTTTTGCCTTGAAGTATATGTTGTGATATCTCATTAGAATCGCCTATATGTCACAACATATATTTTAATCTAACCAGGCACAGGTGGCGGGGCTCAAGCCCCAGAGCCCACCCCCTGGATCCGGGGCCGATGAAAATGCTTTGCTTCCCAGCCAAAACCACGCCCCCTGGAGAAATGCTTTATACATAAGTTCCATCCCATCCCGCCACACACACACACACACGCACGCACACACTTCTTCGGCGATGGCGTGTCTCTGTTATCAATTAGCAATAACCAATATTTTCTCTGTAATCAATTAGCAATAACAAATATTTTCTCTAAATATTAGGCCATTTAACATATAAAAAGAGCACTTTTTAGGTGTCTTGTGCATACTCCAAACATATGACGTTGATCAGAGACAGCTTGATCTAGGTCTATACTGTGTCCGAAACATCCGAGACTGACTGTACACGTGAACATGTAGGAGTGTAGTTCCCTATTTTTCCTTCGCAAACGTGTAATCCTCCGCAATTGCATAGAAAAATAAAAAATAAATAGTTTTAGTCAGTTTTCAATAGCAATCCTTTATACGGTCAGTGGCAGTCCGAACATGAGCTATGGGCATATAAAATAACACGTTTAAAATAAACTGGTGCGGATCAAATCATAGCTGGTACTGATCAGATTTTTCCCCGCCATGTTAACAAAGGGGAACAACTTCTGCGACCTGTTTGCTTCTTAGAAGTTAAAAGTTGGCTTCTACGGAAAAGGGATGCAAAAATGGAAAAAAGAAGAGATATAGATATGTCAGTTCACCTCGACTGAAATTATAGTACAGTCTCAGATGTGGGAGGAGCTCCGATAGCTCTGAATGTAAAACACTGGCCTTCTGATCTAGCGGTCCCGGATTCGAGCTTGAAGAGGAAATCTTTCCAATCGTGCGTGCCCGGGTTGCACACAGTCTTTTATTATCAGCCTCTTTAGGTCCTGATACGACAGAAATACTGTTGAAAAGGACGTAAAATCGCAAGAAATTCATCCGTCCATCAGCTGTGTGTAGAGTTACTCTACTTTCGAAAACTGTGTCAACATATTGCAAACGTAACCGTCGCTAGGTAATTTAACTCTTTTGACATAGGTTATCGCTGAAAAGGGAGCTACAGGGCTGTGTTACTGGAATTAGAGAGAGAGAGAGAGAGAGAGAGAGAGAACTTTGACAAAAATTTAAAAACAAAATAAACCAGAGAAGAGAAATATGGAGATTCAGCGAGCTGATATCACTATAATGAGGAGAGAGAAAAGGACAGAGTTGGGTAGTGGAAAAGGTGAATAAAATTTGATCAAAATCACAAAAAAAAAATAATTACCAGAAGGATGAAGATATTAACATGCGGTCAGAGAGAGAGAGAGAGAGAGAGAGAGAGAGAGAGAGAGAGAGAAAATTAGTTAAGTTAGTAAATAATAGTTAATTTTATATAAAAAATGAACGAAAAATAAAACATACAAAAATGGTGGTTACCCTTATGATATGGTCAGAGAGAGAGAGAGAGAAAGAGAGAGAGAGACAGACAGGGGCGGATCCAGGAATTTTGGATAGGGGGGTCAAATTAGCTGAGGGGGTTCTATTTGCGCAGTTCGACCAATTTTTGCTGAAATTCCCCATGAAAATGAAATAATTTAGACTGTAGAGGGGGTTCGTTTGAACCCCCCGAACCGCCTCTGGATCCGTCACTGAGAGAGATATAGCATTATATCTCTTACATGAGGGCAATAATATTGTAACCATAATTATGCCTTGTTAAACTAAAAAAAAATCAAAAAGAAGAATCGGAATGGTGCTTATTGGATTTAAAAAATAATAAGTAATGAGAAAATAGCAAGATTTAACAATATATATTAATCAAATATCAAACGGGGAAAAGGGAATTTAAAACATCAAGCGGGGAAAAGGGAATTTAATCCACCCCGTAAATACATAAATACCTCGTACATATAATGAAAATCCATTTTTCTAAAGCTGGTTTAATCTAAAATTGTTTATTAACAAGAAACACCTTGTATATATGATACTAACCAGATGCCCCTTGTTTATTGCATCAGGGGCACCACTACCGCCGCGACACTAAACCAGACACCCTTGTTTATTCCATCTTGGGGCATGTACAGTTGGGTTACCTATCTATTATTTAGAGGATTTTTATAAGATTATGACTGATTTCGGATCATGAAAAAAAAATTATTTGCGTTTTGGTCAAAACTGGACATACCGTATATATGTAAAACTCCGAAGACCAGCCTTCGGACATTTGGAAATATCCGGGGGAAAAGGTAAGCTGAACAGCTGTTGGCATTACACGTATTTTAGACGCGCCACGATTGCCAGAAACAATTAACTGCGTAGACTGATCAGACAAGACCTACGCAAGTGTTTGTTCCTATATACAAAGGATCAAATATATACTGTTGACAAATTGATATCTAAATGCGCGGATGCGCATACTGGGCCGTATCTTCCGGGTTCAAAAGCGATTAACGGTTCAAGGAATTTATTGAACGTATAAATTTGCAGTTTTCAACATGATGTTTCTTTTAACAACGCAAACAGAAAAGCTTCAGATCAGCCTGTACATCCAGTCGCATTTGGACCATCTTATGGCATTGTAATGGTAATAATATGGCATAGTATGTAACAATGGAGAAGAATCAGTAGGAGTCTGTAGTAGAATCTTAGAGTCTACCGTAAATTTGTTTAATATTGGGACACTTAAAATAATTACCTAAACCTAAAATTAAAGATTTTGTTTCACTGCAGCTATGTATCTGCGAGATGCAGATGGAATGACAGGCAGTGTAAACACTGACCGGACTTCTGTAAATCAGCACTTTTTGCTCACACATATCCGTCACAATATTTAGAGACTATAGGGTAAACCATTTGTGTCTGCATAAAATATCCAACTCTCAGTGGGAACGCGTATCTATGGCGGAGTGATATTTTTATACCGATGGCAACGAAAAAACGTTCGAAATTCCTCAGATTCAGATTCAATCGACGAACGGGTCGCAATTTCGGCACTGTACTGTCGGCGAATCAAAATACACACAGACGAAAATAATATATGGTTTTATTCCTTACACCTTTATGTAATTCTTTATGCCTTTGAGGGCAGAACTAAACACCGAGATATTCGGCAATCGAACGTTTTACGCGATCACGTAGAGGCGTCTCTTTTCCGTCAACTTCAGTAGCAATTTTAAAAGTAAATTGACTTTCTCCCGTCGGCGGACATATGACATGAAAAACCATGGTGTCTGCCCTTTCTCCATGTAAAAATTCAAGTAATTCGGTGTTTGGGACAATTTCCTTTGCAAAATAATGTTAAGGCCCTATGCATTTTCTCAACAAAATGGCGGATAATTTACCTGATCGGTAGCGATTGAAGTTAGACAGTTTATGGCCTTGAAACAAACCAAACCAAACCAGTTTTGTCAACAAAACAGTCTGTAATAAATTCAACTCCTACGGAGATTTTCTTGAATCCTGATATTCGACACACGACGAGGAACGCAACTTTTACTTCGATACACAACTTATTTTTTTTTCCTCTACATTATTCAGAAAGATTGGCCATAGAAAACTGATCTGTAGCCTACACCATAAAGAATGTAAACAAATTGATTTTTGGCAGTTGATGTGTGACGCAACAACTAAACTAGCGTCTACCGCTTCGGCTTTCGCATTTACTAGCTTAAAAGTTATAACACCGGTAAGTTGTGGTCAAATCATTGGGGTTGCTAGAAAAAGTAATTTTTCCATCCAATTAATCCTGCACGCGCCAATATCTCAAAGCCACTCCCACAACCTACACAATCACCCTGTCCAACTAACACCCACGACCCCCCCCCCCCTGCAGCCCCCCCGCCCCGCCACAAACACACAATTTTTTTTTTTTTTAAGAAAAGAAAAATATAAATGATGTATAACCAACCTCAAATACTTGCAGAGCTGCAATGACTGTAAATCCTTGGATAAAAAGTGCAGTGTAGACCTGGGTCAGACTACTCCCAAAACAGCAGTCTAATCAGGGTATGCACTATTTTATTTTCCAAGAAGTTTTGCTACACTCAGATGTTAAAAGTGGCATTATTTTAGGACAATTGCAGTATTAAATGGAGATTTGGTTTCAACTTTAAGCTTGGAAATGACAAAGCCATACACACACACACACACACTCCTCACTCCTTTAAACTCCTTAAACTGAAACGCAGCATATCTACTGTAAGATGAGCTTTTACGCATTAAAACTGCAGTTTGCATCTTTTATGACATATGTTTTGAACCTGCTTAATGAGGAGTTCTAATGAGGGGGTCACAGCATAAACATTTATAATGAAATGCCATGTTTGTCAAATACAAGCATATGGGGTTGGGGGGGGGATGGCTGTCAGCTCTGGAATACCCTTGGTTCATAAATTTAGACGCCAGTGTGTTTATATAGTTCTCAGTGATCTTTTTTTAGAGATTTACTCTAACTCTAACTGTTGCCAAAATTCTCATGGAAACATGGAAATCTGTAAGGTAGGGGCAAATCTTATGCTAAAATTGTATAATTTAATAATGAATGGTACCTCTGAGAATGGAGATGTTTTTTTTCCAAATTTTGATTAAATGAGACATGTTTCTCTAATATGATTCTGAGTTAGAGTAACAAAAAAAAACAGCTGTCCAGCAAACTTGATTAAATATGTAGCAAAATCTATGGACACAACCGTAATCCATTTGTTTTTTCTAAGATATAATAATAGGATATGATCATGATTAAACAAAATATTATAAATGAAAAAAAAGTAAAAAAGTAAATAAATAATAGGCCAATATTTGGTGAACCAAAATGGAATTATTTTTTATCATTTCTCTTCAAGTAATAGATCTATGTGCATTGTATATTGTGGTGTCTCACTGGTGCTTTGGGTCAAAAGGAACAACTTTTGATAAAATTAATTAAAGATTCCACAAATTTCAACTGAACAATTATCTACTATATAGGTATTGTACATGAATAAAGCTCTAAATATATTCACATGCAGTCTGGCTTTGCCTTTCAGTGTTTTCCATAAAAATGTAAATAAATCAATATATATATATATATAAATAAGAAATAATTAAAGTGATTGGGCAGTATAAGAAAAAAAATGTTTCTGGGGACATTTCCACAAGTGATGGTTTTATGAAATGATTTTACAAGGTTTCACAAAGACTCAGCTGGGGCATGCTTTTCTCTATTTGAAAGCAATTCTGGAAATTCTATCTTATTCAGCCATAAATACATATGTTGTGATCTATTATTAGAACCATCTCGCTGAAGTGGTTCAAATGAGGGAGCACAACAGGTGTTCATGTTAAAGCCCATTAATGCTGGTGCAACATTTATAATGGGACTGTGTTTTTAATTTTTCATCCTAACATAGTCTGCATACTTAGGGCAAACACATGATAAGGTGCTGGATCTAGCAGTCAGCAAGGTATTTCATTTTTTCTGTGTATGGACACTATGGTATATTATACAGATCTTTCTGACATAATCTTCTGTGATCAATGAAATGGCTTCTTAAGGGGTGTGAGCTGGGGTTTGGGGGGAGGGGCTGTAGGCAGGAGTGGGCTTTCCCTCTCTCAACTGCACTCTTTTACAGTCATGACTATCAGTCAATGTCTGTCATCAAGGTTTTCTGTCTATTAACTGATAGTTTACTCTTACTCTCTTGATAGGAGGATTTTCAATTTACATAGATCTATAATGCAAATTTGCAAAAGTTTCTTTTAGTTGGGTTAAATGGAATTAAAAAAGGTTTATTTTTCAGTTTGTGGTATTTCTATTGGTATATTTTTAAGCATTTTAATTTGTAATGGGATTCATGCTAAAGTATAATTTTTGGCATTTAATTTTACTGAATATATTTTTCATGCCTCCCCCCCCCCCCACCACCACCACCACCAGCCCAACCACCAACCCCATCCTCCCGTAAAGGGGTCGGCCCATATTTCATCTTGTTTGACATTTAAAGAGGACTGTTTTAGTTTGTTTCTTGTAAAACGGTTTAAAACCAGTTCACATGGGACTGAAGAGGCGACTATCATTTCTATTCACGAGGGCCCGGGCTCTTTCTTTTTTTTTTTTTGGGGGGGGGGGGGGGGGTATCTCAAAAATAGGCGAAGCCTGGAGCACTTGTACTTGTACGTATGTCTATGCAGTTGTAACTGAGCTGGTTGCACGAGATTTGACTTTCTCACCATGTGGTTGCATGTGTGTGCCTGTGGGGTAGGGGTGGAGATGCACAGGAGCCTGAGGAGGAGTCTTTTTGTGGCGTTGGGTGGGGGTAAGGGGGGGGGGGCTAAAGGCGAGGTTGTCAGCTCTTATAAACAAGTAGACACTTACAATTTACAGTATAATTCATTCTTTCCTTCCTTCTTTTAATCTTTAACAGCTCAAGAAAGCAAAAAATATTGTTGTTCCTCCAAAGGTTATCACGTAAAACATCCAAGAGAGCACGCGTGCTACGCGTGATGATTAACTTACGGAATTTCCAACACCCAAGATATTGATCGATTTCTGCGTAAACAGATCTTCTCCTGTCGTATTAACTAGCATGAATGACGACGAGTATCTCAACTATGAAATTTTCACAATGTCCACGAAATCGGTTTTTGGGACAATTTTCTTTGCAAAATAATTGATCGCAGGGTTTCGGGGGTTTCGGTTTATACGAACTGGGTGCATCAGATTGTGACCATTGATTTCTATTTTTGGAAGTTCACTGGAGTCGTGCAATGATTTCAAGCTCACAATAATAGCCAAAAGATTTTCCTGATTCGTGTTCCTAGTAGTGTCAGTCATCGTAGTGACAATAACAAGTGGCATAATTAGGTGCAGTTTTTACTGAATTTTCGCCGCCATTTTGTTGGGGATTATTTTTTTGTGCGTAGACGACTGCTCAGAAAATGAATTACTCAAATGTGATGAGTCTGCGTTCCCACTGTCTGATTTTAGTCATCAAGCAAAAATTGAAACATCCCGAGACGCGCTAATTTTGAAATTCCCCATTCGGATTTTAAAAAATATCCTCTTTGTATATTATTTATTTGTTCTGTATCCCGATTTTAATCAAACCTTTGAAGGTTGATTATCTTGACATTTGATTCTTTTTAAGATTCTGTATTATTGAGAATGACAGATTCGTTCAAATTTTGTATCGTGGAAAAAATGAATGTCTCGGAGGCTCTGATACTATTCAATTGCAGTCTTACTAGCGTGTTTTATTAAGTGAAAAAAAAATATGAATAAAATTAATTAATAATAAACTGAGTAATTTTCATTTTTATACGGGAAATTTGCCTGTTATATTTTAGATTGCCCATGATCTGTATGCTGTATATACGGATGGGAAAGGCTTTGATCAGACTGCAGATAAGCAGACCGATCTGATTCTTCTATGTTCGTAAATTGGAAAATTTGAGTTAAAAACTAGCCCCAAAACAGACAATCCCCAATTCTGCAACTGCTGCAAGCACAGCTAGTCCTTGCTCATCTGTATTCCGGTTCTACCAAAGAGTAATGCCAACAAAAATGCGCAGATGGAATGGCTACTGTGTAGACCTTGATCAGACTGGTTCCTAAGGGGCAGTCTGATCTCAGTTTCCACTGTTTGACCTATCTGTTCGAAAACTGAGGCTCTTTATGGTAGACTATATATATATATATATATATATATATATATATATATATATATATATATATATATATATATATATATATATATATATATATATATATATATATATATATATATATATATATATATATATATATATATAGGGAGATTTAATCATAAACAGTGCAAAATTGTGAAGTTACTGAGCGCTTTCGGCTTTCGCCTTCTTCAGAGTTTACAAAGTCAAAATTTCAACATATCTACAGGTAAAGCATGTGAATCAAGAAAATACAAAATAATCATGAAAATGTTTCACAATTTACTGTTCAAATTCACATTAAACGACCAAAAAATTGAAAAATGGTCGTTTAATAAAGCAAAATTGCTAGAAGACGGCCGTTTCACGGCCCCAGTTCGAATTCGAAATTGCAAATGGCCGCCAAAATGAGAAAAATCGTATTTTGTGATTTGTAGCGCTGTATTTATAGCGCTACAAATTCATTGTATGTATAGGCCATTCACATATGAGGCAAAACTCACCATGATGAAGGAAACAGCTCATTATACATATGAATGCATTGCTACAAACACACCGCTACAAACTCAGTCTAGTTTTTTAATCATTCTTGTTGATACCGTGAGGCCTTAGAGTGTTCAGACGGTATCAACAAGAATGATTATATACCATAATATGGTGTACGGATAGGGTCTTTATTCAATATTTATATAATTTATATAAATAATTACATATTATAGGTAATTCATTTACCTATGATAGGTATTTATTTACCTATAATAGGTATTTATTTATATAAATTATGTAAATATTGAATAAAGACCCTGTTCGTACGTGAAACGTATATATATATTGAGCTATTTACCGTTGATATATAAATAATTACCTAAGTAAGGTAAATGAATTACATATTAATATGTAATTCGACAAACATTTATAAATGAAAGTGGACATTCATTTATAAATGAAAGTCACATTCATTTATAAATGAATGTCTAAATCGATCGATTTACCTATTATTGTTAAATATCGATAATCCAATACAGGTAAATTATGGACCAATCAGACTTCTTTCATATGTAAATAAAAGACTGACCAATCAGGGACTTTCATTTATAAATGAATGTCTTGCACTTACTTGTCATTGGAAAATATCGATATACTCCAACGCTACATGGCAATCAAACGAGCGATAATGAGCGTTACGTCTCTAAAGTATATCAAAGTCATGAATGAATGATAACATGGCAAACAAATATTATGTGAAAGTAAAAACAGAGATAATTCCGGAGTTGTCCTGAAATTCCGTAATTATCCTGTGAAAAATAGATACCCCTACCTTGTCAAAAGATTCGTTTGTTTATCGAACAGTAAATGTCTTTGCGCAGTGCTCATGCGACGTACTGACAACGTTGATCCAATGCTGAGACAATGTCAGTTTCGTTTGGACAAATTTGGATAGATATTGTCCGAACGTAGAACGTTCACCAGGACTGAATGAGAGTGAACTCGAGTGAAAGTCCCCACAAAACATCGGCGATACACAGGACCTCGGTTGAACTGAGTCTCATTCGAAAAACTGGTGAAGCGAGGCATCGAACCCCTGAATTTGGCAGTCTTTCGCCTTATCTACTACACTACGACCGTTACTTATTCACAAGGAAGTAGACATCTATGTCACAGCGAGAATCGAATCTTTTACTGAAAGAGAGATATGAAGATGACATTGTTACTTTTAATTACAAAATGACGATTTAGAGCGATTAATTATTATTGTTATTTATTTATTTATTTATTTATTTATTTATTTTGTTCGAATGGACTGGTAAATGAACGTTTGCTTCATATCTGAAACTTTTGAATCGATATTAAAGCCAGTATCCTAAGAAAAAGTGTAAAATATCTATATGATGTAACAAAATAGGACAATTATTAAAGAAAATTATAGACAGTTATTTTAAGCGTTGAGCTTTAATTGCAGGCATACCGATATTTAGATAGTGCCAAACTTTTAACTTTATTTTCCTAAAGATGTGCATAGCCTCCCGTCTGAAAAGACTCTACTCTTTAAACCGTGTATTGGGACTGGTGGGTAGGTGAACGTCCTGCTGATATAAGCCTAGGGTTTGGTTCAAACAAAAACGACAGAATTGCTTCCCCTCATAATGTACCTTTTTACCTTAACTACTTGGCTATCTCAATTGCATTTACGCAGCATTTCTCAGCTGATAATGATGAAAAGCGTTAGCATACGCCCAACGTATGCCCGTCGTAGAAATGTAGCATTTCGTTTTTGTTTATTTTCAGTGTAGCCCAGAGTTAGATGGCTTTGATTCTGCGTTGATTCTTTGCTAAGACGTTGAATCAACGTTGATTCAATACCGAGTCAACGTTTTCTACTCCGTAAGAGCTCTGCTTGTCAGTTATGTAGCTGGCATGCACTATTGTTCTAAACATAAATTCTAAGTAAAAACGGGTCAACATTCACGTGTGGTGATAAATTGTAGGTTGATGTACATGAATTAGGTAAAAATAAGCAGAACATGTTTTTGAAATAAAAAATTGTGTCTGTAAGACACTTTTGATGACCCCGTGTAGCGCCTGCCACAGAACATGTGTACATCCCTAAAGCACCTTTTTGGCACAAATGCTATTCACAAAGAATCCACTGAAAACATCACATACACTTTATACCCCAAAGTGCAAAAATGCCGCCCAAAACGACTGAGTTTAGAAAGCCATAATTCCTTCAGAATTTTTTTTTATCAAAAACCGACATGCACATCTTCATTATGTCCACAACAAGTCTCCAATGTCAGAAAAACAGCCAATGAAAATTGTGGAGGGAGTAGATTACACATAGCACTTACCCTACATATGCCTAAAACGACTAAGTTCAAAAGGCTATAACTATGTCAAAATTAATTCTAGCCCCAACAAAAACCCACGTGCATATTTCCAATATGTCCACAACATGTATGCAAAGTTTGAAAAAGATCGATAGAAAACTGAGGGAGGAATTGATTACACAAATTCCATTCCCAAAAATGTAAAAATATGGCCTAAAATGACTAAGTTCAAAAGGCCGTAATTCTGTCAAAATTAAGTCTAGCTGAAACAAAAACCTATATTTACATTTTTAATATGTTTACATTAAGTGTGCATGGTTTAAAAGAGATCCATTGAAAACTGTGGGAGAAGTTGATTACACAATCTATAACCCAACGATGCAAAAATTTGCCTAAAATGACTAAGTACGAAAAGCCGTAACTCTGTAAAAAAAATTCTAACTCCAACAAAAACCCACGTGCATATTTCCAATATGTCCACAACATGTATGCAAAGTTTGAAAAAGATCGGTAGAAAACTGAGGGAGGGGTTGATTACACAAATTCCATTCCCAAAAGTGTAAAAATATGGCCTAAAATGACTCAGTTCAAAAGCCCGTAATTCTGTCAAAATTAAGTCTAGCTCAAAGAAAAACCCACTTTCACATTTTTAATATGTTCACATTAAGTATGCACGGTTTAAAAGAGATCCATTGAAAACTGTGGGAGAAGTTGATTACACAATCTACATACCCAACGATGCAAAAATTAGCCTAAAATGACTAAGTTCAAAAGGCCGTAATTCTGTAAATTCTGTAAAACAAAAAATCTAACTCCAACAAAAACCCACATGCACATCTTCAATATGTCCCCAACATGTATGCAAAGTTTGAAAAAGATCCATTGAAAACTGCGGGAGAAGATGATTACACAAACTCTATAACATAAAGTGTGATGAACGGGCGGACGGACAGATGGACGGACGGACAGACAGGAGCAAATCTTAATGCTCCCTGACTATTGTCACGTGGGCATAAAAATGACCAATTGCTCCACGAACTACATTTCAATATCTGGTTCCTCGTCGAGAGAGGCAATATAAACAAAAGTGGGACATCCCTGTACATTGTATTTTTACTATTTTAGTCAGGTTTATGATATCGTAAAAATATCTAAAATGACCAATATCAATTTTTGATTTTGAAAACCGTTTTATGTGAAACTCAAGGATGGTTTGTTTGTTTTAAGTTAGCTTATCCCGGTCATTTACAACGGCGAAACTGTACTGAGAATCTTGCAGTGATACCTCACGGAAAATGTATTTCATGGATGTTACCACGATATACATGATAGAGCAATGAGGCTTTAGCTTGATGTTTTGATGCCCTCCGAAGGCTTTTAGGGAGCTCGGGAGAATGGCTTTTTATTTTCAAGGAGCTTGGGAATATTGGCAATTATTTTTAGGGGGCTGGGGAGCAGGCTTTTAATTTCGGGGAGCTGGGGAGCGCTGTCAGAATGTGATTTTCCTGATTGTTTTTGGCTTCTGGGGCAGAGAGGGGGCTCTGGCCCCTAGACCTCCTTCTATACATATAAGTATTGCCGTTTATTCCATTTTTGGCGGAGAAGGCATTCACACTTGACACACCTAACGGTTATGTGTTCAATTCCGGCTGGGAGTTCGTATCGGCCTGTGCATTTGTGCGGGTGGTTCTTGGTCTTAATTTCTTATTGTGGGTCTCCCGGGATTCGTGCTATGTTAAAGAGATAGGAAGGCTGTGACCTCTTGCCTGGATTCGCGGTCCGATTCTGACTTTCGCCACATACGTACACGAGCATGTGCCTTTACACGAGATGTTCTCTCGTTTTGGTATATAAAACTATGAACAGTATGCGCTGCCCAGACGCATTGTCAGTGCAAGGCTGTTAATGTCCGGCTTTTTGTACAGTATTTCTTAGACAACCAGGCAGTTACAAGAACTACATATATTTACCCTGGTTTGGGCGCGAGGTCTGCTGTACGTTGATGGTATACCCAGCAATTTGATATTGAATCAGCGTGGATTAAGTGTTGGTTTGGGCGCGAGGTCTGCTGTACATTGATGGTATACCCAGCAAATTGATATTGGATCAACGTTGATTCCACGTCGTTACGTTGAATCAGCATTGGTTCAGTGTTGAGGTAGCGTTGTTTGCCCAGTATAATTTTATATACAAAATTATGGAGCTGCATCTGTAACATAACCAAGCGCTTAATTAACTTGCCATTTTGAAGATTTTCTGTTATGTACCGCACTGTAGACCCGACGTCATTGGTGGAAAGCAAACATCGCAATGGCCCTGTTGAGCAGTCTGATTGGGGACCGCAATGTTTCCAACTTTGTCTTCTCTCATTTTTGTCAGTAAAAGTGAACCTTGCAAAAGTATTCAAGTCCCTCCTTCAAAACGTCTTTTCATGGTACCATGATGCCTCTGTCGGTCGGATAAATTTATTTGTTATCGGACATTGTACACATTGGTCGGGCGACGCATGTAGAGTCATCCGAATAGAGTCTGCAATGTCTGTCCCGACTGACTGATTGACTGGCTGCGAGGGAATTTGAGTTATAAAACTTCCTGTTGAGCCGTCCGAACTGGATCTGCAATATGCGTCCTAATAATATTATGTATACCTTATATATATGGTATGCCTTTTCTTCTGGACGGACCTTCGGACCCTGGTCGGACTGCTTTTATGCCATGAATATCTTTTCACAGCTGCGGGTTTTTGCCATGCCAAGCTATCTTTAATTGTGTTAAATACAGTATAATAGATGTAGTTACTGATTTTTTCAAAGAGCTCGAAAAATGATATGGTCTTCCTCTACTGTTTTGCCCCAGATGTTAAGTTGTTGTTGTTTGTAAAAAGGTATCTGAATAGCCTGATCTGGATTTAGTTTTGACTTTCTGTTTGCGAAAGTTGTTAACCATCAGTCCTTAGGGGAAAAAAGAAAGCCGGCGTATAAAATCGTACAAAAACTAAGAGTCCTATCTGGACTGTTCAGATAGTGTGCACAAATTTTTCCAGCCATGTGTAAACTATACGGACAAGCATTGCATATACTGGCCAGGCTGCTGAACAGTCATCACAGTCATCTAAATGTTTGCTTACTGGTATTTGTCTTACCGAGGGGTTTCTAATCTGTTGCTTATTTAATGTTACCCCATTCCTTAGTTTGTCATCAGTTTGGCCTATATAGTATTCACACGTGTAAAGAATTCTATATAACTATATCCCTAGAAGTTACAACCGTAAAACAAATGGAATATTATTTGTTACATGTTATAATTTCTTTCCACGTTTATAAAATTATGCCTACAGGTGAATAATTGGTATCGAAAGCAAAATGCAAAATCCAAAAAAAAAAAAAAATAAAAAAAAAATGGGGGTATTTCAGCAGTGTGAAGAATTCGCATGCATGCTAAATGAAATTTGACTTCGTACGTATATGTCACTTACGTGTGACTAATTGGTACGAAATTTGTTACGTATTGGCACCAATTTGTCATGTGCTGTGAGGAATTATTACGAATTCTTCACAGTCTGACATATACGAAGTGTGAAATGCACGGGTCCACATACCCTTCTATAACTCAAGAACCGTAAGAGATAGAGACTTGAAATTTTATACACATGATCAGTATGGAAAAAAAGCGAAAACGTGTGTATTTTTTTCCACGGTTCACATGTTTCTAGAGTTATGCGCCTTTTTCGACTTAGCCTGTGGAACTTTGTGAACAAAATATTTCAAGAACCCCTGAAGCTAGAATCAGGTTTTTTGCCGGAAGACATTTCTCAAGGTGTAGATGACCTGGTTCAAAAAAACTTGAATTTTTGATCGAGTTATGCCCCTTTTTTGACTTAGTGCATTGTAAGCCTTCAGACCTTGTGAACAAAATATCTCAAGAACCTCTGATGCTAGGATCACATTTTCCTTTGCGGGAAGACATTGCCCAAGGTTTAGATGACCTGATTAACTTTTGAGTCTATTTCATAAATGTTTGGTTGAGTTATTCTCCTTTATCGGATATAGGCGTTTTGTATAATACCAAACTATAGGAATAACCTCGTGTCGAAATATCTGAAGAATCGCTTAAGCTAGGTTCCTTATATTTGGCATACAGCTACACACTAAGGTGCAGATGAACCGATTAATATCCCTTTCTGACCTTGAAATTATGGAAATGAACATTCTTTTGAGGCAAACATATGATTGGGGGTGTAATATTTCATAGACATATTTTCTAGTTATCATACCTCCTATCCACTGGTGACTGACCTTTCCTACTGGTGACAAAGTCGGTCTCTGTGAATGGTTTGTCTGAAGGGACCGTTTTGGTTTACACTCATTTATTACAGATATCTGCATTTGAAATACAGATTTCTGCATTTAAGTAGAGATACCTGAATCTTTGTAAAGATATCTACATTGAAATGCATATACCTGTATATGTATTTCAAATACAGATACCTGTATTTGAAATGCAGGTATCTTTTATTAGTTATTAAATACATGTAGATGTATCTGAATTTTAATAGAGATATCTGCGTTTTAATGCAGCTATCTCAATTTAAATCAGAGATATCAGATGTTTAGATATCTGTATCTTTTTAAAATAAAGATATCTATAATTATCCTTTAAATAAATATATCTGCAATTCCAATGGAGATATCTGTATTTCAAATACATATACCTGCTTGTATATAAAATGCAAATATCTCTAATTTAAATCGAGATGTCTGTATTTGAAATGCAGATATCTCTATTTCTGAAGCTGATTATTTTCGACTTTTATTTTCGAGAATAAAGCAATACTCCCTTGCTCAAAGATTTTGATATGCTTCATGTTGCTGGACCGGAGTAGGGTCAAACCCGCTTCCTCCTGATCTACAGTCGAACGTCGAACGCGAATCTGATTTAGCTGTCACGCCCCATTGGTTGGTTTTATAATTTTGTAGCGTCCATGTAAAAACGTTACGGTCATCACGGTCATGGCAAGGCGGCAAGTGAACCTAATCTCACTTTTCCCGGGCAGGCTTAAGGTGGTGATAATCACTGATTTGGGACAAAGACAAAAATCTGCATAAAATACTCAAAATAACACTGATCTTTCCAAAACTTAGCAGGTTCTTTCTTTATGTTGTTTCTCATAATTTAGAATCCCAAAATGCAGCATTTGTTAATGTTAAAACGTGTTTTTATAAGAGAAGATCAAAGGGTAATTTTCTGCGAATAAACCTAAAAAAATAATATCATTATTGAAAATATACTTAGTGCTTAGAGTACCTTGTTGCATAATGGAGAGCGTCCTAGCAATTATTTTTTCAAACTCTTTCACACATTATCAGACTGAGCAGATGAAAAAAGATGCAGTCTGTGTCCAAATTATTTTGTCAAAAACACACAGGTGAGACAGGTGAGACTATTTTAACAAGGTTGAACAATTGCATCTACACACCACTGATCATGTCAGTAATGTATTATTATAGTGTAGGTGTTAACATAGGTATGCTTGCCTACCCTATATTTAATAAATGCGTCCAGTGTACATTTACTTTGTACATGGTTGAACATTTGAGAAAAAGCTACCATTTTCATCTGGTCTACATTACAATTTGAGAAAGAGTTGGAATAAATTATTGCTAGGACGCTCTTCATTATGCAATAATGCACATTCAGCACTACGCAAATTTTCAATAACGAGATTACTTTTCAGATTTATTCGCAGAAAATTATCCTTTGATCTTTCCTTATAAAAACACTTTTTTTAAGCAGCATGTACGTCTATTTTGTATTCTAAACTGTAAAGAACAACAAAAATAAGAAGTCTGCTACCTTTCTGGGAGATACATTACTTTTTTATGGTTTTATGCAGATTTTTGTATTTACCACAAATCACAACCTTAAACCTTCTAAGCGGATAGCCAGTACTTGGTGCCCATCTTTCCGCCAGTCACTGACACTTGCCCTACTTGAGTCAGAGGTAGGGAGAAACTTTCTTACAGAAGGATGTTGACTGACTGAAGTGGGATCGAACCGGCATCCCGATTGCTAGTCGAACTCGCATCCGACTCAGATACCGGGCCCAACCTATCGGGCCTGGCCTTTTTAAATAGAACCGGACTGGACAGGATCATTTCAGTATAGGTTGTGGACGGGCCTGCTTGGGCTTCCCTTCAGCACAGAAGAAATAAGAAAGCAGGTTAGCTCAGTGGCGAGAGCAATGGCCTCAAGTGCTAGAGGTACCGAGTTCGGTCCCTGGCACAAGCGAAGAAACAAATTGGAATCCGAACACCCTTTCCTTTGCCATTTTGTCATTTGCATGGATGACAACATTGTGCCGTCCTTCGGAACGGGACATTGATTGGAGCTCCCCCCGCCCCCGCCCCCCCCCCCCCACCCATTGCCTGTGCATTTAAAGTCAACTACCCGTGTGCAGGAAAGACCTCTACATTTCGGTATTCTGATTACTGGCAGGCTTTCATTCTGCAAACCGGTGTCTACCCGGGATTTAAAATGTATAATGGCGGTATCAGGCGTATGGCAGAAGGTACAGATAGGGCTCTGTCCGTGATATCAATGTGAACTTTGATGCGCTTTACAACAAATGAAAAATTGCATACCAAACGGTGAAAGGTGTGTATGTAAAATTGGCGAGGGTGGCATCAGTTTCCCATGTCTATTCTATTCTATCCCATAACCTTACTAGGTCGTTGGGGCACCACAGATGACTTCGAAACAATCCCTTTCCACCTTGTCCTGTCTTCAGCTGCCCTAGTTGAGCTGGCAAAATTCATCCCTGTCCACTCTTTAATATTGTCTTCCCACCTCTTCTTCTGTCTGCCTCTTCTTCTTGTTCCTTTCACTGTGCCCTGTAGAATCGTCTTTGCTAAACCAGAAGACCTTGAGACGTGGCCAAACTCTCTTAGTTTCCGTTTCTTGGCCAGCGTTAGGAGTTCATCATATTCTCCAATGGCTTCTTGGATCTTTCTGCTTTCTGCGAACCTCCTCATTGGTTATATGGTCCTTGTACGAAATGTTCAGTAACCTTCGGTAGCATCTCATCTCAAAGGCCTGCGTTCTTTTCTCTAATTCTGCTGTCAAGGCCCTCGATTCACAGGCATGCAGAAATATGGAAATGAGAAGGTAGCGAATAAGTTTCAACTTTGATCCAAGAGATATGTTGTTATCGCTCCAAATTAGATTCAGCTTGGTAAGAGCTGAAGTGGCTTGTGCAATCCTTGAGAGAACCTCCGGTTTTTAGCCATCATCTGAGACAACTGCTCCAAGGTATTGGAAGCTTGTTACGGTACCCAGTTTCTGCCCTTTTACCTTGATGTCGCTCTGTATGCCATCTGCGCTGTTCGTCATCAGTTTGGTCTTCTCAGCACTGATCTCCATCTTGTACCTTGTGCAAGTTTGATCGAGACTTTCAACTAGAGCTTCTAGTTCCTGCTCTTCCTCAACTAGAGAGTCTATGTCATCGGCAAACCGCAGATTGGTAATGTTTCTGCCACCTATAAGTTTCCCATAAGTGAGGTAAATAGAGATATCACTATTTCAACCATAAATATAGATATCTGGAATTGAAATACAGATATCTATTTTCAAAATGCAGATATCTACATTTAGTTCCAAAGTTCAAATACAGATATCTTCACTTTATTAGAGATATATGTATTTTTAATGCAGATGTCTGAATTTCAGTTTAATTAGAGTTATCTCTCATTGAAATGCAGATATCTATTTTAACTGCAGATATCTGTTATTGAAATGCAGATATTTATATTTTTATAGAAAATAGATAGAGATATCTGTATTTCAAATACAGATATCTACTTTTCAATTACAGATATCTGTATTTTAATTACAGATATCTGCATTTCAGTTACAGATATCTATAATTACAAAATACTGATATCTTTATATATAGAGATATCTGTATTTGAAATGCAGATATTTGCATTACATGCGTTACCCAAACGGGCCGCCATAGCAACCAGTATACAAATATCGCGAACATCTGGCAATTTTCCATTATAATGCCACTGATAATGCGAGCAACTGTGCCAAAGCTGAAAACTACGGTCATCCTACAGACCCGTGCAGCCTGATCCTGAGAAATCTGTATTGTCTTTCACTAGTAGGTATGGTCTGTCACTATGAGGTATGGTCGGTCACCAGTAGGTATTCTCTATAAACAGTAAGTATTGCCTGTCATTATTAGGTAGGGTTTATCACGAGTTAGTTCAGTATGTCACCGGTACGTATGGTCTGTCAAAAGGTGGTATGGTATGTCAAAAGAAGTCTGTCGACAGGAGGTAGCGTCCGTCACTAGTAGGTATGACATGTCACTAGTTAGTATGGTCTATGGTTCTCCAAGGCTGTTTATGTTCCAGAAGGAACTTCGGATGGCGTATCAAAATCGCACCGTCCGACCGTCTGTCCGTCCGTCCGTTACAAATGGTGTCTCAGCGATAAACTTATAAACTACTAAAGCAAATTTGATGAAACTTCACAGAAAGATAAAGCATTATGAGAATGTGTGTCATGCACAAGACTTGGGTCCTTGTCTCTAACGTCAAGCTCAGAATTGGGCCAGAGGCCAAATTGTGTCTCAAAATCGTGTCTCAGTGATAACTTATAAACTACTAAAGCAAATTTAATGAAATTTCACCGAAAGATAAAAAAAGCATAATAAGAAGATGTGTCGCGCACAAGAAATAGGTTTCCACATCCAAGTCAAGACCACAGTCAAACCCTGTGTCTGCAATTACTCAAAATCTGCTTAAGGGGATTTCATCAAAATTTCGGCCAATTCCGTGAATCAACGATTCACGGAATTGGCCGAGCCGTGTACCGATTGTACCTTTACGGTAAATGAATACACTTCCATCTTTTAACACCAGTTTCACAAAGGAAGATAACTTTCGTGACTTTCTCTCTGTTTTCAATTACGACATAGCCCTTCAAAATGGGATCTGCTCTAAAAGAAAAACTTTTGCTCATCAATGAGCTAATCTTTCGGTTGAGAATTCACCCCTGGTTAACTATGTATATACAAGGGTTGTTACGAAACGAAAAAAAATAGTTCTTCGATACGAAAAATAGTCATCGTTACCAAACGATCAGATGACCAGGTCGTTTGGTAACTATGACTCTTTTCGTTTGAAAAATGGCTCTTTTTCGTTTCGTAGCATCCACGTTAAGGAAACAACTTGATCATGAAGCCTAGGGGAAAGACTGTGTTTTTTCCAAGAGCAATTTCTGTTATCAATGAGTACGTTACTGAGAGAAAGGATTTATCCAATGCACGAGAGTATCAAATTCTATTCTGCTCCAATAATATGCCATTCAAAAATGGGTATCAAAGGCATGTTATTATATTAAACCTACCGTACAAAACGTTTATAAACAACTGTTTTTATTGTAAACATATCACAGACTGGAAGTCTGAAATCAAAAATAGCCATCAGAGGAGATGGCAAATCCCCCGACCAAAGACCCCTGAGCCTTGGTAAACAGGGTGCACTTCAAAACGCATATAAGTAGTATACTGTCATTCTTTTATGCTCCTTATTGACATTATCTGCTTAACAGATGCATGATTATCTAACACTCAGACCAAAACAGTATGCCAAACTGCTAAAAAGAGGTAAAATCTCAAATAGAAATCATGTAGAAGTAAAAAGTATGCAAAGACCAGGAACTGTTTTTGTTTATTTTCAGTGTAGCCCAGAGTTAGATGGCTTTGATTCTGCGTTGATTCTTTGCTAAGACGTTGAATCAACGTTGATTCAATACCGAGTCAACGTTTTCTACTCCGTAAGAGCTCTGCTTGTCAGTTATGTAGCTGACATGCACTATTGTTCTAAACATAAATTCTAAGTAAAAACGGGTCAACATTCTGAAAAGACTCTACTCTTTAAACCGTGTATTGGGACTGGTGGGTAGGTGAACGTCCTGCTGATATAAGCCTAGGGTTTGGTTCAAACAAAAACGACAGAATTGCTTCCCCTCATAATGTACCTTTTTACCTTAACTACTTGGCTATCTCAATTGCATTTACGCAGCATTTCTCAGCTGATAATGATGAAAGCAGTATTATAAGAATTATAATATTTAATTAATTGACGCTTTGTTGGGTAAGCAGTATAAATTGTTGTAGTTCGTGTTATAACTTTGACAAGAAATATTTAAAATGCTGAATTTTGATTGGTTATTTAAGCATATAAATTTAAGCATATAACTTTGACAAGAAATATTTAAAATGCTGAATTTTGATTGGTTATTTAAGCATATAAATTTAAGCATATAACTTTGACAAGAAATATTTAAAATGCTGAATTTTGATTGGTTATTTAAGCATATAAATTAAAAATAGCCTTTGCGCATGTCACAGTTGAAAATTTTGACAGTCGGGGCAAGAAGACATATTTCTTGAAAAAAGTTTTAAAACATTATATCTTCATTGATTAGAGAAGATTTCCGATCTTAACTGTGATCGATACCTAGTAACTGTATAATCTATTGACAATTGACTATTATTTGTATTATTATTGTTGTATATTTGACGATTTCGTCAATATGTCTGAGGAAGCAGCTGGCGGGAGCGATGGTCGAGAGTTGAGAAACCTGCCAAAAGTCAATTACAGTAAAATGAATACTGAAGGGCTCGACGAATCTCGAGGAGCTACCAGTTTAACATTACCCACTGTCAGCAGTAAAGAAATTACTGCTGCGCCGCCTTTGAAGTTAGAAGCCGAAGACCCGGATGAAGAACTACGAAAAATGAGAGAAGAAATGAAAAATCTCAAAGAAGAAGAGTCCTTACTAAGAAAATCTCAGGAGGTAGAGCGTCTCAAAAAAGAGTTGAAGGAGCAAAAGAAAACTGTGGAAAAATTGAGAGGTAAACCTTCATCTTTGACTGTTGAAAGTAAAAAAGTAACCAGTATTCGCGACTCCAAGGCAAAAGCAGAAAGTGAAACAAAAATCAAAACTGAGTCAAACAGCAAAACTGATACTGAGAAAAAACTTTCTAAAAAGCAAAAAGCTGAAGTTGAAAGTGAGCAAAGCAAAGATGACAGTAGTGAGAGTGAGATTGACATAACAGCTCTCAGGAAAGATGAAACCCTGAGAAAATTAGTACGAAAAGAGTTGTCTAATCTTGGATTAGACTCGTATGACAGTTCCAGTGATAGCTCGACAAGTAGTGACGAATCAACTGAAGATGAATATGCTTCAGCTGTTTCGGCAAGTAGCAAAAGTAAGAAGGAAAAGAAAAAGAAACGAAAGAATAAGAAACATAAAAAGAAGTCGGGAATAAGTGCAAAAGCATCAGATAAAGTAAAATCTCCTCAAAAATGGCCTCATGCACATTTGCAGTATGAATACGTAAACAAACATGTCAAATTTGACGAGCTTGATTTCAAGCTTTTTATTGCAGGGGAGCTTGAGATCATTTCTGAGGAGGGAATTACTAAGGCAGAAAGAACAGGTAAAATTAACATGTTGAAAAAGATAGTTTATTACAGCAACACATATGATTTTAAAGGCTTAAAATCATTTTACGCAGCATGGTTGAGAGAAATTGAATTAGGCAAGAAAACCTGGGTTGATGACCCTCAGCAAATTGAATCAGCAATTCTGTCAAAACATTTAAGATGGCAGAAAGGTTCCTTTTTGGCTAACAAAAAAGAGTCTACACAGAAAGGAACTAATGATGAAAAAATATGGTTTTGTTCTTTGTTTCAAAGAAATAAATGTGCCAACAAGGCTAGCCACATGGTGGTAATCAAAGGCAAAATGAGAATGGCTCAACATATTTGTGCAACTTGCTGGTTGAAAGATAAAACAAAGCTTGCACATCCAGAATGCTCATCTAGTTGTCCACATTCCACAGATTGACTCAATAGCAAAAAAATAAATGTGCAGAAAGTAGAAGAAACTATTGTTAAGGGGGAGCATTTAGGTAACTTATTTCTACCAAATTTTTGGGGGCAAAATTATAAAAATGAAAAGGTAAGTATCAATCAAATTCACAATGACAAAAAAGAGATGAGCTTATGTCAGCATTCAAAAAAATGTGGCGTTTGCCAAGCTTGCACAGATCTTACATTAGGTGACATAAAATTTCTATTATATGCACAATCAGAGGTACAAAAATCAGGAAAATTCAATTTTGAAGGTTGTAAAATATCAATTAATAATAGAATGAATATAGATTACATCAGGTCTTGGTTAACTGATTACAAGGACAAAGAAGTCTGTGATTTATTAGAATATGGCTTTCCTATTGGCTTACAACATGAAGCATCTACAATTCTTAATCAATCAGAAGGTAAAGATATTTGGAAAATTAAAAATCATAAGGGAGCTGAGGAATTTCCTGATGAAATGAATAAATATTTTCAAAAAGAAACATTAAATAAAGCAGTTTTGGGTCCTTTTAAGAAAAATCCATTTTCTTCAGGTATACAAATTTCGCCATTAAATTCTTTACCTAAAAAAGATACTTCTGAGAGAAGAGTTATACTGGATTTAAGTTTTCCCAAAGGATTTGCAATTAATGATTTTATTAGCAAAGAAGAATATTTAGGAGAAAAAATGAAATTAGTTTTTCCGAAAGTAGACGATTTCATCCAAATAATCAAATCTAAAGGTCAGGGCTGCTTGCTATTCAAAAAAGACCTTCGTAGAGCATATCGGCAGATACCTATTTGTCCTTCTAGTTATAACTCAGTTGGTTTTGTTTGGAGGAATCATTTATTTTTTGATACTGTTTTATCAATGGGGTGCAGATCAGCAGCATATTGTTGTCAGCGAGTGACAAATGCTATAACATTTATCATGTTTAAAATAGGGATTCAGGTTTTAAATTATTTGGACGATTTAGCATCGGCAGAGAACAAAGAATCAGCAGATTTCGCATATGAAACATTAGGACAAATTTTGAATAAATGTGGTATAGAAGAGTCCCGAGAAAAGGCAAGTATGCCATCCACAATCATGACTTTTATTGGAGTTTTATTCAATACAGAAAAAATGACGGTAGAAGTAACCCCTGAAAGATTACGTGAAATTAAATTATTACTGGCAACATGGTTAAACAAGGAAACAGCTTCGTTAAAAAACATACAGTCATTATTAGGGAAATTAAATTTTGTAGCATCATGTGTCAGACCAGGTAGGATATTTGTATCCAGAATGTTACAGTGGTTAAAATCATTATATAAGCTTCCTGACGGTGAACATGTCATTCCAAATTATGTCAAAAAAGATCTGTTATGGTGGGATAAATTTTTGCATATTTATAACGGAGTCTCTATGATGGTGACCGAAGAATGGTCAAAACCAGATGAAATATTTTCGTCCGATTCATGTTTAACAGCCTGTGGAGGATTTTGGCAAGGCAACTACTTTCATATACAATTCCCTGAAAATATTAAAGCAAAACATTATCACATAAATATATTAGAAATGCTGTCAATAATAATTTGTTTACGTTTGTGGATCACTCACTTTCGTGGTAAGAGAATAAAAGTGTTTTGTGATAATTCAGCTGTTGTTAGTTAGTGTAATTAATTCAGGCAGAACCAAATGTGAATTATTTGTTGTCTCAGAGAAATAGCATTTTTAAATGCTATAAATGAATGTGAAATCAGAGCAGTTTGGTTGGATACCAAATGTAACAGGCTGGCAGATCATTTGTCGCGATGGGATTTAGACAAAACACATAGAGATCAATTTTTTGAATTAACCAGCTCATACAGTTTAGTTGAACATAAGGTAGAGGATAATTTATTTGAGTTTATCAATACTTGGTAATTATTTTTTCCAGAAAAACAGTTACGTAGATTAAAAGGAGAATTGCACAGCACTAGAAGACAAGCTTATGCAGAGGGAACTCACAAAAACTTGAAAATTCAATGGGAAACGTATTTGTTATTTTGTTTCTACTTCAAGTTGACATATCTTCCAGTGAAAACAGACACGTTGAGCTTATATGCTCAATTTTTAAGTCGTTCCTTTAAGTCCCCTCAATCAATTAAGAATTACTTAAGTGGGGTAAAAACCATGCATCACTTATTGGGTTATACAACAGATCATATAAATGAATTTTTGATAAATTTAGGTTTACGAGGTACAGCTAGGTCGAATCCTCATTTAGTAAGAAAGGCTGAACCAATCACTCCAGAGATTTTGTTGAAAATATATAGTTATCTAGATGTAAAAAATCCAGTGGATACCGTTTATTGGTGTTTGTTCTTTTTTGCATTCTTTTTATTTGCCAGAAAATCTAATTTGGTACCAGATTCAACAAAGGATATAAAAATAACAAAATTTTGTTACGAAGAGATGTTCAAATTTTTGACGATATTCTGATTGTAACTATGAAATGGTCGAAAACAATTCAGTTTGGCCAGAGAGTTTTAAAAACACCATTAATAGAAATCCCTCATTCAGTGTTATGCCCAGTTTCTGCATTTAAACAAATGTGTAAATCAGTTAAAGCTAAAGATTCAGATCCATTATTTTCTCTACCATCTGGAAAATGCATAATTTATTCACTTTTTCAAACAAAATTGAGACAGCTCATTGAAAAAATAGGTTTAAATGCTGCAGAATTTTCTTCACATTCTTTTAGAAGAGGTGGTGCAAGCTATGCTTTTAAATCAAAAGTACCTGCAGATTTGATAAAGATACAAGGAGATTGGAAAAGCGACTGTTATCAACAGTATTTATCATTTTCACTGGAAGATAAGTTGTTAGTAGCTGCAAAAATGAGAAAAAATATTCTAGCAATAAAATAGTGTGTTGCTGTAGTATTTTTGGAATCTGTACTCAGACACATTTCTTACAGTAAATTAGCAATATAAATACATCCGCTTATTTGTAATGCATTACGTATGGTTCAGAATAATTATGGCCTTAGAAAGGATAATAACTAGTTCGCAAATTCTATGTATACAGAATTTGAACTTAAAAATTATGTTCTGGAATTTACGTGGTGCATTGCTCATTTAAGTGGTATAAAACTAAGGCTGCTGTTCAGGAATTTTTAGATAGCTACAGCTTAAATAAGGTAGTTAGCAAGTTAGCGATTTCTATGCGTACAGAAGTTGGGCTTGCATTTATCTGAAATATTCTGAGCAGTATAAAGGATAAATAATTGTAGGTATCAAAACCATATTTATAGGAATAGTAGAGTTAAATGGAGATTAGTCACATTTCAATATATCTGTTTGAAGTGAAAGAATGGTCAGTGGTACCGTACTAATTGTAATAGTCACCCTTATATTATCAAATACCAGTGCACATTTTCTTGTGATTAAGAAAATCTTTTTCCGTTGTATTCCAAGGTCAACAAATGTTCCTAGGAGTTGCTTATAGGAATGATTGATTGGGTACTATTGGGATAGTTGCTCAATGAAGCATTCTCAGGGTGTTTATTACTATTAGTATGGTAATTTTAAGCTTTGTTTATTTTATTAAATTTGTATAGTATAGTCTTATGTTAACTATATGTGATATTGATTGTTTCAGAGGGTACTGCAGAAAACAAGTGATGTGAGTTGGCATTGGATATGAATACATTCAATGGACTACACATTACCATCTAAATGCAGTTAAGAATTCATGGGTATGTATATATTTTTAGTCAATTTTTCTTTTATTTTACAGAATTCAAAACAGTCACTATATTAAGTGACTCGATTGCAAAGTATGTCACTGGCATAGAGGGAGTTCATTTACAAGCCTTTAGTGGGGATACAATTGGAAGATTAGCCAGCAGGATATTATCGGGTCAACTGAATTTAGACAAATATGATTACGTTCTGATACATGTGGGTACCAATGATGTGGCTCGTAAAGCTTCTTTTGATGAAATCATATCAGATTACGGCAATTTAATTGGAATTTGTAGAAAGGTTAAACCGAACATTAAAATTTTAATGTCTGCTATTCTGCCTCGTCCGGTGGATCATGAGAATACCGATCAAATCATAAAGAGGATAAATGGATATTTGTTGAATAATATGAGCAAATCTTTAAATTTCAAATTTTTGAAAACTTACAGACCTTTCATGTATGCAGGATCAGTTAGAAGGGAGTTGTTTGCCAAAAGAGATGGGGGGCTACATTTAAATACAGAAGGCACAAATAAGTTAAAATATTATTTTCTTAGAACCATAGCTTCTATGTAGTGGTTAATTTAGAACGGAAATTTTAGAAAGAGTATTTGTAGAAAAAGTGTACGTTAGTACATATTAAGACGATTCTGTAATGTTTATGAAAAGTCAAGACTAATTGCATAATATGAAATTGTGATTTGATGTGACTGAGATGGAATCTGTGTAAACGTATACTAGTATTCTACTTTGTAGTTTATGGATTTGGTCCATAGAAATAGTATTCATGTATATAATATATATCTGCTGGCACACTGTCGCAGTCTAGTTGGAGTCTTCCTTGGCCATTAATATCGATGGTACATTGTCATGAATTCAAAGATATTAAAGATTCTGACCACTGTGCGTGGGTTTGCCCGCTGATCTGGTTTTTAACCGTGTTTTTGTCTTGGTTGGATCATAGTCAACACTTAAGGGTTGAGAGTGAAAACGTTGATCAGCATGCACAATCTTAGATGCAGGCTGATTTGGGTATTCACAATCTTAGATGCAGGCTGATTTGAATATTCAGTTAGTGAATTTCAGAGGCTCAAGGTAGCTGTTTACAGGTGTATGAGTGCATGACCTTGTTATTCTGCCATTTTAACAAAGGGAGAGAATTTTTATGACTTCCTGTTTCCTTCCCTGGCTGTACATATCATATCATTCTTCTCATTGGAGTTGTCATGATTGGATTAGTATTGAGGGCTGATATGATTTGTAATACATGTAGATGCACCTATAAGGATCAGAGTAAAGATTCTGAGCAAATAACATTGATTTTGTTATAATCCAATATGAGTATTGCTGTTATACACTGATATGATCTATAATATATGAATCTATGGAGAAAAAGAGTGAAGATTCTGAGCAGCCTGCAAAGATTGTTTGCAGTCTGATCTGAGTATTTGCTATTGCTTTATGGTTCCCTTTTCTGCTCAGAGATTATTTGTCTTATCTAAACATACAAGTTCTTGTTAAAGCTGGATAGTGAAGAGTTATACTGATCTATATTTCAGTTGCAAGTACAAAATTCTTAGAATTATTGATGTGAATTGAAATTTTTGAAGCGAAACGAAGATATACGGTAAGAAAGTAGAATGTAAATATTTGTATTCATTTCATGTACATAGAACATTATATAACTTACACGTTATAACATATATAGTTTATTTATTTATTTATTTATATGCATTTGTATAATTTTTATATATATATATCTTTTTAATTTTTTTTTTTTTTTGAAATTTTTGGCCTTTGGGTTGGCGTTAATGTGGAATATTCATGTAAAATGAATGATTATAGTACTCATCATTCTGGTATTATTAATATACACTTCATCTCATTGAATGTATGTTAAATAATATCCTAAATATACATTTATATACGTGCTATAATGATGAGTACATATAGTTCAAATGAATTTGTATGTCATACAAAATGAATTTGTATGTTTATTGAATTTGCCCCTATAGTACATTGAAAAAACACAATTATATATTTTCAATCAAGATAATCTTGTAATCATTTATTGTCCATTAATTAAGTTACATATAAACAAAAAGGAAAATAATTGCATTATTATAAGAATTATAATATTTAATTAATTGACGCTTTGTTGGGTAAGCAGTATAAATTGTTGTAGTTCGTGTTATAACTTTGACAAGAAATATTTAAAATGCTGAATTTTGATTGGTTATTTAAGCATATAAATTAAAAATAGCCTTTGCGCATGTCACAGTTGAAAATTTTGACAGTCGGGGCAAGAAGACATATTTCTTGAAAAAAGTTTTAAAACACCCACCCACCCACCTCTAATATTAATTAGTATGAGATAAGTTTTTTTTTTTTTTTTTATTTTAATTGTAAACATACATTTATATTTCTGTGTAAATATTAATTTATTTGTCTTGTATTTCCTGTATTGTGTTGTTCATGTCTACATTATGTATTCTGAATGCGTTAATGTGGAATATTCATGTAAAATGAATGATTATAGTACTCATCATTCTGGTATTATTAATATACACTTCATCTCATTGAATGTATGTTAAATAATATCCTAAATATACATTTATATACGTGCTATAATGATGAGTACATATAGTTCAAATGAATTTGTATGTCATACAAAATGAATTTGTATGTTTATTGAATTTGCCCCTATAGTACATTGAAAAAACACAATTATATATTTTCAATCAAGATAATCTTGTAATCATTTATTGTCCATTAGTTAAGTTACATATAAACAAAAAGGAAAATAATTAGCGTTAGCATACGCCCAACGTATGCCCGTCGTAGAAATGTAGCATTTCGTTTTTGTTTATTTTCAGTGTAGCCCAGAGTTAGATGGCTTTGATTCTGCGTTGATTCTTTGCTAAGACGTTGAATCAACGTTGATTCAATACCGAGTCAACGTTTTCTACTCCGTAAGAGCTCTGCTTGTCAGTTATGTAGCTGACATGCACTATTGTTCTAAACATAAATTCTAAGTAAAAACGGGTCAACATTCACGTGTGGTGATAAATTGTAGGTTGATGTACATGAATTAGGTAAAAATAAGCAGAACATGTTTTTGAAATAAAAAATTGTGTCTGTAAGACACTTTTGATGACCCCGTGTAGCGCCTGCCACAGAACATGTGTACATCCCTAAAGCACCTTTTTGGCACAAATGCTATTCACAAAGAATCCACTGAAAACATCACATACACTTTATACCCCAAAGTGCAAAAATGCCGCCCAAAACGACTGAGTTTAGAAAGCCATAATTCCTTCAGAATTTTTTTTTATCAAAAACCGACATGCACATCTTCATTATGTCCACAACAAGTCTCCAATGTCAGAAAAACAGCCAATGAAAATTGTGGAGGGAGTAGATTACACATAGCACTTACCCTACATATGCCTAAAACGACTAAGTTCAAAAGGCTATAACTATGTCAAAATTAATTCTAGCCCCAACAAAAACCCACGTGCATATTTCCAATATGTCCACAACATGTATGCAAAGTTTGAAAAAGATCGATAGAAAACTGAGGGAGGAATTGATTACACAAATTCCATTCCCAAAAATGTAAAAATATGGCCTAAAATGACTAAGTTCAAAAGGCCGTAATTCTGTCAAAATTAAGTCTAGCTGAAACAAAAACCTATATTCACATTTTTAATATGTTTACATTAAGTGTGCATGGTTTAAAAGAGATCCATTGAAAACTGTGGGAGAAGTTGATTACACAATCTATAACCCAACGATGCAAAAATTTGCCTAAAATGACTAAGTACGAAAAGCCGTAACTCTGTAAAAAAATTCTAACTCCAACAAAAACCCACGTGCATATTTCCAATATGTCCACAACATGTATGCAAAGTTTGAAAAAGATCGGTAGAAAACTGAGGGAGGGGTTGATTACACAAATTCCATTCCCAAAAGTGTAAAAATATGGCCTAAAATGACTCAGTTCAAAAGGCCGTAATTCTGTCAAAATTAAGTCTAGCTCAAACAAAAACCCACTTTCACATTTTTAATATGTTCACATTAAGTATGCACGGTTTAAAAGAGATCCATTGAAAACTGTGGGAGAAGTTGATTACACAATCTACATACCCAACGATGCAAAAATTAGCCTAAAATGACTAAGTTCAAAAGGCCGTAATTCTGTAAATTCTGTAAAACAAAAAATCTAACTCCAACAAAAACCCACATGCACATCTTCAATATGTCCCCAACATGTATGCAAAGTTTGAAAAAGATCCATTGAAAACTGCGGGAGAAGATGATTACACAAACTCTATAACATAAAGTGTGATGAACGGGCGGACGGACAGATGGACGGACGGACAGACAGGAGCAAATCTTAATGCTCCCTGACTATTGTCACGTGGGCATAAAAATGACCAATTGCTCCACGAACTACATTTCAATATCTGGTTCCTCGTCGAGAGAGGCAATATAAACAAAAGTGGGACATCCCTGTACATTGTATTTTTACTATTTTAGTCAGGTTTATGATATCGTAAAAATATCTAAAATGACCAATATCAATTTTTGATTTTGAAAACCGTTTTATGTGAAACTCAAGGATGGTTTGTTTGTTTTAAGTTAGCTTATCCCGGTCATTTACAACGGCGAAACTGTACTGAGAATCTTGCAGTGATACCTCACGGAAAATGTATTTCATGGATGTTACCACGATATACATGATAGAGCAATGAGGCTTTAGCTTGATGTTTTGATGCCCTCCGAAGGCTTTTAGGGAGCTCGGGAGAATGGCTATTTATTTTCAAGGAGCTTGGGAATATTGGCAATTATTTTTAGGGGGCTGGGGAGCAAGCTTTTAATTTCGGGGAGCTGGGGAGCGCTGTCAGAATGTGATTTTCCTGATTGTTTTTGGCTTCTGGGGCAGAGAGGGGGCTCTGGCCCCTAGACCCCCTTCTATACATATAAGTATTGCCGTTTATTCCATTTTTGGCGGAAAATGCATTCACACTTGACACACCTAACGGTTATGTGTTCAATTCCGGCTGGGAGTTCGTATCGGCCTGTGCATTTGTGCGGGTGGTTCTTGGTCTTAATTTCTTATTGTGGGTCTCCCGGGATTCGTGCTATGTTAAAGAGATAGGAAGGCTGTGACCTCTTGCCTGGATTCGCGGTCCGATTCTGACTTTCGCCACATACGTACACGAGCATGTGCCTTTACACGAGATGTTCTCTCGTTTTGGTATATAAAACTATGAACAGTATGCGCTGCCCAGACGCATTGTCAGTGCAAGGCTGTTAATGTCCGGCTTTTTGTACAGTATTTCTTAGACAACCAGGCAGTTACAAGAACTACATATATTTACCCTGGTTTGGGCGCGAGGTCTGCTGTACGTTGATGGTATACCCAGCAATTTGATATTGAATCAGCGTGGATTAAGTGTTGGTTTGGGCGCGAGGTCTGCTGTACATTGATGGTATACCCAGCAAATTGATATTGGATCAACGTTGATTCCACGTCGTTACGTTGAATCAGCATTGGTTCAGTGTTGAGGTAGCGTTGTTTGCCCAGTATAATTTTATATACAAAATTATGGAGCTGCATCTGTAACATAACCAAGCGCTTAATTAACTTGCCATTTTGAAGATTTTCTGTTATGTACCGCACTGTAGACCCGACGTCATTGGTGGAAAGCAAACATCGCAATGGCCCTGTTTAGCAGTCTGATCGGAGACCGCAATGTTTCCAACTTTGTCTTCTCTCATTTTTGTCAGTAAAAGTGAACCTTGCAAAAGTATTCAAGTCCCTCCTTCAAAACGTCTTTTCATGGTACCATGATGCCTCTGTCGGTCGGATAAATTTATTTGTTATCGGACATTGTACACATTGGTCGGGCGACGCATGTAGAGTCATCCGAATAGAGTCTGCAATGTCTGTCCCGACTGACTGATTGACTGGCTGCGAGGGAATTTGAGTTATAAAACTTCCTGTTGAGCCGTCCGAACTGGATCTGCAATATGCGTCCTAATAATATTATGTATACCTTATATAGATGGTATGTCTTTTCTTCTGGACGGACCTTCGGACCCTGGTCGGACTGCTTTTATGCCATGAATATCTTTTCACAGCTGCGGGTTTTTGCCATGCCAAGCTATCTTAAATTGTGTTAAATACAGTATAATAGATGTAGTTACTGATTTTTTCAAAGAGCTCGAAAAATGATATGGTCTTCCTCTACTGTTTTGCCCCAGATGTTAAGTTGTTGTTGTTTGTAAAAAGGTATCTGAATAGCCTGATCTGGATTTAGTTTTGACTTTCTGTTTGCGAAAGTTGTTAACCATCAGTCCTTAGGGGAAAAAAGAAAGCCGGCGTATAAAATCGTACAAAAACTAAGAGTCCTATCTGGACTGTTCAGATAGTGTGCACAAATTTTTCCAGCCATGTGTAAACTATACGGACAAGCATTGCATATACTGGCCAGGCTGCTGAACAGTCATCACAGTCATCTAAATGTTTGCTTACTGGTATTTGTCTTACCGAGGGGTTTCTAATCTGTTGCTTATTTAATGTTACCCCATTCCTTAGTTTGTCATCAGTTTGGCCTATATAGTATTCACACGTGTAAAGAATTCTATATAACTATATCCCTAGAAGTTACAACCGTAGAACAAATGGAATATTATTTGTTACATGTTATAATTTCTTTCCACGTTTATAAAATTATGCCTACAGGTGAATAATTGGTATCGAAAGCAAAATGCAAAATCCAAAAAAAAAAAAAAAAAAAAAAAATGGGGGTATTTCAGCAGTGTGAAGAATTCGCATGCATGCTAAATGAAATTTGACTTCGTACGTATATGTCACTTACGTGTGACTAATTGGTACGAAATTTGTTACGTATTGGCACCAATTTGTCATGTGCTGTGAGGAATTCTTACGAATTCTTCACAGTCTGACATATACGAAGTGTGAAATGCACGGGTCCACATACCATACCCTTCTATAACTCAAGAACCGTAAGAGATAGAGACTTGAAATTTTATACACATGATCAGTATGGAAAAAAAGCGAAAACGTGTGTATTTTTTTCCACGGTTCACATGTTTCTAGAGTTATGCGCCTTTTTCGACTTAGCCTGTGGAACTTTGTGAACAAAATATTTCAAGAACCCCTGAAGCTAGAATCAGGTTTTTTGCCGGAAGACATTTCTCAAGGTGTAGATGACCTGGTTCAAAAAAACTTGAATTTTTGATCGAGTTATGCCCCTTTTTTGACTTAGTGCATTGTAAGCCTTCAGACCTTGTGAACAAAATATCTCAAGAACCTCTGATGCTAGGATCACATTTTCCTTTGCGGGAAGACATTGCCCAAGGTTTAGATGACCTGATTAACTTTTGAGTCTATTTCATAAATGTTTGGTTGAGTTATTCTCCTTTATCGGATATAGGCGTTTTGTATAATACCAAACTATAGGAATAACCTCGTGTCGAAATATCTGAAGAATCGCTTAAGCTAGGTTCCTTATATTTGGCATACAGCTACACACTAAGGTGCAGATGAACCGATTAATATCCCTTTCTGACCTTGAAATTATGGAAATGAACATTCTTTTGAGGCAAACATATGATTGGGGGTGTAATATTTCATAGACATATTTTCTAGTTATCATACCTCCTATCCACTGGTGACTGACCTTTCCTGCTGGTGACAAAGTCGGTCTCTGTGAATGGTTTGCCTGAAGGGACCGTTTTGGTTTACACTCATTTATTACAGATATCTGCATTTGAAATACAGATTTCTGCATTTAAGTAGAGATACCTGAATCTTTGTAAAGATATCTACATTGAAATGCATATACCTGTATATGTATTTCAAATACAGATACCTGTATTTGAAATGCAGGTATCTTTTATTAGTTATTAAATACATGTAGATGTATCTGAATTTTAATAGAGATATCTGCGTTTTAATGCAGCTATCTCAATTTAAATCAGAGATATCAGATGTTTAGATATCTGTATCTTTTTAAAATAAAGATATCTATAATTATCCTTTAAATAAATATATCTGCAATTCCAATGGAGATATCTGTATTTCAAATACATATACCTGCTTGTATATAAAATGCAAATATCTCTAATTTAAATCGAGATGTCTGTATTTGAAATGCAGATATCTCTATTTCTGAAGCTGATTATTTTCGACTTTTATTTTCGAGAATAAAGCAATACTCCCTTGCTCAAAGATTTTGATATGCTTCATGTTGCTGGACCGGAGTAGGGTCAAACCCGCTTCCTCCTGATCTACAGTCGAACGTCGAACGCGAATCTGATTTAGCTGTCACGCCCCATTGGTTGGTTTTATAATTTTGTAACGTCCATGTAAAAACGTTACGGTCATCACGGTCATGGCAAGGCGGCAAGTGAACCTAATCTCACTTTTCCCGGGCAGGCTTAAGGTGGTGATAATCACTGATTTGGGACAAAGACAAAAATCTGCATAAAATACTCAAAATAACACTGATCTTTCCAAAACTTAGCAGGTTCTTTCTTTATGTTGTTTCTCATAATTTAGAATCCCAAAATGCAGCATTTGTTAATGTTAAAACGTGTTTTTATAAGAGAAGATCAAAGGGTAATTTTCTGCGAATAAACCTAAAAAAATAATATCATTATTGAAAATATACTTAGTGCTTAGAGTATCTTGTTGCATAATGGAGAGCGTCCTAGCAATTATTTTTTCAAACTCTTTCACACATTATCAGACTGAGCAGATGAAAAAAGATGCAGTCTGTGTCCAAATTATTTTGTCAAAAACACACAGGTGAGACAGGTGAGACTATTTTAACAAGGTTGAACAATTGCATCTACACACCACTGATCATGTCAGTAATGTATTATTATAGTGTAGGTGTTAACATAGGTATGCTTGCCTACCCTATATTTAATAAATGCGTCCAGTGTACATTTACTTTGTACATGGTTGAACATTTGAGAAAAAGCTACCATTTTCATCTGGTCTACATTACAATTTGAGAAAGAGTTGGAATAAATAATTGCTAGGACGCTCTTTATTATGCAATAATGCACCTTCAGCACTACGCAAATTTTCAATAACGAGATTACTTTTCAGATTTATTCGCAGAAAATTATCCTTTGATCTTTCCTTATAAAAAGACTTTTTTTAAGCAGCATGTACGTCTATTTTGTATTCTAAACTGTAAAGAACAACAAAAATAAGAAGTCTGCTAACTTTCTGGGAGATACATTACTTTTTTATGGTTTTATGCAGATTTTTGTATTTACCACAAATCACAACCTTAAACCTTCTAAGCGGATAGCCAGTACTTGGTGCCCATCTTTCCGCCAGTCACTGACACTTGCCCTACTTGAGTCAGAGGTAGGGAGAAACTTTCTTACAGAAGGATGTTGACTGACTGAAGTGGGATCGAACCGGCATCCCGATTGCTAGTCGAACTCGCATCCGACTCAGATACCGGGCCCAACCTATCGGGCCTGGCCTTTTTAAATAGAACCGGACTGGACAGGATCATTTCAGTATAGGTTGTGGACGGGCCTGCTTGGGCTTCCCTTCAGCACAGAAGAAATAAGAAAGCAGGTTAGCTCAGTGGCGAGAGCAATGGCCTCAAGTGCTAGAGGTACCGAGTTCGGTCCCTGGCACAAGCAAAGAAACAAATTGGAATCCGAACACCCTTTCCTTTGCCATTTTGTCATTTGCATGGATGACAACGTTGTGCCGTCCTTCGGAACGGGACATTGATTGGAGCTCCCCCCGCCCCCGCCCCCCCCCCCCACCCATTGCCTGTGCATTTAAAGTCAACTACCCGTGTGCAGGAAAGACCTCTACATTTCGGTATTCTGATTACTGGCAGGCTTTCATTCTGCAAACCGGTGTCTACCCGGGATTTAAAATGTAGAATGGCGGTATCAGGCGTATGGCAGAAGGTACAGATAGGGCTCTGTCCGTGATATCAATGTGAACTTTGATGCGCTTTACAACAAATGAAAAATTGCATACCAAACGGTGAAAGGTGTGTATGTAAAATTGGCGAGGGTGGCATCAGTTTCCCATGTCTATTCTATTCTATCCCATAACCTTACTAGGTCGTTGGGGCACCACAGATGACTTCGAAACAATCCCTTTCCACCTTGTCCTGTCTTCAGCTGCCCTAGTTGAGCTGGCAAAATTCATCCCTGTCCACTCTTTAATATTGTCTTCCCACCTCTTCTTCTGTCTGCCTCTTCTTCTTGTTCCTTTCACTGTGCCCTGTAGAATCGTCTTTGCTAAACCAGAAGACCTTGAGACGTGGCCAAACTCTCTTAGTTTCCGTTTCTTGGCCAGCGTTAGGAGTTCATCATATTCTCCAATGGCTTCTTGGATCTTTCTGCTTTCTGCGAACCTCCTCATTGGTTATATGGTCCTTGTACGAAATGTTCAGTAACCTTCGGTAGCATCTCATCTCAAAGGCCTGCGTTCTTTTCTCTAATTCTGCTGTCAAGGCCCTCGATTCACAGGCATGCAGAAATATGGAAATGAGAAGGTAGCGAATAAGTTTCAACTTTGATCCAAGAGATATGTTGTTATCGCTCCAAATTAGATTCAGCTTGGTAAGAGCTGAAGTGGCTTGTGCAATCCTTGAGAGAACCTCCGGTTTTTAGCCATCATCTGAGACAACTGCTCCAAGGTATTGGAAGCTTGTTACGGTACCCAGTTTCTGCCCTTTTACCTTGATGTCGCTCTGTATGCCATCTGCGCTGTTCGTCATCAGTTTGGTCTTCTCAGCACTGATCTCCATCTTGTACCTTGTGCAAGTTTGATCGAGACTTTCAACTAGAGCTTCTAGTTCCTGCTCTTCCTCAACTAGAGAGTCTATGTCATCGGCAAACCGCAGATTGGTAATGTTTCTGCCACCTATAAGTTTCCCATAAGTGAGGTAAATAGAGATATCACTATTTCAACCATAAATATAGATATCTGGAATTGAAATACAGATATCTATTTTCAAAATGCAGATATCTACATTTAGTTCCAAAGTTCAAATACAGATATCTTCACTTTATTAGAGATATATGTATTTTTAATGCAGATGTCTGAATTTCAGTTTAATTAGAGTTATCTCTCATTGAAATGCAGATATCTATTTTAACTGCAGATATCTGTTATTGAAATGCAGATATTTATATTTTTATAGAAAATAGATAGAGTTATCTGTATTTCAAATACAGATATCTACTTTTCAATTACAGATATCTGTATTTTAATTACAGATATCTGCATTTCAGTTACAGATATCTGTAATTACAAAATACTGATATCTTTATTAATAGAGATATCTGTATTTGAAATGCAGATATTTGCATTACATGCGTTACCCAAACGGGCCGCCATAGCAACCAGTATACAAATATCGCGAACATCTGGCAATTTTCCATTATAATGCCACTGATAATGCGAGCAACTGTGCCAAAGCTGAAAACTACGGTCATCCTACAGACCCGTGCAGCCTGATCCTGAGAAATCTGTATTGTCTTTCACTAGTAGGTATGGTCTGTCACTATGAGGTATGGTCGGTCACCAGTAGGTATTCTCTATAAACAGTAAGTATTGCCTGTCATTATTAGGTAGGGTTTATCACGAGTTAGTTCAGTATGTCACCGGTACGTATGGTCTGTCAAAAGGTGGTATGGTATGTCAAAAGAAGTCTGTCGACAGGAGGTAGCGTCCGTCACTAGTAGGTATGACATGTCACTAGTTAGTATGGTCTATGGTTCTCCAAGGCTGTTTATGTTCCAGAAGGAACTTCGGATGGCGTATCAAAATCGCACCGTCCGACCGTCTGTCCGTCCGTCCGTTACAAATGGTGTCTCAGCGATAAACTTATAAACTACTAAAGCAAATTTGATGAAACTTCACAGAAAGATAAAGCATTATGAGAATGTGTGTCATGCACAAGACTTGGGTCCTTGTCTCTAACGTCAAGCTCAGAATTGGGCCAGAGGCCAAATTGTGTCTCAAAATCGTGTCTCAGTGATAACTTATAAACTACTAAAGCAAATTTAATGAAATTTCACCGAAAGATAAAAAAAAGCATAATGATGTGTCGCGCACAAGAAATAGGTTTCCACATCCAAGTCAAGACCACAATCAAACCCTGTGTCTGCAATTACTCAAAATCTGCTTAAGGGGATTTCATCAAAATTTCGGCCAATTCCGTGAATCAACGATTCACGGAATTGGCCGAGCCGTGTACCGATTGTACCTTTACGGTAAATGAATACACTTCCATCTTTTAACACCAGTTTCACAAAGGAAGATAACTTTCGTGACTTTCTCTCTGTTTTCAATTACGACATAGCCCTTCAAAATGGGATCTGCTCTAAAAGAAAAACTTTTGCTCATCAATGAGCTAATCTTTCGGTTGAGAATTCACCCCTGGTTAACTATGTATATACAAGGGTTGTTACGAAACGAAAAAAAATAGTTCTTCGATACGAAAAATAGTCATCGTTACCAAACGATCAGATGACCAGGTCGTTTGGTAACTATGACTCTTTTCGTTTGAAAAATGGCTCTTTTTCGTTTCGTAGCATCCACGTTAAGGAAACAACTTGATCATGAAGCCTAGGGGAAAGACTGTGTTTTTTCCAAGAGCAATTTCTGTTATCAATGAGTACGTTACTGAGAGAAAGGATTTATCCAATGCACGAGAGTATCAAATTCTATTCTGCTCCAATAATATGCCATTCAAAAATGGGTATCAAAGGCATGTTATTATATTAAACCTACCGTACAAAACGTTTATAAACAACTGTTTTTATTGTAAACATATCACAGACTGGAAGTCTGAAATCAAAAATAGCCATCAGAGGAGATGGCAAATCCCCCGACCAAAGACCCCTGAGCCTTGGTAAACAGGGTGCACTTCAAAACGCATATAAGTAGTATACTGTCATTCTTTTATGCTCCTTATTGACATTATCTGCTTAACAGATGCATGATTATCTAACACTCAGACCAAAACAGTATGCCAAACTGCTAAAAAGAGGTAAAGTCTCAAATAGAAATCATGTAGAAGTAAAAAGTATGCTAAGACCAGGAACTGAAACAATCAAAATCCAAATCCAGCCCTCAAACCATAGTTGGAAACAACTAAGATTACAAATAATCAAGATACAGAGAACATATGGCCAACCGAGTGAGCAGCTTGTTCCCAAAAGGTGGCCACTCAGCAACCCAAACCGAACCAAAAATAATAATAACATACATAAGGTAAAACATCACAGAAACTCTGACACCAAAAACAGGCAACAAAGAACCACAACAGAACTACCGCCTTGGAACGGTCAGTAACGAATTACTGGGGGGGGGGGGGGGGGGGGGGGGCTTAAATCGATTTTACAGGCCCAACCTCACCCTCAGTTTCTGAAGTGGTACAAAACATTTAGTTGGTTGTTCGGTTCGCATGATAACCCTCTAACTCGTCAATGAATCATCACGGTAAACACATAAATCAAATTTCAACACCATGAAGAAGCAAAGACGAGGACTCAACAGATACAACGGGCCGTCTGACAGGTGGAGATCCCTGTCCTGCCAAACAACCCCACTAAAAATCTGAAGCAAAAGAAGGTCACCAGTTGAGCCCCGGTGGACCAAGCAACAGACAAAAAGGCTCCGGTCCCAACCAACTAAAATATATAGCTTTAGGTCGGGGCCATCATAGAGTCTGACGACCGATCCCCCGGTGTGCAATTAAAGAGTGCAGCAAAGCTATCAACCGTGATTGGGTTAATCACTAAGCATGCAGACTGTCGCATAACATTTAAATTATAGCCAATACGTTTGTGACGTATTATTATTTTTCGGAATTGATCAGAAAAATCAGTCCTACCCTTAATCTTTTTGAATTTGTATACTAAGTCACCATAAAATTCTGGTTCCGATAGGCCTTGGTGTAAAAGAAATTTTAATCCGACATCAAATTTTGAAACCAATTCATGGTGTCTGCGATAGAATTTAGAAAAAGCCTTTCTAAGCTTATGATACCGATAGCCCTGTTGAAGAAGTTTAGCAGTTAAACATTTATTACGAGCATTAAAGTCATCTACATGACTACACACTCTAGCAAATCTTATAAGTTGAGAAATATACACTCCATAAGAGGGACGACGTGGAACGTCACCATCCAAAAATGGAAAATTAACTATATCAAAGTCAAAGTCATCACGTTTATCATAAATTTTAGAAGATACAAAACCGTTAGAAATAGATAGATGTAAATCCAAAAAGGGGGCCTCGGTATCTGAAGTATTAGCTTTATTCAATTTAAGTTCAGGTGGGTAAATATGGTTAACCATGCTTTTAAAATAAGGATTATCAATATTCAGAAGATCGTCTAAATATCTAGAGGTTGAGTTAAATGCCTCAATGATATCAGCTTGATTATCAACAGAAAGAGAAGTCATGAAATCTCTTTCATATCAAAATAAAAACAAATCGGCCACAAGAGGAGCACAATTTGTACCCATCGGAATACCAACAATTTGTCTGTATAACTTATTACCAAATCTGATGTAAATATTATCTAAGAGATATGATAAGGCGTCACATACATTCTGACATGACCAAAGACTATATCCTCTATATATTTTACGGTCAGTAGAAGTGAAAAACGCTTTCTTATCGTTACAGGCAATATAAAGGGTATCTTCATTTTTGGAGAACTTTTTGAAGGCCCTCTCAATCAAATCAACAAGTTTTTCCTTTATTAAATTATGGGGCAATGTGGTATAAAGAGTATAAAAATCATAAGTGGACAAACTAGTCGCACGGAACCCTCTTGACTTCAGTTTACTAAGTACCTCACCAGAATTTTTTATAGACCAAAACATATTTTTCCCTGACCTCTCATACACTGTCTCATAGTACCAAATGACACGAGATTTCACAGCAGTGAGGCAAGAAGTTAATAATTTAGACAATGTATTGCATATGATACATTCAACATTTCTAAATGTGTGAATAACCTCTAAAGTACATGCCCTACAAATCTAATTTTGAGCTCTCTAGTAAGTGAATTTGGACAAAGAATCCAATTCTGAAATGATTTTTTTTTTTTTTTGGGGGGGGGGGGGGGGCGGCGGGGGGGGGGGGGGGGGGGAGGGGGGGGCTCGGAAAAGTATGAAAGCAAGAGTTGTCATTCTTGTATGAGACAAACTGTCACGATCTGATCTCCATATCTGTGAAGTATCATAAAAATATTTCAAAGGGTATTCAAGTTATGGAGCAGACACTAAATCACACCTAAAACCATCAAGGGGAAATAACTCAAAAAGTAAGAAAGCAAGAGTTGTCACTCTTATTCGTGAAACATCGTCATGGCCTGTTCTACATATCTATAAAGTATCATGAAAATATTTCAAAAGGTTTTCAAGTTATGGAGTGGACACGAATTCACACCTAAAACCATCAAGGGGAATTAACTCAAAACGTAAGAAAGCAAGAGTTGTCATTCTTGTTCGCGACACATCGCCATGACCTGTTCTGCATATCTGTGAAGTTTCATGAAAATATTTCAAAGGGTATTCAAGTTATGGAGCGGACACGAAATCACACCTAAAACCATCAAGGGGAAATAACTCAAAAAGTAAGAAAGCAAGAGTTGTCATTCTTGTTCGCGACACATCGTCATGACCTGTTCTACATATCTGTGAAGTATCATGAAAATATTCTGAAGGGTATTCAAGTTACAGAGCGGATACGAATCTGCCAAACATTCACCAAAGGGGAGATAACTCAAAAATTACAAAATCAAGAGTTACCATTCTTGCACGCGACACATCGCCATGACCTGTTCTACATAACTGTGAAGTATCATGAAATTATTCCAAACGGTATTCAAGATATGGAGCGGACAAGAAAATGTTTACGGACGGACAGACGGACGGACGGACGGACAGACGGACAGACGGACGGACGGACGGACGCTAGGCTCATCGCTATATCCCCCGAACCTTTCGGTCGGGGGATAATAGGGAGTCAAGCCGCTCTGGAAATGGTCGAAATAAACTATGAACCTACCGATTGTTTAAGTCAGATTATGAGGTTGAGGAATATTGTAAACTTTTCCTTCCTGTCAGTCATCGATCCGCGTTTGCGAAATTCCGATGCGGGGTGGCCCCTATTAGGATCGAAACGAATAGATTCGAGAATCTTGAAGTCAGTCAGCGGAAATGTCAATTTTGCAATTCTGTGTAAAACGAGACCCACGTAATTCTACATTGTAACGTATATGATAATCTTAGACATGTCTTACTGACTAAAGCCTGTTCTTTGTTGCCTAATTTTGATAGTCTTTCCGATAAGGATAAAATGATTTTTTTATTTAGCAACTCGAGTATGATTCGCTTGTGTACAAATACAAAGCATTATCAGACAATGTGCAGAGATCAAGAACGGTAACTCTAGCTACATTTCTTATTTGCCCTTTTGTAATTTTCAGTATAGCAATCATATCCTCTCTATAATTTCAAAACCGTACAAGATATTTTCATGAAATTTCGTACAAATATAAAGTATCATCAGACAATGTGCAGAAAATAAAAAGTATAACTCTATCTAAGTTTTTACAGAATTATTATTATTTTCAGTATAGAAATCATGTCCGCTCTAAAACTTTAAATCTATTGAAGATTTCTTTACAAAACTTGGTTCAAATAAAAAGCATAATCAGACAATGTGTAGAGAACCAGAATCATTACTCAGCATATTTGTTTTACAGAATTATGTCCTTAAGTAATTTTCAATATAGAACTCTATATAACTTTAAAACCGTCAAAGATATTTTCATGACACTTTGTACAAATATAAAACATCATTCAGATGATGTGCAGCAAAATAAGAACCATACTTCCATCCACAGTTTTTAAGTAATTGTGTCTCTTTGTATTTGTCTTTATAGAAATACTTTCTGCTCTATAGCTTTAAAACAGTCAAAGATATTGCCATAAATTTTAGTACAAATATAAAGCGTCACCAGACAAAGTGCGGAGAATAAGAAATGTATCTTCATCTACATCTTTTTATAGAATTATGCCCTTTAGCAATTTTCAGTTTAAACTTTTTGTCAGTAAATAACTTTAAACCCGTCGAAGATATTTTCATGAAACTTTGTACAAATACTAGTAAAGCATCATTCAGATGATGTGAAAAAAAAATGAGGACCATAATTCCACCAACAGTTTTAAAGACTTATGTCCCTTTGTAATTGTCTTTATGAAAATACTTTCTGCTTTTAGCTTTAAACCCATCGAAGATATTTTCACAAAACTTGTTATAAAAAAATCATCACCAGACGATGTGCAGAGATTAAGAACCGTAACTGTCTCTTCATTTTTATCAGAAGTATGTCCCTTAACATCCCTGGACAGCAATTAATCTTGTCCGCTCTATAACTCTTTAGCCGTTGAAGATATTTTCACAAAACTTGGTACTAACCAGCTATTGCAGCTATCCACGGCCCGCACAGTCTACTTTCGGTCTAAATAGATTAGTTTAATTTGTCAGAGCGGAAGCAGTTTCTTTATTTAATCATATATTGTGTTTTTGGTTAGGAATTAAAATTTATGAATTTTCTTTGGCTCAGTTTGAGAAAATGTGGATGGGATTTAAAGTATCCGACTAGTTAAATGCGAAATGTACGTTACAAAGTGAAGCAGGGTATAATGAAAAAAGACTTTGGACCTATACGTATAACTATACCAAATATGAACAAACTCCATCATATAGTTTGGCAAATATGAGCTCTTAAAAAAAACTTTAACGTAAATGTGGACGCCGACTTTGACGCGGACGTCGGGAGTAGAGCAATAGCTCTTTCTGGACTTCGTCCAGGCGAGCTAAAAGAGCTAGAATTGCTTCCCCTGAAAGTGTACCCATCTGTCCTTACAACTCAAAGTTCCATGTACATGATGTATGAAAACACACCTACTAAGACATGCAAGCATGTCCAGTCAATTCTAAAGAGGGCTATCAGAGGGGTACTAAGGATAATTCTAAGATATTTTTTTTTATTATTTTCTCAATGAAAACATAAAATGTTGTGACCGCTCATTAGAACCGTCTCTGTGAGACAGTTTGAATGAGGGGTTACAACGTATGTTTTTATGTAGAACTACAGAAAGTTAGTCCTAAATTATCACTGTCACCCCTTTTTATCTGTAACACTGGTTATATGTTTTCATGCAATATGAAGAAAGTATCTTCAAAACCTATCCTCATCTGGACCTTTGAGACATACTAGGAGTCTGTGACCATGTTTAATCCCAATCTTGAATAAAATTCTTTCCAAGACAAGCTCACAACTCAGCAGCACAGACATGAAAACGCTCTTACTTAAGCAAACAATGTAGACTCAGATCAGACTGCTCCTCAAGTCAGAAGGGTGGGTCGGGGAGGGGGGGGGGTTGCGCCCTTTGTGGAGTTTTTCAATGCTGTTCTTATGCAAACCGTAATTAGGTTACCGGAATATCTCGATGAAATTACATGCATGGCAAGGAAGATAAGGTTTAGAGGTTGAAACGGTGTGTCTTTAAGAATGGTTACTCCCTTACATTTACTTTTCAGAGTCAGGCCCCTATTAATGTAAAGACTATTTTTGTGCCCGTCATTACTAGGTTATCGTTTGGAGAACCTTGGTGAAACTTTATAGCAATGTGCATTAGGTCGAGACTGTGAGTTGAGTATAGGAATGGTTAAACTCCCCCTCCCCTACCTACCCTCTGACCTGATTAGCTTTCACAGACTATTCTTGTGCACACATTAGTACCCCTGTCTGTGGCCGATTGTTTGGTGTATAAATCTGCCGGAGGATGCTGATAATGCCCCACGCCTTGCGGTGCTCTTGTTCCCCTATAGTGGAGTTTCCACAGGTAATACGGTTGAAAAAAAGGGAAAAAAAGAAATTAGGAAAGAAAGAAAGAAATACGGAGAACTCTGTGGTCCCTCTCATAGCAGAGAGGTTCGAAGTAGAGATAGAAATGCCAGTTTTCTGTCCGAAAACAATAAGCAGGAGTTAGTGCCGCCAACTTGTGTGAAGTATCAACTATCCGTCGCTCTGTCTGTCATGAAACGGTATGTGTACACGTGACTTCTAATCATGGTAATAGTAAGGTAGATGGATGCTCATTTTTTTTGTTTTACTCAAAAACAGAACTATTGTTCATGATGAAATTAGTCAACTGTGGAGCTGTACAAGTATATTACAATGTCTACCGTAAAGATCCTAAGTTTTCAGACAGATATGTCTGTAAATCCAGTGGAAACCGAGGTCAGACTGCTCCTAAGGAACCAGTCTGATCACGGTCTTCAAAGTTGGCGTTCCATCTGCGCATTTTGTAGGCATTACTCTATGGTAGAACCGGAGTAAACAGAGAATGAATAGTAGGGCGAGGACCGGCTGAGCTTGCAGCAGGTGCAGAATGGGGACTGTCTGTTTTTTTTTTTTGTATCCTGGTATCCTCAATCCACCATCTATCACTTTTTTTCTTTACTTTCTCCCTCTGGCTGGTTGACGGCTCGATATAGACTGATATACTATACTATATTTTAGATCATATGATTTGCAGAATTGAAAGTGTATTCATGTGCTTGAAATATGAATTTAAATAGAAAATGTGTAAAAAAAAAAGTATGTAGAAATACATACATTTGTTTTTTGACGGAAAAAGTGGTGAATTATTTTTCTTACCCAACTGTTTTATAGCCCTTTGGGTTATTCAGCTGTTAAAATGATTTGAATGCCCCGGCAATATCTTTATTCAGTATCATTCGACCTTTTTAAACTACTAAAGGCGGAATCCCGATGCCTCCTCCGTTAGCCAAACAAATTGTCATTTGCTTGTTGCCCCTTGCTCACCACGGGGAGGTTGAAGTATGAGCAAGATGGTGCTAAATTCAACAAACCGCGGAACGCTATGTCTTTGTGTCACAAAAAAGAGTTTAAACTAGAGATCTCGACAAAGGTTTGACTACGGCTCCGACGGCACTGGACAGCCGAAAGTCTGCTGTATTTTTGGATATCCATTAATGAAATTATGAATATCCATAATTCGATTTATTGATATCCATAATTTAATATACAGATACTCGAGAATACTGCAGAGTTTGGGATATCCAAAAATCGAATTGGTATGCATAAATGGAATGATAGCTATCCATTATAATGATATATTTGGATATTTTCAATTACACAGTCTGATCAGGATCGCTTACCGCTCACAGAATCCGACTGGCATTGTGCCAGAGGACAGCAAAGGCTCTGATCAGACTTGGGGTAATCGTAATCTGTATTCTTATTCGAATACAATTCGAATACATTTTCTGAGTATTCATAAAGTATTCTGTATTCGTGGATTTTTTAGAATAAAAGTATTTGTATTTGTATTCGAATACATTGCAAATTTCATGTATTCATGAATACTTTTTAGAATACATTATGAATACTTTTGCCATTTTACGGAAACATTGATGCATAAAATTATATAAATTATGGGATTGATGTGACAAAAGTCCAAGAATGCTAGTGTAGGAACTTTGAAGACTACACCTCAAAGGTAAATACAATACATAAAAGACATCACAGAATATTATATATTAATTGATTGCTCAAAATTGACTGATTTTATTTTCATAACTTTCTGTAGAAAAAAAAGTTTCTGAAGCCATTATTGAAAACCCTGATCATATGCTGCACTCTACAGTGTTTGATCTTGGTTAACACTGTTAGTCAAGATCTATTTTATGGCACTAGGCATCATTAGGTTAAACTTCCAAGTTAGCAAATATAATACCTATATGTCACCTTTCAGTAGATTGCCCCAGGACAGTATTAAATAGGGACAAGGCACAGAACTGACAACTAAGCCATGCCATACCTGTACAATTTTTTGACACTTGTTTCTCAAAAATTACAATACACAATTATGATTCCATCTTAATTTCAGCCAAGCATAATTTGAAACAGGGATGAATGTCACAACAAATGCCCAATCTCTGATTAAAATGCCATGATTACTTTGAATTTGATGTGATTTATTACTATATATTTAGAATCAAAATGACAAATAGTGTAGATCCAGATCAGTGACCTATATCACTGTCCAGATCAAATGGCTTCCAGCTTTGGCATCAGAATATGGAAATAAAGTCACCTTACACCAAATATGCAAATTTGCAAACATAGAAAGATATCCAGCTGTACCATAGATCTAAATATAAGGTTCCTAAAATAGATATGAAGATATCTAGGACATGTCAAAAGAAAGAATCTTGTAATCAAAATTATTTTATGTAGTAAAACCTCTAGAGTCTGGACTACTAGAGATATGAAAGTTCAGCATAAACTACTGATTAATGAAATTTCCATTTTTAGCTCGTCTGAACGAAGTTCAGAAAGAGCTATTGCGCTACCCCCGGCGTCGGCGTTGGCGGCAGCGTCGGCAAAATGTTAAAGTTTTACGTTAAAGTATTTTATGTGATGGGCAAGGCGCTGTCAGGCGAGCTATCCTGGCCCTGTGACATGTCTTGTTTATTGAAAAGTATTCAAAAGTATTCGAATACATTTGCAAAGTATTTGTATTTTTATTTGAATACATTCATAAAAAAAGTATTTTTATTTGTATTCTGTATTCTTAAATTGCAAAGTATTTGTATTTGTATTCGAATAATTTTTTCAAGTATTCGACCCCAAGTCTGGCTCTGATCAGGCTGTTCTGGTGCGCAAGATGACCTGAGCTTTATGCACCAAAAGACTCATTTTCTCATAGCTTGGCGCATTTTGATTTGATAGTTGCATATATAGTGAAATATTATTGACATGACATAATGTGTGACAGATTTTTATTGTCCAATAATATGAGCCGCGACACGAGAAAAACCAGCAAAGTGGTTGTGCGCCCAGCACAGACTCAGATCAGCCTGGGCATCCGTCCAGAGTCTTAAGCTACCTCCATGCGAGTAGCGAAGACTCTGATCAGACTTGGCGGATGCCCAGGTTGATCTGAGTCTGCGCTGGGTACACAGCCACTTTGTTGGTTTCTCGTGTCACGGCTCATAAATGCTCAGACTGATCAATACTACGTCTTATTGTAAACCTTTATGGCCCTTTTCCGGTGCGATATGCCTGTTTGTTACGTCATGCGAAAAGAGACGTTATGCAACAGGTCGTCTAAGTACACAGCCACTTTGTTTGTTTTTTCGTGTCACGGCTCATTATATATGTTACTTTGTCGGACCGATCAATACTACGCCTTATTGTAAACCTTTATGGCCCTTTTCCGGTGCGATACATGTATGCCTGTATGGCTTGATTTAGTGATTGTTTGTTGCGGCATGCGAAAAGAAACATTATGCAACAGGTCTAAGTACCATTAGCTAATTCCTTGCAATGGTAACTCTTACTGATGAATTAATGTATATTTAAATTGTTTTATTATCAGAAGCGACAAGCAAAATTAAATTCACGGTATAGAAAACACTAAAATCATGTACATTTACAAAAGAATAACTTTTCCATGACACGCTTCACACCTTGCTTGTACACTATCGAAAATCTATTGACTTATTTTAAAGCAGAGAAAAATCCTCGCTCAATCGGAAACATTCCATATGGTGTACACGATCAGCGAGGAGTTAGCTCAGCCTGTATGCTGTTCTCACTACGGGCTCCTAAGAATTCAAATTTTGATTCGAAAGCAACCGCCACTTAGTCTCTCTATGTGAATCATTTTGAAGCATTGAAACGACATTTAATTATGTGTATGTATTGTTTCTGATTGAGATTCAATGTTGTTTCAATAGCCGTACTCACGTTACACTATACGTGCCATAATAAGGCCATTTCGTCACATAACGTGACGTTATACTATACGTGCCATAATAATACCATTTCGTCACATAACGCCTCCTTTTGGTTCTTTATCGATACGAATTTTAAATGATAGTCCCTGATTGGTCGGTTTTATTTACATAGGTAAGTACTCTGATTGGTAAACAATTTACCTATGTTGGTCCTAGGATTATCGATATTTTACAATGATAGGTAAATCGAATTAGACATTCATTTATAAATGAAAGTCTTTCATTTATAAATGAATGTCTTCTTTCATTTATAAATGTATGTCGAATAATTACATATTAATATGTAATTCATTTACCTTACTTAGGTAATTATTTATATATCAACGGTAAATAGCTCAATATATATACGTTTCACGTACGAACAGGGTCTTTATTCAATATTTATATAATTTATATAAATAAATACCTATTATAGGTAAATAAATACCTATCATAGGTAAATGAATTACCTATAATATGTAATTATTTATATAAATTATATAAATATTGAATAAAGACCCTATCCGTACACCATAATATCACGGCCGTCGTCAGCGGTCCGGCTGAACACTTTTTCGGTCGAATATGGTATTGGCCGTACCATTTTTTCCGTTATTTCTTTTTTTGCCTTTATTACTTTTTATGCGGTTATCACAGGTCGATTAAGAAGTGATAATTAAAGCGTGTCGCGGTCAGTTATTCGTCTGCCGCGGGGCGTAAAACTTCACTTCAGTCATGCTTGCTATGAAAACATGATGATGAAAATTACACCAGATTTAACGACGGTAATCGTCATTCAAAGATTAACATATGAAGTAAAAATGTCACAGTCAGACCGACTTCTAGGGATATTAGACCTCACCGAGGGGCCATTTCATGGATAATAACTCTGTGTTGTTTTAACGAATAAAAACATTGTTATTCAGTACCTTACTACCCCCAAAAAAGAGTTCTTGACAAATTGAGAAAAAGAAGGGAGATATTTTATCCCCTGATGGACATAGGCCGTGCAGTGCAGGAGATACTCGTGCTTTCACCATCAGCTAGGATACATATGAGAAATCACCCTGAATTATTCATATATGACAAAGGGTGCCGTAAAATGATTTGTGTACAAATCCAATCATCACAAGGCATGATACAACCAACACCGACGCATTTATGAATAAAAAGTACACAGTATGTTAAGTACCATAAAATCCTAAATATTGGGACAGCTATGTCTGAGCAAAAAGTGAAGGCCAAGATAAGACTGCTCCTTCAGCCTGAATTAGCAGTTTGATCACGGTATACTATGTTTTCATTTCATCTGCAGTTTTAGCCGCATAACTGCATTGGAAAAATTAAACTGTTAATAATTAGGAAAGTTACAGCTATAATTGTAGGTGACCCAATATTTAGGACATTTGCGAAAGATTGATTTGATGCTTAACGTCCACGGTAAACAACTAGGGTCATGTCGGGACGGTCAGTTAACCTAACCACACTATTCCTGGGCAGGCTTAGACCTCCTAAGCGGTTAACCAGTACTAAGTGCACATACTTTCGCCAGTAACTGACAACTGCCCTTCTTGAATCAGCGGAAGGAGAAACGAAAGTATGTGGCCAGACCGGGATTCGAACCCAGGACCTCTGACTTACGAGTCAGGTGCCCTACCGATTGCGCTACCCGGCCCAGCGCGAAAGATTGAGATAAAAGATGAAGAAGCTTTATTTAACATCGCATATTAGCTTAGTAGGTTAAGCGCTGGTCTGCTGATCTAGCGGTTTTTTGTTCGATTCCATACGGCGGAAATATTTCCGACCGTAAACGGAATTCCATTGCACACAGCTTTACATTGCCCTTAAATTACTAAAATACTGTTCAAAAGGACATAAATTCATAAGTGAAAAGGACGTCGAATCGTAAGTCTTCAAGCCGTTCCTGACCGGCTCTGAATCATTTACGGTCATTGGAAGTATGAAAACTCGAGAAAAAAAGACAAGCAGATGAGGGCATTATGAAAACGGCACATTTTATAACAGCATGCGCAGATTGGTATAGCATGCGCATTTTGCATGCACAATATTTTGACGATGCAAACAATCGAGTGATATAAACACAAGCGAGCTTAAAATACACCGATCACATAATAAAATAAATAAATAAATTAGAAATACTAAGGAAAAGAGAAATAGAACCTACAACAGCCATAAACGAATCTGACACACTTGATTTCAGCGGGGTCTGCACAGTTTGCTTAGTATCCCATCGTTTTCATTTCAGTATTTCATTTTATTCATAATTTTATTTTATTGGCAACCCGGGTAGAAAATTTTAAAGCACACTGCTCATACTAATAGAAAAAAGATGTCCCACCTTCCGTACTCTTTTGGTCCTGCTACTCTGAATCTGCTCTGCTCGGCGTTTTATTACACAACGCTTGACTTTTCGAGTTTATCAGAATCAAATTAATTGTTTCAGGCGCCCCAACATTTCGGGCATACTTTCTCGCCTGAATCAACGCCTTAGGCTCGTCCTAAAGTTATTTAAAACTGAATACTTTCGTTTTCAGCCCACATTCTCATCATATAAAAATATTTCTTTCATAGAATGGAAAATCTGAAACTGGAGTTAACATGATCTGCGTTAATAGTAGGCTTATCGCTTTTTCGTTTTTATTTTAATTTATTTATTCATTTATTTGTTTGTTTTTTAATATTGTTTTTTGTCTCCCTTACCCCATTAAAATCCATTGAAAACAATCGACAATGGTAGCTATGACTGGTAGCTATGACTATTGCTTCCGCGTCGTGATCACTCGCACCAGACTTCCGAGATTACGTAACAGGTGGCCATCTGTTTTCGGCCAGCTGTTTTATCTAATAAACAACGGATTTGCAGGATCTAGCAAACATGACAGTGTTATCAATTATGTGTGTACGGAATAATAGTGAGTGGATAAATATAATTTTTACGATATTTATACAATATTATTCAAACATTATTTTGTTGACATTTTCGAACCATTGTTATTATTATTATTATTATTATTATTAGTAGTAGTAGTAGGAGTAGTAGTAGTATATCTTGATCATTTTTTTTTCTTCTTCTTCTTCTTGTTTTCTTTTCTTTTTCTTCTATTATTATTATAATTATTATTGTCGTTATTATTATAATTTACATCTATTATTATGAATAAAAAAAATCTCAGAACTTTATGTGTACGAAAAATATTGGCACTCATTAAATTGTCAAACCCTCATTTTGTTATTTAGTAAACATTTCTGTGATAATCGAAATGTTTTACATCATTTCTGACAAATGAAGTCACATTTTTTGAATCTATTGAAAAGCCAAAACACAATAATTCCTATTCATAAGCGGTGGCTTTTAAAATGTAATGCCGTTTTCGTTGCGAGATGATATTTTATAATAGCCACTGTTACCGACGTGCGCAAAGAGGACTGCTAAAATTCGAATGCTAATCGGTCATCGCTGTTCTTTTGTGCAAAGGAAGGGAGGCAAATTGAACATTTCCTCTTGACTAACTGATTTTTTTTCAACTGATAATGTTTGTTCAGTCGTGCTTGTTCAGCGAGGGATCTGCTGGACTGACGAATCTGATCGGACATGGGCCGCCCATAAGGAGTCGAATTCACAACGCGTGAAAAGCGAGCACTGAGTCCACAAGGTGATCAGGAAATCATGATTTTATAATTCACGTAAATGAAACGTTCTCTGTTAAGCTGGGCCATTCGCGGACAAAAATGGCCATATATACAACCATTCCAGAATTCAAGAAAAAATCACGAACATAATGCTCATTATATCTGCTTCAAATCTTTAAAATATTTTCAGATAATAATTTTAGATTATGGAATACCAACCATATTTAGAGACATACCCTAACAATTAGAATCGGCGTATTTTATGACGTAATTAAGATACATTGAAAGACGATGTCGCATACGATTTCTTGACATGCGTAGCGTTACATATTTACTAATCTACTGACATTTGATTATTTTGGCTGGTTTCAATTAAAAATGTTTTTCTTTGCTTTTTTGGAAGCAAGGGGTTTTCTATGAAGTGCTGCTTAAGGTGGTGATAATCACTGATTTGGGACAAAGATAAAAATGTGCATAAAATACTCAAAATAACACTGATCTTTCCAAAACTTAGCAGATGCCTTCTGTATGTTGTTTCTCATAATTTAGAATCCCAAAATGCAGCATTTGTTAATGTTAAAAAGTGTTTTTATAAGAGAAGATCAAAGGGTAATTTTCTGCGAATGAATCTGAAAAAATAATATCATTATTGAAAATATATTTAGAGCTTAGAGTACCTTGTTGCATAATGGAGAGCGTCCTAGCAATTATTTTTTTCATCTCTTTCACACATTATCAGGCTGAGCAGTTGAAAAAAGATGCAGTCTGTGTCCAAATTTTTTTGTCAAAACACACAGGTGAGACAGGTGATACTATTTTGAACAAGGTTGAACAATTTCATCTACACACCACTGAACATGTCAGTAATGTATTATTTATATTGTAGGTGTTAACATAGGTATGCTTGCCTACCCTATATTTAATAAATGCGTCCAGTGTACATTGACTTTGTACATGGCTGAACATTGAGAAAAAGCTACCGTTTTCATCTGGTCTACATTACAATTTGAGAAAGAGTTGGAATAAATAATTGCTAGGACCCTCTCCATTATGCAATAATGCACCTTCAGCACTACGTAAATTTTCAATAACGATATTATTTTTTCAGATTTATTCGCAGAAAATTACCCTTTGATCTTTCCTTATGAAAACACTTTTTTAAGCAGCATGTACGTCTATTTTGTATTCTAAACTGTAAAGAACAACGAAAATAAGAAGTCTGCTAACTTTCAGGGAGATACGTTCCTTTTTTATGGTTTTATGCAGATTTTTACATTTACCATAAATCACCACCTTAATCAAATGACGTTAACGCTTTCAAAACGTGGTCTTAGTGACGTCGTGACGTAGGTTACGTGTGACGTAGGTTGCAGTGCACACATTTTAACGTTTTTATACCATTTAATGTTTTAGTGTATGAAATCTAAGCACACCATCTTGTAGCTGTCACTAGGCAGGATTTTGCACATGAGTTTCGGAGCGATTGCTTTTCTCAGTTTTAAGAAAAGCCCGTGACGTAAGGTTACATTCTTACAGAAAAATGCTGGGGTAATGTACTTTGAAGTCGAGCAAAATATACAAAATGGAGCAAATTTGCACAAATAATATAAGATATTGAGGAACACATATTTCTTCGTGTGATCTCGTGAGTTTTACGATGCCGGGCCATTTTAGTTAATACATGTATCACGAATTTACCACTGTGACGTAGGTTACATAAAATTTGCGACATTAGTTCCCAGTCTCATTTCGTAGCAAAACTACCCTTTAGATATTGTTTAAGCGGGGAAATATGTAAGAAATCACCTGAATTTAATAATGGAACCCGATTTTCAGCAGTGATTTATCTTTTTTAGCCGTGCGGCGTTCATATCTATGCAACGGCAATATTGCGACATTTAAAAACGTCGCATTTTAAACCAGGGTATCAGTATTCGAACCAGTGTTAAAATGTCTAACAAAACGCATGCATGTTTTGGTACTTTTATATACTTCTTTAGACAGTAGGCAACTTGTCAGAGGGTACACAGGACCGTTATTTTGTAATTTAAAGAAAGGTAATACGAAGGACAAAATCAATAGCTAATGGCCCAGCTTAATTGAGAAGGTCTCAAATAGTGCATTATGCGTGTGAACAAAAATAAAATAAATAAATGAACAACAACGTTGGCACATGCCCTTCCTGATCGGAATCTTCAAAAAAAAAAAAAAAAAAAGCAGACCGGCTGGACGGACCGATAGTTGATTACTAATCTTTAATAGTCTTGTGAGACTCCGCGGAAACATGCATGTTGATCTAAATCTATGCTGTTTGCTCAGGCAGCAGGATACATTCGCATGCTATTCGAATAGAGCCGTGCTTATACGAATAGTTTTTGCCGATAGGACAGTTAATTGAGCCCGTGTATCAGTGTTCTACACATTAGCCCAGACCCAAGGCAAAAAAATACAGCTTATTTTTCATTAGATTCATACAGCTAGTCTACTCTATAATAGGAGCAGAAGATTTTATTTTTAAAGACTGGGTCAGAGAAAAGAGGTAAAACATTTTCAAACTTCGCCCTCTCCGCCTCCCCTCTCTCCCAACTCTCCTATGGGGACTTCTTCAGCAGTTTGCTCCATTTTAAAGATAGAAGAGTGACAGAGTTTCTTCCCCTAGTTTCTATATATACACAATTCCGAGACTCTAGCTAGGTTACATAGCTGTGCAGTGGGGTGGGGGTAGGACTATGGGGGAAAAGTGGCTCTATGAGGTCCGGACACTCCACTTTATTGACGTCCTTCCTATCCATTTTTCCGGGGGTGGTAGATGGGGCGATGGCGCTTGTTATAACTTCTAATGCCGGAGCGTCCTACTTATTTGGATAAAAGTAGGGCAAGGGCCACTGTGCTTTCAGCAGGTGCGGGCAGGGGGTTGTTTAGACATTTTTTTTCTCTCGTCTATCATTTCTCTTTTCTTTCTCCCTCTCTCTGGGAGACGGCCCGATATAGACCGAAATCTTGTCTCAAAGGGCCATTAAACACAAACCAATCTACCAATCCAAACCAACCAACCATACAATCAGGGCGCGCAAAAACACACAGTTCCCCAAATAGAGCCCCACTGAATAACAGACTGTTCCCCAAATGGAGCCCCATTGAATAAAAGACAATAATAAACAAAAGCGGCCAGTGAGCTTGACACGAGAAAATAAACAAAGTGGCATGTTCACCCAAGGAGGACCCAGATCAGCCTGGATGTCCGCTCAGTCTGCTGAGAGACTTCGCGTGTGATTATTTAAGGGCAGCTGTCGGTCACAGCTACCTCAATGCCGACAGCGAAGGCTATGATCAGACTGGACGGATGCTTAGGATAATCGGAGTCTTCGCTGGGCGCACATGCCACTGTGTTGGCTTTCGCGTGGCGCGGCTCATTTCTGTCAAATTCACGGGATTATCTAATGTCAAAACGTACTGTAAACACCAGGACATATTTACCCTAAATCTGACATGGATTATTTTATTTTGTAACAGTATTCCAGTCATATCGGAGTTACGTGAGGCTTATTATCAAAAATGTATGCAATGGATTCAATGTACGGTCGATCAGAATCCCGCATCCAGCCAGATTCGAGCCCGGCACCGCTAGATCACCAGGTCGACGCTAACCCTGTCCGATACAGTGCCTCGCCTAAAAAATCGTGCAAATTAAAGATGTTCCAGAAACATATGCTACGTGAATGACAAGCATGGTAAACCCTGATCCGGCCCTTCCTTTTTGACCAGTCTAACTTGTTTTTTTCGCTGTGTTTTGTGCATACACATGGCCTAGGTTCCAGTCATGTATTTTTTCTCTATTGTCAAATTTTATTCCTTAATATTCTAGCAGTCTCTAGCAGTCCCGGGTATGGGCCCCGCTGATGGCGGAAATCTTTCCAGCAGTAAATCGGGTTCCACTGCACACAGCCTTTCATAATCACTCGCACATCGTCCTGGTATAACTAAAATACGGCTGAAAGAACGTAAAATGGCAAACCATCCACCCACCCATTCATAATGGAAAAAAGTTCAAAATAATACTGACAACAGGGTTGCTCAATTTTGAAGTTCTCCTGTGTATCCTAAAGCTCTGTCCCTGACAGCAAAAATATGCACAGGTCGGTCTGGGCTTGTACAACTCACAATTCCCTGCATTTCATAACGATTTTCTAGTGTTGCGCAGGCGGTTTTAACGTACTTTTAATCAGTTTTTCACGGTCTGGCCACATACTTTCCTTTCTCCTTCCGCGTGGTTAAACTAACGTGGATACAACGTTTACACGCTCAAACGCTGTGTGCCTGCTGGGTTGCAGATCTATAAAAAATACTGTTGAAGTCTGAATGAACAAAATGAAGAAACAAATGAATTTGCACCATGCTGCCCGCGCATGCGTAGGACGGTCAACGCATGCGCTGTCTTTAGTCGATAATCGATATGAATCAGGCCGGTGCATGCGCAGTCCATTCAGCGCATGCGCATTTCGGTGCGCACATGTAGTCTGATCAGCGCATGCGCAGTCTATTCAGGCCATGACAAATTGGCAGTAGCAAATGTTTAATAACACTTTTCTTGAAGACTGACGCGTCCTGGCCAGCATAAGTGTAAATTAGCCAGTGCATGCCCCGTCCACTCCGCGCATGCGCTGTACGGTCAACGCATGCGCTATCTGTGGTTGTCGACAAATAACATGCAGCCTAGCCAGCGCATGCGCAGTCCATTCAGCGCATGAAAAATTCGATCTGCACATGCAGTCTGGTCAGCGCATACGTTCTGGCCATGACTGAAATCGGCTGTAGAAAATGTCTTTCAAGTAGGGTAAACTGTTTATTCCAAGCTTAGTGCGCACTGTCTGATCAGGTCATGTGCAATTTGCAACTTGCCCGGCCATCCTGTTCAAAAGCGCGTAGTGATCTTAGCCTTGGCCATTTAAGTAGTTTTGTAGCATCCAAGGAGACCGTCTCAAGAAATGCAAAGATTTGAACCCTAGTCAACAATGCTAAGAATAACAAACTAACAATTTTGAAAAAAAAAACAACAAAAAACGCAGCGTCAAACCTTGTGGTAGACATTTAAGTGGCAAGAAAGTGAGGTATAAACGCATCACGGTAATTAAGGTCTTTATGGGTACAGCTTCATGTTTTCCACCATGTTCATACAAGGGAGCAACTTTCGGGTCTTCCTGTTTTCACTTTTTTTCCTCCCGAAGGAAGGCTCCCTTTTCCTTAGGGAGCAAATTCTTCCCTTAGAGTTAGAAATGGTAGTTATCTTCCCGTAAAAATGTACCCAATTAGCTTAATGCATCTTTGTTGCAAAAAAAAAAAAAAAAAAAAAAAAAAAAAAACGAATAAAGAATAAAAAGCTAAGGGAAACTCTACATGGAAAGACTGTGTGCAATGGATGTATGTTATGAGGTATGGGTTTGTCCCTTGAACCTCCTTCGAAACATTTATATAAAATTGGATCACTTAAATGGTTTTGCAGTGTAAAACTAGACCAAATGCGACGGGATGCGTAGCATACTTTTGTATATTTGTATATTGTTGGATAAAGAACTAATTGCCACCATGCTGGGCATCAACGACCCTGAAAATGCCATAAACGCCAGCTCCCTTCCCCCTTTCCCTCATGAACTATGATTATCAAGCCAGCTACGCCCAGGCCTCCCACCCCTGAAGACCCCTCCTTCCACCCCCCCCCCCCCCGTGTGCGTAGCTGGCTTGAAGACCCCTCCTTCCCCCAAACGCACACACTTTTATTGCAAATGGATTGCGTACACAGTATCTAATGGAATGCAGTTTCCCCAATTGGAGCCTCAATTTCAAAAAATGCAACTCAATAGACGGTTACATTTTCTTTAAAAATTAGATCACATGTTTTATGTGCGTGTGTATTTTGTTTTTAGCTCACCTGAGCCAGCGGCTCCGGGGGAGCTTATAGGATGGTAAGGCTCCGTCGTCCGTCCGTCCGTCCGTCGTCCGTCCACAATTTCAAACGGCTTCTCCTCTGAAACCGCGGGGCCGATTGTAATCAAATTTCATATAAAGCCTCCTGGGACCATAGGAACAAAAAGTTGTTCAAACGGTCCTGGTCACATGACCGACATGGCCGCCATGCCCATATATGGTGAAAACCTAAAAAATCTTCTTCTTCAGAACCAATAGGCCGATGGACTTGAAACTTGTTATGTCGCATCGAGTAAGCGAGTACTACCAAGATTGTTCAAATTATGACCGTTGGTTGACCTTGACCTTTTCTTCGGTAAGGTCAAGTTTGCTTCCTTATGTTTTTTATATGGCAAAATGCTACAACATAAGATATCTTGGAAACTGTTGAAGTTTTGGGGCTAAAAATTGGTATCTACAGTCATCTCAATGAGTACATGAAGACTTATGAGTACAAGAGGTCAAGGTCATTCTTTGACCTTTGACACAGAACTCTCATATTTTGACAAGTTCTAACAATCTCCTCAAATGCCACTCGGCCAATTGAAACCAAATTTCATTTGGAGCCTCCAGGGGTTGAGAGAACGAAAATTTATTCATACGGTCCAGGTCACATGACCAACATGGCCGCCACGCCCATATATGGTAAAAACCTTTAAAAATCTTCTTCTTCAGAACCAGTTGACCGATGGCCTTGAAACTTGGTATTTAGCATTGGGTACTCAAGTACTATCAAGATTGTTCAAATTATGACCCTGGGTTGACCTTAATTTTTTTTACAGCAATGTCAAATTTAGGAAAACACTAGAACATAAGATTTCATGGAAAGTTTTGAAGAATTTGGCCTACAAATTGGTATATATAGTCATCTTAATGAGTACATGATGATTAAAGAGTATGGGAGGTCAAGGTTATTCTTTGACCTTTGACCAATAACGCTCATATTTTGACAGTTTCAACCAATCTCCTCAAAAGCCACTGAGCCAATTGTGACCAAATTTCATATAGAGCCTACGGGGGTTTAGGGTATGAAAAAAAATTCTAACGCTCCTGGTCGCATGACCAACATGGCCGCCACGCCCATATATAGTGATAACCTTTAAATATCTTCTTCTCCAGAACCAATGGACCGATAGCCTTGAGACTTGGTATGTAGCATTGGGTACTCGAGTACTATCAAGATTGTTAAAATTATGACCTTGGCTTGACCTTGACCTATTTTACGGCAAGGTCAAATATGGGAAAATAGTAGAATATAAGATTTCATGAAAAGTTTTGAAGATTTTGGCCTAAAAATTGGTATATACAGTGATCTAAATGAGTACACGAAGAATTATGAGTACAAGAGGTCAAGGTCATTTCTTGACCTTTGATCCAGGTCTCTCCTATTTTGAAATTTTCAAATATTTCCTCAAAAGCCAAAGGGCCGATTGTAAACACATTTCATATAGAGCCTCCAGGGGTTGATTGAATAGATATTTGTTCAAACGGTCCAGGTCACATGACTAACATGGCCACCATTACCATTTATGGTATAAATCTTTAATATTTTTCTTCTCCAGAACCAATACACCTATGGCTTGAAACTTGGTAAGTAGCATGGAGTACTGGAGTACCACCAAGACCGTTCAAATGATGACCTTTGGTTTTCCTTGACCTTTCTTGCGGCATGGTCAAATACGGAAAAAAGGGTAGAACATAATGAAGATTTTGGCCTAAAAATGGTATATATGGTTGTCTTAATGTGTACATGAAGATTTTTGAGTACAAGTGGTCATTATCATTCTTTGACTTTTGACCAAAGACTCATATTTTGACAATTTAAGACATAAGAAAAAGCCTCCTTGGCAGTTGGTCAGGTGAGCAATTCAGGGCCTCATGGCCCTCTTGTTAAGAAAAAGAAAACCGCCTACTCACCCTGGCTGGTCATTCAGGCACAGTCTGATCTGAGCTGATCTGTACATTTGTACAGGCTGGTCAGGGCGTGTGTTGTTTCCAGATGCCTAATGGTCTGAAATATCGGTGCGTTCCACGGCGCTCCCGCGTCATTCAAAGGGCATTACCGGGGCGGCACCATTCCCTTTACGTGGCGGTAGCGGTGCACTCCACTGGGAAGCTTTAATGTTGCCTGTAGTGTAATTTTGTACTGTCATTTCCTCCCTTGAGACCAATGATGGAACATGAATTAAATTGTAGGAATATTCCTACGATTTGGCCTTATCATTCACTTATTCAAAATATGTCATCTTCGATCAAATATAGGAATATTCCTACAATCTGAAAGATCTGTGTTGAAATTGGATTGAACTAAATTGGGCGTAACCTCAAGAATGTAGGAATATTCCTACAATCTAAATGACGTGGAATGTATTTGGATTGAACTCAAATTTGGTCATATGTTTTTACCCTTGGAAAATGAGCAATTACTTAAATGTAGGTAATAGTTTTTAGAATTTGGCAGAGCTGCTGTAGCTCTATCACTGAACTAGTAAGAGGTCAACAGCTGAGGATTAATCCCCGAAATGATAATGTTAAAAAAATATAAGACTAAACTTTTAACAAAGGACCTGGTATGATAAGGGCCGTTTTTGGCCCCCATTCAAATTCTCTTAAAAATGCATGGTTTCTATTGCTTATTATTTGTGCATATGGGAACAAGCAGAAATAATATGTTTCGTGTTTGTTAATTCTCAGAATAACATGATTTCTGACATGCCTACGTTGTTTCAATAAAATGAAGGAAAATTGCGAGAAAATTTGAGTTTAATACATATTCCTTTAAAGAAATAAGTCATTTACAATAACTTTTGAAAGCTCTTTACAACAGGCTTTTGATGAAACGCTTATATGTAAGATTGCACTGCTAATTACCTGTGCACTGCACAAGGCCTATCCAGGTACCCCACCCACTCAAGTTTGCAAGTCCAGAGACGCTAACCAAAAAATTCCAACAGATCAAAATGAAATGTATACCAGATTATTCCTTGTGTTCTAACTAAGAAAATGAATACCCACAACATATGTTTATTTTGTCTATGAGCGGAGATATGGGCGGTTTTATGTTGAGAACGCTGGGAAAATGTTCCAAACGCAGCCAGTTTGGTAACAAAAAGTTAAAAATAAACATTGAGCCCGGTCTCCAGCACATTCTATATTTTCATGGCATGTAAATATATTAAAATTTTATCTGTATACAAAATATTAAATGTGCTGGAGGCCGGGCTCATATATTTTGAAAGCCACAAAGGCTACCAAATTCGTCATTTTCGTCAGAATCCGCTGGGGGTATGGGTATGTTCAGTACAAATATCACAAATATTTTGTGCAAGAACTGGTTAATTTTGTGTTTGCTCTTACATTCAAGGCTTGAACTTTCATATGAATACATTTTTATTATGGAAATAAGACTTTTGAAAAATGAGTTTTCTGGGGGCCAAATATGGGCCTTATCATACCAGGTCCTTTCTTATGCTAATAATCATTTGCATTCATAGCTGAATGAGGATTAATCCTCAACCATTACCCATTCATGTGAGCATCAATTTTAGTGGAGTTGGACTTATGGACATAGACTATTGAATGTCAAATAATAGGGCCTCTGTGGCAGAGCTGCTGGTAGCTCTATGGCTGAACTAGTAAGAGTACAACAGCTGAGGATTACTCCCCAGAATGATAATGTTAAAAACATATAAGACTGAACTTCTAATAAATTTCTAATGCTAAAAATCATTTGTATTCATAGCTGAATGAGGATTAATCCTCAACCATTACCCATTCATGTGAGCATCAATTTTAGTGGAGTTGGACTTATGGACATAGGCAATTGAATGTCAAATAATAGGGCCTCTGTGGCAGAGCTGCTGGTAGCTCTATGGCTGAACTAGTAAGAGGACAACAGCTGAGGATTAATCCCCAGAATGATAATGTTAAAAAAATATAAAACTGAACTTTAAATAAATTTCTAATGCTAAAAATCATTTGCATTCATAGCTGAATGATGATTAATCCTAAACCATTACCCATTCATATGAGCATCAGTTTTAGTGGAGTTGGACTTATGGACATAGACTAGTGAATGTCAAATAATGGGATCTCTGTGGCAGAGCTGCTTGTAGCTCTATGACTGAACTAGTAAGAGGACAACAGCTGAGGATTAATCCCCAGAATGATAATGTTAAAAAAATGTAAGATTGAACTCTTAACAATTTTTTATGCTAAAAATCATTTGTATTCATAGCTGAACGGGGATTAATCCTCATCCATTACCCTTTCATGTGAGCATCAATTTTAGTGCAGTTGTGGAGTTGGACTTTAAGACATAGACTATTGAAAGTCAAGTACTTCTAACCAATCAGAAACTTTATTTTCTGGTGGATTGAGGATTAATCCTCAAGAAACCTAGTTTTTCTTTTTACTTCAATCTGGACCTACCAAAATGGATGGGCGCCAATGGAACTATGTGGCAGAACTGCTGGTAGCTCAGACAGTGAATATGTAAAATGACGACACTTGGGGATTAATCCTCAGACGGATTATATCAGAACTATAAAGCTTGAACTTGCAACAGTTTTGGACCTTCAAACCTAAACTCAAACAAATTTTTCTGGCTGACCGAGGATTATTCCCCAGATAATACGTGGTTGACGTTTGAAGATATTTCTGATATAAACAGCCAACGAGGATTAATCCTCACAAGGAAGTTAAAAATAAAACAAACATGTCTTCATTTCTGTTAAATATAAAATGGTACCCCCCCCTCCCCCCCCCAAAAAAAAAAAAAAAACAAAAAAAAAAAAACAAAAAAAAAAACGCTGTTTATGTTCAGTTCTCATTTTGATATTGACAACCAGTGAGGATTAATCCTCACAAGAAAGCGGAAAATGAAGGTACCATATTTCAGCCTCTGTAAGACATGTGAAATGACAACACTTGGGGATTAATCCTCAGACGGATAATGTCAGAAATATATAGCTTGAACTTGTATCAATTTTGGACCACAAACCTAATCTAAAAAAAAATCTGGCTGACCGAGGATTGTTCCCCAGATAATACGTGGTTGACGTTAGAGCTTCTTTTGATATTAGCAGCCAACGAAGATTAATCCTCACAAGGAAGTTAAAAATAAAACAAACATGTCTTCATTTCTGTTAGATATAAAATGGTAACCCCCCCAAAATGCTGTTTATGTTCATTTCTCATTTTGATGTTGACTACCACTGAGGATTAATCCTCACTAGAAAGTGGAAAATGAAGGTACCATATTTCAACTTTTGTAAGATATTAAACGGTACCCCCCCCCCCAAAAAAAAAAAAAAATAAAGAATTAGACCCCCCGAAAAGCTCACTTTTATGCGGGAAAATGGGACTTTAGTGGCAAATCCTGTTTTATTTTGGCAGTCGTTATTTGCTTTGTCCTGTCTGGCCTGTGATAACTAAATGACGCGCAGCAATATTGTCACTTAGCTCGCCGTCTGTAAGATTGTCAGCGATTTGTTATTCCACCTTTTACCACTATTTGAAAAACACGAAGTAGGAATAGATGAATATTGAACATTTAAACCTTAAACTGGAGTCCGTAATAATATACTGTTCAAAAAAGTAGGGGATATTCAGGTTTGAAAAATTGTAGCGTCTACAACAAATGTGATATCCATATGAAACGCTTAGTGTCGATAAGATAAATATCTTTTAAGCCACTTTTCATGAAAGTTGGGACAATATATCCTGTCACGTGATCTGCATAAAGCTCGTTTCAAACAGGGGGTGAGGACAAAAATGTAGTAAATTCGAACAAAAAATTATTCAAATTCTTCAACTAAGCTAATCTTTCAAAGCATTTATAAGTTTTGTATGCTTAAAGATTTTTTTCCTCTTCAAAACGGTCATTTTGGGAAGAAACCAGAAAACAAAAATCGTACAGGTGCATCGAGTCACCGAAAAGTTTAGACGTTTATGGCTTGCACTCTTTATTTTGATGAAAGTGTGTGTAAAAGCAATTTTCAGTTTGTTAAATGAATCATGGCGAGTGTTTCTGTGTAAATTTTGTAATCTGAAAAGGATTCGTTTCCACAGCTGATTCGTGTGAAATTTTGGTGTCGACCCCCTGTCTCAAACGAATTACACGCATATCATGTGACAGGATATACCATCAAAATTGTAATGCAAAATGTCTTATCGAATATTTGTCTGATGGACACTTGCCGTTTCAGATGGATTTGATATTTTTTTCTAAGTAATACAATTTTTAATATCTCAATATCCCCTACTTTTTGTGAACAGTATAGAAATGTATCAATACCAAAGGTAGTGCGATAGACGCGCGTTTCTGTAGTCAACTTTTTTCAGTAATCTGCTTGTTAGCTTTCCTCATAATCCCAGAACTTAGTTGATAGATACATTTAATTACTTCTTTCCATGTCACTTGATCGGTTCTACAATTTTCTTTTCATATTCTAACTCGCCACAGGCATTAAGGTGCCACGAAACGAAAATAAATAAATATACTGAACATAAATATAAACAACAAATCTGAGACCAGCCTGCACATCCGCACATTCTGGTCATAGCCTTTGCTGTTAACATGTATCATGTTAAGACCCTGGGCAGTCAATAGTATTTAAAGTATGGTTGATTGGTTTATTGGGTTTAACGTCTCTTTGAGACAGCATTTCAGTCTACATCGAACCGTCTCCTACAGATAAGGAAAAAGAATCGAGAAATTATAAGCGACGGAAAAAATATCCGAACGATGCAAAGTATAAATATCCAAAGTAGTAGGACGTCCCGGCACAGAGCACAGAAAGTTATCCAGCACCATCGTCCGACAGCAACGAAGTGTCTAATTACACTGCCCAGACTGGTGAGAGCTCTCAGTGCTTGCAGATACGTAAGCATTGTTCTTTCACGGGAAGTGGCCCAAAATAATTTGCGGCAAGAATATTTATGTTGCACATTTTGTTTTTATTTTCAGATGATGGCTTTCCTCCCGGGACTATTGCTGGAATTGTAATAGGCTGTTTACTTGGCTTAGGAATCATAGTAATAATAGCTGTCATTCTTGTCTATTGCCTGAAACGTTCAAATCAAGAAGGTCCATGACGGCAAAGGGAAACATTGTGATTTGAGTGCTTTCTTGTTGCATGATTATAGCTTGCCGTTTGTGTACTTTATTCAGGAACTATTCTATCTGTTTGTGCACTGATGATGTCCAAAGTATCATATGATCTCCACTTATTAACAAATTGTAACTCAATTAATCGAATTTAAGTGGTTTGCAATAAATATAATAATAGCAAGCATTGCAGAGCATCCTCAACTAAATCCTGTCGACGTTTAGTTGCCTGTATTAGATATTTCTCCGGGGAAAACTAGCGTCTACTGTGATACGCCTTTGAAAAAAGAATGCAGTTTAGCTTCATTTGATTTTTTATCTCTTTGAAGGTAAATAGAGAAAATACTTTGTTCACTTCCATAGAGATGATTTGGCATTAGTTAACGTCAAAGGATAAATACATAATACAGCTAGTATGATTATTAGTTCTTACTTGCTTGAGCAATAGTGGGATACAGACTTGAATAAGTCAGCTGACTTTCTTCTGAATCCCGTTTTGTATAACATATGATATATTTATTTTGTGAATGAATGTACTGTTTCATATGTTGGTTATACAAAGAAAATAAAGTTTAAACCAATAGTGCACTGTTTCAGGCATAACATATTCATTCTCGGAAAACGTAATGTTTCTGCAGACTTTCTATATCGTTAACTGGTCACAAAATTTTGGCGTTTGAACTCCTGTGCAGAACCATCCCAGTTCTAGGCCGCTATTTGCCGAACAATGTTTTCAGCCTATAGGTGCATGGCCGAAAGCGGCTTTAGTCTTTTGCAACAGGGCTTATCGGAACCAGAAAAATGTAGGTGGCTCTGATTTTAACGATCAATTCAGAAAAATTGTCGTTCGTTACAAACGTACTGGATATAACATAAATGTAATGCTACAATCTGCATGTTTAGTAGGTAACCAAATCAAGGTTAATAACTCAGGTATCAGACTCATTGATGGGCCCGACATAAAGCTACTTTGTTTAGTTAGTTCGAGCCTTGTCTGTTGTTTGGTTATTCGGGGTCTTACTGATAGTTTTCTATTGCTCCGGTAAATCAGTAGTGTTGCTTGACTTCCCAGGGGTCTCCTGGTTTTGCAATACCTTATTTCCGTCCGGTCCTCATCTCTGATCTTTCATAAGTCTTATACGTGGTTTGTTTGTTTCCGATGTTGTTTCATTGATGGATTAGGAAACCTTCACGAGGCCCAAACAGCTAACTAAATGTTTCGAACCACTGCAGAAGTAGAGGGCGAGGTTTGGTACCACTAAAACATGTTTTAGCCCCCCCCACACCCCAGTAATCTTTTGCTGACCATTCCAAGGAGGCACTTCTGTTGTGGTCCCTTGGTGTTACATTGTGCTATGTCCACTTGCCTATGTTCTTTGGCGGTTTGGTCACCTGTTTTGCTGCTCAATCTGCCTTATGTTTTGTTTTTTAAGTTATAAATACAATAAATAAAAAATATATATCGATTCTGTTTTTGATTAGGGTAGCTGAATGACCACCTGTTTGGGAAAGAGCTGCTCATTCGGTTTACCGTGCCTGTCTTTTGTGAACTTGTGTCAATTTTCTGTGTGTGCGTACTTCTTTCCCTGTTAGTTTGGGGGCGGGATGTGGGCTTTACGTCACAAACGTATTGGCTATAATTTAAATGTTATGCGACTGTCTGCATGCTTAGTGATTAACCCAATCACGGTTGATAACTTTGCTGCACTCTTTAATTGCACACCGGGGGATCGGGCGTCAGACTCTATGATGGCCCCGACCTAAAGCTATATATTTTAGTTGGTTGGGACCTGAGCCTTTTTGTCTGTTGCTTGGTCCACCGGGGCTCAACTGGTGACCTTCTTTTGCTTCAGATTTCCAGAAGGGTTGTTTGGCAGGACAGGGATCTCCACCTGTCAGACGGCCCGTTGTATCTGTTGAGTCCTCGTCTTTGCTTTTTCATCATATTGAAATTTGATTTATGTGTTTACCGTGATGATTCATTGACGAGTTGGAGGGTTATCATGCGAACCGAACAACCCACTAAATGTTTTGTACCACTTCAGAATGAGGGTGAGGTTTGGCCTGTAAAATCGATTTAAGCCCCCCAGTAATTCATTACTGCCGTTCCAAAGCGGTAGTTCTGTTGTGGTTCTCTGTTGCCTGTTTTTGTTGTCATAGTTTCTGTGATGTTTTACCTTATGTATGTTCTTATTATTGTTGGTTCGGTTTGGGTTGCTGAGTGGCCACCTTTTGGGAACAAGCTGCTCACTCGGTTGGCCATATGTTCTCTGTATCTTGATTATTTGTAATCTTAGTTGTTTCCAACTATGGTTTGAGGGCTGGATTTGGATTTTGATTGTTTCAGTTCCTGGTCTTTGCATACTTTTTACTTTAATTGTATTAATTCCTGATCATTGCCTATCTTTTTACTTTGTACAGATATCATATAGCATGGCAGCATATCAAAGTTTTGTCAGTCATGGCATCCGTTTGCTGACCACTTATTGTAAGTTTGATATATATGTTCATCGCTAATATGAGCCATATGCGAGTTGCCCTGTTCATTATGTCTACGTTCTTTTCTGCACACGGATACTTTCGTAAAATGAATTGCAATCCGGAGTAAACCTCAGCATAGCTGTCTTTAAACTGCTGTCTGAAATATACTTGACAGATTGAAATCTTGTTTCGATAGCCGACTTCCAATCACGGTGCCAATTCTAAAGGTAATGATCGCTTACTGTTTTATTTGCTTCTAACATTTATTATAGAACTGGTGAGTGTAATGAGGAGACGCTGATATTATCATACAAACTACCTGACACAGCTCGAATATTTCCATTACGGTCTGGTATTACGAACATAAATCCACAGGAGCTCTTTACGCCTCAAATTTAGACTTAATTCCACCGGAGCTCTTTAGGCTTTAAATTTTAGTCTCGCTGTCTTTCTATCGAACCCGCCTTTTGTACTTGCAAGAGTGTTTCGAAATTAAGAGGATTGCATGGGAGAGGGATGTGAGCGCAGTGACCTGCTTTTCTGGTATCGAGCACGGCACCAGACCGGTGCTAATATTTCTAAGTTCGATGAATCGTGCTATAACCTGGTAGGTGCTACATTCTGACGCACAAATCAGATCATTTCCTTATATGAGCCACGACACGAGAAAACAAACAAAGTGGTTGTGCGCCCAGCACAGTCTCAGATTAGCGTGGGCATGCGCCCAGTCTGGTCAGGCTCTTCGCTAAGCGCTTTTAGGGTAGCTAAAAGTCTAAGCTACCGCCATGCGGAAAGCAAATACTCTGACCAGACTGGGCAGATGCCAAGGCTGATCTGTGTCTCTGCACAACCACTTTGTTGGTTTTGTCTTTTCGCGGCTCTTATACTGCACCAATTGCAAAAAAAAAAACGTTGGTATAATTTTGATTTTGTTTGGGACCTGACAAGTAAGAATGAAATTCGTTTTTCAACTGGAAGTTAAAACGTGACGGTACTGCAAATAGTTAGCCATTGATTTGTAAAGAAATTTGTGAATATATCGATTGGGAATTAAGAAAATAACTAATATAGCTGTATGTGATTTTAACCTTAATACTTTAGAGTGGTGCTTCATTTCTTCTATTTCTGAGGCTAGTTTTTCTAGCACTGCACAAGTTTTGGCTACAGGAATGCATGTTTGTTGGCAGAACGTCTTCTTGTCTGACTTGGTAAGGGTGTGTGATTTGTAAGTGATTATAGCATTTCTCATTTTTGTACAATCAGTGTCTCAGTTTAGGTCATCCAGGATCAGACAAAAAACATTTTACATGCCTGCACTCTATGTCCTGTAGGAATAAACGGATTTTGACCATACTTGCATGCATGCATAATTGGGTAGGGGTAAATAACTGATTAAATTTTGTTGACATTGTGTTACGAAATGGATCTAATCGTCCACTATGTCGTCGAGATTATTTTAATCCTTTCAATCAGTAAGGCTACAGTTTTTAGGGTAACTGTGGTAATAAAACATTTACGGAAATTGTGGCTACGTTATGCATGGGTTGTTTGTGAATACCTCTCGTGGACAGCGTATTGCATGATTTTAAGGTGAATACCTGCACGAGTCTTTTGATTGTGGAAAGCGTGTTGCATGATTTTAATGTGAGACGCATAGTATTTATACGCCTATCTTTTAATGAAAAGTTAGACGTGGCTGTTTAATTCTTGATGGATGTTATATTGTTGTGTGCCCAGATTCTGTGTTAAGACCTAGAAGGGTAAGATTTTATTATATTTATTAAGAATAGTTTGGCTAAGAATGAAAAATGTGACTTCTGATTGATATGGTATGATTATATGTGTCGACTGATTTGATTTTGTTGGCAGTGATCAGGCTGCGCATGTGTCGACCAATTTTGTTAGTAAGCATGCTGCGCATAATATTTGTATATTAGGAAGTTTTGTAAATTTCGGAAATAGTTTATATCACTGATGTTGGTTGCAATTGTGTGCGTCTATTTGACGTCCAGTGACGTCAGTTGCATTCATGTTATTCATGTGACGTCAGTTGCATTCATGTTATTGCGACGTCAGCACTTTTTATATTAGTTTCACGTATACGTGGCCTATAGAAGTAGATTGATTTGTAATGGAACTAATTTATATACTCGTGACGTCAATTGACGCCATAGCATGCACCGCATTAAGGGTTTTTTCCATAAGTTATAATGGTAGCATTTGGTCATCATGCGTTTGATTTGCCTTCATTAGACGGCGTCATATGGTATAACATCATTGATGTCATGATGTCAGATCAAACGTTATGATCCCAAATGTGTGAGAAACGCTTATTCAGCTATTATATTCTATGGCAAATGGTATTACGCTTACTTTAAAGAAATGAATTAAAACATATGCGAGTTAGATTTTGGTCAATCAATTTAATGTAAATAGGACATTGTTTAGATTATTCATGTTTTATGTTTAGATTATTCATGTTTTATGTGGGGTATGTCATGGTAATGCCTGTTGACGTCAGTATACTTCTTGACAATGTTTGACGTCAGATCCTTTGACGCACATGCGTGGTAGGATCTACGTTTCTTCATTGGCGGAAGTGGTAAGCACACTTTTAGCTTTACATCGTGAGCGCGAGTCGTGTCTAGTGACACGGCTGGCGTGTGCACGTTATGCTCGGCATTCGCCGAGGGCGTTGTATGGTATTTCCAAGACAGGCCCAAGTCTTACGTATTGTTATTATGTAGTTACAATGTATTAAGTGTAAGTTCGTTATTTTTAGGCACATCAAGTCCGGCAGTCAGCTGTTAGGGCTTAGAGCCACGTCTCGCCTGGAGATTCGATAAACGTCTCCAGGTTAATACCAACCCGGGTAGAGGCAGTTACAACGCCGTTTGTGCATGGTTCCTAAGCAGAGGCGGGAAGCACAAAATGTAGGCGGAAGTGGTTAGCACAGTTTTGCCAGATTCTGTGATAAGATCTGAAGGTCACATCAAGTGTGGGACAGTGTTCGTCCACTAAGGTGTTTTAATATATATAGACTGGTCCCTGGTACGATCCAGGGAGCGACCAGTATATAATCGTGCACGTGTTAATAGAGTTGGTGTTCCTCATGATATATGGACTGGCCCATGACATGATCCAGGGAACGACGAATTGAAGTCTACCAACATAAGGCCTTGTTTTTTTGTATGAGCTCAAACTAACGTTTTTTTGTTCTTTGTGTTTTCCTTTAGTTCATGGCGCTGAGCCGAGTACGGTGTTGACGTCAGACGGTAATCTATTTGCGTATTGTACGCAAATCGATTACAGATTTGAAACAAACACCTTACTTGGGCCAGCGACATGAACTGATATGTGTTGTATATTATTGTAATTGTGACAGTTGTAAATTGTATTGTTGTATATAGAATTTACATTATATATAAACTTCAAAAATTCTAACGTTGTTAGGGTTTCCTTGTTAGCGTATTACACTAGTAGATAACCCTTTAACCGGAAGTCACCCTCCGCCGTCCTGGCGACGCATAAGGCTCTACACCCGTGTCGACCGAGTGTAAAACCTTCTGCGTAACACCTTGACCCTATTTTCAAGGTCACAGATGGTCAAAGAATGGTGAAAAATGACTTTTCTGCACCGTATCCCCTAAATGGGTAAATTGATTTTTACCAGACTCGCAAAAATATATAATAGTGATATGGAAAAAACTGGCTAGATTTTGCTGACCTTGACCTTATTTTCAAGGACACGGAAGGTCACTGAGTGCTGGAGAAAATGGCTTGTCAGCACGATATCTTCTGAATGGACGGATGGATTTAAAGCAAACCTGCACAGATATATCAGTCTGGAATGAAAAAAGAACTGGTTAGATTTTGGTGACTTTGACCCTAATTTCAAGGTCACAGGAGGTCAGAAATGTTGAAAAATGGTTTGTCTGAACAATATCTCCTGAATGGATGGATGGATTTTATACCAAACTTGCATAAACATATCACTGGGAGATAGAAAAGAAACTGATTAGATTTTGGTAACCTTGACCTCATTTTCAAGGTCATAGGAGGTTAATGCGTGTTAAAAAGTGGCTTGTCTGCATGATGGATCCTGACGGGATTGATGGATTATGACCAAACATAGATAAGTTTATAATCGGGAGGTGGTAAGTACTGAGTAGATGGTGGTGACCTGGACCCAATTTTTAAGATTTACAAGAGATCCTAAGTTTGCAATATTTAGGGAAAATGATACAGTTGAGAAAGGATAGGAGGGGGGTCATCTGTTTTTGTAAAATAAACATTTCTAGTTTATTTTATTTATCACGTAGTAATCATGGCAACCAATACTCTATCACTGGTCTGTTTTTGTTGGAAACAAATTTTTTAAAATGAATTTTTTAAAATGGATGGATGGATGACTTGCGATTTTACGTCCTTTTCAACAGTATTTCAGTCATATCAGGACGATGGGATGGCGATAATGAAAGGCTGTGTGCAACGGAACCCCGTTCACGGTAGGAAAGATTTCGCCTCAAGCGGTCCGCTACATCAGTAGGCCAGCGCTTAACCCACTGAGCTACTGGGGCTCCTGGTTATTTAAAACATTCAAATTAAGTTGAAAAGTGTCGATTGTGATATTTTGTCTATGTGTACACTTTCTATTTGCCAAATAAGTCGCATCTTGTACAATAAGTCGGTATATTTTAGTTGCTATGGATACATCCAGATGTTCCAACAAAACAGCAATTGACAATCTGAGTGCATATGGTAGCAAGCAAATGAAGGACATAAAATGAGCAGAAATACATGTATACATGTAAATATTTCATACTGGAGAAGAAAATTTGCTTATATATTTATCATATTGATAAACATATTTATGTCCCATCCACCATAGGGGGGGGGGGGCTGGGGGGGGGGCGGAGGAAAGGGAATGCGGGTATGTTGTTTTGGTGCAAATCCCGCCTGCATTGCTGCCGGTATTTGTGTGTCAGCATAACTTCATGTCTGGACTCTATCTCCTGAAGGGATAAATGTATTTTCACCCAACTTGCAAAGATACATCTTTGGGTGGGGAAATAGAGTTGATTAGATTTTGGTGACGTTGACCCCATTTCAAGGTTATAGGAGGTATCTAAATGGCTTGTTGGCGCCATATGTCCTGAAGGGGTTAATAGATTTAGATCAAACTTGCACAAATATATCACAGGGAAGTGGAAAAGAACTGAAAAAAGTTGGTGACCTTGACCATATTTTCAAGGTCACAGGAGGTCAAAAACAGTGAAAATGGTTTGTATGCACCATATCTTCTAAAGGGATTTATGAATTTTGATCAAACTTGCATAAGTATATTATAAGGAGGTGGGGAAAAAACTGTTAGACTTTGGTGACATTTACCTTATGTTGATGGTCACATGAGGACTTACAGTGTTAGAAATGGCTTGCTTGCACCAGATCTCCGGAATGAAAAGAGGAAGTGTGACCAAACTTGCACAGACACACCATTGTCAATGGAACATGGGAAAGAATTAATTAGATGGTTGTCCAGGGACAACTTGTCGAGCCCACAGTTTGCTTCCGTGACCTATAAGTATGTCAAGACTAACTGCTTTATTTACTTATTAAAAAGGAAGCCAAACAATTTCATTATTCACCATATTTCTTTTTTATTTTTTTTTCTTATGAAGGAAAACAAGTGGAACTTTGGCCATGGCAAGCACACATTATGACAATTTTATTATTCGACCTTGAAGTGTGACCTTGACCTTTGTCCAACCTAAACAAACATTTCTACTCGTCAAGGAGAACAATTGTGCCAAATTATTTTCAAATTCATGCATAACTGTATAAATTATATGGCCCGGACAAGCTCAGTTTATGACAATTTTTTTTGTCGAGCCCGCTTGCGGTGAGCGAGACATAGTTGTTACAACTTTAGTTCAGTGTATGTCTGTGTGTTAGTGCGTGCGTGCGTGCGTCCGTCCAGATTTGTCCGGGCCATAACTTCTACATTTATGGATGTATTTCAAAATAATTTGGCACAGTTGTTCTCCTTCATGAGTAGAAGTGCCATTTGAAACATTTGATCAGGTAGGTCTAAGATCAAGGTCATACTTGAAGGTCAAATGATAAAATGGACGTAAATTGAGCTTGTCCGAGCCATAAATTCTACATTTACGGATGAATTTCAAAATGTTCTCCTTGATGAGTAGAAGTGCCATTTGAAATATTTGTTTAGGTAGGTCCAAGGTCAAGGTCACACTTGAAGGTCAAATGATAAAATGGCCATAAACTAAGCTTGTCCAAGCCATTACTTCTACATTTGTGAATGGATTTCAAAATAATTTGGCACAATTGTTCTCCTTGATAAGTAGAAGTGCCATTTGGATTATTTGTTCAGGAAGGTCCAAGATCAAGGTCACACTTGAAGGTCAAATGATTAAATGGCCATAATTTGAGCTTGTCCGAGCCATAACAATAACATTTACGAATGGATTTCAAAATAATTTGGCACAATTGTTCTCCTTGAGGGGTAAAAGTGCCATTCAGAATATTTGTTCAAGTAGGTCCAAAGTCAAGGTCACACTTGAAGGTCAAATGATAAAATGGTCATAAATTGAGCTTGTCCGAGCCATTACTTCTACATTTATGCATAGATTTCAAACTAATTTGGCACAATTGTTCTTCTTGATGAGTGGAAGTGTCAAGTGACATACATGTTTGGGTAGGTCCAAGGTCAAGGTCACACTTGAAGGTCAGATATTGTAATTGTCATAAATTGAGCTTGTCAGGGTCATCACTTCTGCTTATTTTCCTTTGTGAAAATTTGAAAAAAAGAAGAAATATGCTGGCTAAGCATGATGTTGTTTGGCTTCTTTCCAGAGTGAAGTAGTTACTTAGTCTTGACATACTTATAGGTCACTAGAGCAAACAACGGGCTCGACCAGTTGTCCCTGGACAACCTTCTAGTTATCATTTGACCTTCAAGTGTGACCTTGACCTTGGACTCAGTTGATCTTTTCCAGACGTATCTGTGTAGCAAGTTTGAAGATTGAATCTCATTTGGTTACCTGAATACTGAGTTAAACGCAAATAGTGAACCAAAAGTGTCTATGTTCAATGATCCTTATGGTTCAATGGTTTAATGATGCATAACGGCATTCAGTTGATCTACACAAGTTGTCTTGTAAAGCATGTTTGAAGATTCTGTTATTTTTTATTACTTAGATACTGAGCTACATGCAACAGGCGAATCTTTTGCTATTACGCTAAAATATTTACACGTGCATGCGGATGCACGCAAATTGTATCACATTAGCACCTCCTTTGCATCGCAAAACATATTAAGATAGAAAGAGAAATCAGCATCAGCAATTTTCATCTGACTTTAAACAATATTGTGCGTATGCTGATTCGAATTTCAATGAACACGAATCCAGAACAGCATAAAGTTGCCATGGAAAATTGGAAATCACATGTTGAAATAAAAAAAAACAAATGACAGTAGACAAGAAAGCTTATGCAGACCAGACATGTGATGAGCAACTTTAAAACAAGTGTACCAGGTGATATTTCATCATGAAAACTCATAGTATGTAACTTATGAATTGGTTGTATAACTAAATGAGGTGGGTGGGGTAACTCATCCCCTAGATATACAGATTAAACATATTAATGAATGAAAAATATAAACATTGTATGTGTGGTTTATTTCTTCCCCAATGCATGTATCTATCTCTATTTATGCTCAATTGCTGTTCTTTTTCTACATTGTACTACATACACTCAGATTGCCTAATTTCTTTGTGGAAGGAATGAGTGGTTTTGTCATAGCAACTACAAAACTACTGATTTATCGTATATTATTTAACAAAATCAACACTTAGAATGCGTATGCATATGTAAAAGGTAAATAACAAGAAATACGTTTCATCTTTCATCAGCATTGAAACAATTTTCTGTAAATATCTATGTAAATGAACACTGACCCATAATAGAATAACAGTTACCATGGCTACCATATGATAAACAATGTACAAATGACAGCAAACATGTGGTGATCTTTTAAAATGTTTCAGTTTACTCACAATTATGGAAAGTTGTGATATATTATCCATGGCATGTATCTTTTGCATTCATGTCATATTCAGTGGAAGTGGGTGGGGTAGTTGCACCCCAAACTGTAAATTTTAAACATACTTCTGAATGAGAAAATATTTATGTAACTTCCCTGCACTGTATTCAATGTATTTATTTGTATTTCTGCTCATATTTGCTAAACATTCTCCAGATATTATCTCTTATAACAGATTTTCTGCTATGACAGATTCTTCTGATGTTCCTGATGGTGACGGAATTTAAAGAAAATTATTTTCAATTTAAAAAAATAAACAATCTTCAATTTTTTTTATATATTAAGAGCTAGGTATTATACTCCCTGTACCAAGAGAATGAAAAAAAATCCATAGCCGCATTATCGAATAAAGTGCTTTCAAAATTGGCCAATTTTTTGCCGCACCTGCTTTAGCAAGGTGCGATATAGGCGTCCGGTTTTCCGTCCGTCAGTCCGTCCGTCCGTCCGTCCATCTGTTCACAATTAACGTCGACCTTAGCATTTTGGTCAATTCAAATGATTTATTCTCTTAAACAACTGCATCCATGGTTCTCAAATTTCACATGCAGCATGATCGGACAGCAGGGCTTCAGAATGATAAAATTCAGGCGGGTCAAGAATCCAAGATGGCTGCCTTTACTAAAAATAGCAAAACTAATAAAGTCAAGTTTTTCTCCAGAACCACTTGGTATATTTGGCTGAAATTTTGTATGAGGCATAAATGGGACCTTGGTATTCAGAATTATTAAAACGAAACTATCTGTAGCGGAATTAGGTCACAGTGACCTTACGTCGACCCTAGAATAATTTACGTCGACCCTACCATTAAGTCCATTCAAACGACTTATTCTCTGAAACCGATGCATACATGGTTCTCAAATTTGACATGCAGCATTATCAGACAGCAGGGCTTCAGAATGATAAAATTCAAGCGGGTCGAGAATCCAAGATGGTCGCCGTCACTAAAAATAGCAAAACCAGTAAAATTAAGATTTTCTCCAGAACCAGATGGTATTTTTGGCTGAAATTTTGTATGAAGCATGAGTTGGACCTTGGTATTCAGAATTATCAAAATGAAAAACTTCTGTAGCGGAAGTAGGTCACAGTGACCATACGTCGTCCCTAGAATAACTTACGTCGACCCTAGCATTTTAGTCCATTCAAAAGACTTCTTCTCTGAAACCACTGCATCCATGGTTCTCAAATTTCACATACAGCATGATCAGACTGCAGGGCTTCAGAATGATAAATTTCTGGCAAGTCGAGAATCCAAGATGGTCACCGTTACTAAAAACAGCAAAACCAATAAAATCAACTTTTTCTCCAGAGCCACTTTGTATATTCATTGAGTTCTTCATGTGACTGCACACAGCAGGTGCGACATAGCATTCCGCGGAATTCCTGTTAATGTTTTTAAATAGACGCTTTACTTATTAGAAGTCAAGGTCACCAACTCTTTGACCGTAGCAATATAAAGAATTTTTTTTCTATCCGTACACAGCACTTACATGGGTCTCTTAAAAGACATGAGTGTCAATAACATTTGTTGAGAAATACTGTCAATACAACATTTTATATGAAAAAATCGTCAAATTAGGCCAAAAAACAGAAAATCCACGTTGCCATTGAAACGGACAGTTTGATTGGAGAAAAAATGTATATTTGTTCATCACTTGACATAAGCAAAAAAGACACTAAGTTTCATGAAAATCTGAGATATGTCATTTTCACCCCCGATTGCAATTTTTGGTGCTTACAGAGAATTACTCTTAAGGGCTCGGTTTGACTACGTTTTCAAAACGTGGCAAACGTCAGTATACGTCGTAAAACGTAGTGAATACGTACATAGGTATAGTCAAATACGTGGCCTAGTTACGTTTGGTTTAGAATGTTTAAGTGAAACATGGCATTTTGTTAAACGTAGCGTATACCCAGTAAATGTAGCAACATGTAGTAAAACGTGGTCAAAACGTACTGAAACGAGGCGAAACGTATAAATACGTACAAAACGTAACAATAATAACCTAGAGGTCCTCTATGCCTCAGTCTCACTGTCACGTATTGAGGACTAGGTTTTTCTACGTATTTAAAACGTACCAAAACGGGAATATGGGTATTAAAACGTAGTCTATACGTGTTCTATATGGATATATAGAGCTACATACATGTTCTTGCTACGTTTGAATTGAAAATACAGCTCAAATGCAGCATTCAAAATTCTTCTGTATGCGTAGTAAAAACGTATTGAAGCGTAGTCTAAACGTACTAGAACGTAGTTGAAACTTTTGAGATACGTAGTTATACGTGAAGGTCAGTTCTTCGCATTATATACGCTTTTCCACGTCTTCGTACGTTTTGTGACGTTTTATTCTGCGTTTTATTACGATTTGGTATGATTTGCGCTACCTACTCACTTGGACTCGGTAGATATGCCGGACACTTTCTAACAGTCTCTAGTAAAATGTACGGAATCGTAGCAGGTAAGTAAACTGTTCTCATCCCTTCTGAAAGCGTGGCACTTAGCCGTTTGATAACCGGGCAATACGAAGTAAATCGTATTTAAACGTATTGGAAACGTACTAACACTTAAGGACGGGAAACGTAGTACAACCTAGTCCTTCAAAACGTGACAGTGAGACTGGGCCGTTATAAATAAGTCGAAATGTTACAACCTCTGACAGTAAGTAATAACACGAAACGAACTGCGTTGAATAAGTCTGTTCCTGACTGGTAATTACCTGTGCGACGTCGGTTCTGTTCTCTGGAGCCACTCATAAGAGCCGTTTCTTCGAGGCGGTTCAAATGAGAAGGGTAATAATAAGGGTGTTATAGGGTAATAGGTAAATAAATTAAAACATTGTGAGGTATTCCCCTTACCTCTTGAGATATAAGGCAAACAGAGGAACAGGCGATATAAGCATTTTGTGAATATGCTTTATACCAAATTTTAGTACTGCTTTTGTGCGTACATATACACATACAGAGAATATTTTCTCTATTGCAAAAAAAAATACCTTGAATATTTTTATCGAGCGTGAAGAAAACATTGACATAACTGGACGAGTGATAGGCATGAATTTGACAGTGCATATCAATATCTTCATCATCTATGACGGAAACGTATATGTTTATTCAGTGTTTGTATTTTTAGTTCCATTTGTACCATTTTTTCATTGTAAAAGTATAAGGATAGAGCAGTGACCTATACACAAGTTACATTAATGCTAGAGTTTGGAAATATGCATGTGGTTTTATCATTAAAATAGCTGATCCGTATTTTTATCTTGTCCAAGTCTCTCCTTCTGAATACGATAAATCCTGTCAGCAAGATATGTCGAAAAGCTGGTGGTTAAGGGACCTGAAAATTTATCAGCTGATTTGAGATGATAGTAAATGAACTGATTAGCATTCAAAGGAATTCCGTCCTTTTTTTTGAGCTATGATTTGGAAACTGCAGCATTTTATACCTTAAAAAGTATAAGAATTTGGAACTTGAATAGCTGATTATAAATGATGAGTTAATGAACTAATTAAATTTTGAATGAATTCCGTCCATTTGTTTAAGTGTCATAATTTTTGTTAATTTTGGCATTATTACCTTCCTCAGTAAGATATCTGAAAACGCATAAGAGCTTGGAACTTAAATCTTAATAAGCTGATTTGAGATTATGTGTAGATGAATTGATTACCTTCCGACTGAAATCCGTTATTTTTTCTTAGTTATTGCCCTCTGAAAACTTCAGCATTTTAAGGTAGACAATTACAGGAGAACTCTGTATTGCTTTTGTCCAAACAAAACAGAGTTATTGTTCGCTCAACTTGGGGTAGCTTACCACTAATTATTCATGTACCACCTCTTTAGGGGAGAAGCTTCAGTCAAGAAGAGAATGGTAAGAATGGCCACCATTAGTCAGGTAACTAATGTAAACAATCATTAAATAAAATAATGAAAAATATGAGATGGCAATATTGACAGTTTTATAACTTTACCCAGTACTGAACTGACGCGCCAAATTTACTGCATGCACTGGGATTACGTGTTCTAGTTGAAATAGCGGCCTCCAGAGCAGGAACCATGTGCTTTTTTTCTTCTGTTAACCATCGGCTAGAGTCGTTCTTCAAAATGCGGTATTAATTTCGAGTTATCTAGTGACTAAACTCCGTTCATTAATTCTGAAACTGGGTTTTTCGCTGCTCATTCTTTTATAACATAATCAATCCAGGTGAGACTGTGCATAGTGATAAAGCTCTGCTTACGCCGATTTCTCATCAAGGTCTCATGTATCTTAGCCTGGCGTCTGATGCTGCAGTTACGTGCATGAAACGGCAAATTTCAAAAACCCGTCCGCGAACTAAGACCGTTTGATGAAAATTGAAAGTCTTAAGTCATACATATTCACATACATTCCACGTGGGTACCACGCTGGTCATTCGGGTTATAAGTGTTCGTCCTCCAGCAAAGTCACACGAAGGATGATTCCAGAATTCCAGAGAAAAAGCGTTTTGAAGTCCGGCTACGTTTTTCAAAATTGTCTGCAACAAATGATTATTGTATGGGTTACTCAAGGTTTTGGACCAGTTTCTCTGTTGAAAAGTACTTGAGGGTTTTGGGGTTTGTTATGGTCAGCCATAACACCAGAAGAAATTAACATTATGGCTTTCCATCTCGTTTCATCCTCCGGACATGTAGTGACGTCTTGTGGTAAAAATTTAACTTATGTTATGGTAAGCCATTATGTTAGTTTATTTAAAGTGCATGGTTAACCGTCACAAATGTGCGTGATGGAAATCCATGTCTCCAGACTGTATTTTGAACACATATTATGAGTCACTTTGAACACAGAGTTCCGCTGAGGCCGGTTCTAAGCGTTGGCGGTGCTGCATCATTACATTACTACACATGAACAGACTCAATTAAACTGAGTCTGCCATATCCCTTGCTTCCAAAGGCTCTTCATTCAGACCTTAGTGTATTTGTTTGTGACAGTTTGAAAATAGGGTTCCGCTGAAACCGATGCTAGTGGAGGTGGGCATGTCCAGAGACTAGAGTGGAGGTTTAGGTGGTGCACTGAAGATATGTGTTTGGGACGGGGGTCATGTCGAGGGGTGGGAGATTGAGTGGTAGACTAATTGAGGGGACGGGGTTTTGATAGTGTGGGGGATATTATATTATTTTTAGAGGGGGATGGGGTGAGGGGAGGAGTAGACCGACTGAAGGCAGCTGTAGTCAGTTTGAGAGGTGGACGATTTTGTCCTTGTATTTGAAGGCCCCTTTGCTCTATCAGCATGAACAGTTTTGTCGTGAGGTATTGTTGCCAGCTTCTCACTATATGGCTTCGTCAGTGTAAATGATGGTGATTAGCCAAGTTTAACAAATAAAGCATCCTTGAGTTTCACATAAAAAGGTTTGAAAAATTATCTGGGTCATTTTAGTTGGCAACTTAATTGATCTACTTTCGATTTCAACAATTTAAACAAAACGGTAAAAATACAATGTACAAGCGTTGGGCCCGTATCACTGTCCCGCTTTTGTTTATATTGCATCGCTCAATGGGGTACCAGAAAAAGAAAACTTTATTTTGTGGATCGATTTGTTCTTTTCAAGAAACATATTTCCCAAACTTTTTGCCAGTTATATGGATCGCACATCAACCAACATTTTATCATCGACCGTTAAGGTTGGAGCGTTTTTCGTAATGATGTGTGTTTTGACGTAATTTCCACTGATACTCCTATGGAGACTTTAACTTTGCAGTTCTAACTCAATATTGGTAATGTTTTGAATTAGATACTGCGGAAAGCTGTTATATTTTCGTTAAAATAGCGCCAGTGAACATCATTACGTCGCACTGACGCGTAGACGTTGTTTGCCGGTGGCGAAGGACTATGATGAAAACCTTGCCCAGTGTGAATTTATGCAGCGTGATCGATTTCAAATCGAGTAAGACTTACGCGGATGATTAGCTTGTTGTTACGCTGACTGATTTAGCACGCACAGAACATGTGTTAGAATACTAACCCCACCCGTACACAAAACTATTTATAGCGATCACTTTCTATGGTACTAAAAGGCGTTTCCAACCTGTCCGATGGACTTAGTCTCGGATTGAAAATCTGTTATTTGCACTTTTGTGCAGGTAAGCCCAGCTTCATACGAAGGGCAGAGTCAGAGGACACGTTGATGAGAAATCGGCGGAAGTCTAGTATTATCACTATGCAAAGTCTCGCCTGGATTGATTAGATAATAAAAGTATGAGCAGCGAAAACCGCAGTTTCATAATTTATGAACGGAGTTTAGCATAAACGTTATTTCTGTTGCCTATGTGAAATAATTGGTGGTATGCTGCCTATATAATGACACTAACTACCGTGAAGAGCCTAAGTTTTTGAGCAGATAGGTTTGTACAAATAGAGGAAACTGAGATCAGACTGCTCCTGTTCATTTTTGGTGGCATTACTTTATGGTAGAACCAAAATAACAGGAGAATAAATAGTAGGGTAAGGGCCTACTTTGGTTACAGCAGGTGCGGAATGGGGGTTGTCTGTTTATTTGGGTTTCTCAGATTTTGGGGTATATTTAACTTTAACATTGTTTTGCAAGGAAACGAAACGGTGAAAATTTTGTATTTTGTCTTATTCTGTAACATACAATGTAAGGTTTTCTAAAATGATATGCACGAGCATGCCCCATCGATCAAATGTATTTTTCATGACTTTTTTCATGAAATTAAATTTTCTTGCATCTTTAAAAAATGTAAAAAAATACTTATTATCAAGATAAGTGCATTCTTTTTTTACCAGTTTGTTTTAAACATCCTATAGTATAGATTATATGAATCGCAGAAATGAAAGTGCATTCATATGCTAGAAATTTGAATTTAAATAGAAACTACTGTGTAAAAAAGTGTGTAGAAATACAAAATTTTGATTTTTTGGAAAACAAAACGGTAAAACTATTTTTTTTTTATCCAAATGTTTTACAGCCCTGTGGGTTATTAGGCTGGTAAAGTGGTTTTCAATGCCCCACCAATATTCTTATTTAGTATTCAACTACCTTAGACCCGTCAGCAAGATATCTGGAAAAGTATTTGAGCTAGAGACTTTAAACTTGGTCAACTGATTAGAACTTATTCGTAGATTAACTGATTAATTTTTAAACGAATTCCATCTTTTTTTGTACAGACCATTCCCTTTAGTGACCTGTCCTTTATAGGGTCAGGCACATGGTTGGGGGCATAGAGTTTTACAACCACATTTTCTAGTTTTTTGTGCTTTCTTATCAGGAAAGTCTTAACTTTATTTAAGAATAAAAATGTTGAAGTTTTCAGGTGAGAACATCAACAAAGGAAAGACGTTCTATAACAAGTAAAAGTGTCCCAAACGAGAGTATGATACCCTGTTACTGCAAGCCACATGCAAGAATTAAATCGCAGAGCAGTGGCAGAAACCACTTAGAGGCAAATTTGTGGCCGCCACATTAAGCTGTTATTACTTATTACTTGCAGTAAGCTTGTGAAAAATCCTTTTTAACCTATTTTTATCATAGTGACGCAAAATTTTGATAATCTCATAAAGCTCTTATCACTTTGATTATTTGCTGTAAGATTCGGGAAAACCCCTTTATTTTGCAATCTTATCGATTTTTCTATGATTTAATGTATGAATATAGCTCTGAGACAGAAGGTAATAAATGTTAGACAAAAAATTAGACTATCACAGTAAACTTCATAAGCTGTAAAGATCATGACAATCCATTTCTACTCGTATTTCATACAGATTTGTTTGAATAATTTTATAAATATAGCACCAGCAGAGACAAATAACTCTGAAGGATAAAACTCTGATTGTTACAGAAAACTTCAGTTGTCTTGATCCTATGTTTTACGACGATATCCAAACTATTAAGGAACTTAAGGCCAAAACATTTTTAGATAAGTACCTTAGGTTTGTCAGAATTTATCGACATAAGCCCTCTGAGAATCTCAAACTAGAAATTCTATGTAACATTTGAACAACAACCATAACTATATACTCAAATATGGAAAAGAAACAAAGTGTGGATGGACGCACGTACATGTACAACGGACAGACAAACACATGACAGTAGTGGAATATAAACATGAGAGCAATCAGTAGTGTATTGATATGATATCAACTTTACTGTTTAGCATAAAAAATAAACTGGAAAAACCAACAACGTCCCGCCCTCCCCGCTCACAATTATGCAAGAAAGAACGACAAACCCAAACAACAGAAAGGAAAGACATCTTCGGCAACACAGAGGAATTGTATATCAGTTCAACAAATATTACTCATAACACGTACTAAATGAAATTATAAAACGCAAAATTATACCAATTTACCGGCGCTTTACTCTAGACCACAAAACATACAGGAGCCACAGTAAACAGGTAGGCGCGCGATCCATTTGCAAACATGCAGTTTACGGCTCGTTCACTCAGGTCGAGCAGATCATCAAGTAATGGTGGGCGAAAACCGGAGCACCCGGGGAAAACCCAACTGATCTTGGAGCCCCGGTAGCTCAGTGGTTAAGCGCTGGCCTACTGATCTAGCGGTCGTGGGTTCGAACCCCGCCGGTGGCGGAGTTCTTTCCATCGTAAACAGGGCTCCATTGCACTCAGCCTTTCATTATCATCCGCCTATCGTCCTGATATGACTGAAATATTGTTGAAATGGCCGTTAAATCGCAAGTCATCCATCCCAACCCTTCCGTAAGGAAAACTTGGCTTTCTCACATGTGCGCCGGTCGAGGCTCGAACCCACAATGGCAAGAGAGCCAGTATTTAAGATACAGTGCTCAAAACCACTAGGCCAAGGAGGTCCGTTCCATTTGAAAACACTTTTTTAATCCGGGTAGGAACGAAATTGCATGTTTGCCAGGGCCCAGTCTTAAGTAAACGTATCGTTAAAATTTCAAACGTTAATGTCTCAAACACGCCAACATTTTTTGTTGAAAAAATGTGAGAAGCCTTTGCACTGCAAAAGCTTCTCACAATTTTCCAACAAAAACATCAGTGTATTTTTGTTATAAAGTCGTAAAACATTTAACGCGTTGACCTCTTAACGAGGGCGTTAGGCTAACAATGCTTTGAACAACTGGACCCGGGTATGTATGCAGGGGACCACGATTCTCAAAACATAACAAGCGGGGTCATTACCAACAGTTTCCGCCTTGGAATGGACAGTATCACAAACTACTGTTGCCTCAAGCCAGTTCTTGTGCGCAAACGATAAAACATGATTCTAATAGTGAAGTTTAGAAAATGGCAATGCTCAGGAACGGGTTCAGTCGAATTCAACATCCTGTCCTGTTTACCAAACGAGAAGAGTTTCGATTACAGTCAGATCCTGTACCATGTAAAAGTTTACTTTGCTTATTACTATGTAACATATTGAATAAATACTTTTTAAACCAAATAAAACAGCACCAGTGAAAGGCCAAGAGGACATCTCAAATCCAATAGATAGCCACAACAGAAACTAACCTAAATAGATTGAACAACTGAACAAAAGACACCAGAAAGCGGACGAACAATTACAGTTTTAATGAACCACAACAAAAGCAAAGCCTTAAAACAGTCAGTAAAAGGTTACTTGTAAACCGGTTTTACGCTCGAGCAACGTCACCCTAGTTTTTGCAATGGTTCATATACACAAAGAAGCTATTCAGTCCGCCTCCATATGAACAACAAGAACAAAATATACGAAAAACACGAAATAACCATTTTCTTTTATCGTCAAACGCAACAGGAAGCAAAGTGGGCAGCTATACTTGTAGTTACATTGCCAGCATACCACAGACAGGTACCTTTGAGGGACCACAAAGGAATATCATCTTGGAACTGTCAGTAGTAGACTAAAGGGGGGCTTAAACCGGTTTCATGCTCGAACAATATCGTCCTAATTTCTGCAGAGGTTCAAATACACATAAAACTGAAATTAGATAGTGTGAAAATATAAACTTGAATGATGACCTAGAGTAACCCCCATATTTGGTGAGAGGAGGCTAAGGCAGCATTAGTGTAAATGCTCATACTCCTCGAGAAAGGGAGTAGCAGCATACATAGAAAAAAAGAAAGAAACTACTGAAATGGTAGAGTCATGGATTCTAAACAAGAATGAAATCATTCAATGTCTAAGCAAAAACTGAAAGAAGTTTAATCTATCCAAAGCGTCTAAAGCAGGGAAATACAACGAGAAGCATGAAAGCTGAAAAAACAAAGAAAAAAAAAAGAAAAACAAACTAAAATAATTATATAGCAAAAAACCTTAGAGAGGAAGAAAGAGAGAAAAAACTACACCCCGCCCCTTACTAAATCCTTGAAAATTAGATTTTGAATTTTTTTGCAAAAACTTCAGTGGTAACTAAATCATGCTTTACTTAAAGAACACGATAAGACAATGATCAGGAGTCGATAAAGCAATGGGATATAAACCTTTTGAAGAAAAAAATCCTTTGTTTCCATTTGATTGAAACGAGAAGCCTCTTGTGATAAAAGCAAAATAAGCAAAAACATTTTCTTCAAGTCCGAGCACAGAGAGAAAAGCCAAAGTAGCAGCAAAAAAGAGATTTGAACCAAAATATTTTTTAACACAAAGCCTTAAATATTCATATTTGTTTGATAACTCCTACTGACCCATGTTAAACGTATAAAGGTGTGTAGGTGGAGGCCAGAGCAGCCCTAGTGTAAACATTTGACATGCCAAGGATATTGGTACTCAATAAAAAAGTAAAATCATTCAAGACTGAAAGACGTCTAAGCCCGTCCGAAACAAAAGCACAATAGCCATACTTCGAAGTTTCGGCTACTCAAGCCTCCGTCAGTGACTCAGTCATGATCTGAAATGTCCATCATCCATATACAGGTGTTTAAATGAGCCGAAAATCGACCAAACTGTGGATTTTGTATTCATTACATTGAAGATGAGGAAGTAACATTTAAATGCGGCAGAACAGTCCAAAGTGATAACAAAGATTTCTTTATAATTGGCGTTGGATTCGGCAAGGAGTACATTGGTGATACCTATGACCTGCGCAAACGGGTGGCGGTTTTTAACCTGCAAATTAGGGACATAACAGTTACAAGCTGCATGTAAGCACACATACAGATAATTGTGCGCAGTCAACGGCGCCCACATATTATATATATATCCGTTTTATAAAACGGATACAGTCAGCATAGTGAACAGATTACAAAGGGAATCGTATAACTTTAGAATATTCAAGCCAAAACTTAAATCAGAACGTTCCCGAAAGTAACTTTTGAAGTGACCTTACGTTATAACCGATCACAACATCGCCATATTAATTAAACCAGTGCTTACTTCTTTTTTTCTCGACCATACACTTTTTCGCGGCGAAGCGGCGTTTAATTTCAGTTACTGTATTGTTCCATATTTCACAAGATTTCATTGGTCATATAACAGGTTTGTCAAAATTTAGCCAATAATATCAAAGGTCAATGAATTTTTCCATTGTACTGCACTGCGTAAATAATAGCACTCTGTCAGAGGTTAATTCAAAACGTTTTTTTTTTGGAATTCCAAATTGGACAGCTCAATTTTGAAATAGGTCATTGTCGCTACCCAGTGTCAAAATTATGGTTGCGGATGCCTACCGACGTAACTCACCTGAGTCATATTCATGAAAGTAATTTTCAACTCTTCGCCTAGAGACATATTACAAAACACACTTCAATTTAATTTGCGGCGATGATCTTTTTTTTAAAGATTTTTCTTGTTTCGGATGTACTCGCATCAAGAAAAATGATCTTGGGCCAGATTGTCAATTCTTAAATAAAATTATATCATATCGTATATCATATATTTTCTAAGTTTCGGTATCGTATGATCCAGATAGTCCATTTATATACCTGAATGTGTTGAATAGCCCTATTCGAAATCAAGCAAAACATTCTTCCATGAACTTTTTTTTAAGGAGCACAGTGGCGCAAATGGTTAAGCTGGAGGGTCTAAATGGCAAGGCGGAGTTGCCGTAGTCGGCATGGGTTCGAAACCTTGTCGCCCAGTGGATACTTCTTTACTTCTCCACTATATGTCTGAATGACTGGTGCTATAAAAGTGGTGACAAATACAAAAAATCAGGCGGAAATCAGAGAAACATGCATTGGTTCTTCGTATAATTTAGAACTCTGAAACTTAAAAGTAAAAAGTATGCAAAGACCAGGAACTGAAACAATCAAAATCCAAATCCAGCCCTCAAACCATAGTTGGAAACAACTAAGATTACAAATAATCAAGATACAGAGAACATATGGCCAACCGAGTGAGCAGCTTGTTCCCAAAAGGTGGCCACTCAGCAACCCAAACTGAACCAAAAATAATAAGAACATACATAAGGTAAAACATCACAGAAACTCTGACACCAAAAACAGGTAACAAAGAACCACAACAGAACTACCGCCTTGGAACGGTCAGTAATGAATTACTGGGGGGCTTAAATCGATTTTACAGGCCCAACCTCACCCTCAGTTTCTGAAGTGGTACAAAACATTTAGTTGGTTGTTCGGTTCGCATGATAACTGATAAAATTCGCATGATAAAATGCTAAAGCAAAAAAATAAATCATTCCCATAGTATTGTTCTGTAAATGCAGTGGGTGTTAGATGTCAACCGTATCTTGGGTACAGCATATAAAAACAGGGCCCTTCCTCTCCAACCTCCTTTTTCTGCCTTTAAGCTATTCTGGTTCGAAGTAATTTACTGCTTATGCCCCTGCCATGTTTAATGGGGGACATATAGTATCACCGCTGTCCGTACGTCCGTCCGTCCTGTACGTACGTCCCGTACGTCTCGTGCGAACGGTTACCGTTCATTATCTTTTGAAAAGATTAGTGTATTGGATTCAAATTTTATACACAGGTATATAATCATAAAATACAGGTCAAGTATGATTTAGGGTAAAACCTGTCAATTATCGTGGGAGTTATGGCCATTATTTTACTCCATTTTGTACGAAAAAATGGTTTCCGTTCATTATCTTTCAGAAAGAATAGGGTATTGGATTCTTATTTTATACACTGGTATTAATCACAATACAGGTCAAGTTCGATTTAGGGTAAAATCTGTCAATTATCATGGGAGTTATGGCTCTTTTTTTACTTCATTTTGTACGAAAAAATGGCTTTCTTTCATCATCTTTTGAAAAGATTAGTGTCTTGGATTCATATTTTATACACAAGTATATAATTATCAAATACGGGTCAAGTTCGATTTAGGGTAAAATCCTCAATTATTAGTAAAGTTATGGCCCTTTTTCGACTTCATTTGTATGAAAAAAAATGGTTTCTGTTCGTTATCTTTTGAAATGATTAGTGTATTGGATTTATTTTTTATACTCAGGTATATAATCATAACATATAGGTCAGGTTTAAGTCAGGGTAAAATTTCGACAATTACATTGGGAGTTATGGCCTTTTTTCAGCTTCATTTTGTAAAAAAAAATGGTTTCCATTTGTTATTTTTTTTAAAAGTTTCCAGGCTGTTTCTTTTGGAAAATTGCATGGCATCCATTTCTATGGTAGATACAGAATGTTATCATATACCACAGTCGTGGCCCCACCCCTTCCTACCCCCACCCAGCCTAATACATCTGCCTTAGGAAAAACATTAAACCATGTACCACACAAGTCTGCCGCCGTGAACCTAGTTATCCTACAAGTACCAGTACCTTAAACAAGGCGCCATCTTACTTAAGGCACTACGCAGGGGCATCCATGTCAAATCCATTTGCGGATTCGAACCTACCATCTTTTGCATTATTACAGAGCGCCTATAACGTGCGAATCTCGGCGCCCCTCTATCACTACTTTTATAATAGTTACGTTCTACCTTAATTACCTTTAATTTTAGGGCACTTTCTTACCGGCATATTTGAAACGAAAACTTACTTCTCAGAGACGTGTCAAGCGTCGCAGCCAAATTTGCACAAGGTGCAGACTCTGATCAGTCAGCTCCTTCAGGCGGAGTCTGGTCTGGGTCTTCAATGTTTGCTCCATGCACTTCCGTCTCAAGACTGATAGACCTTGAGCTGACCATAGACCCCCCTCCCCCCCAGGGGGAGTTTTGTACCCTATAATTTTCTAAAACTACATTATATAAGAAACAAAATGACACATGTTAGCCCTCTGTACGTTGGGGCGTTAACGTATGACGTCAACGTCAATTACACTACCCAAATTTACATATTCACGTTATAATAGAAGATACGCATTGTTGTACACATGCTAGTATTCGCCCTTAATAATGTTGGGTTTTGTCTGCTAGTACATAAATCACATGTTTCAAAGTTATTGACATTGTCAAGGGTCAGTTGGCTAGCCTGTATATCGTAGTTTACATTGCATTTGACGTTTTTTCCCCTTCAGTGTCTAAATACATGTAATATAAGGAGCACATTTTAAGAATTTAAGTGTAGCAAAAAGTTTATGTCATATATATGCCTGTTTCAATATTCTATTATAAAAAAGAAACAATATAAAATCTTATACTCTTCAGCAGTCACAATAAATATGTAACGTATATAACAAAAAACAATTCGAAAAAAAAAAAAAGAATCGGACTGAGTCTCTGAATTGCTGGACTGAAGTTTATACGTGCTCCATCAATCTTCTTTTATTCATGCCCAGCTTAGATAATTTAGGCAGCAGTTAAATTAGCAGTGGATACATTAAATGGGGGACAGAAACAATCTTATTTTTGAAGAATTCAACCTACAAATGACCAGAAAAGCTACGAAAGCTAACATTAGCTGCATTTTATATTTCAATGTTATCTTTTATTTGTCTTTAGTAGATACCGTTGTATATGTAAATATGAAGAAATGTCAATGTTATGTGTCCTCAAACTATAAAAAAACATCTAATAGTGGATATTTGAAAAACAATCTGACAGTAACATTACGTTACATAAGTGTAATATGTCGAGGAATAAGATTTGTGAGTCATCTGTTATCAAAATTTTAGTTCCCTGGCGGTATGAAGTATTTATTGTTGTAGTATAAGCTTACCACTGGTAGTCAGATGGCAAATTTAGCTCTTTGAAATACACAAGAGTTCAGCAAGACGCACATAGATTGTTACAGCTGAAGCAGTTCGACCTTGCCTTCAGTTCAGTCTCACAAACGTATTGGCTATAATTTAAATGTTATGCGACAGTCTGCATGCTTAGTGATTAACCCAATCACGGTTGATAGCTTTGCTGCACTCTTTAATTGCACGCCGGGAGATCGGTCGTCAGACTCTATGATGGCCCCGACCTAAAGCTATATATTTTAGTTGGTTGGGACCGGAGCCTTTTTGTCTGTTGCTTGGTCCACCGGGGCTCAACTGGTGACCTTCTTTTGCTTCAGATTTCCAGTGGGGTTGTTTGGCAGGACGGGGATCTCCACCTGTCAGACGGCCCGTTGTTTCTGTTGAGTCCTCGTCTTTGCTTCTTCATGGTGTTGAAATTTGATTTATGTGTTTACCGTGATGATTCATTGACGAGTTAGAGGGTTATCATGCGAACCGAACAACCAACTAAATGTTTTGTACCACTTCAGAAACTGAGGGTGAGGTTGGGCCTGTACAATCGATTTAAGCCCCCCCCCCCCCCCCAGTAATTCATTACTGACCGTTCCAAGGCGGTAGTTCTGTTGTGGTTCTTTGTTGCCTGTTTTTGGTGTCAGAGTTTCTGTGATGTTTTACCTTATGTATGTAATTATTATTTTTGGTTCGGTTTGGGTTGCTGAGTGGCCACCTTTTGGGAACAAGCTGCTCACTCGGTTGGCCATATGTTCTCTGTATCTTGATTATTTGTAATCTTAGTTGTTTCCAACTATGGTTTGAGGGCTGGATTTGGATTTTGATTGTTTCAGTTCCTGGTCTTTGCATACTTTTTACTTCACTTAAAAGTGATTTCATAAAAAATGATTTTTTTTTAATTTTATGCATTAAATGAACTAAGTATAAGATGATATATGCTGCAACTGATTAATATTTAGGTTCTCGTTATGATGGGGATAAAACCAGTTTCGCTACCTGTGCTGTTGGCTGGGCCATTCAATTACCCTTCATACAAATATGCAACTGTGACTACCAGCCGAGGCAATCAAAAGCAGTACCAACTCTGCCAGCATGCATTAACACCATTTTTCTAAGCTGTTAGTTGAATCGTCAGCCACGGGCCTCTTTGCACAATAACTGCTTTACACGGGTTAGCAAATATGTGTGGCTCCCGTGATCATAACTTATATGTCAATTTATGATCTACATGATCTGTTTATGCAGCTCCCAGCCATGAAATACATTACAAAATGTTAACAATGTGAAAATTTAAGGATTATAGAAAGTGACATACTTTATAACGCATATAACATTCTGTCTTCAGCCTGTTCAGGAGGTCTATTTTTCATCATGTTGTTACAAATATTCAAATGGTCAGGTAATTTTGCAAACCCCGTGGTTTTATTCCCACTTGTTGATACTATCAAGGACTAAAGGAGTTACAAAATACAAATTTCAGTCAGACAATTTTCAATAATGTAACAACTAATATTCAGGGGCTTTATACTCTAACAGTATTTAACATATTTGGACAAGGATTATTTTATAAGCAGTAAGATATCATAATAGGCAGTTTACAACCATATATATTGCTAAAAAGTAAACAATATGGTAATACAAGGTCACGGAGATCAAATGCAGAAAGTTACTTAGGTTAGCCCTTCCTTGGTGTGTATAGGTATGCACTATTTCTATTCTTTGATTATTTGCTCTTCAGAAATACTGTATTACTAGTTAAGGATATCTGAAATGAAGAATTCATAAACTCTGAATAAATACGTTGTATACGTTACTTGTTTGGTCTTTCTTTTTTTCCAATATTATACTGCAAAGCATATAGATACAGTGTAGGCAAATACATTCTGAAGGAGAACAACTGAGATTTGCTCATAAATATCTGAACAGCAATGACCAACATTAATATATTCTGTCATTTTCATTTGCCATATCATTATCAGTGCAGAGCTACTGGAACACTGTCGCTGGAAAACAAAAACAAAAACATTTTTGTCCAACTAAACGTGTCTTTATGTTCTTAAGTGAATAGATTCTTTAAGAGATGATTGAGTATAGTTAGACTCTTTAGGAGATGGTTGAATGTAGTTAGACTTTAAAGAGGAAGAAACAAAAGCATAGAAATATATATCATCTTAATATCAATTCTCTGTAAAAATCAGAAAATTGCCATAGGGGTCCGGCACGCTACGTCTCAGATTTTTTTCATTCTTGGTGTATGAATCAGAAATGACCCCCAAACTACAAAAACAGAAGTGAAATTTCTGTGAGTCATCCTGTTGCCATGGTAACCAAGACAATTTGAGTCAAACAAGACAGTCCAAAAATTAGGAGGAAAAAACTGAAAAAAATAGCATATTAGTGTGGTCTATCCATCCATAGGTAATTCTTAAATCTCTAATACAGATATTATAACATATAATACCAACTTAGCTCTGTATACAGAAAGAAATAAAAAACAAGTATGTCTCACACTTAGGCCACACTGGGGGCTCGAAGGGGCCACAAATCGGCAAATTCCAAAATGTGGAAAAATTGGGATTTTGACGTTCTTCGGAACAAGTTTTGGTTAGTTTCGTAGAAGATGTTCAGAAAGCCACTAGTATAGTTATAACCAGTAATATACCAAAGTATATAATATAAAAAAAACTGGATGGAGAAATTAATATTTGAAGGTCAAGGTCAAATTATGCAAAGCTCCTATTTCTAAACATGAAAAAACTTGGATTTTCTCATTTTTGTCCCAATTTCTGTAAAGGTTAACTGAATATGATAAGAAAACCATTGCTACAGTTGAAAAGAGCAACATGTCATTTAATGAAACAAAACATAAAACAGATCAATAAAATCAAATATGAAGGTCAAGGTCACACACAGCAAAGCTCCCATTTCAAAATGTTGAAAAACTGGTAATTTCTCATTTTATGTCCCAAATTTTGTCAAGGTTAACTGAATATCATAAGAAAGCCATTACTGTATTTTAAAAGAACAATATATCATTTAATGAAGCAAAACATTAAACAGATCCAGAAATTCAAATATGAAGGCCAAGGTCAGGCACAACAGAACTCAATTTTCGAAATGTTGAAAAACTGGGAATTTCTCATTGTATGTCCCAATTTTTGTAATGGTTAACTGAATATCATAAGAAAACCATTGCTATATTTGAAAAGAACAACATTTCATTTAATAAAGCGAAATGAAAAACAGATCATCAAAATCAAATACGAAGGTCAAGGTCAAGCACAACAAAACTCCAATTTCAAAATGTTGAAAAACTGGGGATTTCTCATTTTATGTCCCAATTTTTGTAAAGATTAACTGAATATGATAAGAAAACCATTGCTATATTTGAAAAGAGAAATATATCATGTAATGAAGAAAAGCATAACACATATTGAAAAATTCAAATACAAAGGTCAAGGTCAAAATCAGCGACGGACCTATTTTCAAGCATGGAAGTTTCTGGGTTTTCTCATTTTCGTCCCTTTTTTGTAAAGGTTACCTGGATATCATAAGAAAGTCATTTATATATATTAAAAGAACAATGTATCATTCAATATAGCAATAAATAAAACAGATCCAGAAATTCAAATATCAAGGTCAAGTCAAGCACAACAAAGGCTCCATTATCAAAATGTTGAAAAAGTGGAAATTTCTCATTTTTTGTAAAGGTTAACTGACAATGATCAGAAAATATATTGCACTTGCTATATTTGAAAAGTGCAATATATCATTTAATGAAGCAAAAAAAAAAAAAAAAAAAAAAAAAAATAATAAATGTAAATATGAAGGTCAAGGTCATGCTTAAAACTCCAATTTCAGAATGTTGAAAAAATGGTAATTTCCTTTTTTGTCCCGTTTTTTTATAAAGGTCTACTGCATATAGAAGAAAACCATTGCTTTATCTGAAAAGAGCAACGTATTTAATGTGGCAATACATAAAACAGATCAACAAATTCAAAAATAAAAGCCAAGGTCGAGCACATCATAGCTCCGATTTCAAAATGTCGAAAAAGAGGAATTTTCCCATGATTTATTTATACCAATGTTTGTAATGATTAACTGGATATGATAAAACCATTTCTATATTTGAAAAGAGTAATATATATTAAATGAAGCACAAGATAAATCAGATTGAAAAATTCAAATACAAAGGTCAAGGCCAAGAAAATAACAGCTTCCTGTCAAAATTTGGAAAAAGTGGAATTTTCTCATACTTTGTACTAAGATTTGCAATTGCTTTTTAGCTCACCTGAGCCAGCGGCTCCGGGGGAGCTTATAGGATGGTAAGGCTCTGGCGTCCGTCGTCCGTCCGTCGTCAGTCGTACGTCGTCCGTCGTCCGTCCACACTTTCAAACAACTTCTCCTCTGAAACCTGTGGACCGATTGCAACCAAATTTCATATATACTTCCTGGGACCTTAGGAACGAAAAGTTGTTCAAACAGTCCTGGTCACATGACCAACATGGCCGCCACGCCCATATATGGTAAAAAGCTTTAAAAATCTTCTTCTTGAGAACTAATGGGCCGATGGCCTTGAAACTTAGTATGTAGCATCTGGTATGTGAGTACTACCAAGGTTCTTCAAATTATGACCTTGGGTTGACCTTGACCTTTGTTACGGCAAGGTCAAATTTGCTTTATGGTGCTTTTATATGGGAAAATGCTAGAACATAAGATATCTTGGAAACTGTTGAAGATTTTGGGCTAAAAATTGGTATCTACATGTACATGAAGATTTACTAGTACATGAAGATTTATGAGTACAAGAGGTCATTCTTTGACCTTTGACCAACACCTCTCATATTTTGACAACTTCAAACAATCTCCTCAAAAGCCACTGGGTCAATTGAAACCAGATTCCATATAGAGCCTCCAGGGGTTGAGGGAACAAAAATTTATTCATACGGTCCAGGTCACATGACTAACATGGCCGCCACGCCAATATATGGTAAAAACCTAAAAAAAATCTTCTGCTCCAGAACCAATTTGCCAATGGCCTTGAAACTTAGTATGTAGCATTGGGTGCACAAGTACTACCAAGATTGTTCAAATGATGAAACTGGGTTGATCTTGACCTTTTCTACGGTAAGGTCAAGTTTGCTTCCTTGTGCTTTTATGTGGCAAAATGCTAGAATATAAGATATCTTGGAAACTGTTGAAGATTTTGGGCAAAAAATTGGTATCAGTCATCTTAATGAGTACATGAAGATTTATGAGTACAAGAGGTCATTCTTTGACTTTTGACCTTTGACCCAGAACTCGCATATTTTGACAATTTCAAACAATCTCCTCAAAAGCCACTGGGCCAATTGTTATTAAATTTTATGTAGAACTTCCAGGGGGTTGAGAGAACAAAATTTATTTATACGGTCCAGGTCACATGACCTACATGGCCACCCCGCCCATATATGGTAAAACCTAAAAAAAATCTTCCTCTCCAGAACCGATTGACAGATGGCCTTGAAACTTGGTATGTAGCATCGAATACTCTTGTACTATCAAGATTGTTCAAATTATGACCTTTGGTGACCTTGACTTTTTTTCGGAAAGGTCGAATTTGGGAAAATATTAGAACATAATATCTCATGGGAAGTTTTGAAGATTAAGGCCCAAAAATTGGTGTATACAGTCATCTTAAAGAGAACATGAAGATTTGTGAGTACAAGAGGTCAAGGTCATTCTTTGAACTTTGACCCAGAATTCTTATATTTTGACAATTTCGAACAATCGCCTCAAAAACCACTGGGCCAATTGAAACCAAATTTCATATAGAGCCTTCGGGGGTTGAGGGAATGAAAATTTACTTAAACGGTCCAGGTCACATGACCAACATGGCCGCCATGCCAATATATGGTAAAAACCTTTAAAAATCTTCTTCTCCAGAACCAATCAACTCATGGCCTTGAAACTTGGTATGTAGCATTGCGTACACCAGTACTTTCAAGATTTTTCAGAATGATATCCTTGTATTGACCTTGACCATTTTACGGCAAGGTCAAATATGGGAAAATGCTAGAACATAAGATTTCATTGGAAGTTTTGAAGATGTTGGCCTAAAAATTAGGTCATGAAGAACTAGGAGTACAAGAGGTCAAGGTCATTCTTTGACCTTTGATCAAGATCTCTCATATTTTGACATTTTCAGACATTTCCTCAAAAGCCAAAGGGCCAATTATAAACACATTTCATATAGAGCCTCCAGGGGTTGATTGAACAAAAATTTGTTCAAACGGTCCAAGTCACATGACCAACATCGCCGCCATACCCATTTATGGTATAAACCTTTAATGTTTTTCTTCTCCAGAACCAATACACTTATGGCCTTGAAACTTGTAAGTAGCATAGAGTACCAGAGTACTACGAAGATTGTTCAAACGATGACCTCGGGTTTACCCTGACCTTTTTTTATGGAAAAATGTCAGAACATAAGATTTCATGGACAGTTTAGAAGAATTTGGCCTAAAAATGGTATATATGGTTGTCTTAATGAGTACATATACATGGAGATTTATGAGTACAAGAGGTCATGGTCATTCTTTGACTTTTGACCCAAGACTCATATTTTGACAATTTCAGACCTAAGAAAAACCCACTTAGCCAATTGTTCAGGTGAGCGATTCAGGGCCTCATGGCCCTCTTGTTTGGAATATGTGATGACGCATATGCTGTATTTTAGAAGAGTCACATATCAACTAATGAAATATAAAACAGATGAAGGAGTTTAAATATGGAGGCCAAGGTCAAAATCACTTATGATTTCTTTTTAAAATGTTGAAATACCCGAATATCTTATATAATGTACCAAACTTTGTAAAAGTTTATATGTGCAAAGAGTTATATATCCATTAATGAAATAAAACACAAAGTAGATGCAGATATTTAAATTTGACTGTCAAGGTCAAGATCATCAAAGCTTCAGTAAGAGTCATATATCTTTAAATGAAATAAATCATAACACAGATAGAAAAGCTTAAAATGATGGTCAAGGGCAAGCATAGCAAAACTTCGTTTCAAAGTGTGTGAAAAAAAAGCAGGATCTTTTTACACATTGTACCATTTTTTTCTGGTAAATTTAAGAAATAATATTGCCAAGTTTGAGGAGAGTCATTTATCATTTACTAAAATTAAACAGATGAAGCAATTTGAATATGAAGGTCAAGTTCAAAATCATCAAAACTCAAATTAAATGATTGTTAAAAAAAGGATTTTCTCCTAGTTTGTAACGTTTGAAAAGAGTAACTGAATATAATAAAAAAAACTTTGCTATATTTGACTAGTCCTATATCATTTAAAGAAATAAATCAGAGAACAGATGGAAAACTATAAATATGAAGTTCAAGGTCAAGATCATCAAAGTTCCAAGTTGAAAAAGTGATCCATGGAGGCTCCACATAAAATTTGTCTAAAATCACGACTGTGGCATTAGAGCAGATCTCTGACATTGTGAAATATGAGTGGTACTGGATAATCACCTACAACCTAATGATGTAAAATCAGGAGTGAGGAGCAACTGCTATAAAGGCCCAATAAGCCCAAATATTTAATGCAGATGATGAAAATGAATGTGAAAGCATATATACATGTACAGGACAACCATACACTAATAATATCCAAATAATGATCTAGTTAAAATTATTCTGATGGAATATCCAGTTTTATAATAGAAGATTATTCACCTCAAAAGAGAAACTACTGCTATGGTATACTTCGAATCCAGAACTGACAATACAGCATAGGTAGTCTAACTGTGCCTTCCCGAATAAAGCGGGGGGGGGGGGGGCTATAAGGACTTTTCTGCCCAAGAGCAAAATGTTTTATTTTCAGCTGATGATTAGCCTTCAGTGTCCGCTATACTGAATAAATAGTGGTTAAGCTCCGTAAGCACTACTTTTGGAATAATGGGGTTATTAAAGTGTGTGGCGTAATTCAGCATGAACCAGCGGAGTCTTATTATAAGCAATATTTCTCCTTCAAATTTAAAGGCATTCATATGTACATGTATCTCCTTTTATAAGTTAAAATAATGTCTGAGGTGATATCTTTTCTCAATTTCTACCTTTCAAAGTAAAATCTTATGTCTGCAGAATTTCTTTTAGTGACACTGTCAATTTTCAGTAATTTTGGTACTTTGAATTCAGTATATTCTACCATATCTCTAGAACCAATGGATGACTTCTTACCAAACTAACATCGGTTCACCGTTGGGAGAGTGCAAATCGTTGATTAAATTTTGGTGACCTTGACCTTTGTTTCAAGGTCACAGTAAGACTTACTATGTCAATTTTAGTCAAGTTTTGACCATTGTTCACACATTAGCTCCTGAATTGATATGAAATCATGACCAAAGTGGCCTAAGTTAAACATTATGAAGAGTTAGAGCACTAGTTATGATTAAATGGCCATAAAATCATCTTCAAGGTCAAGGTTAGACTAAACAGAGTTTCATCATAGATTTCACACAATCAGTCAGCAGAAATGTACCAAAGCTGAGAGTTTTCATTTGAAAATCAATGTTTAATGTGCACAGAATGACCTTGACCTTGGTCTGAAGGTCAACATTAGCCAGACATAATGAAACAGAACTGGGTTAAACTTAAAAGGTTAAAGAAAAGTCTATTGTGAAATACTGAACTTCTGAATGTATTGCTGACCTTCAGATCAAGGTCAAGGTCATTATATGCATATCAAGCATTGATTTACAAATAGAAACATACATAATTCTTAAATTTCTGTATAGCTGTGTGAGATCTTTGATTAAACTCTGTCTATTCTAACCTTGACCTTGACCTTGAATATGATGTCATGGCCATTTTATCATAACCAGTGCTCTAACTCTTCATAGTGCTTATTTTGGCCACCTTGGTCATGATTTCATATCAATTCAGGAGCTAATGTGTAGACAATGGTCAAAACTTGACTTAAAATTGACATTATAAGTCTTACTGTGACCTTGAACCAAAAGTCAAGGTCACCAAAATTTAATCAACAGTTTGCACTCTCCCATCGGTGAACCCACGTTAGTTTGGTAAGAAATCATATGGTAGAATATACTGAATTCAAAGTACCAAAATTACTGAAAATTGACAGTGTCACTAAAAGAAATTCTGCAGACATAAGATTTTACTTTGAAAGGTAGAAATTGAGAAAAGATATCACCTCAGACATTATTTTAACTTATAAAGGAAGATATATATGAATACCATTAAATTTGAAGGAGAAATATAGCTTATAATATGACTCCCCTGGTCCATGCTGATTTACCCCACCCACTTTAATAACCCCATTATTCCAAAAGTAATGCTTACGGAGCTTAACCACTATTTATTCAGTATAGCGGACACTTAAGGCTTATCATCAGCTGAAAATAAAATATTTTGCTCTTGGGCAGAAAAGGGGCCTTATAGGTACCCCCCTTAATGGTGGTGAGTACACTTTAACTGGAAGCAACTCTGCCATTTTCGTTTTTGATTCCTTTCTCAAAGGACGTCAGCTTCAAAAGGATTGCTCCTCTTTCCTTCAAGAGCAGACCCACTTTGGAAGGGACATGCTAGTCTCAAAGCAAACTGGAAGTCAAAAAAGTTGTGTCCCTTTTATAAACGTGGTAGAAAAACATAGAGGTGTACCAATATGACATAATTGGCCACCATATACTTATGTTACATTTCTACATGTAACCACATTAACTGTCATGCTAATCCACAAAACTGTCTAACAATGCCAACATCACTCATTCACTGCAATTCATTTGACTATAGATCTAGCTAATGGAAAATCAATTTTATACATTAATAAGTCCCAAGTACTTGAAATTTGAAACCACTTGCAATATCTTATTGGCTATGAAGTATAGTAAACTGGTGAGGCATATCCCTTGCGTGAATCTTGAGATGTGGTTTTCAGAATCTTGGGAAAGAATGCACATATATTGCAGGAAGCGCATTCTCGTCTCAAAATAATCATTTCTACGGATGATCACTATTTTACTCAAAATCAGACCAAGACACCAATCATATTTTGGCGCACTGCTTTCTCAAAAACAAGAGCTTTAAGGGTAAACAACTTCAGATTTATTAAGTCATCAACTACCGGCTTTTCAAAAAGTGTATCAGAATGTTTAAAACAGGAATTACAGAAATCCTTTTTAGAGTTAATTCCCACAGGTTACTTCTTTTCTCCTCTAACTGCCATGCTGGATTAGAAAAAAATACATGCATGTCAACATTTCGTTATTTCCGGTCTGACGATTACTAATGCAGCTATCTTATATGATACGACTTGTAGACACAGGAATCTCTTGATTTCTGATGACCTTGGCCTCAATGAATCATTCAATATGAATGGTATGAATGGTATAAACTATTCGCAAACATTAAATTGATTGTCCACCCAGCAAACTTAAGCAAACATTGATAAAGCCTAGAAATTTGCTGATAATCGACAAAAATTCCTAAGTATTGATAGAGAGCTCAGACTGAAAATAAGTGACCTTGACCTTGAATGGTCCCCCTGATTCAGATGATGTATCATAACATTAAATGCAGTTTATGCATGACCAATTAAAATGAAATCAAGAATTGTCAAAGTTTCTAAATGATCATAATACATGATACAGAGTTCATTTGAGCCATAATTTCGTGGATATTTGTGACCTTGACCTTGGCACTGCAATTTCCTTCAACCTGAATTATGTCAGAAATTGAAACAAGGTTACTGTAAATTGTATCTAGACTGTTTGCTATAATTACATACCTTATCGAAGGAGGAAAAGACTATAATTTTCATGTAAAACATGTTATTTATTAAAAAATTTCTCGATTTTGGTGACCTTGACCTTGAAACCTTGTTGCTTCTGGATAAACTAGTGTTGCTGCAATGATCAGATTTATTATGTATGATAGTTTTTTGCGCTTTAAAACCGCCTTTAAAACATAAAAAATGATATTTATACCAATAAATGTCGAAAAAAAGGCATTAAAATAGCATTTTTTAGCTATTTTAACATTGACCTTGACCTTTTGATTTGAATTTCTCCATCCAGTTTTTTTTATATTTTACATTTGCATATATTGTTCTTTATGACCATACTAGTCTTTGTCTGGACATCTTCTGTTAAACTGTCCAAAAACTCCACCGAAAAAGTGTAATATTGCATTTTTCACAAATTTGATAAAATGCCAATTTTCCCCTTTTTCGGGCCCTTAGTGTAAGAAACCTTTGCAAAATTTTGTCACCAACTTTATATCCTTGTGCTATGCCAACTTTGTGCTTTGATGTTAAAAACATTTCTTTTCCAAAAAGTTTCTGTGGAGACGGGAAAATAACAAAAAATTATGCCAATTTTCTAATTTTTCATGTTCAATTTTTCTGCCTTCCTCCCAGAACAAACATTCTCCGTTTCCATGGCAACGAAATATAAAATGAAGATTTCAACGCCGTTTATGGTGGTTTTGCATCAAACCTGATATGTAGACAAAAAATTACTAAAATCCCAAACATAGCGTGGCCAGCGTTTTCCGATTCTTACAGAGAATTGATATTAAACACTATAGCATTTATAGATAGCTACAGTATACTAGTTAACTGCCAGTGTCTCTTTCCAGGTTGACACATAATTGTTAGTAACATAAATGAACTAAGTAAAGCAATGTATTGACACTACTATTAATTATTTTCAAAAGTTTGTTTTGTTTCTTAAATTGTAACTCAGAATATTGTTTTCTCTGGTAACGTAAAACATACAATAGTCGTACAAAAGTAAGTATACGCTGCCAGCAAATATCAACATTAGCTTTGACGCAGAACTGTATTTGGCTTAAGCCTTTAAACTTCAGGTTACTGTTCTGCTTTAAAGTTTTTCAGTGTTCACGTAAAAGCTATAACAAATCATGTCAATAAACAAGGTGGAACTCCAGTTTGCATTGTTGATTACTGATTTTTTTTTATAGTTTTAAACTAAACACGCCAAAACCGCTTAGCTTTTAATGGTATCAAACTGATTGCATATCATTTTATTCGAGCCATATATGCAAAATGAATGCTGGCTTTTAATAGCTGCGGCTTTATTTTTTCTGAAGTATTTTTTTTTTTTTTTTTTTTTTTTTTTATTTATTTTTGTTGTTGATTTTTTTGGATTTTTCAGCTGTATATAACAAAATTTCAGGTATGTTACTGTGTTTAGAAATCAAATGTACAATTAGTAAAAGAAACAAACTGGGCAATGCCATTATGACATACTTTTATCTTTGATATGATAACAAAGTCAACAGCAAAACCCGTTTTACATGTGCAGAATATGTCAATGCCCTTAACATTACAATTTGAAGTATACTGTGTTTAATAACGTATAAAACACACCTCATGAATCCCTAGAAGTAATAACTGAGATAAATGTTGATAGGTCCAAGTACACAATATATCATAAGATCACTCAGACTTATATGTGTTATTTTTTAATGTGACAGTGGAAAAAAAACTGATTAAAGGTATTATAATAAAATATTCTAAATGTTAATGTTATTTACGTTACTACTAGTAATAGTTTATCATAGAAAATAAACCAGAATGAATTTTTCTCTTATATTAAAAGATTCTTTTATGAAGAAACTGCTACCAAAGAAAAGAAAATGATTTTATCTTCAAATTATATGATTTTAACAAAAATGGCCCTAGGTAACGTATATAATCGATCATAATGGACGACTAAAATGCATTTAAATATTGTTTAACTGCTCATTGCTGTTTAAATAGGCTGGCATATTCAATATTACCGTTTACTGTTGTTTTCCATTCCAACAGTGTAGTCCAAGCACTTGAATTATACGGAAAGTGATAATTGTAATATGGAACATTCATAAGGGGTTACTGTGTTAAACATCCTATTTCTCCCAAAGTATACAAGATAGGATAATAATTTTTGCAGAATTGAAAAGATCAATAAATTTTCTTTAACACATAAACAAATATTTGGTCTAATATTAAAGGAATAACTTACATAAAGAAAGTATTTTGGATGGAAATTGCAATTTTAATGGAGAGTCAAGAAAAACGTCATGTATACTACACCACGTAGGCTAAAGTGACGTTTCAAACATCATAACTTTTAGCTATTGGATTGTTCTATTAGACTCCATTATAATTTTAAACATAGGAAAGTGATTTCTATTTTTTATAATTTTTGATAATTTTTATTTTATGTTTATTATTTTAATGGGTAATGTAATGTAACAGAATGTTACAGCTTAACGCCCCACTCGCCAGAAGGCTAACATGCTGCAAAAAACCTCTAAGATGCTGGTCTTTAAGAAAAGTATGGTCTACAAAACTCCCCCTGGGGGGGGGGGGGGGGGGAGGTAAACCATATCTGGCTCATGGCCTATGAGGGTCATTTTACTTTTATTGAGTTCAAATTCACTTCCGGGTTGTTGGTATATATAGCTGTTGCTTATTATGAGACTGACAACTATTAAACAGGGAAAAAATAATTTAAAAAATGTGTCACTGAAGTTTTAAATAGCAGTTCTACTGTAGTCATGAAATGGCAAGAGCGTATATCATTCTTATAGGATTTCTTCTAAAATTTCTGTCTTTTAAAGGTAAGTTTTACTTTTTATTGAATTATGAAACCGTTTGTTAATGTTTGTTTACAATAGATCCATGGCGTAATGGTATGATTCTAAATTTAAGTGCAAGGGAATGTAGTTAGATAGTTTGTATCTAACGAATGGAGGCTTTCTATTCGATGTTTTGATATATGTAATTTTTAGGGTTTTTTTACGAGAAAGACCTGTTAAACCCGATTTTGTAGTCATAAATACTAGCGTCAGATTTGTTTATCGCTGCAGCTGGTGTAATGCCGTGTGGCGGCCGTCAAATATTTCGCCCTATGATTTATATTTTACTAGCCTTTGGTGCTTTGAGATCAGCGGGAATATTCTGAGAAATCGGAATTAACGACGTTGTATTAGTTTAGACTCATTATCTTGACATATTTTTTTTATCGTTTGTATCCCTTAATGGTATATACTAGTCTTTGAATATAACTACATGTATAAACATTGTACCACATGTTTGTGCTGAACGAACTATTCGTATTCTGGTGTAGTCTATTGTTAAAGCAAATATTTTCTTCTACTGGTGTAGTCTATTGTTAAAGCAAATATTTGCTTCTACTGGTGTAGTCTATTGTTAAAGCAAATATTTGCTTCTACTGGTGTAGTCTATTGTTAAAGCAAATATTTGCCTCTACTGGTGTAGTCTATTGTTAAAGCAAAGATTTGCTTCAACTGGTGTAGTCTATTGTTAAAGCAAATATTTGCTTCTACTGGTGTAGTCTATTGTTAAAGCAAATATTTTCTTCTACTGGTGTAGTCTATTGTTAAAGCAAAGATTTGCTTCTACTGGTGTAGCCTATTGTTAAAGCAAATATTTTCTTCTACTGGTGTAGTCTATTGTTAAAGCAAATATTTTCTTCTATTAGAGTAGTCTATTGTAAAAGGAAATAATTTTCTTCTATTAGAGTAGTCTATTGTAAAAGGAAATAATTTTCTTCTACTGGTGTAGTCTATTGTTAAAGCAAATATTTTCTTCTACTGGTGTAGTCTATTGTTAAAGCAAATATTTTCTTCTACTGGTGAAGTCTATTGTTAAAGCAAATATTTGCTTCTATTAGAGTAGTCTATTGTAAAAGGAAATAATTTTCTTCTACTGGTGTAGTCTATTGTTAAAGCAAATATTTTCTTCTACTGGTGTAGTCTATTGTTAAAGCAAATATTTGCTTCTATTAGAGTAGTCTATTGTGAAAGGAAATAATTTGCTTCTTCTGGTGTAGTCTATTGTTAAAGGAAATAATTTGCTTCTACTGGAGTAGTCTATTGTTAAAGCATAAAGCTTTTTCAATATAACTGAGAACAAGGGAGGATATTATTGTTGACAAGGGAGGATAGCATTGTTCGCCAAATTTGGGCTTATTACAATCACTTCAAAGAGTATGGGAACGAAAGTATGACAGTCGAACGGAAAGACGGAGGGATAGCACTATTTTCAAAATCACCAAATTATTAAGCGGCTGAGGACAATGAAGTACTGGGCAGACATACACCAGAACTCTTTAACAAAAACTAAAAGCCATTTCGTATGTAAAACAAATTAATCTATCTTCTGCAAACTAACATTTGACGGTATTATATAGATGTGTTTCAAAATTGCATTAATGATTTCTCCCTCTCCGATGCGTCCCGATACAACTACTTATACAGCTGCGTCTTATTCGAAAGAACTCTAATGCTCGGTTGCCAGCCGCAGTTGTGTCTCTTACATCGTAATACAAAATGGTCTGTGCTCTTAATTGACAATAATTTGTAAATATCAATAATTGAACCTCGACATGAGAAAACCAACACAAACACAGTGGCATGTGCACCCAGCGAAGAGTGAAATCAGCTTGGGCATCCTCCCAGCCTGATCAGAGTTTTCGCTGTCCGCATGGAGCTAGCTTAGAGCATTTGCTATCCTTTAAGCGCACAGCGAAGACTGATCAGACAAAGCGGATGCCCAGGCTGATCTGAGTCTTCGCTGGGCGCACATGCAACTTAGTTGGTTTCCTTGTGTCGCTGCTCATATGTTTTAATTTTCTTAACCTTTTTAGATTCCAGAATTGGTTCATCATCGTCGGCTACACTCAAGGAGACAGGCAGTCTTCTGTATTTAAAGAACACGGACTATCCGGGAGGCACAGTCAGAGCATCTGAAACAAGCATTTCTTGTTCAGTTGAGACAACAACTTCTCTGGTTTCGTCGCCGGGTGTTGTCGGGGTCGCTGGGGGGGCTTTGTTGGCCGAGGCTGCGTGGTCTGGCCCATGTTCCTTCTTATGAATGTATTCTCTGCTCTTGAAGGAACTCTTTCAGATTTTAATTGCACATCACAAATCAATGTTTATTTCGTACATTTTGAACTCTCTGTTGCAGGTTCTTGTACAGGTACCCAAAATCTTCAGATTGTCGACAAAAGTGTAACGCAGACATACACATGTTTGGACAATACGGATTATACTATAACTCAGAAATCGACAAGTACATCGAATTATTTGAGCATACATTAAATAATCCAAATGGAACAGGAAGTGGGAAATTCTGGATAGGATTTGAAGGTATGTTTGGAATTTCTTATAAACTTGAGAATAAAAATGAACCGCGACATGACAAAACAAACAAAGTGACATGCACGCTCAGCGAAGACTCAGGTTAGCCTGAGCATCCGCCCAGTTTGAACAGAGTCTTTGCTGTCTGCATGGAGCTAGCTCAGACCCTTAGTTACCCTATAGAGCAAAGAGTTTTAATAGACTGGGTGGATGTCCAGGCTGATCTGAGTCTTCGCTGTGCGCACATGCCACTTTTTTTTTCTTTTTTTTCTTTTTTTTCCATGAATATAACACCTCTAGTGTTTAAAAATAATAATTGAGCCGCGACACGAGAAAACCAACAAAGTGGTTGAGCGCAAAGCGCATGCTCAGATCAGCCTGGGCAACCGCCCAGTCTGATCAGAATCTTCGCTTTGCGTTTAAAAGGTAGATAAGGGTCTAAGGTACCTCTGTGCGGCCTGCGAAGACTCTGATCAGACTAGGCGGATGACCAGGCTGATCTGAGTCGGCGCTGGGCGCACAAGCAGTTTGTTGGTCTTCTCGTGTCGCGGCTCAATTATCAGGATTCAAATAAAATAAAGTTATAAGTATGACGAATGTTGCCATGCCAACGCTACACCTAGGTTAACCAAAGCCATAAAAACAAATGGTATGAAACCACAAAGACTTATAATATCTAACCTGTTAAAGTCGCCATAGTCCTATAGGTGGCAAGAACGTCTAAACGTAAATCATTTTAAAAAGCGCTTCAACCATTAACTTTAGTGATAAAGTATGGGTTCATGTGCATATATTGATCCATGTACCTGGTAAAAAGTGTGAGGAACGTGTTTTTGAGAAACGACAAATCGATCTATAAAAAAGTTTTCCCTTTCTGGTTCCCCTGAAAACAAATGCGGTACAAGGAATGGGACTCCGAGGCTGTACATTCTGTTTTTACCATTTTATGAAAGCGAAAGAAGGTCATTTTAGTTGGCGACTAAAATTACCTAAATCAATTTTCGAACCCTTTTTATGTGAAACTCATTGATGTTCTATGGGTTAGCGCATGCGCGGAATAAGACAGTGACTGTTTAATCGGAGCAAGTTAAAAAGCATAAAACAATTGTAATAAAGGCAGATGTTAAATATAGCATCAGGAAACTTCGTTTTAAGTGTTTCTTACTAGAGTGGACCTAAATTAAACTCGGAGTAATGACGGGAAAAGACTCAAAAAAAGGTGCAAATAAATCTGGCCCGAGCGGGCAGGCAGCTCAAAATGGCGGACAAAACACTGCGGTGCAAAACGGACAAGCCACAGGACAATACCAAGCATTTGTTCAATCTCACGGACAGGGACCACAGGGTCGTATGATAAATTTCTCCCAGGGTAACTCTTCTTCTTTCCAAGATTTTAATCATGGGGCACAATTTATGCAACCTATGCAGACTAATATGCAAAATCAAATGCAAAATACAAACATGACTAACAATAGAATTGTGTGTGATCAAGGTGTGCCTCAGGCTACGTATATGTGTAACCTTCAGGGCGGAGCCCCATATACTAATACACAAACTAACGGTCCTAATCAACGACCTAGTGATCTACTGGGGCAAAACTATAGTGTACAGGTAAACGATGGCAGCCAAGGAAGTGTATTAGAACTTGTTCGTGAAATGAACAATACCTTTCTGACCAGACTCAATTCGATAGACATTAAGATGTCTAAACTCGAACCTATTGAAAAAGAAATCTCTTTTGCTAGATACGATATCACAGCTTTGAAACGAGAAAACTCGAAACTACGTCGCAAAGTAGACGGCGTAGAAACGTCATGTGCAACAATCAGCTCGCTCTTTGACAATTATAAAACAAGCTGCGAGAAAACCGAAACAGATATCAAAACATTGAATATTGAAAATTCAGTGCTTAGAAACGAAATTTCGGTTCTAGCGTCCAAACACGACCAGGTGAAGGAAGAATTATTAGAACTGAAAGCACGTTCCATGCAAAAGAACCTGTTATTCTGTGCCCTGTTATGCGACGCTATCTACAAAACGAGGAGAACTGAGTCTCATTCGTACGAGATAAACTTTTTATCAACGGTAATTTGTACGAAGGACCAATCGAATGCAACGAATTACCACATAATAATGCGACCGGTGCTCGCCCAAAATTTTCAAATCCGTATAGACGTCAAGAATACGCTAACGTCAATTCGTCTGGCAGACGTCATGAAACAACTGATGCATCTAATAGTATGCCCAGAAACACGCAAAACGATCATTCTTCTGTAAGAAATACCAGCATGACCAGTTCCACCCAACGAAACTTAAATAGAAATGACAGTGTTTATATTAAGCCACAAATAAATAACTCTGCACGAACGGAGTCGAGGCGGTTAGCTAAGACGGCCGAAAACGATATCTTACTCACCAACTTTTTCTCTCCGTTACAATAGACTGAAAGTGACTTCACTCCGATCGGATGTGCAGAAAAGAAAAAGGCAACGTCGCCCTTGATTGAAGAAATCGAGCCCAAAAAAGTTTGTGAAAACGCGAAATACGTCGGCTCCGTTGGAAGCATAATAAAAAGTTAAATAAACTTAACCTGTGGTAACGATGCGGAAATGGAAATCAGCGAAAGTGAGCAAACGACCCAGCCCGGGGACACTGACTATACTGCGCAGTTATCGAATCTTCATGAACAATTACCGCAAGGCACCTTATCGAGTGCATCGACCAATGATGACACGTCTCACACGGATTATAACGGTGTAGATGGTTAGGGGCACGCAGGAGGACTGAATCGTGCACCGTTACATAGCAATAGCTACACCAGATGCGAAACCGAGACTTTCGTACACCTTAATGTCTTAAGCCTAGATGTATGTGGTCTTAAAAATAAATGTATCACTCCGGAGTTTACGAATTATTTACAGAAATTCGACATAATTGGGTTCCAGGAAACAAAGCTTTCAGTGATAGACAATATCGAACTTGAAAATTTCAAAATATTTACTAAAACTAGGGATTCTCGATCTCGGGTTTCATCTGGAGGTATTGCTATGGCTATCAGTGAATCACTTTCGAATTATGTAACGCCTATAGAAACAAAAAGCAGATTGGTTTATTGGTTCAAAATCTCTAGCAAGTTTACCAAATTAGAGACTGACATGCTTTGCGGAGTAGTTTATATTCCGCCAGAATACACACGATACTCTTGCCCTGAACCATTTGTTGAAATTCAAAACGAGCTCGAATTGTTAACTGAGAATGCAAATTATGTTCTTTTATTTGGGGATCTAAATTCAAGAACCGGTAAGCTAGAAGAATACGTGCAGGCCGATCACTTTCTACTGTCGAAACTAAATCTAGGTGACCTGGAAAATGAATATGAAAAAGAGTTGACCATCTTCCAAACAGGAAACGCATCTTCTGTACGAAACGTAACAGATAAAGTCACAAATAATTATGGTTACAAACTCATTAATTTTTGCAAGGAAAACTGTCTCTTTATACTAAATGGTAGACTTGGGAGAGATAAGAACCAAGGTAAAGTGACATGTAGGAATGTCAGCTGTGTCGATTATTTTATAAGTAATGTAAATTTGTTACCATATACTGTGGATATGTTTGTTGATGACTTTTGTCCACTTTTATCAGATGTTCACAATCCAGTAACATTAAAATGTTCCTTTAAGGCTAGTGTACCGGAACACGATACATTATATAAAAAACCCTCAGAACGACAGACAACAACCCGAATACTTTGTCGATAATATAGACATTCTAAAAGTAAGCGAGGTCGAAGAACAATTAAACTTACTAATCGATAATAATTTTGTTGATAACTCGGACATAAACAGTACAGCAACAAAATTAAGTAATATTTTTGTTAATAGTGCTGAACTTTCGTATGGCAAAATAACCAGTAATAATTGTCAGGTACAAAGTAATAAAGCAAAGAACAAAAAGCCCTGGTTCGGACGAGACTGTGCGATAGCTCGTAGAGAATTCCATAGAGCGAACCATCAGTACCATGCAAGAAAGAGTGCCGAAAATAAATTAAACATGAAGGATAAAGGCGTAAAATACAAAAAAATAATACATATAAGTCATAGGCAGTATATACAGTCCAAAGCGAACAGTTTACAAGATCTTAAGAACAGCGATCCGAAAATGTTTTGGAAAACTATATCCAATAAAAAGAGGTCTAAAGCAAATATTTCGACGGAAGCTTTTTATAACTTTATGAAAAACATAAATCAGGACAACGACCAGCATACTGAAGAATCAGTAAGTTACGACAATCAGGAACTCCCTGAATTTAACTTTATCAGCGACCCAATTACTGTTGATGAAATTCGTTTAAATGCACAAAAATTATCGAACGGCAAGTCAAACGGCCTAGACCAAACCTTAAATGAACACATTAAGTCAACACTGCATATTCTAATGCCAGTTAATCATAAGCTTTTCAACTTAGTGTTCGACAGCGGAGTCATTCCGGAATCATGGACTTTAGGAAGCATAATACCAATTTACAAAAATAAAGGCGAACAAAGCAACCCTGAAAACTATCGACCAATAACACTGATAAGTTGTTTGGGTAAACTTTTTCCTAGTATTATAAATTCGAGGTTACAGTTGTTTGCACGAGAATTCGAGCTACTTTCAGAAAGTCAAACCGGTTTCCGTAAACATTACTCTACGTGCGACAGTATTTTTGCACTTCATATGCTTGTAAATATTTTGAATAATCAAAAAAAGAAGCTATACTGTACATTTATAGACTTCCAAAGAGCATTCGACACGGTATGGAGAGAGGGGCTATGGGTAAAAATACTGGCACATAAAATCAGAGGGAAATGCTTCAATATAATATATAATTTATATCAGAATATCAAGTCCTGCGTATTTGTAAATGGAGAAACCTCGGCATTTTTCGATTGCACTATCGGTGTCAGACAAGGAGACAATTTATCTCCTTTTCTGTTTAGCCTTTACCTAAATTTTGAGATCACCGAATGTAAATGGGATCACTTGTGATACGAAACCTACGAATGATATCGACCGAGCAGTAAGTTTTTTCAAATTATTCGTCTTTCTATACGCAGATGATACTGCTCTTGTCGCTGAATCCGCGAAAAATCTACAATACGCACTTGACACGTTTAAGACATATTGCACAACATGGAAATTAACAGTTAATATCAGTAAAACAAAAGTCATCGTTTTTGGAAAAGGGTGAATGCCCAAACACATTGCTTTCTCTTATGACAAAATACCATTAGAAGTTGTTAATAGTTATAAATACCTAGGAATATACTTTACTCGAACAGGATCTTTCCACGTAACCATAAAACACATATACGAACAAGCAAATAAAGCACTCACAACACTGTTAAGAAATGTTCATAACCTTCAGCTTGTCGTAGATTTGCAAATTAACCTTTTTGACAAAATGATTAAGCCGATTCTACTGTATGCATGCGAAGTATGGGGGTTTAGCAACTGCAAATTACTGGAGAAAGTTCAACAACGTTGTCTTAAATCCATGTTTAACTTGAAATCGTCGACACCTAACATATTTGTGTATGGCGAATACGGTGTTTATCCGATAGAAATAGATATACAGACCCGAATGGTTTCTTTTTGGACGAAATTAGTCGAAAGTGAAAGTTCTAAGGTTTCTTCCATGCTATATCAATTCATGTACACTGAATATCGAACAGAAACCTCTGCATGGTAAAACTATGTCAAGAACATCCTCATAAAATGTGGTTTTAGTGGGTTTTGGGATAAACAAAGCGTAGATAATCCTGTATGGTTAGTAAAAAGCGTCAAACAAAAATTGAAGGATATATTCATAAATGAATGGTTTTCAAATATCTCAAATAGCTCCACAAGTTTAAACTATAGGTTTTTTAAGGAAAAGTTCGAATTAGAGTATTACATGTTAAAACTGCCCTTTAATATGAAAAGAGATTTATGCTACTTCCGAACCAGAAACCACAGGCTCTCCATTGAAACGGGAAAATGGGTAGGTTTAGAGATGTCAGATAGAAAATGTAATTTTTGCAAGCAAGAAGTAGGAGACGAATTTCACGTATTGTTATGTTGCTCTGCTTTCAACACAAAACGAAAAAAGTATATCAAACCGTATTTTATTTCAAACCCAAACGTTATTAAGTTTCATGAACTGATGAATGTCAGAAACATTAAACAGCTAAAGGACCTATGTAAGTTCATCAAAATTATATTGCAGTTCGCATCTTCCAATAATAGCTTATAACTTTGTGTATCATATAATTAATTTGCCTATGTACTTATATTATATGTATATAAACTTTTCAGTTTTGGCGATTACTAGAAAGATACATGGTCGGGGGGCATGATGCTTGGATCTTGGATCGACCACATGCACCCTGACCATTTCGAATTCTTTCTCCGAACCATTTATTATTCAAAAATCGCCAGGTCAGGTTGCAAGGGTTTGGACGTCGGTTCAGCCATTTGCAGTCTGGCCATGTTAACCTCTTCATATATCATACATCATATACTGGTATAAAATAGTCAGTTTGGCAGCAACACACTGGCACGGTCTTGGATCAGCCTTGGGTCGACGCTGATCCAACGTCATGACGTTGAATCAGCGTTGGTCCAATGTTGATTCAAGATTGTAAGCCCGTTTGGAAGTGGAATGAGGCAAGGTCAGGGTGCTTAAGATACGGTTATTGGTTTGATCACATGTACCTGGCAACGTTGTTGTATTCTACACCATTATATAACCCGGCAGTTACAGTTTTGAGACACGGTCAGGGTGCCTGGGGTAGGACCTTGCTTCAGCCACACGCACCCTGACCGTGTCAGTACCATGAACACAGTTTTTTTTATTTATTATGTAGCGTTGCTATTTCGCAGTAAGCAGTATCAGGCAATGATACCGGGACATCGTATCAGCCACATGCGCCCTTGTCATGAAATTTAATTGTCAAAACGCTCCGATGGACCGCTCACTTCCCGGAGCTGTCAAGGTGTGGGTGTGGTCAACCGGGAACTTGACAGTCCCGGGTGAGACGTCCTGCAAGTTGTGTTCGTGTGAAATAATGTATACAATAGTTCCTGTATTTGTATTGTTTACCTCTATTTGTTCATTTACTAATTACATCTTTTTTTCTTTTCTTTGAAATGTTTAAGAACATTATTTCTAAATCAGACGAAGATCTTTTCTGAATAGATTCTAAGCGTCAACAATTTGAATGAATACAATAATCAGCTGCTTCGCCGGCAAATGAAATTCAGATGATACCGCAAGGATTCTAAGGGTTGGGACATCTAGGATGATCAGCTGATGATAATCGTAAGTGCCCTGAAAGTTGAACTGTTTGGTTTTTCCCGGTGCGAGGTCGGGGGGCAATAGGAACAGTGGAGGCCCCGATCAGACTGCTCCCGCAAGGACGGTCTGATCTGGGTCTGCCCCGTTTGCTCAGACCTATTTGTTACGGCGTTTATAATCATGTAGACAGTGAATGTCCCGATCAGACTGCTCCTTTGGGGGCGGTCTGGTCTGGGCCTACCTCTACCTCTTTTTGCTCAGACCTATCTGTCCCGATCTTGATAACCTTGCGGTATATAACATGAAACAGTATATTAGATAAGAAAACAACAGCAATAAATATTGATATAAAATCAAGAAATTAATAAATTTTACTTACAGCAGCGAAATCATAATTCCTGCGAAAACTTGTTAAAGAATAATTCGGTCAGTGACAAGATTAAAAGCTTTCTTCGTGCACTATATCAGCAAGGACTCGTGCTGCCTACAGGTTTTCTTGTAGGTATGCACGGATTTTTGCTGCATATAGTGGACTCATTATGGGAGACTTTTATTGCCAGTCCTCCTGGTTAACATAGGGAAAATGATTTTAAAAAATGGGAGAAGAAAAACATATCTTTGATATCATTTGGCTACTGTCTAACTTAAATGTATGTATTTTCCCTGTTTAGCACGTATATGAAAATGTTTCTGCTGTATTATTGTACTCCACGCATGCTTATTCGTTTATATTTATATTTAAACCTCTGTCGCCATATTTTTTACGGAAAGAGTGAATAAAAGAATATATATATATATATAAAGTATTTACTAAGCTAATTGCCGTCATTTACAATGACAAAACTATGGTGAGATACTTGCAGCTATACATCACGATAAGATTTGTTCAAGCTGATAGAACAATGGGACCTTTGAAAAGTGCAATGTGTTAAATGTGTGCCATCACACAATCACTAAACCTGACAAAACACACCTTTTCGAGTTATTTTGCATCCAGTTACATAAATATGGACCTATAAAGGGGTGTGATAGTATGGACCTATCAAGGGATGTGATATTAGTAGAACTTGAAAAGGAACTGAACCCCCCTTCCCACTTTCTCCTTGAAAGTGTTGTATGGCCTGTTTATTGTGATATTTCATGTTCTTTTCCGGAAAGCTGTGACTAGCCTAGTAAAATGAAATCTCGCTTGATCATGTAGATTCAAAGGACATGAATTCGATTTAAGCCGCAAATTTGATGTATATTAAGCCAAACCGCCATCGCAGTTTAACCTACATTGAAATAAATTACAAACCTGACATCAGCCCCGACAGTCTGAATTCGGAACGACATATAACAGATAATTTATCAAAAGCTACTAAAATCTAGTTCTTATCCGGCATTCAACCCTTTTCCGAGCAAAAGTAGATCTATAAACGTAACTATACCGAATTTATTGCGACAGACGCGAGTTTCTGTAGTGAACTTTCCCAGTGTCGGTAAGCGCCAGAAACCAAGTTTGCAGCATATACAAAAGCGAGGTTAAAAATATTGACTGTTAAACATGTTTATGACAGTTAAAACAGCACATTTGGGTTTCGGGTCTTGTCACCAGTGGCATAAAGATCTGAATTAATAATTGAGCCGCGACACTAGAAAACCAACAAAGTGGCATGTACGTCCAGCGAAAACTCAGATCAGCCTGGGCATACGCCCAATCTGACCTGAGTCTTCACTGTCAGCGTGGAGTACATTTCCTTTGCGAAGACTCTGATCAGACTGGGTGGATGCCCAGGCTGATCTGAATGTTCACTGGGCGCACATGCGACTTTGTTGGTTTTCTCGTGTCACGGCTCAATTACTTTTGCTCTGTTTTAGCAACGGATGGCACAGCACGAATCAAATTATCATGCCCCGCAGAGTCACAGACAGTTTGTATGGGTAAGTTACATATCTTGTTCACTGATCAAAATGCGAAAAAAATGAAGATTCATAAGTATACCTATACGAGAGACGAGCGTATTACTGGAGCATTTATGGATATTTCTACAAATGTATTTTGCAGTTTGCGTGAATATCAGCCATTAGCCAAAGATTTTTCAGTTTCATGAAAAGTAAAACACTTGAAAAGTACAATTTAACTTTTAGCGTCTGATTTCTTCTTGTACTGCGGTCATTTTGACTAATTTCAGATTGTCCTGCGTTATCCCATCCCGCCAATGGTCAGGTCTCGCCGACAACCACCGTGCCATTTGGACAATCTGCCACATATTCTTGTAATATGGGATACACTTTGGTAGGGGACAATACCCGGACATGCCAGATGGACGGATCTTGGACAGGCAGCGAACCCACGTGTGGAAGTTAGTATTTATTATCGTTTGTACAGCAGTATTATTATTTGTATGCTTCATATGGGATAAATTAGAATCTGAAAGAGTTCCTTCGAGAGCAGAGAACACATTCGAAAGAAGGAACATGGGCCATGGGACATTTCGGCTATTCAAGCCTCAACAGTGAACCTGACAATATCTGGCGATGGAAGCCAGAGAAAAGCATACTGTAATTTCTAAATTCTAATAAGGCAGTCGGTTGAAAGACTGGTAAGTGTCGAAAGAAGTCCAAATCATTAAAAAGCGATGATCTAGAAAAAGAGTCTCAATCAATAAAAAAATCTGATTTCTCAGAATATATCCTCTGATATCAAAAGACAAAATAAATATAATCTGCACTATGGATGATGTACATGTACGGGGAGACGTTTTACGGCCGCCACACGGCACAACACCAGCTGCAGTAAACTAAACTTCTATACAACACAGGGAAGATTCATTTTTCCATCAAAATTCTTTTCAATGAATTTTCTATACTCTTGAAGTAGTTATCTCTAGGAATATTAGTAAATGGCGACACGGCAGTGACGTCATTTCTGGGTGTTAGACTGATAGCCGATGTGAAGCATTAGCACTTAAACAACAATGAAGTAAACAGTTTTGTTTTCGTGCGGCACATTCGTGCAAAATTAATTCTAAAGTAAGACCACTTGGACAGAAGGAACTCATCGGAGAAGCGAAAACAGCTGATCCAGTTCTAATCACTCCTAGTTGTGCAGTAATATCATGTTGCAATGCTTCACACAGCCTCAGTACCAGCAATAGTTCAAATTCTTTTGCAAATTGACTCAGACCGAGTCTGTTAACCTCAAATGACCTGAAAATATAATAAAATGCAGCGAGATTTTTCAAGACCGACACAGGGAACTCCACACCAGCTGCAGTGAAGATAAAATGAGTCGCGGCACGACAAAACAAACGAAGTGACTGTGCGCCCAGCGCAGACTCAGATCAGCCTGGGCATCAGCCTAGTCTGACAGAGTCTTCGCTTTCCACATGGACGTATCTTAGACCCTTGGCTACCTTCTAAGCTCTTAGCAAAGAGTCCGATCAGACTGGGCGGATACCCAGGCTTATTTGTGTCTGCGCTTGGCGCACAACCACTTCGTTGGTTTCTTGTGTCGCGGCTCAAATGCATTCTGACGGAAGACCCTCTGAAAGTAAAGGGCACATCAGGCACACGAAAACAACAGACCACGTATAAATGTAGTAAATGTTGCAAGACTGCAGACGTCCCAAGACATCGTTTTTTGCAACCTGAATCGGAATGAGCTCAATAATTCCAAGCGACATAAAGTATGAAATCAGGTCTCAGATGAAGTCCGCAGTTATAACATATAACATGTAGCTCCTTATTTCAACAGGTTGCCCCGTACTATCCAATCCAAATAATGGAGCGGTTTCAGTCACGGGATACACAGTTGGTCATACAGCTACATACACGTGTTCAACAGGGTACTTGCTGACCGGTACTGCCACAAGAACATGTCTGGCAGGCAATAGTTGGTGTGGAAGTGAACCAACATGCACAGCTAGAGGTAGGTTTCTACACGAACATAAGTGTAGCTCTTGGTTGATAAGATATTCCGATTGTAAGACTGTGTTACTTAACACTGTATGGCTGATTTAAAACTAGCTTTGTGACCGACTACCAAGAAAATAGCTATTTAGTTTGCTTTCCATTCTGTATGTCCTACTACCGGTGTTGTTTCTGCATTTACTATTTTTCCTTTAATGTCGTGTGTTTCATGAGAAATTTGATCGTAACAGTTTTTCATCATAGCCGCTTTGGACACTGTAGAGGAAGGATATAATTATTATCTTGCTCTCTGATTAGTAAAGAAGAACCTGGCGCCGGAGAGAAACAACCTATACAGCTATACGTATAATCTTCTTTTCCTGACTTATATGATTGTAGATTTGATCAAGTGGTGGGTTTGGAGTGTTTAAGGTGGTGATTTATGGTAAATGTAAAAATCTGCATAAAACCATAAAAAAGTAACGTATCTCCCAAAAAGTTATTTTTGGTTGTTCTTTACAGTTTAGAATACAAAATATACGTACATGCTGCTGAAAAAAGTGTTTCTATAAGGAAAGATGAAAGGGTAATGTTCTGCGAATAAATCTGAAAAAGTAATATCGTTATTGAAAATTTACGTAGTGCTGAAGGTGCATTATTGCATAATGAAGAGCGTCCTAGCAATTATTTATTCCAACTCTTTCTCAAATTGTAATGTAGACCAGATGAAAACGGTAGCTTTTTCTCAAATGTTCAACCATGTACAAAGTAAATGTACACTGGACGCATTTTTTAAATATAGGGTAGGCAAGCATACCTATGTTAACACCTACAATATAAATAATACATTACTGACATGATCAGTGGTGTGTAGATGAAATTGTTCAACCTTGTTAAAATAGTATCACCTGTCTCACCTGTGTGTTTTGACAAAAACATTTGGACACAGATTACATCTTTTTTCATCTGCTCAGCCTGATAATGTGTAAAAAAGTTTGAAAAAAATTATTGCTAGGACGCTCTCCAATATGCAACAAGGTACTCTAAGCACTAAGTATATTTTCAATAATGATATTAATTTTTCAGATTTATTCGCAGAAAATTACCCTTTGATCTTCTCTTATAAAAACACTTTTTAACATTAACAAATGCTGCATTTTGGGATTTTAAATTATGAGAAACAACATAAAGAAGGCATCCGCTAAGTTTTGGAAAGATCAGTGTTATTTTGAGTATTTTATGCAGATTTTTGTCTTAGTCCCAAATCAGTGATTATCTCCACCTTAACAAGGCCGAATATTTTGCGTTTACGAACAATAGTATAATCCATAGCGAGAGTCATGTGCATGTAAAGCAGGTTTAATTGTCCAAGTGATTCATTGTTCATAATTTTTTTAGGATGGTCTAGCAGTTGCCTGCTGGGAAAGAGCTGACATCTCGGCATTTCCCATGTCTTGTTTTGCTTTGTGTGCCGCCTTTATTATGTTCCTTTCCCATTAATGCTTTGGATAGGATGTGGCAAAGTGATGATTGTATCGGTTTCTGATCTTTGCCTTCTCAGCTACCTATCATTTCTAGACCTAAGTCAGCTTTGGCCGTTGTAAATTCACACGTTCCATAATTCTGCTATCCTTGCGGTCAAAGGTGTGCGTTCGCTTTTCGATTAAGCCTTTTTCTGTCATTTTTGTATGTTTCGTTTCACAAATTCCTTTTCAGGTTGGTCCAAGTTTGGACCGTTTGAACAAACTTTCGCCCCCCGCCCCCTAAAGGGTCATTGGTTAAAATTGGCCCAGTGGCTTTTGAGGAGATGTGTGAAATTGTCAAAATATGAGACACCAGGGTCAAAGGTCAAAGAATGGCTTTGACTTCTTGTACGCATAAATTTTCATGTACTCATTAAGATGACTGTATATACCAATTTTCAGGTCAAAATCCTCGTTTCCAAGAAATCCCATGTTCTAGCATTTTTCTATATAAAAGCTACAGAAAGCAAATTTGACCTTACCGTTAAAAGGTCAAGGTCAGCCCAAGGCCAAAATTTGATCAAATTTGGTAGTACTCGCGAACCCGATGCTACATACCAAGTTTCAAGGCCATCGGCCTACTGGTACTGTAGAAGATTTTTAAGGTTTTTACCATATATGGGCGTGGCGGCCATGTTGGTCATATGACTAGAACCGTTTAAACAAATGTTCGTGCCCCCACACCATAGAGGCTCTATATGAAATTAAGTTACTATTGGCACAGCAGTTTCGGAGAAGAAGTCGTTTGAAAATATTGACGGACGGACGACGGACGGACGAAGGACAATGGAGCCTGCCTATCCTATAAGCTCCTCGGAGCCGTTGGCTCAGGTGAGCTAAAAATGTTCAACTATTCCCTTTTTCACTTTTTCGTCAAACGTCAGAACTTATATATATTCTTGAACGTAAAGAAAAGGCACACCTTCCATTTTATAAGCCCTGAAACATCCATGCTTATCATACTTACATCAGTTGCGCCAATTTACAATCTGAGCCTTATTGTTCAAAACTAACGACGTCATTACTGAAAATTTCGTTAAATTTCAAACGTTAATATCTCCAATTCGCCAATATTTCATTGAAAAAATGTGAGAAGTTTTTGCATTGAAAAAGCACAAGCTTGTGCATTGCAAAAGCTTCTCACATATTTTAAACCAAACATGTCAGTGTATTTGGCTATCATAAAACACTTAACGAGTTGATCTCTCGAGGAGCTCGTTAGTTTAGCGATGCTTTGAACAACTGGGTCCTGATGTTTAACTTATGATGTTTCCCTACTTCTGGTACAAAGCACTGGATGACAGTTTTATGGTGGCAGCAGACTGTTCCACAGTTATCAGTCATTCCACATGTGACTCCAACAAATGTGTTTGTGCAAGTGGCTACCGGAAAGAGAACAATGCATGCGTGGCAGCAACAAGTGAGGAGCCTGGTAAGCAAACAAGCTTGTTATACATAGATTAAACTAAATATATCTAATTGATCTAATTTGCTTGACTATTGCCATTGGTCATGTTTTCCTTATTATTTATAGTACAGTATTCGACAGCAAACTTATGTTATTGTCTGTCCGGTAGCGATGACCTCATTGTACGCGTTCGAGGATAATGTAGTAATTACAGTACTCAGCAAGATACCTTTTACTACCGCAAAACAATAAGAATGTTCCCCTCCCCCTCTTCCTTACACCCCACACCCCAACACTCAAAGAGTTCGCAGTATTCAGACCGAGATGAGACAATGCAATTATAGGGTTGCAGAGATAGAGGATCTTACATGAGTGCCTATGTATTATTGAATTTATTAAACGAGTTGGGGAAAAGATAAGATGCCAGGCTGTGCCGAGCATCTTATTGGTTTTCCCCAACGAGTTTAATAAATTCAATAATACAAGAGCACGAATGCAAGATTCTATTTATCATATGACACTTAAATCGCATTTTATTAGCAAAATTGGCACTAAAAAGTCACGATTTCGCCATTGGAAAACGCGACATTTTTATGGACGACAACGCATAACGTTACGACGTAATTTGCATATTTAATCCACTAGCGGATTATCGTTTTTAATGCATGGCTTTATTACACTCTCAGATACGACGTCATATGATAAAATGTTATCCAGGATTTAAGGTAAACTAAAGTGCAGTCAGTACTCTGGTTAAAATAACATTCGCTATTCCCGGCGTAGTTTAAAGAGAGTTTAGTATTCATGCCCAAAATGAAGCGTTGCGGTTCGCAGCATATTTATTGGGCAACGAGGACGCCTACACCCAAAAAACGGAAATTGCAATCTCTTTGTATCAAAATGAGATATAAGAAGGCGTCGGTCAAGCATGGAAGTGAATAAATACACAGATAGTACTAATGGCATAATTACAATACGATAGAATTTACTGCAGACCTCAAAAGTACTGGAACTTTACTGACTTTCACAAGCGGAAGGAAATCATCATTTTTACTGATTTCCTAAATGTCTGCGTCGTCGAAAAAGACACTGCGGTCTTTCATTATCTTGTTCGAATTTTATAATGGATTTAATCCACGACATGATAAATATTCATGAGCCGCGACACGAGAAAACAAACAAAGTGGTTGTGCGCATAGCGCAGACTCAGATCAGCCTGGACATCTATCCAGTCTGACCAGAGTCTTCGCTGTCTGCATGGAAGTAGGTTAGACCCCTAGCTACCCTTTAAGTGCTTAGCGAAGAGGTTGATCAGACTGGTCGGATGTACAGGCTGATATGAGTCTGTGCTGGGCGGCCAACCACTTTGTTGGTTTTCTCGTGTCGCAGCTCATTGTGCTTTGTTCAGTCTGGCCTGTGATAACTTCATGACGACCAGAAAGTTGGTCACTTTGCTCTCCGTCTATAAGAGTGTCAGCGATTTGTGATCCTACGTTTTACCACTATTTGCAAAACAAAGTAGAAACAGATGAATATTTAAGTTTTAAACTTGAGTCCGTAATAATTAAAATGTATCCAGACCAACTTTAGTGCGACAGACGCGCGTTTCTTTATTTAACTTCTTCAGTAATCTGTTTTTAAGCTTACATCATAATCCCAGAACTCTGTGATAGAAACATTGAATTACTTCTTTTCCATGTCGCCTGATCGGTTCAACAATTTTCTTTTCATATTTGAACTCGCCACAGGCATTTAAGGTGCCACGAAACGAAAAAAAATATATACTGAACATATGTTTAAACACCAAAATCTGAGACCAGCCTGCACATTCTGGTCATAGGCTTTGCTGTTAGCATGTTTCATGTTACGACCCTGTGCAGTCTATATGTTGATTGGTTGTATTGAGAATCCCCACACGCACCTACTGCAAGCACAGTAGGCCTTTGCCCGAGTATTAACCAAAGTAGTAGGACGCCCTGGCACTGAAAGTTACCCAGCACCATCGTCCGACCGCAACCACACCCGATTAAAACGAAGTGTCTAATTACTCTGCTCAGACTGGTGCGAGTTTCAGTGTTTGCAAATACGTAAGCATTGTTTTTTCACGGGAGGTGGCTCAAAATAATTTGCGGCAAGAATATTTATGTTGCACATTTTGTTTTTGTTTTCAGATGATGGCTTTCCTCCCGGGACTATTGCTGGAATTGTAGTAGGCTGTTTACTTGGCTTAGGAATCATAGTAATAATAGCTGTCATTCTTGTCTATTGCCTGAAACGTTCAAATCAAGTAGGTTCATGACGGCAAAGGGAACTATTGTGATTTGAGTGCTTTCTTGTTGTTTAATTATAGCTTGCCGTTTGTGTACTTGACTCAGGAACTATTATTATACCTGTGTGTGCACTGATGACGTCCAAAGTATCATACGAGCTCCACTTCTTAACAAATTGTAACTCAATTAATCGAATTTAAGTGGTTTGCATGAAATATTATGATAACAAGCATTGCAGAGCATCCACAACTAAATCCGGTCGACGTTTAGTTGCCTGTATTAGATATTTCTCAGGGGAACACCACTGCAATTAATTTAGCGTCTACTGTGATATGCCTTTGAAAAATGAATGCGGGTTAGCTTCATTTGATTTCTAATCTCTTAGAAGGTAAATAGAGAAAATACTTTATTCACTTCCATAGAGATGATTTGGCATTAGTCAACGTCAAAGGATAAATACATAATACAGATAGTATGGTTATTAGTTCTTACTTGCTTGCGCAATAGTGCACTGTTTCAGGCAGAACATATTCATTCTCGGAAAACGTAATGTTTCTGCAGACTTTCTATATCGTTAACTGGTCACAAAATTTTGGCGTTTGAACTCCAGTGCAGAACCATCCCAGTTCTAAGCGCTATTTGCCGAACAATGTTTTCAGCCTATGGGTGCATGGCCGAAAGCGGCTTTAGTCTTTTGCAGGGCTTATCGGAACCAGAAAAATGTAGGTGGCTCTGATTTTAACGATCAGTTCAGAAAAATTGTCGTTCGTTACAAACGTACTGGATATAACGTAAATGTAATGCTACAGTCTGCATGTTTAGTAGTTAACCAAATCAAGGTTAATAACTCAGGTATCAGACTCATTGATGGGTCCGACATAAAGCTACTTTGTTTAGTTAGTTCGAGCCTTGTCTGTTGTTTGGTTATTCGGGGTCTAATTGATGGTTTTCTATTGCTCCGGTAAATCAGTAGTGTTGCTTGACTTCCCAGGGGTCTCCTGGTTTTGCAATACGTTATTTCCGTCCGGTCCTCATCTTTGATCTTTCATAAGTCTTATACGTGGTTTGTTTGTTTCCGATGTTGTTTCATTGATGGGTTAGGAAACCTTCACGCGGACCAAACAGCTAAATAAATGTTTCGAACCACTGCAGAAGTAGAGGGCGAGGTTTGGTACCACTAAAACATGTTTAAGCCCCCCCCCCCCCCCCTCACCCCAGTTATCTTTTGCTGACCATCCCAAGGAGGCACTTCTGTTGTGGTTCCTTGGTGTTACACTGTGCTATGTCCACTTGCCTATGTTCTTTGGCGGTTTGGTCACCTGTTTTGCTGCTCAATCTGCCTTATGTTTTGTATACAATAGATAAAAATATTTATCGATTCTTTTTTGATTAGGGTAGCTGAATGACCTCCTGTTTGGGAAAGAGCTGCTCATTCGTTTTACCGTGCCTGTCTTTTGTAAACTTGTGTCAATTTTCTGTATGTGCGTACTTCTTTCCCTGTTAGTTTTGGGGGCGGGATGTGGGCTTTAATTGTATTAATTCCTGATCATTGCCTATCTTTTTACTTTGTACCGATATCATATAGCATGGCAGCATATCAAAGTTTTGTCAGTCATGGCACTCGTTTGCTGATCACGTATTGTAAGTTTGATATATATGTTCATTGCTTATATGAGCCATATGCGAGTTGCCCTGTTCATTATGTCTACGTTCGTTTCTGCACACGGGTAATTTCGTAAGATGACTTGCAATCCGGAGCAAACCTCAGCATAGCTGTCTTTAAACTGCTGACTGAAATATGCTTGACAGATTGAAATCTTGTTTCGATAGCCGACTTCCAATCACGGTGCCAATTCTAAAGGTAATGATCGCAGACTGTTTTATAAGCTTCACACATTTATTATAGAACTGGGGAGTGTAATGAGGAGAAATCAGGAGACGCTGATAATATCATACAAACTACCTGGCACAGCTCGAATATTTCCATTACGGACTGGTATAATAAACATGAATCCACAGGAGCTCTTTACGCCTCAAATTTAGACTTAATTCCACTGGAGCTCTTTACGCTTTAAATTTTAGTCTCGCTGTCTTTCTATCGAACCCGCCTTTTGTACTTGCAAGAGTGTTTCGAAATTAAGAGGATTGCAGGGGAGAGGGATGTGAGCACAGTGATCTGCGTTTCTGGTATCGAGCACAGCACCAGACCGGTGCTAATATTTTTTTAAGTTCGATGAATCGCGCTATAACCTGGTAGGTGCTATATTCTGACGCACAAATCAGATTATTTCCTTATATGAGCCACGACACGAGAAAACAAACAAAGTGGCTGTGCGCCCAGCACAGTCTCAGATTAGCGTGGACATGCGCCCAGTCTGGTCAGGCTCTTCGCTAAGCGCTTTTAGGGTAGCTAAGAGTCTAAGCTACCGCCATGCGGAAAGCAAAGACTCTCACCAGACTGGGCAGATGAAAAGGCTGATCTGTGTCAGCGCACAACCACTTTGTTGGTTTTGTTTTTTAGCGGCTCATATACTGCACCAATTAAAAAAAAAAGGAATCGGTGTGGGGCGAGAGTGCTGACATAAAGAATGTTTTATGTAATAGATGACGTGAGGACTGTTGCATTTATAGTGGAGCAAATATGATTGCGTAAGTGGCCTAGAAAAGGGAGATAGTGGTCTACGGAGTGTAACATTATGGTATTTCTCATCATTGACTCTAATGAGTTCAAACTTTGAATGTTCTCATTACTTCAGAAAGCTAATCCTTTGCTTCGTTTATCTGTTATTTAGTGCTTGTTGGGAGACGGTCAAACGTCGCCCATACGTTGGTATAATTTTGATTTTGTTTTGGACCTGACAGGTAAAAATGAAATTCTTTTTTCAACTGGAAGTTAAAACATGACGGTACTGCAAATAGTTAGCCATTGATTTGTAAAGTTTGTGAATATATCGATTGTAAATTAAAGAAGAAAATAACTAATATAGCTAAATGTGATTATAACCTGAATACTTCAGGGTGTTGCTTCATTTCTTCTATTTCTGAGGCTAGGTTTTCTAGCACTGCACAATTTTTGGCTACGGGAATGCATGTTTGTTGGCAGAACGTCTTGTTGTTTGACTTGGTAAGGGTGTGCTGAATTGTAAGAGATTATAGCATTTCATTTTTGTACAATCGGTTTCTCAGTTTATGTCATACAATTAATACACAATCTATCAATAATTGTATAACAGATAGATGTACATGTAAGAAGTTACAGCGTAATACGTTATGTATTGTATCTCTATTTGCAGGGTAGATTGGCGATTGTTTTATCTAAATTGTAAAAAAAAATATCAGCTAAATAGCATTGAAAGACTAAAACTGCACAATAGTAATACTGCCACATTTTATCAGTACTTTACGGGACACAGAATGAAAAAGTCAAAGTTTACATACGGTAGGTATAATTTTTCTTCGACCAATTATGTAATATTGATTGAGGGCTTCTTCAATACTTGTATTCTCTACATGGCTTATATTCATATTCATATATTCATCTCTTTACTGTATTGCATATAGATGTTTCATGCACGCCAGATACCCAGCAAGCATGGCTAAATGGGTCCCATATGGGCAGAACCGTGGCATAATGCCCAAATAGGACCGATATAGGTCCCATATAGGAACTTTAGCCCACATGGGACCCACATAGGGCCATTATTGGTCTTTTTATTTTCTAAAACACATATAATTTTGTGCTGATGACAGAAAAATGTTTATATTTGTTTTTCATCTATACTATTTCTCTTTACAAGACAGTTTAGGTGGTTATTTATGGAATTTTATATCCAATCATTATCATATTGGTCCCATATGGGTAAACCCACATTTTGCCCACATTACACCTGAAAAATATATTATAAATTTTTATTTACAATCAATATACTCATTAAATAACAAAACTGAAAATAAAATCAATCAAGTTCAATACTTCTTTCACCATTTGTATCTTTTTATTGGTCATTTACGTCTTATCTCTTACAAATGTGCAATCAAAATTCAAGACAGACTGGAAATAATATACTGGACAAAAAAAGTTAGGGATCAAATATTTGACTGAAGCTTGAATCATGAAAAAATTGATTTTCAAAAAACATTTTCTTCTGTTCAGTACAGCTGTCAAAGTCGCACAGGACTGCATGAAAAATATTGGAATTTGGTCACGTGACACACCAGTAGAACCGAAGAAACAGACGTAGTGAAAATTTGCATTCCCATAAAATCAAATATCCATGACTCTTGAATTTAACCATGCAAAAGCATTGCCAGTGCTCATTGATACCTCCGGGGGTCTGAAGCACTGCATGACAGCTACCCGGTACCCTTTTGGTAAATGCTAGAGGCTCATTTCGGGACTCCTTTGCCATTTTTCATGAAAACCCTGTATTAGCTCTCCAGGAGTTTCCTGAAGCTTCTGGTGATTAGAATTGGTGTGTTGTAACATCTGGTAAGCATGTTCAACCAGATTTAAAACTTGTGATCGACTAGACTTGCCCGTAGGGACGATAGTTTCTGTCCCAAGCTGCTGGTTCATCACAATAACACTGTAAGAATGCGCATGTTTTGTCCATTAAAATGATTTAATGGACCAAATTAAGCGAAAACGGTTAGAAACAGACTTTACACAGCTAATCTGCGCACTTGCATGCTGGTTATGAGGCCAGGATTGGTGTGATTCCATGGAAATGCGAGGCGACAGTCGACAAAAAGTAACACAAATTACAAGGTGGGTCACTGGACTCATGTTCTGTTTACAGATGAGTCCAGATTTGTATGAAGATATCCACGATGATAGGACAAGGGTGTGACGCCTGCCATGTACACGTCGTGTAGACTATGAATTAAATCATGTTGTGGATAATGTGGAATATGACATGTCTAGAAGAGGTTGGGTTATGGTATGGTCCGGCATCTTGATTGGCAGCTGTGTGGACTTGCGCATACTAGACAGAAGCTCTCTGATTAGTGTTCAAGCTAGGAATGACATGTTTTATCCAATTACGAGACCGTTTGCTGCAGTTTTTGGCGATGACATCATCAAATCACAGGGCAAATGTGGTGGATCAGTACCTAGCGACAGAACAATCGCCCGCACTTACATGTCAATTTTATCAAAAGTTTTAAATCCGATTGAGCATGCTTGTGACATGCTACACCGCCAATTCTGATCACCAGAGACTTCCTGAAACTCAAGGAGAGCTTATTCAGGCCTTTCGTGAAAAATGGTAAACGACTCCCTAAGTGGGCTTCTGAGGATTTACCAGAAGGAAACCTAGTGGCTGTCATGCATTAATTCGGGCCCTTAGAGGTCATACTGAAAACTGAAAATGATTTTGAATGGATAAAGTCACAAATAATGGACTCTCGTTTTTGTGTATATGCCAATTTTCACTTCGAATTTTTGGGTATGCCTGTTTATTCATTCCTGCCGGTGTGTCACGTGATCAGATTCCAATATGTCTCATGCAATCTATTGCAGCGTTGTTAGATGTATTCAACAGTAGAAAATGATTTTTGGAAAATTATTTTTTTCCATATAAAAATTTCAGTCTAATGTTTGATCCTTAACTTTTTTTGTCCAGTATATTTTCCTGCAATAAGTTTACCTATGTAGAACGGACTGAACATCTCGAATAACTTCCTACAAATCGCTCAGTGGGCGATGATAGGATACTTCATTTGTGCATTTCTGCGCATTTGACATCGTCTACCTCTCGTGGAAGCTGTTTAAAAATTCAATAACACAAAAATATCAACAGTAAGTAATAAATCTACCTACTAAAATGGGCTGAACATGGGCCAAATCTGGGATGGGACCCATATGATTCCCATCTGTGACCCATATGGGTTTACCCATGTCGGTCCCACATGGATCCCGGTTGCAAATCCCATCTCAGTCCCATATGGGTTTCCCATATAGGATCCATATAGAATCCCATATTTTTTGCTGGCTTGGTAAGGATATCCGTGAGTTTGAACTGTTCCGAAAATTCTTATCTCACCAAAGTTACCTAAAGCTATATATTTTAGTTGGTTGGGACCGGAGCCTTTTTGTCTGTTGCTTGGTCCACCGGGGCTCAACTGGTGACCTTCTTTTGCTTCAGATTTCCAGTGGGGTTGTTTGGCAGGCCAGGGATCTCCACCTGTCAGACGGCCCGTTGTATTTGTTCAGTCCTCGTCTTTGCTTCTTCATGGTGTTGAAATTTGATTTATGTGTTTACCGTGATGATTCATTGACGAGTTGGAGGGTTATCATGCGAACTGAACAACCAACTAAATGTTTTGTACCACTTCAGAAACTGAGGGTGAGGTTGGGCCTGTAAAATCGATTTAAGCCCCCCCCCCCCCAGTAATTCAATACTGACCGTTCCAAGGCGGTAGTTATGTTGGGGTTCTCTGTTGCCTGTTTTTGGTGTCAGAGTTTCTGTGATGTTTTACCTTATGTATGTTCTTATTATTTTTGGTTCGGTTTGGGTTGCTGAGTGGCCACCTTTTGGAAACACGCTGCTCACTCGGTTGGCCATATGTTCTCTGTATCTTGATTATTTGTAATCTTAGTTGTTTCCAACTATGGTTTGAGGGCTGGATTTGGATTTTGATTGTTTCAGTTCCTGGTCTTTGCATACTTTTTACTTTCAAATCGACTATCTTTGACAGAGTTATCGCCTATGCTTAGATACACTTTGTTGGTCCGAAATCTTGCCTACATCTTTCATCGGTTATATTGTTGAAATTTTGTAGACTTCCTTTTATTTCTTGGTCCTTTGTGATCATTGAGTTCATTTGAGTAATTTTGAAACTAGAGTTCCGCTTAAGCCGGTGCTAGAGGGCATGGCTGGTGTCGCACATTTCGTTACTAGTCATGACTCAATTAAGCCGAATCTGCTATTTTCTGTTATTTGGTGTGTTCCTTGTTTCCAAAGGATCTTACTTTTGAATACATATTCCTTCCTATGATACGAAGATGGGCATGTGATTATAGAATTTTGATTCGACTATTTGTGATAAAGTTATTGCCCATGCTGACTTAGACTTTGTTCCCACAAATCTTTCAACGTCTATGATTGGACTGACTTGATATTATGCAGAATATTGTGTCATAATCTGAAGATGTGTGTGTGATTTAAGATTTTCAAATATCATTTTTTGACAAAGGTATGTCCCTTTCTCATTTTGACATTTTTCTAACTTTTTAACCATTTGACCCAGTTAACTGATTTTGGTATACTCTATGTATTTGATGTGATAATTATTCCGATTTGGTTTGGTCTTGTTATATTTGTTATCATCAGAGTTGTTCCCCTTCTTTACACGATAAACATCCCATTTAGTTAATATGATAACTTCAAGACTGTTCATGTTTGGCTTAAGTTTCTGTCACATTTCATACGTCGGGTGACACTTGGCCTATAGCCTTTTATTTGTATTGGTTGGGCTTGTCGTGGGTTCTTGCAGATTCAGAAATCTACTTTCTGATGCCATTGCTTTTCGTCTTTCTCGGTTCACTATAGTTGAAGTGGCTCGATGATGTATGCCTATGTTTGCGATTTAAAACGTAGGCAACTCTTACTTGAGACCTGCGGATAATGTCGGTAAGCATGGCTCGGAGAGAGATGCACGTTGCTTGCCGAGATCTTCCTCTCTAAATTTTGGGGTTAAGCGATACTAAAGAAGTTAAATACAGAAACATGCGACTGCCGATCTAAATTTGGTTATCATACAGTTTGATGTTAAGCATGTGTAGCATCGACTTGCAGAAATTTAAGCGTGATGTCAGGGAATGGAATATTTAAAGCCGTAGCTGGTGTGAGTGTTTGCACTTCTGTAATCCAAAAGATATTACACTGTAGCTTTCTGTTTTCCAGGTACAGCGTCGTTTAAAAAAAGATGAAAAACAGTCAGAAGAGGTTTGTATAATTATTGGCTCTTTATTGCAAAATGTGTCTGATCATCTATGCAAACAGGTTGCTAGTTTTAAAGAAATAGGCACTCTGAATGAATATACCCCTTTATGAAGAAATCTCGAGCCTAGGATAGGATACAGAAAGTAACAAATAGTGTCTGGTTTTGCAAAACCTAGAGAAATACATGGCACTGTACCCATACCTGTTAAGACGATCGTCAAGGCGCGTCGAGTTTTAATTATTTCAATGCAGCTTCCTGTACATTCCTTTCAGCGAAGGCTGAGGCCCATCATTTTCGCCTGCCTTCTGAATGGGGATCTTCTATTAATAGCAAGTTGTTCCTTCAAACCTTGACACCCTCCGGTTTCATTGTCTGGGGATGCAAACAAAAGCCATAGAAATTGTCTCATGTAGTTTAAGTACGCAGGAAAGCATGGTGGCTTACACCTATACCTTAATATCTTAACGAGCTAAAATACCAAAGTGATAGTTGTTTGCCCTTTGCAGCATGGAATTTGAAGTACATAGTGCAAAATTTATACTAGTTTGTTTTACAAAATGGCGCTTTTCCGAGCAAGTCAGACGACATCTCACTGGTATTTACATTTGTTCAGCAATTTGCTTAGAGCTTAAGGATTCGAAGAAGTTAAATACAGAAAGGCACATCTATTGCAATAACTTTTGTGAAGGATTATTCATTTTAACTAAATGCTGCAACCTATGGTGACGAGGATCTTTATATTCCGTTTCAAAAGAATTTTTCTTTCATAAGAAAAACAACAACAACAAGTAACAGTAGCAGGTAATTAGTTTATGTATTTAGCTCATTTTGGCATGGTTCATAATTTACTGCTGCTGAATATCAATAACAGTTTGATAAAGCCTAATAGCTTAATACGTTTTGATGGTTCTCTCAGGCTAACATTTTTACCGCATCAACAACAGGATAATTGCTTGAAAAACTATAGCAACTATATATTTTCTATTTGTAGAACGGTGTTCTTCCGAACAAGTCTGATGACAACGCGCTGGTAATTACAAATCTTGCAATTATATTTTAGCACTTATAGAGGGAATTTACAATGTATGTTGTCTAGGAACCAAATAAGTAGATAAAACCAAATTGTCCTCAGCAATTTTCGAAATTGTGTGTTCATAATTTTCACCTGTTGAATAAAATACGAAACTAAATAGTGCTGATACAGGCTATCAGGTTTTGGATTTTAATCATAATCTTCATTTTGATGACCTTATATAGCAAACTACATGTATATTTGCTCATATTTCATGATAATTAGATTCTAGTGTTTAATTGTGTCATGAAAAGTGTTTCTAGTAATAAGATACTTCACATTTATGTTTAGGTTACACTGGGTAAATTGAATTTTGTTCAAGTTTATTTGTTTTTGTGTACATTTTTAACCTCAGTTTAATCAGTGTTGTTGAATATGCCTTCTTTGATAGATTTTTAACATATATTAATCTACAAACATTAAACTAACTCTAACAATTGAAACTAAACTAAATTGTTTCAAACAAAAACGTCTTACTCTAATACTAATAAATCAAGGATATTAAAAAACATCCTGGGGTCGTACTTATAAAACGACTTAAGTGGTTGCTTTGTTGTTGCTAAGGCTTAGATTCCCTACAACTATGAACTTTGCTCTGGAGGAACAGTCTGAAAAAGACTGTTCCTCCAGAGCAACTCTTATAGTTGTAGGGAATCTCTTTCATAGAAATTTAGCCCTAGCAACAGCTTAGCAACGACTTAAGTGGTTTTATAAAACGATCCCTGGAAAGGTTCTGTGATAATTTATCATTAAGTCTACTGACACAAATAAGTCACCCAATACGGAATTTTGATCCATAAATTACTGAATTCGTACAAATTATGAAATTGAGTGCAACATTTAATGTATGGGCCGCCGAAGTTACAACAAGTAACATTACATGGCGCAACTATCGTTGCATTCATTTATTCAATTTATTCAGTTCCTGGTCTTTGCATACTTTTTACTTTTCATATATTGTTGTATCCCAAACGATGCAGACCGTTTCACGAGATACTATTACCAAATTATGCAAACTTTTAGCTGACTAATTATAACAAGTTATATTTCACTTAATGAATTTCAGAGGATGCCATACAGGTGCTTTGCATTAATTTTATACCTTTTGCAATTTTTTCATAAGTCTAAGCATACCCCAAAGTGTATTTTAGATTCGGATGAAAGTCTTCGTTGTCAAAAAATCTTACACTTACTGTGGGAATAGATAAAGGGACACTGCTTACGATTCCAGAACAGTTCGTTGTATAGATATATTGCTGAAAAGCGATTTTGCAACCTATCAAAGTTGTCTGAACCATATTGACAAGTTCTGTAATGCTTCCACATAGTTAAAGTAAAAAGTATGCAAAGACCAGGAACTGAAACAATCAAAATCCAAATCCAGCCCTCAAACCATAGTTGGAAACAACTAAGATTACAAATAATCAAGATATAGAGAACATATGGCCAACCGAGTGAGCAGCTTGTTCCCAAAAGGTGGCCACTCAGCAACCCAAACCGAACCAAAAATAATAAGAACATACATAAGGTAAAACATCACAGAAACTCTGACACCAAAAACAGGCAACAGAGAACCCCAACAGAACTACCGCCTTGGAACGGTCAGTAATGAATTACTGAGGGGCTTAAATCGATTTTACAGGCCCAACCTCACCCTCAGTTTCTGAAGTGGTACAAAACATTTAGTTGGTTGTTCGGTTCGCATGATAACCCTCTAACTCGTCAAAGTCGATTTTGCGGTGTACATGAATATGACAATGAAATCGACATTTCAATAATTAATATTTAAACATGTTATATTTAATGAGACCCCGGAAAAAAGCCTTCCTACATGAAAATATTTACTCTTAAAAAGAGCCAGAGGAGACTTTTTTCGGTGCCAAATAGTAAAGGTCCTGATGTAAAAACAGCTAGGCTTGCTTTAGACCTTGAATAAATAGAATGCCTGTTTTATCCAATTTGTGAGCTATTGAAAGAATGCTTTTTTACGGTATTTTTACACTGACAACTGGAAGGCAGGACAGAAGAGAGGGGTGGACGCAGTATACCTATGCCAGTGTTTCATACGTTTGACAACATACCAATTTGTTGTATTACAGGCTTTGAAACTGAGTTGCTGGCTTTTATTCTTTCTTAAATTTATCATTTTTCTTCCTGTTAATATTTTAGCAAAGCACAAAAATGAGTTTCTGGAAATGTAGAAACTTGCATAGAAATATATAAAATGTCTAGTTTTTCCTATCTATTATCCAAGAGTGTACCTACTAGAAAGCATTTGTTCACCCCTTTTCGCAGCAACAAAAAAGGATGAATGAAACCACATGTTCAATGTTGTTAAATGATTAAAACGGGAGATGAAAAAAGCAAACAATTCAAAATTTAAACTTTTTTAAAGCAAATCTTTAGTAAATTACCACCCCTCTCTTCCGTCACGTCAAATTTCCAGTTATTAGTGACTAACCACAGGCGAAACGCTAAGAAAAGTATGTTTGCAAAATAGGTTGCAGATGGGAAAATAGAGGTATTCTATTTATTAAATTTCTAAAGCAAGCTTAGCTGTTTTTAGCACTGGACCTATGCTTATTTTCTGAAAGACGGTCTCGCCTTGCTCTTTTTAAGGTTAAATAGTTGCTTGCAGAAAAGAAATTTAAACGAATATTCATTATATGTAACATATTTAAATATTTGTTATTGAAATGTCGATCTCGGTTTTTCATTTCCATATTCCTGTACACTACGAAAACGACAAAAACTACGCGGAAGCGTTTCAGCATTTGTCAATACAAATAAGATAACTTTAATAGGTTGCAACATAGCTTCTCCGCAATATTCAATATAGCGAACTTTTCTGGAATCCTAAGCAATGTCCCTTTATTTATTCCCACGGTAAGTGTAAGATTTTTGACAACAGAGACTTTCAGCCGAATCTAGAATGCACTTTGGGGTATGCTAAGACTTATGAAAAAATTGCATAGATTTTAGAGAGAGAAAGAGAGAAAGAGAGAGAGGTTATCTTTGGTGCGCCAACAAACATGTATTATTATGATGTCTACAAAACAAAAGTAGAGGAGTGGATAATAATAGTAACCACCTATCATTCGGCAGTAACTCAGTCATCAAGAGCATTGCAGTAAAAGCCGTGTGTCAGCGTGAAGATGTTTTGAATGTCCTTAATAAGAGGAAGATATATAGAAAAGGCGGTGTGTTTCCAAAAAAAGCAAAATATTACAGAGAAATTAACAGAAAATTAATATATTACAGAACAACAATAAATTTTAGCATATAGGCAGAATACTGAGCGCAACTATACAATCGCGAAAATTGAGGAGACATTGCGGTCTTGACTGTAATCAACACACAGAAGACGATTTAATAGGACAGTAGAAGTGCCAACAAACCAAAATGGCCTTTTTATCATATGAAATCGCTCTTATTCAGTGGATAACGTCGTGTCATAAAACTCGTATTACCACACTTTTGATAACACTTTGGCGCGTACACGTAACGTCATTGACCATGTGCTTATCAACAATGCATAGATATAAAATTAACGCAAAGCACCTGTATAAGTAGGAAGGGATAGGACAAATAACCCAGACCTGTTGAGTCTGGTTGGCTAAAATGGGAAGTGGCAAGTCAGTGGCTTGTTGGGAGACAATACGACGCTCTCATTTCCTTTAGTCTCCCAACCCGCTGGGTGAATTAGGAGTGCTGTGAAGATTACCACTGGGTGATAGTCTTCTTAGAAGGAGTCAACGGTCATGGCGGAAGAACCTTTTACATGTAGTACTATCGACGGCCATTCTTTCATGACCAAGGCGAACCACATTTTTTTCCTTGGAACCTGGATATGCCAACATATAAAGCCTTAAAAGGAATGTGCTCCGCAAGCTTAATTTAAAGAGTAACTACACTTCAGGAACTGACTGAATCAGATCCCAAACCTTATCAACAATGCGTTTTTTTTAAATAATGTTCATTTTGAAGGCAATAAAATCCCATTTAAAGGGTCATATATATGATAAACAATATCTTACACTCGTGGTTATATCATATGAAATTTATTAAACTCACCGAAGGCTCGTTTCATACATTTCATATAAAATGACCATTCGTGTAATCCTCTATATATATAAACATTTTCCTTACTGTAATTTCATGTTAACTATGGCATTGTAGTGTGTGTAATTTAAAGATAATAAAGCGCATGATCCATGGTGGCCATCCAAGGAGTTCCTGGCATATTTGCTGAGCTTACTGTCAATATGAAGACAAATTTCTTTGAGTCCAATTTCTTGGCTGGCTATCATGGAGTTGCGCTTGCGCTTCAGTATCAGAAACAAAAAACCGTCAACTTTAGGCAGTGTACTATATTATTATTGCCACTGTTGCTAGCAGGAGTCCTAGGCTCGCTGAATGATTGTACTATCTGGAGTATAAGTGTAAGTATCTCTCTGCAGAGCAGCAATATGCATGTGAAGTCAATCAGATTCCCGTACACCAGACAGCAACCTAATGTGCGTACTCAGCAAAATAGATGGTTTACGACAAAGGCACTGACCTACTTTATAGCTACTGCTTTTTGGTCACTGTTACTCATTCTACTAGCTGGTGATGTTGAACGTAACCCTGGTCCTAGTAGTTCCGATACCTCTTCACTTAACAGCTCTTTGTGTAGCTCTCATGATTTGTCTCCCTTTGAAGAGAATTTTTCTATTGTACATTATAATGTACAGAGCTTAGTGGCAAAGATTGATCAACTGCAGGTAGAGCTGTTTCATTTTGATATCATTGCATTTAGCGAGACTTGGCTGTCTCCCGCTGTCTCCGATGAGGACATTAGTTTTGTGAATTTCCAAAAAACCTACCGAAAAGACAGACCAGACAGTTATGGAGGTGTTATTGTTTACGTCAAAGATACAATTCCCTGTAAGAGAAGACAAGATCTCGAAATAGAAGATCTTGAAAGTATCTGGCTTGAGCTGGAACTTAAAAACAAGATTATACTATTTAGTGTATTTTATAGACCTCCAAATTCCAAACAGGTCACTTTGGACAATATTGAAAGGTCAGTTGACCTTGCCTTTGATACTAATATACCGTCTCTTATAATTACCGGAGATTTTAATATGAATTATCTTGAAATCTCGAGTCGAAACAAACTTAAAGGAATATTTGGTCAGTACAACCTTTCACAACTGATAGACGAAAGTAAAAAGTATGCAAAGACCAGGAACTGAAACAATCAAAATCCAAATCCAGCCCTCAAACCATAGTTGGAAACAACTAAGATTACAAATAATCAAGATACAGAGAACATATGGCCAACCGAGTGAGCAGCTTGTTCCCAAAAGGTGGCCACTCAGCAACCCAAACCGAACCAAAAATAATAAGAACATACATAAGGTAAAACATCACAGAAACTCTTGGAACGGTCAGTAATGAATTACTGGGGGGCTTAAATCGATTTTACAGGCCCAACCTCACCCTCAGTTTCTGAAGTGGTACAAAACATTTAGTTGGTAGTTCGGTTCGCATGATAACCCTCTAATAATCGAGCCCACAAACTACACTGAAACAACCTCATCTCTAATTGATCTGATACTAACGACAAGTGCATCCTCAGTTCTGCTTAGCGGCGTTGGAGAAGCATTTTTGAATCAAAATATCCGTTACCGTTGTCCCATATATGCGGTATTCAACTTTGATAAGTCCAAATTTAAATGTTTTCAGAGAAAAATATGGAAATATAATAGCGGTGACTATGAAACTTTAAAACAAAACGTCCAAAATTTTAACTGGCTGTCCCTGAAAAACGACAATATAAACATATACGCAGAAATTGTCACCATTAAAATTCATGATTTATGTGAAAAAAAAATATTCCTTCTAAAACAATAACTGTCAGACCCTCAGACCCCCCTTGGTTTAATAGTTTTGTACGAACTCAGATTCGAAAGCGTAAGCGAGCCCATAAAAAAGCAAAAAAAAAAACAAAAAAACGAACACACCCGAAAGTTGGAGTAAATTCAGAAAACAAAGAAATAAGAGTGTAAATGCGGTTAAAATGGCGAGAAAAGAATTCAAAGACAAACTTGCAAATAAAATTAACTCCGGAAACATTTCAAGTAGAGATTGGTGGAAAACATTTAAGTCACTCATTGGCAAAGATACAAACATAGCTTTACCACCTTTAATAAAAAATAACAAATCTATTAATGACCCCACTGAAAAAGCTAATGAATTAAACCTCTTTTTTTACTCACAGACCTTACTGAATGACACAAATAACCAGATTCCAAATTTAACATATCCTGAAAAAACTTTAAATAGCATAATTGTCGAAGAAGATGAAGTAAGGTCAGTTTTGAAATCACTTGCTACTGGGAAAGCTTCTGGTCCCGATTTACTAAATAATAAAGTACTCAAAGAATTAGCTGATGTTATAGCTGCTCCATTAACCGATCTCTTTAATAGCTCTCTTTTTACCGCAACCGTACCTGAAATTTGGAAACAAGCGAATGTTACTCCTATACATAAAAAGGATAGTAAATCAGATGTAGAAAATTACAGACCCATATCTTTGCTCAGTTCTGTGGGAAAAACATTTGAAAGAGTTTTACATAAACATATGCATAACTATTTACTTGAGAATCAAGTAATTACCCCCTTCCAGTCCGGCTTCACAAAGGGAGACTCGGCAATCAACCAATTAGTAGATCTGTGTAATACCTTTGGCCGGGCCCTGGACGAAGACAAGGAAGTGCGTGTAGTTTTCTGTGATATAAGCAAAGCCTTCGACAGGGTCTGGCATAGGGGTCTTATTGCTAAACTGCGCCACTACGGCATTAGTGGCCCACTGCTAAAATGGTTTGAGAGCTATTTGTCACAAAGATTCCAGAGGGTGGTTATCCCAGGAGGTACTTCTGAATGGGTAGAAATCAAAGCCGGAGTTCCCCAGGGTTCTATTCTTGGTCCTTTACTATTTATTTTGTACATCAATGACATAGTAAACGATTTACAATGTGGAATTCGCTTATTCGCCGACGATACAAGTCTGTACATTATTGTGGACACTCCAAACAATGCGGCTCGCTTAATGAACGCTGATCTTGAAAAGATCACAAATTGGTCAAACAAATGGCTGGTCACTTTTAACCCGACCAAAACGGAGTCACTCTTACTTACAAGGAAAATAAACAAAAATGACCACCCAAACTTGTACCTCAATGAAATATCCATAAATGAAGTAAACACACACAAACATCTTGGTGTATATCTATCCCAAAAACTAGACTGGCAAAAACATATTGAATATATAACAGACAAAGCCGCCACACGTTTAAATCTCCTTAGAAGTTTAAAATTTACTCTTGACAGAAACTCGCTTCAGAAAATTTATTTTACTTTTATACGTTCCATACTCGAATACGCTGACGTAGTATGGGATAATTGTACCCAACAGCAAAGTGATGAATTAGAAAAAATACAATTAGAGGCCGCCAGAATTGTCACAGGAACAACCAAACTAATCTCAATAAATAAATTATACAAAGAAGTAGGGTGGTTGAAACTGTCTGAAAGGCGAAACCTTCACAAACTCTATCTATTCTTTAAAATGCAAAATGGACAAACCCCACTTTACTTAACCAATATCCTCCCGCCTCGTACAGGTGATGTATCCTCTTATGCTCAGCGCAATGTTGATAATTACCAACAAGTCACTACACGTACACAAACCTATGCTAATTCCTTCCTTCCATCAACAATTTCAGCATGGAACTCTCTGCCATCTTCAGCTAAGACCGCCGATTCATTTAGCTCATTTAAGCGTTTAATTGAACTTGAAACTCCAAAAATACCTGCTTATTACAATACAGGAAGCAGACAACTCCAGATTCTCCACACTCGACTGAGAACAAAATGGAGTTCTCTGAATGAGCATTTATATTCGAGAAACCTGGTGCCCTCCCCACACTGTACGTGTGGTATGATTGAAACCAACAGTCACTATCTTCTTACTTGTCCAAATTACCACTTAGTGCGTACGGACATGATAACGATAGTCCGACAGATTGTACCCGCAAACACACCCATTAGGTCCGACATCCTTCTATTTGGCTTAAATGGGGTATGTAATGATCGGAATGCTGACATCTTTAAAGCAGTACATAAATATATAGAAAAAAACTAGAAGATTTACAGCCTAGACGTTTCAACATATTATAAACAGTATATCGCTGAGTAATACAAATGCAAATTTATGAACACTGCCTACCTCAAGGAGTTTGTTTATTTATCCCACATGATAATATGCTAACCTGAATTCGTATGAACGTTCGGACTTTGTCCATGATGAGATCCTTCTGCTCTCTCTTTCTCTCTCTCTCTCTCTCTCTCTCTCTCTCTCTTTCAGTTTAATTAGATCCATACTTTAATTACACGTACTGTTAGTCAAGCTTATTTCTTGAATTGCCATTCACCATTGCTATTTATTGTACAGTAGATGATTGTATAAGTGGTTATCGCTTGTTATCAGATCCTGTTTTCCAGTTATTTATTGCATGTGCTATGTGTGTAAATGAGTTGAAATAAATATTGTTTAAACCAAAGAGAATAAAATATCTAAACTCACATATCGAAATGCTAAACCCTCAAACGTAAATCTGGGAGAAAATGATATACCTATTTTGGACATCATATATGTACTCTATACGAAGAAGTGAGCAGGGGGTCTGCGAAAAATAACATCTCTGCATATTATTGTATATTTTACATATAAGCCGCGACAAGACAAACCAACAATGTGGTGGTGCGCCCAGCGCAGACTCAGATCAGCCTGGGCATCCGCCCAGTCTGATCAGAGTCTTCGCTGTCCGCATGGAGGTAGCTTAGACCCTAGGCTACCCTTTGAGCACTTAACAAAGAGTCTGACCAAGCTTGACGGATGCCCAGGCTGATCTGAGTCTGCGCTGGGCGCACAACCACATTGTAGGTTTTGTCGTGTCGCGGCTCATATATTTCTGCAGAAACAGACAATGAGGTTGAAGAAGTACAGTGTGAATATCTCCAGACCGTGACACCGTGAACGCGAAACTATAAATGTTGACACATATAGGCTGAAGTTAAGATTGCAGTTGCAACAATGAAAAAGGAAAGTCCACAGGAATAGAAATAGTAGCAACAGAACTTGTTTAAACAGAAGGGGAGACCATAACTGATGATAAAACTTTGTAATAGGAAATTGGCCTACTCAAGGAATTGGTAGATGATTAATAAACTCCCAAAAAGGTCAGGCCCAGTCTCTTCCAGAATTGCAGAATCACAGGCCTCATCAGTCGAACGTTATTCCTCTCTGTAGTCAATAAAATAGTCTTAAATCTCACGCGCAAAAGATATTCGCTGAAAGACAGGTTCGGTACAGAGCCTGAAAATATTTAACCTATGTGAAAATTGATTTCAACAACATACCATACTATGTTTGCAATGATTGCAACAATCAAAGTACAGTATGGAGTATTCCATGTGGAAAATATATTAGTGCTAACTTAGTCTGTGTTATTCAGCAGCTGTATGACAAAGCTATAAAGGCAGTACGCTTGAATGGTCGCACGTAAGAATTTAGACTAGCAGCTTAAATACTATTTTTTTTCTCATACACTGCCTGCAACACCTTTCTTGAGATGATAATTAGAACCTGATGGAACGGTTAGCAGTGGTGGCAGAACTACGTATATTACTTTGAACCTTCTAAGGTCTTCTTCTGTCTATCTGTTAATCTTTCTCTTGCCCTTTACCTTCAGATGTAGCCAGACCACTAGAATCACTAAACTGTTTGTTTGTTGACCATTATTAGGAGTTCGTTGTTATTTTCAGTGATTGATCAGATCTTTCTGTGAGCATCCGTTTTTTGCATCTTTAAGTTATTCTGCCTTTCGCCGTTTTTTCACACCCAACAATTCATGTTATTAAGCCTATCCTGTCTATCCCATTAACCACTGTCCGGAACCTACAGGTAATGTCTCGCTCACAGTGGTCTGTTATCTTGCAAGAAAGTTATGTGATCATTATAGATGACAGTCTACCCAAGATTTTTACGGACTAGGGTCGGAATAGGCATCTCATATTCTTTCGTCTCTTCTGAAACTTATCAGAAATAATTAAAAAAAACTATATCCATACTATCAGACATCGACTTGTGCTTTCTACTAATGCCTTGTTCATATTACAAGGCAATTGTTTGCAGTAAGTGACTAATGGTTAATTCCTGTTACTTCCTGCATTAGAATAAAGACTTTTCACCCGCCTTTTCTGCGATGCCTCGTCAAGACAGCAATAATTATACCAGGACTGTCAATTAAAGTCTGAATAGTTAAAACCGTTGGAATCAAAGTAAATGATAGGCAGTGATTAGGCATCAGTACAATCAAATCCCACATCCCGCTCCCAAAGCCAATAGGGAAAGAAGCACACACACACGGAAATAATTGACACAAGTTCACGAAAGACACGCACGCGGTAAACCGAATGAGCAGTTCTTTCCCAAACAGGTGGTCTTATAATTACCCTGACCAAAAACAGCATCAACATCTATTTTTATCTATTTTATTTTTAACTAACAAAACAAAACGAAACAAACGGCAGATTGGGTAGCAAAACAGGTGATCAAACCGCCAAAGAACATGGACAGACGGACATAGCAAAAACTATTCTCAAATAATAATAAAAAAACAAATTCGGTAAAATTGAGTCTGTACATAACAAATAATGAATATGATACAAAAGCGATGCTCCTACCACCAGCCTAGGCGGAATTGTATTTAAAAAAAATGACCGAAGCTGCATTGTGATTGTTTTGCAGCCACCAAACGACACAACACAAGCTGCTTTTAAGATAATTAGTTCTAAATAGACGTTTTGGAAGCAAGGGAAAAATGAAAAAAATAAACAGAACAAAAAAAAAACTAAGCAGTTCCGGTTAAAATGATACCGATCAGACGAAACATATCGACAACAGAAACAACAGACGTATTGAATATACGTATCAGTTAAAATGAGATGTCTACATTCGTCCTCGTTACAGATGACTCTAACTCCTGTATAAACATCGTTGAATATAAAGGACCTGGTATGAAAAGGCCCATATTTGGCCCCAAGAAAGCTCATTTTTTTAAAAACTTCCTATTTCGATAATAAAAATGTGTTCATAGAAAGGTTAACCCTTGAATGTAACAGCATAAAAGAATAACCAGTTCTTGCACAAAATATTTGTGACTTTCATCCTGAACATACCCATATCCCCAGTGGATTCTGACGAAAATGATTTATTTGGTAGCCTTTGCGGCTTTCAAAATATATGAGCCCAGATTCCAGCAAAGTTTATTTTTTGTATACAGACAAAGTTTTAAAAAATTTACATGCCATGAAAATAGTAAATGTGCTGGAGACGGGGCTCTATGATCATTTTTTTTTTTACTTTTTTTACCAAACTGGCAGCGTTTGAACATTTTCCCTGTTTTCTCAACATAAAAATTCCCATGTATCTGCTCACAGACAAAATAAACATATGTTGTTGGTATTCATTTTCTTAGTTAGAACACAAGGAATAATTTGGTATACATTTCATTTTGATCTGTTGAAAGTGTTTGGTTAGCGTCTCTGGACTTACAAGCTTGAGTGGGTGGGGTACCTGGAGAGGCATTGCGCGGTGCACAGGGAATTAGCAGTGCTATTTTACGTATAAGCGTTTCATCAAAAGCCTATTTCTAAGACCTTTTAAAAACTATTGTAAATGACTTATTTGTTTAAGGTGGTGATTTATGGTAAATGTAAAAATCTGCATAAAACCATAAAAAAGTAAGGTATCTCCCTGAAAGTTAGCAGACTTCTTATTTTTGTTGTTCTGTACAGTTTAGAATACAAAATAGACGTACATGCTGCTTAAAAAAGTGTTTTTATAAGGAAAGATCAAAGGGTTGTTTTCTGCGCAATAATCAAAAAAATTAACAACGTTATTGAAAATTTACGTAGTAATGAAGGTGCGTTATTGCATAATGAAGAGCGAGCTAGCAATTATTTATTCCAACTCTTTCTCAAATTGTAATGTAGACCAGATGAAAACGGTAGCTTTTTGTCAAATGTTCAACCATGTACAAGGTAATGTACACTGGATGCATTTATTAAATATAGGGTAGGCAAGCATACCTATGTAACACCTACAGTATAAATAATACATTACTTACATGATCACTGGTGTGTAGATGAAATTGTTCAACCTTGTTAAAATAGTCTCACCTGTTTCACTTGTGTGTTTTGACAAAAAATTTTGGACACAGACCACATCTTTTTTCATCTGCTCAGCCTGACAATGTGTGAAAGAGTTTGAAAAAATAATTGCTAGCTCGCTCTCCATTATGCAACAAGGAACTCTCAGCACTAAGTATATTTTCAATAACAATATTATTTTTTCAGATTATTGCGCACAAAATTACCCTTTGATCTTTCTTTATAAAAACACTTTTTAAAATTAACAAATGCTGCATTTTGGGAGTCTTAATTGTCAGAAACAACATAAAGAAGGTATACGCTAAGTTTTGGAAAGATCAGTGGTATTTTGAGCGTTTTATGCAGATTTTTGTCTTTGCCCCGAATCGGTGATTATCACCACCTTAAAAGAAAAAGTATTAAAACTCAAATTTTCTTACAATTTTTTCTTCATATCATTGAAACAATATAGGCATGTCAGAAAGCATGTTATTCTCAGAATTAATAAACACGAAACATGTTATTTCTGCTTGTTCCTATACGCAAAAAAATAAGCAATAGAAACCATGCAATTTAAAAAGAATTTGAATGGGACAAAAACGGCCCTTATCATACCAGGTCCTTTAGAATTGTCTATTAAATAGTATGGTCCTTTGTTTTCCTCGTTAAAATATTGACAGCGCTTTTTGGGGAATTTTCTGATCATCCTTTGGTCATACTTACACATCTAACAAACATATATATTTCTCCGAATTTGAATCAAAACCATATAAAAACTGTAATATAAAAATTGTATCTAATATTATTTGTAATTACGATTACATCGCGAAACAAATGAGATGTTTTGCAAGCATCGTAAATATTTGAAGTTATTGTTATTGTTATATATTGAAATTTGAGCATCCATTTCTCCAATCTTGATATCAACGACACAGTTGCTATTGTGTAATTATGTCCTATGGTATTTTAACAATTTTAATGCAAGCACTGTATGTAAAACAGAAATGAATTAGAAGATATAAACGGGGATGACTTCCTTTCAGGGCGAAAAACGGGAATTATCTAAACTTGAAAATGAACGGTTAGAGATGGAAAACCCAATATGCGAAGAAAAGATGGAGACACACGATAAAACACTCAAAATTGAAGAAAACGTGCTTTCTGACGACAAAGCTGATGTATGTAATAAATTTACATTGTATTATAACTCCTTAATAAAGAGAATAAATCAGAATTTCGGTTATATCGGTCATGTTGTGTTTGTAAATCTAAATATTAGAAAAGAAGACAGTGAACTTGAATCCTTGTTATAACTATAAGTAAAGCTATTGTCATTTATTTTTTATTTGTTTTGGCTCTATGCTTACATCAGATATTTATTTTTCTTCAGCCAGACACAGTTTTTCGACCACCACAGTTACTATCCTGTGACCTGAATGATATTCAGATTCCAGAACGAGCATGCCCATATCAGATGTATCGAGCCGACGCTGCTAATGCTAGCTCTTTCAGTTTTCTAATGAAAGAAAACATTATTCCTGATAAAACAAGTGAAGAAAATAAGATACCTAATGAAACTCTTGATAATGAAGAAAAGTTGTTGGGTTTTAAAGCACCAAAGAGCAAACAGATATCAGCACCTGATACAGCTCTGGAACTTAGAGGGCAAATGGTACCTAGTGAAACGCTCTTGAATGAAGAAACTATGAAATGTGATGAAAGGTTCGAAGTTGAAAAATCACGACTTGCAGATAAAATGCTACAAACAGAAGTGACACCTGCCGATACGCTGAAGAATGAAGAAAATGTGATACCTGATAAAACATGTAAACAAATTAAGATTCCTACTGATACTCTTGAAAGTGAAGAAAACGTGACACATTTTGAAGCACAAAAGAGCCACCAAATATCAACACCTGACACAGCGCTGGAATATAGAGGGCAAGTGATACCAAATGAGACGCTCATGAATGAAGAAACCATGAAACATGAAGAAAGGCTCGACGTTGAAAAATCACTACTCGCGGATAATTCGCTACAAACAGAAGATGATACGCTAACTAATGACAAAAAAGTGATACTTGATAGAACATGTAAAGAAAATAGGATACCTATTAAAACTCTTGAACATGAAGACAACATGACGCATTTTGAACCAGAAACGAGCAACCAGATAGCAGCAACATCTGATACAGCCCTAGAGTATAGAGGCCAAGTGGTACCTAATGAAACAGTCATGAACGAAGAAACTTTGATACGTGATGAAACAGTGACACCTGATGATGCGCTAAAGAATGAAGAAAATGTGATACCGGCTGAAATCCTGAAAATTGTGGACAAAAGAAAACGGGGCCAAACGCATCAAATTGAAGAAAACTCAACCCTTGACGGACCATTAGCAAATTCAGAAAAAGAAGTGTCTGATGAAATACCCAAATATACAGGAAAAGTGATACCTGTTGTAACGCCTCAGATGGAAGATCGATTAATACCGGTAATAGCGTCACAAAGAGAATTGCCAACAAGACAGCCTCCGGTAAATTTTTAGCAGAGAAAAACGATTTAACATGTTAAAGTATTCTGAGGCGTATTAGCCGAACTTGACAAGTATTTTGTGTAAAAAATAGTATCGGTACTTTTAGTATAGTATATTATGGGAAATATACGGAAAGTTTGTCAAATGCTGGCTTACGAAAAGACAATAAACAGACATGAAACACGGCCAGTATTTACTGTTGAGAAAACAAATAGGGCCGACTTGTCCAAAGCAACAACAGCTCAACGAAATCCTTAGTCAGGGATTCTGGGAGTATTCGAATACATATAAATTCATGTTTGTTGATAATTTTTGCAATTTGAAAATGTAACTTCTCATTAATTATGAACAACCAGACATAGATTTTTCCACAATATTTTGATGTACCTGGCAAAAATGCGTATCATTGCCTACCTAAAAGTAATCACATCATTGCTGGTAGACTAGTGTAACACACGTTTATGCATTTTAAGTATGTTTTGCCCTCAACTTTGAAAAAGTTGGTGGGGCAAATTGCTTTCGGATTGTCCGTTCCTCCGTCACACTTTTTCATGCCTCTAATTACTCTTGAACTGTGCATGCTAGCGTCTTGAAATTTCTTATGTGAATTCTCCCTGAAAAATAGCTCATCCGTATTTTTTTTTACTTTTCCGAGCTATGCCCCTTCTTTGAGTTATGCCCCTTTTCAAAAAAATGAGATGAATATCTTGTTAGCAAGATAGCTCAAAACGTATTTGAGCTATGACATTGATATTTGAAACACTATTTCCCATTAGGTATAGATTACCTGATTACCTTTCGGAATAATTCTGTAAAAGTTTGATGGAGCTATGGCCCTTGTGTAAATCTGGCATTTTCCAACTATTGAAACGCTTAGTATAGGGAGCTGATTTTTTCGGTAAAATAGTAGTCCTTGATAAGTAAAATATTTTAATAAAGGGTGAGTTACTATGCCTTCATTAATTATAAAGTTATTTCTCCTCATAATTAATACTAATGCAGCTTCTGGGCTCAAGAACCACTGGGCATGTGGTCTTGAAATTTCCTATGTGAATTCCTCATGAGAAAATAGCTGACCTGTTTTTTTTTCTTTTCCGAGTGTTGCTCCTTTTTTAGAGTTATGCCACTTTTCGAAAATATGACGAATATCTTGTTAGCAAGATATCTCAAAAAGTGTCCGAGCTATGCCCATGATATTTAGAACACTGATTGAATATGAGGAGTACATTACCTGTTTAACGTTTTGGCGAATTCCGTAAAATTTTGATGGAGAAATGGCCTTGTTTGAAATGGATGTTTTCCAACTTCTGAATTGTTTGATGTAGGATGCTGATTTTTTGGTATTATTAGTAGTTCTTGATGACTTAATTTCGACATATACAGTATTTTTTTCTGGTTTCGTCACCAAATATTTTCAGGGTCACTGATGAGGCTTTATTAGCCGAAACTACGTAGTCTGGCCCATGTTCCTTCTTCTAAATGTATTCTCTGCAGTTGAAGTTTAATTAAATATTTTAGTAAAGATTAGGTAGCTCCTTTTCCGGCTTCGACATCCTACAGTTTGACACCTTTATTGGCAAGCATATGGTTGGGGACAAAGTGTTTCACAAACACAATTTTCTTTAAGTATTAATTATCAATTTTATAGGTCGTTGGTGAGATATAACATGATTAGATCGAAATTCTTGCCTTCAAAATTAATTCTAAAGGACTTGATACTGGTTTCTTAAATGATATTTAAACAGTAAACTTTCGATTGTTATCCGATAGATATCAATGTATAAGCCGGGACACGAAAAAGCCAACAAATTGGTTGTGCGCCCAGACTCTTCGCTAAGCACTTTAAGGGTAGCTAATGGTCTAAGCTAACTCCATGCGGATAGCGAAGACTCTGATGAGACTGGGTGGATGCCTAGGCTGGTCCGAGTCTGCACTGGGCACAGAACCACTTTGTTGGGTTTCTAGTGTCGCGGCTCAATTATATCATACGTTTGCATATCAGTAATCTGGTGCATGAGCTAACTTTAAAACGCAGTCCGTAGTGCTTCATCATAAAATGTTCGTTCACTAGTAGGAAATCTGGTACTCAGTAATTAAGATTATCACCACTTCTGCTAATATAATTCTTTCTAACATCTTCTGTCTAACATCTTCTACTAACGGTTTTAAAACGGCTATTGATAAACTTCTGCTACAACTAATACTAATTCAAAATTAATGCTGGCACTACAGCTACTCAAGTAATAATAATAATAATAATAACAATTATAAAATTGAAATAAAGAAAAACGTATGACTGTAAAATTTATGAGTCCCCTTGTCTCCTTTTAGGGATTGGTTTAAACAATATTTTATTCAATTAAGTTGCTATACAATTGTACATAATATTATATGGTACAGGATCTGATAGAAAGCTGAAGCTTATTTAAATCATCTCCTGTCTAAGCTAACTCCTTTTAGGGATTGACGACTGAATCGCCTGAGGTGCTGTTGACAGACCAGGTCAAAGGACCAGTGCAAGCCATGGAAGCGACTAAAGAGAAAATAAACACAGGGCGACTACCGGTAACTATTTTATGTATACAAAAGAATTGAAATAAATGATCCAAAAATATCTTATTAAAATGTTTTCTGCACGCAAAGGAGTGTTAAAGCTTCACCGCCGGCGTTAGTCTAGTATTCTGTATCAAACCCACCAGGCTGTAGATCCACACAGGTATATCCGCAGCTGACATAGAGACAGTTATGTTAACGCTTGCGTTATATCTTTGCTTTTGCTCTGTGTTCCTGAAAGTCTTTCCTGGAACTGTTACATATGTGTTTAGTGTTAGTACAGGATATATACTGCTCTGTTTGTCTCACCTTGATGCTGCTGCTGACCTAAGGTTAATGTCAAACACTTTGAACTGTATATAATATCTCTGTAAAAGTTTTACTTTGAAGAGTGTATATTGGAATGGAACCTTTTGAAATGTGACTGGGTCTATTGCTGGGCATGACTAATTGTCTGCTTGTCTGTTTGTTTTACATTTTTTGCATTGATGTATTATGTAAAGTAAATTTTTTAGGAGGTGGCTCTGGCCGGAGGTATACGTTAGCCCTTGCTCACTTGCTCTAGTTGGGCTGGAAAAACAACTTCTGATCACAAATTGTTCGTGATATTGTATGACTTTATTTTAATTATTTTTGGGGAAGAACATATTCGAAGCAAGATAAAGTTTGACACATTGGCGATATAGCAATCTCTGTACTTTTATATTGTTCCCCCACATATTCTTTATCCCGTTATTTTAAATACATTTTAAATATATTTTTTCCTTCTGTTTTCATTCTTTTTCATTAAAAGGGAGACAGTTGTACAGAAGGAGAAACATCAGTTGAATGTGAGTTTAATGGGGCTTTGCCAAATGAACATAAAAGAAAAGGGAGGGGTTTTGAAGTGAGCTTGTACCTCTGCTCAGTCTCATCTGGACTTTTGATGTCTGTTTACACACACTATGTGCCTTCACAAACGTTCGGCTAAAGACACAGATCCCTGATTGCTGTAAAAGGCCGTGCATGCGCATTTAAATAGCCACCTAATGGTTAAAAAACCTTGTTTGCTCGGCGAAGTCCGTATATATGGTGATATCCAAGGACGTCTACAATTTCAGTCTGTTTTCATTTTAGTAAGAAGATGGAAACAACTGATCAGACAAATGAAGTACGCAACAGTGAAACGTGAGAGTATTATATTGGCGATTCTAAACGAAATCGGAAGCAGAAGATAGTCCCTTTTAAGTCCCTTTTTGGGTACCATCAAACAAAGATCACAAAACAGGTGATCACTCGCCTTTCCAGCTGAAGAATATGTTCAGGCTGAGCCGAAGTCTTGAATCGAAATCAAAGGACCTGATCTTAGGTTTCTTTCAGTATGGCGGAGGCTCTGTTTTAAGTGATAATCAAATGCTGTCTTTCGTTTTTTGAGGGACCTGACACTTGGATTTGCAAATATTCTGATAACAAACATTCTGATAACATATACCGACAGTATCATGAAGAGTACCGATTCCAGACAATGTTTCAATGCTTTCATCGTAATTATCCCAAGCAATGTGCATTCGAAGTCCTGGCTGTTGAGTGAGGCCATCAAATCTAGAGCAATTCTTTTCTGTTTAGAATCGCCATACATAATACACTCACGCTTTACTGATGGTTCTCTTGTCTCGTCAGTTTCCATCTTCTACCTGAAAAGAAAAAGAGAAACGATATTACCATGTATACGGACTTCGCTAAGAGAACAAGTATCTTTACACAAACCATCAGGTAGATATTTAAATGCGCATGCGCGGCCCTTCACAGAAATCAGGGGTCTGTGTCTTTGGTCGAAGTTTTGTGAAGGCCCATAGTGTATGTCAACAGACCAAACGTCCATCTGAGACTGATTATATGCACAGGCTCACTTGGAAACCCTTCGCTGTTCTTTTGAGTTCGGTTGGCAAGGCCCGATTTAGCTCATTTTCATCTGATTAACCTCCTTTTTGTAAGACTGTCTCCACCATTTTACCTGAAACAAGAGGGCCATGGTGGCCCTGAATCGCTCACCTGAGCATTAATCAGTTCACTGGCTCTGGTGAAGATTTATAAGAGTTTTTACCATACTAACATTTGACCTAGTTTTTGACCCAACATGACCCAGTTTCAAACTTGGCCTGGATATTTTAAGAATAAACATTCTGACACAGTTTCATTGAGATTGGATCAAAACTGTGCCCTCTGGAGCGTATACAAGGTCGTTCTTATATTTGACCTAGTGACCAAGTTTTTGACCCGACACGACCCAGTTTCAAACTTTACCAAGATTTTATTAAGATAAACATTCTGACAGAGTTTCATGAAGATTGGATCAAAACTGTGCCCTCTAGGGTGTACACAAAGTTTTTCTAAGATTTGACCTTGAGCCGACGTGACTCAGTTTCATATGGGGCTTAGATATATGGACAATAAACATTTTGACATAGTTTCATGAAGATTGGATCAAAACTATGCCTTCCAGTGCTTACACAACGTTTTTCTAAGATTTGACCTAAAGACCTAGTTTTTTTACCCGACATGACCTACTTTCAAACTTGGCCGAGAGTTTATGAAGATAAACATTCTGATAAAGTTTCATAAAGATTAGATCAAAACTGTGTCCTCCAGAGCGTACACAAGGTTTTTCTATGATTTGACCTATTGACCTAGTTTTTGACCCGACGTGACCCAGTTTCAAACTTGTCCTAGATATTACGAGGATAAACATTCTGACAAATTTCATGGACTTTTGATGAAAACTGTGCCTTCTAGAGCGTAGACAAGGTTTTTCTAAGATTTGACCTAGTGACCAAGTTTTTGACCCGACATGACCCAGTTTCAAACTTATTCTACATATTATGAGGATAAACATTCTGACAAAGTTTCATGAACTTTGGATCACAGCTGTGCCTTCTAGAGCTTACACAAGGTTTTTCTAAGATTTGATCTAGTGACCTAGTTTTTGACCCGACATGACCTACTTTCAAACTTGGCCGAGAGTTTATGGAAGTAAACATTCTGACAAAGTTTCATAAAGATTAGATCAAAACTGTGTCCTCTAGAGTGTACACAATGTTTTTCTATGATTTGACCTAGTGACCTAGTTTTTGACCCGACATGACCCAGTTTCAAACTTGTCCTACATATTATGAGGATAAACATTCTGACAGAGTTTCATGAACTTTTGATCAAAACTGTGCCTTCTAGAGCGTACACAAGGTTTTTCTAAGATTTGACCTAGTGACCTAGTTTTTGACCCAACATGACCCAGTTTCGAACTTGGCATAGAGTTAATGGAGATAAACATTTTCAAACCTAGTTTTAGACCCGACGCGACCCAGTTTCGAACTTATCCTAGATATTATGAGGATAAACATTCTGACAAAGTTTCATGAACTTTGAATGAAAACTGTGCCCTCTAGAGCGTACACAAGGTTTTTCTAAAATTTGACCTAGTGACCTAGTTTTTGACCCGACATGACCCAGTTTCGAACTTGGCCTAGATTTTATAAAAACTAACATTCTGACAAAGTTTCATAGAGATGGGATGGAAACTGTGCCCGCTAGAGTGTACACAAGCAAAAGTTGACGGACGGACGTCCGGACGTCCGGACGGACGTACGACGGACGACGGACATCAGGGTATCCCAAAAGCTCACCCTGAGCACTTCGTGCTCAGGTGAGCTAAAAAAGAATGAAAACAGTAATAATGTATTTGAAACGTATTTAAAATGACTTTTAAATGATATACGGTATGGACGAACATAATAAAAGATCTGAGGTTGCCATATCGCCAATGTGTCTGACTTTATCTTGTTTGGAGCTTGTTCGTCCCCAAATGACTGAAGCAAAGTCCAAAGAAAACTATCTCGAAATAATTTGTAGCTAGAAATGTTTTTCAAATCCCCATAGGGCAATAAGCAGGGGCTTACGTATACCTCCGACCAGGGCCACCGCCTACAGAAAATATACTTTACATAATACATTTATGTAAAATGTTAAGAAACAGACAGGCAGACATTCAGTCTTACACAGCAATAGGCCCAGTCACATATCAAAAGGTTCCATCTCAAGATTTGGCAATAAGCAAAAGAATACACTCTTTAAAGTCTAACTTTTACAGATATATTCCATATGTATATAAAGTTCAAAATCTGTGACCTTGACATTAGGTCAGCTGCAGCCTTTAGGTGATACAAATTTATCAGTGTCTATCGTGTAGTAAAGTAACACTTAACACATATTAGTTCATTCAGTTCCAGTAAAGACTGGCAGGAAAACAGTGCAAAAGCAAAATCATCAGTCTAAACGCAAACTTTAATGCAACTTTTGTACAAATTTCTAACTCTGTGACCTTGACCTTTGGCCAGCAGCAGTATGCAGATGAGACAAATTGATCAGTATCTATCCTGTAGTAACAATAGACACATATGAACCAGTTCCAGTAAAAATCTTTCAAGAAAACTGAGCAAAAAACTTAACACAAACTTTAACGTAATTGTTGTACATATTTCCCAAGTCTTTGACCTTGACCTTAGGCCTGCAGCAGCTTCCAGGTGATGCAAGCTGATCTATATCCATCCTGTGGTAACACTTAGTACATATTAACAAGTTCCCGTAAAGACTTGCAGGAAAACAGAGCAAAGAAAATACACTTATTGCAAAACTTTAACGCAAATGTTAAGTAACGGACGGAAGGACTGACGGACAAATGGACAGACAGACGGATGGACAGACAGATGAACGGATGGAAAGGCAAAAACAATTTATCCCTCGACATATTTATTGTGCTGGGGGTATAATTACCGCTACTTTCGGTGTTTTTATCAATATTTTTATCTACCCATGAGTTGAATATTGAAATCACCAGTTTTCGGGGCTTTTTTCAATGTGTTTCATTTTGAAAATAGAGCTTCCCATAATCTGGCAATGAAAATGTGGAAATTGTTATTTTTTTTTTTTAACATCTATTTAGTATTGCTTGATATCAAAATTAATATTCCAGTGCATGCAGAAGGCGGAAAATATTACTAAATATAAGGGTACCTCCATTTTGACGCTCTTCCGAGATTCGGAGCTCCCCATGTGTAATCTTTTGAGTATACCGACTTTGTGCAGCAACCGATTTTTTTAAGACTTTAATTTTTTAATTCAGCACACTTTTTTACATGAGAAAACACCTTCAAACCTTTTGGCCTCGAACACATGAATAAACCTACCACGGGCTCTGGGAGTAATTGCTTTTGATTCATGTTTGGTACATGATATTATGCCTGATAAATCCAAACCAGCAGTGCAAGCACTTCGTTGAGGAAGAGAGAGCAGTTTGTGGTTTTTATACCCCGCCACACGTTAGTGGCGGGGTATTATGTTTTCCTGCTGGCTGTCCGTGTGTCCGTCCGTCCGTCGTACATACGTCTGTCCGTCCGTCCGTCCGTCCGGGAGCACTTCGTTTCCGTTCGATAACTTTAGTATTTATTAACGGATTTTCTTCAAACTTGGCATGTGCATTGGTCTTGAGAATATCTCAGTTGGGATTGTTAATGGGCAAATTTCGATTTCTTCTGATGGAGTTATTGCCCTTTTTAAGGTTTTAAAAATAGGTTTTGGTCTGTAGTTCCTTTACACTTTGAAATATCTTGATGAAATTTCACAGAAATGATTGAAGTAAGATTTGCTTTCTGTTACAAGCTGAATTTTGTTCACCTGGGTTATCTGCCCCTGCCCTGGGGCTATATACATGTATTAAATTACGAAAAAAAAAATGTATAAAATCAGAGTTGAAGGGGATTTTTCTGTAACTTGTAACAAATTATCATATTAATATAAGCTTTCTGTCTTGATAAAAACAATTGTTCCCCAGTGTTTACCTGCCCCTGACACAAGCTATATACATGTATGAAATCATGAAAAATCTGTAGAAAATCAGACTTTTAGTATATCTTGATGAAATTCCACAGAAATGATTGAAATGACATAAGCTTTCTGTTACAAGCAGAATTTAGTCCTCCTGGGTAACATGCCCCTGCCCGGGGCTATATACATGTATAAAATTATGAAAAAATCTGTATAAAATCAAAGATGAACAGGATTTTCCTGAAACTTGCAACAGATTATCAAGGTAATATGAGCTTCATGCCATGATCAAAATTTTGTCCCCAGAGTTTATCTGCCCCTGCCCCGGGGCTATATACATGTATACAATGATAATAAAAATCGTGTAACAAATGTATAAAAGGTAAAAGAAGGGGTATTGGTTCACAGTGGCGGGGTATTACGCAGTCGTTTACGATGCTTTTATTGTTATTTGGTCACCAACATACGAGCCGCTACATGTGAAAACCGACAAAGTGGTTGTGCGCCCAGAGCAGACTCAGATCCGCCTGGGCATCCGCCCAGTCTGATCAGGGTCTTCGCTGTCCGCATGGGGGTAGCTTAGACCCTTAGCTACCTCTTGGCGCTTAGCGAAAAGTCTGGACAGACTGGGCGGACGCCCATGTTGATTAGAGTCTGCGCTGGACGCACAACCACATTGTTGGTTTTCTCGTGTCGCGGCTCAAATTTACTGTAAACACTTCCTCCACTGATCTTAGTAGAAAAAAGATCAATGATCATGGCGCGTCTAGGACAACCTTTTAGTACATAGTAATCATAACGATATGAACCTTGATTTCCATTGAATTATGAGCGTCTGGAGATGCTGTACCATAATACTAATTCCTGTTGTTTTTTATTCCAGCTGGAAACTATTTTCCGACCCCCGCAGTTTACACTTTGTGATCTGACCGATATTCACATGCCAGAACGAACGTATCCTAATCTTATGTATCAGGATTACTGTGGTTATCATAGTTTGTCTTTCTTCAATCAGAATTATCTTGTTTTTATTCTGTTTTAATACAGGAGTTTATCCTTCCAAAATTACCACAAAAATGCAAATCGGTTTTGTGTATTTCGGCTATATTTTTATTATGCCCCCGCCATCGGCATGGCCAATGGCAATATAGTGTTTCGGTCGTGCGTACGTGTGTACGTTATTACGTACGTACGTACATACATACGTACGGCTGTCTGTACGTACGTACGTGATCCTTTTAGACTCAGGCTAACATTTTGTCCGAGGTAGATTTCAGGGTTCCTAGTATTGTAGCAACTTGAAATTTTGTATGAGGTTTTATATAAATATGTACAACATGAGTATACAAGATTGAGGTATGATCATCCATATGTCACGGTCCACTGACTTCGCACTTAGGCCAAAATTTGCAAGGTTAAGATTTTTGTCCGAGGTAGATTTCAGGGTTCATGTTATAGTAGCATCTTGAAATTTTGTATGAGGATTTATATAAATATGTACAACAGGAATATACAAGAATGAAGATATGATGATCTACATGTCACGGTCCACTGACTTCGAACTTCGGCCAAAATTTGCAAGATTAAGGTTTTTGTCCAAGGTAGATTACAGGGTTCCCATTATTGTAGCAATTTGAAATTTTGTATTAGGATTAGTAATATATAAGAATGATAGTATGATGACTCATATGTCACGGTCTACTGACTTCGGACTTAGGCCAATTTTGCAATGCTAAGATTTTTGACCAAGGTAGATTTCTAGGTTTCTATTATTGTAGCAACTTGAAATTTTGTATGAGCGGTAATATCTACCAGTACATCAGGCATATACAAGAATAAGTCATGGTCCACTGACTTTGGACTTAAGCTAGTTTTGCAAGGTTAAGATTTTTGTAAGATGTAGATTTCAGGTTTCCTATTATTGTAGCAACTTGAAATTTTGTATGAGCATTTACATCTACATGTAAAAGTACAACAGGAATAGACAAGAATCAGGTCGTGATGATACATATATTATGGTACACTGACTTAGTTTCTTACCAGTTCTGTAATACTCAATATGTACTATTTTGGCCATACATTGACTCTGAAACTGTATAAAAGGCTGCAGTTTGTGTTACATTTCAGACGTTGGGCAACGCTTGGCCTATGGCCTTTTATATTGTATAAGTCTGCCTCTATGAACCTATTTGTTGTACAAATGCCAGTAGCTTAATCAAGGCGCCGTCTTACTCAAAGCATTAGGCGGGGACATCTGTGTACTGTGGACACATTTCTAGTTTTAACTTCCATAACAATCCGAAAAATCTAGATCAGTTTTACAAGACAGCTCAAGATCTTTCAGATTGTTTTGGAAGGATAAAGTCCGTCTTATCCGAAGAAATATCCAAGGATTGAACTTTTTATTTGATATTAATGCGATCAAATAGAGTAATACCTCAAGCTTTATCATAACTATTCAGGTGGGTACCCGTTCAGAGGAGGCAACTCTGTCATTTTCATGTTTGCATCCCTTCTCGTTTTGAGACAAATCTAAAAGGAAGAAGTAGCTCCGGGGTGGGGGAGGGGGAGGGGGGATTCTTTTCTCCCCAGGAGCAATTCTTTTATGAGTTGTCCCTCATCGGGTTTACTCCTGAAGTAAACTTTTGCTGTCCCTTAAGAGTAGACTCAATTTTTGAAGGACTAGTTCATCCAAGGAAGCAAAATAGAAGTTATTGAAGTTGTTTCGTTCGGAAAAATGAGGAAAAAACGTGGTGGTGTATCCTTACCCATTATTGTCGAAAAGTAAGATGGGTCAATACTACCTATGCCATGTTTTTGAATACCTATAGTCGGGCCTCTGGGGGCTCATTTATTCGATTTACCGTATTTATTAAGTTATAAGACAGGTTTTTCCCTTCCAAAACAATCTCAAAGACCTAGACCCGTCTTACAAGACGGATCTAGATATTTGACATTGTACTGGAAGACAAAACCCCATTTAAAGCTAAATGCCACAACTTATATATGCAAATTTTGGTTAATTGGAAGGAGACACTTCTGTTTTATAACAAAAAAAAATTATAAGAATAGTAATAAAAAATATAAGAATAATGATAATAATAAAAAACAACAACAAAAAACAAAACGATATTTCGCTCCAGATTTCCAGTGTCGGTGTTTAAGTCGTCATTTTCGTGTCATCACAGTGTTAACTCATTTGTGTCTGGTGGACTCATTTATGTTTACTAACTGGATAGGTCCATTTCCCATTTTAGGGGGTGGGTTTAGTTTAGATTATCATATCTTTGTTTGTTCTATGTAACGTAAAATACCCGTTTGTCTTACGCAAATAAAAGAGACCCTGCTCCTGATCAAACGCCGCGTTTTTCGACGTCTGATTATGGTCGCACTATTTGCCAATGGCTCGTAAGGAGAAAACTCTTTCTTTTACAGCAGACCCCTCATTGGAAGCTAAAAGAAGCAAACACGAAATTGTTACCTTTGTAAAGTTGGAAGAAGCACGTGGAGGTTTACCCAAACACCTTATGCAAGAATCTGATTATTACATTTCAGGCTGACACAGAATTTCGACCACCACAGTTCACGCCTTGTAGTTGGAGTCTCATTCACACTCCGGAGCGAGCTTCTTCTTATCATATGTATCGTGATGACAGTGCCTATGATAGCTTTGAAGAGTCTTTAACTCCAGTTGAAACAACTTGACCCAACGATTGTGTTAGGAAAGATAACATCGTAAAGATGACGTTTCCGGGATTATTTCTATCACCTATCTATATAAAACATACGTTGCAATCCACGCTTGCTCAAGCCACAGTCTCACTGTCACGTATTGAGGTCTAGGTTTGACTACGTTTCCAAAACGCGGCAAAACGTCAGTATACATCGTAAAACGTAGTGAATGCGTATATAGATATAGCAAAATACGTGACCTAGTTGCGTTTTATTTAGAATGTTTAATTGAAACATGGCATTTTGATATACGTAGCGTATACCCAGTCAAACGCAGCAACACGTAGTAAAACATGGTAAATGAAGCCGAAACGTATAAACATGTACAAAAACATAATTAGAACTAGAAATATCTTTTAAAAAAAAGATATAAGACGAAGTGAAAGAAGACATATTTGAAACAAATAATATTTTTTTTTTTTATTTCTGTTCAAATAAGAAATTGGCTGCAAGAATACGCCCCGCAAAATTATCTGCAATCAATGTTTTAAATACACTATACGCCTTTAATAATTAAAATGTAAAAAAGGACCTAAATCTAATGGGGTATCTATGAGAAAATTTTACTGTGATTGAAAAAATTCCAAGTTCAAAACGCTGTCGCTATGTCATAATAACAAAATAAAAATTGGCTAAGTTCAAAATGCTGTAAATTTGTCAAAATTATTTTTTGAGCAGTACTCTTCTCAATATGTCTGTAACAAATCTGCCAAGTATAAAAAGGGTACATTGAATGCCCACGGAGGAGTTCACTTTACAAAGTATGCACTATTATACAATTATTGACCTTTCTTGAGGTGAATATGCAGTTTTATTGACCTGCAAACATCATATTGACTGACGCGAAGCGGAGGTCAATATGTTATGTTTGCAGGTCAATAAAACTGCATATTCACCGAAATAAAGGTCAACAATTGTTTTATTATATAATAATTCTAAATTCAGTTTCCTTAGATATTTATGATGGTACTACATGGTATTATCTCGCGACGTTACGCCATTAAAATTAACGTACATCAAAACGTTACGTCACGAAAATAAAATGACGTCAGCGTAAAAGTGATATTCACTGACAGGTCGGTGAATATCACAAAATATTGACCGGCACGTGACGTCAAAACAGCAAATGAAATTGCGTGTTACATCTTGGTCATATAATAATAACCATTATTCTATGAGTATTGGTCGAAAATGGACTAAGATCAAAATGATAGAAATTTGACAAAAATCATTTTTGGAACATTGAGATTCTTCATGGATGTCTCTTCTATATCTCTGTACATACCTGCCAAATATTAGAGTACACTGAAAGGTCTAGGAGGAATTTCACAAAATGTGCAGTAATAGACATTTTGCAATATGTGCAATGGTCAAAAATTAAGTCAAAAATCATTTTTTCTGTAAAATAAATCTTCATACACATAAACAATATATCTGTTACATACCAGGTATCAGTTCAAACATTTTCAAACAAAGGCGCTTGATACGCTTTCATCTATTATTAGGTAACAACAATTTCCTTGAGGTCTGAGAATATTTTGATTATTGTAAATTTAAGTATAAGATGGCCACCAACAGAGCCTTCCTTACGAAATGAAGTATAAGCTCCATACTGCTTATTTTTATTATTATTTTATCATACATGTGATATCTCCCTATTTCCGAGGGATTTGCCTATATTTTGCCCATTTCCTACATGTATTTGGAATTTCAGAATTTCCCCATATATGTCTTGTACATCTCCCTATTTGGAATTTCAGATCTCCCTACCAAAATACAAGAATTCCCTTCTTTGTTTAATCATTCTCCCTTTTTGGAAAAAAAGTAGAGGAAAATCTCCCTATTTGTCTTCTCAGCTGTATCACATGTCTGACATTATTATTGAATAGCAGTATCCTTATTTTGGGGTTATCCACTATGGCGAGAAACCAAACTGGTCCGTAAATTATTGACATTCTTCGGTACATTCCGATATGCTTCCGATGATACGGTACTGTATTTTACCCGGTTCAGTACAGCCGGGTGCGTAAATTTACCGGAACGGACCGGAATGGACTGAATTACCGGAACGGACACCCGTTTTCCCCTTATTCAGTAGATATTTGTAATATTTTTTAATTAAATAACTCTTATTTGATATTAATACATATTCTGTATGCCATCTAGCGCAAATCAATTAGAGATATTAGTCAAAATACTCTTTGAGTATATGCGCCATGGGTAGGAATCTTAATACCCCACGCATATGCGTTTCATCTTAAAATCATATAATCTTATACAAAAATCTGGTTATCTTTCTTCCAAGACTTGGAGCGAATGAAAAACACAAAAATTCCCGAAATTTTGTTCCATAGTACCATGACCAACATTTCAGCCAAGAAAATATGTAGAGCTATATGTATCAAGTCGGTGGATGAAATCAGGGGTTGCAAGTTAAGATAATACATGTTAGTCTTAGGTAGGGCCTTGAATTAATCTGCGCGTGTAGATTGTATCAAAATATCTCAAAAATCGGCTGGAAATATGAATAATAAGGGTCCATTCCGGTCCGATCCGGTAATTAGGTCCGTTCCGGTAAATTTACGCACCGAGTACAGCAAGAACTACTTTTTTTTACTACGGAAGACTTTTCGCACCATAGAATCTTTTTTATCTCAAGCCATCGGCATTTGCGTTTCTCGCGTTCTGCTTAACTCTATCAATCATTACAGCGTTAAAGTGAAAAACATATCTAAAACTAAATGCAAAGTGCAAATAATAACATTTTTAATGTAACTAAATCTTCTGACAGGTGAATAACAATTCCATGACATATGCTCTCTTCCATACAGAGATCAAGTCAAGTTTTGGCGGCAACGATGATTTTATTAGACTTCGTCTAATAACCTAGAGGTCCTCTAAGCCTCAGTCTGACTGTCACGTATTGAAGACTAGGTTTTTCTACGTATTTAAAACGTACCAAAAACTATTATCTGTATCAAAACGTAGCCTATACGAATTCTATACGGATATACACAAGTACATATATTTGTACATGTCCTAGCTACGTTTAAATTGAAAATTCAGCTCAAACGTAGCATTTCGAAATTCTTCTGTATGCGTAGTAAAAACGTATTGAGGCGTAGTCTACACGTACTAGAATGTAGTTGAAACGTTTAAAATACGTTGTCGAACGTGAAGGCCCTGCACGTACTTCTACGCAAAGTAAACCGTAGTTAAACGCATTTAAAACGTACTAGAAACGTTGTAACACCCATATACCTACAAAACGGGGTTCATTTTTATGCCAAACGTAGGACGGGAAACGTAGTGCAACCTAGCCCTTCAAAACATGGCAGTGAGACTGTGTCCTTATAAATAAGTTGAAATGTTACAACCTCTGATAGCAAGTAATAACACGAAACGATCGTAGCAGAACTGCGTTCCCTGAGTCTGTTCCTGACTAGTAATTACCTGTGCGACGTAGGTTCTGTTCTCTGGAGCCACTCATAAGAGCCGTTTCTTTGAGGCGGTTCAAATAAGAGGGGTAATAATAAGGGTGTTATAGGGTAATGGGTAAATAAGAAAAAAAATATCGTGAGGTTTCCCCTTTTCTCTTGAGATATAAGGCAAACAGAGGAACAGGCGATATGCGCATTTTGTCTGTACGTTTTATACAAAAGTTTAGTACTGCTTTTGTGCTTGTGTGTACATATACAAATTACGTATAACATACAGGGAATATTTGCACTATTGCAGTAAATTTATTCAATTTTTTTCATCGAGCAAAATCACTGAAATAATTTGACGAGTGCTAAGCATGAATGGACAGTACATATCAATATTTTCATCATTTATGACGAAAACGTATATGTTAAATCAGTGTTTGTATTTTTAGCTCCATTTGTACCATTTTTCTCATTGTAAAAGTATTAGGTAAGCAGTGACCTATACAGATACATGTTTGTATTGTATTTATATAGGTCACTGGACAGAGGCATATTGTGCTTAAACTAAAAAAAAGAATTGAATTATTATTGTTAAAATATGATGAAAGCATCGAAAGAAAAAATAATTGCAAAATAGAGTAAATTTTCTTTTCTATCTTATGTTTGTCAGTTGCAGTAAGTATAATCACAGCAACTCTAAGATGGCTGGCTGGGTGACTTTCGATTCTACCACCGTTTCAACAGTATTTCAGTCATAAGAGGACAATGAGAGGATAATAATAAAAGGTTGTGTGGAGAATACATACCTAATTTCCTATTTCAAAATACTAACATCAGAAATATTCTCTCCTATCCTAAAGTTAAATTATGTCCCAAAGTTACATTAATGCTAGAGGTTGGAAATATGCATGTGGTTTTATCACAACATAGCTGATCTATATTTTAGCTTCTCCAAGTTGGAGTTAAGGCCTTCTGAAAACGATCAAAATGAAATCTTTTCAGCAAGATATGTCGAAAAGCATGTGGTTAAGGGACCTGAAAGTTTATCAGCTGATTTGAGATGATAGTAAATGAAATAGAATTCCGTCCTTTTTTAGGTATGACCCTTCGGAAACTTAAGCATTTTTTTTAACTTTTCAGCAAGCTATCTAAGAAATTATAAGAACTTGAAATTTGAACAGCTCATTTTAAATGATGAGTTAATGAACAAATTAACTTTTGAAATGAATTTCGTCAATTTGATTAAGTGTAATGACCTTTTGTTACTTTTGGCATTATTAGCTTTTTCAGTAAGATATCTCAAAACGCATAAGAGCTAGGACTTTTAAATCTTATTAAGTTGATTTGAGATTATGATTAACTTTCGAATGAATTCCGTCATTTTTTTAGTTATGGCCCTTTTTAAACCCGCCATCAAGGTATCTGAAAAGTATTTGAGCTGGACACTTTAAACTTGGTCAGCTGATTGGCGCTTATTTGAAGATTACCTGAATAATTTTGAACCAGTTCCGTCCTTTTTTATACAGACAATTCCCTTAAGTGACCTGTCCGTTATCGGGTCAGGCACATGTATTGGGGCACAGAGTTTTGCAAACACAATTTTGTGTGTTCATCATATTAAGAAAATCTTAACTTTATTTATGAATAATAAATGTTGCAGGCATTTGAAGCTTCCAGGTAAGAACATGAACAAAATAGGACAGAAGTTATATTACAAATAAAAGCATCCTCAACGATTGTATGATCCCCTGTTATTGCAAACCACATGCATGACTAAAGCCGCAGAGCAGTGGCAGAAACCACTCAGAGGCAAATTTGTGGCCGCCACATTAAGCTGGTATAACTTATATTACTTGCAGTAAGTTTGAGAAAAATCCTTTTAAACATTTTTTTCTGACGCAAGATTTTGATTATCTCATTAAGCTCTTATCACTTTGATTATTTGCTGTAAGTTTCGGGAAAATCCCTTCCTTTTCTAATCAGGCTTATCGATTTGGATATGATTATGTATGTATATAGCTCTTGGACAGAAGGTAATAAAATGTGAGACAAAAAATTGGGCGACCACAGTAAACTTTATTTGCTATAATGTACATGACGATCCATTTCTACTCGTATTTCATACAGATTTTTATCACATGACGTCGCTGTTATTCACTGGATAACGTCATATCATAAAAATCGTATGACCACACGTGTATAACACTTTGGCGCGTACACGTAACGTCACTGACAACGTCCATGTCAACAGCGCGTTCTCTTATTGAAATAATGAAAGTTTGACGGCGTTAAAATCCAATTTTAAAGGGTCATATGATAAACAGAATCTTACACTCTTGGTCATTTTATATGAAATTTATGAAACTCGCCGAGGGTCGTTTCATAAATTTCATATGAAATGACCACACGTGTAAGATTCTCTATGTTTTAATAATTTTATACATAAAAATAAAACCAGAGCAGAGGCAACTCTGAATGATAAAACTCTGATCGTAACACAAAAACTTCTATTGTCTTGATTCTTTCAATGATGTTTTACCACGATATCCAAACTATGAAGGAAGTAAAGACCAAAAACACTTTTTGCAAAAGTACTTTAGTCAAGCCGATCAAGTAGCAAAGGTGGACGAAAACCGGAGCACTCGAGGAAAACCCAACTGATCTGCAGTAAGCAACACTTGGCTTTCTCACATGTGCGCCTGCCGGGGCTCGAATCCACAGTCGCAAGACACCCAGTATTTAGAATCAGTGCTCAAAATTACTAGACCACGGAGGTCCGTTCCATTTGAAGACACTTTTTTAATCCGGGTCGGAACGGAATTGTATGTTTCCCAGGGCCTAGTCTTTAGTTAACGTTTCATTAAATGTTCCAACGTTAATGTCTTAAATACGCCAACATTTTTGTTGAAAGATTGTGAGAAGCTTTTGCAGTGCAAAAGCTTCTCACAATTTTTTTAACAAAAAACATCAGTGTATTTTTTGTTACAAAGTCATAAAAAAATTAAGGAGTTGACCTCTTAACGAGCTCGTTAGACTAACAATGCTTTGAACAACTGGGCCCAGGTATGTACACAGAGAACCACGATTCTTGAGATACAATGGGTCCGTACCAACAATTTCCTGCTTGGAAAGGACAGTAGCTTAAACTACTGTGGCCATAAACCAGTTCTGTGCACGCAACCTATAAAACAGTATGTATTCTAAGAGTAAAGTTGAGGCAGGGGCAATGATCAGGAACAGATTCAACAGAATTCCACATCCTATCCTGTTCACCAAACGAAAAAAACGTTTCGATTACCGTCAGATCCTGTACCATGTAAAATTGTCCTTTTCTTGTAACTATGTAACTTATATTGAATAAATATTGTTTAAATCAAATAAAACAGCACCAGTGAAAAGCCAACAGGACATTTTACATCAAATAGATTGCCACAACAGAAGTTATCTAAAATAAAGTGAAAAATTGAATCAAAGACACCAGAAAGCGGACGAACAATTACAGTTTTAATGAACCACAAGAAAAAACGCCTTGAAACATTTAGTAAAAAGTTACTTGTAAATTTAAAGAGTAACTACACTTCAGGAACTGACTTAATCAGATCCCAAACCCTATCCCCAACATCAAAGGGAAAGATTGACAAAGACATCCCAACAAACAATAAATTACAAGTGATAAGCGGAGTCAGCAGCTCTTTCCCAAATAGGTGGCAACTCAGCTATCTTTACTGAACTAAATAATTTAGGCCTACAGAAGGGTCACAACAGACTAAGCAACCCGGTGTTACGCTCAAGCATCATCGCCCTAGTTTCTGCAATAGTTCATATACACATAGAAGCTATTCGGTCCGCCTCCATATGAGCAACAAGAACAATTTATGCGAAAAACACGTAATTATATTTTCTTTTATCGTCAAAGACAACAGGAAGCAAAGTGGGCAGCTATACTTGTAGTCATATTGCCAGCAAACCACAGACAGGTGCCACTGAGGAACCACAACAGAATATCGCCTTGGAACGGTCAGTAGTAGACTTACGTGGGGCTTAAACCGGTTTCATGCTCGACCAGTCTCACCCTAGTTTCTGCAGTGGTTCAGATACACATAAAACTGAAATGAGATAGTGTGAAAATATATGATGACCCAGAGTGACTCCATATTTGGTGAGAGGAGGCTAGAGCTCATAATCCTCGAGAAAGGGAGTAGCAGCATACATTTCTGGAAAATTATTAAGACTATAAGGCCTCTTTACTCATCTGTTACTTCATGTGTTAGGGTCAACAGCATGCACACGGACTGGTTCGATGTTAAATGTGGCCTCCGACAAGGCTGCATTTTATCACCGATCCTGTTTAATCTTTATATAAATGACCTAGTACTGTATTTGAAGTATTTTGGTAAAAGTGTGAAATACAATGATGATTTTATCTGTACTCTGCTGCACGCAGACGAATTGGGTTTGCTTGCTGAAACAGATTTGCAAGTTTTGTTGGAGGCACTGAATGTTTGGTATTTGTCTTATTATATGACTGTGAACGTTAACAAGAGTAATATTGTGCACTTTCGTAACCCGTCGGTGAAGAAAACAGACCGCATCTTAAAATGCGGTAATAATATATTGAAAATTGTCGACTTGGGGTATTTCTAACAAAACACCTGGATTTCGAGTTAACCGCAAAGTCTGTAGACCAAAGCACAAGTCGAGCGTTGGGGCTCTTGATAGCCAAGTATATGTTAGTCGGCGGCTTGCCTTATAATGTATACACAAAAACTGTGCGAATCGGTTGTTTTTCCGGTTATTGATTATAGCGCTAGCATTTGGGGATTTAAAATCCTACTCTTGCATAAATTCTGTATAGAATAGGGCTCTGCGAGTCTTCTTGGGACACCCATCACTGCTTTGTATGGGGGATTAGGGTGGAAACCGTGTATATCCAGACAATGATCTTGCATTGGCCGCCATGTTGTTAGAATGTCATGTACAAACAGTAGTAGGCTGCATAAGGTATAGCACTATGGGCGTCCGCTAACACGTATCAGCGATATAGGAACTGGTTTTTCGTTTTTACTATCCGATGCACGGAGCTAAACTTAAACTTTGATGTAAATATTAGCCGTCCCATTGGTAAGATTCTGGCAAATAGCTTGCATTGGCGATTCTACAGGAATATAAAGCCAATTGGTTTACCAGTATAAACAGTAAATCTGGTCCTTCGGGCAGGGGCAATAACAAGTTGCGAACTTATTGTCAGTTTAAGTCTGTACATGAAGTGGAACAGTATTGCAATAAGACATCGTGCAGCGTTTGCCAACTTCCGCTGCGGCGTAGCCCCTCTGCGGATAGAAACGGGCCGGTTTGAAAATAAACCTTTAGAGGAACGCAAATGTCCTTTTCATAACGTTATAGAAAGCGAACCGCATGCACTTTTGGACTGTATTTTATATACCAATCCTAGATCAGAATTATTTCTTAAAGCTCAAGCCGTAAATGAGGAGTTTATATCTCTTTCCACTGATGATAAGTTAGTCTTCCTGTTTGCCAACCATAACATGATAAGACTGTGTGCAAAAACTTGTTTTAATAATCTCCAAAGGACAGCGTTTTACCTTTGTAAGTAATATCTCTCTTTTTTAATTTTCATATTCTGTAGGTATGTGTGTTTTAAAGATTGAATTGCTTCCGCTAATCTTAATCTCTTAAGAGTGGCAATGTACATTGTACTTCTTAGTATTTTAATTTGCTAGTCTTATGTATGTACATTGGTGGGACTCAAATAAAGATTTATACTAGAAAAAAGAAATAAACTACCGAAATGATAGAATCGTGAATTCTAAACAAAAATGAAATCATTCAAGGTCTAAGCAAAAACTGAAAGAAGCTTAATCTATCCAAAGCGTCTAAAGCAGGGAAATACAAAGTGAAGCATGAAAGTTGAAAAACAAAGAAAAAAGAAAACAAACTAATAATAATCATATAACAAAGAAACTTAAAAAAGAACAAGAAATGTTACAGTGTGTAACAAATTCCCCCGAAGGCCCCTTAAACTACTGATATTTGAGCCCTAGTTGTGACCTTGACCTTGGGCATAGAACCTGAGTGTTGCACATGATATACATTCTGATTTTGTTTTACTTTTCTGTAACTTTTAAATGCACTTTGGAAATTTAAGAGGTTTCAAGGAAAGTAAAAAGTATGCAAAGACCAGGAACTGAAACAATCAAAATCCAAATCCAGCCCTCAAACCATAGTTGGAAACAACTAAGATTACAACTAATCAAGATACAGAGAACATATGGCCAACCGAGTGAGCAGCTTGTTCCCAAAAGATGGCCACTCAGCAACCCAAACCGAACCAAAAATAATAATAACATACATAAGGTAAAACATCACAGAAACTCTGACACCAAAAACAGGCAACAAAGAACCACAACAGAACTACCGCCTTGGAACGGTCAGTAATGAATTACTGGGGGGCTTAAATCGATTTTACAGGCCCAACCTCACCCTCAGTTTCTGAAGTGGTACAAAACATTTAGTTCGTTGTTCGGTTCGCATGATAACCCTCTAACTCGTCAATGAATCATCACGGTTAACACATAAATCAAATTTCAACACCATGAAGAAGCAAAGACGAGGACTCAACAGATACAACGGGCCGTCTGACAGGTGGAGATCCCTGTCCTGCCAAACAACCCCACTAGAAATCTGAAGCAAAAGAAGGTCACCAGTTGAGCCCCGGTGGACCAAGCAACAGACAAAAAGGCTCCGGTCCCAACCAACTAAAATATATAGCTTTAGGTCGGGGCCATCATAGAGTCTGACGACCGATCCCCCGGTGTGCAATTAAAGAGTGCAGCAAAGCTATCAACCGTGATTGGGCTAATCACTAAGCATGCAGACTGTCGCATAACATTTAAATAGCCAATACGTTTGTGACGTATTATTATTTTTCGGAATTGATCAGAAAAATCAGTCCTACCCTTAATCTTTTTGAATTTGTATACTAAGTCACCATAAAATTCTGGTTCCGATAGGCCTTGGTTTAAAAGAAATTTTAATCCGACATCAAATTTTGAAACCAATTCATGGTGTCTGCGATAGAATTTAGAAAAAGACTTGATTCAACCACTAACCAAACTGTGATGTGCCCTTGACATTGGATGTGGGAACCTATATGTCGGACCTTATATAACTTAGCATTATACTTTACTTTTCTTTACGCTACCATTTTATCATGGTTTACCTTTCAGTGAAACTTGATGAAATTGCTTCAGCAGTTTTGTGTCAGTTCAGAGACATGATCTGACCTCTGAGCCCTGACTGTGATCCTGACTTTGTGCAATAGAACAATAATTTGTTTGTGACATATTCGCATATTGTTTTATACCTTATCTTGAAGTTTAATGAAGTTTGCCTCAGTGGTTTTTAGGTAATTGAGAATAAATGACATGACCTTTGACCTCTGGCTAGGACCTTGACCTTGGGTGAGGGAATCTATGTCTTGAACATGGCAAATCTTCTCATTAGGCTTTATTTTTTCTTTAAAGTTTGCTTTGGTATTTTTCTGAGTAATTGCCGATACATAATTTGACCTCTGACCCAAGACTGTGACCTTAACCTTGTATTTGGGATCATATATATTGTGTGTAACATACCTTCTCATTATGTCCCCCCACCAAAGGTGAGGGGGGCATATTGTTTTCAGTGCGGATCCCGTCGGCGTCAGCGTCGGCGTGACAGTTTCTTGTATGCGCGATATCTCTTGAACCAATGGATGGAATTTCACCAAACTTGCATGCATATACCATTGGGACAAACTTAAGAGCTGATTAGATTTGGTTGACCTTGACATCATTTTCAAGGTCACTGGAGGACTTAGATGAAATTTCTTGTATGCGCGATATCCCTTGAATGGATGGAATTTCACCAATCTTGCATGGATATATCAATTCGAAAAACTTAAGAGCTGATTAGATTTTGGTGACCTTGACCTCATTTTCAAGGCCACTGGAGGACTTAGATGACAATTTCTTGTATGCGTGATTTCTCTTGAACCAATGTGGATGGAATTTCACCAAACTTGCATGGATATATCATTGGGACAAGTTTAAGAGCTATTAGATTTTGGTGACCTTGACCTCATTTTCAAGGTCACTGGAGGACTAAGATGACAATTTCTTGTATCCACAATATCTTCTGAACCAATGGATGGAATTTCACCAAGCTTGCAAGGATACATCATTGGGACAAGTTTAAGAGCTGATTAGATTTTGGTGACCTTGACCTAATTTTCAAGGTCACTGGAGGACTTATATGACAATTCCTTGTACCCACAATATTTCCTGAACCAATGGATGGAATTTCACCAAACTTGCATGATTACATCATTGGGACAAGTTTTAGAGCTGTTTAGATTTTGGTGACCTTGACCTTATTCTAAAGGTCACTGGAGACTAAGATGACAATTTCTTGTACCCACAATATCTCCTAAACCAATCAATGGAATAGATATTTTATCTATACAGGCTTTTTATTCATTAGAGGGAAAGGGAAATGGGCTGTGGGGGCGGGGGGACATCAGTTTTTCTCTGAAAAACATTTCTAGTTATGGTTTACTTTTCTGCGAAGTTAGATGACATTTGCTTCAGCAGGTTTTAATTTACCATAGAGGCGAGATTTGACCTTTGACCCCTCACTGTGACGTTGACATTGAACCTGGCAACCCAAATCGGATGTGAAACACACCTTCTTATTATGCTTCATTATTCTGAGAAGTTTAATTAAATTTGCTTCAGTAGTTTATAAGTAATCGTTGAGACCAAATTTTTTAGACAATTTGACTTTTGACCCAACTGTGGCATTGACCTTGGGCGTAGAGACCGAAGTCTTGTGCGCGACACACCATCTGATTATGCTGTGAAGTTTCATCTAATTTGCTTCAGTAGTTTTAAAATTATCTCTGAGACTCGATTTTGAGACACAATTTGACCAATGACCCAGTTGTGGCCTTGACCTTGGACGTAGGGAACTAAGTCTTGCGCGCCACACACACACCTTCTCATTATGCTTATCTTTCTGTGAAGTTTCAGTAAATTTGCTTCAGTAGTTTTAAAATTTTTGCTGAGACACGATTGGTAACGGACGGACGGACGGACTGACTGACTGACGGACGGACGGACGGTGCGATTTTAATATATATTTATAATATTTTAAAAAATAACTACACCCTCTCCCCACTAAATCCGTTGAAATTAGATTTTGAAACTTTTATGCAAAAACTTCAATGGAAACCAAATCATGCTTTACTTAAAGTACACGATAGGAGTCGATAAGACATTGGGATATAAATCTTTTGAAAAAGAAAAAATCCTTTGTTTCCGATTGATCAAAACGATGAGCCTCTTATGATAAAAGCAAAAAAAAAAAAAAAAAAAAAAGACTGAAAGACGTCTTAACCCATCCAAAACAAGGGCACATGGACCATACTTCAAGTTACGGCTACTCAAGCCTCGTCAGTGACCCTGACATGCTCTGAACTGTCCATCATCCATATACATATTTTCAAGTGAGCCCCAAATCGACCAAACTGTGGATTTTGTATTCATTACATTGAGATGAAGAAGGTACATCTAAATGTGGTTGAACCAAGGGTAACAACCTACGTCATAGCGCGCGTGACAGAATTAATCATTCGACGGCCATTTTGAAGAAACTCTGACAGATTTTCCGTTTGTAACATATCAGAGACAGGATTTTAGGTAAAGGTAAAGGTAAAGGTTTCCCATAGCCTAATAGCCGTAGGGGCAGTGGGGGTTAGAGACCCACTGTATCTTGGGCACAGCTGATGAAAGGCGGAGCCCATCCCTCTCCTTTCGCTGCCTTATCCTTCCCTGATTCGAAAGAGGTACCCATTTACTGCTGGGTTGACAGAGAGAGTTTTCCAGTCATCGTATGGCGACAGTGAGCCGCGAACTCACGACCTTACGGTGACTTTCTGCACAATAGCCGAGCCACTCTAACCACTCGACTACCGCGCCTCTCGACAGGATTTTAACACAAGATAAAACGGTGAGGCGGTGTCTACATGTACATATGGTCCAGATATATAGGGCATGATTCTTCAAAGGGTGAGAAATTATAAAATACCTCACTACAGTTTTGATGTGGACAGCTGAGATAAACATGCATTAAGGCAGAGTCGATACAGACCACTATAGTGAATTGTTTTCAGATTAAGCAAGTATTTTATGGTGAATTCTGGTAATATTGAGTTCAAAACATCTATAGGTACCAGATGACTAGATATTTGGTTGTTTCAGTGATTGCCAAGCCTTCATTATGCAAAACATTTACCTTTTTAAGGCCGCTGATAAAACGATTATGACGTCAGCGCTATGACGTAGGATGTCATACTTGAGAACAGTCCAAAGTAATAACAATGATTTCATGATAGTTGGCGTTGGATAGGACAAAGAGTACATCGGTGACACCGGCGACCTGCGCTAACGGGTGGCGGTTTTTAACCAGCAAATTAGGGACATTACAACTACAAGCTGCAAGTAAGCACACATATAGATAATTGTGCGCAGTCAAAGGCGCCAACAAATTATATATATATATATATCCGTTTTCTAAAATGGATGCAGACAGCATAGTGAACAGAAAACAAAGGGAATCATATAACTTTAGAATATTAAAGCCTAAACTTAAATCAGAACGTTCCCAAAAGTAACCTCTGAAGTGACTTTACGTTGTAACTAATCACAACATCGCCATATTATTTGAAACCAGTGGGTACTTCTTTATTTCTCGACCATTAACATTTTTCAGATGTACTCGCACCAGTAATCCTGGGCCGGATAGTTAAATCTAAATTAAATCATATATTATTTCCAAGCCTTGGTATCGTATGATCCAGGGGCCGTATTCATAAAACGACTTAAGTCGTTGCTATGCTGTTGCTAAGGCTAAATTTCTTTGAAGGAGATTCCCTACAACTATGAAATTTGCTATGGAGGAACAGTCTGAAAATACTGTTCCTCCAGAGCAAATTTCATTGTTGTAGGGAATCTACTTTATAGAAACTTAGCCTTTGAAACAGCATAGCAACGACTTAAGTTGTTTTATGAATACGAACCCAGATATTCCATGTACGTACCTGATTGTGTTTGCACAACTGAATTTAGTAGCCCTAACCGAAATCAAGCTAAATATTGTTCCAAGAAACTTCTTTTTAAAGAGTATAGTTGCGCAAATGGTAAAGCTGGTGTCCTTGAATGGCTAGGCGGAGTTGCCCAGTGGGTACTTCCTTATTTCTCAACTATATGAGCGCTGACACGACAAAACCAACAATGTGGTTGTGCGCCCAGCGCAGACTCAGATCAGCCTGGGCATCCGCCCAGTCTGATCAGAGTCTTGGCTGTCTGCATGGAGGTAGCTTAGACCCTTAGCTATTCTTTGAGCACTTAACGAAGAGTCTGATCAAACTGGATGGATGCCCAGGCTGATCGGAGTCTGCGCTGGGCACACAACCACATTGTTGGTTTTGTCGTGTCGCGGCTCGATTATGTCTGAATGACTGGTGATATAAAAGTGGTGACAAATACAAGAAATAAGGTGGCAATCAGAGAAACATGTATTGTTTCTTCGTATAATCTAGAAATCGGAAACTTAAAATGCTAAAGCACAAAATAAAGCATTCCCATGCATATTATTCAGAGCTCTAGATAAGAGGGAGTATTTGATGATAATTAAGGATAATTTTTCTTATTTCTCATCGAAACCATATGTTGTGACCACTCATCTGAACCGTCTCGTTGAGACGGTTCAGATGAGGGGTCACAACATATGTTTTTTATGCAGAATTAACAAAAATTATCCCTAATTATCACCAAATACTCCCTCTTATCTAGAGCTCTGTTATTGTAGCTGTAGATGCAATGGGTGCTAAATGTCAACCATATATTGGGTACAGCATATAAAAAATTGGGCCCCTCCCTCCCCTCCCCTCATTTTTGCTGCCTTTAAGCTTCCCTGGTTCGAGATAGGTTACCAATTACTGTTTGGGTCACAGAAAGAGTTTCACAGTCATTTGCAATCCCGATTGCGGATTCGAACCTACCATCCTTTGCATTATTACAGAGCGCGTACAACGTCTCGATCTCGGCGCCCCTCTATCACTACTTTCAGTGTTCTACGTTAATTATCCCCCGCCGAAGGCGGAGGGATATGGTTTTACCCATGTCCGTCCGTCCGTCCGTCCGTCCTCCGTCCGAACGGAGCCATTATTAAGTAACCATTGAACGGAATTTGATGAAACTTAAAATATCACTATAAGGCGCTGATGCACGTCAGGTTTCGCCAGACTGGCTTCAGTAATGCATGAGTTATTACCCTTGAATTAATTTCAAAACAATAAAATGAGCCATTACTAAGTAACCAATTATCAGAATGTCATGAAAATAAAACAAATGTGAGATGATATGATATGATACTTTATTAACGCATTAGGCCATGATGGCCCATGAGCATATATACATATAACATACAGAACAAATATATTACAGGATAGCGGGAGGCAAATATGAGGTACTATTCACATGCAAACAATTTGATAGGAGTATACAAGTAAATAAACACCCTGAGGGAGAGGTGCAGAAGGATAATCTCTAACGTAACCTAATAATATTTTGACTGAAATTTTCTACATGTAGCACCAATACCCTTTCGAAAACAGTAAACTATTCTTCAAAGATACACATATATAGTTTTCGATCTCAAATCATTTCAATAAATGCTTACATGACAGTGTTACAAATGGAAAACCAACGTGCAAGTGATCGGGAATAGATCCTACCTAACATGCAGTCAGTCCCGTTGTATCACGGAGATGCTAGATGTGTTCATTTGTATTCATAAACATGTTTAGAGTTTAATATTTTAATCACTGAATTTTAATAGTTTTCTTATACATTCTAAATACTTTACTGTTTTCGGTTCTGACACACTCAGTAATCACTGCAGAGACGAATCGCTAACTTAATGTTGCTCTTTCATTGTCCCGTTGCATACTGTTTATAAAGAAGCGGTATCGGTATAAACAACTAACCGAACCTTTGCAACTGGACAATAGAAAACAAGTATGGATAATTATGACAATCGAACTCTAAGATTTTCATTTATAATAGGAATTAGCCAAGCTGATATGCCCTTTCCATATCTAATTGCAGTGATTGCACTGCTTTGAAACAATGCAGGAGACTGGCGACTAGGCGACATGAGGCGGAGCCGATGTCCAGACAGCATGTCCCCCTTACCAGGCTCCGCCGAATTTCAAAAATTACATAGATAGCGCATATCACTATAATGAGACGGTTGTATGGAAACAAGCAGCTGTACTCAAGGAAATATTAATTGTAAAACAGAAAACACAAATATAGCTATAGTGTGCATAATACCCTATCAAGACATTAATTTCAGAAAGTGTCCAAGCTCATATGGAGCATATTGCAGTCAAATCCTAAAATTTGCATTCATAAGAGACTATTCAAGCTTATATGCCCTTTCCATATCCAATTGCAATACCTTCAAACAATGCATGCGCCTGGTGACAAGGGGACATGTGGCGGGGCAGATGTCCAGACCGCATGTCCCCCTAACCAGGCTCTGCAGCATTTCAACCTTGACATATAGAGCGAATATAACTATAATGAGACAGACGTACGGAGATAAGCAGCAGTACTCAAGGAAATACTAAAACAGAGAGAGAAAAAATATGGTATCTATAACACTCTATAAAGATATTAATTCCAGAAAGTATTCAAGCTGATGTGGGACTTCAATATCCCCATGCAGTGCCTAATATACTGCTGGGGCCCTATTGCATGGGAACACGTGGCGGAACCAATGTCCAGACAAGCATGTCCGCATCATCAGGCCCCGCAGTACTGTGGCAGAGATGCAAACGGTTCCAACAAAATATTCGCAATACGATTTATGTGAAAGGAACTTAACAATGCCCATACGTGTCATACCAGTCCCAGATCTTTTCTTAATTCAAAAGCTTTGTGTACAAAGGTTCCTAAATTTTTTAAACAGTTGATGTTTTCACTCGTAAAAAGTTCAGTTAGTTTAAGCATATTCGGCCTCGTCCAATAATATTTTTGATGTACGTTTTTTCTAATATCGTTATAGAGTGCACACTCTAACATGAAATGAAATTTATCTTCGAGAACATTACACAATTTACATTTTCGAGCGTCAACTGGAATTTTGTTAGGTTTGGCCCACCTTCCTGTCTCAATTTCAAGTCTGTGTGATGAGACTCTCAATTTACATAAGCTTTTTCTGTATTTTACGACATTAAGAATATCTAAATATTTCTTATATTGAAAATTTGCTACAGAAACATAGAATCTAGCTCGTGACGAATTATCTAGCCTTGAGTGCCAGTCTTGCATGAAAATATCTTTTACCCTAACTCTAAATACATTTAAAAACATGTTCAAATTACCAACACCCTGTGATATCCAAACTTCCATGAAACCTAATCTGCTCAACAGATCCTTAACTAAAGAGGCCCAGTTCTGTTTCATTGGTCTTAGTTCTAAATCAGACAACATCATATCATATATATTTTTGATATATTTTTGCTCACTGCTATAAATGACTTTCAGCCAAAATTTAATGATTTTTATATAACGATGTGACTGGTAATCAGTTCTGCCAAGCTCACCATAAACAAAATCATTCTGGGTTGATTGTTTTACACCCAATGTCTTTTTACAAAATTGCATATGCACTATCTCAATAGCCTTTGCCTTATAGAAGCCCCAGACTTCGCTGCCATAGTTTAAAATTGGCGAGACAAACTTATCGAATAAGTCCAGAACATGGGAAGGTTTAAGATATGTAAAGTTATATAAATATTTGTTTAATGCAAAAACTGCTTTCAGCGCTTGACCGGATAAAGTTTTTTGTGTTTCAAAGAAGATCCACCGGAAGTAAATACTATACCTAGATAAGAGAATTTGTTTACGATTTCGATCACTTTGCCATTGTAAGAAAATTCTAAGTTGTTTGGGAGTCTACCTCCTCTCCTAAAAACTATAATTTTTGTTTTATTTGTATTGACGGTTAGTTTCCATCTCTTACAATATTCTTCTAAAATATTCAAAGATCTCTGTAACTCCTCGGGCGTTTTAGCAAATATGACGATATCATCTGCATATAACAGTAAAATAAGTTTATTTTGACCGATATTAATACCATCTACTCCATTCAGACCAAGCTCCTCTTCTAAATCATTCAAGTACATAGCGAAGAGGAAAGGGGAGAGACACTCCCCTTGACGGACCCCTATATTACATGTAAAACTATCACTGAGGGTATTGTTATGTTTTACTTTCGATTTAACTACGCTGTATATGGACTTTATGATATCTAACATTTTCCCTCTTACGCCTATTTTCAACAGCTTGTACCATAGAATGTCTCTTACTACGAAATCGAAAGCTTTCGTAAAATCAATGAAACAGCAATATAGGTATTCATTACTATTTAGACAATGAGTTATAAGGCCACTTAACACAAATATGTTATCTACAGTACTCATGTGTTTTCTAAATCCGGCTTGTGCTTCTATGTATATACTGTAATTTTCCGCCCAGTTATTAAGTCTGTTATTAAGTACCCTCGTAAAAAGTTTACCAATAGTGCTAAGTAAGGTAATACCCCGATAATTCGAAACTTCGTTTACATCACCCTTTTTAAAAATAGGCACAATATACCCTTCAGACCACTTTTCAGGGAAATAACCTGTCTGAAATAACTTGTTAAATAAGCTATGTACATAAGAAAACAAAATTTCAGAGCCCTTTTTGAAAAATTCATTCAGCCATAAGTCAGGCCCAGGACTTGCTCCATTGCGTAGTTGTTTAATTGCAGACTTAATTTCTTCTGCTGAGATGTCGGTATTCAACTCGTTAAACATTATTTGAAACTCTCCTCTTACGTAGCGCTCGTTAAACAATAATATATCGTCATCGGCCTGGTAAAACTTATCATTCGGATCATTGACAGATTTGAAATATTTAGCGAATTGCTCTGACGTCACTGATTGTTTTGCATTCAAGTTCGACGCCTGTTTAAGCAATCGCCAATATTCCTTCGCGTTTTGGTACCTCGATGCTATCAATTTTTCTGTTTTAGATTTATCAAAAATGTAACGTTTATGTCTGATAAGTTTCTTGAAATCCGAGCGCGCCGTTATCATGTTTGCTTGATTTTGTATGCTTCTATTTTCCCTGAACTTGTTTAATTCATTATAGAATAAATAACGTGACTGCCTACATTCTTCGTCAAACCAAGGTCTGTTAAAATTATCCGTTGGTTCTCTACTATCAGAGGTGTGAGCTTTTAAATTTTTTGTGAATAAAGGATCGCATACTTTGCTCATTAAATCAGAAAACATATCAATATTTTCGTCGATTTCGTTTGACGACTCGACTTGTGTTAAATGAAAAATCAAAGAAGTAAAAGCCTCCTCTTCGCTGTTTAAATTGCATGTATACTGGTCAGCTTTTGTTTCATCCCATACGTATTTTTTATTCAAAATCTCATGCGGAGTTTCTGCTTCCTGCGTTGCATAAATAGACTCATTTTCGCGATAAATAGAAAATTGTACTACGCAATGATCCGACAAAATGTTGGGCTCGCCAATGTCAAATTTATGAATGAAATCAAACAAAGAGGGATTAGCAATTACATAATCCACTACACTGCTACCTGTACTGCCAACATAAGTGTATTTACCAACGCCGCTGTCTGACCCAATTCGTCCGTTGCAAATACGTAGTCCGCTTAGCCTACAAAAGTCTAACAATTTTCTGCCATTTGAATTAATTGTATTATCTTGAGAAAATCGTGGTAAGTGTTCGTCTATCAAGTAATCGTCAGGAAGTACATCTATGTTGGCATTATTGTCAAATACTACAAAATCATTTTCTATACCCGTTCGGCTGTTAAAGTCGCCACAAATCAATATATTATAACAGTTATTAGTATCGTTTGCTATCTTAACTATAAAATCCGAAATTCTATCTAAAACGCTTATTTCGGTCACTGGCTCTCTGCTGGAGCCTGACGGGATAATATAACACAAACAGAGATACAGGTCATATGCTAAGTTGAATACAGACCCGTTAAATTTGAACCATAAAATATCATCACAATCTTTTTCAATCAGATTGCAATAATTAAGAATATCATATTTTATGTACAGCGCAATGCCACCAGAGTTTCGTTTGGTATTTAATTTTTTGTCCTTCCTATCAAGCTGGAAAACGTGAAAACCAGTAACCGATATATCCGTTAATTCACCTGACCATGTCTCTGTTAATAAAATAATATCATTACTTTGAAAAATTTGTGTCAATTCAGTGGATAATAATTTGTTTGTATATTTTGTCACAAGGCCCTGAATGTTTAATAATGAAAAATTCACGAGCACACTCTCCCTATTGTCCTATAGTTGCGTGTAGGTTGGCTGGTCACGTGTCACGGTACCGTTACCGTATCACTATAAAACAGTGTGCGCATAAAGTTCTGTCAGAAAGTCATCAATAGTGCATGAGTTATTGCACTTGAATCAATTTAAAATCAACAAATCTAGCCATAACTAAGTAATAAACGAATGGTTTTCTATTACACTTATACAAAATAAACGTATGTATTATTATAACAGGGAGATGCATGTTAAGTTTTGTTGGACTTGCTTCAGTAGTGCATTAGTTAATGGCCTTGAATTGCTTTAAAATAGACAAATTGAGTCGTAACTAAATAACCAATGAACGGAATTTCACGAACCTTTAAACAATTATGAACCATCATAACATGGCAGTGCATATCAAGTTTTGTCATGATGGCATCAGTAATGCATAAGTTATTGTCCTTGATTTCATTTAAAATACACAAATTAGCCATACTAAGTCAACAGTGAACAAAATTTCTTGAAACCTGATATAAATATATATAATCATAGCTCGGTGATGCTGAGGCAAGTTGTTTAGATACATGGGTTATTGCCCCCTTGATTTAAAGTCCACAGCTTCAGTCGTATTCAAGGAACCAGTGAATGAAATTTTATCAAACTAAAATTAACCCATAAACAAATCAGCCCTTTCGGCGGGGGATATAAATTCAATGAATTTGCTTGTTACCTTTAGTTCTAGGGCACCTTCTTACCGGTATATTTGAAAAAAAAATCTTACTTCCCAGAGACGTGTCAAGCGTTTCTGCCAAACTTGCCAATGGTGCAGACTCTGATCAGTCAGCTCCTTCAGGTGGGTCTGATCTGGGTCTTCACTGTATGTCAATGCACTTCCGTCTCAATACTTCGGGTCATTGCAATAGTTTTTACTTTTATTGATTTCTAATTCACTTCCGGGTTGTTGGTATATATATAGCTGTTGCTTATTATGAGACTGACAACTATTAAACAGGAAAAAATAGTTAAAAAAATGTGTCACTTAAGTTTTAAATAGCAGTTCTATGGTAGTCATGAAATGGCAAAAGCGTATATCATTTTAATAGGGTTTCTTCTAAAATTTCTGTCTTCTAAAGGTAAGATTTACTTTTTATTGAATTATGAAACCGTTTGTTTACTTATTTCGTATAATGTTTGTTTACAATAGCAACATCGCGTAATGGTATGATACTAAAATTAAGTGCATGGGAATGTAGTTAGATAGTTTGTATCTAATGAATGAAGGCTTTCTATTCCATGGTTTTTAGGGTCTTATTTTACGAGAAAGACCTGTTAAACCCGATTTTTGTAGTCATAAATACTAGCGTCAGATTTGTTTATCGCTGCAGCTGGTGTTTGCCGTGTGGCGGCCGTCAACATCTCCTCGTATATTATCCATAGCCAAGTTTATATTTTATCTTTGGTGCTTTGAGATCAGCGGAAACATTCTGAGAAATCGGAATTAATTACGTTGTATTAGTTTAGACTCATATACTTGACATATTTGTTTATCGTTTGTACCCTTTAATGGTTTATACGAGTCTAAACATTGTACCACATGTTTTGTGCTGAGTGAACTATTCGTATTCAAATAGACTTCGTATATTACCTTTTTAAAATTACAGTATGTTTCCCCTGGCTGTTGTTGTCAGGTAATTCAGGGTCACTTATTAGCCAAAACTAAGTTGTCTTATTCACATTCTTTCTTATGAGTGTTTTCATTGCTCTTGAAGGAACTCATGTATGATATTTATGGTTATTACATCTAGGACTATACTGGCAGAGACGTGCAGCTGCCCATGCAAACATTTATCCATCTATCTTAGCTTTCCACACATATATCTATTAAATAAGTCACTCAAACACAAAGAAAGAGAGCAGACGCATTAGACATAAATTAATATTTCGAATATACTTGATTGTCAAAATAAAGGGTAATAATAATAAAAAAACACTATGTAATCTATCTATCTATATATCTATCTATCTATCTATCTATCTATCTATCTAATCTATCTATCTATCTATCTATCTATCTATCTAATCTATCTATCTATATATCTATCTATCTATCTATCTATCTATCTATTTATCTATCTATCTATCTATCTATCTATCTATCTATCTATCTATCTATCTATCTATCTATTTTTCAACCTAATCTATCTATCTAGAAAGAGAGTAAACGTATAAGATTTCAATAAAGGCAGGCGTTTTTTTTAAAAAAAAAAAAATAATAATTTGTATTCTCAAATAAACATGATATTGATATCGTAACGTTAACTCACTATGTCAAAACGTTTTATATGTCAACAGTAAATGAAACATATGAAAAACTATAGACAGGTCAATTGTTCCGATAGAATAGGCCTTAGTAAAAAGATAGGATTACTTACATTTGGTAAAATAATTATATGAATATCGATATCTGGACTGTCCCTTCTTTGTACGACACTATAAAAGCTAAAAAGTGTAATTACACATATTCGTCATATGACGTCAGCTACGAGAAAATGAAGGTATATATAGAGGATATTTGACTTTTTCAGTGTAAGATCGATTTTTATTTCACCGAGTGAACATCAAAAGCAGTATTTTCACGAGTGGCGAAGCCACGAGTGAAAATACTGCTTTTGGTGTTCGTGAGTGAAATAAAAATTCATCTTACACAGCAAAAGTCAAATTTTCTAATTCTTTTATGCTTAAAAATCGCCATAATTCTGTTTATTCAAGAGCGTCAGCCATCACGACAGAAACAGAACTTTTTTTCTAGGCGTTTTGCGTCAAATTTGATGCTTTCAGCGTGTTTATTGGGTATGATATTGGTTGTAAACACAGTTTGCAACTGAAAAGTAGCTTCAAATATCATTTTGATAAACAGATCTAAAAAAAAATGCCAAGAAAGAATGCCTATACAAGACTTAGGCGGCCTGACGTCGCGTGCAGTAACAATGTTACGTTGGCGCTTTAAGTGACGTCATTAACGTCGTAATGACGTGCAAACATGCGTGACGTAGTTTTTGTCGAGCCAGATAAGATTTAGCCAATTAACCAACAAAAAACTTGAGACTATCTCACAAAAATCCTATTTCTGAAACAGTGAAATCGAAAGTGATAATTTCACTGTTTGAAACAGTGAGATTATCAGTTTCGATTTCACCGAGAAATCTCTATAATTCATTGAAAAGTATAAAAGAAAGATTCATCTCCATGTTTTAACCAGTTTTACAAAGTGTAAAAATTTGTGATTTCTTTTTCGTTCCCCTGAAGGACAAAGTCCTTTCGTCCTTTCTGAAAGGGGTCTACTCTTAAAGGAAAAAGTCTGCTACATGGGATCAAATTATTTTTTTTTACTAGCTGAAGCCAAATGGGTAATGGAAGAGTTTACAGAAATAAAAGTGACAGAGTTGCCCCCCTCCCCTGAAAGTGTACCCGTTTTTTTCACCTTAAGTAAGAGTTGGTAGGTTTAATCATTATACTTTGAAAGGTATACGAAACTGAAGCACTTGCTCCACGTCACACAGTGAAATGAGCCGCGACACGAGAAACCCATCAAAGTGGTTGTGCGCCCAGCGCAGACTCAGATCAGCACTGGACATCCGCCCAGTCTGATCAGAGCCTTTGCTGTCTTCATTGAGGTAGCTCAGACCCATTGCTACCCTTTAAGCGCTAAGCTAAGAGTCTGGTCAGACTGGGTGGATGCCCAGGCTGATCTGAGTCCGCGCTGGGCGCACTACCACTTTGTTGGTTTGTCGTGTCGTGGCTGATATCTTCGAGTAGCCCGAGGAATACCTGGGTATTGCTCAAGTTTACTGATGTATCTATGCCGAACGTGCCTGCTGAATCGCTTAATTACAATGATTCGTGGGCTCACTTAAGGACTGAATGTTACTTCTGAAACTTTCGGGGCCCGATTGTTCTAAACGAACGACGTCGTTTGTTAACGAGACCATAATACACTCTGCCATTTTTGCCAAAAAATGGAGAAACTATTTCAGGCATTTTTCCAGCAGAAATATTATTAAAATATTTTATGAGTGCTAGAAGTCTTAACAATCATTGACTAACAACTTCTTGAAGCTTACGATCGTTCGAACAACTGGGCTCTGGTGTGCGTATTCTAAAAAATCATTTCCAACATTAGTCACAAGACAGATAAGTTAAAAACGCGCTAGAAATCCAGTTTTGGTGTACATATACGACATAAATTTGATTCGATCGAAACAAGTAAGAAATTGGTCTGCAGTAACCAGATGAAGGCGATTTACATGGATCTATAGTATGGAACCGAATTTTTTAATTTGAGACCGCTCTAAATGACAAAAACGAATCTGTAGTAGAAAACAAATGATAGTACGAACAGAAAGAGAAAAATAATAATAATTAAAAAAAAAAAAAAAAATAATAATAAAAAATAATGTCACAACTGGCCATATGAATGAATGTTTTATATGGTCGAAAAGTATAGGTTATTGTTTAGATTTTGAAAACGTAACAAGGTAAATTCTAGCAAATTAATCGAGCGAGAATCTAATTTGTTAAACTTTCAATTCTGAACTATAACCGGACTAAAATTTCAGCCAGCCAAAATGTTCCTGAATGTCGTTGTTACGATAACTTCAAAGCCACATTGGCAATTATTCCCTAAAGTGAAGACTTTGCGGCTTTCATAATATGTCAGCCCGGCCTCTACCAAATTTTGTACTTTGCATACAGACAAAACTTTGGTATGTGCCATGAATATATAAGATTTTACGGAGGCGGCGTTCAGTGATCTTTTTTAATTCTCCTTTACCAAACATGCAACTTTTGGAACAAATTTCCAGCTATCTCAACATAAAAAAAGACTTATATCTCAAATTAGAGACAGAATAAACATATATTCTAGGTATTCAGTTTCTTAGTAAGAACAGTCAAAAGGAATCATTTGTTACACATTCTGATTTGATCCGTTGAAATACTTTAACTCATAAATGCCTAGTGGACTCTTCTATCTGAATAAATTGAACGAGTCAATTTGTCATTTAAAGGGTGTCAGGTTTAGTTTATTTTTTTGTTTGTTTTATTTTGAGGAAAAATACCCATTTGTTGTATGCAAAAAGTGTAGACCCTGATCAGACGCTGCATTTGCGGTGTCTGATCTGGGTCTGCACTGTTTGCCTATATCCAAATTTTGGGGCGCTAGGCATTAATAGGTTAAGCATCTCTCAACAGGCACATTCAAGTGGGTGGGTTAACATAAAACACCATCCCATGGTGCAGTGCTTTTTCAATCATTTGCTTAATAAAAATATAAAAGGCGTTTAAAGGTTACTATTATATATATACTGAACAAAAATAAAAACTTGACGGTTTTTATTTCTCAATTCCGGCCAACCTAGCATTTGTAATGTATATATGGATGTTTTCGAGTTGGACAGTTATCTGATTACTTAAATCATGAAAAATTATAGGTAAATGTGTGTCCTGTCCGGAGTTATCTAACTTATTCCTATTTTATTAATTCAGAAAAGAACTTCATTTTGCGCATGCGCAGAAGAAAGTTCTCTTGTACGCAATAAACAGTAGTTTCAGTATGCATAGAAAACGCTTTAAGCACTTATGGTAATTGTAACCACAACCTAAAAATAACGTTTAAAGTTTCAAAACTTTCAGATTACCTCCCTTTGAATTAAACATATAGAGATTTATAAAATGCCGTATCTTCTATACCAATGCGTCTTTTTTCGTTATTTTCTTCGTGATTAGTTTGCTTGTCTTGCAAACTCAATGTGTTTATTACTAAATTTATTTGAAAGCCATTTCTAAAACTGCCATAAAGACTCAAATGTGTAATGGGAATTCCATTGAAACTGAATTTCTGACTTCGTAATGGCGTGGACTGAGGTTTTTCGTCTGGTCCTTACGGCCTCCTAGTCGACCGTGCATCGGCATAATTTTAGCCATACAGATTGGATTTAATAACGACAAAGCGTTGCCAACAGATTTTTTTCATTTAAGCAGACTTCGACGATTTTAAATTTGGTATTTTATTTGGTTTTGAGCATAGAAAACAGAAAAGTACCCTTGTGACGTTTACAATAGCCTCAATTTTGCTGTATCTATGGAATCTTGAAATTTGTGTGATTATGATACGACAGAATAATTACATTTTCTTAAACTTAAAGAATTTTTATGTCTCACTAGTTCCCGACTACCGTAGGATGAAAAATAGCAACTGTCAAGTTTTTATTTTTGCTGAGTATATATTCGTTTAAAGAGATCCTTATTTGCAGTTTATTTTAAATTACCGAAATAACACAGTATTGTCAGAAATCATGTTATTCTGAAAATATATACTTAGCAAAAATAAAAACTTGAGAGTCGCTATTTTGCATCCTACGGTAGTCGTGAAAAGGTGAAACTTGAAAATTCTTTTAATTTAAGAAAAAGAAATTATTCTGTAATATCATAGTCACAAAAAATTCAAGATTCTTTAGATACAGCCAAAGTGAGGCTATTGTAAACGTCACAGGGGTACTTTTCTGTTTTCTATGTTCAAAACTAAACAATTACCGAATTTAAAATTGTTAAATCTGCTTCACTGATAACAATTCTGTAGGCAATGCCTTTCCATTATTAAATCCAATCTGTATGGACTCATAAGCTAAAACTATGGCGATGCACGGTCGGGTAGGAGGCCGCGAAGACCTGACGAAAAACCTCAGTCCCAACCATTATGATGTCGGAAATTCAGTTTCAATGGAATTCCCATTACACGTTAAAGTCTTTATGGCAGTTTAAGAAATGAATTTCAAATAAAATCAGTAATAAAGACATTGAGTTTGCAAGACAGTCAAACAAATCTCGAAGAAAATAACAAGAAAGTCGCATTGGTACGGAAAATATGGCATCTAAAAAATCTCTATACGTTTAATTCAAAGGAAGATAATCTGAAAGTTTTGAAACTTTAAACCTTATTTTCAGGTTGTGATTACAATGAACATAAGCATTTAAAGTGTTTTTCTGTGCGTATTGGGACTACTGTTTATTGCGTACAAGATAACCTCCTTCTGCGCATGCGCAAATTAAAGTTCTTTTCTAAATTATTAAATTAGGATTAAGTTAGACAACTCCGGACAGGACAAAAATTTATCAATAATTTTTCATGACTTAAGTAATCAGACGTCTGTCCAACTTGAAAAAGTCCATAAATTCATTACAAATTTGCTAGCCCGGTCGGAACGAAGAAACAAAAACCGTCAAGTTTTTATTTTGTTCAGTATATGTTGAAGAGACATGTAACTTCTGAATGACCACATAAACTCCGCTGATAAACGATATAAACTATGAAATTTTAAGTGAAATTGAACAAGAGCCAAAACAGGCTTTTATTATACGAGGAACTTTAATAGAATTAGTAGAAATCAAAATGTATATACATAGATAAATTTCTCGTCATTTGCTTAGTAAACGGGCTGAAATGAAAAATGATTTAAGTAGTTGGTAATCAATTTTTTTGTGTGTTGAATCTGAGAACGTGTGGTACTTCGTCGATTTATAATCAAGGGTCGTTACAGCCAAAGTTGGCATGCTTTTGAAAGTAAGCGACAAGAAAACTAATAATTGTTACTATTCCGAATCGATGCTGAGCAAAAGTGAACATCTGCAAAAGAGCACCACAGGGCACAAGCCATCAACCATACCGGGCCCAGTTGCTGAAAGCATCGCTAGCCTAATGAGCTCGTTAAGAGGTCAACTCTATAAGTGTTGTACAAGTATGACTTTATAACCTTTATTTTTGTAGAAAAAAATCAATGCAAAAGCTTTCCACATTTTTTACTAAAAACATTGTTGTTTGTTTTTAGATATTAACGTTTGAAATTTTAACGAAACGTTAACTAACGATGTCGCTAGTTTTGAACAACCGGGCCTTGATATTTTATTTCAAATCTTGGTGGGAAATTTCTACAAATGATAAGTTAATTGATTAAAGCTATCTCAGTGTTATATTCTTTCGTTATTGTTTCAGATTTTAAGCCACATTTACTTTCATTGAAAGCGTTTAAATAATCCCATTGTTGACTCTTTGCGTTTATTGTTTCAAAAAATATCGATTAACAATTTGTTCGATTACGCGCTAACTCGCAACAGGGTCCTAACCGAGACCTCAGACCAGCATGTGTTCCCACGCGCTTCAGTTCCAGCATCTTTGTTGTGCAGTAAAATTGCACAGAGCCCATAATTGGATTATATGAACAAACAAGGCTTTAACCAGTCCCCGTGAATGCGCAGACTGGTAACATATTTATTGTGTACATTCTCAAAGGACCGTTTAATTGTGGCTAGTCTTGTATATAAATGGTTGATAGCGCTCTTCATACTTGAATGTAGCCAAATAAAACGAAGTGAAAGGAAATTAATCAGTGGAAAGAAATCAGACGGTATACCATGCTCAAATGAGATATAACACTAAACCTGTTGCTTGCGTAAGATATACATGTAGTCTTATCAAAAGAAGTTTACCCAGCCCATACCCTTCAAAAATCATCAGCTCTATGATTAAGTGTTACTTGTTAATACATGAAAGTGAATTTTAAAGCGAGAGTATCTTTGAATTTTTGGCGAGTCCTTATCACCAAACTATTCTTTTTATGTTGACAAACGAGAAATAAAGTAACAAAGTGGGTACTCATGTAATAGAAATATGAACAAGAGCTTCGCAAGCGGCGCATAATACGCCCGTTTCAGTGTCATGAAGGGGTTACAGAATGAACAAGATTGTTTATAGAAGGATGGACAGGCAGACAAAGCAGGAGAAACAACTCTGTAATTAATGACTGCAATGTTATCAAACGAACACATCAAATACTATTAGTACACCAAAAATCAGGTTCCAGGGTGAAGCAGCTCAGAAGTTGTGAAACGCCAAAGTCAAACAAGGGAGATAATTCATAAAGTCTTAGTCACGATACTTTCCTTTGACAATATACACATCACCATAAAGTTTTGTTAAAATATTTCCAACGGTTAAGGAGATACAGAGTAAAACGGAAATTGATGCAAGGGCAGATAATTCAGGAAGTAAGCCAGAGTTGTGGTTCATGCGCATGATACATTATCCCATTATTATACACATTCCTACAAAGTTTCATTGAAATATTTCAAAGGGTTAAGGTGTTATGGGGAAATGTGTTAGCCTTAAAAACTAATCAAAGGGAGGTTACTCCAAAATTAAGTAAGGGGGAACAACCATTCTTATATGTGACACCCGTCTTGTGATCATGCACATTGCTAAAAGTTTCATCAAGATATACCAAATGGTTACTTAGTTATTGAATGCACAGGATTAGTATACACAAAAATATTCTAAAATCTAATCAAAGGGATGCAACTCCAAAACAAAGAAGGGGAGAGCAACCATTGTTATACGCGACACATCATCAGACCCTCATACACATTGCTATGAAGTTTCATCAAGATATCCCAAATGGTTATCTAGTTATGGCGCGCACAAGACTAGTAGGGTAAAAAATAATCAAAGGGGCATAACTTTGAAACTAAGAAAGGGGGAGCAGCCTTTACTATACTACTATACGCGACACTTTGCCCCATCCTAATAAATATGCCTACAAAATTTCATGAAGATATCTCAAACGGTTTCTGAGATATGGTGCGCACAAGAATGTTGACGGACGGACAGACGGACAGACAGACAGACAGACGGACGGACAGCGCCATGCCATAATACGTCGGTTTTTTCAAAACGGGCGTATAAAAAGAGAAATGAGCTGCGACACGACAAAACCAACAATGTGGTTGTGCGCCCAGCGCAGACTCAGATCAGCCTGGGCATCCGCCCAGTCTGATCAGAGTCTTCGCTGTCCGCATGGATGCAGCTCAGACCCTTAGCTATCTTTTTAGCTCTTAACGAAGAGTCTGATCAGACAGGGCAGATGCCTTAACTGATCTGAGTCTGCACTGGGCGCACAACCACTTTGTTTGTTTTGCCGTGTCGCGGCTCAAATGTGTAGCGGTATCGGGTTATTGGAGTACAGTCAAGCAAGCACCCAAGGGAAGGGTCAAAACTGCTTGGTTAAGACAGGAGCTGGCTAAATACAGGACAGCTTACATTGAAAATAGTACTATGGGATGGGAGAATTTGGCCTTTCAAGGCAGGTTTTGCTTAATAGAGGTGACTCTTAAGACAGGTTTGACTGTATGTGTGAGCCGCGCGACACGACAAAACCAACAAAGCGGAAAGTGCACCAAGCAAAGTCTGAGATAAGATCAGAGTCCTCGCTGTCCACGTGGAGCTAGCTTAGACATTAAGCTACCCTTTAAGCGCACAGCGACGGATGGATAGATGGATGACTTGCGACTTAACGTCCTTTCCAACAGTATTTCAGTCTTTCAGGACGATGGAAGGGTGATAATAAAGCTATGTGCAATGAAAACCCGAAGCGCACAGCGAGGACTCTGATTAGAGTGGGTTGATGTCCAGGCTGATCTGAGTCTACCCTGAGTCTACCTTGGGCAAATGCTACTTTGTTGGTTTTCTCGTGTCGCGGCTCATGTTATGTTGTAACACGGCCAGTACGACATGCAATGTTTTAATGCAGTGTTGCAGTATGGACAATACGAGCACCCTAAAGGACCGGCTTCAGCGGAAATCTATTTTCAAAACTGACTTAGAATGAGTTCAATTATCCCCAAAGGACTAGCAAATACAAAATCTTCACTATGGTGAAGTACCGGCAGATATTTCACCCGCCACATAGTAGTTTACATAGGTACAGTGCGGATACAATTGTTTGTAAAGAAAAGATACTCAGGAGAAGTGGCCAGAGAAAAGATCTTTTTAGATGCTATATTACAAAATACAACGTGGTTCAGATTTCACTTACATCTTAGATTTTGAGAACGAACGCAAAATAACTGATATCGGAGCAGTAACTTTATGCTAAGAATAACAGTACGGGGCTTTACTACAGCTTATAATGCCTACTTTCCTTGCTGGTCATTGGACAAGCATTAAGCAGTTATTGCGTAAAATGTGACATGATGTTTTCAGCTTAAACGGTTTCATTGATAATCTCATCCAGTGGGACCAGACAGCGTGTTTGACCCAGAAAGTTTCAGACATCTCTTTGCGTCTGCGCAGTAGAAATAGGGTCTACCTTGTGCGAATAAAATCAGTTAATACTATTCTTTTCTATTCTATTTTATTCTATCCCATAACCTTACTAGGTCGTTGGGGCACCACAGATGACTTCGAAACAATCCCTTTCCACCTTGTCCTGTCTTCAGCTGCCCTAGTTGCGCTGGCAAAATCCGTCCCTGTCCACTCCTTAATATTGTCCTCGCACCTCTTCTTCTGTCTACCTCTTCTTCTTTTTTCCCTTCACTGTGCCCTGTAGAATCGTCTTTGCTAAACCAGAAGACCTTTAGACGTGGCCAAACCACCTTAGTTTCCGTTTCATAATCAGCGTCGGGAGTTCATCATATTCGCCAATGGCTGCTTGGATCTTCCTGCAAATCTCCTCACTGATTATATGGTCCTTGTACGAAATGTTCAGTAACATTCGGTAGCATCTCATCTCAAAGGCCTGCGTTCTTTTCTCTAACTCTGCTGTCAAGGTCCACGATTCACAGGCATATAGAAGTATTGAAACGACAAGGGAGCGCATAAGGTTTACCTTTGATCCAAGAGATATGTTGTTATCTCTCCAAATTGGTTTCAGCTCGGTAAGAGCTGAAGTGGCTTGTGCAATCCTGGAGATAACCTCTTGTTTTGAGCCATCATCTTAGACAACTGCTCCAAGGTACTTGAATGTTGTTACGGTACCCAGCTTCTGCCCTTTTACCTTGATCTCCCTCTGGATGCCATTTGCGCTGTTCGTCATCAGTTTGGTCTTCTCAGCACTAATCCCCATCTTTTACCTTGTACAGGTTTGGTCGAGACTTTCAACTAGAGCTTCTAGTTTCTGCTCTTCCTCAGCTAGAGCGTCTATGTCATCGGCAAACTGCAGATTGGTAATGTTTCTGCCGCCTATGCTAACCTTACCGTCATGTTCTTCCAGAGCATCAGACATGATCCGTTCGAGAAAAATGTTGAAGATGGTGGGTGACAGAAGCCGTCCATGTTTTACACCAACTGTTGTTCTGAACCATTCCCCCATGTTGCCATTTATCAGGACTGCACTTGTAGCCTTATGGTATAGCTGCTCAATGGTGCGAACTAGATTTGCACTGATATTGAACTTCCGCATGGTAGCCCTTAAGGCTGCATGTCATACCCTTTCAAAGTTTTGTTTTAATCAATGAAGACATGGTACAGATTCTGCTGATGTTGGAGATACTTTTCACACAGGATTCTAAGGTTGAAGATCTGTTCGGTGGTGCTCCTTCCTGCTCGGAACCCAGCCTGTTCTTCAGCGATTATCTCTTCTGATTGTGGTTTAAGCCTGTTCAAGATGACTTTCAGCATGACTTTGCTTGAATGACTGATGAGGCTGATGGATCTGTAGTTCTGCATAGCTGTAGGTTGCAAGTTTTAGGGAGATTAATAATCAGCGAGAGAGTCCATGGGGTAGGCCATCCTCCTGATCCTATTACAGATATCTGTTAAAACATCAATCATGGTCTCCCCACCAGCTTGAACAAGTTCTGCTGGTATATTATCAACTCCGGCAGAATTCATGGAGTTAATACTGGAGAATGTAAAAATATGTGAAAGGTATTCCTGTCATTTGAGCAGCTGCGCTGGTTGATTTTATTATTTTTGAGAAATGGAAACAAAGTGGCATGTGCGGCCAGCGAAGACTCAGATCAGTCTGGACATCCGCCCAGTCTGACCAGAGTCTTCGCTGTCCACATGGAGCTAGCTTAGACACTTAGCTACCTTTCAAGCGCACAGCGAAGAGTCTGATTAGATTGGGAGGATACCAAGGCTGAGCTGAGTCTTAGCAGGGCTCACATGCCACTTTGTTGGTTTTGTCAAGTTGCGGCTCATTTGCCGTCAGCACGTGCATAGATACTTATTTAAGGTGTATAGGTACACCACCATGTCTTCCTGCCATTTTCATGAAAGGGAAGAAAATAAGGACATGTTTGCTTCCCTCGGCGATGAACCCCATTTTAAAGCAGATGTACGTTTGAAGGAAAGAAAGTGCTTCTACTGGTGTAGTCTATTGTTAAAGCAAAGATTTGCTTCTACTGGTGTAGTCTATTGTTAAAGCAAATATTTGCTTCTACTGGTGTAGTCTATTGTTAAAGCAAATATTTGCTTCTACTGGTGTAGTCTATTGTTAAAGGAAATAATTTGCTCCTACTAGAGTAGTCTATTGTGAAAGGAAATAATTTGCTTCTACTAGAGTAGTCTATTGTGAAAGGAAATAATTTGCTTCTACTAGAGTAGTCTATTGTGAAAGGAAATAATTTGCTCCTACTGGAGTAGTCTATTATTAAAGGAAATACTTTGTTTCTACTGTTAAAGGAAAGAATTTGCTCGTAGTGGAGTTTAGCCTTTAAGAGTCGATCAGCACATATAACGAACTAAAACTGAAAAGGCAAAGTTGCTCCCCCCCCCCTGAACGTAAGTTTATACACCTTTTACTACGCGGTTCAAATGTTTCAGGCCAAACGCTACCGGAGAGCGGTACAGATAGGACGACTGTGTGTGCGGGCGTTTTTCTTCGCGGATCATGTCCCACTGGTGAAGTTATAGCTGTCAAAGGTGTGAAGTATGGCACTAAACTGACCAGTACATGTCCTCTGTCTATCACTACTGCTGGATGCTGTGACTATGATGCAACAGATTGTTTTGACCCGCCATATACTGGCACAACCCAGCAGGCAGCATGCTCAGGGAGAGAGTTATGTAATGATGTATCAGTTGGTCAAGAGGACACTAGTGTTTGTGGTGCTACATATCCCGGACTAAATCATTATCTTACAATGGAGTATTACTGCATTCCAGGTAAGCTTGTATTAAGTATTAATTTAAAGTAACAAATAACATGGGTACTCATTATGCTTCTTTAGTTACTGTAGCAGGGGCCGTATTTATAAAACAACTTAAGTGGTTGCTATGCTGTTGCTAAAGAGGAATTTCTATGAAGGAGATTCCCTACAACTATGAAATTTGCTCTGGAGGAACAGTCTGAGAAAGACTGTTCCTCCAGAGCAAATTTCATAGTTGTAGGGAATCTCATTCATAGAAATTCAGCCGTAGCAACCGCATAGCAACCACTTTAATTGTTTTATAAATACGGCCCCTGATTTGCTTTTGTTTTGCTAAGTGACCCAGTGGACACGAAACGATTCGACACCGTTAGAAACATTCATGTATTTTTAACATCCCTCCTACGTTTGCAGAAACGGTTTCGGCAATAAACTTATTTAAAAGGCAATGAACAAGAACCGTCGCAGTTGTTAACAGCACCTAATAGGAAAAGAAAAAAAAAAAAAAAAAGACGGCACCTAAAAATGGAATCTTTAATACATCAAAGTCATGTCGTTTATTACAAAGATTTGAAGAAACAACACAACCTGAAATATACAGTGCAACGCTGACTATACCCAAAGCGTTGGCTTTTGAGTAACTTTTCTGTCAAAAAACTCCAATTATCTAAAAGGATCAGAAACTGTAACCTACAATGAATTAAAGAACAGGCATATAATACTTAACATTAGCTGTAGTGAAGACAAAATAATCTGAGTGACAGGTCCTTTAAAGGCAGAAAACATAATACAGAATTTAAATTATGGGACTCGAATTAGGTGAAGCCGCTTAATAGTTTATTGTAATATTGAACATTGCCCACATTCATTAGAGGTTGCAAAGTAAAGTAAAAAAATGAAAAGGCAATGATCGGGAACGGAAAGAATCGTTTAGCACTTTCAGTCTAAATACCAAAAGGGAAAGAAAATTATTACGGCGGCACACAAAGCAAACAAGACAAGAGGAAGGCCAAGAGGTCGTCCCCTTCCCGGCAGAGGGCCACTAGGCTCGGGTTTCAAAGGAGTTGAAATAAGCCTACAATCCAGTACCTAATTACCTCAGGATACTAGTTACAGTAAAGGGTAATCTTAATAAGCTACATATAATTAAGTTTAAAAGGCATATCTTAGGTTCTTTCTGTTACTTGGAACAAATTTGTTGTATTCTCTTTCACAACATTGAGTTTATTCAAAGCATATGCTACAACAGCTCCTACGAAATGTATTTTCTAGTCTGACTTTCTGGATTCACAGAAAAGCAGAGAATCTAGGGTTACGAACGACCTGGCAAGTTTATGGGATTATAATAGTCTAGACTTGTCTCTAGCTCTGCATTTCAATTGAAAAAAAATCTATTTCTGCATCGAACTCAAAAGGGACTATCACTGTTTATATCTTCCTAAAATCAGTGAGCTAGAAAATAGAGTCTGATTGTGATTTCTATTACGTTCATTTCTGTCGGGCCTTTTAAGTAAGTTATAATCATAAAATCAAATTCTGAACCAATGTTTGCTCGAATTTGATATGGTTCTTTCAGTGAAAGTCAATTTTTTTTCATATAGAGATGCTTGACATTTTTTTTGCTTGTTTTTTTTTTCTCTCTACGATATAACTTCAAAATAACAAAAGAAAGAATAGCAGATATCCACCTTGAGAGATGCTTAAAATGCTCGGTTGCTAGCCGCAGTTGTGTCTCTTACATCGTATTACAAAATGATCTGTGCTCTTCTTTTAGTGACAATAATTTGTAAATATCAATAATTTAACCTCGACATGAGAAAACCAACACAGTAGCATGTGCGCCCGGCGAAGAGTCAGATCAGCTTGGGCATCCTCCCAGTCTGATCAGAGGTTTCGCTGTCCGCATAGAGCTAGCTTAGAACCCTTGCTATCCTTTAAGCGCACAGCGAAGACTGATAAGACAAAGTGGATGCCCTGGCTGATCTGATTCTTCCCTGGTTGCACATGCAACTGTGTTGGTTTTCTCGTGTCGCGGCTCATATGTTTTATTTTTTGTGCTACTTTTTAGATTCCAGAATTGGTTCATCATCGTTGGCTACACTCGAGGAGACAGGCAATCTTCTTTATTTAAAGAACACGGACTATCCGGGAGGCACAATCAGAGCATCTGAAACAAGCATTTCTTGTTCAGTTGAGACAACTACTTGTACATCACAAGTCAGTCTTTATTTCGTGCATTTTGAACTCTCTGATGGAGGTTCTTGTACAGATACCCAAAATATACAGGTTGTCGACAACGGCGCAACGCAGACATACACATGTTCGGACAATACGGATTATACTTTAACTCAGAAATTGACAAGTACATCGAATTATTTGAGCATAACATTAAATAATCCAGATGGCACAGCAAGTGGGAAATTCTGGATAGGATTTGAAGGTATGTTTGGGATTTCTTATAAACTTGAGTATAATAACGAGCCGCGACATGACAAAACCAACAAAGTGGCATGTGCGCTCAGCAAAGACTAAGATCAGCCTGGGTATCCGCCCAGTTTGATCAGAGTCTTTGCTGTCCGCATGGAGCTAGCTCAGACCCTTAGCTACCCTTTAAGTGCACAGCAAAGAGTTTGATCAGACTGGGTGGATGACCAGGCTGATCTGAGTCTTCGCTGGGCGCACATGCCACTTTGTTGGTTTTGTCCTGTCGCAGTTCAAATAATAGATTCGAAGATCGAACGCTTATCTAATATCAACACGTTGACTGTTACAGAAGGAGTTACCCCAAATGACACACAAAAGTAGACAGGTCATCCCTATTTTAAAGACAAAAGTGAGACATTTCCTGTGAAAGCCGAGCTTTATGACATTTCATTATAATTAGGTATAGAACGTTTAAAAATATCGAAATTAATGTGTTTTTTTTTACTGTTCTTTGTTTCCATGAATATAATACCTCAAATGTTTAAACATATAAGCCGCGACACGAGAAATCGAACGATGTGGTTGTGCGCCCAGCGCAGACTCTGATCAGCCTGGGCATCCGCCGAGTCTGATCTAAGTCTTCGCTGTCCGCATGGAGGTAGCTTAGACCCTTCGCTCTACGAAGGGTCTGATCAGACTGGGTGGATGCCAAGGCTGATCTGAGTCTGTGCTGGGCACACAACCACTTTGTTGGTTTTCTTGTGTCGCGGCTCAAATCAAGTTATCAATATGACTAATGTTGCCATGCCAACGCTACACCTAGGTTAACCAAAGCCATGAAAACAAATGATATGAAACCACAAAGACTTATAATATCTTAGTGCCTGTTAAAGTCTCCATAGTCCTATAGGTGAACGTCTACAAGTAAATCATTATAAAAAACGGGTCAACCTTTAAGTTTGGTGATAAAATATGGATTCATGTGCATATATTGATCCATATACCTGGCAAAATGTGTGGGGAACGTGTTTTTGAAAAACGACAAATCGATCCATAAAATACAGTTTTCCCTATCTAGTTCCCCGTTGAGCGATGCAATGTAAAAAAAAGCGGACAGTGAATGGAACTCCACGGCTGTACGTTGTATTTTTACCATTTCTATGAAATCGAAAGTAGGTCATTTTAATTGTCAACTAAAAGGACCCAAATCAATTTTCGAACCCTTTTTATGTGAAACTCATTGATGTTTTATTGGTTTTAAGTTAGCTAATCGCCGTCATTTACAATTACGAAACTATGGTGAGAAACTTGCAGCGATACCTCACGATAAGATATTTCAAGCTGATAGAGCATTGGGACCTTTGAAAAGTGCAATGTGTTATATGTGTGCCATTACACAATCACTAAATCTGAGAAAACACACATTTTCGAGTTATTTTGCATCGAATTACATAAATATGGACCCATAAAGGGGTGTGATAGTATGGACCTATCAAGGGATGTGATATTAGTAGAACTTGAAAAGGGATTGAACCCCCCCCCCCCCCCCTTTCGACTTTCTTCTTAAAAGTGTTGTATGGCCTGTTTATTGTGATATTTAATGTTCTTTTTCCGGAAGGCTGTGACTAGCCTAGTAAACTGATATCTCTTGATATCTCTTGATCATGGAGATTCAAAGGACATGAATTCGATTTAAGCCGCAAATTTGATGTATATTAAGCCAAACCGCCATCGCAGTTTAACCTACATTGAAATAAATTACAAACCTGACATCAGGCCCGACAGTCTGAATTCGGAACGACATATAACAGATAATTTATCAAAAGCTACTAAAATCTTGTTCTTATCCGGCATTCAGCGCTTGTCCAAGCAAAAGTATAAACGCAACTATACCGAATTTATTGCGACAGACGCGCGTTTCTGTAATGAACTTTCCCAGTGTCGGTAAGCACCAAAAACCAAGTTTGCAGCATATAAAAAGCGAGGTTAAAATACTGACTGTTGAACATGTTTATGACATTTGGGTTTCGGTCTTGTCACCAGTGACATAAAGATCTGAATCAATAATTGAGCCGCCACACGAGGAAACAAACAAAGTGGCATGTACGTCCAGTGAAAACTCAGATCAGCCTTGGCATTCGATTAGTCTGACCTGAGTCTTCACTGTCAGCATGGAGGTAGCTTAGACCCGTACCTTTCCTTTAAGCGCACAGCGAAGACTCTGATCAGACTGGGTGGATGCCCAGGCTGATCTGAGTGTTCACTGGGCGCACATGCCACTTTGTCGTTTTTCTCGTATCACGGCTAAATTTATTTTGCTCTATTTTAGCAACGGATGGCACAGCACGAATCAAATTATCGTGCCCCGCAGAGTCACAGACAGTTTGTATGGGTAAGTTATATTTCCTATACATACACTGATCAAAATGCGAAAATAATGAAGATTTGTAATTATACTTATACGAGAGAGGAGCGTATTACTGGACTACCTTTTAGTATTTCTACAAATTATTTTGCAGTTCGCTATCAGCAATTAGCCAACGAATTTCAGTTTCATGAAAAGTAACCCACTTGAAAAGTACAATTTAACTTTTAGCGTCTGATTTCTTGTACTGCGGTGATTTTGACTAATTTCAGATTGTCCTGCGTTATCCCATCCCGCCAATGGTCAGGTCTCGCCTACAACCCCCGTGTCATTTGGACAATCTGCCACATATTCTTGTAATATGGGATACACACTGGTAGGGGACACTACCCGGACATGCCAGATGGACGGATCTTGGACAGGCAGCGAACCCACGTGTGGAAGTTAGTATCAATTACCGTTTTCACAGCAGTATTATTATTTGTATGCTTTAAATGGGATAAATTGAAATCTGAAAGAGTTCCTTCGAGAGCAGAGAACACATTCGAAAGAAGGAACATGGGCCATACTTCGAAGTTTCGGCTATTCAATCCTCATCAGTGACACTGACTATACGAGTATCTGGCGATGAAAGCCAGAGAAAAGCATACTGTAATTTCTAAATTTTAATAAGGCAGTCGGTTGAAAGACTGATAAGTGTTGAAAGAAGTCCAAATGATTAAAAAGCGATGATCTAGAAATAGAGTCTAAATTAATAAAAACAAATCTGATTTCTCAGAATATATCTTCTGATCTCAAAGGACAAAATAAATATACTGAAGGGATTTAAAAATTTCCACCCTTTAATTTTGAATCTCAAAGATAAACGCAGCTACGTCAACCAAAATTTCACAACGTATATCTGATTATGTCCGTATCCCGAATTTGAAATCATTCAAGCGAATCGGTCAGGAATGAGCACGTGCTCCTCGTTTTCTTAGTATAGTTTAAATACAGACGAATCAATTCATGTATAAACTTTCCTGACGAAACATTTCTCATACAATATCAAATTGAATTTTAAAAGTTTGAAGTTGGTATGTGGCCTTCTTTGGCATACCGCGCCAAAAATCGCAAACAGGAGCAGATTCTCGGGCCAGGCAAATGACGAAATTTCGAAAAGTGGCGTCGCGAGACAATTTTATGAGTTAATTACGGCAATTAACAGAGTGTTGCGTAAGATGAAAACGCCATATCCCTACGCGTTTCGTATACGTAACGCTCTTTTACTGACGTCATTTAAGTAAATGATTCGAATAAACTATGCAATCTTTAAATTTGATAAGTTTCAAGCATTTTCTCATAAAATGTTAGAAACTGTCACGAATAAATGGACCATAAGGCAACAATAAAACGTAGAAGTTTCTAAATCCTCGCAGTATATAATCTGCACTATGAAAATGTACAACCACGGGGAGACGTTTTACGGCCGCCACACGGCACAACACTACCTGTAGTAAACTTGACTTCTGTACTTCATAGGGAAGCTTCATTTTTCCATCAAAATTCTATTCAATGAATTTTCCATATCTTGAAGTAGTTACCTCTAGGAATATAAGTAAATGGCGACACGGCAGTGACGTCATTTCTGGTTGTAAGAATGATAGCCGATGTGAAGCATTAGCACTTAAACAACAATGAAGTAAACAGTTTTGTTTTCGTGCGGCACATTTTGTGCAAAATTAATTCTGAAGTAAGACCACCTGGGCAGAAGGAACTCATCGGATAAGCGAAAACAGCTGATCTAGTTTGAATCACTCCTAGGTGTGCAGTAATATAATCTTGCAATGCTTCACACAGCCTCAGTACCAGCATTAGCTCAAATTATTTTGCAAATTGACTCAGACCGAGTTTATTAGCCCCAAATGACCTGAAAATATAATAAAGTGCAGAGAGTTTTCAAGGTCGACACAGGGAACTCAACACCAGCTGCAGTGAAGATAAAATGAGCCGTGACACGACAAAACAAACAAACAAAGTGGCCCAGTCTCATAAGAGGTTGGTTGGTTGATTTGATGCTTAACGTCCACGGTAAACAACTAAGGTCATGTCGGGACGGTCAGGTAACCTAACCACACTATTCCTGGGCAGGCTTAGACCTCCTAAGCGGTTAACCAGTACTAAGTGCACATACTTTCGCCAGTAACTGACAACTGCCCTTCTTGAATCAGCGGTAGGAGAAACGAAAGTATGTGGCCAGACCGGGATTCGAACCCAGGACCTCTGACTTACGAGTCAGGTGCCCTACCGATTGCGCTACCCGGCCCGGCTCTCATAAGAGTCTTCGCTGTCCGCATGGAGGTAGCTTAGACCCTTGGCTACCTTTAAAGGCTTTAGCAAAGAGTCTGATCAGACTGGGCGGATGCCCAGGCTGATCTGAGTCTGCGCTTGGCGCACAACGACTTAGTTGGTTTTCTCGTGTCGCGACTCAAATACACTCTGACGGAAGATCCTCTGAAAGTAAGGGGCACCATCAGACACACGAAAACAACAGACCACGTATAAATGACTTTGTTTATATGCAGTAAATGTTGCATCACTGCAGACATCCCCATTCATTGGTTTAGCCGTTCTCAATTTTCAGCCTGAATCGGAAGAGCTGAATGAGTCCAAGCGACCTAAAATATAAAACAGTTCTCAGACGAAGAGTTATAACATGAAGCTTTTTATTCCATCAGGTTGCCCTGTATTATCCAATCCAAATAATGGAGCAGTTTCAGTCATGGGAAACACAGTTGGTGATACGGCTACATACACGTGTTCAACAGGGTACTTGCTGACCGGTACTGCTACAAGAACATGTCAGGCAGGTAGCACTTGGAGTGGAAATGAACCCACATGCGCAGCTAGAGGTAGGATATTAGTGTAACGATTTCTAAACGAACAGCAACAGATTAGTGTAGCTCTTTGTGGATAGAATTTTCTGATTATAAGACTGTGTTACTTAGCACCTTTATGGATTGGTTAGAACTAGCTTTGTGACCGACTACCAAGGGAAATGGAAATAGAGAATCTTACATGAGTGCTCATGTTTTATTGAATTTATTAAACGAGTTGGGGTAAAGGATAAGATGCGAGGCTGTGCCGAGCATCTTATCGGTTTTCCCCAACGAGTTAAATAAATTCAATAATACAGGAGCACGGATGCAAGATTCGATTTATCATATGATACTAAAATCGCATTTTATCAGCAAAATTTGCACTAAAACGTCACGATTGCGCCATTAGAAAACGCAACTTTTTTATGGACGTCAACGTATAACGTTACGACGTAATTTGCATATTTAATCCACTTGTGGATTATCGCATTTAATGCATGGCTTTATTACACTCTCAGATGCGACGTCATATGATAATAGCTCTTTATTTTGCTTTCCATTCAGTATTTCCTACTACTGGTGTTGTTTCGTCATTTACTATTTTTCCTTTAATGTCGTAGGTTTCATGAGGAATTTGATCGTATCAGTTTCTGATCATAGCAGTTTTGGACACTGTAAAAGAAGGATATAATTATCATCTTGCTGTCTGATTAGTAAAGAAATAACCTATACAGCTATAGCTACAGTTGTGGTTCTCTGTTGCCTGTTTTTGGTGTCAGAGTTTCTGTGATGTTTTACCTTATGTATGTTCTTATTATTTTTGGTTCGGTTTGGGTTGCTGAGTGGCCACCTTTTGGGAACAAGCTGCTCACTCGGTTGACCATATGTTCTCTGTATCTTGATTATTTGTAATCTTAGTTGTTTCCAACTATGGTTTGAGGGCTGGATTTGGATTTTGATTGTTTCAGTTCCTGGTCTTTGCATACTTTTTACTTTTATAGGTATAATCTGCTTTTCCTGACTTATATGATTCTAGATTTGATCAAGTGGTGGGTTTGGAGTGGTTAACAAGGCCGAATGTTTTGCATTTACGAGCAATAGTGTAACCCATAGCGAGAGTCATGTGCATGTAAAGCAGGTTTAATTGTCCAAGTGATTCATTGTTAATATATTTTTAGGATGGTCTAGCTGTCATCTGCTGGGAAAGAGCTGACATCTCGGCATTTCTCATGTCTTGTTTTGCTCTGTGTGCCGCCTCTATTATGTTCCTTTCCCATTAATGCTTTGAATAGGATGTGGCAAAGTGATGATTGTATCGGTTTCTGATCATTGCCTTCTCAATTATCTATCATTTCTAGACCTAAGTTAGATTTGGCCGTTGTAATTTCACACGTTCCATAATTCTGTCATCTTTGCGTCAGAGGTATGCGTTTACTTATCGATTAAGCGTTTTTATTTCATTATTTGTATGTTTCTATTTAGGTTAGTCCTTGCCAGTTCCTTTTTAGGTTGCGAGTTTGGAACAAATTCTTATCGAGCTGCCATAGTTTAGGTTAAAGCCTCATAAAGGTCAACTATTCCCTTTTTACATTTTCGTCAACCGTCAGAATTTCCTCCGCTTATTTTTGTCATATACTTTTGAACGTAAAGAAAAGACGCCCCTTCACTTTTATAAGCTCTAAATCATTTATGCATATCACACTTACGTCAGTAATATCACTTTTCTACCTGCTGTAAAACTTATAACTATTTCCTTTTACCGTTGCACAGCATTGAATGACAGTTGTATGGTGCCGGCAGACTGTTCTGCGGTCATCAGCGATTCAACATGTGACTCAAACAAATGTGTTTGTGCAAGTGGCTACCGGGAAGAGAACAATGAGTGCGTGGCAGCAACAAGTGAGAAGCCAGGTAAGCAGCTTAGCCTGTTATTATCAGATTAAACTTAATGAATCTAAATGATCTAACTTTCTAGATCATGATGCTACATTTGATATTTTAATTAATATTTATAATATAGTCATCAACAGTAAATTTAAGTTAAGATCTATTCGGTATCTTTCATTTACAAAACAACAAATCCGCAGAAAGCGGTGTCGCACCTGCGGGGGTTAAGTCACGCGAGTTCTAATTGGTGGTGAAAACCATATTGCCCATGCTAACGCAGGTGTGACAAAAGCAGGTGTGACAAATATGACAACATTAAACATGTAAAAAAGTGGCAAAAATTAATCTGGGAATTATGTGCAAACAATGTGCGCATTTTAGACCATGATAAAACACCTGTAAACTTTCAAAATGATTGATCAAAAAGTGTAGGAGGAGAGGTACTCACAAGACACCCACTATGCAAGGTATTATGGTATGTAAAATATTGACTATGTTAAACATGTAAAAAAGTGGCAATAATAAATCTGGGAATTTTGTGCATATAATATGCACATCTACAGACCATGGCGAAAACATCTGTGAAGTTTCAAAATGATTGGCCTAAAAAGATAGGAGGAGTTGTGCTCACAAGATACCCACTATGGAAGGTATTATGTAAAAATTGGCTAAGTTAAACATGTGAAAAAAGTGGTAAAAATTAATCTGGGAATTATGTGCATATAATATGCACATCTACAGGCCATGGCCTAAACATCTGTGAAGTTTTAAAATGATTGGCCAAAAAGTGTAGGAGGAGTTGCGCTCACAAGACACTCACAATGGAAGGTATTATGTAAAACATTGACTAATTTAAATCTTCAATAGTTCCTTCAAGAGCAGAGAATACAATCAGAAGAAGAAACATGGACCAGACTACGTAGTTTCGGCTTATTAAGCCTCGTCAGAGACCCTGACAATATCTGGTGACGAAACCAGAGAAAAGCATACTGTAATTTCTTAATTTTGATTAGGCAGTCGATTCTAAGACTGATTAGTATAAAAAGGATCCAAATAATAGAAAAGACGATCTAGAATAGTAGTCTAAATCAATCACATTTTAGATTTCTCAGAATATATCCTATGATCCAAAGCACAAACTAAAATATAATCTGCACTATGGATGATGTTCAGATCTGCACTATTGATAAATGCAACTTGTGAAAAAAGTGGTAAAATATTAATCTGGGAATTATGTGCAAACAATATGCACATCTACAGACCATGGCCAAAACATCTGTGAAGTTTCAAAGTGATTGGCCAAAAAGCGTAGGAGGAGTTGCGTTCACATGACACCTACTGCGAATTGTTGACGAACGGACGGACGGACGGTCGAACGGACGGACAAACGGACGAAAGTACAAACGGACAAACGGACGGGTACGTGTACGCCTATATCGCCCCAGCTAACGCAGGTGCTACAAAAAACAGATTTCCATAATGACTTCATGGTACGCGTTTGAGGATGATTTAATTATTACACTATTCAGCCAGAAACATTTTTCATCACACAACCACAACAATAAGGATGTAAGCCTCCCCTATCTCCCTTACATCCCATACCCTAACATTCAAACAGTTCGCAATATTCAGGCCGAATTAAGACAAAATATTTACTGATACATTGCTTGACTTTCTCGATTTATGTATACCAAATAAAGAAGTAACTATAAGGCCGAAAGATAAGTCCTGGTATGATTCAGAAATACATACACTTTCCGGGAAACGTGAAAGACAAAAGGCAATAGCCGTTAGATAAAACAATTCAAATGATTGGTTGAAATATAAACAGTATAGAAATGAAGTTTATAATATGAAAAAGCATGCAAAAGAAACGTATTTTGATAATATTGAAGATGTTATTTCTGAATCACGTACTAACAATCCTAAGCTGTATTGGAAACTTATTAAGCAGTTGATATAATCAAATAGTAATTCCGACACAATGCCGCCTTTAAAAACTTCTACGAATAACGGACAGGATTATTATTTTACGAATGAAGAAAAGGCAAATTGTTTAAATGATTCTAATGTTCCACTCCCTACCCTTACGGCAAAAACAGCTAAGACAATAACAAATGTAACAAAAACTGAATCGGAAATTATTAACACAATTGAAATTTTGGATCCAAATAAAGCGGTTGGAGAGGATTTAATTAGTCATAAAGTTCTAAAAGCAACAAAGCAACCAATAAGTAAACCTTTATGTGCATGTTGAACAGATCATTGGACGAATGTATTTATTCTTCTCATTGGAAATCGGCACTCGTTGTGCCTTTGTACAAAAAAGGAGTGTCTGGTTTATCATGAAATTATCGGCCAATTTCTCTTTTACTTTTGTATTTGTCAGTTAATGGAGAGATTAGTTAATGAACATATTTATAACCACTTAATAGTAAATAATCTTATATATATATATAAATCAGTCGGGTTCCTTGGGTGGCCAATAAACAGTTTATCAATTAATCGATATAGTTCATCAAATGTGCCAATTATAAAGAGTAACTACACTTCAGGGACTGACTGAATCAGATCCCACACCCTATCCCCGACATCAAAGGGAAAGATTGACAAAGACATCCCAACAAACAATAAATTACAAGTGATAAGCCGAGTCAGCAGCTCTTTCCCAAATAGGTGGCAACTCAGCTATCTTTACCAAACTAAATAATTTAGACCAACAGAAGGGTTACAACAGACTAAGCAAATTATACGAAAAACATTTAACAACTATTTTTACCCATTTTCAATTTTTATTACAGAAGGGTTAAAATGAAAAAACAACAACAAAAAACAAATGCAACCACAACGAAAGTACTGCCTTGGAACGGTCAGTAATAACTACTGGGGGATTTGAACCGGGTTTACTGGGCCCAAACCTTCACCCTCACCCTTCGCCACGGTGCACACAATTAGTTGGTAGTTCGGTTCGTATGGAGGTCCCCTAACTAATCAAAGAGTCATGACGGGATACAAATTAAATTCAAGAAAAGATTGTGATGAAGCAAGGATGAGAACTCGACAGCAAAAACGTGTTGAGACACCTGGAGATCCCTGGGGCGTCAGCAACACCACTGGAACACTGGAGCAAAAGAAGACCCCCAGTTGAACCCCGGTGGGCCAAGAAACAGACAAACATCCGGCCCCAACCAACTATAATATAGCTTTATGAAGGGGCTATCCTAGAGTCTGAACCCCGACCCACTGGCGTGCAATTAAAGAGAACAGCGAAGCTGTCAACCGTGATTGGGTTAACCACTAAGCATGCAGACTGTCGCATTATCTTTATGTTATAGCCAATGCGTTTAAATCGCATGATAATTTTCTTAAATTGATCAGGAAATTCTGTTTTCCTACGATTTTGCGTAATTTATATACTAAGTCACCATAAAATTCAGGTTCTGATAGGCCTTGTTGCAAAAGTGACCTTATGTCTGTATGGTATTTAGAAACCAATTCAAAGTGTCTACGATAAAGTTTAGAAAAAGCTTTCCGAAGTTTATGATACCGATACCCCTGCTGTAACAGCTTGGCAGTCAAACTTTTTAATTTATTGTGTTCTCATTTTAACCCTTCTGTAATAAAAATAGAAAATAGGTAAAAATAATTGTTAAATGCTTTTCGTATAATTTGTTTAGTCTGTTGTAACCCTTCTGTTGGTCTAAATCATTTAGCTCAATCAAGATAGCGGAGTTGCCACCTATTTGGGAAAGAGCTGCTGACTCGGCTTATCACTTGTAATTTATTGTTTGTTGGGATGTTTTTGTCAATCTTTCCCTTTGATGTTGGGGATAGGGTTTGGGATCTGATTCAGTCAGTTCCTGAAGTGTAGTTACTCTTTAAATTTTATTACGAGCATTGAAATCAGCCAAATGACTAGACACCCTAGCGAAGCGAATAAGTTGAGAAATGTAAACACCATAAGAAGTGGTGCGGGGAACATCACCATCCAAAAACGGAAAATAAACAATGTCGAAATCAAAAACATCGCGATTGTCATAAATTTTAGATGAAACTAATCCGTTTAAAATTGATAAATGTAAATCCAAAAATGGGGCCCCGGTATCAGAAGTATTTGCTTTATTTAACTGCAGTTCAGCAGGATAAATTTGACTAACCATTCCTTCAAAATAAGGATTGTCAATATTTAAAAGGTCGTCCAAGTATCTAGACGGTGAGTTGAATGCTTCAATGACATGAACTTGGCATAGACTCTAAGATGTATACTTGCATGATTTTTGTGTGTCATTTCAAAGGCATTTGATAAAAGTTTGGCATCGAGGTTTGAATTAAAGTTAAAACAAAATGGTATAGACGGAGCGCTACTAAACTGGATCGAAAATTATTTGTTTGACAGAAATCAGAATGTTTTTATAGGATCGTCAATGTCTACTTCAAAACAAACAGCAGCAGGTATTCCCGCAAGTTTCGGTTTTGGGTCCGCTGTGTTTTCTTGTGTATGTGAACGATATAGTTGAAAATCGTTTAAGTTTAACCAGACTTTTTGCAGATGACACTTCAATGGCATTTACTTCATCGAACTTAGCAGATCTAGAAGGTATATGTAATCACAATCTAATAATTATTTCTTCCTTGGAAAAGCAATGGCTGGTTGATATTAACCAGAATGAAACGGAAGCTATGTTATTTACTCTGGAACAAAAACATAAATAATCCTACGCTTATGTTTAACAATGTTCCTGTTAACTTTGTAGATCATCATAAACATCTTGGAATTACCTTAAGTCATTACGCAAAATAGCATGAGCATATAATATTATATTATCTTCTGCCGCAAAGATTTTAGGTATGATGAGAAAAATGAAATATACTATTAGCCGGAAGAGTTTAAATCATATTATATAATTTCTTATGCCAGTTTTAGAGTATTCTGCAGTAGTAGTTTGGGATGGTTGTACTATGAGAAAGATAGCTTTGACAAGATACAACATGAAGCGGCAAGGATAGTAACAGGTTTAACAAAATTAGTTTCTATTTATATAATTAACTCGGAAATCAGATAGACGTAAATATCAAAATCTAATAATAACATTTCAATGCTGCCTCGTTATTTAAGTGATATATTTCCTCAAAAAGCTCTAGGTATAATCTGAGAAATGCATCCGATTTTGTAGTGATTAATAAGAGAACAGAACATTTTTCGCGATCATTCACTCCTCTGTCCATAGAATTATGGAATAGTTTACACGAAGGAATTGGAAATCTGTATAGTCACGTTTATAAGTTTATCAGGGCACTCATCTGTTAAATAATTCATAAGTAGACAGTAAGACCTGACCGTAAGTATCATTTGTATGGAAATTTTTCTGTGGGTAGGTAACTTGGACAAGCTCTCTCTCTCTCTCTCTCTCTCTCTCTCTCTCTCTCTCTATTCATTAAGAAGGTTTGTTGTTGAGAGAAATAAGCGTATAAGTGATCTGGAATGAAATCATGCCGAGATAGTTTCGTTCTGTACTTCAGAAACAAGTTTATGTTAGTATCGTTCATAAGTATTATTGCTTGTAGTTTACATATTATATACGGGAAGGGCCGTAACTAATGTTGTAAGACCTTATGGCCCGACCCATTTGCTTGTATTTGTCTTTATGAGCAATAAAATGTGTTTTAATTATTTCAGTTAAGACAGTGCAATAATTAGGCGGCAAAGACATGCTTTGCAGTATTGTGTTCCTTGCTTCCAAAGGACCTTACGTTTCAGAACATATTTATCTTCACTGCAGCCGGTGTTTGTGCCGTGTGGCGGCCGTAAATCGTCGCCCCGTACATCACCGTAGTGCAGATTATATTTTCTGGTCCTTTGGAATCATTGAGTTCATTTGAGTTATGTATAAGTTCCGCTTAAGCCGGTGATAGGGGGCGTGGCTGGTGTCGCACATTTTATTACTAGTCATGAACAGACTCATTTAAACCGAGATTGCTATTTCCTGTTCTTTGATGTGTTCCTTGCTTCCAAAGGATCTTACTTTTCCGAACATATTTAAGGAAAACAAAGTAAACTCAGTATTATGGTTAGAATAGCATTTGCTATTCACGGTGTAGATAAAAGAGTAATTAGAATTCACGCCTAAAACTAAGCGTTTCGCTGTATCTATTGGGCAACGAGGATGGTTACATTGTGTACCCCCAAAAAAGAAATGACAACCTTATTATCTTAAAATGGGATATATGAAGGCCTAGAACAAGCATGGCCTTCCGTTATGTTTTCTGAATTTAATATGAGTTTTTTATGCCCCCGTGACGATAGTGTGTGTGTGTGTGTGGGGGGGGGGGGGGGCGGCTTGCATTAAGATTTGCTACTGTCTGTCTGTCTGTCCGTCTGTCCGTGCGTCACACTTTATGGTATAGAAGTTTAGTAATTAACTCGTCTTACAATTTTCAATGGATCTCTCTCACACTTTGCATACGTTTTGTTGGCATATTGCAAAAGTGTTTGAGGGTTTTTGATGGAGCTAGACTAAATTTTGACAGAATTACGGCCTTTTGAATTAAGTCATTTTAGGCAAATATTTGTAATGTAGGGTATGGAGATTGTGTGATCAACTTCTTCCAAAGAAAGTTTTCAACGGAAACCTTGCAAATGTATTGTAGACATATTTAAACGTGCATGTGGATTTTTGATGGGGGTAGAATTAATTTTGACAGAATTGCGGCCTTTTGCAACTTAGCGATTCTTGGCAATTTTTTGTATTGTAGGGTATAGAGATTGTGTAATTAACTCCTTCTTTACTTTTCAATGGATCTCTTTCGAATCTTGCATACATATTGTGGAAATATTTAAATTGTGCATGTGGTTTTTTTATGGAGCTAAAATTAATTCTGACAAAGTTGCGGCATTGTAAACTTAGTCATTTCGGGCAAATGTTTGCATTGGACAGTATGGAGATTGAGTAATCAACTCTTTCCAGTTTTCAATGGATTTCTTTTAAACCTTGTTTGCATAATGTACACATATTGAAGATGTGCATGTGGGATTTTGTTGGAGTTAGAGTTGATTTTGACAGAATTGTGGCATTGTAAACGTAGTCATTTTTTGGCAGCAATTTTGAACTATAAGGTATGGTTGGTTGGTTGATTTGATGCTTAACGTCCACGGTAAACAACTAAGGTCATGTCGGGACGGTCAGTTAACCTAACCACACTATTCCTGGGCAGGCTTAGACCTCCTAAGCGGTTAACCAGTACTAAGTGCACACACTTTCGCCAGTAACTGACAACTGCCCTTCTTGAATCAGCGGAAGGAGAAACGAAAGTATGTGGCCAGACCGGGAATCGAACCCAGGACCTCTGACTTACGAGTCAGGTGCCCTACCGATTGCGCTACCCGGCCCGGCGACTATAAGGTATGGAATTTGTGTAACGTTTTCAATGGTTTCTTTGTAAATAGTGTTTGTGCTTAAAATATAAAAATATCCATACCAAGTTTAGTGCGACAAACGCGCGTTTTAGCTCACCTGAGCCGAAGGCACACAAGGTGAGCTTATAGTATAGGCTTGGTCCGTCGTCCGTCGTACGTCGTACGCCCACACTTTTAAACATTAATATCTGCTAAAATAGCTGGCCAAACTTGATCAAATTTTATGTGTAGCATTGCTGGGGTCGGGGATTGATTGCATATAGTTTTGGTACAGATTGGTTTAAAACTGTGGTTACCATGGCAACAAAAAGGTCCCATAGACTTATAATGGAGAAACTGTTGTCCGGGCCCTAGCTTCTTCATTTTTGATCGCAACTTCGTTTAACTTAAAGATATCCAGGACAGGCAAAACATCTCGGACCAGTTCGAATTTGGGCCAGATTGGACGATTCTTTACAGAGTTACTAGCCCTTGACCGATAAAATATTTTTTCATAGACTTATAACAGGGAAAATGTTGTCCGGGCCCTAGCTTCATCATTTTTGATCGCAACTTCTTGCAACTTGCAGGTGTCCAGAATAGCCAAAACATCTCGGACCAGTTCGAATTTGAGCCAGGTTGAATCATTCTTTTTAGAGATACTTGCCCTTGAGCGATAAAATATATAATGGGGAAAATGTTGTCCGGGCCCTAGCTTCTTCATTTTGGATCGCAACTTCTTGTAACTTGCAGGTATACAGGACAGTCAAAACATCTCGGACCAATTTGAATTTGGGCCAGGTTGGATCATTCTTTTTAGAGTTACTTGCCCTTGAGCGATGAAATATTTTCCCATAGACTTATAATGGGGAAAATGTTGTCCGGGCTCTAGCTTCATCATTTTTGATTGCAAGTTCTTGTAACTTGCAGGTAATCAGGACAGCTTAAACATCTCGGACCAGTTCGAATTTGAGTCAGGTTGAATCATTCTTTTTAGAGTTACTTGCCCTTGAGCGATGAAATATATAATGTTGAAAATGTTATCCGGGCCCTAGTTTCTTCATTTTTGATCACAATTTCTTGTAACTTGCAGGTATCCAGGACAGTCAAAACATCACAGACCAGTTCGAATTTGGGCCAGGTTGGATCATTCTTTTCAGAGTTACTTGCCCTTGAGCGATAAAATATTTTCCCATCGACCTATAGTGGGGAAAATGTTGTCCGGGCTCTAGCTTCATCATTTTTGATCGCAACTTCTTGTAAGTTGCAGATATTGAGGACAGCTAAAACAACTTGGACCTGTTTGAAATTGTGCCAGGTTGGATCATTCTTTTCAGAGTTACTTGCCCTTGAGCGATTAAATATTTTCACATAGACTTTTGTCATCGCTCTAGCGCCTTGATTTGTGGACCAAATTCGATTTAATTTCATACAAGTGATTAGTATGACAATAGCTTGGACAAGTTCGCGTTTCAGCATTCTTGGGCCAAGGTCAAGGTCACAGAGACTATTTTTAGAAAAACTTTGGCATCCCTGTAGCACCTTCATTTATGGACTGATTTTGATTAAAACTTCACACAAATGTTTAGTATGACAGTATTTTGAATAAGTTTTCAATTCAGCATCCTTAGGTCAAGGTCACAGTCGCTATTTTTAGAAAAAATTTTGTCATCGCTCAAGCACCTTCATTTGTTGACCGAACTCAATTTAATTTCACACAAGTAATAAGTATGGCAATATCTTTGACAAGTTTGCTTTTCAGCGTTCTGGAGTCAAGGCCTAGGTCACAGTGGCTATTTTAAGAAAACATTGTTATCCCTCTAGCGCCTTCATTTATGGACTGATTTTGATTAAAACTTCACACAAATGTTTAGTATGACAATATTTTGAACAGGCTCGGGTTTCAGTTTCCTAAGGTCAATGTCAAGGTCACAGTGGCCATTTTTAGAAAAACTTTGTCATCGCTCTGATGCCTTCATTTATGGACCAATTTCGATTTAACTTCACACAAGTGAAAAGTATGGCAATACCTTGACCAAGTTTGCATTTCAGCATTCCGGGTCAAGGTCAAGGTCACAGTGGCTATTTTTGGACAAACTTTGTCATCGCTCCAGCGCCTTCATTTACGGACAGATTTTGAATTAACTTCACATATTAAATGTTAAGTATGACAGTATCATGAACAAGTTTGCGCTTCAGCATTCTAAGGTCAAGTTCACAGTTGCTACTTTTAGAAAAACTTTGTCATCGCTCTGGCAACTTCATTTATGGACCGATTACACAAATGTTTAGTATAACATTATATTGAACAAGTTCGCGTTTCAGCGTTCTATGGTCAAGGTCACAGTTGCTATTTTTAGAAAACCTTTGTCATCGCTCTGGCGACATCATTTTGATTGAACTTCACACAAATGTTAAAAAAACCTTGAGTACTCTCTAGAGGGCACAGTTTTGATCCAGTCTTTTTCAGAATGTTTATTTCTATGTAATTTATGACAAGGTGCTCTAGTGACCTCCTTTATTAACCAGTTTTGTAACCAGTATAACTTCACAGCTGTATTGGATTTGTTTGCACTCTTCTAAAACCATTGGTTTAAGGTTTGTAACAAATGAGTGAAGTGTCAAAATGTGTCTGTTGACAGTAGGAGCTCCGGTGAGCTACAGGACCATTGGTCCTCTTGTTGTATTTAACTTCTTCTGTGTCGCTAAACCCCAAAAGTTTGAAAGTAAAGAAATGATGGGCAGTTCTCGGAAGGCAACGAGACCTCTCCCAGCCACACTTATTGTCGCGTTCCGCTGGACACATTCGCTGCAGACATCAGGTAAAAGACGCCTACGTATTTACTCGCGAGCGCAGGCGTCTCGCATCAAGCCACCTCAGCCCCCTTGCCTAGAGAAATGCGACAGACAAGGACATCAGGAAAGAGATGTTCGATGCAGCAAGAACCCGCAAAAAGCCAAAACAGTTCAAAGGAATTGAAGCCAAACTCAGCTAAGATTCTTGTCGCTATGACAAGTTTGTCTTAGTTTTAGAATAATTTAGAAATTTTACCAGATATATATAAAAGGGATTAAGGTTACTTTTAATCAGTATTTCAATAGTGACCCCAATGCTAGAGAACCAGAATCAAAACTGAAACACTGACTAACTGGGTTGATGATATCCTCGGGGACAAATTGTCCACCAGCAGCGATACCGACACAGTGGTTCTAGTATAATCGTACCCATGTCAATTTTAGTGCGACAGACGCGCGTTTTTGTATTTAACTTCTTCAGTGTCGCTAAACACCAAAAGTTTGAAAGAAAAAAGATGATGGGCAGTTCTCGGAAGGCAACAAGCCCTCTCCGAGCCACACTTATTGTCGCTTTCCGCGGGACACATTAGCTGCAGGCATCAGGTGAAAGACGCCTACGTTTAACTCGCGAGCGCAGGCGTCCCCCTTCAAGCAATCTCAGCCCCTGTGACTCGAGAAATGCGACAGACAAGGGCACCAGGAAAGAGATGTTCGATGCAGCAGGAACCTGCAAAAAACCAAAACAGTTCAAAAGAATGGAAGACAAACTCAGCTAAGATTCTTGTGGCTATGACAAGTTTGGTTTAGTTTTAGAATAATTTAGAAATTTTACCAGATATACATAAAATGGATTATGGTTACTTTAAATCAGTATTTCAATAGTGACTCCAATTCTGGAGAACCTGAATCAAAACTGAAACACTGACTAACTGGGTTGTGTATCCTCGGGGACAAATTGTCCACCAGCAGCGATACCGGCCCAGTGGGTCTAATATAATCATATCCATACCAATGTTAGTGCTTTAGGTATGTACACTTGCTTTGACAGGCGCTGCACGGGGGCATCATTAGTGTCTTACAGACACAATTTTCTAGTTTTTATGATGACTGGCGTTAGAGCCTTTTTCTCGTTATCCATGACTTGGTAACTATTTTTGGTTTTATGTTTACTTTGTTCTGTCTAGCGTGTAATCACTTCATTAGGAGAAGAAAGTTGGTCACTTTCCTCGCCATCTCTAATGGTATAACTGTCTGTGGTCTCACGTTAACCACTATTTGGAAAACAAACATTCAACTTTTAAACCTTAAACTTGAGTCCAACATAAGAAAACTGCTTGTTAGCTTACATCTTACTCCTGAACTAAGTTGAGAAATACATTGAATTACAAATTCTCTTCCATATTACTTGGTCGGTTCTACAATTTTTTTCATAGTCTTACTCGCCACAGTTACTTAAGGTATCACGAAACAAAACAAAATCTAAGACCAGCCTATGCATCCGCACATTCTGGTCATAGCCTTTGCTGTTAGGAAATATCATGTTACGATCCTGAGCAGTCTTTAGGATTTAAACGAAATATGTAATTACACTGCCCCGACGGGTGACAGTTCTCAGTGTTTACAGATACGTAAGCATTTTTTTCACTGGAGGTGACTCAAAATAATTTGCCGCAAACATATTGATATTGCACATTTATTTTCTTTTCAGATGATGGCTTGCCTGCCGGGGCTATTGCTGGAATTGTAATAGGCTGTTTAGTTGGCATCGCAATAGTAGCTGGCATTCTTATCTATTGCCTGAAATGTTCAAAAGTAGGTCCAGGATGACAAAGGGAAATATTGTGATTAGACTGCACTCTTCTTGTATGAGTATAGCTTGCCGTTTGTGTACTTGACTCGGGAACTTTTCTACCTGTTTACGCATTGAGGCATCCAAAGTATCATACGATCTCCGCTTTGTAACAAATTGTACCTAATTTAATCTAATTAAAGTTGTTTCATTAAATATTATGATAGAAAACAATGCAGAGCATCCTCAATTAATCAAGTCGACGATTTGCTGTCTGCATTAGACCCTTCTCTGAAGAAAGCACTGCACAGCAAATTTAGAGTGTATTGTGATAATAACATTGAAAAAAAAAGAATGCAGTTTAGCTTCATTTTGAATACTTATAGCTATGAAGGAAAATAGAGAAAGTACTGTATTCACTTCCATACAACTGATTTAGCGTTAGTTTAAATGTCAAAGAATAAACACATAATAAAGCTAGTACCACCATTAGTTCTGACTTGCTTTCGCACTAATGTACTGTTTCCGGCAGTACAAAGTCTTCGAAAGCGTTACATGTCTGCGGGATCTCCATACGAACCGAACTACCAACTAATTGTGTGCACCGCGGCGGAGGGTGAGGATGAAGGTTTGGGCCCAGTAAAACCGGTTTAAACCCCCAGTAGTTATTACTGACCGTCCCAAGGCGGTACTTTCGTTGCGGTTGCATTTGTTTTATGTTCGGTGCTGTATAATTTATTTTACTTTCATTTTAACCCTTCTATAATAAAAATTAAAAATAGGTTAAAATAGTTGTTAAATGTTTTTCGTATAACAGTCTGTTGTAACCATTCTGTTGGTCTAAATTATTTAGTTCAGTAAAGATAGCTGAGTTGCAACCTATTTGGGAAAGAGCTGCTGACTCGGCTTATCACTTGTAATTTATTGTTTGTTGAGATGTCTTTGTCAGTCTTTCCCTTTGATGTTGGGGATAGGGTTTGGGATCTGATTCAGTCAGTTCCTGAAGTGTAGTTACTCTTTAAATTTCTTTATCGTGAACTGATAACATAATTTCACGCCTGAACTCCAGTGTAGAGCTATCCCAGTACTAGTTCAAGGCTGCTATCTATTGAACAATGTTTTCAGGTCATAGCTACATGGCGGAAAGTGGCTTTTGTACCAATATCATATAGCATGGCAATATATCATATTTTAACAGTCATGGCACCGGTTTTTCGACCACATATTGACAGTCCGATATGTATGTTCATCGCTTATATGAGCTATGAGCCAGTTGCCCCTTTCATTATTTCTACGTACTTGTCAGCACTGAGGTACCTAAAAGTTTGTAAAATGTATGGCCATCAGAGGAAACCTCAACATGATATGTCTCTAAACTAATGGCTGAAATATACTCGACAGCTCTAAGTTTTGTTTCGCACGGGTTATTCTTAACTAAATGATCGCAGACAGTTTTATTAGCTTCTTACCTTTATCCAAGAATCGGGGACTGTATTGAGGAGAAATCAGTAGTTGATATATTACAAAATACCAGACACACTTCTGGTATTATAAGCCTTATTCCTCTGGAGGTCTTTGCGCTTTAAATTTTAACTGTATTCCGCCGGAGCTTTGTATGGTTTAAATTTATAAAAGAAATTACTCCGGAGCTGTTTATGCATTAAATTTTAGTGACAGTACATTTTTATCGAATTCGAGTTTTGTACTATCAAGAGTATTCTGAAATTAAGAGGATTGAAGGGGAGAAGGAATTAAGCACAGTGACGTGCTTTTCTGGGAGTATGCACAGCAGCAGACCGGTGCTGGTAGTTTGTAACCTCGATATATCATGCTTTTACCTGGTAGGTGCTACTTTCTGACGCGCAAGTCAGATCATTTCCTATTCTGCATCAACTGAAAAACAGTAAGGGAAGAGGGTCCTGCCTTAAAGAATCTTTTATGTTGTAGATTACGTACGGACTGATGCATTTACGGTATTACTCATCAAATCGACTCTACTGAATTCAAACTTCGAATGTTCTTTCTTTCTTTCTTTCTATATATCCTGCATCACCCTCTCGCGAGGATTATGTGCAGCTGCGCGCATCAAAGAAAAGTTTGATAGAAGAAAGTTAAAACGTTAAAAGTTAAAAGTTAAATGTTCTTATTACTTCAGAAAGCTAACATTTTTCTGTGCTTCGTTCATCAGCTATTTAATGCTGGTTGGGAGAAGGGGAAACGTCGCCCGTACTTTGATATAATTTTGATTTTGTTAAAGTGTGTGTTTGGGACCTGACAGGTAAAAATGAAATTCCATTTTCATCTGGAAGGTAAAACATGACGGCTCTGCAAATAGTTAGCCATTGATTTGTAAAGAAATATGTGAGTACATGTATATAGATTGTAAATTAAAATAGACAATAACCTTTATACTTCAGAGTGTTGCTTCATTTCTTCTATTTCTTAGGCTAGTTTGTCTAGCACTGCACAGGTTTTGGGTACGAGAATGCACGTTTGTTGGCAGAACAACTTGTTGTTTGACTTGGTAAGGGTGTGCTGCTTTGTAAGTGATTATGGCATTTTTCATTTTTGTACAATCGATGTCTCAGTACTAAGGAAATAATACACAGTCGGTCTATAATTGTGTAACAGACAGATGCACATGTAATACGTTTCAGTGTATTACGTTAAGTACTGTATCTCCAAATACAAGGCAGACTGACGATTGTTTTATCTAAAGTGTAAGAAAAACCCTATCACCTAAATAGCATTGAAATGCCTATAACACTGCACAATCGTAACACTGCCACATTTTATCAGTACTTTACGGGAAGCAGAATGAAAAAGGCAAAGTTTACATAAGGTAGGTATTATTTTTTCTTTGACTAATTGTGTATATAGATTGTGGGCTTCTTCAATACTTGTATTCTCTGCATGGCTTATATTACTGATCTCTCTACTGTATTGCATATACATGTTTTGTAACCAGATAAAGATATCTGCGAGTTTCACCTGTACCGACAATTCTTATCTCACCAATGTTATCTCATCCAGGATCGGATGAAAACATGCACAATAAATGCATTCGCCATGTAGCGTTCACGCACCTGCGTCTTCAAGTGACGTTGTGTTTTAATTTAATGATGACATATCGAAAGCGGCATAACAATGCCTGTTTATGTCACGCCGGACATTTACGTAAAGCCATTGATGGCGTGGGTTTCTTTAAAATCAAGTAAAAAGCTATTTCTATTATATTTTAATCTATCCCATAACCTTGCATGGTCGTCGGGGCACTACTGATGACTTCGCAACAATCCGTTTATTTAAGCTGTCCTAGCTGAGCTGGCAAAGTCTATCCCTGTCCACTCTTTAATATAGTTTACCCTTCTCTTTTTCTGCCCATCGTGCATTTTCCTTTAAATGTGACCTGTAGAAACGTCTTTGCCAAACCAGAAAGTCTTGAGACGTAGACAAATTACCTTAGTTCTGTTTCTTGACTTATCATATTCTTCAATGGTTGCTTGGGTCTGTCAGTGGACACCCTCATTGATTTATGTGGCCTTTTTACAAAATGTAGCATCTCATCTCAAAGGCCTACGTTCTTCTCTATTACTCTGCTGTCACGGTCCAGGATTTACAGGCACAAAAGAGGAAGTGACAGGGGAGCGTATCAATTTTGACAAAAGAGATATATTGTTATTTCTCCAAATTGTTTCAGCTTTGTAAGACCTGCAGTGACTTGCGCAGTCCTTTAGAGAACCCCTAGTATATTGAGTCATCATCTGAGTCAACTGCTTCAAAGTATCTAAACTTGTTACCGTACCGAGCGATTGTCTTTATGAGTTGATCTATCCCTGGATACCAATGACACTGTTTGTCATCAATTTGGTTTTCTCAGCACTTATCTCCATTTTATACCTTGTGCAGGTTTTGTCGTGATTTTCAGCTAGGGCTTCTAGTTCCTGCTCTTCCTCAACAAGAGCGTCAATGTCATCGGCAGACCACAGATTGGTAATATTTCTGCCGCTGATGCTGACCTTTCCATCATGTTCTTCCAGAGCATCAGACATAATCCGTTCTAGAAATGCGTGACAGAGGACAACGTTGCCGAACTCGAACTGTTGATCTGTACCAGTCTCGCGCGCCTCCATTTATCTGGACTACACTTCTAGGCTTGTCGTAGAGGTGCACAGTGGTGCGTACTAGATTTGATATTATACGCCCGCATTGAGACTCATGAGGCTGCATGCCATACTCTGTCAGTGGCTTGTGTGAAATCAATGAAGAGATAATCTAGATTTTGCTTTGTTGGAGGTACTTTCACACAGGATTCGGAAGTTGAAAATCTGTTATTTGTGCTCCTTCCGGCTCTAAACACAGCCTGTTCTTAGTTCATCGGCGATTATCCCTTCAGCTTGTTCTTTAGCCTGTTTAAAATGACTTTCAACATGACTTAGCTTAGAGTGCTGATGAGGCTGATGGTTCTGAAATGTGTGACTGAAATCTATCAGCCACTAAAACTATATTTTAAGAAGTTTTACGTTTAAAATCAAACGTTAAAGTAAAAGATTATGGAAGAAAAAGTATCTATCTTGGGTTTGATGAACGGATAGAATAATCGGTGACTCGGGGTCATTGTTCAGCATCATTAGGCTTTCCGCGTGATGCCGAACATCCTCGTGACTGATTTGTCTTTCTCTACATCACACCCACGATATTAATAATCTTGCCTTGTTATATCCACAAAGTTCAATTTAGACTTTTTCAGAGATACTGTTTCGCAATTTCGTAAGAGCTTTGTCCCACTGTTAAAATTACGAGTGAACATTTGGAGGACTAAAACTGCTAAAGCCCCAGCTGAACAACTTAAATAAAACGGAGGGTAGTGGTCGCCCGTCAGAGGTCGGTGGGTTTCTCTGGGTACTTCAGTTTCCTCCACCAGTATAGGATCACAAACGCGCCTAACATCCGTGCTATCGAGAGTATTTAAAGAAGTTTGCGTGAGCTTTCAATGCAACTGATGTAAAATAAATAAAGTTTACATATTTTTTTAAAACGTAGCTGTAGCAGGTCAAAATAATAATGACATGCTTTACTTCTTGGGCTTGACTAGTTACTCAAAGAGTAAATGTTGATACAAATTTATGCACGGTGATATGACGATAATTATATCTCTTTTATGTCAAGGTAAATTTCTTTTGACTTTCCGATTTGAATAGATTTCATTCAGTGCACTACGAGTATGCACCACTTTCCATGTCTTATTTGCCTGATAATTACCAAACAGTGATGGGACTACGAACGGTCTTAGTTTAGGCAGGGACTGTGGCGCAAATTTGTATTTACCTCAGTGCAGATAACATCACCTTTTAGTGTTAGTATTCCCAGATTCTAAGTTTGTTATGGAATCATTGTCCAACGTATGAATCTCCGTGGAGCGATAAGAGTGTCGCAAGAATCGATAGCTTGGCGAATGAGACAGTCAATGTTTCCGCGCAACGTATCGAAATACAAACCACATAATCTTGGACCTTAAGATCCTGTGCCATGATACAATAACTCATGGTCTACTAGTATATCAAGTTTAAGGTTGGTGCTGAGAAAATATTACACAAAATTTCACTGTAGGAGAAAGGAAAATCAAGAAAAAAGAGACTGGGAATGCTAGGTTCTGTATGCAACATTTTCCAAAGTGCATGCTTGAAAGCTACATTTTTATCAATTTTGGAGAAATAAGCCACAGTCAAAATTTCTCGGAACAAAACCTCAGGGTCTATTTGTGTATCAAGTTTGAAAGCTACGATTATCTTAAAAAGCTACACAAAATTTCTAGAAACTTAAAGAAGATAAAGAAAAATGAAGAATTAAGAGAAAATGAGGGCTATGAGCCGGTTCCTAAATCCCATAATACACACAAAGTACGATCACAGTCTACTATTTTATCGTCGTCGAAGATTCATCGATATCTTGTTATTTAGGAAGGACTACATGGAATTTGAATATTAAGAATATGGGAACAATTTAACATAAAAGCATAATTGAGCCGCGATGCGACAAAACCAACAAAGTGGTTGTGCACCCAGCGTAGACTCAGATCAGTTTAGGCATCCACCAAGTCTGATCATACCCTTCGCCAAGCACTTAAAGGATAGCTAAGGGTCACAGCTACCTTCATGCGGACAGCAAAGACTTTGATCTGACTGGGCGGTTGCCCAGGCTGACTAATGATCAGAGTGTGCGGATGCTCAGGCTGAACTAAGTCTGCGCTAGGCGCACAATCACTTTGTTGGTTTTGTCGTGTTGCGGCTCAATTATAGTCTTTACCTCAATCCCGAGACAAGGTCTCCTTGTGTACGAAGTTTGAACATGACAAACATTTCTGTGACATTAGTAATTAGTGTGCAGTGGCACAAAAATAATCGATGTAAAAAGATAGTTAACGATAAGGAACTAATATGGTATAATCAGATACCATGTCAAAAGAAAAAGAAGCATATGTTGTTCACGAAAGGCAGTAATGGTTAACCAAATGAGGAAAAAATACTGCAGACCAAAATTCTCTTTAGACATCATCAAATTCTTTCCATTAATAAGGCAGCTGTTCTTAAATGCCGTACGGCGGCCGTAAAACATCTCCCCTATAGGGTCAAGTCAGATAAATTCGGACAGCAGGTAAATACGGACAGTGACAATGTTTCCTTAATATATCATTTGTTTGGAATTAAAACAAAAGAAACTAGGCAAACAGTGAGAATCCTGATGAGACGACTCATACTGTTTGCAATGGTATGACCGAATTTACCGGCTGTCCGATGTTACCCGACTCGACTATACTATTTTCAGGTTCCTTGAAATCACTGATTTGGACAGATGATTGTTTTAAAAACAGAGTTCTGCTTGTGAAATTACCAGAGTACGTGGCCTGTGTCACACATTTCACAGACTAATATAAACGTATCTATAACAAATTTAGTGTGACAGGCGCGCGTTTCGGAATTAAACTCTTTCAGTGTCGCTTAACCTCAAAAGTTTGAAAGAAAAGAAATCAAACCAAGTTAACTATTTTCGTTTCTGTGGTGTATATCTTGGTTGCAAATGATATGACTTTACAGCCAGTATGTCTGTACTGTGAATGTCTTTTCAGGTTGAACATATTATTTGTTTCAGATATTTCCGGCTAAAACCCCCCAGGTTTCAACTGATTCAAGAACCATTGAGGTGTGTAAATTTTGTTCTCATCTATGTGGAACATTGATGCTGTAATTGAATTACTATGAAATTGAGTCGCTAATTTTGGCACTTACATTATGGGTACACCTACCTGTTTTGTTGTCAAGACTACAAAAGAAAGAGTATCGAAAGGAACCTTTGTGGCTTTCCTATTCCCATTCTAACATGATAAAAATCCCTTCTACCTTTAAAGAGAAGAATTTCCTGCTACTGGATTAAATTCCTTTCTTTTAAGAGTTGACCGTCATTAAAACGGCAGGCTTGAAACCGGTTTGGTCGACCACAAACCGGTTAAAGCACCCCCACCCCTCAGTAATTCTATGCCTGGCCGGCCAAAGGCGGCAGTTCTGTTTTGGTTCTTCTTAGTTGTTTTATGTGTTTGTTAGTTGCTATGTCTTTTATTGATATATTGTTTGTGATGTTAAGGCTAGCCCACTGACCACCTGTCGCTGATGTTGTCTTTGGTAATGATTAGTTTTGTGTTTTCTCTTTCCCACATGGTGTCTTGGGTTTGATCTGGAATTAAATTGTGTCAGTTCCTGAAATTTTGCCTACTTACTTTTTTTTTTAAAAAAAAAGAAAGAAAATAAATGGCAGAGTTGCTTTCCCAAGGAGAAAACCAGTTTGCCTCTAATCTTTAAAATCGTTTAAAGAAAAAGTATGAAACGGTAAACGAAAGGACATGTCGGCCATACTAGATAAATTCAGTTTACTAAACAGAAGCGATGACATATTAAACGTCTTGGATCGATCAGTACTATCAAGAAAACCCTCTTATTCATTGGTTGTTTAGCAGTTTTCAAATGTTGAACTATCATCAAGTAGAACTGTTTGATTTTCAGGTTCTTCAACATAATACTTTGGCAAGGATCAGAGAAAATACTCTAATTGAGCCAAGAGAAGCACAGACACCGCCGGTCAGTTTTCGTGTTTTTTACAGACACAGTTAATGGGCGTTAAGCCCGATTTCGCTCACTCAATTACGATTATCGGAGAACATGTGCAGCATAACTTCTTTGGTAAATCCAAGCATACCAAGGTATTTATCCGGCTAATCGAATATATATTTCGGGCTACTCGAAGATATGTGAGCCGCGACACGAAAACACCAACAATGTGGTTATGCGCCCGGCACAGACTCAGATCAGCCTGGGCATCCTCCCAGTTTGGTCAGACTCTTTATTAAGTGCTCAAAGGGTAGCTAAGGGTATGGCCTATCTCCATGCGGACAGCGAAGACTCTGATCAGACTGGGCGGATGCCCAGGCTGATCTGCGTCTGCACTGGGCGCACAAGCATATTGTTTTTTTTTTCGTGTCGCGGCTCATGTATTCATATCTTCGAGTATCCCGACGAATTATGAATATTGTTCGGGTTCCCTCAAGTGCTTATGCCGAACGTGCCCGAAGATGTCCAACCTTCTTTTAGTGTATTCGCAGTCATACCTATATCGCACATACTGTATAACGATTTCATTACTGTCACCAAGATTGGTGTTTAAATAAAATTATTCACCATTGTCAAAAGTAGATTGATCTGCGTTTTTTTCATAATTTTGTCCAAATATGGATCAGGTTACTTCTTTTAATATCGGCCCACCCTGACAACTTGTCAAAAAGTGGAAAAAGATAATTGCTAGGATGCTTTCATCAGTGCATTTAAGATTTTTCAGACCTTACAATGTCTCCAATGATGATGTTTTTATTTTATTTTTATCTAGATTTTTTTAGATTTTCGGGCTGCAAATTACCCTTTGATCTTTACTTAAATAAATCCTATTTACCATCAATAAATCGGGCCTTTTTGGGAAAAGTAGCATAAAGAAGACATCTGCTGCAAAGTTTTGGAAAGATATTGTGTGTTTTCAATATTTTATACAGATTTTTGTATTTACCACAAATCAGTGATTAAAATGACCTTAAAATATTTCGTTTCAGATTGATACTCACATTAATACTGGTGAGAACCTTAACGGCACAGAACATAATCATCAGTTGTATGTATAGAACACAAATGGGAGTCATTGAATGAGTTTTGGGTAATGTCCTAAAGGTGTTTGTGTGATAAACTCGCGTTTGGAGTATTTCATTACATGACAAGCGGCGGATAATCTTGTTTGCATCCTCCTGCTATACACAGAATATAAGATATCTGTCACAGTAACTGTAATTTTATAGTCCTGATGATATATAGAAGATCTTACATGAGTGCTCATGTATTATTGAACTTATTAAACGAGTTGGGGAAAAAGATAAGATGCGAGGCTTTGCCGAGCATCTTATCGGTTTTCCCCAACGAGGCTAATAAATTCAATAATACAGGAGCACGAATGCAAGATTCTATTTATCATATGACACTAAAATCGCATTTCATTTAGCAAAATGTGCACTAAAACGTTACGATTTCGCCATTAGAAACAGCGACGTTTTAATGGACGTCAACGTATAACGTTACGACGTAATTTGCATATCTAATCAACTAGTGGATTATCGTTTTTAATGCATGGCTTTATTACACTCTCAGATGCGACGTCATATGATAAATTGATGTATTTAAAGTAGCGGACAAGTTTAGAGCCGTTGAACATGTTACAAGTAATATTCGTAACAACGTCGTGGCAATACGAGTAATCACAAGAACAATCATGATGATGATATAACAATGTGAAGCTTTATTTGAGACTATTAAAGTAAAAGTCAATCAGGTACCATAATAAAACATCCGAACTTATAAATCGTAGAATATAAAATTGTAAGGATCAATGTTTCTGGCGTAGCTTCATTCGTCATTTCTGTACCATCTAAGTGGTGACACGAAAAATATGATTATGTGATTATGGTTATGAAGCAGTCTGATAAGAGTCAATGCTGTTCGCATTCATTATACTTTAAGAATCTTCGGGCACAACTACAGGCTGTACATGCAGCTAGTTTGCGTCTTCACCGTTTGCAAATTGGTTAAGCTACATTTTCTGCGTGACGCAGCTTTTCATGTTTGAGCTGGGACACGACAAAACCAACACTAAGTTGTATGTGCGCACAGCGAAGACTCAGATCAGCCTGGGCATCCGCCCAGTCTGATCAGAGTCTTTGCTGTACGCTTAGAGGATGGTTTAGAGTCTAAGCTAGCTCCAAGTTGACAGCGAAGACTTTGATCAGGCTGGGCGGTTGCCCGAACCTATCTGACTTTTCGCTGGGTGCATATATCACTTTGCTGGATTTGTAGTGTTGCAGCTCATTTTTAATTTATATAGATTGAGAAATACTGTGTTTAATGTACTGAAAGTTTATTGAATTTATATCCTAGTGCGGAAACGTTCTAATAATCTATGCAAACTTATCAAACTAGAGTGATAAACAGCTAACCAAAATCAACAGAATCTTGTAGTTTGCGATCGTAAACGTTCCAGGTGGACCACGTTTTCTCACTCATCAAAACCTATCTCACCGGAAATTTGTCGGTTCACCCTGCGACTCAAGGTGTTGTTAAGTTTCACTAATCAGATGAGAATGGCTTGTGTAGATTTATTCCTCAGTCATCAGTAAAACATCACAGAAAACATATGACTAATATGAGCCGCAACATGAGAAAACCAACAAAATGGTTGTGCGCCCAGCGCAGACTCAGATCAGCCTGGGCATCCGCCCAGTCTGATCAGAGTATTCGCTGTCCGCATGAAGATAGCCCTGACCCTTAGCTACCCTTAAGTGCTTAGGGAAGACTCTGATCAGACTGGGCGGATCTCCAAGCTGATCTGAGTCTGCGCTGGGCGCACAACCACTCTGTTGGTTTTCTCATGTTGCGGCTCATATAAGTCATAAGGAAAACTATGGAGAAGCAAAGTTGAGGAATCAAGAGCGATTTGCAAATAGAACAAAATGCAGTGTTCCTCCTTCGTAGAACTGAGTGTTTGTCATATTTCATTTAATCATTCAATATTTCATGAGTCTGATTTATTATACACAACAATGATGAAAAGATATGGATGGATGACTTGCGGTTTTACGTCCTTTTCAACAGTATTTCAGTCCTATCAGGCCGATGTTAAGGTGATAATGAAAGGCTGTGTGCCATGGAACCTCGTTACATGTAACGGTTGGAAAAAAATCCGCCTAAAGCAGGCTCGAACCCGGGACCGTTAGATCAGTAGGCCAACACTCAACCCACTAAGCTACTGGGGCTCCTATGAAAAGGGAAGAATCTCAGTATAGTATTTAAAACAAAGACAGTTTACTTCTATGCCGTATACCCTATAATCGCATACAAACAGGAATTGCATTGTGTTCGCGTTTTACAACAACAGTCTAACCGATTGTAAGCTTGTGCTTTCAAAAAATTGCACATGTTTAAGGCCTGGATTTTGCATTATCATTTTGACCCCCCATTTAATCCCCTCCAATAAACAAGTGATAAGAAAAATCGAAGACACCTCCTAATCAACTCATTATTAGGGCATACACAATGCAGTGCTGAAACCACTGCCTGCCACTGGGGCCCCAATGGGATATATTCATGGATCACTCAAAAAGTATGAAATCAGAACCATATATTTTATAATTTGTAAAATGAAATTTGCTGATTAAGAGTCAAAGTAAAATCAAATGTTAACCTAAACAAAAGAAAGAATAGAAAAAGAAAAAAGAGTAAAAATGCAACACCGCAAAAGAAAACAACAACAACAACAAAATAATAAATAAAAAAAGAAAAAAAAAAGACTTAACTATTTTAATTTAATTCAATTAGATTGTGAAACCTGTGTTTTGAACAGTTTGGTGACATTTAAAATGTTTTGACACCTTTTGAAAACAGTGAATTTGTCAAATTTCATCCGTTTTTACAAGAACTGACACACTGACTGTAGTTTCGTCGGTTTAAGACTGTGATCTGTCTAGTATGGATTTATCATTTCAAATTATTTTGTTTCCTTTACTTTAGCTTCACTAATAATAGTGGAATCGAATTGTGAAAAAGGATAAATATGAAGTTTAGATTTTGTAAACATTACCAGAATATATGTATCTAAAATGTTTTTCTACATCAGATGTTTAGGAATACTAATGCCAGAAATCTCTGTTATTGATTTCTCCCACTTTTGAGCCTCCCAGAAAGGCTGATGGGACTATCTATTCTATCCCATAACCTTACTAGGTCGTTGGGGCACCACAGATAACTTCGAAACAATTCCTTTCCACCGTTTCCTGTTCTCAGCTGCCCTAGTTGAGCTGGCAAAATCCATCCCTGTCCACTCTTTGATATTATCTTCCCACCTCTTCTTCTGTCTACATCTTTTTCTTTTTCCTTTCACTGTGCCCTGTAGAATCGTCTTTGCTAAACCAGAAGACATTGAGACATGGCCAAACCACCTTAGTTTTCGTTTCTTGACCCTGGTCAGGAGGTCATCATAGTCTTCAATGGCTGCTTGGATCTTTCTGCAAACCCCCTCATTGGTTATATGGTCCTTGTACGAAATGTTTAGGGGACATTGATGGGAAATTGGTCTACAAAAGACAGCTTAGCAAGAGAAAACTGTTTATTGGATAAGACAAGGCTTACATAAACTTAAAAATGACTACAATACAGGTTTTTAAGTAGCAATATAAGGTTTGAAATCGCCATCCTGTTTGTTAGATAAACGTGCATGTTAGTCTCAATACTTTTTTATGAACTGTTTTTAACGAACTTACCCTATGTCATACCAGTGTACGAAAATCAAAATGCGGAGGCTTTTGTATGTTTATGTTGTCATTAAATGATACCAAAATCATAGGCTGTTTGTTAATAGTTTCCTTACATGAAGAATGCAAACGCATTAACATAGCAGATGCCAACAGCTGACAAAAAATAACAGCAGAGAGAAACACATTCATTGTTTAATATTTTTTATAAAAGTCGCTTTAATAATAGTTCTACAGCCCTATCAAAAATATATGAGCTGCGACACGACAAAACCAACAAAGTGGTTGTGCGACCAGCACAGACTCAGATCAGCCTTGGCATCCGCCCAGTCTGATCAGAGTCTTCGCTGTCCGCATGGAGCTAGCTTAGACCTTTAGTTACCCTCTAAGCGCAAAGCGATGACTCTTGCCAGGCTTGGCGGATGCCCAGGGTGATCTGAGTCTGCGCTGGGCAAACAACCACATTGTTGGTTTTCTCGTGTCGCGGCTCATATCACTTTAAAGCCATTTGCATGTGTGGATTTTTCTTCAGTTATGTTCTTTTATCTAAATGTATTTAACCACAAATGATGCATATAAATCAAGTCAAAGAAACATATTTCGCAGATTCAATTACGTAAAAATAATTCGGTTCTCACTTTAAACAAATCATAACGCTGTCAACATCTTTGTTAAGCAAGGACTGGTTTATACACCCGCGGTTCAGCTGTAACAATGAAGAAAATGACCTAAAATGTATAGGTACACCCCCATGTACGTCTACCATTTTTTTCAAAGGGGGCAAATTTTATGTCCTCTTGTTTGTTTTTTGTCCTAGACGGGAACGCCTTCCGAAATGAGGTATTCTCTTAAAAGATTTCTCTTTGAAGCAATCAGTTAAGAAAAAAATCCGATAGATGACAAGCGAGGCAGAAATAAAAATGATAGATTCGGTTCACCTGAAAGTGTACCCTTTACTTTGATTTGCGCTATGTCATTCTTTATTGGTCCTATGAACACCTTTGAACACACATACCAACTTGTAGCAATGTTTTTATCTTACGTAACACAAATAAATCTTGAGTTTGTAATACGATAGTGGTACTACTTAATGCTCACCACTGTCATTTTTAGGTCCCTGTCCATTGTGGCCCGAAAAATAGAATGGCTGTATAATGCTTCTTTGACAGTAGACAGCTGCTTGTACTTTTAGACATAATTTCGAAACAAGAGGGCCATGAGGCCCTGAATCGCTCACCTGAACAATTGGCAAGGTGGCTTATACTTATCATGTCTGAAATTGTCAAAATATGAGTTTTGGGTCAAAAGTCAAAGAATGACCATGACCACTTGTACTCATAAATCTTCATGTACTCATTAGACAACATATATACCATTTTTAGGCCAAAATCTCCAAAACTTTCCATGAAATCTTATGTTCTAGCATTTTCCCATATTTGACCATGCCGCAAAAAAGGTCAAGGTAAACCCAAGGTCACCATTTGAACAGTATTGGTGGTACTCTAGTACTCCATGCTATTTACCAAGTTTCAAGGCCATAGGTGTATTGGTTCTGGGGAAGAAAAATATTAAAGATTTATCCCGTAAGCGGTAATGGCGGCCAAGTTGGTCATGTGACCTGGACCGTTTGAACAAATTTTCATTCAATCAACCCCTGGAGGCTCTATATGAAATGTGTTCACAACTGGCCCTTTGGCTTTTGAGGAATTGGTTGAAGATGTCAAAATATGAGCAATCTGGATCAACGGTAAAAAAATGGCCTTGACCTCTAAGTCTTGTACTCATAATTCTTCATGAACTCATTAAGACAACTGTATATACCAATTTTTTAGGTCAAAATCTTCAAAACTTTCCATGAAATCTTATGTTCTACCATTTTCCCATATTTGACCTTGCTGCAAAAGGTCAAGGTCAACACAAGGTCATAATTTGAACAATCTTGATAGTACTCAAGTACCCAATGCTACTTACAAAGTCTCAAGGCCATCGGTCAATTGGTTCTGGAGAAGAAGATTTTTAAAGGTATTTACCATATATGGGCATGGCGGCCATGTTGGTCATGTGTCCAGGACCATTAGAAAATATTTTCATTCCATCAATCCCTCGAGGCTCTATATGAATTTTGGTTTCAATTGGCACAGTGGTTTTAGAGCAGATTGTTTGAAACTGTCAAAATTTGAGATTTCTGGGTCAAAGGTCAAAGAATGACCTTGACCTCTTGTACTCAAAAATCTTCATGTACTCATTAAGATGATTCTATGTACCAATTTTTAGGCCAAAATCTTCAAAACTTTCCATGAAATCTGATGTTCTAGCATTTTCCCATATTTGACCTTGCCGTAAAAAAGGTCAAGGTCAACCCAGGGTCATAATTTGAATAATCTTGATAGTACTTGAGTACCCAATGCTACATACCGAGTTTCAAGGCCATCGGTCCACTGGTTTTGGAGAAGAAGATTTTTAAAGGTTTTTACCATATATGGGCGTGGTGGCCATGTTGGTCATGTGACCTGGACCGTATGAAAGTATTTTCATTCCCTCAACCCCTGAAGGATCTATATGAAATTTGGTTACAATTGGCCTTGTGGTTTTTGAGGAGATTGTTTGATATTGTCAAAATATGAGAGTTCTGGGTCAAAGGTCAAAGAATGACCTTGACCTCTTATACTCATAAATCTTCATCTACTCGTTAAGATGACTGTAGATACCAATTTTTAGCCCACAATCTTCGACAGTTTTCAAGATATCTTATGTTCTAGCATTTTGCCATATAAAAGCAAAAGGAAGCAAATTTGACCTTACCGTAAAAAAGGTCAAGGTCAGCCCAAGGTCATAATTTGAACAATCTTGGAAGTACTCTCGTACCCGATGCTACATACCAACTTTCAAGGCCATCGGCCTATTGGTTCTGGAGAAGAAGATTTTTTTAGGTTTTTACCATATATGGGCATGGCGGCCATGTTGGTCATGTGACCAGGACCGTTTGAACAACTTTTCGTTCCCCCTTCCTCTAGAGGCCACATATGAAATTTGGTTACAATTGGCCCAGCGGTTTCAGAGGAGAAGTCGTTTGAAATTGTGGACGGACGACGGACGGACGGACGACGGACGACGACGGACGACGGAGCCTTACCATCCTATAAGCTCCCCCGGAGCCTCTGGCTCAGGTGAGCTAAAAAAGCTAGAAAGACTTCAAAGTATGATTAAATTCATAACAGCGAGGAGTTCAACGAAATCGGAGACAAATCTTGCTTTGAAATGGACAATTGTTGACTTGACGTTAAATCATATGGGCCGCGACACGACAAAACCAACAACGTGGTTGTGCGCCCAGCGCAGACTCAGATCAGCCTGGGCATCCGCCCAGTCTGATCAGAGTCTTCGCTGAGCGCCTGGAGGTAGCTTTGACCCTTAGCTACCCTTTGAGCACTTAACGAAGAGTCTGGTCAAGCTGGGCGGATGCCCAGGCTGATCGAGTGTGTGCGGGGCGCACAACAACATTGTTGGTTTTCTCGTGTCGCGGCTCATATATTCAAACACCTACTGATTGTTTCGCTCACTCATTCAATCGCACACTCGTCACTTGACATAAAATACAATAACACGGGAGACATTTTCAATAAGTTTCTTGCTAAATTCTGTATTAGCGTGTTTCTGCAGTTTTATTTAGCTCAGCTAAACAACGTATATTAATCATAAAACATGTACATTACATATAAGGGTATGTCATAAATAATAACAACATGATGTTGTACATCAGTTCATGCTATTTATCGTCGCTAAGCGACTCCTCAGTACTGAGGTGTCGCCTAAATGGTACCAGATAGTTCAAAGGTGGGTTCTTTTGAATCCTGCAATATCGCCTATAACACCTTTGACTCCTGAGAACAGGCGTTATCGGGAATATTGCGGGATACAGAAAAAAACATATTCACGCCTCTGTAACGCTTTAACGTGCAAAGCTCTGATAAATGGGACTACGATTTGTGTCTTTCCCGAAAGACAATGAAACAATTACAAGGTCTCAAGAGCATGTCACATTCATAGAAAATGACAACTCTTAGGCCCGATTTCACGTCGCTTTAAGACATGTTTAAGCACTAATCAAATTACGATAATGGTAAAACATTCGATAATGTATTTTAAGGCGACGTGAAATCGGGCCTTAGGTTGTGTGGCCAGTGTCTTAACAATGGCCACTTAGCTTTTTGTTTTTAGTATTCATTTATTTGGAAATGAAGTGACAATTACAGTCCAATATTTAGTGAATGCAGCTCGAGTGACAGTCAAAATGTGATAAAGTATAATTTTAAGACCAACATTCTTTATTACATGCGTCTCATTGTGTAAATAAAAATAAATAACACTGCGTCGCGTGAAACAATACCATACGCCAACTGCGAAAAGGAATGTTTGAATCAGCCGTGGTATCAGAGTATTCCATTTCTGGATAGATCGCCTATGAATCCTTTCATATTTAGAATGTGATATACGCCAGTGAATTAAGTTTATACTGTACACAAACGGCATAAGACCCCTCTTCAGGTGATACCAATCACACTTAATTTGACAAGTCTCAGAATTGATTGCAGAAATGGGGCATAGGTCTTATGCAAATTACCGGCGCAACAATTGAGGCTCTAGGTAGGCCGAGCGGTGGTATAGCCAGGTTGTAGACTTGTTGTTGGCTTATCTGTCGAGCATACTCATTTACCATAACAACTTACCTCATAATAAGAAAAAAAAAAAAAACTCGGTCAATTTGACCATGGTAATGTTTACTTGTAGTGGACCCATTTGAACTGAACATTGCCAGTTTTAATAGAATCACCATTTTTAAAATTGAAAAGGTGAAATGTTGTATTTGTAAATAAATGAATTCGTTGCTACTAAATATTACTTTTTTCTAATGAATACTCGATTTCTCCCATTTAATACAGTAATGCGATTTATGCTAAAGACAACTTGTATTGCATTTTATATTCACCATAGGTCATAAGGCTTCATTTTTTCTCTTGATTTGAACAAAACTGAAGATATTTGTGAAATCGAGTAATTGTGCATACCATACTTTACGTGACAAATGATTCGTTTACACTATTATTGCATGTTAGTTTATTAATATATTAAGAGAGGATGACTGTAAGCATCGAGCATTAGCCCATAATAACGTGGAAAGTCGAAAATTACGGATTTAGCTCATATTTTGGGAAATTGATATAAACCATGCTTGTTTGTGTTTCACAAGTTTTTAGTGTTCAGCGTTCGGCCGTTTCCATGGTAACCACGAGTCCATTTTGAAAATGTCAATATTAAGACCTGAATGTTAAATTCCCTCGCTAAAAAATGTCAAAAAATTATGTGTAAACTCGGAAAGTTTCAAATTTTATTCATCTTTGAAATGTGTCAATGTTGTAAAATAGTAGCAAGGGAGTTAAGTCAATCTGGGATTATCTTACCTCCCTTGACGATTACAAATGTGCGAACACTACAGATAGTATCCATGATCTTTCAAAATAAAAAAGAATAAGATTACTGTCAACAATGCTCACCATGACCTTTTTAGATCTATGAAACAGATCCATTCACCAAGACTGCAGTTGCAGATATATTTGACAACAAGAGTCGTCCCGAGCAAAACGTCTGCAGAAATCACGGAATAGAAATACGGAGTAAAAACATTTTATTTTCAGCAATATGTTTGGCGCTTTCTTTATTTTATGGTAAAATTAATAAATTTAATTTTTTTTTCTTGAATAAGTTGCTTTCTTGAAGTAGGTAAAACACAAAAAAGGCATTTTCAGGACAGAAAGTGGTGTAGGCCTACTCGAGTACAGTGGTTTTCACCGGAGGACAGGCTATAATTTTAGCAATGTTCTGTGACCTATGATACTACATAGAACAGCCAAGAATTGATGCATTTATGAACGACTTACAGTTTTACATCCTTTTAGCAGTAGTTCAGTCATATCTTGGCGACTGGAGGAAAAAGTGGGGTGGGGAGGGGGTGCTATGAAGGGCTGTGTGTGTGCAATGGAGACCCATTGGCGGTTGGAAAAATTTACGCCTCCAGTGTGTCTCGAGCCCGGAATAACTAGACCAGCAGGCCAGGGATTAACCTACTGTGCTACCGGGGCTCCTGGAGCAGCCAAGAAAGCCTTGTAATTTAGGTTATCCTGATAGGGTGCTATCTAAAGTATACGTGTACACGAGTGACTTGTTCATCCCATCCACTTCCTCAATGTTATCCACTTTTCTGTAGCTTAATGAGTGTAGCGCGGGCCTGCTAAGCTAGCAGTCCTTGTTCGAATCTCAATTTCTGAAGGCAGATTTCTTTTCTTTTCATCAACGTGATGCCATTGCACAGTCTTTCAAAATCAGCTATGCCTTGACAGTATATATTAGCGTATACCACACACTTTTTTTTCACTAATTCGTAACTTCAAATATACTGCATTATTTTTTTCATTTTTCTTGATGCTTCCACACATAGATCTATAGATGTTGTGCTTTTCACCGGGACATACATACATACATACATACATACATACATACATACATACATACATACATGCCGGGCCGGGTAGCGCAATCGGTAGGGCACCTGACTCGTAAGTCAGAGGTCCTGGGTTCGAATCCCGGTCTGGCCACATACTTTCGTTTCTCCTTCCGCTGGTTCAAGAAGGGCAGTTGTCAGTTACTGGCGAAAGTATGTGCACTTAGTACTGGTTAACCGCTTAGGAGGTCTAAGCCTGCCCAGGAATAGTGTGGTTAGGTTAACTGACCGTCCCGACATGACCTTAGTTGTTTACCGTGGACGTTAAGCATCAAATCAACCAACCAACCAACATACATACATACATACATACATACATACATACATACATACACTGTAATGATATTAAATATATAGCTGCTTGTATCCTTGTCATCAATGCGCGTCTTCCACACATAAACTGTATTACGTTACTTTGGTTACATACATACATACATACATACATACATACATACATACATACATACATACATGTAAATAATGTAAATACTATTAGCTTATATTGTTATGAACTGTAACACTTACACGATATGTAAAAAATATGGTGTGGGTGTAGGGGAGGAAGAGTCGACAGAAAAAAGAGCAAAAAAAAGAATAAAAATCGAGAATTAATATTTAGCGGTTTGCCCTTCAACAGCATGTATCAACCAGCGATTACTCACTGGTAAAGAAAAAAAAATATATCTTAACTACAAAATTACACATTTTTTCACATTTGTACACTCTTTCTCTTCCCAAAATTGTGATATCGTTAATGCATAATAAATAAGTGGGTGGGGTATCTTAGCAGCAATTTAAATTTTTTTACTAGAAAAAAATGAAAACCATAAAAGATACAGAAACCTAGTACTGCACTACTTTTAAACCATATTGATTCTAATGCAAATTAGGAGAGTATTTCAGTTACATGGTTTTAGGGTAGTTTTCTCTGAGTTAATACATTTTATGCATTGTAACCATAAAAACAACCTCTACAAATACGTTTCTACACCGTTATTTGCAAAAATGGGATATAACAAGACTCATTATAGTTTTTTTATAGCAAATTCAATCTGGCAGAGTGGTATTTAGGGCAAAAACTAGAAAACTGTTGTTTTCTGTAAAACTGGAATTGCAAGAGGGAAGCCATTTGCACGTGCATTTATTCTTTAGTTAGTGATAGTTTACACCTAATTGTTTTTGTTATGAACTGTACTTATGCTGATGTTTGAAGACATGTAAACGGTATATTCAGGTCAGGCTGCCATTTTCAAAAATCTTGATTTAAAAAAGTGCTATTTTCTTAAATTTAATTTTTCTCCGACTATATGTACTTTCAGTTGCCATGGTTTCAACAACTTGCAGAGGCCGATGCTTTCAAGGTGCAGAGAATAATGATTACATTTAGTCCTAAGCACCATACTAGTAAAGTTTTTGATACTTGCATCAGGAGAGATACATTTCCCCTTTGAAATTCTTGAAAATCTGTAAAATTTGACCAGCCTAAAAATGGGTGCCATGGCAACAGTATTTGCTTAAATATCTCGAAAACCGTTTGACATATTTCACTATTTTTTCACCGATCTCCATCTTTCGTCGTGAGCTTTAAACCACTAAATTTTGAGCAAAATACAAAATTTTGAGTTTCCATCCAATGCTCGATGCTTACAGTCAGCTTCTCTTAATGCCTAGCGTACCATAAATAGGAAATGGGCAAATAGTGTAGATCCAGATCAGACGCCGCAAAACGCGGCGGCTGAACAGGGTCTACACTTAAAGTTTCTTATTGGTCAGTTTTATACTCTACAGAAATATGACTTTTAAACACTTTATTACACAAAGTACCTACCCTACAATGCAAACATGACTAAAATGACTAAGTTCAAAAGACCATAATTTTGTCAAAATTAATTTTAGCTCTAAGATGAACCAACATGCACATTTTCAATATGTCTACAGCATGTATGCAAGGTTTGAAAAAGATCCATGGAACACTGTAGGAGAAGTTGATTACATAAACTCCATACCCTACAATGCAAAAATTTGCCTAAAATGACTAAGTTCAAAGACCATAATTCTGTCAAAACTACTTCTAGCTCCAACAAAAACCCACATGCTCATTTTCAATATGGTCACAACTTGTATGCTAGGTTTGAAAAAGATCCATAAAAAATTGTGGGAGGAGTCGATTACACAAACACCATACCCTAGGAAGCACAACGTTGCCAAAAATGACTAAGTTCAAAAGACCATAATTCTGTCAAAATTAATTCTAGCTCTATTAAACATTCACATGCACATCTTCAGTATGTTTACAACATGTATGCAAAATTTCAAAAAGATTCACTAAAAACTGTAGGAGAAGTTGATTACACAAACTCTATACCATAAAGTGTGATGAACGGACAGACGGACGGACAGACAGACAGGAGCAAATCTTAATGCCCACTGACTATCGTCACGGGGGGCATAAAAAGTTTTCTATTAAAAAAACACAAAATTTGTACTCAGTCATAATGAAAGTTTTGTCTGTAACAATTTGAATCCTGGTGCATTCAAATAACCTCCCTTTGAATGTTTGCGCAGATATGAATAGGCGCCTTAAATTGTAATGAACGCTTTGGCAAATGCATAAGCAATTGTGCTGCCTTCATAATACAAGAACAATTGTGCATTTGTTTTTCCAGTATAAACTCAGAATTAGCTAAACTTGCATGAGGCTTAATTTTTTAGAAAAAGTGACCAATTAAAAATATTTGTTCAGTGTCTACTATTTTGAAAAGACAAATGATTATCTCTCTTTAAAAAAGGAAAAAGAATTATAGAAATAAACTCAGCCAGACACCCATAAGTGAAAAAATGTACTCGTTTATTGGATAGGTCTAGAATAGTCCACTCGGCATCAATGGGTTAATTGAACATCGTGTCTGAAAACAGTGCAAGCTTGATGAAAAGGGCTGATAAAATCTGTGTTCAAGCAATTAGCATAGGCGACCTGAGGAAAAAGACTTCGGAATGACAGAATTATATTTAAAGCAATTATGTAGTACATTTGGTGTGTAAACACACTGCTATGCGCTAGAACGATTACTGTAGCAGTAATGTTTTGGTGGGACATTACTGAGTTCACTCACTTGCCTAGTGGACATTAAAACTTTGACCATACGCTGAGTTTATATATTCGAGGCTGACAAACTACTTGGGGGTCATCTCAAATTTAAAACAATCCTAGTCACAATTGATGCATAATATAGCGGAAAGACAGATCAGCCTGCGCCTTCGTGCAAGCCTGTAATGAATGCCACGCCGGTGTATAGGGATGTCCAAGGTGGTCCTTAAATCACACCGTGAGAAGAAATGGACGGATGGCTATGAAATTTGCCGATCATGTGTTGCAGTTTTACGTCCTTTAGAACAGTATTTTCGTATCAGGACGATGGGACATTGATAGTGAAAGTCTGGGTGCAATGTAGCCCCATTTACAGTCGGAAAGATTTCGCTTCTCGCGCATCTCTAACCCGAGTCCGTTAGATCGGCAGGCAAGCGCTGAACCTACTGATGTGGATCATCATACAGAGATATAATGATACATATGTCATTTGGGCGTATTGTTTGTGGGCTGTTAGATTTCCATTCTATCGTCATAGCATATATCATGGTCCAGTCATGTCGTTTCGCTGCCTTTTATTATTGATTCAAGAGTATCAGGTACGGACTACGACTGAGGGAGTTTGTCAGTAAGTAAGAAACCTGTCGTCTTCAAACGCAAGCCAAGCGCTCTGGACAAACGATCCTTGTTATCTCATAAGTTTGTACTAGCATGGACTGGATGGTGGTGGTGGTTGGCGTTTGGGTTTTACGGCTCTTTTAGATAGTATTCCAGTCTCTTCGAGCTGCTTCCAGAGAGAGCAAGAAAGAAAAGGTATATATAGGATAGATGAGACTAGAATAATCCAAACAAACCCCATACCGCACCTGCTGCAGGCCGACCGGCCCTTGCCCTACTATTAGCCAAATTAGAAGAACGCCACGGCATTGAATGTTCAGCAGCACCATCGCCCAAACCGACCACCCCTAACATGGAATGGAAAAATCACGCAACATAAATCAGGGGCGACTAACTTAATTTGTCATGGTTGAAATATAGGCTGACAGCCGATAATACCAACCAACAGTGGACCTATCCGGTACTGTGCAAAGTAACTGTACTAAGTCGACCGATAATTCGGTCGAAAGCTATACCAGTCACGGTAAATGATACTATTGTAAATGGGCGTCGACCGGGCTGGTATTGGTGTCGATTGTCCCAGTCGACAACCACTTTTGCATGTGCGGTAACTGATTGGCTAGGTCGAAAACCAGGTTGGGAAACTGGTATTACCCTCGAGATTAATTGATTTTTTTCATTTTTGTTTTCTTTTCTCTCGACCACATTCCTCTCTCTCTCTCTCTCTCTCTCTCTACCTATTCAACCATAACCCAACCTACCATCCAACCATCCATTTTCCATCTTTTTATCTGTCTTTCCATTCCTCCTCCATGTTACCTACCTCCCTAATCTGGCCCAGCGGATACGTATCGTCAAAATGACGTCGTGATGACTTCGGTGGGACGTCATTTCGTAGAACCGACGTCAATACGACGTCATGTGCCTGCTGGTGTCTATCTGTCTATCAAGGAGCTCCGGTAGCTCAGTAGCTTAAGCAGTGGCCCGCTGATCTAGCGATCCCGAGTTCGAGCCCCGCTGTTGGCGGGAATCTTTTCAATCGTAAACGGAGTTCCATGGACAAAGCCTTTCATATTCATCCATATGATATGACTAAAATACTGTTAGAAAGGATGTAAAATCGCAATTCATCCATCCATCCAGCCACCCATCCATCCATCTACATGTATTTATTTATATATCTACCTATTGATCGATCGATCGATCGATCGATCGGCCTAGCCACCCATCCATCTGTGCAGAAGTGCAGGCTTATTATCGTCTTCGCTGTTCGCACGAGCTTTAAAACGTTTTCTCATAACATGTGCCAAGTATTAAGCTGTAGGCAAACCTGTCTTATGAATTGATTCACTCCCAACGGGCACATGACGTCAGAATTACGTCATATTGACGTCGATGCGACGTCGCCATGTCGCATCGACGTCAATACGACGTCATTTCAACGTCATGTGCCTGCTGGGCTGTCATGCTTTTTGTGACTTCCTGTTTTATTCTCGGCAAAACGTTGCCCTTTCAAACTGAAACAATGCTTTGAGGAAAAAATTCGAACCTCCAGAGGTAGCTTTTTCCCCTTATGGTTTGATTTATTGATTGATTTATTGCTTAACGTCCACGGTAAACATCTATGGTCATGTCGGGACGGCCAGTTAACCTAACCACACTATTCCTGGGCAGGCTTAGACCTCCTAAGCGGTTAACCAGTACTAAGTGCACATACTTTCGCCAGTAACTGACAACTGCTCTTCTTAAACCAGCGGAAGGAGAAACGAAAGTATGTGGCCAGACCGGGTTTCGAACCCAGGACCTCTGACTTATGAGTCAGGTGCCCTACCGATTGCGCTACGCGGCCCGGCTCCCTTATGGTTTGACCCTTAAGTAAAAAGCGAGGCAAAAGATACAAATGGCAGACTTGCTTCCCCTGAAAGTGTACCCGTGCATGCAGGCAGTCAGGTCAGAGTCTTTGCTGTTCGCACATTATGCTCGGATCTTCAGGAATCTTACAAGCACAAGTACATTTGCTTTTGTTAGCCCATTAAATTGTGGGTAATCTAAGCCCGCCCCAGCTCCCCCCCCCCCTGCATCCAAGTCTCCCCAATCCCCTTTTTCTTTGAAAGTCTGTTACATGGATTTGGATGACTCCATTTCTGTGTTTTAGGGGTTTCTGGTGCATGTTTCTACTTTTATTGTATTTTGTATAAATATTCCGTTCATCCTGACCAGACGCCGCATGATGCGGCGTCTGAACTGGGTCTACACTGTTCGCATATGTCGCCAAAACGGGTTACCAGTCTAAAAAGAGTTAATTACTCTACATATTATGACAACTTGTAATCATCCAAAATTTTGAATGATATTTAATTTACTGGCAGGCCTTGATCGGATCATAGATGTTCGTCTGTAAAATCAGCGTGCCACTGCGTCGACGTTTAACAGGATCTGCTGTACATATGCGACCAATGACGACTCAGACCTATCTGTGCGATTGTGCAGTCAGCCTGATACGACTTCGTTTTTGTTTCCAACAGATATCACTGACACATATACATACGTTGCAGTATACACATAAGCATGCTGCATGCAAATCAATGCTTTTTCAGTTTTGGCATAATGTTCACACAATGTGCAAGAATCCCGCTTGTAGTTTAAGCTTTCCTCCTCCAGCAAGATTCGAACACGGACTGCTAGCTTATCAGGACATCCCTTATGGGGCTCCCAACAGACTGGTACTGAAACCCCGTATATTCATTCAGTAGTACAAAATAGCCGAGTCAAATTGTGTGCCATACACTGGTAAAGCAACCCTTAACGTCAGATAAGAGCGAACTTCCAATGACAAATGCTGACATCACGTGTAATTTTCCATCATGACGGAGACGTTTACACGGCTAGATCCCGCTTTGCGCTATTCTGCCCTACATTATGGGCTGACGATTTAGTTTGAGTGGCGCTATCACAAGCTGTCTTCAACCGATCAAAATGGAAGAAAAAAATTTCCCTGACGGGGTATTGGCGTTGAACAAATAGCTAATTCAGTATCAGCAAAACGAAAATATAAATAACACCACGTTTATTTATGCTTTCCAGACGAGAAAGAACGACATACATCGTCTTTTTGGCTAGATGTCCTAATGTAGCTAAAAAGTTGTCAGCGTCAAATCGACGCTGATGCAACGTCGTGATGTAAATATGATGTTGCAACGATGTAGATACGGTTTTAATTCAATCCTGCAAATGGCGTCGTGTAAAATTTTACCTTACGGTGCGTGCCTTTAAGAAAGACGCCGGTGCGCAGGCTGATCAGTCTTCCTGGTTTGATGCATATGTAAAGACTAAATTGGACTGAGTCTTTGCTCGTCGCTAATGTCCTAAACTCCCTGTTCGTGCGACGCAATTCGGCACCACAATCGATGTGATGTATACGTTTGAAATGCCCCCTTACCTAGAACGTCCGATCTCAAATGTAGAATGTCAGCCTAGGTAAACTTTTAATGTCCAGTAATACTTGGTATGAAACAGCAATACGGTCAGTGATAAAATATTGCCACATAAAATAAAAATGATGCTTTAAAAAATATTAATATATAAACGTATCTGTTTGAGATGATTCAGTTCATAAAAATGCATTTACATCTTTAGGAGTGCTTACCACATTTTTACTTTCGAAACTTCCTGGTTGCTTTCCTCGCCGCCCAAGCCCTTCAAAAAAAGAAACTACCATTTGAGCCGCGACACGACAAAACCAACACTGTGGATGTGCGCCCAGCGCAGACTCAGATCAGCCTGGGCATTTGCCCAGTGTGGTCAGACTCATTATTAAGTGTTCAAAGGGTAGTTAAGGGTCTAAGCTACCTCCATGCGGACAGCGAAAACTCTGATCAGACTAGGCGGATGCCCAGGCTGATCTGAGTCTGCGCTGGGCGCACAACCACATTGTTGGTTTTCTCGCGTTGCGGCTCATTTAACGGAAGAATGTCTGTTCTACTTTGCTACTTAGTGGAGCTGCTTAGAGTGAAAATTCAAGGAAATACTTCACTTGATGATACAAGCATGAAATTTTCACTAAATGTTCCTTACATGGCCCAGATTCAAAAATGATCGCGGGCCACTTAAAAATCATCCATTTTCAAGATGGCCGCCAAATTTCAAAATGTTATCGTTTTAATTTATAACATGCTTATAGTCCGCAGGCATATGTAGTTCCCGTGGGCATGTGTCTTATTTTTTGGCAATATCTACATGTAAAAACTTCGTCAATGGATTGTTCACAATGGAAAAGCGCATGTTGTCAAATTTTCTAACGACTATTTGGCCATAAGCATCGATTATATACGTTACCTATGTGTTTTTATTCTAAAATCATAATTTCAAGGTGAACTACTTTTTTATTTTCAAATGCAGTTTCTCCATAGAATCATCATAAAGTATTAGAAAATACATTTTAGTACCGTTTTATTTTCATCATTCATTACTACTAGTAGTAACGTAAATAACTTTAATTTATGAGTTAGTCCATTATAATTCGACCTACAGAATTTCTTCATTGTCTCTCAGAGAACAATTATGAAGTTAATATCCTGGCAGTTCTTAAAAAACACTGTTTTCTTGGAACTATCAGCTTATGACTCATTTAGGGACTTCATGAGGTACGTTTTATACGTGACCAAACTCAGAATATTGCAAATGCTAATAATTGGAGACTTGGCATTTTTCCATACACGCACAGCAGGTTTTGCTGCTTGTTTATTTCTAAAAGCATATATCTGCACCTTTAATGATTATGTCCAGCTATTCAGTCTTGCGATTCTGAAGACAGTAACATACATGACATTTTGTTGTATAATCAAAAACTGCAAAACAGATACATTTCACTATAGAAAAAATGCAGCAATTATAAGCCAGCAAATAGTTTGTATACAGGCTTCAAATAAAGCAATATATAGTCGGTTGGATAAATCTGAAATCCGATTAGCGACTGTTCTGGTAAGTTTAATACTGTAAGATTACCAGTAATTAGCAATTCAAAACATGATATTGCCTCGTTTATTGGACAGAACTGGTACATTGACCCTGCAGATTGAAAGAGCGTAAAACAAAAATGTAACCTTAGGCTTGAAGAGTTAAGCCACACCATTTTCTTACAAAGCGGACGTGAACACTTTCTAACAAAGTGTACTTACTTTGTAAGATTATCGCATATATTGCGTTACCTAGGAAACCAACGTTGTTCAGTTAAAATCTTGAAACAAAACACGAGTCAAAATGTTGCATAGTAGTTTGAGTTATCTGGTCTGTGTATATAGTTCCTTCCGGTAATGTACCAGCCGGGACATTGAGAGTGCAGCATCAGACACATTTAATTTAGAAGAAAAAGAGGCAAGGGAAGTCGAGACATAGGTTATCACAGCAATATAGAATTACATGTTTTGTTTAAAAATTAGTTTAATTTCCATGCTATTTTTCTTTCCTTTTCTATTCTGCTTTTATTCAGTAGTCCCTTAAATGAGTCGATTTAGCATGGAACCAGCATTAGGACTTACTTTTAATTTGAAGAATATTTTACGTTTTAAGGGACGGAGTTCTACAGAATTCTAAGCCTCAAAATTAAGTGGCAACGCAAAACGACAGCATATTTGATGTGGGATATTTCTGGGCAAATACCAGTTGTCCTAAAGAATGTAATGACCTGTAGTTTCACTATGCAGTACGGTAACAAAACAAAGAGAAGGAAAACAGATCGAATAACGTATACAACCGGTTACTGGGTAATTTATAAGTTCCTCATATCTCATAAGCTTAAACAGTAATACATTAGTTCTGAATTAAAAATTAGCAAATGATAAGGTAATGCATACTATTCATGTCAAGGACAAACCTTGATATATCTATTTTCAGATGACCTCCTTGACTTTGAAGATATTACTATAATTTTTATTATTAATTTGAACAGAACAGAACTTTATTTTGTATAAATATCTCAGGCCAGTCGCAGGTGGCATATGAGAAAAAGGTATACATATCTCCAATACAATAACAGAATGACGGTCATAAATCCACATGGCGGCAGTAACAGTATAAGATTGTAATAGAACCAGTAAGAAAGAGAAAAGCAGGATAAGAGAAAGGAAGAATTACGGAGTGTGCATTACATTTACCAAATAATTATTGTTTAGCAATAATTACACGGGTTAACTGCTTATGAATGAAGTCTTACCGCTTTTCTGAATGAGTTCATATACAGTAAGAAATTGCAGCTTTCTGATACCATTTATATCAATACAATGATAGAAGAAGCATACATATTAAAAGTCGAATGATCAAAACTACATTTGTCTCTCGTAACACTTAATGTATTGATAATAATGTATCAGAACACAAACAGGGACTGTACAGAATTATCTGACCAAATATATCTTGGTAATGTTACAATGAGAGATACACGTCATGAACAGACTCATGAAAAGACGCTTTATATATGTCTCTTAAAGTATATCATTTTCCATTACTTAATTGACATAGTGATAATATGGTGCAGTGTAACAGATGGAAGCAACACAAAAAGGTAACGTTGATTACATTCAAGCACGATGATAATAACTATCAAGTGAGCCGCTACTTTATCAGTTGCCTCAGCTGACAGCCACTTTTGCATGTAGGTTACCTGATTGCCTCGGTAGACAGCACAGGTAGGGAAACAGGTATCTCCCCTATGATAATTCTAAACCTAAACATGGATCAGTTAGGTCAACTTATACATATTATACTGTTCCCCCAAGATTTTAAGTGATGCTTTTTGTGGTGTTGCTGTAAGTCAAAAATGTTAAGAAAATTCTAAATGCTTCAGATGTTCATGTTGAGTTCTTGTGAGTGTATAAAAAGTAAATATTTGCTGTCTTAATATCAATGGTAAGTTAAATGCTTTCTGGCATCCAAGAATTGAGCCGTTGAAAACAACTTACTCAAATAAAAAAAAACTTATTCCTAATACATTACAGATATGTACCGTAATGTTACTGTTACAATGCCTTTCAAATACAGGACAATCCCACATTATCAGACTTGGAGGCACAAACAGTGGTGTTTCTTCATGGCTGCTTCACATGTGTAAACTTAAAACATAAATAGTTACACTGAAAGGCTATATCATCTACAGTTAGATATTTTCGTCAGTAACTGTTTTTTTGGGAAAATCCTAAGGAAAAGTAAACTTTTCTCCACAGCTAACTGCTACTTAACTAATCCAACATATGCAAGCAGTTCATTCAGCATGGTTTAAAGAGAAGTGACAGAGTATGTTGATTAAGGACCAATCATATAAAATTCATTCCAGCGATTCATGTATGTTAACTTTGTTTTAGTCACGGTTATGTACGTTACTGGTCTTATTTGACTGATGATTATCTTTATCTTAATATGTCAAAATATAGCTATTTATTTAGATATAAAAAAATCATATTGATAATTTTTAATTGCGCTTTACATTTATAACGTTAATTGTTCCCTATATTTCGTTTGTAACAGATTGCTGCTGTAACACGCTAATGTTACCCCACCCGTTACTTGGTCAGTTTCTAGGTAAAACACTTGAAATGATATAGCAACAACCATTTTTGAGCTGCTGAAAGACTGCTTTACTGATTACGATAACAACATCAAATTAAAGTTGTTGTCTACACGAAGACCCGATTTTTATTACATATGACCCTGGATTATTCTTCCTGGGACGGATTTATCGATTATGTTACGTAATGTTACTGTTTGGGTGCCTTTCAGATACAACCCAAAATTATTATTGTCTAATGAATATAGGAATAACATTTACATTGTGTACTTGTACACTTTTTCAATTTAAGACATAATACAGACTACAGCTAATTATACCTTCTCACCAGTGTTTCAGGAATTCATAAGAAATAAGTTACATTCTGTCTTCAACTGATATTGCCACTACTAACTGCAACCTAACTGATTCAAAATATATCAAGGAATTCTGTCAAAGTTGAGATGAGCATGAGTCAAATAAAAGCGATAGATTATGCTAATTTAGGACCACATGTAAAAATTTCATTCCACCGTTTGGTCTGTTTCTCATTGATTATTTGTATTTTAGTTACAGTTATATACGTTACAAAAATATCATGCTTTTTGGTCATCAGTTTCAGACTTCAGTTTGTTTTTTATGTATTAGAACATTTAAAAAGGGATATTTATGACACAAAGTATTTTCTACATTGCGTTTATTGCATTTAGGTGTTGTAATGGACCAGTGTTACCCCACCCACCACTTTGGCCATTTTTTCGGTAAAGTTTTGAAAGAAACACTGGCAGCAACCATTTTGCAACTCCCTAAGTCAATGCTCTAAGTGACTATAATCAGGGCATAAAATAAACATTCATGCCAACGGGCCTCTGGACTATTACCTTAAATAATGTGTTGAAAAGTACATAAAAATGGCGGACATCTTGTTTTTGCGGCGGCCATCTTGAAAATGCCATAATTTCAAGTGGCCCACGATCTTATGTTAAAGTGCATGCCAGGTACTTGCTATCCTGTAAATTTCATGCTTGTATCATCAACTGAAGTATTTTCGCTATATCCCGCTCCACTAACTAGAGAAGTAAACTTTGTCCCCATTACTCCGTGAATTTGCTGAATTTAAAGTTCAGTGGTTTCAGTGGTTTCTGTTTCAAATTTGTTCTGTTCTTCGTTTAGTAATGCTTTAGCCCTCTGAGCTTCTTCTAATTCTTTCTCTTTCCGCATAACAGTTTCTTGAGCTTCAATACGCTTCAGCGCTTTCTGAACTTCGCTACTGTCCAGGGCAATGCTCTTTTTCGTGGCAGACTTTGGTTCAGACCCTGTGCTATATTTTGAAGATGCCGAGTTAAGTAGGGACTCAGCAGCTTTGTTTACCTCACCACATGCCGTCTGAAAGAAATACAGTTTTAAGCAGGACTGTTGAAAGTACTAAAAAGCCCATTTATGCCTTTTGGCCGCTACAAACTAAGTTTTAAGGCTCCCTTTCTAGTACAAAGGGCTCTGACTTGAGCCGAAATTTTCATTAAATCCAGTAATAAATGCAAATTGTGTAGGTCCTAGTCGGACATCTGCAATCTGCAAGATCATCTGACCTTGGTTTATATAAGAGCGCTAGGCATAAATGAGTTTAGATAGCTCTGTATACAAATTGAATACTCAAGGTATATGTTAACCATGACATAGGCTTGGCCAAGAGTAGACAACAAGTTAAGACATTTAAGGTAGATCCGTATTTCTGTTTATTGACGTCTACGTTGATTGGAAAAAGGAATTAATCAGGAACCGATACAACCGTTAGCACATCTGTCCTAAATACAAACTGGGACAGGAAAAAGGAAAAAAGTAAAGACAAAAGAGAATAAAATAAGACAAGCGCAATTCACTGGGTCATCTCTTTCTCGGCAGCTGGCAGAGAGGCTATTCTTGATAATGTGAAAATGTCAGTCTTCTAGAAAGGTAGAAAGCTGACAAACAAATCGTTTGATGTTTTTCTAGGTCTAATTTTCACTAATCAACAGTAAAAGTGTTTATCATATGACGTCGCATCTGAGAGTGTAATAAAGCCATGCATTAAAAACGATAATCCACTAGTGGATTAAATATGCAAATTACGTCGTCATGTTATGCGTTGATGTCTATGCAAACGTCGCATTTTCTAGTGGCGAAATCGTGAAGTTTTAGTGCAAATTGTGCTCATAAAATGCGATTTTAGTGTCATATGATAAATAGAATCTTGCATTCGTGCTCCTGTATTATTGAATTTATTACAAGATAAGATGCTGGTCATAGCCTCGCAACTTATCTTTTTCCCCTACTCGTTTAATAAATTCAATAATACATGAGCACTCACGTCAGATCCGCTATTTAACCAAAAACACCACCTTGGAACGGTCAGTAATAAATTATTAGGGTGGGTTGAGTTGTATAATCAATTTTATGTGCACAGATCCATCGCGCTGGATTTTGCCATGCTTATCAAAGATACACGTGAGATTTAGTTTGTTTGAAGGACTTCATTAGTAAATCAGAACAGTAAACATATAAATCTGGATTAAAATTTATTTGCACTGTCTTCTCAGCTTCCCTTAAAAATATCAGCAGCATTTTCTCCCTTCTCACCTCTGAACTGTATTGGTAGATCAACACTGAATGCCACTGATAAGGCCCCACCGAACGATCAAAGGTGGGCATTTGAATCTGAATGTGCTGTTATGATATCTTTAAAATATACAGTAAAAGTTCTTGTAAACAAGCAAACGTTTATTAGAAGTTTGACCTCTATCGGATATGATGGTGGTCGTTTATTAGAGGCTACTGTATTTCGAAGAAGGCATCAGATATGAACAGTGCAGTGTATGGTCGTTCAAGCCGACATCCTGTTACTGGGAAAAGGAAATGTCAGCTCTGATTCTAGTAATACATTTCTTCTTCGGGAGAGAATACCTTGGTGTCTTCACAGATCACTATGAATAATCGATTTATATGAACATTATGATTCCATATAACAACATATAAACCACTTACTTCGTACGGTTTTCATGTACACCGATATTCCATAGATGATATTTGGGTCCATGTTTGTGTATCTAGAATATTCCGGTGCCAACGTTTAAATGACTTCCGAGTTCGAACTTATGATTCGTATACTTTGACCACTTTCATTTAAAGGCTGACGTTTTTTGCCAAATATTAAAAAAATATAAAAAACATGCATACCTTTAATTTTTGCACGGAATCAGACTCCGAATAACCTTCAACGTTGTAGGCTACTACTAGTGCATTTGTGGCCCGTTTCACCTCTTTCGTGGCTGCATTAATCTTCTCTTCACTAGCTTTGCCTTCTACCACTTCATTAGCAATGCTACACATACTGAATATTGCTGCAAGAACTGATTTGGCCTGAAAATGATTTAGTTTTAATTTACCTAGACATTATCAGAAGTATTGGAGTATTGGAGTATCATTCTTTTGTTTATCTTTGGATTTAGAGGCTTTCACAAACTATTTCAAGCGTCTAAATTGTTTTTTTTTTATTATTTTGTTTATTATTTTATTTATTTATTTTTGCAGGTGAAACAACGGCAGTAACAGTCTTCTTTAAAATTGAGGCCGTACTCCTAAAGGAGGAAAGTCTTTCCTCAAAGAAAGAACCTTTTGAAAGGTTTTGTTTTCCTCGAGTGAAACAATAATGACCTCATGGAAGTTGCTCACCTTTTTTAAATATGGCTAACAACTGTGGATGTGTACCCATACATCTTCATATTTCAAAGCAGAAAAAAAGCATTGATAAGGACCTGAATAAATCGAATGTAACATTCTGCCCTGAACACCGAACTGGAAAGGAACATCTACAATTAAGACAGCACTAAAATAAACAGACCCAGAGAAAAGATAGTGTAACAACTCTATCCAAAAAGATGGCCACAAAAAGACGAAAACTTAACATAAGAATGAACCATAACAGGAGCAACGCCTTAGATCGCTTAGTGATAAATTACTGGGTTGGGGGATGTTTAAATATAAACGCATTCATACCTAATTTAGTGCGACAGACGCGCGTTTCTGTATTTAACTTCTTCAGTGTCGCTAAACCCCAAAAGTTTGATAGAAAAGATATGATGGCAGGTCTCGGCAGGCAACGAGCATCCCTATCCGAGCCACACTTACTTAAACCAGTTTTAAGCCTGAGCAACGTCTTCATAGTTTCTTATGTTGTCTTCAGAATATCTACAATAACGAGGTACTGGTGAGAGGAGATTTTTACAGTGACTGGACTGTTAATATCCCATATTTTTCCTTGTGCATGTTGTTACATGTTAGTGATGGGTTCGAAATCTGTCAGTCGGAGCGAATAATTTGTACGCTTATGGCTGTCAACAGAAGCCATGGGTGAGGAATAAATGTGTATAACTAGTTAAATATTAAACTAATTTATTACAGTTAGTGTCAAGGCGTTGTTTGAGTTGTTGTTAATTTTAATAATTGTTCGTGCTCTTTCTCAAGTGATGACTATCATATAAGCATCATGCTTGTATTTATGTGTAATACGTCACGAATAAACACTGTCCCTTCCCCGCATCACCACCACCACCATCCCCAACATATCACTGCCCAGTGCTTCTATTGACCGGTTCAAAACAGTGCTTCAGTACTAACAGTGTCGGGTTTTTAATAGCCCTTGACTTTTCGTACATTATTTAGGATAGCATGACGCCCATCTGCTGGGATTTGTGTACCGTCTTTATTGTTTGCCTTTCCCCGTCCGATGCGCAGATCTGGATTTTGAAACCGACCGTATGAGTTCCAGATAATTGTCTTAAAATCTACGTACCAAGTACCACGTTTTGCAGTTTACAATGATCATGTAAAAATAAAAGACGCATACGGTCATCAAATATAAAAAAAAATATCACCTGGGTCATACACCTGAAACTCCCAAGTGTAACTCAATGGATGCCTTAAAAAGATAGAAAAAAACAAAACAAACTGAGGATACTTTTCAGGTCATCAATAACAGCAAGTCTATATAATACTGTTTAAATAAATGTTTTATCATATGACGTCGCCGTTATTCAGTGGATAACTCCATGTCATAAAAATCGTATAACCACACGTGTAATAACACTTTTGCGCGCACACGTGACGTCATAGGCAACGTCCATGTCAACGCTGCATTTTATTATTGAACATATGTTCAGTTTGAAGGTGTAAAAATCCCATTTGAAAGGGTCATATGATAAACAGAATCTTACGCTCGTAGTCATTTGATATGACATTTATGAAACTCAATGAAGGCTCGTTTCATAAATTTCATATGAAATGACCACTCGTCTAAGATCCTCTATTTAAATTTCAATGCCACTCCAATAATACCTACGGCTGAAATCAGGCCTTTTGACCACTCTCCGTCTTCAGTTGTATCAAACGAAAATCCAGCAAGACTAGCCTGAAAGAAAGCCAGGAGCGTCTAGTTTAAATAATCAGTTGTAAAGTGTGGAGATAAAGTAGCATAAAAATGAAATAATCAGGTAGGCTACTGATTAACTCAAACTCCACGTCCGATCTAGGATAGCAGACGGAAAATAGCACATAAAGTAACAACACGAGCTATAAGATAATAGTAGTGGGTTGAAATATGAACAGCTCTTCCCAGGTATGTGGTCACAAAGCTAGCACTGAAAAAAAAAACATGAACGCATATAAAGCAAACAAAAGGCTATTTTTACCTATTTTCTAGAAGGCACATATCAGAATGAATAAAACTAAACAGACTACAGAAGTAGTGTAAAAGACTGTGGACGGTAATAGATGTAATCAGATTCCACTATACACCGTTGACAAATCATTGAAAAATCAGTCTGATCAAACAAGTGACCGTTGAAAAAACAGATATTTTAACATATGAAAAAAACTGCTGTTGTATCCAAGTAAACTGCAAATCAAGTGATATAATATTTCTGCAACAGCTGTTAATAATAAACGTATATTACTTTAAATACTATGTTATTCACACATTCGGTAAAAGCGTTCGGGTTTGATCTTAAGGATTCTCGTCTAAATATATAACGATGGCTTGTCTATTGGTTGACCAACCAGGGATTACAGTATCTAATTGGCTGTTTTGATCCTTCGAATTGTAAGGTGTCGCTCACATGGACCGAATACCTTTTATGTACATTGTATACAAAGGATACAAAGCGAGGGCTGTGACCATGAGATTTAATCGATTGAATCGCCTCAACATTTATCACTGACCGTCTCATAGTGCTTCTGGTTCGGTTTAGTTCTTATATTGCCGCTGTTTGTCAGCTCTTTATTAGTCTTTGACTTTTGAACATTATTAAGAATAGCCTCGTGGTCATCTGCCGGGGAAGAGCCAACTTTTTTGTTTTGTGTGGTGTCTTTGTTTTACCACACTAATAGGACTTGTATTACAATTAAATATATTTATGATAGATTTATTGTAAAAGGTAATGTAATCAGAATCAGAACAGTTGGTAGCCAAACATATTTACCTTTGCCACAAACTCTTTCTTTGCTATTGAAGCTGATCTAAACAGCGCGGTAGTTACATCTTTTATAAGGTCACCGGCTTCCGAAAATCTCTCATCCAAGTTAACTGCATCCTAAATTAACAACAAATCATTACATGAATTTTAGATAGTTTCATTGAGGTCGAACAGAGTTTATAGATATACAACTGCTACTTCATGACGGTATTTCTTTCGACATATTAAACTAGAGTGGTTGATACGTCTTCATATTCATATTATTTATGTTTTCTGTTGTTTTTTTTTCTCCATTTGTTTTGCATACAGAGCATTGGTAACTTCCACCTTGCTTCAACAGACAGTGTAGCTCTTCCAAAAGGGTCTATTGTTAAAGAAAATAATTTGTTCCTAGAAGAACAAACTCTTCTCTTTAATCTTTAATTAAAGAGCTCATCTCCACGAGGACGGGCGGCAAAAATGATATTGATTAGAATTGCTTCCCCCAGCGATGTACCCATTCACCGTAATGTTGAGTAAAACAGACCTAACAGTAATGTTGCGTGCGTAGAACTGATTAAACGTCCATTAACCTTACCACATACGATTGCGAGGCGACTCGCTTGTAGTTGTCCCTCGATATAAAATTCTGAAAGCTTTATATATATATTTCGCAATGTGCTGATGCGATACTTATCTTGGCTTTGGCGTCTTGTGATTATGAAATTTCCTGTGTATCTATATTTGTAGAATTGTGACTCTGGGTTTAAACTTTTTATACAGAAATAAAAGCAGTTACGTGGCTTTGGCGTCTTGTGATTATGAAATTTCCTGTGTATCTATATTTGTAGAATTGTGACTCTGGGTTTAAACCTTTTATATAGAAATAAAAGTAGTTACAATCAGTTCTCTCTAGCCAAAGACCAACAGTTCCACAGAAGGCAAGTCAAAGAATTGCATTTTCATTCTCCAACAACATGAATAAACAATCAAGGACAAAACAAACTTAAGATAGGTTTGCAAAATACCAGCGTTCAATCACAACACGAGGTTTATAGACCACAGTTTAAACGAAACGAACAAAATAATAATATCACCATATGATAAATTCTTCAGTTTTTAGTTGCAGGAGAGTTTAACTGATTATCCATCTTTAATAAAAGCTCAAAAGCAAAAGGACACGTGCATTTCGAATTGCTCATGCGCGTGTTAAATCATTGAAAGCAGATGTCGTAAATCCTGCTGAACGTGCATGTATTGTTTCTGCGATGTTTCAACACATTGTATTTTTAGTCCGCCTTAAACTTTTTTTAAAAGTAAAAAGTATGCAAAGACCAGGAACTGAAACAATCAAAATCCAAATCCAGCCCTCAAACCATAGTTGGAAACAACTAAGATTACAAATAATCAAGATACAGAGAACATATGGCCAACCGAGTGAGCAGCTTGTTCCCAAAAGGTGGCCACTCAGCAACCCAAACCGAACCAAAAATAATAAGAACATACATAAGGTAAAACATCACAGAAACTCTGACACCAAAAACAGGTAACAGAGAACCACAACAGAACTACCGCCTTGGAACGGTCAGTAATGAATTACTGGGGGCTTAAATCGATTTTACAGGCCCAACCTCACCCTCAGTATCTGAAGTGGTACAAAACATTTAGTTGGTTGTTCGGTTCGCATGATAACCCTCTAACTCGTTAATGAATCATCACGGTAAACACATAAATCAAATTTCAACACCATGAAGAAGCAAAGACGAGGACTCAACAGATACAACGGGCCGTCTGACAGGTGGAGATCCCTGTCCTGCCAAACAACCCCACTGGAAATCTGAAGCAAAAGAAGGTCACCAGTTGAGCCCCGGTGGACCAAGCAACAGACAAAAGGCTCCGGTCCCAGCCAACTAAAACATATAGCTTTAGGTCGGGGCCATCATAGAGTCTGACGCCCGATCCCCCAGTGTGCAATTAAAGAGTGCAGCAAAGTTATCAACCGTGATTGGGTTAATCACTAAGCATGCAGACTGTCGCATAACATTTAAATTATAGCCAATACGTTTGTGACGTATTATTATTTTTCGGAATTGATCAGAAAAATCAGTCCTACCCTTAATCTTTTTGAATTTGTATACTAAGTCACCATAAAATTCTGGTTCCGATAGGCCTTGGTGTAAAAGAAATTTTAATCCGTCATCAAATTTTGAAACCAATTCATGGTGTCTGCGATAGAATTTAAATTTAGAATTTAGATAAACTGTACAAGGTTCGCTACCATAAAGTATACCTAGCCAAGCAGATGACGTATGCCAACATCTGAAATTTTGCGACAATGCCAGAGCAAGATTATACATTTATATGAATAGGTTCTTTTTAACTTTGTTGTACGTATTGCATGTTTGTCATGATCTGTTATTGTGAAATGTTTATCAGTAAGTGCTAATAAAACCACTTACGATTATTTCTTCTTCTGTTGCCTCTATGGAATCTTTGTTCGCTGTTTCAGGATATTTAGATTCGTTGATGGATTCATTATGTACTTTTAAATTCTGTGAACAGATAATTGTAACAAATACGAACAAGAAATACACTAAATAAAAGTTTAAAAAGTTCAGAGTTTTGGTTGACCTGCGACGATAATTTAACAAATTTCTGAATCAATCAAAGTGCTTAACAACAAAGAACCATATTTAAAAACGAATGTCAAATTTATGCATTCACGAAAGGTGTCACTGTTGAAATATTTTACACAAAAAGTGTTATTTTTATAGTTGTTTTTGTAAATATATCCTTATAACCTTACAAACCGCTTATTAAACTTTGATATTGTTCACATGCTCCTCTGTTAAGTGTAATGGAAGATACCTATTCGATTGGAAAAAACAAAGAGATGCCGGCAGCTGTGCAATAAAAACTGATCGCAAAATGTTCTTGACAAAATAAAAAAAAACAACACTTATATGATTATCATTTCACGCAAATATGGTCTCTCTGTAGTAGTTTTATAGTATATTTATTTTTGTTTACATAGACATAGCACTTCAAAAACTAGCTGAAATTTCGCGTACTAATAAAATACAGCAACCACCTGCTTAAAATCTTTAATATCAGCTGCACGTTTTATTAACTATCAGTCTAAAAATGAATTATTTTAGGTACTTCAACATGTCAATATGTATTGGTGGCTAAAATATACGGATGCTTTGTACTTTGAGGTGTAACCAGACTCGTATGCACTCCTGTTCTGAATTACAGGAAAAAAACATAAGCTGTGCATTTTATAGTTTATATTTTTGTTGTTGAATGCAAAATGCATAAATATTGAATTAATCATACACAACCTTGAAATGGGCCAATTTTGGAAACGTAGAACTCCTTTTTTCCTTTGTCAGATATACATATATATTTGCACCAATATGTAGCATAATTTATGACTTTAAGAAGTCGGAATGTAGTTTTCACCAAAAGGTCACTAAAAACCAAGGTTTATGGTTTAAAGAACCCTGCCGAACTTGTTTATACAACGAACAGTGACAGTCTGGTGTACATGATATGTAAAGTTGCCTGTAAAGCAACCCCTCATGCATATACTTGTCAGATACTATCATATGAGTGTTTGATGCTATTAAATAAGTAGAAATAGTGAGCTTGTCTAATCAGTTTTGGAAGTTTCACATTCCGATTTACTTAGTGCACGGATTACACTATATGTTGGTGCAAAAAATATATCTTTGATGAAGGAAATGGAATTCTGCAGTTCCAAAATTTGCCCAAGTTCAAGGTTTTTGTGACATATTTACAGATGTTTATTTTCTATTCAGCAACAAAAAATATATATCATGATATGCATATTTTATGATTATTTCTATTTTTAAGAATATTGTCTATTTATTTGGTCTTGATCCACCTCAAAATTCATAGCACCCGTATATTTTAGCCTTCAAGTCATATTTACATGTAGAACTACCTTAATGACAACATAGATGTCCGTATGTATTATCGGAATTTAAACTTTTATGACCAGTTGAATTGTCAATTTTTAATATTGGGATGAGTTAATTTTATAATTTTAGGGGTTTATAGTTGATATTTTCATTTTTTGTTCCTTGCATAGAAATCATGTGAGCAAACAGTGTAGGTCCTGATCAGACGCCGCGTTGTACGGCGGTCGTCCAGTTTTGAAATAGTTCAGTAGGACGGAACTGGTTTTCAACACTAGAAACCCGTTTAGAGGACTGATACAAACCATGCAAAAACGGAGCTTCACATCGAGATCTACACTCTTGGCTTAAATAATTTCTTTGCAAACAATAAAACTCCTTAGAATTGAAATGAACTCATCTCAATAGTAAATATGGACAAGTCCACTGGTAAAAAAAGATTAAATTTTGTGGAATTCCATTGAGTCAGTTATAGTTATTCATCATTGCCATTTTATACTATTCGCTTCTGTCGGCCAAATGTGATATGAAACCGCACTTGTCTATACCAAATTTCAAGTGCTCATTCGACAAAGCATCCGCTTTTACGATAATATACATGTATTAATATTGATGTGATGAAAATACAAATTTTATACAATAATAAACATTCAGAGCGTTTTCAACATGTGAACAAAGTTTATTTTTGACATGCGTTATCCCTGAGTACCTCGTATTTTATATTGTCCTCTAATGAATCAGGTCTTTCAGAAAGTGGCTCCGTATCTTCGTCTTGTTGAAAGCCTACTTCATGTTTCGGAAGTTCGCTTTGTTCTTCTCCAGTGTGCTCTGTGGTATTATTTGGGATGCTGTTGAACTCCTGATCATCTTTATAATCGTGCTCGGAATTTTGACCAAACATAAAGGACTCGGATTCTTTATCCACTGGAGGGTCGATTGTCTTGCTCACTTGCTCTTCAGTCTTCTATAAAACATTTAATTCGATAATAAATATTTAATCTAAAAAGATAGGCAATAATCAGGAATAAAAAAACAAAACAAACAATCAAATTACATATCTTGATTATAGAAATAAACAGACAGACCATCATATATGTTAATTGTCTTTGACAAAAGAAAAGGGCAGACCAGCGCTTATTCTTCTCCACTGAGCTACCGTGGCTCCTCCTTAGCTCTTACTATATACCTAGTTATTACCTTTGGCTTTACATTGCCCTGGGCGATTTCAGTTCCTTTATTATTTAGATTGGTATTTGAATTTTCTTGAAGTCCTCTGTTTGTATCAAGTGCAGTTTGGTCTTGATCAGGAGGGTCTGTGTGTTGATATGGAAGTCTACTAAATTGCTCGACATCTTTGTCATCGCGCTTTCTTGTCTCTTTAAACATAACCGGTTCTGCGTCTTTGTCAACCGGAGGTTTAATTTCGCCGTTTGACTGTTTTCCAGCTTTCTAAAAGTAAAAGTAATTTTATGTAAGCAATGGAATTTTAAAGAGGGCATTTATTACTAGATTTTTTCTCTGACGATACTTTGTCATCTATATCAGCTTTGAAGTAAAATATTGAAATTAAGTATATAAGTATTTTCCCAGAAGATCGAAGTCAATCCTACAATGAAGTTTTCTTGCATAAATTTCCCAATAAAAACTGAAAATGATGGAGAAAAAAAGCGAGCATAAAATCAGTTATGTTTTTCTCCAAGGACCTAACTTTATTTTTGAATAACCTCTATCTTGCAAGTCATTAGAATTCAATTCCATTCGCAAGCTTTTTGCGGGAAACGGCTAAGGAAAAGGTGTATTCAGGATTCGGTTATCAGACTACAGCAAAAAGTGCTATATAAACGTATCCATACCAAATTTAGTGCGACAGACGCGCTTTTCTGTACTTAACTTCTTCAGTATCGCTAAACCCCAAAAATTTAAAAGAAGAGAGGTGATTGGCAGGCAACGAGCATCCCTCGCCGAGCCCCACAATCTATCTAAACTTACTGCTAAAGAATCATGAAAAACTCAAAAGTACGACCAGTTCAAAACGTTAGCCCAGCTTGCCTTTGTAAGGTATCTTTATATTGAAGATACAAATGCAAGTCTGAAATTATTTCAGTTATATCAAAGATTTCTAATAATACCGAATATTTGCAGGACGTCTTTTGCAAGAATTACTAACGGAAAGCTTTACAAGATAAGCATTTTAATATGGACTTGCAGTCTCTCAGTTTGATTTGCACAGTAACCAAGCATCTAAGTAACCTTGTTATAGCAGCACAGCAGTGCAGATTTTAATGAAATAAGAAATGGTCCAGTCTTAAAAAAATGAATATGAAGTACAAGTTGTTATGGAAAAGGCCATATTAAACAAACATTTCTTAGGATTATTTTATTAGGCATTTAAAAATAATTTCGGCTGAATAATAAATCTTAAATATTATCTAAAGTAAAAAGTGTTCATAAGTTGACGCAACTATTTTAGGATAATTCATGAGTATGAAGACCCTTAGCAATAGGCAATGTCAAACGCTAACCACAGAATAAAGGATTTTGTGGCGTTTAATCGTTTTAGCAAGAGCAGTGTTAATGCAACTTAACACTCTTAATTCTGTTTGATCAATATTTTCGTCCTTGTCTCCAACCTGAAAGACAGTGGATGATTCAAGATAAGAAAGTACATCCTGAGATGCAATACTGTCTTGGAATACCAAAACTAGAGTAACATTTTCAATTGACTCGCTTCCCTCTAACAGAAATCCTGTTTCATTTGTACTATAGAATGCATAAGACCAATTAAAAATCTCAATACTGTTAGTATAGTATACTATAAGTATAATCAGTGTTTCATCTTTAGCTACTATTCCTTTTATTTCCCTATGTTAGCACCTACTTATTTAAAGTATATATTTCAATAAAACCATGCATGCAGATTAACTATTTCTAATCAAGCTTTAAAGTAAAAGTGGTCACAGTACCCAAAATATAAGGCCGGACTCGTAAACCATTGAAACATTGACAAATCCGAAATGTGTATTTAGGTCAACCGACGTGGACCCAAAAATAGAGGTGTGATTACATGGTCGCAAGTAGCAAGCTTCATCTTAAAACGCTTTCATGACGGATTGTAATATATTTTACTGATTTTATAGATAATATTACTTAATTAATTTTCCCTTCAAAATTACAGATGTACTTTTTCGACATGTCTTAAACATCTGTGGAAAGTTTCAAAGCGATTGCTAAAATCTATGGAAGGAGTTGATTATACAAACTTGTCATCCAGAAAAGGGCAGACCAGCGCTTATTCTTCTCCAATGAGCTACCGTGGCTCCTCCTTAGCTTTTACTATATACCTAGTTATTACCTTTGGCATTACATTGCCCTGGGCGATTTCAGTTCCTTTATTATTTAGATTGGTATTTGAATTTTCTTGAAGTCCTCTGTTTGTATCAAGTGCAGTTTGGTGTTGATCAGGAGGGTCTGTGTGTTGATATGGAAGTCTGCTAAATTGTACGACATCTTTGTCATCGCGCTTTGTTGTCTCTTTAAACATAACCGGTTCTGCGTCTTTGTCAACCGGAGGTTTAATTTCGCCGTTTGACTGTTTTCCAGCTTTCTAAAAGTAAAAGTAATTTTATGTAAGCAATGGAATTTTAAAGAGGGCATTTATTACTAGATGTTTTCTCTGACGATACTTTGTCATCTATATCAGCTTTGAAGTAAAATATTGAAATTAAGTATATAAGTATTTTCCCAGAAGATCGCGGTCGATCCGACAATGAAGTTTTCTTGCATAAAATTCTCAATAACATCTGAAAATGATGGAGAAAATTGTGAGCATAAAATCAGTTATGTTTTTCTCCAAGGCCCTAACTTTATTTTTGAATTACCTCTATCTTGCAAGTCATTAGAATTCAATTCCATTCGCAAGCTTTTTGCGGGAAACGGCTTAGGAAATCGTGTATTCAGGATTCGGTTATCAGACTACAGTAAAAAGTGCTATATAAACGTATTCATACCAAATTTAGTGCGACAGACGCGCTTTTCTGTACTTAACTTCTTCAGTATCGCTAAACCCCAAAAATTTAAAAGAAGAGAGGTGATTGGCAGGCAACGAGCATCCCTCGCCGAGCCCCACAATCTATCTAAACTTGCTGCTAAAGAATCATGAAAAACTCAAAAGTACGACCAGTTCAAAACGTTAGCCCAGCTTGCCTTTGTAAGGTATCTTTATATTGAAGATACAAATGCAAGTCTGAAATTATTTCAGTTATATCAAAGATTTCTAATAATACCGAATATTTGCAGGACGTCTTTTGCAAGAATTTCTAACGGAATGCTTTACAAGATAAGCATTTTAATATGGACTTGCAGTCTCTCAGTTTGATTTGCACAGTAACCAAGCATCTAAGTAACCTTGTTATAGCAGCACAGCAGTGCAGATTTTAATGAAATAAGAAATGGTCCAGTCTTAAAAAAATGAATATGAAGTACAAGTTGTCATTGAAAAGGCCATATTAAACAAACATTTCGTAGGATTATTTTATTAGGCATTTAAAAATAATTTCGGCTTTAAAATAAATCTTAAATATTATCTAAAATAAAAATTGTTCATAAGTTGACGCAACTATTTTAGGATAATTCATGAGTATGAAGACCCTTAGCAATAGGCAATGTCAAACGCTAACCGCAGAATAAAGGATTTTGTGGCGTTTAATCGCTTTTAGCAAGAGCAGTGTTAATGCAACTTAACACTCTTACCTCTGTTTGATCAATATTTTCGTCCCTGCCTCCAACCTGAAAGACAGTGGATGATTCAAGATAAGAAAGTACATCCTGAGATGCAATACTGTCTTGGAATACCAAAACTAGAGTAACATTTTCAATTGACTCGCTTCCCTCTAACAGAAATCCTGTTTCATTTGTACTATAGAATGCATAAGACCAATTAAAAATCTCAATACTATTAGTATAGTATACTATAAGTATAATCAGTGTTTCATCTTCTGCTACTATTCCTTTTATTTCCCTATGCTAGCACCTACTTATTTAAAGTATATATTTCAATAAAACCATGCATGCAGATTAACTATTTCTGATCAAGCTTTAAAGTAAAAGTGGTCAATGTACCCAAAATATAAGGCCGGACTCGTAAACCATTGAAACATTGACAAATCCGAAATGTGTATTTAGGTCAACCGACGTGGACCCAAAAATAGAGGTGTGATTACATGGTCGCGAGTAGCAAGCTTCATCTTAAAACGCTTTCATGACGGATTGTAATATATTTTACTGATTTTATAGATAATATTACGTAATTAATTTTTCCCTTCAAAATTACAGATGTACTTTTTCGACATGTCTTAAACATCTGTGGAAAGTTTCAAAGAGATTGCTAAAATCTATGGAAGGAGTTGATTATACAAACTTGTCATCCAGAAAAGGGCAGACCAGCGCTTATTTTTCTCCACTGAGCTACCGTGGCTCCTCCTTAGCTTTTACTATATACCTAGTTATTACCTTTGGCATTACATTGCCCTGGGCGATTTCAGTTCCTTTATTATTTAGATTGGTATTTGAATTTTCTTGAAGTCCTCTGTTAGTATCAAGTGCAGTTTGGTGTTGATCAGGAGGGTCTGTGTGTTGATATGGAAGTCTGCTAAATTGTTCGACATCTTTGTCATCGCGCTTTGTTGTCTCTTTAAACATAACCGGTTCTGCGTCTTTGTCAACCGGAGGTTTAATTTCGCCGTTTGACTGTTTTCCAGCTTTCTAAAAAGTAAAAGTAATTTTATGTAAGCAATGGAATTTTTAAGAGGGCATTTATTACTAGATGTTTTCTCTGACGATACGTTGTCATCTATATCAGCTTTGAAGTAAAATATTGAAATTAAGTATATAAGTATTTTCCCAGAAGATCGAAGTCGATCCGACAATGAAGTTTTCTTGCATAAAATTCTCAATAACATCTGAAAATGATGGAGCAAATTGTGAGCATAAAATCAGTTATGTTTTTCTCCAAGGCGCTAACTTTATTTTTGAATTACCTCTATCTTGCAAGTCATTAGAATTCAATTCCATTCGCAAGCTTTTTGCGGGAAACGTCTAAGGAAATGGTGTATTCAGGATTCGGTTATCAGACTACAGCAAAAAGTGCTATATAAACGTATTCATTCCAAATTTAGTGCGACAGACGCGCTTTTCTGTACTTTACTTCTTCAGTATCGCTAAACCCCAAAAATGTAAAAGAAGAGTGGTGATTGGCAGGCAACGAGCATCCCTCTCCGAGCCCCACAATCTATCTAAACTTACTGCTAAAGAATCATGAAAAACCCAAAAGTACGACCAGTTCAAAACGTTAGCCCAGCTTGCCTTTGTAAGGTATCTTTATATTGAAGATACAAATGCAAGTCTGAAATTATTTCAGTTATATCAAAGATTTCTAATAATACCGAATATTTGCAGGACGTCTTTTGCAAGAATTTCTAACGGAATGCTTTACAAGATAAGCATTTTAATATGGACTTGCAGTCTCTCAGTTTGATTTGCACAGTAACCAAGCATCTAAGTAATCTTGTTATAGCAGCACAGCAGTGCAGATTTTAATGAAATAAGAAATGGTCCAGTCTTAAAAAAATGAATATGAAGTACAAGTTGTCATTGAAAAGGCCATATTGAACAAACATTTCGTAGGCATTCAAAAATAATATCGGCTGAATAATAAATCATAAATATTATCTAAAATAAAAATTGTTCATAAGTTGACGCAACTATTTTAGGATAATTCATGGGTATGAAGACCCTTAGCGATAGGCAATGTTAAACGCTAACCGCAGAATAAAGGATTTTGTGGCGTTTAATCGTTTTTCGCAAGAGCAGTGTTAATGCAACTTAACACTCTTACCTCTGTTTGATCAATATTTTCGTCCTTGCCTCCAACCTGAAAGACAGTGAATGATTCAAGATAAATAGAATCTATCATTGGTCTCCGATGCGGACAGGAAAATCCCAACCCGAGGGCATACGGGGTGTTTCGGAAACGAGGCTTGCCGAGTTTCCGACACACCCCGTGTGCCCGAGGGTTGGGATTTGCCTGTCCGCATCGGAGTCCAATGATCGATTATTTTTCTTACCTACGATAATATTTACTTCAAATTGAACGGGGAACTAATGGGCCTATCTCATGCGAACGTGTACAAGTGTAAGTAGTACAACCATGTCACCCTCATGGCTGCTGTAGTGAACAAACAAGTAAAAATAGGTCCTTGACAAATCCGCATGTTTATATTTTCTAATTGAAATTGATATTGACTAGAACAAAATTTATATTGAGACGACTATAGAAAGCGCGTGTATGACGTTAACTGTGACGTAACGTCGTCATTTCAAACGTCAGTTGGTAACGTCTTCAAAATGGCGGCCTCCTCGACAGTGTTTCTCATGGTGAAACATTGACTATTTTGGATCTTTTTCCGACTTTAAGACCTTGAAACGGGCTGTCATGGGATTATAAAGAATGAATAACCTTTCTTGGGTTGTATTTTATCGATGTGGCAAGTCATTCCCATGAAAGAATAATGCATAAAGTATGGAACCGCCAAGCCGGGCGCACCGTATTTCAAGGAGCGCGTAGTGGTACACAGAATTCAAGCTCGTGTGAGCTGTCCCAGCCCATGGGCAAGACAGAATTTTCCAGCACCGCTAAAAATAGAACAAACTCTGTCTCGTAGGTAAGAAAAGAAAGTACATCCTGAGATGCAATACTGTCTTGGAATACCAAAACTAGAGTAACATTTTCAATTGACTCGCTTCCCTCTAACATAAATCCTGTTTCATTTGTACTATAGAGTGCATAATACCAATTAAAAATCTCAGTACTATTAGTATAGTATACTATAAGTATAATCAGTGTTTCATCTTCTGCTACTATTCCTTTTATTTCCCTATGCAAGCACCTACTTATTTAAAGGATACATGTCAATAAAACCATGCATGCAGATTAACTATTTCTGATCAAGCTTTAAAGTAAAAGTGGTCAAAGTACCCAAAATATAAGGCCGGACTCGTAAACCATTGAAACATTGACAAATCCGAAATGTGTATTTAGGTCAACCGACGTGGACCCAAAAATAGAGGTGTGATTACATGGTCGCAAGTAGCAAGCTTCATCTTAAAAGGCTTTCATGACGGATTATAATATATTTTACTGATTTTATAGATAATATTACTTAATTAATTTTTCCTTCAAAATGACAGATGCACTTTTTTGACATGTCTTTAACATCGGTGGAAAGTTTCAAAGAGATTGCTAAAATCTATGGAAGGAGTTGATTATACAAACTTGTCATCCTGCATAAACCATAACCTAAACAATGTTTTAGTTTGAAAATGCAGCATTGTGATAACAAATGTATCTTTACTCTTTAAAAGGCCCATGCACTTCTTCAACATATGTGCCACATCTGTGTAAAAGTTTTAAATTAATAGCTTTTAAAATGTGGGAGGAAGTTGATTATACAAATTTGTCATGTCATATAAGCCAGGACCGTTAAATTTGTTATGTTCGAATGCCGTAATTTTGTGAAAAATGATTTTCTTTCTCTTCAAAAAGGCACATGCACATCCTCTCGAGATGCCAGTAACATCTGTGTAAAGTTACAGATTGATTGCCTTGAAAATGTAGGAATAGTTGATTATAGAAACTCTTAAGGTAAGAAGGAGAGACAGATGGACAAGGGTAGAACATAATGTCCCCTAACAATTGTCATTGATGCATAAAGACAATGAGATATGTTTACCTCGTCAACCAGTATATGATTGGTTTGGACACTCTCTTGCTGAAACAAAAGAAGATTGGTCATCAGCACTAAAACCGTCTATTAATGAAGCCAATTTACTGATCTTATAAAGTCTCAATTCATTTATATTATTTCAAAATACCAAAATAACATTTTGCGGTCTTTGTTGCATTACTGCGCAGCTTTCTTGAAGTTCCATATACTGGTATAATCCGATGACATACATTCGTACCTTTATTCAAAATCTATAAAGATGTGATGTAGGTTGGTAAACGTAGGGCATGCTATTGGAAATGAAAATATGTAAATTCAAATAAACTAATTCGATGTTTTCCTTGGTTTAATCTAGCTCTTGCTGGAGCAGAAAGTGAAATAACTACTTACTAAATGTTTGAACTGAAATTTATGACTCAGTTGCGATACACAATATGTAATGCGTTTAAGCTAGATGGTCAAATATATATTTAACGCCAATGATTCTTCAAGTTGACGGCTGTACAGTATTGCCAAAATACCAGCATTTTAACTGAACCTATAATGACTGGCACGATATTCTGTGAACAAACTTCTGCCAAAGGTTCTCTGATATATTTGAACACATTGAGTTTCACTAATTCAACACAATTGAAATAATCTATTTGAAAAACTTGCTTTCTAACGGGGTAAGTGTATATATAGAGGATCGTACACGAGTGGTCATGAAATATACGAAATTTATGAAACAAGCCTTCGGCGCGTGTGACGTAAAATATGCTATGAAATCAAGAAACAATGCAAAACGGTATACGTTGCATTAGGCAGAATCTTTTCAATGGTGGCTTTGCTAGAGAATAGATAATCTATCAAATTGTGCAACAATATAATGAACAGCCGCAGAAACTTACTAAATTGGAGTAAAATGCCACATGTTCATCAATCAAAGGCTGAAGAAAATGAAATAAAAGTAAAAAGTATGCAAAGACCAGGAACTGAAACAATTAAAATCCAAATCGAGCCCTCAAACCATAGTTGGAAACAACTAAGATTACAAATAATCAAGATACAGAGAACATATGGCCAACCGAGTGAGCAGCTTGTTCCCAAAAGGTGGCCACTCAGCAACCCAAACCGAACCAAAAATAATAATAACATACATAAGGTAAAACATCACAGAAACTCTGACACCAAAAACAGGCAACAAAGAACCACAACAGAACTACCGCCTTCGAACGGTCAGTAATGAATTACTGGGAGGCTTAATTCGATTTTACAGGCCCAACCTCACCCTCAGTTTCTGAAGTGGTACAAAACATTTAGTTGGTTGTTCGGTTCGCATGATAACCCTCTAACTCGTCAATGAATCATCACGGTAAACACATAAATCAAATTTCAACACCATGAAGAAGCAAAGACGAGGACTCAACAGATACAACGGGCCGTCTGACAGGTGGAGATCCCTGTCCTGCCAAACAACCCCACTAGAAATCTGAAGCAAAAGAAGGTCACCAGTTGAGCCCCGGTGGACCAAGCAACAGACAAAAAGGCTTCGGTCCCAACCAACTAAAATATATAGCTTTAGGTCGGGGCCATCATAGAGTCTGACGACCGATCCCCCGGTGTGCAATTAAAGAGTGCAGCAAAGCTATCAACCGTGATTGGGTTAATCACTAAGCATGCAGACTGTCGCATAACATTTAAATTATAGCCAATACGTTTGTGACGTATTATTATTTTTCGGAATTGATCAGAAAAATCAGTCCTACCCTTAATCTTTTTGAATTTGTATACTAAGTCACCATAAAATTCTGGTTCCGATAGGCCTTGGTGTAAAAGAAATTTTAATCCGACATCAAATTTTGAAACCAATTCATGGTGTCTGCGATAGAATTTAGAAAAAGCCTTTCTAAGCTTATGATACCGATAGCCCTGTTGAAGAAGTTTAGCAGTTAAACATTTATTACGAGCATTAAAGTCATCTACATGACTACACACTCTAGCAAATCTTATAAGTTGAGAAATATACACTCCATAAGAGGGACGACGTGGAACGTCACCATCCAAAAATGGAAAATTAACTATATCAAAGTCAAAGTCATCACGTTTATCATAAATTTTAGAAGATACAAAACCGTTAGAAATAGATAGATGTAAATCCAAAAAGGGGGCCTCGGTATCTGAAGTATTAGCTTTATTCAATTTAAGTTCAGGTGGGTAAATTTGGTTAACCATGCTTTCAAAATAAAACTGTTATATTTTTCTACCTAAAATGCTGGGACTATTTGTGGAAACCGATTATCAGACATATCGTGGTACCGGTGTCAGCTATGACATATGCTGATAACGTCATATAAACAGCGTCACTTTTTCTAATGATAAAAAACAACATTATCTCATACCTTAAAACGGTTTTATAGGATTAATTACGCTTTAAAAGTGTCATTTGATGTCTAATACAGCGTTTGAATAACAGGTTTTGAACAAGAAAATTTGGTGAATTTATTTCCCCGCCGGAGTGGCCATGGCTCGTTTTATGGTTAATTTTAAGTTTTGTAAAATTTTGTTCACTGGTAACTTAGTAACGGCTAAACTTGTGGACTGTAAACAAAATCAAGGGAAATAACTCTGGAATAAGTGAGGCATGAGCTAAATCTGTCCTTCTTAAACAATTTCCTAAGCATCACTGCACTATGATGATACAATTTTAATTCTGTGTCGAAAACTTTTATTCCCCGGTACCTTAGCTATGGTTAATTTGTGGATTTTAAATTAATTCAAGGGCATTTAATCATGCACTATTGAAGCAATTACGACAAAACTAAATGTGCACTGTACCATGACAATACATAATTGTTTTAAGTTTCATGAAATTTCATTCACTGGTTACTTAGTTACGACTCAATTTGTTGATTTCAAAACAATTCAAGGGCAATAACTCATGGCTTACTGAAGCGACTCCAACAAAACGCAAGAGTTTCATAGAATTCTATTTATTTATTTCTAAGTAATGGCTGAATTTGTCAATCTTAAATTGATTCAAGGGCAATTACTCATGCACTACTGATGCCACTGTAATGAAACTTTACGTGCTTAATTGCATAATAGTGATACATAGCTAGTTTAAATTACATGAAGTTTTGATTATTGCTTTCTTAGTTATGGCTTTTTTTTTATTGATTTTAAGTCAACAAGAGGGCGAATAACTCTTGCACTACAAAAACCACTCTAACGAAACATCTAGTGCATCAGCGCATTATAGTGATATATATTTATTTGAAGTTTCATGAAATTCCGTTCCGTGGTTATTTAGTTATGGCTTCAGACGGACGGATTGAAGGACGGACGGATGGAAAGACGGACAGATAAACGGACAGATTGACAGACAGACATGAAGAAAGCTATATCCCTCCGCCTTCGGCAGGGGATAACAAGAAGGATCGATCTGGAAATAAATTGTCTCAAATCAATCTCATTTTCTAACATCCTAAACGTTTTCTTTTTTGTGTCACTGTCTGCCACGGTTGATACGAGGGGCATTTCAAATATAATGTAAATGATCTCAGGATAGCCTATTGGCTAATGTTTAGCAATAGTTTTATGCATCATTGGAAAGGTAAATTCAAGTGCTTTAGAATGGTATGAATAACAAGAATTTCTAAGTCGCAAATGCTTATACGTCATAAGGGTGTGGATACTGGAAACTGTATATATTCACTGAACGTCTCTTGTGTTCTATTGTTATTTCCTCAATGAGAAAATGATATATTTTAATGAAGAAACACGTAACACTGTCCTTTTTATGTAAAATAGGAAAGTTATACAGAAATCGTTTCCAGATTCTACACAAGTGACATTATAAACGAGATTTTTTCTCTGCTGTGTGGTTATAAATGCAAAGTTTTTATAAATGCATTATATTAATAAAATGTGATTATTGACCTATTCACATCCAATTTCAACAAATGACAGAAATTTCATTAGTGAAATGAATAGGTCACTGTATTTTGTTACGACTGGCATCAAATCACTGATGAAACTGGATGATACATGTACAAACTCTACGCCGGAAGTTGCTAAGTTTCAGCAATTCATGTAAAATACAAAACAATAACATCAAGTTATCTTCTAATAAAAAAAGACACTGGCCAAACATATTTATCTTTGTTTAGTGACAAAAATTAGAGGGACATATTGAAAGAAAAATTCAAAGACTTGAATGACTTGTTATGTTATATGACATACTGACACTGAAACATGTGGGTGGGTGGGGAAAATTATCGTAAAATCAGATAGGCCACTGACAATAGAGCATAAGGTGCCGTAAAAGATTATTTTATAACAGAAAACAAGCATGACGAATAAAGTTTATTTATTTATTGTTTCGTCTGTGTCATCGAACATTCACTTCAGAACCGAATTTTTAACAACCTACTATACATTTCAATTTATCACAGGAAGTGAAGTCATCAGAAATGTGCATTGTTCAATGATTAGCCTATCCTGCATGATAAATCTTATGTTTTAGCAAAGCTGATGCAATGTTTTTTATACTGGAATAGTTTCAGTATAACAGATAATATAGGTACCAACCAAGAGCTGCTCGTATCCAGAGTTAAGAAAATATGAATGTATCTTCCCATAAATAATCCATCCGTTTCTACTCAGTGTCCCTATCCTAACAACAAATGTCAAGGCAAACTTTTAGGAAAATACCAGTGGCTCAAAATTTTTGAGTGAATGGCATTGGGTGATATGTAAACCTAAAAGTTAAGACATAAATTTTAAAAAATCGGTCAACATTCCTAGGAATGGCAAATTCATTTACACTGTCTGTGAAAAGCCTCTCGTAGATGACGTAAGCTGTCAATTTTAATTACAGCTGACGTCACTTTATTCGATTACCTTGCACTGTAGGTCGGTTCTTACCAAAAATCATATAGTAAAATATATATGAAATCGTTTTTTTTCTTCAAAATTATCGAGATAAACCTGAATTCTAAATGCATTTCTTTTCAAATTACCATTTTTTGCCTAGAGATTATGTCGTCTGCAAGAGGTCAGAAACGTTCAACCGGAACCATAGGCACCTGTGCCTGGTTAACTTCCCGTACCGTGTCACATCGCGTAAACTGGAAACACGAAACACCGCACCTCAGTTAGACTGCGACAGGAACAGCAAATATAGTGTGAAACTACATTTAGTTGATTGCTGAAAACTAACCCTAAAATTCCATGCCCGTTTCTAGGTAATGCCTAAATACATATTTTTCAATTTTAAACGAAAAAAAAAGACACACAAGCCACTAGGGCGACGTTTGATAGCAGAGCATAGGTTTGTGGCGTCACCAAATTCTAAGAACGTCACTAAAACTGGTTTTAAAACGTCGATAACAACTTGACGCGCGCGCGCGACCTGAGAGACTTGGCTGCAATTTGTTTTTGGCCTCTGGAAGATAAAATGACCAATCAATCGTGTTTCCCGTTTATTTTGAAGGTGCAAACTATGTATACGCCCCTTTTAAGACCTGATCAACACACTGGACCGCTCAAAATTTAATTCCGGTCACTAGCTAAAAAGTTGAAAGTTTCCTGTTTTGAGGCCTAATCCGATTGTAGGTTTTACGTTCGCTAAAAGTGGGAGAAAAAATAATCCATCATGAGCCAGTCTTTGTAGGATAGGTAAATCTCACCCTCAGGGTCGGAATTTTAACCAGAGACACGACAATCCTCGTCCTTGGTAGAAATTTGACAGCATCAAACCTTTTGCTCAAGAAATTCGAAATGTTCAAGTCAGTAAATGTCACCAACAGTATGCCACTGCCACTTCTATTAATACCAGCCCGCCGGTAATTAACGAAGCTGGTAGCGGCAGAGCACGATGATTATAAATGATTTACGAGTTTACCCAGTTGCCTATTTTTGTTATTAAAGGCCTAAGATCATTAAATGGATGTGTACATTTTTAAGAGACGATACTGTTCCATTTATCGTTTGCCTCCCTTCTTAACTGAGTCAACTCTGTAAGGAAAAGCTGTTCCCATAGGAGCCCCTTTTAGAAAAATAAACTCATCCAGTCATGCAAAATGAAGTCACTATAGTTGTGTTTCTCAGTAGAAATGGTTGAAAACATGACGGTGTACTGATATACCTTCATACAACATGGTCGGCTTACCTGGTATGCATTATTAGCGTAGGCATTGGTATCCTGCAAAGGAAAAATGCATACAATTGTTGAAAACTGTATAAGCTGTGTCTAGAAGACAATGAACATCTTAGTATACTAGCAGAAACTATCAGATCAAATTGTATATATGCGTATTCTGATTATAGTCTGCATGCTCGTATTTATAACTTATAGATCTTTATGAAGCTTAATAAATTTGCGCGATTGTGCTGGCTACTTTGAGTGTATACTACTTACATACTTAATAAAGCATTGCACAGGCATTAAGGAACCAAACCACTGTACTGTACTTTGTAAAATCATAACTACTTTAGCCTTCCGTTGTGTAATTGCATGTAGTACCTTTTCCACATTCTTCGTCTTTTCATAATCCATTTGATACTGGTCAGAGTCATCTATTAGATGATTTTCCTAAAAGACAAATGTTTAAGACGTCTTCGTCACAATAAAACTGCATCATAAAACCACAATAAAACAATCAATGTGAGTGTATCTCCTTATGCCATTCAGCGTATGAGCTTGTCAACGACGTCTTTAATGTGAAATGATACTTTTTAAGGAAAAGCAACTCTACCATTTTTCTTTTAGCCTTAATTATCAGTGGGAGTCAATTGGATTTATTTATTTTTGTCTGCTTCATGCTTTTTACAGTATACACTGGTTTTAGCTTTGGATACAATAAACTTGAAGCCGTACTATCGATAATAATAAAATTAAAGGCCTAATGGTCAAGTAATGACGGACAATTTCGGAGGGTTACTTCTTCTTGCTGTCCACGCCGGTGCTTTGAGAGAGGTGTTTTCTATTGGGGTAGCTGAATGACCACCGGTATGGAAAAGGGCTGTTCATTCGGAATACTGTGCCTGCTCTTCGTGAATTGTTGTCAATTTACGTTTATACTTTTTTCGCTTTTAGTTTAGAGGGTAGGCTATGGGGTTGGATTGTGTTTGTGCATTGTCTATTTTTTATGCTCCCCGACGGGTGAGTATACAGCCGCCGCTTTGTCCGTGCATCTGCCTGTCCGTCACAAAATTTGTCCGGAGCATATCTTTGGAATTCTTAAAGGATTTAACTCAGGTTTCAAACGTTGATAGTGGGCAATGACAGAAATTAAAAGCGCAAGAAGGATAATCTAATAGTATTAATTACCTGCCTAGTTTTTTCATTTCTTTGATTTTCTGGAACATATCTCTAAAAGTATTAAAAGGAATGTAGTGAAACTTAAACTATAAACAGGGGACAATCAGAGAAAGTGCAGAGCGCAAGAACCATAACGTGATCCAAATTTTTAGGAGTAACTTCACTTCTTATTTTTCTCAATTTTATACTTGCGTGGAGAATATCTCTGAAAACATTCAAGGGAATTAAACTGATTTTCACAAATTAATAGAGAGCAATACAAGAAAGTGCAGATAACAAGAACAATAACTCTATTTATGTAGTTTTTGAGTTTTTTCCCTTCTTATTTTTTCTCATTTTTCTCCTAGTCCGGTGCGAAACTCTTTCAGCCTTTATGGAAAGTAAATAAAATTTCACAACTTGATAGAGGGCAGTAAGAGATAGTACAAAGTATAAAAACCATTATTTCGTTCCAAGTAATTTTTATATATTCTCCATCTTATTTTCTTTTCTTTCTTTTCTTTTGCTTGTTTGGAATATATCTATACAACAATTCGAGGGAATCAAATGAAATTCGAAATATTGACAGTAGGCAATGACAAAATATGCACAGCGTAAGAATCATTACCCTGACTCAAGTAGTTTTGATTTTTATAATGATCAGCCATTACGTAAATCGGAAGGATCACCAAAATGGCCAATCATCATAACTCTTAGTGATAGTTTACCGTTATTTTGCAAAAGACGAGATGCCTGCGTTACTGAGTAGATTGCATTTTCTCATTCCTTCACCTCTATTTCTCATTTTAACTGCACTGAGTTTTACAGAGAAAATCATTCCTTCACCAGGATACCCATTAAACTATTGCACACTGGCGGGGATCTATCGGTTCTAGCGAATGACTTATTACTTTAGATACAGAGAGTAGTGTCCCTTGATAATGGTGGCCATGTTTTTCAACGTGGACAAAATTTGATATTAAAAATAATCATGGGAGTAGATTTACAAACTTGGAGGATAAGAATTGGGCATTTTGTACATCCTTGGAAGTGTAGGAACGCTTTGAAATGTCTATTTGTGTCGGGGAAGGCTGCATTTCAATTGTGAGGGGATGTTTGGTATTTTCGCTTCTTTTGCTCATGTGTGGTGACGTGGAGACTAACCCCGGCCCCCTAAAGACGTGCGTCAGGGTGCTAGGGTGACTAGGCAGTCGACATTGGAAACATTTTCTACGGATAGACGGACTTCTGTTGATTCAACTCGGTCTCCATTCTCGGAAAGGGCTCATGAGGCACCGCAGAGTGAGTTGTTTACTTTTTTGGCTCAAATGAAAACAGACTTATCATGCAAAATAAAAATGTCATGACAGAAGTTAAAACCATAAACACGAAAATTGATATTTGTCCCAAAGTGTACAAGACCTAAAAACTGAAAATGAAGAATTAAAACAGTCTAATGCTGAGCTACAGGCTCAACTCAGTTCAGTTTCGTCTAAATTAGATTATCTTGAGGGACAGTCCCGTCGAAATAATCTTCGCTTCAATGGTCTGCATGGCCGATTCGATGAGGACTGGGACGTCACGGAACAAAAATTCAGAGCATTTATAAAGAATGAAATGGGTATGCCGGGTCACGAAGACGTCGAAATCGAACGGGCGCACAGGTTGAAATCCAGGAATAGAAATAAATGCACTGTCATTGAAAAATTTACCAAATTTAAGGACCGTGAAGCCATTTTGAGAAAAGCTAGTGACATTTTCGACTTCGAGTCGCCTTTTTCTGTGCAGGCGGATTATACACAACGGGTTAAAAACATCGTCGTGAGCTGGGAAAAGAGATGATAGCTGCAAGGCAGAAAGGGCAGAACGCGAAAATAAAATATGACAAACTGGTGATTGACAATAAGATCTATCGCTATGATGACGAGACAGAGTCTTCTGTGCTGGTGCGGGACAATAACAAACAACCACGTGGTAATGGTTCGCGTGGCTCATTATTCATGGGATCAGCTGATAACCGACGTCATCTTGGTCACCCGCAAAATTCAGCCAATCAAGATGAGAGCGGGTCAGTGAACGGTGACGATGAGCTCGTGAATGACAGGGCGCGAAATGAAAACGAGGCTATGGGCGGTGCTAGATGCGGTGATGACAGCAACACTGACGAACCGTGCTAGGGAAATGGCCGAGGCAGACCAAATACATGTATAAACAATGTAACTTTAAAAAGAACTGACAATGTGTACATAAACATTCTTACGTGGAACATAGAAGGTTTACAGAAATACAACGATGATTTAGACATGAAAAACTATTTACAGTCTTTCGATATTATTTCATTAGTTGAAACATGGGGTAATTTTGTTGGCGAGTTTAGCAATTTTCTGCATTCTTTTACCGCATTTGAGTTCGTCAGGAAGAGGAAACCGGGTTCAGGAAGAAATAGCGGAGGTGTTTGTGTTTTTGTCAAAGACTGGTTGATGAAAGCGAATTTGATTGAGCGTATATTTCCTAAACTAAGGGGTTGCGTAGTATTACTTTTCAAGTCTAGCAGCTTTTTAAATATGCAGGATACTGTTTTGTATTTCGCATACGTCTCACCACAAGGATCTACTGTTTACAATGATTTGACTGAAAACAATGGCATTGTCTTATTAGAGAATAATATAACTGACATAAAATTTCATTATCCCGATTCGTATTTCTTCCTGGCCGACGACCTTAACGCTCGAACAAAAGATTTCACTGATTATATACCAAAGGATGATCTCCAATACATTTTCGGAGAAACGAGTTATGAGTATGATGAATTTGAGATGCAGAGAAAAAACAAGGATGAGGCATATAATTTGTTTGGAATAACATTAGTTGAATTATGCTGTACGTTTGACATGCATATTATAAATGGGCGTCTTTTTTGATGATATGGAAGGTAATTTCACTTTCATAGCAAACGATGGGGCCTCTGTGGTTGACTATAACATTGCTTCAAGTAAATTATTCTCTAAAATCTCATACTTTAACAGTGAGGATCGTGATGAAAGCGTTCATTTTCCTGTCAAATGTCAGTTTACTTTTCCATGTGCTAAGCAAAATCCACTAATCCATACCGGAGATAAACCTGAGTATTTTTCGACGCAAAATAATGTTTTACGTTGGAATGAAACATTGAAAGAAAAATTTTTAACGCTTTTTCGAGAGAAGTTAACTTCTTTAAAGCAAGACATTACTCAACAAGTAAACAATAGCATTGATACAGCTATCACGCTGGTAACAAATGTATATACATCCGCAGCTAAATGCATGTCAAAGCCCTCTAAAACGCATTTTCAGGCAGAACAAAATCCGTGGTGGGATATTACAGGCATTGACTTGAAACAAGAAAAGTATGCAGCATTACGAAAATTTAGAAAAAGTAATATTCAGTCTGATTTAAGAAAATACAAAGATGTCAGGAATTTGTTTAAACAAACATGTCGATCAAAAAAGAAACATTATCAAAAAGGTTGTAGGCAAAAACTGATGGAAGCTAGCAAGGATCCTAAGAAATTTTGGAAAACTGTTAAAATTTCTCAAACACCGTTGAACCCAAACATTAGTAAATTAAAGTGGCACGATCATTTCAAGTCACTTCTTTTTTCAGAAAATCAAAAGCTAGCCGAAGAGAACCAAAACAATATAGAAAATGATAATACGGCTGTTATTTTAAATGAAGAAATTACGTTGGAAGAAATTATTTCTAGTATAAAAAATCTAAAATCTGTAAAAAGCGCAGGACCAGACATGTTAAGCGCAGAATTTTATAAAAACACTTGTAACGAGATTTCACCAATTTTGAAAGACATATTTAACTGCATTTTAGATTCCGGCGTAAGCCCAAAATCTTTTGGTGAGTCTGTCTTATGTCCCATATATAAAAGTGGCCAAACTAATGATCCAAATAATTTCCGGGGCATTGCGTTAGTAAATACAATGTACAAAATATTTTCTAGTATCTTAAATAAAAGGTTGTATTCTTGGGTTGAAGATAATGAGGAACTGGATGAATCCCAAGCCGGGTTCAGAGCCGGCTATTCTACTATTGACAACATATTTTCATTAAGTGTCGTTGTGCAAAAAAACCTATAAAAAAGAGGGGAGAGATTTTACTGCTTGTACGTTGATTTCAAAAGGCTTTTGATAAGGTTGAGCATGAACAACTTCTCAAAAGTCTTACTAAGAAGGGAATACATGGAAAATTTTTACGACAAAATTAAATCTATGTACTCCTGTTTACAAGCAACTGTTCGCACAGTTAATGGTCAAATAAAAGCATTCCCGTGTAATATCGGTACCAGACAAGGGGACGTAAGTAGTCCATTATTATTCGCTCTTTTTATCAATGATTTATGCACCTTGCTCAGAGAAAAATGTCCTGATGGTATCGTTATAACTGGAGAAGTCCCAGATTTATTTTGTCTAATGTTTGCAGACGATATTGCAAATTGTGCAGAAACTAGAATAAGACTGCAACGTCAATTGGATCTTATAAATGAATTTTGTCAAGCTACTAATATGAAAGTCTACTAATATGACTGTAAATTTAAACAAAACAGAAATCATTGTGTTTCGAAACGGAGGTCCACTGCGCAATTATGAGTCATGGAATTTTAACGGGATACTGTAAAAACTACGTCTGAATACAAATACTTGGGCCTTATCTTTACCCCTAAACTTTCATGGTCTAAAGCAAAACGGAAACTGACAGCTCAGGCTAGAAAAGCAATATTTTGTATAAAGAATTATCAAAGAAAATTTGGCTATTTTAAGCATGAAGAAATATTTCGTCTTTTCGATCCTATGGTAAAACCCATCCTCTGCTATGGTTCTGAAATTTGGGGAACTGAATATTCTGATATATGGAATCAACTCAATATACATTTTGTAGATATTTCTTAGGCGTAAACAGTACGGTAAATAATGCTGTTGCTATTGGCGAGTGCGGACGTCTCCCTCTCTGTGTATTTTATTTCAGTAACGCTATAAAATACTGGTGTAAATTGCTACAGATGCCAGATACTAGGTACCCAAAAAGTTGCTACAAAATGTTGAAATCATTAGATGAAGCAGGCAGACAGAATTGGGCATCGAAAGTTAGAGTTTTATTATACACATATGGATTTGGATATGTTTGGCTGTCACAAGATATAGGAGATATTGGCTTATTTACTTCGCAATTCAAAGTCCGATTGATAGACTGCATGACTCAAAAGTGGCATTCAGATATTACTGATTCTACTCGTTGTGATACATATAAGGAGTTCAAATCATTATTGAATATTGAAAAATATTTATGCATTGACATGCCTTTCTACTTAAGGAAAGCTTTTGCAAGATTTCGTTGTTCTAGCCATAAATTAAATATTGAACTTGGTCGACATCGGGGCATAGCCAGAGCTGATAGAATTTGCTTATACTGTTTTAACCAACTGAAAAGACTAGTTATTGAAGACGAGTATCATGTGTTTTTCATCTGCCCTAATTTTGATGGCATACGTGATGAGTATTTGCATACCTGGTACCGTTCTGGTGATAGTAAAAACCACTTCTATAATATTCTAAGTACGTGTAATCCGGTTTTAATTAAGAAATTATGCATGTATATAAATGAGTTGTTAAAAACAGCGACTCTTTAAATTGAGACAGAGTAACTGGGCTTTACCTGTTACTAACAAGGATCTCACTACTCTTGGTGTGTTTGATGTATATTATGTAATGTATTTTGGGCCGGTGGCCTTTATTTACCAAATAAACGTTTGTATTGTATTATTGTATATACCATACGAAATATATCTCTTAAAATACATATATATATATGATTGGCGCCATGTCAAAAAGATCTGATCACAGTCTGCTCTGTTCATATAAAATGAGTTCTTAATAACTCGGGAATTTATAATGTGTACAGTGAAGACTATGATCAGTTTACGCAAGTGCACATGCAAATTTGAGTCTTTGCTGTATGACACATAGCCTAATGCTCCTTCAATGCATCAGCACTCATATGTCGATACATACCTTTCGGCAACGAAGATAACAAATAACTGCTATAATGAGAACTAATACGAGAGGCACTCCTACTCCTATGATTATCCATACCCATACTGGCGTTTTATCATCACCTATAATTCAAAGCAAGTAGCATTATAACTAAATGTTAAGTCACTAAAACCCGATGTCAGTCCATACTTATTGAGAGTATATTTTATGTAGACAGGTAATATCAATAGACAATCAATGAATTCCTTATCAAGTACCTGCTTGGCGGCTAAGATTCGAACCCACGCCAGCTGAAGCCACTGCGCCTCGTCATATAGTGATACAAGTTATACCGATTCAGCCACTACCCAGCAGGCATATGATGTCGTAATGACGTCATATTGACGTAGATGCGACGTGATGGCGTCGCATCGACGTCAATACTACGTCATTTCGTGCCCGCTGGGTACCTTCTCAAAAAAGAAGGTTAAGCGTGATTCCACCGCAAGATCTGTCGGATAAGGTTACACGATTCAGGAATTTATGCAAACAAACATCGGCTATTCACCGTGTAAATGTTTCACAAAGTAGATGTGTTTAATTTTACTCCCTGTTCCATTGATGTCGTTTCTTTCAACGTCAAATGGAGATTATTCCCATGAATCTTTTTCCAGTATTTTTGTTTTATTTTCTAGTTAAATAGATCTGCACGAAAAACGAAAAAAAAACAAAAACAAAAAAAAACTGAATTGATATCTCATTCCATTTTCCAGGGAGGGAGGTTTCAACACACCAGGGGTTCATTTTTGCCATGACATTTATTTTGCATAACGTGACGTTTCTTTATCGACCTCTCACGAACCTCGTACTTCGCGACGTCAATTACTTCCGAAAAGGCAAAGTCGGTAAAAATGAAACCTTGAGCTGTTTGAACTCTTCTATCTAGAAAACGGAATGAGATATTTCTATGATTGTTTCGGTTTTCATTTTCTTAGACTCTATAGAATATTTCTACATTGCTTTATTGGATTCAAGGATATTTCAGAAACCGCTCTTAGCGCTCAATTTAGTTTGACGCTAAAACAATGAACGTAACTGAGCAGGGTTATAGTTTAAAAATAACATACTTTGAGAAATATTTACACGGTAAAATCTTGATATTATTTCATCAATATTCCATATTAACTTTCATTAAAAACATATCAAAATTTGAGATATATTTATGGGATACGTTTTTTCTCTATTTCAATTTTAAGTGAAAATAAATGCTAATTTCAACAGCTAATGAAAATTAATGTTTGCATCAATACACTCGTAATACGTAGAGATTGGGAGAAGTATAACACAGCTTGATGGACCTCTTGATGGCACGTATTTTGGTAAAGCATTTATTTCAATATCTCAACGGACTGCTGAGCAATGTCGATTATTGCGGATATCTAAGAGCTATAAATTTTGCGCAGAGAAACGTCAAACTATCGCCTTTTCACGACGTCATTGAAATAGTAATTGCTTGTTTCAGGCTCAAAAGGAAGACATTTAGTGAGTAACGTATACGAGGATCGTCCAAAAAGTTCTGTCACTGGACTCATAACTTTGCTCACAGACGTGATAGCCTACCACGGTTTGCAACAATCAAAATAACAATCTTTTATCTTTATACTTATATCAGGAACATGGTGAAAACATGCCATCTGGTTGGGTTATAAGCTCAAATACAGACATGTATTTGACACAAGCCTATCTCAGGATTTTTGTTCTTCTGCTGGCTTGTGATTCATACTGCATATCTCGTCAATTACACATCGCAGAATTTTGAAATTTTCAGGGTTGTCGTCTGTTGCATTCTGTGGAGCACTACATAAAAATCAGCGACTTTTGTCAATTATATGCGATGCAAAAGATTGATATCTATGGTGTCACAGAAATATGGTGAAATACTCAGTCACGTGATTTTCAAGGACCCACGGTGCCTTCATTTTAGGGAACTTTTTTGAAATTTTGATTGAGATCACATTGTCATGATCTACTGCAGTAAATAATATACATTTATGAACCTTTTATACTTAGAACATGACTTAGTCCATTTTCCTATGGCGCTGTGTGCATGATGTTGTGATTACGGAATGCTGTAAACTCATTAAAGTGGACAGAATGACTTGGAGATTTTTTAGCAACTGAGATCTCGTAGGCACCAGGCAGCGATTAGAAACGTCCCCTTATTGGACATTGCAGGTGTTGCATCTACTAATTTGCCAGTAGGGTGAGGGTACCCTTCTTTTAAAGCAGATTGTGAATCTTATGCCATTGATACAGGAATCAGTTTTTTTACAGCTATGTGATAAAAAACAGGGTTTTAGAATGGTTTTCATTTTAGGTGAATACCACCCTTTCGTTTTTGGATATAAGCCAGTGACAGAACTTTAGGTTAATAGGTGAAATTGGATGCTATTGTTGTTTTCAATTGAGTAGCTGAATGCCCACCTCTCTGGTACACAGCTGCTTATTCGGTTTACCGTGCGTGGCTTTTGTGAACTTTTGGCAGTGTATGCATAAACTTCCTTCCCTTTCGGTCTGAGAGCGGAATTTGATTGCATTAGTTCCTGATCATTGCCTTATTATCATTTTTACTTGCCACCTTCATTTAAGTTTCAAGAATTCTCACGCATAGCCACACAAACACGGGAGAATACAAGAGAGAAAAAATAAAGAATACAGAAAGGTATAACAAGGCAATAAAAGCTCCCACCCCCTCCCAGAAAAAAAATAAAAAAATGCAGAACAGTTCCATGCAAATGAAAAGTATACATCTGAAAAGCCCTTCTCGGGCTAAAGAGCTCATAAAATACCAAGACCTTTAATGAAACCATATGTATGGCTGATCTCCACGTCAATCTATCAAACTTCAAAAAATAGTAACGAAATCATGGACTATAACCTTTAGCGCTTTTGGCTATTATCGTAAAGCTAATAGACAAACACGCACCTAAGAGTCACTTAGGCCCGATTTCACGTCGAACTTAGAACACGGATTAGCATTCGGAACACCAACATTTTTATTTGCGCATTACGGTAAAATAAACAACGGAGTAGTTAAAATGAGTTCTAACTGCGACGTGAAATCGGGCCTTAAAGTTAATTAAATAAAACCGTCTTCACGCATGCTATATTCCTGAAAATAGATAGAGACATATGTAAACGCCCTAAGCGTTGCACCGCACTTAAACGGTGTTCGTAAATGTCAACATTTCACTAATTCGGTTGAAATTGACAGGAAACTATTGTCATATGGTGGCATATGAGAATCGTTAGAAAGGGTTCCTCGTCATCGGCAACATGCTACCAGGTAAGTAAACTATTAAATATCATGAAGCGAATCCGTGTAGGTATAAGTAAAATCATCTACTCTGAACAGTTACTCTTTATTTCCAATGATTCGGCAATGTTTTGCCTTTGTCGAAATTATAACATATGAAACAGTCTACATATTTGAGCGTTAACATCACTCTCAGTATTCAAACATGGAATCACGGAAACGGCGTTGCGTCAAGATAATGTACAGCGCGCCGCCTTCGTAGTCAAACATTGACGGGACGTAGACGGGATGAGTAAATGAGATCCAGACCATCCTGCGTATCCACGCAAAATCACCAGGATCATAAGTGCATATCAATCAAATATTCAGATGATATGAATATTTGATAGATATTTGAAGATAACGTACAAACTGACTGAAATTTAGCTAATATTTCACCGTTTCTTTGTTCTTGCCTGAGACCACTAAAGTGAACCTACCTATTTCTTCCGTCACATTTGGGCCGTGGCAAACGGCGAGCGATTCTGCTTTGATAAACAGCTTTGTACATAATGTGTAGTTTCGATATTAATTTTTAAATTAATGTTTGAATGAAATTTGGGCATTTTGGCATCATATTTCTTTTTAAGACATATTCAGCCTATATGAGAGTGGTGGCACTCGTTATCACCTCAAATAAACAAATCCTTTCCCAGTTCCCAAACTTCAAAGGATTTAAATATCTAAGTGATTCTGAGTGTCATAAAATCCCTTCACTGTAGCCTCAACCTGTAGGAAATAAAAGGTCTTTTTAGGTCCCCCGCTGATTCCTTTTCTTATATCTCCATATTCCAATAGACAGTCATTAGGGTGTTATGAAATCAAAAAAGTGTCTTTAAATAAAGCCATTCGGAACATAAATCGTGATTGCAGTGGTGAGCTTTCCTGAGAATTTTCAGTAAACAGAACAAATGGCAGAACGTGAGAAGAATTCCGTTTTAAGTAATGATTGAATTATGTCCCCTTAAATGGAAACAGACGAAACATTCAGACACATTATGACTTTTTCAAATTTTGTCACATTCTTCAATGATGTTACGATTGTTCAAAACTGGATGACTAAATAAATGAAATAGATGACTCTAATTTCACTATGTAATAAAACTGTACTGAGGAAAAGAAGAGCTCGTCAAACATACTGAGAAATATTTATACTCGTATGCGGCGGTTAATGAATTTTGGCGATAATGTTGGTACCCAACGAGGATTTAAACCTGCCACCTTCTGCACCATAGCCGACCGCCTTTAACCACTAGACCACACGCCTCGCTTACAGATTTTACATGTCTCTAAAGTAGTGGCTTTGCCTCGACCAAGCATATATTAAACCACTAAAAGGTGAAACTCTTAAACAATTATTTATTTGGTGTAGGCTTAGAAACACTGAAAAGCTGTAACATTGCTGTGCATACACAAAAAGAAAAACAGTACCTCCGGGCTTGCTTTCTCCATGTCTGACACATTGTTTGCCTTCAACCTTGGTACCCTCAGGACACACGCATGTATTGTTTTTGCAGGTCGACTCTGGTATTGGGTCCAAGCAGTCAGCTTCCGATGTGCATGGGTCTCCTAGTTCTGGAAAGAATAGTAACTTTAATCTAGTATTGCGCAGTGAGTTTTAACATTTCAACATGGCAAGTGTCTGGTTTAATAAATGCTGTGTTTTCTTTTCTTTTTAGAAATAATACTGTAGTGTTTCGTATTTCATACAAACAGTGTAGGCCCTGAATGAACTCCGTGTGCGATCTAGGAGTTCACTGTGTGCGGAACTAAATTATTAAATTGTTTATCGTTAATGAAGAAAACAATTCGCTTAGATAACAGGCATTCGTAAGACAAGAAGGCATACATGAACGTACTAAGCAAGGGGAAATGGTGTATACAAACTATGAGCTTTCGACCATATCCGTTTTATGAAAATTGTACTATGAATGTATTAAATGTATCTCATAGTTGAATAAATTATTGTTTAAACCAAGCAAAAGTCGAATGGTGAAATTGAATATCATGTGTTATTTTTCTATTACCTTCGTCAAGAAGCACGTAAGTCCGAGAAGTCAGTCAGACTGAACTGAGTCCGTCCAAATATTTACTGACGTTCTGTTTGACAAAGGTAAGAGCTAAGTGACTGGTCCGAATGTACATAGAAAAATATTTTTCATTTCACCATGGACGGTACAATTTAATGCACATACTTGACCCACGTAGTAGGAACACGCCTTAAAGCTATAGGCACGCACAGACTATGAATGCTCAAATCTGCCTGCCCATATGGGAATCAGAGATAAGTTGTTCAATACAAACGGCATCGTTAGTTCAAGTTCAATACTAACAGCATTGTTAGTGCAATTGACTGGAATTTTTTAAACGTTTTGTCTGCAAAAACACAGCCATTTTGTTTTTGCCGAAAACGTGTAAGGAACTCCTTTTATCAGCAAAGAACATTTGATTTCATGTGTTCTAGATAATTTAACGATTTCTCGACTAACACCTTTGATAAGTCAACGAATATTTGAATAACCGGGCCGGCCCTGATCTTCACCTTTGGAAAAACCAGATACCTCTGGACCATTTTTTATGATACAGATAAATTATGTATTCAGAGCGAATGAGTGAACTCGGGTTTAACGTCCCACAACAACGTGGTCATATGGATATGGGAACTCGGTTTGAAGTCTCATCCGAAAGACCGGAGAAGGGGGGATCGATCTTGCGACCCCTGGATTGGTAGTCCGGAGTGTTATCCAGTACACTACAGCCGCTCCTATGTATTCATAATTTTCAAGACTGAAAGCCAAAGTTTGAACTTTTGAACAGTCCTGGCACTTTATCAACACTTAATATCATGCCCCTTGAACTAATAGAAAGGTCCCTTTGCGAAACGCTGAAAAACTTGTAGTTCAGAGTTAACTGTTTTCCCTACTCTCGTTTTTGTTCGAGTTTCTTGACTTCACCTTCATTCAGTACAAATACTCTTCTTTCTGTAAGTGCTGCGATGTGTATCAAAAAATGAACTCTATACACAGTTCCCAGAATAGCCGCTAAGCTCCTCCTGCTTAGTTACTGTTAATACGTCTCACAAGCTTACACAAAGATGGCGGAAAAACAAATGGCAAATGCAAGTGTCTGCTAAATATTGGCGATCTATGGCGAAGAATCAGCCTCCTCATGACCTACACATGGCAGTTGGCGCATCATGCATTTCCGATGCGTTCTGTTCTTGCAGAGCAGGGTAAGGTTACCAGTAGTGGTGTTAGTTTGTTTTCTTTAAACATGTATACATCCTTTCATTACCTGTAAGGTAAAATCACGGACTCGTGTTCGATATTGACCACGTGCGATTTGTTTGTGAGACTATGTCACGTGCTAAGTTGTCGTTGCATTGGCCAGGTATACGCTATCATGTGATTTTGAGTGACTTTCTGGGCTCGGAACTGTGTATTGGTTTTAAAGTTATTGCGCCTCAACGTCAATAATGTTTAGCCACGACACGACAAATACCAACAAAATGGCATGTGCGCCAAGCAAACACGCAGACGCTTAGCTAGCCTTTAAGTGCACTGCAAGACTCTGATAAGACTGGGCGGATGCCCAGGCTGATCCGAGCCTTAGCGTGGCGTACATACCACGTAGTTGATTATGTCATATCGTGGCCCAATCGTTATTTTAATGTTATGCACTCGCTTACCTCGTTTTGTACAAGTAGGTTGAGTACCACTCCACGTATAGTTACTCTGACAAACTCTTGCAGCGTCGTTACTTATGATAAATCCGCTAGAACACGAGTAAGTGGCTTGGCTTCCAATCGTGTCACCATCAGTAGATACCTGTCCGTTTTCAGGACTAGACAGACCAGGACAAGCTTCTGCAAAAAGCGGATGAACGTACCGTGAAACTTTAAATATTGGAACCTGTCTAGACAGGCCTGAAGAAACAGTGCAGACGTAGGTAAGACTGCTTCTAGGAGAAATCTGATGAGGGTCTGTAACTACTTGCCATTCTATCTGCATCTTTTCGACATATTACGGTATTAAAATTGAATTTTTAGAACCATTGGTGTAATTATTTTAGGTTCCCAGTTTTTAACAAATTTTACTATAAGTTGTTTATGCAACTGTGGAAGGCAAAAAAAGAGTTAATTCTCCGCTTATGGTTGAAAACAGAAACATAAATCTTGTAGTTTAATGTTATCATCCTAGATTTAGTAATGTTACTGGCATAGAACCATTATACACATGGCATCACATTGAATAATGTTTGTGCACCTACTCTTAAAACTGTTGTGATTTATGCTTTTATCCGCATAAATAGCCAGATAATATTGCAGTAATAAATGGTAATGATTGACAATCAGAAAGAGGAAATAAATGCAGGTTTTCCAACCAATAAGTATTTAAAAAATACAAGTATAGACCTATAAGCACACAGGTTGGTTTGTCGCCGCTCCAAGTACCATCTAACTGACAAGTCCTTGATGAATTCCCACTCAACGAATAACCACTATTACATTCATAGATGGCAGTCTGGTCCACTGTTAAACCGCTGTCTGTCGTTACTTTCCCATTAGCTGGATTATTTAAATCTGAGCATACTGAAATAAAGAGCTGAAAGTTCCAGTCTATGGCGACAATGTGCATAGAGCAAATCCTCAAAAATCAGCCCGTCTATATGCGCAATTTACGGACTATGAAGACGCTACATATTGCACAGCAAAGTACGGACGCTGATTTTAGTCTAAATTGTTAAAAATACTTGAGTGTCCAGATTCAACTAAAAGGAGAGACACAAGCATATTTAATGGGATTTCCAAAACGTACTGTTACTAATTACCTATAGACTCTTGCCTTAAAACAACGTGGAACATCATCAATATTTCATTGCTCAGATACCAAGGTGGCGCTTCGATTTTGTTTCTATTTGGTTGTTTTATGTGTTGTTTGTTGCTATGTCTGTCATTGAAAGAAGTATTGCGTGTAGATTCAAGGCTGACCCTTTGGCCACCTACATGGGAAATGGCTGTTCATATGATGTTTTCGATGGTGATTAATTTTGTGCTGTTTTTTTTCACACAAAGTCATGGTGTCTCGGGTGTGATTTGGGCTAAAGTTGTGTCAGTTCCTGAGAATGTTTCCAAATACTCTTGTACTTATATGTCTCGCATGTATGAATATAAGGTTTGACGCATGATATTTGCAAATTTTAATGCGTAGGGCAGATTGTGTGAGTGCTCAACACTACAGTGTTTAAAATATTTCACGCAGTTTCGTAACTCAACGGGTATTAAATGCAACAAAAGAGACCAACATGAGCCTCCCCCATTGTAAAATTCGGCATTCGATAGACACTGTATCTTTCATATTAATAGAAAATGTTAAACCTATGTTTGCCAAGTACATTATAAATGGAGCTGTACAAAAAGTGCAGAACCGACGGCGTCTGATCAAGGTCTGTACAAATGGATATTTGTCCTTAAATAGAACAAAAATGTAATAGATAATATAAAAAAAAATAATGAACAAACGGATTAATCTATTATGGAAGGACAACGAAGTCCATCAGGCATAAATGGATAAAACATTATACCTATTGCTGTGCAGACTGGCTCATTGCCATCCCACGTTGCATTTAATTGGCACGTTCTTGATTCCTCGCCTTGTAGTTCGTATCCATAGTTACATTCGTAGGTGGCGTTCTTACCAACTGTTGAAACACCATCAGTTGAAACTTCACCATTGGGTGGATTAGTTAAAATAGAGCATTCTGAAAAATATAAATAATGCATTATGATAAAGCAGAAATTTTCATTTCTCGTATGAATCCTAATGACCGCCCCTGTTCTAACAAAAGGCCCTTGCCTCTTTTCCGAATAAAATCATTTATTAACTTGCATTAATTCATGTTTGCTATCTCTGAATGAAGCAACTCTTTGAACTAGGACAACCCTTAAAGGCAAACAATACTCCTAGAGGATAGGAGCAAATTCTTTACTTTTAAGAGTTGACCCCAAGAAAGAAGGGAGGCAAAATTGTTGAGTTGCTTACTCTGTAACTGTTAAATGAGAGATTATGGTCGTGTTTTAATACTACACTATAGGCTCTAAATGACGCCTCCTCCAACCCCCTCTGTCGTAAAATGCCACTCCCTGGCCTTTAATAGGACTAGTACGGTGGCTTAATTTGTCTGCAAACATTCATATCTGACCCAGACATGCCCTATATCTATAAATGCGTTGTTAGGTCACAACACTTAGATATTTCTCTGTGAAAACTGCTCATATTTGTACCCAATAAAAGGGGTGGGGGAGGGTATCAATAAGGTGGGTTTTCTGCATCCTACCAAAGTTTTCTTTTTTTGGCAGATGGTATACTCCAATGTGTCTAGTTTATCGGACCATATGTGACTTTGGTCGGAAAGCCCTACTTACTGAGCTATGAGTCCACAGAAGTGGGTCGGGTAATCCAACATGGTTTTAGCCTGTCTTGTAAAAACATTCTCATTTGGTAGAAGAGTACAGCAGACAGACAGGATTAGATAAAGTGATGAACAGAACATCTAAACTATATTTCCATATCATTTTATTTGGTTTAATTTGAACATATGTTGTCAAAAAAGACTTCCTTTGACATTCAGCATTTTTTTTATATTTTTGTCCTCAATTTTCAATAGTTCTTGGCCTTATTGTTAAATAAACAGACCAGTTGTCATCAAACTAATGCCAAGGAAGCACCCTGAGCAGGACATTCGGATGATGTGACCAGAATTTCACAATGGTATAGTTTTCATGGTCGACTAAACACATAAACTTGCTTGGAAGATGTTTTTCATTTAATTTTGACCTAGAATTACGAACCTTTGGCCAAATTACTACTTTAACTGCTATATTATGCCCTACACCCCGCCACTAAAGGTGAGAGAATACATATTGGCTTCAGATCGGATCTCCTATGCGTCTGCATCTTTGTCTGTGTCACATACTTTGACCTTGGAAACAAGGTCAAGGTCAGATTTTGATGACCTTGACCTTGTTTCCAAGGTCACAGAAGGACTTAATATATGACACATACACAAATACAGATGCCAACGAGATCCTCACTGAAGCCATTATGTATTCCCTCACATTTAGTGGCGGGGGCGTGGGGCATTATATAGCAGTTAAAATAGTAATTTGACAAAAGGTTTGTAATTTTAGGTCAAAATAGAAAGAAAACAATCTTCCAAGCCAGTTTATGTGTTCAGTCGACCATGAAAACTATACCATGGTGAAATTTTGGTCACATCATCTGAATGTCCTAGTCAAGGTGCTTCCTTGACATGAGTTTGATGATAACATGTCTGTTTATTTAACAATAAGGCCAATAAATATTGAAAATTGAGGACAAAAATATAAAAAAATGCTGAATGTCAAAGGAAGTCTTTTTTGACAACATATGTTCAAATTAAACCAAATAAAATGATATGGAAATATAGTTTAGATGTTCTGTTAATCATTTTATCAAATTCTGTCTGTCTGCTGCACTCTTCTACCAAATGAGAATGTTTTTACAAGACAGGCTAAAACCATGTTGGATTACCCCACCCACTTTTGTGGCCCATAGCTCAGCAAGTAGGGCTTTCCGACCAAAGTCACATATGGTCCAATTAACTAGACACATTGGAGTATACCATCAGTTAAAAAAAGAAAACTTTAATAGGATGCAGAAAACCCACCAAACCCCCCCCCCACCCCCCCTTTGAGTTTATTGGGCTAATCATATCCGTTCTCGAGTCAAGGAACACACTACAAAACATTATTATTTTATTTGCTTCCTGGCTCTGTCTTTTATTTGAGTAGACACCATCAAACGCGTTCCTCACGAAACCTGAAGAACTTATGAAAACACTAAGGGCGGCAGGTAAACCATGAATTTATGGAGGTATTCTAGGAAAGATGTATGTCTGTCATAGCTCTTGTGATAGGTACATGTATCTGTTCTTTCTTGATGCCTTAATTTGTTCCGTTTCTACGCCTTTTGCAAGCAGAAAAAAGGAATAAATAATGCACGCTGCATCGATATTGAAGCAAATACAAACCAAAGTATTGTTAAAAAGCAAGACACAAAAGCAGCCCCTGCTTCATTGAAGTTCCCTGCTTCAAATATGCTTCATGTGATTTTAAACCCAGCGGATTTGATGTCAGCAAGTTCTTCATATGAAATCCAAGAGGCTTAGAAAGGGCTTCTTTATACTGTACAGTGGTAGACTAATACAGGACTGCAAATGTGTTTCAGTGGATACTTGCATGTGCTTGAAAGGTATTTTTGAAGCTTTCCAATTTGCAGATCTAAGTCCATTTGAAGCGCTTAATGAAAGTTTTTGGACAATGCTTCGTTTGGACTTCTGTATTGTAGTTATATAAATATACAAATTAACATCTGTGATACAAGGTCTTCAGCAGCAGGGGCTTTAACTGCACTTTAGTCGTACTTTAATTGTATTTCCTTTGCACGTCATTAGGGCACTTCATTGGTACCTTATGTGCACTTCAAGTATACTTTACTTGTTGCTGGGAAGAATGATCTTTACGAAACGGAGAACACGCCGATACGCTGACTTGCTGATCTACCAATCGCACGTTTGAGACCCGCTGGAGGCGGCATTCTTTCCAACCGTAAACGGAGTTCCATCACACACAACCTTTTAGCCTAACCCTCCCACTGCCCTGATATAATTGAAATATTGTTAAGAAGGACGTAAAACAGCAAGACCATCTCTCCCTAGCATCTGATCAAACAGATCTCTTGTTATGAAATTACTCTAAAAATCCAGTACGACAATAAGCGGAAATAAATATCATGCTTGAAATAGCCATTAAACATAATATGAAAATAGGCACTGCCTTTAGGCGAGCACTCCGCTGTTTATGATGTAAGGGTGGTACGATAAAGCCCCTTACCTGTTATCAAGTTAACTCTAAAGTTTCGGACATAGTCGAGTGTACACATTGATCTGACTACTCATTTTACGATTCTGGATTCCATCTCACAAGTTGCCGTTTGAAATATGTAATAAAATCATTGCAACTCAACAACTGCAAACTCCGTCTGACAAATGGATGAGAAACTGACCAATAACAACTCTTCCCGGCTAATCTTTCCCCTCGGAAAACTGGCTATATTTTTTTCAGTTTCTTCTCTGCGGCGCTTTCTATTTCCTTTAAACTTCACCCAACGCCCAGCCTCTTTGCATTTTGTTAATCACCAGGTACCAGGTAGTGATCTACGCACGAAAGAGGTAAACGTTGACGCCATCTTGATTTTTTGGAACGGAACGTTTGACGTAACGTAGCGACACTAATACGTCTCTTCCGTTTGGTGTCGCTTTGAAAGAAAACCCATTGAAAGCAATGTATTTCAAAGGCAAAAATCTGCTTTACCAATCCTCCCGCTCTTTCAAAGCTTCGAAGGAGCTTTGAATTGCAGGCGCATAGATGTTCACTATGGACATGACGTTGCTGCTATTATGGTTAATGACTATTTTGAGCAGGAAAGGGCCTTATAAAACAACATTTACTTCTTTTTCAACGTTGACTGAACGTGGCCAAACTTAAAAAGACAATACCGTATACTGTTTAATGTGGTACATTCCCTTAAAAACTTGCTAAGAGAATCTACTCATATCTGGCTAGGCCATTTCTCACACTAAGAATCCTTCCCAGGTTTGCATTAATTTCTTAATTTACCAGAGATAAATGGTCCTGTAGCTCACCTGAGACTTAACTATAAACAGACACATTTTGTCAGTTGGCTCATTGGTTGCAAAATTTAAAAATGTGGCTTCAGAAGAATGCATATTTCGCTTTTGAAATCTCAGTGACCATGACCAAAAATCAGAAATTTACCTTTACCTTTGTTGATCTTACGTCTTCATACATTCATTAAGATAATCATATTTTCCGACTGATTTATCTAGGCTTAAAACGTTTTATGTGAAATCCACTTCCCTTATAAACGCATAAGGAACAAAGTTGAGCTTGCAATAAATTAGGTCACGATCAATGCAGGTCATAATTTAAAAAATAGAAACATGTTAACTAATAGGGCCCCGTCTTTATATGGGACTATTTATGGCTTTAAGTCATATGTCACCAACTGGAAATAACAATAAAACCTTTCAGTTTTAAAGTTATAGACTGGCTACAATTTCTATACTAAAAATAATTAAGGAGCATAACTTTGCAAAAATGTAGATGGAGGTACAATTCTTGTTCTCTGAAGATTGTCTAATAATATGCTTTATGTTTGAAATAACCTGTGAAAAGATCTTTTGCCGTTTTAAAGCTACAGAGTGGACACGATTTCCATACACAATATGACAAAGGGGCAAAGTTCTGTAAATCAATATAGGCTAAGTTATGGTTCCTGTTCTCTGCATATTGTCTGAAGATATTTCATATTCATTACCAAGTTTTGTGATAGTATCTTCAACCGTGTTAAGGTAATAGAGCCGACATGATGTCTATATAGAAAATTTTAAAGGGGTATAACTCTGTAAAAATGTAGATTGAGTTATGATTCTTTTTCTCTGCACATCATCTGACGATGTTTTATATTTGTATAAAGTATTCGTGAAAATATCTTTGAGAGTTTTAAAGTTATAAAGCAGACACGATTTCCATACTAAAAGTACAGGACAGAATTCCATAGAAAATGCAGGTGGAGTTACGGTTCTTGTTTTCTGCACATCACCTGATGATGCTTTATACTTGTATTAAGTTTCCTGAAAATCTTAAACGGTGTCAGAGTTATAGAGCGGACATGATTTCCAAACCTAAATTTACAAAGGGCCTAATTCAGTTAAAATGTGGATTGAGTTATGGTTCTTGTTCTCAGCAAATTGGCTGATGAGGCACTATATTTGTACCAAGTTTCGAGAAAATATCTCAAACGGTTTCAGAATTTTATGGACCGGATATATTTCCATACACAAAATTACAAAGGGGCATTATTCCGTAAAAATGGAGATGGAGTTATGGTTCTTGTTCTCTGCATATCGTCTATAAGGCTTTATATTTGTACCAGGTTTCATGAAAATGTCTAAAACGGAATTGATAATGTTGATGGACAACAGAATCTCTGTGACTTTGAGCACAGGTCAAATAATGACATTCTCCTAAATCAAACAATGTATAGTATTCCTCTAAACTATTGAGAAATATTTGCAAAGTGAAAATTAAGAGCTGGTAGTTAACAGATCATGTACAGACTTTATAGCGTACCATACTTAGTTAACAACATCCCTCTGTGAATTTTAGCATACCGGTATTGCTCATAAGTTTGAGGTCACAAATGTTATCTCCACTGGAACTCCGCCGTCCACAGATTTTTGTCCGATTGGGAAATATACACCCTTTCCAAATAAAATCAATATTTGTATAAAAGATAATGATAAAGCAAGTATTTACGATTAGCTGTCTCATTTAGAGATAAAGCGCTGACGAACTTAAAAAAATATGTTAGCTTGTCAGCTGTAGATGCTGTTGACTTCCGAACATGCGGCTTTATTTAAAAATAGTGCCCAAAATCGGGGTAAATTGCAATTTTGGCAAAGGGTATATGATCTTGTTCATTCTTATTCAATATATCTCGACGAAAACGGCTTCCCCCACATAGTTTTTGTAAGGCTTAGATAACATGCTTTTAAGGATATGCGTTATGACATGATTATCCGTACCTTGCCAGAAATATTTCGTTCATATCACTAACAGATCAGAATATGTTTTGTTGTTAGACGAAGTCTAATAAAATCATCGTTGGCGCCAAAACTTGACTTGATCTCTGTATGGAAGAGAGCATATGTCATGGAATTGTTATTCACCTGTCAGAAGATTTAGTTACATTAAAAATGTTATTATTTGCACTTTGCATTTAGTTTTAAATATGTTTTTCACTTTAACGCTGTAATGATTGATAGAGTTAAGCAGAACGCGAGAAACGCAAATGCCGATGGCTTGAGAAAAAAATGATTCTATGGTGCGAAAAGTCTGTCGTAGTAAAAAAGTAGTTCAGGCTGTACTCCGTGCGTAAATTTACCGGAACGGACCTAAGTACCGGGTCGGACCGGAACGGACCCTTATTATTCATATTTCCAGCCGATTTTTGAGATATTTTGATACAATCTACACGCGCAGATTAATTCAAGGCCCTACCTATGACTAACATGTATTATCTTAACTTGCAACCCCTGATTTCATCCACCGACTTGATACATATAGTTCTACATATTTTCTATGGCTGAAATGTTGGTCATGATACTATGGAACAAAAATTCGGGAATTTTTGTGTTTTTCATTCGCTTCAAGTCTTGGAAGTAAAAGATAACCCGATTTTTGTTTAAGATTATATGATTTTAAAGTGGAACGCATATGCGTGGGGTATTAAGAGGCCTACCCATGGCGCAAAATACTCAAAGAGTATTTTGACTAATATCTCTAATTGATTTGCGCTAGATGGCATACAGAATATGTATTAATATTAAACAAGAGTTATTTAATAAAAATTATTACAAATATCTACTGAAGATAGGGGAAAACTGGTCCGTTCCGGTGTCCGTTCCGGTAATTCAGTCCATTCCGGTCCGTTCCGGTAAATTTACGCACCCCGCTGTACTGAACCGGGTAAAATACAGTACCGTATCATCGGAAGCATATCGGAATGTACCGAAGAATGTCAATAATTTACGGACCAGTTTGGTTTCTCGCCATCGTGGATAACCCCAACATAAGGATACTGCTATTCAATAATAATATCAGACATGTGATACAGCTGATAAGACAAATAGGGAGATTTTCCTCTACTTTTTTTTCAAATAGGGAGAATGATTAAACAAAGAAGGGAATTCTTGTATTTTGGTAGGGACATCTGAAATTACAAATAGGGAGATGTACAAGACATATATGGGGAAATTCTGAAATTCCAAATAGGAAATGGGCAATTTAAACAGAAAAAAAAATTATTTGTTTCAAATATGTCTTCTTTCACTTCGTCTTATATCTTTCTTTTAAAGATATTTCTTGTTTCCCTTTTCTTCAATAGTCTTCGTATATTAGAGAGATGTTCCAGATAAGCTTTTCGTATAACCTTAATCACGCTATTGACGCTATTGCTGATAAAATGAAACTACGGAAGCATAGAAGTATAAAACCAATAAGTAAAAGCGGTTCGTGTGATATTTTCATTTCATGTCAAGCCGAATTTGTGAGCGAGGCATAGACATCTGTTTGATGTTGCTGCGTCTGTCCGTTTGTGCGTATGTGGACATGACTTTTGAAATATGAGCCGCGACACGAGAAAACCAACAATGTGGTTGTGCGCTCAGCGCAGACTCAGATCAGTCTTGGCATCCATCCAGACTGATCAGCGCCTCCGCTAAACGCTTAAAGGGTAGCTAAGGGACTAAGCTACATCAATGCGGACAGCGAATACCCTGATCAGACTGGGCGGATGCCCAGGGTGATCTGAGTCTGCACTGGGCGCACAACCACTTTGTTGTTTTTCTCGTGTCGCAGCTCATATTATATTGACCTTCTCCCTTTCAGACCCTTTATATCCCAAACACACCAACCACTGCAGGTGGGTTATCCAAAAAAGTAAATCGCCGTAACGTACTCAACCTGAAAACCGGAACAAATGAAGTATAGGCCTTTTTCCTGTATTCAGTCGGTAGATTTTTTGAGGGAGTTTGATTCGATTTAGGCACCTAGTGTCTGCTATGCATAGGAGATGGTGAGAAAACTATGCATAGTTCACTAAGTCGCTGCGGTCTTCCAATATCCGAACAAGTGACCTCGAGTGATAGATTGGTTTCTGCATTTGAAGCACAACTAAAGGTCACATACCCGAAATATAGGTTGCCGCAACCTAGTTCATTTTAAGACTGGTGAACATGTTCTTTTCCGACAGGCCGTAAGTACATTTCTGTCTCTGTCCATTTGCATCACAAAAGTGTAATACTATACCAAACTCTATGGTTTGAGGGCTGGATTTGGATTTTGATTGTTTCAGTTCCTGGTCTTTGCATACTTTTTACTTCTAACATGTCATCCACCCTACCATTCTAGAAAGTAGGTCGCCGCGACCTAGGTTACGCCACATACACGCCTATACCACTTTCTGATAGGTGTCGCGCATCTCAGCTACCAAGCATCCCAAATCACAACATCCAGTCCTTGACTAACGGTCACCTGCCCGAAAAGTTGACAGCCGCGACCTGTTTTACTGACAAGTATATGCACCATCATTATCATTACCTAAATTATCGCCATATACTGTCGGTCTTTTTTATCCCGGACTTAAGCCCAACACACCAGACATGCTAGCAGAAGCTATGTGGGTTTATTTATTAGCTGAAGCTTAAGTTTTATGGGCGTATGGAATGAAATAAATACTTTTAGAAAACCGAATTACAGTGTGGGAAACGCGATAACAAAGATACAGATGCACGGACAACACTGCGGATGTGTGCAGATTGTACTAATGCCAAACAGATATACTTCATGAATATTTTTAACATTTCATCTATTTTTTCGGGAGTAAACCCCCTTCCCCAGGGGTGTCCCCCGCAAAACCCATGATATCCAGTTCAACCAAGATTTGACTTTGTGGCCTGGAGTGAATTCAAGAATCCCGGGAAAAGCATTCGAAGTTTATTTTTATATCATTTCCCATATTTTATTACCTGGCTTCTCACTGATGAAAACATAACTGTGCGCACAGTTTCGAAATAATTTGTGGGGACATATTGATTTTGGCTTATCAGTTCGTCTGTCCGTTCGTGATGTATATTTGTACCATATTTGGATCTTATATTTGTACAAAGTTTCCTAAAACTACTGACAGGCAGACAACTATGGGAAAACGATATGTCGTCCCTCCTATTTCATTCCCATGGAACCATATACCATTACGCAACTGTATATACCGATACCTTTAACCTTGATGCAGCATAAGGGACTGTTGCGAAGAAGCTACCTCCCAAAATTTTGTATTGGAAATGCCTAATATTGCACAGGAATACCCGAGGTCTCCTCCAGCTGGATTATGGCACCGCCAAACAGTTAGTACTAGAAGCTGTGCACTTCAGCTTACGTCATCAGCATACATGTGAATTAAAAAACTAAACGTCCCTGATTCAAAACAGGTACCCAGTTACTGCTAGGAGGACAGAGTTTTTCAATCGTTGACCCGGCGGGCGACTCAAATGTACGACCTTCTGCGCAGAAGAGCAGAACAGATTTCTAGTCTTCTTTTTTGTTTACTGTACCGTTTTTCCGTCCACTATAACCTTCATAATTTGAGGGTTAAAAATTTCGAAAAGTGAAAAATAGGTTTTTGTGATATTTTGTCATATTTTAGAGGTGTTGCATGCGTTTTGGAAAATTACGTTTTCATGGCACATATCAAGCGCAAATTTCACAGATATGTGAAAAATGCGTTCGAATTCTGTGAAAAAAGCGACCGGATTCGTCACACGTGTGAAAAATGCGTTCTGTGAATATTTCGGTCTCACAAGGCTCATATCAGCTTGCGCATTCTGCGCAGTCTGATCAGGGTATTTCTTTTACGAATATGCAATCCCTGACAAATGGGTAATGAATGACAATCTTTCGTATTATGGTTTGATATTTGATAAACATCAGCATATTAAAAATTAGAGAATTAACGAACGAGATTTGTATTCATTTTGCAAATTATAGGTAGAAACATTCCGATACAAAGCATGAATTCGGGCCCCGACTGTCTTTGTGACGTTTGGGGAAGGCCACGTCAGAGTCGACGCGACGTCATTCACGTCATGACTGCAGACCCAACGTCCCCCACGTCACGCGCCAGCCAGGCTGGTGCGCAGGTTAGTCTGTGTTAAACAGTAGTCACCCATAAAATAATACAGCTTCTATCTTCGGATTGTCAGGATTGACTGAGACTGCTAGGATTAATTACAAGCTATAGCTGTCATTTTAGAAATTGCACCTGAATGCAAACTTCCACTGGTTTGGCCGTATTGTTGCATGAATTTAACCAATTCGCTAATGGTTAGGAGCGGAGGAGAGTCTGATCCGACTGAGCAGACGAACAGGCTTATCAGGGTCTTCCCCGCTTCCACGAATATGCGCTTACTACGCACGCTTAAATTTTTGACTTATCACCATTTTGTCAATTTTCCTGTCCGACAGTGTTGAAAGGGCTGTTAGGTGAAAGAACCCAATTATTTATTCTAAAATGTATTCCCTGCACTTATAACGAGCACCAGAAACTGGGACAGTTTGACCATGATATTTTTTATGGAACTATGTTTTGGGAGCCGCTTCCCAGCGGGTTCGTGACGTCGGTGCGACGTCGTACTGACGTCGATTCGACGTCATGTGCCCGCTGGGTTTGAACTTAGAGTTGAAAGTCAAACATTCCCCTTCTCAGGTGCCCCGATAAAAGCTATATAAAGTACAATTGTTTTGTTATCATACCCAGATACTTATGAATGAATCATGAAACGCATGATTTGCAGCTGACCGACTGGACTGTTCCACTTACATATCCATTTGTATGAGTAATTTATAAATTTATCTGCAAATTAATTTACTGCAAAAGACGCACGATACTGATGCACGAGTCGATGTGACGCTACACTGTGACGTTAACTTGCATCGACGTTGCTACGTTTTCTTTGATACCTTTCTCTTCACCGGCTGAGCTGGCACGTGACTATTTACCTAAGTACAGTTACTTGGCAAAACAATATTATTTTTTTTTAAACTTGCATGTAAATTTCTCTTGCTCTCTTTCTCTCTCTCTCTCTCTCTCTCTTAATAGAATAAGCTTACGAATGATCCATGCCACATGTTTCTGTTTTTAAAACCAACTTGGCAAACATCTAACCTAAGTATTCGCACGACGCTGAGCGACGTTGTATCGCGGTCGTTGCGATGTCATCGACGTTGATACGACGTTGCTGCAGCAAATTGTGCTTGCTGAGAGGTTGGAACTGATTTTGCCGGATCGCCAGCAAACAATACGTTAACAGGTTCCTTAATATTAGAATAGTGATACTATATAGTTAAAATTATTGGTGTACTTACTTTAAAACGTCTCGACTTGCTTTTGTAATTGTCATAGACATTGTTGCTTTTGAATATTGAATAGTCAGTTTGCTCTTATTTGCCAGTTCCGATGTGACTGTGCACAAGGCTACACGAACACCTGGAGCATTTGCAGTATCCCTGATGGGGGCAGTCACTTTTGCTATGCCCCTTGGGTGTTTTGGACCAAGGTTCGCCCCACATGCTTATATTCACCCAGCAGGCGCGCGATGTTGAGTCGACGTTTAGCCGACGTTGATTCAACGTCACACAGCGTTGAATCGACGCTGATTCTGCGTTGATTCGGCGTTGTGAGTCTGGTGGGCAATAAATTTGGGATCCTGCTGATGCTAGTGCAGGAAGACACGTCTAGTCTCTAGATTCGGTTATATAACTATACAAGAACTTTCGTTCTCAAATGCCAGGACAAGCCAGGACTCTGAGGTGGAACTTTTTTTTTTTTTTTTCAATCTTTATTTCTAGTCATCTGATTTATTTACTTATTTATATACTTATTATCTCCTTTCTTCTGAAATATATTTCCTCGAATCTGGAAAACTTAGTCGTATTATCCTTCGGGTGTGGAGACAGAAGGGTCCTGTTCTTCGTATCAAGAGTCCTGTCTTGTCTGCGGCATTGCTATATCTTGAAATACTAGTATCTTAATATTACCTGTTTATTTTCCTGATTGTTTTCCTTTCTTGGAGCTTAGTATTTTTTGTGTTATCCGTTTCACAAGTATGAATGAAGCAGATTATAAACTGCACGATTTCTTAATGCATCGGCTTGGACGGACCCATTGGACGCCGTTACCTGCCATTTACTATAACTGCAACCTGGTTTACCTATTTTCAATGGAGACGTCTAATCCGCTCGCAGCTGATATTGCTCTACAGTACACTCCCAAACATTCATACTGGATGAATCATTTAACGCGTTTATATACTAATTTATCTATTATTATTATTATTATTATTATTTCTACATATATACAAGTTTTAGATATAGGAGTGTACATGACACATGAGAGCAATTTATCTTATTTTTCTCTTCCGTCCTGCTCTGCCACGTTTGCCTGTTTCCCCGGCAAAGTTGGCAAAACAGGAAGGATATGCCATTCCTAATCTCTGCTTGTCGCCTTTGCATTTCGTTTCGGTAAGGATGGCAGGCAGGGACAGGTATCAGTAAAATTGAATTTGTTAAGTCACATTTGCTGTTAACCCATCTGAGTGTCTAAGCACCAAACGAATATTTACATTGCTGTTATTCATAAAAATAATGTTTTAAAAAGACTACACTGTTTCTTTTTCTCACTCATTCTCTATCTCTCTCTTTTCACCATGCGGCATTCGGACGGCGTCACGCCGAAGTCGAGGCGATGTCATGATGACATGATGTCGCATCGACGTCGGTATGATGTCATCCCGCGGTCACTATACCTGCTGGTTCTCTCTTTCTCTCTCTCTCTCTCTCTCTCTCTCTCTCTCTCACGAAATTCGTTGTAAGATGTTTTGGTTTTGAGAAGCTATGTACTTTATAGCTGGCTGTAACGGCTAGCCATATGCGTTCTGTTGTCCTTTACTGTAAATACAAATTTTATGGTTACTATTATCATAATTTTGGAGGTTTAATTTTTCTGAAAATTCGCATATTTAGGATGCCTTGCCCATTATTTTTGGCAGCAGGAAGTATGCGGCGAGCCGTTTAGTGAAATATAGTGTAATATTTTGTTTTCTTCCTTTCTTTCAGTTTCTCGCTTCATGCTCTGTGTTTTCCTCCCCTTGCATTTAAATTTTCAAATCATTTACTGTTACCATTGTTAGTATTAGTACATGATCCACCGTCCGTTTGACATGTTGATTAGTATTATAGAAATTCCTCATTATGTCATGTTTACATGTACTTTGAGTGAATAAAGTTACTGTCTGTCTGTCTGTCTGTTAGTGCGGATTATTTTGACTATATATATATGAGCCGCGACATGAGAAAAACCAACAAGAGTCTCTTCGCTAAGCGCTTAAAGGGTAGCTAAGTGTCTAGCTACCTCCATGCGGACAGCGATGGCTCTGATCAGATTGGGCGGATGCCCAGGCTGTTCTGAGTCTCCGCTGGGCGCACAGCCACTTTGTTGGTGTTGTCGGGTCGCGGCTGATATGTCGGAGCCCGCAAAACTAATCCAATAAATGCAACACACCATAACTTCAGTCCAAATACACAGGGTAAAAGGGGTGCTTTGCTACGAAAAGGACAGACCTGAATGGGATCTTGCGGACGTGTGATATGCTCTTATCAAACGTATGGAATGCAAAATAAAAGCAGCAAAACAGTGACGTCTTTGATCGCCATATGAACTCCTAGTATTGGGACAGACATTTTTGCACCAACAGTGCAGAACCTGATCAGACTGCCGCTTGCTTTTCCACGTGGTGGCGTACCGCCATTGATGTCACATAGTTTTGGTACGATGTAAAGTAGTTCCTAAGAAAACAAAATTCTGATTTAAAGGTATCTCATATGAGAATTATGTTTCCTTATTTCAGGTGAGACTGGAACTCAAGACTAATGATGAGTGATGTTTGGACACAATGAAAATGGACCTAATGTTTGGATCAGAAAGAGGCTACAACCTAGGGGGTTTCCCAAAATTGGCAACCATGACAGTGCATTTGGATACCCAGTCAACGATTGGGACGTGTCACGGGAAAAGATGGTGGTAAACGCATAGTGAAAGTATGCAGGAACTGTTAGAGTCTGCTTGTCCTAAAGTCTGAGACATGAGGCGTCAACAGATTTTGAAAGAGCATCATTCGGAAAGTATTCGAGAATCTTTATAAGTTTGCAAGTAAGTGAGTGGGCAAAATTAATGGTAATACGGAACCATATGCATCTGTTGGGCGCATTACAACATCGTGTGTAAAACCAATTTACATGTACTCAATTTTAGAATTGTAACGGTGCTCTGTTACTGTAGGAAGAAAACCAAGTTTGCCTATAGATAGTGCGAGGAACTTTGGTGGATAGTTAAGCGGATACACTGGTAAGCACATGTAAATATACGCTGCAAAATCAGACTAGAAAGAATCGCAAAAAACATACCAAACAATAATATAATTGAACAACTCTCATAATATTAACCACTCACAACACATTTATTCGCTTGCCTGAAAAGCTAGTGGTCTGTGCGCAATTACATCTGCAGGCGTTTTTTTTCAACCGTAAACGGGTTTACATTTCACGTTTTAACCCTCTCACAGTTCTGTATCACCGAAATACTGTTGAAAAGGACCAAAAATCCCTATTCATCCATCCATTTATCACAACAAATTACACAGCAACATATCTACAGACCATGTAATGTTTTATCATACTGACCTCAGCAGTAAATACAAACTTGAAACATTAAGATTATTTAACCTTTTATCTGACAGGTTGGTTCCTGGCCACTCCACTGGCCAGTTTCCAGGCAAGTTCGTATTGTATTGCCAAGCAGATCGAACCCAGGTTCACAGCTATAACTTGCAGATTTTCCCGTAGATAACCCATCACTGGTCGATACTGAGCCATTTGAAATATTCAATGCAGGACAGTCTATAATAAATAAAGTAACTTGTTATAAGACTTCGTTCACACTGGCAACTTTCTTTGGCAATGTCGGTTTTAACAGAAACATACGCTCGTGTGAATGAAAATATATGTCACAGTTTCTTTGCCAAATTTATATGGTAAAGTTTATTTGACAAACACAATTTGTCCGTGTGAACAGAAGCTTTGCCAAAGCCTACGAAGACGAAGAAAGAAAACTTCAAAATTAAATCAATTTGAATTTGAACAAAGTATATTTATTAAAGAAAACGTGGTGGCATGGTTGGCCAATCACACGAGTCAAGTTTATTTGTCCAGGTAACTTTGGCGATAAATCCTTATTCGTGTGATCACTGCAGCTAAAAATTCATTCAGTACATGAGTGTTTATTTGACTCCTTGTGAATTCAAAATAGTTGACAACTTTCGATACCTTATTTTTAGGGCCAAAGAAACTTTGCTCGTGTAAAAGAAGCTTTAACACATCTGTTGTGGATTGACAATTTATTAAATAGAGTCAAACCCTGAATCCTTAATGAGCCTAAATGATAATAGTGAAGAATACAAACAGCACAGATCTGCATGAGGCGGCTAATTATGGACCGAATCATCTGGATAAACCATGTTTCTCTCCAGTCTTTTAATTTCAGCAACATAGTTCGAGGGCAAAATATTTATGAAATTTTACCGAGGTGAATTTGTCTTTTTCTTGTCGGCGCTTTAAGGGTTAATATATGATATGTCTATAAACTCACTGAACAAATATCTATATCAACAGTTCACCAAGCTGCGTTCACACAAGCAAAGTTTCTTTGTCACAGCAATTATAGCGAAGAAAATTTGCCAACCATTTTGCGTCGGTACGGAGCAAATTATTTGCAAAAAATGTAAATTAGAATCTTTCCCAATTTATTTTTTGAAAAGAAATATTTGCGTCACTGTTCACACGAACAATGCTTTTCGTCAAAGTATTAAAGATGGACAAATACAAAATGCAATTCGTTTGTTTTCATGCAAAATGACAACAAGTCAGTGAAACTAACTAAACAACGTTTTCAGGACATCAACTATCAACCGCCAACTAGTCACAGTTTGTCAACCATCTGATACACATATCATCACAACTTGAAAGTTTCTCTAATTCGGGTTGAGTCTGGTATCTTCGGACAACGGGTAAATTCTGAGATACCTGTGCAAACAGTGACAATCTAGATGAGATGGCTCATAATGAGCCGTCTCATTAGGAATTTCACTGTTTGCCCTGTTAATTTTGTTTTAATTAAAAAAACCTATCATTTACAGGAAACAATGTCAGTGTCCGAATTTACCTGATGTCCAAATTAACCTAACTTGACCCTAACTGACACATGATCTGGTTAGGTACGCCACCAATTCGTGAATTCAACAAACCTGATGATAAAACTGCTATGTAGCAGCTGACAAGCAATACCATTGCTGTCTTTAGCCCACTGATTTCAATCATTTAGTTGAATATTCCAGTTTGCAACAGATTTGTGACATAGTAGTTTTCAACCTGCGATTCAGTTAGACAAGGTGAAAGCATGGTGATACAGGTTAAGCATAAATTTTGCACTAATTGTCTTAGAGATTTGTAGATACTGCCATGATTTGGAGTGTTGGCTCCTTGCTGGGGAAGCATACCAGTATGTGAAATCTCGCCTTTATATCTTGTGATATAAGATTGTATATTTATAACTTACCCATACATCTTACTTGCGAAGCTGCTGGACAGTTGACAGTTAAAGGAGCTGTACTCTCAGTGGCTGAAAGAGAATAAACAATGAGAATGCAGCAAACAGTACTTTTCATTTCAACTGATGACATCTATTACACATGCTTTAACGAAGGGTTATGTTAAAAAGGTCAGTCAGGCTTGTACAAAATGTTAAAAAATATATTTTTATTTTATTTGCTATATCTAAGGTAACACAATTTCTGTGGTACTTTCATAACTGTTAAAATGCTCGGCGGCGCACTTCAAAATGCGTAATTCTAAAACAGTGCGCCTATAGAAGCAAAGGAAAGTTTCCGTGTTCATTCTGCAACAATTCACTGTTTCGGAGCAGGAGTATCTAACTGCTGACGTCACTGGCAATAACTGATGTAATGTTACCACGTTTTGAGACGTAAGACGGTATAACGTCCCTTTTTTCTTTCTAAAATCGCCATTAAAACGCACAGTTATCTTAGATACAGTTAAGATTATTAGCGGAAGTATGAACGCGCTTGCAGGCGGGTTGGGAGAATTTGAATAAAAAGAATACTTTTTCAGTGTTTCTTGTGTGTTAGAATCGAAATATTTTAGCCCAAACATTGAATTGTTGAGTGAGAAGTCTCTGTTTCTAGGTCAGTTATAAGTATTTATATACTAAACGCCAAAAGAAACGCACACAAAGTATATACCATTAAATTTGCAAACGTAGGCAATGTCTAGCTAGTTTGACGTGTTCATGAGTTTTTGAGAAAAAGAATATCTAAAGTCATAAATATCTCTTACACTGTAACTGTGAAAACCAACACTTCCAGGATGGGGTAAAATTAAAAGTTGAAAAAAAAAAAAACAACAACAAGAAATCTTTAAGCGGTTATATTCTTAACTGCAGAATCTTTGTGAAGCACGATTTACCTGCGATTGTAAATCTCTGTTTCAGAAGAAAATTTGCTATTATTCATTTAGTTCTTTGGATGTCTTTAATTCTTGAAAAACAGGACAAGGAAATTTAGGTATCAAGAATGCGTAAACAGACATTCCACTTCAACATAGGGTGTCCATTGAACATTCTGACTCCGATATATTCAAACAGAAAAGAGAAATCTTTGTATAAGTTGTAATACGGTAGTGAAATGCAGCAAATAAAATTATTCATAAAAGAAACTGCAGCAAGGGGCCATAAATAGTGCCGTTATCGGTCTTAAAAATTACTATTTGTTTAATACAAAGGAAGGTAATTTGAAAATTGACCGATTTCATAGCGCTGTCGTTTAATAAATAATCATAAAATTCATATGAATTTGGCGGTTTTCCAACAGTTGCATATGAGACCATTTCTGAACACAATGTATTTTATTGGAAAAGGAAAGATAACTTTTGCAATAGAATTTAATGTTTTTCAAGAAAGTGTGATTACTCGTTTACGAACGATTCTAATCACGATAGCTTCATCATGTACTGAGGTCGGGTGAAAATCATAGTCTTTGCAAAGATCGATTTGGACTTGCCTAGTAACCGTGCCGAGAAAAAACAACATAAACTTGTATGCGTTTCTTTTGGTGTTCAGTATATACATAATTTACTTTACAACTGACCTCCAAGCAGTGTATTATTACTCAACAATTCACTGCTAGAGCTTATCTTTTTTCTTTTAAGCATAAATGCCTTGCCATCAATTTTCGTATTTATTAAGGCGATCTTCTTTATCATGGCGCTCAATTAATAATCGCTTAAATAATATTCGTTGAACGTGACGTGAAAAACTTGTTGTCTTCCACAAAACTATTCTTCTTACGTTTTATGTTTTCTCTTGCCACTGACTCCCCATAAATAAACCTTTAAGAGCAACACCGATGAACGTCAATTGATCATGTGACGTTGTCGTCAACCGACGTTAAAGGTGAACAAACGTCTTGATTGGTCAATGTAACGTTCGACTGATCCAACGCCCAGGTGACGGCTATTAAACGTAACGACAAAAAACATCGTTCCTCACTTTTCTTCGAGCCATGATCTGCATATTCTACAATATTTACGTTCTTGGTGTATTTACTGAAAAGCCCTATAGTAAACCATTGGAACCTAATGTAGTTTACATTCCAATAATTACATTGAGACACGCGACGTCAATGACGTCAAAATAAACAATGTCTCTTGTCAATCTGATTGGGTGTCAGCAACGTCATGACGTCATGCATGCTGTTCTTCTGTTAGCAAAAAAAACTGCGTGTGCATGTTTTACTGCTTCAGTTCAAGAGCTTTAATAAGATTTTTCATAAAATTCTGATTGAAACGAATGTAAATATAAGCAATGAACTTAATTTTTCTGTTGTTTATCGAAGTGTTAACTACATTGGGTCACTAGCAAAGTTTACATGAACCCCTTTGGGGTTCATTCACTTTGCACGTGACCTAATGTAGTTTACACTTCGATAAACCTCAGAAAAATGCAATTCATTCCTTAATTAAATTACCGCAAAACGGCACAGAGTTCATAGAATTTTGACTCCGCTTACTGGTTTCATCACACGATAAACGCTGAAATTTTAAATTGTTAAGGTGAGGTGGGGGTCATTAACAAACACATGTTTTAATCATATTTCTAATTCAACTTTTCTATTCACTCTAGGTTCCCGATGTTATACGTTTATCTTTACATTCTTGGTGTATGTACTGAAAAGCCCTATAGTAAACCATTGGAACCTAATGTAGTTTACATTCCAATAATTACATTGAGACACGCGACGTCAATGACGTAAAAATAAACAATGGTTCTCTACAACCTGATTGGACGTCAGCAACGTCCTGACGTCATGCACGCCGTTCTGCTGTTAGCAGAATAAACTGCGTGTACATGTTTTACTGCTTCAATTTTAGCGCTTACATAAATTTTTTCTTGAAAGATTTGATTGAAACGAATGTAAATATAAGCAATGAACTTAATTTTTCTGAGGTTTATCGAAGTGTAAACTACATTGGGTCACGTGCAAAGTGTATGAACCCCTTCTTCGGGGTTCATTCACTTTGCACGTGACCCAATGTAGTTTACACTTCGATAAACCTCAGAAAAATGAAATTCATTCCTTAATTATTCCCTCTTTCAGAAAATGTAATAAAAAAGGGGGTCGCCGATGTCGTTTGTGAGATATATGACATCGATTTTTCTCATTTTCGACCCGACGTTATAATGGCGTTCCATGGGAAACGCACTTTATGGCACGTCTCTCATAAATGAAAACCTTCATAGAGAGAAAACAAAACAAAAACATGTTTTCATCAAAAACTAACACAGGATGGCCAAATGATAGAAGTTTACATTAAAACGTCGCCGACTTAACTGTCGAGCTAAAGTGTATAAAATGCAAACTTGCTGTCTCCTTAGACTGAATTGTTAATGTCGCGCATGGTGACGTTAACATTACGTAACTTTTCGCCCAGCATATTAGCTATCGCTTTTGATAGGCTACCGGCAAAGTTTGTCTAGGACTTTCATCACTCATAATTTTCATCGTCAAGAAGATGCAGGGTGAAGGCAGATATAATACATTTTCTGTCAGTCTCTGCATTCGCCGTCTTGGCTAACTTCTTTGAAATTAAATACGAGAATCGAAAATGTTGTCATTATGACGGAAATACAGATACGCGCACCCGAGTTGACTCACTTTCTGAAGCAACAACTAAAAGGAGGGCTTGACATTTGAACAATTGTCATGTCCACCTGTCGTCGTACAGTGTAAGCGAGTCAAGTTTTCCAGCAGCCTCTGGACACAAGAAATAACCTATAATATTCTGCACTATAACCGGGCGTTCCAACGAATGGACGTCGGCCACTCTCCTTCTCTGTGTCTTTGTCTCTCTCTCGCTCTCTCTGTGAAAATGACAGGTAGCTTGGGTTGTCTAGGAGAGTCAGTGAAACGACTTTTTGATACACATGTGCACTTGAGTAGAAGTAGAAGAAGAAATGAAAGACAGAAAAGTGTAATAAAGGCAAAGAAAAAGAAAGGCCACACTTTTCAGCTTTCTGACAGAACAGACCGTTGAATTATCGTATTAACGCGTCGATGAAAGGTCCTGAAGACATTGCATTTACCTTGATACGGCTGCCTTGCATTGCACAAACGCTAGGGACAGTCTAAGAATTTTAACATAGCTAAAATGTGGCGTAACATTTGCTGATTTAAGTGTGACAGATATGATAAAACCTGTATATATGGTTGCTACCATGTTACCTCTAAAGTGCGTGGGCGAAGTGTAGACATTGATTTCTCTACTCATTGTACGAGGCTGGCTATAATTTCACGAGACTTTGTTGTCGAAGGAAATTTATAATGAAATTATTGCATATCAACAGGTGCGAAATCCGTCAAACACTGATAGTGTCGTAACGTTTTTCATTTCCCTCTTTACGGCATTTTCTATTTCCTTTAATTTGCATTGAGCGTTCAGCCTCCTTGTATTTTGTAAGTAGACCATGTAGTGATCACAGAAGCGGCTAATAGTGACGCCATCTTGTTTTTATCAAACGGAACGTGTGACGTAATTTAGGAACTTCAAATCCTATCCAGATTTTCCCATTCACCTTAAATGCCGTCGGCGCAGATTTCAGTGTGGCGTCGTGTACGGAATATCGGAGGGCAATAAAGTTTTATGAATTACTTGGATACACACCAACATAGACCGTTAAACAAATACTTGAAGCATAGAGAAGTGAAGCTGTGTTACCTCATCCTGTCTTTTATCCAGATATTGCACCATTTGGCTTTGCAGTTTCACTAAATTCAAGAAGGAGCTTCGGTGAAGAGATTTGGAGAGATACGCAAGTGTTTGGTAACTGTTAATAAGATTTGGGCCGCAATCACAATATGAGTTCGGGGCTATATACCAGCAGTGGGTTTTGTACTGGCGGAAGTGAAGAGACATACGGGTTAATGTGTGGGGGAAGAGGGTGCGGGGGTGTAATTTGAGAAAGAATAGACCGTGAACAATCAGACCATGTAAGGTGAGTGTACATTTGCTGGTGATTTGATGTAAAGAAAGATACTTTACTGAACTGAATGTACTTCAAAACAGTTTAAAAGAAAATGGTTTTCTATTCTGAACTTTAAAATGAACAAAAGATTTTCGCAAATGATTCGATACGTCCATCTTAATAATACACTTTTTAAATGGCATTCAATTAGGTAAGTTACCTTTATATCTAATATTTTTTGGCTATCCAAATAACATTCAGCTTGCAAAATACTATGTCCTTTTTTAGTGAAACGTGTCATATTGCGGCCGAAAAACTTGTCCACTCAATCTATTGAGACTAAATGGTCGGCATATAAATTGAATTAAAAAGAAATAAAAGAAAAATTGATGAATAAATAAATAAATTTGAAAGTAAAATATGAATTGCACATATGAGGGAATTTTTAACTTTGTAATTTCAATCTTTTAAACGGCTGCAAAATACTGTCCAAATGGTTATCGGAATACAACATGACACTCGACTTCCGCATTATTTCAATATTATCTGCAAACACTTTTGGAACAGCAAAAAAGCATTCATGATGTTTTACCTTATGTATGTTATTATTTTTGGTTCGGTTTGGGTTGCTGAGTGGGCACCTTTTGGGAACAAGCTGCTCACTCGGTTGGCCATATGTTCTCTGTATCTTGATTATTTGTAATCTTAGTTGTTTCCAACTATGGTTTGAGGGCTGGATTTGGATTTTGATTGTTTCAGTTCCTGGTCTTTGCATACTTTTTACTTTCAAAATGCACCAAACGTGGAAAACAAAAGATTTTTTTGGGTTACAGCGGTATAGTCTAGAACCGCATGGCATTATGTGAATATTTGAGTAATTATTTAATTTAGTTCCTTTTAATATTCAACATAAGAATGATTAATGTTGACGGCAATTGCTCCATCGACATTTACACATGTGGTGCTGTTATCAGAGTATTCTTTGATGAATGTTTCTAAAGTTAACCTTCAAGGCGCTTTTTTTCATTTTTTTTTCATGTGAAGTCAAATGACATCATATCATCACACACACACACACACACACACACACACACACACACACACACACACACACACACACGTTTTGGGATTTATCAATTTCCGCCTTTTAAAAGATGTCTGACCAGATGTTAAGTATTTGCGGCTCTAATACTGTACTTGTGATGTAGAATATCATTCACGGCAATAGTGGAATCAAGTTAAGGGTGCAGATGCTGAGATGCAGAAAATGACTTTCCCAAGATAATTAACTCGAGTAATTTACTGACACACAAGATAAAACACCTCACTATAAGGGCAATAACTGGTTTAAGCTGTCAGATACCTGGGGCTCCAAGTGGTGAAAACTGACCATTAAATAATTTAATATTCAATACTTTCTTTTTTCTCATTTATTTCTTTTCATTGTTTGAAATTGGAACAAATGTTCAAAGTTGAAAACAAAGAAAATGTTATGGAAACAAAATTCTCTACTTGAAAATTCAAAGACTTGACCGAGCCGGTTTGACTGGTGCTATTAATGGCTAGGCGTAGTTGCTGCAGTTTGCATGGATTCAAATCCTAGCTGCCTTTTCTCTCTATATACATATGTAAGCGCAAATGTGAACAAGACGGTAAGGTCAATAGCTACTGCATCTATTAGAAATTTTGTATTACAGTCAAATCTGTCTAAAGGTGTCATCCTGTTTAGGCTTAACATGTGTTAAGCTCTCACTTTTTAAGGGTTACTTGAACTGAAATACAGTGCAAATAAACCTGTACAACGAAATCATCTCCCTATTTCCCTGTCTTCTTTGTCGTCGCTTTGCATTTAGTTTGACTGTGCAATAATGTGTCAAATTAGATATATAATCGATTTATATTATCAAAGTTATAAGAAATTCCGAACATACCTCCGAATCCTATCCAGAATTTTCCACTTGCTGTTCCACCCGGATTATTTAATGTTATGCTCAAATAATTGGATGCACTTGTCAATTTCTGAGTTATAGTATAATCCGTATTGTCCGAACATGTGTATGTCTGCGTTATGCTTTTGTCGACAATCTGAAGATTTTGGGTATCTGTACAAGAACTTCCATCAGAGAGCTCAAAATGCAGGAAATAAACACTGATTTGTGCTGTGCAAGCTGTTGTCTCAACGGAACAAGAAATGTTTCTTTCAGATGCTCTTATTGTTCCTCCCGGATAGTCTGAGTTCTGTAGATAAAGAAGATTGCCTGTCACCTCGAGTGTAGCCGCCGATGATGAACCAATTCTCGAATCTGAAAAAAAAAGAGTAAAAAGATAAATTTATTGTTATTTCAAACTTATACTACGATGTAAGAGACACAGCTGAGACTGGCAATACATCATGTCAGGCATATCGAAAGAAATGTGTTATTCTCCTTCTAGAATGATTTCTCTGGTTTGTACGACCTCTTTTCTGGTTTTTCCACACCTAAACGGTATGCACATAGCGGTTTGGATTTAAAAATTAATAATTGAAAAGTGCAGTGATAATTTTGAAAATATATTTACAATCTTCTTCAATAATTACTGAAAAGAATATACAAAAATCGACCAAACATTTGTTTAAAATTTGGTTTTATAATTTATAACATGCTTACAGTAACATTAATAAGCTATTAGCCTGTTAGCTATTTTTCCCAGCTTTTTTTTCTAGGCTTTTAAAGGAATGTAATATGCATATAGTCTGCCCTAGGAATGTGAGGCTATGGGAACTTGTTTTATATATATATATATAAGTCGCGTTAGATTTGGAGACTTGTTTGATCTAATTTATCTCATAAACTTGCCCGGTCGTTTGGTCACCACAGAAAAATTGCAATAATCTCTGTTGTTCTGTGAAATGTCAGGTAGTTGCTAGAACAAGAGGACCATTGGTCCTGTAGCTCACCTGAGTCCATTCAGCCTCAGTACTCTAGGGTAAGTTACTCTAAGGGCAAATTGAACACATAGGTGGTGGTATCATACCTGTGAACCTCAGGGTGGAAAATGAAAAAGACAAAAATCATCAACCTGGCCCAAATTCCAACTGGTCCAATATTTTATGGCTGTCCTAGATACCTGCAAGTTTGAAGAAGTTGGGGTCAAAACTAAAGGTGCTATGGCCCGGACAACATTTTCCCCATTATAAGTCTATGGGACCTTTTTGTTGCAAAATTTGATCAAGATTGGCCAGCTACTTTAGCAAATATTAATGCTTAAAAGTGCGAACATATGACAGACCAAGCCTATACTATAAGCTCACCTTGACCCAAGAACGCTGAAACGCAAACTTGTCAAAGATATTGTCATACTTATCACTTGTGGGATATCAAATTGAATTCAGTCCACAAACTGAAGGAGCTAGAGCGATAACTAAGTTTTTCTAAAAATAGCCACTGTGTCCTTCACCTTGACCCCAGAATGCTGAAGCACGTTCTTGTCCGAGATATTGTCATACTTATCACTTGTGTGAAGTACAATCGAAATCATTCCATAAATGAAAGCACTTTAATGATGACAAAGTTTTTTTAAAAATAGCCACCGTGCCCTTGACATTAACCTAAGGACGCTAAAACGCGAACTTATTCAAGATATTGTCATACTCAACATTTGTGTGAAGTTTCACCAAAATCGGTCAATAAATGAAGGCGCTAGAGTGATGCCAAAGTTTTTCTAAAAATAGCCACTGCGACCTTGACCTTGACCTCAGAACGCTGAAATGCAAACTTGTACAAGATATTATCATACCAATCACTTGCGTGATATCAAACTGAATTCGGTCTATAAATGAAGGAGCTAGAGCGATGACAAAATTTTTCTAAAAATAGCCACTATGACCTTGACCTTGACCTCAGAATGCTGAAACGCAAACTTGTGTCCAAGATATTGCCATACTTATCACTTGTGTAAAAGTTAAATCGAAATCGGTCTACAAATGAAGGCGCTAGAGTGATGACAAAGTTTTTTCTAAAAATAGCCACTATGACCTTGACCTTGACCCCATCATGCTGAAATGCAAACTCGTTTGAGGTAATGTCATACCAAATACTTATGTGAACTTACAGCAATATCGGCGGATAAATGAGGTAGCTAGAGCGATGACAAACGGTGAATATACGTACATACATACATACGTATGTACGGGACAGATCCCATATCCCGTCAACAACTTCATAGTGCGAGAGGATAATAATCCAACCTGGACCACATTCGAACTGGTCCGAGATGTTTTGACTGTCCTGGATACCTGCAAGTTACAAGAAGTTGCAGTCAAAATGAAGAAGCTAGGGCCCGGACAACATTTTCCCCATTATATATTTTATCACTCAAGGGCAAGTAACTCTGAAAAGAATGATCCAACCTGGCCCAAATTCGAACTGGTCCGAGATGTTTTGACTGTCCTGGATACCTGCAAGTTACAAGAAGTTGCAGTCAAAAATGAAGAAGCTAGGGCCCGGACAACATTTTCGCCATTATAAGTCTATGGGAAAAATTTTATCGCTCAAGGGCAAGTAACGCTGAAAAGAATGATCCAACCTGGCCCAAATTCGAACAGGTCCGAGATGTTTTGACTGTCCTGGATACCTGCAAGTTACAAGAAGTTGCAGTCAAAAATGAAGAAGCTAGGGCCCGGACAACATTTTCCCCATTATATATTTTATCGCTCAAGGGCAAGTAACTCTGAAAAGAATGATTCAACCTGGCTCAAATTCGAACTGGTCCGAGATGTTATGACTGACCTGGATACCTGCAAGTTGCAAGAAGTTGGGATCAAAAATGATGAAGCTAGTGCCTGGACAACATTTTCCCCATTATAAGTCTATGGGAAAATATTTTATCGCTCAAGGGCAAGTAACTCTGTAAAGAATCGTCCAACCTGGCCCAAATTCAAACTGATCCGAGATGTTTTGGTTGTCCTGGATATCTGCAAGTTTGAAGAAGTTGCGATCAAAAATGAAGAAGCTAGGGCCCGGACAACAGTTTCTCCATTATAAGCCTATGGGACCTTTTTGTTGCCATAGTAACCACAGTTTTAAACCAATCTGTACCAAAACTATATGCAATCAATCCCCCACCCTAACAATGCTACACATAAAATTTGATCAAGTTTGGCCAGCCACTTTAGCAGATATTAATGTTTAAAAGTGGGGACGGACGACGGAGGACGGACGACGGACGACGAACCAAGCCTATACTATAAGCTCACCTTGTGAGCCTTCGGCTTAGGTGAGCTAAAAATCAGTCTCATCCTTAATGCAGACTACATCTTATTTTTCAGCTTTGAAATCAGAGGATATATTCTGAAAAATCTAATTGTTTTATTGGTTTAGACGTATATTCTAGATCGTCGTTTTTTATTCATTTGACCCTATTTTGTTACCAATCAGTTTTTGAATCGACTGCCTTATCAAAAGTCTGAAATTACAGTATGGTTTTCTCTGGGTTTCGTCGCCACCCCAGGTCAGGGTAACTAATGAGGCTTAAATAGCCAAAACGCTAAAGTATGGCCCCGGTTGCTTGTTTTTAATGTGGTCACTTCTTTCAAAGGAACTCTAATAGATTTTAATTTGACAACGTACAAGTATTTCGGTGACATTGTTGCTGCGTATATGTGAAATGAACACAATTTTAAAAAAAAAACTACACAGGTTTTTTGCCTGGTATTAGAAAACAAAATCCAACATATATTTATTTTTTCTTGCACGTTTGCACTAGTATTCTGCAACAATTAGATACTGGATGATGAGTTCATTTTAACATGTTTCACTGAAGCCACCTCTGTTGAGGTGTGGTACTGTTGAGGTGTGGTTAGTGTTGCTGATTACACGGATACTGTTGAACGCTTTAATCAATTCAATAAGTTCTGAACAACGGGATGCTTCGGAACTAAGGAATACACCGACGTCCACTATTTTTGAAGAAATTCTTCAATATTTCTTGACAAGGGCAGCTATTCATGTGATGCTACTAATCTAACTCACTATTTATTTTACTTTTTAATATTTCTTCACAAGGGAAGTTATTCATGATAATGTTAATCTAATTCACACTTTAACAGAGAATTTACATTTCTTAACTTACGTTCTGACGGCTAGATTTGACTAGCCATACCTTTGAAATAGCTATTGTCAAAACCTTAAAGGTTGTTAACATACGTAGACGTTTTATACAGTTGGCTTACCCTCCGAAAGAAGAATGACGTCGCTCTCATATCCAAACGAAAACAAATTAGCTGATGGAGGATTTCAATCAGTAGCCATATTATTTGTTAGTTTAAATTATATCTCGAAATTGCTTACTTGAGATGCAGTAGTATTCCATTGTTAGGTAAGTATTAAGTCCAGGATATGTAGCCCCACAAACACTTGTGTCCTCTTCACCAATTGATACATCATTACATATACCTCTTCCTGAGCAAGCAGCTTGCTGCGTTGTGCCAGTGTATGGTGGGTCAAAACAATCTGCTGCATCATAGTCACAACATAAAGTAGCATTGCTACAGGTACTGGTCGGTTTAGTGCCATATTTCACATCTTTGACCGCAATAAATTTATCAGTGGGACATGATCCACGAAGAAAGTCGCCCGCACACTCAGTCGTCCTATCTGTATCGCCCTCCGGTAGTGTTTGGCCTGAAATAAGACAAACAACATTTCGATTGACAAATTTAAATAAATATCAATAAATCTGTTTATCTCTTGTCATTTCTTCCATGGTGTATACGTAAAATTCTGGAACTTTTACCAACATCAGAGTAAACGGAAACAACCAAGGCCAAGTGGTTCAAAGCATCGTTGGCTTAATAAGGTGTAAGTCAGTGTTTCATCATGTCTTCTAGTACGCATAATGGAATCAAGTGTACTCATGTTTCGCTACAAAAGTGAAAGGAACATTTGAACTGCAAAGGTTCCTCTCACATCTTCCGCATAAATGTCTACCGATGTTCAATGTGGAAAAACTGGGTCCAACTGGTCACTGATAGTCAGGCACCACAATATTCTGTAATTGTTTCGTAACGGAGTTCTCATTCCACACGTTCTAACTATATATAAGTTTGATGTAGCCTTAGCAGATATCTTATGAGTGAGTTATTTATACTAAAGGCAGATATTAAAAAATTAACACGGTTAAGACACCGTTCGTAGTAATGTTATTCTTTATCAAACCCAAGTACTAAAAATATAGCGCTAATTACACTTGACTAAGCAGCAGACTAGTATGGAAAATTATTGAGATTTTGTTACGTAGTGGGGAGAGGGAATGAATGGTTTGAGTAATATACTGCGTTTTCCTTTTTGTCAAGCATCTGGGTATGCTGTTTTTTTTTCTTAAATAGGCTCCGGTTCCTCTTCTTAATTGCTAGATACGTATGCGTTTTGTAATAATTAGCGATAATTAAGCTATGTCGCGCTGTTAGCTTCAATCAATATGTAGAGTTATCCATCTGTGAATAGACGGAAAGGCGGACAGCGTAAACACTGGGTGCCTAGACCAAACTTCGCTTATAAGATATGTTAAGCAGGTTTTGGTTTAAAAGACATGGACTTTAACACTAGAGTAACAAGAAATATAGAAAATAAATACAGCATAAATGCATATGTCTAGGCTACAAAATCACAAAGAATATCAGATAAAGAGCATATGCAGGAACTTCCTACAACATTTTGATGATTGTAGGTAGTAAGTTTAAAAGGTGTTTCAAGTTTTTCATATCATTTGTTCTTGTTGTCCGCATTGATTCCTTTGTTCGTCTTTTGTGTGAGTGACGTTTTTGTTGGGTTGAACCACTGCAGGGTTTAGATGCAGAAAAAAATCGGTGTAACCCTCTCCCCACCAGTAATTTATTACTGCCCGGTCCAGTGCTATTTGTGGTTTGTTACTGTTAATTAATCTAGTTGTCCATGTCGGTGCTTTCTTTCACCTGTTTTATGTTTTCGGTAGAGGGAGCTGAATGACCACATGTCTAGGAAAGAGCTGTTCATTCGGTTTACCGTGCGTATTGTTTTAGTGAACTGTTGACTATTTATGTATATATTTCTCTTTCGGTTCTGTGGTCGGGATATTGGATCTGATGCTAAATATACACCTAATCAACGTACGTAACCTGAGCAGCGTAATTTAACCCAGCCTTAACATGAGTAGACTAAATAACTTAAATGGCATATTTCTAAGTATTAAGATGGGTAGCCTAAGTAATCTAAATAGAACGAATAGTATATGACGAAATATAAACATGTTTATGATAGCTGAACAAAGTAAGCACAATTAGCACCGTAAGCAAACTGGTTCCATGAGCAAAATGATTAATATTGGACACTAGAGTGACAGGTTGCAGATTCGTACAGGTTGCAGATTCGTACACATTGGGTTTTATGACCTCTGCTGCAAGCATTATGTCAATTAAATAGAAATTAATTACACGAGGGATTACTCAAGGAACCATGTCAATCATTATCAGCGCACGCTCGCGCGTGACTTGTAGATTTCAGTCGTTGCAGACGATTTTTGTCGACCACCATCACTGCGGCCGCTCCGATCGGACAGTTTGATCTTACGATCGTACAGCAGAATTTCGAAGTATCCAGTTTTGTTTATAAGGAGATGGTGAGAAACTTATCCTACTTTACACTATATTTTCTTTCATCAGTCCAAAATATCACAAATATTTATAAACGTCCATATCCCGAGCTGAGTTCCGTCACTGGCTGTCAGTTTTTGTGTGCGAGAGTAATTTCCCTTACCAAGAGTAGTGGGAGAAATCATTATTTTCAGTAGCCAAAATCTGGGACAGAACAGAACAGAATACAAACGTATTCTCTTATGTCAGCTATGAAAATCAATAAAATGCATAGAATTTTATTAATTTTGATGTAAAACTCATCGTCTTGACGCCTATTCTTGTGGGTTTTCTAAAACAACATGAGCAAAATGAACAGTAAACTACCGAAATACAAGAGTAAAAATAAATGTGCCTCTGTGTATGTTGTCTGATGCCCCTGCACTAGCACATTAGAATTGGCCTTTATGTTTTTCAAGAAAATTTTCCTCCTTTAAATTTCGATGGTTAGCATGTCGATGTCTGAAGCTTTAATCAGTATGTGTACCCTAAATGTGCAAGCACACAACGTGGAAACAACACTGGGTAAACTTGATTAAATGTTTTTTCAACATTGTGTGCTTACTTGAAAAACTGGTCATATACCTTATGAACTGTTTTTCTTTTCTCTGCAGCGACAAGTATGAAATATTACAAATACCCACCAGAAGCTCTAAAGAAGGCCAAAACCCTAGTTAAACGGGGCTCATCACTAAGACAAGCATCTGAACAAACGGGAGTACCATTCAATACAATCAGGGACCATCTGAAATATGATAGATACGACATTACAGAAATAATTCGTGGGAGAAATAGAGAACTTACAGACTGTGAAGAAACAGATCTGGCAAATTATGCAAAATATATGAGCAAACGTGGCTTCCCCATAACAAGAAAGGTGTTGAAAAAGCGTGTTGTAGACATTCTTAAATCTTGTGGTCGCCAGACTGTTATCAATTTAGAATGCGGACCCACTGACGCATGGGTGTGCCAATTTCTGAAGCGCCATCCTTCACTATCCTTGAGAACACCACATCCACTTGAAAATTCCAGAGCCGAGGTCAATCAGACTCAGATAAACAATTATTACAAACTTCTAGAACATACTCTGAAAACCCTAGGGATTGAAAATGATCCTACAAGAGTCTACAATTTAGATGAAACCGGGTTTTCAGGAATAGAACATAGCAGAGACAAAGTTTCGGTACCTAAAGGAGTACGGACAGCTTACCAACAAATGGTTTCTATCAGTGGGCACATTACTTTTTTTTAAGTTGCTATATCTTCTTCGGGGAAAGCAGTTGCCCCGTTAGTGATATTTTCGAAGAATTTGCCAAGGAGTAATTACTCAGAAGGTCTTCCAGATGAGTGGAGCTTTATTTATACAGACTCAGGCTATATCAACAGTGAAATATTTTGATCATGGTTTCGTGATTGCTTTGTGAAGCAGATAGGTAGATCAAGGCCTGTCCTAGTTGTCATGGACAATCATACATCTCATCTCAGTGCTGAACTCATTGACTTTGCCAGGTCTGAGCACATTGAAATGCTTTGCCTCTCTGCTCACTCCACACACCTGTTGCATCCCCTTGATGTGGGTTTTTATCATCTGTTTAAACACAATGTTGGTAGTATGGCTACAGCTCTTGGGTATACTGGACTCCGAACAATCCCTCGTCACAAGTTTCCGAAGTTGTTGCATTTGGCACTGAACAAGATTCCAGGAAGCAGCATAACTGCGGCTTTTTCGGCAGTAGGAATTTATCCATTGGAATCATCGAAAGTTCGTTTGGCAGATACTCTTACGCCCACCAAAACAAAACCGTTGATTTCACCAGTTCCTTATCCCGATTGCACGGATAATGTGTGTGCGTCTTGCGGTTCAAATACGGAGAACCAGCTCGTAAAACTCGGATTATTATCTGCAGAGCTTAAGAATGTCTTGGTAGAACCTGCAAGGGAAAAGTTCAAACAAACCAAGAGGAAGCCACTGGACAGTGCAAGAGTGATCACTGCGGAAGATTTGAACAATCCTTTGGTCACAGAAGAACCAAAACAACCATGTATAAAGCGCAAATGTAAAGTTAAGCAAGGACAATCCAATGATGTTACGAGTACGCCTGTTACAGTTCCATTACCTGACAGTCAAACCTTGTGCCAGATTTGTCTGTCAGGGTCCAATTTGTTTGAATGGAATGGGTGTGACAACTGTGATGATGGCTGGTATCAATTCATGCTTGCCGAGTGAAATTCAGGTTGAAGTAGATATGAGTATGGTCCTTAAAACTCGCTGGCTGTGTAACACATGTAGGAATGAAGAGTAGCACTTAGTGGTTGATGAGAGATAATGACTAGTTTAGCGTACTGGTATAACCAACTTTATAATATAGTATGCACAATGTGTGCAGAAAACCTTAATAAAATCAGAAAGTATTTTCTTTTATGATATTCTAGAGTCAGACATTTTAAATGTTCAGGTATGTGGTTTATTAGTACTCAATCAACAAAAAATGGTTATGTTCATTCTTGGTTGTATCCTGCTTACATTTCAAGAAAAGTCAGATAAATATTCATCTGCATAAACTCTTTTTAACGTTAGATAGCTCTGACAAGATTTTATAGACCTCTGTGCAGTGTGTGCCCACACGGAAGAAAGGGTCAGTATTCTGTTCTGTCCTATTGCACTTACAAAGCATTTACGGTAATTCGATATACCAACTGTTTTGAATAGTTCTAAATATTGATTTCAATATGACAGATGGCATTGATTTTTTCCATCTCATAATGAAATACATTGTTTTTACTCAAAATCAAGTTGTCTCCACTTTGCTTTTGTTTTCTATGACATGGACAATCATACATCTATGACATGGACAATCATACATCTCATCTGGCCATAATGGCCATATGTTCTCTGTATCTTGATTATTTGTAATCTTAGTTGTTTCCAACTATGGTTTGAGGGCTGGATTTGGATTTTGATTGTTCCAGTTCCTGGTCTTTGCATACTTTTTACTTCTATGACAAATAGTGGTGTACGAATCTGCAAACTATACAGTGGAAAAATTACACCTTTTCCGACAGCGTAATAATGATGGCTCCCGAGCCGGATGCTGAAGCTAAATCTAATTTTAGATTGCCAAACAAAACAAGGAATGTGTATTGGGTTGACAGTGATATATGAAAAGATACCCCTCACTCGTAAGAAAAATACGGTAAAAATACATGTAAAACTGTACGAATCTGCAACCATTCACTATATATATTAATCTTTCAAGATGAGCTGAGTGGTGTAGGTAGACTGTGCAGGGTAAGTAAATGAAGCCGTAAGATGAAGAGCCCCCAATGTTTTAGCCCCCAGTAATCTTTTGATGACCGTTCCAAGGCGGTACTTCTGTTGTGTTCCTTGGTGTTACATTGTGCTATGTCCGCTTGTCTGTGTTCTTTGGCGGTTTGGTCACCTTTTTTGCTAGCCAATCTGCCCTTTGTTTTGCTTTGTTTTGTAAGTTAGAAATAAAATAGATAAAAATTATGTTGATACTATTTTGCCTAAGGTAGCTGAATGACCACCTGTTTGGGAAAGAGCTGCTCATTCGGTTTACCGTGCGTGTCTTTCGTGAACTTGTGTCAATTTTTCCGTGTGTGTGTGCCTCTTTCCCGATTGGGTTCTGAGAGCGGGATGTGGGATTTGATAGTATTAATTCCTGAGCATTACGTTTTTTTTACATTTTAGTAGCTGGGCCAAACGGAATAATTTTAGCTCATGGGGTGTGAAGTATAAGCCAAGAAACCGGTGTGTTCATTCGATTTTCTTATAAAGTATTTATAGTTGACTCTCACTATTTCAAACACTAACACCTCGAAGTAACATTAATATAGCTTGGACACATTTCCTTGTTTTTTTAATATCCAGTGCCTGTAATATCAACTTACTGGTTCCACAAAGCAAATTTTCTGAGACCAGAAGGAGCCCTGGTATCTCATAAAGTTATGAGTTGGTCTGCTGATCTAGTTGCTCCGGGTTCCAGACCCGCTTGAGCCGGAAATATTTCCGACCGTAAACAGGAATCCAGTGCTCACAGACTTTTATTATCACCCTCCCATCGTTCTGATCCGACTGAAATACTGCTAAAAGAGACGTTAAGCTGCATGTCATCCATCATGATCATCATCTGAGACAAGATAATTTACTTTGATATATCATTAGTTTGAGATGAAATTCGACTTAAAGATATCGAAATGTTTATTTCGTGTTTATATAAAGCAATTACTCACCAAATCTTAAAAAAAGATATATTCTTTTTTTGATACACCCGGTAATTTGATAGGTCGGAAACAAAGAAGACATATGCCTGTTCAATACTTATCTATTATATGGTGATTTAAATTGCTATTGACAGACGTTGAGTAAGGCTATATATACTGCAGTTCAGTATATCTACATTTAGAATTACGGAATTGGACTTTATAATGATACTTCGAAACACATAATCTGTGAAGGTTGTCCCGTTCAGCTCTTAATTATTTTATCAGCACAACAATATCTTATTGAAATATATGGCTTACAGGGTGCAAAAACGAATACATTATTATTGTATGGCTTATATCCCGGCTGTACATATAAGAAAAGAAAAATAATTCAGGAAGCAAACACGAATACATTATACATTATTCGGACAACTTAGACAAGGTCATAAAAGATCAGTGAGTGTGTTTTTACAATAACATAATGTTCAGCACCAATTACACGCCGCGTTTGTCGTAAACACTGTCGTTTTACTAACCCATTAATTATACCTTATTTTCTGATTCCCAGAGTTTGAATTCGTCAGTCCCTTTTCCCTGTAATGTCTTTTTTAAAAGCTTCAATGTTCATTTATTGACACGGCCTATTTATTTAAATACATCGGCTCCAAGTAAACCTCTTTAAAACGGGAATCTAATGTAGGGACACATTTGACTCATTACAATTTTATCTTCCTTCTGCTTATTCTATATTTAATCAAGATCTGTTATCGTAATTAGTTAGTTATATGACGAGGATATTGTATTACAAAATTACCTGTCATTTATTAATCGGTCTTCCTTAACTCTGCCATTAGATGCGGCTTCTTCTAAAAAACAGCTTCTTATAATCAAAGAAATACGGTATGGTAGACTAGATGATCTTGTAAAACTCCGGCACAGTCTAATGTGCGCCAATACATATGTAACTGATTCAGCTTTTGTTATCAGCAGTTAATGCTGACGTATATCAAATAGTTATCAAGATTGAGATACTGAACATACATGCCGTCAAATGAAGTTAACAATGCCATTTAAGATCAATTTATGGAATGAATGAAAGAGCCAAAGCAGAATATTTTGAACAGTCTAGGAAAATGCTCAGGCTGATTTCAGTGTTTACAGTTCATACATAGCTTATGGTATATGGTATTTTCTCCACAACTTCGTCAGGTTCACAAAGGGAAGCAAGTGTCGTGACTTCCTGTTTGCTATTCTGGAGGATTTTATTTTAGTCTTCACAGACCATTTGGCGGCTTTTTGTATTTGACGTCCGCTACTAACTAAGAGCAATTTGGGGATCGAAAATCTATAATCTCCTAGCCAGCCTGGATTGGACACTTTCAAGAGAATATTTGACTACTAAATTATAGTTAAGTGGTATTAACTGTGTAAATGATGACGAAGAGACAATTATGCCCGAAATGCATTAACAAAACTTCCAAACTCGGCTATCATCGAGAGTTATACAACATACAACTGCATGATATTGCGTTCATGTTGGTAGTAAAATAGATATCAAAATAAAATGTCAGAGAAGACTCGGATTATGGTCGACGTGACCCTTCCAAAATCACCAGGTGTCGATTCTAGAGAAATACTTTGTTTCCATAGGAACAAACTGTTTTCGTTGTGTATGGGTTGACGCCTGTAAACGGGAGACAAAATGGCAACGTTGCCCTCACTTCATCGTTAAATACTGTGAACACTTTGTTGCCAAACAAAGAAGTCAGGTTTAATTTTCTTCTCACATTACAGTCACTTAAATAGGTGAGCAATATTGGTTGAATTTGAATTCTGAAATGATAAGCGTCCTGTTTTCTTACTAAAATATAATGTGCACGATACTGTAAAACACTTCTTTTTGGCCGTTACTGAATTTTTGCCATAGTGTTTGTTAAGACAAAGACCATTGAAATATAAGTCCGCCAATATTACATTTAATATATACACATACTCGTACACGTGTATGAACATCATTACACAGGTTAAGATAAAAAGATCATTTGATGAGTACTTGAGATATTTTATACAATTTTATTATGACTCGATGTTGAGATTCCAATTGATGCCACAATGTACATGTATCTTGTTTAATAGAAAAGTAAGAAAACATTATCACAAGTTTATATCAAAGTTTTTTTTTATCAGAAGTCAAGATATACCATGAACGCCAATATTTAATATCTACCAATATGTCATTATCATTAAACTGTGCAATTTTGAAACCGCAGATATAAAGAGGTCTACAATAATCTGGAAAGCCCACATTTACAAAACACAGCCCACCCAAGAAACCAAAAGTAGAAGGGGGACTCCAAAACGACACCGGAGCGGTTGTAACATAGTGGATAACACTCCGGACTACCAATCCTGGGGTAGCAAGACCGATTTCCCGCTTCTCTGGTTTTTCGGATGAGACTTTAAGCCGAGGTCCCGTCTCCATATGGCCGCGTTGTTGGTGGGACGTTAAACCCGAGTTCACTCGCGCACTCCAAAACGACAAAGTACTAATAACGATTAAATAATATTGATCACGTTGATACGTTTGTCTTGTAAATCTGCGAAATACAATGAAACAGACATAATCGATATTACAACAGAGTCTTCATCTATTTCTACCATTAGGTTGGTTACCTTCAATCAATTTGAAAGATAAAATTGTTAATATCCAAATCATCAAGTTAAACGCCATAATTTTCCTTGTTATTTCACATTTTCACAGAAGGTTATACGTTTGTGTATAATATAACTACACCTGTGAAACCATGACGTGTATACACCCGGAAGAAAAAATAATAATTCAAGGTTATTTTTAGATCAATATAAGTTAATTAAATGGATGTTTTGTTTGTTATTGTTGAATTTTACCAATTAACAAGTATATATGATTAAGATGCCCAGGCCATATCAGTTAGCTGCATTCCACCGTAAACAGTTATGGTCATGTCGGGACGGTCAGTAACCTAACCACACTAGTCCAGGGCAGGGAGATAGACCTCTTAAGCGGTTAATCAGTAATAAGTGCACCTACTTTCGCCAGTGACTGACAACTGCCCTTCTTGAACCAGCGGAAGGGGAAAGGAAAGTGAGTGGCAGGACCGGGTGTCGAGCCCGGGACCTCTTGGTTCCCGACTCTGCTCCTCGGCTCGAGTTCTAGCGGCTTAAATCGATTTTACATCGCATACACCTCTATTTGGATTCCATTGTGGCTCAAACCCGTAGTTTTTTCGATTCCTTTGAAGGACTTCTAACCAATCAATGGATCAAAGAAGCAACCATAAAAGTCAGGATTAATGACTCATGAAACAAGGCGAACACTCAACAGCTAGAACAAAACTGAATCGCTAGAGCAAATGAACGTTGAACCCCAATGGGCCTGCTCAACGATGGATCATCAAGCCCAGACCACATCCTCAACTATCTAAGTAGAAATATGTTAGGCTGGAGCTGTCAATTAAGTCTGAGGTCCGACCCACAAAAGTGCAATGAAGGAGAGCAACAACGTTTCCAATCGTGATCGGATTGACCACTATGAATGCAGTCCGTCGTATTAGGGTCAAGTCTGGTAAATTCAGACAGCAGGTAAATTCGGACAGTGACATTGATTCCTTTCTATGTCAGTTGTTTGGAAATAAACAATCTCCTGGACAATCAGTGAAAATGTTGATGAGACGGCTAGGGGGCATGGCTGGTGTTGCACATTTCATTACTAGTCATGAACAGATTCAATTAAACTGAGTCTGCTATTTTCTATTCTTTTTGTGTTCCTTGCTTCCAAAGGGTCTTATTTTTCAGAACATATTTATCTTCACTGCAGCTGGTGTTTGTGCCGTGAGGCGGCCGTAAAAACGTCTCCCCGTATATACTCATAGTGCAGATTATATTTTCTGGTCCTTTGGTATCATTCAGTTCGTTTGAGTAATTTTTAAAACAGAGTGCAGCTTAAGCCGGAGCTAGGGGGCGTGGCTGGTGTCGCATATTTCATTACTAGTCATGAACAGTCAATTCAACCGAGTCTGCTATTTTCTATTCTTTGGTGTGTTCCTTGCTTCCAAAGGATCTTACATTTCAGAACATATTCATCAAGAGCCGTCTCATCTGGATTTTTACTGTTTGCAATGGTATGTCCGATTTACCTGCTGTACGAAGTTACCCGACTCGACCCTATTTTATGTCGTATCTGATTGTTTTATGATTAGAGATTGTTTTGAAAAGCTTAATGTTACGCTTTACTGCTTGTCATAATAACGCGCCCAAGTTAACGACGCCATGATGTCATCCAAAGTATACATTATTTTCAAGATAGTGCCATTGGCGTCAGAAAAACGCATTTTTCTCGTCAAGCATAAATGTGTAACGGACGTTCGGCGAAAGTTTGAATATAATTTCAAGAATACAAATGTAAGCAGGTAACATGCTTTCAAGATCGTACATAAATTTGAACGACGTGGGTCCATAGCGGATGCTCCAAAAGCAGGTCGGCTGACATCCAGTAAAAAAAGACGAAAACTTGAGTTTGATTCAGGGAATGCTTTTGAATAGCCCAGAAAAGTCGCTGAGACGTTATTCCTCAGAACCAGGAATTCTTCGAACATGTGTTCATGACATGTTAAGGAAAGACTTGTTTCATTATAAATTTCAGATTATGCAGAGTTTAAATATCACAGATCAGGTTCAAAGACTTGATTTTTGTCGTTGAGCAGTTGGCATTGGCGACAATTATGTGGCCGCATTCCATGATGTTCGATCTACAGACAAGTCGCATTTCCTGCTGTCTGGTCATGTATGAAAGCAAAACATCATATTCTGGGCAAACGAACAGCCACACTATAGTACAGAGAGACTTTTGCATGAGCGAAAAATAAACTGTTTGGTATATTATGTCGTCCGCACGGAGTGCTCGACCCATATGTGTTTACGGGCACTGTAAATCCACAATCGTACCTATCGCTGTTGAAAAACAAGTTCGTTCCAGCTCTTCTAAAGCGAACGTTCAATATGCAAAATGTCTGGTTCATGCAGGACAGTAAGACGGCACATACATCTTATATTGTACGCATTAGATTATTTTCATGAAACCTTTCGGCGATAAGGTTATACCTCAACGATATCCTGAAGTGAGAACTTGTGGACAATCTTTGTCGGCACACAGTCTTAATTAAAACCCATGTGATTACTTTCTCCGGAGTCGGCTGTTTACAGACCAACTCCACAGAACGCGGATATTCTGTTTGAAAAACACAAAACGGGAGGTGAAGAAGATTAATGAAAAATGTGTAGATACGTTATTAAAAAAATCAAAGTTCGAGTTAAACAGGGAGAGCTGGTTAAGGGCCGTAATCTTTAGAACGTAATTCATAATTGAATAGACGAATTTGACACAAACGGTATTTTTACCGAAAACATTTTAAAAATGATAAGGTTTTCCACATTTACTCCAATATTTTACTAGAGAAACATTTACAACTTTGTTTTATATGTATGCGTGTCCTGATGCAAATTCTCCAAAGCTAAATTAAAAATCTGAAAATTTGAAAGTGTTACCTTTCTTTTCGGAGATCTGTATAATTTTGTGAACCCTACTGCAAGGTCGAGACAAATAAGAGAGGTCTATAGGTCTTATACAAATTTTAAGAACAGGTCTGATGCGTAACCGACAAGTCCACTTTTTGCTAAGGTTGACTGCCCATTTTAGCACAATTTAAACCTATTCTGCTACAGCTGACTGCTTACTGATATAATACCTTATCATGGCAGCTTTAATATTGACAGAAGCCATCTCTGCAGCAGATGCCATTGTAAAACTAAATTAAGTTGATTTTGCCTTCTTTAATTTGACTGTCATCAATTTGGCACAAAGGTGCTGGCAGAATGGGAAATTCTACTGAAGTCCCTGAACAGTCTGGCCTTGGTCTACAGTGTTTGCTCACACATTCCTGTCCCAATATTTAGTGAGGTGATGCAAGTTTAACAGGTCATTTTGGAACATTCATTTGCTTGTAAGACCGCATCATTCGTACCTGTGTTTATATATCACTTGCAGTGGAAATCCAAGTATATGCATGTACATGGTCAACTGTAAAATGAATAAGATGAAGAGGGAAAGATATCAGAATCCAATTATGGCTTTGCAAAGAGATAAAATCAGCATCAGGTCTGGAAAGCCTAAACTGCCATGGTGAAAGCCAGTCAACAATTTCTTATAGTTTGAAAACTGTTTCTCAAGACCTTGTATTGCTTATATGCCCTTTATTCAAGGTCTTCTGAATATCTGTTTTTAGGTCCAATTTAGTGAAGAAACCAGTTCAAATATTTCAACAGCAGAGTATTAGCATTCGAATCATGAAGTTCAGAATTTGGCATTTTCCATGCTTTAATTTAAGGAGTCGTAGGATGGCTTCTAAGCATGTATTTACGCACAAATAGACAGGTAAGAGATTTTGAACAGTGCACGGATTGCACATGCATAGTATGCTAGATCATACAGGTGTGACATCCCTTATTCAGTAAATAAACCCTACCACCACTGAAGCAGAAAGTGTAAGCAGTTTTTAAAATTCGTAGAAGATCTATAAGACTGCTAGAGTTTGCAACCTGTAACAGCCTAGTACTGACAAACACCCTTGGCCCTCACAAACCATCAAGAAGATGGGTGTGGATAGTAAAATCCGTCACTCAGGATCACTGTTGGGCATCACTCGGCAGGCCTCGTAATGCGGAACAGTGACCCTCGTGACAGATTTTTCTATCCACACCTCATACACATGAAAGATACTTATACTCTGCCACGGTGTTGATTTGGGTGTGCCTGTTATCGAAGAAGTTCGGTTCCACTTTGTAGTTTCTGTTTCTCTCTTCTTATTTCCGTGTCTTGGATGAGTTGTGCTTTACGTCAGACACATAGACAGCTATGCTCCCTTGAATATTTAATTTTATAAAATGATACAATGAGGTAGACTTAATAGTTGCACGCTCATTCAGTTGTACAAAGCTCACCTGCAAAAGAATATAGGGATCGCACAACAGGTAGATGCTTGCATATCTTCCGACAGCCGCTCGCGGAGGCTCAGAGATTAACGTTCTGGTTTCCTCATTCCAAGGTTGTTAGATCAAATTATAATCAGGTGGAAAATCATCTCTGTAGTTAGGTAGGTAAAGTCAACACAAATATTTTATCATTTGGTTCACTGAAATATACTCAGAGGCAAAAGAAAGTATACACTTTTTGAACGTTCATATTTCATTTATTTTCCACAGTTCAGGTCTGAAATTATGCACGATTTATTTTCACTCAATGCTTGTTAATGTGGTATAGTAAAATTTCTGATTTAAACGCTTGACTGGCGGCACTTAACGTATATGCCGGTTTTGCACGTTTTCCACGTGCAGCTAAACGGGCTATACAATTTTGCTGTCAATCTGCATTTGAACTTTCGGGTGTTTTTCTGAATAAACCACAACGATTGCGTTGCATCTGAACGATGAAATTGCCCCCTGTGGCAAGCTTGATTCATATACGCAGAGGCAAAAGAAATGATACATTTTCAAATGTTCGTATTTTTCTTATTATTCACTGGTCAGGTCCAAAATTCTGCACGATGTATTATGCCTTAACGTTCAATAATGTGGTATTGTAAAATTACTAAATGTTTCGCTTGACTTGCGACACTACATGTACATTGTCCTTTTTGCACGTGCACCACATAAAAAGATACATTTTTGCCGCAAAATCAGTATTTGCACTTACGGCCGTTTTCCTGAACAAACAATAGTGTATGCGTTTCATTTACATCACGACAATGCTTTTAGTGCTAAAAGAAGTCATAAGCAGTTGACCACCGAATGCGGTTCGTAGCTGGCTGACTGAAATACACTGGAGTCACGACTGATTGGCGGTGAAGTGTATACTGTCTTTATGCCTCAGGCTACATTTTCCTCTGCGGGTATGATTTCTGTCTGCCACAGAGAGACTTGTCATCATGTAAATGAAACGCAAACGTGGTGGTTTGTCAAGGAAAACAACCGAAATTTCATATACAGAATTACAGCAAACTCGTATTGTCCAGTTTACTTCACGTGGAAAATGTTCGAAACCCGCACGTAAGTTCAGTGCCGCTTGTCAAGCGTTTCATTCAGTAATTTTACCGTACCACATTAATGTACCTCGAGTAATAATAATTTAAGCAAAATTTCAAGCCTGGGATAAGAGAAATAAGTAAAATTTATGCCTCCAAAAAGTGTATACTTTCATTTGCCTCTCAGTATACTATTAAGAAGGTACCGTTGTACTAGCAAGTTTGTTCCTTTTACTGCATGTAAAACTACGTCTACATATAGAAAGAGGTAATATGCAGGTTGATCTTGTTCTAACCTACTCGTTCACGTCGTGTGGTCCCTGTTCCATTTACAACAGCCAAGACAAAACAGGAAGCAAAGGGCACAACTCTACAAGTGCCCTAATTACTAGGAATCCCGCCTTGAAACGAATAGTAGCTACTGAGGGCCTAAACTAGTTTTATGCACGCAACCTCACATCCACTTTTAATCCAGCCCCAAAAAATGAGGCTGCAATGATCAGGGACCAACACGGTCATTCGTCAACCACATCCTGCCCTAAACACCAATCGGGAAAGTAAAACATTAATGCGGCATACAAAACAAAACCAGACAAACGAAATTCCGATAGATCGGACCTTTCAAAGCAGAAGGCGAGGAGGATATTCTTAAAGGGTTGTGCGCACATACAAGTAGATATAAGATCTCCTTCCCAACCCGCTGATTTATTATTGTACCTTCTGTGATGTTTGATAATATATTTTGTTTTTATTTTGGTCAGTCATTGTCCTCCGACTTATTGTACATTACTTAGCATACAAACAAACAAACAAACAAACAAACAAATGATTTATTCCAATTAAGGGCCCATAAAGGACAGACAATCAAAGGAGGAAAACATGCATACAATGATTCAAGTAATTAAACATGTAATTATAAAAAGAGAAAAAGAAAAAAAAAACACACATATGCATGGTTCAAGTGGTGAGAGGACTAGTGTTACAGTATACATTTACATAGCTTGAAATGACACCCCATTATATGATCTCAATCATGTTATATGATAACATTATTTACCATGAATTTCAAAACATTCAAATACAAAATTGGCCAGCTCTAAAATTACCACATCATCACGGTTTGTTAATAACCAGTTGACCTTTAATTTACTATTAAGCAACAGAAAGTTTTTACACTGTTTTTGAACATTTGAAAAAAAAGTTATTCCGAATTTGAGAATACCTAGGGCACTCAATTAAAAAATAAAGTTCATTTTTAATAATTATTAAACAGTGATCACATACTCTATTTTACAAAGGAGTTAAGGGTCTAGAAAATCTACCTGTTTCAATTTCAAGCTTATGTGAACTTATTCTAAATTATAAAGCATCTTCTTTTTTCGAAATTTTTAATAACAGAAAGATATTGTTCAGCTTGAAAATGATCTTAAAGGAAAAATATGTTCTTAATTTACCATCAATGTTATTAAGTCTAAATTGTGCCCAAAATTCTTTATATCTAATCAAAACAATGCTTCTCATAGACGTTTTGAAGTTGCTAAGATTTAAGTTATTTAACTGAGAACTAGCATAAGGAACATCAAGCAAACTAAAAATACTGCGGATGGAAGAAAACCAAGAGTGAAAACCATTTTCATGTAATGTTTTTGAGCTAGCAAATGCATCTGACAAAAGCTCAGTATATGTATTTTCAAGTCGATGCTAATATAACAGAGCTGATAGTAATATATTAATCTGAATAGGATATCGAGCAAGCTCAGAAAATACAGCAAAGTTAGAACTTCTTTTATGCACACCAAGAATATACATACGAAAAATGAATATGCAACTTTTCAGAAAAGAAACTTCTAGCAATTTTTGTAAAATCAAATAAATCATCAATAGAGCCTTTTTTTGGCAAGGAACAAGCCCAAATTTCACTTTCATATAAGAAAATATGTTATGATCAAATATGTGCAAACTTGTAGGAATAGTAGGCTTCAGAGAGATAATATTACGCTTCAATGAATACAGAGCTTAAATAGATTTATCATAAAGTTGTTTTTAGCAGGTGTAAAAGTACCAGAAGCAGAGAATATTATACCAAAATACTTCTATGTTGTTTTACAAGATATTGTTTTATTAAAAATAGAATAAGACTGTGAAATAATAAGCCTTCCAGCTTTATTAAAAATAACCACTTTTGTTTATCGATATTAATAGAAAGACACCAATCTTCACAAAAAAGCTTGTAATAAGTCAAGCTTTGCTTGTAAGCCTGCAGCACTGGATGATAATAAAATAACATCATCAGCATACAATAAACAATCTAACCTTTTACCATTTAAATAGATAGGACCCAGTGATGAAGAAAGATACGTAGGCAGGTCATTTATGAAAATTTTGAATAAATTAGGGCTTAAAACATCACCTTGTCTTACACCAATCTTAGAGTAGCTTGTGGTCATCTGCTGGGAAAGAACTGGCTGTTTTGCTTTCGCTCGGCAATGTTTTGTTTTGTGTTTTGTTTGTGTCATCTTTCATTTTTTCCTTTCCCATTTGAGGTTAAGGACAGATTAAGCGAGTGTGTCTATTCCTGATCTTTGTCTTCTCATATAGTTACATTTGGAAAATATTAACTTTTTTTCTTATATGCACAAAATCTGATTAAAACTACCATAATCCTCGTTAGATCTACATATACAATGTTCATGTCTTCACATGTAAATGAAACTTGTTTTGTTGGACAATTGTTTATGTTTCCTCCTTGTCGTTTAATTTGTTAGTCTGCCGTTCTCAGTTGTCTGTGGGCACAATTTCACGAACCGGTCTATTTAACGTTAGGTGTTAGGTTGACTAACTCTTAATGTTCGATGATAACGTTTTTTTAGGCTGGATTCAGGGATTTGGTAGGCTTATTCATAGTTTTCAAAACACAAAGTATCAACGTCAAATATACTCTAGCTGCTATGGGAATTTACCAAGAACGGTCAAAAATAATTTTTCAATTTATTCAAGAGTTTCCCGTAAAATATTTTGCTATCGGCTTCCTCTAAATGTAATTATTTTACTATATTCTATTTTTTATTATATGTGTAATTTGTTTAGCCTACCGTTTTCAAAACTTATTGGAAAACGCCAGAATAGAAACTAAATCTGCATCATCATTCTGTAAATTATACTTCAGTGGAGAGATAGTCTACAACTTAGAAAAATATAACCAACAGGAACCGCATCAAAAGATCCCAGCTTGTAACAGACAGTAGCTAAAGATATAAGATGAGAGTAAGAAGATATGTAATGATCAGGAATTCATACAATCAAATCCCACTTTCCGCTCTCAAAGCCGATAGGGAAAAAAGCACATACACACAGAAATTGACACAAGTTTACGAAAGACACGCACAGTAAACCGAATGAGCATCTCGTTCCCAAACAGATGGTCATTCAGCTACCCCTATAACAGCATCAAGATCATACGTTCAAACTCGGAAACAATAGAAAACTCGACAAATTCGAAATATTAAAAAAGTTATAACTTTGTCGTAACAAGGTACAAATTAATCTGTCATATCAAGATCAGAATTTGTTACAACAACTTATGATTGTGTTGCTTCGACATGTTATTCGACTTACTCGTATACAGTCAACTCTAGATATCTCGAAGTCGAACTTCAGCCCAAACCACTGATATCTCCAGTAAATTTTCTGGTACCAGAAATTTAATTGTGAGATATCAGTAGTTTGAGATAACAGGAGTTGAAATGTAAATACATGTAAAAGTACAAGAAAATTTAATACGAAATATCAGTAGTTTGAGATAACAAGAGATGAAATGTGAATAAAAATAGGAAATGTATTTTTGATAAAAGACGATTCTTTCTGATATTCTGATATTTCTGGTGTTCGAGAGTTGACTTTATTAAATTGATTGTTTGTGTCATTTTAAAAGGAAGAAAGTACATGTCAGGAGGTAAAGCTGAAAGCTGAAACAAGCCTTCAGCGAGTTTCATTGTTTTTTCATATGAAATGACCACGAGTGTAAGATTCTGTTTATCATATGACCCTTTAAAATTGGATCGTAACGCCTTCAAACTGAACATAATTTCAATAAGACGCATTTTTGACATGGTCGTTGTCAATGACGTTACGTGTACGCGCCAAAGTTTTATCACACGTGTAGTCATACGAGTTTTATGACAATCCGTTATCCACTGAATAAAAGGGGCGTCAGATGATAAATCTGTCAAAGATTTAGGTTTATGATAACGTTTAAGAAAGTTTTATCTCGTATGCGTTTCATTACCTTTGAATAAAATCTTGAAGTTAACACTGAAAGAATTCTAAATACAGTAAAATAAAACTCTAGAAGATGCTTCCGTATTATTTTGTGTAAGCACGCCTGGTAAACTATCACAGGTACCTCCGGCGGAGGTACCGATAAAAAGTTGTGACAGGCACCTGGAGCTGCCTGTGACTGTCCTAAAAATGACAACAAACGGTAGATATTCCTCTTTTTTGACAAAATATAAAATAACCAGGGAGTTTATTAAAAATCAAAAAGTGCTATTCGACCCTTATAGACATAAAGCTTTGTCACATATTATATCCCCCTAAACTTTCCATATTAATCAAAGATACGACTTTTGAAGTGGCTTTGATGTCGGCCCACAGTACTCAAAACATAAAGAATTCGGCCGTTTTTGGTCTTAAATGCAGTGATCTTGCATACGAATCTGTTTTTCTCGGCACACTGATGTTAAGGTAACCTCCTTGCCCAAATATAAATGTCGATTGACTACAAATAAGGCTTGATTTTTTCAAAACAACAGCTGGAGGTGCCTGCAATGGTGTGGAGGTGCCTATGATGTAAGCAAATGTAGTGAAAATCTGAATAGTGATTGCAGCTGGAAATATTGACATCTTCTCTAAACCACTGCCTGGAAAGAATCATTTTTTCAACGTCCCATTAATCTATCATAATGCGTATATCATGACAGTCCATGTTAAAATTTCTAAAACACCATCTCAAAGAGTCATTGCCCAATTTGTTTCCGCTTCTGTTAGTCAAGCATTGACGAATTTCACAGATGCTGAAAATTAACTGCCTAATTCAGTGTTAGAATCGTTATGAAATGTGCGCTTAAATAAGAGTCAACATTTTGTGACTGGTGATGACTGTGATCGGGATGTGCTTACTATGAGTCGTTCCAACTTGTCAGAAATTGTCGAGGTCACACGTCATGACAGCTACACGTATGGTGTGTCAAATTGTCAAAATTGCCGATACCCGTCAACAGGCATACACGTACAGGTATCTATAGTGTTGATCCTTTTGGTACCTCATATGTATCGCTCGCATGCGTCGTATGACGCTCACTGTATGTGTTAACTTTGTGGTAACTGGAGTGATAGGTGCTACAAGTGATTCAGTCTGGGTAGTTTTGAATTGTTGGCGCTAGAATCCAAATACATCCGTAAGGTCTACAGATTACATCATCGGCAGGTGACATGTTCTCAATATTACACTGTTTAGTATATTGAAGTGATCGGAATCTTATTGTAAATAGCGTGTAATTCAAAGTCTCCGAATAGCCACTGCATCAAATTTGGAAACAAAAGAGCACTTTTACTACATAAAAGTCATCTTCCGAAACGTTGTTTTTGCAAACGTTTCGAGTAGCTAGCATGCATGGCGTGTGACCTCGACAATTTCTAACGATTTGGAATGACTAACAGGCAGTCATCACCATTCACAAAAACGCTGCCGCTTATTTAAGCGCATTTCATAACTATTCTAACACTGAATTAGGCAGTATATTTTCAACATCTACGTACAACTTGTCAATGTTTGACTCATAGATATGGAAACAAATCGGACAATAACTCTTTGAGATGATCCGCTTTGGATTTTGGATTTCTGTTGTGAAGCATCAATGTTACGTCTTGTCTGTAGTCTTCTGGCAGTAAGGTCCAGTACAGCTGCCCACTTTGCTTTCTGGTTTGTTTTGTTATTTGAAATATAAAATAGGTAAAACAGAAGTTAGCGTTGTTTTCATTTGGGGTAGGTGAATTTCCACCTATCTGGGAAAGAGCCCTTTATTCGGTTTACCATGCGTGTCTTTTATGAACTATTGTCAACGTATACTTACTTCCATCTTGGTTTTGAGAGCAGGATGTAGAATCTGTTTGTATAAGTTCATGATCATTATCTGTCGTTTTAACAAAACTATGCTTGATATTCGCATTATGATAGATTAAATTGCGACGTTGAATGAACGATTTTTTCAAGGCTGTGGTCTAAAGATGAAGAATATCAATATTTGCAACCAGTATAATTCTTCAGATTTTCGCTATATTTTCTTACATCACAGGCACCTCCATTCCGTCACAGGCACCTCCAGTTGTTTTTTTACCGATCCAGCCTTATATGGAGTTTATCGGCATTTATATTTGGACAAGGAGGTTTACTTTACGTCAGTGTATCCAGATCAACAGATTTTTCTGCAAGAAAAGTGCATTTAGGACCTAAAACAACCGATTATTTCTTGTGTTGAGTACTTTCGACTGACCTTAAAGCCACTTCAAAAGTCATATTTTCTGTATATATGTAAAGTTCCCGGGGATATGCTGTGTGACAAAACTTAATGTATATAAGGGTCGAATAGCATTCTTTGATTTTCAATAAACTTCCTGGTTATAATGTAATTTATCAAAAAAGCCGAATACCTACCGTTTTTTGTTTATTTTTGGTCCGTCACAGGTAGCTCCGGATGCCTGTCACAACATTTTATCGGTACCTCCGCGGAGGTACCTGTGATAGTTTACCAGGCGTGGTAAGTGTTGTTTTGCCTCTCATGTAAAGACGATAATACACCGACAAGTACCCATGATTAATTTCTGACCGTTCGAAGGCGGTATTTCAATATTATTCTTGTCCACATCAATAATTTCGTTCACCTATTGTGTGAGTGTGATTTAACTTTCGCCCATTTATGCCTTCGTGAACTCTTTTATCCTCTCACGCTGGATTATTCCGTTTGTATTTAAGGGGTGTCTGGCGTAATGTATTATTATTATTTCTATTTTCGTTTCGTCTTCTTGTGCGAACATGGGTGGTTGGGTGGTGCAATGGTGCTGGGTATAACTTCCAGTGCTTTGGCGCCCTACTTATTTGGATAATAGTAGAACGAGGGCCTACTGTCCTGACGGCAGATGCGGGTTTGGGTTGTTTGGACAATTTTTCTCTCGTCTATCATTTCTCTCTTCTTCCTCTTCTCTCTGGGAGACGGCCCGATATAGATTGAAATACTGTCTCAAAGGGTCGGAAACACAAAACAACTAACCAACCAACGTCTTGTGCGGATATCTTAGACGCTGATTAGGCGTCTGATCAGGACAGTAGGGATAAATGGTTACTACGTAAGCTGAATGACCACATATCTTGGAAAGAGCTAGTCTTTTGGTTTTTCGTGCGTTATTTTTATGAACTACTTTCAATTTGTGTGCGTGTTTTTTTTCCATTTTGGTTTGATAGCAGGTTAAGGGAATTGATTGTATTGATTTATTATTACTGCTTATCTTTTTGTTGTACTTGTTTTATGAGTTAAATTACTATTAACTAATTTTAGTTTCCCAGAAATCGCCGGGCCACTTCGTGATAAATAAAGTCGGCGGGGCCTTAATAAGCCTGCATTAGGGCCGCATTTGTGTAAAGTTGCCAGTTTTTGTGTGCCCTTAAGGTGACTCTTACGACAGATCTGACTGTACATCAGGCTTTCAACTGCCCTCCTGTTATAACTCTGAGAAGCCACATTGCCTGGTTTGTGGTACAGTGCGGTTTTCACCTATGCTATCATAACCACCGAGCAAAATATGGATTTAATATATTTGTATAACCGTAGTCTATATTATTGAGCGTTAGTGAGGGCTTTTGTTATTTTTAATTCATTGATTTCCAGGTATATGAGCCTAATCAAAAATAATTTGTATTAGTGATGAGTCAGTTATTATCAAGATGGTGTTGGGGTACGTTTTTGAATGGTTCACTAAAATTTTTCCGACCCCCCCCTCCCCTCCAAGTCTCACCAGAATTATCCCCCCCCCCCCCAATTATAGGTGACAAAAATTGTATGACTCCCCAGCCCCCATCCCAGCTACCCTTCACACACACACACACACACACACACACACACACACACACACACACACACACACACACCATATTACCGTTTTATGTCAGACCAGTGACCTATAAATAATTATTGGTCACAGACTGACCTCAATCAAAACCTATATGAAACACAAAGAACATTTCTTATTCGAACAGTTTAGTTTATTATGTTTTGTTTAAACTTTGCATTTCTCGTTTTTTTTTTTTTTTTTTTTTTTTTTTTTTTTGTTGCTTACGGCCATCTAGAAAATCGTTTTGTCGAATGTTTAATATTTATAATTAATTGGGCTTCTTGGGTGGGGGCGCAGCCCCCAGAAGCCACAGTAATTTTGCTGATGAAAAGGCACCTGGAGAGCTGATATCACAAACGCAGGCATTAGATTTAATTGACAACAAAATCACTTACTCGACATGATTTTATAGACACTTTCTTATTGTTCTTTTCTATCAAATTATTGAAAAGATCTGCTTTTTAGCTCGCCTGAACGAAAGTTCAGGAAGTGCTATTGTTGTCACCCCGGCGTCGGCGCCAGCGTCCGCGTCCGCGTCCGCGTCAGCGTCTGCGTCCGAATTGGATGTTTTGATTAAAGTTTTTTAAAGACCTATATCTCCTTAACCCATGGATGGATTCTTTTGATACTTGCACTGTAGGTAGATATTAGATATTGATGTCAAGGTCATGGACTTAGAAAATTGGGAGTATTTTTGGACTGGATATTTTGGTTAAAGTTTTATAAAACCCAATATCTCCTTACCCCATTGATGGATTCATTTGATACTTGCACTGTAGTTAGATATTGGTCCAAAGTTTTCCAAGGTACTACCCCCACCCCCTCAGTGACCTTGATGTCAAGGTCATGGACTTAGACAATTGTCTTTCCATTGATTGGATGTTTTGGTTAAAGTCTTTTAAAGACACATATCTCCTGAACCCAGTGATGATTTTTTTTATATCTGCACTTTAGTTAGATATTAGTCCAAAGTTTTGCCGAGTACTACCCCAACCCCGCTCAGTGACCTTGATGTCAAGGTCAGGGACTTTGGATATTTGCTCTTTATTAAAGTTTTCTAATTGCATACTGATTCATAATGCTTGGCAGGGATTTAGTTTACGGTACACTTGAGCTGATGTTAGACACTTTTTGAGTTTTTACAAAACACTATATACTTACCCCACTGGATGACCTTAAATTCAAGGTCATCGACTTAAAATTTTGTCTGAAAGATTGTGGTTAAAGTTTTTATATTTATGAAGACATAATTTCACAGTGCCATGATGGACTCAGTTGATACTAATACTTGGACTGATGTTAGATAATGGTTCAAGGTTTTGTTACATCCTAGCCCCCCCCCCCCCACACACACACACACTTCCTGCCCTCACCCCTACCTCTTAGTTCTTTGACCTCAAGCTCATAGACTTTGAAATTTCATGTGGATTTTTTTTTTATTTTGATTTTATTTTAAGACTTATTTCTTAGATAGCTTTTGTTTATAAATGTGTTGTCATTATGGACATGCTTGCCTGAAAGTTTATGCATAGAAGTCCACACCTCCAAAGCAGCTGTGTGATTGGCAAGCACCTATTCAGGCGAGCTATGCTGTCAGGCGACAGCTCTTGTTAGATATAGAACTGCCCATGTTTTTGTGTATCATTTCCAAAAATGTCTCTAAGTTCTGGGTTTGAATGAAGAGAGTCAGAATTTTTAGGAGCTGAGACATTTTTTAAAAATGAAGACTGATGGAGGAATTCCCTACAACTATGAAATTTGGTCTGGAGGAACAGTCTTTGTAAGACTGTTCCTATAGAGCAAGTTTCACAGTTGTAGGGAATCTCCTTCAAAGAAATTAAGCCTTAGCAACAGCATTGCAACCACTTAAGTCGTTTTATGAATACGGACCCTGATGTTTCAGTTCCCCATCATTTTTGAACCTATTACTTTGCACAATTGCCGTTTGCATCGATTTTAAGTATTACCTGCATCGATTGATCTCTTATGGGCGCATGCCTTTAATATATGCCTTCATGATAAAAAAAGGATAAAAATAAAATAGTTCAAAAGCAATGAAAAAGTATTAACTGTTTCTTTTAATAAATATAAACACAACTTTCAGAAGCTCTGTATAGTGATCAACTAATATTATGTGCATGTTAATCAATTTTATTACATACAGATGATTTGGTAGCGTTGGCATAATGCAAGCGATTTGACAAAGTTAGGCCTATAGACGTCATGCAAAAGATTTTTTTCTGATTTGACGGAAAGGCTAAATGATATCAATTGAGTTCAGTTTATCTTTTTATTAAAAGGCGCACCCCCTTTGGTTTCTAAAAATAAAATTTAAAGATAATGCCACTTGATTCATGACTTTTTAAGACTTTTTGTTTTTAAAAAATGAAGCCGGACAAGAGGGCTAGGTTCAGGAACCGTCTTATTTGATCACCACATCATGTCCTTAATACCAACATGAGAAAAGTAATAATATAAACGGCACACAAAGCTGCATAAGACAAACCAAACGCCATAAAGTCACAGCACATGAACAAGGCTCGTATTTATAAAATCACTTAAGTCGCTATGCTGCTGCCAAGGCTAAATGTCTATAGAGGAGATGCCCTTTAACTATGAAATTTGCTCTGGAGAGCATTTTCATAGTTGAAGGGAATCTTTATAGATATTTAGCCTTAGCAACAGCATATCAAACACTTAAGTTGTTTTATAGATACGGCCCAGGAGCCTACTCTAAAATACATAAAACAAATCAAATAGAAAGTTGGAAAACAATGAAAACAGTAGTAAACCACAACAGAAGAACCGCTTTAGAATGGTCGGTAATATATTCAGGGTCTTAAATCGCATAAACTCAAAACTCTCCGGTAAAAGCCGACTGTTTTTGTTTAAATGTTCTGAATTCGCTCATAAAAATATTTCTTACACTTGTCACTTAGTCTTTTTGTTGCTGAATGAAATCAGAGTTACAATTTAGATTTTCTCACGCGTTGGCCCACAAAGAAAATCACCTACTTTATACCCTAGAAAAAAGCTATTAAATGTAAATATATCATTGATACCTAAATATGTAAAAAGGAAGTATTTAAATAGCTTACTGAATTTCAAGAAATGAGCCGTGACACGACAAAACCAACACAATGGCATGGACTCCCAGCGAAGACTCAGATCAAAGTATTTGTTGTTCTGTTGGTAGCTTAGAACCTTAGCTACCCTACAAACGCACAGCGCAGAGCCTCTTCAGACTAAGCGGATGCCCAAGCTGATCTGAGCCTTCTCTGAACGCACATGCCACTTTGTTAGTTTTGTTGTGTCGCGGCTCAAATATCAATTACCGTACAATTTCTCAGTATTGCGACGGATAGGTCTGAGCAAACAGTGCGGACCCAGACAGATCAGACTGACCAGGGTCTACACTGTTAAAAATTTTATATGCATCTTTTGGACGCATCACTGCATTGTTAAAACAAACATTTTCATTTTAGGAGAATTACTGTAATTGAGCCACGACGTGAGAAAACCAACAATGTGGTTGTGCGCCCAGCGCAGACTCAGATCAGCATGGGCATCCGCCCAGTCTGATCAGAGTCTTCGCTGTCCGCATGGAGGTAGCTTAGACCCTTAGCTATCCTTTAAGCGCTTAGCGAAGGGTCTGATCAGGCTGGGTAGATGCCCAGGCTGATCTGAGTCTGAGCTGGGCGGACAACCACTTTGTTGGTTTTCTCGTGTCGCGGCTCAATTATTTTAAGTATCGCAATGTTTATAATCGCAATGTACGGTAAACCGCAACTGCATTTTGAACAGGGGCATAAATTACCTATAACTGCTTTTATTAGGGCCTTAAAACATAAGAAACCATAATGAGTAACATGTAAGATCAAATCTTGTTGCAACTTTAAACCTTAGGGCGAAATTGTTTTCCTACAAGGGGTTTGATTTGTTAGTTGTTTTAGGTTTAATGGCCCTTCGCGACAGCCTTAAGTCTCCCAGAGAAGATTAGAAAGAAAAGAGGAATAACGGGCGAGAGAAAAGTATGCAAACAACCCCCCCCCCCCTACTCCAAGCACAATAGGCCCTTGCCCTATTATATGTATTATCCAAATGGCAAGGACGCCCCGACACTGACGGTTATCCAGCACCATCGCCCCAACCGACCACACACTATCCTACAGTGACCGGCTCATTATGGTTTATTTACTTCTCATTTTAGAAAACACTTATCCTAAAATCTGGTCAAGTTTAACGATATTACGTTGTTAGCTATCGATCTGGGCCCAGTTTAGCCAAACGAGCTCATTAATAGGTCAAGTCGTCAAGTTTTTTATGACTTTATAACGAAATGCATTGATATTTTTTGTCGAAAAATGTGAGAAGCCTATGCAGTGCAAAAGCTTCTCATATTGTTTCAACAAAATATTGGAGTATTTGAGATACTAAAGTTTGGAATTTTAAAGAAACGTTAACTAACGATGTCGTTAGTTTTGAACAACCGTGACCTGATGTGAATTTGAGAATCCTTGTTTTTGCCGGATCTATACAGGTCGCAGCTTAAAATAGCAGGAAGACACGGTCTGTCGACTAATTTTTTCTTACAAATATATATAATGAGGATATCCAGGATTCTAGAAGAGGTGCCATGGTTGTTTTGCTTCAGTACAGAAGGCCCCCGGTTCGAATTCTATCCGACCCAACGTCTGATTACTTTTCTTTGTCACCCATCCTAATACCTATAGACCTCCAGACCGCCCCAGTTTCATGTTTGTTTTAGAAAGTTTGCCTTTGGTTTTATTATAAATTGGTACACGTTCACGGGAATAGGAGTCGACTCTTAAAGGGAGCAAATTTTCTCTTACAAGAGTTGTGCCCATTATTGGGGGACGCAGTCCATATATAGATCTATTTAAAACGTATCATTCACTGTCAATTTGATATGACCCTCATACCTGATAGTAGAACATGAATGAACGGTAAATAAACCTTCCAAAATTTGTTTTGTGTTTAGTAAGCAAGCCTTATTTTTCTTTGAGCCACTAATGTCTAGAACAGAGACAAAATGCAGAGCCAGATCAGACGCCGAAACAATTGGCGTCTTGTCAGGTACTACATTATTTACTCAAAACAAATACGTATTCCTTATTAAAAACCATACACCCCTTTACAGACTTATGGACTCTCAATTTGATAAGGGTAGATCATTTCACTGGACTTAAACGGGTTAATGTTTTCTTGAGAGCTTTACTCTTCCAGGCATCTCGAGACTGGGCAACAGTTCTTAATGTTAATAATGGACGAAACGCTGATAAATAGTTCCATATACACCAGGGTGTCTTTCCCGTCATTTTGTTACGTCATGTTTAATGACTCACAGGAAATCCCGGAAAGTTTTCTCATTTTCCTAAATAATTCTCTTCTTTGTGTGTGCGTTCATGTGAAATGAAACGCAAAGAAGAGTGCGTAATCATGGATATTTTAGGACGACAGCCCTTATGTGTCATGGACTTTATAGTTTAGGTTTATTTTCTCAATTCCTACCCGCTCAGAGCCATGAAATGTTCTAGATCTCGGCGAACTTTACCGTGGCTTAAAAATGGGGGGAGGATTAAACGCGAACACCTCTTAACTTTCAATAAAAGACAAATACAATCCTAAATACCTTGTACCTTACGCATTATGTGCGCTATATGCTAAAAGAACATTATCGGGATTTTCGAAGTTGTCTTAAAAATTGAGAATAAGAAAACATGAAACAGGTGTTTTTTTTTTCAAAATATATGGAAAAGTATTTACTTCTTTCCTTTCTGTTATTGAAACTCAAATGGCTATTTACTGAGTCATATGCTCTTAAATGTTTTTTTTTTTTTTTTTTTTTTTTTTTTTTTTCCAGTTCAAGGTCTCATAGAATGAAAGCAATAAATCTAATTCTACAATTTTATCTCATAACATGAGTAGAACGCTAGAATTGAAACAAAATTGTAGCGTTTCATTAAGAAATAATATTTACCTTACCCGTGCATTATCGCTGATTTTCACATGTGGTTGAAGTACAGATCACGAAAATTTAATTCACGACGGCGAAGCCATATGTGTTAATCAGCGATAATTCATGGGTAAGGAAAAATTATTTCGATTCTAACATTATACAGAATGAAAATGCATGTATTTTACAAAGTTTTCTAAAGCACTTATTTTCAAACAACGCTGTTTCCTATGCGTTCAATGGGGAAAGCGGTAACGTCATGTACATGTAAGAATTTGATTTTAAAACTAGAAATGTTTTTCAGAGAAAAAAAGTCCCCCCCCCCCACCAGCCCATTTCCAATCCCCTCTTATGAATAAACAAGACCTGTCACAGGGACAGGATGACTCGCCTGACAGCGCCCTGCCCATCACATAAAAAACTTTAACCTAAAACTTTAACATTTTGCTAACGCCGCCGCCGCTAACGCTAACGCCGACGCCGGAGGAAGTACAATAGCTCTTCCAGAACTTCGTTCAGGCGAGCTAAAAACCTGTACAATTAAACTACTAGGCAAGTTTGGAGAAAATCCATCCACTGGTTCTAAAGATATCATACAGAGATAACTGTGTCCTTGCAAATGAGGTCAAGGTCACCAAAATCTAATCAGCTCTTACAGTTGACCCAATAATGTATCCATTCAAGTTTGGTGAAATTCCATCAATTGGTTCAGGAGATATAGTGAGTACAAGAAATTGTCATCTAAGTCCGCCAGTGACCTTGAAAATGAGGTCAAGGTCACCAAAATATAATCAGCTCTTTACCTTGTCCCAATAATGTATCTATGCAAGTTTGGTGAAATTCCATCCATTGGTTCAGGAGATATAGTGGTTACAAGAAATTGTCATTTAAGTTCTCCAGTGTCCTCCAGTGACCTTGAATGATGTATCTATGCAAGTTTGGTGAAATTCCATCCATAGGTTCAAGAAATATAGGGGTTACAAGAAATTGTCATCTAAGTCTAAGCACTGAGAACAATATGTCCCCCCTCACCTTTGGTGGTGGGACATAATTAGGAGATAAACTGTACTTAAAAAAAGTCATTTGTGGAGGTAAATCGTCGGCTTTTTTTATTGTTAGCGGAGCTGTAAAACGAAATTAGCGACCCCCAAAAACGACAATTTTACTTCGCAAATGACAATTTTCAAAACAGCCATGCCCATTCTAATGTAGCTTTCATTTTCCACCTTTAAATGTGTACTTCTTTGTTACTGTTGTCAGCACTCTTAGCAAATGTAAAGCCAAACGACAGTATTTGCTTAAAAGGGGATAGCCTCGACAGTTTCCTGATATTTCATAACTTTCGGGCAGTTTGTTTTATGCTGTTCTGTAAAGATAGAGCCGTTGGCGAAAAATCTTACAACAGACTTAGAACAGCTGACTAATCGCGACTGAAAAACAAAAGCTATACTGACGTTTTCATTGCCTGTACAACACTTCAATTATAAGGTCTACTTACAAACAAAACGCCGAGGAAAGAAACTGAACAAATACGTACGGCAGCTATAGAAGGAAAGAAAATGCAGAAGGCGGGTCTTCGTTGTTTAACTGGCAGGTTTCTTCTGCTCCGAAATTTCAATGTTGCTATTTCTGTGAGTCCTCATGTTTGTTTTATCCTAGTTGTAATTGTGATATCATTTATGATGTTAAGGCTAGCCCGGTGACCACCTACATAGGAAATGGCTGTTCACATGGCTGCCGCTGATAATGTCTTTGGTGGTGACTAATTTTGTGTTGCTTTTTCCCACATAGTGTCTTTGGTGGGATCTGGGATTGAATTGTATAAGTTCCTGAGAATATTTCTATTTACTTTTCTCAATCGCATGATGCGAAAGTGACTGTCCACCTTATATAAATATTATGTCAAACAGTTTACGCCCGCGAAATCTGTAATAAAATGTTTCGAACTTTTCGTAAAAATATTTAAGTATAGATACAGATAGAGCTAGACAAGCAGTGCCGACCCAGATCAAAGTGCTCCTCTCACTGCTGGCCATTTCATCTGCATCGTCTAGACGCATTACTGCATTGGAAAAACAAACTGTTCGATTTTGAGAATTATTTAGAGTGATTATTAAATGTGTCCAAATTAATAGCCTTTTACGGTTAAACTTGGAAAGAAAGAGAATTTAACAAAATTATTTATTACATTTAGTCATACAATTTTGAAGAGAGGATTTCTCCTATTTAGCTGAAACAGCTAGTCCGCTATGCAACAGACAAACAAAAGGTATACAAACTAATACTTACAAATATACTGAACGCCAAAAGAAACGCATACAAATTTGTGTTCTTTTTTCTCTTTAATGTCACTAGCTAGGCAAGTCCAAATCGATCATTGCAAAGACTAGGATTTTCATTAGACCACAGTACACAACGAAACTATCATGATTTAAATCTTTCGTAAAAGAGTTACCTCACTTTCTCGAAAACCATTAAATCCATTGCAAGAGTATTCTTTTCTTTCTTTTCTTTTCGAATAAATCATATTGTGTTCAGAAATGATCTGTGATATGCAACTGTTAGAAAGCCGCCAAATTCATATTAATGACCTGGTTATTTATTAAACGACAGCGCTATGAAGTCTGTCCATTTTCAAATTACCTCCCTTTGTATTAAACAAAGAGTAATTTTTGAAGACCGATAACGGCACTCTTTATGGCTTTACGCTTCATCTTCTTTTACAAATGATTTGATGTGTTTCATTTCACTACAGTATTACTAATTTTACAAGGATTTTCCCTTTCTGTTTGAACATATCAGAGTTAGAATGTTCAGAGGAAAATCCTATGTTAAAGTGAAATGTCTGTTTACGCTTTCTTGATACCTAACTTTCCTTGGGTTGCTTTTTCAAGAATTAGAGACAGCCCAAGAAAAAAATGAGTTATAGAAAATTTTCTTGATACAGAGCTTAACAATCTTAGGTAAATTGTGATTCACAAAGATTCTGCGGTTGAGAATATAACCTCTTAAAGAGTGTTTGTTCTTTGTAACTTTTAATTTTACCCCATCCTAAAAGTATCGGTTTTCACAGTTACATGTACAGTGTAAGACATATTGGGGATTTCATATATTCTTTTTCTCAAAAACTCATGGACACGCCAAACTAACAAGACAAAAACTAGTAGCAGTTGCCTACTTTTGAAAATTTAATATATATACTTTGCATGCGTTTCTTTTAGCGTTCAGTATATATACATGTACCTATGATAATAGCACTCATAAGATATGACGTATCATTCGGATGCCATAAAACACACAGCATGTACATTGTACAATCAGTACTTCGACTGACATGAAACAGATAGAAGGTATTTGGCTTTATATTGGATATAATATAAATGTAATGCTACAGTCTTTATGTTTAGTGGTTAACCCAATCATGGTTAAAAACTTTGCTTCCCTCTTTAATTGCGCGCCGGTTGGTTAGGCATCAGACTCAATTATAGGCCCGACATAAAACTACTTAATATAGTTCGTTCCTTGTCTGTTGCTTGGTTATTCGGGGTTTAAGTGGTAGTTTTCTTTTGCTCCGGTTTTTCAGTGGTGTTATCTGACTTCCCATGGGTCTACTGGTGTCGCAATACTTTCTTTCCGTTGAGTCCTCATCTCTGATTCATCATAGGCCTTATCCGTGATTTGCTTGTTTCCGGTGATGATTCGTTGATGAGTTAGGAAACCTTCATGCGGGCAAAACAGCTAACTTAATGTTTCAAACAACTGCAGAAGCAGAGGGCGAGGTTTGGGCCAATTAAATCATGCCAAGCACCCCCACCCCCCTGTAATCTTTTGCTGACCGTTTGAAGGCGGTTATACTATTGAGGTTCCTTGATGTTATATTGTGCTGTGTCCGATTGTCTGTGGTCTCTGGCGGTTTGGTTGCCTGTATTGCTGCCCAATCTGCCTTTTGTTTTGTTTTGTTTTGTTTTGTAATTAAAATACAAAAAAAATGCTGATGCTGTAATCGGGGTAGCTGAATGACCATCTGTTTTGGAAAGAGCTGCTCATTCGGTTTACCGTGCGTGTCTTTCGTAGACGTATTAATTTCCATGTGTATGTGCTTCTTTCCCTATTGTTTTTGAGAGCGGTATGTGGGTATTGATTATATTAATTCCTGATCATTTCCTATCTTTTTACTTTTTCAGTGTAAGATCAATTTTTATTTCCCAGAATGAACACCAAAAGTGGTAATTTCACGAGTGGTGAAGCCACTCGTGAAAACTTACCACTTCACCACTTGTGAAAATACCACTTTTTGTGTTCATTCGGTGAAATAAAAATTCATCTTACACTGAATAAGTCAAATTTTCTATATCTTTTTTGCTGGAAAATTGCAATAGTTCTGTTATTCAAGAGCGTCAGGCATCACGACGGAAACACGTTTTTTTTTCTAGCCGCTTTGCGTCAAATTGGATGCCTCCAACGTCTTCATTGGGTATGATATTGGTTGTAAACAAGTTTGAAACTGAAAAATAGCTTCAAATATCTTTTTGATTAACACATCTCAATAACTTTGCCAAGAAAGAATGCCTACAGGAGACTGAAGAGGCCTGACGTCGCGTGCAGTAACAATGTTACGTGGGCGCTTTAAAGCTTGTCTCCCTCGTTTATTTCATGTTTTCAGAAACAAATATTTTAACGAAATTTCGTTAGACAATATATGGTCAATGTACCTGTTTTCGGGGTACTCCAGATTTCGGGGTTTTCGAATAGATTATACCGCGCCTCTAGCCAGGGACCTCTAAAGATGATTATTTTTTGCAAACAGAAAGATGAATCAACATGTTTCATTGTACATGTACACTAATTGATGCGCGAGAGCACGTTAATTTTGACGTCATCCGTGACGTCGTCGTTGGTGACCGTGGAAGCGGCCATATTGGAAACACTGCAAAGTTTATCGAAAGTACCGACGGAGATGACACGGCGATTTATTCAATTATGAACTTTTTCCTGATAATACAATGATCGTTTCTGTAGCGTAAAGAATTGCATGTCTCACGAAGACAGCTTTTATCATCAGTATCTGCAGCTGATGCATTTTGAAGGCGCGTTCTTGAACGTACCCCGAAAACTGGTGCAGCTTCAGAGAGCAGATTCAGGTGTGCATCTGTTTGGATTTAATCAAATATGTAAACATGGAGACAAGCGGACATGGAATGTAAGCTACAAATTACTGACAACATATTTTCATATACCTGACGTCAACATGACGTTGTGGCGGGCGCCACGCAACCTAGGGTAACTGAACAAAGTGCATTGTTATATATGAATCTTTTTAGATATCTGATTCGAAATTTACACGTGTGTTTACCAATGGTGTGGCAATGGGCATGTAACGTTTCGTCGATGGGTCTTTTCAGATTCCGTGGTTATTTAAGGTGTCGACGAACTTCTGGATCAACCCTCATACAATGTGCCGCACCATCTATATAGATATTCAGAAGCTGGTTTTCATTCCCTCGACACAACAAAATTCTGTTAAAGCATGTACTTAATACCGTGAATATCGTATTTATTCGGCTATTAAATGAGCCGCGACACGAGGAAACCAACAATGTGGTCGTGCGTCCAGCGCAGACTCAGATCAGCCTGGGCATCCGCCCAGTGTGATCAGAGTCTTCGCTGTCCGCATGAAGGTAGCTTAGTCCCTTGGCCACCCTTTAAGCGCTAAGCAAAGAGTCTGATCAGACTGGGCAGATGCCCAGGCTGATCTGAGTCTGCGCTGGGCGCATGACCACATTGTTGGTTTTCTCGTGTCGCGGCTCAAATGTTTTTTCCCTCTCTAGAATGACTCCACATATGTAAATCGGTCATATGATATTCTGCTTTAAGAGGTCCCCTCCCCAACAAGCCAATACCCAAAAATCTAGACCCATCTTATAAGACGGATCTAGATTTTTGGGACTTTTTGGAAAGGATATATGCCAGTCTTTTAACCGAAGAAATACAAAGATGTTTCTTAAACACATTCTGTAACGATACCTTTTTTTTCCAGACAACCTTGGTGAAATACACGTTCACACATATAAACATTAGGGAGGTTAAGATTTAGAACTTGTACGCGTACGGCTACTGGTAGCTACACGTACACGTACTTGTAAGTTCTAATCACAGCTATTAAAAGTTAAGATAAATGTAACTTGTACGTGTACGTGTAACCAAATAAACGCGGCGCATCATTTTAGATGGTCGAAGTAATTATAGAAAAAGCTATCTGCATGAGTTTTCGTCCGTGTGTACGTTTGTGGGTTAAAATTATCTCCTCTGTACCAAATGTTTCGGTCGGTTTTTGTCGAAACTTAACGTTCTAATTATTTTGGTGTCAAAAAGAAAACATACAGGCCCGTCGACCAATATCACACCCGGCGACCATCATATATACACCACATTTTTTCTAATAATTGCACTGTTACAAAGTCCCATAGGTTTTACGGGAAAAGACATGGCATCTGGCTGCCAGGCCTTTCACCATATAAAGTACGGGATATTACTTTAAGGTTTTGATATTGAACGCGACTGCATTGTGTAAAAACCTTGCTTTAAATCCGCATTTAAATTCTTTAATATGAAATAGGTGCTACCTAAAATGCAACCAACCAGTATTACCACAGCAACACTGAACTGAAAGGTTTTCAAACTAGAGCAAGTGAGCACAGTCTCGCGTATATCTTGATCATTTTCATCGCCTAATGAAGCAGACGTTTAAAACAAACTTTTAATGCAAATTTTATATACATGTACAAAATTATTTTGTGTCTGTCATCTTGACCTTAGATCAGCAGCAGCATCCATATGGTGTAAACAAGTATGAAATAAACCTATAAGCAAAAATAAATACAACAAACACCTATTGTCCTGGTACCTGACCCCTGGCCCCACCCACCAGCCTGACCTAGGGGCTTAGGCAGTCCATATCAAAAGGTATGCTACAGAGATAACATAAACCAAATGGAGAAAAAAATCTGCAATATAATTACTGAGATATGAGTAATCAAAAAGATTTAATGCAATACTTTGAAAAAATGAAAATGCCTAAGTCATATTTATTTACCTCTGGCCCCACCATGAGGCCCTGACCTATGGTCATACATTATTCACATCTAATGTATTATATGCTACAGTGATATCAGGGATTAAATATGAAACGAATCTGGTGTGTCGCTGTTGTTACAGAGTTGTTAGTAATCATAAAGGTTTAATGCAAAACTTAGATGTAAAGTTGAAAACTATATACACCAACAAACTTCATCATGAGAAACACTTCTGTTATCCCTAACTAACTGCTGACTTTTCTCATCTGCAATCCTGGATGCAAGTTCATTAAAATTGTTCTAGTGTAAGCTAATCATAAATAAAAAAAGATAAGTTCAAATCTTATATGCAAATAAGCAAAGCCATGAGCCAGTAAAAATGTCAATATTAGGTCTTGCAACCACATTATGATACAGATACGCATGTATTGCTTTCATTATTTCAATTGTTGCCTACCATTCTTCCAGATTTGTTATATTTTTTGTCTTATGAAATATACTTTATTGCAATTTTATGCCCTAAGTTGGCTATGGTTCAGGCCTGTGAAGCAAAAAAATTTGGAAAAAAAATGTAAAATTTTATTCAGCAAGTGTGCATATCTGTATGTATATACCTTCTCCTTGGTAAAACGATTTTAGCTGTATGACTATTGTATCATCCATCCATTGCAAAACTAGAGCAAGTGAGCAGGGGCTCAGGTATAAACTCAGCCCTCTCGGTCAAACGGTTTAAAAGTTGGAAAAATGCCAAAAATGACAAAGGGCGATAACTTTGTAAAATATAGGACAATTGAAATTCCAAAATCACATGCACATCTTCAGATCATGATGGAACATTCTGCACTATTTCAAGTTAATCTGATAAAAGATGTGGCAGGAGTTGTGGGGACAAGGTCTGAGTCAGCAAGGGCATTAACTCCGTCAAAAATGGCCGAAACAAAAACCAAAAAACCACATGCAAATCTTCATATTATAAGAATACAATCTGTAAAATTTCAAATCAATCCAATGAAAGACGTTGAAGGAGTTGCGGGGACAAGATTTCGGACGGACTGAGTCAGCAAGGGCCGTAACTCCATCAAAAATGGCCGAAACAAAAAACAAAAACCACATGCACATCTTCATATCATAAGAATACAATCTGTAAAGTTTCAAATCAATCCGATGAAAGACGTAGGAGGAGTTGCGGGGACAAGATTTCGGACAAGATTTCGGACGGACTGAGTCAGCAAGGGCCGTTACTCCATCAAAAATGGCCGAAACAAAAATCAAAAACCACATGCACATCTTCATATCATAAGAATACAATCTGTAAAGTTTCAAATCAATCCGATGAAAGACGTAGGAGGAGTTGCGGGGACAAGATTTCTGACGGACGGACGGACGGAATGACGGACGGAAGGACGGACTGACACACGGACGGACGAGGGTCGTTTCTATAGTCCCCCTCCGCCTACGTCGGGTGACAACAAAAGGGTTGGATGGTATATGATCTTAAACAACTGGCCCAAATGGGCCTGATATCGCTCAACTGCCTATTTTGCAATGGGACCATTCTATTGGTCCAATTCCACTGAGATTTTCTCATTTTGCTTCTTTTAGTAACAGAGGCTAACTTGCCTGGTCTTTGTATATTTACTTTTGAAATGCCTTAATGCAAGGATCATTTTGCCACAAATTTCATCAAAATCCATTCAGGGGCTAGGGACCGACCATTTGATATTCTGGGGGGGGGGGGGAGCTTGTATATTTATCAAAAAAATTCCCTGTCTTTGGATATGCAAGAAAAAAAATAACCTGGCTCATAAGTGGGTTCAAAAAAATAATCTGGCCTCAAAAGTAAGAGAAAAAAATAACCTGTCTGCACCCAAAATTTAAAAAAAAAATATATATATATTGTCTGCAGATAATTCCATTGGAATTGAGTTTATATAATGTCTCTGGCTTCTGGGGGCTGTGCCCCCCAGACTCCCATATTTATAGTAATACTTATCTACAATTGGTTTACACCAGCAGGCCCCCATGTGCATACATTTACAAAAAACATCCTATACAACATTCACATACATGTATTATTGATCTGCCACATTATTAAGTAAATGGTTCCACTAAAACTGAATTGCAAAAGAGTCACTAGCTTATGGGAGACAAAACCATTATGGCAAAATAAACACTCTAAAAGGCAAAGTCGTAATATAAAAACCCTTATTTTTATCATCATTCCTAGTTTTTCTCTATTGTTTCCAGTCTTAAAATTGCCATTGAAATTGGGAAATTGCTTTAGCTTCTGGGGGGCATTGCCCCCCAGACTCCCATATTTATAGTAATACTTATCTACAATTGGTTTACACCAGCAGGCCCCCATGTGCATACATTTACAAAAAACATCCTATACAACATTCACATACATGTATTATTGATCTGCCACATTATTAAGTAAATGGTTCCACTAAAACTGAATTGCAAAAGAGTCACTAGCTTATGGGAGACAAAACCATTATGGCAAAATAAACACTCTAAAAGGCAAAGTCGTAATATAAAAACCCTTATTTTTATCATCATTCCTAGTTTTTCTCTATTGTTTCCAGTCTTAAAATTGCCATTGAAATTGGGAAATTGCTTTAGCTTCTGGGGGGCATTGCCCCCCAGACCCCCCCCCCTTTGTTAGCTACTTAGCACATAACTTTCAGCCATTTTATTAATTGCCATTCATGTATAATGTGACTCTATCATGTAAGTATTTATCAAAATTTCTAAAGTACAAATAAAGCATGTTTGGGCATATATTGGGATAGAAAAAAACCCCTTAAATTCCTAATGTTAGCCCTAAAACTTTGCCAAAATAGCCTTAAATTTTGGCCAAAATAGCCCTAATTTAAGGCCTAATTTTTTGCCAAACTCATACAGGGATGTTTGTATCTGTACTTTAGATGAAAAGAGTAACATGCTCCAGGCACTGGTTTGCAAAAGCGACTAAGCCATGCCCTTGGCCTGGTTAAAGATAGCACCATGTTCTTTTTGTGAGAAAAAAAGGCGTAAAAAAATACTGATGTGGGTAAAATAAAAGGATATTAAGGTCAAGTAAACAAGGATCTTATAGTTCAGCTATAAAATTAAAAAAAAAACCTGTTTGAGTTAGTTTGTAAAAAAAATAAATTAGCTCCCACAAGGTGAAAAAAAAAGAAATTGTTTCCAGAGGCCAGTGAAATAAAATGTGTCTCCATCAAGAATACCAGCCCCCCCCCCCCCCCCCCCCCCCCCCCAGAATATCAAATGGTCGGTCCCTTACTGAAATATTGTCAGTTTCATGTTTTGTGCTATTTTAGCAATGGCAGATGGCCGCCATCTTGGAATGACAAAATGCGAAAAATCGAAAAGTCTTCATGCAATGACCATTTTGACACAAAATTGGTCCAGTTCCATTGTAATTTTCTAATTTTCACATTTTGCTACTTTAAGTAACAGAGGCCAACTTGAAGGACCTATATTTGTTAAGATTTGAAACACCTCAAACAAGAATCATTTTGCCACAAATTTCGTCAAAATCCATTCAGTGGTTACTGAGATATTGTCATTTTCTTGTTTTGTGCTATTTTTAGTAATGGCAGATGGCGGCCATCTTGGAATGCCAAAATGCAAAAAATCGAAAAAAGCTTAATGAAAGAGCAATTCTGACACAAAATATGTCCAATTCCATTGAGATATATTGTATTTTCAATATGCTTGGATCAACCCTACTTTCATGTCTGTATTAAACAAGTATTGAGCAAGCTTACAGGACGAAATAGGGAGCCACTCACCTGGTCTCAGCCCTCAAAAGCATGTCCACCACAGCCGTGCGCTCTTTCTTGTCTGCCTAGCACATGAGCCAACTTCACTTGGGGTCCCCCTACATCCCGGCAGAGCACTCTAATCCATGGGACCAATCCGGCGGTCGTGGATCAAGGACTCCCGTCACAACAGATATTTTAATTTTCACATTTTTCTATTTTTCATCCAAGAGGCCAATATCACTGGTCTATAGTTACTTATTTTTGAAACATCTCAATGCAAGAATCATTTTCAACATATTTCGTCAAAATCCATTCAGCGGTTACTGAAAATTGTCATTTTCATGCTTTGTGCTATTTTTAATAATGGCAGATGGTGGCCATCTTGGAATGCCAAAATGCAAAAACTCGAAAAAGCTTAATGAAAGAACTATTCTGACATATAATTAGTCCAATTCCATTGAGATTTTCTAATTTTCACATTTTACTATTTTTAGTAACAGAGGCAAACATGCCTGGTCTATAGTTAGCTATTTTTGAAACATCTCAATGCGAGAGTCATTTGCCACAAATTTCGTCAAAATCCAATCAGCGGTTACTGAGATATTGGAGTTTTCATGTTATGTGCTATTTTTAGTAACGGCAGATGGCGGCCAGTTTTGAATGCCAAATTGCAATTAATCGAAACAGCTCCATGAAAGGACCATTCTGACACAAAATTTTGTCCAATTCCATTCAGGGGTTCTTGCGTAATTGTCATTTTTATGGTTGTGCTATTTTTGGTAACGGCAGATGGCGTCCATCTTGGAATGCCAAATTGCAATTTATCAAAACAGCCTCATGCAATGAACATTCTGACACAAAATTGGTCCAATTCCATTCAAGGGTTCTTGAGTAATTGTCATTTTTATGTTTGTGCTATTTTAAGTAACAGCCCCCATGGTGGCCATCTTGGATAGAATACTGCCACAAAATTGAAATAATTCCATTCAAGGACCATTTCTGACCAAATCTGGCCAGAATCGGTTGCGCTTTTCGAGATATTGACATTTAAGCAGAAAATGTTTTGTAAACTCTAAGTAGGTCACTGTGACCTAATTCTGCTACAGATATGTTTGATTTTTTTAATTTTTAATTCCAAGGTCCCAATAATGTTCCACGCAAACTTTCAACCAAATACACCAAATGGTTCTGGAGAAAAGTTGATTTTGTTGTTTTTGCTATTTTTAGTAACAGCCGCCATCTTGCATTCTTGACCTGACCCAATTCTACAATTTTGAAACCCTGCAGTCTGGTCATGCTACATGTGAAATTTGAGACCCTAGGGTTCAGTGGTTTTAGAAGAAGTTGTTTGAAGTTGTTTGAACAAGTCGTTTTTTTTTACATTGGCATTTGAGCAAAATTACACTCGTAAACAGAAAGTAGGTCACTGTGACAAAACTCCGCAACAGATTTTTTTCATTTTAAAATTTTGAATACCAAAGTTTTACTGATGTTCCATGCCAAAATACAGACAAATATACCCAGTGGTTCTGGAGAAGTTGGGTTTTTTTTTTGCTATTTTTTGAAATGGCGGCCATCTGGGATTTTCAACCTGACCCAATTTTACAATTCTGAGACCCTGGAGTCAGGTCATGCTCTATGTGAAATTTGAGAACCATGGGACCAGTAGTTTTACAGAAGAACATGTTTGAAATTTTGTTTTAAGGTGTTGACAGACGACGCACGGGACGATGCACAACCCACGCCTGACGCATTTGTATGACAATAGCTCACTATGGCCCTTCAGGCCAGGTGAGCTAAACGTTAATCAAAAACTTGACATGAAAATCAAAGTCTGTGACCTTGACCTCTAGGTCACTGGCATGGATGGGGGTGTACAGAATTAAACATTGGACCAACATCTATCATCATGCAAAACATCAATCAAACCCAACAAAGAATTTGAATCATATAGAGATCTCAAAAACTTTAATGCAATAATTTTACATGAAACGTCAAAGTTTCAATGTGACCTTGACTTCTTTGTTTCCAGATGCTACTTCAAGTTTTCTTTGGCTTGAATTCTGTTGAATATTTGCAGCATAATTTAAACACCAGCTGTATGTTTATGAAACAATGATCTTAACTACAATGCTTACATGCACATGCAGCTAACGTTTGGTGGTATTTCTTTATGATGATGTTCGAATTGCATCGCAAGAAGCTTGAAGCTCAACGATGATATCGACAGGTAATCACAGGTAATGTTGCAATCCCATGTTGATTCTCCTGTGATGAAATTATCACTATCACTTACACTTGCATTAAAACCTTGTTTCTGACAAAAATTAGTTGGATTCAAAATTGTTCAGAACCAGAATTCTTAGCAAATTCTTCCCTGTGTGAGTCCCATCCCATATCAATGGAAGGATGTTGAGGAGATTCTTCCTGCCAGTCTTTTTTTGATTCTACTTCCTTTTTTAATATATGCCCCTTAAGAGAGACTTGACTGTCCAGAGTAAAAAAATAACAATGTGCACAACCACCTGTGTGAAAGTTAATTTTTTTGTTTGGCTTTAGCCGTATAACCTTAAGTATTGACCTTCATTTTAAGTATTTCGTTGGCCAATATATATATACCCGTTTTTTTTTATGTAAGTAGCTTACTTTTGCTTTCTGTTTCTACTTTCAGTTTTATTTGACTGTTGGCCTATAAACTGTGTCGTGATGAATCTAGATATTTCGGTCCAAATCGCTTTTTTGTCAAAGAACACATTTCGCCTGTTATGTCGCTCATGTAAAATATAAAATCAACAAGATAACTTGACAAAGAAATCGTAGACAAAATTAAGTAATTAATGCTGGCTTTGCAAAACTAGAGCAAGTGAGCAGGGGCTCAGGTATAAATACGGCCAGCGCCACCACCTTATGACATTTTTAAACACAATACACAACATGGGCATGGGTTGGGGTGGTATATCATAAAAACCAAATTGAACAAAGGGGTTGGATGGTATATGATATTAAAAAATTATTCGAACACTTGACATGAAAATCAAAGTCTGTGACCTTGACCTCTAGGTCACTGGCACGGATGGGGGTGTACAGAATTAAACTTTGGACCAACATCTATCATCATGCAAAACATCAATCCAACCCAACAAAGAATTTGAATCATATAGAGATCTCAAAAACGTTAACGCAATAATTTAACATGAAACGTCAAAGTTTCAATCTGACCTTGACTTCTTTGTTTCCAGATGCTTCAATTTTTCTTTGGCTTGAAATCTGTTGAATATTTGCAGCATAATTTAAACACCAGCTGTATGTTTATGAAACAATGATCTTAACTACAATGCTTACATGCACATGCAGCTAACGTTTGGTGGTATTTCTTTGTTGATGATGTTCGAATTGCATCGCAAGAAGCTTGAAGCTCAACGATGATGTACTTACAAAAGTTTAAACCAAAGTGTCTGTTGACGATTACGGACAAATGTCATATCCGAATCAATGCATGTGTAAACACAGGCGCTTGAAGCTATATGCTATTAAATATATTCCAATGTTGCCGCTAAATACCCAGGCTATGAGCCATTTTGGTTAGTTGAAGAAATAGCCAGGTGTGCAAGCTTGTGTTCGGACTCCATTATGGTCTCCAGTTTCCGGTGTATCAACGTCGCACACCAACGTCAACAGGTTTTATTACGGGAAAAAAATGATGATTCTGTGGATAACGATCCTCTTAACGTAGTTCGATACCTTTGGCGACGTCATGGGTAAAAAATCGAAATACCTTGGATTTTGATGAAACTTGCCTGAATTATACTCTGACATGTTGCACTTTTGATGGTATTATTTGTTTTGAGGAATTTGTAATCGTTTAATATTACTGCGCCATCTAACGTAATACGATGTTTCTTTTAAAAAAAATAACGTTTTGTACAATATCTTGCGTATTCCCTGTCGGATTTTGTTTTCAGAACACTCAATCAACAGTGTTTTAATCTCTCTGTTATTTGGTATATACATTTCGATGGTGAACAACAGCATTTATGACTTAAAAACGTTAAATTCTGGCACCTGTATCTCTTTTGACGCTATAAAATTTCGAACCTTTCAACTGTTGAAGCAGACATTTCTCCAAAACGAGCCTGGCGACACTATACAAAACTACGACGTAAATAAAGAGCGGATTTCGTAGAATAAGAAATGCAAATAAAAATATAGGGTGATCGCGTAAAGTATTAATGAAAAATTCATCTGAAAGAAAAAAATATATATTAAGCGATGAACGTCAGCGACGCGTAACGTTATAAACTCTTCGTCATTTTTTGAAACGTTGCGTAGTCTGATCAATTCTCTACTGTATACTCGAAATAGATGTTTCTATTATTTTAACGTGGAAATGTCTATAATACTTTTCTTTTTTCTTAAAACTGAATTTTACAATGTGCACTCCAGGAGGACAGAAATAACCTAATACGGCATAAAAAAACATGGTATTGTATGCACAAAAATCTGTTCGATTTTTAACGTACTACAGCTGTATAACGTGCAAGCCTCGCAGGGTCACGGCCACACTAACTAGCAACAGCGGACGAACGGATGCCCAAGCTGACCTGAGTCTTCGCTTTACGCACATGCCACTTTGTTGGTTTTATCAGGTCGCGGCTCAATTATAACCTGCCACTGGTGATATTCGAACAGTATTCAGTCTGGAGACTTACGGTTTTCCATCACGCACATTTGTGATGGTCAGCCATCACTTTTACAGTTTTCAGTCCAACTCATCAAAATGGCAATTTAACTCACTGCCAGTGTTCAGTATGACCTGTCTACACTTAAAATTGATATTTGGTCCAGCCCTTAACTATTCTCAGTATAAACAGTCTGTATTTTGGTTATTTCTGCAGAATCATAGTCAAAATTAGGTAAATTTGGTGTGTTTTAGGCTTGTTTTATTTCCAAGAAAAATACAAGTTTACTTTCTATATTTTATAAAGTGTTACGATCAAAGTTGTATTCAATGCTTGTTTTTTTGTAACGGATGCTAACTGTACGAGTTACTCAAGATTTGGCACCAGTTACTCGACAAAAAAGTACATCGGGGTTTCTGGTTTTATTATGGTCAGCCATAACACCAGATGAAACCAACGTTATGAGTTACCATCACGTTTCATCCTTCGGACATGTAGTGACATCTGGAGGTAAAAATTTCAGTAATGATGTTATGGTAAGCCATCATGTCAGTTTGTTTAAAGTGCATGGTTAGCCATCACAAACATGCGTGATTGAAATCCATAAGTCCCCAGACTGGTATTAGAGGTATCAGCAGATCAGTGAATTTGTAACCTGTGAGTTCCGCCGCTTCATATAACGTACTTATTCGGCTATAAAACGGGGGGTTCCCATCTCTAGAATGACCCCAAATACCTAAATCAGTCTTAAGAAATTCTGCTATAAGATGGGGTTAGCTCTTCCAAAACAATCCCAAAAAATCTAGATCCGACTAGATTTTTTGGGATCGTGTTAGAATGGAAAAAAATCTCCGTGTTATAAACGAAGAAATACGGTTTTCAAATTTTCCCCTCACAATTTATATTGTTGTGAGTCCCAAGACTCACTAAAATTCTGTGCTGTGGAATCATGGTTTTATTGTAGGACGCACTGAACTTATAAACCTACTGAGTCCCAAGCGGGATCCCAAGATTCTTTGGCAGCAAAATTGTAAATAAAACATATGAGCCGTGACACGACAAAACCAACAAAGTGGCATGTGCGCCCAGCCAATACAGCGTGATCAGCCTGGTTATTCGCCCATTCTGATAAGAGTCTTCGCTGTGTGCTTTTAGGTTAGATAAGAGGCTACGCTATCTCAGTGCGGACAGCGAAGACCCTGATCAGACTGTGTAGGTGCCCAGGCTGATGTGAGTCTTTGCTGGGCGCACAAGCCACTTTGTCGGTTTTGTCGTGTCGCGGCTCAATTATAGAAGTGTACCCATACACCTTAATCGAATGCTCAGGTGTGGGTCTTTTTTTATAACTCGAAACTCGCTTTTCCTAACTCGATATTCGCTTTTTATGACCCGAAACTTGCTTTGTATAACTCGAAACTCGCTTTTTATGACTCGATACTGTAAAAAAAGAAACCCTCGGGCAAATTAGACTTAAGGTCAGTGTTTTATAATACATGTACACTTTGGACCTCTGATGGTTCCGAAGTAAATTGCCTTAGACCTAGATAAAAGATCCCATATTGAACTTGTTTTGCTCTAACGTTTTCATAACTGGAATAAATCTTTTATTAATGAGCTCGGCTGTACGTAAGTACGGAAGAGCTATTGCCGTCACAACGGCGTCGGCCTTGGCGTCCCACTCCCGGTCCCACTTTACCATTGTGTTGTTCAAGACAGTATGTCAGGCGAGCCTTCCTGTACGCTGACAAGTCTTGTTTTGTAATGCAATACTTTATTTTTCTCCAGGTTTGGTATAGTTAATAGGGTAAAAAGTAGCAAAAAGTATTAATGAGCCGCGACACGACTACAACAACAAAGTGGCAAAACAAACAAAGTGGCATGTGCGCCCAGCGAAGACTCAGATCAGCCTGGGCATCCACCCAGCCTGATCAGAGTCTCCGCTGTTAGCATGGAGTTAGCTTAGACCGTTAGCTACCCATTGAGCGCATAGCGAAGACTGATCAGACTGGGCGGATGTCCGGGCTTACCTGAGTCTTCGCTGGGCGCTCATGCCACTTTGTTCGTTTTGTCATGTCACGGCTCAATTTTATATGAATGAGAACACTTTAAGGGAAAGCAGAAGCAACTTTTTCATTTTCAATTTATGTCCCTTTAAAATGGGGATCAAATCTTCAAGGAAAGCATTTGCTCCTCTTGAAGCAATTCTTTCCTTTAAGGGTAGATTCCATTTTTGTCCAGCAAATCAAACATGAAGTCCCAAAAGTTGTTTCCCTTTGTAAAAATGGTTGGAAAATATGGAGTTGTAGACATTCACGTTTAACTCTCATCGCGCCAATGCCTACAAGAACACTGTTTGATAGAACGCGTTTCTCTGTACTTTGGGGTTTACGAAAGCTGCTGGAGTGGTCGGATCGGGCAATGGTGCTCGGTAACTTTCATTGCAGTGGCATCCTACTAATTAGACTAAAAGTTGGACAAGGGCCTCGCAGAAGGGGTTTGGATATTTTTCTCTCGTCATTCTGTTTTCTGTCTCCCTCTCTCAGCTGGGAGACGGCCCGATGTAGACTGAAATACTGTCTCAGAGGGCCGTAAAACCCAAAACAACAACAAGAACGTACATGTAAGCTGAGTGGGTACATCTGTTCAACATTTCCGCCATTTTCCTAAAGGAGAAAATTCTTTTCTTTAAGAGTTAAATCGAATTGAGAAAAGTGGCGAAATAAATTAGGCAGATTTCTACACCCTGGAAAAGTACCTATTCACCCAAATACATGTATTCACATTATCTGCAGTACCCTCGGACCACAAACTACCGTATTGTTCTTATTTAATGTCCCCGGGAGCGTTGCATGTTGGGAGAAGGGGTGTTATTTAGGGTCTAAAGTGTAGTAAATCAGCCACTGCCAAAATACCTTCAATAAGCAGTAACTGTGAATGGAAAAACTTTCAGAGGAACGAACTCCACTATTTTTTTTGCCTTTCTTCTCAGTAAGGATCAACTCTAAAAGCAATAAATTTGCAACTCTAGGAAAAAAATTCTTGCTCCTCTAGGAGCGAATTCTTTCCTTTAAGAGTAGACCCTGTTTCAAAGAGCAACTGCAAACAGAGAAGCAACCAGGCTTTCATGCAAGTTAATATAACATTTTTTTAGAAAATAGTCAGAGGGCGTTTATTAGAGCAGGGGCGTTTATTATGATTAATACCGTAATTGATTATACGAGTATATGCAGAAAATATCTATTCTAATAGAATTATTTTATTTTCACTTATTTTTAGATTATGTTTACTCAGGATGTTTTGTATGTGTGGCGTCGTGTGAAACGGCACCTTACGACAGGTGCGGCCAGGGAAGCTTCAGATCAACCTGTGCATCTGCACATTGTTTTGCTGATAATATAAATAATATATGGACCCATGAAAATATATACAGCTGAAAATGAGAACACTTGTCCGTCTGCATTGATTCACAGACCGAACTTACTGCTCGCGATGTCTCTCGTATGTAACGTTTTTATTTTTAATTGAAACTAGAGAATTTTTACTTAAAATAATTAAAATTTCTTCATCATCGGTGTTATGCTTCTTCTCGGCAGATTCATAAGCGGTTGGTAAGCGGTCACACAGCATTGAATCAATGTTGAGTTAACGTTGATTCAGCGTCATTTTAGTCTTTGATTTTCGAGTAGACCCCATCTTTGAAGGGCTACTTCATCCAGGATAGCACACAGTAAATTACTAAACTTCCCTTTACAAAATAAGGCAGACAATTTGGAGGTGTATTAATTTAATTTTGTCTTAATATGTTTCAACAAAATCAGAAATTTTATAAGAACGTCACACATATTTCAAAGTGACGTCGCACGCGCAGCTTTATTTTTTTCTTGCAATTTTTCGCTGAAGTCCGATTTTTGACCAATTCTTTGCGCGATGACCTCCTCTTTTTATTTCAAAACCTGTTTTGTAACTCTGTAAAGAGCATTTTAGTGACATTTTTATATGGCCTTACCGGGCGTTTTTCTGAGATAAACGCCCATTAATCTGTGAAGGGTAGCACTTTCCTAACGTCAAAATAATGTTGGTTACTATGGTAAAGTCTTTATTTTTAGCTCTGTTTGGTTCTTTACCAAAATAAAAATTGAAGTAATTCAACAAACAATAAACAGGTGTTAATAGAGAAGATTTGCGAAGGGGCTGGCCTAATAGTTATAAAACTGTAACCCCATAAAGGCGGATTTTCTCTAAAATGACATACTGCCGCTAGGTGGCGCTTCATGAAGTAATAAAATAAACTACATGACAAATGAATACAGTTAAAAACACTAGACATGTTAGACAACGATCAGAGCAAGTTTCATCAAATTTTCTGATGTCGGCGATTTTTTTCATGAAATGCGACAAAGGTAACGAACTACCTTAAATGTACGATTCCTTCTCTGTCCAACCTCTAAATAACAAAATCGCTGATCAGACTGTGCGTATGCGCAAGTTACTCTGCATCTTTGTTGTTCGGAAAGACAGTACATGTAGGCCTCAGTAAACAAAATTTAATGAAAATTTTACGCTAACGTTACTGCGCAGTTTTGACGTTGTTGACACGACCGTCATTTTCATTACGTTTGTTTCAAGTTTTCACTGGTAAGAAACGTTTTGACCGAAATTAGGACAAACAAAATATTGTAAATAACATGGAGACAGTGACTTAATGACATTGGTCATATCTAAAAGAGTACTTGAATGATTTTACTGATGTGTGATTTTTAAAGCATGCAAGCACATGTTCAACTTTGGCACAATACAGTAAACGGAAAACTGGACACCATAATGGCGACGAGATTTTGTGGCAGATTTTGAATTCAGGATAACAGCATGGCATAGACCATAACTGAAGAAATTTATCATGTTTAAAAATACATTTTAAAAGGATGTTTACAGGTAAGAAGTTTGCTTCTGTTGGGGTATTTTTATCTGGCGGTTTTAGCAGTCCAAAAATCCAGGCATTTTTGCTTGCATATACCCTGCCGAAATGGCCTAAAAAATGAGTCAAATTTAAAGGGTTTCGAAGGTTCTTTTTTATTTGGAGCATAGAACTTCATGCGCCTCTGGTGTAAGCAATCAGATACTTCGCATGAAGAGATTGGATTTAAGCAACATTACAATGGTTCGCAATAATCTACTCATTAAATTACCTTTTAAGACTTCATTAAATCTCTTATAAAACATACAAAGAAGACTCAGATACCGGATGAAACGCAGTAGAAATCGACTTTGCTTCTGTGAATGACTTTCGACGATAGCAAGGGCAGACAATTTAGCTACAATGCTAATAACATGACAACCGTGAATGCAAACCGCCATGACTGGACACCAAGCCATCATCACCATTGTAGAATACCAAATGATTTGATTTTTAGCGAGAACTGCAGGTCTGCCATTTTGCCAATTAAATTTGTAAAAAAATAAAGCCAAAAAACATAGCAACGTCCAGCATCGCGAAGCATTTTCATTCGTCACATGAAGCCACTGACTCAATCGGAAAACTTGCTCATTTTCGTCAGAATCTTATCATTTGTCAGTTTAGAAATTTTTATTAGTTGGTCAGTACACAGATTTCTATATTCAGCATCGGCGTTACTGTTTGAAGACACCATCATAGCTTTGGGCAGCCATCGGTGTCGCTATTAAATTTATCAAACAAGTTGAGGAAAAAGGCTAAAATGAAAAGACTTTCCCAAGCATTTTGTATCTTTTGCACAACGTTTAAATAAATTCAGTAACGTAAAAACTGGGAAAGACAGACCTGTGCAAACAGTGAAGACCCAGATCAGATTGCAGTTTGATCAGGGTCTGCACTGATTGCCATTCCATATCCATCATCTGGCAGTGTTGATACAGTTAAAATCAAACCATTCAAATATTAGGACAATTACAATAATTTCAGGCGTATCAAAACTTACAGTATTTACGGTAATACAGAAACACAAATTTATGCAAGATGCTAAAATTTATCATATGACGGAAATAAGCGAGTTTAGAGTTCCGAGTTTCCGTTTGGCCTGGAGCACAAAAGTCAGGGGTCAAGTGTGGAAAAATCAGATAGATATTCATTACGTTTACCTGGTCAGTCGATATAAAACAGCTTTTTCATGATTAAAAATCGTTGATATGACTGAAAATTGTTTTCAATTCAGAGAAAATGGATAGTCACATTACTTTAGCAAGATAGAATAGACAGGAAATATTTGAAAATTGAAATATTAGTCAATATGTTGAGCTACGCTGTGCGTATACCTTTTTTGGCATCGGTGACCTTTGACCTCCAAGAGCAAAGCCTGAGTTTGCACATGCGCAGAGGGGAACTCCGAGCTCGCTTATATCTATTCCACAATTATCGCATGAAAACGTAAACATTTTGCCTTAAGAAAATGTGATGTTATTGTTGATGTTGTCAATCATTAAATGTTACACAAACTTAAGCAGCTACTTTAATACCAAATTTTTACATATGAAATAAGATTTTTTCGGCTGTAAAAATGAAAATTTCCAGGTGACGACTTGATAACTGAATATGCAGGTTATTTGTCTCAAAAAAGGTAACTCCGTAACAAGGAATCAATTGAACCGCCATCAAACTACCGAAAATGAACTGAAAGAGGTGCCCGTAGCGATAAAAAAAAGCGGTATAAAACAATTTGGGTCGGACGAAAAATTTGGAGGGTTCGAGCATCGTAATATTTTTTTCTTTTGTCTATAAAAATAGCAGAGTCGGGGTCTGAATCAGGATCGGTCGGGTTTGGACACACACCTATTTTTTTTTTGCCTAATCTGTTTGTGGACATATCACCAGTAAACAATTCTGATTCTTATTCTTACCCATTTCCGTAGATCATAAATAAGTCTGAATTGACTTATCCCTAAATTCAGACTAACACGAACCGGCTTTAAATACTAAAATCGGGCTGAACAACCGGCCCGAAACCAGGCTGAAACAACCAGTTGGAAAAAAGGCCATAGCAATCCTGAATCTACAGGGATAGAGGGACATAAATACTGTGGTTTACCTGAAGCATGGTCCCTTGGGCAGTGCTTGTGTGGGGATTTTGATTGGCTGTCGAAATAGCTGGGGCAATGATCAGAGATGATATCATGATAGCGACCTCAACTGTTGAACGTAGTCACGGGGTGGGGGCTTTTAACTGGGATTTAATCAGACATTTGTCCCCACAGTGCCAGGCATCATGCAGGACAAAAAGTCAAAGTATCCCCCACCCGGTACTCGGACAAAACGGACCATGGACAAAACGGACCAGACAAAACAGACCATGGTTAGGACAAAACGGACCACGTTTCAGGACAAAACGGACCACGTTTCAGGACACTACGGACCACGTTTCAGGACTAGACAGACCACGCCAGGAAACAAACCAGACCATTAATTGGTGCCAGTTGAAAGATTATAGAACTTATATAATTACCAAAGACAATCTTAAATGGTCACAATCATTTGACTACTGTTCATGACCTCAACTACCTTTGGTTGTCGCAACTAGCTAATTGATTTAACACATTGATAAAGGGGTAATATTTTTATCTTTTTAAGCATGCAAATTGCTTTATTATTGTTCCAACTAAAATTAAACAGTGCTTTCTCAAGCTAACGGAAGGTCCGAACATGGTCCATTTTGTCCTTAAACGTGGTCCGTTTTGTCCTGAACATGGTCCGTTTTGTCCCAAGCGTGGTCAATTTTGTCCATGGTCCGTTTTGTCCGTGGTCCATTATGTCCCTAATTCCCCCACCCCTCCCCCAGCCATGAGGTAGCTGGATTTGCAAATGACCAGGGCATAACAGGTATCATACTTCTGCTGAGGGAAATGTACTAGTAATTTTGTGGACAGACTGAGACTGCCAAAATAAATTCAGCTATTCTTCTAAGAATAATTATTAAGTATTCAGAGTAGGCCTATCGGCATGTCAAATCTGACAGTGACATGATCGTTAGAGCTCTTAGAAATTTAAGCTAGCCTAGCATGATTTGCGTCGGAACTTCGATAAGAGTAAACAAGACCATTTACCGTCTGTCCTTTTGCTGAATTCTTCTTTACTTGAAATCCAGTTTTCATTCATGATTTTATCACAGATTCCGTAATCAAGTAAGGGAGGTAACTATATTTACCAAATATTAACTGATAATTTATTGTTGTCTGTTTGGATTATTTTTGATATTTCTATAATTGTAATATATGTAGAACTAAGCGAAAACATTGCTACTATTACACAGGTAAGTCAAAATAATTTTTGACAATTTTCCATCAGACTGAGTCGATCGGCATTGTGGATTGGTTGAAATAATTTAAGTAGCAAAATATCAGTTTCTAAAGAAGAAAACAAAAAAATAGCAGACACTGTTTCTTCAAAAGGACAATCAAAATAATAAAGCTTGACCAATAAATTTTACTTTCAGTGAAGATTCTGTTTTAAGTCCAATAAAAATGCCAGCGTCTCGTTTCTCCATAGAAAGAAAAACGCCGACCGGAAGTTCAGTGACACAAAAATTTCGAAGCCTTAGTGGTACGGGACAGAATAGAATAGAACAGAAATACGCCTATATCGTAAAGCAACCAACTCTCGTTGTTTGCCGCCTTCGGCGGCAAACAACTCGTTGGTTGGTTGCTATAATAAATATACAACCAAACGCGGAATTAAAACACCTTTTTAACACAGTGCAGTCAGTTTCCAAATAGTTATGGTACTATCCTGTATTTTTACAGTAAAGGAAAGCCCTTACTACTGTCAGTTTACTACCTGCGTACACTCACTTCTTCTCCACCGTCCCCGATTTATTTTTTGAAAGCTTTCATTGATTACAACGACCAACAGAAGCCCCTGTGTGTTATCCCTTTTTATCGTTTATTGGTAATGTAGCCCATACCCACCCAACTTACAGTCTGATTTCCCCATTTTGATTGGGATATAAATTATCCCGACCAGCTTTTCCGCCTCAAATGGACGGACGCACGGCGCCCCGTTTCTGCGGCCATGGTTTCGCACCGCTGAGGTGCGTGTCGGAGGGTGGGGGGACGTCGTTACGATAATTGAAATACACATACTTCCAAACTCAGTCCCATTTATGATTTATGATGACATGTGACCACATGATTTTTTAACTGCTGGATGGTAGGTTGATGCTCTAGACTCATGATCACGAGGTCGCGGGTTCGATTCCAGCTAAGGTCACGTTTCTTTTCTGCATCTTGTTTATTTCAGCGTCGTCCATATCGCATATATTTCGCTAATATGCCCCACATGACTAAAATACTGTTGAAAGGGTCGTATAACTCGAAATCATTCATCCATCTATCTTTACAACTGCGGAGATACCTACAACAAATAATGCCTATATCTCGCATGTACCACCCTCACTGCAAACATTGGTGTACCTTATTTACACTTCACTGATTTTCAAGTGAACGCTTTAAAACATTTCTCAGATATATTCTCTCAACTTTGATACCATAAAATAAAATGTACTTTTACGAATTCAATCCGAAAAATGAATTCAAAATACACGTTTATTAAGCTACGTGTAAACGGCCACCTAGAAGTAGTCAACGTCTAGAATTTACTCTAACTGGTAGAGAGTATGCAATTTTTGATGACGTATGCACACACATCATTGCTAGACGTACACGTACACGTACAAGTTAAAAATCTTAACGTCCCTATTTACAACTATTTACATGTGGTAATAGAGAAGTTTCCCCTAAGATACCTACTACATAAACATAAGACATAAACATAACGAGATACGTAAAGCCAACACTACAGTAACTGCTCGTAATCGCATAGCTGTTTTTTTTTTCATGCACACAAACGTATCTCGTTATGTTTATGTCTTATGATTATGTAGTAGGCATCTTAGGGGAAACTTCTCTATTAATAACACTCATCAGATAAGGTTTATCCTTCGGGTGCCATTAAACTTGCATCATATACATTCAGTAATACGATCCATTGAGATCAGGGGATAGATTCTGAGAAATCTAAAATTTGAGATCGATTTAGACTATTATACTAGATCATCGTCTTTTATATTATTTGGATCCTTTTGAAACTAACCAGTCTTTGAAAAAGATCTTAGAATTGACTGCCCAATTAAGATTAAGAAATTACAGTATGCTTTTTTCTGCTTTCGTCACCAGACATTGTCAGGGTCACTGACGAGGCTTTATTAGCCGAAACTACGTCGTCTGGCTGTATGTATTTTCTGCTCTTGAAGGAACTTTTTAAGATTTTAATTTTACATAAAAGCTTAGATGACTAATCTGTAGGACCTTAAAAACTAAACGAGAACTAACCATGAGTTTGATATTTATTCGGTTATGATTTTATGTTGCTCTCTAGAATGACTCCAAATATGTAAATCAGTCACATGAAATTCTGCTAAAACATGTTTTCCCCCGCCAAAACAATACCAAAAATCTAGATCCATCTAGATTTTTAGACTATTTTTTTTTTTTTTTTTGGGGGGGGGGGGGGCAATAAACCCGTCTTATACCGAATAAAATATAGTATTGTTTCTTACAGTTGCTGTAAATTCTGTTACGATAACTTTCACTAGTCAAATGTGAAGAAAAACACATACGAGCAAAGAACAGGGTAAAAAAGGTGAGTTAGGGTTTCAAATGCGGTAATAAGTGTATTATTTTCCATTTGTCTCCCAGACATGAACGGTATATACCATAGAAAACTGTTCTGTGAGTAGGAAAACATACGTCACTTCACGATTCAATACCAAATCAAACAAAGCATATCTTTTAAGCGTGTACTTCATAATCAATAACTCAACAATACCAACGACAAGAAAGACAAATACGGAAACGCAACCGGTACTACCGATACAGAATCCACTTAAGACTGAAAGAGTATTGCTCCATGTGCCTACGGATACAGTTTATATAAATGTAAGGGTTAAAAATAAAATAAAATAATAAGATGGAGGCAAAAGGGATACCATCAGGATGACGAGTTTTCATTTCAAACACACGTACATGGATAAGACTGATGCTTGTGAAAACAAAAATGATAACCAGTAGAACTACAAATCAGGCCAGAACTTTTATCTTTTATATGGCCTAGATATATTATTTTAGATAACAAACACACACTTCTTGAACAGTTTTGTATAAAAAAAGATAACTCAGTCCATGTGGAAAGATATGTTTTCAGGCGAAGCAACATTACCATTCTCATTTTTGCTTACCTTCTAACCGGTAGTCAACTCTCAGAGGTAAGAATTTGCGCCCAAGGAGAAAATTATTTTCTTTAAGAGTAGAACACATTTTGGAACGGAGTCTTCATCCAGGGAAGCAAATATGAAGTTACAATTTTTTTAAAGTAGTCTCTCTTTGCAAAATGGCGAAAAACGTTGAACTGAACTCATACACTTTAATAAATTCTGAAAAAGTATCTCTGGGAGACAAACAACGATTTCACTTCCAATTCCGGTTAACAATACTATCCCTTGTAGACCAGAATTGATAATAAAAGGGTCATTGCTCCACCAAACTAGCATCTCTGAGGATCTGGGTTGATAGTTTTATATCGTCAAAACGTCAAGCCTCAATAACCTAGCTGTGATAGCACCGAAATCTGAAAAGAACATGCCGGATTTGATTTCTATAATACTTTATGCCAATAAAATGTTGTAAAGAACAGTCAGCTTTCAATATCTCGAACACTGATATTTCAAAGTACCCTCATAATGAAGAATATAGTTTGAACACGTTTTAGATTTTTTTTTTAAAATTCAACAGCTGTGCTTTCAAACTACTGATACTCCAAATTAGATTTTCTTGCACCAGAAAATTTACTTTGAGATATCAGCAGTTTGGGATGAACTTCGACTTTGAGATATCGGGAGCTAATATCAATATCAACAAAGATCAAAAAAAGGACCAATAACTGCATGTACCATTAGTAGCCAAGTTTCCTGAACTTTCAACTACGGTAACCCGGCATCCAAACAGACGAAAGGCTGGTATCGATTTAGGATAACAAGCATGCGACAATCAGGTGTTATATTATATTTCCAGGCATACTGGTGCCGACCTGCTAGTCTGGGGACTGCCAATGAGCTGCCGGACTTATATGACTGGCACTGAGACATTTCCTATCCCCTTTATTAAAGTATTAATGTATTCTGTACTTTCCTTTTATTCGTTGTACTCATCACTCAAGAGCTTATTTGAGTCTTTTGGATGATGCGTCTGTTTGTATATCATGGTGTGCACCGTCGTCACGTATTGACGTGTATTGACCTATTTATCTAAACGCGACGATAGTTTGCCGTTGTCAGAGGCCTTAGACATATCAAAGTAAAATTAAGGAACATCGAAGATAACAATTTTCAGGGGAAAAAAGGCTTACCTTTTAAGCTGATTGAGAAGGATTGAACATTGCCCCTGTCTAAGTCTAAGAAGACTTTGTTTTTGTGTTCTGTACTTTGTTTTCGAATTTTTCTCATATCTTTTCATCTCATATTTAATTGCATGTCATGTGTTACTCCATTCTGCAAGTAAATTTGTCTGACAGGCTTTCCAATTCGCCTCCTGTAATCATGAGCCGTCTTGGACTGCATATTGAAGACAATTGTTACTATTATCATGATAATTGATTTATTAATGCGCAGGGTTTCACAAGGACTTGAAACAATTACTTATTATTATACGGTTGAATATTCAATATTTTTATTGATGCCCTCAGACGTTGGAAAGTTTCCTCTAGTATACACACATGTATTATATCTAGCATAACTTAAATGAATATATTTGAATATGAGAATTATCTAAATGATTAGATCTATTAAATATCACTTATGAAAGCTACAGAGGTCACGATGTCATTTGTAGAACTTATAATCTATGATTTCCCAAACATTTACCTGCTAAACTTCTTAAACAAGCAAGGCTATTTATATCACGAACCATGAAAAGCTTTGCCGCTGTACAGAATTTGATGTCCAAATATAACTTAGGCTTGACAACTCAGATGAACAACAAAAAATCGCAGATTCGGCTATTTGTTCCACCACATTTATCTCTCAGATTCATAAATTGCAACAGATTTATGTCACAGTATAGTTGAAACTTTTCAATGCCTCACATACGAGGATCGTCCAAAAAGTTCTGTCACTGGACTCATAACTCTGCTCACAGACGTGATATCTTACCACGGTTTGCAACAATCAAAAGAACAATATTTTATCTTTATACTGATATCAGATTAATGGTGAAAACATGCCATTTGGTTTGGTTATACGCTCAGATACAGACCTTATATTTGACACTGGCCTATTTTCACGATTTTTGTTTTTCTGCTGGCTTGCTTCATGCTGCATATCTCGTCAATTACATATCGCAGGATTCTGATATTTTCAGGGTTGCTGTCAGTTGCATTTTGTGGGACACTACATAAAAATCAGCAACTTCTGTCAATTATATGCGAAGCAAAATATTGATATATGAAATATGGTGAAATTCACAGTCACGTGATTTTCAAGGACCCACTGTGCCTTCAATTTAGGGATCTTTTCTGAAATTTGATTGAGAACACATTGTCATGATCTACTGCAGTAGAGATATGCTTCAAAATTTGAAATAGTATATTTTTATGAAGCTTTTGAACTTAGAAAATGACCTAGCCAATTTTCCTATGGCGTTGTTTGCATAAAGTTGAGGTTACGAAATGCTGTAAACTCTTTAAAATGGACAGAATCACTTGGAGATTTTTTCGTTGTGTTTATTAGCACCCGGGATATCGTAGGCACCGGGCAGCGATAGCAGACATTCCCTCATTGATTATTGCCGGAGTTGCATCTACAAATTTGCCAGTAGGGTGAGGGTACCCTTCTTTTGATGCAGAGTGTGAATGTTATGTCATTGATACAAGAATCAGTTTTTTACAGCTATGTGATAAAAAACAGGGTTTCTGAATGGTTTTTTTTTAGGTGAATAGCACTTTTCGTTTTCGAGATATAAGCCAGTGACAGAACTTTTTGGATGACCCTCGTACTTCAAATAGTTTCATTTTCTTATTTCACGTTTCTTTTCTTTTTCTTCCTTTCTTTTTTTAAATCTCAAAATAACATGCTCTAGAACTTACTATGAAAAAGACAGTCGAAACAAAGTCTTATCATAGTAGATGCAAAACACGACAATCTTTCAATTATGATATTGCACTGACATCGACACGACTTTGTTTTAATGTCGATGTTACATCGACACGGCAGTCTTGCATAGCCGAGACTTCGAATTATGACCTATGCTCCTTCTTTTGAAAGTGGTCTTTGCTCTTGCAGGAACTCCTTAAGATTTTAATTTGACTTTACTGCAACTAAAGTTGTAGGATAAGAACTCGATAAGCTTTAGCTTCCGTTCTGATCTTTTAAGAGAAGCTGACTGTAAGGATCGAGCATTGGATGGAAACTCAAAATTTTGTATTTTGCTAAAAATGTCATGGTTTAAAGCTCTCGACGAAAGATGAAGATTAGTGAAAAAATTAGTGAAATATGTCAAACGGTTCTCGAGATATCTAAGCAATTACTGTTGCCATGGCAACCATTTTTAGGCCGCTCAAGTTTTACATATTTTCATGAATTTCAAAGGGAAAACGTGTCTGTCCTGAAGCAAGTATCAAATAGTTAACTGGTATGGTGTTTAGGACTAAATGTAATTGTCAGTCTCTGCACCTTCAGAGCACTGGCTACAGCACGTTGTTGAAACCATGGCAACTGGAAGTACATATAGTAAAATAAAATTTGTGAAAATAGCTCTTTTTCAAATCGAGGTTATTGAAAATGGCAGCCTGACCTGAATATATCAGTAACATGTCTTCAAACAGCAACATTAGTACGGTACATAGCAAAAGCAATTAGTTGTAAACTTTCACTGACTACAGAATAAATGCACGTGCAAAGGGTGCCCCTGTCGCATTTACAATTTTACAGAAACAACAGTTTTTTTTAGATTTCTTTACCCAATTTCCACACTTTCAGTTTGAATTTGCTTATTAAACAAATAAAGAGTTGCATTTTTGTCCCATCTTTGCAAATAACGGCGTAGAAATGTAGTGTTTGATATTGTTTCTATGGTTACGATGCATAAAAATGTGTTACATCAGTTCAAAACGACCCTAAACCCATGTAACTAATATACAACTCTTAATTTGCAGTAGAGTCGATATGGTTTTAATGTAGTTCAGTACCTGGTTTCCGTATCTCTAATGGTTTTCATTTTTTTTCTAATAAACAGATTTAAAGTTGCTGCTTAGATACCCCACCCACTGTATATGTAATAGCAATATCACCGTTTTGTGAAGAGAAAGTGTGTACAAATGTGAAAAAATACGTGATATAGAACTACACGATTAAGAACAATTTTTTTTCTTACCTGTGAATTGTCGCTGATGTATACATGGTGTTGAGCGCGAATCGTAGTTTATATCTCGACGGCGAAGCCGGAGTGAGTTAAGAAAAGCTAAATGTAAGAAACAAGCCGAAAAATCACACGCTCAACCAATAATAATTTCATAACAAAATGGACATTTCAAACATTTTTATGGCACCACAAATTAACATTTAAATGGCAGACTGGAAAACGAAGAGAGTTAATGACAGGTTTGTAGTTTTATGGCCCTTTCAACAGTACTTAGGTCATGCAACAAAGCATGCGTGATTTTTAAAGACTGTGTGCAATAGCACCCCGTGATTGAAAATAAAAGAGATTCGAACAAGGACTGCTAGCTTAGCACGCAGGCGCTTCCCTCGCTAAGCTACAGAAAAGTGGATGAAATTAGATGGGATGAATAAATCATTCATGAGTACTCGTATACTTCAGATGGCACCCCTATCAGGGTTACCTAAATTACACGACTTTGGCTATTCTAGAAGCCCTGGGTAGCACAGTAGGTTAAGGTCTGGCCTGCTGATCAAGTGGTTCAGATTTCGAGATCTGTTTGATGCATTAATCTTTCCAACCGCAAATTTGGCTCCATTGCACAGCTTTTCATACTCACCCCCCGCCCCCGCCCCGCCCCCCTCCCCCTACACACACACACTTCCCACCATCCCCCCAACCACATTCCCCAATCGTCCTGATATGACTGAAATACTGTTAAAAAGGACATAAAATCCAAAGTCATTAATCCATCCATTTTAGCTGTTCTATGTAGTATGACGATCATAGGTAACAGAACATTGCTTAAAATTTCAGTATCCCTCGGTGAATAGACGCTGTAGGCCCTAGTCTACACCACTTTCTGTCCTGAAAATGCCTCTTCTTGCGTAGCAATTCTTTCAAAAAACATTAGTAAACTTATTTATTTCAACATAAAATAAAGATAAGGCAAAAATATTGCTGAAAATAAAACGGTTTTACTCCGTTCTTCTAGTCCGTGATTTCTGCAGACGTTTAGCTCGGGACAACTCTTGTCATCAAATGTACCGAATACAACTGCAACTGCAGTCTTGGTAAATGGACCTATTTCATAGATAAAAAAAAAAGGTCGTGGTGAGCATTGTTGACAGTAATCTTATTCTTTCAAAGATACTATCTTTTATTATTAAAGATCATGGATACTACCTGTAGTGTTCGCAGATTTGTAATCGTCAAGGGAGGTAGATAATGCCAGTTTGAATTATCTCCCTTCCTACTATTTTACAGTATTGACACATTTCATAGATGGATGACTTTTAAGTTTTGCGAGTTTACACCTAACTTTTTGACTTTCTGTAACTTCAAACCTTACTCTATCATGCATATATTGCCTTATTGTCAAACGTGACTGCCATTTTTAGTTATCAGGCGAATAAAACACCAATTTTTCACTCAAAATTGGGTAGATTTTTTCCAGTAAAAGCTCTTCCGTAGATAATAAGGGACAGAAAACATTCATATCATGTTATCTTATTACATACGTATGTATTTTCAAACTATACAAGCAAATAGGAATGGGATAATATTTGTTGTTTGATTTTTATCGAGGAAATATTACATACATGTCTCAATATTGATATTTTCAAAATGGATTCCTGGTTACCATGGAAACGGCCAAACGTTGACCTCTAAAAACTTGTGAAATACAAACAAGCATGGTATATATCAATTTCCCAAAATTTGAGCCAAATCCGTAATTTTCGACTTTCCACGTTATTATGGGCCAATGCTCGATGTTTACAGTCAGCCTCTCTTAAATGTTCTCATGTTATGTAAATACATGTGGTATTGTGATGTTATGAAATAAAATATGTTTAAACTAACTAAAGTTGTGTCGTGTGGAGGCCGTAAAACGTCACACCGTACAATATGCATAGTGAAGATTTATATTATAAATCAAGTATGTATGCCGGTAAATGCTGAAAAATATTTTTATAGGCCCGTGCGGTATTCGAACTCACGACCTCGACAACTCCGCCTAGAACTGCACTATCCGTCACTGCTACCAACTGCGCTAGCACGACAACCCCAAGAGGTAGCGGATAATGCAGTACACGTCGTATATTGGTTTAAACAGTATTTTATTCAGTTAAGCTACATACATATATACAAATACGAATCATTTCAATGTTGGATCTGACGGTAAGCGCAATTTAATAGTCATCATATTCTACGTAATAAATAAATGGCTAAGAGCGTAACTGTAACAAAACAAAAGAAAATACATTTCGTGAACAATAACAGGCAGAGAGAGAGAGAGAGAGAGAGAGAGATAGAGATAGAGATGTACATGTAAAGCGAATCATTCGTTTTCATAAGTATGAAAAGGTAATTATGAAAACATACAGTGACGAATGTAGCATAAACATAAAAAAGAAAAGAACATAGTACCAAACTAGAAGCAATGTAACAATAATAGAAGCAATGGAACAGTGATGACCGAACCCCCCGATAGTTTTATCCCGCAATAACCAAGTACGCAGTAACAGATTTTCACGACCAGATACAATAAGAACAGTGATCACAAAAATGTACAAATGGTGACGTTACCTCGGACTAGGACAGACTCTATTATTAAGAAGAAACCACGAACCTCCCTAATTTAATAATAAAGTCTTGCACCTGTAGAAAGAGAGTTTCATTTACAGAAATTGGTTCACTTTCTTTCCCAAACAAGAGATCATGCGTAGTATAGTTCATAAGGTTGTTTGGTAAGAACTTGTTCTTAGCCACAGTGTATCTAGGACAGGCGAAGAGAAAATGGTATGGGCTTTCAAAGCCACCGCATATACATAAGGGCAGGGAACAATATTCTTCCTATAGAGGTGTGCGTTCAAAGCACTGCACTCCATTCTAAGCCTTGCATGTAATATTTGCCCTATTCTCGTGCCAATGTTATAGAATCGGGGGGGGGGGGGTCTTTAAATCGCGGTTTAGTCGATATTTGAAAGAGGCGACGGATATTACCGTTTCGATATCATCGGACAGAGAATTTTAAGGTCGAATATCAGAGGGGATGAAAGAATTGAAGAAAAAAATTGTATTCGCGTGGACAGTTTGTATATGGTTCGAATGTCGTATATTGAGTTCTTCTCACTGCGCCGCATCAATTCCGTTCGCTAATGAAAGCCTGCCGGACCACGAGGATACAAGTGTAATTAGATTATATAAGGTGTTAGAGAAATATAATTTCACACAACAGTACTTTCGCGCTAGTGCCAGGCAAAGCTGTCGAGGTCGTGAGTTCGAATCCCGCACGGGCCCAAAAATATTTTTCAGCATTTTTACTCTCTCTCTCTCTCTCTCTCTCTCTCTCTCTCTCTCTCATATATATTATTCTAGATCATCAAAAATCTAACTGCTACCAGAGACCCGATAACGTATGGTAACATGAATATAACACTATTAAAAAAGAAGGTGCGACAAATGCGTTTTCCGTACCTTTGAAATGTCGTTTAACCCCAATGTTTGAAAAAAGGGGAATTGATAGATGTGAACAGGCCATGGATAAACCTACCGACTACCCTCTCAGGCCATGGACAAACCTACCGACTACCCTCTCAGAGCAACAACTTCTGAAGACTTCTGTGAGAACTAGCCGCTGAAGACATAATTTAAGAGAGGCCTACGTATATGCGAGCAAGCGCAGGGTTTAAAGAAACATAGCAAATGATCATACCTATCAACTCAGAGGTTTGTACATTACCGCTCAACGTAGAATCCATTTTTCAAGTCCTTGCAACGTCACCACCTGTCTCATTTGTAGGTGGCAGGCTGACCCACTGACTTGACTGGCATCGTAACCTTACCATTGTCTGGACTGCTTAATATCAGGCACACTAAACTAACAAAAATGCTCGGTGTCACTGGAAAATGTTTTGACAGCTTGTGTGAAGAGGAAAATCTCAGATCATCTTGCGCATAAACCAAGTATCAAAAGAAAATTTCCGTAATCGAAAAATACTGAGGTATATATATCTATACATTATACTATTTCGCATTATAATTTTCATATTCGATTTTAAAGCAAATAAAGAAGCGAAGTATTCACATTGCAAATAACTGGTAAATACAGCATGAATATTCTGCCGATTGTTCTGACAATTATATAGGTGTTTCGCATTAATATTATTTTCATAAGTCTTGGCACACCTCCAAGTAAATTTCAGCTTTGCTGTATGTCTTTAAATTAATTGAGGAACATCTCTAATGTTCCAGAACATAGGAAGCAAGCGGTTTCTCGACCTATCATACTATACTTACCTTTAATATATCGACAAGTACTAAAACGCTTCCATATAGCATAAGCATTTTTCTGATTTGCAGGAAATTTATAATAAAAAAACTTAGTCAGAGTTTTAGTAACAAATATTTAGAGAAACTATATTTAAGACATTTTATGCAAGAACATATTTATCTTTAGAAAAAGGAAGACGGGTCTTTCCTTGGAACAAATTAGTGTAGATCCTTCTGGTTAGCCTTGCGTAACATATTAAATGAAGAAAATGCCTCGAACATCCAATATGCGAGTTATTGCAAGAATACTTTTGGCGCCATTTCGCTTGCAAACAAGGCACTGGCCACTGGAAAACAGTAGGGATGTAGGGATGGGATTACTTTGTTTCATGTATCGAAGTCTTCATTTTTGTTTGTTTTACCATTTTCATCCTTGTTCACTGCAGCTAGTGTTCAGCCGTGTAGCGGCCGTAAAACAGCTTCCGTACATCATCACAATGGAGATATTTTCTGGTCCTTTGGGATCACTGAATTAATTTTGAGTCTTTTTGAAAATAGAGTTCTGCTAACTCCGGTGTTTTGGGGCGCGGCCAATGCTGCACATTTCATTTTTTTGGTCATAAACGGAGCAAGGTAAGCCGAGTCTGCGAGGTTGCTATTTTCATTTCTTTGGTGTATTCCTAGCCTTTAAAAGATCTAACTATTCATAATATATTTATTTTTACTGCAGCTTGTGTTGTGCATGAAACGGTCGTAAATCGTATCCCCGTACATCGTCATAGTGCAGATTATATTTTCTGGTCCTGATCTTATTATTCAGAATTTTTTGAGCTGCGACATGACAAAACAAACTAAGTGGCATGTGCAACTAGTGCAGACTCAGATCAGCCTTGGGAGCTTTCGAGTTGTACCAGAGTCTTTGCTGTGCACTTTTAGGCTAGTTAAGGGAATACGCTAGCTCCATGCGGTTAACGAAGACTCTGAGCAAACTGGTGGGCATCCAGGCTGATCTGAGTGTTCGCTGGGCGCACATGTCATTATACCCACGCTTTGAAAAAGTGGGGGAGAAGGGGTATACTGTCTGTCATTCCGTCATTCCGTCTGTCCGTAATTCCGTAACACTTTTCAGTAAAATTTTTTGTAAAAGATTTCTCCACAATGGTATAATCTAGAATGTTTATATTTGATATGCTGCTTGACACTGATTTTTGTATCGTGGGATTGAGATTCACCCTCTCCTGCTTATTCTTCATCGTATTTATGCATTTTTCTTCTTTTTAGTAAATATTTTTGTAAAATATTTCTCCACAATGGTATAAGCTAGAATGTAAATATTTGATATGCTGCTTGATACTGACTAATTATATCTTGGGATTGAGATTTAGCCCTCTCCTGCTTATTCTTCCTCGAATTTATCCATTTTTCTTTCTGGTAAAAATTTTCGTAAAGGATTTCGCCACAATGGTATAAGCTAGATTGTTCATATTTGGCATACTAGTTGATGACGATGTGTTGTATCGTGGAATTGAGAACCAGCGTTCTTCTGCTTATTCTTCCCTTTATTTGTCCATTTTTCTTTATTTGCATACTTCAAATAATGAAATTTTTCTTCAAAGATTTCTCCACAACCATTCAAGCTAGAATAGTCATTTTTGGCATACAGGTTGATGTCGGTGTGTTGTGTTGTGGGATTGTAAACCAGCCTTCTCCTGCTTATTCTTCCCTGTATTACTCCAATTTTCTTACTTTCCGTACTTTGAATATTGAACTGTTTCGTCAAAGATTTCTCCACAACTGTGCATGCTAGAGTAGTTATATTTTGTATGCAGGTTGATGACGATGTGTTGTATCGTGGGATTGCAAACCAGTCATCTCATCTTATTCTTCCCTGTATTAGTCTGATTTCTTTCTTCCATACTTTGAATAACAAAAATTTTAGTCCAAGATTTTTGTGCAACCATGCAAGCTAGAGTAGTCATATTTGGTATGCAGGATAATGATAACTTATCGTATTGTGGGATTGAGAACCAGCCATCTCCTGCTTATTCATCCCTGTATTTGTCTGGTTTTCTTTCTCTCTTTACATTGTATAATGCATTTTTTTTCGTAAAATATTTCACAGCAACCCTTCAAGGTAGAATATTCATATTTGGTGTGCAAATTGTTAACAACTTATTGTATAGTGGGATTCAACCCGGCTGTATCTGGCATATTCTTCCCTATATTTGATTTATTTTCTATCCCTCTTCATACTGAATAATGGAATCGTTCTTAAAAGATTTCACAGTAACCCTTCAAGGTACATTGTTCACATTTGTTATACAGATTGATAATGTCTTATTTTATCGTGGGATTGCAAACTAGCCCTATCTGGCATATTCTTTCCCGTATTTGTCCAATTTTCTTTCTCTTCATACTTTGAATAATGACTTTTTGTCAAAGGTTTCTAAGCAGCCAATGCAACTTAGAAGAGGGATAGTTTGTTTGCAGGTTGATGATAACTGTTGTATTGTAGGATCGAGAACCAGCCTTCTCTTGCTTATTCTTCCCAATATTTTTTTTCAATTTTTCTTTCTCTCCATACTTTGAATGATGCAGTTTTTCAAAACAAATATCTCAGCATCCCCTCAAGTTTTAATCTTCATATTTGGTGAACAGATTGATAAAGACTTATGTCTTACACGTATTTATTAATTTTTCTATCTGTCTTTATTCCGTATTACATAGGAAGGGGTTTATTGATATTTGGTATACATGTTGACAATGAGTTCTCTCTCTCTATACTTTATGTACCGAAAATAACACCGTTTGATTCAAGCAGTTAGGCGGGGCTATGGTCGGATTCTTATGTTGGTTTCTGTCTAGCCTGGCTCCAGTCGAATCTGTATATTACTCTGGTGGTCAGATTCGCCTGGTAACTTTCAGAAGAGGCTCGTCAATATGATACACTTTCTAACAAATTCTTGAGTTAATAAAAGCAACATCACAAGTGCCATAAAGTGCCCATAAGACTAACACAGCTCTTTATCTCCATCACTATCAGAAATCAATTAGTTTTGGTTTCTCAATCTGTCTGTGAATTTTAGGGCATAGTTTAATACCTGGAATGAAATTGAATAGATGACATAATCTACAGTGAATTGGTTACAATTGCTCCAAGAGCATGAGACAGTGGTTCTTTTCAGGAAAAAATGGCTCCGTCAGAGGGAAAAAATTCTTTCCTGTAAGAGGGCAACTCCAAAGCAATGGAAAAAGCTGGACAAGACCATTCCAGTCCACTCTATTCCATTCCTAATTTTAAACCACACCAGGTTAAAAGATCTGATGGTATATTATTTTAACATTGGCAATCTTACATTATGACCAGCTGTTTTAAACCAATAACAGGCAATCAGCTGTATCACAATTTTCATTCCAGTTTAAACAGATTCTGTCCTCACTAGTCACGATATGATTCATGACAGTAGGACTTCTCTTAAATCAGACTTGTACGCATTGGATCTTGATTTGATCCTGACCAGATCAAAATATGTTTTTTATACATTGGAATGTAGATGTATTAAACGGTTCTTGAAATATCTCCAGAGGTGTTTGAATTTTTTGTAGATAATTTATTTTATTCTAAATTCTTCAACCATCAGCTACATATATGTCTTTCTCCATATTCTAATTTGAACAAACCAATGTGTCATAATTATTAGGTTACTACGAGTAGGTTTGATTGTTATTACACACAGTCACTCTTCTCTTAAATGGGACAAACATGTTGCTACAAACAGAGAGAGCCCGATAAGACTGCTCAGGGGAAATATGAACAGTGTTTGGCATATACTTAATTTTTTGTAATCAATCACTCAAGCATAAAATGAACTAGTCCAAAATCTAAAGGTAGAATATTCCATTTTGGAAAGTCAATGGGCTCAGGATTAATAAGTGTCTTTAGATAGCTTGAACAGCGTTTGGAATATGCTTGATTTTCTGTAAAACACACACTAAAGCATAAAATGAACTAGTCCAAAATCTAAAGGTAGAATATTTTGTTTTGGAAAATCAATGGGCCCAATATTAATAACTGTCTTTCGATAGCTTCATGTTCTCTAAGCCCGGCGTTGGTGAGGGCGGGGGGGGGGGGGGGGGTATTCAATGTGTCATGACTACGTTGGGTCTTGACTAATACTGATCGGATTAGATATGTTTCTATGCACTCGAAGGTATAGAGTGTATATTAAAATGCCAGTAGGACTTTTTTGCTATCTCAGAGGCCTTTGCTTAACACAGAATTGAATTACTTTAGATGATTTAAATTATTCTTTGACCCACAGCTATCTTATGTGCAATGGAATATTCCTTCATGTGCAATGGAATATTCCTTCATACACTCTTCTCATTTGGACAAATGAATTATATATATATATATCGATTATTAAGTGAGGCTGTTTCGTTAACATGCTTATACAATGTACATAACGCTTAAATCGGACAAACCTGATTCTGCAAATAGTGTAGATCCTGATGAGACTGCTCTGGAAAGTTATAAAGACTTTTTTCCTTTTACCTTCTTTTTGCTGTTAAACACCACCTCAACTATAACATACACCAGTCCAAAATCAAAAGGCAGAATAATCCATTACAGAAATTTGGTGGTTCAGGGTTTATTGTATTCAGTTTTACGTTCTGGAAACCTACAGAGTTATAAAAACAAGTTGCCACAGAACAGTAGATTTATCTCATTGACCATCTGTGTTTACATCTTCAATTTGCTTCTTACATAAAAATCTGCCACTGCAGCACCATGAAAGGCTGGACATAAGGTCAGCAAAGTTCGCTAACCAAGATTTAGGAAAAATCTCAGATGTAAGTTACCAGACCCTATGTTCCTTTGCAGGGGATATATTGAACATAGGGTCTGTAGCCAGACTAGTTTCTGTCGTGTCGCAGCTCATTTATTATTTTACCATCTGCAGTCTTATCCTACGGCCACATTGAAAAGGTGATATTACATACCTCTATTTACTTCTGCGAAACAATGTCGGCTAGAAAGTACATTGTTTAAATGAATCATCGGAAAATTTAAACGCTTGTATATATGTTAATTTCCATTTTAGGTTGTAGCATTTCATAAAAAACTAGTTCGGGAAAGGACCGACGAGCAAACGGCTACGTTATGGTAATGAATGAAACACTAAACCAGTGAGATTTTATTCCACTCTAAACCTTGAAAATGGGTTGTCCGTTGGTTTCCTTTTCAACTGCTGTATGCAATTCTATTCAGCGACTGCCGATAAAAATATGTGGTTCTACTTGGAATTTTATTTATACTATAATATATTCTATGAGTGCTTGGTTTACTTAATTTAATAGAGAGAAAAACAAGTAAACAACAATCACAGGGTTTTCTCAAATGTAGGACTAGATTTAACAAATCGCAAATTAATTATTTGATGTTCAATTGTTAATACCAAATATTTACTCATATAAACTGTTTTATGAAGGCTATAAACTGTATGAATAAGTCAAGTCAAGTCAAGTCAAGTCAATTCTATTTGGTTAAATCCTTACAAAATTAGGATTGTTACCAAGACAAACACAAACATGTAAAATTAACTAACTACGGCATTAAAAAGGAGCAAGTTAACAAATATACACAGTATACGATCTACTGTACAATTATCAGAAGCCAACAATGCCATTTCTATATGTCATCATTAAACTCAACACCATAATAATTTTTCATTTTATTAGTCTAAGAAATCTATTATCATTTAAAGTATTATAAGTTCTTATGATATGGTCACAGTCACTCAAAGTGTTATAACCTGGCTCTTCACAATTATAATAGACTGTAAATAAAAAAGTGAAAAGGCACTGTTCCTTCTGACAATGATACATGACACAATTAAATAACTTTGTAATGGTTGAATTATTGAAATGCCATTTAAATTGTTAAAATGCCGTCTTCAGTTTCTGGTTTTCTTCCTTGACTTTCCTAACGAGAGACACATGAATGGTATAACAGTGTTTATTTATATATTACATCACAAAAGTTTTTTTTTTCTTCGTCTTTTTTTTTTCTCAAGGAATTAAGCAACAATTATATTGGGCTGCATCTTGATTGATTCCGGTATAATTATAAAAATAAGAAACGTCTTTTTTTTTTTTTTTTTTGGTTTTATTGAGTAGACTTGGGTTGTTCGAAGACTTATAAAACAACTTGCATAGGTGTAAAATATAAGTAGAGCCCCTGTATGTTTATCGGAGCCCTTAAAGATAATTCACTGCATTAATTGTATGACAACATCAGTCACCAATTTGTTACAATATTGATACAATGTAGTTGTGCCAAAAGGGATAACCCGTTTGATATTGAATTGTTTCTATGACACAGGCTGAATAGAATGCTGTAGAGGGAAAAAGATATTTTAAAATATGATCTTCGAGTTGGTGTCATGCCCTAACGAACCGTATAAAATACAGCACAAGTGCAGCGAAGGCATCTTTGACTACCGTAAAACATTTTTTATTGGAAGAAATAGGTATGAGCAAACAATGCAGGCCTAGAGCAGCCTTCTCTTCTGATCAGGTTCTGTACCACCCACCATTGCGCCTGCATCTGGTTGACGTATCACTGCTTTTAGAAACCAAACAGTGCAATGCTAGGGCAATAACTGTAATAGTTTACGTCTCACATATTTTTATAATTTATAGGTTCTATGTAGATGGATGAAAATTACGCATGCAATATGAGTAAAATTAATACCTTTCTCCCAAGGAAAGACATGCTGTTACACTGGAATCTAATTGGAAATATACGCTGTAAACTGAAATGTAACTGGAAATATATGCTGTAAACACAGAACTTCGAAACACAATCCATTATAACCCTCTTCCGACTTTACTGCAAACATTCTGTGGTGGGGTATAAAGATAAAATAGTTACTTTAAAACAAGTTTTAAATAAAACAGAAGAAAGTCACATTGGAAATCTTATATTAAATATTAAATAACTAAACCGTATACTTTGAATTTAACTGAGGTTAGTCGACAATATTTGTCCAGTATTCTCTCGAGTTATGATGATTTCAAATAACTTTATAAAATTTTTGTCTGTCACTTTGGTTACCTAATCCCGTAAAAGGCCTACGCTTTTGCTTACTTCTTTCCTCGGAAAAGTATTTTTTATCATACATTTTTATCTTCTTGAAAATGTCTATTGACAGTTTTAAAATTTCACCGTTCTATCAATGTTTGGTTATGGATCAGTATGTGACTAAAAGTAACGTAATGCTTTTAAATTTGACTCCATGCAAACATACAAACTATAACAGTAACACTACACAGAAATAACAGTAACAATGCATAAGAATAAGTCGTAAATAAGCAAATGAATGAAAGAGAATTCACTGTATTTCAAACGCTATCTCCAGTTGATGCTGATTATGATAATCGGATTCCTTCTGTTTCTTTTCAGTCTTAACTGATCTCAATCCCTAAAATTAAACAAATAAGCACTGCATTCAATTGTTTCAGAGCTTTTTTCTAGATCTCTAAAAGCTTCTCTCCTGCCTTTCAGTTAGGACTAAAATCTCGTTTTTATCAGGTTTTCAATCTTTCCTTTTGATGTCGGGGATATGGTTTTGGATCTGATTCAGTCAGTTCCTGAAATGTACTTACTCTTTAATTTTTTATATCCGGTATTCCTATCTTTGAAAAAAACTTCAAGAAATGAGCTGGGGTTAGAGTTACATGGAAGTAAATGTTATCTATAAGAGTCACATATAATCTTAAGTTCAAAACTGCGTTTGCTTCCTTTATTACTGCTAAAAATTGGCCAGTAGTCAAACGTATTCGTATTCCGTTTCTTGGGGCTCTTGTTACCAGTCTCACCAGTCGTTCATAAAATTCGTCCATCCATGGTGCAATTTGACTATAAATGCACATATTATTCCTTCACTGTCTTAAAACGATGCAACATCACGGTACGTATGTCAAATAACTTTATAAAATTTTTGTCTGTCACTTTGGTTACTTAATCCCCTAAAAGGCCTACGCTTTTGCTTACTTCTTTCCTCGGAAAAGTATTTTTTATCATACATTTTTATCTTCTTGAAAATGTCTATTGACAGTTTTAAAATTTCACCGTTCTATCAATGTTTGGTTATGGATCAGTATGTGACTAAAAGTAACGTAATGCTTTTAAATTTGACTCCATGCAAACATACAAACTATAACAGTAACACTACACAGAAATAACAGTAACAATGCATAAGAATAAGTCGTAAATAAGCAAATGAATGAAAGAGAATTCACTGTATTTCAAACGCTATCTCCAGTTGATGCTGATTATGATAATCGGATTCCTTCTGTTTCTTTTCAGTCTTAACTGATCTCAATCCCTAAAATTAAACAAATAAGCACTGCATTCAATTGTTTCAGAGCTTTTTTCTAGATCTCTAAAAGCTTCTCTCCTGCCTTTCAGTTAGGACTAAAATCTCGTTTTTATCAGGTTTTCAATCTTTCCTTTTGATGTCGGGGATATGGTTTTGGATCTGATTCAGTCAGTTCCTGAAATGTACTTACTCTTTAATTTTTTATATCCGGTATTCCTATCTTTGAAAAAAACTTCAAGAAATGAGCTGGGGTTAGAGTTACATGGAAGTAAATGTTATCTATAAGAGTCACATATAATCTTAAGTTCAAAACTGCGTTTGCTTCCTTTATTACTGCTAAAAATTGGCCAGTAGTCAAACGTATTCGTATTCCGTTTCTTGGGGCTCTTGTTACCAGTCTCACCAGTCGTTCATAAAATTCGTCCATCCATGGTGCAATTTGACTATAAATGCACATATTATTCCTTCACTGTCTTAAAACGATGCAACATCACGGTACGTATGTCAAATAACTTTATAAAATTTTTGTCTGTCACTTTGGTTACTTAATCCCCTAAAAGACCTACACTTTTGCTTACTTCTTTCCTCGGAAAAGTATTTTTTATCATACATTTTTATCTTCTTGAAAATGTCTATTGACAGTTTTAAAATTTCACCGTTCTATCAATTTTTGGTTATGGATCAGTATGTGACTAAAAGTAACGTAATGCTTCTAAATTTGACTGCATGCAAACATACAAATTATAACAGTAACACTACACAGAAATAACAGTAACAATGCATAAAAATAAGTCATAAATAAGCAAATGAATGAAAGAGAATTCACTGTATTTCAAACACTATTTCCAGTTGATGCTGATTATGATAATCGGATTCCTTCTGTTTCTTTTCAGTCTTAACTGATCTCAATCCCTAAAATTAAACAAATAAGCACTGCATTCAATTGTTTCAGGGCTTTTTTCTAGATCTCTAAAAGCTTCTCTCCTGCCTTTCAGTTAGGACTAAAATCTCGTTTTTATCAGGTTTTCAATCTTTCCTTTTGATGTCGGGGATATGGTTTTGGATCTGATTCAGTCAGTTCCTGAAATGTACTTACTCTTTAAATTTTTATATCCGGTATTCCTATCTTTGAAAAAAACTTCAAGAAATGAGCTGGGGTTAGAGTTACATGGAAGTAAATGTTATCTATAACAGTCACATATAATCTTAAGTTCAAAACTGCGTTTGCTTCCTTTATTACTGCTAAAAATTGGCCAGTAGTCAAACGTATTCGTATTCCGTTTCTTGGGGCTCTTGTTACCAGTCTCACCAGTCGTTCATAAAATTCGTCCATCCATGGTGCAATTTGACTATAAATGCACATATTATTCCTTCACTCTCTTAAAACGATGCAATATCACGGTACGTATGTCAACATTCATCACCATAACTAATCCAGTGTTTCCGAGTCAAGTTTAAACTGAAAGGCATTATCACAGAAAATCTCATATTTCATTTTATTTACCATGTCTAAATAGGAAGCTTATGAATCGTAACATAAATTTATCTGTCGACAGGTTCTGCATCTTTTAGATGCCCAGGTCTTGTAGCTAAGCAAGTGTAAATTTACACCGATAGCTTTTGATTCCTTATTGTAATATAGACAAATTATGGTCCACAATAGTCTGTTCCTGTGCAGCTGAAAAGAGTAGACCCAGAAACACGGGTGGTTGGTAATGGTGTCATTGATAACATTTTGTACGGGCCATTTTCATAGCAATGACAAATCACATATTGTCTTAGAAGTCTTGTAAATACAGAGTGCCCTTTTGGTATCCAACCGTTTTTGCGTAACCAACCATACTGACTGGTAAAGCCTTTAAATGGTAACTTTCATTGATTTAGTATGTAAAGGTGGTGTTGTTGGGAGCATGTAGTTGGAATAGATTTGTGTACCCTTATTATTGTCAGTATTTTTTGCCTGTCATGGCACTTTTAAGCTCCATGTTCATCATGATAAAGACCAAGCGAATCTTGAAATTGTGCGTTTTATTTCCCATGATTCAGTTTATGTCTAATTGTACGTTATCCATTTCTGTTCAGCAAGAAGAATCTCTAAAGGTTCAATTGGGTCTTTCAAATTTCTTTTTTTTTCTTTTGTTTCGCTTCGATCCTTGATGCTCATGATGTATGAGACGGAATGTTACTCTAACAAATCTTAGAATACTTTATATTATACCAAACGGAGCTGTTTACATATCTTCCTCTTCATTCTTGTTAGTAGAGCAATCCCCCGCAATAACATTTGCTTTAAACATAAACGTTGTTTCCCGTTGTTCAAGTTCAGTGTTGGATATCGTATTTTGCTTGTTTTATCATATATCCAGACGGCCCTTTCATTCGCTGGTATGACAAGCTGGTCCATGCCAGTTGAGTTCTCTTTTATTAAGTTCTGTATGTGACGTTCCTTTGTTGGCAATGGACTGTAAGAAATTTAGAATGTAATGAAACTTGTATCGCTCTGTTCTTAACAAAAATTGTCAATGAATCGTCGTTATCGATTCACGTTGGGGATCTGACACATAAAATGCTCTGCTATTTCTAAGTTCAGTTCCTTTACAATGAATGTTTTGCATCTGGTTCCAAAACCTGCTGTCAGAATTTCTAATCGGGGAATTCAAATTCCCTAATGTCTTGCAAGTCTTGTTTATCAGAATAGTTAATCAGTCTTTTGCAGGTCTTAATGCCCTCAGTGTAGATACATTGATGCCGTATAAGCATATGTTGATACATCACAAAAGATAAGCACTCGATAGGTACAATTTTCTTACCTGTGAAAATCCAACGAATCTTGAAAATCTGAAACTTGGTATTGTTTTTTTTTTAATCTGACAATAGATCATTCCACTGCGTAATACTTACTGGTGGTACCTTATCATTCAGCTATTAATTCTGGCCCTTTATGATTATCAAAAACTGCTGGCTATAATATCATGCCAGTGCACAAAACAAGAGGGCCAAACGCCGAAGCAAACTGTTTCAGCACAGTCCTTTTTGTTACTTGTGATTGTGAGCTATTTGCTAAATGTACATTTACAGACAATTTATCACTCGACACTGACCATGCAAGACCAAGAAATATCATCCTCTCCATGTCAGACCTGTGATTTTTGGTATTATTCATTGGCACCTGTTTGTTGTTTGCTGTCAAGTTCCGCAGATTAGTTTCTGCTTTTAAAAGATCTGTTTCGCTTCAAAATAAAATGAAATGGCACTATCTACTGATGCACTTCTTGTTATTACGTCAACAAAAATGTTTTCTCCGATTAGTTTTGCAGTCAAACTGTCAAATGAATTTAAATGTTAAGCTAGAGTGGCTGCGAGTAGAACATGACTCAAGATATCCTAACGGAACTTTCTTAAAGTGGTACACCTGAAGGATATTTTCAGTGCTCGAGATATTTTTTTCCTTAGACTGCATTATCACTTAACATCTCTTGAATTTCAATTTGACTAACTTGTCAAAAAGCTATTACAATAATCGAAAATGTTGCGGTTCTGTTAGACCGGAAACGAAACCAAATTCCAGTGAGGTCTTGTAGAGATACAGGGCCTTTTATATACACATTATAAACATTTACTGAGGCTTTTTTTTCTCTCCCTTTGTTTTGGCATCATGCACAATTTACACCGTTGTCATTCTATTTTTTTTATTTTGTGTGTGTGGGGGAGGGGGCGGTTACCACGGCATGATGTGTTGAATGTAGTATTTTCATGACTGGTTTCTATCAGATATTACCTTTTCAATAATGCCTTGTCGGAGTTGGTCTTCTGTTATGCTCCAATATTGTCTTACTTAAGAAGCATTTCCCGTCATTCTATTTAACATTTATTTCAATCTCCCGATTATCTGATAAACTGGATTTGTCTTCTTTTCAAGGTAAATCAACTTTGTACCTATCGGTTTCATATTGCAATGTTTCACCTATAGATTATTACCTTCAGAAATTCTCCAAATTTGATTTGGCAGGCAACGACGTGTCTTCACTTGTGAAAAATTACGTTCCTTCTCAATTTCAGTACCGTGAGCAAACAAAAGCAGGCTATGGTCTTCTCTTCCATGATATATTCGGAAATTTGCCTGGCTAATAGCCAACCAATTTTAGCACCAAGCATATATAGACCTGGTTGCATTTCTACCTTAGAAGTAGTATGAGATCGATACAATTGTCATCACCTATAAGTAAAATTACTGTCAAGCTTTCTTGTTCTTTTAGCAATGCTATTGGTACGGCGCTTTTTAGTCAGTCTTAGTAATACTAGGCATGACATTAGTGCTTATTCTCAAAGTTAAAACCGTTTTTCAGTTGTATGCCTAAAACTGTGGCTTGTTATTTTACTCAGATGTGATTTTAATTATTCAAAGACTGGTTTCAAAATGTACAATAATATGACTGAGATAAGTTGACAAGCTATCTACTCACACTTGAAATAACGTACAAAACCATTTTATGTAATCGTATTCTTTTATTTAAACGTTTTGGCAAGGATAAGGTCATGACTGGCTATTCATGAAAATTACTATTTCAGATTGCCGACCCATAAAACATTAAGGTAGTGGCAAATCTACGTTATATCATTTACTGTTTGAATGGCCAATCATTTAATTCATTTGTCATTATTCCATTAATTCATTATATATTAATTACGAGTATCAGTAATTCTCAAGTCATTTTTATCAGAATCATTATCATGATCACTTTATCTGGAAAACATAATTTCTGGGACATTATGCCGAATCCCTACATCGGATATCGAGAGTGGGTCTCCATCTCAAATTCATGGAAACATTATCATTACCATCATTATTCTTGATGTTTATGAGCCATTCAACCAATGAGATAAAGAAGATATGCTCTAGAAATGCCAATTCAAACCGTAAAAACTTGATTTCAAAAATTAGCTAGAATTGAAATAAACTAAAAACCACATATCGGATATCGAGAGCGGGTCATCTTTCTTTCTTTATAAATTGAGTCTCGTTTGGAATTATGAAAAGGTTATCATTATAGATTTAACAACAATGACTACTGGACATTAAAACTTTGACCATACGCTGAGTTTATATATTCGAGGCTGACAAACTACTTGGGGGTCATCTCAAATTTAAAAGAATCCTAGTCACAATTGATGCATACTATAGGGGAAAGACAGATCAGCCTGCGCCTTCGTGCAAGCCTGTAATGAATGCCACGCCGGTGTATAGGGATGTCCAAGGTGGTCCTTAAATCACAACGTGAGAAGAAATGGACGGATGGCTATGAAATTAGCCGATACTAATTGCCATCATGTGTTGCAGTTTTACGTCCTTTAGAACAGTATTTTCGTATCAGGACGATGGGACATTGATAGCGAAAGTCTGGGTGCAATGTAGCCCCGTTTACAGTCGGAAAGATTTCGCTTCTCGCGCATCTCTAACCCGGGTCCGTTAGATCGGCAGGCAAGCGCTGAACCTACTGATGTGGATCATCATACAGAGATATAATGATACATATGTCATTTGGGCGTATTGTTTGTGGGCTGTTAGATTTCCATTCTATCGTCATAGCATATATTATGGTCCAGTCATGTCGTTTCGCTGCCTGTTATAATTGATTCAAGAGTATCAGGTACGGACTACGACTGAGGGAGTTTGTCAGTAAGTAAGAAACCTGTCGTCTTCAAACGCAAGCCAAGCGCTCTGGACAAACGATCCTTGTTATCTCATAAGTTTGTACTAGCATGGACTGGATGGTGGTGTTGGTTGGCGTTTGGGTTTTACTTGGTTGGGACCGGAGCCTTTTTGTCTGTTGCTTGGTCCACCGGGGCTCAACTGGTGACCTTCTTTTGCTTCAGATTTCCAGTGGGGTTGTTTGGCAGGACAGGGATCTCCACCTGTCAGACGGCCCGTTGTATCTGTTGAGTCCTCGTCTTTGCTTCTTCATGGTGTTGAAATTTGATTTATGTGTTTACCGTGATGATTCATTGACGAGTTAGAGGGTTATCATGCGAACCGAACAACCAACTAAATGTTTTGTACCACTTCAGAAACTGAGGGTGAGGTTGGGCCTGTAAAATCGATTTAAGCCCCCCAGTAATTCATTACTGACCGTTCCAAGGCGGTAGTTCTGTTGTGGTTCTCTGTTGCCTGTTTTTGGTGTCAGAGTTTCTGTGATGTTTTACCTTATGTATGTTCTTATTTTTGGTTCCGTTTGGGTTGCTGAGTGGCCACCTTTTGGGAACAAGCTGCTCACTCGGTTGGCCATATGTTCTCTGTATCTTGATTATTTGTAATCTTAGTTGTTTCCAACTATGGTTTGAGGGCTGGATTTGGATTTTGATTGTTTCAGTTCCTGGTCTTTGCATACTTTTTACTTTTACGGCTGTTTTAGAAAGTATTCCAGTCTCTTCGAGCTGCTTCCAGAGAGAGCAAGAAAGAAAAGGTATAGATAGGATAGATGAGACTAGAATAATCCAAACAAACCCCATCCCGCACCTGCTGCAGGCCGACCGGCCCTTGCCCTACTATTAGCCAAATTAGAAGAACGCCACGGCATTGAATTTTCAGCAGCACCATCGCCCAAACCGACCACCCCTAACATGGAATGGAAAAATCACGCAACATAAATCAGGGGCGACTAACTTAATTTGTCATGGTTGAAATATAGGCTGACAGCCGATAATACCAACCAACAGTGGACCTATCCGGTACTGTGCAAAGTAACTGTACTAAGTCGACCGATAATTCGGTCGAAAGCTATACCAGTCACGGTAAATGATACTATTGTAAATGGGCGTCGACCGGGCTAGTATTGGTGTCGATTGTCCCAGTCGACAACCACTTTTGCATGTGCGGTAACTGATTGGCTAGGTCGAAAACCAGGTTGGGATTTTCCTCATTTTTGTTTTCTTTTATCTCGACCACATTCCCCCCTCTCTCTCTCTCTCTCTCTCTCTCTCTCTCTCTCTCTCTCTCTCTCTCTACCTATTCAACCATAACCCAACCTTCCATCCAACCATCCATTTATCCATCATTTTATCTGCCTTTCCATTCCTCCTCCATGTTACCTACCCCCCTAATTTTGCCCAGCGGATACGTATCGTCAAAATGACGTCGTGATGACTTCGGTGCGACGTCATTTCGTAGAACCGACGTCAATACGACGTCATGTGCCTGCTGGTGTCTATCTGTCTATCAAGAAGCTCCGGTAGCTTAGTAGCTTAAGCAGTGGCCCGCTGATCTAGCGATCCCGAGTTCGAGCCCCGCTGTTGGCGGGAATCTTTTCAATCGTAAACGGAGTTCCATGGACATAGCCTTTCATTATCATCCACCCATTGTCCTGATATGACTAAAATACTGTTAGAAAGGACGTAAAACCGCAATTCATCCATCCATGCAGCCACCCATCCATCCATCTACATGTATTTATTTATATATCTACCTATTGATCGATCGATCGATCGGCCTAGCCATCCATCCATCTGTGCAGAAGTGCAGGCTTATTATCGTCTTCGCTGTTCGCACGAGCTTTAAAACGTTTTCTCATAACATGTGCCAAGTATCAAGCTGTAGGCAAACCTGTCTAATGAATTGGTTCACTCCCAACGGGCACATGACGTCAGAATTACGTCATATTGACGTCGATGCGACGTCACCATGTCGCATCGACGTCAGTACGACGTCATTTCAACGTCATGTGCATGCTGGGCTGTCATGCTTTTTGTGACTTCCTGTTTTATTTTCGGCAAAACGTTGCCCTTTCAAACTGAAACAATGCTTTGAGGAAAAAAATCGAACCTCCAGAGGAAGCTTTGTCCCCTTATGGTTTGATTGATTGATTGATTTATTGCTTAACGTCCACGGTAAACATCTATGGTCATGTCGGGACGGCCAGTTAACCTAACCACACTATTCCTGGGCAGGCTTAGACCTCCTAAGCGGTTAACCAGTACTAAGTGCACATACTTTCGCCAGTAACTGACAACTCCTCTTCTTAAACCAGCGGAAGGAGAAACGAAAGTATGTGGCCAGACCGGGTTTCGAACCCAGGACCTCTGACTTATGAGTCAGGTGCCCTTCCGATTGCGCTACGCGGCCCGGCTCCCTTATGGTTTGACCCTTAAGTAAAAAACGAGGCAAAAGATACAAAGGCAGACTTGCTTCCCCTGAAAGTGTACCCGTGCATGCAGGCAGTTGCATGCAGGCAGTCAGGTCAGTCTTTGCTTTTCGCACATTATGCTTGGATCTTCAGGAATCTTACAAGCACAAGTTGAAGTGTTGTTTTTTTGTTGTTTTTTTTGTTGGTGGTGATGTTGTTGTTTTTTTACCATTAGGCCGATCTGGGTCTTCTGTCTTTATTTAATCAGACTATTCGTACTGTATAAAAATGGAGCCTCAGTATGTTAAGCGCTGGCCTGCTGATCTAGCGGTCTGGGGTTCTAGCCCCACCGGAGGCGGAGATCATTTTAATCAAAGACTGGCTACATCGCTTTCATTATCACCCACCCAGCGTCCTGATATGGACGTTAATTCGCAAGTCATCCATCCATCCATTCTGTCTGAACATATTGGTGTCTTATAAATAATGCATAAGGCTACAGACAGACGGTCTGTCAGACAGAGACAGGCAGAGGGCCTCTCAGGGTAGGTAGGGTAGGATAGGGTAGGGTAGGTAGGTAAGTAGGTAGGTGAACGGAGAGACAGACATACAGACATTCAGAGGGTAGGGACGTAGGCAGGTAAGAATGTTAGGTAGGTAGGTGACTAGATGGATGGATGGATGGATGGATGGATCTTTTAGATGAACTGAGCGCTGATTCAAATTAGATGACTTAATTGTGTACTAATATATGGTTGAACAATAAAATACCAAAACAACAGGTTTATCTGTATTGCGAGAAGGACGTGTTTACTTTCGATTTCGATCGTGTGTCTATAACGTGTACGATGAGCAGACACTGGATTCTAATGTCGGCAAAAGCGTAGCTACCTGTATGCAAATACGCAGGTGCGTATTAAATTTTTGTCACACTGACAAAATTCCAACACGCTCAGTGTGATTTCCGCTAGTGTGCCCTTGCTCGGTACAAAAACATGTATTTATGTATTTTGCCCTTGTTAAGACATGCACATAAGTGCAGTCTGATCACGATACTCGCTGTTCCTTATATATTGAACAGAGCTGTCTGCATTTAGGATTTTTGCCTGGATAATCTACATGGCTGGTTTGAGAGGTAAGTGTTGGAAGCCTTTTCTGAAGGAACCAAGCGGGCAAGTGTCGAATCAACGTCGATGCAATGTCGACATTACTACAATGTTTGAACCGTTGTATAAACTCTGCCAACAAGGTTAAGGTACATGTAAAATGTTAGGAAACTGAAACTCACGCAGAAACCAAACAACGTCGCAAAACGTCGAGACAGATTTAGCGACTTCATTTCAAAACGAGTGCAGACTGTCTGGTATGCATTGCTACAAAGGAAGTCGTCGAATCAATGTCCTTGCAACGTCATCAACACAACGTCCATTTGCCATTTCAGTGTTTTGTCACTCTCAAGAATATACTAAGTATACGTTAACAAAGGGTGCGTTTGGGGCTCTGCCAATGCCAGCATAGATATGTCAATGCCGATCAGAGTTTCAACATTGGCACCGCTGATTCTACCGTCGGTACCAAAGGTACTAATATTGCCGACCATTGGCTGCAAGTACTGCAGACAGCAAAGGGCGTGGGTAACATTACAAACGCCGGAAAATTGCGTCATTCAATATGGCGATTTAGTGAATCCATCATAAACGCTCGAGTTGTGAAAGGAGAATAATTGTTCCCGACAGTGATGAAAGCAAATTAGAAAAACTAAAATTTTCTAATTACAGAGAAAAATGGCTCTGCAATAGTATCAATGGCGCCATTGGCTCTACCAATAGTTGGCTGCCAAAGGTCACCTGTTCAGGGTATACGGTTACCAATGGCACCATTGGCAAATCGCCAATGACACCACTGGCAGAACCCTGAATGTACCCAAAGTTCATCACTTAGCTTAACCAAGGGTCAGGCAACTTTAAAACAGCGTGTCGCTGGCGTATCAACTTTGATAAGCTTCAAACGTTTTGTATAGCAAATTATTTGCAGCGTGCACAGAACCTATCAAATGCTTTATTGCCACGGCGTTTTCAGCTGTTGGGAACGAGCCGTAATGCCGAATCAATTATGTGGACTAAAATGCACATGCCCTGGCCAGACTGCACATGTATACATGTACACCGGGAAAGGCTGGGGTAGTACTTTTTGCTTTTGTTAGCCCATTAAATTGTGGGTAATCTAAGCCCGCCCCAGCCCCCCCCCCCCACCCGCTCCCAAGTCTCCCAAATCCCCTTTTTCTTTGAAAGTCTGTTACATGGATTTGGATGACTCCATTTCTGTGTTTTAGGGGTTTCTGGTGCATGTTTCCACTTTTATTGTATTTTGTATAAATATTCCGTTCATCCTGACCAGAGGCCGCATGATGCGGCGTCTGAACTGGGTCTACACTGTTCGCATATGTCGCCAAAACGGGTTACCAGTCTAAAAAGAGTTAATTACTACATATTATGACAACTTGTAATCATCCAAAATTTTGATTGATACTTAATTTACTGGCAGGCCTTGGTCGGATCATAGATGTTCGTCTGTAAAATCAGCGTGCCACTGCGTCGACGTTTAACAGGATCTGCTGTACATATGCGACCAATGACGACTCAGACCTATCTGCGCGTCTGTGCAGTCAGCCTGATACGACTTCGTTTTTGTTTCCAACAGATATCACTGACACATATACATACGTTGCATGTATACACATAAGCATGCTGCATGCAAATTTATGCTGTTTCAGTTTTGGCATAATGTTCACACAATGTGCAAGAATCCCGTTTGTAGTTTAAGCTTTCCTCCTCCAGCAAGATTCGAACACGGACTGCTAGCTTATCAGGACAGCCCTTATGGGGCTCCCAACAGACTGTACTAAAACCCTGTATATTCATTCAGTAGTACAAAATAGCCGAGTCAAATTGTGTGCCATACACTGGTAAAGCAACCCTTAACGTCAGATAAGAGCGCACTTCCAATGACAAATGCTGACATCACGTGTAATTTTCCATCATGACGGAGACGTTTACACGGCTAGATCCCGCTTTGCGCTATTCTGTCCTACATTATGGGCTGACGATTTAGTTTGAGTGGCGCTATCACAAGCTGTCTTCAACCGATCAAAATGGAAGAAAAAAATTTCCCTGGCGGGGTATTGGCGTTGAACAAATAGCTAATTCAGTATCAGCAAAACGAAAATATAAATAACACCACGTTTATATATGCTTTCCAGACGAGAAAGAACGACATACATCGTCTTTTTGCCTAGATGTCCTAATGTAGCTAAAAAGTTGTCAGCGTCAAATCGACGCTGATGCAACGTCATGATGTAAATATGATGTTGCAACGATGTAGATACGGTTTTTTCTCGTTTCTCGGTCGACACGGCTGTAGAGCCTTATGCGTCGCCAGGGCGGCGGAGGGTGATTTCCGGTTAAAGGGTTATCTACCAGTGTTTTACACTAACAAGGAAACTCTAACAACGTTAGAATTTTTTGAAGTTTATATATACTGTAAATTCTAAATACAACAATACAATTTACAACTGTCACAATTACAATAATATACAACACATATTAGTTCATGTCGCTGGCCCAAGTAAGGTGTTTGTTTCAAATCTGTAATCGATTTGCGTACAATACGCAAATAGATTACCGTCTGACGTCAACACCGTACTCGGCTCAGCGCCATGAACTAAAGGAAAACACAAAGAACAAAAAAACGTCAGTTTGAGCTCATACAAAAAACCAAGGCCTTATGTTGGTAGACTTTACTTTGTCGTTCCCTGGATCATGTCATGGGCCAGTCCATATATCATGAGGAACACCAACTTATATTAACACGTGCACGATTATATACTGGTCGCTCCCTGGATCGTTCCAGAGACCAGTCTAAATATAATATGACACACTTTAGTGGACGAACACTGTCCCACTTTCACCTCTGCAGTAATTACATCGATTCGCCGACATTTTGTGCTTCCCGCCTCTGCTAGGAAAACATGCACAAGGGCGTTGTAACTGCTCTACCCGGGTTGGTATTAACCTGGAGACGTATATCGAATCTCCAGGTGAGACGTGGCTCTAAGCCCTAACAGCTGACTGCCGGACTTGATGTGCCTAAAAATAACGAACTTACACTTAATACGTTGTAACTACATAATAACAATACGTAAGACTTGGGCCTGTCTTGGAAATACCATACAACGCCCTCGGCGAATGCCGAGCATAACGTGCACACGCCAGCCGTGTCACTAGACACAACTCGCGCTCACGATGTAAAGCTAAAAGTGTGCTTACCACTTCCGCCAATGAAGAAACGTAGATCCTACCACGCATGTGCGTCGAAGGATCTGACGTCAAACATTGTCAAGAAGTATACTGACGTCAACAGGCATTACCATGACATACCCCACATAAAACATGAATAATCTAAACAATGACCTATTTACATTAAATTGATTGACCAAAATCTAACTCGCATATGTATTAATTTATTTCTTTAAACTAAGCGTAATACCATATGCCATAGAATATAATAGCTGAATAAGCGTTTCTCACACATTTTGGATCATAACGTTTGATCTGACATGACATCAATGATGTTATACCATATGACGTCATCTAGTGAAGGCAAATCAAACGCATGACGACCAAATCTTACCATAATAACATATGGAAAAAAAAAACCTTAATGCGGTGCATGCTATGGCGTCAATTGACGTCACGAGTATATAAATTAGTTCCATTACAAATCAATCTACTTCTATAGGCCACGTATACGTGAAACTAATATAAAAAGTGCTGACGTCGCAATAACATGAATGCAACTGACGTCACATGAATAACATGAATGCAACTGACGTCACTGGACGTCAAATAGACGCACACCATTGCAACCAACATCAGTGATATAAACTATTTCCGTAATTTACAAAACTTCCTAATATACAAATACCATGCGCAGCATGGTCAGTATAAACAAAATTGGTCGACATATGCACAGCCTGATCACTGTCAACAAAATCAAATCAGTCGACACATATAATCATACCATATCAATCAGAAGTCACATTTTTCATTCTTAGCCAAACTATTCTAAATAAATATAATAAGATCTTACCATTCAGGTCTATACTCAGAATCTGGGCACACAACAATATAACATCCTCAGTATAAGAATTAAACAGCCACGTCTAACTTTTCAATAAAAGATAGGCGTATAAATAGTATGCGTCTCACATTTAAATCATGGGACTCGATGATAAGCGTGCAGGTATTCACATTAAAATCATGCAACACGCTGTCCACAATCAAAAGATTCGTGCAGGTATTCACCTTAAAATCATGCAATACGCTGTCCACGAGAGGTATTCACAAACAACCCATGCATAACGTAGTCACAATTTCCGTAAACGTTTTATTACCACAGTTGCCCTAAAAACTGTAGCCCTACTGATTGAAAGGATTAAAATAATTCGACGACAAAGTCGACGATCGGATCCATTTCATAACATAGGTTTCCCCTTAGGGAGAAAAAAACATAACAATGTTTCTTTTCTGATAGCCTACGATTCGATCGCATTTCGTACTATATGTCAAAACTGGAAAACTAGCTATATACACAACAACGGTGCGATGCATAACGTGGCCAAACTATCTACTAAGGTAGTCCGCCCCCAAATTATCTTGGCAACAGATTTACCTAATCCCAAAGTCAATCAATTCTCTGTGTCGTACCTGTCGTGCCTCAAATGGAATGGGGAAGTATGGGTAAGTCTGATCGAACACTAGGTGGAAATCGCCACCTTTAAGTGTATCGGACGTAAAATTAACGCTGTCTTTGACGTTACACCTACTTCGCACGACAGATCCCACAGGATCCATTGCTTCTGCCTCTAACCTACTATCGCCACCATGTTCTTCCATATTCGTTTTCTGAGTCGACGTTACGTCGTCGGGCTTTACGTTTTCACGTATGAAGTCATATTGGGATACGTCCTCTGACGTACAAATGTTAACTCTTTGGACATTCGGATCACTGTGATCCTCGGATCCAACATTGTCACGCGCATTAACAACTGCAGACGACACGTTCTTTTGACGTTGAACGTACTGCTTAATAATGTTAGCAGGATAAGTATTCACGACGCCCTTGACGTTAATCTTGTAGTTCATTGCATTGACTACTTCGACAACTTCATATGGCCCGTTCCATTGAAGTAACAATTTATTGCACTCATTCGGGAGTAGCAAAAGTACTTTGTCTCCGACGTCAAACTTACGCGACCTCGCGCGTTTATCATAATAAGCATTCTGCTTTACATCCATTTTCCGGACAATATCCTGTGCTAACTTACACGTTCTCTCTAAACGTTCTTTTAAATCAATAACGTACTGATACGTCAATAACGCACGTTGGTCAGTTTCCTCTACAGACCACAATTCCTTTAATATTTGCATAGGACCCCTAACATTACGCCCATACAACAGTTCAAACGGGGAAAAACCTAATGACTCTTGCGGAACTTCCCTTACTGCGAATAATAATGCTGGGAGATACCTTTCCCAGTCATTCGGACGTTCTACGCACATTTCACGTAATATCTGCTTCAATGTTTCATGGAATTTCTCCACGGGTCCTATACCAGTAGATTGATAAGGAATAGTTGTCAGATCTTGAAGCGACAACAACCTACTAACCTCTCTAATGACGTCAATCGTGATCTTACTATCATGCTCGATTAGCATTTCACTCGGTGTTCCTAATCTACTGAACATCTCAACTAACGCTTCGGCTACGCGTCCCGTTTCAATGCCGGGTAACGCTACCGCCTCGGAATATCGCGTCGCATAGTCTATCATTGTTAAAATATAGCGGGATTTCCTGTCAGAACGAGGTTCTATCGGTCCGACTATATCAACGGCGACTCGTTTAAATGGTGTGTCAATCTGTGGCAACTTTCCTAAAGGTATCTTAGTGACACGACCTTTCTGAATAGTCCTTTGACATATGTCACAAGATTTACAAAACCTTGCCACATCACCACAAACTCCAGGCCAAAAGAACTCAGTTAACACTCTATCCGTAGTTTTCTTTATGCCCAAATGACCTGACATCAAGGTTTCGTGCGCCAATCTTAACACCTTTTCACGAAAACCTTCAGGGATAATAAGTTGCAAAGTGACCTTGTTTCCCTTAGTAAACTGCCTATACAATAAATCTTTCCTTCGGATAAACTTAGCTTCACCCCGGTTCAATCCACGACTAATAGTCACATTCCCCGATTCCACTCTTTGCCTTATGCCATTCAATTTAGGGTCAACAATTTGGGCCTGCCTCAACGCCTCCTTATCACTAGCAATAATTTGATCAGGAACTTTAAGTTTCCTATAGACCTCTTCACCTTGCTTAGCTTGTGACCTAGTCACTGCCGCCATTGTAAAATGGGACATATCGGGAAGTTTTGACCCGTCAATATTTCCAATAACCAGGTCATACAATGTATCTTCCATGCACAATGCCTCAGTTTTTCCTGTGAAGAATGGACAATCTATGTCAACCATGGCTAAGGGATACCTTTGGGTAGATTCATCAATCAAAGTTACATCAGATTCTCTACTAAGTAACTGATCATTAGAAACCAAGTTTCTACGAACGACACACCCAGTACAACCTGTGTCCCTTAAAACTACAACAGTCTTACCATTAACCGTACCCTGCGCTGTTGGTAATCGCGACCTTAAAAAGTAACAGACACCTTCCCTATCCACGTTATTATTGATTAATGGACTTTCTTCCTTACTCTTATAGAGACCTTCAATTTCATGAGACCTATTCATTGTAGTTTTACAAAAGCTCATTTGATGTCCGCCACCCCGACCACGTCCGCGGGAATAACCCCGACCACGGCCACGATCTGAATTACTACCCTTCGTCTGTACAGTATCGCTCTTACTCCGCGGTTTTATGTGTCTCATCTTTCGGTGCATAACTACTCCCCTTACTTCCGCTATACCCGCTTGCACTTGCACTTACCTCCGCACTATATGCTTGCTTCCTATCGGGATTCTTAAAACATTTATATGTTAAATGTCCCTTACCACAAATACTACATTTTATCTCTGGCTTCGCACTCGGCTTACTATCAGATCTACTCTGAGTTACGCCCTTACTATCACGCTGCCCCTTATTAACACAAGCGTAGACACCGCCACGTGCTTCTGCAAATAAATCTGCTTCCCTAGCCATCTCACCTAGATTCGTGAATGTTTTCGGTTTCAAATGAACATATAGTTCTTTACTACAGGATTCTAAAAACTGATCCCTAGCGAAAAAATCGCAAACAGCTTCGTAAGACTGGTCTACTTTCGCCATTTTCAACCATTTATTAAGATACGACCTAAGTCTACTACTAAACTGAATAAACGTTTCGGACTTTTCAGGCCTATCATAGCGAAATTCCTTCCTAAATCCGCGTTCAGGCATATCAAAATTCTTTAACAACGCATCTTTCAACTTGTCATAATCTGCTGCATCATCTACAGACAATCTATCATAAACATCAAGCGCGCGACCTTTAAGTAATGCGCTTAAATATGCAGCCCAAACGTTTTTATCCCATTTGTTCGCCGTCGCGTATTTCTCAAACCTTGATAAGTAACTATCCATTTTGTCCTTACTTTCATCAAAATACGGTAACTTTGGATCTCGCGCATGCGCTAGCTTTTCAGCCTTCTGTTTTTCTAATTCAACTCTAAACGTTACCTTCTGCAAATCTATCTGATTCTTCAACTCGCGTTGCTGCAATTCAAAACTATACTTCAACTTTTCTAACTCAACTTCGCTTGACAACTTTGCTTCCTTATCGCTTTCGACTTGATACAACCTAGCTTCCCTATCTTTCTCGGCTTGCCGCTCTATACTTTCAATCCGCGCCATCTCGATTTCCCTATCCGCCGCAATCTTAGCCAATTCAATTTCCCGATCTTTTTCGGCCTGCGCGATCCTAGCTAACTCAATTTCCCTGTCTTTATCGGCCTGCGCAATCTTTTCTTTCTCCGCCGCGATCTTCGCTAACTCAATTTCCCTGTCTTTATCGGCCTGCGCAATCTTTTCTTTATCAAGTGCCCTTACCGCGTGCCTTTCTGCCCTCTCAGTCTCTTGCTGTTGGTTAACAAATTCCTGCAACGCCTGCCCTTCATAACCTAACTCCCTTCCCGTCTTACCTAACTGATCCATGACGCTTAACGTAATGCTCACGTTAACTTAACTGAAACCGACGTTCACTTATAGTCACACACGTTAACTAAAACGTTAACAATAATAATAGCAAACTAATCCAACTAAAACGTTGATAAATTAGTATACTCGCGATCTGGACGTAGCCATTAAAGTTACGTTCATAACAGACCGGAAATGACGTCATAAACTGACGTTGACTTTGCCGAAAATTACTTTTCCCTATTAAATGACGTAATTAGATGACGTAAATAACCCACATTACAATTACGCCCAACTTGATCTAGCGTATCGGATATACAAACGTAACGTATGTAACGCAACGTATTAACACTGACACGACAACTGTACGTCCTACATTATAAAACCTTATAAGATACCAACGGTAAATCAAACTTAAGATTCTGCTATTAGGTTTAATTCATTATAACGATATTATATAACGTTACGGGTGACCTACGTTACTAAATCAGGACATAAAATGGACCTCAGTAACGGTTACGACACAACGTACAAAACGTTTAAGTTAATAAACTAACAGATTGTCATGCAACAGCAGTGCAAAGGTACTCAACCGGACCTTAAAACTAAATATGTATCATCCGTGCCAAGACAATTCAGGTCTATATACCTCAGTTTCCCCACTCAGATATGCAACCTGTTACATTCTATCACAAATTAATGCATGGGCTATCGCACTTCATCACGCAGGGAATAAGGATAGTTGGCCTTAATTGAGTGTAGGTTACATTTACAAAGAATTTAGTGGCAAAATTGCTCCCCTAAAATTCACATCAATGCAAACATCCTTACGTCACCTTAGAAAAGAACAATCAGAAAGTCAATAAAAAAAAACGTCTGACAAAAATTGTGCCTAGATTCTATATATATTGTCAATGTCTTACACTGGCAGATATTAACCGGAAATCAAATCCCGTTACTTCATGACACCATGTTACGCAGAAGGTTTTACACTCGGTCGACACGGGTGTAGAGCCTTATGCGTCGCCAGGACGGCGGAGGGTGATTTCCGGTTAAAGGGTTATCTACCAGTGTTTTACACTAACAAGGAAAACTAACAACGTTAGAATTTTTTGAAGTTTATATATACTGTAAATTCTATATACAACAATACAATTTACAACTGTCACAATTACAATAATATACAACACATATTAGTTCATGTCGCTGGCCCAAGTAAGGTGTTTGTTTCAAATCTGTAATCGATTTGCGTACAATACGCAAATAGATTACCGTCTGACGTCAACACCGTACTCGGCTCAGCGCCATGAACTAAAGGAAAACACAAAGAACAAACAAGAGGGTCATTAGGCCCTGAATCGCTCACCTGAACAATTGGCAAGCTGGCTTTTACTTATCATGTCTGAAATTGTCAAAATATGAGTTTTGGGTCAAAAGTCAAAGAATGACCATGACCAGTTGTACTCATAAATCTTCATGTACTCATTAAGACAACCATATATACCATTTTTAGGCCAAAATCTTCAAAACTTTCCATGAAATCATATGTTCTAGCATTTTCCCATATTTGATCATGCCGCTAAAAAGGTCAAGGTAAACCCAAGGTCACCATTTGAACAGTCTTGGTGGTACTCTAGTACTCCATGCTATTTACCAAGTTTCAAGGCCATAGGTGGATTGGTTCTGGAGAAGAAAAATATTAAATATTTATACCATAAGTGGTAATGGCGGCCAAGTTGGTCATGTGACCTGGACAGTTTGAACAAATTTTTCATTCAATCAACCCCTGGAGGCTCTATATGAAATGTGTTCACAATTGGCCCTTTGGCTTTTGAGGAAATGGCTGAAAATGTCAAAATATGAGCGATCTGGATTAAAGGTAAAAAAATGACCTTGACCTCTTGTACTCATAATTCTTCATGAACTCATTAAGACAACTGTATATACCAATTTTTTAGGCCAAAATCTTCAAAACTTTCCATGAAATCATATGTTCTACCATTTTCCCATATTTGACCTTGCTGTAAAAGGTCAAGGTCAACACAAGGTCATAATTTGAACAATCTTGATAGTACTCAAGTACCCAATGCTACATACAAAGTCTCAAGGCCATCGGTCAATTGGTTCTGGAGAAGAAGATTTATAAAGGTATTTACCATATATGGGCATGGCGGCCATGTTGGTCATGTGTCCAGGAGCGTTAGAAAATTTTTTCATTCCCTCAACCCCTCGAGGCTCTATATGAAATTTGGTTTCAATTGGCTTAGTGGTTTTAGAGCAGATTCTTTGAAATTGTCAAAATTTGAAATTTCTGGGTCAAAGGTCAAAGAATGACCTTGACCTCTTGTACTCACATATCTTCATGTACTCATTAAGATGATTGTATATACCAATTTTTAGGCCAAAATCTTCAAAACTTACCATGAAATCTCATGTGCTAGCATTTTCCGATATTTGACCTTGCCGTAACAAAGGGCAAGGTCAACCCAGGGTCATAATTTGAACAATCTTGATAGTACTTGAGTACCCAATGCTACAAACCGAGTTTCAAGGCCATCGGTCTACTGGTTCTGGAGAAGCAGATTTTTAAAGGTTTTTACCATATATGGGCGTGGTGGCCATGTTGGTCATGTGACCTGGACCGTATGAACAAATTTTCATTCCCTCAACCCCTGGAGGATCTATATGCAATTTAATTACAATTGGCCTAGTTGTTTTTGAGGAGATTGTTTGATATTGTCAAAATATGAGTTCTGGGTCAAAGGTCAAAGAATGACCTTGACCTCTTGAACTCATAAATCTTCATGTAGTCATTAAGATGACTGTATGTACCAATTTTTAGGCCAAAATATTCAACAGTTTCCAAGATATCTTATGTTGCAGCATTTTGCCATATAAAAGCATAAGGAAGCAAATTTGACCTTACCGTAAAAAAGGTCAAGGTCAACCATAGGTCATAATTTGAACAATCTTGGTAGTACTTGTGTACCCAATGCTACATACCAAGTTTCAAGGCCATCGCCCTATTGGTTCTGGAGAAGAAGATTTTTTCAGGTTTTTACCATATATGGGCATGGCGGCCATCTTGGTCATGTGACCAGGACCGTTTGAATAACTTTTCGTTCCTAAGGTCCCAGAAGGCTACATATGAAATTTGGTTGCAATTGGGCAAGCGGTTTTAGAGGAGAAGTTGTTTGAAAGTGTGGACGGACGACGGACGACGGACGACGTACGACGGACGGACGACGGACGCCGGAGCCTTACCATCCTATAAGCTCCCCCGGAGCCGCTGGCTCAGGTGAGCTAAAAAACGTCAGTTTGTGCTCATACAAAAAACCAAGGCCTTATGTTGGTAGACTTCACTTTGTCGTTCCCTGGATCATGTCATGAGCCAGTCCATATATCATGAGGAACACCAACTTATATTAACACGTGCACGATTATATACTGGTCGCTCCCTGGATCGTACCAGAGACCAGTCTAAATATAATATGACACACTTTAGTGGACGAACACTGTCCCACTTTCACCTCTGCAGTAATTACATCGATTCGCCGACATTTTGTGCTTCCCGCCTCTGCTAGGAAAACATGCACAAGGGCGTTGTAACTGCTCTACCCGGGTTGGTATTAACCTGGAGACGTATATCGAATCTCCAGGTGAGACGTGGCTCTAAGCCCTAACAGCTGACTGCCGGACTTGATGTGCCTAAAAATAACGAACTTTCACTTAATACATTGTAACTACATAATAACAATACGTAAGACTTGGGCCTGGCTTGGAAATACCATACAACGCCCTCGGCGAATGCCGAGCATAACGTGCACACGCCAGCCGTGTCACTAGACACGACTCGCGCTCACGATGTAAATCTAAAAGTGTGCTTACCACTTCCGCTAATGAAGAAACGTAGATCCTACCACGCATGTGCGTCGAAGGATCTGACGTCAAACATTGTCAAGAAGTATACTGACGTCAACAGGCATTACCATGACATACCCCACATAAAACATGAACAATCTAAACAACGACCTATGGCAAATTTCATAAATAGACGAAATCGGAGCGTCTACAACGTTTACTTTCTCTAGACGATTTAACGGGTCAGTGACAGACATAACTGTAACATCTCAAAGACCTGTGACTCTTGTATTGAGTACACATGACAATATAACGGTAGAGAGATGTAATCAGTAGCCGGAAGTGTCAATCAATTTCTGCGCTTGAAAAGATGTTTAGCTGCTTTGACAAGCTAGCAAATTCGGATCTGCTAAATTTATTAGATTAATGTGTTGAAAATCAAACCTATTAATTTTTGTCGATGGTGGATGAATCACGATTTTACGCCATTTTCCTGGTCGCTCCCTGGATCGTACCAGAGACCAGTCTAAATATAATATGACACACTTTAGTGGACGAACACTGTCCCACTTTCACCTCTGCAGTAATTACATCGATTCGCCGACATTTTGTGCTTCCCGCCTCTGCTAGGAAAACATGCACAAGGGCGTTGTAACTGCTCTACCCGGGTTGGTATTAACCTGGAGACGTATATCGAATCTCCAGGTGAGACGTGGCTCTAAGCCCTAACAGCTGACTGCCGGACTTGATGTGCCTAAAAATAACGAACTTTCACTTAATACATTGTAACTACATAATAACAATACGTAAGACTTGGGCCTGGCTTGGAAATACCATACAACGCCCTCGGCGAATGCCGAGCATAACGTGCACACGCCAGCCGTGTCACTAGACACGACTCGCGCTCACGATGTAAATCTAAAAGTGTGCTTACCACTTCCGCCAATGAAGAAACGTAGATCCTACCACGCATGTGCGTCGAAGGATCTGACGTCAAACATTGTCAAGAAGTATACTGACGTCAACAGGCATTACCATGACATACCCCACATAAAACATGAACAATCTAAACAACGACCTATGGCAAATTTCATAAATAGACGAAATCGGAGCGTCTACAACGTTTACTTTCTCTAGACGATTTAACGGGTCAGTGACAGACATAACTGTAACATCTCAAAGACCTGTGACTCTTGTATTGAGTACACATGACAATATAACGGTAGAGAGATGTAATCAGTAGCCGGAAGTGTCAATCAATTTCTGCGCTTGAAAAGATGTTTAGCTGCTTTGACAAGCTAGCAAATTCGGATCTGCTAAATTTATTAGATTAATGTGTTGAAAATCAAACCTATTAATTTTTGTCGATGGTGGATGAATCACGATTTTACGCCTTTTTTAACATAATTTCAGCCATATCAGGACGATGGGTTGGTGATAATGAAAGGCTGTTTATGACTGAAAAGATTCCTGCTTCCAACGCGTCTCGAGCCCGGGATTTATGTACGAATGCAGAGTCTAATCCCAGACTGGGCAGCTCGCTAATTTCCCATCGTCCCTTTTACCGACGCGTAAAAGGGCGTTAGGGCATATGTGGGCATTGGTGACTCGGACAAACCTGTGTTTTGTGCACAACAACTAAAGCATTACTGTTAGCCTGACGACTCTCACGTGTGTTACCGGGGTGGTTGGGTGATGCGATGGTGCTGGGTATAACTTCCAATTCTGTGGTGTCCTACTGATTTGGATAATGGTGGGGCAAGGGCCTACTGTGCTTGCAGTAGGTGCGGGTGGGGCTGTTTGGACATTTTTCTCACGCTATCACATCTCTCTTCTTTCTTCCTCTCTTTCGGAGACGGCCCGATATAGACGGAAATACTGTCTAAAAGGGCCGTTAAACTCAAACAACCAACCAACGTGTGTTACCAGAGTTACAGACTTTTGGACTGCACAGTTTTCTAGTGATTTGTGTGTCACGCCGTAGTCCATTTGTCAGAGCGCATAGCTATTGCACAGAAAGTCGCGGCTTCAAACCCGGCCCGGCCAACGATTGAAAAATTTTGTCAACCCAGAGTAAAAAAATAACCTCTTGATGCATGACTGCATGCAGCTAAACTGATGACTTCGACTATGGACAACACACTCGCGATATGATAGGCCTCGCCTGAAAATGCAAACTATTCCATCACGGTATGCATCCCGGTGTTCACATCTGTGTAAATTGATCAAACTGAATCCTCACTTTTATTCCCCAGTATCAGATTATCTAAGCAATCAGACTGAGCGGAAGCGCTAGCTGATCTTTACCTTCCCTATTCCCCCATTCGTTTTAACGTTCAGTTTCAGGTGATGTTATTCCCAATGTTGCATCGTCTTATTTATTATGATTTCTTTACACTAACGTGAACAGCTCTTTCCCAAATAGGCGGTCATCAAAAAACAACAGTAACATTTAATTTTACCCATTTTTTATTATAAATCACACGCATACAGAGAGAGAGAGCGAGCGAGCAAAGTAGGAAGCTTTACAGGTGACCATATTGCTAGAAGACCACAGACAAGCGGGCCTAAGAACACGTAAAATTGAAGAACCACAACGGAAGTACCGCCTTGGAACGGTCAGTAAATGTTCTTTGCACACAACAAAAGAACTAGACTTTAAATCCATTTGGGAAGAACCGTATTGTCTGGATCCACATTATTTGGCCAGTTTGTTTTGGTTAAGAGTTGATCTTATAATGTATTTTGTACGGCCTTTGTTATTGCTGAAATTCTTTTGAGAGTAATTTGATATCACCTGTACCCATTCTGAAAAATGTTACTTTTGTTCCGGCTCACCCATCTTGTTTCTTCGCTACAAGGACTCTCGTCGCTGTTACGTTAGTTCGAATTAGTTCATAATTGATGTCACGAGAAAGACGATTGTGCGACATCAACAAACGGCAGGGACTCAGCTAAGCCTGTACCTGCCCAAAGCTGATTTTTATTCTGTTCATTCAAACAAAAAAATACGTTTGAACTGGTACATGTACGATTTCTTTTCAATCAGTTTGCATCATATGCAATTATTTGATACTTGAAATGTACCGTATTACGAAACATTTGGGGTAATAAATAACTAACTGAATACTCAAAAAGTGAGCTAATAGTAATAAATTAGTGATAAAAGTCCAGTCAGCTTCTTACGGTTGAACACATTAATATATGTATAACATGGACAGGTCAATAATGTAAAATGACCTTCTGATACTTAAGAGGGATTTCGGCCATATGCCACACAAAAAACTGCAGACAACTAAGCTATGATTAATGAATAATCAATTCTAAACACGAAAAGTGATCACGCGTTGCAGGTGGTTTAAGTGCTTTGAATCATTTTTGTATACATAGAGTACCTATGGTGCCAGAACAAAATAACTAAATTGGGATTATACGTTACAAGACAGACATAACACTTTGTTCAGAATGGATGAAGCTAATAAATTTCATTATTCAAGCGCAAATATTCTGCTAATTTTCACTCCATGAACTGAATTAAGTTGGTTTAAACTCATACAACTCGCAAACTATTTCGGATTACAAACTGAATGTAAGTATAATCAAGGGAGTGCATTAGCACAGTGGACCAACGTACAGTCTATGAAATCGGAAGCTGCTGTCACTGTACGCAAAAAATCAGTTAGCTGCTTTACACCTGGTTGTGTAAACAGCTTTAAAACTTTTTTACTATGTTCGCTTTTATACTTGAGATAACTGCATTTGAAAGGTAAGATATACTTCTTTCCATATTTGCTTCGATTTGGAACCATCAATCAGTTGTTTCTATACAAGAATATGATTCCACTGTTGAATCAGTGATTTTTTTCATTTTCGTCTGCGGTGAACCAGAATTTTTGCTTTTCGTCTTTCCTGGAGCCATTATTCATATTTTCTAACTAAGCGAAACGGAAAAGTGACCTTTCAGCATCAGTTCTCATTACCTTCCTGATTGCTCAGTGATCATCCAGTTCAAATGTTCCCGCTTTTGTTCAGGCCCCATCCGTTTGGTGGCTGTACGGTTAGCTGCAACTGTACGCAATCATTAGCTGCAAAGCGCGGAAAAGAATCTGTACGATTAGCTGCAAATAATAAACCTAGTTTTTGAAGGTTGAATACACTGAAACTGCACATTATGTGTTAAAATACTAATATTCTCCTATAGTAAATGAAAAACAAAACAAAAATTGACCACAAATTGATGTATAAAATGCCACTATGACAATCAAAATTAAAATGACATGGAATAGTACTGATAAATTAGTCATGTTAAGCCTTTCTGATTTATACAGTGCAAGGATGGGGCTAATGTGATGTAATGGGGTAGGGTTTGTTGCGACGTGTTGTCAAGGATTTACGTTTAGTATAAACATTATTTTATTTACATAAACTGATGATCATATAAATACAATACACATGGCAAGACATATACAGAGAATATACATTAAGGATTCAGAAGAAAGTCAAACGACTTAGGTAAATCTGTATCCCATTTGACAATAATGTTATAGCATATAATGAGTGATTTGGTACGTCTTCAACAATAAATAATGTTTAATTCAGCAATATCAATGGAAAAAGAAACGTGATACAATAAAAAAGCATCTTTAGAGAGATGGAGGAAAAAAGTTTTTTTAGAGCATATTGGAAGGTGTTCGCAAGATATTGCCAATAGGACAAAATACAATCACGTAAAATAGTTGCTATCAAGGGCGGGCTCTGATGAGAGTTCTGAGTGAGTCAATTCTTTTCGTCTATCAGGGATAGATGAACCTTGGCCCCTAGTGGAACCGCCTTACAGAAGCGGTTCTAATGAACGTCACGACACACGTTGCAATGATAAGAAATTGAGTAAGAGAATAAAGGGGGGGGGGGGGGTATCAATAAGGTGGGTTTTCTGCATCCTACCAAAGTTTTCTTTTTTGTCTCGCCTGCGAAGCAGAGGCGAGACATAGGTATTGCTTTTCCGGTGTCGGCGGCGGCGGCGTAAACTTTTGTCGAGTTTTTGCGTTTAGGTCAGTTTCTCAGAAACTATAAGGCCTAGAGCCATGAAACTTGGTTCATGCATACATCTGGAAGAGTAGATCTTAAAGCCATCATCGATATTGAGTCTTGACCTACATGTCACAGTTGACTGACTTTGCAAGTTTTTGTCGAGTTTTTGCGTTTAGGTCATTTTCTCAGAAGCTATAAGGCCTAGAGCTATGAAACTTGGTTCATGCATACATCTGGAAGAGTAGATCTCAAAGCCATCATCAATATTTAGTCTTGACCTACATTTTACGGTTGACTGACTTTGCAGTTTTGGTCGCATTTAGGTCTGTTTCTCTGAAACTATAAGGGCTAGAGCCATGAAACTTGGGTCATGCATTAATGTAGAAGAGAAGAGCTCAAAGTCGTCATCAATATTGAGTCTTGACCTATATTTTATGGTTGACTGACTTTGCACTGTTTTGTAGAGTTTTCAAGTTTTGGTCTGTTTCTCAGAAATTATTAGGGCTAGAGCCAAGAAACTTGGTTCATGCATACATCTTTGCTGATTGAGCTCTGTTTTTGTGACAAAGCGCTAGCAGGCGAGACATCGCATTCCGCAGAATTTTTGTTTAACTGATGGTATACTCCGATGTGTCTAGTTTATTGGATTATATGTGACTTTGGTCGGAAAGCCCTACTTACAGAGCTATGGGTCTACAGAAGTGGGTGGGGTAATCCAACATGGTTTTAGCCTGTCTTGTAAAAACATTTTCATTTGGTAGAAATGTACAACAGACATACAGGATTTGATAAAATGATTTACAGAACATCTAAAATACATTTCCATATCATTTTATTTGGTTTAATTGAACAGATATTGTCGAAAAAGACTTAATTCCTTTGACATTGAGCATTTTTTGATATTTTTGTCCTCAATTTTCAATATTTCTTGGCATTATTGTGAAATAAACAGACATGTTATCATTAAACTCATGTCAAGGACGCACCTTGACAAGGACATTCGAATGATGTGACTAGAATTTCACAACGACCTAGTTTTGATGTTCGACTGAACACATAAACTGTCTTGGAAGATGGTTTTCTTTCAATTTTGACCTATAATTACGAAACTTCGGTCAAATTACTATTTTAACTGCTATATTATGCCCCACGCCCACGCCACTAAAGGTGAGGGAATAGATATTGGCTTCAGTGCGGATCTCCTTGGCATCTGCATCTGTGTATGTGTCACATATTAAGTCTTTCTGTGACCTTGAAAACAAGGTCAAGGTCATCAAAATCTGACCTTGACCTTGTTTTCAAGGTCAAAGAAGGACTTCATATGTGACACAGACACAGATGCAGACGCCTAGGAGATCCGAACTGAAGTCAATATGTATTCTCTCACCTTTAGTAGCGGGGGTGTAAGGCATAATATAGCACTTAAAATAGTAATTTGACCAAAGTTTCGTAATTCTATGTCAAAATCAAATGAAAAACCATTTTCCAAGCAAGTTTATGTGTTCAGTCGACCGCGAAAACTAGGTCATTGTAAAATTCTGGTTACATAATCCGAATGTCCTGGCCAGAGTGCTTCCTTGAAATGAGTTTGATGACAGCTGGTCTGTTTATTTAACAATAATGCCAAGAAATATTGAAAATTGAGGACAAAAATGTAAAAAAATGCTCAATGTCAAAGGAAGTCATTTTTGACAACATATATTCAAATTAAACCAAACAAAATGATATAGAAATATAGTTTAGATGTTCTGTTAATCATTTTATCAAATCCTGTGTGTCTGCTGTACTCTTCTACTAAATGAGAATACTTTTACAAGACAGGCTAAAACCATGTTGGATTACCCCACCCGCTTCTGTGGACCCATAGCTCAGTAAGTAGGGCTTTCCGACCAAAGTCACATGTGGTCCAATAAACTAGACACATTGGAGTATACCATCAGTTAAAAAAAGAAAACTTTGGTAGGATGCAGAAAACCCACCTATTTGATACCCCCCCCCCCCACCCCCCTTATATCGAAGTCACGGATCCAGGCCCACCCTTGTGTGCAGCTATGAACGAGACAGAACAGATAAAGAATTAAAAAAAAATGAATAAATGGATAAACAAATTTAGATATATAGAAAGGAGAAGGAAAGAAAAGGAAGACTCCACGGCGGACTTACCGAGTAACCAAGACATGCTAAGCTGGATGGCTCGGTTGGTTTGTGTTGCCATGTTGCACACAAAACCAAAGGCTAAAGATTGTCTTTTTTATCAGAAGTTCACTCACTACAATATGCTGACGACTTGGTTATAATGTCTACTACAGAATCTGGTCTACATCGTTGTCTAGGCAATTTGGAGTTGTATTGTAAAAAGTGGCTGCTGGAAGTTAATAATGATAAAACCAAAGTAATGATATTTAATAAAAGGAAAATACAACCTAAAACACCTTTTAAATTCAATTCAAAAGATTTAGAATTGGGGGATAATTTCGATTATTTAGGTGTAAATTTTCAAAACAATGGACTTCTGAAAGAAGCTGCAAAGCTACTAGCAGACAAGGCATTAAAAGCACATTTTTCATTGCTGAGCAAGTTACAAGACTTTAAAAAAATACCGGTCAGAATACTCCTTAAACTATTTGACACGTTAATCTTGCCAATTCTTTCTTACAGTAGTGAAATTTGGATTTCGGACTTCAAAATTGACTTACTTGATAATAATTACCCTTTCGAAAAAATTCATCTCAGAAACTGCAAATTTATACTAGGTGTAAACAGAAAAACAAGCAATCTCTGTAAGTGTGATTTAGGTCGATTTCCCATTTTAATTGTAATACTAAAACAAGTTTTTAATTATTATATAAGATTGCAAAAACTTCCAGCAGGTAGATTCCTAAAATCAGTTTTTCTTACTGATCAAGAATTATATACTAGTGGAAGTAAATCCTGGGTTGGATGCCTAGCTGGTTTTGCAAAACAAGAAAAATTAGATGATCTAGACTCCTTTAGCAAACACAGCTTTGTGAATAAGGTAGAATGTATTTACAGAGAAAAAATCTCTGAGTTAATAAGAAAGCAAAAAGATAACACAGACAGTAAACTGCAAATATTCTGTGCGGGATTTAATAATTTCTGTCAGACTAAATACACAGTATTTAACATTCCTAAGTACAAAAGATCTTTGTTCACCAAATTTCGTTTCAGTTCCCACAATTTAATGATAGAAACTGGCAGATACAAAAGACCCAAAACTCCAAGAAATGAAAGATTTTGCCAATTTTGTCCAGGCTTTGTCGAATCAGAAACACACTTTTTACTTCACTGTGATAAATATGCTAATATAAGAGAATCTTATATTAATAAACATGTAAATTTAATGAGAAGCAGGCATCCTTCCCAGAATGACCTGACCACTATATTAAATTTGCTTAACCCAGAAAATTTTTCTTTAGCAAAAGATGTATCAAATTATATTGATAACTCTCTTAGAACAACATTTAATTGTTGTTGTTGAATTAGTTGAATACTGATTCAAACTTAATTTTGTTTCGATTGTTTTGTTTTATGTAATCTTCGTTTTGCTTGTGTTTTGTCTGTTATATTGGAATACGCTATAATGTAATTGTATGGCTTTCTGAATAAAGTGAATCTGAATCTGAATCTGTCTTTTTTATCAAAGTTGTATGTACTTAAACATATGAGCCGCGACGTGAGAAAACCAACAATGTGGTTGTGCGCCCAGCGCAGACTCAGATCAACCTGGGCATCCGCCCAGTCTGATCAGACTCTTCGCTAAGCGCTTAATGGGTAGCTAAGGGTCTAAGCTAGCTCCATGCGGACAGCGAAGAATCTGGTCAGACTGGGCGGATGCCCAGGCTGATCTGAGTCTGCGCTGGGCGCACAACCACATTGTTGGTTTTCTCGTGTCGCGGCTCATATGTACAGTGTGTCTGGAAAGGCTTTGTTTTCGAAATGAAAGACTGTACAGCCAAAATTTAGACTCATTAGCTTCATTTGTTAGCTTTAGATTCCCAAAGAGTGGAGTATTTAGTGTGGGAGCGGCTATTTCAGAAATGGTCGCTATCATCTCTTGTCTAAAGTTCTGGAATAATGTGCATTCCAAGAGAAAATGATTAGTGTCTTCGACAGTCCCACAGATCAGTTCGGATGCGCTATAATATTCTTTGAAAACAGATGCTGGTTTAGAGTACTGCAATTCATTCTAAGTCTGGTATGATATATCTGATCACTTCTTTTACCGATGTTATAGAACTTTGGAGGCCCCCTAATATTTACATTTAGTTTGTGTATGAAAATTGCTAGTGCACTTGAATCACGAATTTCCTATAAAAGCTCATTCCAGTTACGAACTACTGCAGGCAGAAAAGAATTGTAGTACTGTTTTGTGTTACAATGAATAGTTTGTGTATTATTAACGTTACGCAGGTTGTATGAAGATGCGTTGCCGAAGCTGTCAGGAACTAAGGTTGACAAGTATGCTGGAGAGAGTTCATTTTGCATTTTATAAAACAAGACAAGCTTGTGTTTCTTCCTTCTAGTAGCCAGTGTTTCCGAGCCTGTATCCAAAAGTAAAACACAATTTCCATGCAATTTAACATGAATTTTGGAGTGCAAACAAATCGCAGCTAACCAAACATTTGCAAAAAGCAGATTTGCAGCTAACCGTACAGCCACCAAATGGATGGGACCCGAACAAAAGCGGAAGCATTTTATACTGGATGGCCACTGAGCTTTCAGGAAGGTAATGAGAACTGATGGTGAATGATCACTTTATCGTTTCGCTTAGTTAGAAAATATGAATAATGGCTTCTGGAAAGACGAAAAGCAAAAATTCGAGGTTCTCCGCAGACGAAAATGAAAAAAATCACTGATTCAACGGTGGAATCATAGTCTTATGTAGAAACATCTGGTTGATGGTTCCAGATTGAAGCAAATATGGAAAGAAGTATATCTTACCTTTCAAATGCAGTTATCTCAAATATAAAAGCGAACATAGTTAAAAAGTTTTAAAGCTGTTTACACAACCAGGTGTAAAGCAGCTAACTGATTCTTTGCGTACAGTGACAGCAGCTTCCGATTTCATAGACTGTACGTTGGTCCACTGTGATTAGGACATGTGCGAACAGCGAAGACTCAGATCATCCTGTCTTGTCAGCGTTACTCGTGTCCTCATTTGAGAGTCAAGGAAAATGTAGAGCAAATATGAGTGGGCTGATATGTCAGTCTCAGCTTTATATTTCTCGTCGCGCTGCTCAGATGCTGATACATTTGTACTTCGACACATATTTTTTTACGTTTGGCAAGATTAACAACCCCTTTATATTTTGTCCCGGTTCACGCTTGAGCTTGGGAGTCCCATTATCATGAAATGCGAGCATTTTTCACCACCATTTGAAATTAGTTATAGCTACAACAAAAGAAGAAAATTCGAACTAACTTTACATAGTTATGCCGTAGATATATTTTCATTCGCAGTATTGTGATCCTTACTACATGCAGATATATGCTCACTGTCAAGTTCCCAGCAGACACATAGCGTTGAAACACAGTCGTATTGATCTCAATGTAACTATTCCAGGCCCCGAGGTTATAAAACTTGAGTATATTCTCAAACTCAAAATAAAGCACACTGATTGGCTGCTTCCGAGCACATGCTCGGAAGCAGCCAATCAGTGTGCTTTATTCTGAGTTTGAGATTATTCTCAAGTTTTATAACCTCGAACCCTGACGTTGTATTGACGTTGATATGGCGCTGTTTCGATATTTCTTTCCTGCTGGGTTACGTCCAGGGCCAGTTGGTTCAAAGCATCCCGGTAACATCAAGAGTGTTGCTCCAAAAAGAAAAACATGTGAATAACATAGTTATTCCGTAGATATATTTTCATTGGCAGTATTGTGATCCTTACTACATGCAGTTATATGCTCACTGTCAAGTTCCCAGCAGACACATAGCGTTGAAACACAGTCGTATTGATCTCAATGTAACTATTCCAGGCCCCGAGGTTATAAAACTTGAGTATATTCTCAAACTCAAAATAAAGAATTTGGGATTATTCTCAAGTTTTATAACCTCGAACCCTGACGTTGTATTGACGTTGATATGACGCTGTTTCGATATTTCTTTCCTGCTGGGTTACGTCCAGGGCCAGGTGGTTCAAAGCATCCCGGTAACATCAAGAGTGTTGCTCCAAAAAGAAAAACATGTGAATAACTTTTGAAAAGCTTGTCATATTTTTTTCATCAAGAGCAGCAAAGTTTTTTCGAAAGCCTATTCTACTAATTCCGAAATCTATTGACTTTTTCACCTAAGCTCATTCACAAATCTATAACAGTTTGGTTGTCAAAATTTGACAAGCGGCATCGATTTCAAAGAGATTAGATTGCGGTCGGACGCTGTTTGAACCGACCGCTCTTATTTTCGTTCGTGATCATTGGAAGGTTTGGTGAGAGGGGAAGTCCTATATTCTGTCCAGCTATTGCTGTCGAAGATGTCAATCAATCTGAATGTAAGAGTAGGCGGTACGAATTTCGCTCAGAAGAAAAATATTTGCTGTATTTTAGACATTATTGTGTAAGTCAGTGCTCGAAATTTTAGAGTTTGACAATCTCATGTAAGTGACTGTATTCAGGCGTATGCGCATTCTGCTTACGCATGTTCAGTCCAAGTGGCCCTGACAAGACTGCGCGTGTGCGCAAGCTATCCTAGACATGCGTAGTTTGATATAAAACTGGACATGTGCGCAGGTATAAGAAAAAGAAAAAAGGATTTACTATTTTCAGTTAGAATAAAACTCTCGATGGAGCATAACATTATATAATTTACACAAGTAGATGGGAGGTATAGCATGTGCGAACAAGGAAGACAAGATCAGCCTGCGCATCCGAATAATCAATCGGTCAATCCTGGAGAAAGTGTTCGCAAATACTCGGTAGAAGATCGGTTGGGTTCTGAGGTCTTTTATTCCTTGTAAATTTCAACACGGGACGATGTTTCGTAAGTGAAGGAAATTGTACTGGAAACTGAGGTTGGTGCTCTCAATTTGAACAAGCGTTCATACAGATTTTGTTAGGACGGCTACGGCACAGAAATTTTCTTTTGCGATCTCAGTTTCTCAAGTGTCGTTCTGCATGTTCTTTTGCGAACGTGCGCATTCCGCTAAAAATAAATAAGTAAAAAATATTCAAGCTCTTACAAATATAGCCAAAATCGACTCGTAAAAAAGCATATTAGCGCACACAAAATAACTCGTGAAGTTCTCACAGAACTCCTGAAAGTTGGTAACTAACAGAAATTTCGGTTTGGCCACTTTCAGGAGTTTTGTGTGAACTCCATCAGTTTCTCTTTAACAAAGCTGAAATTACATGTCCAGATGGGAATGAAACTGCGCGTTTACCAGTTGTGCGAAAGCTTCATATGCAGGAATGAGAAGAAAAGGATGCTTGAATTATTTCCTGTTACCGTACTTATAGCAACCAACATACGAGTTGTTTGCCGAAGGGGCAAACAACGGAGTGTCGGTTGCTTTCTGTTATTTAACGCGTGTTTCTGTTCTATTTTTTTCTATTATGTCCAATACCTAGAAAGATTCAAATTTTTGCTGTCATTGAAGTTCCGGTTGGATCTTGTTTGGGTAGGTAAGTAAGTAAAGTAAGTAATGTCTTTATTTAGTGAGAGTAACTCGGTTGGCGAGTCCAATCTTCCCCGAGGCCCTCAAGAACATTTTGAAATTGAAATTGGGACACTGGCATAAGCATTGGATATAAGGAAAGTAGAAGTGTCATCGTAAGCTTGGTTAGTATTACTATTGTTTTTATTTATTTATTTATTTTTTCACTAAAGAAATTGACCTTTTGCTACGTAAATTATTTCAACCAATCCACAATTACGCTAGACAGTAATTTGTCACCATGCATTTCAATTAACAGAATCCTAGAAACCACGGCGGCAATGAATCCGTACGAAAATCGCACGGCCGCCGGCTGCCTTCGCTAGAAAGCCATGCGTTGAAAACACATGTAGTGGCAACTCAGATACACATCTAGCGATTCATCAACGTATGTTTTGTAAAAATGAGATAAATTACATCAGAATTACTATTACTTATTACAGGTCTAAAATTACAAATGATAGTACGTCTTAATACTAAATTTATGCAAGATTTTAATGGACTCTGGGCTGAACCTTTATGCCTTTGATCGTTTGAAGATTACAGTTTCTTTCATGTTTTAAGTAACTGCTGCCTAATTGAGATTTATTTTCTTCGGGTAGTAAATATGATTGAACCACTTGACCTCCAACAGATTTCAACAATAACTATTGTATTTGAAGCGTCGGATGTAAATTTCTTACGACATAATTATGCAAATTTAAAGAGTAACTACACTTCAGGAACTGACTGAATCAGATCCCAAACCCTATCCCCAACATCAAAGGGAAAGATTGACAAAGACATCCCAACAAACAATAAATTACAAGTGATAAGCCGAGTCAGCAGCTTTTTCCCAAATAGATGGCAACTCAGCTATCTTTATTGAACTAAATAATTTAGACCAACAGACGGGTTACAACGGACTAAGCAAATTATATGAAAAACATTTAACAATTATTTTTACCTATTTTCTATTTTTATGATAGAAGGATTAAACTGAGAACACAATAAATTAAACAGCAAGGCTTCATTTTAATGAAAGCCATGAATTATTATTCTATGGTCACTTAATCTTGGGTGTAAAAATGTCTTGCGAAATGGTATAAGAAGCATCACTCGCTTTTGCGTACTGATATTTCAATAGAATGTTCATGCGAATGGAGAAGGCTCCGATCAGACTGTGCGAATGGCCAGGCTGATCTAAGTCTTTGCGGTTCGCACTTTCCGTAGTATAGTTGAAATTATATAGATCTACTCCGCGATTTCAGAATAGTTTCTGAATGAACACTTTTGTCAATAAAATGTTTGAACCGAACAAATACGATCATGTACTTTTCATATCTTTAGACAGATCAGTGTCAGGAAAGTCACGTACCACTTGTGAATGACAAGGTTATTTTAGGGTTTTGTAAAACCACTAAAGAGAGAGCCCCGAAGTTCAGTGGGTTAGGCTACGGCTTAGCTGGCGGGTTTGGATCTTGCCAAAGTTGAAATCGTTTCTAACCGTAAACGGAAATTTATTGCGTGTACAACCTTTTATTCTCATCCAATCATCGTCCCGATATGTTGAAATACTGTTGAAAGAGATGAAAACACAGTATCATCCATTCATTCATCCATCATAAAGAGCTACATGTATACTCATGCACAGCCTGTACAATCGATCGTATCTGTTCGGTTTCTGATGAGATTTTATCATAGCCCTTTCAAGAATATTTGACATATAAAGCCGATCGTTTAGTAAAGGTGGTCGAAAACTCGAGCATGTCTACCGGCCGAGGTTTGAACCCTCAGATTAGAGAGACCTAATGAGTCGGAAGCGCTTTGAAGCTCCAGGCCGCGAAGACCCGTATTCTTTCTTAGACTCTCGTCTATCCTAGTTTCTCATTCTTTCTCCCTCTCTCTCTCCCTCTCTCTCTCCCTTCCTCTCTCGCTCTCTCTCTGGCAGGCTGCCAGATATAGACTGAAATATTGTTTCAAAGGGTCGTCAACTCCACAATCGTTTGAATGAATTAGTCAGTCGGTCTGTTTTGCTCTACTTGGTATTGTTTTCTGCTAATTGTGAATGACCAGACCAGACTTTGCAATTGTTGTCTGCGCATCCTTATCAGTTCAGTTCAATTCAGTTCTCTTATCGACGTTCCCCAAGTGGCTGAGCGGTACATAACCATAGTTGCACGCACTTGGCGCCGTGTGTCCGTCCAATCATATCCTCATCATTACCTGTACACGTATGGGCAGTACGCTAAGAGCATTGATATTGACAGTTATAATCAGTCCTCGGTAACCGTTATCTTGCGTAAAGGACACCTGCACTTTAGTAGCGCAGAAAACCGTTAGACTGTCTGATTTAGATTGAAAAGACACATTCCAGTCAGTCCTATTTCGCGCAATAATGAAACGTGCCATATTTACATTAAATTGATTGACCAAAATCTAACTCGCATATGTATTAATTCATTTCTTTAAACTAAGCGTAATACCATTTGCCATAGAATATAATAGCTGAATAAGCGTTTCTCACACATTTTGGATTATAACGTTTGATCTGACTTCATGACATCAATGATGTTATACCATATGACGTCATCTAGTGAAGGCAAATCAAATGCAGGACGACCAAATGTTACCATAATAACATATGGAAAAAACCCTTAATGCGGTGCATGCTATGGCGTCAATTGACGTCACGAGTATATAAATTAGTTCCATTACAAATCAATCTACTTCTATAGGCCACGTATACGTGAAACTAATATAAAAAGTGATGACGTCGCAATAACATGAATGCAACTGACGTCACATGAATAACATGAATGCAACTGACGTCACTGGACGTCAAATAGACGCACACCATTGCAACCAACATCAGTGATATAAACTATTTCCGTAATTTACAAAACTTCCTAATATACAAATACCATGCGCAGCATGGTCAGTATAAACAAAATTGGTCGACATATGCACAACCTGATCACTGTCAACAAAATCAAATCAGTCGACACATATTATCATACCATATCAATCAGAAGTCACATTTTTCATTCTTAGCCAAACTATTCTAAATAAATATAATAAGATCTTACCATTCAGGTCTAAACTCAGAATCTGGGCACACAACAATATAACATCCTCAGAATAAGAATTAAACAGCCACGTCTAACTTTTCAATAAAAGATAGGCGTATAAATAGAATGCGTCTCACATTTAAATCATGGGACTCGAATATAAGCGTGCAGGTATTCACATTAAAATCATGCAACACGCTGTCCACAATCAAAAGACTCGTGCAGGTATTCACCTTAAAATCATGCAATACGCTGTCCACGAGAGGTATTCACAAGCAACCCATTCATAACGTAGTCACAATTTCCGTAAACGTTTTATTACCACAGTTGCCCTAAAAACTGTAGCCCTACTGATTGAAAGGATTAAAATAATTCGACGACAAAGTCGACGATCGGATCCATTTCGTAACAGTAAGAGTGACGGTCCTTAGTCACAATATGTACCCTTTGATGTGAAACATATCTGTTTCAATCAGATATTCCATATAGTATAGCAACTACATGCCAAAAACCATTTTCAGACCTATCAACGGTGGGTAACTCATGAACTTGAAAGGTAAGAGTAACGGTTCTTAGTCACAATTTGTAACCTTTGATGTGAAACATACATGTGAATTTTCATTTAGATATTCCATCAAGTGAAGAAATTACAGGTAAAAAGAGACAGAACATTTCTCAGATCAATTAATGAGGGATAACTAACGAACAGAACAGGTAAGACGTAACGATCCTTAGTCACAATATGTACCCTTTAATGTAAAACATATCTCTGAAGTTTCATTTAGATATTTCATATAGTACAGGAACTACAGGTTAAAAAACATTTTCCAGATCACTCAAGGGGTGACTTTGTCAGTTTATTGATATTTCACAACCTATGAACAAGACACTGCCTTTGGCGAAAAAGGATACAGCAGAATCAAAACTGGATCTGCCGGAGAATCTGACTACCTCGCCGCTGAACAACAATAGTAAATCTTAAGTTTACTGACAAACCTAGATAAACCTGGATTAGGAAGGAAAATGTACAAATATGTAGAAAGCATTAAAAAAGGAAGATGCAAAACGTAAGTTTATGTCCATTTAATATGAATATAATGCCTTAAAATTTGCTTCGAATCTGCTAGATAAATTACATACTTTACGTAAAATTTCTGTAACATATAGAGTATAGAGTCAGATTTGTCCGCGGAAGCAGCGGCAATTCAGATCAGACTGCTCCTCAAAGAGCAATCTGATCAGGATACTCACTGTTCGCCATTCCTTAGGCATCGTTTAGACGTATTACTACACTCAAAATCCATACTGTTCATATTCTAGAATTATTTAGAATAAATAAGGTGTCTCAAAATTTAGCTATTTTTAAATCAAATCTTGGAAAGGAAGAGAACTAAACAATTTATTTATTTATTTTATTTTGTACCGTATTTAGACAGATTTACATTTTAAGTTGAAAGAGCCAGATCGCTAAATAACAGATAAAATTGAGCTGCGACACGATAAAACCAAGCAAGTGGCATGTGCGCCCAGCGAAGGCTCAGATCAGTCTGGGCATCCATCCAGTCTGATCAAACCCTCTGTTGTGCGCTTAAAGGATAGCCTAGAGTCTAATTTACCTCCATGCGGACAGCAAAGACTATGATCAGACATGGCGGATGCCCAGACTGATCTGAGCCTTCACTGGCCGCACATGCCTCATTGTTTGTTTTGTCGTGTCGCGGCTCAAATAAAATACATACACACATACAAATATATATACTTAGCAGAAACAAAATCTTGACAGTCGCTTAGATAGTATCAATCTAATCTACTATTGCATAAAGCTTTACATTTGGACAATTGCATCATATAACACTTTTTCTTTAATAGATTGCATACATGGCCATACTTGCGTGTCTGAGTTGTGCCATTACTAGTCTGTAGTAGAACTGGGTGCAAGAAAACTAGGTCTCGGCGAAAGGAACGTGTGGCCGATCCGATGTCCAGACATCACTTCCTTGCGCCGAGTTCCTCGGTATTTCGTCGGTATTTACCTCCCAGACAGGTCCATCAAAACGCGCAGCTGACAACTCAGATTCGGAACACTAACACAAGATTCTTATAAATTTGCACAATAATAATCTACCAATAATTATTCTAAAAACGATTTGATAAAACATATTGCCATTATATAAAAGATAAAATCTTGCATCCTTAAATACTCTTTCTCTCTGTCTCTCTCTGACTTCCTTTTTAAAAGTATCAAGAACTAACAAAACCTATCCTGTAAGAATGCACCTCACAATCAATGAAACAATAAAATGACCGAAGTGAAAAATAAAGTTCACGCCAAGACGAGAATGATAAATATGAATAACTGTATTACCAAGACAGTATTCACAGATGACTGAAAGAGTACCACCCTTTGTGACTATGCTTAGACTATTAGAAAGTGATTCAGGATTGACATTCCTAGTTATTAATAACTTTTAAACAGATATCAAACCATCAACCTAGATCCTCAGAGATGGTATTGTGATGGAGCTATGGGCGTTTTATAATCACTTCTGATTTGCAATGGATATAGGTTGCTGACCGGAACTGAAAGTGAAATTTATGAGGACTCAGTTGAAAGAAGGTGATCGAGTCCTTGCCAATATGACGAAGCTTAGCGCTTTAATCAAAATGAAGCTATAATCAGAGAGGCTTGAATATTGTCCAGCGGGTGTAAATTATTTGAAAGAGAAACTGGCGTTGTCATAAATGAAAATTCACTCAAAGAGCAAACTGACCTGCTAAGCTAGAGGTCCAGGGTTTGAGCTCCGCTACAGGCAAAACTGATCCTAACCGTTAACGGGGTTCCATTGCATACAACCTTTGCTTGTGACCTTCCCATCGTCCTGATATGACTGATATATTTTAATAGAGAACAACACAAAGGTGGACGCGGACATGCACACGGACGCCGACGCCGGGTGACAACAACGCAAACAATATCTGTTAAAATACGAGCTAAATGACTATTTACAACATAGTACAACAATAGAATTGTGTGTTACGTTTTAAAAATAGTTTACCTAGTACGAAGTATCAACCTTTATAGATGCGAATAATGGACATTAAATTAAAATTAAAATTATGTCACAGCAAAACATGAATTTGAATGAATAACTGGAACACCTTGGATGTCATTTTGTTTCAAACTTTGTATATTCCCGTTCAATATGTGAAACTGCTATGATAGGTAAATTTACTAAGAATTGGAGCTACAGCAATTATTTGGCAGACAGAGACGAATATGACAGACACTGCATAAACAATTATCTGAGGATAAGAAATAACTGTAATGCGTTTGTCCCATAAATCAAAAAGATGTCCTTATTTCTTACAACAAAACCTGTTCAAAATGAAACATCAGTACTTAAGCGACCGTAACCAGAACTGTTTTACAGCCCATCGACAATTTTTCAGTCATATCAAGCCACGGTGATCATTTGGTAGCAAGAGATTGTCGTTATACAGGGAATCCTTTTTCGTTAATTAGCAACTATAGAACTTACCACAGAGAAATATCACAAACCCATTGTACATGTTTACGTCCTGGATAACAATTCTGACTTCAGGAGCCATTATAATCATTATTTGTACATTAAACTTGTATTTTAGAAAAATGGCCCCGCCAGTGGCATGCGCTCTGGCTGAACCTATCACTCCCATCTTACTAATTAAATGGGGATTTAAAAAGAAACTGGTGTAAAGTATTATAGAACACTTTAGGACTAATGCAGCTTTAAGAGACAGACATTTCGAGAACTACATTATCTGCTTGGATATCGTAAAGCATAATGTTACAATATTAATATATGCTTGGAACACTAGCAAAAAAAACCTGTGGTCAGATAATCGAATGTTTTGTAATATCAAAACTTATTTGATACTTCAGAAGAATATTCTGATCGAAGGAAATTGAAATGACGATTAAGATGGCACATCTTATGTTAAGCTTGTTACACTTTAGGAGTTATGGGTACAGTCAACATCTGGCATTTTTGACACTGGTCTCCTAAAACATATTACTTTTATTAGGATAAAGTATGTTAGACGTTGCCAAAAATAACCAGCAATACAGCGGAGTGTCTTTTATTTCATGGATTGTGATTGGCTGTGCTTGTACCGGTAATATATCAAAAAAGTAAAATACATAATGATCAAAATGCAACATGAAAGCTAACCAGCCTTTGACGTCTGAAGAGGTTTGACGAGAATTAATTAGTGTATAGAGACACATGAAAGGGACGTTGGTTAAAATTTCAGACCCATACCAGACACAGAAACTCGACGTCTGATCAGAATTTCCACTATTTGCCTTTAATATTGCTTTACTTTAAAAAGATAAATCAGTAAGTACATGATGTATCGCCTGACAACACAGCTCGCCTGAAATGGTGCTTGCCCATCGCACAGGCAAAGTTGTAAGTCTCTGACCTTGCCTTGAGCGTCACTATGGGTGTATGTCTTCAAAGTCCATGACCTTGACCTCAAGGTACTTAGGGGTAGGAAAGGCTTGATTTATAAAAGTAAAAAGTATGCAAAGACCAGGAACTGAAACAATCAAAATCCAAATCCAGCCCTCAAACCATAGTTGGAAACAACAAAGATTACAAATCAAGATACAGAGAACATATGGCCAACCGAGTGAGCAGCTTGTTCCCAAAAGGTGGCCACTCAGCAACCCAAACCGAACCAAAAATAATAAGAACATACATAAGGTAAAACATCACAGAAACTCTGACACCAAAAACAGGCAACAGAGAACCACAACAGAACTACCGCCTTGGAACGGTCAGTAATGAATTACTGGGGGGCTTAAATCGATTTTACAGGCCCAACCTCTCCCTCAGTTTCTGAAGTGGTACAAAACATTTAGTTGGTTGTTCGGTTCGCATGATAACCCTCTAACTCGTCAATGAATCATCACGGTAAACACATAAATCAAATTTCAACACCATGAAGAAGCAAAGACGAGGACTCAACAGATACAACGGGCCGTCTGACATGTGGAGATCCCTGTCTTGCCAAACAACCCCACTGGAAATCTGAAGCAAAAGCAGGTCACCAGTTGAGCCCCGGTGGACCAAGCAACAGACAAAAACCTTGAACCATTTTATAACATCAGTCCAACTATTAGTACATTTATCAACATCATCGACTGTAGCATTGTTAAATTATGTCTTTAGACAGCTTCAAGATATTGTATTTCGAAATCAACGATCTTGGTTTCAATGTCACTCGGTGTAGTGGGGGTAATATTTTGAAAAAACTTAAGCCGGTATCTGACAGCAGTTAAAGAACAAACGCAATCCATCTCGAGCATCACGAACTAGTACGTCATAAAAGACTAAAAACCGAATTTCTGAGTCATGACCTTGACCTAAAGGCCACTGAGTGCGGTGAGGGATGAACTCTGTTAAACTTTAGACCAATAATTAACACTGAAGGAACCCCGTGATCTGAATGATATGTTTCACGGAATTTTGTGCTGGCATTCGGACAAAACAGGTAAGAAAATCATTTATATTTTTCTTTATACCCAGCCGATTTTCATGCAATAAATTGCACGCTCTTCCTCAGTATTTAAGGCAAATGCTCATTAAATTGTTTTACCACAATATGCAGTAGTGTTCCACACAGGTCCGCACAAAGTTTGTTACGAATTTTCGAGATTGCTCAGACTCCTGTGTAAAATTTCTGCACATTATGAAAAAACTCTCAGCGGGCAGTTGCTTCGAATAATTAAGAGGTATATGCACTTTATTGCATGAAAATCGACAGTGTATTAGGGAAAATATTTTCTTACCTGTTTTTTCCGAATACCTGCATGAAATTGTGTGAGCACTATCCATCAAAACAGGTGAATCCCCGCCTTGTCTAACATCAGTGCAAGTATCAAAAGACCCCATTTAACGATTATGAAGATACGTTCCTTTCTAAAAATCAACTAAAACATCCAATGTGTACAGAAAAAAAATGTCTGTGTCCATGACCTTGACCTCAAGGTCAGTGAGTGGAATAATCATGGTATTTATAAAACATTGGATCAATATCTAACAGCCTTTCAAGAATCAAAATAATCCATCCATTAATTGAGGAGATAAAGATCATTGAAAAACTTTTACCGAAACAGCCTATGCGGACGCTGACGCAGGCGCGAACACCGACGCTAGTGTGACAAGCATGGCTCTTCCTGAACTTTCGTTCAGGCGAACTACATTATACACCTGACGTCCTTTAACTTAGAAACAAACGTGTCCTAAGAACCTGACGGGAAAATCTACTCTTGATAAATGGGTTACTGAACCCACGGATGAGGCTGAATTTGGAATGCTGCTGTAGAATAACGAGTGACACAGTCACATTACAGTCAGTCACTATGTCAGTCATTCTCAGGCATGGCGTATGGTAGAAAGGATATGAAACAGCATGCACCTCATGATGCTATGCAAATAATATTTTCATATTAATTCGTCTGTAAGAAACATAAAAAAAAATGTTTTAATGAGGTACTTGTTATGTTCTACATTTTTACGAATGGAGCTATAGAATAACGAGTGACACTGTCACATTACAGTCTGTCACTATGTCAGTCATTTTCAGACATGGCTTATGGTACAAAGGATGTTAAACAACCTTTCAAAGGGACTACTGTATAATAGGTTCGTCAAAATATGTGCAGTATGCAAACAATAATAAAAAAGTATTTAAAAATATTAACCAAAATACATCACTCAGCGGCAAGTTTGAATCACAGGGATCTAAGGCATATATTCATAGTTCCAAAACATCTTGGATTTTTCATCATAAAGTCACCAAGACAGCACACGTTCTGATTTTGTGATCTTTTTAAGCAAGGAAACAAGTACAAGATGTAAATAGGAAAACATGTTTGTTAGTTCTTGTTTTCCCCACTGCTTCTACAAAACGCATGACTGTCTGAGTAAAACAATCGAAGCAGTCGTTAACAAGCGTACAATACGCAATACATATTATTGGCAAAAGCTATTTGTATATTTTGTCATTTCTTATGCAACATGAATGTATTATTGATTGTATTATATAAGAATCGGCAAAAAATTGAAAGTGACAATATACGTAACTAATGAACTCGATCTTTGCATTTGTGTTAGCTTTATAAACTCAGAAGTACATGTAATAGTTAAAAAGAAATTATGCAAAACACGAAGCATGATTTAGACGAAAAAATCTTAAACTAAAGAGCAACTCCCTTGTAGCAGATGAAAAATTAATTGATCAGTAATGATAGGAGTTCTTCTGAAAAAAAATTGTACACGTAAACTTATATCAGGAAATATCATTTGACCATATGAAACCTAATTTCCAAGTTATGCCATTCTGTTGTATAACCGTCCACTTGCAAAATCAAAAACCAAAGTGGGACGGAATTCACAAAGCGTGTACGTTTGATATACGCCACTGTATTGTGACACACACCCAAATGGAGCAGCCTGGATACTATAAAACCATTGCAAAACAAAGTGCTTTATATCATAATTTAATGACATTTTTATGTGCAATTCAAAAAGGCGTATGATAAACAATCCATAAATTTGATCAAGTTTCATGGCAGGTCTACTAAACTTTCCAATCATGAAGTGACGATTTATTATAAAACAATCACAACCTTGTGAACTCTAAACATAAATTTCCTGAAGTGCCATTATTCGCCTGTCTGAGAATTGTCACAAAGCAACGCTTAAGTAGAAAACGCAATGCAAAAGAAAAAGTAATACCTTTGTATCGCTTTTGCTAGTCATAGGCAAGACAAAATAGGTACGTGTAACAACTTAGTCCCAGTGCAAGTAACAAAAGAATTCATCCATGAGTTAATGAGATATGAGTATTTAAAGAACTTTAACCAAAAGACCCAAAGAGGACGACGACGCCAGGGAGACAACAAACAGCTCTTCCTGAACTTTCGTTCTGGCGAGGTAAACATCCTACGCCTAACACCCTTGAACTTTTTAAAAGGACCTTTACAAAGAGCGTGACATAAGAATCCACTCTTCATAAGAGGGTAATTGAAACAACAGATGAGGCTAATTTTGGAATACTGCTGTTCAATAACGAATGACACAGTCTCATTACAGTCTGTCACTATGTCAGTCATTTTCAGACATGGCGTATAGTAGAAAGGATATTAATTATTTAGTTCAATAAAGATAGCTGAGCTGCCACCTTTTTGGGAAAGAACTGCTGACTCGGCTTATCACTTGTAATTTATTGGTTGTTGGGATGTCTTTGTCGATCTTTCCCTTTGATGTTGGGGATAGGGTTTGGGATCTGATTCAGTCAGTTCCTGAAGTGTAGTTACTCTTTAAATTTTTCTAAGGGACTACTGTATTAGTAGTTTTGTAGAAATATGTGCTGTGCACAAAACAATACAACAACAATAAAACAGTATTAAAACAATATTCATTTAACAAGGTATATCATTCAGTGGCAAGTTTGAATCACAGGGACCTAAAGCATATATTCACAGTTCTAAATCGTCATGAAGTTTTCAGCGTGAGGTCATCAAGACTGCACAATTTCATATTTTGTGAACTGATTATAGGATTACCCGTTTGTTTATTCTTGCTTTTCCCCACTGTTTCTACAGTATTCATGAACTGTCTGATAAATAAGGAAATTTTAAAGCAGAGATTGTCGTTTACAAGCATACAATAGGTAATACATATTAATGGGAATAACTATTTGTATATTTTGTCATTGCTTATACGACATGTATTATATAAGCAAGGGCAATGAATTGAAAGCGACGATATACCTTACTAATGCACACGATCTTTGTACATATGTTTGTTTTATAAACTCAGAAGTGCGTGTAGTAGTAACAAACAAATTAAGCAAGATCACGAGGCATGGTTTTGGCGGAGAAAATCTTTAAAGAGCAGCTCCCGTGTAACAGCTGAAAAAGTAATCGGTAAGTATTGTGTTGCTTAGCGAAAGGAGTTTTTCAGAAAATATCATACACATAAAGTTTTATCAGGAAATACCAACTGACAATATATTTTCCAAGTGAGGCCAGTCGTTATATAACCGTCGATCTGCAAAATCAGAAACCTAGCTGGGCCGGATTCTACTGAGTTGCTTGGTTTGATATACGCCATTTGGCAACAAATGCAGCAACCTCGATACTATAAAACCATGGCAAAATCAAAGTGTTTCGTTTCATAATTTAGTAAAATGTTAATGTGCAATAGAAATAAGAGTGCCATGAGGCCCTGTATCGCTCACCTGCGTAAACAGGTCAAATGTCAAACTAGGGACATCATTTGAACAAACCTGATATTAGAAACTATTGAAGTATGAGAGACATTGGTCAAAGGTCAAACAATGACTTGACCTCTATTGCTAAAAAGATGTTCATGTTCTCATTTATTTGACTGTATTTATTAATTTTTAGACCAAAATCTTAAACAAGTTCCGTGAACTCTTATATTTAAGCATTTACCCATATAAAGGCACCAGAAAGCAAATGTGATATTGTCTTAGAAACGTCAAGCTCAACCCAAGGTCATCATTTGAACAATCTTTGCCAAAATCTTCAAAATTTTCCATGAAATATTATGTCCTTGCATTTGCCATATTTAACATTGCCGTACAAATGGTCAAGGTCAACCGAAGGTAATCATTTGAAAGATCTTGGTAGTACTCGAGTATCCAATGCTACATAACAAGTTTCAAGGCCATCGGTCAATTGGTTGGAGAGAAAGAGTTTGAGAAGTTTTTACCATATATGGCCATGGCTGCCACGTTGGTAATGTGACCTAAACCATTTGAACAAATTTTTGTTCACTCAGCCCCTGGATGCTCCGTATTACATTTGTTTACAATTGGCCCTGTGGCAGTTGAGAAGATGTTTGAAACTGTCAAAATATGACAGGCCTGGGTCAAAGGTCATAGAATGATCTTGACCTCTTGTATTCACAAAACTTCGGGTACTTATTCAGATGACTGTATTTACCAATTTTTCGGCAAAAATCTTCATCATTTTCGATTAAATCTTATGTTTCAGCACTCTCCCATATTTGACTTTTCCGTAAAAAAGGGCAAGGTCAGCCCAAGATCATTACTTCAACATTTTTGGTAGTACTTGTGTACCCAATGCTACATACCAAGTTCCAATGCCATGGGCCTATTGTATCTGGAGAAAAAGGTTTTTAAAGGTTTTTACCGTATGTGGGCATAGTGGTCATGTTGGTCGTGTGACCTAAACCATTTGAGCAAATTTTTGTTTCCTTGGTCCCTGGAGGCTCTATATACAATTTGGTTACATTTCTGCCCTGTGGCTTTTGAGGTGATGTTTGAAATTGTTGAAATATGAGAGCTCTGGGTCAAGAGTCAAAGAATGACCTTGACCTCATGTACTCACAAATCTTCATGTACTCTTTAAGATAACTGTATATACCAAACTTGAGGATAATATCTTAAACACTTTCCATGAAATTTTATGTTCTGGGATTTTCCATATAAAAGCACCAGAAAGCAAATTTGACCTTGCCATAGAAAAGGCCAAGGCCAACCCAACGTCATTATTTGAACAATCTTGGTAGTACTCTTTAAATAACTTTAACCAAAACATCCAAAGCGGACGCCGACGCATGGGAGACAACAACAGCTCTTCCTGAACTTCTGTGCAGGCGAGGTAAACATTCTACACCTTTACGTTTGTTCTGGCGAGCTAAACATCCTACACCTAACATCCTTGAACTTAAAAAAGACCTTGACAAAGAGCATGACATTAGAATCCACTCTTCATAAGAACAGATGAGGCTGATTTTGGAATATTGCTGTACAATAACGAATGACACAGTCTCATTACAGTCTGTTACTATGCCAGTCATTTTCAGCCATGGCGTATGGTAGAAAGGATATTAAACAGCCTTTCTAAGGGACTACTGTATTATTAGTTTTGTAGAAATATGTGCTGTGCACAAAACAATACAACAACATATAACAGCTCTTCCTGAACTTCTGTCCAGGCGAGGTAAACATTCTACACCTTACATCCTTGCACTTGAAAAAAAAACCTTTACAAAGAGCGTGACATAAGTATCCACTCTTCATAAGAGGGTTAATGAAACAAAAGATGAGGTTGAATTTGAAATGGTGCTGTGGAGTAACGAGTGACACAGTCACATTACAGTCTGTCACTATGTCAGTCATTTTCAGACATGGCGTATTGTAGAAAGAATATTAAGTAGCCTTTTTATGGGACTACTGTATAATAGGTTTTTCAAAATTGTGCACTGCGTTAAAAACACAAACATTGATAAAACAGTATTAAAACAATATAAACAAGGTATATTAATCAGCGGCAAGTTAAACTTACAGGGACCTTAGGCAAAATCAAAGATTTTCATATCATAATTTTAGTAAATTGTTATGTGAAATTTGAAAAAAGGCATATGATAAACAATCCTTTTATATGATTGTGTTTTATGGCAGGTCTATTAAATTTTACATACATGAAGTGACTGGTTTACCATAAACCAAATCACAGCCTTTTGAATTCTGAACATAAATTTTGCCGAATGCGGCTGCTCGCCTGTTTGTGGATTGTCACAAGAGCTAAACCAGAAAAGGCCATGCAAAGCTTTCGCCCCCGGTGCAGACGACACCGGAAATGTAATACCTGTGTTTCGATTCTGTTTGTAATAGACAAGCAAATAAAGAAAAAACGCAGAAAAATTTGCACAAAGAGGATTTTTGTTTACAAATAATCATTGGTTATGCCCTGGACCAAACACTGAAAGCAAAAGGTGTACAATGTTGAGACCTGCCACAGCTGGACAAGGCAAAAGTTGTTTTAACTATATTTCAACAGCGACACGACAAAACCAACAAAGTGGCATGTAGGCACAGCAAAGATTTAGATCAGCCCAAGCATCTGCTCAGTCTCACCAGAGTTTTGCATTTAGCATGACGTAGCTTAGTCTCATAGCTACCCGTAAGGCGCAAAGCGAAGACTCTGATCAGATCGGGCGGATGCCAATGCCATTTTGATTGTTTTGTCGTGTCACGGCTCAAAATGTTATGAAATATGCCTTAAAGTATAAACATTCTGAAAGAATAAACATTATCAACACCTTGTGTCACATAATTTTCCAGATATTAAAATTTAAAGAGTACCTACACTTCAGGAACTGACTGAATCAGATCCCAAACCCTATCCCCAACATCAAAGGGAAAGATTGACAAAGACATCCCAACAAACAATAAATTCCAGATATTAAGTTCGTGAAGAAACATGAAAACAGGAATATAACTCTTGTTCGAAACTTTCGAATTGCAAATAAAATATTGATTATATGTTGAAGGTGAATTATACATTTATCTGTAACGGGTTAAAACCTTTTGTCAACATTTACTGAGCTTCACTTACGCCCGTTATATAGAGTTGACATCACATAGTATTAACAAAATCGGTATCTTCTGACAAAAACCAAACTCAAAATTCAGCGACTCGAATTCAGTCAGGTTGCCTATGACATACTTTCTAAGCTTCACTTATGCCATTTATAGAGTTGACATCACATAGTATTAACAAAATGGGTGTCCTCTGACAAAAAATCCGCCACTCTAATTCAGTCTGGAGCTTTTGAGAAGGTTGCCTATGACACACGACGAAAGATTAACACCTGCGGATGCTTACCTTTACTATAAGCTCATCGAGATCCTTCGGGTCAAGAGAGCTAAAACACACAAAAAACTTGCGCCTTTTGCACATCATATCCCTATTTCAGATGCGGATGAGTATACGGTGATTTAATAAGAATGCTGAGGCAGATTTTGGAATGGTCCTCTACCTATGGGCTGGTTTATCACATGCAAGCGACTGTCTTAAGTGAGGATTGGGCTGACAGTCAAAGTAAATATTGTCATTGCGACACTTGAAAAGACACTTGAAAAGACAATGATACTTGAGACAGAGAACATCTAAGGCTTTGCGGCCCTTTTAACAGTATTTCAGTCATTTCAAGTCAATGACTATCAGTAGATGACTTAAGACAGTGGCATTTGAAACGGAGAGAATCTAAGGACTTTGAACACTATTTCAGTCATTTCAAGCCAATGACTATCAGTAGATGACTTTAAGTAAATGACATCAGAAACGGAGAGAATCAAAGGATTCACGGCCCTTTTAACAGTATTTCAGTCATTTCAAACAAGAGCAAATGACGTGAGACGTCTTCAAACCTGGGAGGTGAGGGCTATCATAGATTTTGTGAGTACGTGTAATCATACCCAATTGCTGCCATTTACACAAAATCATGTTTAAACTAAAAGAGGTGACAAAATTGAAATTAAAATTTGAAGCCTTTATGTTGAAATTTGCTTCGGTATTTGATCACATATACAGCATTTTATATGCTATAAGATGGCAAAAATGCAATTGTTTCATATTGAAATTCTGTAAAATATTTATGTACAAACCAAAAAAAGCATAACATTTCATAATCCCTCACGCATTAACTTGTATGCCGCAAATACCTGAACTGGTTCTAGACATGAAAAGAAGCATAAATAACATAAACAATCCACAACTGGGCGTTTGTTGTTGAAAAAAGGCAGACGTCTCTCCCCCTCTCCCCAACCCTCATCAGAAAAAGGTGGGGTTATGCAGTTTATGCTCTGAACATAAGCTGTCGATGCTTTTTATTTATATTTTGTTCGTGTAAACATCTGCAACTCTTTTAAAGCTATAAAGAAGGCAAACGTTCCATCTAAAAACGACAAAAGGACAAAATGGTAAAAAATAAAGATAGAGACGTGGTTCTTGTTCTCTTTTCACCGTCCGATGATGCTTTATACTTGCACCATTATCATGAAAATATCCTTGATGGGTTTAAGTTATAAGGCGGACACAAATTCTTCACTAAAATTACCAATGCGCATAAAGTTTCATAACTCAATACATACAACAGGTACCAAGTTATAGAGGGAACACAATTATCCTCATAAAATTACAAAGAGGAAATGAACCATATAAGCAATATGCTTCCGTTCAGATCTCCAATGAATTTAACATGTATATGTCTTGTCAGTATATTTTGTATGAATAAAATATTGTTTAAACCAAAGGGGTATAATTCATTACAAATGTAGGTCGTGTTATGGTGTTTGCTCTTTTCACATCTTCCAATGTTGCTTAACAGGTTTGACGAGGGTTGGTCGAGCACAAAACTAATTTCATTGCTGGCCGTCCCTAGGCGGCACTTCTGTTTTTATAGTTCCTTGCGTTTCTTAGTGTACAATGAGAAACCTTTGTCTAAATGGAATGAATATTCATCATGTGGCCAGTTGTATTTTAGTCAGGTGACTAAATCGTTTTCGCATCGATTTGGTCTGCAGTGGTCAGTTCGTTTTAAGCGTTCACAAAGTTCACTTCAGTTTCACAATGGACAGGCAGGGATGGAAAATTTTGTTTCAGATTCTGTGAGAAGTGCTGTTTCTTGAGAGGCAATATGAACTTTTGGACAGTCTTTCCTCCTTGCTTACTAATAAATAACTTGGAAAGGATTTCAGTGAAAAGGCATTTCAGAAAATCGAATTTCATGATAACGTTCGTCGGCAATGGGCTAGTGTCATTTCAAAAGAAAAGGTTGTGAGGAGCAGTTCAATGTCAATTAATTTGGAGACATTGACTGTATTTTGACCAATTTATGCTCAAAAATTGTTTTAAAGACCACGGACAGTGCTTCTGAAGGTAAAACTTTAATTCAGCAACGACAAAAGCTTTTCAAAAGCTTTTAATGTAAACAGACTCCGGAAGTCGTAAGTGAATATCACACAATCCCGCTGCCTTCGCCTTCTGATTCTGAAGACGAAAACAAAATGTACAAGGCCGAACCTAGAGCTGAGAGAAAAGCTCGCAAAGATAAAGTGAAGCACAAAGGTAGAAATATGCAAACAGGTTCAACGTTAGTTTAACCGGTTAAATGCTTTCCCAAGCACAGGTGCAGACAACAAGACTGACGACGACGGCTAAAAATCCGGCGACGACGAAATCCCGGTTATGGTGGTATTGCAGGGGAGCTGGGTATCGGGGTTTTGAGTGGGAGGTGCTGAAAAAATATTCAGGCAAATAATAAGATAAGTTAGTCCTGAAAACATGACGTTACCAGTTTCGCTTCGCATCACTCTAACGTCATGAAACGCAAGCTGTTAAAACTTGCATATTTGCAGTTACCGAACGCCAAGTGGCCAAATTATGTCATTTATATTGTTTTTCAATAAAGTTTTTTTAAAAAAAAAGCCAAATCGTCTGCCTTTTCTTCAAAACTACACTTGTTTCTTTCAATACTTCCGTGTAGTGTTCAGCGATGCATTATGTACCACTCCACCGGTCCGCCATGTTTGTTTTGAAGCACGAGAAGTGTCGGATGAAAAATTGCGGTATTCCCGGTATCTATGTCGCTTATTTACTGAGTGTACGTGTCTTTAGCATAGTGCACTATCCAAATTATTTAGTTCAATAAAGATAGCTGAGTTGCCATCTATTTGGGAAAGAGCTGCTGACTCGGCTTGTCACTTGTGGTTTGTTGTTGTTGGGATGTCTTTGTCGGTCTTTACCTTTATTTATTTTGGATCATCTAACTTTGTTTTCTTTACTCAAAAAATTCAGATATCGGATATTTTTTTTTGGTTCCGGCATAGTTACAGAGTAGGTAGGCTTTGTTTAACCAAAACTGAAGCTGCTCAAGTGACATTAATCAATACAGTATCAATATCAAAGTAATTAATGAAAATCAGATTAGAAGTCTTGGTTCCGTATCATGCCAGAGATCTGCACCCTTGGTATCAGCTGGTACAATGGATACCGGGAGTACCGTAGATTATCATTCACGTGGGAACGTTGCCAAGAGCTTATTCGGGAAACTTCGGCTTTTTTCTGCAAAGATGGCAAAGACTCGTTTTTGATTCGCGACTCCCGTAAGAAAACTAGAAATGTGTCCATATGACACGGATGCCCCCGCCTAGTGCCCTAAGTAAGATGGCGCCTTCTTTAAGGTACTGGCACTTGTAGCATAACTAGGTTCACAAAGGCAGACTTCTGTGGTACATGTTTTATTGTTATCCTTGGGCAGATGTATTGTGCTTCTTAGATCAAGAGAAGTGTGTGTGTGTGTTGAGGGGGGGGGGGGGGGGGGGCGTGGGGTCTTGGAGGGGGGTCATGACTGTGATATGTGATTACATTCTGTATCTTATCACAGAAATGGATGTCATGCAACTTGCCAAAAAAATAGCCCGGAAACCAGTAATTTTTATTTTTCAAAAAGTAGCAAACGGAAACCATTATTGTATGAAATGAAGTCGAAAAAGGGCCATAACTCCCACAATGATTAACGCATTTTACCAAACATCGAACTTGACCTGTATTGTATGATTATATATCTGTGTATAAAATATGAATTCAATATACCGATGCTTTCAAAAAATAATGAACGGAAAAGCAGTTTTTTATACAAAATGAAGTCGAAAAAGGGCCATAACTCCCACAATAATTGACGGATTTTGCCCAACATCAAACTTGACCTGTATTCTAAGATTATGTACCTGTGTATAAAATATGAATTCAATACACCAATGCTTTCAAAAGATATCGAACGGAAACCATTTCTTCATACAAAATGAAGTCGAAAAAGGGCCATAACTCCCACAATAATCAACGGATTTTGCCCAACATCAAACTTGACCTGTATTTTATGATTATATACCTGTGTATAAAATATGAATTCAATACATCAATGCTTTCAAAAGAAATCGAACGGAAACCATTTTTTCACAGAAACAGAAGTCGAAAAAGGGCCATTACTCCAACAATAATAGCCGGATTTTACCCAACATCGAACTTGACCTGTATTTTACGATTATTTAGCTGTGTATGAAATATGAATTCAATACACAAATGCTTTTAAAAGATATTGAACGGAAACCATTTCGTACGTACGTACGCTAGCCGGGCCGGGTAGCGCAATCGGTAGGGCACCTGACTCGTAAGTCAGAGGTCCTGGGTTCGAATCCCGGTCTGGTCACATACTTTCGTTTCTCCTTCCGCTGATTCAAGAAGGGCAGTTGTCAGTTACTGGCGAAAGTATGTGCACTTAGTACTGGTTAACCGCTTAGGAGGTCTAAGCCTGCCCAGGAATAGTGTGGTTAGGTTAACTGACCGTCCCGACATGACCTTAGTTGTTTACCGTGGACGTTAAACATCAAATCAACCAACCAACGTACGTACGCTACGTACGTACGGACAGCGGTAATACTACATACCTCCCCCCCCCATTTTAAATGGCTGGGACATAAAGAGAGCTGAAAGAACTCGGACGGCAAAACACAAATTGTTTTATGGATTTCCTGCAACAAGAAAAGGATCATTTATTACATCCTTGACTTAATTGCTGTAAGTATTCAGGATTTTTTTTTCTGTAAGTAGGGGTAATTCGATTGTTACATAAGTTTAGGTTTAGTATAGAGCGATACGCAACAGTGCACAATAGATATAAGCAGTAGTACTATTTCTGAGGTCATTATTCAGAATGTCGTGTCAACAGAAAAAGTACTGGAGACTCATTCTACGAATCAGAATGAGATTGCTCCAGTCGGCAGACTTAGATTCAGGCACAGTCCATGGGCGATAAGAAACATACCGCTACTATATTGGGAGTGCTCAAAGAAGGTTATAAAATCCCCATCAAAGAAGCACCTGATACCACGGAGTTTACAAATAACAAGTCTGCCTGATAAACTGCAGCATTTATAAGCGAACAAATCCGAAGAATATTAAAAATGGTGAATGACTAAGGTAAAAGGTAAGCCCACAGTTATAATTCGCTTGACAGTGGCGACAAATATTTTGGTTAGCACAGATTGGTTTTAGACTGTCGACATTTAAATAAGTGTTTAGCTAAATTAAAATTTGAGTACGAAGATGTTTCTGTTACTAAATAGATGTTCGAAAACGGTATGTACCTAGTTTGTTTCGATCTTTGCTGTGCGTATCATATGATTATAATGTTTTCACTCACTACAGGACGTTTCTTGGATTTCAGTGGAAAGAGTTGGAGACAACTAGATATTAGACGTTCAGTTCTCTCCAGTCTCTCCAGTTCGCGTTTAGTCCTGCAACAACGGGTAAACATTCTCTGAGTTTCTCAGAGTATATGTGCTATGCTGGCGGTCGACTGCGCACCAAGTAGTAATGTTCCTCTGAGATAGAACAGAGGGGGCGGGGGTCAGAAAAAAGATACAAAGTGGTAGAGTCCAGTGATTATATTAAACACAGTTTAGATGAATTTGGATTTGTGATAGCAGAAGACAAGTATAAATGAGATCCAAGTTTAGAAGCAGTTTGGTTGGGGTTTTACTTGAATATGGGAGAAGATAAATGGTACGGGTCTCCAAACAGAATTTAAAGGTTGGAGTAGTTTGTTGAATCCATGTTGTATAGTGTGAAAAGCTGTGAAGTACCTTTAGTGAAGGTGAGATTTCTTGCCTGTTATACCTCACGAGGTAGATCGCTTTTCGTCCATTTGAAAAATAAATGTCAGAGATTTAACAGCAGATACTGGGTTCTAGGCACAGAGGCAGTGGATGCGTTCGATCATATAAAAATCTTAAATAGTTCCTTTTTAGTTAATCAGCCACCATAGAACTTACCACAGAGAAATATCACAAACCCATTGTAAATGTTTACGTCCTGGATAACAATTCTGACTTCAGGAGCCATTATAATCATTATTTGTACATTAAAATTGCATTTTAGAAAAATGGCCCCGCCAGTGGCATGCGCTCTGGCTGAACCTATCCCTCCCATCTTACTAATTAAATGGGGATTTAAAAAGAAACTGGTGTAAAGTATTATAGAACACTTTAGGACTGATGCAGCTTTAAGAGACAGACATTTCGAAACTACATTATCTGCTTGGATATCGTAAGGCACAATGTTACAATTAATATATGCTTGGAACACTAGCAAAAAAAACCCTGTGGTCAGATAATCGAATTTTTTGTAATATCAAAGCTTATTTTATACTTCAGAAGAATATTCTGATCGAAGGAAATTGAAATAACGATTAAGATGGCACAGCTTATGTTAAGCTTGTTAAACTTTAGGAGTTATGGGCACAGCCAACATCTGGCATTTTTGACACTGGTCTCCTAAAACATTACTTATATTAGGATAAAGTATGTTAGACGTTGCCAAAAATAACCAGGAATACAGCGGAGTGTCTTTTATTTCATGGATTGTGATTGGCTGTGCTTGTACCGGTAATATATCAAAAAAGTAAAATACATAATGATCAAAATGCAACATGAAAGTTAACCAGCCTTTGACGTCTGAAGACGTTTGACGAGAATTAATTAGTGTATAGAGACACATGAAAGGGACGTTGGTCAAAATTTCAGACCCATACCAGACACAGAAACTCGACGTCTGATCAGAGTTTCCACTATTTGCCTTTAATATTGCTTTACTTTAAAAAGATAGAATCAGTAAGTACATGATGTATCGCCTGAAAACACAGCTCGCCTGAAATGGTGTTTGCCCATCGCACAGGCAAAGTTGTAAGTCTCTGACCTTGCCTTGAGCATCACTAAGGGTGAATGTCTTCAAAGTCTATGACCTTGACCTCAAGGTAGTTAGGGGTAGGAAAGGCTTGATTTATAAAAACCTTGAACCATTTTATAACTTCAGTCCAACTATTAGTACATTTATCAACAGCATCGACCGTAGCATTGTTAAATTATGTCTTTAGACAGCTTCAAGATATTGTATTTCGAAATCAACGATCTTGGTTTTAATGTCACTCGGTGTAGTGGGGGTAATATTTTGTAAAAACTCAAGCCGGTATCTAACAGCAGTTAAAGAACAAACACAATCCATCTCGAGCATCACGAACTAGTACGTCATAAAAGACTAAAAAACGAATTTCTGAGTCATGACCTTGACCTAAAGGCCACTGAGTGCGGTGAGGGATGAACTCTGTTAAACTTTAGACCAATAATTAACACTGAAGTAATCCCGTGATTTGAATGATATGTTTCACGGAATTTTGTGCTGGCATTCGGACAAAACAGGTAAGAAAATCATTTATATTTTGCTTTATACCCAGCCGATTTTCATGCAATAAAGTGCACGCTCTTCCTCAGTATTTAAGGCAAATGCTCATTAAAATGTTTTACCACAATATGCAGTAGTGTTCCACACAGGTCCGCACAATATTTGTTACGAATTTTCGAGATTGCTCAGACTCCTAACCGAACAACCAACTAAATGTTTTGTACCACTTCAGAAACTGAGGGTGAGGTTGGGCCTGTAAAATCGATTTAAGCCCCCAGTAATTCATTACTGACCGTTCCAAGGCGGTAGTTCTGTTGTGGTTCTTTGTTGCCTGTTTTTGGTGTCAGAGTTTCTGTGATGTTTTACCTTATGTATGTTATTATTATTTTTGGTTCGGTTTGGGTTGCTGAGTGGCCACCTTTTGGGAACAAGCTGCTCACTCGGTTGGCCATATGTTCTCTGTATCTTGATTATTTGTAATCTTAGTTGTTTCAACTATGGTTTGAGGGATGGATTTGGATTTTGATTGTTTCAGCTCCTGGTCTTTGCATACTTTTTACTTTTCCTGTTTAAAATTTCTGCCCATTGTGAAAAAAACTCTCAGCGGGTAGTTGCTTCGAATAATAAAGAGGTATATGCACTTTATTGCATGAAAATCGGCTGTGTTTAGGGAAAATATGTTCTTACCTGTTTTATCCGAATACCTGCATGAAATTTCGTGAACCCTATCCATCAAAACATGTGATTCCCCGCCTTGTCTAACATCAGTTCAAGTATCAAAAGATCCCATTTAACGATTAAGAAGATAGTTCCTTTCTAAAAATCAACTAAAACATCCAATGTGTACAGAAAAAAATGTCTGTGTCCGTGACCTTGACCTCAAGGTCAGTGAGTGGAATAAGGGTGGTATTTTATAAAACATTGGATCAATATCTAACTGCCTTTCAAGAATCAAAATAATCCATCCATTAATTGAGGAGATAAAGATTGTCGAAAAACTTTTACCGAAACAGCCCATGCGGACGCTGACGCAGACGCGAACACCGACGCTAGGGTGACAAGCATGGCTCTTCCTGAACTTTCGTTCAGGCGAACTACATTATACACCTGACGTCCTTTACTTTAGAAACAGACCTGTCTTAAGAACCTGGCGGAAAAATCTACTCTTGATAATTGGGTTACCGAAACCACGGATGAGGCTGAATTTGGAATGCTGCTGTAGACTAACACAATCACATTACAGTCAGTCACTATGTCAGTCATTTTCAGACATGGCGTATGGTAGAAAGGATATGAAACAGCATGCACCTCATGATGCTATGCAAATAATATTTTCATATAAATTCGTCTGTAAGAAACAAAAAAAAATGTTTTAATGATGTACTTGTTATGTTCTACATTTTTACGAATGGCGCTGTAGAAAAACGAGTGACACTGTCAAATTACAGTCTGTCACTATGTCAGTCATTTTCAGACATGGCTTATGGTACAAAGGATGTTAAACAACCTTTCTAAGAAACTACTGTATAATAGGTTCGTCAAAATATGTGCAGTGTGCAAATCAATGCAAACAATAATAAAAAAGTATTTAAAAATATTAACCAAGGTACATTATTCAGCGGCAAGTTTGAATCACAGGAATCTAAGGCATATATTCATAGTTCCAAAACATCTTGGATTTTTCATCATAAAGTCACCAAGACAGCACACGTGCAGATTTTGTGAACTTTTTAAGCAAGGAAACAAATACAAGATGTAAATAGGAAAACATGTTTGTTAGTTCTTGTTTTCCCCACTGCTTCTACAAACCGCATGACTGTCTGAGTAAAACAATCGAAGCACAGTCGTTAACAAGCGTACTATACGTAATACATATTATTGGCAATAACTATTTGTATGTTTTGTCATTTTTTATACAACATTTATTATATAAGAATCGACAAAAAATTGAAAGCGACAATATACGTTACTTATGAACTCGATCTTTGCATTTATGTTAGCTTTATAAACTCAGAAGTACATGTAATAGTTAAAACGAAATTATCCATTCCACGAAGCATGATTTAGACGAAAAAATCTTAAACTAATGGGCAACTCCCTTGTAGCAGATAAAAAAGTAATTGATCAGTATAATGTTGCTTAGCGTTAGGAGTTCTTCTGAAAAAATTGTACTTATATAAGGAAATATCATTTGACCATATAAAACCTAATTTCCAAGTTATGCCATTCTGTTTTATAACCGTCCACTTGCAAAATCAAAAACCAAAGAGGGACGGAATTCACAAAGCGTGTACGTTTGATATACGCCGCTGTATTGTGACACACATACACAAATGCAGCAGCCTGGATACTATAAAACCATTGCAAAACAAAGTGCTTTATATCATTATTTGTAATTCACTTGTAATTTATTGTTTGTTGGGATGTCTTTGTCAATCTTTCCCTTTGATGTTGGGGATAGGGTTTGGGATCTGATTCAGTCAGTTCCTGAAGTGTAGTTACTCTTTAAATTTTTCTAAGGGACTACTGTATTATAAGTTTTGTAGAAATATGTGCTGAGCACAAAACAATACAAACAACAATAAAAGAGTATTAAAACAATATTCATTTAACAAGGTATATTATTCAGCGGCAAGTTTGAATCACAGGGACCTAAAGCATATATTCACAGTTCTTAATCATCATGAAGTTTTCAGCGTGAGGTCAACAAGACTGCACACTTTCATATTTTGTGAACTTGTTATAGGAATACCCGTTTGTTTATTCTTGCTTTTCCCCACTGTTTCTACAGTATTCATGAACTGTCTGATAAATAAGGAAAATTTTAAGCAGAAATTGTCGTTTACAAGCATACAATAGGTAATACATATTAATGGGAATAACTATTTTATTTGTATATTTTGTCATTGCTTATATGACATGTATTATACAAGTAGCCCAAAGGGCAACAATTGCTCACCTGAGAGACATTGTATACCTATAGGGATATTTAAGATGCTCAAGGGCAGCTAACTCCTCAGTCAGTGGTCCAATCAGGCTGAAAATTAAACTCATCCAAAACATTATGTATGCCCTCATTTAATATATGCAAGTTTAAAAAGTATCCGACCAAGAGCACAATAGACAGAGCTGTCAAGGGCAGCTAACTTCGTAGTGGTTGGCCTGATTTGGCCAAAATTTAAACTTGTTTAAGATATTATGCATTAACTCATTACCTGCAAGTTTGAAAAGGATCGGATCAGTAGAAACCAAGAAAAAGTGGCGACATTGATTTTTTGGATGCTCAGTGCAGGTACTCCATAGTCAGTGGTGGGATCTAGCCGAAATGCTAACTAATCCAAGCTTTAATGCATATCCTCATTACCTGCAAGTATGAAGAGGATCTGATGAAAAATGAAAATGTGATGACGTTGTTTTCTCCATTATAAGACTATGGGATTTTTTTTCAAACGCTCAAGGGCAGCTAACTCCGTAGTCTGTGCTTGAATCCGGCCACATTTCGAACTCATCCAAGCTCTTATGTATGTCATCATTATCTGCAAGTATGATAAGGATCTAATCAAAAACCTTGATTGCAGCACCCTGAAAGTCAAACTTACTCGAGATATTGTCATGCCCTACATCTGTGTGAATTTATTTTAGAATTTGTTGAGAAATGTAGGTGCTAGAGCGCTGACAAAGTTTTTCTAAAAATAGCCACAGTGACCTTGACCTTGGGCACAGCATCCTGAAAGTCTAACTTGCGTGAGATATTGTCATACCCTACATCTGTGTCAAGTTATTTCAAAATCCATGGAGAAATGAAGGTGCTAGGGCGATGACAAAGTTTTTCTAAAAATAGCCACAGTGACCTTGACCTTGGGCACAGCACCCTGAAAGTCAACTTGCTCGAGATATTGTCATGCCCTACATTTGTGTGAATTTATTTTAAAATCCATTGAGAAATGCAGGTGCTAGAGCGCTGACCGAGTTTTTCTAAAATTAGCCACAGTGACCTTGACCTTGGGTGCAGCACCCTGGAAGTCCTACTTGTTTGAGATATTGTCATGCCCTACATTTGTGTGAAGTTGATTTAAAATCCCTTGAGAAATGTAGGCGCTAGAGCGATGAACATTTTTTTCTAAAAATAGCCTAAGTGACCTTGACCTTGGGTGCAGCACCCTGAAAGTCCTATTTGTTTGAGATATTGTCATGTCCTACATTTATGTGAGGTTATTTTAAAATCTGATGAGAATTGTAGGTGCTAGAGCGCTGAAAATGTTTTTCTAAAAATAGCCACAGTGACCTTGACCTTGGGCGCAGCATCCTGAAAGTCGAACTTGCTTGAGATATTGCCATGCCCTGCATTTGTGTGAAGTTATTTTAAAATCCGTTGAGAAATGTAGGCTAAGTTTTTCTAAAAATATGTGATGACGTTGTTTTCTCCATTATAAGACTAAGGGATTTTTTTTCAAACGCTCAAGGGCAGCTAACTCCGTAGTCTGTGCTCGAATCCGGCCAAATTTCGAACTCATCCAAGCTCTTATGTATGTTATCATTACCTGTAAGTATGATAAGGATCTAAGCAAAAACAGTTGAGAAAACGTGATGACGCCATTTTCCCCATTATAACCCTATGGGAATTTTTTTTCAAACGCTCAAGGGCAGCTAACTCCGTAGTCTGTGCTCGAATCCGGCCAAATTTCGAACTCATCCAAGCTCTTGTGTATGTCATCATTACCTGTAAGTATGATAAGGATCTAATCAAAAACAGTCGAGAAAACGTGATGACGTCATTTTCCACATTATAACCCTATGGGGGCTATCTGTTGCCATGGAAACCAGAGTTCTGAGTTGATCAGACCAAAACCTAATGCAGCCTTTCCCCCACCCAAATAATGCTTCAGATAAAATTTGATTGCGATCGGCCCACTGGTCTCTGAGATATTTATGTTTGAAAGTGTTGACGCACCCACGCACCCGACCACGCACCCACGCACGGACGGACAACGGCTCGACTCCCATCCTATAAGCTCACCTCTGAGCCTTCGGCTCAGGTGAGCTAATAAGCAAGGGCAATAAATTGAAAGCGACGACATACCTTACTAATGCACATGATCTTTGTACATATGTTTGCTTTATAAACTTAGAAGTGCGTGTAGTAGTAACAAGGTCTTCGCAAGCGGCGCATAATACGCCCGTTTCAATGTCCTAAAGGAGTTATAGAATGAACAAGATTGTTTACAAAAGGATAGACAGGCAGACAAACAGGGGCAACCACTCTATAATTAAATAGAACTGTCAACGAATCCGACTATACCCCCGCAATTAGCTTAAATCAAATGATGTTATTTTCGTAACAAAAAGCATAAAGAGGGAGAGAAATCATTGTTACCATGTATATCAAATATGAATGGTTGCTGTGAAATCTGTTACAAAAAATTACATTACTCAAAGTCAGGAGAGAAAGAAAATTGGCAAAATATAGGGAAGAATAAGCAGGAGAAGACTGATTATCAATCCCACAATACAACAAGTTATCATCAACCTGCATACAAAAATCCCTACTCTAACTTACAGATGCATAAAAATCTTTTGCGAAAAAAATGCATTATTCAAAGTAAAGAGAGAAAGAAAATCGGACAAAAACAGGGAATAAAAAGACGAGAAGTCTGGTTCTCAATCCCACAATACAGTAAGTCATCATTGACCTGCATACCAAATATGACTAATCTAGCTTGCATGGTTGTGGAGAAATCTTTGATGAAAAAGTTCATTATTCAAAGTATGGAATGAGAGAATATTGGACAAATACAGGGAAGAATAAGCAGAAAAAGGCTGGTTCTCAATCCCACGATACAACATATCCTTATCAACCTGCATACCAAATAAGACTACTCTAGCTTGCTTGGTTGTGGAGAAATCTTTGACGAAAAATTTTATTATTCAAAGTATGGAAAGAAAGAATATTGGACAAATACAGGTGAGAATAAGCAGAAAAAGGCTGGTTCTCAATCTAAAGATACAACATATCGTCATTAACCTGCATACCAAATATGACTACTCTAGCTTGCATGGTTAGGGAGAAATCTTTGACGAAAAATTTCATTATTCAAAGTAGGGAAAGAGAGAATATTGGACAAATACAGGGAAGATTAGCAGGATAAGGCGGGTGCTCGATCCCACGATACAACATGTCTTCATCGACCTGCATATCAAATATGACTACTCTAGCTTGCATGGCTGTGGAGAAATCTTTGACGAAAAATTTCATTATTCAAAGTATGGAAAGAAAGAAACTCGGACAAATACAGGGAAGAATAAGCAGGAGAAGGCTGGTTCTCAATCCCACAATACAACATGTCGTCATCAACCTGTATGCCAAATATGACCAGTCTAGCTTGTATGGTTGTGAAGAAATTTTGATGAAAAATTTGATCAAATGGGGACGGAAGGACAGACAGAAGGACAGACAGAACGACAGACGGAAGGATGGACAGATGGATAGATGGATGGACAGATGTTAACCAGTATACCCCCCACTTTTTCAAAGTGGGGGTATAATGACTGCAACATCATCATCTAAATATTTAACACATGATATACTGTCTCCCAAGGTAGTTGAACAAGGGAGATAACCTAATTACACTAGATATAGCATTTTTAGTTCTAGTTTTTTCCCTTGACAATATATTGTACAAGAAAACACAAAAACAGTCTTTTAGAACTCATGAAAGGGATTAACTCTAAAACCAAGAAAGGGAGAACAGCCATTTTTGTACGCGACACATCGTTAGGACTTCATTCACATTGCTATGAAGTTTTATAAAGATATCCCAAACGGTTATCTAGTTATGGCGCGTACAAGACTTACAGGGGAAAAATTAATCAAAGGGCATAACTTCAAAAGTAAGCAAGGGGGAGCAACCATTCTTGTACGCGACACGTTCCCCCACCCTGATACATATGGCTACCAAATTTCATGAAGATATCCCAAATGGTTACTGAGTTATGGCGTGTACAAGAATGTTGACGGACGGACGGACGGACGGACAGAGCCACGACATAATACGTCCGTTTTTTCAAAACGGGCGTATAAAAACAAAATAAGGCCAGATCACGAGGCATGGTTTTAGCGGAAAAAATCTTTAAAGAGCAGCTTTCGTGTAACAGCTGAAAAAGTAATCGGTAAGTATTATGTTGCTTAGCGAAAGGAGTTTTTCAGAAAATATCATGCAGTTTAGGAGCGGAGGGGGCATCTACAGCCGCTAACGCAGATGTTAGTGATATATGTTTAAAACGTCACGGCAGATGGAAGGTTCGTTCTAGCAAAGACGGTTACATCGAGGATTCTGTTCAGAAACCTTTGAAAATTAAACAAGCTTTAAAGTTATGTGGCATGTGATTTTGTAATCACTATTTATGATTTCAGTATCAACCACATATTGTCAAAGCGCTTATTATAGTAAAAACTGTCCAGCTTTCTTAATTGAAAGTTCCCTGCATTCAACAATGGCAGCCAGCATACTAATTTTTGTATTTTACTGGTTTATGATGAGTTCCGAAGTATAGCGAGAAACTTTTGTCTTAATGATATGAATAATCATCATGCTGCCAAATGGTCAGTTGTGTTTAGTCAGGTGACTAAATCGTTTTTGGGCCGATTTTGTCGGCAGTAGTCAGTTCCTGCGAAGCTTTCTCAAAGTTCACTTCAGATTCACAACGCGTTATATGATGAAGTATAAATATGTAGTGTTGTATTTCAGATACTACTTATTGGTTCAGTATATTGTTATATTATTCCTGGATGAGGTCGACATCCGACCCTGAGGTATGCTTTAGCATGGCTTCTAATCACGTTGCAGAGTTTTTTCCCTAACTGATTTTATCTCAGTTTTTGGTACCGGCTAGTATACTTGAATAGGCTTAAAATACCTGAGCATGTACTGGAGTCTTCTGCGACATATGAATCGCCAATTGTAATGTGAAATGTGTTCTGTCTCTAATGTATTGTTTGTATATCCACGCCCTGTTCATTGTGCATTAAACGTTCGCAGCTAGCAAACTAGATTTGCGTGTTTTACTGGTTTATGAAGACTGAAGTATAGTTAAGACAGGTCCTCTTGGTTGTTGTATGTGTTGTGTGTGGCTATGTCTGTTATATATTGTTTGAGACGTCAAGGCTAACTCGGTGATCACCTACATGGGAAGCGACTGTTCACATGACTGCTGCTTATGATGTCATTGGTGTTGAAAACTTTTGTGGTGTCTTATTCCCGCATGGTGTCTTGGTGGGATCTGGGTATGAATTTGTCAGTTTCTGAAAATTCTCCTACAAATTTTTGTACCAAGCTTAGTGCAAACTATCGTTAAAAGGTTTGAAAGTTATAGAGCGGACAAATTTCCTACACTGACAATTACAAAGGGACATCATTCCGTTAAAATGTAGATGGGGTTACGGCTCGTGTATTGTGTATTAAAATTACAAAGGGGTTTAATTCTGTAAAACTATCATAAGTGACATGATTCTTGTTCTATGTACATCATCTGATGATGCATTGTATTTGTATCAAGTTTCGCGAACATATCCACAACAGTTTCAGAGTAACAGAGTAATAGAACAGACACTATTTGTGATGAACAGACAAACGGACAGCCGACAAACAACCATGGAAAAATACAATTTGTCTCTCTTATCTGGGGAGAAAACAACACAGAAAAGTTCGCAAAAAGATGAAAAATAATAATAAAAAAAAGTCCAAAAAAAACCCAAAAAAAAACATATGCTGCATTTACATATATTCGCTAGCACCCTACGCAAAATATATACAATGCGAAGATATGCCAAAGTCGAGCAATGACATGACTGTTTCTAATATAGATGACGCATGCATGATCCTAATATAGATGACGCATGCATGATCATTTAATCAAGTAAAGTTACACATACTGGCAAAAAAGTTTTTCACCATTTTCTAAAATTCCATTGACTCTCATGCATTTAGGGCATTTTAAAGTAAAATGAAATACTGGTACAAAGCGAAATTACTGGAACTATATAAACAAATATTTCCATATTTCCATATTTTCTTGGATGACATCGAAGTTGTAGCTCACCGAAAGCTAGAGGTGTTTCCTTTTGGTTACAATTTAGTGACGTCGCCATTGACGTTAATGCAAAAGAAGTTTTTCGAAAATTATGATCACTTTTAAAAAAAACCTATATTCTTATTATATCCTATTGCCAGTTTGATAAATAATATTTCACTTTATTTTGGTTTTCATATAAGTTTCATCACGAAAACTTCATTTCTGAAACCACAAAAAAGTAATAATGATAAGTAAACTTGGAATACACGTAAATCAATGGGAATTCGGAATTTGATGAAATATTTATTGTAACTGATGTCCAGATTTTGAGACATACAGTTTTACAGACATTAAGTTTGTAAAGGAACATAAATAGATTACCATACATCTAATACAACATTTCGAATTACAAAGTTAATATTGATCATGGGTTGAAGTCTAACTGCAACTTCATCTAGAACAGTTTATAACCTCTCTCAAATTTGCCAACATTTATAAGCTTCACTTATGCCATTCCTAGAGTTGACCATTCAATGCCATTCCTAGAGTTGACTATTCAATCGGTCTCTTCCTGAAACGACTCACAGTTTGAAAAGACGCCAAAATTGAATTAAGGCAATATCTTTGTCGGCAAATTTAATAATAAGACTTTATGTTATATGGATCATGTGATATCAATAAAGTATAAAACAAGAAGCATTCTCGATCATGTGGTTTTCTTAATATCAAGTGTAATGTAAAAACCTTAAATGAAGCGTAATGAAATGAAATAAAAGCGTAGCCAAACCTCTGAAATGAAAGAATGAAGTACATTATATTGCAAGTCTGACGATAAAATGTAACAAGAGGGCCATGAGGCCCTGAATCGCTCACCTGAACAATTGGCAAGGTGGCTGTTACTTATCATGTCTGAAAATGTCAAAATATGAGTTTTGGGTCAAAAGTCAAAGAATGACCATGACCACTTGTGCTCATAAATCTTCATGTACTCATTAAGACAACCATATATACCAGTTTTAGGCCAAAATCTTCAAAACTTTCCATGAAATCTTACGTTCAAGCATTTCCCCAAATTTGACCATGCTGCAAAAAAGGTCAAGGTAAACCCAAGGTCACCATTTGAACAGTCTTGGTGGTACTCTAGTACTCCATGCTATTTACCAAGTTTCAAGGCCATAGGGGTATTGGTTCTGGAGAAGACAAATATTAAAGATTTATACCATAAGTGGTAATGGCGGCCATGTTGGTCATGTGACCTGGACCGTTTGCACAAACTTTCATTCAATCAACCACTGGAGGCTCTATATTAAATGTCTTCACAATTGGCCCTTTGGCTTTTGAGGAAATGATTGAAAATGTCAAAATATGAGTTATCTGGATCAAATGTAAAAAAATGACCTTGACCTCTTATACTCATAATTCTTCATGAACTCATTAAGACAACTGTATTTACCAATTTTTTAGGCCAAAATCTTCATAACTTTCCATGAAATCTTATGTTCTACCATTTTCCCATATTTGACCTCGCTGTAAAAGGTCACCGTCAACACAAGGTCATAATTTGATAGTACTCAAGTACCCAATGCTACATACAAAGTCTCAAGGCCATCGGTCAATTGGTTTTGGAGAAGAAGATTTTTAAAGGTATTTACCATATATGGGCGTGGCAGCCTTGTTGGTCATGTGTCCAGGACCGTTGGAAAAAATTTTCATTCCCTCAACCCCTCAAGGCTCTATATGAAATTTGGTTTCAATTGGCCTAGTGGTTTTAGAGCAGATTGTTTGAAATTGTCAAAATTTGAGATTTCTGGGTCAAAGGTCAAAGAATGACCTTGACCTCGTGTACTCACAAATCTTCATGTACTCATTAAGATGATTGTATATACCAATTTTTAGGCCAAAATCTTAAAAACTTACCATGAAATCTCATGTTCTAGCATTTTCAGATATTTGACCTTGCTGTAAAAAAGGTCAAGGTCAATCCAGGGTCATAATTTGAACAATGTTGATAGCACTTGAGTACCTAATGCTCCATATTGAGTTTCAAGGCCATCGCTCTACTGGTTCTGGAGAAGAAGATTTTTAAAGGTTTTTACCATATATGGGCTTGGTGGCCATGTTGGTCAAGTGACCTGGACCGTATGAATAAATTTTCATTCCCTCAACCCCTGGAGAATCTAAAAAAAATTGGTTACAATTGGCCTAGTTGTTTTAGAGGAGATTGTTTGATATTGTCAAAATATGACAGGTCTGGGTCAAAGGTCAAAGAATGACCTTGACCTCTTGTACTCATAAATCTTCATGTAGTCATTAATATGACTGTATTTACCAATTTTAGGCCAAAATCTTCAACAGTTTCCAAGATATCTTATGTTGCAGCATTTTGCCATATAAAAGCATAAGGAAGACAATTTGACCTTGCCGTAAAAAAGGTCAAGGTCAACCCAAGGTCATAATTTGTATAATCGTGGTAGTACTCGTGTACCCAATGCTACATACAAAGTTTCAAGGCCATCGTCCTATTGGTTCTGGAGAAGAAGATTTTTTCAGGTTTTTACCATATATGGGCATGGCGGCCATGTTGGTCATGTGACCAATACCGTTTGAACAATTTTTCGTTCCTTAGGTCCCAGGAGGCTCTATATGAAATTTGGTTATAATTGGTCCAGCGGTTTCAGAGGAGGTCATTTGAAAGTGTGGACGGACGCCGGACGGACGGACGGACGACGGACGACGGAGCCTTACCATCCTATAAGCTCCCCCGGAGCCGCTGGCTCAGGTTAGCTAAAAATTTACAGTGATTTGTTTGTACACTTACATAAGACACATTCTAGTACATTCTACAATTAAATAGAGGAGAGGTACCTGGCGAAATTCTGAACAGGAGGGCCAAATATCATTTATAATCTAAATAAACATAACTAAATCTATATAAAATTTATAGCTAAATCGGCCCTTGATTTTGAGAACAAATTGCGGTAAATTCCAAATAACATCACTTCGCCCTGCTGTGATATGTGACTTACTACAACATTATCATATTTTAGTTGCAGGCACCATCTTTAAAACCAGACTACTTTTATTAAGAAATCTTTGTACGCGAAGGAACAGATACTACATGTACACAGTATTAATGACCCAATCATCTTGAGACGGAAGCTTTTGAAAAAGGTTGCTTATGATGCTTATGACAAGCTAGCACAGATAAGCACCGCCAGATGCAGACCTATACTTTTGGAACAGCGAGATTCTTCGCGTCTCGGGAGCTAAAGCAGACCGCATGTACCCTTTCAATATAATTCCGCCATTTCAGATTGTTGGAAAACTGGCAAGATGGTGATGCTGACCTTGAGATATTCAGAATGCTGAGGCAGATTTCGGATGAACTAGAAATGTTTTCAGAGAAAAACCTATGCCCCCCACCAGCCCATTTCCCATCCCCTATGAATATAAAGCATGTACAAGTAAAATATCAAGGCAAGTTTGGAGAAAATCCATCCTCTGGTTCTAAAGATATCCTACATATATGACTATGTCCTTGAAAAATGGGTCAAGGTCACCATATACTGAACATGTCTTAAACCTGTCGCAACAATATATTCATGCAAGTCTGATGAATATCTGTCAATTGGATCAAGATAGAAATACTTTTTGAGAGAAAAAATAAACATTTTTATGTTAGCTTTTGACCTTGAAAAAGGGGTCAAGGTAATCAAAACATAGCAAACTCTTGAGATAGTCCCAAAAGTATATCTATGAAAGTATAGTGGAAATCAAGCCAAAGGCTAATGAGATATATCAACTTCAGTGAAATTTTCACATATCTAAGTCCTCCTGTGACCTTGAAAATGAGGTCAAGGTCACCAGAATCTAATCAGCTCTTAAACTTGTCCCAGTGATGTATCCATGCAAGTTTGGTAAAATTCCATCCATTGGTTCATGAGATATTATGGGTACAAGAAATTGCCATGTAAGTCCTCAAGTGACCTTGAAAATGAGGTCAAGGTCTCCAAAATCTAGTCAGCTCTTAACCTAGTCCCGGTGACGTATCCAAGCATGTTTGGTGAAATTCCATCTATTGGCTCATGAGATATTGTGGAAATAAGAAATTGTCATCTCAGTCCTCTAGTGACCTTGAAAATGAGGTCAAGGTCACCAAAATCTAATTAACTCTTAAACTTGTCCCAGTGATGTATCCATGCAAGTTTAATGAAATTCCATCCATTGGTTCAGGAGATATAGTGGGTACAAGGAATTCTCATCGACGTCCTCCAGTGACCTTGAAAATGAAGTCAAGGTCACCCAAATCTAATGAGCTCTTAAACTTGTCCCAATGATTTATCCATGCAAGTTTGGTGAAATTCGATCCATTGGTTCAGACATAACACGGGCACGTGAAATTGTCATCGAAGTCCTCCAGTGACCTTGAAATTGAGGTCAAGGTCACCAAAATCTAATCAGCTCTTAAACTTGTCCCAATGATGTATCCATGCAAGTTTTGTGAAATTCCATCCACTGGTTCAAGAGATATCGCGCACGCAAAGTGGGTACATGAAATTGCCATCGAAGTCCTCAAGTGACCTTGAAAATAAGGTCAAGGTCACCAAAATCTAATCAGCTCTTAAACTGGTCCCAATGATGTATCCATGCAAGTTTGGTGAAATTCCATCCATTGGTTCAAGAGATATTGCGCACGCAAGAAATTGTCACGCCGACGCTGACGCCGACGCCGACGCCCGGGAACCGCACTGAAAACAATATATCCCCCTCACCTTTGGTGGGGGGGGGACATAATTCTCTGGACTGTCATATCACTTCAGGGACCGTTTTCACTAAGGGTAGACTGACATGGATTTTGATTAATTTGATGCTTAACGTCCACGGTAAACAGCTATGGTCATGTCGGGGACGGTCAGTTAACCTAACCACAGTATTCCTGGGCAGGCTTAGACCTCCTCAGCGGTTAACCAGTACTAAGTGCACATACTTTCGCCAGCAACTGACAACTGCCCTTCTTGAGTCAGCGGAAAGAGAAACGAAAGTATGTGGCCAGACCGGGTTTCGAACTCGGGACCTCTGACTTATGAGTCAGATGCCCTACCGATTGCGCTACGCGGCCCGGCGAGACTGACATGGAAAAGTAAAGACTGTCAGTGGGACATTTGAAAAGAAAATGGCCCTAGCGACGGTAAAATCCTGAGAGCTTAAGGCCCTTTTAACAGGATTTCAGTTATTTTAAACCAGAGCAAAGGACGTGAGATGGCTGCAAACCTAGGGCTTAGCTTTAACCTAAATCGAGAGAAATTGTGATCATACCAAACTGCTACCATTTACACATGGCAAATTTAAATCGCGTCATTATCATAACTCTGTCACACGTTTATGTACAAATGGCATGACCATTTGTAATCCCTATTAAATTGCATTGGTCGAAAACATGCATTCGAACTGTTTCTATGTATGGGAAAATATAACTATCATAAAAAATTCTCCAATATGCTTCAGTTTCATAGAAGGTCTATAAACATTCAAGTTCGTACCAAAAATTACAAGATTAGTACATATGCATTCTGAACCAAAATTTCAAACAACACAGAAAAGTACTCAAGCAAATGAGAATGAAACTAATAAAACCGAAGATTGATCATAATCATCATTTATATAAATTACCTAGCAGTCTTCGGCAAAAGGTGTACACTGTAAAGGTATGCCAAAGTTGAGCAAGGGCAAGAATGTTTGAAGTGATGAGACAAACCCGAATGTATGATCAAATAGATACACAGTTTGGATGACTTAGTTTTACAAGAAATATGAATAAATAATTGTACGTCTGACAAAGAAATTTCTACTTACAAAGAAAGAATTTTGCCATGTGTTAAAGTTAAATTTCAAATTTGTTTACAACATTTTGAAGCCTCTCTCAGTTTTCAACATCTATACGTTTCACTTATGCCATTTAATATACTGATGCAGTTTTGGGAATGATCTCTCGAAAATGTCATGTAACATGAATACAACCGTTTTCATAAAGCCTAGACTGACATGGAAAAGTAAAGACTATCGCTAGGACACGTGAAAAGATAACTAAGGAGAAAAGCTTAGAGATCACGACCCTTTAACAGCATTTCATTTATTTCAAACCAAAGCAAATGGCTGGAGGCGGCGGCAAAAATGTGGAGCGGCAACTAGAACTGAGGTAACTGGTTTTGTGAGAGCGTTGAAGCTAGACTCCATTGCTACCATTTACACAATAGAAACTGTTTAAACAATAAATCGGTGGCAACTGAGTCTTATCATTATGCGAACTACGTGTATGGTAGATGCAAAATATTTGAATGTAAATCTTACTCATTTGATTTGCTGATGAGTATAACGTCAATGAATTGTGCGATATTTAAACATGCACGGAAAGAAAAAGACAGTTCCGTTTGAAAAGTCATTAAAAGCATATTCATTTCGGTAAACCGCAAGACCATTTATAATCCCTATTATAAATGGTCTTGGGATTTACAAAAATGTCATGGGAAACACTTTAGCTCAGACTGAGGTGTCTGATCATAGTCTACATTCTTTGCAATCCAACCAAGGCTTTCAGCAAAATGGTCGAACAATTATTTTATGTTCAATGCTTTTTTCTCAGAGATGAGATGTACGAAGTTTTAAAGCATTATCCGTACTCTGTTCTAACGAACACAGCAGCTCAAATATGCCATGGAAATAGACATTACAACATAAGTTATCAGCGAAGAATCTGATAAGTCTATGCAGAAGCAAAGACAGATAAAAGTCTTTGTGTTCCTTTTATCCAATTAACCATGGTAACCGGGATTTAGATAAGACTACGTACACGGACAGGCTCATCAGAGTCTTTGCTGGTTCTTGATGATGTTAGATATAATATTAAGGGGCGAAGTTAAGGAATACTTATTGTTTAAAGCTTAGTTTGAACTATGGCTGTGGAATAGCATAGGTTATAGGAGTGACATGTCCTGTTGTTTCTTGCTTAGGCATCGACGCTTGTTCCATGGATCTTCCGGTATCATCACTCCTAGGCTGAACAGGGCGAACACTTCTGACCGAAGGAGATTTGTTTTGATCTGTCTCTTGCATTGGAATTCCATTGTTGGTATCTGGGATGATACTCTGCGTGTTTTGTGGGTTTGGAGGACCTGTACAAGATTCACAGTGATCTATTTTATGTCCACAGACGTTTTGAGTTACTTTGACATCATTGTAGACCACGACTGCAAATATGAAATTCCATCTTAGGGTACCAATTTGAAATATCAAATAGGTTTTACTAATCATGTTGGTAAGGTATACAGATTATATTTTATGTCATAATAATGAATACATCATTGAAACTTAAAAGTCTTTTCATTGGTGTTTTGCAACCCAAAGAACATGCATACCAGTAGATTGTTATATGAACCGCCTTTAACAGGGAAGAACCTTTTAACGGGACACGGCTTACATTTTAGACTGGAGTGACTGTTATCGAAGATACAGCGTCCGTTTTATTATCATAATAATAATAATGATAATAATCATAATTATAATAATCGTTTGCGTCTCTCCCTTCTTGACCCTTCCCTGTCTTTGGTGCTGTGGTTGTGTTGTCTTTGTGGCCTTTCCTGAATAACTTTATTGACAGTATTAAATAAATGATGGAAAGACTCACCTTGAAGAGGACAATGTAACAGCTAAAACATATCTGTACCAAGGTTTGAAAAGCACAAGTATTGGCTGTTGTATAATGGAAATCTGACCGACAGGTAATGTACTCTGGCAGTGTGCATGAAACAAGTGGGTAGGGTACTTGATACGATCTGCATTGTTATATTTGAAATGCTGATATTTACATTGGAAACAGCAGTCGAAAATCACTCATGACATTATTCTACAAACGTTTACAATTACAATAGCTAATGCATTCATTGTTTTCAAAAATACTTTCGTATCTCGCATATATTTCACAAATAAATTGAAGAAAAAAGGCTAATCTCAAAGTGATTCAGTAGGCAGTTATTATAGTTTTGTTTGCTATTCGCAAAACAGTTAAGTTTCAAAATTATATTGAATAAGAGTAGTTTTGCAGCATTCTCTGAATTGATCGAAAAACTACTATTACGCCGAGATAATGTATTTTAGACATGTGTTACCAGCAAGAGAATTTGCGAAAACCTTCTCATAATAGATAGGCACGTATGAGTTCCTACAATCTGCTAATGTAGAAAGGTCACACGCTCCCATCAGTAACATTATGGTGCTGTCTTTATCTTATTAAATGCATTCAGACATTACCTATATAAAAACGACCAACTTTCTTCTTTGTATTATAACATTTAAATACTTAAAACAAATATCAACAAACCAGCGCTGTCTTTCTTGTTTCCAGGTATAATAATTACTCCTCTATCTGTTCTATCAGCCGTATTTTCTTGCTCTTGTTGTCTAGAAGTATTTGGGTCGTCGGAAACATGGCTTGTGCATTCACCTGAGGTCGATGCAGCGTCGGAATCTTCAAATTCAGATAAACCAGATGCAGGTATATGAAAATCTCCAAGATGTTTTAAGCTAGTTAGGGATGCATTTTGACCACGTCTACTTCCTTCTGGTAAAAATGCTTTAGTTTCTTCGCGAGCATTATCCATCGGTACAAAACCGTTAGCTTCGCCGTTCTTCTTCGTTTGGATTCTAGGCTCTGCCGACCTACTCTGACAGGTTTCTGTGGACTTCCGTTGGCAAATTACTACATGTAGAACAATACCGACGATAACTACCAAGATGAGTATACCACCAATCACCCATACAAGCATCCATTGTAGTACACAGGGGGTTCTGGTTGTACCGCTTTTTCCTAAAACAAGAGAATGAAATACTATCTCAATCAACATGATGCATGCTCTGCCAAATCCTTTAAGCTCACATGAGATTTTAATTTACTTTGATTCATAACAAAGAGCTCTGGTGGCTTATTATGTTAAGGGCTGAACTTCTGATCTAGCGGTCCCGTGTTCGAGCTCCGCTGGGTGCTGAAATCTTTTCAATCGTAAGCGAGGTTCCATTGCATATAGGCTTTCATTATCACTTTACCATCGTCCTGATATGACTTAAATACTGTTTAAAGGGATGTAAAATTGCAAGTCATCCATCCGTACTTCTTACCTGATTTTATCACATTTTCTCGAACGCAGCTTGGTAATTTATGTGAATCCCATCGACCCCTTGAGGTACAAGTAATGTCTATTAAGCCGCTAAGTCTAAATCCATCCAAGCAGTGGAAGCTAAGTGTGGAACCCACAAGTATCTCTGCTTCTGATTCAACCGTTTTGTTATGTATTTTGGGCGGAATGAATGTGAAATACCCATTAACAAGTGACCTCGTAGGTAGTTTGCAGGTTGTAGCTGTGTAAAATACAAGCGGTATAGATATCAAATAGAGGGTATTTGACTATTTCAGTGTTAGATCGATTTTATACCACCGAACGAGCGCCAAAAGCTGTATTTTCACGAGTGGCGAAAATACCACTTTTGGTGCTCATGAGTGAGCACACTGAAACAGTCAAATTTTCTGTTTCTTTTATGCTTAAACATTACAATTATTCAGTTTATTCCAATACGACAGCCATCACGAAAGAGACACAACTTTTTTTCTAGCCATTTAGCGTCTAACTTAATATTTCGAGTATATTTACACGGTGTGATATCGGTTGTAAACATGGTTTGCAACTGAGAAATAGCTTCAAATTTTATTTAAAAAAAAAAACAGATCTCGAGAAATGTGCATAGAAAGAATGCCTACATGAGACTTACGTGGCCTGACGTTGCGTGCACTAACAGTGTCAGTTTTTCGCTTTTAGTGACATCAATAACATCGGAATGATGTGCAAACATGCGTGACGTACTTTATGTCAAGCTGGATAAGGCTCTGTCAGTTAATCAACACATAAATGGGAATGGGACAATTTCGTGAAAATCCTATTTTGAAACAGTGAAATCTAAAGTGACAAGTTCATTATTGAGATTACCAGATTCGATTTCACCGAGAAATCTCTATATTTCACTGAGAAGTATAAAAGAAAATATGATATTTAATGTGGTCTTTTGTAAACAATCTTACATGAGAAAATAAGCTGTTGTACAATTCTTCATTTGCAAATTGTTTTAATGAATATGTAAAGGTTGCTTCTATCTATTATGGGCTTATCTTTAACTATTGTAAACTGATGTTAATGTGAAAAAGTCTGTGTCGCACACAGTATTAATTCTATTAAAAGACGCGATTTCCTTCTAAAACAATTTGAAATATCTATATCCGTCTTGTAAAACGGAATAATATCTTTGGGTTGTTTTTGGAAGGGAAAGAGGAAAAAACACAATTTATTGCTGAAATAACATGCTTGCGGTAATGTTCGAAGAATTAAATTACGTCTTATAACCGCATACCTACGATACAATAATTGGGTCGCGACACGACAAAACAAACAAAGTGGCATGTGTGCCGCGTGAAGACTCAGATCAGCCTATGTGTCCGCCCAGTCTGATCAGAGTCTTCGCTGTGCGCTTAAAGGGAAGCTAAGGGTCTAAGCTACTTTTATGCCTACAGCAACTACTCTGATCAGACTAGGAGAAAACCCAGGCTGATCTGAGTTTTAACGCGGCGCACATGCCACTTTGTTGATTTTGTCGTGTCGCGGCTTTTTTCAAAGTCGATTCTCTTCCAGTGACAACAAGTCAAGAGCAAGAGTACACCACCATGAAATTCACAATAATGCGAAACGAAATATAGAAAATCAAAACAACCATGCATTTCTTTCCCAACGAGGTGATTAGGATGCTATGATAACAGACAACAAAGCACCAAACTTAGCCTAGCGCAAAAAGTTCCGTAGCAATGCACCACAAAGCCATAAGAGGAATATTAAAAAACTTCCTCCTTAGAACGGTCAGTGGTAAATGCTATTATATACCTGACTTTTTAGATGGGTTTATTTACCTTTGCATATTGGTAATGGAGACCATTGGCCATATTCTTCACAAATTAACATCTTTTCACCAATCATAGTATATCCATCTGCACACTCGACTTCGATTCTCTGCCTATAGTTGACTTGTGCTTGTGAACCAATTTGATGACCATGTCGTAAAGTCGGCACTTTACATCCCTGCTCTAATCAATTCAAAGCAGAAAAAAATCTTATTATTCATAAGTACAAATTGAGAAATCAGTGATGCTTAGCTCGCTCGAGCGCATATTAACATACACACATGCTTGCAAGATTTGATTAATTGAATGTTTTGGGTTTAACGGCCCTTTGAATGACAATATTTCAGTCTATATCGGGCCGTCTCCCAGAGAGAGGGAGAAAGTAAAGAGAAATGATAGTCAAGAGATAGTACAACCCCCGCCCGCACCTACTGCAAGCACAGTAGGCCCTTGCCCTACTATTATCCAAATCAGTAGGACGCCCTGGCACTGGAAAATACGCACAGCACCATCGCACCACCCGACCACCCCCTGCTTGCGAGAGAAAGAGAGAGAGAGAGAGAGAGAGGCAGAGAGAGAAAGAGAGAGGCGGAGAGAGAGATCGACAGGGTGTCCTAAGAGCTTTATAGGAGGTCCAGTCATGTTAAAACAAGATTTTCACTTTGAAATATTGGTTGTTCAAATAGCCTTATAAAAATTATTCATATATTTGCGCATTGTCTTATTAATGTTAAATATTCCAAGTTATACAATTTTTTATCCTTTTTCATGCAGCTTAAAAAGGATAAAAATTGTATAACTTGGAATAGTACCTGGTAGCTCAGTGGATTTAGCGCTAGCTTTCTGATCTAGCGGAACCTGGTTCGAGCGCCGCTTGAGGAAAGATTCTTTCCTACCGTAAACGGGGTTTCATTCCATACAGCCTTCCATTATCATCCGCCCATCGTCCTTATATTACTGAATACTGTTGAAAAGGATGTAAAATAGCAAGACATTCCTCCATCCATTTGCAAAACCCTTGATGTCAAGCGGTCTGCTATTCGTTATCATTCATATAAGAATTTCTCCTTTTTCCAACAAAATTAAATGTTTAATAGAATGGTCTGCCTTTTATCGCTTAAAATTTCAATTAAGTCTATATGTTATATATTTAAAATTCATTTTTATTTAGCAAGGGTAATATATATAACAGTGAGTTATTCAGATAATCTTAAAGTGAGCCAAAGCAGGAAAACAGACAATATACTTTAGATAACAAAAGAATAAATTAATAGTAAATTAAAGTGAATCACACCAAATACAAGGTTTGCGGCAACATGAAATGAGCCGCGACACGAGAAAACCAATGTTGTTGTGCGCCCAGCGCAGACTCAGATCAGCCTGGATATCCGCCCAGTCTGATCAGACTCTTCGCTAAGCGCTTAAAGGGTTGCTAAGGGTCCAAGCTACCTTCATGCGGACAGCGAAGAATCTGATAAGACTGGGCGGATGCCCAGGCTGATCTGAGTCTGCGCTGGGCGCACAACCACATTGTTGGTTTTCTCGTGTCGCGGCTCAAATATAATACGTTTTACAAAACTGAATACCTTTTCAGCAACAGTAACAAGAAAGCTATCAGCAAACAAGCTCTACAAATACAGACTATATAAATAGTTCTACTTACACCTGATTCTTAATCCTGTTTTGCGAGGGAAAACGATGCGTATATATATGGCGGAATCGTTATCATGATAATAGCCATTGCTTTAATTTGCTTGTATATAATATGTTCCTAATGAGAAACTATAGAAAATCTAATTGTGTACCTGTTAGATTTTTTACAATTTATATTCAAATATCTTTTTAATTCTTTTATGCATTAGGTAATATCCACATTACTGCATTGTGAAGGTCATTGTCGCTGGTATCATTGACAAATACTGGCATGTTTAATCACAAGGTATAATGAGAACATGTTTTGAATTAGGATGCAAATTCTTACCTCGTATTTGCCTAAATTTTCGGCCTGAAATTACACAATAAGACACTAAAAAGCTTAGACAGTGGCGGAAAATTAGTGACTAATTCAGAAACAAAATCGCAAAATAAAGTTGACTCACTGCGGAGAAATAAAGTGGTGAGTACATCAGTTATACTACCAGCATACATACAAACGCTGGTGAAATGCAAAGCCAAGCTATTTGAACCTTGATGTGATAGGTTGTTCTGCTGAATGATAGAGAAGTGGTATTAACTGTGTAAATGGTGATAAAGAGACCATTATGCCCGAAATGCATTAACAAAACTTCCGACCTCGACTATCATCGAGGGTCATACAACATACAACTACATGATATTGCGTTTACGTTACTGGTAAATATCATGATAAAATGTCAAAGAAGACTCGGATTATGGTCGACGTGACCCTTACAAAATCACCAGGTGTCGACTTTGTTCCCACAGAAGCAAATTGTTTTCGTTGTGAGTGGGTTGACGCCTGTAAAGGGGAAACAAAATGGCAACATTGCCCTAACTTCATCGTTAAATACTGTGATGTTGGCTGTCGTATGCTTTGCACAAGTTTATGCACATGAGTATTTTCCGTTCAGCCCCATTCCCGGACAGGACAATAGCCCTGTTACATACTACACACGGACACTAGTGTTGTACGGACGAACGAGAAATACTGTCCTACAGACAGACAGACGAACAGACCCAATGTTTCGAAACATTGAGTAATAGCTGTTTGGTCCGTATGACGATTTCCTAAACCATCAATGAATCAATACAGGAAACAAACAAACAAATGATGAATCACTTTTTCAGAGATGAGTACTCGACAGAAACAACTTCTGTGTCACCAAGAGATCCCTTAGGTGTCTAGCAACACCAATGAAATACCGTTAAAAACATCAGCTGAACCCCAAATGCCCAAGCAACAGATGAGATAAGATAAGATCAAGTTTCTGATATCGAAAGTAGAACTAGAATGTATCGAATCACTTTTCAAACTTTTTATGCGAGATTACATGATCTTTTATTCGTTTGAAACTGGTTTATCACGGTCATTTACAATGACGAAACTATTGTGAGAATCTTGCAGTGATACCCAGCGTTAACATATTTTATGCCGATGGTGAATGGGCCTTTAAGAAGAATGAATCATCTTACCCATGCAGAACTTGGTGCAGTTTCTCTGTTGAAGGTTGGAAAAACATTGGGCAGCATAGTCCTCGCAAGCCTCACACCGTTTGCTCTGCTCATTGCAAAAGTGGATGCCTTCCTCACACACAGTACTGTGGCAAATCCATTTCATCTGCACCATGCCATCAGCGTTCACGAAGCCTAGAACCACTACCGCCAAAGTGACAGTACTAAATGCCAAAAAGAATGTTAGTAGTTACAATGAATAGACAATGAATAGACAAATTTACTGTGTGCGTAATTGCCGGGCGGCGTAGCACAATCGGTAGGGCTCCCGACTCGTAAGTTAGAGGTCCTGGGTCGAAACCCGGTCTGGCCACATACTTTCGTTTCATCTTCCGTTGATTCAAGAAGGGCAGTTGTCAGTTACTGGCGAAAGTATGTGCACTTAGTACTGGTTAACCACTTAGGAGGTCTAAGCCTGCCCAGGAATAGTGCGGTTAGGTTAACTGACCGTCCCGACATGACCATACTGTGGATGTTAAGCAAGAAATCAATCAATCAATGGGTGCGTAATTGGCCCTCTTTTATTGGTGTCCCGGGAAGTTGGTAATCTCGTTGGGAATGAGAAGTCTGGTTCGTTTGCTATTTGCCATTAGTTTTTGTTGCCTATTCCTCTTGGTAACGTTGGTAGGCCGTGGTCTAGGCAGGTGACTTTTATGTGGGTTTTCATGTTTAATTTGGCACTGACAAACCACTTTCTTGTAAAACAAACCCACGCGTTCATGATTAGGCAAATTAAATTAACATTTGCGTACGTGTATATTGAAATGATCTACTGCAGTAAATATTTGCTTCAGAATTTAAAATATTATGCATTTATGAAGCTTTTGTACTTGGAACATGACCTAGTCCATTTTCCTATGGCGTTGTTTGCATAATGTTGAGATTACGAAATGCTGTAAACTCATTGAAATAGACAGAATGACTTGGATATTTTTTTCTCTGTGTTTATTAGCAACGGAGATATCGTAGGCACCAGGCAGCGATAATAGACATCCCTTTCTGAATGGTTTTTATTTTAGGTAAATACCACCTTTCATTTTCGAGATGTAAGCCAGTGACAGATCTTTTTGGATGACCCTCGTAATTAGCTTAAATTCTTGTGGCTTGAGTCAAGCGATAATTAGCGTTTCTCTTGTGCAATCAAAACAAATAAAAAGGACTTACATGAAATAAATCATCCTGCTGCTTTCATAAGTATACAGACGCATTTAAAGGTGAATATGTACACTTTCACTGTGACGTTTTTTTTTTTATTATTATTTCTGTTTATTATTGTAATTAGTGGTAGTAGTAGTAGTAGTATTCAAGAGAAAACCTCATTTTTAGAAGACTACGTCGCCCACGGAGAAGCAAAAAGGAAGTCATAAAAGTTTTCCCTTGGTAAAAAATTGCAAAAAAGCATGGGATGATATCATGCATCTTAAACATGTTCGCCGGAGACGATTGTTTACTTCTTTGCAACTCAAACTATGATTGCATGCCGTACTTCTTCGCTATTTGAGACGCAGTTTTCTTGTTGTTGTTGCTGCTGGGGTGGGTTATGGGGATGAGGGAGGGGAGATGGCAGATTTGAATTGCCGTTCAGCCAGCCGGCGACTGGAAAACCCACCCTGTTGCAATAAATAGGGACATTTATTCGAAACGGGAAAGGATAAACAGCGAAAGAAGATAGGGATTGGCTCCGCCGCTAGTATGTTGATCTGAAGATACAGTTTCAACGGCCAATAAGCTATGGGACTTTTGTATTACTCGAGAAGCCGAGACCTGACGGCTCTCTCGACAAAAGTTCATGGCCATGTTTTCGCCATATCCCTTTAATTTGAAAGGCGACAAAACCTCAACGGCTCATACTTACAATAATGTCAGTTTGCCATATTCTGTTTGTAAAATTTGGTTTGTAACATATTGCTCTTTGTCAATATGTTTGCATGCTTATTTTGTTTAAACCAAAGCAAATAATGCTGATTTGTTTTTGCTGCGAAAGAATGTTAGCTCACACAAGCGAACATCATTGATTTGTTCTCATCCACCTCTAAGTACGTCCTGTCCTTCAGTATTAGGACTGAATTAGCTGTGCAAACAGAGTTTACCCACAACAGACAGTTCAAAAGAATTCTGACATTGTGCACTGTTTCTACTTCCACGAGCATTTTCTATGGACCTTAGATGTGTGCATATCAAACAGAAGAAGCGCTAAAATAAAGCAATAAGATAATAATCACGAGCAGTACAGGTAGATCATCGACGTTACCGAACCGAACTCTGAAAACAATATTTCAATAGTATGAAGTACATTTGCAACCGAATCCCGGTCTGGCCACATACTTTCGTTTCTCCTTCCGCTGATTCAAGAAGGGCAGTTGTCAGTTACTGGCGAAAGTATGTGCACTTAGTACTGGTTAACCGCTTAGGAGGTCTAAGCCTGCCCAGGAATAGTGTGGTTAGGTTAACTGACCGTCCCGACATGACCTTAGTTGTTTACCGTGGACGTTAAGCATCAAATCAACCAACCAACAATCATTTGCAACATAAAACACCGCATTTTGCATTTAAACTTCTGAGAAGAATTATATTCCGACTAAATCGCATATTTCAGTTTCTCCGAGTTCTCGCAACCGTTCCCCCGAATTCCTGTATAACACCTGTCAAAGTTCTTCCGAGATTCTTGTTAACTACAACTACGACAGACTGTATTTTTACTGAACATTTATCCCCTTAATTCATGATTTCTTACGTAAGGAAATTGCTAATTGTATACAAGAGACATCCAATTTTGATTGTATAGTGTCCGTACTTTAACTAGACGGATATTCTGAGTGTATTATTCAAGCAGAGCAAAACTTTTGGAGATAAAACTGAAAACGTTTGTGTTCGTATTCTTAATTTACTTTTGTAAACCTGTTAGTAGAATATTTGCTGGTTTTAAGTCTTAAACCATGATCTTCTAAACTGACCAGCCTTTTCAAAATATAACGATGCATTTGTTGATATGATATAATGAAGATTAAATGCTGACCCTAGTGTCACGCGACCGCACTGTTTATCCTTCGAATGCCAGCAACCTCCGAAATATCGATGGGTGGTTATGCATTATATATGTTTTTTGTCATACCTTCAAATTAATGTTATAAATATTTTTTTTTACTTTTCTGTTTAATGATTTATGAAATTTCTTTATTTTAGATTTGTAAATGCCATTTCACCTAACACCGTGTCAATTTTAGAATTTATCAGAAAGTTTCCGCGGAACCAACTCCCGGGACACCAATGCATAAAGACCAATTACGCACCTTGTAAGTTTGTCTATAATTACTTTTGATTTATCGTAAATTTTAAAACTTCTGTTTGCTTTATTTCCCAGCTTGTGGTGTATTAAGCGAAGTGATATAGTAGATATATGAATAATAGATATTAAACCTTCAGTAATTAATCCGATACCACTTGTATTGCTATGTGAACATTAACACCTCTGTCCCTAAGTTTCATGATTTCACTTACGTATGAGAACACAGGCCCGGATCCAGAGTAGGGTGGAGGAGGGATGGCTCGGGGGCTTCAACCCCGCCAGCGAGACTGCTTTTTTCCAAGCACCGTTCCTATTTTTCAAAGATCAACGGTAAAGTCCGCATTATGCAAATTTTTTCACCGGCCTGCTGAACCAGTCTAAAGTGTAACGTGCCGTTTCATTTGGTCATATCAACAAAATGTAGTCAACTTACTTCGTTTTGACAGGTTCTGTTTGTGAGTTCCAAAACTTAATGACAGGAGATAATTGCTTTTAACCTATGTTGTTTTAACGCTTATGTCAAAGGCGACATGGGATAAAAGAATTCAAAGCTACGTTTCGCCTTAACAAATAAGATATGCTGGCCTCATTGTAAAGATGATCAAAACGCAAACAGTCAATACAACGCTTTTTCTCAAGAACTTGCAAACGGCAGGAAAAGTTTACTTATCATTGGGGAAGGGGTAGTGTATGTAGGAGTGGGACTCCGGAGGTGGGTGAGGGCCTGGGACTGAGTATATTGCAGTGGGGGCATCTGTATTTTATCTTATATGAAGCTACTTTGGAAGGATGGGGGCTGGGGCTGACTATGTAGGGAGGGGGAGGGAGGCTGGCATCCTTGCTGCTGGTGACAGGACGTGTGATCCCAGAAGCAGCATGGCTGCTTACTCTGAGACATTAGAGGAAAAGAGGATGTTGGACAGGGGGAAAGGGGTGTTTTTCGGAAAAGATGCTGTGCTGGCCTCATTTTGAAGATGGAACACCAACAGTCAATGCAAGTTTTTTTCTCTCCATAATTTACAAAAGACAGAGAAAGGATGACTGGTATTCTTATTGTTGCGTCTGGGGGAAGGGTAGTGTATGTTGGGGTGGGAGCTTGGGCTGGCGATTTATAGTGGCGCTGTATCTGTATTTTACCCTATATGAATATGCTTGGGAGAAATGGAGGCTGGGGCTGACTCTCCGCATGTGTCGGAGGGGGCGGGGGTGGGGTCTGCGGCTGCTTACATTGGTGCTGGTGACAGAAGGTGTTATCCCGTCAGCTTAATCAGAGGCAATTTAGGAACAGAGGTGGGAGGGGGAGGGCTGATATTTTTCTCAAAGGATGATGTTTGGCATACCGGAAATTACATGTTTTCCGCTGAGACAGCCAAGTTTTCACCGGACATGTGGGTCAGAGGCGGGAATGAGGTGTGTGTGTGTGTGGGGGGGGGGGGGGGGTACTATGAAATATAAGTATTAAATTCCGTCATGGACAGATCTTGGGCTCCACCGGATGATGGTGCTGTCCATCCTTAACGCCATGAAAGTTTGGCATGAAACGAATCTATGAAAAATGCAGGAAATCTAATGTTAGATTTTTCACGAGGAAAAACCCGGGCCAGATAAGTCGGAGTATTGGTCACGCTCTGCACCAATGAAATATAGTTTGTTTATAAGTTATTTATCATAAATCGTTTCAACACAATCGGATTACCTGATAATACACACCAACATTTCTGACATGTTTCTCTCTTTCATCACTGACCATTGAGTCCGCTTGGGGTTCTTTTTTCCTGACATTATCTCGTGGAAACGCTGTTTGAAAAAAGGTATTATTACAAAAATTAGGTTCTTTTCATAACTTGAGCATATGCAAAAGCTGTCCTTGAAGTTATGCATGCATCTTGCCGCTTTCAATTTTTTCGTGTTAAGTTCGCTCGGCATGCCAACATGCTGCGATGTAATCTCATTTATCATTATCCTACTAAAAAAGGCTGATTTTGAATAAGTAGATTAAACACAAAACCAAGAAAGGTAATCTTATTACTTTAAATACAGTAAAATAGTAATGAATAAATTGTGAGTTGACTGAAATAGCCTGCATACACACAGCGTTGATTGGACGGTGTATCAGTATGATCCATCATTTCGTTGAACTGACGTTGATTTATACTTTTTACCATTAAACGCTCAACTGTTTACTTGCTATATAATCAGATGAAAAAGTAAAATAGTAATGACACAAGGAAATACTATCGCCTGGCAAGGCTTCTGCAACAGTTAAGCTTCGGTCCAGTTGGCCGAAAAAAAAATGTTCAAATAAACTTATTTCTAATTCAAGCATTTAGAATTTAGAATTCCGTTTAGTCTTATAGAAAACAGCTACAGTATGATGCCTTAAATTAAAAAGCAACGTAAAAACTAAAATAGCTTTTATCGATTTAAACAAAAAGGTACTACGGGTCAATTAACTACTGCAACATTTCGTTGTTGGAGGAGTTCCAGAAACGTTCCGTTATCTCAAAATAATAAAAAGACAAAGGATCAAAGTCTTTTCTTCACAGACGGCGGCTCAGTTGATCCTTGTCACTTATTTATAACGGTACCTGTCAGCTACATTATAAACCATTTCCGCGGCGGTCACTTTGCTAGCTTGCGGTTCACACGGTACAGCGAGGCTCTGGTATAGAATGACGTCACAAATCTAGTTACAGCGACCTTAATTGAGCGGTTTTAATACAGTTATAATTGAATCAAAGAAATCAGTTTTTTCCACGGAATGTTTGATCTGACAGTTGACCGTAACAGATTTTCATTGCCTTCAGAAGGATGTTTGTTGCAGTAGATAATTGATGCGTAGTAAAAAGATAGCAATGATCAGGAATTAATACAATCAAAACCCACACCCCGCTGGAAAGAAGCACATACACACGGAAAAAATGACACAAGTTCACGAAACACACGCACGGTAAACCGAATAAGTAGCTCTTTCCCAAACAGGTGGTCATTCCGCTACCCTAATCAAAAACAGCGTTGGCATTGGCCGAAAACAAACATGTTCAAATAAACTTATTTCAAATTCAAGCATTTAGAATTCCGTTTAGTCTTATAGAAAAAAGCTACAGTATGACGCCTTAAATTGAAAAGCAACGTAAAAACTAAAATAGCTTTCAAAGATGTTAACAATAAAGCAAAAAAGATAACAATGATCAGGAATTTATTCAATCAAATCCCACATCCCGCTGGAAAGAAGCACATACACTCGGAAAAAATGACACAAGTTCACGAAACACACACACGGTAAACCGAATGAGCAGCTCTTTCCCAAACAGGTGATCATTCAGCTACCCTGATCAAAAACAGCGTCTACATATATTTTTATCTATTTTATATTTAACTTACAAAACCAATCCAACCAAAAGGCAGATTGGGTAGCAAAACAGGTGACCAAACCGCCAAAGAACATAGACAAGCGGAAACAGCAAACTGTAACATCAAGGAACCACAACAGAAGTGCCGCCTTGGAAAGGGCAGCAAAACATTACTGGTGTGTGTGTGTGTGTGGGAGGGGGGGCTTAAATATGTTTCACTGGATCCAAATTTTGGCCTCTGCTTCTGCGGTGCTACGAAACATTTAGTTCGCTGTTTGGTCCGCATGAAGGTTTCCTATTAAACTCATCAATAAAACATCATCGGAAACAAACAAATCACGTATAAGACCTATGATGAATCAAAGATGAGGACTCGACGGAAAAAACGTAAACCTTTTTTTATTGTTTTCTTTTATAAAATTTTCACACATTTTCAGAATCATGTAAGTTCAACTCAGGTCCAAATAATGCATTCTTGAGAAAAAGGCAAATGAAATTTTGCTGTAGGCTTCACATTTGTATTATTTTATCAAAAACAGCGCACCCTGTATAGGGTAAAAACTTTCAGGATTTTTTTTTCATTTTTTTTAAATAAAAAAGCGACGTGTGCAGAGACTTTGAAACAATATTTAAAGCAAAGAAAGATAACCATTTACACATAACGAGTCAGTTTCAGAGATAAGCAAAAACATTTTTGAAACATCTCGCTTTTGCCGCGTTATACGTCCCTTTACATGAAAATGCAATCCGTTGTCAGTATCACGACAATATGAATGTGAAAAACTTATGTGTTATACACCCAAGTTTCCTCGATAAAGGAGCGTTTTCCGGTGTAACTCCAAAAGTGGGTCAATAATTACGGGCTTCAAGTGTACTTGTTGTCAATTATGTGTTCCGGATGGGATCTGACCTGACAATATCAAAATTATGCTAAAATACATTTAGCGATTTTATTTTAGAAATCAACATACAAATGGCAAATGATCTCAACTAGAATTATTCAAATTTCTGTGTTCAATCATGTGTACACAATCGTAAGTCTTTTAAATTCCAGACAGAATTTGTGTTATAAGTCAGCCTTAATTTGGCAAACTTGAACAAGATGAACAGTGCCCGGTATTTTACAAACGATGTATCCTGTGCAAACGAATTCATGCAGTCTACGTTTTCTTGATAATTAGCAACAAGCATATTTGGTTTAAAAACAAAGACTTACTTCATTCTCGACAGTCTCTTTAGCTCAATCATCTTTTCCTCTCCACTAATTCCTCGTACGCGCTTCATGTTCTCTGATTTACTGGTGTGGTTTTTAGATTAGAATAGCTGTCGCAGAGGATCGGAATTTCTCTCAACAAAATGGAATCCCTCCTTGGATTTTTCACAGTGCAACCTAAATATAGTCCTGGTAAAACACACGTTAGGCTTAAAAATAGCTACCTGGGGAAACCACGTATTCTTATGAATTAAAAGTACATTTACACTACTCCTTACATCAGAATTTATATTTATTATTACAATCTATTTCTCAAAAAATAATTATAGCAAACATTTTTATTTCTTTTTTATTTTCACTCCGGTACAAAACAAGTAATCAACTTTCTGAAATTCTTATTAACGTCTATGCATTTTGAGTTCAGGAAAAAAGTATATTGCATTGCTTTTGGCTAGAAATATCACACCAGCGGAAAGTTTAAGAGACAAGTCATTTATTAACAGGTACATTTTTAGAGGGGTCGAATTTTTTTTGTGATGTACAGGTGTGTGTGTGTGTGTGTGTGTGTGTGTGTGTGTGTGTGTGTGTGTGTGTGTGGAGGTAATAAATAAGCCTCGGAGTAGGGGGTTGAGGGGGTCATATATATTATTAGGCATATTGACGGGTGTGGGGTCAGAATTCTTCCATCAGTCTTCAGTTTTAAAATGTCTCAGCTTCTGGCCTCCCGGACCCCAATTACTCCTAAAATTTCGGACTCTTTTCTTTCAAACTCAAACCTTAAAGACATTATAGAAAAATGACAAATGGAATTAGGGCAGCTTCATAGCATATTGCTTTGCTGGCAAAACAGTATGAAAGTGTCTATAAAACAAATTTTGTTCGCAGTTTGATTTAATGCCAGCACTTGTAATATCAGCTCTCGAGATGTCTTTTCTTCAGCAAAACTACAGTGGCTTCTGGAGGCTGCGCCCCCAGACCCTTGTTCCCAGATGCCTAATTCATATTTACAGTTATAATTATAAAACATTTGACAAAAAAAAAAGAAAAGAAAAAAAGATTTCTAGATGACCATAAGCATATGAAAATGCAAAAAATGCAGACAGAGTTTGCACAGACAAAGGTTAACTAGCAATAGGTGACAAAACATTTTATGACCCCCATCCCAGCTACCCTTCACACACACACACACACACAAGCACACAAACACACACACACACACACACACACACACACACATGCGCGCGCGCCATATTACCTATTTTATGACAGACTGAGCTGAATCAAAATCTGTATGGAACACAAAGAACATTTTCTTGTTCTAATAGGGGGGTGGGGGTGGGGAGGGTGTAGGAGGAGAATTCGGAAAAAAGGTGAACCATATGAAAATGTACCCCCCCCCCCCCCTCGTCCTGATAATAAATGCGTTGACTCGTCTTTAAAACATCAATAAGCTATATAGATTCTTTAAAATTTTATTAAAAGATATCGGAAAACAGTACTTAAAAACTTAAAACACACCAAGTGTACTTTTAAGCTATTGTTAGGCGACACCAGCATTCAGCTGATTGGGAAATAAGAATTTTAATGGTCTTTTTATGTGCTATTCTCGGACAGGACGAAACTTATAGATTGAATTATTTATAGTTCAGCAAGCTGATAACAATTTTAAATAATTTGCTGAAATGCATGAATTCAACAGATTTATTTAAAGGAAGAAATGACCTCTTGAGGCCAGCTGTACTTTCTTTTTCAATGTTTTGTAAGACGATCTTTAAAATGTCATTCAAAGCTGTTTCAGGACCTTGCCCAATAGTACAGACCCCAGATATTACGTTCTGACTTGAGTACAAATAAACTGAGCAAAAACAGAAAGGAAACATAGTAAAATTTTCAACGCGCTGGTTGATATTCTTAAAAAGGCTACATTATTGTCGTTTTGAAGCAGAAAAGGGACAGAAAAGGGTATTTGTGCAGAGTAAAATTGAATTTTATTTCACTCATGAACATTGGAAGTCGTAGTGTTAGGTATACTTATTATAAGATAATGACCCAGCGCTCGAAAAAAGACATTTCAATCAAATTTAGATGATCAGGTTAGTGACCCATATGACACCAATACTGATGTTTTAAACGGCACGTAAATTATGTATAAATAACGCATTTATGTAAGCACAGCAATGTTATCCAAGAACGCTTGACACCGCTGCCGATTACCATGCATCACTCAGGCCCCTATATACTCAGTCTGGTCTAGCCGGGCCCATGTTGCCGTCCGGTCAATGAATCGACCACGGCTTACTTTTGCCTTCTCCATTTCACCACAGATATTAATAGAACATCGTACTAGTACTTTAATAGATTGATAGGTAAATCCTACTCAGATAGGTCAATTTCAAGCACAAGCATAGCAGGTTGCTAGGCCGCCATTACCTATAACTTACATAACTTTAATGTTGTAATGTTTTATCTACGTACCGGGCTTAATGTTGTAATGTTTTATCTACGCATCGGGCTTATACTATAAGCCCGGTGCGTAGATAAAACATTACAACATAAAAAAGTATTTTCCATGTAGGGGTGTCGTGCCAGCTATTTAGGCATGCACTGGAGTCATGAATTGTAGAAAAATATTGAAAGCGGGATTTCCTAACCTACGTTCAAAGCCATGCAGGAGTTGAACTAGTCTTATTTGTACTGGGTCTGTCAGCTCTCCATGACAGTCCTACGGTCAGACAAAATACCTGCCTCACTCCTAGCCGGACGTATTCTTAGCCGGATCCTAGCTCATTGCTTCCGGTTCGTTCAACTCTTAGTACATCGTTAAGAAATGGGAATCCAGAGAAACAACTAGCTCAAAATATTGCCATCTATGTTAATGTGAGTCACGAGTTTGCAGCTTAGTATATATAGCCTTGGGTTGACCAGACGCACATCTATATTTGTGAATCTATTTTAAGGCGCGCTTTTCTAAATAATGCGGGAAGCAACAGCGATAAAGGGGCTTCGGAAAACAGTTATTTGCAAGACAGTTCACTTCAAGGGAGAGTAATCCTCCTTCCTTATTTTGGATTGGAAGATTTAGGCTTTTTAAAGCTTAAGAAAGATATTTTTGTTAGCTTATTGATTGAATGATGGTACTTACGGGATCCTGAAAATGGCACAGTGTATAAATAAATCTAGAATATTAGCAAGGTTTTTTTTGCTTTACTGACTGTTTATTTGTATAAACGGATGTCGTTTTATTGTGGGCAGAGCTATCAGCTATAATATCAGATATGAGCCTAAATGACTATTTAAATCAGAATTCGAATCATCAGAAGATCCCATGTGTTTTTTACCCCCCCCCCCCCACCCCTCCAGTAGTTATTACTGACCGTCCCAAGGCGGTACTTTCGTTGCGGTTGCATTTGTTTTGTGGTCGGTGCTGTTTAACTGATCGTGTTTTCATTTTAACCCTTCTATAATAATAAAAAAAAAAATAGGTAAAAATAGTTGTTAACTGTTTTCCGTATAATTTGTTTAGTTTGTTGTGTGGTACATGTGTGCGCCGCTGCGGAGGGTGAGGGTGAAGGTCTCGGCCCAGTAAAACCGGTTTAAACCCCCAGTAGTTATTACTGACCGTCCCAAGGCGGTACTTTCGTTGCGGTTACATTTGCTTTATGTTCGGTGCTGTATAATTTATTGTGTTCTCATTTTAACCCTTCTATCCTTCTATAATATAAATAGAAAATAGGTAAAAATAGTTGTTAATGTTTTTCGTATAATTTGCTAAGTCTGTTGTAACCCTTCTGTTGGTCTAAATTATTTAGTTAAGTAAAGATAGCTGAGTTGCCACCTATTTGGGAAAGAGCTGCTGACTCGGTTGATCATTTGTAATTTATTGTTTGTTGGGATGTCTTTGTCAATCTTTCCCTTTGATGTTGGGGATAGGGTTTGGGATCTAATTCAGTCAGTTCCTGAAGTGTAGAACTCTACTTTACTCTTTAAATTTAACAGCAGAAAACACATCGACAACGATGAAATCCTCAGAAGAAGCCCCAGACAGGCTCAAAACATCTTCTCAAAAAACGGCAGCTGGATCAGCTGACTTATGACTTAGACTCCTCCTCAGCATTATTAGGAGAACATGTCCTCCATTCAACCTTTGTCCGCTGTTTCTCAGTCTCAGTCTGTTTCTTTAGGATAAACAGAACAAAGTCAGTCTGATTGTACCAACGATTGCTGATTAATTCGTTGCTTTTGCTCTTGGACAGGGGCGAGGGCGGAGCGGGACCTTAAATTGTTTAAAAGTAAAAAGTATGCAAAGACCAGGAACTGAAACAATCAAAATCCAAATCCAGCCCTCAAACCATAGTTGGAAACAACTAAGATTACAAATAATCAAGATACAGAGAACATATGGCCAACCGAGTGAGCAGCTTGTTCCCAAAAGGTGGCCACTCAGCAACCCAAACCGAACCAAAAATAATAAGAACATACATAAGGTAAAACATCACAGAAACTCTGACACCAAAAACAGGCAACAGAGAACCACAACAGAACTACCGCCTTGGAACGGTCAGTAATGAATTACTGGGGGGCTTCAATCGATTTTACGGGCCCAACCTCACCCTCAGTTTCTGAAGTGGTACAAAACATTTAGTTGGTTGTTCGGTTCGCATGATAACCCTCTAACTCGTCAATGAATCATCACGGTAAACACATAAATCAAATTTCAACACCATGAAGAAGCAAAGACGGGGACTCAATAGATACAACGGGCCGTCTAAAAACCGTTATTGCAGGACACGGTAAAGAAACTGTGCGTAATTTTGAATTAGATCTTGGCTAAAATTAGAATCACAAGAACTTGTGCAGAAAGCATATACGATTGTGCTCCCTTGTCATTTCCATAATTATGTATGCCTGTGAATCGTTAACCTTGACAGCAGAGTTAGAGAAATGATCGCAGGCCTTTGAGAGGAGAAGCTACCGAGGCTACTGAACATTTTGTACAAGGACCATATAACCAATGAGGAGGTTCGCAGAAAGATCCGAGCAGCCATTCCATTGGAGAATATGATGAACTCCTGATGCTGGTCAAGAAACGGAAACTAAGGTGGTTTGGCCACGTCTCAAGGTCTTCTGGTTAAGCAAAGACGATTCTATAGGGCACAGTGAAAGGAAAAAAAAAAGAGGTAGACAGAAGAAGAGGTGGGAAGACAAAATTAAAGAGTGGACAGAGATGGATTTTGCCAGCTCAACTAGGGCAGCTGAAAACAGGACAAGCTGGAAAAGGATTGTGTCGAAGTCATCTGTGGTGCCACAACGACCTCGTAAGGTTATGGAATAGAATAGAAAAATAGAATTACTTTTAATTTAGCAATTATAGATTATTCAAAGACCGGTCGCAGTTGGCGAACTCATGCGTAGGCTCATTTGCCAAGTTTCTATGCTTTCAATATTGCTCCCCAGTCAGAAGTTAGGCCTAACGCTAAATCCAGAATTAACGATTCTGATAAAATTATCAGCATTACTTGTCGGAGTTATTATTTGGATAATACCCAAGGCGCAGACTGTTCATATTCCAAAGACGGTAGGACATGCAATATAATCATGTTTGTCTTATGTGCAAAACAGAATCTTTGTTTTAAGCATTCTGAGCTCCATTACATGCAAATGACCAATTTATTTTACAGTTAATTCAGACTTGTATGGATTATCATGTACATTGGCGTATGTCTATAATGAGCCCTTTTCATAAGCGCAACAGTTGCAGTAAAACATAATGTATATACTACGGAGCCTTCTTCTACATTTTCGCAGCTAAAGCCTGAGCATAGTATACATCAAGAGCCTTTTATTGCTTGTGTACCGTTTGAATGCAGTTTGAGAAGGAGCATCACGAATAGCCTTTCAGAGTTGGAGCAGCTTAAAAAATATTTGAGCAGTCTAGTCTTCTAGTTCCAGAGACTCATACTCGCATTGTTTTGAAGTTTGTGCCTTTTTTTACATTTGCAAATGTTTCAAACAAGAATGTACAATTTTTTACTCGCTCGCAAACCGATACAATATTCTTTGAATTAGATTACTTGGTTAGAACGACTGGAGAATTATCATGGTAAGACAATAGGTAAGTTTTTTACAGTATGGTTGGTCAGTACACTCTGATGTGACTTCCGTGATTATGCGCTGTCAGCGAACCAAATATTTGGTAACCTGCATGTTCAATCTACCAAGACATCCACTTTTTCATTATCTTGACGACTTTGCTTCGGCTAAAATTCAACGTCTGGGAGAAATTTCAATGTTTTATCAGCTGAGCCAATTGCTTTTTCATCTTGATTTACATGAATCCGTTGCTAAGCCCATATTTCCTACTCTTATCATGGTTTTTTAGAGGTACTGTTTAGCAATGTCAATAGAGGCTACCCATGACATGCTTCAACAAATCAAAGAGGAGTTAACTCGGTGGAACAGCAAGGACGGTTTGCTTAAATTTATTGTCAAATGCGTTAAGCCTGTTAGATGATTCATAACAGGATGTTAGAAACTTTACGTTCAGTGATAAGATACGGCTTCCAAAAGTTTTAGCTCCGATATTTTTGTTTGCAGCAAATTGTTGATCAGTATAATGGAATCTTCGTTTCACGGATATTTATTTTTCGCAGCCTGGTAAGGTAGTCTAGACGGACGCACGGTCATGCAAGTAACAACGAGTGTTCAAAAGTATTCGCAGTTCATTCTTCCTCAAGACTCTTCCTCAAGATTAAGATATATTTATATTTGTCAACCAGTTCTGCAGCAGTATGATAATAACGTGTCAGTTAAAGTCCGATCAAGATCTATGTTTTTTTTTTAATAAATGTGATAGGGAATTTTTTATGTGCACCACTGTATGATGTTGATATGAAAACTTGCCTTATAGCTGGCATTGAAAACACAGTAGCCAGAACCAGTTCAGTAGTAGTAGATTAACCAAATTTATGCTGCCACATTCAGACATTATTTTTAGGGAATGTGATTATTTTTTATTTAGTCACTGAATGTAAGCACGACTGGTAGGATTCTATATCTCGTATGGTATTGCTATATACGAGGGACGATTGAAAAGTTCTGAGCCTAAGGCACTTCTACAAAATCTCCGCATGCGTGTTTTACACGAGTGCAATTAGTTGTCATTTACTAAAAGTCCGATCAAGATCTATGTTTTTTTTCTAATAAATGTGATAGGGAATTTTTTATGTGCACCACTGTATGATGTTATATGAAAACTTGCCTTATAGCTGGCATTGAAAAAACACAGTAGCCAGGACCAGTTCAGTAGTAGTCTATTCTATTCTATTCTATCCCATAACCTTACTAGGTCGTTGGGGCACCACAGCTGACTTCAAAACAATCCCTTTCCACCTTGTCCTGTCTTCAGCTACCCTAGTTGAGCTGGCAAAGTCCATTCCAGTCCACTCCTTGATATTGTCTTCCCACCTCTTCTTCTGTCTACCTCTTCTTATTTTTCCTTTCACTGTGCCCTGAAGAATTGTCTTTGCTAAACCAGAAGACCTTGAGACGTGGCCAAATCACCTTAGTTTCCGTTTCTTGACCAGCGTCAGGAGTTCATCATATTCTCCAATGGCTGCTTGGATCTTCCTGCGAACCTCCTCATTGGTTATATGGTCCTTGTACGAAATGTTCAGTAACCTTCGGTAGCATCTCATCTCAAAGGCCTGCGTTCTTTTCTCCAACTCTGCTGTCAAGGTCCACGATTCACAGGCATACAGAAATATGGAAATGACAAGGGAGCGCATAAGTGTCACCTTTGATCCAAGAGATATGTTGTTATCTCTCCAAATTGGTTTCAGCTTGGCAAGAGCTGAAGTGGCTTGTGCTATCCTTGAGAGAACCTCCTGTTTTGAGCCATCATCTGAGACAACTGCTCCAAGGTATTTGAAGCTGCTTACAGTACCCAGCTTCTGTCCTTTTACCTTGATCTCCCTCTGGATGCCATCTGCGCTGTTTGTCATCAGTTTGGTCTTCTCAGCACTGATCTCCATCTTATACCTTGTGCAGGTCTGGTCGAGACTTTCAACTAGAGCTTCTAGTTCCTGCTCTTCCTCAGCAAGAGCGTCTATGTCATCGGCAAACCGCAGGTTGGTAATATTTCTGCCGCCTATGCTAACCTTTCCATTATGTTCTTCCAGAGCATCGGACATGATCCGTTCGAGAAAAGTGTTGAAGAGGGTGGGTGACAGAAGACATCCATGTCTTACTCCAACTGTGTTCTGAACCATTCTCCTGTGCTGCCATTTACCAGGACTGCACTTCTGGCCTTGTCGTATAGCTGCTCAATGGTGCGAACTAGGTTTGCATTGATATTGTACTTCCTCATGGTGGCCCATAAGGCTGCATGCCATACCCTGTCAAAGGCTTTTTTGAAATCAATGAAGACATGGTACAGATTCTGCTTCTGCTGATGTTGGAGATACTTTTCACACAGGATTCTAAGGTTGAAGATCTGTTCTGTGGTGCTCCTTCCTGCTAGGAACCCAGCCTGTTGCTCAGCGATTATCTCTTCGGCTTGTGGCTTAAGCCTGTTCAAGATAACTTTCAGCATGACTTTGTTTGAATGACTGATGAGGCTGATGGTTCTGTAGTTCTGGCAGAGCTGTAGGTTGCCCTTTTTAGGGAGAGTAATAATCAGCGACTGAGTCCATGGGGTAGGCCATTCTCCTGTTCTCCAGATCCTGTTACAGATATCTGTTAAAACATCAATCATGGTCTCCCCTCCAGCTTGAACAAGTTCTGCTGGTATATTATCAACTCCGGCAGATTTTCCCTTCTTCAGCGCTGCTACTGCAACCTCAACTTCCTCACGGAGGATCGGTTGTTGATCTTCATCTGGCTGCTGACTGCAGTCCAGAACCGTATTGTCACCATCAGTCTCATGGTTGTATAATTCTGAGCAATATTCTGTCCATCTGCTGAGAATCTCTTGTTCTTCTGTAAGGCATTTCCCAGACTTGTCCTGGATAGTTGTGGATCTACCTTGTGTCTCTGAAGTTAGATCCTTCACCAGCTGGTATGCTTTCTTGCTGTTGTTTTTGTTCAGGCAAGTTTCGATCTCCTCGCACTGACTAGCTATCCAGTCCTCCTTCGCTTTCTTCACTGCCTTCTGAATCCTCTTGTTTGCTTCCCTGTATTCTTCTGCTCCTCCTGCTTGATACCTCTTCTTCTTCAAATTTCTCCTCTCATCACAGAGGTCGAGAACATCTCTAGTGACCCATGGCTTTTTCCTGCGACATTCCTTCCCAAGTATCTCACTGGCTGCATCAGTCACTACTGTATTGTAGGTGGTAATCATGGTATCTATGTCCATGTCATCATCCCTCAGACCAATGAGTGGTGCAAATTTTCCACATATTGTTGCTTGAAAAGTGCATGCCACCTTTGGGTCCCTTAGCTTCTCAAGATCAAACTTCAGTCTTGGCTGGGTTGGCTTTCTAGCCTTCTTCAGACGAACTCGGAAGGTCATCATGACCAGGTCATGGTCACTTCCTATGTCTGCTCCAGGAAAACTCCTTGTCCTATGGATGTTGACTCTTGATCGGAAGCGCTTCCTCACCAAGATGTAATCAATCTGATTTTGGAGTTTCCCATCTGGGCTGTGCCATGTCCATCTCCTTGATGGTTTGTGAGGGCCAAGGGTGTTTGTCAGTACTAGGCTGTTACAGGTTGCAAACTCTAGAAGTCTGAGACCTCTCTCATTTGTCTCGTCATTGTAGTAGGGTCCACAAACGTTTTCCCAGTCTGCCTGTGCATCCTTTCCAACCTTAGCATTCCAATCCCCTTGTACAACCAGAATGTCCTTCTTGGGTGTTTGGTTCAGTAGTAGTAGATTAATCAGTAGTAGTAGATTATCCAAATTTATGCAGCCACATTCAGACATTATTTTTAGGGAATGCGATTATTTATTATTTAGTCACTGAATGTAAGCACGACTGGTAGGATTCTATATCTCGTATGGTATTGCTATATACGAGGGACGATTGAAAAGTTCTGAGCCTAAGCCACTTCTAGAAAATCTCCGCAGGCGTGTTTTACACGAGTGCAATTAGTTGTCATTTACTAAATTTCCGTGGATGTTTCAAAATATTTGGCGAAAAGTTTCCTTTTTTACAGCCCCTTATACATAAGAGGGGTGGCATATTTTTAAAATAAAATTTGAAATGGATTTGCCTTGCATTACTTTGAAAATTCATTCTTCACATTCTACAAGATTTAAATGGTGCTTGTTGTAGTACATGCAAATATGATGATTTGTCAATGGTTTGATGGAAAAACAAAATATTTTGGCGTCTTGTGGCTTTACCGTAAACCCTTACATATTGCAATCCTAAAATTGAGAGACCTATATCCTTCTTTCGTGTTTATTAGGAGCATTAAGAGCAAAACCAAACAATATTTACACACAAATAAACATTGACATCTTACATGATTTTCGTAAAAAAGAGTTAAAAGATATCCTCTCCGATGCAAGCAGAGCACGCGACTCCGACATGCTCTATATGCAGAAACTCTCAAAATAGACGTTTCCTGAAAATTACAACTTTGTTTTTTATTCTGAATGGAATAAATTTATCTTTGCGCAATTACCGGACTGCTGTAGGACTTATATTTGCAAAAACAAATGCAAATATTTGTCTCTGCTAAAGTTATGGTTGGTCAGAGAGTTATACAGGGCACTCATGGGTGGAACTGTAAAAGGTGAAATGTCATCCGATTGATATTTAAAATAAATTATCGAAATTTGGTAATTGCTGCTCTGTAAAATGGCTGTTTAAAATCAATTACTCCAATCCACTCTAAAGTTTCAAAACAGGGTGATACTCAGAACTTTTCAATCACCCCTCGTACATAGATAATTGTAGATTTCGGTGTTTACTTGTCTTTTCATCAGCTATATTTACCACATGTACTTGAGCCGCGACACGACAAAACCAACAATGTGGTTGTGCGCCTTGCGCAGACTCAGATTAGCTTGGGCATCCGCCCAGTCTGATCAGAGTCTTCATCGTTCTCTTAAAGGGTATCTCAGTGTCTTAGATACCTCCATGCGGATAGCGAAGACTCTGATCAGACTGGGCGGATGCCCAGGCTGATCTGAGTCTGCGCTGGGCGCACAACCACATTGTTGGTTTTGTTGTGTCGCGGCTCACTTTATTTTGCTCTGTGTTCACGCTGCTTTGTTGCTGTCTTCTGCTATACAATGAGTGGTAGAGCGTTTGCTCTGTTTCTGCAGATTTAAAATCTCCGTAAATGTTATGAACGGTCTAGTTGGTCCTTTACGGGGGCAACTACGCTATCTCCAGCCGACTAAACACCAGGTTGGAATATCATTTTGGACTCGGATAATACTGAGCTCCATTACTCCTCCTCTCTCTGTGTATATTTCTGTCTTCTTCGTTGTTAGCAATACCTCAGGTGGGTTATAAATCTATTTCATCACAAATCAAATCTTTTCAAACATTATGGCTACATATTCACGTATCGTAGTAAAATTTAGAATTGTTTTATGGATACATGTACTTTTCAATCAATTTCACAAGTGTCAAATCTTCTATTCCTCCAGTAAATATCAAGTCCAGTTTTAAATTGTTGTACAGATTTAGCAAATATTGTCTCTTCTGGGAGAGAATTCAAGTCACGCCCAGCCTTTCTCGTTCCTGATAGTGGTGGTTCATTGAGACCGCTGGCATACCAACTTTTATTAGAAGTTTTCAAGACGTGTCCTTCACAGCTAGTTTTGAATCCTAAAAATTATGCCATGCATAACTTTTGCCGCGGGGGGCTGTACCCAAGGCCTTGCATATTGTAATTTTTCGCTGACATTTCTAAAATAAATCCCCCATTTCAGTTCTAGTTTCTCTTCTGTCACACCAATAATAGAAAGTAAGACAGTTCAGTCTAAGGGAGAGTAATCCTCCGGCCTTATTCTGGGTTGTCTAAAGGAGATAATTCATGTTGGCTTATTGACTGAGAGTGAAATGACATAGTTTGTTAACATTTTCGTATTTACAGTGGTCAGTAAATCAACTTTTCGATTGGGGTTTAAACATGGCATGACTGCTTCTAATTAAATAGAATATTTGGTTGTTTCTTTAATTTGTAAGCTTGTAGAAAGGTTAGTTTTGTCAGCTGGAGTGGGATACGAAACTTTCTGATAGCTCATATTGTCAGGGGAACCTCCAAAATAAAGAGCGGCTTTCATTGTCACACTGAATGGCTCTGGTCTGTTGTCTTTATCCCATTCCCCTTCTTGTTGAGAACAGGCCTGGTTTTCTTAGTGAGATACAGAATAAAATCCAATGTTATAACCCCATTCGAGAATTGGTTTTCTAAAGGTACCTATTTGTGTATCGAAAGGAGATATTATGTTAACTGGCAGTGGTTTGCAGGTATTTCTCCAGAATGTGATGTGCTTCTGGTCATTATTCCACTTTTTAGCACAAGAAACAGGGTGGTGGGTTAATGTAAACATTCGACAGACAGTTTCTGATGATGTTGATGCACCTGTTGTATGATTCATTTAGTTTTTGTTCACAGTGAACACACATTAAACTAGTGAAAACCTGGCTACGACTGCATTTTAATTGTTCTAGAGTCATTTAACCCGTTTGCGGCCACGGACAATAGTGCCGCTTTACACCTTAATCTTAACCCTCTCTTCCAACCTATAGCTTTGTCATTTTGTTTTGATTGTATGTCAGTTATTACTGACCGTCCCAGGGCGGTACTTACGTTGCGGTTACATTTGTTTTATGTTCGGTGCTGAATAATTTATTGTGTACTCATTTTAACCCTTATTTTTCGAATGTCATTTACTGATTAAAAGTTTAACTTTGAAAATGGTTTTAATATATTGTTCACCCAAGTCCATGTTCGTCTTCTTTTAAAACAATAAATTCTGGAGAATTTGAAAGCACTTTCACTTAAGCCGAGGAAAAGGGGCGTAAACAGTTTTACATAACACATTGCTCTCATACAAAGACGTAGTAGAACCGAGTACCCTGATTTCTTTATTACTTGTTTTGCTAAGCATAATAATTTTAAGAGTAACTACACTTCAGGAACTGACTGAATCGGATCCCTAACCCTATCCCCAACATCAAAGGGAAAGATTGACAAAGACATCCCAACAAACAATAAATTACAAGTGATAAGCCGAGTCAGCAGCTCTTTCCCAAATAGGTGGCAACTCAGTTATCTTTATTGAACTAAATAATTTAGACCAACAGATGGGTTACAACAGACAAGATTTAACAATCATTTTTACCTATTTTCTATTTTTATTATAGAAGGGTTAAAATGAGAACACAATAAATTAAACAGCACCGAACATAAAATATCTTGTTGTATATCAGGGTGGGCAATCATGTGATACATATTTGGTAATCTCACACGTTTCGACGGTATTTTCCTTTCGATTCAGGGCTTGTTTTGATTTATTTTTCTTCGTTGAGACAGCTTTCATGTGTAAAACCTAGTGCAGGGTTTCCGGACTGAAATTAGCTTCTCTCCGCTGTGATTATTTTTTGCTAGAACGATCCAGTTTTCCTGTTGTTGCTTTATAAAGAGCGAGTCTTGGAAGGAATCACGCTTTTGTCGTTTTGTTTAGGGTTTTGCCAGATAATGCCTTTTGTGCTGTTTTATTCTTGTGGCATGAAAAAAACTATTGTTTACTAGTAGAAGGCATGGAAATATTGTTCCACTAAAATGCAATAATTGTGTTATAGAATGAAACGGGGAATTTACAGCGATAGGAGTAACACTGTATAACACTGTATAATAAGATCCACATTGAAAATATTGGGAGATGTGCGAGGTTGGGATCGAACGCAATGCCATTGGCTATTTTTACCGCTATTATTAGCGCGGAAACAAAATTTACACCTTGCACGTGTTCCTCATAGCCTTGGCTTTCGATCGATGTAGACACAATATCTCGCTCAGATTTTACATTTGCATAAACCCTAAATGGTTGGAAAAAAAAAGTAAAAAAAGCAATCGAAATCAGACCAAAAGGATTGCAAGTGTGATAAATGCTATGTATGCCATATTTTTCACTTCTAGTGGACTGGCAATCCAAGTTACAGTACCCAAAAGCAAATCAAGGAATGCAGGATTTTATAAGAAAAATGTTTTTAGATATCTTGTCAAATTCTCCCAGAAACGTCTACAAAAGACCGGCATCCGAGGCATGTATTTGTTACATGACAACATGACAACTCTTCGAGGCACAGGGCTGGAGGTGTGACATCAATTCTGAATAAACTAGGAGAATGAACGCGTGAAGGGGGGCACCTTTCCTAGTCTTCTAATCAAGCCCCCCTGTGACTTTTTTTTCTTGTTCCCTTCGTCTCAAGAAGGTTGCTGACAGAAACTATACATCCCATCAAAGTTGGAAAGATGCATCACCAAATGCAAGCAGGTTAAGTCTTTAGAAAAAGAGATGGATGGATGAAGACTTACGATTTTCGTCGTTTTCAATAGTATTTCAGTCAGATCAGGACCATGGATGGGTGATAATGAAAGGCTGTAAGCAACGAAACCCCGTTTAAGATGAAAAAGATTCCCGACTATAGCAGGGCTTGGACCCGGGATCGCTAGATCAGCAGGTCAGCGCTTAACCTACTGAACTACCGGGATGCCTGTTTTTAGAGAAGCACCCCAAGCAGTCACATTCACCCTCTCTTTAAAAGATTTCAAACTTTGAAAAAAAAGTGAATTTTAGTTCGTATGTATATATAGTTAATACTTTTAAAACTTAAATAATAAAATCAGACTTTTAACTTCCACTTGTTCCACACCATGAGTGGAGGGAAATTCCTCGCCAATACCACTTCCGAATTTATTCTTTAAAGCGTCTCCTAATAAGAGTTACATCAGAAAAAAGTGTGAGGAGCGCACTTTTAGATAGTGTGTGTGTGTGTGTGTTGGGTGGGGGGGGGAGGTCATGTTTCATTTACAGTTATGATTCTGAACCATGACTTGAGACGACTTGTGTTTGTCACATATGAACGGGGACGGTGCCGATTAACCTCTACATTTGGGCTGTCTGATGTGCGAAGTCTGATCGGCGCTTTCGTTCTTCATGGCCAATACACGCACCTTCTAAATCCAGGGTTTCATGACTCTGGCTGGTGGGACGTCCAGCTCGGTTTGGGTCTTGCCGGTCTAAACAACGAACACAGGTTTTCTAATGACAGTACTCAATATATAGTCTTAAATCTCTCACAGTCGTTGACAGTTGTATATGTGTCAATTTACATTTATTTGTATGACAAAACAAAAAACAAGAAAAATCTTAAAAAAAAAGATTAAATGGTAGTGTGTTTTGTTATATGTCTCTAGTTGAAGATTTGACAATAACTTTCATGAATAAGTAAATTATGTCGGTAGGCACCCACAATCGTAATTTTGAAACTGGGACAAAGACCTATCTCAAAAATTGAGCTGTCCAATTTGGAATTCGAAAATGGACCGCGGTCAATCTTGAAATTGACCGGATTTCAAAATAGTCATCAACACGTTGCACTATTAGTTTGTTTGTGTGTCTTTAACCAAAAGTACAAATCGAAAGTAGATCTACGACGAAAAAAAGAAAGTTTTGAATATCTGCGTCTGTTTTTGATAACATTTCTATTGTAAAATTACAAACAGGAGAGCCATTTTGAATTAATATGAGTCAGAGTGCTAGTATTCACAGTGCAGTACGACGAGAGAAAACGAAGATTAAATGTTCATTGATCTTTGATATTATTGGTTAAATTTTGACATAAGCGTTATTTCACCAATGGAATCTTGTAAAATGTGGAACAATATCGAAATTATACGAGGCTGCGCCTCGAAGAAACGTCAATATTATTCAATTGTTGTTGAAGTGTACTCGAAACAAGTGCAAAAATAAGTTTTTGTATATTGCGACGACGCGTTTCGACAAACTGTAATCTCAAGTCATCAGCTCTTTCAATGGTATCTTTGTAATTATCGTCTGAACACCTTTATTCCTCTTGTTTTGTGCGATTGCATTTTCGTTTATAAGTATCGTTAGACTTGAAAGAACAGGGTGGTTAAATGTTAAGTTATTTTTATATATATTTTCGATGCTGTATTTCATAACATAAATAAAAAGAGCCGCGACACGACAAAACCAACAATGTGGTTGTGCGCCCAGCACAGACTCAGATCAGCCTGGGCATCCGCCCAGTCTGATCAGAGTCTTTGCTGTCCGCATGAAGGTAGCTTATTCCCTTAGCTACCCTTTAAGCGCAAAGCGAGGATTCTGATCAGACTGGACAGAGACCCAGGCTGATCTGAGTCTGCGCTGGGCGCACAACCACATTGTTGGTTTTGTCGTGTCGCGGGTCAAAAGTTGTCTACGTTTTTCACAAAGTTGCTTCTTCCTTAATTAAAACGCAAGTTTTGTAAACTAAACTTTTGCCGAGAGATGCAAATGTGGCCGCATTGTTTTTTAATTTCTAGTCAAATCCCTGCATGTTACTAGTGTTGCGCAAGAATTGATGCTCTTCTCCTAACAAGAAAGATAAAACACCTAACTGTTAGAACATCACAATTATCTTTATTTTAATCTTTGAATGGTGATTTTTCAAACACGAAAAACTCGTATGTCTTTGATACACAATGAAGAATCGCCGATCAGGCCACAGAAGGCAAAAGTAAGTAGGGAAATTCTCAGGAACTGACACAATTCAGTCCCAGATCCAATCCAAGACATTATTTTGGAAAAGGCAACACAAAATTAGTCACCACCAAAGACAGCCATTTCCTGTGTACAGCCATTTCCCGTGTAGGTAGTCACCGAGCCAGCCTAAACATCATTAACAATACATCGACAACAGACATAACAGCAAAGAACACATAAAACAACCAAGAAGTGCCGCCTTGGGACGGCCAGCAGTGTGTGGGGGTGGGGCTTAACCGGTTTGCAGTCGACCAATCCTCGCCCTAGGGCACCGGATAGAACTCTAACATACTCTGAATTGTAGTAAATGTGTATACTTATTTTAGTAAAGGTTCGGTAGTGTTCGGCTATTTCCGCATGAAAAAATCAGTCATATCCACCAACGAAGACGGTGTTGGCGACAGCATCTGTTGATTTATTCTACTGTTAACACTGTGTGAATTTCGTGCACCATAAACCTACTTGTGCCGGGTAAATTCTTTAATGCTTCAACTTTGAATGAGTCATTTGATCAGTTAGGTGTATGTGGTTTATACATTGTTATCATTTGAGCCGCGACGTGTGAAAACCAACAATGTGGTTGTGCGCCCAGCACAGACTCAGATCAGCCTGGGCATCCGCCCAGTCTGATCAGTGTCTTCGCTGTCCGCATGGAGGTAGCTGAGACCCTTAGCTACCCTATAAGCGCTTAGCGAAGAGTCTGATCGGACTTGGCAGATGCCCAGGGTGATCTGAGTCTGCTCTGGGCGCACAACCACATTGTTGGTTTTGTCGTGTCGCGGCTCATTTCATAAAACAATGAATAAACCACAGAATGATCGGGGTATTCACCGTTTGTATCAAAGTTACGATAACCGTAAATTTGATGCCAACGGTGTAGTCTCATATCGTTCTTAGCGTCTGGTCTGGGTTTAGATTGTGTGTCGGTGTCCATTCAATGAGACACTAGGCATAAATAGGCTAACATATATAAGACATAAACTGTTGGGTCTGACTGTTGAATGTAGATTTTCCTGGATGCAGCGAATCATTATTAAACGCAACTGAAATTGACCAGACATCAAGATAAATAATTTTGTCCATTAAGTGTTTAAATTCCTGAAATATAAGGTCCATTTCTACAAGTGCAGATCTGATCATCAGAATGTACGTGAGGACCCTTCAGGAATACACGTGTTTCTGGCTTGACTAGAAGCAATGTCTCCACGGATCTTGCAATACGTTGAAGCCGCGTACGAATCTTGTCAGGAGGAAAAGCTTGCAAGTGAGAATTATAATTTATCAAAACAATCAAATCTTTGCCAAGTATTTTGCTTTGTGATAAAGCATCAATTTCTGTGGCTAGAGATGTAATACCTTTTGCCGGCACATGGGGATGATAGAAGGGCAATTCATGTTTCTTGTAGATGATACGGATACCCTCTCCTGTAAAAGTAAAAATTATGCAAAGACCAGGAACTGAAACAATCAAAATCCAAATCCAGCCCTCAAACCATAGTTGGAAACAACTAAGATTACAAATAATCAAGATACAGAGAACATATGGCCAACCGAGTGAGCAGCTTGTTTCCAAAAGGTGGCCACTCAGCAACCCAAACCGAACCAAAAATAATAAGAACATACATAAGGTAAAACATCACAGAAACTCTGACACCAAAAACAGGCAACAGAGAACCACAACAGAACTACCGCCTGCGGTGGAATGATACATCCGATTTTTGCTTTTCAAGTCTTTTAAGTTTACAAGAGGAATGGATTTTATTTCGGATAAGAAATACGAAGCATATTGCCTAACTGTTGAGTCACCTAGGCATACAATGGTTTTATTATTCAAACAACGTTTGTATATCTGTATATCAAACACCATCTTGTTATAACAGTGAGGAAATTTCCATGTTCCTTTTAAGTAGAAACCACTGGAAGTAAACCAAGATTCAAGTTTTGATCTTTTTCTGCAATCTGAGTTAATCAACCCCGTTTTTATTGTAGCATTGAACGAAACTTTATGCTTAAGCTCTCCACGTCCGAGTTTTGATATAATCTCTGTAATATTCTGGTACGAATCGCTAGCTATTTTAGGGAACACTCCTTGGTTGAATTCAAATATATCATCGCAGCTCAAATTAGGATTTTTTGGCTTTCCACAAAACCAGGGACTACCGTCATTTAGGCTAGTGAAGTCACAAATTTGTAAATGACCTCGGATTTTGTTTCCTATAGCACATCTTGTATTTCACTTGTAACATTTCCTTTATATACGCCTTGAATTCCCCATGGCTTTTTTAGTGCAAAAACGGAATTTCCATATTTAAAAATGGCAGTTCTTCTTCGACAATATTTTCTAGGGTTCCTCCAAGTTTAAGTTTTATGATGGTTTTTCCAGACCAGTAGATTTTTACCATACCAGTGTAGGTTCCGTTTTTATTATCAGTAATAATACCTGCAGAACGCCCATCTCCTTCCACTTGCTCCGCCCATAAAAGGAACAAATCCCCGCCTTCTTTCTTAGATATATTTTCCCAATTCTTAGCGACAATACTAACTTTGGTCACACCACTTTCCTTATCAAACGATAGCAGCTGAAATGTAGGGTATGTTTCACTAGTCATTATTAAGTCATTGCTAAAGGATACATTTTTGCACATTTGTTCATCTGTCCAAAACTTGATATGTTCAAAATTGAGATCAGCAGTTTCTCTTTTTCCTAGGGCTGACTGAATCTGCGGTCTTAGCGTGTGATCCAATTTCTCTTCGTGTTCATGGTGTAGAGTTGAATGATTCTTTGTCGATAAAGCGGGATCCAAAGTCACTAAAACAAAATGATTCCAATCAGCAGATCGGTAAATCACTATAATGAAAATAACAACAAACACTGCCAATATCACACGCGTGTTTTCCATTATTACGTCAATTATGTCAAGGAACAAAATAATCACTATTTATGCGCTCAACGGAATTTGTGAAAAATGCGTAAATGATTAAGGTATTCGCGCTTCATCTTAAACAGTAACTTCCAAAGTATTCATAAATAGGTTATGCAAATATGGAGATCTAATCGTAAGAAAAAAAAATGGGCAGACAGGCCGGAATCATCGCTTTTCGCACTGGTCATTAGGTTTATTTTATGTGACACTGCTCAGATATTATATTTTATTATGACTTGAGTGTCACAGATGTGAATACCATACACTTGTACTATGTACCCGTACTGTAATACAATGTACTATATAGGATGTTGTATTCGTGTAATTAAAACTTTTGTTGAGATTATGTTTTGAAAATGTCGGGAGACAATTTTCCTCAGCAGGGGAGTATTTCACAGATGTGAGGTAATATATAGTTAGCAGGGGCAACACTGTAGTAAATTTAGATTATATTCACATGCAGAGGTTATATTGATTTATAATTGTAAGATGTTTGGAGTGTCTTTAAGTAACAGAGTAAAACGGCTAACAACAGGTAACATTGCAAGTAGTTGTTAGCTGCAATATATTACACTATTTTGGGTAACATGGGTAACAACACAATGCAACTTTTTTTAGAAAGATGCTGCCCTTTTAATTAAAATGCATATTTTAATGACCGTGATTGGGTAACACGGAAACATAGGTAACGATGGATAACAATTTGAAGAGTCATAACAGAGTAACCCTATTTCAGTAGTATTACCCATGTTACCTGTGTTAACATGGGTAACAGAAAATAAATGCTTACCCTTACACGTACCCTAACCCCTAACCCTTATTTAGTATTGTAAACCATGTTGCCTGTGTAACCTTCTATTCTATTTTATCCCATAACCTGACTAGGTCATTGGGGCACCACAGATGACTTCGAAACAAATCCTTTCCTCCTTGTCCTGTTATCAGCTGCCCTAGTTGAGCTGGCGAAATCCATCCCTGTCCACTATTTAATATTGTCTTCCCACCTCTTCTTCTGTCTATCTCTTCTTCTTTTTCCTTTCCCTAGCCCTGTAGAATCGTCTTTGCCAAACCAGACGATCTTGAGACATGGCCAAACCAACTAAGTTTCCGTTTCTTGACCAGCGTCGGGAATTCATCATATTCTCCAATGGCTGCTTGGAACTTTCTGCGAACCACCTCATTGGTTATATGGTCATGTACGAAATGTTCCGTAACCTCCGATAGCATCTCCTCTAAAAACCCTACGTTCTTTTCTCTAACTCTGCTGTCAAGGTCCACGATTCACAGGTATACAGACATTGGAAATGGCAAGGGAGCGCATAAGTTTCACCTTTGATCGAAGAGATGTGTTGTTATCTCTCCAAATTGGTTTCAGCTTGGTTAAAGATGAAGTAGCTTGTACAATCCTTGAGAGAATCTCCTGTTTTGAGCCATCATCTGAGACAACGGCTCCAAGGTATTTGAAGCTTGTTACGGACCTCCCTCTTGATGCCGTCTGCTCTGTTCGTCATCAGTTTGGTCTTCCCAACACTGATCTCTATCTTATACATTGTGCAGGTTGGTCGAGACTGTCAACTAGAGCTTCTAGTTCCTGCTCTTCCTCAGCGAGACCGTCTATGTCATCGGCAAACCGCAGATTGGTTACGCTTCTGCCGCCTAAGCTAACCTTTCCGTCATGTTCTTCGAGAGCATCAGACATAATCCGTTCGAGAAAAATATTAAAGAGGTAGGGTGATAGAAGACATCCTTGTCTTACTCCAACTGTTGTTCTGAACCATTCTCCTGTGCTGCCATTTACCAGGACTGCACTTCTGGCCTTGTCGTATAGCTGCTCAATGGTGCGAACTAGATTTGAACTGATATTGTTCTTCTGCACAGTGGTCCATAAGGCTGCATGCCATACCCTGTCAAAGGCTTTTTTAAATCAGTGAAGACATGCTACAGATTCTGCTGATGTTGGAGATACTTTTCACACAGAATTCTCAGGTTGAAGATCTGTTCTGTGGTGCTCCTTCTTGCTCGGAACCCAGCCTGTTCCTCAGCGATTGTCTCTTCGGCTTGTGGTATTAAGCCTGTTCAAGATGACTCTCAGCATGACTTTTCTTGAATGACTGATGAAGCTGATAGTTTTGTAGTTTTGGCAGAGCTGTAGGTTGCCCTTTTTAGGGAGTGTAAGAATCAGCGACTGAGCCCATGGGGTAGGCCATTCTCCTGTTCCCCAGATTCTGTTACAGATACCTGTTAAAACATCAATCAAGTTAGCTTGAACAAATTGCACTGGTATATTATCAACTCCGGCAGACTTCCCCTTCTTTAGTGCTGCTACTGCAATCTCCACTTCCTCACGGAGTATCAGTTGTTGATCTTCTTCTGGGGGCTGATTGTAGTCCAAAACCGTATTGTCACCGTAAGTTTCATGGTTTTATAGCTCTTAGCAATATTCTGTCCATCTGCTGAGAATCTCTTGTTCCTCTGTAAGGCATTTTCCAGACCTGTCCTGGATAGTTGTTGATCTACCGTGTTTCTCTGAAGTTAGATCCTTCACCAGCTGGTATGCTTTCTTGCCGTTGTTTTTGTTCAGGCAAGTTTCGATTTCCTCGCACTGACTAGCTATCCAGTCCCCCTTCGCTTTCTTCACTGCCTTCTGAATCCTCTTGTTTGCTTCCCTGCATTATGTTGCTCATCCTGCTTCATACCTTGTCCTCTCGTCACAGAGGTCGAGAACATCTCTAGTGTTCCAGGGCTTTTTCCTGCGACGTTCCTTCCCAAATATCTCACTGGCTGATTCAATCACTATTGTATTGTAGGTGGTAATCATGGTATCTATGTCAATGTCATTATCCCTAAGACCAATGACTAGTACAAATTTCCCACTTATTTTGCTTGAGAAGTGCATGCCACATCTGGGTCCCGTAATTTCTCAAGATCAAACTTCAGTCTTGGCTTGGTTGGCTTTGTAGTCTTCTTCAGAAGAACTCGGAAGGTCATCATCACCAGGTCATGGTCACTTCCTATGTCTGCTCCAGGAAAACTCCTTGTCCTATGTTAGTTGACTCCTGATCGGAAGCGCTTCCTCAGCAAGACGTTATCAATCTGATTTTGGTGTTTCCTAGCTGGGCTGTGCCATGTCCATCTTCTTGAGACTTTGTGAGGGCCAAGGGGGTTTGTCAGTACGAGGAGGTTGCAATCTCTCGACGTCTGGGACCTCTCTCATTTGTCTCGACATTGCAGTAGGGTCCAAAAACGTTTTCCTAGTCTGCCTGCGCATCCTTTCCAGCTTTAGCATTCTAATCCCCTTGTACAACCAGAATGTCCTTCTTGGGTGTTTGGTCTATGAAAACCTGGAGTTGCTGGTAGAAGTGTTCAACCTCATTGTCGCCTTGCCCGGAGGTTGGTGCATAAGCCTGTATGATGATGATATTGAAAGGAGCTGTTCTCCGGCGGATTGAAATCAGTCTGCTGGAGACTGGTCGGCATTCCAAGACAGCACTCACCATGTCCGGATGCACAAGAAATCCAACCCCATACTCATGTTTGTTCTCTTCTCCACTGAAGTAAACCTTATGTCTGTCATCTGTTGGCATCTTGCCAAAGAGTTACCTTTGGTAGCAGAAAATAAACTGTTGTGAGTAGTACTTTCAGGATTCTGTGGGGCCTTAACTTGTATCAGTCATGTATCTTTGGTCAGACATGTATCCTTGTCATGATGCACGGCACCGGATCGTATCTTAAAAAGGTCTGCTCCCACCCAACGAGCATCCAGTGATGTCCACTCAAGCCCATCGAGCATATCACCACTAGACCGTCTCAACCGTCACTAGACCGTCTGTCACTTAATAATGACAAATAATAGTATTTGATGCCTAAAACCATATATTAAGTCAAAGAGCTACCCATATTTATAGTGCGTTCCGGTAATTACAGTTGCGTATCGGTGTTTTGGTGCGCTCCGGTATTTCTATAGACCCTGGTCGCCATGTTTTTAACCGCCTAGCCTATCAATTGAAAGCACCACACGCCGGTTCGCCGGTTCGGCTAGCCTAAACTGGCTATAGAAAAAAGTGAAGTAACCGGTATAACGCCAGCAAACCGTTCAGCTGAATTTCGAGAAACAAGTGCCCCCTTGTTTACTTCCAAAACGAAAGTCTGGTTCAAACTTCTTTAGCTCCAACATTTTCTCCTTTTGATTCATATCATCAATCGCCATCGTCCCAAGATGTGAATAACTGTATTTTAAGGGACCGTGAGACTTCCACTGACAGTAACATGCAAAGTGCATCATACTGTAATACTTCTTGATGTAAAGACCCTCTGTCATTTCTGTATATTTATGTGATGTCAATGTGCAGTAATTACTATATTGTGCTGCTTGTATATGTAAGTATTTAATATGTTGTAGGACACCCTTCAACTTCCATTCGATTACATTAATACCATACAATCATGAATCAACCCTTAGGCCCGATTTCACGTCCAAGAGTTTATTTAGTCAGTTACTAACGCTAGTCATTGAGTGACTAATACGTATACTAATTTAGTACGTGTACTATTTTATTTCGATTTCACATGCAAAATTAGTCGATGATATAGGTAAAACGTAAGTTATCAGAAGATGTAAAAAATATATGGATCTTTTTTGAAAAACAAGTTGAGAAAGTGAAATGGTTTTGGCCAACAGTCTGTCCATCTGTCTGTCCGTCCGTCCACAATACTTTGTGTGCATCTGTGAAACTTATCAGACTTGTAACTGCTAGGACATTCATTTTTAGCGCGCCTTTGCGAAGCAAAGGAGAGCTTATGCTATACCCCCGGCGTCGTAGTCCGAGTATGCGTTAGCGTTAGCGTACCCGTCAGCGTCCTCGTCGGCGTCCGTGATCAGGTTAACCAATGTTAACAATTGCGTTTAGCTCCATGTTCAACTCTGTATCTTACAAACTACAGCAGCTACAATCATCATACTTGGTACATATATACATCCATATGACTGCAGCAGCTGCATGACACAATTGTATGTCCTTGACCTATATGTTACGGTTGACTGACTTTGCTGTTTGGCACTGTTTTTAAGGCAAAATTTTTAGTTTTCATGAAACCTTTGACAGAAGAGACTTGATACTTGATCAAATAGCATATTCCTATAATTGCAGCAGCTGCAGAGCTACCTTGCTGACATTTGTGTCCTTGACCTTTGTTCATGGTCCAGTGATTTTGTCTTATATTTCAAGCGCTGTTTGATATCTGGCATAGTGGATTGGTCTGACATCCCGAATGACCTCATATTATTTATAGATCACTGTGACATATATTTCATGGTTCAGTGATTTTGCCTTGTGTCTCCAAAGCTGTTTGTAGATTAACATCATATTTGGGAATTTGAGGTTACTCTGACATAAATTTTATCATTCAGTGATGTGCTTCATATTTTAGGTGTATTTAGTATGTATTCATCATATACCTGGGATAATGGCTCAGTCTGACACTGCAGATGACCTGATATATATGTATGTCTTGGTGACTGTGAAAATCAGGCACCCATAAGGCGCGCTTTGTTGTCTTCTGACAACTCTTGTTTAATGGTATGATAGTGAAAATGAGCACATACGTACTATTTCCGCCGGTGTTCTTTGTCAGGTTCTGATATACACGTATTAGCATCCCCTCAGTATATCATATATTTGGCAGATACAGTTGCAATTCCAGATACAATCTTTGAGGCCCAATGAATGAAGCTACATACCAAATTAGACAGAACTGGCCTTTGTAGTTTCTGACAAGAGGATTTATACAGCTACCGCATAAATGCTAAGCGTGCAAATTGGATTAAAATTGGCTGCCTTGTTGCAGAGGGAATGTCATTTAATCTTTTTTAATAGAGAATTGCCATGGAAACCAAAGTTGCCATGTAATTGTCATAAAACCTTCATATATGTTATTAGTATATTGCTTCAATAATACTGTGAAAAATTAGTCACCTAACGCAAAGGGTCCATCTGACTGAAATTTTACGTTTTTTCTCAAATTTACCACACGCACTAAAGATCTGTTTACGATTCGACTAGAATGATTTCAGCTATTTTATATAGGGAGGTGCCCCCTACGCTTCCTGCAAAATATCAGTTAAATCATTCCAGTGGTTCTTAAGAACAAATCGTTTGATTATTTTTTACCATATACGAGCATGTACCATATTGAATTTTAAATCATGGCCATTTTATTTTTTGTGTTGGTACACCACGATGTAAAATGGTAAATATTAAAATTAGCTGCCAAGTATCAGAGGAAATGTCATTTCAACATTTTTTCACGAACGGCTTCCATTAGCCGCAATGGCAACCAAAGTTTTCTTCTGATCTTCAACTTTAAAGACGAAAATAAAATATAATCTGCACAATGGATGATGTACGGGGAGACGTGTTACGGCCGCCGCACTGGACAACACCAGCTGCAGTGAAGTAGAGTCAAAATCTTAAAGAGTTCTTTTAAGACCAGAAAATACATTCAGAAGAAGGAAAATGCGCATGACTACGTTGGTTCCGCTAATAAAGCCTCATCAGTGACCCTGACAATATCTGATGACGAAACCAGAGAAAAACTGACTGTAATTTCTTAGTTTTAATTGGGCAGTCCAGTCAAAGACTAATTAGTATCAAAACGGGTCCAAATAGTATAAAAGACGATGATCTAGACTAGGAGCCTAAACCAATATTCAATTTCAGATTCTCAAAACATATCTTCTGGTCTTAAAGAACGAAAATAAAATATATCCTGCACTATGGATGGTGTACAGGGAGACGTTTTACGGCCGCCACACGGCACTATTCCAGCTGCAGTGAAGTGAAATTAAAATCTTAAAGAGTTCCTTCAAGCGCAGAAAATACATTCAGAAAAATCGAAATTGGGCAAGACTATGAAGTTTCGGCTAATAAAGCCTCAACAGTGACCCTAGCAATATCTGGTGACGAAACCAGAGAAAAGCTGAAGGTAATTTCTTGATTTTAATTGGGCGGCCCAGTCAGAGACAAATTAGTATCAAAAATGGGTCAAAATAATATAAAAGACGATGATCTAGACTAAGAGTCTAAACCAATATTGACATTTCAGATTCTCAGAACATGTCTTCTGCTCTTAAAGGACGAAAGTGCCGTGTTATTTTCATACAATCTTCATATATGTTTTCAGCACATTATTTTCAATAGTACCTAGCTCAAAGGTCCATGTGTCTGAAATTTTACGTCATTTTCCCAAATCTACCCCACCCACTTATGGTCTGTTTGCAATTTGACCAGAATGATTTTAACTAGTTTATATAGGGATGTGCCTCATAGTCTTCCTGCAAAATATCAGCCAAATCCATCTAATGGTTCTGGGAAAGATGTCGTTTGGATGTTTTATCATCTATGGGCATGGCGGCCATCTTGGGTTTTCCGATCATGACCATTTTAGCTGTTTTTTGTTCCTCCACCCATGGATGCTTACTAGGAAATTAGGTTTAAATTGCCCAGCGGCTTCGGAAAAGAAGTTATTTGAAAGTGTGGACGGCCACATACGTTGACTGCCTGCCCTATAAGCTCTCCCGGTGCCTTCGGCCCAGGGAAGCTAAAAAGACAGAACCAGATTAAATTGCCCTGCTTGCAAATCAAACACTGTAGTAAAACGCTGCTTCCAATCAGATACATGTAAGCAAAGCAAAAATCAAGTATATATGGTTGTACTTGCAATATATATGGGCGAGAGTTCACTTTTCTGGAGAATGCATATTTTTCTTCTCAATTCCATTAAAACAATAAATAAAAAGAGAAGGGTTGGAGCGGAACATTATTATGACTTAAGTTATATGACAAAATGAATTTACTTTCTGACAGTAATAGAAATAAAGCATTTGTTCTACAAAGGAGTCTATTTAAATAAGAAAAATAAGAATAAACCCATCAAAAATGTGACCAGAGTTATAATTTATCAAAAATAAGTGTGTGTATGTAACTTTTTTCTAGTCAAAACCCGTTACATACAACAGTCGAGGGCCCAGCTAACAGAAGCAATGTGAATCGATTTACATACAGTATTTCAAGACTCTACATCAAGTTTGATGACCAGTGTTACACTGTCGCTTAATCTTAGTAAGAATAGATCTAGGAAAAACTGATGTGATATTTAATAAGTTTCTTTTCAAATAAGTGGTACATATGCTGAACACAAACTGTCGATAGATTTTGATACCCTTTGCTTGACGACATCTGGCATGTGCTTTATTTAACAACATCTGCCAGGAAACCGACACATCCTGATTTTAAGCACCTTCTGGCATGAAAGCGTCTCTTGGTGCAATTTTGGTCTTTTTTATCAGTTTCAAACGACAAAGAAACTTAATGAGGTCACATCATACTTTCAGTTAGATTCTTATGAGTTCTTCTGGCTTTTTGCGAGTGCTTGATGCATCTGACATCTCTTTCCTTATGCCCTTGTCTATCGCCTTTCTCGAGACGCAGGAGTTGAAGTGGCTCGATGGGGGGACGCCTGCGCTCGCGAGTTAATACATAGGTGTCTCTTGCTTGATGTCTGCAGCTTATGTGTCCCGCGGAATACGACAGTAAGTGTGGCTCGGTTAGGGATGCTCGTTGCCTGCCGAGACCTGTGCATAATCTTTTTTCTCTGAAAAGTTTAGTGTTTAGCGACACTGAAGAAGTCAAATAAGAAACGCGCGTCTGTCGCACTCACTTTGGGTGTTTAGCGACATTGAAGAGGTTAAATGCAGAAACGCGCGTCTTTCGCACTAACTTTGGCATAGATACGTTTATATTAGAACCACTGGACCAACATCACTGCTGTTTTAGTGCTGAATCTGGTTCTCTAGCATTGTTACCACTATTTAAATACTGATTTAAAGTAATCTTATTCCATTTGATGTATATCTAGGAAAAATCATAAATTATTCTAAAACTAAGACTGACTTTTCACATCGACATGAATCTTAGCTGAGCTTGGTTTCCATTCTTGCGGGTTGTCTTGTCTTTCTGCGGGTTCTCACTGCATCGGACATTTCTTTTCTGATGCCTTTCTCTGTCGCCTTTCTTGAGACGCAGAAGTTGGGAGAGGATGGATGGGGGACGCCTGCGCTTGCGCGTTAATACGTAGACGACTCTTACCTAGTGTCTGCAGCTATTGTGTTCCATGGAATACGACAGTAAATGTGGTTCGAAGCGGGGTGCTCGTTTCCTGCCGAGACCTGCACATAATTTTTTTTCTCTCAAACTTTTGAGGTCGCGACACTGAAGAAGGAAAGTACACAAACGCGCGTCTGTCGCACTAAATTTGGTATGGATACGTTTATATCTGATTCAAGTACCTCACGCAAGATTTCACACAGATAAGGCAAATCATCTGATGTTTTTTTTTTTTTTAAATCTGGATAATAAATCTTAATAAAAATCTTGACAATTTAATGAGTTGATCTGCTGTTTCTAAAACGTATGTAACTTTGACATGATAACCAAAGGCTGGCTTCGATGTAAATATTACATAATTGATTTCAAGATTTAACTTAAATGAAGGCCAAGGTCATTAAATTTTGACTTTGCTGCCAAAGGACTTTATACAATGTATAGAATTAAAGGATTAAATTCTAGCTGCCATTTAAATGTTTAGGCATCCGGAGTGTTTGGAAAGTTATTGTTTTAAATTTTAGTCAGTGTTACATACCCTATATAGATCGGATACCACAGAATACTGCTTGGGTTAATACTGGAGTGAACTTACTGTTTCTAAATAATACTTGGTCTTAATTGGGATTATTAAAGCCAACACATACAATACAACCCAATTACTTACAAAGCGTACTCTGCATGAGATTGTGTATGCAACATTGAAAAGAAAATTATTTGGTAACCTTTTTTCCATCAAGCAATGATCAAGAATTTCTCTTCTAAAGGTATTGTCGGTGAACAGCCAAGAAAGTCGGCACACCATAAAGTAGGCAACATTCCATTTGTATGCATCACAACACCGCCAAATATATGGAACTGCTTTATCAATGCTACATATACTTTACTCAGCGAGTTTTATCTCTCTCTAGTATAAATGCCCCCTTTAAGTCCGAATGCTGAATTCTGGTCCATAAAGCATCCATAACTGACTTTTCTAACTAATGCGGACGTTCTAGCATAGTGGTTATGTATGTGCCTGCATTTTAATCTTATGGTCAAACCCCATTCGCGCCACAGATTGTTGGGATTTAAGGCACTCCAATACGATATAGTTGAATATCATCTTTACATACTTCCTGATAACCCATTTTAAAAGCAGACTTTTCTATGTAGGCTCTGGGGAAGTAAAGTAAAGTACTATTATTTATCCAGTAGTATAAACTGAGCTTATTTTGACAAACAGGGTCACAGGTAAACTCGGCCAAAACGAGCTTAACTCGGCCAATACAACTTGGCCAATATTAATGACGTTAAACTTGTCTTTTTCAATGCCATCTAATAATTAATAAAATAAATATCGTATTAGCCCTGTAACAAGTCCGATGACCTGTAACTAGGCCAATATGAAATTAATTGATTAATAACATTATGTTACAGGTTTTTCAGCTCAACTTTAGGTCGGATAAAGATTTGTTATAATCACTCTCATCATATTCTAAGCCATATTCAATTTCTTGTTTAGAAAAAAAAAACGATAGGCAATGACCAGAACTAGTATAATCAAATCCCATATCCGCCCTCAAAACCAAAAGGGAAATATGTAATACAATATTGACTCAGAGGCAATGAAACGTACACAGTTTCTGATTTTGAGTACTGGGTCTCTTGAGAATGGCTGCGTGGACATATCAATAATGCCATTTTAGCAAACGTCTAGCTCTGCAAAACACAAACACATAATTGTTTTGCGGTTAGTAATAATGAAGTTAAGGTCCTTAATTCCAATTCAGTAGTTCCAATCAAAACTCGCTTTTCAAATGGCGAATGGCATTCTGCACTTTACGAATATTTAGTGCTAATGTCGTGGTTGGTTGGTTCGTTGTTTTGGGTTTGACGGCTCTTTGAGACAGTATTTCAGGCTATATCGAACCGTCTCCCAGAGAGCGGGAGAAAGAAAAGAGAAACGATAGGTGAGAGAAACATGTCCAAACAACCCGCACCTATTGCAAGCACAGTTGGCCCTTGCCCTACTTTTTGCCCAAATTAGTAGGACGCTCAGACACTGGAAGTTACCCCAAGCACCATCGCACCATCCGACCGCCCCTAGCTAATGTCTGTGAGCAAAACCACCACGTAATTAAATCTGAAGCTCCCACCAAACGTCTTCGACCATAGTTAGAAATGCTACATGTCTCAAATTGTTTCCCTTTGAATAATAATTATAGGGAACCAAATGATTCTCTCTTACCTGGTGTTAGAAGTTTTCACTTGAAATTTTCGGAAAATTGTTATGTGGCATCTTGCCTTTGTGTGCACTTAAAATGAGTCTCATAGACTTGAATACAATTATAGGGAACCAAATGGTTCCCTATCTTACCTGGTGTTAGAAGTTTTCACTTGAAATTTTCGGAAAATTATTTTGTGGCTTCTTACCTTTGCTTTCATATAAAAGGAATCTCGTAGACTTGTTTAATTGATAGAAAATTGCAAATAAACTTCCCATAAGAACTCATTACATATTCGATGCATGTTACCAGAGGACGCCAAAACATTATTTGTTGGTACGAAAATTTGATGTGTTTCACCGTTTTCTAATATGTGACCTAGTGACCTAGTTTTTTACCTGACATGACCCTCTTTCAAACTTGGCCTAGATATTGTGACGATCAACATTCTGATAAAGTTTCAAAAAGATTAGATCAAAACTCTGCCCTCTAGAGCGTACACAACGTTTTTCTAAGATTTGACCTAGTGATCTGGTTTTTAAACCGACATGACCCAGTTTCAAAGTTGGCCTAGATATAGTAACAATAAACATTCTGACAAAGTTTTATGAAGATTGAATGAAAACAGTGACCTCTAGAGCGTACCCAAGCGTTTTCTAATACTTGACCTAGTGACCTAGTTTTTAACCCGACATGACCTAGTTTCTAACTTGGCCTAGATTTTATAAGAATCAACATTCTAATAAAGTTTCATGAAGATTGAATCAAAACTGTGACCGCTAGAGTGTACACAAACACAAATTGACGGACGGACGGACGACTGACATTAGGGTATCCCGAAAGCTCACCCTGAGCACTTCGTGCTCAGGTGAGCTTACAAAACAGAAGGCAGATTGGGCAGCAATGCACACGACCAAACCGTTAGAGATCATAAACAAGCGGACACGGCACAATATAACATCAAGGAACCGCAACAGAAGTACCGCCTTGGAGCGGTCAACAAAAGAACTACTGGGGGGGGGGGGGCTTAGACATGTTTTACTGGGCCCAAACCTCGCCCTCTGCTTCTGCAGCTGTTTGAAACATTAAGTTAGCTGTTTGGTCCGCATGTAGGTTTCCTTGTTCATCAATGAATCATCACCGGAAACAAAATAAATCACGGATAAGGCCTATTATGAATCAGAAATGAGGGCTCAACGGAAAAAACTTATTGCGACATCGGGAGACCCCTGGGGCGTCAGATAACACCACTGAAATACCGGAGCGAAAGAAAACTAGTTGAACCCAGAATATCCAAGCAACAGACAAGGCAAACTCCGGCCCGAACCAACTATATTAAGTAGCTTTATGTCAGCCCCATTATTGAGTATGATGCCTGACCAACCGGCGTGCAATTAAAGACGAAGTCAAAGTTTATAAACATGATTGGGTTAACCACTTAACATGCAGACTGTAACATTACATTTTTAGTATATCCAATACGTTTGTAACGAACGATAATTTTCTTGAACTGATCAGAAAAAATCAGAATTACCTACAATGTTTTTTGAATTTATAGACTAAGTTACCATAAAATTCTGTTTCCGATAGGTAAATCCACAAACCATTGGCTCCTGATCTGAGAAAACATTCCCTGGTTATCAGCAACCCTGTCAGCATCATTTATTTTATAAGCATTTTTCAAGAGCTTTGTGTGGCAAGTGTAAACAATCTTCGGAGTAGAACATGTGCCACACCAGGGAAAAGGACAGTAACAGAAGACAACAATATCAACAAGACTAACGCTTTAAAAATGAACACATTCGCTTTTAAAGTCTTGTGTGCTGTATTTCATTATCAAGTTTCTGAAGTATATTTATGAAGTCCATATCGCAAAAAAAAATGAAGAAAAAACAAGCACAATGAAAATGCATTTTCATGTTTATAAAAGTTGCTTGACACAGCTGCTCTTTAACAAAATCATTGTATGAATGCATAAACAGATATTGACCCCGGAGTCTAAATGAGTCTTGTGTCTTGTGTGAATCTGCTATAAGATGGACTTTTCCATTCAAAGCAATCCCTAAAATTTAAATCTTTTTTAAATCTTTTCCTAAACAAACCAAAGGAAGTTGTTGCGGAGGGAGAAAACACATCTTATAACTGAGTAAATACGTATTAAAGTATTATCGAGTGGCAAGCCGTGCCTAATCAGATCAGACTGCTCTTAACTGTACGCGCAGGCTTATTATGCCAACATCTAGGATCGTTACAGTAAAACGTCTCCGTATTTCTTTGTCAGATTGGCAGAGTAGTACCGCTAACCCATGGAGCAGAAGTAATACACTAATCAGAATGTTTAAAGGGGGATTTATTGATTTTTATCATGCATCTGCTGCAAAATTCACCTGATAATAGGGGAATGATAACATGATGTGATATCATGTCACTTTAGAACTGCGCGTGCGCAAATGTTATCAGGCAATGCCTTAAGAAGCGATCTATCTAGACGATTGGTTTCATACTGACTTTGGCCGTGATAACAACGTTCGATTGGTTAAATGACCTCACCGACATACGTCACAGCGCATTCGCGACGTCAACATGTTCAAACAAAACTGCGTTTAATTTTCGTTTGTTTGACGCTCTTTACACCTGAAAATATTCTAATGATGCCTGATACATATAAAATCATGTTAGTGTTTTTTCATATCAAGTTTATCAGGCTCAACCAGGAACACGTCGGACTGGTTGGACAAGCCTCGTCATTCCTACACTTTTTCTGGTCTCACCTGATAAACTCGATATCAAAAGACACTAACATGGTGTTCTCTGTTACCATAGACGATAGTGCAACATATCACCACTTGGAGAGTCATGTACTTTCAGTCAAAGAAGACACAGAATTTCTAATCAATACCCCGATGTTTAGAAAGGATCGAGAGCACAAATCTAATATCTATTTTACTCGTGTCCGTAGATTGATATTTGTGAAAAAAAATATGAATTTTGGTAAAAGAAACTTGTATTTTTTGAAACAATAAAATAATGATAAACAATCAACCACAACTGATAACGACCATTTTTTTTTATTGAAACTGCGTGTCTTACAAGCTGACCAATTTGAAAGCATAATAAGTTTTTAAAGACTCCAAGAAAAATGCTTCATTTACAGGAAATTCGAAAATTCCCAAACTTTGTTCCATCGAAATAGTTAGGGCACCAGCTTCACGGGATTTCTTGGTGTCCTAAACTTCGATCCTTCTTCCAAATGCTGCAAAAGAATGGGACAATTTTGACAATTGCAGTCGAATTTATGGGCCGTTGAACTGGGTATGAGCCGCGACACGAGAAAACTAACAGTGAAGTCGTGCGCCGACCGCGGACTCAGATCAACCTGGGTATCCGCCCAGTCTGATCAAGGTCTTCGCTGTCCGCATGGAGGAAGCTTAGACCTTTGGCTACCCTTTAAGCAAAGAGTCTAAGCACTCTGGGCATATGCCCAGGCTGATGTGATTCTGCATTGTGCGCGAAACCACTTTGTTGGTTTTCTCGTGTCGCGGCTAAAATTGTAGTAATATCTGTAATACCAATAGCTCTGTCACAGGGTATAGGTTAGGTATAAAATACACTTGTACTGCCTTGCGGTAAAAGCCGGCTTTTATAGCGACATGGTAGATTGCTCGACTTTAGATCGAAAGGTCCCGGGTTCGATCCTCAGCCGGGGCATGAGATTTTTTAAGATTTTTTAAGAGTCCGTGACAAATGGCGTTCAACGTAAATGACCCACATGTGCATCAGAACTCCTTAAGTCTCATTTCCAGTGATTCTTGTAACTCCTGAGAATTCGAGGACGAATTCAATATAGAGGGGGAGGTTGTTGAGTTATTTGTCACGGACTCTTAAAAAATCGCATGCCCCGGCTGAGGATCGAACCCGGGACCTTTCGATCTAAAGTCGAGCACTCTACCAGGTCGCTATAAAAGCCGGCTTGTACCGCAAGGCAGTACAAGTGTTTTATACCAAACCTATACCCTGTGACAGCTCTTTTAAATATTTTGAGTAGTGTAGTTTCCGGATCAGTGCGAGGGGTACATGGATTGAAAAAGGCCTGAGTACGGGGAAATTTGAACACCTGATCACACTTCCATTTTGGGGGGTCCATGTCTGTGTGTCTAATGTTTTGAATTTGTTGACGTTTATTTGGTCCACGAGTTTGGTACTTTGGCCGCCTTACTTTAAGCCGTTCTAAAAGTAAAACGAAAAGCTCATTAAAATGTGAGTGAATCTAAGAGGAAAGAATCTCTTGCTGATCCCCCCACACTCAACCACTCTCTCTCCAGCCCGCCTTGACAGTCTAGACGGGCGACGGTACTGGGTTTAATTTTCAGTGCCCGGATGTAATACGGGCAAGGATGGGCTCACTTTTGTGCTTGCAGTAGGTGCGGGTGGGGAATCTTTGGATATGTGTTCTCTAGTCTTTCACTTCTCCTTCCGTTCTTTCTTTCTCTGTCTTTAGGAGACAGTTCGATGCAGACACAAATACTGGCTCAAAGGTCCGTTTAACCCAAATCAACCAACCAACCAATTCGCCATCCTTCCTTTGTTTCCACTTAAACAATGAAAACACAGACGTGGCAACAATTATCATGGCTTTATTTGCAATATGCAATAGATATATCCATTCTTCTTTAGATGTTTCAGTAAAATCAGTACTGATTGTTAAGTGTACAGGATAATGGACGAGCCCTTATGGCGAGTCCAATTATCCTGTACATCTAACAATCAGTATTGATATGTACTAATACATCTCAAAAAGAAATAAATATATCTTTTTAATCCACAGCTTTATTGATCTTTTCTAAATCAAATAATTAAACCAATAAAAAATATATTTTATCTTCTTTATTTATTTTATGTAATTCAATCTGCCTCTCCTTGTCTGGAAAATGGACCTTCCTGCCTAATGCAATAAGGTCATCAGTTACCTGACCAATCAGAAACGGCTTGAGTGATCAGATGGAAATTTGAATCAGAATGTCTCATTTTAAGGTTGGTCACAGGGGAGGAAAGACAGAAAATTGGGCTGCAGTTTAAACAAATTTTGTTGGGAAGCTCTGCTGTTCTGTTTAATCACAAAGAAAATGTTTGTTCAGGGTATTCATTAATATCAATTTGTTTGGGTTATTTCAATCAGGTATGTTTTAGTGTTCTTGTTTTTCTACTACCAGGTATGCTGTTTATGATCCATCAGAACCCATAACATAGACTTTTTTTCAGCTAAAACAAATGTTGTGCTACTGAAATAACGTGGCTGGTGTACCTTTTTATATGGATTACCAACAAGTTTCAGTGCTTAATTTTAGCATTTTTCTACTAAAACTTATGTTGTAGGGACTCATCTAATTGATGATTAACCACAACATAGGTTTTAAGATGTATAGGTACACATCCAAGTTTTTCTGCCATTTATGCAAAAGCAACAAATTGCTTCTCTGGATGATGTAGCTCTTCCCAGTAGTTTATTCTTAAAGGAAAGAATTTGCTCCTAAATGAGCAAGGAGTAAATTACTGCTTTCAAGAGTTGTCCTCCATTAAGAAGACAGGCAAAAATGAAAATGGCAGAGTAATACTGTGACCTTAATTCAGTGCTCATTTTCTGAACAAAAAGTTGGTAAGCATCAATAACTCTGAGGTGAATCTAATGCAGTCATATGATTTATACCATGTCAACTTGAGTACGAAATATTTCGCAATGAGAAAGGTCTACACTGGTAAGGGTGGTATAAAATAGTTATACCATGGTTTGTCTGCCTGTAAGGGAGATAATCCACGAGCTTAAGCGAGTGGATTATCTCCTCTTACAGGCGGACAAACCAGGGTATAACTATTACCTGATGGATTATTTTCATATAAAATATGTTGTGGAGACTCATTTAAGCAAGGGGAGTCAAATGAATACCCTTGTATAGTTCTGTGGCCAAAAGGAAAACAGCAGACTTTACTAAGTTTGTTTAATTGCGGCTCTTAATGATTGGTCTATTCAAAACTGTACATGATAACTGTACATGATAACAGTGCATGATAAGTATACAGTTATCAGCATTTCTCAGTACTGGCAACTTCAAAGAAAAGTACTGTCAGTTGTGGATGAAAAGAATATATACAATAGTACATATCTATATAGTACATCTACATATGAGCCGCGAAACGACAAAACCAACAGAGTGGGTGTGCGCCCAGCACAAACTCAGATCAGCCTGGGCGGATGTCCAGTCTAAAGAGAGTATTTGTTGTCCGCATGGAGCTACCTCAAACCCTTCGCTACCCTTTAAGCACATAGCAAAGAGTCTGGTAAGACAGCGGGATGTCCATGCTGATCTGAATCTGCTCTAGGCGCACAGCCACTTTGTTGGTTTTCTCGTTTCGCGGTTCATATTCGGTTTCTCGCCTTAAGAATACATTAATTGATCTGAAAGGACACTCATTTTAGATTTTGAAGATAAGCAAGATCGAGAAAAAAAAATAGTTGATATGACTGCTAATATACTCGAAAAATATATTAAAGGGTCAAACTTTTACCCAGCGATTATTTATTTTGGAAGCTCAAAAATATACATTCATCAACGTATGGCTCTTTGAACATACCCTGAGTAATTAATTAAAGCGTTTGACACCATCTAGCCTTTCGCACACAGTACTGAATACTTCATAAAAATGCATCGAAATACTCTGGGATATTTTTGTTGTGTTTTTCCGTCCTTGAAAAAACGAAGGCACTAACCTACGATAGTTGATATTGTGTATGTAGGATTTGCTGCACCTTTCAAATAGGTTATCTGCGGATTATACCAATATAGTAAGGGCATACTTCTTCGAAGCAGATTGTAAAGTTACTTTTTTTTTGCAAAGTTACTTTCATAAATAGTTTTACGAAATGGATCGCATCGTCGACTATTTCAAGTCGAAATTGCTTTTAATTCTTTTCAGTCAGTAGGGTACAGTCTTTAGGGTAACTGTGGTAGTAAAACATTCACGGAAATTGTGGCTTATTAATCACGCAGCAATAATTTATGAGATCGTATTTTCATTGAAGTATTTTTCTTCCAGTACAGTATATGCACATAAGCTGAGTTCCTGCTTTTGATACTTGTTGGTGAAATATTTCGTGTCAGGATTGTCTTTTTTTACGCATTCTAACATTCATTTAGATTCAGTTTTTGTTCCTAAATGGTTTAATATAGTTTTTTGTGGGTGTAGGACATTATTTGACAAAGTTATCAATTTTCAACTGTTTCAAGAATTATAAATTCACTGTATTTTCCAGTTTTCCAGCATATCTACTTTAGGCAGTTACTATACTCTCATGACTTTTCACAGCAAAAACGTTTTGCATGACTTTGAGGTGAGACGACCAAGCCATAGATTTAGTATCTATAATTGTTGGATTCAGATCATTTTTTAGAAGTGGCTTAGAAATTTCATGAGGAAGGATATTATAGTGCCTAGATTCAGTTGATCAGCTCTGAGAGCTAAAGTTTTGTTGTATTTATTCAGAATAGGTTTGGCTAAGAATGAAAATGTGACTTCTGATTGATATAGTAAGGTGATGATAATGATCATGCTGCGCGTGTAATTTGTATTTTAGGAAGTTTTGTAAATTACGGAAATAGTTGTAAATTACGGAGGTTGCACTGGTGTACGTCTATTTGACGTCGAGTGGCGTCAGTTGCATTCATGTTATTGCGACGTCAGTACATTTTACATTAGTTTCTTGTTTACGTGGCCTATAGAATTAGATTAATTTGTATAGAACTTATTTACATACTCGACGTCAATGGACGTCATAGCATGCACCGCATTAGGGTTTTCCTTATGTTATAAATGGTATCATTTGGTCGTCATGCGTTTGATTTGCCTTCACTAGATGACGTCATATGGTATAACATCATTGGCGTCATGATGTCAGATCAAACGTAATGACCCCAAATGTATTAGAAATACCTATTAAGCTATTCAAAGGATATATTGTATGGCAAATGATCATACGCTTAGTTTTAAAAAGTGAATTAATACACGTGAAAGTTAGATTTTGGTAATTGTGTCTAATGTAAAAGGTCATTGTTTGGATCATTCATGTTTTATGTGGGATATGTCTTGGTTGTATCTGTTGACGTCAGTATACTTCTTGACAATGTTTTACGCCAGATCCTTCGACGCACATGTGGTAGGATCTGCGTTTCTTCATTGACGGAATTGGTAAGCACGATTTTAGCTTTACATCGTGTGCGCGAGTTGTATCTAGTGACAAGACTGGCGTGTGCTCGTTATGTTCGGCATTTGCCGAATGCGTTGTATCGGGTATCCAAGACAGGCCTGGGTCTTACGTATTGTTATTATGTTGTTATAATGTATTAAGTGTAAGTTCGTTGTTTTTAGCCACTTCAAGTCCGGCAGTCAACTGTTTGGGCTGAAAGCCACTTCTCACCTGGAAATACCACATTACATCTCTAGGTTAATACCAACCCGTGTAGTAGTACAATTACAACGCAGCTTACGCAAGAGTCCCAAGCCCAGGCGGGACGCGTTTGATACTGGCGTAGTCAACCACTGTCGTGGATATAATTGCTGATAGCGACAGGGACATTGTGAACCAGTAGTGTTCGTCAATTAGTGTAATAGATAATATAGCGAGTCGACAGCACTGGCTAAAATTATCCATAAGTGTGCACTGTGGAATAAGTCTCTGATGGAACCAATGGAGTGACCAGTGTAAGATCGCCGGCAACGCTAGAAAGACCTTATTTTTTCAGGGTTGAGCCCAGTTCACGTCTTGTGTTCTGTGTTTATTTTTTTTAGTTCATGCCGCTGAGCCGAGTACGGTGTTAACGTCAGTGAGTAATCAGTTTGAGTAACATACGCAGACCGATTACAGATTTGGAACAAGCATCTCACTTGGGCCAGCGACATGAGCTGACATGTGTTGTATATAATTGTAGTTGTGTCAGTTGTAAATTATATTGTTTGTATATAGAACTTACGTTAGCATATATAAATTTCCAAAATTCTAATGATGTTGGAGTTTCATTGCTAATATTGTACACTGGTCGATAACACCATTAACCGGAAGTCACCCTCCGCCGCCCTGGCGACGCATAAGGCTCTGCACCCGTGTGTAAAACCTTCTACGTAACAAATAGTCTAGTCTTGTCTATTCCACAAACGTGTGAGGTCGTTGCGGCACAAACGATGATTATACAGCAGTCCTTTTCCACTTAGTCATGTCTGCAGCTTCCCTAGTTGAGCTACCGAATGCCGTGCCTGTACATTCCTTATTATTGTCTTCCTACCTATTCTTCTGTTTACCTCTCTTTCTCTTTCCTTTCATGTGCCCTGCAAACTTGTCTTTGCTAAACCAGAATACCTTGTGACGTGGCAAAACCACTCCCAGTTTCCGTTTCTTGACCGAGGTCAGGAGTTCGTCATAATCTCCTATGGCAGCTTAGATCTTACTGCGCACCTCCTCATTGTTTATATGGTCCTTGTGCGAAATAAATGTTCAGTAACCTTCGGTACCATCTCATCTCAAAGGCCTGCGTTCTTTTCTCTAGCTCTGCGGTCAAGGTTCATGACTCACAGGCATACAGAAAAATGGATGTGACAAGGGAACGCATCAGTTTCACCTTTGATCCAAGAGATATGTTGCTATCTCTCCATATTGGCTTCACTCTCTATTCATGTTCTTCTGTTAGACATTTTCCAGCTTTGTCCTGGCTAGTTGTGGATCTATTCTATTTCTCTGAAGTTTGATCCTTCACCAGCTTCTATGCTTTCTTGCTGTTGTGTTTGTTCAGACATGTTACAATCTCCTCACACTGAGTACCTTCCAGTCTTCTTTTGTTTCTTCATTGCCTTTTGAGCCTTCTTGTTAGCCTTTTTGTATTCTTTCTCTCCTTCTTCATACCGCGTCTTCTTCAAATCCTTCCTCTAATCACATAGGTCAAGAGTAGCTCTGATGACCCAGGGCTTTTTCTTGTGACGTTCCTTCCCAAGTAGCTCACCGGCTTTGTCTGTCACCGCTGTATTGTGGGTGATAATCATGCTATCTATGTCTTTATCATCATCCCTTAAACTAATGAGTGGTGCACTTTTCCCTCGTATTGCTGCTCGGAACGTTCCTGTCACATCTGGGTTTCTTAACTTCTCAAGGTCAAACCTAAGTCTTGGCTGGGTTACGCTTTCAGGCCTTCCTTAGACAACTTTTGAAGGTCGTCATCACCAGGTCATAGTCAAAGTCATTTCAGAAGTCTGCTACAGGAAGACTTCTTTTCTTATGGATGGTAAAACAAAAAGAGATATTACAAAGGGCTGCCTTTTAAATGACAATACACAGAGGGAAATATCGTTATTGGTGTTTAGAGATATAATAATATCAGTGACAGATCTTTTTGGATGAACATCGTACTTAGTAGGTACATATATATAGATCTTGGTAAGAAGAATGTCCTTACAGGAATGGTTTTCCCATTTGTCTCAGCTGAACAAAATACTGAAACCAGGGTTTTCATTCAAGTATGTTGTCGTGGAATTTCCACGTTTCATATTCACAAATCGTTTTTGCAGTCGGGTTTGCTTTGCGTCTCTTAATGTTCCTAGGTGTGTCTTGGTATTTTTATTTATTTTTACAGGTATGGATACGTTTACTGGTATGGATGAATTTATATTACTACTGATCGTTCTTAGTGTTTATTTGAATTGCTCACTGCGTCCATCCGTTTGCACAACCTTTTCTTATTTATTTTTTTTTTGCTGTTTTTTTTTTAAATCTTCTTTGGTGTATTTACCTAGTTGTGCACTTGATTATGACTTTTTTATCGTGTAACTTCATTTATGTCATATAATATACGCTCAGAAACCTGGATGTTCAATTAGCAAGTTCCCATAACAAGACGAATTAGAACACTACCTCCCGTAAACAAATGATAAAAATGTAAATCTAAATTGATCATGTATATTATTTTAACCATCCAATAAGAAGCACTATCTGTTTTACAACTTCTTGACCACCCAAGTATCAAAAATATCATGGCTTGTAACGCCACTATGTTCAGTCTGACAGTCAAGTCTATTATACTAGGTCAGTTAAAATGTTTTTGTTGTGTGCTCACAGGCGGTACGGATGTTTCACATGGTTCTGCAGTTGATAAATCTGTAAGAAAAGTAAAGCAAGAGCAAAGTATTATGGAATATGCATAACATAACACCAGACTTCATTGGAACACCATAGCTTGATTAAACATACCGTCTACTTTAATCAGCTGTATAAAGACTGCCCGTATTTTATTATAGCGTAGTCTTTCAAATGATGGTGCACGTTTCGAATTACTTAAAAGAAAATATCGATTTGTTTTAGCGAAATCATACCTAAAACTTCCATTACGGGTCATGAACAAACATAATCAAAACGAGTCTGCAATTTACGTGCTTGTGGTGTGATCCACCCATGCTGCCAAATGTAAATGGTAAAGAGCGATGCTAACTGCTCGAGATCATGTGATTACTTCTCTGGTCTATGCCCCTTTATCAACAGAGTTCGTGTGGTTAAGCCAATCATGGTTGATAACTGCTTCTCTGTTTAACTGCTTGTCGGTGGGTCGGGCATCAGACTTAATGAAGGACCTGACATAAAGATATGTATTCTAGTTGGTTAGAGCCGCACCTTTCTTGTCTGTTGCTTAACCATTCGGGGCTCAACTGGTGGATTTCTTTGACTCCAACACTTGACGCCCTATGGATCTCCACGTGTTGCAATACGTTGTTGCTGTCGAGTCTTATTGTTTCATTCATCATAGGTCATATCCGTGACACTTTTGTTTCCTGTGATGATCTATTGATGGGTTAGAAAACCTTAATGCGGACCAAACAGCAAATTAAAAGTTTCGAACCACAACAGAAGCTGAATGCGAGGGTTTGGATCCAGCTCCAGTAAAACTAGTTTAAATCCCCTGGTGATCTATTACTGAGTGTTCCTCGCGTTTGTTCAACCATTACAATATATATAGGCCGCCGACTTCACTTCGAACTATAGATCGTACTATAATTAATACATCTGTTTACGTAATTGGCACCGGCAGAAAGGACTAACGTAATATTACGTGACCTTACTAACGGTACTGTTCCTCGACTCGCAGTAACTGTAGATCTAGCTAGTTTCCAGCTACTCATCATAGAAAATAGTGGCGGACAATAAACATTGAACCCGACTGGTCAGTTCTTTAAAGTGAGAGGAAATGCCACTTAACGCAACAGCCACCTAATATAGGCTATAGATCCAAGTGAAATCAATCATATTCGTATCTGTAAGTATACATGAACAGGCGTGTTAGCGTCATTTACCTGCATGTGATACTTTTTCGTGGTTGCTCTGTATGTGATATTTAAAAAATATGAATCCTGCGACAATCAATATTATAGCTACTCCTGTCAAACAGCCCAGTACAAGTCCAACAATCTCCCCACCTTTAAGGCCAGTGTCATCTAAAATAACAAAATAAGCATAGGTTCAAATCGTGTAATTACATATTAAGCACTGAACTCCAGAAAATTGCTTGGAAAAAGAAGTGTGATTGTATTTTATAAAAGTGCAGTACCTTATATATATAGAATAAAATGGCTAAATACGATTCCACGATACAAGCATTTTATTTTACTTTCCAACCAGTTTCACTATGTAATACAGATCATCAGGGAATACAATATCTAAAATATATATTTGCTTAAGCCGATGCTCAAGGACGTTATCATGTTGCAAGTGTAATAACATTCTCAGTCATCCTAAGTATGCGTGGGTTTGATCCTTGATTTATGTCAGATCTGGGTATCATGCCATTGACAGGTGTTGAGGCCATACCAAAATCGTCAATGTCACTGCAGTGCAGTATTTTCTGGTCCTTTTGATCATTGAGAGCATCTATTTTATTTTTAGACAGCGGTGCTGCTGAATCCCGTATGACAGAGCGTTTTTGTTATTCCTTACAGCTTGTAACAGCACTTCATAAGTAATAGATATATCCATTTTTTAGATGTATCAGTATATATCAGTACTGATTGTTAGGTGTACAGGATAATGGACGAGCCCTTTAGGGCGAGTCCAATTATCCTGTACATCTAACAATCAGTACTGAGGTGTACAGGATAATGGACGAGCCCTTTAGGGCGAGTCCAATTATCCTGTACATCTAACAGTCAGTACTCATACTTACTAATACATCTCAAAAAGAAATCAATCCACAGCTTTATTGAACTTTTCACCTAAAACAAATAATTAAACCAATAAAAATATATTTTATCTTCTTTTTTTTTAGTTTATCTAAATCAACCTGCCTCACCTTGTCTGGAAAATGGACCTTCCTGTCTGATGCAATAAGGTCATCATTTACCTGACCAATCAGAAACGGCTTGAGTGATCAGAGGAAAATTTGAGACAGAATGTTTGTTTCATTTTAAGGTTGTACACAGGAGAGGAAATACCAGAAAATTGGGCTGCAGTTTAAACAAATTTGGTTGGGTAAGCTCTGCTGTTCTATTTAATCACAAAATAAAATATTTGTTAAGGGTATTCATTAATCTCATTTTGTTTGGGTTATTTTAATCACGTATGTTTTAGTGTTTTTTTTCTATTACCAGCTATGCTGTTTATGGTCCATCAGAACCCATAACACAGAGGGGTTAACCGTTTGTTTTTCAACTAGAAAAAAATGTTGTGCTACTGAGAAAACCTCGCTGGCGTGCCTTTTTATATGGATTACCAACAAGTTTCAGTGCTTAATTTTAATATTTTTCTACTAAAGCTTATGTTGTAGGGACTCACCTAATTGATGAGTAACCATAACTTATGTTATAAGATGTATGGGTACACATCCAAGTTTTTCTGCCATTTATGCAAAAGGAACAAATTGTTTCTCTGGATGATGTAGCTCTTCCCAGTGGTCTACTCTTAAAGGAAGGAATTTGCGCCTAAAGGAGCAAGGAGTAAATTCCTGCTTTCAAGAGTTGTCCCCCATTGAGAAGGGAGGCAAAAATGAAAATGGTAGAGTTGCTGACCCAAAGTAATACTGTCACCTTAATTCAGTGCTCATTTTCTGAACAAAAAGTTGGTAACCATCAATAACCTCTGAGGTAAATCTATCGCAATCATATGATAAAATGGATTATTTTCATATAACATATTTTGTGGAGACTCATTTAAGCGAGGAGAGTCAAATGAATACCCTTAACAATTATTTCTTGGCCAAAAGGAAAACAGCAGATTTTAATAAGTTTGTTTAATTGCAGCTCTGTAATGATTTGTCTATTCAAAACTGTACAGATAACTGTAAATGATAATACTTCATGATAACTATACAGTTATCAGAATTTTTCAGTACTGGCAACTTCAAAAAAAAGTACTGTCAGCTGGGGATTAATAGGATTTATTGATTTGAAAATGATTATAGCACTGCGACATTTATGTGCACTGTCCAAATTATGCCAAACACTGTATACTTGATGTGTAGATGTCCAGATGTTAGCATCAATAACTTGTCAACGGATAAAATTCAAATGTCAATGCATAAGTTTTATTCATTTTATTATATTGGATCAGACTTTCCTTCCCGTGGAGATAAAAGTAAAAAGTATGCAAAGACCAGGAACTGAAACAATCAAAATCCAAATCCAGCCCTCCAACCATAAAACCATATACCATAAAACTTCAAAATGAAGATAAACTGTTATGTCATGCATGCGATTTGATTTATTTGTAGTTGTTAGAAACATACAGCATATAATTTTTCGAATTTACATTTGTATAGAATGTTTTTTTTTATGTTACTACGTGCACACTAAAATCATTTTATTTAGACACTGACAATCGAATGTCGTTTTTCTAACACTGATAAATCAAAGAATATGTTAATGGCTCTTTGGACTTTTAGACAGCGACAGTCAGCTGTGAATATGCGTATTAAATCGCATACTGTGCGTTCTTATTTGTTGCTGCAAACAAGGATACAGAGCCATGAAAGTAACCTGACTTTCTTCTGAATCCTATTTGTATAAAGTAATGATTTATGCAGTTTAGAATTCTAGTTTTTGCGTTATTATATAAACAAAATCAAGCTTAAAGCAAATCTATGTTTTGTCTGTGAGGAAAGATTTAGGTATTTTTGCGTTGAACTGGCTTATATGCCCCCTAAATGCTAAGTTTGATAGCATTAATAAATATAAACAAACAGCCTCTAACAAAGTAAGTTTAATATCTTCATACCATATTTATATCTCAGATTGTCGTCTGTACACAAAAATTAAAATAGAGGGATAGAGGACCGGTTGAAATATTTTGAACGCCGCGAAAGCACCAAACTTTCGTCATCTAAAGTATTTTATTGATAAAACAAAATCAACAACAAAAAACAAACATAAAAAAACCAAAGAAAAAACTAGAAAATTGTGTCTGTAAGACATTAATGATGCCCCCGTGCAGCGCCTGTCACATGATATGTATATATCCATAAAGCACCTACAAAGAATCCATTGAAAACATAACCTGCCATGAAAAAACTGCCCAAAATGAATAAGTTAAAAAGGCTGTGATTCTGTCAAAATTAATTTTAGACCTATCAATATGCCTCATCATATCTTCAAATATGTCCACCATATGTAGACAAGGTTTGAAAAAGATCCATTGAAAACTGTGAAGCAAGTTGATAACACAAAATCCATACCCTACAATGCAAAATTTCCCTAGAATGACTAAGTTCAAAAGGCCATAATTCTGTCAAAATTAAATCTAGTGCCATCAAAACCCACATGCACATTTTCAATACATTCACAGCATGTATGCAAAGTTTGAAAAAGATCCATTGAAAACTGTGAGAGGAGTTGATTACAAAAACTCTAGACCCTACAATGCAAAAATTGGCCTAAAATGACTAAGTTCAAAAGGCCGTCATTCTGTCAAAATTATTTCTAGGTCAAACAAAAATTTACATGCACATCTTCAATATGTCCACAACATGTACGCAAGGTTTAAAAAAGATCCATTGAAAATTGTGGGAGGAGTTGATTACACAAACTCTATACCCTACAATGCAAAAATTTGCCTAAAATAACTAAGTTCAAAAGGCCGTAATTCTGTCAAATTAATTCTAGGTCAAACAAAAATCCACATGCACATTTTCAATATGTCCATAACATGTATGCAAGGTTTGAAACAGATCCGTTGAAAACTGTGGGAGGAGGTGATTACACAAACTCTATACCCTACAATGCAAAAATTTGCCTAAAATGACTAAGTTCAAAAGGCCGCAATTCTGTCAAAATCAATTCTAGGCCCAACAAAAATCCACATGCACATCTTCAATATGTCCCCAACATGTATGCAAAGTTTGAAACAGATCCAATGAAAACTGTGGGAGGAGTTGATTACACAATCTCTATACCATAAAGCGTGACGAACAGACAGACGGACGGACAGACAGACAGGGGCAAATCTTAATGCCCCCTGACTATCGTCACGGGGACATAACTAACGCAAAGCATGTTTCTTTTGCTGTCTTGGATGAAGTGCTAGCTGATATAATTATGGATGGAACATTGTCTTGTGCACATTTTATTCTCATAACTTATTTTACCAGTTTCCGGGACCTGCTAAAACTAGACCTTTTAGGGCAGAATTTGAAAATTAGTTGTGTCGGTTCCTGATCATTGCATTCTCATCTGTTTTGTTCTGAAGAAATATAACACAAACTTAGATAAGGGTCGAGTCGGGTAACTTCGGACAACGGGTAAATTTGGACATACCATTGCAAACACTGACAACCCAGATGAGAGGCTCATAATGAGCCGTCTCAGCAGGATTTTCATTGTTTGCACAGTCAATTTTGTTTTAGTTCCAAACAACTGACATACAAAAGAAACAATGTCATTGTCCGACTTTACCTGTTGTCCGAATTTACCTATAGTTGTGTCCTGATTGGCACCAGATGACCCTGATCCTGATGATCCAGATCCCGTGCCCGTCGACGATGTACTGTCGCATGTTGGTGGCGAGTTACTCCAGGTTTGATTAGCTTGGCATGTAGAAATTGAAGAACCAGTGAGAGTATACCCACTTGTACATGTGAATGTTGCCAGCTGACCAAATGTTTCTCCTCCAGGGGTCGAAACGGCGCCGTTGGTAGGGTTAGCTAAAGCTGGACAAGCTGTTTAAGGGAAGCAAATATAAACATTGATGTAGTTAGGGTATGTTTTATTACTGATATATACTAATGAGCCTAGAAGATGCTAGTATCACTATCTTGGGACGTGTGGGACCAACAGGGATTATTCAAATTACTGCCTAATCTTATTCCTAGTGGGTCATCATACATATGCCCAGCTGAAATGAGTATATCCAGATCGACGCATTGAAATAGCCTTGCTGCACTGATTGCTACGTGTATCTGACATGACGAAGTGTTATGTAGAATAATTACACAGAAATGTTCTCAATTTATAACACTGAAGGCTTATTTACTAGGCGACTCAAGAATTTTAACGTCATGAAACTAAACCCAATTCACAACGACGCAAAGAGGCCATGTTTGCACTTTTACAGTGTCCAGAAATAGAGGCTTCAGCATTTACTTAGCAAAATATGAATGTTTTCTTTTCGTCAAGCTAATGACGTCTCACTTTGTCTGTGAAAAATGGCCAAATGCCACCAAGATTGCCTGTAGATGTTCGAACGTATGACTTAAGATACGTTTTAGACAATTCCAACATGCCAATCGCTTATGCGACGGGCTTTATTGATATAGGAAAGAAAACATCAAAAGGCAACAGCAAAACGGCTAAGAACATGGTATTTGTAGAGAAATAAAATAAAACCAAACACACAAATGTAACCCTCTCAGTGCTGGATCAATAATCTAAATGAAAATGAAATGCATATTATAAGCTTTTTGCTGTTGTTGTTGTTTGTTTCTCTTTATAAGGCTTTGCTTTCTGTGAAATACTCCTTTTGTCTTTGTATTTATAATTTCGTATGAGAATATAAATGTACCTATATCGAATTTAGTGAATACGACTAAGTGATACTCCGCAAAAGCAGACGTATTTCACTCGTCAATTTTTCCTGTGTATTTTTTAAGGAAGGGGCAGCCAAACTGAATGCAACTACATTGTCAATCCCTACGGGGTCAGTTTGAAGAACTACAGGGGAAATATAATACCCTGATCATTTGTCGTAAGTTTCAGATAAAATGCTTTAAACACTGATGTTATATAGATTTTTTCATGAATTTTCACATGCGGGGGCAGGGCAGATAACCCCATGGGGTAAATGTTGTGAATCGCATATGGCTTTTATTACTCTGATCATTTGCTGTAAGTTTCAGAAAACCTGTTTCAAATTCTGATTTTATAAAAGATATTTTCATGATTGTTTACATGTGTATAGCCCCAAGGGCAGGACCAGATAACTGCGTAGTGCAAAAATCTAATGATATGCAAAGCGTGTGATAATTTGATCATTTCTGTGATTCTGTGAAGTTTACTAATGGTACACCAAATAGTAAAGGAAGCAGAATCGGAAAACCATTTTTGTATTTTGACACGTGCCATAACTCTGTCAGAAATAATCGAACTTTGTCCATAAACAATCCCATGCTATATATTCTTAGTATGAATATGCGACATTTGAATGAAAGCTATTCATAAATACTTTAAGTTATCGAACCGAAACGAATCGCGAACGGACGGACGTACTACGGACGGACGGACGGACGGACAGACACAAGGAAGGCCAAAGTGGAAACATTATACTCCACCACTAGCGTGTGGCGGGGTATATAACGCGCCTTTCTATAAATAACTTCTTCAGTATCAATACACCCCAAAAGTTTGAAAGACAAAGGGTGAGTGGCAGGTCTCGGCAGTTAGTGAGCATCCCTCTCAGAGCATGGTAACGAAATGAGTCATGTTTAAAAGAAATACGGCGGCGATGTGGACGTGCGTAGTTTGCAAATTAACATAACGTCAGAAACAATCGAGCTAACGTATCGTCCGAAATAGTTTCCATTGTTTCGATCAGTATAATGTTTAACGGAACACGTGTATGAAAAGTTTATGACATGTCTAGTACTTAATTACAGCTTCATATTGAGCTAACCGAGTATATATGCCTGGCAACGGGACACTAGATGTGTAGCCACAATTATCTTGGATACCGGTCTTAGATACGCATTCCCATAGCATCTTAATTGTGACAAGTGAAGGCCTGGTCAGTCCGATCTTATGCGCAGATTGATTTAAATATTATCGATACTTAAATGATTAGATTGGCTATTACTAAAACCTTGAACCGCACTGCACCGCACCGCACTGGGGTAAAATAGAGTACTGCTCCGCCGAAGATTTCCGAACCCTACCGAATTTTACGAAGTACCGTAGGCAAAGGGTATGTTACTTAGTATATGCTAATTCTGCGGATACTTTCTTTCTTATTAGACATGTAAATGTATTGGAAGTATATCATAATTATATTACGCTGAAACCTTAATTGCCCAACCTCGAAAAGGCTGGTAGTATCAGTTTTATCCATTTCAATAAATTATCAAATAACTATCTCATGGTTATTCCTGGTGTTTAAATTTGGTTAGCTTTACTGATGAAAATGCCTGAGATAGAGATCTTCCTTCAATATATATTTTGGTTTTTAAGTATATTTATCCGTATAAACAAATCGCATATACATATATACCCATCGGAAAAACATTCCTACAAGGGTTTGAAGTTACTCTTATAAGTATGTGTGTGTTGAAATCAAAAACACATGTATAAATTCTGTGAAGAAAAAGCCCTGACAGCATAATGTAAATTTGCCATATAATTATGCATGCATAGAACATATTCAAAGTATTTACACTGAGAGTTGCTTGCAGAAAATAGAAAAGTGTACCTATGTGTATATATATATCATGTATATTGAGATTTAGAAGTGTTTTCTTTGAAAAAAAATCGAAGTATTTCGAAGTAAAGTAAATTTTTATCATAGATTTATTATTTACTCCCACAAGGAAAGATAGAAACACATCTGTATATAGGGATGACATATAACGCGAGTGCGGTAAAGTTCGGAATTTACTCGACACTGTACGGCAATTTCCGTAAGTGCGGTACAAGGTTTTAGCCGGTGCGGTGCGGTGCGGTACACGGTTTTAGAAACAGCCAAAAGATACCTTTTTACACGAAGCCACCCAGTCGTACTGCATGAAACAATAAATCTGTTCAAACATATACTCAGATTCTTCATTTACTTTCGAGCTAGCCCACTTAGATTCTAAGTGTATCCAGTATTCCCTATAGATCTGGGGATCGCTGGTTCGAACCCCAGTCACGATGGATTAATTTTCACTGACTTCTGACAGCAGTGACCGGACTGGCCCAGTGTTGCGTATTTTATTGCCCTGGCGGTAGTTAGTGAGGCACTGGCTACAAGGACTACGGCAGGCACTCTTGCAAGCTGAGCACCTAGCTTCTCTGCACAGACATGTGCTTAGCACAGCTTTAATGGTCCAAGACGTGTAGTCAAACGGACAATTAGGCAAAATAACCCTGTAAACACCAAGTTTCCAGAATTTGGATACAAATCTTTTGCTGTTAACCTTCACAGGTTTACCCAAAGAGGGTAACCGTACTACCATCATGGGTTCACTTTTTCTTCCGATAAAAGGCCATCGGCCAAGTGTCACCCGACGTTTGAAATGTGTCACAAACTGCAGCCCTTTATTCTGTTTCAGAGTAACTGTATGGCCAAAAACAGAAAGTATGTGTATTACAGAACTGGTAAGGAAATAATAACTGAACATAAGCAAAGACATATACCCAATTACAGGGCCTCTTTATAAAATACTTAAGTTCAGAACGGGGCATAAATGTGTAAAATCAGGTTACAGAAATTTTAGGCCCTTACAAAATGCCCAAACCATCAAGACTGTATACCCAGTAACAAAATAACAAGGGCCATACTCCTGCTAATATGAATTTGATGAAAAATGAACAATGCATTTATAAAAATTCAGCCCATTAATATGAATAGTTCTGGAGTTATCCCTTTACCTTTAAGAGTGTCTATTATCTATGAAAGGGGAATAACTCTGTCACTTATAATTTAGCACATCCTAACAATAATCAGAATAATCAATTTACCAAATGCTAATAGCATACCAAATTTCAGCTCTCTCGGTCAAATGGTTCAAAAGTTGGAAAAATGCCAAAAACGTCAAAGAGCCATAACTTTGTAAAAACATAGGACAATTGAAATTCCAAAATCACATCATGGTGAAACATTCTGCAAAATTCCAGATCAATCTGATATAAGATGTGGCAGAAGTTGCGGGGACAAGGTCCGAGCCAGCAAGGGCCGCAACTCCATTAAAATGGCGGAAACAAAAATAAAAAATCACATGCACATCTTCATATCATAAAAATATAATCTGTAAAATTTCAAATCGATCCGATGAAAGATGTAGGAGGAGTTGCGGGGACGAGTTTTGGAAGGTCCGAGTCAGCAAGGGCTGTAACTTCATCAAAAAATAAAAAAACACAGGCACATCTTCATATCATAAGAATCTGTAAAATTTCAAATCAATCCGATGAAAAACGCAGGAGGATTTGTGGGGACAAGATTTCGGACGGACTGAAGAACGGACGGACGCACACACGGACGGACGAGGGTCATTTCTATAGTCCACCTCCGCCTACGTCGGGTGACAAAAAATGAGAGAGGTCTAGCAACTGAGAAGTCATAAAAATCCATATCGCTGACTGCTGAAAGCGTAATCAGATCATTGCGATGACGTGATGCAACATTAAAATTCATGCGTCGTTTTTTTTACGTTGGAGATTGGGGGAGCTGGGGGTTAGAGGTGGGGGAGGGGAGCAAACAAGTATTAAAAACATCCGCCTCCCCCATGTCAAAATCGTTCCGACGCCCCTGAATACGTATGGCTAGCGATTCCTTTCCCCATATTAAGAACTAGGCCCGCTCGTGCAATAGTTCATTCATTAACAACCAAGATAGTGTTAAGCAACATTGAAAATCTTGTGCAAAATATATATTGATATAGTCGACAAAAGACCCACAGGCACCCAGAAGATTTGTAGTGAAAAAAAAATAAAACAAACAAAAATATATATAAAAAAAAATCTGACACCGTGACACTTTATAGGGCTTCCTTCTGAACGAAATTGAAATGCATTCAGTTTATGTAATATATAATGCTTTATGTGAAATAAATTTTTATCCTTGGAAAAATCGAGCTGACGTATCGTCCAAAATGTTGTTTTGTTTTTTAAAAGAGAGCGATTTGCAGAATACAAACAATAACAGTGTTACGACATTTCTAATTTCGCATTGTCAGGCATATCGACCCGGCAGCTCCTTATTTATCCACATGCCTAAAGATTGTCGGGCCAATATAGAGCTTTTCGATTTGCCTGGCAATGCAACACTAGACATGTCATAGAATCTGAATATTAATTCAATAACGTGTTTTATACTATGCCTTAAAAACACTGCTCTGGACATTTGATGAGAATCCAACATAAGACTAAATATCGGTTACAAAAAGTAAAAAGTATGCAAAGACCAGGAACTGAAACAATCAAAATCCAAATCCAGCCCTCAAACCATAGTTGGAAACAACTAAGATTACAAATAATCAAGATACAGAGAACATATGGCCAACCGAGTGAGCAGCTTGTTCCCAAAAGGTGGCCACTCAGCAACCCAAACCGAACCAAAAATAATAAGAACATACATAAGGTAAAACATCACAGAAACTCTGACACCAAAAATAGGCAACAGAGAACCACAACAGAACTACCGCCTTGGAACGGTCAGTAATGAATTACTGGGGGGCTTAAATCGATTTTACAGGCCCAACCTTACCCTCAGTTTCTGAAGTGGTACAAAACATTTAGTTGGTTGTTCGGTTCGCATGATAACCCTCTAACTCGTCAATGAACCATCACGGTAAACACATAAATCAAATTTCAACACCATGAAGAAGCAAAGACGAGGACTCAACAGATACAACGGGCCGTCTGACAGGTGGAGATCCCTATCCTGCCAAACAACCCCACTGGAAATCTGAAGCAAAAGAAGGTCACCAGTTGAGCCCCGGTGGACCAAGCAACAGACAAAAAGGCTCCGGTCCCAACCAACTAAAATATATAGCTTTAGGTCGGGGCCATATTAGAGTCTGACGACCGATCCCCCGGTGTGCAATTAAAGAGTGCAGCAAAGTTATCAACCGTGATTGGGTTAATCACTAAGCATGCAGACTGTCGCATAACATTTAAATTATAGCCAATACGTTTGTGACGTATTATTATTTTTCGGAATTGATCAGAAAAATCAGTCCTACCCTTAATCTTTTTGAATTTGTATACTAAGTCACCATAAAATTCTGGTTCCGATAGGCCTTGGTGTAAAAGAAATTTTAATCCGACATCAAATTTTGAAACCAATTCATGGTGTCTGCGATAGAATTTAGAGAAAGCCTTTCTAAGCTTACGATACCGATAGCCCTGTTGAAGAAGTTTAGCAGTTAAACATTTATTACGAGCATTAAAGTCATCTACATGACTACACACTCTAGCAAATCTTATAAGTTGAGAAATATACACTCCACAAGTTTGCAAACTGCTTTATATGCAGTTAAATACATTCATACATGTTCAAAACCATGCCCTTCGGCGCGAACGTGATGATGACGTTTCCCTTATCGGGCGTGAAATGAGTAAAGTAGAAATGACGTTAACAATTAATATAAAGAAAAATCGACGCTCGTCTTATCATTTTCTTCATTTTCTCAGTTGCCATCAATTATAAAGAGGCTGCTAAATTTTTTCTACTCTAAACTCAATGCAGTTTTGTCTAACTTGACTTCTTAACTCAAGGTAATGTGCACTTATGAAGGGTTAATTAACAATATATAACAACAAGCTTTATTCAGTTACTGAATGCAGCTTAAACAATGTTGAGGAGCAACTGTCAAAATTATTGATTCCGGAATGAAAATTTAAAAAGATGAGAAGATTTAACTGTAGTGTCTCTCTCGGAAACTATGTTGCATACCTACTAGTGGTAATATTATAACTCTAGCCTTCCTTCGTCCGAGGGGAGACCAAGATAGTAATGTTACTACTACATACCCACAGGTTGACATGAAGGCTCTGAGCCGTCCCAGGTCGCGTTGGCCTGACACGTTCTTGTGCTGTCACCCACTAGGTTGTAACCATCGTTACAGGAGTATGTGGCTTGACTGGAATACGCAAGTCCAGAAGACAGGCTTACGGTGCCAAAACTTGGACTAGACAAACTAGGACAATCTGAAAGAAACTAAGGTGTGTTAAGTTGTATATGTTGTCTATGGCGTGTGTTGATGCATTGTAAAGCTCTTAAGATGTCGATAACTTGCACAAATGCAAGATGTCCTATAAATGCTGCATTAAATCGAAAACGACACATGTTTCATCCGGCGTATTTTATAAGTATTCTATAGGCAAATATTTACACTTGTCACTAACTTCCCTTAGGTAAACACTTTTGGAGCAGCCAGCTTCATATACCGATGAACTACAATAATTATTGCTATTGTGACGTTGTCGTCAAGCGACGACTTGAGTAAAAGAACCTCTTGGTTGTTCCATGAAACGTTAGACGGGTGTTCAACTTAATTGCCGTACACGTCGCTTCTAACTTTTCTTCGACCCATATTTTTCATATTCTACACTTAATTACCACGAAAACGGCACAGAAAGGGATTGTGGCGGTTTGGTCACCTGTTTTGCTACCCAATCTGCCTTTTGTGTTGATTTGTAAGTTTAAAATAGAATAGATAAAATAAATGCTGATGCTGTTTTTGATTATGGTAGCTCAATGACCACCTATTTGGGAAAGAGCTGCTCATTCGGTTTTCCTTGTGTGTCTTCCGTGAACTTGTGTCCATTTTCCCTATTTGTTTTGAGAGCGGGATGTGGGATTTGATTGTATTAATTCCTGATCATTGCCTATCTTTTTTAATTAGATTTTTCAGCGTTCATCTTGTGTAAAAGCAAGTGGTTGTCTACATTTTACAAAAAGCGCTTCGCACCTCATGGAATTTTAGCACCACCCTCGGGCTCATCACAAATGAACACTGTAAAATGAAACTATAATTTTTTAAATAAATGTAATAAATTAGATTTTTCAGCGTTCATCTTGTGTAAAAGCAAGTGGTTGTCTACATTCTACAAAAAGCGCTTCGCACCTCATGGAATTTTAGCTCCTCCCACAGGCTCATCACACAATGAACACTAAAAACTGAAACTTTAATTTTTAAAATAAATGTCTCCCTGAGATTAAACAAGTATAAAGTATGTCTTTCGAGTGTTTTAACAGTAAAATCTCGTAATGTAAAGACAGATTGCGTCAGGTACTTCAATAACAGATTGGTTGAGTGGGACGATTGACATGAGATTTCAAGCCGGCGCTAGAGGACGTGACTGATGTTGCACTTTTATGACTGTCATAAACGAACACAATCAAAGCAAATCCCTATTTTTGTGTACCTGGCGCAGTCCTTGCTTCCAAAGGATCTCACTTTTCAAAACTGTTTCATTTCTACTGCATCAGGTATTAAGTGTTGTGTAGTGGACATAAAACGTTTTCCAACTTTAATATTGTGCAGAATATATAAATCAACGATTCACTGTAATCATTGAGTTCATTCAGAGTTTACTGAAAATACAAATGCTTAAGCCATCGTTAGAGGGCGTGGCCGGTAGTGCAAATTTCATAACTGGTTATGGACAAACTCAGACAAACCCAGTCCAATTTTCGTTTCGTTTGTGTATTCCTTGCCTATATTGATAAAAATTATCTTACTTTATTCATAGTCCTTTTCCTATTAACCATAGTACAAATGTATGAAAAATGAAAGGTTGTTTTGTGGGATATCTGTATGCTTACGTAAAACGTCGCTTGTTAAGGCGATTATATGATAAATCGTAACTTCAAGAAAATCACTAAAAAGACTTATGTGTCTGTTGTTGTTTTTAATTCTACTAAACAGAAGTCGTAGAAATTCAATTTTCAATCGAAAATCATCCAGTTTCTTCCTATCACATTTATATCAATTATATGGGATATTTCGTGGCGTGGGTGTGTGGGCGTAATCATGCAATTTGTTTTTGTTAGATTATAAGGAAAGTTATACAGTTTGCATCAAAACAAAACCTTGGACTGTAGTAAGCACAAACAAGAGGGCCAAGAGGCCCTGAATCGCTCTGGTGATAGTTAGCAACAACTTCCAAATGGTTCTGAAGAAGAAGATTTTTGAATATTTTTACGTATTGCTATGGTTCAAACCCAGGACACCCTGAGGCGGGGCCATTTTAGACCCTGGGCCATCATTTGCATATTCTCGGTAAAGGACCATTAGGCAATGCAACATACTAAATTTCAAGCATCTGTGCCAAGTGGTTCTGAAGAAGAAGATTTATTAATATTTTTCTATGTATTTCTATGGCTCAAACCCAGGACCCTCTGGTGCAAGGCCATATTTAACCCTGGCGCAATCATTTGAACAAACTTAGTAAAGGGCAACTAGGCAATGCATCCTACCAAATTTCAAGCATCTGCACTAAGGGGTTCTTGAGAAGAAGATTTTTAAGTTTATTTTAATTTCAATCCTAAGACTCCCCGCCCCAGGGCCATTTTGGATCCTAGGGCAACCATTTACACAAACTTTTTAGGAGTCATTCAGGCAATGCATCATACCAAATTTCAAGCATCTGAGCCAAGTGGTTCTGAAGAAGAAGATTTTTGAATATTTGCTTTGTATTTCTATAGTTCAAAATCAAGACTCCCTGCTGCAGGGAAATTTGGATCCTGGGGCCATCATTTGAACATACTGGATAAAGGACTACAAGGCAGTGCTAGATATTAAATTTCGAGCATCTGAGCCAAGTTCTTCTGGAGAAGAAGATTTTTGAATATTTTTTCTATGTATTTTTATGGTTGAACCTAGGGCCTCCTGGGGCGGGGCCATTTTAGACCCTGGGGTCATCATTTGAACAAACTTGGTAAAAGACCACTAGGCAATGCTACATACCGAATTTCAAGCATCTATGCCAAGTGGTTCTGAAGAAGAAGATTTTTGAATATTTTCTATGTATTTCTATGGTTCAAACTTAGGACTCCCTGCGAAAGGGCTATTTTGGATCCTGGGGCAATTGTTTGAACAAACTTGGTAAAGGACTACTAGGCAATGCATCATACCAAATTTCAAGCATCTAAGCTTTGCGGTTCTGAGGAAGAAGATTTTTGAATATTTTTCTTTGCATTTCTATGGTTCAAACTCAGGACTCCCTGTCAAGGAGCCATTTTGGACCCTGGGGCCACCACTTGAACAAACTTGGTAAAGGACTATTAGGCAATGCTACATACCGAATTTCAAGCATCTGAGCCATGCAGTTCTGAAGAAGAAGATTTTTGAATATTTTTCTGTGTATTTCTATGGTTCAAACCCAGGTCCCCCTGGTGTGGGGCCATTTTGGACCCTGGGGTCATCATTTGAACAAATTTGGTAAAGGACTAGAAGCCAATGTTACATACCAAATTTCAAGCATCTGAGCCATGCAGTTCTGAAGAAGAAGATTTTTGAATATTTTTCTATGTATTTCTATGGTTCAAACCTGGGACTCCCTGCCCCGGGGTCATCTTGGACCCTGGGGCCACCATTTGAACAAACATAGTAGAGGACTACTAGGCAATGCTACAAACCAAATGTCACGCATCGGAGCCAAGCAGTTCTGAAGAAGAAGATTTTTGAATATTTTTCTATGTATTTCTATGGTTCAAACCTGGGACTCCCTGCCCCGGGGCCATTTTGGACCCTGGGGCCACCATTTGAACAAACTTGGTAGAGGTCTACTAGACAATGCTTCATATCAAATATCAAAACCCTAGGCCTAGCGGTTTCAGAGAAGATATCATTTAAAGCAAATTGTTGACGCCGCACGACGGACGACGCAAGACGGACGACGCGCGACGCACGACGGACGACGGACACTGGGTAATCACAATAGCTCACCCTGAGCCTATGGCTCAGATGATAAAAATGTACATACCTATGCAAAACGTCTGCGCTACAGCAGGACAGTTAAGTTTCAGAGTAGCCGTGCCCTCAGTGGCTGTAAATATAAAGCAAAAAATTAATAAGACCGTGGCCTATATATAGATGCAACAGATCCCCGATGATGTGTCTATAACAGTCGTGCCTATGTTATTAGGCAATTATGGTGAAGACATACAAAACTCAAATCAGATAGTAAAAGGCCATATGAATAGGTTTTAGTTTTAACATTTTATCAGTTCTTATTGCTTAAATTTAGCTTGAAATCTGCCAGCTAAAATGTCACATGCAATTGCAAAGTAGGGTAAAAGGCAGCAGGAACGTAAACATTCACATTCCCAATTCATTTCATGAAACCAATCCGGAGAAGCAACATGAAGCAAGAAAACTACTAATTACAGGACAACACGTTGACATATCTAAAGATCGTGTCACCTTTACTATTATATAAAACTAAGCCATCTGAGGAGATGGCAAATCCCACGAACCGAAGACAGCATGGGCCTTCATAAACACTGTGATGAGTAATACCGGTATTTTTTTTTTCATTCTTGTACGCTTCGTATCAACATTATCTGTTTAAAAGATACATGCCCATCTATACTGCCAAACTGACAAAAGAGATGAAATTGCAAACCAAAACTATATTGAGCCGCGACACGACAAAACCAAGAAAGTGGTTGTGCGGCCAGCGCAGACTCTGATCAGCCTGGGTATCCGCCCAGTCGGATCAGACTCTTTGCTGTGTGTTTAAATGATAGCTAATGTCTTAGCTAGCTCCATACGGACAGCGAAGACTCTGATATGACTCAGCAGATGCCCAGGCTGACCGGAGTCTTCGCTTGACGCACATGCACTTTTGTTGGTTTTGTCGTGTCGCGGCTCATATGTAATACAATCAGCATTACAAAATGAAATACTTATCTACAAATAACTTCTAAAAAGCAAGCTCTACAACTAGACAGCGTGACCGAAGCACATACAGTTATCGGCCCTCTGAGGATATCATAGCATGATCATCGCTGTTCTAAAAGGTATAATGGTATTCAAATTATGGAGCAGACCAAATAAATCGCAGACACTGCATAGAAACACCAACAGACAATAACTCAAACATCATAAAAGCGAGAGTTTTTGTGTTTGTTTGGAACTTAATACCCAGGACTGATTTATATAACTGACAAATATTATGAAATATTACACGAAACTCCTAAGTGCAGACATGAAATAGTACAAAAACTATCAAGGAAACATAAACAATAAGGTATGGACCAACATAACCAAGGGTTTTTTGTTAGCTGAGTTATCTGGTACCATGTGATGTTTGAGTATTTGTTGTTATATTGTAGGGGAAGGGCCGTAACTTATGTTGTGAGAGCTTGTGGCCCAACTCCATTGCTTTTGCTTATTGCAATAAAATATGATTCAACCTTGAACAAATCACGTATACAGTTCACGTATAAGACCTATAATAGATCAGAGCTGAGGACTCGACGGAAATAACGTATTGCAACACTAGGAGACCCCTGAGAAGTCAAACAACACCACTGAAATACCGAAGCAGAAGAAAACCATCAGTTAGACCCCGAACAACCAAGCAACAGACAAGGCAAAGTCCAGCCCCAACCAACTAAACTAAGTAGTTTTTTTGTCAGGCCCATCATTGAGTCTGATACCTGACCTACCGGCGTGCAATTAAAGAGGGAACCAACGCTATTAACCATGATTTGGTTAACTAATAAATATGAAGACTATAGCATTACATTTATGTTATATCCGGTACGTTTGTAACGAACGACAATATTTCTGAACTGATCAGAAAAATCAGAGCTACCTACAATTTTTTTGCATCTATAAACTAAGTCACCATAAAATTCTGGTTCCGATAGGCCCTGTTGCAAAAGACTTTTTAATCTGACCTGATTTTAGAAATCAATTCATAGTGTTGGCGATAGAATTTTGGAAAAAGCTTTCGAAGTAACCCACATGTAGATGGGCAGGCAAAATGGTTGGGTAAACGTCAAAAATGCAAACGAAATCAAGGCTTATATTAAATATCGCGCAGTTCTCAGCAGCGGTTCAAAGGACATTAATGCTGACATATGTGCTGTTCATAATAATAATCAAATGTCCTTTTCACTGTCTGCGGATGAGTTAGAAAATTTGGTGCAGGCCTGGAGTCTGTTATAAATGTACCTATATGTGGTCGACGTAAGTCTGCAATAGTCCAAGGATTGTAAAATAATCAAACAAAATAGTAAAATATGACGCAAGACATATTTCTCAGCAGATTGTGGACATGGTTGCAATTTCAAAAACATCTTTACTGCGCATTTCAGCGAAATATTTGAGCCGCGACACGAGAAAACCAACAATGTCGTTGTGCGCCCAGCGCAGACTCAGATCAGCCTGGACATGCGCCCAGTATGATCAGACTCTTCACTAAGCACTTAAAGGGAAGCTAAGGGTCCAAGCTACCGTCATGCGGACAGCGAAGACTCTGATCAGACTGGGTGGATGCCCAGGTTGATCTGAGTCTGCGCTGGGCGCACAACCACATTGTTGGTTTTCTCGTGTCGCGGCTCATTTGAATTCGAAGAAGGAACGTGCTATTTGGGTCCCGCATTTTCTTATGAAGGAGGAAAAACGCACGCGCGTTAAGATGGTGCAAAAACTTTTGAAAATGTTTCCAAGATACAAACAGAAAAAAATACGAATGTCGTGACAGGTGATGGGTCATGGCTACATTTCTTTGAATCGCATAGAAAATGCTTAACAAAGATGTCAGAAGGCCATGCATTGCTAAAGGATTGCACGTGTGAAAAATGTTAAGAATGCCATGCCTTTCACTACTAAAGGACTAACATTCCCGCACCCTGTACCTAAAGGCAAGTCAATAAATGCAAAAATGTACATAAAACAGGTCTTAGAAATCTTGTCCAATTATTCCAGAAACTGCGACTAAAGACCGGTATTCGAGGCGTGCATTTGTTACATTACAACTCCTCGAGTCACAAGGCTGGAATTGTGCCATCCCTTCCTGAATTTCTGTACTCTAGAACACGCGCGATATTCTTCCGATCTAGAACCTGAGATTTCCTTTATTTTTCCTTCCTTGTCTCGAGAAAAAATTGCTGACAGAAACTATACATCCCGCAAAGAGTTGAGAGCAGCCAAATCAACCTCCTTAGAGATATACCACTCTCGTAAAACAGCATTTTGATCATTATCTTGTTAAAAACTTTACTTACTACAATACCAAACCACAAAAGAGGTCAGCAATAAGGCATTGATGAGTTGCTTCGTCGCACTCTCAGGGACAATCTGGCTACCAGTTTCAGCCCATTTAAATCGAGAAATAACACTGTGATGAAACAAAGATAATGTGTCAGCGGATATGCAGGAGCTGAGGCACTGAAGCAAAGCAAACCACGACCAGCTGATCCTCGGTAGGCCCTGCCCTAGGCAGGAAACAGAAGTCATAAACAACTGAGTTTAATACCTTAACCGCTCAATTACACGATATTTATTTGAACATAGTCATGAAGTCAGTGTCAGTGAAAGTCCATAAACTGTTTAGCTTCTTTGGGCATTGCGTGTACCTGGATATAGATCGACGCGTTTGTTGTTTCGACATCTATCAAGATGCCAACTAAACACAGAGACAGTTGTAATATTAATGCTGGAACTCTCCCACACTCGTGTTCCCTTAAACTCACTAGTATTCTTTTCTTTTTGTATAGCCACATGCGGTTACACCGGATCACTTGCAAGTATATATTGCATATGAGCCGCGACACGACAAACCAACAATGTGGTTGTGCGCCCAGCGCAGACTCAGATCAGCCTGAGCATCCGCCCAGTCTGAACAGAGTCTTCGCTGTCCGCATAGAGGTAGCTCAGTCCCTTGGCTACCCTTTAAGCACTTAGCAAAGGGCCTGAGCAGACTGGGTGGATGCCCAGGCTGATCTGGGTCTGCGCTGGGCGCACAACCACATTGTTGGTTTTCTCGTGTCGCGGCTCATATATTGTTGTGTTTTGTAGATTATTCAGACTTGAACTTTTCAGAACGTATTTATAAATTGCTGCCATGCCTCTTACGTCGCCTTACCTGACTGAACAAAAGACATTTATGCTGTGTTTATTATGGTTCCTATTTTTAAGAAAATATGACCAAGAGATCCGATATAGCTAGTCATTTGTATAAAATAATTATTCAAATGTGTTGCATGTGTCTTTCGAGTAAACTACGTTACTTTGTGATATAGTTTGTTAGGGTTTGAAAACAGTTTCAGCATTTGTTGCTTTTGCTGACTATAAGTGAAAAACTTCGCGAGTCTGCTATTTTCTTTTCTTTGGCTTATTTCTTGCTTCCAAAGGATGTAACTATTCAAAGCCTACTTACCTTCAAAGCCTATCCATAAACGTCCAGCATTCGTCGCTGAAGGGTTGTCAAGAGCCGCTGTTATGTAATTTGATGTACTTGTCAGCTGGATGGTTAGTGTATAATCCGTGTTGTCTGAACATGTCAACGTGTGAACGGTACCGTCATCGTCAATTTGAAGCTTCTGCGTATCTGAACATGTGCCGCCTCCATCGTCAAGTTCAAAATGTACCAAATATGTTTTTATTTGAGAAGAGCAACTTGTGGCCTCAATAGAACAATTGCAACTTTTTTCGGCTGATCTTATCGGGCTAGGATAATCTGCATTTTGTAAGTAGAGTGCAGATCCGGTGTCTGTCAGTGTCACAGAGGAACAGATTTCTGTAATCCTGGAGCCTGAAAAGAAACAAGCGTGTAAACAAGACAAAGCAGTTTACATGAGCTTATGTTACCCCGGCAATATGGGTACTTTCTCTTGACGTACCATACTTCCTACGTAAAAGGAAAATGTGGATAATACAGTTAAATGCACTTCAGAAGTATTTAGTGCCAGGGGAATGAACCAGCTTTCTATTCGTATTTAACACACATCAGCATGATTGATAAAATTATCAAAAAAGGAAGAAAATTTTATGTCATTTTTGTATTTACTGCATTTTTCTGAACGTCAAAAGTCAAATCAAACATAGGTTACAATATCTAACTGCCAAAAAATCACAAAATGCTAAGACTGCTATCAACAGATGCATTTGAGCCGCGACACGACAAAACCAACAATGTGGTTGTGCGCCCAGCGCAGACTCAGATCAGCCTGGGCATCCGCCCAGTCTGATCAGAGTCTTCGCTGTCCGCATGAAGATAGCTTAGTACCTTAACTACCCTTTATGCGCTTAGCGAAGAGTCGGATGGGATTGATGCCCAGGCTGATCTGAGTCTGCGCTGGGCGCATAGCCACATTGTTTGTTTTCTCACGTCGCGGCTCATTTCTTAACTACCATTGTCATGTAGTCTTAAAGTGTTTGCAAGGTAAAGCGTTAGTATTTCTTCACAAAAACTTACTAGGTACACAGTAATATGTCATGGTCAAATAATGGTTGAGGTCTGGATAAGTTCCTCCGCAACTACTAGTGTCTGCTTGTCCGACTGACACGTCATTGCACACTTCTCTTCCTGAGCAGGCGGCTTTCTGTGTCGTATCTGAGTATTCTACGAGACAGTCAGAGGCATCATAATCGCAACATCCGGCTGTTGTATTAGATAAGGTACACGTGGCTGTCAGCTTAGTTCCATACTGGACATCTTTCACAGCAATTACTTCACCAGAAGGACATGATCCAATCAGACTTACAGCTTGACAAACTGTGGTGCGGTCTGTTGACCCCTCAGGCAATGTTTGTTCTGAAATAAACAGTCAGTAAAATGTAAATAAGAAACCACTAAGGGACTGAAAAAAAACAACAACATTTTGACAAAAGATACCATTTAGAAAAATATGATTGCACAAAATATAAGAAAACATCTGCAGAAAGCCAAATGATTTTTTCCGTAAATGCGGACATGAATTATCCCATTAATGCATGATAGTGTCTCATATATGGAACAAGGACAAACAGTACAAATGGTGCAATAATAATCTTAAAGAGTTCCTTCAAGAGCAGGGAACACATTCAAAAGAGAGAACATGGGCCGTACTTAGAAGTTTCGAACATTTAAGCCTCATCAGTGACCCTGACAATATCTGGTGAAGAAAGCCAGAAAAAAATCATACTTTAATCTATTAATTTAAATAAAAAAGCTGATACAAATACTGGTTACTATCAAAATGGCTCCAATTGATTAAAAAGCGATGGCCTGAGCCTAAACCAATCAAACATTTCTGATTTTTCAGAATATATCCTCTGATCTCAAAGGACAAAAACATTATCTGGCCCATGAATGATGTACGGGGAGACGTTTTACACAGCACACAATCAGAATATATCCTCTGATCTCAAGGGTCAGAAGTAAAATATAGGCCATATTTTCAAGGAACCCAGCGTACATTGCACTAAATTGAGGCTCATGCGGGTTTGGGGAGAGACCAAGGAACGAAACGCTAAGAAAATCGTATAACTATACTTTTCCACTTAAGAGTCTACATGGAGGATTTAAATAAGAGGAACCATTGCAGGACGTGAGAGCGAGGGTTTGAGTTCAGTAAAACTAGCTTAAGCCCCAAGTAATCCATTACTAACTATTCCAATGCTGCACTTCTGTAGTGTTTCCTCAATGCTCCTTGTTTTTATCTCCAAGTGTCGGTGGTCTTCTAGCAATATGGTAACCTGTCGTACTGCCAACTTTGCTTTCCGCCTTGTTTTGTAATTTACAATAGAAAATAGGTGAACATGGACGTAAATGTTACTTATTCTGCATGACCATGTCGATGCTGTTATTCATCTGTTATGTGAGTGTCGTTTTAAGTTCGGTTGTTGAATCACCACCTGTCTGGGGAAAACTCTGATCTTGAGCCTCAGTTCAGCAACTTGGCATTTTAGGTTGCACCACAGTAAAAAAATGCTCATTATGCAAGCCCCGCCTCTTTTGGTGAGAGCTTTCGGGAGTATAATGAATATTTGCAGGCCCCTGATTGGTTTTATTATGAAAGTTAAATATTTTTCAAAACGTTATGCTTATTATTATGAAAAATGGAGTTTATTTACAAATCTGTTTTGCTACATTTTTGTTGGGGTTGAAAATACAAAGGGGGTGCCAGTGAAAGTTTCGAGATTTATTAACTGCAAACGAGGCCTGTCAGAACTGAAAGTACAATAAGTCAAAAATATGCCATACAACCCCCAACTCTTTTAGCTATAACTGGTAGGTAAAGGTGCTGTCTATTTAATGTCATGCCTCAATTTGGAAAGTTTAGACCAGGCGAAAATTGACAGGGCATTGACTTTGACCGATTTTGCACTGTGAGCTATGGGAGAAGCGTCAAGTTGGTTACTTATTCCCTATTCCCTATTCCCGATTCTAATAACCCATATAGATATCGGTACTTTTACGTTGCGACATTAAATACTCTTGGAATATTAATATTTTCTCTAGTCTGTAGTTGTCTGTCTGAGTACATCTCTACTCAGTCAGGTTGTTTGTCCGTCTGTCTGTTCACATGTATTTGCTTTCGCATATGAAAAGGGTATATCTGTTCACTTCAAATTCTATCAAGCATCGCCCCAAAAGCTTCATGGGGATTATACTTTTGTTTTGTTGTGCCTGTCCATGCGTTCCTTCATTATTTTGTCCGTCCTTGCGTCTGCCTGTCCTGGAGGTATCCTGTCCTTTTAGTCTTTTGTCTTTACAGTGATAGCAAAGCAGGTGTGTAAGTTAACTAAGGCATTTGGAGGAACATATTGGTGCAATTACTATAATACTATAACAGGCTGTCGTTGTTGTACATCGATGTGATCTTTTATCTGTCCGTATGTGTATGTCTGTCTGTCCGTCTGATTTTGTTTGCATATACATGCAAGTATATAAAATCAGCAGCAAAACGTATAAGATGTATCGTTGTTACCCTTTTGGAAGGGTTTTCGTGGTCCTGAGAAGCAAACAGGAAGTAATGGAAGTTGTCTCCCTTTGAAAAAATGGTGGCGAAAAACATGGAACAGTACCCGTGCACTTTATGGAAATACTGCTGTGTCCGTCTTGGTATGTATCTGTGTAACCGTCCGTCCGTCCGGTTTTGTTTGTATTTATGCAGATCCAATTAGCAGTAGCTAGTAGATACAATTTTTTGTATGCACAAAGACACATATGAGCCGCGACACGAGAAAACCAACAATGTGGTTGTGCGGTCAGCGCAGACTCAGATCAGCCTGGGCATCCGCCCAGTCTGATCAGAGTCTTCGCTGTCCGCATGAAGGTAACTTAGACCCTTAGCTACCCTTTGAGCACTTAACGAAGGGTCTGGTCAAACTTGGCGGAAACCTAGACTGATCTGAGTCTGCGCAGTGCGCATGACAACATTGTTGGTTTTGTCGTGTCGCGGCTCAATATGGAGGATATAATATGAACATTTGAAGTAATTTCACTGAGCCAATTTTGAAAAAAAAATATTAAAAGTTTTCTTCCATATGAAATGAAGTGAAATAATGTTGACGATTTCACCCTAACTTTATAAGTGAGAGGGATTTTTAAATGATACCATCTTTTGCATGCAAAAAGACAACTATATGGAGCATATGATATGAACATTTTAAGGAAAATCACTGAGCCAATTTTAAAAAAAAGGATGAAATTTTATTCCGTATTAATTTAAGTCAAACAATGTTGACGATTTCACCCTAACTTTATAAGTGAGAGGGAGTTTTGAATGATACAATCTCTGGCATGCAAAAAGACACATATATAGAGCATATGATATGATCATTTTAAAGAAGTTCACCGAGCCAATTTTGAAAAAAAATATTAAAAGTTTTCTTTCATTTGAAATGAAGTGAAAGAATGTTGATGATTTCACCCTAAATTTAAAAGTGAGAGGGAGTTTTGAATGATACATTCTTTTGCATGCATAAAAACACAATTATGGAGCATATTATATGAACATTTTAAGGAATTTCACTGAGCCAATTTTGAGAAAAAAAAAATATGAAATTTTCTTCAATATTTATTTACGTCAAACAATGTTGACGATTTCACCGTAACTTTATATATGAGAGGGAGTTTTGAATGATACAATCTTTTGCATGCATAAAGACATATATATGGAGCATACGATATGAATATTTTGAGGAATTTCACTGAGCCAATTCTGAGAAAAAAAATATGAAATTTTCTTCCGTATTAATTTACGTCAAACAATGTCGACGATTTCACCGTAACCTTATAAGTGAGAGGAAGTTTTGAATGATACAATCTTTTGCATGCATAAAGACACATATATGGAGCATACGATATGAATATTTTAAGGAATTTCACTGAGCCAATTTTGAAAAAAAATATTAAACTTTTTCTTCTTTATGAAGTGAAGTGAAAGAATGTTCATGATTTCATCCTAAATTTATAAATGAGAGGGAGTTTTGAATGATACAATCTTTTGCATGCGTAAAGACGCATATACGGAGCATATGATATGAACATTTTAAGGAATTTCACTGAGCCAATTTTGAGAAAAAAAATGAAATTTTCTCCCATATTAATTTAGGTCAAACAATGTCGAAGATTACACCGTAACTTTATAAGTGAGAGAGAGTTTAGAATGATACAATCTCTGGCAAGTATAAAGACATATATATGGAGCATATGATATGAACAGTTTAAGGAATTTCACTGAGCCAATTTTGAAAAAAAAATTAAAAGTTTTTCTTCCATATGAAATGAACGAATAATGACGTTTTTATTCTAAATTCATAAGTGAGAGGGAGTTTTGAATGATACAATCTTTCGCATGTATAAAGACACATATAAGGATCATATGATCATTTTGAGGAATTCACTGAGCCAATTTTGAGAAAAAAAAATATGTAATTTTCATACATACTAATTTAAGTCAAAGAATGTTGACGATTTCACAGTAACTTTATAAGTGAGAAGGAATTTTGAATGATACAATCTTTTGCAAGCATAAAGACCTATATATGGAGCATATGATATGAATTTTTTAAGGAATTTCACTGAGCCAATTTTGAAAAAAAAATGAAATTTTCTTCAATATTAATTTACGTCAAACAATGTTGACGATTTCACCGTAACTTTATATATGAGAGGGAGTTTTGAATGATACAATCTTTTGCATGCATAAAGACCTATATATGAAGCATACGATATGAACATTTTAAGGAATTTCACTGAGCCAATTTATAGAAAAAAAATTTGTAATTTTCTTCCATATTTATTTACGTCAAACAATGTTGACCATGTCACCGTAACTTTATAAGTGAGATGGAGTTTTGAATGATACAATCTTTTGCATGCATAAAGACACATATATGGAGCATATGATATGAACATTTTAAGAAATTTCACTGAGTCAATTTTGAAAAATAAAATTAAATGTTTTCTTCCATATGAAATGAAATCAACGAATGTTGACGATTTCACCCTAAAATTATAAGTGAGAGGTAGTTTTGAATGATACAATCTTTTGCATGCATAAAAACATATATATGGAGCATATGATATGAATTTTTTAAGGAATTTCACTGAGCCAAATTTGAGAAAAACAATATGAAATTTTCTTCAATATTAATTTACGTCAAACAATGTTGACGATTTCACCGTGACTTTATATATGAGAGGAAGTTTTGAATGATACAATCTTTTGCATGCATTAAGACGTATATATGGAGCATACGATATGAACATTTTAAGGAATTTCACTGAGCCAATTTTGGGAAAAAATAAATGAAATTTATTTTCCATATTAACTTACGTCAAACAATGTTGACGATTTCACCGTAACCTTATAAGTGAGAGTGAGTTTTGAATGATACAATCTTTTACATGCATAAATACACATATATGGAGCATATTATATGAACATTTTAAGGAATTTCACTGAGCCAATTTTGAAAAAAAAAAAAATTAAACTTTTTCTTCTTTATGAAATGAAGTGAAAGAATTTTCATGATTTCATCCTAAATTTATAAGTGAGAGGGAGTTTTGAATGATACAATCTTTTGCATGCGTAAAGACGCATATACGGGGCATATGATATGAACATTTTAAGGAATTTCACTGAGCCAATTTTGAGAAAAAGAAATGAAATTTTCTTCCATATTAATTTAGGTCAAACAATGTCGACGATTTCACCGTATTTTTATAAGTGAGAGAGAGTTTTGAATCATACAATCTTTTGCAAGTATAAAGACATATATATGGAAAATACGATATGAACATTTTAAGGAATTTCACTGAGCCAATTTTGAAAAAAAAATTTTAAATATCTTCTTCCATATGAAATGAAATCAACGATTGTTGACGATTTCACCCTAAAATTATAAGTGAGAGGTAGTTTTGAATGATACAATCTTTTGCATGCATAAAGACATATATATGGAGCATACGATTTGAACATTTTAAGGAATTTCAATGAGCCAATTTTGAGAAAAAAAATATGTAATTTTCATCCATACTAATTTAAGTCAAACATTGTTGACGATTTCACCGTAACTTTATAAGTGAGAGAGAGTTTTGAATGATACAATCTTTTGCAAGTATAATGACATATATATGGAGCATTTTATATGAACATTTTAAGGAATTTCACTGAGCCAATTTTGAAAAAAAAATTAAAAGATTTTCTTCCGTATGAAATGAAATGAACGAATGTTGACGGTTTTTTTTCTAAATTTAAAAGTGAGAGGGAGTTTTGAATGATACAATCTTTCGCATGTATAAAGGCACATATAAGGAGCATATGATATGAACATTTTGAGGAATTTCACTGGGCCAATTTTGAGAAAACAAAATATGTACTTTTCATCCATACTAATTTAAGGCAAACAATATTGACGATTTCACCGTAACTTTATAAGTGAGAGGGAGATTTGAATGATACAATCTTTTGCAAGCATAAAGACGTATATATGGAGCATATGATATGAATTTTTTAACGAATTTCACTGACCCAATTTTGAGAAAAAAAAAATATAAAATTTTCTTCAATATTATTTTACGTCAAACAATGTTGACGATATCACCGTAACTTTATATATGAGAGGGCGTTTTGAATAATGAATCTTTTGCATGCATAAAGACATATATATGGAGCATACGATATGAACATATTAAGAAATTTCACTGAGCAAATTTTGAGAAAAAAAATATGAAATTTTCTTATATATTAATTTTCGTCAAACAATGTTGACGATGTCACCGTAACTTTATAAGTGAGAGGTAGTTTTGAATGATACAATTTTTTGCATGCATAAAGACACATATATTGAGCATATTATATGAACGTTTTAAGGAATTTCACTTAGCCAATTTTGAAAAAAAAAATATTAAAAATTTTCTTCCATAGGAAATGAAATGAACGAATGTTGACGATTTCATCCAAAATTTATAAGTGAGAGGGAGTTTTGAATGATAGAATCTTTCGCATGTATAAAGACACATATAAGGAGCATATGATATGAACATTTCGAGGAATTTCATTGAGCCAATTTTGAGAAAAAAAATATGTAATTTTCATCCATACTTATTTAAGTCAAACAATGTTGACGATTTCACCGTAACTTTATAAGTGAGAGGGAGTTTTGAATGATACATTCTTTTGCAAGCATAAAGACATATATATGGGGCATATGATATGAATTTTTTAAGGAATTTTACAGAGCCAATTTTGAGAAAAAAATATGAAATTTTCTTCAATATTTACTTGCGTCAAACAATGTTGACGATTTCACCGTAACTTTATAAGTGAGAGGGAGTTTTGAATGATACAATCTTTTGCAAGCATAAAGACATATATATGGAACATACGATATGAATTTTTTAAGGAATTTCACCGACCCAATTTTGAGAAAAACAATATGAAATTTTCTTCAATATTAATTTACGTCAAACAATGTTGACGATTTCACCGTTACTTTATATATGAGAGGGAGTTTTGAATGATACAATCTTTTGCATGCATAAAGACATATATATGGAGGATACGATATGAACATTTTAAGGAATTTCACTGAGCCAATTTTGAGAAAAAAAAATGAAATTTTCTTCCATATTAATTTACGTCAAACAATGTTGACGATGTCACCGTAACTTTATAAGTGAGAGGGAGTTTTGATTGATACAATCTTTTGCATGCATAAAGACACATATTTGGAGCATATGATATGAACATTTTAATGAATTCCACTGGGCCAATTTTGGAAAAGAAATAAATTTTTTCTTCCATATGAAATGAAATGAACGAATGTTGACGATTTCGACCTAAAATTATAAGTGAGAGGTAGTTTTGAATGATACAATCTTTTGCATTCATAAAGACGTATATATGGAGCATACGATATGAACATTTTAAGGAATTTCACTGAGCCAATTTTGAGAAAAAAAAAGAAATTTTCTTCCATATTAACTTACGTCAAACAATGTTGACGATTTCTCCGTAATCTTATAAGTGAGAGGTAGTTTTGAATGATACAATCTTTTGCATGCATAAATACACATATATGGAGCATATGATATGAACATTTTAAGGAATTTCACTGAGCCAATTTTGAAAAAAAAATATTAAACTTTTTCTTCTTTATGAAATGAAGTGAAAGAATTTTCATGATTTCATCCTAAATTTATAAGTGAGAGGGAGTTTTGAATGATACAATCTTTTGCATGCGTAAAGACGCATATACGGGGCATATGATATGAACATTTTAAGGAATTTCACTGAGCCAATTTTGAGGAAAAAAAATGAAATTTTCTTCCATATTAATTTAGGTCAAACAATGTCGACGATTTCACCGTATTTTTATAAGTGAGAGAGAGTTTTGAATGATACAAACTTTTGCAAGTATAAAGACATATATATGGAGCATACGATATGAACATTTTAAGGAATTTCACTGAGCCAATTTTGAAAAAAAAAATTAAATGTCTTCTTCCATATGAAATGAAATCAACGAATGTTGACGATTTCACCCTAAAATTATAAGCGAGAGGTAGTTTTGAATGATACAATCTTTTGCATGCATAAAGACATATATATGGAGCATACGATATAAAGATTTTAAGGAATTTCACTGAGCCAATTTTGAGAAAAAAAATATGTAATTTTCATCCATACTAATATAAGTCAAACATTGTTGACGATTTCACGGTAACTTTATAAGTGAGAAGGAGTTTTGAATGATACAATATTTGCCAGCATAAAGACATATATATGGAGCATATGATATGAATTTTTTAAGGAATTTCACTGAGCGAATTTGGAGAAAAAAAATATGAAATTTTCTTCAATATTAAAGGTCAATTACGAAGAAATTGTATAAATGCTTAGTTTTGAAGAAAATTGATAGTGGACAAAGAGAGGATTATAATTCTACAAACGGCATAGAAAACTTCCAATCCTTTCAAAAGTTATGCCAGATTAAAAATCCCACGGCTGTTTTTTCCTACATGACTTATCTCCCTTACTTTTTAAAGTATTTCTAACCACAATGCACTATTTTGTGATGTCATTGATGATTTTAATTTTTTAAATGAATTTTTAAACTAATTAAAAACCTTTATTCTAAAGAGTAAATGATTATTATCTTACAGTTTTGATTATCTTAATCTTTGTTTATTAGCTGGGTAATTTATTGGGAATGTTCGTCAACAAATTTAAATTTTATTCAAAATTTAAATTAAATTTAAAAAAAAATTAAAAACAGACTTTAAAACATTTTCTTTTATTTCAGTACACAAAAGTCATTGTCAGAGAGCTAATTAAACAGATCTAAAACCACTATGTTCAATTATATCTACTGGTAAGCATGTAAATTGAAATTTAACAAATTCAATTAAATATTTAAATTTCAAAATTTAACTGCTTAAATATCAAATATTAGCAATATTTTGAATTTGTGCAGTTGTTATTAGTGTCACAATACAATTTTTTTACCATTTTAGAATGTTCAACAAGAAAATATTTGACAATTTGAAAATTTTAAATAAATTTAAAATTTCAGTGTTCATCGATGACGTCATCGAAGGCCTCATGAATATTAATGAGGCAGCTCAAAATGATAATCAGATGTCATAAAATTTACAAATTCAACTCTTTATATCTCGTAAACTATTAATGATAATTTGATGTGGTTTTCGATACTCAGTTGCTTAGAGAAAACTGCTTCCATTTTTGTAATAAATAAGCACCTTAATACTTTACCTTTAATTTACGTCAAACAATGTTGACGATTTCACCGTAACCTTATATATGAGAGGGAGTTTTGAATGATACAATCTTTTAAATGCATTTAGACGTATATATGGAGCATACGATATGAATTTTAAGGAATTTCACTGAGCCAATTTAGGAAAAAAAATATGAAATTTTCTTCCATATTAATTTACGTCAAACAATGTTGACGATGTCACCGTTACTTTATAAGTGAGAGGGAGTTTTGAATGATACAATCTTTCGCATGTATAAAAACACATATAAGGAGCATATGATATGAACATTTTGAGGAATTTCACTGAGCCAATTTTGAGAAAAAAAATGTAATTTTCATGCATACTAATTGAAATCAAACAATGTTCACTATTTCACCGTAACTCTATAAGTGAGAGGGAGTTTTGAATGATACAATCTTTTGCATGCATAAAGACATATATATGGAGGATACGATATGAACATTTTAAGGAATTTCACTGAGCCATTTTGAAAAAAAATGAAATGTTTTCTTCCATATGAAATGAAATGAACGAATGTTGACGATTTCACCGTAACTTTATAAGTGAGAGGGAGTTTTGAATGATACAATCTTTTGCATGCATAAAGACATATATATGGAACATACGATATGAACATTTTAAGGAATTTCACTGAGCCAATTTTGAGAAAAAAAAATATGAAATTTTCTTCCATATTAATTTACGTCAAACAATGTTCACTATTTCACCGTAACTTTATAAGTGAGAGGTAGTTTTGAATGATACAATCTTTTGCATGCATAAAGACATATATATGGAACATACGATATGAACATTTTAAGGAATTTCACTGAGCCAATTTTGAGAAAAAAAAATATGAAATTTTCTTCCATATTAATTTACGTCAAACAATGTTGACGATTTCACAGTAACTTTATAAGAGAGAGGGAATTTGTAATGATACAATCTTTTGCATGCATAAAGACACATATATGGAGCATATGATATGAAAATTTTAAGGAATTTCACTGAGCCAATTTTGAAAAAAAAATCTAAATATTTTCTTCCATATGAAATGAAATGAACAAATGTTAACGATTTCACCGTAACTTTATAAGTGAGAGGGAGTTTTGAATGATACAATCTTTTGCATGCATTAAGAAACACATATTGAGCATATTATATGAAAATTTAAAGGAATTTCACTCAGCAAATTTTGAAAAAAAATTTTTTTTAATTTTTTCTTTTCCATATGAAATGAAGTGAAAGAATGTTGATGATTTCACCCTAAATCAATAAGTGAGAGAGAGTTTTGAATGATACAATCTTTTGCATGCATAAAGTCACATATATGGAGCATATTATATTAACATTTTAAGGATTTCACTGAGCCAAGTTTGAGAAAAAAATGACATTTTCTTCCATATTAATTTAGGTCAAACAATATCGATGATTTCACCGTAACTTTATAAGTGATAGAGAGTTTTGAATGATACAATCTTTTGCAAGTATAAAGACATATATATGGAGCATATGATATGAGCATTTTAAAGAATTTCACTGAGCCAATTTTGAAAAAAATATTAAAAGTTTTCTTTTCCATATGAAATGAAGTGAACGAATGTTGATGATTTCATCATAAATTTATAAGTGAGAGGTAGTTTTGAATGATACAATCTTTCGCGTGCATAAAGACACATATCTTAAGCATATTATATGAACATTTTAAGGAATTTCACTGAGCCAATTTTGAAAAAAGAATATTAAAAGTTTTCTTTTCCGTATGAAATGAAATCAACGAATGTTGATGATTTCATCCTAAATTTATAAGTGAGAGGGAGTTATGAATGATACAATCTTTTGCATGCATAAAGTAACATATATGGAGCATATCATATGAACATATTAAGGAATTTCACTGAGCCAATTTTGAAAAAAAATATTAAAACTTTTCTTCCTTATGAAACAAAGTGAAAGAATGTTCATGATTTCATCCTAAATTTATAAGTGAGACGGAGTTTTGAATGATACAATCTTTCGCATGTATAAAGACACATATATGGAGCATATGATATGAACATTTTGAGGAATTTCACTGAGCAAATTTTCAGAAAAAAAAATATGTAATTTTCATCCATACTAATTTTAGTCAAACAATGTTGACGTTTTCACCTTAACTTTATAAATGAGAGGGAGTTTTGAATGATACAATCTTTTGCAAGCATATAGACATACAGTCAAACCTGCTCATGGGGTCACCTCTATTAAGGGGTCACCTGTCTTAAGCAGCCACATTTTCTGGGTCCCTTGAATCAAAATACAGTGCAAATGAACCTGTATTAAGGGGTCACCTGTCTTAAGCAGCCAATTTTTGTCCTTCCCTTGGGTGACCCCTTAAGACAGGTTTGACTGTATATATGGAGCATATGATATGAAATTTTTAAGGAATTTCACTCAGCCAATTTTGAGAAAAATATATGAAGTTTTCTTCAATATTAATTTACGTCAAACAATGTTGACGATGTCACCGTAACTTTATATATGAGCGGGAGTTTTGAATGATACAATCTTTTGCATGCATAAAGACATATAAATGGAGCATACGATATGAACATTTTAAGGAATTTCACTGAGCCAATTTTGAGAAAAAAAAAATCAAATTTTCTTCCATATTAATATACGTCAAACAATGTTGACGATGTCACCGTAACTTTATAAGTGAGAGGGAGTTTTGAATGAGACAATCTTTTGAGTGCATAAAGGCACATATATGGAGCATATGATATGAACATTTCAAGGAATTTCACTGAGCCAATTTTGAAAAAAAAAATTAAATGTTTTCTTCCATATGAAATGAAATGAACGAATGTTGACGATTTCCCCCTAAAATTATAAGTGAGATGTAGTTTTGAATGATACAATCTTTTGCATGCATAAAGGCACATATATTGAGCATATTATTTGAACAATTTAAGAAATTTCACTGAGCCAATTTTAAAAAAAGAATATTAAAAGTTTTCTTTTCCATATGTTATGAAGTGAACGAATGTTGATGATTTCATCCTTAATTTATAAGTGACATGTAGTTTGGAATGATACAATCTTTTGCATGCATAAAAACACATATATTGAGCATAATATATGAACATTTTAAGGAATTTCACTGAGCCAATTTTGAAAAAAGAATATTAAAAGTTTTCTTTTCCCTATGAAATGAAGTGAAAGAATGTTGATGATTTCATCCTAAATTTATAAGTGAGAGGGAGTTTTGAATGATACAATCTTTTGCCTGCATAAAGTCACATATATGGAGCATATCATATGAACATATTAAGGAATTTCACTGAGCCAATTTTGAACAAAAATATTAAATTATGAAATGAAGTGAAATAATGTTGATGATTACACCTAAATTTATAATTGAGAGGGAGTTTTGAATGATAAAATCTTTTGCATGCATAAAGACACATATAAGGAGCATATAATAAGAACATTTTAAGTAATTTCACTCAGCCTATTTTGAAAAAAAATTATTAAAAGTTTTCTCCCATATGAAATGTAGTGAAAGAATGTTGACGATTTCGCGAAATTTTATCAGTGAGAAGGATTTTTGAATGATACAATCTTTTGCATGCGTAAAAACACATATAAGGAGCATATGATATGAACATTTTAAGGAATTTCACTGTGCCAATTTTGAGAAAAAAATATGAAATTTTCTTCCATATTAATTTACGTCAAACAATGTTGACGATTTCACCGTAACTTTATAAGTGAGAAGTAGTTTTGAATGATACAATCTTTTGCATGCATAAAAGACATATATATGGAGCATATGATATGAATATTTTAAGGAATTTCACTGAGCCAATTTTGAAAAGAAAAATTAAATGTTTTCTTCCATATGAAATGAAATGAACAAATGTTGATGATTTCACCCTAACTTTATAAGTGAGATGTAGTTTTGAATGATGCAATCTTTTGCCTGCTTAAAGACACATACATTGAGCATATTATATGAACATTTTAAGGAATTTCACAGAGCCAATTTTGAAAAAAAAATTAAAAGTTTTCTTTACCATATGAAATGATGTGAAAGAATGTTGATGATTTCATCCTAAATTTATAAGTGAGAGGGAGTTTTGAATGATACAATCTTTTGCATGCGTAAAGACACATATAAGGAGCATATGATATGAACATTTTAAGGAATTTCACTGTGCCAATTTTGAGAAAAAATGTGAAATTTTCTTCCATATTAATTTACGTCAAACAATGTTAACGATTTCACCCTAACTTTATAAGTGAGAGGGAGTTTTGAATGATACAATCTTTTGCATGCATAAAGACATATATATGGAGCATATGATATGAACATTTTAAGGAATTTCACTGAGCCAATTTTGAGAAAAAATATGAAATTTTCTTCCATATTTATTTACGTCAAACAATGTTGACGATCTCACCGTAACTTTATAAGTGAGAGGGAGTTTTGAATGATACAATCTTTTGCATGCATAAAGACACATATATGGAGCATATGATATGAACATTTTAAGGAATTTCACTGAGTCAATTTTGAAAAAAAAATTAAAATGTTTTCTTCCATATGAAATGAAATGAACGAATATTGATGATTTCACCCTTACTTTATAAGTGAGATGTAGTTTTGAATGATACAATCTTTTTCCTGCTTGAAGACACATACATTGGGCATATTATATGAACATTTTAAGGAATTTCACTGAGCCAATTTGAAAAAAAAAATTCAAAGTTTTCTTTACCATATGAAATGAAGTGAAAGAATGTTGATGATTTCATCCTAAATTTATAAGTGAGAGGTAGTTTTGAATGATACAATCTTTTGCATGCATATAGACACATATATTGAGCATATTATATGAATATTTTAAGGAATTTCACTGAGCCAATTTTGAGAAAAAAATATTAAAACGTGTCTTTTCCGAATGAAATGAAGTGAATGAATGTTAATGATTTCATCTTTAATTTATAAGTGAGAGGGATTTTTGAATGATACAATCTTTCGCAAGCATAAAGACATATATATGGAGCATATGATATGAATATTTTAAGGAATTTCACTGAACCAATTTTTAGAAAAACAAAATTTGAAATTTTCTTCCATATTAATTTACGTCAAACAATGTTGACGATTTCACCATAACTTTATAAGTGAGAGGGAGTTTTGAATGATACAATCTTTTGCATGCATAAAGACACAGATATGGAGCATACGATATGAACATTTTAAGGAATTTCACTGAGCCAATTTTGAAAAAAAAATTAAATGTTTTCTTCCATATGAAATGAAATGAACGAATGTTGATGATTTCACCCTAACTTTATAAGTGAGATGTAGTTTTGAATGATACAATCTTTTGCCTGCTTAAAGACACATACATTGAGCATATTATATGAATATTTTAAGGAATTTCACTGAACCAATTTTGAAAAAAAAAATTAAAAGTTTTCTTTACCTCATGAAATGAAGTGAAAGAATGTTGATGATTTCATCCTAAATTTATAAGTGAGAGGGAGTTTTGAATGATACAATCTTTTGCATGCATAAAGACACATATAAGGAGCATATAATAAGAACATTTTAAGTTTTTTCACTGAGCTAATTTTGAAAAAAAAATATTAAAAGTTTTCTCCCATATGAAATGTAGTGAAAAGATGTTGACGATTTCGCGAAATTTTATCAGTGAAAAGGAGTTTTGAATGATACAATCTTTTGCATGCGTAGAGACACATATAAGGAGCATATGATATGAACATTTTAATGAATTTCACTGAGCCAATTTTATAAAAAAATATTAAAAGTTTTCTTTTCCATATGAAATGAAGTGAACGAATGTTGATGATTTCACCCTAAATTTATAAGTGAGAGGTAGTTTTGAATGATACAATCTTTTGCATGCATAAAGTCACATATATGGAGCATATTATTTGAACAATTTAAGGAATTTCACTGAGCCAATTTTGAAAAAAAAATATTAAAACTTTTCTTCATTATGAAATGAAGTGAAATAATGTTGATGATTACACCCTAAATTTATAAGTGAGAGCGAGTTTTGAATGATACAATCTTTTGCATGCATAAAGACACATATATTGAGCATATTATATGAACATTTTAAGAAATTTCACTGAGCCAATTTTGAAAAAAATATATTAAAATTTTCTTTTCCATATGAAATTAAGTGAAAGAATGTTGATGAGTTCATCCTAAATTGATAAGTGAGAGGTAGTTTTGAATGATACAATCTTTTGTATGCATAAAGACACATATATTGAGCATATTATATGAACATTTAAGGAATTTCACTGAGCCAATTTTGAAAAAAAAAATATCAAAAGTTTTCTCTTCCGTATGAAATGAAGTGAAAGAATGTTGATGATTTCACCCTAAATTTATATGTATAAAGACACATATAAGGAGCATATGATACGAACATTTTAAGAAATTTCACTGAGCCAATTTTGAAAAATAAAATATTAAAACATTTCTCCCATATGAAATGTAGTGAAAGAATGTTGACGATTGCACCGTAATTTTATCAGTGAGAAGGAGTTTTGAATGGCGATTTCACCCTAACTTTATAAGCGAGAGGGAGTTTTGAATGAGTTTTGAATGATACAATCTTTTTATCAAAAATCAAAGTATTTCATTGTGGCATTGCCAAGTTTGTTTCTTTTACAATTTGTACATTTGGGTTTTAAAGACAGTGACATACATGGAATTTGTTATATACAGCTGAAAAAAAATAAAATAAACATACGACTTCAGAAAAAAAAAGCCAGCGTTAGTTTTTCATATTGGCCTCAAACAAAATGATATACAATCATTTAGATAATGTTAAAACCTAAGCAATTTTGACCTGTTTAGTTTAAAACTATAAAATTATCAGTAAACAACAATACAAAAAGTGGTACAACCTTGTTCATTGACAGGATTTGATTAGTTTTTACATGCACACTGATAACCTATAAAGCAGAACAGTAAACCTAAAGTATGAAGACTTCATCCAATACAGGTCTGCATCAAGGCTAAATAGATATTTGCTGGCAGAGTATACTTACTTTTGTACGACTATCGTATATGTTACGTTACCAAGAGAAACAACATTGCTCAGTGACAGTTAAGAAACAAACATACTTTTGAAAATGTTTAATGGTAGTGTTAATGCGTTGCTTTATTCAGTTCATTTATGTAACTAACAATAATGTGTCAACCAGTAGTTTAGGAGAATAGTATCAGAAACGTTTAATACAGAAAAAGAGACACGGGCAGTTACTGGCGATACTGTATCAATCTATAAATGCTATGTTTAAGATGATCAATATTTCTATGCTTTTGTTTCTTGCTCTTTCAAGTCTAACTACATTCAATCATCTCTTAAAGAATCTAACTAGTTACATTCAATCATCTCTTAAAGAATCGATTCACCAAAGGGCATATAGATACGTTTAGTTGGACAAAAATGTTTTTATTGTTTTTTTCTAGGTACAGTGTTCCAGTAAGCTCTTCCCACATAATGAAGTGATGTTTGCAAATGGCAGAATATATTAATGTTGATCATCATTGTTCAGATATTTATGAGCAAATCTTAGCTGTGCTCCTTCAAAATGTATTCACCTACATTGTACATGTAGTTATGCTGAGAAAAAAGAAAAGAAAGACTGAACAAGTAACGTATACAACTATTCATTGAGAGTTTATAAATTCTTCATTTCCATTATCCTTAACCAGCAATACAGTACTTCTGAAGAGCAAATAATAGTGCATACTTGTACATGCCAAGGAAGGGCTAACCTAAATCACTTTCTGCATTTGATCTCCGTGACCTTGTATTACATGTACCATATTATTTAGCATTAAATATGCTTGTAATCTGCTTATTTTTGATATCTTACTGCTTATCAAATCATCATTGTCCAAATGTTTTGATTACTGTTAGAGAATACAGCATTTTGGCAATATCCAAACACCAATTTTAGTTGCTTACATATTGAAAATTGTCTGACCAAAATTTATCTTTCGTAACACCTATAGTCCTTGATAGTAACAACAAGTGGGAATAAAACCATGGGGTTTGCAAAATTACCTGACCAGTTAATCATTTGTAACAACAGAATGAAAAATAGAACTCCTGAACAGGCTGATGACAAAATGTTGTATTCGTTATTAAGTATCTCGCTTTCTTTAATCCTTGAATTTTCACAATGTGTATATTTTGTAATGTATTTGATTGGAGCTGCTCACGTAGTTTACAAATTAACTTTAAGTTATGAGCACTGGAGCCACACATATTTACTAACCTATGTAAAGCAGTTACTGTGCAAAGAGGCTCTTGGCTGACAATTCGACTGACAGCATTGCAAAAATGGTGTTAAAGCCTATCAGCCGAGTTGATACTTCTTTTGATTGCCTCGGCTAGCAGTCACAGTTTCATATTTGTATGTAGGGTATTTGAATTGCTCAGCCAGAAGCACAGGTAGCGAAATTGGTTTTATCCCCATCATGACCAAACCTAAATATTAATCAGTTGCAGCATATATCAACTTATACTTACTTCATTCCATGCATAACATTCAGAATAGAAAAAAATCATTTTTATGAAGTCACTTTTAAGTGAGGCTGAATTAAAGGCAAGGTCGAACTGCTTCAGCTGTAACAATCTATCTGCATCTTGCTGAGTTCTTGTGTATTTTAAAGAGCTTAATTTGCCATCTGACTACCAGTGGTAAGCTAAAACAACATCAATGAATAATTCAAGCCGCCCGGGAACTAAAATTTTGAGAACAGATGACGTACAAATCTTATCCCCAGACATATTACAATTATGTAACGTAACGTTACTGTTAGTTTGCTTTTCAAATATACACTATCCAATGGGTGTTTTTTTCAGTTTGAAGACATATAACATTGGCGTTTTTTTTTCATATTAACATATACAACAGTGTCTACTTAGGACATAATACAGAAAACATTGAAAGATAAAATGCAGCTGATGTTGGCTTTATTAGCTTTTCTCGTTATTTTGTAGGTTAAATTCTACAAAAAATAAGATATTTTCTGTCGCCATTTAATATATCCACTGCTAACTGCTACTTATCTAAGCTGGGCATGAATCGAAGAAGACTGATGGAGCATGTATAAACTTCAGTCCACCAATTCAGCGATTTAGTCTGATTCTGTTTTTTTTATATTTTTGTTGTGGTTATATACGTTACATATTTATCGTGACTGCTGACGAGTTTTGTAAGCCTTCTGATTGCTTTTAATGTACTAGAATATTAAGATAGTCATATATATGACATGAACTTTACTCTACACTTCAATTCTTACAATTTGCTCCTTATATTACATGTATATACACACAGGGGGAAAACGTCAAATATAAGGTAAACTACGTTAAACGGATTAGTTAACTTATCCTTGACACTGTCAATTACCTTGAAACAGCGATTTATGTACTAGCATACAAAACTCGACATTGTTTAGGGCCAATACTAAGGGGGAAAACGTCAAATATAAGGTAAACTACGTTAAACGGATTAGTCAACTTATCCTTGACACTGTCAATTACCTTGAAACAGCGATTTATGTACTAGCATACAAAACTCGACATTGTTTAGGGCCAATACTAAGATGTGTATAACAATGCGTATTTTCTATTATAACGTAAATATGTAAATTTAAGTAGTGTAATTGACGTTGACGTTATACGTTATACGTTAACGCCCCAACGTACAGAGGGCTAACATGTGTCATTTTGTTTCTTATATAATGTAGTTTCAGAAAATTATAGTGTACAAAACTCCCCCTTGGGGGGGAGGGGGGAGGGGGTTTCTTTTGTCAGCTCAAGGTCTATAACGCTGTAGTTCCTAAAAGACTTTGAAAATTGATTAAATTCATGAAACCGGTCAGTCATAATAAGGAATAACTAAACCCAGTGCTTATTGGAGTTAACTGAGGCTCATGTATGTTTTGGGAGACGCCAAGGAACAATATGCTCAGAAAATCGTCAATCTATACTTTTCCTCATAAGAGTTATCTGACAATATTCGATAAGAGTTAATTTGAATGTATCTTATTACTGCACACGCGCAAGAATAGATTTTGTATTTAGTAGAAAAGTCCATAATGCAGGAATTTCGAAAAACACTTAAAATGTCCAATTTCTTGTACTCAGGCTTAACAGGCGAGGCTTAAATTCTTCAAATTCTCCGATTATCTCCCTTTGAATTAAAAAGCGAATTTCAAGGTATCATTATTACTTACCTGTCCGTCTGTTTTTCAAAGTATCTTCATAAACATTTTTGTTATGTCATTGTCTTCATTGCATAATGACAAAATTGGAAGAATCATTTTGCGCCCGCTACGTAGCCGTTACAATTTCAAATTTGTATGGAAATCCCACTGAAAGTGACATTTAGACAGTCATTGAAGGAATCACAGTACCCTGATTTGCGGATCAAATTTTCGCACCAGAAGGGGTCAAATTTTAATTTCTTTGATATGCAGCCTTGCCTAAGTCCTGTTGTTGTGTATGGAGCACAGAATCTTGGAAAGCATTATTCACAAACCCGTACAAATGACGTTAAACTTGAGCAATATTTATGATGTAACTCTGTGAAAATGAAAATTTACCAAATTTACCCCTTTCATATTCAAACGACCACTATAGCATGTGTAATCTTAAGAAACCAAAACGAATAAATCTGTTAGATAGAAAAATGGATACTGTTCTGACGTCAGCATGGACGGAATGTCCATAACTTTCGCAGTTGCCATGGCAACACAAAGAGTTTCATGTATAGGAACTATTATGACTATTCCTTAAAATGTTCATATAATATGCTCCCTATATGTGTCTTTACGCATGCAAAATATAGTATCATTCAAAACTCCCTCTCACTTATAAAGTTACGGTGAAATCGTCAACATTATTTCACGTAAATCAATATGGAACAAAATTTCATTTTACATTTTATAAAAATTGGCAAAGTGAAATTCCTTAAAATGTTCATATCATATGTTCCGTATATGTGTCTTTATTTATGCAAAAGATTGTATCATTCGAAACTCCCCCTCACTCATAAAATTACGGTGAAATCGACAACATTCTTTCACTTCATTTCTTATGGGAGAAAACTTTTAATATTTTTTTTTCAAAATTTGCTCAGTGAAATTCCTAAAAAAGTTCATATAATATGCTCCATATATGTGTCTTAATGCATGCAAAGGATTGTATCATTCAAAACTCCCTCTCACTTATAAAATAACGTTGAAATCGTCAACATTGTTTGACTTTAATTTATATGGAAGAAAAATTCATATTTTTTTTTTCAAAATTGGCTCACTGAAATTCCTTAAAATGTTCATATAATAGGCTCCCTATATATGTCTTTACGCATGCAAAAGATTGTATCATTCAAAACTCCCTCTCACTTATAAAGTTACGGTGAAATCGTCAACATTGTTTCACGTTAATTAATATGGAAGAAAATTTCATTTTTTCTTTTGCTCCAAATTGGCTCAGTGAAATTCCTTAAAATGTTCATATCATATGCTCCGTATATGTGTCTTTAGGCATGCAAAATATTGTATCATTCAAAACTCCCCCTCACTTAAAAGATTACGATGAATTCTTTCACTTCATTTCATATGGGAGAAAACATTTAATATTTTTTTTTTCAAAATTGGCTCTGTGAAATTCCTTAAAAATTCATGTAATATGCTCCATATATGTGTCTTTATGCATACAAAGGATTGTATCATTCAAAACTACCTCTCACTTATAAAATAACGTTTAAATCGTCAACATTGTTTGACGCAAATTAATAAGGAACCAAAATTCATTTTTTTTCTTCAAAATTGGCTCAGTGAAATTCCTTACGATTTTCATATCGTATGCTCCGTATATGCGTCTTCACGCATGCAAAATATTGTATCATTCAAAACTCCCTCTCACTTAAAAAAGTACAGGGAAATCGTCAACATTGTTTGACGTAAATTAGTATTCGAGAAAACTTTAATTTTTTTTTCAAAATTGGCTCGGTGAAATTCCTTAAAATGTTCATATAATATGCTCCCTATATGTGTCTTTATGCATGCAAAAGATTGTATCATTCAAAACTCCCTCTCACTTATAAAGGTACGGTGAAATCGTCAACATTGTTTCACCTAAATTAATATGGAAAAAAAAATTCATTTTTCTTTGATCAAAATTGGCTCAGTGAAATTTCTTAAAATGTTTATATCATAAGCGCTGCATATGTGTCTTTATACATGCGAAAGATTGTATCATTCTTTCACTTCGTTTCATATGGTAGAAAATTTTAAATATTTTTTCCAAAATTGGCTCAGTGAAATTCCTTAAAATGTTCATGTCGTATGCTCCATATATATGTCTTTATGCATGCAAAAGATTGTATCATTCAAAACTACCTCTCACTTATAATTTTACGGTGAAATTGTCAACATTCGTTCATTTCATTTCATATGGAAGAAAACATTTAAATTTTTTTTCAAAAGTGGCTCACTGAAATTCCTTAAAATGTTCATATCATATGCTCCATATATGTGTCTTTATGCATGCAAAAGATTGTATCATTCAAAACTCCCTCTCACTTATAAAGTTACGGTGACATCGTCAACATTGTTTGATGTAAATTTATATGGAACAAAACTTCATATTTTTTTTTCTCAAAATTGGCTCAGTGAAATTCCTTAAAATGTTCATATCGTAAGCTCCATCTATACGTCTTAAAGCATGCAAAAGATTGTATCATTCAAAACTCCCTTTCATATATAAAGTTACGGTGAAATCGTCAACATTGTTTGACGTAAATTAATATGGATGAAAATTACATATTTTTTTTTCTCAAAATTGGCTCGGTGAAATTCCTTAAAATGTTCATATCGTATGCTCCATATATACGTCTAAATGCATGCAAAAGCTTGTATCACTCAAAACTCCCTCTCAATTATAAAATAACGTTGAAATCGTCAACATTGTTTGACGCAAATTAATAAGGAACCAAAATTCATTTTTTTTTCAAAATTGGCACAGTGAAATTCCTTAAAATTTTAATATCATATGCTCCTTATATGTGTCTTTACGCATGCAAAAGATTGTGTCATTCAAAACTCCTTCTCACTGATAAAATTACGGTGAAATCGTCAACATTCTTTCACTACATTTCATATGGGAGAAAACTTTTAATTTTTTTTTTCAAATTTGGCTCAGTGAAATTTCTTAAAATGTTCATATCATATGCTCCTTATATGTGTTTTTATACATGCAAAAGATTGTATCATTCAAAACTCCCTCTCATTTATAAATTTAGGATGAAATCATCAACATTCTTTCACTTCATTTCATACGAAAGAGAAAACTTTTAATATTTTTTTTTCAAAATTGGCTCAGTGAAATTCCTTAAAATGTTCATATAATATGCTCAATATATGTGTCTTTATGCATGCAAAAGATTGTATCATTCAAAACTACCTCTCACTTATAATTTTAGGGTGAAATCGTCAACATTCGTTCATTTCACTTCATATGGAAGGAAACATTTAAATATTTTTTTTCAAAATTGGCTCAGTGAAATTCCTTAAAATGTTCATATCGTATGCTCCATATATGTGTCTTTATGCATGCAAAAGATTGTATCATTCAAAACTCCCTCTCACTTTTAAATTTAGGATGAAATCGTTAACATTCGTTTTTTTTTCATTTCATATGGAAGAAAAACATTTAATTTTGTTTTCAAAATTGGCTCAGTGAAATTCCTTAAAATGTTCATATCGTATGCTCCATATATATGTTTTTATACTTGCAAAAGTTTGTATCATTCAAAACTTTCTCTCACTTATATAGTTACGGTGACATCGTCGACACTGTTTGACCTAAATTGATATGGAAGAAAATTTCATTTTTTTTTTCCTCAAAATTGGCCCAGTGAAATTCCTTAAAATGTTCATATCACATGATCCGTATATGCGTCTTTACGCATGTAAAAGATTGTATCATTCAAAACTCCCTCTCACTTATAAATTTAGGATGAAATCATGAACATTCTTTCACTTCATTTCATAAAGAAAAAAAAGGTTAATATTTTTTTTTTCAAAATAGGCTCAGTGAAATTCCTTAAAATGTTCATATCACATGCTCCATATATGTGTCTTTATGCATGCAAAAGATTGTATCATTCAAAACTCCCTCTCACTTATTAAGTTACGGTGACATCGTCAACATTGTTTGACGTAAATTAATATTGAAGAAAATTTCATATTTTTTTCTCAAAATTGGCTCAGTGAAATTCCTTAAAAAATTCATATAATATGCTCCATATATATGTCTTTATTCTTGCAAAAGATTGTATCATTCAAAACTTCTTCTCACTTATAAAGTTACGGAGAAATCGTCAACATTGTTTGACTTAAATTAGTATGTATGAAAATTACATATTCTTTTTTCTCAGAATTGGCTCAGTGAAATTCCTCAAAATGTTCATATCATATGCTCCTTATATGTGTCTTTATACATGCGAAAGATTGTATCATTCAAAACTCCCTCTCACTTTTAAATTTAGGATGAAATCGTTAACATTCGTTCATTTCATTTCATATGGAAGAAAAACATTTTTTTTTTTCAAAATTGGCTCAGTGAAATTCCTCAAAATGTTCATATCATATGCTCCATATATATGTCTTTATACTTGCAAAAGATTGTATCATTCAAAACTCTCTCTCACTGATATAGTTACGGTGTAATCTTCGACTCTGTTTGACCTAAATTAATATGGAAGAAAATTTCATTTTTTTCTCAAAATTGGCTCAGTGAAATTCCTTAAAATGTTCATATCGTATGATCCGTATATGCGTCTTTACGCATGCAAATGATTGTATCATTCAAAACCCCCTCTCACTTATAAATTTAGGATGAAATCATGAACATACTTTCACTTCAGTTCATAAAGTAGAAAAAGTTTAATATTTTTTTTTTCAAAATTGGCTCAGTGAAATTCCTTAAAATGTTCATATCAGATGCACCATATATGTGTCTTAATGCATGCAAAAGAGTGTACCATTCAAAACTACCTCTCACTTATAAAGTTACGGTGACATCGTCAACATTGTTTGACGTAAATTAATATGGAAGAAAATTTCATTTTTTTTTTCTCAAAATTGGCTCAGTGAAATTCCTTAAAATGTTCATATCGTATGCTCCATATATATGTCTTTATGCGTGCAAAAGATTGTATCATTCAAAACTCCCTCTCATATATAAAGTTACGGTGAAATCGTCAACAATTTTTGACGTAAATTAATATTGAAGAAAATTTCATATTTTTTTCTCACTATTGGCTCAGTGAAATTCCTTAAAAAATTCATATCATATGCATCATATATATGTCTTTATGCTTGCAAAAGATTGTATCATTCAAAACTCCCTCTCACTTATAAAGTTACGGTGAAATCGTCAACATTCGTTCATTTCATTTCATATTGAAGAAAACATTTAAATTTCTTTTTTTCAAAATTGGCTAAGTGAAATTCCTTAAAATGTTCATATCATATGCTCCATATATGTGTCTTTATGCATGCAAAAGATTGTATCATTCAAAACTCCCTCTCACTTATAAAGTTACGGTGACATCGTCAACATTGTTTGACGTAAATTAATATGGAAGAAAATTTCATTTTTCTTTTTCTCAAAATTGGCTCAGTGAAATTCCTTAAAATGTTCATATCGTAAGTTCCATATATATGTCTTCAAGCATGCAAAAGATTGTATCATTCAAAACTCCCTCTCATATATAAAGTTACGGTGAAATCGTCAACATTGTTCGACGTAAATTAATATTGAAGAAAATTTCATTTTTTTTTCTCAAAATTGGCTAAGTGAAATTCCTTAAAAAATTCATATCATATGCTCCATATATATGTCTTTATGCTGGCAAAAGATTGTATCATTCAAAACTCCTTCTCACTTATAAAAGAACGGTGAAATCGTCAACAATGTTTGATTTAAATTAGTATGGATGAAATTACATATTTTTTTTCTCAAAATTGGCTCAGTGAAATTCCTTAAAATGTTCATATCGTATGCTCCATATATATGTCTTTATGCATGCAAATGATTCTATCATTCAAAACTACCTCTCACTTATAATTTTAGGGTGAAATCGTCAACATTCGTTGATTTCATTTCATATGGAAGAAAACATTTAAATTTTTTTTTCTCAAAATTGGCTCAGTGAAATTCCTTAAAAAGTTCATATCGTATGCTCCATATAAATGTCTTTATACTTGCAAAAGATTGTATCATTCAAAACTCTCTCTCACTTATAAAGCTACGGTGAAATCGTCGACATTGTTTGACCTAAATTAATATGGAAGAAAATTTCATATTTTTTTTTTCAAAATTGGCTCAGTGAAATTCTTCAGAATGTTCATATCATATGCTCCGTATATGCGTCTTTATGCATGCAAAAGATTGTATCATTCAAAACTCCCTCTCACTTATAAATTTAGGATGAAATCATGAAAATTCTTTCAGTTCATTTCATAAAGAAGAAAAAGTTTAATTTTTTTTTTCGAAATGTGAAGTGAAATTCCTTAAAATATTCATATCATATGCTCCATATATGTGTATTTATGCATGCAAAAGATTGTATCATTCAAAACTCCCTCTCACTTTTAAATTTAGGATGAAATCGTTAACATTCGTTCATTTCATTTTATATGGAAGAAAAACATTAATTTTTTTTTTTCAAAATTGGCTCGGTGAAATTCCTTAAAATGTTCATATCATATGCTCCATATATGTGTATTTATGCATGCAAAAGATTGTACCGTTCAAAACTCCCTCTCACTTATAAGGTCACGTTGACATCGTCAACATTGTTTGACGTAAATTAATATGGAAGAAAATTTCATATTTTTTTTCTCAAAATTGGCTCAGTGAAATTCCTTAAAATGTTCATGTCGTATGCTCCATATATATGTCTTTATGCATGCAAAAGATTGTATCATTCAAAACTACCTCTCACTTATAATTTTAGGGTGAAATTGTCAACATTGTTTCACTTCATTTCATATGGAAGAAAACATTTAATTTTTTTTTTCAAAATTGGCTCAGTGAAATTCCTTAAAATGTTCATATCATATGCTCCATATATGTGTCTTTATGCATGCAAAAGATTGTATCATTCAAAACTCCCTCTCACTTATAAAGTTATGGTGACATCGTCAACATTGTTTGACTTAAATTAGTATGGATGAAAATTTCATATTTTTTTTCTCAAAATTGGCTCAGTGAAATTCCTCAAAATGTTCATATCATATGCACCTTGTATGTGTCCTTATACATGCGAAAGATTGTATCATTCGAAACTCCTTCTCACTTATAAATTTAGGATGAAATCGTCAACATTCGTTCATTTCATTTCATATGGAAGAAAACATTTAATTTTTTTTTTTCAAAATTGGCCCAGTGAAATTCCTTAAAATGTTCATATCATATGCTCCATATATGTGTCTTTATGCATGCAAAAGATTGTATCAATCAAAACCCCCTCTCACTTATAAAATTCCGGTCAAATAGTCAACATTGTTTGACATAAATTAGTATGGATGAAAATTACATATTTTTTTTCTGGAAATTGGCTCAGTGAAATCCTTCAAAATGTTCATATCATATGCTCCTTATATGTGTCTTTATACATGCGAAAGATTGTATCATTCAAAACTCCCTCTCACTTTTAAATTTAGGATGAAATCGTCAACATTCGTTCATTTCATTTCATATGGAAGAAAAACTTTTAATTTTTTTTTTTCAAAATTGGCTCAGTGAAATTCCTTAGAATGTTCATATCATATGCTCCATATATGTGTCTTTATGCATGCAAAAGATTGTATCATTCAAAACTACCTCTCAGTTATAAAGTTACCGTGACATCGTCAACAATGTTTGACGTAAATTAATATGGAAGAAAATTTCATTTTTTTTCTCAAAATTGGCTCAGTGAAATTCCTTAAAATCTTCATATCGTATGCTCCATATATATGTCTTTATACATGCAAAAGATTGTATCATTCAAAACTCCCTCTCATATATAAAGTTACGGTGAAATCGTCAACATTGTTTGACGTAAATTAATATTGAAGAAAATTTTATATTGTTTTTTCTCAAAATTGGCTCAGTGAAATTCTTTAAAAAATTCATATCATATGCTCCATATATATGTCTTTATGCTTGCAAAAGATGGTATCATTCAAAACTCCCACTCACTCGTAAACTTACGGTGAAATCGTCAACATTGTTTGACGTGAATAAATATTGAAGAAAATTTCACATTTTTTATTCTCAAAATTGGCTCAGTGAAATTCCTAAAAAATTGATATCATATTCTCCATATATATGTCTTTATGCTTGCAAAAGATTGTATCATTCAAAACTCCCTCTCACTTATAAAGTTACGGTGAAATCGTCAACATTGTTTGACTTAAATTAGTATGGATGAAAATTACATTTTTTTCTCATTATTGGCTCAGTGAAATTCCTCAAAATGTTCATATCATATGCTCCATATATATGTCTTTATGCATGCAAAAGATTGTATCATTCAAAACTCCCTCTCATATATAAAGTTACGGTGAAATCGTCAACATTGTTTGACGTAAATTAATATTGGAGAAAATTTCATATTGTTTTTTCTCAAAATTGGCTCAGTGAAATTCTTAAAAATGTTCATATCATATGCTCCTTATATGTGTCTTTATACATGCGAAAGATTGTATCATTCAAAACTCCCTCTCACTTTTAAATTTAGGATGAAATCGTCAACATTCGTTCATTTCATTTCATATGGAAGAAAACATTTAAATTTCTTTTTTTCAAAATTGGCTTAGTGAAATTCCTTAAAATGTTCATATCATATGCTCCATATATGTGTCTTTATTCATGCAAAAGATTGTATCATTCAAAACTCCCTCTCACTTATAAAGTGACGGTGACATCGTCAACATTGTTTGACGTAAATTAATATGGAAGAAAATTTCATTTTTCTTTTTCTCAAAATTGGCTCAGTGAAATTCTTTAAAATGTTCATATCATATGCTCCATATATGTGTATTTATGCATGCAAAAGATTGTATCATTCAAAACTCCCTCTCACTTATAAGGTTACGGTGAAATCGTCAACATTGTTTGACGTAAATTAATATGGAAGAAAATTTCATATTTTTTTCTCAAAATTGGCTCAGTGAAATTCCTTAAAATGTTCATGTCGTATGCTCCATATATATGTCTTTATGCATGCAAAAGATTGTATCATTCAAAACTACCTCTCACTTATAATTTTAGGGTGAAATTGTCAACATTCGTTCATTTCATTTCATATTGAAGAAAACAATTAAATTTCTTTTTTTCAAAATTGGCTCAGTGAAATTCCTTAAAATGTTCATATCATATGCTCCATATATGTGTCTTTATGCATGCAAAAGATTGTATCATTCAAAACTCCCTCTCACTTATAAAGTTACGGTGACATCGTCAACATTGTTTGACGTAAATTAATATGGAAGAAAATTTCATATTTTTTTTTCAAAATTGGCTCAGTGAAATTCCTTAAAATGTTCATATCATATGCTCCATATACGTGTCCTTTTGCATGCTAAAGATTGTATCATTCGAAACTCCCTCTCACGTATAAAGTTGGGGTGAAATCGTCCACATTGTTTCACTTCATTTCATATGGAAAAAAAACTTTTTTTTTTTTCAAAATTGGCTCAGCGAAATTCCTTTAAGTCTCCATAGTCCTTCTATTGGTGAAAACGTCTAAACTCAAATTATTGTAAAAAGCGGTTCAACCTTCACGTTTGGTAATAAAATGTGGGTTGATATGCTTATATTGATTCATATAACTAGCAAAAAGTATAGAAAATTGGTTTTTGAAAAATAACAAATCGCTCCACAAATTAAAATTCCTGTTCTGGTTTCCCGTCTAGCAAAGCTATATAAACATAGGCGGGATAGTAATTGGGACTCCACGGCTGTACGTTGTATTTTTACCATTATATTCAACTTAATGAAATCGAAAATAGGTCATTTTAGTTGCCACCTAATATGACCCAAATAAGTTTTCAAACCCTTTTTATGTGAAACTCAAAGATGTTTTATTTGTTTAAAGCTGACTAATCACGATCATTTACACTGACGAAACGATACTGAGAAGCTTGCAGCGATGCCTCATGATTAAATTTTTCACGCTGATAGAGCAATGGGGTCTTTAAAATGTTCATATCATTTGTTCCATATATGTGTCTTTTTGCATGCAAAAGGTTGTATCTACTAGCTACTGCTAATTGGATATGCATAAATGCAAACAAAGCCGGACGGACGGTTACACGGACACATACCTAGACGGACACAGCAGTATTTCCATAAGGTGCACGGGTAACTGTTCCATGTTTTCGCCACTATTTTTTCAAAGGGAGAGAACTTCTGTTACTTCCTGTTTGCTTCTCAGGACCACGAAAACCCTTCCAAATGGGTAACAACAATACATCCTATACGTTTTGCTGCTGTTTGTATATACATGCATGTATATGCAAACAAAATCAGACTGACAAACAGACATACACATACGGACAGATAAAAGATCGCGTCGATGTACAACAAGGATAGCCTGTTATAGTATTATAGTAATTCACCAATATGTTCCTCCCAATGCCTTAGTTAACTTACACACCTGCTTTGCTATATCTGTACAGACAAAGACAAAAAGGACAGGATATCTACAGGACAGGCAGACGCAAGGACGGACAAAATAATGAAGGAACGCATGGACAGGCACAACAAAACAAAAGTATAATCTCCATGAAGTTTTTAGGGAGATGCTTGATAGAATTCGAAGTGAACAGATATACCCTTTTCATATGCGAAAGCAAATACATGCGAACAGACAGACGGACAAACAACCTGACTGAGTAGAGATGTACTCAGACAGACAACTACAGACTAGAGAAAAGATTAATATTCCAAGAGTATTTAATTCGCAACGTTAAAGTACCGATATCTTTATAGGTTATTAGAATCGGGAATAGGGAATAGGGAATAAGTAACCAACTTGACGCTTCTAGCTATGGGAATTGTTTTACTGTAGTGCCACCCTTATAATGCGCCATGCACTGTTACTGTCCAGCGGAATGAGTCAGTAATAACAGCGGAATGAGAGGGATGCTCGTTGCCTGCCAAGACCTGCCTAACGTCTCTTTTCTTTCAAACAGTTGGGGTTTAGCGACACTGAAGAAGTTAAGTACAGAAACGCGCGTCTGTCGAACTAAATTTGGTATGAATACTTTTATGTTAAGAGTCAACAATAAACTTTGGTTTATGTAGGAAACTGGGTAAGACATCATTAATTACTACTAATATTCTTATTTTCAGATGTATTAGCTATGCCAGAATGAAACAATACAAATCTTTCAAATCTGAGTATCATATTTGAGTACAAACTGTTGACATTGAAACATTGCAACATTTTTTTGGCATTTTTTTAAACATTTTAATTATTACCAATCACTTAATACTTTATACTTAACAACAAAATAACACAGTAAGTTCTGTTCCTTTTAACAGTAAAGTCTGATCCTGTTAACTTCATATAGGTTAGAGGGTCTAAAGAGGAATCTTCGCAATTAAGAAACCTAAAGAGAGCGTAGCCAATCTACACCACGAAATCTTCTGAGACTTTGAAATTTCCAACGATCTGATTGAGTTATTATCCACGGCAAACACTAAATAATGTTTGAAACATCAAGATTATTTAAGATATATAAAAACAAATGAAGAACTTTTACATTTTGAAATTCCTGTACGGGAAAAAACACACAGCATGCGACGTAGGATGACTTAGGCCCCGGTAAACTGCGTCTTTGTTCAGAGTAAAGATGTGCAATTATTTGAAACAGTGTTTGGGAAATAGATGATCTTACACGAGTGACCATTTCATATGAAATTTATGAAACGAACCTTCAGTGACCACGAGTGTAAGATTCTGTTTATCATATGATCCTTTAAAATGGGATTGTAACGCCTTCAAACTGAATATTTCAGTAAGAAAACGCATTGTTGACATGGACGTTGTCAATGAAGTTACGTGTACGCGCTTAAGTGTTATTACATGTGTGATCATACGATTTTTATGACACGACGTTATCCACTGAATAATAGTGACGTCATATAATAAAAGAATCATCATGAATGCGTTGCGCATATTCTACTAAGAAGCTTTAACGTAATATTTTGCACTGCGATCCTTTGATGTAACATTTAAATCCAAATGTTTGCACTGCCCATTCTGTTATGAAAGTAACAAATTCAAAATACCAACAGCTGTACGACGACTTCATTCTTCAGTTTATAGTTCTTATTAGGATTTATAGTGGCGCTTGTATCGTTTTTGTTTTCCTCCCTTATTGCCATTATTATTCGTGGATACCGAGGTTCAGGACTGTAAAGTAAAGAGATAGGCACTGATCAGGAATAAATGCAACCAAATCCCATGTTCCGCCCTTAAAATCAAAAGAGAAGGAAGCATACACACAAAAACTTACAAACCGAATGAACAGCTCATTCTCAAACAGGTAGTCACTCAGCTAACCTAACAAAAAAAAAACAGCAACATCTACTTTTACCTGTTTTAAATTTTACATTAAAAACAATCAGAAAGAAGAATGGGCAGATATTTAGGTTGCCAGGCTGCTAGAGACCATAACCAAGAGGAAATAACAACATGTAACAGACAGGAACCACGACAGAAGGACCGCCTTGGAACGGTCAGCCAAAAAAAAATACTGGAGGGGCGGGGCTTTAACATATTTTGCTGGATCTAAACCTCGCCCTATGCTTCTGCAGTGGTTCGAAACATTCAGTTAGCTGTTTGGTCCGCATGAAGGTTTCCTAACCCTTCAATGAATCTTCAGAGGAAACAAAAAAATCATGACTTTTGAACTCATGTTGGAGTTCTGTACTGGCCGTTGATTCCTTCTTCTAGAAGGATTTCCGCCCGGTAATGCTGTGTTCACAGGTTTTATTTAGCAGGATTTAAGAAAAAAAGTAAAAAGTATGCAAAGACCAGGAACTGAAACAATCAAAATCCAAATCCAGCCCTCAAACCATAGTTGGAAACAACTAAGATTACAAATAATCAAGATACAGAGAACATATGGCCAACCGAGTGAGCAGCTTGTTCCCGAAAGGTGGCCACTCAGCAACCCAAACCGAACCAAAAATAATAAGAACATACATAAGGTAAAACATCACAGAAACTCTGACACCAAAAACAGGCAACAGAGAACCACAACAGAACTACCGCCTTGGAACGGTCAGTAATGAATTACTGGGGGGCTTAAATCGATTTTACAGGCCCAACCTCACTAGAAACCTAGCAATGAATTTCGAGGTTGGCTGCCAACCAACGCTAAGTTGCACATACCCTTTTAGTTTTAATTAGAGACTAGAAACTCATATATGGGTTACCCTCCCAGGGTGATAAGCCCCATCTGCCTACACACATGCAACATGTAGTGCTGGATTACATGGTACTAGTAGCAGGTTTTACTGACGTGACCTGATTGTTAATGTTTAGTTTACCCCGACTTGTAGCCCCCAAATCTCGTGCCACTGCCAAAACGTTGGAAGATTAAAAGTAGGACACGTCTTTGCAAAGACAACAAAACGGAATAAGGATAAAATTCGATTACATCAAAAAAAATAGTGATATTCTCGGGGACTGACACAATTCAATCACAGATCCTACCCAAGTCACCATCTTGGAAAAGACAACACAAATGTAGTCACAAACAACGACATCACCAGCGGTAGCCACGTGAACAGCCATTTCCATTGTAGTTGGTCACCGAGCTAGCTCTAACATTACAGACAATATATCAATAACAGACACAGCAACAAACAACACATAAAACAACCAGACAGAAGTGCCGCCTTGATACGGACATAAATCCCCAACACACCCCGCCCCTCCCCCTAATAATAAATGACTTGTCCCTAAGAATGTTAATGTTTTGCATCAGATCGTACCCGGAAATTTATATGAAATATTTCATTTTATATATTAAAAAAACACTTGAGTTTTCTTTTCATAATTCCAGTCAACCTATCATATATCTAAAGTTAATGTGGCTATATTTTATATATGTCAGAGGTCTAATTACTTAAATTACGGAAAATTTATTAGTTCATATCTATTCTGTCTCGAGTTATTTAGTTTTCTGTTGCGCAATAAAAAATTTTCCAATACGCAAAGAAAACACTTAAAACACTCAAGTTAACTGTAATCACACAATGAAAACGAAGTTAAAAGTGACAAAACTTTCAAATAATCACCCTCTGAATGAAACAGAGATTTTTTTAGATGTCATCGATTCTAAACAAGTTTGCCTTATTTGTTTTTTTTTTTCCTTCGAAATTGGATTGGTTGTCATGCAGACTCGCCGTTTTTATTTTGAATAAAGCTCCTAAATTTGATTTAACCATGTCACCAAAGGGGCGTTTATAGGCTGGTATATTGGACATTTCCCGGGGTTCCTGGGAGCTTGTTTCCGCAGTTCTTTGTTCGATGCGCGCTGGAGAACATGTCTGTTTTTACTTTTAAAATTTCCGCCATCTTGATGCGAGTTTTGAGCTTTCTCAACTTTTTCATCTCTATAACTTTGTTATGTGCTCAGCCTTACGCAATGAGTGACAGTGAAGGAAGTCCTGAGGGGAACTCGATTTAAAGTCTCATCCGAAACAACGGAGAAGCGGGGGGGTCGATCTTGCGATCCCTGAATTGGTAGCCCACTACACTACCGCCGCTCCTCAAACTGTCGTAGAGAGTTAATGGAAACTCCATTGAAACTTGCGTAATGACCAAAGTTGTAGCATACACACGTACCCTCTTGTCCTCACGCCCTTCTAATCGATTCTGCTTCGGTCAGAATTTAGCTAATGCGTCCATATAGCTTGAATTTAATAATTGAAAGGCATTGCATATATTTTTTTATCATTTGATAAAGGCAGGAAAAACAAAATTCTCAGGAACTGACACTATTCATTTCCAGATCCAACCCAAGACTCCATGTGGGAAAGAGACAACACCAGCGGAAGCCATGTGAACAGTATTTCCGATGTAGGTGGACAACGGGCTAATCTGAACATCACAAACCATATATCAATGACAGACAAAGCCACTAACAACACATACAACAAAAACTGCCGCTTTGGGACGGCCAGTAATGAAATTAATGGGGTAGGATGGGACAGGGGTAACAGAACTGCCACCTCGGGACGGCTAGTAGTGAAATTACCGGGGACAGGGGGGATGGGGGCTGAACAGTTTTGTGGTCAACCAACATTCGCCCTTTATTTTGCCTTGGTAGCTGGGCAGATATGTGAAATAATTGTGCACTTTTTGATAAAAGCATGAAATTTGGCACAATGCTAGACAAAGCTATTCTAAGCATTTTCAGGGTGGATGCCAAGCCGGAAAATTCCATTTATGGCGGCCATCTTGAATTTCAAAATGGCCGCCACTGAAACTGCATTTTATGACAAACAGAATCGGAAATCATTAAAAAGACCAGCTTTTGCCAGGATTTTCTCAAATTTGTCTGTTATTCGGCATTTCTGATCTATGCACCTGGGCGTAGACATGACACTAATCGATAATTACATGTTTGTAAGGATAGAAATGGAATACAGTGAATCAAAATTCCTCACCACCTGGTGAACAAAAGTAAAAAGTATGCAAAGACCAGGAACTGAAACAATCAAAATCCAAATCCAGCCCTCAAACCATAGTTGGAAACAACTAAGATTACAAATAATCAGCTTGTTCCCAAAAGGTGGCCACTCAGCAACCCAAACCGAACCAAAAATAATAAGAACATACATAAGGTAAAACATCACAGAAACTCTGACACCAAAAACAGGCAACAGAGAACCACAACAGAAAAATGAAACCTTTCAAAATGTCATTCTTTTGCAGATTTAATTCTTTTTCTAGTGAATAAAACTTATTAACTGGATGGCGATAGCAATTCTTTTACTTGTTATTTTTTCTTGTTGCTTTAGTCTACATAATAAATCATTTTGCCTAATTCATAATTTATAAAAGAAGCAAAAAAACAAACAAACATAGTTTAATCCTTAAATGTATTTGGGTTTATTTTAATGCACAAAGTTATATAAGGATTTAAAAGGAAAAAATCATATTCGATGTGTAACGTACATAACAGTAGCAAAGGTACTAACAAACAACAATAATCTAAATAAACCAAAATTGATGGTTGATAAATGTGGTCCTTACTGAACTTACACTATTATTCATTTTCAAAATATGCACATATTAGAGAGAACAGATTGGCTCCTTTTGAATTAGTCAGTACAGAACAGAAAAGTTACTTGAATCTAGAACGAAACATTTTTGTAAGAGTCCATACAATTTTGAAGAATTACTTCGAGAAATAGATACACGTGTAAATTGTAACTTGTGTATCCTCAGTTTGATCTGTATTTCATCTTAAGTAGCCAGAAGCATAGGCCACTATATTGGAAAACCATCGTTGTATGTTTTTAACTATAATTATATGATTTTAACATGTATCTGAAGATAGGTTTAGTGGTAACGTTGAGTAACACAATTGTAGTTTGTATATAATTGTTAGTGGTGTCAGATAATTAGAATTGCAAACTGTTGTAAAGAGTCAGTTTCAGACTGCAGCTAGGCTTTCATTGCTTTAAGTGTTAACCTGTCAACTATATTCAGACACATGTAATCTACGTAGATTATTAATATTTCCTGCAGTACAACAGGAAAAACAAAGATCTTTACGAATGGCATACTCTGGCTCTGACACATTTAAAACATAGTTTTGCAGCAGCTTCACTATAATAACCTTTTAATGACACATTCGACAAGTAAATATTTTGATCAGGGTTAAGGTTGAATATCGCGTTAAATGTGTACCTGAGTGGTAATAAACGTTATCTGTTCGTATACATGTAGCTCTCGTCATTTATACTGCCGCATATTACTGTAAGAAAAACGAAAAAAGTGCAAATCTTTATAGTGAGACATGGAAATTAGAGCTTTCCCATCATCTTCTGTTCACGAAGTATAACTGTCACTATAAAAAGGCATAATCTGTCCTGATCAGGTAATTTTGCACCACCATCTTTGCATATTACGGCTTACTATTATCAACACCTAAAATATTACAACAACATTATTACTTTCAAACAACTTTTAATAAATTATTTATTGAATTAGTATATTCTTTTATATTGTCAAGTTGTATTAAAAACACTGTTCATAAGCAGCAGGACTTCATCATCAATGAATTATTTACTCCCCATCCCCACCTCCCCTTTCCCGAAATGATTACAACAAACTAGGCAAAAAGATTAATCAGAATAACATTTAATTTGGTTAGTCCCTGATATGTATAGGTATAACTTATTTTATTTGTTTCTGCCCTATACATACCGTTTTACTACATATAAGGTGTGACTAATTAGTAAATTGCCCAATAAAATGGTTGTATACATTACTTGTTATGTTTGTTCTCGTTTAATTTCTAGTCATACTGCAGGTTCATTTAGGAGATGAGGAACTGAGATTTGCCTTTAAATCCCTAAATAGTAACACTGATGGTGATTAATATATGTAGTCTTCTTTTTTCATTTGCCATTGCATTTGGGACACTGCAGATTATTATTGCTTACGAAATAAAATATTTGTCAATAACAACAACTTAAGTTCCCATACTTAGGCACCCCTCAAGAAACTGTTGAATATATAAGCATTGATAAGGTAAGAAAAAATAATAAAACAAAACTGCGGCATAGAATGAAGATTGCCGTGAAAGGAAGAATTTATCGAAAGCAGCTTCAAATATCCACATAGCCTATTACTCAACTCCTCGTATCATTAGCTTTCAGTTCATGTTTCGATATTTTATTCCCAAAGTCCTGCTTAAGGCATCAGAGGTAGGAGCATTACAAAATACACAACGTTAAGCTGTGTTGTAAAACTTGTAGTATTTTGACATTATGAAGTATTTTTTTTTTTAATTTTATATGATGGTTTTAGTTGAGAAATGGCATTTCTTGTGTAACGTATACTACCCATAGAACTTTAACTAAAGTAAATGTGCTCTGCAACCCAAGTTTACATGTAACATTCTGTTCCCAAAATTATCAAATGTCTGTTTATAACAGTCTTTCTTTTGTTTGCACTTAATATGCTACATCTTTTCAATAAACACTGTAAGACAATGCTCTTGTATGTTTTATAGATTACATGTCATACTAGACACTCTTGTACTACTAAATTAACGCTTTTGGGGCGCTATTTTTATAAGACTGACAGTTGACTGCTTATCTCTTGACTTTACTTCTACATTAAGTGCTGTCCTACAACGGCAGGGCTTTATTTTCTCTACAGTGATGTCTCTATTCTTTTATTTAATTTAACTATTTTAATCATTTTTATAATAAATATCATGTATGCTTGTATCATTAAAAGGGTGGAAAAAAAAAGTTAAGTAGTTAGGCAAGTACTTTATTAATAATGTTAATTTAGGTAATAAAATGCCAGAAAGAGTGAATGTCCTCAGAGCTTTTCATGTCTAGAAACATTATTAGTTTGCAGTATCCTATTTTTCGTAACGTATAAAACACACTTCATGTCACCTTTAACCTAACTATTCATGTGTCAGAGATCTCAAGAAGCAACGTTTCTTAAGAACTGAAAGAATGTCATATTTATAATATTTTTGAGACACGGTGAAGAAAGTTCAAAAGTGGTATTATAATGGACTTTAATGACTAAATGTTATTTACGTTACCTCCAGTAGCTGGAAATGATAAAAAAATCATGCAGACTGTAATTATTCCACTATTTGAAGATAGAAAAAAGGTGAAAGGCTGACAGAAACAAAACGAAATGTTTCTGCATTCAATATATGTTTCTATGGCAATATAAATATGTAATTTACACATGTGGGCTTAACCCATAATCAGAGGGTTTACAGGTATAAGCCAACATAATTTTAATAGGAACTTCTGCAAACACTACTCTCGAGAGTTCCTCCATATGACAGGGGGAATTTTATCAGCTCAAAGAGTATACAAAATGTAATGGGCTCTGATCAGTATGAAACTTACTTATAAGGCAGACGCCATTTTGACAAATCAAGATGGCGGCCGAAATAGGCAAAATTCAGCTTGGCATCCACCCTGAAAATTCATATTTTGGTCCAATCTAACTATGTACCAAATTTCATGCTTTTATCAAAAAGTGCACAATTCGGCCAAAATTCGTTACATATCTGCCCTACTATAATCAGATACTTAGTTATTCAACCCAACAAAATCCAAACAATATCCACACAGCAGTCTTACAAAAAGCACAAACCCTAACCATTAGAACAAATTATACGTAAAACATTAAACATCTTTTTCATTTTTTTAAATGTCAGGACTAGCCTTAACATAACAAACCATTAATCAAAACAGTCAAAGTGACAAACAACAGATGAAACAACTAAGAAGAACCAAATACAGAAGTGTCGCCTAGGACGGTCAGCAGTGAAAAATACTGAGGCTTAACTGCTTTGCGGTCGAGCCCTTGGTTCTGCTTTGGTTCATCAGACACTTAGTTGTTCGGTTTATGTGGAAGATTCCTTACTCATAAATATTATATTTCTGGAACAGAGAAATCAAAATTAAAACTAACATAAAAAACATGAGGATTCACTTAAGATAATCTTAACCCAATTGATTCCGGTAATAAGTTTGTTTTGAGTACGAAACCTGAAAAATACCCTTGTGTCATCTAAAGTAGCTTCAATATTGCTTTATCTAAAGATGACATTAGAAAAAGATTAATTTTCCCTTACCTAAATTAAAATGATTTTAACGTCTGACCGGATGAAAAACAGTGACTCTTAAGTTTTGCTTTTGTTAAGTTTATGATGTCCATGCACAGCTTTATTAAATAAAATAAATGACACCATAGCTCTATTACCGCATGAAAGTTTTGCATGCATATAAAGGGTTTTCTATATTAGCATTATATTATGCACAATCATTCTAGGTGACAATGTAAATCGATTTTTTAATATTCCATACCTGAAAGATACAATTATAAAATTACACCCGAAAATGTCAATACGCACAATGCCAACAGATTTAAATAACTTATGAATAATGTACCCGTTATGGTGTCAAATATACAAATATGCACAACAGCAAATGCCTTTTACCTTTGGTCGCTATAAAACGTAGATGGGATGTGGGCTCTGACTGAATTAGGGTCAAGTCGGGTAAATTCGGACAGCGGGTAAATTGGGACAGTGACATTGTTTCATTTATATGTCATTTGTTTGGAAATGAAACAAAAAATGTTTAGAAAATACCCTGGAGATGACCACTATAAGCTTTTAGCCTACTGTCAGATCCTGATACTTTAAATTGTAAATTATTCAATGTGAATTGATTAATAGAATATTGTTGAAACCAAAACAAAAATAACTGGACAAACTGCGCAAATCTAGATGAGCCGTCTCATCTGGATTTTCCCTGTTTGCAATGATATGCCCTAATTTACCTAACTTGACCCCAGTTCCTGATCATTGAAGCCAAGACAGAAAGGCTGCGTTGTCTCTTTTTGCCCGCATTCCAAACAAACCGCTCCAAATACCATATAATCGCACGTATAATGAGCCATCCTTAGAGTATAATGAGCATTAGCTTCAATACTGATTTAAAATAACCCTTTCTTGGTAAAATTGTCCAAAACTTTCTGAACCTTTCTGACTGACACGTCATAGTGACATGAACCTTTCTGAGTTTGTTTTCCTGTTGTTGTTGGTTTTTTTGTGTGTGAGTGTGTGTGATATTTTTTTTTTTGTGAGGTTCTTGCTGCATCTGACATCTTCCTGATGACCTGCGTCTTTCTTAAGTCATTGTGCTGGCTCATTTGGGGACACCGTTTCTCAAAATGATTGAAATAAGACTTAGCCACCTTCTTACATTTAGCCATTTATATATACTGAACGAATGTGAAAACGCTACACGTGATTGGTCTTCATATTTTCTGTTTTTAAGGAGCAAGAAAGGTTAATGCATATGCATGTGGTGGCCAAATGTTCAGTGTAAAACTCTAAAAAGCCGTTTCATGGAAAGCAAATACATTCCAAAGTAGTCAGGGGTCTAGTTGCAGGGCTGCAAATAAAGGAAGTCGATCTGGCATTTCAAATATGATTAAAACAACGGCGTACATGATACAACCATCCTTATTTGGCTTAGGAAACTACCAGTGTACCAAAATGCCAAAACAAATAGCAAACACCAACATATGTCTCATGTCTTTAAAAGCAATTGTTGAAACATCTTTGTTTCTTTGGAAACACAATACAAAACCGTGAACAATGGAAATTCTCATAAGAAATTATAATTTATCTTAATTTTCGGCGAAGCTAACGATCCGTATGATTAATTTTACTCCAACAATGAGAAACAAGCTGCTCAAAAATGATACATAAAAATTCTCTATATTTCTGATGCAAAAGGAGATAATTTTAATTTCGAAAGAAAAAAAGCATTTACTTTCTTAATATGAGTAATATTTTACTTTTTCTGTCACTTTTGGTCAAAAAAGAAATGTGCAGCTGTGCATGCGAATAGTCGGTGCATGACAAAATATGCTGAAATTGGATAAAGTTATGCAGTGTACATGTATAAAATTCATTATTTTAAAGGAATCCTTTTGCTGAATGTCTGGCGCGACTTAAATGTACAGCTGTATTCATCCAGCATAACCAGTGAATTTGTGTTAGTAGCGTTTTCACGTTTGCTCAGTATAGATTTCATATCAATCTTACAGGCTGGCTCGTTGTAGAATTTATAACTTACCAAAGCAAGAAGGAATAAGAAAAGAAATGGCACACACTGTATAGAATATGTCTAACGTCATCTGCCTAGATAGCTGATATATTCCGATACTGCTTTAAAATTACTATGTGCACATGTACTTTTGTATATTTCTCTCACTGGTCACCAAAAATAAACCGAATGTACTTTTTAGAAGCACTAGTTATTTAGTATTTTAAATACTAAGTTCACAAAGTTTATGCTGTTGCAATTTTCAAGGAAGTAAATTTACAAATTAATTATTTTTCCACCATGTTTAATCAATAATTGTACGGATGTGAACAAAACAGAATATACTAATAATAGTTTGTTGTACAGGTATCCTAAATGACAACATGAACCTCGTTACTGACCGTTCCATGATTGTGCTTCTGTTTTAGTTAGTCTTTGTTATTTCTATATGTGTGTTTTCTGTTAGTCTTCCATTATTTGAGTCGCGACACGAAAAAAAAAAAAAAAATAAAAAAAACAAAAAAAACTTATTTGTCCGCATGGGAGTATATTATACCCTTAGCTACCCATTAAATACACAGCGAAGGCTCTGATCATACTGTGCTAATGCCCAGGCTGATCTAAGTCTTTGCTGGGCGCACATGCCACTTTATTTTTTTTTTGTGCGGCTCTTTTTTTTATTGTGACGGTATAGTTTGATGACAGCCTACCTGGAAAATGGCATTTTACCTAGCTGTAATCATGTATTGTTGTACATGTAGTGCTGTGAAGTGCTGTTTCAACTTTCGCATTTGATATTTGCATATGGCGTGTAGTTCAATTATTTCTATCTTCCAAGGTATATTCCTATTTACTGACAATATCTTTATAATTTTTCTGAGTATATAACTCTTAATATTTGTCCCTGGTATCCCAGATGGCAACATGAACCTCGTTTAAGTTTAACCATAGCATAACCAAAGATCCAAAGGTGAGGAGTTAAGCCTCTGGTTAATCCTTAACTGACCGTCCCAAGGTTGTAGTTTTGCTTAAGCTAGTCTTTGTTATTTTCATTTTTATTTATTTATCTATCTATTTATTTTGTCTGCTTTCTGTTAATCTGTTGAGTATTTGAGCTGCGACACGAAAATAATAAAAGAAAACAACAACAAAGTGGCGTATGCGCCCAGCTAAGACTCGGATCAGAATGGGAATTCGCCCAGTCTGAGCAGAGTCTTAGTTGTCCGCATTGCGAAAGTTTATAACTTAGCTAGCAAAGACTATGATCATAGTGGGCAAATGTCCAGGCTCTCAGCGTCAGGAGTTCATCATATTCTCCAATGGCTGCTTGAATCTTTCAGTGAACCTCCTTACTGGTTATATTGTCTTTGTACGTAATGTTCAATAACCTTCGGTAGCATCTCATCTCAAAGGCCTGCGTTCTTTTCTCTAACTCTACTGTTAGAGTCCACGATTCACAGGCATACCGAAATATGAAAATGACAAGGGAGCGCATACGTTTCACCTTTGATCCAAGAGATATGTTGTTATCTCTCCAAATTGGTTTCAGCATAAGAGCTGAAGTGGGTCGTGCAATGCTTGAGAGAACCTGTTTTTTTTTGTTTTTTTTTGTTTTGTTTTGTTTTTTTTGTTGACCTTGCACATACAGAGGTCTGCCCCTTTTATAAAAAAATAAAAAGAAAGTTTGTTCCTGAATAATTTTTTAACATTCCCTTCGGTGGCCTGTCTTTGTTGGAGTCTGGCATAAAGTTGGGGCGTACTGTTTCACAAACCCATTTTCTAGCTATTTTGTATATGAGCAAAGAAATGACAAAACCAGCAAAGTGGAATGTGCGCCACGCGTAGACCAAGGTCAACCTAGGCATCTTCGCTTCGGCATAGAGGTTAATTAGACCCTTAGCTACCCTTTAAGCGCAATCGAACACTCTGATGTGTCTAGGCGAATGCCCAGGCTGATATCCGTCTTTGCTGGACGCACTTTTCACTTTGTTGGTTTTGTCATATCGCGTCTCATACGAGGATACCTCTGTAAATGAAGTCTATTAATATATCATTGTTGTAATAGTGGAAGTTAGTTTACGACGTGAGAACCGTACTTTTCATTACTTGCCATAAACAGACTCGATCAAATCGAGTGTGTTATTTTCGTATCTTTGGAGTATTCCTTGCTTCCAAAGGCTCTAACTACTGATTTATCTTTGCTGAAACTGGAGTTGTGCCGTGTGGTGGCCGTAAAACGTCTCTCCTACATCATTTTCGTGCAGCTTATATATTTCCTGGTCCTTGGGGATAATTTTGTTCATTGTAGAGTCATTTTGAAAATAGAGTTCGTGTTAGGGGAACATGACTAGCAAAGCAAATTTGAGCCGTGACGCGAGAAAACCAACAATTTGGTTGTGCGCCCAGCACAGACTCAGACCAGCCTGGGCATCTGCCCAGTCTGATCAGAGTCTTCGCTGTCCGCATGAAGGTAGTTTAGAACTTTAGCTACCCTTTAAGCACTTAGGGAAGACCCTGTGCAGACTAGGCGGATGCCGAGGCTGATCTGAGTCTGCGCTGGGCGCACAACCACTTTGTTGGTTTTCTTGTGTCGCGGCTCATTATATTTCTGGTCATGAACAAACTCAATTAAACCGAGTTTGTTACGTTCGTTTCTTTGGTGTATACCTTGCTTTAAGGAATCTAGGTAGCCACAACGTATTTGTGAACTTTCGGAACAAACCTGTACCTATTTACGAATAATTGTTAGGTTGATTAACAAATTACGTCAAACAGTACCGTATTGTTTGTTAGATAAAGATGAAACATTATACTTGTGTAATCGATTTAAGTTTTACAATCGGATTTAAGTCCCGTATTGTACTCGAACGACTGTAATAATCGACGGTGTTATGTGATGACAGGAAGGCTTTTATTCAAGCGGCTATTCTTTTATTCTGAGTGTCAAAAGCCAACTATATGACTGGATAACCCAGTAGTGTAAAATTGAGCGACGGGCCCTGGGTGCTTTCGGGCCAAGAGTTTTCCCTCCCTGTGACATTTGGTGGCCAAGTGTGGGTCCACAATTAGGGCCTCGTTATCAAGCAGTACGTGTCCTGTTGATTCCTCCGTGGTTCTGAGCAGATTCGGGAGCTAACTAATTAAGTAGGGAAAGGATGTCAAAGATCAACCATGTGGCTCAATAACTCAGTTGTCCCACTGTAAGCAAGAGACCTGAGTTCGAGTCCCGATTGGTCCAAGTTTTTTTTCCCTTCCCTGTGACATTAGTGGTCAGCATGGGTGCATGGCCAGGATCGCAGACATTAATATGGTTCCGGGCACATTTTGGGAGAATTTGATTAAGCAGGGGAAAATCTCAAAGCTCGACCATGTTGCTCGGTCGCTTAGTTGGCAGAGCGATCGCACGGTAAACGAGGGGCTCTGAGTTTGATTCTCAGCCGACGCACAATTTTTCATCGATTGTGACAGTTGATGGCCGAGGCGGGTAAACGGTTAGGGCCGCAAGCCACAATATGGGCGTGTTTCGTCGGTTCCTCCCTGGTTCCCAAGCAGATTTGGGGACGTATCTAATTAAGTAGGGAGAGGACATCAAAGGTTAACCATGTGGCTCGGTAGCTTATTTGGCATAGTGCTCGCACCGTACACGAGAGGTCCTGGATTCGACTCCCAGTTGGGTCAGTGCACTGGCCACCAAATGTCAAAGGGGAGGAAGAAATCTCCGTGACCCAACCGGAACTCTAACCCAAGGTTTGTTGCTTACCGTTCGAGTACTCTGCAAACTGAGCCACCGAGCAACATGGTTTAGCAATGACAGCTCTCACAACCCCTCCAGTTTAATGAGATTCGTCACCAAAACTGCTGCTCGGGAACCACGGAGATTGGTTAAATAACTTTACCATCCCATAAAAGCCACGACCTGTAAAGATTCAAAGTTTGAATATCGCCGTATTTTTTTCTCTCTCTCTCATTTTAAAAACATATATGCACACCATTCATTATGTCTGCAACGTTCTGTGCAAAAGTTTCAAACCGATTGCTAAAACCTGATGGGCATATTTGATTATACAGATTAGCAAGAAATCATTTAATTTCTCAGTTCGAAAAGGATGGTATTTTGTCAAAGATAATGTTTTCCTCTTCATAAAACAGATGTACATTTTCAGTTTGTCTGTAGTATATGTCAAAAGTAATTTCTGTCTGTTTAAAAAATAATACACATGTATGCAAATATTTATTATGTCTGCCAATAATTTGCAAAGTTTCAGATCGATTGCTGAAAAAAACTGTAGGAGGAGTTGATTAAAAAACTTGCTTGGTGGTTAACCAAGTCAAGGTTAACAGCTTTGCTTACCTTTTCGATTGCATGACGGTGGGTCGGGCCTCGGAATTTACGAAGGCGCCAACCTAAACCTAACATAATAGTAACACAAACGGTTGACGCCTAACAGCCGTACCCGTAATGGGGTGTCTTGGGGTGCCCATCGTGGTTTAACTGGTAGGTTTCTTCTGCTCAGGAATTTCATGTGTTGCTACTTTTGTGAGTTTTAATGTTTGATGCGCCGTGCCTATTAAGGTTACTTTGAGAATGCTTCTGGTATTGGAAAATGTCTGTATATGATAGTGCCCTTCGGCCTTACTTTTTATTTAGTATAATTTGTATTCTGACTTAAAAAATTAAAGGGAATACATAAAAGTATACAGTTTAACTTTCAATAGCAATAAACGCTATTAGCAGTAAACAGCAGTAGTTTACTAATCTGTAGCAAACGTTTAACTCTTCCATTAAACTTGAAAACAATTTTAAACTGTTAATCAAACTTGAATTGTAACTCCTTTCGCACACCGTTACTGACGCATGATTCTTCACCGCACCGCGTTTGGGCGTTTGGGGTAAAATATAATACCGCAACGCCGATTATTTCCGTGCCTTCCGAACTTTCTGAGCCCTATCGTATGCAGAACGACATGTAGCTGTCATGATTATGGCCTCAAGGGACAGTATAATCTGCCACGTTTACCCCTGGCTGCAAACAATTTTTGATCGGCTCTAAAACAAATAAAATGCACATCAAGCCAGGATGTCACTTGTTAAATGCGTTTTCACCGTGAACAAAAACTAAATGAAGCAAAGACATGTGCATCACCATACACAAAAAACTATTTTTGCAATGATTACATTATCCCGCCAACCCTGTTTCTTGGGCTAAAAAGTGCTCTACTGACCAGGAACACATCATATTCTGGAGAAATAGCTGCAAAAGAATTCCAGTTGGCATATATCTCCTTTCGATCTAGAAAAATATACATACAAAAATATTCTGAACAGGACAAATATAGGCAGTGCCTACGTCCAATCCACTGGCTTATGTATGTATTTTTATATATATGTTGCCATGAAATTGTGAAAAAATAAAAAATATACCTTCCTAAAATCAGTCTTTTTTTCAACATTTCAAAAAGAAAAACAAGCCTATTTTCCCCAGGAAGTCGCCTATTTTGACAATGACAAGCCACTCTTGAATTTTGAGATTCCCCTGAAAATTGGAGCTATCAGAAAGTTTCGTATCCTACTCCAGCTGACATAACTACCCTTCCTACCAGCTTACAAATTAAACATTCAAATGCCTCGTTTAAAAACAGCAGCAATGCTATTTTAACCCTTTATCTAAAAGTATAATTTTTCTGAGCACTGCCAATACAGAACTGTATATTCCTAGGGTAACTCTCATATGGTATATCGTTCGTGAACCACAGTGTTCGGATTCGTAACTTTCAGAATGGATGTGTTTGCAGATAGTACAAAGCATATGGTATTCTTAAAAGTACTTTTTTCTGTCTTATGTCTGCATTATTAGTACATATTCCGAAATTTCAGCAAATCATTCATGTAAAAGGTAAACATTTCCAATAGGCTAGTTGCAGTAAGAGGAGCGTGGGTTAGACGACAATTAAGAGTAACTACACTTCAGGAACTGACTGAATCAGATCCCAAACCCTATCCCGAAAGTCAAAGGAAAAGATTGACAAAGACATCCCAACAAACAATAAATTACAAGTGATAAGCGGGGTCAGCAGCCCTTTCCCAAATAGGTGGCAACTCAGCTATCTTTATTGAACTAAATGATTTAGACCAACAGAAGGGTAACAACAGACTAAGCAAATTATACGAAAAACATTTAACAATTATTTTTACCTATTTTCTATTTTTATTATAGAAGGGTTAAAATGAGAACACAATAAATTAAACAGCACCGAATATAAAACAAATGCAACCGCAACGAAAGTATCGCCTTGGGACGGTCAGTAATAACTACTAGGGGGTTTAAGTCCACTGTATCTTTGGCACAGCGTATCGAATTTTGTTCGCTTTTACCTCTAATGGCTCGTTTTTATAGTCGACTAATCAGAAAATTCTATTAACATTTACTTGTTTGTTCATAAATAAAGATATTAATAATGAACAAAACTTGTATATTCATTTTAATTATTTTATTCTAATTATAACTAGTGAGTATACACTTTTAAGTTTGATTTGTTAATAATAAAATATAATATTTGCCAAAGCAAATGCATACGAAATGTGCTTTATTGTCTAGAAGCTCAACATTAAAAGTTATTTTGTTGGACAGAAGTATAAATCTGTCATGTGGTAGTTTTAAAAGAAAAAAAAATAAAATAAAAAAAGATAGAACCGTCAGAAAAGCTGACTATACCCCCGCTGTAGCGCTTGCAATGTGAATGGCAGTCTATGATGAACCGTGACTGTGAAATCTGCTATGAAATGTTTCAAGATGTACAGCATTGATGGAAGATAATTTACATGAAATAATAAGCAGGAGTAGATCTGTTCTCTGAGAAATCTGTTAAGAAAAAAATCATTATTCCATGCAGTGAGAGAAAGAAAGTAAATAAATACTTGGACGAATAAGCAGAGAAATACTTAATCTGTTTTTTCCATCAGCAGGTCATTATCAACTCAAACCAAATATGAACTTCTAAGTTGTATAATTGTATAGAAATTTTAACAACCATCTCATTATAAATGCATGGCCATAAAGAAAAGAGAAAGCAAAGTAGGGAGGGTTCTTTCCCTGCCCACAATGCAGGTCATTTTCAAGTCATAAATCAAATGTGAATCTTCTATTGCTGAGAATAATTCACGAAATATTATATACATGGATGCATGGAGACAAAGCAAAGTGAATAAATACTGCAGAAAGCAAAAGGAGAAAGCAGTTTTCTATCCTACGATACAACTTGCTCTTGTCAACCTGTACACCAAATATGATTTTTCTTGTTTATACCTTTGTGGAGATATCTTTGACGAAAAAGTGTGGAGAGAAAGAAACCGGAACAGATAGATAAAAAACAGCAGGAGTTGGGCCCATTCTTAAGCCCTTGATACAACAAGTAACTGTCAACTCATATTGCAAATATGAGCCTTCTACCTTAAATAGCTGCTGAGAATTTTTTTACAACAAATTACAGTGTTTAATGCATGGCGATAATAAACAAAACAAACACATGGAAGATATGTTCTCTATTCGATGATACGAACTGTCGCTGTCAAGATGTATACCATATATGAGCCGCGACACGAGAAAACCAACAATGTGGTTGTGCGCCCAACACAGACTCATATCAGCCTGGGCATCTGCCCAGTTTGACCAGACTCTTCGTTAAGTGCTCAAAGGGTAGCTAATGGTCTAAGCTGCCTCCATGCGGGCAGCTAAGGCTTTGATCAGACTGGGCGGGTGCCCAGGCTGATCTGAGTCTGCGCTGGGCGCACAACCACTTTGTTGGTATTCTCACGTCGCGGCTCATATGATAACCTTGTTGAGATATCTATGAGCCAAAAGGTTGGAGACAAACGGTAAAAGGACTAAATACTGGGAAAAACAATTAGGAGAGAGCCCATTCTCAATCCCACGATACAAGCAATTATTATCAACTGATGTACTAAATATGAATCTTCTACCTTGAACAGTTGCTGAGAATTTTTTACGAAAATTACAGTACTGAATGCATGGAGAGAAAGAAATGCCAATAGATAGAGAAGAACAAATAGAAGCCCGGTTTTCTATCCCACCATACAACCTCCTGTTGTCAGCCATTGTACCAAATATGAACTTTCTATCCTATACCGTTGCGAAGATATCTTTGACCAAAAAGTGCGGAGAGATAGAAAAAGGAACAAATACAGGGAAGAACAAAAGAAGAATGCTCATTCTGAATTCAAAGATACAACTTGTTGTTGTCAATCTGTTCACCAAATATGAAGTCTCTATCTTAAACGGTTGTGGACGTATTTTTGACGAAAAGGTGTTACGAAATTGTGGAAGGACAGGCGGAAGGACGGACGGAACTTCGGACAGATGTAAACCAGTACACCCCCACTTTTTCAAACCGAGGACATAAAAATACAATTTTCTTATTCTTGATAATATTCTGTAAAAATTAGCATGATAAAATATTGTAACTTTAACTAGAACTAGATAGTGTGTTAGTGGAACACTATACCCCAACCATATGCTTGCCACTAAATGTGTCAGACCTTAGCTGTCTAGCATAACTTGCTCATCTTTAACGGAATTTGCCCAAACTTTAATCACTCAATCACTTACAGGTATTCTACATCTTAGCTCCTAGCGATATGCCAAATATGAGCATCCTAGCTCAAACAGTATTCCCGGGGTTTTGGGAACAAACTTTCATGCAGCTTTTCGAAAAAGGGGCATACTTCTGTAAGTAAATGGCAGAAGGAAGAAAAGTACCAGTCTGCTCATTTTTTATGCTCTACCAATCTTATAAATATCGAGGCCCCAGCAGTTTTTGTCATTGACAAACAAACCACCCATAATTAAGTTTCATACAGATGAGAAAAGGAGAATAACTCTGTCAAAAATAAATGCATCATAACGCAACCAACATCAGAATGATCAGCACATCAAATACTAATAGTATACCAAAAGTTAGGGTTCTATGTCAAATGGTTCAAAAGTTGGAAAAATGCGAAATTCAACAAAGGGGCGTAACTCGGTCATTTTTGACGGAATTTGCCCAAAAATTAAAAAGGTGATTTACGTCTTAGCCCTTAGCAATATGCCAAAGATGAGCATGCTAGCTCAAACAACATTCCCTGGATTTGGGAACAAACTTTCATGCATTTTTTCGAAAACAAGGGGCATAATTCTGTAAGTACATGGCACATGGAAAAGACAAGAAAAATAAGGTCTGCTCATTTTTATAGTCCATCCATTTAATAAATATCAAGGCCACAGCAATTATTGTTCTTGAGAAATTCACCACTTATAATTATGTTTTAAAAAGATGATAAAAGGGGAATAATTCTGTTAATAATAAATGAATAAAAACGCCACCAATATCAGAATGATCAGCACATAAAATACTAATAGTATGCCAAAAATTAGGGACTTAGATCAGATGGTTCAAAAGATGGAAAACTGCCAAATTCCACAAAGGGGTATACTCGGTCATTTCTTGACGGAACATACCTAAAAGTAAACCAGGTGATTTGCACCTTAATCCATAGCAGTATGCCAAATACGAGCATCCTAACTTAAAGGAATTTTCAAGGATTTTGAGAAACAAACTTGCATGTAATTTTCAAAAAGGGGGCATAATTCTGTAGTACATGGCAGACGGAAAAGAAAAAAATATTGTTTTGCTCATTTTTTATGATCCATTCATTTAATAAATATCAAGGCCCCAGCAGTTATTATTCTTGAGAAATATACCACACATAGTAATGGTTTATACAGATGAGAAAAGGGGAATAACTCTGTCAATAATGAATGCATCATAACGCAACAAAGCTAAGAATAATAAGCACATCAAATACTAATAGTATATAAAAAAAAGGGTTCTAGGCCAAATGGTTCAAAAGTTGCAAAAAATGCCAAATTCAATAAAGGCCATAACTCGGCCATTTTTTATGAACTTTGCCCAAAGTTTAATCAGGTTATTTACGCTTTAGTCCTAAGCAATATGCCAAATATGAGTATCCTAGCACAAACGGTATTTCCAGGATTTTGGATTTTTGAAAAAGGGGCATAATTCTGTAAGTACATTGCAACAGGAAAAGAAAAAATATGAGTCTGCTCATTTTTATGATCTATCAATTTTATAAATATCTAGGCCCCAACAATTATTGTTATTGAGAAATAGACCACCCTAAAATTATGTTTTATACAGATGAGAAAAGGGGAATAACTTTGTCACTAATGAATGCATTATAACGCAATTAACATCAGAAAAATTAGCACATAAAATACTAATAGCATTCCAAAAATTAAGGTTCTACGTCAAACGGTTCAAAAGTTGAAAAAATGCCAAACTCGGTCATTTTTGACGGAATTTGCCAAAAAAGTTAATCAGATGATCTACACCTGAGCTCCTTACAGTATGCCAAAAATCCTAGCTCAAATGGTATTTCCAGGATTTTGAGAACAATCTTTCGTTTCATTTGTTGAAAGAGGGGCATAACTCTGCAAGTTGAAGGCTGATGGAAAAGAAAAAAAGTATCTGTCTTCTGGTTTTTCACACTCTACCTACCTATGAAGTAGTAAGACCCAAGCAGTTATGATTCTTGCGTAAATGCAGTGATACGTTCGGATGGACGGGCGGAAGTATGGACGGACGGTCAGGTTCAAACCAATATGCCCCCTCAACTTCGAAGTTGGGGGCATAAAAAGCAAAACTAAAGACCAATCAGTCTCCGCTCATTTGCAGGCTGATTCGAACAATCAGTGTTCAAAATTTCAATGTGAACAATATATATATTCAAATCCTCCTTCACATGTGTGAAGAGTGATCGGAGTGTTTATTTTTGCGTTTCAGCTGTAGATGCTGTTTTGAGTGCTAACTGTTGATAACTTATGTCAACAGTAAATATTCAAATCAGTCGGCACGTCTTTGTAAACTGATCAGGGTCTCTATGTGTGTCGGTTGATTTCAAGAAATCAAAGACTGTTCATGTGAACAGGGAAGACTATGATTACGCTTCGCAGGCGGATCTGTGTCATCTGTATGCGCGGATGTTGTTCGACATGGCCGTATTTCCATCATCACTTTGTATAAACGTCAGTGTCATGAGCCTAAATTGTAACATTTTTCAACACAGTTTAAAAAGCATAGTTCTTTAAATATACACTGCCTGATCCAATAATAATCTGTTTTTAATATATCCTCTCTTTTTCGTTGACAGATAATTTCCCTGGCCCCATGTCTAGTTTCCTATGATGTTTTGTTTGTTCCAATAAACAGTCACCAGGGTATTCTGCAATAAAAATATGTTTTTTAAAACTATCGAGTCTAAAAGAACAATAATGACTTTCATTCAGAACCTGGGCTTAGAGACTGAAATAATTAAAAATGTTAATACAGCGAAGTTAGTTTGTAAATTCTAGTTTGTTTGTTTTTGGCTAGTTGGTTTATTGCTTGGTTAAGGATTAAACAATTTTTTGAATAAGGGTTCGAGATTATAAAACTTGAGAAGAATCTCAAACTTGATAGCAGCCAAACAGTGTGCTTTATTTTGAGTTTGGAAATGTACACAAGTTCTTCAACCTCTGGGCCTGAATTACAGTCTATATCGAGCTGTCTCCCAACACAAACTTTAGGATATGAGAGACGAAAATAAAAGATGTCAAAATAATCTCCATCCCGCATCTGCTGCAAACACAGCCTCCATTTCTTGCCGCTGTGCATTCGTTGTTGTTCTCCGTATTACCAGCAACACATACGCAGACGTTAATTTCACAGGTCGCGTTTGCTACTAAAGAACAGTCGCTTGCTATAGTACAGCTGTCCCCCAATCCTGAAAGAGTATGCAAATAAGATTTTTTAATGTCATTTCCTTCGGAATGAAACAATAAAAACAATTCAGAAGCTGAGCAAAAAGTCTAAAATATTAAATATACTAATATATATCGTAGATTGTTGATTGGTAAGTTTGTTGGTTATTTGGTTGATTGATTGATATGGGACTTAATGGCCATTTGTCAGAACTTCATTTTATATCGAGCTGTTTCCAAAACGCTTGAAAAGAAAAGGAGGATCGGAGGGAGAGAAAATAGTAATACAAAATCAAAACAACCTATTTCCCGCACTGTGCAAGCACAAACGGCGGTCGCGCTGCTTATACCAAAATAAATAGGACACTCAGGCACTGAAAGTTTCCCAGCACCATTATCCGAAGATTTTAAACGAGTAGTCATTTAGTTAGTAATTACGAAAACGAAGCGTCGGTGATTTTCATATTTTTTCCTTGCAAAGGACCAGAGGATCACGATTCTATTGATTGTTTTGATCGTTTGTCCATTTTCAGGATATTTAGGACATAAAATCGTTTCATATTTGCAGTAGAAATTTAGTATAGTGACAGATTGGTCGGTGCAAAAGATGCAGAACCAGATCAGACAGTCTGATCAAGGACTAAACCGGAATAATCTGAACTAGGTCTACACTGTTGACCATTCTTTCTTGTATCAAATATAAGAATATCCATGTTTTTTGCTAGGGAATAGAAATTCTTATCTTAAACTGGTTATCTGACCCGTGAGAAGGATGAAAAAAAAGAATGTTTTCGCTTGACTTCGGTTTGAAGTGGTTGTATTGCACGCCACGTAACTTCGTCGCCAGCTGACGTTATAACAACGTCAGAAATCACAACAGTGGTCAAAATGCAACGCAGTGTTCAGAGGAATCTTTGATGTAATTGAAGCTCCAGCACTTAAAGATATGCAGGAAAAAGAATCTACCATGAGTGTGAGGTACGGATAGACAAATATATGCCTCGGGTCACTGTTTGGCATCACTCGGCAAGCCTCGTGATGCATAAACAGTGACCCTTGGGAGAAATTTGTCTGTCCTCATGATATAGTCTTATAATCTGCATCTTTTGAACTGTTCTCTTATAGCACATTTACGGTAATATTTTAGTTGTCCTAATTTCTTTGGATGCAAAATCGTCATAACTATGCTATATATTATTTGTGCAATGTGAATATCAAAATTTAAAACAAAATTTTATATCACTACCAAACACGGCAGTCATACGACAAAACAAACTTTGATTTCTGTTCTTCAGTTTATCAAATCGTATTTCCTTACCTCCACTGGTTGCAGCCGTGCACGCATTGTTGCTCTCTGTATAACCATCATCACATGTGCAGACATTATTTATACAAGTGGCGTCCGCTACTGCAGAACAGTCGCTTGGTATGGTACAGCTATCTCCCGATCCTGAAAGATTATACAAAGAAAAATTTTAAAGCTATCGTCAACCACAGCGAGATGGAAGCAAAGATAAATGTTTAAATTACAAGAGGGTCAAGTGGCCCTGATTCGCTCACCTGAGCAAAAAAGGTCAAAGGTCAAACTAGGGTCATCATTTGAGCAAACCTGATAGTTTGCAACCATTTCCAAATGGTTCTGAAGAAGATTTTTGAATATTTTTCTATATATTGCTATGGTTCAAACCCAGGACCCCCTGGAGTGGGGCCATTTTTGACCTTGGCACCATTATTTGAACAAGCTTGGTAGAGGACCACTAGGATATGCATCATACCAAATTTTAAGCATCTGCACTCAGGGGTTCGGGAGTAGAAGATTTTTAAGTATATTTTAATTTCGAACCCAAGACTCCCCGCCCTAGGGCCTTTTTGGATCCCAGGGCCACCATTTACACAAACTTTGTAGGAGTCCACCAGGTAATGCATCATATCAAATTTCAAGCATCTGAGCCAAGTGGTTCTGAAGAAAATTTTTGGATGTTTTTCTATATATTTCTAAGGTTCTAACCCAGGACCCCTGAGGCGGGGCCATTTGGGACCTTGGGGTCATCATCGGAACAAACTTGGTAGAGGACACTACCCAATGCTACGTACCAAATTTCAAGCCCCTGAGCCAAATGGTTCTGAAGAAGACTTTTGAATATTTATCTATGTATTTCTATGGTTCCAACCTTGAACTTCCTGCCATGGGGCCATTTTGGATCCGTGGGCAACCATTTGAATAAACTTGGTAAAGGACTATTAGGCAATGCATCATACCAAATTTCAAGCATCTAAGCCATGCAGTTCTGAAGGAGAAGATTTTTTAATATTCTGTTTGCATATCTATGGTTCAAACCTTGGACTCCCTGCCCCGGGGCCGTTTTGGACCCTGGGCCATCATTTGAACAAACTTCGTAAAGAACTATTAGGCAATGCTTAATACCAAATTTCAAGCATCAGAGCCTTGCGGATCTGAAGAAGAAGAAAAAAAAATTAATATTTTTCTATTTATTTCTATGGTTCGAACCTGGGACTCCCTCCCCTGGGGCCATTTTGAACCCTGGGGCCACCATTTGAATAAACTTTGTAGAGGACCACTAGGCAATGCTACATACCACATTTCAAGCATCTGAGCCAAGAAGTTCTGGTGTAGAAGATTTCTAAGTATATTTTAGTTTCGAACCGACTACCTCCTGCCCCAGGGCCATTTTGGACCCTCGGGCCACCATTTGAATAAACTTGGTAGAGGACTACTAGTTAATGCTACATACCAAATTTCAAGCATATAAGCCATGCAGTTCTGAAGGAAAAGATTTTTTAATATTTTCTTTGCATTTGTATGGTTCAAACCTTAGACTCCCTGCTCCGGAGCCATTTTGGATCCTGAGGCCATCATTTGAACAAACTTGGTAAATGACTATTAGGCAATGCTACATACCAAATTTCAAGCTTCTGACCCTTGCAGTTCTGAAGAAGAAGATTTTTGAATATTTTTCTATGTATTTCTATGGTTCAAACTTGGGACCCCCTGCACCGGAGCCATTTTGGACCCTGGGCCCACCATTTGAATAAACTTGGTAGAGGACTACTAGGCAATGCTACATACCAAATTTCAAGCATCAGAGCTCAGCAGTTCTGGTGGAGAAGATTTTCAAGTATATTTTAGTTTCGAACCCAAGACCCCCTGCCCGAGGGCCATTTTGGACCCTGGGGCCATCATTTGAACAAACTTGGTAGCCGTCTACTAGACAATGCTTCATATCAAATATCAAGGCTCTAAGCCTAGTGGTTTCAGAGAAGATGTTATTTTAATCTGATTGTTGACGACGGACACTGGGTGATCATAATAGCTCACCCTGAGCCTATGGCTCAGGTGAGCTAATAAAAGCCTAACATACCAACGATGTCCATGTCATAAATTTGATCAAGGTCATCGCAAGGTCATCATTTGTACAAACTATTATGGGCCCGCATGCCCAATGCTACATACCAAGTTTCAAGGTCATAGGCCTTTTGGTTCTGGAGAAGAAGATTTTTGAAAGGTTTTTACCATATATGGGCGTGGCAGCCATCTTGGTCATCTGACCCAGATACCCCGATCAAACTTTTGTTCCCCAAACCCAAGGAGGCTCCATATAAAATTTGGTTTTGATCGTCCCTGTGGTTTCAGAGGAGAAGATATCTGAATATCTTGACGACGGATGGACGGACCGAATGACCTTGACCTTTAGTGACACAATATCTTCATCTCTTCATTTAGCTGACCACGTATACCAAGTATTGTGCCTTAAACTTAAATAGTTTCTGAGAAATCCACTGTTTAAGCGTTTTCCTATATAAAAGCCTAACATACCAAAGTTGACAATGTCATAAATGAGGTCCAGGTCATCGCAAGGGCATCATTTGTAGGAATTTTGATGGGCCTGCATGCTCGATGCTACATATAAAGTTTCAAGGTCAAAGGCCTTTTGGTTCTGGAGAAGAAGATTTTTGAAGGGTTTTTACCATATATGGGCGTGGCGGCCAACTTGGTCATGTGACCCAGATACCCCGAACAAACTTTTGTTCCCCAAACCCAAGGAGGCTCCATATAAAATTTGGTTTTGATCGGCCCAGTGATTTCAGAGGAGAAGATATTTGAATGTCCTGACGACGGATGAACGGACCGAATGACCTTAACCTTTAGTGACATAATATCTTCATTTCTTCATTTAGCTGACCATGTATACCAAGTACTGTGCCTTAGACTTAAATTGTTTCTTAGAAATCCACTGTTTAAGCCTTTTCCATATAGAAATTAAAAGTATGCAAAGACCAGGAACTGAAACAATCAAAATCCAAATCCAGCCCTCAAACCATAGTAGGAAACAACTAAGATTACAAATAATCAAGATACAGAGAACATATGGCCAACCGAGTGAGCAGCTTGTTCTCAAAAGGTGGCCACTCAGCAACCCAAACCGAACCAAAAATAATAAGAACATACATAAGGTAAAACATTACAGAAACTCTGACACCAAAAACAGTTAACAGAGAACCACAACAGAACTACCGCCTTGGAACGGTCAGTAATGAATTACTGGGGGGCTTAAATCGATTTTACAGGCCCAACCTCACCCTCAGTATCTGAAGTGGTACAAAACATTTAGTTGGTTGTTCGGTTCGCATGATAACCCTCTAACTCGTCAATGAATCATCACGGTAAACACATAAATCAAATTTCAACACCATGAAGAAGCAAAGACGAGGACTAAACAGATACAACGGGCCGTCTGACAGGTGGAGATCCCTGTCCTGCCAAACAACCCCACTGGAAATCTGAAGCAAAAGAAGGTCACCAGTTGAGCCCCGGTGGACCAAGCAACAGACAAAAAGGCTCCGGTCCCAACCAACTAAAATATATAGCTTTAGGTTGGGGCCATCATAGAGTCTGACGCCCGATCCCCCGACGTGCAATTAAAGAGTGCAGCAAAGTTATCAACCGTGATTGGATTAATCACTAAGCATGCAGACTGTCGCATAACATTTAAATTATAGCCAATACGTTTGTGACGTATTATTTTTTTCGGAATTGATCAGACAAATCAGTCCTACCCTTAATCTTTTTGAATTTGTATACTAAGTCACCATAAAATTCTGGTTCCGATAGGCCTTGGTGTAAAAGAAATTTTAATCCGACATCAAATTTTGAAACCAATTCATGGTGTCTGCGATAGAATTTAGAAAAAGCCTTTCTAAGCTTATGATACCGATAGCCCTGTTGAAGAAGTTTAGCAGTTAAACATTTATTACGAGCATTAAAGTCATCTACATGACTACACACTCTAGCAAATCTTATAAGTTGAGAAATATACACTCCATAAGAGGGACGACGTGGAACGTCACCATCCAAAAATGGAAAATTAACTATATCAAAGTCAAAGTCATTACGTTTATCATAAATTTTAGAAGATACAAAACCGTTAGAAATAGATAAATGTAAATCCCAAAAGATGGCCTCGGTATCTGAAGTATTAGCTTTATTCAATTTAAGTTCAGGTGGATAAATTTGGTTGACCATGCTTTCAAAATAAGGATTATCAATATTCAGATGATCGTCTAAATATCTAGAGGTTGAGTTAAATGCCTCAATGATATCAGCTTGATTATCAACAGAAAGAGAAGTCATGAAATCTCTTTCATAACAAAATAAAAACAAATCGGCCACAAGAGGAGCTCAATTTGTACCCATCGGAATACCAACAATTTGTCTGTATAACTTATTACCAAATCTGATGTAAATATTATCTAAGATATATGATAAGGCGTCACATACATTCTGACATGACCAACGTTCATATCCTCTATATATTTTACGGTCAGTAGAAGTGAAAAACGCTTTCTTATCGTTACAGGCAATATAAAGGGTATCTTCATTTTTGGAGAACTTTTTGAAGGCCCTCTCAATCAAATCAACAAGTTTTTCCTTTATTAAATTATGGGGTAATGTGGTATAAAGAGTAGAAAAATCATAAGTGGACAAACTAGTCACACGGTACCCTCCTGACTTCAGTTTACTAAGTACCTCACCAGAATTTTTTATAGACCAAAACATATTTTTCCCTGACCTCTCATACACTGTCTCATAGTACCAAATGACACGAGATTTCACAGCAGTGAGGCAAGAAGTTAATAATTTAGATAATTCTGTAGTAGTACAAGAGCTAGAGTTGGCAATGAATCTAGCTTTATACGGTTTTTTGTGAAGCTTAGGTAACCAATATATCGTAGGAAGTTTGTCTTGGCGTTCCTTAACGTTTACAGCAAACTTATAAGGCAAATCATTTGAGTGGCTATTAACGACAGTCTTCTCATCTGTAAAAGTCTCTTCGTAAGCCGTGGTGCCATTAAGTTCCTGCTTCAAAGTGTTAATATAGTGCAACCGACAAACAACAACAATGTTGTTTGCGGCCTTGTCAGCAGGAACCAAAACATACTTCCTATTAAAATCCTGGATACCCTGCTTCAAATATCTAAAGGAAGATTTAGGCTTAGGAGGTAAAAGATTAGTATTGTGTGAATAAAACTTTATACGTTTATCCACAATATTAAAGATACTTAGTTTCCATTTCTTTAAAGTGTTACTTTCAACATCCTCTCGTTTACACCAACGATTACCAAAATCATTTAATGCAGATGCAATTTCTTCCCTACATCTGTTGAAATCGATAAGGGAAGGGAATATATACTTAGGACCCTTAGAAACAATGTTACGAATTCTAGAATCCGGGATGATCTTCAAATTTCCAGTCACAACATGACCTGCTGATGGGTAAATAAATTTGGAATCTTTACAATCTCATGAATCAGGAGTATTAGCATCGATGTCAAGATCAGACACAAGATTATTGAAATTAAATATGATACTTCTAATCGGTTTGTTATACTTATAACAAATAATAGGTGGTTCAGAATTTTGGAAATAATCAGGTATGGAAGATGTAACAGATTTATCCTGAAATATACTAGGTAAATCTATAAAGTCAATACCTTTGTTAATGAAAGGGATTTTAATGAAATTTCTTTTGTGATTGATTTCAGAATCAATTAGTGGACGGAGAGCGTGTTGAGTATAACATCTAGTTAGAAGTGCCGCTTCGTACATTTGGTGATTTCCATCGTAAAACCTATTAGCCTCTATATCCAACATGCGTAAGACTGGAATTGGTAGGGAACTAAGAACTGAAAGCATAGCATGTCGGCCATGTTCCAATAATTTTTTTGATAAATCATTAAGAGATGTGTTAGATTTTTTGGCAGCACATCTTTTACGTTTATCATTTCCTTTTTGTCTTATACCATGAGATCTGGATTTACGTTTTCGAATTTCTAAAAGAGAAAACACATCAAAATCAAAAGCCTAACATACCAAAGTTGACAATGTCATAAATTAAGTCAAGGTCATCACAAGGTCATCATTTACAGGAATTATAATGGGCCCGCATGTCCAATGCTACATACCAAGTTTCAAAGTCATAGGCCTTTTGGTTCTGGAGAAGAAGATTTTTGAAGGGTTTTTACCATATATGGGCGTGGCGGTCATCTTGGTAATGTGACCCGGATATCCGGAACAAACTTTCGTTCCCCTAATCTAGGTAGGCTCTGTATGAAATATGGCTTCAATCGGCCCAGTGATTTCAGAGGAGAAGATGTTTGAAAATGTTGACGACAGACAACTGAGGATTGAATAGAATAGAACAGATGCCTGGCTATACTATAAGCTCACCAATGAGCCTAAAGGCTCAGGTGAGCTAACAATACAGGATGTTATTTGTTATTGATTCTTGATATTTCTTCTGATGAGAAAAAAAACTTTGGCCTCGGTGTCTATGTAGTCTTCGTTGTTGGCAAATGATTCAATGACTGGTTCATATTTCGTCTGGTCCTCACGGCCTCCTAGTCGACCATGCATTAGCATAAATTAAGCTTATAAGTCCATACAGATTAGATGTAATAATTGAAAAGATTTCCAACTGAATTTTTCTCATGTAAAGGTGGGTATCAATAAGGTGGGTTTTCTGCATCCTACCAAAGTTTTCTTTTTTTAACCGATGGTATACTCCAATGTGTCTAGTTTATTGGACTATATGTGACTTTGGTCGGAAAGCCCTACTTACTGAGCTAGGGGTCCACAGAAGTGGGTGGGGTAATCCAACATGGTTTTAGCCTGTCTTGTAAAACATTCTCATTTGGTAGAATAGTATAGCAGACAGACAGGATTTGATAAAATGATTAACAGAACATCTAAACTTTATTTCCATATCATTTTATTTGTTTTAATTTGAACATGTGTTGTCAGAAAAGACTTCCTTTGACATTCAGCATTTTTTTTATATTTTTTACCTCAATTTTCAATATTTCTTGGCCTTATTGTTAAATAAATAGACATGTTATCATCAAACTCATGTCAAGGAAGCATCTTGACAAGGCCATTCAGATGATGCGACCAGAATTTCACAATGGCATAGTTTTCATGGTCGACTGAACACATAAACGTGCTTGGAAGATGGTTTTCTTTCGATTTTGACCTAGAATTACGAACCTTTGGTCAAATTACTATTTTAACTGCTATATTATGCCCCACGCCCACGCCACTAAAGGTGAGGGAATACATATTGGCTTCATTGCGGATCTCGTTGGCATCTGCATTTGTGTATGTGTCACATATTAAGTCCTTCTGTGACCTTGGAAACAAGGTCAAGGTCATCAAAATCTGACCTTGACCTTGTTTTCAAGTTTAAAGTATGTGACACAGACACAGATGCAGACGCCAAGGAGATCCGATCTGAAGCCAATATGTATTCTCTCACGTTTCGTGGCGGGGGTGTAGGGCATAATATAGCAGTTAAAATAGCAATTTGGCCATAGGTTCGTAATTCTAGGTCAAAATTAAATGAAAAAACATCTTCCAAGCAAGTTTATGTGTTCAGTCGACCATAAAAACTAGGTCATTGTGAAATTCTGGTCACATCATCTGAATGTCCTGGTCAGGGTGCTTCCCTGACATTAGTTTGATGACAACTGGTCTGTTTATTTAACAATAAGGCCAAGAAATATTGAAAATTAAGGACAAAAATACCAAAAAATGCTGAATGTCAAAGGAAGTCTTTTTTGACAACATATGTTCAAATTAATCCAAATAAAATGATATGGAAATAAAGTTTAGATGTTCTGTTAATCATTTTATTAAATCCTGTCTGTCTGCTGTACTCTTCTACCAAATGAGAATGTTTTTACAAGACAGGCTAAAACCATGTTGGATTACCCCACCCACTTCTGTGGACCCATAGCTCAGTAAGTGGGGCTTTCCGACCAAAGTCACATATAGTCCAATAAACTAGACACATTGGAGTATACCATCAGTTAAAAATAGAAAACTTTGGTAGGATGCAGAAAACCCACCTTATTGATATTATGTTTCAACTTAAAATCCTAAAAATCCAGAAATGTTCAATGAAATAAAAAACAACACACCAATCTTAATGAATGATTAAAAAATGAGAGCTGTTTTAAGCAAAACTAGTTTTATCAAAAGTAAACGCCAACTACCAAGTCTCAAGAAATTACTAACTAAAGCTAATTTCACTAGTAGTACATCTGGTCATAAAGAATTTCGAGTAACTAAGTGCGGCAGACAAAATTGTTCTTCATGTCAGCATTAGGTAGAAGCAACTTCATATAATTTTAAAGAAAAGGTTTTTTATGTCAATCAAAACATGTCTTGCGACGTACAAAATGTTATATATGTCATAACTTGTAATGGAAGTGGAGAGTATTACATCGACCAAATGGGTTGAAAACTAAGAACAAGACGTACTATCCATGCCCAACAAATTAGGGACCCTTCGACAAGAATGCTGCCACGCATTCATTGTTCTCTTCCCGTTAGCCACTTGCACAAACACATTTGTTTGAGTCACATGTTGAATCGCTGATGACCGCAGAACAGTCTGCAGGCTCCATTCAACTGTCATTCAATGCTGTGCAACGGTAAAAGGAAATAGTTATAAGTTTTACGGCAGGTAGAATAGTGATATTACTGACGTAAGTGTGATATGCATAAATGATTCAGAGCTTATAAAAGTGAAGGGGCGTCTTTTCTTTACGTTCAAAAGTATATGACAAAAATAAGCGGAGGAAATTCTGACGGTTGACGAATGTGTAAAAAGGGAATAGTTGAACTTTATGTTGTATTAGTGAAAATGCCTTTGACACAAAGACAATGTACGATGTGCGGATCTAAAATGTCTCGAGCTCGACCTCTCTAACATGTGTCGAAGTGATGAGTATGAACAGATCTCCTTTAGTCAACATACTTAAAGAGTTTGCATTGATTCCACGACACGCCAATGAGACTGAGCAGTACCAAAGGTAGCTGAGGCTGCCAGGTCGGCCCAGACTTCCTCCGACTTGACCCGGCATTCGCGGATTAGGCTTATTATCACGTTGTTACACATATAAAATTGCTAATAACAACACAAATCATATAACATACATCTTCAAGACGTACAAGAATCCAACATTAATTACAGCATAAACTGGAACTGCGCATTTAAGTGAGTGATACTTCAGACTTTAAAAGCAATAATACCATAGAATCCACTATAGAAAACATCAAAACAGGAAAAGAAACGAACAGATCCTTAATGTCTACAATTTACGCAAAATGGAAGTTTTTACTCTCGTGTTGGCTACCGTTTTCTTCATATAAGACACTCGTCGCCACTACTATATGTCGTGGTAGAGCGTTCGTAATGAACATCTGATCATATCGGACTAGGGTATATAAAATGTCAGTGGTATATTTTATATCATACATATAGCTGGTAGTAAGGAAACTATTGCTGGTGCTAAGATTACATCACAAAGATACCTAAGAGATCATTTCCCCACCATAAACACAAAATTTATGTGTAAGATGTGTTAAATTAATATCACTGCACTGTGACGAAATAGAAATCAGATAAAGGGCAGATGGGGCTTTAACCTAAACTATGGCAGTTCGATAAGGATTTGTTCCAAACTTGCAACCTAAAAAGGAACTGGCAAGGACTAACCTAAATAGAAACATACAAATAATGAAATAAAAATGCTTAATCGATAAGTAAACGCATACCTCTGACAGCAAAGATGGCAGAAGTATGGAACGTGTGAAATTACAACGGCCAAATCTAACTTAGGTCTAGAAATGATAGGTAATTGAGAAGGCAATGATCAGGAACCGTTATAATCGTCACTTTGCCACATCCTATCCAAAGCATTAAGAAAGGAACATAATGGAGGCGGCACACAAAGCAAAACAAGACATGAGAAATGCCGAGATGTCAGCTCTTTCACAGCAGATGACTGCTAGGCCATCATAAAAAATGACTGAGCCGCGACACGAGAAAAGCAACAAAGTGGTTATGCGCCCAGCACAGACTCAAATCAGCCTGGGCATCCGCCCAGTCTGATCAGAGTCTTCGCTGTCCGCATGGAGGTAGCTTAGACACTTAGCTACCCTTTGAGCACTTATCAAAGAGTCTGACAAAACTGGACGGCTGCCAGGGCTGATCTGAGTCTTAAAAACTAACAGAAAGCTGACAAAATACAAAGCCAGTAAACACCAACGGAAAAATCGCCTTGAAACGGTAGATAATGAATCACTTGGACAATTAAATCTGGTTTTCATGCAAATGACTCTCGCTATGGATTATACTATTGTTCATAAACACAAAATATTCGGCCTTGTTTATCACTCCAAACCCACCACTTGATCAAATCTAGAATCATATAAGTCAGGAAAAGCAGATTATACCAATAGCTGTATAGAATGTTTCTCTCCGGCGTCAGGTTCTTCTTTACTAATCAGAGAGCAAGATAATAATTACAGTGTCCAAAACGGCTATGATCAAAAACTGTTACGATCAAATTCCTCATGAAACACACGACAGATTAAAGTAAAAATAGTAATATGAAGAAACACCACAAGTAGTAGGACATACAGAATGGAAAGCAAAATAAAGAGCTATTCCCTTGGTAGTCGGTCACAAAGCTAGTTCTAAACCAAGCAAAAAGGTGTTGAGTATCACAGTTTTATAATTTAAATGGGAATATCTTAGCAACCAAGAGCAATAGGTACGTTTGTGTAGAACTTTTAATCGGAATATTTTATCAACCAAAAGCAATGCGAACGTTCGTGTAGAAAATCGTTACACTAACATCCTACCTCTTGCTGCGCATGTTGGTACACTTCCACTCCAAGTGCTACCTGCCTGACATGTTCTTGTAGCAGTACCGGTCAGCAAGTACCCTGTTGAACACGTGTATGTAGCTGTATCACCAACTGTGTATCCCATGACTGAAACTGCTCCATTATTTGGATTGGATAATACAGGGCAACCTGATGAAATAAAGAGTTACATGTTGTAACTCCGTACTTGGGCTCATTCCGATTCAGATTACAAATTGAGAACGGCTAAAACCGATGCTTGGCACGTCTGCAGAGTTGCAACATTTACTGCATGTAAACATAGTCATTTATACGTGGTCTGTTGTCTACCTGTGTCTGATGTGCACTTTACTTTCAGAGGATCTTCCGTCAGAATGTATTTGAGCCGCGACACAAGAAAACCAACAAAGTGGTTGTGCACCAAGCGCAGAGCTTAAAAAGTAGCCATGGGTGTATGCTACCTCTATGAAGACAGCGAAGACTCTGATCAGACTGGGCTGATGCCCAGGCTGATCTGAGTCTGCGCTTGGCGCACAACCACTTTGTTTCTTTGTCGTATCGCGGCTCATGTTTCCTTCACTGCAGCTGGTGTTGAGTTCCCTGTGTCGGCCATGAAAAGTCTCTATATTTATAAATGTATATAAATTTAAAGAGTAACTACACTTCAGGAACTTACTGAATCAGATCCCAAACCCTATCCCAACATCAAAGGGGAAGATTGACAAAGACATCCCAATAAATAATAAATTACAAGTGATAAGCCGAGTCAGCAACTCTTTCCCAAATAGGTGGCAACTCAGCTATCTTTACTGAACTAAATAGTTAAGACCAACAGCAGGGTTAAAACAGACTAAGAAAATTATACGAAAAACATTTAACAACTATTTATACCTATTTTCTATATTTATTATAGAAGGGTTAAAATGAAAACACAATAAATTAAACAGCACCGAACATAAAACAAATGCAACCGCAACGAAAGTACTGCCTTGGGACGGTCAGTAATAACTACTGGGGGAGGGGGGGGTTAAACCGGTTTTACAGGTATAATTTATATTATATTTTCAGGTCATTGGGGTTAATAGACCCCGTCTGAGTCAATTTGCAAAAGAATTTGAACTAATGCTGGTACTGGGGCTGTGTGAAGCATTGTAACATTATAATACTGCATACCTACATGTAGGAGTGATTGAAACTGGATCAGCTGCTTACTTTTACAAGAAATGTGCCACACGAAAACAAAACTGTTTATTTCATTCTTGTTTAAGTGTTATTAATGCTTCACATCGGTTATCATTCCAACAGCCAGAAATGACGTCACTGCCCAGTGTTTTGATAGTGCCGTCTTTAAAGGAAAACACTCACTAAAATGCATGTTGGACTCAAATTGAAGATTCTTATAAAACATAAAATTTGCCGAAAATTTCATGAAAATTGGACTTAAATGAAGAAAGATATGACAGTTTAAAGATATTAAAATGTTGAGCTGGGAACCAGCAAATCTGTGAGTTAATGACGTCATAAACTCACAGTCATCAATGAAAATCCTATATAAATTAAGTTTGAAACAAACTGTAGATAGATGAAATGCATAAATCTATATTTTACTTCATAAAGACATGATCAAAACTAAATAATACTGTATGAGTACGCAATTTATGCTCTTATTCTAGATTTACATATTTATCACGTGACATGAACTTCCTAAATGGCGGCCTCCAAGACCGCCATTTTGAATTTTTAAAATCTTCATATCTTTCTTATTTTAAGTCCGATTTTCGTGAAATTTTCACCAAATGTAATTGCTAATCAAAACCTATAATTTGAAGTCTGTTCATCTTTAAGTGAGTGTTTTCCTTGTCTGGAGATAACTACACCAAGAGTATGGAAAATTCATTGAATAGAATTTTGACGGGAAAATGAATCTTCTCTATGAAGTACAGATGTTAAGTTATCCCATATGAAGCATACAAATAAATAAATACTTCTGTGAAAATGGTAATAAAAGCTCACTTCCACATGTGGGTTCGCTGCCTGACCAAGTTCCGTCCATCTGGCATGTTCGAGTACTGTCCCCTACCAGAGTGTATCCCATAGTACAAGTATATGTGGCAGATTGTCCAAATGACACGGTGGTTGTCGGCGAGACCTGACCATTGGCGGGATGGGACAACCCCGGACAATCTGAAATTTAGAGAGGCGCTGTAGTCGAGTTGTTAGAGTGGCTCGGTTATTGTGCAGAAAGTCACCGGAAGGTCGTGAGTTCGCGGCTCACCGTCGCCATCCGACGACCGGAAAACTCTCTCTGTCAACCCAGCAGTAAATGGATTCCTTTTTCGAATCAGGGAAGGATAAGGCAGCGAAAGGATAGAGATGGGCTCCGCCTTTCATCAGCTGTGCCCAAGATACAGAGGGTCTCTAACCCCAACTGCGCCTTTACCTTTACCTTTTTTTACAAGAAATCAGACTCTAAAATGTACTTTTCAAGTGTGTTACTTTTCATGAAACTGAAATTCTTTGGCTAATGGCTGATATCACAGCGAACTGCAAAACAATTTGTAGAAATACCAAAAGGTAGTCCAGTAATAAGCTTGTCTCTCGTATAGGTATAATCATTAATCTTCAATTTTTTTCGCATTCGATCAGTGTATAAGAGATGTAACTTACCCATACAAACTGTCTGTGACTCTGCGGGGCATGATAATTTGATTCGTGCTGTGCCGTCCGTTGCTAAAATAGAGCGAAAGTAATTGAGCCGTGACACGAGAAAACCAACAGTGGCATGTGCTCCCAGCGAACACTCAGATCAGCCAGGGCATCCACCCAGTCTGATCAGTCTTCGCTGTGCGCTTTAAGGAAATGTCAGTGTCTAAGCTACCTCCATGCCGACAGTGAAGCCTCAGATCAGACTGGGCGGATGACCAGGCTGATCTGAGTTTTCGCTGGACGCACATGCCACTATGTTGGTTTTCTCGTGTCGCGGCTCAATTATTAATTCAGATCTCTATGTAACTTGTGACAACAGCCGAAATCCGAATGTGCTGTTTTAACTGTGATAAGCATGTTTAAAAGTCAATATTTTTAACCTTGCTTTTTGTGTGCTGCAAACTTGGTTTTTGGAAAGAACATTAAATATCACAATAAACAGGCCATACAACACTTTTAAGGAGGAAGTTGGAAGTGTGTGTGTGTGTGTGTGGTGGGGAGGGGGTATTCCCTTTTGAAGTTCTACTGATATTACATCCCGTGATAGGTCTTTAATTATGTATTTGGATGCAAAATAACTCGAAAAAATGTGCGTTTTCTCAGGTCTAAAGATTATGAAACACATTGCTCTTTTAAAGGTCCCATTGCTCTATCAGCTTGAAAAATTTTATAGTGAGGTATCGCTGCAAGCTTCTCACCTGTAAATGACGGCGATTAGCTAACTTTAAACCAATAAAACATCATTGACTTTCATATAAAAAGGGCTCGAAAATTGATTTGGGTCATTTTAGTTGCCAACTAAGATGATCTACGTTCGATTCAATAAAAATGGTAAAAATAAAATGTACATCCCTGGAGTCTCATTCACTGATTCGCTCAACGGGTAACCAGGAAGGAAAAACTGTATTTTATAGATCGATTTGCCGTTTTTCAAAAACACGTTCCCCACACTTTTTGCCAGGTATATGATCAATATATGCACATGAACCCATACTTTCATAGGGAACTTTATGCTTCAATACGGCGGAAATTACCGATAGCGACTTACGGGTTTATCCGAGAGCTTACCTGTTGAAATTCTGTCCAGTGCTATATGCAATTACATAGGAATACAATGTAAAATGTTAAATTAAATACATTTATGATAGTACGACAATTTTTTATAAGTTATGAACATAAACTTCAGTCTTCGTCCGTTAATATGGTGTAAAAATATATTAAATAACTTCATGTTTTGATTCTTCCATCGGCTTTTGAAGTTTGAAGCTTCAATCACTTGAAATTATATACGAATCGTGTCGAAAATGCCGCAGAGGCTATGTTCAGCCTAAAATTTGAAAATGATCGAATTTTCTATAAAACTTTTATAAGTTATCACCATCGAGAGAAGTTTATAAGGTTTACATTGATGTAATTCATTATAAAATAAGTACACTATAAGTATCTTCCATTTATCTCTAAACATACAAAAAGTCGTGTTTCGATAAAACCTCGCTCATAATTATGTCTCAAATAGTCTAAGTCCAAATCCGCCTATATTGCGTAAAGGCTAACACCACATCCTTTCTTGGTATTCGTGTTTTGTTTATATATTTCGTGTGTGCTTTTTATGATCTACGTGTAATTAAGAAAGGAACAATATTTATATAGTCTGATTAAGATGGAAAGAAAGATCGAATGAAATAAGAACGCAAGAAAGGAAAAAAAGAGAAAGAAGTCAATAAACTCTTAAACGTGACAATCAAACGTGAAAAACAAAGACAAAAAAAAAAAAAAAAAAAAAAAAAAAAAATCGGTTAATCGGCTAATTGTAGTTTTTTTTTTTTTTTTTTTTTTTTTTTTTAAATTCTTAAGAAGCTAAAAAAACCAACTATGAAAACAAATAATTACATATCTTATGGTAATGTTAATTTAATATATTAGTTATCAGTTATTATATAATTTCTAGTATTTGTGCTAACAGTTTTGATTGAAATTTATTCGAGTGTGGTGGGGCGTATTTATCAAAGAAACCGAAATATGCTTTGTCTATCACAGGGTAGGATCTTAGAAGATTTTTATTGACTAGCTAACTGGCAGATTTGCTCATTTATTATTAGGAGACATGTATTGCTCTCTTTAGATATTACAGTATTGTCGAAAAACTGTGGACTGTAAGAAACTAAATCATGATGAAGATATCCTCGTAACGTTGTTTAAGGAGCCCTTACTATAGCATAGTACGCATAGCTAAGGAAAAAAAGCTATGAAACATTTTTCTTGCAAGGCTATAGTAACATTTTTTTATGTTTCACTTAATTAGTAATATTTCTTTTCATAATGAAACTTTGTCCCTTTAATATATGACTGTTTTAAGTGAAGCTGGAAAGGATTATTTAAAAGATAAAAAAATTGTGCTATTTATGGTATTTCTGCTAAAATGAGTACTTACGTAATAAGCCTGTGCATCTGCGCAATGTTATCAGCGTCTGATATGTGCAAAATGATAAGACCAAACAGAGTCTGAACGGTTTGCGCAAGCTGATCGGAATACGTTGATAATACGCTATGTATACAGTATAAGTAACATGTTTATTACGCGTGCATTAATCGATTATCGACCATAAAATCCGATATTTCCTCCTATCAGTTATAGTAATTGTCATCTCATTAAAGTTTGAAATGAACTCATCATGAAATAACTAAAGATAAATGCTAAGAAATAAAAACCTGCAACATTCAATTTATGGAATTAGTTGTTCACAGTGTCGGGCATGACTTACAATATATATTTAAGTTTAAACAATGTAGATTGATCAATATGCAAACTGACTCACACCAGCTTATGCACTTGCGAAGCACTGGTCTGAGTTTATGATCAGTTAATAATTTTTGTTTTCGTCAATTTTAGTATTAGTTTGTATAACCTAACCCGTTTCTGCACAAACCGAACTGATCCGAATTTCTGATCAAATATTTTAAACATGTGTGATCAAATCAGGCTGTGCCTGTGCGCAAACCATTTAAATTGGCAAGCTGATCCCATGTTGTAATTAAATTTAGTCTGGTCATTTTTCATAATTTTCCTCATACGAGCCGCGACACGATAAACAGCAAAGTCGAATGTGCACCCAGCGAAGACGCAGATCAGCCTAAGCAGCCACCCAGTCTTTGTTGTTCGATTAGGCGGATAACCAGGCTGATCTGAGTATTCGCTGGGCGCACATGCAGCTGTGTTTTGTCATGTCACGGTCATTTAATTGTTTGCTAAAGTCAACGACTGAGAAGCCTACTGAGCCGCTGTTGTCGACACGCCACCTGTCTGAAGGTGTGAAATTCGGTCACATGTCTTGTCAAAACAATGCAATTTCAAAATTAACACTCGCTAACGGCAATGAAAGTCAGAAATCGATTTTCAGTCCGATATATATTAAAGATCGTCTTCTGATGATTTTTTTAACCGTATAAAAATAGTAATTTAAGCAGCGTCGCAACAAAACGAACACAGTCCCATAGCGCCCTGCGAAGTCTTAGATCAGCCTGGGCAGGATAACCAATGGGCTAAGCTACCTCTTCGCGGACAGAGAAGAATCTGATCAGACTGGGCAGATTCCCACGCTGATCTGAGTGTTCGCAGGGCGCACATGCCTTTTTGTTTGTTTTGTCGTGTCGAGACTCATTTATTTATTTTTGTTTTGTTTTGTTCGCAGAAAAAGGCAACTTTTAAATACTAATCGTTAATGTTTAGCAGCTTAGCAGAAAGCCGAAAGACGGCATTTGCATAGTTTTGTCAAAACAGAAAGTCAAAAGAAAAAAGGTTGTCGTTGCTGTTGAGTGGTGGTTTAACGTCCCAGAAAATAATATTTTAGTCATGTCGACATAATGCCTCTGAATTTGTATGACTGCTAGAATAACTCGGCCTGCTATAAATGACACTCAGGCCTAGCAGCCGCTGCCGCAGAAGCATCAGGCAGCCAATATATATTTCGCGAGCCCCAGTGGGCGGGGCAAAAGAAAGAAAAATGATAAGAAAAAGAAAACAAAGAAAAAAAACGGGGATAGATGGGTGTCTGTATCAGGCTTAATCTTTCCAATGATAAAATGTAGGTTGATGTACATAAATTGGTCCAAATAGCTGGCAAAAAATATGGAAAACAGGTTTTTGAAAAACTACAAATCGCTCAACAAAATATGATTTTCCTTTTCTGGTTTCCGGTTGAGTGATGCAAGGTAAACATAAGCGCCACAGTGAATGAGGCCTCACCCTTGTAAATTGTATTTTTACCATTTTATTCAAGCACATGAAATCGAAAGAAGGTCATTTTAGTTGCCAAGTTAAATGACCCAAATAAGTTTTGAAACCCTTTTTATGTGAAACTTATGGATGTTTTATTTGTTTTTTGTTGACCGATCGCGGTCATTTACAATGAAGAAACTATGGTGAGAAGCTTGCAGCGATACCTCTTGATGAAAATTTTCATATTTATATCTAGCGATAGGGCCTTTAAGCTGAGAACGTCAAAGAGGGATCGAAATATCATAATTTATTTGTCGTAGACATATCAGAGCATGCATGACCTGCATCCGGGTTTTTATTGTATGGGGGATAATAAACACAATCTACCGTTTGTGAAAAGAAACAGTTTTAAAATGACGTTTTATGAATATAAACTTTATTTTGGCTTCGTTTCCTTTTTAATTTAATCGCCGTTATTTGCGGATAGACGTGTTTTATTCAATAATAACGAATGACGAAAAGTGTATGTGCAAATTTCATGACCCGTTTGAGCAGCCGTAGATCAGGCGCATTCGAGTTTTCCAATCGTGTATTTAAAGGTCTAGTATGAAAGCCATAACCGCACCGCGCTTCCGATCTGCCGCGCCAGAAATCAGTTTTCTTTAACAACTGATGTATTTCTAACTAAAATTACAAGGAAACAAACAGTGCTTCCACTAGTGGAAGTCTGGGAGTCTGTGACTTCTAAAAACTGAATGCCAGGAAGTCAGTGACTTCCAATTTTTATCATAACCTACCATTTATAAAGTGAATATTGACTTAAATATTGAGTTAAATTTGTTGTAATAATGATATTTCACCCATTAATGAAGGAGAAAGCAATATAAATATGGACATTCTGGAAGAAACCAAGTCTATCCTTCAGCATGACTTCCAAATGACAAACCTTGGAAGTCATATGACTTCCTGGTTTTGATGGTTAGAGCTAGCACTGAACAAAATACAATGAGAACACAAAACTACTTTTCGAAGCTGAACAAAAATTCAGACATACCCCTTATCTTTTTGAATTTGTATACTAAGTCATCATAAAATTCTGGTTCCGATAGGCCTTCATGTGAAAGTGATTTTAACCTGACATTGAGTTTTGAAACCAATTCATTGCATCGGCGATAAAATTTTCTGGATAAGGAATTATTTCGATTTTGAATTTGTATACTAAGTCATCATAAAATTCTGGTTCCGATAGGCCTTCATGTGAAAGTGATTTTAACCTGACATTGAGTTTTGAAACCAATTCATTGCATCGGCGATAAAATTTTCTGGATAAGGAATTATTTCGATGCAGGCTTATCTTGATACTCATTCGCTCAATTGCACACACGCTCACTTCCTCACAAACTCACGAATTCACTCCCTTAGAATTGGGCTAAACGAAGTCAGGGAAAATGAAAATATGTGGCAGAAAAAGCTAAGAAATAGACTTTTGATAAGTGTTCCCCCGGTTACAGCTAGCTCCTGGTGAGGTATCGGTATTTTTGCAGTTCAGTCATGCCATTAAATCTTACTTGTGGCAAATAAACTAGGATATCGAAGTTGTATGAAAATGAGTAAGGAAAGCATCAGTTTTGGCCATGGTGCCGCATGGTTATATATCTATGCGCCAGTCATTTGTATCCACAACCCCCACCTACAGAACTGGAATTTTTACATTTCAGAGACCTGTGATGATTAGCTGATGGTAACAACCTTGCTCTTATTTCGACCCTATACTACAGAAAATCTCACAGGGTAAAGGACCCCAATCTTAAAACTCCGGCACTATGGAAACAAGTAAAATATAATTGCCCTGCACCCTGGTCCGGCTATCCCAGCGCCATTGTATTATTGTAGGCCCGGAACGTCCCGTTACCATAGTCTAGCTGCAGTTGCAGTTATCCGTTGAGGGATTATTGGGTTGCTCTTTATATTAATTCATGTTTTGTCCACCATTTTGAAGGACCTCTTATTAAATCAACAACCCAACAAACTCGTTTATTGTGTTTCCGTTCATTCCGGGCGCAGCCCATCTTCGTAGGTTGGGACGAGGATACAAATGACAGCATGCCGAATTGACCCGGACGAGTTGAATGGAGGCCGAGTTGACCCAGGAGCCGTGAAGACCCCAGGCTTACAGAAAGCAGGCCGAGTTGACCCGCTTCTTCCATGACATACTATCGCCAGACAATAGTTGTAATCGAACTCGACCAAGGCTGATCACGATAATCCTCACTCGGGAATTCATGTTTTGTCCTTGAACAAGACTCATTTACTTTTCAAAAGTACTGATAATACCCAGGATGTGGTGGATCCGTCCTGACATGACTAAAAAGTTGTTCTTTAAAAACGAATTTCAGCTTCGGCAATTATCTTTTTTAAAGATGTTTCTTGTTATAAGTATTATTGTTTTACGTTTTTGTTGACAGAAACTGAAACGACCAATAATCAGATCTATTTTTCTCGCCAATCCTTACGAAATTGACCTAAATATGTGAAAAAAGAGACTTATTACAACAAAAGTGAGCAAGTGAGAAAAGTCAATTGATTTGATATGAGAACAAGAAAACCCATATTGTTAAAAAAATAAAAATGTTTCCATCAGCTCCTTCGTATTGTTATTATGCTGATAAAATACCAAACACAGTGATGACAAAAAACCGGCTTCAGAGAAGTTCAACACCTGTACAGATCCGGGGATATGGACATCGATATGACATTCCTAATATCGATTAATACCTATCGCTTCGCGGGTCTAAGGGAAATAACTGCATTCACACTTAAACTCGCTCCAGGTAACAGGTAACCGATTACACTACTTAGCGTGCCTTGAAGACTTAAGTGTCAGATGATCACAAAACTTGAAGGCTAAAGCGCTTTTTATAATGATTTACGTTTAGACCTTTTTACCACTTATAGGACTATGGAGACTTTAACAGGCATTAAGATATTATAGGTCTTTGTGGTTTCATACCATTTGTTTTCATGGCTTTGGTTAACATAGACGTCACGTTGGCATGGCAACATTCGTCATACTTATAACTTTATTTTATTTGAATCCATTGTGTTCTGATAATTGAGCCGCGACACGAGAAAACCAATAAACTGGTTGTGCGCCCAGCGCCGACTCAGATCAGCCTGGTCATCCGCCCAGTCTGATTAGAGTCTTCGCAGGCCGAACAGAGGTACCTTAGACCCGTATCTACCTTTTAAACGCAAAACGAACATTCTGATCAGACTGGGCGGTTGCCCAGGCTGATCTGAGTATGCGCTTTGCGCTCAACCACTTTGTTGGTTTTCTCGTGTCGCGGCTCAATTATTATTTTTAAACACTAGAGGTGTTATATTCTTGGAAACAAAGAACAGTTCGAAAAAAACCCATTTATTTCGATATTTTTAACGTTCGATACCTAATTATAATGAAACGTCATAAAACTCGGCTTTCACAGGAAATGCCACACTTTTGTCTTACGGGGACATTTTATTAAGGAGTCATATGTCGTTCGCCGCCACCATTTTAGAGTAACAATGCAAATGTACCTGTATTAAGGGATCACCTGTCTATTTTTGTGTGTCCTTTGGGTAACTCCTTCTGTAACAGCTAACGTGTTGATATTAGATAAACATTCGATTTTCGAATTTATTATTTAAACTGCGACACGACAAAACCAACAAAGTGGCATGTGCGCTCAGCGAAGACTCAGATCAGCCGGGACATCCACCCAGTCTATTCAAATTCTTTGCTCTATACTTAAAGGGTAGTTAAGGGTCTGAGCTAGCTCCATGCAGACAGCAAAGACTCTCATCAAACTAGGCGGATGCTCAGGCTAATCTGAGTCTTCGCTGAGCGTTCATGCCACTTTGTTTGTTTTGTCATGTCGCGGTTCATTTTTATTCGTAAGTTTATAAGAAAATCCAAACATACCTTCAAATCCTATCCAGAATTTCCCACTTGCTGTTCCATCTGGATTATTTAATGTTATGCTCAAATAATTCGATGCACTTGTCGATTTCTGAGTTATAGTATAATCCGTATTGTCCGAACATGTGTATGTCTGCGTTACACTTTTGTCGACAATCTGAAGATTTTGGGTATCTGTACAAGAACCTGCATCAGCGAGTTCAAGATGTACGAAATAAACATTGATTTGTGATGTGCAAGTTGTTGTCTCAACTGAACAAGAAATACTTGTTTCAGATGCTCTGATTGGGCCTCCTGGATAATCTGTGTTCTTTAGATAAAGAAGATTGCCTGTCTCCTCGAGTGTAGCCGCCGATGATGAACCGATTCTGGAATCTAAAAAGTAGCAAAAAGTTAAAACATATGAGCAGCGACACGAGAAAACCAACAAAATTGCATGTGCGCCCAGCGAAGACTCAGATCAGCCAGGGCATCCGCTTTGTCCGATCAGTCTTCGCTGTGCGCTTAAAGGAGCAAAGGCTCTAAGCTAGCTCCATGCGGACAGCGAAAACTCTGATCAGACTGGGAGGATACCCAGGCTGATCTCACTCTTCGCTGGGCGCACATGCCACTGTGTTTGTGTTGGTTTTTGTCATGTCGAGGTTCAATTAGTGATATCTGCAAATTATTGTCAATTAAGAGCACATACCATTTTGTATTACGATGTAAGAGACACAACTGCGGCTGGCAACAGAGCGTGTCAAGCATCTCTTAAGGCGGATATCTGCTATTCTTTCTCTAGTTGTTTTGAATTTTTATCGAGGAGAAAGAAAAAAAAACAAGCAAAAAAAATGTCATTGAGCATTTCTAGATGCAAACAATTGACTCTCACTGAAAGAACCATATCAAATTCGAGCAAACATTGGTTCAGAATATGATTTTATGATTATAACATACTTAAAAGGCCCGACAGGAATGAATGTAAAAGTGATGGCAATCAAACCAGCGACTGAAATTCTATTTTCTAGCTCACTGGTTTTAGGAAAATTATAAAAAGTGATTGTCCCTTTGAAGTTCGATGCAGAAATAGACTTTTTCAATTCAAATGCAGAGCTAGAGACTAGTCTAGTCTATTATAATCCCATAAACTTGCCAGGTCGTTCGTAACCCTAGATTCTCTGCTTTTCTGTGAATCCGGAAAGTCAGACTAGAAAATATATTTCGGTGGAGCTGTTGTAGCATATGCTTTGAATAAACTCAATGTTGTGAAAGAGAATACAACAAATTTGTTCCAAGTAACAGAAAGAACCTAAGATATGCCTTTTAAACTTAATTATATGTAGCTTATACTTATTACCCTTTATTGCAACAAGTATCTTGATATAATTAGGTACTAGATCGTAGGCTTATTTCAACTCCTTTGAAAACCGAGCCTAATGGCCATCTGCCGGGAAGGGGATGACCTCTTGGCCTTCCTCTTGTCTTGTTTTGCTTTATGTGCCGCCTTAGAATTTGAGCCGCGACACGAGAAAACCAACAATGTGGTTGTGCGCCCAGTGCAGACTCAGATCAGCCTGTGCATTCGCCCAGTCGGATCAGACTCTTTGCTAAGCGTTTAAAGGGTAGCCAAGGGACTAAGCTACCTTCATGCTGACAGCGAAGACTCTGATCAGATAGGTCGGATGCCCAGGCTGATCTGAGTCTGAGCTGGATGCACGACCACATTGTTGGATTTCTCGTGTCGTGGCTCATTTTTCTTTCCCTATTGGTATTTAGGCAGAATGTGATAAACGATTGTTTCGGTTCCCGAGCCTTTTTATTTACTTTATGTTGATGCAACCTCTAATGATTGTGGGAAATGTTCAATATTATAGTAAGCTATTAAGCGGCTTCACCTAATTCGAGTCCCATAATTTAAATTCTGTATTATGTTTTCTGCCTTTAAAGGACCTGTCACTCAGATTATTTTGTCTTCCCTACAGCTAATGTTAAGTATTATATGCCTGTTCTTTAAGTCATTGTAGGTTACAGTTTCTGATCCTTTGAGATAATTGGAGTCATTTGACAGAAAAGTTACTCAAAAAAACAAACGCTTTTGGTATAGTCAGCGTTGCACTGTATATTTCAGGTTGTGTTGTTTCTTCAAATCTTTGTAATAAGTGTAAACGACATGATTTTGATGTACTATACATTCCATTTTAGGTGCCGTCTTTTTTTTTTTTTTTTTTTTTTTTTGTTGTTGTTTTTCTTTCCCATTAGGTGTTGTTTACAGCTGTGACGGTTCTTGTTAATTGCCTTCTAAATAACTTTGTTGCCGAAACCGTTTCTGCAAACGTAGGAGGGATGTTAAAAATACACGAATGTTTCTAACGGTGTCAAATCGTTTCGTGTCCACTGGGTCACTTAGCAAAATAAAAGCAAATCAGGGACCGTATTTATAAAACAATATAAGTGGTTGCTATGCGGTTGCTACGGCTGAATTTCTATGAAGGAGATTCCCTACAACTATGAGGAACAATCTTTTTCAGACTGTTCCTCCAGAGCAAATTTCATAGTTGTAGGGAATCTCCTTCATAGGAATTCCTCTTTAGCAACAGCATAGCAACTACTTAAGTTGTTTTATAAATACGGCTTCAGACTGTTCCTCCAGAGCAAATTTCATAGTCGTAGGGACTCTCCTTCATAGAAATTCAGCCGTAGCAACCGCATAGCAACCACTTAAATTGTTTTATAAATACGGCCCCTGCTACAGTAACTTCAGAAGCATAATGAGTACCCATGTTACTTGTTACTTGAAATTAATACTTAATATATGCTTACCTGGAATGCAGTAATACTCCATGGTACGATAATGATTTAGTCCGGGATATGTAGCACCACAAACACTAGTGTCATCTTGGCCCACTGATACATCATTACATAACTCTCTCCCTGAGCATGCTGCCTGCTGGGTTGTGCCAGTATATGGCGGGTCAAAACAATCTGTTGCATCATAGTCACAGCATCCAGCAGTAGTGCTAGACAGAGAACATGTACTAGTCAGTTTAGTGCCATACTTCACACCTTTGACAGCTATAACTTCACCAGTGGTACATGATCCACGAAGAAAAACGCCTGCACACACAGTCGTCCTATCTGTACCGCTCTCCGGTAGCGTTTGGTCTGAAACATTTGAACCGAGTAGTAAAAGGTGTATAAATAAACGTTGAGGGGAAACAACTTCGTCTTTTTTAGTTTAAGCTCTTTGTGTGGTGATCGACTCTTAAGGGAAATAATTTACTCCAGTAGGAGCATTTTTTTCATTTACAATAGACTACTCCATAGGAGCAAATTCTTTCCTTTAATAATAGACCACTCCAGTAGGGGCAAACTCTTTCCTTTAACAATAGACTACTCCAGTATGGGGCACACTCTTTCCTTTAACAATAGACTACTCCAGTATGGGGCACACTCTTTCCTTTAACAATAGACTACTCCAGTATGTGGCACACTCTTTCCTTTAATAATAGACTACTCCAGGAGGGGCACACTCTTTCCTTTAACAATAGACTACTCCAGTAGGGGCACACTCTTTCCTTTAACAATAGACTACTCCAGTATGGGGCACACTCTTTCCTTTAATAATAGACTACTCCAGGAGGGGCACACTCTTTCCTTTAACAATAGACTACTCCAGTAGGGGCACACTCTTTCCTTTAACAATAGACTACTCCAGTAGGGGCACACTCTTTCCTTTAATAATAGACTACTCCAGTAGGGGCAAATTCTTTCCTTTAATAATAGACTACTCCAGTATGGGGCACACTCTTTCCTTTAATAATAGACTACTCCAGGAGGGGCACACTCTTTCCTTTAACAATAGACTACTCCAGGAGGGGCACACTCTTTCCTTTAACAATAGACTACTCCAGTATGGGGCACACTCTTTCCTTTAATAATAGACTACTCCAGGAGGGGCACACTCTTTCCTTTAACAATAGACTACTCCAGTAGGGGCACACTCTTTCCTTTAACAATAGACTACTCCAGTAGGGGCACACTCTTTCCTTTAATAATAGACTACTCCAGGAGGGGCACACTCTTTCCTTTAACAATAGACTACTCCAGTATGGGCACACTCTTTCCTTTAATAATAGACTACTCCAGTATGGGGCACACTCTTTCCTTTAATAATAGACTACTCCAGGAGGGGCACACTCTTTCCTTTAACAATAGACTACTCCAGTATGGGGCACACTCTTTCCTTTAACAATAGACTACTCCAGTATGGGGCACACTCTTTCCTTTAACAATAGACTACTCCAGTATGGGGCAAATTCTTTCCTTTAATAATAGACTACTCCAGTATGGGGCACACTCTTTCCTTTAACAATAGACTACTCCAGTAGGAGCAATTTCATGCGTTTAATAGTACACCTGCTTTAAAATGGGGTTCATCACTGCGGGAAGCAAACATGTCCCGAAAATTGTTCCCTTTTATGAAAAAGGAAGAAAGACATGGAGGTGTACCTATACACCGTAATAAAGTATCTATGCACATATCTGACGGCAAATGAGCCGCAACATGACAAACCAACAAAGTGGCATGTGAGACCTGCTTAGACTCAGCTCAGCCTTGGTATCCTCCCAATCTAATCAGACTCTTCGCTGTGCGCTTGAAAGGTAGCTAAGTGTCTTAGCTAGCTCCATGCGGACAACGAAGACTCTGGTCAGACTGGGCGGATGTCCAGACTGATCTGAGTCTTCGCTGGGCGCACATGCCACTTTGTTTCGGTTTCTAATGTCGCGACACAAATACTAAAATCACCCAGCGCAGCTGCTTAAATGACAGGAGTATCTTTCACATATTTTTACATTCTCCAGTATTAGCTCTGCCGGAGATGATAATATACCAGCAGAACTTGTTAAAGCTGGCGGGGAAACCATGATTGATGTTTTAACAGAGATCTGTAATAGGATTTGGAGAACAGGAGAATGGCCTACCCCATGGACTCAGTCGCTGATTATTACGCTCCCTAAAACGGGCAACCTACAGCTCTGCCAGAACTACAGAAACATCAGCCTCATCAGTCATCAAGCAAAGTCATGCTGAAAGTCATCTTGAACAGGCTTAAACCACAATCCGAAGAGATAATTGCTGAGGAACAGGCTGGGTTCCGAGCAGGAAGGAGCACCACAGAACAGATCTTAAACCTTAGTATCCTGTGTGAAAAGTATCTCCATCATCAGCAGGATCTGTACCATGTATTTTTTTATTTAAAAAAACTTTGACAGGGTATGGCATGCAGCCTTATGGGCTACCATGCGGAAGTACAATATCAGTGCATATCTAGTTCGCACCATTGAGCAGCTATACGAGTGTTACAAGTGCAGTCCTGATGAATGGCAGCATGGGAGAATGGTTCAGAACTTCAGTTGGAGTAAGACATGGATGTCTTCTGTCACCCACCCTCTTCAACATTTTTCTCGAACGGATCATGTCTGATGCTCTGGAAGAACATGATGGAAAGGTTAGCATAGGCGGCAGAAACATTACCAATCTGCGGTTTGCCGATGACATAGACGCTCTAGCTGAGGAAGAGCAGGAACTTGAAGCTCTAGTTGAAAATCTCGACCAAACCGTTATAAGATGGGGATCATGCTGAGAAGACCAAACTGATGACGAACAGCGCAAATGGCATCTAGAGGGAGATCAAGGTAAAAGGGCAGAAGCTGGGTACTGTAACAAGCTTCAAATACCTTGGAGCAGTTGTCTCAGATGATGGCTCAAAACAGGAGGTTCTCTCCAGGATTGCACAAAGCACTTCAGCTCTTACCGAGCTGAAACCAATTTGGAGAGATAAAAACATATCTTCTGGACCAAAGGTGAAACTTACGCGCTCCCTTGTCGTTTCCGTATTTCTATATGCCAGTGAATCGTGGACCTTGACAGCAGAGTTAGAGAAAAGAACGTAGGCCTTTGAGATGAGATGCTACTGAAGGTTACTGAACATTTCGTACAAGGACCATGTAACCAATGAGGAGGTTCGCAGGAAGACCCAAACAGCCATTGGAGAATATGATGAACTCCTGACGCTGGTTTTGAAACGGAAGCTAAGGTGGTTTGGCCACGTCTGAAGGTCTTCTGGTTTAGCAAAGACGATTCTACAGGGCACAGTGAAGGGAAAAAGAAGAAGAGGTAGACAGAAGAAGAGGTGCGAGGACAATATTAAGGAGTGGACAGGGACGGATTTAGCAAGCACAACTAGGACAGCTGAAGACAGGACAAGGTGGAAAGGGATTGTTTCGAAGTCATCTGTGGTGCCCCAACGACCTAGTAAGGTTATGGGATAGAATAAAATAGAATAGAATAGTATTAACTGATTTTATTCGCACAAGGTAGACCCTAATTCTACTGCGCCGACGCACATAGTGATCTGAAACTTACTGGTTCAGACATGCTGTCTGGTCCAACAGGATGAGATTATCAATGATACCATTTCAGCTGAAAACATCATCATGTCGAATTTTACGCAGTAACTGCTGAATACTTCAATGACCAGCAAGACAAGTAAGCATAATAAGCTGAAGTAAAGCCCCAGTCTGTTTTCCTTTGCATAAAGTTATTGCTCTAATATCAGTTATTTTTGCGTTCGTTCTCAAAATCTGAGATGTAAGTGAAATCTGCACCACGTTGTATTTTGTAATATAGCATCTAAAAAAGGTCTTTTCTCTGGCCACTTCTTCTGAGTATCTTTTCTTTAGAAACAATTGCATCCGCACTGTACCTATGTACACTGCTATTCGGCGGGTGAAATGTCTGCCGGTACTTCACCATAGTGACGATTATGTATTTGCTGGTCCTTTGGGGGTAATTGGACTCATTCTAAGTCAGTTTTGAAAATAGATTTCAGCTGAAAATGCATCTCATAATTTCTGAAATAAGCAATCCTGTAAACTTGCAACAGTATATTGACAACAGAGATGGATTCAAGCGGGTGGGATTAAACAGTTTTACATACTGTTTGGGTTGGTATAATGTTAATAAAAATGAAGTCATTCAAAAACAAGACGAGGCTCCTGTTCGCATACCGCCTGGGTATTATAGTTTTCAGCAGTTAGCAGATATATTTCGCAGCAATAAAATCAGTATGTCTGTAGATGAAACCAACGGAATAGTGACTTTGACTACACCTATTGAGTTAAAAATAAGCAAAAGACTCAAGACCATGCTTGGACTCCAGATTAAAGGCCGTTTTGTCCATAAAACATTTATCAAGGTGAAAAGCTGCTGGACTTTGCTGTTATAAAATCTTTGTATGTTCATTTGTCAGAAATTAATTCATCATGTAATTACTTTAATGGCTCATCGAGTGATGTATTAGCAGTCATTCCCATTGAAAATAAAAGCTTTGGTGATATTGTGACTGTACGCTTTGAACATCCAGAACTCAAGCCGTTAAATACAGGGGCCTTATCTGAATTACAATTAGTTGTTAAAGATGAAAATAAAAACAATGTAGACAATCATGGTTTGCCCATGAGTTGTGTTTTAGAAATAATTTAATTTCCATTTTATATAATAATGAGCATTTTTGGTGCGAAACTGGGAGAAGATGTTTTAGAAACAACTCTAAATATGGATGGTGAACGCATAATCAATGTAGCTTACCCTCGAGATCCAGATAAAAATGCGGCGTTTGATGGTGACGTCGTAACGGCAAAGGCTTTAAATGATTTTAGAAAACATTTGTTACATGAAGTGTTACAACGTCACACTGATAATGTCATGAACGGCAGATTAGATATGGCCCAGCATCGAATTTCCGGTCTTGCGAGTCCTGTAAACCCTGATGATGCAGTAAATCGATCATATATTACATCGAGGTTGCAAACTATAACGAATTTACTAAACGAGTTTAATAAACGTATTAATAATTTGGAAAAAATATAAAACAATAAAAAAAAAAATGAAACCGCCGACGGCTCCAATATATCCAGAGTTGCCTACTGAAGATGGGCAAAATTATCGCTTACAAAAAATATCAGAAATAGAAAAGCAATTAATAAGAGAAAACGATGCTAGAAAGGCTTTATATAAAAAATATAAACGCGGAGTCAACCACCTCACAGACGGAGTTGATACTGCATTGATTTCTGCAAGTGTTGTTATGGCTGGGATAGGCCTGGCAGTGCCAGTGATGCTGCCTTTAGAAATTGTTGCAATTGTCTGCGGATGCATGGGCGCCTGTGTGAAATTGGTGAGACGTAAATTAATGTCAAAGGCACAGAAACACTATGCGATTAAAACTATTGGAGAAAGTAAATTGAATTCTGTTAAAAATTTGATTTCCAAAGCCTTAAATGATGGACAGATATCAGAACAAGACTTTAATATTGTTCTCGATGAGCTAGATAGATATAATGATTTAAAAGATAAAACACACACCAAACAGTCTGGTCTGAGTGAGCAAGAAAAACAAGTTTTGATAGACATAGGAAAAGCCAAAGCGCTAGAGATAGTCAAAAAAAAAAGATAAGCGACACGTAATTTTGTTCAATAAATTTGTGTTTGTGAATGATCCACCACCAAAATATAAAAATTAAACTCACTTCCGGGTGACCTACTTATTTTTTTTCAAAATCCATTCTTTGGCTGCCGCATATACCAACCCAGCAACAAGCACAACAACAGCCCACAGATTATTACCAAACCAGTTTACAACCTTACCGGTTGCAGACAGCAGCCAAGACACAATTGACCCAATTATACCTGGCAACGCAGCAGCTGCTTTTCCAGCAAGATTTGCAAGTAGTCTAGCAAGATTATGCAGTTGTTTTTTAACCCATTCTTTGGCTCCTACTTGTGATGGCTTTGGTGGCGCGGTTGTTCCACCTGTTGGAATTACAGCTTCAACTATAACACCAATAATCATGCCAAGAGCCGTCAAAATACTAACTATCGTTATACCTTGCTCTTTGAATAATGTTTTCAACCACTCACCCAGTGTTGTATCTTTTTTCAAGACTTTGTCAACAGTTTCTTTTACCCTGTTTATTTGACCCCGCAACGCTTCTTTGTTTGCACTGGCAGCCTCCAGTCTTGCGGCTCTCTCATCTTCGAAGTTTTTTAAACGAGCCTTTATATCATTTTTACTGATTTCATCCTCAGCCTCTTGTAATTTCCCGTTTTCTTTTGCAATGTCTTTATCAAGCTCGGTCAGTTTTGCCAAATTATTTGTAAGCTCACCGCGGGTGCGTTGCAATGCCTTGTCTAATCCTTGAAGTTCCCGCAGTGTTAGACCCTCTGTTTGTGTGTCAGTGTGTACCCAATCAGTAAGAGATGTTTCCAGTGACTTGACGGTCGTCTCTGCACCAATTACCGTATTTGTTAAATCTTGCAGTTCAGTGCCACCTGACATCTCTAGATCCATGTCATTTCGAGTGCTTTCCAAAGCCTGCATTACTTGCTGAGATAGCTGTGTTTTACTCCTGTAATCTGGTAAATTCAAATACTGCCGCACTGCTAATGTGCCTCCTGTGCCAGCAACCCTATTATACTCATTTGCCAGAGTACCAAGAGAAAGGAATTCTGCACTGCCTTGTTTTGCGGTAATTCTGATTTCTTTATCACCAACACTCCATAACATAACCTGTGAACACAGCTACATTGGGCGGAAGTCTTCCTAGAAGAAGTCAACGGCCAGAGTGGAACTCTAATCTAAATCAAGTGTTAGCAGCCAGACCCAAGCGAGCCCTGCTCAGCTTGGTGAAACAGCTAGATTAAGGGGGTCACTGATAGGTAGGGACAGACCCGATCACTTTGACTCTTTGAATCTGGTTGTCTATATTATAGGCAGTGGACAAGTCAGTGACTTGATGGGAGGAAATAAGACGCTCCCACCTCCATGAGTCTCCCAGCCCTATGGGTCAACAAGGGGTGGTGTTAACACAGCATCACTGGGCGGAAGTCTTCCTAGAAGAAGTCAACGGCCAGGGCGGAAGAACTCTTTGAGTCAACGGCCATGTGTTCCTGACCAAGGCGAGCCATACAATACTCGTGGATTTCGGCTGTGGTCAACATATATAGCCTGGAGAGGGATGGGCTCCGTCAGGCTGAATCCTGCCCTTGAAACACCATGGTTGACAATCTAGAGAACAAGAGATTCTCAGCAGATGGACAGAATATTGCTCAGAATTGTACAACCATGAGACTGATGGTGACAATACGGTTCTGGACTGCAGTCAGCCCCCAGATGAAGATCAACAACCGATCCTTCATGAGGAAGTTGAGATTGCAGTAGCAGCACTGAAGAAGGGAAAATCTGCCGGAGTTGATAATATACCAGCAGAACTTGTTCAAGCTGGAGGGGAGACCATGATTGATGTTTTAACAGATATCTGTAACAGGATCTGGAGAACAGGAGAATGGCCTACCCCATGGACTCAGTCGCTGATTATTACTCTCCCTAAAAGGGCAACCTACAGCTCTGCCACAACTACAGAACCATGCTGAAAGTTATCTTGAACAGGCTTAAGCCACAAGCTGAAGAGATAATCGCTGAGGAACAGGCTGGGTTCCGAGCAGGAAGGAGCACCACAGAACAGATCTTCAACCTTAGAGTCCTGTGTGAAAAGTATCTCCAACATCAGCAGAATCTGTACCATGTCTTCATTGATTTCAAAAAAGCCTTTGACAGGGTATGGCATGCAGCCTTATGGGCCACCATGAGGAAGTACAATATCCATGCAAACCTAGTTGGCACCATTGAGCAGCTATACGACAAGGCTACAAGTGCAGTCCTGATAAATGGCAGCACAGGAGAATGGTTCAGAACAACAGTTGGAGTAAGACAAGGATGTCTTCTGTCACCCACCTAGTATTTTTTTATTTAAAAAAACTTTGACAGGGTATGGCATGCAGCCTTATGGGCTACCATGCGGAAGTACAATATCAGTGCAAACCTAGTTGGCACCATTGAGCAGCTATACGACAAGGCTACAAGTGCAGTCCTGATAAATGGCAGCACAGGAGAATGGTTCAGAACAACAGTTGGAGTAAGACAAGGATGTCTTCTGTCACCCACCCTCTTCAACATTTTTCTCAAACGGATCATGTCCGATGCTCTGGAAGAACATGACGGAAAGGTTAGCATAGGCGGCAGAAATATTACCAACCTGCGGTTTGCCGATGACATAGACGCTCTTGCTGAGGAAGAGCAGGAACTAAAAGCTCTAGTTGAAAGCCTCGACCAGACCTGCACAAGGTATAAGATGGCGATCAGTGCTGAGAAGACCAAACTGATGACAAACAGCGCAGATGGCATCCAGAGGGAGATCAAGGTAAAGGGGCAGAAGCGTGGTACTGTAAGCAGCTTCAAATACCTTGGAGCAGTTGTCTCAGATGATGGCTCAAAACAGGAGGTTCTCTCAAGGATAGCACAAGCCACTTCAGCTCTTGCCAAGCTGAAACCAATTTGGAGAGATAACAACATATCTCTTGGATCAAAGGTGACACTTATGCGCTCCCTTGTCATTTCCATATTTCTGTATGCCTGTGAATCATGGACCTTGACAGCAGAGTTAGAGAAAAGAACGCAGGCCTTTGAGATGAGATGCTACCGAAGGTTACTGAACATTTCGTACAAGGACCATATAACCAATGAGGAGGTTCGCAGGAAGATCCAAGCAGCCATTGGAGAATATGATGAACTCCTGACGCTGGTCAAGAAACGGAAACTAAGGTGGTTTGGCCACGTCTCAAGGTCTTCTGGTTTAGCAAAGACAATTCTTCAGGGTACAGTGAAAGGAAAAAGAAGAAGAGGTAGACAGAAGAAGAGGTGCGAGGACAATATCAAGGAGTGGACTGGAATGGATTTTACCAGCTCAACTAGGGCAGCTGAAGACAGGACAAGGTGGAAAGGGATTGTTTTGAAGTCAGCTGTGGTGCCCCAACGACCTAGTAAGGTTATGGGATAGAATAGAAATAGAATAGAACACTCCATAACAGTGTCTTGCCATCATTTGATATCTTAAACTGGTTGTAATCTATCTTGCTCGGGGCCATTTTGTATCGCTTCTCTATTTCATCATAAATTGTTTTAACAAGTCGTTTTTCTGGTCTTCAACTGCAGACTTTCGGAGTTCACCCCTTAAATCATCAATTGCCCCACTTTGATTCAAAATAATTCGCTGATCGGTTTCATCCGGCACCATCGGTAATATGTCATCGACGTCATCATAATCATCTTCGAATGTAGGATTTCAAAATCGTAACCTTCGGCCATTATTTATTTATTGAATAAAAATATATTTTTATCAAATAAAAATGTCTGCCTACGGAAGTAAACTGGACCCTTATAGAAAACTACGAGAACCTCTAGGTGCGAAAGGAATTCGACAAAGCGTTGTAATCACTAACAATCCCAGCACTATTAACCAGCAGTTGCTTGTAAGATTTCCAAATCTAAGTAATAATGATGTCATCGTCCCACGAACTGCACGCCTCGCTTTTACTATTGAACTGACCAGCAAAGATCCCAATGCAACAGACTATCAAAATCTTGGCAGAGCCATCGTGAAGAAAACAACCATCAAAATAAGCGGTAATGAAGTCATGTCAATAGACGACAGTGACCTCTTTCACTGTTATGTTGATTTATGGAAATCACCATCTGAGCGGATCAACATGGCCTACCGAGGCATCGGTAAAGCAAACATGCTAAAACACAGAGTCGGCGCAGGGAACGCATCAGCTGACATTGAAGACCAGGCCGTCGCTGGCGCATTCAAGAACAGGTTCTGCATCCCACTGGACTTTGAACTGCTGGAGACGCATATGCCTTTTTACCAGGCGGGACTCGGTGATAGGCTGGAATATGAGCTAACATTCAACGATTATAATAAGGTCATAAAAGCAACCGACGTCGATAGCAGCTATGCCATCAGCAATATCTGTTTAGAATTTGACATGGTAACCGACTCAGAACATGCACGACAGATCAGACAATAGTTCAGTGGCAGAATGGCGATATTGTATGACCGTATTTTGCGGCACAGAAAAATCACAAAGAAAAAGTCTGATACTCTGTGGAATATCAACTTAAATGTCCCAGCAAGAAGCATGAAGGGGATTTTAATGCTGTTTGAAGACCCAGACGGGACAACCACTGAAGATTTTTACAACCCAAAAATCACAAAAGTTGACATGACGATAGAGGGCGTACCAAATCAGTTGTATAGCCAAGGTATGCGGCAGTACCAACAGTGGGACGAAATCAATAAATACTTTGCACTGACATCCAAACGCGACAAAGAAACCGATAAAGTAGCCAAAGACTTGTACTTCAGCGACACTAACATTGAAAAATATCTCACCAAAAATTTTGCTTTATGGCTTGACCTGCGTTCTACAGATGGCAACACATTGCATGGCAGCGGTAGAAGGATCGAAAATGCCCGTGAGGGGATAACAATACAAATTGAAAAAGAACAAGGAGCAGATGAAAATTTAAATATCTACCTTTTTATAATACAAGATGCGCAAATCAATTTGGAAGATGGAAGATTCAAAGAAGTTGTCTACTGAGTTGCCAAAATATCCTCATTGCTCTATAATCTCAGGTCAAACTGGATCAGGCAAAACTAAATTCGTGCTTGATTTGTTGGAGACGCAGTATGCGGGTGTGTTTGAAAATATAGTCATACTTTGTCCCACCATAGAATGGAACAAAGCCTACAAAAACAGGAGCTGGATTGGTGATGTTCGAAACCCAAAAGACAAAAGAATAACTATAGTGAATCCTGTGATGCGAGATGGAACAGAAAGACTTCAAGAACTGCTGCGTTTGTTTTTTAATAAATTTGCGGGCCGACCTACATTGTACATCATCGATGACTGCTCTGCGACAAAAAAACTTACAAAGAAAAAAGACATGCTCTCACAGCTAGCAATTTCCAGCAGACACGCAGAGGAAAGCGTCTGGGTCATTTCGCAAAGATATATTTCTGTCTTGAAAGACCTTCGAGAGCAAGCAAAATGGGTCTGTATGTTTTACACCAAGGACAGAGATAGTTTTGAACATTGCTTGAGAGAAAATGATGTTGTTCCTGCGGATGAAAGGCAGAAAATAAAAAAAGAATTATCTGAGGTTAAACACCGTAAATTAATATTAAAAACTGACCAACCAACTGGGTATTGGTTAATGGATTAGCTAAAAGCAAATATAGCAATGGTTAAAGCAAAATATAGCGCATAAATAGCAATGTTTTAAGCAAAAAAGCAATGCTTAAAGCAAAAATAGCAATACTAAAAATGATACTCGAACTAATAACAATTGCTTCTGCCGCTGTTAATATCTCAGTCGGATGTTTGATTTTTTTTCCATTTATTTTAAGCTAAAATATATTTTCCAAAATATAAAAATGAACGCTGAAGATCTATTAGAAAATATTTCACTAGATACACCAGATGAACGCCAAGATATGCTATACTCAAAACGAGAGAGACTTTCAGCCATTATAGCCGGAGGTGGAAGTCGGCAATATTTAGGGCGTGAGTTGCAACTCTCAGACATAGATGAAATGACGCCACAAGAAGTTGATAAGCTGTACTGCAGATATGAAGCCAGGCTTGGTGCAAGTATTACTAAGACGTTGGGCAATTCTTTTATTAATTTATATGTTATGGGGGTGTCAAAGTATTCAATGCGGAAAACCCATCCAAGCTATTAGAAGATCTAGAAGAAGACCCATTTATCAATCATGCACTGACAAGCGTTTGCTGTGAGCTGTATTATAGGTATTGGATGTACCTGGCTCCATTTACAGCAATGCTAACAACCGAAAAGCATATTTATTTTAACAAAAATAAAAATGCCATAGAAAAAAAATGATGGAGAACCGAATATTCAGGAAGCTCAAGAAACTCAGAAAACTCCAAGAACCCCAGAAAAGTGAAGAACCCCAGAAAAAAGAAAAAAAACAAAAACGTGTCACGGCTGGTAAAAAAGGCGCTGAAACCAGATGAAAACGAAAACTGCAAGCCCAGCAAACCCTGGAAGCTGAACAGCCAATCAAAATAACAAGAGAGCCACAGCTACCAGAGCGCCAACCAACAGTGAATGTGTATAAGAACTATATTCCGCTCTGCGTGCTGATTGGAGCTGTAGGCGTTGGTATTTACATGATTTACGGTAAAACTGAAATAAAACAACCTAAATCACAACCTAAATCACAACCTAAAATACCAGAGATACAAACGTCGATAGACCCTTTTGAAATGAGATGATTTTTAATTAAAAAACTATATTTTCATAAAAATGGCAGCCATAGATGGTAAACAAATCGCAAACATGTTATATCATGTCGGAGTAGAAACTCTTCTCACTGTTGGGTACTCAGAACTTGGCAGGAAACTCTTGAGAAGATCTGCACCGAAAGTAGATTTTAATATGGGTGACTTTGGAATGCTTTCTATTGATATACTGCTGGCGATGGCCACACGCGATATGTTGATTAAGCAGGGTATTATTCCAGCGGATATTATGAAATAATTTCTGTTTAAACCTTTTTTTCACGATAAACAAAATGGCTAGTGCAGTAGCGATGATGTTAGGAGGTGCCGTGGTCAATGCCTTGGCGTTCACAGGAAGTAATTTTTTATTCTCAAAACTGGGAAAAAACAACGATGCTGAGGCGGAAAGAGAAAGGCATGATAAAGCAGTCGAACAATTAGAAGCGGCTCAAGCAGCTTGGAGCAAAAAGAGAACCCAGAGATTGGATTTTATCAATGAGGAAATACAAAGAGAACATCATGCTGAGCAGACGTTTGACAATGTAGATCAGTCTGTGAAACAATACTATTACATTACTGGCAAAAAACTAGACCCACTTCCTCAGGAGCCAAAGTTGAGTGATTATTATGCACCATCCCCAGATCAGCAAAACCGTGAATTGTTGTTTATTGTTGCGGGAATGGCAGCAACCGGGTTTTTGGCTTATAAGTTGATATAAATTTATTATTCTTTAATCTAAAAATTGGTACATGAGTGGAATTAAATAATTTTAATAAGAGGGAAAAAAATACTACAATATATAATTATAAAATATGTCTGACTCTGTCAAAAAACTATTACAGTTGTATGAAAACGGAGTAATCGACGGCAGTGCCTTAAATAAGGCATTAAATGCCTTAGAAACGCATGAAACGCCTGTCCCAGTGGCAGACAGCAAGAAAACGTCGGAAAATCTGCAGAAAAAACGGCGTATACGAAAGAAACATAAACGGGAAATCCAAAAAACCAAAAAGTCACATAAAAACATCATGAATGAACTCCATCAATTCTTTATGACAAAAGAATCTGAGCCTGAATTAAAACTTGTGGACAAAACCAAATGTGGCTATCTCAAAGCGGATGAAATTTCTATTAAACGATACAAAGACCCCATAAAATGTTCTAAGATAAGAAAACTATTATAAAAAACAAGCTCACCGCTGAATTGCAAGAACTATCCGGTCTGAAATGGCAATTTGGACTTATTGTTGACTTTTTCAAGGATAAGAAGAATATACAGGGAACATTCTACAGCAATCAGTATGCCACATTGTCTCCTCAAGAAATTTTTGGTTTTTATGACGAGGCAGCTTTGGCAATTGAGCAGAAAATCGAAAAATTCACTAAGGAAGGCTCAGGCTGGATGATTGATAGATGCAATACATTGTACCTTAACATCGCTAAATATGAGCCACTCAAGGGCTCATCATATTTTCCACTTCCTGAGGTCTTGGCTAATAAAAGGCAATAATCAATGTGAAAAATCAAGATCAAGAATGCCTTAGATGGGCCTTAAGGTCAGCTTTATTTCCAGCTAAAAATAATCTCAACAACCCATACAGCTATCCAAAACAAGACAATTTAAACATGGAAGGAATTGACTTTCCTACACCAGTATCACAAATTTACAAAGTAGAGAAAGAAAACAATCTCGCCATCAATGTATATGGCTATGAGCAGACAGTTGTCCCATATCATATTTCTGGGCAGCCGAGTGAAATGTCACGGATCAACCTGCTGTTGCTCCATGACAAAAAAGACAATTACCATTATTGTTGGGTAAAATACCTTTCCAGGCTGCTATACGACCAGAACAAACACAAAGGTAAAATATACTTCTGCGATCGCTGTCTCTACGGGTTTTCCCGTGAAGACCTACTAATCAGCCACAGAGATAAATGTTACCGCATCAACGGCAGAGCAACAAAGATTGAAATGCCAGCCCCAGGGGAAAAAATAAAGTTTAAAAATTACCATAAACAGATGCAGGTGCCTTTCGTTATATATGCCGATTTTGAAAGCATAACAAAAATGCATCAAGTGGCAGCTGGGGATAAATCTGAAATCAAAAGCAAACACCAAGCATGCGGCTACGGATATCAGGTTGTTAGATATGATGGTGTATCATCCGGTGTAAGAATTTACAGAGGTGAAGATGCCGTGGGGCAGTTCTTGAAATCCCTGAAACGGGAAGTAGTCAATATAAATAATAATGTATTTGCAAAGCCGAAGCCCCTACACATGTCGGAGAAAAATGAGATGGATTTTCAGTCTGCAACGCAATGCTGGATCTGCCAGAAAGAATTCAACGATGAAAAAAATCCAAAAGTACGTGATCATTGTAGGATCCTAGGCCACTTTAGAGGTCCAGCCCACAAACTCTGCAACCTTAAACTTGCTATAAAACCGTGGGTAACACCCATCCCTGTTGTTTTGCACAATCTCAAAGGATATGACAGCCATTTAATCATGCAGCAGATTGACAAAATCACGGGCAGATTATCGTGCATTCCAAACAACACAGAAAAAAACATCTCTTTCAGCGTTGGTCAACTTAAATGTCTGGACAGCTTTCAGTTTATGGCATCATCTTTGGCAAAGTTAGTTGATGCAACCGACAAAAATGACTTTAAAATCACCCAGAAGACATTTATTCCCCCGCCAATCAAGAAAAGACTTTACGACAGCTTTAGTTCTGAAGATAGTCGACCCATCGTTCTGCGGGAGTGTGTCGACAGACGTAAGCTAGCCTACATATTAGATCACAGCAACCAGTTTGACCTCGGCAGCAGTTTCCAGGGTGGACAAAATACTGACAAGGAACTCAGCTGAGCTTGCTTCGTAATTATCTCTCCATGTTAAACCAGAATGGAGAACGACTTATGTCATACCGGCAGCGACATGGGTTTGGTCGATACTGGACAGCTGAACAGCTTGGCATCCAAAATATGAGCCGGAACATCCGCCATACAATATGCAAGGACAGCATGTTTGACATCGACATGAAAAATGCGCACCCTACGCTACTTTCCTGGTACTGTCACAAACACGGGATAAACTGCGCAGCCCTGGATGTTTACATCAAGCACCGTGATCCCATGTTGCAGGATCTAATGAATAAGCGCCGCATCACCCGAGATGAAGCAAAAAAACTTCTCTTAGCAATAATGAATGGCAAGCAAATGACTCTGCAGCTAGATGATCCACGGTGGTTCATCGATTATTATACTGGAATGCGCAGTATCATACACGCTGTTGTCCAGCTCAATCCGGAGATGTATGAACCTGCACAGAAAACAAAACATACAAATTACAATCTGGAAGGATCCACGATTAACCACATACTGTGCCGGTTGGAAAACAAAGCGTTGATGGCTGCTTTCGATTACTTACATGGAAAATGCATCGAGGTTGCTTCTCTTGTTTTTGATGGACTTATGATTTACAAGAATAATGTGTCCGACATTGCCGGTATTCTTAAAGGTTGCTCATCAAGTGTTGGCCATGTGTTAGAAGGTTGCGGCATCGAGTTCACCTTAAAAGAAATGGATGAAGGTTATGATATTCCTGGCCCAACCAGAAACCACTAGTCAACAGACATTGATATATTATTACAAAAGGGCGTTCACCCATACGAATATATGGATTTATTTGACCGGTTCCTGGAGATTCAGCTGCCGCCTATTGAGGAATTCCACAGCAGCCTAACAGATGAGAGTATATCCGAGAAAGATTACCAACATGCCCAGAAAGTATGGGAAACTTTCAGCTGCGAGACGCTGGGAGATTACCATGATATCTATCTAAAAACAGATGTGACTCTGCTGGCAGACGTATTCCAAACATTCCGTAGAACTTGTATAACTGCATACAAACTGGATCCGCTGCATTATTATACAGCCCCTGGCTTATCTTGGGACGCTTTACTTAAATATACCGGTATTGAACTCGAGCTCTTGACTGACGATGATCATCATCTTTTCATAGAAAAAGGGATGCGTGGCGGTGTCAGCATGACTTCAAAATGACATGCTAAGGCTAACAACCCTGGCGTGCCTAGCTATAATCCTAACGAACAGCACAACCACATCATGTATTACGATGCAAATAATCTCTATGGCTGGGCTATGAGTCAGCCCTTACCTTATTCTGGTTTCAAGTGGGTTGATAAACCGCCGCATGAACCAGGTAAGGGCTGCATCTTAGAAGTAGACCTAGAATATCCAGCCGAGCTCCATGACTTGCATAATGACTACCCACTTGCCCCGGAGCGATTAAAAGTAAAAAAAAGAATGGTTGTCTGACTACCAGTCAAACCTACTTGAAAATAACAGCATGCTCAACACCGAGAAGCTGGTCCCAAATCTCAGAGACAAAAATAAATATGTTTTGCATTACAGAAATCTGCAGCTATACCTGTCCCTCGGAATGAAACTCAAGAAAATCCACAGAATATTGGAATTTAACGAGGCGCCGTGGATGGAACCATATATTCGCATGAACACAGAATTCAGAAAAAAAGCCAAATCACCCTTTGAGAGAGACTTCTACAAACTCATGAACAATTCGGTATTCGGCAAAACTTGCGAGAATCTCCGGAAGCGAGTAGATATAAAAATTGTCCGAACAGATGGCGGTGATAATGAAAAAGAGCAGATAAGAAAAATAATTTCAAAACCCAATTACAACCGGGCTGTCATATTTTCTGATGAATTATCGGCCCTGCATACACACAAGACTCGCTTGAAACTAAACAAACCAGTATATGTTGGTATGTGTGTCTTGGACTTATCCAAGCATCTGATGTACGACTGGTATTACAATACACTAAAACAGAAGTACGGCAGAAACTGTACTTTGCTGTACACCGACACAGACCTGTTCTTGTTCTCCAGGTTGATATAAATATCTTACAGCTGCATCAGGACAAATAGGGTTCCCTACAGGCCGTTTCTGTTTCACTGGAGGGGTTTTTTTCGTCTCCGCATTTATGGCTTTGATCACTTCCGGTAATCTTTTTACCCATTATCTGTTACGTTTGTGCGGATTTTCCAATTCCTTCGCATACTGATAACCAAAAAGCCTTTCAGCCAGTGTCCTGTTGAACCTCTCAACCAAAGCTTGGTCTCTGTGGATCTCTTTTCTGCCCCGTCTGATACTAACGTTGTGTTTCGCCATCAGCTGTGTCACAGAGCCCATGAATTCCCTGTCCGGATCCACCTGTAGAAGCTTGGGATAGTTCAGCTTTCGCTTGTAAATATTTTCAAACGCCTTCGCAACTTCTTTGCAGTCTTTTGAAGTCAGAGGCTCCGCCTCTTCATATCTGCTTTCAATATCAACGACTGTCAGCGCATATTTGTATGTCTTGCGGTTGACTATTTCATGCGGCAAAAACAACAAATCTGCCTGATGAATTTCATTTGGGGTGGACGCATCAAACCTGGGCTGTATTATTTTCTTTGGTGCGGGTAAATATATTTGCCACACCGCCTGCTTTTTTAAAAATTCCAGCGCCTGCTTTTTACTGACTTTTGCTTCTTTTGCTAGTTTCTCTACTGCGGGGAGCCCTTTCCAGAACCCCTTTGGGCTGTAGTAAATCTTTTCCTTTTTTTTTATTCCAATTTCAAGACTAAAAAAAAAAATAAATTTATATCAACATATAAGCCAAAAACCCGCTTCCTGGTGTTGAAGTATGACACTAATATTTTTAACTTTGTAAACAACGTCTCAGACCAGCCTGCGCAGCCTGATCAGAGCCTTTATTGTTTGCACACAGGATGCATGGACCCTATAATATGCAGGCACAAAAACAAAAGCTTTAACTAGACTGCATGGATTCACAGACTAGTTTGAGTCTTCGCTGTCCGCAAATGCGTAAAGCACGTTTTCACGGGCACGGTTCATGTAATCTGGTTATAACAGTTTGATAAATTTGATAAGACATTTTATCTGATTATACATTGAACACAATCGTCAAACTTAAGCCAGATTAAATGGTGTTTCGAGCTTATGCGACCAGCAAAGGCTCAGATTAGCCTGCGCATCTACGCAGTCTGAACTCAACATGCGTAGAAGCAGGCTAGGCTATATACAGATCGAACAGATTAATGGAAACTGAGTTTTGGATTCTGGGATTCTAGTGTTATTTTAAATATGAATTTGGGGAGGATTTCAGTTTTTAAAATAGATTCGGGTTTTTCAGTTTTTAAAATAGATTCGGGATTCTGGTTTATTTTTACCACAAAAAGTATGGCTAAGAAATGAAACAAGGAAGAAAGGAAGGAAATTAAAGAATAAACAAGCTAGATATTGTTATCTTTTGTATGTATTTAGTTTTTGTAATAGAAAATATAAAAGTAACGTTGTATATTTGTATTAGATTTATAGAGGGATATATAATCCAATGTTTTTAATTAATTAACACTTATGCTAATTAAACAAATTTTCATTTGCTTCACTGAACAAGTACAGGTATATATACCTTTCACATCCTATTAAATATCAGTAGTTCCGCTGCATGACATACTCTGATAGTCTGATCAACTGTCGGTGGAGAGTGTGGTTGGAGATCTCGCCTGATCTCGATCTTTGGCTTGCATAGAACTCGTGAGGGTTTACCGGTCTGGCAAAAAGGGAACTATTAGGAGATGCGATCATGTGACAATTCTCTCTCCAGCGCTCGCTTCAGCATACAGGCGTCCGAGTCACATTGATTAGTACCCTCCGGAACTCGGAGAGAAGAGGACCGCCGGCGAAAAAACCCACCTTCATCCCTTCATCAAAGATCACAGCCGGCGGACCTCGTGGGAGTTTGCTATTTTTTTCTTTGATTTTTTTCTGGGTGTGTACTGGGTTATTTTATTCATCTTAATTTTCAACCTTCAAATTTTCATATCCGGATTTGCATGAGTTGAATAAGGCCTAGTCAAGGGTTGTGCTTGTTTAGTTTTTTCAATATACAGAGCCTTGGCTCGGTATATTGTGAAATTAGGCCTGGTCTTGGTTTGTTCAAATTTGGATATCCAGATTTGAACTCAAAGTCTGACCTTCGCGAATTTGGATATCCAGATTTGAAGTCCATATATTGTGAAATTAGGCCCGGTCTTGGTTTGTACTGGGTTAATTATAAAAGTATATCGTAAAACCCCCATTATATCACTACTAACACTTTCAATAAAACTAAATGAGGCTGAAAATCTGAAACAATAACGACAGATATAATACTGAGACAGCTTTAATCAATTAACTTATCACTTATTGATATTTTCCCATCAAGATTTAAAATAATACATCAGAGCCCCGTTGTTCAAACTAATGACGTCGTTAGTTAACGTTTCGTTAAATTTCAAACGTTTAAACATCTCAGATACGCCAATAGTTTTTGTGAGAAAAATGAAAAAAGCTTTTACATTGCAAAATCTTCTCATATTTTGTAAAAAAATAGCAGTGTATTTTGTTATTAAATCATACAACACTTAACGAGTTGACCTCTTAACGGGAACGGGCTCGTTAGGCTAACGATGCTTTGAACAACTGGGCCTAGTATGGTTGATGCCTTGTATCCTGTGGTGCTCTTTTGCAGATGTTCACTGTGGCTCAGCATCGATTCGGAATAGTAGCAATTATTAGTTTTCTTGTCATGCGTTTACTTTCAAAAGCATGCCAACTTTGACTGTAACGACCCTGATTATAAATCGACGAAGTACCACTCGTTCTCAGGTTTAACACACAAAAAATAGATTACCAACTACTTAAATCATTTTTCATTTCAGCCCGTTTACTAAGCAAATGACGAGAAATTTATCTATATACATTTTGATTTCTACTAATTCTGTTAAAGTTCCTCGATAAAGGCCTCTTTTCGCTCTCGTTCAATTTTACTTAAAATTCCATAGTTAACGTTAAGAAAGCGTTTTTCACTTCTACTGACCGTAAAATATATAGAGGATATGAACGTTGGTCATGTCAGAATGTATGTGACGCCTTATCATATCTCTTAGATAATATTTACATTAGATTTGGTAATAAGTTATACAGACAAATTGTTGGTATTCCGATGGGTACAAATTGTGCTCCTCTTGTGGCCGATTTGTTTTTATTTTGTTATGAAAGAGATTTCATGACTTCTCTTTCTGTTGATAATCAAGCTGATATAATTGAGGCATTTAACTCAACCTCTAGATATTTAGACGATCTTCTGAATATTGATAATCCTTATTTTGAAAGCATGGTCAACCAAATTTTACCACCTGAACTTAAATTGAATAAAGCTAATACTTCAGATACCGAGGCCCCCTTGTTGGATTTACATCTATCTATTTCTATCTATTTCTAACGGTTTTGTATCTTCTAAAATTTATGATAAACGTGATGACTTTGACTTTGATATAGTTAATTTTCCATTTTTGGATGGTGACGTTCCACGTCGTCCCTCTTATGGAGTGTATATTTCTCAACTTATAAGGTTTGCTAGAGTGTGTAGTCATGTAGATGACTTTAATGCTCGTAATAAATGTTTAACTGCTAAACTTCTTCAACAGTATCATAAGCTTAGAAAGGCTTTTTCTAAATTCTATCGCAGACACCATGAATTGGTTTCAAAATTTGATGTCGGATTAAAATTTCTTTTACACCAAGGCTTATCGGAACCAGAATTTCATGGTGACTTAGTATACAAATTCAAAAAGATTAAGGGTAGGACTGATTTTTCTGATCAATTCCGAAAAATAATAATACGTCACAAACGTATTGGCTATAATTTAAATGTTATGCGACAGTCTGCATGCTTAGTGATTAACCCAATCACGGTCGATAACTTTGCTGCACTCTTTAATTGCACACCGGGGGATCGGGCGTCAGACTCTATGATGGCCCCGACCTAAAGCTATATATTTTAGTTGGTTGGGACCGGAGCCTTTTTGTCTGTTGCTTGGTCCACCGGAGCTCAACTGGTGACCTTCTTTTGCTTCAGATTTCCAGTGGGGTTGTTTGGCAGGCCAGGGATCTCCACCTGTCAGACGGCCCGTTGTATCTGTTGAGTCCTCGTCTTTGCTTCTTCATGGTGTTGAAATTTGATTTATGTGTTTACCGTGATGATTCATTGACGAGTTAGAGGGTTATCATGCGAACCAAACAACCGACTAAATGTTTTGTACCACTTCAGAAACTGAGGGTGAGGTTGGGCCTGTAAAATCGATTTAAGCCCCCAAGTAATTCATTACTGACCGTTCCAAGGCGGTAGTTCTGTTGTGGTTCTCTGTTGCCTGTTTTTGGTGTCAGAGTTCCTGTGAAGTTTTACCTTATGTATGTTCTTATTATTTTTGGTTCGTTTTGGGTTGCTGAGTGGCCACCTTTTGGGAACAAGCTGCTCACTCGGTTGGCCATATGTTCTCTGTATCTTGATTATTTGTAATCTTAGATGTTTCCAACTATGGTTTGAGGGCTGGATTTGGATTCTGATTGTTTCAGTTCCTGGTCTTTGCATACTTTTTACTTTAATATTGCTTATCAACTGAGTTAATGTGGTCATTCAGAAGCTATATAGAGAATCTTACATGTGTGCTCATGTATTATTGAATTTATTAAACGAGTTGGGGAAAAAGATAAGATGCGAGGCTATGCCGAGCATCTTATCGGTTTTCCCAAACGAGTTTAATAAATTCAATAATACAGAAGCCCGAATGCAAAATTCTATTTATCATATGCACTAAAATCTCATTTCATTAGCAAATTTTGCAATTAATTAAACGCCACGATTTCGCCATTTGAAAAGGCGACGTTTTTATGGACGTCAACGCATAGCGTTACAACGTAATTTGCATATTTAATCCACTAGTGGATTATCGGTTTTGATGCATGGTTTTATTACACTCTCAGATGATAAATGTCTCTTCTATATATGTTTTCAGAATAACATTATTTCTGACATACTGCGTTGTTTCGGTAATTTTAAAGAAAACTGCAAATAAAGATCTCTTCTTTTACACGAATATATATAAAATACTCACGTAGTCGACGTCGTAGAAAGTCATCTGACTTGTAAGAACGTATTTGAATTCAAATAATAGTAACCTTTAAACGCACTTTATTATATTTTTTTATTAAGCAAATGATTGAAAAAGCACTGCACCATGCGCTAACCCACCCACTCGAATTTGCCTGTTGAAAGACGCTTAACAAAATATTTCAACGGATCAAATCGAAATCTGTACAAAATGATTCCTTGTGACTGTTCTTACTAAGAAACTGAATACGCAGAATATATGTTTGAGATATGAGCATTTTATGTTGAGATAGCCGCAGTGGAAATTTGTTCCAAAAGTTGCATGTTTGGTAAAGGAGTATAAAAAAACACTGATGAGCTCCGTTTCTATAAAATCTAATATATTCATGGCGGCATATTAACATACCAAAATTTTGTCCGTATGCAAAATACATAATTTGCTAGAGGCCGGGCTAATATAATTTGAAAGCCGCAAAGTCTTCACTCTACGGAATAATTGCCAAAGTGGCTTTGAAGTGGTCGTAACAACGACATTCAGGAATTTGGGCTGGCTGAAATTTTAGTCCGGTTATAGTTCAGAATTGTAAGTTTAACAAATTAAAATTTGCTAGTAAGAGTGTTACGCTTTCAAAATCTAAACCATAATCTTTACTTGACGAGCATATAAAGGTGCTACTCAAAAACGCTCAATTACATGACCAGTTGTGACTTATTGTTTCTTCTTTGTGTGTGTGTGTGTGTGTGTGTGTGTGTGCGTGTGTGTGTGTGTGTGTGTGTGATTTATTAATATTTCCTCTTTCTGCTTGTACTTTCATCTGTTGTCAACTGCCGGTTCGTTTTTGTTATTTGGAGCGGCCTCAAAATAAAACGTGCGGTGCCATACATTCGTCTTCATCTAGTTACTGCAGACCGTGCGCATGCCATAACGATTGAATCAACTTTATGTCTTATATGTACACCAAAACTGGTTCTAGCGTGTTTTAACTTATCTGTCTTGTGACTAATGTAGGAAATGAATTTTTAGAACACACACACCGGGGCTCAGTTGTTCGAAACATCGTAAGCTTGACGAAGTTGTTGGTCAGTGATTCGTTTAGACTTTTAGCACACATAAAATCAATTATTCTAATATTTCAACTGGAAAAATGAGAGAAGCTTTTGCATTGCAAAACTTCTCCATTTTTTGGCAAAAATGGCAGAGAATATTATGGTCTCGTTTACAAACGACGTCGTTAGTTTAGAACATCGGGCCCACAGCGTTTGAGAAGTAATATTTAGTCCTTCAGTGAGCCCCACGCGAATCAATGCAATTAAGCGATACAGTATGCTCGGTATAGGTACTTGAGTAAACTCGAGCAATACTCAGGTATTCCTTGGGCTACTCCGGGGTGGTCGGGTGGTGCGATGGTGCTGCGTGTAGCTTCCAGTGCCGGGGCGTCATACTGATTTGGATAATAGTAGGACAAGGGCCTACTGTGCTTGCAGTGGGTGCGGGTGGGGGTTGTTTGGACACTTTTTCTCTCGTCTATCATTTCTCTTTTCTTTCTCCCTCTCTCTGGGAGACGGTCCGATATAGACTGAAATACTGTCTCAAAGGGCCGTTAAACCAAAATCAATCAATCAATCAATCAATTGGGCTACTCCAAGATATGTTCTACATAAAAGCCACAAAACGAGGAAACCACCAAAGTGGTTGTGCGCCCAGCGCAGACTCATATCAGCCTGGGCACAGCACTCTCTTTCTAGACAGATAGATTAGATAGATTAGGTTGATAAATAGATAGATACATATGTTACATAGTGTTTTTTTTTCATATTACCCTTTATTTTTACAATATATTGATTTTTGTCTAATGCGTCTGCTCTCTTTCTTTGTGTTTGAATGACTTATTTAATAGATATATACGTGGACAGTTGAGACAGATGTATAAATGTTTTGCACGGACAGCTGCACGTCTCTGCCAGTTAAGTCTTAGACGTAATAACCATAAAAATCATGCATAGGTTCCTGAGAGCAATGAAAACACTCATAAAAAAATGTGGATTAGACAATTAGTTTTGGCTAATAAAGCCATCAGTGACCCTTTAGTGACCTGACAACAACAGCCAGGGGAAAACGTACTGTAATTTTAAAAGGTAATGTTTCGTACAAAATGGAGTAAAAAAAGCCAATACACTGATCTTTTCAAAAGATAATGAACGGAAACCGTTTGCACGGGACGTACGTACAGGACAGACGGACGTACGGACAGCGGTGATACTATATGTCCCCCATTAAACATGGCGGGGGCATAATCAGTAAATCACTTCTGACCAGGATAGCTTAAAGGCAAAAAAGGAGGGTGGAGAGGAAGGGGCCCCGTTTTTTAATATGCTATACCCGAGATACGGTTGACATCTTACACCCATTGCATCTACAGCCACAATACTATGACAACGGCAACTCCGCCTAGCCATTCAGACACACCAGCTTCACCATTTGCGCCACTATGCTCCTTAAAAAGAAGTCTCTTGGAAAAATTCGGTGAGGGTACTCAGTTCAGTTGTGTAAACACAATAAGTAAGTAAGTAAGTAAGTAAGTAAAGACTTTATTTAAAGAGGGTGACAACATTTAGCATAACAAGCTAATCTTCCATGAGGCCCTCTAGAAGTATTACATACATAATGTACAGGAATATACAAGTAGATTCAAATAGTGATACAGAAATACAACAGCAATACAGTATATAAAACATATTTAAACAACAATAATGACAAAAAAAAGAAAAAGAAAAAAAAGCTATGTTAAATATACTTTATATACAATCAGGTATATACATGGAATATCTGGATTATATGATACCGAAGCTTGAAATTAATATATGATTTAATTTAAGATTAACCATCCTACCCAGGATCATTTTGCTGGTGCAAGTACATCCGAAAAAAGTGCATGGTCGAGAAATAAAGAAGTGCCCAGTGGTTTAAAATAATATGGCGATGTTGTAATTGGTTATAACGTAGAGTCATTTCACAGGTTACTTTCGGGTAAGTTCTCGGTAAGTTTTGGCTTTAATATTCTAATGGTATGTGATTCCCGTTGGTTTCTGCTCACTATGATGTCTGTATCCATTTTAAAAAACGGGCATATATGATATTTCGGCGCCGTAGACTGCTCACAATTATCTGTATGTATGCTTACTTGCAGCCTTGTAGTTGTTATGTCCCTTATTGCTGGTTTAAAAGCGCGCAGGTCGCCGGTCTCACCAATGTACTCCTTGCCGCATCCAACGCAAATCCGCATCCAACGCAAATTATCACAGTTGTTATTGCATCACATGAAAATTTTACTAACACTTTGGATTATTCTGCTATATTTAAATGTAAATTCTTCATCTTCAATGTAATGATTACAAAATTCCCAGTTTGGTCGATTTTGGGCTTACTTGAACATCTGTATATTTTGCTTGTTAGAAACTTTTGATAAGTTTTAACGGTTCTAAAACCTCATTCAAATGTTCCTCCCTTTTATGAACCCACAGGTTATTCTGAATACGAACGAAAACTTCTTGTTCCCGGGGTTATGCATGCTTATGTAGGATATTACTTTGGTTTTAACTACTCGAATTGAATGCTGATCTAATGACCTGGCCTTTATAATGCTAACTATTACAAGGTTTTCTGGGTAATTTTGTTTCCTCGAAGACGATTTTAAAACCTTGAAACTTTCATTTCATAAGTCAGTAGAAAAGTTCTCAGTAACTGACACAATTCAATTCCAGATCGAATCCAAGTCACCATGCGGGAAAGAGACAATACAAAATTAGTCACCACCAAAGACAACACCAGCAGCAGCCATGTGAACAGCAATGTCCCATGTAGGTGGACAACGGGCTAGCCTGAATATTACAAACAATATAGACCTTGAGCTGACCATAGACCCCCCTCCCCCACAGGGGGAGTTTTGTACCCTATAATTTTCTGAAACTACATTATATAAGAAACAAAATGACACATGTTAGCCCTCTGTACGTTGGGGCGTTAACGTGTAACGTCAACGTCAATTACACTACCCAAATTTACATATTCACGTTATAATAGAAAATACACATTGGTATACACATATTAGTATTCGCCCTAAATAATGTTGGGTTTTGTCTGCTAGTACATAAATCGCTGTTTCAAGGTAACTGACATGGTCAAGGATAAGTTGACTAACCCGTGTAACGTAGTTTACATTGTATTTGACGTTTTTCCCCTTCAGTGTCTAAATACATGTAATATAATGAGCAAATTGTAAGAATTGAAGTGCAGAGAAAAGTATTTGTCATATATATGACTGTTCCAATATTCTAGTATAAAAAAACAAAAACTAAAGTCTTACAAAACTCGTCAGCAGTCACGATAAATATGTAACGTATATAACCACAAAAAAAAATCGGGAAAAAAAACAACCAGACTAAATCGCTGAATTGGTGGACTAAATTTTACGTACTCCATCAATCTTCTTTGATTCATGCCCAGCTTAGCTAAGTTAGGCAGCAGTGAGCAGTGGATATATTAAATGTGGGCAGAAACTATCTTATTTTTGAAGAATTTAACCTACAAATAGACTAGAAAAGCTAGGAAAGCCAACATCAGCTGCATTTTATTTTCGATGTTATCTGCATTATGTCTTAAGTAGACACTGTTGTATATGTAAATATGAAGAAACGCCAATGTTATGTGTCCTCAAACTATAAAAAAACATCGGATAGTGTATATTTGAAAAGCAATCTAACAGTAACGTTACGTTACATAATTTTCATATGTCGGGGGATAAGATTTGTGAGTCATCTGTTATCAAAAGTTTAGTTCCCGGGTGATAGGAATTATTCATTGCTGTAGTATTAGCTTACCACTGGTAGTCAGATGGCAAATTTAGCTCTTTGAAATACACAAGAGCTCAGCAAGACGCACATAGATTGTTATAGCTGAAGCGATTCGACTTTGCCTTCAATTCAGTTTCACCTAAACGTGACTTCATAAAAATGATTTTTTTTTTTAAATTTTATGCATAGAATGATATAAGAATAAGTTGATATATGCTGCAACTGATTAATATTTAGGTTCTCATCATGATGGGGATAAAGCCAGTTTCGCTACCTGTGCTGTTGGCTGAGCCATTCATTTACCCTACATACAAATATGCAACTGTGACTGCCAGCCGAGGCAATCAAAAGCAGTACCAGCTCTGCCAACAGGGATTAACACCATTTTTGCTATGCTGTCAGTCGAATCGTCAGCCACGAGCCTCTTTGCACAGTAACTGCTTTATATAGGTTAGCAAATATGTGTGGCTCCCGTGGTCTTAACTTACATGTTAATTTGTGATCTACGTGATCTGTTTATGCAGCTCCCGGCCATCAAATACATTAAAAACTATTAACAATGTGAAAATTTAAGGTTGATAGAAAGGGACATACTTTATAACGCATACAAATTTCTGTCAATTGAACCTTGAACTGTGACCATTTTTTAATTTTTCATGATAATATATAGGTTTACAGTTAAAGCTATCATATGTATCCTTCTGTTAATAACTAGGTTTTTTGTTAACTTCTTCTTTCAAACGCTGATTTCAATTATAAATTTGGTTTATAATATCAACATTATTCTACAAGATACAGATATCCGCCATAATTCGTACAAATATTTCATGTAAGGGAGAAGAACTTGATAAGCATATTGCTTCCGTTCTAATCCCATAGCTTGTACTGATATCTTACTTGTTTATGTATGTATACATATATATATATGTTAACAGAATAAGCTAAATAAATCTGTTTAAACCAAATTTCTGTCATCAGCATGTTCAGAGTTTTATTTTTCATTATGTTGTTACAAATATTTAACTGGCCAGGTAATTTTGCAAACCCCATGGTCTTATTCCCACTTGTTTTACTATCAAGGACTTAAGGTTTTACGAAATACAAATTTCAGTCAGACAACTTTTCAATATGTAAGCAACTCAAATTGTCGTTTGGATATTGCCAAAATACTGTATTCTCTAACAGTATGTAACATATTTGGACAAAGATGATAAGATAACAGTAAGGTATCATAAATAAGCAGTTTTCAACCTTATTTATTGCTAAAAAGTAAACAGTATGGTAATACAAGGTCACAGAGATCAAATGCAGTAAGTTATTTAGGTTAGCCCTTCCTTGACATGTATAGGTATGCACTATTTCTATTGTTTGATTATTTGCTCTTTAGAAATACTGTATTACTAGTTAAGGATATCGGAAATGAAGAATCCATAAACTCGCTATGAATACGTTGTATACGTTACTTGTTCGGTCTTTCTTTTCTTTTCTTTTTTCTCAGTATTATGCTGCAAAGCATAACTACAGTGTAGGCGAATACATTCTGAAGGAGAGCAACTAAGATTTACTCATAAATATCTGAACAGCGATGACAAACATAAATATATTGTGTCATTTTCATTCGCCATTTCATTATGTGTGCAGGGCTACTGAAACACTGTCCATGGAAAAAAAAACATTTTTGTCCAACTAAACGTACCTTTATGTTCTTTGGTGAATAGATGCTTTAAAAGATGGTTGAATGTAGTTAGATTCTTTAAGAGATGATTGAATGTAGTAAGACTTTAAAGAGAAAGAAACAAAAGCATGGAAAATTAGAAATATAGATCATCTTAAACATAGAATTTATAGATTGCTACAGTATAGTAGTAAACTGCCAGTGTCTCTTTTCTGTATTAAATGTTTCTGATACTATTCTCCCTAACTCCTGGTTGACACATTATTGTTAGTTACATAAATGAACTAAATAAAGCAACGTATTGACACTACCATTAATTATTTTCAAAAGTTTGTTTCTTAACTGTAACTCAGCAATGTTGTTTCCCTTGGTAACATAAAATATACGATAGTCTTACAAAAGTAAGTATACCCTGCCAGTAAATATCTACCTTAGCTTTGATGCAGAACTGTATTTGGCTTAAGTTTTCAAACTTCAGGTTTTAGTTTTTTCAGTGTGCACGTAAAAACTATAACAAATCCTGTCAATGATCAAGGTGGTACTCCATTTTGCATTGTTCATTACGGATTATTTTATAATTTTATACTAAACACGTCAAAAGCGCTTAGTTTTTAATGTTATCAAACTGATTGTATATCATTTTATTCGAGCCCTATATGCAAAATCTATGCTGGCTTAGCTGCGGTTTTATCTTTTTTATCTTTTCTGATGTGGTATTTTGTTTATTTTTTTTCTTAGTCGTATATAACAAAATTTCACGTATGTTACTGTCTTTAGAACTCAAATGTACAAATTGTAAAAGAAACAAAGTGAGCAATGCTATTATGAAATACTTTCATTTTTGATATAATAACAAAGTAAACAGCAAAAAAAACGTTTCACATTTGCAGAATATGTCAGTGCCCTTAACATAACAATTTGAAGTATACTGTCTTTAATCACGTATAAAACACACCTCATGAATCCCTAAAAGTATAACTGAGAGAAGTGTTGCTAGGCCCAAGTACACAATATATAATAAAAACACCCAGACTTATATGTGTTATTGTTTTTTATGTGACAGTGGGAAAAACCTGATTATAGGTATTATAATGAAATATATTTTAAATGTTAATGTTATTTACGTTACTACTAGTAATAGCTTATCATAAAAAAAAACCAGAATGCATTTTGTCTTTAATATTAAAAAAATCTTTTATGAAGAAACCGCTACCAACGAAAATAAAATGATTCTATCTTCAAATTGTATGCGTTCAACAAAAATAGCCCCCTGTAACGTATATAATCGATCATTATGGCCGACTAAAATGCGTTCAAATTATTGTGGAACTGTTCCTTGCTGTTTGGATAGGCTGGCATATTTAATATTACCTTTTACTGCTGTTTTTTAATTCATACAGTGTAGTTCAAGCACTTGAATTATACAGAAAGTGATAATTGTAATATGGAACATTTATAAGGGGGTACTGTGTTCAACATTCTATTTCTCCCAAAGTATACAAGATATGATAATAATTTTTGCAGATCTGAAAAGACCAATAAATTGTCTTTAATACAGTAACAAACATATGGTCTAATATTAAAGGAATAACTTACAAAAAGAAAGTATTTTGGATGGAAATAACAATTTTAATGGCGTGTAAAGAGAAATGTCACGTATATTACACCATGTAGGCTAAAGTGACCTTTTAAACATCCTAACTTTTAGCTACTGGATTGTTCTATTAGATTCTACTATAATTTTAAACATAGGAAAGTGACTTCTATTTTTTAATAATTTTTGATAATTTTTATTTTATGTTTATTTTTTTAATGGGTAACGTTTGTAACAGGCTGTTACAGCTTAACGCCCCACTCGCCAGAGGGCTAACATGCTGCAAAATACTTTTAAGATGCTGGGCTTCAAGAAAAATATGGTCTACAAAACTCCCCCTGGGGGGGAGGTAAACCATATTTGGCTCATGGCCTAATATATCAATAACAGACATAGTAACTAACAACACATAAAACAACGAAGAAGAATTAAAACAGAACTGCCGCCTAGGGACGGCCAGTAATAAAGTTATTGGGGGGGGGGGGGGGGGTGAGGGTAACCAGTTTCTGGTCGACCAATCCTCGCCCTTTGTATTGGGGGGGGGGGGGGGGGGGTAACCAGTTTCTGGTCGGTCAATCCTCGCCCTTTGTTCTGCTTTTGCTCGTCAGATATTTAATTGTTCAACCAAACAAAAAACAACAACCGCCCACAGAACAGTCTTACAAACTGTACCAACCCTAACAATGAGAAAAAAAGATACGTTAAACATTTAACATCTATTTCTACCTATTTTCCATTCTTTAATGTCAGGACTAGCTTTAACATAACAAACCATATATCAAAGCAGTCAAAGCGACGTATACAACAGATGAAACAACAAACAATAACCAAAACAGAAGTGCCACCTTGGGACGGCCATCAATAAAATTATGGGGGGGGGGGGGTAGGGGGGGACGGCCATCAATAAAATTACTGGGGGGAGGGGAGCTTAACCGGTTTTCGGTCCTACCTTGGTTCATCAGACACTTAGTTCTTCGGTTTGCGCTGAAGATTCCTAAGTCATAAGTGTGATATCTCGGGAAAATAGAAATCAATATAAAAAATAAAGGAAACATGAGGACTTACAGAACTAGCAACACTGATCATGAGCAGAAGAAACTTACCAGTTAAAGCGCAGTGGGCCCGACCGTGGTCCTTCATAGCTTCATTAGAATATAAACGTGACATGAGCAAATTTAGTGTGACGTTTTCGCGTTTCTGTATTTAACTTCTTCAGTGTCGCTTAATCTCTAGATTTGACTATGACAGGTCAGGTAAAAACCTTTTTCGGTCAATTATAAATTCATATGAGGTATTAAACAAGCTGAAATTGCGAGGTTTTCGTGCGTCAGGTTTGTCAACATATGCTTTTGCGACATTAAATACTACTTTGTCCCTCAATCGAATTAAGTATAAACTAGGGGATGTAATTGAAAGACTTTTCTAAAGGGAAGGCTCTTTTTATAGTGCATGTAATGATAGGCCTGCTTTCTTCACGTCTGAAGCGGTCAGGAATTATAATTCATGGTGTTGTCAGAAAGTGTTTGAAGCTCTAACCTTTCTCTTGGACAATATCTATAATAGATTTGGCTCTAAATTATATAGACAAATTGCAGATATTCGTATGGCTACTAATTGTGACCCTCTTGCAGCAGATCTGTTTTTGTTCTGTTATGAGAGAGACGTCATGCTGTCTCTTTCAGAGGATACCCAATGTTAAGTTATTAGAGCTTTCAATTATGCTTCTCGGTATCTGGATGACCTATTGAATAGTGACAATAACTTCTTTGATAGCACGGTCCATCAAATTTACCGTTCTGAACTTCAGTTGAATGAGGCGAGCGTCTCAGATACCGAGGCCTCTGTTTTGGATATAAATTTATCTATATCGGATGGTTTTGTTCCAACTAAAATTTACGATAAACGAGATGATTTTGAGTTTGATATTGTTGATTTTCCATTTTTAGATGGTGATGTACTATGGTGTTCATATTTCTCAACTTATTCGTTGTACTCGAGTGTCCAGTCATACTGATGACTTTAATATTCGTAATAAAGTGTTGACAGCAAAACTTCTCAATGAAGGTTATATATGGCATAAACATCGTGAAGCGTTTCCAAAATTTTATCGACGGCATTTCAACTTAGTGTCTATATATAATGTCGGATTGAAAACACTTTTTCTGCAAGGCTTTTCGGAACCTGAATTTCATGGCGACTTGGTGTTTAAAATCAGAAGACAAAAAGGTAAACATGACTTTCCTCATCATTCTAAGAGGAAAATAATTCGATATAAAAAGATTGGTTATAATATAGATTTTTTGCGACAAACTGCAAGCTTGGTGGTTAACCCAATCAAGGTTAACAGCTTTTCTTACCTTTTCGATTGTACGACGGTGGTTCGTGCCTCAGACTTTATGAAGGCGTTGACCTAAACCTAACAATGGTAACACAGACGGTTGACCCTATCACCCGTGCCTATCACCGCTTCTTGGCCCTCCGAGGTTTCCTCTGTTCCAGGTTTTCAGTGTTACTATTTTTGTGAGTCCTTATGTCTGTTTTATCTTGTTTTTGATTTGTATTCCTGAGATATTACACTTATGAGCAGGGATCTTCCACGCAAACCGAACAACTAAGTGTCCGATGAACCATAGCAGAATCAAGAGCTCGAACGCGAATCAAGTAACCTCCCCTCCCCCCCCCCCCCCCCCACCCTCAGTAATTTCATTACTGACCATTCCAAGGTGACACATCTGTTTTGGTTCCTCCTGGTTGTTTTGTGTGTTGGTTGTCTGTCATTAATATTGTATGTGTGATGTTAAAGCTACTTAGGCTAATCCTTAAATAACAAATAATAATAGAAAATAATTGTTAAATGTTTTCGTATGAATTCTTCTTATTGTCATAGTGGATGCTGTGTGCGTGGTAATTGTTTTGGTTGGGTTGAACAACTTTGTGTCTGATAAACCAAGGCAGAACCAAGGGTCAGGGCGAGGGTTGTCAACCACAAACCGGTTAAGCCCCCATTAAGTTCAAAACTGGCCGTTCCAAGGCGGAACTTCTGTTTTGGTTCTTCTTGGTTATTTAATGTTTTGTTTGTTGCTATGTCTGATATTGATACATGTATATTGTTTGTGATGTTAAGGCTAGCCCGATGACTGACTATCATATGGCTGCCGCTGATGATGTCTTTGGTGGTGGCTAATTTTGTGTTTCGGTTGTGCGTGCGTACGTGTGTACGTTATAACGTACGTATGTCCGTCTGTACGTCCGTCTGCAGGTCCGACCGTTCGAGATCCTGTTAGACTCAGGTTAACATTTATGTAACAGGTAGATTTCAGGGTTCCTATTATTGTAGCAACCTGTAATTTTGTATGAGGATATATATCAATAAGTACAACAGGAATACATGAAAAAGGGTATGAGGATCCATATGTCACGGTCAACTGACTTCGGACTTAGCCTAATTTTGCCAGTTTAAGATTTTTGTAAGTGGTAGATTTCATGGTTCCTATTTTTGTAACACATGTGGGCTTATGTCTTTAAGTACAAAAGGAATACACAGGAATTAAGACAGAAAAATCCATATGTCACGGTCCACTGAGTTCGGACTTAGGCTACTTTTGGAAGGTTAAGATTTTTGTAAAAGGTAGATTTAAGGGTTCCTTTTATTGTAGCAGCCTGAAATTTTGTATGAGGATTAATATCTATAAGAACAACAGGAATAATTAAGAATCAGGTCATTTTGATCCATATGTCACGCTCCACGGACTTTGGACTTCAGCCTAATTGCAAAGTTAAGATTTGTGTAAGAGATGAATTTTAGAGTTTCTATTATTGTAGCTACTTGAAATTTTGTTCAAGGATTAATATCTATAAGTACAACAGGAATTTATAAGAATCAGGTCATGATGATCCATATGTCACGGTTTACTGACTTGGTTTCTAACCATTTTCTGTAATACAAAATATTTTCTATTTCGGCGATACAGTGACTCTTAAATTGTATAAAGTGTTGAAGTTTGTGTCACATTTCAAATGTTGGGAACTGCTTTGCCTGTGGCCTTTTATATTATACAAGGCTGCCTCAATGAACCTACTTATACTACAAGTTCCAGTACCTTAATCAAGGCACAACTTACTCAAGGCACTAGGCGAGGGCATTTGTGTACTATGGACACATTTCTAGTTTTATATAATTGTTATCAGTTTATTTTATGCCCTTGCATCATATGATGCTAGGGGCATATAAAGTTTCGGTCGTGCGTGCGTGTGTACATTACTACGTCAGTCCTGATTCCCCGTTCAGCAATGAAATATACACGCAAGAAAAAGTCGATGTATAAGCACATAGTTAAAGATCATGATGTCGAATTGGTTGATTGATTGATTGCTTTTAACGGCCCTTTGAGACAGTATTTCAGTCTATATCGGGCCGTCTCCCGGAGAGAGGGAGAAAGAAGAGAGAAACGATAGACGAGAGAAAAAATGTCCAAACAACCCCCAACCGTACCAACTGCAAGCATAGCAGGCCCTTACCCTACTGTTATCCAAATCAGTAGGACGCCCCGGCACTGGAAGTTATTACTAGCACCATCGCACCACCCAACCGCCTCCATGATGTCGAATAACAGTTATAAGTAGTTAACCAAAAGGCTGAGGACAAAAAAAAATGATTGAATGCCTTAATTTAATACTATCGTGGTAATTCATGAAATATCATATCGTGAGGTCTCTATCGCAGCAAACTTCTCACTACAGTACGCTTCTTCGTCCTGAATGACCGTGATTAGCCCACCTAAAACAAATTAAACAAGCTTTACATAAAACAGGTTGAAGATTGATGAAGGTATAGTATTTCAGTCTATATTGAGCCGTCTCCCAGACAGCGTGAGAAAGGAATTGATTGATCGATTGATTGATTGATTTGGGTTTGACGGCCCTTTGAGACAGTATTTTAGTTCATATCGGGCCGTCTCCCAAAGAGGGAGAAAAAGCAGAAATGAGAGACGAGAGAAAGAATGTCCAACAACCCCCACCCGCACCTACTGCATGCACAGTAGGCCCTTGCCCTACAACGTTCCAAATCAGTAGGATGCCCCGGCACTGGAAGTTACACACAGCACCATCGCACCACCCGACCACCCCTAGCAGATACGATAGACGAATGAAAAAATATCCAAACAACCCGCACCAACTGCAAGCAGAGTGAGGCCCTTGCCCTACTATTATCCAAATTATTAGGACGCCCCGGGACCGAAAGTTAACGCACAACCAGTGTTGTACAGACTATTCACAGACATCACTTATGAGTATTTACTCATATGGGAACCATTGAAAACACGACCTCTCTGGCGGGTGGGATGGGGACGGGGATGTAGCCATGAGTCTACCCGTTTCTACCCGTTAAGGTAGCGCTGAAGCTACCCGTGCGTATCACCCATACGACTAGCAAATGCAGAGGAGGTGGAGGGGGCGGGGTGTGAGCGCAGTTCGCTATGGTACGGCAGCTGCATCTCACCTCTAATATAGGTTCGTAACCTGTCGGACACTTAGGGACAGGTATCCCTGAATGTCCAAAAAACTTACTTTTCTTTTTGACGTTATATTTTGAGTATTTATTATTGTTATTATTATCATTATTGTCCAAAAAGGTTTACTACATTGACTTTGTTAGAATTCCTATGCATTGTCTGTCCCTTCAACATATTCTCTGTACTTACCAAAAAAATTTCCTCGCATTTTCTTCTCCAAAGGTTCTTTATTATAATGTATATTCTCATTCAAATAATCGGAACAGTAGTCAATGATTTACCAAAGTGTCTTGCAGCTATTATTTGGATTATTTGGATTATTGGTGCAACATGATTGCTACATTATGCATTTATGATGGTTTTGCTCACTTTCACGAAATTTTAGAAAGCCTAAGATTTTGTTTGACTCTTCAAAGTATTCTCTGAACTTGCCAAATACAACTGCTTGCAGTTGGCTTTTACAAAAATCTTCTTTTTACTATAGTGTATATTTTAATACAAACTGTCAGACCAAAGTCAATAATGTATCAAAATTTATTTATCATATCGGCTATTTCAACTTACAGCTCACTCTTATATAGATTCATAATCTGTCGCACATTTAGGGACAGAATTCCCTAAATGTCCGACAAATTCTAATTTCTTTTTTAAGTATTTTAGTTACTTAATCATATTCTAGTAGTACTTTTTAACCAATTGTTCAAAATAATTTCTCTGTATGCATTTATAATGGGTTTGGTCACTTCCCTGACAGTTTTAGAAAAACAGCCCTAAGATTCTGTTTTCTACCTTAGTTTTGTACGTACCAAATACATTTTTGCGACATTTTTGAAGAATTATTTGTACCAAATGATTACTTTATATGCATGTGTAATGATTTATAATGGTTTTGCTCACTTTCGCGAAGTTTTAGAAACCCTAAGATTTTGCCTGACACTTAAAAATGTTTTACTGCTTTTTATATGTATTCAGTAATGAACTTGATATATTTTCCGGCATTCTGTGTTTATTATCATAATAATAACTGCTATTGTTTTATATAAAAGTATCTAGTTCACTTTTTACGAACATATTTATTATTTTTACGCTAATAACGAACACTTATATCGATTTTCAACTTGTCGGACATTTAGGGTTGTCGGACACTTAGGGACCTTTGGGTCGTCTCTAAATGTCCGACAATTTTTTTCTAAGTTAAATTTTGAGTATTTTTCACTAGATCTTTTTTTTAAATATTTATTAATTATGCTTTGTATAATGGATTTTTTCGCTATTCTGACATTTTAAGAAAAACATAAATTTTGTCGGACACTTAGGGCTGTCGGACACTTAGGGACCTTACATACGTACGAACGTCTGTCCGTACGTACGTTATTCTGTTGGACTCAGGTTAAGATTTTTGTAAGAGGTAGATTCAGGGTTCCTTTTATTGTACAACTTGAAATTTTGTATATATATTAGTAAAGCAGGAACTAACATGAATCAGTGTATTATGATCAATATGTCACGGTTAACTGACTTCGGACTTAGGCTAATTTTGCAAGGTTAAGATATTTGCAAGGGGTAGATTTAAAAGGTTCTATAATTTTGCACCTTGAAATTTTGTATAAGGGTTTATATCTTTAAGTAAAACAGGAATACAAAAGAATTTGGGGCATAATGGTCCTATGTCACGGTCCACTGTCTTTGGACTTAGGCAAATTTTGCAAGGTTAAGATTTTTGTAAGAGGTAGATTTTAGGGCTCTGATTATTGTAGCAACTTGAAATTTTGTATGAGAATTAACATCTATAAGTACAACAGGAATACAGAAGAATCAGGTCTTGATGAGCCTTACGTTCCGGTTCACTGACTTCGAAGTTAAGCGAATTTTGCAAGGTTACGATTTTTGTAAGAAGTCGATTCTAGGATTGTTATTATTATAGCAACTTGAAATTTTGTATGGGGATTTATATGTATTATTACAACTTCAATTTACAAGAATCAGGACTTGATGATTCATATATTATGGTCAACTGATTTCGTTTCTAACCAGGTTCTGTAATAGTCAATATTTTCTATTTTGGCCATACAATAATCCTGAAACTGTATAGGGCTGCAGTTGGTGTCACATTTCAAATGTTAGGCAATGCTTTGCCTATGGTCTTTTATACAAGTTTGCCTCTATGAACCTAGTTATCCTACAAGTTCCGGTGTCTTAATCAAGGCGTCATCTTATTCAAGGCACTAGGCGGGGTTATCCGTGTGCTATGGACACATTTATTGTTCTTATTTCTATTTCCCTGCTTTTGATGCGCTGGATAGATGAAGCTTCTTTCAGTTTTTGTTTAGACATCGAATGATTTCATTCTTGTGTAAAATCCACTACTGTACCATTGCAGTAGTTTCTTTCTTCGAGGATTATTAGCATTTACACTTTTGCTGTTCTAATCTCCTCTCACACACGCTAACACCCCAAATATGGGGTCACTCCGGGTCAACATACACGTATATACACTTGAAGCCAGTAAAAACGCAACTTTCTGGTTTGGGCCCACGTAAAACAAATTATGACAGTAACGTTTGTTTATTAAGGGAATCAGGGTGTTTATCACACTAGTTTTTAACAGCAGTTTTGTCGGAATGCTGACAACGGTCCAATTATTGAGGACTGCATTTGTATATAAAGGGACGTAATTCCGACTTTTATAGAGTCCAAAGCGATATTGACGTTTAATGAATGTTTTCATTGAACGTTTACACTGGCTCGTTTCGGCTGAATTTCTCGATGTTTTCAATAATGGCCTGAAGTCACTGGACGCACGTTGTTTTCTTAAAGATTACAGATCTATCACCCACGTAAATGCCGATGAAAGTTTGCGCCTTCAAACCGGAAGTGCTTGTAAAGGGTGCGATTTGTTTGATAAATACTGATATCAATGTGAAGTGTTCGGCAAGATTTCATGATTCCTTTTTCTCAAAAACCTTTTATTTGGAATTTAGCTGAACTTTTACAAGATTCTTTTACGAAAAATTGATTTAATGTCAAAACCTTTAAAACCGCACGCGTAGTGTAATTTTAGGTTTTGCGGGGTTTTTTTTCCATATCAGGCATCATACTGAAGATCATTTCAGTAATATAAGGCTGAATCTTAATTTCTTGAATGCTTGAAATTGAAGTTTGTTGATTTTAACATTTTTCTCATATTTTATCTCAGACAAATAGACTTAAGCTAAACTGTTGCTATAACCTTGCCAGATGAAAGGCAAATTGCATTAAGTATATTACAAGCTTGTTGCATTACTTGTAATCCGAATATATGACAAGTAAATAGTTGCATTTTCAATGGTTTCATGTATATTTTCATATTATCTTATTTCAGTTTTATTTGTACCTGAACCACTGCAGAAACTAGGGCTCGTGCGTAAACCCGTTAAGCCCTCAAGTAACGTATTACTGAATTTTTCAAAGCGTTGCTTTTGTTGTGGTTCATTCTAACTGTAATTGTTCGTCCATTTTCTGGTGTCTTTGATTCAGTTGTTCAATTCATTTGAAAAAGCTTCTACTGTGGCCATCTATTGCATATGAGATGCCCTGTTGGCCTTTCGCTGGTGTTGTTTTATTTGGTATTCAACATAAGTTTCATAGATACTAGAAAAGTACTATATAACATGGTACAGGATCTGACGGTATTCGAAACGGTTTTATCAAAGTCATATCCTATTTAATTCCAGAACCGTCTTATCCGTAGATGTCCCTTTCTCGTAAGGTGTTCAGGGCAGGATGTAAAATTGTATTGAATCCGTTCCTGAGCATTGCCCTTTTTCTAAACTTCACTCTTAGACTCATGTTTTATCGTTTGCGAGCTAGAACTGGTTTAAGGCCACAGTAGTTTGTGCTACTGTCCATTCCAAGGCAGAAACTGTTGGTGAAGACCCCGTTTGTTGTATTTCGAGAATTGTGGGCCCCTGTATACACACCTAGGCCCAGTTGTTCAAAGCATCTTTAGCTTAACGAGCTCGTTAAGAGGTCAACTCGTTAAGTGTTTTAAAACTTTATAACAAAAATACACTGATATTATTGTTGAAACAACGTGAGAAGATTTTGCAATGCAATGCAAAAGCTTCTCACATTTTTCAACAAAAATGTTTGCGTATTTGAGATAGTAAAGTTTGAAATTTTACTCTAACTTTAACTAACGATGTCGTTAGTTTTGACCAACTAGGGCCGGATAAACATGCAATTCCGTTCCTACTCGGATTAAAAAAGTGTCTGCAAATAGAACGGACCTTCGTGGCCTAGTGGTTTTGGCACTGACTCTTAAATACTGGGTGTTTCGCCACAATGGGTTCGAGCCTCGGCAGGCGCACATGTGAAACAGCTAAGTTTTGCCTACAAAAGGTCAGTTGGGTTTTCCCCAGGTGCTCCGGTTTTTGCCCGCCATTGCTTAATTATCTGCTCGACCTGAGTGGACGAGCCTTCAAAAGGCCGTAAACTCAATGTCTGCAAATAGATGGCGTGCAAAGGCCTACATGGTCACTGTGCCTCCTGTTTTTGTTTTTGTTTGTGTGTGTGTGTGTGTGTGTTTTAGAGTCGAACGCATGTAAATCATGTATTTTTGCATTTTATAAATGCATTTGATGCAGGTTAATATTTGTTGATCTGATCTATAAGTCCTCTGTTTTTGTTGCCGAAGATGTTCTGTTCCTTTCTGTTGTATGGGTTTCACCTTCTTTTTTCTTGTCTAGGGGGTTGGGGAGGGCAGGGGTTTAGTTGGTATTTCCACGGTATAGTCATTTTTTATTTTATACTAACCGGTGAAATTGATGTGTCTGCCTGTCCGTTGTCGTGTACGTGCGTCCGTCACACTTTGTTTCCTTTCCATAACTTGAGTAGGTAATTATGGTTGTTATTCAAATTTTACATAGAATGTCTAGTTTGGGATTGTCAATGGGATTAATTCTAACAAAGCTAAAGTACCTATCCAAAAAGTGGTTTTGGTCTTTACTACCTTAATAGTTTGAATATCGTGGTACAACATCATAGAAAGAATCAAGACAACAGAAGTTTTCTGTTACGATCAGAGTTTCGTCATTCAGAATTGCCTCTGCTCTAGTGCTATATTTGTATATACAATTATCAAAACAACTGTATGAAATACGAGCAGAAATGAAATGTCATGAACATTACAGCAAATAAAGTTTACTATGGCCGTCCAATTTTTTGTCTCACAATTGTTACCTTCTGTCCCAGAGCTATACATACATAGAATCATATAAAAATCGATAAGATTAGAATATGAAGGGATTTTCCCGAAACTTATAGCAAAAAATCAGAGTGATAAGAACTTTATGAGATAAGAAAAATCTTGCGTCAGAAAATAATAATTTAAAAGGATTTTTTTTTTCAAACTTACTGCAAGTAATATGAGTAATAACAGCTTAATGTGGCGGCAAAAAATTGCCTATCAGCTGTTTCTGCCACTGCTCTGCGGCTTTATTCATGCATGTGGTTTGCAGTATCATACACTCGTTAGGGATAGTTTCATTTGCTATATAACTTCTGTTCTTTTTGTTGATGTCTTCACCTGAAAACTTCAGTTACCTGCAACATTTTCATCATAAATAAAGCTAAGACTTTCTTAATGAGATGAACTAAAAAAATCTAGAAAATGTGTTTGTAAAACTCTATGCCCCCAACCATGTGCCTGACGTCACTGAAGGGAATGGTCTGTACAAAAAGCCGGTTTTCGTTCAAAAATTATTCAGTTAATCTACTAATAAGCTCTAATCAGCTGACATAGTTTAAGTCTCTAGCTCAATACTTTTCCAGATACCTTGCTGACGGGTTTAAAATGCGGAAGTTTTCAAAGGGCCATAACTATAAAAAAATGACGGAATTCATTCAAAAATTAGTCAGTTCATATACTCATAACCTTACATTAGTTTACTAAGATTTTAGTTCCTAGCTCTTATGCGTTTTCAGATATCTCTTATAATACCAAAATTAACAAAGGGTCATACACTTAATCAAATTGACGGAATTCATTTGTTCATAAACTTATCATTTAAAATCAGCTGTTCAAATTTCAGGTTCTTATACTTTTTAAGATATCTGGCCGACAAGTATAAAATGCTGAAGTTTCCAAAGGGTCATAGCACAAAAATGGACGGAATTCCTTTGAAAGTTAATCAGTTCATTAACATACCATCTCAAATCAGCTGATAAACTTGTAGGTCCCTAAACCACATGTTGTTCGACATCTCGTGCTGACAAGATTTCATTTTGATCGTTTTCAGAAGGCCTTAACTCCAGAGAGGGAGACAACTTGTACAAAATAATAATACGGATCGGCTTTTTTAATGTAACACCATATGCATATTTCCAAACTGTAGCATTAATATAACTTTGGGACGTAATTTAACATTTGGACAGGAGAGAATAATTCTGATGTTAGAATTTTTAAATAGGTAATTAGGTTTGTATTCTGAACAATGTTATACAAATGTATGTCTTCTTAGTGCTGCAGGAGCCCCGGTAGCTCAGTGGGGTAAGCGCTGGCCTTCTGATCTAGCGAACCGGGGTTCGAGCCCCGCTTGAGGGGAGAATCATTTCTATCCCAAACGGGGTTCCATTGCACACAACTTTTTAATATCTTCCTTACATTGTCCTCATATGACTGAAATACTGTTAAAAAGCATGCAAAATCGCAAGTCATCCATCCATCCATCTTAGAGTTGCTGTGATTTAATTTACTGCAACTAACAAAAATACGCTAAAAAAGAAGGAAAGGGATCAATAAGGTGGGTTTTCTGCATCCTACTAATTTGTTTTTTTTAGCTGATGGTATACTCCAGTGTGTCTAGTTTATTGGATGATATGTAACTTTGGTCAGAAAGCCCTAATTACCGAGGTATGGGTCCACAGATGTGAGTGGGGTAATTCAACATGGTGTTAGCATGTCATTTAAAAATATTTCCATTTGGCAAAATATCATGACAGACTGACAATGTTTAATAAAATGATAAATGTATTTCCATATCATTTTATTTGGTTTCACTTTCATATATACTGTCAAAAAATAATTCCTTTGACAAACAACATTTTGTAACATTTCTGTCCTCTGTTTTTAATATTTCTTGGCATAATTGCTAAAGACTTCGCCATTAACCATCAAACACATGTCAAGAAAGTACCCTGACCAAGACAATCGAACAATGTGACCAGAATATCACCATTACCTAGTTTTCATGGTTGATTGAACACATATACATGCTTTGAAGACCGGTTTCATTCAACTTTATGACCTACAATCACGGAACTTTGGTCAAATTAATGTTAAATGCACAATTATGCCCCACAATTCTCACCACTAAAGGTGAGGGGATACATATTGGTTTCAGTGCGGATCTGGTACCGTTAGGACCAGTATAGAAACTGGTCAGATTTTGGTGGCCTTGACCTCATTTTCAAGGACTTAATTAATATGTAAAGTTTTCACGAAAACTGAACATTTTCTGAATCAAATGGATGGACATTCATCAGACTTTCATGGATAATCATTGTGACAGGTTAAGACACGTTTATTTTTAGTGACCTTGGCCTCATTTTCACTGTCATACCCTTGTTTGTTGGATTGTTTTTGAACCAGTTCACGGCTTTTCTTCAAAATAACATAGATATATTTTAGAGGCAGACTAGCTAAAGAGTTGATTAGATTTTGACGACGTTAGACCCCATTTAAAATCATAGAAGCTCTACTGAGCTTATGTTGTCTTTTTCTAATATGCGACATTCAGTATCTTTATCTTTCATATGAAGGAAAAAGTACATAATAAATTTTATTTTATTTTACCCTACGAAACAAATGCAACTGAAAACAGGACCAGGTAGAAAGAGAATATTGCATACTCACCTGTGGTGCCCCCAAAGACCCTACAGGCTTATGAGATATTACTAATAGAAAAAGTAAACTTCGCTGACATCGGGCATCCAGTCACAGAGGCAGCTGGTTTTAGGCCGTTAACCAATTCTTCGATGTGTACGTCTGAATGATACTTTATTAATTTCATCCTAAAAGCCGTTTCGGCTATCAAAAATATAAAATATGTTAAGTTTGATTTATTTCAGTTTTCCTTTATTATTTGGTTTAAACAGTATTTTATTCTTCATTAAATACATACATATACATGTACATAATATTCAAATCAGTAGAATATAGGATCTGACGGTAAGCGTATCGCTTATATTAAAGTGATCTCCTTTATTATTTGGAAATAACCCGATTCATACGAATCACAAGCATTGTCTAAACTATCATTTTTAAGAAATTCCCAGTCAGTGGATGATATTAATCTATTAAACTTACAAAAATCCCTTTTTTTATATTGCCAAACAACCCGTTTAAAAGCTGAGGAATGATTATAACTAATTGGTAAAAACACGTATGTTGCAGAATGGTCACTTAAATCAGCTGGTACACTAAGAATGCCAGAATCTAAATCTTTAGTAGTTTCGGAAAGAATTATTGGATCTAACAGAGTTTGGGAAGTATTTGTTACTCGAGTGGGTACATTAATAACATTAACAAGATTATTTAACATTATTATATCTTTCAAGTTATGAATACGAGGATTTAGTTGATCTTCATTTAAATCTCCGACTATAATGATGTGTTTGGACATTTCTGATGCTCGTTCGATAGCAATGTTAAAACGATGCCAAAAATTCATTGGTGTATTTGGAGGTCTATATATACCACAAAGTAAATATGACTCACATTTATGTTTAATTTCGATCCATATTGATTCCTCCAAATTAGCTTCCAAGTCGGAAAGTCTAACTGCAAGTAAACCTTCTGAAACATATATTAAGAGGCCCGAAGAGTGGGCCGAAACATCTTTTCTAAAAGGTATTTGTTAAAATCCTTCTAAAAAATATCAGAATTTAAAATATTATCACTTAAGTGAGATTCTGTAAAGCAAAGAATATCAAAGTCTGACAAATTATCCTTAACAAATTCTAATTTATTTCTAACACTGCGGATATTTAAGTGAAGTATTGATAAGTTATCGGTTTGATTGCTCTGATCAAGGTCTGGACCAGGATTTTCACTAACATCACCAGACAGAAGAATTAACTGTAGTATTGCCTGTAACGATAAGAAAGCGTTTTTCACTTCTACTGACCGTGAAATATATAGAGGATATAGTCTTTGGTCATGTCAGAATGTATGTGACGCCTTATCATATCTCTTAGATAATATTTACATCAGATTTGGTAACAAGTTATACAGACAAATTGTTGGTATTCCGATGGGTACAAATTGTGCTCCTCTTGTGGCCGATTTGTTTTTATTTTGTTATGAAAGAGATTTCATGACTTCTCTTTCTGTTGATAATCAAGCTGATATCATTGAGGCATTTAACTCAACCTCTAGATATTTAGACGATCTTCTGAATATTGATAATCCTTATTTTGAAAGCATGGTTAACCAAATTTACCCACCTGAACTTAAATTGAATAAAGCTAATACTTCAGATACCGAGGCCCCCTTTTTGGATTTACATCTATCTATTTCTAACGGTTTTGTATCTTCTAAAATTTATGATAAACGTGATGACTTTGACTTTGATATAGTTAATTTTCCATTTTTGGATGGTGACGTTCCACGTCGTCCCTCTTATGGAGTGTATATTTCTCAACTTATAAGATGGCTAGAGTGTGTAGTCATGTAGATGACTTTAATGCTCGTAATAAATGTTTAACTGCTAAACTTCTTCAACAGGGCTATCGGTATCATAAGCTTAGAAAGGCTTTTTCTAAATTCTATCGCAGACACCATGAATTGGTTTCAAAATTTGATGTCGGATTAAAATTTCTTTTACACCAAGGCCTATCGGAACCAGAATTTTATGGTGACTTAGTATACAAATTCAAAAAGATTAAGGGTAGGACTGATTTTTCTGATCAATTCCGAAAAATAATAATACGTCACAAACGTATTGGCTATAATTTAAATGTTATGCGACAGTCTGCATGCTTAGTGATTAACCCAATCACGGTTGATAGCTTTGCTGCACTCTTTAATTGCACACCGGGGGATCGGTCGTCAGACTCTATGATGGCCCCGACCTAAAGCTATATATTTTAGTTGGTTGGGACCGGAGCCTTTTTGTCTGTTGCTTGGTCCACCGGGGCTCAACTGGTGACCTTCTTTTGCTTCAGATTTCCAGTGGAATTGTTTGGCAGGACAGGGATCTCCACCTGTCAGACGGCCCGTTGTATCTGTTGAGTCCTCGTCTTTGCTTCTTCATGGTGTTGAAATTTGATTTATGTGTTTACCGTGATGATTCATTGACGAGTTAGAGGGTTATCATGCGTACCGAACAACCAACTAAATGTTTTGTACCACTTCAGAAACTGAGGGTGAGGTTGGGCCTGTAAAATCGATTTAAGCCCCCCAGTAATTCATTACTGACCGTTCCAAGGCGGTAGTTCTGTTGTGGTTCTTTGTTGCCTGTTTTTGGTGTCAGAGTTTCTGTGATGTTTTACCTTATGTATGTTATTATTATTTTTGGTTCGGTTTGGGTTGCTGAGTGGCCACCTTTTGGGAACAAGCTGCTCACTCGGTTGGCCATATGTTCTCTGTATCTTGATTATTTGTAATCTTAGTTGTTTCCAACTATGGTTTGAGGGCTGGATTTGGATTTTGATTGTTTCAGTTCCTGGTCTTTGCATACTTTTTACTTACATATAAAATATTAAATATTAGACAATTTGTCTCATACATGAATGACATCTCCCGCATTCACACTTTACGAGTCATTTCCCTTTTGGAAATTCTTTGTCTAAATTCACTTACTAGAGAGCTCAAAATCAGATTTGTAGGGCTTGTACTTTAGAAGTTATTCACACATTTAGAAATGTTGAGTGTATCATATGCTATACATTGTGTACATGCTGGCTGTTTGAGACTTTCCTTTTAGCAGTCTAGCATACCGTTTTGGTCTGAGTGTTAGATAATCGTGCATCAGTTAAAAAGATCATGTCAATCAGAAGCGTAAAAGAATAACAATGTATAACTTATATGTGTTTTGAAGTGCACTTTGTTTACAAAGACGCATGGGGCCTTTGATCGAGGGATTTGCTATCTCCTCTGATGGCTATATTTATTGATAGTAGTAGTACCGCTGTAAGTGTTATTAACATTGAAAGTATTATTATCATTAATAGGTGTTTATCATCATTTAGTTTGTCTCAAAATATTTTCGTTTTTCATTTATTTTTATTCTATTATATTTCTTTCTTTCTTTTTAGAGTATGGCATGCAGTCTTATGGACCACAATGCGAAAGCATGAAACAATGCAATTCAAGTTCGTGTAACTCGGTACTTCCACGACTAAATGCATTTCAGATAAATGGCAATACGGTTAAAAGGCTCAGAACAACTGTTTGAGTAAGGCAACTTGAAGGATACACTTTCTAACCCGATATCTTTAACATTTTTTCTCGAAAGAATGTCTTATGCTGTGGCATAATATCATGGAAAGACAAATGACAGGTCTATGACCAACTGCGGTTTACCAATGACACGGACGGTTTTGCTGAGGAGAAGTAGGAACTAGAGGCCCCATTTGAATGGCTTGACACAACCTGCACAAGACATAAAGTGGAGATATGTGCGAGGACGACCAAACCGATGACAAATAGCACCAATGGTCTCCAAAGGAAGATCAAAGTAAAAGAACAGGCGCTTTAAGGAGTGACAAGTTTCAAATACACTGAAGCATTTTTTCTCAGAAGACAGTTTCCAAAACCGCAGTGCAAATAAAACTTATACAAATTTGGAGAGACGGAAAGGTATAACTTGATAGTTACATGTCATTTCTTGCTTTCTGTTTTCAACTTGACAGCAGACTAGCATCAAGGAATGAAGGCCTTGGATATATAATGCCGCCAAAGGTATTGAAAATCTCGCACTAATGAGAGTTATCCCGCAGGAAGATCAAAGCAGCCTGGAGACCGTGACACACACCTGGCCATGGTCAAGAAGTGAATATGCCAATTCAATATTCTCTAGCTTTGCAAAGACGGTTTTGCCTTAATGACATTCTTACAGGACAAAGTGGCAGGAAAAGTAGGAGGCACACCGAAGAAGAGATGGAAAGAAAATGAGCCGCGTCACGAGAAAACCAACAAAGTGGTTGTGCGCCCAGCGCAGACTCAGATCAGGCTGGGCATCCGCCCAGTCTGATTTGAGTCTTCGCTGTCCGCATGAAGGTAGCTTAGATCCTTAGCTACCCTTGAAGCGCAAAGTGAAGACTGTGATCAGACTGGGCGGATGCCCAGGCTGATCTGAGTCTGAACTGAGCGCACAACCACTTTGTTGTTTTCTCGTGTCGCGGCTCAAATATTAGAGAATTGACAAAGATGGACTATACGAACAAATTTGGGGGGGGGGGGGTCTCCATAAGGGCCATTTTCTGGTTACAAATGGATTTTCACCAAACATCTCCAATCTCTACTACTAAGTGTTGGCTTTCACATACTGAAATACTGATTTCATGGAAAGTGTATTTTGACTGCAGGACAGTGTCAAAATGGGTGGGGTAATTCCACCCCATACCTTACCATGTATCATTTTTTTCAATTATCTCTATAAGTATTGATGGCTGATTTACCATTATGATTTGACATAACACAGGCATATATGCTAATTAATTGGGTTATATAACTCACCATTGTTTGCTTCTTCAATACCAGTATATGAGCTTATAAGTGGTAACAGGAATTTTACTTATTTTTGCTCCTCCAACTTTACGAAAAACCACAATTTTTCCTTATTTGTCCAGATATATAAAGGAAACTTTGTAATTATATTGATATAATAGTGTTCATTGCAGAATTATGAGAAAAGTATCCTAGGCATATCAAAACCTGAATTATCTGCCCTTGATTCAAGAAAATATAAGTTATAAAATTGGAAATAACTGACTTTTATTTAATAAGGGAAACTGCCACCAATTCCCTCTTTTGGGTCATTATGGACGGATTTTAACCCTTATTATGTAAGATCGAAATTCTACACTGGAAGGTATATTTCTGGTGACTCTTTCGCTCATATTTCTAATATTATACTGATTGTTGAGCTTTCAAATCCACATGGTGCCCATGATATTACACGAGAACTGTAATTGAACATCAGAGCTCATCCTGTTATATGCCACTTAATTACTTCACATTCAAGTTATCATTTTCCAACTCAAAGTTTGATTTATGGATTTTATGGATTTTAGTTACTGATATATCGAATGTTTTTGAATACCTTACTTTGAAATTTAAATTTCCCTTACTTTATTTAAGAGTGACTTCCCTTTGATTAGTATTTTTAGGCTATTTTTGTGTATACTTACCTTGTGCATACCATAGCTTGGCAACCGTTTGAAATATCTTGATGAAAGTTTATAGTGGTCTGCATGATTACAAGACAATGCGTCACACATAATAATGATTGCTCCCCCTTACTCAATTTTGGAGTAACTTCCCTTTGGTTAGTTTTTATTCTATATTCCCATTCACTCCATAACTCCTTATCCCGTTGAATAATTGTATTGAAGCATTTTATGAATATGTATATAATGAGGCAATGTATCCTGAGCAACAACCACAACTCTGGCTTACTTAATCCGTAAATAATGTGCCCTTGCATAAATTTTCTGTTTATTCTGTAACTCCTTAATCGTTCAAAATGTTTTAAAACCACTTAATGGTGTTGTGTATATTTTCAAGGGTTTATATTAGGACCAAGAATGGTAACTCTAGTTTACTTGGTTTATAAATTATCTCCCTTGTTTGGCTTTGGCATTTCTCAACTTAACGGGTGAATTTGTCGCCGATTGCGAAGCTCTTATTATGCCTTTGCTTAACTTGACAGATTCTCTTCTTTAAGGATGTTCTTGTATCATTTCTTCTGGCAACATTATGAACATTTTCACACTAAAGTATTTTCTTTGGTAAACATATCTCCAACAGCATCTGTTAATGTCTTTCATCTCTGCATTTGTTCTAGTGACATGGCCAGCCCATTGTAGCTGAGCCAGTTTCAAAAGGGTATATATGCTTTGCATCCCTGCCTCTTTTCAGGACTTTCTTATCCTGTCTTGCCACCTGAGTTTTAGGAGTGTCCTCAGGCAGTTTATGTGTATTAAAGTTTAGGATGATCACTGTCAGATATACAAAAATACTGCGTGTGTTGGGCACTGTCTCTGTTGTTAGTTTTCAGTGAGACTTGTAAATTCTAATCTAAGGTATTCAAAAACACTTGATATATCAGTAACTAAACTCATAAATCAAACTTTGAGTCGGAAAGTTACATTTTGAATGTTATGTAATTAAGTGGCATAAACAAGGATGAGCTCTGCTGTTCAGATACAGTTCTTGTGTAATGTCACGAGCACTATATGGAATTTAAAGCAGAACAATCAGTATAATATTAGAAGCATGAGCAAAAATGTCATCAAAAATATACCTTCCAGTGTAGAATTTCGGTGTTACAATTTCAATTTAATTACTTACATTTTCTTGAATCAAGGGCAAATAATTCATGTTTTGATATGCCTAGGATAGTTTTCTCATAATTCTGCAATGCACTCTATCATATCAATATAATTACAAAGTTTCCTTTATATATCTGGACAAATGATGAAAAATTGAGGTTTTTCATAAAGTTGGAGAAGCAAAATTAAGTAAAATTCCTGTTACCACATATAAGCCAATAACAGGATGAACTCTGCTGTCCAGTTACAGTTCTTGTGTGATTTCACGGGCACTTTATGGAATTTAAAGCTCAAAAATCAGTATAATATTAGAAACATGAGCATAACAGTCATCAAAAATATACCTACCAGTATGGAATTTCGATCTTCCATTTTGAATTTAATTACTTATATTTTCTTGAATCAAGGGCAGATAATTCAGGTATTGATAAGCTTAGGATAGTTTTCTCATAATTCTTCAATGCATACTATCATGTCAATATAATTACAAAATTTCATGTATATATCTGGACAACTTTACGAAAAATTGTGGTTTTTCGTAAAGTTGGAGAAGCAAAAATAAGTAAAATTTCTGTTACCACTTATAAGTTCATATATTGGTATTGAATAAGCAAACAATGGTAAGTTATGTAACCCAGTTAATTAGCATATATGTCTCTATTATTTCAAATCATAATGGTAAATCTGACATTATTATGTATTGAGATAATTGAAAAATGATACATAGTAAGGTATGGGGTGGAATTACCCCACCCACTTCGACACTGCGCTCCACTCAAAATACATTTTTGATGAGATCAGTATTTCAGTATATGAAAGCCAACACATAGTAGTAGAGATTGGTGAGGTTTGGTGAAAATCCAATTGTAACCAGAAAATAGCCCTCATGGAGACCCCCCCCCCCTTTAGGCAGAAAAAACAGGCCCAGATGGAGAGAGATGTAGAGTCATCTGCAGTGCCCTTCAACCTTGCACGGACATGGTTAGACTAGACTAGTTGTGTTATAAAACATTTTATTATTCCACTAAATTGATCCTTGGGCATTTGCACGAACCAGAGTAAAGGAAAGAGCAACTTACTCTATCAATAACTGGCGCACATGCTATAATTTCTCTATGGGACACGAAATTGTTATATCGTCTATTATACAAACTTACCAGATCCAAAATGAACCTGCATAAATAATAACAACATGCAATAAATATATGAATTCATCTGTCTTGATAGTCCAGGAACTGTCTGATCACAGCTTAACATGAAAACTTAAGCTCATTTTTCATTTTTGTTTTACTTTTAAAATAAAAACAGTACTACCGATTCAAAAGTTTACCTATATTGTAATAAACGCTGCAGTGTAATTATATAACAATAAAGGATAAAGGGTTTCGACAGTATGATTGCTTAGTCATTAGTTAAACAATATGATAATTATTACTTGCATGTGACTTTTGTCGTATCATTGATTTTCCATATCAATGGACATTGATAACATCTGTCATTTTATTACAAAACTATACATACAAAGTTTTCCAAACCCGTCTTGCTTTAAAGTGTCATCCTAGCCTATCAATTTGAGACGAAAACAACTACTAGGCCATGAGCCAAATATGGTTTACCTTCCCCCCTAGGGGGAGTTTTGTAGACCATACTTTTCTTAAAGCCCGACATCTTAAAAGTATTTTGCAGCATGATAGACCTCTGGCGAGTGGGGCGTTAAGCTGTATCAGCCTGTTACAAACGTTACCCATTAAAAAATAAAAATAAAATCAAAATTATCAAAAATTATAAAAAAAAAAATAGAAGTCACTTTCCTATGTTTAAAATTATAGTGGAACCTAATAGAACATCCAGTAGCTAAAAGTTAGGATGTTTGAAAGGTCACTTTAGCCTACATGGTGTAATATACGTGGCATTTGTCTTTACACTCCATTAAAATTTCTATTTCCATCCAAAATACTTTCTTTTTGTAAGTTATTCTTTTAATATTAGGCCATATGTTTGTTACTGTATAAAAGACAATTTATTGGTCTTTTCAGATCTGCAACAATTATTATCCTATCTTGTATACTTTGGGAGAAATAGGATGTTGAACACAGTAACCTCTTATAAATGTTCCATATTACAAATATCACTTTCTGTATAATTCAAGTGCTTGAACTACACTGTATGAATTAAAAAAACAACAGTAAAAGGTAATATTGAATATGGCAGCCTATCTAAACAGCAAGGAACAGTTCCACAATATTTTGAACGCATTTTAGTCGGCCATAATGATCGATTATATACGTTACCGAGGGCTATTTTTGTTAAACTCATACAATTTGAAGATAGAATCATTTTATTTTCTTTGGTAGCAGTTTCTTCATAAAAGAATCTTTTATTATTAAAGAAAAATGCATTCTGGTTTATTTTCTATGATAAGCTATTACTAGTAGTAACGTAAATAACAATAACATTTAAAATATTTCATTATAATGCCTTTAATCAGGTTTTTCCCACTGTCACATAATAAACAATAACACATATAAGTCTGGGTGTTTTTATGATATATTGTGTACTTGGATCTAGAAACACCTCTCTCAGTTATTACTTTAGGGATTCATGAGGTGTGTTTTATACGTAATTAGACACAGTATACTTCATATTGTAATGTTAAGGGCATTGACATATTCAGCACATGTAAAACGGTTTTTTGCTGTTTACTTTGTTATTATATCAAAAATAAAAGTATTTCATAATGGCATTGCCCAGATTGTTTCTTTTACAATTTGTACATTTGAGTTCTAAAGACAATAACATACGTGAAATTTTGTTATTTACAACTAAGAAAAAAAATAAACAAAATACCACATCAGAAAAGATAAAAAAGATAAAGCCGCAGCTAAGCCAGCATAGATTTTGCACATAGGGCTCGAATAAAATGATATACAATCAGTTTGATAACATTAAAAGCTAAGCACTTTTGACGTGTTTAGTATAAAATTATAAAATAATCCGTAATTAAGAATGCAAAATGGAGTACTACCTTGATTATTGAAAGGATTTGGTATAGTTTTTACGTGCACACTGAAAAAACTATAAAGCAGAACAGTAAACCTGAAGTTTGAAAACTTAAGCCAAATACAGTTTTGCATCAAAGCTAATGTAGATATTTGCTGACAGGGTTTACTTACTTTTGTAAGACTATCGTATATTTTACATAACCAAGGGAAACAAATTTAAAGAGTAACTACACTTCAGGAACTGACTGAATCAGATCCCAAACCCTATCCCTAACATTGCTGAGTTACAGTTAAGAAACAAACTTTTGAAAATAATTAATGGTAGTGTCAATACTTTGCTTTATTTAGTTCATTTATGTAACTAACAATAATGTGTCAACCAGGAGTTTGGGAGAATAGTATCAGAAACATTTAATACAGAAAAGAGACACTGGCAGTTACTGTAGCAATCTATAAATGCTATGTTTAAGATGATCTATATTTCTATGCTTTTGTTTCTTTCTCTTTTTAAAAAGTCTAACTACATTCATTCGTCTCTTAAAGAATCTAACTATATTCAACCATCTATTAAAGCATCTATTCACCAAAGAACATAAAGATACGTTTAGTTGGACAGAAATGTTTTTTTTCCAGGGACAGTGTTTCAGTTGCTCTGCACACATAATGAAATGGCAAATGAAAATGACAGATTATATTACTGTTTGTCATCGCTAAAAAGACATTTATGAGCAAATCTTAGTTTCTCCTTCAAAATGTATTGGCCTACACTGTAGTTATGCTTTGCAGCATAATACTGAGAAAAAAAAAAAGAAAAGAAAGAAAAAACAAGTAACGTATACAACGTATGCGAGTTTATGGATTATTCATTTCCGATATCCTTAACTAGTAATACAGTATTTCTAAAGAGCAAATAATCAAACAATAGATATAGTGCATACCTTTACATGTCAAGGAAGGGCTAACCTAAATAACTTACTGCATTTGATCTCTGTGACCTTGTATTACCATATTGTTTACTTTTTAGCAATAAATATGGTTGAAACAGCGTATTTATGATACCTTACTGCTTATCTTATATCATCTTTGTCCAAATATGTTAAATACTGTTAGAGAATACAGCAATTTGGCAATATCCAAACAGAAATTTTAGTTGCTTACATATTGAAAAGTTGTCTGACTGAAATTTGTATTTCTTAAAACCTTTACTCCTTTATAGTATAACAAGTGGGAATAAAACCATGGGGTTTGCAAAATTACCTGACCAGTTAAATATTTGTAACAACATAATGACAAGAGGGCCATGAGGCCCTGAATCCCTCACCTGAACTATTGGCAAAGTAGGTTTTTCTTACGTCTGAAATTGTCAAAATATGAGTCTTGGGTCAAAAGTCAAAGAATGACCATGATCTCTTGTACTCATAAATCTTCATGTACTCATTAAGACAACCATATATACCATTTTTAGGCCAAAATCTTCTAAACTTTCCATGAAATCTTATGTTCTGGCATTTTCCATAAAAAAGGTCACGGTAAACCCAAGGTCATCATTTGAACAGTCTTGGTAGTACTCTAGTAGTCTACGCTACTTACCAAGTTTCAAGGTCATAAGTGTATTGGTTCTGGAGAAGAAAAATATTAAAGGTTTATACCATAAATAGGTATGGCGGTCATGTTGGTCATGTGACCTGGACCGTTTGAACAAATTTTTGTTCAATCAACCCCTGGAGGCTCTATATGAAATGTGTTTACAATTGGCCCTTTGGCTTTTGAGGAAAAGTCTGAAAATGTCAAAATATGAGAGATCTTGATCAAAGGTCAAAGAATGACCTTGACCTCTTGTACTCCTAATTCTTCATGACCTCATTAAGACAATGGTATATACCAATTTTTAGGCCAACATCTTCAAAACTTCCAATGAAATCTTATGTTCTAGCATTTTACCATATCTGACCTTGCCGTAAAACGGTCAAGGTCAACACACCTTCTGAAAATTTCTTTATAGTACTGTTGTACCTCATGCTACAACAGTTATGCTACAAAACAAGTTTCAAGGCCATCGGTCCATTGGTTCTGGAGAAGAAGACTTTTGTAGGTTTTACCATATATGGGCATGGCGGCCATATTGGTCATGTGACCTGAACCCCTGGAGGCTCTATATGAAATTGAGTTACAATTGTCCCTGTGGTTTTTGAGAAGATAGTTTGAAATTTTCAAAATATGAGAGTTCTGGGTCAAAGGTCAAAGAATGACCTTGACCTCTAGTACTCACAAATCTTCATGTTCTCTTTAAGATGACTGTATACACCAATTTATGGGCCTTAATCTTCAAAACTTCCCATGAAATCTTATGTTCTAGCATTTTCCCATATCTGACTTTGCCGCAAAAAAGGTCAAGGTCACTCAAGGTCATAATTTGAACAATCTTGATAGTACTTAAGTACCCGATGCTACATACCAAGTTTCAAGGCCATCGGTCAATCGATTCTGGAGCAGAAGATTTTTGAAGGTTTATACCATATATGGGCATGGTAGCCATGTTGGTCATGTGACCCGGACTGTATGAATAAATTTTGTTCCCTCAACCCCTGGAGGCTCTATATTAAATTTAAGGACAATTTGCCCATTGGCTTTTGAGATTGTTTGAAATTGTCAAAATGTGAGAGTTCTGGGTCAAAGGTCAAAGAATGACCTTGACCTCTTGTACTCATTAAGCTTCATGTACTCATTAAGATAACTGTAGATACCAATTTTAGCCCAAAATCTGCAACAGTTTCCAAGATATCTTATGTTCTAGCATTTTGCCATATAAAAGCACATGGAAGCAAACTTGACCGTACCGTAGAAAAGGTCAAGGTCAACCCAAGGTCATAATTTGAACAATCTTGGTAGTACTTGTGCACCCAATGCTACATACTAAGTTTCAATGCCATCGGCATATTGGTTCTGGAGAAGAAGATTTTTTAGGTTTTTACCATATATGGGCATGGCTGCCATGTTGGTCATGTGACCTGGACAATATTAATAAATTTTTGTTCCCTCAACCCCTGGAGGCTCTATATGAAATTTGGTTTCAATTGGCACCATGGCTTTTGAGGAGATTGTTTGACATTGTCAAAATATGAGAGTTCTGGGTCAAAGGTCAAAGAATGACCTTGACCTCTTGTACTCATCAATCTTCATGTACTCATTAAGATGAATGTAGAAATCAATTTTTAGCCCAAATCTTCAACAGTTTCCAAGATATCTTATGTTCTAGCATTTTCCCATATAAAAGCACCAGAAAGCAAATTTGATCTTGCCGTAAAAAAAGTCAAGGTCAACCCAAGGTGAAATTTGAACAATCTTGGTAGTACTCGCGTACCAAATGCTACATACTAAGTTTCAAGGCCATCGGCCAATTGGTTCTCGAGAAGAAGATTTTTTAAAGCTTTTTACCATATATGGGCGATGCGGCCATGTTGGTCATGTGACTAGGACCGTTTGAACAACTTTTCGTTCCTAAGGTCCCAGAAGGCTACATATGAAATTTGGTTGCAATTGGCCCACCGGTTTTAGAGGAGAAGTTGTTTGAAATTGTGGACGGACGACGGACGACGGACAACGGACGACGGACGACGACGGACGCCGGAGCCTTACCATCCTATAAGCTCCCCCGGAGCCGCTGGCTCAGGTGAGCTAAAAATAAAACTCTTGATGGCCGGGAGCTGCATAAACAGATCACTTAGATCACAAATTAACATGTAAGTTATGATCACGGGAGCCACACATATTTGCTAACCTATATAAAGCAGTTACTGTGCAAAGAGGCTCGTGGCTGACGATTCGACTGACAGCATAGCAAAAATGGTGTTAATCCCTGTTGGCAGAGTTGGTACTGCTTTTGATTGCCTAGGCTGGCAGTCACAGTTGCATATTTGTATGTAGGGTAATTGAATGGCTCAGCCAACAGCACAGGTAAGGAAATTGGTTTTATCCCCATCATGATGAGAACCTAAATATTAAAATCAGTTGCAGCATATATCAACTTATACTTATTTCATTCTATGCATAAAATTAAAAAAAATCATTTTTATGAAGTCACTTTTAAGTGACACTGAATTGAATGCAAAATCAAACTGCTACAGCTATAACAATCTATGTGCATCTTGCTGAGCTCTTGTGTATTTCAAAGAGCTAAATTTGCCATCTGACTTCCAGTGGTAAGCTAATACTACAACAATAAATAATTCATATCGCCCGGGAACTAAATTTATGATAACACATGACTCACAAATCTTATTCCCCCGACATATTACAATTATGTAACGTAACGTTACTGTTAGATTGCTTTTCAAATATACACTATCCGATGTTTTTTTTTATAGTTTGAGGACACATAACATTGGCGTTTCTTCATATTTACATATACAACAGGGTCTACATAAGACATAATGCAGTTAAAATTGAAAATAAAATGCAGCTGATGTTGGCTTTCTTAGCTTTTCTAGTCATTTTGTAGGTCAAATTCTTCAAAAATAAAATAGTTTCTGTCCACATTTAATATATCCACTGCTCACTGCTGCCTAACTTATCTAAGCTGGGCATGAATCAAAGAAGATTGACGGAGCACGTATAAACTTCAGTCCACCAATTCAGCGATTTAGTCTGGTTGTTTTTCCCCGATTTTTTGTTGTGGATATATACGTTACCTATTTATCGTGACTGCTGACGAGTTGTGTAAGACTTTAGTTTGTTTTTTTAAACTAGAATATTGAAACAGTCATATACATGTATATGACATTAACTTTTCTCTTCACTTCAATTCTTACAATTTGCTCCTTATATTACATGTATTTAGACACTGAAGGGGAAAAACGTCAAATACAATGTAAACTACGTTATACGGGTTAGTCAACTTACCCTTGACCATGTCAAGTACCTTGAAACAGCGATTTATGTACTAGCAGACGAAACCCAACATTATGTAGGGCGACTACTAACATGTATATACCAATGTGTATTTTCTATTATAACGTGAATATGTAAATTTTGGTAGTGTAATTGACGTTGACGTTACACGTTAACGCCCCAACGTACAGAGGGCTAACATGTGTCATTTTGTTTCTAATATAATGTAGTTTCAGAAAATCATAAGGTACAAAACTCCCTCCCTGGGGAGAGGGGGGGTCTATGGTCAGCTCAAGGTCTACACTGCCTTCCCAACTCAATAAGCCGCTACGCTAGACTGAGTATGGCAACCACCGATTCGTACCCCAAAAAATAGCATATTTTTCTACTAGGGGGTCAGTAACCAAAATCAACCCCATCTCCTTCTGTTAAAATATTTCTCAATTAAATGTGCCTTTTTGTAACTATCATTTGTTGGTCTTTTTTATACTGCAAGAAATCTAACATGTATGATTGACAGATGACGGCATCTCTCTTACAATGTAAACCTAATGCTGTTCCCGAAAAAGGCGGGGCAAGTCCTCATGAATATTTAGTGGACTGCACCCTTAAGTTTTTTTTTTCAAACTTTTTAGTTTAATGTGGTCATTTTTATTCTGATTTACATGGCCATCATAAAGGGCAGTTGTCAGTTACTGGTGAAAGTAAGTACAATTGTCTTTTGCTCCGGTATTTCAGTGGTGTTGTCTGACTTCCCAGAGGTCTCCTGGTGTCGCAATACGTTCTGTCCGTTGAGTCCTCATCTCTGATTCATCATAGGCCTTATCCGTGATTTGTTTGTTTCCGGTGATGATTCATTGATGCGTTAGCAGAGCGGAGGGCGAGGTTTGGGCCCAGTAAAACATGTTTAAGCCCCCCCCCCCCTCCCCCAGTAATCTTTTGCTGACCGTTCCAAGGCGGTACTTCTGTTGCGGTTCCTTGATGTTATACTGTGCCGTGTCCGCTTGTCTATGGTCTCTGGCGGTTTGGTCACCCGTATTGCTGCCCAATCTGCCTTCTCTTTTGTTTTGTTTTGTAACTGAAATAAGAATAAGTAAAAATAGATGTTGATGCTGTTATTGGGGTAACTGACTGACCATCTGTTTTTTGATTGTATTAATTCCTGATCATTGCACATCTTTTTACTTAGTACTGGTTAACCGATTAGGAGGTCTAAGCCTTCCCAGGAATAGTGTGGTTAGGTTAGCTGACCCTCCCGACATGACCATAGCTGTTTACCGTGGACGTTAAACAATAACACAACAACAACAACAACATGACCATCTTTCTCTAATAGTAAAGACAAAGCAATGTTGTTTTAGCCTAGTAGTCTACACTATCTTACAAATGTTTTGATATATTTTCTGGGAAAATCAAAGGAATATTAGCACGGTCAGTTTTAACAAAATTAATACTATCAAAATCTTAAAGAGTTCTACATTCAAAAGAAGTAACATAGGTCATACTTTGACGTTTTGGCATCTCATGCCTCATCAGTGACCCTGACAATATTGGGCGACGAAAGCCTGAAGAAAGCTACGATAGCCCAATACATGCAATTGGCGGCTCACTTTTCATTTCCATACTATTTCACAATTCCGAATTCTGAATTCCGAATTCCGAAATTCGTAGAACAAACTGGACGCTTGATTATTCTTACTTATTTCATATCGTCAAACTTTCAAATGAAATAATTGATGTATACAGCATTTAAAAAAAAGATTCGAAATACAAAAAGACACTTGGAACTTAAGTTCAATTAAAAGGTCATGAAACTCTAGAACCAAAAGAAAATATACCCTACAATAAAGCGGGGGATAGTTCAATAGAAAACTGTTATTCTTAATATATAAAATCTTACACCACAGTCCCTAGATACCCCCATTTTAGCAAGAAATACTTCCTAAAGAGCAAGACCTACACTGATGCCTGTAGTATGTAGCAGACCCGGTAGCTCAGTAGGTTAAACGATGGCCTAATGATCTAGCGGTCCCTGGTTCGAGCCCCCTATAGATGGGAATCTTTTCAATCGTAAACGGGGTTCCATTGCACAGTTTTTCAGTATCACCCACCCATCGTCCTGATATGTCTTAAATACTGTTAAAAAGGACGTAAATCACAAGTCGTCCATCCATCCGGTGGTATATGTAAGCGATAGCATTATATATCTCCGTCTGTTCAGTTGATAATGAGGACTTCCGTTAGCTCAGTAGGTTAAGCGATGGCGTGCTGATCTAGCAGTCCTGGGTTCGAGACCCTCTGGAGGTAGGAATATTTTCAATCGTAAACGGGGTTCCATTGCACACAGCCTTTCATTTGCACCCTCCCATCGCCCTGATATGATTGAAATACTGTTGAAAAGGATGTAAAATCGCAAGTCATTCATCCATCGATCAGTTGATAATCCTCTAGCTAATTCATCTTCCAAAACAAGCGGATAAACCTTGCTCTATCTTATATGAGGACTGCCTTGAATGTTAAACAAGAAAAGATTTGACACATGGTGTCATATGAAAACTCCCACCTCCATGAGTCTCCCAAATAGAACAGAATCGTCATATGAAAAGACGCAACGAGTCTATTAAAAACGTTTTTTAATAGACTCGTCGAGTCTTTTCATATGATACCATGTGTCATATCTTTTCTGTCAAATTTAAGTCATGGCGGCCTGTTGTTTTATGTTTGTGGATTTAAAATGCCTTCATCCTTGTTCACTCTTTAATATTGTCTTCCCACCTCTTCTTCTGTCTACCTCTTCTTCTTTTTCCTTTCACTATGCCCTGTAGAATCGTCTTTGCTAAACCAGAAGACTCTAGACGTGGCCAAAACCACCTTAGTTTCTGTTTCTTGACCAGCGTCAGGAGTTCATCATATTCTCCAATGAGTGCTTGGATCTTTCTGCGAACCTCCTCATTGGTTATATGGTCCTTGTACCAAATTTTCAGTAACCTTCGGTAGTATCTAGTCTCAAAGGCCTGTGTTCTTTTCTCTAACTCTGCTGTCAAGGTCCACGATTCACAGGCATACAGAAATATGGAAATGACAAGGGAGCGCATAAGTTTCACCTTTGATCCAAGAGGTATCTTGTTTTCTTTCCAAATTGGTTTCAGTTGGTAAGAGCTGAAGTGGCTTGTGCAATCCTTGAGAGAACCCCCTGTTTTGAACCATCATCTGAGACAACTGACCCAAGGTGTTTGAAGTTTGTTACGGTACCCAGCTTCTGCCCTTTTACCTTGATCTCCCTCTGGATGTCATCTGCGCTGTTTGTCATCAGTTTGGTCTTCTCAGCGCTAATCTCCATCTTATACCTTGTGCATGTTTGGTCGAAACTTTCAACTAGGGCTTCTAGTTCCTGCTCTTCCTCAGCTAGAGCTTCTATGTCATCGGCGAAACGCAGACTGGTGATGGTTCTGTCGCCTATTCTAACCTTTACGTCATGTTCTTCCAGAGCATCAGACATGATCCGTTCGAGAAAAATGTTGAAGAGGGTGGATGACAGAAGACATCCTTGTCTTACTCCAGCTGTTGTTCAGAACCATTCTCCTGTGCTTCCATTCATCAGGACTGCACTTGTAGCCTTGTCGTATAGCTGCTCAATGGTGCGTACTAGATTTGCACTGATATTTTACTTCCGCATAGTGACCCATAAGGCTGCATGCCATATCATGTCAAGGGCTTTTTTTAAATCAATGAAGACATGGTACAGATTCTGCTGATGTTGGAGATACTTTTCACAAGGATTCTAAGGTGGAAGATCTGAACTGTGGTGCTCCTACCTGCTCGGAACCCAGCTTGTTCCTCAGCGATTATCTCTTCGGCTTGTGGTTTAAGCCAGTTCAAGAAGACTTTCACCATAACTTTGCTTGAATGACTGATGAGGCTGATGTTTCTGTAGTTCTGGCAGAGCTGTAGGTTGCCCTTTTTAGGGGATGTAATATTCAGCGACTGAGTCCATGGGGTAGGCCCATTCTCCCGTTCTCTAGATCCTGTTACAGATATCTGTTAAAACATCATTCATGGTCTCCCCGCCAGCTTGAACAAGTTCTGCTAGTATATTATCAACTCCGGCAGACTTCCATTTCTTTAGTGCTGCTACTGCAATCTCAACTTTCTCACGAAGGATCAGTTGTTGGTCTTCTTCCGGGGGCTGATTGCAGTCCAGAACCGCATTGTCACCGTATGATTGTAGTCCAGAACCCCATTGTCACCGTATGATTGTAGTCCAGAACCCCATTGTCACCGTAAGACTCATGGGTTTACAGGTTTTGTCTGTTACAGAATTGCCGTCCGCAACTTTCTACGCCACCTGGAGTAATGTGTGAATTATGTTGGATATTTGCGGCCAGCATAGAAAATAAGGGTGCTGATCGAAATTGTAAAAATGACCGCACTGTTTTACTTCCTATTTCAATAAAAATTATATCAGTAAAATGCTGAATAATTGTAGTTTTCGGAATGAACACGGAAAATTTTCATTTTATGAACAAAAGAGACATATGCGGGTAAAAACTTTGATCAACGCAGTAAAAAAGTCATGATTTACTATATATTCTATACATTTTGAGGGTAGTCAACTTAAACTAAAAAATGACCGCGGTATTTCTTACGCAATCTTTTCAAAAATTATATCAGGCTGTTCGCAAATTAATGCGGTTTTCGAAATGAACACGGAAAAATGGATTTGAATATAAAGAAAAATAAAATAAGAAGGAAAAGATGACTTGCCCATATCTCGTAGTGTATTTCATTACCAGCTCTATTCGCGAATATCGATTATCGATTTTTAAACAGTGGCGTGGAAAGTTATCCATGAATTAGAGGTTATTATATGGCGGAGGTGTGCCTCTAAGTCATATTGGCACTGGATAGCAATATTGGCCCGAGGGCTTTAGCCCGAGATTTCGATCAGCTAAAGATTCCATCACCTCCGCCATTTTGAATTACTGGATAGAACTTGTGAAAGGATTCGACCAATTAAAAAGAGGCAGTGCCAAAAGTTCATATTATATGGAAAATTGGCACAGTCACGTGACTGTGCCTTTATGGATCCAGAAAATATTAACGGGTGGCGATGGGAAATTTACTATGTAGATATTATAAGTATGTAATAAGTTTATATATTCAACCTCTCCCACAGCTTTTAAGCTATCAATTTGAAACTCTGCACAGTTGTTCCAGACATATTAAAGATGTGCATGTGCCTTTCGGAAAAGAAAAAAACAACACTTTTGACAATATAGCCTTTCCGGACATAGAAATTTTTACAGGTTCTGAATGATACAGAATGTCAAGTTTGTATAATCAACTCCTCATACAGTTTTTAAGCTATCAGTTGGAAACATTGCACAGTTGTTTCAGACATATTGAACATGTGCATTGCATATGCCTTTTTAAAGAGAAAAAATGTAATTTTTGACAAAATTACGGGCTTTTATAAACTTAAAATTGTTTGGGGTTTTGACTATTACAGTATGAGAAAAATTGTGCAAAACTCCTTTCACAGTTTATTACTAATCAATTTGAAACTTTGCATAGATATTACAGACATACTGAAGAATGTGCATATACCATTTTGAAGGGAAAACATTCATTTTTGACGAAATTATAAGCTTTTTAAACTTTGAAAATTTACAGGTTCTGATTAATACGACCTGGCAAGTTTGTATCATCAAGCGGAAAAAGATATTTTTGACAAAATTATAGCCTTTTCAAACTTAGCAATTTTTCGGGTTTGGGCAAATACAAAATGACAAGATTGTATAATCAACTCCTTCAACAGTTCTTACGCAATACAGAATGACAAGTTTGTATAATTCAATATTGTCAACTGCTTTTAAACAATCTCTGAGACCTTTCACAGATGTTAACAACATATTCAAGGCATGCACATGCACATGCCATTTTGAAGTACAAAAGTGGGGAAGGAGTAGTGGGAGAAGAGGGTAAGTGGGAGACAGGCGCAGCACGGGGGCATCATCTGTGTCTTACAGACACAATTTTCTAGTTGCAGAATATGATCTATGAACCTTATAGCAAAGCATCTGATCAGTTACTACAAAAGCGCATCTGCGCAACCTTTTCAGAGTCATCCCTTTCCAAATAACACTGGGGACCTAACAACTATTGAAGCGAAGAATCAGATCGGTCAAAACACATGTGCAGGCTGATTTGAGTACCAGTTGTGCTCAAATGACTATAAGTCCCCTTTACACCGACACTGATCATTCATCGTCTTCATATAAAATTAATTGGTCCACATTGTTTCTTTTTATATTGTTTAATCCTTTTTTCTAGTTTTATTTCAACAAACATAAATTATTCCACTTAAGGAGTTTGTACTACGAATTTCGGAATTCAGAATTCGGAATTCAGAATTCGGAATTCGGAATTGTAAAATAGTATGAAAATGAAAAGTGAGCCAATTGGGCCATCGTACTTGCGTACTGTAATTCCTTGATTTTAGGAAGGCAGTCGATTCAAAGTATCAAAGAGGGACCAAAATGATTATAAAGTGATGATCTAGAATAAGAGTCTTAACCAATGAAAAAAGTTTTGATTTCCTAGAAAATATCGTCTGATCTCAAAAGGCAAAATATAAAATATAAACTGCACTATGGATAATGTACGGGGAGACGTTTAACGGCCGCCACACGGCACAGCACCAACTGCAGTGATGTCAAATTAAAATCTTCAAGATTTTTTTTTCAAAAACAGAGAATACTTTCAAAAGAAGAAACATGGGCCATATTGGTATAATGCTACAGAGTGATAGGTCTGATTTATCTTAAAATGTAAGTTTTACATGGTATAACTAAGTCGATTTCTATCTCTCATATAAATATTCTTTGGGCTACTCAGATGTGCCTCTTAAATCGTTTCTTCTATTTATCTCTTCATACTATAGCATTCCTTTTTCAAGTACACCCTCTTTCAAGTGCAAATGCAGTCCTGCTGAATGGCAGCACGGGGGAATGGTTCAAAACAGTTGGAGTAAGGCAAGGATATCTCAGTCACGAACCCTCTTCAACACTTTTCTCGAACAGATCATGTCTGACGGAAAAGCATAGGCAGCAGAAATATTGCCAATCTGCGGTTTGCCGATGGCATAGAGACTTTAGCTGAGGAAGAGCAGGGGCCGTATTCATAAAGCCACTTAAGTCGTTGCTATGCTGTTGCTAAGGGTAAATTTCTATGTTGGAGATTCCCTACAACTATGAACTTTGGTCTGGAGGAACAGTCTTACAAAGACTGTTCCTCCAGAGCAAATTTCATAGTTGTAGGGAATCTCCTTTATAGAAATTCAGCCTTAGCAACAGCATAGCAACGACTTAAGTGGCTTTATGAATACGGCCCCAGGAAATAGAAGCCCCAGTTGAAAGTCTCGGCAAAACCTGCACAAGGTACGAGGGGAGTTCAATAAGTTCATAGAATTCGGTATTTTTCTGTACAATTCAAGATTTGTTTTTCATTTTTGTGCATTGTGAACCTTTATCAGTTGAATGATAACAGCCGTTCAGTCAACACGTACATTTTTGGTTTCTTACTTTTTGTTTGAAAACCTATACCCATATGCAAAAATGGAAATTAAGAATATTGAGTTCAGAGCAGTCATAAAGTTCTCACTAAGGAGGGTGCAAACGCCAAAGAAATCCATCGGCGCATGTCTGATGTGTATGGTGATAGTAGCCCAAAGTATTCCACAGTGGCAAAGTGGTCAGCAGAATGTAAACGTGGGCGAGACTCCTTAGAAGATGACCCAAGTCCAGGTCGCCCTGCTGATGCCATCAGCCAGGAGATGATCGACCGTGTTGAGAGACTTGTGCTAAACGAACGCCGAATCAAAGTTGCCGAACTTGCTTCAGAATGTTTCCCAGCAGGCACATGACGTTGAAATGACGTCGTACTGACGTTGATGCGACGTAATGACGTCGCATCGACGTCAATACGACGTCATTTCAACGTCATGTGCCCGCTGGGTTACACTATAATTCAAGAATATTTAGGCATGTCAAAAGTATCTGCCAGGCGGGTACCCAGAAACCTGAACATGCAAGATCGTCAGCAAAGGGTGGAGTCAAGTCAAGAACTTCTGGAAGTGCACAATGCCAATCCAGATGACTTTCACACTAGTCTTGTAACAGGAGATGAAACTTGGCTTCACCACTGGGGCCCAGATACTAAAAAAGTGTCCATGCAATGAAAGCGCCGTGGCTCATCCCCACCTAAGAAATTTCGTTACCAACCATCAGCCGGCAAGGTAATGGCCACGGTTTTTTGGGACTCCAAAGGGATTATATTGATAGATTACAAGCCTGCTGGTACTTCATTTACCGGAGAATACTATGCCAATGTCATTAAACAATAAAGGGTTTCTATTAAAGAAAAACGAAGCGGAAGCTAGCCTCTGGTGTCCTTCTTTTGCATGATAATGCCCCTGTGCACAAGTCCAGAGCTGCACAAGCGGCTATTCGTGAGTGCAAGTTCGAGCAGTTAAATCACACGCCATAAAGTCCAGACCAGGCCCCAAGTGATTATTTTCTGTTTCGAAAGTGAAGTCCCACTTGCGTGGGACGATGATGAGCTCAAGGCTGCTACAGAGGCTTGGTTTGGGGACCAAACAGACGACTTTTATTCCAAAGGCATAGACTGCTTAACAGAAAAGTGGGCCAAATGCACTGAAGTGAAGGCGGATTATATTGCAAAATAATGTTGAAACCATCTTCCAATCTGTGAGTTAAACCCCGAGTTCTACGAACTTATTGAACTCCCCTCGTATAAGATGGAGATCAGTACTGAGAATAGCAAACTGGTGACAAACAGCGCCAATGGCTCCTGAGAGAGATAAAGGTAAAAGGACAGAAGCTGGGTAGCGTAACAAGCTTTTAATACCTTGGAGCATAGCTGAAAACAGGAGAGATAACAACATATCTCTCGTATCAAAGGTAAATCTTATGCGCCCCTTTATCAGTTTCATATTTCTGTATGCTGATGAAGCATGGACCTTGACAGCAGAATTAGAGGGAAAAACAGATGCCTGTGAGATGAGATGCTACCGAATGTTACTGAAAATCGCACAAGGACCATATAATCAACGAGAAGGTACGCAGAGATCCAAGCCGCCATTGGATAATATGATGAACTGCTGACCCTGGTCAAGAAACGGAAACTAAGGTAGTTTGGTCACGTCTCAAGGTCTTCTGGTGTGGCAAGGACCATTCTACAGGGCATAGTGAAAGGAAAACAAAAAAGAGGTAGACAGATAAAGAGGTGGGAAGACAATATTAAAGAGTGGATAGGGTTTGACTTTACCAGCTCAATTACAGCAGCTGTAAACAGGGAATGTTTTGAAATCATCTGTAGTGCCCCAATGACATTGTAAGGTTATAGGATAAAATAGAATAGACCATCTTTCGAGAATTGTGTGCAGTTGTGCTGTGGGTGCAAGGGTAAAAGAAAGATTGGAGGAAAAGAAAAAAGTGCAATAGTGAGACATAATAAACGATATTGTGTTTACTAGTTCAGAAGTGGTGAAGTTAAAAGTAAAAAGTATGCAAAGACCAGGAACTGAAACAATCAAAATCCAAATCCAGCCCTCAAACCATAGTTGGAAACAACTAAGAAAAGCATGATAAAGCAAGGCCGTCGTCGCCGGTCCGGCAGGTCCGGCGAGCGCCGGACCACTTTTTTTGGCCGAGTATGCTATCTGCCGTACCACTTTTTTTTCTTTTCAGCCGATATTTTCTTCGTGCTAATCTGTGATTCTATTGAATCGCATCATCAAAAGTGTCGCAATTTATCATGAAATTATCAATGACGGTCGTTGCTGGTGTCAACAATAAACCTGGCCAAGGTGTAAAAACATGCAGTCACACCGTGCAAAACAATTAGGGATTAATTTCATAATCGTTAAAGGATTATTTTCAGTGGACGATTTTTCAAAGACGCGATAAATTCTTTGATCCAGAATGTATTTAAGAATTCAGTTCAGTTCAGTTCAATTCTCTTATCGACCTTGCCCAAGTGGCTCAACGGTACGTAACCATAGTTACACACACTTGGCGCCGTGTGTTCGTCCAAGTGTATTAAAGAACTTCTTCGTTTTGATTTTTGTATGCCAGCAATGGTGTGAAAACAAAACACAGCGGCATGTTTTTCTCGGCGCAACAGAAGAAAGTTTTAATCCCCTCAATGTATTTTTCTAATTATTCTAAATAAAAAAAACATGTCGGGCGGCAAGTATGTATAAAACATTTTGAATTTACATATAGGACATTATGGACGGACACACGGCGCCAAGTGCGTGCAACTATGGTTACCTACCGCTGAGCCACTTGGGGAACGTCGTTAGGAGAATTGAACTGAACTGAAATGTATGAGCAGTCTAAGTCCTGAGACTGTACCGAAAGTTCCATGTCAATGTTGTTATTCCATTATGCCTGTTCCAAGTCAGCCCAAGACTTTTCGGTTCCCACAACGTACATTTGGTGTAAAAAGCCGGAACAAAGAAGTTTTCATCCGTCGTGGTTTGACAGTAGGCCATGGCTTCATTATGATGAAGCAAGAGATCTTGCGTTTTGTCATCTCTCGGCCAGGAAAGCTGCGCAGCCTAAATCTAGACAAAGCTTACATCGTAAATGGGTATTCTAACTGGAAAGACGCTTGTGCATCTTTTCGAAAACACGAGTCTTCAAAGTGCCATCAGGAGTCAGTGCTGAAAGTACAGACTATGCCTAGAACCTGCGGGGACATCGGTGAAAAAATGTCAAAGAAACATGTTGAGGAAAATCTCAAGATATCTGTATCAGGTTTAATCTTTGCATTAATGCGGACCTTAAACTTCATGTCACCGCCTGATGAGACTCGCAGAGGGGTCGAAATAGTTGTTTAGGAGAAAAAGCCAATAACAAATAAAACAAATAAATATAAAACAACTATAGTGGGGATCATATCTGTATCAGGCTTAATTTTGCTTGAACGATGAAATTGATGCCAGCGCCTGATGAGACTCGCAGAGGGGTCGAAATAGTTTGTGAAAGATCTTCTTGAGTCTTACGTTTGTTCTTTTTCGTATTTAACTAGCAAAACTTCGTGACCAAAACGACTGAAATTTGGTCCCAAACTCAACCAAAAATGCATTTAAAACGCACATAGAGACGCCCATAAATCAAAAATTTTCTCGGGGGAGGTCCCCCGAAGCCCCCTTACGAGAGGGGGAAATCCACTCTCGTGCTCCTCCCTCTCGTGCCTTCGACACTCGCTGCTATCCTCCGCCGGACCAGTTTTCACTACACGGCGACGGGCCTGTAAAGGCAGTGTTCTGACTTAAGATGACCGATGAATGATATGACAGATCCCTTCACGGAAGGAGTCAAGATCTTCCAAGAGAGAACTTCAGAGAGATGTCTGTTCCAAAGAACTTCTGATGCTGGATAAAACCATATATGGCAGAAGTATGTATATGCAGAAACGAATGAGAGCGCATATGGCGAGTGTATCACTGGTGTTTCACAAAGTAAGGTGGAAGTTGTTTTGTGATATTGCCGTGTTCTGTTTTGAAGAACATGATCAGACGAGCATCAAATCGAAGGCTCCCAAGAGATCTCTGACCAAGTCCTTATAGAATAAAAGAAACAATTTCATATGTGGAATAATTACTTTTAACCCAGCTCTCCTTTGGGTCTTTTCGATCTTGTTTATATCTTGCTTTGTGTAGGATGTCCAAGCTGTAGAGGCATATTCAACTTGGGAACGAATTAGGGTCTAAAATGCCATGTAAAATAAAAAGAGTAAGAAGATAGGCAATGATCAGGAATTAATACAATCAAATCCCACATCCCGATCTCAAAACCATCAAAACCAATAGGGAAAGAAGCACACACACCGACAAATTGACACAAGTTCACGAAAGACACGCACGGTAAACCGAATGAGCAGCTCTTTCATTTCTTTTATTTCTTCATTCCGGGTCTTTACGTTTCGCTTAACAAAACCTAGAATTTTGTTTGCTTTTGCCGTGATGATGCTGATATGTGAGTTCCAGTTTAAGTCCTTTGAGGTATTTAGCATCATTTGATGCTGCAAGCACCAGACCATGGACGGAATACTGGGTATGGGGAAGTCATTTTGACCGTGTGATATGGAATACCTGGCATTTGTCCGCGTTATACTCCATGTTCTAGGTTCGTTCCCATTCTTATTAATTTGACTTCACTGCAGCTGGTATTGTGCCGTGTGGAAGCCGCAAAACGTCTCCCCGTACATCATCCATAGTGCAGATTATTTTTTAATTTTGTCCTTTGAGATCAGCAGGCGATATATTCTGAGAAATCAGACGTTTATGCTTAATTAAGACTCTAATTTTAGATAATCGTTTTGTAATCATTTGGACCATTTTTGATTCCAGTCAGTCTTTAAAATGACTGCCTTAATAAAATTATGAAATAACAGTATTCTTTTCTCTGGCTTTCTTCATCAGATCCTGTCAGATTCACTGATGAGACTTCAATAGCAAAAACATCGAAATATGACCCATGTTCCTTCTTTTGAATGTGTTGTCTGCTCTTGCAGGAACTACTTAAGGTTTTGATTTGACTTCGTTGCAGCTGGCCTTATGCCGTTTCGCGGCCGTATAACGTCTCCTAGTACAGCATTCGTAGTGCAGATTATATTTTAATTTTGTCCTTTGAGATCAGAGGATATATTCTGAGAAATCAGAACAATTTTGATTGGTTTAGACTCTTCTATTCTAGATCATTGCTGTGTAATCATGTGGACCATTTTTAATCAGTCTTTGCTTCGGATGCCTTAATAAAATTTAGAAATTACAGTATTCTTTTCTCTGGCTTTCGTCACCAGATCATGTCAGGATCACTGATGAGGCATCGATAGCCGAAACTTCGAAGTATTTCCCATGTTCCTTATTTTGAATGTGTTCTCTACTTTTGAGGACCTCTTTAAGGTTTTAAGTTATAGGGAGTCTAGGTCTGCCTGGAGGGAGTTCATATCCTGTGAGCAGATAACTGTCAGATAAACTGCCATGTCATCAGCAAATAGCCTTACCTGGGACTGAGTATTATGCATGCCATTGATATAGAGCAAGAAGAGGAGAGGCCCACGAACAGAGCCCGTGGACACACCAGATGTCATAGGGACTTCTGATGAGCTCTCCGCCTGTACGGAATGATTTAATTCAGTTTATGTATGTTTCTTTTTACACCATGCTGGGAGAGTTTGAACAACAGCTTTAAGCATTTGACTTTATCAAAGGCTTCGCTAAAATCTAATAAAATAAGATCGACTTGCTTACCTTGAATAAGCTGCCTACCCAGGTCACCAACTTGCTGGATGAGCTGAGTCTCGCACGATCCTTTCACGCTTCATGCTTTGTATTTGTGAATTTTGTCGTCTAAGTATTTTAGTCATCTTACGGAATTCCAATGTCTTTCTACCGGAGTTTGAACAACAGCTTTAAGCATTTGACTTTATCAAAGGCTTCGCTAAAATCTAATAAAATAAGATCGACTTGCTTACCTTGAATAAGCTGCCTACCCAGGTCACCAACTTGCTGGATGAGCTGAGTCTCGCACGATCCTTTCACGCTTCATGCTTTGTATTTGTGAATTTTGTCGTCTAAGTATTTTAGTCATCTTATGGAATTCCAATGTCTTTCTGCCGGAGTTTGAACAACAGCTTTAAGCATTTGACTTTATCAAAGGCTTCGCTAAAATCTAATAAAATAAGATCGACTTGCTTACCTTGAATAAGCTGCCTACCCAGGTCACCAACTTGCTGGATGAGCTGAGTCTCGCACGATCCTTTCACGCTTCATGCTTTGTATTTGTGAATTTTGTCGTCTAAGTATTTTAGTCATCTTATGGAATTCCAATGTCTTTCTGCCGGATGTCATGCGATCAGTGCACGAGAGACCGCAATGGAAATATGTTTAATGATTTAATTTATCTTTTGTGTTATTCCTGGTACTGATAGCATGGCATTTTGCTTTCATTTTATGTACATGTGTTTTATAATATTCAACGTTTGTGCATTTTATGTGTGCTTTATGTCCTGTGTTATTTTACACAGTAAGTTATGATGTCGACACAGTAAGTTCACAGTAAGTAAGTAAATAAATGACTTCTACTACTACTACTACTACTACTACTACTACTTATGTTACGTATAAATGCAAAATGATGGTCTTGTTTGGAACAACACAGTTTCTGATGTTATTTATCTATTCATTTATTTATCACAACCATAGACAGACTTTTATGAAATGTCTTACATGTGACTCAACTTCAGCTTGAAGCATAAACAACTGAAGTTTCATTTATTCTGGCATTATTTTTTCTGATTTGGTTTCACTTAGGCTTACTCCACTCCAATGACTAGCATTCTGGAGAAACTTAAGTGGGAATCCCTGAAAAAGAGAAGGAAAGATAGTAGACTCATAATGCTTTACAAAGGTCTGAGGGGCGCAGCCAGTATACCCATAGATGACCTTGTTCCCCCAAGTAAGCGTACCAGGAATCATTATTCCCTGACATTTCAAACCCCATTGGCTGGGACTGACATTTACAAGTCCAGTTTCTTCCCCCAGACTATTAGACATTGGAATTCCCTGGAAGATGCACTTATTTCTGCCGCTGAGTGTGCAGAGGATTCACTTACTAAGTTTACTTCTCTTATAAGGGCTAGGGTCTAACTTCCCTGATTCACAGGTCTTGGTGAATGATTGCCTTTGGACGTATCACCAGTAAACAATTCTGATTCTGACTCCCTGTGCAAAAATGCCATTATGCCAGTGCCATTTATAGGCATGGTGAGAATAAAAGGTTCAGTCGGAGAGATACAAGTTTGGTGAAAAATTCTAGGGTATTGAAAGCAGGCATTTATTAATTTGTGGGTGAAATGATAAATGCCTATAAAGGGCACTGCCAACCCTGCACCGGGAATAAGCCTATAGCGGCTGGATTGACAAAACAACAATAGAATGGACTGGTATCAGCTTTTACCCATTCATTCTCATGACGGGTTGTGAAAAAAATTCGATTAAAACCCAAAATTAGAGGCAGATACATTCGAACCAGTCTTGCGCAGAGCCAGTGCGCGTTTACCTAGGATCCGATAGCGCCTATGGAGACTAAATTTTGTGTCAAATTTTGAAGATGTGACAGTTTATATTCACCCTCTTGTAATAGTGTTATCCAATAAATTGCAGACACCAGTAGGAAAATATGTGAATTTTTGCTACATGTTAAATGATTGCAAAGAATGAGTGATAATTTACTCTTGTGATTCAGGCGAACCAAAATATCGAAAGTTACGCAGGTGTTGTACGGTACACAAGTCACGAAGTTCAAGGAGTTTGCAACGACACTGTTTCTAAAAGCAAATTTCGTATACAGGTATAATTTTTTGTGATATTCTAAGTGTTAATTATCGCACTTGCAGGGCTTCCGTTAACGGACGTATGGCCGTATATTACGTCCAGGATTTGCTCTCGTACGTCGAGAAATTGGACCTCTGGCGTCTGGCATACGCCGATAATTGTTATATACGGCCGTTTGATCTTGTCCCGACGTATAAAATATCGCCACTGTCTTTAAAATTCTAGCACGTGTCATAACTAATCGGATTAACGCAGGTGTAAGCCAGACGAAAAGACCGCCTACGGGCCAATCGAGATTGTCCGTATGGAGCACTGAACCAATAAACACGCATGTCGGACCGCCTACCTGTCAAATAACGCACACTCGTATATTCGGGAAACCGCCGTGACGTCACAGTAATGGCGGCTCCTTAGAGACGGTGAAACCAATCCATAGCAACGCATAGTCAGCCTTCCGTGATTTTGGTGTATTTGAATTTTTAGACATATTTACGCTTATTTTTCAATAAATATACATGTTTTAAGAAAATAAAAATGTTAACTGGTTTTATCAAGCTTATTCAGCGAATTTTACGCACGAAAGCAGCTAAAATACATTTTTATGGACCTTTCAAATCACGTCATAGGCTCAATCAATTCACGCACGAACTTTACATATTCATGTATCTGTCATGATAGGCTAAGACCACAACACATTATTATTATCATTATTATTATTAAAAAAATATCATTTGAAAAAAATAGTATTGAAAAGAAATATAAAATAAAACAAATATCTATAATGCTATAAATTGCGTGGCAGAACCGTGAAAATACCGATCATGTCCAACGTAATTAATCTTGTTAAAAGAGTTATGATAACTGATAATAATGAAGTAGCACTAATAGTTATAATAATAAGATAGGGAATAATAATAATAATAATAATAATAATAATAATAATAATAATGAAGGAGGTAAAACAAAGCAAGTGTTTGGAAATATATGAAACTACTGTGCATGCAAAAATTCCAGTAATTTGCGGTGATGTATGGAGCTAGGGGATAAGCATAGGTTGGGAGACTCTAGAGACAAGGAATATTCTTTTCAGGTTTAGCCTTGAGTAAAAACTCATGGTGTGTCAAGCAGTTGTAACTAGATATATCACTCGCGCTCCCCGCTCTTGCTGATGTGATCCCCTTTACAAATGATCTCCAAAACTGTGAAGTTTTACTCACCAATTGATTGCTAGGGCTGATCAATTTCTGAAATAAATAAGTGTTATCACTCCTTACTTTACATGGATTATTAGTCATTAGCGTCTTCTCTGCGTTTTTTTTAAAAATTCGCGGTAGTAGTAGTAGTAGTATTTCAGTTCTCATATCGACGCTGCCCCCGCACCTCAGCGGAAAGAATCCATAGCCGCAGTAACGGGGCGCCGAGCGTCCGTCCATTTTTAATTTTGTGAGTGTGTGTTTTTATATGCACGGGGGGGGGGGGGGGGGGGGGGGTATTAGGGTAGTGGAGTGGGGCAATGGAGATGTTCCTCAAAAGAATACCTGGTTTTCTTAATAGTGTTCATAGTTCAGGAAACATTCAGAAATATTTTTTTTCTTGTGAGCTTTGACCATTGTAAATTACTGTAATGAGCCAGCTTGCAACAAATGAAACATACTTGAATTTCATATAAAAGTTTTGTAACTAATTTTATTTGGCAACTAAAACGATCTACTTTCAATATCATAACCATAAATAAGCCGGTAAAGACATAATGTAGAGATGTGGGTCCCAATCACTGTCCCACTTTTGTTTATATTGCATCGCTTGACGGGCGACAGAAAATGAAAATCGCATTTTAGGGAGCGATTTGTCATTTTTCAAAAACATATTCCCCCTACCTTTTACCAGTAATGTGACATATTATACATTTTATTATCGAACGTGAATTTTCATAATGATCTGTGTTTAGACTTTTTTTACCACTGGTAGGACAATACAGACTTTAAAATGCCTTTCAGTATCATATGTTCTTTTGAGTCCAGAAATAAATGACATGTCCTCAGGAAAGTCAGTTATTTCGTTGTTTTTTTTTCTTTTTCTTTTCGTTTTCAAAAACAGATTGGAACCTGGGTAGGTTGTGGTGAAGGGAGGAAAGGGTTGTGATGGGGGCTTTCGATTGTTAGTTCTTCATCATCATATTGTTATCATTATCATTACCGTCTTTTGATGTTTAAAAAGTTTAAAAGTAAACACTTGTCTTTGGTGTATGTAGTGTTTGCGAAGGGAGGCGGTGGTGTGTGTGTGGGGGGGGGGGGGGGGGGGGGGGGGGGGGGGAGAGAGATGGATGCCAGCGGGATTTATTCTCTTGATTAAAATGTCAGCCGTTCTTCTTAATATCTGACCCCTAAAATTAAACATATTTTTAGGTTTTTTTTATTCCATTAATGAATTATAAAATTTAACGCTAAAGTAAATATTTGGTTTCCTGGACTGAACGAAACGGGGTGGTTAGTGAATGGGGTGGGATCTGGTAGCCTATAGACTACTACTGTTGCGTTTTTTTTTATTTCTTCATACTATTATTATTATTATTATTATTATGTACTTATGCTATATCGCATGTATAAGATCTACTATTCAAATAACTGACTAAATGTATCAGTATTAAAAGTATGTCCCGTTCAATGTATCGTGTGCTTTAATTCCGTTATAAATGATTATTTTCTTCTTTTTGACGATCGGCAGCTTTCTGTTTGCTTATGGAGGTTAAGTTTATTTAATATAGAGTGTTTGAGGCTTGCCCAGGCAATATATGCGTCTTAAAAGTAAAATTTTTACAACTATTTATATTATAACGCATATTAGCGTAACGGTGTGTTGTCACCGTCGCCATGCGTATCCAAGCAAACCACGTGACCGTAAAACCGGAAGCGCGGTTTCCCGAATTCAACCTCTTACGGCAGTTTGCAAAACAACTCATGAAATATTACGAAGACTGGGCATTTGGATGAAAGGTGTCCATCTTTTTTTTTAAGATCGCGAGAATGTAACTGACCTGTATGCAGACTTTGTGAATGTATCCATAACAGATAAATATTGGAGAATATACTGACAAAATCTATCTGTACTTTTTACGAACACAACATTTGCCCTGTCTACGGATGGTCTTGTCATGATCTATACTGTCGGCAATGGAGTTTTTAGGAATACGAACCTATTCCGCAAAAAAGTGTAGATTCGAAGCGAAGATAAACTGTTAATATTAATAGTCACTATTTCCCACGCGTTATGGGTCTCGCTATGGTAATAGTTTTGAATAACGGACATTTTAAAATACGAAAATGGAAACGTCCATTTCACCGATTTCCTAGTTGTATCGTCCTTCAAACTAGTGCGAAAATAATGCCGAACAGTGCACAAAAATAGGGCATTCTGATCAGGGTCTACGCGATTATATATTGGGTATAAAACGGTAGCGTTGATGTGCAATTCGTTTATGGGTCAAGCACGTTTTGTCTTTGATGTAAAGTTCAAAGACGCCGCGGTGAGTATATACACGTGCCGTACGCAGTGTCATTTTAACCGTGAGACGGCTAAAGGTACCTCAGTACACACACTGATAACTAACAATCGTATCAGCGAGCGCAACTAAGCAGTCAGACCGGTCTTTCTTGTTCGCATCTAACATGAATAATAATGAATGTCGACCTAACGGCAATCAGATACTTCGATGGAATCTAGTCAATACGTACATTGTACCGTAAGTCACCGTAATCCCGACGCGGCCCATTCGGCGGCAGTGAAGGAAAATTATGCAATTTGGGTACGGTTAATTTAAACAGACAGTGCAACCATCTAACTTGGGCGAGTCCTCAGTTTTTAGAATGCTCAGGTCTTACGCATTGTTCACAAACAAACAGGAATGACTCTGATTAGACTGCGCAAATGCTCAGGCTTCCTTGCGCAAACACATTACGAGAGAGAGGTGTGGAAATGGGAACGGGGGTGGGGGGGGGGGGGGGAGGACGAGGGGATGCATAAGTAATTCCTAAAAACTTCAGACTTCCAAAAAATTCTCTCAATACGTCCAAAACTGACACCATGGAAGTCTGGACTTCCAAATTTTGAAAGTTAGTGGAAGCCCTGCACTTGTTCATTGAATATATAGTCGTATTCGAATCCTCTATGCAGAGCTGTCAGGCTGTTTCAGGCTGAATTAGCCTAATTGCACTAGCAAGACACTTTTCCAGGGATACAAACTAGTGGTCGCCCACTGGGAGTAAAAAATTGGGTGGGCGCCTAAAATTGAAATGACAGTCGCCCAGCTTGCAATCATCAGCTGTCAGCAAGTGTCTGGCGTGTTTTCGCCTTGGAGTAAAATCCGCCACCTCAAAGCGTATTGCAAACTTCCGCACCGATATCTGCGTTGAATATTCGGTGTTCCGTCATACTTGTGTGTTGGATTTTATTCACTATCGAAAAACAACATGGCCGCCTCCTCTGTTTGACAGCAAAAAACCTTGACCATTTGTAAATTTTTTGCGCATAATGTGGCGATACATCGCTGGTGTTTCACACCCGGTAGCTAAAACGAAGCAAAACCCTGAAGAAAGGAGGTTTTACTACAAAGCCTACGGAAACGGTGCAAATCTCGCGCAGATTCTGAATAAAAAATTCTCATGTTTCTACCGTTTTAAATGTGGGCCCCTAAATTTCTGGCTGGCCGACTAATTTTCAGTTTTTAGCGGCCCAGCTTGCTCCTATGAAAAATGAGTCAGCCTGTATCCCTGTTTTCACCCCCAAACCATTTCCCCTCTGGTCTTTTTTCCTCTGAACCATTTCGCTCTAACACCCTGATCATTTCCCCCTTGACATATAATTCCGAAGTTTTTTCCCCTGGTATAAGAATATATTTCCCAGAGCTCCAGATAACTTTTTTCAGCAGGGAGTTGCTGAATCCTCACTTTGTGACAAGGGAGTTTTTCTGCAATACCTGGAAGTTGTTTTGCTCCCAATTTTTTTTTCAGGGAGTTTTTTGTGGTTTGACTGCCATTAGATATTACAATAAAGTCAACTTTTTAAAACAGAGTTCCAGATGCAGCATGTCTATGGTTTTTAATAGGGCTGGGTACCGCAGAACAAATTTGTACCGCGGTATACCACGGTTTTTCATCAAATACCTCGGTACATACCACGGTATACCGTGACTGCCATTCTGTTGTTGTTCTACTTTTGGTTTCGTTTCACACCCGTCATGTGGATTGTTAAATTTGAAGCGACGCCACCTGCGCGCTTTACAACACAGTCACAGGCTCTACAGATGGCTACATTCTGGTCAATACTACTGTCGGAGTTCTTTTTCAACTCGAAGTGATGCCAAATGCATGCTTTCCTCGCGGATTTTTCCTCAACACTGTTGCTGTCCGCCATCTTGAGATGCTTTAGTGCGCAGACGCAAAACGCACGTGGTGGAAAGTTTTTAAATATTTTTACATATATATTAATACAAACACCAGAATTCAACCTTTTACTGATAATTTTCGTTGTTTTTATGTTCTGAAAATAAAATTTATTCTTTTCTGCCCGAATTATGGATACAGATGAACTCGGCGATTTCCGTGTAAATCTTGGTCACGAAGTTAGCCGAAGTACGGTACTGCCCAAACGTACCGCGGTTCGTACCTCCGGGACTGAATACCGGGGTTCACCGGTATACCGGTTTTACCGCGCACCCCTAGTTTTTAATACATTTCTCAACAATGTCAACGCACGAACTCAGCAGGCCAAGAATAATGGGTTTTAACAGCTCCGCTGAATATATCTCTGGCAGATCATATCGCTGGAAAAACTTTAAAAAAACCCCGACTTCTGAAAGTTCTGCTTTAGGCTCGCGTGCGAGCAGCCATGATAAATTGTCAGAAATAAATATCGAAGACTGTATCTCAGTCTATTACGTGTAAAATATAGCAGTCTGTCTATTTGCTCTGTAACCCGTCAATGGCGCCGAAACATGGACTGGGTCACCCAAATTTTAGACCGGTTATGTACTATTTTTTTCAGATATGTAGTTACCCGTCTGTGGGATATTGAATTACGTCACACAGCACTTTCTGCACCGAACTGTCGCATCAATCGCGGGCAAAGCCAGGAAATTTCATGTGAACAAGTTCGGCAGTTATTCGTTCACACTTTTGCAGACATACCCATAAGGCCATTCGCAAAATACGAGACGCTTGTTGACGCTTCCGTTTCACAAACGATGCGTCAACCAGTATTTTAAAGACGTTTTCCCGACGCATCAAACAGGAATGGAATACGTTTTTACCCTTTTTTCATGTGTCAAAAACGCAAAAACGCCCTTTATCTGGAGCTCTGATTTCCTGCATTATTTCTCTTTTAAAAATATAGATCTATATGCATCATGATGTCATCCGCAAGCGTGTATAATGTAGATGTAGAATAGTATTCTTGTGGTAGTTCGATTTTTATTTTTTTTTATTTTTACAAGAAGAGTATATGATATTATGATAATGTTGAATATTTTTTACTGTTTATCAGGTTATCTAACTTGTTATTCGTTACGATACTTACTGTTAATCCCACTTTTTGTCATTGGGCACAGACTGAGAGAGGTTAGATGATTTTGACAGTGCTTAATGAAAATTAACTGAACAGTTCATCTGATATGATTCAGTCCAAGTAACATCAGTAGTCCCACAAGGCTCTGTTCTGGGCCTCATCCAGGTCCTGTTCCTGGTCTACATCGAGGACCTTCCGCAAGACATCATTTCACAGGACGTGCGTCTCTTTGCTGAAGACACTGCCATTTACCTAACATTGGAGACAGAGCATGACAGTGACATTTTGCAGAAGGATTAGGTCAACTTTAGGCATGGGAATCAACCCCTCCAAGTGCCAGGTAGTGATTGAACTTCCTCCAGAAACCTGTTCAAAACTGAGTATATACTCCATGGTCAGGTTCTGGAGACAGTCACCAGTGCTAGGTACTTTGGGGTGGATACCTCCAACAACCTAAGCTGGAATACACAGTGTCATGTGATCAGGATTGCATTAGCTCTCTCGGATTTGCAAATAGAAATCTAAAAACTAAGTCCCCCAAAGTCCGAGAAATGGCCTATCAGAACCTTGTTCGTCTCCAGCTGGAGTACGCTTCAGCAATATGGGACCCTCACTTACTCGGTCTGGCCATGTACTTTCGTTTCACCTTCCGCTGATTCAAGAAGGGCAGTTGTCAGTTACTGGCGAAAGTATATGCACTTAGTACTGGTTAGCCGCTTAGGAGGTCTAAGCCTGCCCAGGATTAGTGTGGTTAGGTTAACTGACGTCCCAACATGACCATAGCTCATGTTTACCGTGGATGTTAAGCAACAAATCAATCAAAACACTCATAAAATTGAAATGGTTCAGTACTGTGCTGCATTGCTGCACCATGAATGATTACATCAGAACTACTAGCGTCACTGCATTGTTGCAGCAGTTGGACCGGTAGGTCTACACTAGAAGAGAGACGAAATGTGGACCTTCTCTTTCCCCTCAACCAAATTGTAAATGGCATTGTTGCCGTTCCCTTACCCGGATATATACAGCCCACCCATATATCCAGATACTGCCATTCTATGACATTCCGTCAAATTCACACAGGCATTGATTCCTATAAAAACTCAGGACTTCTTTCCACTGGCTATTGTCCAGTGGAATGCCCTCCTGGGATCTGGATAATGTTGTGACTTCTTCAAGTCTTCACTTGTTGTTTAAGGCAGCAGTTGGAGAGTTACAGCATCCTAAACCCTAAACACAAAATGCTTGTTTTTATCCAGGTTTTATCTGTTGTAGCCCCTATCCAAGTTTTTTTTTTCAAAAGATCGATCAGTCCATGTTGACAGCAAGATCTCAGGCGAGCTACAGGACCATTGATCCTCTGGTTTATGAAAATTAATTTTTGTGGTTTGGTTCTATGGTAACTTAGACTCTAAGTTAGAGCTCCATAGACTTAAAAATTGAAAAATGGTATTAAATGCCAAGGCATTGCAGATATGCAGACAAAACTTGTATAGAAATTTTCTTAGAAAAGTCTTCTATCAGCTGTATGTTATAGGCACGTTGCTCTTTTTATTAGTTGCCATGGAAACCACAATGCAAAAACTGGAAAAAAATACTTAAAAATTTATCTCAGAACCAATATGCTCTATGAGGCTGAGACTTCATAGAAATACTGGTATTCATTATATGTCTTAAAAGTTTTTATGGGTTTTATGAAAATAAGCTCTTTAGTTTGGTCGCTAGATGGCAGCTTAGATTTTCCATAAACTTATAACTTGGGAAAAATTTGAAAATGGCATTTAAAGCCAAGCCATACCAGATATTTTGACATAAGTTTTATAGAAGTGTTCATTAAGAAGTCTTGTATCAACCATATGTTTTTTGGCCCACTGCTGACATTTTCATTGGTTGCCTTGTAAGCCTTTACAGATTGTGTGTGTGTGTGTGTGTGTGTGTGTGTTTATGAAAATCAGCTCTCAAGTAAGTTTGGCTGCTATGGCAACTTAGAGTTTCCAAAGCTTTAAAATGGAGAAGATTAAAAAAAACTGGCATGTAATGCCAACCCGTTGCAGATATTTTGACAAAACTTTTATAGAATTGTTCTTTGAGTAATCTTCTATCAGTCATGCCCACTGCTCATTTTTATTTTTTGCCATGGAAACTATAATGCAAAAATAGAAAAAAATACCTTAGATTATTTCCTCAGAAACTGTAATTGCTCTGTGAGGCAGAGACTTCATAGACATACTCATCATATTACATGTAGCAATCACAGATTTTACGTTTTTCATTGTCATTGGTCAAAGGACACAGTTGGTATGCTAACTTAAAATGGAAAAAACAAAAAATGTGATTCATTGCTAAGCCATTGCAGATATTCTGACCTAAAATTTTCAGAAATATTCCTTGAGTGGTCTTCTATCAGCCCCAAGGGTTTCATTAACTTTTTTGGCACCTGGTGCTGGAGGCAAAGTAGGCGGGGAATTTTTATGTTTTCCATATAATTTCTATACAGATTTCCAAAATATAGGCCGAGAATAAGGCCTGAGTAGAAATCTGCTCCTTCCACCTTTTGATAACACCCCCGCAGACCAAAGTTTTTTTCTGCACACTGCTCATTTCGATGGGTTGCCATGGCAACCCAAAAGAAAAAATGTTAAAAAGTCCTTGGAAAGTTATCTTTTTTTGTTGCCACAGCAATTAAACTGTGGCAAATAGTTATATTTGTTATCAACTCAACAGACTGTCAGACTGAGGCTTTGTAGTTGTATGTTTTGTATTAGCCTGTACAAATGTGACATTAATTTTGAGCCTGTACAAAATATGATACCAACTTTGGGCTAGTGATCAGTGAGCTTTGTTGCCTGTGGGCCTCTTGTGTTGCTTTTATATTGGGTTTAATGATGCAGAATTTCTTTACCAGTCTCACCATTATCCCCCCTATCTTGCCATTATAGTCTAGCTGTAATTCTGTATGTCCTGTATAGTGATACACTGGTTTCCTCTCCTGGGAGCTGCTGCTGCTTAATGGCCATTTCAGACAACCATGCTTTTATGCAGAATTATCTCAGTTCTGCAACTTTCAAATTGACCAGTTATTTTGATTAGCACCTATCAAGTCAGTGTGCTACTAAGTCGGGATTTTAGGATTAGAAAGGTCATATTGAAAGAATTAAAAGTAGAAAACATATTCATTTATGTATGAAGAACTATTCTTGGTCTTTTGTCCGTGATAAGCCTTAATAATGGGTCACTTTAAATGATTGCTGTAGTAATCCTAAAATTTGAATAATCTGATTTTCACTATCTGCTGAAACATCAATAATATATCATGAAATGGCAGATAGTATCATAGTACAGACCCTGATCAGACTGCTCCTAGCAGTCTGATCAGGATCTGCACTGTCTGCTGAAGCAGTTTTTCCCCAATATCTAGAGTTATTCTGGTAATAATTTTATAATCCTTTATTTTCATATGTTTCCACACAGGCTTTGTAATGGAATTTAGCCGTACCTTTTACAGTAAAAAGAAAAACATATTTTTGTCCTCACTATAATTCAAAGACATTGACAGAGCTTCAGAGATATTAATCCTGTGACAGCTCGTTTTAATATTAATTTTTCTAATAAAACTGTTAATAGCCCTTAGCCTGTCTAGACTGGCTCCAGTCCCTATGTTTTATGTCTGGTTCTGACCATGGCTGGCCATCAGAATAAAAAAGCTACATGAAGACTTGTACCATTTTGAAAACACATAACCATTTAGCCTGGAAGCCAAGCTACCCTGTGCCTTGCATTTTGTTTTGAAATGTGAACATGCAGTGCACATCAAGTTAATATACCACTACCTGGAAAAGGTAGGGTAGGTGGGGAAACATAAAACATGCATCTTAGTTTTTCTGTGTTACTGGCTTACTGCAGCACACAAGCCACTGATCCAGTCCTATCAGCGTCAGTTGAGTTAGGCACCCTGTTAGACTTTTCCATTTCTATGTCTGCTCTGTTGGAAGGCAGACAGATTATGCTATTGTTAGTCTATATATACCATGTCTGAATCAAAAGTCAACTGTAAAAAAAATTAAAAAGTCTGCAGCTTTGAGGTCTTGCTAAGAAGTTACAGTGACCTTACCACAGTAGTTCTTACGACTTCAAACAGCACTAGGCTGGACTGGCCACCAGCGATAAAACACAAAAGCTAATTAGATGTTTTGCATACACTGCCAAAGAGGCACCATGGTGGAGTGGTTAGGGGCGCTCAGCTATGGTGCAGAGGGTTGCTGGTTTGAATTCCCAAAGGACCAACCAGGGGCTAAAAAACACTGTAAACTCAGCAGTTTCTGTAAACCCGGCAGTTGACTGAATTCATATCTTTTTCCTACCAGGGAAGGTTTAAGGCAGCAAAAGTAGAGGGATGCACTCCATCCTCCATCTTTCAAAATTATATTGTGCCCGGAGATACAGTGAAACTCTTAACACACACACGTTGGCATTATGCACCAGTCATTTGCAACCACGGCCCCCCTGGGGCCGGGCAATAGCGGGGGTCTTGACTTTTCACTCTGCAAAGCCCTGGTATATGCCCTGCACTATGGGGACATTTTTAATGTCAAATCCCTGGTAGAGGTCTCGCCCCCAGGGGATCATACAAGTATAAAAATCAATATTCTGACCATGTGCTGCGGTTAATTTCATTACAAACACTCCACTATTTTTCCGGCTGTTTTGGGGGGAGACAAAAACCCCGGCGTATCCACGGCACCGCCGGGACACCTATTAGGTAAAAACACTGTACATAAGCCCCGCTGTGCCCCCGCTATCCCCGGCCCCATTGGGGCCGTGGTTGCAAATGACTGGTGCATTACAGCCACAAGGCTATGGGAAACATTACACTTACATTATTGTTGCTTGTTTAACCCATTAATGCCTAGTGGACTCTTCTTTCTGTATATATTGGACGAGTCCATTTGACATTTAAGGGGTGTCAGGTTCAGTTTATTTCTTTTTTTTTTTGTTTTAATTTGAGGAAAAATACCCATTTGTCGTATGCAAAAAGTGTAGACCCTGATCTGAAGCTGCGTTTTGCAGTGTCTGAAAAAAACTGTTTGCCTATATCCCATTTTAGGCATTAATGGGTTAAGATGAGAAACAGTAGCACTGATCAAGTTCCCATGTAAATTGGTCATGACTGATAGTATGGAGTTACTGTCCAAATTAATATTAGGCAAATACAAGTGTAATTGTAAGTATGTCAATATTTGTCAAATATATTACTACTGAAATTGAAAGAAAACATATTAAGTTGTTCAAAGAGTTCTGTGAATAGAATTATTTTTAATGATTCATTAAATACGTTAGCATTTTTCCTGACATTTATGATCTAAATGCTAATCACTGAAAAATGAGGTGAAGCATACTTTTTCTTATGTAATTAAGTAAATTTAGAACTCTGGATAAGAAATGTTGACAGTAGAAATCCTACATATTGAGACAGAATGCCAGAGCAGTTATTGCATACAGTAGTCATCCTTTTAAACCTCCTGGGGGTGTTGCATTTAAAACAAGAAAAAAAAGAGAGAAGCGGGGGTGTTATTTAGAGTCTTTTGAGTAGTAAATCAGCCACTGCCTAAATACTTTTGATAATAAAGTAATATACGGTATTGGTAAAGGAATAAGGATAAGAAGGTGAAAGGATAAGAAGCAGTTTTACTATTTTTCTCTTTTTTGCCTCCCTTCTCAGAAGTGATTCCTTAAAAGAAAGAATTTGCTGCTCTAGGAGCAAATTCTTCCTTGAAAAGTGCACCCTATTTAGAAAAGCTACATTCTCTAGAGAAGCAAACAGGTATTCATGTTGTTCTTCTGTGTAAAACTGATAGAAAACAAGGCGTTTGACGAGTCAGTATAACATTAAAAAAAAAACAGAGGCAAGGTACATTTCTTAGAGCAGGGTGTTTATTTGGATTAATATGGTACTTATCACAAAGTGAGTTTTTCCTCTCCAAGACAATGCCAAAAATCTAGATTTGTCATATATGGATCTAGACTTTTGGGATTTATGTGAGGTTTCTGGTTTAGCTCTACATTCCTGTGATTGCATCTAAACAGACGTAACATTGCAGTCTGAAGAATTTTTGTTATAAATTAAGAACAGTATATATATAATCTTGATTCATTGAGAGTTAAATATAACAAACTAAGTATTAGCTCTAAATAGCTATTTACTGACTTAGGTAGGCAGAAACATTAGCTATAGATAATCATTTTAATCTGTTGAAATGTCTAATCCTACCAGTTGTAAGCCAGGCTTTCTGCAAAGAATTTAGTCTATATGCTTTTTTGTATGTCATAAAGACCAGATGACTGGTAAAGACGTAGCTCATTTCATTCAGTTTACTGTTGTTCTAAGTTTTCAGTCAGTGACAAGGATTGTAAAGTTTACGGAAAACAAGTTCATTTTTTACTTGTTTCAAGTACATTTGCACCATGGTATTAAGTTATCATTATAAAATACTCATAAAAACTTTAAAATCAAGCTCCAAGAGTTACTAGAGCTGCTGTTAAAACTTGCCAGTTACTTGCATGCAATGCTAATAAATAACTTGTACAGCTCCAGATTAGGCTGGGGGGCTTATGGCACCTGCCTTAGCAAGGTGTGATAAAGGCGTCCATCTCCTTCCATCTGTCAGTCATTCCTGGTTTGTACACATTGATGTCGACCCCTAAAGTCCATTTGTCTATAAATGTGATCAGGGGGTTAATTCCAATTTTCTCAGCAGACAGGTGCTTTTGAGTGAGCCAGTCAGTTACCAGACATACAAAACTGGCTTTCCATCGACACCATTGTTGACAGCTGTGTCAGCTTGGTTAACATTGATTAACGTTAGAATCATTTACTGTCTTTAATTGGTATTGCTCACAACATCCACTTTGCACAGTGCTGGATAGGTCAACAGCACGTAATAAGGAAATCGGTATTACACCCCCTTGATGATACAATCCTCAAACCTGGCATAAAGCTTACCATGACGACAAAGACAATCATAGTGACTTACAGTTATATAGTTCATATGGTTCATATTATCATCCCTTTTGATGATACTTTAGGGCTAAATGTTGTATTTCACGTTTATATGCCCCCGCATCATATGATGCCGGGGACATAATATAGTGTTCGGGTTGTGCATACGTACGTCTGTACGTACATCCGTACCTGATCCTGTTACTGACTCAGGTTAACATTTTTGTAAGAGGTAGATTTCAGGGTTCCTATTACTGTAGCAACTTGAAATTTTGTATGAGGATACATATCAGTAAGTACAACATGAATATATAAGAATAAGGTCATGATGACCCATATGTCATGGTCCACTGACTTCGGACTTTGGCTGATTTTGCAAGGTTAAGATTTTTGTGAGAGGTAGCTTTTAGGGTTCCTATTATTGTAGCAACTTGAAATATTGTCTGAGGATATATATCAATTAGTACAACAGGAATATACAAGAATAAGGTCATGATGACCCGTATTTCATGGTCCACTGACTTCAGACTTAAGCTGATTTTGCAAGGTTAAGATTTTTGTAAGAGGTAGCTTTTAGGGTTCCTATTATTGCAGCAACTTGAAATATTGTATGAGAAATTATATCTATAAGTACAACAGGAATATACAAGAATAAGATCTTGATGACCCACAACAGGAATATACAAGAATAAGATCTTGATGACCCACAGCGCAGTCCACTGACTTAGGACTTAGATTTTGCAAGGTTAAGATTTTTGTAAGATGTAGGTTATAGGGTTCTTATTATTGTAGCAACTTAAAAATTTGTATGAGGGTTTGTATCTACAAGTAATACGGGAATTTACAAGAATAAGGTCATGAAGAGATGTCATGGTTCACTGACTTTGGACTTGGAGTTGGACATTTCATATGGCCTTTAGTTTGCCTCTATGTACCTAATTATCCTACAAGTGCCAGTGCCTTAATCAAGGCGCCATCTTACTCAAGGCACTTGGTGGGGGTATCCGTGTACTGTGGACACATTTCTAGTTAGTTCTGGAGCAAACTTCATTTTCTCCTAGTCATTTTCATGTTTATGCCGACTTTTGTTAGGCTGATTCATACAAGCTTTGCTTCGTACTTGTCTGTGTGCTTAATAGAAGGAATCTTTGATGTGGATTCTTCTTTAATGCAGTAGAACTGAAATTCCCAAGCACACTGTGGTGCTTATTACAGTGAATACAGTAAACAGAATTGTATTTTTCTTTTGAAAATATATAGGCAAACTTATGACCTGTATTTGACAAATATCTTAGCCTAGAGACAGACTGTCCAGGTGTTTAAATGACTTTAAAGATGCAAATCCTTTTTTAATTCCAAAAAGTACAGAAGTAACATGCTGGATGGATTCAGTTGTTACAGGGACTGTGGTTAAATATTGGCCCAAAGTTTTACTGAATAGAATTAGGAGGTCTAAGCCTGCCCAGCAATAGTGTGGTTAGGTTAACTGACCATCCCAACATGACCATAGCTGTTTAGTGTTTACCGTGGACGTAAACAATAACACAACAACAACGACAAAGAAGTTTTACAAAATACATCCCCCACCCCACTGGGTGTCCTTGAAGTCATTGATGTAGAACTTTATCTAAAAGCTTTTGTTTATAGATACAGTAGAACTTTGATGGCTCGAACCCTGATGGCTTGTTCACCGTGCCTGGCTGAAACTCTTTTCTTGGTCCCTAGAGGTCACTTTACATGGAAACTAACCCTGGATGGCTAGAACTACCCTTGGCTGGAACTAATTTTCATGGTCCCAAGCCTGTTCGAGCCAATGAAGTTCTACTGTATGTTGACAATGCATGGGGCCATGCTTGCATGCAGTTTTATGTAGTGCAAGCCACACCACCATAGTCCTTCAGGGAAAAGTCATATTATAACAATGCCTTTGAGATCGGCAAGCACCAGCTCAGGTGAGCATGTTGTTTTATGAAATATCATCCTACTGAGTGACATTTAAGTCAAGGTCATGGTTTTGAAACTTTAATTTAAATTTTTCTGGTCAAACTTTTCTGAAGTGTTAAATTTGGTCAAAGATTTCTCAACACTTACAGTTTTACAGTGACATTTTAGGTTAAAATTTTACTTAAACTGATATATAGATATTGATCCGGAGTTTTCATAGTTCCAGCCCGTCATCTACCCTCTCTGTTTCATAAGGTCAAGGTCATGGACTTGAAAATTTCAGGTGAATATTTGGTAATAAGGTTTTTCAAAGCTTATTGCTGAGATAGATTTTGTTTTTAAATACTGGGGTTGGAAATACAGTTGATTGCCTAAAATTTTTCAGTGCAAACTGTATCTGTGCAATAAGAAAGTTCTTTGAATTTTCAACATGAGTCTTGGGATGTGAGGTTCTTGTATTGTTTGTTACCATAAATAAATGAAAGGAAACAGTTTAACCCCATTTAAAAGAAGGGAGACATATATCTGAAAATGGCACAGTAACTTGCTATCCATTCACCTGCGGGTGATTCACTCAGGTTGAAGGGAAAAATAGCCAAGCATTCAAAATTGCAGACTGATTAAGTGCAAATTAAATAGGTAGTTGCTAAAGTAGACACATTTTGTTTAAATTTTCAAAAATGTTTGCTTTTAAATTAAGCAAATATTTGTGCAGTGTTTGTTCTTTCAGAGATAACCACAATCAGAACTGGAATAAATTATGTCTTTCAATGTGGTCTTTCTCAACAGAAACTTTAAGAGCCGTGACACGACAAAACCAACAATGTGGCATGTGTGCCCAGCAAAGACTCAGATCAGCCTGGGCATCCGCCCAGTCTGATCACTGTCTTCACTGTGCACTTAGGTTAGCTATGGGATTAAACTAGCTCCATGTGGACAGTGAAGACTGATCAGACTGGGTGGATGCCCAGGCTGGTGGGCGCACATGCCAGTTTGTTGGTTTTCTCGTGTTGGGGCTCATGAAGAGAGTGGCATCTTGGGAAGACATGTTTAAGTGAGCTGGCCTGAGCCAGCTGCAAACATGCACAGTTACAGTCGGATCTAGGTCTGACAGTTTCCCCAGGACCCAGACAACATGTGTACCATAGCCTTTAAAGTGCAAAAAAGGGGGGGGGAGGGGGGGGGGGGGGGGGAACGGGACAAATTTCATGTCTGCAAAATTTAAAAAAAAAAAATCATCCAATTTAAAAAAAATTTCATCCAAGCTGTATCATATCAATATTTCAAAGAGTGTGGAGTGCAAACAGTGTAGACTGAGGCAGCTCATTTGCTTTTTGCAAATTCAACCAGTTTTGGATAACTGCTGGTTGTAAAGCAAACTGGATATGATCAGGTTTTGACATAGTATTTATGCAGTCCACCCTAGCTTAAATTCTGTTGTCAAGATCAGCCAAATAAGTCAGTGGATGGTGTAATACATGCAGCAGCCTGGACTATTTTCTACAGTGCAAGTATAAAGCAGCTTTTAATTAAGTTAATTTTATCTATGAAATTATCATTGTTAAAGTCAGTCTTGGCCATTTCACAGTTCTTATCTGGTCACTTTTTAGCTCACTTTAATGAAAACTCTGGAAGAGTTTTTAATTGTTGTCATTGGCTTGGGCTTCAGCATCTACATCCCTGATTGGCTGTTTTAATTATAGTTTTATAAAGGCTGATTCTTTTGATACTTGCACTTAATATAATGTTAGGTATTAATCCAAAGTTTTACAAGATACCAACCCCCACCCTGCTCAGTGACTTTGAGGTCAAGGTCATGGAAGTGAAGTTGGAAATTTTGTGTGTTTTTGTCCACATTGGATGTTTTGGTTAAAGTTTTTTTTAAAGTCTATACCTCCTTGATTCATGAATGGATTCTTTTGATACTTGCACTGTAGTTAGATATTAGACCAAAAATTTTTACACTCAGTACCCTATGAACTTGCTGTCGAGCTTATGGACTTAGAAACTTGGTCTGTTTTTTTTTTGTTCGCATTGGATATATGTTTTGGTTAAAGTATTTTAGAGACCCATACCTCCTTAATTCATGAATTCTGAAAGTCCCTTCTGGATTAGAAGGACATGGTTTCCTAGTGTTTCCATGGCTATCAGAATGCCACTGTCTAAGACTTCCCCAGACTTGCCCTGAAGTTGTGTCCTGTTCTGCAGCTATTTATATTTTGATGGCACCATTTGTGTTAGAAGATGCTAAATGCAGATCCAGATGTTTAATATTAGTTCAGTTTTCCATAATTGTCTTAAGAAAACCATTTTTACACCAGTTTCTTTGATCAAACAGTTATTGGTTGTCAATAATCAAAGAATTGATAAGAGGACAAACAGCAACACAAGTCTGTGATGTTGTCCCATTTTTGTATTTAAGGTGTGTGGCATTGGAGTCTGCACCTGAGTGTTCACTTTTAGATCAGATATTGTACTTAAAGTAAAACCTTCATCTCCTAAATTTAGCCATGGATGGATTTGGCTGATACTTGGACAGTGGTATTGATCCAAAGTTTTCTATAATATCACCCCAAACCTGCTCGGTGACCTTGAGGTGAAGGTCATGGACTTAGATTTTGGGTTTCAATTTAAGTGTTCTAAAGACATTTTGATGCATAATTGGTGCATTATGCCATTTGAGTTTTACAAACACTACCCCCATCCCTCTGGGTATTAATGAAGTCAAGGTCGTGGACTTAGAATTTTTTTAAAGCTTTGAAGGTCTTAAAAGCTTTACAGTGCAATGGTGGATTTAGTGTGCAATGATGGTTGTAGTAGATACTTGAACCAAGCATAGATACCAGTAATGGTCCAGAGGTTTTACATTTCCACCCCATTCCCACTTGTGGGGCTTAAAGTCAAGGTCACAATGTTAGAAATGTCATGTTAACTTTTGGTTTTAAGTTTATATATAAATGCATATCGTTTTGATGGATCTAGTTCATAAATAAGAAGAGAGTACATGTACTTGCTTTCTTAAACTTCATGCTGCCTAAACCCCTTTTCCGGTCATCATCCCCCCACTCCCCACCCCCCCCTCACCCCCCATACACACACACTAATACACACTGGCCTGATGATGGGAAAGCACCATTTTGGGTCAACTATGCTCTCAGTTCTTGTGTAGAACAGGTGTTGGTGCTATTTACAGTGTGGTAGATTCAGAGTGTGGCAATTACCGCCATATTTTCAATGATGTGGAGATAAATGATTTGTACATGTATTTAAAGAGAGGTTCACACACCAAAATTTATGCATTTTGTATTGATTGACAAAGGTAATGTATGTAGACAAACTTTATTGAATATGTGGGGTATGGAAAAATTTACTTAAATTATTCTTTTATACCAATGATTACAATATATCGAGGTCATGCATTTGTTGCGTGTATCCAAACTGACTTGATTGGCACTGTTTTTGAGTGGTCACATAATAGGGTATTGAATAAGCTTTTTATCAGTGTCATTAAGCATACCATATTTTTCCTTATATTGGAATCTCTTAACCAGTTTGTGTAATTGTGTACCTTTACCCTCAAAATGCCATTTAACAAACAACAATTATAAATTTTTATACGCCCGTTTTGAAAAAACGGACGTATTATTGCATGGCGCTGTCCGTCCGTCTGTCTGTCCATCCGTCTGTCTGTCCGTCCGTCAACATTCTTGTGCGCACCATATCTCAGAAACGGTTTGAGATATCTTCATGAAATTTTGTAGGCATATATATTAGGATGGGGCAAAGTGTCGCGTATAGTAATGGTTGCTCCCCCTTTCTTAATTTCAAAGTTATGCCCCTTTGATTATTTTTTACCCTACTAGTCTTGTGCGCGCCATAACTAGATAACCGTTTGGGATATCTTAATGAAACGTCATAGCAATGTGTATGAGGGTGTGATGATGTGTCACGTATAACAATGGTTGCTCTCCCCTTCTTCGTTTTGGAGTTGCATCCCTTTGATTAGATTTTTAGGGTATTTTTGTGTATACTAAACTTGTGCATTCTATAACTAAGTACCCATTTGGTATATTTTGATGAAACTTTATAGCAATGTGCATTATCAAAAGATGGTGTGTCACATATAAGAATGGTTGTTCCCCCTTACTTAATTTTGGAGTAACCTCCCTTTGATTAGTTTTTTAGGCTAACCCATTCCCCCATAACTCCTTAACCCTTTGAAATATTTCAATGAAACTTTGTAGGAATGTGTATAATAATTGGGTAATGTATCATGCGCATGAACCATAACTCTTGCTTACCTCCTGAATTATCTGCCCTTGCATCAATTTCCGTTTTACTCTGTATCTCCTTAACCGTTGGAAATATTTTAACGAAACTTGTTGGTGATGTGTATATTGTCAAGGGAAAGTATTGCGACTAAGAGTTTATGAATTATCTCCCTTGTTTGACTTTGGCATTTCACAACATCTGAGCTGCTTCACCCTGGATCCTGGTTTTTGGTGTACTAATAGTATTTGATGTGTTGTTTTAATAACATTGCAGTCATTAATTACAGAGTTGTTTCCCCTGTTTTGTCTGCCTGTCCATCCTTCTATAAACAATCTTGTTCATTCTGTAACTCCTTCATGACACTGAAACGGGCGTATTATGCGCCGCTTGCGAAGCCCTTGTTCAAAATATGCTTAGTCCAAGCAATATCAATACTAGATTAGGCAAACAGTGTAGATCTAAAGGAGGTGGCTAAAATTTAAACAGTTCGTATATCCTCCAACGATGGATTGGAAAATGTAGTGCACAGTGTTGGCCCAGCTCAAATTTTGCCATAGAAATATTCTTATATGAATGTTCTCTTTAGTTCTGACAATGAATTTTATCCAGATGTCTTGGTAAATATGGTAGTTGTAGGATCTGATGATATGTACTTAATGGCAATAACTTCTTATGTTTAAATGCATGATCATACAAATGATTATTATTGAGTTATAGAATCAGACAAGCAAAATTATGAAAGCACTGATGTTGGATTAGAAGTAAGTAAAGTGTAGTGCAAGACAGTGAGTGATAGATTAGTTGGAATAGATGGCTGTAAGTAAAACTTTAGGGTTTAGATTTCAGAAAGGAAGTGATATAAGTTTTAGATTGCGAGATAGTGATTTTAATGTTTGGATTGTAATAGAGTGTCTTTCAGGCTATGAGCTTAAAATGAATGCATACTTTCTGCCAGTTTCTCATTTGAATGGATATACATGTACTTTCAGAGTGTATCCTTAATTATTATGTCCCCCCTCCCCCCACCAAAGGTGAGGGGGGACATATTGTTTTCAGTGCAGTTCCCGGGCGTCGGCGTCGGCGTCAGCGTCGGCGTGACAGTTTCTTGCGTGCGCGATATCTCCTAAACCAATGGATGGAATTTCACCAAACTTGCATGGATACATCATTGGGACAAGCTTAAGAGCTGATTAGATTATGGTGACCTTGACCCCATTTTCAAGGTCACTGGAGGACTTAGATGGCAATTTCGGCGTAACAGTTTCTTGCGTGCGCGATATCTCCTAAACTGTCCCCCCACCAAAGGTGAGGGGGGACATATTGTTTTCAGTGCAGTTCCCGGGCGTCGGCGTCGGCGTCAGCGTCGGCGTGACAGTTTCTTGCGTGCGCGATATCTCCTAAACCAATGGATGGAATTTCACCAAACTTGCGTCGGCGTGACAGTTTCTTGCGTGCGCGATATCTCCTAAACCAATGGATGGAATTTCACCAAACTTGCATGGATACATCATTGGGACAAGCTTAAGAGCTGATTAGATTATGGTGACCTTGACCCCATTTTCAAGGTCACTGGAGGACTTAGATGGCAATTTCGGCGTAACAGTTTCTTGCGTGCGCGATATCTCCTAAACTGTCCCCCCACCAAAGGTGAGGGGGGACATATTGTTTTCAGTGCAGTTCCCGGGCGTCGGCGTCGGCGTCAGCGTCGGCGTGACAGTTTCTTGCGTGCGCGATATCTCCTAAACCAATGGATGGAATTTCACCAAACTTGCATGGATACATCATTGGGACAAGCTTAAGAGCTGATTAGATTATGGTGACCTTGACCCCATTTTCAAGGTCACTGGATGACTTAGATGGCAATTTCGGCGTAACAGTTTCTTGCGTGCGCGATATCTCCTAAACCAATGGATGGAATTTCACCAAACTTGCATTGATACATCATTGGGACAAGCTTAAGAGCTGATTAGATTATGGTGACCTTGACCCCATTTTCAAGGTCACTGGAGGACTTAGATGGCAATTTCGGCGTAACAGTTTCCTTGACCCCAGTTTCTTGCGTGCGCGATATCTCCTAAACCAATGGATGGAATTTCACCAAACTTGCATGGATACATCATTGGGACAAGCTTAAGAGCTGATTAGATTATGGTGACCTTGACCCCATTTTCAAGGTCACTGGAGGACTTAGATGGCAATTTCGGCGTAACAGTTTCTTGCGTGCGCGATATCTCCTAAACCAATGGATGGAATTTCACCAAACTTGCATTGATACATCATTGGGACAAGCTTAAGAGCTGATTAGATTATGGTGACCTTGACCCCATTTTCAAGGTCACTGGAGGACTTAGATGGCAATTTCGGCGTAACAGTTTCCTTGACCCCATTTTCAAGGTCACTGGAGGACTTAGATGGCAATTTCGGCGTAACAGTTTCTTGCGTGCGCGATATCTCCTAAACCAATGGATGGAATTTCACCAAACTTGCATTGATACATCATTGGGACAAGCTTAAGAGCTGATTAGATTATGGTGACCTTGACCCCATTTTCAAGGTCACTGGAGGACTTAGATGGCAATTTCTTGTACCCACTATATCTCCTGAACCAATGAATGAAATTTCACCAAACTTGCATGGATACATCATTGGGTCAAGCTTAAATGCTGTTTAGATTTTGGTGACCTTGACCTCATCTTAGATGGCAATTTCTTGTACCCACTATATCTCCTGAACCAATGAATGAAATTTCACCAAACTTGCATGGATACATCATTGGGTCAAGCTTAAATGCTGTTTAGATTTTGGTGACCTTGACCTCATTTCCAAGGTCACAGGATGACTTAGATGGCGTCGGCGTGACAGTTTCTTGCGTGCACGATATCTTCTAAACCAATGGATGGAATTTCACAATTTCTTGTACCCACTATATCTCCTGAACCAATGAATGAAATTTCACCAAACTTGCATGGATACATCATTGGGTCAAGCTTAAATGCTGTTTAGATTTTGGTGACCTTGACCTCATTTCCAAGGTCACAGGATGACTTAGATGGCGTCGGCGTGACAGTTTCTTGCGTGCACGATATCTTCTAAACCAATGGATGGAATTTCACTAAACTTGCATGGATACATCATTGGGACAAGCTTAAGAGCTGATTAGATTATGGTGACCTTGACCCCATTTTCAAGGTCACTGGAGGACTAATATGGCAATTTCGGCTTGACAGTTTCTTGCGTGCGCGATATCTCCTAAACCAATGGATGGAATTTCACCAAACTTCCATGGATACATCATTGGGACAAGCTTAAGAGCTGATTAGATTATGGTGACCTTGACCCCATTTTCAAGGTCACTGGATGACTTAGATGGCAATTTCTTGTACCCACTATATCTCCTGAACCAATGAACGAAATTTCACCAAACTTGCATGGATACATCATTGGGTCAAGCTTAAATACTATTTAGATTTTGGTGACCTTGACCTCATTTCCAAGGTCACAGGATGACTTAGATGGCGTCGGCATGACAGTTTCTTGCGTGCACGATATCTTCTAAACCAATGGATGGAATTTCACCAAACTTTCATGGATACATCATTGGGACAAGCTGAAGAGCTGATTAGATTTTGGTGACCTTGACCCCATTTTCAATGTCACTGAAGGACTTAGATGGCAATTTCTTGTAGATGGCAATTTCTTGTACCCACTATATCTCCTGAACCAATGAATGAAATTTCACCAAACTTGCATGGATACATCATTGGGTCAAGCTTAAATGCTGTTTAGATTTTGGTGACCTTGACCTCATTTCCAAGGTCACAGGATGACTTAGATGGCGTCGGCGTGACAGTTTCTTGCGTGCACGATATCTTCTAAACCAATGAATGGAATTTCACCAAACTTTCATGGATACATCATTGGGACAAGCTTAAGAGCTGATTAGATTATGGTGACCTTGACCCCATTTTCAAGGTCACTGGAGGACTTAAATGGCAATTTCGGCGTGACAGTTTCTTGCGTGCGCGATATCTCCTAAACCAATGGATGGAATTTCACCAAACTTGCATGGATACATCATTGGGACAAGCTTAAGAGCTGATTAGATTATGGTGACCTTGACCCCATTTTCAAGGTCACTGGATGACCTAGATGGCAATTTCTTGTACCCACTTTATCTCCTGAACCAATGAATGAAATTTCACCAAACTTGCATGGATACATCATTGGGTCAAGCTTAAATACTGTTTAGATTTTGGTGACCTTGACCTCATTTCCAAGGTCACAGGATGACTTAGATGGCGTCGGCATGACAGTTTCTTGCGTGCACGATATCTTCTAAACCAATGGATGGAATTTCACCAAACTTTCATGGATACATCATTGGGACAAGCTTAAGAGCTGATTAGATTTTGGTGACCTTGACCCCATTTTCAAGGTCACTGAAGGACTTAGATGGCAATTTCTTGTACCCACTATATCTCCTGAACCAATGAATGAAATTTCACCAAACTTGCATGGATACATCATTGGGTCAAGCTTAAATGCTGTTTAAATTTTGGTGACCTTGACCTCATTTCCAAGGTCACAGGATGACTTAGATGGCGTCGGCGTGACAGTTTCTTGCGTGCAATTCTTGTACCCACTATATCTCCTGAACCAATGGATGAAATTTCACCAAACTTGCATGGATACATCATTGGGTCAAGCTTAAATGCTGTTTAGATTTTGGTGACCTTGACCTCATTTCCAAGGTCACAGGATGACTTAGATGGCGTCAGCATGACAGTTTCTTGCGTGCACGATATCTCCTGAACCAATGGATTGAATTTCACCAAAATTGCATGGATACATCATTGGGACAAGTTTAAGAGCTGATTAGATTTTGGTGACCTTTATCCCATTTTCAAGGTCACTGGAGGACTTAGATGGCAATTTCTTGTACTCACTATATTTCCTGAGGCAATGGATGGAATTTCACCAAACTTGCATGGATACATCATTGGGACAAGTTTAAGAGCTGATTAGATTTTGATGACCTTGACCTCATTTTCAAGGTCACTGGAGGACTTAGATGACAATTTCCTATCACCACAATATCTCATGAACCAATGGATGGAATTTCACCAATTTTGCTTGGTTACATCCCTTGGACTAGCTGAAGAGCTGATTAGATTTTGGTGACCTTTGACTTCGTTTTCTAGGTCACTGGAGGACTGAGATGACAATTTCCTATTACCACAATATGTCATGAACCAATGAATGGAATTACACCAATTTTGCTTGGACACATCCCTTGGACAAGCTTTAGAGCTGATTAGATTTTGGTGACCTTGACCTGATTTTCAAGGATACTGGAGGACTTAAATATATCAGTTTCTTGCGTGCGCGATATCTCCTGAACCAATGGATGGAATTTCACCAAGCTTGCATGGATACATCATTGGGACAAGTTTAAGAGCTGATTAGATTTTGGTCACCTTGATCCCATTTTCAAGGTCACTGCAGGACTTAGATGGCAATTTCTTGTACCCACTATATTTCCTGAGGCAATGGATGGAATTTCACCAAACTTGCATGGATACATCATTGGGACAAGTTTAAGAGCTGATTAGATTTTGATGACCTTGACCTCATTTTCAAGGTCACTGGAGGACTTAGATGACAATTTCCTATCACCACAATATCTCATGAACCAATGGATGGAATTTCACCAATTTTGCTTGGATACATCCCTTGGACTAGCTGAAGTGCTAATTAGATTTTTGTGACCTTTGACTTCGTTTTCTAGGTCACTTGAGGACTGAGATGACAATTTCCTATTACCACAATATGTCATGAACCAATGAATGGAATTACACCAATTTTGCTTGGATACATCCCTTGGACTAGCTTAGATTTTGGTGACCTTGATCGCATGGTCAAGGTCATTAGCTGGAGCTGATTAGATTTTGATGACCTTGAACTCATTTTCAAGGTCACTGGAGGACTTAGATGACAATTTCCTATCACCACAATATCTCATGAACCAATTGATGGAATTTTGCTTGGTTACATCCCTTGGACTAGCTGAAGAGCTGATTAGATTTTGGTGACCTTTGACTTCGTTTTCAAGGTCACTGGAGGACTGAGATGACAATTTCCTATTACCACAATATTTCATGAACCAATGAATGGAATTACACCAATTTTGCTTGGACACATCCCTTGGACTAGCTTGCGTGCCTGATATCTCCTGAACCAATGGATGGAATTTCACCAAACTTGCATGGATACATCATTGGGACAAGTTTAAGAGCTGATTAGATTTTGGTGACCTTGATCCCATTTTCAAGGTCACTGGAGGACTTAGATGGCAATTTCTTGTACCCACTATATTTCCTGAGGCAATGGATGGGATGTCACCAAACTTGCATGGATACATCATTGGGACAAGTTTAAGAGCTGATTAGACTGGAGGACTTAGATGACAATTTCCTATCACCACAATATATTTTGAACCAATGGATGGAATTTCACCAATTTTGCTTGGATACATCCCTTGGACTGGCTGAGGAGCTGCTGATTAGATTTTGGTGACCTTTGACTTCGTTTTCAAGGTCACTGGAGGACTGAGATGACAATTTCCTATTACCACAATATGTCATGAACCAATGAATGGAATTACACCAATTTTGCTTGGATACATCCCTTGGACTAGCTTAAGAGCTGATTAGATTTTGGTGACCTTGACCTGATTTTCAAGGATACTGGAGGACTTAAATATATCAAATTTCACCAAAATTGATGTATTTCTAAAACCAATGGAATTTCACCAACATTGCATGATTGACATCTTTAGACCAAACTTGATAGATAATATGGACACATCAAAGTTTGAGGATAATGATACAAGCTGGTTTAGATGCACTGGTGGAGGATTTGAGAGGGTGGGAATGGGCTTGTGGAGGTAAACATGTTTTTTTATATGTCAGAGGAGGGTGTGTCTTTGGCACTGCCACCTGTGTCTTACAGGCATTGTTTCCTGTTGTTTTCTTTTCTCTTCAGACTTTAAAGTCATGGCTACTATAAAATGTATTTCAGATTCACTTGAAGCATTAAAATGTTGTTAATAATTTTTCTCATGTTCTTTTTTCCAGATTTTAAAGTCAAGAATACAGATAATTTTTGAGTCAGCTGAAGCTTCAGTCCAGTTATAGAAGGGTGAAGACACTAGCTCACAGAACTAGCTGTTCTATTCTATTCTACCCCTAACCTCGCAAGGCCATTGGGTCACCACAGATGATTGTAAAACAATCCCTTTCCACCATGTCCTGTTTTCAGCTTCCCTAGATGAAATTTTAAAAGATTGTTAAGGCAGATCCATTGATCAAAACAAGTGGAGGTCTTGCACTGTCCTCATAAACATGGAGATTGTACAAAATTATTCTTCCTGTGTTGTTAAGCCTTGCATAATGTACTTTTGGAAGTCGTTGTCAATGGCCATTTAGAACTGTTGCAATTTTACTGTTGTCATTATAGTCAACAAGTACTTTTGCAGCCATTATCTACTGTTGCAGCTATTATCTTGGGCAGCCATAATAATATTATGCCTATGATCAATTATTGACCAGGGTCCGTTTGTTCAAAACTAACTACATTGTTAGTCAACGAGATGCTAAATTTCCAAAGATGTTATACGTAAAGGCACTTTTATTTTTTGCTGAAAAAATGTAAGGAGCTTTTGTAGTGCAAAAGCTCCTACAGTACTTCAGCAAAAAATATTACCACAGTTGATTTTGTGAGCACAGAATGATTTAACGAATCTGTGACTAACAATTTCATTAAGCTAATGATGCTTTGAACATTCGGGCCCAGATAGTTAAGTTAGACTTACATGTTTTTTCTCTATTTTTTCAGAGTTAAAAAGTATGCTACAGTATTGTGACTATTATCATATCTAGTGACTATTGTCATACCTAATTATTCTGAAAATTATTGAATCAGTTCAGTGATGAAAACAAAAAAAAAGAGTGTGGAGAAGAAACGAGAACAAAACAGAAACAGAAGCCATCAAAACAGAAGTGGACATTTATTTGTACAACCATATATGCTCCATGATTTTAATGTTCATTCAGTATTGAATGGTGAGATTGAGATTGCAGCACTTGATAGATTTTCATTTTTGTGTGGATTAATACCTCCATCTCATTTGTATGGAGCTGTTCTTCGCCAAGAAGATTTACTGGAACACAAAATACAGGCTCATGAAAGCGGTATTCAAATACATTATATTAATAATCATTATGTGACTTCTGCTCAGCAGAATGGTATAGTCACTGTATATGACACAATTCCATCTGACAGCAGAGTTTCTGATTTAATGCCACAGTTACAAGCTTTATATACCCAGCTTCAGCATCAGAGGTATCCTGCCACTTATGTTAAATACATTCTGTCACAATTTCAAGGCTGTTCTGTAGACTGTGGAGTGTTTGCTGCCGCAAATGCTCAGCTTCTGTTGTCAGGAGTCAGACCAGATACAGTGCATTTAGATCAGCAGTCATTACGACAGCATCTGTTACAATGTTTATTATCCAGTACCGTTACAGCCTTCCCAACGGTTAATACAACAGACATGTCACAGAGTATGTTAGAGCGATATCTGACCGATCAGGTGCAACGTAATGTATCTCAGTCCACACCATTGAGCCAGCCCAAGTCAAAATCAAAAACTGATGCCGACAGACATGCATATCAAAGAGCACAGATGGCAAAACTAAGAAGCTCAAAAGCTTATAGGGATTCCAAAAACAAAAACAAACATACAAAACAAGTAAGGGAACAGTCAAAAAAGAGAAAGCAGGAGCAAAGGAAATCTGAAGAATTTAGAACTACAGAAAATGCCAAGAAACTTAAGATATCTGTGCAGCATCAGTGTAGGAAACACAAATCAGAGCAGAGAAAGTCACCTACTTTCCGGGCAAATGAAACTGTAAAGAAACATAAGATATCTGTGCAGCATCAGTCTAGGAAACACAAATCAGAGCAGAGAAAGTCACCCACTTTCCGGGCTAATGAAAATGTAAAGAAACATAAGCCTTCTGTCCGAAACCAGTCTAAAACACATAAGCAAGAACAGAGAAAATCAGCAGAAGTCAGAACAGCAGAAAATGCTAGAAGGCATTGTTCAAGATTAGAAAAGCATCACAATCAATGCCAGTCATTCAAAACTAATGACCATTCTAAGAAGGACGTACAGTTACGGAGATTAAAACAAATACGTATGGCTGAAAATGAGCAAAGAAAGAAAGTTTATGCAACAAATAAGATGGTTAGAGAGAAGAAGAAAAAGAAAGTTTTTGAAAGAAAGCAGGAAATTAGGAAGTCCATGGTAAATGTACAGACAGTAATTGATACCTTTAAGAAAGTCTGCAAAGAAGCACCTACATATACATGCAGTGTGTGTTATAGAGCCATGTTCAGGAAGCAAGTGTGTGAACTAAATATCACGAAATACCAAGATGAAAAACAAGTTCAGTCTTGTATTGTTGATACACCTGTGCATAGTTCTGGTAAGAAATGTATATGTAAGAATTGTGATCAAAATTTAAAATGCTCTAAAATTCCATCTAAGGCGATGGTGAATAGCCTGGAATTGCAACCACTACCAGCTTGCTTGCAAAATTTAAACCAGCTGGAAAGACACCTTATTTCACCTGTCATTCCTTTCATGAAAATAATGACATTACCTAAAGGCTTACAAAAAGGAGTTCATGGACCAGTGGTTTGTGTTCCATCAAATATTACTAAGATCACAAAGGTTCTTCCAAGATCTGTCAATGATGACACTTTAGTGAAAGTGAAGCTGAAGAGAAAGATGGAATACAGAGGCCATCATCTTTTCCAGAGGGTGTCAGTGTCAAAGATGAGAGATGCTCTAGATCATCTTAAAGTGGCAAATCCTCATTTTAAAGGTACGGTACTTATAAATTTGAGTCAGTCTATAAAAATGACAAGCAATGGAACAGTTATTGGATGTTTATCACCTTGTGGAGCCATATATTATGATAATGCATTGGTTGTTTGCATGAGCTATATGGATCCTGCATGTTCATGTCATTTCAATAGGTTTTCTTTTTTTAACTCACCTGAGCAAACAGCACTCCTGATGAGCTGTTGTGATCAGATGCTATCTGTGATATGTCCATCTGGTATTTGTTGCCCTTCCATCACTTACTTTGGGAATGTGATAGAGGTCACCAGAAGTCTTAACCAAACTTACACAATATGTCTATGGCAACCAGATCTCGGCCAAGTTTTATAATTAGCCAAATTGGACTTAATACCAGAATTATTGCCCTTACTTTGTGAAAAGTACTGTTTATGATCTTGTGAATAAAGTAGAGGCTAAAAGGTCTTGACTAAGGTTATAATGGGCCAGTAGGACAATTAACACTTGAGTTATAATCCCTCACATTGTGAACAAACTTTTTGGGTTTAGTGACACTGAAGAAGTTAAATACAGAAACCTGCATCTGTTGCACTAAATTTGGTGCAGGTTTTATAGAAGTGGAGAAGATTCTAGAAGATCTTGTTTCTCTGTATGTGGTAGATGTATAGGAGAAGGAAAGATATTGGAACCATTTTGAATTTTTAAGAAAATATTCAAATTTACAGATTGCAAAGTACTTCAAACAAAAATAATAACATTAACATTCAGTTGTGTATTTTTTTCCCTGTTCAACACATGTTGAAGCCCTTTATCAGTGTTAATGTTGTCTGGTTCAATGCCACAAATGTTTGGCATCTTATTCTCACAGTTTAATTGTATATTGGTCACACTGAAAAAGACTGTAATTTGAGGGTAGGTATTAGACTTATTTTCATTCTTATGTTTTTTGTTGTTGGTTTTTGGGTTTCTATTTTCATTCTTCATGTTTTTATTTTCAGATATCATTTTCAATGAAGAAGTGGATACTTTGGATCTTGATGCTGACGAGTCCTCAATATTTCAGCAGGACACACCTATTAGGGATCCACCTACTGACTGTCAAACTACCATTGATGGGAATACCCACTGTACCAGTCCTCTATCTGATCACTCCCAAACTGGTTTTGAAGGGAATTTGGAGATTGATGAAAATTCTACTGGTTGTGGTGTACATAATGACCACAGTGCTGGTGTTGAAGTGAATGACAAGTCTGACAGTGATAAGGCTGGTAAGTTTGATATAAATATTAATGTATGTTTACCAAATTCAGTGCGACCGATGTGCCTTTCTGCATGTGTCTTCTTTATTGTTGCTAAACCCCTAAAGTTACAGAGAAAAAGTTTTTGGGAAAATCTCTGCAGGCATTCGGTATACCTCCACTTTAAGTCACACTTACTAATACATATATCTGTGAGGCAGATCAGTTGCAGACATAGGTAAAAGATTTGCTTGCACAGCATCTCCATTCCCAGTTGCCCCACCTTCCCCCTTCTACCCCCAAGAGGACAAAGCTAGGGCAAGGGCTTCAGAAAAATGTGCAGCAAAGTCTCACAATGATCCAAATAATCCAAAAGAATGGAAGAATAAAATCCACTATGAATTATGTCACTATTACAACTCAGTCTTTATTGTAGAATATATCAGACAATTTAGCAGAAATAGGTTAATAAGATTATTTTAAATCAGTATTTAAAGGCTGACTCCAATACTAAAGAACTAGAATCATCACACAGAAGCACTGGTTACAGGGCTGATTATATCCTCAGCAAAAAATCAACTTAATTCTTTTCCTGCGAAACTGTCACAGTGGCAGCCTTGTTTGAGATGTATGGCTACATCTCCAAAAGTGTCACTCTGACAAGAAATGTCTAGAGATATTCACTTTTCAGGAAGTAAATATAATTCTGTGTAAGTTGTCCCTCTTGTTAAAATGACAGCCAGAGCATGGAGGTGTACCCATATACCTTAAAGGCTAATCTTCTTTGGCTTAAATAATTAGATACAAATTTCCAGGCACGTGTGTAATGGATTTTAGCTGAAGAAAATCTGTAAAGAATACTTCCAGCAAATCACTTACCCTTGCAACTGAGAATAATATCTAAATGTATCAAGAATAGTTATCCCAAATTACTTCCAGCAAATCAGTTACCCTTGCAACTGAGAATAATATCTAAATGTATCAAGAATACTTATCCCAAATCTTGAACTCACTGACTACCTTAAGTATATTGTACATAAATACATTAGCCATGTAAACTTTGATCTTAAATGAATTATAAATACATGTAGTCTGATCAGGATTGGTGCTGTTTGTTATTCGACCAGCAACTTCTATTTAAAATACATCAATAAATGATAGCAACAGCATATTTAATTTAATATTGATTATATAGCTGCTTACTGTTTCCCTGCAAAAAGTTATAGATAAACTGTAGTGTTTCAGAATATGTCAGTATTCACATATGTTACTTATGACCTCATACTTAAGGTCAAAGATGTTTTAAATGCATAGTTTTGGTATATTGAAATGCAGCTTAACATATCAAAATTATAATGAAGGCACCCAAGAAAGGCCACTATCACCAAGAACAGCCCACCCAAGGCACTGAAAGAAACACAATGACAAAATCAGACAGTATATTTGAGATGACACTCAACCTCATTCTTACCGTGAGAAACTGCAACAGAAGAACTGCCTTAGAACAGTCAGTTGTAAAATTACTGGAGTTTAAATTAGTTTTATCTGCACTGATTTGGTTCTAAAATCAGGTAATAACTTGAGAATGGTTGTTTGTTTGAAACAATTTGAAGTTTCTGTTGAAAGAATTTCACTTTGTAATATCATCGAACAATTGGAAGAGCATGAAAAAAACAACAACAAAAAAAACACTGTTTGCCATCCTTCAATACCAGTGACTTTATAGATATGTTACCATAGAAAATATTATTCCATATTGATGTAAAAGTGACATCCTCATGATTTCATTCTGCCAAGATACTAAACACAAAAGTTGGTGATTGCATAGTTGCTATTGTAACAGATGTACGACGACACTGGTATTGGAACATGGCATACAGTGTATGACATGCTCCCCTCGAATTGTGAGATGCTACCTGAAAGTTGTACAATGGAAAAGTCTGATTTTCTCAAACCTATTATTCATTCTCAGATAATATAATTCTCTGTTGTAAGTGATCAATCTGCATACTGCATTCTTTACTCATCAGTGAGATATCAAAGTAAGATATATAATTACATGTATCAAAATCTTTAATGAAATGAAGTTGAGGACTCAAAGCAAAGTAGAAGGCAGAATAAAAGCAAACAGATTGTTGGGGTTGATCAGAGACCATAGTCCTGTTGAGCCTGTCCTCATGCTTTATCTTTTTTTTCCATTACAGAGAGTCTCCAGATTGATGAGGATCTGCATGAAACCAGTTGTCCTATGGTATCAAGTCTACAGCCTGAAAACATCTGCCAGCTCTTAACTGATGATGCAGAGGACAACTTATACTCCATAGCTCCGGCGGAAGGAAACAAACCATGTAGTGTATTCAATATGGAGATGAAAACATTCCCTTACCTATTTCCAGATGGAAAGAATGGATATAATGAAGAGCGACTATTTAAACTTGGACTTAATAGATACTTCAATCTAAGACTGTTCAGTGCTGACTTGAGATTTGCAGGGGATCCACAGTATATTTTTTATAGTCAGTATGCTAGTGAACTGCATTATGTGAAAAGCTCAATCTCTATAGCCATGAGAAAGAGCTCAAAAACAACACCTACTAATGCTCCAGTTACAGCATCAATGTTGAAAGATGTGGATGAGAGGAAAAAAATTGTGCGCTCAGATTTAGGCTACAGGTTCCTCAAAACTGTTAGAGGTACAGCAGTGTATTGGGAAAAAACACTCCGTGATCTTTTGGCAATGCTTCGTCAGTTAGGAACTCCTACATGGTTTTGCAGTTTTTCTGCAGCTGATAGGCGGTGGCCTGAAATTGTTGTAGCTATCTGTGAACAACAAAAGATTGATGTTCCTGATAATATAGATTGGTCCACCCACTGTTCAATAATTAATTCAAATCCTGTCACGGCATGTCGTATGTTTGAAAATCGTGTGATAAATTTTATAAACAGTGTAATCATGTCACCTGCTCATCCAATTGGCTGTGTCACTGATTTCTTTTATCGTACTGAGTTCCAATCTAGAGGTTGGCCTCATGTGCACTGTCTGTTCTGGTGTGAAACTGCTCCAAAGTTTGATAGCAAAGGTAACAATGAAGAGTTTGTTAACTATGTAGACCAGTATGTTTCATGTGAAATACCAGAAAAAGACAGTGTACTTAGTGAAATAGTGAACAGTGTGCAGATGCATAGTAAGAACCATTCAAAGTCATGCCGAAAGCAGTCTAAGTTATGTAGATTCAATTTCCCACGTCCACCATCTGAGAGAACATTTATTGCTCAGCCAACCCCTCCCCCTGAAGGTGTTTGCCCAAAAGCATACAAAGATTATGCTACAAACATTCTAACTGGAGTATGGGATATAGTGGACAAAGAACAGTTAGGTGACATACCTACAGTAAAGAAAGTATTTGAAAAAGCAGGTGTTACACAAGAAGCTTACGAAAAAGCTCATTCAGCTTTAACAAAAAGAAACACTGTGATCTATAAAAGGAACATTCATGAATGTTGGATAAATCCTTATAATAGAGTACTACTGGAAGCCTGGAATGGCAATATGGACATACAGCCTGTACTTGATCCAGAAAGTTGTATTTACTATATTGTAGGATATATCACTAAGTCTGAAAGAGAGCAAGGTGATCTCTTAAGAAGAGCACAGCAAGAGGCTGAACAGGGCAATCCAGAACCCATACAACTCTTAAGAAAGCTAGGGAACATATATTTAAATCACAGAGAAATAAGTATTATGGAAGCAGTGTACAGAGTTACAGGAATGAACCTTAAACAATGTTCAAGAGAAGTTATATATGTTCCAACAGATCTGAACTCAGTACGAATATCTAAACCACTTAATCTCATCAATGATGAAATGGATGATGATGATCTATGGATGGCAAATGTGATAGATCGTTATCTTGCTCGTCCCAAAGTTTCACAATTTGAAGATATGTGCTTGGCTGAGTTTGCCAGTGAGTACAAAGTCTCCCATAAGGATTATAAATGCACATCCAGAACAATGGAGGAAAACAGTGATTGTGAACTGGATGAAGAGAACTCAAAGAAAGTTTATGAGTTACAAAATGGTCTTGGTACAGTAGTAAAGCGTACAAAATTTGCCATTGTAAGGTATCCTCATTTCAACAAATCCAAGGATAGCGAACGATACTATGCAAATGTTTCAAGGATGTATTGCCCTCACAGACATAGAGACATTAAAGGTGATGATTTCTCTTCTTTTGAAGATATGTTCCAGGCTAATGCAGAAGTGATATTAGAGAACATGTCCAGATATGAGAAGCTTACAGAAGATCTTGATGAAGCATGGCAACGGCTTCAGCAAGAAGGCCCACAAGAGGATGCTTGGGCAGATATTGCTCCGAACCAGGAGGAACAGAGAGTAGAGGAAGAAGAAGAACTAGAAAATATTAGAGCACTTGAGAATGACTACAACGAAATAGACACACAAGATATACCAGACTTAAATGAACCAGATGGAGACTCTCATACTACCTTTTATTCAAATGATACACCTTCTGTTAAAGGGAGTTCATCTGCTTTGATGTCTGAAAAATTTAGAACATTGAATGCCCAGCAAGCTCAGCTATTTTACTACATCAGAGACTGGGCTTTAAAAATAGCCAGAGATCAAAGGATTGATCCTTTTCATATTTTTCTCACAGGGGGAGCGGGGACAGGGAAGTCCCATCTGATTAAGTGTATACAGAATGAGGTACAAAGATTTCTTCTTCCTCAGTCAGAAAATCCAGAGTCACCAGTTGTTCTTCTAGTTGCTCCAACAGGAACTGCTGCCTACAACATCGGTGGCCAGACAATCCACTCTGTATTTAATATCAATAAATCTTCAAATCAGTACCTAAGTGAAGATAGTGCAAATACACTGAGATCTAAGCTTCAGGATTTGCAACTCCTAATAATTGATGAAATTTCTATGGTGTCTTGTAGCCTTCTTAATACAGTGCACTGTAGACTCCAACAAGTAAAGCAGTGTCAGTTATCAAATGTATACTTTGGAAATATCAGTATTTTGGCTGTTGGAGATTTTCATCAAGTACCACCAGTTAAAGGGAAAGAACTGTGCACTTCTAAACAAAGTTTGACTGATCTATGGAGTCTATTTCATATTTGGGAACTTTTGGAAGTAGTCAGACAGCAAGGAGACATAACTTTTGTAAATATGTTAAATAGACTACGTGTACGCAAAAAGTCAGAAAATCTAAATGAGGATGACAGGAAGCTCCTACAAAGTAGACTTGTCTCTGTTACTGACAGCAATTACCCTAAGACTGTTCTTCATATATTTTCAACTAATAATCAGTTGAATGATCATAACAGTGCTATGCTTGAAGAAGTAAGTAAAGGGAACATAGTGACTACAGTAATAGCAGCTGACATTTGTGTTGACACGAAATCACAGAAGTCCTTCAAGCGTAAAGAGCCTTTATCAACACAGACTTCTTCATTGCCTATCTCTTTGAAATTATGTCCTCAAGCTCGGGTTATGTTGACAACCAACATTGATGTACAAGATGGCTTAACAAATGGTGTAATGGGAACTGTCACAGGAGTTATTGAAGGAACCCAAACTCTTGGACTGCCAGCTGCTGTGTGTGTTGTTTTTGATAATAATCAAATAGGAACTAAGTCTCGACAGTCAATGCGTCCTCCACCTAATTTGGATTCTAATTCTACTGTAATTAAACCTCACACTGAAGTGATACAGCATAAGCCACATCAAGTTACAAGACACCAGTTCCCCCTCAAACTTGCATGGGCTGTAACTATTCACAAAGTACAGGGTATGACATCCAAACAAGCTGTAGTGTCCCTCAAAAAGGTATTCAAACCTGGTATGGCATATGTGGCCCTCAGCAGAGTTACATCTATTGATGGTTTATATCTGATCAAAGAGGATTTCTCCGAAGATTCAATTTACACTAATCCAAAGATACAATCAGCACTTGCAGCAATGCCATCAGCTACCTCACTGAAGTCATGGAATCAGCTCCTGCCGCCAAATCTTCAGCAGTTTCAAAACTCCATATTGATTGCCAGTCACAATACGGAAGGTTTATTCCCACATCTGCCTGATTTTATAAACAATTATTTCCTACCTAAAGCAGATGTTATATGCCTGCAAGAAACCTGGCTAATACAAGGACAGACCATACAAAATCCACTTAAAGACCATCGTCTACTCTCAGCTTGCAGACATAACCAGTATAAGTCTCTAAATATATCACAAAAATTGAACAGCCCTGGTAGAGGAGGGGTCATGATGTTCATCAGAAAAGACATTCATTTTCAGGAAGTAGATACTTCTCAACTGCAGATAGAGTGTCTGGCAGTTCAACTTCAAGTTCCTCCTGTTCTTTTGATTAATGTGTACAGGCCTCCTACTCTACCTCTCCAGCATTTCTGCGCACAGCTTGAAGGCCTAGTAGAAGAGGTGAGATTGGACAAGGTTGTTATTGTTGGAGATTTCAATGTTGATTGCATTACAAGCCAAGTCCCAGGCTTACACGAAAATTATGATCAATTGATTCAGAAATCTACAACTCGTAAAGGATCTGTCATTGATCATGTTTATGTCAGAAACATTATCACTTTAGCTAGTGGGGTTGTACCATGCTACTACAGTTATCACGAGATGATATACGTTGTTTTACCAATTTCCTAGAAAGTTAAGATTGATTTACAGAAAGAAGTGCAATAGATTCTATGAAGCTGTCCAAAGAAACTAAAATAGTAGCCTTGGTTTTATTGAATCTGTTCATGAGCAGTAACGCTCACACATCGGCTCCAGTGGGACTCTGTTAACAAGCCAGGTGCAGAATATGTAAGACGAACTTTTGAGAGAATTTTTAAATGCTTCATTCCTATCACAGAGCATTTAACACTTGCAAAGATAAAGTTTGTAAAGATTGAATCCTTTGGAAGCAAAGAACACACCAAGAAATGTAAATAAAACACTTGGTTTGTAGAGTCTGTTGGTGAGCACAAATGTTTTGTGTGGCACTGTCAACACCCGTAGCATAGACAGAGATGAGTATATTCTATTTCTGAAAAGTTACATAACATTCTTGGATTTTATCTGTTGTAAAACACAGACTGGTAGATAAGAATCAAACCAATATTACCCTGGATGGAACTCTGAATCAAGTGATTACTGTTCATTTTAGAAGATGTAAGTGAAATTAGCATATATTTCTACAGGTACCCACACTGTCTATAGATATATTGGGAGGTCCGTAAATCTCAAAGACTACATGGTGTCTTCAGACACACACCATTGCCTCTGATTAGGCTTTCAACCCATTGATGCCAAGTACATGTATCCCTGAAAGAGGCACAGGCAAACATTTTGGAGCCCAGGGTCCGAGGTTATAAAACGAGTATAATCTCAAACTCAAAATAAAGCACACTGATTGGCTGCTTCCGAGCATGTGCTCGGAAGCAGCCAATCAGTGTGCTTTATTTTGAGTTTGAGAATGTACTCAAGTTTTATAACCTTGGGGCCAGATCTGAATATCAAGAAAGCACCATCTCACCAGGGCCAACACACTTTCCATTAAATGTAGTCTAGTTACTATTGAAAAAGTAAAGAAATAAATAGTTAGATAAAATCAGATTATTAGAATTTGGATTAGAAATTGACCATTCCAAACTTCTACCTAGAAGCCTCCTGCGTGAATTATTAGGCTATATATACATGCTGATCTGAGTTATGTCAGGTAGACGAAACATAAAATGGTGGGGGGACATCAGTTTTTTTCTAAAAAACATTTCTAGTTTTGCTTGGATCCCTTCTTAAAGAGGGTTAACTGTTAAAGGAAAGAATTTGCTTCTGTGGGAGCAAACCCTTTAGAGAAGAGGGTTTGGACATTACACGAGGAAGCAGCACAAGAAGATCCAAAAGGTATTTGGAAGTAGGTGTAATTGAGGTATTTGATTTCAAGAGATTGTGTTTCAGAGGAATAAGACTTTGAGTTGGTGTCACTGAGGTTTGAGTATTCAATAGAGTGGGTTTTAGCATATAAGACTTGAAGTTCATAGTATCCGAACTCACTGTACCAGCCCTTCAGGTTTTCATAGTGTTGAATCGAGAGTAAAAACATTCGCTTATAACCAGTAGTCGGAAATCATTACCGTAATCGACCCATTTACCGCACATGCCCCTATAACCGTACACCAAGGCCATTTCCCGACAAACTGCACAAGCGCACACTGCTTTTTCTTTGAAACTCTCACAAAACCCAATAATTAACAGGGAACTCATGAAAAGTATAAACACAAAGTATTTCCAGTCCTACCCATGTTGCCTCTTTCCAGTCACCCTGCATTTCATTGTTCTGAGTGTGCGGTTATTTAATACATTTTAACCACATCTTTTTGTTGCAATTTTGAAAAAGTTAAGCGCACGGTGTGGTAAATGGGTCGATTACGGTATGTTATGAGATTTTATCCGGAATCTGCTGCGTCACTTATAGTTATTCAGCTTTGAAAATGTAAAGAGGTAAGTTTAATATAATTTGCTCTTCGGTCTTTTACTTTATACCTTGTACAATGTCGTGTATAGGTGGATAGTAATGTGTACAGTATTCAAATCGCCCTTGGCACGATTCTAAAACCATTTTGAGCCTTTCCCTACATGTTTTATAAAAAATCTTTAAAATAAACGAAAGGCGTTATCAATCTACAGCTTGTTAATTTTGATAGTAGGATGATAGCTAGGTTTTACAACGTACAAACCCGTGTTAAATTAAGCGGTTGAGAATAAAATTTCTGTGACGGCAATGAGGTTTTCATTGTACAGGGCAATAAAGTAAAAGACCGAAGAGCAAATTGTATTAAACTTACCTCTTTACATTTTCGAAGCTGAATAAGCATAAATGACATAGCAGATTCCGGATAAAGTCTCAAAACATAATGATTTCCGTCTACTGGTTACAAGCGAATTTTCTACTCTCGATTCAACGATATGAAAACCAAAAGAGATGGTAGAGTGAGTTCGGATACTGTGAAGTTGGTGTCATTTAGATATTGAACTTCAATAGAGTAGGTTTTAGGGTATAAGACTTTAAGCAGACCTGGGGCCGATTACATGCTAATGTAATCGATTACAATTACAATTACTTTTTAAAATCATGATTACAGATTACATTACAATTACATTTTTTCTCAATGTAATTGATTACAATTACAATTACTTTGCAAAGTATTCATGATTACTTTATGATTACATGTGATTACATTATACAAGTGTACAGAATGAAAGTGCAAAATCTCAATATTCAAAAAGACTAAATTCATACCTAAATCAGCAAATAATTGGTGGCTTACATGTGTGCTAATAGGTAAGACTGAAATAATTTCTGAAGAACTTGACTTACTTTTTAATCTGAACAAATTTTATTTAGCAATCTGCAGTTACGTATAAGTTAGAGGCTATGAAGAGAAATCTTCGCAATTAAGAACCTGAAGCGAGCGTAGCGAGCGGAAGGTTCTTAATTGCGAAGATTTCTCTTCATAGCCTCTAACCGGCTTAGTGTTTGCCCCATATAATAAACTGATCCTGGTCTGTCCTGTTTTCCAACATCTTTCAGATAATCTTTTTTGAGCGATATTTCGATATTTTGTGTTTAAAAAAAAAACAACGAAAAAATGATAAATAAAAAAAAAATCCCAAAATGACCACTCTCCAATGTACTTTGATTATAGTAATGATGCAACCTCAAAACATGATGCAATATCATGACTGTCCCAAAATAGCTTGGAGAGGAGGGCTTAATTAGAATACTGCTTTTAAAGTATTTGTCATGCTGTCATTTAGCTTGGAGAGGAGGAGCATAATTAGAATACTGCTTCTAGAGTGAGTGTCGTGCTGTCAGTCATGATTTGCGTTCAGATGACTTTGCACATTCCCATTCATTCAGTTTTTGGAGCTCAAACATGGCTGGTCACTTTGATTCTCCTTTGTTGAATGAGGATTATTTTCTTCTCTTTACACAAATCATAGTTGTTTGATTTGTGTTACGAGATGCATCTTATTACAGAGGACAGTTTACATATAAGAGGAGTATTTTGTGATTTTATTTCTCCATTTAAAAAAGGTATGTTGTAGATATTCATTAGAACTGCCTTTTCAAGGCAATTCTAACAAATATTTACAACATGCTGTAAAACAATGCTGTGGGTACCTATAGAACTGCCTCGTCGAGGCGATTCTAATAAGTATCCACATGTTTTTACAGTTTAAAAAATAATGTTATGGTTTGCCATAGAACCGCCTCGTCGAGGTGGTTCTAAGGAGTAACCATAAAACACATTTTTATGGAGAATACTGCCAAATACTCCCTTCATCTGTCCCTCTGTAATGAGAAAAACCCTCATTCGAGAAATCTACATTGACTTCTAAATCAATTTGACCTGTCATTTTGAAGCTATTTTTAGACATGGCAAGCCACAGAAGACTGTACATTTCTGATCACTTGAATTTTCAAGTCTTCGGTAGATTTATTGGTGAAGACTCACTTCATGGATAAGTGATGAGTCTACACCAATAAATCTATTGAAAATTTGAAAATTCGGGTGATCTGATTGGTTTATTATCTGGGGCAAACACTAAATGTAATGAGCATGCAATGACTGTATGCTATTTATGAAGTTTGAGAAATATAAGTAAATGCTATGTGTCAGTTCCTAAGTGTAAAGCACATGCTTCAATATTTTACCTTTTATCTCAAACATCAGAAATATGTTTCCAATGTCATAAAATTGCTTGTGAAAGGTAAGACTTTGTGCTAAAAATAGCACAAAACATGAAACTGGCAATATCTCAGTAACCCCTGAATGGATTTTGGTGAAATTTGTGGCAAAATGATTCTTGCATTGAGGTGTTTCAAAAGTAAATATATAAACACCAGGCAAGTTGGCCTCTGTTACTAAAAGTAGCAAAATGTGAAAATGAGAAATTCTCAGTGGAATTGGACCAATTTTGTATCAGAATGGTTCCGTTGCACAATAGCCAGGTGAGCGATATCAGGCCCATTTGGGCCTCTTGTTAGGGTATTAGACTTTAAGGTGGTGTCATGGAGGTATTGGACTTCAAGAGGGTGTGTTTAAAAAACTTTTAAGTCGGTGTGATTGAAGTATTGGAGAACTAGGTGTGTTTTAGGGAATTTAATAAGACTTTATATTGGTGTCATTTAGGTATTGGACTTCAAGAGAGTGTGTTATATGGTATATGACTTAAAGTTGGTGTGATTGAGGTAGCAGAATTCAAAAGAGTTACAGGGTATATGACTTAAAGTTGGTATCATTGAGGTATTGGACTTCCAGAGAGCGTGTTTTAATTAGGGTATAAGACTTTAAGTTGGTGTCATTGAGGTTTTGGACTTCAAGAGAGTGTTTTGTAGGGTATAAGAATTTAAGTTGGTGTGATTGAGGTATTGGAATGCAAAAGAGTGTGTTATAGGGTATATGACTTTAAGTTGGTGTCAATGAAGTATTAAACCTCAAGAGAGTATTTTTAGGGTATAAGACTTTAAGTTGGTGTCATAGAGGTATTTGACTTCAAGAGGGTGTGTTTTAGGTTATAATAATTATGTTAAGTTGATGTGATTGAGGTATTGGACCTAAAAAATTCAGTATGGTTTAGGGAATTAAACTTTAATTTGGTGTCATTGAGGTATTAGACTTTAAGAGAGTGTGTTATATGGTATATGACTTAAAGTTGGTTTGATTGAGGTATTGGACTTCAAATTGTGTGTTATAGGGTATATTGCTTTGAGTTGGACAGGTGTCAGTGAGGTATTAGACTTCAAGAGCATGTCTTTACAGTTTAAGACTTTAAGTTGGTGTCATTGAAGTACTGGACTTCAAGAGGGTATGTTCTAGGTTATATATAAGATTTCAGGTTGGTGTGATTGAGGTATTGGACCTCAAGAATTAGGTGTGTTTGAGGGAATTAGTCTTTAAGTTGGTGTCATTGAAGTATTGGACTTAAATGGGGGGTTCATAGAATTGGACTTCAAGAAAGTTGGCCTTTTTAGTTGGTGTCATAAAAGTACATGTATTGGATTTTAAGTTACAAGGTGTCTTTATTGGTATTGGACTTGATCAAGTGAGTAGGCAGTGGTTGATTTTGTTGGGTTGAACAACTAAGTATCTGGTGAACCAATGCGGAACAAAGGGTGAGGGTTGATCGACCACAAACGGGTTAAGATCCCCTCCCAGTAATTCCGTTACTGGCTGTGCCATTAGGCAGCAGTTCTGTATTGGTTCTTCTTGGTTGTTTTATGTATTGTTAGTTGCTATGTCTGTTATTGATATATTGTTTGTGATGTCCAGGCTAGCCAGTTGACCACCTTCATGGGAAATGGCTGTTTGCATGGCTGCTGCTGCTGTTGTCTTTGGTGATGACTTAAGTTTTGTATTGTCTCTTTCCCACATGGTGTCTTGGGTTGGATCTAGAATTGAATTGTGTCAGTTCCTAAGAGCTTTCCTCCTAACCTTTTTTTATTTTTTACACCGTAAATCTACTGACAATATAACCTTGAGAAATAAAAAAAAAGATACACACAAAGAAACAAAAACAACAATAAAGAAAAACACCTAAAATAAGGTCATTTAATTAAGCAAATATGGTAGTCTACTAATTACTTGTAGGGTAATTAATGCTATCTCAACTTCTTGATAGTTTCAAAAGGCAGAACAAAGGACTGTCTGGCTGTTAATACAAAAGGCTTTAGTTTCTCTACACAGGTACAACAAAAATAGCTGCTAAAGATTAGTTTGCATGATATGACTCTCCTATAACTTTTGAGCTGTCCTGAACCAGAGTCTACTGGTCAGACTTTTGATATGCCCGAATAAGTACCGAAAGGCGGTCGTTGCTAGTGTTGGCTTTGTTGAAATTGAGTAGAGACTGTTTAATTGCTAAAGTTTCTTTCTATAGCAAGTTTTACATGAAAAATCAAATATTGTATGCCAAAAAGGTATTCAGGTTAAAGGATCTACCATGGTTGGATGGTGTGGATAGAAAAATTTGTCACTTATAATCAATGTTTGTCTTCACTCAGCAAGCCTCATGATGGCTATCAGTGAAAATCATGACAGATATTTCTATCCACACCACACACCCATGAAAGATACTTATATTGACCATGATGAAATGCTGTAGACCTGAAGATTAGGTGTGTCATAATTATACCCGCGTTATTTCAAGAGTTTGTATGAAATTATATAGCTTCTGATATTTCGTCCATATGTCAGTCTGTCCATTCCTGTATTTAGTTTGCATGCCTGACTTGTATCCCTTAACAGTTTTGCACTCTTTGTATGTTTGACTTTATGTATTATGCTGGGGGTATACATCAGAGGCCCTGCTCTCTTGCTGTAAGTTGCAGACAGAAATTTAAGGCCTCTTCAGAATGAGTTGAGAAATACAAATACCCTACCATTAACTGGGGCAGATGGGAGATTAATGATTATAAGTGTCCAAATACATAAGTATACATTAGCGTATTTAAGTAAACACGGGGTATAATCGATTCCGCTAATTTTCCCTTCCTGCAGAGATTGTACATCATATTTGGCTTCCGCCGAGACTGTCCGCGATTTCTTGCTTCCTGTCGAGACTTCTGTACATGATGAATGGCTTCCTGCAGAGACTGTCCACGTGATTCTGCTTCCTGCTGAGGCTCTCGGCAGGAAGCAGAGTCATGCGGACAGTCTTGGCAGGAAGCCATTTCTTGAGGACAGTAGTCCCTGCAGGAAGCAAAAGTTCGCGGACAGTCTCGGCGGAAGCCAAATATGATGGACAGTCTCTGCAGAAAGCGAAAATTGGCGGAATTGATTATACCCTATGGTAAATACAGTATATGTATAAGGTTATCTAATGATATAGACAAAAACTATTTTTTATATATCATTTCAGATGAAAGTACATAGAGAGACAGGATGACCACTGTCCGTAAGGGGAGTGCTGAAAGGACGAACATTCCCCATACACGTCTGGAACAGGAGGGACTAATATGGGAACAGTACTATGAACAAGGGAGAAAACTTGGTCAGGGAGCGTTCGGTAAAGTCCATTTGGCAACAAACAAAAATACTGGAGTTCAGTGGGCTATAAAGACTGTAAATAAAGATAAAGTAAGAGACTTTTGTATAATCCCCATTCAGTAGAATGTCTCAAACAGGCTTTGGACCATGAAAATTAGTTTCAACCAAAGCTAGTTCTAGCCATGCATAATTAGTTTCTATGTAAATAGACCTCTGAGGACCCAGGAACGAGCCCTAGTCAGGCAGGGCTAACAAACAATCAGGTTCTACTGTAGTTGCTAGATGTCCCCTCAAAAAAGTGGAGTTCTTAGGATATTTCTTGAAAAAGTATTAGTTATAGTAATATATCATGGTTTGTTAGCCTGTAGGAGGAGATGATACAAATGCTTTAGCGACAAACCATTTAATACCCTCATAAGTATAGCCCTTGCACATAACAAAATGTTTGATGCTAAAGTTTTGCTTTTTCTCAGCCAAGGGTGGAATATTTTTTTGGAATTTTGACTAAAAGCATTGCATTGCATGACTGCTGTCAGTAGGCCCACTCTGTCAGGGCAGGAGTAAATTCTTACCTTTAAGAGCTGGCCCTTATGGAGAGGGAATGCAGGCATGAAAATGACAGAGTTGCTTCCCCTGAAGTACACCAGTTTGTCTTAGGAAATACAGGAAGAGATTTTGTTGTCACACTGGCATTTGCATGAGTGTCAGGTTAGCGAGAGTCTGTGCTAGTGTCTGCATTGGCACATGCAGTTTTGATGCTTTGTAGTTTAAAGTAACTTAAACTATATCATTGGCAAACAGATTGTAAGGCAAGCTGTCTTGTCCAGTGACTGTAAAGCAAGCTGTCTTGCCCAGTGACAGATCTCATAAGGGGCTGGCATAGGATGTATTGTTTGGGTGGGCTTGGACAATGCCATCATGACAAGATCAGTATTGTGAGCGTTTTTCTTGTGTATTGATTTTGCAAGGGAAAGAAATTCCTTTCATTGCTTGGTAAAAGACTGTAGGTATTTGAAGAAGTTTGAGCAAATTAAGTCTAGAAGACCTTGATGTACAAGTATACTGTTATGTCAGATAGTTACAAATATTATGTTTTGTGTTTAATTTATTTCATGTCTGTTTATTCAGTGCATCTAAGTAAATATAAGCAGAGAATGACATGTATTGTTATCACCCTGTATTGGGACACTGTGAATTATTGACAATTTCTATATGTAACTTGTCCATCTTTGACTTAACAGATGTTGATTAATGCAACATCAGGGAATGTATAAATAATGTGTGGAATTGCAAACAGTGCAGACTCTGATCAGACTGCTCTGAGGAGCAGTCTGATCAGAGTCTGCACTGTTTGCCCAAGCACAGAAGTTATAGAGTAATATCTAATTTAGAAATATTCTTCTTTTCATTTCAGGCCGGTAGTTCAGCAATTAAGTTATTGGAACGAGAGGTAGCAATTTTAAAGCGAGTGTCACATAAAAACATTATTCAACTTAATGAAGTCTTTGAAACGTCAAAGGTAAGAGAGTTTGAAGGCATTTAAAGGCAGCAGATAAGTGAAACTTTCAGGTAATAAAACTGAGCTCGGTACTAACATACATTGCGGGGTCTGATAGAATCGCATTATTTTTGGTGAATGTGAAACTAAGATGTAGCAAATACAGACAAAAATAAAGATTCAAGTGATTATTTTAAAGTAGTTGAGGTCAGTTTACTTGCCCATATTAGTTTAAGTGATCCAATTAGTGTTGGTTGTTATAAATTTTGAATAAATACATTCAATAGAAAATTTGTCATTTGCATGTAATCCAAAAGTTGCAAATATGGGGAAAATAACGAAAACAGTGTACAGTACAAGCCAGTTACCTCACCCTGTATGACAAAGTCTCATTGTTGCTACCATGTCAAGAAATAGAAAGGAAAAATTATTACATCTATGCTATTAGCTCTGGACTGCAGTTTGTGAAATCTGGTGACTTTCTAGTGACATTTGTTAAATTAGCGAGACTCTTCAAGGTTTCTCCAAAGCTTATATAATAAGGTTTAATACCTTTTGTTTCAATGCTTATATGCAAGAAACAAATATACTGGTATATAGTAGTTTAGTGCTTCATAAAATATAAAACTGGATGGAAAACATTTTATGAAAGTAGAACAAGAACTTTTAGAAAATTTTGGCTTCCAGAAGGGCAAAATTAAGTGCATGGATAATTCTGGTTCAGAATTGTACGAGAGAAAATATCTCATTGAGCCATTTCATGCAAGAAATTCTCAATTCTCATTGAGAATTTTTGGTACTATCCATTATAAAATTGCATTTTTGTTTGAAATTTTTTCTCCAACTGAACAGATTTTGGTGAGATTTTTGGTAACAAAATAGAGCAAATCTCCAAATCTCACCAAAAATGATCCCTGAATGGATAACTATGAGACACTTAATGCACCCTTTAACATTATTTTAGTCTTAAGATCTATTGAAAGGTGAGAATGAAAGGCTGTGTGTGTGGACCCCCATTTATGGTTGAAGAGAACTTCACCTCAAGCAGGAGTTGAACTGAGACTGCTAAGGCTTGACCTACTGAGCTTCTGGGGCTCCACAGTAATGAGGCCTAGTATACAGTATATGAGCTGTGAACGAGAAAACCAACATTGTGGTTGTGCACCCAGTGCAGAATCTGATCAGCTGGGGCATCTGCCCAGTCTGATCAGATTCTTTGCTAAGCACTTATAGGGTAGCTAAGGGTCTAAGTTAGCGCCATGTGGACATCAAAGGCTCTGATTATATTTGGCAGATGTCCAGGCTGATCTGAATCTGCACCAGGCGCACAACCACTTTGAACCACTTTGTTGGTTTTGTCATGACGGGGCTCATATTATAAAATTCTTCTGTTTCAGCGAATGTACCTAGTAATGGAGTTCTGTGAAGGAGGAGAGTTGGCTGATATTCTCAAGGAGAAAAAATACTTCATGGAAAGTGAAGTTAAAATTATCACCAAAGAACTGGCTAGTGCAATCGCTTATTTACATAAAAATGGTGAGTATTCTTGCTGTGCTGTGTTTCATATATATATATACCATATTCATTTGTCTATAAGATGAGGTTTTTTCTCTTTCCAAATACCCCAAATTATTATGTAAATCAGTTGTGTGTAACTTGGCTATTCGATAGGTTTTTCTCTTCCAAAACAATCTCAAACATCTAGATCCATCTTGTAAGATGGTTCTAGATTTCTTGGATTGTTTCGAAGGGAAACACCTCTCTCTTATAACCAAATAAACAGGGAGCAAAAGTAAAGTCGTGAGAATTCAGAGATGACCTGAAGAGGGAACACCTTATGCCATGTGTGAATACAGAAAATACTAAAATCAACCTGAGTGAGCTTTAATGCAAATGTTTATCAGCGGTTTTCACATTATTGAATTCCTAAGGTCTACTCGTATCCGAGTAGTTCTTGTCATTTTTTTCTAACAGTTTCCTGTTTTCTCACAAACAAGCAGGTTTTCTTTCAGTTTGCGGTAGTTGTGAATTGTGTACCTAATAACTCTGGTTTCGACACTCACGTCATGAATTTATTTATAGAATTGAACCTCAGGGAGAGATCATTATTTGATATGCTATCACGCACAGACAACGTTACGTCCAGAAGCAGTTCTCGTCATGTTGCTTTTGAGCTCGATTTTAAAATAAATATAAAACCCATTTTGCTGTTGTACCTATATAATGATTTTTGACATCTTATTCATGTAACAAAGTCCGTTCGTGTGCCGAATGCGCTCAATTTTTTTAATGAGGTCACAGCAGACGAAAACAAACACAAAACTGAGACGAAGAGTTTGTCTTGTTCACGAGGCTACTGAAAACGATAAATCATGACTGGGTCAGGTTTGCTATTTTAATATTTTTGTGTTTTTCCTGCAATGTTGACTTACATTCGGAATTTGTTTGCAAAGTAGACACAATATTGGAAAACCTGACCCAATTAAGAGAGGTCAGCACGTGGCTTGAACGTGCTCACGTAAATGCCCCTGACGTAATCACGCGACTTTGCGAATCCAAAAGAGAAAAAACGGCATTTATATATACACAGCTCGATATCTTGATGAGTTTTTGCACTAGTTTGACCAAATGTATCATAAACTTAGGATTAAGGCAGTTGAAGTGAAGAAAAAATACGCGACAAACTCGTTTTAAGCAGAATGACGAGAACTACTAGCTGACGAGATCTACTTGGATACGAGTACATAGAACTGGCCCGGAGGTTATAAAACATGAGTTCATCAGCTTGTGCAGACTGATCTGAGTTATCCGTTTTTATACATGACCCAAAGTACTTTCCACCATATGCCACCATTTTAGATTTACAGATCTCCTAGTTTGAAATGTTTTAAATCCCTCCATGTAAGAAATTGGACATACTGATTTCAGTGTAGCTCTCCTCAGGGTTGACACCCTCAGGGTACTTGTGTAACACCCTGTCAAGATACTGGCGGATTCTTTCCAAACTTGCCTCAGAACTTTATTGACACTGGCCAAAGGTGATTTTGTATTGGTGACCTTGACCCATTTTTGAGGTTGACAAAAGTTAAAAAGTAAAATTTTGCCCAGTATAGCTTAATTGCAGTCTATATCATGCTATAGATTATTGGGGAAGTATGGAAATACTGTCGATAGATGGACGGGCGACTTGTGGTTTCACATTGTTTTTAACAGTGTTTAAGCCATATCTCGCCAATGTAGAAATACAATAGAACTCTGTTTATGGTTGGAAAGAATTGTGCCTCTAGCTGGGTTCGAACCTAGACTGCTACATTGGAAGGCCAAAGCTTAATCACTGAAATACTGGAACTCCTAATTATTGTATAAACTCAACATTTCATGGAATTCTTTCACTCATTCCCAGAGTGATATAAAAACAGTTTGTCTTGATACCAGTGCAGTATTGCTGCAAAATATAGATTGTGCATCAATACCCATGTACTTTTTATTGGTGTCACATTATTTGTGTCAGATAGAATAATGTCACCAGAGCAATTTAGATCCAATTAAAGATACAATAAACCATCAAAATGCATCTGATTTGCACAAGAAACACATAAAATCTATCCTATCAGATCAGACCAGTCTATTTTTGAACAAGTTCTTGTTGTTTAGATTCTTTGCTGTCTAGTGATGATAAGAACCCTAAGTTTCAGGACAGATGTCTTAAAAAACAGTGTAGACCCAGATCGGACTGCTCCTAAGGAGCAGTCTGATCTGGATCTGCCCTGTTTCGTGACAGATTTATAAAACAGCCCCTTAAGAAACGGGCAAATAAACTTCTTTGTAATTTAAATAATGAAATGTCCATGACAGAAAATGGTTGAAGGTGTTCAAAAATTTTGGGGTGATCACGATATATTCATTTGATTGGACAGTGATTAAGACCTGTAATGGTTGGCGTATATCAGGTGTGAAATCATCAATTGATTTAGAGTTTATGGATAGATATTTGCGTTTGATGACATACGTATTTAGAGTGACTCTTGGCCGTTCATAGTTGATTTTCTTAGATTCATAGTCAAATTTTCCGTAATACATTGCCTTAAGATATTATAGATCAAATATCAAAAACAAGATTATAAAAAACTTTGGGTAGGTAAAGACAGCCATATGTCTGCATATAGGTATTACCCAAAATATTTGGATAGTAATATATTTGTGTAAGCAGTGTAAATCACCATCAGACTGACCCTGAAGTACCATATTTATTTGGCTATAAAAAAAAAAAACATTTTTCCATCTCTGGAATGACCTCAAATATCTAAATCAGTCTTATGAAGTTCTGCTGTGAGATAGGGTTTTCCTTTCTAAAACAATCACAAAAATCTAGATCCGTCTTACAATAGCTCCATATAGGTTTTTAGGAGTTCAGTCTTATAGTGATTGAAGTATGGAAGCTAGATCAGAACCTCTGTATTTGTCAGTAGTTTTATTGTTATTTTTCGAAATGAAACAGAAGCTTCCTCTCTGGGAGAGGAGCTAGATCTGATGTTTTTGTCCAGAATAGTTTTTTGTCTGTCCATCAGTCTATTTATCACAAAATCATGTCCAGCCTGTACCTTTAAAATGGTTGAAAGCATTTCAGCTGATTTTTTGGTACACTTTAATACCAAGCATCATCAGAGGATGCAAAGAGCAGGGACAATAACTCTACTGTACTTGCATTTGTTACAGAATTATGCCCCTTTGATAGTTTTTATGCAGAGATCATGTACGTGAAAGCATTACCATGAAACTAGGTATGAATACATAGCGTCGTCAGAAGATATGCAGAAAAACAAGAACAATAACACCTTTTTTCAGTTCTAATGAGGTAAAGTCGATTTTTTAATGTTCCATAGGGAAATCATATCTGCTTGAAGGCGAAAACATTTATGATATTCTTATATCATAATTTAATAAAAAGCATTTAGGATATGAAACATGGCCCAGCTATAAACTAGTTGTCTTGGACTTATCATAAAAGACTGTCCTTGTTGGGAGCTTGCTGTTTTAATAAGATATTTCCTTAACTATTGATTATTCCAGGTCTTGTCTTTTATCAGCTTCATATGATATGTCGAAAGCAAATCAAAAGCAAGCCAAGCAAATCAAAAATTACATTTATGACCCTTTCATTATCATGTCTGTAAAATTTGCTTTGTAAACTTGAGCAGGTCAATTAAAAAGGTGCATTTATCAGCCAAAAATCAATGTGTCAGATGCTGGAAGCAATATCTAAAGTCTTTGAGCAAGTTACAGATCTATGCAGAGCAATCAACAGTCTATCATGACCACAGCAGACTCTTTAGCCTTGCAAAATTTTACCAGCTGCTGATAATTTAAGATTACATGACAATTTTGTAACCTTCTTATCAGGGGGTCTACAAATTATTTCCTTTAAGAGATGATCCCATTGAGAAGGGGGACAAAAATAAACAATGCAGAGTTGATTTCCCTGAAAGTATACCCATTCATGTTAAAGATAAAGTTAACTTGTCTAAATTTTAAGGAAAATTGAGCCGCAACACGAGAAAACCAACAAAGTGGTTGTGTCCCCAGCGCAGACTCAGACTAGCCTGGGTGTCCACACAGTCCGATCAGACTCTTTTCTAAGGGCTTAAAAGGTAGGTAAGGGTCTAAGCTACCTCCATGCAGACTGCGAAGACTCTGATCAGACTGGGGGGATGCCAAGGCTGATCTTAGTCTGCGCTGGGGGCACAACCACATTGTTGGTTTTCTCTTGTCGGGGCTCAATTGTGTAATAAGTTGAGGTGTTGCATGTTTTGATGTTCTTGTAGTCTTAGATTATCGAGCAGTCTTTTCATACCTTGGACTCATTTACTTCTCTATCTCATCATAAAATGTATCCACTTGCAATAAAACCAAAAATTTTTATGTCATATTGTTAAAGCTGAAGTATTTTTTTACTGCCTATTGATTTTATTGAAAGGGTTTGACACATAAAAAACTTCTCAATTAAACTGAGAACCGAAAAGCCTTGTTATCATTTATTGAGTGATTTCTGGCCCTTATCGCCTTGATATTGTATAAATCTGCCTGCCTATACATTCTTTATCATGATAGATTGAGAACAGTCAATTGTTTAATGCCTTTAGACCTACATTTCTCAAATGAGTGCATATGAATTGGGCTCACCTTGATGACCGTAAATATTTGTACAAATGGTGTAGACCATGAACAGAAGGAGCAGTCTGATCAGGGTCCATACAGTTTGCCATTTCCATTAGCAATTTCTGGAACATTACAGGATAGTTGATATAGTTTGATATAGTCAAAACAAGTTATCAAAGGGTATGATTTCCGTAATTAGTAAAGTGTCACAATAATTTGGGTAAAATCCTTAATTTATCTTTTAATAGTGGATTGATTGCTACAAGGCAAGAAATTAATTTAAAATGCTCAATGCAATTTTATCAGCAAAGGAAAGGTAAAAGCTGTAAGGGGAGATAAACTACAAGGAACTGTAATTACTGTAGACATTGGGACACAACACCTTAGTCGTTGCCATGATTTCAATAAAAAATTGTACAAATTAATTTTACAAGTGACTGACAAGCCCAGTGATGTGTTCGAAATTGCTGACAGATAGCAGATATTGCATACATATATCAGACTGTCTTAGAATCTGATCAGGATCTTCACTGCCTGCTCAGGAATTTATGCTCCAATATTTACAGTTTGTATGGCAAAACTTCAAGAAAATGTGGCCCATCTTGGTAAACCCTGTCTTAAAATATTTTAAGGCTACCGTGTCCTGCATGTGCCTTGACTAGCCTACACTCTGGCAGGCTGGTCACCCTGTTTCACATTCTTTACTGTCTAGTTATGTTCCTGGCAAGTTTAACATGAAAGCAGTCGTGGGGTTACAAAATGCCTTAAGGCAGATTTTGTCGTGACAGAGTTTGTCCTGACTCAACTTTAAAGTGAGACATGCTGTGAACTGACTTCAACCCAGAGCTTATTCAGACCTTTACTGTTGTTAACATGTTAAGCCTGCTGTTGCTAAAAAGTCTTTCATCACAGGGTATAATCGATTCAGCTATTTTCGCTTCCTGCAGAGACTGTTCATCATATTTGGCTTCCACTGAGACTGTCCGCAAACTCTTGCTTCCTGCAGAGACTTTCTGTCCTCGAAAAATGGATTCCTGCCGAGACTGTCCGCGTGACTCTGCTTCCTGCCGAGACTCTCGGCAGGAAGCAGAATCACGTGGACAGTCTCTGCAGGAAGCCATTTATCATGTACAGAAGTCTCGACAGGAAGCAAGAGTTCGCGGACAGTCTCGGCGGAAGCCAAATATGATGTACAGTCTCTACAGGAAGCGAAAATTGGCGGAATCGATTATACCCTGTGTTCATTTTGAAAGAGAACAGACTCAAAGTAAAGATGTGGTTGAGTGGTGAGACTGCTTGGCTATTGGCAAAAAGTTTGCCTCAGGAGCAGACTGATGAGGATATTCACCAGAGCTCTAGATAAGAATAAGATGGAGTATTTGGTTATAATCAGGGATAATTATAGTTATTTCTGCATAAAAACATATGTTGTGTCCCCTTATCTGAACCGTCTTGATTAGACATATGGTTTCAATGAGAAATAAAAAAATTATAATTCAATTATCATCAAATACCCCTCTTATCTAGAGCTCTGGTTCACCGACTGTCTTGATTCTATGAAAACTTCCTCCATAAATGATGACAGACCAGTCCAAACTTAAAGACTAAGTAAAAAAAATCACGGAATTAATGATGGTTGAAGTCAACCTGGTAAAGGTGATAGCTGGTGCTGAGCTAAATTCAAAATCATATTGCAACACTGTCTTTTGCCTAGACTTTTCCTGGTTGGTACATGGAAATCTGTGCAAGTTGGATTGCAGTTAAAAGAACATTTTTATTTTTTCATTTTTGTATCTTTCCAGATATAGTACATAGAGACTTAAAGTTAGAAAATATTCTTGTTAAAAAACTCCCAGATGCCACAAATCCTGAAGATAAGTTACAAATCAAGGTAAGTAATAGATGTGTTGAAAGAAAGGATAAAAGAAAAAAGAAAAACTTAAGAATTCATCAACTCTAAGCCTGAAGTATAACCCAGGAATAACCACAAAGAAAGAGTACAGCCAGTCTGCCAGTCCAGGCCACTGAAACATTGTTAGAGGAATAGATTTTGTTTAGGTTTCAGGAATTTCCATGCTCAGCTTACCCATTCAGCCCAAGTACTGAAGCAAAATCATGAATACTAATTCATTGTACTGTACAGATTGTAAAAACAGTTATTCACAGGGTTTATGTTACAGTCCAAAAACCAACTGGTCCACAGGACCAGCATGGACATGATTTAACTGGTCCTCTCGGTGTTTCTGCTGGTTTTCATTATAACCTTTATGCAATAAACATAAAAATTAGTTGGTCTGGAGGACCAGCTGATACAGAAATCAGCTGGTCCTGCCCAAAAATCACTGGTCCCGGACCAACGGACTAATGGTTAATAAAACCCCTGTATTCAGAACATTGACTTTTGAAAGTCTTCTTTTACAGGTTACAGATTTTGGTTTATCTATAACAAAGAGTGGTGTAGGACATGATAATATGATGCAAGATTTCTGTGGCACTCCAAGTTATATGGGTAAGACATTGTTTTCTTCTAAATATCTTTTATGCCAGCAAACCCCTTTCAAAAGTGTTGTGATTTTTTTACGCCTGTCTTGAAAAAACGGACGTATTATGTCTGTCCGTCCGTCATCATTCTTGTGCACTCCATATCTCAGTAACCGTTTGAGATATCTTCATGAAATTTTGTAGGCAGATATGTTAGGATGGGGCAAAGTGTCGCTTACAGTAATAGTTGCTCCCCTTTGTAAATTTCCAAATTATGCCCCTTTGTTTTGTTTTTTAGCTCACCTGAGCCAGAGGCTCCGGGGGGAGCTTATAGTATGGTCAGGCTCCGTCGTCCGTCGTCGTCCGTCCGTCCACAATTTCAAACGACTTCTCCTCTGAAACCGCTGGGCCGATTGTAACCAAATTTCATATAGAGCCTCCTGGGACCTTAGGAACAAAAAGTTGTTCAAACGGTCTTGGTCACATGACCAACATGGCCGCCATGCCCATATATGGTAAAAACCTAAAAAAATCTTCTTCTCCAGAACCAGTAGGTTGATGGCCTTGAAACTTGGTATGTAGCATCGGGTACGGGAGTACTACCAAGATTGTTCAAATTATGACCTTGGGTTGACCTTGACCTTTTTTACGGTAAGGTCAAATTTGCTTCCTTGTGCTTTTATATGGCAAAATGCTAGAACATAAGATATCTTGGAAACTGTTGAAGATTTTGGGATAAAAATTGGTATCTACAGTCATCTTAATGAGTACATGAAGATTTATGAGTACAAGAGGTCAAGGTCATTCTTTGACCTTTGACCCAGAACTGTCATATTTTGACAATTCCAAACAATCTCCTCAAAACCCCTGGGCCAATTGAAACCAATTTCATATAGAGCCTCCAGGAGTTGAGGGAACAAAAACTTATTCATACGGTCCAGGTCACATGACCAACATGGCCGCCACGCCCATATATGGTAAAAACCTTTAAAAATCTTCTTCTCAAGAACCAATTGACCGATGGCCTTGAAACTTGGTATGTAGCTTTGGGTACTCGAGTACTGTCAAGATTGTTCAAATTATGACCATGGGTTGACCTTGACCTTTTTTACGGTAAGGTCAAATATGGGAAAATGCTAGAACATAAGATTTCATGGAAAGTTTTGAAGAGATATGCCTAAGAATTGGTATATACAGTTATCTTAATGAGTACATGAAGATTTGTGAGTACAAGAGGTCAAGGTCATTCTTTGACCTTTGACCCAGAACTCTCATATTTTGACAATATCAAACAATCCCCTAAAAAAACTGGGCCAGTTATAACGAAATTTCATATAAAGCCTCCAGGGATTGAGGAAATGAAAATTTGTTCAAACAGTCCAGGTCACATGACCAACATGGCCGCCAGGACCATATATGGTTAAAACCTTTAAAAATCTTCTTCTCCAGAACCAATCGACCGATGGCTTTGAAGCTTGGTATGTAGCATTGGGAATTCCAGTACTACCAAGATTGTTCAAAATAATGACCTTAGGTTAACCTTGACTATTTTACTGCAAGGTCAAATGTGGGAAAATGCTAGAACATAAGATTTCATGGAAAGTTTTGAAGATATATGCCTAAAAATCGGTATATACAGTCATGTTAATGAGTACATGAAGATTCATGAGTACAAGATGTCAAGGTCATTCTTTGACTTGTGACCCAGAACTCTGTCATTTTGACAATATCAAACCATCTCCTCAAAAGCCCCTGGGCCAATTTTGAAACCAAATTTCATATAGTGCCTCCAGGGGTGAAGGGAATGAAATTTTTTTTCAAACGTCCAGGTCACATGACCAACATGTCCTCCATGCCCATATATGGTTAAAACCTTTAAAAATCTTTTTCACCAAAACCAATTGACTGATGGCCTTAGAGTAACTAACCCTAGAGTACTGAGGCTGAATGGACCCAGGTGAGCTACAGGACCAATGGTCCTCTTGTTTACCCTTCTGGTCTTGTGCGCGCCATAACTAGATACCCGTTTGGGGTATCTTTATGAAACTTTATAACGATGTGTGTGAGGGTCCGAGGATGTGTTGCGTATAACAATGATTGATCTCCCTTTCTTCATTTTGGAGTTGCATCCCTTTGATTAGATTTTTTAAGCTATTTTTGTGTATACTAATATTGTGCATTCAATAACTAAGTAACCATTTGGAATATCTTGATGATTGATTTTATTGATTGATTTGATGCTTAACGCCCACGGTAAACAGCTATGGTCATGTCGGGACGGTCAGTTAACCTAACTACACTATTACTGGGCAGGCTTAGACCTCCTAAGCGGTTAACCAGTACTAAGTGCACATACTCTCGCCAGTTCTTGACAATATCTTGATGAAACTTTATAGCAATGTGCATGATCACAAGTTGGTGTGTCACATATAAGAATGGTTGTTCCTCCTTGCTTAATTTCGGAGTAACCTCCCTTCGATTATTTTTTTTTCAGGCTAGCCCCATTCCCCCATTCATTCAGTAACTCCTTAACCCTTTGAAATATTTTAATGAAACTTTCTGGGAATGTGTGTAATAATGGGGCAATATATCATGAGCATGAACCAAAACTCTTTCTTACTGACTTCCTGAATTATCTGCCCTTGCATCAATTTCCATTTTACTCCGTAACTCCTAAACCGTTGGAAAGATTTTAACAAAACTTTATGCTGATGTGTGTATTGTCAAGGGAATATATTATGACCAAAAATGGTACTGTAGTTTACTTAGTTTATGAATTATCTCCCCTGTTGACTTCAGCATTTTTCAACTTCAGAGCTGCTTCACCCTGGAAGCTGATATTTGGTATACTAATAGTAATTGATGTCTTAGATGTTTTAATAATATTGCAGTCATTAATTACAGAGTTGTTTCCCCTGTTTGTCTGCCTATCCATCCTTCTGTAAACAATCTTGTTCATTCTGTAACTCGTTCATGACACTGAAACGGGCGTATTATGCGCCGCTTGTGAAGCTCTTGTTTGCAGTGTTATACTGATTCCCTGACCTTGTGTTTTTGGCTGAGCCAATACTGTGCCTTGTGCTTGTTGACCATGGATTGCAGCTATAGCCCAAGCAACAGTGGTATTTAAAACAAGGTTTTATGAATGATTGTCAGCCTATATCTGTCTAGCAAGTTTTGCATGTTTGGAAACTGATTAGCTTGCACATCACAGGTATGGAAATTGATATTGAATATTCCTGCACAGAATCATCTTTATTATATCTTGCTTATGAGCTTGAGGCATTAGTATATAATAAGAAAAGATAACAGCAACTTTCTCTAATCAGTAGGAGACTTTAAAGTGCAAGTAATTGCTACCTCATGTTCCACCATAACATAAGAGAAAATTGGGTTGCAGGGTTGGGGGAAGCAGAATGCTTTGTCATGTTCCAAAGATTTCAGCGTTATACTTTACTTTTGCAATCAGCTAGGAACATTTTTGTGTATGCTCATTAATGGTAAATATAAAATGTATGTTATGCAGATCTGCTTAAGTGTAAAACATACATTTATACTTGGCATCATGAAAATGTATTAGATAAGTCACTGCCAGTCTTCTTATGTTGTTGCCTGTCAGTTTATTGTTTTCTTTCTCTCTTAATTTCAGCTCCAGAAATTATTGATAATAAAACTTACAGTCAACAGTGTGATGTATGGGCATTAGGTGTTATGGTATATACATTGTAAGTAATCATTCCTGTTACTGTCAATCCAAGATGGACATTGTATGTCATGATCACATGACTATCACATTAAAATAGCTTGTCTTTCACAAGAAAATAATCTCAAGCCAAATAAGAAAATCAGCTGTTTCTCAGGTCTCAGAAGTCTGAACTTAAGAACAAAAAGTGTAGTTACCCAACACTTACGTCCTTCGGCTATATCAAATGCTATCATTTTATAAAGTGAAGCCATTTACCAGGACACTGTGGAAAACTGACCAAACAGTCATTTTTCAAAGTGTTCTGGTAAATAACTTCATTTCATAAACTAATGACAGTAACCTTGCATCAGACTAATGACATTATTATGCAGAAACTGCTTTTTGCAACATTGAAATCAGCCAAACGATCATTTTTAGCTCACCTGAGCCGAAGGCTCAGAGGTGAGCTTATAGGATGGGAGTCGAGCCGTCGTCCGTCCGTCCGTGGGTGCGTGGGTGGGTGCGTCAACAATTTCAAACATTAATATCTCAGAGACCAGTGGGCCGATCGCAATCAAATTTTATCTGAAGCATCATTTGGGTGGGGGAAAGGCTGCATTAGGTTTTGGTGCCGATCAGCTCAGAACTCTGGTTTCCATGGCAACAGATAGCCCCCATAGGGTTATAATGGTGAAAATGGCGTCATCACATTTTCTCGACTGTTTTTGATTAGATCCTTATCATACTTGCAGGTAATGATGACATACACAAGAGCTTGGATGAGTTCGAAATTTGGCCGGATTCGAGCACAGACTACGGAGTTAGCTGCCCTTGAGCGTTTGAAAAAAATCCCATAGGGTTATAATGGGGAAAATGGCGTCATCACGTTTTCTCAACTGTTTTTGCTTAGATCATTATCATACTTGCAGGTAATGATGACATACATAAGAGCTTGGATGAGTTCGAAATTTGGCCGGATTCGAGCACAGACTACGGAGTTAGCTGCCCTTGAGCGTTTGAAAAAAAATCCCATAGTGTTATACTGGAGAAAACAACATCATCACATATTTTTAAAAAAACTTTGTCATCACTCTATTGCCTACATTTCTCAACGGATTTTAAAATAACTTCACACAAATGTAGGGCATGACAATATCTCGAGCAAGTTCGACTTTCAGGGTGCTGCGCCCAAGGTCAAGGTCACTGTGGCTATTTTTAGAAAAACATTGTCAGCTCTCTAGCACCTACATTTCTCAGCAGATTTTAAAATAACTGCACACAAATGTAGGGCATGACAATATCTCAAGCAAGTTCGACTTTCAGGATGCTGCGCCCAAGGTCAAGGTCACTGTGGCTATTTTTAGAAAAACTTAGTCAGCGCTCTAGCACCTACATTTCTCAGCAGATTTTAAAATAACTTCACACAAATGTAGGGCATGACAATATCTCAAGCAAGTTCGACTTTCAGGATGCTGCGCCCAAGGTCAAGGTCAATGTGGCTATTTTTAGAAAAACTTGGTAAGCGCTGTAGCACCTACATTTCTCAGCAGATTTTAAAATAACTTCACATAAATGTAGGGCATGACAATATCTTGAGCAAGTTTGACTTTCAGGATGCTGCACCCAAGGTCAAGGTCACTGTGGCTATTTTTAGAAAAACTTTGTCATCGCCCTAGCACCTTCATTTCTCCATGGATTTTGAAATAACTTGACACAAATGTAGGGTATGACAATATCTCAAGCAAGTTCGACTTTCAGGATGCTGTGCCCAAGGTCAAGGTCACTGTGGCTATTTTTAGAAAAACTTTGTCATCGCTCTAGCACCTACATTTCTCAACGGATTCTAAAATAAATTCACACAAATGTAGGGCATGACAGTATCTCGAGCAAGTTTGACTTTCAGGGTGCTGCAATCGAGGTTTTTGATTAGATCCTTATCATACATGCAGGTAATGATGACATACATAAGAGCTTGGATGAGTTCGAAATTTGGCCGGATTCGAGCACAGACTACGGAGTTAGCTGCCCTTGAGCATTTGAAAAAAATCCCATAGTGTTATAATGGAGAAAACAACGTCATCACATTTTCTTTTTTCATCGGATCCTCTTCATACTTGCAGGTAATGAGGATATGCATAAAAGCTTGGATTAGTTAGCATTTCGGCTAGATCCCACCACTGACTATGGAGTACCTGCCCTGAGCATCCAAAAAATCAAAGTCGCCACTTTTTCTTGGTTTCTACTGATCCGATCCTTTTCAAACTTGCAGATAATGAGGAAATGCATAATATCTTAAACAAGTTCAAATTTTTGCCAGATCAGGCCAACCACTACGAAGTTAGCTGCCCTTGACAGCTCTGTCTATTGTGCTCTTGATCGGATACTTTTTAAACTTGCATATATTAAATGAGGGCATACATAATGTTTTGGATGAGTTTAATTTTCAGCCTGATTGGACCACTGACTGTGGAGTTAGCTGCCCTTGAGCATCTTAAATATCCCTATAGGTTTACAATGTCTCTCAGGTGAGCAATTGTTGCCCTTTGGGCTACTTGTTCCAAAGTGTTCTGGTAAATATCTTCATTTCATAAACTAATGACAGTTGCATCAGACTAATGACATTATTATGCAGAAACTGCTTTTTACAACAAGTGTTCTGGTAAATATCTTCATTTCATAAAGTAATGACAGTTGCATCAGACTTATGACATTATTATGCAGAAACTGCTTTTTACAACATTGAAATCAGCCAAACGGTCATTTTTCCAAAGTGTTCTGGTAAATATCTTCATTTCATAAACTAATGACAGTTGCATCAGACTTATGACTTTATTATGCAGAAACTGCTTTTTACAACATTGAAATCAGCCAAACAGTCATTTTTCCAAAGTGTTCTGGTAAATATCTTCCATTTCATAAACTAATGACATTTGCATCAGACTTATGACTTTATTATGCAGAAACTGCTTTTTACAACATTGAAATCAGCCAAACGGTCATTTTTCCAAAGTGTTCTGGTAAATATCTTCATTTCATAAACTAATGACAGTTGCATCTGACTTATGACTTTATTATGCAGAAACTGCTTTTTACAACATTGAAATCGGCCAAACGGTCATTTTTCCAAAGTGTTCTGGTAAATATCTTCATTTCATAAACTAATGACAGTTGCATCAGACTTATGACTTTATTATGCAGAAACTGCTTTTTACAACATTGAAATCAGCCAAACGGTCATTTTTCCAAAGTGTTCTGGTAAATATCTTCATTTCATAAACTAATGACAGTTGCATCAGACTTATGACTTTATTATGCAGAAACTGCTTTTTACAACATTGAAATCAGCCAAACGGTCATTTTTCCAAAGTGTTCTGGTAAATATCTTCATTTCATAAACTAATGACAGTTGCATCAGACTTATGACTTTATTATGCAGAAACTGCTTTTTACAACATTGAAATCAGCCAAACGGTCATGTTTCCAAAGTGTTCTGGTAAATATCTTCACTTCATAAACTAATGACAGTTGCATCAGACTTATGACTTTATTATGCAGAAACTGCTTTTTACAACATTGAAATCAGCCAAACGGTCATTTTTCCAAAGTGTTCTGGTAAATATCATCATTTCATAAACTAATGACAGTTGCATCAGACTTATGACTTTATTATGCAGAAACTGCTTTTTACAACATTGAAATCAGCCAAACGGTCATTTTTCCAAAATGTTCTGGTAAATATCTTCATTTCATAAACTAATGACAGTTGCATCAGACTTATGACATTATTATGCAGAAACTGCTTTTTACAACATTGAAATCAGCCAAACGGTCATTTTTCCAAAGTGTTCTGGTAAATATCTTCATTTCATAAACTAATGACAGTTGCATCAGACTTATGACATTATTATGCAGCAACTGCTTTGTATGACAGCGAAATTTGCCTGATTAGACCTGAGATATTATAGCTTATTTTCATAATTGTGAGAGATTTTTTTTTTGGAACACAAGATATTTGCATGTGATTGTAAGTTATGTTGTCCACCTTGCTATAGTTAATACCAAATGACAGACCACATTATCATTTGTGACTGCATTAGATTGTATTGTACAGTCAATCCTCTTTACAACGGCACTCATTACAGCAGCAAAGTTCCATATAATGTCATTTGATATTCACACAAATGCTTTAGTGTTCAGAATGTGTTTTCTTTATAACAGAAAATTCAGTTTAACATCAAAATATTTGGAAACAAACGTGGTCATTGTAAAGAGGATCCACTGTATACGTAAATCTTGTGGGCATTTCATGTAGAATATGTATCTATATATTATATCCAAACAAAATGGAAATATGTGCATTGAAAACTAAAACTAGGACCATGAAAGTTTGTGTAAAATTACTCTGTTCTTTTAATGAAGGAACACACAAAAGAGGTTATTTCCTTCTTGATTAAGTTGACATGATTCTTCTATCAGTTAAGTGTCCTCCTAACATCTTCAATAGATCCAAAAGAATAACAACATCATAAATTCTTGAACTCTAAACAAAGTAATTTTAGCAAATATGAATATTCTATTAGGACATACCCTTTAAATGTTTGAAATGTTGCTATTTCAGATTTTGTGGTTATATGCCATTTAGATCAAAAGATGAAGATACTCTTTATGAACTTATAAAGAAAGGAGAGTTAGATTTCTCAGATGAAATGTGGAATGAAGTCTCAGCACAAGGTATGCATAAAAATTGCTAGCAGTTGAGACCTTTGAATCATCTTGTCACAAAATGCTAAGTGTTGGGAAGATTGTGTCAGAAAATCCTGCTGATCCAAATCCGACTGCTCCTCTACAGATGTAAGAGCAGTCTGATCAGGGTCTACACTGTTACACTTTTTGCCATTCAGTCAACAATTTTTATCTTGAAACTTGCAGAAGGGAGAGATATATATGAGCCATGACACAACAACAAAAAGAAAACAGCAAAAGGCATGTGCACCCAGTGAAGACTCATATCAGCCTGGGCATTTGCCCAGTCTGATCAGAGTCTTTTGGCTAATGCACATAATGCGTAGCTAAGGGTCTAAGCTAGTTCCATGCAGACTGGGAAGACTCTGATCAGCCGCTGATCTGAGTCCTGCTTGGGGCACATGCCACTTTCTTGGTTTTGTCGTGTTGCGGCTCATATTGCTTTTGTCAAGAGTTCTGGTTTAGCTCTGAACATAGTATAGGGCGTCTTTGTAACAACACACACAGGTGAGACATTTTGTTCCATGGAATTCTTATATGATTATAACATCCTCTGAAAATAGCAAGTAGGCGTGTCCAAATTCAGATAGAAAAGTCCACTACAGGAAAATGTAGATTAAATTTGGAATTTTCCAAATATTTAGAAATACTATAATATATCTGGTATTACAAATGGAAATAGATCAACAGAGATCTAGTTTTGTGTCTAGGGAAATCCCAGCATAGATGTTAGGAGTAAGGAGGACTTGTATTTTATAGGAATTTTATTTTTCCTGTAACACTTGGTTAAATAACCATTTTCTTGTAAGACTACCTTGCATGTTATTATAGGGCTTCGAAGTTGATAGTTATTTAACAAAATTATTTTCTACCTTCTATTTTTAAAGCTAAAGCTTGTCTACAGAAGATGATCAACGTAGATCCTGCTCATAGGCTATCAGCTAGTGAAGTATTAGATCATAATTGGATCACAGTAAGTTGTCATGGAAACAGGAGAGCCAAGCCAAACTAACGAAATTGTCAGTTAATGAGACGTTGAATTTTCAAACATATTGTATTCAGAAACACTGCCATTTTTCGCTGAGAAAATGTGAAAAGCTTTTGCATTTTGAAAGCTTCTCATTTTTTTTCTGCGAACAAAATTAGCACACTTGATTTTAAGTGTACTATAAGACTTAACGCATCCTTTAAGGCTTGACTAATGACTTCATTAAATTAATGATGCTTTGAACAACTGAGTCAAAATCTTAGAATAGGATGGGTTTTGGGGTCATTCTGCAGGTACTTTCTCGCTATTGTTGATAGAAACACAATTTTGCCTGTTCTCAAGAAAAAAGTACATTATTGCTTTGAATTAGAACTGGCTTAGTCTTAGAGAGGTGGAACCATGGTAGCTTAGTGGGTTAAGTGCTGGCCTGCTGATCTAACAGTCCTGAGTTTGATTCCCATTGGAGGCTGAAATCTTTTCAAGCATAAATGGGGTCAGTTGCACATAACTACTCATTATTATCCTCTCAGTGTCTTGATATGAATGAAATGCTGTTATGAAAGGATATAATTTCACAAGTCATCTAGCCATCAGTCTCAGCAATGACTCATTGCTTAATTGCTTCTAAAATCTACAGTTGGTGTCAGATTAAAGGCATTTCATGGCTGTCATGATAAGGGTCTTGTTTATTATCTGGCATAACAGGAAATATTCATGCTAGTTTTATTTTTGCACAGCTTTAAAATCATTCCATAATGGTTAGGACTGTTATTAAAGGGCCTTTATTATATACCTTATAATGATACTACTTTTAACTATTGCATTGTTGGTGATTTGGTCCAGAAATCAGGGTTAAGTGAGTGTTATTTTGTTTCAGTCTATATCAGTATCCTTTCACTTAAATGAAGCTATTCACGCTAGTTTCAGTAAATTGCACCATCAAGCATGCAAGATTCTCGCAACATCTATAGCATCAACTGTAAAAACAACATGACATGATACATAAAACAAATAAATTTGATTTTGTTAAGATTCAGTAGTTGATTTTTGAAGGTATACACTGAATACCTCATCCCTACAATAACTTGATCTGGCCCTCAGTATCATGTTTCTTGGAGGTTCCCAGATAGCTGAGTCACACTTGACACAAACCTCTCTTGTGATCCTAGGATATGGGAACATCTTTACCTTGCAAGAATCTGATGATCATGAGATATCAGAACATCTGTTTGACTTGACACAGAGTGCCAGATCATATTACTGTAATACTATTGCGTATTTATCAGTTCAAAGAAACATGATTAGAATTGCCAGTTTAATATTTGTTTTTAGGAGTACCATATTCAGTTATTAGACTGGGGTTTTCCCTGCCAAATCAATACCCAAAATTGAGATCTGTCAAATCAACTCCAAAATCTAAGGTAGATCTAGATTTTTGGGATTGTTTTGGCAGGGAAAAAGACAGATCTTGACTTGGCATGGGGAAACACATGTTTTAGCAGAATTTCATAAGACTGATGTTGATATTTTGGGTCATTTTGAAATGGAAGAAAAACGTTTTATAACCAGATAAATAGTCACATGAATTTAAGCCCAAAGGTGATCTGTTTGGTTCTACAAGGTGTACAGTGTATGACAGTATCACATGCTAAGAACTGTAAACAGCTTATTGTTTCAAAAGAAAATAATTTCAGACTAGGTAAAAAAATCAGCTATATCTCTGGTCTAACTAGACAGATTTTAATGTAAAAAGCAGTTACCCCATACTGATATCATTTTTCTGAAGTATCTGTCATTGGTTAATGAAGTAAAGTCAGTTACCTGGACACTTTGAAAAACTGACCATGGGGGGCAGTTTTCCAAAGTGTCCAGGTAAGTGTCTTCATGTCATAATAATATAGCATTTGCAATATTGGAAACGACCAGTGGCCTGACAGACAAATGTGCCTAAATTTCATCTGGGGCCACCAGAAATCTCCAAAATATGAACCTTAGTGGCCCAAATTTATCTTTCTGACAATAGTAAATGAATGGGCTCTGTAGCTAGGAGCCAATTTGGACCACTAACATCTTGGGCTGTTTAGCTTTTGGGCCACCATATTAATTTCGGGAGTTTCCAGCAAGGCTTTGGTTAAGATATAAAAATCAGATTTTGAAGGTGTGAGAATTGATTTTCTTATTCAGTTTGAGATTATGTTCTTTTGAAAAGCAGGTTATTTACCGTTATTATAAATTGATTGTGATTTGGGTAGTCCATCTTGTTCTATTGAGTTTCTGTATATTACTAGGGTGATCAAGATAGACAGTCAACAAATGTGTTAGAAATGATGAAAGCATGGAAAGATGAGTTAAAAGTTGGGAATGATGATGAGGACCAAAGTGCAATAAATGGTGAAACTGAGGGTGTAGTTAACGAGGTACCCGAAGGGCCTGTGGAAACTATATACGAATTAGATGCATCTAGGGATAATGGCTCAAGACGGGTAAGTTTGATTACCCTAATGTGCTAAAATATTGGGACACCTAAAACCATAAATTTTCCATTTGGGACAAATGGAATATTCTAGATTTTAGGTGTCCCAATACTTAAGCACATTAAGATAAGGGTCCGTACATGTATTTGGTTCTACAGCAGGGCAGAGGTAAGTGCAGTTGTTGGTCATTATAATGCTTCTGATTGTGAGAGTTTAAATTAAGAGTGAAATTCTGTCGTCTAACAGTCATCAGGTGATAAAGACATGGAAAGAGATCAAAGCAAAGTGCTACATAGTAAATTTAATATTGTCTTTATTACCTTGGAAGCTTAAGGCAGATGCTACAGACAAGTACCTTAGACAAGTACCTTACAATTCTTGCTTCAGTAAGATGTACATGTACATAGATCTGTTGCACACTCATAACAAAAAGAAAACAACAAAAAAAAAAAAAAAAAAAAAAAACAGCAGCAAAATCTTTCATAGTTCTTATGAAAAAAAAAACACATCAAGATTCCATTATGTACAGTTTAATTAAGAAATGTTTGTTGACAAAATTTTTTCTCAGATATATGTTGCATTGGAAAAAACGACAAGTAGACACATGGAAACAATGATGGCCTGTACCTGACTACCATCAGGTGATTAATATAGGGTCATTGATGTTGGTCTGTATTTGGTCTCACTGAATAAGGATATCTGCAAGTTTCATTCGTACTGATAATTCTTATGCCTTTGTCTATAGTGCTGACTGTTGGGTGTTATTGTTTAAACTGTGTGTGTCAAATAACACTTATTTATTCATATGTTTAACACATTTGTTACTGTGTATACTAATAATACACATGCATGAACAAAAACAGGCTTAGTATGAATATACAGTCTTTTTACAATCTTTGCTATTCACTGGCAAGATGGTGCATGCTGCTTTGCTCTGGTTAGGCAAGAAGGCTGATGTCTTTAGCAGAATAATATGAGCCGTGGCACGACAAAACAAAGTCGCATGTGTGCCCAGTGAAGACTCAGATCAGCCTGAGCATCTACCCAGTCTGATCAGAGTCTTTGCTGTCTGTATGGAGCTGACTTAGATCCTTAGCTACCCTTTAAGCCCACAGCCAAGACTCTCATCAGACTTGGCAGATGCCCAGGCTGATCTGAGTCTTTGTTGGGCACACGTCCCACATAGTTGGTTTTGGCTCCTATTTGCTTCTCTCTAGAAATGGTCACACCTCCTAGAAAGATTTGCCATCCAGCCAATAGAGATCTTCTAGGAGGTGTGTCTATTCACATATAAAGAACAGCAAAGTGGGAAATGCTTAGAACAGAGGGACAAACAGCACCCCGTTACTGCGGCTATGGATACGTTCTGCTGAGGTGCCGGAGGAACATCTTTGCTTGAATTGAAATAGAGTAAGGGAACATGACTTGGCACACTTTTATGACTTTTGCAGCATTAGCTGACAAAGCTTATAACATAACGCCTGTTTGTTTATATTATAATATACCTTGACCCTTTCTGGAAATTAAGTATGAAAATATTTGGTCTCAGACTCCGACATCATATGTAGCACATGCCATAATATGTACTGCAGTTTTACGTGATATTTTAGGTATATGAGGACATGGCTTCGCACACCCCTTCTAGCAGGAAACAGAAACATTCTAGATGTCTTTGAATAGTCTGTCATACACTTTAGGACCAGTAATTGAAAACCATAAAAGAAAAGCTAATATACTATTATTATTTAGAGTTGGCAAGGTAATAGTATAATGTCAATGCCTCTTCCATTAATGGGAAGACGAAAAATCAGCAATTTTCAGATTTTATTTGATTATAAAAAATCGGTTAGTAAGTGGCTGGCATTTGTTGTTGAATCCATCACATCTGGCTTGTGTAATCATACAATGGACTTACAACTAGATAGGATGATAGCTAAATATAATATTCGGACTTTTCTCATAAAAGTGTGGGACAAAATTCACACCCCGTAGCATAGAAAATCGTTTGTGTTCATATAACCGGCACAGTTTATGATGATTGTGCACTATGTGTCCTTAAGACAACAAATGTCAATTTCATTTACACTTCAGGAGCCAAATTTTGACAGTGTGCTATCAGTTACATTGCCTGTATAAAAAGTGCTAAACTTTGCCGACTTTGATCTGAATTTTTAAACATTTTGGCGCCAAAATGCACGTGATGCACTGCACGCGAGTGATGTCAAAAAACTTCATTCATCAACCTTGAAATATTTGCAGAGCATAATGGTGTTCAGACAACTATTGACTGACACATACTAAGAAATCTCGGTGTGCAAAGTCATGCCCTGTGCGAAGCCATGTCTCCTTACTCTACACAGAGAAATGCGGAGATTGCTCTTGTTTGTGTTTGATATTACCTGTTTGTTACTTGTAGTTGTGTTTTCTCTATGTATGAGTGTATTAACACCTGTTTCAGTCATCTGATGCCAGTACAGGTAGACAAGGATCAGGGGGTACAAAGAAACCAGGGTCAGGGGGAAAGGTACTGTATTAATTATTACAAACTTAAAGATGTTTAAAGTAGGTAGCTTATGCTGTACTTTACCAAATTAGAAGAAAAAAGCATTTTAAATATTTTGTACTCTTTTCAAAAGACAAATAAGTAGTCTTGCTGGCATTACAGTAGTCTGGTTTTGCATATGTCAGTTTTTAAATCCATCAACTTTTTTGTCAACCCTAGTGTGCTGTTTAGCAGTAAGACTGTTTGCCGTGAAACTTGGTATTTGTATTCTGCCAAAGACAATTGAACTCTTTATATCGGTTTATGTGTATATCATTTTATGACCTGTATTGCAAAGTCTGATGGCAGTACTTCTTTGGTTTTTAGTCCTTGATCTGTATTTGAGCCATGACACAAGAAAACCAACAAAGTGGTTGTGCGCCCAGCGCAGACTCAGACACTGGGCATCCACCCAGTCTGATCAGAATCTTGGCTGTGCCCTATAAGGGTAGCTTATAAGCTACCATCATGCAGACAGGGAAGACTCTGAATAGACTGGGCGGATGTGCAGGCTGATCTGGGTCTGCGCTGGGCGCACAGCCACATTGTTGGTTTTGTGTCGTGGCTCGTTTTATGCTCAGTTGCCTTGTAAATTTTCACATTCAACGTAACATTAGGTCTGCTGCATCTACAATCATCTCACTTTGCAAAAGCTTCTTAGTTGGTTCTCATGGGATGCTGTTTTATTTTGGAAACTTGATTGTTTGTATCATGGTCTGTGTAAATTCATCAAATTCAGCATTTCCTCTTTGTTCATATATAGTTATCAAACCTAAAGCTGTAAAAGAGAGACAAGAAAACTTTGTCTGGAATTTGTTCAAGTTATATCATATTGAGAATTCAAAGACTGGATGGTTGACAGTGTGGATCCAGATGAGACAGCTCATTATGAGCCGCCTGATCTGGATTAATTCAATGATTTTGTTTTTTAAGTGTTAAATTAGGCTCAAAGTATCCTACCATAATACAAGAGATTTGAAGCCATTTCCCTCTGCTACTGTTGGAGCAAGAGGCAGGTTCAACAAAGTGGTCTGTGTAATCTTAATTTTACTGCAATTTCATACGACAATATAGTATATACTTAAATTAAAAAAGTCTTAGTTAGTGGCATATGTTTGTATTATGTGTTTCTTTCTTGACTTCGCATAAGTTTGCCTTTTCCTGATTCAACCCACATTTGGTAAATTTTTAAGCATGTGACTGTAAGCGCACATATTTTACTGGTTTATGCCTTTGTTTGAGAGTTGACAAGACCTGTAAAAACGCTAAAGAATCATTTTTCACTTGTAAAGCTTCTGTATCCTTTTACGACCATATGCAGCTTTTCTCCTATGCTTAACCTGTATATTTTTTCCTCCAATATATCATTAATTGTTGAAATGTGCCCTTATAAGAAAGAAAATTTACTACAAGTACTTGCCGCCATTTTGAAAAAGTTAAGTGCACAGGGTGCAAATAGGGTCGATAACGGTATGGTTTGATGTGCTCACTAATTTTATTGTCTCACTTACAACTAGCAGAAGTGAGACATAGGTATGACCTTTCTAGTGTTGTTGGTAGCAGTGTAACCTTTACATCCGGTTTTCTGGTTTAGCTCGGTTTTGTAACAGTGGGCAAACAGGCAAGACACTGCATTCTGCAAATACTTTGTGAGTATTCTGTTCAGAATGTAGTAAACTGTTTTTGCTTGTGCACTACATAAAAGGTACACAGATATGCCTCTTGAAAACGGAGTATTTAGAGTCGGGACACACTTAAGGGTGATTAATGCATTTGCGAGCAGCAAAGGCTTAGACCAGACTGTACATCTGCACAGTCTAATCAGAACCTTTCCTGTTTACATACACCATGTATAGACCCTGCGGAATGTAGAATGTAGACAAAATACGGACTGGTTTGTATCTCTGCTGTGTTCAGATACTCAGTGGTGCTTCAGATAAGAAGGGGTAACAGGGATAATTTTTTTGGGAAAAAATTCCTTATTACCCCATAAAAACATAAGTTGTGACCCTCATTAGACCGGTCTCACCGAGATGGTTCTAATGAAGGGTCACAACATATGTTTTCATTGAGAAATAAAAAATATTATCTTTGATTTATCCTCAATACCCCCTCTTATCTGGAGCTCTGAGATAGTCACTCTTTTTGCATGCTATAGATTATTTCAGGGAGCTATTGTTGTCACCTTGACATCAGCGTTGTCATTGGCGTGGACGTGACACTTAAACTTTACGACAAAGTTTTTTTTATGTGATGGGCAAGGCACTGTCAGTTAAGCTATCCTATACGTGGACAGGTCTTGTCATTCAGTCTCTGTTGAAGCATGTATGATGATCTTATACAGTAAAATGCATAGGGAAAATTAAATTATTTACAGACGTTCCATCTCGTTAGTTTGATTTTTCATATACAGAGTTCTGGTTCCGGACATTATTTTTGTATTTTTACCTATATATATATATATAGATATATAAATAAATAAAATAAGGTTTGACGTTACATGTTTAGATTTATTAAAATAAAACTATGCAAAAAAGTGTCAACGCGTTTCGCTCAGCTCGTCAGGACTGTTGCATAGCAATAGTAACGTCGTCACGTACTTTAACTGTCGCGTGACGTTATTTAGCGTTACTTGCCGTTATTTTCATATACATACATGTTACGCATTTAATTTAGGCTTGAAACAGTTAATAAAATATTTTTCCTTTGCTAACCTGGCAGAAATACTTTCAGTACGCATTTTGAAAAAGGGAAACATTCGAAACTTTGGATTAATTGTGCTGCAATTGTCTATATGTTTACTTAAAGGTATCTGTCTTGTTGAAGGGTCTCGTATTTGTTGCGCGTGTACGGTTCTTCTCGTGCGAAGTTTATCACCCGTTTGTCCTATGTAATATTCTTTACATCCATTACAGGTTATGGCGTAAATAACATTTCTTACGTCACAAGACATAGTTTCATTAATATAAAATATTTTACCATTAAAGTTAAAGGAGTTACCTTCGTCTAAACATTCACAAAGTCCGCAATTGGGGCGATTGCATTTTGATACAAAATGTGTAGTGCTTGTACGATTATCTGTAAATTTTGCTTTAGTATACGCCATAACCTGTAATGGATGTAAAGAATATTACGCCATAACCTGTAATGGATGTAAAGAATATTCGCCATAACCTGTAATGGATGTAAAGAATATCCGCCATAACCTGTAATGGATGTAAAGAATATACGCCATAACCTGTAATGGATGTAAAGAATATTACATAGGACAAACGGGTGACAAACTTCGCACGAGAAGAACCGTACACGTTACTATTGCTATGCAACAGTCCTGACGAGCTGAGCGAAACGCGTTGACACTTTTTTGCATAGTTTTATTTTGATAAATCTAAACATGTAACGTCAAACCTTATTTTATTTATTTATCTATCGTTCCGGGTATATTTTATACCCTTCCTCTATATATATATATATATATACATATATATGTCCAAAATAAAAGCACATACAAGGAAAGTCTATAAAACACAATTGAGTCCGATTTCACAGTAATGAATGATTTATTTCGCTGTTTTCTACAGGTTTCACTGTTATAGTACAGATCATCAGGAACAAATATGGCGGCTTTGTGTCGCATGGAGACGACGTTAGCAACGTAGCGTTCCTGTCGCATACTTATATTAGTAAAATGAACTATACGCAATTATTACACTACGCTATATAGATATTAATGGGACAGCGCATTGTACTGTAATGAGCGGAAGTCGACGTTACGGTGCATGCGACAGGAACGCTACGTTGCTAACGTCGTCTCCATGCGACTCAAAGCCGCCATATTTGTTCCTGATGATCTGTACTATAACAGTGAAACCGGTAGAAAACAGCGAAATAAATCATTCATTACTGTGAAATCGAACTCAATTGTGTTATATATATATATATATATATATATATATATATATATATATACTGAAAGGATTTAAAAACTTCCACTTTTTATTGCTGGCTGCTGATCTGTTCAGTAATGACAGTGTTGAATATTTAATGATAAATTACTTGAAACTTATCAAATTTAAAGATTACGAAATCAGTTGATACCATCTACTTAAATGGCGTCAGTAAAAGAGCGTTACGTCACTGGAATGCATAAGGCGATGCCGGCGTTATCTTATGTAACACTCTTTTCGACCATGTCTAACTGTCTTAAGATTGTGACGTCATCCACGTTGATTTGCAAATATCATAGCGGATGATGCTGTCGCGCAAAGCCTATTACGGAGACGGCGCCGTCGTTAGTTAACGTCATGACCTCTGGTTTTAAATCTCGGTTAGTTACATTTCTGACGGTCTTTTGAGCGTCCTGTAAACAGTGCACGTTGTCTGAGATTTTACATTGCCGTAATTAACACATAACATTGTCACGCGACGTCACTTTTTGAAATTTCAGCATTTATCTGGCCCAATACTCTGCGCCTGTTTGCGGTTTTTAGGCGCTGTAGGCTAAATAAAGACACAGACCGAGTTCAAACTTTTAAAATTCAATTTGATATCGTAAGAGAAATGTTTCTTCAGAAAACTGTATACATGAAGCTATTTATCCGTATGTAAACGGTACTAAGAACACGAGGAGCATGAAGCTATTTATCCGTATGTAAACGGTACTAAGAACACGAGGAGCATGTGCACTTTCCTGACCGATTCGGTTGAACGATTTCAGATTCGGTATATTGATATAATCAGGTATAAGAGACTATATATGCTGTAAAATTTTGGTAGACGTAGCTGCATTCATTTTTGAGATATTCAAAATTAATGGGTGGAAGTTTTTAAATCCTTTCAGTATATATATATATATATATAGGGAGATTTAATCATAAACAGTGCAAAATTGTGAAGTTACTGAGCGCTTTCGGCTTTCGCCTTCTTCAGAGTTTACAAAGTCAAAATTTCAACATATCTACAGGTAAAGCATGTGAATCAAGAAAATACAAAATAATCATGAAAATGTTTCACAATTTACTGTTCAAATTCACATTAAACGACCAAAAAATTGAAAAATGGTCGTTTAATAAAGCAAAATTGCTAGAAGACGGCCGTTTCACGGCCCCAGTTCGAATTCGAAATTGCAAATGGGCGCCAAAATGAGAAAAATCGTATTTTGTGATTTGTAGCGCTGTATTTATAGCGCTACAAATTCATTGTATGTATTGGCCATTCACATATGAGGCAAAACTCACCATGATGAAGGAAACAGCTCAGTATACATATGAATGCATTGCTACAAAAGACAAAAGCAAGAGTGGAACACTATGTCTGGGGGAAGCAAGATGCCCCTGCAAGATATTCCAATCATAATTGTATCCCTCACAGGATCCAGTGCTACGAAAGGGATTTTTGTTTGATGTATTGCCCCATATCTCCCCTTATATATATATATATATATATATATATATATATATATATATATATATATATATATATATATATATATAGGGAGAAATGAGACAAACATCAAACAAAAATCTTCCCGGTAGCACTGGATCCAACAAATGGATTCAAAATGATTGAAATAAGTATATGGTAGGATTAAATCATCAACAGTGCAAAACAATATTTACTGAGCGCTTTCGGCTTTCGCCTTCTTCAGAGTTTACAGGTACAAGAAAAAAATCAAAATTTCAACATTTCTACAGGTAAATCAAGAAAAAACAAAATAATCATGAAAACGTTTCTCAATTTACTATTCAAATTCACATTAAACGACCAAAGAAATTGAAAAAAGGTCGTTTAACAAAGCAAAATTGCTACAAGGCGGCCGTTTCACGGCCCCAGTTCGAATTTGAAATTGCAAATGGCTGCCAAAATGAGAAAAATCGTATTATGCGATTTGTAGCGGTGTATTTATAGCGATATACATACATTCTGTATACTGGCCATTCAGCTATGATGCAAAACTCACCATAATGAAGGAAAAAGAGAATTTTACATGTAATTACATCGCTACAAAAGCAAGAGTGGAACACTGTATGTCTGGAATAATGCAAGATGCCCCTGCAGAAATAGACTGAAGGTGGGACCGAGGCTAATCTCCTTTGTTAATGCCGCTTGGATTCAAAGTGTTAAGACGACGTATCCAGTAGCTCTCACGACTTTTTCTGGCATTGTCTTTCCACTCTGAATTGCTTTCTAAGCAGCAAACAGAGGCATGACTGAGAAAGTCATGTCCTTGCAAGCAAAAGTGCTCAGCGGTAGGAGATCTTTCAAATCTGTTCTGCCATTTGTCTTGACATATCATCCAGACCTTCCTAAAGCCAGGGGTATCGTCGACAAACACTGGTCCATCATAGACTCATCAGACCATCTGAGCACAGTCTTCCCGCAGAAGCCAGAGGCATGACTGAGAAAGTCATGTCCTTGCAAGCAAAAGTGCTCAGCGGTAGGAGATCTTTCAAATCTCTTGTGTCTCCAGTCATCTCTGTGACCATTCATTCTGATATTCAGAGGGCCCTTGGTTTCCCCAACATACTGCTTTCCACACTTGCCACAAGAGATCAGATACACAACATTCTGTGTCCTACAATTGGTGTCACCTTTAAGCTTGACACGAGCACCACTGGACGATGTGGCTGTCTGAGAGGGGGTTATCATTCTACAGGTCTGACATCTTGATCTGCCACAGGGTTTACATTCTCCAAGAGGTTCGTCATCGGTCGGATCTGGCTTCAGTCTAGCCCGCACAAGATGGTCTTTGAGGCTTTTTGGTCGCCTGTAGGCCATGATTGGCTTCTGCGGGAAGACTGTGCTCAGATGGTCTGATGAGTCTATGATGGACCAGTGTTTGTCGACGATACCCCTGGCTTTAGGAAGGTCTGGATGATATGTCAAGACAAATGGCAGAACAGATTTGAAAGATCTCCTACCGCTGAGCACTTTTGCTTGCAAGGACATGACTTTCTCAGTCATGCCTCTGTTTGCTGCTTAGAAAGCAATTCAGAGTGGAAAGACAATGCCAGAAAAAGTCGTGAGAGCTACTGGATACGTCGTCTTAACACTTTGAATCCAAGCGGCATTAACAAAGGAGATTAGCCTCGGTCCCACCTTCAGTCTATTTCTGCAGGGGCATCTTGCATTATTCCAGACATACAGTGTTCCACTCTTGCTTTTGTAGCGATGTAATTACATGTAAAATTCTCTTTTTCCTTCATTATGGTGAGTTTTGCATCATAGCTGAATGGCCAGTATACAGAATGTATGTATATCGCTATAAATACACCGCTACAAATCGCATAATACGATTTTTCTCATTTTGGCAGCCATTTGCAATTTCAAATTCGAACTGGGGCCGTGAAACGGCCGCCTTGTAGCAATTTTGCTTTGTTAAACGACCTTTTTTCAATTTCTTTGGTCGTTTAATGTGAATTTGAATAGTAAATTGAGAAACGTTTTCATGATTATTTTGTTTTTTCTTGATTTACCTGTAGAAATGTTGAAATTTTGATTTTTTTCTTGTACCTGTAAACTCTGAAGAAGGCGAAAGCCGAAAGCGCTCAGTAAATATTGTTTTGCACTGTTGATGATTTAATCCTACCATATATATATATATATATATATATATATATATACGAGGGGCGTTCGAAAAGTTTTGCAAATGGCCTCATGACTTTGGTTAGGAGCATGCTGGGTACAACTGCTATGCATGTACTGAAAGCACTGCCTTTTGTCTTTACAATGATACCAAACACTATACAAAGACACTTTTCCTTATTGAGTAACAACGCATTTTAATAGGTCCCAGTCATACCACTGGGCTAATTTTATATGTAAAATCTTTTCAGTGTTAGGCATTCAAGTCCAATATCCTTGTAAATATCAAATTAATCTTTGTCATTTGCTTGTCCATCGTTGCCTATAATATACATACAAAAGTTAGAAGTGCGGCAACTGTTATCGATTTATTCCTTGCAAGGCAATGCGCAGTTCTTATGACGTTATTGAATTTTACGTTAACGTCATTTTTGAAAGCTTGCAGAGGCTTCATTATTCGCATTAATTTGAATTTGTTGACAGGTTTTCGTTGACCCATGTAAATGCTCTTGTCGACAATATTTTGAATGCTAATACACTTGTTTTCATTATAAAATCATCAAATTTTAGTAGAAATGGAGAAATTGCTACAGCAAAAAGTATGGATAATCCATATTCCCGGCCCTGTACGGAAGCCAGATTAAAACTTATTTCCGCGATATTTACAGAACAATATTGTCTGGGCATTGTCTTTAACTAACAAAGATAAAAAGATATCAAAGACTGCTGATATGTAAATTACGGCCTACTAAAGTAAAATTCTGCAGTGTCTTTAGGGTATACCCTTTTCAAAGAAGTTAAAAATGCGTCCTTTTTTAAAAAATGCGCCTTGTTTGCAGAATTCTCTTCGCATAATACAGCTTTATGTGTTTTTGCAATCAGAAGTTCTGCCTGTATGGTGGTTACCGAGAAATTACGTCATTTGCAAAACTTTTCGAACACCCCTCGTATATATATATAGCTGGAGATCCAAAGGGAAGGCTCCACAATACAGGTGGAAATATAAAGAGAAAATCGGAAACACCACAACAAGTCACATTTTGTTTTATTCCTCAATATATATATATATATATATACTTTCAGAGAAAAACTACAACTCAGCAGACTCCAAAAGCAGCAGCCTCAAATTCTACAAAACTACCAAATACAACCTTGAGAGCAACAGGTGCAAAATCACCAAATCCTCCAGGCTCACGTCTTACACCCAGCCATCCCAGACAGGCGCCACAGTCAGTTCGGCCAACCCCAACACCAACTTCTATGATGAGACAGACTCAAAATTCTAAAACTGTGACATCTAATAATAAACCATCAACCAAAGGAACTGCGAGTAAAAAGTAATGGTTATAGGAGATTTCAAATTAAGTTCCTGGAATTTCTGATGAGTGATAAGTGTTGCCAATATTCTGTGCATTCAGTGGAGTTCGGTTTGTGTATGGGTGATGTGGAGAATTTTTGGGCATTTTTCTGTTCTCAGAGCTGGGGGTAAACCAACATATCTCCCATATCTACAAAAACATGAATCGTGTAAGAATTAAATAACTGAGGTGAGCTGTGACACAAGAAAACCAACAGTGTGGCTGTGCACCCAGCGCAGACTCAGATCAGCCTGGGCATCCGCCCAGTCTGATCAGTCTTCGCTGTCTGCAGGGTGTATCTTAGACCCTCAGCTACCCTTTAAGCGCTTAGTGAGAAGTCCAGTCAGACAGGGCGGATGCCCGGGCTGATCTGAATCTGCGCTGGGTGCACAACCACATTGTTGGTTTTCTCGTGTCGTGGCTCTGGTGATTCTTGTGACATCCCAGACTGTTGAGAAATTCAGAAATAATTGCTCAGAAATTGGCAGCCTGTGGTTCCAGGAATAAAACAAGGTTACATGGATCATAATGTGGCATCATTAGTCCTGAAAATAGAAAGGTTTGAAGGCAAGGACAGAGTGTTACAGGGTACACAAAGTACAATCTGTGAAACAGTTGCTTTGAGCTGTTCACCTGATGTCACAAGGTTTGAATGAAGGTCATTCATTATACATGTACAACAGAATAACAAGTCGAGCATGTCTCAAGCTAGACCTTTGAATCTTATCAAAACTATCAATTTGTAAGTTGCTGGTAATGATGGTTAAAACATTTTAATACACAGCTACTGGGACTTGACCACAGTGCCCAAATTGTTATGGTTTTGGTTCATATAGGAGTGTATAGTTCCACAACACAGGTATAATTGGCAAAACATGCTGTACAAAAAGATAGGGTAAAATCTGTGTAGATAAGCTGGTTATAAGACTGAGGTTTTTTCCCTCCAAAACAATCAAAAAAATCTAGTTCCATCTTATAAGACAGATCTAGATTTTTGGGATTGTTTTGCAAGAGAAAACCACATATACAGTCGAACTTCGATGGCTCGAACTCGCCGGGACCACCGAAAAAAGTTCGAACGATCGGTAGTTCGAGCCATTGAAGACCAACTCAACATGACCCAACTTTATGTACTATGTTTTTCTATCATAACTACGACAACTTCCGAGCCTGTATTTTGATCAGTCACTCTTTGAATCTTTGCACTTTCAGGTAGATAAAACAAAACAACACAGAAACATATGTTTATATTTTTTTTTACAATATAAAAAGATCAAGATAAGCATGGACGTAGCAAACCTGATGACCAATACTTGTAATCGGTGGGATCTAAATTTAGTCCGGTCATTAAACTTGGAAATGTTTTACAAGCAAATAGGTGCAAGCCATCGGTGTTTTTTTTACAATAGAAAGTGGTTTCTAGGGACCAGACTTTGGGTTCGAGCGTTCAAGCCATCGTTGTTCGAGCCAAGCGTGGCATGTTTAGTTAAAATGAATAGGGATTTTGCCGGGACTGGAAAGTCAGTTTGACCGAAACATGGTGTTCGAGCCTGCCGAGTTCGAGCCAGTGAAGTTCGATTGTAATTACCCAGATAAGCCTGCATGTGGCAAAACTTTGACAACCTTTATAGATTTTATTCCGACTTAGATAACTTTTAATTCTGCTGGTAGCAAATTCCAGATGAACAGACTTTTTTCTGCTGATACCATTCCAGATGCTCAGACTGCTTATTTATTTTAGTACCACTAGATGCACAGACTTGTGGTCATTGTTGTCAGTCTTAATATTGCTGACAACATACAAGCCGCGACATGACAAAACCAACAAAGTGGTTGTGCACCCAATGCAGACTCAGATCAGCCGGGGCATCTGCCCAGTCTGATCAGAGTCTTCACTGTCCGCTTAAAGCTAGCTTATACCCTTAGCTACCCTTTAATTGCAAAGCAAAGACTCCGATTAGACTGGATGGATGTCCAGGCTGATCTGCGTCATTGCTGGGCACACATGCCACTTTGTTGGTTTTCTCGTGTCGCGGCTCAAATTACAGATGCACTGACTCGTTTCATTTTTCTGCTGAAAAAAATGCAGATGGACAGACTGGTTATTTTTTTATGCTGTTAACATTCCAGATTTACATACTGGTCTTTTATTGTTGTGCTGATAACGTTCTAGATACACAGATTGGTTGTTTATTGTTGTGCTGATAACATTCCAGATGCACAGACTGGTTGTTTATTGTTGTTCTGATAACATTCCAGATGCACAGACTGGTTGTTTATTGTTGTGCTGATAACATTCCAGATGCACAGATCGGTTGTTTATTGTTGTGCTGATAACATTTCAGATGCACAGATTGGTTGTTTATTGTTGTGGTGATAACATTCAAGCTGCACAGATTGGTTGTTTATTGTTGTGCTGATAACATTTCAGATGCACAGATTGGTTGTTTATTGTTGTGCTGATAACATTCCAGACACACAGACTGGTTGTTTATTTTTTCTGCTGATAACATTCCAGATATACAGACTGGTTGTTTACTTTGATTCTTGTGAAAAATTCCAGATGCACAGACTGGTTATTTATTCTCTCTGCTGATAACATTCCAGATGTACTGACTGGTTGCTTATTTTTTTTCTGCTGATCATTAAGCTGGCTAGATTGGCCTGTTTCCTTTCTGTTTGTCAATTGTGTTTGACCCCCAATTCATTGAGTTGGTAAAAGTGTTGAGTGACACATCAATCATTACAGTTATTGAATGTTATTAATTATTGGAAGTTTGTTGTGAGGAAACTGTGGTAAGGTGAATGGATACATGTTTAGGGGAAGCAACTCTACTATTTTCATTTTCACCTTTTGTTTTTCCTTGCTTTTCAATGAGGGTCAGCTGTTAAAGAGAAAATGTGGTCTGTATGAGCAAGATTTTAAGAGTAGACCCCCTTTTGAAAGTTTCCTTGCTCAGCGAAGCAAATAGGAAGTCACAAAAGTTGTCTCCCTTTGAAAATTAGAGGAAAAATATGGCATCTTTAGATGTTAATGCATATATGCAGACTTGGCATGGTAAGACCTGACTGAATGTTGCAGATTTTAAAATGTGGACTGTGGACGGCTTATATTTTGCACTACTTGCTTCATAGATTGTGCAAGGTTCAGCTATCATTTGAACTCATGGCTGATATTCTAACCAGACTGAAAGTGTGTGCAAGTTTGTCTGTGCATACATGGGTAACACAGAGCTCTAGATAAGAAGGGTATTTGATGATTATTGAGGGATAATTTTCTTTATTTCTCATTTAAACCATATGTTGTGACCCCTCATCTGAAGGGTCGACGAGACGGTTCAGATGAGGGTCACAACAATTGTTTTTATCCAGAAATAACAAAAATTATCCCTAATTATCACCAAATACTCCCCCTTATCTAGGGCTCTGGTAACATATACCTTTGGACAGATTCACATACAATGTGGCTTATGTAAGCATAGGGGCCAATGTAGAAATGTGTTTTGAGTGTTTGTGTGTTGTTTGATGTAACTGCTAGTATATTCTGGTTCCATGTTGGATTTGTGTTGCATTTTGAGAAGACAAAATGAAGGTTGTTCATCAGTCAGGGTTCGAGGTTATAAAACTTGAAAATAATCTCAAACTCAAAATAAAGCATACTTTTTGGCTGCTTCCGAGCAGCCAATCAGTGTGCTTTATTTTGAGTTTGAGAATGTACTCAACTTTTATAACCTCCGGGCCAGGTCCAAGACTGTCAGAGTTCATAAATTTGTGTAAGGGGTAAAGAAATTGCAATGCTTTTTCAAGTTTGATCTGTCTGCATTGATTTTGGATTTACAAAGGATAGTGAATATCCGTCCATTCCAAGGAAGTATTCATTTTAAAGCCATCCATATTGATAGGGTTTAGGGTTGTGATTATTTACTTTTTATCAGGGAGAAAAGTGTATTTTTATGCACCAGGAATATAGATATGGGTGTGTCTGAGCATGGTTGTGAGATAATGTACTGCATAAAACAGATGTTGTGGTGCCTCATTTGAATTGTCTCAGTAAGACAGCTCTAATTATGGACCTCAGCATACATTGTATGGAGAATCTGTTTCAGCATTTTCATTTAACACTTATAATTCAAGCTTTGGGATTAGAACAAAGCCAATTGCTCTTCTTCCTAAAGGTAGTGAATTATAGAGTTGGCAACTTATAATCTTTGAATTATCATCAGGTACTCCTTTTTATCTAGAGCTCTGAATTGTACTGATGTTGTTACTGTTGAATCATATTGACAATGGTTAGATTTTTATTCTTCTGTTTTAAAATGAGCCACGACACGACAAAACCAGCAAAGTGGTTGTGCGCCCAGCAAAGACTCAGATCAGCTTGGGCATCCTGACAGTCTGATCAGAGTCTTCGCTGTCCACATGATGGTAGCTTAGACCCTTAGCTACCCTGTTTGGGTGCGCAACCACTTTGTTGGTTTTCTCGTGTCGCGGCTCACATGAGATCTGTGATACTACTATGCATTCCATCTTTTTGTGTTCACTTTGATAGTGATAATGTACTTTATCAAATGAATTTTAATTTTCATTTAATACCATAAGCCAGTCCCTGGATCTCATTAAGGTATTCCTTCGGTTACAAGACTGAGGCTTCCCTTCTGTAACAGTCCAAAAAATCTAAGTGCGTCTTATACGATGGATCTAGATATTTTGAGATGGAACTGGAAGAAAACCCATCTTACAGGAGAATGTCATAAGACTGACATATATTTTGGGTCATTCAAGAGGGGGGAACCCCTGTTTTATTGCCGGATAAATATGGTACCAGAGACTATACTGACAGTGGCCATTAGAAATGACAGCTATTTTTGTGGTACATATAAAGTGGTTTGTTCCGTCCAACTTGCATTGAAAGTTAGTTTTGAAGAGACTAGTATTATATTGTCTTGGACATCAAATGTCTCATACCATGGGGTAGTACCAATTTCTCTACCTGTGCTGTTGACCGAGATAGACAGTTACCATATCTGCAAAAGTGGCTCTTGACAGCAGTATCGGCTAGCTCTACAGCCATTAACATAAGTATCATTTCCATTTATTGGTATTGCTTACGAAATATATCTCGGGAGATGCCCATTTTGCACAGTACCTGATTGGTCAACAGCACGAGTAAGCAAATTGGTATTTCCTCCTTGATACATGTTGCTGTTTTGTTGTTCTGTTGCTTGTTAATTACAACAGTGTCAGTGGTAAAAGAATATGAGCTGTGATATGCAAAAGGGTGCTTAAAGCACATGCAAAGAGAAAAGGCTCAGACCAGCCTACCCATTCGGGCAGTCCTACCGGTCCTACCAGAGCCTTAAAAGTTTGCTGTTTGCTTATACTGAGTAGGAACCCTAAGAAATCTGCAGGCACAAAATGAAGGCTGTAAAACGACTGCACAGATTCACAGACTGGTCTGAGCCTTTTCTTGTTGCAAATATTTCAAGCCAAGTTTTGCATGCCACAGCTCATAAACGCTTACCATAATGTGCCTAAATATTGGGACATCATCTAAACTATTAATTTTCCATTTGTCCCAAATGGAAACTTGATGGTTTTAGGTGTCCCAATATTTAAACACATTAGGGTATCTGGTGTTCTGGGCCTAATTGTTCAAAGGCTCATTAGATTAATGAAATTGTTAGACAATGTTCCCTTAAGACTTCTGTTTCATGCAAAATCAAGTGTGGTAATACCGTATGATGGGAAAATTTTGGGTCTCCTAATTTTCACGGAATTTCACGGTTGGTAGCAATCCGCAAAAATTAAACTCTGTGAAGTATTTTACAAGTTTTACAAAATAGTATTAAGAAATTTGAATTGTCCAAACATATGGTTTGCAATATTCAAAGTGTCCCACAAAACCTTAGATAGAACTATTATTTTCAGCACAAATTATGTTAGCTGGTACTTAGCAGTAAATACAATTTGAACAGGCTGTCACTTGATTAACGATCACTTGTACCTAATTATGCAAGTACAATTGAATTACTTTTAATTGACTGTGAGTTCCGTTTACTTTTACCCTGAGCAGTAGCCATTCTATCAGTTGCTTGCAAATTTTAGTTGACTGTTTCTGTGTACTAGATATTGATTTGTACAAATGTTTGTCTTACGGTTTTAACAGTATCCTCCCAAACCCAAAAGGAGCAGATTTATTTTAACGGACGTGTTCATAACAAAGTGATAATAGTTTCTTTGCGTTTCTCTCTCCTTGTACGTCTTGATTTTTCAGTCAAGCCAGTACTTTACAGGACAAACGCAATTTTTATTTTCGTGGATATTCAAATCTGCAAAAAGTAAAAAAAGTGAAAATTAATTATCATGTTTTTGGGGCAAATCCGAGAAAATTTTCCATTATTTTCCATTATGCGGTAGTTTTTGCTGAAAAAGTGTAAGGAGCTTTTGCACTGCAAAAGAAAATCATTAGTCAGTGATATGTTAAGTCTTCTATTACATGCAAAATCAAGAGTGGTAATACTTTTTGCTGATAAAAGATGTAAGGAGTTTTTGCACTTCTCATTTTTTTTGGCAAAAAATGGCAGAATTTTTGTGTCCAAGAGGTTTGAAAATGCACTGCCTTTTTAACTAAGAAGATCATTAGTTTCGAACAGTTAGGCCCTGAATTGCAGTATGAAATCAGATTTCACACATACATTTGTTAAAAAAAAAAAGGAATTTAAATCTTTTCCAAGCAAAAGGATTGTGTACATGTATGTCCAAATGCATGTTAGTAGTACTTCAGTGTGCAAAAATATGTTCCAACTAGCATGACTAGTACTTTTGCCATTAAAGAATTAATGAATTTCATTTTTTTACTGTAACAAATACATTTGACTTTTTTATTGTTCTTCTGAGGGGACAACATGAAATATCAAACTGCATTAAGCCTTAAAGTGCCAAAAACGTAAAATGGTTGAATTTGCAAACAGCATAGATCCACTTAAGGGTCATACTGAGGTGCCTCATCTGGATCTACTTTGTTTGCCCTCTACTCTTTGAATTCTCAATATGATGCAGCTTGACAAACATTTTTTTAAGTATTGCATACTTAAATTTTATCGTCTAGTTTCTTGGCTCTTTAAGGGTTAACCTTAGAAGCATATGTGGGTAAATTACAAAAGTGTATGTGGTAAATGACACAAGAAAACCAACGAAGTGGCATGTGCGCCCAGCGCAGACTCAGATCTGTCTAGGCATCTGCCAAGTCTGATCAGAGTCTTTGCTTCACCTTTAAAGGGTAGTTAAGAGTCTTAAGCTAGCCTCATGCGATACCCAAGACTGATCACACTGAACAGCTGTCCAGGCTGATCTGAGTCTTTGCTGTCAGCACTTGCCACTTTGTTGGTTTTCTTGTGCCGTGGCACATATATTTTCGCTGTTTTTATTTTGCCAATTCATTGTAGATATCATTTTAATTAACTACATTAGGGAAATCCATTGCATTATGTTTGCTACATTATTATTAATTGGTTATTTTAAACCTCATTTTTCAAATTGTTTTACACTTTAAAATATTGTAACAGAGATAATGTATGTTTTGCCAAGACAGGTCTAATGACAGGTCTGAGAAACTCTACAATTTTTATTATGCCTTCCCCTAGAAGCAAAATCATTTGTTAAAGAGCAGAACCCTAGTTTTGAAGGGTTTCATAATCCAGAGATATAAACTGGAAGTCGCAAAAGTTTTCACTATGTAGAAAGGGTACACCTTAATCTAAATTATTTTCTGTAACTAGACTTGTGCTCTAAATACAGTGCACCAAACTGCAAACTTGAAACAAAACTTCTTTGATCTTTCATACAGGATAAAATATAATTGGGTTTCTCCTTTCCAAAACAATCCCAACAAGAGCTTCGCAAGTGGCGCATAATACACCCGTTTCAGTGTCATGAAGGAGTTACAGAATGAAAAAGATTGTTAACAGAAGGATGGACAGGCAGACTAACTGGGGTAAACAACTCTGTAATTAATGACTGCAAAAACATCCAACACATCATATACTATTAGTATTACACCAAAAATCAGCTTCCAAAGTGAAGCAGTTCAGAAGCTGAGAAATGCCAAAGTCAAATGAGGGAAATAATTCATAAATTAAGTAAACTAGAGGCACCATTTTTGGTTCAAACACATTCACTTGACAATATACACATCACCATAAAGTATTGTTAAAATATTTCAAACGGATCAGGAGTTGTGGAGTAAAAAGGAAATTGATGCAGAGGCAGATAATTCAGGAAGTAAGTAAGCCAGAGTTGTGGTTCATGCTCATGATACATTGCCCCATTATTATACACATTAGACTCATTATAATATTTCAGAGGGCTCAGGAGTTATGGAGTGAATGGAACTAGCCTTAAAACTAATCAAAGGGAAGTTACTTCAAAATTAAGTAAAATGGAGCAACCATTCTTATTATGTGACACACCGTCACATTGCTATAAAGTTTCATCAAGATATTCCAAATGGTTACCAAATTATGGTATGCACAAGATTACATGTAGTATACACAAAAATAGCCTAAACAATCTAATCAAAGGAATGCAACTCCAGAACAAGGGAAGGGAGAGCAACTACTGTTATACGCAACACTATGAAGTTTCATCAAGATATCCCAAGCGGTTATCTAGTTATGGAGCGCACAAGACTAGTGGGGGAAAAATAATCAAAGGGGCATAGCTTGGAAACTAAGAAAGGGGGAGCAACCATTATTGTACATGACACATTGCCCCAACCTAATATATATTCCTACAAAATTTAATGAAGATATCCGAAATGGTTACTGAGTTATGGAGCACACAAGAATGTTAACAAACCGAGGGACAGATGGATGGACAGTGCCATGCCATAATAGGTCTGTATTTTCAAAACTGGCCTATAAAAATCTAGATCCTTATGAGAAGGACTTAGATTTTTGGGATTGTTTTAGAAGAAAAATCCGATCCTTTAGCAGAATTTCATAATGACTGACTGTTGATATTTTAGGTCATTTTTGAGCGAGATAAAATCCCATTTATAGCTGAATAAATAGTGTGTTTGTGAACAATAGACAGGTCCAGATTTGAAGGCAGAAGAGTCTATTATTTAATATCAGCAGTTGAGGTGCATGGATTTGCCATATTTTTTTGCCAGTTTTACAAAGGGAAAAAAATTGTCAGAGTTCATGTTTACCTCTGAAAAGGGATCTTCTCTTCAAGGAAATAATTTCTCCTGGAGGAGCAAATTATTTCCTTTAAGAGTGTCCCCAGGATGGCAAATTGAAAGTAACAGTTTTGGTTTCATATAAACGTGTGTCCATGCACCTGAAGGGTTCAGTCAAGTGCATATATTTGATGTAGTTAAAATAAACAACAAAATCTAAATTCTTGATACATGTACATAGGTATCTTATGAAGTCTGAACAATGTGAATAATCTTTTTTATTTGGCTATAATTAGAGTTTTAGCTTACCTTAGATTACCCCAAATATCTCAATGAATTTTACGGAAAAAAAATCCGAAACAATCCTAATAGTCTCTTACAGGGAGGATCTAGAGTTTTGGGACTGTTTTGGCTGGGGAAAAAGCCTCCATCATATAACTAAAGATTTAATGCTGGAACCAGAGAGGGCTCAATGTTGTTTCGACATAGAATCTGAAACAATGTTGATTCAAAGCTGATTCATGCTCATGACTATATTACGATTGCCACAACATTGTTTCAACATTGTATGCTTGCTGGGTAAGACTTCGCTGCATACTTTTACTGTGAAATGAGAAATAAGCTGTGACACAAGAAAACCAACAAAGTGGAATAGCACCCAGTGAAGCTTGGACCCTTAGCTACCCTTTCAGTGCTTAGCAAAGAGTCTGAGCAGACTGGGCACATGCCCAGGCTTATCTGAGTCTGCACTGGGTGCACAACCACTTTGTAGACTTTCTCGTGTCGCAGCTCAAATCCTTCTGGCTGAAGTGGAGTCTTCAAATTATTTACAAGCTCATGATGTCATGTATTTCATACATTTGTCATATGTGTAACAGTTAAAGCAGAGCTCTAGATAAGAGGGAGTACTTGGTGATAATTAAGGATAATTTTTGTGAATTCTGCATAATAACATATGTTGTGACCCCTCATCTGAACCGTCTCGACGAGACGGTTCAGATGAGGGGTCACAACATATGGTTTCGATGAGAAATAAAAAAAATTATCCTTAATTATCATCAAATACGCCCTCTTATCTAGAGCTCTGGTTAAAGGATTGTTTTCAGTTTATGTCTGTTTCAACAATATTATAAAGCATTTATTTGGCTAACTTTGAAAATAAAATGGATAAAATAGACATTGCAAAACTTGGTGTCTTGTTCTCTGTCAAAGCACACCTTATTAGCCCCTTTGGTACAGGTAGCATTGACAGTGCCACAGATACACGTAAGAAGGGGTAACTTCGGGATGATTTTTCATATTTGTCCACAAAAACAAAGGTTGTGATCCCTTATTAGAATCATCTCCCTGAGAGGGGTCACATACGTTTTCATTGAGGAAAAAGAAAAATTATCTCAGAATTATCTTTGTTACTCCTTTTTATCTAGACTAATTTTGTTTCCATGTTCAGGTTTCCAAGGGCAAAAGGGGCCTCACACATCTTTAAATACTATTTTCGCCCTAATAATCTCAAACTTACAAACAAACACAGAGCTGCATTTTTTTTAAAGAAACCCAAGCAGTTACCCCACACTAACCTTTGTCTATATCAAATGCTATCATTTTATGAAATGAAGCCATTTGCCAGGACACCTTGGAAAAGGTCAGCTTTCTAAAGTGTCCTTGTAGATGGCTTCATTTCATAACTTCAGACAAATGACAGGAGTACAGTTAGCTGATTTTTATGACACTGAAATTGGCCTTTTAAGATTGGAGATACTTATTTTCTTACCTAGTCTGATATTATCATGCTGTGTACATGCTCTTATAAACTGACCCAGACCTACCAGAAATATTGCTATATAAACACAAAATTTTTTCAGCCTCATCACCATTACCTATATGCATATGCATTTCTATAAAAATTCTTGTTTCACAACATGGTCAGTTATAGTCTGGGGGCAGATTAGAGAACATGGGCTTTAAAATGGGTACGCTAAACGTGTTGGGTACAAGCAATTTGTTATTTTCTGTAAAAACTACTAATATCTAGAAGTGTGAAAACAGGTGTTGCCACTCTGAAATACCGTGTTTAAGGGTATACTGATTTTTTTAAATACCCACTTAATATCGTACAATTAAACCATAACAGCTGTTAATCCTTTCTTTAAAGACAAAAATCATCAGAAAAAAAGGTATTTAGGCTGTATTTACCCCACCCACTAAAGCAAATTTGTAATTTCTGCATTACATTATTTTTGGGGCTTTCGATGCAGCTTGTCATCACCACAATATGAATATAATTAAGTGGAAGGGTTATAAATAATTTGCCAACATCTTTGTTTTGGGTGGTGATTGGTTACAGTTTTAAGGAAGCAAAGTATCAAAGTATATAATGCAGGACTTCTACATCAATCACTTTTCACATATAAATTCAGCATTCAGGCTGAAGGCAGACTCATTTTTATTTTATTTTTTTTAATTATCACTTTCCCCCTTAATTATTTCCAAATATTGGAAAAACTATTTTTTGCTGGTCGATATTTATTGTCAGCTTCTTTTTGTGTAACGTAAATAACATGATACTATTATATATTTCACTCCAACAGAATTCATGTATTATACCTATGAAAGAATGTGCTACTTTAAGTGAATAGAAATATAAAGGAAATATTTAAAGAAACTGAAAGGTATGTTGATGCAAACATGCATACATGCTAGCAGAGTACCCAAACCATACTTGCGTACACCTAAAGGAATACTTTACATTAACTAGAAAATGGCTCATAAAAACTATTATTATTAGTTATTATGCTATATTATTAGCTCACCTGAGCATGAAGTGCTCAAGGTGAGGTATTGTGATCGGTCTTTGTCCGTCGTCCGGCGTCAACTTTTGCTTTAAACGACTTCTTCTCCAAAACTGCTAGCCGGATTTCAAAATAATTTCACAGAAATGTTCCTTGGGGGACTCTCTACCAAAATTGCTCAAATGGTTCCGCTCCGCTGAACAATATGGCCGCCAGAGCTAAAAATAGAAAAACCTTCAGACAACTTCTCCTCCAAAACTGCTGGGCCGATTTTGAAATAATTTCACAGAAATGTTCCTTAGGAGACCCTCTACCAAAATTGCTCAAACGGTTCCACTCCGCTGAACAATATGGCCGCCAGAGCTAAAAACAGAAAAACCTTTAAACAACTTCTCCTCCAAAACTGCTGGGCAGATTTTGAAATAATCTCACAGAAATGTTCCTTAGGAGACCCTCTACCAAAATTGCTCAAACGGTTCCACAATATGCTGAACAATATGGCCGCCAGAGCTAAAAATAGAAAAACCTTTAAACGACTTCTCCTCCAAAACTGCTGGGCCGATTTTAAAATAATTTCACAGAAATGTTCTTTAGGAGACCCTCTACCAAAATTGCTTAAACGGTTCAGCTCCGCTGAACAATATGGCCGCCAGAGCTAAAAATAGAAAAACCTTTAAACAACTTCTCCTCCAAAACTGCTGGGCCGATTTTGAAATAATTTCACAGAAATGTTCCTTAGGAGACCCTCTACCAAAATTGCTCAAAGGGTTCTGCCCCGCTGAACTATATGGCCACCAGAGCTAAAAATAGAAAAAAGCTTTAAACATCATCGTTTCTAAAGCCAATGGCTCGATTTCAAAAAAAATTCACAGAAATGTTTTACTCATGGCTCTGAACAAAAATTGCTCAAACGGTTCCGCTCTGCTGAACAAAATGGCCGCCAGAGCTAAAAATAGAAATAGATCTTAGAATGACACAGAGGGCACAGTTATGATCCAATCATCATGAAACTTTGTCAGAATGTTTATCTTAATGAAATCTAGACCATCTTTGAAACTGGGTCATGTGGGGTCAAAAACTAGGTCACTGGGTCAAATCTTAGAAAAACCTTGTGCACACTCTAGAGGGCACAGTTATGATCCAATCTTCATGAAACTTGTCAGAATGTTTATTTATATAAAATCTAGGCCAAATTTGAATCTGAGTCTTGTGGGGTCAAAAACTAGGTCACTAGGTCAAATATTAGAAAAACCTCATGTACACTCTAGAGGGCACAGTTATGATCCTATCTACGTGAAACATTGTCAGAATGTTTACTTTCATGATATTTATACCAGATTTGAAACTGGGCCATGTCAGGTCAAAAACTAGGTCACTAGGTCAGTTCTTAGAAAAACAGTGTGAACGCTTTTGAGGACAGTTTTGTTCTAATCTTCATAAGACTTTGTCAGAATGTTTGTCTCCAAAGAATCTGGACCAAGGGTGCAACTTGGTCATGTTGGGTCAAAAAGTAGGTCACTAGGTTAAACCTTAGAAAAACATTGTGTACACTCTAGAAGGCACAGTTTTGATAACTTTGCCAGAATGTTCATATCCAAGAAATCTAGACCAGGTTTGGAACTGGGTCATGTAGGGTCAAAATCTAGGTCATTAGGTTAAATCTTATAAAAACCTTAGGTACACAATAAAGGGTTCATTTTCAATTTAATCTTTGTGAAACTCTGTCAGTCATATGCATGTCTCTGAGGTTAAGTTCACAGGATACTCAGGTGAGCGATCCAGGGCCATCATGGCCCTCTTGTATTTTTAGTATACTGCTTTATGTGGCCACATTATGTAGTTCCTAACAACAAAATCTTAAGCAGGACCATTGGAGTGCTATATCAGACATATTAAATGAAAAGAGAAATGAGGAGTCGCATCATAATCTGTTGAAGCAAAGTCCCAATCTGTTAGAAGAATAGTTGTTTTGTGATCTTCTTTGCTTCTATGTGTTGTTCCTGTCTCTTTTTTATCTGAGCATTGCTTATTAAACACTTTTATAGAGTCCCTTTAAACTGGAAACCAGGATTAACTTTTAACTGACAAAGTATCTTATTTTGCAAATAACAGAGTTCCACAGACTTATTTTCCACTAAATGAAATGGGAAATAGAAACTGATGAATTATATTAATGTATAACAATGCTGTATGGAGTCTGTTATCCCAAATGTCTGTCAAATCACAAGGCAAAATCATGTTCACAAAATTTTTTCACTTCTATGTTGCCTCTTTTTCAATTCTTCCAATATCTGAATCTATAACTCTAGCATACAGGCCTTTAATCAATAACTGAAACTGCAAACTACCCACCTTCTTTTTTACATGGAATACTGCCTTGAAACTACAAAGCATTTCATTACCATTGGTGAATTGCCTTGTTAATACATGGTTTCATGTTGTAAAACATGCCTTTTAATGCATGTGACCGATATTTATGCGATAATATGCCATAAGCTCTTTGAGTGTGTTTTATGAAAAGGACAAGGTTCAGGAAGGGTCAAAATCGGCCCTGTCTCAGAAATTGATGAAATTTTACTATATCATATTTATATGTTTCCTGCGACTGAAAATGGATCTTTTTAAAGTCTCGCGTGTTATCTACGCAATTGTGACGTCATTAAAATACCCTACCCCACGCGACGTACTTAATGATTTTATGACGTTAACGACGTTATTCAACTAATAAGTTTGCTGTGTAGCGCTTTTTCGTTTGCTCTGTGCTGCCACTCTTTAACGAGGTTGATTAGATGTTGCTATTTCTTTTCCGTTGGAGCTTGTATGTATGTGTTAAACTTTATAATTAACCTCACCCCACCCCACGCCTCCCGCGTTTGTCCTGCGTGATGGTATTACATGTAATACTGACGGTTGTAGAGCTTGAAAAGTCTGTGGATTTCAATTTTTGCTATACTATCATATTTGATGAGGCACTATTATTTCTAAGTCCGGTGAAAGTTTTTGTTTAGAATTTTGTCCGCAAAACAAAATTTTGTTACTGTACATACTTTTTATTTTGCGGACAAAATGCGAAGCGCAAACTAATTCCGAGCAAAACTGCTGTTTGTCATTCATGACAATTTATTTATGTTTTTATCAAATTAGTTTTTTTTGCTTTGGAGTTCTGATGTTCTGAGAAGAAATAATAACAAGTCGCCCAAGGGCAACGATCGCTCACCTGTCAGTATATGCTCAATTTATATAAAATTGGAAGTACTACAGTCCCCGATGCTACATACCAAGTTTCAAGGCAAATGGCCCAGTGGTTCTGGAGAAGAAGATTTTTCAAGGTTTTTGCCATATATGGCCATGGTGGCCATCTTGGTCATATGACCTGGACCGAATATATGATTTTTTTTTCCCACTTTGCCTGAAGGCTGCATATGAAATTTAATTGAAATTGGTTCTGTAGTTTCAGAGGAAAAGTCCTTTAAAAATGTTGACAAATTACAGACAAATTACCTTAAGCCAAGATCACTGAACAATCTTGACCCCTAGAATTCCTAGGGGTTCAAATTGTCTGCATTTCCATATCACAGAGCACAATAGCAACACAAAAATGCACTTTTTTTTTAGCTTTTCCCACTCAAAAGCATTAGAGCCCAAATTTGACCTTGTGGTAAAACAGGTCAAGGTCAATCCAAGTTCATCATTTATATAAACTTAGTAGTACTAGAGTTCCAGATGCTACATACCAAGTTTCAAGGCAAATGGCCCAGTGGTTCTGGAGAAGAAGATTTTTTAAGGGTTTTGCCATATATGGGCATGGTGGCCATCTTGGTCATGTGACCTTGACCAAATATATAAAGTTTCTTTCCCGCTTTGCCTGAAGGCTGTTTATGAAATTTAATTAAAATTGGCCCAGTAGTTTCAGAGGAGAAGTCCTTTAACAAGTGACCAAGACCATCTGAACAAACTATGGTTCCTTTAAGCCGGTGAAGCTCCATATGAAATATGGCTTCAATTGACCCTAGTGGCCTCTGAGAAGATGTTTGAAAATGTTGACGGGTGACAGAATCTCAATGACCTTGTACAAAAGTCAAAGAATGACCTTGACCTTTAACGACAAAATATCTTCATCTGGTCATTTAGTCAATCATATATACCAAATATTGCACCTTAGACTTAAATAGTTTCTGAAAAATCCACTGTTTAAGCATTTTCCCATATAAAAGACTACATAATGTACCAAAGTTGACAGTGTCATAAATTAGGTCATGGTCAATGCACGATCATTTGTATAAACTATGATGGGCTTGAGTGCCCAAAGCTACATACCAAGTTTCAAGGTCATACACCTTTTGGTTCTGGAGAAGAAGATTTTGAAGGGTTTTTACCATATACGGGCATGGCGGCCATCTTGGTCAAGACCCTGAGAACAAACTTTTATTCCCTGATCACACTTAGACTCCATATGAAATTTCGCTTCAATCGGACCAGTGGTTTCAGAGGAGTAGATGTTTTGAAAATCTTGATGACGGACAGACCGACAAAATGACCTTGACCTTTCAGTGACATAATATCTTCATCTGGTCATTTAGTTGACCATATATACTATGTATTGTACCTAAGACTTAAATAGTTTCTGAGAAATCCACTGTATAAGCGTTTTCCCATATAAAAGCCTAACATACCAAAGTTGACAATGTCGTAAATTAATTCAAGGTCAACACATGGTCATCATTTGTATAAACTATGATGGGCCATCATCCCCGATGCTACATACCAAGTTTCAAGGTCATAGGCCTTTTGGTTCTAGAGAAGAAGATTTTCGAAGGGTTTCTACCATATATGGGCATGGTGGCCATCTTGGTCATGTGACCCAGACCCCGGGTATAAACTTTCGTTCCCCCATCCCACTGAGACTCCATATGAAATTTGGCTTCAATCGTCCCAATAGTTTCAGAGGAGAAGATGTTTGAAAATCTTGACGACGGATGGTCCGACGGAATGACCTTGACCTTTAGTGACATAATACCTTCATCTGGTCATTTAGTCAACCATGTATACCAAGTATTGTACCTAATACTTAAATAGTTTCTGAGAAATCCACTGTTTAAGCGTTTTCCCATATAAAAGCCTAACATACCAAAGTTGACCATGCCGTAAATTAGGTCAAGGTCTATGCAAGGTCATGATTTGTATAAAATATGATGGGCCCGCATGCCCAATGCTACATACCAAGTTTCAAGGTCATAGGCCTTTTGGATCTGGAGAAGAAGTTTTTTGAAGGGTTTTTACCATATATGGGCATGGCGGCCATCTTGGTCATGTGACCCAGACCCCGGGTATAAAATTTTGTTTCCCTATCCCACTGAGACTCCATATGAAATTTGGCTTAAATCGGCCCAGTGGTTTCAGAGAAGAAGATGTTAGAAAATCTTGACGACCGATGGTCCGACAGAATGACCTTGACCTTTAATGACATAATATCTTCATCTGGTCATTCAGTCGACCATGTATACCAAGTATTGTACCTTAGACTTAAATAGTTTCTGAGAAATCCACTGTTTAAGCGTTTTCCCATATAAAAGCCTAACGTACCAAAGTTGACCATCCCGTAAATTAGGTCAAGGTCAACGCAAGGTCATGATTTGTACAAACTATGATGAGCCCGCATGCCTGATGCTACATACCAAGTTTCAAGGTCATAGGCCTTTTGGTTCAGGAGAAGAAGATTTTTGAAGGGTTTTTACCATATATGGGCATGGCGGCCATCTTGGTCATGTGACCCACACCCCGGGTATAAACTTTGGTTCCCCCATCCCACTGAGACTCCATATGAAATTTGGCTTCAATCGGCCCAGTGGTTTCAAAGGAGAAGATGTTTGAAAATCTTGATGACGGATGGTCTGACGGAATGACCTTGACCTTGAGCATACCTGCCAAGTTTCACGATTTGTGCGTGACCCTCACGAATTTGGACGCGTCCCACGACCTCACGATCGTATTTTGAAAAATAGCCATAACTCACGCTTCCTTCCCTTGCTCACGATTTCACTTTAAACAGGAGAATACCAAAAAAATTATCTTTTATTTGGCGCTCTCTCGATCGTCAAAAGTGTGTTTTCTCTCAACTTCCGCTACATTCGGACAATCTCGGTCACCGAATCTATATTTATATCCGGGAAAATTCGTCACCTGGTCTAAAAATAGGTAAAGGTAAAGGTTTCCGATAGTCTTGGGTATAAATAAATCGAGTATTCGATAGCGATTAGAGCCGAAAACGACCAATGTGTACTTCCGTTTTTATGTACATGAAATATTGACGACCTGAAAACGCTGGAGAAAAAGAAAGGTTTATAAATCAAAGTACCAAAATGGATGGGAGATCGAGTTTACCTGGGTGAGGAAGGTTGAAAAGAGCAACAGCTTTGCGTTTTGTGATCTTTGCCAAAGGCATTTCAGTGTTTCCCACGCCGGCAAAAAGATCTATAAAACACAGATCTTCATTTAAAAACGTCAAAACTTTTGCAATCAGTATCTTATTTTGTTATTACCAAGACAGCCCAAGATGTTATCCAGCCTGAGACTCTCTTTAGCAACTTCATTGCAGAACATTTTTGATTGCAGATCACTTTAATAAACTCAATGTATAAAATTTTAGCAAATAAGAATACTTGATGTTTATCTTCATTTAAGTACTACCTACTGATCCTACTCCTCCCCACTGCCATCCCCAATTTCTAGTTTCACATAAAAAGAAAAAAAAGTGACACCAAAATCTCACTCTTTTCCTTTGTCAATGGGTTTCTACGCGAATGAACTAACGCAGAAAAGGGGGCTAAATCGAGGCTTCGCGCGCAGTCTCACTCTTTAGTTAATTGAAAACTTGGCAGGTATGCCTTGAGTGACATAATATCTTCATCTGGTCATTTCGTCGACCATGTATACCAAGTACTGTACCTAATACTTAAATAGTTTCTGAGAAATCCACTGTTTAAGCTTTTTCCCATATAAAAGCCTTACGTACCAAAGTTGACCATCCTGTAAATTAGGTCAAGGTCAACGCAAGATCATGATTTGTATAAAATATGATGGGCCCGCATGCCCGATGCTACATACCAAGTTTCAAGGTCATAGGCCTTTTGGTTCTGGAGAAGAAGATTTTTGAAGGGTTTTTACCATATATGGGCGTGGCGGCCATCTTGGTCATGTGACCTGGACCAAATATATAAACTTTCGTTCCCCCATCCTGTTAAGGCTCCATATGAAATTTGGCTTCAATCGGCCAAGTGGTTTCAGAAGAGAAGATGTTTGAAAATCTTCAAGACGGATGGTCCGACGGAATGACCTTGACCTTTAGTGACATAATATCTTCATCTGGTCATTTAGTCAACCATGTATACCAAGTATTGTACCTTAGACTTAAATAGTTTCTGAGAAATCCACTGTTTAAGTGTTTTCCCATATAAAAGCCTAACGTACCAAAGTTGACCGTGTCATAAATTAGGTCAAGGTCATCACAAGGTCATGATTTATATAAATTATGATGGGCCCGCATGCCTGATGCTACATAGCAAGTTTCAAGGTCATAGGCCTTTTGGTTCTGGAGAAGAAGATTTTTGAAGGGTTTTTACCATATATGGGCGTGGCGGCCATCTTGGTCATGTGACCTGGACCAAATATATAAACTTTCGTTCCCCCATCCTGTTAAGGCTCCATATGAAATTTGGCTTCAATCCGCCCAGTGGTTTCTGAGAAGAAGATGTTTAAAATTGTGGACGACGCCGACGACGCAGACGACGCCGACGACGGACCAAGTCTATACTATAAGCTCACCTTCACAGGTGAGCTAATAATGATAATAAAATAGAGATGATATTATTTCCTATGTCGCTATCCGTCAAAATTCGGCACATACAGAAGTGCTTGTAGTCGGGCGATTGTGCCGGGTAGTTTTCCGTGTCAAGGTGTCCAACTAATTTGGAAAACAGTGGAGCAAGGGCCTACGTGCATGCAGTAGGTGCGGATGGGTATTGTTTGGACATTTTATTCTCCCCTAGCATGTCTTTTCTTTCTCCATCTCTCTGGATGACGGCCTGATGTATACAATGTAGACTGAAATATTTCAGGAAGCGGAAATACTTGGGGTTCCACTATACACAATCTATCAATATCACTCTCCATTCATGCTGATATGACAAATACTCTTGAAACAGACATAAAACCAAAAGTTATCCATCCATCTCATGCGAGACCTGGCCTGTTTTGGTAACCTCCCCACAAAAATTTAACACTAGCAATTCGACGAGGGATAGTAGATTTAAGAGCATTATATTTTTTTCCACTAAGTTAATTGCTTAAATATTCTTTTATAGTAAAAAGTGAAATGCACCTTTTTCATTTGATTTTTTGTCATCTACATGTGAATAAATAAATAATATCGAACTCAAAGTCTCTTCTTTGAATACGAGAGAACACTACCAGACACGTTGCCAGGAGACGCATTTGATGGATTTGTTCCCTTGAGCCTCCTAGAAAACCTCGTTTTGAGAGCTGGAAAAATAGACAAAAACAATAATAATAATAAAGAAATAAAAATAAATAACTATAAAAATATGCAAGAATATACCACGTTCCGAATGCTCCATTACGACATAATTGAACCAAACGACAACTCTTTGAAGAACAAAGTGAAATTTCATCGGGAGCGTCGTTAAATAAATATTTGAAAACAGTCATCGCGAAATGGCAATAATGGAATTTGAAAAAAAGCAGAAGCACACGTTTCATGATTAAACATTTAAGACTCTTATATTTAGATATTTAGTTGTCTGAAAGAAATGTACATTAACATAAAACATTCTTTCACTGATGCACGTTTCAAGCACGGCTCGACATGCAGCTAAATTATTCTTTCGTTCAAGCATTCTGTGGCCAAATTGCGGGGAGCTGCAAGTGATAAAAATATTGGTACGGTAGCACATTCCACAAGTCTATGACATTGATCCTTGATGGGCTGACCCAATTCAGACTGCTCCTGGGTCTACTTGTGTGCTATTCCATTTGCATCTTTGGGGTACATATACATGTACATTACTACAATGGAGTAACCCAATGTTCAGATTTTTAACTTTACGGATTTACGGTCCCTGTCTTGATCACTAGTAAAACTAATGATAACAATAACAATACTCTGTGAGACGTGTTTGGTTTGCTTGCATCATCAATCTAGTGTATGGAGGCGGAAAAAATCATTATGCAGTGTAGCCTTGTCATCTAGTGCGTAAATTGTAAATTGATAAACTCTTGCAATTCAAAGCTGAAGTCGGGTGCGTGTGTTTGGGAAGCGGGGCGGGGGGGGGGGGGGGGGGGTATGGACGGATGGATGATTGCGATTTTAAAACCTTTTAAACCGTATTTCAGTCATACCAGGACGATGGGAGGGTGATAATGAAATACTGTTTGCAATACAACCCCGTTTACGGTTGGAAAGATTTCCGCATTCAGCGGACCTCGAAGCTGTCATCGCTAAATCAGCAGGCCAGGCGCTTAACCTACCGGGCTACTTGTTGGGGGTGGGAGCTGTTTTTCGGGGGGCGAGAGGTTTGTAAGGGGCGGGGAGGCGGATTATCATTCCTTATGTGTGATTACCAAAAAACTTAAATTCAGCTCATTAATTATATAAATTGCTGTTTTTTATGGATCAGTTTCCCCTTTTTTGTCCACTGCTTTTTCAAACTACAGCGAGTGGACACAGTATTCACCTTTCCGTAGTTCCATAGTCCCCCCCCCCCCCCACAATTCACCCCCCACCTTTTGACAGACGGTACTTAAATATGCCTCCTGCAGCTTGTCATGAATCAGTCTGAAATTTTGCAAGCTTCTGGTCTGCAAATTCTCATGTTAGTTGGGCGTTATGGTTACAACTTTTAACTTTTATTGCTTTTTGCAAACTGGCATCAGAAGACCAACAGGTGCTTTATTTACGCCATTTCTTTTACCGATTTCCGATTTGCATTTATCATTCTGGAACTCACTTCACATACTTCTTTCACATGCGAAAAGGAGTCCCTGTAGCTCAGTGGGTTAAGTGCTGGCCTACTGATATAGTGGGCCGCGTTCGAATCCCGCTGGAGGCGAGAATCTTTCCTACCGTAAACGAGGTCCATTGCACACAGCCTTTCATTATTATAATCCAATCTGTTGGAAAAGACGTAAACACACAAGTCATCCATCGATCTATCCATTCACATGCACAGTAAATATGCATATGGTTAGCGGAATGATGGTTGGAGATTTTTATCACTTTTCACGCTTTGCAAACTTAATTGCTTTCACACCCGCAATATTGCTTCTTTTACTATCCAGTGGACCCCCCTTACACCCTACTCATACTTCTGAACAAATGCTATATTTGGGTCAGTAAAACAGAACCGCAAATCCTTCTGGCTTATTTCAGACATGGGTGCCAAGCTGTCTGGTATGTGTCCCCATCTTCCCGCTCGTCCTGAGGATTTGGAAGTCAAAGCCGTTTTCCCCGTAGATCACTGTTTCTCGTCGAATTCGCTGAGTTTGGTTTTGGCGCAGCAAAGCTAGAACACCGTATTAATCCTAATAAACACCCTTGCTCTAATAAACGCCCCCTTAAATAATGTTATATTAGGTCTATCTTTCATGAAAACCTTGTTTGCTTCTCTAAATTAGGTAGAACTTTGACAAGGGGTCTACGCCTGAAGGAAAGAATTGCTCCTAGAGGACCAAATTCTTTCCTTTAAAAGTTGAACCCCGCCCTTACTGAGAGGGAGGCAAAAATTAAGAGAATACCCTTTAACCAAACTGTTTTAGAGGTAGGCTATTTTGGCAGTGGCTGATTTATTATAATTTCGGATCTAATTAACGCCCCCTCCCCCACTTTCATAGAATGCAACGCCCCTGGGACGTTAAATATGATTTATACGGTATATACCTATTTACCGGCCAATTAACCTTGAATAATGAGCTGTTTCTCACGGCAAGGTACTCTCTGCCAATGACGTCACCCAACGCTACATTGTGACGTAAGAAACCGTGACGTTACAACTTGGCGCGTCTTTCTCAGTTATTTGTCGTTGGAAAAAATGGAAAAGTTATTTTTTCACCGTGGGCACAGCTGCCTTACAAAAAGTATCTATTAAAAATCGATAGATAATTACAATATCTAAGCACTGTCAAAAAATCTTTTTGTAAGGCGACTGTGCCCATAGTCAACTTTGCGATCAAAGATGCGAAAACTCGCAAAAAACATCAAAATACGCCTACCCTACCCCATTATATCGGCCTATTACATAAAAGAGGGAGGTTAGAATAGCAAAACAAGTGTTGATTCTAACAGTAGAGATGCCAGACATACAAACTAGCACAATGCCGCTGTTCTTAAACGAGTTTGATTTTTTGCCAATTTACAGGGCCGATAAAGCAGGTTCACGAACCTTGTCCTTTGTCAATGAAAGTAGATTATTTCCCAGTTGTTCTCTTATTTCTTGTATATTCAAATCTTGATATCTCAAAGTCTATTAATATCTGTGTAAATTTTCTGGTCTCAAAAAATTTATTTTGGGATATCAGTATTTTAGATATCCAGAGTTAAATTGTAAAGAAAAATGAGCCGCGATACGACAAAACCAACAATGCGGTTGTGCGCCCTGCGCAGATTCAGATCAGCCTGGACATCCACCCAGTCTGATCAGACTCTTCGTTAAGTGCTTAAAGGGTAGCTAAGGGACTGAGCTACCTCCATGCGAACAGCGATGACTGATCAGACTGGGCGGATGCCCAGGCTGATCTGAGTCTGCGCTGGGTGCACTACCACATTGTTGGTTTTCTCGCGTCGCGGCTCATATGAGGGTTCTTGGAGATACCATTTTCTGAGATAGAGTTACCTGTATATGAAATGGAGTTAATGATCATGAGAGAGTCTTCCCAAGGCTCAAAGAAACTACTGAAGAGAAGTCCCAAGCTGGTATTGATGATTCCACTGACTTTTCTAAATTCAAGGGTGACAACCAATGTCACAGCACTAATATGGCATCAGTTCTGTCAATGACCATCTTAACATAAACAAGGTTAATATTTTGTATGATTAAGTGCTGCAAACATTTTCACAACCTAATATTGTATCTGTAGGTGTTATTGACTCATCATTATCAGAACTGACTCCTGACATACATGTACTTGCTACATGTAAATCTCCAAACATTTCATTACAGTGATCTGGAGTGATGCTGCTCGATGAACTTTTTATCACATGTCAACATCAACTAGAATTCGATATGACACGGATGCCCCCGCCTTGTACCCTAAGTAAGATGGCACCTTAAGTAGGGATGGGTATTGCCAGAATTTTCATATTGCGATATATTGCAATACCCTCACACTGTATTGCAATACATATCAATATATTGTGACATTCGTTTTCTACATGTAAACAGGGAATTGTAAGAGAAGGAATAACAACAGACTGATTGGACCAATTAGCACCAATTAAGTCCTGTAGAATCTATATGGAGACTACTCGGAGAGAAGCTAATCAATCTGATAACATTGTACCCCATCATTGTTACCGACACACCTAGATAAAGAGCCGATTCTTATCGCTGTCTCAGTAATTTATCAAGTGAGGCACCTGTTAATTTTCTTAATTTTATAAATTAGAACAATTTAGGTAAAGTGCGCGTAATCACAGTTAAGTGTGGCGTGTAAAGCAGAGTCATGCGGTTTTTCAATCATCCAAATCGGACCACAAATAGTTAACTTTCAGCGTATCAAAATATTTCGTCTCCTATAAAAAAGGGAATTTACGCAATTTCTATATTAAATTTTAAAGGCCTTCCGGCGAAGTCCGGAAAATAAGGTCAAGTTTATATGAGAATAAAACATGTAAGGATAATCACTGTCTAAATGTCTTGAGTGCGAACATTGAAAAAATATGAATTAATGATGAGCGGTCATTATCGAATAAAGCAAATTTCAAGGTATGAAAAAAAGAAAAGGAATGAAATTTCATGCCTTATGGTAGGATACACATACACATAGTGGTACAGGGCTTTAGAAGCGGTCTCTTAATCAGCATTAGGGCCAGGGTCAGGGTCGACCTTAAGTTGAAGGTAAAATCAACAAGGGAGCTTAGAAAAGGCCGTTTTTAAACATCATCGGCATGCTTTAAACCTCTTGGATTTTGGGCCATTTTCAAGTTCATAGTCATCCTATGAGGTCATAGTATCAGATTGGGCCGTGCATTGTGTGAGCAATTTATAAGGCTAGACCTTAAGCTAAAACGATTTTTCGGAAGTCAGTTTAATGCCTAAGCAATGACTCATTAAATAAGCAGGAATACTGCAGTTTACCAGAAATTTCGTAGGCGTCCGTCTATTCTTACTAAAATGCGGAACAATGCGCAATGTTTTGCAATTTGAAATATTTCCATAGTGTTTGTCTTTTACTTCTCGTAACATCAACCCAAAAGACTAATTTGAAAGCGTAAATTTCAAATTTTAACTTCATAAGACACCAAATTTCAGAGAATAACAAACTGACCATGCGTCCAGCGAAGACTAAGATCACCCTTTCATCGGTCCAGTCACTAAGATCAGTCCTTGCTGTGCGCGTTATGCAGCTGAGGACCAAGCGTTTCTTAGGCAGAAAGCATACTCTCTTCTGACTAGATAGCTCATGGGAGGCTGATCGAAGGCTTCTCCGGTCATACACCATTTTCCTTTTTCTCATACGCTGCGCATATTATAGAAATCGCCTCCTTGAGAAAGGGAAACAAGAGCGCAAGCTTCTCACAAGCCCATGAAAAAAGTCACAAATGTCAAATATGGAAAGAAATATTATTTGTATTTCTTTGTATATCTATTTTTCACTTGCAAACTTTGCTTATGACCAAGAAAGCAAGTTGGAAACATCAATTCGATGCAAAACGGCTATAGGAAAGGTTGTGTCTCTGTCAAGATGGCTGACCCCTTTGAATTAACTGAATTGTTGCAATTTTAAAGCATTAAAGAAACAGAAAATTTGACTATTTCAGTGTAAGATCGAGTTTAATTTCAGTCTGAACGCTTCGCAACTCGTAAAAATACTGCTTTGGGTGTCCTTTCGGTGAAATAAAAATCGATCTTACACTGAAAAATTCAAATATCCTCTATATACATAAGTTATTAAATGAAGATCACAGCCAGTTGCGCATGCTCGGTTAGACGATTTCAGTATCGGATAACCGGCAGGACAGTAATCTTGCGCAATTTTCACAAGTACTTATCAATTTATTGCAATTAGGTGATAAAGAGTCGGTAACGATGATGGTACTTTTGAAGTGGGTTCTGTTGTTATTCCTTCTCTTACAATTCCCTGATGTAAAGTACACTGGAGGGCTATGCATGAAAGTAGATATGAGATAATAAAGATGTATTATGTTTATCTTTGGTATTTTCATTAATCTTTCATTAAGTGTGACTTGAACTGGACAAGAGAAAGACTAGTGGAAATCCTCTAAAAAGTCTAAATACACTGTCTGGCTCAGATTTTGGTTAAAGGCTGAGTCTGAATAAGAAGGGCAATCCTATATATCTAGCTTTTTATGCATTTGCCTAAAGGTAGCTGTTTATCACTAGGAGAACTTAGGATACAAGAGTTACTTACTAACTGTAAGTACTGTTTATTTTCCTGAATGTTTGACAACCATATCGCATTTGCGGCACACTGCAACATTTTCAGTAATGGTATTTGTAGCAGTCATCTTTTGAAGGCCAAAATGCTGCCAGATATCTGACTTTCCTTTCGGATTTTTAACGATTTCGTATTCCGCCGGTTGTTTATGGTGTTATCGATTCGACATGTATATGCACACTCTGCTTTCACAGCCTGCTTACACCGTTCATTCACTAACGCAATGCGGCTTACGCCGTTCCGAAGAAAATGGCTTGCTTAACAAGAGGCCCAAATGGGCCTTATATCGCTCACCTGGCTTTTGTATCCGAATGGTCCCCATTCTGATACAAAATTGGTCCAATTCCAGAGATTTTCTCAATTTCACATTTTGCTACTTTTAGTAACAGAGGCCAACTTGTCTGGTCTTTATATATTTACTTTTGAAACACCTCAAGGCAAGAATCATTTTGCCACAAATTTCATCAAAATCCATTCAGGGGTTACTGAGATATTGTCAGTTTCATGTTTTGTGCTATTTCTAGTAACGGCAGATGGCGGCTATCTTAGAATGCCAAAATGCAAAAAATTGAAAAGTTTTCATGCAAGGACCATTTTGACACAAAATTGGTCCAGTTCCATTGTAATTTTCTAATTTTCAAATTTTGCTATTTTAAGTAACAGAGGCCAACTTGACGGGTCAATATTTGTTAATTTATGAAACACATCAAAGCAAGAATCATTTTGCCACAAATTTCTTCTCTATCGCTTCAGCGGTTAATGAGATGTTGTCATTTTCATGTTTTGTGTTATTTTTAGTAACGGCTGATGGCGGCCATCTTGAAATGCCAAAATGCAGAAAATCGAACAAGCTTATTGAAATGATCATTCTGACAGAAAATTAGTCCAATTCCACTGAGATTTTCTTATTTTCACATTTTTCTATTTTTAGTAAGAAAGGCCATTATGACTTGTCTATATTTAGTTACTTTTGAAACATCTCAATGCACAAATCATTTTGACACAAATTTCGTCACAATCTATTCAGCGGTTACTGAGATATTGTCATTTCATGTTTTGTGCTATTTTTAGTAACGGCAGGTGGTGGCCATCTTGGAATGCCAAATTGCAATTAATCGAAATGGCTTCATGTAAGGAACATTCTGACACAAAATTGGTCCAATTCCATTCAAGGGTTCTTGTGTAATTGTCATTTTATGTTTGTGCTATTTTTAGTAACGGCAGATGTCGGCCATCTTGGAAGCCAAATTGCAATTAATCGAAACGGCTACATGCAAGGAACATTCTGACACAAAATTGGTCGAATTCCATTCAAGGGTTCTTGAGTAATTGTCATTTTTATGTTTGTGCTATTTTTAGTAACGGCAGATGTCGGCCATCTTGGAAAGCCAAATTGTAATTAATCGAAAAGGCTTCATGCAAGGAACATTCTGACACAAAATTGGTCGAATTCCATTCAAGGGTTCTTGAGTAATTGTCATTTTTATGTTTGTGCTATTTTTAGTAACGGCCCCCATGGTGGCCATCTTGGATAGTCAACTGGCACAAAATTGAAATAATTCCTTTTAAGGACCATTGCTGACCAAATCTGACCACAATCGATTGCGTTTTCTTGAGATACTGACATTTGAGCAAAATCGGTCTTGTAAACGCTAAGTAGGTCAATGTGACCTAATTCCGCTATAGATTTTTTTCATTTTTATAATTTTTAATCCCACAGTCCCATTAATGTTCCACGCAAACTTTCGGCCAAATATACCAAATGGTTCTGGAGAAGAAGTTGATTTTGTTATTTTGCTATTTTTAGTAACGGCGGCCATCTTGGATTCCTGACCTGAACCAATTTTAAAATTTTGAAACCCTGCAGTCTGGTCATGCTCCAGGTGAAATTTGAAACCCATGGGTGCAGTGGTTTTAGAGAAGAAGTTGTTTGAAGTCATTTGAATATGTCGTTTTTTGACATTGGCATTTGAGCAAAATTACACTCTTAAAACGGAAAGTAGGTCACTGTGACAAATCTCCGCTACAGATTTTTTTCATTTTTACAATTTTGAATACCCAGGTTTCACTGATGTTCCATGCCAAAATTCAGACAAATATACCCAGTGGTTCTGGAGAAGAAGTTTATTTTGTTGTTTTTGCTATTTTTAGTAACGGCGGCCATCTTGGATTTTCAACCTGACCCAATTTTACAATTCTGAGACCCTGGAGTCAGGTCATGCTCCATGTGAAATTTGAGAACCATGGGACCAGTAGTTTTACAGAAGAAGATGTTTGAATGTTTGTTTTTAGGTGTTGACGGACACATTCCGTGACGACGCACGACGCACGCCGGACGCATTGGTATGACAATAGCTCACTATGGCCCTTCGGGCCAGGTGAGCTAAAAATTGGTAAAACATTGCAGCCTACGCTAGCGCTGTTACAAAGAAAACGGCTTATGTAACCCATGGGGTACTTGATTATAAGCTTTCCAAGTGTGATTCTGTTTACCGGAAAGAACGATGTAAATTTCTTAGAGAACCTCAGCATAACAAAAACTGAATGGATTATTTGGTAGACTTTCAACATCCTTACGAGCTAAAATATAACAATGTATCGATATGGGCGGATCGTATCGCAATACATATTTTTTTCTGAACGTATTGCGATATACCGATATATCGATATTATTGCGCATCCCTAACCTTAAGGTACTGGCACATGTAGCATAACTAGGTTCACAAAGGCAGACTTCTGTGGTACATGTTTTATTGTTTACCTTGGGCAGATGTATTGTGCTTCTTGGATAAACAGAAGTATGTGTGTGTGAGTGAGGGGGGGGGGGGGGGGGGGGTTGAGGGGGATGTCATGACTGTGATATGTGATAACATTCTGTATCTTATCACAGAAATTGATGCCATGCAACTTTCCAAAAGAAATGGCCCTGAAACAAGTAACTTTTCAAAAACTAACAAACGGAATCCATTATTGTATGAAATGAAGCCGAAAAAGGGCCATAACTCCCACAATAATTTGATGGATTTTACCCAACATCAAACTTGACCTGTATTTTATGCTTATATACCTGTGTTTAACATATGAATTCAATACACCAATGTTTTCCAAAAATAATGAACGGAAACCATTTTTTCATACAAAATGAAGTCGAAAAAGGGCCATAACACCCACAATAACAGACGGACCTTACCCAACATCGAACTTGACCTGTATTTTTGATTATATACCTGTGTATATTTTTTTTATTTATTTTTTTGGGTTTAACGGCCCTGTGAGACAGTATTTCAGTCTATATCGGGCCGTCTCCCAGAGAGAGGGAGAAAGAAAAGAGAAATAACAGACGAGGGAAAAAATGTCCAAACAACCCCCATCCGCACCTACTGCAAGCACAGTAAGCCCTTGTCCTACTATCATCCAAATCAGTAGGACGCCCAGGCACTGGAAGTTACATGCAGCACCATCGCACCACCCAACCACCCCCACCTGTGTATAAAATATGAATTCAATACACCATTTTTTTCAAAAGATATCGAACGGAAACCATTTCGTACAGGATGTACAGGACGTACGTACGTACAGCAGTGATACTATATATAGGACAGGACGTACGTACAGACAGCGGTGATACTATATGCCCCCCATTTTTAATGGCGGGGGCATAAAAACTTCCAATGTCTCACCACTGGAAGTGTTTTGTCCTACATATCAGGAATCTATATGCTTGTGGGCACTGCATTGACTTTTCTTGTGTTATAATCCTGTCTTTTATTTTTATCTCTGGAAAAGCTTTCAGTGTTCTCCCCAGAAATTTCAGAAGGCATGTCGCTTTTAACACAAAAATCAGATTTTGACCATGTTGACTTGTTGATCAATTTTTAAAATCCTTAATATAGCAATGCTTTATCAAAATAAATCTAAATCTACATTATAAATAAATTATTGATGATCCTCAATGCATTTAAAACAGCTTTACTGGCTAAGAACTGAATATAATAGCATTTTTATAAATTTTCATTTGAAATTAAGGCATGTTGCAAAGGTAATTTGAAGAGGAAGGCATGTTGCAAGCGACATGCCTTAATGGTCTGGGGAGATCCCTGCAGCTTTCAGAAATTCTTCAAAATGACCACAAATGAACAGTTCCAACATCCGTGCTATAAGGTAGGTGGTTACCCCAGAGATGGCAAGTTTTATAATTAAGAGTGTCATTTCTGGCAACCAAATTTCTGTATCACTTTTCCAATCAATTTCAGTCAGTTCACGATCTGGGCCCAGTTGTTCAAAGCATCTTTAGCCTAACAAGCCCGTTAAGAGGTCAACTCGTTAAGTGTTTTACGACTTTATAATCAAATACACTGACAGTTTTTGTTGAAAAAGTTTCTCACATTTTTTTCAACAAAAAAATATTGGCGTATTTGAGATATTAACATTTGAAATTTTAACGTCTCGTTAACTAACGACGTCGTTAGTTTTGAACAACTGGCCCCAGCATTTGTATGCGGAGTTAAAATTATTTAGTAATATTTCTTTTCTTTGTTGTTGTTCTTGTTGCTCTAATTCTCATAACGATATTCTCAAGGAAACTGATATAATATCTTTTAAATAACTATTATTTCATATAGAAAGGTACATCAGCATGCCTTTCCACAGATAGAAAGGTACATCTGCATGCCTTTCCACCATGGTTTTATAACAGCCCTTCCAAGATGATGTCATCATTTAAAGAAAAGAATTTGCTCATAGAAGAGTAAATTTATTCCCTTAGAAGTTGATTTCTATCATCAATGGCAGCAAAAATTAAACTGGCAGAATTGCTTCCCCTGGAACTATAATCACTCACACTTTGAACCTTGAGACTTCTCTGGGTGAACTGTACATGCCGTGACCTGGCTAAGCATTTGTTCAGGCTGGTCTAGACATCTGTTCACATACCTAATGTGCTCCAATATTGGAACATGTAAAACCATTATCCCATTAATTTTCAATTTAGGACTAATCGAAAATTAATGGTATTAGGTGTCCCAATGCTTAAGTACATTTGGGTAGGCATAAAGGCAGATTTTCTTCCAAATTATCAATGCTTGACAACAATAAAACTGTAATGAAAGGTGACAAATACAACCACCTATAAAATCAGCATGGGATAAAAAATGCCTAAATATTTCATCAAGAAGTGTGGTAAGATTACTGAACAGCAATAACCCCGACCAGTGTGCCTAGAATCTGATGAAGACTAAGCACTGACTGTTGCTCATTCTACAAGACAAAGGGACTGAATAAATGTTCTGATAGCTGATTTGATTCTTGCAGAACAAATATTGTCAAAGTGCTAATGTATTCCACACCAAGAACCTCTGTTTTGTGAGATACTGTCACACCTTACAATTAAAATGAATGAAAAAGATGAATTTCATGACATTTGAAAATGGCAGTCACAATGAATCACTGGATTTTACAAAACTCATCATCATTTTGGGCTTTTTCGGTGCACTTGTGTCTTTCTCCTTCGATTCTGTACTTTCTCTCTTCCTTTCAAATTTTTCAGTTTGACTGTCTTTTATGGCATCAGAGTGATCTCCCTTATCCACACTGGCATCACCTGATTGCTTGCCTTCGGCTTCTGAGCTGTTAGAGTTGTCTCCCTCTTCAGGTTTTTTCTCATCAACAGGCTTTTTCTCTTCCCCTGTAACAAAGTGTACAATATTAAAGTGAATGGATACACTTTCAAGTGTTCAAGTGGAAACAATTTTAGGGGAAGTAACTGTCATTTTCATTTTTGCCTCCCTCCTCAAGACAATGAAACCACTACAGGTAAAGGAAATAATTTGCTCCAAAAGGAACACATTCATTAAGATTTGATTCCTTTTCAGACGGGCTTGTTGGGAAGAGAACACAGGGTATAATCGATTCCACTAATTTACGCTTCCTGCAGAGACTGTACATCATATTTGGATTCTGCCGAGACTGTCAGCGATCTCTTGCTTCCTGTTGAGACTTCTGTACATAATAAATGGCTTCCTGCAGAGACTGTCCGCGTGATTCTGCTTCCTGCCGAGGCTCTCAGCAGGAAGCAGAGTCACGCGGACAGTCTTGGCAGGAAGCCAATTTTCGAGGACAGTAGTCCCTGCAGGAAGCAAAAGTTTGCGGACAGTCTCGGTGGAAGCCAAACATGATGTACAGTATCTGCAGGAAGCGAAAATTAGCGGAATCGATTATACCCTGTGAAGAAGCAAAAAAAAGGTTTCAAAAGGTATTCCGGCTTATGCCATAAATTGATGATGCGAACAGAGAAGATTTGGTTTCTTAAGGTGTATGGGTACACCGCCATGTGTTGTTGTTTTTTTCAATGGAAAACTTTTGTGACTTTCTAACACAGATCTTTCCAGGCACTGATATTATTCCAAAAATAGGTCAACAATTAAAATGAAGAATTTGCTCTTACGAGAGAAAATTCTTTCTCTATTAAAACAGTTGATCTCCATTGGAATTGCTTTCCCTGAAAGTGTACCCGTTCACCTTAAATGTGTGAGCTGATCTGTGAATTTGCTGTTTGCACCAGCCAAAAGAAGTCTTGTGTTTTTTTTCTAGAAGTGTGTATCTGTGGTCCAAACTGTGTTTAATATATAAGGCAGCAGATAATACTCTCACCGGAGAACCCCAGAACAACATTATGCCAGCATAATTATTTTTTTTTACAGACTGTGTTTGTACTGGGCAGAAAATGGAACACTAAAGTACTGAAGATTGTATACTCACCTGAGAACCCTTGGCCAGTGTGATGTCAGCATATGACTTTTAGGTCCATAGTACACTACAGTTCTGTAGACTACAGTCAACCAAGAACCTAGACCAGTTTTATTATCAATGGCACACTTACACAGAGCTGTAGATAAGAGGGAGTATATGATGATAATTAAGGATAATTTTTTTATCTTTCATTGAAACTATATGTTGTGAAACCTCATCTAAACCGTCTCCTCGAGACGGTTCAGATGAGGGGTCACAACATATGTTTTTATGCAGAATTAACAAAAATTATCCCTAATTATCACTAAAAACTCCCTCTTATCTAGAGCTCTGTTACAGTACTGATGATTGTACACTCACCTGAGAACCCTAGACCAGTGTGATGCCATCGGGTAATTTTATGATCCTGGCTGTGTTTGTATTGGTCTTCTAACTGCTTGTTCACCTTCTCTGTCTCCGTCCCTGAAGAAATAACCTGACAGTGAGAAAAGCTGTGACAAGTACTTTTATTAGCAGAGTGATAAAATACATCTAGAGCTTCAGATAAGGTGTTCTTTAAGGATAAATCTGGGATTACTACGCGTCAATCAACAACTGCAACTTGTCGTTGTTGGAAAAGGTTCAGAAACGTTCCGTTATCTCAAAATAATAAAAAGACAGTCGCTCAAAGTCATTTCTTCATAGACGTCGGCTCAGTTGATCCTAGTCACAAAATTTATTGTTAGCGGTACCTGTCAGCTACATTATTAACGACTTCCGCGGCGGTCACTTTGTTAGCACGAGGTTTACAGAGTACAGCGTGGCTCTGACGTCACAAATCTAGTTACCGCGAGTTTAACTGAGCGGTTCTAATACAGTTATAATTCAATCAAAAGAAATCAGTTTTTCAGCGGAATATTTGATCTGACAGTTGACCATAACAAATTTTCATCGCCTTTAGAAGGCCGTTGGTTGCAGTAGATACTTGATTTGTAGTATGTTTAATATTTCTGAATGAAAAGTTGCGTTGTGTTGTGATCCTCCTTTAGAGCTGTCTCTTTGAGACGGTTCTAATGAGAAGTCACAACAAGGGCTGTTATGGAAAAATATGGATTATCATCTCTAAATATGCCTGCTTTCCTTTTTCATCAGGGGGGCAGATATCTAATTGTCTTCTGGCATTTTGCCATATTCTTCACACGGGGATATTTTGAAGTGCCACACACTGAATAAAGTCACACCATTGGACATAAAAGAAAGTAGCAGTCACAGTGTCTTCAGATGCAGCCATGTGTCACCAGCCTCTTGGAAAGAATTATGAGAAATGGAACAATAATAAAAGCCACATCTCACTCTCAAGCAGAGCCCTTGGCCTAAAGGATTGGTTATTAACCTTTTGTGCAGGGAGTTATTGTTCCAACTCCTAGTGAAAGCACAACTCATTTGTTTCAATCCAATAGACCGTGAAATACATACCCAGAGTGTTCTGAGCTGGAATCAATGATATCATGGTGGCAGTCAGTGATTGCAGTGTCAATGAACCAGTGCTCCAGATAAGCAGGGGTAACACCCTAACAGAGATAATGCTTATTATTTCTCAGTGAAAACATATGCTGCGACCTCTTGGTGAGAATGTTCTGATGAGAGCTTACAACATATGCTATTAAGGAGACATAGTGAAAACTATCCCTGAATGAATTAGCCCTTCTACCCTATCTTATCTGCAGCACACCACTGAACATTGGCAGTGACATCAGCCTTACCATACTGACAGGACTGCACACATGCATGTAGCTTGCTAAATACAAAAACATCACAGCTCCAATAAGAAGGGGTAACAGGGATAATTTTCCACATTTCTCTACGAAAACATAATTATATTGTGACCGTTCATTAGAATTTTCATAATTATATTGTGACCATTCATTAGAATTTTCATAATTATATTGTGACCATTCATTAGAATTTTCTTGGCAAGACAGTTCTAATGAGAGGTCACAACATGTTTTTGCTGAGACGTATGAAAATTTATCTTTGAATTATCCTCAATACCACCTCTTATCTGGAGATCTGAAACTGTTACACCAAAGCAATGTGCCTGTTAGGTTTCCCACGCAGGGCCTATTGCCATGACAAACAAGCACAACTGGAAAAAAACCAACAAGCTTACTCTCTCTTGAATGTACGTGCACTGGTTCCTGGTTACCAATCACAAAGCGTCCATGGTGCTCCTTCTACAAGAGAAAATACAGTGCCTCTCTGCAACAACCACCCTTAGGTTGATTTGGCTGTTACAGGAAGGCAGCAATTGTTGAGATGGTTAATTTTATATATACTATAATAGCGGTGTAATTCAGAGCTCCAAATAAGAAGGGATAACAAAGATAATTCAGAAATCTTTCATGAAAACATAAGCTGTGATCCCTCATTAGAACCGTCTCCCTGAGACGGTTCTAATGAGGGATAACAACATATCTTTTTATGGTAAAATAAGAAAATTATCTCCAAATTATCCCTGTTATGCTTTCTTATGTAAAGCATGGTGTATATCAGAACACCTTGTTCCAAACTTTGGTGTATATCAGAACACTTTGTTACAAACTTTGGTGTGTATCAGAACACCGTTACAAACTTTGGTGTATATCAGAACACCTTGTTACAAACTTTGGTGTATATCAGAACACCTTGTTACAAACTTTAAAAACATATTAATCTTTCACTAGATGGATTGAAAATTCAAACTCCGGTTGAAAAAGAACTAAATAAGATGCCCAAACTATTACATTTATTTATTGCATACAAACACCAAATATCTCTAAGATTTTAAGCATGTTTGCAATGGCTCAGAAGAAAACTGTTTCTGTTTTGTTATTCAAATCCCACTTAAACTTTTAGATGAAGGCAGCTTCTCGCCTGTTAGCCCGCTGTCAAATAAGAACTAATCAGAAAACTCAATGATAGCTGATGCCATGAACACCAGGGGCCGGTTGTTCAATACTAATGATGTCGTTAGTTACAAACTATCAAACAAACAATGTTGTTAATTAACGTTTCATTAAAATTTCAAAGGTTAAAATCTCAAATATGCCAATATTTTTTGTTGAAAAAATGTAAGTAAGCTTCTCACATTTTTCCAACAAACATATCAGTGTATTTGATTATTAAGTCATAAAACACTTAACGATTTGACCCCTTAACATACTAGTTAGGCTAACAATACTTTGAACAACTGGGCCCTAGAAAGTAAAACATATACCAAACAAAAAAAGAAACGCACAAAGTAAGAATTTACTGTTTAATTTACCTTTTAAATCATGATTAGAAAATATCTTTAAATCTGTATTTCTGATCAAATCTCGTTCAAACTTCATCATGGCGTAGTCGAGTAATTGTACCTTACGTATGCATGAAAAATAAGCATTAATGAAATCGTTGACAGTGATTTCCATGCGTTTGTTCAAGCGTACTGTCTGCATGGACTGTAGAGTATAAATGTGTATTTGGATATTGTAAGTGAGTTTTGCTTATGTTTTAAACGTCAAAACACGTCAGCCAATAGTCGATGCTATACGTCAAGAATGAAATGCGATTCCTCAGCATTCGATTTGGACTAGCATCAGTTCTATGCGCGGACGATGAACTGCATGCATACGAACCAAGGGAGGTCACGCCTCTTATTGAAAACTGTTACATTGAAAACGGACCCCTGCCTTGTTCAGAGACCCGTCACAGGGTACTGAATTGACACAATTAAATCAATTTTTCGGGTTGAACTGTCCGATTGTCTACCTCTAACACTATTTGAATTACTTTCTTTAATTCTTTGTAATTTCCAAGAAAATACCAAAATATTACTATGTGCATTTCTTTTTTGTTTGGTATATGTCTCACATTCTGTTAGTCATAGGCAAGACAAAGGTTCATCTAGAGAGTAAAGATTACGTAAAATAAACAATCACCAGCTTTGTAAATGACTGTAAAATAGTATATCATCAATTCAATATATCTGATTCATTGTAACTGTTAATCATTGGTGATCTCATCTGCTCAAAGTTTGATTTAAGAAATAATTTTTCCTTACCCGTCAATTATTACAGATTAACGTTGTTGCAGGGCAGATCACGAAATATTAATTCATGACAGTCACAGGCCATAGTGAATTAATATTCGTATCTGCCTAACAACACGTGTTAATCTGCAATAAATTACCGGTAAGGAAAAATTATTTTGATTCTAACATTATATACAATCAAATTGCATGGATATTGCCACGATTTCTAATAGATTCTTTTGAGGCGGACATTGCCTGCAGTTAAATGTTTACATCCTACATCATCAAGGTGGAAAATGTGCATGCAGAGTGTTAGCAACGTGATTTATCATAAATTTTCACACGGCCCCACTTCCTCTTGGCTCAATGGGGAAAACGTTCACGTCATATTAGAAACATCAATCAATGAAATTTGAGCTGATAAGATCACTAATACATGTAATATAACCAGTTATAAAGCTGGTGATTGTCTTGAAGCTTAGAATAACATGTTTCCTGTTTTGCTATTATTGTGAACACCCACCTTTGAAGCACCCATCAATTTGAGGAACTTCTTCTTTCTTTCATCGTCACCCAAATCAGCTGACTCCCAGCTGTTGGCAGAATGAACCTGAAAGTAAGGTATAATGTACACTTGAAACCAGTAAAAACACAACTTTCTGGTTTTGGAGCACATAGGGATTTATGCCAGTAATGCTCCTTTGTCAAGGAAACCAGGCTGATTAGCACACAAGTGTTTAACAGCACCAATGGGGGGATACTGTCAACTGACAATGGTCCAGGTAATGATTTTTCTTTGATTTTTTTCTGAGACAACTGGACCTGAGCTAAACTGTCGCAAAAAAACCTTGCCGGATGAAAGGCAAATATCATGATATATATTACCCATTGTGACATTACTTTATATTTGAATATTTGACAAGTAAACACTTGCATTTTTAATGGTTTCAAGTATAGCTGACTACTACTTAAATAAAGAAGGAGAATCCTTGTGTGAGTTTTTAATTACAACAGACTGTTGTATTTCAAACAGTCGAAATACAGCAGTAAATGACTGTACCATTGTTGGGCCACAAGGCAGGTCTGTTTTTGACAACCGGTGAGACTGCATTATCCCATATAAGGATCTAGATCGTGTTAAAAATTTTAATGTTTGTTTGTTTCGAGAAGGACATATTTAATAGATCAATAGAATAAAAGATAGTGAACAGTGAAACTTCAGGAGGATATTGACCGTTTAGGGGTTAGGCAAGGAGTTGGGAGATTCAAACCAGTCAAATGCAATATAATGCAGATTACTATGAAACAGATCAGGGAGATCGATGTTCCTATACCTTAGAAGTTAGATACAACAGTCCTCAATAACGCATCAAATATCCAGTATCTTAGCATAAACATTACCAATAATATCGGAATGAAACTCATGTCAGCAATATTGGCACAGAGGCTAACAGAAACAATGGCTTCCTTAAAAACTTAACATGGGGGCATGTCCACTGGACATTAAAGAGTCAGATACAAGGGACTGGTGCATCCAGGCCTGGAGTATGGTAGCTCACTGTGGGACCCCGAAAGATGGACTTGAGACGGTGTGGAAAAGGACGGCTAGATTCGAAACAGGAAATTATGCCTATGAAACTGGGAGTATGACTGGCATTCTGAAGAAACTTGTGGGAGTCTCTGAAAAAGAGGAGGAAAGATAGTAGACTCATAATGCTTTACAAAGATCAGAAGGGCGCAGCCAGTATACCCATAAATGACTTTGTTACCCCAAGCAGGCATACCAGGAAACATCATTCCCTGTAATTGCGGAATCAGAAATGTTAACTGGAGATACGTCAAGGACAATCATTCACCATTTCAAATCCATTGGCTTGGACTGACATTTACAAAACCAGATTTTTATGCAAGATGTTGGAACTCTCTGGCAGATTCTCTTCTTTCTGCTGCTGAGTGTGCAGACGATTCAGTTACTAAGTTTACTTTATTTGTAAAGGTTAGGGACTAACTTCCATGATTTCAGGTCCTGGTGAGTGACTGTCCTTGGGCTTATCACCTGTAAACAGAAGCCAGTCTGTCGGTATGGCACTAATCTACTGGGAGAGCTTATGGCGGTACTAACAGCGGTGGAATACACACTCCAGTATCGCTACACAACATCCAGCAGACTCCTCAAAGTGTTCAGTGACAGCTAGTCTGCAGCAGGAATACTTACTTTAAACTGGAAAGACACTTCCTATAAAGACATCAAGAGGGAGATCAGACAAGACGATCACATCACTGCAGGAAAAGGGAGCTGCTGTCGAGATTAACTGGACACCAGGTCATGCCAGTATTGATTGAAACGAGATCGCCGATCAACTGGCCAAAGAAGCTGCCACTGATGCCAGTAACCAGCCAGAAAACACACGCTTGACCAGCATGACCGTAGTCAAGGAAGCCAGCAAAAAGACCCAGCAGGCAACACGGAAAAGAAGATGGGACAACACAGTACACGGCAGGACCTACCATTCACTGTTACCATCTACCCAGACAAAGAAGAACCTGGATATCCCCAACAGGAGAAGTTTTCGTATCATCCTGCAACCACAAACCAGATATTCAGTGCTCTACGACTACAGACACAAATTGGGCCAGTGCGACAACAACAAGTGTTCATGTGGAGAGCCAGAAACCCCAGAATACTACTTGCTCCACTGCCCCCTATACGACCAGTACAGAGAGACACTCTATCATCACCTGGCCACTAGGATAGGACTACATTGCCCAAACTACTACACATTAATGAGCATCATTAATGATGACCATCCAGAGATCCCTGAATGGAGAGAGACTATAAGAGAAGAGGTGGCAGCCTACATGGAGGCCACTTGCCGCTTTGGAGGGAGGACATCGACCGGTCCCTCTACTGGTAACAAGACGTTTCGCCTCCAAACCATTTCCCCCTAGTTGTTTCGCCTCTAAAATCGAGCCTGGTTGTTTCGCCCCCACAACCTGGTCGTTTCGCCCCCCAATATATTAAACGTAGAGCTGTGTTTTTCTTACATTATTTTTTTTTTTTTTTTTTTTTTTTTTTTGAATAGGTGGATATTTACAACTTGTTGTATCTTAAATGTATTTAAATTTCACGAGACGAAAAAGGAAAATATGTTTTTATCAACTGGCCAAAAGATGATTAACAATGCCGGGTTATTTAGACTCTTTACTCTAATTAACATTCTTGTTAATTTGTTTTGATACTAAGGGCTAATCCCACTATATGTCACCTGGCACAGTCAGTTGAAATGATGTGGGCTTTGTTTAATCTTTGATGGAATTAACTAACAAGTTAATCTGATATGACACCAGGTGTTAATCACCTTGTTTATTGCTCTATATTGGCCTATTAATCGTGTGCTGTTAGAAAGGTTAGAAGAAAGGTGTGATAACGGCGTCAGTGGTTCAACGATACTCATTGACAGATATGGTTAAATATGTTGGTCTGAGTCTACGCTGTCAGCATCATAGACGAACGACGTCCCATTACTGCCGCTATGGATATGCTCCGCTGAGGTTGTGTCGTTACGAGAATTGTTATGCTTTTTTGATTTTGACAAGAAGTAACTTCTCGTCAATTTCTTCTTTTTTGGGGCACTTGACCAAATTATGCAAAAAGGGCTGAAACTCAGAGAGAGAGAGAGAGAGAGAGAGAGAGAGAGAGAGAAGAATAAAATACATAAAAGATAATTATTAAAACAGTAAATAATTGAAAAAAGGTAAAAGAAAAAGAGTAAAAAGTAAGGAAAAGAAAAAAAGGGTCAGAAAACAGAGCTTGTACTTTTGTACATTAAATTTTTTGAGGGTGAAAGTACACACACACACACACAATCTTATTGTAACAAGTCATAGGCACACTTCCTCGCGATGCCAGTCGGAAACTGAAGCTAAAATATCCTTAGGCTGTCGTGAGATGGTGATTCATCAAATTAGCGAAAGTGCTCATTAAAACAGCGAAAAAAAAAACAAACATCAAAACAGCGCAGGAATTTCTATAGATTTAAAAAACCCTTCTCATCGAATTAGCGCAAATATTTTGGGCAGGTACCTGTGAAGTTACCTGTTATTAACCGTCCGTTAGTCGTATAATACAGGAACATCTGTGTTCGTGTATTGTCCGCTGACCCCTGCTCACCTTGGAGAGGTGGAAGTATGAGCAGGAATAAAAAGTTTGAGATGGGTTCGCGATGACTCAAGTTAAGCTCATCGGGGGAGGCATCTATAGCTTATTGCCTTTACATAATTCACTCTGTCTATTTCTCCACTGAGATACTTATGGTACAATCCTTGGATTTTTGTCGTTTTGTCTTTTTCCTGTTTCAGTACAAGTGCTGGTTTCTCCAAAAAACATTTTTTTATTCATATACATGTATGTATCTGCTTGTAACTTATTCACCGAATTTGCGCTAAATCAATGAGCAGGTTTCACGCTAAATCAATGATAGGGAAAAAATTTTTGTTTGCGCTAATCTGATGATAAGCCCGTGAGACAGGGCAATCACAGTTATAATGCCAAAATGCCATGTTCTACCACAGCAAAAATAAGACTGGACTTATACAGCTGCTATAAAACATTAGTAATAAATTTAGATATGATCCTATATGAATTTTATCATTTATACCGTATGTATAGCTCCTATGTACTTTGTATATATGATCTGAGGGAGGCATGGATTGGTATGATTTATAATGATACATCTATCTTCACTGATGCCACAAATCAAAAAGCGCAAATATTGGTATATTTCATAATGCTACAGGCCTAAAAACACATTACAGGCTACCCTTGACGTTATAGTGTGGGTGGGAGGGTGATGGGGGTGAAAGGTCCAGGGGGCGAAACATCCAGTAGGGGCGAAATGACCAAGGGCAAAAGTCCAGACCTGGGGTAATTGTAATCTGTAATCATGATTACTTGTGATCGATTACAATTTCTGAGTAATCATGAAGTAATCTGTAATCATGCATTTTTATGATTACAAGTTATCGTTATGTAATTGATTGCATTACAAAATGGGCTGTAATCATGATTACTTTATGATTACATTTTGATTACTTTGATTCATTTTCAGAACTGAGAAAAGAAAAAAACAGCTTGCTGCCTAATCCCAATAAATTCATGTGTTGTATTATTATATGTCTAGATGAAAATAAAATATTGTTTAAAGTTTAAATTAAAGAAAAAAACATAGAATCTTGCTCTGTTATTCATTAAAAGAAAAGACTTGCGCAAAATAATAACTAAAAGCAGTTGCTTATTCAAAGTACCTTCAAACTGAATAAGACAGAGAAAAACTGAATTTAATTGTGTACAAAAGGCAGCAGACCAAATTCAGAAATTGACAGAATTCCCTGTATACTCTTTTGGAGAGTAAAACTTTAGCAGTATCAGCAGTAGTTATTAATATGCACTTTTTTACACATTTATGCCTGGTGGACTCTTCTATCCTTACAAACTGGATGAGTCAATTTAGCAGTTTAGGGTGACTGGCATATTTTTTTTTTTCATCTTTCTATACAAACTGTTAAAATTTTGTGCAAGCAGTGAAGACCCAGATCAAAAGCTGAAATCTGAGCATCTGATCTGGGTCTGCATTGTTTTCCTATGTCCTCTTTATGGGATGCTAGGCATTAATGGGTTTAGTTAATGCATTATTATGTATAAACTGTGAGATTTTGGTACTCTGAATGCAGGGTACACATACTTCAGGTTATAGACTTGTCATTTCACAGGTATTTTTTACTGCCTTGCTTGACTTATACTTGTATGACTGATTTACATGATTTATCATCTTTACTTTGGACAGGCAGATTCCAGATTTTTTTTCAAAACATACTGACTGTTTTGTGTTCATTGGTGCAGAGTTGAGCAGTACAACTCAGCTCTGATTTTCACACCTTCTTTGTGGACTGAGCTAAATGTAACACCTGTCTACTTTATGACACCTGTGTATTGCATACAACAAAAAGCCAATACTTTAGTTCCTTCCTGTCCCATTTATGGGCCAGACTGAGGGCAGGCCAGAAAAGATGAAAAATGAAATATATACAATAATAGTTAAAATGTTTTGAAATAAATTAACAGGGAGTGTCTGGCCCCTTGCTTTGAACTAGTCTTTCACAAGCAATTTTATGTCATTAGAGATAATGTAGAATCATACGTCTGAGGTTTCACTTAAATATGCTAAATAAGTGAGGGAGAAAAAATATTCAAGCATGTGTTTTATATGAAGGACCCGACCCATAGCAGTGATTGCAGTCTTCGCGAAACCCTCTGAAGAGTTGCAGGACAGCTGTCAGACAGTCTAAAAAATTTTGCAAGGACACAACAGAAATTTGCAGGACAGAAGAAAAACACATTCGAGCCAACAAAAAATTTTAGTTATAAAAAATCATGGGAACCATTTTGTAATTACTTAAAAGTACTGCTTCATTTTAACTTCAATTCCCATTTAATCATTCATTCTCTACTTCATTTTAATTAAATTCACATTCTTAAAAGTCTCTGCTATATCTTGTATTCATCTACGCATAGGTTGGGGATAAACTGCCAAGCTTTTTCAAAAGCTAAACTTGTTAAAGATGATTATTTCCCTTGGTTCGGCCTTGCACGATTCACAAAGTTCGGCCATATCAAATTCGATACCAGTCTATATAAGAAGCAGCAATAATACAGTAACAGTAGGCAGAAAAATAACCTGGGGCAGCAGTTATTAAACAAATAATATGGATAAATAGTTTAAAGGTCATTTGATTTTAGCCGAATCATCGGAAATAAAATAAAACTGAAGATGAGATTGATATACATTCCGAGATCGAAACCAACCGTTGCGAACACTCTTTGGGCCGAAAACTTTAACGCTCGAAATAATTGGTTGTATATAAATAGTAAGGCATATATTGACCAATCAGATGGCGCCTTGCATAAGTGCTGTTGTAAATATGAAATGGCGAAACTTTCGTTTTTTGTTTCGGCCAAAAGAGGACTTTTCCGACCATAAATTTGATTTTACTGAAATGAAAAATGTCAACTTTTGTCAGTGTCGGACAGTGTGACCGGCGCCCTGGCAAAAATCACCGGACATTTTCCGAATTTGCCGGTTTTGTCCGACAGACCGACGGTTTTCGTGAAGATTGCTATTGAGTTTCTCGAACTTCATAAATAAGTTGTGCATATGTGTCGTGATCATATGTAAGCACCAATGCACCATACATGAAACTGCAGATTGCTACATAAATTTAGTTCAGATTAATATGTAAGGCAAGTTCTCCAGAAGTTAACTCAGAAGTGACAGTGTATCAAACCTATAAGCACTTTAATACTTGTAAGCCACCAATATTATGTGCTGATTTAGATATAAATTAGTCTTTTTCAATATAGAATTATTGCGCTATCACAGGCATGATCATTCTGTACACTTGTAAAATGTAATCACTTGTAATCATGATTACTTTGCAAAGTAATTGTAATCAATAACATTGGGGGACAATGTAATTGTAATCTGTAATCATGGTTTTAGAAAGTTATTGTAATCAATAACATTGGCATGTAATCGGCCCCAGGTCTGGGCGAAACAACCAGGGGCGAAATGACCAGGGGCGAGACGTCCTTGGGGAGAAAATGGATTTGGGGCAAAACGTCCCGGAACCCCTCCACTCTTTGTTTCCAATGTACAAATGCGAAAAGTTACCTGTGTGGAAAGAATTTACCCTTGAGACGACCCTACATCTGAGCCGTCGAGGCCGTGGATTGAGGATAAACAATCCTGATTCTGAAAGGGACTTTTTGTGTATGCACCACCACAGGGGCTTGCATCACACTTTTTTCAGTCCTAGGTGTAAGACATACACCTATGACTGCAGCCTGAACAAGAAAAACTATAACATGAAATGTCATGTTATATTGGGCGTTTGATTTTACTTCTCAGTTTATGCAGGTTTATAGAAGTAAATGTCGCAATGATTGTTGAAATGAAACTTGAATCTCATTGCAGACTGATGAGGCTTCTTCCGTGTTGTTTTCGACCCCAACAAATTATCTTACTTCGATATAGCCATGCAAAAAACTTTAGTTTTTGGATGTATTAATTTTGTTAAAAATGACCACAGTAACATATCTTTGATCAGAAGATTTGTAAGCTAGTGCAGAATATTAGGCTAACACAATTTTTGACTTAAGACTTGCATTTTAAGAAAAATAAATAAATAAATAAAACTGAGTAACCTTTTGTTCATTTTCTCTATATACTAATATTAAAGAATGATGCATGGTCATGTAAGTCAGAACAATATTGACCGCGTTTAATGTAGACTAAAAGATATGCAAAAAGACCTTAGTGCAGCTAAATTGAACTATATGGACCTAACACCTTTAATTCAAAATAAAAATGCAAGGAAGGCAATAAAAATCGAAAAGTATCGATGTCCTAAGATAGCCCAATTACTTCTCTTATTTCACAATTCTGAATTTCGAATTCTGAATTCCAAAATTCGTAGTACAAACTGAGTGATAAATTAAGATGAATGAGATTTATGTTAGTTGAAATGCAAATAACAATTGGTTTTAGGTCCGATTTCACGTCACAGTTATAACTCGTATTAACCAGTCCGTGGTCTATTTTACCGTGAGGCGCAATTTAAAATTTTGGTGTTCCGAATGCTAATCCATGTACTAAGTTTAACGTGAAATCGGGCCTTAGTATATAAAAATCTGAATTAAATAATTTCACTAGAAAAAACAATGAACTATGTGAATATGCTGATCATTGTCGCGTGCAAAGGGACCTTCTATATCTAGTATAGGTATATAAGATATCATATAAGAATCTTATATACTATATAAGATATCTAGTATAGGTATATAAGATATCTTATTTGACTTTTCCATAAGACGCAACACAATATATGTTATCTGATATAGCATTTAAGATGTCTTGTATCACATATAAGATATCCTGTTTTGTAAATCAGATATCGATATCAGATATGCTATCTTATATAGGATGTGAGATATCTTATTCAAATATATAACATATCTGATATATCAGATATCTGATTTATTATATAAGATATCTTACATGCTATATAAGATATCTAATATATAAGATATCTGATATATTATATAAGATATCTTATATGAAAAATTAAATAAGATGATAACTCATATCCTATATAAAATATCTTATTTTCTATATAAGATATATCCTGTATCAGATATCTTATAGAGGATATAAGATTTCTTTTATGTTATCTTATATGTTATATTAGGTATCTTAACTGGCATATTAGATATCTAATTTACTATATAAGATATCTACTATGCATTATGATTAGTAAAATGGCTTGCCATAGATATCACTATATACAGATTTGGATATATATCAAAAGGTAAAGTGGATATGATTTTTCGATATCACAAATTCGATTTTTGTTTGATATCACTTATTTGATTTGGCGATATCAGTAATCTGAGTTTGTGATATCACTAATTTGTACAAAATCGAATTTGTGATATCACAATGTCGATTTTGTGATACCACTATTTCAAGTATGTGATATCACATGTGGTATCACATTATTTTCTGATTTCACTAACTATTATGTGCTATCACTGACTCACCTGAGTGTCATAAACCATGTGTTATATTATGTTTACTAAATCGATTTAGTGAAATCACAAAATCGTTTTTGTAATATCAATTTCTTGATATCACTAGTTAGGAACGAATTACTGATCACAAACTCGATAGATATAGTGATATCATAAAATCGATTAAGTGATATCACAAAATCGAATGTGACATCACTAAATAGATGTTGTGATATACAAAATCGAATTAGTGATATCACAAAGTAGCTGTGATCTCGTGTCATCACAAAATCAATTTTGTGATATCACTTATTCTATTTTGTGGTATCACTAATTGGATTTTGTGATATCACTCAATCGTACATATTTTGTGATATCACTTTTTCGATTTTATGGTATCTAGAAACATGTCAATGAACATCAGTCTGATTTTTACCGGCTTAAATACATTCACTGCACTACCTAGAACCATTTGGTTGAACATTTGTCTAATTAAAATCTTAAAAGTTCCTTCAAGAGCAGAGAATACATACAGAAATAGGAACATGGGCCAGACTACCTACCCACTCAGACACATTCATCTCACCACCTGGAAACACATCGATGAAAACCAGTCAAATAACTATACCGCACTCCCTCTAAACATGTCAATTAATAATTAATAAATGTCTGATACGTACTTGCTCAGATACACTAACCGCACTGCTAGCCGCAATGCCTACAAACATTTCGAAGAACACTTGTCTGATAGCAGCCTGCTCAAACACAATCACCCCACTACCTAGAAACATACTGATGAACACCGGTCTGATTCCTACTTGGTTAGACATGATCACTTCACTACCAAGAAAAATTTTGATGTACACCCGTCTGAATTTTACCTCTTTAGACAATTCACTGCACTACTTAAAAACATGTCAATGACTGGTGTTCATCAACATGTTTCTAGGTACATTTAGTACACTGAGTTTGCCAAAGCAAGTAGGAATCAGTCAATTAATATATATGTCTGATACGTACTTGCTCAGATACACCCACCGCACTTCCTTGAAACATTTTGAAGAACACTTGTCCAATACCGACCTGCTCCAACGCAATCACTCCGCTATCTTAAAACATGTCGAAGAGGAATGGTTTGATTCCTACTTGCTTAGACATGATCACTTCACTACCAAGAAACATGTCGAACACCAGTTCTATTTTACCTCTTTAGACAATTCTCTGCACTACTTAGAAACATGTCGAAGACTGGTGTTCATCAACATGTTACTAGGTAGTGCGCTGAGTTTGTCAAAGCAGGTAGGAATCTGTCAATTAATATATGTCTGATATGTACTTGCTCAGATACACTCACTGCACTACCTAGAAACATTCTGAAGAACACTTATCTGATCCTGACATGCTCGGACACAATCAGCCCACTACATAGAAACATGTCAATGAACACCGGTCTGATTCCTACCTGCTTGTACATAATCACCGCATTACCTAGAAACATGTCGATGAACACCAGTCTGATTTTACCCTCTTTAGACAAACGTCGCAGGAAAAAGCCATGGGTCACTAGAGATGTTCTCGACCTCTGTGATGAGAGGAGAAATTTGAAGAAGAAGAGGTATGAAGCAGGAGGAGCAGAAGAATACAGGGAAGCAAACAAGATGATTCAGAAGGCAGTGAAGAAAGCGAAGGAGGACTGGATAGCTAGTCAGTGCGAGGAGATCGAGACTTGCCTGAATAAAAACAACAGCAAGAAAGCATACCAGCTGGTGAAGGATCTAACTTCAGAGAAACAGGGTAGATCCACAACTATCCAGGACAAGTCTGGGAAATGCCTTACAGAAGAACAAGAGATTCTCAGCAGATGGACAGAATATTGCTCAGAATTATACAACCATGAGACTGATGGTGACTATACGGTTCTGGACTGCAGTCAGCCCCCAGATGAAGATCAACAACCGATCCTTCGTGAGGAAGTTGAGATTGCAGTAGCAGCACTGAAGAAGGGAAAATCTGCCGGAGTTGATAATATACCAGCAGAACTTGTTCAAGCTGGAGGGGAGACCATGATTGATGTTTTAACAGATATCTGTAACAGGATCTGGAGAACAGGAGAATGGCCTACCCCATGGACTCAGTCGCTGATTATTACTCTCCCTAAAAAGGGCAACCTACAGCTCTGCCAGAACTACAGAACCATCAGCCTCATCAGTCATTCAAGCAAAGTCATGCTGAAAGTTATCTTGAACAGGCTTAAGCCACAAGCCGAAGTGATAATCGCTGAGGAACAGGCTGGGTTCCGAGCAGGAAGGAGCACCACAGAACAGATCTTCAACCTTAGAATCCTGTGTGAAAAGTATCTCCAACATCAGCAGAATCTGTACCATGTCTTCATTGATTTCAAAAAAGCCTTTGACAGGGTATGGCATGCAGCCTTATGGGCCACCATGAGGAAGTACAATATCAATGCAAACCTAGTTCGCACCATTGAGCAGCTATACGACAAGGCTACAAGTGCAGTCCTGATAAATGGCAGCACAGGAGAATGGTTCAGAACAACAGTTGGAGTAAGACAAGGATGTCTTCTGTCACCCACCCTCTTCAACATTTTTCTTGAACGGATCATGTCCGATGCTCTGGAAGAACATGACGGAAAGGTTAGCATAGGCGGCAGAAATATTACCAACCTGCGGTTTGCCGATGACATAGACGCTCTTGCTGAGGAAGAGCAGGAACTAGAAGCTCTAGTTGAAAGTCTCGACCAGACCTGCACAAGGTATAAGATGGAGATCAGTGCTGAAAAGACCAAACTGATGACAAACAGCGCAGATGGCATCCAGAGGGAGATCAAGGTAAAGGGGCAGAAGCTGGGTACTGTAAGCAGCTTCAAATACCTTGGAGCAGTTGTCTCAGATGATGGCTCAAAACAGGAGGTTCTCTCAAGGATAGCACAAGCCACTTCAGCTCTTGCCAAGCTGAAACCAATTTGGAGAGATAACAACATATCTCTTGGATCAAAGGTGACACTTATGCGCTCCCTTGTCATTTCCATATTTCTGTATGCCTGTGAATCATGGACCTTGACAGCAGAGTTAGAGAAAAGAACGCAGGCCTTTGAGATGAGATGCTACCGAAGGTTACTGAACATTTCGTACAAGGACCATATAACCAATGAGGAGGTTCGCAGGAAGATCCAAGCAGCCATTGGAGAATATGATGAACTCCTGACGCTGGTCAAGAAACGGAAACTAAGGTGGTTTGGCCACGTCTCAAGGTCTTCTGGTTTAGCAAAGACAATTCTTCAGGGCACAGTGAAAGGAAAAAGAAGAAGAGGTAGACAAAAGAAGAGGTGGGAAGACAATATCAAGGAGTGGACTGGAATGGATTTTGCCAGCTCAACTAGGGCAGCTGAAGACAGGACAAGGTGGAAAGGGATTGTTTTGAAGTCAGCTGTGGTGCCCCAACGACCTAGTAAGGTTATGGGATAGAATAGATAGAATAGAATAGACAATTCACTGCACTACCTAAACACATGTCGATGACTGGTGTTCATCGACATGTTTCTAGGTAATGCGGTGAATTTGTCTAAGCAGGTAGGAAACAGACCGATGTTCATTAACATGTTTTAAGGTAGGATGGTGAAGTTATTAGACCGGTGTTCATCAGATTGTTTCTAAGTAGTGGGGTCAGTGTGTCTGAGAAGATAGGTTTCAGACAAGTGTTCATCCAAATAGTTCTAGTTGATGCAGTGAGTGTGTCAAAGCAATTAAGATAAGAAATCAGACCGGTGTTCATTGACATGTTTCTAGGTAGTGCGGTGAGTGTTTCTGAGCAGACCGGTATTCATCGATAAGTTTCTGGGTAATACAGGATGCATCTCTAAGCAGGTAGGAATCAGACCGGTGTTCATAGGTGTTATGCCGGTGTTAAGTGAGTCTGTCTCTGAACTCACCAATATACCCCAAAACAACTCTTTCAACATCAGGATGAGTCAAAAGTGTAGCTAGTTTGGCCAGATGAGACCTTTATATAATATTTACCTTGTACCCCATCCTGTTGATAATGAAGTTTTGAACCAAGTGTGGATGGATTGCAACTTAATAGTTTCATACTGAAAGAGCTTTTACTCTTGTTTCAAACGGTACAATATAGTAACTATGCCTGTAAATATGAATACAATATTAGGTATACTTTTCTAATAATATATTAAACAAAAGAAAAACTAATGTAACTGTCTGGATTATCCTCGAAGGACTTAGCTCAAACCGCCGTATTGGTGACATTTACTTCCGCTTACACTGACAAATCCTTGCGTTTGGTTTTTTTAGGCTGAGAAATCTGTTTGAAATTCAATAAATTCACGAACTAAGCATTAAAGTTAAAGCCAGTGAGAATCATGAGTGTACAGTCTTAAGTATCGGATTTTGTATTCAGATTCGTTCTTTCGTTTTGATACGGTGATCTCTCGATGAAATCTAAATGAATATGGGTCGAAACGTCCTGAGACGAATCGTCCCGGGTTTTTGGCCTGTTTGGGACGAAACGTCCTGGGACGAAACGTCCCTGGCGCGAAACGTCCCGATACGGTCTCGAATATCTAGGTCACGGCTTAAATTTTGTTATGCGAGCTCAAATTCAACAATTAAATTCATCTTTCATGGACTGAATTATTATTTTTGATCATTAATAATTTAGCGGTATCAAAGTCGATTGAATATTGAGATAACGTTGTTCAAATCTCGTAACGTTGTTCACTAGGAAAATACGGAGATATTTCATCAGCTAGGTGGTCGACCGAAGTACTCTTCCAATCGGAATACACATACGCTCAAATAATCATCGTTTACTTTCCTTCCACTGTGCATATTAGTCTAGAAATATCTGTTATCGTCTTTTATATAAATTTATGTATTACATGGAGATACTCAGGTCTTAAACTTCTTATATACGTTGACAAAATACCTAACTACTTTGTACATAATCATTCCGCGATGTAAACCGGCCAGAAGAAATATTGGTTCCAAGTCTACTTACTTTTAAATAAAGAGGGGAACCTATCATTAACTGGGTCAATATTGACTCAACAACTCGTAACGTCGATTTTTGAATTCAATGGGACTCATTAACTACTAGTTAGACTAACTCTATAATAGAACTTCTAGGCTTAGAAACTATACATGACTTCTGTTTTTCTTAACTTCTACGCCCAGAAAAAAAGTGCGATACAAGACCCTGTGCACCACCGACTTGGGTATTAAAACTCTTTGGTCTCCTCAAACCGGTACGACGACTTACCAAAATAACCGGAATAACCGAAATACCGAAATAACTACCGAAATACCGGAATAACCGACGATTTACCGAAATAACCTTAGAAAATACCAAAATAACCATAATTATCATATAAGTGACTAAGAATATACTATTTCAATGATTATTACCCCAAATTAATTCATTGCGTTAGACTTGTACAATATTAGAACTTTTTTTTTTTTGATTGAGCTGGTATGTGTTTCCTTTTTTCCAAGTCCCCGGGTTTCCTTAAACTTGCATTCAGTATCATTTAAATGCATAATATTTCATTTATTTATCTATCCCACATGTACATAATCTATACATTTTTGATTGTTTAATATAAAATATATGTTTTTGGTTCATAAAAGATGATGGGCGTGAGGGGATATAAAAAAAGTAAATATATACAACAAGCTATTCTCATTGCGATATTTTAACAAACTATAGAGAGTTGTATTAGAGTAATATGTTTTAATTCCATTCCATATTCACTTTTATTTAAATTTATTTGTTTTATATATTTTGACAGTATAATTTCTAACAAAAATATATATCACGGCTATCATAATGTGGAAAACAGTTTATATATAATGACTATGAAAATAAGGCGATTCACCGAAATAACCAAGAAAATACCAAAATAACCAATACTTTTTGTAAATCGGCTTAGCCAAGATAATGTGGACAATTTAATTTTCCCATGTTATGTGATGATTCTGAGCATCACAGACATCTCATCTTCTTAAAATATGTGTAAATGAATAGTAGTTCAAATGAGCTTTCCTGTGATATATGCTTTTATATATCTGCATTGTAAAGTTTACAAAATATTTGGTCTGAAAGGCCCAAAAATGACCATTTTTTGCATGTTATGCTGTTGCAAGAAACAGAAGGCATTTTTTAAATGTATGACCCAAACAGGGACTGGATCAGATATTGTAAAATTTATGTTCTTTTAAAGTAGACCCCATTCTAATTAACATTACTTTTTACGGAATGAAAATCATATAAAAACTGCCGAAGATATGTGGAAAAATGTAAATGTATACACTTGTTATGCATTTCCAGTTTTTCACCTATGGTTATTCCACATTTAGAAAGTTTACTTTTCAATGCTAAATAAATTAAGAAAGCATCAGTAGTTTACCAAATAGATGCAATCACACATGAATACCACACACATTTTTATGAAATGCTCTCCACCGAGTTTTACTAGCCTAGCCAAAATCATGATAATTTTGTATAGTCCGTAGCCCCATATTTCAGCATGTGCTATAAAAGTCAAATCATTGGCTATCTACATGATAAGCTGTTTTATAGTTTCAGACACTGCCAGAACAGCTACACAAAAAGTGATTAGCAGCTGGTTGCCGGCGACAAAATTCTACAGCCAATAACATTTTGTCCGTAGCCCTGTATAGTCCGTAGCCCCCCTCAAAATTCATACCTTATGATGATGTCATATGCAAACTAGAGCTGTGGTTTTAGTAATTTTTTTCAGGATTGTGCAGGGCAAGCAGATAAAGCTTTTGCGACATTTAAATGTTGAAGTATCTGCTTTATTCCAAGAAAATAAGATGTGGATGAACTGATAACTGTAGGTGTTAGATTATGTATTTATGTACAACATACACATAATGCAATAGTATAGTGTTAAATTGCATTTTGAAATGAAGTTTCATACTGTCAGACTAATTTAATACAACTTTTGGGCTGTTTTATAATGCTTTCTTGTGGACTTGTTTCAAGACATAAAAGGCTGACAAACGGGCTAAGGACTATACAAGTTTATATGTACGTCTCTCTATATTCAGATATGTGACTATTCATTCCACATAAGTTAAGAAATCAGTAGTTAACAATGGAACTTGTCCCTAGAAAAAGAAATTTGGAAGGCAAGACAGATAAACATTTGATAGCATGCCCAAAGTCACAGTAGTACATCACAGAGAGATGGCTCAATATAGACAGAATTCCTGTCTGGAAGAGGCATTAAAACCCGAAACAACCAAGCAACAAAATCACAGTAGTACAAATAGTACTTGTTCAAGGACCTGGTTTAAAATGTGTCTTCCTATTACACAGTTGTGCAATTTACAGTGACTGAAAAATGGCCAGGTAATTTGAAAATATTTAAACCCAGTTTACAGTTGTGTTTGTTTCCAAGGGGAGTGGTACAGTTACATACAGTAGGTCTGAGAGTAATTAAGGCTTTCCTTGTTTAAAGTTGAAATTAGTTTAACAGTTATCACCATTTTGCCTGTCATGAGATGAGTTGCATTATCTTGTGGCATTGTCCATCTGTCTGTCTGTCTGTCTGTGTGCCTGTCTGTCTTTTTTTAAAAACAAAACTTAAGTAAAATGTATGCCTTTATTGAGACAATATGCAGAAGTTATTTTAACAACATCTGACAAAGTTTAAGGTCTACCAGCGGCTGAAGTTCAAACAGTAACATTTTGTATCCGCTCCATATCTGTTAAACCTTCAAGATTTCTTCATGAAAAATTGTACAAATATAAAGCACCATCAGATGATGTGCATAGAAAAAGAACCATTACCATACTTTCAGTTTTGATGGAATTGTTCCCCTTTGTATTTTTGGTATATAATTTTATATTAAGCATCACATCCACTCCATATTTTATAAAGTGTTTTTAAAAGTTTTCTTCATGATAGTTTGTACAAATATAAAGCTTTAGTAGACAATGCACAGAGAAAAAGAACTAACTCTACTTTCAGTTTTGACAGAGTTATGCCCCTTTGTATATTTCTTGTAGTGATTTCATGTCTGCTCCATAGTAACATTAACACTGTATAAGATTTTGATTTGAAACTTTGTACAAATATAAAACATCAGTAGCAGGACAAATTATACTGTGGTGTTCATCCGTCTGCCTTCTGTCCATTAACTTTTCACACACAATATCTCCTAAACCCTGTAAAAGATTCACTTAAACTTGGACCAAATGTTCATCTTACTAAGATGCTGTGCAGATTTGTTTAAACCTGGACCAAATGTTCGTCTTATTTAGATGATGTGCAGAACATCACATTTTAACAATGTCTGACAAAGGTCAAGGTCTTACACAGAGGTCAAAGTTCTAAAGGATATATATTATGTCTGCCCCATATCTTTAAATCTGTCATGAAAGTTTGTAAAAGTATAAAGTGCTATTAGACAATATGCAGAGTAAAAGAACCATTTAGCTTAATTCTGATTTTGACAGAATTATATTTTATATCTCTTATAATGACTTTGTGTCTGCTCCCTAACTTTAAAACTGTATCAGACTTTTCTTTGAACTTTGTACAAACATTAGGCTCTATCAGACAATGTGAAGAGACTGCTTGTTGTTTTGACAGAATCATGAACGTTTTGTATAACTTTTACTCTCGCAACTGTCTCGCAACTGAAGATTTCAGTTACTGGCAAAGTTCTGATCAATTGTTTCCTTTCTTATATACCAGTAAACCCCAGTGGGCATATAATTGCCCCAGTCAGCGGAGCTAAATTGTTAACTTGGTCAGGTGTTATAGTCTCTAGACCATCTTCAATGCTTCTTTTTTATGGTATACTGCAGACATATAATCAATTATCCTTCAGCATATTTCTATAGACTTGGCTAAACATATATACTGGTTGAATATGCTTGAGGTAAGGACTACCATGGACTGATGGTACAAATTGCTTAGTTTGTGTAGTCCGTAGCCCCTGGACAATGTCAATAAGAAGTTGATAATAAGTTGTTTACTCCTATTATACAACCATAACAACTGTTTAATTTTGTTTCTGAAATATTTGCAATTACATTGTAAAACATTTAAGTTAGAAGTAAGGTGTGAAAGCCCTTTTGAAGAAGCTATGTCAGAAAGTGACTAACAATTTGCTATGCTCTTACTAGTTTTAAAATAAAGTTATTCACAAAACATGAATTTGTTTATTCTAATGCAAATGTCATTGTAAAGTAACACTAAATGGTAAATTTAGACTGTATTTTTAGAGTTTTCTTCCAAGTGCAGTTTTAGACATTCACTATTTTTGTATAGTCCGTAGCCCTGCTGTGACCAAAATTTGCAACTCAAGCCATAAATACATAAAAGTAGTAATTACAACAATACTTTCTACGTCAACCATAGACAGCTCTATATTTCATGTGAGAGGACTTTTAAACACATTCAGCCAAAGTCTAAACAAAACTGCTAAATGCAAAATTTACTTCTTTTCTGCTTTCAATGGTACTTGCAATCTAACTTAATAAAAATATTTTTTTTCTAAAAGCAGTTAATTCTTTGGCTCAAAATTTTGATGCTGACAGATTGTCATTACTTAATAAGCAGTAAAGATTGTCTGAAAACAATGTTTTCTATCTTAAAACAGCACGTTATGCTTGGATATGTATAGTCCGTAGCCCCACAACGGTACTAGAATATATCGGCCTCTAACATTTTTATCGGGCCTACACCATAAAAATCGCTTTGGAATATTACACATTAATGTCACAGCTTACAAATTTTTATGGAAGTTTAAAGATTAAAACGATTCTAAAAATTGACCTTTGTGCAACACAAGTGTCCACTTTATCTTGGCTAAGCCGAAATACCATAATAGCCAAATTTTTCTAAGAAATATGGGCAAAGGATAAGTAAAGGCGCATAAAATATCATAACATTGAACATGGATAATTAAGTATGAACGATTTCAAGTTTTGTTTCAGTAGTGTTTGGGAAATTATGCTAAGATCACACATATCAACGCCGCCATAATTTAAAGATTTACACCCACAATATTTCTATTAAATTTTAAATTTCTCACAAAACATTATATTCTGGGCATGATAATGATTGCTATTAAAAGGACATTTATCTGCCAAATTTATGATTTGTGATGGTCACTGAAAATAGGAGAATTTAAGGAAATACACAAAAAGAGCGGCAATAGCGGGTCACCATTCCCGCCAAAACTGAAGACTTGATACGCCCAGCAATCATAGTTAATCAGGTTAAAGTTATATCATGCATAATTTTAAGTCCTTTCTTTACTCAACTTTAGACAGTTATTGGCTGAAAAGAACTCACGTGCACAGATTAGAGGTTAATGCTATTGTTAAGTTATTTACTCCACCAATCATAAAATTCAACACATGCTTGCAGAAACGCCTGTGGGAGTCAATCAATTTATGACGACAAAATATTCGTGAATATTCAAGAACGGTACGCATTGATATATCGTCTCTGCCTCCGTAACAAAGATGTTTTAGCTGAAGATTTTTTTAACACATCTTAATTATGTTGCATACAACTAACCAGCTTCATAATTTTGTGATTATTTCGTAATGAAATACGAGGGAGTATACCTTTAAGACAAAAAAAAATGCATCCAATTATTATTTATTTTTTGTGTTTATATAATATAACATTACAGGTATTAATATTTGTTTTTTCTTAAACCGAAATGTCAAAAAGATATCGGTATATATCAATCAAAGGGTAAATTATTTGTTAATGGATTACGTGTGAAAATGGTATTAAAGGCAATCAACAAATGTATGAACCAATCAGTCTAATCCGTTAATCAAATTAGCACATCTTTAACTTTCGGCCAATATGACAATTGAGAACTTACGGAAAAAGAAAGAGAGAAAGTTGGCGCATATTATTAAAATTACGTCCTATCAACGCTGACTGGGTCACAGCACTGATTTGATAAGCGTTGATACCTAGCTGTTTTAATTTTTTGTGCCCATTGGTTGTTTCTTTGTTGAAAGTTTGTTTCTTTTCTGAAAAAAAGTGACACATATAAAACAAGAGTTGTCAGAAGACAACAAAGCGCGCCTTATGGGTGCCTGATTCTCACAGTCACCAAGACCTACAAATATATCAGGTCATCTGCAGTGTCGGACTGAGCCATTATCCCAGGTATATGATGAATACATACTAAATACACCTAAAATATGAAGCAAATCACTGAATGATAAAATTTATGTTAGAGTGACCTCAAATTCCCAAATATAATGTTTATCTATAAACAGCTTTGGAGACACCAGGCAAAATCACTGAAACATGAAATATAGGTCACAGTGATCTATAGATAATATGAGGTCATTCGGGATGTCAGACTGATCCACTATGCCAGATGTGATGTAACTCCATCAAACAGTGCTTAAAATATAAGACAAAATCACTGGACCATGAACAAAGGTCAAGGGCACAGTAGTCAGCATGGTAGCTTTGCAGCTGCTGCAATTATAGGGATATGCTATTTGACCAAGTATCAAGTCTCTTCTGTCAAAGGTTTCATCAAAACTAAAAATTTTGCCCTGAAAACAGTGCCGAACAGCAAAGTCAGTCAACCGTAACATATAGGTCAATGACATACAATTGTGTCATGCAGCTGCTGCAGTCATATGGATGTATATATGTACCAAGTATGATGATTGTAACTGCTGTTGTTTGTAAGATACAGAGTTGAGCATGGAGCTAAACGCAATTGTTAACATTGGTTAACCTGATCACGGACGCCGACAAGGACACTGACGGGTACGCTAACGCTGACGCTAACGCTAACGCATACTCGGACTACGACGCCGGGGGTATAGCATAAGCTCTCCTTTGCTTCGCAAAGGCGCGCTAAAAAATGCGTGAATGCATGTGTGTGTGTGAGTGTGTGCGCGTATGTGCCTTACTTAGAGAGTCTCCATATAAGCCACGAAATTTATTCGAGTTTTGGCAAGACGTGGACCTCGTAAAACTATTTGCACATTGAATATATTACCTTTGGGTCTCACCAGCGAAGAGAGAAGAACTTGATCTATTCATACTTCGGCTGATGAGTCTTCAACGCTTTACCGCTGGTCATGTGGAAAGTTTTCTCGAGACGCGGTTCATGTTTAAAATATTTATAATTATTAACTGTTTTATAAAACTGTTCTTCCTATTTTCAACTAGTGCTGTTGTTCATGATTAAAGTGAATAAGTCAACTACAGAAATGCAGTTTCTTTTTTTTTTTAAATTGTTTGAAAACTTAGTTAAAGGATTAATGCAATAACAAATGCATGTATTCATATATAAACTTTGAAATCACCAAAAATGAAAAAATGAAATAAATAAATAAAAATAAAAATTAAAAAAAAAAGAAAAGAAAAAGTACACCAGTTGAAGATAGGACGGACACGTGAAGATGGTTAGCCTTGTTGTTACTACATGCAGAAAAGGTTTATATTAAACGCTACATACTGTACAAATATTACGCAGATTTTACTGTAAAGTAACTGGAATCTGGCCGACTTTTCTTTAACCATTAGTTTTACGAGTGCCTGTCAATAGAACATTTGTGGAAATCATGATACGGTACGGTTATGTTGCTAGATAGCTGACTGAACAGAACTTTTACAGTGTTGAAGGGTTGTATGATGAAAACGATATACCTATCATATTCTATCCTACTCTGTGTGATGATGCCTGCAAATGTTTCAGGCGCCCGTAAAATTAATGGCAAATGTGATGGTAGTCAGATGCCATTTATTCTATCGTAAAATCTAGGAACATGAATAAATGAATTCGGTAACAATTGAGCGCATGATAGGTTGACACAAACTTTTGTACATGAGATGGATGGATGTTTTGCGATTTTACGTCCTTTCCAACAGTATTTCAGTCATATCAGGCCGATGGGAGGGTGATAATGAAAGGCTGTATGCAATGGAACCCCGCTTACGATTAAATATATTTCCGCCTTCAGCGAGAATCGGACCCGGGCCCATGAGATCGGCAGGCCAGCGTTTAACCCACTGAGGTACATGGACTCCTTTAAATTTGTACATTAGACAAAATATGATGTGAGTGGGGAAATAGCAGTCAGTACATCAGACAATAGTGTACCATAAGAAAAATATTAGAGATGTGTGGAGTTGTTGAAAGATACCTCTTATTGTAACTCTATATTTGTCTTCGTATTTATAGCCAATGCATTGATCGTTCACGTGTGGCTCTTCGAGTGGGGCGGCGTCCACATCGCAAGAGCTGGGCAATAATGAAAATTTCAACTCATAATGATATTTGTCTGTAATTCATGCGATGTTACATTGAGAAGCGAAAAAAAAACTTGAATTGTATGGTCGATATGGGTTTAGCCGAATGGAGTTTTCGGTATTGACTAACGGCCCCACAAAATCTTACCACCATTTTACTAGGTTAAAATTATTTAAGCCTATTAGCCTAATTATAATATTTATTTTGAAATAAAAATGATCATCAAAAGCCATGAATACAAAGAAATTTTATAAATATCTCATAAAAATGACAACTTTATACATTAATAATGGTTATTTTGGTATTTTCTAAGGTTATTTCGGTAAATCGTCGGTTATTCCGGTATTTCGGTAGTTATTTCGGTATTTCGGTTATTCCGGTTATTTCGGTAAGTCGTCGAACCCTCCTCAAACAATGTTGCTCAGACTTTTGTTTTTATCTGAAATGCTGTAAAATAAACCTTTGCAGGGTCAACAGAAGTATCTGTCTTAGTCTCTTCAGGGGATTTATTGTCTTTTTCTGTTTCGCTGCTCATTTTCTGCAGTTTGTTGATACCGGAAGCACGTTACTGTTTTGTGCGCATGGGCAATTATGAAGCTGTTAGCATAGACGCCGTGGTGTATATCTTACAGACCTGAGGGGTAAGGCTTTTGATGTGGAGTGGCAAGATTCATTACCGAGAAAAATCTATCTTGCTGGGGTTGACGGCTTCTTATGGCTGGTACTCTCCAGCATATACAGCGGGAAGTCATCTTTTGTGATGGCCACTGTTGTTGGTGTTGTTGTTGTATAAATTCTGCCTTCAGATAGGCACACCTCTTCTCAGTAGAACTGTCTATCTATCTATCTTCCGTTACGTCTTAACCCCCGAGGGGGACAACAGACGGGTTCCGGCGAACCAAGTGCTGAAGGGGGTTAGCTGGAACAAATGTATAGGAAAGTGGTGTGTGAAATGAGTTTGTACAGTGCGAATAAAGAGTGTTAGTATAGTTAGAACAGTGAGAATAAAGAGTGTTAGTATAGTTAAAAGATAAAAACAGAAATTGGTGTTTAGGGAGAGACATGGATTACCTGGCAGACAGCACTGCTGAACTGCACCAAGGTAGGAAGGACCGGTATGTAGGGTGGGAGGGCATTCCAATGGATGATAGTCCTAGGGAAGAATGTGAACCTGTAGTAGTCTTTATAAGTTGGGATTTGTCGATATGAAAGTGGATGAATATGTCTTGACTGTCTAGTGTTGCGAACAAGGTACTCAGATGCAGGAATGGCAACAAGGTCATATGTGACCTTGTACATCATTATAAGACGGCAATCTATACGTCGTTGGTCTAGGGGGCGCCAATTTAGGTCCTTCAACATAGCAGTGACGCTGGATGTGTAGTTATAATCTCTTGTTGCCCACCTGGCAGCCCTTCTTTGGACCGCTTCCACTTTATGTATGTCAGTGGCAGTGTGGGGGGACCATACTGTTGAAGCGTACTCCAACTGGGGCCTTACTAGTGTTTTGTAGGCTACTGATTTCAGGTCCTTATTATGGACCCGAATGTTTCTTTTCAGAAATCCAAGCGTCTGGTTAGCGCTCTTGGTTACATTATCAATATGGGTACTCCAAGTTAGGTCATCCGAGATGGTGACCCCTAGATATTTTGCAGATGAAACACTATCCAGCTCAATATCATGTAAGAAGTATTTAGTCTGAATGGGGTTTTTAAGACGAGTGACATGAAGGACCTGACATTTAGAGGGGTTAAAGTTCATATCCCACATCTTTTCCCATTGTTCTAGGCTGAGTAGGTCCTTTTGGAGGACCTTGCCTTCGGACGATGAGCTAAGAGCAAGGTACATTGCAGTATCATCTGCAAAGAGCCTTACTCTTGATTTGACCTGCTCTGGTAGGTCATTGATGTATGCAAGGAAGAGAATTGGTCCGAGAACTGAGCCCTGCGGGACGCCAGAGGAGACTGGGATAAGGTTTGAATTTAGTCCATTAATTACTACAGCCTGTTTCCTATTATCTAAAAAGTCCTTAATCCATTGTAAGCTGGCTCCTCTGATACCATAGTGATGCAGTTTTTGAAGAAGTTTTTCATGGGCAACTTTGTCAAAAGCCTTACTAAAATCTAATAAAATCAAATCAGTCTGTTTGCCCATCTGCATAGTTTTAGCCAGTTCATCAATCAGCATGATAAGCTGCGTCTCGCAGGATCTCTTTTCTCGGAACCCATGCTGCAGTTCATAGAGAATGTTCAGTTCAGTGAAGTGTTTAGAAAGGCTAGATGCAACAATGTGCTCTAGTACCTTACAGAGGACACAGGTCAAAGATATGGGCCTATAGTTAGCGGGGTCGGCTTTGTCCCCTTTCTTGAAAATAGGGGACACATTTGCCTCTTTCCAAATATCCGGTAGTTTTCCAGTATCTAAGGATCTTTGGAAAATCAGCTGCAGGATGGGAGAGAGCTCTTCGTGTAATGATTGTAGTACAATGGGTTTCAATTTGTCTGGTCCTGCAGCCTTGTGTGGGTTCAAGCCTGTGAGGAGCTTGTCAATGCCTTCAGCTGAAATGCTTATGTCTGGCATTTTGGGGTAGGGACTGGGCTGGAAGGGGAGTTCAACACCGGAATCGTGCAAGTCCTGCAATGACTTTTGGGCCAGGGACTTAAGACTTACTGGGGTCTTGGGGCTAAACACTGACTGAAACTGATCATTTAGGGTATTGGCTTTATCTATTTCAGAAGAATAAGTCTGTCCGTCCCTTCTCAGGGAAGCAATGCCAGTAGAATCCTGTTTGGAGTGCTTGAGCAGAGAGTAGAGTTTCTTTGTTTTGACCTTAGGGGATTCTTCCATATTTTGGTCATCCCTTACATCATTGAGACCTAGGATATCCTAGGTACTTTTCATAGGCCTTTTCCGAAACCCGCCGTACTAAATATTTGTATTCGAGAAATTTGTTATGGTCATATGGTCTACCGGACCTGGACCAGCGTCTGTACAACTTGTCTCGCTTACGTATTAAGCGGCGGATTTCTTGGTTGATCCAGGGGAACCCATCCCGGGTACCAACTTTCCTTACAGGGATAAAGGTGTCTATACCTTGCTGCAGTTTGGAAGCATACTTATCCCACATGGTCTGAACATCTGTGGTAGCAAGGTCAGACTGTGTCATTTCTATGTGGAAATCCCTCATGGACTGCTTAAGCTGGTCCCAGTCTGCTTTCTTATACAATGGGACATTACGTGGGACCTGCTTCGTTGCTTCAGGTTTAACTTTAACCTTGGCCATTACAATGCTGTGGTCTGAAAGACCAGGGGTAACTGAGATGTCGTCCACGAGGGTTGGGTTTGTTGTGAAAAACAGGTCTAAAATATTTTGACCTCGAGTTGGAGAGGTCACCATTTGCTCAAGCATACAGTCACTAAAAGATTCAAGGCACTCCCTGTAGAAGGTCGGATGACTACAATCTGATTTAGGCTTGAGATGTTCCCAGTCAACCTTAGGAAGATTAAAGTCTCCCAGAAGCCAGATTGTTGAATTCGATTGTTTAGCTAGGTGATTTATTCAGTTCTTCAATACTGGACTGATCTAGTTCGTGAGGCTTGTAATAGGCTCCAATCAGAACTGAACTGTTGTTGATGTAGGAGTGTCCATATACCAGGTTTAAAATGATAAATCCATCACCCTATTTACATCTTAAATAATATGTACAGTTAGGTCAGCGCGCTGAAGTGTGCGACGGCTTCCATATCAGAAAATATCAGAAAATAAGTTCTATTTTTTCCTAGATCTTCTCGGGACCAGAGATAGTCTTTTATAACGTTCAGTATGGAGAGAGTAACATAACTTTCTGGATAATTTCTCAATGTCACTGTATAGGTCTTTCAAATGATGCTGTTAAACTAATGTCAAGTTACCTGTCTGAAAGGAAACAGCAAATTAAAGTAGGAGCTGTTGTCAGCAGATGGGCAGAAATAACTAAGGGAGTCCCACAGGGGTCAATTTTGGGACCTCTTTTATTCAACATATTTATTAATGACATCTTTTATTTTATTCAGACAGGTACCTTGTACAACTATGCCGATGACAACGCCCTCTCATTTCATTCATCAAACTATGACAACTTAATTAGAACTCTTCAAAATGAAAGTGAAATTTTAATTGATTGGTTTCATTTTAATTGTATGAAAGCAAATCCTGACAAATTTCAGGCTGTTGCGGTTGGAAAAAAGACACATGCTAAGTCTCCAGTTTTTAAAGTCGGAAATGCCTCAATTGAATGTGAGGATGTTGTGAAATTACTCGGTGTAGATATTGATTCAAATTTGAATTTTGATTTTCACATCCAAAATATTTGTAAAAAAGCTGGTCAGCAACTCAATGTACTAAAAAGATTGGGCAAAAACTTTTGCAAACTTAGCAAATTGACCATTTTTCATACTTTTATTCTCTCAAATTTTAATTTTTGCCCCCTTACTTGGCATTTTTGCTAAAAAAATAACACTTCCGAACTTCCAAAATTGAGAAGATTCAAGAAAGGGCCCTGAGGTTTGTGTATGAAGATTATACTAGCTCATATGATGAGTTGCTGACTAAAGCCAATTTACCTGCCTTGCATGTCCGACGTATAAGAACAATGGCCATTGATACTTTTAAATTTTTTAAATAATTTAGCCCCACCCGTTCTTTCTGATTTACTAGTCAAAAGGGAAACTACATACAATTTTAGATATAACAATATTTTACAGGTACCCCAGGTGAGGACTACAAGGCAGGGTAAGAACTCATTTCACTATGCTGCACCTGTGCTGTGGAACTCTTTACCAAATGATTTTAGATCTACAACAAGTTTTAGTCAATTTAAATCTTTAATTTCCCATTGGAATGGGGAAAATTGCACCTGCTCTGCCTGTGATACCAAATTTTAACAGTTTTGCTCCACATCATGGATGCATCATATGCACCTTTTATGTTGTTTTACTGTTCAGCTGCTTTAACGCTTTAAATGTTTTCTTAGTTAGCCAACTACGTATAAATGCTTATTGTGTCGTAGTAGTTCTTATGCTTTTTTAACTTCTATAGATGCTCAATTGGTGGGGGTATGATGGGGTACAATGATTGGATGGTGGAGCGGAGCTTGTTATTTAGCAATTGAGCTGCCACTTGCGAAACACCACCATCCAGCGCAATGTCCAAATCTTTGTCTATCTTGCCCTTGCTAAGTGAGTTATATTGCATTGTTGCTACTTCGGAATGTTGCTTTAATTTGCTAGCTTTATCGGTATCATAAGCTTAGAAAGGCTTTTTCTAAATTCTATCGCAGACACCATGAATTGGTTTCAAAATTTGATGTCGGATTAAAATTTCTTTTACACCAAGGCCTATCGGAACCAGAATTTTATGGTGACTTAGTATACAAATTCAAAAAGATTAAGGGTAGGACTGATTTTTCTGATCAATTCCGAAAAATAATAATACGTCACAAACGTATTGGCTATAATTTAAATGTTATGCGACAGTCTGCATGCTTAGTGATTAACCCAATCACGGTTGATAGCTTTGCTGCACTCTTTAATTGCACACCGGGGGATCGGTCGTCAGACTCTATGATGGCCCCGACCTAAAGCTATATATTTTAGTTGGTTGGGACCGGAGCCTTTTTGTCTGTTGCTTGGTCCACCGGGGCTCAACTGGTGACCTTCTTTTGCTTCAGATTTCCAGTGGGGTTGTTTGGCAGGACAGGGATCTCCACCTGTCAGACGGCCCGTTGTATCTGTTGAGTCCTCGTCTTTGCTTCTTCATGGTGTTGAAATTTGATTTATGTGTTTACCGTGATGATTCATTGACGAGTTAGAGGGTTATCATGCGAACCGAACAACCAACTAAATGTTTTGTACCACTTCAGAAACTGAGGGTGAGGTTGGGCCTGTAAAATCGATTTAAGCCCCCCAGTAATTCATTACTGACCGTTCCAAGGCGGTAGTTCTGTTGTGGTTCTTTGTTGCCTGTTTTTGGTGTCAGAGTTTCTGTGATGTTTTACCTTATGTATGTTATTATTATTTTTGGTTCGGTTTGGGTTGCTGAGTGGCCACCTTTTGGGAACAAGCTGCTCACTCGGTTGGCCATATGTTCTCTGTATCTTGATTATTTGTAATCTTAGTTGTTTCCAACTATGGTTTGAGGGCTGGATTTGGATTTTGATTGTTTCAGTTCCTGGTCTTTGCATACTTTTTACTTTTATAGTTACCTTGTTCAGTTAGTCACAGTCTGCCTTTGGTGGGGGTAAGATACGGCACATTGACTTGACGGTGGAGTGAAGCTTGCTGTTTAGCGACTGAGCGGAGAGACAGATACTTTAATTAGGTCAAACTTGGGTTTTGGAATGTAAACGGTTGGTCTCCGGACAATGAATCTGATAATTCAGCATTCCGTGAATCTTGTGTCAATATTTTAGAGTTAGACATTATTGGAGTTGCTGAAACTCATCTTGTATACGATCAATCACTTGATTTGCAGCAGTTTTATTGTTTTGGGCATAATAGGACACAATTACACACAAATGCTAGAGCAGGATCAGGTGGAGTCTGTTTGTTAGTGCGAAAAGATTTAATGAAATTATTTGAGGTTAGCATACTCGATAAATCATACGAGGGTATACTATGGGTTTCCTTTAAAAGTAAGGTTTCAGATACATATTTTAATATATGTACCTGCTATTTACCCCCGCATGGTTCATCACGGTATGTTAGCGCTCAGGAGTTCTATGATCAGCTCTTGACAAACATATATGAATACCAGCATTTGGGGAAGTTTATCTTATGCGGAGATTTTAATAGCCGAATTGGTGACATGGCTGACTTCATAGAGGGTGTAGATGTAATTCAGGATCGAAATGTAATTGATTCCTCAAAAAATATGTATGGTGAATTTTTATGTAATTCTCTGATTGATAGTAACTGCTGCATTTTGAATGGTAGACAGTGTGAAAGTACTGATGATAATGACTTTACATTTGTGTCTACTCGAGGAAGCTCTGTCGTTGACTATTTTATTGTCCCGTATGAGAATATTGAACAGTTTGAGGATTTTAAAGTAATTAGGCCAGCACAAGTGTATGGGCATTCTTTAAACGGAGTAGAGTCTAGAATTGTACCAGACCATTCTGTCATAACATGTTGCTGGAATTTAAAATCTCCTGGGTTAGAATTTAGGTCTAATACCGCAAGCAGTACTATTGAGAAAAGATATAATAGGTATAATTTAACTGACATTCCACCAACTTTTTGTAATGATGAACATTCAAATTCACTTTTTCAAACTCTTGATAATTTGGTAACTAATATTCAAAGCCAACGAGATGTAGACGAAATATACGGTGATTTTTGCTCTATTGTTCAAAATGAAATGTAATTAAAATTGCCAAAGCGAGAAATTATCGTCAAATACGGTGTTAGTAATAAACGCAGGCGTATTCGAAAACCTTGGTGGAACGACAACTTACAGGTGTTATGGAATTATATGTGTCATGCAGAAAAAGCATATTTAAAATGTAGAAACAGCCAAAAGCATAATTTAAAGCATATCTTTGTTCAAAAGCGTAAAATGTTTGATAAGCAGGTACAGAGAAGAAAGAGAAATTACTGGTTTGAAATGCAGAATGAAATGATAAGTAATGCTGAAAATAATCCAAACGATTTTTGGAAGACAATAGGTAGAGCAGGGGTAAGGGATAATAGAAAGAGAGAAATTCCGATGGAAATTGTAAATGATAATGGTGAAATTAACACAGACAGTAATGCTGTTCTTGATAAATGGAAAACTGAATTTTCTGCACTACTAAACCCAACGCATAATCAGCAAATTAATTTGCAGAATGTTGATGTCATGCTAAATGTTGATAACACTGTTGATGAGTCGGGTTTATTTGCGAATAATTTTACCGTTTCCGAAGTTCGTAAAGCTGTTTATAGTATTAAACATAATCGTGCAATTGGTGTTGACGATATACCAGGCGAGGTATTAAAAAACGACAGCATTATTTCTTTCCTACATAAACTGTTCAATACGTGTTATCGTTCTGGCAAAGTTCCAAATATCTGGGGGAAGTCTCTCATTTGTCCTATACCGAAATGTACTACAAGTGAAGCCCGCGATCCGCTTTCTTACAGGGGCATTGCAATTTCACCTGTAGTCTACAAAGTGTATTGTACCTTGTTAAATAATCGAGTTAGTATGTGGTCAAATTACAATAATATAATCTTTGAAGGCCAGAATGGATTCAGAAAAGGCCGAAGCACAATTGACCATATAAGTTCTTTGACAAATATAGTTGAAACAAGGAAAAAAATGAAAAAGTCCACCTTCTGCGCCTTCATAGACTTTAAAAAGGCATATGACTCAGTTAACAGAGATATTCTTTGGACGAAACTTGAAAAACTCGGTTTTAACGGGCTATTATTAGATGCAATTAAGGCTTTGTATAACAATGTTCAGTCTTCGGTTAAACTAAACGGACTTACAACCGATTGGTTTAATGTAAACTGTGGACTAAAGCAAGGATGTTGCTTGTCGCCATTACTTTTTAATTTATATATAAATGATTTGGCATTAAAGATTGACGCACTGGGTAAAGGTGTTAAAATTGGTGACGATACAGTCTCTGTTTTACTGTATGCTGATGATGTAGTTCTTATTGCTGAAACAGAAGCAAATCTGCAGTCGATGCTGGATATATTAGGAAGTTGGTGCAAAAGTAATCTAATCTTAGTCAACTCAGCTAAATCCAATGCTGTGCATTTTCGTAATCCCTCAATGCCGCAATCAGATGCCATATTTACGGTAAACGATGAGAACATTTCGTATACAGTGCAATATAAATATTTGGGGATAGTCTTATCAGAACATCTAGATTTCGCAATAACTGCTAAACACGTCGCACAGTCTGCAAATCGCGCACTTGGACTTTTAATAGCTAAATCAAAAGCATTTGGTGGTATTCAGTATGGTCCTTTTACAAAGCTTTATGAGTCAGTTGTTTGCCCGGTTATATCGTATGGTGCTGCGATCTGGGGCACCCAGTCCTATAGCTGCATTAATGCTGTACAACATAGAGCTTCGAGATATTTTCTAAATGTAGGACGGTATACACCTAACGCAGCAGTTAATGGAGATATAGGATGGACGCCCATGATCACAAAGTGTTGGAAGTCTGTGTTATCATTCTGGTGTCGCTGTATAAATATGGACGCAACAAAGCTGAACAGGAAAATATTCTGCTGGTCAAATTCAAAAATAAGTACCAGATGTAAAAACTGGAATTTCAGGGTAGGTCAGAAACTGACAGAGTCCAATTTTCACATTTATAATAACATAAATCAAACCATTAATAAGACCAATATTTTAAATAACGTTTTGCCTTTCATTACGCAAGAATATATTAATCAGTGGGCAGTTGATGTAAATCGCAATAGTTCACGTTCGGGAGTTGGAGGGAATAAACTTCGATTATACAGAACCTTTAAGCAGGATTTTGTAGTTGAAGAATATTGTACAAGGATATTTAATAGGTCTCATAGAGGGGCTTTGGCTAAATTTAGAAGTGGAACCGCTCCGATTGCACTTGAAACTGGCCGCTATAATGGCTTATATTAGAAGTTAGTGAAAGAAAATGCTTTAGCTGTAGGAATGCTGTTGAGGATGAATTATGATAAAAGTTTAGATCCTTTAAGAGCAAAGAAAACATTCGTAAGTAAGAAGTTGGGCCATACCGCGGTTTCGGCTATTCAAGCCTCATCAGTGACCCTTTAAATCTGGCACAAGGAGCCAGAGGAAAAAAACAGTAAATTTGCAGGTTTAACATGGCAGTCGTCTCAAAGACTGATATAAGTCGAAAAATACCAAAATATTTCAAATTTGTTTAGAAAATGAATCTAAACGTATGATCATTTCTGACTTCTCAGAATATATTCCATGATCTCAAAGGACCAAAAGGAAAATATAATCTGCACTATAGATGAGTGCGGGGAGACTTTTTACGGCCGCCACACGGCACAACATCCAGCTGCAGTGATAGTAAATTATGATAAAAGTTTAGATCCTTTAAGAGCAAAGAAAACATTCGTAAGTAAGAAGTTGGGCCATACCGCGGTTTCGGCTATTCAAGCCTCATCAGTGACCCTTTAAATCTGGCACAAGGAGCCAGAGGAAAAAAACAGTAAATTTGCAGGTTTAACATGGCAGTCGTCTCAAAGACTGATATAAGTCGAAAAATACCAAAATATTTCAAATTTGTTTAGAAAATGAATCTAAACGTATGATCATTTCTGACTTCTCAGTATATATTCCATGATCTCAAAGGACCAAAAGGAAAATATAATCTGCACTATAGATGAGTGCGGGGAGACTTTTTACGGCCGCCACACGGCACAACATCCAGCTGCAGTGATAGTAAATTATGATAAAAGTTTAGATCCTTTAAGAGCAAAGAAAACATTCGTAAGTAAGAAGTTGGGCCATTATTACATTGTCCGCTGTATACTGAGTTCCGAAATGAGCTGTTTATTGAAGCTGAGCTTATACTAAATGGTTTTCAGAACTTAAATGATATTGAAAAAGTATCTTTTATTTTAGCTAATCCTTCCATAGTCAAGATAAGTGCCAAAACCTGTTATTTGATTTTAAACAAAAGGCGTAGTCTGCTGTACAGTTGATGTAAATATGTATATTGTGTACCATATTTTTATAAGTGTCCATTTGAATGTAAAAAGCTGTCTGTTATTTACAATACTAACTGCTGTTTTGCCCCGGTGGTGCGGTTGATACTCAATGCTGACTCCATGATCGGGTCCATGCTGTTTGGACATTGGCTCCGCCACATGTTCCCTGTTATCGTGGACTCAGCGTGGGGTATCAGGGAGGATTTACCACTGGGACAGTATATATTTCAACGGACACGATTATCTCTTTTAGTGCAGATTAAAGTTGCAATTTCATTTTATCTGTTGCTCTGGTCCCTGTGCTGCATTTGATATCCCATGCCGTGTCCGGATCCGGCAACATGCTGTGTGAACATTGGTTCCACCGCGTGTTCCCGGTTATCCGGACTCGGCATGGTATATCGAGGGAAGGTAGCGCATGCAGGGCACTAATTTATGGTACGTTTTAGAGTGATAATGGCTCATAGATAATGCGTGTCGCTTTTTTTATCATACTAATTGCTGTTTTGTCCCAGTACTGCATTTAATACTCCAGGCTGAGTCTGGAAGCGTAGACTTGCTGGTTGGATAACCGTCTTCCTTGGCTCAGTGTGGGGTATTTAGGGGATGTAGTGCTGGTGCAGGACACAAGAACAGACACATTTTAGAGCGATCGTCTCTCATAGCTCAATATTGAGTCGCAATTTTACATCTTATATCGATTTTTTAACTCTGTTTAATGTTTATGTACATGTAAAATTGGTGAGACGTTAATAAAATTATCTTATCTTATCTTATCTTATCTTATCTTATCTTGAGCTGCCACCTGCGAAGCCCCACCGTCCAGTACAATGTCGTGGGTCTCTGAATTTATGATCTTGCCCTTGCTAAGTGGACTAGTATGTAAGCTATTTTAATATACTATGTGCTTATATATGTTTTTATATGCTAATAGGACAGTTTCTTTCCTTATAAGGCTAGTGAGTATGATAAATTATATATTTCTAATATCATATTATATCTCCAAGTAGTTGGGTCTGACATGGATGTTTGCATGGTGTGCAGACACTTGGGTCTGACGACATGCAGACAGCCAGGCCAGATGCAATTGTAACTGATTAGGGACGAGTCATTTATTATCAGGTGGGGGGGCCGGGTACATTTAGGGGGGGTCGGAATTTTTTTTGGTGATGTACAGGGGGGGTCGGAAATAAAAAAGCCTTGGAGCAGGGGGGGGGTCATATATTTTATGAGGCATATTGGGGGTTCAGAATTCTTCCATCAGTCTTCATTTTTAAAAATGTCTCAGCTTCTGGGGGGCTTCGCCCCCCAGACCCCCTATTACTCCTTAACTTTTAGACTCTTTTCTTTCAAACTCAAAACTTAAACTTAAAAGACTTTATGGAAATTACAAAAAAACTTTGGCAGCTTCATATCCAAAAAACATATCTTTTCATTGATTTGCAAGCGCAGTATGGAAGTGTTTATAAAATCATGTCAAGTAGATGATTTTGATAAATTTAATGCCTGCATTTGTGATATCAGCTCTCCCCGTGCCTTTTCATCAGCAAAAACACTGTGGCTTCTGGGGGCTGCGCCCCAGACCCCCACCACCAACAGGCCCAATTAATATCATGTACAGTTATTATTATTATGCATTCGACAACAGATTTCTGGATGGCCATTAGCAGAAGAAACAGTGCAAGAAATGCAGACAAATTTTAAACAGACCATGATTGCATGTAAGTGACCTGTTAGAATAAGAAAATGTTCTTGGTGTTTCATACAACTAGGTTTTGATTGAGGTCAGTCTGACATAAAATAGGTAATATGGTATGTGTGTGAAGGGTAACGGTAATATGGTATGTGTATGAAGGGTAGCTGGCACTGGGAATAGGGGGGGGGGGGGGGTCATAAAAAATTTTGTCACCTATCTGGGGGGGGGGGTCGGAAAAATAATTCTGGTGAGACTGGGGGGGTCGGAAAAGATTTGGTGAACCACATGAAAATGTACCCGGCCCCCCCACCTGATAATAAATGACTCGTCCCTTATTCATTCTTACAGCTCTTTTACACTTGTTGACCATATACTCTTGTTTTTAGCAGTCGGTTCAAAAGCTCATTAAGAGCTTATGTTGTATTGTTATGAAACTTGCCGACTTTAAATAAATCTTATCTTATCTTATCTTATCTTATCTTATAGGTTATCAGGTACTGCTTCACCGGCAGAGCAATCAATAATTAATTGTAAAATGTCTATAGAGTTACAGTCTATATTATTGCGCCTACACAATTGCGCAATTTGAGTCAGAATAGGTTCTCTAACATGATCCAAAGAGGAGCAATCAAGCAGAAAATGTTGCATCGTTTCATCTTGAATATCGCATACCAAACACGTTGGTTTGACTGGGTTCTGGTTGAATGCCGCCCATGTGTCCATTCGTGTACGCCTATAAATGCGAGTTGGAGCAGTGTACGCCGAGTTAGAACACCTTCAGAGAATGCTTGCGGACGAGAGGTAAATGTTTGCCAAGTGTTTTAACAGCTAACTTAGGCTTATGCCCTCTCTCTTCTTGACAGTTTTTGTCTTAGACGACATCTACAACCGCAGGAAAATTTTCAAAGCACCACCTCTTGTTATAACACAAGAAACATCGCAAATCCTTGTAAAACATGTCAAAATATTTACTTCTGGTCTTAATTTGTCCTAAATGTACGCCAACACTGTCTTCATTTAGCCAAATTATAAAATGTAATAAGAAATGACTCAGTTGTGACCATCAGAGCGAAGTTACAAAATGCTGATCATAAAACAGAGAGCTATTTGTATTTGTTTGCACCAGGGGTGTTGCCAATTGCAGTACCTATGCACCACCGTGTCCATTCGTGTACGCCTATAAATGCGAGTTGTAGCAGTGTATGCCGAGTTAGAAGAAAACAAGCCCCGATAAATTAACTTACTTTAAAGCCATGGTGACATTTCCGAGACTTGTTTTCTTCTAACTCGGCGTACACTGCTCCAAAATGTGAACTTGCCGTTATTCAGTGCAGTGTCGTTTCAGAGGGGAGAAAAACTCCATAAACTGACAGTGCACAAACACAGTGCATTCTAATGGTAAATGAAAGTTGGAAAGTCCAAGTGGACTCGTTCTTGTATTGAAGACAATACAAGAACGAGTCCACTTGGACTTTCCAACTTTCATTTACTGCACTGAATAACGGCAAGTTCACATTTTCTGTGGTTTTCCCTGCCTTCTAATTATATTTACCCGAATACACAAAAATTCGTATATGTAAGTAAATAAGTATAAATAAGTAAATGTGTATTTTAATGTTGATCACACGTTATGTTGATAGCCTGGAAAAATATATCACCTGGAGTCGATTAAATCCCTAAAAAATTCTAAAACTCCGATGACATAAATCTTTCTTTTCTGCTTCCTCTTGCTTTGGTGAAGTATATATATATATCATTTGATTGTGATACTTACTTCCAAATTAACACAGTGCTTTGGGTCAAAGATTTCGTTATGGAGGGGAGAGGAGATGGGACATAACAGTTATTTTAGAATAAGTTAAGAATCACGGAAGCATGAAAATGTTTTTATAAACCACATCCATGTTGAAAATTCTTAAACTAATAGAGCCCATCCTGCAAAAGAACTAATCTTTGAGAAAAGGGTCGTTACGGAGGGGAGGCTCTGAAAAGTGACAAATGAAAAGGTAAACTTAAAGCCCCTTGCTCCAATTTTAGTGTTACAAATGAATTGATTCTTACCATTTTCATTCGACTGGATATTCTGGTATGAAAATAGACCCATTTCCCATCACGATAACCATTCACTGTTTAGAAATCGTTACAGTAGGTTAGTAGCATTTTGGCGACAGGGAATTTTTCAGTTATTTTTGTAAATGAACGGATTAGAAACTGAACGAAATTACACGAGACATCGGTCAACCTGGGAGTTCTAAATGGAAAAGAAATTTGAACTTGCTCGTTTCATTAAAGATGTTAACTATAGCTACTGTGCTTCCGACAGTCAAAAATAGCATACCCGAACACAAAAGCATTGTAAAAAAATTCAAGGCTTAGCGTCTGAAATCCAACTGGGAATGCCACAGGGTTTATATATACATAATAATGGCCAAAATAGCAATACGTCACCTATTTAGTCTAAGGCATACTCGTGTGAGTGTCTGTTAAACATTAGCGACATAGTTCTTTTCACAATTGTACCCCTTTTTCAAGAATCACTGAACTATATTGATGCCAGACAGTACTGCATAGGCTTTTTGGGATATTTTGCAGTTTTTCATCCTTTACTGATCATTGTCTGTCCTTTTTGTATATTATTTAGAATAGCCTCGCGGCCACCTTCTCCTGTCCGGTTTTGCTTTGTATGTCGTCTTTACTCCCCCCCCCCCCCTTTCCCATTTCGTGTTTAGGGCAGGATATGATAAACGATTGTGTAATTGCCTTTTCATCTTCTTTGTTTGTATCTACAATTATTAATCATAAGAAACGTATAGTTTACTTTTTTATTATTTTATTCCAGAGTTTAGAATGGGCTCTACATAACTATGTCTTCAGTGACAGCCAAAATATGGATAATTGAGCCTCGACACGAGAAAACCAACAAAGTGGTTGTGCGCCCAGCGAAGACTCACATCAGCCTGTGCATCCGCCCAGTCTGATCAGACTCTTCGCTAGGCGCTTAAGGGATAGCTTAGGGTCTAAGCTACCTCCGTGCGAACAGCGAAGATTCTGATCAGACTTAGCGGATGCCCAGGCTGATCTGAGTCTGTGCTGGGCGCACAACCACTTCGTTTCTCGCGTCGCGGCTCAATATTATTATTTTATTTTCAAATGCACAAAGGTCATTTTGAAAGGAAAACAATAAACTAAAGCATTAATGGTACGTACTTATTCACTTTTAAATTGACTTGTTTTCATAATTGATCATTTAAACAACAAAACATCAACAACATATGAATTCTAATTCAAAACTGGAAACATCAAATAAACAATTTAAACATCAAAACAATTTGATCCGCTACACGAGAAAACAAAGTGGCATGTCGCAACCGCCTAGTGTGATTAGGTTCTTCGCTGTGCGCTTAAAAGGTAGCTAAGGGTGTGAGCTAGCTCCATACAGACAGTGAAGACTTTGATCAGGCTGGACGGCTTCTTAGGCTGATCTGAATCTTCGTTGGGCTCACTTGCCACTTTAGTGATTTGTCGTATCGCGGCTCAAATTACCGTAAAATCCCTAAACACTTGTAAACGAACAATGTAGACCCAGGTTACACTTTTACATGAGCAGTCTAATTAGTTTTATGACTGTTTGTCATTACAGTGTTTGACATATCATCGGACTGTTCAAATCAAATTTTCGGATTTGAGAATGAATACAGCAATAAGTATAAATTTCCCAAAATTTGTTGTATGTATGGTAGCCTTAAATTAACTGCATCAGACAAAGCCACAACAATTGTTTAAACATGGATATTATAATAACAAATGTCTCGTTATAGATGTAAATTTTGACCTAATTAAAACGTCTTGCCTTTGTACGTACGTTGACGTTTTGATTAATGCATTGACGCCTTCTGACGCGATATGTCTATAATTTGTAACGATGGCTCGGATTGGTCGAAACATTGCACCACTAACAAGTATGGTGGTCCTTCAGATATATATCTAAACCCTGTATGGCCTATCATTGATACTGTTGGTTTTATGAGAAAGACAAACATGGTATGTTTTTACTTTTATATTGTTATTATTTAACTGCTTATTATTTAACTGCCTCTCTCTCTCTCTCTCTCTCTCTCTCTCTTAATAATAATGATAAGAGAAGGATTTCTGACATTTTAGTTCATTCTCAGTTTTTAGTACCTTGAACTCATAGGCCGTAAATTGAATATACTGAAATTCATTAACTCTGTAAGTTAAACGTTTCACATAATCGCCAGAAAGACTAGAATTTTGTCTGGGCTCGTACAGATTTTTCCTATGTTGTTTGAAAAGTATATTTTTATGTTTTGTTTTTTTTCTGTAAACTTCTGTCATTGAATCTAGGTTGGCTTAATGTGAATGGATAAACATTTTACAAAGGGAAAAAGCAACAACAACAACAAAAATATATAAAAACAATTTAATGATAATAAAAATAATCAGAAAAAATTAAGACGGCTTTGTGGTTTTCTGATTGCTTCCATCGACAAAAGGAGCGGCTGTAGTGTAGTGGATAACTCTCCGGACTACCAGTCCAGGGGTCGCACGTTCGACCCCCGCTTCTCCGGTCTTTCGGATGAGACTTTAAACTGAGGTCCCGTCTCCATATGACGTTGTTGGTGGGACTTTAAACCCGAATTCACTCACTCACTCCATCGACAAAAAACTCTTCCGAAAGGGTTCTACCCTTAAAGATAGGAATATGCTCATATGATGGCAAATGTCTTCCTTTATGAGTTGAACCCTATTGAAAAGGGGGAGTGGGGGCGGGGGGAGGGGAGGGGACGGAAGGAAAATGGCATAGTTGTTTCTCCTGCTATACCCATCCACCTTTAGACTTTTATCAAGTTTAGAGTCAAAGACAGAAGGTTTCTGGAAAATCAAACAATTAACGGCTTATTGATTATATTTGAGCCGCGACACGAGAAAACCAACAAAGTGGTTGTGCGCCCAGCGCAGATTCAGATCAGCCTGGGCATCAGCCAAGTCTGATCAGAGTCTTCGCTGTCCGCATGCATTTAGTTTAGACCCTTCGCTACCCTTTAAGCGCCTAGCAAAGACTCTGATCAGACTGGGCGGATGCCCAGGCTGATCTGAGTCTGCACTGGGCACACAACCACATTGTTGGTTTTGTTGTGTCGCGGCTCATTATAAAGATGAGAGTTTATCCTTCCAAATTTACTGCAAATACGTTGGTTGGTTGGTTGATTTGATGCTTAACGTCCACGGTAAACAACTAAGGTCATGTCAGGACGGTCAGGTAACCTAACCACACTATTCCTGGGCAGGCTTAGACCTCCTAAGCGGTTAACCAGTACTAAGTGCACATACTTTCGCCAGTAACTGACAACTGCCCTTCTTGAATCAGCGGAAGGAGAAACGAAAGTATGTGGCCAGACCGGGATTCGAACCCAGGACCTCTGACTTACGAGTCAGGTGCCCTACCGATTGCGCTACCCGGCCCGGCTGCAAATACGTAAGTAAGTCAGTGGTGTACCATAAAATGGGCTTACTTTTGTCCAAAGCCGGGCCGCGTAGCGCAATCAGTAGGGCACCTGACTCGTAAGTCAGAGGTCCTGGGTTCGATACCTGGTCTTTCCACACACTTTCGTTTCTCCTTCCGCTGATTCAAGAAGGACAGTTGTCAGTTACTGGCGAAACAGCTATGGTATTGTCGGGACGGTCAGTTAACCTAACCACACTATTCCTGGGCAGGCTTAGACCTCCTAAGCAGTTAACCAATACTAAGTGCACATACTGGTGGGGGGGATGTCGCTGTCGGGCGATGGTGATGGGTAACTTCCCGAGCCGGGATATCTTCATAATTTATACAATAGTAGGACAAGGGCCTACTGTGCTTGAAGTAGATGCGAGTGGGGTTGTTTTGGCATTTTTCTTGCACCTTTCGCATGTTTCGTGTTTCTTTTTTTTTTCTTTTTTATTTTCTCCGTCTCTCACTGAAATACTGTCTCAAAGAGCCATTAAACTCAAAATAACCGTCCAACCATCTTAATAGTAATAATAATAATAATAACAACAATAAAAATAATAACAAACTATGATTGTTTCCAGATGTTGGTACTTTGTTTGACAACTTCCCTCATTGCATCTGCAGCTGCTCAGGCTTGGACCGGTGCTGGGCCAGGGAGCGGCTCTGCAGCTGGCAGCGGTTGTATATATAAACACGACAAAACTTCTCCCTTCCACTGGGATGTCCAAGACTATCTCTGTACAGACTCAATGTGCGCTGATCAAAACATCGACTGTCAATATCCATAGTAAGTGATATTTGATATGCATTCTCTCCCTATATACAGAGAGAATAGAGAGAGAGAGAGAGAGAGAGAGAGAGAGAGAGAGAGAGAGAGAGAGAGAGAGAGAGAGAGACTATATGGTTATACAGAACAGTTTTTATGTTGTTGTTTTTTTGTCTAATGACAAACATGTATGAGTCTGTTTTCTGTTAAACTTTGTCCTTCAAGATGTTTCTGAAATGTCCCCCCCCCCTCAGAGAGTCATCTCTCTCTCGCCCCCAACCCCCACTACGGAAAAAATGACTATAGGAAAAATGGTTATATAGTGGGACTTCTCCCGCTTCGGCATAGGTCATTCTCTCACTCCAGGACACAGACAGGCATGCACGTATGTAGCCACGCACGAACATACACACATGAATTCATCAGCGTCCACCGGAATAATGGCTAAAGGAGAACATGTGTACGTGCACATTCTCGTCCGCAGGAAGTAACTGTTAATCTTACTGGTGCGTTTATGCGTCTGTGTTATTGCTGGGAAGAAGCATTAACAAGATCATTAATACCGGGTCAGGCTGTTTATACTGTTTGTATGACCAGCCCTCCCCTACTCGCATGGAGAGTATATCTATAATAGGTAAACAGTGATTACTTGGACTAGTCTGCGGTAGCGGTCTGGCGGTAGCTTAGACCCTTAGCTAGTCTTTAAGCGTTGAGTGAAGAGTCTGCTCAAATTGGGCGGATGCCCAGGCTAATCTGAGTCTGCACTGGGCGCACAGCCACTTTGCTGGTCTTGTCGTGTGGTCTGAAGCTGAGTTTAGATGGTGACACATATTGCAAGATATTTGCGTCATGCAACAATATACGTTATGCTAAGACATGTTGCATGTAACAGATTTTAGCCATGAAACATGCGTTTTGGGGTGATTAAGGTGGTGATTTATGGTAAATGTAAAAATCTGCAGAAAACCATAAAGAATTAAGGTATCTCCCTGAAAGTTAGCAGACTTCTTATTTTTTTCGTTGTTCTTTACAGTTTAGAATACGAAATAGACGTACATGCTGCTTTAAAAAGTGTTTTTATAAGGAAATATCAAAGGGTAGTTTTCTGCGCAATAATCAAAAAAATTAACATCGTTATTGAAAATTTACGTAGTACTGAAGGTGTGTTATTGCATAATGAAGAGCGTCCTAGCAATTATTTATTCCAACTCTTTGGACACAGACTTTTTTCATCTGCTCAGCCTGATAATGTGTGAAAGAGTTTGAAAAAATAATTGCTAGCACGCCCTCCATTATGCAACAAGGAACTCTCAGCACTAAGTATATTTTCAATAACATTTTTTTTTTTCAGATTATAGCGCACAAAATTATCCTTTGATCTTTCCTTATAAAAACACTTTTTTAACATTAACAAATGCTGCATTTTGGGAGTCTGAATTGCCAGAAACAACATAAAGAAGGCATATGCTAAGTTTTGGAAAGATCACTGGTAATTTTGAGTGTTTTATGCAGTTTTTTGTTTTTACCCCAAATCAGTGATTATCTCCACCTTAAAGTACATGTACATGTAGTTTGCAAAGCAACACGTTACATGATATATGCATCATGCGACATTTTCGTCATACGTAGCTAGGTTATGTTTAGGCGACTAAACATGAGCCGCGACATGAAAAAAAAACAACAATGTGGTGCGCTCAGCGCAGACTCAGAACAGCTTGGGCATCCGCCCAGTCTGATCAGAGTCTTTGCTAAGCGCTTAAAGGGTAGCCAAGGGACTAAGCTACCTTCATGCGGATAGAGAAGACTCTGATCAGACTGGGCTGATGCCCAGGCTGATCTGAGTCTGCGCTGGACTGACGCACGACCACATTGTTGGTTTTCTCGTGTCGCGGCTCACATTGCATGCAACATATTCTGTCATGCAACATGTTTTGGACTGTCTACACGATGACACGTTGCAGGACACGTGCAATGCTGTGTCGCCGTGTAAACCCACTCTTTATCATGTTTATATTGTTTACTGTTTTATTTTTGCTCTTTATTCAGTGCGGACATACAAGGTGCTATTAGAGGTCATTATCTTAGAACTGGCGTAGATATTCGGACAGAAGTTCAGATCTTGGAAAGACACTTTAATAACTCATTTCCCCCAGAGTTGTAAGTTAAAATTTATTATGGCAAATGAGCGCGAAGCTCGCAGCTGACTGTCATCTTGTGAGAGCATTTTACATGACAAATCTACAATTACATTTCATGTACTCGTACAATCAGAATTTCTTGCCAGTTTCATACTTTGTATGTAAGGACCTCAGACAGTATCAATGCGCATTTGCCTATTTTTTTGGACAAATTATTGCACCTTTCTCAGGCAGCAAGAGTTAAAATATTTGGCAGTAATATGTAGACTTAATATGTACTATAAAGACATTTTAACAGTGATTTGAAAAATTACCATGCCTTTAGACTAACTTAAACCGGTTTTATCAAGAGGGTACGTGAAATTGTCAGTTTCTGAAAATAAGTCCATTTTTTTGTGTGTGTTTTTTCTAATATATCAAAATTTTAATTGATAGCTATGCTAAAATTGACGTAGACACTACTATTGCTGATATTATGCAATATTTTTTCAATAATAAGGACTTCAGCTAATTTTTTTAGATATAGATATTAAGGGTGTAAGTACCCCACCCACTTTTTCAGCTGTAGACTATCTCTCCCCCCCCCCAACCACTCCCCGTGCCTGAGCAAGCCACTCACATATAATGTGTACGTATTATGATAGTAGAATGGCTAGCTGAGGCACGTGTGGGGTGGGGGTGGGAAGTAGCTTTAAAAAATCTTTCCCTGTTCCCATAACATTTAATTATAAAAATTTAGCTTTTTCACAAAAATGAAGTCTATGTGCTAAAGTATCAGAACTTAAATGCATAGCCAGTTAGAGGGAGTTGATAGCAACATATTTCAAGAGAAATATTGACATTGAAGTCTGGTAAATTCGGACAGCAGGTAAATTCGGAGAGTGACATTATTTCCTTTATATGTCATTTGTATGGAATTAAAACAAAATTAACTGGGCAAACAGTGAAAATCCTGATGAGACGGCTCATTCATTATGAGCCGTCTTATCTGGATTTTCACTGTTTGCAATGGTATGTCCGAATTTACCCGCTGTCGGAAGTTACCCGACTCGACCTTACTGCAAATATATATATGCAAATCAGTCTGTAAATCAGCTATTTAAAAATGTAACTCTTTCAAAACAATCACAAAGATCTAGATCCGTCTTACATAACGGAAAGAAGGACATTTCTACGTCTTAATAAATGAGCCGCGACACGAAAAAACCAACAAAGTTGTGCGCCCAGCGCAGATTCAGATCAGCCTGGGCATCTGCCCAGTCTGACCAGACTCTTTGCTAAGCGCTTAAATGGTGGCTGAGGGACTGAGCTATCTGTATGCGGACAGCGAAGACTCTGATCAGACTGTACGGATGCCCAGGCTGATCTGAATCTGCGCTAGGCGCACACCCACATTGTTGGTTTTGTCGTGACGCGGGCCATATAAAGAAATACAGTATGCACTGTTCTTTCTTTCAGTTTTCATTCAACCAATAAATACACGTGCCAAGGTGTCTGTGACCGCCCAGTGGTCTCTTTGGAAAGGATATTCTTTGATTATGTCCAGAGAGACTCTATAACGAAGCAAGTGCTTGACATAAAAGAAAGAGAGCTGTGTTTTGTGATCGGTCCTAAACTATATTACACTGGTTGTTCGTAAGTAACTTCTCTTCATGCTTTGAGATACGGTCATCTCTCGATATCTCAAAGTCGAAGTTCATCTCAAACTACTCGGATATCTCAAAGTAAATTTTCAGGTACCTGAAAATGTCTTTGAGATACCAGTAGTTTGAGATATCCGGAGTTGAAATGTAAGGAAATATGGAAAGGTGTCCAAACTATATGCTTTGATATGAGGGTACTTTGAGATATTAATGTTTGAGATATCGAGAGTCATTTTTACCCGTACTGTATTACGTCAGCGTTAACTTCGTGTTTACTATCTGCTGTCTCAGTAAGTGGGGTTAAAGAGTTTTCCTACTATCATCTGAGCCGTGACACGACAAAACCAACAAAGTTGGATGTGCACCAGCGAAGTCTCAGATCAGACTGGGGAGCCGCCCAGTCTGATCAGAGTCTTCAATTTGGCTTAAAGGGTAGCTAAGGGTCTAAGCTAGCTCCATGCGGAACGCAAAGACTGTGATCAGATTGGGCGGATGTCTAGGCTGATCTGAGTCTTCGCTGGGCGCATATTCCTTTTTGTTAGTTTTGTCGTGTCGCGGCTTGTCTATAGACGCATCTTTGGACCTTGTCCCCTTTCCCATCTCAGCTGGGAAACAACTCCAAACGGAAATGTTTTGTTCCCCTAGGATAAAACAACTCCAAACGGAAATGGTTTGTTCCCCTAGGATAAAACTACGCAGTTTTCCTGTCCCATTCTCATAATAACGATGTTCCCCAGTGTGTGTGTGTGTGTGTGTGTGTGTGTGTGTGTGTGTGTGTGTGTGTGTGTGTGTGTTGAGGCTCAACAGAACGTGTGCATAAAATATGTATCTCCTGGCATCGAGTCTGTCCGTCGTCTTCAATTCGAAGAGAAGAATGTTTTTGCAAAAACCATTGTCTGAAGTCCATAAACAGAAACGGTGCTTGATGATGCAGTTTAAACATTTCAGAGGTGAACCTTGCCATATTAAAGGCATGATGCAAGTTGGGACTGACCAGTATAACTGCGTACCAAACGTAAAGACGTCAGTGACTGTGTGGCTGTACTGTCCTAATGTCGTAACGGGCTCGTGTATTAAAACAACTATAGATATTCCAATGTCATGTTCGTGTGTACGGTTCAACTGTCCATATTCTAGTGTGAAGACCGCTGCTATACCGTCACCTGGCCAAGGTAAGGAAACGTCATTAATTTAACGTCGTATCCACGTCGATTCAACGTGATATGCTTTCTTTGACCGTCGTCAAAGAAAGCATATCACGTTGAATCGACGTGGATACGACGTTAAATTTTATACTTAGCAGTGAAATCAATGCATATCCCTGAATTAGTCACCAGTAAAATGTTATCGTATCATTTCACTAGGTGACCTAGTGACAGATACGATTTCTTTTTTCTTTTTTTTTCACTAAAGCAAACCGCGACTGTTTAGACAATTTTGGGCTTAATTTCTACCGAAAAAGTCTGAAATATAGCGTTTTTGTCTGACCTTATGCTACAAACATTAGCGCGTCAAAATCAAGCAACTAACGTCACACTTTGACGTCACTTTTTTTAGCTGGTGTTACCACAGGGTATAATCGATTCCGCTAATTTTCGCTTCCTGCAGAGACTGTGCATCATATTTGGCTTCCGCCGAGACTGTCCGCGAACTCTTGCTTCCTGCAGAGACTACTGTCCTCGTAAAACGGCTTCCTGCCGAGACTGTCCGCGTGATTCTGCTTTCTGCCGAGAGCCTCGGCAGGAAGCAGAATCACGCGGACAGTCTCTGCAGGAAGCCATTTATCATCTACAGAAGTCTCGGCAGGAAGCAAGAGTTCGCGGACAGTCTCGGCGGAAGCCAAATATGATGTACAGTCTCTGCAGGAAGCAAAAATTAGCGGAATCGATTATACCCTGTGGTTACGCTATTTTGCATGCGAGGTCAATCCGATAACAGCTGCAAGCAGCTCTCTTAAATCGCCGATTCTTTTAATGACATTATACAGCATTTTCTATGTGCAAACTCTGTTTACACCCACTAAATACGCAGAGCCAAGCAAAGTTACTGAGAAATCACTAGAAAAAAAGTTATTTTGAAGCGGTCTGTTTTTCGTCATTCTCATAAACAGTTTACGTTTTTTGGAAAATACCAAAATTATTTCATCTCATGTGGAAAAAACAGTAATTTTTGGCTCGTGTAACGCACTCGTATAATTGCTGATATTTCCAAAACATTCGATGACGTATATTTGGTATTTCCCTGAAAAAAGGAAATTCTATCAATAAACTATTTATTCCGTAAAAAAAAAACAAAAAAAAAACGCCTTATCGAGTTGTACGGATAGATATTCGTAAAACAAATCGGCAATTGTTCAATTTTGCCCTCCATCGCAGTAGGGGTTCAGCTCTTACCTAGAAGATCAGACCATTGTTGCAACGGCTTTGTCGCCCAGAGAAAAATTTGTCTGCATTTCCAAAAAATGGTTGATACACGAGGATAAAATACCCATACAGTTTAAAAAAGATTACTAACTGATGAATTAGAACATTTTCTGTATAACGTTAGAACAACGGCGCCGTTGGATAGAACAGAACAGAACAGAACAGAAATTTTATTTCTGTTCTGTTCTGTTCTGTTCTATCCAACGATAGAGCCAGAATGGTAGTTAATCATTGCAGTACATTTACAGCCGTAAAAGGGATTCCATTACACACAGCCTTTCATTATCACCCTCCCATCGTCCTGATATGATTGAAATATGTTAGAAAGGACCTGAAATTGCATGTCGCCCGTCTGTCCATCCATCAGTTATTCATTATGAATATATTTATACGTTTCAGGACTGGGTCGTGGTATTGGCGATCTCTTGAGTGGACTTGGCATTTCAGGTAGCGATTTCGGACATGGAGATCCGTTTGCTAGTGGGGCAGATCCCTCCGGCAGTGGGTCAGTGGGAGGAGGTCCCTTCGCTAGCAGGCCAGTGGGAGGAGATCCCTTCGCTAGCGGGCCAGAGGGAGGAAACCCCTTCCCAGCTGGTCCTGTTCCAGTCGATGTGGGATCTCTTCAGGGAGGAGGTGATCATGCAACGGGAGGTAAGAGACTTTTATTTAAAAAGAAAACAGCCCCACACCGTACAAAATCCGTAGATTTTACGGTAGAATAACTGGCAACCAGCTGCCAGTCCATGTCCCGTTATTTTTACAGGTGCCCGTAAACATCTGCAGGAATTCTAACGCAGAGTAGAGTAGAATAAGACAGGTATTGTTTGGTCATATAGCCCTTCAACACTTTAAAGGTATTTTCGAGTGCGGCTAAGTATCATGATCCTACCTTATCTTGATTTCAAAAAATGTTCTACAGCCAGACGCCCGTACAAATAACGGGTAATAGACAGGGAGCTAGTTTTCCAGGCATTCTATGGTAAAATCTATGGATTATTTACAGTTTACCATGGGCAGTACCATAAAAAATAAGACCGTTGGAACGACTTAACAGCAATACCGTAATTGTCCTAAATATTAAAATGAGCCGCGACACGAGAAAACAAGCAAAGTGGTTGTGCGGCCAGCGCAGATTCAGATCAGCCTGGGCACCCGCCCAGTCTGATCAGAGTCTTCGATGTACGCATGGAGGTAGCTTAGACCTTTAGCTACTCCTTAAGCGCTTAGTGAAAAGTGCGATCAGACTGGGCGGATGCCCAGGCTGATCGGAGTCTGCCGCTATGCGCACAAAAAGGTTGGTTTTCTGGTGTCGCGGCTCAAAAATTTATCTTTTTTCAATGCAGTAGTGCGTCTTAAATATGTTGATGGCATGGCAATTAGTGCAAACCCTGATCAGACTGCTCATTTGGAGCGTTGATCCAGATGAATTCAAGCTATTATATTGAGAAATCAAAAACAAGCGGGGTGCACTGTAAAAAATATCCGTAGATTTTACGGTAAAATAACTGGCAACCAGCTGCTAGTCATTTTTCCGTTACTTTTAAAGACGCCCGTAAAAATTGCAGGAATCATCAAGCAGAGTGTGACAGAATAGGGCAGGTGTCGTTTTGGTCAGATAGCCCTTCAACAATACAGTTATTTTCGAGTGCGGCCAGTTAACATAAACCTTCCATTTCGTGATTTTCAACAATGTCTTACAGGCAAACGCCCGTAAAAATAACGGGAAAAGGACTGGCAGCTGGTTTCCAGTTATTCTACCGTAAAAGCTACAGTTATTTTTTACAGTGTGGGAAAACGGCGTATATCATGATAAGTCCGCAAGTCGATTGGAGATGAGCTGCCTCATCTGGGTATACGCTGTTTGAAACTGTTTTTATGTTCGGCTCTTTAAGTTTTAACCCTATATTTTGATAAAATAAGCAGTTATTTTTTTTAATACTTTCTGCATACATTAGTGCAATGAAGCATAAATAATCAATTCAGATCGAGGAAGGCCATCTTCGCAAGCCAAGGGTACTAAGTCCTATTTGTTCATTGCGTTCATAAGAAACAAAGTGGTACTTATGGGTACAAAGTCCACGTTGTTCCTTGCGTCCGTAAGGAAGAAAGTGGACTTAGTACCCTTGGCTTGCGAAGATCATTGATTCTTACATGTATCTACACGTATTTACAGGAATCTATAATTGTCATTCATTCTTTCTTATTTTTTGTTGCAGGTTGGAGTGATTCGTTAGGTCCGGCTGGTATGCACGTGGATCAAGGAAGGGGACATTCAATAGTTTAACACATTATTGCCTATGTGACCTCTTCAGACAGTGTAAACCTAGATACGACGTTGCAGGGCGCCGCATTTGAACAGAGCCTGCATTGTTTAAACTGAATCTAGGAAATTTTAGAACTGTCATCATAACAATATCAAGACAACTCTTAGATTGAAAGTCGACTCAAATCCCTTTTCACGCAATGTGTTTATTAATAGAAACAGATACTGTGAAACAACTTCGCCATGATGTGGAGTGAAAGTCAAATCATCATAGCAAACACACAGTGTTGAATTAGCATTGAATCAACTTTGATTCAGTGTCATAACGTTGACTCAAGAACGATTTAATGTTGAGACAACGTTTCGTGCCCAGTGGGAACCCACCAGGCACACACTGTTAAAATGAAGTCGTATCAACGTCTTTGCGACGTCATGACATTAGAACGAAGTCGAAATGGAATCACTTTGGCTTTGAGAGCCTGGTGGGAAATAATTACAACTCTGGATAAATATCGCAAGTGATAAAGATTTCCTTGGATAGGCACAATTTTGTAAATAGACAGACAGATCAACAAAATACTCTCTTGCTGGCATCCCAATAGATCTCCATATCAGAATACCTTTACAATTTACATATACTAAAGGCACATACAATCAACACTGATTCTAATGCACTTATAAATATAACGCGACGTCTGATTGGATAACGTCAAAAATTTGCGACAGTATATTCTACGATATTCTGTCGCAAATCCGACGTCATTATAAAACGTCGCTTCTCATTGGCTGACGTTTGGTTTTTCGCTGCTGAAAGCGCTTGCAATGGGTGCAAAGAAGTACACTTTGAAAGAGGAAAATATGAAAAAGTGCATTAGAATGGGGATAACTATATTGAAAATTGTCGTTTATGGAGGTAAAACGTCGGTTTTATGGTCGCAAATTCCGTTTTATGGCTCCGCTGGTGCGTTGCCGTAAAACGAAATTTCCGGCCATAAAACCGACGATTTACCTCCCCAAATGACAATTGTGAATACAGTTATTCCCTAAATCAACGTTGATTTAACGTCACGGTTATTTCTTTCGCTTGAAATTTGGAAAAAAAAATGTTAAATAAAAAATAGACTTTATTTTCTGAACGGCATACTCCTCACCGTCAGAATATTTGTCGAGTGAAAATTAAATGAAATTGACCTCAATGCATGTAGGTTTTATAACATACACCTCGTCTCTCATTTCCTCTCCAAGATGCATGTATCTGAAATCGACTTACCAGTTGAAGCTGGAGAACTCCATTGCTTTGAAAAGGAACATTAAACTGCCCGTTTCAAAATTAAATTACTGCATTGTTTTATTGATTTTTTTAATGAAAAAAAGAGAGAGAGATCAAATTCTCTTCAAAGAAAATTAAATGCTGACAGAGTTCAACGTTGAGAAGATAATAGGATTGACTCGAGTGAGATTGTTTGAATATATGTTATTAGGGAAAGAGTAAAGGAATTGGGTATGGAGCCGGGAAAACAGCACTTTGTTCAGAAGTGTAAATACTATGTATTCGGATTGATCATTTATGTACATATTTTATACATTCGATTCTTCATTTTGTATTAGTATCATCCTAAGAGGCACACAGCGTTGCAGCAACATTGATTGAAGGTCATGCCGTTGAACCAATGTTGATCCAATGTTGATTCAACGTTGTGTGTCCAGTGGAATATTGTATAGCAGCTGTTCATTGTATGGGCTTGTAATAAGAAAACCAGTCTTATCGTATATTATGTGTAATGTGCATCAGCTGAGACCAGCATGTGCAGTTGATTAGATTGCCCCTGTGGGCATTCGCAGCAGGCACATGACGTCAAAATAACGTCGTACTGACGTCGATGCGACGTATTGACGTCGCATCGACCTCAGTACGACGTCATTCTGACGTCATGTGCCCGCTAGGTATACATGCATACCCAAAGACAGACTCTCTTATTTATTAGCACTGATTCAGATCATTTAAAACATGTATTTGTTTTATGAAAAGTCACCACTTTAACATATATTCGATTCATACTGTAGATATGTCGTGTCGGGTGAATTGCGATTTTACGTCCTTTTAAACAGTATTTCAGTTACACCTGGAAGATATGAGGGTGACAATGAAAGGCTATGTGCAAAGGAATCCTGTATATGGTTGAAACGATTTCCGCGTGCAGCGGGAATCAAACCTGGGACCGCTAGATAATCAGGCCAGCGCTTAACCAATTGAGCTACTGGGCTCCCGTCATGTTGTACGTAGAATCATCCCTGGATGACAAAACGCATGCAAAATAGGGTCTAATCTTCGAGAAAAGAACTTGCTTTTAAGGAGCAATTTTTTCCATTATGATTTGACCCCAATTTAGAAGGGAGGCAACCATGAAACTGACAGAGTTATTTCCCTTGTAGTGAACCCATTACCTTAATGTATTACAATGTCTTAGTTTTGATGTCCTGTTGTGTTCTCGTTGTTGGCGTTTTCACTTAAATTGTTAGTTTGTCTGTTTGTAGTTTCACTTAAATTGTTAGTTTGTCTGCTGTTTCTTAAATGGTTTGTTGATATGTTCCAGTTGGCAGACAACGTTGAGCCAGTGTTGAAACAATGCTGTTATTAAGTCGCTGAAATGATTTTTGCTTGTACATTGAAAGCAGCGACATTGAATCAACGCCGTTTCAACGATGAGTGCTATTTTGTTTGTTGTATCCTGTAGTAATTCAAAGTGCAATATCTAAGTTTTTGAGTGCGAAACAACTGTGATATTCTTGCCATTGTTTTATATTCAGTAAAATCGATATTTTGATATATGATTGTTGATTGTTTATATTTTGAGTTAGCTGAGACTCCACCTAGACTAGAAACAGTCCAATTTTTTGAGGTTCCCTGTGTAGCACGCTTGCTGACCTTTCAGAAATGTATGCCGACAGGGAATACCCCAAACTCGGAAGCTGCCTGGAAAACATGCACAAATGTGACTCTGACAAAACAAACACCTCCCAGAATAGTGCAGCTAATATGGTATATCAACGACGAAGCAACGTAACCATTGTGACGTTTTTTCAACGCTGTTTCAACGTCGACCCAACGGCACAATAGAAATAACCTTTGAAGTAACCACTGTGACCTTATTTTAACGTAGACCCAACGGCACAATAGAAATAAATTACGTAAATACAGACAATTCACTAAATATCACCGATGATAAATATCGTTGACGACGCATCGAATAAATAGCGTCGATATAACGTCGACACAACGTCAAACCGGGAAGTCACAAGTTTGCCCCCGACAGTTTACGATATCGATCACTAAAATTGGATGACATAATAATACTCAGTAATGCTAAATGCAAACTAAAGTGTGTTACAGAACTAGAACTAATCTGATACATATGTGAAACTACGCCAACATACATAGGTACACCATTATCGTTGAAATGAATCTACGGCATATCTACGTAGACTGAACAATGACACGTGAAAGAATACAAATTGCAGTAAAATGCGTGTAAGAAATGCTTGTGAAAATAATACATGTCCTAACATCTTCATCAGAAAGCAAATACGAATAATGTATGTCAATCTTTATCTGTACGCAAAACCGAAACAAACTGCAAACTACTTGGAAAATTAAATACCCATAATTTAACATTTAATTATCATTACATGCTAAGATTAAAGCTATTCACAGACTGTCCTAAAGCATTAAACAACTTGAACTAACTTTGGCGGCTAAACACCTGAGCTACGAGCTCTTATATACAAGTACAAAAGTTTATTCGGTATAAAACATAATACAATGTTTATAACCGATAGACATCATAGAAATACAGTGAAGACAATGAAACAATATACTGTTTACAGAAGTGCGTAGCAGATAATATACATATATATACATATATAAAGTATGGTGTTGCAATTTAAATAACACTTCGTAACAGTTTTCATAATCACGTGTTTCGTTTTTTTGGTGGCAAAGTAAATGAATTTCACTAGACCGGTGACAGAAGGTTAGGATGTTTTAGAAAGTAGTGTTTCAAAGTTTATTAATGTTGGCCAATGGCAAAAATGTGGTTTGAAAAATTTTCTTCTTAAATCCCTATAATTTGGACAAACAAGTAAAAAGTGATACTCGTCTTCAACTTTACCCATGTTAAAAAACTTACATATCCTTTGCTCTTGGTATATTACATATCTACCTGTCTCGATCAGTAAGCTGTGGGAAGATGTTCGAAATCGTGTTAGTGCTGATTTATATTTCGGCTCGATTTTTTTAACGAGTTCAAAATTGTGCTTGAAAATATTATATGCCTGAAGCCGGTTTGAGTTATTTATTTCAGAGTACCATGTCTTTTTATAGTGTCTAATATGCGCTGACGAATCAGATTAAACGGTTAGACTTCCTAAGGAACTCACAAATTTTAACTAACTTTGGCGGCTAAACACCTTAGCTGCGAGCTCTTATATAGGGATTAAAAGAATGCAATAACAAGCATAACATCCGAGGAAATAAGACATCATATGACTTCAAGTCAAACCATCGCCTTATTACCGTATTAACAAACAAGAGGACCAATGGTCTTGTAGCTCACCTGGCATCTTACTGTCAACAGACACATTTTGTTACTTCACTCATTTGTTACAAACCTTAAACCAATGGTTTTTGAAGAGTGCAGATTTTGATGTCAAACAAATCCAGTACAGCTGTGAAGTTATACTGGTAACAAAACTGGTTAATAAAGGAGGTCACTAGAGCACCTTGTCCTAAATTACATAGAAATAAACATTCTGAACAAAGATTGGATCAAAACTGTGCCCTCTAGAGTGTATTCAAGGTTTTTCTCATATCTGATTTAGTGACCTAGTTTTTGACCTGACAAGACCCACTTACAAACCTGCCCCAGATTTCATAAAAATAAACAGTCTAAGTTTCATGAATTGGATAAAAACAGTGCCCTCTAGAGTATACACAAGATTTTTCTAAGATTTTCTAAGATTTGACGTAGTGACCTAATTTTTTACCTGCACCGCTTTCATCTGAATAGCACCACTAGGGATTCTACGTGTACACGGATAAAGGGTAACGGTTCGTGTATATGTGATAACAATTACAAAATTTACATATCGTTAAACTGAACTTGAACATATGGTACACAGCCAACATAACCAGATATCTTAAGAGTCGTCAGTATTAGTCCATCTTAATGTACTTGACGGCGTCCTCGGAAACATCTAAATCTTTATACTCTAAATTCTGCGTATTCTTATGCAAACCAATATCAAGTACATACTATACGAGAATATTGTTATATCATAATCGGCAACTAGTTTTAGACGTTGCTGATCAAAGACAAAGGAAACTTTGCGGACAGCACATGCGGTGTAATTGAAAAATTCTGCCAACCTGTTTGTCACAGAAAAGGCTTACTGGGAAAGTCAGATAATTGCAATGACAGTAAAAATAGCTCCTGTGACCTTGACCATAGCCCTAGAATCCTGAAATGCGAACTTGTCAAAGATAATGTCATACTAAACATTTGTGCAAGTTAAATGAAAATTAGTCCATAAATGAAGGCACTAGAGCCATGACAATGTTTTTCTAAAATAGCCACTGTGACCTTGACCTTGACCTTAGAATGCTGAAAAGCCATCTTGTTCAAGATATTGTCATACTAAACATTTGTGTGAAGTTTAATCAAAATTGGTCCATAAATGAAGTCGCCAGACCGATGACGAAGTTTTTCTAAAAAAAAAGCAACAGTGACCTTGACCTTAGAACGCTGAAACACCAACTTGTTCAAGATATTGTCATACTCAAAATTTGTGTAATCGGTCCATAAATGAAGTTGCCAGAGAGATGACAAAGTTTTTTTTCTAAAATTAGCAACTGTGACCTTGACCTTAGAACGCTGAAGCCCAAACTTGTTCAAGATACTGTCATACTAAACACTTGTGAGAAGTTAAATCAAAATTGGTCTGTAAATGAAGGCGCTAGAGGGATGACAAAGTTTTTTCTAAAAATTGCCACTGTGACCTTGGCCTTGACCCAGATAGATGAAACGCAAACTTGCCCAAGATATTGCCATACTTATCACTTGAGTGAAGTTAAATCGAAATTGGTCCATAAATGAAGGTGCTACAGTGATGACAAAGTTTTGTTCTAAAAATAGCCACTGTGACCTTGACATTGACCTTAGGAAACTGAAACACAAGCTTGTTTGAGATATTGTCATACTAAATATTTATGTGAAGTTTTAATAAAAATCAGTCCAAAAATGGAGGCGCTAGAGGGATGACATAGTGTTACTAAAATTAGCCACCGTGGCCTTGACCTTAAACCCAGAAAGCTGAAACGGGAACTTATCCGAGATATTGTCATACTAATTATTTGTGTGAAATTAAATTGAATTCTGTCCACAAATGAAGTTGCTAGAGCGATAAAAAAGTTTATCTAAAAATAGCCACTGTGACCTTGATCTTAACCTTAGGACGCTAAAACGCAAACTTATTCAAGATATTGTCATACTAAACATTTGTGTGAAGTTTTAATCAAAATCAGTCCATAAATGAAGGTGCTAGAGCAATGACAAAGTTTTTCTAAAAATAACCACTATGACCTTGACCTTAATCCCAGAACGCTGAAACGGGAACTTGTTCAAGATATTGTCATACTTATTACTTGTGTGAAATTAAAACGAATTTGGTACACAAATCAAGGCGCTATAGCGATGACAAAGTCTATGGGAAAATATTTTATCGCTCAAGGGAAAGTAACTCTGAAAAAAAAATGATCCAACCTGGCCCAAATTCGAACTGGTCTGAGATGCTTTGGCTGTCCTGGATACCTGCAAGTTACAAGAAGTTGCAATCATAAATGATGACGCTAGGGCCCGGACAACATTTTCCCCATTATAAGTCTATGGGAAAATATTTTATCCTCAAGGTCAAGTAACTCTGAAAAGAACGATCCAACCTGGCCCAAATTCGAACTGGTCAGAGATGTTTAGGCTGTCCTGGATACCTGCAAGTTACAAGAAGTTGCAATCAAAAATGAAGTAGCTAGGGCCTGCACAACATTTTCCCCCATTATATATTTCATTGCTCAAGGGCAAGTAACTCTGAAAAGAAAGATTCAACCTGGCTCAAATTCGATCTGGTCCGAGATGTTTTGGCTGTCCTGTATACCTGCAAGTTACAAGAAGTTGCGATTATAAATGATGAAGCTAGGGCCCCGACAACATTTTCCCCATTATAAGTCAATGGGAAAATATTTTATCGCTCAAGGGCAAGTAACTCTGAAAAGAATGATCCAACCTGGCCCAAATTCGAATTGGTCCGAGATGTTTTGACTGTCCTGGATACCTGCAAGTGACAAGAAGCTGTGATCAAAAATGAAGAAGCTAGGGCCCGGACAACATTTTCCCCATTATATATTTTATCGCTCAAGGGCAAGTCACTCTGAAAAGAATGATTTATCGCTCAAGGGCAAGTCACTCTGAAAAGAATGAATCAACCTAGCTCAAATTCGAACTGGTCTGAGATGTTTTGGCTGTTCTGGATACCTGCAAGTTGCAAGAAGTTGCGATCAAAAATGATGAAGCTAGGGCCCGGACAACATTTCCCCCCTTATAAGTCTATGGGAGAATATTTTATCGCTCAAGGGCAAGTAACTCTGTAAAGAATCGTCCAACCTGGCCCAAATTCGAACTGGTCCGAGATGTTTTGGCTGTTCTGGATATCTGCAAGTTACACGAAGTTGCGATAAAAAATGAAGAAGCTAGGGCCCGGACAACAGTTTCTCCATTATAAGTCTATGGGACCTTTTTGTTGCCATGGTAACCACAGTTTTAAACCAATCTGTACCAAAACTATATGCAATCAATCCCCCACCTCAACCATACTACACATAAAATTTGATAAAGATTGGCCAGCTACTTTACCAGATATTAATGCTTAAAATCATGTGAACGGACAACGGACGACGTACGACGGACGACGGACCAGCCCTATACTATAAGCTCACCTTGTGAGCCTTCAGCTCAGGTGAGCGAAAAACATAAGTTCCCAAAACGAAGCCGCCTACACATATTCCAATATACGTCTTTAATAACACATGCAGTCTAAAGCACGTCTCATTAATAGACACATATGAGAAAAAGAAATCTATCTATCTATCTCTCGATACAGAAGACGATCATTTTGATCATTACCCCAGGTGTGGTGGGTGGCTAAATTTAGAATTTAGCTCAGGGAAAAACAAACTTTCGGGATGGGCCATTAAAACTATTTACAAGAAGCAGATCAGAGGCATGCTAAAACACATGCCTCTGGACCGATAATCTAAATAAGGGCCTTAAACTCCTCAGCGGTTTTGGCAGAAACCGCCGAAGAGGGGAGACTATTCCACACAGGAATAGTCCTGGGGAAAAATGAATTTTTCAGGGCATCACAATACGCAAGGTATCTTGTGTATTGTGAGTCATGGGATGTCCTAGTCCTTCTCGACTTTGGTGCTGGGGTCAAGTACTTATCCTTCTCAAGGGACACTGTACCAGAATGAATCTTGTAAAAAAAGGTTAAGGAGGACTGCTCCCGGCGGGCCACCAGGGATGGCCACTCAAGCTCGTCCAGCATATCGCCGACACTACTTGTGTTCCGCCATCGCCTGCAGGTCCACCTGGCAGCTGTTCTCTGCACCTTCTCAACCTGCTGAATCTGAGTTTTATGATAGGGATGCCAAATAGGTGCTGCATACTCTAGTTGAGGGCGAACCAATGTTTTGTATGCAGCTTCCTTAGTTTGCCGAGGTGCCAGTGCCAAATAGCGCCGAAGAAATCCCATTGTCTTAGTTGCTTTGCTTGATATTTCAGAAATATGTTGACCCCAATCCAAATTGTCTGTAATCGTTATACCGAGATACTTGGCGGACTGAACCCGTTCCAATCTTTGCTGATGGAGAGAGTTATTAAAGAGTATTTGCTTGCTAGGGAGGTGTCGAGTCATCCTCATAGAATGACATTTGGCAATATTAAATTTCATTTGCCAATCGGTCTCCCATTGTGCGAGGCTGTTCAGGTCATCTTGCAAGATCTGGCAATCCATGGGGGAGAAGATATTCCTATACAAAACACAATCATCAGCAAAAAGACGAACAGCTGACCTGATGTTGCCTGGAAGATCATTAATGAAAATAAGAAACAGGACCGGCCCTAAGACCAATCCTTGTGGGACACCAGATAAAACCGGAACTGTATCTGAGGCTTGGCCATCTAAAACCACTTTTTGAGAGCGCTTAGAGGGCCATGAAGCGATCCACTTATGAGTAGATCCTCTAATCCGGTAATAATCTAATTTGTACAATAGCCTCCTGTGTGGTACCTTGTCAAAGGCCTTTGCGAAATCCATAATAATTACATCAGTCTGTTTGTGTCCACGATTTAGGGCACCATCCAGGTTACTAACTAAATCGTGGTAGAACTGAACAAGTTGGGTTTCGCAAGACCTCTGACTTCGGAAACCATGCTGACTGTCAGCAAGAATGCTCTCAAAGGCTAGATGCTTGTTGATGTTTCTGACTATTATATGCTCGAGGGTTTTGCAACAGATGCATGTAAGCGACAGCGGTCGATAATTAGCAGCGTCATATTTTTCTCCTTTCTTAAAAACCGGAGCTACATTTGCTTGTCGCCAATCATCTGGCACAGCGCCCTGAGCAAGCGACTCATTGTAGATGAAGGCCAGGACAGGAGCAATTTCAGAACTACATTCCTTTAACACCCTAGCACTCAGGTCATCAGGCCCAGATGCCTTATGTATGTTCAGGCTGTTCAACAATTTAGAGACCCCATTTGGGCCAACTGTAATATCTCTCCCATGGGGGAGAATGGACTAATACCTTTGGAGGGGATTTCAGTGTCAGATTCACATGTGAAAACTGACCGAGATTGTCTATTACAGTTAGCTTTATCAATTGTGTCAGTTTTCAAAATACCATTTTCTCTAAGTCAAGTGATCCCAAACGCATCTTTCTTGAGGGACTTAAAATGACCAAAACTTTTTTTACTTTTTCACTTTTCCTGGGGCAGTCGGGATCTGGGTTATCGGTCTCAAAGGAGAAGATATTGGAAATATGTTTCCAATATGCATCTCTGATGACCTTCTAAACATGTGCTCTGAACCGTTTGAAGTGGTTCTTAATGTCAGGGCTGCTTGACTTGCGAGCACGACGATAGAGTTTATCTCAGTTTCTACCCAGTTGTTTGATCGAACAGTCGATCCATGGTAAGCTATATTTTGTCTTGGTCATTTTTGTCGGGATAAATCTTTCGATAACCGCGATAATCTCGGACTTAAACTGATCCACATATCATTAACTGACATGTGACTATGGTCAGCCAAAAGGAACGAACCCCTAAAACTTGCTAAATGGCCACGAAGACCATCCATATCAACTCGTTTATGGTGGTGGGTGGTGGTGACATAGAGTGGAGCACTTTGCAGGTACCCCATGGGGTACCGAAAAGGCAAGTACAGTGTCAACTTTTGGATATTGCCAAAGAGCACTGCCTGTCTCAAGTAGTAAATATACACACCCGCCTAGATAAGACCCTAGATCTGCTGTTCACAAATTCTCCATCCCCTGTCAATCGATTTAAGGGGATGCCCCCGATCGGCAAGGCAAATCACGATATAGTTTTTGTTGAATACGATATCAATGCCTTATCCTAAATTGTGATGTAAATTAAACCTGTCCCAATCTTTGACGCCAACACAACACACAAGCAGGCACTTTCAAAATGTTTGTTCAGAAAACCAAATTACCGGATATATGCGCTAGGTAAATTAGAAGTAAAAGTGCTTAGAAGACGGAACACAGCTAATTCCCGAACTCACTAACAGGATGAGCATGGTAAATCTATGAACTCTCTCACAGCGATTATTAATACCAGACTGAAAAATCATGCTGACAAATTTAATATTATAGGGTGGCCACAGTCTATCTTTAGAGACGGTCTCTCAACCACAAAAAAATTAATCATACTAAAATCGCTTATCAATATTATGCAAGCAAGCAGAAGAGGTTGTTTTGTTGTTTCATTGATTTCAAACAAGCATTTGATACTGTATGGAGAGTAGGAGTAAGGAAAACATGATTGAGGAAAGTATAACTGGAAAGTGTTTTAAACTTATTTCCAATATTTATAGAGATATAAACTCTAAATTGCAACAAATGAAGGAAGCACCGATTTTTTTTTGTCTTTCTCCCCTTTTTAGTTTACATGTTATCTCAATGAACTTGAAAGTTTTCTTCTAAATAAAAATGTATATGGGGTCATGTGCGATTTTGAAACAGACGAAGTTTTAATTTATTTCAAATTGCTTATATTATTATGTGCAGACGACACAGTTCTTTTCAGTGATAGCTGTGATAGTTTACAGTAAGCTTTATAAGTATTTTAAGAGTATTGCAGTTTATGGAGACTAAACCTGAGTACATTGAAAACAAAAGTCGTAATATTTGGTTGTGGCAAATTAAAAGCAACATACATTTTCCGTTTCAACAAAATGTTCTACTAGAAATGAATATAAATATCTAAGTGTGTATGTCTGCCGCTCGGATTCATTTACAACAGCTGAAAAGCATGTAGGTGTACAGGCTAATAAGGTATTTTCACTTTCAAAGAAAAGTAGGAGTTTAGTATTGCCATGTGATATTCAAATTGATTTATTTAACACGATGATTAAACAAATTCTTTTGAAAGATTGTGGGATATGGGGTATAGTAACATCGACATACTGTAGGTTTTCTACGAATATTAAAACAAGTCTGATGCGTAACTGACAAGTCTACCTTTTGCTAAGGTATATACATAGTTGACTGCACATTTCATCACAATTTTAACCTATTTTGCTACAGCTGACTGCTTACTGATACACCTTACCTGTTATCTGTTATCTGTAATCTTCACCGCCTATAAAGGCGAACCTCGAACACTGTCGAGAGGGTGTAGTAGTAGTGGACATTTCCAAGTAAATCAGAATCAGAATCGGACACTGTTACTGAAAAAATTACCTGTAAATCTAGGGGGTTTCTCAAGCTGATCTACCGATGCTCAATTTATAGTAGAACTTTGTTTAAATTCAAACAACCAGAACGTTTTTGTGCAACCGAAGGAACTTTGGCTGGCATATTAAAATCGCACCGTCTCTCTGTCATTGTGTCTGTGCGTTACAAACCGTGAGGTGGCATAACTCTAAAAGTGTCGAAGTTTATTTAAGGTGAGGTGGGAGTAATTGACAAAACACATGATTTTATTCATACTTCCCTATATTGAGCATTTTCAGTCCCTCTCTCAGAAAATGTAATAAAAAGGGAGTGTCCCCGTTGTCATTTTCCAGATTCTGACCTCGAAAACGTCAAATTTTCACCGTTTTCGACTTGACGTTATAATAGCGTTCTATGGAAAACGCACTGTTTTGCACATCTCTCTTGGATTAAAACCTTCATTCTGAGAAAACAAAACAAACACATTTTTTCTTTAAAACTAACACAGTATGGCCAAATGATAGAAATTTACATTAAAGCAATGAACATAGTAAATCGCCGATTTCACTTTCGAGCTAAAGTGCATAAAATGCCCTGCGTGCTGCCTCTTTAGACTGAAAAGTTAACGTCGCGCCTGGTGAATTTAACGTTACTTTACTTTTCGCGCCACGTATCAACCGTCGCTTATTGTAGGATCCCGGCAAAATTTGTCTAGGACTTTTGTCACTCATGATTGTCATCCCCGGGAAAGCGGATGTACTACATTTTCTCTCACTGCATTAGCCGTCTTGGCTACCTTTTCTTTAATAATGATATAAAAAAGCAATTTGAAAACATTGCCATAATGCCCTACCATACAGATTATGCCCACCTGAGTTGACAAACTCTCTGAAGCAACAACTTTAGGGTGGGCTTTCAGGTATTATGACATTTGAACAATTCCCTTGTCCCTTGTCGTTTGTACAGCGTAAGCGAGTGAAGTTTTCCAGTACATGACCCGACCCAAGAAAGAACATACTATTTTTGAATTGCGACTGGACATGGGCGACTCTCTCTCTCTCTCTCGCTGAAAATGACTATGAAAATGCAGCTTGAATTCACTTTAGTGTCTAGGAGGTTCAATGAAACGATTCTTTGATATACACTTGAAAAAAATGAAGAATTGAAAGACAGAAAAATGAAAGAAAGGCAAGAAAACGAAACGCCGCATTTCTTTTAGCTTATTAATAGAACAGAGATCAACGTTGATAAAAGGTCCTGCTGACATTGTATCGACGTTGATACGGCTGCCTGGCGTTGCTCAAACGCTGAATTTTCAATATCACTGCAGCGTGGCCTTAATCTAACTGATTAGTATTTTAAGTGTGGCTGGTATAATAACACCCAATTGCACACAGCCTTTTATTATCATATTACTATGGCCCTGATATGACTGAATTATCGTTTAAAAGGGACATAAAATATCCATCCATCCATCCATCCATCTATCTGTGATAACACCCGAGGAGCCCCGGTAGCTCAGTAGGTTAAGCGCTGGCCCGCTGATCTAGCGGTCCCGGATTCGAGAACCACTGGAGGCGGAAATCTAAAATGCGTGGTCGAAGTGTAGACAGTGATCTGACTTCTCATTTCAGTTTCATGAGGCTATGTCGTATGGAATTAATAATAAAATTTTTGCAACAGCCGTTGTGAACTCCATCTAACAAACTGATGAGAAACTGCAAGAGATAGGCTTTCCCGCTTGTAGTAACTAGCTATAATTTTTGCAGTTTCATTTCTACGACACTTTCTATTTCCTTTTAGGTTCACCCAGCGCTCAGCCTCTTTGCATTTTCTAATCAGACCATGTAGAACATGTTATCAAAGAAGCGGATAATGTTGATGCCATCTTGTTTTTCTCAGACGGAACGTTTGACGTCATAACGTAACGTTGCGACAGAAACAGCCGCACGGCAGTGCTGAATTACTACCAACTCACCTTAACTAAAATTCACAGATAAATAAACCATAATTAGAAGGTGTGTCGGGCACAAAAATTTGGATTCCCATGCCCAGGGTCAAGGTCACATTTAAAGGTCAAAGGTCAAATCACGTATCTATAATTACTTTTATACCATAGCCTAATGGCTGTAGGGACAGGGTGGGTTAAAGGCCCATTGTAACGTGGGCACAACTAGCATATGAAAGGCGGAGCCAGCTCCCTATCTTTCGCTGCCTCACCATTTCCTAATCCGAAAAAGGTACCCATTTTCTGCATATATTTATAAATATTCTATCTATATAAAACAAAGAGGTGAAAAAATGCAGTTGTTTCGATAATAAGTATATTTTTTTTCTTTTTTAAATGCATTGTTGTTGTTGCTTTTTTCAATTCTTTTAAAACGCAAGAAAATGGTATTTTATGAAGAAGAAAAAATCAAGAAAAGTATATATAATAGACGCGGCATGCTTATTATTTCTGTAAAATAACTGTATTTTGGATGATAGTAGGGTAAGAGCCTACTGTACTTGCAGTACGTGCGTGCGGGTGGGTGCTGTTTGGACTTTTTTCTCTCGTCTATCATTTCTCTCTACTTTCTTCCTCTCATTCGGAAACGGCCCAATATATAGACTGAAATAATGTCTCAAAGGGCCGCTAACCCAAAAACAACCAGCCAATATTGTATTTGACAGAATAAGACCAAAGAAAAACGTTAAAGTTTCTGTTAATGTTGGAGTTAATTCGAATAGCTAGTCAGTGAGTGAGTCCCACGAACAACTAGGTTACACGGAGACGGGACCTCGGTTTGAAGTCGCATACGAAAGACCGGAGAAGCGGGGAATCGATCTTGCGACCCTTTGATTGGTATTCCAGAGTGTTATTCACTACACTCCCGCCGCTCCTTACTCCTTTTCAACAGTATTTCAGTCATATCAGAACGATGGAAGGGTGATAATGAAAGGCTGTGTGCAATGGAATCCCGTTTACTGTAGGAAAGATTTCCGCCTCGAGCGGTTCTCGAACCCGGAACCGCTAGATCAGCAGGCTAGCGTTTAACTCATTGAGCTACCGGGGCTCTTAGGCTGGCCCCGAGGTTATAAATCTTGAGCACATGCTCGGAAGCAGCCAATCAGTGTGCTTTATTTTGAGTTTGAGAATATTCTCAAGTTTTATAACCTCGAACACTGGTTGCTTGGATTTAACGGCTCTTTGAGAATTTCAGTCTATATTGAGCCATCCCCGAAAGAAAAGTAAAAGATAGATCAAGAATAGAAGAGACAAAAAATGCGAAAAGCAAAAAAAAAAAAAAAAAAAAAAAAAAAAAAAAACAACAAACAAATAAATAAATAAAAAATAAATAAATGACAGACAAGCTCTATTCTGCACCTGTTGCAAGCGAGTGAGTGAGTGTATTCGGGCTTAACGTCCCACTAAAAACTAGGTCATACGGAGACGGGACCTTGCTTTGAGATCTCATCCAAAAGACCGGAGGAGTGAGAGATCGATCTTGCAACCCCTGGATCGGTAGTCCACCTACCTGCCGCAAGCACAGCCAGCACTTGCCCTACTATTTATTCTCCTGTTACTCTGGTTCTACTATAGAGAAATACCTACAAAAATGCGCAGATTAATGCCTACAAAGATGCGCAAATTGAATGGCAACTTTGTAGACCTGATCAGACGGGTTCTTAGGGAGCAGTCTGATCTCAGTTTCCGCTGTATGTGCAGATCTACCTGCCCGAAAACTTAGCATCTTTACGGCAGACATAATTGTGTACATGTCATACCTCGGCAGATCCACGGTTGGCCCATTTCATTACAAACAATAACTCTGGTTTGTTTTAACAAATACATGTAAAAACAAGTTTAAAAACTGATTTATTTATGATCAAAGAGACGCCAAAGTTGAGGTCATAAACTCTCGGTTATGATGCAGAGGGTCGTGAGTTTGAATCCCGGCTTCGGTCAACTCGCGACTGGAAATCTTTCTCGGTCGACACAGCATAGTACCTTTTCGAACCAGAAAATGATCAGGCAGCAAAAGATAGGGAGATGACCCCGCCTTTCATATGCTAGCTTTGCCCACGATACAGTGGACCGCTAAGCCCCACTGCCCCTACGGCCATTAGGCTATGGGAAACCGTTACCTCTAATTTACCTTAAATATCCTTTTTAGTAATTACAGATACATGATTTGATCTTTGTTCTTTACCTGTGACCTTAACCCTGCTTATTGGAACCTAAATTTTGTGCCCGAAACACCTTCTAATTATGGTTTATTTATCTGTAAATTTTAGTTAAATTAACTTTGACACTTTTAGAGTTATGCCACCTCACGCTTTGTAACGCACAGGCAAAATGACAGACAGACGGTGTGATTTTAATGTGCCAGCCAAAGTTCCTCTGGTAGCAATAAAGCCTTTGGTTGTTTAAATTTAAACAAAGTTTTACTATAAATCGGCCCAGAAATAAGCATCGGTGTATCAGCTTGAGAACCCCCCCCCCCCCCCCCCCCCCCCACGATTTATATGTAAATTTGTCAGTAACATTGTCCGATTCCGATTAACTTAGAAATGTCCAGTAGTACTGGACATTTCCAACTTAATCGGATTCTGATATGTATTCTGAATATGGACAAAATAATATGCTTTGGAGGGAGTTTCTCAAAGGTATAAAATAGTGTGTGCAGCTCGGTACATGCGAATAAAACAACTGCGAGTGCTCATGTTGTTGAACAGGCCTCCCAGCGGGAACATGTCGTCGAATTGACATCGTACTGACGTCGATGCGACGCGATGTCGTCACATTGACATCTGTATGACATCATTTCAACCTAATGTGCCTGCTGGGATCAGTCTAAAATACTAGAAAACAAGGGTCCAGCGGGTACAAAACGACGAAATGATGTTGCACTGACGTCGTTGCAACTTCATGATATCGCATCGACGTCAGTATGACGTCATTAAGGAGTCATGTGCCTGCTTCGGATTGTTATTCTTAAATCTCTTCCTGCATAGCATGTACGTCCTGTATAATTATGTGAAAGCAGTGGTATGTTATGTCGTCTGATAGACGATAAAAAAGAAAAAGGTAAAGGTTTCCCATAGCCTAGCAGCCGGAGGGGCAGTGAGGGATAGAGACCCACTGTGTCTTGGGAACAGCATATGAAAGGCGGAGCTTATCCCTCTCCTTTCGCTGTTTTATCTATACCCATTTATTGCTTGGTTGACAAAGAGAGTTTTTTTGTCTTCGGATTGCGAAACCTGGGTTCGATCTCACGACCTTCCGGCGACTTTCCGCACCATAACTGAAGTTTTTTCACCGCTCAACCACGGTGCCTCTCTTGACGACATACATGTAACCATTTAAAGTTTCATTTTTGCAACTGCATATTCTACCGTCAGTCTATAGAAGGGCTGCAACGGGCCCCTAGCAGGGGACTCAAGTACCGAGATCGGAGTGCTCGACTTGTATTCGGTTTCCGCAGAGGAAGGATGGTTGTGTCCTTTAAGTTAGGGTTCTAGGGTTTGAAGTCTCCAGTCGGGAGATAGTGGACAAAGTCTCCCCTGCCATTCCCCCTCTTCCTGTGGACGGAAAACTGGCATGAGCTGTTTTCGATGCAAAATGCTTAAAAAGTTGGAATGAATAAAAGTACATGTATATGAGCAGTGACAAGGAAAAACCATCCGCCCAGTCTGACCAAAGTCTTTGCTGTCTGCGTGGAGCTAGCTTAGACCCATAGCTACCCATTTAGCGCACAACAATGACTCTGATCAGACTTGTTGGATGTCCAGCCTGATCTGAGTCTTCGCTGGGCGCACATGCTACTTTGTAGGCTCTATCGTATCGCGGCTTTGCTGTCTGCATGGAGCTAGCTTAGACCCTTAAGTACCCATTAAGCGCAAGCCAGGCTGATCTGAGTCCTCGCTAGGCGCAAATGCTACTTTGTCGGTTTTATCGTGTCGTAGCTCGTTTATGATGTTTAAAGATACTTCCCAAATAGCGGCCCTACAATCCATGAAAGTTTTCATTCAGCGGGAATTTTTTTTTTTGATTTGAACAGTATTTTATTCTTCATTCATTACATACAAGTACATAATAGTCAAACAGTAGAATATAGGATCTGACGGTATGCGAGATTCTCCTTAATTTTTTTACTTGATTTGGACATGAAAATGGGATTAATCAGTTGATGCCGCAGACTGCATGCATATGAGTCTAGTTTGAATATCATGATTGATTGATTGTTTTGGATTTAACGGCCCTTTGAGACAGTATTTCAGTCTATATCGGGCCGTCTCCCAGAGATAGGGAGAAAGAAGAGAGAAATGATAGACGAGAGAAAAAATGTCCAAACAACCCCCACCCGCACCTACTGCAAGCACAGTAGGCCCTTGCCCTACTGTAATCCAAATTAGTAGAACGCCCCGGCACTGGAAGTTACACGCAGCACCATCGCACTACATTTGTACCCAACCGCCCCGAGTTTGAATATCGTCCGAGCCATATGTCATCGAGCATCCCACACATAAGCTATATGTAATAGTTTTACATTTCCATTTCGCTGATATCAGAGTTATGAATCGTGAATTTCATGTCATTATCTATTATTATGTTGTCCAAATCAAAGAAAATACAAGGGCCCGCTCAATGAAAACCTGTGTATTGTGGGACCGCGATTGGGTAAGTCTCTTTAAATATAATAATTGGTTAAGTATCTTTAAACATAGTCATTGAGCAGCGACACGATAAAACCAACAAAGAAGCGTGTGTGCCCAGCGAAGACTCAGATTAGCATGGACACTGCCCATTCTGATCAGAGTCTTGGCTGTGTGCTTAATGGGTATCTAAGGATCTAAGCTAGCTCCAGGCAGACAGCAAAGACTCTGATCAGACTGGGCGGATGCCCAGGCTGATCTGTCTTCGCTGGGCGCACATGCAACTTGGTTGGTTTTGTCGTTTCGCCGCTAATATAGTTTTATTCATTTAAACTTTTTAAATGGAGAAAGAATATAATTTAGCATCAAAAACAGCTCATGCCAGTTTTCCGTCCGCAGGAGGAAGGAGTATGGCGAGAGGGACTTTGTCCGCTAACTCCCTACTAGAGATTTCGAACCCTAGAACCCTAACTTGAAGGACCCATTTTCCCCTCTCCCATCCAAATTTCATCTGCGGAAGCCGAGTCCGACCCGAATACCTGAGACCCTTGCTCGGGTCGTCCTGAGAGGACGACATGTCGTCCTGAGAGGCGCCTTGGTTGAATGGTGAGAAAACTTCAGTTTTTGTGCAGAAAGTCGCCGGAAGGTCGTGAGATCGAACCCAGGTTTCGCAATCCGAAGACAAAAAAAAAACTCTCTTTGTCAACCAAGCAATAAATGGGTATAGATAAAACAGCGAAAGAAGAGGGATGATATCCGCCTTTCATATGCTGTTCCAAAGACACAGTGGGCCTCTATCCCCCACTGCCCCTCCGGCTACTAGGCTATTGGAAACCTTTACCTTTTTCTTTTTTATCGTCTATCAGACGACATAACATACCACTGCTTTCACATTAGTGACGACATAAATTATACAAGACGTACAGGTATATTCCAGCGGGCACATGACGTCAAAATGACGTCGCACCGACGTCGATGCGACGTCATGACGTCGCATCGACGTCGGTGTGACGTCATTTCGACGTCGTGTGCCTGCTGGGATGCAGGTAGAAGGTTTTGAATAACAACCCCAAGGAGGCACAAGACGTCATAATGACGTCGCATTTACGTCCATGCGACGTAATGAAGTCATTATTTGCTTACTGGACCCTAACATTTAAGACTGAGCCCAGTCGGCACATTACATTGAAATGGCGTTATACTGATGTCGATGGGACGACATTGCGTCGCATCGACGTCAGTACGATGTCATTTCGACGGCATGTGCCCGCTGGGAGGCCTGTTCAACAACGTGAGTACTCGCAAATATTTTATGTACATGTACTGAGCTGTTCACACTATTTCATACCTTTGAGAAACTCCTCCTTAAGCATATTATTTTGTCTCTTTTCAGATTACGTATCCGATTCCGATTAAGTTGGAAATGTCCAGTAGTAGTTGCAGCGTAGATATGGAATCCCTCCACCAATGATGTTGATACACAGATTATAAAAGGTTTTTGCTACTCACCTATTCTCAGAATAGAGGGTCAAGTGCCTAAATTTGATGTCTTGTAGTCTAAACACAGCTGCTAATATATACTTTTACTCTGTGTAACAGATGTGTCTACCCATTTACAATAATAGATTAAAATATTTAATGACAAGGTTGTTCCATTATAATGGTTAAAAAGGTAGAAAATTGAAACTGCATGTCGTTTTGCATGGTACACATAACTACGTCCGAATTGCTATAAAATATTTGCACTTACAACTCAATTAGTACCTAATATGTTTTCATTTAAAGCTGATACAGTATTTTATATAGCACACTTGTTTGGCAATATATGTTTTCTTAGCAGCACTGTCGTGAAAATGCATGTAAGCTACGTTATATGCATCTTAATAAGTCGCAAGCAATAAAACATGTTCCACCTCAATATAAAGTAGTATTTCATGCATTTATGACTGTTAAAGTGAGTAAACCACCACATTTACGAATGCATTGCATATCATGTAGAGCATCGCTGCTCTCGGCAACACAACTTTATCAGAATGGTTAAGGATGTAAGCTACGTTATCAGGGTTCTGAATAAGCTATAGGTCTCGAGCACTTTTCATAGTTGCTTACACAGGAAGTGAAAATGCTAACAAAAATTCTTAGCCAGCCATTTCCGTGCACGAAATATGCTGAGTCACAATGTATGATGTAAGCTACGTTATGTAAGCTACGTTACTGGTGTTTTATACTTAATGCTATTGATGCACAACAAAACTAAAGCATGTAAGCAAGGGCTTACGCATACCACCCACCAGCACCACCGCCAAATGAAACCAACCTAATACATACTTTAATTCAAATATTGAAGGACTCATGAATGGATGGACAGACAAACAATCATATATCAAACCCATTAGTCAACCTAGTCCACAGCAGAAGTTTTGACGCAATTTTTACGCGTTTTTCTAAGTCTGTGATATCGACCTTAGGTTAACATGGCCATCCAAATGTTGTAAATTAGTATATACATGTATACCCCCCCCCCCACCCCTGTTATGTGGAATGTCTATGACCGAGCTGAAACTGACGACCTACTTACCAACAACTCGCTGGAGTGTGGCATCGTCGTTTTAACATGATTACTGCAAAACATAACCAGATTTTGTTTTAGTTTCTTGACAGACTTAAGAGTGAGCAAGCCAACACTGACACTTATATCGAACAATTCAATGCTGAACAAGCCCCTTAAAGGCCATCACAAACAGTTAAAAGTGTAAATGCCAGGATAAATGGAATTGTTCAAAACTATGAAAACCGTCCGATCTTGGAATATTTGCGCAGTATAGCACTATTATTTGTACCATTAGCCTATATGTCATGCTCTGCTGACTTTCGGAATTTTGTCAACCTGGCATCCATGATTATATGGACAAGATCATTCAAGTCCATTTCTCACTAACTATACCACCTACAACCATCAGACATGGCATAAACTGTTTTCTTAAGCTGGTGGCCTCGAGTGTTTGACTACTTTACACCTTTGACCTGTATTTTTATGCCCCCAACTTTGAAGAAGTTGAGGGGGCATATTGCTTTTGGCTTGTCTGTCCGTCCGTTCGTTCGTTAGTTCGTCCGTTACGTCCTTCCGTAACACTTTGGGTATGCTCTGTAACTTAGGAACTGTAAAGGCTAGGGTCTTGATATTTTATAGGTGGATAGACAATAAAAAATTAGTGAACCCTCTGTTTTTTTCTTTTCCATCAGCCATGTACTTTCAGAGTTATGCCCCTTTTTCGAAAAAATAAAAGTTTGTTAGCAAAATTTTGGGAAAAGTATTTGAGCTAGGTTGCTCATATTTGGCATACTGGTAGGGCCTAAAGTGTAGATTACCTGCTTAACTTTTGGGCTTATTTCGTAAAAAATTAGTAAGTAAAAGTAAGTAAGTAAATTCTTTATTTAAAGAGGGTTACTCATTTGGGTTGCCCTAATCTTCCATGAGGCCCTCAATCTTTTTGTCACGTGACACAATAATGGGTTACCACGCAAAAACTGTAGGGAGATAAAAATCGAAATAAATACGGACTTAGAAAGTGATTCTTCTTGAAACTTTATATACAGTTAGGAACAGTGATGGAAATTGGATTCCTAAAATAGGAAACTTGACTTTTGTGGTATTTGCTCATTATTTGACGTTTTTGATAAACAATAGCATTAACTATTATGTGTCCAACTAATACCGCCCTCAGGCCAATGTTGGAGTGAGAGTCAACTGCTCACACAATAAGAAAGACTCTTGACCAAAAAATCGTCACGCATGACTAAACAGATGATGATTAACTATGGGGGACAAGAGTGAGCAGACGTTAAGGAAACAAAAATTCTACGGAGACGGCTATGAGCCATCGTACACGCCACTGATAGCAATGGCGACTAATGAAACAACAAATAGTGAATGGGCAGATAATGAATACGAAGCAGATAATTATAATTCCCAAACGTTCCCCAAAAGCCATCCGAATAGTCAAGGCAATGGGCACTGCTACAATGACTTCATGAACGATAATGAAGAGATGTTACAAAACCATTCTGGAAATAACGATGGATTTGATCAGACAGCCTTTCAAAACGAGTTACTGTCAACAAACATTAAATGCGAGGAAAACGATCCCTTTGAGTCACAAATTCCTCCGAACCAAGATTTTATCTGCCACTTAGATGATATGTTCGATGACTCGCCACAACAGGTGTATATAGAAAGAGTTCTAGCTTATTTGGAAGGCAAGGAAGGGCTCTTAACCTGGTACAGAAATATACTTATTAGCCGACTTAGAGGGGCCTATGATAATGACATATTCCAGAATGCTCCAGTAACAAGGAAGAATACAGCTAAAAGCTCCAGCTCATATAAATATGCGAGAGATTGTTACGCTCTAAGCCTCTTCTTAAGAGGCGATATGACGGCCCAAATAGAAGAAATATTCCCAGCTCGCGGAACTAAGCCGTCGATTTCAGAGGCTGGTTCGAGTCAACATACAGAACAAACGCCAAATCGAGTTGAAACAGCATGCACAAAACAGTTAATTCAAAGTCTACGCATGGAAATAAATGAAATCAAAAAATCACATTCGGAATCTCTCAAGCGACTAGGAGCTACAATAGACTCACTGGAACAGGCAAACCTAACTTTGACGAACAAATTACAACGTGTAGAAAGCGAATTCCAAGCCAAGGTCACACAATATGATTCGAAGTTAAAGCAAATGTCAGCTTCACTCAAGGATATCGAAGATTTAAATGCACATGAGATCAATACAAAGTTCTTAAACCTCGAAATCAACAACAAGCGACTTAATAATGCCGTCAATAAAATACGCTCGAGAAACCTTAGATGAAGCCAACCAAATCAAAACACCGGAAATAGTACCAACAACGGATAACACTACAGACAGTCAGTCTCACACGGCGAGACGGAATATGATAGAATCAGATTTTACTGAAAACACAAAGTTAAGACACGACATACCGAAACACGTAGCACTAGAATCAGGAAACGATCAAAGGAACACCGTCGTAAACGACGATAAATTTAAAGAGCAACGTACACTGCCGGAGCGCAGACCTATGGAGCAATATAGTACGGACTCAGTTTCGCGTGCAAATACTACAGCGCCCCACTCACTTTATAATGCTGCGCAGGCAAAACACCGGACAGTAGTTGATAACGACAGCACATTAACAGCTCGCACAGTTACTACAAATCAAAATATCAATCATACACCACTGCCCACTAACTTTAATTACAATACTGCAGCTACAAGATTATGCAGTAATAATGTACAAACGAGAAGTGTTCCTAGTACGGTGCCCCCAGTTCCAGGAATGGTTCCGACTGCATCATTATATATACCAAATGGCTCATTAAACGGCAACAATCAATCATACACTCCTGTTGGTGGAGCGCCAAATCGCCAACCCACGAATTATATATTTAACCCAACCCCTACTAATTATATTCGCGCCCCAAATAATTGGATACAGCAGCCAATATGGCCAGCATCGCAGTCGGCACCAGTCCCGGCACAGGGGTCGGAAAGCAGAGATGCTAATAATGTCTGTGCGAACAATCAAGCAACTCACGTGGATAAGGATGAAGACTCTCTGCAGCACTCTGGTACAGAAAATGCAAGGTTTGCAAGCCAGATGAATAAAGAATCAAATACAAAATCTCAAAATTCAGATGAAGTCTTCATCGGCGTCCACAGGAGGCGCTTTCAGAAATATTTTGTGAGCAATATTGATGAACGATCAACGAGAAAGGGCATACTTATGCACTTTGAACAGAACGGAGTCGAAGTGCATGAGCTGAATTTATTTAGGGGTAGAAATAACAAGTGCTATGCCCAGGTAACCGTTGACACAAAGTACAAAGAGAAAGTAGAATCGGATAGTTTTGACTGGCCAGATGGAATATTCTGTACGTACTGGAGGGCCAGCAAATATAAACAGAAAGACCGTCGAAATAGGTAAACTAACCTCTAGACATACATTTATGACCCAGAATTGTAAACCCTCCATGACGGGCAGAACTATACCACTCTGGATAATATTTTTTCTAATACTATTAATGCCTTTGAAAATAGTTACCTGGAATGTTAGAGGTATAATGTCCTCAGCTCTCTGTTTGAACAAACTTTTAGAAAACACAGGTTGTGACATTGCGCTAATTAATGAACACAAACTACAGCCTCATAACAGTTCATTTATGAGTAGTCTGCATAGTAACTATTCAAGCCATACACACTGCGAAATGACAGACTCCTACTCATTTTCTTCTTGTGGAAGAGGGGGAGTCGCAATCCTGTATAAAAAGTCATTTACATATAATATTGAGACTTTGAACGACGGAAACGAAAAAATAGCGGGTATCAAAGTTGTCGGTCTAGGACCTAAACCGTACTTTATGTTCTCCTTCGACTCCGTCTCATCCGAACATAAATCATTTATATTTTATTGCCTTGAGAGCCCCCTCACCTCACTTCTCTTATAAAGAAGGATACACAACTCACTACCACAACCACTTTGCTGTTCCAGCACGAGCCTGGAAACTTCCTAATCAATGACAACAAAAATACAAGTATAGGATGTGCCAACAGCCAGCTGCTTGACTAGTGTATTGATTCAATGACAGTGACAAGAAATTAGCAACAGAATGATTGTTGAAAGACAATCTCCGCCCACAGAACATCCTGTCATCCCAATGAACCACCCGATCGTCTCGTAAACCAGAGCAACAGCTAGATAGTGAAACTATGTGACGACATTTGACTCTGAAACAGACTAAAATTACTTAAGTATCTTGTATACATGGTTGATCTGTTTTCTAAAATATAACTTTTAACTGAACTGCAAAATCTGCACTGTCAACATAGTATTCGAATTCTAAACACTTTTCTGTCTATATTTATCATAAGTAGTAGCAGTATCAGTAGAAATAAAACATATTCATAGAGAAAGAAAATCCCTGCTATTATTCTATGAAACTATATTAAAATACCTTACGTTATAAAATTAAAATATTACCCTCCTGTGTATGGATTGTAGAACAGATGCCTCTGTCAGTCATAATTACCACTTCGCACGGATCTGGGTATTACCCTCCTGTAGCCAGTTATAGCTCCTATGGCTTCTCTTTGCTATAAATATTAAATTATTAACATTAATGAACATACATGTATCTTATTCAGTAAACTATACAAAACGGTTAACAATTGTTTTGGCCTTTCACATGCTGATATTATAATGCAAATGACTGTGTAATGATAAATTTACGTAACTTCAAATTCGCTTGAACTGATCCTACCCTTTAAAACACTCAGAATGCCAGAAATAGTATGCACTCTAGGTTTCTAAGGCGTTTTCCTCAGAACTCACCCATTGCTCGGGGTGGGTGGGTGGGGGAAATGTATGTGTTTCTTTGTCGCTGGCTTTGGCTCGAATGATTCAGTACTATAATTCAACTTCGTTTTCCACGTGAAAATTGCCATCATGTGATTACATACCTTTACAAAACCAGTTTATAACTTAGTAAGCCTACTATATATTATACCGTATACCCTCTAATAAACTCTCATACTACCACGATTACATACACAGAAATTTCAAGAGCAAACAAATATAAATTCCATTATGTTCTCCTTCGACTCCGTCTCATCCGAACATAAATCATTTATATTTTATTGCCTTGAGAGCCCCCTCACCTCACTTCTCTTATAAAGAAGGATACACAACTCACTACCACAACCACTTTGCTGTTCCAGCACGAGCCTGGAAACTTCCTAATCAATGACAACAAAAATACAAGTATAGGATGTGCCAACAGCCAGCTGCTCGAAACAAAGAACGGGTAGTAAACTGAATTCTTAAATGTTTATAAATTATATTTTCGAAACATTGATTTAACTCTCATTGTTTGAAAATTAGACTCATTTATGAAGAGCGTACTTCGAAAATTCAGACTTCCACCTGCCCTGCATTTCAAAGAATACGGAGGACCCGCAGTTCCTGCTGGCGTGGCACAATCTTATTGAACAAAAACAGATTTACAGTATTAACTTCCGCAAACCAGATGAATATCTTTTTTTTTTTTTTTTAAATAATCAAAAACTGCTGTTAAACTAATTTCCATTAACCTCAGATTTAATACATTTTTGATATCTCTTGCTTATTGTAACATTATTATGTGCGCTTTTAATGCATGCAGTCTGTTCAAAACCATCATCTGATATCGAAATTCTGTAACTATCTAGTCTAGACTTTTAAATTGTTTAGAAGAAATGTATTGTCGAAATGTAAAATAATCCAAGACTACATATTTTCATGAGGAAAATCAGCTGTTTTATCAGTTTTAAACCGCATCAAAATAATAAGCTCTCTTTATCTCAAAACACACATTAATACTGTCTAGAAACCAAATCGCAAAAGAACCACCTGCGCTCGCGACACAGCCAACACGATAAACAGAAGCCCTCGATTGTATCACAACTGCAGCAAACGGGCGGCCTCGCATCTTCCCCGCTTCTGGCAAAGCTACACCCTGACGCCGTGCCATCACATTCTGCACAAAACTACCACCTAACAGCAACGCAACCATCTCCAATAACCTCAGCACTACTTAAGTTGGCATTACAGATAACACCGAACTGCGATCACTCCAATCTGTTGACGTCAGCACAAACTGAAATTTTACCCTTTGACCCCAAAACATACTGTACACAGTGTACCCCTTTCTTCCTCGAAAAGCTGCCATCATGCTGAGAATTGCCAAATGATAGGAATAACGTATGTACTCCGAAATGAAAAATAAATTAGACTTTACGGCTGATTTACAAGTTGATACATGAAAGGCGCGTACCAAAAGAATCGCATAATTAAGTTTCCTGTCCTAAGATGCTGGGACAACAGAGATGAGGATCGAAATTATAGAAATTATATCAAAACTGTTTGAAATCAAGAAGGCCATAGCAATTTGAAGATATTTATAATTCCACTACTGCGGAGATATATCAACAGTCTGCTTTCGCAAATGTTAAAAGCTGTGACCTCTCAAACAATTATCATACGTTAATGAAAGACCTAAAATAAACACCGATTAACACATCCAAGTAGGCTATGCCCTGGCCTTGAATACCTGCAAATTATATGCAACTTAAATTTCAAATTGACTCATCCAAGCAGCCCTATGCTAATGCCTGAAATAACTTATATGCAGACATTCCCATTTCGGTATCTTCTGACGGCGCTATGTCCGTGCATGGAATTAATAATATATATATATATATACACAAGCATTCTTATTCCGGATTTTTAAAATATACTCATCCATGTACCGCTATGCCCATACTTTAAATACTTCCGTCTAAAATCTACTCGTCCAAGTAGCGCCATACCCATACTTGGAATATTCTCATGTCAAATCTACTCGACCAAGTCGCGTACTTGTTATAATCCATCTCAAATCTACTCATCCAAGTAGCTCTATGCTATTCTCATCTCAAATCTACTCAACCAAGTAGCGCTATGCCCATACTTGGTATATTTCCATTTCAAATCTGCTCATCCAAGTAGCGCTGTGCCCATACTTGGAATATTCCCATCTCAAAACTGCTCATCCAAGTAGCGCTATGCCCATACTCGGAAAAATTCTCATCTCAAACCTACTCAACCAAGTAGCGCTATGCCCATACTTGGTATATTCCCAACTCAAATCTACTCGTCTAGGTAGCGCTATGCCCATACTTGGAAAAGTTACCATCTCAAATCTGCTCATCCAAGTAGCGCTATGTCCATATTTGGAATATTTTCATATCAAATCTCTCAACCAAGTAGCACTTTGTCCATACTTTCTATATTCCTATTTAAAATCTATTTATCCAAGGAGCGCTTTGCAAATTCTATATATTCAGACATGCCCATTCCGGGATTTTTAAAGTAACACATATACATGTATGTGCCCAAGAATTTTGATTATAAACAAGCTTTTCACTAATCTAGAATACCATGTCATGATTTAATTAAAAGTATGCGGTAACACGTCCTGACTAATATGGTCAATAATCTTGGATATGCGAAAGAAGATCTGTATTTCCAGTTTATGCTATTTCGAATAAACTTTCCCGATACAATTCGGTAACTTTGCACTGCTATTTTTTTTTTTTTTTTTTTAATGTCTAAGTTCACACTCTTTTTTGTTTTTTGAAAAGAACCTCGGTAAACTAAGACAATAACCAGAATTGTTTTCGTATTTTAAAATTCACTGTAGCCATGATTTTACATGATTTACTTCGCGTAACCAATTCTCGCTATCAAAATCAACATGCTTACAATTTGAACTCCATGCAGCTGAAGTGAATCACTAAAAGCCTTCATTAAAAATTCATGAATGGTTTATCGGGATGTGCAGCTGTAATCTACTGACTAAACTTTCGTCATTGTAAATGATCGTAATTAGCCCTGTTCAACAAATAAATAGTCTTAAATTTTGCATTCGGCTTGGAAAATTGATTTTTATAAAAAACAAATTTATATATATAAATGACATACACTTGATATCAAACCTGTTAAAAATGGTAAAACTACAATGTACAGGAATGGGACCACATTTACTGTCCCATTTTATTTGTATTGCACCCCTGGTCGGGGAACCAGAAAATGAAACAATTTACATGAAGTACTCCTATCATTAACCTCGTAACCACCTTTTATTCAACATAGCATAACTTCACCAATACAATTATCTGAGAGCTTTGAAATCTGTCAAAACAAAGAGAATGGTATTGCACGCAAACTTGGAACATCGTTGTCTACTTTCAGATATTTACTAGTTCTGAAAATCAGAAAACCGCTTTTTCTTTATTTATTTATCTATTTATTTATTGTATAAACTCAAATGTCATAGCGATTAATGTCTGTCCTCGAAATTTGGAAATTTTCGCCCGAAGTCAGGAAAGCTAAAAACACTCTAAATAACATATTAAGCTCCAACTTCTTAAACTCTTCAGTTGTGAAAAACCTAAAAGCCAGAGCAAACGAAAACTCTTTTTGGCACACGGCATCTACTTTTAAGTAATACTATAAGCTGCCAATGAAAAATGTAGTGGTAAATTACTTTTTTTTTTTTTTTTTTTTTGTAACAAATATGAAATATCAATGCGGAAAGTGTCGACTGTGTGCAACAATGAGATGGGATGTAAATAATTATTTTTAAAAGAGTCTATCTCTTACTCTTATTATTTTCAACCTCTCTGAAAAAGTTCTCAGCTACGAATCTAATAGCTCATAGGCTGAACTGATTTTCAAGTACTTTGAATTAAAATAATAACAATAATAATAATATGAAATTCCACTGAACAGCAAATGAACAAGCTAAAAACTTGAAAGTTTACTCCCTCGTAATCATTTTGAAATAACCACAAAAGAACGAAACGGATTAGTTATATGCAACACAAATAATACTTGTGCAAGAAGTCTTCAGCAAAAATATCTTCATGATATATCAGTGCGAACCTTTTTGAATATTCACGAATATGTTGTCGTCAAAAACAGACTGACTAAGCATAATTTGAATATAAATTCTCCTACTTTTAGTGACCATCACGGATTATAAATCCACGGTCAACAGCTATGGTGATGTCGGGACGGTCATTTAACATTACCGCACTATTCCTGGACAGGCTTAGACGCCCTAAGCCGTTAAGCAGTACTAAGTGTACATACTTTGGCCAGTAACTGACAACTGCCCTTCTTCAATAAGCGGAAGGAGACACGAAAGCGGCCAGACCAGAAATCGAACCTAGGACCTCTGACTTATGAGTCAGGTGCCCTACCGACTGCGCTACACGGCCCGACGAAATTTAATAGATACAAATGAGAGCGTATCTTTAAATTCGACTCCGAAAGAATTCATCCTGGATGGAACACGAAACACGACCATATATCGGAATGTATAAAAAGCAAAAGAGAAAGCCTGCTCTGCCCCTGAAACGAGGCTTACCTGACAAAAGAACCGCTGCAGTCTGCTCTTGGCATGTATTACATCCATAGTCAAAAAGAAATGTATGTGTTTCTTTGTCGCTGGCTTTGGCTCGAATGATTCAGTACTATAATTCAACTTCGTTTTCCACGTGAAAATTGCCATCATGTGATTACATACCTTTACAAAACCAGTTTATAACTTAGTAAGCCTACTATATATTATACCGTATACCCTCTAATAAACTCTCATACTACCACGATTACATACACAGAAATTTCAAGAGCAAACAAATATAAATTCCATTATATTCTCTGTATACATGCCTGCTAGTAATAACATAAATGACTATAGGGAACAGGTTATCTCTGTCCAAGAAATATGTTCTTATTATTCTGATGTGGGCCACGTAATCATTGGTGGTGACATGAATGCGAGTCTACTCGGAGAACAACAAAGTAACAAATACAAATCAATCGAGCTGTATGCTGAAGTTAATACATGACAACAGTATGGTAGCCATTAACAATTTGACACTGTGCACGGGACCAAGTTATACATTTATACCCACTAGGACCATGTTAGACTATATACTTACGGACGATGTTACTGCATGCAGGGTAGGAACGTGCGAAATTCTAGCGGAAGGAATCTTTCCGTCAACGTCAGATCATTTACCTATAGTATGTTGTTTGAATACGCAACAACATGTTATATACCAGCCTATAGATAATACTTCCTGGACCGCCTGGCACAAAGCCGATCCCACTCAGTTGCAACAATATGAAATGACACTATCCGATTCCCTACAAGGTCTTATCGAGTTCGATATACATTCACAAAGTGACGTTGACTGGTTTGTAAGCGAACTTTGTTTTCGCTTGTTAAACGCTGCCCATAACACTTTACCATGCAAAACTTTCAGTGAGTACACAAAGCCCTATTGGAATACCGAACTTAAAGAATTACATAAACTAGAGCGTCAGGCTTGGGTAGACTGGATCATGGCGGACAGACCGCGCGGCTGGGATAATCAATTATATTCTGAATACAAATGGGCAAAAGATCGATTTAGATCAGCGCAGCGTAGAGCCAGCGAAGAATATTTAGACAGCTCAATAAAAGAAATGGAAAATGCTGCGGAATGTGACTTAAGACTCTTTTGGCAGCTTGTTAAGAGAAAAAAGTCTAAACAACCTAACAGCTGTATTGAAATAATTGAAAGTGATTCAGTTTTAACGTCCCCTGATATGGTGCTGGGCGCATTTGAAACTTTTTACAAGGATCTATATACTACACAAAGTAAAGCTCATTTTGACGACAACTTTAAGCGGGAAACAGAAAATACATTTAATGATATGTTGACTGAGTCATACAGACGTAACCAAAGCGCTTTTGAAACAAATATTACCGTAAAAGAACTCAGTACGATTCTTTCCAAACTGAAAAGGCGAAAGGCCCCCGGATGGGACCTTGTTCAAAATGAACATATTCTCTTTGGAGGAACAACATTGCGGACTGTGCTACTAAAACTGTATAACGCCATTCTCGAGCTCGAGATAGTACCAAAATCCTGGAAAAAGGTCTAATCATACCAATTTTTAAGGGTCACGGGAAAAGTAGATCTTTGGTAGAAAATTATAGGCCGGTCACTCTGTTATCCACGCTATATAAGATATATGAGAAAATAATACAAGGCAGAATTACTAATTATTTTAGTGAAAATAACATACCGTTTCCCAGTTGTCAACAGCAAGGCTTTCAGCCCAGTCTTAGTTGTGTAAGCACTGCCTTTGTTGTTCAAGAGGTTATTCAATATAACATAGATAACGGAAGCTGTACATATGCAACATTTTTAGATACAAGAAGAGCATTTGACTCTGTTTGGCATTGCGCACTATTTGTCAAGTTATATTATTTAGGAATAAACGGCAAACTGTGGCGAATAATTGTCGAAATGTACAAGGACATACTTAGTGCAATTTATATTAATAAGAGACAATCCAACTGGTTCCCTGTTTTACAAGGCGTGCGTCAAGGGGGAGTACTCTCCGGATTTCTCTTCTTGGTGTATCTTAATGATCTTTTGCATGAAATAGAAAACAGTCATAAAGGTGCTCATATCGGCATTTTGGATTGTAGTTGCCCCACATATGCGGACGATATGAGTCTCCTTGCCAACTCACCTAACGCCTTACAGGCCCTTATGAATATTGTATTTCGATATTACTGCAAGTTTAGACTTGAATTGAATGTAGACAAATCGTGTGCTATTGTCTTTGGCCAGACTCGAAAAGTTGCTAAGAAGGTAATTGATATAAAGTTTGGCACCAAACGTATACCCCAGAAACAGTCTGTCGTCCATCTCGGAATTCTTCAAGAGGCCACACGTTCAACAATCTGTAGAACGAGGGACATATGTACGAAGGCTAGAAATGCATTTTACGCAATGGCGGATATCGGTGTGCACCCATATGGGCTCAATGCCGAAATTTCAGTTAGCATGTACAAAAAAGTTGTTATACCAATCGTTACTTATGGATGTGAAATTTGGAACAACATAAAACAAAGTGATTATATGGAGTTGAATAAATTTCAACACCATGTTGTTAAAAAGATACAAGGTTTTCACCAGTACGTAAGATCAGATATGTGTGAATCAATGGTTGGTCTGTACAGAATACAAGCCGAAATAGACCGTAGAAAATTGCTGTTTTTTAGAAGGTTATGTACATTCTCATCCAACACACTAGCAACGCAAATTTTCCTCTTCAAACTGTTCATATATTTAGACTTTGATGGTTCTGATTCCGGGTTTACGTCTGATATATGGATGTTGCTTTCTAAGTATAACCTTACACATTATATTCTTTCATATCTAAATACACTGGAACTTCCGTCAAAACTACAGTGGAAGCACGTTGTAAATAAAGCAGTATACGAGTACGAACAAAGACAATGGCTACTTCGTGTTAATAGCGACGCAGATTTTGAACGATTTAAAATTCTGCATAGTAAAATAGGCACTGCCAGGCTATATAATATTTCGTGCGTGCGAAACAAAAAACTCATAGCACACATTGCTCGACTATGGACCATGAAACCGTCCCTACAGCGGGTATGTAGTCTCTGCGAGTTAAGTGTTAGAGACCTCCTTACACACTTATTGTGTGACTGTACTTGTACGAGGCCTTACATGAACCAGTTCTATTGCTCGGTACTTTATAATTATGGATCCGATATCTATACAGAACTTGTGAGCTCTTTTAGAGACAATCTTATAGTGAAACTATTGAGTCTCACATTTGAAAATGAAATTTCAGAGGAAACTTTTCCTGGTCTAGCAGTTCTCTGCTATAAAACCTTAGAATGTGTTACAAAGGGAATATCCCTGTACTGAGCAGCATTGTAGGAATGTATATATATATGCAAAATAACATTTCAGAACATTGTAGCATACGCTACTATCAGTGTGTATATTTGAGGTGATCCGACTCACCCGGTACATTCATGGGGGGGGGGGGGGGGGGGGGGGGGGGGGAACAGGGCTGTACAGCACAGCCGCGGTCCGTCTCGAAGCATCCTCTTGTGCGCTCTTCGCCAATTCATTCCTCGGATTGGCATGGCGCCTACAGTGGTTGCTAATTTGACTGAGCGGATCATGGCGGTACTAGTGAGGAGTGGAGTTCTTTAATTTGAATGTACAGAGTGAGACTGTTCACGGTGGGTTTATAAACTTTGATATTTGATCCTATTTTGATATGTATTTGTATTATATGAATTGTTTATACTATATATGTAAATCTCCATTGGAGGAAATAAAGGAAAGAAGAAGACACATGACTATCAATAAGATAGAATTATTAACTTGAGATAAGGCAAGTTTGGTGACGAAGGCATACTGTCCAAAAATAAGATAAAATACTGAAATATTTCTAATAAATGCTATGCTTGTTTCATCCACTTAACAAGTTTATCTGAAAAAGATCTAACTGTTGCAGTAGTCGTAATTTCATTAGGAATAGTATTCCAAATAATGGGTCCCGTTGACTGAATTATAATTGACTGAATTATGCCCCTTTGTTAACTTTGGCATTTTACCAACTTTTGAACCGTTTGACCTAGAAACCTGATTTTTGGTATACTTATAGTATTTGATGTGTTGGCTATTTTGATGATACTAACATTGTGTTGAGTTCATTATTGACAGAGTTATGCCCCTTTTTCTTATTTGTAAAAATACATGTTAGGTATGATCCATTACTCGAGAACTGTAAATGCTGGAGCCTTGATAATTCATAGGTGAAAAGACCATGGAAAATAAGCAGACCCGTATTTTATTTCTTTTCCACTGACCATGTACTTTTAGAGTTATGGCCCTTTTTTGAAAAATTAAATGTAAGTTTGTTAGCAAAATTTTGGAAAATGTATTTGAGCTAGGTTGTTCATATTTAGCAGACCTGTAGGGCCTAAGGTGTAGAGTACCTGATTAACTTTTTGGCTAATTTCGTAAAAAATTGACTGAATTATGCCCCTTTGTTAACGTTGACATTTTTTCAACTTTTGTACCGTTTTTCCTAGAGGCCTGATTTTGGTATTCTTATAGTATTTGATGTGTCGATCATTTTGAGAATCATTAATTGTGTTGAGTTCATTATTTACAGAGTTATGCCCCTTTTTCTTATTTGTAAAAATACAGGTTAGGTAGGATCCCTTACTCAAGAACTGTAACTCCTGGAGCCTTGATAATTCATAGGTGGATAGACCATAGAAAATAAGCAGACCTGTATTTCATTTCTTTTCCATCGACCTTGTAGATTTAGAGATATTGTCCTTTTTCGATAAATCAAATTTGAGTTTGTTAGCAAAATTTTGCAAAAAGTATTCGAGCTAGGTTGTTCATATTTTGTATACAGGTAGGACCAAAGGTGTAGATCTTCTGATTAAATCTGGGCTTATTTCGTAAAAAAATGACTGAATTATGGCCCTTGGTTAACGTTGGCATTGTTTCAACTTTTGAACCATTTGATCTAGAGACCTGATTTTTGATGTAGTTATAGTATTTGATGTGTTGATCATTTTGATGATTATCAAGCTATGTTGAGTTCATTATTGACAGAGTTCTGTCCCTTTTAGAAAAATAAGTGTAAGTTTGTTAGCAAACTTTTGGAAAAAGTATTTAAGCTAGGTTGTTCATATTTGGCATTCTGGTAGGGCTTAAGGTGTAGATTACCTGATTAACTTTTGAGCTAATTTCGTAAACATTTGACTGAATGATGCCCCTTGACTGACTTTGGCAGTTTTTCAGCTTTTGAAGGTATTTAGATACACAATAACTCTGTATTGACTTGTTAAAACACATAACAGAGTTATTGTTCATGGTGAAATCAATCAACTATGGAATATATACACCCTTACAATGTCTACCATTAAGATCCTAAGTTTTCGGGCAGATACGTCTGTACAAACATAGGAAACCTTAATCAGACTGTTCCTTTGGAACCAGAATGATCAAGGGCTTTACAATTTCAATTCCATCTGCGCATTTTTGAGGCATTACTCTATGGTAGACCTGGAACAACAGAAAAATAAATAACAGGGCAAGGACCGGCTGTGCTTGCAGCAGGTGCAGTATTTGGGCAGTCTTTTTTGGGGATATTTCTGAACTTAAACATTGTTTTTCTAGGAAACAAAATGGTGAAATGTAGCAATTTTTCTTACCAGTTTGTTTCAAATACCATATATTAAAGATTATATGATTTGCAGAAATGAAAGTGCATCCATGTGCTAGAATGCCCCACCAATATTTTTATTCACTATTCATCTACCTTAATAGTATGATAAATGTTTTTTTTTTTTTTTTTTTTTTATTCTGTATCATACAATGTAAGTTTTACTAAAACAATATGCATAAGCATGCCCCATCGATTGAATATATTTTTCATGATGTTTATCATGAAATTCAATTTTCTTGCATTTTTTTTTAAAATGTAGCAATTTTTCTTACCAGTTTGTTTCAAATACCATATATTAAAGATTATATGATTTGCAGAAATGAAAGTGCATCCATGTGCTAGAGACATGAATTTTAATGGAAAATGTGTATAAATACAAAAGTTTTTTTTTTTAGGAAAACAGAACGGTGAAAAAAATTATTTTCTTATCCAAATGTTTTATAGCCCTTTGGGTTATTCAGCTGGTATAATGAAATGAATGCCCCACCAATATTTTTATTCACTATTCATCTACCTTAATAGTTTGATATGTCGATCAATCTAATGATAGTTACGTTATGTTGCATTCATTATTGACAGAGTTATGTCCTTTTTCTTGTCTGTACATAATAATTTAGATTTGGTCTATCACTCAAGAATTGTAACTGCTTTGGCCTTGATATTTTATAGGTAGGTAGAAAATAAAAAAATAGCAGACCTGTATTTTTGTTTCTTTTCATTGACCTTGTTAGGGTCAGGCATATAATTGGGGACATAGTGTTTTACAAACACATTTTCTAGTTAACTCTGTGTAGAGCTTCATGTGTTGAACTGCATCTTTTCTAGTTTGTAAGTCCAATTTGCTCAAATTTCTACAAATATTCATCACTTTCCTGTAACCATGGTATCTACTGCTGAGAAAGCATAAGGTAGGTGCGACATAGCATTCCGCGGAATTCTTGTTTATATTCAGGTTCAAATTCGGTCATCTCTGCCAGTGTCCGTAGCCTCACAGTCATATGATCCGTAGTCAAATGATCGGCAGATACAATATGGCGGCCGGGTAAGCATAAAATATTTCGTCGAAAGTACTCGACGAAACATGTTTCGACGAAGTGGACATTCCACAAAATGACCCTTCGTCAAAAAGCTTTTTCGATGAAATGGTTCAGTAGACAAAGTGTCGTACGACGAAGTGTCGTATATCCATTTATCCTGCAATAGCACTAAGTACGAAAGAACAAGTTCAATTTAAGGTCGCGATTCTAGAGCATTTAAAGCAAAACATTTACGCCAAATATTAAAGTCGTACATACGGACAGACGGACAAATGGATGGAAAAGGGGAGAAATAGTTACAAATGGCACAGTTTTCAAAGCGTCGAAGTGTTTAAGACAAATTTAGAACCAGTAGTTACATTACTTGACATAATTAGACGCTTTTGGTTTAAACAGATCTGTAAACTGAGTCCAAAAATTGGAAATAAGCAGTGCTTAAATTTTAATTCAGTACTTCTAACAGGTTGTTGAAACGTACTTACATGTATTATTGGTTGTGGAGACAGTTGTTGAAATGTTTAATTTCATTCAGGCAAACTTGACATCTTGACATCAGAGATATGCTTTTCTGGTATTGTTAGCTACGTTATCCTTTCAGTTTTCACTCTGTAACTGCTTCCATTTTTGTAAGTATTTCCTTGATGATAATTCTACATATTCATACCATTTTATGATAAAATACTCATAGGTAATGTACTTTTTACCATTCGATGAAAATTGAAATTGAAAACTAAAAATATTTAAGGACAAAAAATATAGTAGTATATGCTTTTCTATAAATTCTAATCGTCTAAAAATTATAGGACATGTTATGTGTCCTTTTCTCCATGTAAAACTATCATTTATGCATAAGCATATCTCATAAAGTTACTTTAATAATGCCTGATGCACAGTTTGACTGTGCAATCCTACTATAGAGTAGTACATAACGTAGCTTACTTGTTTATTTACCCTTGACCTTTGTAGTGAGATGCAGTTTCCCTAAAAAATGCATCCCGAGTGTAGAGATTTTAAATTATGCTTCACAGTATATATTTTCATGTATAAAATAAAGAAAAAAATGTTTTTCCATAGGAAAAATATTTTCATGTTTTTAAAATTTTATTGATTCTCTATTCTGAGAATAGGTGTACTATTGACAGTTCATCACACTTTATATGTACACTTCTGATAAAATCTCAATGTTCTGTGATTGGTACGCTGTCAGTTTCCCTATCGCCTCCTAGGTCTTATGGCTTTCAACATTTTGCATCTCGCAGCATCCAGAGAGTAAACTAATCTTTTACGCTGGAACTCTAACTTCTGCAACTGATCTATGTTTACTTGTGTAATATGAGTACAGTCTAGCAAAATATGTACTTTGTTGGTTGGTTGGTTGGTTGATTTGATGCTTAACGTCCACGGTAAACAACTAAGGTCATGTCGGGACGGTCAGTTAACCTAACCACACTATTTCTGGGCAGGCTTAGACCTCCTAAGCGGTTAACCAGTACTAAGTGCACATACTTTCGCCAGTAACTGACAACTGCCGTTCTTGAATCAGCGGAAGGAGAAACGAAAGTATGTGGCCAGACCGGGATTCGAACCCAGGACCTCTGACTTACGAGTCAGAGGCCCGGCATATACTTTGTAATCTAAGTCTTGTGTATCAAATGCATCACCAGTTATGAGTCTGTACTCTGTCTCTATATCGACAAGAATCGAGGCTCTAACAGAATTCAGGGTATCACAGCGAAAGATGAAGTGCGGCAGATCCTCACTTTCCAATCCACACAACAAACATGTTGGGTCAGTCTTATTCTAGTTGAAGGCTGATCTCGTTGACTGGAACAAGTAGGAACCCCATAACTGCTTTAGAAATGTTGACATAAGCCATCTCGACAGCAATTATTGCCATTGGGAAAAACAAACAAACAAACAAACATTAAATGAAGCTGATTTGAATTTCACTGATTTGACTATCATCTAATTTGGCACAAACGAGCTCACAGAACGGGAAATTCTGCAGCTCCTGAAAAGTCTAACCATGAATTACAGTACTTGCTCAGACGTTCCTGTCAGAATGTTTCGTGAGGTGATGCAACTTTTACGGACAAATATTTGGGAACATATATTTGCTTGTAAGACTTAACTGGTGCCAGTATTTATTTATCACCTGAGTGTACATGTACACTGACTACAGTGAAATGTATCAGATGAGAGGCGACAGAAAGCCGATTATCATATGACGTCGCATCTGAGAGTGTAATAAAGCCATGCATTAAAAACTATAATCCACTAGTGAATTAAATATGCAAATTACGTCGTAACGTTAGACGATGACGTCCATAAAAACGTCGCGTATTCTAATGGCGAAATCGTGACGTTTAAGTGCAAATTGTGATAATAAAATGCGATTTTAGTGTCATATGATAAACAGAATCTTGCATTCGTGCTCCTGTATTATTGAATTTATTAAACTCGTTGGGGAAAACCGATAAGATGCTCGGCACAGCCTCGCATCTTATCTTTTTCCCCAACTCGTTTAATAAATTCAGTAATACAGGAGCACTCATGTAAGATCCTCTATATCCAATATGTCTATGTAAAGAAGATACATTAACCTGTACCTGGAAACCCTAAACTGCCATCATGGTTAAAGGCAGTCGACAACTTCTTTTACCGTAATTTGGAAGTTTGGTTCAATGCCTTGTATTGCCTGTATGCCATTTAAAGAACCAGCCTTTATCACTTTTATCCACAGCCTACAAATTCAGATTCTGGTGACTTTTTCAGCATGAAAGTGTTTACAAAGATGGCTTATAAGCAGCTGTAACAGTTGCTTAAGTAGCATCCTGCTGTAAAACATTGGCCAAACTATTTGATGTTAAAGATTTTACAATGCACAAAATTGTTCGCCAGATTGAAGGGACCCTGCCTGAGAACTTGAAACGCATTCACCGAATGAGGAACGGTCAAGAAAGGCTTGTGGACGGAAACGAAGGTGTGGCAGCTAATTCAATGGGTTGGGGTATGCGTCTTTGTTTTCCGCAATAGGTTACGAAAGGAACAAACTTTTGTGACTGATTGTTTGCATGCTTGGACAACCTAGCCTTTCAAACATTGAGTCATTTCATGAGGCTGTAAATGAATTTCTATGAACTCCTTAGTTGATACCCAGGACAACACATTAGAAAAACCTATGAACTCCTTAGTTGATACCCAGTATAACACATTAGGAAAGGCTATAAACTTCTTCTGTTGATACCCAGTATAACGCATTAGAAAAAGTTATGAAGTCCTTAGTGGATACCCAGGTTAACGCATTAGAAAAAGCTATGAACTCCTTAGTTGATACCCAGGATAAAACATTAGAAAAACTATAAACTCCTTAGTGGATATCCAGGTTAACACATTAGAAAAGGCTATGAACTCCATAGTTGACACCCAGGTTAACAAATTAGGAAAAGCTATGAACTCCTTAGTTGATACCCAGGATAATACATTAGAAAAATCTATGAACTCCTTAGTTGATACCCAGGATAATACATTAGGAAAAGCTATGAACTCCTAAGTTAATACCTCGGATAAAACCTGAGGAAAAGCTATGAATTCCTTAGTTGATACCCAGGATAACACATAAGGAAAAACTATGAACTTCTTAGTTGATACCCAGGATAACACATTAGAAAAAACTATAAACTCCATAGTTGATACCCAGGGTAACATATTGAAACAAGAGGGCCATGAGGCCCTGAATCGCTCACCTGAACAATTGGCAAGGTGGCTATTACTTATCATGTCTGAAATTGTCAAAATATGAGTTTTGGGTCAAAAGTCAAAGAATGACCATGACCACTTGTACTCATAAATCGTCATGTACTCATAAAGACAACCATATATACCATTTTTAAGCCAAAATCTTCAAAACTTTCCATGAAAACTTATGTTCTAGCATTTTCCGATATTTGACCATGCCGCAAAAAAGGTCAAGGTAAACCCAAGGTCACCATTTGAACAGTCTTGGTGGTACTCTAGTACTCCATGCTATTTACCAAGTTTCAAGGCCATAGGTGTATTGGTTCTGGAGAAGAAAAATATTAAAGATTTATATCATAAGTGGTAATGGCGGCCAAGTTGGTCATGTGACCTGGACCGTTTGAACAAATTTTTCATCCAATCAACCCCTGGAGGCTCTATATAAAATGTGTTCACAATTGGCCCTTTGGCTTTTGAGGAAATGGTTGAAAATGTCAAAATATGAGCGATCTGGATCGAAGGTAAAAAAATGACCTTGACCTCTTGCACTCATAATTCTTCATGAACTCATTAAGACAACTGTATATACCAATTTTTTAGGCCAAAATCTTCAAAACTTTCCATGAAATCTTATTCTCTACCATTTTCCCATATTTGACCTTGCTGTAAAAGGTCAAGGTCAACACAAGGTCATAATTTGAACAATCTTGATAGTACTCAAGTACCCAATGCTACATACAAAGTCTCAAGGCCATCGGTCAATTGGTTCTGGAGAAGAAGATTTATAAAGGTGTTTACCATATATAGGCATGGCGGCCATGTTGGTCATGTGTCCAGGAGCGTTAGAAAATTTTTTAATTCCCTTAACCCCTCGAGGCTCTATATGAAATTTGGTTTCAATTGGCCCAGTGGTTTTAGAGCAGATTCTTTGAAATTGTCAAAATTTGAGATTTCTGGGTCAAAGGTCAAAGAATGACCTTGACCTCTTGTACTCACATATCTTCATGTACTCATTAATATGATTGTATATACAAATTTTTAGGCCAAAATCTTCAAAACTTACCACGAAATCTCATGTGCTAGCATTTTCCGATATTTGACCTTGCCATAAAAAAGGGCAAGGTCAACCCAGGGTCATAATTTGAACAATCTTGATAGTACTTGAGTACCCAATGCTACATACCGAGTTTCAAGGCCATCAGTCTACTGGTTCTGGAGAAGAAGATTTTTAAAGGTTTTTACCATATATGGGCGTGGCGGCCATGTTGGTCATGTGACCTGGACCGTTTGAACAAATTTTCATTCCCTCAACCCCTGGAGGATCTATATGCAATTTAATTACAATTGGCCTAGTTGTTTTTTGAGGAGATTGTTTGATATTGTCAAAATATGAGAGTTCTGGGTCAAAGGTCAAAGAATGACCTTGACCTCTTGAACTCATAAATCTTCATGTAGTCATTAAGATGACTGTATGTACCAATTTTTAGGCCAAAATATTCAACAGTTTCCAAGATATCTTATGTTGCAGCATTTTGCCATATAAAAGCATAAGGAAGCAAATTTGACCTTACCGTAAAAAAGGTCAAGGTCAACCGAAGGTCATAATTTGAACAGTCTTGGTAGTAATCGTGTACCCGATGATACATACCAAGTTTCAAGGCCATCGCCCTATTGGTTCTGGAGTTGAAGATTTTTTCAGTTTTTTACCATATATGGGCATGGCGGCCATGTTGGTCATGTGACCAGGACCGTTTGAACAACTTTTCGTTCCTAAGGTCCCAGGAGGCTACATATGAAATTTGGTTGCAATTGGCCAAGCAGTTTTAGAGGAGAAGTTGTTTGAAAGTGTGGACGGACGACGGACGACGGACGACGTACGACGGACGGACGACGGACGCCGGAGCCTTACCATCCTATAAGCTCCCCCGGAGCCGCTGGCTCAGGTGAGCTAAAAAGCTATGAACTCCTTCGTTGATACATAGGTCAACACATTAGGAAAAGCTACGAACTTCTTAGTTGATACCCAGGATATTACATTAGGAAAAGCTATGGACTCCTTAGTTGATACCCAGAATAACACATTAGGAAAAGCTATAAACTCCTAAGTTATTTTCCAGGATATCATTTTAGAAAAAGCTATGAATTCCGTAGTTGATACCAAGGTTAACACATTAGGAAAAGCTATGAACTCCTTAGTTGATACCCAAGATAACACATGAGGAAAGCTATGGACGCCTTAGTGGAGACCCAGTTTAACACATTAGGAAAAGCTATGAACTCCTTAGTTGATATCCAGAATAACACCTGAGGAAAAGCTATGATCTCCTCAGTTGATCACCAAGATAACACATTAGGAAAAAGCTTTGAACACTTAGTTGATACCCAGGATAACACATTAAGTAAAGCTATGAACTACTCAGTGGATATCCAGGTTAACACATTAGAAACTATGAACTCCTTAGTTGATACACGGAATAACATATTAGAAAAAGCTATGAACTCCTTAGTGGATATCCAGGTTAACACAGTAGGAAAAGTTATGAACTCCTTAGCTGATTCCCAGGATAATACATTCGAAAAATCTATAAACTCCTCAGTTGATACCCGGGATAACACATTAGGAAAAGCTATGATTTCCTAAGTTGATACCCAGGATAAAACCTGAGGAAAAGCTATGAACTCCTTAGTTGAAACCCAGGATAACACATAAGAAAAAGCTATGAACTTCTTAGTTAATACCCAGGATAACACATTAGAAAAAGCTATGAACTCCATAGTTGATACCCAGGGTAACATATTGAAAAAAATATGAACTCCTTAGTTGATACATAGATTAACACATTAGGAAAACCTACGAACTCCTTAGTTGATACCGAGGATATTATATTAGGAAAAGCTATGGACTCAATAGCTGATACCCAGAATAACACATTACGAAAAGCTATGAACTCCTTAGTTGAACCCAGAATAATACATTAGGAAAAGCTATGAACTCCTTAATTAATATCCAAGATAACATGTCAGAAAAAGCTATGAACTCCTTAGATGATACCAAGGTTAACACTTTAGGAAAAGCTATGAACTCCTTAGCTGATACCCAGGATAACATATGAGGAAAGCTATGGATGCCTTAGTGGAGACCCAGTTTAACACATAAGGAAAAGCTATGAACTCCTTAGTTGATACCCAGGTTAACACTTGAGGAAAAGCTATGAACTCCTCAGTTGATTACCAGGATAACACATTAGGAAAAAGCTTTGAACACTTAGTTGATACCCAGGATAACACATTAAGTAACGCTATGAACTACTCAATGGATATCCAGGTTAACACATTAGAAGCTATGAACTCCTTAGTTGATACACGGAATAACACATTAGAAAAAGCTATGAACTCCTTAGTGGATATCCAGGTCAAAACACTAGAAAAATCTATGATTCCTTAAGTTGAAACCCAGGATAGCATATTAGAAAAAGCTATGGACTCCTTAGTTGATATCCAGGATAACATATTAAAAAAAAGCTATGAACTCCTTAGTTGATTCCGAGGATAACACATTAGGAAAAGCTATAAACTTAGTTGATACCCAGGATATCACATGATGAAAAGCTGTGAAATCCTTAGTTGACACCCAGGTTAACACATTAGGGAAAGCTATGAACTTCTTAGTTGATACCCAGGATAACATATTAGAAAAAACTATGAACTCCTACGTTGATACCCAGGATAACAGATTAGGAAAAGCTATGAGCTCCTTAGTTGATTACCAGGATAACACATTAGGGAAAGCTATGAACTCCTGAGTTGATACCCAGGATAACGGATTAGGAAAAGCCATGAACTCTTTAGTTGATACCCAGTATAACACATTAGGAAAAGCTATGAACTCCTTAGTTAATACCCAGGATAACACAAGGGAAAAGCTTTTGGACAAAACGTGTTTTGATTCTAATAGGCTCCTAACTGTCTCAATCATCGATGTTTACTCGATCATCGATTAATTACATAAACCGATACTCGATCAAAACATTTGAGCAGAATCTAAGTCCTATTTTCCATGTTTTCAAGGTTAGAAGTGGGCAGAATCGAGAATTTGATGTTCTCGCGTGCTCTTATGCCGTCTAATCAGCATATTTTTCTACGTTTTATAATGTCAAGGTCTTCAACCTACTGCAAACAAATGAAGCATTTTGAGCAGCCTGCAAGGATAGAGTGCCAACACTAGTTCTATAATGAGCTTTCAGGCCCCCACCCATCGGAGCCCACGAACTGGGCTGCTTGGTTCCTCTGCGACAGAGCTGCCAGTACATGCAGCTGTAGCTGGACCTGAGTGATGCTCAGATCGGGTAAAAATCCTACAAATTCGGAGGCAACGTCTCGACATGACTGAAATAGTTTTGAGACGTTAAACCACAATTCAACAATATTGTGCTTTTTGCTTTTGTTATATGCTACCTTATGATATTTTTTTCTATACGGACAGTCTCATTATTTTGGGTGATGAAAAGATAACGGAAATAGAAATACAATCTTTGAAAGAAATAAAAACGTCTTTTATTTGTCCAAACAAAAGTGTCTTTGTTTTTTATAAAACATATGAGCTGTGCCATAAGACGAGGACCCTTTGGGCTTTGAAAACAGCAAAAACTCAGATTAGCCTGTGCACTTTCTCAGAGTGACCTGAGTCTTTTTTTTATCGATATATATGTAAATTCCTCTAAATCCACAGATTTCTGATGCCAACAGAGGAGACTCAGATCAGGCTGCATGCGCAATCTGATCTGAGTCATCCCTGTTGGAACAGTCCATACTAAATCTTCATCTCTTGGCATTGCTCATTTAATATATACATAATTTACATATAGACATAATATTTACATATATTAGCCAAAAACGTGAAACAATTAACATGAATATTATATGAAAACATCAATCATTTTATGATTATTGCACAGGCCCTGTAATAAAAACACATACAAATAACTAAGTTTTTGAGTGCGAAACTACTTCTTATAAACATATAATTTCAACATCAGGCATCTTAGAACACAAAATAAGGTATTGAGTCCTTATTGAAGAATTCAATGTTCGCTCGATATTGCACAACTCATTACAGTAATGATAATAATAATAAGAATACATTTAAAAAGAGTAAAAACAAAATAAGACAAAAATAATGATATTAATATTATTAATCATAATAATAACAATAATAATAAATTCATGCAAGTTTCAGCAACCACATTAGCCAAAACTTTCGAGGATTTATTTTACACAATTGAGCCGCAACACGAGAAAACCAATAAAGGAGTTGTGCACTCAGTGCAGACTCAGATCAGCCTGGGCTTCCAGTCTGATCAGATTCTTTCGCTAAGTGCTTAAAGAGTAGCAAACGGAGTAAGCAACCTTCATGCGGACAACGAAGACTCTGATCAGACTAGGCGCATGCCCAGGCTGATCTGAGTATGCGCTGGTCGCACGACCACATTGTTGCTTTTCTCGTGTCGCGGCTCAGTCATATATTTTCACCATACCTGTCACCACACCTGGCAATTTTTTTGAGTCCCAAAACTTTAATCTGAATGTGAATCTGGATGACATATTGGTGTAGCATCAAGCAGAAATTCATTCCCACCAGCGGGGACGAGGTTGTGTGGTGTGTGTGTATGTGTGTGTGTGTGTGGGGGGGGGGGGGGCGCCAGAAGATCTTATTTTCCGATGTTACAAAGGAGACATTAGGGGCGGAAATCCTCTGAAGCTATCAGCAGAGGAAATACGCGAAGCCAATACCTAATCTGTCTGAACTTCGTAATATTGTATCAAGCCAATTATTGCAATGCCTTCCTGCACCATCCCCCACCCACCTCCACTTCCATCACTTCCACCATAGAATACACCGTATATCTTCGTTTCTCACGAAATAATCCTAAAAAAATCTAGATCCAGTTTAGAAGATGAATCTAGGTTTTTTGCGATTGCTTCGAAGATAAAACCCCATCTTATAGCTGAATTTAAAAAGACTGATTTACCTATCTGGGGTGATTTTGGAAAGGGAACTTCTTCGCCTTATAGCCGAATAAATACGGTAGTACGACCGTCAGGGCAGTCCAGATATCACGGGAGTGAAGCTGTTATGTGTGACTTTAGTTGGTTAAGCACAACATTTTCACCCCAGTAAGATATTTAAGATAAACATTGTACGTTTGATTCCATCTTGTTCCTGTATGTGGCGTCGAAACAACGTCGAACTGACGCCGATGCGACTTCATCACGTCGCATCGACGTCAGAACGACGTCATCTTGACGCCTTGTGCCTATCGGGCAACGTACAGTACGTTCTAAATTCCAAAATTTTCTATCATTGTTGCAAAAGAAGACAACTTTTGTGACCCTGAAAGTCGAAAACCTCCCCCAAAAGGATCAACTTTTATAGGAAAGAATAGAGAAGCAATTGTTTTCATAAATGACCCCAATTGAGAAGGGAGGCAAAAATGAAAATGGTAGAGTTGCTTCCCCTGACAGAGTACCCGTTTATCTTGAGGCGAAGAAAAATGCCATGGAGGATAATTACAAATGTATCTATCGGTCACACAGCATATACACAGCGTCAACGCTGATGCTACGTTATTTTAACTTTGCGTGACTACCGGTCCAAACTTTTAAAGTATTTAGCCTCAAATTCGTAGATCATCTGATGCCAGAACTGTAGACAAGGAAATGAAGCCCTTTGAAATTAAGATAAGTTCTTAATGAAAAGAATTTGCTTCTAAAGGAGCAAATTAATTTCTATAAGCGTTAACCACAATTAAAGAGGAAGGCGAAAATCAAAAAAAAAAAAAAAAAAAAAAGAGTTAAGTCCCCTTGCAGGTGTACCAATGATAATAGTGTCTTTTTGTTTTCATTTTTCATGTTTCTTTTGGTTAAAAGACGGAGGTCTTCCCCTCTGAAATGCCTTCTTATTATACGGATCTAGATTTTTGGGATTAGTTTAGAAGGGCAAAACATAATATGGTAGACTTTTGAGAGACTGAAGTAGACAACTGGGTTCATTCTAGAGAAGGAAATAAACTCCTATTTAACAGGCAATACGATAGTTTCAAAGCCGTGGCTACCATTACACAAATACGCAGGTGCGTATTAAAATTTTGTCAAATTGACAAAATTTCAACACACACCTGCGTATTTTCATGCTGAAATGTTGTTAATTGGGCATAATTTAAAACTAACTGCCAACAGACCTCTATTATTGCCCTCAAAGAGTATAAAACATGATTGTGCGTACTGTGTAAGTGGCCCTAGCTACGCCCCTGAACAGTTTGCCATATCACACACAATACGTTGTGACTTGACATAAGAACTATACCGTTGAGGCAATACTTATGCAGTCACAACATGTTGGTTTTTCTCATAGAATTTTACAGACATTTTTCTATAACCCTTTCATCTTGTCTCTATGTTCTCCAGGGGGCGCCACATTTACAGAACGTACACGCGCAGGAGGTTGGTATGTCAGTAACTGTAGTACCAAATACTCTATCGAGATGCCAGCTGTACACGAGAAGGTATTGAGATATAAATCCAGATGGCTGACAAACGAATTGTTTGTTCCAGTTGTAACCAAGGTAACAAAGATTTCGTCGAGCCTCAGAAAAATCGAGGCCCGACCCAGCTGTTCGTTTCTTTTTATAATTCGGGTCTGCAGCCGCTTTCTCTATCTCAATTTCTTCTTCCATAGCCCTGAAAGAGAAGACATTATTCTTGTATTTCTTCAATTATTAGATGGAGGGTTATCCTTTACAAAACAGACCTGTGTAGGAAAAATCTTATAGCAGAATTTTATGACAGACTAGATATTATGGCTCACTCTAGAAATGAGCCGCGACACGAGAAAACCAACGAAGTGGTTGTGCGCCCAGCGCAGACTCAGATCAACCTGGGCGTCTGCCCTGTCTGATCAGACTTTTCGTTACGCACTTAAAGAGTAGCTAAGGCAATAAGCTACTTCCATGTCGACAGCGAAGACTGATCAGACTAGGCGAATGCCCTTGATGATCTGAGTCTGCGCTGGGCGAACAATCACTTATTTTTTAATAGTTGTTTTTTGTCGTGTCCCGGCTCAAATGTTTTAACGCGAAAAAATGTCATTACGCCATGTGGTTTTGAAATAAACTTAGCTGCGACATGACAAAACCAACAAAGGGCATATGCGTCAAGCAAAGACTCAGATCAGCCTGGGCATCAGCATCATCAAGACGTCATGTGCCCGCTGGGGTATGTCTGTGCATGCACTGGGCATGCAAAGTTGCATATGACTTAAGTAAACGTGAAAATTTTCAAACACAGCAATTCTGCTACTTTCATTTTTGTCTCAGTTGAACTCATAAAAGAGGAGGAAATTATTTCCTATAAGAGCTGACCCCAGTTTGAAAGGGGTTTTGTGTCCTGCAGAGCAAACTGGAAGTTATACAGGTCGTTTGCGAAAATGTGGAGGCCAAGAAACCTATTCAACTTCATTACTACTGAATAAAATTTCTGGAAATTTTCTTAATCTGTGACATATACGAACTCATATACGAAAGGAAATTAAGCACTTTTGGACATTTAATTAAAAAGTTTCTTCATTACTTATTTTCTGTTTTATGCCATAACCATAAAGGTACAACAACCATTGTTTCGTCTATGGTTACTTTACTAATACATGTACTGTTACGTGCCCCGGGCGCCGTGCGATTTTCCATACGATTTTTAGCCATCGTAGGTGGTTACGGGATACGGTGTTGTATACGAGCACCATGCGATTTCTTGTACGGGCACTCAGAGGCAGGCAGTGGCAAAGCCGTACGGAGGCTGTGCGGAAATCGTACGGATGCCCAGGCTGATCTGAGTCTGCGCTGGGCGCACAACCACAGTGTTGGTTTTCTTGTGTCGCGGGTTCAAATTATTATTATTTATTTATTGTTTTTTTGTGATAACCGAGCTAGAGGAGAGTCGGGTAACTTCGGAGAGTGGGGAAATTCGGACAGTGACATTTTTTCCTTTATATGCCAGTTGTCTGGAACTAAAACAAAACAATAACTGGCCAAACAGTGAAAATCCTGATGAGACGGCTCATTATGAGCCGTCTCATCTTGATTTTCACTGTTTGCAATGGTATTGCAATGGTATGTCCGAATTTACCCGCCTGTCTGAAGTTACCCTACTCTCCTCTATATCAAATTAGAGCTTACCATGGATGAATGCACTCGATGTCATAAAGACTTTGTCCACGAATCACGTGCACTGGAACTTTGTTGTCCTTGCGGCCAAAATGGCGTTCAGGAACTGTCATAAAGCTACCATCCTTGAAGGGAACGTTCGCCCATATCACATGAATGGGGGTACGTTTCAATGCACAAAGAGATTCATAGATCCAGTTGTCGTTTTTACTGAAAAAAAAAATAAATGAATAATAAAATAAAAATAAAAATAAATACGTAAGAATATAAACATTCGAGCAAGCAGCACTTGTACTACAATAAATTTCTCTAACCATTCAGATCGTCATGGTCATCCTCAATTCAAGACAATAGATGCAATGTGTGCTGAAAAGTTATTATAAGTACATTTACCAATTTATTCGGATATAAGGCGGATATAAAATCCAAAAATCACCTTAAAACCGCCTATTCGATTGAAATATGAATCATCAATGTGGGTCAAGGCACTACATCACTTATTCGTATCGTCCGTAACCATTCTATAAGATTTTACAGTACAGACCTAGACCTGGGCCAGTATAATCAGGGTCTACACTAGAAGACAAATCTAAAAACCAGAGCTGTCGCCTGACAGCATACCTCGTCTGACCTGGTGCGTGCCCGGGCCATCGCACAGGCATTGTTATGAACTGACATTGCTTTGAAGGTCGCTATGGCTTGCACTCCATAAAACTTCATGCAAGCCAGTCAATAAATTGTGGAGGTGCTAATTTGTAAAACATTGGACAAATATCTAGCAACAGTGCAAATATCAAAAGAATCCATTTATGAGTTAAGGAGATAAGGGTCTTACATGTAACTCATAAATGGATTCTTTTGATATTTGCACGAAAGTTCAGAAAGAGCTATTGTTGTCAACCTGACGTCGATGTCCTCGTCAACATCAGTGTTGGCGTCCCGATTACATGTTTTGGTTGACCTTTTTAAAGACCCATATATCCTTAACCTTTGGATGGATTCTTTGATACTTGCACTGCTCAATGACCTTGGGATCAAGGTCATAAACTTAGATTTTTTTCGTCCACATCAGATTTTTGGTTAAAGTTTTTAAAGGAGATAAGGGTCTTTAAAAGCTTTAACCAAAAATCTAATGTGGACGAAAAAAATCTAAGTTTATGACCTTGATCCCAAGGTCATTGAGCAGTGCAAGTATCAAAGAATCCATCCAGAGGTTAAGGATATATGGGTCTTTAAAAAGGTCAACCAAAACATGTAATCGGGACGCCAACACTGATGTTGACGAGGACATCGACGTCAGGTTGACAACAATAGCTCTTTCTGAACTTTCGTTCAGGCAAGATTATGATAAAAATAAAGTAACCTAGTCAACCCATAATTGAAAATAGACTCATATATTTGATAACGAAAGAATTGTCCACTGGGCATCAAAGGTTTAAGGGTTTTTTGCGGTAACCCAGCTGATCTGACACGAAAAGCCCTATCCAGCAGGCACCTGACGTCGGTATGACGTCGTATTGACGTCGATGCGACGTAGTGACGTCGCATCGACGCCAACACGAAATCATTTCGACGTCATGTGCCCGCTTGGTATCGACATAATTCTGCTATGAGATTTGGCTTTTCCCATCGAAAATATAATAGCTGACTTTATCTAAATCTAGCTCGTAAAATTTCTGTTATTACATGGGTTCTCCCCTCCAAAACCACCCCAAAATTAGTCTCGTCTTATAAGACGGACTTTGATTTTGGAGTTGTTTTTAAAGAGAAACGTCAAAATCTATATCCGTCTTATATAAGACGGGTCAAGATTTTTTTTGGATTGTTTTGGAAGGAGAAAATTAAACCCTCGTCTTATAAACTAAACATTAGTTACTGAATCAAGTCGAGGCTAGCTGTACGTACCCTTTGAAACCGATATCATGGTGGTTCAAACACTTGTCAGTTACGTTTAGATATCCTTTCACGCCCAAATCCAGGTGCCTGTTTATCCGCTGTCTAAATAGAAAGACAAATAAATACAAGATGAAATAAACCAACCGGTTATTAAAGTAGTAGTAATAAACTAGTAGTAATAACCCGTTTAATAGAATCAGGCCCGAAGGTTATAAAACTTGAGTACATTCTCAAACTCAAAATAAAGCACACTGATTGGCTGCTTCCGACCATGTGCTCGGGAGTTGCCAATTAGTGTGCTTTATTTTGAGTTTGAGATTATACTCAAGTTTTATAACCTCGAACCCTGCTTTAACTCAAAACTTATCCAAGCAGGCCCACAACGTTGAATAAATAGCAAATCAGCGTTGATTCATCGCCATGACGTTGAATAAACGGTGGTTTAATGACGATAATATTTAATTCTAACTGTTGTTGCCTATATAGCCAATGGTAAAATCTAGTGCTAAATATTGCGTGACAAATCACTGGGCAGACTAGCGCCACTCAGACGTCATTATGATTCGTTTGCTGACGTCAGTTTTCATTTCCATGAGGATAGACGGTGTAACGTCGTTTTCTCGCATCAAAAACTTACGAAATACATGTAAACGCCTCTGTTACAGTCAAAGTTGTTGGCGGGCGGGATATGGTGGAAAACTGGAACAATGTGAAGGAAACACTTACATTTTCGTCGTTTCTTGCGTGTTAGAATTAAGAAATAGGTTCTTGCTAACAGTGATATGTTGCCCAATATATCTCTGGTTGTCGGTCAGTCGTCAGTGAATATATCACTCGCGCTTCGCGCTCGTGACATATCCACTGCACGACTGACCTCCAACCGGTGATATATTGGGCAACATATCACTGTTAGCAAGAACCTATTTCTTAATTGTAACACCTGTTGCCTATATAGCCAATGGTAATATCTAGTGATTTATTGCGTGAAATATCACTGGGCGGACTAGCGTGACGTTATTTAGCGCCACTCGGACGTCATTTTGATTCGTTTGCTGGCGTCAATTTCATTTCCATGAGGATAGACGGTGTAACGTCGTTTTCTCGCATCAATAACATACGAAATACATGTAAACGCCTCTTTTATAGTCATAATTGTTGGCGGAATTTCTTCGTGTAATCATGACGGAAACTGGAAAAATCTGATTGCGTGTTCGTCGTTTCTTGCGTGTTACAATCAAAATATAGTTTGTTGCAAACAAGTGATTTGAACAAGAGCTCCGCTAAGCTGGACAAGATGCGTCCGTTGGGGCTTAAAGTAGGAAAGGCTTTATATTTGTACAAACTTTCATGAAGAAAACTTGAACGGTTTTCTGGATATAGAGCGAACACGAAATGTTACCTTTTGAACTTCGACCTCTAAATGTGACCTCGACCTTTGTGGGACATTGTTAAATCAAAAGTCACACACATTGTCTTGATAAGGCAAACATTTGACCTATTAGTTTCAACGCGTATGACCTTCATTAGTAGCTATAATAGTTAAGCATTTCTGGAGAATTCTGTGGCTTCCCATGTTAGCATTGTACTACTTCATGCCACTTGCAACTGCGAATATATGTGTAGACATTTTTTACATGCCTTAGTATGCAGTGTAAATCAATAAATATGATTTTTATCCCTATGCATTAGTCCAGCACGGGCAGAAAACACGTTTAACCAGTATTACCAGTTCCATTTTTCCAATTGTAGTAAAAAGGTGATAAAAAACAAACAGTAAAAAAGGAAGTGGTGCGTTATTTTTTAGGTTTAGCAGGGGCGGATCCAGGATTTCTGGTTAGGAGGGGGGGGGGGGCGTCAAGCTGGGGGTTCAGGGGGCCGCTAGGGCTCTGGTGGGTCCAGGGCAAAGCCCTGGCCAGGGGTCCAGGGGGGCGGAGGCCCCCGGAAGCTCCTGCGTTTTAGCCATTTCTACTTTGAATTGAGATTTTTACGTTTGCGAGCGGAGCGAGCAAGAAAAAAAATCAGACATTTAAAAAAAACAGCTATAAATCATCAAAAAAAACTTTGCTTTGGCGATTTTAGGGGGGGGGGCGCCCCCCTTGAATCCGCCACTGCTTAGTATGCATATATAGGATACACCTCAGCTTGAGTGCGGTTTTATTGCCCCGTTATGTCATTAGCTATTTAAGATGGGGTATTTCCTTTGATGAAATGGGCCTTTGGGCAATAGGGCTATGGCATCCAATAATCAAGAAGATTTGCCTTTAAAATGCGTGCATCCCCAACCCTCCCCCCCCCCCACACACACACACACACACGAAAGAACCGAATTCTTTCTTTTAAGAGATGACCCTTTTAGAAGGGATTTCATCTACCATGGAAGTATAGAGGAGGTAACAGAAATTGTTTTCTCCCACCTTTGCCTATATAAGATAGGCTCTCAGCTCATATAAGAAATTTCCACCTTGCACACCGGATAAGGATATCCGCGTGCTTCCCCTGTACCTACAAATCTTATCTCACCCATGTTATCTCACCCAGGACTGGATAAAAATCACGAGCATTAAATGCATTGGTTGTATTGGAGGTCACGTATCTGCGTCGTTAAGTGACGTGGGCGTTTAAGATGATGACGTCACGAAGACGGCAAAAATGACGTCAGTAAATGCACGCGGACGTTGACGTTAAGAACCAAATGGCGGTCGTTGAAAGCGGTGCCTTCTTTCAAAATCAAATAAAAACCTCTCAAGCACTAGCATTACGCATTTCAACAAGTTCTAAAGTGAAAACAAAACGTGGTGTGCAAGAAAAAGTATCTATCAACGGTGTGAGGTGCTAATAGAAAAATCCGTCACTCAGGATCACTGTGTGGAGTTTTCATCGTGTCTACCATTTTTACAGGGGAGACAACTTTTGTGACTTTCTGTTTGCTCCCTCGGGCAGTGTGTCCCTCTGCTCTTGAGGACCTCCAGCTTTAAAAATCATCTTACATGTATTGTTTTCTATTTTCGGACTTGAAGAGGCGACACGGCGTTTTTCTAAGTCATTTTTACAGGGGAGGCAACTTTTGGGACATTTTGTTTGCTCCCTCGGGCGGTGAGTCACTGCTCTCTAGTTTTTTAGAATCATGAAACAGAATATTTTTTCTCTTATTCTCGGATGTGTAAAGTTGTCACTGTGCTTTCTCAAACCATTTTTACAGGGGAGACAACTTTCGTGACTTTCTGTTCGCTCCCCGGGCGGTGTGTCCCTCTGCTCTCGAGGCTTTCTAGCTTTTAGCTTTAAGAATCAGGTTACAGGTATTATGCTCTATTCTTGGATTTGTGGAGGCATCACTGTGTTTTTCCCTGCCATTTTTACAGGGGAGGCGACTTTTGTGACGTTCTGTTGACTTCTTTTGGGCGGCGTGACCCCCAGCTCTTAAAGGAGTGAATTTGCTACTAAAGGAGCAAATTCTATCCTTTGGGAGTTGGTTCCGCGGAGATAGGGTGGCAGAGTTGCTTCCCCTGGAGGTGTGCCCATACAAATTGAAATTTTATCTGTCACTATATTGTTATATATACCGAAATGGTTTACTATGGACTCGCGATTGTTGTTTTGTCGATTGTTACACTGTATTGTAAACATTTTACTTAAACTTCCATCAGTTTGACTTCCAGACAGCCTCATGTCTTTTAATGATATTCGACATCGTCGGGCGACAGGCGGTCGCTCTGACCATGCTGCGACGAAGATCGTATAGATTGGTCAGTGCCACCGTGGTTCACCCTACGGTTGGTGTTACCCCAACGGGCGCACGGCGTTCGATCGGGGTTGAATCGGCGTAGAATCAACGTGATGTCGTTGAGTCTGCGTTGATTCGGTGTTGGTTCGACGCTGTGTGCCCGGGGACGCTACTGATTTGCCATGTGGCTGTCCGTCCGTTTCTAGACACATTCTAAATATGCTGTGTTATGTTTAAAGCCCCTTTAAGAATTAAGATTTTCAGGGCATCACCAAAATATATTATACTCAAAATTTCATGTTATGGGCCGGAGGCCTTTATTGAAGAATAAATTATTGTATTGGTATTGTATTGACTGTTCGGCATCACTCGGCAAGCCTCGTGATGCCGAACAGTGACCCTCGTGACGGATTATTCTATCCACACCTCACACCCATGAAAGATACTTATAATTTTATACCTGGCAACATCTTTCTTATATTAGCAACCAGACTTTTTCATTTTTTGGCTAATATTTTAATTTTAAATGAATAAAATGACACGTAAGCATGTCGGATGACGTTTGATAGCAGATCATGGGTTTGTGGCGTCACTCAATTTAATGACGTCACTAAAACCGGTAAAAAAAGTCGCTAGCAAACATGACGCGCGTGACGTGAGAAACTAAGTTGCATTTTGTTATCGCCCTCTGGAAGATAAAGTAGTCCACATATCGTGTTTTCCGTCTAATTTTGAGGTGCAAACTATGTTTACACCCATTTTAGGACCCGATAAACACACCGGGCTGCTCAAAATTTACTTCAGATCATTGGTTAAAAAGTTAGAATTTTTCTGTTCTGAAGCCTAATCCGGCTTGAGGTTTAAAATCCGCTAACAGTGGCAGAAAAAAAATATCCATCATGAGCCAGTCCATGTAGGACCTGAGGGGTCGGAATTTCAACCAGGGACTCGGCAAGCCTCGTCCCTGGTTGAAATTCCGACCCCTCGGGCGAGATTTCCCTTTATCATATGACGTCGCATCTGAGAGTGTAATAAAGCCATGCATTAAAAACGATAATCCACTAGTGGATTAAATATGCAAATTACGTCGTAACGTTATACGTTGACGTCCATAAAAACGTCGCATTTTCTAATGGCGAAATCGTGACGTTTTAACTCAAAATTTGCTGATAAAATGCAATTTTAGTGTCATATGATAAATAGAATCTTGCATTCGTGCTCCTATATTATTGAATTTATTAAACTCGTTGGGGAAAACCGATAAGATGCTCGGCATAGCCTCGCATCTTATCTTTTTCCCCAACTCGTTTAATAAATTCAATAATACATGAGCACTCATGTAAGATCCTCTATATCCTACATGGACACTCATGATGGATTGTTATAATCTTACACCTGGCAACATATTTCTTATATTAGCAACCAGACTTTATCAATTTTTGACTAAAATTTTTAATTCTAAATGAATAAAATGGACACGCAAACATGCCGGATGATGTTTGATAGCAAACCATAGGTTTGTGACGTCACTCTATATTAATGACGTCACAAAAACCGGTTTTCAAACGTCGCTAGCAAACTTGACGCGCGTGACGTGAGAGGCTAAGCTGCATTTCGTTTTTGCCCTCTGGAAGATACAATAGTCCACATATCGTGTTTTCCGTCTATTTTTAAGGTTTGCACCCATTGTAGGACCCGATAAACACACGTGGGCTGCTCAAAATTTACTTCAGTTCACTAATTGTTCTGTTCTGAAGCCTAATCCGACTTGAGGTTTAAAATCCGCTAACAGTGGGAGAGAAATAATTCATCATGAGCCAGTCCATGTAGGACCCTCGGGGTCGGAATTTCAACCAGGGACTCGGCTCGAGTCCCTGGTTGAAATTCCGACCCCGAGGGTGAGATTTCCCTATCCTACATGGACACTCATAATAGATTGTCATATCCCTTTGGATAAACTGGCGGAAAAAACATGGAGGTATACCCATGCGGTTTAGAATACTTACTCAGGGTATTCTTGAAACTGACTCTCTCTACACACCCAGTGGGAACTCTTCAGCACGTTTCCATACTTTAGGCCGCACTGCTTGGACCGGGTGAAAAACATATCAAATAATAACTTATCCCGTCCCTGTGACCGAACTGCAACCAACACGCAGCATAACGCCGTGACCTGAAACTATAAAATGACATTATTTTGTGAGTTAAGAGAGGGGTTTTCCCTTCCAAATATAAGACGAATCTAGTTTTTATGCCCCCAACTTCGAAAAAGTTGAGGGGGCATACTGGTTTGGGCCTGACCGTCCGTCCGTACGTCCGTTACACTACATTTTTTCAAGAACCGTTACTGCTGGGGCCTTGATACTTTATAGGTAAGTAGACAATCAAAAACTAGAGGAAAGAATTTTTTCTTGCCCATCAGCCTTGTACTTGCAGAGTTATGCTCCTTTTTCAAAAAATAAATAAATGAAAGTTTATTCCCAAAATCCTGTGAATACCGCTTGAGCTAGGATGCTCATATTTTGGCATACTGCTAGGGGCTACGGTGTAGATCACCTGATTAACTTTTGGGCAAAGTCCGTCAAAAATGACTGAATTATGCCCCTTTGTTGAATTGGCATTTTTCCGACTTTTGAACCATTTGACTTAGAACCTTAATTTTTGGTATACTATTAGTATTTGATGAGCTGATCATTCTGGTGTTGGTTGCGTTATGATACATTCACCATGTTTAGAGTCATTACCCTTTTCTCATCTGTATAATGGGTGGTCTATTTCTCAAGAGTAATAACTGCTGGGGCCTTGATATTTCATAGGTGGGTAGTAAAATAGTAGTAAAAAATAAGCAGGCCATTTTTTCTTCTCCATTTGCCATGTACTTACAGAATTATGCCCCTTTTTCGAACAATTACATAAAAGTTTGTTCCCAAAATCCTAGGAATACCATTTGAGCTGGGAGGCTCATATTTAACACACTATTAGGGGCTAAGATGAAGATTACCTGATTAACTTTTGGGCAAAATCCGTCAAAAAAATGACTGAATTATGCCCCTTTGTTGAATTTGGCATTTTTCCAACTTATGAACCGATTGACGTAGTACCCTAATATTTGGTATACTATTAGTATTTGATGTGTTGATCATTCTGATGTTCGTTGCGTTATGATACATGCACTATTTACCGAGTTATTTCCCTTTTCTCATCTGTATAAAACATAATTATGGGTGGTCTATTTCTCAAGAACAATAACTGCTGGGGCCTTGATATTTCATAGTTGGGTAGACCATAAAAATCAGCAGATCTGTATTTTTTTTTCCTTTTCTGTCTGCCATGTACTTACAGAATTATGCTCCTCTTAGGAAAAGATACAAAAAAGATTATTCCCAAAATCCTGGGAATACCGTTTAAGCTAGGATGCTCATATTTTGGCATACTGCTTGGGTCTAGGTGTAGATCATCTGCTTAACTTTTGGGCAAATTCCGTTTGAAAATGACTGAATGATGCCCCTTTGTTAAATTTGGCATTTTTTTCAACTTTTGAACTGTTTGACATAGAACACTATTTTGTGGTATGCTATTAGTATTTGATGTGCTGATCATTCTGATGTTGGTTGCATTATTATACATTCACTATATACAGAGTTATTCCCCTTTTCTCATGTGTATAAAACATAATTATGGGTGGTCAGTTTCTAAAGAACAATAACTGCTGGGGCTTTCATATTTCATAGGTGGGTAGACCATAAAAATTAGCGGACCGGTATTTTTTTTCTAGCATACTGCTAGGGCCTAAGGTGTAGATCACCTGCTTAACTTTTGGGCAAATTCGTAAATGACTGAATTATGCCCCTTTGCTGAATTTGCATCATTCCAACTTTTGAACCGTTTGACGTAGAGCTCTAATTTTCGATATACTATTAGTATTTGATATTTTATACACAGGTTGATGGTGAGATCAGCAAGGACTGATTTACGTTTGGGCAAATTCCATAAAAAATGACCAAGTGATGTCCCTTGTTTGAGTTGGGCATTTTCTGAACTTCTGAACCTCTTGACATAGAAAGCTGATTTTTGGTTTATTGGATGTTCTGGATATGTAAAATATTTTGGTAAAGGCTAGATAACTCTGCATTCAATAATTAGAGAGTTATTCCTATGATAGTCAGTACTTTTTTAGACTCAGACTTAGGCATTACCTAAAACAAGAATTTTGACTATATATCTAGAGAACTGTTTGAGCTAGGATATTTAGCATGCAGCTGGGAATCAATATGTAGATTATCTGATTAACTTAGGAGAAATTACCATAAAAAGTAACAGCTATGTGCCCCTTTTCAGACTTAAACATCTAAAGTTTGACACCTTTAGTGGCAAGCATATGGTTGGGGGCATAGTGTTTCACAAACACACTTTCTAGTTTAGGATTGTTTCAAAAGGGAAAATCCCATCTCATGGCTGAATTTCATAAGATGGATGGATAACTTGCGATTTTACAACCTTTTCAATGGTATTTTAGTCATATCAGTCATATCAGAATGATGGGAGGGTGAAAATGAAAGGCTGTGTGCAGTAGAACCCTGTTTACGGTTGAAGAGATTTCTGCCTATAGCAGAACTGGAGCCAGGTCCGCTAGATAAGCTGGTCAGCGCTAACACACTGAGGTTTAAACATAAGCGTGAACAGATACATTTCAGGGGAATTAACTCTTATTTTCGATTTTACAGAAACGTGCCATGCAGCTGAATGCCCATAGATACATAATTAAGCCCCGACATGAGAAAACCATCAAAGTGGTTGTGCTTCCAGCGCAGACTCAGATCAGCCTGGGCATTCGCCCAGTCTGATCAGAGTCTTCGCTGTCCGCATGGAGACAGCTTTAACCCCAAGCGACCCTTAAAGCGCTAAGCGAAGAGTCCGATTAGACCTGGAAAATAACCAGGCTGATCTGAATCTGCGCTGGGCGTACAGCCACTTTGTTGGTTTTCTCGTGTCGCGGCTCTTATATCATGATTTAAACGCTTCCTAACTACTAGAACAGCCATGATACATATTGAGTCAGTTGCTCAATCGGGTAAACTCTTAAAGGAAACTGACCAGCTGATCTAGCGGTCCCGGGTTCGAGCCCCGCTGAAGGCGGGAATCTTTACGATCGTAAATGGGGTTCTAATGTACACAGCCTTATCTTATCACCCATGCATCTTCCTGATATGACTGAAATACTGTTGATAAGAACGTAAACTCGCAAGTCATCCAGCTATCTTAAAGGAAAGGTATTCTAGGACGATTTAATCTTTAAGCTAACTGTTTCTTTTCAGAGGAACCCCACCCCTCCTTACGCCACCCCCACTCCCTACGCCATCCCCACCCCTCTGTGAAATAAAAGATACAAGTACCTCCAAAATCATAGATTGTATCGAGATATATCATACGCATTAACCCTAATGCGCCGAAAACGAAAATAGTTGAATTTGCAAACAGCATAGATCATGGTTAAGCGACCATCTGGATTTAACTAGTTTGCCATCTAGTCTTTTAATTCACAACATGAGCCGCGACACGACAAAACCAACTATGTGGTTGTGCGCCCAGCGCAGACTAAGATCAGCCTGGACATCCGCCCAGTTTGACCAGATTCTTTGTTAAGTGCTCAAAAGGTAGCTAAGATTCTAAGCTACCTCCAGGCGGACAGCGAAGACTCTGATCAGACTGGGCGGATGCCCAGGCTGATCTGAGTCTGCGCTGGGCGCACAACCACATTGTTGGTTTTCTCGTGTTGCGGCTCATATAATTTCCTATAGCTTCGACAAGTCATTTTTTTTTTAATTTTGCAGATGTAAATTTTGTTTATTGCTTTTTTTGGGTCATTTTCAGGATTAACTGACCTTCAGACACACGCAGCATACGCTGATACGAAAATATAAGAGACTTACCAACAAGCTGAGCATTGTTTCCACTCTTGCTTGGACAAATATAAAAATATGAAGCCATCTAATTTTCCAAATTAATATATACTTGAATCAAGGAAACGTACATGCATTTTGTAACGAGTCTTTTCATTGGTTAACATCAATACGCGCAAGTTAACGTATGAATTAATATGTTTTAAGTCCACCGCATGCCCGGGGCGCTGTTGTGGTTTTGATGGTTGACATATATATCGTCACCTTATGCCATTTACGGCGTGCGAGACAATATGTCAAAACTTAAGACATATGATCATATGGACTGGGTGATATTGAGGACCATAGCAGAAGTTTGCAGACTAAAATTAAAAAAAAAGCTTTTCCCGAGGTCTTCAGGCCATATGGGCAGCAGGTTGTTAGAAGTACCTTCAGCACAGCAGACTGAAGTCGGACTCCATCCTCTCCTTTCGCCGTCTTTTGGCTTTTCCTGATTCGAATATAGTATACTTTTACTGCTTGGAAATATTCTCAGTCATGGTCAAGTGAGATTCGTACCCGCAAACTTCTGCATCGAAGCCTGGCGCTCTAACTACTTGACTGAGACGCCTATCTGTCGGAGACTAAATCGTGTTTAAAAGCTACGAGCTAAAAGCTCGTAGTAGCCCTGTCATACATATATTTGCTCGTTTCAATGGAGGTCAACTCTCAAACGTAAAGAAAAGTTTCTTTTGAATTGGGATTTTGATGTCTTGACGCCCATGTTCATTAAACCAAAGGATAAAGAAATTTGGTATACGTTTCATAAATTCCGCTGTGCATTCATGGTGGCGATACAAAACTTTTAGTAATATATAAAATATATATACTTTAAAGATCTGATTGGTCAAGTTTCTCTTTCACAGAAATATAATATTTACAGATTATTTTCGAATATTATCGTAATCAAAGTTGTGGTTTATTATCTATGTACTAAATGTGATTGCCATACTCAATACTATTTCAAATGATAAAAATATCTGAGTTACGATCCCTACTTTGTATATCATATCATATGATATTTTCAAAGCTACGATCCCTTTTCTTTTATCCTAAAGTATTTTGAAAACACATGAAAAAAAAATGGAGTAAAGCGCCATACAATCAAGACGTTCAGTGAATATCAGATGGTTTGTTCCGCAAGGCAAAAATAAATAAATAAATAAATAAATTAAAAAAACAAAAAACAATACTCGTCAATAAAACCCAGGTTACAGTGCATTTTTTGGTGAACTTGACTCATAAACGAGTTTTTAAATGTAGATATTTAATAACAAATTATAGAGTATCATTTTCATAGTAGTATCTAGAAAATTAAATTCCCAAGTGATACATGTAACAAATTCAGCTTACTCTCGAAACTTATTGAACTTTCCTCATTCAAACCTGATTTAAATTAAAATTTAAAATTCAAATATTATCTAGAAGTCAATGAGCGCACACGGCCTTGAGTTGATCAGTTTCTTATGTCGTGAACGACCTTTCTATTCTATCAATCATTTGCATGCGATTGTAAACATAAACATGCGTGTTTAGAGATCTATGTAAAAGGAGGTATTGTTGAAAAATTCTAACGAGAGACTTTCTATTAATTCTCTCTCAAAACGTATATTGCGTTGTTACTCATTAGAACCACCTCGTCGGGACGATTCTAATGTGAAGTCACAAGTCACACTATAGATTATATTGAGGAATTAAGGAAAATATCTCAGAATTATCATTGAATATGTTACTTATCTACAGCCCTATATAACTGCACTTTGCTTTGTATTCATTTCTTTTTTCATCTGCACGGTCGCCTCTTTGTTTATATTGTTACTTTTGTTCGCCTAGTATCCTTTTAGTTTTCTATTAGACTCGGAGAGGCGGAGCTGTGTGTATGTGTGTGAAGGCGAGGGGGGGGGGGGGGGGGGCGGAAAAGTGCAGATACTGTGGACACATATTCTTATGGTTCTGGCTGAAATCGCGATTCTGTCTACGCGTTTCGTTTTCATTACCGCAAAAAATCAAAAGAATTGGGACTGACAGGACTGATCAAATAGAGCAGGCCCATATCAGACGGTTCCATGAGGTTTCCACTGTTTGTCATTCCATCTTCATCTTTTGGACTTCTTACTATATGAGCCGCGACACGAGAAAACCAACAATGTGGTCGTCCGCCCAGCGCAGACTCAGATCAGCCTGGGCATTCACCCAGTCTGATCAGACTCTTTGCTAAGCGCTTAAAGGGTAGCTGAGGGACTAAGCTACCTTTATGCGGAAAGCGAAGACTCTGATCAGACTGGGCGCATGCCCAGGCTGATCTGAGTCTGCGCTGGACGCACGACCACATTGTTGGTTTTCTCACGTCGCGGCTCATATTGTAAAACCCAAACTGCCCCTATTTAGGACAATTACGATAATTATTTTAGGTACCCCAATTTTTAGTTTATAATACCTACCAAACATGTTTTTCTGCTTTGATCCGTCAGGTCAGATGATAAAGTACTTATCACATATGAGCCGCGACACGACAAAACCAACAAAGTGGCATGTGCGCCTAGCGAAGACTCAGATCAGCCTTGGCATCCGCCCAGTCTGATCAGAGTCTTCGATGTCCGCATGACATTGGCTATCCTTTAAGCGCAAAGCGAAGACTCAGACCAGACTTGGTGGATGCCCAGGCTGAGCGCACAACCACTTTGTTGGTTTCCTCGTGTCTCGGCTCAAGAACTGTGACGACTGAAATGACTGCATGGATATAAATTAATTTTTCTCCAGTGAGTCCAAGGCTCCATTGGGAGCTTATAGTATAAGCAAGATCCGTCGTCCGTCTGTAGTCAGTCTATCCAAAACGTCAAAGTAGTAGTATTTCAATTCTCATATCGACGTTGCCCCCGCACCTCAGCGGAACGAATCCATAGCCGCAGTAACGGGGCGCCAAGCGTCCGTCCATCAAAACGTCAAAATGTTGCTGGGCCACATAAATTTACATTCATTTTTAAACATCTCTAAGAAAAGGGAATAAAATTTTTATATACTGTTCACAAAAAATAGGGGATATTAAGATATGAAAAATGGTATATTAGAAAAAAGTATCAAATTCATCTGAAACGGCAAGTGTCCATCAGACAAATATTCGATAAGACATTTTGCATTACAATTTTGATGGTATATCCTGTCACGTGATCTGCGTGTAATTCGATTTAGACAGGGGGTCGACACCCAAAAAATACACGAATCTGATTTTGAAACAGATCCTTTTCAGATTACAAAATTTCCACAGAAACACTGGCCATGATTCATTATTCATTTAACAAACTGAAAATTGCTTTTGCATACTGTTTCATCAAAATAAAGAGTGCAAGCCAAAAAGTCTATTTTTTTCGGTGACTCGATGCACCTGTACCATATTTGTTTTCTGTGCTTCTTCCAAAAATGACCGTTTTGGAGAGGACAAAAAATTTTCAGCAGACTAAACTTAAAAATGCATTGAAAGGTTAGCTTCGTTGAAGAATTTGAATAAATTTTTGTTCAAATTTACCACATTTTTGTCCTGATCCCCTGTATGCAGATCACGTGACAGGATATATCGTCCAAACTTTTATGAAAAGTGTCTTAACAGATATTTGAGCCGCGACACGAGAAAACCAACAATGTGGTCGTCCGCCCAGCGCAGACTCAGATCAGCCTGGGCATTCACCCATTCTGATCAGACTCTTTGCTAAGCGCTTAAAGGGTAGCCGAGGGACTAAGCTACCTTCATGCGGAAAGCGAAGACTCTGATCAGACTGGGCGGATGCCCAGGCTGATCTGAGTCTGCGCTGGACGCACGACCACATTGTTGGTTTTCTCACGTCGCGGCTCATTTGTCTTATCGATACTAAGCTTTTTATATGGATATCACATTTGTTGTAGATGCTACAATTTTTCAAACCTGAAAATCCCCTACTTATATTTCTAACTGCCATTGTGGCAAGGTCAGATGCTAGCTTCAGCTGCCCTTTATGATCAACAAAATGTCAAGAACTAATGAAATAAATTTCTGACAGCGAAGACTGTTCAGACTGAGCGAATGACCAGGCTGATCTGAGTCTTCGCTGGGCGCACATGCCACATTGTTGGTTTTCTCGTGTGGAGGCTCAAATGTAGTAAGGCATCTAAAAGATGCAATTAATATTTTCAATAAACAAGAAAAAGGTAGACCCTGACTACTATATTAATTTGAACTGGGTCTGCGCTGTCTGCTCTGTTATCTGTCCCAATATTTAGATTTTTTCGGTAATTCGAATGGTAAAATGTTTTAGAGTTCGTATAAATATGAACCGCGACACGAGAAAACCCACAAAAGGGCATATGCGCCCAGCACAAACTCAGATCAGACTGGGCATCCAGTCTAATCAGAGTCTTCGCTGTGTGCTGCAAGGGTAGCTAAAGATCTACAATGCCTCCATGCGGAAAGCGAAGACTCACTGGGTGCACAGGTCACTTTGTTTGTTTTTGTCGTGTCGCGGCTCAACTATAAAACTTTACTCATGTGGACAAGGTGTTCTTGTTGAACTATATGAGAAGTCAAAACCTACAAGCACACTAGGTTCTAGACCAGCAACCGGATCGTAGGTATTCAGACAAGCAGAACCTGTAGTTACTCGGTTAAAACCTGGATTAATCAGGTTCAAACGACGTTGAATCAACGTCAAACGCTGAATGGATGTTGACTCAACATTGCTTCAACATTGTGTATTTTGAAATGTTTTACAACCCTTTAATATACTACTATCAAGTTAAAAGATGAAGTCATGAGTCAGGTTTCATATAAACTATGTCCTACATGTATTTATTTATTCATCAATTTCAAATACACGTTACATATGTTTACTGTGTTTTGAAAGCGGAAGTTTCCACATTTATAGTAGATGGATCTGCCAAAACCCTGTAGTGGAAACAATGCTAACTAGTCCATTAAAGATGTTAAAGTCTGAGCCTGGGCATCCGCCCAGTCTGATCGGAGTCTTTGCTATGCACTTAAAAGGTAGCTAAGGGTCTAAGCTACCTCCATGCCGACATCGAAGACTCTGATCAGGCTGGGTGGATGCAGATGTCACTTTATTGGCTTTGTCGTGTCGCGGCTCATTAGTGTTAAACCTACTGAATCTACACACAAGTCTTTTCGACATCCTCGACTTTCAAGAAACATAAACCGTAAAGTAACTACATGTAATCCCTTTTTACGGATCTTCTTAAAACTGATAGATCTGTGAAGGTTTCTGGATTAAAAATATAATTTAAAAATCTAGTTCGCGTATTTTTGTTTCAAGGTTAAATTTTGCAGGTGAACGTTGGCTTATGAAACAAGACGCACAGTTTTTGTAATCTATCGAACTGTAATCCGTTACTGATACTTGGCGTATTCGACTGGGCGTTTCGTGCTTACGATTTTTATCGTGAAGCACTTGTACTATAAAATGTGCTGCAGGTTAAGAATTATGAAGCACGGAACAGCCAGTGCATCACGATTCTTAGCATGAAGCACTTTTAAGCTTGAAACACTGTTTTTTTTCTATAGAAAAAAACACTTTATGCTAAGAACCGTGAAGCAAGAAACGCCCAGTCGAAAACGACCATTGGCAGTCATAAACGACGACTTATCCGTGAACCAATCTACTGCCCAAATGAATTGAGCGCACGTAAAACAGGACAATTCCAGAATACAGTAGTAGCGCGAACTTTTTTTGTCTATACTATTTATCAAGGGAAATAACTCAATTGTTAGGAAGAAGAGATTGAAGGTGTGGATTCCTTCCCGTGGAATTAATGCGCCTTTTTCGCAAAAGGCAGAATTGGCGAAATGCTTTTAGCTTTTATCCATCCAAAAGACCTTTATGAGAACAAAAGCCTCGCAAATACCGATAGTTTCGGTAACAAGATGTCGGAAAACAGCACTTCCATAATTTCCTTGATTACAGCATATATTAAAATAGGATATACACTACTCAAAATATTTAAAGGGGCATCTAATACTATTACAATAGATGACACTGCAACGCATCCCCTCTTTAAGGGTCATTTACTTTCGATCGGCAAGACATGGAATTTCTGATTACTTTCCCCGAGTTCTTAAAAATGGTCGAGGTTTTTGGCTGCACAAGTTTTGAGCCATTATTCATCCTGCACAGGTCCATGGACTGATTTTTGTAAAAAATGGAATTTTTGATAAAAAATTGAAATTGTTCAGAACTGGTGAAAAGCATAAACATTTCAACCAAAATCAAACCAACCATTTTGTCTATGAAATTTAATGCTTTGCATGGTGACTTCTTGAAATGATAACTTCGACATTGAGTTTATGAAATTTTATAGACTTCCATAAAAATGCCTCAATTTAAAAAAAATCAGAACATTGCAAAATTTGTTCCATTTAAAAGAGCGGGGTATTTATTCTTATCTTATACTTCGATCATTCTTCAAACTGCTGCAAAGGAATTGGGAATTCTTGACAACTGGTGATTGATTTATAGACAGTTGAACTGGGCGTCTGTTGTGGTAATGTATATGGGAAATGTCAGTTGCTCCTTTAAACATTTTGAGTAGTGTATGAGGATTAATAAATTGTAATAAGGTTGCCGCTTATCCTCTGCTTCCAAAGTCCCTATCTTTTCGCTGATTTTCCCTGACGTTCTTTTTACAGTTTTTCATGCCCTTTCCACCGATCCAAAAACTAATTTATGTGCTGTCTGTATGACTTCGAAACTTAGGCTGGGGTTACTCTTAAAGGGAGTAAATTCTTTCTTTTAAGAGTAGATTTCAATGAGGATTGAAATGTGCCTGGACTATCTCTCTAGAAACTACATCTTTCCCTTTGAGCAGAATAAGTATGTTTACGAAAGACTGCAGTAGCCATTAAGTTTTAAACTTCCTGACTTTTCAAGTCTTTTCTAAATTACCCTGACCAGCCATGTTCCATGACCTGAAAATAACTCATTTTCCAGATGTTTTGTCCGTGACCATAGCAACTCAATCCAACTAAAGTCAGCTAGTTCTTTATTAAACGGAGATCACCACAAAGTTTCAAATGAGTACATGCATGCAGAAAAAATACTCGGTATATTTTGGCGTATCAAAAATACATGTATATAAAACAAATTCTGCAAGATTGTAGACATGATTATGTTTAAGATATAGGAACAAGCTACATGTATAATGACATATATAGAATAACTAGAGGATCAACGAAAACAAATAAAGAGGTGTAAAGTGACTGAACTCCCAATTCGCGATATTATTCGGGAAGGTTTGACTTTTTTTGTCTCTATCAGAACTTGGAATGTGTCCAATGACATCGTTTTAGTTTGTGAGTCTTTGCTTTTCCTGGAGTTCCGTTACTATCTGTATTTCCTATACAGCTTTTTGGAATGATTCGTGTAGCTCCAAGACGTCGCTGCTGTTTCGGCTTCTTTTTACTAAAAGTCTTTTCTGATCTTGTTTCTTCAGTATTATGTACGCCAGGTTTTATTTTGCAACAGGGAGCAATAATTTCTCCTTGGACAAAGTTATCGCAATTTTCTGACACCAGAACTTTGTCCTGCTCCAATTCGACTCTTAATACTTTTGGCTCGAAATTCATTTGTCCGGTTTCTAGATTTGATAATTTCTTTTTCTTAGATACTTCTTTATATGACCATGAATAACCTAAAGCACTAGACAAGATTCTATGTAATTTCAAGTATCTTTTGCGTTTTGAAGCATTTTCATACACAAAAGTTTCAGTCTCCTGTCTTTGAATATGCACGGCTCCATCTGAATCACTACCAGCAGCTTGAACCTGTATCTCATCAGTAATAGTTTGGGAAATGTTTTCCATCGCTTTGTTTATATTTAAGTCAGGGTTTCTGATGTTATCTTCAGTGTAGACCTGTCCAGAGTTTTGTGGTAGATCTATTTTTACATCGACTGTTTTAAAGTCGTTTTCATACTTCCCGGTGTCTGTAACGCAAGAGTTTACTTCAACGGATGAGTCAGTTTTAACTGGATCTACTTTGTTTTCAGTCGTTTTATTTGGCTCTGGCAATGTTTCATTTATGAAGCTACTGGCTGGCATTTCACGCTTTAGCAATCGTTTGCGTTTGAATAATTTAGCTGATGGAGTCTTTGACTTTTTCAGTATTTTACTTTTAGCTCCGGACCGTGGTCTTATTTTACCATTTCTTTTTGATGCCAAAGGTTTTGATACTTTCTTTTCGTCCAGATTTGGGGAGTAACATGTAGATGCAATATTCATTTTTGTATTTTGGTCTTTCTTGCCACTGTCCCTTTTAAGTAGTTTACTGAGATGGAGCCGCTCAGACAAATTACTTTGAAACGTCTTAAGTGTTTCCTGTTTTGATCTTGTCAGCTGTTTTCTTGTTTCTTTTCCCTTTTTTTTTGTACCAGACTTGATATTTCTGCGGTAGTTGCTATTGCCTTTAACCTTTTCTTGCTTTTGTCCAGTAATTTGTTTTGTAGCCGACGGAGGTTTAGCAATTGGCATCGTTTTGAACACTGAAGAGTTACTTTTGCCCTTTTTTGTGATGCTTTCTTTATTTTCATTTTTCATTAAATTGATTTCATTATAAGTATTGTAAGTGTCATCTGCAGAGTCGTGTTTGCTGTTCATGCAGTTACATGCTGATACTGAATGTTTGTTTGGTACATTTAGACGGCTACCGGACATCTTCTCCTTTAGATCAGCAACCTCAATGTCCATTTTCTGAAGAAGAAACAGTCAGTAGTATCAGCAGCTTTCTAAGAGAAAAGAACTATTAATATTAGTACTGAAAATAAAACACTGCAATAGTTTGAAAACAATTATCAGATGTAATGAAAATGAATAACAGATGCAGTAACTCTATTTCTTCAAATGGGTATTGAAAGTTGTTTCTAAATCTCTATATTTTAATTGTGTTTATTATCACTTTGTATAAAAGGTATTAAAACTTTCTCCCTAATTCTGTTAAATCGTTATTAGCTCACAATTAAATAACTAGATTTCAATATAACTGCAATGAACATACCGAAACCATATTTCATCAGATTTGTTGTGATAAAACAAATGCTAGCATCAAATGTTCGAGTTTCACTTATGAAACAGATCAGCTCTAGCAGTGATGCCGAGTACTAACTCACTGTTTGGAGGTCAGTTGAAAAGTTGAACATGCCACTTTGTTGGTTTTGTCGTGTTTAACAAGTTTAACAAAACAGTTTAAAAGCCAGTCTTTAAGTGTTTATGAATTACCTTCAATCGTCTCCGGACAAAGCAGCAGTATACGATGGTAGTTATGATAAGGCCCACAAGAACACACCCCATGGTAACAATAACAATTGTCAAGACTACAGTGTCTTTGTCTGAAAAATAAAGTTATTTTATACGCCATTCAATCATACACTGCGAACTTATTGCTCCTGTTGGATTGGAACAGTGAAAATCAAATGTAAATGTATATGATTCAGAAGCTCCATTACGCACATTACTCAATGAGGCTAACGTTTTCTTATGTCATTTAATTGACAATCAGTATGACATGATGACACATAAAGCTAAGTCTATACGTGTACACACTTTTCAGACTGACAAAAGGAGAAAAATTCGCATGACTCATCTCGAATTTATTCTCGAAATCTGTTTCAAATTTTGAAAATTAAATCTAGCAATGGGTACGAGGTGTTTTGACAACTGTTGCGGCTAAAACACAAACACGCATTTCACTAAAGAAATAGGTCAGCTCTAGCAGTGAATTGTTGAGTAATAATTCACTGTTTGGAGGTCAGTTGTAAAGTAGATTATATCACTAGAGCGGAGCGCGAGTGATATAATCTACTAACAACTGACCGACAAACAGTGAATTATTACTCAACATTTCAATGCTAGAGCTGACCTATTTCGATTCTAACACTTAAAAATGCTGAAAAAGTACTCTTTTCATTCAAACTCTCTCAACCTTCCTGCCTGCGCGCTCATGCTTCCGTCAATTTTCTTAACTATATCTAGGGTAATTGTACGTTTTTATGGTGATTTTAGAAAGAAAAAGTGACGTTACACCGTCTAACGCCTCGAAACGTCACAAAATTACGTCAGTAATGCCAGTGACGTCAGCATTTTCACTCGCGCACTCCGAAGCAGTGAATTGTTGCAGGATAAAACACGGAAACTTTCCATTGCTTCTATAGGCGCACTGTGTTAAAATGTAAATCAAAAACAAACGTGCTCATTTTGTGAAATTTAATAGCAAAACTTGTGAAATTAACGCGGTAAAAGTAAATTTAAAGGGTAACTACACTTCAGGAACTGACTGAATCAGATCCCAAACTCCTTTTTTTATGAGAGGACCAGTCTCTATAAGGCCGTTTTCATGGCTAAAACCGATTTTCTTTAAAACTTTGTATACTTTAACTGACATGAATTGACAGTCTTCTCGTGCAATACCAGATTGTTTGGTTCATTGGTTTTCGCTGTATGCACGATTTAAGTGGGTGGGGTAATTCCACCCCATTAAAAGTATAGTTACAAAAATGCTATTTTTTCTATTCCAAGTTCATACTTCAAAATGATGGTTACAATAGGAAAAGTACACTTCTGGACTTAAAAGATGATGATAATATTGTTCTGAAATTCATACCAGAATAGAGTTTATTTTCGCTTGTAAGATGTACCCCAATTTCAGCATTTTTTTGTTCTCCGACTTTACGAAAAACCACAACACGTTCACAGTTTTCAAGATTTTTAAAAAATCTAATGGTATTATTATGTTGATATAATAGTCATGGCAGGTATATGTCAGAATTTATTTTATGATCATTAATATGAGAGTTATCTCCCCACGAAATTTGATTTTGTCCGTTTTTCAATATCAGCATGCATTTGTCATTCCATAGTACTCCAAACTCCATTTGGAAGTTAATAACACCTTTTGATGCATATATTTGTTAATTTTTGTAGGCAATGGAGATACTTTTGCATGTGACGATGTCATATTTTATGTAATTTTGAAAAAAGGATGCCTCTCATCTGGAAAATTAACAAATTGCCAATGACTTACAAGCAGGGTTTGGTTAGTTTTGCAACCTCATTAAACCTATGCTAAATGCTTAAATTAAAGTCCTTATGGCCCATTCGTGTTTTTACGCTGGTTATTATTCATCTTCTTTAGAATCGCTAGACGTACTCCATGTGTCAACAGCAGCATCTTTTACATAATCAATGTGCATCTTGCTCGGTTTGGCTTCACTGTTTTCTGTTTCGTTGCGGTAATATCCTAAATACCAAAGCACTGAAGCCACATGTGCACAACACCCAACGGTGCGAGCACCACTTCTGCACCCACAATACCATCCAGTGATTGGGTTCAGCCCTTGAGTGTATTCAACCCACAAGTTATATGTTTTATTTGATGTGTGACGCGAACGTATCTGTGCTTTGAGAACACCGTCATCTTCTTTTTGTGCCATTATCTTATATGAAAAAATATAAAAATTACCGAACACATGTTAAACTCTAATGTCGAAGACATTACCGATTGGTTTGAAGAAGAAGACGATCTCGTCGTAGACCGTGGCTTCAGGGATGCTGTTGATATATCGAAAGATTTTGGGATCAATGCTCAAATGCCTCACTTCCTTAACAAATCCCCAAAACAACATACCACTGAAGAGGCAAATGAGTCTAGGCTCGTTACAAAGGTAAGATGGGTTGTGTTGTTGAATCAGCCAATGGCAGGATTAACAAGAGCTCCGCAAGCGGGGCAATATACGCCCGTTTCTGAATGTTTTTTTTTGCACGATTTCATCCTTGTCTACATTGCTATCAAGTTTATCAAGACATTCCAAACATTAAGGTTCTCAAAAAAAAGCCTTAAAAAGTAATCAAAGGGATGTAACGAAAGAAAAATAAGGAAGGGGAAGCAATTATTCTTTTATTAGACATACTGTCTCAACCTAATACACATTGTTTTAAAAAAAGTTTCGTCAAGATATTCCATTCGGTTACCTAGTTATGACTTGCCCAAGAATAGCCGTAGAAATTAATCAAAGGGATGTAACTCCATAAATAAGGAAGGGGGAGCAATTATTCTTATATAAGACACACAGCCTCAACCTAATACACATTGCTATAAATTTTCATCAAGATATTCCATATGGTTGCCTACTTATCGCTTGCATAAGAATAGCCCTAGAAAATATTCAAAGGGAGGTTACTCCAAAAATAAGTAAGGAGAGGCAATCGTTCTTATATGTGACATATTGTGTCAACCTAATATACATCACTATCAAGTTTCATCACAATAGTCCAAAGGGTTAGTTAGATATGAGGTGTACAAATATAGTCTGACAAAATAATCAAAGGGAGGTAACTCAAAATCTAAGTCAAGGGGAGTAACCATTCTTGTACTAGACATGTTGTCTTAACCTCATATACATTGTTATAAAGTTTCATCATGATATTCCAAAGAGTAACCAAGTTATGGAATGCTAAAGATTTGCCATACAAACTGCCATAGACGAGTTTTTTCAAGGGCTGTAACTCCGCTAAAAATCATCGGAGCAAAATTCCCGTATAATATGCGCTAGTCCACATCGTAGTCTTACTGTTTACAAAGTTTCAGCTTAATTGGATGAAAACTATAGGAGGAGTTATCCGGAAACGAACACCCCAAAAATTCTAAGTAAAGGGCTGTAACTCCGCTAAAATTCATTGGAGCGTAACCTCGAAACGATATGCGCTGGTCCACCTCATAGTCTTACTATATACCAAGTTTCAGCTCGATCGGATGTAAACTGTAGGAGGAGTTATCCGGAAACGAAAAGTTTACGCCGGACGGACGGACGGACAGACGGACGGACGGACGGACGCCAGCGCCATAACAATATACGTTCCGTTTACAAACGGGCGTATAAAAAGTGGAAGGCCCTCAGCAACACTATGCCCAACAGCCAAATACCATATGTTGGAGACTATGTAAGAATAGTATGCTCTTTGTGTAATGCATTTAGACCTCCTTTGGTAACGAGCACAGATTCAGATAAAAGTCATTGCCAGACGTATGATGGCTCTAGCAAAAATCCTACACGGATGAACACTTTGATGAAAAGGGATCATATGAGATAATGGCACACAAAGAAGATGACGGTGTTCTCAAAGCACAGATACGTTCTCGTCACACATCAAATAAAACATATAACTTGTGGGTTGAATACACTCAAGGGCTGAATCCAATCACTGGATGGTATTGTGGGTGCAGAAGTTGTGCTCGCACCGTTGGGTGTTGTGCACATGTGGCTTCAGTGCTTTGGTATTTAGGATATTACCGCAACGAAACAGAAAACAGTGAAGCCAAACCGAGCAAGATGCACATTGATTATATAAAAGATGTGGTGTTGACATATGGAGTACGTCTAGCGATTCTGAAGAAGATGAATAATAACCAGCGTAAAAACACGAATGGGCCATATGGACTTTAATTTAAGCATTTAGCATAAGTTTAATGAGGTTGCAAAACTAAGCAAACCCTGCTTGTAAGTCATTGGCAATTTGTTAATTTTCCAGATGCGAAGTATCCTTTTTCCAAAATTACATAAAATGTGACATCGTCACATGCAAAAGTAACTCCATTGCCTACAAAAATTAACAAATATTTGCATCAAAAGGTGTTATTAACTTCCAAATGGAGTTTGGATTACTATGGAATGACAAATGCATGCTGATATTGAAAAACGGACAAAATCAAATTTCGTGGGGAAATAACTCTCATATTAATGATCATAAAATAAATTCTGACATATGCCTGCAATGACTATTATATCAACATAATAATAGCAAAAGATTTTTAAAAAATCTTGAAAACTGTGAACGTGTTGTGGTTTTTCGTAAAGTCGGAGAACAAAAAATACTGAAATTGGGGTACATCTTACAAGCGAAAATAAACTCTATTCTGGTATGAATTTCAGAACAATATTATCATCATCGTTTAAGTCCAGAAGTGTACTTTTCCTATTGCAACCACCATTTTGAAGCATGAACTTGGAATAGAAAAAATAGCATTTTTGTAACTATACTTTTAATGGGGTGGAATTACCCCACCCACTTAAATCGTGCATACAGCGAAAACCAGTAAACCAAATAATCTGGTATTGCACCATAAGACAGTCAATACATATCAGTTAAAGTATACAAAGTTTAAAGAAAATCGGTTTTAGCCATGAAAACGGCCTTATAGAGACTTGTCCAAATTTACAAGGTAAACTAACCGGTTCTGTACCATTTTACCATAAAACCTTGAATGATCAGCGATTGACCTAACAAGTAAATTTATATTTCGTATAAGGACCACATGACCAATGAGGAGGTCCGTAGAAAGATCCAAGCAGCCACTGGAGAATATGATGAGCTGACCACGGTCAGAACAACAGAAACTAAAGTGGTTTGGCCACGTATCAAGGTCTTCTGGTTTAGCAATGGCCATTCTACAGGGCACAGTGAGAGGAAAAAGAAGAATAGGTAGACAGAAGAAGAGATGGGAAGACATTATTAAAGAGTGGACAGGGATTGACTAGGACAGTTGAAAACAAGACAAGGTGGAAAGATATTGGAATGAAGTCATCTGTTGTGGTGCCCCAATGATCTCGCAAGGTTATGGGAAAGAATACAATAGAAATTCAACATAGGAGATGAAAGTTAAATAACTACATATATTCATAATGTTACTCAATACACAGTTCCGAGCCACACCCAGAATGTCACACAAAATCACATGATATCGTAAATCTGGCCAATGCAACGACAACTTAGCACGTGACATAGTCTCACAAACAAATCGCACGTGGTCAATACCAACATAAGTCCGTGATTTTACCTTTCAGTTAATGAAGGGATGTACACCTGTTTAAAGAAAACAAACTAACACCACTTTTGAATAAATTTACCCTGCTTTGCAAGAACAGAACGCATCGGAAATGCATGATGCACCAACTGCCATGTGTAGGCCATGAGGGGGCTGATTCTTTGCCATAGATCGCCAACATTTAGCAGGCACTTGCATTTGTCATTTGTTTTTCCGCCATCTTTGTGTAAGCTTGTGAGACGTAGTAACAGTAACTAAGCAGGCGGAGCTTAGCGGCTATTCTCGGAACTGTGTATTATGATTTATCAGGTGCCCGCAAACGCAATGTCGCGACAAGTCTTTCAGTTTCTGCTAATATATGTATTTCCTTTTTGTGCGTATTAAATGACAGTTTATTCGAATGGTTAAGATTTATCCAACTACACATACATAACAAGTAACGAAGTTCTAATATACCCAGGTATCCGCTAGTGCAATGTGGCTCCAAGGCTTAATGTTTTTGTTACGCATGTGGCTCCAAGGCTTAATGTTTATGTTATCCATGTGGCTCCAAGGCTTAATGACCACACCTCAATTTTGGGGTCCATATCTATGTATCCTAAATATTCCGGAATTGTCGATGTTAAAAGGACTTACGAGTTCAGACTTATGATTTGAGTAGTTTGCCACTTTGTTTCATTTTGATATATATCCGGTAAAATTTCTAAATTATTCTAAAACAAAGACTGACTTATCATAGCGACATGAATCTTAACGGAGTTTGGCTTCCATTCTTTTGAGTTGATTTGGCTTTTTGCGGGTACTTGCTGCATCGGACATCTCTTTTCTGATGCCCTGCCTGTTGCCTTTCTCGAGATGCAGGGGTTTAGGTGGCTCGATGTGGGACGAATGCGCCCGCGGATTAATACATAGGCGTCTCTTATCTGATGTCTGCTGCTAATGTGTCCCGCGGAATACGACAGTAAGTGTGACTCGGAGGGGGGTGCTCGTTGCCTGCTGAGACCTGCCATCATATCTTTTCCTTCAAACCTTTCGGGTTTAGCGACACTGAAGAAGTTAACTACAGAAACGCGCGTCTGTCGCACTACATTTGGTAAGAATGCGTTTATATTATGCATGTGGCTACTAGGTTTAATGCTTTTGTTATGCATGTGGCTCCAATTCTTAATGTTTTTGTTACGCATGTATTTCCGCTTTGTCCGTTTTAAACGGCTATTGCTTAGAAGTGTTCCAGATCATTGCCTGTCTTTTTAATGTACATTGTTTGGCCATGAGTGACTGATGGGTGTCTTTGATAAGGCTTATATAGCTGAAACTTCGAAGTATGACCCATGCTCCCTCTTTCAAATGTGTTCTCTGTTCTTAAAGGAACTATGGAAATTACAAGCAAGGTTTTCCGGATTTTTATAGCAGTGCTGTTTTTTATAACAACAGCTGAATAGAAGAGATTGATTTGCGAACTATTTTTCGGGCGCCATTTTGATAGCCAACACAAACGGCGATTCAAGATCAAATACTCGCTTATCTTTTTTTTTGGTGTGTGTGTGGGGTGAGGGGGGGTGGGGGGGGGGGGGTAATTACGGAAAGACGCCATAACAGCTATACTTGGGAAGACTTACTAACCGTACCTTAAACCTATAAAAGGATGTTATAATCTGATACGTCGTAACAACAAATAATATTTTGTTCATTTGCAATATAGTATGACATCAAATAAACGTACCATCGATTGTTTCTGATGTGGCTTTTATTGTGGCTGTTGTCGTTATTGATGTTCTTCCTGTAGAGCTGGTGGCTGTGGATGTAATCGTTGAAGACTTCGTTGTTACAGGTGCTGTTACTGAGTGTGTTTTTGTAGTAGCTGTTGCAGTAGAAGTGGTCGATGTGGATGTTCTAATAGATGATGTCGTTGTGGATGTAGACGTAGAGGTAGTCGTTGTTAAAGGTGCTGTTACAGAGTGTGTTGTTGTAGTAGGTGTTGCAGTAGAAGTGGTCGAAGTAGATGTCATCATTGATGATGTCGTTGTGGATGTGGATGTAGAGGTAGTCATACAGGGCGTTTTCTTTGGAACTGCTGGACAATTTATCACCACATTTGCAGAGCTAGCCGAAGCTATATACAATGAAACGAGAAGTAAAATTGATGCCTTGTAGCACAAAGATTAAAGAATTTAATCTATTAGTAAGTATTACAGGTAATTATGTAAACATGATTACGGCGCACATACAAATAATACTGGAAAAAAATATACGCTAATTATAATAAATTGCATAATCTATATTTATCATATGACGTCACATCTGAGAGTGTAATAAAGCCATGCATTAAAAACGATAATCAACTACTGGATTAAATATGATAATTACGTCATAACCAGTGGGAACGCGTATCCATGGCGGAGTGATATTTTTAAACAGATAGCAATGAAAAAACATTCTTAATTTCTGAGATTCAGATTCAATTGACGAACATGTCGCAATTTCAGTGATGCTTTGTCGGCGAATCAAACTAACAAAAAAAAACAAAACAAATAAAAAGCTTAGTTGTCCAGCAAACCAGAATACTTGATTAAATATATGGCAAAGGCTCAGGACTTTGTAATCCATTCTTTAAGTTATAATGGTAAGATATATTCATGATCAAAGAAGAAATATAATGCGCCAATATGTGGAGAACCAAAATGGAGTTATTCTTTATCATTTCTCTTCAAGTAAAATGTACATTTCTATGCTGTGGTGTCTCATCACAGTTGCTTTTGATCAAAAATGAAATAAAAATTTCAACAAATTTCAAATAACGAATTTCTACTATATAGGTATTGTAAATGTATAAAGCTCTGATTAAATTATTATATGCACATGCAGTCTGACCTTGGCCTTCAGTGTTTTCCATATAAGTATAAACAAATATATATCCAAAATAAATTATAACATATTTACATAATAAGAAAAAAATTCTGGAGACATTTCCACAATTGATAGTTTTATTGTATGATTTTACAAAAAAAAACAGTTGGGGCATGATAGCAATTCTGGGAATTCTGTCTTATTCAGCCATAAAGACATTTGTTGTTATCCATTATTAGAACCATCTATGATATTGCCGGGTCCTAAATTAAAAAAATGTTTGTTTCCGTTTCCTACCTACCCAGCAATTTACCCCTCTACCAAAAAAATTTCATGGCCTCAGTATTTGTTTTTTTTTCTTTTGTGTTTTTTCTTGTAATCTGGGTATCCAATTCAACTTGTTCATTAGTTTTATGCATATGCAACAACAACAACAAAATAAATGCTACCTACCTACCCAACTCTAAAACCTCCCAATAGGAAGCCGCAAAACAAATATTTTTAAGCATGGCCTGAAGTGCTTCTAATGAGAGGACACAACAGGTGTTAATATGAAGCCCATTAATGCTAGTGCAACATTTATGGTGGAACTGTGTTAATTTTTCTTTCTTACATAGTCTGACATGTAGAAGGACAAACAGCATTATGCAACATTCCACATAAAGTGCAGGGTCCGGCAGTTAGCAGGGTATGGCCTATTCATTTGTTTTGTGCATGGACACTTATAATGATCCAAAAAAATCCTAACATAATAAAGTCCTTAATATTTGGCCAATAAAATCCTCTGTGAAAATGCTTTTTAATAGGTGTGTGTGTGTTGGGGGTTGGGGAGAGGGAGAGATAGACAGGAAGGGGCTACCTTTCATTCAACTGCACTAATGTCTGTCATCAAGATTTTCTCTCTAGTTCTCTAGTAACTTAATAACTGATTGGTAATTACAAGTTTCTTTGCTGTGGTCAGAAGCTGCAAACATTAAAGTTGGATTAAATAAATCAGGAAATATAAAATATTTTTTTTTATTTTTCAGTTTATGGTATCATTTCTATATCTATTTCACCCACAAATGGTGTACCCAAAATGTGCAGGTATTTAGGCAAATAGTGCAGACCCAGATCAGACTGCTCCTGGACCTACACTGGTTGGTCAGACCTGTTTGTCTTACTACACTAGCATGCAGGGTGATCAGGGTAAATTTGCTATTCAAAGAAAATGGCTGTCCAAAGTAACCATTTTATTCTTTCTTTTTTTCTTTCTTTCTCTTTTTTTCTTTTTTTTGGGGGGAGGGGGGGGGATAGGGAGTATTTTGGTGGGTGGGTAGGCAGTTGCAAATACATTGGCCTACCTACCCACCTAAAGTGCAGGGTTTAGCAGTTAGCCGTCAATCTGTGAATGAGGTCTGATCTTCATCATGTTATCGAATCAATCTCACTAAAACTTGTTCAAATCTCACAAAATGTAGTCTGGAACAATGACACATCTGCAGTTGTAGCTCAGCTGGTTGTACAAGGTTTGACCGTCGCACCAGGTGGTTGTGAGTGTTGGGGAAGGTATGCACAGGAGTGTGTGTGGAGGGAGTGGTGTGGTTGAGGGTGAAGGCGTGGTTGTCAGCCATCAAAATCGTATTTATAGAAACACGTAGACACTTACATTGCACTGTTAGTCATTCTATCCTTTCTTCTTTTAATCTTTGATAATACAAAACATTCAACATAGTCTAAGACTTGCACGCGTTTGGAATTTCCACCTTCCAATATTGATTGATTTCTCCGTCACCAGACCTTCTCCCAATATATTGCCTCACAATTAGGACGACAAGCATTCCAGCTATGAAAATTTTACAATGTTCTCGGAATCGTTTTGTGGGACAATTTTTTTTGCAAAATAATATATCGTAGGGTTTAGGGGTCTTCGGTTTATACGAAATGGGTGCATCAGATTGTGTCCATTATTTTCTATTTAAGGAACTTTAAATGAGTTCAAGCTCACAATAATAGCCAAAATATTTCCCTGATTCGTGTTCCTAGTAGTTTCAGTCATCGTAGTAACAATAACAAGTGGCATAATTAGGTGCAGTTTTTACTGAATTTTAGTCGCCACTTTGTTTGGGATTACTTTTTTGTGCGTAGACGACCGTTCAGAAAATGAATTACTCAAATGTGATGAGTCTGCGTTCCAACTGAACGTTATGCGTTGACGTCCGTAAAAACGTTGCGTTTTCTAATGGCAAAATCGCGACGTTTTAGTGCAAAATTTGCTAATTTTAGTGTCACATGAGCAACAAAATCTTGTATTCGTGTCCCTGCATTATTGAATTTATTAAACTCGGGGAAAACCGATTAGATGCTCGGTATAGCTCGCGTCTTATCTTTTTCCCAAACTCAATTAATAAATCCTATACTACCAAAGGACTCATGTAATATCCTCTATGTAAGAGATGTGAAGCCAATAATCAGGAACTGACACAATCAATTTCTACATCCTGCCACACAAACAAAACGGGAAAAGACAACAACAGAGACTGTTATGTACGGTACATCAGAGACAACAACAAGAGGCTAGCTGAACAAGGACTACGTTTATTTGCATAAAGCTGGCTCTTATATAGCTACTAAGAATATACACATTAAAGTATGATAAGCCCTAACAGTGTATAACTTTCTGTAAGATGGTTAACCTAAAATACATAACATCTTCCCTTTTTTCAAAGAAAAGAAACCATGAAACTAATCTATCTTTAAATTCGGCCTAATTCAATGTTGAAATAAATATCAGCTGATAACACCTTACAGAAAACATTATTGGTGTAATAACTGTCATTCCACTAATTTCTGTTATCTAAACAATAAACCATGAAGGCGTTGCAGTTAATGGTCACTTTAGAAGCATCAACTGTAACTGATAGCAGACTTGATATCTGTAATAATAACAGTTCCCAGGGATAAGTTTCAATTAATGAAGTACAGTCCCGATAAGAGTCTATCAACTTCAGATAATTGTCTTAGTGGAGTTCTCTTTACCGTATTATTCCAGATTAATCTGTTAAAATCTCGAAATGTTCTATTCTGGATTTTACTTATTAAAAGTGTTTTAAATCATATTTAAGCATATAAGATTAAAGCACATAAGCTAAGAAACACACAAAAACATTTAGCACACAAAATATATGAAATATATTGCTAAAATGTAAATGAAAATTTCTCATCAGTTTAAAATTTTGGTAATCTTCTGCAAGTCTACGATTTTCTGAGTCATACTTTCAAGCGGTATTTGCACTATAATCCAAATTTTACTGAAAATTAAGAATAGAAATAGAAAATATTATTATTCCAAAACACTTTGAATTAATTTTTAAGCACTTAGTAAATCCAAACTTTAGAATAAAACTGAAGAATTTTAGTAATATATCCAAAACACAAATACTTAATGAATACTGACACAAATAATAACTAATTATGGACACTTCCTATGTTACAGCCCTTAAACACATTTTTATGATCATTTAGGTCTCACTGTAACGAATAGGAGGTTTGCTGATTCTGCCAGATCTCGTCTTGTACGGAGATTTCACAGTAACTTCTGGCAGTTTGACTTTCAATTCAGGCAATTGTGACGTTTCTTCCTGTTGTGTTGTAGGTGTTGCCTGATTTTGATAGCTTGCTGGTTTATTCGTAGAACTGTCCCTGTGCGTTGGAACGATTATTTCCCCTTCACTTTCCTCTTGTAAGGGTACCGATTTTGTTGGTTTCAAATGCTTACGATTTCTCCGGTATTTCCGTCCGTCCGGCGTTTGTACAACATACGATCTTGGAGACTCATGTTTTCGCTCAACTGTCCCGTGTTTCCATTGATTTTCATGTCTCATTACAACATTTTCACCCGATTTTAACGGCTTAAGGTCTTCTTTGCTAGCATGTTTATCATAATAATGTTTTTGCTTTAGTTGTCTTCGTTTGAGATTTTTCCTGATCTCATCAGAACGATGAGGTTTCAACAGCGGCGTTGCTGTTGGCAAACTGGTTTTCAAACGACGTCCCAGAAACATCTGCGCTGGCGATAAGCCTGTGTCATCTATCGGAGAATTACGATAGTCTAGTATCGCCATATAAGGATCATTGGCTTTCTTCAGTAGATTTTTAATGGTCCTTATTGTTCTTTCAATTTGGCCATTGCTCGAAGCAAATCCTGGTGATGAGGTAACTCTTGAAAAGTCATATTCATGTGCGAACTTTCGAAATTCTGCACTGGCAAATTGTGGTCCGTTGTCACTCATAACTTCATCAGGTATTCCATATTTAGAAAACTGACCTTTCATGTACTGTATGACATTTCTAGATGATAAATTGTCAAGTTTATTGATTTCTGGCCATTTTGAAAAATAGTCCACAGATATTAGATAATGTTGTCCTTTGAATTCGAATAAATCTACCCCTACTTTACTCCACGGCCTGTCTGGAATTTCAGTGGGTATTAACGGTTCTTTTGGATTCTGTGGCTGATTTACTGCACAAATTGCGCATTGCGAAACTTTTTCTTCAATGTCGCTGTTCATTGACGGCCAAAAACAACACTTCACGTGCCCTGGATTTGCACTTCACCATTCCAAGATGAGAAGCATGTATTTTTTCAAGCATTTCATTTCGTAAGGCTTTAGGAATCATTAACTTTAATCCCTTGAACATTAATCCGTCAATACTGCTAATTTCATCTCTATAGTTCCAGTATGTTTTCAGCTCAGGATGTAGTTGGTCTTTCGTTTCAGGCCAACCTCTAATCGTGACATCTTGTAACAATGTCATTTCTCTGTCTTCCATTGTCGCGCGTTTTATTTCTTCACGTTTTCTCGGTGAAACCGACAAATATGACAGCAAGTGGATTTCGTTTACAGTCATGTCCTCCACTAGCGCGTCATTTGTCTCTTCTAAATAGAATCTAGACAGATAATCGGCCAAAAACATTGATTTTCCAGGCTTGAACACAATTTCCAAGTCATATTTCTGTAACTGGAACATGAAATTTTGTAGTCTAGCCGGCATTTCGTGTATTCCTTTCTTGAATATCGATTGTAGCGGCTTGTGATCCGATTCTACGACCACTTTTTGTCCATATATGTACTGATGAAACTTTTTACATCCAAACACAATAGCCAATGTTTCTTTCTCGATTTGCGAATATCTCTGCTGTGTTTCCGTTAAAGCAGATGATGCATACGCGATCGGTTTGCCCTCTTGTACGATGGCTGCGCCAAGTCCTTTGGAGCTACTGTCCACCGTAAGCACTATTGGCTTTGTTTCATCAAAATACGCTAGCACTGGCGCATTTGTACACATTTTTCTCAATGTTTGGAAACTTTTTTCCTGTTCATTCTCCCAATGCCACTCTACTTCCTTATGAAGAAGTTGTCTCAATGGAGCTGATACGTCCGACATATTTGGTAGAAATTTTGCTAGGTACTGAACAAAACCAAGAAATGTCTGCAATTCTTTCTTGTTTGTAGGCGCTTTCATTTGCTCTACGGCTCTCAATTTATCAGGATCAGGTTTGAGTCCCTCCGAACTTAATGTATGTCCTACATACGTAATTTCTGATTTCCTGAATTCACACTTACTTGGAGAAAGCTTCAAATTATATTCCCTAGCTTTGTCTAAAACTCTTTTGAGCCTTTGGTCATGCTCTGCCATTGTTCTGCCCCATATTAAAATATCATCCATGATGACTTCTGTACCTTCTATATCTTCAATCATTTGCGACATAATTGACTGATACAATTCACTTGCACATTTTACTCCAAATGGTAATCTGAGGTAGCGATATCTTCCGAATGGAGTATTGAAGGTACATAACTTCGAACTTTGGTCATCCAACTGGAGTTGCCAAAACCCTGACGTAGCATCGAGCTTAGAAAATATCTTGGCATTCGGGATTCTTGATACGACTTCATCAATTGTCAATAACGGAAAATGTTGTCGCTTGATGGCCTTATTCAGATCTCTTGGGTCAATACAAATTCTTATGGACCCATTTGGCTTAGTTACAACAACCATACTGTTGACCCAGCTTGTAGGATTTTTTACACGTTTGATGATCCCTTCTTTGACCATTCGTGACAGCTCATGTTTTACTTTGTCTCTCATGGAAACCGGTATGCGCCTAGGTGGATGTATGACTGGTGTAATAGAAGAGTCAATATGAATTTTATGTTTACCTGGTAAGCATCCGATACCTTTGAATACATCAGAATATTCCCTTTTTATGTCACTGTTATTATAGTTTGGCACTGGAGTATCCAATTTATACATACGCTGAATTAGTCCTACCTGTTGGCTAGTCTCTGAGCCTAGAATTGTTGGAGCATTCTGTTCAATAACTTGAAATTCAATGTCAAACATGTCATTTTTGAATTTACATGGTAATTTCACGGATCCTATTGGCTTGATTGAATGTCCACTGTATGATCGTAGTTTTGATTGAGTCTTTTTCAGTGCTGTCTTGATTTTCAATTTGTTAAGAATATTTTGACTTATAACATTGCACCTGGCTCCTGTGTCGATTTGCATCTGAACGTCCTGGTCAAAAATTGAACTGCTTACCATCCACTCATCTGATATTTTGTTAATTTCCATTTCATCAAAAAGCATAGACACATACAGATCATTTTCGTAAAACCTGTCATCATCACTCTCCTCACTGCTGGAATAGCCATAATTATCCAATTGATTGACACCTCTCTGTTGCGTTTTACTTTTGCCTTTTCGCGACAAACACATTCGCGCAAAATGATTCATCTTGTGGCAAAAGTTACATTCTTTTCCTTGTGCAGGACACTGCTGACTGTCTGTGTGATCATATCCACATTTTTTACATTTTATTTTCTTCTTTTCAGCTTTTGATTTATCAGATTTTGACTTGTCACCCTGCTTTTTCTGTCCGAATTTAGACTTGCTTTGTTTTGATGGACGCTGCTTTCTTGAAGTTTTCTGTTTGACAACGCACACATTTGGATCTTCACCAGAATTCATGGTCTTTAATTGTTTTTGTGAAAGTTCATAGGTTCTCGCAATATCCATACATTTTTCTAATGTTAACTCGTTTCCTTGATTTATTAATTTTTCTCTGACTTTTGTTGATTTAACACCAAACACGATATGGTCCCTGATCATTTCATCCTCAACTCCTGCCTGATATCCGCGTTCTTTGAATAACACTTTTAAGTCAGTTACAAAATGTTCAAACGATTCTTCCGATTCCTGAACTCTGGATTTAAATTGATACCTTGAATAGATATTGTTAGATTTTGGTTTGCAATAATTTTCAAATTTCTCAAAATGTACAGCAAGTTGTTTCTTTTGATCGGCTGTTAAATCCCATGTTGAATAAATATTTCTTCCTTTCTCGCCAGACCAAATCATTAAATAGTTGCACTTTTCTTCTTCTGATTTTCCTTTCAGAGGTCCGCCAAACATAAATTCACAATGTCCCTTGAATGATTTAAAAGCTGCTGGTAAATCCTTTGCCTCCCAGTCAATTTTCGGATATTTCACTGTTTTGTCATCCATTTTTATCCTTTTCTTTTCTTTTTACAAAAAGAAAGTTGACAATTTAAATCTATCTTTTCACAATAGACTAACTATCATTTTATTTATCGTGGACGCAAGTGCGCTCTATCTGACACCATGTTATGTACGGTACATCAGAGACAACAACAAGAGGCTAGCTGAACAAGGACTACGTTTATTTGCATAAAGCTGGCTCTTATATAGCTACTAAGAATATACACATTAAAGTATGATAAGCCCTAACAGTGTATAACTTTCTGTAAGATGGTTAACCTAAAATACATAACAGAGACGGCACACAAAACTAAACAAAAAAAAGCAAAAAAAAAAAAAAAAAAAAAAAAAAAAAGGGAGATTAGGTCACTCCCAGCAGATGATCATCCTAACTACCAAGAGTAATAGAAAAGTAAATCGACAGGCAATGATCAGGAATTAATACAATCAAATCCCCCATCCCGCTCTTAAAACCAAAAGGGAAAGAAACACACACACACAGACACACACACACACACACACACACACACACGCACACACACACACAAAATCGACAAAAGTTCATGAAAGACACGAACAGCTCTTTCCCAAACAGTTGGTCATTCAGCTACCCTAACTTAAAACTGCAGCATCATCTATTTGTACCTATTTATCTACGAGGATCGTCCAAAAAGTTCTGTCACTGGACTCATATCTTTGCTCACAGACGTGATAGCTTACCACGGTTTGCAACAATCAAAAGAACAATCTTTTATCTCTATACTGATATCAGGTAAACGGTGAAAACATGCCATCTGATTTAGTTATAAGATCAGATACAGACCTTATATTTGACACTGGCCTATTTTCACGATTTTTGTTTTTCTACTGGCTTGCTTCATGCTGCATATCTCGTCAACTACATATCGCAGGATTCTTAAATTTTCAGGGTTGCTGTCTGTTGCATTTTGTGGGACACTACGTAAAAATCAGCGACTTTTGTCGATTATATGCGATGCAAAATATTGATCTATGAAATATGGTGAAATTCACAGTCACGTGATTTTCAAGGACCCACTGTGCCTTCATTGTAAGGATCTTTTCGGAAATTTTGATTGAGAACACATTGTCATGATCTACTGCAGTCAAGATATGCTTTAGAAATTGAAATATTATATGTTTATGAAGCTTTTGAACTTAGAGCATGACCTAGTCGATTTTCCTATGGCGTTGTTTGCATAAAGTTGAAGTTACGAAATGCTGTAAACTCTTTAAAATGGACATAATCACTTGGGGATTTTTTTGTTGTGATTATTAGCACCTGAGATATCGTAGGCACCGGGCAGCGATAATAGACATCCCTTCATTGATTATTGCCGGAGTTGCATCTACAAATTTGCCAGTAGGGTGAGGGTACCCTTCTTTGATGCAGATTGTGAATGTTATGTCATTGATACAAGAATCAGTTTTTTTACAGCTATGTGATAAAAAACAGGGTTTCTGAATGGTTTTTATTTTAGGTGAATAGCACTTTTCGTTTTCGAGATATAAGCCAGTGACAGAACTTTTTAGATGACCCTCGTATTTTATATTTTAAATTACAAAACAAAACAAAACAGAAAGCAGAATGTGCACATATTCAGGTGACCAGATTGCTAGACGATTGACAAGAGGACATAAGAACATGTAACACAGAGGAACCACAACAGAAGTGCCGCCTTGGAACGGTCAGCAAAATTAGTGGAGGGGGGGGGGGGTGGGGGGCTTAAACTGTTAAATTCGGACAGCGGATAAATTCGGAACTATTGCAAACAATGAAATCACAGTTTGCCCAGTTAATCTTTTAAAATTCCAAACTATTGACATATAAAAGAAACAATGTCACTGTCCGAATTGACCTGCTGTCCGAATTTAGCTGACTTGGCCCTAAACATGCAGAAAGCCGAAAAACAATGACAACGATAGTGAACCACAACAGAAACACCACCTTAGAACTGTCAACAATTAGTTACTGGGGGCTTTAAACCGGATTTACATGCATATAGCCCTCACCCTGGACTCTGTTTCTTTCGCAAACATACACGTTATTCGGCCTGTGTGAAGGACATTTGATCCTTCAAAGGTTCAAAGTCCGTCAGTCATCAAGTAGTCAGTCTAATATAGGCCTAACAGACAATGTTTAAAGGCCCATTCCTTTATCAGCATGAACTATTTCATCGTGAGGTATCGATGGTTACAAGCTTCTCTCCATAGTTTAGCCACTGTAAATGACCGTGAATAACCAACTTTCAACAAATAAAATGTCTTTGACAGGTTTGACAAATGAATTGGGTCGTTTCAGTTGGCTACCTAAATGACCTACTTTCGATATCATGAACTTGAATAAAATGGTACAAATACAATGTACAGACTCTACGAAGAGTCCCATTCTGTCTTCCGCTTGAAATAGTTTATATTCCTTCACATGACGGTGAACCAGAAAAGAAAAATTGTACATTTATCTTGTGTATAAATTTCTCCTACCTTTTGACGGTTATTTGACTCAATATAAGCACACCAACCCAGATGTTTATAACCAAGGTTGATGAGCCTTTCATAGTGATTCTCGTTTACATGTTTTACTACTCGTAGGCCACTGGAGACTTAAAGCATTTGAAATTTATATCGAAGCAAAATTGACGTTGTTAGCTACAGGACGCCATTTAAAAAGCGATTTTTTATTCTAAATATTTCTTTTCCTTTATCCATATGTTTTAAGCTCGTCGGAAATAAAAAGACTAACCATAACCGAGAAATACCTTTAAAGCCTAGCCAGAATCTTCCCACAGCTGTCTGCTCAGAGTTTTGTAGCTGAACAGTTATGTAGTTGGTTGCTGTTTCTTTCATTGATATGCCTTGAAAGCTTTTGTCTGCACATGTAAGGTTCTGGACATCAGCTCCATCAGATATACTTAAACTTTGTTGTCCGCAAATCCCAGCCCTAATCAAAATGCAAAATACATTATGCAATTTGAGACTATCTGAAAATGTACCGTAAAACTATAAGTTATGGGAAAGATAGTAAACAGTGCAGACCCAGATCCGACTGTTTCTGCAAGAACATTCTGATCTTGGTCTACACTGTTTGTTATTCCATCTAAATCTTTTGGACGCATTACGGCTAAGTAAACGTACAATTTCATTAGGACAATTAGCCTATGATAATATTTTTTTCGATGTCACAGTTTTGATAGTTTTACGGTATAACTAAAATTCTGGATTGTTTCTCTTCGGAAGAAAGAACTAGACCAAGAAACAAAAACCAAAGAAGTCTGATTATTATGAGCAGAAATATAACGTGTAATCGAGTGAGTACCAGTTTGAGAAGACCTCTACAGAACTTCTCTAATCTCACGATAAGAAATATAGACTTAACCTACCCTTGGGTACTCGTAAAGCCTATTCTAGTGTATAATTGTTTGGTGACTACGTTAGTAAATGTTGTATTGCCCTGTCCTCTTCATCAGAAGAAGAGCGGGTTTGTGGCATTGCTGGCAGTCTACTTGTGTGGGTCAAGGTTTTGTGCTTGCACGTTTTACTTCTCTTCTTTATGTGCCATTGGAGGACGGTAATCTTGGCTGTGGCTTTCATAGCTTGTTTCTATACTGAAATTGTACTTATCTTCGGAGATAAAAAGTTGACAATAATTGCAATAAATCAAGAAGATCCTGAAATCCAGATTAATTATTCCTGATCCATATGTTATAAAGGGGCAGTTAGCATTAAAATCTTGAAATCAGGATTAATTCTGACAGCTTTCATAGATATTCTTTAAATATTTTAAGGGTCCATTATTTCACTAGTTGATTAGCTTCGCGTTAAACGTTAACTTCCGTCATATGCAAACAGGGAAAACAGATCAGCACGCGTTTCCGTTTGCACATGAACAATCTATGAAATCAAAGATTTCTAAAAGACCGAGAAAGGTTGACTCTGATCACTTAGCGCAAATGAACAAGCGATTTCGCTTGTGGCAAATAGAATCTTTCGAGACGATAAACTTACATTTGACATAAACTATCGAGTGAATCACGATCGAGCAGATAGAGCTCCGGGCTTCCAATCACTGATCGTGTGTTCGAGTCCAGCTGAGGACAAGATTCTGTCCGAACCTAAATAGACCTTCATAGTACAGAACCGTTCACAGTCACATTCCATCGTTCCGATATAACAGAAATACTGTTGAACAAGATGCAAATTTAAAGAGTAACAACACTTCAGGAACTGACTGAATCAGATCCAAAACCCTATCCCCAACATCAAACCCGGCATTTTATCTATCCATTTTACCGTCTTTGAACCTTCAGTATTCAAAGAACATGGACCCTATCATAAAAAAGATAGTATTATTACCTTGTGACCAAAACGCGGAGGATGCGCACATTTTGCTGAATAGCTTTTTAGAATATAGAACTTTAGATCAGGCCGTGTGGATGCGCAAGCGGGTCCGAATACTATTGTTTTATGTCCTTTGTCATGACATGCTTACAATGTACATGTAACTACATTTCTGTATAGCACACATCTCATTCGTTAACTTACGTTTCTGAAAGTTCCAAGTGCAATATATATATTTGTATTCTTGTGTCACAATCATCTACTTCCACAGAACAAGTGCAGTCAGTGTTGCTACTTGGAATAACAGCTGGATAGAAGGGGCTTGTAAAAAACTCTGTCTGTCCAGTATAATTACGGGACGTGGCACTACATACGTTGTGCAGAATGGATGCTGCAAGGAATGTAACAGAAGCAAGAGAAATCTTAAAAAAAAAGGTTATCGGCGCAGATTAAATGGAAGTGTTCTGTAATTTGTCTCTAGGTGAAGAGTTGACAATAACTTTCATGAATATGACACAAGTGAGCTATCTTGGTAGGCACCCACAACCATAATTTTGACATTTGGTAGTGAAAATAACCTATCTCAAAGTTGAGTTGTCCAATTTTGATTTCCGAAATGGACCGCGGGCAATCTTGAGATTGACCTGATTCCACAACAGTTACCAACATGATGCAATGGTTATTTGTGTGCATTAAACAGAAAGTAGTAATCGAGAGGAGATCTGAACTGACTCCCCCCCCCCCCCCCCCACCAAAAAAAACATAAAAAAAAACAGAGAAAGTTTTGAATATCTGCATCTGTTTTCGATAAAATTTTCATTGTAAATTTACAAACAAGAGAAACATTTTGAATTGACATCTGACAGAGTGCTAGTATTCACGCAGTGCAGTACAACGGGGATAAAACGAAGATTAAATATTCATTGACTTTTTGATATTATTGGCTAAATTTTGACATACACGTTATTTGACCAATGAAATCTTGCTAAATGTGGAACAAAGTGAAATTATACTCGTCAGCGCCGAGAAAAAGAAAAATTCTAAGTATTAGCACAGATGGGCCTAAGCAATCAGTGCAGACCTTGATCAAGCAGTCTGATCAGTGTCTACGTTGTTTGCCATTCCATCTGTATTTTTTGATGCATTGCATTGTCCTTAGGACAATTATGGTAATAATCTTTTAGATTCTTTTACACTAAAAGTCAATGCCAAGTAGCGCATCGCTGCAATTAGTTTAAACAATATTTTATTCGTCAAATTGCGTTTCTAAAAAAGAAACCCCTACACGTATGGTCACAAGAATATATATCATTATTGAAACAAAATTTAGAAATGATGCGCTTTGCAACGCATTTTGAAAGATACAACAAACAAATTACCACAAAATACATCTTCATAGTTTCAAATGGACTTAACAGTTAATCTAAGTAAAACCATCAACGGTGGTTTCTTTCTATTTTCTTGATCAGTTCAGGGAATTTAAGAGCACAGCTAAGTTTGATAAGAGGTAATGTCGCGTGACTGTAGACGAGAATTTTGTGTATAACTCACATTCAATACAGTAATAGTCCATGAGGAGGTACTGACTATACTGCCCATAAATGTCAAGATGATCGTCACCACAGGCATCGGCGGTGGTTGGGGCACTCTGAGCACCTGGATTTGTACATCGTTCCCTGCCTGAGCAGCCATTGAACCACGTATAAAAGGCTTCACCAAGCCTGAAATAGAAATGCTCATTATAAATGCTGTACACCTTTTTAATCTTTTACTGGGGTCTGGTAATTCTTGTAAATGTCACAGGGTAATGGTTAGGTATATCATACACTTGTACTGCCTTGCGGTACAAGCCGGCTTTTATAGCGACGTGGTAGAGTGCTCGACTGTATATCGAAAGGTCCCGGGTTCGATCCTCGGCCCGGGCGTGAGATTTTTAAAGAGTCCGTGACAAATGGCGCCCAACGTAAATGACCCGCATGTGCATTAGAACTCCTTAAGTCTCATTTCCAGTGATTCTTGTAACTCCTGAGAATTCGAGGACGAATTCAATATGGTGGGGGAGAATGCCACAGGGTAATGGTTAGGTATATCATACACTTGTACTGCCTTGTGGTACAAACCGGCTTTTATAGCGACGTGGTAGAGTGCTCGACCTTAGATCGAAAGACCCAGGATTCGATCCTCGGCCCGGGCGTGAGATTTTTTAAGAGTCCGTGACATATAGTAAAGAAATTGGGGTATTATGGCATCCTATGCGACATGACGTCTTTTATTTGTTCACTAGCTGCATACTGTTTCAAAACGAATGACGAAATAGAAGTTGGTAATCTAGTCAATTGATCCTACTCAACATAAAAGAATTTCACTTTTGCAAATTGGACTATGCGATTTACCGGACTGGTAATGACAATCTGGCTCCAGGTGCTAATGAATTCTATGGCATAATCATGCTTAAATGTTTAGGACATGAGGCCTCCATGAAAGGAGAAATTATTTCATTTTCATTTAAGTTCTCATTATGATTGTGCTAGTTGCATTTCCAAACAAAATTTCCAGCACTTTAGACCGACTAGACCTTGAGGGGGACAAGCCTGGTCGTTTAGTTTCAGTGAAATTCCCTTTGTGGATTTAAATGAGCCATGTAAACCCGGGTTCGAGCCCGCTGTAGGTAGGAATCTTTTCAATCGTAAACGGGGTACCATTGTATACAGCCTTTCATTATTATCCAACCATCGACCTGATGTGACTGAAATATTGTTTAAAAGGACGTAAAATCGCAATCCATCCATCCATCCATCCATCAATCCATCCATCGATCTAAACGGAAATTAGAACGCTGAAAAATGTTTCATGATGTTCACACCGCCTTCCTGAATAGGTTTACAGAAAAGTTTTGTATTTGAGGTAGAAATGTAATAAACAGAAACATTGGCGGGGCATGCTAACCATTATACCAGCAAAATAACACAAAAAGCTATAAACCATTTGAATAAGAAAATAAAATCGTTTTCGCCGTTTTGTTTAAAAATAAACACACATACTTTTTGCACATTTTCTATTTAAATTCATAATCTAGCATATGAATGCACTTTTCTTCCTGCAAATCATATAATCTACGATATAGGATATTTAAAACAAACTGGTAAAAAAATACAGTTATCTTGATAGTAACTATTATTTTTACATTTTTAATGGAAGAAAATCGAATCTTATAAAAAAAACTTCATGAAAAAATATAATCAATCGATTGAGCATGCTTATGCATATTATTCCAGTAAAACTTACAAATTATATGTAGCAGAATAAGAAGAAGAAAAGAAAAGTTACACCATTTCGTTTTCTGGCGAAACAATGTTGAGAAACTGTTCTATTAAGTAATTTTAAAGTTAATTCTCCTAAATGGCTGGTAGATTGGTTGATTAGTTGTTTCGGATTTTACTGTTTTAAGAATTTCAGTCCATATCGAGCCATCACCCGGGCAGAGGGAGAAGGAAAAGAAGAAAAGGAACAGATAGATCGAGAATAGAGGCAACCAAAGAAACCCGTAAAAAAACATATTATGCATCTGGGGTTTTCGCCGCTTATATTTTTATAAGCTAATCAATCCAAGTAAGAATGTGCATAGTGATAAAGATCGACTTCCGCCGATTTCTCATCAACGTCTCATGTACCTTAGCATGGCGTCTGATACTGCAGTTACGTGCATGAAACAGCAAATTTCAAAAACTCGTCCGCAAACTAAGACCATTTGACGAAAATTGACAGCCTAAAGTCATACCTATTCACATACTTCCACGTGGATATCACGCTGGTCATTCGGATAATAACTGTTGGCCCTCCAGCAAAGTCACACGAAGGATGATTCCAGAAAAAATGCTTTGAAACACGGCTGCTAAAAAAAACGTTACTGCATGAGCTACATTTTTCTCTGTTTGGACAACGCTGGATTTTACAATTAAAAACCAGACCCAGTTTCTTTACCATATTTTAAACACTTGTATTTGTTGGTGTCGTGTTTTCTCAGTCAGAAAAAAAATCGAAAGTAGTATACATATGACAGTTAGTAATCCGACTCAGAAGCAAACTTCGGGCCCATAAACGTCCGTGCATCCTTTCTATCAGTTTTCTGATGGTGACGCTTCAAGCATAAAGGTGGCAGAACGTATCTGCGAACAGCAACATTTCAAACCAGTCAGCCAGAGACTCTGTGCCTCTGTGCTCACACAGCCACACATCGGATGTGAGAAAAGCAAATGCTCAGATCATATACGGAAGAGGATATTGCATGCATGCATGCATGCGGGTTATCTTTGTATGTCAATGTCTTTGAAACAGTTTAGAAGTAGTTTATTTGCACGCTTGTGAAAAGGTACGCTTGTATTGTACAAACAGGGAAGACTCAGACTGTGCAGTCATGCCAGAGTCTACATTTTTGCATAAACTTTCTTAGATAATATATAAAAAGATGAAAAAGCCTGTAAAGTTGAGTAGTAACAGTATACACATGACTTAATATCCTTTTCAGATGACGCAAATATGTGAATCGCGGAAAAGAAACCTCTCAGCTTTTACTTAAATTTAGTACCGTGAGGTTGACTTCCACCCCGTTTGACTCTGATCAGACTGCATCCTGTTTACACAAGCCCGTGAGGTTTGAGGATGTAGTATGTACATTGAGATCTTTCTTGCGTATATGTGTTAGTGTCGAGGGGTGATAGATGGTAGACAAATGGCGGGAGGGGTTGTAGGTAGTGTGGGGGGAGATTTTTTTCTATCTTTTAGAGTTGGGGGTGGGGAGAGAGAGAGAGAGGGGGAGGAGGAGCAGATCGACTGAAGGGAGCTGTAATAATATGAGAGATGCACGATTTGGTCCTTGTATTTAACTTCGAAATTCTAACGCAACCTCGGTAATAATTGTTTTGGAAATGCAGAAATTTATTAGAAACTTTGGAAAGCTGTAATATTTAAATTTTAAGACTACAGTGAAACACTGAAAACCTTGTCCAGTGTAAATTTATGCGATATGATCAGTTTCAAATCGAGTCAGAATTACGTGGATGATAAGCTTGTTGTCACGCTGACTGATTTCGCACGCGCAGAACATGTATTAGAACACTAACCACACCCGTACACAAATTTATTAATAGCGACCACTTTATATGGTATTAAAAGGCGTATCAAACCTGTCCGATGGACTTAGTCTCTGGTTGAAAATATTTTATATGCATTTTCGTGCAGGTTAGCCCAACATCCTACGAAAGGCAGAGTCACAGGATACATTCATGAGAAATCGGCGGAAGTCTAGTATTATCACTATGCACAGTCTTACCTGGATTTATTAGATGATAAAAGTATAAGCAGCGAAAAACCCAGTTTCAGAATAAATGGACGGAGTTTAGTTCGTCTCACCTGAACGTACAATCTTCTTCCTTAAACTGGCAGCATGATGAATCTGCGGTAGAATCATAGTTAAGTGGACAGTTTGTCGAATCTAAATTCGCCCCGGCCTTAATATCATCCACTGCAATGACGGTCCCAGCGTCACAGCTGGCAAGATATGAAGAAGCATCATTGTTACAGACAGTATTTCGACGTTGTTCAAAACTCGACAAACCCTGGCCTAAAACTGCCAAGAAAAGAAACAAGAATAGTATAAATTCCTCGAATAAATTCATCGAAATCCACGAATAGCAATTCTCGGCAGATACGGAAAAGAGGTAGAAAACCCCCGATAGCTCATTGGGTTAAGCGCTGGCCTACTGATCTAGCTGACCGGATTCGAGCCCCGCTTGAGACGAGAATCCTGATCCATTGTCCTGATAAAACTGAAATACTGTTGAAAAGGACGTAAAATCGCAAGTCATCCATCCATCCGGCGGAAAAATTAAGAGACAACTAGAGAATGAGGAAATCAAGAGTTGTCGTTCTTGCTTGATACTTTCTACGTTGGCTTGTTCTATAAAACAACCAAATATCATTTAACTCTTTCGAACGCTTCTGAGTTTTGTTCCGGAAACAAAAAATCTGACGCTCATCCAGTCACCTGCCTTCACGATCACCAACATTGAGCATTATAACTAAGAAGAGTTTTTGAATTGAAAAAACCAAGGCCCGGTTGTTCAAAGCATCTTTAGCCTAACGAAGTTCTTTGTCAAGGATTCATTAAATCATCTGGCGTACATAAAATCAAGCATGCTTATACCTTTTGCTGAAAAATTGTTAGGATCTTTTGCAATTTTTTTCGGCAAAATATGGCAGTTTTTTTGGCATTTAATGCGTTTAACGTGGATACATTTTAACAACCTGGCCCAAGTTAATAAAAATTGCTTTGACTGCCTTAGCCACTACAAATATGGTCTCAGTGAGTGTGCGAACTGACGACCAACGCCAGACTACGCATTCCCTCGATCTGATAGTTGTCGTCATCAATCGTTATATAGCTTATTGTTGCAAATATTTATGATATTAAAGACTGTGTGCAGACGAGCCGCTGTTGACCTGAACCCTTTGTACCGTAGACAATGCAATCCACTCGCGTGGAATGCAAATCAATGCTGCAAACATGTAAACGTCGTCTTCAGAGGAAGCTTCATTGAAATTAAGGTGGCGATAATCACTGATTTGCCTTGAAGATAAAAATCTGCATTAAATGCTGAATATATAACCAATTTTCCCAAAACTTAGCAAATAGTTTGTGCTGTGTGACTTTGGCCTTTTCTGGGTACCTTTATCCGGTCAGTAGCTTCACGAGTGCTGTTCAGAAAGTTCTGAGTCTAGTCGCATGCCTTTGTTTAGCGGCATGCTGGGGACAAATGCTAAGCTTTATCAAAATCACTATATTTCGCCTTTACAGTGGCGCCTACAAAGATACATTTCCTTATTGAGTTACAACATATGTTATTAGGCCCCAGTCATACCACTGGGCTAATTTCATATGTTAATGTAGTTTCAGTGTGTCATTCAGGTCAAAAATCATTGTTATTACAAAATAAATTGTGTCAGCTTTTTGTCATCCATTCAAAAGTAAGAAGGGAGCAAACGTTATCGATTTTGTCCTCGCAAAGAAATACGCAGTTCTTATGGCGTTATGGAAAACGACATCAACGTCACTTTGGAAATATCGCAGCGGCTTCGTTTTATAGACTTATTTTTCGATGGCTTCGAATTGGCCCATACAAAGGCTCTTCCTGGCAAGATTTTGAATGTAAAGACCCTTGTTTTCGTTACAAAAGCATTATAACTATAGTAAAAAAATGAATTTGCTTCTACATAAAACGCGGATAATCTAAATTAACTTAACAATATGGAACCTAGATTAAATATATTTTCCGAGATATTTACAGGTCACAGTTGCCTGGGGACTGTGTTTAAGTAGCAATGATGAAAAATTTGTAAGACTGCTCAAATATGAACTATGTCCTTCTTAAGTGAAACTCCGAATTTATATTTAAGTTTTTTTAAAAAAGGAGATCTGTTTGGACGCTGACTGAATTATTGTATCGATATGACTAGTCCATTTGTTATTTGACGATAATACAACACCGAGATGTTTATGTACGTTGACTATTTGCAAAAGGGTACTATCCGTTATCAGTTCGATATTATGACCATTATATGTGTTTGAAATTACCATTACTTCCGTTTTTTTTAGCATTGGACGTTATAAGCCATCTTTTTCGCCCAAGCACTAAGCTTTGTTAAGTTTTCGTTCAATACCCTTTCGATTTCATGTGGATTAATAGGTGAAAAACTCAGGGAAGTATCATTGGCAAATTAACGAGTCATACCAGTCAAGTCATCGGATATGTCGTGTATGTTAAAAACAGCATAGGGCCCAGCACTGAACCTTGAGGAACTCCTGCTGTGATATATCTTTTTGGAGAATATGTCCCCTCAATGCAAATACATTGACTTCTGTTTGACAGATAATTTACAAACCATGCCAAAAAGGTTTCCATGAATACCGTATTTTTCAAGTTTTAAAATCAAATCACGATGCCATACACGATCGAAAGTTTCGATATGTCACAAAACATTTGATATGTTGTTTCATAATTTCCCAGCGCTAAACATACTTGATGTATAACTTCAAGAAGGTGGTGGACAGTAGAATGTCCTGGTAAAAATACTGACTGATATTTATAAATGAGAGAATTCGCTATCAAATGATTGTATACATGTTTAAATACTATTCGTTCAACAGTTTTTTTTTTCTACACAGCTTATTAATGAAATTGGTCTATAGTTACTTGCATCAGATTTATCACTTTTTTTGAAAATAGGCATGACGACTGCTGACTTCCATATATTATGATGTATTTTTTGCCGAATGGAAATATTGAAAAGCATGCTTAACGGGTTAGCTATAGTATTACAAGTATTTTTTAACATTCTGTGACTTATTCCATCTGGGCCGCTTGCTTTGTTTACTATATGTGAACTTAGGATATCTTTAACATCTGTTTGAGAGATAGATATATTAGAAAAAAAAACAGAATCAGTTTTATTTTCAAAATTCGGTAAAACATAAGACTGTCGTCAATAGAGGAAATAGAACAGAAGAAATCGTTTAAACACTCGGCTTTCTCCTTATTTGTAAAAGCATAGTTGTTGCCTGATATGCGTAATGGTGGAATGATGGTCCAATTATTATTTTATCCATAAACCGTCCCATAACTTGCCAAAATGTTTTATTTCCGTTATCCTTATTCGATATAATAGTTTCTAAGTTATTGTTATAGTTTTCTATTGCATATTTTTCATGTTGTTTACACGGTTTATTCAATTTTTATAACGAATTTTGTCGATATCATTAGACGTTTTAAATGCATGCTTTCTTAGCCTGTCACGCAAACGAATATTCTACCTTAGTTCGGATGTAAACCATGGCTTATCATTTGGTCGGATAAGAACTTTATTAAAACGAATGCATATTTTACAGAAATTAATGATGTATTTGTGAAATTAAATGATTTAGTCGAGTAAAGTCTGCCTTTTTATAACTCCATAATTCGCTGTAGTAGCTTCTTGACGTACTTACAAATATTTCAATAGAAACATATGTTGCTTGATAGTCACTAACTGTATTATCAACTGTCAGCGTACCAGAATCTAAGAATGTACATGCATCAATTACTAAAACTGGATCTATCAAGATAGACGAATGCCTGACTGCTCTTGTTGGCTCGTTGATAACATTGGTTAAGTTAAAAAGTGACAAGCCATCTCCCAGTTGCATGTGTAAAATTAATAAACTCTATATTCATGTCACCTGTGAGTATAACATATGTGGTATAATCTAATGCAGTTTCAATTCTATTTTGTAATTCAGTTACAAATAAGAACTGGGAAGCATTAAAGTCGCTGCGGTACAAACAGCAGATCAAAATGTTTTGAGCTTTTAATGTTACCTCTACCCAAATGGTTTCAAATCGCGGATCTTCCAAGTCGTCAGGACGAGTGTATTTCAAAGTATTAGACATGTATATCATAACACCCCAACTATTATGTAATCTATCTTTCCGTACAGGTGGATCAAATCCTTCTATTAGAAAAGTATCAGAGCGAATGTTTGGATCCAAATGAGTTTCGGAGAAGCATAAAACATGAATGATATGAATCTACAATGCCACTTAAATAATCGATTTTGTTTCGTTTACTTCATGTATTTAATAGCTGGGCAGATATGTGAAATAATTGTGCACTTTGTGATAAAAGCATGAAATTTGGCACAATGCTAGACAAAGCTATTCTAAGCATTTTCAGGGTGGATGCCAAGCCGGAAAATTCCATTTATGGCGGCCATCTTGAATTTCAAAATGGCCGCCACTGAAACTGCATTTTATGACAAACAGAATCGGAAATCATTAGAAAGACCAGTTTTGTGTTTCTGAACATGTTTTGCTGAACTTTCGCCATGATTTTCTCATACTTGTCTGTTATTCGGCATTTCTGATCTATGCTCCTGGGCGTAGACATGACACTAATCGATAATTACATGTTTGTAAGTATAGAAATGGAATACAGTGAATCACAGTTCCGCACCCCCTGGTGAACAAAACCTTTCAAAATATCATTGTTTTGCAGATTTAATTCTTTTTCTAGTGAATAAAACTTATTAACTGGATGACGATAGCAATTTTTTTACTTGTTACTTTTTCTTGTTGCTTTAGTCAACATAATAAACCATTTTGCCTAACTCATAATTTATAAAAGAAGCAAAAAACATAGTTTAATCCTTAAATGTATTTGAGTTTATTTTAATGCACAAAGTTATATAAGGATTTAAAAGGAAAAAAATCATATTCGATGTGTAACGTACATAACAGTAGCAAAGGTTCTAACGAAAAACAATAATCTAAATAAACCATAATTGGTGGTTGATAAATGTGGTCCTTACTGAACTAACACTATTATTCATTTTCAAATTATGCACATATCAGAGAGAACAGATTGGCTCCTTTTGAATTAGTTAATACGGCACTGAAAAATTACTTGAATCTAGAACGAAACATTTTTGTAAGAGTCCATACAATTTTTAAAAATGACTTCGAGAAATAGATACACGTGTAAATGGTAACTAGTGTATCCTCAGTTTGATCTGTATTTTGTCTTAAGTAGCCAGACGTATATGCCACTATATTGGAAAACCATCGTTGTATGTTTTTAACTATAATTATATGATTTAAATATGTATCTGATGGTAGGTTTAGTGGTAACGTTGAGTAACAAAGTTGTAGTTTGTATATAATTGTTAGTGGTGTCAGATAATTAGAATTGCAAACTGTTGTAAAGAGTCAGTTTCAGACTGCAGCTAGGCTTTCAATGCTTTAAGTGTTAACCTGTCAACTATATTCAGATATTCAGATACATGTTGTATACGTAGATTTTCAATATTTCCTGTAGTACAACAGGAAAAACAAAGATCTTTACGAATGGCATACTCTGGCTCTGACTCTTTTAAAACACAGTTTTGCAGCAGCTTCACTATAATAACCTTTTAATGACTTATTCGACAAGAAAATATTTTGATCAGGGTTGAGGTTGAATATCACGTTAAATGTGTACCTGAGTGGTAATAAACGTTATCTGTTTGTATACATGTAGCTCTCGTCATTTATACTGCCGCATATTACTGTTAGGAAAACGAAAAAAGATCAAATCTTTATAGTGAGACATGGAAATTAGAACTTTCCCATCATCTTCTGTTCACGAAGTATAACTGTCCCTATAAAAAGACATAATCTTTCCTGATCAGGTAATTTTGCACCACCATCTTTGCATATTACGGCTTACTATTATCAACACCTAAAATATTACATCAGCATAATTACTTTCAAACAACTTGTAATAAATTATTTATTGAATTAGTATATTCTACCTACCCAAGCTAATGCAGCTCCCCTGAATGACTTGTATAACTTTTTTAAAAACATAAACAGCAAAACATCACATACACAAACGAAGGATTTAAATGAGGAAATTCCTAGTCAAGTAAATGAAGATATAAATGAACCCATCACCGAAAACGAAATTCTTCAAGCCGTTAAAAATCTCAAAATGAATAAAGCAGCAGGGATTGACCAAATATTAAATGAGCACATTAAATCGACTATTGACATAATGTTGCCCACTTATACAAAGTTGTTTAACATAGTATTTGACACTGGTTTATTGCCTGATAGCTGGCTTTTAGGTAACATCCTTCCAATTTACAAAAATAAAGGCGATATACAAAACCCAGAAAATTATCGACCCATAACTCTTCTAAGCTGTCTTGGGAAACTATTTACAGCAGTTATAAATAATAGATTAAATAAATTTTCGAGTGAAAGACACTTAATAACCGATAGCCAGGCGGGTTTTAGAACTGGCTTTTCTACGGCAGATAACATTTTTATTATAAATTCGTTAATAGACATTTTAAGATCAAGAAATAAAAAATTATTCTGCGCATTTATAGATTTCAAACAGGCATTCGATACCGTATGGAGAGAGGGACTATGGTACAAACTTGAATCATATAATATAAATGGCAAGTGTTTAAATTTGATTAAAAATATGTATGATAACATTAAATCGAGAATTAAAAACAAAGATGGTACGTCCCCTTTCTTTTCCTGTCGTAACGGTGTAAGGCAAGGAGAGAACCTTTCCCCTTTCCTTTTTTCGATCTTTCTTAATGACCTTGAACACTATTTCAGCACTCATAACATCTCCGGCATAAACTGTGAATTTGCGGATGAAGATATATATGTATTTCTAAAAATATTTTTACTGCTATACGCTGATGACACAGTGATTTTTAGCGAAGATTCGCATAATTTACAACAAGCACTAAATGCCTTTGAAAACTACTGTCAAACGTGGAAACTTGTAGTAAATGTGCCAAAAACTAAAATTCTTATATTTAGTAAAGGCAGATTAAATAACCATCTACATTTTCATTTTAATAATTGTGAAATAGAAATAGTTAATGAATATAAGTATTTAGGAATTCTTCTCTCCAGAAGTGGAGCCTTTAATAAAACAAAAAAGTATTTAGCCGAGCAAGCAAACAAGGCCCTTTTCTCATTATTTAGGAAAACACGCACTCTTGATTTAACAATTGATTTACAAATAGAATTATTTAACAAAACTGTTAAACCTATACTTTTGTACGGCAGTGAAATTTGGGGTTATGGAAATTGTGATGAGTTAGAAAGAATACAATTGAAGTTTTTGAAATTTGCGTTGAACCTTAAAAAATCGACACCCACATATATGATATACGGAGAATTAGGTATCAAGCCAATTAGTTTAGATATCAAAGCCAGAGTAATTTCATTTTGGTCAAAACTTGTTTCCAATCAAGATAATAAACTCTCATCATTAATATATACAATTATTTATCAAATGCATAAAGGTAATCTAATAAAATCAAGCTATATAAAAATGTAGAAAATATTCTTAATACTTGTGGTTTTTCCGGCATATGGGAGTCGCAAAATGTCCAAAGTCTAAAATGGTTTAATCTAGCAATCTCGCAAAGATTGCAAGACCAATACATACAAACCTGGTCATCTCTAGTCGATGCCTCTTCTAGTGGTATAAATTTTAGATTATTTAAAGACACTTTTGAATGCAGTAGATATTTTTTGCTTCTGCCGAACTATTATAGTAAAATTCTCATTGCATTTCGCACAAGAAACCACCGATTGCCAATAGAATTGGGCAGGTGGAATAGTACCCCCGTTCATGAAAGAGTTTGTCATCTTTGCCATAAAGAAGTCGGCGATGAGTTTCACTATATCCTCAAATGCGAACACTTTAAAACAGAACGACTGAATCATATAAAATTGTACTATCGCCAACATCCAAATGTACTTAAATTCAAACAACTCATGAATTCCTCAAACGTTTCGGAATTGAAAAATTTATGCAAATTCATAAACATAATTACAAAGGCTATGGTTGCAGTATAATGGTCTGACGTTCCATTTCTGATATTTTACACTGTATAATTCATAGAACATGTTTTAGGTTGATTCTCAAAGTTTGGCTAGTGATAAAAAACTTGGTGATTATCCAGCACTCCTGCGCCGGCTGGTCTGAGTAACCATGCCCCGAACGGGCTCGCTATTTGCAGTTTGTGGATTCACATACTGCAAATGCGATACGGGAACTTAGACCAGACTGCGCAGGACCAGGCTGTGTCGACATTTAACGCTGCTAAGATCACTATTACGTTAATCAACGTAAATTGTTAATTTGTATAAAGTACGCTATACGGAAGTCTCACCGGAGTGTTCGAGATGGGGACCCTGGAAAGGTCTTCAGCTATGATTTCTTTTCAGCGTGCACAAAGCTAGTTGCATTTTGGTGATTTCCTTGCATATTCCATGTCGACCCCTCTGGTGAAGCGCCTGTGTGTCATGCCTGTATATACGTTTCTATATATCTATTTATGTGTTGGCTTTATGTAGATAGTACATGTGTTTTCCAGTAGAACCGTAACAATACTAACATACTTAATTTTTATATGCCATAAATCTGCCAGTATCATTTAAGACCGTTTCGGATCGGATCAATGCCAGTCATGGCACACTTTTGATCTCTTCTTTATATAATTATTTTGCTCGGAACATTCTTTTATACGCTCCATGCCAGTCTGATATTCAAACTGGCATGGGATGTGTAGCGGATGTTTCTTAGAGCAGACTGGCTGTGCCATGGCTGGTAAGGGTCGGACCCGTTTACACATGAACGAATAGAGAGAGAGAGAGAGAGAGAGAGAGAGGTACAGAGATAATATATACATGTACATATTTATACTCACATGGCAGTCGAAATTATTCCTTTCTTGAATTGAAATGAAATTTAATATCCATAATATTATGATCACATTTTGGACAGAGCATGGACATTTTTTCTTACCACGTCAGCACTGAGTGATCAAATTGTCTAAACGTAAATAGAGCATGGAAAAGTGCTGATTTTCAGTACGACTTAAAGACTTTTCCTTTTATTGTGCTACCATTTTGACATACACTTTCTTTAAACAAATCAAGGGAAAATGACACGCTAACTTTTCGTGAAATGACTTATTTCCCTATGTTGTATTCCCACTTTCAATGCAATCTGTTAGTGGTTATTTATTTGTTTGATTTTTGTACATGCATACTTTCTGCCACCATGCTACCAATACTTAATTGCATATTGTAAATGTATGTGCCTCTTGTTGTTGCAATATATGTGACCTAGAGTGAATAAAGAATTGAAATTTTATATTGTCAAGTTGGTTAGTCCCTGATATGTATAGGTATAACTTATTTCATTTGTTTCTGTCCTAAATATAACGTTTTGCTACATATAAGGTGTGACTAATTAGTAAATTGCCCAATAAAATGGTTGTATACATTACTTGTTATGTTTGTTCTCGTTTAATTTCTAGTCATACTGCAGGTTCATTTAGCAGATGAGGAACTGAGATTTGCCTTTAAATCCCTAAGTAGTAACATTGATGTTGATTAATATATGTAGTCTTTTAATTTTCATTTGCCATTGCATTTTGTGCAGTTGGAACACTGTAGATTATTATTACTTGTAAAAATAAAATATTTGTCAATAACAACAACCTAAGTTCCCATATTTAGGCACCCCTCAAGAAACTGTTGAATATATAAGCATTGATAAGGTAAGAAAAAATAATAAAACAAAACTGCAGCATAGAATGTAGATTGTCGTAAAAGGAAGAATTTATCGAAACCAGCTTCAAATATCCACATAGCCTATTACTCAACTCCTCGTATCATTAGCTTTCAGCTCATGTTTCGATATTTTATTCCCAAAGTCCTGCTTATGGCATCAGAGGTAAGAGCATTACAAAATAGACAACGTAAAAGTAAAAAGTATGCAAAGACCAGGAACTGAAACAATCAAAATCCAAATCCAGCCCTCAAACCATAGTTGGAAACAACTAAGATTACAAATAATCAAGATACAGAGAACATATGGCCAACCGAGTGAGCAGCTTGTTCCCAAAAGGTGGCCACTCAGCCACCCAAACCGAACCAAAAATAATAATAACATACATAAGGTAAAACATCACAGAAACTCTGACACCAAAAACAGGCAACAAAGAACCACAACAGAACTACCGCCTTGGAACGGTCAGTAATGAATTACTGGGGGGCTTAAATCGATTTTACAGGCCCAACCTCACCCTAAGTTTCTGAAGTGGTACAAAACATTTAGTTGGTTGTTCGGTTCGCATGATAACCCTCTAACTCGTCAGTGAATCATCACGGTAAACACATAAATCAAATTTCAACACCATGAAGAAGCAAAGACGAGGACTCAACAGATACAACGGGCCGTCTGACAGGTGGAGATCCTAAAATATATAGCTTTAGGTCGGGGCCATCATAGAGTCTGACGACCGATCCCCCGGTGTGCAATTAAAGAGTGCAGCAAAGCTATCAACCGTGATTGGGTTAATCACTAAGCATGCAGACTGTCGCATAACATTTAAATTATAGCCAATACGTTTGTGACGTATTATTATTTTTCGGAATTGATCAGAAAAATCAGTCCTACCCTTAATCTTTTTGAATTTGTATACTAAGTCACCATAAAATTCTGGTTCCGATAGGCCTTGGTGTAAAAGAAATTTTAATCCGACATCAAATTTTGAAACCAATTCATGGTGTCTGCGAGAGAATTTAGAAAAAGCCTTTCTAAGCTTATGATACCGATAGCCCTGTTGAAGAAGTTTAGCAGTTAAACATTTATTACGAGTATTAAAGTCATCTACATGACTACACACTCTAGCAAATCTTATAAGTTGAGAAATATACACTCCATAAGAGGGACGACGTGGAACGTCACCATCCAAAAATGGAAAATTAACTATATCAAAGTCAAAGTCATCACGTTTATCATAAATTTTAGAAGATACAAAACCGTTAGAAATAGATAGATGTAAATCCAAAAAGGGGGCCTCGGTATCTGAAGTATTAGCTTTATTCAATTTAAGTTCAGGTGGGTAAATTTGGTTAACCATGCTTTCAAAATAAGGATTATCAATATTCAGAAGATCGTCTAAATATCTAGAGGTTGAGTTAAATGCCTCAATGATATCAGCTTGATTATCAACAGAAAGAGAAGTCATGAAATCTCTTTCATAACAAAATAAAAACAAATCGGCCACAAGAGGAGCACAATTCGTACCCATCGGAATACCAACAATTTGTCTGTATAACTTATTACCAAATCTTTTGTAAATATTATCTAAGAGATATGATAAGGCGTCACATACATTCTGACATGACCAAAGACTATATCCTCTATATATTTTACGGTCAGTAGAAGTGAAAAACGCTTTCTTATCGTTACAGGCAATATAAAGGGTATCTTCATTTTTGGAGAACTTTTTGAAGGCCCTCTCAATCAAATCAACAAGTTTTTCCTTTATTAAATTATGGGGTAATGTGGTATAAAGAGTAGAAAAATCATAAGTGGACAAACTAGTCGCACGGAACCCTCTTGACTTCAGTTTACTAAGTACCTCACCAGAATTTTTTATAGACCAAAACATATTTTTCCCTGACCTCTCATACACTGTCTCATAGTACCAAATGACACGAGATTTCACAGCAGTGAGGCAAGAAGTTAATAATTTAGATAATTCTGTAGTAGTACAAGAGCTAGAGTTGGCAATGAATCTAGCTTTATACGGTTTTTTATGAAGCTTAGGTAACCAATACATCGTAGGAAGTTTGTCTTGGCGTTCCTTAACGTTAACAGCAAACTTTAAAGGCAAATTATTTGAGTGGCTATTAACGACAGTCTTCTCATCTGTAAAAGTCTCTTCGTAAGCCGTGGTGCCGTTAAGTTCCTGCTTCAAAGTGTTAATATAGTGCATCCGACAAACAACAACAATGTTGTTTGCGGCCTTGTCCGCAGGAACCAAAACATACTTCCTATGAAAATCCTGGATACCCTGCTTCAAATATCTAAAGGAAGATTTAGGCTTAGGAGGTAAAAGATTAGTATTGTGTGAATAAAACTTTATACGTTTATCCACAATATTAAAGATACTTAGTTTCCATTTCTTTAAAGCGTTACTTTCAACACCCTCTCGTTTACACCAACGATTACCAAAATCATTTAATGCAGATGCAATTTCTTCCCTACATCTGTTGAAATCGATATGGGAAGGGAATCTATACTTAGGACCCTTAGAAACAATGTTACGAATTCTAGAATCCGGGATGATCTTCAAATTTCCAGTCACAACATGACCTGCTGATGGGTAAATAAATTTGGAATCTTTACAATCTCATGAATCAGGAGTATTAGCATCGATGTCAAGATCAGACACAAGTTTATTGAAATTAAATATGATACTTCTAATCGGTTTGTTATACTTATAACAAATAATAGGTGGTTCAGAATTTTGGAAATAATCAGGTATGGAAGATGTAACAGATTTATCCTGAAATATACTAGGTAAATCTATAAAGTCAATACCTTTGTTAATGAAAGGGATTTTAATGAAATTTCTTTTATGATTGATTTCAGAATCAATTAGTGGACGAGAGCGTGTTGAGTATAACATCTAGTTAGAAGTGCCGCTTCGTACATTTGGCGATTTCTATCGTAAAACCTATTAGCCTCTATATCCAATTTGCGTAAGACTGGAATGGGTAGGGAACTAAGAATTGAAAGCATAGCATGTCGGCCATGTTCCAATAATTTTGTTGATAAATCATTAAGAGAAGTGTTAGATTTTTTGGCAGCACATCTTTTACGTTTATCATTTCCTTTTTGTCTTATACCATGAGATCTGGATTTACGTTTTCGAATTTCTAAAAGAAAAAACACATCAAAATCTGGCATTTTAGAGATATTTCCCTCATGGTAGATGTTATCGTTAAAACCAAGTGGAGAAGCTGATTGCAATAATTTTATCCATTTTAATTCAGTTTCGAATCTTTTTATGTTATTGAATCGAGCAGAAGAATTATGATCATATGATAACTTCTCAGATATTTGTACTGAAACATTATCAGGAGAATGACCAGTACGCTTAAAATGTTGGTATAGAAAAGTATCTATCTTTTTAGCCTTTAAAATCTTACGATAGTGCTCACCAAATCTAGTCTTCAGCTTACGACAAGTTTGTCCAACATATTGCATATTACAGTTCTGTGTGTTTCAAGTTAAAACATATATCAGATTCTCTGATTTTCAATCCAAATCAGAATCGTTAATTACTGAAAAAGTCCTACCATTCACAGATGAAGTGATAGTAGAGTCGGTACATAAATGTTCACAACAGTTGCAACTCTTGGCATTGCACTTAGAAATGCTAGGATACATACTAGGTCTTTTGAACGGATTAGGGTATTTACGTAAAGCTGTGTTGCAAAACTTGTAGTATTTTGACATTATGCAGTATTTTTTTTTTATTTTATATGATGGTTTTAGTTGAGAAATGGCATTTCTTGTGTAACGTATACTACCCATAGAACCTTAACTAAAGTAAATGTGCTCTGCAACCCAAGTTTACATGTAACATTCTGTTCCCAAAATCTTCAAATGTCTGTTTATATTTCTCTTATCAACAGTCTTTCTTTTGTTTGCACTTAATATGCTACATCTTTTCAATAAACACTGTAAGACAATGCTCTTGTATGTTTTGTAGATTACATGTCATACTAGACGCTCTTATACTACTAAATTAACGCTTTTGGAGCGCTATTTTTATAAGACTGACTGTTGACTGCTTATCTCTTGACTTTACTTCTACATAAAGTGCTGTCCTACAACGGCAGGGCTTTATTTTCTCTACAATGATGTCTCTGTTCTTTTATTTAATTTAACTTTTTTAATCATTTTTATAATAAATATCACGTATGCTAGTATCATTAAAAGTATGACAAAACAGTTAAGTAGTTAGGCAAGTACGTTATTAATAATGTTAATTTAGGTAATAAAACGCCAAAAAAGAGTGAATGTCCTCAGAGCTTTTCATGTCTAGAGACATTATTAGTTTGCAGTATCCTATTTTTCGTAACATATAAAACAAACGTCATGTCACCTTTAACCAAACTATTAAGGTGTCAGAGGTCTCAAGAAGCAACGTTTCTTAAGAACTGAACGAATGTCATATTTATAATATTTTTGAGACACAGTGAAGAAAGTTCAAAAGTGGTATTATAATGGACTTTTATGACTAAATGTTATTTACGTTACCTCCAGTAGTTGAAAATGATAAAAAATCATGCAGTCTGTAAATATTCCACTATTTGAAGATAGGGAAAAAGGGAGAAAGGCTGACAGAAACAAAACGAAATGTTTCTGCATTCAAATTATATGGTTCTATGGAAATATAAATATGTAATTTACACATGTGGGCTTAACCCATAATCAAAGGGTTTACAGGTATAAACCAACACAATTTTAATAGGAACTTCTGCAAACACTACTCTCTAGAGTTCCTCCATATGACAGGGGGACTTTTATCAGCTCAAAGTCTATACAAAATGTAATGGGCTCTGATAAGTATGAAACTTACCTATAATTAAAATCATAAAAAGTTCCTTCAAGAGCAGAGAATGCATACAGAAGTAGGAACATGGGCCAGACTACGTAGTTTCGGCTAATAAAGCCTCGTCAGTGACCCTGACAATATCTGGTGAAGAAACCAGAAAAAAAGTATACTGTAATTTCTTAATTTTAATTGGCAGTCGATTCAAAGACTGATTAGTTTCAAAAGGATCCAAATAATATAAAAGACGATGATCTAGAATAATAGTCTTCATCGATCTCAAATTTTAGATTTCTCAAAATCTATCCTCTGATCTCAAAGGATGTAATAAAATATAATCTGCACTATGGATGATGTACGGGGAGACTTTTTACGGCCTCCACACGGCACAACACCAGCTGCAGTGAGGTAAAATTAAAATCATAAAAAGTTCCTTCAAGAGCAGAGAATGCATACAGAAGTAGGAACATGGGCCAGACTACGTAGTTTCGGCTAATAAAGCCTCGTCAGTGACCCTGACAATATCTGGTGAAGAAACCAGAAAAAAAAGTATACTGTAATTTCTTAATTTTAATTGGCAGTCGATTCAAAGACTGATTAGTTTCAAAAGGATCCAAATAATATAAAAGACGATGATCTAGAATAATAGTCTTCATCGATCTCAAATTTTAGATTTCTCAAAATCTATAAGGCAGACGCCATTTTGAAAAATCAAGATGGCCGCCGAAATAGGCAAAATTCAGCTTGGCATCCACCCTGAAAATTCATATTTTGGTCCAATCTAACTATGTACCAAATTTCATGCTTTTATCAAAAAGTGCACAATTCGGCCAAAATTTGTTACATATCTGCCCCACTATAAATGAAAAAATGTCTAATGAATTGGCGCCAACAGACAACGGGCCATGATTTAGTTCTACATCCATACAAGCTAGCACTAGTATTATCCTTTAAAGCGTGAAGTCATCATTTTTTACGAAATTTCAAATACGGTAAACACAGAATATACTGATAATAACAGATTAAGACCTGCTTTCCTCAAAGACAATCTTTATGCGTAACTAAATATACCTATTGCTGCCCTATATGCAACTAAGTCAATTCCCATTTGGGGTTATACAGATACAATAGAGAGAAAATAGAAAAAAAAACGGGTAGCAATAGGACATTCTGAACTGTCACGATATAAAAGTCGTTTCATAGCCACAACATGTAGACAGTCTATGGAAAAGATCATTATTGTTGTTACGGAGGTGTTACATGAACAAAAAAAAAAAAAAAAAAAAAAAAAAAAAAACAATAACGAAAACATAAAAATATTGTGATAAACAACCATTCGCGTCCCATTACGATATTTATAACAGCTTTGGTAGTAAGCCTCGAATTTATACGCAAAAATTGTATATGTTAATGCGATAGGCTAATCGTAACAGTTTTAAATAATACAATTGATAGACAATATTGCTTACAGTCTCAGAAATCGTTGTATATAACAATATGCTGGAAACAGCAAAGTTTGGCAACGTAAAGAAATATACCCGAATGCATAAGGTCCCTCTAGGCACACACGTCTAATCAACATCGAATCAACGCTGATTCAACGTTTGACGTTGAATCAACGTTGATTCGATGTCAATCAAACGCCGTGTGCCCGTTGGGTAATACATGAATGAAACTAATAGTGCGCATATTTTGCGGGTTCGACTTATCTGTTCCCACGATGACAATAATTTAATACAAGTACAAATACAAAATACAAATATTTTTATTGGTCTAAAATCCAATTACAGGATTGTCACCATAAACATCACAAAACCTGCAAATAACACATGCTGTACCAAACCTCTTATATTACAAACTTATATACTAATACTTATTAAAGTGGTTCTATTCACTTATAAAAATCAATATGATTATTGTAATATATACTTGTGAATATACCATTCAATCCTATGTTATCATTAATTTATGATTCCATTATTAAGTAAATTATTCCGTTCGTTATACAAGTCAAATATAAAAGATAAACTAAGGGCATTCAAGTCATAATCTTTACTTGACATTATGAAAATAACTTTCTCTGAATTATTCATAATACTAAATGCTGGGTAATTATCATTTATATTGTCAAACCAAGATTTTCTGGTATTTTCTAGGTTAGGACATGACAATACAAAATGTTTTTCATCTTCAATGTCTGTACGACACAACTGGCATATTCTTGCTTGCAGTGGTATTTTCCTGTATCTACCTACCTCAATAAAATTTTAAGCCAATAAAAAAAGGCCTGATTTAAAAAAATAAAAAAGGTACATCACGTGTCTTTTTTGGAGATTTTGCCGCTTTGGTCGATTATGCGTGACATGTCATATGTCTGGTTTAAACCAAAGACAATTTGTTAATTAAAATCTCACTGAACTGATAAAAAACTGCATGCAAAGCAAGAGGTACAATACCAGAGGACAAATGACCCATATCACTACAAACATACTGTAAGAAATCTAAACATTGGGACACCTGGGTTTAACCAAACGGTGAAGACCCAGGAGGAGTCTGCTCAGGGTCCCCACCATTTGCCACTCCAGGGAAAATTTGTGAATTCTAAAGAATTCTTACCGAAACTGTTTGAAAATTTGTTGCTTTGTTACGAAAGTAAACGAGGGGGAACTATTTGATGTGAATGATTTACGAAGTGTGTCGAACGGTTTCTGTAATTCGCTAGAATGCGATGGGTAGGGCAAACGATATTTGGTCTTACCGTTAGCGACTAGGAGCGCAAACATACGAACTTAAGCGCAACTTTGCGCGTATTGGCGCATGGCTCCGAATGTTTCTGAAACGGTATTTCCGCATCCGGCCGTAAACGGATGCTATAAACTTCCAATGTACAGTGCATTGCCGTGACTGCTGATTGATATAATTTTAAAATCTTTAAGAGTTCCATCAAGAGCAGAGATCACATTCAGTGGAAGGAATTTGGGCGTGACTACGTAGTTTTGGTGAATAAAGCCTCATCAGTGGCCCTGACAATATCTGGTGACGAAACCAGAGAAAAGCATACTGTAATTTCTTAATCTTACTTGGACAGTCGATTCAAAGACTGATTAGCGAAAAAAAACTGTTTTGTATGTCAAAAACATGCCACATAGTAGAAGAGGATGAGGATCCAGAGTGAGGAAGGCTGCTCCTATAGATTCGGAGAACCAGAGATGCCACCTGATGAAAGGCCTGGTGAGGACGAGGAGAAATTACCCAGTATTCCTTCCGTGTAAGTTTTTAGCTTTAGATTTAATTTTCATTCTCTCCAAATGGGTACCATGTACATATAGTCGCTGATTTCTATCATTCCGTCTGTCTGTCATTCCCTTCTTCACGTACAAAGGTCATAACTCTGGGTTCAATAATTTTGTTATTTTCCTTGTAATTTATATTGAGAAGGAGCAGTAAGGAGAAACATCCATCTGTGTGACTGACCTTTGTATGTCATGGTTAAATGTTAATTTAAAGAGTAAATACACTTCAGGAACTGAATGAATCAGATCCCAAACCCTATCCCCAACAGTTGTTGCTGGAAGACTTCTTGATACGCCACTGCAGCAACATACTGCAGTTCTAGGTGTTGTATATCTTCCAAAGGAAAAACTAATTATCTTGAAACTGGCCACCTTCTTTATATACAGGAAAACCTCTGCACAAAATTTTGAGGTACACAAAAACTACTCAAAAATTTTAGGAGCGCTAAGATTCGCATGGATTTGTCTGTCGAAGTTACCCTTTGTTACGCAGAAAATTTTACACTCGGGTGTAGAGCTTAATGCGTCGCAAAGACGGCGGAGGGTGACTTCCGGTTAATGGCGTTATCAACCAATTTACAACATCAACAATGAAACTCTAACAACGTTAGAATATAAGAAATTTATATATGATAATGTAAGTACTATATACAAACAATGCAAACAACTGAACCATCTACAATGATATACAACACATGTCAGTTCATGTCGCTGGCCCAAGTAAGATGTTTGTCTCAAATCTGTAGTTGATCTGCGTATGTTACGCAAATCAATCACCGACTTACGCTAACACCGTACTCGGCTCAGCGCCATGAACTGAAAATACACGAAAGAACAAAAGACGTCGACTAAACCCTACACTATGAAAAAAATAAGGCCTTTCTAATGTTACCGGCGGCTTGAGATCGGTCACTCCCTGTACTTCATTAGGGACCAGTCTCTGTATGGTAGGTAAAACACATTACTATTCCACAACGCGCGCTAATGGACAAACTTACATGAATACTATTGACTCACAATATCGATAATCGATCATAATCGCGACAGCGATTGTATACACAGGATCCCAATGTGTCCCGCGTTCGCTTAGGACTCTGACATTGACTGCGTCATATTTATTCTTCTACCCGGGTTGGTATTAACCTGGAGATATGTACCTCCAAGTGAAGTATGACTTGTAACGGTGTATCTCCAGGTGAGGAGTGGCTTTCAGTCCAAACAATTGACTGCCGGACTTGAAGTGCATTTCAGAGTTGATCTTTTTAAACTAGGCACTATGATACTCCGTCGTTATTAAATTTGAAACCACTCCTAAAGATCCGAATCGAACGTATTATATACCAAACATTGGCTTGGATATATCTCACCTCTAATGCAAGAAAAACGTTATTGCGATGAAAACTAGCTCAAGTATAGAAATAAAATACGTATACCGAATACTGGTAAATTCACGATTCTTGAAACGGGTAAAAAATGAGAACTTTGTCAAATAATGTCCTACACCCACAAAAACTATATTGAACAATTTAGGAACAAAAAAACTGAGTCTAAATGAATGTTAGAATGCGTAGAAAAGACATTTTTAAACAAAAGTTTTCACCCACAAGTTTCAAAAGCCAGAACTCAGCTTATGTGCACATACTGTAATAAAAGAATAATACTTCCATCTCATGAGTCATCTGAGCGTTACTAATAAGCCACATATACCGTAAGTGTTTTATTACTACAGTTACCCTAAATACTGTAGTACTACTGAATGTAAAAGGATAAATTGGACTCGAAAACGCCTGCGATCCGATCCATTTCATAACACCCTTCATACTGGTTTGTATGCAAGCGTTCGTTTTCTGAACGTTAGCTTATCGTTATAATTTGCTTTCATGCGTCGGATTTAGTTCGCTATAATACGCAAATAGCTTGCTACAGTTCGCAAACTATCGCAAAGATTCGTCTTGGGACCGTCCTCTTTCGCTTGATATGCAAATCAGCTGATCAAGACATGCAAATCAGTTGATAGCTGCGATCTCTAACGCCAGTTGACGTTTACTTTGAGAAGACTTTCCGATTGGTCAACGTCTTGAAACGAGTTCTAGCGAATGGTGGACGAAACTTGTATTCGTCACAAAATTATCAAAATGTTGAAAATTTTCCGACGAACAAAACTAATCGCAACGGACGCAAAAGCTCACAAACGCATTCACACCACCAACGATGTACAACGTATATAAACTAATGAGAACTTATCTGGCTGAAGTCCTATTCGCAAGTATACGCAAGTTGACGTTGGGAGATTTTCGTCTATGTGTGAGGAGGACTTAAAGAGCCGTGTGTCTTAAGCAGCCAATCGTTGTTTGTACCTTGGATGACTCCTTAAGACAGGTTTGACAGAACATGTATATGTACATATATAAAACAAGTCTAGTCTAGTCCAGTCTATCCCATAAACTTGCGAGATCTTTTGGTCACCATTACAACAATCCCTTTCCACTTAGTCCTGTCTGCAGCTGCCCCAGTTGAGCTAGCAAAGTCAATTCATGCCCACTCCTAAATATTGTCTTCCCAATCCCTTCTTCTGCCTATCTCTTCTTCTTTTTCCTTTCACTGCACCCTGCAGAATTGTCTTTGCTAATCCAAAAGACCTTGAGATGTGGCCAGAGCACCTCGTTTTCCTCTTCTCCTATGGTTGCTTGGATTTCCTGCGAACATTCTCATGAGTGACAGGATCCTTATACGAGGTTTTCAGTAACCTTCCATTGCATCTCATCTCAAAGGCCTGCGTTCTTATCTCTAACTCTGCTGTCAAAGTCAATGACTCACAGGCATACAGAAATATGGATATGACAAGGGAGCGCATGAATTTCACCTTTGATCCAAAAGATATGTTGTTATCTTTCAAAATTGGCTTCAGCTTTATCAAAACTGCAGAGGCATGTGTAATCCTTGAGAGAGCTCCGGTTTTGTGCCTTCATCTGAGACAATAGCTCCAAGATCCTTAGCTCGCAACTGCTCCAAGCTTCTGTCCTAACCTTGATCTCCCTGTGGATGTCATTTGCGCTGTTTGTCATTAGCTTGGTCTTCTCAGCACGTATCTCCATATGAGGTCATATGCTGATCAGAAGGTGCAAAATTGATTTCTGATAAAATCTACTCTGGAATGGCTGTACAAACTTTTATGTACCTGTGCACTCTGACAGGTACCATAAAAAGTATAAATATTGGAAATGCTAGATCTGAGCAAGCAGTGCATGCTCTTTTAATATTTTCTGCCCTGGGTCTACACCGTTTGCCAATCCATCTGCATCCTTTGAACGGATTATCGTATTGTTGTTTTACCTTGTTGGACATGTAGGACAATGATATTATGGTAACTGTGTTAAGCGCCCCATTTTTTTATATATTTTTACGGTATTTTCGATCTTGTCTAGCCAAAATGAATAATATGAAATAGAAAACCTTTTAACAAATCAGCCGCTTGAACAAAAACAAAAGCTTTAGACTATTATCATGCGATACGTTTGATATACCGTTATCACAATACTTCCTGATTAAGATTTTGTCCAATGAAAGCATGTATAGGTTATTGGTTCATAAGTTCTGCTAGCTATGCTCTTCTTCTTTATTATAATTATGTTAATCCAGGACATTTAATTTATTCTGTGCGCAAAAGACCAATTTTTGCCTTTTGTTCTCATTTATAATAGTTTCAAAGTCGCTGGTTAATGTTTTAAAACAGTACATCAGACTTTTCAGCAGATATTTTCTTATTTGTTTCGCGAGTTGGCTAATATACTTTATAATGGGGAAAATAAATAAATAAATAAAAATGAAAACAAAAACCTAACATGCGTCCCTTCCAACCCCGCCCCTCTACGCGACACACCCAAAGAAATTCATAACCACAATAAGTTCATATACATGAAGCGATCGCCTACTTCTCCACTCATATGCACACAAAATCATAGACAAAATCATAATAGCGATAAACTGACAAAGTATAAAAATAAACTTATTCCACTGCCTTGCGATTTATAATAGTGATCATCATCTGAGTTTTTCAATAAGAGAATCCAGGGGCCGTATTTATAAAACAACTTAAGTCGTTGGTATGTAGTTGCTAAGGCTAAATTTCTATGAAGGAGATCCCTACAACTATAAAATTTGCTCTGGAGGAACAGTCTTAAAAGACTTCCTCCAGAGCAAATTTAGTTGTAGGGGATCTCCTTGATAGAAATTCAGCATTAGCAACAGCATAGCAACCACTTAAGTCGTTTAATAAATATGGCCCTAGGCTTTAAATTATATGACACTGAATATTACTGTACATCTCGGACATTGACAATTACTCGCAAAAAGATCCGTTAAGAAATGAAGCAACTCTGCAATTTACTGTTTATTCTCATGCATCTCAGTGGGGGTAACATTTTTTTCCTAAAAGAGTACGAGCGTAGATCCGGTTTTGGAAGGCTGCATAGCAAAGTTTTTCTTTTAGAAAATTGGCATAAAATGTTGTGGTGTACCAAGACACCGTTAAACGTTCTACAAAGGGTCTGCCATATTTAAAACAGAAGTGAAAGTTTTTCAAATACTCGCAAAAAGGATAACCATGTGAAATAATAGAATACCAATAATAGAATAATAATAATAATAATAACAATGAAAATAATAACAGGTAATAAATATGATGATTATTATAAAAAAATATAATGAGAATGATAATATTCTACAACGCGCACATAAGCACTTACTTTAACATTCAGAAGACAGTGACAGAAAAGTAGATAGAATATTGTTAAAATAGTGATAAAAAAAACAGCAATGACTGAAAAAAAAAATAAATAAATAAAAGATGTACAGATCAACGGTTACCTCCACATAAGATTCCACCAAGTACACACAATAAAAACATGATGGTGTTGTATCGAGGGCAAATGCTAAAAGTGATCCCTGTGAATAATTTGTTATGAAAAGGAAGTAAGACTTTACGTAATCAGATACCTTAAAATAATCGTTCCATACTGCGTACATAAAGGCTGAATAGACGACAATGGTGTTGTAACAAAAGTGTATGATTCAATAGAACACATAGCTAACTATTCGGCTCTTCTTCGTCTGAGTGCAGTTCCTGAATGCTAACGTACCGGACAGCATACATATCAGTTCATGACAATACAGATTATCGATATTTTAATCAGCAATGTTTATACGCACGCAGCTTTTGTTTGGCTGAGCACATTTTCCTTAAAACTGTTTTCCACTTTTACGGAGCGACCATTTGATTTTTGTTTGGTGGACAGGTTGGAAGGGGGTAGGGATAAGGGAAAAAA